>BSWB01000006.1:86722500-91722500 GCA_033239125.1 Fagopyrum homotropicum
AAGGCCAAGGGGGGTCTAGACAACTCCGATTGACACGGGGTTCTTTCCTAGGGGCCACAAAACATATGAGGAACGATGCTATGTAATAAAATTCCAGTTTGGAGAAAAACATTCCGAGCATATCTTCCAATGCCAACATACAAGCCCCGGAGGCACTATGACGAGGCCAACCGGATCATCAGGGCTCCGATTGGCACGGGCTTTCTTCCTAGGGGTCACATAACATAAGAGGAACAACATTATGTAATAAAATTCCAGCTTGGGCAAAACCGTTCCGAGCATATCTTTCAATGCCATCATATGAGTCGTCCCGACAAGACCATCACCCATGTAAACAAGGCCAACTCTCGTCTTCTCCCCTCCAATTGGTCTGGTGTGTTTCCATAGGGGTATTATAAAGTATGAGGAACGTTGTAGTTGGTTGAAACTCAAACTTGGACCGAAATTTTCGGAACAAATCTTCGAATGCCAACATGTCAGCCATCTTGACAAGTCGTCGACACCCATCTTGAAAAGGCCACCGACCCCAAACTTCAGAAAGCCATCATCACCCATCTTGACAAGCCCATCGTTGCTCGGGACAATCTCTTCACAAGCTCCTAACAAGGCCCTAACAAGGCCAACGCCGGTAAGACAAGGCCATGACAAGTTCCAGACAGGGCCATGGTCAGACGTCACAAGGTCATCGTCGGGCATGACAATGCCATGGTCGGACTTTACAAGGCCAGCGTTGGACATGAAAAGGTCATAACAAGACCACTCTCAGTCATGGCAAGGCCATCGTCGGGCATGACAAGGCCAGCGTCGGGCATGACAAGGCCACGGCAAGGCCAGTGTCGGACATGACAAGGTCATGACAAGGCAACTCTCGGACATGCCAAGGCCAGCGTCGGACATGGCAAGGCCATCGTCGGGCATGACAAGGCCAACATCGGGCATGATAAGGCCAGCGTCAGACATGAAAAGGTCATCACAAGGCCACTCTGTGACATGGCAAGGCCATCATCGGGCATGGCAAGGACAACGTTGGGCATGACAAGGCCAGCGTCGGGCATGGCAAGTCCATCGTCGGGCATGACAAGGCCATCGTCGGGCATGACAAGGCCAGCGACGGGCATGTCAAGGTCATGACAAGACAACTCTCGGACATGCCAAGGCCAGCGTCGGACATGGCAAGGCCATCGTCGGGCATGACAAGGCCAGCATCAAGCATGATAAGGCCAGCGTCAGACATGAAAAGGTCATCACAAGGCCACTCTGTGACATGGCAAAGCCATCGTCGGGCATGGCAAGGACAACGTTGCGCATGACAAGGCCAGCGTCGGGCATGGCAAGTCCATTGTCGGGCATGACAAGACCATCATCGGGCATGACAAGGCCAGCGACGGGCATGTCAAGGCCATCGTCGGTCATGACAAGGCCAACGATGGACATGGCAAGGCCATCATCGGGCATGGCAAGGCCATCGTCGGGCATGACAAGGTCATGACAAGGCAACTCTCGGACATGACAAGGCCATCCGTCAGGCATGGCAAGGCCAGCGTCAGGCATGACAAGGCCACTCTCGGACATGGCAAGGCCGTCGTCGGGTATGACAAGGCCATCGTCCGGCATAGGAAGGCCACTCTCGGACATGAGAAGGCCAGTGTTGGTCATGACAAGGCAACTCTCGGACATGACAAGGCCAACGCCGGGCATGGCAAGACCATCGTCGGGCATGACAAGACCATGGCAAGGCCAGCGTCGGGCATGACAAGGCAACTGTCGGACACGACAAGGCCAGCGCCGGGCATGGCAAGGCCATCGTCGGGTATGACAAGGCTAGTGTCGGGCATGACAAGGCTAGCATCGGGCATGACAAGGCCATCGTCGGGCATGAGAAGGCAACTCTCGAAAATGGCAAGGCCATCGGCGAGCATGAAAAGGCCAACGTCGGGCACAACAAGGCCATGGCAAGGCAAGCGTCGGGCATGGCAATGCCATCATCTGGCTTGACAAGGCCACTCTCGGAATGAGAAGCACGAAAATATAAAGATAGATGGTTAAGAAGAACCGAATAGAACTATGGAAGAACACCTCTTCGTGAGGGATATGCATCTTTTTACACATCTATGAATTACTCATGTTTTCTTTTAGACGCTTGTTATGCCGAACACCTCTTCGTGAGGGATAGGCATCTTTTTACACATCTATAAATTAACCAGCATCTTGTCAAAAGAGCTCTCAATAGTTGGTGTTGAGTTGAAAACTCTCTCTTTTGGTAGAGATTTCCGGCCAAAAGAGTGCCTTCATTTGATGTACACGCTCTTGTAATTCTCACGCTTTTTCTTCTCAGATTGTTAAATGGGTTGATTATTCACGATTCTAGCGTCATATTGTATCAAAAAACAAGTGATTTGGTGCAGTCTTTGTTGACTTTTCAACTTTTAAAAGTTCTGTGACATCGCTCCGGCGATAGTTGGCGATTTCCGGCGACGGGCTTTCTCTCCGGTGAGGAGCTCTAGGCTCTGAACCGGAACGATTTTGGCTGCTGTACAGTCACCCAAGCTGGACTCCGGCTCTGTTGGGTCCATTTCGGGATTGTTTGGACTGCAGGCCCGCTTTGAGTTCAGGTTTGACACTCTTCTCTTACTTGTTGTTCGTTTTTGTCGGTTGGTGGGCTGCTGCTGGGTTGTGTGAACTGGTCGTCACCTAGCCTAGCCGGAGGTGAGACGCAGCTTTTGGGCTAGGTACGGTCGGTAATTGGAAAGAGTTGGCCTGCTTGTCTATTCGCCAGAGCTGTTAGTGTGGGCCGTGGAGTGGTTCATCGTTACTGTCTGGGCTCTAGTCGGGGTCTGTCATCCTGGGGTACGTTCAAACCGGTCGGAACTAGGCTGCTTGGAAAATTGCAACTGTGTTCGTTACGTTTATTGTCCGGGTCTTCGTCGGGTTTGGTCAGTCTGTTCTACTTCTCCGGCTGTCGGCACAAAGGTTAGTGGGTTAGATCCAGTCAGAGAAGGGGTCCAGTCTTGGTGTTTGTGTGGAAACAAGAAGCATTCGGTGAGCTCTAGGCTGGACGCTTGCGTTTGAACCATTACAATTGGGCTTGAGTGGTCCTAGCATTGACTCCGGCGAGCTACCGGTGAGGCTCCAGTCATTGGAGGCTGGAGTACGATTCTAGGGTTTGTTTTTGCTGCTGCCAAAGTCAACCACTGAGCATAGTTGGATCTTCAAGCGAAATCAATCACATCGGTCTATTCTTCTCTCCAGCTTTCACTTCTTCTAAGGTTGACTATCTTTGACTATGAAGATGGGTAGAAGGAGCCAACACGTGCCACTAACTGCCAAGGAATCTGGACCAAAAGCGGAGGTACATGTGCTTGCTCGATTGGGAATCGGTGTGGTCCCTTGCTCACGTGGCAATGTTGGGACGGCATTACAAGTTAATGAAGAACTAGGTGGGACATCTCACTTGGAAGATGTGGCAACTAAAATTGCAAAAGGTAGCCAAGCTGGCAAGCAGGTTCTTGCACCCGGGCCCAGCTCTTCCAAAGGAAAAGAAAAGGCAACTCTACATGGTAACATTTCATTGGTGCATGACTCTCATTCACAAGATAGTAACACAGGGGCTGATTCTCGTAACTTTAAACCTGTTACGCAGTATTTGACGGAGGTACAACCCAACCAGAGAAGCGATAATGAGGTTACGGATATAGGGGAGTTAACTGGGAAAGGCAAGGAATCGACAAGGATGGTTGCGAATCTCCCAGTTTCTGAATTTCCCTCACTTAATTCAAATGAGTAGAGGGTAGAGCAGGTTAATACAAACAGTGAAGGTCGAGTTACAAACGTATGGAAGAACAACAAACCGAAGGTGTTCATGAATACCGGAGTTGGGGGCAAATTGAAGTACTCGAAAACGAGTAAGGATAGGAAGGAACCGTTCCTTTTAAAAAGGTCGAAAGCAATACCGAAAGAACAAGTTTGTGGGTACTCTTTACTAGGACAATTTGTGGGCACAAACCCGGGATTTTACGCCATCAATCAATTGCGTAAATCATGGGGAGTTCCATCTAGGTTCAACGACGAAGGCGGGTTCATGTTCTTCTTGTTTGATAACGCATACTGTTAGCATGAAATATTGTGATATTTTAGGCACGTTTTCTAAACGTATTTGATTCATATTGATAGTCTTTGATTGAACTTTATGCATATGTGAGCTAGTATTACCTATATTGTCGATATGGATGTCTACACTAGTTCTATGTTGATTATAGGTGATTTGGAGCTATTTCCGAATGGAAACGAGCAAAGGAGAGTTGAGTTGATATGTCCATAGATTGAGGACACTCTTTGGAAGCAATTTGGAGTCTTAGTTTGAGGAATGCACGAGTTTAGGGAAGAATCACGTTCTTGCCCTAAATTACGCCCTAAAATACGGCCGTATCATAAACCACGTTCAGAATTACGGCCGTGGATTTGGAGTCAGAAATCCATGTTCATTCCAGGGGATTACACGGCCGTGGAATATATGTTGCAAACCGTATTTGTTTCCACGCTCTAAATTACGGTCGTGGAACACTTCCACGACCGTGATCTTGGCGAATCTTTTCGCCACACTTTGAAGCCACGATCTTTTAAAGATTGGGCCGGGCCGACATTTTGCCCTACTCTATAAAAAGACGGACGAAGCAAGATTCCGTCACCTTCGCTACCCCGTTCACCCTCATTCATCGCCGCTTAGATACGAGGACATTTTTGGCATAGCTTGCTTGGAAGCAATTGACATCTCTTTGAAGAGATCGAAGTTCGCGTTGGGAATTCATCTAATCTCGCACTTTTGGTGGAGATTGCTGTTGAGATCTCCGGATTTGCGGAAGATCGTAGTTCTTGGAAGATTTTGCAAGAAGATCTCTCTTCTTGATTAGGTTCGATTTGGAAAACGGATTGACATCCCGTTTTCTTTTCTTTCCTAGGATTACGATTGTTTGTCCTATTGTGAATCCCTTGATATTGCTTATTCTCTTTGTGACTTTGAGATTGAATTGAAGATTATTGAAAGTTCTTGAAAGTTTTCATCTTTTTATCTTTTATTTCTTGAATTGATATCAATATGACTTTTATTGGCTAAAAACCCTTAACAATTCTAAGGTGAAGGGTTAATAGTTGTGGCTTAGATGATGATAGATCGATCGCAAATAGATTAGACCCTGAGAGTTAGAGAATTGTCGCCGACAACCTTAAATTACGGGCTGTTCTTGAGTCCACGGCCGTGGAACCTCAAGAACTAACCGTGATTTCCCTTAAGTCTACGAACCTGCTTTTACTTTAATCTAAAGTTAAAGATTTGCTTTAGCTTAGTTTAGACTTGTCTTTTCTAGGTGGTAGTGAAGCCTCAACAACCTCTACCTCGATTGTGAGTGTCACAACCTCAATCGGTTAAGTTAGTCTTGATCTTTAGGTTATAAGTTTGGGTATTTGACACTAATTCTCGCCCTTAGAATCCCTCTATATTGAGCCTCAACAACCTGTATAGAGAGTGCCTTGTAGGTGGGTTATATAAGGTTTTTGGAACTTCACCGTACGATTACCTTACATTAGTATACCTTTGCATATCTCAACTCTGTCTTTACACCATTAAGTATATCTTGAATCGATTGCCACAGCTGGATACTTGGATCTTTAGGATTGTTGTTTTCCCAATATTTGCAAAACTCTCATATTTACTTGCTTGATAACCTGCAATCGAGTTCGTTCCCCCCAAATCCCTGTGTTCGATACTCTGGAATTCTTGCTTAACTATATCGATCCGTACACTGCGGGTTCGCTGCTTGATTCTAGTTTTATAAATTTAAAACTTATTTGCACACACCTCTAGGGGCGAACACATACGATAGGGACAAGGTTCTCAAGGAGGGTCCATACGTTGCTCATGGCCAAACTCTCATCATTAAGAATATTCCGGACAAGTTTGCGTTGAATAAGGGTTGCATGGCATCGATTCCGATATGGGCTCGGATACATGAGCTACCGAAAGATTATTGGACGGCGGAGATATTGGGGGAGCTTGCTTCGAAACTTGGCGTCCCGATGTTCATGGATCCGGTCACCGAGAATAGGAAGCGAGGTACATATGCTAGAGTGTTGCTTGAACTTAATTTTGCCGAGGAAATAATCCCAGAGTTTGACATTGCGTATGAAGATGGTGAAGTTAGTGTTTCCAAAGTCCTCTATGAAAATGAACCGTATTATTGCCCGGTGTGCTTTTCATTCGGACATGCCATGGCTGGATGCACATTTAATAACAAAGAGAAGAGGGAGCGCAGTCTGGAACCACCCAGTGATGGCGTCGATGTGAATCATGGGGATACTAGGGACGGTACAAAGGTATATGCAAATGAGGGAGAGAAAGTTGGGCCACAATTAATTAAGGAGGCTAATCACCAAGGTGACCATGTTGACCAGTCAAAGAAGGCCCATGTAGACCCGTCAACTAATCAAGTGTGGAGGATGTGTCACCTATGCATGCGCTGGAAGTGAGCCATGACGAGATCGAGGCGGGCAAGGCGGCTACACCGGCTGTCGGAGAAAGTGATCACTAGCGCACCATCTTCGAATGAAACCTTGCATGAAGCAGCTACCGGTGGGGTACAAGATACCATGCAAAAATCTGATGACCATGATCCATGCATTGACAAAGAAAAAGATGCGGCTCCTTATCAGGATACAAAAGAGAGTGGAGATCACGATATTATGCATGCAGGGGACGGCCACAATTCTTGCTTTAAAAAGTCAACATTGGCGGCTAATTCTCATGCAATTAAAGTTGAACAGGATGATGTGTATATAGCGCAGGGAGATACGCAGAAGCTGGATACCCAAATGCCACATCAGAGGAAGTCAACAAAAGTTGAGAAGCATGGTACATCGCGCATAAAGACGAGAAGCAAATCGGTGCCGCCTGATTGATCGAAAGAGGGCAAGAGAGCTGAACAATTGGTCATATGCCTTCCCGTACTAACCAAGAAATGGCCTCCGAAGCTTTAAAAGATAGGAGCCAATGGCGAGGACCAGGTTGAGATCCATTTCGGTAGACAAGACTAGAGCACACGTTCTACGCAAGGTGGACTTGGGTTCGGTTTTATGGAATTTGATTCACTATTCTTGCTTTATTTGTATTTTGTAACAGTAGGTTCTAAAGTAATGTAATAGGGGTATGATTTATTTATTTGTCACTTAGGAGTTATGGTGGGATGATAGAGATGCAATGTGATTTAAGACCGTCTGGTGCTGCATTTGGCACTTAGGCCCCGGGCCTGTCTAGGGCCTCGAGCGGGTATTCTTTCTTCAATTTTACCGTTTACCCCTTGAAAGAGCTCTCAATATACGCTCCTCTCTCTAAGCGCGCTCTCTCTAGGCGATTCGTGGGCGACTCGGTGCTTCGGCATTCGTCCCTCACATAAGGTCCTCCCTTTTCGTTGTGAATCCTCACGAATCACACTGATCTTCTCTTCTCTTGGTCTGTTGATGTGAACAATCCTCTCAACAGGCATTTTTTGTTACACAAAATCACGTAAGTTCAAGGCTTGAACTAGGGTTTTTGGCGGCGCTTGACGCCATGGCCAAGAATAAGAAATCTCCAACTAAGGCTTGTGGTGGAGATTCTATGGTGAACACTAGTCTTGAGGCGATGTTATCATCGGCTTCCAAAGTTCGGACCCAAGCACCGGACGTAGGGAACAAGCAAACTTCGGTGAAAGACATGGTGGTCATGGGAGACACAAAGCTTGACGCTTTCCATGCGCCATTGACAAGTTATAGACACAGCTGGTGCCAATTGGCATGTATGAAGGTGTCAGTGACAAGGCCGACAACACTGTGCAAGCGCTAATCTTGTCGGCGAGGATCATCGCTCACAATCGCAAGCAAAAGGGACATGCGCTTTGCCACCGGCTGGCGCTAACGCAAAGGGGACATCCGCTTTGAAAAATTCTAAGGGGGTGCATGCCACTGTTCACCCCGATGCTGGCGAGACCAACACTGGCACAAAGGGGACGTCCTCTTTGTCAAATCCGGACATGCCGAACACAAAGGCTGATCCTTTAGCGCCTTCTTCCGTCCCTTTGGGAATTTCAATGCCTCCATCTGGACGGGAGAACGCCCACCCAAGAAACCTGGAAAAAGCCAACCTTTGGCTTTCGACAATAGCGAGACCGGCGGAGAGGGCGAACTAGAAGTTGTCACCAAGAAGCATGATGTTTTGTCCGATGATGGTAAGGATGATACGACAACTGAAAGAGAGGTCCTTGTGGGTGGGAAGCCAATGTCAGAGTACCCTGCTTTGAGTAAGGCTATCCAGCCACCAGGGCAAAGGAAAGCATGGACCGGCACCCCGCCTAAGGTGTTCATCAACTCTAGATTGGGAGGCAAGCTTGAATACACTAAGCCAACGTCCACTAGGGTTGCCATCAAGTGCTCAGAAGGTATGCCGAAGCATCAAGTATGAGGAAGCCCCTTGCTTGGCCAATATGTTGGCTTCTATCCGGGCTACTTTGCCATCAATTAAATGATGAAACTTTGGGTAGTCAAGGCTAAGTTTAGAGTTGAAGCCGGCTAAATGATCTTCAGTTTTCTCAATGATGATGATAGGGAAAATGTGCTCAAAGGTGGTCCATATTTCATTCATAATCGGCCATTATTACTCAAGCGTGTCCCGGACAAGTTTGCATTCAACTAGAAATATGTAGCTACCATGCCATTATGGGTAAGAATCACTCGTCTACCTAATGAATTTGGATGCCAAATTCTTGGAAGGATTGGCTCATGGAGTGGCAAGCCTCTATTCATGGACAATGTGACTGAAGATAGGAAAAGAGGCTCTTATGCTCGTGTGGGTTTAGAGGTGAATTTTGCTAATGATGTTCTTCGTTAAGTGTCACTTGACTTTGATGATGGTGTCACATTGGATTGCACCTTGCTCTAAGAGAATGAGCCAACATATTGTCGTCGATGCCTACAATTTGGTCACAAAGATGAAGCTTGCACTTTCCATGGGACAAGGAAAGACATTGGGCCGAAGCCAAAGACTAGCCGGCCAAGAACCATGACTAAGTCTGGGACTGAGGCACCCGAGAATTTGAGCAATGAGAAGATGAATGTAGAGACTGTGGCCACTAAGCCTGCCAAGCATGTATCTCCAAGGCCGGTTGTTGAGGAGGTTGTCAAGCCACAAGTTGAAGTCAAAGACCCAAGGAAGCCAAACCAAGGCATTTTCATCCGGGAAGGGACTCACCAGGCAGCACCATTAGTTGCCAGGACACTTGTGCCGGGAGATAAAGGCAAGGGAAAAGTGGTGGAAGAAGAGATTGCCTTGACATCATCGGATGAAGAGCCATCTGAGGCTAAGAGTAATGAGGGGGAGCAGGCGCCATGTAGTGAAGACGAGGTCTCGAATGACATTGACATTGAGTTTGACGAGTCAAGACATGTCGCTGACGACAATGAAATGGCAAGCGATGGGGATGAGTATAACACCCCGAATCCGCGGGACTCGGAGAGCCACATTGGGCTAGGATCACACAATGGATCCAGACCCTAGCCTGACAACAAGTTCACTCGACCTTACAAAATGACACAGACAGATATAAAAACAAATACATAAAACTGTATAAAATTGTACAACCCAAAAGATAAGACATCATAGCCGAGTAAGAAACATAACACCCTCACACAGGAGGTAACAAAAGACCATCCTCACGAAGGAAGGAAAGGTAACAGACTCAAAAGCCCACACATCCTAATGTACGAGACGTCATCGGCCTGCCACTCTGCTAGATCACCTAGCAGCATTCCTATCCTGTAGAGCATCTACAACATGGTAATAAACCATTAGCTAACCATACACGTATATAGAGTAATGCATAAGCACAATCACACATAAGAAAAGATAAACATATCAGCATGCTTTCACTCATTTACCCATTTATTCATCTCAATATAATGGTCATTCACTCAAATCGTATAGATGTAATATATATGAAACTATATGACACGAGGACCGATACATCCTCGCGTTTGAGCATGCTAGCTAGCCGTACTAGTATCGGTTACCTCCCAGACTCCACGATGGGATGAAAGGGAAAGGTTATCACGGCCACGCAGTGGGGCAATCAATAAAACATAGGTCGGTAAATACGACATCACATGCTCTCAAAGCAAACATACAAGGCACACACCACTCATGCAAACACCCAATATAAGGATGGCAGCTAAGTAAGTCCTACGGACTTACCTCAACCTCGATCGCAACTCAACCAAGACCACATCTACACTGAAGGGATGACACAGCCTATAAATAAGGTATACGGAGATATATCAGACTCCTAACCATATAAGGGTAACACCTAGACCCAAAGGGATCCAAGGGATCAACCTCAACCTTACACACAACCTAACAAAACTCAAAAGCCATACAAGGCATAAACCGATCATAAACATCATCAAACTCAACCTCACACATCTAGCATAATCCTAAGCACTCATACTAGGAAAGGAGGGAACAAAGGTACCCTAAGGAAGGCCTAGAAGCAACACATACCTGCAAAACCAAAGGAAACACCAAGCTGGTACAAGCAGGAGCAGGGGCAGCTCTCTGGTGGCGCAGGGGCGGTGCACAGGCCGGCGCAGGGGCGGCTACAAGGCAGGCGCAGGGGCGGCTAGTTTGCAAAGGACACCACTTCAGCTCCTTCTTCACTTCTACTCTTGTTCCTTTACTTCTCTTCACTCCAATAGCAACATACATGTGTGACATACATATATATGCATCAACATAAGCCAAACATGGCTAAACAAGAACCAATCCTAAGGAAAGCCAAACTAAGCTAAGGAAATGAAGAAAAGAAGAAAGAAGGTAAAGAAGCTATGGAAGCTTACCAAAGCTCTCCAGGAATCAACGCAACAACAACAACAACTCAAGCTGGAACAGCAAGGCACAACATTATCAACAACATCCAAACCAACCAAAGCTATCAAGATCTCTTACCAAAAGCTCACAAACCTTACAAGATCAACCAAGGATCCAAGGAAGAAGAAGAAGAAGAAGAGAGGAGAAGTACGTAAGGAGAGAGAGAGAGATCTGAAAGTAAACCCTCATCAAAGAGGAGAAAAAGAAGTATAAGTAGGACGGTAAAAGGGTAAAGTACGAGTCAAAGCAGTCAAAGAAAACGGCTGCAGCACACAGAGCCGCAGGGGCGGGCTCTGTGAGCCGCATGGGCGGGCTCTGTGAGCCACAGGGGCGGACTAGGTAAGGCGCAGGGGCGCCTCCTGGGTCACGCAGGGGCGGCTCAGGCATAAACGTGGCCCCTCTGCTCCCTCTCTCAGCTCTCAGCAACTAGGCTCTTACATCTCACCCCCCTAAAAACAAGTTTTGTCCCGAAACTTGCAAGATCCCAAGTCCTCTCGGTCCCATAAGTCAAGGTATAACTCACTCTCTCTATCGGAGGTATCACATCTCCGCTCAGAAGGTCGTAACCTATTCAGATCTATAACCATAAGTATCAACATGGAGGAATCATCCACTCTAGGAAACAGGCCCATAACGCTACCCAAGGCAGAGAGGAATCACATCTCTCGCTATATCACATCATAGGGCATAGAGGAAGCACATCTCTAGCCACACATAACACATGCATTGAGGAAATACATCTCTAGCCGATCCATAAGTATATATATCGTATGGAGGAATCACATCTCCACTGAAACTATGTCCATCAAGGTAGCATGGAGGAAAGAACCATCTCCAGCTGAATCCTAATCCATTCAGATAGCATGGAGGAAAGAACCATCTCCCGCTATAAACATAAATCGTACTCAAATAGCATGGAGGGAATAATCATCTCCAGCTATACATACATCATGCTAGTATAGCAAGATCTAATAAGATCATAAGGCATAACAACACTAGCATGGAATAAACACATCAAGGCATGAAAGCACATAAACACATAATCACATACTCACCAAGATAGCACTCCGATCTACTCATCGACCCTAGGTGCATCTATCTTGGCATAAAACTCTAGATAGTTCCTCTAGATACTATCCTTAGTCTCCCATGTAGCCTCCTCAGGTCCACGTCTCGACCACTGTATCCTCATCATAGGTATGTCCTTCGAACGCAGGCGTCTCACACCTCGTTCTAGGACTGTAATAGAAAGCTCAGCAAAGGTGTGGTTTGGCTCCACCACCAAATCATCATAACTCACGATGTGCCTCGGATCTGGTATGTACTCTCTCAGCTGAGACACATGGAACACAAGGTGAACACCCTCTAACTTCAGAGGCAAAGCTAATCTGTAGACTGCCCTCCCAACTCTATCCAGTATCTCAAAAGGACCGACATATCGGGGACTCAACTTCCCCTTTATGCCAAAACGTCTGGCGCCACGCGTCGGGGATACTCTCAACCAGACATGAGCTCCTATACTGAACTCAAGAAGCCAACGCCTCTTGTCTGCATTTGACTTCTGGCGACTCTGTGCAGCCAGCATCCTCTCTCTAATCAGCGCTACTCGAGCCATATCATCACGAATTTGCTTTTGAGCTATCCCGCTGATACTGCTAGGCTCATCCCAGCATAAAGGTGTACGACACCTACATCCATACAATGCCTCATAGGGAGCCATCCCAATAGATGCATGCCAGCTGTTGTTGTATGAGAACTCAACAAGTGGGAGGTAATCAGACCATCCTTGTCCTTAATCCAACACACAAGCTCGCAGCATATCCTCCAAAGTCTGAATCGTCCTCTTTGACTGTCCGTTAGTCTGGGGGTGAAACGCAGTCGTAAAGTGTAGACTCGTCCCCAAAGCAGTCTGGATCTACTGCCAAAACCTCGAGGTGAATCGTCCATCTCGATCAGAGACGATCGTCCTCGGTACACCATGGAGTCTTACTATTTGTCTAGTGTACTCCTCAACTAATCGACTCACCGGCCATGTCTCTCTAATAGGAATGAAACGTGCCGTCTTCGTCAGTCTATCAACAACAACCCAAATGGCATCAAAACTCCTACTAGGTCTCAATCTAGTCACAAAATCCATGGAGACGTCCTCCCACTTCCACTGCGGCACTGGTAGTGGATGGAGCTCACCTCTAGGTCTGCAATGCTCTATCTTGACCTGCTGACAGGTCGCACACTGAGCCACAATCTGGCTACATCGGGCTTCAGCCCTCCCCACCAATATGAACGTCTCACATCATTGTACATCTTACTCGTACCTGGATGTACAGAGTAAGGTGTACAGTGAGCCTCCTGTAAAATCCTCTATCTCAACTCTGCATCAGCAGGAACACAAATGCGATCATGTTGCCTCATCACTCCATCAGCCCCAATGGAAAACTGTGGTGCCTCTCCACGAGACATCCTCTCTCTAATCCTCATCAAGGTCGGGCAGGTCCCCTGCTTCTGTTGGATCTCCTCCAACAGACCAGGTAAAACCTCTAAAGCATACAAGTGGGCATCCTCATCAGAAAACTAGATGTCCATCTATAGCGAAGCTAGATCCCTCTGAAGCTGAGGTTGTACAGTCAATCTCACAATCGCCTTCTCTCGAGGTGTCTTCCTGCTTAAGGCGTCAGCAACTACGTTCGCCTTTCCAGGATGATACAAAATCTCAAGGTCAAAGTCCTTGATCAACTCAAGCCATCGACGCTGGCGGTTATTCAACTCCCACTGCGTAAAAATATACTTCAGACTCTTATGGTTTATGAAGATCTGACATGTAGCACCATACAAGTAATGTCTCCAGATCTTCAAAGCATGCACTACCGCTGCCAACTCTAGATCATGAGTCGGGTGGTTCTCCTCATATGTCTTCAACTGTCGAGACGCATATGCAATCACTCTACCACTCTGTATCAACACACATTCCAAGCCCAGCTTGGATGCATCACTGTAGACCACAAAATCATCAGATCCCTCTGGCTGTGCTAGGGCAGGAGCAGAAGTCAAACGTCTCTTCAACTCCTCAAAACTCTGAGCACACTGGTCGGTCCACGCAAACCGCGTAGTCTTCCTCAAAAGACTCGACAGTGGACGGGCAATCACAGAAAAACCCTCCACAAAGCATCTGTAGTAACCGGCTAGGCCAAGAAAGCTACGCACTTCCTTGACGTTCGTCGGTGTCGTCCATGCAGCAACCAACTCGATCTTCGTCGAGTCAACCATAACCCCATCGGTGGAGACGATGTGCCTGAGGAAAGCAACCTCAGACATCATGAACTCACACTTAGAGAGCTTAGCATATAGCTCTCTATCCCTCAAAATTTGCAAAACCGTCCTCAGATGACCGGCATGCTCCTCTCTACTACGAGAGTACACTAAAATATCATCAATAAAAACCATCACAAACTGATCAAGGAAGTCGATGAATATACTATTCATCAACTCCACAAAGACTGTTGGGGCATTCGTCAGTCCGAATGGTATCACTATAAACTCGTAGTGTCCATAACGGTACGAAATGCCGTGCTGTGTACGTCCTGCTCCCTCACCCTCAGCTGGTGATATCTTGAGCGCAAATCAATCCGAGAGAAAATTGTGGCTCCCTGAAGTTAATAAAGTAGATCGTCAATACGAGGCAATGGATACCTGTTCTTGACGGTCACCTTGTTCAACTCTCTGTAATCTATGCATACCCTTAAAGATTTGTCCTTCTTCCGCACGAAGAGGACAGGTGCACCCCATGGTGAAACACTAGGGCGTATGAAGCCCTTCTCAACCAAATCCTCGAGTTGCTTCTTCAGCTCTATCATCTCGACAGGTGCCATACGGTATGGGGCCTTCGAGATGGGTCACGTGCCAAGCTCTAACTCTATGCTGAAGTCCACACTCCGCTAAGGCGGAAAACTGGACGGCTCAACAAATACATCTGTAAACTCACAGACTATTGGAATATCCTCCAGAGCTGGACTCTCTCCATCCTTCATGGCGTAGCACTAGAAGGCATCATAACCTTGTGCAATCAACCTAACTGCTCGTACGGCACTAATAATCGAACCTGTCTTCCCAAGGTCCCAACCCCGGAAGACCACAATCTGACCAACCTCGGTGGAGACTATAACAGTCCGTCTACCAACATCCAAAACTGCATGGTGTCTACGCATCCAGTCCATACCTAATATGACTTCTTCATGCATCAATGGCATGACTAAGAAGTCAACAAGTATAACACGAGTCCCTAAACGAAGGGGACAACTACGTATCTCACGGGTACCTCTGACCCGACTACCATCAAGTAACCCTATAGTAAAGGGTATCCCCTCTATGGTAGCTAAACTCAAACGCTCAACACAAGTATCAAAAATAAAGGAATGCATAGCACCAGTATCAAACAAAACTCTAACAGGTAAACCATGAAGTAAAATGGTACCTGTAGTAGCTGGTGTAGGTGGATCCTCTACACTCGTCAACTCAAAAGCTCGCCCTCGGGCTCCTCTGGCATCACTGGTGCCAACATCTCTACCTCTACCTCTACTCGGTCCTGGAGCAGAACCATGAGTAGATGGACGCTATGGGACCCTCTATTGTCCCGGTGTTTGCTGCTGAGGTGTCCTCTGACCACTTCCTGCTACACTGGCAGCGGAAGAACCCTGCTAGGATGCTACTTCTCCCTGCCTACAAAAGACATGTCAATGTCCCTGTCGGCCACAAGTAAAATAAGTCACAACTGGTTTGGGACAAACTGGCCTCAGATGACCAGGGTCACCACAGTTGTAACACCGACGTCCCTTATCTGTAGTCTGTGCAAATGAGGGGTAACTCTAACGCCTCTAATCTCGTCTAGACCCAAATGATCCTCCAACTCCATTGGTCTGCCCTGTGCGCTACCTCTTCTCAAACCGTCCCGTCTGAGAAGCTTTCCTCTGACTAGCTCGCTCTCTCTCAAAAGCAGAAGCCCGGTTCTGGTAATCAGCTAGGGACTCACAACGGAATCCTGCCATGTATGAACGGGTGCTCTCTTTCAAACAACAAGAGAACAGATACACATGTTGGTCCTCGGATGGTGCAGTTGGACCCATCAAAGCTAACTCGGTCTGGAAACGGCGGATGGCATCAGTAATGGGCATATCCTCAAAGCCAGCCTCCACAAAATCCTGCAGTTTCTCCCTCCTCAGTGAGGTAGGGCAGAACTGCTCTCTAATCATACGCCTCATGTGGTCATAACTGGTAGCTCTGGTCCGGACAGTCCTCCACCACTGGTGTGCAAGGTCACGGAATAGAGATTGAACTAGCTCTATCCGTCTCTCCTCAGGACATCTGATGGACTCCAAGGCTGAGTCCACATGCCCAATCCACTGCTCAGTCTCTAAATCAATCTCCCCTGAGAAGTGTGGTACTGCTTGTTGGTGAAATGCCTTCAACCAGACATCTGGTTGAGGCCCTCTGGTCTCTACTGGGACTCGAACTAGATCAGCCACATGTGTAGGTGCGGCTGGCACCCGGGTCGCCAGAATATCCTTTAGGTACTGGTAAACCTGGGGCTCACTTGCCATCCATGATATCCTCCTCAAAACGTCGGAGATACTCTCTGAACTTCGGTCTTCCAATGGAGACACGGTCAGCGTCATCAGACTGAGTTCGATGTGAATGATGTCTCACAGATACATTGCTCCTCGTCTTTGGGACGACACTCTCTCCAACCTCCTCATGTATCTCCTCCACCACTGGTGGATCAGTAGCGATAACTAGTCCCTCACCTACCACACCCGGAGGACGGGGTGGTCTACCTCTACCTTTGCCTACAGCGGCAGTAGCTCTAGTCCGAGCCATCTGCGGGGTATACACACCTAACATATAAGGCTCTATATAGGCCATAGGTATAGATATATATACATACTCAACACAAACACATATATAATCCATCATACATATATACATATCATATCTACACTATAGAGATCCATAGCAGGAGTGGCGACTTCTCGTACATCAAACCCAAAACCACATTTAAAACCAAAACCTTTTAAAACGTTAGATCCCGTGTGGGTTCTGTTTATTTTACCTATCAGACCTCATTGCAGGTAGCAAGTGCCATTGTTGTCAACCTGGGCTCTAATACCAACTCTGTAACACCCCGAATCCGTGGGACTCGGAGTGCCACATTGGGCTAGGATCACATAATGGATCTTGACCCTAGCCTGACAACAAGTTCACTGGACCTTACAACATGGCACTGACAAATATAAAAACAAATACATAAAACTGTACAACCCAAAAGATAAGACATCATAGCCGAGTAAGAAACATAACACCCTCACACAGGAGGTAAAAAAAGACCATCCTCACGCAGGAGGGAAAGGTAACAGACTCAAAAGCCCACACATCTTCATATGTGAGATGTCCTCGGCCCGCCACTCTGCTAGATCACCCAGCAGCTTGCCTATCTTGTAGGACATCTACAACATGGTGATAAACCATTAGCTAACCATACACATATATAGAGTAATGCATAAGCATAATCACACATAAGGAAAGATAAACATATCAACATGCTTTCACTCATTTACCCATTTATTCATCTCAATATAATGGTCATTCACTCAAATCGTATACATGTAATATATATGAAATTATGTGACATGAGGACCGATACATCCTCGCCTTTGAGCCTGCTAGCCAGCCGTACTAGTATCGGTCACACAATCCGTGTACCCTATGGGAGTGGATTGTGCCCTTCCTGTAAACCGGTCTGCCCTGACATCAGAGAACCTCCCAAACTCCACGGCGGGATGAATGGGAAAGGTTATCACGGCCATGCAGTGGGGCAATCAATAAAACATAGGTCGGTAAATACGATATCACATGCTCTCATAGTAAACATACAAGGCACACACCACTCATGCAAACACCCAATATAAGGATGACCGCTAAGTAAGTCCTACGGACTTACCTCAACCTCGATCATAACTCAACCAAGATCACCTCTACACTGGAGGGATGGCACGACCTATAAACAAGGCATACAAAGATATATCAGACCCCTAACCAAATAAGGGTCACACCTAGACCCAAGAGGATCCAAGGGATCAACCTCAACCTCACTCACAAACTAAAAAACCTCAAAAGCCAAGGCATAAACCAATCATAAACATCATCAAACTCAACCTTACACATCTAGCATGATCCTAAGCACTCATACTAGGAAAGGAGGGAACAAAGGTACCCTAAGAAAGGCCTAGAAGCAACACACACCTACAAAACCAAAGGAAATACCAAGCTGGTGCAGGCAGACACAGGGGCGGCCCTCTGGTGGCGCAGGGGTGGTGCACAGGCCGGCGCTGGGGCGGCTGGTGTGTAGAGGACACCACTTCAACTCCTTCTTCACTTTTACTCTCTTTCCTTTACTTCTCTTCACTCCAACAACAACATACATGTGTGACATACATATATATGCATCAACATAATCCAAACTTGGCTAAACAAGAACCAATCCTAAGGAAAGCCAAACTAAGCTAAGGAAAGGAAGAAAAGAAGAAGAAAAGAAGAAAGAAGGTAATGAAGCCATGGAAGCTTACCAAAACTCTCCAGGAATCAACACAGCAACAACAACAACTCAAGCTAGCACAACAAGGCACAACATCATCAACAACACGAGAGGAGAAGTACGTAAGGAGAGAGAGAGAGAGATCTGAAAGTAAACCCTCATCAAAGAGGAGAAGAAGAAGTATAAATAGGACGGTAAAAGGGTAAAGCACGAGTCAAAGCAGTCAAAGAAAACGGTTGCAGCACACAGAACCGCATGGGTGGGATCTGTGAGCCGTAGGGGCGGGCTCCGTGAGCCGCAGGGGCGGGCTCCGTGAGCCGCAGGGGCGGGCTCCGTGAGCCGCAGGGGCGGGCTCCGTGAGCCGCAGGGGCGGGCTCCATGAGCCGCAGGGGTGGGATCCGTGAGCCGCAGGGGCGGGCTCTGTGAGCTGCAGGGGCGGGCTCTGTGAGCTGCAGGGGCGGGCTCTGTGAGCCGCAGGGGCAGACTAGGTAAGGCACAGTGGCGCCCCCTAGGTCACGCAGGGGCGGCTCAGGCATAAACCGGGCCCCTATGCTCCCTCTCTCAACTTTCAACAACTAGGCTCTTACAATGAGGATGAGGAGTTTACGCCGGTAATGTTCAAGTCCCAGCGCCGGCTCATCAAGAAGTTGAACGCCTAGATTGACAAGGACAAGAAGCAAGCAAGGGTCAATGAGCAAGTGATGAATGATGAGCCACGCCGGCGTACTCGGCTTGCCTCGTCACAGGATGATAACTTGAAGGCTGCCAATGCCAAGTCCATGAAAGGAAGGAAGGGCAACCGTAAAGGTTCCAAATGAGTGTCGCCGCTTGAACATCCAGGGGTTCGACCAACCTCGGAAACAAAAAGTTTGAGGGCTCTTCTAGAAGAGTTCAAGGTACGATTGTGTGGTGTTTTAGAGACACAAATAGATGCAAAGTTTACGGACATTAATGTGATCATGAGAAGAAAGTTCACCAAATTGATGTTTGCACACAACTTCTCTTTGGATGACCGATGCCGGATACTTGTTATGTGGAATGATGACTACTTCCATGTGGATATTCTATGTACTCATGTGCAACTCATCACGTGTATGGTTACATGAAAAATGAGTGGCATGATCTTTGGTGTATGCTTCATACTTGGGGAGCATAGTGTGGTGAAAAAAAGAGAAGCTTGGCTGAGAATCAAGAAGAGCCTACATGACAATCAACTTCCATGGGTGGTTCTTGGTGATTTCAACAATGTACTATATGCTCATGAGCGAGTACATGGGGAGCCAGTCCGGATGTACGAGATCAAGGGCTTATATGACCTTTGTCATAAAGAAGGGTTGGTTTCTGTGACGTTCAATAGTGATAGCCTCTTCACATGGACTAATGGCACCATTTGGAGCAAGATTGACCGAGTCATGATGAATGATGCTTGGCTGGAGTAGGATGTCTATTGTCAAGCTACCTTCCTGGATCGGTGGCACTACTCGGACCACAAGCCGGCTATTGCTCACCTTCACAAGCCAACTAGAGCTAGTAAGCGTTCCTTTAAGTTTTTTAACATGTGGACTAAAAATGAATCATTTCCGGATATTGTCAAGGAGACTTGGAGGACTTAAGTGAGAGGAGCGTACCAATATAGGTTGTGTACCTTGCTCCAGAGATTGAAGAGGTCACTAAGGGAGCTTAAGCGAGTGCACTTCTCCCATATTGCCGAGAGGGTCAAGGGCGCCAACGTTGCCTATGCTCAGACACTAGAGGAGCTTAGGCTGGACCCAATGTCACAAGTAAAAAGATCAAGCATGTTGGATACCAAGGCTAAGGCGGAGTGCCTGGGGATGGCTGAGTTTGGCTTCTTAGCCCAACAAGCCAAAACCAAATTTTTGCTCGTAAGTGACCGGCCAACAAGTTTCTTCCACGCAATCATGAAGGCTAGAGGAGCGGCTAGCCACATAGCCTCATTGACAACCAAAACTGGAAATGTGACAACATGTAGTGAGGAGGTTATTAGCATGTTCCTTGACTTCCACCAAGGTCTCTTTGGGACAGAGGGAAGAGTTGAGGAACCAAGAGTTGGTGAGTTTGCTATTGGGATGAAAGTGCATGAGAATGACAAGGCTGGACTCATTAGACCGGTGTCAAACATGGAGATTAAGGAGGCACTATGGGACATTGACAATGACAAGGCGCCTGGGCAGGATGGATGCACTTCATGTTTCTTATCTCCGGCTTTCACTTCTTCCAAGGTTGACTATCTTTGACTGTGAAGATGGGTAGAAGGAGCCAGCACGTGTCACTAACTACCAAGGAATCTGGACAAAAAGCGGAGGCGCATGTGCTTGCTCGATTAGGAATCGGTGTGGTCCCTTGCTCACATGGCAATGTGGGGACGGCATTACAAGTTAATGAAGAACTAGGTGGGACATCTCACTTGGATGATGTGGCGACTAAAATTGCAAAAGGTAGCCAAGCTGGCAAGTAGGTTCTTGTGCCCGGGCCCAGCTCTTCCAAAGGAAAAGAAAAGGCCACTCTACATGGCAACATTTCATTGGTGCATGACTCTCGTTCACAAGATAGTAACACAGGGGCTGATTCTCGTAACTTCAAACCTGTTACGCAGAATTTGACGGAGGTACAACCCAACCAGAGAAGCGATAATGAGGTTACGGATATAGGGAAGTTAATTGGGAAAGGCAAGGAATCGACAAGGATGGTTGCGAATCTCCCAGTTTCTGAATTTCCCTCACTAAATTCAAATGAGCAGAGAGTAGAGCAGCTTAATACAAACAATGAAGGTCAAGTTACAAACGTATGGAAGAACAACAAACCGAAGGTGTTCATGAATACCGGAGTTGGAGGCAAATTGAAGTACTCGAAAGCGAGTAAGGATAGGAAGGAACCGTTCCTTTTAAAAAGGTCGAAAGCAATACCGAAAGAACAAGTTTGGGGTACCTTCTACTAGGAAAATTTGTGGGCACAAACCCGGAATTTTACGCCATCAATCAATTGCGTAAATCGTGGGGAGTTCCATCTAGGTTCAAAGAGGAAGGCGGGTTCATGTTCTTCTTGTTTCATAATGCATACGATAGGGAAAAGGTTCTCAAGGAGGGCCCATACGTTGCCCATGGTCGAATTCTCATCATTAAGAATATTCCGGACAAAAGTTTGCGTTCAATAAGGGTTGCATGGCATCGATTCCGATATGGGCACAGATACATGGGCTACCGAAAGATTATTGGACGGCGGAGATATTGGGGGAGCTTGCTTTGAAACTTGGCATCCTGATGTTCATGGATCCGGTCACCGAGAATAGGAAGCGAGGTACGTATGCTAGAGTGTTGCTTGAACTTAATTTGGCCGAGGAAATAATCCGAGAGTTTGACATTGCGTATGAGGATGGTGAAGTTAGTGTTTGCAAATTCCTCTATGAAAATGAACCGTATTATTGCCCGGTGTGCTTTTCATTGGGACATGCGATGGCTGGATGCACATTTAATAACAAAGAGAAGAGGGAGCACAGCCTGGAGCCACCTAGTGATGGCGTCGGTGTGAATCATGGGGCTACTGGGGACGGTACAAAGGTATATGCAAATGAGGGAGAGAAAGTCGGGCCATAATTAATTAAGGAGGCTAATCACCAAGGTGACCATGTTGACCAGTCAAAGAAGGCCCATGTAGACCCGTCAACCAAGTCAAGTGTGGAGGATGTGTCACCTATGCATGGCTGGAAGTGAGCCATGACAAGATCGAGGCGGGCAAGGCGGCTATACAGGCTGTGGAGAAAGTGATCACTAGCGTACCATCTTCGAATGAAACCTTGCATGAAGCAGCTACTGGTGGGGTACAAGATACCATGCAAAAATCTGATGACCATAATCCATGCGTTGACAAGTCGAAAGATGTGGCTCCTTATCAGGATACAAAAGAGAGTGGAGATCACGATATTATGCATGCAGGGGACGGCCATAATTCTTGCTTTGAAAAGTCAACATTGGCGGCTAATTCTCATGCAATTAAAGTTGAACAGGATGATGTGTGCATGGCATAGGGAGACACGCAGAAGCTGGATACCCAAATGCCACATCAGAGGAAGTCAACAAAAGCTGAGAAGCATGGTACATCGGGCAGGAAGACGAGAAGCAAATCGGTGCCGCCTGATCGATCAAAAGAGGGCAAGAGAGCTGAACAGTTGGTCATATGTCTTCCCGTACTAACCAAGAAAAGGCCTCTGAAGCTTAAAAAGATAGGAGCTAATGGCGAGGACCAGGTTGAGATCCATTTTGGAAGACGAGACTAGAGCACACGTTCTACGCAAGGTGGACTTGGGTTCGGTTTTATTGAATTTGATTCACTATTCTTGCTTTATTTGTATTTTGTAAAAGTAGGTTCTAAAGTGATGTAATAGGGGTATGATTTCTTTATTTGTCAATTAAGAGTTATGGTGGGATGATGGAGATGCAATGTGATTTAAGACCGTTTGGTGCCGCGTTTGGCACTTGGGCCCGGGGCCTGTCCGGGGCCTCGAGCGGGTATTCTTTCTTCAATTTTGCTGTTTACCCCTCCAAAGAGCTCTCAATATACACTCCTCTCTCTAAGCGCTCTCTCTCTCTAGGCGATTCGTGGGCGACTCGGGGCTTCGGCATTCGTCCCTCATGCAAGCTGATAACACGATTTATGACTTAGGTTTAGGTACTCATTTAGATAGTTTTTCCGCTCATTCATGCATGGTTTAGCACTAGTTCACGACGTTTGCACTCAATTCAAGTATTTTCTCGAGATAGACGTCTACACGGACTTTTGCATGCTTTGTAGGTATTTTGGGAGATTTAGGAGCTTAATCGATACATTCGAGGATCGTTCCTCGAGATGACACACCTTCGGACTCATTGGGATGCAAGCTAGGGGCTAAGGAGGACACTTGGGACCTTGTTGGTGCATGCCATGCACCACATCGTGGCTTGATGATCCATATAGTGCAGGAACACCAAAACCACGGTCACTGGAAGAACCACGCCCGTGGAAATAGGCCGTGGTTTTTGCCAGCCGGTTGTGACAGTTGTCCCACGATCTTCATGGCCGACTCTTGCAAATTTGTAGGATAAATAGATGGTCCTGCAAGGCTGTTAGACAGACCCCTGACTCCCATTCTCTCATACATTCTCAACAAGAAAGATTCTCTCAATTGGAAGCTTGGATTGGAGCTACTCTTGTAGGAGAAGAAAGCTTCCATTGGAGAAGAGGAGAAGAACACACCACTATTAGTCTTTGATAGATTTTAGAGTGAAGATTTTCGGAATCATTTTCTAGGGTTGTAAGAATCGATTGAACCTTCTTTTGAAGGGTTGTGAGTCTTTCTAAATCTCATATTCAGCTTGGCTTTCTTTGTTCAACTTGGTTATCTCTTTCATTTCATTATCTTGCAAATGGATGTCACGATTTTGTGCTTGATGATTTTGATTGTGATGATGTATGTTGTTGGCTAAATAGATGTGATTCTAGGGTAAGAAAAGGATGGTTATGGCTTGGACTATGATAGAATAGACTTAAATGTATGCTTGGATGATTCATTTGATCGAACCTAGTCACTGTTAGAAACCACGGTTTGTTCTAGACAAACCACGGCCGTGGATCTTGATGAACACACCATGATTTTGATTAACTTGCTTGTAATGATAAATCCAAGTGTTAGGTTGCTAGATTGTTGAAATCCTAGTGTTTGTTGAGCTAATCCTATCCTAGGGTGACCTAGTGTTAGCAACTAAGTGTTAGAAGAGACCTACCCGGTGATTCTTGCTCTTAGATACCGAAGATTTCGAACTCTAGGTAGTAGTGAGCCTCATAAGCCGCTATTGGACTGAGTGTGCTAGGATAGTTGCCTAGGACTTGCCTTCCCGAGACTTACTCGGTGAGGAGAGGTTAGATCCCTAGATAACCATCCGGTTTGTGTAGAATTCCTATCCTTAGGTTCTTTGAGACTTACCCGGTGATGAGACCTTAGGAACGGACTAGTGGACCATGAGACCTACCCGGTGATTGATCCCAATCTAGAAACACTCACTCCCAACATACTATAGTTGATCCAAGGAATGATTAGATAGCTTGAGTCCTATGCCATAACCGGAATTTCCAACCCCTAGAATCCGCTTTTCTCTCTTTGATTACATATTTCGTATTTGCTTGTTTACTTGTGGTGTTAGTTTAGTTGATTGTTAATTTCGCATGATTTGTGATCTTTGATTGATCACCTAAAAAACCAAACCAAAAACATTGAGATTTTCATTTATTTGTTTCTTTCATCTTTTCTTAGTCTAGATCAACACTATCTTTAGTCACTAATTGATTCAATCTCACCCCAGTCTTTGTGTTCGACCTCGGAATACTATCCCTACTACAAAACGTCCCGTACACTGCGGGTTCGCTAGGAGTTAGGAGAAATATAACGAGTATAAATTTAAGGCTTTTTGCGTGCATACATTCCTTAGAGTAACAAGTTTTTGGCGTTGTTGCCGGGGACTAGGTCTAGATTGAGTCATATTTGTGATTGTTTATAGTGTAGATCTTTCTTGTTGCTTTTGATCTCGTTTGGTTTGTATCTTTGCTTTTCAGGACATCTCTCACTCTTTAGGTGTATGCGAAGATCTCGTGGCAAGGATTTAGCTCCATTCGATCCCGAACCGGAGAAAACCCTTAGATCTAGATCAAAGAGCATTAGAAAAGGAAAAGAGATGGCCGGAAGAGATCTCCAAACTGAGTTGGATGAGGCTTTAGAGCAAATTAGGCTAAGAGATGAGCTCTTAGAGGAAGAAAGGAGACTTGCCAATGAGAGGCAAGAAGCAACTAGGAGGGAGATTGAAGAGATTAGGCAAGCTCTTGTGCAAGGAGAGCTTAATCGTCAACAACCTCCACCTCCTCCTCCACCACAACCGCAGCCGGCGGTAAATATTCGGGTTGTTCCCATTGCTATTGAGGAGCCACAAACATTAAGGAGACGTATGGATCCGGCTCAAAGAGCACACCGTCCGGGTGAGAACTTAGGAGATCCGGCAACCCATAACTACGAGCTCCGCCCTCAAGTTCTACAAATGATCCGGCATAATCAATTTGGAGGGATGGAAGGAGAGTCTCCTCATCAACACTTGATGAACTATGAGATCTTGATGGAGACTCTTAGACTGCCTAGATTGGAGAGCAACAACCATAAGCTTAGGGCTTTCTCCATCTCACTTAAGGATAAAGTCTTGGCTTGGTATCAATCTATTCCACAAGGGCGAGTGACTACTTGGGAGGAGATGACAACCGAGTTTTTGACTAAGTTCTTCCCACCTTCCAAGACTACCGAGTTAAGAGGGAAGATCAATG
Organism: Fagopyrum homotropicum; assembly: GCA_033239125.1. Classification (NCBI taxonomy): domain Eukaryota; kingdom Viridiplantae; phylum Streptophyta; class Magnoliopsida; order Caryophyllales; family Polygonaceae; genus Fagopyrum; species Fagopyrum homotropicum. The sequence goes on from BSWB01000006.1 coordinate 86,748,378, forward strand.
CCTTCGTGATGAAGGATAGAGAAAGCTTGTTCAAGTCTTGGGAGAGGTTCAAAGACCTTCTCCTAGATTGCCCACACCATGGTATACCGAAAATTGAGCTATTGGAGATCTACTTCAAAGGACTTGATGAGGATAACCAATTCAAGCTCCAATCTCTTTCCGGTGGGACTTTCATGGAGAAGAATGTGGATGAAGCTTGGGAGTTTGTAGAGAAACAAGCTTTAGTGATTGAGAAGTACTCCCATATGAAGAGTGATGGGAGGAAAGCGGGAGCATATGAGGTGAGTGAAGTCACCATGAGTAACTTCAAGCTTGATGCAATCAACAATGAGCTTAAGTCTTTGAGGGAGGTGTGTGCTACAACTTTGAAGAGTCAAGCAAGCCCTCAAGTGCAAGTGCAAGCAAACTTGTCTTCCAAGGAGGAAGATGTGAACTACATGGGAAGGGGCAATTACAACAACTATCAAGGCCCAAGGAACTTCAACAACAACCGGCAATTCAACAATTACCGGCCTAACCATAACCATCCCGGGTTTTCCTATTCTAACCCGGATGGAGCCTTGAACCCTCCCGCTTCCACAAGCACAACTCCACCATCAAAGGCTTCACAAGAACCTCCACTCGGATTTACTCAACCTCCAAAGGATAGAACCGAGATGATGTTTGAACAATTGCTTGGAAGGTTGAGTGGTCTTGAGAGCACGGTGACTTCAATTTCTAAAGCTCAAAAAGATTTGGAAGCACAAGTGTTCCAAAAGGCGGGTGAAGCTCATAGAGATCCGGGAAAGATTCCCGGAAGAACCAAAGACAACCCAAGAGGCCAAGTGTTGGCCATCACAACAAGGAGCGGGTTGAGTATGAAGGACCCCTTACCCAAGGAGAATGCTAAAGGGAAGCAAGTGGTGATAGAAGAGGAGCCATTGCAAGAAGATGGAGGAAAGAGCAAGGATGATGAGCCATCATATGTGGCGCCACCTCCATACAAGCTACCACTACCATTCCCACAATCACGAGCAAGAGCTTGTTTGGACAAACACTTTGGTAAATTCCTTGAACTTATGTCTAAATTGCATATTAACATTCCGTTCATGGATGCTATTCTAGGTATGCCGGCATATGGCAAGTTCTTGAAGGAAATACTCTCCAACAAGAGGAAGTTGGAAGAGTATGGGGAAGTGAGGATGACAAAGAGGTCCTCGGAGTTGATTCAAACTATGAAGGAGGAGATGCCTCCTAAACTAAGAGATCCGGGATCCTTTTGTGTGCCAATCTGAGTGGGAGAAGTGAAGTATGACGCCCTATGTGATCTTGGGGCAAGTGTAAGCATCATCCCGCTTGCACTTTGCAACAAGGTTGGGCTAGGAGAGCCAAAGCCGGTCAAGATGACCCTTTACATGGCGGACCGTTCAATCACTCACCCGGTTGGAATCTTGGAAGACATTTCGGTGCAACTAGGGAAGTTCTATGTGCCCATAGACTTCGTTGTTTTGGAAATCCCGGCGGACTATCCGGCTCCTATCATCTTGGGGAGACCTTTCCTAGCTACTTCCGGATGTTTGGTGGATTGCAAGAATGGAATTCTCTCTTTCAACATTGGAGAAGAGAACATCAAGTTTAATTTGTCCACAATGGTGAATGGGGCAGCCCTAGGTGAAGATGTCTTCAACATTGTTGAAGAAGAGGAGTCTAGAGAGGTTGTGAGCTCAATCTTGCTCAAGGATCCACTTGAGAAGGTTCTTAGCTCGAGTTTGATGGAGGAAGGAGTTGAGGAGAGTAGCAATGAAGTAATCAAGGCCTTGAATGCATTGGATGAGCTACCAAGTGTTGGATTTGAAGTACTAGAGTAAGAGAGAAATACCTGTAGAAAAATCGGACATAGGGGGGGCAAGATCGGCCGATTTTTGCACTTATCCTGAATTTCCATCCAATTTTGCAAATGCAGAAACTGAGATCGACCCCCAGATCGGCCGATTTTTCTCAAAGGGGGTCGATTTTCCTGAGTCTTTTGAGCATCATCCAAGTGTTTGTGAGCAATCATCAAGGGACTTAGGGGAGGCTTCCATGGCTTTGTAATCATCTCAACCTACATTGTATGGATCATCTCCAACCGAAAAAGGTCCTCCTAAACTTGATCTAAAACCTCTTCCTTCTCATTTAAAGTATGCTTTCCTTGGTTCAAATTCTACTTATCCGGTGATTGTGAATGCATCTTTGAATGATGATGAGCTTAATAGATTGTTGAATGAATTGAAACTGCATAGAAAGGCAATAGGGTACACCATTGATGACCTTGTTGGCATCAAGCCCTCTTTGTGCATGCATAAGATATTGATGGAAGATGACCATAAACCCTCTATTGAACATCAGAGAAGATTGAATCCTATAATGAAAGAGGTAGTCAAAAAAGAGATCATTAAGTTGCTAGATGCTAGAATCATCTACCCTATTTTGGATAGTAAATGGGTTAGTCCAGTAAATGTGGTTCCTAAGAAGGGTGGGATGACCGTAGTAACTAATGAGAACAATGAACTAATCCCAACTAGGACGGTTACGGGATGGAGGATGTGTATTGACTATAGGAAACTAAATGTGGCCTCTAGGAAAGATCATTTCCCTCTTCCTTTCATTGACCAAATGCTAGAGAGATTAGCTCAACACTCTCATTTTTGTTACCTAGATGGCTATAGTGGATTCTTCTAAATCCGTATCCACCCCGATGACCAAGAGAAAACCACATTCACATGTCCTTGGGGTACATTTGCGTATAGGAGAATGCCATTTGGGTTGTGTAATGCACCCGCCACCTTTCAAAGGTGTATGATGGCCATATTTTCTGAATATATTGAGAACATCATGGAAGTGTTTATGGATGATTTTTCCATTTATGGATCTTCTTTAGATGATTGCCTAGATAACTTGTCTTCGGTGCTTAAGAGATGTGAGGAGACAAATCTTGTCTTAAATTGGGAAAAATGCCACTTCATGGTAAGTGAAGGTATTGTGTTGGGACACTTGGTGTCCAACCGTGGCATTGAGGTTGATAGGGCAAAGATTGAAACGATAGAGAAGTTGCCACCACCTACCTCGGTGAAGGGGGTAAGGAGCTTTCTAGGGCATGCCGGTTTTTACCGGAGATTTATTAAAGATTTCTCTAAGATTTCTAAGCCTCTTACTAACCTACTAATGAAAGATGTTGAGTTTGTTTTCTCCCAGGATTGCCTTGAGGCTTTTTGTAGGTTGAAGGATGCTTTGATCTCTGCACCTATAATGCAACCTCCGGATTCGAGTCTACCGTTTGAGATCATGTGTGATGCGAGTGATGTAGCCGCTGGGGCTGTTTTGGGGCAAAGGAAAGATGGGCTAACACATGCCATCTATTATGCTAGCAAGACGCTAGATGATGCCCAACTCAATTATGCTACCACCGAGAAGGAGTTGTTAGCGGTTGTGTACGCATTTGAGAAGTTCCGCTCATATCTTGTTGGAGCGAAGGTCATTGTTTATACGGATCATACTGCAATCCGTTATCTCCTTACAAAGAAGGATGCCAAGCCTAGGTTGATTCGGTGGATCCTTCTTCTTCAAGAGTTCGATTTGGAAATCCGGGATAAGAAGGGGTCCGAAAATTTTGTGGCGGACCATCTTAGTAGACTACCTCCATTTGAGATTGAAAGAGATGACATCCCGATTGATGACTCATTCCGGGATGAGCAATTGCAAATAATGGAGGAGTGCTTGTTTCAAGTGTCAAGGGGTAATGAGCCATGGTATGCCGATATTGTGAACTACCTTGTGTGTGAGGAGGTGCCACCCGGTCTTTCTTATGCCCAAAGGAAGAAGTTTTTCAAGGATGTGAGGCATTACTATTGGAATGAGCCGCTTTTGTTCAAGAGAGGGCCGGATGGAGTATTTAGGAGATGCATACCGGAGGATGAGGTGGAGAGTGTGATCCGCCATTGTCATTCCTTGCCATGTGGAGGTCATGCTAGCTCACACAAGACATGTGCGAAGGTGTTACAATCGGGTTTCTTTTGGCCAAGTTTGTTCAAGGATGTGCAGAATTTTGTGGTAGCATGTGATGCTTGCCAAAGGACGGGCAACATCTCAAGGAGGAATGAGATGCCCTTGAACAACATACAAGAAGTAGAGATATTTGATGTGTGGGGTGTGGACTTCATGGGGCCATTCCCCTCTTCATGTGGCAACCTCTACATCCTATTGGCGGTTGACTATGTTTCAAGATGGGTGGAGGCAATCGCCTCTCCCACAAATGATGCCAAGGTTGTGGTGCGGTTCTTCAACCGAGTGATCTTCCCTAGGTTTGGAACACCAAGGGTGATCATAAGTGATGGAGGGAAGCACTTCACTAATAGGAACTTTGGGGGACTTTTGGCTAAGTATGGGGTGACTCATAAGGTGGCAACACCTTACCACCCCCAAACTAGCGGCCAAGTGGAGATCTCCAACCGGGAGATAAAGGGAATTCTTGAGAAGACGGTTTCTAGGACGAGAAAGGATTGGGGTATGAAGCTCGATGATGCCTTGTGGGCATATAAAACCGCTTTCAAGACACCAATTGGCACCACTCCATACAAGCTAGTCTATGGCAAGTCTTGCCACCTTCCGGTAGAGATGGAGCATAGAGCATATTGGGCTATAAAGTGGTTGAATTTTGACCTCAAGGAGGCCGGAGAGAAGAGATTGCTAGACATGAACGCTCTTGAGGAGATCCGGTTGGATGCCGATGAAAACGCCCGGATTTACAAAGAAAGGACCAAACGTTGGCATGATAAGCGTCTCATCCCCAAAGAGTTGAGTGAAGGCGACCTTGTCCTTCTCTTCAACTCAAGGCTGCGGCTCTTCCCAGGAAAGCTAAAGTCAAGATGGACGGGTCCTTATGTGGTGAAGAAGATCTTTCCCCATGGACCGGTTGAGATAGGAGGGGAGCATTGTGGAGATTTTAAGGTGAATGGGCATCGGTTGAAGAAGTGTATCCCGGGAGCTCCGGTGGATATGATCGCCCCACTTCACCTAGAGTGAGATGCCCCCGAGTTTGGTCAAGCTAATGACCTTAAAGAAGCGCTTGATGGGAGGCAACCCATTGGTAGACATCTTTCCCTTTTTGTTTTTGTTTTTGTTTTGATTTTTCTGTTTTTGTGTGTTTGGTATGCTTTGTGTGTGTGCTAGAGTTTAAGTAGCATGGAAGCCTTGCATGGCATATGGATGATGATGAACCCCTCATCAACTATGGGTGGAGCGGACGCGGAATTTGGACGGCTAGCGGCGCCTAGCGCGGATCCCGACGCCATAACGAAAACTTTGAGCTCTCTACCATCGTTGATAGGATCATCTGCCATCACACCACTTGAATGATCCCAAATACCAAAGCAAACCATTTTTACATTGTGAGAACCCTCTTTCACTCTTCTTTACTTCATTTACACATTGGGGACAATGTGTTTCTAAGTATGGGGTGGGGTTTGCATGATCTTTTGCATGATTAGCATATAGGGTAGTTTCTTTTAGTCACATGCTTCATTATGTCTTGCATTGTACATACACATTTCGAAAAATCCAAAAAAATCAGAAAATTTTAAAAAACTTTTAGTGCTTCTAAGCTTGGGAATGACCCTTATGATGAAATTGTCTTGTGAATTGGCTATGGATGGCCTTATGTGTTGAATAGATGAATGCATATGTGGACTTGAAGTACTTATCTTGAATCCCATGAATGATTGTGATCATGATGTTTGTCTTGATTGGATTGAGGATTGAAAGTCGAAATTACATGCTAGTTCTTACACATCATCTAGGAATGATTAAGGCAATTCATCTTTCTCTACTTCTCATCTTGATCATGTTGTTTGAGCACCTCAATTGATATAAATTTGACATCTTTTGACCCATACGGGAATAGGAGCATGTTAGTGTGTTGATGTGTGTGAAAAGCAAGTGTGGGGTGAAGTTGTTGATGGATGAATGTCATGAATGAAGTGCTGAATTTGTTGTGAAAGTGTAGACAAAAATATCGGTTTGGGGACGTTGGTTTAAATGACGAGTAACTCGGCACCATTCACATAATCGGGTGTTTGTGCCTTGTCAAAGTCAAATAAACCGATAGTCCTAACGAGCTTTGGTATGTGTGCCCGGTGTACATGCACCTCGAAAAATAAAAAAACCCGAGGACGGCTAATCACCAAGGTTTCGGCTTTTGTACACCAATGCCATTGTCTCAAAAATAAGTGAAAGAAAAAGAAAGAAAAGATAGAGAAAATATACACTTGTGGGAAGTTGATAAAAATGTGAAGTTGTGAAGTTAGTTCCATTCCCGGATTAGCATCACATAGCCTAGAAAAATTCCCACCTAATCACAACGTTTCTTGGCCTATTATTTCACAAGCCCTTGTGACCTATTTGCATGTGTGTAAGACTTAGTGATCTAGATTGGATATGCTCATGATCATCTTGACTTCTTCATTTTTACATTTCATTGCATGCTTTCGAGTTAAGTATAATTGTCTTTCCGTGCCTTCATTTATTCGATGCATGATCGCTTGTCCATTGCCATGAAACATGACTATGAAGGTTATCCAATATTAGAAGCACAACTCCAAAAAGATTTTGTTATTTTTCTGTATGCATAAATCATGTCATCTCTTAGTCTATAGTTAGGGACTTGCTCGGGACGAGCAAACCTTAAGTATGGGGTATTTTTGATAACACGATTTATGACTTAGGTTTAGGTACTCATTTAGATAGTTTTTCCACTCATTCATGCATGGTTTAGCACTAGTTCACGACGTTTGCACTCAATTCATGTATTTTCTCGAGATAGACGCCTACACGGACTTTTGCATGCTTTGTAGGTATTTTGGGAGATTTAGGAGCTTAATCGATACTATCGAGGATCGTTCCTCGAGATGACACACCTTCGGACTCATTGGGATGCAAGCTAGGGGCTAAGGAGGACACTTGGGACCTTGTTGGTGCATGCCATGCACCAAATCGTGGCTTGATGATCCATATAGTGCGGGAACACCAAAACCACGGTCACTGGAAGAACCACGCCAGTGGAAATGGGCCGTGGTTTTTGCCAGACGGTTGTGACAGCTGTCCCACGATCTTCATGGCCGACTCTTGCAAATTTGTAGGATAAATAGGTGGTCCTACAAGGCTGTTAGACAGACCCCTGACTCCCATTCTCTCATACATTCTCAACAAGAAAGATTCTCTCAACTGGAAGCTTGGATTGGAGCTACTCTTGGAGGAGAAGAAAGCTTCCATTGGAGAAGAGGAGAAGAACACACCACTATTAGTCTTTGATAGATTTTAGAGTGAAGATTTTCGGAATCATTTTCTAGGGTTGTAAGAATCGATTGAACCTTCTTTTGAAGGGTTGGGAGTCTTTCTAAATCTCATATTCAGCTTGGCTTTCTTTGTTCAACTTGGTTATCTCTTTCATTTCATTATCTTGCAAATGGATGTCATGATTTTGTGCTTGATGATTTTGATTGTGATGATGTATGTTGTTGGCTAAATAGATGTGATTCTAGGGTAAGGAAAGGATGGTTATGGCTTGTACTATGATAGAATAGACTTAAATGTATGCTTGGATGATTCATTTGATCGAACCTAGTCACTGTTAGAAAACACGGTTTGTTCTAGACAAACCACGGCCGTGGATCTTGATGAACACACCGTGATTTTGATTAACTTGCTTGTAATGATAAATCCAAGTGTTAGGTTGCTAGATTGTTGAAATCCTAGTGTTTGTTGAGCTAATCCTATCCTAGGGTGACCTAGTGTTAGCAACTAAGTGTTAGAAGAGACCTACCCGGTGATTCTTGCTCTTAGATACCGAAGATTACGAACTCTAGGTAGTAGTGAGCCTCATAAGCCGCTATTGGACTGAGTGTGCTAGGATAGTTGCCTAGGACTTGCCTTCCCGAGACTTACCCGGTGAGGAGAGGTTAGATCCCTTGATAACCATCCGGTTTGTGTAGAATTCCTATCCTTAGGTTCTTTGAGACTTATCCGGTGATGAGACCTTAGGAACGGACTAGTGGACCATGAGACCTACCCGGTGATTGATATCAATCTAGAAACACTCACTCCCAACATACTATAGTTGATCCAAGGAATGATTAGATAGCTTGAGTCCTATGCCATAACCGGAATTTCCAACCCCTAGAATCCGCTTTGCTCTCTTTGATTACATATTTCGTATTTGCTTGTTTACTTGTGGTGTTAGTTTAGTTGATTGTTAATTTCGCATGATTTGTGATCTTTGATTGATCACCTAAAAAACCAAACTAAAAACATTGAGATTTTCATTTATTTGTTTCTTTCATCTTTTCGTTGTGAATCCTCACGAATCACACTGATCTTCTCTTCTCTTGGCCCGTTGATGTGCACAATCCTCTCAACAGGCATTTTTTGTTACACAAAATCACGTAAGTTCAAGGCTTGAACCAGGGTTTTTGGCGGCGCTTGACGCCATGGCCAAGAATAAGAAATCTCCAACTAAGGCTTGTGGTGGAGATTCTATGGTGAACACTAGTCATGAGGCGATGTCATCATCGGCTTCCAAAGTTTGGACCCAAGCGCCGGACATAGGGAACAAGCAAACTTCGGTGAAAGACATAGCGGTCATGGGAGACACAAAGCTTGACACTTTCCTGGCGCCATTGACGAGTTTTGACAAGGTAGAAACACAGCCGGTGCCAGTTGGCATGTATGAAGGTGTCGGGGACAAGGCCGAAAACACTGTGCAAGCGCTAATCTTGTCGGCGAGGCTCATCGCTCACAATCGCAAGCAAAGGGGACATGCGCTTTGCCATCGGCTGGCGCTAACGCAAAGGGGACATCCGCTTTGAAAAATTCTAAGGGGGTTCATGCCACTGTTCACCCGATGCTGGCGAGACCAACACTAGCACAAAGGGGATGTCCGCTTTGTCAAATCCGGACATGCCGAGCACAAAGGCTGATCCTTTAGCGCCTTCTTCCGTCCCTTTGGGAATTTCAATGCCTCCACCTGGACGGGAGATCGCCCACAAGAAACCTGGAAAAAGCCAACCTTTGGCTTTCGACAATAGCGAGACCGGCGGAGAGGGCGAACTAGAAGTTGTCACCAGGAAGCATGATGTTCAGTCCGATGATGGTAAGGATGATACGGCAACTGAAAGAGAGGTCCTTGTGGGTGGGAAGCCAACGTCAGAGTACCATGCTTTCAGCAAGGCTAACCAGCCACCAAGGCAAAGGAAAGCATGGACCGTCGTCCCGCCTAAGGTGTTCATCAACTCTGGACTGGGAGGCAAGCTTGAATACACTAAGCCAACGTCCACTAGGGTTGCCATCAAGTGCTCAGAAGGTATGCCGTAGCATCAAGTGTGAGGAAGCACCTTGCTTGGCCAATATGTTGGCTTGTATCCGGCTACTTTGCCATCAATGAAATGATGAAACTTTGGGTAGTCAAGGCTAAGTTTAGAGTTGAAGCCGGCTGGATGATCTTCAGCTTTCTCAATGATGATGATAGGGACAATGTGCTCAAAGGTGGTCTATATTTCATTCATAATCGGCCATTATTACTGAAGCATGTCCCGGACAAGTTTGCATTCAACCGGAAAGATGTAGCTGCCATGACATTATGGGTAAGAATCACTGGTCTACTGTTACGCTAAAAAGTGTGCACGCAATAAGCCTTAAATTTATACTCGTTATATTTATCCTAACCTCTAGCGCACCCGCAGTGTACGGGACGTTTGTAGTATGGATAGTATTCCGAGGTCGAACACAAAGACTAAGGTGAAATTGATTCGGTTTTGTGATTAAGTTTAGTGAAGGTCTAAGGTTAGAAAAAGGGGAAACAAAGAAATGAAAATCTCAATTGTTTTTGGTTGGTTTTTTGGTGATCAATCAAAGATCACAAATTATGCAACGTAAACAATCAAACTAAACTAAAAATCAGCACAAATGAGCAAACCAAACAAGATAATGATCAAGGAAAGAAAAGAAGGATTCTAGGGGTCGGAAGTTCCGGGTATGGCATAGTACTCAAGTTATCTATTCATTCTTTGGATTAACTATGATATGTTGGGATTAAGTGTATCTAATTTGGGATCAATTACCGGGTAGGTCTCATGGTCCAACTAGTCCACACCTAAGGTCTTATTACCGGGTAAGTCTCTAAGAACCTAAGGATAGGAATTCTACACAAACCGGATTGTAAATGAGGGGTCTAACCTATCCTTACCGGGTAAGTCTTGGAAAGGGAAGCCCTAAGCAACTATCCTAGCACATCTAATCCAATGGCGGCTTATTAGGCTCACCACTACCTAAGGTTTGCTATTTTAGATTCTAAGGGCAAGGATTACCGGGTAAGTCTCTCCTAACACTTAGTCACTACACTAGGTCACCCTAGGGTAGGTTAAACTCAACAAACACTTAGGGTTTCAACATTTTATAGGTCTAAGGCAAGATCCTTCGAACCAGGGAGAATCACGGTTTGTTCTTCCTAAACCACGGCCGTGGTTCTTCAAGAACTACCCGTGAATTCTAACAGCAACCACGTTCATAAGCAAAAGTCATCCAAAGGTAAATCCAAGTCCTCCCTATCATAGTTCTAGTCATAACCATCCTTTCCTTACCCTAGAACCACATCAATTTAGCCTACAACATTCATAATGGAAATCGAAACAAACAAACATAGAATCAAAACATCCATTGCAAGATAATGAAAGAAGGGAGATGAACAAGGGAACTTAATTCAAAACTAAGCTGAAGATTAGAATAGAGCCACTTACAACCCTTCCAAAAGAAGGTTCAAGGGTTCATACAATCTCTAGAAAACAAAATCCGAAATACAAGAAAGCTATGGTGTGTGTTCTTCTCCTCCTCTTCAATGGAGCTCTTCTCTTCTCTTTGACACTTTCCTTCCTAGAAAAATTTCTTGTTTTTGAGAATATATTTGTTAGAGAGAAATGGATAATGGATGAGCTGCTCCCAAACTACCCCAGCTGCCCCAAACAACCCATGAAGGACCACTTTTATAACAAATCTTGCATGAGCTGGCCATGAGAGTCGTGGCACAGCTGTCACGAGAATCTGGCAAAATCCACGGTCATTTCCACGGCCGTGGTTCTTCAGAGAACCGTGATTCTATGCAGAAACTTCGCCTTGGATCATTAAGCTGTGGTTTGGTGCATGGCTTGTGTTGGCAAGGTTCCATGAGTCCTCCTCAGCCCTTGGCTTGTGTCCTAATGAGTCCGAGGGTGTGTCATCTAAATGAACGATCCTCAAACGCGTCGTTTAAGCTCCTAAACTTCCCGAAATACCTACAAAACGCGCACAAGTCCGTGTAGACGTCTATCTCGACAAAATACGTGAATTGGGTGCAAAACGTCTCGAACTAATGCTAGATCATGCATGAATGAGCGAGAATTCTATCTAAATGAACACCTAAAACTATGTTATAAATCGTGTTATCAAAATACCCCATACTTAAGGTTTGCTCGTCCCCGAGCAAATTCCCAACTATAGACTAGAAGATGACATGATTTATGTATGCAGAAAAATGGCAAAATCTTTTTGGGTTTTGTGCTTCTTCTATTGGATCACCTTCATAGTCATGATTAATGGCAATTGGATAAGCAATTATGTATCAAACAATAAGGGCATTGAAAGACAATTGTACTTAACTCAAAAGCATGCATGACATGTGAGGATGAAGAGGTCAAGAAGATCAAGAGTCTATCCAATCTAGATTACTAAGTCTTACAAACATGCAAGTAGGTCATAAGGGCTTGTGACATAAAAGGCCAAGAAACGTTGCAATTGGGCGGGGAATTCTCTAAGTTATGTGATGCTAATCCGGGAATGGAACTAACTCCACATCCTTGTCCTCGATCAACTTCCCCCAAGTGTATATTTTTCCCTATCTTGCTTTCTTTTCTTTTTCTTTAACTCATTTTTTGAGACAATGGCATTGGTGTACAATAGCCGAAACCTCGGTGATTAGCCATCCTCGGGCTTTTTCTCTTTTTCGAGGTGCATCCACACCGGGCACAAATACCAAAGCTCGTTAGGGCTATTGGTTCATTTGACTTTGGCAAGGCACCAACTCCCGATTATGTGAAGTGTACCGAGTTACTTGTCATTTAAACCAACGCCCCCAAACCTATATTTTGGCTACACTTCCACAATAATTTCAGCATTTCATTCACGACATTCTTTTCATTACATCTTCACCCCGCACTTGCTTTTCACACATTTCAACACACTAGCATGCTCCTATTCGCGGATGGGTTTAAAGGAGGTCGATTTTATATCAATTGAGGTGCTCAAGCAATCATGATCAAGATGAGAAGTAGAGAAAGATGAAATGCCTCATTCATTCCTAGATGGTATGCAAGAACTATCATGTAATTTCGACTTTCAATACTCAATCCATTCTAGGCAATCATCATGATCACAAGTCATTCATAGAATTTAAGAGAAGTAGTTCAAGTCCACGTATGCATTTATCAATTCAACACATAAGGCCATCCATAGCCAATCACAAGACAAGTTTCATCATTAGGATCATATCCAAGCCTAGAAAGCACAAAAATTTTTAAATTTTCTGATTTTTATGGGATTTTCGTTTTAAGTATGTACAATGCAAGACATGTAAAGATTTTAAACTATTCTAGATGCTCATCATGCAAAGGATCATGCAAACCCCACCCCATACTTAGAAACACATTGTCCCCAATGTGTAAATGAAGTAGAGAGAGTGAAAGAAGGTTCTCACAATGTAAAATTGTTTGCTATGGTATTTGGGAATTCTCAAGTGAGTTGATGTTGGATGATCCTTTCAACCATGGTAGAGAGCTCTAAGCATCCTTCAAAGCTTCAGAACCCGCGCTAGGCACCGCTAGCCGTCCAAGTTCCGCGTCCGCTCCACCCATAATTGGTGAGGGTGTCATCATCATCATTTTCATTGCCAAGAAAGGCTTCCAATGCCACTAATGCTCTAGCACACACTAAGTAGACAAAACACACAAAGAGCACACAAAAACAGAAAAATCTAAGCAAAAATGAAAAGGGAAAAAATGTTACCAATGGGTTGCCTCCCACCAAGCGCTTCTTTAAGGTCATTAGCTTGACCAAACTCGGGAGCGTCTATTCGAGGTGAAGCGGGGCAATCATGTCTACCGGGGCTCCCGGAATATACTTCTTCAAGCGATGCCCATTCACTTTGAAATTTCCACAATGCTCCCCTCCTATTTCAATAGCTCCGTGGGGAAAGATCTTCTTCACCACATATGGCCCGGTCCATCTTGATTTGAGTTTTCCGGGAAAGTGCCTTAGCCTTGAGTTGAAGAGAAGGACAAGATCTCCTTCACTCAACTCCTTTGGAATGATCCTCTTGTCATGCCACCTTTTGGTTCTCTCCTTGTAGATCCGGGCATTCTCATAAGCTTCCAACCGGAGCTTCTCAAGGGCATTGATATCAAGCAACCTCTTTTCTCCCGCTTCCTTGAGGTCAAAATTTAGCCACTTAATGGCCCAATAAGCTCTATGCTCCATTTCCACCGGAAGATGGCAAGACTTGCCATAGACCAACTTGTAGGGAGTGGTTCCAATTGGTGTTTTGAAGGCGGTTCTATATGCCCATAGTGCGTCATTGAGCTTCATAGCCCAATCTTTCCTTGTCCTAGACACCGTCTTCTCGAGGATGGCCTTGATCTCTCGGTTGGAGATCTCCACTTGACCACTAGTTTGGGGATGGTAGGGTGTTGCCACCTTATGAGTCACCCCATACTTGGCCAAAAGTGCTCCAAAGTTCCTATTTGTGAAGTGCTTCCCTCCATCACTAATGATTACCCTTGGTGTTCCAAACCTAGGGAAGATCACCCGGTTGAAGAATCGCACTACCACCTTGGCATCATTCGTAGGAGAGGCGATTGCCTCTACCCATCTTGAGACATAGTCCACCGCCAATAGGATGTAGAGATTGCCACATGAAGAAGGGAATGGTCCCATGAAGTCTACACCCCACACATCAAAAATCTCAACTTCTTGGATGTTATTCAAAGGCATTTCATTCCTCCTTGAGATGTTGCCCGTCCTTTGGCAAGCATCACATGCCGCTACAAAACCTTGCACATCTCTAAACAAGTTAGGCCAATAAAAACCGGATTGCAATACCTTTGCACACGTCTTGTGTGAGCTAGCATGGCCTCCGCATGGTAAGGAGTGGCAATGCCGAATCACACTCTCCACTTCATCCTCCGGTATGCATCTTCTAAGCACTCCATCCGGGCCTCTCTTGAATAGAAGTGGCTCACTCCAATAGTAATGCCAAACATCGTTGAAGAACTTCTTCCTTTGTACATATGTAAATCCGGGAGGTACTTCCTCACACACTAAGTAGTTCACGATGTCGGCGTACCATGGCTCACTTCCTCTAGCCACTTGGAACAAGCATTCCTCCACCATTTGCAATTGTTCATCCCGGAATGAATCATCTATCGGGATGTTGTCTTTCCCAAGCTCCAATGGTGGGAGTCTACTAAGGTGATCCGCCACGGAGTTCTAGGATCCCTTCTTATCTCGTATGTCCAAATCAAACTCTTGAAGAAGAAGGATCCACCGAATCAACCTTGGTTTGGCATCCTTCTTTGTAAGTAGATAACGGATCGCCGCATGATCCGTATAAACTATGACCTTCGCTCCAACAAGGTATGAGCGGAACTTCTCAAATGCATACACCACCGCCAACAACTCCTTCTCGGTGGTAGCATAATTGAGTTGGGCATCATCTAGCGTCTTGCTAGCATAGTAAATAGCATGAGTGCGCCCTTCTTTCCTTTGCCCTAAAACGGCCCCAACGGCCACATCGCTTGCATCGCACATGATCTCAAATGGTAGACTCCAATCCGGAGGTTGCATGATAGGTGCGGAGATCAAGGCGTTCTTCAACCTACAAAAAGCTTCAAGACAATCCTTGGAAAAGACAAAATCAACATCTTTCATTAGTAGGTTAGTGAGAGGCTTAGAAATTTTAGAGAAGTCTTGAATAAACCTCCGGTAAAAACCGGCATGCCCTAAGAAACTCCTTACCCCCTTCACCGAGGTAGGTGGTGGCAACTTCTCTATCGTTTCAATCTTAGCCCTATCAACCTCAATGCCACGGTTAGACACCAAGTGTCCTAACACAATCCCTTCACTTACCATGAAGTGGCATTTTTCCCAATTTAAGACAAGATTTGTCTCCTCACATCTTTGCAACACTAATGACAAGTTAGCCAAGCAATCATCGAAAGAAGAACCATAAACAGAGAAATCATCCATGAACACTTCCATGATATTTTCTATGTATTCCGAAAAGATGGCTATCATACACCTTTGGAAGGTGGCGGGTGCATTACACAACCCAAATGGCATTCTCCTATATGCAAAGGTACCCCATAGACATGTAAAAGTCGTTTTCTCTTGGTCATCGGGGTGGATAGGGATTTGGAAGAATCCACTATACCCATCTAAATAGCAAAAATGAGAGTGTTGAGCTAACCTTTCTAGCATTTGGTCAATGAAGGGGAGGGGGAAGTGATCTTTCCTAGAGGCCATGTTCAATTTCCTATAATCAATGCACATCCTCCACCCTGTAACCGTCCTAGTCGGTATTAGTTCATTGTTCTCATTAGTTACTACCGTCATTCCACCCTTCTTTGGCACTACATGAACGGGGCTAACCCACTTACTATCCGAGATAGGGTAGATAATTCCCGCATCTAGCAACTTAATGATTTCCTTTTTGACCACCTCTTTCATTATAGGATTCAATCTCCTTTGATGTTCAATAGAGGGTTTGTGGTTATCTTCCATCATTATCTTATGCATGCACAAAGATGGCTTAATGCCAACCAAATCATCAATAGAATAACCAATGGCTTTCCTATGCAATCTTAGTTCATGCAGCAATTTCGCAAGTTCATCATCACTCAAGCATGCATTAACAATCACAGGATATGTAGAATTATCACCAAGAAATGCAAACTTTAAATGAGAGGGAAGGGGTTTAAGTTCAAGTGAGGGAGGACCTCTATCGGTTGAAGACGATCCAAATAAGGTTGGATGAGATGAATCCAAAGAAAAGGAAGACTCCCCATGGCTCCTAGAAGCTTGATCATCATCAAGAGCTGATTCAGGGAAAACCACGGTTAGAAACACGGGTTGCTCATCTTCCACGGCCGTGGTTCTTGCCAAGCTTGCTTCTCGGAGTTGTCCAGAAAGTTTGACGGCCGTGGAACATAAATCTCGACCGTGGAACTTGCAGCTGTTCACCACCTCTTCGTGGCTCTCAAATCCAACTCTTGGCTCCTCTTCCAAGGCTTCCAAGGCCTTGATCTCTTCATTGCAAGCCTCTTCAACACCTTCCTCCATCATGCTTAAGGTAAGAACCTTCTCCAAGGGGTCCTTGATCAAGATCGAGCTCACAACTTCCCTAGATTCTTCATGCTCGACTATGTTGAAGATATCTTCATCAAGGGTTGGCCCTTTCATCATTGTGGACAGCTTGAACTTGATGTTCTCTTCCCCGATGTTGAAGGAGAGAGTCCCGTTCTTGCAATCCACTAAGCATCCGGAAGTGGCTAGGAAAGGTCTTCCTAAGATGATAGGAACCGGATAATCCGCCGGAATGTCCAACACTACAAAATCAATAGGCACGTAGAATCCTCCTAGCTGCACCGGAATGTCCTCTAGAATCCCAACCGGATGAGTGATAGAACGGTCCGCCATATAGAGGGTCATCTTGACCGGCTTTGGCTCTCCTAGCCCGACCTTGTTGCTAAGTGCAAGCGGTATGATGCTTACACTCGCCCCAAGATCACAAAGGGCCTCGTACTTCACATCTCCCACTCCTATTGGGATGCAAAAAGAGCCCGGATCCCTTAACTTGGGAGGCATTTCTTCCTTCATGGTTTGGATCAATTCCGAGGACCTCTTGGTCATTCTTATCTCCCCATACTCCAACTTCCTTTTGTTGGAGAGTATTTCTTTCAAAAACTTCCCATATACCGGCATTCTTAAGATGGCATCCATGAACGGAATGTTAATATGTAACTTGGACATTAGTTCAAGGAACTTACCAAAATGATTGTCCAAACGAGCTCTTGCTCTTGATTGTGGGAATGGTAGTGGTGGCTTGTATGGAGGCGGTGCCACATAAGTTGGCTCTACATCCTTGCTCTTGCCTCCATCTTCTTGCTTTCTTCCCTCTTCTACCACTACTTGCTTTCCCTTAGCTTGGTCTTTGGGCAAAGGATCCTTCATACTCAACCCACTCCTTGTTGTGATAGCCAACACTTGGCCTCTTGGGTTGTCTTCGGTTCTTCCGGGAAGCTTTCCCGGATCTCTATGTGCTTCACCCGCCTTTTGAAAGACTTGTGCTTCCAAGACCTTTTGAGCTTTAGAAATTAAAGTCACGGTGCTCTCAAGTCCACTGAACCTTCCTAGCAATTGTTCAAACATGACTTCGGTCCTATCCTTTGAAGGTTAAGGGAAACCGGGTGGAGGTTCTTGTGAAGCTCTTTGTGGTGGAGTTGTGCTTGTGGAGGCTCCATCCGGGTTAGAGTAAGAAAATCCGGGATGGTTGTGGTTGGGCCGGTAATTGTTGAATTGCCGGTTGTTGAAATTCCTTGGGCCTTGGTAATTGTTGAAGTTGCCCCTTCCCATATAATTCACATCCTCCTCCTTGGAAGATAGGTTGGCTTGTGGAAGCACTTGAGGAGTTGCTTGGCTCTTCAAGGTTGTAGTACACAACTCTCTCAAGGATTTCAACTCGTTGTTGATGGCGTCAAGCTTGAAATTGCTCATGGTGACTTCGCTCACCTCATATGCTCCCGCCTTTCTTCCTTCACTCTTCCTATGAGAGTACTTCTCAATCACTAGAGCTTGCTTCTCCACAAACTCCCAAGCATCATCTACATGTTTCTCCATAAATGTCCCACCGGAAAGAGATTGAAGCTTGAATTGGCTATCTTCTTCAAGTCCCTTGAAATAGATCTCCAATAGCTCAATTTTCGGTATGCCATGGTGTGGACAATCTAGGAGAAGGTCTTTGAATCTCTCCCAAGACTTGAACAAACTTTCTCTATCCCTCATCACGAAGGCATTGATCTTCCCTCTTAATTCGGTGGTCATGGAAGGTGGGAAGAACTTGGTCAAGAACTCGGTTGTCATCTCCTCCCAAGTACCAACTCGCCCTTGTGGAATAGATTGATACCAAGCCAAGGCTTTATCCTTAAGAGAGAAGGAAAAAGCCCTAAGCTTATGGTTGTTGCTCTCCAATCTTGGCGGCCTAAGAGTCTCCATCAAGATCTCATAGTTCATCAAGTGTTGATGAGGAGACTCTCCTTCCATCCCTCCAAATTGATTGTGCCGGATCATTTGTAGAACTTGAGGGCGGAGCTCATAGTTGTGGGTTGCGGGATCTCCTAGATTCACACCCGGTCGGTGTGCTCTTTGTGCCGGATCCATACGTCTCCCTAGGGTTTGTGGCTCCTCAATAGCAATGGGAATAACCCTAACATTGGCCGCCGGCTGCGGTTGTGGTGGAGGAGGTGGAGGTTGTCGGCGATTAAGCTCTCCTTGAACAAGGGCTTGCCTAATCTCCTCAATCTCCCTCCTTGTTTCCTCTTGCCTCTCATTGGCAAGTCTCCTTTCTTCCTCCAAGAGCTCATCTCTTAGCCTTATTTGCTCTAAGGCTTCATCCAACTCAGCTTGAAGATTTCTGCCGGCCATCTCTTTCTCTTTTCGGATGTTCTTGGATCTAGATCGAAGGGTTTTCTCCGGTTCGGGATCGAATGGAGCTAAATCCTTGCCACGAGATCTTCGCATACACCTAAAGAGTAATAGATGTCCTGAAAAGCAAAGACACCAACCAAAGAGAGATCAAAAGCAACAAGAAAGATCTACACTAGAAACAATCACAAAATAGACTCAATCTAGACCTAGTCCCCGGCAACGGCGCCAAAAACGTGTTACGCTAAAAAGTGTGCACGCAATAAGCCTTAAATTTATACTCGTTATATTTATCTTAACTTCTAGCGCACCCGCAGTGTACGGGACGTTTGTAGTATGGATAGTATTCCGAGGTCGAACACAAAGACTAAGGTGAAATTGATTCGGTTTTGTGATTAAGTTTAGTGAAGGTCTAAGGTTAGAAAAAGGGGAAACAAAGAAATGAAAATCTCAATTGTTTTTGGTTGGTTTTTTGGTGATCAATCAAAGATCACAATTTATGCAACGTAAACAATCAAACTAAACTAAAAATCAGCACAAATGAGCAAACCAAACAAGATAATGATCAAGGAAAGAAAAGAAGGATTCTAGGGGTCGGAAGTTCCGGGTATGGCATAGAACTCAAGTTATCTATTCATTCTTTGGATTAACTATGATATGTTGGGATTAAGTGTATCTAATTTGGGATCAATTACCGGGTAGGTCTCATGGTCCAACTAGTCCACACCTAAGGTCTTATTACCGGGTAAGTCTCTAAGAACCTAAGGATAGGAATTCTACACAAACCGGATTGTAAATGAGGGGTCTAACCTATCCTTACCGGGTAAGTCTTGGAAAGGGAAGCCCTAAGCAACTATCCTAGCACATCTAATCCAATGGCGGCTTATTAGGCTCACCACTACCTAAGGTTTGCTATTTTAGATTCTAAGGGCAAGGATTACCGGGTAAGTCTCTCCTAACACTTAGTCACTACACTAGGTCACCCTAGGGTAGGTTAAACTCAACAAACACTTAGGGTTTCAACATTTTATAGGTCTAAGGCAAGATCCTTCGAACCAGGGAGAATCACGGTTTGTTCTTCCTAAACCACGGCCGTGGTTCTTCAATAACTACCCGTGAATTCTAACAGCAACCACGTTCATAAGCAAAAGTCATCCAAAGGTAAATCCAAGTCCGCCCTATCATATTCTAGCCATAACCATCCTTTCCTTACCCTAGAACCACATCAATTTAGCCTACAACATTCATAATGGAAATCGAAACAAACAAACATAAAATCAAAACATCCATTGCAAGATAATGAAAGAAGAGAGATGAACAAGGGAACTTAATTCAAAACTAAGCTGAAGATTAGAATAGAGCCACTTACAACCCTTCCAAAAGAAGGTTCAAGGGTTCATACAATCTCTAGAAAACGAAATCCGAAATACAAGAAAGCTATGGTGTGTGTTCTTCTCGTCCTCTTCAATGGAGCTCTTCTCTTCTCTTTGACACTTTCCTTCCTAGAAAAACTTCTTGTTTTTGAGAATATATTTGTTAGAGAGAAATGGATAATGGATGAGCTGCTCCCAAACTACCCCAGCTGCCCCAAACAACCCATGAAGGACCCCTTTTATAACAAATCTTGCATGAGCTGGCCATGAGAGTCATGGCACAGCTGTCACGAGAATCTGGCAAAATCCACGGTCATTTCCACGGCCGTGGTTCTTCAGAGAACCGTGATTCTATGCAGAAACTTCGCCTTGGATCATTAAGCTGTGGTTTGGTGCATGGCATGTGTTGGCAAGGTTCCATGAGTCCTCCTCAGCCCTTGGCTTGTGTCCTAATGAGTCCGAGGGTGTGTCATCTAAATGAACGATCCTCAAACGCGTCGTTTAAGCTCCTAAACTTCCCGAAATACCTACAAAACGCGCACAAGTCCGTGTAGACGTCTATCTCGACAAAATACGTGAATTGGGTGCAAAACGTCTCGAACTAATGCTAGATCATGCATGAATGAGCGAGAATTCTATCTAAATGAACACCTAAAACTATGTTATAAATCGTGTTATCATCTACCTAATGAATTTTGGACGCCTGAAATTCTTGGAAGGATTGGCTCATGGATTGGCAAGCCTCTATTCATGGACCATGTGACTAAAGATAGGAAGAGAGGCTCTTATGCTCGTGTGGTTATAGAGGTGAATTTTGCTAATGATGTTCTTCGTGAAGTGTCACTTGACTTTGATGATGGTGTCACATTGGATTGCACCTTACTCTATGAGAATGAGCTAACATATTGTCGTCGATGCTTGCAATTTGGTCACAAAGATGAAGCTTGCACTTTCCATGCGACAAGGAAAGACATTGGGCATAGGCCAAAGACTAGCCGGCCAAGAACCATGACTAAGTCTGGGACTGAGGCGCCCGAGAATTTGAGCAATGAGAAGATGAATGTAGAGACTGTGGCCACTAAGCCTACCAAGCATGTATCTCCAAGGTAGGTTGTTGAGGAGGTTGTCAAGCCACAAGTTGAAGTCAAGGACCCAAGGAAGCCAAACCAGGCATTGTCATCCGGGAAGGGACTCACCAGGCAGCACCATTAGTTGCCAGGACACTTGCGCCGGGAGATAATAGCAAGGGAAAAGTGGTGGAAGAAGAGATATCCTTGACATCATTGGATGAAGAGCCATCTGAGGCTGAGAGTAATGAGGGGGAGCAGGCGCCAAGTAGTGAAGATGAGGTCTCGGATGACATTGACATTGAGTCTGACGAGTCAAGACATGTCACTGACGACAATGAAATGGCAAGCGAAGGGGATTGATAGCATGAATTATAGTCTATATTTTGAGGTTTGTTTGGACATTTTATCTTCAATAATCTGCATGTTTGTATGTATAATATGTGATTATATTACCATTTCATCTACCTTTGCGGGAATCGAGGTCTACACCTAGTTTTGTTGTAATCGTAGGTAAAATGGTACGTTTTGTATCAAAAAGGAACATAAGGAACCATCCAGGAAGCATAGCCATGGATTTAAATTTCACTTTGGACCAGATTTGAGAGATTTCACATTCAGTTGTGACTCACCTCGATTGACAACAGATTCACCTCGACCGAGGTGATCCAGAGAAATCGACTCGACCGAGGCGAACACCTGGGACGCGGCGGGAATATTTTATTCTTGGCTGAGATCTTTTATTTTTGGAAAGAGATCTTATATTTTTGGGTTTGGCTCCTGGAAGGAAGAAGATATGCTAGATCATATATTTTTATGGGAAGAGATCTTTCTAAGATATCTTATCTTTGGAGAGTAATTTTCCTATAAAAAGGGTTGCATTTTCCACAAATCCGATCGTGCTTAGACAGCGGCATATAGTTGGACATCCGCTAAGATCCGCTAACATCCGCTATCACCTTGCTTTACACCTACTACACCGCAGCAGCCATACTCTAGTTGGGAGATTTGAAGAACCTTTTTGAAGGTTGAAAAAGGAAGATTGTAGCTTTTATAGCTTTTGAAGGGTTTTGTAAGATTATCTTAGATTCCCTTCCTTGTTGTCTTGCCTTGTTGGATTTCTATCCAAGGAACGCTTTTGTTGTGGTATTTGATTCAGTTATTGAAGTCTTTTCATTAAATTCTTCTTGTTTGAATATTCACTTTCTTCCCATATATTTGATTAATACTTTCATGATGATGAGTGGCTAATCTCTTTGTGTGATTCTAGGGTGATTGGCTGAAGGTTGTGGGAAAAACAATGATAGAATAATCTTAGATTCCAGTAGGATCTTGAAAGTTCGAGTATTTACCTTAACCCTAAGCATCTCGCTCAGCCGATGAACATCTCGGCCGGGGTGGAATTTGGCTGACCGAGGTGACTTATCTGATCCATAACTGAGAGTTAAGTGTTAGAGTTTGTCAAATCCTATTCTTATTACACCTTTCCTGGTTCAATGCAAGCCTAGGATGAGACTTACCCGGTAATTCCTTAGTTTGTATACCTAAGATCATAAGTGTAGGTAATAAAGGTTTATCCTTTATTGGGGTTTGAGTGTGCTTTCATACCATCTTTATGAGTTAGCCTAAGACTTACCCGGTAAAGGTTGATTCTATTCCCTTAGATGGTGTGTTAGTTTGAGGTTATAGTTCTTTATCTTAATTCCTTGAGACTTACCCGGTAATAGGAGTTACAGTTTGGGATTAGTGAGTAGTGAGACTTACCCGGTGATCTATTCCACTTTAATAACACCTTCCCCATGCAAAAATCTCAGCTTTGTCCGCTTATCTTTAGATCTTGAGTTGGAACCACAACTAGATGCTTTAATCCCTAGAATTGCATGTTTCCTTTATTGACTTCTATATCATCTTTGATTGTTTTGATCACCTTTTGTGGTTAGTATTTACATAAGCATACCGTGATTGGACTTTGTTTCACTAATTCCTTGTGATCGACCCCTGGAATTCCTTGCTTTTTACTACGATTGACCCGTACACTGCGGGTTCGCATCCTTGTTTTAAGCTTACGTCTAGGGTTATAAATTTAAAGCTTGCACACACCGTTTGGAGCGAACAAGTTTTTGAAATACCCCATACTTAGCCCTTGCTTGTCCCCAAGCAAGTTCCACATATAAAAGACAAGATAGAATGGATTATAAGTCAAGAAAATCAAATGAAAATTTTTTCAAAACATTTTTATGGTGTTCAACAATCAAAGATCACTCTAAGAAAATACTTCATGGAATTTAAAATCAATGTATGATCAAAACATTTTATAAATATAAGAAAGTTGTTCATCTTTGCATAAAATCATAGAATGCATAATAAGTCATAATTATCGAAATTAATCATGCATAATCCAGTTTAAACCGCTAAGTCAATCAACAAGCTCGAGGTCTCAAGGGCTTCCCAAAAGAAAGGTCAAGAAACGTGTAGGGTAGGGATGTATGTAAGGTAATGTGGTGCTAGAATCCGGGAAAAGGATATACTTCACTTTCACTTTGACTTGCAACATCTTCCACCAATAAGCTTTGCTTATTTCACACTTTTTCTTTTTACTTTACTTTTTTGGATGCATGGACAGAGGTGCACAATAACCGAAGCCTAGGAAATCAGCAATCATCAATTTCTTGAGATGCATCAAACCCTTGATGCACATACCATGACCCGTTAGGAATATCGCTCAATCTGACATTGGCAAGACACAAACACCCGACTATGTGAATGGTGCCGAGTTACTCATCTTCATGACTGACTTCCCCAAACCTATTATTACTTTCTAGCACTTTCACTTCCAGCCATCTTCTCAACTTAAACTTCACTTGCTTTCACCACTTCGCTTGCTTCCAAATTCCGGGATAGGTAAAGGGAGGCAAAAATGTATATGAGGGGTTAAGCATGATCAAGAAGAAGAAGAGAGAAGAATGAATTGCGTTGGTCTTTCCAGGAAGAAAGTGAGAAAACTTATCTTGCGGTGTCAACCTTCAAATTCAACATGATTTGGATAAAAACAAAGTATTAAACATGCCAAAAATTTCAAACAAAGCATTTAGCAACTTAAACATATTATAAAACCTTTCAAACACATAAAGATTTCAAAACCAGTCAGTAAGCAAGATCTTCACTGAGATCATATTCAGATAAGAAGCACAAAAAAATCGTTTCGAAAACTCTCAGTTAACCCACCTCGGTCGAGGTGCTCTTAGGTCAACCGAGGTGAAGCACCTCGTTCGGCCAGAACTGTCCCGGTCGAGGTCAATTTTTTTTTTTTAAAACAAGTTTTCTTTCAGTTTCGACGTTTTTCTCAATCAAATAACCTGTAAGTATGCATGTAGTCTCAAATAAACACATAGATGCAAAAGTGAAACATAAATATAAATATCCGGTCAAATAGAGTCATACATCAAATAAATGTCAAGTAATACACAAATACCCCATACTTGGGACACACTGTCCCAGTGGGTCAAAATAAGTCTAAGAGAATAAAATACTCACCGGATAATAAGCTGAACTGCATAAAAATAAGAAAGAAAATCCTGCAGCTCTCAATAATCCTGATCCGGTGGTGGTGGTGGTACATACGGATACTGGGATGGGTCAAATGGATAACCCATAGCCTACTGGAACTGGATCTCCATCATCCTGCGTTGATAGTGCTGGCTCTCTAGCATCTGATGAGTCCAACTGTCGATCTGTCGGTGCTGGGCAGCAAACCTCTCATGCATGTCCACAGTGAGGGCAACATAAGAGTCTATCATCTGATCCGTCACCGAGTTAAGAGTTGGAGAGGTATGCTAAGGTAAGATAACGTACGGTGAAGTTCCAAGGCTTTATATGACTTATCTAAGACACTCTCGATAAAGGTTGTTGAGGCTTCAGTATAGAAAGGATCTAAAGACAAGAATTAATCTCAAATACCCAAACTTGTAACCCAATGATCAAAACTAACTAAACCGATTAAGGTTGTGACACTCGAAATCGATGTAGAGGTTGTTGAGGCTTCACTACTACCTAGGAAAGGCAAGCCTAGACTAGGTTAAAGCTAATCTTTAACCTTGGATCAAAGTAAAAGAAAAGTTCGTAAATTGGTATAAATTACGGGCAGATCTTGAGTTCCACGGCCGTGGAACCTCAAGAACAAACCGTGATTTGTTCGTCGGCGAAATCTCTCTAACTCTCAGGGTCCAATCAAATTACGATTGATCTATCATCATCTAAGCCACAACTATAAACCCTTCACCTTAGAATTGCTAAAGGGTTTTAGCCAGTAACTGTCATTATAATATCAAAATCAAGTTTAAGAAGAATGAAAGATGAAAACCTTCGAAAACCTTCAATAGAACTCAATTCAATCTCAAATCCACACACAAGTGAATAATGTATATCAGATTTGGAATAAACACAAACTAATAATAATCCTTGATAAGAACGAAGAACGGGATGTCAATCCGTCTTCTAATCAAACCTAAGGACAAAAGGCGTAACTTCCGCCGCAAGCAACTCCAAATCTTCAAACCCTCGCGAATCACCGTTTGCCAATGCAAAATCTCCGGACGTCTAATGCAGCCCTAAGCACGTGGCTCAAATTCTCTCCTCTCCAGCCTTTTTATAAGGAAGGATAAAATAACCGTCCGGCCTGTTAGCATGAAATATTGTGATATTTTAGGCACGTTTTCTAGATGTATTTCATCCATATTGGTGTTCATTGATAAAGCATTGAAGCAATTGTGAGCTAGTTTGTCTATATTGTCGATATAGAGGTCTACATAAGCTTTGTGTTGATTGTAGGCGAATAAGAGCTAAAACCGAACGGAATAAGAGAGAATGGAGATGGATTGAGCATAACCAAGGATTGAGGACATCACAAAGGAGCTAAGGAAGATGCTAGGATGAAGAATGACACAAAACAAAGTGAATTACCTACTTATGTTTCCACGCTCTAAAATACGGCCGTAATGAAGTCCACGCTCTAAACCACGGCCGTGGAACTTTGGCAACATGAACGTGGAACATTCCAGTAAGTTACACGGCCGTGGATGTTTTGAAGCACCGTAATCAAATTCCACGCTCTAAACCACGGGCGTGGAATCCTCTATGACCGTGATTTAGGCGATCTTTTAACGTACAAAATAAAGCCACGATCTTTTACATATGGGCCAGGGAGAGACATTTTATCTTGCCCTATAAAAGGACTAAAGGAAGGAGAATTCGGCATCACCTCTTACCTCCGCTTACACCTCCGCTTAGACCGCGCTTGGATCTCGCTTACGCCTTCGCATAGAGCATCATCGCTTGGAGATTTGCTTCCGCGCATTGAGGGTATTATTGGACGTACGGAGATTACGTCTTTTGTCCTTAGGTTTGATTAGAAGACGGATTGACATCCCGTTCTTCGTTCTTATCAAGGATTATGATTGTTTGTGTTATTCTAAATCCGATATACATCATTTCTCTTGTTTGTGGATTTGAGATTGATTTGAGGTTTATTGAAGGTTTTCGAGGGTTTTCATCTTTCATTCTTTTAAATCTTGAATTTGATATCATAATGACTGTTGTTGGCTAAAACCCTTTAGCAATTCTAAGGTGAAGGGTTGATAGTTGTGGCTTAGATGATGATAGATCGATCGTAAACAGATTGGACCCTGAGAGTTAGAGAGAATCGCCGACGAACCAAAATCACGGTGTGTTCTTGAGTTCCACGGCCGTGGAATCTCAAGATCCACCGGTAATTTCCCTTAGTTTACGAACCTTGCTTTTACTTTAATCCAAAGTTAAAGATTTGCTTTGACTTAGTCTTGGCTTGCCTTTTCTAGGTGGTAGTGAAGCCTCAACAACCTCTACCTCGATTCCGAGTGTCACAACCTTAATCGGTTTAGTTAGTCTTGATCCTTGGATTACAAGTTTGGGTATTTGATATTAATTCTTGTCTTTAGATCCTTTCTATACTGAAGCCTCAACAACCTTTATAGAGAGTATTTCTAGATAAGTCACATAAAGCCTTGGAACTTCACCGTACATTGCTTTGCATAACTATACCTTTGCAACTCTTAATTCTGTCCTTATATCTTTAGTATATCTTGAATCGATTGCCACAGCTGGATTCCTGGATCTTTAGGATTGTTGTTTTCCCAATATTTACAAAGCTTCATACATTTACTTGCTTGACAATTCTAAAATTGGATTTAACCCTCCAAATCCCTGTGTTCGATACTCTGGAATTCTTGCTTAACTACGTCGATCCGTACACTGCGGGTTCGCTTGCTTGATTTCTAGTTTTATAAATTTAAAGCTTATTTGCACGCACGCTAAGTGGCGAACAAGTTTTTTGGCGCCGTTGCCGGGGATTTGGTCTAGGCCGAATTCGGTTATCGGTTGTCAAGCTTGGGAGCTCTTCCCTTGTTATTTGATATCTTTTCGAGTGTATGCGCAGGTCTAGGAACAACGAAGACCTCTTACCTCTTGATGAAGAGCTTGAGAGGACGTTGAGGAGAAAGCTCAAGGAAAGAAAGATGGCTGAAGAAAGAGAACGTGATTACCAAACGGAGTTGGCGGAAAAAGATGCTCAACTCCAATGGAGTGAGAAGACTTGCAGGGAGGAAATGGTTCGTCATCAAGCGAAAGTTGACGATCTAACGGATATGATATTTCAAGTGAGGATGGAATTGAGCGATCTTAAGAGAAAGAAGAGCAGGAAATCCTCAAAGAGATCCTCAAGATCGGTTAGAACCCATTCATCCGGCGAGGATAGCGACTCTTCCATGCCACCATTAGAGGACATTGATCCGACGATCAATGTGAACCCATTCATTCCAAGACCGGCCGCTAATCGTTGTACCCCATCTGGAGGTGCGAGAGTCGATCGTGTGGATGAGGAGCCAAGAACTCTTGGCCAAAGGATGGATTCAACGCAGCAACCACGCCGCTTGGGTGTGAACTTTGATGCTGATGATGCACAAGGGTTTAGCTTCAACCCGCAAGTTATTACCATTGTCCGCCAAAATCAATTTGGGGGAACAAGCGTTGAATCTCCACATCAACATCTACAATATTTTGAGATCATGAAGGAGACAATAAAGCCAAAGAATGCAACTACCAACAGCTATAAACTCAAGCCTTTCTTCTTCTCCTTGAAGGGGAAAGCATTGTCTTGGTATCAAGC
The DNA here is from genome assembly GCA_033239125.1 of Fagopyrum homotropicum. Classification (NCBI taxonomy): domain Eukaryota; kingdom Viridiplantae; phylum Streptophyta; class Magnoliopsida; order Caryophyllales; family Polygonaceae; genus Fagopyrum; species Fagopyrum homotropicum. Next base: position 86,776,805 of record BSWB01000006.1, read on the forward strand.
TCTTCCAAGTGGGAAACTAGACACATGGGAGGATCTTTCTTCGGAATTCCTCACTAAGTTCTTTCCGCCATCCAAGACGGCGCAGTTGAGAGGTAAGATTAATGCATTTTCTATGAGATCTAACGAAAGTTTGTTTCAAGCTTGGAAAAGATTTCAGGATTTGCTATTGGATTGCCCACATCATGGCATATCCAAATTGGCGCTATTGGAGATATACTGTAAGGGGCTGGATGTGGAGACACAATTGAAGCTCCAATCCCTCTCATGTGGTACATTCATGGACATGAGGGAAGATGACGCTTGGGACTTCATTGAGAAGCAAGCGCGAGTCATTGAGAAGTATTCTCACCGGAAAGTAGAGGTGAATCAAGTGGAACAAGGAGCAAAGCTATCACAAGTGGCTCAAACTCAAATCTTTTCTCTCAATACGGAGATTAAAGAGTTGAAGGAAGCCATCAAAACCAACTTTCCAAAGCAAAAGGAACAAGATGTAGGTTATTTGGGCAACAACAATAACCACAACGGGAATGAGAATACAAACCGCAACAACTGGAACAACAACCGGAATAATTGGAACAACAACAACAACAACTGGAACAATAATTGGAACAACAATAGGGGTTCAAACAACAACAATTAGCGTCCCAACCAACAAAATTCTGGTAATTTTTATTCCAATTCAGGAAATTCACTAACTCCACCTTCCTCTTCTTCCACTCCTTTGAAAAGCCAGGGGCAAACATTTAATGGTGGAAGTACTTCGGGGAAAGAGAAGCCCGATCCCATGTTGGAAACAATTTTAGGCAAGCTTCAAGGATTGGAGACTCGCATCATTAAGGTTGATGATCACATAACTAAGGTTGATAAAGCCCAAAAGGTTTTAGAAAACCAAATGTTTAGCCATGCGGAGGAAGTTCCTAGGAATCAAGGAAAACTTCAAGGAAAGACGGAGGACAACCCAAAAGGAAGGGTGATGGCAATCACAACTAGGAGCGGAGTAACAACTACCGACACGCAGCCTAAGTTTGTAGAAGTCCCCGTTGAGAAGGACAAAGAAAAGGGGAAGGAGAAGGAAGATGTCTACGTTCCTCCTCCAGCTTACAAACCTCCCCTACCATTCCCGCAATCTAGAGCAAGAGCGCGTCTAGACAAACAATTCGGGAAGTTTATTGAACTCATGAGCAAACTGCATATTAATATACCTTTCATTGATGCAATTTTAGGTATCCCAGCTTATGGAAAGTTCCTAAAGGAGATCCTCTCTAACAAAAGAAAGCTAGAGGATTTTGGAGAGGTTAAGATGAGTTCGGATTCATCGGATCTCATCAAAACCATGAAAGAGAAGATGCCCCCAAAGCTGAAGGATCCGGGGTCATTTTGTATTCCCATAGGAGTGGGAGATGTCACATATGATGCGTTATGTGATTTAAGAGCAAGCGTGAGCATCATTCCGCTTGCCTTATGCAGGAAGATCGGTTTAGGCGATCCTAAACCGGTAAAGATGACGTTATACATGGCGGATCGATCCATAACTTGTCCCGTCAGTATAGTTGAAGACGTCCCGGTCAAGCTTGGTAAGTTCTATGTTCCTATAGACTTTTTTGTGCTTGACATTCCTGCAGATAGTCCGGTCCCGATCATTCTCGGAAGACCGTTTCTTGCTACATCCGGTTGTATAGTCGATTGCAAGAATGCTAGACTCGCCTTTGACATAGGAGAAGAGAAGGTAGAGTTCGTCCTTTCCACTTTAGTGAAGGAACCAGCCTTCGACGAGGATATATTCAATATTCATGACGAAGAGCTATCTAGAGAGGAGGTAAGTTCTATTCTCTTCAAAGATCCCTTGCAAAAAGTTCTTTCTATGAGCATTATAGATATAGGGGAAGAAGAGGAGTGCAATGAGACAATTGAAGCCTTAGAGAAACAAAAAGAAGTGTGTGAAGAAGAATTCGAGAAACTCCACGATGAGGCAGAAAACGTACGGATCCACGGTCAGACAGCCTATTCCACGGCCGTGGAATTCACCAACACAAGCGTGGAGCATTCCAGTAAGTTACACGGCCGTGGAGGAAACAGAGGCACCGTAATTACTTTCCACGCCCAAAATCACGGCCGTGGAGAAGGCAGGGGTGCCGTAATTTTGGGGGAATCCGAAGGAAATTGTGTTTCCTCCACAGCTTCTCTTGATTCTTCTCCAACACCTTCTACTTCCCTAGACACTTCTAAGGTACCATCGGATATTCCTCAAGAGCCATTGGAGACTCCTATAGTGATGGAATTGAAACCACTTCCTACACATCTAAGGTACGCACTTCTAGGATCTAATTCTACCTTTCCGGTAATTGTTAGTTCAGATTTAAGTATAGATGAACATAGTAAGATTATGGTTGTCCTTAAGAAACATAGGAAAGCCTTAGGATATACTATGGAGGATTTAGTAGGAATCAAACCTTCCCTATGCATGCATAAGATCTTAATGGAAGAGGACTTTAGAACTTCGCGACAACCTGAAAGGCGGTTAAATCCGACCATGAAGGAGGTTGTCAAGAAGGAAATTCTTAAACTACTCGATGCAGGTATCATCTACCCTATCTCCGATAGCAAGTGGGTGAGTCCCGTACAAGTGGTTCCGAAGAAGGGAGGAATGACGGTCATCACCAACAAAAACAATGAACTCATTCCTACACGAACCGTAACAGGATGGCGGATGTGTATAGACTACCGCAAGCTAAACAACGCGACGAGGAAGGATCACTTCCCACTACCCTTCATCGACCAAATGCTTGAAATGTTGGCACAACATTCACATTTCTGTTATCTTGACGGTTATAGTGGTTTCTTTCAGATCCCGATACACCCGGATGATCAAGAGAAGACCACGTTCACGTCCCCGTGGGGTACGTTTGCCTATAGGAGGATGCCGTTCGGGCTTTGCAACGCCTCAGCCACCTTTCAAAGGTGCATGATGGCCATCTTCTCAGAATATATAGAGGAAATCATGGAGGTTTTTATGGATGACTTCTCCGTTTATGGTTCCTCTTTTGACAATTGTCTTTCTAACCTTGCTCTTGTATTACAAAGGTGTGAAGACACTAACTTAGTTCTTAATTGGGAGAAGTGTCAATTTATGGTATTAGAAGGCATTGTATTAGGACACTTAATCTCTAGTAGAGGGATTGAGGTGGATAAAGCTAAAATAGAGACAATAGAAAGGCTTCCTCCCCCAACTTCGGTGAAAGGGATAAGAAGTTTTCAAGGACATGCTGGATTTTATAGGCGTTTCATAAAGGATTTCTCTAAGATATCAAAGCCGCTTACTAATCTATTGATGAAGGATGCAGTTTTTGATTTCTCACAGGAATGCTTAGATGCGTTTATCATGATTCGGGAAGCTCTAATCTCAACCCCGATTATCCAACCTCCGGATTGGAATCTTCACTTTGAGGTTATGTGTGATGCAAGTGACGTAGCTATAGGAGCTGTTCTCGGGCAAAAGAAAGAAGGACGAACCCACGCTATCTACTACGCTAGCAAGACGCTAGATGAAGCGCAGCTCAACTACGCCACTACCGAAAAGGAATTCTTAGTAATTGTATATGCAATTGACAAATTTCGCTCTTATCTTGTAGGTGCAAAGGTGATTGTATTCACGGATCATGCTGCGATCCGGTATCTACTTGCAAAGAAGGATGCGAAGCCAAGGCTAATTAGATGGATTCTTCTCCTACAAGAATTCAATCAAGAGATCCGTGACAAGAAGGGTTCGGAAAATTCTATTGCGGATCATTTGAGTCGTCTAACACATCTAGAGGATGACCATCTACCTATAGATGACTCCTTTCCGGACAAGCATTTACACATCATAGAAGAGTGCATCGACATGATCACCAAAGGTAACGAACCATGGTTTGCTAATTTTGTTAACTATTTGGTTTGTCAGGAATTACCGCCCGGATTATCCTACGCACAAAGAAAGAAGTTCTTTAAGGATGTTCGGGAATACTTTTGGAATGAACCTCTCCTCTTTAAGAGAGGTCCGGACGGCATTATTCGGCGATGTGTGCCGGAAGATGAGATGCAAAGTGTCATCCGTCATTGTCATTCACTACCTTGTGGAGGACACGCTAGTTCGAACAAGACTAGCGCTAAGGTATTGCAATCTGGATTCTTTTGGCCTACTCTATTTAAAGATGTGCAAACCTTTGTTTCCTACTGCGATGCTTGTCAAAGAACAGGTAATATATCTAGGAGGAATGAGATGCCTCTCAACAACATCCAAGAGGTGGAGATCTTTGACGTTTGGGGAGTAGACTTCATAGGACCTTTCCCATCATCTTGTGGAAACCAATACATCCTTTTAGCGGTGGATTATGTTTCGAGATGGGTTGAAGCAATTGCCTCTCCCACCAATGATGCCATGGTAGTGGTTAAGTTCTTTAACAAGACCATCTTCCCACGATTCGGGACACCACGGACTATCATTAGTGATAGAGGTTCTCACTTCATTGCCCGACGTTTTGAAGCTCTTTTAGCTAAGTATGGGGTGACTCACAAGATCGCCACCCCTTATCATCCACAAACTAGTGGACAAGTGGAGATCTCGAACCGGGAGATCAAAGGAATCCCAGAGAAGACGGTTTCAAGGACAAGGAAGGATTGGTCTTTGAAGCTAGATGACACATTATGGGCGTACCGGACTGCATATAAGACTCCCATCGGAACTACGCCATACAACCTTGTGTATGGGAAGTCTTGTCACTTACCGGTAGAGTTGGAGCACAAGGCGTATTGGGCAATAAAGTGGTTGAACTTCAGCATGAAGGAAGTGGGAGAGAAGCGTCTCTTAGACCTTAATGAGCTTGAAGAACTTCGCTTGAACGCCTACGAAAACGCCAAGATCTATAAAGAAAGAGCGAAGCGTTGGCATGATAAGCATATCATCCCAAAGGACCTCAAAGAAGGAGATCAAGTTCTCCTCTTCAATTCAAGGCTTCGTCTCTTTCCAGGTAAGCTTAAATCTCGTTGGACTGGACCTTTTCTAATCAAACGTGTTTTTCCCCATGGTGCAGTTGAAGTATGGGGTGAAAAGGGCGGAAGCTTTAAGGTGAACGGTCAATGACTCAAAAAGTATACACCGGAACTCCAAGCTGAAGAGTTCGCGCCCACCGTATTCGAATAAGTGCGAATATGGTCTAGCTACGGACCTTAAACAAAGCGCTTCTTGGGAGCCAACCCAAGGTATTGCATTTACATTTTTGTTTTTGATTCATAGATTAGAATAGTATAGACATTTTGTTATGTTTTGCCTTCGATGCCTTCCGGTATGTTCGTGTTTTTGGATGTAGGATCAGTGGAAAAGAAAAAGGGAAGGAAAAGTTTGAAGAAAATTGACGAAACTTGGACTTTGAAACATTACAGAGAGTTCCACGGCCAAAACCACGGCCGTGACAGCTACAGTGACCGTAATTTTCAAAAGCCTGAGAAAAATCACCAAAACCACGGTTCCGTACAAAACCACGGCCGTGGAAACCCCGATAGACAGTGATTTTCAAAATTTTTTATGGCCACTATAAAAACCACGTTTCTTCACAAACACCACAAAAATTCCCAATTCCACGCCCATTTCGCCGATTACCTTCCCCCTCTCCCAATTTCTCGTTCGTTAATCGTTTTTAACGATTCTTTGACCAAAGTTGAAGCAATTTTCGTAACCTACAAAATCCAAGCAACGATTTGAGAATTTGCGTAACGAACCACGGTCTCTGGGCATTCCACGGCCGTGGAATTTGAAGAACAGACCGTGGTTTCTAACAGAAATGGATCTCGTTAGAAGAATGTCTCAAAGAAGTAAAAAGAGGAAAGGCAATACTTCTTCCTCTTGTAGAGCACCACCTGCTGAGCCCCCATCACCCCCATCATCACCATCACCACCTCCCCCTAGGATCCCTACGATTCATGAGGACCATCTCTATGCCTTAGAAAGGATAGTGAAAAGAGCGGTCATAGGACCGAGATACTTACTACTTGAGGAGTTAGAGCCTTTGCATGTGGTAAGGGATCTCACTTGGCTACTAGATAGAGCCGGATTGGTCGTCTTCTCCGCTATTCAGGAAGACGCATATGAGGAGATCACTAGGGAGTTCGTGATCTCGTTTGAGCATAGCCACGTTGACAGGACCGTTTCTTTCCGGCGGATTGAGAGAAACTATGAGTTTTCTATTAGAGAGTTTGGAGCCTTCTTTGGGTTCCATGAGACCTTCAATGGTCGATTCCCTAGTGGCGTGTACGCCAAGGATTTCTGGGAGGAGATAGCTATGGTATACGCTAGCGAGGACCGCTGGCAACCTGCTGATACCAAGGCTAGGTTGATCTATCACCTAGCCTTGAAGATTGCCCATAGAGTGCTTTCTGAGTGTCTATTCCCTAGGACGGAGACACCTCAGAAGATTAAGACGGATGAGTTATTTTTGCTTTATTGCATGTTGTACGGTAGGCCAGCTGATTGTGCCACCCTCTTAGCTGCTACTATGAGCAAGCTAAAGAATAAGAGGGCCGGCAACATTGGATACGGTGGGATGGTCACCCACCTTGCTAGGCAGTTAGGGATAGACTCTCCGCGTGTACCCGCATTGCAGCAAGACCTCTAGGACTTCAGAGCCTTATGACTAGAGGCATCATCTTCCCTACATATAGAGGTCCACCTACAACTGCCATGCCTTGGGAGAGTAGAACAGGTAGAGGGATTGTATGGCTTCTTGAGTATTCCATTATGGCTGGACGCCATAACTGGAAGGAGACGTTCGCTGCCATGCATGCGAACAGACTAGTAGCCCCTCCTTGCGTTCCACCACCACCAGTTGTAGAGGAGGAGGAGATGAGAGGAGATGATGAGTATGAGGGAGGAGGAGGAGAGCATGACTTTGGTACCTTTCCGGATCAGCCGGATGCAGTTCCCGACATTCATAGACACTCTCCCCGTCCCGCTAGAGCTTCTGGCTCTTCCTCTTGCCGTGCTAGTGTGAGTGAGAGACCGACTTGGATGGCGGACCCTCCTACATGGTATCGCACTCAGCCGGAGTGGATGAGAGCTCCACCACCTTGGCATGCACAGCCACCATCTGCACCAGCACCGTCAGACGCACCGGCATGGTATAGCCAGCCGCCCGGATGGTATGAGCAGCTGCCAGAGTGGGCCACCGACCTTTCCAGCAGGGTCGGAGCCTTGGAGATCCGTGCAGATGCTAGGGATGCACGAGCCGACGATCATGACCGTATGATGAGAGATGTTTACCGCCAGCGGTTTGGGCGGAACTATGATCCCGGCTTCTTCCCGTTTCCACCACCGCCTCCACCTCAGTGATGACCCTGGACGATCTACCGTTTTAGCCGCTCCACCACCGTTTTGTGAGTTCCTTTTCTTTCTTTCTTTTCTTTATTTTCTTTTTGAACATTAGGGACAATGTTTGTTCCAAGTATGGGGTGGGGTGTGACTAATCGTTTGTAATAACTCTTACTCACTTTGTATGCTTTTATCGAGAACACCGTGCATGTTTTATTCTATTGTTACACGTTTCATTATTGCATTGCATGAAAAAGCTTTTGAAAAACCCATAAAAATTGAAAAATTTTGAAAATTTTGTGCTTCTAAGGATAGAGATGACTTCTATGATAATCACTACTTGTGAATTGAGTTTTGATGACAATCGCATGCTTAAACAAATAGTGAATTGAAAAGAAATTGAATGAGTTGATTATTCCTCTTTTGCAAGTTTCATAATGTGAAGAACGTTACTTAAATTCTATTGAGAAATCAAGGTTGAAATCATATGATAAGTTCTTATACTTCTTGTTAAAATGATTAAGGCAATTCGATTTTCTTTCTTCTTTCTTTGATCATTTAGCCCCTCAATGAAAAAATGGCCTCCTTTACCTATCCGGGAATTTGGAGGAGTTGATATTTGGCATGTTTGATGTAGGAGGGCCATGAAAACAAAATTTTGCATTCAAAGAATAGAAAGAACTTATAGGTTTGGGGAAGTCAATCATGACGATGAGTAACTCGGCACCATTCACATAGCCGGGTGTTTGTGTCTTGCCAAAGTCGGATTGAGCGATATTCCTAGCGGATTATGTTATGTGCATCAAGGGTTTGAGGCATCTCGCAAAATTGAGAACCGCCAATCTCCTAGGCTTCGGTTTTTGTGCACCTCTGTCCATAACTCCAAAAGTAAAGTCAAAAAATGAATTGAAAAGAAGAGAACGAAGCTCTAAGTTGAAAATGTTGCGAAACCGCAAAAGAAAAAGAAAAGAGTTAGTTATCCACTTTCCCGGATTCATACACCACATTCCTTAAAGTTTCCTTTATCTTTCCGCATTCTAGACCTTGTTTGAAAGTCCTTAAGATCAAGAGAATGATATATGACTTGGTGATCTCAATTGAAGTTTCTTATGATTGATTTTGATAATGTTTGAAGGTTATGATGTTTACATGGAAGTTTGATCAATTCATGAGTTTTCTTTACTCTTTACTCTTTGATTATGTATATGTTCGCTCCAAACGGTGTGTGCAAGCTTTAAATTTATAACCCTAGACTTAAGCTTAAAACAAGGATGCGAACCCGCAGTGTACGGGTCAATCGTAGTAAAAAGCAAGATATTCCAGGGGTCGATCACAAGGACTTGGTGAAACAAAGTCAATAACGGTAAGCTTCGTGAATACTAACCACAAAGAGCAATTAACACAATCAAAGATGAATAAGAAGTCAAACAAGCAAACATGCAATTCTAGGGATTAAAGCGTCTAGTTGTGGTTCCAACTCAAGATCTAAAGATAAGCGGACAAAGCTGAGATTTTTGCAAGGGGAAGGTGTTACTAAAGTGGACTAGATCACCGGGTAAGTCTCACTACTCACTAATCCTAAACCGTAACTCCTATTACCGGGTAAGTCTCAAGGAATTAAGATAAAGAATTATAACCTCAAACTAACACACCATCCAAGGGAATAGAATCAACCTTTACCGGGTAAGTCTCAGGCTAACTCACAAAGATGGGATGGAAGCACACTCAAACCCCAATAAAGGATAAACCTTTATTACCTACGCTTATGATCGTTGGTACACAAACTAAGGAATTACCGGGTAAGTCTCATCCTAAGCTTGCTTTGAACCAGGAAAGGTGTAATAAGAATAGGATTTGGCAAACTCTAACACTTAACTCTCAGTTTAGGATCAGATAAGTCACCTCGGTCAGCCAGATTCCACCCCGGCCGAGGTGTTCATCGACTGAACGAGATGCTTAGGGTTAAGGTTAAAGACTCGAACTTTCAGGGTCCTACTGGAATCTAAGATTATTCTATCATTGTTTTTCCCGCAACCTTCAGCCAATCACCCTAGAATCACACAAGGAAATTAGCCACTCATCATCATTATGAAATTATTAAATATATGGGAAGAAGGTGAATATTTGAACAAGAAGAATTAATGAAAAAGACTTCAATAACTGAATCAAATATCACAACAAAGCGTTCCTTGGATAGCAATCCAACAAGACAAGACAACAAGGAAGGGAATTAAAGACAATCTTACAAAACCCTTCAAAAAGCTATAAAAGCTATGATCTTCAATCTTCCTTCAACCTTCAAAAAGAGTTCTTCAAAACTCCCAACTAGAGTATGATTGCAGCGATGTATGCTGGATCTCGCAGCCTTCAATGGTGTATATCGTGCTAAGCGGGATGTTGGATTTGTGGAAATCCAACCCTTTTTATAGGAAAATAACCCTCCGAAGATAATATATCTTAGAAAGATCTTTTCCCATAAAAATAGGTAAAATATAAGATCTTCTTCCTTCCAGGAGCCAAGACCAAAAATATAAGATCACCTTCCAAAGATAAGAGATCTCAGCCAAGAATAAAATATTCTCGCCGCGTCCTAGGTGTTCGCCTCGGTCGAGTCGGCGTCTTTGGATCACCTCGGTCGAGATGAATCTCTGGTCAACCGAGGTGAGTCATAACTGAATGTGAAATCTTTCAAAACTGGTCCAAAGTGAATCTTTAATCCATGGCTATGCTTCCTGGATGGTTCCTTATGCTCCTCAATGTAGCTCCAAATGACTCATGACTCCTTTTGCTCCTTTTTGATGCAAAACATACCATTTTACCTGCAATTACAGCAAAACTAGGTGTAGACCTCGATTCCCGCAAAGGTAGATGAAATGGTAATATAATCACATATTATACATGCTAACATGCAGATTATTGAAGATAAAACGTCCAAACAAACCTCAAAATATAGACTATAATTCATGCTATCAAAATACCCCATACTTAGCCCTTGCTTGTCCCCAAGCAAGTTCCGCATATAGCAGACAAGATAGAATGGATTATAAGTCAAGAAAATCAATGAAAAGTCTTTCAAAAACATTTTTATGGTGTGTTACAATCATAGATCACTCTAAGAGAATACTTCATGGAATTAAAAACTCAATATGCTCAAAACATTTTATAAATATAAGAAAGTTGTTCATCTTTGCATAAAACCATAGAATGCATAATAAATCATAATTATCAAAATTAATCATGTATAATCCAGTTTAAACCACTAAGTCAATCAACAAGCTCAAGGTCTCAAGGGCTTCCCAAAAGAAAAGGTCAAGAAACGTGTAGGGTAGGGATGTATGTAAGGTAATGTGGTGCTAGAATCCGGGAAAAGGATGAACTTCACTTTCACTTTGACTTGCAACATCTTCTGCCAATAAGCTTTGCTTATTTCACACCTTTTTTCTTTTTACTTTACTTTTTGGGATGCATGGAAAGAGGTGCACAATAACCGAAGCCTAGGAAATCAGCAGTCATCAATTTCTTGAGATGCATCAAACCCTTGATGCACATACCATGACCCGTTAGGAATATCGCTCAATCCGACTTTGGCAAGACACAAACACCCGGCTATGTGAATGGTGCCGAGTTACTCATCTTCATGATTGACTTCCCCAAACCTATTATTGCTTTCTAACACTTTCACTTCCAGCCACTTCTCAACTTTAACTTCACTTGCTTTCACCACTTCGCTTGCTTCCAAATTCCCGGATAGGTAAGGGAGGCAAAATGTATATGAGGGGCTAAGCATGATCAAGAAGAAGAGAGAAGAATGAATTGCCTTGGTCTTTCCAGGAAGAAAGTGAGAGAACTTATCTTGTGGTGTCAACCTTCAAATTCAACATAATTTGGATAAAAACAAAGTATTAAACATGCCAATAATTTCAAACAAAGCAATTAGCAACTTAAACATATTATAAAACCTTTCAAACACATAAAGAATTTAAAACCAGTCAGTAAACAAGATCTTCACTGAGATCATATCCAGATAAGCAACACAAAAATCGTTTTCGAAAACTCTCAGTTAACCCACCTCGGTCGAGGTGTTCTTCGTTCAACCGAGGTGAAACGCCTCGTTTGGCCAAGACTGACTCGGTCGAGGTCAAAAAATTTTTTTTTTTAAAACCATTTTTTTCCAGTTTCGACGTTTTTCTCAATCAAATAACCTGTAAGTATGCATGTTATATCAGATAAACATATAAAGGCAAATGAAGCATCAATATGAAATATCCGATCAAATGTGCGTACATCGAAATCATCAAATAAGTACATCAAAGTCATCACATAAATACAAATACCCCATAATTGGGACACACAGTCCCAGTGGGTCAATATAAGTCTAGAGACAAGAGTACTCACCGGATAAATAGTTGAACTACATAAAAATATAATAAAGAAAATCCTGCAGCTCATCAATAGTCCTGATCCGGTGGTGGTGGTGGTGGTACGTACGGATACTGAGTCGGGTCGAACTGATAACCCATAGTCTGCTGGAACTGTAGCTCCATCATCCTGCGCTGATAGTGTTGCCCCTCTAACATCTGATGAGTCCAGCTGTCAATGTGTCGGTGCTGGGCAGCAAATCTCTCATGCATGTCCACAGTAAAGGCAGCATAAGAATCTATCATCTGATCTGTCAGGTCGTCGATCCGACGATGAGCCTCAGAATATCTATGACGGCGTGTCCGACGCCTAGTAGATCTAGCGGGAGGTGCAGCAGGTGCAGGCTCAGTATCCTCCTCATGATCCAAGTCTATGATCGGCGGTGCGCTCGTCCCTGCAGTATCTGTCCCTGTATCCATCGGGACTCCACCATCTCTCTCGTCTACAGTGTCCTCATCGTCATCAGCCTCCTCCTCCTCATCCTCAGCTGGGGCAGCTGCTGCCTCCCTATGATCCTCCATCAGTGGAGCCCAAGCTATCTGCCAATAATGTGGATCGAAAACTGTGAACTGAGCAGACCAGCGGATCCCCTGTGGCGCAGTCCGCTCCCACGGCATAACAATATATGGAGTGGTCAGACCTCGGGGAACTAGAATCCTCCGAGTGATCATCTCCTGCAATCCAAGCGGCTTCGGAGCCACCACCATCGTACACGCACTAAGGTCCATCCCATGAAAAGCAGCTATGTGGGTGACTAGACCACCGCAGCAGATATCTCCCTTCGCTTTGGCCTTGATCTTGTGCAAGTCCTCTGCCAAGATCAAGCCAAAGTCTGGGAAACCCCCTGTAACCATACAGTAAAGACTAAAAAGCTCGCCCTGTCGGATCTTCTGGGGCGTCTCAGTACGCGCCAGAAGTGTCTCGCTGAATATCCTATGGGCTAATCTGAAGGCAAGGTGGAAGATGACCTTCTCCCTGGAATCTCCAGGGCGCCATCTATCTGCATGCTCAGTAATATGGGCAATGGCGGTGCGCTCAGGAAAGCCGAAAATCTCTCTCCAAACCTCTAAGGGAACTATGAAGTTCCGGTTCATCAACCGGTACTTCACAGACTGCTCTGTGGGAAGGTAGGAAAAGGAGCTAACGAACTCTAGGGTCGGCTCTAAGTAAGCTGGGGCTCGGATCTCAGTAAACTGATCCAGCCCGACTGTGGTGATCATCCGCCTAAGGTCTCCATCTACCCCTAGGCAATCAAAAACCGACACGTCTAGAAAACGTGGTGCAATCACTGGACGGCTAGCTATATGCTCATAATCTACCCGGCATCTCTCGTGGATCACCGGGCGGTAAGGTCGGGAAGAAGAGGAAGGAGGGGAGGGTGAGGATCTATCTCTGAGGGCAAGGCGACGATCGGAACTCTTATTTATTCAGCTACTGTCAGAGCACCTCGGTCGCTGACAATCCTCAAGAATCACCTCGGTCGAGATGCAGTTCGACTGGACCGAGGCGTAACAGCTTTCGATTCAAATCTCAGAAATCCAGTTCTTTTCCCCCAAAATTCACTACAATTGCTTCCTATGGGGTACTTAAGCCTTTTCTCAGCAGATTCAGGGGCAACCAAAGCCCAAATCGAAACGAATGAACGAGTTAGGGTTTTGACTGTTTTTACCTCGTTTCGGTCGATTCGTTCGATTTCTTCGCAGATCTGCACTTGCAATAGGATCCTCTACCCTTCAATCGCAGTTTGGAAGCGGAAATCTTCGAAAACGAGCAAGATTTGGAGGAAGCGAGGTGGAAGAGCGCCGCGGTCGAGCCGAAATAGGTAAAAGTGAAAACAGAAATTTTTTTCCTTTTTATATTGTTCCTGGAACTGCTGTCACCTCGGTCGAGATGGTCTCGGCTGGACCGAGGTGGTACGGACCGAGGTGGTTCTGCAGAAACCGTAGTCGCCTCGGTTGCTCAAGAATCAACTCGGTCGAGATGGCCTCGACTGGACCGAGGTGTCTCAGTCAAACTTCGTCTTCTCGAATTCTCGAACTTCTAAACTTCCAGTTATGCTCCTTCCTTAGATGTCTCCTGTTATCTGTCTAGGACGCCAAAAACAAACAAAACAAAGCAAAAGCAAACTATCTAAGCTAGACCAGAAAACGGGAAAAGAAAGCAATACCTTGGGTTGCCTCCCAAGAAGCGCTTGATTTAAGGTCCCTAGCTGGACCATAATGCGTCTCAAATGAGGTATATTGGTGCAACCTCCTCAACCGGCGTTTCCGGCTGGTACTTCTTAAGTCTATGACCGTTGACCTTGAAGCTTCCGCTAGTTTCGCCCCATATCTCAACTGCACCATGAGGAAAAACATGTTTCACAACATAAGGTCCGGTCCATCTGGATTTTAACTTACCTGGAAAAAGGCGGAGGCGGGAGTTGAAGAGTAGAACTAAGTCTCCTTCGTTAAGCTCCTTTGGGACGATACGCTTGTCATGCCATCTCTTCGTCCTTTCCTTGTAGATTTTGGCATTCTCATAAGCGTTCAAACGCAGCTCCTCCAGCTCGTTGAGTTCCAATAGTCGCTTCTCGCCGGCCTCCTTAATGTCGAAATTCAACCATTTGATCGCCCAATACGCTTTGTGTTCCAATTCGACGGGAAAATGGCAAGACTTCCCATATACCAAATTGTAATGGGTGGTACCTATGGGGGTCTTAAATGCGGTCCTGTACGCCCAAAGAGCATCGTCCAATTTCATGGACCAATCTTTCCTCGTTCTAGAGACGGTCTTCTCCAAAATTGCTTTGATTTCTCTATTCGAGATCTCGACCTGTCCACTAGTTTGAGGGTGATAAGCGGTTGATACCTTATGGGTTACCCCATACTTCGATAGAAGTGCCTTGAACTTCCGGTTGATGAAATGCGTTCCTCCATCGCTGATGATGATGCGCGGAGTTCCAAACCGTGGAAAGATAGTCCTGTTTAGGAACTTTACCACCACCTTGGCGTCATTAGTGCGGGAAGCAATGGCTTCAACCCATCTAGAGACGTAGTCAACCGCAAGAAGGATATAGAGGTTTCCTCCGGAGGATGGGAAAGGTCCCATGAAGTCAATCCCCCATACATCGAAGATTTCCACCTCTTGGATGTTATTAAGTGGCATCTCGTTCCTCCTTGATAAGTTCCCTGTTCTTTGGCATGCATCACAAGAGACAACAAAAGCTTGTACATCTTTAAATAATGTAGGCCAAAAGAAACCGGAACACAATACCTTAGCGCATGTTTTATCGATGCTAGCATGTCCTCCACAAGGAAGCGAATGGCAATGCCGTATAACGCTCTTAACCTCATCTTCCGGAATGCATCTACGAAGCATCCCATCCGGTCCGCGCTTGAATAGCAGCGGCTCATCCCAGTAATAATGTCGTACTTTCTTGAAGAATCTCTTCTTTTGAGAGTACGTCAATCCGGGCGGTGTTTCCTGGCAAACAAGATAATTTACAATGTCAGCATACCAAAGTCCGTTCTTATCAGAAATTTGGTGGATGGAATGTTCAACCAACTGAGGATGAATGTCAGAGAAGTGAGTAAGAATATTATTATTCTCAGTAATCTCAGTTGACATCATCTTGCCATAGACCTTGGTCGAGGCGTAGAGGCGTTGACCGAGATGTTCTTCAGTCGCCTCGCTCAGTCCAGGAAGTGCCTCGGTCGAGGTACTGCAACTGGAACCGAAACTGGAGATCTTCGTCTCCTGGATTAGCTTCTCAGTTTTAGCTCCTGGATCTTCTTCCAGTGCCTTCAAGCTCCGTATATCTGCATCACAAGAAGCATCTATACCTTCCTCTATTAAACTAAAACTTAGAACTCTTTCGAGTGGATCGTTAATAAGGATAGAGCTCACCAATTCTCTTGATTCTTCTTCATCGTAGATGTTGAAGATATCATCAGTTAGCTGCTCCCCTTTCATGGCTGCAAGTAGTGCGAACTCCACCTCATCGCCACCAATGTTGAATTTCAACTTGGCGTTCTTGCAATCCACATTGCAACCCGAAGTTGCTAGAAATGGTCTCCCGAGAATAATAGGAACAGGATAATCTGCGGGAATGTCAAGTACGACAAAATCTATAGGTAGATAGAAGGTACCTAACTTGACCGGAACGTCCTCCAAGATGCCCACGGGATGGGTGATGGAGCGATCCGCCATATAAAGTCGAATCTTGACCGGCTTGGGCTCTCCAAGTCCGATCTTCGTACACAGCTCCAGCGGAATGATGCTCACGTTGGCTCCTAGATCACAAAGGGCTTCACAAGTGACATCCCCAACTTGAATGGGAATGCTAAATGAGCCGGGATCTCTCAACTTAGGTGGCATCTTCTCCTTCATGATCTTAATAAGCTCCGAGGATTTAGATGTCATCCTAACTTCACCAAAGTCTTCCAATTTCCTTTTCCTTGATAGGATCTCCTTTAAAAATTTCCCATAGGCGGGCATTCCTAGAATAGCATCAAGAAAAGGAATGTTAATATGCAGCTTGTTCATCAAGTCAAGGAACTTACCAAAGTGCTTGTCTAGATGTGCTCTGGCTCTGGACTGAGGGAATGGAAGTGGTGGTTTGTATGCAGGAGGTGGAACATAAACTTCAGTTTTCCCCTCCGCTTTCTGTTGCCCCGCCTTGGTTGGCATCTCGGTCGAGGTGTTCTTCGACTGGATCTGGACCGAGGTGGTCTGCGTCGAACGAGGTACTGGATCTGCAGTTTTAAGTCCACTCCTCGTCGTTATGGCCATGCACTGGCCCTTAGGGTTGCTTTCCGTCTTTGCTGGAAGCTTCCCTGGATCTCTTGGCGCTTCATTCGCTCTACTCGCAAGTTGTTATTCGAAGGACTTTTGGGCCCTCGAAAATGAAGTCATAGAATTCTCCATAGCGCTAAGCTTGATCAAGATGGCCTCCAGAACTGCGTCTTTCTTTTCTGGCTGAGACAAACTTGATCCTTGCCCTTGGCTCTTTAATGGAGTAGAAGAAGAAGAAGAAGGGGAAGAGAGGAAAGGGTTAGAGGAATTATTAGAGTTGGAGTTAGAATAATTGTTACCAGGATTCTGGTTGTTTTGATTGTTCGTCCTCCAATTGTTGGTATTGGATCCTCTATTGTTGTTGTTGTAGTTGTTGTTATTGTTCCGGGAACCGTTGTTGTTGTTACGGTATCCATTGTTGTTGTTCCTTTATCCTTGCTCTTCCTTCTTGGTTTGAGCAACCAAGAGTTCCTTCAATTGCTTCACGTCATTCTTCAAAGACGTGAGTTGATTGTTGTTGGATTGAGTCTCTTGAAAGTTGACTCTTTTAACTCCACCTTCAGCTCCTTGGTGGGTGTACTTCTCCATATGCAAGGCTTGCTTCTCAATGAAGTCCCAAGCCTCATCAATTGCCATGTCCATGAAGGTACCGGCGGAGAGTAGTTGGAGATTG
This sequence comes from Fagopyrum homotropicum, assembly GCA_033239125.1. Taxonomy (NCBI): domain Eukaryota; kingdom Viridiplantae; phylum Streptophyta; class Magnoliopsida; order Caryophyllales; family Polygonaceae; genus Fagopyrum; species Fagopyrum homotropicum. The sequence goes on from BSWB01000006.1 coordinate 86,794,012, forward strand.
AACTGGGTGCTTCCGTCCAGTCCTTTGAAGTAGATCTCCAACAACTCGATCTTTGGAATCCCATGATGTGGGCAATCCAAAAGGATGTCCTTGAACCGCTCCCATGACTTGGACAAGCTCTCCTTGTCCTTCATAATGAAAGCATTGATCTTCCCTCTCATTTCAGCTGTCTTTGAGGGGGGAAAGAATTTGGTTAAGAATTCCGTCGTCATCTCCTCCCATGTGCTAATTTTTCCTGGAGGAAGAGATTGATACCAAGTAAGAGCTCTATATTTTAAAGAAAAGTAAAAAGGTCTTAGCTTGTAGTTGTTATTTTCAATTCTGGAAGGTCGCAAGGTTTCCATCAAGATCTCGTAGTTTTGAAGATGTTGATGTGGTGATTCCTTCTCCATCCCTCCGAATTGGCATTGGCAAATCATGGATAGAACTTGCGGTCGAACTTCGTAGTCATGGTCCGCTGGATCTCCTAGGTTGACTCCTGGACACCTCAGTTGTTGATTAGGGTCCATCCTTTGACCTAGGGTTTGTGGGATTCCTGCAAGAAGAACATCTCGGACTGGCATCCGAGGTGGATGTATCTCGGCCGGGGCGTCTGGTACTGGGACCTGCCTCGGTCGAGGGTCAGCAACTTGAACCTACCTCGGTCCAGCATCGGGAACTGGGTCGTCCCTCGGTCGAAGTAGAATCTGGTCTCGTATGATGGCCATTTCTGCTTCGATTGCTTCAGTTTTGGTGCGAGTTTCTTCCTTCTCTCGCTGTAGCTCTTCCTGGCTGAGGCGTAGCAGCTGTAACGCCACTTTTAATTCGGCCTCAAGATCGCGGTTGTCTTGTTGGGCCATCTTCGCTTCTCTTAAGCGTCGCTTGTATGTCTTTTCTGGTTCGGGATCGTAAGGAACGATTTCCTTCCCAGTGCGGGTTCTTCGCATATACCTAAGAAAGAACCTGCAAAAGTCACTCAAGTAGAGTGGTTAGATGACACGGGGCAAGTGCCCCAAGAGCAAACCGTACCGGCTCGGTCTAGACCAAGTCCCCGGCAACGGCGCCAAAAACTTGTTCGCTCCAAACGGTGTGTGCAAGCTTTAAATTTATAACCCTAGACTTAAGCTTAAAACAAGGATGCGAACCCGCAGTGTACGGGTCAATCGTAGTAAAAAGCAAGAAATTCCAGGGGTCGATCACAGGGACTTGGTGAAACAAAGTCAATAACGGTAAGCTTCGTGAATACTAACCACAAAGAGCAATTAACACAATCAAAGATGAATAAGAAGTCAAATATGCAAACATGCAATTCTAGGGATTAAAGCGTCTAGTTGTGGTTCCAACTCCAGATCTAAAGATAAGCGGACAAAGCTGAGATTTTTGCAAGGGGAAGGTGTTACTAAAGTGGACTAGATCAGTGGGTAAGTCTCACTACTCACTAATCCTAAACCGTAACTCCTATTACCGGGTAAGTCTCAAGGAATTAAGATAAAGAATTTTAACCTCAAACTAACACACCATCCAAGGGAATAGAATCAACCTTTACCGGGTAAGTCTCAGGCTAACTCACAAAGATGGGATGGAAGCACACTCAAACCCCAATAAAGGATAAACCTTTATTACCTACGCTTATGATCATTGGTACACAAACTAAGGAATTACCGGGTAAGTCTCATCCTAAGCTTGCTTTGAACCAGGAAAGGTGTAATAAGAATAGGATTTGGCAAACTCTAACACTTAACTCTCAGTTTAGGATCAGATAAGTCACCTCGGTCAGCCAGATTCCACCCCGGCCGAGATGTTCATCGACTGAACGAGATGCTTAGGGTTAAGGTTAAAGACTCGAACTTTCAGGGTCCTACTGGAATCTACGATTATTCTATCATTGTTTTTCCCGCAACCTTCAGCCAGTCACCCTAGAATCACACAAGGAAATTAGCCACTCATCATCATTATGAAAGTATTAAATATATGGGAAGAAGATGAATATTTGAACAAGAAGAATTTAATGAAAAAGACTTCAATAACTGAATCAAATATCACAACAAAGCGTTCCTTGGATAGCAATCCAACAAGACAAGACAACAAGGAAGGGAATTAAAGACAATCTTACAAAACCCTTCAAAAAGCTATAAAAGTTATGATCTTCAATCTTCCTTCAACCTTCAAAAAGAGTTCTTCAAAACTCCCAACTGGAGTATGATTGCAGCGATGTATGCTGGATCTCGCAGCCTTCAATGGTGTATATCGTGCTAAGCGGGATGTTGGATTTGTGGAAATCCAACCCTTTTTATAGGAAAATAACCCTCCAAAGATAATATATCTTAGAAAGATCTTTTCCCATAAAAATAGGTAAAATATAAGATCTTCTTCCTTCCAGGAGCCAAGCCCAAAAATATAAGATCACCTTCCAAAGATAAAAGATCTCAGCCAAGAATAAAATATTCTCGCCGCGTCCTAGGTGTTCGCCTCGGTCGAGTCGGCGTCTCTGGATCACCTCGGTCGAGATGAATCTCTGGTCAACCGAGGTGAGTCATAACTGAATGTGAAATCTCTCAAAACTGGTCCAAAGTGAAACTTTAATCCATGGCTATGCTCCCTGGATGGTTCCTTATGCTCCTCAATGTAGCTCCAAATGACTCATGACTCCTTTTGCTCCTTTTTGATGCAAAACATACCATTTTACCTGCAATTACAGCAAAACTAGGTGTAGACCTCGATTCCCGCAAAGGTAGATGAAATGGTAATATAATCACATATTATACATGCTAACATGCAGATTATTGAAGATAAAACGTCCAAACAAACCTCAAAATATAGACTATAATTCATGCTATCAGTATATGAGAGCTTATAAATGAATGAAGCAAGATTTGAGAATGATCTAATGACTAGGAAGCACATTCATCTAAAAGAAGTTTTGTTTTTGAGAGTGTATCCATATTTCATCCTAACTTGAGTTTTAAAGCTTTTGAAAGACCTTGCTTGGGGACAAGCAAGTGGCAAGTATGGGGTATTTTGTTAGCATGAAATATTGTGATATTTTAGGCATGTTTTCTAGATGTATTTCATCCATATTGGTGTTCATTGATAAAGCATTGAAGCAATTGTGAGCTAGTTTGTCTATATTGTCGATATAGAGGTCTACATAAGCTTTGTGTTGATTGTAGGCGAATAAGAGCTAAAACCAAACGGAATAAGAGAGAATGGAGATGGATTGAGCATAACCAAGGATTGAGGACACCACAAAGGAGTTAAGGAAGATGCTAGAATGAAGAATGGCACAAAACAAAGTGAATTACGAGCTACTTATGTTTCCACACTCTAAAATACGGCCGTAATGAAGTCCACACTCTAAACCACGGCTGTGGAAATTTTGGCAACATGAACGTGGAGCATTCCAGTAAGTTACACGGCCGTGGAAGTTGTGAAGCACCGTAATAAAATTCCACGCTCTAAACCACGGGCGTGGAATCCTCTATGACCGTGAATTAGGCGATCTTTTAACGTACAAATTAAAGCCACGATCTTTTACATATGGGCCAGGGAGAGACATTTTATCTTGCCCTATAAAAGGACTAAAGGAAGGAGAATTCGGCATCACCGCTTACCTCCGCTTACGCCCGCTTACACCTCCGCTTAGACCGCGCTTGAATCTCGCTTACGCCTTCGCATAGAGCATCATCGCTTGGAGATTTGCTTCCGCGCATTGAGGGTATTATTGGACGTACGGAGATTACGTCTTATGTCCTGAGGTTTGATTAGAAGACGGATTGACATCCCGTTCTTCGTTCTTATCAAGGATTGTGATTGTTTGTGTTATTCTAAATCCGATATACATCATTGCTCTTGTTTGTGGATTTGAGATTGATTTGAGGTTTATTGAAGGTTTTCGAAGGTTTTCATCTTTCATTCTTCTAAATATTGAATTTGATATCATAATGACTGTTGTTGGCTAAAACCCTTTAGCAATTCTAAGGTGAAGGGTTCATAGTTGTGGCTTAGATGATGATAGATCGATCGTAAACAGATTGGACCCTGAGAGTTAGAGATAATCGCCGACGAACCAAAATCACGGTGTGTTCTTGAGTTCCACGGCCGTGGAATCTCAAGATCCACCGGTAATTTCCCTTAGTTTACGAACCTTGCTTTTACTTTAGTCCAAAGTTAAAGATTTTCTTTGACTTAGTGTTGGCTTGCCTTTTCTAGGTGGTAGTGAAGCCTCAACAACCTCTACCTCGATTCCGAGTGTCACAATCTTAATCGGTTTAGTTAGTCTTGATCCTTGGATTACAAGTTTGGGTATTTGATATTAATTCTTGTCTTTACATCCTTTCTATAATGAAGCCTCAACAACCTTTATAGAGAGTATTTGTAGATAAGTCACATAAAGCCTTGGAACTTTACCGTACATTGCTTTGCATAACTATACCTTTGCAACTCTTAATTATGTCCTTATATCTTTAGTATATCTTGAATCGATTTCCACAGCTGGATTCCAGGATCTTTAGGATTGTTGTTTTCCCAATATTTACAAAGCTTCATAGATATACTTGCTTGACAATTCTATAATTGGATTTAACCCCCGAAATCCCTATGTTTGATACTCTGGAATTCTTGCTTAACTACGTCGATCTGTACACTACGGGTTCGCTTTCTTGATTTCTAGTTTTATAAATTTAAAGCTTATTTGCACGCACGCTAAGTGGAGAACAAGTTTTTGGCGGGTCAATCCGACTTTGGCAAGACAAAAACACCCGACTATGTGAATGGTGCCGAGTTACTCATCGTCATGATTGACTTCCCCAAACCTATAAGTTCTTTCTATTCTTTGAATGCAAAATTTTGCTTTCATGGCCCTCCCACATCAAACATGCCAAATATCAACTCCTCCAAATTCCCGGATTCATACACCACATTCCTTAAAGTTTCCCTTCCCTTTCCGCATTCTAGACCTTGTTTGAAAGTCCTTAAGATCAAGAGAATGATATATGACTTGGTGATCTAAATTGAAGTTTATTATGATTGATTTTGGTAATGTTTGAAGGTTATGATGTTTACATGGAAGTTTGATCAATTCATGAGTTTTCTTTACTCTTTCCTCTTTGATTATGTATATGAGAGTCTTATATACGAATGAAGCAAATGATGTGGTTTAGAGCGTGGAAGTGGATTACGGTTTCATATGATTTCCACGACCATACTTTATACCGTGTAACTCTCTGGAATTCTCCACGTTCATGTTGCCAAGATCCACGGCCGTGGTTTTGGGGGTGGACTTCTCTACGACCGTATTTTAGAGCGTGGAAGTGTAATTTGCTTGTGGTTTCCTTTGTGTCGTGCCATTCCTCATCCTAGCATCTCCCTTGACTTCTTTGATGTGTCCTTAATCCTTGGATGTGCTCAATTCTTCTCCTATCTCTCTCAATTGGTTCGGTTTTAGCTCTTATTCACCTAAAATCAACACAAAGCTAATGTAGACCTCCATATTGACAATATAGATAAACTAGCTAACAAATGCTGCAATGCCTCATCAATGAACACTATAATGGATTAAAAACAACTAGAAAAAGTTCTTAGAATATTGCAATATTTCATGCTAGCAAAATACCCCATTCTTGCCACTTGCTTGTCCCCAAGCAAGGTCTTTCAAAAGATTTAGAACTTAAGTTAGGATGAAATATGCATGCATTCTCAAAAACAAAACAATTTTTTTAGGTAAATGCTTCTAGTCAATAGATCAACCTCAAACCTTGCTTCAATCATCCTTGAAAACGCTCACATACACAAACCAAAGTATGTAAAGTAAAGAAATATCACAAGCTGCTTAATCCTCAAAACAAACATCATAACCTTCAAATACCATCAAAATCGAGAATAAGAAACTTCAATTTAGATCACTAAGTCATATAACACTCTTTTGATCTTAAGGACTTTCAAATAAGGTCTAGAATGCGGAAAGGAAGGGGAAACTATAAGGAATGTGGTGCATGAATCCGGGAAAGTGGACAACTAACTCTTTTCTTTTTCTCTTGTGATCTTGCAACTCTTTCAACTTAGAGCTTTGCTCTTTTCTTTTCACGTCATTTTCCGACTTTACTTTTGGAGTTATGGATAGAGGTGCACAAAAACCGAAGCCTAGGAGATTGGCGTTTCTTTATTTCGAGATGTCTCAAACCCTTGATGCACATACCATAATCCGCTAGGAATATCGCTCAATCCGACTTTGGCAAGACACAAACACCCGGCTATGTGAATGGTTCCGAGTTACTCATCGTCATGATTGACTTCCCCAAACCTATTTTTTTCTATTCTTTGAATGCAAACAATTGCTTTCATGGCCCTCCCACATCAAATATGCCAAATATCAACTCCTCCAATTCCCGGATAGGTAAGGGAGACTATTATTTCATTGAGGGGCGAAATGAACAAAGAAAGGAAGAAGAAAGGTCGAATTGCCTTAATCGTTTCATAAAGAAGCATAAGAACTTATTATGTAATTTCAACCTCAATTTCTCAAATTGATTTAGATGAAGTTCTCACATTACAAAATTTGCAAGTAAAGACAAACCACTCATTCAATTTCTTTCCAATTCATAATTCCGTTCAAGCATGCAATTATCATCAAGGATTCATTCCTAGAAGCACAAAATTTTTCAAATTTTTATGGTTTTTCAAAAACTTTTTCATGCAATGCAATAATGAAACGTGTGACAATGGTATGAAACATGCAAAGTGTTCTCAATCAAGGCAAGCAAAAGTGAGTAGAGTTATTACAAACGATAGTACACCCCACCCCATACTTGAGACAAACATTGTCCCTAATTTTTCAAAAAGAAATAAAGAAAAGAAAGAAAGAAAATGAACTCACAAAAGGTGGTGGAGCGGCTAATGCTAACAATCATCCATGGTCATCACTATGGTGCTGGTGGTGGTGGAAACGGGAAGAAGATGGAGTCAAAGTTCCGCCCAAACTACTGGCGGTTGATGTCTCTCATCATCCTGTCATGCTCGTCGGCTCGAACATCTCTAGCGTCCTGTCAGACCTCCAAAGCTCCTACTCTCCTGGAGAGGTCGGTGGCCCAATCTGGAAGCTACTCGTACCACCCCGGCGCCTGGCTGTACCAAGCTGGTGCATCCGGTGGTGCTGGTGTAGATGGCAGCTGTGCATACCATGTCGGTGGAGCTCCCATCCACTCCGGTTGTGATCTATACCAATTAGGAGGGGCATCCATCCATGTCGGCCTCTCACTCACGCTAGCACGGCGGGAGGAAGAGGCTGCTGAAGGTCCAGCTGGTCGTGGTGAACGTTTGGGAGGGTCAGGGAAATGTGCCGACTGATCTGGGAAAGTGCAAAGTCATGCTCCTCACCTCCTCCCTCAAAACTATCACCTCCTCTCATCTCCTTCTCATCTGCAGCTGGTACCTCAGGGGGGAATATAAGGAGGGGCTACTAATCTATTTGCATGCATAGTAGCGAACGTCTGCTTCCAATTATGGCGTCCAGCCATAATGGAATACTCGGGGAGCCATGCAACACCTCTACCTCCTCTATCCTCCCAAGGCATGGCAGCGGTAGGTGGACCTCTATGCCTAGGAAAGATCAAACCTCTAGTCATGAGGTTCTGGAGTCCCAATGGTCTAGCTGCTATCCTAGTACACGCAGAAAAATCAATCCCCAACTGTCTAGCAATGTGGGTGACAATCCCACCATATCCGATGTTCCAAGCCCTCTTGTTCTTGAGCTTACTCATGGTGGAAGCTAAGAGGGTAGCACAGTCAGCAGGTCTACCGTGCAGCATACAATACAAAAGAAACAACTCATCTGTCTTGATCTTCTGAGGAGTCTCGGTCCTAGGGAAAAGACACTCAAAAAGTACTCTATGGGCTATCTTCAAGGCTAAGTGATAGATAAGCTTAGCCTTGGTATCAGCAGGTTGCCAGCGGTCCTTGCTAGCAAAGATCATGACGATGTCCTCCCAAAAATCCTTAGCATATACACCGCTAGGAAAACGACCATTGAAGGTCTCATGGAACCGAAAGAAGGCTCCGAACTCTAAGATCAAGAACTCGTAGTTCTCCTCCATCAGTCTAAAAGAAACTGTCCGCTCCACATGACTATGCTCAAAAGAGATCACAAACACTCTAGTAATCTCCTCATATGCATCTTCCCTAATAGCGGAGAAGATGATCAAGCCGGCTCTATCTAAAAGCCATGTAAGGTCACTCACCACATTCAGTGGCTCTAACTCCTCAAGAAGCAAATAACGTGGTCCTATGACTGGTCTCTTCGCGATCCTTTCTAAGGCATCGAGGTAATCATCATGGATCTTTGGAATTCTAGGGGGTGGGGGTGATGGTGGCTCACTAGGGGGTACCTGGGAGGAGGAGGAATCTTTACTTTCCTCTTCTTATTCCTAGTGGACATTCTCCTAATCAAATCTATTTCAGAAGCAAAATTACGGCCTATTCTTCAATTCCACGGCCGTGGAATACCAGTGACCGTGGTTCGGCTCTGAATTTCTCAAGACTCAATCAATCAACACCAAATTCACCAGACAACAACCCTAGACTAATTCCAATCCAACTCCATCATTTCTCCTAAAAATTCTTGCGAAAATTTAGCCAAATCGACAAAGTAAAGAAAGAGGGCAAAACCTAGGTTTTGGATTTTTAAAATCCAAATACCGTCTTCTCCAGCAATTGTCCACTCGATTTGTTGCTTGGATCTTGTAGATGGTTGAATTTGCTTCACTTTGGGTGCAAGAATCGTTCGAAACGATTAACGAACGAAGATTTGGGAGAGGGGGATGATTTACGGCTGTTAGGGTCGTGGAAGAGGGGTTTTTGTGTGGTTTTTGTGAACAAGGTGGTTTATTGTTCGCTTCAAACGGTGTGCAAGCTTTAAATTTATAACCCTAGACGTAAGCTTAAAACAAGGATGCGAACCCGCAATGTACGGGTCAATCGTAGTAAAAAGCAAGGAATTCCAGGGGTCGATCACAGGGACTTAGTGAAACAAAGTCCAATTACGGTATGCTATTGTAAATACTAACCACAAGAGCGATTTAAAACAATCAAAGATGATAAACAGTCAATAAAGGAAATATGCAATTCTAGGGATTAAAGCATCGAGTTGTGGTTCCAACTCAAGATCTAAAGATAAGCGGACAAAGCTGAGATTTTTGCATGGGGAAGGTATTACTAAAGTGGAATAGATCACCGGGTAAGTCTCACTACTCACTAATCCTAAACCGTAACTCCTATTACCGGGTAAGTCTCAAGGAATCAAGATAAAGAACTATAACCTCAAACTAACGCACCATCTAAGGGAATAGAATCAACCTTTACCGGGTAAGTCTCAGGCTAACTCACAAAGATGGGATGAAAGCACACTCAAACCCCAATAAAGGATAAACCTTTATTACCTACACTTATGATCTTAGGTATACAAACTAAGGAATTACCGGGTAAGTCTCATCCTAAGCTTGCATTGAACCAGGAAAAGTGTAATAAGAATAGGATTTGGCAAACTCTAACATTTAACTCTCAGTTTCGGATCAGATAAGTCACCTCGGTCAGCCAAATTCCACCCCGGCCGAGATGTTCATCGACTGAGCGAGATGCTTAGGGTTTAAGGTTAAAGACTCGAACTTTCAGGGTCCTACTGGAATCTAAGATTGTTCTATCATTGTTTTTCCCATAACCTTCAGCCAATCACCCAAGAATCACACAAGGAAATTAGCCACTCATCATCATGAAAGCAATAATCAAATATATGGGAAGAAGGTGAATATTTGAACATGAAGAATTTAATGAAAAGACTTCAATAACTGAATCAAATATCACAACAAAAGCGTTCCTTGGATAGAAATCCAACAAGGCAAGACAACAAGGAAAGGAATCTAAGATAATCTTACAAAACCCTTCAAAAGCTATAAAAGCTATGATCTTCAATCTTCCTTCAACCTTCAAAAAGGTTCTTCAAATCTCCCAACTGGAGTATGGCTGCTGTGGTGTAAGCGGGATCTCCAACTCTATGCAGGATGTCGGATTTGTGGGAAATCCGACCCTTTTTATAGGAAAGTAACCCTCCAAAGATAAGATATCTTAGAAAGATCTCTTCCCATAAAAATAGGTAAAATATATGATCTAGCATATCTTCTTCCTTCCAGGAGCCAAACCCAAAAATATAAGATCTCTTTCGTAAGATAAAAGATCTCATCCAGGAATAAAATATTCTCGCCGCGTCCCAGGTGTTCGCCTCGGTCGAGTCGACTTCTCTGGATCACCTCGGTCGAGGTGAATCTATGGTCAACCGAGGTGAGTCACAACTGAATGTAAAATCTCTCAAATCTGGTCCAAAGTGAATCTCTAATCCATGGATATGCTTCCTGGATGGTTCCTTATGTTCCTGAATGTAGCTTCAATGACTCCATAGCTCCTTTTGCTCCTTTTTGATGCAAAACGTGCCATTTTACCTACGATTACAACAAAACTAGCTGTAGACCTCGATTCTCACAAAGTTAGATGAAATGGTAATATAATCACATATTATGCATACAAACATGCAGATTATTGAAGATAAAACGTCCAAACAAACCCCAAAATATAGACTATAATTCATGCTATCAAAATACCCCATACTTAGCCCTTGCTTGTCCCCAAGCAAGTTCCGCAAATAAAAGACAAGATAGAATGGATTAATAGTCAAGAAAATCAATGAAAAGTCTTTGAAAAACATTTTATGGTGTGCAACAATCATAGATCACTCTAAGAGAATACTTCATTGAATTCAAAATCAATGCATGATCAAAACATTTTATAAGTATGAGAAAGTTGTTCATCTTTGCATAAAACCATAGAATGCATAATAAGTCATAATTATCGAAATTAAGCATGCATAATCCAGTTTAAACCGCTAAGTCAATCAACAAGCTCGAGGTCTCAAAGGCTTCCCAAAAGAAAGGTCAAGAAACGTGTAGGGTAGGGATGTATGTAAGGTAATGTGGTGCTAGAATCCGGGAAAAGGATAAACTTTACTTTCACTTTGACTTGCAACATCTTCCACCAATAAGCTTTGCTTATTTCACACTTTTTCTTTTTACTTTACTTTTTGGGATGCATGGACAGAGGTGCACAATAACTGAAGCCTAGGAAATCAGCAATCATCAATTTCTTGAGATGCATCAAACCCTTGATGCACATACAATGACCCGTTAGGAATATCGCTCAATCCGACTTTGGCAAGACACAAACACCCGGCTATGTGAATGGTGCCGAGTTACTCATCTTCATGATTGACTTCGCCAAACCTATTATTACTTTCTAACACTTTCACTTCCAGCCACTTCTCAAACTTTAACTTCACTTGCTTTCACCGCTTCTCTTGCTTCCAAATTCCCGGATAGGTAAAGGGAGGCAAAAATGTATATGAGGGGCTAAGCATGATCAAGAAGAAGAAGAGAGAAGAATGAATTGCCTTGGTCTTTCCAGGAAGAAAGTGAGAGAACTTATCTTGCGGTGTCAACCTTCAAATTCAACATAATTTGGACAAAAACAAAGTATTAAACATGCCAATAATTTCAAACAAAGCATTTAACAACTTAAACATATTATAAAACCTTTCAAACACATAAAGATTTCAAAACCAGTCAGCAACAAGATCTTCACTGAGATCATATCCAGATAAGAAGCGCAAAAATCGTTTCATAAACTCTCAGTTAATCCACCTCGGTCGAGGTGCTCTTAGGTCAACCGAGGTGAAACACCTCGTTCGGCCAGAACTCCACCGGTCGAGGTCAAATTTTTTTTTTTCAAACCAGTTTTCTTTCAGTTTCGACGTTTTTCTCAATCAAATAACCTGTAAGTATGCATGCAATCTCAGATAAACATATAGAAGCAACTGAAGCGTAAATATAAATATCTGATCGAGTAGAGTCATACATAAGTGTCAAATAATACATCACATAAACACCCCATACTTGGGACACATTGTCCCAGTGGATCAAAATAAGTCTAAAGGATAAAAATACTCACCGGATAATAAGCCGAACTGCATAAAAATAAGAAAGAAAATCCTGCAGCTCTCAGTAGTCACGATCCGGTGGTGGTGGTGGTGGCACATACGGATACTGGGATGGGTCGAACGGATAGCCCATGATGTGCTCAAACTGGATCTGGGCCATCATGTGCTGGTAATGCTGCCGCTCCTGCATCTCGCGGATATCCAGTGACAAAGCAGCATATGAATCAATAACCTGATCCGTCAGGTCGTCGATCCGACTGTGAGCCTCTGAATCTCTGTGTCGGCGCGCTCTACGCCTAGCAGGTCTCACTAGAGAAGTAGCAGGTGCAGGCTCAGTGTCCTCATCATCCAGATCTATAACTGGTGCGCTCGTCCCTGCCGTATCCGTCCCTGTATCCATCGGGACTCCACCCTCTCTCTCATCCACTGTCTCCTCATCATCTGCCTCCTCCTCAGCTGGGGCAGCTGCTGCCTCTCTGTAATCCTCCATCAGTGGAGCCCAAGCGGTCTACTAATAATGAGGGTCAAAAACAGTAAAATGGGCAGACCACCTGATCCCCTGTGGCGCAGTCAGCTCCCACGGCATAGCCACGTACGGTGTAGTCAGACCTCGGGGAACCAGAATCCGCCGAGTGATCATCTCCTGCAGCCCAAGCGGCTTGGGAGCCGCCACCATCGTGCAAGCGCAGAGATCCATGTCCTGATAACTAGTGATATGGGTGACAAGCCCTCCGTAACAGATGTCTCCCTTCGCCTTGGCCTTGATCTTGTGTAGATCCTCTGCCAACATCAAGCCAAAGTCCGGGATACCCCCAGTAACCATGCAGTATAAACTGAAAAGCTCTCCCTGTCGGATCTTTTGGGGCGTCTCAGTACGCGCCAGAAGTGTCTCACTGAAGATCCGGTGGGATAACCTAAAGGCTAAGTGGAAGATGACCTTCTCCCTAGAATCTCCAGGGCGCCATCTGTCTGCATGCTCAGTAATATGGACAATCTGTCCCCAAAACTCCCTAGCTACAGATCGGGAAGGGAAGTCAACAGTAGTGGGCTCAAGAAAGCCAAAAATCTCTCTCCAGTACTCAAGTGGCACTAAGTAGTTCCGGTTCATCAACCGGTACTTCACAGATCTCTCTGTGGGGAGGTAGGTGAATGAGCTAATGAACTCTAAGGTGGGCTCCAAATAGGCTGGGGCTCGGATCTCAGTAAACTGATCCAGCCCTACTGTAGAAATCATCCTCCTAAGGTCTCTGTCTACCTGGAGGCAATCAAAAGCAGACACGTCCAGGAAGCGTGGTGCAATCACTGGACGGCCAGAAATACGCTCATAATCCACCCGGTGTCGCTCATGGATCACCGGGCGGTAAGGTCGGGAAGAAGAGGAAGAAGGGGAAGGTGAGGATCTATCCCTGAGGGCAAGGTGTCGGTCAGAACTCATTTTCAATTCAGTCACTGTCAGGTCACCTCGGTCAACTGACAACACTCAAGAATCACCTCGGCCGAGGCACAACTCGACTAGGCCGAGGCGAAAAAGTGGATCTTAATTTCTTCAGAAAATTCAGTTCTTTTCCCCCAAAATCACTACAACTGCTTCCTATGGGGTACTTAAGCGTTTTCTCAACAAATGCAAGGGCAACCAAAGCCCAAATCGAAGCGATATCGGAGAGGTTAGGGTTTCGGTTTGTTTTACCTCGTTTCGGCCGAATCGGTTCGATTTTCTGCAGATCTGTACTTGCAACACGATCCTCTATCCTTCAATCGTAGTTTGGAGACAGAATCTTCGAAAACGAGCAAGAATCGGAAGAACGAGGTTGAACTGTCGCCGCGGTTAAGGGAGAAGAGTAAAGTGAGGAGAGAGAAATTTTCGCCCCTTTTATACCCTTTTCTGGAACTGCTGTCACCTCGGTCGAGATGGTCTCGACTGGACCGAGGTGGTGCGGACCGAGGTGGTTCTTCAGAAAACCCTAGTCGCCTCGGTTGCTCAAGAATCATCTCGGTCGAGGTGCTCTGACAGCAACCGAGATGCCTCAGTCAGACTTCGTCTTCTCAAATTCTCGATCTTCTATCCTTCCAGTTATGCTCCTTCCTTAGATGTCACCTGTTATCTGTCTAGAATGCCAAAAACAAAACAAAAGCAAAGCAAAAGCAAAACTATCTAAGCTAGACTAGAAAACGGGAAAAGAAAGCAATACCTTGGGTTGCCTCCCAAGAAGCGCTTGGTTTAAGGTCGCTAGCTGGACCATAATGCGTCTCAATCGAGGTATATTGGTGCAACCTCCTCAACCGGAACTTCTGGTTTGTACTTCTTAAGTCTATGACAGTTGACCTTGAAGCTTCCGCTCGTTTCACCCCATATCTCAACTGCACCGTGAGGAAAAACATGTTTCACAACATAAGGTCCGGTCCATCTAGATTTTAGCTTACCTGGAAAGAGGCGGAGGCGGGAGTTGAAGAGTAGAACTAAGTCTCCTTCGTTAAGCTCCTTTGGGACGATACGCTTGTCATGCCATCTCTTCGTCCTTTCCTTATAGATTTTGGCATTCTCATAAGCGTTCAAACGCAGCTCCTCCAGCTCGTTGATCTCCAATAGCCGCTTCTCGCCGGCCTCCTTAATGTCGAAGTTCAACCATTTGATCGCCCAATATGCTTTGTGTTCTAATTCAACGGGCAAATGGCAAGACTTCCCGTACACCAAATTATAAGGGGTGGTGCCTATGGGAGTCTTAAATGCGGTCCCGTACGCCCAAAGAGCATCGTCCAATTTCATGGACCAATCCTTCCTCGTCCTAGAGATGGTCTTCTCCAGAATTGCTTTGATTTCTCTATTCGAGATCTCGACCTGTCCACTAGTTTGAGGGTGATAAGGGGTTGATACCTTGTGGGTTACCCCATACTTCGATAGAAGTGCCTTGAACTTCCGGTTGATGAAATGCGTTCCTCCATCACTGATGATGATGCGTGGAGTTCCGAAACGTGGAAAGATAGTTCTGTTCAAGAACTTCACAACCACCTTGGTGTCGTTAGTGGGAGAAGCGATGGCTTCAACCCATCTAGAGACGTAATCAACTGCAAGAAGAATATAGAGGTTTCCACCGGAGGATGGAAAAGGTCCCATGAAGTCAATCCCCCACACATCAAAGATTTCCACTTCTTGAATGTTATTAAGTGGCATCTCATTCCTCCTTGATAAATTTCCTGTTCTTTGGCATGCATCACAAGAGACAACAAAAGTTTGCACATCTTAAATAATGTAGGCCAAAAGAAACCAGAACGTAATACCTTGGCGCAAGTCTTATCGGTACTAGCATGCCCTCCACAAGGAAGTGAGTGGCAATGCCGTATTACGCTATTAACTTCATCTTCCGGCATGCATCTTCGGAGCATCCCATCCGGCCCGCGCTTGAATAGCAGCGGCTCGTACCAGTAGTAATGGCGTACTTCCTTGAAGAATCTCTTCTTTTGAGAGTACGTCAATCCGGGCGGTACTTCCTGGCAAACAAGATAATTCACAATATCAGCATACCAAGGTCCTTTATTATCAGAAAGCTGGTGGATAGAATGTTCCACCAATCTGAGGATGAATGTCAGAGAAGAGAGTAAGAAGTTTGTTATTCTCAGCAGTCTCAGTTGACATCATCTCGCCATCGATCTCGGTCGAGGCGCAGAGGCGTTGACCGAGATGTTCTTCAGTCGCCTCGCTCAGTCCAGAAAGTGCCTCGGTCGAGGTATTGCAACTGGAACCAAAACTGGAGATCTTCGTCTCCTGGATTAGCTTCCCAGTTTTAGCTCCTGGATCTTCTTCCAGCGTTTTTAAGCTCCGTATATCTGCATCACAAGAAGCATCTATACCTTCCTCCATTAAACTGAAGCTAATAACTCTTTCGAGTGGATCATTAATAAGGATAGAGCTCACCAATTCTCTTGACTCTTCTTCATCGTAGATGTTGAAGATATCATCAGTTAGCTGCTCCCCTTTCATGGCTGCAAGTAATGCGAACTCCACCTCATCGCCGCCAATGTTGAATTTCAACTTGGCGTTCTTGCAATCCACGTTGCAACCCGAAGTTGCTAGAAATGGTCTCACGAGAATAATAGCAACAGGATAATCTGCGGGAATGTCAAGTACAACAAAATCTATTGGTAAATAGAAGTTACCTAACTTGACCGGAACGTCCTCCAAGATGCCCACGGGATGGGTAATGGAGTGATCCGCCATATAAAGTCGAATCTTGACCGGCTTGGGCTCTCCAAGTCCGATCTTTGCACATAGCTCCAGCGGGATGATGCTCATGATGGCTCCTAGATCACAAAGGGCTTCACAAATGACATCCCCAACTTGCATGGGAATGCAAAATGAGCCGGGATCTCTTAATTTAGGCGGCATCTTCTCCTTCATGATTTGAATGAACTCCGAGGATTTAGATGTCATCCTAACTTCACCAAAATCTTCTAGTTTCCTTTTCCTTGATAGGATCTCCTTTAAGAACTTCCCATAGGCGGGCATTCCTAGAATAGCATCAAGGAAAGGAATGTTAATGTGCAGTTTATTCATTAAGTCAAGGAACTTACCAAAGTGCTTGTCTAGATGTGCTCTGGCCCTTGACTGGGGGAATGGAAGTGGTGGTTTGTATGCAGGAGGTGGAACATAAACTTCAGTTTTCCCCTCCGCTTTCTGTGGCTCCACCTCGGTTGGCATCTCGGTCGAAGTGTTCTTCGACTGCATCTGGACCGAGGTGGTCTTCGTCGGTACTGCCACCGACCGAGGCACTGGATCTGTAGTTTTCAGTACACTCC
Source organism: Fagopyrum homotropicum (assembly GCA_033239125.1). Taxonomy (NCBI): domain Eukaryota; kingdom Viridiplantae; phylum Streptophyta; class Magnoliopsida; order Caryophyllales; family Polygonaceae; genus Fagopyrum; species Fagopyrum homotropicum. The sequence goes on from BSWB01000006.1 coordinate 86,810,810, forward strand.
TCGTAGTTATGGCCATGATCTGGCCCTTAGGGTTGCTCTCCGTCCTTGCTGGAAGCTTCCCTGGATCTCTTGGCGCCTCATTCGCCCTACTTGCGAGTTGTTGTTCAAAGGCTTTGGGCCTTCGAAAACGAAGTCATAGAAGTCTCCATAGCGTTGAGCTTGATCAAGATAGCCTCCAGAATTGTGTCTTTCTTTTCCGGTTGAGACGAACTTGATCCTTGCCCCTGGCTCTTTAATGGAGTAGAAGAAGAAGAAGAAGGGGAAGAGAGGAAAGGGTTAGAGGAATCGTTAGAGTTGGAGTTTGAATGATTGTTACCAGAATTTTGGTTGTTCGCCCTCCAGTTGTTGCTATTGGATCCTCTATTGTCGTTATTGTAGTTTTTGTTCCGGGAACCGTTGTTGTTGTTACGGTATCCGTTATTGTTGTTCCTTTGCCCTTGCTCTTCCTTCTTGGTTTGAGCAACCAAGAGTTCCTTCAATTGCTTCACGTCATTCTTCAAAGACGTGAGTTGATTGTTGTTGGGCTGAGTTTCTTGGAAGTTAACTCTTTTAACTCCACATTCAGCTCCTTGGTGGGTGTACTTCTCCATGTACAAAGCTTGCTTCTCGATGAAGTCCCAAGCTTCGTCAATCGCCATGTCCATAAAGGTACTGGCGGAGAGTAGTTGGAGATTGAACTGGGTGCTTCCGTCCAGTCCCTTGAAGTATATCTCCAGTAATTCTAACTTTGGGATCCCATGATGTGGGCAATCCAAAAGAATGTCCTTGAACCGCTCCCATGACTTGGACAAGCTCTCCTTGTCCTTCATGATGAAAGCGTTGATCTTTCCTCTCATTTCAGCTGTCTTTGAGGGGGGAAAGAATTTGTTCAAGAATTCCGTTGTCATCTCCTCCCATGTGCTAATTTTTCCTGGAGGAAGAGATTGATACCAAGTAAGAGCTCTATCTTTTAAAGAAAAGTAAAAAAGGTCTCCATCAAGATCTCATAGTTTTGAAGATGTTGATGTGGTGATTCCTTCTCTAGCCCTCCCAATTGGCATTGGCGAATCATGGATAGAACTTGCGGTCGAAGTTCATAGTCATGGTCCGTTGGATCTCCTAGGTTAACTCCTGGACGTCTCAGTTGTTGATTAGGGTCCATCCTTTGACCTAGGGTTTGTGGGATTCCTGCAAGAAGAACGTCTCGGACTGGCATCCGAGGTGGAAGTATCTCGGCCGGGGCATCTGGGACCTGCCTCGGTCGAGGGTCAGCAACTGGGACCTGTATCGGTCGAGGATCAGCAACTGGATCTTCCCTCGGTCGAAGTAGAATATGGTCTCGTATGACTGCCATCTCTGCTTCGATTGCTTCAGTCTTGGTGCGAGTTTCCTCATTCTCTTGCCATAGTTCTTCCCTATTGAGGCGTAGCAGCTCTAACGCCTCTTTCAATTCGGCCTCAAGATCGCGGTTGTCTTGTTGGGCCATCTTCGCTTCTCTTACGCGTCGCTTGTATGTCTTTTCTGGTTCGGGATCGTAAGGAACGATTTCCTTCCCAGTGCGGGTTCTTCGCATAAACCTAAGAAAGAACCTGCAAGAGTCACTCAAGTAGAGTGGTTAGTAGACACGGGGGCAAGTGCCCCAAGGGCAAACCGTAACCGGCTCGGTCTAGACCAAGTCCCCGGCAACGGCGCCAAAAACTTGTTCGCTCTAAACGCTGTGTGCAAGCTTTAAATTTATAACCCTAGACGTAAGCTTAAAACAAGGATGCGAACCCGCACTGTACGGGTCAATCGTAGTAAAAAGCAAGGAATTCCAGGGGTCAATCACAGGGACTTAGTGAAACAAAGTCCAATTACGGTATGCTATTGTAAATACTAACCACAAGAGCGATTTAAAACAATCAAAGATGATAAACAGTCAATAAAGGAAATATGCAATTCTAGGGATTAAAGCATCGAGTTGTGGTTCCAACTCAAGATCTAAAGATAAGCGGACAAAGCTGAGATTTTTGCATGGGGAAGGTATTACTAAAGTGGAATAGATCACCGGGTAAGTCTCACTACTCACTAATTCTAAACCGTAACTCCTATTACCGGGTAAGTCTCAAGGAATCAAGATAAAGAACTATAACCTCAAACTAACACACCATCTAAGGGAATAGAATCAACCTTTACCGGGTAAGTCTCAGGCTAACTCACAAAGATGGGATGAAAGCACACTCAAACCCCAATAAAGGATAAACCTTTATTACCTACACTTATGATCTTAGGTATACAAACTAAGGAATTACCGGGTAAGTCTCATCCTAAGCTTGCATTGAACCAGGAAAGGTGTAATAAGAATAGGATTTGGCAAACTCTAACACTTAACTCTCAGTTTCGGATCAGATAAGTCACCTTGGTCAGCCAAATTCCACCCCGGCCGAGATGTTCATCGACTGAGCGAGATGCTTAGGGTTTAAGGTTAAAGACTCGAACTTTCAGGGTCCTACTGGAATCTAAGATTGTTCTATCATTGTTTTTCCCATAACCTTCAGCCAATCACCCTAGAATCACACAAGGAAATTAGCCACTCATCATCATGAAAGCAATAATCAAATATATGGGAAGAAGGTGAATATTTGAACAAGAAGAATTTAATGAAAAGACTTCAATAACTGAATCAAATATCACAACAAAAGCTTTCCTTGGATAGAAATCCAAAAAGGCAAGACAACAAGGAAAGGAATCTAAGATAATCTTACAAAACCCTTCAAAAGCTATAAAAGATATGATCTTCAATCTTCCTTCAACCTTCAAAAAGGTTCTTCAAATCCCCCAACTGGAGTATGGCTGCTGTGGTGTAAGCGGGATCTCCAACTCTATGCAGGATGTCGGATTTGTGGGAAATCCGACCCTTTTTATAGGAAAATAACCCTCCAAAGATAAGATATCTTAGAAAGATCTCTTCCCATAAAAATAGGTAAAATATATGATCTAGCATATCTTCTTCCTTCCTGGAGCCAAGCCCAAAAATATAAGATCTCTTTCCAAAGATAAAAGATCTCAGCCAAGAATAAAATATTCTCGCCGCGTCCCAGGTGTTCGCCTCGGTCGAGTCGACTTCTCTAGATCACCTCGGTCGAGGTGAATCTGTGGTCAACTGAGGTGAGTCACAACTGAATGTGAAATCTCTCAAATCTGGTCCAAAGGGAATCTCTAATCCATGGCTATGCTTCCTGGATGGTTCCTTATGTTCCTGAATGTAGCTCCAATGACTCCATAGCTCCTTTTGCTCCTTTTTGATGCAAAACGTGCCATTTTACCCACGATTACAACAAAACTAGGTGTAGACCTCGATTCTCACAAAGGTAGATGAAATGGTAATATAATCACATATTATGCATACAAACATGGAGATTATTGAAGATAAAACGTCCAAACAAACCCCAAAATATAGACTATAACTCATGCTATCAATTATATAGTGACCGTAAAATTTTTGGAAAATTACGGTCACTCGAGGGTTTCCACGGCCGTGGAAATGTACGGAACCGTGGTTTTGGTGATTTTTCTCAGACTTTTACAAATTACGGTGTCAGAGGGTTCCACGACCGTGGTTTTGGGTGTGGAACTCTCTGTAATGTGCCAAAGTCCAAGTTTTGTCAATTTCCTCCAACTTTTCCTTCTCCCTTGCTTGTTCCATTGCTCCTACATCCAAAAACACGAACATACCGGAAGGTATCGAAGGCAAAACAAAACAAAAACACGTTTGATTAGATAAGGTCCGGTCCAATAAGATTTAAGCTTACCTGGAAAGAGACGAAGTCTTGAATTGAAGAGGAGAACTTGATCTCCTTTTTTGAGGTCTTTTGGAATGATATGCTTATCCTGTCAATGCTTCGCTCTCTCTTTATAGATCTTGGCGTTTTCGTAGGCGTTTAAGCGAAGTTCTTCAAGCTCGTTAAGGTCCAAGAGGCGCTTCTCACCCGCTTCCTTTATGCTGAAGTTCAACCACTTTATTGCCCAATACGCCTTATGTTCTAGCTCTACCGGCAAGTGACAAGACTTCCCATACACAAGGTTGTATGATGTCGTACCTATGGGAGTCTTATATGTAGTCCGGCATGCCCATAATGCATCATCTAGCTTCAAAGACCAATCCTTCCTTGTCCTTGAAACCGTCTTCTCTAGGATTCCTTTAATATCCCGGTTTGAAATCTCTACTTGTCCACTTGTTTGTGGATGGTAAGGGGTGCCGATCTTGTGAGTCACCCCATACTTAGCTAGTAGAGCTTCGAATCGTCGGGCAATGAAGTGAGAGCCTCCATCACTAATGATAGTCCGCGGTGTCCCAAATCGTGGGAAAATGGTCTTGTTAAAGAACTTAACCACAACCATGGCATCATTAGTAGGAGAGGCAATCGCTTCAATCCATCTCAAAACATAATCTACAGCTAGAAGTATGTATTGGTTTCCACAAGATAATGGGAAAGGTCCCATGAAGTCTACTCCCCAAACGTCAAAGATCTCCACCTCTTTAATGTTGTTAAGAGGCATCTCGTTTCTCCTAGATATGTTCCTTGTTCTTTGACAAGCATCGCAGCAGGAAATAAAGGTTTGCACATCTTTAAATAAAGTAGGCCAAAAGAATCCAGATTGCAATACCTTAGCGCTAGTCTTGTTCGAACTAGCGTGTCCTCCACAAGGTAGTGAATGACAATGACGGATGACACTTTGCATCTCGTCTTCCGGCACACATCGTCGAATGATGCCGTCAAGACCTCTTTTAAAGAGGAGAGGTTCATTCCAAAAGTATTCCCGAACATCCTTAAAGAACTTCTTTCTATGTGCATAGGATAATCAGGGTGGTAATTCTTGGCAAACCAAATAGTTAACAAAATTAGCAAACCATGGCTCATTACCTTTATTAATCTTGTCGATGCACTCCTCTATGATATGTAAATGCTCGTCCGGAAAGGAGTCATCTATGGGTAGATTGTCGTCCTCTAGATGTGGTAGACGACTCAAATCATCCGCAACAGAATTTTCCGAACCCTTCTTGTCACGGATCTCTACATCGAATTCTTGTAGGAGAAGAATCCATCTAATTAGCCTTGGCTTCGCATCCTTCTTTGCAAGTAAATACCGGATCGCAGCATGATCCGTGTATACAATCATCTTTGCACCTACAAGATAAGAACGAAACTTTTCAAATGCATATACAATTGCTAAAAATTATTTCTCGGTAGTGGCGTAGTTGAGCAGCGCTTCATCTAGCGTCTTGCTAGCGTAGTAGATAGCGTGGGTTCGTCCTTCCTTCTTTTGCCCAAGCACAGCTCCTATAGCTACGTTACTTGCGTCACACATAATCTCGAATGGAAGATTCCAATCCGGAGGTTGAATAATCGGGGCTGAGATTAGAGCTTCCCGAATCTTATTAAACGCATCTAAACATTCCTGCGAGAAATAAAAAACTGCATCTTTCATCAATAGATTAGTACGCGGGTTTGATATCTTAGAGAAATCCTTTATAAAGCGTCTATAAAACCCACATGTCGTAGAAAACTTCTTATCCCTTTCACCGAAGTTGGAGGAGGAAGCTTCTCTATAGTCTCTATCTTAGCCTTATCTACTTCAATCCCTCTACTAGAGATCAAGTGTCCTAATACAATGCCTTCTTTCACCATAAATTGACACTTTTCCCAATTAAGAACTAGGTTAGTGTCTTTACACCTTTGTAGCACAAGAGCAAGGTTAGAAAGACAATTATCGAAAGAGGAACCATAAATAGAAAAGTCATCATTGAAAACCTCCATGATTTCCTCTATATACTCCGAGAAGATAGCCATCATGCACCTTTGAAAGGTGGCTGGGGCGTTGCAAAGCCCAAACGGCATTCTCCTATAAGCAAATGTACCCCACGGGCAGGTGAATGTGGTCTTCTCTTGATCGTCCAGATGTATCGGGATCTGAAAGAAACCACTATAATCCTCAAGATAGCAAAAGTGTGAGTGTTGTGCTAACCTCTCAAGCATTTGGTTGATGAAGGGTAGTGGGAAGTGATCCTTCCTCGTTCCGTTGTTCAGCTTGCGGTAGTCTATGCACATCCTCCATCCCGTCACAGTTCGTGTAGGAATGAGCTCGTTGTTCTTGTTGGTGATGAACGTCATTCCTCCTTTCATTGGAACAACTTGTACGGGACTCACCCACTTGCTATCGAAGATAGGGTAGATGATACCTGCATCAAGTAGTTTAAAATTTTCCTTCTTGACAACCTCCTTCATGGTCGGATTTAACCGCCTTTGAGGTTGTCGTGAAGTTCTAAAATCTTCTTCCATTAGAATTTTATGCATGCATAGTGAAGGATTGATTCCTATTAGGTCCTCTATAGTGTAACCTAAAGCTTTTCTATGTTTTTTAAGAACAACCATAAGCTTACTATGTTCATCTATACTCAAATCGGAACTAACAATTACCAGAAAGGTAGAATTAGGTCCTAGAAATGCATACCTTAGATGTACGGGAAGTGGATTCAATTCCATCACTATAGGACTCCCTAATGGGTCTTAAGGAGTGTCCAATGCTTCCTTAGAAGTTTCTAAGGGTGTAGAAGTTGTTGGAGAAGAATCAAAAGAAGTGGTAGAAAGAACATAATTGTCTTCAGATTCACCCAAAATTACGGCTTCCCTGTTTCCTCCACGGCCGTGGTTTTGGGCGTGGAAGTCAATTACGGTGCCTCTGCTTGTTCGACGGCCGTGGTTTTGACCGTGTAACTTACTGGAGTCCTCTGAATAGCTGATTATGGTCATGTTGGTGGAAACCACGGCCGTGGAATAGCACGACTGGCCGTGATTCCTCACGTTCTCTGACCCATCATAGAGTTTCTCAAATTCTTCTTCATACACTTCCTTTTGCTTCTCCAAATCTTCAATTTCCTCATTGCATTCCTCTTCTTCCCCTATGTCCATAATGCTCATAGAGATCACCTTTTGCAAGGGATCTTTGAAGAGAATCGAACTTACTTCCTCTCTAAATAGCTCTTCGTCGCGGATGTTGAATATATCATCTTCAAAAGCTGGTTCCTTCACCAAAGTAGAAAGAACGAACTCTACCTTTTCCTCCCCTATGTCGAAGCCGAGTCTAGCATTCTTGCAATCAACCATACAACCGGATGTTGCAAGAAACGGTCTTCCGAGTATGATCAGGACCGGACTATCTGCAGAAATGTCAAGCACAACAAAATCTATAGGAACATAGAACTCACCAAGCTTGACTGGGACGTCTTCAACTATGCCGACGGGACGAGTTATGGATCGATCCGCCATGTGTAACGTCATCTTTACCGGTTTAGGTTCGCCTAAACCGATTTTTCTACATAAGGCAAGCGGAATGATGCTAACGCTTGCTCTTAAATCACATAATGCATCATATGTGACATCTCCCACTCCTATGGGAACACAAAACGACCCCGGATCCTTCAGCTTTGGGGGCATCTTTTCCTTCAATGTCTTAATGAGATCCGACGAATCCAAACTCATTTTGACCTCTCCAAAATCCTCTAATTTCCTCTTGTTAGAGAGGATCTCTTTTAAGAACTTTTCATAAGCTGCCATACCTACAATTGCATCAACGAAAGGTATATTAATATACAATTTGCTCATGAGTTCAATAAACTTACCGAATTTTTTGTCTAGACGCGCTCTTGCTCTAGATTGCGGGAATGGTAGGGGAGGTTTGTAAGCTGGAGGAGGAATGTAGATGTCTTCCTTCTCCTTCCCCTTCTCTTTCTCTTTCTCGACGGGAACTTCCACAAACTTAGGTTGCGGGTCGGTGGTTGTTGCTCCGCTCCTAGTTGTGATAGCCATCACCCTTCCTTTTGGGTTATCCTCCGTCTTTCTTGGAAGTTTTACTTGATTCCTAGGAACTTCCTCAGCATTGCTAAACATTTGGTTTTCTAAAACCTTTTGGGCTTTATCAACCTTGGTAATGTGATTATCAACTTTAGTGATGTGACTCTGCAATCCTTGAAGCTTTCCCAAAATTGTTTCCAACATGGATCGGGCTTCTCTTTCCCCGAAGTGCTTCCACTATTAGATGCTTGTTCCTGACTTTTTAAAGGAATGGAAGAAGAAGAAGAAGGTGGAGTTAGTGAATTTCCTGAATTATGTTGTTGGTTGGAACGCTAATTGTTGTTGTTTGAACCCCTATTGTTGTTCCAATTGTTATTCCGGTTATTGTTGTTGTTGTTCCATGTGTTCCGGTTGTTGCGATTTGTGTTCTCATTCCCATTGTGGTTATTGTTGTTCCTTAAATAACCAACATCTTGCTCCTTTGGATTTGGAAAGGTAGCCTTGATGACTTTCCTCTTCTTATTCCTAGTGGACATTCTCCTAATCAAATCTATTTCAGAAGCAAAATTACGGCCTGTTCTTCAATTCCACGGCCGTGGAATACCAGTGACCGTGGTTCGGCTTTGAATTTCTCAAGACTCAATCAATCAACACCAAATTCACCAGACAACAACCCTAGACTAATTCCAATCCAATTCCAATCAGTTCTCCTAAAAATTCTTGCGAAAATTTAGCCAAATCGACAAAGTAAAGAAAGAGGGCAAAACCTAGGTTTTGGATTTTTAAAATCCAAATACCGTCTTCTCCAGCGATTGTCCACTCGATTTGTTGCTTGGATCTTGTAGATGGTTGAATTTGATTCACTTTGGGCGCAAGAATCGTTCGAAACGATTAACGAACGAAGATTTGGGAGAGGGGGACGAATTACGGCTGTTACGGTAGTGGAAGAGGGGTTTTTGTATGGTTTTTGTGAAGAAGGTGGTTTATATAGTGACCGTAAAATTTTTGGAAAATTACGGTCACTCGAGGGTTTCCACGGCCGTGGAAATGTACGGAACCGTGGTTTTGGTGATTTTTCTCAGACTTTTACAAATTACGGTGTCAGAGGGTTCCACGACCGTGGTTTTGGGCGTGGAACTCTCTGTAATGTGCCAAAGTCCAAGTTTTGTCAATTTCCTCCAACTTTTCCTTCTCCCTTGCCTGTTCCATTGCTCCTACATCCAAAAACACGAACATACCGGAAGGTATCGAAGGCAAAACAAAACAAAAACGTCTAAACTACTCTAATCTACGAATGAAAAACAAAAACATAACTGCAATACCTTGGGTTGCCTCCCAAGAAGCGCTTGTTTAAGGTCCGTAGCTAGACCGTACTTGCACTTATTCGAGTGCGGTGGGCGCGAACTCTTCAGCTTGGAGTTCCGGTGAGTACTTCTTGAGTCGTTGGCCGTTCACCTTCAAACTTCCGCCCTTTTTACCCCATACTTCAACTGCACCATGAGAAAAAACACGTTTGATTAGATAAGGTCCGGTCCAACGAGATTTAAGCTTACCTAGAAAAAGGCGAAGTCTTGAATTGAAGAGGAGAACTTGATCTCCTTCTTTGAGGTCTTTTGGAATGATATGCTTATCGTGCCAACGCTTCGCTCTCTCTTTATAGATCTTGGCGTTTTCATAGGCGTTTAAGCGAAGTTCTTCAAGCTCGTTAAGGTCCAAGAAGCGCTTCTCACCCGCTTCCTTTATGCTGAAGTTCAACCACTTTATTGCCCAATACGCCTTATGTTCTAGCTCTACCGGTAAGAGACAAGACTTCACATACACAAGGTTGTATGATGTCGTACCTATGGGAGTCTTATATGTAGTCCGGTATGCCCATAATGCATCATCTAGCTTCAAAGACCAATCCTTCCTTGTCCTTGAAACCGTCTTCTCTAGGATTCCTTTGATCTCCCGGTTTGAAATCTCTACTTGTCCACTTGTTTGTGGATGGTAAGGGGTGGCGATCTTGTGAGTCACCCCATACTTAGCTAGTAGAGTTTCGAATCGTCGGGCAATGAAGTGAGAGCCTCCATCACTAATGATAGTCCGTGGTGTCCCAAATCGTGGGAAAATGGTCTTGTTAAAGAACTTAACCACAACCATGGCATCATTAGTAGGAGAGGCAATCGCTTCAATCCATCTCAAAACATAATCTACAGCTAGAAGTATGTATTGGTTTCCACAAGATGATGGGAAAGGTCCCATGAAGTGTACTCCCCAAACGTCAAAGATCTCCACCTCTTGAATGTTGTTAAGAGGCATCTCGTTTCTCCTAGATATGTTCCTTGTTCTTTGACAAGCATCGCAGCAGGAAACAAAGGTTACATCTTTAAATAAAGTAGGCCAAAAGAATCCAGATTGCAATACCTTAGCGCTAGTCTTGTTCGAACTAGCGTGTCCTCCACAAGGTAGTCAATGACAATGAACGAACTCTACCTTTTCTTCCCCTATGTGGAAGGAGAGTCTAGCATTCTTGCAATCAACCATACAACCGGATGTTGCAAGAAACGGTCTTCCGAGTATGATCAAGACCGGACTATCTGCAGAAATGTCAAGCACAACAAAATCTATAGGAACATAGAACTTACCAAGCTTGACTGGGACGTCTTCAACTATGCCGACGGGACGAGTTATGGATTGATCCGCCATGTGTAACGTCATCTTTACCGGTTTAGGTTCGCCTAAACCAATTTTTCTGCATAAGGCAAGCGGAATGATGCTAACGCTTGCTCTTAAATTACATAATGCATCATATGTGACATCTCCCACTCCTATGGGAACACAAAACGACCCCGGATCCTTCAGCTCTGGGGGCATCTTTTCCTTCAATGTCATAATGAGATCCGACGAATCCGAACTCATTTTGACCTCTCCAAAATCCTCTAATTTCCTCTTGTTGGAGAGGATTTCTTTTAAGAACTTTTCATAAGCTGCCATACCTACAATTGCATCAACGAAAGGTATATTAATATGCAGTTTGCTCATGAGTTCAATAAACTTACCGAATTGTTTGTCTATATGCGCTCTTGCTCTAGATTGCGGGAATGGTAGGGGAGGTTTGTAAGCTGGAGGAGGAATGTAGATGTCTTCCTTCTCCTGCCCCTTCTCTTTCTCTTTCTCGACGGGAACTTCCACAAACTTAGGTTGCGGGTCGGTGGTTGTTGCTCCGCTCCTAGTTGTGATAGCCATCACCCTTCTTTTTGGGTTATCCTCCGTCTTTCCTGGAAGTTTTCCTTGATTCCTAGGAACTTCCTCAGCATTGCTAAACATTTGGTTTTCTAAAACCTTTTGGGCTTTATCAACCTTGGTAATGTGATTATCAACTTTAGTGATGTGACTCTCCAATCCTTGAAGCTTTCCCAAAATTGTTTCCAACATGGATCGGGCTTCTTTTTCCCCGAAGTGCTTCCACTATTAGATGCTTGTTCCTGACTTTTTAAAGGAATGGAAGAAGAAGAAGGTGGAGTTAGTGAATTTCCCGAATTGGGATAAGAATTACCGGAATTATGTTGTTGGTTGGAACGCCAATTGTTGTTGTTTGAACCCCTATTGTTGTTCCAATTGTTATTCCGGTTGTTGTTGTTGTTCCAATTGTTCCGGTTGTTGTTCCGGTTGTTGCGATTTGTGTTCTCATTCCCATTGTGGTTATTGTTGTTCCTTAAATAACCAACATCTTCCTCCTTTGGATTTGGAAAGCTAGCCTTGATGACTTCCTTCAATTCTTTAATCTCGGAGTTGAGAGAAAAGATTTGAGTTTGAGCGGCTTGTGTTAGCTTTGCTCCTTGCTCCACTCGATTTGCTTCTACTTTCCGGTGAGAATACTTCTCAATGACTCGGGCTTGCTTCTCAATGAAGTCCCAAGCGTCATCTTCTCTCATGTCCATGAATGTACCACATGAAAGGGATTGAAGCTTGAATTGTGTTTCCATATCCAGCCGCTTATAGTATATCACCAATAACTCCAATTTGGAAATGCCATGGTATGGGCAATCCAATAGTAAATCCTAAAATCTTTCCCAAGATTGAAATAAACTTTCGTTAGATCTCATAAAAAAATGCATTAATCTTACCTCTCAACTCCGCCGTTTTAGATGGCAGAAAGAATTTGGTGAGGAATTCTGAAGAAAGATCCTCCCATGTGTTGAGTCTTCCATTTGGAAGAGCTTGATACCAAGATAAAGCTTTCCCTTTCAAAGAGAAGAACAATGGCTTGATCTCGTAGTTGTTGGTGGTTGCATTTTTTGGCTTCATTGTCTTCATCAAGATCTCAAAATTCTGTAAATGTTGATGTGGAGATTCGCTACTCGTTCCTCCAAACTGACTTTGGCGAACGATGGTAATGACTTGTGGGTTGAAGCTAAACCCTTGCATATCATCAACATCAAAGTTCACACCTAGACGGCGTGGTTGCTGAATTGGATCCATCCTTTGGCCAAGAGTTCTTGGCTCTTCATCTACACGAGCGGCTCTCGCACCCCCAGCCGGGACACGATAGTTGGCAGCCGGTCTTGGATTAAATTGATTCATGTTGACCGTCGGATTAATGTCCTCAAGAGCTGGCATGGAAGAGTCGCTATCCTCATCGGATGAGTTGGTTCTAACCGATCTTGCCGGTTTCCTCCTCTTCTTCTTCTTGGAATCGCTCAATTCTAGCCTCATTTGAAACATCATATCCCTTAGCTCATCAATTTGCAATTGATGACGGTCTGATTCTTCCTTGCGAGTCTTCTTGCTCCATCTAAGTTGAGCTTCGGATTCCGCCAACTCTGCTTGAAGATCCCGCTCCTTGTCTTCAACCATCTTTCTTTCTTTGAGCTTCTTCCTCAAAGTCTTCTCAAGTTCTTGATCAAGAGGTAAGAGGTCCTTGTTGTTCCTAGACCTGCATATATACCTAAGGTAACCTGCAATTATCACTCAAAGGAGATATCAAATAACAAGAGCAAGGCTCCCAAGCTTGACAACCGGTAACCGAATTCGGCCTAAACCAAATCCTCGGCAACGGCGCCAAAAAACTTGTTCGCCACTAAGCGTGCGTGCAAATAAGCTTTAAACTTATAAAACTAGAATCAAGCAAGCGAACCCGCAGTGTACGGATCGGCGTAGTAAAGCAAGAATTCCAGAGTATCGAACACAGGGATTTGGGGGGAACAAATTCAGTTGTAAAGTTGTCAAGCAAGAAAGATGGTAAAGCTTTGCAAATATATTGGGAAAACAGCAACCCTAAAGATCCAGGTGTCTAATTGTGGCAATCGATTCAAGATATACTAAAGAACTAAGGGCAGAGTTAAGAGTTGTAAAGGTATGCTAAGGTAAGACAATGTACGGTGAAGTTCCAAGGCTTTATATGACTTATCTAAGACACTCTCTATAAAGGTTGTTGAGGCTTCAGTATAGAAAGGATCTAAAGACAAGAATTAATCTCAAATACCCAAACTTGTAACCCAAGGATCAAAACTAACTAAACCGATTAAGGTTGTGACACTCAAAATCGAAGTAGAGGTTATGGAGGCTTCACTACTACCTAGGAAAGGCAAGCCAAGACTAGGTTAAAGCTAATCTTTAACCTTGGAACAAAGTAAAAGCAAAGTTCGTAAACTGGTATAAATTACGGGCAGATCTTGAGTTCCACGGCCGTGGAACCTCAAGAACAAACCGTGATTTTGTTCGTCGGCGAAATCTCTCTAACACTCAGGGTCCAATCAAATTACGATCAGTCTATCATCATCTAAGCCACAACTATAAACCCTTCACCTTAGAATTGCTAAAGGGTTTTAGCCAATAACTGTCATTATAATATCAAAATCAAGTTTAAGAAGAATGAAAGATGAAAACCTTCGAAAACCTTCAATAGAACTCAATTCAATCTCAAATCCACACACAAGGGAATAATGTATATCAGATTTGGAATAAACTCAAACTAATAACAATCCTTGATAAGAAAGAAGAACGGGATGTCAATCCGTCTTCTAATCAAACCTAAGGACAAAACGCGTAACTTCCGCCGCAAGCAACTCCAAATCTTCAAACCCTCGTGAATCACCGTTTGCCAATGCAAAATCTCCGGACGTCTAATGCAGCCCTAAGCACGTGTCTCAAATTCTCTCCTCTCCAGCCTTTTTATAAGGAAGGATAAAATAACCGTCCGGCCCATGTGCGTAAATGATGTGGCAATAATTAATTCGACAAAAGATAGCCTAAATCACGGTTTCATGGAGTTCCACGGCCGTGGTTTAGAGCGTGGAAGTGGATTACGGTTTCATATGATTTCCACGACCGTACTTTATACCGTGTAACTCTCTGGACTACTCCACGTTCATGTTGACAAGATCCACGGCCGTGGTTTTGGGCGTGGACTTCTCTACGACCGTATTTTAGAGCGTGGAAGTGTAATTTGCTTGTGGTTTCCTTTGTGTCGTGCCATTCCTCATCCTAGCATCTCCCTTGACTTCTTTGATGTGTCCTTAATCCTTGGATGTGCTCAATTCTTCTCCTATCTCTCTCAATTGGTTCGGTTTTAGCTCTTATTCACCTAAAATCAACACAAAGCTAATGTAGACCTTCATATCGACAATATAGATAAACTAGCTAACAAATGCTGCAATGCCTCATCAATGAACACTATAATGGATGAAAAACAACTAGAAAAAGTGCCTAGAATATCGCAATATTTCATGCTAACACGTTGTCATCTTTGAGAGTGGCCTTGTCATGCCCGACGCTGGTCTTGTCACGCCCGATCCTGGCCTTTCCATGCCCGATGTTAGCCTTCTCATCTCCGAGAGTTTCCTTGTTATGCCCGACGATGGCCTTGACATGTCGGAGAGTAGCCTTGTCATGCCCGGCGCTGGCCTTGTCATGTCCGAGTTATGCCCGACGCTGGCCTTGTCATGCCCGACACTAGCCTTGCCATGCCCGACGATGGCCTTTCCATGCCTGACGTTGGCCTGGTCATGCCCGACGCAAGCCTTGCCATGCCCGACGATGGCCTCGCCTTGTCCGAGAGTTGCCTTGTCATTACCTTGTGATGCCCGACGTTGGCCTTGTCATGCCCGGCGATGGCCTTGCCATGCCCGACGTTGGGCTTGCCATGCATGATGATGGCCTTGTCATGTCCGAGAGTGGCATTGTAATGGCCTTGTCATACCCGACGCTGGCCTTGTCATGCCCGACGCTGGGCTTGCCATGCCCGACGCTGGCCTTGTGACAAGACCCTTTCCTATTGTTGTTTTTATCTTATCAAAATATAATCCCGACTTAGCACTAAAACAAGTATAGTGGTTAAGTAAGGGTCGAACTCAAGAGAGTTTTGTTATTCTTATTAAATTCAATTATTGATTATAGATTCAAGTAACAAGGGGGGGGGATTTTGGGTGAATTTATGCACACAAAACTTATGAAAGCAAGTAACACAACGAGTAAGACAATAATGGGTGAATCTACACTAGGTTGATTCTTAGCATGCGATTACTACTTTGGTGAGTTGATTTTTACAAGTTTTCAAGTAATCTCCCGTCTCGATCATATATATGTGTTGAGCCAACCAGCATCAACACAACTTTACAGGTTAGTGTTCCGTAAACCTACAAGAAAAATTAACAAGTTAGCTTTCAAATAAAGACTAAGGGATATAAAGAAAAGATTAAAACTGTTAAACTTATCTTTATATTTGTGACTTCTATGATAATCACTACTTGTGAATTAAGTTTTGATGACAATCGCATGCTTAAACAAATAGTGAATTGAAAAGAAATTGAATGAGTTGATTATTCCTCTTTTGCAAGTTTCATAATGTGAAGAACGTTACTTAAATCATATTGAGAAATCAAGGTTGAAATCATATGATAAGTTCTTATACTTCTTGTTGAAATGATTAAGGCAATTCGATTTTCTTTCTTCTTTCTTTGATCATTTAGCCCCTCAATGAAATAATGGCCTCCTTTACCTATCCGGGAATTTGGAGGAGTTGATATTTTGCATGTTTGATGTGGGAGGGCCATGAAAGCAAAATTTTGCATTCAAAGAATAGAAAGAACTTATAGGTTTGGGGAAGTCAATCATGACGATGAGTAACTCGGCACCATTCACATAGCCGGGTGTTTGTGTCTTTCCAAAGTCGGATTGAGCGATATTCCTAGCGGATTATGTTATGTGCACCAAGGGTTTGAGGCATCTCGCAAAATTGAGAACCGCCAATCTCCTAGGCTTCGGTTTTTGTGCACCTCTGTCCATAACTCCAAAAGTAAAGTCGAAAAATGAACTGAAAAGAAGAGAGCGAAGCTCTAAGTTGAAAGTGTTGCGAAACCGCAAAAGAAAAAGAAAAGAGTTAGTTATCCACTTTCCCGGATTCATACACCACATTCCTTAAAGTTTCTCTTCCCTTTCCGCATTCTAGACCTTGTTTGAAAGTCCTTAAGATCAAGAGAATGATATATGACTGGGTGATCTAAATTGAAGTTTCTTATGATTGATTTTGATAATGTTTGAAGGTTATGATGTTTACATGGACGTTTGATCAATTCATGAGTTTTCTTTACACTTTACTCTTTGATTATGTATATGAGAGTCTTATAAACGAATGAAGCAAGATTTGAGAATGATCTAATGACTAGGAAGCACATTCATCTAAAAGAAGTTTTGTTTTTGAGAATGTATCCATATTTCATCCTAACTTGAGTTTTAAAACTTTTGAAAGACCTTGCTTGGGGACAAGCAAGTGGCAAGTATGGGGTATTTTGTTAGCATGAAATATTGTGATATTTTAGGCACGTTTTCTAGATGTATTTCATCCATATTGGTGTTCATTGATAAAGCATTGAAGCAATTGTGAGCTAGTTTGTCTATATTGTCGATATAGAGGTCTACATAAGCTTTGTGTTGATTGTAGGCGAATAAGAGCCTAAACCGAACGGAATAAGAGAGAATGGAGATGGATTGAGCATAACTAAGGATTGAAGACACCAAAAAGGAGCTAAGGAAGATGCTAGGATGAAGAATGGCACAAAACAAAGTGAATTACGAGCTACTTATGTTTCCACGCTCTAAAATACGGCCGTAATGAAGTCCACACTCTAAACCATGGCCGTGGAACTTTGGCAACATGAGCGTGGAGCATTCCAGTAAGTTACACGGCCGTGGAAGTTGTGAAGCAGCGTAATCAAATTCCACGCTCTAAACCACGGGCGTGGAATCCTCTATGACCGTGATTTAGGCGATCTTTTAACGTACAAATTAAAGCCACGATCTTTTACATATGGGCCAGGGAGATACTTTTTATCTTGCCCTATAAAAGGACTAAAGGAAGGAGAATTCGGCATCACCGCTTACCTCCGCTTACGCCCGCTAACACCTCCGCTTAGACCGCGCTTGGATCTCGCTTACGCCTTCGCATAGAGCATCATCGCTTGGAGATTTGCTTCCGCGCATTGAGGGTATTATTGGACGTACGGAGATTACGTCTTTTGTCCTTAGGTTTGATTAGAAGACGGATTGACATCCCGTTCATCGTTCTTATCAAGGATTGTGATTGTTTGTGTTATTCTAAATCCGATATACATCATTGCTCTTGTTTGTGGATTTGAGATTGATTTGAGGTTTATTGAAGGTTTTCGAAGGTTTTCATCTTTCATTCTTTTAAATCTTGAATTTGATATCATAATGATTGTTGTTGGCTAAAACCCTTTAGCAATTCTAAGGTGAAGGGTTGATAGTTGTGGCTTAGGTGATGATAGATCGATCGTAAACAGATTGGACCCTGAGAGTTAGAGATAATCGCCGACGAACCAAAATCACGGTGTGTTCTTGAGTTCCACGGCCGTGGAATCTCAAGATCCACCGGTAATTTCCCTTATTTTACAAACCTTGCTTTTACTTTAATCCAAAGTTAGAGATTTGCTTTGACTTAGTCTTGGCTTGCCTTTTCTAGGTGGTAGTGAAGCCTCAACAACCTCTACCTCGATTCCGAGTGTCACAACCTTAATCGGTTTAGTTAGTCTTGATCCTTGGATTACAAGTTTGGGTATTTGATATTAATTCTTGTCTTTAGATCCTTTCTATACTGAAGCCTCAACAACCTTTATAGAGAGTATTTCTAGATAAGTCACATAAAGCCTTGGAACTTCACCGTACATTGCTTTGCATAACTATACCTTTGCAACTCTTAATTCTGTTCTTATATCTTTAGTATATCTTGAATCGATTGCCACAGCTGGATTCCTGGATCTTTAGGATTGTTGTTTTCCCAATATTTACAAAGCTTCATATATTTACTTGCTTGACAATTCTATAATTGGATTTAACCCCCTAAATCCCTGTGTTCGATACTCTGGAATTCTTGCTTAACTACGTCGATCCGTACACTGCGGGTTCGCTTGCTTGATTTCTAGTTTTATAAATTTAAAGCTTATTTGCACGCACGCTAAGTGGCGAACAAGTTTTTGGCGGGTCAATCCGACTTTGGCAAGACACAAACACCCGGCTATGTGAATGGTGCCGAGGTACTCATCGTCATGATTGACTTCCCCAAACCTATAAGTTCTTTCTATTCTTTGAATGCAAAATTTTTCTTTCATGGCCCTGCCACATCAAACATGCCAAATATCAACTCCTCCAAATTCCCGGATTCATACACTACATTCCTTAAAGTTTCCCTTCCCTTTCCGCATTCTAGACCTTGTTTGAAAGTCCTTAAGATCAAGAGAATGATATATGACTTGGTGATCTAAATTGAAGTTTTTTATGATTGATTTTGATAATGTTTGAAGGTTATGTTTACATGGAAGTTTGATCAATTCATGAGTTTTCTTTACTCTTTACTCTTTGATTATGTATATGAGAGTCTTATAAACGAATGAACGAAATGATGTGGTTTAGAGCGTGGAAGTGGATTACGGTTTCATATGATTTCCACGACCATACTTTATACCGTGTAACTCTCTAGAATTCTCCACGTTCATGTTGCCAAGATCCACGGCCGTGGTTTTGGGGGTGGACTTCTCTACGACCGTATTTTAGAGCGTGGAAGTGTAATTTGCTTGTGGTTTCCTTTGTATCGTGCCATTCCTCATCCTAGCATCTCCCTTGACTTCTTTGATGTGTCCTTAATCCTTGAATGTGCTCAATTCTTCTCCTATCTCTCTCAATTGGTTCGGTTTTAGCTCTTATTCACCTAAAATCAACACAAAGCTAATGTAGATCTCCATATTGACAATATAGATAAACTAGCTAACAAATGCTGCAATGCCTCATCAATGAACACTATAATGGATTAAAAACAACTAGAAAAAGTGCCTAGAATATTGCAATATTTCATGCTAACAAAATACCCCATACTTGCCACTTGCTTGTCCCCAAGCAAGGTCTTTCAAAATCTTTAGAACTTAAGTTAGGATGAAATATGCATGCAATCTCAAAAACAAAACAACTTTTTTTAGGTAAATGCTTCTAGTCAATAGATCAACCTCTCAAACCTTGCTTCAATCATCCTTGAAAACGCTCACATACACAAACCAAAGTATGTAAAGTAAAGAAACATCACAAGTTGCTTAATCCTCAAAACAAACATCATAACCTTCAAATGCCATCAAAATCAAGAATAAGAAACTTCAATTTAGATCACTAAGTCATATAACACTCTTTTGATCTTAAGGACTTTCAAATAAGGTCTAGAATGCGGAAAGGAAGGGGAAACTATAAGGAATGTGGTGCATGAATCCGGGAAAGTGGACAACTAACTCTTTTCTTTTTCTCTTGTGATCTTGCAACACTTTCAACTTAGAGCTTTGCTCTTTTCTTTTCACATCATTTTTCGACTTTACTTTTGGAGTTATGGATAGAGGTGCACAAAAACCGAAGCCTTGGAGATTGGCGTTTCTCAATTTCGAGATGCCTCAAACCCTTGATGCACATACCATAATCCGCTAGGAATATCGCTCAATCCGACTTTGGCAAGACACAAACACCTGGCTATGTGAATGGTGCCGAGTTACTCATCGTCATGATTGACTTCCCCAAACCTATTTTTTTCTATTCTTTGAATGCAAACAATTGCTTTCATGGCCCTCCCACATCAAATATGCCAAATATCAACTCCTCCAATTCCCGGATAGGTAAGGGAGGCTATTATTTCATTGAGGGGCGAAATGAACAAAGAAAGGAAGAAGAAAGGTCGAATAGCCTTAATCATTTCATAAAGAAGCATAAGAACTTATTGTGTAATTTCAACCTCAATTTCTCAAATTGATTTAGATGAAGTTCTCACATTACAAAATTTGCAAGTAAAGACAAACAACTCATTCAATTTCTTTCCAATTCATAATTCCGTTCAAGCATGCAATTATCATCAAGGATTCATTCCGCAAGTAAGATTTATCATAGGAATCATCTCAATTCCTAGAAGCACAAAATTTTCAATATTTTTCAAATTTTTATGGTTTTTCAAAAACTTTTTCATGCAATGCAATAATGAAACGTGTCACAATGGAATGAAACATGCAAAGTGTTCTAAATCAAGGCAAGCAAAAGTGAGTAGAGTTATTACAAACGATAGTCACACCCCACTCCATCCCTCAAAACTATCACCTCCTCTCATCTCCTCCTCATCTGCAGCTGGTACCTCAGGGGGAACATAAGGAGGGGCAACTAATCTATTCGCATGCATAGCAGCGAATGTCTGCTTCCAATTATGGCGTCCAGCCATAATGGAATACTCGGGGAGCCATGCAACACCTCTACCTCCTCTATCCTCCCAAGGCATGGCAGCGGTAGGTGGACCTCTATGCCTAGGAAAGATCAAACCTCTAGTCATGAGGCTCTGGAGTCCCAATGGTCTAGCTGCTATCCTAGTACACGCAGAAAAATCAATCCCCAACTGTCTAGTAATGTGGGTGACTATCCCACCATATCCGATGTTCCCAGCCCTCTTGTTCTTGAGCTTACTCATGATGGAAGCTAAAAGGGTAGCACAGTCAGCAGGTCTACCGTGCAGCATACAATACAAAAGAAACAACTCATCTGTCTTGATCTTCTGAGGAGTCTCGGTCCTAGGGAAAAGACACTCAAAAAGTACTTTATGGGCTATCTTCAAGGCTAAGTGATAGATAAGCTTAGCCTTGGTATTAGCAGGTTGCCAGCGGTCCTTGCTAGCAAAGATCATAACAATGTCCTCCTAAAAATCCTTAGCGTATACACCGCTAGGAAAACGACCATTGAAGGTCTCATGGAACCCAAAGAAGGCTCCAAACTCTAAGATCAAGAACTCATAGTTCTCCTCCATCAGTCTAAAAGAAACTGTCCGCTCCACATGACTATGCTCAAAAGAGATCACAAACTCTCTAGTAATCTCCTCATATGCATCTTCCCTAATAGCGGAGAAGATGATCAAGCCGGCTCTATCTAAAAGCCATGTAAGTTCACTCACCACATTCAGTGGCTCTAACTCCTCAAGAAGCAAATAACGTGGTCCTATGACTGGTCTCTTCGCGATCCTTTATAAGGCATCGAGGTAATCATCATGGATCTTTGGAATTCTAGGGGGTGGGGGTGATGGTGGCTCACTAGGGGATACCTGGGAGGAGGAGGAAGCTTCACTTTCCTCTTCTTATTCCTAGTGGACATTCTCCTAATCAAATCTATTTCAGAAGCAAAATTACGGCTTGTTCTTCAATTCCACGGCCATGGAATACCAGTGACCGTGGTTCGGCTCTAAATTTCTCAAGACTCAATCAATGAACACCAAATTCACCAGACAACAACCCTAGACTAATTCCAATCCAATTCCAATCAGTTCTCCTAAAAATTCTTGCGAAAATTTAGCCAAATCAACAAAGTAAAGAAAGAGGGAAAAACCTAGGTTTTGGATTTTTAAAATCCAAATACCGTCTTCTCCAGCGATTGTCCACTCGATTTGTTGCTTGGATCTTGTAGATGGTTGAATTTCCTTCACTTTGGGTGCAAGAATCGTTCGAAACGATTAACGAACGAAGATTTGGGAGAGGGGGACGAATTACGGCTGTTAGGGTAGTGGAAGAGGGTTTTTGTATGGTTTTTGTGAAGAAGGTGGTTTATATAGTGACCGTAAAATTTTTGGAAGATTACGGTCACTCGAGGGTTTCCACGGCCGTGGAAATGTACGGAACCGTGGTTTTGGTGATTTTTCTCAGACTTTTACAAATTACGGTGTCAGAGGGTTCCACGACCGTGGTTTTGGGCGTGGAACTCTCTGTAATGTGCTAAAGTCCAAGTTTTGTCAATTTCCTCCAACTTTTCCTTTTCCCTTGCCTGTTCCATTGCTCCTACATCCAAAAACACGAACATACCAGAAGGTATCAAAGGCAAAACAAAACAAAAACGTCTAAACTACTCTAATCTACGAATGAAAAACAAAAACATAAGTGCAATACCTTGGGTTGCCTCCCAAGAAGCGCTTGTTTAAGGTCCGTAGCTAGACCGTACTTGCACTTATTCGAGTGCGGTGGGTGCGAACTCTTCAGCTTGGAGTTCCGGTGAGTACTTCTTGAGTCGTTGGCCGTTCACCTTCAAACTTCCGCCCTTTTTACCCCATATTCAACTGCACCTTGAGAAAAAACACGTTTGATTAGATAAGGTCCGGTCCAACGAGATTTAAGCTTACTTGGAAAGAGGCGAAGTCTTGAATTGAAGAGGAGAACTTGATCTCCTTCTTTGAGGTCTTTTGGAATGATATGCTTATCGTGCCAACGATTCGCTCTCTCTTTATAGATCTTGGCGTTTTCATAGGCGTTTAAGCGAAGTTCTTCAAGCTCGTTAAGGTCCAAGAAGCGCTTCTCACCCGCTTCCTTTATGCTTAAGTTCAACCACTTTATTGCCCAATACGCCTTATGTTCTAGCTCTACCGGCAAGTGACAAGACTTCCCATACACAAGGTTGTATGATGTCGTACCTATGGGAGTCTTATATGTAGTCCGGTATGCCCATAATGCATCATCTAGCTTCAAAGACCAATCCTTCCTTGTCCTTGAAACCGTCTTCTCTAGGATTCCTTTGATCTCCCAGTTTGAAATCTCCACTTGTCCGCTTGTTTGTGGATGGTAAGGGGTGGCGATCTTGTGAGTCATCCCATACTTAGCTAGTAGAGTTTCGAATCGTCGGGCAATGAAGTGAGAGCCTCCATCACTAATGATAGTCCGTGGTGTCCCAAATCGTGGGAAAATGGTCTTGTTAAAGAACTTAACCACAACCATGGCATCATTAGTAGGAGAGGCAATCGCTTCAATCCATCTCAAAACATAATCTACAACTAGAAGTATGTATTGGTTTCCACAAGATGATGGGAAAGGTCCCATGAAGTCTACTCCCCAAACGTCAAAGATCTCCACCTCTTGAATGTTGTTAAGAGGCAGCTCGTTTCTCCTAGATATGTTCCTTGTTCTTTGACAAGCATCGCAACAGGAAACAAAGGTTTGCACATGTTTAAATAAAGTAGGCCAAAAGAATCCAGATTGCAATACCTTAGCGCTAGTCTTGTTCGAACTAGCGTGTCCTCCACAAGGTAGTGAATGACAATGACGGATGACACTTTGCATCTCGTCTTCCGGCACACATCGTCGAATGATGCCGTCAGGACCTCTCTTAAAGAGGAGAGGGTCATTCCAAAAGTATTCCCGAACATCCTTAAAGAACTTCTTTCTTTGTGCACAGGATAATCCGGGTGGTAATTCCTGGCAAACCAAATAGTTAACAAAATCAGCAAACCATGGCTCATTACCTTTATTAATCTTGTCGATGCACTCCTCTATGATATGTAAATGCTCGTCCGGAAAGGAGTCATCTATGGGTAGATTGTCGTCCTCTAGATGTGGTAGACAACTCAAATGATCCGCAACAGAATTTTCCGAACCCTTCTTGTCACGGATCTCTAGATCGAATTCTTGTAGGAGAAGAATCCATCTAATTAGCCTTGGCTTCGCATCCTTCTTTGCAAGTAAATACCGGATCACAGCATGACCCGTGTATACAATCACCTTTGCACTTACAAGATAAGAACGAAACTTTTCAAATGCATATACAATTGCTAAAAATTCTTTCTCGGTAGTGGCGTAGTTGAGCTGCGCTTCATCTAGCGTCTTGCGAGCGTAGTAGATAGCGTGGGTTCGTCCTTCCTTCTTTTGCCAAGTACAGCTCCTATAGCTACGTTACTTGCGCCACACATAATCTCGAATGGAAGATTCCAATCCGGAGGTTGATTAATCGGGGCTGAGATTAGAGCTTCCCGAATCTTATTAAACGCATCTAAACATTCCTGCAAGAAATCAAAAACTGCATCTTTCATCAAGTGTCCTAATACAATGCCTTCTTTCACCATAAATTGACACTTTTCCTAATTAAGAACTAGGTTAGTGTCTTCACACCTTTGTAGCACAAGAGCAAGGTTAGAAAGATAATTATCGAAAGAGTAACCATAAATAGAAAAGTCATCATTGAAAACCTCCATGATTTCCTCTATGTACTCCGAGAAGATAGCCATCATGCACCTTTGAAAGGTGGCTGGGGCGTTGCAAAGCCCAAATAGCATTCTCCTATAAGCAAATGTACCCCACGGGCAGGTGAATGTGGTCTTCTCTTGATCGTCCGGATGTATCGGGATCTGAAAGAAACCACTATAATCCTCAAGATAGCAAAAGTGTGAGTGTTGTGCTAACCTCTCAAGCATTTGGTTGATGAAGGGTAGTGGGAAGTGATCTATCCTCGTTGCATTGTTTAGCTTGCGGTAGTCTATGCACATCCTCCATCCCGTCATAGTTCGTGTAGGAATGAGCTCGTTGTTCTTGTTGGTGATGAACGTCATTCCTCCTTTCATTGGAACCACTTGTACGGGACTCACCCACTTGCTATCGGAGATAGGGTAGATGATACCTGCATCAAGTAGTTTAAAAATTTCCTTCTTGACAACCTCCTTCATGGTCGGATTTAACCGCCTTTGAGGTTGTCGCGAAGTTCTAAAATCTTCTTCCATTAGAATTTTATGCATGCATAGTGAAGGCTTGATTCCTACTAGGTCCTCTATAATGTAACCTAAAGCTTTCCTATGTTTCTTAAAAACAACCATAAGCTTACTATGTTCATCTATACTCAAATCGGAACTAACAATTACCGGAAAGGTTGAATTAGGTCCTAGAAATGCATACCTTAGATGTGCGGGAAGTGGATTCAATTCCATCACTATAGGACTCCCTAATGGGTCTTAAGGAGTGTCCAATGCTTCCTTAGAAGTTTCTAAGGGTGTAGAAGTTGTTGGAGAAGAATCAAAAGAATTGGTAGAAAGAACATAATTGTCTTCAGATTCACCCAAAATTACGGCTTCCCTGTTTCCTCCACGGCCGTGGTTTTGGGCGTGGAAGTCAATTACGGTGCCTCTGCTTGTTCCACGGCCGTGGTTTTGACCGTGTAACTTACTGGAGTCCTCTGAATAGCTGATTATGGTCATGTTGGTGGAAACCACGGCCGTGGAATAGCACGACTGGCCGTGATTCCTCACGTTCTCTGACCCATCGTAGAGTTTCTCAAATTCTTCTTCATACACTTCCTTTTGCTTCTCTAAATCTTCAATTTCCTCATTGCATTCCTCTTCTTCCCCTATGTCCATAATGCTCATAGAGATCACCTTTTGCAAGGGATCTTTGAAGAGAATCGAACTTACTTCCTCTCTAGATAGCTCTTCGTCGCGGACGTTGAATATATCATCTTCAAAAGCTGGTTCCTTCACCAAAGTAGAAAGAACGAACTCTACCTTTTCCTCCCCTATGTCGAAGGCGAGTCTAGCATTCTTGCAATCAACCATACAACCGGATGTTGCAAGAAACGGTCTTCCGAGTATGATCAGGACCGGACTATGATGACATGAATTATGTATCATCATATTCATGCATATTACAGAAGATTGCCTCAGTTTACCTTGCATTTAGAGAGATTTTGTATGACTTTTATGTTCTATTCAATTATTTGTCGGAAATAGAGGTCTACACGAGTTTTTGATGAATTATAGGTAATTGGAGTGGAATTGGAAGCAAAAGCGGAGTAAGGAGCATTTAAGGATGTTAAGGAAGCTAAAGGAGTCTTAAAGGTTTCATGAAGAGCTAAGGAATTGCAAAGGAGAAGCATAGAAGACGAGCCAAGAGAAGAGCACTTTCTGTTGAAGAAAATCGTGCCAATTTACACATAAATCGGACGATTTTCCCCTAAAGAAATCGAACGGTTTTGTGTGTAAATCGACTAGGTCGATTTATTATGTTTTTCGGCCAAATGAAAAGACGACACAAAGCCCAATTAATTTGGGCTAGAGGAGAGTTTTGCCAAACGGCCCACTTGCAAGAAACTATAGAGGAGAACCCTAGGAACGAAAACGAGGAGGCCGCAGCGGGAAATCTTTACACGTTTGAGAGGAATTGAAGATTCTTGAAAGGAGATTGAAGGACTCTTTGCCGGAAAGCTAATCTTGATTCTATTTGTGAGATCTCTTTGTTCATTGAAATACTTGTTGTTTTTGAGCACGAATTTGAGTTGTTTAGGAGATACCTTGAGTCGTTTTGACAATCGTTTACAGATTTGAAGCTTATTGGAATTCTTTATTCAAGATTCGGTTTCTTTGCGATCTTTCTCTCCATAATTAATTTGATTCGTTTTTGAAAATGGTTGGCTAAAACCTTTGTGATTCTGGGGAGAATAGTTGATGATTAAGGCTTAGATGATGATAGACTGAACTCATTCAAACATTAGGACCCTGAGAGTTTAGATTTTAGTTTTGCGATAAACAGGAAAATCGGGCTGTTCTTGGGGAAAATCGACCGATTTTCTTATGAACAGGGCGATTTATTCTTCTGACGAACTTTAATTGAATCAATCTTTAACAAAAATTAATCTTTGCCTAAATCCCAACCTTGATTAACCTTTTTACCCTCTAATTGAATGTATGAAGACACTTCAAACCTGATTCTACGTTTATTAGATTAAGATTTCAAGATTTGGGTAATAAAGAGACTCAACATCCTTTATTAAGATTTTAATTGTGCTTGCTATTCTTTACTTTGGAGAGTCATATCCTGGAGTTTTAGATAGTTAGTTTGAACACAATTCTTGTCTTTAGATCTTTCTATATTGCAGCCTCAACAACCCTTATAAAGAGAACCTTTAGATTAGTCATATAGGTTTCGGAACTTCACCGTACGAATCCTACCTTTGAACAATTAATCTTGGCAATATAAACTCTGTCCTATATCTATAGAAGTGTCTTGAATCGGAAGCCAAAATCGGATACTTGAATCCTTGGAATCATTTCACTCTTATTTGATCACAAAAGCTTTTCGCACTTTTTGCTAGATAATTGAAATCGGAATTATTCTCACCAAATCCCTGAGTTTGACTCTGGAATTCTTACCTTACTACAGCTGATCCGTACACTGCAGGTTCGCTTTGCTTTGAGTTCTAGATATAAATTTAAGACTTTGACGCACACACTTTTTGAGCGAACAAGTTTTTGGCGCCGTTGCCGGGGATTTGGTCTAGACCAAATTCGGTTTTCGGTTGTCTAGCTTGAGAGCTCTTGCTCTTGTGATTTGATTTGTCTACTTGAGTGATCTTTGCAGGTTTTTTAGGTATATGCGAAAGACTAGATCCACTAAAGATCTAGTTCCTTTCGATCCCGAATTGGAGAGAACTTTGAGAAGAAAGTTGAAGGAGAAGAAAATGGCTGAAAACGATGAGAGAAACTACCAGGCTGAACTGAACGAAGCTCAACGCCAACTCTAGTTGAGTGAGAAAGCACGAAAAGAAGCTGAAATAAGTCATCAATTTCAGATTGATGAACTAAGAGCTATGATGTTGGACATGAAGTTGGAGTTGAACGAATCCAGGAAGAAGAAGAAAGTCAAGACACCAACTAAATCCATTCGAAATGACTCATCCGATGATGAAGAGATTGATCCGGACATGCCGGAACTTGAAGAGATTGATCCATCACTTTGTCCTATTCGAAACACCCCAACACCAAGGGTTGTTCCTCGCATCCCAACTAGGAACGTGCGAGCTGTTAATAACGATGATAGACCCCGAACTTTGGGGCAACGGATGGATCCAATTCAGCAACCACGACGTCTAGGTGTGGATTTCGGAGCTGAAGACATCCAAGAGTTTAGCTTCTCACCACAAGTCATCACCATGGTTCGCCAAAGTCAATATGGCGGAGCAAGTACTGAATCTCCACACCAACACTTGCAGAATTTTGAGATTCTCATGGAGACTATGAAGCCGAAGAAGGCTACTACAAGCAATTACAAGATCAAACCGTTCTTCTTTTCTTTGAAGGACAAGGCTCTAGCTTTGTACCAAACATTTCCAGCTGCAAAGCTAGCTACATGGGAAGAATTGTCTTCGGAATTCCTCACCAAGTTCTTTCCGCCATCCAAAACGGCGGAATTAAGAGGTAAAATAAATGCTTTTTCTATGAAACCTAATGAAAGCTTGTTTCAATCTTGGGAAAGGTTTCAAGATCTCTTGTTGGATTGCCCAACCACGGCATTTCCAAGCTGGAATTGTTGGAGATCTACTACAAAGGATTGGATGTGGAGACACAATTCAATCTCCAATCTCTCTCTTGTGGCACATTCATGGATATGAGAGAGGATGATGCTTGGGACTTCATTGAGAAGCAAGCCCAAGTGATTGAGAAGTATTCCCACCGGAAAGTGGACTCAAATGGCCGGAATCAAGGCGATTCGGGAGCCAAGTTGAACCAAGCTGCTCAAACACAAATATTCTCCCTCAAAGATGACATCAAAGAATTGAGGGAAGTACTCAAAACAAGTCTTCAAAAGACTAAGGAGCAAGAAGCCAACTACATGGGAAGAGACAATAATCAAAGGAGTGACAATAGGAATTCAAATTGGAGTAACAACAACAATAACAACCGAAACTCCAATTGGAATAACAACAACAATCGGAACTCAAATAACTACAATTGGAGGTCAAATCAGCAAAGTCCATGTAATCCTTACTCTCATGCTGAAAAGGCTCTAACACCTCCATCTTCTTCTACTCCTTTAACGAGCCAGGGACAATCAAGCGGATCAAGCAAACCCGATCCCATGCTAGAGACGATCCTAGGCAAGCTACAAGGGCTAGAAAGTTATATAACTTTGGTTGACAAAGCTCACAAAGCTTTAGAAAACCAATTATTCAAAAAAGCCGGAGAAGTTCCAAGAGATCAAGGGAAGCTTCCCGGAAAGACGGAAGATAACCCAAAGGGGAGGGTTATGGCAATAACTACTAGGAGTGGTAAAAGGACTACCGATCCTCAACCTAAAGTAGTTGATACCACCACAAAAGAAGGAGAGGCAAACGAGAAGGAAGAAGTCTATGTTCCTCCTCCCGCTTACAAACCACCTCTACCTTTTCCTCAATCTAGAGCGCGTGCACGCCTAGATAAACATTTTGGTAAGTTTGTTGAACTTATGAGTAAGCTACATATTAACATACCTTTTATGGATGCAATTTTAGGTATGCCGGCTTACGGGAAATTCCTCAAGGAGATCCTCTCTAACAAGAGGAAATTGGAAGATATAGGAGAAGTCAAGATGAGTATGGAGTCATCCGAACTCATCAAGACTATGACGGAGAACATGCCAACCAAGCTCCGCGATCCAGGATCCTTTTGCATACCCATCACTTTGGGAGAAGCTACTTATGATGCGCTTTGTGATCTTGGAGCGAGTGTGAGTATCATACCTCTCGCTCTATGCAAGGCAGTTGGTCTAAGAGAGCCTAGACCGGTGAAGATCACACTCTACTTGGCTGATCGTTCCACCACTAAGCTGGTGGGAATATTAGAAGACATTCCGGTAAAGCTCGGTAAGTTTTACATCCCAATAGATTTTGTCGTTCTTGACATACCTGCAGATTATCCGGTTCCCATCATTCTTGGGAGACCATTCCTTGCCACATCCGGATGCATGGTAGATTGCAAGAACGGCCAGCTATCCTTCCATATTGGTGAAGAAAAGGTAGAATTCATACTCTCCTCCTTAATCAAAGAGCCAGCCTTGAAAGACGATGCTTTTGAAATTATTGATGAAGAAGAGTCTAGAGAGGTAGTAAGTTCGATCTTGATGAAAGACCCTCTTCAAAAGGTTCTTAGCATGAGCATCATGGAGGAAGGAGTGGAACATGACTGCAATTAAGATGTGAAAGCATTAAATGATGTGGAGGAATAACTAGAGTGGACTCCGGAACTGTGAAGAAAATCGACTTGCCTGACATAAATCGACCGATTCATGAAAAGGCAATCCGATTTTTTACAACAGAAACAAAAATCGACCCGACTAAACTAAATCGACCGATTCATGAAGAGGCAACCCGATCTTTTTCGACAGAAAGAAAAATCGTACCTCAAATCGACCGATTTATTTCAGGGGAGGTCGATCCAGAGGGAAATTTTCTGGATTCTCCAAACGTCTCCGCAACCACACTCGAATCCAATGATGTCGTACCCCCATCTCTAGAGGCCTCTCCTACAACATTCGAAGGCCAAGATTCATCATCAATCAAGGTACCTCCGTCGTTAGAATTGAAGCCACTTCCCACGCATTTAAGGTACGCATTTCTGGGCACTAATTCCACATATCCGGTCATTGTCAATGCGAATTTGAATGAAACTGAATTAGAGAAACTTATGCATGTTTTGAAGCAACATAGGAGAGCATTAGGTTACACCATTGATGATTTAGTAGGAATAAAGCCTTCTCTATGTATGCACAAAATTTTAATGGAAGAGGATTACAAACCTTCACGCCAACCTCAAAGACGGTTAAACCCGGCAATGAAAGAGGTTGTGAAGAAAGAAATCCTTAAGCTACTTGATGCAAGTATCATCTTCCCGATTTCTGATAGCAAATGGGTGAGTCCAGTACAAGTAGTACCCAAGAAAGGAGGCATTACCGTTGTTGCCAACAAGAACAACGAACTTATCCCAACACGGACAGTTACGGGGTGGCGAATGTGTATCGACTACCGCAAACTGAACGTGGCTACAAGGAAGGACCACTTCCCCCTTCCTTTTATCGATCAAATGTTGGAAAGGTTAGCCCAACATTCTTACTTTTGTTATCTAGATGGATATAGCGGTTTCTTTAAGATTCCAATTCATCCGGACGACCAAGAGAAGACAACTTTTACGTGCCCATGGGGTACGTTCGCTTACAGAAGAATGCCATTCGGCCTATGCAACGCTCCAGCCACCTTCCAAAGGTGTATGATGGCAATCTTCTCCGAATATGTAGAGAATATCATGGAAGTCTTCATGGACGATTTTTCGGTATATGGTTCTTCCTTTGATAACTGTCTCTATAACCTTTCACTAGTTCTTAAGAGATGTGAGGACACTAACTTAGTCTTGAACTGGGAAAAGTGTCATTTCATGGTAACCGAAGGGATTGTGTTAGGTCATCTAGTATCACAAAGGGGAATAGAAGTTGATAGAGCGAAAATAGAAACCATTGAGAAGTTACCTCCCCCTTCTTCGGTAAAAGGAATTAGAAGTTTCTTAGGACATACAGGCTTCTATAGGAGATTCATAAAAGATTTTTCTAAGATTTCAAAACCCTTGACTAATCTTTTGATGAAGGATGCAACTTTCGAGTTTTCGAAGGATTGTCTAGATGCTTTTTGCAGGATCAAAGAAGCTTTGATTTCAGCACCAATCATTCAACCACCCGATTGGACTCTTCCATTCGAGGTCATGTGCGACGCAAGCGACGTCGCCATAGGAGCAGTTCTTGGACAGAAAAAAGATGGTCGCACTCATGCCATCTACTACGCTAGCAAAATGCTAGATGAGGCTCAATATAATTATGCAACTACGGAAAAGGAACTTTTAGCCGTAGTATACGCTTTTGAGAAATTTCGTTCCTACCTTGTAGGTGCGAAGGTGATAGTCTATACGGACCATTCCGCAATCCGATACCTCTTCACGAAGAAGGATGCGAAGCCAAGGCTTCTAAGGTGGATCCTACTCTTACAAGAGTTCGATTTAGAGATTAGAGATAAGAAAGGATCGGAAAACTCAGTTGCCGATCATCTTAGTCGTCTCCC
The DNA here is from genome assembly GCA_033239125.1 of Fagopyrum homotropicum. Classification (NCBI taxonomy): domain Eukaryota; kingdom Viridiplantae; phylum Streptophyta; class Magnoliopsida; order Caryophyllales; family Polygonaceae; genus Fagopyrum; species Fagopyrum homotropicum. The sequence continues at coordinate 86,842,771 of BSWB01000006.1, forward strand.
ACAACCCACCGGCGAGACGGACGAGCTTCCTATAGACGACTCGTTCCCTGACGAGCAGCTACACGAGATTGAAGAGTGTCTTCAACACATCTCAAAAGGTAATGATCCATGGTTCGCTGACATTGTGAATTACCTTGTTTGTCAGGAGATCCCACCCGGACTTTCATACGCTCAAAAGAAGAAATTCTTTAGTGATGTCCGGCAATTCTATTGGAACGAGCCTCTTCTATTCAAAAGAGGTCCCGATGGCATTTACAGGAGTTGCATCCCCGAAGATGAGATAGATAGTGTCATCCGCCATTGTCATTCTCTACCATGTGGCGGACATGCTAGTTCCCACAAGACTTGTGCTAAGGTACTTCGTTCCGGTTTTTATTGGCCTACACTTTTCAAAGATGTGCAAAAGTTTGTTGTTTCTTGTGATGCTTGTGAAAGGACAGGTAATATATCCAGGAGGAATGAGATACCTCTCAACAACATACAAGAAGTAGAGATCTTTGACGTATGGGGCATCGATTTTATGGGACCTTTCCCATCTTCATGCGGTAACCAATATATACTTCTTGCCGTAGACTATGTCTCAAGATGGGTAGAGGCAATCGCTTCTCCTACTAATGATGCAATGGTAGTGGTGAAGTTCCTCAATAAAACGATCTTCCCAAGGTTCGGAACTCCCCGAACCATCATTAGTGACGGAGGAACGCATTTCACTGCCCGTCGATTTGAGACTCTATTGGCTAAGTATGGGGTGACCCATAAGATAGCTACACCTTACCATCCCCAAACCAGCGGACAAGTCGAAATATCCAATAGAGAGATCAAGGGAATTTTAGAGAAAACCGTCTCTAAAACAAGAAAAGATTGGTCAATGAAGCTTGACGATGCACTATGAGCATACAGGACGGCCTTCAAGACACCAATAGGTACTACTCCCTATAACCTTGTCTATGGTAAATCCTGTCATCTTCCTGTAGAGCTGGAGCACAAAGCCTATTGGGCCATCAAGTGGCTCAATTTTGACATGAAAGAAGCCGGAGAGAAGCGGCTCTTAGACATCAATGAGCTAGATGAGATCCGGCTAAATGCGTATGAGAACGCAAAGATATACAAGGAACGGACAAAGCGTTGGCATGATAAGCACATCATTCCAAAAGACTTGAAGGAGGGAGACCAAGTCCTCCTATTCAACTCAAGGCTGCGTCTATTTCCAGGTAAGCTCAAATCCCGTTGGACAGGACCTTATTTAATTAAACGAGTTTTCCCCCATGGTGCAGTTGAAGTATGGGGTAAACAAAGCGGAAGTTTCAAGGTCAATGGCCAACGGTTGAAGAAATATACACCGGAAGCTCCGGTCGAGGAGATAGCTCCTATCCTCCTCCATTGAACACATACCATACGCCGTCCAGCTAAAGACGATAAATTAAGCGCTTCTTGGGAGGCAACCCTTGATAGTATAGTTTTTCACCCTTTTATCACTTAGTTAGAGTAGATTAATTGTTTTGCTTCTTTGTTTTCGTTTTTATTTGTTCCTCGATGCACTCTTGGTTTGTCGTGTCATTAATCGAAGGAAATTAGGTTCAACTCGAGAGATCCATGGAAAAAGGGAGCACAAACCAGTTAAATCTTCAAGATCCATGAGGAATAAGGAAGGAAATCGAGATACACTAAGTAAATCGTCCGATTCAAGAGCAGAGCAAGGCGATTTTTGACAACAGGAAGAAAAATCGACCTGGAGATCGACCTGCCAAATTAAATCGTTCGATTTCCTATGTGTTAAGAGAAAAATCGAGTTACCCAAAATAAATCGTCCGATTCAGAAGCAGAGCAAGGCGATTTTTGACAACAGGAAGAAAAATCGACCTGAAGATCGACCCATCGAATTAAATCGTCCGATTTTCTTTGGATCCAGAGAAAAATCGCCCCGACGATTAAATCGACCCTATAAATCGTCCGATTTTCTTCACAGTTCTTCGACTCTATATAAAGACTCAACACTCGATCTTCCTCATTCCACAACTTACAACTCTCGACTTCCCCCTTCTCAAGAACGCCGAAAATCGCCCTCAACCTACAATCCTCGTTCCTTCATCATTTTGATTGATTCTTGGCTCGAAACTGAAGCATTTTCAACAAGGAACAAGGATCTAGCAACAACAAGCACGGCAATCGACTCCTCCACAAGGAATTCAGGTGACTCCGAGGAGGAGGATGAGGATGGCGGACAGGGGACCATGCTCGAGTTTGAGAGTGACACTCATAGCGGTCATGCTACGGATGCCATGGACACCGACACTCATGGTGCAGGACCCAACCGGACTAGTAGAGGCGAGGAGGAGACGGAGGATGACATGCAGCCACCTCACCGCTCATTTGCACGTGCTCCAAGAGGACGAGGACGTCGACCTCCCCGCCACTTTAGGGAGCTAGTCTCTAGCTTCCAGAGCCTCAGCACCGACTATCATGCTCTCCACACCGACTACGAGACCCTGAACACTCAGTTCAGGAATTACAGGGAGGAGACGGACACTTGGCATTCATCCTATGACGGCCAGATGAGAGACTTGTACTACCACCAGTTCGGCCACTTCTACGATCCTAGCGCACCGATGTATCCCTATCCACCACCTCCACCGCCGACAGAGGATTGAGCTCCCACTTCTTTTACATTGTAAGTATGTTTCTGCTTCTTATGCTTGATTTTCACATTGGGGACAATGTGGATGTCAAGTATGGGGTGGGGGTACTTACAATACCTTATGTTTCATTTTAGCACTTTATGTACTTTCCAGTACTCTTCACAAACTTGGCTTGTAATAACTCTTGCACTACTTGCTCTCCATTATGACACTAGCATTTGCATGATCTTTTTCAACTCCTATGAATTTTCAAAAAAATTTTTTAGTGCTTCTTATATGGAAATGACCTCTATGATGAGAATTGTGTATATGGATAGGCAAAAAGATGCTTAGTTGTGTTGAGATATTGATTATAGCATGAATGAGTTTACTTTTGTTACTTGAACACATGAATAAGTTATATGATCTAGTTGTTTGGATAAGAGAATGAAATAATAGTCGAAGCTATATTGCAAGTTCTTTTACATCATTTAAGGATGACTAAGGCAATTCACTTCTTTTTTTTTCTCATATCTTGATCTTGCTAGCTCCTCAATGAAATATGTAACCCTCCTTTTACCATCCAGGAATTAGGATAGGTGATTGAAAAAGGCATGTTTGATGTGGGAGGGCCAAGGAAAATGTATCGAAAAAAGTGCAAAAATTCATAAGTTTGGGGACGTTGAACATGAGGATGAGTAACTCGGCACCATTCACATAGCCGGGTGTTTGTGTCTTGCCAAAGTCCGATTGAACGACAAGTCCTAACGGGATATGGTATGTGCATCAAGGGTTTGAGGCATCTCGAAATTGAGAAACGCCGATTTCCTAGGCTTCGGTTTTTGTGCACCGCTGTCCATACTCTCAAAAAGTAAAGTATAATCAAAGCAAAGCTTTCTACATGCGAAGCATGTGCGGTGAAGAAAATTCTTGAAGGTATTATGTGTTCCTCTTTCCCGGATTAGCACCACAATTGCCAAAAAGAGTTCCTTCCCTTAATACGTTTCTTGAACCTTTTCTTTGATTAGAAGACCTTGAGACTTTTATGCATGTGTTTAAGACTTAATGGCTTAGACTTGTTTGACTTTGATTATCTCTACACCTTTATCATGTTCTTTATTTGTGTTTTCATGAAAGAAAAGGAGATTAGTTCATCTTATAATTACCATTGATACATGCTTTGCCTTTTTATGCCTTGAAATATCACTTTGAGGGTGATCCAATAAGAAGAAGCACTACCAAAAGAAGAGTTTTGAGTTTTCATACATATATAATCCATGACATCTTATATTCTGAATTTGAGTCTTGCTTAGGGACAAGCAAGAGGCAAGTATGGGGTATTTTGATGACATGAATTATGTATCATCATATTCATGCATATTACAGAAGATTGCCTCAGTTTACCTTGCATTTAGAGAGATTTTGTATGACTTTTATGTTCTATTCAATCATTTGTCGGAAATAGAGGTCTACACGAGTTTTTGATGAATTATAGGTAATTGGAGTGGAATTGGAAGCAAAAGCGGAGTAAGGAGCATTTAAGGATGTTAAGGAAGCTAAAGGAGTCTTAAAGGGTTCATGAAGAGCTAAGGAATTGCAAAGGAGAAGCATAGAAGACGAGCCAAGAGAAGAGCACTTTCTGTTGAAGAAAATCGTGCCAATTTACACATAAATCGGACGATTTTCCCCTAAAGAAATCGAACGGTTTTGTGTGTAAATCGACTGGGTCGATTTATTATGTTTTTCGGCCAAATGAAAAGACGACACAAAGCCCAATTAATTTGGGCTAGAGGAGAGTTTTGCCAAACGGCCCACTTGCAAGAAACTATAGAGGAGAACCCTAGGAACGAAAACAAGGAGGCCGCAGCGGGAAATCTTTACATGTTTGAGAGGAATTGAAGATTCTTGAAAGGAGATTGAAGGACTCTTTGCCGGAAAGCTAATCTTGATTCTATTTGTGAGATCTCTTTGTTCATTGAAATACTTGTTGTTTTTGAGCACGAATTTGAGTTGTTTAGGAGATACCTTGAGTCGTTTTGACAATCGTTTACAGATTTGAAGCTTATTGGAATTCTTTATTCAAGATTCGGTTTCTTTGCGATCTTTCTCTCCATAATTAATTTGATTCGTTTTTGAAAATGGTTGGCTAAAACATTTGTGATTCTGGGGAGAATAGTTGATGATTAAGGCTTAGATGATGATAGACTGAACTCATTCAAACATTAGGACCCTGAGAGTTTAGATTTTAGTTTTGCGATAAACAAGAAAATCGGGCTGTTCTTGGGGAAAATCTATAGGAACATAGAACTTACCAAGCTTGACTGGGACGTCTTCAACTATGCCGACGGGACGAGTTATGGATCGATCCGCCATGTGTAACGTCATCTTTACCGGTTTAGGTTCGCCTAAACCGATTTTTCTACATAAGGCAAGCGGAATGATGCTCACGCTTGCTCTTAAATCACATAATGCATCATATGTGACATCTCCCACTCCTATGGGAACACAAAACGACCCCAGATCCTTCAGCTTTGGGGGCATCTTTTCCTTCAATGTCTTAATGAGATCCGACGAATCCGAACTCATTTTGACCTCTCCAAAATCCTCTAATTTCCTCTTGTTAGAGAGGATCTCTTTTAAGAACTTTTCATAAGCTGCCATACCTACAATTGCATCAACGAAAGGTATATTAATATACAGTTTGCTCATGAGTTCAATAAACTTACCGAATTGTTTGTCTAGACGCGCTCTTGCTCTAGATTGCGGGAATGGTAGGGGAGGTTTGTAAGCTGGAGGAGGAATGTAGATGTCTTCCTTCTCCTTCCCCTTCTCTTTCTCTTTCTCGACGGGAACTTCCACAAACTTAGGTTGCGGGTTGGTGGTTGTTGCTCCGCTCCTAGTTGTGATAGCCATCACCCTTCCTTTTGGGTTATCCTCCGTCTTTCCTTGAAGTTTTCCTTGATTCCTAGGAACATCCTCAGCATTGCTAAACATTTGGTTTTCTAAAACCTTTTGGGCTTTATCAACCTTGGTAATGTGATTATCAACTTTAGTAATGTGACTCTCCAATCCTTGAAGCATTCCCAAAATTGTTTCCAACATGGGATCGGGCTTCTCTTTCCCCGAAGTGCTTTCACTATTAGATGCTTGTTCCTGACTTTTCAAAGGAATGGAAGAAGAAGAAGAAGAAGGTGGAGTTAGTGAATTTCCTGAATTGGGATAACAATTACCGGAATTATGTTGTTGGTTGGAACGCCAATTGTTGTTGTTTGAACCCCTATTGTTGTTCCAATTGTTATTCCGGTTGTTGTTGTTGTTGTTCCAATTGTTCCGGTTGTTGTTCCGGTTATTGCGATTTGTTTTCTCATTCCCATTGTGGTTATTGTTGTTCCTTAAATAACCAACATCTTGCTCGTTTTGATTTGGAAAGCTAGCCTTGATGACTTCCTTCAATTCTTTAATCTCGGAGTTGAGAGAAAAGATTTGAGTTTGAGCGGCTTGTGTTAGCTTTGCTCCTTGCTCCACTCGATTTGCTTCTACTTTCCGGTGAGAATACTTCTCAATGACTCGGGCTTGCTTCTCAATGAAGTCCCAAGCGTCATCTTCCCTCATGTCCATGAATGTACCACATGAAAGGGATTGAAGCTTGAATTGTGTTTCCATATCCAGCCGCTTATAGTATATTACCAATAACTCCAATTTGGAAATGCCATGGTATGGGCAATCCAATAGTAAATCCTAAAATCTTTCCCAAGATTGAAACAAACTTTCGTTAGATCTCATAAAAAAATGCATTAATCTTACCTCTCAACTCCGCCGTTTTAGATGGCGGAAAGAATTTGGTGAGGAATTCCGAAGAAAGATCCTCCCATGTGTTGAGTCTTCCATTTGGAAAAGCTTGATACCAAGATAAAGTTTTCCCTTTCAAAGAGAAGAACAATGGTTTGATCTCATAGTTGTTGGTGGTTGCATTCTTTGGCTTCATTGTCTTCATCAAGATCTCAAAATTCTGTAAATGTTGATGTGGAGATTCGCTACTCGTTCCTCCAAACTGACTTTGGCGAACGATGGTAATGACTTGTGGGTTGAAGCTAAACCCTTGCATATAATCAACATCAAAGTTCACACCTAGACGGCGTGGTTGCTGAATTGGATCCATCCTTTGGCCAAGAGTTCTTGGCTCTTCATCTACACGAGCGGTTCTCGCACCCCCAGCCGGGACACGATAGTTGGCAGCCGGTCTTGGATTAAATTGATTCATGTTGACCGTCGGATTAATGTCCTCAAGAGCTGGCATGGAAGAGTCGCTATCCTCATCGGATGAGTTGGTTCTAACCGATCTTGCCGGTTTCCTCCTCTTCTTCTTCTTGGAATCGCTCAATTCCAACCTCATTTGAAACATCATATCCCTTAGCTCATCAATTTGCAATTGATGACGGTCTGATTCTTCCTTGCGAGTCTTCTTGCTCCATCTAAGTTGAGCTTTGGATTCCGCCAACTCTGCTTGAAGATCCCGCTCCTTGTCTTCAACCATCTTTCTTTCTTTGAGCTTCTTCCTCAAAGTCTTCTCAAGTTCTTGATCAAGAGGTAAGAGGTCCTTGTTGTTCCTAGACCTGCATATATACCTAAGGTAACCTGCAATTATCACTCAAAGGAGATATCAAATAACAAGAGCAAGGCTCCCAAGCTTGACAACCGGTAACCGAATTCGGCCTAAACCAAATCCTCGGCAACGGCGCCAAAAAACTTGTTCGCCACTAAGCGTGCGTGCAAATAAGCTTTAAACTTATAAAACTAGATTCAAGCAAGCGAACCCGCAGTGTACGGATCGGCGTAGTAAAGCAAGAATTCCAGAGTATCGAACACAGGGATTTGGGGGGAACAAATTCAGTTGTAAAGTTGTCAAGCAAGAAAGAGGGTAAAGCTTTGCAAATATATTGGGAAAACAGCAACCCTAAAGATCCAGGTGTCTAATTGTGGCAATCGATTCAAGATATATTAAAGAACTAAGGGCAGAGTTAAGAGTTGTAAAGGTATGCTAAGGTAAGTCAATGTACGGTGAAGTTCCAAGGCTTTATATGACTTATCTAAGACACTCTCTATAAAGGTTGTTGAGGCTTCGGTATAGAAAGGATCTAAAGACAAGAATTAATCTCAAATACCCAAACTTGTAACTCAAGGATCAAAACTAACTAAACCGATTAAGGTTGTGACACTCAAAATCGAAGTAGAGGTCATTGAAGCTTCAATACTACCTAGGAAAGGCAAGCCAAGACTAGGTTAAAGCTAATCTTTAACCTTGGAACAAAGTAAAAGAAAAGTTCGTAAACTGGTATAAATTACGGGCAGATCTTGAGTTCCACGGCCGTGGAACCTCAAGAACAAACTGTGATTTTGTTCGTCGGCGAAATCTCTCTAACACTCAGGGTCTAATCAAATTACGATCGGTCTATCATCATCTAAGCCACAACTATAAACCCTTCACCTTAGAATTGCTAAAGGGTTTTAGCCAATAACTGTCATTATAATATCAAAATCAAGTTTAAGAAGAATGAAAGATGAAAACCTTTGAAAACCTTCAATAGAACTCAATTCAATCTCAAATCCACACACAAGGGAATAATGTATATCAGATTTGGAATAAACTCAAACTAATAACAATCCTTGATAAGAACGAAGAACGGGATGTCAATCCGTCTGCTAATCAAACCTAAGGACAAAACGCGTAACTTCCGCCACAAGCAACTCCAAATCTTCAAACCCTCGTGAATCACCGTTTGCCAATGCAAAATCTCCGGACGTCTAATGCAGCCCTAAGCACGTGTCTCAAATTCTCTCCTCTGCAGCCTTTTTATAAGGAAGGATAAAATAACCGTCCGGCCCATGTGCGTAAATGATGTGGCAATAATTAATTCGACAAAAGATCGCCTAAATCACGGTTTCATGGAGTTCCACGGCCGTAGTTTAGAGCGTGGAAGTGGATTACGGTTTCATATGATTTCCACGACCGTACTTTATACCGTGTAACTCTCTGGAATACTCCACGTTCATGTTGCCAAGATCCACGGCCGTGGTTTTGGGCGTGGACTTCTCTACGACCGTATTTTAGAGCGTGGAAGTGTAATTTGCTTGTGGTTTCCTTTGTGTCGTGCCATTCCTCATCCTAGCATCTCCCTTGACTTCTTTGATGTGTCCTTAATCCTTGGATGTGCTTAATTCTTCTCCTATCTCTCTCAATTGGTTCGGTTTTAGCTCTTATTCACCTAAAATCAACACAAAGCTAATGTAGACCTTCATATCGACAATATAGATAAACTAGCTAACAAATGCTGCAATGCCTCATCAATGAACACTATAATGGATGAAAAACAACTAGAAAAAGTGCCTAGAATATCGCAATATTTCATGCTAACACCTTGTCATCTTTGAGAGTGGCCTTGTCATGCCCGACACTGGTCTTGTCACGCCCGATCCTGGCCTTTCCATGCCCGATGTTAGCCTTCTCATGTCCGACGATGGCCTTGACATGTCGGAGAGTAGCCTTGTCATGCCCGGCGTTGGCCTTGTCATGTCCGAGTTATGCCCGACGATGGCCTTTTCATGCCCGACACTAGCCTTGCCATGCCCGACGATGGCCTTTACATGACTGACGTTGGCCTGGTCATGCCCGACGCAAGCCTTGCCATGCCCGACAATGGCCTCGCCTTGTCCGAGAGTTGCCTTGTCATGCCCGACGTTGGGCTTGCCATGCATGATGATGGCCTTGTCATGTCCGAGAGTGGAATTGTAATGGCCTTGTCATACCCGACGCTGGCCTTGTCATGCCCGACGCTGGCTTTGCCATGCCCGACGCTGGGCTTGCCATGCCCGACGCTGGCCTTGTGACAAGACCCTTTCCTATTGTTGTTTTTATTTTATCAAAATATAATCCCGACTTAACACTAAAACAAGTATAGTGGTTAAGTAAGGGTCAAACTCAAGAGAGTTTTGTTATTCTTATTAAATTCAATTATTGATTATAGATTCAAGTAACAAGGGGGGGGGGGGATTTTGGGTGAATTTATGCACACAAAACTTATGAAAGCAAGTAACACAACGAGTAAGACAATAATGGGTGAATCTACACTAGGTTGATTCTTAGCATGCGATTACTACTTTGGCGAGTTGATTTTTACAAGTTTTCAAGTAATCTCCCGTCTCGATCATATATATGTGTTGAGCCAACCAGCATTAACACAACTTAACAGGTTAGTGTTCCGTAAACCTACAAGAAAAATTAACAAGTTAGCTTTCAAATAAAGACTAAGGGATATAAAGAAAAGATTAAAACTGTTAAACTTATCTTTATATTTGTGACTTCTATGATAATCACTACTTGTGAATTGAGTTTTGATGACAATCGCATGCTTAAACAAATAGTGAATTGAAAAGAAATTGAATGAGTTGATTATTCCTCTTTTGCAAGTTTCATAATGTGAAGAACGTTACTTAAATCATATTGAGAAATCAAGGTTGAAATCATATGATAAATTCTTATACTTCTTGTTGAAATGATTAAGGCAATTCGATTTTCTTTCTTCTTTCTTTGATCATTTAGCCCCTCAATGAAATAATAGCCTCCTTTACCTATCCGGGAATTTGGAGGAGTTGATATTTGGCATGTTTGATGTGGGAGGGCCATGAAAGCAAAATTTTGCATTCAAAGAATAGAAAGAACTTATAGGTTTGGGGAAGTCAATCATGACGATGAGTAACTCGGCACCATTCACATAGCCGGGTGTTTGTGTCTTGCCGAAGTCGGATTGAGCGATATTCCTAGCGGATTATGTTATGTGCATCAAGGGTTTGAGGCATCTCGCAAAATTGAGAACCGCCAATCTCCTAGGCTTCAGTTTTTGTGCACCTCTGTCCATAACTCCAAAAGTAAAGTCGAAAAATGAATTGAAAAGAAGAGAGCAAAGCTCTAAGTTGAAAGTGTTGCGAAACCGCAAAAGAAAAAGAAAAGAGTTAGTTATCCACTTTCCCGGATTCATACACCACATTCCTTAAAGTTTCTCTTCCCTTTCCGCATTCTAGACCTTGTTTGAAAGTCCTTAAGATCAAGAGAATGATATATGACTTGGTGATCTAAAGTGAAGTTTCTTATGATTGATTTTGATAATGTTTGAAGGTTATGATATTTACATGGACGTTTGATCAATTCATGAGTTTTCTTTACACTTTACTCTTTGATTATGTATATGAGAGTCTTATAAACGAATGAAGCAAGATTTGAGAATGATCTAATGACTAGGAAGCACATTCATCTAAAAGAAGTTTTGTTTTTGAGAGTGTATCCATATTTCATCCTAACTTGAGTTTTAAAGCTTTTGAAAGACCTTGCTTGGGGACAAGCAAGTGGCAAGTATGGGGTATTTTATTAGCATGAAATATTGTGATATTTTAGGCACGTTTTCTAGATGTATTTCATCCATATTGGTGTTCATTGATAAAGCATTGAAGCAATTGTGAGCTAGTTTATCTATATTGTCGATATAGAGGTCTACATAAGCTTTGTGTTGATTGTAGGCGAATAAGAGCTAAAACCGAACGGAATAAGAGAGAATGGAGATGGATTGAGCATAACCAAGGATTGAGGACACCAAAAAGGAGCTAAGGAAGATGCTAGGATGAAGAATGGCACAAAACAAAGTGAATTACGAGCTACTTATGTTTCCACGCTCTAAAATACGGCCGTAATGAAGTCCACGCTCTAAACCAAAACAAAGTGAATTACGAGCTACTTATGCTAGGATGAAGAATGACACCAAAAAGGAGCTAAGGAAGGTTTTCGAAGGTTTTCATCTTTCATTCTTTTAAATCTTGAATTTGATATCATAATGATTGTTGTTGGCTAAAACCCTTTAGCAATTCTAAGGTGAAGGGTTGATAGTTGTGGCTTAGATGATGATAGATCGATCGTAAACAGATTGGACCGTGAGAGTTAGAGATAATCGCCGACGAACCAAAATCACGGTGTGTTCTTGAGTTCCACGGCCGTGGAATCTCAAGATCCACCGGTAATTTCCCTTATTTTACGAACCTTGCTTTTACTTTAATCCAAAGTTAGAGATTTGCTTTGACTTAGTCTTGGCTTGCCTTTTCTAGGTGGTAGTGAAGCCTCAACAACCTCTACCTCGATTCCGAGTGTCACAACCTTAATCGGTTTAGTTAGTCTTGATCATTGGATTACAAGTTTGGGTATTTGATATTAATTCTTGTCTTTAGATCCTTTCTATACTGAAGCCTCAACAACCTTTATAGAGAGTATTTCTAGATAAGTCACATAAAGCCTTGGAACTTCACCGTACATTGCTTTGCATAACTATACCTTTGCAACTCTTAATTCTGTTCTTATATCTTTAGTATATCTTGAATCGATTGCCACTGCTGGATTCCTGGATCTTTAGGATTGTTGTTTTCCCAATATTTACAAAGCTTCATATATTTACTTGCTTGACAATTCTATAATTGGATTTAACCCCCTAAATCCCTGTGTTCGATACTCTGGAATTGTTGCTTAACTACGTCGATCCGTACACTGCGGGTTCGCTTGCTTGATTTCTAGTTTTATAAATTTAAAGCTTATTTGCACGCACGCTAAGTGGCGAACAAGTTTTTGGCGGGTCAATCCGACTTTGGCAAGACACAAACACCCGGCTATGTGAATGGTGCCGAGGTACTCATCGTCATGATTGACTTCCCCAAACCTACAAGTTCTTTCTATTATTTGAATGCAAAATTTTGCTTTCATGGCCCTCCCACATCAAACATGTCAAATATCAACTCCTCCAAATTCCCGGATTCATACAACACATTCCTTAAAGTTTCCCTTCCCTTTCCGCATTCTAGACCTTGTTTGAAAGTCCTTAAGATCAAGAGAATGATATATGACTTGGTGATCTAAATTGAAGTTTCTTATGATTGATTTTGATAATGTTTGAAGGTTATGATGTTTACATGGAAGTTTGATCAATTCATGAGTTTTCTTTACTCTTTACTCTTTGATTATGTATATGAGAGTCTTATAAACGAATGAAGCAAATGATGTGGTTTAGAGCGTGGAAGTGGATTACGGTTTCATATGATTTCCACGACCATACTTTATACCGTGTAACTCTCTAGAATTCTCCACGTTCATGTTGCCAAGATCCACGGCCGTGGTTTTGGGGGTGGACTTCTCTACGAACGTATTTTAGAGCGTGGAAGTGTAATTTGCTTGTGGTTTCCTTTGTGTCGTGCCATTCCGCATCCTAGCATCTCCCTTGACTTCTTTGATGTGTCCTTAATCCTTGAATGTGCTCAATTCTTCTCCTATCTCTCTCAATTGGTTCGGTTTTAGCTCTTATTCACCTAAAATCAACACAAAGCTAATGTAGACCTCCATATTGACAATATAGATAAACTAGCTAACAAATGCTGCAATGCCTCATCAATGAACACTATAATGGATTAAAAACAACTAGAAAAAGTGCCTAGAATATTGCAATATTTCATGCTAACAAAATACCCCATACTTGCCACTTGCTTGTCCCCAAGCAAGGTCTTTCAAAATCTTTAGAACTTAAGTTAGGATGAAATATGCATGCAATCTCAAAAACAAAACAATTTTTTTTAGGTAAATGCTTCTAGTCAATAGATCAACCTCAAACCTTGCTTCAATCATCCTTGAAAACGCTCACATACACAAACCAAAGTATGTAAAGTAAAGAAACATCACAAGCTGCTTAATCCTCAAAACAAACATCATAACCTTCAAATACCATCAAAATCAAGAATAAGAAACTTCAATTTAGATCACTAAGTCATATAACACTCTTTTGATCTTAAGGACTTTCAAATAAGGTCTAGAATGCGGAAAGGAAGGGGAAACTATAAGGAATGTGGTGCATGAATCCGGGAAAGTGGACAACTAACTCTTTTCTTTTTCTCTTGTGATCTTGCAACACTTTCAACTTAGAGCTTTGCTCTTTTCTTTTCACAACATTTTTCGACTTTACTTTTGGAGTTATGGATAGAGGTGCACAAAAACCGAAGCCTAGGAGATTGGCGTTTCTCAATTTCGAGATGCCTCAAACCCTTGATGCACATACCATAATCCGATAGGAATATCGCTCAATCCGACTTTAGCAAGACACAAACACCTGGCTATGTGAATGGTGCCGAGTTACTCATCGTCATGATTGACTTCCCCAAACCTATTTTTTTCTATTCTTTGAATGCAAACAATTGCTTTCATGGCCCTCCCACATCAAATATGCCAAATATCAACTCCTCCAATTCCCGGATAGGTAAGGGAGGCTATTATTTCATTGAGGGGCGAAATGAACAAAGAAAGGAAGAAGAAAGGTCGAATTGCCTTAATCATTTCATAAAGAAGCATAAGAACTTATTATGTAATTTCAACCTCAATTTCTCAAATTGATTTAGATGAAGTTCTCACATTACAAAATTTGCAAGTAAAGACAAACAACTCATTCAATTTCTTTCCAATTCATAATTCCGTTCAAGCATGCAATTATCATCAAGGATTCATTCCGCAAGTAAGATTTATCATAGGAATCATCTCAATTCCTAGAAGCACAAAATTTTCAAAATTTTTCAAATTTTTATGGTTTTTCAAAAACTTTTTCATGCAATGCAATAATGAAACGTGTCACAATGGAATGAAACATGCAAAGTGTTCTAAATCAAGGCAAGCAAAAGTGAGTAGAGTTATTACAAACGATAGTCACACCCCACCCCCTCCCTCAAAACTATCACCTCCTCTCATCTCCTCCTCATCTGCAGCTGGTACCTCAGGGGGAACATAAGGAGGGGCTACTAATCTATTCGCATGCATAGTAGCGAATGTCTGGTTCCAATTATGGCGTCAACCATAATGGAATACTCGGGGAGCCATGCAACACCTCTACCTCCTCTATCCTCCCAATGGTCTAGCTGCTATCCTAGTACACGCAGATAAATCAATCCCCAACTGTCTAGTTATGTGGGTGACTATCCCACCATATCCGATGTTCCCAGCCCTCTTGTTCTTGAGCTTACTCATGATGGAAGCTAAGAGGGTAGCACAGTCAGCAGGTCTACCGTGCAGCATACAATACAAAACAAACAACTCATCTGTCTTGATCTTGTGAGGAGTCTCGGTCCTAGGGAAAAGACACTCAAAAAGTACTCTATGGGCTATCTTCAAGGCTAAGTGATAGATAAGCTTAGCCTTGGTATTAGCAGGTTGCCAGCGGTCCTTGCTAGCAAAGATCATGACAATGTCCTCCCAAAAATCCTTAGCGTATACACCGCTAGGAAAACGACAATTGAAGGTCTCATGGAACCCAAAGAAGGCTCCGAACTCTAAGATCAAGAACTCGTAGTTCTCCTCCATCAGTCTAAAAGAAACTGTCCGCTCCACATGACTATGCTCAAAAGAGATCACAAACTCTCTGGTAATCTCCTCATATGCATCTTCCCTAATAGCGGAGAAGATGATCAAGCCGGCTCTATCTAAAAGCCATGTAAGGTCACTCACCACATTCAGTGGCTCTAATTCCTCAAGAAGCAAATAACGTGGTCCTATGACTGGTCTCTTTGCGATCCTTTATAAGGCATCGAGGTAATCATCATGGATCTTTGGAATTCTAGGGGGTGGGGGTGATGGTGGCTCACTAGGGGGTACCTGGGAGGAGGAGGAAGCTTCACTTTCCTCTTCTTATTCCTAGTGGACATTCTCCTAATCAAATCTATTTCAGAAGCAAAATTACGGCCTGTTCTTCAATTCCACGGCCGTGGAATACCAGTGACCGTGGTTCGGCTCTAAATTTCTCAAGACTCAATCAATCAACACCAAATTCACCAGACAACAACCCTAGACTAATTCCAATCCAATTCCAATCAGTTCTCCTAAAAATTCTTGCGAAAATTTAGCCAAATCGACAAATACCGTCTTCTCCAGCGATTGTCCACTCGATTTGTTGCTTGGATCTTGTAGATGGTTGAATTTGCTTCACTTTTGGCACAAGAATCGTTCGAAACGATTAACGAACGAAGATTTGGGAGATGGGGACGAATTACGGCTGTTAGGGTAGTGGAAGAGGGGTTTTTGTATGGTTTTTGTGAAGAAGGTGGTTTATATAGTGACCGTAAAATTTTTGGAAAATTACGGTCACTCGAGGGTTTCCACGGCCGTGGAAATGTACGGAACCGTGGTTTTGGTGATTTTTCTCAGACTTCTACAAATTACGGTGTCAGAGGGTTCCACGACCGTGGTTTTGGGCGTGGAACTCTCTATAATGTGCCAAAGTCCAAGTTTTGTCAATTTCCTCCAACTTTTCCTTCTCCCTTGCCTGTTCTATTGCTCCTACATCCAAAAATACGAACATACCGGAAGGTATCGAAGGCAAAACAAAACAAAAACGTCTAAACTACTCTAATCTACGAATGAAAAACAAAAACATAAGTGCAATACCTTGGGTTGCCTCCCAAGAAGCGCTTGTTTAAGGTCCGTAGCTAGACCGTACTTGCACTTATTCGAGTGCTGTGGGCGCGAACTCTTCAGCTTGGAGTTCCGGTGAGTACTTCTTGAGTCGTTGGCCGTTCACCTTCAAACTTCCGCCCTTTTTACCCCATACTTCAACTGCACCATGAGAAAAATCACGTTTGATTAGATAAGGTCCGGTCCAACGAGATTTAAGCTTACCTGGAAAGAGGCGAAGTCTTGAATTGAAGAGGAGAACTTGATCTCCTTCTTTGAGGTCTTTTGGAATGATATGCTTATCGTGCCAACACTTCGCTCTCTCTTTATAGATCTTGGCGTTTTCATAGGCGTTTAAGCGAAGTTCTTCAAGCTCGTTAAGGTCCAAGAAGTGCTTCTCACCCGCTTCCTTTATGCTGAAGTTCAACCACTTTATTGCCCAATACGCCTTACGTTCTAGCTCTACCGGCAAGTGACAAGACTTCCCATACACAAGGTTGTATGATGTCGTACCTATGGGAGTCTTATATGTAGTCCGGTATGCCCATAATGCATCATCTAGCTTCAAAGACCAATCCTTCCTTGTCCTCGAAACCGTCTTCTATAGGATTCCTTTGATCTCCCGGTTTAAAATCTCAACTTCTCCACTTGTTTGTGGATGGTAAGGGGTGGCGATCTTGTGAGTCACCCCATACTTAGCTAGTAGAGTTTCGAATCGTCGGGCAATGAAGTGAGAGCCTCCATCACTAATGATAGTCCGTGGTGTCCCAAATCGTGGGAAAATGGTCTTGTTAAAGAACTTAACCACAACCATGGCATCATTAGTAGGAGAGACAATCGCTTCAATCCATCTCAAAACATAATCTACAGCTAGAAGTATGTATTGGTTTCCACAAGATGATGGGAAAGGTCCCATGAAGTCTACTCCCCAAACGTCAAAGATCTCCACCTCTTGAATGTTGTTAAGAGACATCTCGTTTCTCCTAGATATGTTCCTTGTTCTTTGACAAGCATCGTAGCAGGAAACAAAGGTTTGCACATGTTTAAATAAAGTAGGCCAAAAGAATCCAGATTGCAATACCTTAGCGCTAGTCTTGTTCGAACTAGCGTGTCCTCCACAAGGTAGTGAATGACAATGAACGAACTCTACCTTTTCTTCCCCTATGTGGAAGGAGAGTCTAGCATTCTTGCAATCAACCATACAACCGGATGTTGGAAGAAACGGTCTTCCGAGTATGATCAGGACCGGATTATCTGCAGAAATTTCAAGCATAACAAAATCTATAGGAACATAGAACTTACCAAGCTTGACTGGGACGTCTTCAACTATGCAGACGGGACGAGTTATGGATCGATCCGCCATGTGTAACGTCATCTTTACCGGTTTAGGTTCGCCTAAACCGATTTTTCTGCATAAGGCAAGCGGAATGATGCTAACGCTTGCTCTTAAATCACATATTGCATCATATGTGAGATCTCCCACTCCTATGGGAACACAAAACGACCCCGGATCCTTCAGCTCTGGGGGCATCTTTTCCTTCAATGTCTTAATGAGATCCGACGAATCCGAACTCATTTTGACCTCTCCAAAATCCTCTAATTTCCTCTTGTTGGAGAGGATTTCTTTTAAGAACTTTTCATAAGCTGCCATACCTACAATTGCATCAAATAAAGGTATATTAATATGCAGTTTGCTCATGAGTTCAATAAACTTACCGAATTGTTTTTCTAGATGCGCTCTTGCTCTAGATTGCGGGAATGGTAGGTTTGTAAGCTGGAGGAGGAATGTAGATGTCTTCCTTCTCCTTCCCCTTCTCTTTCTCTTTCTCGACGGGAACTTCCACAAACTTAGGTTGCGGGTCGGTGGTTGTTGCTCCGCTCCTAGTTGTGATAGCCATCACCCTTCCTTTTGGGTTATCCTCCGTCTTTCCTGGAAGTTTTCCTTGATTCCTAGGAACTTCCTCAGCATTGCTAAACATTTTGTTTTCTAAAACCTTTTGGGCTTTATCAACCTTGGTAATGTGATTATCAACTTTAGTGATGTGACTCTCCAATCCTTGAAGCTTTCCCAAAATTGTTTCCAACATGGATCGGGCTTCTCTTTCCCCGAAGTGCTTCCACTATTAGATGCTTGTTCCTGACTTTTTAAAGGAATGGAAGAAGAAGAAGAAGGTGGAGTTAGTGAATTTTCTGAATTGGGATAAGAATTACCGGAATTATGTTGTTGGTTGGAACGCCAATTGTTGTTGTTTGAACCCCTATTGTTGTTCCAATTGTTATTCCGGTTGTTGTTGTTATTCCAATTGTTCCGGTTGTTGCGATTTGTGTTCTCATTCCCATTGTGGTTATTGTTGTTCCTTAAATAACCAACATCTTGCTCCTTTGGATTTGGAAAGCTAGCCTTGATGACTTCCTTCAATTCTTTAATCTCGGAGTTGAGAGAAAAGATTTGAGTTTGAGCGGCTTGTGTTAGCTTTGCTCCTTGCTCCACTCGATTTGCTTCTACTTTCCGGTGAGAATACTTCTCAATGACTCGGGCTTGCTTCTCTATGAAGTCCCAAGCGTCATCTTCCCTCATGTCCATGAATGTACCACATGAAAGGGATTGAAGCTTGAATTGTGTTTCCATATCCAGCCGCTTATAGTATATCACCAATAACTCCAATTTGGAAATGCATTGGTATGGGCAATCCAATAGTAAATCCTAAAATCTTTCCCAAGATTGAAACAAACTTTTGTTAGATCTCATAAAAAAATTAATTAATCTTACCTCTCAACTCCGCCGTTTTAGATGGCGGAAAGAATTTGGTGAGGAATTCCGAAGAAAGATCCTCCCATGTGTTGAGTCTTCCATTTGGAAGATCTTGATACCAAGATAAAGCTTTCCCTTTCAAAGAGAAGAACAATGGCTTGATCTCGTAGTTGTTGGTGGTTGCATTCTTTGGCTTCATTGTCTTCATCAAGATCTCAAAATTCTGTAAATGTTGATGTGGAGATTCGCTACTCGTTCCTCCAAATTGACTTTGGCGAACGATGGTAATGACTTGTGGGTTGAAGCTAAACCCTTGCATATCATCAACATCAAAGTTCACACTTAGACGGCGTGGTTGCTGAATTGGATCCATCCTTTGGCCAAGAGTTCTTGGCTCTTCATCTACACGAGCGGCTCTCGCACCCCCAGCCAGGACACGATAGTTGGCAGCCGGTCTTGGATTAAATTGATTCATGTTGACCATCGGATTAATGTCCTCAAGAGCTGGCATGGAAGAGTCGCTATCCTCATCGGATGAGTTGGGTCTAACCGATCTTGCCGGTTTCCTCCTCTTCTTCTTCTTGGAATCGCTCAATTCCAGCCTCATTTGAAACATCATATCCCTTAGCTCATCAATTTGCAATTGATGACGGTCTGATTCTTCCTTGCGAGTCTTCTTGCTCCATCTAAGTTTAGCTTCGGATTCCGCCAACTCTGCTTGAAGATCCCGCTCCTTGTCTTCAGCCATCTTTCTTTCTTTGAGCTTCTTCCTAAAAGTCTTCTCAAGTTCTTGATCAAGAGGTAAGAGGTCCTTGTTGTTCCTAGACCTGCATATATACCTAAGGTAACCTGCAATTATCATTCAAAGGAGATATCAAATAACAAGAGCAAGGCTCCCAAGCTTGACAACCGGTAGCCGAATTCGGCCTAAACCAAATCCCCGGCAACGGCGCCAAAAAAGGTTTAAACTTATAAAACTAGAATCAAGCAAGCGAACCCGCGGTGTACGGATCGGCGTAGTAAAACTAGAATTCCAGAGTATCGAACACAGGGATTTGGGGGGAACAAATTCACTTGTAAAGTTGTCAAGCAAGAAAGAGGGTAAAGCTTTGCAAATATATTGGGAAAACAGCAACCCTAAAGATCCAGGTGTCTAATTGTGGCAATCGATTCAAGATATACTAAAGAACTAAGGGCAGAGATAAGAGTTGTAAAGGTATGCTAAGGTAAGACAATGTACGGTGAAGTTCCAAGGCTTTATATGACTTATCTAAGACACTCTCTATAAAGGTTGTTGAGGCTTCAGTATAGAAAGGATCTAAAGACAAGAATTAATCTCAAATACCCAAACTTGTAACCCAAGGATCAAAACTAACTAAACCGATTAAGGTTGTGACACTCAAAATCGAAGTAGAGGTTGTTGAGGCTTCACTACTACCTAGGAAAGGCAAGCCAAGACTAGGTTAAAGCTAATCTTTAACCTTGGAACAAAGTAAAAGCAAAGTTCGTAAACTGGTATAAATTACGGGCAGATCTTGAGTTCCACGGCCGTGGAACCTCAAGAACAAACCGTGATTTTGTTCGTCGGCGAAATCTCTCTAGCACTCAGGGTCCAATTAAATTACGATCGGTCTATCATCATCTACGCCACAACTATAAACCCTTCACCTTAGAATTGCTAAAGGGTTTTAGCCAATAACTGTCATTATAATATCAAAATCAAGTTTAAGAAGAATGAAAGATGAAAACCTTTGAAAACCTTCAATAGAACTCAATTCAATCTCAAATCCACACACAAGGGAATAATGTATATCAGATTTGGAATAAACTCAAACTAATAACAATCCTTGATAAGAACGAAGAACGGGATTTCAATCCGTCTTCTAATCAAACCTAAGGACAAAACGCGTAACTTCCGCCGCAAGCAACTCCAAATCTTCAAACCCTCGTGAATCACCGTTTACCAATGCAAAATCTCCGGACGTCTAATGCAGCCCTAAGCACGTGTCTCAAATTCTCTCCTCTCCAGCCTTTTTATAAGGAAGGATAAAATAACCGTCCGGCCCATGTGCGTAAATGATGTGGCAATAATTAATTCGACAAAAGATCGCCTAAATCACGGTTTCATGGAGTTTCACGGCGTGGTTTAGAGCGTGGAAGTGGATTACGGTTTCATATGATTTCCACGACCATACTTTATACCATGTAACTCTCTGGAATACTCCACGTTGATGTTACCAAGATCCACGGCCATGGTTTTGGGCGTGGACTTCTCTACGACCGTATTTTAGAGCGTGGAAGTGTAATTTGCTTGTGGTTTCCTTTGTGTCGTGCCATTCCTCATCCTAGCATCTCCCTTGACTTCTTTGATGTGTCCTTAATCCTTGGATGTGCTCAATTCTTCTCCTATCTCTCTCAATTGGTTCGGTTTTAGCTCTTATTCACCTAAAATCAACACAAAGCTAATGTAGACCTTCATATCGACAATATAGATAAACTAGTTAACAAATGCTGCAATGCCTAATCAATGAACACTATAATGGATGAAAAACAACTAGAAAAAGTGCCTAGAATATCGCAATATTTCATGCTAACACCTTGTCATCTTTGAGAGTGGCCTTGTCATGCCCGACGCTGGTCTTGTCACGCCCGATCCTGGCCTTTCCATGCCCGATGTTAGCCTTCTTATGTCCGAGAGTTTCCTTGTTATGCCCGACGATGGCCTTGACATATCGGAGAGTAGCCTTGTCATGCCCGGCGCTGGCCTTGTCATGTCCGAGTTATGCCCGACGCTGGCCTTGTCATGCCCGACACTAGCCTTGCCATGCCCGACGATGGCCTTTCCATGCCTGACGTTGGCCTGGTCATGCCCGACGCAAGCCTTGCCATGCCCGACGATGGCCTCGCCTTGTCCGAGAGTTGCCTTGTCATTACCTTGTGATGCCCGACGTTGGCCTTGTCATGCCCGGCGATGGCCTTTCCATGCCCGACGGGCTTGCCATGCATGATGATGGCCTTGTCATGTCTGAGAGTGGCATTGTAATGGCCTTGTCATACCCGACGCTGGCCTTGTCATGCCCAACGCTGGCTTTGCCATGCCCGACGCTGGGCTTGCCATGCCCGACGCTGGCCTTGTGACACGACCCTTTCCTATTGTCGTTTTTATCTTATCAAAATATAATCCCGACTTAGCACTAAAACAAGTTTAGTGGTTAAGTAAGGGTCGAACTCAAGAGAGTTTTGTTATTCTTATTAAATTCAATTATTGATTATAGATTCAAGTAACAAGGGGGGGGGGGATTTTGGGTGAATTTATGCACACAAAACTTATGAAAGCAAGTAACACAACGAGTAAGACAATAATGGGTGAATCTACACTAGGTTGATTCTTAGCATGCGATTACTACTTTGGTGAGTTGATTTTTACAAGTTTTCAAGTAATCTCCCATCTCGATCATATATATGTGTTGAGTCAACCAGCATTAACACAACTTAACAGGTTAGTGTTCCGTAAACCTACAAGAAAAATTAACAAGTTAGCTTTCAAATAAAGACTAAGGGATATAAAGAAAAGATTAAAACTGTTAAACTTATCTTTATATTTGTGACTTCTATGATAATCACTACTTGTGAATTGAGTTTTGATGACAATCGCATGCTTAAACAAATAGTGAATTGAAAAGAAATTGAATGAGTTGATTATTCCTCTTTTGCAAGTTTCATAATGTGAAGAACGTTACTTAAATCATATTGAGAAATCAAGGTTGAAATCATATGATAAGTTCTTATACTTCTTGTTGAAATGATTAAGGCAATTCGATTTTCTTTCTTCTTTCTTTGATCATTTAGCCCCTCAATGAAATAATGGCCTCCTTTACCTATCCGGGAATTTGGAGGAGTTGATATTTGGCATGTTTGATGTGGGAGGGCCATGAAAGCAAAATTTTGCATTCAAAGAATAGAAAGAACTTATAGGTTTGGGGAAGTGAATCATGACGATGAGTAACTCGGCACCATTCACATAGCCGGGTGTTTGTGTCTTGCCAAAGTCGTATTGAGCGATATTCCTAGCGGATTATGTTATGTGCATCAAGGGTTTGAGGCATCTCGCAAAATTGAGAACCACCAATCTCCTAGGCTTCGGTTTTTGTGCACCTCTGTCCATAACTCCAAAAGTAAAGTCGAAAAATGAATTGAAAAGAAGAGAGCGAAGCTCTAAGTTGAAAGTGTTGCGAAACCGCAAAAGAAAAAGAAAAGAGTTAGTTATCCACTTTCCCGGATTCATACACCACATTCCTTAAAGTTTCTCTTCCCTTTCCGCATTCTAGACCTTGTTTGAAAGTCCTTAAGATCAAGAGAATGATATATGACTTGGTGATCTAAATTGAAGTTTCTTATGATTGATTTTGATAATGTTTGAAGGTTATGATGTTTACATGGACGTTTGATCAATTCATGAGTTTTCTTTACACTTTACTCTTTGATTATGTATATGAGAGTCTTATAAACGAATGAAGCAAGTTTGAGAATGATCTAATGACTAGGAAGCACATTCATCTAAAAGAAGTTTTGTTTTTGAGAGTGTATCCATATTTCATCCTAACTTGAGTTTTAAAGCTTTTGAAAGACCTTGCTTGGGGACAAGCAAGTGGCAAGTATGGGGTATTTTGTTAGCATGAAATATTGTGATATTTTAGGCACGTTTTCTAGATATATTTCATCCATATTGGTGTTCATTGATAAAACATTGAAGCAATTGTGAGCTAGTTTGTCTATATTGTCGATATAGAGGTCTACATAAGCTTTGTGTTGATTGTAGGCGAATAAGAGCTAAAACCGAACGGAATAAGAGAGAATGGAGATGGATTGAGCATTACCAAGGATTGAGGACACCACAAAGGAGCTAAGGAAGATGCTAGGATGAAGAATGGCACAAAACAAAGTGAATTACGAGCTACTTATGTTTCCACGCTCTAAAATACGGCCGTAATGAAGTCCACGCTCTAAACCACGGCCGTGGAACTTTGGCAACATGAGCGTGGAGCATTCCAGTAAGTTACACGGCCGTGGAAGTTGTGAAGCACCGTAATCAAATTCCACGCTCTAAACCACGGGCGTGGAATCCTCTATGACCGTGATTTAGGCGATCTTTTAACGTACAAATTAAAGCCACGATCTTTTACATATGGGCCAGGGAGAGACTTTTTATCTTTCCCTATAAAAGGACTAAAGGAAGGAGAATTCGGCATCACCGCTTACCTCCGCTTACGCCCGCTTACACCTCCGCTTAGACCGCGCTTGGATCTCACTTACGCCTTCGCATAGAGCATCATCGCTTGGAGATTTGCTTCCGCGCATTGAGGGTATTATTGGACGTACAGAGATTACGTCTTTTGTCCTTAGGTTTGATTAGAAGACGGATTGACATACCGTTCTTCGTTCTTATCAAGGATTGTGATTGTTTGTGTTATTCTAAATCCGATATACATCATTGCTCTTGTTTGTGGATTTGAGGTTTATTGAAGGTTTTCGAAGGTTTTCATCTTTCATTCTTTTAAATCTTGAATTTGATATCATAATGATTGTTGTTGGCTAAAACCCTTTAGCAATTCTAAGGTGAAGGGTTGATAGTTGTGGCTTAGATGATGATAGATCGATCGTAAACAAATTGGACCCTGAGAGTTAGAGATAATCGCCGACGAACCAAAATCACGGTGTGTTCTTGAGTTCCACGGCCGTGGAATCTCAAGATCCACCGGTAATTTCCCTTATTTTACGAACCTTGCTTTTACTTTAATCCAAAGTTAGAGATTTGCTTTGACTTAGTCTTGGCTTGCCTTTTGTAGGTGGTAGTGAAGCCTCAACAACCTCTACCTCGATTCCGAGTGTCACAACCTTAATCGGTTTAGTTAGTCTTGATCCTTGGATTACAAGTTTGGGTATTTGATATTAATTCTTGTCTTTAGATCCTTTCTATACTGAAGCCTCAACAACCTTTATAGAGAGTATTTCTAGATAAGTCACATAAAGCCTTGGAACTTCACCGTACATTGCTTTGCATAACTATACCTTTGCAACTCTTAATTCTGTTCTTATATCTTTAGTATATCTTGAATCGATTGCCACAACAGGATTCCTGGATCTTTAGGATTGTTTTTTTTCCCAATATTTACAAAGCTTCATATATTTACTTGCTTGACAATTCTATAATTGGATTTAACCCCCTAAATCCCTGTGTTCAATACTTTGGAATTCTTGCTTAACTACGTTGATCCGTACACTGCGGGTTCGCTTGCTTGGTTTCTAGTTTTATAAATTTAAAGCTTATTTGCACGCACGCTAAGTGGCGAACAAGTTTTTGGCGGGTCAATCCGACTTTGGCAAGACACAAACACCCGGCTATGTGAATGGTGCCGAGGTACTCATCGTCATGATTGACTTCCCCAAACCTATAAGTTCTTTCTATTCTTTGAATGCAAAATTTTGCTTTCATGGCCCTCCCACATCAAACATGCCAAATATCAACTCCTCCAAATTCCCTTATTCATACACCACATTCCTTAAAGTTTTCCTTCCCTTTCCGCATTCTAGACCTTGTTTGAAAGTCCTTAAGATCAAGAGAATGATATATGACTTGGTGATCTAAATTGAAGTTTCTTATGATTGATTTTGATAATGTTTGAAGGTTATGATGTTTACATGGAAGTTTGATCAATTCATGAGTTTTCTTTACTCTTTACTCTTTGATTATGTATATGAGAGTCTTATAAACGAATGAAGCAAATGATGTGGTTTAGAGCGTGGAAGTGGATTACGGTTTCATATGATTTCCACGACCATACTTTATACCGTGTAACTCTCTAGAATTCTCCACGTTCATGTTGCCAAGATCCACGGCCGTGGTTTTGGGGGTGGACTTCTCTACGACCATATTTTAGAGCGTGGAAGTGTAATTTGCTTGTGGTTTCCTTTGTGTCGTGCCATTCCTCATCCGAGCATCTCCCTTGACTTCTTTGATGTGTCCTTAATCCTTGAATGTGCTCAATTCTTCTCCTATCTCTCTCAATTGGTTCGGTTTTAGCTCTTATTCACCTAAAATCAACACAAAGCTAATGTAGACCTACATATTGACAATATAGATAAACTAGCTAACAAATGCTGCAATGCCTCATCAATGAACACTATAATGGATTAAAAACAACTAGAAAAAGTGCCTAGAATATTGCAATATTTCATGCTAACAAAATACCCCATACTTGCCACTTGCTTGTCCCCAAGCAAGGTCTTTCAAAATCTTTAGAACTTAAGTTAGGATGAAATATGCATGCAATCTCAAAAACAAAACAATTTTTTTAGGTAAATGCTTCTAGTCAATAGATCAACCTCAAACCTTGCTTCAATCATCCTTGAAAACGCTCACATACACAAACCAAAGTATGTAAAGTAAATAAACATCACAAGCTGCTTAATCCTCAAAACAAACATCATAACCTTCAAATACCATCAAAATCAAGAATAAGAAACTTCAATTTAGATCACTAAGTCATATAACACTCTTTTGATCTTAAGGACTTTCAAATAAGGTCTAGAATGCGGAAAGGAAGGGGAAACTATAAGGAATGTGGTGCATGAATCCGGGAAAGTGGACAACTAACTCTTTTCTTTTTCTCTTGAGATCTTGCAACACTTTCAACTTAGAGCTTTGCTCTTTTCTTTTCACATCATTTTTCGACTTTACTTTTGGAGTTATGGATAGAGGTGCACAAAAACCGAAGCCTTGGAGATTGGCGTTTCTCAATTTCGAGATGCCTCAAACCCTTGATGCACATACCATAATCCGCTAGGAATATCGCTCAATCCGACTTTGGCAAGACACAAACACCTGGCTATGTGAATGGTGCCGAGTTACTCATCGTCATGATTGACTTCCCCAAACCTATTTTTTTCTATTCTTTGAATGCAAACAATTGCTTTCATGGCCCTCCCACATCAAATATGCCAAATATCAACTCCTCCAGTTCTCGGATAGGTAAGGGAGGCTATTATTTCATTGAGGGGCGAAATGAACAAAGAAAGGAAGAAGAAAGGTCGAATTGCCTTAATCATTTCATAAAGAAGCATAAGAACTTATTATGTAATTTCAACCTCAATTTCTCAAATTGATTTAGATGAAGTTCTCACATTACAAAATTTGCAAGTAAAGACAAACAACTCATTCAATTTCTTTCCAACTCATAATTCCGTTCAAGCATGCAATTATCATCAAGGATTCATTCCGCAAGTAAGATTCATCATAGGAATCATCTCAATTCCTAGAAGCACAAAATTTTCAAAATTTTTCAAATTTTTATGGTTTTTCAAAAACTTTTTCATGCAATGCAATAATGAAACGTGTCACAATGGAATGAAACATGCAAAGTGTTCTAAATCAAGGCAAGCAAAAGTGAGTAGAGTTATTACAAACGATAGTCACACCCCACCCCATACTTGAGACAAACATTGTACCTAATGTTCAAAAAGAAATAAAGAAAAGAAAGAAAGAAAATGAACTCACAAAACGGTGGTGGAGCGGCTAATGCTAACAATCATCCATGGTCATCATTATGGTGCTGGTGGTGGTGGAAACAGGAAGAAGATGGAGTCAAAGTTCCGCCCAAACTGCTGGCGGTAGATGTCTCTCATCATCCTATCATGCTCGTCAGCTCGAACATCTCTAGCGTCCTGTCAGACCTCCAAAGCTCCTACTCTCCTAGAGAGGTCGGTGGCCCAATTTGGAAGTTTCTCGTACCACCCCGGCGCCTGGCTGTACCAAGCTGGTGCATCCGGTGGTGCTGGTGTAGACGGTGGTTGTGCATACCATGTCGGTGGAGCTCCCATCCACTCCGGTTGTGATCTATACCAATTAGGAGGGGCATCCATCCATGTCGGCCTCTCACTCACGCTAGCACGGCGGGAGGAAGAGGCTGCTGAAGGTCCAGCTGGTCGTGGTGAACGTTTGGGAGGGTTAGGGAAATGTGACGACTGATTTGGGAAAGTGCAAAGTCATGCTCCTCACCCCCTCCCTCAAAACTATCACCTCCTCTCATCTCCTCCTCATCTGCAGCTGGTACCTCAGGGGGAACATAAGGAGGGGCTACTAATCTATTCGCATGCATAGCAGCAAATGTCTCGGGGAGCCATGCAACACCTCTACCTCCTCTATCCTCCCAAGGCATGGCAGCGGTAGGTGGACCTCTATGCCTAGCAAAGATCAAACCTCTAGTCATGAGGCTCTGGAGTCCCAATGGTCTAGCTGCTATCCTAGTACACGCAGAAAAATCAATCCCCAACTGTCTAGCAATGTGGGTGACTATCCTACCATATCCGATGTTCCCAGCCCTCTTGTTCTTGAGCTTACTCATGATGGAAGCTAAGAGGGTAGCACAGTCAGCAGGTCTACCGTGCAGCATACAATACAAAAGAAACAACTCATCTGTCTTGATCTTCTGAGGAGTCTCGGTCCTAGGGAAAAGACACTCAAAAAGTACTCTATGGGCTATCTTCAAGGCTAAGTAATAGATAAGCTTAGCCTTGGTATTAGCAGGTTGCCAGCGGTCCTTGCTAGCAAAGATCATGACAATGTCCTCCCAAAAATCCTTAGCGTATACACCGCTAGGAAAACGACCATTGAAGGTCTCATGGAACCCAAAGAAGGCTCCAAACTGTAAGATCAAGAACTCGTAGTTCTCCTCCATCAGTCTAAAAGAAATTGTCCGCTCCACATGACTATGCTCAAAAGAGATCACAAACTCTCTAGTAATCTCCTCATATGCATCTTCCCTAATAGCGGAGAAGATGATCAAGCCGGCTCTATCTAAAAGCCATGTAAGGTCACTCACCACGTTCAGTGGCTCTAACTCCTCAAGAAGCAAATAACGTGGTCCTATGACTGGTCTCTTCGCGATCCTTTATAAGGCATCGAGGTAATCATCATGGATCTTTGGAATTCTAGGGGGTGGGGGTGATGGTGGCTCACTAGGGGGTACCTGGGAGGAGGAGGAAGCTTAACTTTCCTCTTCTTATTCCTAGTGGACATTCTCCTAATCAAATCTATTTCAGAAGCAAAATTACGGCCTGTTCTTCAATTCCACGGCCGTGGAATACCAATGACCGTGGTTCGACTCTAAATTTCTCAAGACTAAATCAATCAACACCAAATTCACCAGACAACAACCCTAGATTAATTCCAATCCAATTCCAATCAGTTCTCCTAAAAATTCTTGCGAAAATTTAGCCAAATCGACAAAGTAAAGAAAGAGGGCAAAACCTAGGTTTTGGATTTTTAAAATCCAAATACCGTCTTCTCCCTCGATTGTCCACTCGATTTGTTGCTTGGATCTTGTAGATGGTTGAATTTGCTTCACTTTGGGCGCAATAATCGTTCGAAACGATTAATGAACGAAGATTTGGGAGATGGGGACGAATTACGGCTGTTACGGTAGTGGAAGAGGGGTTTTTGTATGGTTTTTGTGAAGAAGGTGGTTTATATAGTGACCGTAAAATTTTTGGAAAATTACGGTCACTCGAGGGTTTCCACGGCCGTGGAAATGTACGGAACCGTGGTTTTGGTGATTTTTCTCAGACTTTTACAAATTACGGTGTCAGAGGGTTCCACGACCGTGGTTTTGGGCGTGGAACTCTCTGTAATGTGCCAAAGTCCAAGTTTTGTCAATTTCCTCCAACTTTTCCTTCTCCCTTGCCTGTTCCATTGCTCCTACATCCAAAAACACGAACATACCGGAAGGTATCGAAGGCGAAACAAAACAAAAACGTCTAAACTACTCTAATCTACGAATGAAAAACAAAAACATAACTGCAATACCTTGGGTTGCCTCCCAAGAAGCGCTTGTTTAAGGTCCGTAGCTAGACCGTACTTGCACTTATTCGAGTGCGGTGGGCGCGAACTCTTCAGCTTGGAGTTCCGGTGAGTACTTCTTGAGTCGTTGGCCGTTCACCTTCAAACTTCCTCCCTTTTTACCCCATACTTCAACTGCACCATGAGAAAAAACACGTTTGATTAGATAAGGTCCGGTCCAACGAGATTTAAGCTTACTTGGAAAGAGGCGAAGTCTTGAATTGAAGAGGAGAACTTGATCTCCTTCTTTTAGGTCTTTTGGAATGATATGCGTATCGTGCCAACGCTTCGCTCTCTCTTTATAGATCTTGGCGTTTTCATAGGCGTTTAAGCAAAGTTCTTCAAGCTCGTTAAGGTCCAAGAAGCGCTTCTCACCCGCTTCCTTTATGCTGAAGTTCAACCACTTTATTGCCCAATACGCCTTATGTTCTAGCTCTACCGGCAAGTGACAAGACTTCTCATACACAAGGTTGTATGATGTCGTACCTATGGGAGTCTTATATGTAGTCCGGTATGCCCATAATGCATCATCTAGCTTCAAAGAACAATCCTTCCTTGTCCTTGAAACCGTCTTCTCTTGGATTCCTTTGATCTCCCGGTTTGAAATCTCTACTTGTCCACTTGTTTGTGGATGGTAAGGGGTGGCGATCTTGTGAGTCACCCCATACTTAGCTAGTAGAGTTTCGAATCGTCGGGCAAAGAAGTGAGAGCCTCCATCACTAATGATAGTCCGTGGTGTCCCAAATCGTGGGAAAATGGTCTTGTTAAAGAACTTAACCACAACCATGGCATCATTAGTAGGAGAGGCAATCGCTTCAATCCATCTTAAAACATAATCTACAGCTAGAAGTATGTATTGGTTTCCACAAGATGATGGGAAAGGTCCCATGAAGTCTACTCCCCAAACGTCAAAGATCTCCACCTCTTGAATGTTGTTAAGAGGCATCTCGTTTCTCCTAGATATGTTCCTTGTTCTTTGACAAGCATCACAGCAGGAAACAAAGGTTTGCACATGTTTAAATAAAGTAGGCCAAAAGAATCCAGATTGCAATACCTTAGCGCTAGTCTTGTTCGAACTAGCGTGTCCTCCACAAGGTAGTGAATGACAATGACGGATGACACTTTGCATCTCGTCTTCCGGCACACATCGTCGAATGATGCCGTCAGGACCTCTCTTAAAGAGGAGAGGGTCATTCCAAAAGTATTCCCGAACATCCTTAAAGAACTTCTTTCTTTGTGCACAGGATAATCCCGGTGGTAATTCCTGGCAAACCAAATAGTTAACAAAATCAGCAAATCATGGCTCATTACCTTTATTAATCTTGTCAATGCACTCCTCTATGATATGTAAATGCTCGTCCGGAAAGGAGTCATCTATGGGTAGATTGTCGTCCTCTAGATGTGGTAGACGACTCAAATGATCCGCAACAGAATTTTCCGAACCCTTCTTGTCACAGATCTCTAGATCGAATTCTTGTAGGAGAAGAATCCATCTAATTAGCCTTGGCTTCGCATCCTTCTTTGCAAGTAAATACCGGATCGCAGCATGACCCGTGTATACAATCACCTTTGCACTTACAAGATAAGAACGAAACTTTTCAAATGCATAGTTGATAGCGTGGGTTTGTCCTTCCTTCTTTTTCCCAAGCACAGCTCCTATAGCTACGTTACTTGCGCCCCACATAATCTCGAATGGAAGATTCCAATCCGGAGGTTGATTAATCGGGGCTGAGATTAGAGCTTCCGGAATCTTATTAAACGCATCTAAACATTCCTGCAAGAAATCAAAAACTGCATCTTTCATCAAGTGTCCTAATACAATGCCTTCTTTCACCATAAATTGACACTTTTCCCAATTAAGAACTAGGTTAGTGTCTTCACACCTTTGTAGCACAAGAGCAAGGTTAGAAAGATAATTATCGAAAGAGTAACCATAAATAGAAAAGTCATCATTGAAAACCTCCATGATTTTCTCTATGTACTCCGAGAAGATAGCCATCATGCACCTTTGAAAGGTGGTTGGGGCGTTGCAAAGCCCAAACGGCATTCTCCTATAAGCAAATGTACCCCACGGGCAGGTGAATGTGGTCTTCTCTTGATCGTCCGGATGTATCGGGATCTGAAAGAAACCACTATAATCCTCAAGATAGCAAAAGTGTGAGTGTTGTGCTAACCTCTCAAGCATTTGGTTGATGAAGGGTAGTGGGAAGTGATCTATCCTCGTTGCATTGTTTAGCTTGCGGTAGTCTATGCACATCCTGCATCCCATCACAGTTCGTGTAGGAATGAGCTCGTTGTTCTTGTTGGTGATGAACGTCATTCCTCCTTTCATTGGAACCACTTGTACGGGACTCACCCACTTGCTATCGGAGATAGGGTAGATGATACCTGCATCAAGTAGTTTAAGAATTTCCTTCTTGACAACCTCCTTCATGGTCGGATTTAACCGCCTTTGAGGTTGTCGCGAAGTTCTAAAATCTTCTTCCATTAGAATTTTATGCATGCATAGTGAAGGCTTGATTCCTACTAGGTCCTCTATAGTGTAACCTAAAGCTTTCCTATGTTTCTTAAGAACAACCATAAGCTTACTATGTTCATCTATACTCAAATCGGAACTAACAATTACCGGAAAGGTTGAATTAGGTCCTAGAAATGCATACCTTAGATGTGCGGGAAGTGGATTCAATTCCATCACTATAGGACTCCCTAATGGGTCTTAAGGAGTGTCCAATGCTTCCTTAGAAGTTTCTAAGGGTGTAGAAGTTGTTGGAGAAGAATCAAAAGAAGTGGTAGAAATAACATAATTGTCTTCAGATTCACCCAAAATTACGGCTTCCCTGTTTCCTCCACGGCCGTGGTTTTGGGCGTGGAAGTCAATTACGGTGCCTCTGCTTGTTCCACGGCCGTGGTTTTGACCGTGTAACTTACTGGAGTCCTCTGAATAGCTGATTATGGTCATGTTGGTGGAAACCACGGCCGTGGAATAGCACGACTGGCCGTGATTCCTCACGTTCTCTGACCCATCGTAGAGTTTCTCAAATTCTTCTTCATACACTTCCTTTTGCTTCTCAAAATCTTCAATTTCCTCATTGCATTCCTCTTCTTCCCCTATGTCCATAATGCTCATAGAGATCACCTTTTGCAAGGGATCTTTGAAGAGAATCGAACTTACTTCCTCTCTAGATAGCTCTTCGTCGCGGACGTTGAATATATCATCTTCAAAAGCTGTTCCTTCATCAAAGTAGAAAGAACGAACTCTACCTTTTCTTCCCCTATGTGGAAGGAGAGTCTAGCATTCTTGCAATCAACCATACAACCGGATGTTGCAAGAAACGGTCTTCCGAGTATGATCAGGACCGGAGTATCTGCAGAAATGTCAAGCACAACAAAATCTATAGGAACATAGAGCTTACCAAGCTTGACTCGGACGTCTTTAACTATGCCGACGGGACGAGTTATGGATCGATCCGCCATATGTAACGTCATCTTTACCGGTTTAGGTTTGCCTAAACCGATTTTTCTGCATAAGGCAAGCGGAATGATGCTAACGCTTGCTCTTAAATCACATAATGCATCATATGTGACATCTCCCACTCCTATGGGAACACAAAACGACCCCGGATCCTTCAGCTCTAGGGGCATATTTTCCTTCAATGTCTTAATGAGATCCGACGAATCCGAACTCATTTTGACCTCTCCAAAATCCTCTAATTTCCTCTTGTTAGAGAGGATTTCTTTTAAGAACTTTTCATAAGCTGCCATACCTACAATTGCATCAACGAAAGGTATATTAATATGCAGTTTGCTCATGAGTTCAATAAACTTACCGAATTGTTTCTCTAGATGCGCTCTTGCTTTAGATTGCGGGAATGGTAGGGGAGGTTTGTAAGTTGGAGGAGGAATGTAGATGTCTTCCTTCTCCTTCCCCTTCTCTTTCTCTTTCTCGACCGGAACTTCCACAAACTTAGGTTGCGGGTCGGTGGTTGTTTTTCCGCTTCTAGTTATGATAGCCATCACCCTTCCTTTTGGGTTATCCTCCGTCTTTCCTGGAAGTTTTCCTTGATTCGTAGGAACTTCCTCAGCATTGCTAAACATTTGGTTTTCTAAAACCTTTTGGGCTTTATCAACCTTGGTAATGTGATTATCAACTTTAGTGATGTGACTCTCCAATCCTTGAAGCATTCCCAAAATTGTTTCCAACATGGGATCGGGCTTCTCTTTCCCCGAAGTGCTTCCACTATTAGATGCTTGTTCCTGACTTTTCAAAGGAATGGAAGAAGAAGAAGAAGGTGGAGTTAGTGAATTTCCTGAATTGGGATAACAATTACCGGAATTATGTTGTTGGTTGGAACGCCAATTGTTGTTGTTTGAACCCCTATTGTTGTTCCAATTGTTATTCCGGTTGTTGTTGTTGTTGTTCCAATTGTTCCGGTTATTGCGATTTGTTTTCTCATTCCCATTGTGGTTATTGTTGTTCCTTAAATAACCAACATCTTGCTCGTTTTGATTTGGAAAGCTAGCCTTGATGACTTCCTTCAATTCTTTAATCTCGGAGTTGAGAGAAAAGATTTGAGTTTGAGCGGCTTGTGTTAGCTTTGCTCCTTGCTCCACTCGATTTGCTTCTACTTTCCGGTGAGAGTACTTCACAATGACTCGGGCTTGCTTCTCAATGAAGTCCCAAGCGTCATCTTCCCTCATGTCCATGAATGTACCACATGAAAGGGATTGAAGCTTAAATTGTGTTTCCATATCCAGCCCCTTATAGTGTATCTCCAATAACTCCAATTTGGAAATGCCATGGTATGGGCAATCCAATAGTAAATCCTGAAATCTTTCCCAAGATTGAAACAAACTTTCGTTAGATCTCATAAAAAAATGCATTGATCTTACCTCTCAACTCCGCCGTTTTAGATGGCGGAAAGAATTTGGTGAGGAATTCCGAAGAAAGATCCTCCCATGTGTTGAGTCTTCCATTTGGAAGAGCTTGATACCAAGATAAAGCTTTCCCTTTCAAAGAGAAGAAGAATGGCTTGATCTCGTAGTTGTTGGTGGTTGCATTCTTTGGCTTCATTGTCTCCATCAAGATCTCAAAATTTTGTAAATGTTGATCTGGAGATTCGCTACTCGTTCCTCCAAACTGACTTTGGTGAACGATGGTAATGACTTGTGGGCTGAAGCTAAACCCTTGCATATCATCAACATCAAAGTTCACACCTAGACGGCGTGGTTGCTGAATTGGATCCATCCTTTGGCCAAGAGTTCTTGGCTCTTCATCTACACGAGCGGCTCTCGCACCCCCAGCCGGGACACGATAGTTGGCAGCCGGTCTTGGATTATATTGATTCATGTTGACCGTCGGATTAATGTCCTCAAGGGCTGGCATGGAAGAGTCGCTATCCTCATCGGATGAGTTGGTTCTAACCGATCTTGCCGGTTTCCTCCTCTTCTTCTTCTTGGAATCGCTCAATTCCAGCCTCATTTAAAACATCATATCCCTTAGCTCATCAATTTGCAATTGATGACGGTCTGATTCTTCCTTGCGAGTCTTCTTGATCCATCTAAGTTGAGCTTCGGATTCCGCCAACTCTGCTTGAAGATCCCGCTCCTTGTCTTCAACCATCTTTCTTTCTTTGAGCTTCTTCCTCAAAGTCTTCTCAAGTTCTTGATCAAGAGGTAAGAGGTCCTTGTTATTCCTAGACCTGCGTATATACCTAAGGTAACCTGCAATTATCACTCAAAGGAGATATCAAATAACAAGAGCAAGGCTCCCAAGCTTGACAACCAGTAACCGAATTCGGCCTAAACCAAATCCCCGGCAACGGCGCCAAAAAACTTGTTCGCCACTAAGCGTGCGTGCAAATAAGCTTTAAATTTATAAAACTAGAATCAAGCAAGCGAACCCGCAGTGTACGGATCGGCGTAGTAAAGCAAGAATTCCAGAGTATCGAACACAGGGATTTGGGGGGAACAAATTCAGTTGTAAAGTTGTCAAGCAAGAAAGAGGGTAAATCTTTGCAAATATATTGGGAAAACAGCAACCCTAAAGATCCAGGTGTCTAATTGTGGCAATCGATTCAAGATATACTAAAGAACTAAGGGCAGAGTTAAGAGTTGTAAAGGTATGCTAAGGTAAGACAATGTACGGTGAAGTTCCAAGGCTTTATATGACTTATCTAAGACACTCTCTATAAAGGTTGTTGAGGCTTCAGTATAGAAAGGATCTAAAGACAAGAATTAATCTCAAATAACCAAACTTGTAACTCAAGGATCAAAACTAACTAAACCGATTAAGGTTGTGACACTCAAAATCGAAGTAGAGGTTGTTGAGGCTTCACTACTACCTAGGAAAGGCAAGCCAAGACTAGGTTAAAGCTAATCTTTAACCTTGGAACAAAGTAAAAGCAAAGTTCGTAAACTGGTATAAATTACGGGCAGATCTTGAGTTCCACGGTCGTGGAACCTCAAGAACAAACCGTGATTTTGTTCGTCGGCGAAATCTCTCTAACACTCAGGGTCCAATCAAATTACGATCGGTCTATCATCATCTAAACCACAACTATAAACCCTTCACCTTAGAATTGCTAAAGGGTTTTAGCCAATAACTGTCATTATAATAACAAAATCAAGTTTAAGAAGAATGAAAGATGAAAACCTTTGAAAACCTTCAATAGAACTCAATTCAATCTCAAATCCACACACAAGGGAATAATGTATATCAGATTTGGAATAAACTCAAACTAATAACAATCCTTGATAAGAACGAAGAACGGGATGTCAATCCGTCTTCTAATCAAACATAAGGACAAAACGCGTAACTTCCGCCGCAAGCAACTCCAAATCTTCAAACCCTCGTGAATCACCGTTTGCCAATGCAAAATCTCCGGACGTCTAATGCATCCCTAAGCACGTGTCTCAAATTCTCTCCTCTCCAGCCTTTTTATAAGGAAGGATAAAATCACCGTCCGGCCCATGTGCGTAAATGATATGGCAATAATTAATTCAACAAAAGATCGCCTAAATCACGGTTTCATGGAGTTCCACGGCCGTGGTTTAGAGTGTGGAAGTGGATTACGGTTTCATATGATTTCCACGACCGTACTTTATACCGTGTAACTCTCTGGAATACTCCACGTTCATGTTGCCAAGATCCACGGCCGTGGTTTTGGGCGTGGACTTCTCTACGACCGTATTTTAGAGCGTAAAAGTGTAATTTGCTTGTGGTTTCCTTTGTGTCGTGCCATTCCTCATCCTAGCATCTCCCTTGACTTCTTTGATGTGTCCTTAATCCTTGGATGTGCTCAATTCTTCTCCTATCTCTCTCAATTGGTTCGGTTTTAGCTCTTATTCACCTAAAATCAACACAAAGCTAATGTAGACCTTCATATCGACAATATAGATAAACTAGCTAACAAATGCTGCAATGCCTCATCAATGAACACTATAATGGATGAAAAACAACTAGAAAAAGTGCCTAGAATATTGCAATATTTCATGCTAACACCTTGTCATCTTTGAGAGTGGCCTTGTCATGCCCGACGCTGGTCTTGTCACGCCCGATCCTGGCCTTTCCACGCCCGATGTTGGCCTTATCATGTCCGAGAGTTTCCTTGTTATGCCCGACAATGGCCTTGACATGTCGGAGAGTAGCATTGTCATGCCCGGCGCTGGCCTTGTCATGTCCGAGTTATGCCCGACGCTGGCCTTGTCATGCCCGACACTAGCCTTGCCATGCCCGACGATGGCCTTTCCATGCCTGACGTTGGCCTGGTCATGCCCGACGCAAGCCTTGCCATGCTCGACGATGGCCTCGCCTTGTCCGAGAGTTGCCTTGTCATTACCTTGTGATGCCCGACGTTGGCCTTGTCATGCCGGACGATGGCCTCACCATGTTTGAGAGTGGCATTGTCATGCCCGGCGATGGCCTTGCCATGCCCGACGTTGGGCTTGCCATGCATGATGATGGCCTTGTCATGTCCGAGAGTGGCATTGTAATGGTCTTGTCATACCCGATGTTGGCCTTGTCATGCCCGACGCTGGCTTTGCCATGCCCGACGCTGGGCTTGCCATGCCCGACGTTGGCCTTGTGACAAGACCCTTTCCTATTGTCGTTGTTATCTTATCAAAATATAATCCCGACTTAGCACTAAAACAAGTATAGTGGTTAAGTAAGGGTCGAACCCAAGAGATTTTTGTTATTCTTATTAAATTCAATTATTGATTATAGATTCAAGTAACAAGGGGGGGGATTTTGGGTGAATTTATGCACACAAAACTTATGAAAGCAAGTAACACAACGAGTAAGACAATAATGGGTGAATCTACACTAGGTTGATTCTTAGCATGCGATTACTACTTTGGTGAGTTTCTTTTTACAAGTTTTCAAGTAATCTCACGTCTCGATCATATATATGTGTTGAGCCAACCAGCATCAGCACAACTTAACAGGTTAGTGTTCCGTAAACCTACAAGAAAAATTAACAAGTTAGCTTTCAAATAAAGACTAAGGGATATAAAGAAAAGATTAAAACCGTTAAACTTATCTTTATATTTGTGTTTCTTTCCTTTAAGCAACTACAACCCATTATTACTTAAAGTTTACTACTAGATTAAAGACCCGAACCTGGAATCTATTAATCCTAGTTCTTTGCATGCACTTTGGAACCTAAGGTGATCAATCTTAAGTGATAGTAAAACATGCAATTAGACAATTAAGATCAAGGAAACACAAAGTATGACTGAATGAAAACTTATATTAGAAAGAACTTACAACCAAAGTAATAATGCAGCTACAAACCAACCCAATGTAGCAAGGGAGTTAGCAACTCATTAGAAAGGCAGCAAGAGAATTATGAAGGAAAAAGTGGATTCTAATTGGATGATTCTAGCAATTAACCACGGGTCTATTTATACAACAAATGGCACTAAATAGGAGTAAATGCCGGCCCAAAACAGCCACCTTTAATGCCCTAAAGATGGTGTAAACAACCGGAGTAAAGTCTCTGTCGCAGAACTGCAGGGGCGGCCTTCAGATCCGCAAGGGCGGTATAGGTGAAAACGTTTGATCTTCTTCGTAGCCGCAGGGGCGGCCTAGCAATTCCGCAGAGGCGGATATTTAATGATCTTCAAACGTCTGACTCTTCAACTTCTTGTCGTTTCTGATGCCGAGCCGCAAGGGCGTCCCAGTGTCAACGCGTGGGTGGTGACAATGACTCTTCATCTTCCAGCTCCCAAGTTGAGACGCAGGCAGAGGCGCAGAGGCGCTGGCTTCGCTTCTTCAAGGCAAGTCACCGCAGGGGCGCCAAAAGGTTGATGCAGGTGCGGTGACAATCTTCATTCCTAGCGCTGGCGAAGGCGCAGGCTGCGCTCTGGAGTATGGTGTCACCCGCAAGGGCGGTGACAATGCTCCACGGGGGCGGTGAGGCAACAAAAGCTTTGCTTTGTGAATTGTCTTCACTCCTAAGTGCTTATAACTCCTTCTTTATCTTGTTTTAGTCTTCTTCTTTTGGACCAAGGAGTTAGTAGCATAAACCGACACTAATGTAAAAAAAAGACTCTAAAAACTAACCTAAATGATAGTGATTCCATCACCTATCCAACTCCCCCATACTTAGACCGTTTACTCGTCCCGAGTAAAACAAATGACAATAGTTTTTAAACTCAAAGGCCTCAGGAAGCATGGGCAAGCAGAAAAGACAATGAAAACAAAAGAAAAGCCAAGAAAGAAAGAAGGAAAAGAGAGAAAATGTGAGAAACTACCATCCTTATTGCTCCAAGAGTGACCTACCCGGACAACCTCCTTATGACTCCCCTACCTATGACGCCAAACGCCGGAAGGGAAACCTACACTCGGTGCCGCTCATTTTGCCAAGGTGCCCTTTCGGGTTTTCACCTTGCCACTCTTCTTCTTTTGATGATCTCACTTGGAACTCACATCCCTCAAGTCCAATTTTGCACCAACCTAAGGTTGGTCGGACTACCTTCTTTTTGCCTAAACTGCCCTTTCGGGTTTTCGGTTTATCCAATGATTTTCATGCCTTTTTTTCTTTTTCTTTGGCTTTTTCTTCTTTTTTTTTATATGAACTTCAAACTAAATTGCAATTCAAAAGAACTAAAAGCGAACAACTTAAGCAACTACACAAGCAATGATAATTCCTTCCTCGATACTTGAAGCACACTTTGTCCTCAAAGTGGAAAATGAAGCAAAGATAAATGTGGGAAAGGGAGAAATGATGATACCACTAGTGGGATGGTCCGGCTGGATCATCCGGACCCTCCTCCGGTGGGTATGGGAAGTGGCGGAAGAAGTGCTCCTGTCGGCGGTAGATGTCCTCGATGTGGGTCTGTTGAGCCTCCTCCATCCAACTGCTGAGCCTTCAGCTGCTACTGTTGGGCTGCCTGCCAAGCATCCTACCTCTGGTCGAAGTGGGGGGTTATGTTGGTGGCAAATCTCGTCTGCCAGCTCTGCTGCTGCTCAAGCATGGTCCGCTGGTACTCGGTCTGCCATGCCTGATGCTGGGTAGTCAAGGACGCCATCTGAGCCTGCAGGCTCGCAAGAGCCGAATCCTCATCCGGTGCTGCAGTAGGCATCTCCTCGTCGGGGATGGGCATGTGCTCCTCATGATGAGCCCGGCTGGAGCTCGCAGCATGCCTCTCCACAATGGCCACCTGAGGCCGCCTCGGCACGAAAGGATCCTCCGGAATGTAAAGCTCGGAGAGCTCAACTCCAAGTGGCAGTGGCCGTGGGAGGTAGGAGATGTGGCTCCCGTCGGCAAACGAGAGCTAGAAGAGGTTGTCGCCGTTCCTCTTGAGGAGCTTGCACCTCCTCAACATCCCCTATGTGTAGAGAGGTGCCTCCAACCCATCCTCTAGGCCGGAAAGATCCATAACTTGTGAGGCGATCAAGCAGATCACCCCACTGCCAACAATGTCCCTCGGCTCGTTCTTCCTAATCCGCTCCAAAGCGGTAAGGAAGAGGGACGGCCAATCCATCACCTTCTCGCTCATCGGAAGACAAGAGTATAGCAGTGGGAGGTCCTTGAGGGCGACCTTGTTCTCCTCTTTGTGTCCACAGAAGACACTCATGAGGATCTTGGAGAGGAGCCTCAAGCAAGGGTGAGTGAGTTTATTTGAGTACTCACCCCCTGCATGAAACTCTGATCCTGTAGCTGCCTGCTAGAACTCACACAGGTCCGGAGTCGGGACTGGCTCCCACCAGTTGTCGGAAGGGTTGAGAGTCACCCCGAAGGCCTCCTGTAGCTGGTAGAAATCAAGTGTGTATTTAGTCTTGTTGAACTTGAAGGTGAGTCCAATACACATATGATCCTCCTTCTCCATGGTGAAGGTTGCTATGAACTGTCGAATGAGCTCGAGATATGTTGGAGCACTCTTCTGTAGAAAGTCTCCGAGCCCAGCATTGGCTAGAAAGAACTGCATGCTCTCCATCATGCCTAGCTTCTCTAAGGTAGGAACGCGCAAAAACCGAGTTGCATACACAACCCGATCTTGCACAATCCTATAGCGAGTTTTCTCGCCCTCTGACATCTTGTGTTGCCTTTGTGGTTACATTCTTGTAGATGATTAAGCAAAAGAATTAGAAACTTTCAAAAACAGGAAAGAAGACGAACCCTCTGTTGTGTTTTCCGTAGGGGCGGCTGAAGATGCGCAGGGGCGGTGAGGCGCAAGTGCGGCAACTTGCAGGCGCAGGGGCGGGAGAAGTGCAAAGGGCGATTGCGGGCAGCTATGAAGGTGGTGGTGCTGGGGGCGTTCCGATGGCTTCTTGTTGGTGGAGACGTCGCCGGAGATGCTTAGAGTGGAGAGAAGAGAGTGTGTGAGGGGAAACATGTTGTAGGGTTAGAGTTTTGGGAGGATGAGGGAGGTGTTTGGTGGTAGCGAGGGCAGGTGTCGTAGGGGGCGTGTTGACGGCTTTGGCAAGGTCGTCGGAGGTGGCGCGGTGGCATTGCACAAGGTGGCGTATGAGAGATCGATGAGGGTGCAGGGGCGTGGGAGATAGAGGGGGTGTAGGGTTCGAAAAGTGAGTGGTGAGAGAGGAGAGGGGTTGGTTGGGTAGGTGTAGGGTATTTTGTATTTTCTCATTTTTTTCTTTTTTGGGTAAACCCGCAGGGTCGGGGGCTTGTCACCGCGGGGCGGTGACAAGGAAGAGGGGGCGCAGGCTCAGCGCCGGCGGCGGCGCTGAGGATGTGTGTCAAGGGTGGCCGCAGGGGCGTAAGGGAGTCACCGCAGGGCGGTGACCAATATGTTTCAGACGCAGGTCCAGCGCCGGGGACGGCGCTGCGCATGGGTGTCACCGTGGGGGCGGGAACACTGAGCCGCAGGTGTAGTTTTCTTGACAGAGACTCCTCTTCTTATTCCTTCGGGTTGCCTCCCGTACAACGCCTTTGTTTTACGTCGTTGGCTCGACGTAAGGGCTCTACTTCTCTGATTGTGCTTCCTCCAGCACCATCTCATCAATTGGATTGTTCTTTACTCCTTCAAGGTAAGGCTTTAGCCTTTGTCTGTTTACCTTGAACACCTTGTGCATTTGGGGGTCAATAAGATCCACAGCTCCGTGAGGTTATACTTCGGGTACCACGAACGGCCCCGTCCACCTTGAACGCAGCTTACCTGCAAAAAGTTTTAAACGTGATTGAAAGAGAAGTACCTTATTGCCTACCTTGAAGTCCTTCCGGAGAATATTTCGGTCATGCCATGCTTTAGTCTTTTCTTTGTATGTAGTGGCATGGTCATATGCATATAATCCCAATTCCTCCAACTCTTGCAATTGGAGTTTTTGGAATTCTCCCATTTCCTCTACGTTCATGTTGCACTTTTTCACCGCCCACCAAGCTTTGTGCTCTAACTCCACCGGACGGTGGCAAGCTTTCCCAAACACGAGCCTGAAAGGAGACATCCCTATAGGAGTTTTGTAGGCTGTCCGATATGCCTATAGAGCGTTGTTTAGCCTTGCACTCGAATCCTTCCTTCCGGGAGAGACTGTCTTTTCAAGAATGGTCATTATTTCCCAGTTAGATACCTCAGCTTCGCCATTTATATGTGGATGATAAGCTATTGACACTCGTTGGTGGACGTGATACTTCTTAAGGAGAGCCGTGATCGTCTTGTTGCAGAAATGGGTACCCCTATCACTGATTAAGGCTTTCGGAATTCCAAATCTTGCAAAAATGTTTTCCTTAAGGAAAGCTACAACCACTTTTGAATCATCAGTTTTGGTGGATTTTGCTTCCACCCACTTGGAAACATAGTCCACCGCAAGTAAAATATATGTGTGCCCGAATGAAGTAGGAAAAGGCCCCATGAAATCAATTCCCCAAACATCAAATATTTCGCAAAATATAAGACAGGATTGGAGCATTTCTTGCCTCCTTGAAATGTGTCTTACCCTTTGACACCTATCACACACTTTGCAAAACGCAAAAGCGTCTCTAAAAATGTTTGGCCAAAAGAAACCGGCATCCAAAACTTTTCTTGCAGTTTTGTTTGCCCCAAAGTGTTCCCCACATGCTTCGGAATGACAGAAGGTTAGGACAGATTGTACCTCATTATCCGGAATGCAACGGCGGATTACTTGGTCAGTGCTTCCAAAGGTAGGGGTCGTCCCAAACGTAGTGTCGGGCTTCATCCTTCACCTTCTCCCGTTGTGCCTTGGTGAAGTCTGGAGGATACTCTTTCCTGACCATGAAATTCACAATGTCAGCAAACCAAGGTTTAAAGGGCTGGAGCTTGGGATAAACCTCCCTTGGCAATTCCGCAGGGGCGCCTA
The DNA here is from genome assembly GCA_033239125.1 of Fagopyrum homotropicum. Lineage (NCBI taxonomy): Eukaryota > Viridiplantae > Streptophyta > Magnoliopsida > Caryophyllales > Polygonaceae > Fagopyrum > Fagopyrum homotropicum. The sequence continues at coordinate 86,886,316 of BSWB01000006.1, forward strand.
GACTGAGCCGTAGGGGAGGCTGGCTGCAGGGGCGGGAGGTGTGAGGCACGGGGGTGGTTACACAATAGAGAGTTGTGTAAAATGTATCGTGTGGAAAACTTCCAGCTATTTCTTTTCCTTTTCCCGGATCCTTCTCTTCCTTTACTAGCCTGCTCAAATGATCGGCCACCAGGTTCTCAGCCCCCTTCTTGTCCCGTATCTCAAGGTTAAACTCACTTAAAAGGAGCACCCATCGAATTAATCGTGGCTTTCCTTCCTTCTTCGCCATGAGGTACCTAAGAGCTGCATGGTCAGTGAAGATAATTACCTTTACCCCAAGTAGGTACTGTTTGAATTTCTCAAGGGCAAAAACCACCGCTAACATCTCCTTCTCGGTGGTAGAGTAATTCCATTGCGCTCCATTGAATATCATAGACGCATAATGGATCACATGTGAAGCTCGTCCGTCTTTCTGTCCTAAGACAGCTCCAACGGTGTAATCACTGGCGTCGCACATGATTTCAAAAGGTTTCTCCCAATCCGGAGAACGGATGATTGGTGCGCTGGTGAGACATGCCTTCAAAGTGTCGAAAGCTTTCTTGCCACTCTCATCCACTATGAAGGTGACGTCTTTCTTGAGCAACTCACATAAGGGTGCCGAGATCTTCGAAAAGTCTTTGATGAAACGTCGATAGAAACCTATATGACCAAGAAAAGATCGAATTTCCCGAACATTAGCAGGATAAGGTAAACTTTGAATTACATCAACCTTTTCCTTATCTACATCTATCCGTTTGGAGGATAATACATGTCCTAGTACAATTCCTTGTTCCACCATGAAATGGCATTTTTCCGAATTAAGAACAAGATTGGTTTCAAAATATTTTTCAAGAACAAGTTTTAAATGTCCTAAACATGCATCAAAACTGTCTCCATGGACGGTAAAATTATCCATGAAGATTTCAATGAAATTTTCTATGTATTCGGAGAAAATACTTATCATGCACCGTTGGAAGGTGCCGGGTGCGTTGCAAAGTTCAAATGGCATTCCGCGGTGCGCAAAAGTGCCAAATGGGCAAGTGAACGTCGTCTTTTCTTGATCTTCCGGTGCAATGGCTATTTGGAAGTAGCCCGAATATCCATCAAGGAAGCTGTAGTATGGATGACCTGCAAGACGTTCCAACATTTGGTCAATAAAAGGTAATGGGAAATGGTCTTTACGTGTTACCTTGTTGAGCTTGCGGTAGTCAATGCAAACTCTCCATCCGGTTTGTGTTTTCCTCGGGACCATCTCTCCATGTTGATTTTCCAACATGGTGATGCCTCCTTTCTTTGGAACCACTTGGTTTGGACTAACCCAAGTGCTATCCGAAATAGGAAAGATCATATCCGCTTGGAGGAGCTTCAACACCTCCTTCTTGACCACATCCATCATTGGCGGATTCAACCTCTGTTGAGGTTGCCTAGAGGGTTTGGCTTCATCCTCAAGTAAGATCCTATGCATGCAAGTTGATGGACTTATCCCTTTGATGTCCGCAATGGTCCATCCAAGGGCCGTCTTGTGTTCTTTCAACACTTTCACCAACTTGTCTTCTTGACCGGTAGTAAAGTTGTTGGAGATGATCACCGGCAAGGTATTGTTATCTCCAAGGAAAACGTACTTGAGGCGGGATGGAAGGTCCTTCAATTCTATTTATGGTGCCTGCACTATAGACGGAACAAGCTTCTCGCTTGGGGTTAGTAAGGTGGGCCCAATGGCCAAATTGGAGATATGTAGCCTTTTATGCACATCTAATTGGGCTAAGACCTCTTTCATGCTGGATTGTAATACATATTCTGATTTGAAACCATCAATGTCATGCTCAATTACAGTTTTCAACTCATCAATATCAAAATTATCAAACACATCTTGCACAAAAGGTTAAACAATGTCAATAGCACATAAAGAATGATCATTACTAGGAATTTCATTGCATCGTAGATGACAAATTCTACTACTTCACCATCAAACTCCATGGTTAGTTTGACACTAACATAATCAATTTTAGTCCTAGCAGTTTTCAAAAATGGTCTACCTAACAATATCGGTTCAGCATGCGAATCATTTTCCATATCCATTACGAAGAAATCAGCAGGAAATATTAGGTTGTCTACCATTACTAATACATCTTCAATTATCCCTTTCGGGTACACATTAGATCTATCAGCAAGTTGTACTACAATCCTAGTTTCCGTTAATGGCCCAAGGTCAAGTGATTTGTAAATAGAATATGGCAAAACATTTATAGAAGCACCAAGATCAAGCATGACTTTGTCAAAACGGGTTTCCCCTATAACACAAGGAATGCTTAACATGCCCGGATTGCTGCACTTCTTGGGCATTCTCCGTTGGAAAACGGCTAACACATGCTCACTTACTTGCACTTTTTGTTTCCCCTTCAGCTTCAGGTTCCTCTTGATAGTGCATAGTTCCTTCAAGAAACGAGCATATTTAGGAATACTCTTCACTAACTTAAGGATGGGAATGTTTACCTCGCATTTGGAGAAGGTCTCAAAGAGATCTTTGTCCTCAATGATTCTTCTCTCCTTTAAAGCCTCAGGAAAAGGAGCTGGTGGTTTCTCAGAGTACAGTGGTGGGAACTTAGGCCGGATGTAACAATCCTTCTCAGTAGAACTTTCTGTCGAGTTTTCCGCAGGGGCGTCAGTATGCAGGCGCAGAGGCGGCTCAGGGGTTGTCACCGCAGGGGCGGAGACATCCAGCCGCAGGGGCGGCGTCTGCTCGGTGTTGGGCGCAGTTGTAGCCGCCGGGGCGGCTGTGGGTGCGGTAAACTCGTCAGAGGGTTTCCTTTGTGATTCTTTTGCTGGTTTTTGTTGGATTTGCATCCCACTCCTTAATGTTAGGGCACTAACATTCTCCTTGGGGTTTATAACCGTCTGGGAAGGCAATCCTCCGGAAAATCTAGCTTTGGTCCTTGTTATGGCTTCCGCCATTTGCCCAACCTATTTTTCAAGGTTCTTGATGCTGGATTATCTTGTTTGGATATGAGTAGCAAAATGTTTAGTCAAAACCTGCAACATATCCTTAGTTGATTGATATTTACCTTGTCGGGGTTGTTGTTGTTTGTTTTGTTGATCCCTCTAACGATAATTCTATTGTTCACGACAGTTTGACATGAAGTTTTTTGCACAAGGATCGTTCCTAGGCCTTTGCTGCTGTGGCTGTCCATAACCCATTGCATTCACCTCTGCATCGTCATCTTAGACTCGGGGACACATGTTCATTGGGTGATATGGGTCAGCACACACTCCACATGCCTTCAGCTGCTGTGGGGTTCCCATAAGTGTTAATCTCTTCACCATTTCCTTCAGTTCCGCAAGCTCATTGGAGATCTCACTCGTCCTGGTATTCACAGCATGAACACCTCTCTTGGAAGGGGTCCTTCTAATGTTCCGGGTACCTTCAGCTAGTTCCTGTATCTTTTCCAAAACAAGGTCAGACGTAGAGTTAAGAATGTTACCTCCACAAGCCGCATCGACGATCCTCCTTTCATTGTCTAGCAAGCCATTGTACAAGTACAAGACTAGATCTTGAGTCGAATATCCGTGGAAAGGACAGCAGGATCGGAGGCATGCGAATCTTTCAAAGTACTCAAAGAGAGTTTCGTCCGCCTCTTGCTCGATGTTGCTTATAGCTTTCTTCAAGCTATTTGCCTTCTTGGCTGGGAAGTATTTCTCCAAAAACGCCTTGTGGAGGTTCTCCCAAGTGTTGATACCTCCGGATGGAAGGTGGTAATACCAATCATCCGCTGCATCTTTGAGTTTAAAGCCGAATGCCCTCATCTTGATTTGTTCTTCGGTGATGTTGGTTGGCTTCATACTCATACACAAGGTATGAAACTTTCCAAGCTGCTTGATGGGGTCCTCACCACTTAACCCATGGAAAGATGGGAGCAAGTGAATGAGACCCGGCTTGAGCTCGAAGTTGATTCCTTCCCCTAATGCCGGTATAGTAACCGCAAGAGGGTTTTGAGCCAAAGTGGGCTGAGTGAATTGACGAGAGTACGATCAGCCATTTCTTGTTGGCGTTGTTGTTGTCTACGTTGCCGGATGTGCGTCCTCTCAATTTTTGGATCAAAGGAAGCAAAGCCGGATTTAATAGCACGGGTTTGAACCATAAAAATGGTTCAAAACAATAATTAATAACAACAATAAAATAAAAATAACTAAACTTCCCGACAACGGCGCCAAAATTTGACAAGACCTTTTCCTATGGTCGTTTTTATCTTATCAAAATATAATCTCGACTTAGCACTAAAACAAGTATAGTAGTTAAGTAAGTGTCGAACCCAAGAGAGTTTTGTTATTCTTATTAAATTCAATTATTAATTATAGATTCAAGTAACAAGGGGGGGGTTTGGGTGAATTTATGCACACAAAACTTATGAAAGCAAGTAACACAACGAGTAAGACAATAATGGGTGAATCTACACTAGGTTGATTCTTAGCATGCGATTACTACTTTGGTGAGTTGCTTTTTACAAGTTTTCAAGTAATCTCCCGTCTCGATCATATATATGTGTTGAGCCAACCAGCATCAACACAACTTAACAGTTTAGTGTTACGTAAACCTACAAAAACAATTAACAAATTAACTTTCAAATAAAGACTAAGGGATATAAAGAAAAGATTAAAACGGTTAAACTTATTTTTATATTTGTGTTCCTTTCCTTTAAGTAACTACAACCCGTTATTACTTAAAGTTTACTACTAGATTAAAGACCCGAACCCGGAATCTATTAATCCTAGTTCTTTGCATGCACTTTAGAACCTAAGGTGATTGATAGCACGATTTATGGCTTAGGTTTAGGTAATCATTTATATAGTTTTTCCGCTCATTCGTACATGGATTAGCACTAGTTCACGACGTTTGCACTCAATTCACGTATTTTGTCGAGATAGACGTCTACACGGACTTTTGCATTGCTTTGTAGGTATTTTGGGAGATTTAGGGGCTTAATCGATACATTTGAGGATCGTTCCTCGAGATGACACACCTTCGGACTCATTGGGATGCAAGTTAGGAGCTAAGGAGGGCACTTGGGACCTTGTTGGTGCATGCCATGCACCAAATCGTAGCTTAATGATCCAAAACAAGCTGAGGCACCAAATTCACGGTCACTGGGACTTCCACGGGCGTGGAATTGGACCGTGGTTTTTGCCAGACGGTTGTAACAGCTGTGCCACAATCTTCATGGCCGACTCTTGCAAGTTTTTAGGATAACTAGGTGGTCCTACAAGGCTGAAAAGGGGCATCTTCCATCTCCCAACATACACTCTCACTACCATTCTCTCCCATACTCTCAACAAGAAGATTCTCTCAATAGGAAGCTTAGAAGAGAGCTACCCTTGGAGGAGGAGAAAAGCTCCATTGGAGAAGAAGAGAAGAAGACACCATTGTTACCCCCTTGATAGATTTTATAGTGAAGATTTCCGGAATCGTTTTCTAGGGTTGTAAGAATCAATTGAACCTTCTTTTGAAGGATTGTGAGTCTTTATAAATCTCATATTCAACTTGGTTTTATTTTGTTTAACTTGTTTATCTCTCTCTCTTTATTTTCTTGCAAATGGATGCCATGATTTTATGCTTGATGATTTCGATTGTGATAATGTATGTTGTTGGCTAAATAGATGCGATTCTAGGGTAAGGAAAGGATGGTTATGGCTTGGACTATGATAGAATAGACTTAAATGTATGCTTGGATGATTCATTTGTTTGAACCTAGTCACTGTTAGTTCTAGACAAACCACGGCCGTGGACCTTGATGAACATCCCGTGATTTTGATGAATTTGTTTGCAATGATAAATCCAAGTGTTAGGTTGCTAGATTGTTGAAATCCTAGTGCTTGTTGAGCCAATTCTATCCTAGGGTGACCTAGTGTTAGCAACTAAGTGTTAGAAGAGACCTACCCGGTAATTCTTGCTCTTAGATACCGAAGATGACAAACTATAGGTAGTAGTGAGCCTCGTAAGCCCCTATTGGACTGAGTGTTCTAGGATAGGTGTCTAGGACTTGCCTTTCCGAGACTTACCCGGTAAAGAGAGGTTAGATCCCTAGAATACCATCCGGTTTGTGTAGAATTCCATTCCTTAGGTTCTTTGAGACTTACCCGGTGATGAGACCTTAGGAACGAACTAGTGGACCATGAGACCTACCCGGTGATTGATCCCAATCTAGAAATACTCATTCCCAACATACTATAGTTGATCCAAGAAATGATTAGATAACTTGAGTCCAATGCCATAACCGGAATTTCCAACCCCTAGAATCCGCTTTTCTCTCTTTGATTGCCTATCTCTTGTTTGTTTGTTTGTTTGTTTATTTGTCTTGTTAGCTTAGTTGTTTGATTGATATCGCATGATTTGTGATCCTTGATTGATCACCTTAAAACCAAACCAAAAACATTGAGATTTTCATTTCTTTATTTCTTTCTCTTTGCTTGGCCTAGATTTTCACTATCTTTAGTCACTAGTTGATTCAATCTCACCTCAGTCTTTGTGTTCGACCTCGGAATACTATCCCTACTACAAAACGTCCCGTACACTGCGGGTTCGCTAGGAGTTAGGAGAAATATATCGAGATATAAATTTAAGGCTTTTTGCGTGCATACATCCTTAGTGTAACAAGTTTTTGGCGCCGTTGCCGGGGACTAGGTTAGGATTGAGTCGTTGTTTGTGATTGTTTATAGTGTAGGTCTTTCTTGTTGCTTTTGATCTCCTTTGATTTGTGTCTTTGCTTTTCAGGACATCTCTCACTCTTTAGGTGTATGCGAATATCTCGTGGCAAGGATTTAGCTCCATTCGATCCCGAACCGGAGAAAACCCTTACATCTAGATCCAAGAGCATTAGAAAGGGAAAAGAGATGGCCGGAAGAGATCTCCAAGCTGAGTTGGATGAGGCTTTAGAGCAAATTAGGATAAGGGATGAAGCTTTGGAGAACGAAAGGAGACTTTCCAATGAGAGGCAAGAGGCGACTAGGAGGGAGATTGAAGAGATTAGGCAAGCTCTTGTGCAAATGGAGCTTAATCGTCAACAACCTCCTCCACCTCCACCACAACCGCAGCCGACGGTTAATATTCGGGTTGTGCCCATTGCTATTGAAGAGCCACAAACGTTAGGGCAACGTATGGATCCGGCACAAAGAGCGCACCGTCCGGGTGTGAACTTAGGAGATCCCACAGCCCATGATTACGAGCTCCGCCCTCAAGTTCTACAAATGACCCGGCATAATCAATTTGGAGGGATGGAAGGAGCGTCTCCTCATCAACACGTGATGAACTATGAGATCTTGATGGAGACTCTTAGATCGCCTAGATTGGAGAGCAACAACCATAAGCTTAGGGCTTTTTCCTTCTCACTTAAGGATAAAGCCTTGGCTTGGTATCAATCTATTACACAAGGGCGAGTGAGTACTTAGGAGGAGATGACAACCGAGTTTTTGACTAAGTTCTTCCCACCTTCCAAGACTACCGAGTTAAGAGGGAAGATCAATGCCTTCGTGATGAAGGATAGAGAAAGCTTGTTCAAGTCTTGGGAGAGGTTCAAAGACCTTCTCCTAGATTGTCCACACCATGGTATACCGAAAATTGAACTATTAGAGATCTACTTCAAAGGACTTGATGAAGATAGCCAATTCAAGCTTCAATCTCTTTCCAGTGGAACTTTCATGGAAAAGAATGTGGATGAAACTTGGGAGTTTGTAGAGAAACAAGCTTTAGTGATTGAGAAGTACTCCCATTGGAAGAGTGATGGGAGGAAAGCGGGAGCATATGAGGTAAGTGAAGTCACCATGAGCAATTTCAAGCTTGACGCCATCAACAATGAGTTGAAATCGTTGAGGGAGTTGTGTGCTACAACTTTGAAGAATCAAGCAACCCCTCAAGTTCAAGTGCAAGCAAACTTGTCTTCCAAGGAGGAAGATGTGAACTACATGGGAAGGGGCAATTACAACAACTATCAAAGCCCAAGGAACTTCAACAACAACCGGCAATTTAACAATTACCGGCCTAATCACAACCATCCCGGGTTTTCCTATTCTAACCCGGATGGAGCCTTGAACCCTCCCGCTTCCACAAGCGCAGCTCCACCACCAAAAGCTTCACAAGAACCTCCACCCGGATTTACTCAACCTCCAAAGGATAGAACCGATATGATGTTTGAGAAATTGCTTGGAAGGTTGAGTGGTCTTGAGAGCACGGTGACTTCCATTTCTAAGGCTCAAAAGGTGTTGGAAGCACAAGTGTTCCAAAAGGCGGGTGAAGCTCATAGAGATCCGGGAAAGCTTCCCGGAAGAACAGAAGATAACCCAAGAGGCCAAGTGTCGGCCATCACAACAAGGAGCGGGTTGAGCATGAAGGACCCCTTGCCCAAGGAGAATGCTAAGGGAAAGCAAGTGGTGATAGAGGAAGAGACATTGCAAGAAGATGGAGGCAAGAGCAAGGATGATGAGCCAACATATGTGGCGCCACCTCCATACAAGCCACCACTACCGTTCTCACAATCACGAGCAAGAGCTCGTTTGGACAAACACTTTGGTAAATTCCTTGAACTTATGTCTAAATTGCATATTAATATTCCGTTCATGGATGCCATTCTAGGTATGCCGGCATATGGCAAGTTTTTGAAGGAAATACTCTCCAACAAGAGGAAATTGGAGGAGTATGGAGAAGTAAGGATGACAAAGAGGTCCTCGGAGTTGATCCAAACAATGAAGGAGGAGATGCCTCCTAAGCTAAGAGATCCGGGATCTTTTTGTGTGCCAATTGGAGTGGGAGAGGTGAAGTATGAAGCCCTATGTGATCTTGGGGCAAGTGTAAGCATCATACCGCTAGCACTTTGCAACAAGGTTGGGCTAGGAGAGCCAAAACCGGTCAAGATGACCCTTTACATGGGGGACCGTTCAATCACTCACCCGGTTGGAATCTTGGAAGATATACCGGTACAACTCGGGAAGTTCTATGTGCCTATTGATTTTGTTGTCTTGGACATCCCGGCGGACTATCCGGTTCCCATCATCTTAGGGAGACCTTTCCTAGCTACATCCGGATGCTTGGTAGATTGTAAAAATGGAATTCTCTCCTTCAACATTGGAGAAGAGAATATCAAGTTTAAGCTATCCACAATGATGAAAGGGCCAACCCGTGATGAGGATGTATTCAACATAGTCGAGCAAGAGGAGTCTAGAGAAGTTGTGAGCTCGATCTTGATCAAGGACCCATTTGAGAAGGTTCTTAGCTTAAGTTTGATGGAGGAAGGTGTTGAGGAGGCTTGCAATGAAGAAATCAAGGCCTTGGAAGCATTAGAAAAAGAGACAAGAGCTGAATTGGAAATCCACGAGAGTGTGCTGAATTCCTGTAGGAACCACGGCCAGCACCCAAGAACCACAGCCGTGGAACTTTCTGGAATGCTCCGAAGTGCAAGCTTTGCAAGAACCATGGCCGTGGATGTGCCAGAATCCGTGGATTTGCCCGTGGTTTCCCCAGAAACAGCCTTTGTTGTTGATCAAGCTTCAAGGAGCCTTGGAGAGCCTTCATTTGCTTTGGATTCATCTCAAGCAACATTATTTGGATCGTCTCCACTCGATAAAGGTCCTCCTAAACTTGAACTCAAACCCCTTCCCTCTCATTTGAAGTATGCTTTTCTTGGTTCAAATTCTACTTATCCGGTGATTGTGAATGCATCTTTGAATGATGATGAGCTTAATAGATTGTTGAATGAATTGAAATTGCATAGAAAGGCAATAGGATATACTATTGATGATTTAGTAGGCATAAAACCCTCTTTGTGCATGCATAAGATATTGATGGAACATGACCATAAACCCTCTATTGAACATTAAAGAAGATTGAATCCTATAATGAAAGAGGTAGTCAAGAAAGAGATCATTAAGTTGCTAGATGCGGGAAACATCTACCCTATTTCGGATAGTAAGTGGGTTAGTCCCGTGCATGTTGTTCCTAAGAAAGGTGGAATGACCGTAGTAACAAATGAGAATAATGAACTAATCCCAACTAGAACGGTTACGGGATGGAGGATGTGTATTGACTATAGGAAATTGAACATCGCCTCTAGGAAAGATCACTTCCCCCTTCCTTTCATTGACCAAATGCTAGAGAGGTTAGCTCAACATTCCCACTTTTGCTACTTAGATGTCTATAGTGGATTCTTCCAAATCCCTATCCACCCCGATGACCAAGAGAAAACCACATTTACATGTCCATGGGGTACTTTTGCATATAGGAGAATGTCATTTGGGTTGCGTAATGCACCCGCCACCTTTCAAAGGTGTATGATGGCTATCTCTTCTGAGTACATTGAGAATATTATGGAAGTGTTTATGGATGATTTTTCTGTTTATGGATCTTCCTTTGATGATTGTTTAGCTAACTTGTCTCTAGTTTTGAAAAGATGTGAGGAGACTAATCTAGTCTTGAATTGGGAGAAATGCCACTTCATGGTAAGTGAAGGTATTGTGTTGGGACACTTGGTGTCCAACCGTGACATTGAGGTTGATAGGGCCAAGATTGAAACGATAGAGAAGTTGCCACCACCTACCTCGGTAAAAGGGGTAAGGAGTTTTCTAGGGCATTCCGGTTTTTACCGGAGATTTATTAAAGATTTCTCTAAGATTTCTAAGCCTCTTACTAACCTACTAATGAAAGATGTTGAGTTTGTTTTCTCCAAGGATTTCCTTGAAGCTTTTTGTAGGTTGAAGAATGCTTTGATCTCCGCACCTATCATGCAACCTCCGGATTGGAGATTACCATTTGAGATCATGTGTGACACGAGTGATGTAGCCGTTGGGGCTGTTTTGGGGCAAAGGAAAGATGGGCTCACACATGCCATTTATTATGCTAGCAAGACGCTAGATGATGCCCAACTCAATTATGCTACCACCGAGAAGGAATTGCTAGCGGTTGTGTACGCATTTGAGAAGTTCCACTCATATCTTGTTGGAGCGAAGGTCATTGTTTATACGGATCATGCTGCGATCCGTTATCTCCTTACAAAGAAGGACGCCAAGCCTAGGTTAATTCGGTGGATCCTTCTTCTTCAAGAGTTTGATTTGGAAATCCGGGATAAGAAGGGGTCCGAAAATTCTGTAGCGGATCACCTTAGTAGACTCCCGCCATTAGAGCTTGAGAAAGATGACATCCCGATTGACGACTCATTCCGGGATGAGCAATTGCAAGTGATGGAGGAGTGTCTACTCCAAGTGTCCAGAGGAAGTGAACCATGGTATGCCGACATTTTGAACTATCATGTGTGTGAGGAAGTGCCTCCCGGTTTATCCTATGCCCAAAGGAAGAAATTCTTCAAGGATGTGAGGCATTACTATTGGAGTGAGCCGCTTTTATTAAAAAGAGGGCCGGATGGAGTTTTTAGAAGATACATACCGAAGGATGAGATGGAGAGTGTGATCCACCATTGTCATTCCTTGCCATGTGGAGGCCATGCTAGCTCACACAAGACATGTGCAAAGGTGTTGCAATCGGGTTTCTTTTCACCAAGTTTGTTCAAGGACGTGCAAAACTTTGTAGTAGCTTGTGATGCTTGCCAAAGGACGGGCAACATCTCGAGGAGGAATGAGATGCCCTTGAACAACATACAAGAGGTGGAGATATTTGATGTTTGGGGTGTGGACTTCATGGGACCATTCCTCTCTTCTTGTGGCAACCTCTACATCCTATTGGCGGTAGACTACGTTTCGAGATGGGTGGAGGCAATCGCCTCTCCCACAAATGATGCCAAAGTGGTGGTGCGGTTCTTCAACCGAGTGATCTTCCCTAGGTTTGGAACACCAAGGTTGATCATAAGTGATGGAGGGAAGCACTTCACCAATAAGAACTTTGGGGCACTTTTGGCTAAGTATGGGGTGACCCATAAGGTGGCAACACCTTACCACCCCCAAACTAGTGGCCAAGTGGAGATCTCCAACCGGGAGATAAAGGGAATTCTTGAGAAGACGGTTTCTAGAACGAGAAAGGATTGGGATATGAAGCTCGATGATGCTTTGTGGGCATATAGAACCGCTTTCAAGACACCGATTGCCACCACTCCTTACAAGCTAGTCTATGGCAAGTCTTGCCACCTTCCGGTAGAGATGGAGCATAGAGCATATTGGGCTATAAGGTGGTTGAATTTTGACCTCAAGGAGGCCAGATAGAAGAGGTTGCTTGATATGAATGCTCTTGAGGAGATCCGGTTGGATGCTTATGAAAACGCCCGGATCTACAAGGAGAGGACCAAACGGTGGCATGACAAGCGTCTCATCCCGAAGGAGTTGAGTGAAGGAGACCTTGTCCTTCTCTTCAACTCAAGGCTGCGGCTCTTCCCCGGAAAGCTAAAGTCGAGGTGGACCGGTCCTTATGTGGTGAAGAAGATCTTTCCCCATGGAGCGGTTGAGATAGGAGGGGAGCATTGTGGAGATTTTAAGGTGAATGGGCACCGCTTGAAAAATTATATCCCGGGAGCTCCGGTGGATATGATTGCCCCACTTCACTTTGAGTGAGACGCCCCCGAGTTTGGTCAAGCTAATGACCTTAAAGAAGCGCTTGATGGGAGGCAACCCATTGGTAACGTTTTCCCTTTTTCGCTTTTGTTTTTGTTTTTGATTTTTCTGTTTTTGTGTGTTTGGTGTGTTTTATGTTTGTGCTAGAGTCTTGGTAGCATGGAAGCCTTGCATGGCATGTGGATAATGATGATGAGTCCCTAATCAATTATGGGTGGAGCAGACGCGGAACATGGACGGCTAGCGGTGCCTAGCGTGGGTCCCGACGCCATGATGAACATTTAGAGCTCTCTACCATTATTGATAGGATCATCCACCATCAATCCACTTGAGTAATCCAAAATACCGAAGCAAACCATTTTTACATTGTGAGAACCCTCTTTCACTCTTCTTTACTTGAATGCCACATTGGGGACAATGTGTTTTTAAGTATGGGGTGGGGTTTGCATGATCTTTTGCATGATTAGCATCTAGGATAGTTTAATATTGTCACATGTCTTGCATTGTACATACACATTTCGAAAATTCCAAAAAAAATCAGAAAATTTTACAAATTTTAGTGCTTCCAAGCTTGAGAATGACCCTTATGATGAAATTGTCTTGTGGATTGGCTATGGATGGCCTTGTGTGTTGAGTAGATGAATGCATATGTGGACTTGAAGTACTTATCTTGAAACCCATGAATGGATTGTGATCATGATATTTTTCTTGACTGGATTGAGTATTGAAAGTCGAAATTACATGCTAGTTCTTGCACATCATCTAGGAATGAATGAGGCTATTCATCTTTCTCCACTTCTCATCTTGATCATGATGTTTGAGCACCTCAATTGATATAAATTTGACCTCTTTTGACCCATCCGGGAGTAGGAGCATGCTAGTGTGTTGATGTGTGTGAAAAGCAAGTGTGGGGTGAAGTTGTTGATGGATGAATGTTATGAATGAAGTGTTGAATTTGTTGTGAAAAGTGTAGACAAAAATATAGGTTTGGGGACGTTGGTTTAAATGACGAGTAACTCGGCACCATTCCCATAATCGGGTGTTTGTGCCTTGCCAAAGTCAAATAAACCGATAGTCCTAACGAGCTTTGGTATGTGTGCCCGGTGTGGATGCACCTCGAAAAATAAAAAATGCCCGAGGATGGCTAATCACCATGGTTTCGGCTTTTGTACACCAATGCCATTGTCTCAAAAATAAGTGAAAAGGAAAAGAAAAAAAAAAGAAAAGATGGAGAAAATTATACACTTGTTGGGAAGTTGAGAAAAAACGAAGTTGTGGAGCTAGTTCCATTCCCGGATTAGCATCACATAGCCTAGAAAAATTCACACCTAATCACAACGTTTCTTGGCCTTTTATTTAACAAGCCCTTTTGACCTATTTGCATGTGTGTAAGACTTGGTGATCTAGATTGGATATGCTCATGATCATCTTGACTTCTTCATTTTTACATTTCATTGCATGCTTTCGAGTTAAGTATAATTGTCTTTCCGTGCCTTCATTTATTCGAATGAAGGTGATCCGATGTTAGAAGCACAACTCCAAAAAGATTTTGTTATTTTTCTGCATGCATAAATCATGTCATCTCTTAGTCTATAGTTGGGGACTTGCTCGGGGACGAGCAAACCTTAAGTATGAGGTATTTTTGATAACACGATTTATGGCTTAGGTTTAGGTAATCATTTAGATAGTTTTTCCGCTCATTCATGCATGGTTTAGCACTAGTTCACGACGTTTGCACTCAATTCACGTATTTTGTCGAGATAGACGTCTACACGGACTTTTGCATTGCTTTGTAGGTATTTTGGGAGATTTAGGGGCTTAATCGATACATTTGAGGATCTTTCCTCGAGATGACACACCTTCGGACTCATTGGGATGCAAGTTAGGAGCTAAGGAGGGCACTTGGGACTTGTTGGTGCATGCCATGCGCCAAATCGAAGCTTAACGATCCAAAACAAGCTGAGGCACCAAAACCATGGTCACTGGGACTTCCACGGGCGTGGAATTGGACCGTGGTTTTTGCCAGACGGTTGTGACAGCTATGCCACGATCTTCATGGCCGACTCTTGCAAGTTTTTAGGATAAATAGGTGGTCATGCAAGGCTGAAAAGGGCATCTTCCATCTCCCAACATACACTCTCACTACCATTCTCTCCCATACTCTCAACAAGAAGATTCTCTCAATAGGAAGCTTAGAAGAGAGCTACCCTTGGAGGAGGAGAAAAGCTCCATTGGAGAAGAAGAGAAGAAGACACCATTGTTACCCCCTTGATAGATTTTATAGTGAAGATTTCCGGAATCGTTTTCTAGGGTTGTAAGAATCAATTGAACCTTCTTTTGAAGGATTGTGAGTCTTTATAAATCTCATATTCAACTTGGTTTTATTTTGTTTAACTTGTTTATCTCTCTCTCTTTATTTTCTTGCAAATGGATGCCATGATTTTATGCTTGATGATTTCGATTGTGATAATGTATGTTGTTGGCTAAATAGATGCGATTCTAGGGTAAGGAAAGGATGGTTATGGCTTGGACTATGATAGAATAGACTTAAATGTATGCTTGGATGATTCATTTGTTTGAACCTAGTCACTGTTAGAATCCACGGTTTGTTCTAGACAAACCACGGCCGTGGACCTTGATGAACATCCCGTGATTTTGATGAATTTGTTTGCAATGATAAATCCAAGTGTTAGGTTGCTAGATTGTTGAAATCCTTGTGCTTGTTGAGCCAATTCTATCCTAGGGTGACCTAGTGTTAGGAACTAAGTGTTAGAAGAGACCTACCCGATAATTCTTGCTCTTAGATACCGAAGATGACAAACTCTAGGTAGTAGTGAGCCTCGTAAGCCACTATTAGACTGAGTGTGCTAGGATAGGTGTCTAGGACTTGCCTTTCCGAGACTTACCCGGTAAAGAGAGGTTAGATCCCTAGAATACCATCCGGTTTGTGTAGAATTCCATTCCTTAGGCTCTTTGAGACTTACCCGGTGATGAGACCTTAGGAACGAACTAGTGGACCATGAGACCTACCCGGTGATTGATCCCAATCTAGAAATACTCATTCCCAACATACTATAGTTGATCCAAGAAATGATTAGATAACTTGAGTCCAATGCCATAACCGGAATTTCCAACCCCTAGAATCCGCTTTTCTCTCTTTGATTGCCTATCTCTTGTTTGTTTGTTTGTTTATTCGTGTTGTTAGCTTAGTTGTTTGATTGATCTCGCATGATTTGTGATCCTTGATTGATCACCTTAAAACCAAACCAAAAACATTGAGATTTTCATTTCTTTATTTCTTTCTCTTTTCTTAGCCTAGATTTTCACTATCCTTAGTCACTAGTTGATTCAATCTCACCTCAGTCTTTGTGTTCGACCTCGGAATACTATCCCTACTACAAAATGTCCCGTACACTGCGGGTTCTCTAGGAGTTAGGAGAAATATATCGAGATATAAATTTAAGGCTTTTTGCGTGCATACATCCTTAGCGTAACAGTGATCAATCTTAATTGATAGCAAAACATGCAGTTAGACAATGAAGATCAAGGAAACACAAAGTATTAGTGAATGAAAACTTATATTAGAAAGAACTTACAACCAAAGTAATAATGCAGCTTCAAACCAACCCAACGTAGCGAGGGAGTTAGCAACTCATTACAAAGGTAGCAAGAGAATTCCAAAGTATCGAACACAGGGATTTGGGGGGAACAAATTCAGTTGTAAAGTTGTCAAGCAAGTAAAAGAGTAAGCTTTGCAAATATATTGGGAAAACAGCAACCCTGAAGATCCAGGTATTTAATTGTGGCAATCGATTCAAGATATACTAAAGAACTAAGACAGAGTTAAGAGTTGTAAAGGTATGCTAAGGTAAAGCAATGTACGGTGAAGTTCCAAGGCTTTATATGACTTATCTAAAGACACTCTCTATAAAGGTTGTTGAGGCTACAGTATAGAAAGGATCTAAAGGCAAGAATTAATATCAAATACCCAAACTTGTAACCCAAGGATCAAGACTAACTAAACCGATTAAGGTAGTGACACTCGAAATCGAAGTAGAGGTTGTTGAGGCTTCACTACTACCTAGAAATCGGTAAGCCAAGACTAGATTAAAGCTAATCTTTAACCTTAGATCAAAGTAAAAGCAAGGTTTGTAAACTGACACAAATTATGGGCAGATCTTGAGTTCCACGGCCATGGAACCTCAAGAACAGACCGTGGTTTGGGGCGTCGGCGAAATCTCTCTAACTCTCAGGGTCCAATCTGTTTACGATCGATCTATCATCATCTAAGCCAGAACTATCAACCCTACACCTTAGAATTGTTAAAGGGTTTTAGCCAACAACAATCATTATGATATCAAATTCAAGATTAAGAAGAATGAAAGATAAAAACCTTCGAAAACCTTCAATAAACTTCAAATCAATCTCAAATCCACAAACAAGGGTAATAATATTACAGATTTGGAATAACACAAACCAATAACAATCCTTGATAAGAACGAAGAGCGGGATGTCAACCCGTCTTCTAATCAGACCTAGGAATAAAAGGCGCAACTTCCGCCACACACAACTTCCAAATCTTCAAGACTTCGTAAATTTCCGTTGCAAAAATGCAATTCTCCGCACGTCCAATGAAACCCTAGGAACGTGTAAGTGAGTGTAAGCGAAGGTGCCGAATTCTCCCTCTGTCAGTCCTTTTATAAGGAAGGATAGAATAACCGTCCGGCCCATATGCGTAAACAATGTGTCCATATTTTATTCGTCAAAAGATTGCCTAAATCACGGTTTCATGGAGTTCCACGGCCGTGGTTTAGAGCGTGGAAGTGCATTACGGTTCTTCACACTTTCCACGACCGTACTTTATACCGTGTAACTCTCTGGAATGCTCTACGTTCTTGTTGCCAAGATCCACGGCCGTGGTTTTGGGCGTGGACTTCTCTACGGCCGTATTTTAGAGCGTGGAAGTGTAAATTGCTCGTAGTTTCCTTTGTGTCGTGCCATTCCTCTTCTTAGCATCTCCCTTTGGTTCTTTGATGTGTCCTCAATCCTTATATGTGCTCAATTCATCTCCATCCTCTCTCAATTGGTTCGGTTTTAGCCCTTATTCGCCTACAATCAACACAAAGCTTATGTAGACCTCTATATCGACAATATAGACAAACTAGCTAACAATTGCTTCAATGCCTTATCAATGAACACTATAATGGTTGAAAAACATCTAGAAAACGTGCCTAAAATATCACAATATTTCATGTTAACAAAATACCCCATACTTGCCACTTGCTTGTCCCCAAGCAAGGTCTTTCAAAAGCTTTAGAACTCAAGTTAGGATGAAATATGCATGCAATCTCAAAAACAAAACATCTTTTAGGTGAATGTGCTTCTAGTCAATAGATCATTCTCAAACCTTGCTTCATTCATTCACGAGATTCTCATATACATAACCAAAGAATAAAGAGGAAAGAAACATCATGAATTGATCAAACTTCAATGTAAGCATCATAACCTTCAAACATTATCAAAATCAAACATAAGAAACTTCATTTAGATCACCAAGTCATATAACATTCTCTTGATCTTAAGCACTTTCAAATAAGGTCTAGAATGCGGGAAGGAAGGGGAAACTATAAGGAATGTGGTGCATGAATCCGGGAAAATGGATAACTAACTCTTTTCTTTTTCTCTTGCGGTTTTGCAACACTTTCAACTTAGAGCTTTGCTCTCTTCTTTTCACATTATTTTTCGACTTTACTTTTGGAGTTATGGACAGAGGTGCACAAAAACCGAAGCCTAGGAGATTGGGGTTCTCTATTTTGCGAGATGCCTCAAACCCTTGATGCACATACCATAATCCGTTAGGAATATCGCTCAATCTGACTTTGGCAAGACACAAACACCCGGCTATGTGCATGGTGCCGAGTTACTCATCGTCATGATTGACTTCCCCAAACCTACAAGTTCTTTCTATTCTTTGAATGCAAAATTTTGCTTTCATGGCCCTCCCACATCAAACATGCCAAATATCAACTCCTCCAAATTTCCGGATAGGTAAGGGAGGTCATTATTTCATTGAGGGGCTAAATGATCAAAGA
Source organism: Fagopyrum homotropicum (assembly GCA_033239125.1). Taxonomy (NCBI): domain Eukaryota; kingdom Viridiplantae; phylum Streptophyta; class Magnoliopsida; order Caryophyllales; family Polygonaceae; genus Fagopyrum; species Fagopyrum homotropicum. The sequence continues at coordinate 86,904,957 of BSWB01000006.1, forward strand.
AAGAAGAAAGAAAATCAAATTGCCTTAATCATCTCAAGAAGAAGTATAAAAACTTATCATGTGATTTCAACCTTGATCTCTCAATATGATTTAGATAACACTCTTCACATTATGAAACTTGCAAAAGAGGAATAATTAACACATTCAATTTCTTTTCAATTCACTATTTGTTTAGGCATACAATTGTCATCAAAAACTCAATTCACAAGTAGTAATTATCATAGAAATCATCTCAATTCTTAGAAGCACAAAATTTTCAAAATTTTTCGATTTTTATGGGTTTTTCGCGATAATGAAACGTGTAACAATGGAATGAAACATGCAAAGTGTTCTCAATCAAGGCAAGCAAAAGTGAGTAGAGTTATTACAAACGAATAGTCACGCCCCACCCCATACTTGAGACAAACATTGTCCCTAATGTTCAAAAAGAAATAAAGAAAAGAAAGAAAGAAAATGAACTCACAAGACGGCGGTGGAGCGGCTAATGCGGTAGATCATCATCATCCTCACTGGGGTGCCGGTGGTGGTGGAAACGGGAAGAAGCCGGGGTCGTAGTTCCGCCCAAACTGCTGGCGGTAGATGTCTCTCATCATCATATCATGTGCATCGGCTCGTGCATCCCTAGAATCCGCGCGGATCTCCAAGGCTCCGACTCTCCTGGAAAGGTCGGTGGCCTACTCTGGCAGCTGCTCGTACCACTCCGGCGCCTGACTGTACCAGGCTGGTGCATCTGATGGTGCTGGTGCAGGTGGTGGTTGTCATGCAAAGTCGGTGGAGCTCCCATCCACTCTGGCTGCGTGCAATACCAATCGGGAGGGGTCGCCATCCTTGTCGGCCTCTCACTCACGCTAGCACGGCGAGAGGAAGAACAGGAGGGTCTAGTCGGGCGGGGAGAATGTCTAGGGAGGTCAGGAAATGTATCCGGTTGATCCGGAAAAGTACCAAAGTCGTGCTCCTCACCTCCTACCTCAAAATCATCATCTCCTCTCATCTCCTCCTCATCTACAGCAGGTGTCTCAGGGGTAAAATAAGGAGGTGCTACCAATCTATTCGCATGCATGGTAGCGAATGTCTCCTTCCAGTTATGGCATCCGGCCATAATGGAGTACTCGGGAAGCCATGCCACACCTCTACCTCCTCTATCCTCCCAAGGCATGGCGGCGGTGGGTGAACCTCTATGTCTAGGGAAAATCAACCCTCTAGTCATGAGACTCTGAAGTCCTAACGGCCTCACCGCTATCCTAGTGCAGGCGGAGAAGTCTACTCCTAAATGTCTAGCAATGTGGGTGACCATCCCACCATATCCTATATTGCCAGCCCTCTTGTTCTTTATCTTACTCATGGTAGAAGCAAAGAGAGTGGCACAATCCGCAGGCCTCCAATGCAGCATCGAATACAACAAAAATAGCTCATCAGTCTTGATCTTCTGAGGAGTCTCCGTCCTAGGAAAGAGACACACAGAAAGTACTCGGTGGGCAATCTTCAAGGCTAAGTAATAAATCAACTTAGCCTTGGTATCAGCAGGTTGTCAGCGGTCCTCGCTAGCATATACCATGGTAATGTTCTCCCAAAAATCCTTGGCGTACACGCCACTAGGAAATCGACCATTGAAGGTCTCATGGAACCCAAAGAAGGCTTCAAACTCTCGGATCGAAAATTCATAGTTCCTCTCCATCAGCCTGAAAGAAACTGTCCTATCCACATGGCTATGCTCAAAAGAGATCACAAACTCTCTAGTGATCTCCTCATAAGCGTCTTCCCGAATAGCGGAGAAGACGATCAACCCAGCTCTATCTAGTAACCAAGTAAGATCACCTACCACATTCATTGGCTCTAACTCCTCAAGCAGCAAATATCGAGGTCCTATGACCGGTCTCTTCACAATTCTCTCTAAAGCATCTAGATAATCATCATGAATTTGTGGAATTCTAGGGGGTGGGGGTGATGGTGGTGATGGTGGTTCACTAGGGGGTGCTTGGGAGGAGGAGGAAGCTTTACCTTTCCTCTTCTTGGTCCTATTAGACATTCTCCTAACAAAGTCCATATTCTGTTCAAAACCACGGTCTGTTCTTGAATTTCCATGGCCGTGGAATGCCCAGGAACCGAGGTTCGGTTCGTAATTTCTCAAAAATCACTCAATCAACACCAAAATCAACAAACAACAGCCCTAGACTAATTCCAATCCAATTCCAATCAGTTCTCCTAATAATTCTTGCAAAAACTTAATCGAATCGACAAAGTGAAAGAAGAGAAGAAAAACCTAGGTTTTGGATTTTAAAATCCAAATTCCATCTTGTCCGGCGATTGTTCACTCGAATCGTTGCTTGGATCTTGTAGATGGTTGAATTTGCTCCAATTTGGGTTAAAGAATCATTCAAAACGATTAACGAACGGAAATTTGAGAGAGGGGGATCAATTCGGCGATTTTGGGCGTGGAGTTGGGTGTTTTGGGGTGTTTTGTGAAGGAACGTGGTTTATATAGTGGCCGTAAATTTTTTCGAAAATTACGGTCACTCGGGGGTTTCCACGGCCGTGGAAATGTACGGAACCGTAATTTTGGTGATTTTTTTCAGGCTTTTGCAAATTACGGTCACTGTAGCTGTCACGGCCGTGGTTTTGGCCGTGGAACTCTGTGTAATGTGCCAAAGTCCAAGTTTCGTCAACTTTCTTCTAACTTTTCCTTCTCTTTTCCTCTTCCACTGATCCTACATCCAAAAATACGAACATACAGGAAGGTATCAAAGGCAGAACAAACAAAAACATCTAAACTATTCTAATATACGAATCAAAAGCAAAACGTAAGTGCGATACCTTGGGTTGCCTCCCAAGAAGCCCTTGTTTAAGGTCCGTAGCAAGACCAAATTCGCACTTATTCGAGTGCGGTGGGCGCAAACTCTTCAGCTTGGAGTTCCAGCGAATACTTCTTTAGTCGTTGACCGTTCACCTTAAAGCTTCCGCCCTTTTCACCCCATACTTCAACTGCACCATGGGGAAAAACACGTTTGATTAGATAATGTCCAGTCCAATGAGATTTAAGCTTACCTAGAAAGAGACGAAGCCCTGAATTGAAGAGGAGAACTTGATCTCCTTCTTTGAGGTCCTTTGGGATGATATGCTTATCATGCCAACGCTTCGCTCTTTCTTTGTAGATCTTGGCGTTTTCGTAGGCGTTCAAGCAAATTTCTTCAAGCTAGTTAAGGTCCAAGAGACGCTTCTCTCCTGCTTCCTTCATACTGAAGTTCAACCACTTTATTGCCCAATACGCCTTATGTTCCAACTCTACCGGTAAGTGACAAGACTTCCCATACACAAGGTTGTATGGTGTTGTTCCGATGGGAGTCTTATATGCAGTCCGGTATGCCCATAATGCGTCATCTAGTTTCAAAGACCAATCCTTCCTTGTCCTTGAAACCGTCTTCTCTAGGATCCCTTTAATTTCCCGGTTCGAGATCTCCACTTGTCCACTAGTTTGTGGATGATAAGGGGTGGCGATCTTGTGAGTCACCCCATACTTAGCTAATAGAGCTTCAAATCGTCGGGCAATGAAGTGAGAGCCTCCATCACTAATGATAGTCCGTGGTGTCCCAAATCGTGGGAAAATGGTCTTGTTAAAGAACTTAACCACAACCATAGCATCACTAGTGGGAGAGGCAATTGCTTCAACCCATCTCGAAACATAATCTACGGCTAAAAGTATGTATTGGTTTCCACAAGATGATGGGAAAGGTCCCATGAAGTCTACTCCCCAAACGTCAAAGATCTCCACCTCTTGAATGTTGTTAAGAGGCATCTCGTTTCTCCTAGATATGTTCCCTGTTCTTTGGCAAGCATTGCAGCAGGAAATAAAGGTTTGTACATCTTTAAATAAAGTAGGCCAAAAGAATCCAGATTTCAATACCTTAGCGCTAGTCTTGTTCGAACTATCGTGTCCTCCACAAGGTAGTGAATGACAATGACGGATGACACTTTGCATCTCATCTTCCGGCACACATCGTCGAATGATGCCATCAGGACCTCTCTTAAAGAGGAGACGTTCATTCCAAAAGTATTCCCGAACATCCTTAAAGAACTTCTTTCTTTGTGCGTAGGATAATCCGGGTGGTAATTCCTGGCAAACCAAATAGTTAACAAAATCAGCAAACCATGGTTCGTTACCTTTGGTGATCACGTCGATGCACTCCTCTATGATATGTAAATGCTCGTCCGGAAAGGAGTCATCTATAGGTAGATTGTCGTCCTCTAGATGTGGTAGACGACTCAAATGATCCGTGACGGAATTTTCCGAACCATTCTTGTCACGGATCTCTAGATCGAATTCTTGTAGGAGAAGAATCCATCTAATTAGCCTTGGTTTCGCATCTTTCTTTGCAAGCAAATACCGGATCGCAGCATGATCCGTGTACACAATCACCTTAGCACCTACAAGATAAGAGCGAAACTTTTCAAATGCATATACAATTGCTAAAAATTCCTTCTCGGTAGTGGCGTAGTTGAGCTGCGCTTCATCTAGCTTCTTGCTAGCGTAGTAGATAGCGTGGGTTTGTCCTTCCTTTCTTTGCCCAAGCACAGCTCCTATAGCTACGTCAGTTGCGTCACACATAACCTCAAATGGAAGATTCCAATCCGGAGGTTGAATAATCGGGGCTGAGATTAGAGCTTCCTGAATCATATTAAACGCATCTAAGCATTCCTGCGAGAAATCAAAAACTGCATCCTTCATCAATAGATTAGTAAGTGGTTTTGATATCTTAGAGAAATCCTTTATAAAACGTCTATAAAATCCAAGATGTCCTAGAAAACTTCTTATCCCTTTCACCGAAGTTGGGGGAGGAAGCTTTCTATAGTCTCTATCTTAGTCTTATCCACTTCAATCCATCTACTAGAGATTAAGTGTCCTAATACAATGCCTTCTTTCACCATAAATTGACACTTCTCCCAATTAAGAACTACGTTAATGTCTTCACACCTTTGTAGCACAAGAGCAAGGTTAGAAAGACAGTTATCGAAAGAGGAACCATAAACAGAAAAATCTTACATAAAAACCTACATGATTTCCTCTATATACTCCGAGAAGATAGCCATCATGCACCTTTGAAAGGTGGCTGGGGCGTTGCAAAGTCCAAACGGCATTCTCCTATAAGCAAACATTCCCCACGGGCATGTGAATGTGGTCTTCTCTTGATCGTCGGGATGTATCGGGATTTGAAAGAAACCACTATAACCGTCAAGATAGCAAAAGTGTGAGTGTTGTGCTAACCTCTCAAGCATTTGGTCGATGAAGGGTAGTGGGAAGTGATCCTTCCTCGTTGCGTTGTTTAGCTTGCGGTAGTCTATGCACATCCTCCATCCTGTAACGGTTCGTGTAGGAATGAGTTCATTGTTCTTGTTGGTAATGACCGTCATCCCTCCTTTCTTTGGAACTGCCTGTACGGGACTCACCCATTTGCTATCGGAGATAGGATAGATGATACCTGCATCAAGTAGTTTAAGAATTTCGTTCTTGACAACCTCCTTCATGGTCGGATTTAACCGCCTGGTAGGTTGTCGCGAAGTTTTAAAGTCTTCTTCCATTAGGATCTTATGCATGCATAGTGAAGGTTTGATTCCTACTAGTTCCTCTATAGTATACCCTAAGGCCTTCCTATGTTTCTTAAGAACAACCATGAGCTTACTATGTTCATCTATACTCAAATCGGAACTAACAACTACCGGAAAGGTAGAATTAGGTCCTAAAAATGCGTACCTTAGATGTGTAGGAAGTGGTTTCAAGTCCATCACTATAGGAGTCTCTAATGTCTCTTAAAGAGTATCCAATGTTTCCTTAGAAGTGTCTAAGGATGTAGAAGATGTTGGAGAAGAATCAAAAGAAGTGGCGGAGAAGATACAATCTCCTTCAGATTCACCCAAAATTACGGCTCCCCTGTTTCCTCCACGGCCGTGGTTTTGGGCATGGAAATCAATTACGGTGCCTCTGTTTGTTCCACGGCCGTGGTTTTGGCCATGTAACTTATTGGAGTCCTCTGAATAGCTAATTACGGTCAAGTTGGTAGATTCCACGGCCGTGGAATAGCACGACTGGCCGTGATTTCTTACGTTTTCTGACCCATCGTAGAGTTTCTCAAATTCTTCTTCATACACTTCTTTTTGCTTCTCTAAAGCTTCAACTTCCTCATTGAATTCCTCTTCTTCCCCTATATCCATAATGCTCATAGAGATAACCTTTTGCAAGGGATCTTTGAAGAGAATCGAACTTACCTCCTCTCTAGAAAGCTCTTCATCATGGATGTTGAATATGTCTTCATCGAAAGCTGGTTCCTTCACCTAAGTGGAGAGAACGAACTCTACCTTTTCTTCTCCTATGTCGAAGACGAGTCTAGCATTCTTGCAATCAACTATACAACCGGATGTTGCAAGAAACGGTCTTCCGAGTATGATCGGGACCGGACTATTTGCAGGAATGTCAAGCACAACAAAATCTATAGGAACATAGAACTTACCAAGCTTGACCGGGACGTCTTCAACTATGCTGACGGGACGAGTTATGGATCGATCCGCCATGTATAACGTCATCTTCACCGGTTTAGGCTCGCCTAAACCGATCTTCCTGCATAAGGCAAGCGGAATGATACTCACGCTTGCCCCTAAATCACATAATGCATCATATGTGACATCTCCCACTCCTTTGGGAATACAAAATGACCCCGGATCCTTCAGCTTTGGGGGCATCTTTTCCTTCATTGTCTTGATGAGATCCGATGAATCTGAACTCATCTTAACCTCTCCAAAATCCTCTAATTTCCTTTTGTTAGAGAGGATCTCCTTTAAGAACTTTCCATAAGCTGGCATACCTACAATTGCATCAATGAAAGGGATATTAATATGCAGTTTGCTCATGAGTTCAATAAACTTACCGAATTGCTTGTCTAGACGCGCTCTTGCTCTAGATTGCGGGAATGGTAGGGGAGGTTTGAAAGCTGGAGGGGGAACGTAGATGTCTTCCTTCTCCTTCCCCTTCTCTTTCTCCTTCTCAACGGGAACTTCTACAAACTTAGGCTGCGAGTCGGTGGTTGTTGTTCCGCTCCTAGTTGTGATAGCCATCACCCTTTCTTTTGGTTATCCTCCGTCTTTCCTGGAAGTTTTCCTTGATTCCTAGGAACTTCCTCAGCATGGCTAAACATTTGGTTTTCTAAAACCTTTTGGGCTTTATCAATCTTAGTGATGTGATCATCGACCTTAATGATGTGACTCTCCAATCCTTGAAGCTTTCCCAAGATTGTTTCCAACATGGGATCGGGCTTCTCTTTCCCCGAAGTGCTTCTGCTATTAGATGCTTGTTCCTGACTTTTCAAAGGAATGGAAGAAGAAGAAGGTGGAGTTAGTGAATTTCCTGAATTGGGATAAGAATTACCGGAATTGTATTGTTGGTTGGACCGCCAATTGTTGTTGTTTGAACCCCTATTGTTGTTCCAACTGTTATGCCGGTTGTTGTTGTTGTTCCAATTGTTCCGGTTATTGTTCCGGTTGTTGCGGTTTGTATTCTCATTCCCATTGTGGTTATTGTTGTTTTCCAAATAACCTACATCTTGCCCCTTTTGCTTTGGAAAGTTGGTTTTAATGGCTTCCTTCAACTCTTTAATCTCGGTATTGATAGAAAAGATTTGAATTTGAGCAGCTTGTGATAGCTTTGCTCTTTGCTCCACATGATTTGCTTCTACTTTCTGGTGAGAATACTTCTCAATGACTCGGGCTTGCTTCTTAATGAACTCTCAAGCGTCATCTTCCCTCATGTCCATGAATGTGCCACATGAAAGGGATTGGAGCTTGAATTGTGTTTCTACATCCAGCCCCTTATAGTATATCTCCAATATACCCAGTTTTGAAATGCCATGGTGTGGGCAATCCAATAGTAAGTCCTGAAATCTTTCCCAAGATTGAAACAAACTTTCGTTAGATCTCATTGAAAATGCATTAATCTTACCTCTCAACTCCGCCGTCTTGGATGGCGGAAAGAATTTGGTGAGGAATTCCGAAGAGAGATCCTCCCATGTGTTAAGTCTTCCATTTGGAAGAGCTTGATACCAAGATAAAGCTTTCCCTTTCAAAGAGAAGAAGAATGGCTTGATCTTGTAGTTGTTAGTGGTTGCATTCTTTGGCTTCATTGTCTCCATCATGATCTCGAAATTTTGTAAATGTTGATGTGGAGATTCAACACTCGTTCCTCCAAACTGATTTTGGCGAACGATGGTAAAAACTTGTGGGTTGAAGCTAAACACTTGCATATCATTAGCATCAAAGTTCACACCTAAACGGCGTGGCTGCTGAATTGGATCCATCCTATGGCCAAGAGTTCTTGGCTCTCCATCTACACGAGCAGCTCTCGCATCCTCAGTTGGAACACGATAGTTGGCAGCTGGTCTTTGTCTTGGATTAAATTGATTCATGTTGACCGTCGGGTTAAGGTCTTCAAGGGATGGCATGGAGGAGTCGCTATCCTCATCGGATGAGTTGGCTCTAACCGATCTTATCAGTTTCCTCCTTTCCTTCTTCTTGAGGTCGCTTAATTCCAGCCTCATTTGAAACATCATATCCGATAGCTCATCAATTTTCGATTGATGACGGTCCGATTCTTCCTTGCGAGTCTTCTCGCTCCATCTAAGTTGAGCTTCGGATTCCGCTAACTCTGTTTGATAATCCCGCTCCTTTTCTTCAACCATCTTTCTTTCTTTGAGCTTCTTCCTCAAAGTCTTCTCAAGTTCTTGATCAAGAGGTAAGAGGTCCTTGTTGTTCCTAGACCTTCGCATAAACCTAAAGTAACCTGCAAATATCACTCACAAAAGATATCAAATAACAACAGCTAAGCTCCCAAGCTTGACAACCGGTAACCGAATTCGGCCTAAACCAATTCCCCGGCAACGGCGCCAAAAACTTGTTCGCCACTTAGCGTGCGTGCAAATAAGCTTTAAATTTATAAAACTAGAATCCAGCAAGCGAACCCGCAGTGTACGGATCGACGTAGTTAAGCAAGAGAATTCCAGAGTATCGAACATAGGGATTTGGGGGGAACAAATTCAGTTGTAAAGTTGTCATGCAAGTAAAAGAGTAAGCTTTGCAAATATATTGGGAAAACAGCAACCCTAAAGATCCAGGTATTTAATTGTGGCAATCGATTCAAGATATACTAAAGAACTAAGACAGAGTTAAGAGTTGCAAAGGTATGCTAAGGTAAAGCAATGTACGGTGAAGTTCCAAGGCTTTATATGACTTATCTAAAGACACTCTCTATGAAGGTTGTTGAGGCTTCAATATAGAAAGGATCTAAAGGCAAGAATTAATATCAAATACCCAAACTTGTAACCCAAGGATCAAGACTAACTAAACCGATTAAGGTAGTGACACCCGAAATCGAAGTAGAGGTTGTTGAGGCTTCACTACTACCTAGAAAACGGTAAGCCAAGACTAGATTAAAGCTAATCTTTAACCTTAGATCAAAGTAAAAGCAAGGTTCGTAAACTGACATAAATTACGGGCAGATCTTAAGTTCCACGGCCGTGGAACCTCAAGAACAGACCGTGGTTTGGGGCGTCGGCGAAATCTCTCTAACTCTCAGGGTCCAATTTGTTTACGATCGATCTATCATCATCTAAGCCACAACTATCAAACCTTCACCTTAGAATTCCTAAAGGGTTTTAGCCAACAACAATCATTATGATATCAAATTCAAGATTAAGAATAATGAAAGATGAAAACCTTTGAAAACCTTCAATAAACTTCAAATCAATCTCAAATCCACAAACAAGGGTAATAATGTAACAGATTTGGAATAACACAAACCAATAACAATCCTTGATAAGAACGAAGAGCGGGATGTCAATCCGTCTTCTAATCAGACCTAGGAATAAAAGGCGCAACTTCCGCCACACACAACTTCCAAATCTTCAAGCCTTCGTAAATCTCCGTTGCAAAAATGCAATTCTCCGCACGTCCAACGAAACCCTAGGAACGTGTAAGTGAGCGTTAGCGAAGGTGCCGAATTCTCCTTCCGTCAGTCCTTTTATAAGGAAGGATAGAATAACCGTCCGGCCATATGCGTAAACAATGTGTCCATATTTTATTCGTCAAAAGATTGCCTAAATCACGATTTCATGGAGTTCCACGGCCGTGGTTTAGAGCGTGGAAGTGGATTATGGTTCTTCACACTTTCCACGACCGTACTTTATACCATGTAACTCTCTGGAATGCTCCACGTTCATGTTGCCCAGATCCACGGCCGTGGTTTTGGGCGTGGACTTCTCTACGGCCGTATTTTAGAGCGTGGAAGTGTAAATTGCTCGTAGTTTCCTTTGTGTCATGCTATTCCTCTTCTTAGCATCTCCCTTGGCTTCTTTGATGTGTCTTCAATCTTTGGATGTGCTCAATTCATCTCCATCCTCACTCAATTGGTTCGGTTTTAGCCCTTATTCCCTACAATCAACACAAAGCTTATGTAGACCTCTATATCGACAATATAGACAAACTAGCTAACAATTGCTTCAATGCCTTATCAATGAACACTATAATGGATGAAAAATATCTAGAAAACGTGCCTAAAATATCACAATATTTCATGCTAACAATGGAAAAAGTGGATTCTAATTGGATGATTCCAGCAATCAACCATGGATCTATTTATACTACAAATGGCACTAAATAGGAGTAAATGGCCGGCCCAAAACAACCACCTTTAATGCCCTAAAGGTGGTGTAAACAGCAGGAGTAAATTCTTTGTCGTAGAACCGTAGGGGCGGCCTTCAGATACGCAGGGGCGGTATAGGTGAAAACGGTTGATCTTCTTCGTAGCCGTAGGGGCGGCCTAGCAATTCCACAGGGGAGGGTATTTAATGATCTTCAAACATCTGACTCTTCAATTTCTTGTCGTTTCTAATGCCGAGCCGCAGGGGCGTCCTAGTGTCAACGTGGGGGCGCTGACAGACTCTTCATCTTCCAGCTCCCAGGTTGGGACGCGGGCAGAAGCGCAGGGGCGCTAGGTTCACTTCTTCAAGGCAAGTCACCCTAGGGGCGCCAAAGGGTTGACGCAGGTGCGGTGACAGTCTTCGTTCCTGGCGCTGGCGAAGGTGCAGGCTGCACTCCGAAGTATGGTGTCACCCGCGGGGGCGGTGACAATGCTCCACGGGGGCGGTGAGACAACAAAAGCTTTGCTTCGTGAATGGTCTTCACTCCTAAGTGCTTATAACTCCTTCTTTATCTTCTTTTAGTCTTCTTCTTTTGGACCAAGGAGTTAGTAGCATAAACCGACACTAATGTAACAAAAAGACTCTAAAAAATAACCTAATTGATAGTGATTCCATCACCTATCACCTTTCTATGTCCGAGAGTTGCCTTGTCATGACCTTTTCATGCCCAAAGCTGGCCTTGTCATGCCCGACGATGGCCTCGCCATGTGCGAGAGTGGCATTGTCATGGCCTTGTCATGCCCGACGATGCCCTTTTAATGCCCGACAATGGCCTTGCCATGCCCAACGCGGGCCTTCTCATGCTTGACGCTGACCTTTCTATGCTCGATGATGGCGTTGCCATGTCCAAGAGTTGCCTTGTCATGACCTTGTCATGTTCGACGCTGGCGTTTTCATGCCCGACGATGGCTCGCCATGTACGAGATTGGCATTGTCATGGCTTTGTCATGCCCGACAATGGCCTTGCCATGGCCGACGCTGGCCTTGTCATGTCTGAGACTTGACTTGTCATGCCCGACGATGGCCTTTTCATGCCTAACGATGGCCTTGCCATGCCTGACACTAGCCTTGTCATGCCAGATGCTGGCCTTGCCATGCCCGAAGATGGCCTTGCCATGTCCGAGAGTTTCCTTGTCATGACCTTGTCATGCCCGACGCTGTCCTTGCCATGCCCGACGTTGGCCTTGTCATGTCTGAGAGTTGCCTTGTCATGACCTTGTCATTCCTGACACTAGCCTTTTCATGCCGACGCGGGCCTTGCCATGCCCGACAATGGTCTTGTTATGTCCGACAGTGGCCTTTTCATGCCCGACGCTAGGCTTGTCATGCCTGACGATGGCCTTGCCATATCCGAGAGTTGCGTTGTCATGCCCGACGCTGGCCTTGTCATCCCCGACGATGGCCTCGCCATGTCCGAGAGTGGCATTATCATGGCCTAGTCATGCCCGACGATGGCCTTATCATGCCCGATGATGGGGTTGCCATGCCCGACGATGGTGTTGTCATGCCCGACGCTGGCCTGGCCATGCGTGACGATGGTCTTGCCATGTCCGAGAGTTGCCTTGTCATAATCTTGTCATGCCCAATGATTGCCTCGCCATGCCCGACGCTTGCCTTGTCATGACCGAGAGTGGCCTTGTCATGACCTTGTCATGCCCGACACTAGCCTTGTTATGCCGACGTTGGCCTTGTCATGCCCGACGATGGCCTCACCATGCTCGAAGTTAGCCTTGTCATGCCCGACAATGGCCTTATCATGCCTGATGCTGGCTTGTGAGTGGCCTTGTCATGGCATTGTCACGCCCGACGTTGGCCTTGTCATGCTCGTCGCTTACCTTGCCAAGTCCGACAATGCTATTGTCATGGACGACGATGGCCTTGTGACGTCCGACCATGGTCTTGTCAAGAACTTGTCATGGCCTTGTCTTACCGGTGTTGACCTTGTCACGACCTTGTCAGGAGCTTATCCCGAGCAAAGATGGGCTTTTCAACAATGAGGGTGGCCTTTTAGATACAACCACTAGTCTTCTCAAGATGGGTGATGATGGCTTTGTGAGGATGGGGATCGGTGGACTTGTCAAGATGGGTGTCGACGACCTTGTCAAGACGGCTCAGATGTTTGCATTTGAAGATTTTTCGGAACAATTCGGTCCAAAGTTAAGTTTCAACCAACTACAACGTTCCTCATACGTTATAATAGCCCTACCGAAACACACCATACCATTGGAGGGGAGAAGGAGGGAGTTCACCTTGTCTACATGGGTGATGGTCTTGTCAAGATGACTCATATGATGGCATTGGAATATATGCTCAGAAATTTAATGTCCAAGCTGAAATTTTATTACATAAAGTTGTTCCTCTTATGTTATGTGACCCCTAGAAAAAAATCCCGTGCCAATCGGAGCCCCGATGATCCGGTTGGCCTCGTCATAGTGCCTCCGGGGCATGTATGTTTGCATTGGAAGATATGCTCAGAATGTTTTCATCCAAACTGGAATTTTATTACATAGCATCATTCCTCATATGTTATGTGACCCCTAGGAGAAAACCCCGTGTCAATCGGAGTTGTCTAGACTCCCCTTGGCCTTGTCAAGATCAGGGATGTCCTTGCCGGGCCGACTTCGGGGCTCGTATGTTGGCATTGGAAGATATGCTCGGAATGTTTTTCTCCAAACTGGAATTTTATTACATAGCATTGTTCCTCATATGTTATGTGACCCCTAGGAAAAAACCTCTTGTCAATCAGAGTTGTCGTTTGACAGGAATTAAATTTTCAAAGTTGTATGATCCGCCTCCAAGGATTAGTATCTCCTCCTAGCACGGGCACATTTGCCCAAACTACACTATAGGGGGGAAGGGTCTCTCATCCCCTTTGGCGCTTGTGACAACGGTGACAGTGGGCACGACCGAAGAGAGTTTTCGGGCGGGGGGTGGGGTGTCTCCGGCGGTCATGGTTGTTCGGCGCCGTCACCAGCCGGCGAACACGGTTGGCAAACGAAAATCTTGACCGAAGACCCTGAATGAAAAAACTTCCCCGTGTCCTCGAGCATGTTGAGGAGTGTCCCCGTGTTGGTTTGGCACCTTCTGTTCGCTCCAAACGGTGTGTGCAAGCTTTAAAATTTATAACCCAAGAAGTATGCTTGAACAAATATGCGAACCCGCAGTGTACGGGTCAATTGTAATAAAAGCAAGAATGCCAAGGGTTTATCACAGGGACTTAGGGGAAACAAAGCACCAAATCAAGTTTTCAAATATTGCAATTAAATAAAAGCAATTAAAGTAATCAAATATGATATAAAGTCGAGTAAGGGGAAATTGCGGATTATAGGGATTAAAACATCTAGTTGTGGTTCCGACTGAAGATCTCAAAGGATATTGCGGACAAAGCTGAGGTTTTGCAAAGGGAAGGTGTTTCTAAGGTTGGAATAGATCACCGGGTAAGTCTCACTATTCACTACCCCAAACCAAAGCTCCTACTACCGGGAAAGTCTCAAGGTACTACAGAAAGGAACTATAACCTCAAACCAACACAACACCCAAGGGAATAGAATCAACCTTTACCGGGTAAGTCTTAGGCTAACTCACAAAGATGGGATGAAGGCACACTCAAACCCCAATAAGAGATAAACCTTTATTACCTACACTCATGATCTTAGGTAAACAAACAAAGGAATCACCGGATAAGTCTCATCCTAGGCTTGGATTGAACTAGGAAAGGTCTAATAAGGATAGGATTTGGCAAACTTAAACACTTAACTTCATAATAGGTTCAGGAAAGGTTCTCCTCGTTCAATGAGATTCCACCCCGGCCGAGATGTTCAACGATTGAACGAGGTGTTCTAAGGTTAAGGTAAAGACTCGAGCTTTCAGGGTCCTGCTGGGATTAAGATCATTCTATCATCATCTTCCCCACAACTTTCAGCCAATCACCCTAGAATCGCATAATAAACTTATTCAACAATCATCATGATAAAAATAATCAAATTTATGAAAAAGGATTCAATGTTCAAACACGAAAACCATAAGAAAAAGGTCTCAATAGATGAATCAAATAACAAACAAGCGTTCCTCAAGTCACGAATCAGCAAAGACAATAAAACCAAAAGACAATCTAAGAAAGTCATACAAACTCCTGCAAAAGATAAAATATCTTAAAAAGATAATTTTTTATAAAATATATTTCTATCTCTAAAAATAAATCAGCCTAAAATAATATCGGGCAATTATGGTAACTCGGCCTTTTTTGAGAAACTAGAGTAGTAACTAGGCTTTTTAATGTTTCAATTAAATAAATATACCCCATCCTTTTGTATTTATTCTAAAACTCTACACACTCTTTTCTCAAGGGATACATTTACTAAACAAAAAACTAAAAAAAAGCCTAGTAAACCAAATTGTTTCAATAATATCTTCCTTCCAGAAATCCAGCAAAAAATATAAGATATCTTCCTTCCAAAAATAAAAGATCTCAGCCAAAAATAAAGATCTCGCCGGCGGTAGGGTGTTCGCCTTGGTGGGGATGCTCTTGAAGATCACCTCGGTCTAGGTGGTACTGTAGCTAACCGAGGTGAATCTCAACTGAATGTGAAATCTCTCGAATCTGGTCCAAAGTAAATCTTCTTAATTATTTCCATGCTTCCTGAGGTCTTCTTTAAGCTTCAGAATGTAGCTCCAATGACTCCTTAGCTCCCTTAGCTCCATTTCGATGCAAAACGTGCCATTTTACTTACAATTACAACGAAACTTGGTGTAGACCTCGATTCCAGCAAAGGTAGACAAAACAACAATATAATCATATAATATACATCCATACATGCAATATACTGAAGATAAAACGTCCAAACTAGCCCCAAAAATAATCTATAATACATGCTATGAAAATACCCCATACTTGTCCCTTGCTTGTCCCAAAGCAAGTTCCAAATCTTAAGTACAAGATAGAATGGATTATAAGTCAGAAAGATCAATGAGAAATAGTTCAAAACATTTTGGTGGTGTGCTCTAGTCATAGATTACTCTAACAGAATGCTTCATGGCACATGGAATCAAAGACATGATCAAAACATTTTATAAATATAGAAAAGTTGTTCATCTTTGCATAAAATTATAGAATGCGTAATAAATCATATTTATCGAACACCGGTCTATGTGAATGGTGCCGAGTTATAGGAAAAGTTGTTCATCTTTGCATAAAAGTTGTTCATCTTTGCATAAAATTATAGGAAAATCGCTCAATCCGACTTTGGCAAGACACAAACACCCGTCTATGTGAATGGTGCCGAGTTACTCATCATCATGATTGACTTCCCCAAACCTATTGGTTTCTTTCTAACACTTTCAACCAACATCTTAACTTTACTTTCACATGCTTTTCTTTGCTTGCTTGCTTCCAAATTCCCGGATAGGTAAAGGGAGGCAAATATGTATATGAGGGGCTAAGCATGATCAAGAAGAAGAAGGGAAAAGAATGAATTGCCTTAATCATCCCAGGAAGAATGTGATAGAACTTATCATGTGGTGTCAACCTTCAAATCAAACATAATTTTGATAAAAAAAAGTATTAAACATGCTAAAAATTCAAACAAAGCATTTTGCAACTTAAACATATCATAAAACCTTTTGAGCATATAAAGATTTCAAAACCAATCTGCAAACAAAATCATCACTGAGGTCATATCCAGAGAAGAAGCACAAAAATCGTTTCGAAAAACTCTTAGTTAAGAAACCACCTCGGTCGAGGTGTTCTGACGTCATCCGAGATGTCTACCTTGTCCAGTCAAGAACATCCCGGTCGAGGTCATAAATTTTTTTTTTCAAACCAGTTTTTGACGTTTTTCTCAAATAAAAACCTGTATGTATGCATGTAATGGAAAATAAAGATAGAGAGCCAATTAAAGCAGAATAGGATCATAAATATTCGATTGAGTCATACAAACATACACACATAGTCAAATAATACATCCAAATACCCCATACTTGGGACACATTGTCCCAATGAACAAAATAGAAGTCTAGAGAAAGAGGAAACTCACCGGACCTAGCTGAACTGCATAATAAATAAAGAAAGAAAAACCCTACAGCTCTAATCCTCGTCAGCTGGTAACGGTGGTGGTGGATGAAGAACATATGGGATGTAGGGGTGATAGGATGGATCAAAGGAATAGCCCATCATCTGCTGAAACTGAATCTCCATCATACGACGTTGGTAGTGCTGACTCTCCAACATCTAATGCGTCCAACTCTCAATACCTCGACGCTGGTCCTCAAAATGCTCATGGATGTCAACTGCCAGGGCAGCGTAAGCATCGACCATCAGATTAGTGAGGTCATCAATCTAGATCGACTCATCCATTCAACTTCCTCCTCCATCTCTAAGCTTCCTCAACCCATCTTCAATCGCATTCGCACTTCAACTAAGGAGTAGTTGAGCTTCAGCTTGATCTAGATCCGGAATCTTTCATTGACGTGTCCAAGGACGCATCAAATTGGCATCAGAGCAAAGGGATCTAAGCTAAGTTATCTTTATTCTTGTTTTTGTGCTTATCATATTCATCCTTTTTGCCTTTTGTTTATCATCATCTTCATCTCGTTCTTCGCATCTTCATCCACGTTCTTGAAAGTTTTTTTCTCTCGATCCAATTTGCAAAGCAAATTTAGTAGATTTTTGGTTTGCCATCAAACCATTAATCAAAAAACGTTTTTCCTCACCCAATCCGACATATTTGTTAATCAATTTCACCATTTTCTTGGGATTTTTTGTTGACAAAATCGGATATCGCGTCTTTTGATATTCCAAAAACCAAAAACAAAGCAAAAACTCTTCAAAAAACGGATTTGTTTCAAAAGAAAAAGTGAATTCATCTCTTACATTCCAAAGATTGCATTCAAAAGTTTCAAAAAAAAAACAATTCCACACAAAAAAGTAAAAGACGTTCGGCAAACCGGTCCATCCGAAAAATCGGATTTTTAAAAAAGGTCAAAGACCAAAGCAAGTAAAACTTGCCGATAAACAATCCGTCCATTTCCTATCTCTCCATTTTCTTACAAGCTGCAAATTTTCTCTTGATTTTGTGTGCATTTCGGTTCAAATTTGTTGGATTTGCCTTCCTTTCCTAACCGCGAAACGGCTTTCCCAAAGGTAGAACCCTAACGCACTTGAACTTGGGTAACGTTGACTTAACTTGTCACCTTGCTCATTTGATTGCTTGCAAATTTGTGTCTAATTTTGGAGTAATGACTTACGTCGAAATGGAAAATTCTCAAGACTCTCGTGAAAGGCAAGAACTCACTACTTTGACCGAAGAAAATGCCTCACCTCGGCAAGAAGTTGAAGCTTTGATGGCCCAAATGCTTACCCTTACGACCGCCCCACCGAATCCAAATGGAACCTTGGCCGATGCTTTCACATCCGATGGACGTCGCAAAGGCAAAGGTATATTGGGAGCCAAACCATCTAACGGTCGACGGCTTGCCTCCGTCATTGAAAATCAAAGGCCCTTACAAGATGACGGTCATGAGTCCCACAATGAAGGTGACATGCACCTTGACCCTTCTCCGAATGATTTGCTATATGTTAACACGGAGAATATGCACAAGCGTTATGAGCACAACTGACGTAAGTATGGCAATTCCCCTCCTCCATCTAGTGCTCAACGCACCAACCGTCCCTCCCAGGTTGATGACCGGTACCATCATCAAACAAATGATCGCTCTCAACGTCCCGAGAATGATCGGTCAGGACAACGCCGCCAACGGCATAGCCGGCAACCGATGTATCATGATTATGAAGAGTATGACAAGAGAGATGACTTTCGAGTTCTCCGATGATGAGTCGGACTTGGAACAGGTGGTACATGTCCGTCCATGGCAGCCACCCATCCGAGAGCCTTTTGAGAACCAAGATCAAGGAGAAGAATGGTTGCCTCCTCCTAACCCACCACGGCATGCAAAACCTAATCATGGGCGCCAACGGCATCACAATGGCCACCGGCGAGCCCATCACGAAGAGGCACACATAGCACCACCCCGACCGGATCCCTACCGAGCTCGTAAGGAAGGTAAGGTTAAATTTCCGATATTTTATGGCGAATATAATCCTTGTGCTTTTCTTGATTGGGCACAGGATATGAAAAGAGCTCTAAAGCATTTCCATTATGAGGAATATGAGAAAATCGAAGCGGCGACCCTTTACTTTGAGGGTGATGTAAAATCTTGGTGGAACCGGTACGAGACCAACCGTGAGAACCGAGGATGGGCACCGGTTGCGACATTTGATCAATTGATCTATGTCATGACTAAGAAGTACGTGCCCGACAACTTCAAAAACGACATGCGGTTGCAAATTGCCGAATTCCAACAAGGAAGTCTTACTCCGGTGGCTTACTTAGCCAAGCTTGAGGATATGCATATGAAGGCCGGCATCTCGGCCTCCGCCTCCGCCTTTCGAACCAAATTCATGAGCAGCCTTAATTCATCAATCCGGCGCCCCCTCGAGATTGTCCCATACAAGGACTTGGGAGCCTTATGTCATGCCGCCATGAAACTTCATAAGCAACAACTAGAAATGCCTCGATATTCAAGATATAATTCTTCCACTAGTCAATGCTCTTATATGACTAATTCCCGTTCTCGAGATGTTTCTAGTCCTCAAGATTCCGGAGCCGCTAAAGGATCACCACAGATGAGTCAGCCCACCCGGCAAGCGGCTACTGAGAAAACACCATACCGTGGCACCGTTGCTCCACCACAAACGCCTCCGGGACGAGGCAAACAAGGATCTCAAACGGTGGCCCGCCCAAGAGAACTCGTATGTTTCAAATGTAGCGGGTTTGGTCATGTCCAACGTGATTGCCCGAACACCAAGCGGGTGATGTTTGCCAACCCATCATATGACGATGGCGAAGAGGAATATAATGGTGATATCCTCTTGGAAGATGACCAAGATGCCGACCCCTACTATGGCATGGAGCCATGCGACGACCAACTTGCTTGCGGACCGGCACGACCAGGTAAGTTTGCTCTTGTCTCTCGTCGTATTTTGGCTATAAAAGAGCATCTCCCTATTGACCAACGCGAGAATCTCTTCCACTCTCGTTGCTTGATCAATAGCACTAGTCTCTCTCTAATCATCGATGGGGGTTCGTGTTATAATATTGTCAACGAAAAAGTGGTGAAAAACTTTAAGTTGCCTACTACCCCCACCCACAACCTTACAGACTCCAATGGATTTCCGATAAGGCAAGTGACACCATCACACAACAAGCGTGGGTGATGTTTTCTATTAGCGCCTATGTTGATAAGGTCCTTTGTGATGTTATCAAAATGGACGCCACACATTTATTGTTGGGACGACCATGGCAATTTGACCGTAAAACTTTTCATGATGGTTATCTCAACCGGTACATGTTCCAATATAATGGAAAAGGATCACACATTTGCCTATGACTCCACAAGAAAATTTTAGTTGACTATGCAGAACGAAAGAGGCAACAAGTTGTCAATGACACAACTAAGGTGCCGACAACATCGGACTCTCCTCGAACCTCTCCCGATGTTGTGGATGCTCATACTTCCGGATCCCGTTCCTCCGGCCCTAAGGTTAATGCTACCGAAGCAAGAGGTAGTAAGAGTATTGTCCCTACACATGCACATCCTGCTCCTACCATTCAAGGGCGATGTGAGCCACAAATCCTTTTGGCTCGACGGCATGATTGGACACCGGTCATGGAAGGTAAGTTTCCTTGTTTCTTACTTGTCCCATTTTGTTTATCCATTTATCATGACCCGAGTAACGTGCCACACGAGGTGTCTTTGTTGTTTTCCGAATTTCAGGACATTTTGACCGACAAACTACCACCCGACTTGCCACCAATCCGAGGAATTGAGCACCAAATCGATTTGGTGCCCGGCGCGTCTTTGCCCAACCATGCCGCATACCGTGCAAGTCCGGAAGAGACCAAGGAGCTAAAACGCCAAGTCCAAGAGCTCCTAGACCGGGGATATGTTCGTGAGTCTTTGTCTCCATGTGTCGTGCCGGTCATACTTGTGCCCAAGAAAGATGGATCTTGGCGGATGTGCGTAGATTGCCGAGCCATCAATCAAATAACCGTCAAGTACCGTCATCCGATCCCACGCTTAGATGACATGTTGGACGAGCTCCATGGCGCCACCATCTTTTCAAAGATTGACCTCCGAAGCGGGTACCATCAAATCCGCATGGCCGAAGGTGATGAATGGAAAACGGCTTTCAAGACGAAGCACGGCCTTTACGAGTGGCTTGTCATGCTATTTGGCCTCTCCAACGCACCATCCACCTTCATGCGCCTCATGAATCACGTCTTGCGCAAGTTTTTGGGTATTTTCGTAGTTGTCTATTTTGATGATATATTAGTTTTTAGCAAGTCTTTGGATGCACACGTCGGGCACCTTCGCCAAGTGCTCGAGTGCCTTAGACTAGAGAAATTATATGTCAATTTAGAGAAATGTGTCTTTTGCTCGGACACCACAATTTTCCTTGGCTATATCGTGTCTAAGGACGGAATACGAGTGGACGAATCAAAAGTTCGCGCCATTCGGGAGTGGCCTACTCCTACTACGGCCACCATGGTTCGAGCCTTTCTCGGTTTAGCAGGCTTCTATCGACGCTTTGTCAAGGACTTTAGCTCGATAGCGGCACCATTACATGATCTTACTAATAAAGGTGTCATATTTGAGTGGCGTGACACCCATGCTCGAGCGTTTGAGTCGCTCGAAGACCGTCTTTGTCATGCGCCACTACTCCAACTCCCCAAATTTTCGAAAAGCTTCGAGGTGGAGTGTGACGCATCTAATGTGGGCATTGGGGGGTTCTCCTACAAGAGAATTGTCCCATTGCTTACTTTAGCGAAAAACATTCCGGTCCCTCACTCAACTATCCAACTTATGACAAGGAACTATAAGCTTTAGTTCGTTGTCTAAAAACATGGCAACATTACTTGTGGCCGAAGAAGTTCGTGATTCATTCGGATCATGCGGCTTTTTCATATCTCAAGGGTTAAACTACTTTGAGTCGGCGCCATGCTAGTTGGGTAGAATTTCTTGAGACCTTTCCATATGTCATTCGACATAAGAAAGGTAGAGAGAATGTGGTAGCCGACGCCCTTTCTCTCCGATATATCCTTCTTGTGCATATGGACGCCAAGATCTATGGATTTGCTCTTATCAAAGAGTTATATGCCACGGATCTTGACTTCAAGGATGTATTTGCTCAATGCCTTGACCTTCGAGAGCATGAGTCTTTCTTTATTAACGATGACTACTTATTCCGTGCGGGCAAACTTTGTATCCCGCGCTCGAGTATTCGTCATTTGTTGATAAAGGAGGCCCATGAGGGTCGTGGTCACTTCGGTGCTACCAAGACTCTCGCCGCTCTATAAGAGCACTTCTTTTGGCCCCGGATGCGCAAGCATGTGACACGGTTTTGCACAAGTTGCATCACATGTCACCATGCAAAATCGCGCCAAGGTCTGGATGGATTGTATTCTCCTTTGCCTATACCAATGGGACCTTGAGAGGATCTTTCTATGGACTTTGTGGTTGACCTACCCATGTCAAAACGAGGCAAAGACTCCATCTTCGTGGTAGTCGATCGTTTTTAAAAAATGACACATTTTATTGCATGTAAGAGCACACAAAATGCTAGCGAAGTAGCTACCCTTTTCTTTGACAATGTTGTGCGCTTACATGGAATACCGCGTTCCATCCTTAGTGATCGGGACGTAAAGTTTGTGAGCCATTTTTGGAGAACCTTATGGGGGAAACTTGGAACCAACTTGTTGTTTTCAAGTAGCTATCATCCCCAAACCGATGGTCAAACGGAGGTGACCAATCGGACTCTCGGCGCTCTACTTAGAGCGACCCTTAGGAACAACCCACGCAAGTGGGAGGACTTACTTTCTATTGTGGAGTTTTCTTATAATAGGTCTCGACACTCGGTAACCAAGATTTCACCTTTTGAAGTTGTCTACGGCCTTAATCCACACACCCCGATGAACTTCACTCCGCGTCCACTCAAAGACGGAGAACACATCACCGGAGCAAGTCGTGCCGCTCACATCATTGAGCTTCATGAGCGGACTAGGACACAACTCCAACGGCGTGCCGATCAACTTGCATCACAACGCAATAAAGGGCACCGTCCACTCTCATTCGAGCCCGGTGATCTTGTTTGGCTCCACTTAAGGAAGGAGCATTTTCCATCTCGCCACAAAGGCAAGCTCTCGGACCGCGGTGATGGACCATTCCGCATCTTATCCCGCCATGGCCTAAATGCATACAAGTTGGAGCTTCCGGATGACTATGGTGTGCACCCGACGTTCAATGTCAAGGATCTTGCACCATACATTGAGCCCCTATTTGAAGACGGTGAAATGGGGACTTTTCACATCCAAGATGGGGGAACTAATACGCCCTTGACCCCTATGTCCCAACATGAGGAAGACGAGGCACTCCGGGTTCGCTCCGATGGACCGCTCACCCGTTCACGTGCTAAGGCAATTGCTCAAGCTACCGGCTCCATCATTAGCCGAACCATTGCTTGTCACGGACCCATTGGTTGCAAACCGTGCCTCTACGCCAGTATGACATGAAGCTTGTCAAGCCAGCACCGTTCCGGTGCATTTTCTGCATTTTCCGTAATTTAGCGTTTTGTAATAATTAGTCTTTTTATTTTCGGAATATTAGTTTCAGGGACTTTGATTCCGCGTATTAATTTTCCGAATTTAAGATTAGACTTTTGGTTTCGTAATTTAATTCGGAAACTTAATTCCGAACTTAAATTCTCAACCTTTCATATTTTTAGGTGTTTCATTTTCGGAACTTAAATTCCGACTTTATATCCGTCATTTAATTTCCGACCCTTTGTAAGGCCTTCATCCACTATATAAGGGGATGCTTGGCTCATTTGTAAATCGTGTTCAATTTGATTAAGTATTGAGAAGTATTTTCCTCCTACTTACTTGAGCATCAATCCCTCTTCCAATCCTCTCAAAGTTCTTCTTTTGGATGTTCGATCCAAACTCAACCACATTCGAGGGTTCTTCAAGAACCAACTCAACCGACCAACTTCAAGGCTTGATCGATCAATCTAGATCGACTCATCCATTCAACTTCCGCCTCCATCTCTAAGCTTCCGCAACCCATCTTCAATCGCATTCGCACTTCAACTAAGGAGTAGTTGAGCTTCAGCTTGATCTAGATCCGGAATCTTTCATTGACGTATCCAAGGATGCATCACCATGGCATAGCGACGTATGGCGTACTAAGACCACGAGGTACAAGACTACGCCTCATGATCATCTCTTGTAATCCAAGCGGCTTCGCAACCGCGACCAACGTACATGAAGACAAGTCTACACCAATAGCACTAGTAATATTAGTCACCAATTCTTCACAACAGATATCTCCCTTGGACTTGCCCTTGATCCTATGCAAGTCCTTAGCTAGCATCCCTCCAAAGTTAGGAACTCCCCCTGTAACCATACAGAACAAACTCAAAAGCTCCCCCTATTGGACCTTTTGGGGCATCTCAGTACGCACCAAAAGAGTCTCGCCTAATATCCGGTGAGCTAGACGGAAGGCTAAGTGGAAGATGATGAGCTCTCTGGAGTATCCAGGTCTCCACCAGTCATTGTGCTCCACCACATGGGCTATCTCGCCCCAGAATTCTCGAGCGATGACTCGGGAAGGAAAGTCGGTAACGGTGGGGGTAGGGAAGCCAAAGATCTCCCTAAAATGGTCCATCGGCACAATATAGTTCTGGTTCAGAAACCGGTACTTGATGTTGTTGCGCTCAGGCACGTGAGTGACAGAACTCACAAACTCCATGGTCAGCTCCAAGTAAGCCGGCACTCTCACCTCCATAAAGTCCTCCAGCCCCACCATCGATATCATCTTCCTTAAGTCCTCCGCAATGTGGAGGCACTCGAAGGAAGCAATATCCAGAAATCTCGGGGCAACAATGGGACGCCCGCAAATGCGATCAAAGTCGGCCTGGTGACGCTCATGGATCACCGGTATAGTAGGATGAGATGCAGAAGAAGGAGAGGAACTACTGGGTCTCTCTCTCAAAACAAGTTAGCGATCAGATCTGCTACTCATGACTTCTGACAGATGAACACCTCGGTTGCTCTGACAACCACCTCGGCCGAGACACAACCAACCGGACCGAGGCGAAGTGCTGTTCGATCGAACTCTTAGATTTTTTAGTTATTTTCCCCCAAATCACTACCAAATGCTTCCTATGGGGTACTTATATCCTTTTCAGCAATAATGAGTGGCAACCAGAGCCAAATCTGTCCTAAATCAGTGAAAGAAAGAAGCGTTAGGGTTTTTGAACGAAACACTCAGATTCTGCAGATTCGGAGCGTTTTTCTCGTTGTTTGATGCTTAAAAACCGATTCTCTTGCCTCCTCCGATGTAATCGAACAAAAAATCGTGGAAAAAGAGCAAGAAATGAGGAAACGAGGCTAGGGCACAACCTCGGTCGAGGCTCGATGTAGGAGGGAAAAGTGTGGAGAGAGAAAAACCGTTTCGTCTTTTATATCCCTCGCTGAATTTGATTTCACCTCAGTCGAGGTGGTCCCGACCGGACCGAGGTGTCTGACTGGATGTCAGACCTAGTCGCCTCGGTTGCCCCAAGAACATCTCAGTCGATGTGCTGTGACAGCAACCGAGATGTGTCTCAATCAAACAATGTCTTCTCAATTTCTCGAACTTCTGTCCTTCCAATGTAGCTCCTTAGTTGTAATCCTTCCTTAGAAAGTACCTGGTTTCTGTCTAGAGGACGCCAAAAGCAAAGCAAAGCATACTATCTAAAACTAACCTAGGAAAAGGGAAAAGAAAACAATACCTTGGGTTGCCTCCCAAGAAGCGCTTGATTTAAGGTCGCTAGCTAGACCGTACATCATCCTTAAACAAGGTGTAGTGGTGCAATCTCCTCAACCTGGACTTCCGGTCGGTACTTCTTCAGCCTATGACAGTTGACCTTAAAGCTTCCGCTTGTTTCTCCCCAAATCTCAACTGCACCATAGGGGAAAATATTTTTCACGACGTAAGGTCCTGTCCATCTAGATTTCAACTTACCTGGAAAGAGGCGGAGGCGGGAGTTGAAGAGTATAACTAGATCTCCTTCTTTGAATTCCTTAGGAATGATATGCTTGTCATGCCAACTCTTCGTTCTTTCCTTGTAGATCTTGGCATTCTCAGAAGCGTTTAAGCGCAACTCTTCCAACTCATTGATGTCCAATAGTCTCTTCTCTCCGGCTTCCTTGATATCGAAATTCAACCACTTGATTGCCCAATATGCCTTATGTTCTAGCTCAATGGGTAAATGACAAGACTTTCCATATACAAAATTGTAAGGGGTGGTACCAATGGGAGTCTTGAATACGGTCCTATAAGCCCAAAGAGCATCGTCCAACTTCATGGACCAATCCTTCCTCATCCTATAGACCGTCTTCTCCAAAATTGCCTTGATTTCTCTATTCGAGATCTCGACATGCCCACTAGTTTGAGGGTAATAAGGGGTTGCTACCTTGTGGGTTACCCCATACTTAGATAGAAGTGCTTTAAACTTCCGGTTGATGAAATGTGTCCCTCCATCGCTGATGATGATGTGTGGTGTACCGAAACGTGGAAAGATAGTCCAATTGAAGAACTTCACAATCACCATGGCGTCATTAGTGGGGGAGGCGATGGCTTCCACCCATCTAGAGACGTAATCAACAGCTCGGAGAATGTAGAGGTTCCCTGCGGATGATGGGAAAGGTATCATTAAATCGACTCCCCACACATCAAAGATCTCAACTTCTTTAATATTGTTGAGTGGCATCTCGTTCCTTCTAGACAAGTTCCCTGTTCTTCGGCATGCATCACAAGAAACAACAAAAGTTTGCACATACTTAAATAATGTAGGCCAAAAGAAACCAGAACGTAATACCTTAGCGCACGTCTTGTGTGCGCTAGCATGTCCTCCACAAGGAAGCGAATGGCAATGCCGTATAACACTAGCAACTTCATCTTCTGGAATGCATCGTCGAAGCATCCCATCTGGACCTCTCTTGAACAGTAGAGGTTCATTCCAGTAGTAATGACGTACATCCTTGAAGAACTTCTTTCTTTGAGCGAACGTCAATCCGGGCGGTATTTCCTGGCAAACAAGTTAATTAACAATATCAGCATACCAAGGTTCTTTACCATCAGAAGCTTGGTGGAGCCAATGCTCCACCAACTGTAAATGATTCTCCGAAAAAGGTTTAGGAAGTTTGATGTCCTCCGTTGACAACATCTCGCTTGCTGTCTCGGTCAGTATCCTAGGTGAGTGACCGAGATGTTGTTTAGATAAGAACACCTCGCTTGGTCCAAAAAGTGCATCGGTCGAGGTACTGGAACTGGGACCGAAACTTAAATTCCTCCTCTTCCCCTAAATTAGTTTCTCAATCTTAGCTCCTGGATCTGCTTCAAATGCCTTTAAGCTCCGTATAACTGCATCACACGAAACATCTATGCCTTCCTCCATTAAACTAAAACTAAGAACTCTTTCAAGAGGGTCATTAATAAGGATACAGCTCACCATTTCTCTTGATTCTTCTTCATCATAAATGTTGAAGATGTCATTTTCCAGCGGCTCTCCTTTCATTGCAGCAAGCAATGCAAACTCCACTTGATCTCCACCAATGTTGAATTTCAACTTGGCGTTCTTACAATCCGTATTGCAACCCGAAGTTGCTAGAAATGGTCTCCCGAGAATGATAGGAACGAGATAATCTGTGGGTATGTCAAGTATAACAAAATCTATAGGTAAATAGAAATTACCTAACTTGACGGGAATGTCTTCCAAGATGCCCACGGGATGGGTGATGGAGCGATCCGCCATGTATAGCCTTATCTTCACCGGCTTAGGCTCTCCAAGTCTGATCTTCTCACATAGCTCCAGCGGGATGATACTCACGCTGGCTCCTAGATCACACAACGCTTCATAAGTTACATCCCCAACTTGAATGGGAATGCAAAATGAACCGGGATCTCTCAATTCAGGTGGCATCTTCTCCTTCATGATTTGAATGAGCTCCGAGGACTTAGATGTCATCCTTACTTCTCCAAAATCTTCCGGTTTCCACTTCCTTGATAGAATTTCTTTCAAAAACTTCCCATAGGCGGGTATCCCTAGAATAGCATGAAGGAAAGGGATGTTAATGTGTAGTTTATTCATTAGGTCTAAAAACTTACCAAAATGCTTGTCTAGATGTGCTCTTGCCCTTGAGTGAGGGAATGGAAGTGGTGGTTTATAAGTAGGAGGTGGAATATAAACTTCAGATTTATATTTCGCTTTCTGGGGCTCCACCTCGATTGGCACCTCGACCGAAGTGTTCCTCGTCTGATCCTGGACCGAGGTGTTCTTTGTTTGGGTTGGCACATACCGAGGTACTGAATCTGCAGTTTTCAGTCCACTTCTAGTTGTTATTCCCATAATCTGTCCCTTAGGGTTGCTCTCTGTCCTTGTTGAGAGCTTCCCTGGATCTCTTGGTACTTCATTCGCCTTGTTAAAGAATTGTTGCTCTAAGGCTTTTTGTGCCTTAGAAAATGAATTCATTGATGTCTCCAAAGCATTGAGTTTGATCAAAATTGCCTCCAGCACTGCATCTTTCTTCTCTAGCTGGGACGAACTTGATCCAGGGTCCTGGCTTCTCAATAGAGTAGAAGAAGAAGAGGGGGGTTAAGAGCATTTTGAGCATGAGAATAAGGGTTACCCGGATTTTGTTGATTAGATCTCCAATTGTTGCTGTTGGAGTTTCTATTGTTATTGTAATTGTTGTTCCGTTGCCCTTGATAGTTGTTTCTTCCTTGATATCCTCCTTCTTGCTCCTTCGATTGAGCTACTAAAAGCTCTTTCAATGCCTTTACCTCATTGCTAAGCGAGGTGAGTTGAGCTCCATTTGATGATGTTTCCTGGAAACTAACTCTCCTTGCTCCATTTTCGGTTCCTTGATGGGAGTACTTCTCCATGTTTAAAGCTTGTTTCACAATGAACTCCCAGCCTTCGTCTATCGGCATATCCATGAATGTGTCGGTGGAAAGTAGTTGGAGATTGAATTGAGTAGCTCCATCCAATCCCTTGAAGTATATCTCCAACAACTCGATCTTCTGAATCCCATGATGTGGGCAATCCAATAGAACATCTTTAAATCTCTCCCATGACTTGGACAAACTCTCCTTGTCCTTCATAATAAAAGCATTGATCTTTCCCCTCATTTCAGCGGTCTTAGAGGGAGGAAAGAACTTAGTTAGATACTCCGTTGTCATCTCTTCCTAAGTGTTGATCTTTCCGGGCGGAAGAGATTGATACCAAGCAAGCGCTGATGAAGGGTCATCCGAGATAGCTCCATCTTCAACACCACAAGGAGCCCTAACAAGAGCTCAAGCCAAACGCCAAGCGGAGATGGATGCTATCTTTCTTGCCATGGTTCAAGAAGCTCACCCAAGCTCACCTCCAATGATTCCAAGGCCCGTCATGATGCTTAGCTACATTGGGCCAGCCAAGAAGAAGTCGAATGGAGCATAGGAGAGCCTCACGTGTGCATTTGCATGGATGAAGGCGTGAGCAAGGAGGCGTGAGCAAGGCTGGCGTGAAGCTAGTAAGGGAGTGTTAAATATAGCCTAGAATTAGTCTATTTTATGGTTTTGTTTAAAACACTCTAATTTGTAATTTTTGTATTTATTTCTTTTCTGTTTTTAGGAGAGAAGGTCTAGGTTGTATATAAACCTTTCTCTCTAAATTTTGTGGGGCAGAATACGTTAAAAC
This sequence comes from Fagopyrum homotropicum, assembly GCA_033239125.1. Classification (NCBI taxonomy): domain Eukaryota; kingdom Viridiplantae; phylum Streptophyta; class Magnoliopsida; order Caryophyllales; family Polygonaceae; genus Fagopyrum; species Fagopyrum homotropicum. The sequence continues at coordinate 86,934,525 of BSWB01000006.1, forward strand.
ACATTGCCTAAGTGCCAATTGAAACCTTTTGAGTTCAGCCTCTTGTTTTGTGAAAATTGTGGTGTTTGCATCGCTTTCTCGTTCTTGTGTGTGTCAATCTCCTTCGGGTTGGTGCTACAAGTCGAATCGAAGCAAACTCTTCGTGCCTTCAATAATCCTAGATCGATTGTGTGAAGTTGTAAGAAGCGGGGTCGAATCGTCATCGGTTTGGTTCTTGGATAATCGAATCCAAGTGGAGTGTGACGCCTCAGGTATTGGCATAGGCGGCGTGCTCATGCAAGAAGGTAAGCCTATTGCCTTCTTTAGTGAAAAGCTTAAAGGAGCATGTCTTAATTACTCTACCTATGATAAAGAGTTATATGCTTTGTTTAGAGTGCTTAAGACATGGCAACACTACTTGTGGCCTAGAGAGTTTATTTTGCATTCCGATCATGAGTCTTTGAAGCATTTTCGGAGTCAAGATAAACTTGATAGGAGGCATGGTAGGTGGATGGAGTTTATTGAGACTTTTCCCTATGTTATCAAGTATAAAAAGGGAAAAGACAATGTAGTGGCGGATGCCCTCTCTAGGACGTACACATTGTTGACTACATTGGATGCTAAGGTATTAGGCTTTCTTTATATTAAGGAGCTCTATGAATCTGATATTGATTTTGGCGATACATATAAGTTATGTGTGCAAAAAGGTTCCTTAGATAAATACTATTTGTTTGAGGGATTTTTGTTTCGAATTGATAAGGTGTGCATACCTAGGTGTTCCCTTCGATTGTTGTTAGTAGAGGAAGCCCATAAAGGAGGTTTAATTGGTCATTTTGGGAGGGATAAAACTTATGCTATGCTGCACTCACACTTTTATTGGCCACACATGCTTAGAGATGTTGAAAATGTGCTTAAAAGATGCTTAGAATGCCTTAGACCTAAATCTAAAGTGAAGCCTCATGGATTGTACACACCTTTGCCCATCCCAACAACCCCTTGGGAAGACATTAGTATGGACTTTATTGTGGGATTGCCTAGGACTAAAAGAGGTAGGGACTCGATTTTTGTGGTTGTAGATCGTTTCTCTAAAATGGCTAACTTTATTGCTTGTCACAAAACTGATGATGCAGCCAATGTAGCTAATCTATTCTTTTGGGAAGTAGTTAGGTTACATGGAATTCTAAGGACAATAGTAAGTGATAGGGATGTTAAGTTCTTAAGTTATTTTTGGAAGACTCTTTGGGAAAGCTAGGCACGAAAATGTTATCTTCTACATCAAGCCACCCCCAAACTGATGGGCAAACGGAAGTAACTAATAGGACTTTAACCACACTTTTAAGGGCTGTCATCAAAAAGAATCTTAAGGAATGGGAGGATGTCTTGCCACATGTTGAATTTGCCTATAATAGAGTTGTGAATTCGTCTACTTCCATCTCTCTATTTGAGTGTGTTTATGGTTTTAATCCACTAACCCCTGTTGATCTTACACCGTTGCCTAAGAAGGAGCGAGTGGATTTAAGTGCTAAAACGCAGGTTGAACACATCAAGGAGATACATAGGAGGACAAGGATTAAGCTTGAGGAGAAAGGCAAATACAACGCAGCCAAGGCAAACCAAGGAAGGAAGAAGGTTACATTTGAGGCCGGTGACCTTGTATGGCTACACTTGAGTAAGGAGAGGTTTCAACAACTTCGGAAGTCCAAGCTCTCTCCAAGAGGAAACGGGCCTTTCAAGGTGCTACACAAGGCTGGTGACAATGCCAATGTGCTAGACTAGCCGGACGACTATGCTTGTGATCCCACATTCAATATGAGGGATCTAAGCCCTTTTCCACCCCTTAGTGATGATCAAGGAAATTTGAGGTCGAATTCTTTTAAAGAAAGGGAGAATGATGATGGGTCATCCGAGCTAGCTCCATCTTCAACACCACAAGGAGCCCTAACAAGAGCTCAAGCCAAACGCCAAACGGAGATGGATACTATCTTTCTTGCCATGGTTCAAGAAGCTCACCCAAGCTCACCTCCAATGATTCCAAGGCCCGTCATGATGCTTAGCCACATTGGGCCAGCCAAGAAGTCGAATGCAGCATAAGAGAGCCTCACGTGTGCATGTGCATGGATGAAGGCGTGAGCAAGGAGGCGTGAGCAAGGTTGGCGTGAAGCTAGTTAGAGAGTGTTAAATATAGCCTAGAATTAGTCTATTTTATGGTTTTATTTAAAACACTCTAATTTGTAATTTTTGTATTTATTTCTTTTCTGTTTTTAGGAGAGAAGGTCTAGGTTGTATATAAACCTTTCTCTCTTCATTTTGTGGGGCAGAATACGTTAAAACACATTGCCTAAGTGCCAATTGAAACCTTTTGAGTTCAGCCTCTTGTTTTGTGAGAATTGTGGTGTTTGCATCGCTTTCTCGTTCTTGTGTGTGTCAATCTCCTTCGGGTTGGTGCTACAAGTCGAATTGAAGCAATCTCTTCGTGCCTTCGATAATCCTAGATCGATTGTGTGAAGTTGTAAGAAGCGGGGTCGAATCGTCATCGGTTTGGTTCTTGGATAATCGAATCCAAGGGTTCTATCGTTTGTTCCTATCGGTTCTTCTTCCTATTCCGTTTTCCCTCTTGCTTTGCACGTTTTCCTTGCATCTTGTTTGCTGAATTTCGTTTTCTTTTATTCCTAAAAACAGGTTGCTCGTCTAGATCCGTTCTTCGCGACTAATCCCCGTATCAAGCGCCTTGTCTTTCAATGAGAAATAGAAAGGCCTTAACTTGTAGTTGTTGTTTTTCAATCTTGAAGGTCTCAAGGTCTCCATTGCAAATGTTGATGCGGAGACTCCCACTCCAAACCTCTAAATTGACATTGTCGGATCATGGATAGAACTTGCGGTCGAAGTTCATAATCATGCTCAGCTGGATCACCTAGGTTGAGTCCTAGACGCCTCACTTGCTGATTGGGGTCCATCCTCTGTCCTAGGGTTTGTGGAACTCCAGCAAAAAGATCTTCTTGAACAGGAATCCGAGGTGGTAGGTGCACATCGGCCGGGGCAACTGGGACTGGGTCCTGTCTCGGTCGAGGATCTGGGATCGGCCGAGGCAAAAACTGGGCCCTTAGAGCAACCATATCTGCTTCAATTCCTTCAGTTCTTGCGTGAGTCTCTTCTCTCTCGCTGCAGTTCTTCTCTATTGTGGCGTAGCTATTCCGATGCCTCCTTCAATTCGGCCTAAAGATCACGATCGTCTTGATTGGCCATCTTAGCGTCTCTTAATCGCCGCTTGTATGTCTTTTCTGGTTCGGGATCGTAAGGAACGAATTCGTTTCCAACACGGGTTCTTCGCATAAACGTAAGAAAAGATCCTGCAAAAACACTCAAGTAGAGTGGTTAATAGCAACAAGGGCAATTGCCCAGAAAGACAACCGAAACCGAATTGGTCTACACCAAGTCCCCGAAAATAGCGCCAAAAACTTGTTCGCTCTAAACGGTGTGTGCAAGCTTTAAAATTTATAGCCCAAGAAGTATACTTGAAGAAATAAGTGAACCCGCAGTGTACGGGTCAATTGTAATAAAAGCTAGAATTCCAAGGGTCGATCACAGGGACTTAGGTGAAACAAAGCAAAGAATCAGGTTGTCAAATATTGCAATTAACTAAAAGCAATTCAAGCAATCAAAAATGATATAAAGTCAAGCAAGGGGAAATGCGGATTCTAGGGATTAAATCATCTGGTTGTGGTTTCGACTCGAGATCTCAAAGGATAACGCGGACAAAGATGAGATTTGCAAAGGGAAGGTGTTTGTAAGGTGGGAATAGATCACCGGGTAAGGCTCACTACTCACTATCCCAAACCAAAGCTCCTATCACCGAGTAAGTCTCAAGGTACTAAGGAAAGGAACTATAATCTCAAACCAACACACCACCCAAGGGAATAGAATCAACATTTACTGGGTAAGTCTCAGGCTAACTCACAAAGATGGGATGGAGGCACACTAAAACACCAACAAAGGATAAACCTTTATTACCTACACTCATGCTCTTAGGTAAAAAAAAAAGGAATCACCGGGTAAGTCTCATCCTAGGCTTGCATTAAACCAGGAACAGTGTAATAAGGATAGGATTTGGCAAACTTAAACACTTAACTTCAGAATAGGTTCAAGATAGGTCACCTCGTTCAGTCAGATTCCACCCCGGCCTAGATGTTCAACGACTAAGCGAGGTGTTCTAGGGTTAAGGTAAAGACTCGAGCTTTCAAGGTCCTACTGGGATTAAGATCATTCTATCATCGTCTTCCCCAAAACTTTCAGTCAATCACCCTAGACTCGCATAAGAAACTTAGCCAACAATCATCATGACAACAATAGTCAAATTTATGGAAAAGGAACCAATATTCAAACATGAAAACCTTAAGAAAAAGGTCTCAATAACTGAATCAAATAACAAACAAACTGCGTTCCTCAAGTCACAAATTAACAAAGAAAATAAAACCAAAAGACAATCTAAGAAAGTCTTACAAACTTCTTCAAAAGCCAACTCCAACTATGATTCCTTCCTTCCTTGAACTTCAATCCTTCAATAATTCCTTCAAAACCTCCAAAAAATCCCTCAATTATTGGATGCTCCAAGCATGGTTGAACTTGTGGAAAATCTAACCCTTTATATAGGAGAATTATCTTCCAAAGATAAAATATCTTAAAAACATAATTTCCTATAAAATATATCTCTATCTCTAAAAATAAATCAGCCTAAAATAATATCTTCCTTACAAAAATCCAACCAAAAATATAAGATATCCTCCTTCCAAAAATAAAAGATCTCAGCCAAAAATATAGATCTCGCCGGCAGCAGGGTGTTCGCCTCGGTCGGGACGCTCCTCAAGATCACCTCGGTCGAGGTGACACTGTAGCTGACCGAGGTGAATCTCAACTGAATGTGAAATCCCTCAAATCTGGTCCAAAGTCAATTTTCTTAATCATTTCCATGCTTCCTGAGGTCTTCCGTAAGCTCCAGAATGTAGCTCCAATGACTCCTTAGCTTTCTTAGCTCCATTTTGATGCAAAACGTGCCATTTTACCTACAATTACAAGGAAACTAGTTGTAGACCTTGATTCCCGCAAAGGTAGACAAAATAACAATATAATCAAAGAATATACATCCATACATGTAGATTATTGAAGATAAAACGTCTAAAATAGCACCAAAATATAGACTTGTTCGATCCCCGGGTTCGATCCCCGGCAAAATATAGATCTCGCCGGCGGCAGGGTGTTCGCCTCGGTCCGGACGCTCCTCAAGATCACCTCGGTCGAGGTGACACTATAGTTGACCGAGGTGAATCTCAACTGAATGTGAAATCTCTCGAATCTTGTCCAAATTCAATCTTCTTAATCATTTCCATGCTTCTTGAGGTCTTCCTTAAGCTTCAGAATGTAGCTTCAATGACTCCTTAGCTTCCTTAGCTCCATTTTGATGCAAAACGTGCCATTTTACCTACAATTACAACAAATCTAGGTGTAGACCTCGATTCCCGTAAAGGTAGACAAAACAACAATATAATCAAAAAATATACATCCATACATGCAGATTATTGACGATAAAATGTCTAAACTAGCCCCAAAATATAGAGTATAATACATGCTATTAGTGGCATAGTTCAGTTGAGCTTCATCTAGCATCTTGCTAGCATAGTAAATGGCGTTGGTCCGGCCATCCTTTTTTATCCTGTAAAACGCATCAAGGCATTCGTGCGAAAACTCAAAAAAAACATCCTTATTCAAAGATTAGTGAGTGGTTTAGAAATCTATGAGAAATCCTTGATGAACCTCCTATATAAACCTAGATGCCCGAGAAAACTCCGCACACCCTTAACAAAACAAGGGGGAGGGAGTTTCTCAATAGTCTCGATCTTAGCTCGATCTAACTCAATACCTCAGTTTGAAACAAGGTGTCCTAGCACAATTCCTTCACTAATCATAAAGTGACACTTCTCCCAATTCAAAACAAGATTAGTGTCGTCACAACGTTGCAGCACTAGAGAAAGCTTAGTCAAACAATTATCAAAAGAGGAACCATATACCGAAAAATCATCCATGAATACCTCCATGATCTCCTCAATGTATTCGGAAAAGATAGCCATCATACATCGCTGGAAGGTAGTTGGTGCGTTACACAATCCAAATGGCATCCTTCTATAAGTAAATGTTCTCCATGGACAAGTGAAAGTGGTGTTCTCTTCATCATCCGGATGGATAGGAATCTAAAAGAAGCCACTATAACCATCTAAATAGCAAAAATGAGAGTGTTGAGTTAACCGTTCAAGCATTTGATCTATAAAGGGGAGCGGGAAGTGGTCCTTCCGAGTGGCCACGTTCAGCATCCTATAATCAATTCACATCCTCCAGTCCGAAACGGTCCTAGTTGGAATCAACTCGTTGTTCTTATTCGTCACAACGGTCATTCCTCCTTTCTTCGTAACTACATGCACCGGACTCACCCACTTGCTATCCGATATGAGAAATATGATACCTGCATCCAATAACTTAAGAATCTCGTTCTTCACAACCTCTTTCATGATCAGATTTAACCGTCTTTGAGGTTCCCATGAAGTCTTATGATCGTCATCCATTAGTATCTTATGCATGCAAAAAGAAGGCTTAATGCCAACAAATTCATCAATAGTATAATCTAAAGCCTTTCGATGTTTTCTTAGGACATGCATCTGTTTAGACAATTCAGTTTCAGAATGGGAAGCACTACCGATAACGGGATAAGTGGAATCCGGACCAAGGAAAGCATACCTCAAGTGACTAGGAAGTGGTTTAAGATCCACCACTAGGGGTGCTTTCTGAGGTCGATTCGTGCTTCCTCCTACAAGTGGAGTAGACTTAGATCGAAGAAATGGACTTTCAGAAGTCTCAGTTGACATTATCTCGCTTGTGACCTCGGTCGAGGTTCAAGGTGGGTGATTGAGGTGTTCTTCAGATAAGAACACCTCGCTTGGTCCAGAAAGTGCCTCGGTCGAGGTACTGGAACTGGGACCGAAACCTATATTGCTCTTCTTCCCTTGAATTACTCCTTCAATCTTATCTTCTGGATCTTCTTCCAATACTTTTAAGCTCCGTATATTTGTATAACAAGAAACATCTATACCTTCCTCCATTAAACTAAAACTAAGAACTCTTTCAAGAGGGTCATTAATAAGGATAGAGCTCACCAATTCTCTTGATTCTTCTTTGTTCGCTCCAAACGGTGTGTGCAAGCTTTAAATTTATAACCCAAGAAGTATGCTTGAACAAATATGCGAACCCGCAGTGTACAGGTCAATTGTAATAAAAAGCAAGAATTCTAGGGGTCGATCACAGGGACTTAGGTGAAACAAAGCACAGAATTAGTTGTCAAGTATTGAAATTAACCAAGAGCAATTAAAGTAATCAAAGATGATGTAAAAGTCAAGTAAGGGGAAATGCGGATTCTAGGTATTAAAGCATCTAGTTGTGGTTCCGACTCAAGATCTCAAAGGATAACGCGGACAAAGTTGAGGTTTGCAAAGGGAAGGTGTTTCTAAGATGGGAATAGATCACCGGGTAAGTCTCACTACTCACTATCCCAAACCAAAGCTCCTATCACCGGGTAATTCTCAAGGTACTAAGGAATGGAACTATAATCTCAAACCAACACACCACCCAAGGGAATAGAATCAACCTTTACCGGGTAAGTCTCAGGCTAACTCACAAAGATTGGATGAAGGCACACTCAAACACCAATAAAGGATATATTTGTATTACCTACACTTATGATCTTAGGTAAACAAACAAAGGAATCACCGTGTAAGTCTCATCCTAGGCTTGCATTGAACCAAGAAAGGTGTAATAAGGATAGGATTTGGCAAACTAGAACACTTAACTTCAGTTTCGGATCAGGAAAGGTTCACCTCGTTGAGTCAAGTTCCACCCCGGCCGAGATGTTCATCGACTGAGCGAGGTGTTATAGGGTTAAGGTTAACGACTCGAGCTTTCAAGGTCCTGTTTGGATAAGATCATTCTATCATCGTCTTTCCCACAACTTTCAGCCAATCACCCTAGAATCACATAAGAAACTTAGCCAACAATCATAATGATAACAATAATCATATATATGGGAAGGGAATCAATATTTGAACAAGAAAACCTGTAGAAAAAGGTCTCAATAACTGAATCAAATAACAACAAATTAGCGTTCGTCAAATCACAAATCAGCCAAGACAACAAACCAAAAGGGAATCTAAGAAAGTCTTACAAACTCCCTCAAAACCTAACTCCAAACTAGATTCCTTCCTTCCTTGATCTTCAATCCTTCAATCCTTCCTTCAACTCTTCTGAAAATACTCCAGAATCCTCTCTATTTGGGTGTGTAGAAGATGGTTGAATTGTGGAAAATCCAATCTTTTATATAGGAAAATTATCTTTCAAAGATTATAATATCTTAAAAAGATAATTTCCTATAAAATATATCCATATCTCTAAAATAGATTTCCCAAAAATAATATATTCCTTCCAGAAATCAAGCCCAAAAATATACGATATCTTCTTTCCAAAAATAAAAGATCTCAGCCAAAAATATATATCTTGTCGGCGGCAGGGTATTCGCCTCGGTAGGGACGCTCCTCAAGATCACCTCGGTCGAGGTGACACTGTAGTTGACCGAGGTGAATCTCAACTGAATGTGAAATCTCTCAAATCTGGTCCAAATTCAATCTTCTTCATTATTTCCATGTTTCCTGAGTTCTTCCTTAATAGAGCTGATACTTTCCGGATCCGGGCCGGATTCGAACCGGGCTTCTTCCAATTTCTTGTTCGGATGTCCGGGTTGGTTCCGGGCTAAGCCCGGGTTCCGGGCTTCGAAGCATGTCCGTACCCGTCCGCCAAGTCGGGCCGGGCCGCCTGCCGGACACCCGATTCATTTTTTGCCCTATTAACAGAAGCTAAAAAACCCACATTTTTTTAAATCGGTAAATTAATACATCCAAAAACGAGGATTTACAAGGAGCAAAACATACAAACCAGCAACATCAAGATTCATATAACAAGCAACAAGGAACCATTAAAGTACAAGTGTTGTTTAAAGGTTTCGATCCCGATTCAAAGATGAGCCTGAAGACGGGATTTGTAGAGAACATGAAGAGATTTGTGGAGATGCGACTACAAACGAGGAGTGGACTGGACTGGACCCGATTCAGACGTTAGGCAAAAAGATGAGATGCGACAACATGTGAGGAGAGGAGAGGGCCGAGGAGAGGCGACTCTGTGAGGGCCGAGGAGAGGCGACTCTGTGAGAGCTGGGGAGAGGCGACTCAGCGATGTCAGAATCCCAAATCAGAAAGTGAGGCGCTGAGGTAGATGAGAGACAACAAGAAGAAAAGCCGAGGAGAGACTGAGGGGAGTGAGGGCCGATCACAGATGCCGATGTCGATGACTCAGAGAAGGGAGGCGCTGAGGGCCTGAGGCTGGTTTGAGTGGAATGAGAACTCAGAGAAAGGAGGCGGCCGCCTATGTGAGAACTGAGAAGGATGAGGAGCGGGTGAAAAAAAGACTGAAGGCTTCTAGGGTTTCTTACTAATAATATATATATATATATATATATATATATATATATATATATATATATATATATATATATATATATATATAAAATCCGGGCCGGGCATGCAGCCCGACCGGGCCAGGCTTTTCAGCCTGGTCGGGCTTTTCCCCTTTGTTACGCTAGGATTGTGATGCGCAATTGGGTTTTAAATTTATACTCGTTATAATTATCCTAACTCCTAGCGAAACCCGCAGTGTACGGGACGTTTGTAGTAAGGATAGTATTCCGAGGTCGAACACAAAGACTAAGGTGAAATTGATTCGATTTGTGATTGAGTTTAGTAAAGACCTAGGGTGCAAGAAAAGAAAGAAATAAAGAAATAAAGAAATGAAAATCTCAAATGTTTTTGGTTGATTTTTGGTGATCAATCAAAGATCACAACACATGCAAAACAATCAATCAACTAAACTATGAATAAACACGAATGAACAACTAAACAAGATATAGATCAAAGAAAGAAAAGATGGATTCTAGGGGTTAGAAATTCCGGTCATGGCATAAGACTCAAGCTATCTATTCAATTCTTAGATTAACTATGTTGGGGATTAAGCATTTCTAGATTGGGATCAATCACCGGATAGGTCTCAAGATCCGCTAGTCCATTTCCTAGGTCTCATTACCGGGTAAGTCTCTAAGAACCTAAGGAGCGGAATTCTACTCAAACCGGATTGTTTACTCAAGGATCTAACCTATCCTCACCGGGTAAGTCTCGGAAGGGCTAGTCTAGAGCTACTATCCAGCATACTTAATCCAATGGCGGCTTATTAGGCTCACCACTACCTAAGGGTTGTTATCTTTGGAATCTAAGAGTGAGGATTACCGGGTAAGTCTCTCCTAACACTTAGTTGTTAACACTAGGTTACCCTAGGATAGATTTAACTCAACAAACACTTAGGATTTCAACATTCTAACAATCTAAATCAAGATCCATCGAACCAGGAAAATCACGGGTTGTTCTACCTAAACCACGGCCGTGGTTTGACAAGATCCACCCGTAATTCCTAACAGAGAGTACATTCAAGCACACAAGTCATCCAAAGATAAATCTAAGTTCATCCTATCATAGCCTTAGCCATAACCATCCTTTCCTTACCCTAGAACCACATCTATTTAGCCTACAACATTCATAATAGAATTCGAAACAAACAAACACAAAATCATAACATTCATTTGCAAGAGAATGAAAGAAAGAGATGAACAAGAGTACTAGGATTAAACAAAGCTGAAAATAGAATTTGGGAGACTTACAATCCTTCCAAAGGAAGGTTCAAATGGTTCTTACAACTAGAAAAAAAGAATCCGGAAATCTAGCAACAATAGCAATGTTGTTGTGTGTTCTTCTTCTTCCCTTCAATAGAGCTCTTCTTCTTCCTTTTTGACACTTTCCTTCCTAGAAAATCTTCTTCTTAAGAGGATATTTTTGTTAGAGAAATGAGAAATGGATGAGCTGCTCCAAGATGCTCCCAGCTGCCCCTCAACAACCCATGAAGGACCACTTTTATAACAAATTTGCATGAGCTGGCCATGAGAGTCTTGGCACAGCTGTCACGAGAATCTAGCAAATTCCACGGTCGTTTCCACGGCCGTGATCTGTCAGAGAACCGCGATTCTGTGCAGAAACTTTGCCTTGGATCATTAAGCTGTGATTTGGTGCATGGCTAGTGTTGGAAAGGTTCCGTGAGTCCTCCTTAGCCTACGGCTTGTGTCCTAAAGAGTCCGAGGTGTGTCGTCTAGATGTACGATCCTCAAACGCATCGTTTTAGCTCCTAAATTTCCCGAATTACCTATAAAACACGCACAAGTTCGTGTAGACATCTGTCTCGACAAAATACATGAATTGAGTGCAAAATGTCTCGAACCAATGCTAAACCATGCATGAATGAGCGAGAATTCTATCTAAATGATTGCCTAAAACTAACCCATAAATCGTGTTATCAAAATACCCCATACTTAAGGTTTGCTCGTCCCCGAGCAAATTCCCAACTATAGATTTAGAGATGACATGATTTATGTATGCAGAAAAATGGCAAAAATCTTTTTGGGTTTGTGCTTCTACTATTGGATCACCTTCAAAGTCTTGTTTCATGGCTAAGAACAAGCAATCATGCATCAAACAAATGAAAGCATGGAAAGACAATTGTACTTAACTCAAAAGTATGCATGAAATGTAAAGATGAAGAAGTCAAGAAGATCAAGAGTACATCCAATCTAAACTACTAAGTCTTACAAACATGCAAATAGGTCATAAGGTCTTATGAGATAAAAGGGCCAAGAAATGTAGTGATTGGGTGGGGGTTTCTAGGTTATGTGATGCTAATCCGGGAACGGAACTAACTTCACATCCTTGTCCTCGATCAACTTCCCCCAAGTGTATATTTTCCTCTATCTTTTCTTTCTTTTCTTTTTCTTTGACTTCTTTTTGAGATAATGGCATTGGTGTACAAGAGCCGAAACCTTGGTGATTAGCCGTCCTCGGGTTTTTTCTTAGTTTTCGAGGTGCATCCACACCGGGCACACATACCAAAACTCGTTAGGACTATCGGTTCATTTGACTTTGGCAAGGCACCAACACCCGATTATGTGAAGTGTACCGAGTTACTTGTCATTTAAACCAATGTCCCCAAGCTTATATTTTGGCTACACTTTAACAACAAATTCAGCATTTTATGCATGATATTCTTTTCATCAACAATCTTCACCCCACACTTGCTTTTTGCACACATCAACACACTAGCATGCTCCTATTCCCGGATGGGTTAAAAGAGGTCAAATTTATCTCAATTGAGGTGCTCAAGCAATCATGATTAAGATGAGGAGTAGAGAAAGATTGAATTGCCTCATTCATTCCTAGATGGTATGCAAGAACTATCATGTAATTTCAATTTTCACTACTCAATCCTTTCTAGGCAAACATCATGGTCACAAATCATTCATAGAATTCAAGAGAAGTAGTTCAAGTCCACATATGCATTTATTAATTCAACACATAAGGCCATCCATAGCCAATTCATATGACAAGATTTCATCATTAGGATCATATCCAAGCCTAGAAAGCACAAAATTTTTTAAAAATTTTCTGATTTTTATGGAATTTTCGTTTTAAGTATGTACAATGCAAGACATGTGCAAATATTAAACTATCCTAGATGCTCATCATGCAAAGGATCATGCAAACCCCACCCCATACTTAGAAACACATTGTCCCCAATGTGTAAATGAAGTAGAGAGAGTGAAAGAAGGTTCTCACGATGTAAAATTGTTCGCTATGGTATTCGGGAATTCTCAAGTGAATTGATATTGGATGATCCTATCAACCATGGTAGAGAGCTCTAAGCATTCATCAAAGCTTCGGGACCCGCGCTAGGCACCGCTAGCCGTCCAAGTTCTGCGTCCGCTCCACCCATAATTGGTGAGGGTTTCATCATCATCATTCACATGCCAAGAAAGGCTTCCAATGCTACTAATGCTCTAGCACACACGAAGTAGACAAAAACACACACAAAGATAGAAAAATCTAACAAACTAGAACAAAACAAGAAAAAGAAAAACGTTACCAATGGGTTGCCTCCCACCAAGCGCTTCTTTAAGGTCATTAGCTTGACCAAACTCGGGGGAGTCTATTCAAGGTGAAGTGGGGCAATCATGTCCACCGGAGCTCCCGGAATATACTTCTTCAAGCGGTGCCCATTCACTTTGAAATTCCCACAATGCTCCCCTCCTATCTCAATAGCTCCATGGGAAAAGATCTTCTTCACCACATATGGCCCGGTCCATCTTGATTTGAGCTTTTCGGGGAAAAGCCTTAGCCTTGAGTTGAAAAGAAGGACAAGATCTCCTTCATTCAACTCCTTGGGGATGATCTTCTTGTCATGCCATCTTTTGGTTCGTTCCTTGTAAATCCGGGCATTCTCATAAGCGTCCAACCGGATCTCCTCAAGGGCGTTTAGATCAAGCAACCTCTTTTCTCCCGCCTCCTTGAGGTCAAAATTTAGCCACTTTATGGCCCAATAAGCTCTATGCTCCATTTCCACCGGAAGATGGCAAGACTTGCCATAGACTAACTTGTAAGGAGTGGTGCCAATCGGTGTCTTGAAGGCGGTTCTATATGCCCACAATGCGTCATTGAGCTTCATAGCCCAATCCTTTCTAGTTCTAGACACCGTCTTCTCAAGGATGGCCTTTATCTCCCGGTTGGAGATCTCCACTTGGCCACTAGTTTGGGGATGGTAAGGTGTTGCCACCTTATGAGTCACCCCATACTTAGCCAAAAGCGCTCCAAAGTTCCTATTTGTAAAGTGCTTTCCTCCATCACTAATGATCACCCTTGGTGTTCCAAACCTAGGGAAGATCACCCGGTTGAAGAACCGCACCACCACCTTGGCATCATTTGTAGGAGAGGCGATTGCCTCCACCCATCTCGACACATAATCCACCGCCAATAGGATATAGAGATTGCCACATGAGGAGGGGAATTGTCCCATGAAGTCCACACCCCACACATCAAAAATCTCCACTTCTTGGATGTTATTCAAGGGCATTTCATTCCTCCTTGAGATGTTGCCCGTCCTTTGGCAAGCATCACATCCAGCTACAAAACCTTGCACATCTCTAAACAAGTTAGGCCAATAAAAACCGGATTGCAATACCTTTGCACACGTCTTGTGTGAGCTAGCATGGCCTCCACATGGTAAGGAGTGACAATGCCGAATCACACTCTCCACTTCATCTTCCGGTATGCATCTTCTAAACATCCCATCCGGTCCTCTCTTGAACAAGAGTGGCTCACTCCAATAGTAATGCCGCACATCGTTGAAGAACTTCTTTCTTTGTGCATATGTCAATCCGGGAGGCACTTCCTCACATACTAAATAATTCACAATGTCGGCATACCATGGCTCATTCCCTCTAGACACTTGGAACAAGCATTCCTCTACCATTTGCAATTGCTCATCACGGAATGAGTCATCAATTGGAATGTCATCTCTTCCAAGCTCTAATGGAGGCAATCTACTAAGGTGATCCGCCACGGAGTTCTCGGATCCCTTCTTATCTCTTATCTCCAAATCGAACTCTTGAAGAAGAAGGATCCACCGAATCAACCTTGGTTTGGCATCCTTCTTTGTAAGTAGATAACGGATCGCCACATGATCCGTATAAACTATGACCTTCGCTCCAACAAGGTATGAGCCGAACTTCTCAAATGCATACACCACCGCCAACAACTCCTTCTCGGTGGTAGCATAATTGAGTTGGGCATCATCTAGCGTCTTGCTAGCATAATAAATAGCATGAGTACGCCCTTCTTTCCTTTGCCCTAAAACGGCCACAACGGCCACATCGCTTGCATCGCACATGATCTCAAATGGTAGACTCCAATCCGGAGGTTGCATTATAGGTGCGGAGATCAAGGCGTTCTTCAACCTACAAAAAGCTTCAAGACAATCCTTGGAAAAGACAAAATCAACATCCTTCATTAGTAGGTTAGTGAGAGGCTTAGAAATTTTAGAGAAGTCTTGAATAAACCTCCGGTAAAAACCGGCATGCCCTAAGAAACTCCTTACCCCCTTTACCGAGGTAGGTGGCGGCAACTTCTCTATCGTTTCAATTTTCGCCCTATCAACCTCAATGCCACGGTTGGACACCAAGTGTCCTAACACAATGCCTTCACTTACCATGAAGTGGCATTTTTCCCAATTCAAGACAAGATTTGTCTCCTCACATCTTTGCAATACCAATGATAGGTTAGCCAAGCAATTATCAAAGGAAGAACCATACATAGAGAAATTATCCATAAACACTTTCATGATATTTTCTATGTATTCCGAAAAGATAACCATCATACACCTTTGGAAGGTGGCGGGTGCATTACACAACCCAAACGGCATTCTCCTATATGAAAAAGTACCCCATGGACATGTAAAGGTTGTTTTCTCTTGGTCATCGGGGTGGATAGGGATTTGGAAGAATCCGCTATAGCCATCTAGATAGCAAAAATGAGAGTGTTGAGCTAACCTTTCTAGCATTTGGTCAATGAAGGGGAGAGGGAAGTGATATTTCCTAGAGGCCATATTCAATTTCCTATAATCAATGCACATCCTCCACCCCGTAACCGTCCTAGTCGGGATTAGTTTATTGTTCTCATTAGTCACTACAGTCATCCCACCCTTTTTAGGAACTACATGAACGGGACTAACCCACTTACTATCCGAGATAGGGTAAATAATTCCCGCATCTAGTAACTTAATGATTTCCTTTTTGACTACCTCTTTCATTATAGGATTCAATCTCCTTTGATGTTCAATAGAGGGTTTGTGGTTATCTTCCATCATTATCTTATGCATGCACAAAGAGGGCTTAATGCCAACCAAATTATCAATAGTATAACCAATGGCCTTTCTATGCAATCTTAGTTCATGCAACAACTTAGCAAGTTCATCATCACTCAAGCATGCATTAACAATCACAGGATATGTAGAGTTTTCACCAAGAAATGCATACTTTAAATGAGAGGGGAGGGGTTTGAGTTCAAGTGAGGGAGGACCTTTGTTGGTTGAAGACGATCCAAATAAAGTTGGATGAGATGAATCCAAAGCAAATGAAGACTCTCCAAGGCTCCTAGAAGCTTGATCATTATCAAGGACTTGTCCAGGGAAATCCACGGTTGAAATCACGGCTTGCCCAACTTCCACGGCCGTGGTTCTTGCCAAGCTTGCTTCTCGGAGTTGTCCAGAAAGTTTGACGGCCGTGGAACATAAATCTCGACCGTGGATTTTGCAGCTGTTCAACACCTCTTCGTGGCTTTCAAATCCAACTCTTGGCTCCTCTTCCAAGCTCTCCAAGGCCTTGATCTCTTCATTGCAGGCCTCCTCAATACCTTCTTCCATCATGCTTAAGGCAAGAACCTTCTCCAAGGGATCTTTGATCAAGATCGAGCTCACAACTTCCCTAGATTCTTCATGCTCGATTATGTTGAAGACATCTTCATCAAGGCTGGCCCTTTCATCATTGTGGACAACTTGAACTTGATGTTCTCTTCTCCAATGTTGAAGGAGAGAGTCCCGTTCTTGCAATCCACTAGGCATCCGGAGGTGGCTAGGAAAGGTCTTCCTAAGATGATGGGAACCGGATAATCCGCCGGATTGTCCAAGACGACAAAGTCAATTGGCACATAGAATCCTCCTAGTTGCACCGGAATGTCTTCTAGAATCCCAACCGGATGAGTGATAGAACGGTCCGCCATGTAGAGGGTCATCTTGACCGGCTTTGGCTCTCCTAGTCCGACCTTTTTGCAAAGTGTAAGCGGTATGATGCTTACACTCGCTCCAAGGTCACAAAGGGCCTCGTACTTCACATCTCCCACTCCTATCGGGACGCAAAAAGAGCCCGGATCCCTTAGCTTGGGAGGCATCTCTTCCTTCATGGTTTGAATCAATTCCGAGGATCTCTTGGTCATTCTTATCTCCCCATACTCTTCCAACTTCCTTTTGTTGGAGAGTATTTCCTTCAAAAACTTGCCATATGCCGGCATTCCTAAAATGGCATCCATGAACGGAATGTTAATATGTAATTTGGACATTAGTTCAAGGAACTTACCAAAGTGATTGTCCAATCGAGCTCTTGCTCTTGATTGTGGGAACGGTAGTGGTGGCTTGTATGGAGGCGGTGCCACATAGGTTGGCTCTACATCCTTGCTCTTGCCTCCATCTTCTTGCATTCTTCCCTCTTCTACCACTACTTGCTTTCCCTTAGCTTGGTCCTTGGGCAAAGGATCCTTCATACTCAACCCACTCCTTGTTGTGATAGCCAACACTTGGCCTCTTGGGTTGTCTTCGGTTCTTCCTCAAAGCTTTCCCGGATCTCTATGGGTTTCACCCGCTTTTTGGAACACTTGTGCTTCCAAGACTTTTTGAGCCTTAGAGATTGAAGTCACGGTGCTCTCAAGACCACTCAACCTTCCTAGCAATTGCTCAAACATCATTTCGGTTCTATCCTTGGGAGGTTGTGTGAAACCGGGTGGAGGTTCTTGTGAAGCTCTTGGTGGTGGAGTTGAGCTTGTGGAAGCGGGAGGGTTCAAGGCTCTATCCGGGTTAGAGTAAGAAAACCCGGGATGGTTGTGGTTGTGCCGGTAATTGTTGAATTGCCGGTTGTTGTTGAAACTCCTTGGGCATTGGTAATTGTTGAAGTTGCCCCTTCCCATATAATTCACATCTTCCTCCTTGGAAGACAAATTGGCTTGTGGAAGCACTTGAGGGGTTGCTTGGCTCTTCAAAGTTGTAGCACACAACTCCCTTAAGGACTTCAATTCGTTGTTGATGGCGTCAAGCTTGAAATTGCTTATGGTGACTTCACTCACCTCATATGCTCCCGCCTTTCTTCCTTCACTCTTCCTATGAGAGTACTTCTGAATCACTAGAGCTTGTTTCTCCACAAACTCCCAAGCCTTATCTACATGTTTCTCCATGAATGTCCCACCGGAAAGAGATTGGAGCTTGAATTGGCTATCTTCATCAAGTCCCTTGAAGTAGATCTCCAATAGCTCAATTTTCGGTATGCCATGGTGTGGACAATCGAGGAGAAGGTCTTTGAACCTCTCCCAAGACTTGAACAAACTCTCTCTATCCTTCATCACGAAGGCATTGATCTTCCCTCTTAACTCGGTAGTCTTGGAAGGTGGGAAGAACTTAGTCAAAAACTCGGTGGTCATCTCCTCCAAAGTACCTACTCGCCCTTGTGGAATAGATTGATACCAAGCCAAGGCTTTATCCTTAAGGGAGAAGGAAAAAGCCCTAAGCTTATGGTTGTTGCTCTCCAATCTTGGCGGTCTAAGAGTCTCGATCAAGATCTCATAATTCATCAAGTGTTGATGAGGAGACTCTCCCTCCATCCGTCCGAATTGATTATACCGGATCATTTGTAGAACTTGAGGGCGGAGCTCATAGTTGTGGGTAGCGGGATCTCCTAAGTTCACACCCGGTCGGTGTGCTCTTTGTGCCGGATCCATACGTCTCCCTAGGGTTTGTGGCTCCTCAATAGCAATGGGAACAACCCTAACATTTGCCGCCGGCTGCGGTTGTGGCGGAGGAGGTGGAGGTTGTCGGCGGTTAAGCTCTCCTTGAACAAGGGCTTGCCTAATCTCCTCAATCTCCCTCCTAGTTTCCTCTTGCCTCTCATTGGCAAGTCTCCTTTCTTCCTCCAAGAGCTCATCTCTTAGCCTTATTTGCTATAAGGCTTCATCCAACTCAGCTTGGAGGTTTCTTCCGGCCATCTCTTTCTCTTTTCGGATGTCCTTGGATCTAGATCGAAGGGTTTTCTCCGGCTCGGGATCGAAAGGAGCTAAATCCTTGCCACGAGATCTTCGCATACACCTAAAGAGTAATAGATGTCCTGAAAAACAAAGACACAAACCAGAAAGAGATCAAAAGCAACAAGAAAGATCTACACTAGAAACAATCACAAAATAGACTCAATCTAGACCTAGTCCCCGGCAACGGCGCCAAAAACTTGTTACGCTAGGATTGTGATGCGCAATTGGGTTTTAAATTTATACTCATTATAATTATCCTAACTCCTAGCGAAACCCGCAGTGTACGGGACGTTTGTAGTAAGGATACTATTCCGAGGTCGAACACAAAGACTAAGGTGAAATTGATTCGATTTGTGATTGAGTTTAGTAAAGACCTAGGGTGCAAGAAAAGAAAGAAATAAAGAAATGAAAATCTCAAATGTTTTTGGTTGATTTTTGGTGATCAATCAAAGATCACAACACATGCAAAACAATCAATCAACTAAACTATGAATAAACACGAATGAACAACTAAACAAGATATAGATCAAAGAAAGAAAAGATGGATTCTAGGGGTTGGAAATTCCGGTCATGGCATAAGACTCAAGCTATCTATTCAATTCTTGGATTAACTATGTTGGGGATTAAGCATTTCTAGATTGGGATCAATCACCGGATAGGTCTCAAGATCCGCTAGTCCATTTCCTAGGTCTCATTACCGGGTAAGTCTCTAAGAACCTAAGGAGCGGAATTCTACTCAAACCGGATTGTTTACTCAAGGATCTAACCTATCCTCACCGGGTAAGTCTCGGAAGGGCTAGTCTAGAGCTACTATCCAGCATACTTAATCCAATGGCGGCTTATTAGGCTCACCACTACCTAAGGGTTGTTATCTTTGGAATCTAAGAGTGAGGATTACCGGGTAAGTCTCTCCTAACACTTAGTTGCTAACACTAGGTTACCCTAGGATAGATTTAACTCAACAAACACTTAGGATTTCAACATTCTAACAATCTAAATCAAGATCCATCGAACCAGGAAAATCACGGGTTGTTCTACCTAAACCACGGCCGTGGTTTGACAAGATCCACCCGTAATTCCTAACAGAGAGTACGTTCAAGCACACAAGTCATCCAAAGATAAATCTAAGTTCATCCTATCATAGCCTTAGCCATAACCATCCTTTCCTTACCCTAGAACCACATCTATTTAGCCTACAACATTCATAATAGAATTCGAAACAAACAAACACAAAATCATAACATTCATTTGCAAGAGAATGAAAGAAAGAGATGAACAAGAGTACTAGGATTAAACAAAGCTGAAAATAGAATTTGGGAGACTTACAATCCTTCCAAAGGAAGGTTCAAATGGTTCTTACAACTAGAAAAAAAGAATCCGGAAATCTAGCAACAATAGCAATGTTGTGTGTTCTTCTTCTTCCCTTCAATAGAGCTCTTCTTCTTCCTTTTTGACACTTTCCTTCCTAGAAAATCTTCTTCTTAAGAGGATATTTTTGTTAGAGAAATGAGAAATGGATGAGCTGCTCCAAGATGCTCCCAGCTGCCCCTCAACAACCCATGAAGGACCACTTTTATAACAAATTTGCATGAGCTGGCCATGAGAGTCATGGCACAGCTGTCACGAGAATCTGGCAAATTCCACGGTCGTTTCCACGGCCGTGATCTGTCAGAGAACCGCGATTCTGTGCAGAAACTTTGTCTTGGATCATTAAGCTGTGATTTGGTGCATGGCTAGTGTTGGCAAGGTTCCGTGAGTCCTCCTTAGCCTATGGCTTGTGTCCTAATGAGTCCGAGGTGTGTCGTCTAGATGTACGATCCTCAAACGCATCGTTTTAGCTCCTAAATTTCCCGAATTACCTATAAAACACGCACAAGTTCGTGTAGACATCTATCTCGACAAAATACATGAATTGAGTGCAAAATGTCTCGAACCAATGCTAAACCATGCATGAATGAGCGAGAATTCTATCTAAATGATTGCCTAAAACTAACCCATAAATCGTGTTATCACCCTTGTCCATACTCGGTCTTTTTAGCGGGTGGTCGGGCCGGGCCGGTAGGGACAATCCGTAGTGTATCAGCTCTATTCCTTAACCTCCAGAATGTAGCTCCTATGACTCCTTAGCTCCTTAGCTCTATTTTAGTCCAGAACGTGTCATTTTACCTACATTTACAATGAAACTAGGTGTAGACCTCGATTCTCGTAAAGGTAGATGAAACAGCAATATAATCACATAATATACATCCATACATGCAGATTATTGAAGATAAAACGTCTAAACAAGTCCCAAAATATAGACTATAATACATGCTATCATTCTTCATCGTAGATGTTGAAGATATCATCCTCCAGCGGCTCTCCTTTCATTGCAGCAAGCAATGCAAACTCCACTTGATCTCCACCAATGTTGAATTTCAACTTGGCATTCTTACAATTCACATTGCAACCTGGGGTTGCTAGAAATGGTCTCCCGGGAATGATAGGAACGGGATAATGTTCTAGTATGTCAAGTACAACAAAATCTATAGGTAAATAGAAAATACCTAACTTGACAAGAACGTCTTCCAAGATGCCCACGGGATGGGTAATGGAGCGATCCGCCATGTACAGCCTTATCTTCACTGGCTTGGGCTCTACAAGTCGGATATTCTCACTTAACTCTAACGGGATGATACTCACGCTGGCTCCTAGATCACACAACGCTTCATAAGTTACATCATCAACTTGAATGGGAATGCAAAATGAACCGGGATCTCTTAATTTGGGTGGCGTCTTCTCCTTCATGATTTGAATGAGCTCCGAGGACTTAGATGTCATCCTTACTTCTCCAAAATCTTCCAGTTTCCTCTTCCTTGATAGAATTTTTTTCAGAAACTTCTCATAGGCGAGCATCCCTAGAATATCATCAAGGAAAGGGATGTTAATGTGTAGTTTATTCATTAGGTCTAGAAACTTACCAAAATGCTTGTCTAGATGTGCTCTGGCCCTTACAAAGGGACTGGAAGTGGTGGTTTATAAGTAGGAGGTGGAATATAAACATCAGATTTATCTTTCTCTTTATGGGGCTCCACCTTGATTGGCACCTCGACCGAAGTGTTCCTCGTCTGATCCTGGACCGAGGTGTTCTTCATCTGGGCTGGCACCGACCGAGGTACTGGATCTGCAGTTTTCAGTCCACTTCTAGTTGTTATTGCCATAATCTGTTCTTTAGGGTTGGTATTTGTCCTTGCTGGGAGCTTCCCTGGATCTCTTGGTGCTTCATTCACCTTGTTAAAGAATTGTTGCTCTAAGGCTTTTTGTGCCTTCAAAAATGAATTCATTGAAGTCTCCAAAGCGTTGAGTTTGATCAAAATTTCCTCCAGCACTGCATCTTTCTTCTCTGGCTGGGATAAACTTGATCCAGCCTTCTAGCTTCTCAATGGAGTAGAAGAAGAAGAAGGGGGGAGGCTTAAGAGCATTTTGAGCACGAGAATAAGGGTTACCCGGATTTTGTTGATTAGATCTCCAATTGTTGCTGTTGGAGTTTCTATTGTTAATGTAATTGTTGTGCCGTTGCCCTTGATAGTTGTTTCTTCCTTGATATCCTCCTTCTTGCTCCTTCTTCGGTTGAGCTAATAAAAGCTCTTTCAATGCCTTTACCTCATTGCTAAGCGAGGTGAGTTGAGCTCCATTTGATGATGTTTCCTGGAAGCTAAATCTCCTTGATCCATTTTTGTTTCCTTGATGGGAGTACTTCTCCATGTGTAAAGCTTGTTTTTCAATTAACCCCCAAGCTTCGTCTCTCGGCATATCCATGAATGTGCTGGTGGAAAGTAGTTGGAGATTGAATTGAGTAGCTCCATTCAATCCCTTGAAGTATATCTCCAGCAACTCGATCTTCTGAATCCCATGATGTTGGCAATCCAATAGAACATCCTTAAATCTCTCCCATGACTTGGAAAAACTCTCCTTGTCCTTCATAATAAAAGCATTGATCTTTCCCCTCATTTCAGTGGTCTTAGAGGGAGGAAAGAACTTAGTTAGAAACTCCGTCGTCATCTCTTCCCAAGTGTTGATCTTTCCGGGCGGAAGAGATTGATACCAAGCAAGCGCCTTGTCTTTCAAGGAGAAATAGGAAGGCCTTAACTTGTAGTTGTTGTTTTTCAATCGTGAAGGTCTCAAGGTCTCCATCAGAATCTCATAGTTTTACAAATGTTGATGCGGAGACTCCCACTCTAAACCTCCAAATTGACATTGTCGGATCATGGATAGAACTTGTGGTCAAAGTTCATAATCATGCTCAGCTGGATCACCTAGGTTGATTCCTAGACGCCTCACTTGCTGATTGGGGTCCATCCTCTATCCTAGGGTTTGTGGAACTCCAACAAAAAGATCACCTCAGATAGGCATCCGAGGTGGTAGGTGCACATCAGCCGGGGCAACTGGGACTGGGTCCTGCCTCGGTCAAGGATCTGGGATCGGTCGATGCAGAAACTAGGCCCTTAGAGCGGCCATATCTGCTTCAATTCCTTCAGTTCTTGTGCGAGTCTCTTCTCTCTCTCGCTGTAATTCTTCTCTATTGAGCCATAGCTGTTCCAATGCGTCCTTCAATTCAGCCTCAAGATCGCGATCGTGTTGATTGGCCATCTTAGCTTCTCTTAATCCTCGCTTGTATGTATTTTCCGGTTCGGGATCGTAAGGAACGATTTCCTTTCCAACACGGGTTCTTCGCATAAACCTAATAAAAGATCTTGCGAAAACATTCAAGTAGAGTGGTTGGGCAATTGCCCCGAACACAACCGAAACCGACTTGGTCTACACAAAGTCCCTAGCAACAGCGCCAAAAACATGTTCGTTCCAAACGGTGTGTGCAAGCTTTAAAATTTATAACCCAAGAAGTATGCTTGAACAAATATGCGAACCCGCAGTGTACCGGCCAATTATAATAAAAGCAAAAATTTCAGGGGTCGATCACAGGGACTTAGGTGAAACAAAGCACAGAATCAGGTTGTCAAATATTGCAATTAACTAAAAGCAATTAAAGCAATCAAAGATGATATAAAGTCAAGTAAGGGGAAATGCGGATTCTAGGGATTAAATCATCTAGTTGTGGTTCCGACTCAAGATCTCAAAGGATAACGCGGACAAAGCTAAGATTTGCAAAGGGAAGGTATTTCAAAGGTGGGAATAGATCACCGGGTAAGGCTCACTAATCACTATCCCAAACCAAAGCTCCTATCACCGCGTAAGTCTCAAGGTACTAAGGAAAGGAACTATAATCTCAAACCAACACACCACCCAAGGGAATAGAATCAACCTTTACTGGGTAAGTCTCAGGCTAACTCACAAAGATGGGATGAAGTCACACTCAAACCCCAACAAAGGATAAACCTTTATTACCTACACTCATGATCTTAGGTAAACAAACAATGGAATCACCGGGTAAGTCTCATCCTTGGCTTGCATTGAACCAGGAAAGGTGTAATAAGGATAGGATTTGGCAAACTTAAACACTTAACTTCAGAATAGGTTCATGATTGGTCACCTCGTTCAGTCAGATTCCACCCCGGCCGAGATATTCAACGACTGAGCGAGGTGTTCTAGGGTTAAGGTAAAGACTCGAGCTTTCAGGGTCCTATTGGGATTAAGATCATTCTATCATCGTCTTCCCCACAACTTTAAGCCAATCACCCTAGAATCGCATAAGAAACTTAGCCAACAATTATCATGATAACAATATTCAAATTTATGGAAAAGGAATCAATATTCAAACACGAAAACCTTAAGAAAGATCTCAATAACTTAATCAAATAACAAACAAGCTGCGTTCCTCAAGTCACAAATCAGCAAAGAAAATAAAACCAATAGACAGTCTTACAAACTCCTTCAGAAGCCTATTCCAACGTTGATTCCTTCCTTCCATGAACTTCAATACTTCAATACTTCCTTCAAAACATCTAGAAAATCCCTCAATTGCTGGATGCTCCAAGCATGGTTTAACTTGTGGAAAATCCAACCCTTTATATAGGAGAATTATCTTCCAAAGATAAAATATCTTAAAAAGATAATTTCCTATAAAATATATCTCTATCTCTAAAAATAAATCAGCCTAAAATAATATCTTCCTTCCAGAAATCCAGCCAAAAATATAAGATATCCTCCTTCCAAAAATAAAAGATCTCAGCCAAAAATATAGATCTCGCCGGCGGCAAGGTGTTCGCCTCGGTCGGGACGCCCCTCAAGATCACCTCGGTCGAGGTGACACTGTAGCTGACCGAGGTGAATCTCAACTGAATGTGAAATCTCTCGAATCTGGTCCAAAGTCAATCTTCTTAATCATTTCCATGCTGCCTGATGTCTTTTTTAATTTCCAAAATGTAGCTCCAATGACTCCTTAGCTTCTTTAGCTCCATTTTGATGCAAAACGTGTCATTTTACCTACAATTACAACGAAACTAGTTGTAGACCTCGATTCCCGCAAAGGTAGACAAAACAATAATATAATCAAAGAATATACATCCATACATGGAGATTATTGAAGATAAAACGTCTAAACTAGCCCCAAAATATAGACTATAATACATGTTATCAGTGGCGTAGTTCAATTGAGCTTCATCTAGCGTCTTGCTAGCATAGTAAATGGCATTGGTTCGGCCATCCTTCTTTTGTCCAAGTAACACTCCTACGGCCACATCACTCGCATCACACATGATCTCAAAGGGCAAAGTCCAGTCGGAAGGTTGAATGATAGGAGCGGAGATAAACGCTTCCTTTATCCTGTAAAACACATCAAGGTATTCCTTTGAAAAATCAAAAACAACATCCTTATTCAAGAGATTAGTGAGTGGTTTAGAAATCTTCGAGAAATATTTGATGAACCTCCTGTACAAACCTGGATGCCCGAGAAAACTCCGCACAGCCTTAACAGAACAAGGGGGGAGGGAGTTTCTTAATAGTCTTGATCTTAGCTTGATCGACCTCAATACCTCGGTTTGAAACGAGGTGTCCTAGCACAATTCCTTCACTAACCATAAAGTGACACTTTTCCCAATTCAAAACAAGATTAGTGTCTTCACAACGTTGCAGCACTAGAGAAAGCTTAGTAAAATGATTATAAAAAGAGGAACCATATACCGAAAAGTCATCCATGAATACTTCCATGATCTCCTCAATGTATTCGGAAAAGATAGCCATCATACATCGCTGGAAAGTAGCTGGTGCGTTACACAATCCAAATGGCATCCTTTTATAAGCAAATGTCCCCCATGGACAAGTGAAAGTGGTATTCTCTTGATCATCCGGATGGATAGGAATCTGAATGAAGCCACTATAACCATCTAGATAGCAAGAATGAGAGTGTTGAGCTAAGCGTTCATACATTTGATCTATAAAGGGGAGCGGGAAGTGGTCCTTCCGAGTGGTCACGTTCAGCTTCCTATAATCAATGCACATCCTCCAGCCCGTAACGGTCCTAGTTGGAATCAACTCGCTGTTCTTATTCGTCACAACGGTCATTCTTCCTTTCTACGGAACTACATGCACCGGGCTCACCCAATTGCTATCCGATATGGGAAATATGATTCCTAGATCCAATAACTTAAGAATCTCATTCTTCACAACCTCTTTCATGATCGGATTTAACCGTCTTTGAGGTTCCCATGAAGTCTTATGATCGTCCTCCATTAGTATCTTATGCATGCAAAAAGAAGGCTTAATGCCAACAAGATCATAAATAGTATAACCTAAAGCTTTTCGATGTTTTTTTAGGACATGCATCAGTTTAGACAATTCAGTTTCAGAAAGGGAAGCCCTAATGATAACGGGATAAGTGGAATCCGGACCAAGGAAAGCATACCTCAAATGACTAGGAAAAGGTTTAAGCTCCACGACTAGGGGTGCTTTCTGAGGCTGATTCGTGTTTCCTCCTACCAGTGGAGTAGACATAGATCGAAGAACTGGACTTTCGGAAGTCTCATTTGACATTATCTCGCTTGTGACCTCGGTCAAGGTCCAAGGAGGGTGATCGAGGTGTTCTTCAGATAAGAACACCTAGCTTGGTCTAGAAAGTGCCTCGGTCGAGGTACTGGACCTGGGACCGAAACCTAAATTGCTCTTCTTCCCTTGAGTTAGTCTTTCAATCTTGGGTTCTGGATCTGCTTCCAAAGCTTTTAAGCTCCGTATATCTGCATCACAAGAAACATCTATACCTTCCTCCATTGAACTAAAACTAAGAACTCTTTCAAGAGGGTCATTAATAAGGATAGAGCTCACCAATTCTCTTGATTCTTCTTCATCATAGATGTTGAAGATATCATCCTCCAGCGGCTCTCCTTTCATTGCATCAAGCAATGCAAACTCCACTTGATCACCACCAATGTTGAATTTCAACTTGGCGTTCTTACAATCCACATTGCAACCCGAAGTTGCTAGAAATGGTCTCCCGAGAATGATAGGAACGGGATAATCTGCTGGTATGTCAAGTACAACAAAATCTATAGGTAAATAGAAATTACCTAACTTGACAAGAACGTCTTCCAAGATGCCCACGGGATGGGTAATGGAGCGATACGTCATGTACAACCTTATCTTTACCGGCTTGGGCTCTCCAAGTCCTATCTTCTCACATAGCTCCAGCGAGATGATACTCACACTGGCTCCAAGATCACACAACGCTTCATAAGTTACATCCCCAACTTGAATGGAAATGCAAAATGAACCGGGATCTTTCAATTTGGGTGGCATCTTTTCCTTCATGATTTGAATGAGCTCCGAGGACTTATATGTCAGCCTGACTTCTCCAAAATCTTCCAGTTTCCTCTTCCTTGATAGAATTTCTTTCAGAAACTTCCCATAGGCGGGCATCCCTAGAATATCATTAAGGAAAGGGATATTAATGTTTAGTTTATTCATTAGGTTTAGAAACTTACCAAAAATGCTTGACTAGATGTGCTTTGGCCCTTGAGTGAGGGAATGGAAGTGGTGGTTTATAAGTGTTACGCTAAGATTGGTAGCACAAAAAGCCTTAAATTTATAACTCGAACTAAATCCTAAACTACCTAGCGAAACCCGCAGTGTACGGGACGTTTGTAGTAGGGATAGTATTCCGAGGTCGAACACAAAGACTAAGGTGAAATTGATTCGATTTGTGATTGAGTTTAGTAAAGACCTAGGTTGAAAGAAAAGAAAGAAATAAAGAAATGAAAATCTCAAATGTTTTTGGTTGGTTTTTGGTGATCAATTAAAGATCACAATTCATGCGAGGTAAACAATCAACTAAACTATGAATCAACACTAATAAACAAGCTAAACAAGATATAGATCAAAGAAAGAAAAGACGGATTCTAGGGGTTAGAAGTTCCGGTTATGGCATAGGACTCAAGCTATCTATTCATTCCTTGGATTAACTATGTTGGGGTTAAGTGTTTCTAGATTGGGATCAATCACCGGGTAGGTCTCAAGATCAACTAGTCCATTCCCTAGGTCTCATTACCGGGTAAGTCTCTAAGAACCTAAGGGACGGAATTCTACTCAAACCGGATTGTTGTCTAGAGATCTTACCTATCCTTACCGGGTAAGTCTTGGAAGGGAAGTCCTAAACGACTATCCTAGCACACTTAATCCAATGGCGGCTTATTAGGCTCACCACTACCTAAGGTTTGTTATCTTTGGAATCTAAGAGTAAGGATTACCGGGTAAGTCTCTCCTAACACTTAGTTGCTAACACTAGGTCACCCTAGGATAGATTTAACTCAACAAACACTTAGGATTTCAACTTTCTAACAATCCAAGACAAGATCCATCAAACCAGGGAAAATCACGGTTTGTTCTACCTAAACCACGGCCGTGGTTAGGCAAGAACTACCCGTGATCTCTAACAGAGGCTACGTTTATGTACACAAGTCATCCAAAGATAAATCTAAGTCCGTCCTATCATAGCCCTAGCCATAACCATCCTTTCCTTACCCTAGAATCACATCTATTTAGCCTACAACGTTCATAATAGAAATCGAAACAAGCAAACACAAAATCATGACATCCATTTGCAAGATGATGAAGGAAAAGAGATGAACAAGTGAACTTAAAATAAACCAAGCTGAAAATAGAATTAGAGCAACTCACAATCCTTCCAAAAGAAGGTTCAAAGGGTTCATACAACTCTAGAAATAGAATCCGGAATTCTTCACTAGAAAAATCTATCAAGGTGTGGCAATGGTGTGTGTTCTTCTTCTCCTCTTCAATGGAGCTCTTCTTCTTCCTCTTTGACACTTTCCTTCCTAGAAAAACTTCTTGTTGAGAGAATATTTTTGTTAGAGAGTCATGGATAATGGAGAGCTGCTCCAAGATGCCTCTCACAGCCCATGAAGGACCACTTTTATAACAAACTTGCATGAGCTGGCCATGAGAGTCGTGGCACAGCTGTCACAAGAATCTGGCAAAATCCACGGGTGATTCCACGGCCGTAGAGTGTCAGAGAACCGTGATTCTGTGCAGAAACTTCGCCTTGGATCATTAAGCTGTGATTTGGTGCATGGCTAGTGTTGGCAAGGTTCCATGAGTCCTCTTTAGCCCTTAGCTTGTGTCCCAATGAGTCCAAGGGTGTGTCATCTAGACGAACGATCCTCAAACGTATCGTTTTAGCTCCTAAATCTCCCGAAATACCTATAAAACACGCACAAGTCCGCGTAGACGTCTATCTCGACAAAGTACATGAATTGAGTGCAAAACGTCGTGAACTAGTGCTAAACTATGGATGAATGAGTGAGAAATCTATCTAAATGATTACCTAAAACTAAGCAATAAATCGTGTTATCAAAATACCCCATACTTAAGGTTTGCTCGTCCCCGAGCAAATTCCCAACTATAGACTAAGAGATGACATGATTTATGCATGCAGAAAAATGGCAAAATCTTTTTGGGTTTGTGCTTCTATTATTGGATCACCTTCAAAGTCATGTTTCATGGCAAAGGATAAGCAAGTCATGCATCAAACAAATGAAGACATGGAAAGACAATTGTACTTAACTCAAAAGTATGCATAAAATGTAAGGATGAAGAAGTCAAGAAGATCAAGAGTACATCCAATCTAAATCACTAAGTCTTACAAACATGCAAATAGGTCATAAGGTCTTGTGAAATAAAAGGGTCAAGAAATGTAATGATTGGGTGGGGATTTCTAGGCTATGTGATGCTAATCCGGGAACGGAACTAACTCCACAATCTTGTCCTCGATCAACTTCCCTCAAGTGTATATTTTCCTCTATCTTTTCTTTCTTTTCTTTTTCTTTGACTTATTTTTGAGACAATGGCATTGGTGTACCAA
Source organism: Fagopyrum homotropicum (assembly GCA_033239125.1). NCBI lineage: Eukaryota > Viridiplantae > Streptophyta > Magnoliopsida > Caryophyllales > Polygonaceae > Fagopyrum > Fagopyrum homotropicum. Next base: position 86,964,711 of record BSWB01000006.1, read on the forward strand.
GCCGAAACCTTGGTGATTTGCCGTCCTCGGGCTTTTTTGTAGTTTTCGAGGTGCATCCACACCGGGCACACATACCAAAGCTCGTTTAGGACTATTGGTTTATTTGACTTTGGCAAGGCACCAACACCCGATTATGTGAAGTGTACCGAGTTACTTGTCATTTAAGCCAATGTCTCCAAGCCTATATTTTTGGCTACACTTTCACAACAAATTCAGCATTTTATGCATGATATTCTTTTCATCAACAACTTCACCCCACACTTGCTTTTTGCACACATCAACACACTAGCATGCTCCTATTCCCGGATGGGTTAAAAGAGGTCAATTTTATCTTAATTGAGGTGCTCAAGTAATCATGATTAAGATGAGAAGTAGAGAAAGATGAATTGCCTCATTCATTCCTAGATGGTATGCAAGAACTATCATGTAAATTCGATCTTCAATACTCAATCATTTCTAGGCAAACATCATGATCACAAATCATTCATAGAATTTCAAGAGAAGTACTTCAAGTCCACATATGCGTTCATCAATCATAACACATGAGGCCATCCATAACCAATCCTCAAGACAAGATTCATCATTAGGGTCATATCCAAGCCTAGGAAGCACAAAATTTTTTTAAATTTTCTGAATTTTTATGGGATTTTCGATTTAAGTATGTACAATGCAAGACATGTGAAGATTATAAACTATCCTAGATGCTCATCATGCAAAGGATCATGCAAACCCCACCCCATACTTAGAAACACATTGTCCCCAATGTGGTATACAAGTAAAGAGAGTGAAAGAAGGTTCTCACAATGTAAAAATGGTTTGCTATGGTATTTGGGATTTCTTAATAGTGAATTGATGCTTGATGATCCTATCAACCATGGTAGAGAGCTCTAACCATCCATCAAAGCTTCGGGACCCGCGCTAGGTACCGCTAGCCGTCCAAGTTCCGCGTCCGCTCCACCCATAATTGGTGAGGGGTTCATCATCATCATTCCTATGTCAAGCAAGGTTTCCAATGCCACTAATGTTCTAGCACACACACAAGGTAGACAAAACACACACAAAGATAGAAAAACCTAAAAACGAAAACAAAACGAAAAAGGAAAAATATTACCAATGGGTTGCCTCCCACCAAGCGCTTCTTTAAGGTCATTAGCTTGACCAAACTCGGGAGCATCTATTCAAGGTGAAGTGGGGCAATCATGTCCACCGGGGCTCCCGGAATATACTTCTTCAAGCGGTGCCCATTCACTTTGAAATTTCCACAATGCTCTCCTCCTATCTCAATAGCTCCATGGGGAAAGATCTTCTTCACCACATATGGCCCGGTCCATCTTGATTTGAGCTTTCCAGGAAAGAGCCTTAGCCTTGAGTTGAAGAGAAGGACAAGATCTCCTTCACTCAACTCCTTGGGGATGATTCTTTTGTCATGCCATCGTTTGGTTCTTTCCTTGTAGATACGGGCATTCTCATAAGCTTCCAACCGGATCTCTTCAAGGGCGTTTATATCGAGCAACCTCTTTTCTCCCGCCTCCTTGAGGTCAAAATTTAGCCACTTAATGGCCCAATAAGCTCTATGCTCCATTTCCACCGGAAGATGGCAAGACTTTCCATAGACCAACTTGTAAGGAGTGGTTCCAATTGGTGTCTTGAAGGCGGTTCTATATGCCCACAATACGTCGTTGAGCTTCATAGCCCAATCCTTTCTAGTCCTAGACACCGTCTTCTCAAGGATGGCTTTGATCTCCCGGTTGGATATCTCCACTTGGCCACTAGTTTGGGGATGGTAAGGTGTTGTCACCTTATAAGTCACCCCATACTTGGCCAAAAGCGCCCCAAAATTTCTATTGGTGAAGTGCTTTCCTCCATCACTAATGATCACCCTTGGTGTTCCAAACCTAGGGAAGATCACCCGGTTGAAGAACCGCACCACCACCTTGGCATCATTTGTAGGAGAGGCGATTGCCTCCACCCATCTTGACACATAGTCCACCGCCAATAGGATGTAGAGATTTCCACACGAAGAAGGGAATGGTCCCATGAAGTCCACACCCCAAACATCAAATATTTCGACTTCTTGGATGTTGTTCAAGGGCATTTCATTCCTCCTTGAGATGTTGCCCGTCCTTTGGCAAGAATCACATGCCGCTACAAAACCTTGCACATCTCTAAACAAGTTAGGCCAATAAAAACCGGATTGCAATACCTTCGCACATGTCTTGTGTGAGCTAGCAGGGCCTCCACATGGTAAGGAGTGACAATGCCGGATCACACTCTCCACTTCATCTTCCGGTATGCATCTTCTAAACATTCCATCCGGCCCTCTCTTGAATAGAAGTGGTTCACTCCAATAGTAGTGCCTCACATCGTTGAAGAACTTCTTCCTTTGTGCATACGTCAGTCCGGGAGGCAGTTCCTCACACACTAAGTAGTTCACGATGTCGGCAAACCATGGCTCACTTCCTCTAGACACTTGGAACAAGCATTCCTCCACCATTTGTAATTTCTCATCCCGGAATGAGTCATCAATTGGGATGTCATCTCTTTCAAGCTCTAATGGTGGGAGTCTACTAAGGTGATCCGCCACGGAGTTCTCGGATCCCTTCTTGTCCCGTATTTCCAAATCAAATTCTTGTAGAAGAAGGATCCACCGAATCAACCTTGGCTTCGCATCCTTCTTTGTAAGTAGATAACGGATCGCAGCATGATCCGTATAAACTATGACCTTCGCTCCAACAAGGTATGAACGGAACTTCTCAAATGCATACACCACCGCTAACAACTCTTTCTCGGTGGTAGCATAATTGAGTTGGGCATCATCAAGCGTCTTGCTAGCATAATAAATGGCATGAGTGCGCCCTTCTTTCCATTGCCCCAAAACAGCCCCAACGGCTACATCGCTTGCATCACACATGATCTCAAATGGTAGACTCCAATCCGGAGGTTGCATGATAGGTGCGGAGATCAAGGCGTTCTTCAACCTACAAAAATCCTCAAGACAATCTTTGGAAAAGACAAAATCAACATCCTTCATTAGTAGGTTAGTGAGAGGCTTAGAAATTTTAGAGAAGTCTTGAATAAACCTCCGGTAGAAACCGGCATGCCCTAAGAAACTCCTTACCCCCTTCACCGAGGTAGGTGGTGGCAACTTCTCTATCGTTTCAATCTTGGCCCTATCAACCTCAATGCCGCGGTTGGACACCAAGTGTCCTAACACATCCCTTCACTTACCATGAAGTGGCATTTTTCCCAATTTAAGACAAGATTTGTCTCCTCACATCTTTGTAATACTAAGGACAAGTTAGCCAAGCAATTATCAAAGGAAGAACCATAAACAGAGAAATCATCCATAAACACTTCCATGATATTTTCTATGTATTCCGAAAAGATAGCCATCATACACCTTTGGAAGGTGGCGGGTGCATTACACAACCCAAATGGCATTCTCCTATATGCAAAAGTACCCCATGGACATGTAAAGGTTGTTTTCTCTTGGTCATCGGGGTGGATAGGGATTTGGAAGAATCCACTATAGCCATCTAGATAGCAAAAATGAGAGTGTTGAGCTAACCTTTCTAGCATTTGGTCAATAAAGGGGAGAGGGAAGTGATCTTTCCTGGAGGCCATGTTCAACTTCCTATAATCGATGCACATTCTCCATCCCGTAACCGTCCTAGTCGGGATTAGTTCGTTGTTCTCATTAGTCACTACGGTCATCCCACCCTTCTTAGGAACTACACGAACGGGACTAACCCACTTACTATCCGAGATAGGGTAGATAATTCCCGCATCTAGCAACTTAATGATTTCCTTTTTGACTACCTCTTTCATTATAGGATTCAATCTCCTTTGATGTTCAATAGAGGGTTTATGATTATCTTCCATCATTATCTTATGCATGCACAAAGAAGGTTTTATGCCAACCAAATCATCGATAGTATAACCAATGGCTTTCCTATGCAATCTTAGTTCATGCAACAACTTAGCAAGTTCATCATCACTTAAGCATGCATTAACAATCACAGGATATGTAGAGTTTTCACCAAGAAATGCATACTTCAAATGAGAGGGGAGGGGTTTAAGTTCAAGTGAAGGAGGACCTTTATCGGTTAAACACGATCCAAATAAGGTTGGATGAGATGATTCCAAAGCAAATGAAGACTCTCCATGGCTCCTAGAGGCTTGATCATCATCAAGAGTTGATCCAGGGAAAATCACGGCTGGAACTAAGGTTTGCTCAACTTCCACGGCCGTGGTTCTTGCCAAGCTTGCTTCTCGGAGTTGTCCAGAAAGTTTGACGGCCGTGGAACATAAATCTCGACCGTGGAACTTGCAGCTGTTCAGGACCTCTTCGTTGCTTTCAAATCCAACTCTTGGCTCTTCTTCCAAGGCCTTGATCTCTTCATTGCAAGCCTCCTCAACACCTTCTTCCATCATACTTAAGGTAAGAACCTTCTCCAAGGGATCCTTGATCAAGATCGAGCTTACAACTTCCTTAGATTCCTCTTGCTCGACTATGTTGAAGACATCCTCATCAAGAGTTGGCCCTTTCGTCATTGTGGATAACTTGAACTTGATGTTCTCTTCTCCAATGTTGAAGGAGAGAGTCCCGTTCTTGCAATCCAGTAGGCATCCGGAAGTGGCGAGGAAGGGTCTTCCTAAGATGATGGGAACCGGATAATCCGCCGGGATGTCCAAGACGACAAAGTCAATTGGCACATAGAATCCTCCTAGTTGCACCGGGATGTCTTCTAAAATCCCAACCGGATGAGTGATAGAACGGTCCGCCATATAGAGGGTCATCTTGACCGGTTTTGGCTCTCCTAGCCCCACCATGTTGCAAAGTGCAAGCGGTATGATGCTTACACTCGCTCCATGATCACAAAGGGCTTCGTACTTCACATCTCCCACTCCAATTGGGACACAAAAAGAGCCCGGATCTCTTAGCTTGGGAGGCATCTCCTCCTTCATTGTTTGGATCAATTCCGAGGATCTCTTGGTCATTCTTATCTCCCCATACTCCTCCAACTTCCTTTTGTTGGAGAGTATTTCTTTCAAAAACTTGCCATATGCCGGCATTCCTAAAATAGCATCCATGAACGGAATGTTAATATGCAATTTAGACATTAGTTCAAGGAACTTACCAAAGTGATTGTCCAAACGAGCTCTTGCTCTTGATTGTGGGAACGGTAGTGGTGGCTTGTATGGAGGCGGTGCCACATAGGTTGATACCAAGCCAAGGCTTTATCCTTAAGAGAGAAGGAAAAAGCCCTAAGCTTATGGTTGTTGATGATTAAGCTCTCCTTGAACAAGGGCTTGCCTAATCTCATCAATCTCCCTCCTAGTTGCCTCTTGCCTCTCATTGGCAAGTCTCCTTTCTTCCTCCAAGAGCTCATCTCTTAGCCTTATTTGCTCTAAGGCTTCATCCAATTCAGCTTGGAGGTTTCTTCCGGCCATCTCTTTCTCTTTTCGAATGCTCTTTGATCTTGATCTAAGGGTTTTCTCCGGTTCGGGATCGAATGGAGCTAAATCCTTTCCACGAGATCTTCGCATAAACCTAAAGAGTAAGAAATGTCCTGAAAAGCAAAGACACACACCAAAGAGAGATCAAAAGCAACAAGAAAGATCTACACTAATAACAATCACAAAATAGACTCAATCTAGACCTAGTCCCCGGCAACGGCGCCAAAAACTTGTCACGCTAAGATTGGTAGCACAAAAAGCCTTAAATTTATAACTCGAACTAAATCCTAAACTACCTAGCGAAACCCGCAGTGTACGGGACGTTTGTAGTAGGGATAGTATTCCGAGGTCGAACACAAAGACTAAGGTGAAATTGATTCGATTTGTGAGTTTAGTAAAGACCTAGGTTGAAAGAAAAGAAAGAAATAAAGAAATGAAAATCTCAAATGTTTTTGGTTGGTTTTTGGTGATCAATCAAAGATCACAATTCATGCGAGGTAAACAATCAACTAAACTATGAATCAACACAAATAAACAAGCTAAACCAGATATAGATCAAAGAAAGAAAAGACGGATTCTAGGGGTTGGAAGTTCCGGTTATGGCATAGGACTCAAGCTATCTATTCATTCCTTGGATTAACTATGTTGGGGTTAAGTGTTTCTAGATTGGGATCAATCACCGGGTAGGTCTCATGATCAACTAGTCCATTCCCTAGGTCTCATTACCGGGTAAGTCTCTAAGAACCTAAGGGACGGAATTCTACTCAAACCGGATTGTTGTCTAGAGATCTTACCTATCCTTACCGGGTAAGTCTTGGAAGGGAAGTCCTAAACGACTATCCTAGCACACTTAATCCAATGGCGGCTTATTAGGCTCACCACTACCTAAGGTTTGTTATCTTCGGAATCTAAGAGTACGGATTACCGGGTAAGTCTCTCCTAACACTTAGTTGCTAACACTAGGTCACCCTAGGATAGATTTAACTCAACAAACACTAAGGATTTCAACATTCTAACAATCCAAGACAAGATCCATCGAACCAGGGAAAATCACGGTTTGTTCTACCTAAACCACGGCCGTGGTTAGGCAAGAACTACCCGTGATCTCTAACAGAGGCTACGTTTATGTACACAAGTCATCCAAAGATAAATCTAAGTCCGTCCTATCATAGCCCTAGCCATAACCATCCTTTCCTTACCCTAGAATCACATCTATTTAGCCTACAACGTTCATAATAGAAATCGAAACAAGCAAACACAAAATCATGACATCCATTTGCAAGATGATGAAGGAAAAGAGATGAACAAGTGAACTTAAAATAAACCAAGCTAAAAATAGAATTAGAGCAACTCACAGCCCATGAAGGACCACTTTTATAACAAACTTGCATGAGCTGGCCATGAGAGTCGTGGCACAGCTGTCACAAGAATCTGGCAAAATCCATGGGTGATTCCACGGCCGTGGAGTGTCGGAGAACCGTGATTCTGTGCAGAAACTTCGCCTTGGATCATTAAGCTGTGATTTGGTGCATGGCTAGTGTTGGCAAGGTTCCATGAGTCCTCTTTAGCCCTTAGCTTGTGTCCCAATGAGTCCGAGGGTGTGTCATCTAGACGAACGATCCTCAAACGTATCGTTTTAGCTGCTAAATCTCCCGAAATACCTATAAAACACGCACAAGTCCGCGTAGACGTCTATCTCGACAAAGTACATGAATTGAGTGCAAAACGTTGTGAACTAGTGCTAAACTATGCATGAATGAGTGAGAAATCTATCTAAATGATTACCTAAAACTAAGCAATAAATCGTGTTATCAATAAGCAGGAGGTGGAATATAAACTTCAGATTTATCTTTCGCTTTCTGGGGCTCCACCTCGATTGGCACCTTGATGGAAGTGTTCCTTGTCTGATCCTGGACCGAGGTGTTCTTCGTCTGGGCTGGAACCGACCGAAGTACTAGATCCGTAGTTTTAAGTCCACTTCTTGTTGTTATTGCCATAATCTATCCCTTAGGGTTGCTCTCTGTCCTTGCTGGGAACTTCCCTGGATCCATGGACCGAGGTGCACAATAACCGAAGCCTAGGAGATCAGCAATCATCAATTTATCTCTCACGCTGGGAGCTTCCCTGGATCCATGGATAGAGGTGCACAATAACCGAAGCCTAGGGTCCAATCTGTCTACGTTCAATCTCTATCATTATCAAAGCCACAACTATCACCCCTTCACCTTAGAATTGCTAAAGGGTTTTATCCAATAATCATTGTCATTGAATCAATAATCAAGTTTAAAAGAGAAAAAGGATAAAATCTCGAAAACTCAACAATACTGAAAAACAAACAACAAGTATATGTGTTCAATGTGTTCAGAATAGGGAATAGAAATGCTCACAACAATCTCTAGGAACAATTAAGAACGGGATGTCAATCCACCTTCAAATGTAAACCCTAAGATCTTCCTAAGTACGCAATCTCGAAATGCGTCCTTCTCGGGATCTTCCCTGTACGCAATGTAATCTTCCTAAGAAATCTCCAATGAAATGTACCGTATGCAGCCGTCCTTAATTTCTCCGTTCTTCAGCCTTCTTATTGGGAAATAGTAGGGTTACTAAAAGCCCGATAACCGCTGTTGACGTGGCTAATATGACACGTGGCAAAGGTTATAAGAATCACGGTCTAGTGTAAACTTCCACGGTCATGGTTCTGGTCGTGGAACCTTTTTGTTGCTCTCGACATGGTTTTCCTCGCCCTCAATAGTAAAACAACGGTCGTGGTTCTCTTGGTTTGGCCCAGATTTGTCAAATTCCTTTGTAAAAGCCTTTGTTTCGTAAAGTTCTCTAATCATGCTCCTTCCTTAGCTTCTCAAATGCATCCTCTTGATGCCTAGCATGATCAAACACTCCTATACTCTCATATATGCTCCAATCCAAGCCTTTATTCACCTAAAAATACAACAAAGCTTGTGTAGATCTCTATATTGAGAAAATAGGTGAATGTGCTCATAAATGCTTCAAACTCTTATCCATCTACACAACTAAAAGGGAAAAACAATCAAAACAGGTGCCTAAAATATGGTCATATTTCATGCTATCAAACTACCCCATACTTGTCGCTTGCTTGTCCCCAAGTAAGGTTTTCAAAAGATTAGAATACAAGGTAGGATGAAATATGAATGCAAAACAAGGTAAAAACAATCTTTTTGGTATTGTTCTTCTAATCAATTGATCATTCATCTTGCTTCATGCTTCCTTGAAAACATCATATACATAAATCAAAATATGTCAAGCAAAAGGAAACATCATAAAATTGCATAAGCTCCGAGACAAACATCATAACCTTCAAGCATTGCAAAATCAAACATGTGAAACTTCAATTTATATCACCAAGTCATACATCATTCTTATGATCTCAAGGACTTTCAAGTAAGGTCAAGAATATAAATATGTGGGAAACTTATAAGGAAATGTGGTGTATAAATTTGGGAAGAAGGAACAACACAAACTCTTTTTATAATTTGAACCAGCTACCAATTAGAGCTTTGCTCTTTATTTTAGCACAAAATTATTCGACTTTACTTTTTAGAAATATGGACAACGATGCACAAAAACCGATTCCAAGGAAATTGGCAATTCTCAATTTCGAGAAGCCTCAAACCCTTGATGCACATACCATAGTCTGTTAGGAATATCGCTCAATCCGATTTTGGCAAGACACAAACACCCGGCTATGTGAATGGTGCCGAGTTACTCATCATCATGATTGACTTCCGCAAAGCTATTTTTCTACACTTTGAATTCACAAAATTTCTTTCATGTCCCTCCCATATCAAACATGCCAAAATCAAGTCTTCCTAATTCCGGGATAGGTAAAGGAGGCAAATAATTTCATTGAGGGGAAAGGTGATTAAGGAAAGAAGAAAGAAAAATCGAGGTGCCTTAATCATCTCATAAAAAAAAGGTGCAAGAACTTATATTGTGATTTCAATCTCTATTCCTCAATATGATTTAGATAAAACTCTCACCTTATAAAACTTGCAAGAAAGGTTAAACAACATACTCAATTTCTTCACAATTCATAATTCAATTCAAGCATACAAATGCGTTCAAAAAAATTCATTCCACAAGTAGATTCATCATAGAATTCATCTCCAATCTTAGAAGCACAATAATTTTCAAACAAATTTCAAAATTTTTATGGGTTTTTCAAAGCTTTTTAATGCAATGCAATAAAGAAACGTGTGACAATAGAAGAAAGATGCAAGTGTTCATGGAAATAAGTGAAAGCAAGTGTACCTAGTTATTACATAAACGAGTGTCACACCACACCCCATACTTAACATACACACTGTCCTCAATGTTTAGGAAAAATAAAGAAAAGAAAAAGAACTAAGAAAACTCACTAAGGCGGTGGTGTAGCTCGAAACATCCATAGTCAATCACTGCTGAGGTGGCTGCGGTGGTGGCTAAGGAAAGAAGTCGGAGCTGAAAGGTCGCCCAAACTGCTGGCGATAGACGTCACGAAGGATCCTTGAATTCTCTTGCCTCTCTACATCATGCTCCTCCTTGCGAGTCTCTAAGTCGTCCATCATCCTAGAGATATCACCCGCCCATGCTGGCTACTGTCCATACCAAGAAGGAGTTTGTTATACCCACTCCGGCTGCTGCTGAGTCCATGCAGGAGCCTGCTGGTACCAAGGTGGAGGAGCTCCCATCCAAGCTGGCTGATGGGCGTACCAATCCGGTGTACCACTCATCCATGTGGGCCGCTCACTAACACTGGCTCGGCGAGAGGGGGAAGACGCGGAAGGCCTCGGCTGGTAGGTGGATCTCCTAGAGGAGGAAGACGTGGAAGTCCTGCTCATCCCCTCCAGCAATTGGAATGTCATCTTCTCTCATCTCCTCATCCTCATCAACTACAGCTGGAACCTCGTCGGGAATGTAAGGAGGAACTCCTAACCTGTTAGCATGCATAGGAACAAAAGTCTCCTTCCGGTTCTCTCAATTAAGCCTAAGAGAGTATTCCGGGAGCCATGGAATGCCTCCACCACCTCTATCCTCCCAAGGCATGGCTGTGGTAGGTGGACTACGATGGCAAGGGAACAAGAGTCCTCTAGGCAAGAGACCATTGAGCCCCAAAGGTCTCGCAGCAGCTGTTCTCGTACAAGCGGAATAGTCAACCCCTAGCTGATTTCTAATATGTGTAACCATGCCTCCATAACCTATATTTCCTGCTGATTTATTCTTCACTTTACTAACGGTGGAGGAGAGCAAGGTTGCACAATACGGAGAGTGGCCGGAAATCATGCAATACAAGATGAAGAGCTCTTCGGCCTTGACCTTTTGAGAGTTCTCGGTCCTCGGGAATAGGCATTCTGAAAGGATCCTATGGGCTATCTTAATAGCTAGATGGTAGATGAGCTTGGCCTTCGAATTGGCCGGTTGCCAACGATCCTCATGACCGACTATCATAGCTATCTCTTTCCAAAACTCCTTAGCCTTAACTCCTGTAGGAAACGTTCCATTGAATGTCTCATTGAACCCAAACATCATCCCAAACTGTGCAATGGAGAAATTGTAGTTGCGCTCCATCAATCTAAAAGAAACTATTCGGTTAACGGCGTCATGCTCAAAGGAAGTAATGAACTCCCTAGTGATTTCCTTATATGCATCCTCCCTAATGGTGGAGAATATAATCAAGCCGGCCCTATCAAGTAGCCAAGTCAAGTCCTCAACCATATTCAGTTCTTGAAGCTCCTCCATGACAAAATACCTAGGAGCTATCACATTCCGCTTAGAAAACTTTTCCATGGCTCTAAAGTAATCGTTATGGATAGTGGGGACTCTAGGGACTGGTAGTTCTACAGGAGGGGGTTGGGAAGAAGGCCCATCACCCTTTGACTTCTTGGTTTTGTTGGATTTCCTAGTTCCGAATATTTTCTCACAAATCAGCAAAAACCACGGGTTGTTCTTCAGAAACCACGGCAGTGGAACTATACTACACCCGTGGAATTGTTCGACTTCACTAAAAATTCAGCAAATTCGCAGCAAACTCAGCAACAATAGCCTTAAACTATTTCTAAGTTCAATTATGTTCAGTTCTCGTAGAAATTTGCAAGAAAAACGAACAAATTCAATCAAGAAGAGATAGAGAGAAAACCTAAGGTTTGGATTTGGGAAAATCCAAATTCCTTACCGATTGTCGATTGTTTGCTGAGTTGGTTGTTGGAATCTTGTAGAGTATCCGATTTGCTTCACTTTTGGTTGAATAATCGTTCGAATCGGTCACCGGATGAAGAATCACGAAGGTGAGGTTAGTTCGGCGTGGTTTGGGGCGTGGAAGGTTGAAAGTGTGAGTTTTTGTGAAGAATGAGGAGTTTATATAGTGGCCGTAAAAATTTTGAAAACCACGGCCAGTCGGGGTGTTCCACGGCCGTGGTTTTGTACGGAACCCGTGGAATTTGGCGTTTTTATTTTCTTTAGCTACGACCTTGTTTTCCACGGCCTAATTTAGCAAACCACGACCGTAGTTTTGCCCTTTTCGCCGTGGAATCCTCTATTCTTGCCAAGATTTTAAGTTTCGTCATTTTTTTCCAGCTTTTCCTCTCTTCTTTTGCTCATTCCTTATTCTTGGTATCCAAAGACACAAACATACATGAAGGTATCGAAGAAAATCAATCAAAAGCATCTAAACTAATCTAATCTAAGAAAGAAACAAAAACAAAAACAATAATGCAATACCATGGGTTTCCTCCCAAGAAGCACTTTGTTTTGGGTCCGTAGCTAGACCGTTCCTTTATTTAAGTGAGGACAATCGGAGCAATTTCCTCATCTTGGACCTCTGGTAAATACTTCTGGAGTCGTTGACCGTTCACCTTGAAACTTCCGCACTTCTCACCCCATACTTCAACTGCACCATGGGGAAAAACACGTTTAATCACATAAGGTCCTGTCCAACGAGATTTAAGCTTACCTGGAAAGAGCCGAAGTCTAGAATTAAAGAGAAGAACAAGGTCTCCTTCTTTGAGATCCTTTGGAATGATATGCTTATCATGCCAACGCTTCGCCCTTTCTTTGTAAATCTTGGCGTTCTCATAGGCGTTCAAGCGGAGTTCTTCTAATTCGTTAAGGTCTAAGAGGCGCTTCTCGCCCACTTTTTTCATGCTGAAGTTCAACCACTTTACAGCCAAATAAGCCTTATGTTCTAGTTCTACCGGAAGATGACAAGACTTCCCATACACAAGGTTGTAAGGTGTTGTGCCAATGGGAGTCTTGTATGCTGTCCTATATGCCCACAATGTGTCATCCAACTTCAATGACCAATCCTTCCTTGTTTTTGACACCATCTTCTCAAGGATTCCTTTAATCTCTCTATTTGAAATCTCCACTTGTCCACTTGTTTGCGGATGATAGGGTGTGGCAATCTTCTGAGTCACCCCGTATTTAGCTAGTAGAGCTTCGAATCATCGGGCTATGAAGTGTGAACCTCCGTCACTAATGATGGTTCGTGGTGTCCCAAACCTTGGGAAAATAGTTCTATTAAAGAACTTAACAACCACCATAGCATCGTTAGTTGGAGAGGCAATAACATCAACCCATCTCGAAACATAATCTATAGCTAGAAGTATGTATTGGTTTCCACAAGATGATGGGAATGGTCCCATGAAATTGACTCCCCAAACGTCATTGATCTCCACCTCTTGAATGTTGTTGAGAGGAATCTCATTCCTCTTAGAGATATTTCCTGTTCTTTGACAAGCATCTCAGCAAGCAACAAAGGTTTGCACTTCCTTAAATAAATTAGGCCAAAAGAATTCAGATAGCAATACCTTAGCGCTAGTTTTATGAGAACTAGCTTGTCCTCCACATGGAAGTGAATGACAATGTCGAATGACACTTCGCATTTCGTCTTCCGACACACATCTTCTAATGATGCCGTTGGGAACTCTCTTGAAGAGTAGAGGTTCATTGCAATAGTATTGGCGGACATCCCTAAAAAACTTCTTTCTTTATGCGTAGGATAATCCGGGAGGTAATTCTTGACAAACCAAATAATTCACAAAATCAGCAACAAAATTTTGTTTGTGGTAGACGACTTAAGTGATCCGCAACAAAATTTTCGGATCCTTTCTTGTCGCGAATCTTCCTGACAATCCAAATAATTCCTAACAAGGCTAAGATCGATACACACTTCCATTATGTGCATTTGTTCATCCGGGAATGAGTCATCGATGGGTAAGTTGTCACTTGTTGTGTGTGGTAGACGACATAAGTGATCCGCAACAGAATTTTCGGATCCTTTCTTGTCGCGAATCTCAAGATCGAATTCTTGAAGAAGAAGAATCCATCTAATCAGCCTTGGCTTCGCATCTTTCTTGGCGAGCAAATACCGTATTGTTGAATGGTCCGTGTATACAATCACCTTCACTCCTACAAGATAAGAACGAAACTTTTCAAATGCGTATACAACGGCAAGAAATTCCTTCTCTGTCGTGGCGTAGTTCAGCTGCACGTCATCTAGCGTCTTGCTAGCATAGTAGATGGCATGAGGGCTTCTCGAATCTTATAGAAAGCATCCAAACATTCCTGCGAAAATTCAAAAATAGCATCTTTCATCAATAGATTAGTTAGCGGTTTAGAAATTTTTGAAAAGTCTTTGATGAATCTCCTATAAAATCCTGCGTGTCCTAGGAAACTCCTTATCCCCTTCACCGAAGATAGAGGAGGAAGCTTCTCTATCGTCTCGATCTTAGCCTTGTCAACTTCGATCCTTCAATTGGAGATCAAATGTCCTAACACAATGGCTTCTCTAACCATGAATTGACACTTCTCCCAATTTAGAACAAGGTTAGTGTCCTCACATCTTTACAAAACAAGAGAAAGGTTAGCAAGACAATTGTCAAATGAGGAACCATAAACTAAAAAATCGTCCATAAAAACCTCCATGATTTCCTCAATGTATTCCGAGAAGATGGTCATCATGCACCTTTGAAAGGTGGCTGGAGCGTTACAAAGTCCGAATGGCATCCTCCTATAAGCAAACATACCCCATAGGCACGTGAATGTGGTCTTCTCTTGATCATCCGGGTGAATCGGGATCTGAAAGAAACCACTATAACCGTCAACGTAACAAAAATAGGAATGTTGTGCTAACCTCTCAAGCATTTGAGTGATGAATGGTAGCGGGAAGTGGTCCTTCCTTGTCGCATTGTTCAGCTTGCGGTAATCGATGCACATCCTCCATCCTGTTACCGTTCTTGTTGGAATGATTTCGTTGTTCTTGATGGTCACAACGGTCATTTCTCCCTTCTTCAACTTGAATGTGGATCACCCACTTGCTATCGGAGATAGGATAAGATGATACCTGCGTCAAGTAACTTAAGGATTTCCTTCTTCACGACCTCTTTCATGATCGGATTTAACCGTCTTTGAGGTTGGTGTGAAGGCTTGTAATCCTCTTCCATTAGAATCTTGTGCATACATAAAGATGGTTTAATTCCTACAAGATCCTCTATGGTATAGCCTAGAGCTTTCCTATGTTTCCTCAATACAACCATTAGCTTCTCATGTTCATCTTCACTTTAATCAGAAGTAACAATAACGGGAATATAGAATTAGTTCCAACATATGCATACCTAAGATGTGTGGGAAGTAGCTTCAATTCCAAGGTTGTTGATACCTTTGGAGTGTCTTGTAGTGTGGCTGATGTCTCCTTGGAAGTCTCCAAGGATGTGGAAGTGTTGGAGGAAGAATCATGAATGTTTGTAGAAAGAACGGAGTTGTCTTCAGAATTTTCCAAAACCACGGTGTCATTGTTACTTCCACGGTCGTGGTTTGTGTCTGGGAGGCCGTGAAATGTGGTTTGAATTAAATATTTTCTCTCGACATAACTTTCCACTGCTGGAATAGGTGAAACCACGCCCGTGGTAAAGCACGATTGGCCGTGGTTTCTAACATCTTCGGAGCTATCGTACAATTTTTCGAATTCTTCAGTTTGCACTTCTCCTAGCTCCTCCAAAGCATTAATCTTAACATTGCAATCCTCTTCGTCTCCTCTTTCCATGATGCTCATGGTTATGACCTTTTGCAATGGATCTTTAAACAAGATTGAGCTTACTTCCTCTCTAGATACTTCTTCGTCATAGAGACTGAACATATCCTCTCCAAGCGCAGGTTCTTTTGCCAAAGTTGAGAGAATAAATTCAACCTTCTCTTCTCCTATATCCAAGGCTAGCCTAGCATTCTTGCAATCTACCATACAACCGGAAGATGCAAGAAAAGGTCTCCCGAGTATGATCGGGACTGGACAATCTGCAGAAATGTCAAGCACAACAAAATCTATAGGAATATAGAACTTACCGAGCTTGACCGGGATGTCTTCAATGATTCGTACCGGTCGAGTTATGGATCGATCCGCCGTGTACAACGTCATCTTCTCCGTTATTGTTTTGATGAGCTCCGAACTCATCTTGACTTCTCCAAAGTCTTCCAACTTCCTCTTGTTAGAGAGGATCTCCTTTAAGAACTTCCCATAAGCGGGCATACCTATAATTTCATCAATGAAAGGTATGTTAATATGCAGTTTGCTCATTAGATCAATAAACTTACTGAATTACTTGTCAGACGCGCTCTTGCTCTAGATTGCGGGAATGGTAGAGGAGGTTTGTAAGCTGGAGGATGAACATGAGCATCCTCCTTCTCCTTCTCCTTTTCTTTCTCTTTCTCGATGGGGACTTCGACAAACTTTGGCTGCGGGTCGGTAGTTGTTACACCACTTCTAGTTGTAATAGCCATCACCCTTCCTTTCGGATTGTCCTCTGTTTTTCCGAGAAGCTTGCCTTGGTCTCTAGGAACTTCTCCATCCTTGCTGAAAACTTGGTTTTCTAAAGCTTTTTGTGCTTTATCAACCGAAGTGATATGATTCTCTAGTCCCTCGAGCTTCCCCAAGATTGTCTCTAGCATAGCATTATGCTTATCCTTCTCCAGCTTACTTGAGCCATTTGAATTTTGACCCTGACTTTTCAAAGGATTAGAAGAAGATGGAGGTGTTAGTGCATTTTCAGCATGTGAATAGGGATGACCGGGGTTTTATTGGTTGGATCTCCAATTGTTGTTGGAGTTCCAGTTGTTGTTATTCTAGTTATTATTCCGGTAGTTGTTCCTATTGCCTTGGTTATTGTCCCTTCCTAGGTAGCTAGCATGTTGCTTCTTCGTTCTTTTAAGGCTAGTTTTTATGACTTCCTTCAACTCCATGATCTCATTGTTGAGAGAAAATATTTGAGTTTGTGCAGCATGAGTTAACTTTGCTCCTGGATCTCCCGAATTCCGATTCCCATCATCGACTTTCCTATGGGAATGCCTCTCAATCACTTGGGCTTGCTTCACAATGAAGTCCCAAGCGTCATCCTCTCTCATGCCCATGAAGATTCCACAAGAAAGGGATTGAAGCTTGAATTGTGTTTCCACATCTAGCCCCTTGTAGTAGATCTCCAGTAATTCTAGCTTTGAAATGCCATGATACGGGCAATCCAATAGAAGATCTTGAAACCTTTCCCAAGATTTAAACAAGCTTTCATTAGGTTTCATGTAAAAAGCATTAATCTTACCTCTCAACTCCTCTGTCTTGGATGGCGGAAAGAACTTGGAGAGGAATTCCAAAGTCAAATCCTCCCATGTGTTAAGTTGTCCAGCCGGAAGAGCTTGGTACCAAGACAAAGCCTTGTTCTTCAAAGAGAGGTAGAATGGTTTTATCTTGTAATTGTTGTTGACAGCTCTCTTCGGCTTCATTGTCTCCATGAGAATCTCGAAATTCTGTAAGTGTTGGTGTTGAGATTCAGCATCCGTTCCACCAAATTGACTTTGGTGAACCATGGCAATAACTTGCGGACTAAACCCGAAATCCTGGGCGTCTTCACCTCAGAAATTTACACCTAAACGGCGTGGTTGCTGAATAGGATCCATCTGTTTTCCAAGAGTTTGTGGTTCATCCTCGATATTAACGGATCTCACATCTCTAGCGGGTATGCTAGGATCGATATATGCTCTAGGATTATCACGGATTGGATGGATTATTGGGTCAATATTCTCTAGATCCGGCATATCGTCATCGTTGGATGATTCAGCTCTAATGAATCTAGTTGACTTAGCTTTCTTACTTCCGGCGCCTTTATCTAATTGCATTTGTAGAATCATCGCCCTAAGGTCCTCAATTTGAGCTTGATTTATCTCTCGATTAGCTGGAGCAACAACTTGCTCCTCAAGACGTAGTATTTCACTTGTATTCAATTGAGCTCTAGTCTCATCCAACTCTTGTTGGTTATTCTTCTCGTTATGTTCAACCATCCTTTTCTCCCTTAACTTTCGCTTCAAAGTCTTCTCAAGTTCGGGATCAAAAGGAACAAGGTCTTTCACGGATCTAGACCTTCGCATACACCTAAAATTTCTGCAAAATCACTCAAAACGAAAAGTCAAATAACAAGAGCAAAGCTCCCAAGCTCGACAACCGAGAGCCGAAATTGGCCTAAACCAAATCCCCGGCAACGGCGCAAAAAATTGTTCGCTTAAAAGTGTGTGCGTCAAAGTCTTAAAATTTATGAAACTTAAATTAAGCAAAAGCGAACCCGCAGTGTACGGATTGGCGTAGTAATGTAAGAATTCAAGAGTATCGAACTCAAGGATTTGAGGGGAACAAAATCAGTTCACAAATTGTCAGGCGAGTAAATGTAAAAGCTTTGCAAATATATTAAGAAAACAGCAATTCGAAAGATCTAAGTATCCAATTGTGGCAATTGATTCAAGATATTCTATATATGTAATGACAGAGACGGGATTGGAAAGGTATATCTAATGTAAGGTTATGTACGGTGAAGTTCCAAAACCCTATATGTCTCACCCAAAGGCTCTCTCTATAAAGGTTATTGAGGCTGTAGTATAGAAAGGATCTAGGGATAATAATTACTCTCAAATACCCATACCCAAACCCAAGGGAATCAAAGATAAGCCAATACGGTTAAGGTTGTGACACTCGAAACCGAAGTAGAGGATGTTGAGTCTCACTACTACCTAGGAAAGGTAAGTCAAGGCTAGGTTAAAACAAATCATTAACTTTGGATTAAAGCAAAAGCAAAGGACGTACAGAGGACACCACGGCTGGATCTTCAAGAACCACGGCCGTGGAACTCAAGAACAAACCGTGGAAAATGTCGACGTCAAGGTTTCTCGCAACTCTCAGGGTCCAATCTGTTTACGTTCAATCTATCATTATCTAAACCACAACTATAAACCCTTCACCTTAGAATTGGTAAAGGGTTTTAGCCAACAATCATTGTCATTGAATCAATAATCAAGTTTAAAAGAGAAAAAGGGTAAAATCTCGAAAAATCAACAATACTCGAATAGTCAATCTCGAAAACAAACAACAAGTATATGTGTTCAATGTATTCAGAATAGGGAATAGAAATCCTCACAACAATCTCTAGGAACAATGAAGAACGGGATGTCAATCCGCCTTCAAATTAAACCCTAAGATCTTCCTAAGTACGCAATCTCGAAATGCGTCCTTCTCGGTATCTTCCCTGTACGCAATAGAATCTTCCTAAGCAATCTCCAATGAAATGTAGCGTATGAAGCCGTCCTTAATTTCTCCTTTCTTCAACCTTCTTATAGGGAAAAAGTAGGGTTACGAAAACCCAATAACCGCTGCTGACGTGGCAAATATGACACGGGGCAACCGTTATAAGAATCACGGTCTAGTGTAAACTTCCACGGTCGTGGTTCTGGTTGTGGAACCTTTCTGTTTCTCTCGACATGGTATTCAACGCCCTCAATGCTAAAACCACGGTCGTGGTTCTCTTGGTTTTGCCGTGATTTGTCAAATTCCTTTGTAAAAGCCTTTGTTTCGTAAAGTTCTCTAATCATGCTCCTTCCTTAGCTTCTCCAATGCATCCTCTTGATGCCTAGCATGATCAAACACTCCTACTCTCTCATATATGCTCCAATCCAAGCCTTTATTCACCTAAAAACACAACAAAGCTTGTGTAGATCTCTATATTGACAAAATAGGTGAATGTGCTTATAAATGCTTCAAACTCTTATCCATGTACACAACTAAAAGGGAAAATCAATCAAAACAAGTGCCTAAAATATGGTTATATTTCGGGCTATCATAAGGCACACATCATCACATACTGTAAGGGTTAGGAGACTCGTTTCCATAACCATCACCAACCTACAACCTCAATCTAAACATCGAGATCACAATATGCTCACAGATCCCTAAAGCATATCCTCAACATAAACACAAGTCCCTAAGGCACATCTCTATCATGCAACTCGTCATACTCATCCTAACCAAGCTAGCCTAGCCAACATCTAAGCCAAGGCCAAAGGAAATGAAAGAAGGAATCATACCAACAAGGTATGCCCTGAACGCACCAGCGGAAACAAAGGATGTAAGGGCTCAACTAGTGAGGCGCAGGGGCAGCTCACTCAGGGCGCAAGGGCGGTTCACAACAGGCACAAGGGCGGCTCAAGGCAGGCGCAGGGGTTGTGTTTGTGTAGAAAGTTGGCCCCGACTTCTCTTCGATCCCTTTCTCGACTATCTTTACGTCTTCATCACCCAGCAACATACCACATACATATATACACATGTATGAACATCAGAACCTCAGGAAAGGATCCACACAAGCTCAGCTTGTGATCCTAAGCTAGAAAAGAAAGAAATAAGCAAGGAAGAAGAAGGAAAGAAGATGGAGATGGAGATCTTACCACAACAGAACCCTAAGCAGCAACTAAGAGCAATCAACACCTTCACAACCTCAACACAACAATAACAACACTCAGCATCATCCTCATGATCATCCAAGGCCCAAAGCCACAAACAAACTCTCAAAAACTCACACACAAGATCAAGGAGAGATCAAAGAAGGTCAAGGAAGAAGAGAGGAGAAGATGAACGTAAGGAGGAAGAGAGAAGCATGAGAGATGAAGAAACCCTTCATCTGAAGCAATTGGAAGCTTATATAGGAAGCTAGCCAAAAGCAAGGTCAAGAGGTCAACAAAGGTAGCTGCAGCCGCACAAACCCGCAGGGGCGGATCAGGCAAGGCGCAGGGGCGGCCCTCCTAAGGCGCATGGGCGGCTCAACCCTGGCTCAGTACAACTAAGCTCCTAAAACTAAGGCTCTTACATAATACTCCCCTAAAAACAAGTTTTGTCCCAAAACTTGCAAGATCCCTAATCCTCTCGGACCCATAAGTCGAGGTATAAATCTCCCTCTCAGCGGTATCATCATAACCTATGACATTCTATATCCTCAAATGCAGCATGGAGGAATCATCACTCCAGCACACCATCATCAACTCTAAACAAGGCCTAGAGGAAAATCATCTCTAGCCAAACACTAAACACATCACATTGGCATGGAGGAAAGCCATCTCCAGCCAAACGTACACATACCACTGCTATGTGGAGGAAAACTGTCTCCACTCACACTATCTCCATCAATAATAGCATGATGAAAAGAACCATCTCCAGCAAATCCTAACACACACACCAAAGTATGGAGGAAAGAACCATCTCCAGCTATACCTATCTCGCGCTAGCAAACAAGATCTAACATATCATATGGACATACAGCTAGCACAAAAAGTACAACATATCACATAAGCACATAACATAACATGCACTCATCAAGATGGCACTAAGATCTACTGGTGGATCCTACTAGTGTATCTATCTCGGCGTAGAACATTGGATAATTCCTCTGGATACTATCCTCAGTCTCCCATGTAGCCTCATTCGGTCCTCGTCTAGACCACTATATCCGCATCATAGGAATGTGCTTCGAACGCAGGCGTCTCACACTTCTCTCTAGGACTGCAATAGGGTGCTCTGCAAAAGTGTGGTCCGGCTCAACCAACAGATCATCATAACTCACAATGTGCCTCGGATCTAGTATGTACTCCCTCAGCTGAGACACATGAAACACTAGGTGAAAACCCTCTAACCTCGGAGGCAATGCTAACATGTAGGCTGTTCTCCCGACTCTATCCAGTATCTCGAAAGGACCAATATATCGGGGACTCAACTTCCCCTTTATGCCAAAATGTCTGACGCCACGCGTGGGAGATACTCTCAGCCAGACATGAGCTCCAACCCTGAACTCTAGAGGTCGATGCCTCTTGTTTGTATATGACTTCTGGCGACTCTGTGCAGCCAACATCCTCTCTTTAATCAGCGCTACTCGAGCCATATAATCATGAATCTGCTCTGGCGCTATCCCACTGATACGTCCATATAGTGCCTCATAAGGAGACATCCCAATAGATGCATGTTAGCTGTTGTTGTATGAGAACTCAACGAGTTGGAGGTAATCAGACCATCCCTGTCCTCAATCCAACACATAGGCTCACATCATGTCCTCTAAGGTCTGGATGCTCCTCTCCGACTGACTATTTGTCTGTGGGTGGAACGCAGTCGTGAAGTATAGATTCGTCCCTAAAGCAGTCAGAATCTGTTGCTAGAATCTCGAAGTAAACCGTCCATCTCAATCAAAGACAATAGTCCTCGGTACACCATGGAGTCTCACTATCTGTCTAGTGTACTCCTCAGCCAATCTGCTCACCGGCCATGTCTCTCTGATAGGAATGAAACTTGTCGTCTTCGTCAATCTGTCAACAATATCCCAGATAGCTTCAACGCTCTTACTGGTCCTCAATCCGGTCACAAAATCCATGGAGATGTCCTCCCACTTCAACTACGTTACTGGTAGTGGATGGAGCTCACCTCCAGGTCTGAAGTGCTCTATCTTGACCTACTGACAGGTCGCATACTGGACCACAAATCTAGCTACATAGGGCTTCAGCCCTCCCCAACAATATGAGTGTCTCACATCATGGTACATCTTACTCATACCTAGATGTACTGAGTAAGGTGTACAATGAGCCTCCTGTAAGATCCGTTGTCTTAGCTCAGCATCAGCAGGTACACATATACGATCATCGTGCCTCATCACTCCATTTGCTCCAATGGAGAATTGTGGTGCCTCTCCACGAGACATCCTCTCTTTTTGATCCTCGTCAAGGTCAGGCAGGTCCCCTACTTCTATTGGATCTCATCCAATAGACCAGGTAGAACATCTAAAGCAAACAACTAGGCATCCTCATCAGAAAACTGGATGTACATCTTTAGCCAAGATAGATCCCTTTGAAGCTTAGGTTGTACAGTCAATCTGGCAACCTCCTTCTCTCGAGGCGTCTTCCTGCTCAAGGCGTTAGCTATAAAATTCGTGTTGCTAGGATGATACAAAATTTCAAGGTCAAAGTCCTTGATCAACTCAAGCCATCGATGCTGGCGGTTATTCAATTCCCGCTGCGTAAAAATGTACTTTAGACTCTTATGGTTTGTGAAGATCTGACATGTGGCACCATACGGGTAATGTCTCCAGGTCTTCAAAGCATGAATTACCCATGCCAACTCCATATCTTGAGTCGGGTAGTTCTCCTCATATGTCTTCACCTGTCGAGATGCATATGCAATCACTCTGCCTCTATACATCAGTACACATCCCAAGCCTAGCTTGGACATGTGGCACCATGATCATCCAAGGCCCAAAGCCACAAACAAACTCTCAAAAACTCACACACAAGATCAAGAAGAGATCAAAGAAGATCAAGGAAGAAGAGAGGAGAAGATGAACGTGAGGTGGAAGAGAGAAGCTGGAGAGATGAAGAAACCCTTCATCTGAAGCAATTCGAAGCTTATATAGGAAGCCAACAAAAATTAAGGTCAAGAGGTCAACAAAGGTGGTTGCAGCCGCACAAACCCGCAGGTGCGGATCAGGCAAGGCGCAGGGGCGGCCCTCCTGAGGCGCAGGGGCGGCTCAGCAATGGCTCGGCACAACTCAGCTCCTAAAACTAAGGCTCTTACAACAACTCTCTTCGGGACGACGCTTGTGACGAGACATGTCATGGGCTTTGTTGTTTATGTTGTCGGGCGTGCCCACTGTCACCGTTGTCACAAGCGCCAGAGGGGATTAGAGACCCTTCCCCCATAAGTGCAGTTTGGACAAATGTGCCCGAGCTAGGAGGAGATTCTAATCCTTGGAGGCGGACATACAACTTTAAAAATTTAATTCCTGTCAAACGACAACTCCGATTGGCATGGGGTTTTTCCTAGGGGTCACATTACATATGAGGAACAATGCTATGTAATAAAATTCAGTTTGGAGAAAAAAATTCCGGACATATGTTCCAATGCCAACATGCGAGCCCCGATGTCGGCCCGACAAGGACATCCCCAATCTTGACAAGGCCAAGGGGGGTCTAGACAACTCCGATTTACACGGGATTTATTCCTAGGGGTCACATAAGATATGAGGACAAGCCCACCGACCCCCATCATCACAAAGCCATCATCACCCATCTTGAGAAGGCTAGTTGTGGTAAGGACAAGGCCACCCTCGTTCGTGAAAAGCCCATCGTTTCTCGGGACAAGCTCTTGACAAGGTCCTGACAAGGCCAACGCCGGTAAGACAAGGCCATGACAAGTTCTTGACTGGGGCATGGTCGGACGTCACAAGGCCATCGGTTGCCATGACAATTGCATCGTCGGACTTGACAAGGGAAGCGACGGGGTGACAAGGCCATGACAAGGCCAGCGTCGGGCGTGACAATGGCATGAAAAGCCCACTCTTGGACATGACAAGCTAGCGTCGGCATGACAAGGCCAACGTCGGGCATGCCAAGGCCATGACAAGGCCACTCTCGGACAATAGAAGGGCAGCGTCGGGCATGGTGAGGCCAACATCGGGCATGACAAGGCCAGTGTCGGGCATGACAAGGTCATGACAAGGCAACTCTCGGACATGGTAAGGCAATCGTCGGGCATGACAAGGCCATCGTCGGGCATGACAAGGCCATGACAATTCCACTCTCGGACATGTCGAGGACATCGTCGAGCATGACAAGGCCAGCGTCGGGCATGACAAAGTCATGACAAGGAAACTCTCGGACATGGCAAGGCTATCGTCGGGCATGGCAAGGCAGTGTCGGGCATGGCAACGCTAGCGTCGTGCATGATAAGGCCAACGTCGGGCATGACAAGGCCATTCTCGGACATAGCAAGGACAAGGCCATCGTCGGGCATGATAAGGCAACTCTCGGACAAAGCAAGCCCATCGTCGAGCATGGCAAGGTCAGCGTCGGGCATGACAAGGCCAGTGTTCGGCATGACAAGGTCATGACAAGGCAACTCTCGGACATGGCAAGGCCATTGTCAAGCATGGCAAGGTCAGCGTCGGGCATGACAAGGCTAGCGTCGGGTATGGCAAGGACATCGTCGGGCATGACAAGGCCATCGTCGGGCATGACAAGGCAACTCTCGGACATGACAACCCCAGCGTCGGTCATGGCAAGGCTATCGTCGGGCATGACAGGGCCAAGACAATGCCACTCTCGGACATGGCGAGGCCATCGTACGGCATGAGAAGGCCAGTGCCGGGCATGACAAGGTCATGACAAGGCAACTCTCGGACATGGCAATGCCATCGTCAGGCATGGCAAGGCCAACATCGGGCACGGTAGGCCAGCGTTGGGTATGCCATGGCCATCGTAGGGCATCAAAAGGCCAGCGTCGGGATGACAAGGCCAGCGTTGGGCATGCCAAGGCCATGACAAGGCCACTCTCGAAGATGACAAGGCCATCATCTGGCATGACAAGGCCAGCGTCGGGCATGACAAGGTCATGACTAGGCAACTCTCGGACATGGCAAGCCCATCGTCGGGCATGGCAAGGCCAGCGTCGGGCATGGCAAGGCCAGCGTCGGGCATGACAAGGCCATTGTCAGACATGAGAAGGCCATGACAATGCCACTCTCGGACATGACGAAGCCATCGTCCGGCATGATAAGGTCAACGTCGGGCATGACAACGTCATGACAAGGCAACTCTCGGACATGGCAAGCCATCATTAGGCCTGGCAAGGCTAGCTTCGGGCATCTCAACGTCAATGTCGGGCAAGACAAGGCAAGCGTCGAGCATGACAAGGCCACTCTCAGTCATAGCAAGGCCAACGTTGGGCACGACAAGGCCATCGTTGGGCATGACAAGTCCAGCGTCGGGCATCGCAAGGCCAACCTCGGGCATGACAAGGTCATGATAAGGCAACTCTCGGACATGACAAGGCCAGCGTCGGACATGGCAAGGCCATCGTCGGGCATGAGAAGGCCAGCGTCGGGCATGACAAGGTCATGACAAGGAAACTCTCGGACATGGCAAGGCCATCGACGGGCATGGCAAGGCCAGTGTCGGGCATGACAAGGCTAGCATCGGGTATGGAAAGGCCATCGTCGGATTTGACAAGGCCATCGTCGGGCATGACAAGGCCATGACAAGGCAACTCTCGGACAAGACAACGCCAACGTCGGTCATGGCAAGGCTATCGTCAGGCATGACAAGGCCAAGACAATGCTATTCTCGCACATGGCGAGGCCATCGTCGGACATGACAAGGCAAGGGTCGGGCATCACAAGGTCATGACAAAGCAACTCTCGGACATGGCAAGGCCATCGTCGGGCATGGCAAGGCCAACATCGGGCATGGCAAGACCAACGTCGGGTATGCCAAGGCCATCGTCGGGCATGACAAGGCCATCGTTGGGAATGACAAGGCCATGACAATGCCACTCTCGGACATGGCGAGGCCATCGTCGGGCATGACAAGACTAGCTTTAGGCATGACAAGTTCATGACAAGGCCACTCTCGGACATGGCAAGGTTATCGTCGGGAATGGGAAGGCCAGCGTCGGGCATGACAAGGCCATGACAATGCCACTCTCGAACATGACGAGGCCATCGTCGGGCATGACAAGGCCAACGTTGGGCACGACAAGCCGGCGTCAGGTATCTCTTGGACATGACAAGGCCAGCGCAGGGCATGACAACGCTAGCGTCGGGGATGACAAGGCCATTATAAGGAATGACTAGGCAACTCTCGGACATGACAAGGCCAACGTCGGACATTGCAAGGCTAGCGTCGGGCATGACAAGACCCGCGTCGGGCATTACAAGGTCACTCTCGGAAATGACAAGGCCAGCGCCGGGCATGGAAAGTCAAGCGCCCGGCATGACAAGGCCAGCGTCAGGCATGAAAAGGCCACTCTCGGACATGACAAGGCCAGCGTCGGACATGGTAAGGCCAGCGTCAGGCATGACAAGGACACTCTCGGACATGACAAGACCAGCGTCGAGCATGATAAGGTCATGACAAGGCAACTCTCGGACATGACATGGCCAACATCGGGCATGAAAATGCCAACGTTGGGCATGATAAGACCAGCGTCGGGCATGACAAGGTCATGACAAGGCCACTCTCGGACATGGCAAGGCCAGCGCCGGGCATGGCAATGCAAGCGCCAGACATGGCAAGGTCAGCGCCGGGCATGGCAAGGCCAGCACCGGGCATTCCAAGGCCATCGCCGGGCATGAGAAGGCCACTCTTGGACATGACAAGGTAAGGACAAGGCCATCCTCGGGCATGACAAGGCCACTCTCAGACATGACAAGGCCAGCGTCGGCCATGGCAATGCCATTGTCGAGCATGACAAGGCCAGGGCCGGGCATGACAAGGTCATCGTCAGCCATGACAAGGCCACTCTCGGACATGACAAGGCCACTATCTCGGACATGACAAGGCCAGCATCGGGCATGGGAAGGCCGGCTTCGGGCATGACAAGGCCAGTGTCGGGCATGACAAGGCCATCATCATGCTTGACAAGGCCTGTTTTGGGTATCGCAATGCCATCGTCGTGCATGACAAGTTTACTCTCGGACATGACAATGCCACTCGGACATGACAAGGCCATTTTCTCGGACATGACAACTCCACTCTCTCGGACATGACAAGGCCACTTTCTCGGACATGAAAAGGCCACTCTCTCGGACATAACAAGCCCAGCATCGGGCATGGCTAGGCCATGACAAGGCAACTCTCGAACATGACAAGGCTAGTCTCGGGCATGACAACGCCAGCATCGGCTATGACAAGGCCATGACAAGGCTGGTCTCGGGCATGACAAGGCCAACACCCATCTTAACCCACCTTCACAAGGCAAACACCTATGTTGACAAGGCTAACATCCATACTACTAAGGCCAATACCGATCTTAACAAAGACCACACTCATCTTGACGAGGCCAACACCCGTCTTAACCCATCTTGGCAAGGCCGTCGTAATGTGAGAAGTCCAAAACCCACTGTGACAAGATGCATGCTAGGTACCTACATACATAGGGGCGTGACATATTTATGAAGCACCCACACAGTCCGAGATAGATAGATAGATATCACCAAGTAAGAACCTCAGGGTAAAATTCCATAACGATACAACTAAGTTAGGAGGCCCCGATATTGTAGCCTCATTTTTTGAAAGGGCGTTGTTTTTTGTGGAAGGGTGTTTGAGTTGAAGGGGGACTTGGTTTTTTAACAGGGATAGGAGAGGCGGGGGACGAATTGAAGCGACATAGGGCTGAATCTTCGTGGATCGTGGCAGCAAGGCCACTCTGCCACTTACAATACCCCGTCGCGCATTTAAGTCGTCTGCAAAGTAATTAACCCGCCGCTCGGAGGAAATTAGGCATCAAGGTGGCCCGCATTGCGCATCCGACGTGCGGGCTGGGCCTATGACGCGTTCCTTTGGGGACCGAAGTCCCTACTGTAGGACGGCAATCGGGCGGCGGGCATATGCGTCGCTTCTGGCCCGGATTCTGACTTAGAGGCGTTCAATCATCATCCAAAGCACGATAGCTTTGCGCCACTCGCTTTTCAACCAAGCGCGATGACCAATTGTGCGAATCAACGGTTCCTCTCGTACTAGGTTAAATTACCATCGCGGCGCTGTCATCAAGAGGGTAAAACTAACCTGTCTCATGACGGTCTAACCCAACTCACGTTCCCTATTAGTGGGCGAACAATCCAATACTTGGTGAATTCTTCTTCACAATGATAGGAAGAGCCGACATCGAAGGATCAAAAAGCAACGTCGCTATGAACGCTTGGTTGCCACAAGCCAGTTATCCCTGTGCTAACTTTTCTGACATCTCTAGCTTCAAATTCCGAAGGTATAAAGGATCGTTATGCCACGCTTTCACAATTCGTATTCGTATTGAAAATAAAAATCAAACGAGCTTTTACCCTTCTCTTCCACACGAGATTTATGTTCTCGTTGAGCTCATCTTATGACACCTGTGTTATCTTTTAACAGATGTGTCGCCCCAGCCAAACTCCATACTTGACAATGTCCTCCGCCTAGAACGGGCCGCGGACGCGGCACTTGGGTCAAGAAAGAGGGGCGATGCCCCGCTTTCGGCTAACGGAGTAAGAAAAATAACGTTAAAAGTAGTGGTACTTCACTTTCTCCGCGAGGCTCCCACTTATCCTACACCTCTCAAGTCATTTCACAAAGTCGGACTAGAGTCAAGCTCAACCGGGTCTTCTTCCCCGCTGATTCTGCCATGCCCGTTCCCTTAGTTGTGGTTTAATTGGATTGTAGATATGGACAGTGGGAATCTCGTTAATCCATTCATGCATGTCACTAATTAGATGACGAGACATTTGGCTACCTTAGAGAATCACAGTTACTCCCTCCGTTTACCCGCGCTTGGTTGAATTTCTTCACTTTGACATTCAGAGCATTGGGCAGAAATCACATTGCGTTAATATCCGCAAGGACCGTCATAATGCTTTGTTTTAATTAAACAGTCAGATTCCCCTTGTCCGCACCAATTCTGAGTCGAATGTTCGACGTTCGGGGAATGCCCCGGAGGGGGCCCTTCCCGGCCCGTCCCCCGGCCGGCACGAGGCGACCCGCTCTCGCCGCGCGAGCAGCTCGAGCCGTCCGCTGACAACCAGCTGGTTCGGAGCTGGGACCCCCGCTCCTAGCCCTCATAGCCAATCCTTTTCCCGAGGTTACGGATCCATTTTGCCGACTTCCCTTGCCTACATTGTTCCATTGGCCAGAGGTTGTTCACCTTGGAGACCTGATGCGGTTATGAGTACGACCAGGCGTGATCGGCACTCAGTCCTCCGGATTTTCAAGGGCCGCCGGGTCCGCACCGGACGTCGCGCGACGTGCAGCGCTCTTCCAGCTGTTTGACCCTACCTCCGGCTGAGCCGTTTCCAGGGTCGGCACGCTGCTAAACAGAAAGATAACTCTTCCCGAGGCCCCCATCGACGTCTCCGGACTCCCTAACGTTGCCGTCAACCGCCACATTCCGGTTCTCCGTCACCCGTCACCACCATGGTAGGCCTCTATCCTACCATCGAAAGTTGATTGTGCAAAAATTTGACTGATGCGTCGCCGGTACTGAGGCCATGCGATCCGTCGAGTTATCATGAATCATCAGAGCAATGGGACGAGCCCGCGTCGACCTTTTATCTAATAAATGGGTCCCTCCGGAAGTCGGGGTTTGTTGCACGTATTAGCCATAGAATTAATACGGTATACAGAGTAGTAGGTACCATCAAACAAACAAATACTGATTTAAAGAGCCAAGCATATGAGTACTAGCAGGATCAACCAGCTAGCATCCTTTAAGCGTGCCAGCAAACGAACGGCGCGTCGTGCGGCTATACGGCCACGACGTCGGGCTGACGCCTGGGTGCAGCCGTCCGTGATGGTTCGATCCGGCCGCGTGAGTGGCCGTCTTT
This sequence comes from Fagopyrum homotropicum, assembly GCA_033239125.1. NCBI lineage: Eukaryota > Viridiplantae > Streptophyta > Magnoliopsida > Caryophyllales > Polygonaceae > Fagopyrum > Fagopyrum homotropicum. The sequence goes on from BSWB01000006.1 coordinate 86,994,863, forward strand.
AGTTTGTGACGTGGAGTACGGGGCCCCTACGCGATATACGCGTTCCGAATCCAAAAGCCCGACGACGACCTTCCTCCAAGCGCGAGGAAGTCTTTCTACACATTCCCAGGCCAAACGAGAGACGTCGCTATCTAGTCCGCCCGGCACCCCGCGAGGGACGCCGGCCGGAAATCCGTCTACTTTGTCGACAATAATTCCTTTAGTTTAGGAATGCAACACAGGAAACCGGACAATAATTCCTTTAGTTTAAGAATGCTAGGTCTATGCGCGGCCGGTTCGTTGCGCAAGCAAGGAGCCCGATAGCCTACATAAACCCGATACCACTCATGCGCGATCACGTTCACGCCCTCCCTTGATCCCCGAGGACGGCACCCGGACGAGTCATCCAGATGTCATCCTGGGGAGCAGTTCGGGCGTCACTTAGCGCGAAGAAACCAAGAGAAGAAGCCGACTAACCGTTCGTTCGAAGGTCTTGACCTTCGGGCCCTGGGTGATACTCGGTCCCGTATATTCGCACTAATGCCTCCGGGTGCCGTGGATGGAGTTAACCAACACTGGGCCAGCACGGCATGCTTGGCGAGACGGGGACATCATTACAACCAGGTCCCTCGTTCAAAAATTTCAATATCCAACCTAACCAAACCGATCTTCTGTCCAATGATCTTGACCTTCGGGCCACGGGCGATACTCGATCCCGAACATTTGCATTGATGCCGTGGATGCAGTTAACCAACGTTGGGCCAACACGACATGCTTGGCGAAACGGGGACATCATTACGACCGGGGCCTTCGTTCAAGAATTTCGATATCCAACCCAACCAAACCGACCTTCCGTCCGAAGATGTTGACCTTCAGGCCCCGGGCGATACTCGGTCCCGGACATTTGCACTGATGCCGTCGGGTGTCGTGGATGGAGTTAACCAACGCTAGGCCAGCACGACATGCTTGGCGAGACGGGGACCTCGTTTCGACAGAGGCCTTTGTTTAAGAATTTTGATTTCCAACCAAACCAAACCGATTGACCGACCGAAGACCAAGACGTTCAGGCCGGGCGATCATCGGACTCTGGCTCCCCCTTGTTGTATGATAGCATGAATTATAGTCTATATTCTGGGGTTTGTTTGGACATTTTATCTTCAATAATCTGCATGTTTGTATGTATAATATGCGATTATATTACCATTTTATCTACCTTTGCGGGAATCGAGGTCTACACCTAGTTTTGTTGTAATCGTAGGTAAAATGGCACGTTTTGCATCAAAAAGGAGCAAAAGGAGCTATGGAGTCATTGGAGCTACATTCAGGAACATAAGGAACCATCCAGGAAGCATAGCCATGGATTAGAGATTCACTTTTGGACCAGATTCGAGAGACTTCACTTTCAGTTGTGACTCACCTCGGTTGACCATAGATTCACCTCGACCGAGATGATCCAGAGAAGTCAAATTGACCGAGGCGAACACCTGGGACGCGGCGAGAATATTTTAATCTTGGATGAGATCTTTTATCTTTGGAAAGAGATCTTATATTTTTGGGCTTGGCTCCTGGAAGGAAGAAGATATGCTAGATCATATATCTTACCTATTTTTATGGGAAGAGCTCTTTCTAAGATATCTTATCTTTGGAGAGTAATTTTCCTATAAAAAGGGTCGGATTTCCCACAAATCCGACATCTCGCATAGCATCCCGCATAGCATCCTGCATGGATCCGCTATCACCTTGCTTACATCTACTACACCGTTGCGGCCATAATCTACTTGGGAGATTTGAAGAACCTTTTTGAAGGTTGAAAAAGGAAGATTGTAGCTTTTATAGCTTTTGAAGGGTTTTTGTAAGATCATCTTAGATTCCCTTCATTGTTGTCTTGTCTGGTTGGATTTCTATCCAAGGAACACTTTGTTGTGATATTTGATTCAGTTATTGAAGTCTTTTTATTAAATTCTTCTTGTTCAAATATTCACTCTCTTCCCATATACTTAATTAATACTTTCATGATGATGAGTGGCTAATCTCTTTGTGTAATTCTAGGGGGATTGGCTGAAGGTTGTGGGAAAAACAATGATAGAATGATCTTAGTCACAATAGGACCCTGAAATTTCGAGTCTTTAACCTTAACCCTAAGCATCTCGCTCAGTCGATGAACATCTCGGCCTGGGTGGAATTCGTCTGACCGAGGTGACTTATCTGATCCGAAACTGAGAGTTAAGTGTTAGAGTTTGCCAAATCCTATTCTTATTACACCTTTCCCGGTTCAATGCAAGCCTAGGATGAGACTTACCCAGTAATTCCTTTGTTTGTTTACCTAAGATCATAAGTATAGGTAATAAAGTTTAATTCTTTATTGGGGTTTGAGTGTGCTTTCATCCCATCTTTGTGAGTTAGCCTGAGACTTATCCGGTAAAGGTTGATTTTATTCCCTTAGATGGTGTGTTACTTCGAGGTTATAGTTCTTTATTTAATTCCTTGAGACTTACCCGGTAATAGGAGTTACGGTTTTGGATTAGTGAGTAGTGAGATTTACCCGGTGATCTATTCCACTTTAGTAACACCTTCCCTATGAAAAAACCTCAGCTTTGTCCGCTTATCTTTAGATCTTGAGTTGGAACCACAACTAGATGCTTTAATCCCTAGAATTGCATATTTCCTTTATTGACTCTTATCATCTTTGTTTGTTTTAATTGCTTGTGGTTAGTGATTGCTAAAGCTTACCGTAATTGGATTTCGTTTCACTAAGTCCCTGTGATCGACCCCTGGAATTCCTTGCTTTTTACTACGATTGACCCGTACACTGCGGGTTCGCATCCTTATTTTAAGCTTACGTCTAGGGTTATAAATTTAAACCTTGCACACACCGTTAGGAGCGAACAAGTTTTTGGCGCCGTTGCCGGGCACTTGGTCTAGACCGAGCCGGTTACGGTTTGCTTTTGGGGCACTTGCCCCCGTGTCTACTAACCACTCTACTTGAGTGACTTTTGCAGGTTCTTTCTTAGGTTTATGCGAAGAACCCGTACTGGGAAGGAAATCGTTCCTTACGATCCCGAACCAGAAAATACATACAAACGTCGCTTACGAGAAGCGAAGATGGTCAACCAAGACAATTGCGATCTTGAGGCCGAGCTGAAAGAGGCGCTAGAGCAGCTACGCCTCAGCAGGGAAGAGCTAAGGCAAGAGAAAGAAGAAACTCGCACCAGGACTGAGGCGATCGAAGCAGATATGGCAGCCTTACGAGATCAATATTAACTTCGACCGAGGGAAGATCCAGTTCCCGATGCTGGACCGATGTAGGTCCCAGTTGCTGAACCTCGACCGAGGCAGGTTCCAGTACTGACACCCCGGCCGAGGTGCTTCCACCTCGGTTGCCAGTCCGAGGCGTTCTTCTTGCAGGAATCCCACAAACCCTAGGTCAAAGGATGGACCCCAATCAACAACTGAGGCGTCCAGGAGTTAACCTAGGAGATCCAGCGGACCATGACTACGAACTTTGACCGCAGGTTCTATCCATGATTCGCCAATGCCAGTTCGGAGGGCTAGAGAAGGAATCCCCACATCAACATCTTCAAAACTACGAGATCTTGATGGAGACCTTGAGACCCTCAAGGATTGAAAATAACAACTACAAGCTAAGACCTTTTTACTTTTCATTAAAAGATAGAGCTCTTACTTGGTATCAATCTCTTCCTCGAGGAAAAATTAGCACATGGGAGGAGATGACTACGGAATTCTTGACCAAATTCTTTCCCCCCTCAAAAACCGCTGAAATGAGAGGGAAGATCAATGCTTTCATTATGAAGGAAAAGGAGACCTTGTCCAAGTCATGGGAGAGGTTCAAGGACATTCTTGTGGATTGCCCACATCATGGGATTCCAAAGATAGAGTTATTGGAGATATACTTCAAGGGACTGGACGGAAGCACCCAGTTCAACCTCCAACTACTCTCCGCCGGTACCTTTATGGATATGGCGATTGACGAAGCTTGAGACTTCATCGAGAAGCAAGCTTTGCATATGGAGAAGTACACCCATCAAGGAGCTGAAGGTGGAGTTAAATGAGTTAACTTCCAAGAAACTCAGCCCAACAACAATCAACTCACGTCTTTGAAGAATGACGTGAAGCAATTGAAGGAACTCTTGGTTGCTCAAACCAAGAAGGAAGATCAAGGACAAAGGAATAACAACAATGGATACCGTAACAACAACAACGGTTCCCAGAACAACAACTACAACAACAACAATAGAGGATCCAATAGCAACAATTGGAGGGCGAACAACCAAAATTCTGGTAACAATCATTCTAACTCCAATTCTAACGATTCCTCTAATCCTTTCCTCTCTTCCCCTTCTTCTTCTTCTACTCCATTAAAGAGCCAGGGGCAAGGATCAAGTTCGTCTCAGCCGGAAAAGAAAGACGCAGTGATGGAGGCTATCTTGATCAAGCTTAGCGCTATGGAGACTTCTATGACTTTATTTTCGAAGGCCCAAAAGGCCTTTGAACAACAACTTGCAAGTAAGGCGAATGAAGCGCCAAGAGATCCAAGGAAGCTTCCAGCAAGGACGGAAAGCAACCCTAAGGGCCAGATCACGGCCATAACTACGAGGAGTGGACTGAAAACTGCAGATCTAGTGCCTCGGTCGGTGCCAGTACCGACGAAGACCACCTCGGTCCATGTACAGTCGAAGAACACTTCGACCGAGATGCCAACCGAGGTGGAGCCACAGAAAGCGGAGGGGAAAACTGAAGTTTATATTCCACCTCCTGCATACAAACCACCACTTCCATTCCCCCAGTCAAGGGCCAGAGCACATCTACACAAGCACTTTGGTAAGTTCCTTGACTTGATGAATAAACTGCACATTAACATTCCTTTCCTTGATGCTATTCTAGGGATGCCCGCCTATGGGAAGTTCTTGAAGGAGATCCTATCAAGGAAGAGGAAATTGGAGGATTTTGGTGAAGTAAGGATGACATCTAAATCCTCGGAACTTATTCAACTCATGAAGGAGAAGATGCCACCTAAATTGAGAGATCCCGACTCATTTTGCATTCCCATTCAAGTTGGGGATGTCACTTGTGAAGTCCTTTGTGATCTAGGAGCCAGCGTGAGCATCATTCCGCTGGAGCTATGTGTGAAGATCGGACTTGGCGAGCCCAAGCCGGTCAAGATTCGACTATACATGGCGGATCGCTCCATCACACATCCCGTGGGAATTTTGGAAGACATTCCGGTCAAGTTAGGTAATTTCTATTTACCAATATATTTTGTTGTACTTGACATTCCCGCAGATTATCCTGTTCCTATTATTCTCGGGAGACCATTTCTAGCAACTTCGGGTTGCAACGTGGATTGCAAGAATGCCAAGTTGAAATTCAACATTGGTGGAGACGAAGTGGAATTCGCACTACTTGCAGCCATGAAAGGGGAGCAGCTAAGCGATGATATCTTCAACATCTACGATGAAGAAGAATCAAGAGAATTGATGAGCTCTATCCTTATTAACGATCCACTCGAAAGAGTTATTAGTTTCAGTTTAATGGAGGAAGGTATAGATGCTTCTTGTGATGCAGATATACGGAGCTTAAAAGCAGTGGAAGAAGATCCAAGAGCTAAAACTGAGAAGCTAATCCGGGAGACGAAGATCTCTAGTTTCGGTTCCAGTTGCAGTACCTCGACCGAGGAACTTTCTGGACTGAGCGAGGCGACCGAAGAACATCTCAGTCAACGCCTTGGTGCCTCGACCGAGGTCGATGGCGAGACGATTTCAACTGAGACTTACGAAAGTCTAGTTTCTGGATCTACTCCACTGGAAGAAGGAAGCAAGGATCCCCCTCAGAAAGCACCCCCAGTTGTGGAGCTTAAACAACTCCCAAATCACTTGAGGTATGTCTTTCTGGGACCGGATTCCACTTATCCTGTTATTGTTAGCGCTTCCCTCTCCGAATCCGAATTGTCTAAACTAATGCATGTCCTGAGAAAGCATCAAAAGGCTTTGGGTTATACTATAGATGATCTTATTGGTATTAAGCCCTCTTTCTGCATGCATAGAATTCTAATGGAGGATGATCATAAGACATCACGGGAACCTCAAAGACGGTTAAATCCGATCATGAAAGAGGTTGTGAAGAAGGAAATTCTTAAGTTGTTGGATGCAGGTATCATATATCCTATCTCGGACAGCAAATGGGTTAGCCAAGTGCATGTAGTTCCGAAGAAAGGAGGGATGACCGTTGTGACGAATAAGAAGAACGAGTTGATCCCAACTAGGACCGTTACGGGCTGGAGGGTTTGCATTGATTATAGGAAGCTGAACACGGCCACACAGAAGGACCATTTTCCACTTCCCTTCATTGATCAAATGCTCGAGCGGTTGGCCCAGCATTCACACTTTTGCTACTTAGACGGCTATAGTGGATTCTTCCAGATTCCTATCCATCCGGATGATCAGGAGAAGACCACTTTCACTTGTCCATGGGGGACATTTGCTTATAGGAGGATGCCATTTGGAGTGTGCAATGCACCCGCTACCTTCCACCGATGCATGATGGCCATCTTTTCCGAGTACATAGAGGAGATCATGGAGGTATTTATGGATGATTTTTCAGTATATGGTTCCTCTTTTGATGATTGCCTATCTAACCTTTCTCTAGTGCTTAAAAGATGTGAAGACACTAATCTTGTTCTGAACTGGGAGAAGTGTCATTTTATGGTTAATGAAGGCATTGTACTAGGACACCTCGTTTCTAATCGAGGCATTGAGGTCGATCGTGCTAAGATCGAGACTATTGAGAAACTCCCTCCCCCTTTTCTGTTAAAGGTGTGAGGAGTTTTCTCGAGCATGCAGGTTTCTACAAGAGATTCATCAAGGACTTCTCCAAGATTTCTAAACTTCTAACTAACCTCTTGAATAAAGATGTTGTTTTTGAGTTTTCGCAGGAGTGTCTTGATGCTTTTTATAGGATTAAGGAAGCGTTGATCTCCGCTCCCATTATCCAGCCTCCGGATTGGACCTTGCCCTTTGAGATCATGTGCGATGCGAGTGATGTGGCGGTAGGAGCGGTGCTTGGACAAAAGAAGGATGGGCGGTCCACCGCCATTTACTACGCTAGCAAGACGCTAGATGAAGCCCAGCGTAACTACACCACCACCTTCTCCAAGAGCTGTTGGCGGTGCTTGGACAGAAGAAAGATGGCCGGACCACCGCCATTTACTATGCTAGCAAGACGCTAGATGTAGCACAACGCAACTACGCTACCACCGAGAAGTAGTTATTGGCGGTTGTATATGCTTTCGAGAAGTTTCGTTCCTATTTAGTGGGGGCGAAAGTCATTGTCTACACCGACCATGCAGCCATCCGTTACTTGTTGGCTAAGAAAGATGCCAAGCCATGCCTTATTCGATGGATTCTCTTACTTCAAGAGTTTGACTTAGAGATCCGCGATAAGAAGGGATCCGAGAATTCTGTTGCGGATCACCTCAGCTGGCTACCTGCATCTTCACGCGAGAAGGAAGACCCACCCATAGACGATTCATTCCCCGATGAGCACTTACACTTGTTGGAGCGTTTGATAGACTTACTTACTTCACCCCACGATGGAGGTGAAGTATGGGGTGAGGACACCTCCCATCACGTTTGAGACGCATTATGGTCCAGCTAGCGACCTTAAACCAAGCGCTTCTTGGGAGGCAACCCAAGGTATTGCTTTCTTTTTCCTTTTTCTAGTCTAGGTTAGATAGTTTTGCTTTTGCTTTGCTTTGTTTTGTTTTTGGCGTCCTGGACAGACAACAGGTGACATCTAAGGAAGGAGTACAAACCAGGAGCATAACTGGAAGGACAGAAGTTCGAGAATTTGAGAAGACGAAGTTTGACTGAGGCACATCTCGGTTGCTGTCAAAGCACCTCGACCGAGATGATTTTTGAGCAACCGAGGCGACTAGGGTTTCTGAAGAACCACCTCGGTCCGTACCACCTTGGACCAGTCGAGACCACCTCGACCGAGGTGACAGCAGTTCTAGAAAGGGTATAAAAAGGGGAAAATTTTCTTTTTCTTCTCTTTACCTACCCCCTGGACCGCGGCGTCTCATTTCACCTCGCCTCTTCGATTCTCACTCGTTTTCGAAGATTTTCGCTTCCAAACTGCGATTAAAGCGTAGAGGATCCAAGTGCAACGTCGATCTGCGAAGAAATCGAACCGAAACGGCCGAACGAGGAACCAGTTGTAGTGATTTTTGGGGAAAAGAACTGGATTTCTGAGAGATTAGATCGCACAGTTTTTCGCCTCGGTCCAGACGTGCTGTACCTCGGCCGAGGTGTTCTTCAGTTTGTCAGACCGACCGAGGTGAACTGACAGAAAGAATTTTGAAAATGAGTTTTGACCGACGTCTTGCCATTAGAGATGGATCCTCCCCTTCCCCTTCCTCTTCTTCTTCCAGACCCTATCGACCGGTAATCCACGAGCGACACCGGGTCGATTACGACCGTATTGCATCCCGTCCAGTGATAGCACCTCGCTTCTTGGACGTGTCAGCCTTTGACTGTCTCCATGTGGATGGAGACCTTAAACGTATGATATCGACGGTAGGCTTGGATCAGTTTACTGAGATCCGTGCACCTGCCTATTTGGAGCCCACCCTAGAGTTTGTTAGCTCCTTTACCTACCTCCCCACAGAGCGTTCTGTAAAGTACCGGTTGATGAACCGGAACTTCTTAATGCCATTAGAGTATTGGAGGGACATTTTTGGTTTTCCTTCCCCGACTACTGTTGATTTCCCTTCCCGGTCTGTAGCTAGGGAGTTTTGGGGACAAATTGCTCACCTGGTTGAGCACGCAGACAGGTGGCGCCCTGGAGACTCTAGGGAGAAGGTTATTTTTCATCTAGCTTTTAGGCTAGCCCACCGTATCTTCAGTGAGACGCTTCTGGCGCGTACTGAGACGCCCCAGAAGGTCCGACAGGGGGAGCTATTTAGCCTATACTGCATGGTGACTAGAGGGATCCCTGACTTTGGCTTGATGCTGGCAGAGGATCTACACAGGATCAAGGCCAAGGCGAAGGGGGACATCTGCTGCGGAGGACTTGTGACCCACATTGCCAGCTATCAAGATATGGATCTCAGCGCTTGCACTATGGTGGCGGCTGCCAAGCCGCTTGGGCTACAGGAGATGATTACTCGGCGGATTCTGGTTCCCCGAGGACTGACTACACCATACGTGGCTATGCCATGGGAGTTGACTGCACCGCAGGGGATCAGGTGGTCAGCCTAGTTTACAGTTTATGACCCTCATTATTGGCAGACCGCTTGGGCCCCACTGATGGAGGATTATAAAGAGGCAGCAGCTACACTAGCTGAGGAGGAGGTAGATGATGAGGAGACTGCTGATGACAAGGATGGTGGAGTCCCGATGGATACAAGGACATATACTGTTGGGACGAGTACGCCAGTTATTGATCTTGATGATGATGATGATACTGAGCCTGCACCAGCCACATCTCCAGTGAGACCTGCTAGGCGTAGGGCACGCCGACACAGAGATCCAAAGGCTCACCGTCGGATCGATGATCCGACGGATCAGATGATTGATTCATATGCCGCTCTATCACTGGATATCCGCGAGATGCAGGAGCGACAGCACTACCAGCATATGATGGCTCAGATCCAGTTTGAGCACATCATGGGCTATCCATTTGACTAGTCTCAGTACCCATATGTGCCACCACCACCACCACCGGATCGTGACTATTGAGAGCTGTAGGATTTTCTTTCTTATTTTTATGCAGTTCAGCTTTATGTCCGGTGAGTACTTTATTCCCTTAGACTTATATTGACCCACTGGGACAGTGTGTCCCAAGTATGGGGTGTTTATTGATGTATTATTTGACACTTATGTAATGTATGACTCTACTTGATCGGATATTTATTTATACTTATGCTTCAGTTTGCTTCTATGTGTCTATCTGAGACTGCATGCATACATACAGGTTATTTGATTGAGAAAAACGTCGAAACTGGAAAAAAAACTGGTTTTAAAAAAAAAAAATTTTTTGACCTCGACCGGGGGAGTTCTGGCCGAACGAGGTGTTTCACCTCGGTTGACCTAAGAACACCTCGACCGAGGTGGGTTAACTGAGAGTTTTCGAAACGATTTTTGTGATTTTTATCTGGACATGATCTCAGTAAAGATCTTGCTTACTGACTGGTTTTTTGAAATCTTTATGTGTTTGAAAGGTTTTATAATATGTTTAAGTTGCTAAATGCTTTGTTTGAAATTATTGGCATGTTTAATACTTTGTTTTTATCCAAATTATGTTGAATTTGAAGGTTGACACCGCAGGATAAGTTCTCTCACTTTCTTCTTGGAAAGACCAAGGCAATTCATTCTTCTCTCTTCTTCTTCTTGATCATGCTTAGCCCCTCATATACATTTTTACCTTCCTTTACCTATCCGGGAATTTGGAAGCAAGCAAAGTGGTGAAAGCAAGTAAAGTAAAAGTTGAGAAGTTGGCTGGAAGTGAAAGTGTTAGAAAGTAATAAATAGGTTTGGGGAAGTCAATCATGATGATGAGTAACTCGGCACCATTCACATAGCCGGGTGTTTGTGTCTTGCCAATGTCGGATTGAGCGATATTCCTAACGGGTCATGGCATGTGCATCAAGGGTTTGATGCATCTCAAAAAATTGATGATTGTTGATTTCCTAGGCTTCGGTTATTGTGCACCTCTGTCCATGCATCCCAAAAAGTAAAGTAAAAAGAAAAAGTGTGAAATAAGCAAAGCTTATTGGTAGAAGATGTTGAAAGTCAAAGTGAAATTTATCCTTTTCCCGGATTCTAGCACCACATTACCTTACATATATCCCTATCCTACACGTTTCTTGACCTTTCTTTTGGGAAGCCCTTGAGACCTCGAGCTTGTTGATTGACTTAGCGGTTTAAACTGGATTATGCATGATAAATTTCGATAATTATGACTTATTATGCATTCTATGATTTTATGCAAAGATGAACAACTTTCTTATATTTATAAAATGTTTTGATCATATTTTGATTTTAAATTCCATGAAGTATTCTCTTAGAGTGATCTATGATTGTAGCACACCATAAAAATGTTTTGAAAGACTTTTCTTCGATTTCTTGACTTATAATCCATTCTATCTTGCCTTTTATATGCGGAATTTGCTTGGGGACAAGCAAGAGCTAAGTATGGGGTATTTTGATAGCATGAATTATAGTCTATATTTTGGGGTTTGTTTTGACGTTTTATCTTCAATAATCTGCATGTTTGTATGTATAATATGCGATTATATTACCATTTCATCTACCTTTGCGGGAATCGAGGTCTACACCTAGTTTTGTTGTAATCGTAGGTAAAATGGCACATTTTGCATCAAAAAGGAGCAAAAGGAGTTGTGGAGTCATTGGAGCTACATTCAGGAACATAAGGAACCATCCAGGAAGCATAGCCATGGATTAGAGATTCACTTTTGGACCAGATTCGAGAGATTTCACTTTCAGTTGTGACTCACCTCGGTTGACCACAGATTCACCTCGACCGAGGTGATCCAGAGAAGTCGACTCGACCGAGGTGAACACCTGGGACGCGGCGAGAATATTTATTCTTGGCTGAGATCTTTTATCTTTGGAAAGAGATCTTATATTTTTGGGCTTGGCTCCTGGAAGGAAGAAGATATGCTAGATCATATATCTTACCTATTTTTATGGGAAGAGATCTTTCTAAGATATCTTATCTTTGGAGAGTAATTTTCCTATAAAAAGGGTCGGATTTCCCACAAATCCGACATCCCGCATAGCATCCCGCATAGCATCCTGCATGGATCCGCTATCACCTTGCTTACATCTACTACACCGCTGCGGCCATAATCTACTTGGGAGATTTGAAGAACCTTTTTGAAGGTTGAAGAAGGAAGATTGTAGCTTTTATAGCTTTTGAAGGGTTTTTGTAAGATCATCTTAGATTCCCTTCATTGTTGTCTTGTCTTGTTGGATTTCTATCCAAGGAACACTTTGTTGTGATATTTGATTCAATTATTGAAGTCTTTTCATTAAATTCTTCTTGTTCAAATATTCACTCTCTTCCCATATACTTGATTAATACTTTCATGATGATGAGTGGCTAATCTCTTTGTGTAATTCTAGGGTGATTGGTTGAAGGTTGTGGGAAAAACAATGATAGAATGATCTTAATCACAGTAGGACCCTGAAAGTTCGAGTCTTTAACCTTAACCCTAAGCATCTCGCTCAGTCGATGAACATCTCGGCCGGGGTGGAATTCGTCTGACCGAGGTGACTTATCTGATCCGAAACTGAGAGTTAAGTGTTAGAGTTTGCCAAATCCTATTCTTATTACACCTTTCCTGGTTCAATACAAGCCTAGGATGAGACTTACCCGGTAACTCCTTTGTTTGTTTACCTAAGATCATAAGTATAGGTAATAAAGGTTAATCCTTTATTGGGGTTTGAGTGTGCTTTCATCCCATCTTTGTGAGTTAGCCTGAGACTTACCCGGTAAAGGTTGATTCTATTCCCTTAGATGGTGTGTTAGTTCGTGGTTATAGTTCTTTATCTTAATTCCTTGAGACTTACCCGGTAATAGGAGTTACGGTTTTGGATTAGTGAGTAGTGAGACTTACCCGGTGATCTATTCCACTTTAGTAACACCTTCCCTATGCAAAAACCTCAGCTTTGTCCGCTTATCTTTAGATCTTGAGTTGGAACCACAACTAGATGCTTTAATCCCTAGAATTGCATATTTCCTTTATTGACTCTTATCATCTTTGTTTGTTTTAATTGCTTGTGGTTAGTGATTGCTAAAGCTTACCGTAATTGGACTTCGTTTCACTAAGTCCCTGTGATTGACCCCTGGAATTCCTTGCTTTTAACTACGATTGACCCGTACACTGCGGGTTCGCATCCTTGTTTTAAGCTTACGTCTAGGGTTATAAATTTAAAGCTTGCACACACCGTTTGGAGCGAACATTGTATACCGGGTGCCATAGAAGGTGTTAGAGTGTATTATTGTCTATATTTTGGGGCTAGTTTGGATGTTTTATCTTCAATATACTACATGTATAGATGTATATTATGTGGTTATATTGTTGTTTTGTCTACCTTTGCAAGAATCGAGGTCTACACCTGGTTTCGTTGTAATGTTAGGTAAAATGAAACGTTTTGCATCGAAATGGAGCTAAGGGAGCTATGAAGTCATTGGAGCTACATTCTGGAGCTTAAAGAAGACCTCAGGAAGCATGGAAATGATTAAGAAGATTTACTTTGGACCAGATTCGAGAGATTTCACATTCAGTTGAGATTCACCTCGGTCAGCTACAGTCCCACCTCGACTGAGGCGAACACCCTTCCGCCGGCGAGATCTCTATTTTTGGTTGAGATCTTTTATTTTTGGAAAGAAGATATCTTATATTTTTGGCTGGATTTCTGGAAGGAAGATATTATTATAGGCTGATTTATTTTTTTTGAAAGGTTAATTTTTTTTAAAAGGAAGATATTATTATAGGCTGATTTATTTCTAAGGATAGAGATACATTTTATAGTAAAATATCTTTTTAAGATATTTTATCTTTGGAAGATAATTCTCCTATATAAAGGGCTGGACTTTCCACAAGTTCAACCATGCTAGGAGCATCCAGCAATTGAAGGATTTTCTGGAGGGTCTGAAGGAAGAATTGAAGGAAGTATTGAAGGATTGAAGTTCAAGGAAGGAAGTAATCATTATTGGAGTTGGCTTTTGAAGGAGTTTGTAAGACTTTCTTAGATTGTCTTTTGGTATTATTGTCTTTGCATATTTGTGACTTTAGGAACGCTTGTTTGTTATTTGATATAGTTATTGAGACCTTTTTCTTACGGTTTTCGTGTTTGAATATTGATTCCTTTTCCATAAATTTGATTATTGTTATCATGATGATTGTTGGATAAGTTTCTTATGCGATTCCATGGTGATTGGCTGAAAGTTGTGGGGAAGACGATGATAGAATGATCTTAATCCCAGCAGGACCCTGAAAGCTCGAGTCTTGACCTTAACCCTAGAGCACCTCGCCTAGTCATTGAACAACTCGGCCGGGGTGGAATCTGACTGAACGAGGTGAGCCTTTCCTGAACCTATTATGAAGTTAAGTGTTTAAGTTTGTCAAATCCTATCCTTATTACACCTTTCCTGGTTCAATGCCAGCCTAGAATGAGACTTACCCGGTGATTCCTTTGTTTGTCTACCTAAGATCATGAGTGTAGGTAATAAAGGTTTATCCTTTATTGGGGTATGAGTGTGCATTCATCCCATCTTTGTGTGTCAGCCTGAGGCTTACCCGGTAACGGTTGATTTATTCCCTTGGGTGGTGTGTTGGTTTGAGGTTATAGTTCCTTTCCTTAGTACCTTGAGACTTACCCGGTAATAGGAGCTTTGGTTTGGGGTAGTGAGTAGTGAGACTTGCCCGGTGAACTATTCCCACCTTAGAAACACCTTCTCTTTGCAAAACCTCAGCTTTGTCCGCGTTATCCTTTGAGATCTTGAGTCGGAACCACAACTAGATGCTTTAATCCCTAGAATCCTCAATTTCCCCTTACTTGAATTTATATCATCTTTGATTGCTTTAATTGCTTTTAGTTAATTGCAATATTTGACAACCTGATTTTGTGCTTTGTTTCACCTAAGTCCCTTTGATCGACCCCTGAAATTCTTGGTTTTATTACAATTACCCGTACACTACGGGTTCGCATATTTGTTCAAGCATATGTCTTGGTTATAAATTTAAAAGCTTGCACACACCGTTTGGAGCGAACATGTTTTTGGCGCCGTTGCCGGAGACTTGTTCTAGACCAAGCCGGTTTCGGTTGTCTTTCGGGGCAATTGCCCTTGTTGCTATTAACCACTCGACACGAGTGTTTTTGCAGGATCTTTTCTTAGGTTTATGCGAAGAACCTATGCAGTAAAGGAAATTATTCCTTACGATCCCGAAAGAGAAAAGACATACAAGCGACGATTAAGAGAAGCTAAGATGTCTAATCAAGACAATCGCGATCTTGAGGCCGAATTGAAGGAGGCATTAGATTAGCTACACCTCAATAGAGAAGAACTGCAGCGTGAGAGAGAAGAGACTCGCGCAAGGACATATGGAATAGAAGTAGATATGGCCGCTCTAAGGGCCCAATTTCTGCCTAGACCGATCCAAGATCCTCGACCGAGGCAGGACCCAGTCCCAGTTTCCCCGGCTGATGTGCACCTACCACCTCGGATGCATGTCCGAGATGTTCTTTTTGCTCGAGTTCCACGAAGCCTAGGACAGAGAATGGACCCTAAGGGACAGAGGTGCACAATAACCGAAGCCTAGGAGATCAGCAATCATCAATTTCTCGAGATACCTCAAACCCTTGATGCACATACCATGACCCGTTAGGAATATCGTTCAATCCGACTTTGGCAAGACACAAACAGCCGGCTTTGTGAATGGTGCCGAGTTACTCATCATCATGATTGACTTCCCCAAACCTATTTGTTTCTTTCTACAACTTCCAGCCAACATCTCAACTTTTCTTTCACTTGCTTTTCACTTGCTTGCTTCCAAATTCCCGGATAGGAAAAGGGAGGCAATTATGTATATGAGAGGCTAAAGCATGATCTAGAAGAAGAAGAGAAGAGAATGAATTGCCTTAATCATCCCAGGAAGAAAGTGATACAACTCGTCATGTGGTGTCAACCTTGAAATTTAACATAATTTGGATAAAAATAAAGTATTAAACATGCCAAAAACTTAAAATAAAGCATTTAGCAACTTAAATATATCATAAAACCTTTCAAACATAAAAATATTTCAAAACCAATTTGCAAACAAAATCATCACTGAGGCATATCCAGAAAAGAAGCACAAAACGTTTCGAAAACTCTTTCAGTTAAACCACCTCGGTCGAGATATTCTAAGTCAACTGAGATGAAGTACCTCGTTTGGCAAGAGTCATCCCGGTCGAGGTCATAAAATTTTTTTTCTTAACCAGTTTTTGACGTTTTTCTCAATCAAATAACCTGTATGCAAGCATGTAGTCTTAGATAAACACATAGAGCATAAGAAAAATCATAAATAGTCATAGTCATACAAGCATACACAAAATGTCAAATAAGGTACATCCAAATACCCCATACTTGGGACACATTGTCCCAATGGGTCAAAATAAGTCTAGAATACAGAGTACTCACCGGACATAAGCTGAGTTGCATAATAAATAAAGAAAAGAAATCCCTGCAAGCTCTAATCCTGATCTGCTAGTGGTGGTGGTGGATACGGGACGTAAGGATGCTGGGATGGATCAAAAGGGTAGCCTATAGTATGCTGGAACTGTATCTCCAACATCCGGCGCTGGTAGTGTTGGCTCTCCCTCATCTCCAACATGTCCAAGGACAAGGCGACGTAAGAGTCAATCATCTGATCCGTCAGCTCGTCAATCCGTCAGTGAGCTACGAGATCCCTCTGTCTACGGACTCTGCGCCTAGCAGGAAGTGATGGTGCTGCAGCTGCCTCCTCCTCAGTAGCCTCGTCGTCTAAGTCGACAATTGGCACACACGGCGCCAAAAACTTGTTCGCTCCAAACGGTGTGTGCAAACTTTAAATTTATATCCCAAGAAAAAACAAGGATGCGAACCCATAGTGTACGGATCAATTATAGTAAAAGCAAGAACTCCGGGGTGTCGATCTCAGGGACTTAGGTGAAACAACTAACTCCAAACCGAAAGCTCCTATTACCGGGTAAGTCTCAAGGTACTAAGGAAAGGAATTATAATCTCAAAACAACACACCAACTAAGGGAATAGAATCAACCTTTACCGGGTAAGTCTCAGGCTAACTCACAAAGATGGAACGAAGGCACACTCAAACCCCAATAAAGGATGAGCCTTTATTACCTACACTTATGATCTTGGGTAAACAAACTAAGGAATTACCAGGTAAGTCTCATCCTAGGCTTGCATTGAACCAAGAAAGGTGTAATAAGAATAGGATTTGGCAAACTCTAACACTTACCTCTCAGTTACGGATCAAAAAAGGTCACCTCGGTCAGTCAAGTTCCACCCCGGCCGAGATGTTCATCAACTGAACGAATCAGGGTCCTATAGGGATGAATAGGGATGAATATTTGAACACAAAAACCTTAAGAACAAGGCTTCAATAACTTAATCAAATATCAAACAAATCAGCGTTCCTTGGATCACAAATCCAACAAGACAATCAAACAAAAGGGAATCTAAGAAAGTCTTACAAATCCCCTCAAAAGCTATATCAAAACTATCAGTCCTTCGTTCCTTCCTTCAAAACTTCTAGGAAATTCTCTCCTTGCTTGTTATTTTCAGCCTTCAAGCATTCTTCAAAGATTGGATGGTAGATCGGATTTGAATTTGTGGAAAATCCAACCTTTTATATAGGAGAATTATCTTCCAAAGATAATTATATCTTAAAAAGATAATATCCTAAAAAAATATATCTTATCTCCAAAATAGATCTCCCAAATATATGATCTTCCTTCCAGAAATCCAGCCCAAAAATATAAGATCTCTCCTTCCAAAAATAAAAGATCTCAGCCAAATAAAATATATCTCGCCACGTCAGGGTATTCGCCTCGGTCAGGGTGCTCCTCTAAATCACCTTGGTCGAGGTGATACTTTAGCTGACCGAGGTAAACCTCAGTTGAAGGTGAAATCTCACAAATTTGGTCCAAAGTAAATCTTCTTTGTTAATTCCTTGCTCCTTGAGTTCTCTTTTAAGTTCCTGAATGTACCTTCTATGACTCCTTTGCTCCTTAGCTCCATTTCGATCCAAAATGTTCCATTTTACCTACGATTACATCGAAACTTGGTGTAGAACTCGATTCCCATAAAGGTAGATGAAATGACAACATAATCACATAATATACATTCAAACATGTAGATTATTGAAGATAAAACGTCTAAACAAGTCCCAAAATATAGACTCTAATACATGCTATCATAAAACTAACCTGTTTCATGACGGTCTAAACCCAGCTCATGTTCCCTATTGGTGGGTGAACAATCCAGCACTTGGTGAATTATGCTTCACAATGATAGGAAGATCCGATGTTGAAGGATCAAAAAGCAATGTCGCAATGAACGTTTGGCTGCCACAAGGTAATTATACTTGTGGTAAATTTTTTGACACCTCTAGCTTAAAATTCCGAAGGTCTAAAGGATCGTTAGGCCACGCTTTCACGGTTCGTATTCGTATTGAAAATTAGAATCAAACGAGCTTTTACTCTTCTGTTCCACACGAGATTTTTGTTCTCGTTGAGCTCTTCTTAGGACACCTGCGTTATCTTTTAACAGATGTGCCGCCCCAGCCAAACTCCCCACCTGACAATGTCCTCCGCCCGGATCGGGCCTTGGACGCGGCCCTTGGGTCTAGAAAGAAGGGCGATGCCCCGCTTCTGGCTCAGGGAGTAAGTAAAATAACGTTAAAAGTAGTGGTATTTCACTTTTGCCGCAAGGCTCCCACTTATCCTACACTTCTCAAGTCATTTCACAAAGTCATACTAGAGTCAAGCTCAGTAGGGTCTTCTTTCCCCGCTGATTCTACCAAGCCCGTTCCCTTGACTGTGGTTTCGCTGGATAGTCGACAGGGACAGTGGGAATCTCGTTAACTCATTCATGCCCATCGCTAATTAGATGACGAAGCATTTGACTACCTTAAGAGATTTATAGTTACTCCCACCGTTTACCCGCGCTTGGTTGAATTTCTTCACTTTGACATTCAGAGCACTAGGCAGAAATCACATTGCGTTAACATCCGCAAGGACCGTCGCAATGCTTTGTTTTATTAAACAATCGGATTCCCCTTGTTCGTACCAGTTCTGAGTCGACTGTTCAATGCCCGGGGAAGGCCCCCGAGGGAGTCGTTCCTAGCCCGTCCCCCGGCCGGCACACGGCGACCCGCTCTCGCCGCGTGAGCAGCTCAAGCCCTCCACCGATAGCCGGCGGATTCGGAGGTGGGACGCCCGTGCACAGCTCTCAGAGCCAATCCTTTTCCCGAGGCTACGGATCCGTTTTGCCACTTCCCTTGCCTACATTGTTCCATTGGCCAAAGGCTGTTCACCTTAGAGACTTGATGCGGTTATGAGTATGACCGGGCGTGATCAGCACTCGTTCTTCCGGATTTTCAAGGGCCTCCGTGGGCGCACCGGATGCCGCGGGACGTGCGACGCTCTTCCAGCCGCTGGACCCTACCTCCGGCTGAGCTGTTTCCAAGGTGGGCAGGCTGTTAAACAAAAAATATAACTCTTCCTGAGGCCCCTGCCGACATCTCCAGACTCCCTAACGTTGCCGTCAACTGCCACGTCCCGGTTTGGAAATTTAACCCGATTCCCTTTAGAAGTTCGCGCTCGCGCCCTATGGGACGGGCTTCCCCCGACTCTTAGTATCGACTAACCCATGTGCAAGGGCCGTTCTAATGGAACCTTTCCCCTCTTCGGCCTTCATTGTTCTCATTTGAATATTTTCTACTACCACCAGGATCTGCACCGACGGTCGCTCCGCCACGACTCGCACTGCGGGTTTTACGCCGACCGCCGAGCCCTCCTACTCATCGGGGCCTAGCTCTTACCCCGACGGCCGGGTATAGGTCGTGCGCTTAAGCGCCATTCATTTTCGGGGCTAGTTGATTCGGCAGGTGAGTTGTTCAACACTCCTGAGCGGATTTCGACTTCAATGACCACCGTCCTACTGTCTTAATCGACCAACACCCTTTGTAGGATCTAGGTTAGCGCGCAGTTGGGCATCGTAACCCGGCTTCCGGTTCATCTCGCATCGCCAGTTCTGCTTACCAAAAATGGCCCACTTGGAGCTCTCGATTCCGTGGCCCAGCTCAACTAAGCAGCCGCGCCATCCTACCTATTTAAAGTTTGAGAATAGGTCGAGGGCGTTGCGCCCCCGATGCCTCTAATCATTGGCTTTAACCAATAGAACTCGCACGAGCTCCAACTATCCTGAGGGAAACTTCTGAAGGAACCAACTACTAGACGGTTTTGTTAGTCTTTCGCCTCTACCCAAGTCAGACGAACGATTAGCACGTCAGTATCGCTTCGGGCCTCCACCGGAGTTTCCTCTAGATTTACCACGCTCAGGCATAGTTCATCATCTTTCGGGGTCCCGATAGGTATGCTCGCACTCGAACCCTTCTCAGAAGATCAAGGTCGGTCGGCGGTGCAGCCCGCTAGGGGATCCCGCAAATTAGCTTCCTTTCACCGTACGGGTTTACTCGCCTGATGACTCGCACACATGTCAGACTCCTTGGTCCGTGTTTCAAGACGGGCCGAATGGGGCCCGTTGGCCGATGCCCGGAGCGCGCGGTTGATTCGCCTTGCGGCGCGCGCTGGGTTCCACGATCGCTTGGACGGCGCTCCGCGGGCGTATCTACCGCCTGGGCTTAAGCCGCCCCCTCAATACGCGGTGGACCGGCAAAGCCGTTCCGCATCCGACATGGGCGCATCGCCGGCCCCCATCCACTTCCATCCCATCAATTTCAAGCACTCTTTGACTCTCTTTTCAAAGTCCTCTTCATCTTTCCCTCGTGGTAATTGTTCGGTATCGGTCTCTTGCCCGTATTTACTCTTGAATGGAATTTATCGCCTGCTTGGGGTTGTATTCCCAAACAATCCGACTCGCTGAGAGCGCCTCGTGGCGACAGGGTCCGGCACGACGGGGATCTCACCCTCTCCGGCGCCCCCTTCCATGGGACTTGGGTCCGGTCCGTCGTGGAGGACGCTTCTCCAGACTACAATCCGGACCGCGGGGCCGCCAGATTCTAAAGCTCGGCTCTTCCCGGTTCGCTCGCCGTTACTAGGGGAATCCTTGTAAGTTTCTTTTCCTCCGCTTATTGATATGCTTAAACTCAACGGGTAGTCCCGTGTGATCTGGGGTCACAACGGTGGGGGAGCCTAGGCTCTCCAATCTTTCGTCTTGAGACTCGCATAGATGCGATGCGATGCGTAGTATTAGTACACCACCAATCGTCGCGGTCGTTCGCAGCCACGGGGTATGCGTTTAGGCCGGCCGCGCGGGGATGCACGGGGGCCCACTGTCTGCCCCTTGCCCGACCTTTCCTTTAGGAAGGAGGGGGAGGGGGCGACGTGGTGCGTGACGCCCAGACAGGCGTGCCCTTAGCCAGAAGGCCTCGGGCGTAGCTTGCGTTCAAAGACTCGATGGTTCACGGGATTCTGCAATTCACACCAAGTATCACATTTTGCTATGTTCTTCATTGATGCGAGAGCCGAGATACATGTTGCCGAGAGTCGTTCTGTTTCGTAGAAATGACGCGATGCCGCCGTGCCGCCCGTAGACTGGGAGGCGCGGGAAAATCTTCTATTTGTGGTTCTTGGCGCAATCCGCCGTACTTGGTGTTTCGGGGGAGCTCTCCCTTCCGGCAACACATGAGACCTCCTCCTCTCCAAGGATCAAAGGTGGCCCTCAGCGGGGGTGTTTTAGAATAGGTACGCGGGTCTCTCTACTTTTTGCAGGTTTCGACAATGATCCTTCCACAGGTTCACCTACGGAAACCTTGTTACGACTTCTTCTTCCTCTAAATGATAAGGTTCAGTGGACTTCTCGCGATGTCGCCGGCAACGAACCGCCCACATCGCCGCGATCTAAACACTTTACCGGACCATTCAATCGGTAGAAGCGACGGCGGTGTATACAAAGGGCAAGGACGTAGTCAACGCGAGTTGATGAATCGCGCTTACTAGGAATTCCTTGTTGAAGACCAACAATTGCAGTGATTTATCCCCATCACTTTGAAATTTCAAAGATTACTCAGACCTGTCTGCCAAGGTGATAGACTCATTGAATACATCAGTGTAGCGCGCGTGCGGCCCAAAACATCTAAGGGCATCAAATACTTGTTAATGCCTCAAACTTCCGTGGCATGGAAGGTTATAGTCCCTCTAAGAAGCTAAATGTGGAACGATCGTTCCGCATAGCTGGTTAGCAGGCTGAGATCTCGTTCGTTAACGGAATTAACAAGACAAATCGCTCCACCAACTAAGAACGGCCATGCACCAACACCCATAGAAGCTAGATGTGTGACAACATCAAGTGAGGAGGTGGTGGACATGTTCCTTAACTTTTACCAAGGTCTCTTTGGGACAGAGGGACAAGTTGAGGAGCCAAGTGTTGGTGAGTTTGCCATTGGTCCCAAGGTACATGCTAATGACAAGGCCGGCCTTATTGAACCGGTGTCAAACAAAGAGATCAAGGAGGCGCTTTGGGACATTGACAATGACAAGGCGCCAGGGACGGATGGATATACATCCTGCTTCTTCGAGGAAGCTTGGGATGAAGTTGGAAGTGAGCTATGTGTGGCTATCAAGGAATTCTTTGTCAATGGCAAGCTTCTACCCCAGCTCAATCATATGGTGGTCTCGCTTGTTCCAAAGAAAGAGGCGCCCAACAGAGTCGAGCATTTCAGGCCAATTTCATGCTGTAATGTGGTGTACAAGATCATCACCAAGATAATGACCAAGAGAATGGGGCAATGCTTGACATACTTGATCGACCCTGCTCAGACGGCGTTTGTCCATGGACGCCTAATGTGTGACACATCTTCATTGTCCAAGAGCTACTTAGAAGGTACAATGTCAAGCGTGGCACTCGCCGGTGCTTCCTCAACATTGATCTACCCAAGGCTTATGATACGGTCTCATGGAGTTTTGTGAAGAGAGCCTTGGAGGAGCTAGGCTTCCCTGTGGCATTCATAGCATGGGTGATGGAATGTGTCACTACACCTACATACTCAATCAAAATCAACAAGGATATAAATGGCTTCTTTAAAGGCAAGCGAGGCCTAAGGCAAGGTGATCCAATGCCACCACTCTTATTTGTATGTTGCATGGAGTTTCTCTCAAGATTGCTCAAAGCCGAGACGGCCAAGGAAGGGTTTAGGTATCATCAACATTGTGAACAACTAAGGCTAACTCACCTTGCCTTTGCTGATGATGTTGTGCTATTCTCTAGAGGTGATGTAGCCTCAGTCAAGGTGCTAATGAGGTGCATCAACCGATTTGGTGAGCTTAGTTGTCTAAGAGTCAGCCTAGCAAAGTCATCCATGTACTTAGCCTCAATGTCAGAGGCTGAAATAGGAGAATTGCAAGAGATCACCAGGTTCGCCCAAGGGAGTTTCCCATTCCGGTACCTGGGCATCCCTATAGCCCCACATGTGCTAAGAGCAGTTGATTATGCTCCCCTATTGGACAAGATTGGAAACAACATCAACGCATGGAACAAGAAACACTTATCCGTCGCAGGCAGGCTAGAGCTCATCACATCGGTTCTACAAGGTATTGATAGCTTTTGGCTCTCGGTGCTCCTAGTTCCAGGCCTTGTCATTGAGTAAATCATAAAGTTATGCCGGCAGTTCTTATGGTCAAGGCCAGCACGGGACACAATATGCAATCCAAAGAGTGAAGGCGGCCTTGGTTTATTGGAGCTTCGAGATTGGAACAATACGTTCATGTGCAAGCACTATTGACACATTCATGAGGATAGAGAGAGCCTATGGGTCAAATGGATCCATAATAGGTACTTACAAGTGGTAGAGTCGGAGGACTGGAGGCCACATAGGCCAGACTCGCCTCTCATTAAGGCTATCCTAGCCGACAGGGACCAATTAATGGCACATGGGCGTTCACTAGATGACACTCTCCAAGAGCTTTGTCATGGCAACAAGTGTCAGGTGACGAAGGCATACAATCTCATAAGAAAAAGAGAGGAGCAAGTACCATGGCACCATGTAATATGGGACACGAGGAACACACCAAGGCATGCATTCATAGCTTGGATGGCGGCCCTGGGACGACTATCAACACATGATAGAATGAGCTTTCTTGACATTGATCCAGTGTACCATCTATGTAGGCGAAGCGATGAGTCACATGAGCACTTGTTCTTTAGATGCAAGTATTCGAGGCATATATGGAGAGAGGTTAAGCGCAGCTTCAAGATGCCGGTAGGACTAGGTACATTGACGTTGACCATGAGATGGCTCAGGCGTGCACGAGGGAAGAAGAAGCGTAAGATCATGGCCATGAGGTTTGCTTTTGTCGCCACAGTTTACTATATATGGCATGCACGAAATGGCATCATCTTCGAAGGCAACATGTTGCCGGAGAAGGTTACTTTTACATTGATTGAGGTACATGTTCACCGGCTAATCCACTCGGCGTTCCCGGCGCTTGAGGGTGGATGGGCCAACAAGCATCATACTATGTGAGGGACGTGATGATTAAAGGCCAGGACGGAAGGCACAAGGAGAATTGGCCTTGTCGGAAGCTTGTCAAAAGTTGTCATGACCATGCCGGATGAGCCTAGGGGGCCTGATGGGTATGAATGCCATCGGATGAAGTTGTCATGGCCTTGCTAGATGGGTCGTAATCGTTGCGAAGGCCGGAGCAGAAGATTGTCACTAATGGGCCAATGGCGCCACCGCTGGCGAGTATTGTCGTCCCTTGTCAAAATGGGCCGGCAGCTTGTCACATTGTATGGACGGGGTCTAGACTGGTCCGGTTGTTGTCAAAACATGCCAGGACATTGTCAAACGGGGCCGAATGTTGTCACGACTTGCCATGAGGTTGTCAAGTATGGGTTGGGCTTGTCAAAACATGCCAGCCGGGGCCAAATGATTGTCAAAACGCCTGCTAGCTCACCACTTTGGGCTGGCCTTATATTTTACGTACGTATTTTGCTGGGTCGTACATGCATAGTCTCACGACTTGCATTTTTCATAGTTTTACTCATGTTTTCTTTTGGATGCTTGTTATGCCGAACACCTCTTCGTGAGGGATAGGCATCTTTTTTCTACATCTATGAATTAACCAGCATCTTGTCGAAAGAGCTCTCAATAATGCTCTCAATAATAATAATAATACGCTCTCTCTCTCTCTAGGCGATTTTTGGGCGATACGAGGCTTCGGCCTTCGTCTCCCACACAAGCTATCTTCTTTCGTTGTGATTCCTCACGAGTCACACCAATCTTCACCCTCTCTTGCCTGTTGATGTGCACAATCATCTCAGTAGGGAAATTTTTGGCTCACAAAGTTACAAAACCTTAAGGTAAAACTAGGGTTTCTGGCGGCGCTTGGCGCCATGGCCAAGAAAAAGAAATCCCCTACTAAGGCGACTGGAGGGGATGGTATGGCAAACACAAACCAAGCAATGGCATCATCGTCGGCAATAAAGGTCCGGCCTCAGGCGCTGGATGGAGGGGACAAACTATCACCGGCAAAAGGAATGGCGGACAAGGGAGGCGAGTCGCTTGACACTCCCCAGGTTCAATTAACAAGGGTTGACAAGGCGCAGACAAAGTTAATGCCGGCTGGCATGTCTGATGGTGTCAATGACAATGCCGACAAGTCTGGGACAAGCATAACCCTTGTCGGCGAGGTGCAAAGATCGCAGGCACACACAAAGGAAACAGGCGTTTTGTCGCTGACAGGAGATGGCACAAAAAAGACAAGTGCTTTGCATGGGGCGCATGCTACTTTTCACCCCGACGCTGCCGGCGCCAACTTGACCACAAAGGGGACGTCCCCTTTGTCGAAAATTCACACAACGAACATGAAGGCCGATACTTTGCCGCCTGGTTCGGTCCCTTTGGGGACTTCAATGGAATCACCTGGATGGGAGAACGCCCATGAAAAATCTGGAAAAAGCCACACTTTGAATTTTGACAATGGTGAGGCCGGTGATGAAGGTGGATTGGAAGTTGTAGCTGGCAAGCGTGACGTTTTATCTGATGACGGAAAGGATGACTCACTTATGGCTAAAGAAGTCCTTGTTGGAGGGCAACCACCGTTAGAGTACCCTGCTCTGAGCAAGACGACCCAACCACCTGGACAAAGGAAGGCATGGACTGGAGCGCCGGCAAAAGTTTTCATGAACTCTAGACTGGGAGGCAAACTTGAGTATACAAAGCCAACATCCACTAGAATTGCCATCAAATGCACTAAAGGTATGCCAATACACCAAGTATGGGGTAGTACATTGCTAGGCCAATATGTTGGCTTCTACTCGGGATACTTTGCTATCAATGAAATGATGAAGCTTTAGGGAGTTAAGGCTAAGTTTAGAGTGGAAGCAGGCTGGATGATCTTTAGTTTCCTCAACGATGATGATAGGGACATTGTGCTCAAAGGTGGCTCTTATTTCATCCACAACCGACCTCTCTTATTCAAGCATGTTCTGGACAAGTTCGCATTCAATCGTAAAGATGTTGCAACCATGCCATTATGGGTGAGAATCACTGGACTACCGAATGAATTCTGGACGCCTACCATCCTTGGTAGAATTGGCTCTTTGATTGGCAAGCCCCTATTCATGGATCATGGGAATAAAGATAGGAAGAGAGGCTCTTATACTCGAGCGCTCGTGAAGGTGAACTTTGCTAATGATGTCCTCAGGGAGGTGTCACTTGACTTCGATGATGGTGTCACCCTTGACTGCACCTTGCTTTATGAGAATGAACCGACTTATTGTCGCCGGTGCTTGCAATTTGGGCATAAAGATGATACTTGCACGTTCCACACAACCAGGAAGGATATTTGACCAAAGCCAAGGTCTAGCCGGCCAAGGAATAGGTCTAGGACAAGGATTGACACAACTAAGAATGAGGAACAAAAGAAGAGTAAGGAGGAAGTTGAGGTGATTGTGATCTAGGGTGTAAAGGAAGGAGCCTCAAAGGCTACTATGGTAGACGTAGCCGAGCCACAAGTTCAAGCTCCAATGCCGGAGAAACAAAGCCATGACATTGTCATAAGGGAACCATCTCACCAGGCGGCACAATTACATGCCAAGCAATTGGCGCCAGGGGACAAAGGCAAAGGGAAAATGGTTGAGGAAGACATCGCCTCATCTTCAACTGAGAACGAGCCATCCGAAAATCAGAGCATGGAGGACAAGCATGACACAAGTAGTGAAGACGAGCCATCGGTGGAACTTGACATAGATTCTAACGAGTCTAGACAAAGCCATGACAATACCGATGACAATGGTATGACAAGCGAGAAGGAGGAGTTCACGCCAGTGTTGTCCAAGTCCCAAAGACGGCTCATTAAGAAGCTAAATGCATCGATTGATAAGGGGAAGAAGTAAGGCCAGCTCCAGGAGGGTGCCATTCATGATGAACCTCGTTGGCGTACTAGGCTGGCATCGTCAGAAATTGACAATGTTGACAAGGCTGTGACAAGCAATGCCAAGATCATGGAAAAGAAGAGGGTTGGCCGTAAGGGTCCCAAATGAGTGTCGCCTCCTGGAATATACAAGGGTTTAACCATCCCCGGAAACAAAATGGTGTGAGAGCTCTCCTAGAAGAGTTCAAGGTACGTTTGTGTGGAGTTTTGGAGACAAAAATTGATACCAAGATTACGGATGTCAATGTGATTATTAGGAGAAAGTTCACCAAGTGGAGGTATGTCCACAACTTCTCGATTGATGAACGAGCTGGAATACTTGTCATGTGGAATGAAGAATACTTTCATGTGAATATCTTATGCACTCATGCCCAATTCATCACATGCATGGTTACATGTAAGATGACCGGCTTGATCTTTGGGGTATGCTTCATACTCGGTGAGCATAGTATGGTAAAGAGAAGAGAGGCATGGTTGGGCATCAAGGTGACCATACGTGACCACAAGTTGCCATGGATGATACTTGGTGACTTTAACAATGTCCTTTATAGCCATGAACGAGTACATGGTGAGCCAGTCCGGATGTATGAAACTAAGGGCTTGTATGACCTTTGTCATGAAGAAGGCTTGATCGATGTGCCATTTAATAGTGATAGCCTCTTCACATGGACAAATGGCACCATTTGGAGCAAAATTGACCGAGTCATGGTGAATGATACTTGGATAGAGAAGGATGTATATTGCCAAGCGACGTTCTTGGATCGGTGGCACTACTCGGACCACAAGCCAGCAATAACTCATCTACATAAGCCAACTAGGGCTAGTAAGCGTTCATTCAAATTCTTTAATATGTGGACTAAGCATGACTCATTTCAGGATGTTGTCAAGGAGACATGGAGAACACATGTAAGCGGCACATACCAATACAGGCTATGTATCTTGCCCCGGAGACTAAAGAGACCACTAAGGGAGCTCAACCGAGTGCACTTCTCACATATTGCCGAGAGGGTCAAGGCTGCCAATGTTGCTTATGGTCAGGCGCTTGAGGACCTCCGGCAGGATCCTATGTCACATGACAAGAGGTCAAGCATGATGGAGGCTAAGGCGTTGGCGGAGCGCTTGGAGATGGCTGAGTTCAGTTTTCTAGCCCAACAAGCAAAAACAAAGTTCTTGCTCTTGAGTGACCGGCCAACAAGTTGTTTCCATGGAATTATGAAGGCAAGGGGGGCAGCTAGCCACATAGCCTCATTGACAACCGAAGATGGTCCTGTGAAAACATCAAACGAGGAGGTTGTGGATATGTTTCTCAACTTTTATCAAGGTCTTTTTGGGACGGAGGGACAAGTTGAGGAGCCAAGTGTTGATGAGTTTGCTATTGGTCCCAAGGTGCATGCTAATGACAAGGCCGGTCTCATTGAGCCAGTGTCAAACAAGGAGATCAAGGAGGCGCGTTGGGACATCGACAATGACAAGGCGCCAGGGCCGAATGGATACACATCTTGCTTCTTCAAGGAAGCTTGGGAGGAAGATGGAAGTGAGCTTTGTGTGGCTATCTAGGAGTTCTTTGTCAATGGCATACTCCTACCCCAGCTTAACCATACGGTGGTCTCACGAGTGCCTAAGAAAGAGGCGCCCAATAGAGTTGAACATTTCCGGCCAATATCATGTTGTAATATTGTTTACAAGATCATCACTAAGATCATGACCAAGCGTATGGGGCATTGTTTGACATACCTCATTGATCCGGCATAGACGGCGTTTGTTCCTAGACGCTTGATGAGCGACAAAATCTTCATCGTCCAAGAGCTACTTAGGAGATACAATGTCAAGCGTGACACTCGCCGGTGCTTCCTCAACATCGATCTAGCAAAGGCATATGATACGGTCTCATGGAGCTTTGTGAAGAGAGCTTTGATGGAGCTAGGCTTCCCGATGGCATTCATAGCATGGGTGATAGAATGTGTCACTACGGCCACATACTCCATCAAAATTAACAAGGATATACATGGTTTCTTTAAAGGGAAGCGAGGGCTAAGGCAAGGTGATCCAATGTCACCACTCTTGTTTGTATGTTGCATGGAGTTTCTCTCAAGATTACTCAAGGTTGAGACGGCTAAGGATGGGTTTAGGTACCATCAACATTGTGAACAACTAAGGCTAACCCACCTCGCCTTCGCTGATGATGTTGTGCTATTCTCTAGAGGCGATATAGCCTCAGTCAATGTGCTAATGAGTTGCATCAACAGGTTTGGTGAGCAAAGTGGGCTGAGAGTCAGCCTAGCAAAGTCATCTATGTACCTAGCCTTAGTGTCTGAGGCCAAAAGAGTAGAATTGCAAGAGATCACCGGATTTGCTCAAATGAGTTTCCCATTCCGGTACCTGGGCATCCCTATAGCCCCACATGTTCTAAGAGCAATGGATTATGCTCCCCTACTTGACAAGATTGGCAACAACATCAACACATGGAATAAGAAGCAATCTATCTTTTGCAAGCAGGCTTGAGCTCATCACATCGGTTATACAAGGTATTGATAGCCTTTGGCTCTCGGCGCTTCCAGTTCCAGGACTTGTCATTGACAGAATCATAAAGTTATGCCGGCAATTTTTATGGTCAAGGCCAAATGTTGCATGACACAAGTTATGCAAGCCAAAGAGTGAAGGCGGCCTTGGCCTATTGGAGCTTAGAGCTTGGAACAATGCATTCATGTGCAAACACTATTGGCACATTCATGATGATAGAGAGAGTTTATGGGTCAAATGGATCCATAATAGGTACTTGCAAGTGGTGGAACCGGCGGACTGGAGACCACATAGGCGAGACTCGCCTCTCATTAAGGCTATATTAGCCGGCAGGGACCAATTGATGGCACATGGGCGTTCACTTGATGACACTCTTTTGGAGCTTTGTCATGGTAACAAGTTCAAGGTGACGAAGGCATACAATCTCATAAGAAGACGAGAGGTGCAGGTGCCATGGCACAATGTAATATGGGATGCTAGGCATACACCAATGCATGCATTCATAGCTTGGATGGCGGCTCTGGGACGTTTATTAACACATGATAGAATGAGCTTCCTTGACATTGATCCAGTGTGCCATCTATGTAGAAGAAGCAACGAGTCACATGAGCATTTGTTCTTTAGGTGCAAGTACTCAAGGCATTTATGGAGGGAGGTGAGGGTAGTTTCAAGATGCCGGCCGGACTAGGCACATTGACGCTTGCCATGAGATGGCTTAGGCAGGCACGAGGGAAGAAGAAGCACAAGATCATGGCCATGAGATTTGCCTTTGTAGCCACCGTCTACTTTATATGGCATGCACGAAATAGTATCATATTTGAAGGCAACTTGTTTCCGGAGAAGGTGACTATTAAACTAATTGAGGTCCATGTACACCGGCTACTACACTCGGCGTTCCCGGCGCTTGAGGGAGGATGGGCCGGCAAGCACCATCATATGTGATGGACGAGGTGACCAAAGGCCAGGAAGGTAGGCGCTAGGAGATTTGGCCTTGTCCGACGCTTGTCAAAAGTTGTCGGAATCGTGCCGGATGGGCCCAAATGGGCCAAGATGGGTGTGAATGCCATCGGATGAAGTTGTCAAGGCCTTGCCGGATGGGCCGTAATGGGTGCGTATGCCAGCGCCGAAGCTTGTCACTAATGGGTAGTAAGGTTGCCATCACTGGCACACGTTGTCACGCCTTGTCAAAATGGGTCAGTTGCTTATCAAGTTGTCAAGAAGTTGTCATGATGGGCCAGATGTTGTCAAAACATGCCAGGATCTTGCCCAGCTGGGCTGGATGTTGTCAAAAGCTTGTCAAGATGTTGTCAAGCATGAGCTGGAGTTGTCAAAGCTTGCCAGCCGTACCAAGTGGTTGTCAAAGATGCTCTCATGGACTGGACTGCTAGGTCCTTCGATGGGCCGGGGGATACTCTAGTGGATACACCACTCACCTGCGTATTATGGACTGAGCCGCTTGCCAGCCTAGCTCAATGGGCTGGTGTAGTCGATATTTGTTTTATTTAGTTTACTGGGATGTACATGCAAAGTCATATGACTTGCATTTTCATAGTTTTTCTTATGTACTCTATTTGACGCTTGTTATGCCGAACACCTCTTTGTGAGGGATAGGCATCTTTTTCTCACTTCTATGAATTTACCAGCATCTTCGAAAGAGCTCTCAATCAAGGCATATATGGAGAGAGGTGAGGCGTAGTTTCAAAATGCCGGCCGGACTAGGAACATTGACCCTTGCCATGAGATGGCTTAGGCGTGCACGAGGGAAGAAGTACAAGATCATGGCCATGAAATTTGCCTTTGTAGCCACCGTCTACTTTATATGGCATGCACAAAATAGTATCATCTTTGAAGGCAACTTGTTGCCGGAGAGGGTGACTATTAGACTAATTGAGGTCCATGTACACCGGCTACTACACTCGGCGTTCCCGGCGCTTGAGGGAGGATGGGCCGGAAAGCACCATAATATGTGATGGACGAGGTGAACAAAGGCCAGGAAGGAAGGCGCCAGGAGATTTGGCCTTGTCCAAAACTTATCAACAATTGTCGTGATCACGCCAGATGGGCCCAGATGGGGCCAGATGGGGGTGAATGCCATCGGATGAAGTTGTCTTGGCCTTGCCAGATGGGCCGTAATGAGTATGAATGCCAGTGCCGAGGATCATCACAAATGGGCCTTAATGTTGCCATCGTTGACACATGTTGTCATGCCTTGTCAAAATGGGCCGGTGGCTTGTCAAGTTGTCAGGAAGTTGTCACGATGGGCCTTGTTCGCTCAAAATGGTGTGTGCAAGCTTTAAGTTTATAACCCTAGATGTATGCCTAAAACAAGGATGCGAACCCGCAGTGTACGGGTCAATCGTAGTAAAACCAAGAATTTCGGGGTGTCGATCTCAGGGACTTAGGTGAAACAAAACCAATATAGGTAGTCAATGCAACTAATAATCACAAAAGCGATTAAAGCAATCAAAGATGATAAAAAGTCAATTAAAGGAATATGCAATTCTAGGGATTAAAGCATCTAGTTGTGGTTCCAACTCAAGATCTCAAGATAAGTGGACAAAGCTGAGATTTTTGCAAAGGGAAGGTGTTACTAAAGTGGAATAGATCACTGGTAAGTCTCACTACTCACAATCCCAAGCCAAAGAACCTATCACCGGGTAAGTCTCAAGGTACTAAGGAAAGGAACTATAATCACATACCAACAAACCAACTAAGGGAATAGAATCAACCTTTACCGGGTAAGTCTCAAGCTAACTCACAAAAATGAAATGAAGGAACACTCAAACCCCAATAAAGGATAAACCTTTATTACCTACACTCATGATCTTGGGTAAACAAACAAAGGAATTACCGGGTAAGTCTCATCCTAGGCCTGTATTGAACCAGGAAAGGTGTAATAAGAATAGGATTTGGCAAACTCTAACACTTAACTCTTAGTTACGGATTAGATAAATCACCTCGGTCAAACGAATTCCACCCCGGCCGAGATGTTCATCGGCTGAATGAGATGTTCTAAGGTTAAGGATAAAGACTCGAGCTTTCAGGGTCCTACTGGAATTTAAGATTATTCTATCATTGTTTTCCCCACAACCTTCAGCCAATCACCCTAGAATCACACTAAGAAATTAGCCACTCATCATCATGAAAGCAATAATCAAATATATGGGAAGAGAATGAATATTTGAACACAAAAACCTTAAGAACAAGGCTTCAATAACTGAATCAAATATCAATCAAATAGCGTTTTTTGGATCACAATCCAACAAGACAAATGAAAAAGAAGAGAATCTAAGAAAGTCTTACAAAACCCTTCACAAAAGCTATAAAAGCTATGAACTTTCTTCCTTCAATCTTCCTTCAACCTTCCAAAAATCCTTCCTAACTGCAGCTTCTTCAATCCCCAGCTGTTATGACGGTAGCGGGTTGCTGAATTTGTGGAAAATCCAGCCCTTTATAAAGAAAAATTACCCTCCAAACATAAAATATCTTGAAAAGATATTGTCCTAATAATATATATCCATATCTCATAAATAGATCCCTAAAATATATGATACTCCTTCCAGAAATCCAGCCCAAAAATATAAGATCTCTCCTTCCAAAAATAAAAGATCTCAGCCAAGAATAAAATATATCTCGCCGCGTCAGAGTATTCGCCCCGGTCGCGACGCTCCTCAAAATCACCTCAGTCGAGATGGTATTGTAGTCAACCGAGTTGACTCTCAGCTGAAGGTGAAATCTCTTAAATCTGGTCCAAAGTGAATCTCTAATCCATTTCCATGCTTCCTGGATTCTTCCTTAGGCTGAATGTAGCTCCAATGACTCCTTAGCTCCTTTTGCTCCATTTTGATGCAAAACGTGCCATTTTACCTACGATTACAACGAAACTTGGTGTAGACCTCGATTCCCGAAAAGGTAGATGAAACGACAATATAATCATATAATATACATTCAAACATGTAGGTTATTGAAGATAAAACGTCTAAACAAGTCCCAAAATATAGACTATAATTCATGCTATCAAAATACCACATACTTGTCCCTTGCTTGTCCACAAGCAAGTTCCAAATCTAAAATACAAGATAGAATATATTATAAGTCATAAAGATCAATAAAAAGTATTTCAAAACAT
Organism: Fagopyrum homotropicum; assembly: GCA_033239125.1. NCBI lineage: Eukaryota > Viridiplantae > Streptophyta > Magnoliopsida > Caryophyllales > Polygonaceae > Fagopyrum > Fagopyrum homotropicum. The sequence goes on from BSWB01000006.1 coordinate 87,028,700, forward strand.
TTTAATGGTGTGCTCCGCTTATAGATCGCTCTAAGAGAATGCTTCATAGAATTTAAAATCAAAACATGCTCAAAACATTTTATAAATATAAGAAAGTTGTTCATCTTTGCATAACATCATAGAATGCATAATAAATCATAATTATCGAAATTAATCATGTATAATCCAATTTAAACCACTAAGTGAATCAACAAGCTCGAGGTCTCAAGGGCTATCCAAAGAAGGTCAAGAAACATGTGAGGGTGGGATGTATATAGGGAATGTGGTGCTAGAATCCGGGAAAAGGATCTTTTACTTCACTTCCTTTCAAACTTCAACATCTTCCAACAATAAGCTTTGCTTATTTTACTTTTTTACTTTTTGGGATGCATGGACAGAGGTGCACAATAACCGAAGCCTAGGAGATCAGCAATCATCAATTTCTTGAGATGCCTCAAACCCTTGATGCACATACTATGACCCGTTAGGAATATCTCTCAATCCGACTTTGGCAAGACACAAACACCCGGCTATGTGAATGGTGCCGAGTTACTCATCATCATGACTGACTTCCTCAAACCTATTTGTTTCTTTCTAACTTTCAGCCAACATCCCATCTTTTCTTTCACTTGCTTTTCACTTGCTTGCTTCCAAATTGTCGGATAGGTAAAGGGAGGCAAATATGTATATGAGGGGCTAAGCATGATCGAGAAGAAGAAGAGAAGAGAATGAATTGCCTTGGTCTTTCCAGGAAGAGAGTGAGAGAACTCATAATGTGGTGTCAACCTTCAAATTCAATATAATTTGGATAAAAACAAAGTATTAAACATGCCAAAAATTTCAAACAAAGCATTTAGCAACTTAAACATATCTTAAACATTTCAAACATATAAAGATTTCAAAACCAGTCTGCAAACAAAATCTTCACTGAGGTCATATCCAGATAAGAAGCACAAAAATCGTTTCGAAAACTTTCTCAGTTAAACCACCTCGGTCGAGATGTTCTAAGTCAACCGAGGTACTGCACCTCAATTGGTTAGAGTCACGTCGGTCGAGGTCAAAATTTTTTTTCTTAACTAGTTTTTGACATTTTTCTCAATCAAATAACTTCTATGCATGCATGTAGTCTCACATAAACACATAGAGCATAAAGAAAATCATAAATATCCGAACCGAGTCATACAAGCATACACATAAGTCATATAAATACATCCAAATACCCCATACTTGGGATACATTGTCCCAATGGGTCAAAATAAGTCCAAAGAAACAGAGTACTCACCGGACAACACTGAGCTGCATAATAAATAAATAAATAAATCCTGCAAGCCCTAATCCCAATCCGGTGGTTGTGGTGGTGGCACGTACGGGTACTGAGATGGGTCAAACGGGTAGCCCATGACCTGCTGAAACTGAATCTCAGCCATCCTGTGCTAGTAGTGCTGGCTCTCCCGTATCTCCCTCATCTCTAGGGATAAGGCGGCATAGGAGTCTATCATCTGATCCGTCAGATCATCAATCCGGCGGTGAGCAACTGGATCCCTCTACTTGCGTACCCTACGCCTAGCAGGACGTGTTGGTGTTGTAGCTGACTCCTCCTCTGTCTCCTCGTCGTCTAGATCGACGACTAGTATGCTGGTACCAACTGTATCTATACTTGTGTCCATTGAAGCACCGCCACCGTCATCCTCATCGGCCTCCTCCTCAACTTCCTCATCATCCTGCTCCTGGGTTGTTGCTGCTGCGTCTCTCGCGTCCTCCATAAGAGGTATCCACGCGGTATACCAGTAATGCGGGTCATAAACAGAGAACTGAGATGACCATCTAATACCCTGAGGTGCAGTCTGCTCCCAGGGCATCGCCACATACGGCGTAGTAAGTCCGCGAGAAACCAAGATCCTCCTCGTAATCATCTCCTGCAGCCTGAGCGGCTTGGCAGCCGCCACCATAGTACATGCACTCAGATCAAGGTCCATGTAACTCGCAATGTGAGTCACTAGACCTCCACAGCAGATATCTCCCTTTGCCTTCGCCTTGATCCTGTGAAGATCCTCAGCCAGCATATCTCCAAAATCCAGAACTTTGCCGGTCACCATACAATACAGACTCAGCAGCTCCCCCTGTCTAATCTTCTGGGGCGTCTCAATACGCGCCAAAAGAGTCTCGCTGAAGATCCGGTGAACAAGTCTAAAGGATAGGTGGAAGATAATCCGTTCCCTGGAATCTCCAAGTCTCCACCTGTCAACATGCTCAACTACGTGAACTATCTGTCCCCAAAACTCTCGAGCCACGGCTCGAGAAGGAACGTCAGAAACTGTGGGGGCCGGGAAGCCGAAGATGTCCCTCCAATGGTCCATCGGAACTAAGTAGTTCCGGTTCATCAACCAGTACTTGATGGCACGCTTAGTAGGCAAGTAGGTCACGGAGCTCACAAACTCCAAAGTGGGCTCGAGGTAGGCCGGAGCTTTAATCTCAGTAAACTGCTCCAGCCCCACCATAGCTATCATCCGCCTCAAATAATAATCTACGTGGAGGCAATAAAAAAAATGTCCAGAAACCGCGGTGCAACCACTGGACGTGCAGAAATGCGGTCATAATCTACCTAGTGACGCTCGTGGATCACCGGTATGGAGCGGTAAGAAGAAGAAGAAGGAGAAGGAGAGGATCTATCTCTCAGAACTAGTTGTCTGTCAAAACTCATCTTACTCTCTCTATCAGACCACCTCGGTTGCCCTGACAACTCTCAAGAACACCTCGGCCGAGGCACAGGTCGACTGGACCGAGGCGATGTGTTGTTCGATCAAAACTCTCAGAAATCCAGTTCTTTTCCCCCGATATCACTACCAATGGTTCCTATGGGGTACTTAATCCTTTTCCAGCATAATGCAAGGGCAACCAAAGCCCAAATTGATCGAAAACAGTGGAAGAAGAGGGAGTTAGGGTTTTTTTCGAATTACCCCAGATTTGGCCGATTTGGAGCGTTTTTGTTGCAAATTGTCGCTTGCAAACCGATCCTCTACCCTTTCCTTGCAGTTTGGAAGCAAGAATCGTCGAAAAGGATTGAAGATTGGAGAACGAGGTGATTTGGGGTGCCGCGGTCGAGAAGGTGAGAGAGGGAAGAGAGAGAAATCTCAGCCCCCTTTTATACCCTTTTCTGGAACTGTTGTCACCTCGGTCGAGATGGTCTCGACTGGACCGAGGTGATAAAGACCGAGGTGGATCTTCAGTAACCCTAGTCGCCTCGGTTGCTCAAGAATCATCTCGGTCGAGGTGCTGTGACAACAACCGAGATGTGTCTCAGTCAAACTCCGTCTTCTCCAATTCTCGAACTTCTGTCCTTCCAGTGTTGCTCCTGGGTTGTATTCCTTCCTTAGATGTCACATGTTGTCTGTCCAGGATGCCAAAAACTAAGCAAAGCAAAGCAAAAGCAAACTATCTAAAGCTAGACTAGAAAAGAAAAGAAAGCAATACCTTGAGTTGCCTCCCAAGAAGCGCTTGATTTAAGGTCGCTAGCTGGACCGTACGGTGTCCTCAAACAAGGTATAGTGGTGCAACTTCCTCAACTGGGACTTCCGGTTTGTATTTCTTAAGTCTATGACCATTGATCTTGAAGCTTCCACTCGTTTCCCCCCATTTCTCAACTGCACCATAAGGGAAAACATGTTTTACAACATAAGTCCGGTCCATCTAGATTTTCAACTTACTTGGAAAGAGGCGGAGGCGGGAGTTGAAGAGTAGAACTAAGTCTCCTTCTTCAACCTCTTTAGGAATGATACGCTTGTCATGCCATTTCTTCATCCTTTCTTTATAGATCTTGGCATTCTCATAAGCGTTCAAACGCAGCTATCTTTTAAAGAGAAGTAGAAAGGCCTTAGATTGTAATTGTTGTTTTCCAGCCTTGAAGGTCTCAAGGTCTCCATCAAGATCTCATAGTTTTGTAGATGTTGATGCGGAGACTCTCTAACCCTCCAAACTGGCATTGGCGAATCATGGAAAGAACTTGCGGTCGAAGCTCATAATCATGGTCCGCTGGATCACCTAGGTTGACTCCTGGACGCCTCAGTTGCTGGTTGGGGTCCATCCTCTGCCCTAGGGTCTGTGGAATACCTGCAAAAAGAGCATCTCGGACTAGCATCCGAGGCAGAAGTATCTCGGCCGGGGAAGCTGGGACTGGGTCCTGCCTCGGTCGAGGAGCTGGAGCTGGTCGAGGTAGATATTGGTCCCGTAAAGTCGCCATATCTACTTCGATCGCTTCCGTTCTTGCGCGAGTTTCCTCCGTTTCCAGTCGCAATTCTTCTTTGCTGAGGTGTAGTTATTCCAATGCCTCCTTCAATTCGGCCTCAAGATCGCGATTCTCTTGATTGGCCATCTTAGCTTCTTTCAAGCGTCTTTTGTATGTCTTTTCTGGTTCGGGGTCGTAAGGAACGATTTCGTTCCCAGCGCAGGTTTTTCGCATAAACCTACAAGAAAGAACCTGCGAAAGTCACTCAAGTAGAGTGGTTAGTAGAAACAGGGGCAAGTGCCCCAAAAGACAACTGCAACCGGCTCGGTCTGGACCAAGTCCCCGGCAATGGCGCCAAAAACTTGTTCGCTCTAAATGGTGTGTGAAAGCTTTAAATTTATAACCCTAGATGTATGCCTAAAACAAGGATGCGAACCCGCAGTGTACGGGTCAATCGTAGTAAAAGCAAGAATTCCGGGGTGTCGATCTCAGGGACTTAGGTGAAACAAAACCAATATAGGTAGTCAATGCAACTAATAACCACAAAAGCGATTAAAGCAATCAAAGATGATAAAAAGTCAATTAAATGATATGCAATTCTAGGGATTAAAGCATCTAGTTGTGGTTCCAAGTCAAGATCTCAAGATAAGTGGACAAAGCTGAGATTTTTGCAAAGGGAAGGTGTTACTAGAGTGGAATAGATCACCGGGTAAGTCTCACTACTCACAATCCCAAGCCAAAGAACCTATCACCGGGTAAGTCTCAAGGTAATAAGGAAAGGAACTATAATCTCAAAACAACAAACCAACTAAGGGAAGAGAATCAACCTTTACCGGGTAAGTCTCAGGCTAACTCATAAAGATGAAATGAAGGCACACTCAAACCCCAATAAAGGATAAACCTTTATTACCTACACTCATGATCTTGGGTAAACAAACAAAGGAATTACCGGATAAGTCTCATCCTAGGCTTGTATTGAACCAGGAAAGGTGTAATAAGAATAGGATTTGGCAAACTCTAACACTTAACTCTCAGTTACAGATCAGATAAGTCACCTCGGTCAAACGAATTCCACCCCGGCCGAGATGTTCATCGACTGAACGAGATGTTCTAAGGTTAAGGATAAAGACTCGAGCTTTCAGGGTCCTACTGGAATTTAAGATTATTCTATCATTGTTTTCCCCATAACCTTCAGCCAATCACCCTATAATCACACAAGGAAATTAGCCACTCATCGTCATGAAAGCAATAATCAAATATATGGGAAGAGAATGAATATTTGAACACAAAAACCTTAAGAACAAGGCTTCAATAACTGAATCAACAATCAAAGAAATAGCATTCCTTGGATCACAATCCAACAAGACAAATCAACAAGAAGGGAATCTAAGAAAGTCTTACAAAACCCTTCACAAAAGCTATAAAAGCTATGAACTTCCTTCCTTCAATCTTTCTTCAACCTTCCAAAAATCCTTCCTAACTGCAGCTTCTTCAATCCCCAGCTGTTATGATGGTAGCAGGTTGCTGAATTTATGGAAAATCCAGCCCTTTATATAGGAAAATTACCCTCCAAAGATAAAATGTCTTGAAAAGATATTTTCCTAATAAAATATATCCATATCTCATAAATAGATCCCTAATTTATATATGATCTTCCTTCCACAAATATAGCCTAAAAATATAAGATCTCTCCTTCCAAAAATAAAAGATCTCAGCCATGAATAAAATATATCTCGTTGCGTCAGAGTATTCGCCTCGGTCGCGACGCTCTTTAAAATCACCTCGGTCGAGATGGTACTGTAGTCAACCGAGGTGACTCTCAGCTGAAGGTGAAATCTCTTAAATCTGGTCCAAAGTGAATCTCTAATCCATTTCCATGCTTCCTGGATTCTTCCTTAGGCTCCTAAATGTAGCTCCAATGACTCCTTAGCTCCTTTAGCTCCATTTTGATGCAAAACGTGCCATTTTACCTACGATTACAACGAAACTTGGTGTAGACCTCGATTCCCGCAAAGGTAGATGAAACGACAATATAATCATATAATATACATTCAAACATGCATATTATTGAAGATAAAACGTCTAAAAAAGTCCCAAAATATAGACTATAATTCATGCTATCAGGTCTGATGTTGTCAAAACATGCCAGGATGTTGTCCAGCTGGGCTGTTTGTTGTCAAAACTTGCCGGGAAGTTGTCAAGTATGGGCTGGAGTTGTCAAAGCTTGCCATCCGTGCCCAAGCGATTGTCAAAGGTGCTCTCATGGACTGGACTGCTGGGTCCTTCGATGGGCCGGGGGCTCCTCTAGCGGATACACTACTCGCCTACGTATTATGGAATGAGCCGCCTGCTAGCCTAGCGTCAATGGGCTGGCGTAGTCGCTCTTTATTTTATTTTGTTTGCTGGGATGTACATGCAAAGTCATATGACTTGTATTTTCATAGTTTTACTTATGTACTTTCTTGGACGCTTGTTATGCCGAACATCTCCTTTGATGGGATAGGCATCTTTTTCTCACTTCTATAAATTTACCAGCATCTTGTCGAAAGAGCTCTCAATAGTTGGTGTTGAGTTGAAAACTCTCTCTTTTGGTGGAGATTTCCGGCCAAAAGAGTGCCTTCATTTGATGTACACGCTCTTGTAATTCTCACGCTTTTTCTTCTCAAATTGTTAAATGGGTTGATTATTCACGATTGTAGCGTCAGATTGTATCAAAAAACAAGTGATTTGGTGTAGTCTTTGTTGACTTTTCAACTTTTAAAAAGTTCTGTGACATCGCTCCGGCGATAGTTGGCGATTTTCGGCGACGGGCTTTCTCTCCGGTGAGGAGCTCTAGGCTTTGAACCGGAACGATTTCGGATGTTGTACAGTCACCCAAGCTGGACTCCGGCTCGTTTGGGTCCATTTCGGGATTGTTTGGACTGCACGCCCGCTTTGAATTCAGGTTTGACACTCTTCTCTTACTTAGGTGTTCGTTTTTGTCGGTTGGTGGTCCGCTTGGTTTGTTTTCTTTCACGTCGGTACTGGGCTGCTGCTGGGTTGTGTGAACTAGTCGCCACCTAGCCTAGCCGGAGGTGAGACGCAGCTTTTGGGCTAGGTATGGTCGGTAATTGGAAAGAGTTGGTCTGCTTGTCTATTCGCTAGAGCTGTTAGTGTGGGCCGTGGAGTAGTTCACCGTTACTGTCTGGGCTCTAGTTGGGGTCTGTCATCCTAGGGTACGTTCAAACCGGTCGGAACTAGGCTGCTTGGCAAATTGCAACTATGTTCGTTACGTTTATTGTCCGGGTCTTAGTCGGGTTTGGTCAGTCTGTTCTACTTCTCCGGCTATTGGGACAGAGGTTAGTGGGTTAGATCCAGTCAGAGAAGGGGTCCAGTCTTGGTGTTTGTGTGGAAACATGAATCGTTCGGTGAGCTTTGGGCTGGACGCTTGCGTTCGAACCATTACAGTTGGGCTTGGACTGGTCCTAGCGTGGACTCCGACGAGCTACCGGTGAGGCTCCGGTCATTGGAGGCGGGAGTACGATTCTAGGGTTTGTTTTTGCTGCTGCCAAAGTCAACCATTGAGCATCGTTGGATCTTGAAGCGAAATCATTCACGTCCGTCTATTCTTCTCTCCAGCTTTCACTTCTTCCAAGGTTGACTATCTTTGACTGTGAAGATGGGTAGAAGGAGCCAACACGTGCCACTAACTGCCAAGGAATCTGGACAAAAAGCGGAGGCACATGTGCTTTCTCGATTGGGAATTGGTGTGGTCCCTTGCTCACGTGGCAATGTTGGGACGACATTACAAGTTAATGAAGAACTAGGTGGGACATATCACGTGGAAGATGTGGCAACTAAAATTGCAAAAGGTAGCCAAACTGGCAAGCAGGTTCTTGCACCCAGGCCCAGCTCTTCGAAAGAAGCGATAATGAGGTTACGGATATAGGGGAGTTAACTGGGAAAGGCAAGGAATCGACAAGGATGGTTGCGAATCTCCCAGTTTCTTAATTTTCCTCACTTAATTCAAATGAGTAGAGGGTAGAGCAGGTTAATACAAACAGTGAAGGTCAAGTTATAAGCGTATGGAAGAACAGCAAACCGAAGGTGTTCATGAATACCGGAGTTGGGGGCAAATTGAAGTACTCGAAAGCGAGTAAGGATAGGAAGGAACCGTTCCTTTTAAAAAGGTCGAAAGCAATACCGAAAGAACAAGTTTGGGGGTACTCTTTACCAGGACAATTTGTGGCCACAAACCCAAGATTTTACGCCATCAATGAATTGCGTAAATCGTGGGGAGTTCCATCTAGGTTCAACGACGAAGGCGGGTTTATGTTCTTCTTGTTTGATAACGCATACGATTGGGACAAGGTTCTCAAGGAGGGTCCATACGTTGCTCATGGCCGAACTCTCATCATTAAGAATATTCCGGACAAGTTTGCGTTCAATAAGGGTTGCATGGCATCGATTCCGATATGGGCACAAATACATGGGCTACCGAAAGATTATTGGACCGCGGAGATATTGGGGGAGCTTGCTTCGAAACTTGGCGTCCCGATGTTCATGGATCCGGTCACCGAGAATAGGAAGCGAGGTACATATGCTAGAGTGTTGCTTGAACTTAATTTTTCCGAGGAAATAATCCGAGAGTTTGACATTGCGTATGAAGATGGTGAAGTTAGTGTTTGCAAAGTCCTCTATGAAAATGAACCGTATTATTGCCCGGTGTGCTTTTCATTTGGACATGCCATGGGTGGATGCACATTTAATAACAGAGAGAAGAGGGAGCGCAGCCTGGAGTCACCCAGTGATGGCGTCGGTGTGAATCATGGGGATACTGGGGACGGTACAAAGGTATATGCAAATGAGGGAGAGAAAGTCGGGCCACAATTAATTAACGAGGCTAATCACCAAGGTGACCATGTTGACCAGTCAAAGAAGGCCCATGTAGACCCGTCAACTAAGTCAAGTGTGGAGGATGTGTCACCTATGCATGGCTGGAAGTGAGCCATGACAAGATCGAGGCGGGCAAGGCGGTTACACCGGCTGTGGAGAAAGTGATCACTAGCGAACCATCTTCGAATGAAACCTTGCATGAAGCAGCTGCTGGTGGGGTACAAGATACCATGCAAAAATCTGATGACCATGATCCATGTGTTGACAAAGCAAAAGATGCGGCTCCTTATCAGGCTACAAAAGAGAGTGGAGATCACGATATTATGCATGCAGGGGACGACCACAATTCTTGCTTTAAAAAGTCAACATTGGCGGCTAATTCTCATGCAATTAAAGTTGAACAGGATGATGTGTACATAACGCAGGGAGATACGCAGAAGCTGGATACCCAAATGCCACATCAGAGGAAGTCAACAAAAGCTGAGAAGCATGGTACATCGCGCATAAGACGAGAAGCAAATCGGTGCCGCCTGATCGATCGAAAGAGGGCAAGAGAGCTGAACACTTGGTCATATGCCTTCCCGTACTAACCAAGAAATGGCCTCCAAAGCTTAAAAAGATAGGAGCCAATGGCGAGGACCAAGGTGAGATCCATTTCGGAAGACGAGACTAGAGCACACGTTCTACGCAAGGTGGACTTGGGTTCGGTTTTATGGAATTTGATTCACTATTCTTGCTTTATTTGTATTTTGTAACAGTAGGTTCTAAAGTGATGTAATAGGGGTATGATTTCTTTATTTGTCACTTAGGAGTTATGGTGGGATGATGGAGATGCAATGTGATTTAAGACCGTCTGCTGTCGCGTTTGGCACTTGGGCCCCGGGCCTGTCCAAGGCCTCGAGCGGGTATTCTTTCTTCAATTTTACCGTTTACCCCTCAAAAGAGCTCTCAATATATGCTCCTCTTTGTAAGCGCTCTCTCTCTCTAGGCGATTCGTGGGCGACTCGGTGCTTCGGCATTCGTCCCTCACACAAGCTCTTCCCTTTTCGTTGTGAATCCTCACGAATCACACTGATCTTCTCTTCTCTTGGCCTGTTGATGTGAACAATCCTCTCAACAGGCATTTTTTGTTACACAAAATAACGTAAGTTCAAGGCATGAACTAGGGTTTTTGGAGGCACTTGACGCCATGGCCAAGAATAAGAAATCCCCAACTAAGGCTTGTGGTGGAGATTCTATGGTGAACACTAGTCTTGAGGCGATGTCATCATCGGCTTCCAAAGTTCGGACCCAAGCGCCGGACGTAGGGAACAAGCAAACTTCGGTGAAAGACATGGTGCTCATGGGAGACACAAAGCTTGACACTTTCCAGGCGCCATTGACAAGTTTTGATAAGTTACAGACACAGCTGGTGCCAGTTGGCATGTATGAAGGTGTCGGGGACAAGGCCGACAACACTGTGCAAGCGCTAATCTTGTCGGCGAGGCTTATCGCTCACAATCGCAAGCAAAAGTGACATGCGATTTGCCACCGGCTGGCACTAACGCAAAGGGGACATTCACTTTGAAAACTTCTAAGGGGGTGCATGCCACTGTTCACCCCGACGCTGGCGTGACCAACAATGGCACAAAGGGGACGTCCGCTTTGTCAAATCCGGACATGCCGAACACAAAGGCTGATCCTTTAGCGCCTTCTTCCGTCCCTTTGGGAATTTCAATGCCTCCACCTGGACGGGAGAACGCCCACAAGAAACCTAGAAAAAGCCAACCTTTGGCTTTCGACAATAGCGATACCGGCGGAGAGGGCGAACTAGAAGTTGTCACCAGGAAGCATGATGTTCTGTCCGATGATGGTAAGGATGATACGGCAACTGAAAGAGAGGTCCTTGTGGGTGGGAAGCCAACGTCAGAGTACCTTGCTTTGAGTAAGGCTAACCAGCCACCAGGGCAAAGGAAAGCATGGACCGGCGCCCCGCCTACGATGTTCATCAACTCCGGACTGGGAGGGAGGCAAGCTTGAATACACTAAGCCAACGTCCACTAGGGTTGCCATCAAGTGCTCAGAAGGTATGCCGAAGCATCAAGTATGAGGAAGCACCTTGCTTGGCCAATATGTTGGCTTCTATCCGGGCTACTTTGCCATCAATTAAATGATGAAACTTTGGGTAGTCAAGGCTAAGTTTAGAGTTGACGCCAGCTGGATGATCTTCAGCTTTCTCAATAATGATGATAGGGACAATGTGCTCAAAGGTGGTCCATATTTCATTCACAATCGGCCATTATTACTCAAGCATGTCCCGGACAAGTTTGCATTCAACCGGAAAGATGTAGCTACCATGCCATTATGGGTAAGAATCACTGGTCTACCTAATGAATTTTGGACGCCTGAAATTCTTGGAAGGATTGGCTCATGGAGTGGCAAGCCTCTATTCATGGACCATGTGACTAAAGATAGGAAAAGAGGCTCTTATGCTCGTGTGGGTTTAGAGGTGAATTTTGCTAATGATGTTCTTCGTTAAGTGTCACTTGACTTTGATGATGGTGTCACATTGGATTGCACCTTACTCTAAGAGAATGAGCCAACATATTGTCGTCGATGCCTGCAATTTGGTCACAAAGATGAAGCTTGCACTTTTTATGCGACAAGGAAAGACATTGGGCCTAAGCCAAAGAGTAGCCGGCCAAGAACCATGACTAAGTCTGGGACTGAGGCGCCCGAGAATTTGAGCAATGAGAAGATGAATGTAGAGATTGTGGCCACTTAGCCTGCCAAGCATATATCTCCAAGGCCGGTTGTTGAGGAGGTTGCCAAGCCACAAGTTGAAGTCAAGGACCCAAGGAAGCGAAACCAAGGCATTGTCATCCGGGAAGGGACTCACCAGACAGCACCATTAGTTGCCAAGACACTTGTGCCGGGAGATAAAGGCAAGGGAAAAGTGGTGGAAGAAGAGATTGCCTTGACATCATCGGATGAAGAGCCATCTGAGGCTAAGAGTAATGAGGGGGAGCAGGCGCCAAGTAGTGAAGACGAGGTCTCGGATGACATTGACATTGAGTCTGACGAGTCAAGACATGTCACTGACGACAATGAAATGGCAAGCGATGGGGATGAGTGTAACACCCCGAATCCACGGGACTCGGAGTGCCACATTGGGCTAGGATCAAACAATGGATCCTGACCCTAGCCTAACAACAAGTTCACTGGACCTTACAACATGGCACTGACAGATATAAAAACAAATATATAAAACTGTACAACCCAAAAGATAAGACATCATAGCCGAGTAAGAAACATAACACCCTCACACAGGAGGTAACAAAAGACCATCTTCATTTTAGATGATGGTGCATACAAATAATTAGTCAATTGTAATAATGAATTAGCCTACTCAGACCCATTAGAAAAGGAATTTGTATTTATCTTTGTATCTTAATCATATTAAATGTAGGAGGAACCAGAAGACATGGAATAACAATACTAGATTTAGTCAATAGAAGTTGGCGGCTGGGTAATTTCAATTTGAAAACTTTATTTGCAATAAAAAATAATGCAAAAAGTAATTATAGAAGCAAATGCTAACATATCATCTAGTTAAAAAAAAAGAATCATTTAAAAATCCAAACGTGTAACATAGTCAGAACCATTTTAAACAGACAAGTTTAGAGGGAGACTCACTACTCAAAAGAAAACCATGAAGCAAACTTTTGGCTCTCTCAGCCTGCTATGGAGTGCCCGATATCCTTATCACCTTCTTTGTTGTGTCCGGATTATCTTCAACTAGAGTGATGTTGGCTCTAGGCAACTAACAAATGACAGTTAGAGCATGATCAACCTTTAGGTAACACTAAATCATGCAAACAGTAAAGTTAAGACTATCCCCGCTACTCTGTCCAAATTTCTCCATTGTGCCACTAAGTTGTAGGGTATGTAAGGCCATATCTATGCCTTCTTCCTTGTGGATTTGGCCTTTTTTAACACCTTGCTTGCTTCTACAAATCTTGTTACTGTCAAGTTTTGATGTTTCCTGTTGATCTCCACAGATTTCACACCTACAAATTACAGTTTAAATTGGATGAATGAGAAGAGAAAATAAATTAGTTGGTGTGAAGGCAGAAGTGAAAATTACCAGTTAAAGAAGAAAGGGTTTTCTTGGCTTTGAGTTCACATCCATCACAATCCATCCTGACTTTCAACTCAACAATCTGAAATTGTTTCCTCTTCTTGTGTTTATGGGCACTGCCTAACAACTCTAACAAGTACTCCAATGTGCCTCCTACCCCCATACTTTTACCTGTACTCAACAAAACAAATGCAGAGCCAGAAGGATGCAAAGTTGAAGAAGGATATAGGTTTTGTGGGAAATTACAAAAATAAAGTTATGATAGCCTTGATATAGGATTCCTTGCTTGGCATGGAACAAAAAGCTTGAATCTTTAGAACTCCGGTGACTCTTTAAGAGTTCCTCTCTGTTGAAGTGATGGGGTAATGCGCAGGTATATAATTATATACACAATCGGGTTGCCTCGACTTTGAAATGGACACTGGTCAAACTACAGATTCACTGCTACCTGGGAACAAACACATTTGAATTTTTAAAATTTTACAAATCTTCATCTTTGAGGGTAGTAGTACGTTTGATTAGTGTAGTGATGAAGTTGAAGAGTTATGGTTGGAGCTAGAAATAGTATTGCATAGTGCACGCCGATGAGACGTATCAACTGAAATCCCTGATATGTCCTGTCTTGATGTACCCATTTCACTTTTGGTAAATCAACTCCAAAATCATAACCTTACACAAATTTAATGCCTTCCTAACACAACACGCCTTCCTTGGTCCAAACAAACATGAGCATTCATAATTACCAAAGATTTAGCATGCTTTTCATTCCAACGGTCATATTAACACGTCCACAGGTATTGGTAAAAGTAAAATGCTTCAGAATAATTAGCTTTTAGAATTTAGATCACTAAAATTGTTATCACATCGATATCACATCAGCCAGATATGAAAGTTGTGGGAAAGACGATGAAAGAATGATCCTTTATCCTAGTGGATCTTGAAAGCTCGAGCCTTTACCTTAACCGACGAACACCTTGGTAAGTCATAGAACATCTCGGCTGGGATGTGATATAATTGAACGAGGTGAGACCTTTCTTGATCCTTATTAGAGTTGAGGTTTCTGTTTGCCAAATCTTATCCTTGTTATACATTTCCTGGTTCAACACAAGCCTAGGATGAGACTGATAGCATGAAATATGACTATATTTTAGGCACTTGTTTTGATTGTTTTTCCCTTTTTGATGTGTACATGGATATGAGTTTGAAACATTTATGAGCACATTCACCTATTTTGTCGATATAGAGATCTACACATGCTTTGTTATGTTTATAGGTGAATAAAGGCTTGAATTGGAGCATTTGCGAAGGTATTGGAGTATTAGATCATGCTAGATGTCAAGGAGATGCTTTGGAGTAGCTAAGGAAGGAGCATGATTAGAGAACTTTACAAAATGAAGGCTTTCACAAAGGTTTTTGAGTTTCCACGGCCAAACCAAGAGAACCACGACCGTGGTTATGCATTGAGATCGTTGAAAGTGATGTCGAAGAGCAACAGAAAGTTCCACGCCCTAAACCACGGCCATGGAATGTTACACTAGACCGTGATTTCCATGACGTTGCCACGTGTCATATTGGCCACGTCAGCAATAGTTATCGGGCTAACTCGTAACCCTATTTTTCCCTATAAGAAGGCTGGAGGAGGGGAAAAAAGTGGACGCTCGCATTGACAGCCGCTTACACCCGAAGAGAGAGATTTTGGATCATTGCTTGGGAAGATTCCGAGAAGGACGCGATTTGGAGATTATCTTAAGGTTTACATTTGGAGACAGATTGACATCCGGTTCTTCATTGTTTTTCAAGATTGTTGTGAGGATTTCTGTTCCCTTTTTCCGCATTCATTAAACACATACATTTGTTGTTTTGGATTTGAGATTGATTATTCGACTATTATTGAGTTTTCGAGAATTTTACCTTTTTCTCTTTTAAACTCGATTATTGATTCAATGATGATGGTTATTGGCTAAAACCCTTTAACAATTCTAAGGTGAAAGGTTTATAGTTGTGACTTAGATAATGATAGATTGAACCAAAACAGATTGGACCCTGAGAGTTGCCAGAAACTTCGTCGACAACCCTTTCCACGGTCTGTTCTTGAAAACCACGGTCTTGGTTCTTCAAGATCCAGCCAAGGTTTCCTCTGTCGTACGTCCTTTACTTTTGCTTTAATCCAAAGTTATAGATATGCTTTAACCTAGCCTTGGCTTGCCTTTTCTAGGTAGTAGTGAGACTCAACATCCTCTATTTCGGTTTCGAGTGTCACAACCTTAACCATTTTGGCTTGTCTTTGATTCCTTGGGTTTGAGCATGGGTATTTGAGAGTAATTCTTGTCCTTTGATCCTTTCTATACTGCAGCCTCAACAACCTTTATAGAGAGAATCCTTGGATGAGATATATAGGTTTGGAACTTCACCGTACATAACCTTACATCAGATATACCTTTGCAATCTCGACTTTGTCCTTACATCTATAGAATATCTTGAATCGATTGCCACAATTGGATACTTGGATCTTTAGGATTGCTGTTTTCCCAATATTTGCAAAGCTTCTATATTTTATTTGCTCGACAGCTTGTGAACTGATTTTATTCTCACCAAATCCCTGAGTTTGACTCTGGAATTTCTTGCCTTACTACGCCGATCCGTACATTGTGGGTTCGCTTTTGCATAAGTTCTAGATATAAATTTAAGACTTTGTGACGCACACTTTCGAGCGAAAAGTTTTTGGCGCCGTTGCCGGGGATTTGGTCTAGACCAAATTTGGCTCTCGATTGTCGAGCTTGGGAGGTTTTGCTCTTGTTATTTGATTTGTCTTTTTGAGTAATTTTTGCAGATTCTTTAGGTATATGAGAAGGACTAGATCTACCAAAGATCTCGTTCCTTTTGATCCCGAACTTGAAAAAACTCTGAGAAGAAAACTAAAAGAGAAAAAGATGGCTGAAAATACTGAGAGGAACATCCAAGAGGAGTTGGATGAAACTCGAGCTCAACTCCAATTGAGTGAGAAGGCTCGCTTGGAGGAAAAGGAACGTAATCAGTTTCAAATAGATGAGCTTCGAGCAATGATTCTAGACATGAAACTAGAGAGGAATGATGCTAAGAAGAAGAAGAAGAAGAAAGCTAAGGAATCTATTGTTGAATCATCCGACGATGACAACATGCCGGACCTAGAGGATATTGCACCAATAATCCATCCAGTTCGTGACAATCCTAGACCACATGTTGATCCTCGCATTCCCGCTGGAGATGTGAGAGTCGTTGATGGCGGGGATGAACCACGAACCCTTGGGCAACGGATGGATCCAATTCAGAAACCACGCCGTTTAGGTGTGAATTTCGGAGGTGAAGACGTCCAGGATTTTGGGTTTAGCCCGCAAGTTATTACCATGGTTCGCCAAAGTCATTTGGTGGAACGAATGCTGAATCTCCACACCAACACTTACAGAATTTTGAGATTCTTATGGAGACATTGAAGCCGAAGAGGGTTGTCAACAACAATTACAAGATAAAACCGTTCTTCTTCTCTTTGAAGGACAAGGCTTTGTCTTGGTACCAAGCTCTTCCGGCTGGAAGACTAAACACATGGGAGGATTTAACTTTGAAGTTCCTCACCAAGTTCTTTCCGCCATCCAAGACGGCGGAGTTGAGAGGTAAGATTAATGTTTTTTCTGTGAAACCTAACGAAAGTTTGTTTCAATCTTGGGAAAGTTTTCAAGATCTTCTATTGAATGTGGAAACGCAATTTAAGCTTCAATCACTCTCTTGTGGTACATTCACGGACATGAGAGAGATTGACGCTTGGGACTTCATTGAGAAGCAAGCCCAAGTGATTGAGACGTATTCCCATCGGAAAGTGGATGCTAGTAATCGGAACCAAGGAGATCCAGGAGCAAAGTTGGCTCAAACTGCATAAACTCAAATATTTTCCCTCAACAATGAGATCAAGGAGTTGAAGGAAGTCATAAAAACTAGCCTTCAAAGGACGAAGGAGCAAGATGCTAACTATCTAGGAAGGGATAATAACCATGGCAATAGGAACAGTTACCGGAACAATAACTGGAACAACAACAGCAGGTACTCCAACAACAACAATTGGAGATCCAACCAACAAAACCCCGGTAATCCCTATTCACATGCTGAAAATGCTCTAACACCTCCATCTTCTTCTACTCCTTTGAAAAGTCAAGGTCAAACATCGAATGGCTTGAGCAAGCCGGAGAAGGATAAGCATGATGCTATGATGGAAAAAATCTTAGGAAAGCTCCAAGGACTAGAGAATCACATCACTTTGGTTGATTAGGCACAAAAGGCCTAAGAAAATCAAGTGTTCAAAAAGGCCGGAGAAGTTCCTAGAGATCAAGGGAAGCTTCCCGGAAAGACGGAGGATAACTCAAAAGGAAGGGTGATGGCGATTACAACTAGGAGTGGTGTAACAACCACCGATCCGCAACCCAAGTTTGTAGAAGTCTCCGTTGAGAAAGAGAACAATAAGGAGAAGGAGAAGGAAGATGTCTATGTTCCTCCTCCAGCTTACAAACCTCCTTTACCATTTCCGCAATCTAGAGCAAGAGCGCGTCTAGACAAGCAGTTCGGTAAGTTTATTGATCTAATGAAAAAACTGCATATTAACATACCTTTTATTGGTGCAATTATAGGTATGCCCGCTTATGGGGAGTTCTTGAAAGAGATCCTCTCTAACAAGAGGAAGCTGGAAGACTTTGGAGAAATCAAGATGAGTTTGGAATCTTCGGAGCTCATCAAAACAATGACGGAAAAGATGCCCCCAAAGCTGAGAGATCTGAGGTCATTTTGTATTCCAATAGGAGTTGGTGAAGTCACATACGATGCTCTTTGTGACTTAGGAGCAAGCGTAAGCATCATCCCGCTTGCTTTGTGTAGGAAGGTCGGTTTAGGTGAACCTAAAACGGTGAAGATGACGTTGTACATGGCGGATCAATCCATAACTCGACCCGCAGGTATCATTGAAGACGTCCCAGTCAAGCTCGGTAAGTTCTATATTCCTTTAGATTTTGTTGTGCTTGACATTCCAACAGATTGTCCGGTCCCGATCATACTCGGGAGACCATTTCTTGCAACTTCCGGTTGTATGGTGGATTGCAAGAACGTTAGACTAGCCTTCGATATAGGAGAAGAGAAGGTTGAATTTGTTCTCTCAACCTTGGTGAAAGAGCCTGCACTTGGAGAGGATATGTTCAACATCTATGACGAAGAGGCATCTAGAGAGAAAGTAAGTTCGATCTTATTTAAAGATCCATTGCAAAAGGTCATAACCATGAGCATCATGGAAAGGGGAGAAAAAGGGGACGCTCGCATTGACGGACGCTTACACCCCGAAGACAGATATTCGGATCATTGCTTAAGAAGATTCCATTGCGTACAAGGAAGATCCTGAGAAGGACGTGATTTGGAGCTCTCGTACTGAGAGCTTATCTTAGGGTTTGCATTTGGAGATGGATTGACATCCCATTTCTTCGTTGTTCCTTGAGATTGTTGTGAGGATTTTTATTCCTTTTTTTGCATTGATTAAATACATACATTCGTTGTTTGGATTTGAGTTGATTATTCGACTATTATTGAGTTTTCGAGGTTTTTACCTTTTTTCTCTTTTAAACTTGATTATTGATTCAAGGATGATGGTTATTGGCTAAAATCATTTAGCAATTCTAAGGTGAAGGGTTAATAGTTGTGACTTAGATAATGATAGATTGAACCAAAACAGATTGGACCCTGAGAGTTGCGAGAAACTTCGCCGGCAACCCTTTCCACGGTCTGTTCTTGAAAACCACGGCCGTGGTTCTTCAAGATCCAGCCGTGGTTTCCTCTGTCATAAGTCCTTTGTTTTTGCTTTAATCCAAAGTTAAAGATTTGCTTTAACCTAGCCTTGGCTTGCCTTTCCTAGGTAGTAGTAAGACTCAACATCCTCTATTTTGGTTTTGAGTGTCACAACCTTAACCGTTTTGGATTGTCTTTGATTCCTTGGGTTTGGGCATGGGTATTTAAGAGTAATTCTTGTCCTTTGATCCTTTCTATATTGCAGTCTCAACAACCTTTATAGAGAGAATCCTTGGATGAGACATATAGGTTTGGAACTGCACCGTACATAACCTTACATTAGATATACCTTTGCAATCCCGACTCTGTCCTCACGTCTATAGAATATCTTGAATCGATTGCCACAATTGGATACTTGGATCTTTAGGATTGCTGTTTTCCCAATATTTGCAAAGCTTCTATATTTTACTTGCTCGACAACTTGTGAACTAATTTTATTCTCACCAAATCCCTGAGTTCGACTTTGGCATTGATTTAGAGCCCGGGAGTTTACCGGTAGCAGGCGAGTTTACCGATGTCTTTGGAGAGCCATTGGGTTTACCTCCACAGAGGAGTGTAGACTTTGGCATTGATTTAGAGCCCGGGACAAGACCGATCTCAAAGGCTTCTTACCGCATGGCGCCTATCGAGATGCTTGATCTTAAGAAGCACCTCGACAAGTTAGCTGAGAAAGGCTTCATCCGCCCTAGTTTATCTCCTTGGGGCGCACCAGTACTCTTCGTCAGGAAGAAAGATGGGTCGATGAGGTTATGCATTGACTACCAAGAGCTTAGCAAGGTGATAATCAAGAACAAGTACCAATTGCCCCGTATCGACAACCTTTTGGATCATCTGCACGAAGCTTTAGTGTTTTTTGCGGATCAATCTGAGATCCGGATATCACCAGCTCAGGGTGAGAGAGCAGGACATAGCCACGACGGCATTTTGGACCAGATATGGCTACTACGAGTTTGTAGTGATGCCTTTTGGACTTACGACTGCGCCTGCAGTGTTCATGGAGTTGATGAACAGTGTCTTCATCAATTTCCTAGACTAGTTCGTGGTGGTCTTCATCGATGATATTTTGGTATACTCTCGTAGCAGAGAGGAGCATGCAGGACACTTAAGTATCGTACTCCAAGTCCTGTAGGATAGAGAGCTTTACGTCAAGTTCTCTAAGTATGAGTTTTGGATGTCTGAGGTGGCATTCCTTGGTCATATCGTTTTCGCCGAAGAGATCAAGTTAGATCCAACGAAGGTCGAGTTTGTAGCATCTTGGCCGCCTCCTAGGAACATCAATGAGGTACGCAACTTATTAGGATTGGAGGGCTACTATTGTCGCTTCGTGGAGGGCTTTTCAATTATCACCTGACACTCACTTCCTTGCTAAGGAAGACTACGAGATTTGTATGGTCTGAGCCGTGTCTGTAGATCTTTGAGGAGCTGAAGTGGAGGTTGACCTCCGCTCCTATCTTAGCTCAACCAAAGGACATTGAGGAATTTGTGGTTTATATCGATGCATCCAAGATTGGCTTCGGATGTGTTCTGATGCAGAGGGGTAAGGTTATAGCATACGCGTCTAGACACCTGAAGATGTATGAGGAGAATTACCCTACACACGATCTAGAGTTGGTTTTTGTTGTTCATGCTTTGAAGATCTGGAGGCATTATCTGTACGGAGCTACGTGGAAGATTTTAACAGACCATAAGAGTCTGAAGTACATATTCACTCAGCGAGGGTTGAATAACCGCTAGAGTAGATGGTTGGAGTTGATCAAGGACTTCCATCATGAGATCTTATACCACTTGGGAAAGGCGAATGTGGTAGTTGATGCCCTCAGTAGGAAGACTCCCCGGAAGGTGGTGATTGCTCGACTGACAGCTCAACCCCAGTAATAGCGAGATTTGGCATGACTAGAGATGGATATCCACTTTCCGGATTCCGACAGCCATTTATTGACCTTGGAGTTGTTACCTGACCTGTTGGTAGAGATCCGATAGAAGCAGGAGAGTTGCCCAAATTTGACACGAATCCGAGATAGGATGTCTCGAGGAGAGGCGCCACAGTTTGCAGTCGGTGTCGATGGAGTTTTGAGACGCCAAGAGCGAGTATGTGCCCTCAAATCGAGAGTTGAGATAGCGGATCCTACTGGAGGCTCACTCTACACCTTACTCATTGCATTCCGGTGCGAGTCAAATGTATCAGGATATCAGACACTCATTTTGGTAGGAGGTATGAAGCCAGATGCGGCGAGATATGTAGCTCATTGTGCGACCTGTCAGCAAGTCAAGATCGAGTGTCATAGACCAAGAGGAGAGCTACACTCCAATCCCGTTCCTCGGTAGAAGTAGGAAGATATCTCGATGGATTTTGTTACCGGTTTGAGATCGAGTCGAAGCTTTGATTCTATCTGGGTTATAGTAGATCGACTGACGAAGACCGCACGTTTCATTCCGATCAAGGAAACGTGGCCGGTAAGTTGATTGGTAGAGGAACTCATTAGACAAATAGTGCGACTTCATGGAGTACCTAGGATTATTATCTCGGACAGAGACAGACGACTCACCTCAGGGTTTTGGCAGCAAGTGCATGCCGCCCTAGGTACGAGTGTGTAGTTCACGACTGCTTATCATCCCTAGACTGATGGTCAGTCGAAGCGGACGATCTAGACTCTGGAGGATATATTGAGAGCCTATGTGTTAGACTGAGGACAAATGTGGCATCTTCCCTTAGTAGAGTTTTCGTATAACAGCAGTTGGCATGCTTCGATCAATATGGCTCCTTATGAGGCCTTGTACGGACAGAGATGACGTACGTTGTTGTGTTGGGACGAGCCGAGTAGTGTTAGCGGTGTAGCACCTGAGATGATATGACTCAAGTAGCGGTGATCCATGAGCGGATGTTAGCGGTACAGAGTCGCCAGAAGTCTTATGCAGATAAGAGACACATTTCAGAGTTGTAGCTCAGATATGGTTGAGAATATCCCCAACACGAGGTGTTTGACGTTTCGGCGTCAAAGGGAAGTTGAGGCCCAAATATGTCGGACCTTTTGAGATTTTAGAGCTAGTTGGAGATGCAGCATACATATTGGTTTTGCCACCAAGGCTTGAGGGTGTTCACCCCATCTTCCATGTGTCTCAATTACGGGAGTACTTACCAGACCCGAGGCATGTCGCCAAACACGAGGATTTAGTGGTTGAGCCAGACCATACGTTCGTAGAGCATCCGGTAGTTGTCTTAGAGCGTGGTACGAGATGCTTGCGATCGAATGACATACCAATGATGAAGATTCAGTGGTCGAGGCGAGAAGCTGATGAGGCGACTTGGAAGACAAAGCATAGTATCCAGGAGAACTATCCGGAGTTTTATGCTGATTTGGATGTACCTATAGCATAAATGTTGGAGTTTTAGTTTCGTTGTTGAGTTGTGCACGCTTTTGTGACGTTTGAGTTATGTGCCCCGAGTGGAATATATGAGTTGAGTTCAGTGTTTCTGCATTTTTGTTGTTGTTATGTGGTCGTACGGGTTGTTGTAAGTTTTGGGATGAAACTTTTTATTTAGGGGGATCTGGTGCAATGCCCCAGTTTTCACCTTCACCGCCCCCGCATTGAAGGGAGCCGCCCCAGTGTCAAGGAAAACTGCCTCTACGATTTTGCCCCAGATCGCGCCTGATAATACAATTTATAACGTTAGGCTGGGCGTCCATTTAGATAGATTTTCCCGCTATTCATGCATAGTTTAGCATTGGTTCGTGACGTTTACATTCAATACATGTATATTTGTCGAGATAGACGTCTACACGGACTTTTGCATGTTTTGTAGGTATTTTGGCAACTTTTAGAGCCTAATCGATACATCCGAGGATCGTTCCTCGTGATGACACGTATCCGAGCTCATTGGGAAGCAAGTTAAGAGCAAAGGAGAACACATGGGACCATGTTTGTGCATGCCTTGCACCAACTCACGGCTCAACGATCAAAAGAAGGCTGAAACACAAGAATCACGGCCTCTGGGAGATCCACTGCCATGGAAACTGCCCGTGATTCCCTCTGCACAGCTGGGACAACTGTCCCACGATCTCCATAACCGACTTTGCAAATGTTGAAGGCTATAAGTACTCTTGCAGGCTGATAGGAAAGGGGATCCACTACACACCTTACCTCACACACATTCTCTCCCATACTCTCTCATTTTGGAATTGGATTGGAGCTACTCTTGGAGGAGGAGAAAGACTTCCATTGGAGAAGAAGAGAAGAACACACCATTCTTAGAGTTTCTTAGTTTTTAGAGTGAAGTTTGTTGGAAACATTTTCTAGGGTTGTAAGAACGATTCGAACCTTCTTTTGAAGGGTTGTAAGTCTCTCTTTGAACATCTATTCAGCTCGTTTTTCTTGTTCTATTTACTTCATCTCTCTTTTATTTCATCCTCTTGATACGGACTCCATGATTGTATGCTTGATGATTTTGATTTTTGAGATGCATGTTGTTGGCTAAATAGATGTTATTCTAGGGTAAGAAAATGATGGTTATGGCTTGGACTATGATAAAATAGACTTAAACGTACCTTTGGATGAATTGTTTGCTCGAACCTAGCCTCTGTTACGAATCACGGCCTGTTCTAGTAGGTTCCACGGCCGTGGAAGTGAGGAATTGACCGTGATTCTGTCTAACTTGCTTGTATTGATAAATCTAAGTGTTAGGTTGTTTGATTGTTGAAACCCTAGTGTTTGTTGAGCTAGATCTATCCTAGGGTGACCTAGTGTTAGCAACTAAGTGTAAGAAGAGACCTACCCGGTGATTCTTGCTCTTAGGTACCAAAGATGATGAACTCTAGGCAGTAGTGAGCCTTACTAGCCGCCATTGGACTGAGTGTGCTAGGATTTATGTTTAGGACTTGCCTTCCCGAGACCTACCCGGTGAGGAGATGTTAGATCCCTAGATAGCAATCCGGTTTGTGTAGAATTCCTAATCTTAGGTTCTTTGAGACTTACCCGGTGATGAGACCTTAGGAACAGACTAGTGGACCATGAGACCTACCCGGTGATTGATCCTAATCTAGAAACACCTACTCCCAACATACTATATTTTAGCCAAAGAATGACTAGATAGCTTGAGTCCTATGCCATAACCGGAATTTCTAACCCCTGGAATCCGCTTCTCTATCTTTGATTACTTATCTCGTGTTTGCTTGTTTATTTGTGTTGTTAGCTTAGTTGTTTGTTAATCTTGCATGAATTGTGATCCTTGATTGATCACCTCAAAACCAAACCAAAAACATTGAGATCTTCATTTCTTTATTCCTTTCTCTTTTCTTAGCCTAGATCTTCACTATCCTTAGTCACTATTGACTCAATTTCACCTTAGTCTTTGTGTTCGACCTCGGAATACTATCCTTACTACAAAACGACTCATACACTGTGGGTTCGCTAGGAGTTAGGAAAAATATATCGAGTTATAAATTTAAGACTTTTGCGTGTCACGTTTCTAGCGTAACAAGTTTTTGGCGCCGTTGCCGGGGACTAGGTCTAGATTGAGTCTTTTTGTGATTGTTTATAGTGTACGTCTTTCTTGTTGCTTTTTATCTTATTTGGTTTGTGTCTTTGCATTTTCAAGACATCTCTCATTCTTTAGGTGCATGTGAAGATCTTGTGGCAAGGATTTAGCTCCATTCGATCCCGAACCGGAGAAAACTCATAAAGCTAGATCTAAGAGCATTAAGAAGAAGAAGGAGATGGCCGCAAGAGATCTTCAAGCTGAGTTGGATGAGGCTTTTGAGCAAATTAGGTTAAGAGATGAGTTCTTGGAGAATGAAAGGAGACTTGCCAATGAGAGGCAAGAAGCAACTAGGAGGGAGATTGAAGAGATTAGGCAAGCTTTTGTGCAAAGAGAGCTTAATCGTCAACAACCTCCTCCACCACCACCACAACCGCAGCCGGCGGTTAATATTCGGTTTGAGCCGATAATGATTGAGGAGCCACAAACGTTAGAGCAACGTATGGATCCGGCTCAAAGAGTACACCGTCCGGGTGTGAACTTAGGAGATCCCGCAGCCCATGATTATGAGCTCCGCCCTCAAATTCTACAAATGATCCGGCATAATCAATTTGGAGGGATGGAAGGAGAGTCTCCTCATCAACATTTGACGAACTACGAGATATTGATGGAGACTCTAAGACCGCCTAGGTTGGAGAACAACAATCATAAGCTTAGGGTTTTTTCCTTCTCACTTAAGGATAAAGCTTTGGCTTGGTACCAATCGATTCCCCTAGGGTGTGTGAGTACTTGGGAGGAAATGACTACCGAGTTCTTGACTAAGTTCTTCCCACCTTCCAAGACTACCGAGCTAAGAGGGAAGATCAATGCCTTTGTAATGAAGGATAGAGAAAGCCTATTCAAGTCTTGGGAGAGGTTCAAGGACCTTCTCCTAGATTGTCCACACCATGGTATACCAAAAGTAGAGCTTTTGGAGATCTACTTCAAGGGACTTGATGAAGATAGCCAATTCAAGCTTCAATCTCTTTCCAGTGGGACTTTCATGGAAAAGAATATGGATGAAGCTTGGGAGTTTGTAGAGAAACAAGCTTTAGTGATTGAAAAGTACTCCTATAGGAAGAGTTATGGGAAGAAAGCGGGAGCATATGAGGTGAGTGAAGTCACCATGAGTAATTTCAAGCTTGATGCAATCAACAACGAGCTAAAGTCTTTGAGGGAGTTGTGTGCTACAACTTTGAAAAGTCAAGCAAGCCCTCAAGTGCAAGTGCAAGCAAACTTGTCTTCCAAGGAGGAAGATGTGAACTACATGGGAAGGGGAAACTACAACAACTATCAAGGCCCAAGGAACTTCAACAACAACCGGCAATTCAACAATTACCGGCCCAACCACAACCATCCCGGGTTTTCCTATTCAAACCCGGATGGAGCCTTGAACCCTCCCGCTTCCACAAGCGCAGCTCCACCGCCTAAAGCTTCACAAGAGCCTCCACCCGGATTTACTCAACCTCCAAAGGATAGAACCGAGATGATGTTCGAGTAATTGCTTGGAAGGTTGAGTGGTTTTGAGAGCACGGTGACTTCCATTTCTAAAGCTCAAAAGGTGTTGGAAGCACAAGTGTTCCAAAAGGCGGGTGAAGCTCATAGAGATCCGGGAAAGCTTTCCGGAAGAACCAAAGATAACCCAAGAGGCCAAGTGTTGGCTATTACAATAAGGAGTGGGTTGAGTATGAAGGATCCCTTACCTAAGGGAAATGATAAGGGAAAGCAAGTGGTGATAGAAGAAGAGCCATTGTAAGAAGATGGAGGCAAGAGCAAGGATGATGAGCCAACATATGTGGCACCACCTCCATACAAGCCACCACTACCATTCCCACAATCACGAGCCAGAGCTCGCTTGGACAAACACTTCGGTAAATTCTTTGAACTTATGTCTAAATCGCATATTAACATTCTGTTCATGGATGTTATTCTAGGTATGCCGGCATATGGCAAGTTCTTAAAGGAAATACTCTCCAACAAAAGGATGTTGGAGGAGTATGGAAAAGTGAGGATGACAAAGAGGTCCTCGGAATTGATTCAAACTATGAAGGAGGAGATGCCTCCTAAGTTAAGAGATTCGGGAACTTTTTGTGTGCCAATCGGAGTGGGAGAAGTGAAGTATGAAGCCCTTTGTGATCTTGGAGCAAGTGTAAGCATCATACCGCTTGCACTTTGTAACAAGGTTGGGTTATGAGAGCCAAAGCCGGTCAAGATGACCCTTTACATGGCGGACCGTTCAATAACCCATCCCGTTGGAACCTTGGAAGACATACCGGTGCAACTAGGGAAGTTCTATGTGTCCATAGACTTCGTTGTTTTGGACATCCCGGTGGACTATCCGGTTCCCATCATTTTAGGAAAACCTTTCCTAGCCACTTCCGGATGTTTGGTGGATTGCAAAAATGGAGTTCTCTCTTTCAACATTGGAGAAGAGAATATCAAGTTCAAATTATCCACAATGATGAAGGGGTCAGCCCTTGGTGAAGATGTGTTCAACATTGTCGAGCAAGAGAAATGTAGAGAAGTTATGAGCTCGATTTTGATCAAGGACCCCTTAGAGAAGGTTCTTAGTTTAAGTTTGATGGAGGAAGGTGTTGAGGATGATTGTAATGAAGAAATCAAGGCCTTAGATGCATTGGAGAAGGAGGCAAGAGCTGAATTTGAAGTGCACGAAAGTATGCTGAAGAGCTGTAGGAATCACGGTCTGGCACAAAGAACCACGGCCGTGGTTTGTCCCGTGGAACTCTCTGGAGTGCTCCACGATGCTAGCTTCTCAAATTCCACGCCCGGGGTTTCACTAGAGGCGGTGATTCAGACCGTGATTTTGCCAGAAAGAGCCTTAGTGGTTGATCAAGCTTCAAGGAGCCTTAAGGAGTCTTCATTAGCTTTGGATTCATCTCAACCTACATTATATGGAGTGTCTCCAATCGATAAAGGTCCTCCTAAACTTGAACTTAAACCCCTCTCCTCTCATCTTAAGTATGCTTTTCTTGGTGAAGATTCTACTTATCCCGTGATTGTTAATGCATGCTTGAATGATGATGAGTTGAGTAGATTGTTACATGAATTGAGATTGCATAGGAAGGCTATTGGCTATACCATTGATGATTTAGTTGGCATTAAACCTTCTTTGTGCATGCATAAGATCTTAATGGAAGATAATCATAAACCTTCGATTGAACCTCAAAGAAGACTAAACCCCATCATGAAAGAAGTAGTAAACAAAGAGATTCTTAAATTGCTAGATGCGGGAATCATTTTCCCGATTTCGAATAGTAAATGGGTTAGTCTCGTGCATGTGGTTCCTAAGAAGGGTGGGATGACCGTAGTGACTAATGAGAATAATGAATTAATCCTAACTAGAACGGTTACAAGATGGAGGATGTGTATAGACTATAGGAAACTCATTGTGGCCTCTAGGAAAGATCACTTCCCTCTTCCTTTCATTGACCAAATGCTAGAGAGATTAGCTCAACATTCTCACTTTTGCTACTTAGATGGTTATAGTGAATTCTTCCAAATCCCTATCCACCCCGATGACCAAGAGAAAACTACATTCACATGCCCTTAGGTTACATTTGCATATAGGAGAATGCCATTTGGGTTGTGTAATGCACCCGCCACCTTTCAAAGGTGTATGATGGCCATATTTTCCGAATATATTGAAAACATCATGGAAGTGTTTATAGATGATTTCTTTGTTTATGGATCTTCATTTGATGATTGTTTAGCTAACTTATCTTTGGTGCTTAAGAGATGTGAGGAGACAAATCTTGTTTTGAATTGGGAAAAATGCCACTTTATGGTAAGTGAAGGCATTGTGTTGGGACACTTGGTGTCCAACCGTGGCATTGAGGTTGATAGGGCTAAGATAGAGACGATAGAGAAGTTGCCATCACCTACCTCGGTGAAGGGGGTAAGGAGTTTCTTAGGGCATGCCGGTTTTTACCGGAGATTTATTATAGATTTATCTAAGATTTCTAAGCCTCTTACTAACCTACTAATGAAAGATGTTGAGTTTGTCTTCTCCAAGGATTGCCTTGAGGCTTTTTGCAGGTTGAAGAATGCTTTAATCTCCGCGCCTATCATGCAACCTCCGGATTGGAGTTTACCGTTTGAGATCATGTGTGACGCGAGTGATGTAGCCGTTGGAGCTGTTTTGGGACAAAGGAAAGATGGGCTTACACATGCCATCTATTATGCTAGCAAGACACTAGATGATGCCCAACTCAATTATGCTACCACCGAGGAGTTGCTAGCGGTTGTGTACGCATTTGAGAAGTTCTGCTCGTATCTTGTTGGAGCGAAGGTCATTGTGTATACGGATCATGCTGTGATCCATTATCTCCATACTAAGAAGGATGCCAAGCCTCGTTTGATTCGGTGGATCCTTCTTCTTCAAGAGTTTGATTTGGAAATCCGGGATAAGAAGGGGTCCGAAAATTCTGTGGCGGATCACCTTAGTAGACTCCCACCATTGGAGATTGAGAGAGATGACATCCCGATTGATGACTCATTCCGGGATGAGCAATTGCAATTGGTTGAGGAATGCTTGCTTCAAGTGTCTAGAGGGAGTGAGTCATGGTATGCCGACATAGTGAACTTTCTCGTTTGTGAGGAGGTGTCACCCGGTCTTTCTTATGCCCAAAAGAAAAAGTTCTTCAAGGATGTGAGGCATTACTATTGGAGTGAGCTGCTTTTGTTCAAGAGAGGGCCGGATAAAGTCTTTAGAAGATGCATACCGGAGGATGAGGTGGAGAGTGTGATCCGCCATTGTCATTCCTTGCCATGTGGAGGCCATTCTAGCTCACACAAGACATGTGCAAAGGTATTGCAATCCGGGTTTTATTGCCAAGTTTGTTCAAGGACGTGCAGAATTTTATGATAGCTTGTGATGCTTGCAAAAGGACGTACAACATCTCAAGGAGGAATGAGATGCCCTTGAACAATATACAAGAAATGGAGATATTTGATGTGTGGGGTGTGGACTTCATGGGACCATTCTCTTCTTCATGTGGCAACCTCTACATCCTATTGGCGGTAGACTATGTTTCGAGATGGGTGGAAGCAATCGCTTCTCCCACAAATGATGCCAAGGTCGTGGTGCGATTCTTCAACGGAGTGATCTTTCCTAGGTTTGGGACACCAAGGGTGATCATAAGTGATGGAGGGAAGCACTTCACCAATAGGAATTTCGGGACACTTTTGGCTAAGTATGGGGTAACTCATAAGGTGGCAACACCTTACCATCCCCAAACTAGTGGCCAAGTGGAAATCTCCAACCGGGAGATAAAGGGAATCCTTGAGAAGACGGTTTCTAGAACGAGAAAGGATTGGGCTATGAAGCTCGATGATGCTTTGTGGGCTTATAGAACTGCTTTCAAGACACCGATTGGCACCACCCCCTACAAGCTAGTTTATGGCAAGTCTGGCCACCTTCCGGTAGAGATGGAACATAGAGCATATTGGGTCATTAGATGGCTGAATTTTGACCTCAAGGAGGCCGGTGAGAAGATATTGCTAGACATGAACGCTCTTGAGGAGATCCGGTTGGATGCCTATGAAAACGCCCGGATTTACAAGGAAAGGACCAAACGTTGGCATGAGAAGCGTCTCATCCCAAAGGAGTTGAGTGAAGGCGACCTTGTCCTTCTCTTCAACTCGAGGCTGCGGCTCTTCCCCGGAAAGCTAAAGTCAAGATGGACGGGTCCTTATGTGGTGAAGAAGATCTTTCCCTATGGAGCGGTTGAGATAGGAGGGGAGCATTGTGGAGATTTTAAGGTAAATGGGCACCGGTTGAAGAAGTACATCCCGGGAGCTCCGGTGGATATGATTGCCCCACTTCACCTTGAGTGAGACGCCCCGAGTTTGGTCAAGCTAATGACCTTAAAGAAGCGCTTGGTGGGAGGCAACCCATTGGTAGACATCCTTCCCTTTTTGTTTTTGTTTTGTTTTCTATTTTTCTGTTTTTGTGTGTGTTTGGAGTTTGTGTGCTAGAGTCTAAGTAGCATGGAAGCCTTGCATGGCATGTGGATGATGATGAGCCCCTCATCAATTATGCGTGGAGCGGACGCAGAACTTGGATGGCTAGCGGTGCCTAGCGCGGGTCCCGACGCCATAACGAACACCTTGAGCTCTCTACCATTGTTGATAGGATCATCCGCCATCAATCCACTTGAGTGAACCAAATACCGAAGCAAACCATTTTACATTGTGAGGACCCTCTTTCACTCTTCTTTACTTCATTTACACATTGGGGACAATGTGTTTCTAAGTATGGGGTGGGGTTTTCATGATCACTTGCATGATTAGCATCTAGGATAGTTTAACATTGTCACATGTTTTGCATTGTACATAGATATTTTGAAAAATCCAAAAAAATAAGAAAATTTAAAAAATTTTAGTGCTTCTAAGCTTGGGTATGACCCTTATGATAAACTTGTCTTGTGAATTGGTTATGGATGGCCTTGTGTGTTGAATTGATGAATGTATATGTAGACTTAAAGTACTTATCTTGAATCCCATGTGTGAATTGTGATCATGAATGTTTGCCTTGATTGGATTGAGAATTGATGGTCGAAATTACATGCTAGTTCTTGCACATCATTTAGGAGTGATTAAGGCAATTCATCTTTCTCTACTTCTCATCTTGATCACGTTGTTTGAGCACCTCAATTGATATTAATTTGACCTCTTTTGACCCATCCGGGAATAAGAGCATGCTAGTGTGTTGATGTGTGTGAAAAGCAAGTGTGGGGTGAAGTTGTTGATGAATGAATGTGGTGAACGAAGTGCTGAATTTGTTGTGAAAAGCACATCATTTAGGAGTGATTAAGGCAATTCATCTTTCTCTACTTCTCATCTTGATCACGTTGTTTGAGCACCTCAATTGATATTAATTTGACCTCTTTTGACCCATCCGGGAATAAGAGCATGCTAGTGTGTTGATGTGTGTGAAAAGCAAGTGTGGGGTGAAGTTGTTGATGAATGAATGTGGTGAACGAAGTGCTGAATTTGTTGTGAAAAGTGTAGAAAAAATATAGGTTTTGGGGAATTTGGTTTTGATGATGAGTAAGTCGGCACCATTCACATAATCGGGTGTTTGTGCATTGCCAAAGTCGGATAAACCGAATGTCCTAACGAGCCTTGGTATGTGTGCCCGGTGTGAGGCAGCTCGGAAAAATCCCGAGGTCCGCTAACCACCAAGGTTTCGGCTTTTGTACACCAATGTCATTGCCTCAAAAATAAAAGAAAAAGAAAGTGAAAAAGAAAAGAAAACAAAGAAAATATGGAGAAAATATACACTTGTAGTGAAGATGATCAAAAAAATGAAATTGTGGAGTTAGTTCATTTCCCGGATTAGCATCACATGACCTAAAAATTCCCATCTATTCACAACGTCTCTAAGCCTTCTCTTTCCTAAGTCCTTGTGACCTATTTGCATGTGTGTAAGACTTAGTGATCTAGATTGGATATGCTCATGATCATCTTGACTTCTTCATTTTTACCATTCATGCATGCTTTCTAGTTAAGTATAATTGTCTTTCCATGCCTTCATTCGTTTGATGCATAATTGCTTGTCCATTTGCCATAAAACATGACTATGAAGGTGATACAATATTGGAAGCACAATTCCAAAAAGATTTTGTTGTTTTTCTGCATTCATAAATCATGTCATCTCTTAGTCTATAGTTGGGACTTGCTCGGGGACAAGCAAACCTTAAGTATGGGGTATTTTGATAACACGATTTATGACGTTAGTCTAGGCGTCCATTTAGATAGATTTTCCCGCCGCTATTCATGCATAGTTTAGCATTGGTTCGTGACGTTTACATTCAATACATGTATATTTGTCGAGATAGACGTTTACACAGACTTTTGCATGTTTTGTAGGTATTTTGGGAACTTTTAGAGCCTAATCGATACATCCGAGGATTGTTCCTCGTGATGACACGCATCCGAGCTCATTGGGAAGCAAGTTAGGAGCAAAGGAGAACACATGGGACCATGTTGGTGCATGTCTTGCACCAACTCACGGCTCAACGATCAAAAGAAGGCTGAAACACAAGAATCACGGCCTCTGGGAGATCCACGGCCGTGGAAACTGCCCGTGATTCCCTCTGCACAGCTGGGACAGCTGTCCCACGATCTCCATAACCGACTCTTGCAAATGGTGAAGGCTATAAGTACTCTTGTAGGCTGATAGAAAAGGGGATCCACTACACACCTTACCTCACACACATTCTCTCGCATACTCTCTCATTTTGGAATTGGATTGGAGCTACTCTTGGAATAGGAGAAAGACTTCCATTGAAGAAGAAGAGAAGAACACACCATTCTCAGAGTTTCTAAGTTTTTAGAGTGAAGTTTGTTGGAAACATTTTCTAGGGTTGTAAGAACGATTCGAACCTTCTTTTGAAGGGTTGTAAGTCTCTCTTTTAACATCTATTCAGCTCGTTTTTCTTGTTCTATTTACTTCATCTCTCTTTCATTCCATCCTCTTAATATGGACTCCATGATTGTATGCTTGATGATTTTGATTTTTGAGATGCATGTTGTTGGCTAAATAGATGTGATTCTAGGGTAAGAAAATTATGGTTATGGCTTGGACTATGATAGGATAGACTTAAACGTACCTTTGGATGAATTATTTGCTCGAACCTAGCCTCTGTTGTGAATCACGGCCTGTTCTAGTAGGTTTCACGGCCGTGGAAGTGAGGAACTGACCGTGATTCTGTCTGACTTGCTTGTATTGATAAATCTAAGTGTTAGGTTGTTAGATTGTTGAAACCCTAGTTTTTGTTGAGCTAGATCTATCTTAGGGTGACCTAGTGTTAGCAACTAAGTGTAAGAAGAGACTTACCTGGTGATTCTAGCTCTTAGGTACCAAAGATGATGAACTCTAGGTAGTAGTGAGCCTCACTAGCCGCTATTGGACTGAGTGTGCTAGGATTTATGTTTAGGACTTGCCTTCCCGAGACCTACCCGGTGAAGAGAGGTTAGATCCCTAGATAGCAATCCGGTTTGTGTAGAATTTCTAACCTTAGGTTCTTTGAGACTTACCCGGTGATGAGACCTTAGGAACGGACTAGTGGACCATGAGACCTACCCGGTGATTGATCCCAATCTAGAAACACCCACTCCCAACATACTATAGTTTATCCAAAGAATGACTAGATAGCTTGAGTCCTATGCCATAACCGGAATTTCTAATCCCTAGAATCCGCCTCTCTATCTTTGATTACCTATCTCGTGTTTGCTTGTTTATTTGTGTTGCTAGCTTAGTTGTTCGTTAATCTTGCATGAATTGTGATCCTTGATTGATCACCTCAAAACCAAACCAAAAACATTGAGATCTTCATTTCTTTATTCCTTTCTCTTTTCTTAGCCTAGATCTTCACTATCCTTAGTCACTATTGACTCAATTTCACCTTAGTTTTTGTGTTCAACCTCGGAATAATATCCTTACTACAAAACAACTCATACACTGTGGGTTCGCTAGGAGTTAGGAAAAATATATCGAGTTATAAATTTAAGACTTTTGCGTGTCACGTTTCTAGCGTAACAATGCCGATATGTTTTTATCCCGTTTTTATTTCTTTCCAAAGATAGAAGATCCGATAAAAATATTATGGGCCGGCTTTCCTATCATGTTCTTAACCCTAGAACGTCCTTCCTTCTATATTTTCATCCCTTTCTTGTAAATTCCCTCTTTCTCGTCTTTTTCGCGTTTATTGCATATGTTTTTCTTCAACCTCGAAAGCTACAGCCTTCTTCCTTGTGATTCCTTGCTGAACGTGTAAGTCTTCTCCTTTTGCATCTCTCTCTCACGTTCATGAGTTGTTGCATGCCTTTACCTCCTATTTTGTTTTCTTCTTTTGTTCTTCCTTTTCTTCTTCTCCAAGAATCAAGTTTGAGCCTTGATTCTTGTTGGCCTTTCCGTTGTTGATTCGTTGTTGTTCTCATGCTCCCTTGGTTGATCTTGACGTGTTTGGATCAAGGAATCGAGCCTTGGTGCCCTTTGTTGTGGGTTGTTGTCAAAAGGAAGCCCGACACCACCTTCTGGGCCGTAACCGCCCCAACGCCTGCACAGAGCCGCCCCGCGGATCTGCTAGTGCCGCCCCCGCGGATCTGCTAGTGCCGCCCCGCGGATCTGCCAGTGTCGTCCCGTGCCTTTTCCAGCCACCCCTGCGGTTTTGTCTGCAATGTTCCCGTCTTTGGTGAGTTGCTTCCTTTCTTACTTTCCTCATTCCTTCTCTTGGCTTATGTTGATGTTGTTGACCCTTCTTGATCTGTAAGACTAAGGTTGAGACCTTAGCTTGTGCAGATCTCCTAGAGATCATTGAGACTAGAAGTTATAGACTTCTAGCAATCGTTTCGTTCCTGATTTGTTATGCCTTGTTGAAGAGCCTTTCCGTCCTTCTTTCATGCGAGAAACTGAGTTTTTTGCTGACCCTTGAGTTACCTACAAAAGAGGTAAGTCTCTTGGACTTACTTAGCTTCATTCCGTATATTGGTTTGAGTTTATTGGCTTGTTTGCATTGTTTATTGTTATAAGTGATAACAAGAATAGGATTTACCTTGTTATACCTTAATTGACCCAAGTGTATTATAATTGGGCGGTGATCACATGTCCAGTTCAGAATGGGGAAACTGGGAGGTGCTCTTGCGACCAGTCCAGCAGGTGACAGAGGGATGCATCTGCTCTATTCTTGTTGGTGAAAGGGGACATATGTGAGATCGTAGTGATTCTCGTGTGACATCAAAGGTTGAATTAGTAAAGGAATTAACCTTAATGAAAGATAATAACCGGTTGAGTGTGAGCATGATATATGTTTATATTATTTTATGTGTGTTTGTCTTTATTGTCTTGTTGAAATCTAGAATGTTAGTTAACGGTTTATACTAATGTTAAATATGTCTTGCAGGATATAGATACTACTGAGTGATCCGGATGGTGTGATCAGCCGGGATTCCCGTACATTATAGGACGGGTTGGGGTTTATATATTTTAGTTGTTGTCCTTTCAGTTTGTTATCCAGCTGGAAGTCTGTCATCTCTCTATTAAGAGAATTCAATTCCAATTCAAATCCATCCACCCTGGTCTTTGAAACGGAAGGGGTTGTAGGAACTATGGGGGACGGTATATCAAGAACGACCTTTTCTTTTAACATCCATACCCCAGCAAGAGTCTTTTCTACCCCTAATCTCTCCAAACATTGTTCATCTATTTTTCCAGTAGACATTTGTTGATCCTCAGTGGAGGTGCCTATGGAAAAATGTGCAAAACTCTTACGTAGTAGATTTCCATAAGGCAAAGGTATGACTCGAGTGGAGTTTATGATGTGGACCATGTGGTTCAGTATAAGGTTAGGCAGGTCAACATCCAATTCAGACATAATCAAGTAGATAGTGGTGCTTGTGCATATGAATGCTACATTTATAACCTAAACCGGACTAGGACGACCATATGTGTATATTTAAATGGCCCAAGTGTATTATAACGGGTCGTGACCACTTGTCTAATTCTACAGGTGATAGGGGGTGCTCTTGCGACCTAGACCCACAGGTAACGGATAGCACTGATCTATTTTGTCAGCAGACGGAAGCGGAGACGAGTTTTGGGAGATTCTCATGTTACAAAATAAGTTGAATTTGTAATGGTATAACGTAATGTATATAATAAACGGATATATCTGTGACATGGCATATTGTGATGTGTTGATGTGTTGGTATGTGTTATTACTATTATTCTTATTCCTTAACAGTTAGCTAACGATCTTATACCGTGTTGTAGATATTCTGCAGGATAGGAAGATTACAGAGTGAGCCAGATGGGTGATCAGCTTAGGGCTTCCGTACACGAGGTTGTGCGAGGGTTTTAGGATGTTTTGTACATGTATGGATATGTGATTGTCGTTTTGTACTCGGTTGTGTATTATAAACATTTGATGTATATTATACAGTTTTATGTATTTGGTTTTATATCTATTTATGTCTTGTTGTAAGATTCAGTGCCTTTGTTATCAAGCTAGAGTCAAGATCTATTGTGAGATCCTAGCCCCGTAGCGCCCCGAGTCTCGCGGATTCGGGGTGTTACAGCAATAATAGTCTAGCTACTTGGCAGAGTATCCCACACTCGAGTATAACACTCTCTAGGTATTTCAATGAAGCCCTAGTGTTTTTCTCACTATAGGGATGTAAACGTTTGTAAGCTAAGAGGAAGAGAAACTTTTGGAACGAATGAAGATGATTGATCGCTTGAAGACTTAGATGTTTCCATGTAAGCTTGTTGTTGTTCACTTTGATCGTCATCTTCATTTATAGTCTTCTATGGAGAACTCTTCTAGCCGTTGTAAAATAGTCGTTGTAGTGTTCTTCTTTCTCCATGGAAAACGGTGCTTGGTTGAGATGAAGTAGCCATTGTAAGATCCTCTATCTTCTTCATCTACTTCTTCTCTTTGATGCACGTTGAGAATCTTCATCTTTAAGATCTTCTCCTTGAAGGAGTCATTAAAGATCTTTGTCGTTGAAGCCCTTAGTTTACGCTCTGAGATCTTCAAAGCCGTTGAAGATCTTTGTTATTGAAGACTTCTCTCTTGAGGGCCGTTGAAGATTTTCCTTAGATCCAAGATCTTTGTGTGGGATCCGTTGGGAAGATCTCTCTTATCCTCTTGCGTCGGTTGCTAAGATCTTTGCGAGATCTTTTTGTTGTGGCCGAGATCTTTTTAAATTCGTTGAAGATCTTTTTGTTGGTTGTCCGAGATCTTCTCTTCAAATTCGTTGAAAGATCTTCTTTTTATCCTTTGTTGTTGAGATATTCGAATCTCATATTGAAAACCCTTAAGTCGAATCCTCCTTTGTATCGCTTTTCAAGGCTTCAACGTTTGTCCCTTGAGATGCTTTCCAAGACATCCGTGCTTGTCCATTGTAATGTGTTTCAAAGCCTACGTTCTTCCTTTGAAATATTTTTCAAGGCCTACACACAATTAACGAACACAAACCAAAACATGCAATCTAGAAATATAATTGATATTTGTTAGTTTATAAAATTGTTCATAAATGTTGAAGTCTTCCATCATCCACATTGACAACTCAAAATCAAGGTGGAGTTATAACCCTTGAAGTTAATTTTCGGCTGCATGCCGAATAGATCGAGGGGTAAGCCAATTGGTAAACCGTCAGAACTAAAGAGGACAAACTCTTGATTGGGAGGCTTGAACTTATAGTCCTTCAAGATGACGGCGCCGTGGAGTTGGTCGATCATGTTGTCAAGGCCCTTAACGGTGAACGTCGGGGGCATGCCGAAGCCGGGAGATAAGTTGTTGGACATAACATGGACAATATCTGAATTGGGAGGCTCAAACTTGTAGTCCATCAACATAATGAGGTCGTTGTTGTAGTTAATGTATCCTTCACACTCAATGATGTCGTCGGCATCTTCAACTTTTTCCTCGGCATATAACGGGCTGACAAACAACTCTCACTCAGGTTGTACCATAGCTAGGGGTCCTTGGTGGGCTTGGCTTGAGTTGGTTTGCTTAGGGAAAACATGGACATGGTGTTGCTTCCTTTCGATAGTTGCTTGGAGATGTGCGTTATCTGCGAGGACACGTACTGCAATCTTCCATACCTCTTTCTCATGCTTTAGAGCGGCGTGTTTCTCGGCTAAGGAATCATGCGTTGACTTAGGAATAACGTATGTATCTTCATGATAGCTTGTGATTGGCCATGGGATACCATCAGGGCCCATAGAGGGTTTGTTTTGATGGATATGAGGGAGACATCCATTCCTCGTCCTCAAGATAGGCTTGTTGTTGGTCGTGTGGATATCGTTGGTGCCCATTGAGGGTTTGTTTCGGCCTTGGTGAGTTTCGGGAGGCAGCCATTCCTCGTCCTCAAAATAGGTTTGTCGTACGCCGTGCGGATACCGTTGGAGCCCACGGATAGTTTGTTTTGGTTTTGGTGGGTATGAAGGAGGCAAACATTTTTTCTCCTTATTAAAGGAATCACCATCGTCCTAGAAGAGCATTGATGAATGATGACGACAATGATGAAGGAAAGTAAAAAAAGTTTAGCTTCGATCCCTTGCTTTGATACCAATGATAATGTTCTTGGGTACCGATCAAGGACGAAGCATGAATCTAGATCGAGCTTAAACTTCAACTACTCCGATTGTTAATGTGTGGGGTCTAATGTTGACGGAAGCTTTGAGATGAATGCGGAAGCAATTGGTTGGTCCGATCGAGCAATACGTAAAGTGGGGTGAATAGTTGATTCTTAAAGAATCTCAAATTTGAAGGAAGAACTTTGAAAGGGCAGAAGGTATGGTGAATAGTTGATTCTTAAAGAATCTTCAAATTCGAAGGAAGAACTTTGAGAGGGCAGGAGGTAAGCCCAAAATTAAGGAGGGGGCATTTACCTTCAACCAAAATTGATTTAATTTGAACATGTGACCGGACCGAAAGGTCCAAAACGAAAGCTCCAAAATAAAAGGTTTAAAATAAAAGATCTAAAAGGGGTCAAAATCGGCATGCCTCATGCCATGACGGAGTAGAGGCAAGGCATGCCGCTAGCAGGGCTGAGAGAGGAGATGACACGAGCACGGAGGGAGCCGGTAGCGGGCAAACCTTATGTCATGGCGGAGTAAAAGACAAGACATACCCTTTGTCGGGCTGGCTTATGCAAAGGCACGAACGGAAACGATATCCAAGGGCGTATCAATCAACGGTACAATAGTTTGACATCTACAGAATAAGATTCCTACCCCAAACCAAACGATGAGACTAGCCTTCGGTGTAGTCCTGAAATCAAAGAGAAACTTTGCACGACTTTCGAAAGGGTGAAAGTGAGAAGATTAAAAAAAAAAAATTAAAAAAGCACAAATCTCACCTGTTCCTTAAGAACCTCGAGAGTTTGGATTCGTACGACAGAAAATAAGGGAAGGTAGTGAAAGGATTTAGGATCCTCTCCATCTACCTTAAACTAATCTGGAGATAGGCTAAATTTTTTTATCAATTTTCATCTGACGAGAGGAAATTTCATTTCCTGTAATCTTCATCTAAGAAAAGGCAGTCTACGTCAAAGGGGAAATATACTTTATATTTATAGACGGAATTGGGTCACAAAGAAGTTTTACGATTACTAGGTCACCACTTTATAAAACTGATGAAGGTTTCACTGAACTAGAAGGATATGAAATCAGCCTACACGTCCAAAAACGATCCCCTAAGTTGGATCCTTACCTGAATCTCAATAACAAAAGGAGTTGGAGAAATGGCAGATGTAGTTTCTCCTAAGTGACATTGCCAATGCAGGCGAGAGAAGCGGTCAAGCAGCTCGGCGGCAAAATGGCTTTGAAGTTGAACTTGAAGGTACCTGAGCATCATCTTACAGTAAGCATGCTAATAGATATGTTTTCATAATAATAATCAACGGAAATGCCATTAAGTTTTTGTTTTCACTCATCCAAAATGTTTAAAACAAAAAGAAAATGCACATGAGCCCGCTGCTAAATGCCCTGTATAGTAAGTTCTTGTTTTCTGTATAATATGTTCCAAGATGAGACAAGGCATTCAACTGAACCACCCTAATACAGAAATTACGAACAGCACAAAAAAACATTTCACGGCTATTACAATTTACCTATGAATTTTAGATTGTGTATTCTAGGTTGATATGTCATATTTGCTTGATGAAATGAAAAAATTAGCCTACCTGCGAGTTCCCAATATAGCAGAGTTACAACTCAATCAAACCCCCCAAGACATCGTTGGAAATTTCCTTTTTACTGATAAATCCAAATCACTTCCTTTTGCTGAACACTGATCAAGGAAAACTATAATCATACCTATTATTCAATGTGGAAGTTGATTGATTACTCAAGGTTTAGGCCACTAGTAAAGTAGGATTTCTAATCCAGATAAAATATTTTTAATTAACTACACCAATGAAAACGATGGCACGCTTTAGTTCATTTGTATCCCAAACCTAGTTACATCCTAAACTACATCTTTATCATTTCTTTGCTATTAAAAGATTACAAATAAATGAATATTTATATGATATGCAAAGAAAATTAATATGGAGTACAAGTTACTCACATTTAACATGGAGATACCTTCCCACCAAAAAAAAACATGGAGATACCTTATCAATACATCCGACCAGAGCAATTCGAAGAGCCACAATAACAATACTTCACTTTGACATTGCCATCCTTATCATTCACATGGCCAATTTTGTAATTGTAGTGATAAGTC
Organism: Fagopyrum homotropicum; assembly: GCA_033239125.1. Taxonomy (NCBI): domain Eukaryota; kingdom Viridiplantae; phylum Streptophyta; class Magnoliopsida; order Caryophyllales; family Polygonaceae; genus Fagopyrum; species Fagopyrum homotropicum. Next base: position 87,069,520 of record BSWB01000006.1, read on the forward strand.
AACTCTTGCAAAGGAGGAATGTTCTCAGCAGCAAAAAGCATAATGTGGGGCAATCTCTTATCATGATGATCATAAAGCACATTCTGCGCATACAGATTCGGAGAACAACTATGATTAATAAACCTTCCCACATTGCCATACTTTGCAGCATCAATGGTGAAACCCACATCTGCCGAGATATGAGAGCTTGAGGTTGCATAAGGAATGAGACCCGAAAGACCTTCCCATAGAGACTTATCATTGTAATTATGCCCTATATCAAACAGGTATTCATCCTTTCCGGTTCTTTGTTCTGCTACATTATCATCCAACAGCTCTCCGGTATATTCACAGATGAAGCTTCCTGAAGGAATGGAATCCAGGGATCTGACTCCCCAACCCCTGCTTTGAGTTTTGAAGATCTCAAGCTGAAACTTAATACCATTTTGGCTCACCCTATTATAGCAAGACAGCGGGCATTTGCAAGAGGGTCCACACTCATATACAAGTGGCTTTGTTTCAACAATCGCACCATCAAAGTTGTATGGGATTGCCCCTCCATTCTTGACAACACAAGAGCATTCGGTGGAATTTAAGCATCTACCTTTGCACTGACACCCTCGAGGAGGTAAAAGATTGCACCATTTAGGATATATCATTCGCGAGATATATGTAAATGGAGGGGGTTTCTCACCATCGATGGTATTGACAGCACAAATTGGAAAGCTTTCCTTCCCTTTTGATATATCACGTACACAACAACCATACCTAGTTTGAAGTTTCTTTGATTTCTTCACTTCTTTCCAAGCAAGCTCGGGTTGACCAGGAAGTCTCTTGAGCTCAAACTTAAAATCTTTTTTACCATCTCGCCCAGTCTCATGCCAATATCTTTCCACTGTATATAACCCATAATAGGTGTATATTGTATGAATCTTAGGTCTTCCTCCAGACGATGTATAAGGCTTTGGATCTTTAACTCCCCGTAAAACCCGTATGACATTTTTTTCATGCATGCTGTTTCTTAGGGCTAGATTTCCTCGCTCAAGCTTTTGATCTTCAGGCACCATATCTCTACCATTGATGCATCCTCCTCCTTGACCCGTATATGTCCACAGATCATAATTATCAACTATATTGTCATAGCCTCCAGAATCCACAACACTTGTTGCAAGAACCCGCTGACCTTGCTTCACATAATCTATACCACTTTGTGGAGGGCGGTGGAGTCCAACAATCATAAGTTCAACACGGTAATGAAACTCATCCCCTGCTTCCACTCCTGGAACTGGTCCCATGATTGCTTTTCCTGTATTATTAGTATATTTGCCTTTTTCCTTCAAAATCTTGGATGCTTGCAGATCAATTCTTTTGATTCTTTGCTCCTTTGGTTTGGTTTCTTCTTCTTGCAAAAGCTTTCTAGTAACAGCCTGAAATAATCGTAGTGTCTCCCTAACCTTATTACGAGCACCTCCATCGATCCTGTAAGAAGCACCAAATGGACGAACGCTCACAACAGCCTCAATACCTTTCCTTTTTCCACTATTGTTCAGAGCTTCATGGACATAAGTCTTCTTCAGTTGCTGGGAAGCGAAGCCTATTTCCCATCTGCTATCTTTTGCACCTGAAAACACCTTTTTCTTTGCCGGCAAAGCAGTATCATTTCCAAAAAGATTGATTTTCCTTTTCTTATCCCCATTGTCCTTTCTACAAACAATTGTCCCTTTCCTATCTCTGCCCTCAGAAACTCCTTGCAAAGTAGTTTCATGAATATCATGTGTATAAGACTCGGGTTCAGCTTTATTAATTTCATGCACCAATTTATCCTGATTCATGAATTTGCACTCTAGATGTTCATCCACCTGTAATCGACTTTTACATAAAGCCATGTTTGGTCCACACCCAGGAGGAAAATCTCTTATGGCAGACGCTCTTCTTCTAACCGGATAGTTCCTCTCTTTAAAGACAACAGTGGAAAGAATCAGATGGTGTGGAGGTAAGATACCTTTGGCATCCATCTTTTCCTCCTGAGCAAAGATCTTTTTACCATCTTCCATTTCAACATCTTTTACAGTATTCAATAAACCAGGTACTTTTAGCCTGTCTTCCACTGATGGCTCGTGTGTCTCATGCAGTAAGATTTTACTTACAACTTTGGCATCCACTTCCAAAGCTTCTGATGAACAGCGGGATCTTGGCAGCAATTCTCCAGATAAATCAGTAGGTTCCAAGCTCCTTGACAAGTCCACCGAACCATCAACTGGATGTTCATCCCTCATCAGTTCAAGCTCAATCGCCTTTAGCGCCATGTACACAGCCTTATCTCCACCATCTGACAAAGCAGAACTCTCAGCCACAGACGGAACTTCCTTGTTCTGAACTTCAGGACAGTCGCCAGCACGAAGCTCAGTACTCTTAACATCAACAGCATTGTAATGTAACACTACATTGCCTCTAAAGTCAGCTTTCGGTGCATTTGGTCCACAGCCTGGAGGAAAATCTCGAACAGCAGAAAGCCTGGACTTTTTATATTTGGGCTTCTCAATGACCATGGAACATCCCTCATCTTCCAACATTAGCCTTTCTGCAACTATAGATGCCATTGCATTTGTATAATTAAAGGGAGCATAGACTAGAACATTAACAGCGTTAAATTCATAATTAATTCATGAAAACAAATTCCAAAATAGAGCATGTCAAAAGAATAGAAACTGATGCTAAACTTCGTTTCCTATGGAAAGGTAGTTGTAATTCTTTAGATTTAAGGTGCTACAAATCCCTGGGTTTCCAAGAGCCTAAACTTAAGAAGTATTAATTATGGTGTGAAAGTAGTTTGAATGGATAGACAAAAAAAAAAAAAAAAAACAAAAAACACATGAGGATCTAAGCTAGGTTCTCCAATAATAAATTAGGACTTCAACGGGAACTTAAATGGTGAACATGAGAGGGAGTATTACATTCGGAGCCTAATGCTTAACAATCATTAAGCTGAAATGATTTATCATGCACGCAAATGAATGAGATGTTCTCGTTCTATTTAACGAGGTACGCTTCTCGTAGACTCAAAAAAACTCAAATGATTGAACAAAATCGTAACACAAAGCTCTATATTCCTATCTGAAGAATCAAAATCTGTAATCCTCTATCCCAAATTTCCAACAGATCGGGTCCACATTTGAACTTCAGGCACAAGAGATCCACATAGCAAAAGGATAACAAAATTTTCGGCGGTGAGCCCTAAACAAAGCAGCGGGAAAGAAGAAGCAGCCACGAATCACGAAAAGAAAGTTCGAATATGAAATGAAGAATAACAAACTAAAAGTAACAATGCAAACCGTATACTGAGGAAGCTTGGTGCTTGGATTGAGTAGAAGAAGACTGGAACGACAGTTTTGATCCGAAGAAAAAGCGAGGAGAACGGGAGTGGAAATGGTGGGACTGGCAGTGGGGGAGGTTAAACAACGATAAAGACAAGTGGGGACCGGAGACTCCAGGAGTGAGGAGGCGAGGAGTCGTAATTAACTTTCATAAATTACTCAGGAGACCTTTTTATTATTTTGGCATGTAAAAATCTTCCCCAAAGAATTACGAAAACTATTGCGCTCAAAATTCACGAGCATCAACAAAACTCGCAAAACGTAAAGTTCCGATGTCCGGTTTGAATGTTGGACGTCCAAAATTTTATTTTAATTTCAGTTAAGGTCCCATCGTTCAATTTTTATTTTTCTTTCCGGAAAAATAAATGGGCGTCTTTGTTTTATATTTAGTTGATCTCATTAGTCATTCCGAATTTATCATTTATCACTTTTCTAATCATTCCAAATTTATCATTTATCACTTTTCTAATACAATGCACATTTTTTCTAAAACATATATAAAAAAAATAATGGCATGTTGTCTGAAAATTTTTTAATGCCTTCAACAAACCAATCTATACTTATTATTATACATACTATAACCGAGTACCATTTTCGCTAAATTGGCACGCTGTGAAAGCAGTATTGAAATGGAACTCCCATAATTTTTTGTCCAATAAAATTTTACTTTTTAATCTATTACTCCCTCCGATCAAAAATAAGTGACGTTTTAGCATTAGAAATTTGATCAAAATTATGTGTCGTTTTAAGTTTTCTAGGCCAATAAATGAAGAATAATTATAAGAAATGTTCTTGAAAATTGGTGTAAATGATTAATTTTAGTTCTAAAATCTTTCTTATTGGTTTAAAAAAAGGTTGAATATTAAATATGTGATAAGATTTAGAAAAAATTTACAAAATCTATGTTATTTAATATTTTTCTTAAAAATTGTGTCAAAGGCTAAAATGACAGTTATTTTTGATCGGAGGTAGTATACACTAAAAGAGAGCATTGATTATGCTAATGTGACGTGCTGCGAAAGCAGTATTGAAATGGGGTTTTCACAATTTTTTAGCCAATAAATCTTTATTTTGTAAACTAATTTTGTAAGTCAGATAATCTTTATTTTTTAAAATAACATCTATTATCGAAAAATTTGACGTAACTTTTTTTTCCAACGAATCTATTTTTTGGCACAATAAATTTTTATTTTAAAACTATTTTTTAAGCTAGAGAATCTTTTTTTATCAGTCTCATCTATTTACGTTAAATTTTTTGGAGCTATTTTGTTATACCACATCGATTAGATACTAAGGTTGATGGTTTTGTAAATTGTATAAATAGGGAGGGTAAAGAGTATACAAATAATACATTTCTTGACCTTTTGGTTAAGTTCAAGTACAATTATTATTCATATCGGAATAATATATATTTTGTGGGATTGTTAACTTACAATTATCATGATCTTAATGTTTTTCCATAAAATATATATTAAGTAATTGTGTTCCTGAAGTTTTGTTTTTGGGACGATTTTTTTTTAAAGGAGTCTAATTTGTTAAGTTCAAATATAATTAGCCTTTTGATTAAGTTCAAGTATACTTAATATTCATATCGGATTAATATATGTTATGTGAAATCGTTACTCTACAATTATCTAGGTCGTAATGTTTTTCTCTAAAATATATATTAAGTCATCTATATTAAGTAATCGATGTGGGACAATATCCCACATCGATTAGTAGATGGTACTAACGTTGATGGTTATAGGGTGGATTTTGCCGGCACATTTAGTAAAGATTGGATTTTGCATGTATATGACAGCTTGTCACATGAACCCATGTAGTCATATTCATATGACGAACTAGATCAATAATTATGTTGTTATTATTTCTCCTATAAGCGTATACTTTATTACATAAACATTCGTAATCAAATCAACAAAATTTTTGAATATTTGTATTTTTTACGGAACTAGTGCATAACTCGCACCTTGTGCGTGTATATTAATATACTGAATTTTATGAATAATATGTCATGAGTCGTGCGAACTAAAGATGTATCTATGATAAATTATAATATTAATTCACCTTTGATTATTCTCAAAACAATAAAATAGTCACGAATGAATAATCTCTTATTATTCTACACTAATAAATTTAGTCCTTATACAATTTTTGTATAAAAAATACACGATGCACAACTTCGTTATAAACTTATAAATAAATTACTTTAATATATTGCGATTATCTAAACGGAACCTAAAAAATTAGTTTTGCAAAAACAAATAAGTTGAAACAGAATGTGTACTAAATAATAAAATGGGAATAGAAAGTTTAATTTTGTAAAAAATACACAAAAATTGAAGTATAGTTTAAAAATACAAACAAAAACATAAACGATTTTTTTTTTGGTGAAACATAAACGAAATTATTAGATGAATGAAATTTGGAAATTGAAATTTTATTCTTGTAACGACGAACGTAATATGAAACGAAATACTTAGATGAAAAGAATACCCGTATTTTATGATTAAAAAAAAACAAAATACAAAAACGAAATACTTAGTGAAAAAACAAGGGCAAATTTAGCAGATGGGCTTTTTCTAGTTTTTCCTTTAGTAACTAGCTCAAGCAATAACTTCATTAGATAAATGTACCCCTATGATTTTTTTACGCCTTACGCCGTCCGTCCCCAAATCTCTTCTCGCCTTCTCACGATTCACATCCCTCTGCTTCCTCTTCGCAGATCTTCTCGCCTTCTCAATTTCTATGGCTGCTGAGGAGCCGAATAGAGGATTAGGTTTCGCTTACTCTCTCCTCTCTTCGGCTACATTTCTATCACGCCTCCTCTCTATACCCTCATTGGTCTTCCCTTTCTTATCTTTCCAGGTTGGAGCTTCCTCGTCAATTCTACACCGTCCTTCCAGGTTTGGTGTTACTTGGATTGTATTTTTGCAAATTTTTTTTCTTCGAGTCTTCGTTCGATTCTAGAAAGCTTTCTTCATGTGCATATCTATTGTGTATATCCTCCGTTTAGATCTACGACGCCCTGCTATTGATGGGCTGGGAGAAAGTGGCTTCTTTGAAGCCACCATGGTCTACAACTGCAATTGACAATGACTCCCAACTGAATGCTTGCGAAGGTACCTTCAGATCCTTCTCATTCTTTGTATTACATTTTCATTTTTTTTGGTCATTCTAGATTTATAAATCATATTTTAGTTTGATCCCGTCTTTTTGTTTGATTCGCCCCATCTTTACTACTATTGATTATGCTCTCCGAAATGGTTCAATTTGATTAAAACAACATAGTTTTCCAATCTTGTTTATTTCTCCAACAAGAAAATATCATTTCAATATCTTTTCACTTACTGCAGCTAGCAAACCATGAGTTTAAGTATGAGATTGAGTGATGACTTTGTTGAGATTTTTTCTTTCCCTAGCGGCGGTTATGTCATACCAGAAGTTGCTGACGGCGGTTATGTCATACCATAAATTGGATTGTCTGGTTGTTTCATAACCTATTATGCCCGTAGAGTAAGAAATGATCTAGTGCAACCTTATCAAGAGCTGTGTATTTGTTGATGTAAACCTAGGAATGTATTTGTTCACTAACCTACACTTGCTTCCTGTTTTAATGTGATACTGTAGATGGAGCATTCAAGAGTTGTCGTTTTAGTGACTTTATTTTCTATGAAAGCTTGAAGATTGGTTGCTTGGAAATTCTTGATGAGCTTTAAATGATTTAGTGTTGATCTATCACTTGCATTTGAAGTATAATTGTTCAACACTAATTTAAACATTGATTATCTACCCCATTACTACTTCATTTCCATATATGAGGAGCCTATTTTTTTCATATGGACATCATCAAGTAACAGTGTAGCATTTCAATCCAGATATCATTTCCCCAAGTGGAACGGTGTTTATATGTATAATAGACAAAAATGTGAAAAGTTAATATCTTTCAATTGGCATCATGCAAGTGAAACTGAATTCTTGAACATCTATGAACAAATTGCTTACTTAATTGTTGTTTGAATGTATCATAGATTCTCAATTCTAAATTAGTGTTTGTATCGATATAGCTAGTTGTCCCCTTTGTTTTATAGGATGTGTGCAGACTGTCATTTACCCGGCACTCTCTGCATGTGGTCTAATTTGTAACACCCCAATCCGCGGGACTCAGGGCGCTACGGGCGGAAACCTCACAATGGGTTCCGACCCTTAGCTTGACAACAACTTTACCGGATCTTTCCAACATGGGACAAATAAAGGCAAAAACCGAAATCGTTTTAATGCAATGCAAACAATCCTGAAAGTTAAGATACAACTTGGAAACTCAGTCGAGTCCTCAAAACGACACAACTCCAAAACAAAAATCTATAAGATAAAACATAAACTAAAAATGACATAATCACATAACCATCTCCATCCTATAATGTACGGAGACCCCGGCTGTCCACTCCTCCGCCTCACTCGGCGGCATCCCTAACATGCATGACAACTACAAAATCGGTATAAAACCGTTAGCTAGCATTCAAAGCATTAGAATCATGGTATTGGCACACACACACATAGGCATCATAACACACAACATGATCAAAACACACATGTCCGGTTTATTATCTCCTTGTTATTATTAAGTCATATCCCTTACTATTCCACTTATGGTGTGACACGAGATTCACTCGCCCTTGTCCCCTTTCACTAGATGGGTTTGTACTTGATGCGGATCAGCATTACCCGCTGGACTGGTCGCAAGGCAGCTCTCAGTCGTCCCCATTTTGGACTGGACAAGCGGTCTCCGCCCGTTATCATACACTTGGGCCAAATATCAACATGTAAAGTCTGTTGTCCTATCATCGGTTTAGTTGTTATAACATAAATAGAATCATGCACCTAAACAATAAACACACACCACCAAACACGCATCGAAACTAATACAGATAATACGAGCTAAGTAAGTCCGGAGACTTACCTGTCCCAAAGCTAAACCAGCTAAATCCCGTACTAAATTTCCCGTAGGAATGTAACTCAACGCCTGATCAGACAAGGCACACAATCAATAACTAATCGATAAGCTAGAAGCCCTCGGGCTTCTAGTCTCGTAAAACCTATATGAGGTCACACCCTAGCATGCTAGGTCCAACTCCTAATCTCGAAGATCGTCCTAAGATCGTACCGAATATAACTCGACAAAAGCTCATAAACCAATCCACGATCCTAAGGTTCAAGGGCACTACTTGGCATTCACTCTAAGTTATGCTAGATCCAACCTAGCCTGATACTAATACTAGTCATATAGATCAAGGAAGAAGGTAACTCACATGACGTCCAAAAGACGATAGTCGGTCGACGGATATCGAACTTCGACTCGTTCGGCCTTTACGGGGTCGTTTCCAAACCTAGCACCAAAACTAGACAAATTTAGACCTTATGCTAAATATGATTGGAATAAATAATATATATAAAACTAAGGAAGAACTCGATTTCGAAAGCCCGCGTTAAAACCCACAAAACCCTTCTGGCCAAAATATAGAATTCAAGGAGTTGGTCATGAAACCGCAAATAATACTTTGGGCCATAAATCGAGTTTGAAATCCAACAAAGACATAATATACCGTGAATAATAATATAAGAGTATCCCGTAACTAAAACCCAAGGTTAAAAAGCAAAAACATTTTCCGGGGCAAGAATATACAATTTCATAAATGCGGGCCATAAACCGTAAATAAACCGCGGGCTATTTCCTGAAAATATTACAACCGAGGGCATAATATCACATTTCAAAAATCTGGTTCAAACAACAATTATCAAAATATTAGGCACATTTTGTAATTAAATAGGTGCAAGGGTAATTTGCAAAAATCAAGAAATATGGGGAAAAACTGCAAATTCAAAGCAGTGGGCACAATCTGCAATTACACCAGAATAGTGGGGCCCGATTATAATTATGAAATAAGGGTTTCTTCAACCCTTATACCATGACAACAAGGAGGCGGCAAGGGGGGCATTCCGAAATTTCGGTGGCAACAACTGCTTCCCGGCGACAGAGGAGGACACAGAAGAAGGACAAGACAAAAGCAGCAGCCCCGGCTCCGGCAATGCAAGGCAACGAGATCTGGCAAGCGGGTCAGAACCCTTGAAGGCGGCGGGCATCCCTCCTTGCGACAGAAGGTACAGAAAGCAGAGGGAGGAAAATACGGCAGCGTACCGGCCTGTTGGCGCTCCGATCGATTGAGGCGGCAATGGAGGGTGGCAATCTTGGTTCTCTGGCGGAGGCGGCTCAAGGCGGCGGCGTCTTCCCGGCGGTTGCAACAAAAAAAGGTAAAGAGAGGGAGGGGGAGAGTTGGGGAACAAATGTGAGGAAGAGTGGAGTGAGATTGGGAGGAGTAGGGAACATAGGTGAGGGTGAGGGGTCGGGTCAGATCCGGGCGACAGTCGAGGGGCCGGGTGCATGCCTGAGCGGTAGTCAAGGGGTCGGGTTTGCTCCTCAGAGGTGCATGTGGGCGGGAAGGCGCACAACTAGACAACAAGAAGGAGGAAAAGAAAGAAAAACAATAAAGGGAAAAGGGTAAGATAAAAAGAAACAACAAAAAAAAAGGAAACACGGTGAAATAAACTCGATCAAAATAAAACAAAAAAAATAGGAATCGGGAAATATTCTCGACTTTTCCGACAACATATAATACGGACATACTTACACGTATCCAAAATAATAAAATACCCGGAACCTTTTCCGACCCTTTTCCGAAATAGAATATATATACCTTGTGACGTATAAATCGATCTCGTAACTAAATTACGAGATTTAAATAATAATAAAAATACCGTTAACATATTAATATAACATATACCCGTAAAATTAAATTTATGACTTAAAATACTCGTAAAACATACTTAAGGTATTAATATCATCGATAACCACCAGAAAGAAAATATCGAAAACGCTCCCAATAAACGGGGCGTTACATCAAATCTCCCAAAAAAAAGTTTCGTCCCAAAACTTGCCACACGCCGAACTTCTCGGTCCCTAAGGCCGAGGTAAACTCACAACTAGGAAGGCTTAGACTTTCTAATCTATGTACACAAACTGCTCCAACCACCATCGCAATATATATAACCGGACATAAAACACATTCTGATGCGCCCTTGACCCCTATGTCCCAAGATGAGGAAGACGAGGCATTCCGGATTCGCTCCGATGGACCGCTCACCCGTTCTCGTACTAAGGCAATCGCCCAAGCTACCGACTCCTTCATTGCCCGCACCGTTTTGCTTGTCACGGGCCCATTGGTTGCAAACCGTGCCTCTACGCCACCATGGCATGAAGCTTGTCAAGCCGGCACCGTTCCGGCGCATTTTCCGCATTTTCCATATTTTCGCATTTTGTAATAATAACTCTTTATATTTTCGGAATATTAATTTTCGGGACTTTATTTTTAGGTTTTAGTTTTCCGAATTTAAGATTAGACTTTTGATTTCGGAATTTAATTTAGAAACTTAATTCCGAACTTAAATTTCTAACCTTTCATATTTTTAGACTTTTCATTTTCGGAACTTTAATTCCGACTTTATTTCCGTCATTTAAGTTCTGACCCTTTGTATGACCTTCATCCACTATATAAGGGGATGCTTGGCTCATTTGTAAAGCATGTTCAATTTGATTAAGTATATGAGAAGTATTTTCCTCCTACTTATTTGAGCATCAATCTCTCTTCCATCCTCTCAAAGTTCTTCTTTTGGATCTTCGATCCAAACTCATCCATCTTCGAGGATTCTTCAAGAATCAACCCAACTGATCCACTTCAAGGCTTGATCGATCAATCGAGATCGACTCAACCATTCGACTTCCGTCTCCATCTCTAAGCTTCCGCAACCCACCTTCAAACACATCACCCTTCAACTAAGGAGTAGTTGTGCTTCAGCTTGATCTAGATCCGGAATCTTTCATTGACTTGTCCAAGGACGCATCAAATTGGCATCAGAGCAAAGGGATCTAAGCTAAGTTATCTTTACTCTTGTTTTTGTGCGTTATCACATTCATCATTTTTGCCTTTTGTTCATCATCATCTTCATCTCGTTCTTCGCATCTTCATCCTCGTTCTTGAAATTTTTTTTTCTCGATCCATTTTGCAAAGCAAATTTAGGAGATTTTTGGTTTGCCATCAAAACATTAATCAAAAACGTTTTTCCTCACCCAATCCGACAACTTTGTTAATCGATTTCACCAATATCTTGGGATTTTTTGTAGACAAAATCGGATATCGCATCTTTTGATATTCCAAAAACCAAAAACAAGCAAAAACTCTTCAAAAACGGATTTGTTTCAAAAGAAAAAGTGGATTCATCTCTTGCATTCCAAAGGTTGCATTCAAAAGTTTCAAAAAGAAACAATTCCACAAAAACAAAATTAAAAGACGTCCGGTAAACCGGTCCATCCGAAAAATCGAATTTTTCAAAAAGGTCAAAGACCAAAGCAAGTAAAACTTTCCGTTAAACAATCCGTCCATTTCTTATCTCTCCATTTTCTTACACGTTGCAAATTATTTCTTGTTTTTGTGTGCATTTTGGTTCAAATTTGTTGGATTTGCTTTCCTTGCCTAACCGCCACACGGCCTTCCCAAAGATAGAACCTTAACGCACTTGAACTTGGGTAACGTTGACTTAACTTGTCACCTTGCTCATTTGATTGCTTGAAATTTTGTATCTAAATTTGGAGTTATGACTAACGTCGAAATGGAAAATTCTCAGGAATCTCGTGAAAGGCAAGAGCTCACTACCTTAACCGAAGAAAATGCCTCTCTTAGTCAAAAACTTGAAGCTTTGAGGGCACAAATGCATACCCTTACGACCGCGCCACCGAATCCAAATGGCACCTTGGTCGATGCTTCCACGTCCGATGGACGTTGCAAAAACAAAGCTATCTTGGGGGCCGAACCATCTAACGGTCGACGGCTTGTCTCCGTCATTGTAAATCAAAGGCCTTACAAGATGACGGTCATGAGTCCCACAATGAAGGTGACATGAACCTTGACCCTTTTCTGAATGATTTGCTATATGTTGACACGGAGAATCGGCAAAAGCGTTATGAGCACAACCGACGTAGGTATGATACTTCCCCTCCTCTATCTAGTGCCCAACGTACCAACCGTCCCTCCCGGGTTGAGGACCGGTACCCGCATCAAACAAACGATCCCTCTCAACGTCCCGAGAATGATCGGTCCGGACACCGCCGCCAACGGCATATCCGGAAACCGATATACCATGATTACGAAGAGTATGACAAGAGAGATGACTTTAACGATTCCTCTGACGATGATTCGGATTTGGACCAGGCGGCACATGCCCGTCCATGACACCCACCCATCCGAGAGCCTTTTGAGAACCAAGACCGAGGAGAAGAATAGTTTCCTCCTCTTAACCCACCAAGGCGTGCACAACATAATCATGGGCGCCAACGGCATAACGATAGCCACCGTCGAGCCCATCACGAAGAGGCCTACATGGCACCACCCCGACCGGATCCCTACCGAGCTCGTAGGGAAGGTAAGGTTAAATTTCCTATATTTTATGGTGAATATGATCCTTGTGCATTTCTTGATTGGGCACAGGATATGAAGAGAGCTCTAAAGCATTACCATTATGAGGAGTATGAGAAAATCGAAGCGGCGACCCTTTACTTTGAAGGTGATGCCAAATCTTGGTGGAACTGGTACGAGACCAACCGTGAGAACTGAGAATGGACACCGGTTGCGACATTTGTTCAATTGATCTATGTCATGACTAAGAAGTACGTGCCCGACGACTTAATAAACGACATGCGGTTACAAATTGCCGAATTCCAATTAGGAAGTCTTACTCCGGTGGCCTACTTAGTCAAACTTGAGGACATGCATATGAAGGCCGGCATCTCGGCCTCCGCCTCCGCCCTTCGAACCAAATTCATGAGCGGTCTTAATCCGTCAATCCTGCGCCCCCACGAGATAGTCCCATACAAGGATTTGGATGCCTTATGTCACGCCGCCATGAAACTTCACAAGCAACAACTCGAAACGCCGCGATATTCAAGGTATAATTCTTCCACTAGTCAATATTCTTATACCACTAATTCCCGTTCTCGAGATGCTTCTAGTCCTCAAGATCCGGAGCCGCTAAAGGATCACCACGGATGGGTCAACCCACCCGGCAAGCAGCTACCGAGAAGGCACCATACCGTGGCCCCGTTGCTTCAACGCGCGCAAATGCCTCCGGGCCGAACCCAACAAGAATTTCAAACGGTGGCCCGCCCAAAAGAACCCGTGTGTTTCAAATGTAGCTGGTTTGGTCATGTCCAACGTGAATGCCCGAACACCAAGCGGGTGATGTTTGCCAACCCATCATATGACGATGGCGAAGATGAATATAATGGTGATATCCTCTTGGAAGATGACCAAGATGCCGACCCCTACTATGGCACGGAGCCTTGCGACGACCAACTTGCTTGCGGTCCGGCACAACCAGGTAAGTTTGCTCTTGTCTCTCATCGTATTTTGGCTATAAAAGAGCATCTCCCTATTGACCAATGTGAGAATCTCTTCCACTCTCGTTGCTTGGTCAATAACACTAGCCTCTCTCTTATCATCGATGGGGTTCGTGTTGTAATATTGTCAACGAAAAAGTGATGAAACACTTTAAGTTGCCTACAACCCCCCACACACAACCTTACGGACTCCAATGGATTTCCGATAAGGCATGTGACACCGTCACACAACAAGCGTGAGTGACGTTTTCTATTGGCGCCTATGTGGATAAGGTCCTTTGTGATGTTATCAAAATGGACGCCACACATGTTTTGTTGGGACGACCATGACAATTTGACCGTAAAACTTTTCATGATGGTTATCTCAATCGGTGCATGTTCCAATATAATGGAAACGGATCACACTTTTGCCTATGACTCCACAAGAAATTTTAGTTGACTATGCAGAACAAAAGAGGCAACAAGTTATCGATGACACAACTAAAGCGTCGGCAACATCGGACCCTCCTCGCATTTCTCCCGTTGTTGTGGATGCTCATAATTCCGGTTCCCGTAATTTCGGCCCCAAGGTTCATGGTACCAAAGCAAGAGGTAGTAAGAGTGTTGTCCCTACAAATGCACCTCCGGCTCCTACCATTCAAGGGCGATGTGAGCCTCGAATCCTATTGGCCCGACGACATGATTTGACACCGGTCATGAAAGGTAAGTTTCCTTGTTTCTTACTTGTCACTTTTTGTTTATCCATTTCTCATGACCCGAGTAACGTGTCACACGAGGTGTCCTTGTTGTTGTCCGAATTTCAGGATATTTTGACCGATAAACTAACACCCGGTTTGCCACCAATCTAAGGAATTGAGCACCAAATCGACTTAGTGCCAGGCGCGTCTTTGCCCAACCGTGCCGCATACCGTGCAAGTCCGGAAGAGACCAAGGAGCTAAAACGAAAAGTCCATGAGCTCCTAGACCGGGGATATGCTCGTGAGTCCTTATCTCCATGTGCCGTACCGGTCATACTTATGGCCAAGAAAGACGGATCTTGGCGGATGTGCATAGATTTCCGAGCTATCAATCAAATAACCGTCAAGTACCGTCATCCGGAGTGGATACCATCAAATCCGCATGGCCGAAGGTGATGAATGGAAGACGGCTTTCAAGACAAAGTATGCCTTCTACGAGTGGCTTGTCATGCCATTTGGTCTCTCCAACGCCCCGTCCACATTCATGCGCCTCATAAACCATGTCTTGCGCCAATTTTTGGGTAATTTCGTAGTAGTTTACTTTGATGGTATCCTTGTTTTTAGTAAGTCTTTGGATGAACACATCAGGCACCTTCGCTAAGTGCTCGAGTGCCTTAGACTAGAGCAATTGTATGTCAATTTGGAGAAATGTGTCTTTTGCTCGGACACCACAGTTTTTCTTGGCGATGTCGTGTCTAAGGACGGACTACGAGTGGACGAATCAAAATCTCGCGCCATTCGGGAGTGGCCTACTCCTACTACGACCACCATGGTGCGAGCCTTTCTCGGCTTAGCGGGCTTCTATTGACGCTTTGTCAAGGACTTTAGCTCTATAGCGGCACCGTTACATGAGCTTACTAATAAAGGTGTAACATTTGAGTGGCGTGACACCCATGCTCAAGCGTTTAATTCTCTCAAAGACCGTCTTTGTAATGCGCCACTACTTCAACTCCCAAAATTTTCGAAAACCTTCGAGGTGGAGTGTGACACATCTAATGTGGGCATGGGGGGGGGTCTCCTACAAAAGAATCGGCCCATTGCTTACATTAGCGAAAAACTTTCCGGTCCCTCAATCAACTATCCAACTTATGACAAGGAACTATATGATTTAGTTTGTTGTCTACAAACATGGTAACATTACTCGTGGCCGAAGGAGTTCGTGATTCATTCGGATTATGCGGCTCTTTCGTATCTCAAGGGTCAAACTACTTTGAGTCGGTGCCATGCAAGTTGGGTAGAATTTATTGAGACCTTTCCTTATGTCATTCGACATAAGAAAGGTAAAGAGAATGTGGTAGCCGACGCCCTTTCTCGACGATATATCCTTCTTGTGCATATGGACGCCAAGATCCATAGATTTGCTCTTATCAAAGAGTTATATGCCACGGATCTTGACTTCAAGGATATATTCGCTCAATGCCCTGACCTTCGAGAGCATGAGTCTTTCTTTATTAACGATGGCTACTTATTCCGTGCGGGCAAGCTTTGTATCCCGCGCTCGAGTATTCGTCATTTGTTGATAAAGGAGGCCCATGGGGGTCGTGGTCACTTCGGTGCTACTAAGACTCTCGCCGCTCTACAAGAGCACTTCTTTTGGCCCCGAATGCGCAAGCATGTGACACGGTTTTGCACAAGTTGTATCACATGTCACCATGCAAAATCGCGCCAAGGTCCGGATGGATTATATTCTCCTTTGCCTATACCAATGGGACCTTGGGAGGATCTTTCTATGGACTTTGTGGTTGGCCTACCAATGTCAAAACGAGGCAAAGACTCCATTTTCGTGGTAGTTACCGTTTCTAAAAAATGGCCCATTTTATCGCATGTAAGAGCACACAAAATGCTAGCGAAGTCGCTACACTTTTCTTTGACAACGTTGTGCGCTTATATGGGATACCACGTTCCATCCTTAGTGATCGGGATGTGATGTTTTTGAGTCATTTTTGTCAAAATTTGTGAGGAAAACTTGGAACCAACTTGTGTTTTTCAAGTAGCTATCATGCCCAAACCGATGGTCAAACGGAGGTGACTAATCGGACTCTCGGCGCTCCACTTAGAGGACCCTTAGGAACAACCCACACAAGTGGGAGGACTTACTTTCTATCGTGGAGTTTTCTTATAACAGGTCTCGACACTTGGCAACAACTCTTTCACCTTTTGAAGTTGTCTACGGCCTTAATCCACACACCTCGATGGACTTCACTCCGCGTCCACTCAAAGACGGAGAACACATCACCGGAGCAAGTCGTGCCGCTCACATCATTGAGCTTCATGAGCGGACTAGGACACAACTCCAACGCGCGTGCCGATCAACTTGCCTAACAACGCAACAAAGGCCGCCATCCAATCTCATTCGAGCCCGGTGATCTTGTTTGGCTCCACTTAAAGAAGGAGCGTTTTTCATCTCGCCGTAAAGGCGAGCTCTCTGACCGTGGTGATGGACCATTCCGCATCTTATCCCTCCATCGCCCGAATGCATACAAGTTGGAGCTTCCGGATGACTATGGCGTGCACCCGACGTTCAATGTCAAGGATCTTGCACCATACATTGAGCCCCTATTTGACGAAGGTGAAACGGGGACGTTTCATATCCAAGATAGGGGGACTGATGCGCCCTTGACCCCTATGCCCCAAGATGAGGAAGACGAGGCATTCCGGGTTTGCTCCAATGAACCGCTCACCTGTTCCCATGCTAAGGCAATCGCCCAAGATACCGGCTCCTTCATTGCCTGCACCGTTGCCTATCACGGGCCCATTGGTTGCAAACCGTGCCTCTACACCACCATGGCATGAAGCTTGTCAAGCCGGCACCGTTCCGGCGCATTTTCCGCATTTTCCATATTTTAGTGTTTTGTAATAATAAGTCTTTTTATTTTCGGAATATTCATTTCCGGGACTTTATTTCCGAGTATTAATTTTCCGAATTTAAGATTAGACTTTTGGTTTCGGAATTTAATTCTGAAACTTAATTCCAAACTTAAATTCCCAACCTTTCATATTTTTAGGTTTTTCATTTTCGGAACTTTAATTCCGACTTTATTTCCGTCATTTAAGTTCCGACCCTTTGTATGACCTTCATCCATTATATAAGGGGATGCTTGGCTCATTTGTAAAGCATTTTCAATTTGAATAAGTATATGAGAAGTACTTTCCTCCTACTTATTTGAGCATCAATCTCTCTTCCATCCTCTCAAAGTTCTTCTTTTGGATCTTCGATCCAAACTCATCCATCTTCGAGGATTCTTCAAGAATCAACCCAACTGATCCACTTCAAGACTTGATCGATCAATCTAGATCGACTCAACCATTCAACTTCTGCCTCTATCTCTAAGCTTCCGCAACCAACCTTCAAACGCATCCACACTTCAACTAAGGAGTAATTGAGCTTCAAATTGATCTAGATCCGGAAACTTTCATTGGCGTGTCCAAGGACGCATCACATTCCCTCACGGGGCACAAAACCACATATAACATCATACATATACACAACTAAGGGATGAACTAGGTCTAACCCGTCGATTCTGTCGATGCTACTAGCTCAGCGAAAAACTCCACCAAAGATACTATCCTCCGTCTTCCTATTAGCCTCATTGGTTCACCGTTTGCTACTAGATCATCATGACTGACCACACGTCTCGAATCATGCATGCACTCTCTTGACTGATATACATGAAACACCGGGTGAACACTCTCTACCCTTGGCGGCAACACCAACTTATAAAACACCTCTCTAACATGCGTTCAGATCTCATAAAGGTCGATATATCGGAACTCAACTTCCTTCTCGGGTCTTTCTCAATGTAGTATTTCCATTATTTCCCTTTGACTTCTCTATCAAAGAATATCGAGCTTCCAATTTACACTATTGGCTTTGGTCCTTGTCAAACCAAACATTGATGTTATGTTTCCTCAATTCTTATTGCAATTCCAAGTAACGAAGGAAGTACTTTACTCCATACTACTTCTACCAACAAGACAAGTATGCTATTACTTTAACATCGCTCATCATTACTCAATCAAGACATTGTCTTGAAGAATCACTTGTACATTTAAAACCCATAATACCTCAAGGTAAATCAAAACAGTTGCACCAATGGATCTCCTCTTAAGAGTGATGTTATCCGGCGCCGGCATAGGGGCCGGCGCCGGCACCTTGCGAGTGCGCGCAAGGCCTCGCGCACTCGCAAGGCGTATGCGCGCAGGGCAGCGTGCGCAGGCCCTCGCGCATTGGGCCTGCGCGAGGCCCATGCGCACTGCCCAGCCCGCCTCCACGCCTATTTAAGGAGGCGCGGAGGCCAGCCTCCCTTGCCCTTGTCTTCATCGCTTCCGCTCCGCGTCCTTTGCCCTCGTGTTTCGCAGCCGTCGCGCACTTCCCTTGCCCTCGATTTTTTTCCCCGCTTGTTTTGATCCATTTCTTCTTTTTTTCGATACGTCCAACAATGGAGGGAGATTTAGATATCGAGAGCTCTAGAAGTAGACCACTTGTGAATCGATTCCAGGTTAGTTAATATTGTTTTTTTATCGTTTATTTATTTTTTGCATTATACTTGAAACTAGTTAGTTTAGTTAGGTTCGGTTAGTTAGGAATAATTGAAATTGGATTAATTTCGATAGTTAGTAGTATTGAAACTAGTTAGTTTAGTTAGGTTTGGCTAGTAAGGAATAATTGTAATTGGACTATTATCGATAGTTAGTAGTATTGAAACTACTTAGTTTAGTTAGGTTCGGCTAGTTAGGAATAATTTTATGATAGTTAATGTAATATATATATATATATATTTATAATATATATGTATATGATTATAATAATAGCACAAATTTATATATAAATATATATATACATTTATAATATATATGTATATAATAGAAAAATAAAAATTTGAGTTAAAAAAATATTCAGCATGCGCTGAGGACTGTCAGAGAGAAGAGGAAGAGGGCGACGAGATTAGTCACAACTTCCGCCCGTCGAGAGGCTGTAGCTCGACGAGTTAGACTTGCATCAGCAGCTGTAGAGGCATCCGTTCAGGCACCTGCAGATGCAGCTGTAGAGGCATCCGTTCAGGCACCTGTGGATGCACCTACAGATGTAGAGGTTCATGCACCCACATTGGCTTCTGGCGAGGAGGATGTCGTACCCATTTCGCTTACTTCTGATTACGACACGGAGGAGTCTGTGCACGATATGTCTCATTTAGATGATATACTGGAGGATGAGCACGAGGAGATACCAGTTGAGGTAGAGCAGCAGCAACAGGAGATACCACAGCAGGTTGTGGACTTGCGTAGATCTCTAGAGTGAAGCCATAGACTTCGTTGAGCTTGAGCTTGTGTTGATGATCGTATATTCCCTTGTGAGCAGGTTGTGGACTTCCTTTTTAAGGAAGCGAGAGTGTGTGAGTTGAGTGTGGTGATGAGGTAAGTCTCCGGACTTACTTAGCTCGTATTCAACGTATTAGATTCAATGTGTGTTTGGTGGTGTGTGTTTTGTTTCTTTCATTACAACTTATAAAACCGGAATTAGGATTACCGACCTTTACATATTATTTGGCCCAAGTGTATGATAACGTGCGGTGACAACTTGTCTAGCTCTTGCGTAGAGCTAGGAGGTTCTTAGCGACTAGCCCGTGTGGTTAGACGGTCGGATGCATCCGTACCGTTCCATGCGGTAAGTAGGGACTGAGGCGAGTTTCGGGAGATTCTCATATCACAAAATAAGTTGAATTAGAACGGGATATGACCTAATAAATAAAGATAATAAACCGGACTTGTTTGTTGAGCATGATTATGTGATGTTATGATGTATGAGTTTGTATGTGCCTTCACCTTGTTTCTAATGCTTCGAATTGAGCTAACGTTTGTTTAGATGCCCCGCAGGTTAGGGCCGCCGCCGAGTGATTTGGAGGAGTGGACAACCGAAGATCGTCGTACATTATAGGACGGGGGTGTTTTTGGATTATATTGTTGTTATGTTTGGGATTTTGGTTTGATGTTGTGTTTTCGGATTCATATTTTGGAGTTTTGTGTCGTTTTGAGGACTTGGTTGAGTTTCCACGTTGTACCTCCTTTACTTTCCAATCTCGCATACATTACAAACGATTTGAGTTTTCCCTTTATTTGTGCCATGTTGGAAAGGTCCGGTGAGGTTGTTGTCAGGCTAAGGGTCGGGACCCATTGTGAGGTCTCGTCCTTAGCATTCCGGTATCCCGCGGATTCAGGGTGTTACATTTGTATGACTTTTTATTTACTTTTTTTTAATGATAAAACACACATCTTAGTATCACAACTATACCATAATATATCCATACATACACAACTTCATATCCCATCCTACATATATGGAAACCCTCGATTGATCACTCCTGCCAGATCACTTTGTAATCCTCCTAACATGAAAAGCTTCTACAACACGGTATAAACCATTAGCTAACGATTCAAATATAGGAATAGTACATAAGCACAAACACTATATAGAAGTACAATAAACACCAAGCACGTTATCACACATTTTCCGTTTTATTACATTTATTACGTCACACACTCATAACCAATTTATGGTTATGACACAAGAAGTCTACGACTCTCGCCTCTGTTCTCCTTACCATCTAGAGTAGTGAGGTGTACCTCCCCGTACACCATATGGAGTGGATCGGCACCCATCGCTTATACTAGGTCTGGCATAGTCCCAGGTAACCCCTCAGTTTCCCTATAAAGCAATAACAATAACCACTCAAACACGCATCCAATACATGAATGCAGCTAAGTAAGTCCTACGGACTTCCCTGTATCCAGGTAGCATCGGTGATGACATGATTTATGACACTAGTTTAGGAATTCTTTTAGTTTGTTGTTCTTTTCATTCATGCATAATTTTTCCTTAGTTCGTAACGTTATTACTTAATCGAGTCATATTGTTGGAATAGACGTCTTCACGAGAATTTTTCGGTTTTGTAGGTACTTTAGGGAGCTTTTAGACATTATTGATCACATCCGAGGACAAAGCCTCGTGGTGGCTCGAATTCAAGGTTCTAAAGAAGCAAGCTTGGAAGAAAGAACAACGCAAGGACTTTAGTTGGTGCAAGCCATGCACTGGCTGATGGTTAGACATGATTCAAGCTTGGATGAGCCAAATCTCGGTCCAACCCACACCCATCTCGGCCGAGACGACTCCGGGAGAAACCAAGATTCTTGTGCAGAGAGTCATGACACTTGGCACACATATCCTATCTCCCGACCCTTGCTTTTCCTTGGTGAAGTGAGAGGTTGTATGGCAGTTGGACACTTTTGCAGGGGATCTCCATTCTGATTTGCATCATCCATTGTGTGGGAGAAGGAAGGAACAACACTTCCATTGAAGAGAAGAAGAAGATCATACCATTTCATAGACTAAGAGTGAGTTTGAGGGATTTGTAGTGAGGAAGCTTGTAAGAGACTTGTTGGATCTATTTTGGAGCAACCTTGGAAGACTTGTAAGATTGTTTGGATTGTTTATCTAGATAATTTCTTGCTTTCAATTCCCTTACTTCTAATTATCTAGCTATGGTATGCATGCATGCTCATACGATGATGAATGATCTTGAAATGATTGTTGTTGGCTAAGTAACATGTGATTCTAGAGTGTTTGATGAAAGGTTAAAGCTTAGATGATGATAGATTGAACTTGAATGTACCATAAGATAACCTGCATGTTCAAACCTAGCTCAGATTAAGATCTCGGCCTGTTCTTCATGCCATTTCGGCCGAGATGTTCATGATCCACCCGAGATCCTTGTTCTATCGTTCTTATGATGATATATCTGCGTGATAGGAAGTTTGAGAGTTGAAATCCTAGTGTTTGTTGAGCGTAATCTAGCTTAGGATGACCTTTGTTAGCAAACGTAAGTAAGGGATGAGACTTACCCAGTAATTCCCGCTCTTAGGTATAGAAGACGATGAGCATTAGGTAGTAGTGAGCCAAAAAAGCCGCTATTGGATTGAGTGACCTAAGATTGTTGCCTAGGACTTCTTTTCCGAGACTTACCTTGTAAGGAGAGGTTTGACCCTTAGGTAGTGATCCGGTGTGAGTAGAATTCCCAACCTTAGGTTCCTTTGAGACTTACCCGGTAATAGGACCTTGGTGCGGGACTAGTGCACATGAGACCTACCCAGTGAATGTTCCTATTAGTGAAACATCCCTTCCCAACATACCGCAACTTTTCCTTGGTTGATTAGAAGCTTGCGTCCATGCCATAACCGGAAGTCCAAAACTCTAGAATCCGTTCTTCATACTTTGGTCTTATATTATGTGTTTGTGTTGCTGATTGATTGATTGATAATATTGCGTGATTGTGATCTTTGCTTGATCACCATAAAACCCATCCAAAAACAATATGATTTTCATTTCCTTATTCCATTCTCTTTTCTTAACTTAGACTCATACTATCCATGATCATTGCATGATTTAATTTCACCTTAGTCTTTGTGTTCGATCTCAGAGTGCTTTCCTTTCTACGAAATGACCCATACACTGTGGGTTCGCTACTAGTTTAATAAAATAGATCGAGTATAAATTGTAAGGGTTTATTGTGCTACTATCTAGTGCGAACAAGTTTTTGGCGCCGTTGCCGGGGGCTAGGTCTAGATTGAATTTTTTTGTGTGATTGTTTATAGTTTAGGTATTTCTTTTGGTAGTGATCTTGTTTGGTTTGTGTCTTTGATTTTTCCGGAAATCTCCCGATCTTTAGGTGCATGCGACGATCTCATGACACAACTTTAGCTCCATTTGATCCTGAACCAGAGAAGACCCATAAAACAAGATCCAAAGGTACAAAAAAGAAGAAGGAGATGGCCGAAGCAAACCTTAGGGCTGAGTTGAATGAAGCTTTAGAGCAATTAAGGTTTAGGGATGAAGCTTTGGAAAATGAGAGGAGAGGTGCAAATGAAAGGCAAGAAGCTACTAGGAGGGAAATTGAGGAAATTAGGCAAGCTCTTGTTCAAAGGTAACTTAATCTTCGTCAACAACCACCTCCACCACCGCCTCAACCGGCGGTACATGTTCAGGTTGAGCCGACTATTATTGAGGAACCACAAACACTTGGCCAACACATGGATCCGGATCAAAGAGTACACCGTCCGGGTGTCAATTTAGGAGATCTCGCAGCTCATGCCTATGAGCTTCGCCCTCAAGTGCTACAAATGATCCGACACAATTAATTCGGAGATGGAAGGAGAGTGTCCACATCAATACCTTATGAACTACGAAATCTTGAAGGAGACTCTAAGTCCGCCTAGATTGGAGAGCAACAACCATAAGCTTAGGGCTTTCTCCTTCTCATTTAAGGATAAAGCCTTGGCTTGGTACTAATCCATACTACTAGGACGAGTGGCTACTTGGGAGGAGATGTCAACCGAGTTTCTTACAAAGTTATTCCCGCCTTCCTAGACAACTGAACTAAGAGAGAAGATAAATGCCTTCACAATGAAGGAGAAGTAGAGCCTATACAAATCTTGGGAGAGATTCAGAGATCTCCTCCTAAATTGTCCACACCACTTAATCCCGAAGATAGAGCTATTGGAGATATATTTCAAGGGTCTTGATGAGGATAGTCAATTCAAGCTCCAATCTCTTTCCGAAGGTACATTCATGGAGAAGAATGTGGACGAGGCTTGAGAATTCGTAGAGAAACAAGCATTGGTGATAGATAAATACTCCCATAAGAAGAGTGACGGAAGGAAACCGGGAGCTTATGAAGTAAGTGAAGTCAACATGAGCAACTACAAGCTTGATGCAATCAACAATGAGTTGAAGTCCTTGAGGGAGCTATGTGATACCACTTTGAAGAACCAAGCAACTCCTCCAGTGCAAGTGCAAGTGCAAGCTTAAGCAAATTTGGCTTCCAAGGAGGAGGATGTGAATTACATGAGAAGGGGTAACTTAAATGGGGCTATCAAGGCCCAAGAAATTATAACAATCGGAACTTCAACAACTACCTCCCCAATCACAACCATCCTGGTTTCTCCTACTTGAACCCGGTGGGTGCTTTAAACTCTCCCGCTTCAAAAAGCCAAGCACCACCACCAAAGGCTTCAAAAGAGGCTCCACCCTGTTTTGCTCAACCCCCAAAGGATAGGACCGAGATGATGTTCGAACAATTGCTCGGGAGGTTAGTGGGCTTGAGAGTAGCGTGACATCAATATCCAAAGCTCAAAAGGTGCTAGAACTCCAAGTATTCCAAAAGGTGGGTGAGACACAAAGAGATCCGAGAAAGCTTCTTGGAAGGACCGAGGACAACCCAAGAGGGAAAGCATTAGCAATTACCACAAGGAGTGGACTGGGTATAAATGATCCCTTGCTCAAGGGTATTGACCAATGGAAACAAGTCATGGTAGAAGAGGAACCAAATCAAGATGAAGGAGGCAAGAGCAATGAAGATGAGCCAACGGATGTGCCACCTCATCCATACAAGCCACCACTACCGTTTCCACAATCACGAGCAAGGGCTCGCTTAGACAAGCATTTTAGTAAATTCCTTGAACTTATGTCTAAATCGCATTTTAACATTCCGTTCATGGATGTGATATTAGGTATGCCGGCATACGGAAACTTTTTGAAAGAGATACTCTCCAACAAGGGGAAGTTGGTGGAGTATGGGGAAGTGGGAATGACGAAGAGATCTTCCGAGCTAATAAAAACCATGATGAAGGAAATGCCTCTCAAGCTGCAAGATCCTAGATCATTTTGTGTCCCAATAGGAGTGGGAGAAGTGCAATATGAAGCCCTATGCGACCTTGGTGCTAGTGTAACCATAATCCCGCTTGCACTATGCAAAAAGGTTCGGATATGAGAGCCAAAGCCGGTCAAGATGACCCTTTATATGAAGAAACGATCCATCACTCATCCGGTGGGTAAACTTGAGGACATCCCGGTGCAGCTCGGAAAGATCTATGTACTGATAGATCGACTTTGTTGTGTTGGAAATCCCGGCGGACTATATGGTTCCCATCATCTTGGGAAGACCATTCCTAGCCACATCTGAATATCATTCAACATAGGAGAGGAGCACATCAAGTTCAAATTGGCATCAATGGTGAAGGGGCCATCCTTAGATGAAGATGTCTTCAACTTTGGTGATGAAGAGGAGTGTAGGGAAGTTGTGAGGTCCATCTTGATCAACGACCCCTTAGAGAAGGTTCTTAGCATGAGCATCATGGAGGATAGAGTTGAGGATAATTACAATGAAGAGATCCAAGCCTTGGATGCACTAGAAGAGGAGCCAAGTGTTGAATTTGAAGTACTCGAAGAGGTGAGCAAGGATGCCACACATCTCGGTTGGAAGCAGCTAATCTCGGACGAAGAGCTTAGAGGCATCCGAGACTTTACAACAGGGACTCTCCTCAACCCATATCTCGGTCTAGATCACCATGGGTCATCCGAGGTCCTTGAACTTCAAAAAGAAGGTTCATTTATTGTTGATGAAGTTTGAAGGTGTCTTGGGGAGTCTTCAACGGCTTTGGAATCATAAAATGTTGAGATATATGGATCACATCCAACCAATAAAGGTCCTTCTAGAACTTGATCTAAAACCTCTCCCTTCTCATTTAAAGTATGCTTTTCTTGGTTCAAATTCTACCTATCCTATGATTGTGAATGTATATTTGACTGATGATGAGCTTGTAAGCTATTGACTAAATTGAAATTTCATAGGAGATTTATAGGGTAGGGTACATCATTGATGACACTGTTTGCATTAAACCATCTTTGTGCATGCTTAAGATATTAATGGAAGATGACCATAAACCATCTATTGAACCTCAAAGGAGATTAACCCAATAATGAAGGAGGTAGTTAAGAAAGAGATATTAAAATTGCTAGATGTAGGAATCATTTTCCCGATTTCGGATAGTAAGTTGGTTAGTCCCGTGCATGTAGTGCCTAAAAAGGGTGGTATGACCATAGTAACTAATGAGAACAATGAACTTATCACGACTAGGACGGTAAGGGGTTGGATGATGTGTATTGGCTATAGGAAGCTTAATGTGGCATCTAGGAAAGATCATTTCCTTCTCCCCTTTATTGACCAAATGCTAGAAAGGTTAGCTCAACATTCTCATTTTTGTTACCTTGACGGTTATAGTGGGTTTTTCCAAATTTCTTTTCACCCGGATGACCATGAAAAAACTACATTCACTTGTCCATGGGGAACATTTGCATATAGGAGGATGCCATTTGAGTTGTGTAATGCACCCGCCACCTTTCAAAGGTGTATGATAGCCATTTTTCTGAGTATATTTAGAATATCATGGAAGTGTTTATGGATGTTTTCTCGGTTTATGGATCTTCATTTGATCATTGTCTTGCTAACTTATCTTTGGTGATGAAAATGTGTGAGGAAACTAACCTTGTGTTGAATTCGGAGAAATGCCACTTCATGTTTAGTGAAGGTATAGTGTTGAGACATTTGGTTCCCACCGAGGTATTGAGGTTGATAGATCTAAAATCGAGACATAGAGAAGTTGCCACCACCTACCTCGGTGAAAGGCGTAAGGAGTTTCTTAGGGCATGCCAGTTTTTTCCCGAGGTTTATTAAGGAGTTCTCTAAAATTTCTAAGCCTCTCATTAACCTATTGATGTAAGGTGTTAAGTTTGTTTTCTCGAAGGATTGTCTTGAAGCTTTTTGTAGGCTGAAGAATGCTTTGACCACCGCCCTGATTATTCAACCTCCGGATTGGAGGTTACCGCTCGAGGTAATGTGTGATGCAAGTGGTGTGGCTGTTGGGGCCATGCTAGAACAAATGAAAGATGGGCTTACACATTCCATCTACTATGCTAGCAAGATGCTAGATGAGGCCCAACTCAATTATTCCACCACCGAGAAGGATTTGCTAGTGGTGGTGTATGCCTTCGAGAAGTTCCGCTCATATCTAGTGGGAGCAAAGGTTGTTGTGTACATGTATCATGCTGCGATCTGTTACCTCCTCACAAAGAAGGATGCCAAACCTCGCCTTATCCGGTGGATCCTTCAACTCCAAGAATTCGACTTGGAGATTAGTGACAAGAAGGGGTCCGAAAACTGTGTAGCGGACAACCTTAGTAGGCTTCCCCGTTGGAGATTGAGAAAGATGAGATCCCAATTGACGACTCATTCCGGGATAAGAAATTGTAAGTTATGGTGGTATGTTTATTTCATGTGTCTAGAGGAAGAGAGTCATGGTTTGTGGATATCGTCAACTACCTAGTTTGTGAAGAGGTGCCTCCAGGTTTGTCCTTTGCACAAAGAAATAAATTCTTCAAGGACGCAAGGCACTATTTTTGGAGTGAACCTCTCTTGTTCAAGAGAGGACCGGATGGAGTATTCCGGAGGTGTATCCTGGAAGATGAGATGAAGAGCATGATCCGGCATTGCCACTCTTTACCATGTGGAGGACATGCTAGCTCACACAAAACGTGGGCTAAGGTATTACAATCGGGATTTTATTGGCCTAATTTGTTTCGTGATGTGCAGAACTTTGTTTGGCATGTGACGCTTGTCAAAGGACGGGTAACATATTAAGGAACGAGATGCCATTGAACAATATTCAAGAGGTTGAAAATTTTAACCTTTGGGGTGTGGACTTCATGGGGTCATTACCCTCTTCATGTGACAACCTCTACATCTTATTGGTGGTGAATTATGTATCAAGGTGGGTGGAAGAAATCGCCTCTCCCGCAAATGACGCCAAGGTAGTGGTGCGATTCTTTGACCGAGTGATCTTCCCAAGGTTCAGAACACCGAGAGTTATTATAAGTGATGGAGGGAAGCATTTCACCGCTAGAAACTTTGGAGCTTTGTTGGCCAAGTATGGGGTGACTCACAAGGTTGCCACACCTTATCACCCTCAAACAAGTGGGTTGTAATAACCCAAATTCGTGGGACTCGGGGCGCTACTGGGCTAGGATCTCACAGTGGATCCAGACCCTAGCCTGACAACAAATTCACTGGATCTTACAATAAGGCACAAATAGATTAAAACCAAATACATAAAACTGTATTAAATATATACATAAAAAAGTTTACAAAACACAACCGAGTACAAAACGGCAACACTATACACAAATGTATACAAAAGATCCCATAACCCTCGCACAACCTAGTGTACGGAGGCCCTCGGCTCATCACCCATCTGGCTCACTCTGCAGTCTTCCTATCCTGCAGAAGATCTACAACACATTATATACTGTTAGCTAATAGATCATAGATAAGAATGAAGTCGTAACACATACATCACATTATCATATCATATCATGCATTGTCACACACACAACCCTTTATTATCTTTAATGAAGTTATACCATTACTAATTCATTTCCTTGTGACACGCGGAGTAAACTCCCAACGTTATTCCCTCAGGTTTGGAATGGTGTCAATCATCACCACCTGGAGGTCTGATCGCAAATAACCTCCCTAGCCTCCCAATTCTAGGCTAGACAAGTCACCACCACCCGTTATCATACACTTGGGCCAATAATATGCATGTAGGATCATCCTAGTCTAGTTAGGTTATAAATGCAACACACATATGCACACACACAACCACAACACACACTCAAACCCATAACCGCTCGCTAAGTAAGTCCCACGGACTTACCTGTCACAACGTCGATTTATACCACGCCACGGCTTCCCCTCGAGGAAACGATCAACGCCTGCATCAGCAAGGCACAAAAATAAGTCAAACGCGATCAAAGATTTGGATATTCCACCTCCTAACCCCATAACCATCCCATACCATAACTCGAATCTAAACCTCGATATCTCAACATAACTCACAATTCCTCAAATCTCAAGGTAGCATCTAAGCAACATTCCTCAATCTCAATTCTAATCCTAATTTAATTAATTGACCGTTAATTAATTAAATTTTGCCAAAATAATGATTTGCCCGCAGACAATTTCTAAACCTATTTGTCATCCGATTTCATCAAACAAACAACCCATAAACACCAGAATAATACAACGACCATAGTGGAATTTCTAATTATCCGTTTTGACAAGCCTAAGGTCAATCTAGGCCAAATCGCAGTACGGAAAACGAACAACTTCATAACTTATTCGTTACTAACACGATTGATGATCTGTAAGAAGATTCGGAATCACAACGACGCAAGCTACGCATGGACAACATCAAATTCACCGGAATTTGAGTGACGGAACCATCTTGGTGACATATATGATCGATCAGGTCTTCATATGCTTGGAAATGCAAATTCTCGGTACCGATATGAAGAGTGAAAAGAGGAATCCAAAAACTTAAAAAGAATTGAAATCAGATTAGAAACGGATAGTAGATATGAGGTTGAAGGTTGAGAGAAATCACAACTTTTAGGAGGAAACGTGTAAGGAAATGAATTAATAAACGATTTTCTGCTATATATAGTGAAGACGATAATTATCCTTTAGCAAAGTCGATAATTATCCTTTAACCGATCCAAACGCGGGTTAAACCCCCTTCTCCAAACTTCTCGAAATTGGAATAATAAATCTGGATAATTGTAGAGATAATTATTCCACAACTGCCTCGGAAAACGTGTATTCCTAAGCCGTCTTTGTTAGCCATTAAGAAACGAAATAGAGACTCTTTTGGCCGTTTTGCCTTTCATGTTATTTTATATTTAGGTCATGTCCGATGTCTTGATCATTTCTCTCAACTGTATTTTTATTATTTGGAGCTCGCAAATGCTCCAAATAACACCTGAGGGTAAAAATAATTACCCGGGGGAAAAGTGAATATTTCCCCATAAGTCCAAAATTACGCCAGAGACATAACGGTGGGATTCATACTTATCACTTACGTAATCTTCGTGAGTTATATGTCAATTTCTATCAATGATTAAGTTAATCAACATAAATTAGAATTCGAAAATCCTAGTTCTTACTTTAGATCCCCCTAAAAACAAGTTTTGTCCCGAAACTTGAACAGTTCCAAATTCTCTCGGACCCATACGCCGAGGTATAAACACTCTCTCTATCGGAGGTATCACATCTCTGTTCAAAGGTATCAACCTATAACACTCTATAACCTCAAAACACAGCATGGAGAAATCACCAACTCCAGCAACAAGATCATAACGCTATCCAAATGTATAGAGGAAAACCATCTCTAGGAAACCTATAACAACGTCACAAGGCATGAAGAAAAACCGTCTCCAGCCAAATTGCACTCGTAACACAACCACGTGGAGGTAATTTGTCTCCACTCAAACTATGTCCATAAACAATAACATGGAGGAATAACCTTCTCCAGCTAAACCCTATTCACAACTCAATAGCATGGAGGAAGAATAATCTCCATCTATAAGCACAACTCGCGCTAGTAAACAAAATCTAATAAGATCGTATGCATACATCACAGCTAGCACGAAAACACATCATATCACATAAGCACATAATCATAACACTCACCAAAATAGCACTAATATCTACTCATCGATCCTATAGGAGCATCTATCTCGGCATAGAACTCTAGATAGTTCCTCTAGATACTATCCTCAGTTTCCCATGTAGCCTCATCAGGTCCTCGTCTAGACCACTGTATCCTCAGCATAGGAATGTCCTTCGAACGCAGGCGTCTCACACCTTGCTCTAGGACTGCAATCAGATTCTCAATAAACGTGTGGTCCGGCTCAACCACTAAGTCCTCATAGCTGACGATGTGACTTGGATCTGGTATGTACCCTCTCAACTGAGACACATGAAACACAAGGTGAAAACTCTTTAATCTCGGTGGTAAAGCCAATCTGTATGCTGCTCTCCCAACTCTATCAAGTATCTCAAAAGGACCAACATATCGGGGACTCAACTTCCCCTTTATGCCAAAACGTCTGACGCCTCACGTCGGAGATACCCTCAACCAAACATGAGTTCCTACCCTGAACTCTAGAGGTCGACACCTCTTGTCTACATACGACTTTTGGCAATTCCGTGCAGCCATCATCCTCTCTCTAAT
Source organism: Fagopyrum homotropicum (assembly GCA_033239125.1). Taxonomy (NCBI): domain Eukaryota; kingdom Viridiplantae; phylum Streptophyta; class Magnoliopsida; order Caryophyllales; family Polygonaceae; genus Fagopyrum; species Fagopyrum homotropicum. Next base: position 87,101,073 of record BSWB01000006.1, read on the forward strand.
CAGCGTTACTCATGCAATATCATCCTAAATCTACTCAGGCGCTATATTGTTGACACTGCTAGGCTCATCCCAGCACAACAGGGTACGACATCTCCGTTCATAGAGTGCCTCATACGGGGCCATCCAAATCGATGCATGTGAGCTGTTGTTGTACGAGAACACAACCAATGGAAGGTGATCGGACTATCCCTATCCCCAGTCCAACACACAAGCTGGCAACATATCCTCTAGTGTGTGGATGGTCTTCTCCGACTGCCCATCTGTTTGAGGATGAAACGTAGTCGTAAATTTAAACTCCTCCCCAAGGCAATTTGAATTTGCTTCCAGAAACTCAAGGTGAATCGTCCATCTCGATCTGAGATGATCGTCCTTGGTACACCATGGAGTCTCACTATCTGTCTTGTGAACTCCTCGGCTAATGAGCTCACTAGCCACGTTTCCCCGATAGGAAGGAAACGTGCAGTCCTCGTCAATCTGTCAACAACAACACAAAGGGCATTAAAGCTCTTGCTCGGTCTCAATCTTGTCACGAAGTCCATGGAGATTTCCTCCCACTTCCACTGCAAATTGGCAGTGGGTGGAGCTTTCCTCCTGGCCTGCAATGCTCTATCTTGACCTGTTGACATGTCACAGACTGAGCCACAAACCTAGCTACATTGGGCTTTAGCCCTCCCCACCAGTAAAAATGTCTCATATCCTGGTATATCTTACTCGCACTTGGGTGTACTGAGTAAGGTGTGGAGTGAGCCTTGTTCGCTGTCAGATGTGTGTGAATAATGAACAAAATAACTTTAAATTTATAACCTAAAACAAAAGCCTGAACAAAATAAGAACCCGTAGTGTACGGATCAATCGCAGTATGGCAAATACTCCAGGGTCGAAAACAAGGACTATGGTGAAATCAAGCACGATAAATATCAGGTTATCAATGAAGAACAAAGCAACAATAACAAGATGATGTATAAATAAGATAAAGAAATGCAAATTCTAGTGATCAAAGCATCCAGTTGTGGTTTCGACTCAAGATTTCTAAGGATAACGTGGACAAAGCTGAGGTTTGCAAGAGAAGGTATTTATAAGGTGGAAATAGATCACCGGGTAAGTCTCACTACTCACTATCCCAAACCAAAGATCCTATCATTGGGTAAGTCTTAAGGAACTAAGGAAAGGAACTATAATCTCAAACCAACACACCACCTAAGGGGATGGAACTAACCTTTACCGGGTAAGTCTCAGGCTAACTCTCAAAGGCAGGATGAAGGCACACTCAAACCCTAATAAAGGATAAACCTTTATTTCCTAACACTCTTCATCATAGGTATACAAGCAAAGAAATCACCGGGTAAGTGTCATCCTAGGCTTGAGTATAAACCAGGAAAGGTGCAACAAGGATAGGAACTATAATCTCAAACCAACACACCACCTAAGGGGATGGAACTAACCTTTACCGGGTAACTCTCAGGCTAACTCTCAAAGGCAGGATGAAGGCACACTCAAACCCTAATAAAGGATAAACCTTTATTATCTAACACTCATCATCATAGGTATACAAGCAAAGGAATCACCGGGTAAGTCTCATCCTAGGCTTGCGTATAAACTAGGAAAGGTGCAACAAAGATAAGATTTGATAAACTAAAACCTAAACTCAAGATAGATCGAATCAGGTCACACGTCTCGCTCATTTCTTGTTGATCTCGGTCGAGATGCTCCATGAACTGACCGAGGTGAGGTGCAGTTAAGTTTTGGCTCGTGCTTTCAGGGTCCACTAAGGTAAAGGTTCATTCTTTCATCGTCTTTACAACAACCTTTAGTCAATCATCCTAGAATCGCAAGGGAGTTTAGCCAAAAAAGATCACGGTGATAACAATCAATTATATAATTGAAGAAGCAATAAGCAAACAAGAAAACCTTAACAAAAAGGTCTCAATAATCAAACAATCAAACAATAGAAACAAGCAGCAAACGTGTTCCTCAATAATCGAATCAAAAGACAACAATCAAGGTTCCCTAAGAAAACCTTACTACTTCCCTTTAAAGCCTTCAACTTTCACTCCTTCAACTTCCTTCTCTCTTCCTTGGAATATCTTCAATCCCAAAGATAATCAGCTATCCAAGCATACTTCCATCCAGAATTATCTTCAATCTTATAGGAAAATCACTTGCCAAAAATAAAAGATCTCATGGGCTATGGCCGGCCGTCTCAATCTAGGCCTAGTAAACCATCTCGACCGAGGTGATCACGTAGTCAACCGAGGTGGTCGAGCTGTTACGTGCAAATCTCCATAACTGGTCCAATATCGAATTTCTATCCAACTTCCAAGGTTCCTATGCCTTCCTTGTAGCTCCTTGATGCTCCATAATGCAGCTCCCATGACTCCTTAGATCCTTTGGCTCCATATCGCTCCATAACGTGCTATTTTCCCTACAATTACAACAAACTAGGTGTAGACCTCGATTCTTGCAAAGGTAAACAAAATGACATAATCATCGAGAATATACAACCATGCATGCAAATTTATGATAATAAAACGTCCAAACCAATCCCAAAATGTAGACTATAATGTATGCTATCAAAATACCCCATACTTGTCATTTGCTTGTCCCCAAGCAAGATTCAAATCTTAGATACAAGATAGAATGGATTATAAGTAATCAAAAAAGATCAACGACAAACACTTAAAAAAGCCTTTTGCTGGTGTACTTCCACTAATAGATCACCCTAAGAGAATGCTTCATAGCAAATAAAATCAACATATGGTCAAAAATATTATGAATATAAGAAAGTTGATCATCTTTTGCATAAAATCATTGAATGAATAGTAGATCATATTTTCCGAAATCAATCATGTATAATCCAATTTAAACCACAAAGTCAATCAACATACTCAAGGTCTCAAGGGCATTCAAAAAGAGGTGAAGAAATGTGTTAAGGTGGGATGTATATAGGGTAATGTAGTGCAGAAAATTTGGGAATAGGATCTTTACTACACTTCTTTGAATCACAAACATCTTCCACCAATAAGCTTTGCTTATTTTTCTTGCATACTTTCACTTTTTTACTTTGTTTTTGAGAACATGGATAGAGGTGCACAATAACCGAAGCCTAGGAAATCAACAATTCTCAATTTCTCGAGATGCCTCAAACCCTTGATGCACATTGATAGGTGATGGAATCACTATCTTATTAAGGTAGTTTAAGTATGTTTTTAGACTCAAATGGTTGAATTTTGTTATCAACTATGTAAATCCAGCTGAAAACTAAGCAATGAAGAAATCCAAAGATTTAGCAATAGTTGGAAGAAGAACAGAAGCAAAGAGAAGTCCAAGACAAAGTCTCTGTTGAAAAACCGCGCCCGCGGCAATACAGTTCCGCCCCTGCGGCGACACTACTCCAGAGGAACCCTGTCGCGGCACTTGCGGCGACACTGTCCCGCCCCCGTGGCGATAGTGATTCTAGAGGAACCTTGTCACGGCACCCGCGGCGACACTGTCCCGCCCCCGCGGCGACACTTATTCTAGAGGCACCCTGTCATGGCACCCGCGGCGACACTGATTCCAGAGGCACCCTGTCACGGCACCCGCGGCGACACTGTACCCACCCCCACGACGACACTGTGCCCGCCCCCGCGGCGACACTGATTCCAGAGGCACCGGCGACACTGATTCCAGAGGAACCCTGTCACTGCCCCCGCGGCGACACTGTGCCGCACCCGCAGCGACACTGGGCCGCCCTCGCGGTTTGACACTAGAAACGTCAAGAAGATCAACAATCAGACGTTCCAAAGCATTAATGAGCCAACCCCGCGACCCTGCCATGCTGCCCTGCGGCTCAGTTGAAGATGGAGCGTTTTGCACTCCCACAACTCCCAGATCCGCGCCCGCAGTTATGCAACAATCGTAATAAGTTTGGCTGTTTAGACTGTCCCTTTATGACATTTAAAGTGATGGTTTAAGCTGCCTATTTACTACAATTTAGTGTCCATATTAGTATAAATAGAGATGGTAGGATAATGTTAGAATATCTCATTTTCACCTCATCACATCAAAAACACTTTTATTTTCTTTGTTTTATTTTGTTCTCTATGGAGGGCTAAGCACCGTTAGTTGTGCTTGACATTGGAAGCTCTCGACATAGATTTGGTTGTAAGTTTTATAATAGAAGTTGTTATTCCATACGATTTGTGTTATGTTCTTGTGCTTAACTTCTTGATTGTATCTCACCCTCTATCTAGCTTGATCATCTAGGTACTTGGGTCTTATCCAATGTGCTAGGAATTGTGGTTCCGGGTTCAGGTCATCTTTCTAGTACCAAACACGTTTACATAAGCGGGTTGCAAGTGTAATTCGTGAGTGGAACATAACCACATGATTTTAGTAACGGGCTGTTTCTAAATCATGTGTCTCTTTATCTTTATTTGAATGCTATTGTTAAAATCTGATTCTGTAGGTTTACGAGTTAGGATTAACAATAAGTAATATCGGGGCTGGTTGAACCGGAATTTAAATACGATCGAGATGAGAACAAACTTTGGAATAAAATTCATGAAAACAATGATCAACCATATCTTATGTTGAAGCGGATAATTGTCAAGTGCAACATTTTCTTTAAATCATTGAAATCAACTTCTTGTTTGCTTTGCCTATTTGTCACTTTAACAATCACAAACCCCCCTTGGTTATATATAATTGACAATTTAATCACATTTATGCTTTAATTACTCTCTATCTCTCTTGGGTTCGACCCTCACTTAATCACTATACTTGCTTTAGTATTGAGTTCGGAAATTACTTTGATAGGATATAAACGACCTAAGAAAATATCCACGTCACACATACCATGACCCATTAGGACTATCGATCAATCCGACTTTGGCAAGACACAAACACCCGGCTATGTGAATGGTGCCGAGTTACTCATTATCAAGATCAACGTCCCCAAACCTATTTTTCTAACACTTTCAACCACAATCTCAACTTAACTTCACACGCTTTCCTTCAACTGCATCCGAATTTCCGGATAGGTAAAGGGAGGCAAATATATATATGAAGGGCTAAAGCATGATCAAGAATAAGAAGAGAAGCGAGGTGTCTTAATCATCCCATGAAAAATGTGAGAGAACTTATAAAGTGGTTTCAACGTTCAAATTCAACATGATTTTGATAAAACAAAATACTATACATGCTAGAATTCCAATCAAAACATTTAGCAACTTAAACATAGCATAAAACCTTTTGAACACAAAGGTTTTTATGCTAATCTGCAAGCAAATATCATCATCGAGGTCATATCTAGAGTAGAAGCATGTTAGCATGAAATATTGTGATATTTTAGGCACGTTTTCTAAGTGTATTTCATCCATATTGGTAGTCATTGATAAAGCATTGAAGCACTTGTGAGTTAGTTTATCTATTTTGTCGATATAGAGGTCTACATAAGCTTTGTGTTGATTGTAGGCAATTAAGAGCTAAAACCGAATGGATTGAAGGAGAATGGAGATGAATTGAGTATGTCCAAGGATTGAGGACATCACTAGGAGCTAAGGAGGATGCTAAGATGAAGAATAACACGAGACAAAGGAGAATTACGATCTACATGTGTTCCACGCTCTAAAATACGGCCGTATTAAAGTCCACGCTCTAATCCACGGCCGTGGAACCTTGGCAACACAAGCGTGGAGCATTCCAGCAACTTACACGGCCGTGGAGGATTTGAGGAACCGTGATCCAACTCCACGCTCTAAAATACGGCCGTATTAGAGTCCACGCTCTAATCCACGGCCGTGGAACCTTGGCAACACAAGCGTGGAGCATTCCAACAACTTACACGGCCGTGGAGGATTTGACGAACCGTGATCCAACTCCACGCTCTAAATTACGGGCGTGGAACCCTTCCACGACCGTGATCTTGACGATCTTTTACGCAATATTTTAAGCCACAATCTTTTACGCGATGGGTTGGGCTCATATTTTATCTTGCCATATAAAAGGACGGAAAGAGAGAGATTCCGTCACCTCTGCTTAGACCTTCGCCACCTCGCTTCCACCTCCACCTTGGGTTTCAAGTTGGACGTGGGAGATTGCTATTTCGCAATGGAGATTTGTGAAGAGTTGAAGATTTGGAAGATTGTTCGTAAGGAGATTTCATCTTTTGTCCTTAGGTTTGATTAGAAGACGGATTGACATCCCGTTCTTCGTTCTTATCAAGGATTGTGATTGTTTGTGTTATTCTGAATCTACTTACATCATCGTTCTTTGTTTGTGGATTTGAGATTGATTTGAGATTTATTCAAGGTTTTCGAAGGTTTTCATCTTTCATTCTTTTAAATCTTGAATTTGATATCATATGACTGTTGTTGGCTAAAACCCTTTAGCAATTCTAAGGTGAAGGGTTGATAGTTGTGGCTTAGATGATGATAGATCGATCGTAAACAGATTGGACCCTGAGAGTTAGAGAGAATCGCCGACGAACCTAATCCACGGTTTGTTCTTGAGCTTCCACGGCCTTGGAACTCAAGAACTACCCGTAATTTTGTGTCAGTTACGAACCTTGCTTTTACTTTAATCCAAAGTTAAAGATTCGCTTTAACTTAGTCTTGGCTTGCCTTTTCTAGGTGGTAGTGAAGCCTCAACAACCTCTACCTCGATTCCGAGTGTCATAACCTTAATCGATTTAGTCAGTCTTGATCCTTGGATTACATGTTTGGGTATTTGACGTTAACATTTTACCTTTAGAACCTTTCTATACTGAAGCCTCAACAACCTTTATAGAGAGTGACTTTGAGTGAATTATATAAGGTCTTGGAACTTCACCGTACATTGCCTTACATTCGTATACCTTTGCATACCTCAACTCTATCCTTATATCTTTAGTATATCTTGAATCGATTGCCACAGCTGGATTCCTGGATCTTTAGGATTGTTGTTTTCCCAATAATTACAAAAGCTCATACATTTACTCGCTTGACAATTCTTAACTGGATTTAACCCCCCAAATCCCTGTGTTCGATACTCTGGAATTCTTGCTTAACTATATCAATCCGTACACTGCGGGTTCGCTTGCTTGATTTCTAGTTTTATAAGTTAAAGCTTATTTGCACGCACGCTAAGTGGCGAACAAAGCACTGTTACGCTAGAGATGTAGCACAAAAAGCTTTACATTTATAAACTTAATCTAATCTCCTAAACTACCTAGCGAAACCCGTAGTGTACGGATCGTTATGTAGGAAGGAAAGTATTTTGAGGTTGAACAAAAGGACTGAGGTGAAATCAAGTCATTCAATGATCAAAGATAGTGCAAATCTAAACTAAGATGAGATGAGGAATAAAGAAAGTGCAAAACACAATATTTTTGGTTGGTTTTGGGTGATCAACAAGGATTATAAATATATCAACACAAACAAGCAAACAAACACACAAACACAAGATAAGAGATGAGAGGTAAGAAATGCGGATTCTAGAGATTCGGAATTCCGATTATGACAATGGACTCATGCTTCTAAAGATCAAAGGAAAGCTGTGGTTGTTCGGAGTTGGGTGTTTCTCTAATGGGAGCAATTACCGGGTAAGTCTCATGCTCCACTAGTCTCGCACCTAATGTCATATTACCGGGTAAGTCTCAAGGAACCTAAGGACGGGAATTCTACACAAACCGGCCACCACCTAAGGGTCAAACCCCTTCTTACCGGGTAAGTCTTGGAAAAGGTAAGTCTTAGGCAACGATCCTAGCACACTCAATCCAATAGTGGCTTTTTTTGGCTCACTACTACCTAGAGTTCATCATCTTATGTATCTAAGAGAGGAAATTACCGGGTAAGTCTCATCCCTCAAAAAGGTTGCTAACATTAGGTCACCCTAAGCTAGATTAGGCTCAACAAACACTAGGATTTCAACACATCTACATCCAAACATCCAAATTCATCAATACAAGCGCAACAGAGAAAACCACGGCCAAAACCACGGTCTAGATTTTGCAAGAACAGGCCGTGGTTTTGGGTCTGAGTAAGGGTTTCGAACATGAATCCATCCTAAGCTAACATGGAAGTTCATACAATCATAGTCCAAAGCATAAGCATCATTCCATCACCCTAGAATCACATCTACTCAGCCAACAACATACATTTTAAGATCAAACTTCATAAATAGAGCATGCTTGGAAGTCATAGCTAGAAAATGAAGAATGAACCAAAGAAAAGACATTTTAAAGCCAGAATAGAAGTTACCAAGTCTTACAAAGGCTCCAACAGCTGCTCCAATGGAAACCTCACTCAAAACCCCTCAAATCTCACTTTAAAACTAAAATCTACACTAATCTCTCCCAAGAACACCCACAAGGGTGCTTGGAAGGGAAGCTCCAATGGAGGAGTGTTGGGGAAGATGCTAGAGGAAAAAGGTCCAAAAAGGGAAGAAGATCCTCAAATCAGCCTGCAAGTCCACTTAAATACTCCACCAAAAAGCAAGGATCGGACAAAGAGATCGTGGGACACGTGTCAACGTGGTCCAGAAGAAACCACGGCCAAAAACACGGTTGAGATTTTGGCCTCTAGGGCGTGGAATTTTCTGTTCAGCTCTCTTTGGATCATTAAGCCATGAGTTGGTGCAAGGCATGCACCAACAAGGTCTTTTGTGTTCTCCTTTGCTCCTAGATTGCTCCTTAATGAGTCCGGAAGTGTGCCATCACGAGAAATGATCCTTGAATGTATCGATTAAGCTCCAAAAACTCCCCAAAATACCTAGAAAACCGACAAGAGTTCGTGTAGACGTCTATTTCGACAATATGCATGAATTAAGCGTAAACGTCATGAACTAATGCCAAACCATGCATGAATAACGGGAAAAACTACCTAAATGAATGCCTAAAATAACTTCATAAATTATGTCATCAAGCACAAAACGTTTCGAAAATTTCTTCAGTTTTTAAAGCATTTCAGTCGAGGTGATTTGACAGCACCCGAGATGTTCGACCGAGGTGAACCTCAGTTTTCACAATCTCGTTTGGCCAAGTCGTCTCGGTCAAGGTAAATTTTTTTTTCCAAACCAGTTCCGACGCTTTTCAATCTAAAATCCGTATGCAATGCATGTAAATAGACATATAAACACATGTAAGCAAATGATATCACAAGCAAAGTCATCAAAGCAACAATTATTAAAGTCCAAGTAAGTCAAATACCTCATACTTGAGACACATTGTCCTAATGGTTCAAATACAAGTCAGAATCAAAGTACTCACCGAATGAAAAGAAGAACAACAATAGAAATAAGAACATGCTCCGAAATAAGCTCAATCGTCGGCTGGAGGTGGATTGTATGGGTATTGAGTCGGATCGAATGAATACCCCATCTGCTGCTCGAACTGCAGCATCGTCATCTGACGCTGGTAGTGTTGGCTTTTTAGTATCTCCTGCGTCCAAGACCGAATAGAGGGAGTCTGAGCAGCAAAGCGTTGGGTCATGTCGGTCCGTAGGGCCTGAAAAGACGCCGTCATTTGCTCAGTCAAATCATCAATCCTCCTATGCGCCTTTGGGTCATGACGGCGACGAGCCAGCTGTTGGGATGGCTGGGGAATCTCTTCTGGTGCTGCTGGTACCTCTCTCTCATCCTCAGCAACATCATCATCAAGGTTGACGGTGGGAATACTAGGGTTGGCGGTATCTGTACCGGTGTCCATAGTTGCAGCTCCACCAACACCGTCATCATCACGATCAGATCCTAATTCTGCATCTATAGCAGCCTCCTGCATGATAGGATACCAAACAACCGACCATTTATGATGGTCGAAGATAGTGAACTCCGGTGACCAAGGGATGCCTCTAGGAAACTTCATTTCCCAAGGAATGACTACATATGGAGGGCCAAAACCTTGAGTAACGAGCACTCTACGCGTGATGAACTCCTGCAATCCAAGCGGCCTCACCGCCACAGCCAAAGTACAAGCCGACAAATCCAAACCCATCTCGGTGGCGATATGAGCCACTAAACCTCCAAAGCACATATCACCCTTTGCCTTCCCCTTCACCTTATGAAGCTCCTCAGCCAGCATGACTGCAAAATCTTGAATGTCACCTGTCACCATACAAAACATCGCAAATAACTCACCTTGAAGGATCTTCTAGAGCGTCTCAATACGTGCCAGAAGCATCTCGCTGAAGATCCGATGAGTGATACGGAAAGCAAGGTGGTAGATGTTGTGCTCTATAGAGTCCCCGGGCTGCCACTTATATCTGTGGGAAGTAATGTGGGCAATGTTTTCCTAGAAATCACGAGCATGTCAGCCGGGATGGAAAATCTGTAACGGTAGAAGGATGGAATCCAAAAATCTCTCCAAACTGATCCATGGTGAGAGCATACTTCTTGTCAAGCAAATGGAACATGATCCCCTTCTTTTCCAGCACATAAGTGACGGAACTCAGAAACTCGAACATTGGCTCCAGATAAGTCGGCGCACGAATGGCTAGAAAGGTCTTCAGCCCAACCATAGAGACCATCTTTTGCAAATCATCAACCACATGAAGGCAATTAAAATCACTAATCTCCACATACCGCGGAGCAATTATGGTGCGGCCACAAATTCCATCAAAGTTTGTTTGGAATCTCTCATGGATCACCAGGATCTGTGGCTGTGGGGGAGGTGAAGGAGAAGACTGTCGAGAGGAAGAACGATTTCTGAGATCCAACTACCGATCAAATCGTCGCAAATTACCCATTTTCTGTAGGTTACCTCGGTCGGTTCTTATTGTATCTCGGCCGAGACACAGACAGTGGACCGAGGCGAGCAGGCTGTTTCGATCGAAGCTCCAAAATTGTAACGATTTCCCCCAAATCTCACTACCAAATGCTTCCTAAGGGGTACTTAAGTAGTTTTCAGCAACAATCAACAGCAAACAACCTCTAATTTGAGCAAAATCAAACCGAAACCGGATGAGTAGGGTTTCGAACGAATACCCGAAATTATGTAGCGTGTGATGGATTTGAGCGCAATTTGGTGCTTGAAATCCGTTTGTCTTGCTTGTCCCGATGATTTAGAACCAAAAATCGAGCAAAATGGTAAAGTTTTGATGATTTGGGGAAGATGGGTGCCGATTCGGTCGAGGCGAGGAGAGAGACTAGGTTAGGAAGAAGAGGGAGAAAGTCGTTCTCCTTTTATATCCCTCGTAGAATTTAATTTCATCTCAGTCGAGGTGGTTGCTGGAATGAGGTGCAGGAGCGAGGTGATTCTCAGTTAACATCATCTCGGTTGAGCGAACTCCGTCTCGGTCGAGATGCTTTGACAGCATCCGAGATGTGTCCTAGTCAAACTCGGTTTCCTCAAATTCTCGAACATCAATCCATCCATGTGTTTCCTGAGTTGTTTTTCTTCTTCTTGGGTAACACCTAATTCCTGTCTAAGAGGAAACACAAACACGAAGCAAACTATCTAAACTAGTCTAGAAAATGGAAAAGAAAGCAATACCTTGGGTTGCCTCCCAAGAAGCGCTTGGTTTAAGGTCGCTAGTTGGACCGTACGTCACTCTCAAGCAAGATGCATAGGTGCAATCTCCTCAACTGGAACTTCCGGTTGATACTTCTTCAACCTATGACCGTTGACCTTAAAGCTTCCACTAGTTTCACCCCATGCCTCAACTGCACCATGGAGAAAACATATTTCACAATGTAAGGTCCCGTCCATCTAGATTTTAACTTACCTGGAAAAAGGCGGAGGCTGGAGTTGAACAATAGAACAAGATCCCCTTCTTTGATCTCCTTAGGGATGATGTGCTTGTCATGCCATTCTTACTTGTTTCTTTATAGATCTTAGTATTCTCATAAGCATTCAAGCGCAACTCCTCTTACTCGTTGATATCCAAAAGCCTCTTCTCTCCAGCTTCCTTGAGGTCGAAATTGAGCCTTTTGATCGCCCAATATGCCTTATGCTCCAATTCAACGGGAAGATGGCAAGACTTCTCATATACCAAATTGTAAGGGGTGGTACCTATGGGAGTCTTGAATGCGGTCCTATACGCCCAAAGGCATCGTCCAACATCATGGACCAATCCTTCCTTGTCCTTGAGACGGTCTTCTCCAAAATTGCCTTGATTTCTCTATTAGAGTTCTCCACCTTCCCACTAGTTTGAGGATGATAAGGGGTTGCTACCTTGTGGGTTACCACATACTTCGATAGAAGTGCCTCGAACTTCCGGGCGGTAAAATGTGTTCCTCCGTCGCTAATGATGACTCGAGGTGTTCCAAAGCGTGGAAAGATAGTCCTATTGAAGAACTTCACAACCACCATGGCGTCATTAGTGGGAGAAGCAATGGCTTCCACCCATCTAGAGACGTAATCAACCACCAAGAGAATGTAGAGATTTCCTGCAAATGATGGGAAAGATCCCATAAAATCAATGCCCCACACGTCGAAGATCTCAACCTCTTGAATATTGTTAAGAGGCATCTCGTTCCGCCTAGATAGATTTCCTGTTCTTTGCCAAAACAAACCAGAACGTAATACCTTAGCGCACATTTTGTGAGCGCTAGCATGTCTTCTACAAGGAAGTAAATGGCAATGCCGTATGACACTTGTAGTCTCATCCTCCGGAACGCACCGTCGAAATATCCCATCTGGTCCTCTCTTGAAAAATAGAGGCTCGTTCCAATAGTAATGACATACGTCTTTGAAGAATTTCTTCCTTTGAGCGTATGTCAATCTTGGAGGTACTTCTTGACAAACAAAATAATTAACAGTATCAGCATACCAAGGCTCTTTACCAGTAGAAATTTGATGAAGCCAATGCTCCTCCAAATGCAATTGCTCATATGGAAATGAATCATTAATGGGGAGATGATCCCCTTTGAGCGAGGTGAGTGGTAGCCGGCTGAGGTGATGATAGCACGAAATATGACATTATTTTAGGCACATCTTTTGTTTGTTTTCCCCTTCTTTTGTGTATATGGATTTGAGTTTGAAGCATTTATGAGCACATTCACCTATTATGTTGGTATATTGATCTACACAAGCTTTGCTGTGCTTTTAGGTGAATAAAGGCTTAGATTGGAGCATAAATGGAGTATGAAGGAGTGATTGATCATGCTAGACATCAAGAGGATGCACTGGATTAGCTAAGGAAGGAGTATGAGTAGAAAGTTTTGGGAAACAAGAGATTTTATACACGTTTCAGGGATTCCACGGTCAAGTACAAGGAACCACGGCCGTGGTTTTGGGAATTAATTTAAATTTGGCCGTGGGAATATATGTCAAGAGCAATATGCCTTCCCACAGTGGTTTCTACGGGCGTGGAAATTTACTCTTGGCCGTGGTTTTGTTAACGGTTGCCACGTATCATATTTTCCATGTCAGCAACGGTTATGGGCCTTTCGTAACCCTATTTTCTCCTATAAGAAGGCTAAAGGAAGAGAGAAAATGAATTCCGCACTACACATTGGCTGCATACCTTTGGAAGATCTTATTGTGAGAAGATTTTGGAAGGAAGATTTGGAGAAGTACACACTTTGATATTGCGAAGTTGGAAGATCTTAGGGTTTCACTTTGAAGGCGGATTGACATCCCGTTCTTCTTTGTTCTTTAAAATTGTGAGAGATTTCTTACTCTATTCGATATTCATTGAACACAAGTATGGATTTTGAGTTTGATTGAGATTGGTTTTGCATTCATTATTGAGTTTTCAAGGTTCTATCTTTTCTTTCTTTTAGTTTTGATTATTAATTTCATTACGATGGTTGTTATTGGCTAAGCACCCTTGCGATTTTAAGGTGAAGGGTCGATAGTTGTGGCATATATGATGATAGATTGAACCAAAACAGATTGGACCATGAGAGTTGCGAGAAACCTCGCCGTCGTGCCTCTCCACGGCTTGTTCTTGAGTTCCACGGCTGTAGTTATTCAAGATCTGACCGTGGTTTACCTCTGTCGTACGTGCTTTGCTAAGTTAAAAATTGGCCCTAACCTAGCCTTGGTTTACCTTTTCTAGGTAGTAGTGAGACTCAACACCTCTACTTTGTTCTTGCGAACATAGACTCACTCAAGATCCAGTGAGCGATCTTGAAGGTAAGGTTGTAGATGCTCTTCTCCTTAGAATTTCCCGGTCTCCACTTATCGCCTTCAACTGCTCCAACTGAAATACTTTCCCACAAGGCATCGGCACTCACCCTGTAAGGTAAAGTACCTGCAAAAGATGCTGGAAAACCAAACAAATTCCCAAACATGGCCACATTGAAGTTGTAGTTTTTATTCATAAGCCTAAAGGTCACATTCCTTTCATTCGGTTCATGCTTAAAAGAACTAAGGAACTCTAGGGTTATTTCCTGATATGCATTCTCTCTAATCCGCACAAATGCCGATAATCCAGCTCTCTCTATAATCCAATCAATATCCTCCCTAATATGCACTTCATTCAACTCATCAAGAAAAATAAATCGGGAAGCAATAATGGAGCGAGAGATAAGACAGTCATACTTTTGTTTCAAAATTTCTTGAATGACGGGAAGTCTTGGAGGAGGTGGTAGAGGTTCTTGAGAAGGTTGGGATGAAGATCCCCTTCGAGTAAATAAGTTACGGCCTGATCTACGCAGTTTATCCATAAAAACTCAGAAAAATCGGGTTGTTCTAAGTGCAGATCGGTCAATTTTCCCGGGGAATCACTCGATTTTCCTCTGTTTCGATCAATCGATCGATTCTGCTCAGTTCTTTTCAAACCAACAATACAAATACTCTCCACAAACAGTTTCTAAACTATCTAGCTGAGCAATTTTAGCAAACAAACACTCCAATCATGCAAATCTAGACAAGGCGAAAAACTTAGGGTTTCGGACTGAATAACCTGAAATCCGAGCGATTCGTTGTTTCTCCGCGTTGTTTGTTGCTTGGATACTCTTTTTCTCCTTGAGAGCTATGGTTTTGGCTCAAGAATGAGCGAAAACATATTACAAAATGAAGATTTGAGAGTTGGGGGAGCCCTTTCATCGTTCGAGCTTCAGAGCTTTTGAAGAATGCAAGTGTTGAAAGTGTGTTGTGAGGGAGAAGAAGAGAAACAACCTTTTTTTACTTTTGGATTTTTTGGAAGAAAATCGACCGATTTCAGGGGGATCGATTTATTTTTTGGTCCGATTTCCTTCAATTCCGTCACGAATAACTAAAAATCGGTCAATTTTTTAGGCCATCCGATTTTACACTCGATTTCTAGCTACGACTTCTGTCAAATCAACTCAATATAAAATAATTACATTTCCAGATCGGTCGATCCTTCACAAACCACCCGATTTTTCTCCTTAATTCTTCTTTATTGCATTTTCTTCGATTGTTTCTCCCAATATTTCGATCATAACTTCATTCCTTATGATTTTTACCTAGTTTTTTTCATCATAACACAAGAAAACCCGGAGCCCACCAATGAAAAAGAAACAAAACAAATCTACTTTGTACTAAGAAAAATAAAAGGGACATAGAAATACCTTGGGTTGCCTCCCAAGAAGCGCCCGATTTAAGGTCGCTAGCTGGACCTATCTCCCTCTATGATTACTCAAGAAGGGTAGGGGCAATGTCCTTAACAGGAAATTCCGGTGTATAATTCTTCAATCGATGGCCATTGACCTTAAAACTTCCCGTTTTCTCACTCCAAATGTCAACTGCACCATGAGGATAGATATGTTTGATTAAAAAAGGTCCGGACCAATGGGATTTGAGTTTATGTGGAATTAGATGGAATCTTGAGTTGAAAAGAAGGACGAGATCTCCGGCTTTCAGCTCCTTCGGAACGATGTGCTTATCGTACCATCTCTTCGTCCTTCCTATATAGATCCTTGCATTCTCGTATGCGTTGAGTCGGAGCCCTTCTAGCTCATTGATGTCAAAGAGGAGCTTTTCTCCAGCATCTTTCAAATCGAGATTGAGCCACTTGATAGCCCAATGCGCCTTGTGTTCCAACTCCAACGGAAGATGGCAAGACTTTCCATAGACGAGATTGTATGGAGTGGTGCCTATGGGAGTCCTGAAGGCTGTCCTATATGCCCAAACTACATCATCCAGCTTGAGTGACCAATCCTTCCTAGTTCTAGAGACAATTTTATCTATAATACTCTTGATTTCTCTATTCGATATCTCTACTTGCCCGCTGTTTGAGATGGTAAGGAGTGGCGATCTTTTGGGTAAACCCATACTTAGACAATAGAGTTTCAAACTTACGGGTTGTGAAGTGCATTCCTCCGTCACTAGTGATGGTTCAGGGTGTCTTAAATCGTGGGAAGACTGTTCTATTAAAGAACTTTACTACTACCATAGCATCATTAGTGGGTGAAGCGATCACTTCAACCCATCTAGAAACATAGTCTACAACTAGAAGTATGTATTGGTTTCCATAAGATGATGGGAAACGTCCTTGAAGAACCGTAAGGTGAATACAAAGGATATAAATACTCTAGAAGGGGGGTTGAATAGAGTATGTGATCTTTTCGCCAAAACCTATCTCAAGGCTTTGAAACTGATTTCAAAGCCTTGAGATATGGTGCGGAAATCAAAAGCAAAGTTAGTCACAATAAAGCAAGATATGGTGCGGAAATCAAAAGATCGACATGGTGATATGTTTACGAAGTTCGGCTCTAACAACCTACTCTCCGTCCTAGGGTTTACCCGTAGGATCTAACTATCTATTATCAGCTTCAAAGAGTCCTACATACAACGTAGAAGAAATCCCCTTCTTCTCTTACTGTAGCAAATGATACGATCTAGTTCCAACTCTTAACCTAGATATAATAGCCTAGTCACTTCGCAGAGTAACACACACTCGAGTATAACACTCTTTAAATTTTCCAATGAAGCTCTTGTGTTTTTCTCTCTCTGAGGAATAAAGCTTTTGTAAACTAAGAGGAAGAAAAACTTCTTGTATCGAATGAAGATGCTTTGGATTGCATGAAGACTTTTGATTTTTCCGTGTAAGCTTGTTGTTCTTCTTCTTCAGTCGATATCTTTATTTATAGTCTTCTATGGAGAAGTCTTCTAGCCGTTGAGAAGATGACCGTTGTTGATGTTTCTTCCTCTCCATAGAAAATGCTTCTTGGTTGAGATAAGATAGCCGTTGTGGATATTCCTAATCTTCATCATCTCCTTAACGCACGTTGATTCTTCTTTTCCGTAATCTTCTCTTGAATCACATTGTTGAAGATCTTTGTTGTTCAAGCTCCGAAATCTTCTTTTTTGTTGAGAATCTTCGGTTGAGTTTTTTTAGATCCGTTTGAGAACAAATATTGCGTCAGTTTGAAAAAGATCTTTGCAAGATCTTTTTATTGATGCTCAAGATCTCCTTTATATCTTCTTGTTGGTTGATATCTTCTTGATATCTTCTTGGAAGATCTTCTCTTGATCCTTGGTAGATTTGGTTGTTTGAAATTTGAATTCCTTCCGGCCGTCATATCGTTTGATTCTTGTTTCAAGGATTTGGTTTTGATCCTTTGAAATGGTTTTCGAGGCTTCAATGTTGAACCTTTGAAATTGTTTCCAATCTCTATGTTTGTCCCTTGTATATGATTTCAAAGCCTCCATTCATCCCTGGAAATATTTTCCAAGGCCTGCATACATTTGACAAACACCAAAACAAACGAAGCAATCTAGAAATAAAATCGATATTTGTTAGCATAAAAATCCCTCATTTGTTTTAAGTCTTCCATCATCACATAATCAAATATATAATCGAGGTGGTGTTTTCAATCTCCCCTAGATGGAAGATAACACAATTATCGTACCTGCATTTTAGAGTTAGCGATGCATATCTAATAATATCAAAACAAAACTTAAATGTAGAATGTAGAAATATCGAAATTTTGGATCACCATAATTTCTCCCCCTTTGTCTTTCAACAAGGGAGAAAAACAGCTACACGGAAGTTTAGAGCAATTACAAACCCAAAGAAAAGAGTATATCCAAAAACCACAAAAATTAAAAACGGTAGTCACTCCTGGTACTAGTGTGGGTTCAGACGGCCTTTCCCATGAAGTTCGTCCATGCACTTCTTCTTCCAACGAGCATGAGCATTTTTAAGGTCAAAGTTTCTGAAAGACTCGTCCGTTCGCCGTTGATCTCTTGTGTCCCTGTATTTCTTCACAATATCAAACTCCTCAATCTGTAGTATGGCTGGATCCTCAGGAGTAGGTTGGTGAATCGGGCGATCTTTCACTATCTTGTAGCATTGATGCATAACCTTTTCAGGCTGCTGTGTAGTTGCTTGAGCATCATCCTCGGTTAATGGTTTGATACCGCTCGCAAATGTTAGAGATAGAGCATTCACATGAAACATCTGATTGATCTTTTGGTTCAGGATACCTACTAGATCGCGTGATTCATGCAATCTATTAGTTATCTCGGATTTGAATATCAACAACTCATGTCTCATTGAATCTAGACGAATCTCCACTGCTTGAAGTGTCTATACTCTGGAAAATGTCCAAGCTGGTTGTTCTTTCAAAATTCATTCACAAGACTGTGTTTTCTTAATGCCTATGATGTCAAAGAAGTATTCATCCAATCCTCCACCAATATAGCTTTTTTCCTCATCAACTAGGTTAATAGAGAAATAACGAAATATTTTTGGAAGCAGGTTAGCATAGGAAAGAAGGGTATCGCTAGGGGAGTTTATCATCTGGAGCATGTGTTTCAGAATAATTCCAGGGAGGTCAGCATCAACCCCATTTAACACATGATATAGAAAGGCAAACAATTGGTGTTTTAGCACATCCCGATTTTTAATTCGTGGGACAACACATCTCATAAGAATAGCACACACGATTCTGGCCTCAAGAGTCAAACATGTCAAAGTGGGTTGTGATGGAGAGTTGGGTAGAAGAAGTTGTTCTTTGGCCAGGTTAACAGTTATTGCATGGTGGGGATGGTCAAAAGAGTTGAAAGTAGGAAGCCCTTGAATCTGAGCAATAACCATAAAAGAAAGGGCAATATTCTTACCTTTAACAACCAATTCATGTATGAGCTTGCCTCTTTCTCTTCGAGCGGTAAGAATGACGAAGAAGAGTCTTGTCAACCATGGGTAAGCTGTTTCCCCCGAACTTAGGATCTGCTAGATGGAACTCGCTCGTAGCATAATGAAGCAGGGAAGGCCGAGCGACAAAAAGAGTTCCCGTTCCACCAACTCACACATGCAAAGCTCTTTGTCTTTGAATCCGTCGAGCCATTTGCCAACGAATGTATGGCTACTGAACCAGGTAGATGGGAAGCTTGTCCTTTTGCAGATATCAACATCGTCCATGGGAGATGAAGATTCAGAGTCAAAATCAAAGGAGAGGTTAACAATCCTTTGACATTTGGGGCAGACGATGACGTCTCATCTATGGAAGATCTCTGTGAAGCCATGGAGAATGTTTGAGAGAATTTGAAACAGTTTTTGGAAAAATAAAGAGTAAAGTAGAGAGTTTGCAAAGGTAGTCGAAGCGGAACAAGTTAAAGAGGGGAGAGAGGTGGTATTTAAGGGAATAAGTCACATCATTGTCGGTTCAATAATATCTTGAAAGAATTAAAATCTTGGGAGAACCGATTTTGATTAGAATTCTTTCCAGAAATTTTGTAACCACTTTTCAAACATTCTATGAATTTGAAAATAAGGACTTTTGAAATCATTTTAAAAATCCTTCTATAAAATAAGGAAAAATGACCAAAAATAATACCAAATATGAGGTATGAACCAAAAATAATACAAACTTTAGAAATTACTAGTTGGTATACAAACTATTTTACATTAAACCAACTTTGATATGGGGTGAAGTTTATAGCCAATTTTATTACAAAAATAGCCCATAAGTTTTTAAATCACACAAAATTACCCCTACATTATATATTCTTTCACAAAACACCCGTATTATTTCTTTTATACCAAATGAATTATATAATAAAGGTTATTTATCACTTTATTCTTAATATTTTTGGTCATTTATTTAAAATATAACTATAAGAATGATTGAGAAGTTTTAAAACTTTAAAAATAAAATATTTGGTTAAAAGAATCGTACTTGGTGACATTCCCACAATTTTTTGGTACAAAATAAGATTGATTTTTAAATTTTTAAAATTTAAACATGAAATGTAGATTTTATTTCACAAATTTACGTAAAATGTATTAATTTAAAATTTCAAACTACACAAATTTCCAAATTAGTAATATATTCTTTTGTTAAGTTTTACCTACAAATACGAATTATTCCCTCAAACTACACCATAAAACAATAATGACACCAAATATGGTTCTATTAACCAAAATTTCATTTTAAAACTTCTTAATTTTTTTAATGAATAAACTACCTTAAATATTAAAAATAAAGTGATGACTAACTTTTCTTACCTAATTCGTTAAGTAATAAAATAAAACATGGGTGATTTTTGAATGAAAATAAAATATAGGGGTCATTTTGTGTGATTTAAAAATATGTGGGCGTTTTTTGTAATAAAATTTGGCTAGATTTTCACCCCGTATCAAAATTGGTTTAATGTGAAATAGTTTGTGCATCAAATAGTAATTTTTAAAGTTTGTATTATTTTTGGTTCATACCTCATAGTTGGTATTATTTTTGGTCATTTTTCCTTAAAATAATTTAGAGATCAAAATATCTAAAATATATTAACCCCTAAATAGATCCTTGATTTTCAATGTTGCCCTTCAATTCCGTTTTAAGGCCCTTGAATTGCATTTCAAGGCCCTTGAAATTGAAGAATGGGCTGCATTCGAAGGAGAAAATAAAACGATTTACTCCCCCTACGTTAATGCTTCCTTGTTCAACATACCAAGCTCCAATCTAATAAAATTGAATTGATCTTCAGGTAAAGGCTTAGTAAATATATATGCAAGTTGCAAGTTAGTTGATATAAAAGATATCGAAACATCACCTTTCTCAACATGATCACGTATGAAGTGATGCCTTACATCGATATGCGTTGTCCTTCAATGTTGCACATGATATTTAGTGATCGAAATAACACTAGTATTGTCACACTTAATCGGGATACCTTTTAAATCAAAGCCAAGATCACGGAGGTTCTGAGCTATCCATACATTTTGTGCACAACAGGCTCCCACAACTATGTATTCTGCTTCACCTGTGGATAGGGAGAAAGAGTTTTGCTTCTTGGAGTGCCAACTGATTAGGGATGACCCTAAGAATTGGCAACATCCAAAAGTACTCTTTCTGTTGACCTTATAGCCTGCAAAGTCAGAATCTGAATAGCAAACAAGGTGAAATGAGCTTTGACGTTGGTACCATAACCCTAAACCCTTAGTGCCATTGAGATACCGAAATATCCTTTTCACGGCTATCAAGTGCAACTCTTTAGGATCAGCTTGAAATCTTGCACGCACTAAACATAATGCCAAGTAGACTAGCGGTTAGATATAACAAAGAACTGATCATACCTCGATACTCCTTTTGTACAACACTTTTACCGTCTTTGTCATGGTCAAGTGAAAGTGTGGAAGTCATAGGAGTTTTTGCGACCTTGGATTGATCCATTTTAAACTTCTTAAGCAAGTCCTTGGTATACTTGCTTTGATTGAAAAATATTCCTTTCTTTGCTTGTGTAACTTGAAGTCCAAGAAAGAAATTTAACTCTCCCATTAAGCTCATTTCGAATTCGCTACACATAATATCTGAAAATTCCTTCCATAGAGAATCATTAGTAGCACCGAATAAAATATCATCAACATAAATTTGTACTACTAATATATCGTTGCCTCCGGTTTGATAAATAAAGTTTTTTCAATCAAACCTCTTTTGTAATCATTTTCAAGGAGATACTTGTACAATCTTTCATACCAAGCTCGAGGAGCTTACTTAAGACCATAAAGAGCTTTGTCCAATTTAAAAATATGATCAGGAAATTCATCATTTTCAAAACCTAGTGGTTGAGCAACATAGACTTCTTCTTCTTCTATAAAGCCGGTTAGAAAAGTACATTTCACATCCATTTGAAATAACTTTATGCTCATGAAAGATGCTAAAGCAAGTAGCATACGTATGACTTCTAACCTAGCAACCGGAGAAAAAGTCTCCTCATAATCAATACCTTTTTTTAGTTATAGCCTTGAGCTACAAGTCGTGCTTTGTTTCGAATGACCTTACCACTTTCATCCAACTTGTTTCGAAAAACCCATTTGGTGTCAATGACGGATTGATGCTTTGGTGTAGACGTGAGGGTCCAAAATTTGTATCTCTCAAATGCATTTAGTTCATTTTGCATGGCAATTATCCAGTCGGGTTCTTGAAGAGCTTGAACATAATTCTTGGGCTCAATAGGAGACACGAACGCTGAGAATGCACATAGGTTGTTAACTCTAGATCTAGTTTGAACTCTTGCATTTGGATTTGAGATCACATTGTCTAGTGTGTGGTATGAAGAATGTTGAAATTTTTTTGTTTTGTAAGATGGAAAGGATCTTGAAGATTGGGGTTCTTTTGCTTGACTAGATTCAGGTACCGTTGGAATATTGCCCTTGGATCCTATATCAAGGCCTCGAAGTTGAGTTTCAAGGCCTTGAAACGCAGTTCTGACATCGTAGTTTTCTGTGTCAAGGTGTTGAAGATGCATTTCAAGGTCTTGACATTGTTCTCCGGTATCTTGAATCTTTTCTAGCATATTCTTTTCTTGAGCTTTAGGATCTTCTTCTCTATCAGAATTGTGATCATCATGTTCATTCAAATTAAGATCTTCAAAACTTTCACTCAAAGTACCATCATTGCTTTCATCAAATATAACATGAATACTTTCCTCAACGATTTTGGTACGTTTACTATAAACACGATAAGATTTGCTATTTGAAGCATATCCAATGAATATAGCTTCGTCACTACGTGCATGAAATTTACCAAGGTTATCTTTGCCATTGTTATGGACAAAGCACGTACATCCAAAGGATTTAAAATAGGAAATATTAGGTTTTCTACCCTTAAAGAGTTCAAAAGGAGTCTTTTTCAAAATAGGGCGGATTAAACATCTATTCAAGATGTAGTTAGCAGTATTAACTACTTCAGCCCTAAAACTTTTTGGCAAACTATTTTCTAAAAGCATGGTCCTAGACATATCCTCTAGGGTGCGGTTCTGACGTTTCACAACCCCGTTTTGTTGAGGAGTTCTAGGAGCTAAAAAGTTGTGTGAAATACCATATTTTGCACAAAACAAATCAAACTTTAGTTGATCAAATTCTCTACCATGATCGCTTCTTATACAAACAATCGGTAGGTTTTTCAAAGTTTGCAACTCCTTACATAATTTTGAAAACTCAAACAAGGCTTCAGATTTTTCCCGTAAGAATGATATCCATGTAAAACGAGAAAAATAATCCACAATGACAAGGATGTACTGTTTACCTTTGGGAGATTTGAGACGCATATGACCACAAAGATCCATATGTAAAAGTACAATGGGTCGAGAATAACTTACAACCTTCTTTGATTTGAATGAACCTCTTGTTTGTTTACCGTGTGTACAAGCCTTACATAGTTCATCTCCCTTGAAGTTTAAGTTTGACAATCCACGTACCAAGTCTGTTGAAAGTAACTTCTTCATTGTATGCATGCTTACATGACCAAGTCTTCTATGCCAAAGCCTTGGATCGTCAGTCAAGGCCTTGAGACACTTTAACTTAGTTCCTAAAATTTGGTTAGTACTCATAGAATAAACATTGTTACATCTAGGAGCAGTAAGCACAACATCACCCGATATATTGTCTTGAACTTCACATTTTTCTGAATAAAAAATCACCTTGTTACCTTTATCACATATTTGAGAGATGCTAAGCAAGTTATACTTCAAACCGTCAACAAGATATACATCATCAATGAAGTTAGATGAACTATAAACAATTTTACCAATGCCAATAATGTTACACTTTCCCTTATCACCAAGCGTAATGGTTCCAGATGATTGCTTCTTTAGATCCGAGAACAGTGAGCGTTTTCCACTACCATGTCGTAAGAAACCACTATCTAATATCCATTTATGCTCCTTTACCTTGGGGATATCCTGCAATACAACCAACATCAACCTTTCCGGGTCGACCAAATGACATATTTTGGTCCATATTCCGACTCAATCATGTTTGGTGGTCTAGTACCTTTAGGAACACAAATTTTCTTAACTTGTTTCCTTAGACATAGAGGATAAGTGTTTTGGATGATGTAAGGATCATTTTCTCTATATGGACATGTTGATTTTACATGACCCTTTTTACAATAATAGAAACATGTGGGCTTATGAATACTTCGTTTAGCCTTGACAAAAGTGGTAGTTTTTTTCTGGGAAAACTGACTTGATAACCTATACCATTTTAGTTAAGGGAAGATTATTGCTCACCCATCATCCTTTCGAGGTTAGCTTTCGAACGAGTGAATTGAATAAGTGCAGCCTTCTAGTCTTGACACGTCATAGTTAGATCAACCTTTTGTTTCTCTAGATCCATATATTGTCGATGGAGAGAAGAGAGATTGCCCTTGAGAATTGTATTTTCTGATTCCAAGGCCTTGATATTGATATCAGGTCTATCTTTTCATTGTTAAGATTCTCAATCTACAGAGACATATCACTTAATCTTTTCTCTTGTTTGATAAGATTTTCTCTCAAGGAACTTATCCCTACCCTATGCTTTTTATCACATATAATTATGTCTTTAAGGAATTGTGTGAGATCAGATTCAATTTGGGATATAATGGTACTTACCACATTATCAACGTAGTGATCTTGATCTTCTTCATGATCGGCCATAAGACAAAGGTTTGCTTGTTCTTTTTCGTCTTCTGATTCATTTGTGGAATCTGAATCACTCCATGAAGCTACCATATCTTTCTTCTTTCGATCATTCTTCCTAAAGTTGTTCCTCTTCTTTTGTGGACAATCCCTTACGAGATGATCTATTTCACAACATTCAAAACAAGTCAGAAGTTTAGTTTTCTTGTTGGAGTTAGAAAACTTACCTCGAGGTCTTCATGTTCGCAGATATTCCTTATTGTTTGTAAACTGTTTCTTCATTTGAAGAATCTTCGCGAGACCCCTAGAGATCAAGGCAAACGGATCTTCTTGATCATCATCATCACTATCTCCCTCCTCTGATGGTATCTCATCCTTCTGAGATCTTATTGTCAGGTTCTTTGTGTTGGATGGGAGCTCTCCATCTTCTTCACCAAGAACCATCTCGTGAGTGATGAGTTTTCCAAGAAGGTCGTAAAGAGGAAGAGTTGTGAGATTTTTAAGCTTCTTCGATTGCAGTCACCTTTGGTCCCTACTTGACTTTAGGTAAGCTCCTTAGAACCTTCATTACATTTTCTTTGTTTGTGAAGACTTTTCCAAGCGAGTCCATGTTGTTCACGATCTCGGTGAATCTTGTGAACATTTATGTGACTAATTCACTTGAGTTCATCTTGGATAGCTCATATTGTCTGAGAAAGATGCTTATCTTTTTTTCCTTGAGTTGACTTGTTCATTCATATGTGACAACAAGTTTGCCCCATATTTCTTTTGCACTCTTGCATGATGAGACACGATTGAATTCATTTGTATCCAATCTATAGTAGAGTAAGTTCAGGGCCTTATAGTTGTTTGAAACACTATCCAAGTCGGTTTGTTTGAATCAGCTTCCTTCTTTTTGAGTTGGACTCCTTCATCTGTGGTGGTTTGGATTTTAGGGCCATTTTGAATAATGCTCCATTGTTCCATGTCCTGATCAATAATGAACATCGCATTAGTGCTCTCCAATGGGCAAAATTGTTGCCACAGAAGAGTAGTGGTCAAGATGGGGATCTTCCTTGAGCAAATCCTTTTATCACCTACAAAGTTCATGATTAGTCTCACTGATGGTTAAATCAATATAAATGAGTCTAGATATGATACCAATTGAAGAACATTAAGGTGAATATAAAGGATATACATACTATACAAGGGAGTTGAATAGAGTATGAGAACTTTTCGCAAAAACCTATCTCAAGGCTTTGAAACTGATTTCAAAGGCCTTGCTGTCGATTTGAGCTCTTTGTGACACAACTTGTTTTCAAGGGTTTTGAAAGTGATTTCAAGGGCCTTGACTTTGTAAACCTGCAAAGCAACGTTAGTCACAGTAAATCAAGATATGGTGTGGAAATGAAAAGATCGACACGGTGATATGTTTACAAAGCTCGACTCTAACAACCTACTCTCCATCCTAGGGTTTACCCGTAGGATCTAACTATCTATTATTAACTTCAAAGAGTCCTAGATACAACCTAGAAGTAATCCCCTTCTTCTCTTACTATAGTCAATGCTACGATCTAGTTCCAACTCTATAATAACATAGTTACTTCGCAGCGTAACACACACTCGAGTATAACACTCTTTAGATTTTCCAATGAAGCTCTCGTGTTTTTCTCTCTCTAAGGAATAAAGCTTTTGTAAACTAAGAGGAAGAAAAACTTCTTGTATCGAATGAAGATGCTTTGGATTGCTTGAAGACTTTTGATGTTTCCGCGAAGCTTGTTGTTCTTCTTCTTCAATCGGCATCTTCATTTATAGTATTCGATGGAGAAGTCTTCTAGCCGTTGAGAAGATGACCGTTGTTGATGTTTCTTCTTCTCCATGAAAAACGCTTCTTGGCTGAGATGAGATAGCCGTTGTAGATATTCCTTATCTTCATCATCTCCTCAGTGCACATTGATTCTTCTACTCCGTAATCTTCTTTTGAATCACATTGTTGAAGATCGTTGTCGTTCAAGCACCGAAATCTTCTTGTTTGTTGAGAATCTTCGGCTAAAATCTTTTAAGATCCGTTTGAGAAAGAATCTTGCGTCAAGTTTGAAAAAGATCTTTGCAAGATCTTTTTGTTGTTGGTCGAGATCTCCTTGACATCTTCTTGTTGGTTGATATCTTCTTGATATCTTCTTGGAAGATCTTTTCTTGATCCTTGGTAGATTTGGTTGTTTGAGATTTGAATTCCTTCCAGCCGTTATATCCTTTGAATCTTGTTTTAAGGCTTCGGCTTTGATCCTTGGAAATGGTTTTCAAGGCTTTAGTGTTGAACCTTTGAAATGCTTTCCAATCTCTACGTTTGTCCCTTGTATCCGATTTCAAGGCCCCATTCATCCCTTGAAATGTTTTTCAAGCCCTGCATACATTTGACAAACACCAAAACAAACCAAGCAATCTAGAAATAAAATCGATATTTGTTAGTATAAAAACCGCTCATTTGTGTTAAATCTTTCATCATCATGTTCGCTCGAAAGTGTGCGTCACTAAGTGTTAAATTTATAAAAACTGAAATTAAGCAAAGCGAACCCAAAGTGTACGGATCGGTATAGTAAATCAAGAATTATAGAGTATTGAACTCAGGGATTAAGGGGATCAAATTCAGTTTATAAAATTGTCAGGCAAGTAAAAAGCTTTTGTAAAGATAAATGGGAAAACAACAATTCTAAAGTTTCAGGTATCCAATTGTGGCAATCGATTCAAGATACTCTAAAGATATAAGGACAGAGTCGGGACTGCAAAGGTATAGATCTAAGGTAGGGAATTGTACCGGGAAGTTCCAAAACCCATAAGTCTCACCCAAAGGCTCTTTTGATAAAGGATGTTGAGGCTCGTTATAGATAGAATCGAAGGATAAGATTAAACTCTCAAATACTCATGCCCAAACCCAGGGGAATCAAACATAAGCGAAAACGTTAAAGGTTGTGACACTCGAAACCCAAGTAGAGGGTGTTAAGTCTCACTACCACCTAGAAAAGGTAAGCCAATGATAGGTTAAAGCAAGACTTTAACTTTGGATCAAAATAAAAGCAAAGCACGTACGACAGAGGAAAACCACATTCAGATCTTGAAGAACCACGGCCGTGGAACTCAAGAACAGGCCGTGGAAAGCCTCGACAACGAGGTTTCTCGTAACTCTCAGGGTCCAAACTGTTTTGGTTCAATCTATCAACATCTATGCCACAACTATCAACCCTTCATCTTAGAATCGCTTAAGGGTTTTAGCCAACAATCATTGTCATCAAATCAATAATCAAAATTGAAAGAAAGAAAAGATAAAACCTTAAAAACTCAATAGCAAACACAAAACTAATCTCAATCAAACTCAAAATCTGTACTCGTGTTCAATGAATATAGAATAGAGTAAGAAATCTCTCATAAATTTTAAAGAACAAAGAAGAACGAGATGTCAATCCGCCTTCAAGGTAAAACCCTAAGATCTTCCAACTTCGCAATATCAAAATGTGTACTTCTCCAAATCTTCCTTCCAAATATCTTCTTTCCATGGGGCGTCCCCAACGTCCAAGTCTTCAAGTCTCCAAGTCTCAACTTTTGGAGATTTTGGCTCCCTCTGTTGAAGGCTATAGAACATTTATAGGGATAAATCTAGCGTTTAAAGATAAAACCCTAAATATTTGGGCTGAAAAGAAGATACTTTGGCCCATCCTACCTTCCTTTTATGCTCCTTTTTGTCCCGCTTCAAGGCTTGATCCTTAAGTATGCCATTTCGCTCCATAATTCGCCAAATTACCTACAAATGTAATAAAACTCTATGTAGACCTCTATTCTCGCAAGGTAGGTGAATATAACCATAATTTCTATGAATGTATGTCTACGCATGAAAAATAAAGGGAAAAATCTACATAAATACATGCCTAAATATAGGTCATAAATCATGTAATCACATCACATAATCAAATATATAATCGAGGTGGAGTTTTCAGTCCCATGAAGTCTACTCCCCATACATCAAGGATCTCAACCTCTTGAATGTTGTTGAGAGGCATTTCATTCCATCTTGAGATATTTCCTGTTCTTTGACAAGCATTGCAAGCAACAACAAAATTCTGCACATCTTTAAATAGAGTAGGCCAAAAGAATCCGGATTGTAATACCTTAGCGCTAGTTTTGTATGAACTAATGTGTCCACCACAAGGGAGAGAATTGCCGTGACGGATAACACTCTCAACTTCATCTTCCGGAATTCTAATCATTCCGTCCGGCCTCTCTTGAAAAGATGAGGTTCATTCCAATAGTATTTTTTGACGTCTTTGAAGAACTTCTACCTTTGAGCATATGATAATCCTAGAGGTATTTCATTGCAAACCAAATAATTAACAAAATCAGCAACCAAGGTTCATTACCTCTTGTGATTTGTTGAAGACACTTCTCAATATCATGGAGTTGCTCATCCAGAAAGGAGTCGTCTATAGGTATATCCTCTTCCTTGCTTGGGAGATGTGGAAGTGGGGTTAGATGATCCGCCACCGAGTTCTCGGATCCTTTCTTATCACGAATCTCTGGATCAAACTCTTGTAGAAGGAGAATCCATCTAATAAGCCTTGGTTTTGCATCTTTCTTTGTGAGCAAGTAGCGGACTACTGCGTGGTCGGTGTAAACGATCATTTTCACTCCCACAAGGTAAGAACAAAACTTCTCGAAAGCATAAACCACAACCAACAACTCCTTCTCCGTTGTAGCGTAGTTTAGTTGAGCTTCATCGAGCATCTTGCTAGCGTAATAAATGACATAAGTCCGCCCATCCTTCTTTTTCCCAAGTACCACTCCGATGGCTACATCACTAGCATCACACATGATCTCAAGGGGAGATTCCAATCCGGTGGCTGAATTATAGGAGCTGAGATTAAGACTTGTTTAATCTAGTAGAAAGCACTTAGACAATCCTTCGAAAACTCAAGAACCACATGTATCATTAGTAGGTTAGTCAATGGTTTAGAAATCTTAGAAAAGTCTTTAATAAATCTC
The DNA here is from genome assembly GCA_033239125.1 of Fagopyrum homotropicum. Taxonomy (NCBI): domain Eukaryota; kingdom Viridiplantae; phylum Streptophyta; class Magnoliopsida; order Caryophyllales; family Polygonaceae; genus Fagopyrum; species Fagopyrum homotropicum. The sequence continues at coordinate 87,130,795 of BSWB01000006.1, forward strand.
CTATAAAAACCTGCGTGACCAAGAAAACTTCTTACTCCTTTCACCGAGGTTGGTGGAGGTAGCCTTTCAATGGTTTTGATCTTGGCCCTATCAATTTCAATGCCACAGCTGGATACCATATGTCCTAGAACAATTCATTTACTAACCATAAAGTGACACTTCTTCCAATTCAAGACAAGATTAGCGTCTTCACATCTTTGCAAAACTAGAGAAAGGTTAGCTAGGCGATCATCAAAGGAAGAACCGTAAACAGAAAAATCATCCATAAAACCTCCATTATATTCTCAATGTATTCAAAGAAGATGGCCATCATAGACCTTTGAAAGGTGGTTGGGGCATTGCAAAGTTCCAATGGCATCCGTCTATAGGCAAACGCTCTCCATGAGCATGTAAATGTGTTCTTCTCTTGATCATCGGGATGAATGAGAATCTGAAAGAAATCACTATAACCATCCAAATAACAAAAGTGGGAGTGTTGTCCTAACCTTTCAAGCATTTGATCGATGAAAGGAAGAGGGAAGTGATCCTTTCTCATTGCAACGTTCAGCTTTCGATAGTCAATGCACATCCTCCATCCCGTTACTATTCTTGTAGGAATGAGTTTGTTGTTTTCATTGATTACAACGGTCATTCCTCCCTTCTTTGGAACCACATGAGCGGGGCGCACCCACTTTCTAGGGGAGATTGGAAAGATAATTCCTACATCAAGAAGTTTAAGAATTTCTTTTTTCACAACCTCTTTCATGATCGGATTTAACCGTCTTTGAGGTTCTCGTGAAGGCTTGTGGTTATCTTCTATCAAAATCTTGTGCATAAATAAAGAAGGTTTAATGCCAACAAGATCATCAATAAAATAACCAGTAGTTTTCTTATGTTTTCTTAATCCATTCATGAATCTTTCAAGTTCATCTTCAGTTAATCTTGAACTCACAATAACCGGATAGGTGATTCGGTCCTAGAAACGCATACCTTAGATGAGATGGGAGAGGTTTTAATTCCAAGGTGGGAGGGTCCTTAATGGATAAGTGTTTTGGTGAAGTCGCAGAAGCTACAAGAAAAATCGGCCGATCTACCTGTGGTCACCCGATTTTTGAGTCGATCACCAGCTACGAATTTTGCAAAATCGATTGAATTAATTTTTTTATCTTTGAAAATTGGTCTATTTTTCTGTAGGGATCCGATTTTCTTTGCTTTTTCCGTAGTTTCTTCTAGCACTTCAAACTCCATTGTGGAATCTTCCTCCAAGGTTCTTAGTGCTTGAACCTCAATGTTGCATTCCTCCACTTCCCCTACATCTACAATACACAAACAAATAACTTTCTCAAGAGGATCTTTGAGTAGGATTGAAATTACGTCCTCTCTTGATGCTTCTTCCTCATCATTATCATAAGTGTTGTATATGTCTTCTCTTGTAGCTGGCCTTTTGATCATTGAAGGAAGATTGAATTGCACATGCTCCTCTCCAAGATTGAAAGAGAGTATTCCATTCTTACAATCCAGAACGCAACCCAAAGTTGCAAGGAAAGGTCGTCCAAGTATGATTGGAACGGGATGATCTGCAAGTGTAATAGCTAGGATTTCCGAATTCTAATTAATGCTGATTAACTTAATCGTTGATAGTAATTGACATATAACTCACGAAGATTTCGCAAGTGATGAGTATGAGTACCACCGTTATGTTCCTGGCGTAATTTTGGACGTTTGAGGGAATTTTTACTTTTTCCCCCGGGTAATTATTTTTACCCTCCGGTGTTATTTGGAGCATTTGGGACCTCCAATTAATAAAAGTTGCAGTTGAGAGAAACGATCAGGACATCGGATATGTCCTAGATGTGAAATAATATAAAAAGACAAAACGGACAAAAGAGTCGCTATTCCGATTCTTAGCGGTTAAGAAAGGTGGCTTAGGAATGCCCATTTTACGAGGAAGTTATGGAATAGTTATCCCCATAATATTCTGAATTGTATACTCCAATTTCATAAAGTTTGGAGACAAAAAAATATAACCGCGTTTTAATTATATAATCTAAATAAACATTATATATAATATTTTATATTGACATATAATATTTATATATAAATACGTTAAAGTGAATCGAAGAGAGATGACGGCTTATATGTATCTTATGTATATTAACTTCAAGTGAATGTAATTGAAAGTTTGCATATATATAATTATATATGTTTATAGAGTAAGGCAGCTATGGTCTATCTTCATCCTCCAATTTCATTTCAATTGTGATTTACAGAGAGAGACCCGACTGAATGAGTAAACCTTCGACCCATATTCAACCTCCCATAAACATTCCATCTTTGATCCATTTTGAATTCCGTTTGTACTAACGAGTCCCTTATCTTGTCCTCTACATTGTGGCACAAATCTATTTACCGTTTATTAGCTTTTTGGTAAAGCTTCCGTTTATCGCTATCGGAACACCGACGGACCACCGAAAGTCATCGGACGTGGTGTTTCTACCGTGCTCTTACTCCCCGTATTGCCAGGCTTCCATATCTTCTTCCGGATCGTATATTGGGTTAGTAACGAATAAGTTATGAATTTATTTGTTTTCCGTATTGCGGGTTGGTCTAAATTTACCTTAAGATTACTAAAATGGATAATTGGAAATTCCATTATACTTGTTACATTATTCTGGTAATTATGGGATTTTTAATTTGATGATGATATCATGAGTTGGATATATGCCCTGATGTGGCTTTAAAGTTTAGCATATTATTCGAGGTTATAGGATGTATATGATCCCTATGGATCCCTTTGGGTGTAGGTGTCACCCTTTGCTTGATAATAGATGTGACATCTCTTTATGCCTTGTCTATAGGATGTGTTATTCCTCCAATGTTTAGGTGATCGAGTTGTGGTTGAGCTTTATACGAAGTTGAGGTAAGTCCGTAGGAATTACTTAGCTACCATCCTTATATTGGGTGTTTGCATGAGTGGTGTGTGTTACATGTTTGCTATGATAACATAAGATATCATTTATACTGACCTATGCTTTATTGACCGCCCCGTTGCGTTGCTGTGATAACCTTTCCCTTTCATCCTGCCATGGAGTATGGGAGGTTCTCTGACGTCAGGCCGGACTTGTTTACAGGAATGGCGCAATCCACTCCCATAGGGTACACGAATTGTGTGACCGATACTCATACAGCTGGACATAACACTCAGAGACGGGGATGATACGGTCCTCGTGTCACATAGTTTCATCTATCTATATATACGCGATTTGAGTGAATAACTATTATATAAAGATAATAAATGGGTAAATGTGTGATAGCATGCTGATGTGTTCATCTTTCATGATTGTGCTTGTGCTTATGCATTACCTCATATATGTATGGTTAGATAACGGTTTCATACCGTGTTGTAGATCTTTGCAGGATAGGCGCTGCTGGGTGATTTGAGAGGGTGACAGGCCGATGACTCTCGTACATTAGGTGGTTGGTTTACGGTTGTTGTATTTCCCGCCTACATGAGGATGATCTTTTGTACCTCTTGTGAGAGGATGTTGTTTTATATATACTCCGCTATGATGTTGTATATCTTTGGTTGTACAGTTTATACAGTTTTATGTATTTGTTTTATATCTGTCAGTGCCATGTTTTAAGGTCCAGTGAACTTGTTGTCAGACTAGGGTCAGGATCCACTGTGAGATCCTAGCCCAATGTAGCATCCCGAATCCCGCGGATTTGGGGTTTTACAGAGTTGGTATCAGAGCCTTAGGTTGACAACAATGGCACTTTCTACCTCCAATGAAATCGGATAGATAAAATAAACAAAACCCGAAAGGGGTTTGACGTTTTCAAAAGATTTTGATTTTAAAAGTTGTTGTTTTGGGATAGAATGTACGAGAAGTCGTCACCTCTGCCGTGGATCTCAACAGTATATATATATATATGTATGTATTATGGATTATATGTGGATGTGTTATATATATATATATGTATATATCTATACATATGGCATATATATAGCCTTATAAGTTAGGTGTGTATACCCCTCATATGGCTTAGACTAGAGTAACATTTGTATAAGGACGGGGTAGAGGTAGATCACCTTTTCCTCCAGTAGTGATAGGTCAAGGACCAATTTCCACTATTGTTCTGCCTATAGCAAAGAACGAGCGTGAGGAGACTGATTACGTCTCGATGAGTGGACCCAAGTTTCGAGAATATATACGCCAAGTACAAGAAGTTGCAAGAGCGGGTAGACCTATCTTGGGTTTACCAACATGAGTGGGACCTACTGAAGCTTCTGGATCGAAGAAGGAACAAGGAACTGAACTAGTAAGTGGTGAAGCGGATCCTTTAGGTGTTAGACAGAGCCTGGCACATGGACGTTCGAGTGATCCCTTGTCCACATGGACTTTTGGTGGGATGAGATCTTGTTTCAACTGTGGGAAGACTGGACACCTACGTCCCGAATGTAAGAGATCTTTAGTGACGTGTTATACATGTGGTAAGTTAGGACATCGAGCGATTTTATGTCAACAAAATAAGATGCCGCATCAACAAGTTTCTTCCCATGCTAAGGTTACTAAAGCTGAACGAAGAAGATCGAGTTACCCTTCAGCCACACAGGTTGTGAAGAAGGGACGACCATGTTTCAAAAGTGGTGATCCAGGCCATTTGCACTCTGAGTGTTCCTTGACATCAATAGCTTGCTTTACATGTGGTGAACTAGGCCATTTGGCCCCTTTTTGTCAACAAGTTAGTGATTCTTCTCAACAAGACCTTCCTCTTTCCGATGTAGAAAGAGTAGAAGTGGAGGCTATGGTGATGACCTCAGTGATACCTGAGGAGCATAAGTCCGAAGTTTGAGTGATGATATACAATGGAGCTGCTAGCGTTAGCTCTTACAGGTACCATTCTCGTTAATGGTTTACCTAGTGGAGTTTTGTTTCATATGGGTGCTATGCACTCTTCGTTTTTGATGCATGTATAGATTGATTTTAGATACAATAGATTGTAGACCTTCTTTGATATGGTTACCAGTTAGGGGTCTAAGGTACCCGCGAGATATGTGATTGTCCCCTTTATGTAAGGACTTGGGTGTTGCTTGTAGACTTCTTTGTCATGTCATAGGTGCATGAGGAGGTCATTATGTGTATGGATGGGATGAATAGATAGCATGTTGTGTTAGATGTCAATTGGAAAACTGTTATAGTCTCCACAGAGATAGATTAGATAGAGGTCTTCCGAGTTTAAGACCTATGAAGAGACGGGTTTGTCATTAGTGCCATACGGGCAGTAAGGCTTATAGCACAGGCATGTGATGCCTTCTAACGTTATTCCATGAAGGAGGAAGAGAGTCCAACCTTAGAAGATATTCCAGTGGTTTATGAGGTTAGAGATGTGTTATTGAACCGTTTGGTTTGCTGCCTCAGTGGAGTGCGGACTTTGATATTGAGTTGAAGTGTGGTATGAGATTGATTTGAAAGGCCCCATATCGTATGGAGCTTGTTGAGATGTTAGAGCTGAAGGAAAACTTAAGGAATGGGTAGAGAAGGGCTTCATTCGCCCTAGTGTATTCATTGTGTCGTGTTGGCAACTTATTGTGTCAGCTTCAAGAAGCAATTATCTGTTCCAAGACTTCCTAGCACTCAGGATATCACTAGGTAAGAGAGGAGAGCAGGATGTGCATAGGATGGCATTTCGTACCGTTATGGACACTGCGAGTTTGTTGTGATGCCATTCGGGCTGACGAATGCCCCGCTACCTCCATGGAGTTGATGAACAGTATCTTCCTCGACTTCCTTGATCAACTTTTGGTAGTCTTCATTAATGACATTCTGGTATACTCTCATAGCAGAGAGGAGCATGCTGGTCATCTGAGGAAAATTTTATAGATTTTGAGTGATAGAGGGTTGTATGCTAAGCTCTCTAAGTGCGAGTTTTGGATGTCTGAGGATTGCTTTTCTAGGCCACATAGTATCTACCAGTGGGATCAAGATTGATCCGGCGAAGATTGAGTATGTTACAACAATGACGATATTGATGAACAATTAGGAAGGACGTTGCTTTCTCGGCTTAGCCGATTATTACCGACGCTTTGTGGAAGGATTTTCTATGATCACCATCCACTTACGAGTCTTCTGAGGAAGACTACCAGATTTGTGTGAACTGATCAGTGTGCCCAGAGTTTGAGGAGTTGAAGAGGCGTTTGACTTCTGCTCCTGTTCTGACACAACTAGAGGATTCTGATGATTTTGTGCTCTATAGTGATACATCCAAGCAAGGTTTGAGAATTGTTTTGATGTAGAAGGGCAGAGTGATTGCATATGCGTCTCGCCAGTTGAAGACGTATGAGGAGAACTACCCGACTCATGATCTGGAGTTAGCAGCGGTAGTTCATGCTTTGAAGATCTGGAGACATTAACTGTATGGTGCTACATGCTAGATTTTCACAGACCATAAGAGTTTGAAGTATAGTTTTACGCAGTGGGAATTGAATAACCGCCAGCGTAGATGGCTTGAGCTAACCTAGGATTTTAAACTCTTGATTTTGATAGCAGATTCAGACTGCTTTAGGGACAAGTTTACACTTCACGACTGCGTTTTACCCCCAGACTGATGGTTAGTCAGAGATGGCCATCCAGACCCTTGAGGATATGTTGCGAGTTGGTGTGTTGGATTGGGGACAAGGATGGTCGGATTCCTCCCATTAGTTGAGTTCTCATACAATAACAACTGTCATGCATCTATTGGAATGGCCCCTTATGAGGCATTGTATGGGCGTAGATGCCGTGCACCTTTATGGTGGGATGAGCCTAGCAGTACCAGTGGGATAGCACTAGAGAAGATTAAGGATGCTATGGCTCGAGTAGCGCTATTTAGGAAGAGGATGTTGACGGCACAGAGTTGCCAGAAGTCATATGTAGACAAGAGGCGCCGACCTCTAGAGTTCAGAATAGGAGCTCATGTCTGGTTGAGAGTATCTCTAACGCGAGGCGTTAGACGTTTTGGCATAAGGGGGGAATTTGAGTTCCCGATATGTCGGTTCTTTCTAGATACTGGATAAAGTTGGGAGGGCAGCATACATAGTAGGTTTTCCCCCGAGGTTAGAGGGTATTCACCCTGTTGTTCACATGTCTCAACTAAGGGAGTATATACCAGATCCGAGACGCACTGTAAGTCATGATGATTTATTGGTAAAGACAGACCACATGTTTGCTGAATATTCTGTTGCAGTTTTAGAATAAGGTATAAGACGTTTATCCTTGAAGAACATTCTGATGATGAGAGTATAGTGACCAAGACGAGGCCACCTGGGTGACTGAGGATAGTATCTATAGGAACTAATCCGAGTTTATGCAGAGAAGGTTGCACCGTAGACTTATTGAGCAAGCCATGGTTGTGTATTATGAGATATATGATGATGTGATTATGTGATTACGTGATTATGTGATATGATATTTTCTTCTTGATGTATTAAATTTTGGGAGCAATCCAACGATCGGATTTAGAGTTATAAGATCCCAAAGTATGGTTGTAGTGTAGTTTGGAAGGAATAGGGTGATTTTGGATAAGTATTTGAAGTTTGGTATCTTAAAGCCAACTTTGGTGTTGTGTATAGATTTGGTGGTTGATTATTTTGGGAATGTTATTCTTCTAGAAAAGAGTGGACTTAGCATGGTACATTTGAGAATTTTTCTCGAAATTTTAGGGATTTAGTTGAAGGGTCGTTTTTGAGACCAAAGATGAATCGATGTGAATTCCGGTAGGAAGTTTGAAAGCAGAAATCTTTCAAAACTTGTAATCATTTTCCATTCTAGAGTTGGGATATATGTGTTGGGTTCTAGTGGAAGCATTAGAGACGTTCTAGATTGTTTTAGGGTTTTCAAGCATAGGGGTACAATCGTCATATTGTCAAGTAAGGCTAGTTTAGTGTTTACTCTCAGATGAACGTTATTAACTTAGAAGTGAATACTTCTAAGGTGTTGAATATGTTGTTGATGCAAGGTTTATGTTATGATCAGGCAGTCGAGATCATGCTCGGCAAGATCGAGTGATATTGTGGACGGGACTTGACTTGGTTCAGGTAAGTCCTTTGGGCTTACATAACTAATTGTCATATGTGAGTGTGAATGATGATAGTGGTGTTTGAATGATGTGTGCACTAGTGTATTTGATAGTAATCATCAACCGATTACATATCTAGCCTAAGAGTAACGGGCGGTAGCATTATTCTCAGTTACCCCGAGGGCGCTGGGGTTTCTTTTGGGACTAGTCCATACTTAGTTTGCGGGGATGCCACCGGTGGAGGTGTGCCAAACCATCACCAGTTGGATAAGGAATGGAGGTTGGAAATCTTAAGACTTCTCGGGCTACAACTTTTAAAATGGGATAAAGTGAATCACCTCAGTTATCAAATAATAACCGGATTGTGTGCCAGCATGTTGAGTGTTTATATTCTTCTTCTATGTGATTGTGCTATTTATCTTTCTACCTATATTTTGATTAGTTAGCTAACGGTTTATCCGTGTTGTAGACTTTGTAGAGATAAACAGTTGCAGAGAGATTCGGGACGGATGGTCAGCCGGGTCCACGTACTCTATAGATGTGGACGGGGGAGTCTTCCGTACGGCATGCATGTTATGTATCTATATATATGTTTGTAAGGCTGTCACATAAGTACATTCATACCATAAAAATATTATGTTTTGGAAATTGTTTTAAGTACATTTGTGCCTTGTTGTAAGATCCTAGTAAAGTTGTTGTTAAACCAAGGTCGGGACCCATTGTGAGGTCCTAACCAGTAGCTCCCCGAGTTCCAAGAACTTGGGGTGTTACAACATGGTATCAGAGCTCTGAGTTGGCAACAATGACATTTGGAATCTTCTAAAAGACCGAATGTAGAAAATAATTAGAACCCGAAAGGGGTCTGAAAATTTCAAAATGAATTTCTATTTCAAAATCATGTGCATAGTCGGGTTGTTGGGTTAGTAGTACGTCGGACCACCATCACCTTCGTAGATCTCTGCAATTTAATAGGATTAGTAAAACAGTATATGGACTTATAAGATTGTACACTTATGAATGTTATATGGATATGTACATATATACATGTAGCATGTTAGCACCCTAAAGGATAAGTCATATTATCTTCTAGTTGAGATATCACGATGTTGACTTTGCCTCGTGATAAAATGTTAGTAGTTTACTAGTATCAATACAAAATAGTGGAATCAGACCTCGGAGCAGAATGCTAGATCTAGCAGACACTGTGGTGACTCTTACAAGTATTCCGAAGGATGGGTGGACAAGAAGGTGAAGATTGTGAGACGATTCTTAACCACAATAATAATTAGATGAGAGAGAATAGCATATCAACTCAAAAAGAAGTAATATGAAGCCATTCAAGGGACTTAATGGATTGAAGGCGAGAAATGAAACTCCAAGATGCATGTAAGGATTGATAAGAAGAGAAAATGGAAGAGGACAATATCGGGATACAAATCAAGCGGGGTAGAGTACAACTACACTTGGCGGGTAAAATGACAGTGCAACCAAGGTAGACAACGTCATAGGCAGATATGGGCCTGAGATTACAAAGAAGATATGGTGTTGACCCCGAGGTGAAGAAATAAAGGAGTACAAAGACAAATGAGTTTAAAGACGTGAAATAAATTTCATCATCATAGAGACGGTTGGACTTACTCAAAAATGTAAGAGTTGGCAAGAAATCGTGACATAAGTATCAAATACAGTAGAAGTCTAAAATTAAGACAACGGAAATCTATAAAGGTGGCATTACAACACAACACCAGACAAAGGGAAGAATATTGGAAAGTGATTTATGTGGACTATAGAGTCCACAATAACTTCTCATTTAAATAAAGATCTAAGTTACCAACATTGATGGTCATATCAGAGAACCGCAAACAAACGATGAACAAAGTAAGAAAAATCGGGAAGACACGCTTACGAGTTATTGTGGAAGCCTTGATAAACTCCTTGACGATAGATGAATCTTAGGACTAAACTAAGAAGAGTATAGTGATCCAATAAGAGAACAAGAGAAGTGCGGACTTGGAAGGAGCTGAAGGAGTATTAACAAAGAAACTGGAGAAAATAGATTTCACCAAGTGTATTAAACTCCAAAAGAGATAGAAGAACAATAAGTCCGTGATCTTATAGAAGGCCAACTACAGACTAGTTAGTAATAATTGAGACATAGAACGTGCGGGTCAACTAGTAGTAACTGGTGGGCAGATAAGAAGGATAACTATAGAATTATGAAAGAATTTTATAGACATCTGGAGGACCCTTTAAGAGATCAACGACGACAAATGTGAAGTTAAATCTGTACACGTGCTAGAAATTTTAAGAGTAAGATGGAGTGTCGAGTCAGTAACTCTAATTAAGAACTTAAGAAGAAGGACTAGACAGCCAGGAATGACCCCCTTATGTTATTCGAGACCAAGGGAATTGTATAAGTGAATTATATACCAACTAGTACAGATGGATTATAAAAGGAGAACTAGAGGAGTAAGAAGTATACACTTTTGATAAGGTTATATGTTAGACAAGACAGAGTGTGGGTGTCAGGAAGAATGATAATTCTCCTACGATAATTGTGGGAGAAACCCTTGTGACTAAGAGATGCACGAAATGAAGACTCGCAATTGAGTGTAAGAGCGAAGATAAAATCCCACCAATGTAGAGAAGTTTTGACCTCGTTAGAAGGATAAGAAGTGGCGAGGAATCACGACGCCAGTATCAAAAGGAGTAGGAGGCCGGTAGCAGAACCAATAGAGTTCAACGGAGCAATATTATAAACAATGCTAATGAAGGAACATGTGAGAATGACCTAGGGGACTCAAGAAAGAGAGTTGACCTAAGGAAATGGAAGTGGGAAGGACAGAACGAACTAACGAAAGGGAAAGGATTAACCGAGTAGTTGATGCCTACCAAATTTTATGCAAGTAGAGCATGAGAAGAGGAAGTTCAGGATATTAAAATAAGTCAATTATAGAATGACTGACGTCAACGGAGGACGTGCAAGTATTTCTTTTGGCATTAGGAGTTATGTGCCATTGAGAAGAGATAATTGTGACTGTGGATTTATGAATTAGCCTTACCGACGCCTTGGAGGATTTCCTCAAGTGGGTAATGACAACCTTCTTTGATTAACTAAAGGCACGAAGAGAATTGTGGTAGAGATTTCTTACTGGCTGGTTAAGATCAAACTCTGGTTGAGTCAGAGAGTTTGGACCCGTGTTAGGAGAATTCCGAAAGTAAACGGAAGAGGTCGTCTTCCAACCGTTATCTTAGTTCCTTAAGGCAAGTAAAGAAGGTACTTGGTACTTCATCCGGATAGGACTTATGGTGTAATTGAGAGGAAGAGTTTGGGGTCAATCATTTTGGACTCACGGGAAATGTCCTTATGATTAGCGGGTGACAACATAATTATCAAAGTAGTGCAACGGAAGCGTGATGGGTCCTAAATCACAGAATAAGAAACTCGAGAGTACAAAATATGACGTTTCGAGTTTAAGACGCTGATAATTGGTGAAATGCATTTCGTTTGGAAGGAACATGAAATATGCTACGTGGGGTGACAAGAAATTTTGTAGAGGAACTGTATCACCATCTAGATAGACGAGAAAGTATGTGCATATAGAAGTATAGAAAGAGAGTGGTAACCCATTATAGATCCAAGGGAAGGATGCCGACCTCGTCACATATCGGCAGAGAAGTAAATTTGGAATTTATTACCTAGCAGGGTACTTTAGAATGAGTTCCTTGATGGAATTAGAAAGAAAGTAACGATGTAATAAAGGTATTGTGTAGGGCCTGCACTAATAAGCTCAAGGCGAGTAACTATCAAGCTGAATCGAAAGACATATAAGAAAAGGAAGCTACGAGAGTGTATTTACAAACCGGTACCCGTACATATAGAAAACATAATCTCAAGATTAGAGTATAAGGAGAATTCTATATCAGAACAGATTTGAGTTGCATTTTGAGTCAGATGGATATCATACGACACAATGCAATGGTAACAACTAGTGAGTAGTATGAGCAAATAACGGTGATGTGATATCACCTTGTATCTAATACCGTCATTCCGGACATAATTTTTATGTCACTCAAGACCTTGGAAAATACGTGAGAAGCCTAAGGTTGAGCTAACAATATATTAGAGATCCATAAATATTATAATAATGCCAAGTGAATGCAGATGATGACCACTAGATTGTGTCTCCAGTGCTAGACCGGAAAAGGGTAAAGGTGATGATTCCTTCCTGAGGAATAAGATGACTGGGTCATATTAAAAGACAAGACCAAGTGGGTCGTGATACGAAGAGCATTAGGCACTTGGTAAAGTCTGGCCGAGGTCCAGGACCTTTGGCCTGAGTGTGTAGTCAAGTAATCATAACGAAGGGAAGAAAGTTGACTAGGTTATTTTCTGTACGGTCATCAAAAGGATCTAGAGGTGAGCTGCAAAATGCGATCAGTTGAGGTTGTAAAGTGGTTTTTAAGTGATTGATGGACTAGTAATCCTCACACTATTGGAGAGTGTAACCTCAGTTTTCTAAGGATTCAGTTAGAGGGATACTTACCGGACAAAACATAGGACATCGGCTTAGTGGATCGGGCAATTGAGCTGGATGACAACGGTGAGATATCTGGTAACCACTCTAGAACGTGGTAGCAGGCACTTCTAAGGTCTGTACATGAAAAGATTTCAGAGTTAGTGGTTTTATGAAAGGCCGACGAGGCTACCTAGGATACTATGGATAGCATGAGACATAACCTTTCAGAGACCTTTGTGGACATAGTTAAAATCTAGGGAAAAACGAGTTAGGGCTTGGCCCTATACCTGTGTTATATTGTCTGACTACTTGTTTATTTCATACTTGAGTGCTTGGTCAGGATGTGTGTTATTGGTGACCGTTATGTGCGGGATACTTATGTGTGGAAACGATGAGTCTTGTGCGGTAATAAGTAGATACACTGGATTCGTACCATGAGGGCTGACCTTATGATTGACGTATTTTAAGTTCGGGGAGAAACTTATTCTAAGGGGGGATTGATGTAATACCCGGAAATATTTATTTCGGCTAATTCAGAAACAAATCACAACTCGACCGTTTGCGAACTCTTTCCGACGCTTTAGTTCTTATGTATGGACTCCGACATTACGAGTCTTCTTTTAAGTTTCAGGATGAAACTTATTTTAAGGGGGTACTGATGTAATATCCGGAATTTTTATCCTGTTTAATTCCGTAGCAAACCGGATTTCGATCCTTTGATCCATATATGTCTACCTAGTCGGACACAATATCTTAAAATTTTATCATTTATTGTAACCTCACTTCACATAAAATGATAAGATTTTTATAGAAAACGCTAATCCACCAAACCTTATTTGTATTAGTATATGTTCTTGACAAAGTCGTGACGCCCTTTTGACGAGACCAAGACGAGACCATGACGAGTTATGACGAGACCGTGACAAGATCATGACAAAGTCATGCATGGGCTTGACAAAGCCATGACATGTTTTGACAAAGCCTTGACAAAACTGAGCCCACCTTGCCATCTTATTTCGGCCCACTTCTTGTACTTACCTTGTCCAGCCTTGGCTTTGTCCCTTGCTGGCGGATTGGACCAGCCCAACAGTGAAGTGCCAACCTGCTACACGAGCCCATCTACAAGATCACTTGAAATCCATGCAGCCCTTGCTTGCTCTTGCCCTCCGTGTTCGCTCCAAACGGTGTGTGCGGGTCAATCGTAGTAAAAGCAAGGAATTCCAGGGGTCGATCACAGGGACTCGGTGAAACAAAGTCGATAACGGTAAGCTTCGTAAATACTAACCACAAAGAGCAATTAACACAATCAAAGATGAATAAGAAGTCAATAAAGCAAACATGCAATTCTAGGGATTAAAGCGTCTAGTTGTGGTTCCAACTCAAGATCTAAAGATAAGCGGACAAAGCTGAGATTTTTGCAAGGGGAAGGTGTTACTAAAGTGGACTAGATCACCGGGTAAGTCTCACTACTCACTAATCCTAAACCTTAACTCCTATTACCGGGTAAGTCTCAAGGAATCAAGATAAAGAACTATAACCTCAAACTAACACACCATCTAAGGGAATAGAATCAACCTTTACCTGGTAAGTCTCAGGCTAACTCACAAAGATGGGATGAAAGCACACTCAAACCCCAACAAAGGATAAACCTTTATTACCTACACTTATGATCGTTGGTACACAAACTAAGGAATTACCGGTTAAGTCTCATCCTAAGCTTGCTTTGAACCAGGAAAGGTGTAATAAGAATAGGATTTGGCAAACTCTAACACTTAACTCTCAGTTTAGGATCAGATAAGCCACCTCGGTCAACCAAATTCCACCCCGGCCGAGATGTTCATCGACTGAGCGAGATGCTTAGGGTTAAGGTTAAAGACTCGAACTTTCAGGGTCCTACTGGAATCTAAGACTATTCTATCATTGTCTTTTCCACAACCTTCAGCCAATCACCCTAGAATCACACAAGGAAATTAGCCACTCATCATCATTATTAAAGTATTATATATATGGGAAGAAGGTGAATATTTGAACAAGAAGAATTTAATGAAAAGACTTCAATAACTGAATCAAATATCACAACAAAAGCGTTCCTTGGATAGCAATCCAACAAGACAAGACAACAAGTAAGGGAATTAAAGACAATCTTACAAAACCCTCCAAAAAGCTATAAAAGCTATGATCTTCAATCTTCCTTCAACCTTCAAAAAGGTTATTCAAAACTCCCAACTGGAGTATGGCTGCTGCGTGCTATAAACCCTGATCGGTGTAAGCGGGATGTATGCGAGATGTTGGATTTGTGGAAATCCAACCCTTTTTATAGGAAAATAACCCTCCAAAGATAAAATATCTTAGAAAGATCTTCTCCCATAAAAATAAGTAAAATATAAGATCTTCTTCCTTCCAGGAGCCAAGCCCAAAAATATAAGATCACCTTCCAAAGATAAAAGATCTCAGCCAAGAATAAAATATTCTCGCCGCGTCCTAGGTGTTCGCCTCGGTCGAGTCGGCGTCTTTGGATCACCTCGGTCGAGATGAATCTCTGGTCAACCGAGGTGAGTCATAACTGAATGTGAAATCTCTCAAAACTGGTCCAAAGTGAATCTTAATCCATGGCTATGCTTCCTGGATGGCTCCTTATGCTCCTCAACGTAGCTCCAATGACTCCATAGCTCCTTCTGTTCCTTTTTTATGCAAAACGTGCCATTTTACCTACAATTACAGCAAAACTAGGTGTAGACCTCGATTCCCGCAAAGGTAGATGAAATGGTAATATAATCACATATTATACATGCAATCATGCAGGTTATGAAAGATAAAACGTCCAAACAAACCCCAAAATATAGACTATAATTCATGCTATCAAAATACCCCATACTTAGCCCTTGCTTGTCCCCAAGCAAGTTCCGCATATAGAAGACAAGATAGAATGGATTAATAGTCATGAAAATCAACGAAAAGTCTTTCAAAAACATTTTATGGTGTGTTACAATCATAGATCACTCTAAGAGAATACTTCATGGAATTTAAAATCCAAATATGATCAAAACATTTTATAAATATAGGAAAGTTGTTCATCTTTGCATAAAATCATAGAATGCATAATAAGTCATAATTATCAAAATTAATCATGTATAATCCAGTTTAAACCACTAAGTCAATCAACAAGCTCAAGGTCTCAAGGGCTTCCCAAAAGAAAAGGTCAAGAAACGTGTAGGGTAGGGATGTATGTAAGGTAATGTGGTGCTAGAATCTGGGAAAAGGATGAACTTCACTTTCACTTTGACTTGCAACATCTTCCACCAATAAGCTTTGCTTATTTCACACTTTTCTTTTTACTTTACTTTTTGGGATGCATGGACAGAGGTGCACAATAACCGAAGCCTAGGAAATCAGCAATCATCAATTTCTTGAGATGCATCAAACCCTTGATGCACATACCATGACCCGTTAGGAATATCGCTCAATCCGACTTTGGGAAGACACAAACACCCGGCTATGTGAATGGTGCCGAGTTACTCATCTTCATGATTGACTTCCCCAAACCTAAAATTACTTTCTAGTACTTTCACTTCCAGCCACTTCTCAACTTTACTTCACTTGCTTTCACCGCTTCGCTTGCTTCCAAATTCCCGGATAGGTAAAGGGAGGCAAAATGTATATGAGGGGCTAAGCATGATCAAGAAGAAGAAGAGAGAAGAATGAATTGCCTTGGTCTTTCCAGGAAGAAAGTGAGAGAACTCATGATGTGGTGTCAACCTTCAAATTCAACATAATTTAGACAAAAACGAAGTATTAAACATGCCAATAATTTCAAACAAAGCATTTAGCAACTTAAACATATTATAAAACCTTTCAAACACATAAAGAATTTAAAACCAGTCAGTAAACAAGATCTTCACTGAGATTATATCCAGATAAGTAACACAAAAATCGTTTTCGAAAACTCCCAGTTAACCCACCTCGGTCGAGGTGTTCTTGGTTCAACCGAGGTGAAACGCCTCGTTTGGCCAAGACTGACTCGGTCGAGGTCAAAAATTTTTTTTTTTTTAAAACCATTTTTTTTTTTCAGTTTCGACGTTTTTCTCAATCAAATAACCTGTAAATATGCATGCAATCTCAGATAAACATATAAATGCAGAAGTGAAGCATAAACATGAAATATCCGATAAAGTAATCATCGAAGTCATCGAATAAATACATCAAATAGTCATCAAATAAGTACATAGAATACCCCATACTTGGGACACACTGTCCCAGTGGGTCAATATAAGTCTAGAAATAAGAGTACTCATCGGATAAATAGCTGAACTGCATAAAAATATAATAAAGAAAGTCCTGCAGCTCATCAATAGTCGCGATCCAGTGGTGGTGGTGGTGGCACGTATGGATACTGAGTCGGGTCGAACGGGTAACCCATGACGCGCTCGAAATGAAGCTGGGCCATAATATGCTGATAATGCTGCCTCTCCTGCATCTCGCGGATATCCAGTGACAATGCAGCATATGAATCAATAACCTGATCCGTCAGATCATCGATCCGTCTGTGGGCAGCTGGATCTCTCACTCCGCGCCTCCTGCGTCTAGCAGGCGTAACTGGAGAAGTCTCAGCTGGTGCAGGCTCAGTCTCATCATCATCATCCAGATCTATGATCGGCGGCGCGCTCGTCCCTGCAGTATCTGTCCCTGTATCCATCGGGACTCCACCATCTCTCTCATCTATTGTATCCTCGTCATCGTCAGCCTCCTCCTCCTCATCCTCAGCTGGGGCAGCTGCTGCCCCCTTGTAATCCCCATCAGTGGAGCCCAGGCGGTCTGCCAATAGTGTGGATCGTAAACGGTGAACTGGGCAGACCATCGGATCCCCTGTGGCGCAGTCAGCTCCCACGGCATAGCCACATATGGAGTGGTCAGACCTCGGGGAACTAGAATCCTCCGAGTGATCATCTCTTGCAATCCAAGCGGCTTCGGAGCCGCCACCATCGTACAAGCACTGAGGTCCATGCCATGATAAGCAGATATGTGGGTGACAAGACCTCCGCAGCAGATGTCTCCCTTCGCTTTGGCCTTGATCTTGTGCAGGTCCTCTGCCAAGATCAAGCCAAAGTCCGGGAAACCCCCCGTAACCATACAGTACAGACTGAAAAGCTCGCCCTATTGGATCTTCTGGGGCATCTCAGTACGCGCCAGAAGTGTCTCGCTGAATATCCTATGGGCTAACCTAAAGGCTAGGTGGAAGATGACCTTCTCCCTGGAATCTCCAGGGCGCCATCTATCTGCATGCTCAGTAATATGGGCAATCTGCCCCCAGAACTCCCTAGCTACAGATCGGGAAGGGAAGTCAGTGGCGGTGGGCTCAAAAAAGCCGAAAATCTCTCTCCAAATCTCGAGCGGCACTAAGAAGTTCCGGTTCATCAACCGGTACTTCACGTACTGCTCTGTGGGATGGTAGGAAAAGGAGCTAACGAACTCTAGGGTCGGCTCCAAGTAGGCTGGGGCTCGGATCTCAGTAAACTGATCCAGCCCAACTGTAGTGATCATCCTCCTAAGGTCTCCATCTACCCCTAGGCAATCAAAAGCGGACACATCCAGGAAACGTGGTGCAATCACTGGACGGCTAGCTATACGCTCATAATCTACCCGGCATCTCTCGTGGATCACCGGGCGGTAAGGTTTGGAAGAAGAGGAAGGAGGGGAGTGTGAGGATCTATCTCTGAGGGCAAGGCGACGTTCGGAACTCATTTTCTCTCAGCTACTGTCAGATCACCTCAGTCACTGACAACACTCAGGAATCACCTCGGTCGAGATGCAGTTCGACTGGACCGAGGCGTAACAGTTTGCGATTCAAATCTCAGAAATCCAGTTCTTTTCCCCCAAAAATCACTACAATTGCTTCCTATGGGGTACTTAAGCCTTTTCTCAGCAGATGCAAGGGCAACCAAAGCCCAAATCGAAACGAATGAACGAGTTAGGGTTTCGACTGTTTTTACCTCGTTTTGGTCGATTCGTTCGATTTCTTTGCAAATCTGTACTTGCAATGGGATCCTCTACCCTTCAATCGCAGTTTGGAAGCGGAAATCTTCGAAAAAGAGCAAGATTTGAGGAAGCGAGGTGAGAAGGCGCCGCGGTCGAGTCGAAGAGGGTAAAAAAAGTGAAAATTAGATTTTCCCCCCTTTTATACTGTTCCTGGAACTGCTGTCACCTCGGTCGAGATGGTCTCGACTGGACCGAGGTGGTACGGACCGAGGTGGTTCTGCAGAAACCCTAGTCGCCTCGGTTGCTCAAGAATCTACTCGGTCGAGGTGGCCTCGACTGGACCGAGGTGTCTCAGTCAAACTTCGTCTTCTCGAATTCTCGAACTTCTGTACTTCCAGTTATGCTCCTTCCTTAGAGGTCTCCTGTCATCTGTCTAGGACGCCAAAAACAAACAAAACAAAGCAAAAGTAAACTATCTAAGCTAGACTAGAAAACGGGAAAAGAAAGCAATACCTTGGGTTGCCTCCCAAGAAGCGCTTGGTTTAAGGTCGCTAGCTGGACCATAGTGCGTCTCAAATGAGGAATATTGGTGCAACCTCCTCAACCGGAGTTTCCGGTTGGTACTTGTTAAGTCTATGACCATTGACCTTGAAGCTTCCGCTAGTTTCGCCCCATATCTCAACTGCGCCATGAGGAAAAACATGTTTCACAACATAAGGTCCGGTCCATCTAGATTTCAACTTACCTGGAAAAAGGCGGAGGCGGGAGTTGAAGAGTAGCAATAAGTCTCCTTCGTTAAGCTCCTTTGGAATGATACGCTTGTCATGCCATCTCTTCGTCCTTTCCTTATAGATTTTGGCATTCTCATATGCGTTCAAACGCAGCTCGTCCAGCTCGTTGAGTTCCAACAGTCACTTCTTGCCGGCCTCTTTGATGTCGAAATTCAACCATTTAATCGCCCAATACGCTTTGTGTTCCAATTCGACGGGCAAATCGCAAGACTTCCCATATACCAAATTATAAGGGGTGGTACCTATGGGAGTCTTAAATGCGGTCCTGTACACCCAAAGAGCATCGTCCAATTTCATGGACCAATCCTTCCTCGTTCTAGAGACGGTCTTCTCCAAAATTGCTTTGATTTCTCTATTCGAGATCTCGACATGTCTACTAGTTTGAGGGTGATAAGCAGTTGATACCTTGTGGGTTACCCCATACTTTGATAGAAGTGCCTTGAACTTCCGGTTGATGAAATGCGTTCCTCCATCGCTGATGATGATGCACGGAGTTCCAAACCGTGGAAAGATGGTTCTGTTCAAGAACTTCACAACCACCTTGGCGTCGTTAGTGGGAGAAGCAATGGCTTCAACCCATCTAGAGACGTAATCAACCGCAAGAAGGATATAGAGGTTTTCTCCGGAGGATGGGAAAGGTCCCATGAAGTCAATCCCCCATACATCAAAGATTTCCACCTCTTGGATGTTATTGAGTGGCATTTCGTTCCTACTTGATAGATTTCCTGTTCTTTGGCATGCATCACAAGAGACAAGAAAAGCTTGTACATCCTTAAATAATGTAGGCCAAAAGAAACCGGAACGCAATACCTTAGCGCATGTTTTATCGGTGCTAGTATGTCCTCCACAAGGAAGTGAATGGCAATGCCTTATGACGCTATTAACTTCATCTTCAGGAATGCATCTTCGAAGCATCCCATCTGGCCCGCGCTTGAATAGCAGCGGTTCGTCCCAGTAGTAATGTCGTACTTCCTTGAAGAATCTCTTCTTTTGAGAGTACGTCAATCCGGGCGGTGTTTCCTGGCAAACAAGATAATTCACAATATCAGCATACCAAGGTCCATTTTTATCAGAAAGTTGGTGGATGGAATGTTCCACCAACTGAGGATGAATGTCAGAGAAGTGAGTAAGAAGATTATTATTCTCAGTAGTCTCAGTTAACATCATCTCGCCATCGACCTCGGTCGAGGCGCAGAGGCGTCGACCTCGGTCAAGGCGCATAGGCGTCGACCGAGATGTTTTTCAGTCGCCTCGCTCAGTCCAGGAAGTGCCTCGGTCGAGGTACTGCAACTGGAACCGAAACTGGAGATCTTCGTCTCCGGAAGTAGTGTCTTAGTTTTAGCTCCTGGATCTTCTTCCAGTGCCTTCAAGCTCCGTATATCTGCATCACAAGAAGCATCTATACCTTCCTCTATTAAACTAAAACTTATAACTCTTTCGAGTGGATCGTTAATAAGGATAGAGCTCACCAATTCTCTTGATTCTTCTTCATCGTAGATGTTGAAGATATCATCAGTTAGCTGCTCCCCCTTCATGGCTGCAAGTAGTGCGAACTCCACCTCATCGCCACCAATGTTAAATTTCAACTTGGCGTTCTTGCAATCCACATTGCAACCCGATGTTGCTAGAAATGGCCTCCCGAGAATAATAGGAACATGATAATCTGCGGGAATGTCAAGTACAACAAAATCTATAGGTAGATAGAAGTTACCTAACTTGACCGGAACGTCCTCCAAGATGCCCACGAGATGGGTGATGGAGCGATCCGCCATATAAAGTCGAATCTTGACCGGCTTGGGCTCTCCAAGTCCGATCTTCATACATAGCTCCAGCTGGATGATGCTCACGCTGGCTCCTAGATCACAAAGGGCTTCACAAGTGACATCCCCAACTTGAATGGGAATGCTAAATGAGCCGGGATCTCGCAACTTAGGTGGCATCTTCTCCTTCATGATCTTGATAAGCTCCGAGGATTTAGATGTCATCCTAACTTCACCAAAGTCTTCCAATTTCCTTTTCCTTGATAGGATCTGCTTTAAGAATTTCCCATAGGCGGGCATTCCTAGAATAGCATCAAGGAAAGGAATGTTAATATGCAGTTTATTCATCAAGTCAAGGAACTTACCAAAGTGCTTGTCTAGATGTGCTCTGGCCCTTGACTGGGGGAATGGAAGTGGTGGTTTGTATGCAGGAGGCGGGATATAAGTTTCAGTTGTCCCCCCTGCTTTCTGTTGCTCCGCCTCGGGTGGTATCTCGGTCGAGGTGTTCTTCGACTGGATCTGGACCGAGGTGGTCTGCGTCGAACGAGGTACTGGATCTTCAGTTTTGAGTCCACTCCTCGTCGTTATGGCCATGCACTGGCCCTTAGGGTTGCTTTCCGTCTTTGCTGGAAGTTTCCCTGGATCTCTTGGCGCTTCATTCGCCCTACTTGCAAGTTGTTGTTCGAAGGACTTTTGGGCCCTCGAAAATGAAGTCATAGAAGTCTCCATAGCGCTAAGCTTGATCAAGATAGCCTCCAAACCTGCGTCTTTCTTTTCCGGCTGAGACGAACTTGATCCTTGCCCCTGGCTCTTTAATGGAGTAGAAGAAGAAGAAGGGGAAGAGAGGAAAGGGTTAGAGGAATTATTAGAGTTGGAGTTAGAATAATTGTTACTAAGATTCTGGTTGTTTTGATTGTTCGTCCTCCAATTGTTGCTATTGGACCCTCTATTGTTGTTGTTGTAGTTGTTGTTCCGGGAACCGTTGTTGTTGTTACGGTATCCATTGTTGTTGTTCCTTTGTCCTTGCTCTTCCTTCTTGGTTTGAGCAACCAAGAGTTCCTTCAATTGCTTCACGTCATTCTTCAAAGACGTGAGTTGATTGTTGTTGGATTGAGTCTCTTGAAAGTTGACTCTTTTGACTCCACCTTCAGCTCCTTGGTGGGTATATTTCTCCATGTGCAAGGCTTGCTTCTCAATGAAGTCCCAAGCCTCGTCAATCGCCATGTCCATGAAGGTACCGGCGGAGAGTAGTTGGAGATTGAACTGGGTGCTTCCGTCCAGTCCTTTGAAGTAGATCTCTAACAACTCGATTTTTGGAATCCCATGATGTGGGCAATCCAAAAGGATGTCCTTGAACCGCTCCCATGACTTGGACAAGCTCTCCTTGTCCTTCATAATGAAAGCATTGATCTTCCCTCTCATTTCAGCTGTCTTTGAGGGGGGAAAGAATTTGGTCAAGAATTCCGTCGTCATCTCCTCCCATGTGCTGATTTTTCCTGGAGGAAGAGATTGATACCCAGTAAGAGCTCTATCTTTTAAAGAAAAGTAAAAAGGTCTTAGCTTATAGTTGTTATTTTCAATTCTGGAAGGTCACAAGGTTTCCATCAAGATCTCGTAGTTTTGAAGATGTTGATGTGGTGATTCCTTCTCCATCCCTCCGAATTGGCATTGGCGAATCATGGATAGAACTTGCGGTCGAAGTTCGTAGTCATGGTCCGCTGGATCTCCTAGGTTGACTCCTGGACGCCTCAGTTGTTGATTAGGGTCCATCCTTTGACCTAGGGTTTGTGGGATTCCTGCAAGAAGAACATCTCGGGCTGGCATCCGAGGTGGATGTATCTCGGCCGGGGCGTCTGGTACTGGGATCTGCCTCGGTCGAGGGTCAGCAACTGGAACCTGCCTCGGTCCAGCATCGGGAACTGGATTGTCCCTCGGTCGAAGTAGAATCTGGTCTCGTATGACGGCCATTTCTGCTTCGATTGCTTCAGTTTTGGTGCGAGTTTCTTCCTTCTCTCGCCTTAGTTCTTCCTTGCTGAGGCGTAGCAGCTCTAACGCCTCTTTCAATTCGGCCTCAAGATCGCGGTTGTCTTGTTGGGCCATCTTCGCTTCTCTTAAGCGTCGCTTGTATGTCTTTTCTGGTTCGGGATTGTAAGGAACGATTTCCTTCCCAGTGCGGGTTCTTCGCATATACCTAAGAAAGAACCTGCAAAAGTCGTCACTCAAGTAGAGTGGTTAGATGACACGTGGGCAAGTGCCCCAAGAGCAAACCGTACCGGCTCGTTCTAGACCAATTCCCCGGCAACGGCGCCAAAAACTTGTTCGCTCCAAACGGTGTGTGCAAGCTTTAAATTTATAACCCTAGACTTAAGCTTAAAATAAGGATGCAAACCCGCAGTGTACGGGTCAATCGTAGTAAAAGCAAGGAATTCCAGGGGTCGATCACAGGGACTCGGTGAAACAAAGTCGATAACGGTAAGCTTCGTAAATACTAACCACAAAGAGCAATTAACACAATCAAAGATGAATAAGAAGTCAATAAAGCAAACATGCAATTCTAGGGATTAAAGCGTCTAGTTGTGGTTCCAACTCAAGATCTAAAGATAAGCGGACAAAGCTGAGATTTTTGCAAGGGGAAGGTGTTACTAAAGTGGACTAGATCACCGGGTAAGTCTCACTACTCACTAATCCTAAACCTTAACTCCTATTACCGGGTAAGTCTCAAGGAATCAAGATAAAGAACTATAACCTCAAACTAACACACCATCTAAGGGAATAGAATCAACCTTTACCTGGTAAGTCTCAGGCTAACTCACAAAGATGGGATGAAAGCACACTCAAACCCCAACAAAGGATAAACCTTTATTACCTACACTTATGATCGTTGGTACACAAACTAAGGAATTACCGGTTAAGTCTCATCCTAAGCTTGCTTTGAACCAGGAAAGGTGTAATAAGAATAGGATTTGGCAAACTCTAACACTTAACTCTCAGTTTAGGATCAGATAAGCCACCTCGGTCAACCAAATTCCACCCCGGCCGAGATGTTCATCGACTGAGCGAGATGCTTAGGGTTAAAGGTTAAAGACTCGAACTTTCAGGGTCCTACTGGAATCTAAGACTATTCTATCATTGTCTTTCCCACAACCTTCAGCCAATCACCCTAGAATCACACAAGGAAATTAGCCACTCATCATCATTATGAAAGTATTAAATATATGGGAAGAAGGTGAATATTTGAACAAGAAGAATTTAATGAAAAGACTTCAATAACTGAATCAAATATCACAACAAAAGGGTTTCTTGGATAGCAATCCAACAAGACAAGACAACAAGTAAGGGAATTAAAGACAATCTTACAAAACCCTCCAAAAAGCTATAAAAGCTATGATCTTCAATCTTCCTTCAACCTTCAAAAAGGTTCTTCAAAACTCCCAACTGGAGTATGGCTGCTGCGTGCTATAAACCCTGATCGGTGTAAGCGGGATGTATGCGAGATGTTGGATTTGTGGAAATCCAACCCTTTTTATAGGAAAATAACCCTCCAAAGATAAAATATCTTAGAAAGATCTTCTCCCATAAAAATAAGTAAAATATAAGATCTTCTTCCTTCCAGGAGCCAAGCCCAAAAATATAAGATCACCTTCTAAAGATAAAAGATCTCAGCCAAGAATAAAATATTCTCGCCGCGTCCTAGGTGTTCGCCTCGGTCGAGTCGGCGTCTCTGGATCACCTCGGTCGAGATGAATCTCTGGTCAACCGAGGTGAGTCATAACTGAATGTGAAATCTCTCAAAACTGGTCCAAAGTGAATCTTAATCCATGGCTATGCTTCCTGGATGGCTCCTTATGCTCCTCAACGTAGCTCCAATGACTCCATAGCTCCTTCTGTTCCTTTTTGATGCAAAACGTGCCATTTTACCTACAATTACAGCAAAACTAGGTGTAGACCTCGATTCCCGCAAAGGTAGATGAAATGGTAATATAATCACATATTATACATGCAATCATGCAGGTTATGAAAGATAAAACGTCCAAACAAACCCCAAAATATAGACTATAATTCATGCTATCACTCCGCCAGCCCAACAAGAAGAGCCCATTGTAGTATCCTTGGGAGCTATCTCTTGCTTACGTGGAGCTGAGCTGGACTAGGAGTACGCTGAATGAAACGGTTCCTAAAATCACGTTGAAGTTCCTTCTTCCAGGTGCACGTCCAGGTACATCGACTACCATTCTCCCTTTCCTTCTTCGACACCAACCCGTCCATCTCCTTCTCCCCACGCCTGTGTAGCCGTAACCCTACCCGTCGCCTTACCACCATCGCACAACGCCATCACCTCGCCACCCTCCTTCCCTTTTGCTGCGAGAAGTAGCAACGACCATCTCTTCCACCGCAATAGTGGTCACGTACACATCTGTCACACACAATAACAGCCAGGCGAAGCTCAGGACTCCTTCTCTTCGTACCCTTAACACCACTACAACTATGCTGTTTGCAACTTTCGCTGAAGATCAAGAGCCAGGGAGTCACAACATCAGGGTAGCCGGGCTATCCCTCATCCTTGCACGCTGGTAGTTGGAACCAGGATGTCGCAACATCGCTCACCCACTTCCTTCGCTGGTAACCGATGGCAGACACTGCTGTCTACACCAAGTACACCTCTCATTCTCCTTCCCTCCTCTTTTCTCCAGCCTGGATCCAAGCGGCTCGATGTGCAACAGTGGAAGAGCTCCCCCGGATGGGACCTTACTGCCTCTACGAAAACACCAGGGTAAGTCCCTTAGGTGACTCCCTTGCTACCCAAACTCGATCCCTATCGTCAACCTTCATCTTGTTTCCTTGTGTGCCACAACAGGGACAACATCTGGCGAGTTGCAAGCACAAACTCACACACCACTTTAACCACCACCATGCCATGCTTGTTCGAGCATGGATCCGGAAGGGAGGGGTAAGCCATATGCAGTGTTGTCTAGAACCATGTACATAGGAATGGAAGAGATTTAATTTGGCCATGCCTCCCACAGGGTTCGAACCATGGGCTTGGGGAAAAAACAATGAGACATTCCACTGTGGGCTGGTAAGATTCGAACCCTATACCTCTTGCAAAACTTAGTTTCTTTATTTCCAAAAATTGTGTTATGTAGCCACCTTGGAGCTTAGGTTTCGGTATCTTAGATTGATCATACACCGTTGAATTTTTGATATTTTATTGATGGATATATGTAGTTTGATGTATTAAATTTTGGGAGCAATCCAACGGTCGGATTTAGACTTATAAGATCCCGAAGTATGGTTGTAGTGTAGTTTGGAAGGAATAGGGTGATTTTGGATAAGTATTTGAAGTTTGGTATCTTAAAGCCAACTTTGGTGTTGTGTATAGATTTGGTGGTTTATTATTTTGGGATTGTTATCCTTCTAGAAAAGAGTGGACTTAGCATGGTACGTTTAAGAATTTTTCTCGAAATTTTAGGGATTTAGTTGAAGGGTCGTTTTTGAGACCAAAGATGAATCGATGTGAATTCCGGTGGGAAGTTTGAAAGCGGAAATCTTTCAAACTTGTAATCCTTTTCCATTTTAGAGTTGAGATATATGTGTTGGGTACTAGTGGAAGCATTAGAGACGTTCTGGATTGTTTTAGGGTTTCCGAGCATAGGGGTACAATCGTCATATTGTCAAGTAAGGCTAGTTTAGTGTTTACTCTCATATGATTTTTATTAACTTAGAAGTGAATACTTCTAAGGTGTTGAATACGTTGTTGATGCAAGGTTTATGTTATGATCAGGCAGTCGAGATCATACTCGGCAAGATCGAGTGATATTGTGGACGAGACTTAACTTGGTTCAGGTATGTCCTTTGAGCTTACTTAGCTAACTTTCAGATGTGAGTGTGAATGATAATAGTGATATTTGAATGATGTGTGCACTAGTGTATTTCATATTAATCATCAACAGACTTACATATCTGGCCTAAGAGTAACGGACGGTAGCATTCAGCTCAGTTAGCCCGAGGGCGTTGGGGGTTTCTTTCGGGACTAGTCCATACTTGGTTTGCGGGGACGCCACTGGTGGAGGTGTGCCAAACCATCACCAGTTGGATAAGGAACGGAGGCGGGAAATCTTAAGACTTCTCGTGCTACAACTTATAAAATGTGATAAAGTGAATCACCTCAGTTATTAGATAATAACCGGATTGTGTGCCAACATGTTGAGTGTTTTTATTCTTCTTTTGTGTGTTTGTGCTATTTATCTTTCTACCTATATTTTGATTAGTTAGCAAACGGTTTATCCTTGTTGTAGAGTTTGTAGAGATAAACAGTTGCAGAGAGATTGGGGACGGATGGTCAGCTGGGTCCACGTACTCATTAGATGGGGACGGGGGAGTCTTTCATACAGCATGCATGTTATGTATCTATATGTATGTTTGTAAGGTTGTCACATGAGTACATTCATACCATAAAAATATTATGTTTTGGAAATTTTTTTAAGTACATTTGTGCCTTGTTGTAAGATCCTAGTAAAGTTGTTGTTAAACCAAGGTTGGGACCCATTGTGAGGTCCTAACCAGTAGCTCCTCGAGTTCCAAGAACTTGGGGTGTTACATGCTTGATTCCGGCTCCTCAATCATCGGTTGCTTTCCTTTATCCACATTCTTTGGCAATGGATCATTGGTGGTGATTCCGCTTCTTGTGGTGATAACAATGATTTGGCCTTTGGGATTATTTTTCTAGTTCTTCTAGGAAGTTTCTCTTGATCTCTTGGAAGTTCTCCGACCTTGCTGAATACTTGATTTTTCAAGGCCTTTTGTGCCTTAGAAATAGAAGTAATCGAATTCTCCAGACCATTCATCTTTCCCATCAAAGCTTCTATCATCCCTTCTAGTTTATCCTTGGGCGCTGAGCTTGATGATGGTTCCTGGCTTTTTAAAGGAGTAGAAGTAGAGGAAGAAGTTGGTTTAAGAGCTTTTCTAGCATGAGAATAAGAGTTATCGGAATTATTTTGAGTTGATCTCCAATTGTTGTTGAAGTTCTTATTGTTGTTGTTATTGTACTTGTTGTTGTTCCTTTGCCCTTGATAATTCCCTTGATTATTTCCTCTTCCTACATACCCAGCATCTTGCTTCCGTGCTTGTGTTTGTGTTTTCAAAAGCTCCTTCAAAGCCTTGACTTCATTGTTGAGAGTGGTGATTTGAGCAATCCTTGAGGAAGTAAGATTCAGCTCTTGAGCTCCGGATCTGGATTCCTATTATCGGGTCTTCGTTGGGAATATTTCTCAACGATTTGAGCTTGTTTCTCAACAAACTCCCAAGCATCATCAACTCTCATGTCCATAAACTTTCCAACTGAAAGGGATTGGAGTTTGAATTGGGTATCCTCATCCAAACCATTAAAATAAATTTCCATCAACACAAGTTTTGGAATCACATGTTGAGGGCAATCTATTAGAAGCTCATTGAACCTTTCCCAAGATTTATTTAAACTCTCATTATCTTTCATAATAAAAGCATTTATTTTACCTCTCAAATCCGCTGTATTAGATGGCGGAAAGAAATTGGTGAGGAATTCCGAAGTCATATTCTCCCATATATTCACTCTTCCGGTTGGAAGTGATTGATACCAAGCAAGCGTCTTATCCTTCAAAGAGAAATAGAAAGGATGTAACTTGTAATTATCATTCCTCACTCTTGAAGGCTTCAAATTGTCCATGAGAATTTCATAATTTTGTAAATGTTGATGTGGATATTCCCTTCCAATCCTCCAAATTGACTTTGGTGGATCATAGTAATAACTTGTGGTCTAAATTCATAATCGCGATCAGCAGCATCGATTATGACGCCTGGACGGCGTGTTTGTTGGACAGGGTCCATTCTTTGACCTAGTGTTTGTGGTATTTGCACAATCGGATCAACTCTCTCATCTCTCACATGTGGTTTAGGTGCCGGTGGTGGCACAACAACGGGTGTCGGTGGATTAACAACACCTCTAGCCTCTCTTGCTCTTTCTTCATTAATTTGTGAAATGTTTTGTCTTAATTCATCCATGTCGGCTAGAAGTTTCTCTTGTCTAGCAAGTCCTTCAGCTCTTTCTCTAATTAGAGCTTCATCTTGTAATTTTATTTGATCAAGAGCCTCATTCAATTCAGCTTGATGATCTCTCTCTTCTTTATTGTTGGCAGCAACCATTTTAGCTTCTTTTAATCTCCTTCTATATGTCTTTTCAGGTTCGGGATCGTAGGGTACAATTTCTTTGCTAGATCGAGTTTTTCACCTCAAAAAAGATCCTGCAAGAACAATCAAGTAGAATTTATCAATAGCAAAAGCAAAGAGTTTCCAAGTTAGATAACCGAAACCGAATTTGGTCTAAGCCAAATCCCCGACAACGGCGCCAAAAACTTGTTTGCTCCAAAGGGTGTGTGCAAGCTTTAAATTTATACCAAGAATAAATTTGATAAGCGAACCCGTAGTGTACAGATCGATCGCAATAAAAGCAAGAATTCTAGGGTCCATCTCGGGGATTTGGTGAAACATAACTCTGAATAAGCAATCTAACAAGAAAGATATGCAATTATTGATAAAAATACAAAGACTTTGTGTAATATTTGGGAAAAAGATTCTAAGGATCAAGATATCCGATTTTGGTTTTCGATTCAAGATTTCTAAAGATTGTATGGATAGAGTTGGAATTGCAAATGTATGTGTTCGATGTACGGTGAAGTCTCCACCACCCATGTTCAAACCCAAAGTCTCTAAAAAAATGAAGCTTAGTCTCGAAAGGATAGAGGATCTAAGGGAAGGATGATACTCTCAAACCAAACACCAAACCAAAGGGAATCAGGTTAACTCACTAAGGTAAGGGTTTTGGCACACTCAACCTTAATAGAGGGGTTTTGAATCCTATAATACCTAGATCTTGTAATCATTGGCAACCAAGAACAGGAATCACCGGGTAAGTCTCTTTCCACACTCGGATATAGGTTAGAAAGGTT
Source organism: Fagopyrum homotropicum (assembly GCA_033239125.1). Taxonomy (NCBI): domain Eukaryota; kingdom Viridiplantae; phylum Streptophyta; class Magnoliopsida; order Caryophyllales; family Polygonaceae; genus Fagopyrum; species Fagopyrum homotropicum. The sequence goes on from BSWB01000006.1 coordinate 87,160,857, forward strand.
CAACAAGGCTAGGGTTTAAGCAATCTTTGACCAAATATTAAGGATAAAGCAAGGTAGGTACGACAGTGAAGAAAATTGGGTTGTTCACCAAAGGAAATCGGTCGATTCTAGCCAAGAAAAGTCTGATTTTTCTTTTCTGCGATGGTTAATCTCAACTCTCAGGGTCCAATATGTTTATGAAGATCATTCTATCATTATCTCAACCATAATCATCAACCCATCACCCTAGAATCACAGGGGTTTTAGCCAAGAATATACATTATCAAAATCAAAGAAGATATTAAATCAAGAATATCAAGAATATTAGAAAATTTTGAATCTTGAATAAAACCAAACCAATCAAAATGTTTGAACAATGAATCAATCCTTCAAACTCATATAATAACTCAAAAACAAACTCCAAATCGTATTCACAATGATAAAATAACCAATCAAACTCACAAAGCTCCAAGAACTTCAATCTCGGACTTCAAACTCCAAACTTCCTTCAATGCTCCCTTGAATGCTTCTTCACGTGTATTGTATATTGAGTAGTATGAGATATCCTGAATGGTGGTAAAACGTCCTATATTTATAGGGTAAGAGATGTGATCTTTATGGTTACAATCCTACAACCAATCGGGTTATACAAGATACAAATCGACCCGTTTACAAAGGAAATCGGTTGATCTATATAAATATTCATCCGGTTTTTGTCTTCTGCACTTTTATCTTTTAGCTCCGTCTTCTATCTTCTATTGTGATCTTTTCTCATATCTTCTCCTATCTTTTAGCTCCCTTCCTGATCCTTTATGATGCCATGCTCCATAAATTCCACTCTAGTTTTCCACCTTTTTACCTACAATTTCACTAGATCTTACAACAAGGCATAGATAAAATAAAACCAAAACATCAAACTGTATAAATATATACATGCAAAGGTTTACAAAACACCGCTGAATAGAAAACCGCAAACCATAACCATACATATACAAAACATCCCATAATCGCTCGTCCAACCTAGTGTACGGAAGCCCTCAGCGGATCTCCCATCTGGGTCACTCTGCAGTCCTCCTATCTTGCAGAATATGTGAAACATGGTATAAATCGTTAGCTAACAAAAATGAATAAGAATAAAGCAATAGCACATATAACATATCAACACATCACAATATGCAATGCCGCACACACAACCGTTTATTATCTTCAATTAGGTTATTCCATTACTAATTCAACTTCTTTTGTGGAACGAGGAGCCTTTAGAACCTCGTCTCTTCCCCTTTTAACCCAGGTTTTGCATGGGAAGTTACGTCCCCGTTGAGCTACTGACTTCCAAACACCTTTTCCACTCTCGATGAGCTTTGGCAGGTGGTCACCGTCTGGTTTAGGTTATAAATGCAACAATCATATGCACACACACACCAGCATCACAAACACTCAAATTCACAACTGCTAGCTAAGTAAGTCCTATGGACGTACCTGATATACACGTAAACATGTACCACGTCACAATCTCATCTCGAGGAAACGATCAACGCTTGCATCAGCAAGGCACACACAATCAACATCATCTAAGGTTAGAAGATCAGACTCCTACATCTCATAAATGTGAGCAAACCATAACTCAAATCTAAACGTCGATATCTCAACATAACTAACAATACCTTAAAACTCTCAAGGTATCATCTAATCAACATTCCTCATTCTCCATTCTAATCCTAATTTAGTTAATTAACCATTAATAAATTAACGAACTTTCACCAGAAAAATGTTTCGCCCGCAGACAATTTCTAAACTCACTTGTCATCAGATTTTATCAAACAAACAAACCGTAATCCTCAGAGTAATATAACAACCATAATGAAATCTCCAATTATCCATTTTGACAAGTCTAAGGTCAATTTAGGCAAAACTGCAATATGGAAAACGAATACATTCATAACTTATTTGTTAAAAAAACCCGATTGACGATCCAAAAGAAGATTCGGAACCACAACAACATCAAATTCACCCGAATCTGAGCGATGGAACCGGTCTGGTGATATATATGCTCGACAAGATCTTCATATGCTCGGAAATGCAAAAACTCGGTACCGATATGATGAGAATGAAGAGATGAATCAAGAAACTCAAACGGAATTGAAATTGGATCAGAAACTGAAAATAGATATGAGTTTGAAGGTTGAGAGAAAATGAGAGCTTTTACGAGGAAACGTGAAAGGAAATGAATTAATTAACGATTTTCCACTATTTATAGCGAAGACGATAATTATCATTTAGCGAAGTCGATAATTATCCTTTAACCGATCCAAAAGCGGGTTGATTCCCCTTCTCCAAACTTCTCGAAATTGGAATAATATATCTGAAATATTGTAGGGATAATTATTCCACAATTGCCTCAGAAAACGCGAATTCCTAAGCTGTCTTTCTTAGCTGCTAAGAAACGAAATAGCTAATCTTTTGGCCGTTTTGTCTTTCTATGCTATTTCATATCTAGGACATGTCCGATGTCCTGATGATTTCTCTCAACTACATTTTTATTAATTGAAGCTCCATAATGCTCCAATGAAATCCGGAGGGTAAAATAATTACCCGGGGAAAATGTGAAAAATTCCCCATAATTCCAAATTTAGGCTAGTAACATAACGGTGGGACTAATACTCAACACTTACGCAATCTTTGTGAGTTATGTGTCAATCAATGATTAAGTTAATAAACATTAATTAGAATTCTAAAATCCTAGCTCTTACATCACATACCCCTTAAGAAAAAGTTTCGTCCCGAAACTTGAGCAACTCCCAAATCTTCTCGGACCTTGTTACGCTAAGAACGTGACACGCAAAAGTCTTAAATTTATACTCGTTATATTTTCCTAACTCCTAGCGAACCCGCAGTGTACGGGACGTTTTGTAGTAGGGATAGTATTCCGAGGTCGAACACAAAGACTGAGGTGAGATTGAATCGATTAGTGACTAAGGATAGTGTTGATCTAGGCTAAGAAAAGAGAAAGAAACAAATAAATTAAAATCTCAATATTTTTGGGTTTGGTTTTGTGCGGTGATCAATCAAGAATCACAACGATATAAGAATGCAAAACAAATTAACAATCTAGCAAATAAACACAAACAAGCAAGACAAACACGAGATATGAGATCAAAGAGAGAAAAGCGGATTCTAGGGGTTGGAAATTCCGGTTATGGCATTGGACTCAAGCTTCTAATCAACCTTGGATAAACTATAGTATGTTGGGAAGGAATGTTTCTCAAATGGGGTCAATTACCGGGTAGGTCTCATGATCCACTAATCCCGCACCTAAGGTCCTATCACCAGGTAAGTCTCTAGGAGTCTAAGGAAGGGATATCTACACAAACCGGATGGTATTCTAGGGATCTAACCTCTCCTTACCGGGTAAGTCTCGGGAAGGCAAGTCCTAAACACCTAGCCTAGCACACTCAGTCCAATAGCGGCTTGTGAGGCTCACTACTACCTAGAGTTCGTCATCTTCGGTATCTAAGAGCAAGAATCACCGGGTAGGTCTCTTCTAACACTTAGTTGCTAACACTAGGTAACCCTAGGATAGATTTAGCTCAACAAACACTAGGATTTCAACAATCTAACATTCTAGCACTTAGATTCATCAAAACAAGTGAGTTAGTCAGAACCACGGGTTGTTCATCCCTTTCCACCGCCGTGGACTGGCAAGAACGAACCGTGGTTTCCAACAGTAGCTCGGTTCAAGCAAATGAATCATCCAAAGGTATATCTAAGTCCATCCTATCATAGTCTATGCCATAACCATTATTTCCTTACCCTAGAATCACATCTATCTAGCCAACAACATGCATCATCACAATCAAAGTCATCAAGCATAAAATCATGGAATCCATGTCAAGAGGATAAAAATGAAAAAGAGATGAAACAAGTGAACAAGAAATCAAAGCTGAATATGAGTTTAAGAAAGACTTACAACCCTTCAAAAGAAGGTTCAATCGATTCTTACAAAACACTTGCAAAACGTCTTCACAAATCTCACTGAAAACTATAAAAAACTAAGAATGGTGTGTTCTTCTCTTCTTCTCCAATGGACCCTTTTCTTCTCCTCCAAGAGTAGATCCAATCCAATCTTCCAATGAGAGAATATGTATTGTTGAGAGTGTGGGAGAGAATGGGAGTGATGGGTCTGTCATAACAACCTGCAGGACCACCTTATATACTCAACAAATTGCAAGAGTCGGTCATGAAGATCGTGGGACAGCTGTCACAGCTGTCTGGGGAAAACCACGGCATATTTCCACGGGCGTGGTTCTTCCAATGATCGTGGTTTTGATGCTTCAGCACTATATGGATCATCAAGCCACAATTTGGTGCATGGCATGCACCAATAAGGTCCCATGTGTCCTCCTTAGCCCTAGCTTGCTTCCCAATGAGTCCGAAGGTGTGTTATCTCGAGGAACGATCCTCGAATGTATCGATTAAGCTCTTAAAGCTCCTGAAATACCTACAAAGCATGCAAAAGTCCGTGTAGACGTCTATCTCGACAAAATACATGAATTGAGTGCAAATCGTTACGAACTAGTGCAAACCATGCATGAATGAGCGGAAAAACTATCTAAATGAGTGCCTAAACCTAAGTCATAAATCGTGTTATCAAAAATACCCCATACTTATGGTTTGCTCGTCCCTGAGCAAGTCCCCAATTATAGACTAAGAGATGACATGATTTATGCATGTAGAAAAACAACAAAATCTTTTTGGAGTTGTGCTTCTAATATTGGATCACCTTCATAGTCATGTTTCATGGCAATGGACAAGCAATCATGCATCAAATAAATGAAGGCATGGAAAAACAATTGTACTTAACTCGAAGGCATGCATGAAATGTAAAAACGAAGAAGTCAAGATGATCAAGAGCATATCCAATCTAGATCACTAAGTCTTACACACATGCAAATAGGTCACAAGGGCTTAGGAAATAAGAGGCTAAGAAACGTTGTGATTAGGTGGGAATTTTTCTAGGTCATGGAATGCTAATCCGGGAATGGAACTAACTTCACAACTTCACATTTTTTATCAACTTCCCACAAGTGTATATTTTCTCCATCTTTTCTTTCGTTTCCTTTCTTTTTCTTTCACTTATTTTTGAGACAATGGCATTGGTGTACAAAAGCCGAAACCTTGGTGATTAGCCGTCCTCGCGCTTTTTTTATTTTTCGAGGTGCATCCACACCGGGCACACATACCAAAGCTCATTAGGACTATTGGTTTATTTGACTTTGGCAAGGCACAAACACCCGATTATGTGAATGATGCCGAGTTACTCGTCATTTAAACCAACGTCCCCAAACCTATATTTTTTTCTACACTTTTCACAACAAATTCAGCACTTCATTCATAACATCCATCATCAACAAATTCACCCAACACTTGCTTTTCACACACTCAACACACTAACATGCTCCTATTCCCGGATGGGTCAAAAAAGGTCAAATTTATATCAATTGAGGTGTTCAAACAACATGATCAAGATGAGAAGTAGAGAAAGATGAATTGCCTTAATCACTCCTAGATGATGTGCAAGAACTAGCATGTAATTTCGACTTTCAATACTCAATCCAATCAAGACAAACATCATGATCACAATCCATTCATGGGATTCAAGATAAGTACTTCAAGTCCACATATGCATTCATCAATTCAACACATAAGGCCATCCATAGCCAATCCACACGACAATCTCATCATAAGGGTCATTCCCAAGCTTAGAAGCACTAAGATTTTTTTTAAAATTTTCTGATTTTTTGGATTTTTCGAAATGTGTATGTACAATGCAAGACATAATGAAGCATGTGACTAAAAGAAACTACCCTAGATGCTAATCATGCAAAAGATCATGCAAACCCCACCCCATACTTAGAAACACATTGTCCCCAATGTGTAAATGAAGTAAAGAAGGGTGAAAGAGGGTTCTCACAATGTAAAAATGGTTTGCTTTGGTATTTGGGATCATTCAAGTGGAGTGATGGCGGATGATCCTATCAACGATGGTAGAGAGCTCAAGGTGTTCGTTATGGCGTCGGGACCCGCGCTAGGCACCGCTAGCCATCCAAGTTCCGCGTCCGCTCCACCCATAATTGATGAGGGGTTCATCATCATCATCATCCACATGCCATGCAAGGCTTCCATGCTACCAAGACTCTAGCACACACACAAAGGACACCAAGCACACAAAAATAGAAAAATCAAAACAAAAACAAAAACGAAAAAGGGAAAGATGTCTACCAATGGGTTGCCTCCCATCAAGCACTTCTTTGAGGTCATTAGCTTGACCAAATTCGGGGGCGTCTCACTCAAGGTGAAGTGGGGCAATCATATCCACCGGAGTTCCCGGGATATACTTCTTCAAACGGTGCCCATTCACCTTAAAATCTCCACAATGCTCCCCTCCTATCTCAACCGCTCCATGGGGAAAGATCTTCTTCACTATATAAGGACCCGTCCATCTTGACTTTAGCTTTCCGAGGAAGAGCCGCAACCTTGAGTTGAAGAGAAGGACAAGGTCGCCTTCACTCAACTCCTTTGGGATGAGACGTTTGTCACGCCATCGCTTGGTCCTTTCTTTGTAGATCTGGGCGTTTTCATAGGCATCCAACCGGATCTCCTTAAGAGCATTCATGTCAAGCAACCTTTTCTCTCCGGCCTCCTTGAGGTTAAAATTCAGCCATCTAATGGCCCAATACGCTCTATGCTCCATCTCTACCGGAAGGTGGCAAGATTTGCAATAGACTAGCTTGTAAGGAGTGGTGCCAATCGGTGTCTTGAAAGCGGTTCTATAAGCCCACAAAGAATAATCGAGCTTCATAGCCTAATCCTTCCTCGTCCTAGAAACCGTCTTCTTAAGAATTTCTTTTATCTCCTGGTTGGAGATCTCCACTTGGCCACTAGTCTGGGGATGGTAAGGTGTTGCCACCTTATGAGTCACCCCATACTTAGCCAAAAGTGTCCCGAAGTTCCTATTGGTGAAGTGCTTCCCTCCATCACTTATGATCACCCTTGGTGTTCCAAACCTAGGGAAGATCACTCGGTTGAAGAACCGCACCACAAACTTGGCATCATTTGTCGGAGAGGCGATTGCCTCCACCCATCTTGACACATAGTCCACCGCCAATAGGATGTAGAGGTTGCCACATGAAGAAGGGAATGGTCCCATGAAGTCCACACCCCAAAAATCAAATATCTCCACCTCTTGTATGTTGTTCAAGGGCATCTCATTCCTCCTTGAGATGTTGCCCGTCCTTTGACAAGCATCACATGCTACCACAAAATTTTGCACATCCTTGAACAAACTTGGCCAATAGAACCCGGATTGCAACACCTTAGCACATGCTTGTGTGAGCTAGCATGGCCTCCACATGGCAAGGACTGACAATGGCAGATCACACTCTCCACCTCATCCTCCGGTATGCATCTCCTAAAGACTTTCATCCGGCCCTCTCTTAAACAAAAGCGGCTCACTCCAATAGTAATGTCTCACATCCTTGAAGAACTTTTTCCTTTGGGAAGAGGATAAACCGGGTGGCACCTCCTCAAACACAAGGTAGTTCACTATGTCGGCATACCATGGCTCATTACCCCTTGACACATAAAACAAGCACTCCTCCACCATTTGCAATTGCTCATCCCGGAATGAGTCATCAATCGGGATGTCATCTCTCTCAAGCTCCAATGGTAGGAGTCTACTAAGGTGATCCGCAACAGAATTTTCGGACCCTTTCTTATCCCGGATTTCCATGTCAAACTCTTGAAGAAGAAGGATCCACCGAATCAAACGAGGCTTGGCATCCTTCTTGGTAAGGAGATAACGGATCGCAGCATGATCCGTGTACACAATGACCTTCGCTTCAACAAGATAAGAGCGGAACTTCTCAAATGCGTACACAACCGCTAGCAACTCCTTCTCGGTGGTAGCATAATTGAGTTGGGCATCATCTAGCGTCTTGCTAGCATAATAGATGGCATGTGTAAGCCCATCTTTCCTTTGTCCCAAAACAGCCCCAATGGCTACATCACTCGCGTCACACATGATCTCAAACGGTAGACTCCAATCCGGAGGTTCAATGATGGGAGCGGTGATCAAAGCATTCTTCAACCTACAAAAAGCCTCAAGGCAATCCTTGGAGAAACCAAACTCAACATCTTTCATTAGTAGGTTAGTAAGAGGCTTAAAAATCTTAGAGAAATCATTAATGAATCTCCGGTAAAAACTGGCATGCCCTAGAAAACTCCTTACCCCCTTCACCGAGGTAGGTGGTGGCAACTTCTCTATTGTTTCTATCTTAGCCCTATCAACCTCAATGCCTCAGTTGGACACCAAGTGTCCCAACACAATACCTTCACTTACCATGAAGTGGCATTTCTCCCAAGTCAAGACAAGGTTTGTCTCCTCACATCTCTTAAGCACTAAAGACAAGTTAGCTAAACAATCATCAAAGGAAGATCCATAAACAGAAAAATCATCCATAAACACTTCCATGATGTTTTCAATATACTTAGAAAAGATGGCCATCATACACCTTTGAAAGGTGGCGGGTGCATTACACAACCCAAATGGCATTCTCCTATATGCAAATGTACCCCAAGGACATGTAAATGTAGTTTTCTCTTGATCATCGGGGTGAATAGGGATTTGGAAGAATCCACTATAGCCATCTAAGTAACAAAAATGGGAATGTTGAGCTAATCTCTCTAGCATTTGGTCAATAAAGGGAAGAGGGAAGTGATCTTTCCTAGAGGCCACATTTAGTTTCCTATAGTCAATACACATCCTCCATCCTGTAACCGTTCTAGTTGGGATTAGTTCATCATTCTCATTGGTTACTATGGTCATCCCACCCTTCTTAGGAACCACATGCACGGGACTAACCCACTTACTATCCGAAATCGGGAAAATGATTCCCGCATCTAGCAATTTAAGGATCTCTTTCTTGACTACTTCTTTCATGATAGGGTTTAGCCTTCTTTGAGGTTCAATTGACGGTTTATGGTTGTCTTCCATTAAGATCTTATGCATGCACAAAGAAGGTTTAATGCCAACTAAATCATCAATGGTATAGCCTATGGCTTTCCTATGCAATCTTAACTCATGCAACAATCTAGCAAGTTCATCATCATTCAAGCATGCATTCAGAATAACCGGATATGTAGAATTCTCACCAAGAAAAGCATACTTCAAATGAGAGGGGAGGGGTTTAAGTTCAAGTTTAGGAGGACCTTTATCAATAGGAGACGCTCCATACAATGTAGGTTGAGATGAATCCAAAGCCATGGAAGAGTCCCCAAAGCTCCTTGAAGCTTGATCAACAACCAATGTAGTTTCTGGAGAAACCACGGGCAAAATTACGGGCTTTGGCACAACCACGGCCGTGGAACTTGCAAAGCTAGAATTTCGGAGCACTCCAGTAGGTTCCACGGGTAAAACCACGGGCGTGGTTTCCCCTTCCTGGCCGTGATTTCTACAGGAATTCAACACACCTTCGTGTGCTTCAAATTCAGCTCTTGTCTCCTTTTCCAATGCATCCAAAGCCTTGATTTCTTCATTGCAAGCCTCCTCAACTCCTTCCTCCATCAAACTTAGGCTAAGAACCTTCTCCAAGGGATCCTTGATCAAGATCGAGCTCACAACTTCTCTAGACTCCTCTTGCTCGACAATGTTGAACACATCTTCACCAAGGGCTGGCCCCTTCATCATTGTGGATAGTTTGAACTTAATATTCTCTTCTCCAATGTTGAAGGAGAGAATTCCATTTTTTAAATCCACCAAACATCCAGAAGTGGCTAGGAAAGGTCTCCCTAAGATGATAGGATCCGGATAGTCCGCCGGGATATCCAAAACAACGAAGTCTATGGGCATATAGAACTTCCCTAGTTGCACCGGTATGTCTTCCAATATTCCAACCGGGTGAGTTATCGAACGGTCTGCCATGTAAAGGGTCATCTTGACCGGATTTGGCTCTCCTAGCCCAACCTTGTTGCAAAATGCAAGCGGTATGATGCTTACACTTGCCCCAAGATCACATAGGGCTTCATACTTCACTTCTCCCACTCCAATTGGCACAGAAAAGTATCCCGGATCTCTTAGTTTAGGAGGCATCTCCTCCTTCATGGTTTGGATCAATTCCGAGGACCTCTTCGTCATCCTCACTTCTCCATACTCCTCCAACTTCCTCTTGTTGGAGAGTATTTCTTTCAAAAACTTGCCATATGCCGGCATACCTAGAATAGCATCCATGAACGGAATGTTAATATGCAATTTAGACATAAGTTCAAGGAGTTTACCAAAGTGTTTGTCCAAGCGAGCTCTTGCTCGTGATTGTGGGAACGATAGTGGTGGCTTGTATGGAGGCGGTGCCACGTATGTTGGCTCATCTTCTTTGTTCTTTCCTCCTTCTTCTTGCAATGGCTCTTCCTCTATCACCACTTGCTTTCCCTTATCACTTCCCTTATGTAAGGGATCCTTCATACTCAACCCACTCCTTGTTGTGATGGCCAACACTTGGCCTCTCGGGTTGTCTTTAGTTCTTCCAGGAAGCTTTCCCGGATCTCTATGAGCTTCACCCGCCTTTTGGAACACTTGTGCTTCCAACACCTTTTGAGCCTTAGAAATGGAAGTCACCATGCTCTCAAGACCACTCAACCTTCCAAGCAATTGCTCAAACATCATCTCGGTTCTATCCTTTGGAGGTTGAGTAAATCTGGGTGGAGGTTCTTGTGAAGCCTTTGGTTGTGGAGCTGTGCTTGTGGAAGCGGGAGGGTTCAAGGCTCCATCCGGGTTTGAATAGGACCCGGGATGGTTGTGGTTAGGCCGGTAATTGTTGAATTGCCGGTTGTTGTTGAAGTTCCTTGGGCCTTTATAGTTGTTGTAGTTGCCCCTTCCCATGTAATTCACATCTTCCTCCTTGGAAGACAAGTTTGCTTGCACTTGCACTTGAGGGCTTGCTTGATTCTTCAAAGTTGTAGCACACAACTCCCTCAAAGATTTCAGCTCATTGTTAATTGCATCAAGCTTGAAGTTACTCATGGTGACTTCACTCACCTCATATGCTCCCGCTTTCCTCCCATCACTCTTCCTATGGGAGTACTTCTCTATCACCAAAGCTTGTTTCTCTACAAATTCCCAAGCTTCATCCACATTCTTTTCCATGAAAGTCCCACCGGAAAGAGATTGAAGCTTGAATTGGCTATCTTCATCAAGTCCCTTGAAGTAGATCTCCAAAAACTCTATTTTCGGTATACCATGGTGCGGACAATCTAGGAGAAGGTCTTTGAACCTCTCCCAAGACTTGAATAAGCTTTCTCTATCCTTCATCACGAAGGCATTGATCTTCCCTCTTAGCTCGGCAGTCTTGGAAGGTGGGAAGAACTTTGTCAAAAACTCGGTTGTCATTTCCTCCCAACTACTCACTCGCCCTTGTGGAATAGATTGATACCAAGCCAAGGCTTTATCCTTAAGTGAGAAGGAGAATGCCCTAAGCTTATGGTTGTTGTTCTCCAATCTAGGCGGCCTTAAAGTCTCCATCAATATCTCATAGTTCATCAAGTGTTAATGAGGAGACTCTCCTTTCATCCCTCCAAATTGATTATGCCGGATCATTTGTAGAACTTGAGGGCGGAGCTCGTAATCATGGGCTGCGGGATCTCCTAAATTCACACCCGGACGGTGTGCTCTTTGTGCCGGATCCATAAGTTGCCCTAACGTTTGTGGCTCTTCAATTGCAATGGGCACAACCCGAATATTAACCGCCGGATGCGGTTGTGGTGGAGGTGGAGGTTGTTGACGATTAAGCTCTCTTTGCACAAGAGCTTGCCTAATCTCTTCAATCTCCCTCCTAGTTGCTTCTTGCCTCTCATTGGCAAGTCTCCTTTCATTCTCCAAGCCTTCATCTCTTAGCCTAATTTGCTCTAAAGCTTCATCTAACTCAGCTTGGAGATCTCTTCCGGCCATCTCTTTTCCTTTTCTAATGCTCTTGGATCTAGATCTAAGGATTTTCTCCTGTTCGGGATCGAATGGAGCTAAATCCTTGCCACGAGATCTTCGCATACACCTAAAGAGTAAGAGATGTCCTGAAAAGCAAAGACACAAATCAAAGGAGATCAAAAGCAACAAGAAAGACCTACACTATAAACAATCACAAACAACGACTCAATCTTAACCTAGTCCCCGGAAACGGCGCCAAAAACTTGTTACGCTAAGAACGTGACTCGCAAAAGTCTTAAATTTATACTCGTTATATTTTCGTAACTCCTAGCGAACCCGCAGTGTACGGGACGTTTTGTAGTAGGGATAGTATTCCGAGGTCGAACACAAAGACTGAGGTAAGATTGACTCGATTAGTGACTAAGGATAGTGTTGATCTAGGCTAAGAAAAGAGAAAGAAACAAATAAATGAAAATCTCAATATTTATGGGTTTGGTTTTGTGCGGTGATCAATCAAGAATCACAACGATATAAGAATGCAAAACAAACTAACAATCTAGCAAAAAAACACAAACAAGCAAGACAAACACGAGATATGAGATCAAAGAGAGAAAAGCGGATTCTAGGGGTTGGAAATTCCGGTTATGGCATTGGATTCATGCTTCTAATCAACCTTGGATAAACTATAGTATGTTGGGAAGGAATGTTTCTCAAATGGGGTCAATTACCGGGTAGGTCTCATGATCCACTAATCCCGCACCTAAGGTCCTATCACCGGGTAAGTCTCTAGGAGTCTAAGGAAGGGATATCTACACAAACCGGATGGTATTCTAGGGATCTAACCTATCCTTACCGGGTAAGTCTCGGGAAGGCAAGTCCTAAACACCTATCCTAGCACACTCAGTCCAATAGCGGCTTGTGAGGCTCACTACTACCTAGAGTTCGTCATCTTCGGTATCTAAGAGCAAGAACCACCGAGTAGGTCTCTTCTAACACTTAGTTGCTAACACTAGGTCACCCTAGGATAGGTTTAGCTCAACAAACACTAGGATTTCAACAATCTAACATTCTAGCACTTAGATTCATCAAAACAAGTGAGTTAGTCAGAACCACGGGTTGTTCATCCCTTTCCACGGCCGTGGACTGGCAAGAACGAACCGTGGTTTCCAATAGTAGCTCGGTTCAAGCAAACGAATCATCCAAAGGTATATCTAAGTCCATCCTATCATAGTCTATGCCATAACCATTATTTCCTTACCCTAGAATCGCATCTATCTAGCCAACAACATGCATCATCACAATCAAAGTCATCAAGCATAAAATCATGGAATCCATGTCAAGAGGATGAAATGAAAAAGAGATGAAACAAGTGAAGAAGAAATCAAAGCTGAATATGAGTTTAAGAAAGACTTACAACTCTTCAAAAAAAGGTTCAATCGATTCTTACAAAACACTTGCAAAACGTCTTCACAAATCTCACTCAAAACTATCAAAAACTAAGAATGGTGTGTTCTTCTCTTCTTCTCTGTCACGTCTAGGAATAGATGCGCAAAAGTCTTACAATTTATAAACTCGTTATATTTCTCCTAACTCCTAGCGAACCCGCAGTGTACGGGACGTTTGTAGTAGGGATAGTATTCCGAGGTCGAACACAAAGACTGAGGTGAGATTGAATCGATTAATGATTAAGTTTGGTGAAGATCTAGGTGAAGAAAAGAGAAAGAAATAAAGAAATGAAAATCTCAATGTTTTTGCTTGGTTTTTAGGTGATCAATCAAGGATCACAAATCATGCGAAATAAACAATCAACTAAGTTAACAAATCAACTCAAACAAACAAGCTAAACTCGAGGTATGAGATCAAAGAGAGAAAAGCGGATTCTAGGGGTTGGAAATTCCGGTTATGGCATAGGACTCAAGCTATCTAATCATTCCTTGGATTATGATATGTTGGGAGTGAGTGTTTCTAGATTGGGATCAATCACTGGGTAGGTCTCATGGTCCACTAGTCCGTACCTAAGGCCTCATCACCGGGTAAGTCTCAAAGAGCCTAAGGAATGGAATTCTACACAAACCGGATTGTCACCTAGGAATCTAACCTATCCTCATCGGGTAAGTCTCGGAAGGGCAAGTCCTAAACAACTATCCTAGCAAACTTAGTCCAATGGCGGCTTATGAGGCTCACCACTACCTAGAGTTTATCATCTTTGAAATCGAAGAGTAAGAATCACCGGGTAGGTCTCTTCTAACACTTAGTTGCTAACCCTAGGTCACCCTAGGATAGAATTAACTCAACAAACACTAGGATTTCAACATTCTAACATTCTAAAACTTAGATCCATCAAACCAAACGAATCAGGCAATTCACGGGCTGTTCTACCACTTCCACGGCCGTGGACTGGCAAGAACAAACCGTGGACTACAGCAGTGACTTTGTTCAAGCAAATGAATCATCCAAGGTTGAATCTAAGTCCATCCTATCATAGTCCTAGCCATAACCCTTCTTTCCTTACCCTAAAATTGCATCTATTTAGCCTACAACATACATCGTCACAATTGAAATCATCAAACATAGAATCATGGCTTCCATTTGCAAGATAATGAAAAGAAAGAGATGAACAAGTGAAACAAGTAAAACCAAGCTGAAAATGAGATTAGAAAGACTCACAACCCTTCAAAAGAAGGTTTAATCGATTCTTACAACCCTAGAAAAACGATTCCGAAAATCTTCACTACAAAACTTATCAAAGGCTAGCAATGGTGTGTTCTTCTCTGCTTCTCCAATGGAGCTTTTCTCCTCCTCTAATGGTATCTCTCCTCTTGAGAGAATCTTCTTGTTGAGAGTGTGGGAGAGAATGTGGATTTGATTGGATGATAGGGGATGATGTTCTCTCAGCCTTGCAGGACCACTTTTATACTACAACCTTGCTAGAGAAGGCCATGAGATCGTGGCACAGCTGTCACAACCGTCTGGCAAAAACCACGGTTGGTTTCCACGTCGTGGAAGTACCAATAACCGTGGTTTGGTGCTTCAGCTTTGCCTTGGATCATTAAGCTTCGATTTGGTGCATGGCTTGTGTTGACAAGGTTCCATGAGTCCTCCTTAGCCTCTAGCTTGCATCCTAATGAGTCCGAGGGTGTGTCATCTTGATGAACAATCCTCAAACATATCGATTAAGCTCCTAAATCTCCCAAAATACCTACAAAGCAATGCAAAAGTCTGTGTAGACGTCTATCTCGACAAAATACGTGAATTGAGTGCAAACGTCGTGAACTAGTGCTAAACCATGCATGAATGAGTGAAAAATCTATCTAAATGAGTATCTAATCCTAAGTCATAAATCGTGTTATCATTCTCCAATGGACCCTTTTCTTCTCCTCCAAGAGTAGCGCCAATCCAATCTTCCAATGAGAGAATATGTGTTGTTGAGAGTGTGGGAGAGAATGGGAGTGATGGGTCTGTCATAACAACCTGCAGGACCACCTTATATCCTCAACAAATTGCAAGAGTCGGCCATGAAGATCGTGGGACAGCTGTCACAGCTGTCTAGGGAAAACCACGGCCTATTTTCACGGGCGTGGTTCTTCCAGTGACCGTGGTTTTGATGCTTCAACACTATATGGATCATCAAGCCACAATTTGGTGCATGGCATGCACCAATAAGGTCCCATGTGTCCTCCTTAGCTCCTAGCTTGCTTCCCAATGAGTCCGAAGGTGTGTTATCTCGAGGAACGATCCTCGAATGTATCGATTAAGTTCTTAAAGCTCCCGAAATACCTACAAAGCATGCAAAAGTCTGTGTAGACGTCTATCTCGACAAAATACATGAATTGAGTGCAAATCGTTACGAACTAGTGCAAACCATGCATGAATGAGCGTAAAAGGTATCAACCTATATAACTCTATCGGAGGCAATACATCTCCGTTCAAAGGTATCAACCTATATAACTCTATCACCTCAAAACACAACATGGAGGAATCATCTACTCCAGCTACATGATCACTACACTATCCAATGGCATAGAGGAAATCCATCTTGAACCCATAACCACATCACAATGGCATGGAGGAAAACCATCTCCAGCCAAACCGTACACATAACGCGGGGCATGGAGGAAAACAATCTCCACTCAAACTATGTCCATAAATAATAGCATTGAGGAATAACCCTCTCCAACTAACCCTAATCGCATCACAATAGCATGGAGGAAAGAACCATCTCCAGATATAAACAGAGTTCGCGCTAACAAACAAGATCTAATAAGATCATCATATGCACACATCACAGCTAGCACAAAAACACGACAAAACACGAAGCACATAATCATAACACTCACCAAGATAACACTAAGATCTACTCGTGGATCCTATAGGTTCATCTATCTTGGCAGAGAACTCTAGATAGTGCCTCTGCATACTATCCTTTATCTCTCATGTGGCTTCATTAGGTCCTCGTCTGGACCACTATATCCTCAGCATAGGAATGTCCTTCGAACGCAAGAGTCTCATACCTCGCTCTAGGACTGCAACTGGATGCTCCAAAAAAGTGTGGTCCGGCTCAACCACTAAGTCATCATAGGTGACGATGTGTCTCGGATCTAGTATCTACTCCCTTAGTTGAGACACATGAAACATAGGTGAACACTCTCTAACCTCGGCAGTAAAGCTAATATGTATGCTGCTCTCCCAAATTTGTCCAAAATCTCAAAAGGACCGACATTTCGGGGACTCAGCTTCCCGTTTATGCCAAAATGCCTGACGCCACGCGTCCGTGATACTTTTAGCCAAACATAAGCTCCCACCCTGAACTCTAGAGGCCGACGTCTCTTGTCTGTATACGACTTCTGGCGACTCTGTGCAGTCAGCATCCTCTCTCTAATTAGTGCTACTCGTGAAATATCATCCGGAATCTGCTCAGGCGTTATACCGCTGACATTGCTAGGCTCATCCCAACATAATAGTGTACGACATCTCCGTCAATATAGTGCCTCATATGGGGTCATCCCAATTGATGCATGCTAGCTGTTGTTGTACGAGAACACAACTAGTGGTAGGTGATATGACAATCCCTGACCCCAATCCAACACAAAAGCTCGCAGCATATCCTCCAGTGTTTGAATGGTCCTCTCTTACTACCCATCTGTCTGAGGATGAAATGCGGTCGTGAAGTGCAAACTCGTACCCAATGCAGTCTGAATCTGCTGCCAAAACCTCAAGGTTAATCGTCCATCTCGATCTGAGATGATCATCCTCGGTACACCATGTAGTATCACTATATGTCTACTGAATTCTTCAGCTAATCTGCTCATTGGCCACGTTTCCCAAATAGGGATGAAACGTGCAGTCTTCGTCAGTCTGTCAACCACAACCCATATAGCATCAAAACTCCTGCTCGGCCTCAATCTTGGTACAAAATCCATGGAGATTTCCTCCCACTTCCACTGTGGTACTGGCAGTGGATGGAGCTCTCCTCCTGGTCTACAATGCTCTATCTTGACCTGCTAAAAATTCGCATACTATTCCACAAATATGGCCACATTCGGCTTCATCCCTCCCCACCAAGAGGAACGTCTCACATCCTGATACATCTTACACGCACATGGGTGTACTGATTAAGGTGTTGAGTGAGCCTCTTGCAGAATCCTTTGCTTCAACTCCGCATTTGCGGGTACACAGACGCGATCACAACGTCTCATCACTCCATCTGCTCCTATGGAGAACTGTGGGGCATCACCACTACATTGTATATCGTATCCTCATCAGCGTCGGGCATGTCCCTTACTTCTGTTGGATCTCACCCAACAGATCAGGTAGAACCTCTAAGGTACTCCACTAGGCATCCTCATCGGGAACTGGATGTCCATCTCTAGCCACGCTAGATCTCTCTACAACTGAGGCTGAATATTCAGTCTCGCAATCGCCTTCTCTCGAGGCGTCTTCCTAGTCAGGGCGTCAGCAACAACATTCATCTTCCTTGAATGGTACAAAATCTCAAGGTCAAAGTCCTTGATCAACTAATCCCATCTATGCTCGCGGTTATTCAATTCCCGCTATTGAAAATATATTTCAAACTCTTATGGTCTGTGAAGATCTAGCATGTAGCGCCATACAAGTAATGTCTTCAGATCTTCAAAGCATAAACTACCGCTGCTAGCTCCAAATCATAAGTCTGGTAGTTCTCCTCAAACGTCTTCAGTTGTCTAGACGCATAGGCAATCTCTCTGCCACACTGCATCAAAACACATCCCAAGCCTTGCTTGGATGCATCACTATAGACTACGAAGTCCTCTGTACCCTCCGGCTGCGCTAAGATGGGAGCGGAAGTCAAACGTCTCTTCAGCTCCTCAAAACTCTGAGTACACAGCTCGGACCATAAAAACCGGGCAGTCTTCCTTAATAGGCTGGTAAGCGGACGGGCACTCACAGAGAATCCCTCCATAAATCGTCAGTATTATCCGGCTAAGCCAAGAAAGATGTGTACTTCCTTGATGTTCGTCGGTGTCTTCCATGTTGCGACGGACTTGATCTTCGCCGGATCAACCTTGATCCCTTCAGCAGACACAACATGACCTAGAAACGCGACCTCTGACATCCAGAACTCGCACTTAGACAACTTGGCCTACAATTCTTTATCCCGCTAAACTCGCAACACCGTTCCCAGATGTCCTGTATGCTCCTCTCTACTACGAGATTACACCAAGATATCGTCCATGAGGACTACCACAAATTGATCCATGAAGACGATGAATATACCATTCATCAACTCCATAAAGATGGTGGGCGCATTCGTGAGCCCGAATGGCATTACTGCAAACTCGTAGTGGCCATACCGAGTCCGAAATGCCATCTTATGCACATCCTGCTCTCTCACCCTTAGCTGGTTATATCCCGAGCGCAAGTCAATCCTAGAGAACACAATCGCTCCTTGAAGTTGTTCTAACAATTCATCAATGTGGGGCGAAAGATACTTGTTCTTGATGGTCACCTTGTTCAGCTCTTTGTAGTCAATGCACAATATCAACGATCCATCCTTCTTCCGCACGAAGAGGAAAGGTGCACCCCACGGGGAAATGCTTGGGCAGATGAAGCCCTTCTCAGCCAACTCCTCGAGTTGCTTCTTCAGCTCTAACAACTTGATAGGCGTCATACGGTATGAGGCCTTCGAGATTAGTCTCGTACCAGGCTCCAAATTGACGCCGAAATCTACACTCCTCTGAGGCGGCAAACTGGATGGCTCGGCAACCACATCCAAAAACTCACACACCACTGGGATGTCCTTTGACGCTAGACTCTCGCTCTCCTTCATGGCATAACACCAAAAGGCATCACATCCCTATGCTACTAGCCTCACAACTCGTATTGCGCTAATAACCGTGCCCGATTTTCCAAGTTCCCAACCTCGGAAATTCTCAATCTTTCCCGACTCGGTAGAGACCGTCACAGTCCTCCTACTAAATCTAACACAACACGATGTCTATTCATCCAATCCATACCCAAAATGGCTTCCTCATGCACAAGCGGCATGACAAAGAAGTCCAACATCAAATCGCGGTTTCCTAAATGTATAGGCCAACCATGTATCTCTCGGGTACCTCTAACCAGACCTCCATCTGGTAACCCTATCAAGAAAGGTTTACCCTCTACCATATCTAAGGTTAGTCGATCCATGCACGCATAAAAAATGAAAGAGTGTGTAGACCTTGTATCAAACAAAACTCTAACAGCTAAAACTTTAACAAGGATAATACTTATAACAGCTAATGTCGGCGATTCCACTACATATCACCTACTCAAAACTCGAACTTATGCCCCTCAAGTATCGCTGGGGTCATCGCCATAGTCTCTGCCTCAACTCAATTTGTACTGGCAGGAGAAGAGTCTTGCTGAGAAGAAACATTACGTCGCCGGCAAAAGGGAGCCAAATGACCTGGCCTGCCACATGTAAAGCAAGCTATCGGTGCAATGGACACTTAGGGCGTAAATGTCCAGAATCACCGCAGTTGAAACACAATTGTCCCGTCTTTGCAAGTTGTGCGGAAAAAGGGTAACTCAATCTTCTTCGTTCACCTTTAGTAAGCTTAAACTTGGAGGAAACTTGCTACTGCGGTGCCTTGTTTCGTCGAAAAAATATCGATCGATGCCCTACCTTACCACATGTAAAGCACGTCACTAATGATCTCTTAAACTCCGATCGTTTGTGTCCACACTCCCACAGTTGAAAGAGTATGTAACTCCACCAAAAGTCCATGTGAATAGGGAATCACTCAACCGTCCTTGTGTCAAACTCAGGCCAACACCTGAAGTCCCTGCTTTATCTCTCACTAGTTTGATCCGTTGGTTCTTCCTTGGTCTGGCTTTAGTTGGTCCTGCAAATATTGGAAAATCCGGGGTAGATCTACCCGCTCTTGTAGCCTCTTCGATTGACGTATATACTCTCATAACTCGAGTCCACTCATCGAGACGTAGTCGGTCTCCTGAGGTCTATCCTCCGTTGCAGGCGGATGAGTAGTTGGAACTTGTCCCTGACCTATGACTACCTGAGGAAAAGGTAGTCTACCTCTACCCCGTCATACTATGATGTTGCTCTAATTTGAGCCATTTGCCGGGCGTACACACCTAACTTATAAGGCTACATATAGGCCATACGTATATATATAGGGCAAATTTGGTAAGTAGGCTTTTTTAAGAAATAGGGATACAAAGTAGGCTTTTTTATATTTTCCATCAAAAAAATATACCCCAAAACCATATTTACCGTTCAAGAGCTACTTAATTACCATAATAATTAGGTAAATCCCCTCTTTCTCTCTCTTTTCTGTTACAAGCAAAGAAACCAAATCTGGTTTCTTCTCCTCCTCTCGATCTCGATCTCGATCTCAAAATCCACTCTTCTCCTCCTCTCGATCTCGATTTCAGAATCCAATCTTCTCCTTCTTCGATCTCGCCCTTCTCGCAAGCTTCTCTGGTATCACAACTATTTTCTCTCTTATCTCTCACAATCGACATCGATCGAGTAATCTTCTCTTGTATCAATCAATCAAACACCAGAAACGAATACAACGCAATCGACTTGTGATCCAAGACTTCAAATACCAGAATTCGCTTCGATCTAACATGTATCTCTTTAACAATATTCTACTCTCTCTCTCTCGACATCTTCTTCAGTATTATTCTGGTATTTTGTTCACCATTGTGAAATTTTAATCAGATTCTTGTATTTCTGGTATAAGGTATCGACAGATTTGATTTTGTTTTAAATTATGTTTCTGGTATGAATGAGTGTGTTACGATTCTGGTATGAACATTGTTGCTAGTTTGTTTTCTTAATTCTGATATGAAAAATGAGTTCTGGTATAATTAATTCTCTGGTATTTGTCGCGTTGTGCATAATTATGGTATACTTGAACGTCTGGTATACTAGATCTTCTGGTATTTATGTTCTTGTGCATAATTCTGGTTTACTTCAACGTCTAGTATACTTGAACGTCTGGTATTTGTGGTGTTGTGCATAGTTCTGATATCAATCGATGAGTTCTGGTATACTCTCTTTTGTAGTATGATAATTGTTTTTCTGGTATCATTAATACTCTGGTATTTGTGTGTTATGCATAATTCTGGTATGAATTAATGAGTTTTGGTATAATCTCCATTGTAGTATGATAATTATCTTTCTGGTATCATTAATTCTGGTATCAATTAATAGTTCTGGTATAATCTCTTTTGTAGTATGGTGATTGTCTTTTTGGTATCATTAATTCTCTGGTATAATGAATTAAATGACTTCTGGTATACTTAAACTTCTGGTATTTGTGATGTTGTGCATAATTCTGGTATACTTTAACTTCTGATATACTTGAACTTCTGGTATTTGTGGTGTTGTGCATAATTCTGGTATACTTTAATTTCTGGTATTTGTGATATTGTGCATAATTTGGTATACTTTTAACTTCTGGTATACTTATACTAGTTTTTTTTTCTGGTATATACAGAACTTGTTAGCCATGACTCAGTTACAAATTGTAGTTTATTGTGGAGGAGAGTGGAAATCTGTGGGAAATGAATGGACATATTTAGGGGATAAAGTAGTGTGCAAACCCATCACTGTGGGAGATCCAGTTAGCATACCAGAAATTAGGATGTTGATTGCCAAACGTTTTCAAGTAGATGAGACACTGAACAAATTGGAACATACATACAAGAATACCTTAAATAAAGCGTTGCAACCGTTTGATATTGAGACGGTAGAAGATTTCGAGGATTTTGTTGAAGTTAATCAAATGACTAAACCATGCTGGAGTGTGCCATTGTGTGTGAGATTAAAGTCTACAATTATTATACCAGAAATTGAAGAAATTAATGAATATCATCCACACACTGTCATTGTTCCTGCTCCCAGTGTGACTGAAATAGAAACAGAGAATAGCTATGCAATCACTGAAGTTGAACCTGAAGAAACTCAATGGGGTCTTAAGCTTGGACAAAAGTTCAAGGATAAAAACGCAGTGAAAAATGCATTGTGTTTGAATGCTGTTGCCGAATGTACACAATACAGAATAACAAAGTCTATCAAGCTTGCTATTCTTGCGCGATGTCTGGATAAAGATTGTAAGTGGCGCGTGCAGTTCTCAAAAATCAAGAAATCGAAAGTGTTTACACTAACAAAGTATACCAGAGAGCACACTTGTTCATTCCATACTAGAAGAAATTATCGCAGAAAGGTCTCATATCCGGTCATTGCTGAAATAGTTGCAAAAATGTAAGTCCATTCCTTATTATCACATATAATATTCAATTCTATATTTTTTTCTTCCATTTTGGTATGAAATACATTCAAATCATATTGTTTATGTTATTCAGGTATGCTAATACACATAAACTCCCCGAGCCTAAGACAATTATTGGAATTTTGAGAAACGAGCATTGTTTAGAAGCTAGCTACTGGAAATGTTGGATGGCACAAGAGGCTGTCAAGGACAATATAAGAGGAACAAATGAAGAGAATTACAAGAGTGTTCCGGTGTACTTACATCGATTGCAAGAGGCAAATCCGAACACTATTGTAGCACTGCAATTGGATGATGAAAACAAATTCAAGTATGTCTTCTTTGCTTTGGGACAATCAATCAAAGGATATTCAGTAATGAGAAAGGTATTATCCTTATTCTTGTATGTAATAAAGTTATGCCTCTGGTATTATCAATTATGCATGAATGATATAGATTCTGGTAGTTATGTTGTGTTTCTGGTAAGCAGTAGAATTATCTTTCTGGTATGCTCTTTTCTGGTTTGTATAACCAGTGTCTGGTATTGTTAGATTCTGGTAAGCAGTAGAATTATCTTTCTGGTATGCTCTTTTCTGGTTTGTATAACTAGTGTCTGGTATTGTTAGATTCTGGTAGTCATGTTGTGTTTCTGGTAAGCAGTAGAATTATCTTTCTGGTGTGCTCTTTTCTGGTATAGTATTATATATTTGAACAATTAAGTGTCTGGTATGACTATTATCCATTTCTGGTATACCAGAAAACTAATTGATTTTTGGTTGTTGTTGTTTAAGGTCATATCAGTTGACGGAACATTTTTAAAAGGACGATATGGTGGGGTGCTATTGCTTGCAACAGCACAAGATGCAAACCAACAAATATACCCCCTAGCATTTGCAATTGTTGACCGTGAATGTGATGACTCGTATGATTTCGTCTTCTATCATATACACAAGTTTGTCCCTGATACCGAGGAACAACTATTTATATCGGACAGACACATGTCAATCAAGAATGGTATTGCTAAGCACTACACAAAAGCATCTCATGGAGTTTGCATGTACCACTTGAAAGGGAACATCAAGAAAAAATCAACCAAGAATATAGTTCAACAAATGTTCGTGGATGCGGCTAGGTGCTACAGAAAGGATAAGTGTCTTCAACTGTTTAAAAATATAAAGATGGTATGCTTATTCTGGTTTTTATTATTTTTTGGTATGCAATCACATTATGCTTCCGGTATTTCAATTCTGGTGGTTTATTTTATTTCTGGTATTGTCCCTTATCTCTCATTTATAGTGTTTCTGGTATGAATGTTTCTGGTATGAACGCAGGTTAGGTTTGTCGTATGAAATTTATAGTTTCTAGTATTAAATTTAATCTCTAGTATGAATTCTGGTATGCTTTTTGTGATCGTTTCTGGTATCATACATGATATGTTTCTAGTATTCAACAATATTATTGATGAGCAATGATTATGGTATTACCTTTTTCAGGTATTGAAACATGTTAGATGTATGGTATGTTTTTTCTGGTATTTTATATAACTTCATGTGTACCTACTAATGTTTGTAGGAGAAGGTAGTAGTTGCACAGCTATTGGAAGAAATTGGATTTGCTGCTTGGTCCCGAGCTTTTTTCAACGCGAAACGTTATAACATTATGACAAGCAACAATGCAGAATGTATAAATAGTGTACTGTGTGATGCAAGAGATTATCCAGTGCTTGCCCTCATTGATGTTATTAGACAGATAGTGGGTAGATGGTTTGCAACGCGAAGACAAAGTGCTGAATCATGTACAGAAATGACAACACCAAACGTCGATGCCCTGATACAAGCTAAATATGGAGAGGCAACAAAGTATGGATGCTATGTGCTTGATGCGAAAAGGCTGTTGTTTGAGATACAATGGAACCAGGAAAGGGAAGTTGTGTGTTTAGTGGATAGGAGTTGCACTTGCAAGGAATTTGATATTGAGGAAATACAATGTGTTCATGCAATAGCTGCAACAAAGATGGCGAAAATGAATCCGGCTTCTCTGGTAAGTAAATATTACAGCACTGAATATTGGAACACAACATATGAGGAGACAATATACCCAATTGTAGATCATGAGCATTGTGAGATTCCAAGTTGCATTACATCTATTGAGTGCAACCCTCCAATAAAGAGGAAGAGAACAGGAAGATTGCCTAAAGCTAGGATACGGGGATCAATGGAAGGAAGCAAGAAGAAGAAATGCAGCTGTTGCGGCAGGATAGGCCATAACAAAAAAACTTGCCGAAATCAATCAATGGAGAAAGAATGAAGACACATACCAGAAATACTAATTTTGCTTATTTGTCATTATCAGATATGTAGAAAACAGTTACTATATAACTATATGTTTGTTTTATGTGTAAATGTCCACTTACCAAAATCAAAACAATAGGTAATAACAAAAATTAATAAAAAAACTCATACCAGAATCAAATAAAAGTATACCATTAGGCTATTTACATGAACACCAGAGAAAATCACAAATTGAATGTTTCTGGTAAACAAATAATCATACCAGAATCAAATATATGAAACAAACTACAAGAAACACATACCAGAAACACATACCAGAAATACTAATGCAATATATCATACCAGAAAATCACAAAATAAACATTTCTGGTAAACAATTACTCATACCAGAGGCACATATGTGAAAAACAATCATACCAGAAGCATAAAAAATAACAAAGAAATACCAGATATAATCATACTAGAGGGACTTAAATGAAATACCAGAATCCAAAATAGCAACATAAACACTTCTGGTAAAGAAACTATATTAACATAAACACTTTTGGTAAATAGCAACACAAAAACTTCTAGTAAATTATATTACAAAAGAGTTAATATATTACAACAGAGTTAGTCAATACCAAAGTACAAGTTTAGCACATCATTTTGGACAGATTAAGTTTCAAAGGGACTCGTGGGGTTTCACCCACTCCCTATGGTACAAAATAGAACAGAATTGTTCCCTGAAAGCTGGAACCCATTCTTGACATATGTTTGACAAATCAGTTCGTCCAGACGACAAATACTGAATGTGCTTGATTGTGAATACACCACAGCTTCCACTGCAATTGTAGACAAAAGATTATATAAGTGTTTTTCCAAAACATCATACTAATGAACATACCAGAAACATATGACTAGTATTGTAAAAATCACCTTGGATTGTTTTGTGGAACTTCTTTGGCTGTCTTTCGAACAAAATCCAATGGCTTATCAAGATTGTCCCCCAACCTCCCAAATTCTCCATTAAGTTTCAGAATATAAGGAAACATAACAAGGAATGGGGTGAGCAAAGCTTTCAAGTCCCCATCAGACATACAGTCCACAATTGAGTCATATACAACAACACACCATTTAAGTAAATCAATCTGTAGTGCTATCCAGTGTTTACCACAAGTGTTGATGGCAGTGTATATTGTATCGACTTCGTAAAAGCTCTTGCTAAAAAAGGGAGGATCAAGTCCAAGTATATAACATGCAATTTCTTCACCGTAATTAAAAGTCCTTGTTTCTTTCAACTCTAAGTATTGTTTATAACGCACATCATTGAAGTAGTCGACCAAGGGTACGGGAACAATGGTAATACGGCCATAAACCTCTGGATACTCAATTACAGCTTTTCGGAGGTATGTAATCATTTCATCCAGTTGCTGTAAAGTAGGGAAAAAAACTAATAATTCAATACCAGAGCAAATATGAGAATAATACCAGAAAAACATAAAAAGTTCATACCAGAATTCAAGACATGATAACCATCAGGCAAGATACAAATACATGAAAACACATCATACTAGAAACACAAAAAATAAACAAATACCAGAAGGCTCAAGTAATAAATCATCTAAGGAAGTCAAATGATAATTTATGGCAAAATGAAAGAATTACATACCATAAAACTAATGAAATACATAATACCAGAAAAAAGAAGCAAAAATACAATCATACCAGACTCTTATACAACTAGCTCATACCAGAAAGCAGTACAACACATCATACCAGAAATTGTAAAAAACAAAATGTACAAACAACATCTTACCAAAAACACATCAGTAGCTAGTTTCAGAAAGTCATACCAGAAAACATAATACCAGAAATTATTAACTTAAACAAAAGTAAGGTTAGTGTTAACTTACATAATCCTACAACCAGCCAGTTTTTTGGAGTAAGAGCTTGAAGTGGTCTTTATTTGCTTCATGTTGAAATCCAGTAATAAGGTCTTTTTTAGTCTTCGGGTTAAGGTACCAAGCATAAAAAGCATCTCTATCCTTCTTGCTCAAGAAACAATGCTTGGGGGGCTTGGGGATTTTTACTGGGACAACATAAGGTGATACAACAAGGGCGCTGGGTTTCTTTTCACGTAAACCCATTCTCCTCGGTCCTTTGGTTTTAACTTTCCCTTTCCCTTTCACATCTACCTCTGGTAGTGGTTTTTGTACCAGAACAACAACATAACACAAACATTAATAAATATACACAGAAACAAAACACATGAAGAATAGTAGTGTATTATACCTCTTCCACAGCTTCTTCCTTTGGCTGATCAACTTCAGCTTCCTCCTTGGGCTCGGGCTGGGACTGAGGCTGGGGCATTGGCTTTTCTGTAGATACCGTCTCTTCAGAACTTGAAGAAACCCCAAGAACTTCTAACTTAGGAGCATCAGCTGGAGGTTGGGAGGCCGGTTTTTTAGAGGTTTTGGTACCTTTAGAAGAACCGGCCAACCTTTGAACATTAGTGATGAGCCTGAAACATTGACTTTCTATTATGTGTTCTATCATCGTTTGTGCCTTCTGCCTCATAACAACTTGGTTGATAGTGGCATCTTGTTGCTCAACCTTCTTGATCAACTCAGAAAGCAATTGATTTTGGGTTTGTAGTTGTTTCTTTAAGTCTTCAACCCAATCAGGCACACTATACATTAACATAATAAAAGATTAAAAATGCGATATCAAATAAGCATTTGAAACTAATAAATTATGGTATGTAAAATATCAACTACATTTTTGTGGTAGAAATAGTGGAGGTTGTGGGATCAGAGACAGGTGGTGCAACCACAGCTTCTGTGTTGGAAGTGGTCGGATCAGGGACAGGTGGTTCAACCACAACTTCTGAATTAGAGGTGGTGGGATCAGGCAGAGGTGGTGCAACCAAAGCATCTGTAGGGACAATGCTATCCATTTCTGGAGCAACAACAATCCCAACAGTGCTAGAAGGTGCAACACCAACAACTGGGGGTGTAGCCACTGCCAGCATGTCTTCTTCAGGGCTAAAACAATAGAACAAATTTTGTAAATATTAAGTATTCTGGTATGATAATATAAATACATATTCAACTTCAGTTTACCATGATACTTCCTCTACAATCTGTTCTCTCTTAGGCTTCTTAGATGCAGCCCTACATTAGGAAAAACAAACATTATTAAGTAAATCAATAACATACCAGAAACAAAAACCAAATAAAACATAATAATGTACACAGGAAACAAAGATTAAAAATATCATACTAGAAAACATATTAAATCTAATACAAGAATGTAAGGAAAAAAGTATACCAGAATTAACATAAAACAAAAACCAAAAACAAAAAGACACATACCAAAAAGTAACAAAGCATGCATACCAGAAAAATAAAACAGAAACTAATACCAGAAGTTATATTAAAAGCATACCAGAAACTAACAGGCACATACCAGAAAGCAAAAAAGCAGTCATACAATAAAACTAAAGAAACTAGTATAACAGAAACTAATGCAATATTATTAAAATATAGATTGAGTATGAAATGTATTGAGATACCTTTTCCTTCCCTCTTCAATTTTCCTTTTCTTTGGGACATCTTCTTTCTTAACAAGCTTTTGTGGTCTTGGCAACCTCAAAATATGACGATGAGGAGGAGGAGGAGGAGGAGTAGCAAAGTCATCACTCTCGGATTCCTCCTTCTTTGGGACTTCCTTGATAGCCTTGACATTATGCCCTCCAGGCCTGGATACACGTACATCGTGGAACCCTACTTTGAAAAGATGACAAAGATAGCCAGCTGGGTCCAAAACTTCATCCCCCACCATTTGCAGTCATCCACAGTTTCTGGGTCTTCTAGGTTGAGGGGGATAGTTTTGATGTCATCTTGAGCCACCGATGACGTTGTATCCTTTATTGTCTGGAAGCTGCATTTCATCTTCCCCTTTGTTGATGAAACCCACTTAAGACAAAGTGGGGTTGCTTCTTCATTAACACATGCGGCAAACAAAGATGCTACTGTGGGGAGAGAGTCAAGGATGAAAACCTGCATAATATAGACATGAAACAAATGAATAAACCATACCAGAAACTCAAACCAATAAATAATATAATACTAATAAAATAATATCATACCAGAAAATGAAACCACAAATGCATATCAGAAAACCAGAAATCAAGTAAACTCAATTATAAAACACAAACTAGAAAGATATACTAGAAATGCTATTGAAATAAAGCATACCATAAATCACAAACTTAATATTTCTGGTAGCTAATTGCTCATACCAGAAAGCAAGTAAACTCATACCAGAAAGTATAAAATTCAGAACATACCAGAAACAAAACAATACTTCACAGAACTCAATTATACAACATACACAATCATACCAGAATCTAATACATTAAAACAAGATACAAGAATCAAAAACCAGAAACAAAAACCAGAAATGCTAATGCAATAAAGCATACCATAAAATCACAAAAGTATCATTTCTGGTAACTAATTACTTATACCAGAGGAAAATAAATGAATAACAAGCATACCAAAGACATAAACCATAACAAAAATAACAAATATAAACATACCAGAGGCACATAAATGGAAAACCAGAAGCATACCTGGAATGCCAAAGGGAAACCAGAAAGGCAGTAATTTCCGGATGCCCTATACTTTGTTGGCTCGCAATCCCTCAGGTTGTCAAGTGTCTTATTAAAGACAAGGCGCCCCCATGAATAAGAATTAAAGGCATCCATGTCCTTCAGAAGCGATAGAAGAAGATTGGAGACGAACTTCTTCTTGTCATTGCCAAGCAAAACAAATTCAATAAACAGCAACAGAGCCATCTTGAATTTCCTTTCATCATTTTTTTTCAGCTTTGAATATTTTTCCTCCAATTGCTCCAATTTGCACTTGGGCATGCCGAACAACTCCTTCATGTCGATATTTTCTTCTTCGTTGTACACATGGAACCGACACTCAAGGCCGGTAATTTCTGAAAACTCGCTTAAGCCAAACCTTATGAACAAAAATACACAACAAAAAAAGATAGAAACACATTAACAATAGAAAGTAGAATAGAGGTAACAATCTGAACTGAAAAGGTTAGGTGTATAGTTAATATATACCTAAGCAAGGTTTTGTTGATTGCAAACCACATTGAGTGTTTGCGGTCAGTTTGAACCTCATGCAGAAGCATGAAGTGTATTAATTGGTTTGAAGGTTTAAGATTGGTACAGAGGGAGATGACAGATGAAAAAATAGAGTTTTTGAACATTTCTTGCCCATTGGCATCCAACCCTTCAAGTAAAAATTTAACCATGTTGACACGAGACAAGACAGTTATACGTGCTGCCTCGTATTGTGGGTTTTCATCAAATCTGTACATTAACTAGTAAAGGAAATAAGATTGTTAATACAAGAAAAACAGTCAAGAACAAACCAGAAACTCATATCAGCCATTCAACTTGCATTGCACTCTTCATGTCCATAACTAACACTTTCCTCAACAGCCTGTGTAAACATACCAGAAAATAATGTCAATATATAAATCAACATGAAATACCAGAAAGTAATATAAAAACCTCATATGAACAAATACAAGAAAACATTAATAAATAAAACAAATACCAAAAACACTAACTAGAACATCTAATACCAGAAACAAATAAGATACCAGAATAACATACCAGAACTTCTAATACCAGAAAACATTAAACATCAAATGAACAAATAACAGAAACTTACCAGAAACTTAAACTTACCAGAATAACATACCAGAACTTCTAATAAACACTTACCAGAAACTTAAACTAAAGAAAATACCAAAAAACTTGAAACCAATAACATACCAGAAAATGTAATAACATACAAACATACCAGAAAAGTCATGCAAATATAAAGACGAAACAAACATAGAACAAACCATATCAAAACAGATACTAGAAACGATGATTAAACTTAATAAACATACCAGACACTTAAACTATAGCAAATACCAGAAAACTTGAAACCAATAACATACCAGAAAATGTAATAACATACAAACATACCAGAAAAGTCATGCAAATATAAAGATGAAACAAACATAGAACAAACCATATCAAAACAGATACCAGAAACGATGATTAAACTTACAAACACTAATATGAACAATCACCAGAAACTATAATACCATAAAACATGAAAGAGTATCAAAGCAATACTAACCATAGGTATATCGACTGGTCGAGGACCACCAGATACTACAATCTGAAGGCCTGATTCATCATGAGAGACAGCAGAATCATCGCCTTCGTTTGGTGTGGCATCTTCAACAAGTAAAGGAGGCGTAGGAGTCAGAAGGTTGAAGGTAGGAGCATCACAAGAAGATTTGTTGGCAGCAACCTTTGATCGAGTCGACATTTTCAATTTCTTAGGGTTTACAAAAAATCGAAAGGATTGTGGTGTGTTTGGGGTAAAAACGAAGACGAAACACAAAGAACAAGTGAGGAGATGGCCGGAAAGTGACGAATACTGAATCAGAGATGAAGAAAATGGAGATTACGAGAGAGATGATGAATCAGAGATTGATGAAGGTGAGAAGTCGAACGGGCGAAGGGAAGGCGAGGCGAGGGAAGGGCGAATATTTCTTCTCTGGTAGTTAAGTGATTGAATGAACGGAACGGAGTTGAGTTTGGGTAAATGAATGAGGTTAATTAATTAGGTAAATTAAGTTCATTAAACAGTAAAAAAATTAGGGGTATAGTTTGTTTTATGAAAACTTAAAAAAGCCTAGTATATCACAATTTGCCATATATATATATATATATATATATATATATATATATATATATATATATATAATAGTTTAATCCTACATACATGCACAATTCAACATAGAATACATATATATATCCTCAGAAGGGTGATGGCTTCCCGTACACTCTATCCCAAAACAGATGTACTCATTTCAAAACCAAAAATCCTTTTCAAAAGTCAGACCCCTTTCGGGTTCTATTTATTTATCTATGAGGCCTTTATTGCAGATTGCAAGTGCCATTGTCGGAAACCTAAGGTTGTGATACAAACTTTGTAACACTCCGAATCCACGGGACTCGGGACGCCACTGGGCTAGGATCTCACAATGGATCCTGACCCTAGCCTGACAACAAGTTCACTAGATCTTACAACAAGGTACAAATAGATTAAATACCAAAACATCAAACTATATAAATATATACATGCAAAGGTTTACAAAACACCGCTGAGTACAAAACAACAAACCATAACCATACATATAAAAAAACATCCCATAATTTAATAAAGGTTAATTAATCATATGCATACACATACCACCATTACAAACACTCAAATCCAAACCTTCTAGCTAAGTAAGTCCTATGGACTTACCTGATATACACGTAAACCGGTACCACGTCACAGTTTTCCCTTGAGGAAATGATCAGTGCCTGAATCAGCAAGGCACACACACAATCAACATCATCTATGGTTAGGAGATCAACCTCCTACATCTCATAAACGTAAGAAAACCATAACTCTAATCTGAACCTCGATATCTCAACATAACTCACAATTCCTCAAACCTCTCAAGGTATCATCTAATCAATATTCCTCAATCTCAATTCTAATCCTAATTTGATTAATTAACCTTTATTAAATTAACAAACTTTCCATAGAATAATGTTTTGCCCGCATGCAATTTCTAAACCCACTTGTAATCAGATTTCATCAAACAAAGAACCCTTAATCCTCAAAATAATATAACAACCATAATGGAATTTCTAATTTTTCATTTTGACAAGCCTATAGTTAATTTAGGCCAAATCGCAATGCGGAATACGAATAAATTCATAACTTATTCGTTACTAACCCGATTGACGATCTGAAAGAAGATTCGGAATCACAACGACGCATGCTACGCTTGGAAACCATCAAATTCACCAAAATCTGAGCGATGGAACCGGCATGGTGACATATATGCTCGACCAGTGCTTCATATGCTCGGAAATGCAAACACTCGGTACCGATATGAAGAGAACGAATAGAGGAATCTAGAAACTCAAACGGAATTGAAATCGGATTAGAAACGGAGAGTAACTGAGTTAGAAGCTTGAGAGAAATCAGAGCTTTTACGAGGAAACATGAAAGCCAATGGATTAATAAATGATTTTCCGCTATTTATAGCGAAGACGATCATTATCCTTTAGCGAACTCCATAATTATCCTTTAACCGATCCAAAGGCGGGTTGACTCCCCTTCGTCAAACTTCTCGAAATTGGATTAATAAATCTGAAATATTGCAAGGATAATTATTCCACAACTACCTCGGAAAAACGCGTATTCCTAAGCTGTCTTTCTTAGCCGCTAAGAAACGAAATAGCGACTCTTATGGCCGTTTTACCTTTCCATGTTATTTCATATCTAGGACATGTCCGATGTCCTGATCATTTCTCTCAACTACATTTTTATTAATTGAAGCTCCCAAATGCTCCAAATAACACTGGAGGGTAAAAATAATTACCCGGGGAAAAAGTGAAAAATTCCCCATAAGTCCAATATTACGCTAGGAACATAATGGTGGGACTCATACTCATCACTTACGCAATCTTCGCGAATTATGTGTCAATTACTATCAATATTTAAGTTAATCAATATTAATTAGATTTCCAAAATCCTAGCTCTTACACCGTCCGTCTGAGGATGATACGCTGTCGTGAACTGAAGGCTTGTACCTAGGGCGACATGTACCTGCTACTAGAACCTCGAGGTAAAACGCCCATCCCAATCTAAGATGATAGTCTTTGGCACCTCATAAAGCCTCACTATCTGTCAGGTAAAATCCTCGGCTAGACGAATCACCAACCACATTTCCTTAATAGGAATAAATCGTGCGGTCTTCGTCAGCCGATGCACAACTACCCATATCGCATCGAAGCCACTACTCGGCCTCACACCGGTAACGAAGTCCATAGAGATGTCCTCTCACTTCTATTGTGGATCCGGAAGTGGTTGAAGCTCTCCCCCGGGTAGGTGATGCTCAATCTTGACCTACTGACAGGTCACGCACTTGGCTACATATCTGTAAGAGCCTAGTTTCTGAGTTGTTGAGA
Organism: Fagopyrum homotropicum; assembly: GCA_033239125.1. Classification (NCBI taxonomy): domain Eukaryota; kingdom Viridiplantae; phylum Streptophyta; class Magnoliopsida; order Caryophyllales; family Polygonaceae; genus Fagopyrum; species Fagopyrum homotropicum. The sequence goes on from BSWB01000006.1 coordinate 87,194,970, forward strand.
GTGAGTGCCGAGGGCATATAATGTGCCTAAAATGCCCCTGCGTGACCCAGAGGCTGCCCCTGCGGTTTGCCTGGGCTGCACCTGCGCCTCACAAGGTCTGCCCCTACGGCTTTGTGTGGCTGCAACCGTCTTTGTTGACTCCTTGACCGGTGCTTTACTCTTTTCTTCCTTTATAAGCTCTTCTCTCTCCTTCTTGGTGAGGGTTCTTCATTTACAGCTCCATTATCTCCTTCCTCATGTTCTTCCTCTTCTCTTCTTCCTTTGGATCTCTTCTTGATCTTGGTTTGAGTTTGTGTGAGTTTGGAAGCTTATGATCTTGGCTTTGCTTAAGGATGATGCTTGTTGATGTTGATGTGCTTGGGATTGAGCTAGCCTTGAGGTGTTGATGGTGTGTTGCTTCTGTTGGTGTTCAACTTGGTGAGCTTTCATCCATCTCTTCCAAATATCTTTCTTTCTTCCTTCTTTCCTTCTTTCTTTCCATTCTAGCTTAGGTTCCACAAGTTGAGATCTTGTGGCAGCATGATTGGCTTCAATTGATGTATATATGTATGTATATGTGTGTGTATGGTTGTTGGATGAAGAAGGAGTGAAGAAGATCGAGTGAAGAAGCAAAGGACATCCGGATGTGCACCTTTTCCACACCAACCGCCCTTGCGCTGTCTTGAGCCTCCCTAGCGCCACCTTCTCACCGCCCCTGCGCCACCTCCTAGCCGCCCTTGCGGCCATCTGCACCAGCTGGTGTTTTCACTTGGTTCTGCAGGTGTGTCTTGCTTCTAGGTTGGCCTATGGTTGGCTTTGCCTCTTCCTTTCCTAGTATTAGAGTATAGTACCATGCTAGGGTTAGATGAGAGTGTTTGGATGATATATGATGATGTTATGCCCTATACGGCCTTTGAGGATTATTAGGTTGTGAGCTTAAGTTGAGGATGATCCTATGGATCCCTTGGTTCTAGGTGACCCCTTTGATTGATAGGAGATTTACATATCTCTATGCCTTGTTATTGGGCAGTGTAGCTAGCTCTCAAGATTGGAGATTGGTTGTGGTTGAGCTTTATACGAGGTTGAGGTAAGTCCGTAGGACTTACTTAGCTACCATCCATATGTTGGGTGTTTGCATGAGTGTTGTGTGCGTTATATGTTTGCTATGATAGCTTGAGATGTCGTTTATTACCGACCTATGTTTTATTGATTTCCCCGTATGCATGTTTGTGATAACCTTTCCCTTACATCCCGCCGAGGAGTCTGGGAGGTTCTCTGGCGTCAGGCCATATTGTATACAGGATAGGCGCAATCCACTCCCATAAGGTACACGGTTTGTGTGACCGACGCTACTTCCAGATAGCTAGCAGGCCCAGAGGCGAGGATGTATAGGTTCTCGTGTCACATAATTCCATCTATCTATATATACACGATTTGAGTGAATGACTATTATATAAAGATGATAAATGGGTAAATGTGTTATAGCATGTTGATGTGTTTATCTTTCATGATTGTGCTTGTGCTTATGCATTACCTTATATATGTATGGATAGCTAATGGTTTTATACCATGTTGTAGATGCCCCACAGAATAGACGTATTGTTGAGTGATTTGGCAGAGTCGTAGGCCGAGGACCTCTCGTACATAGGATGATTGTGGCTTTTGGGGTTGTTATGTTTCCCTCCTGTGCGAGAATGATCTTTTGTATACCTCCTATGTGAGGATGTTGTTTTATACTCGGCTATGATGTTGTTCACCTTTTGGTTGTACATTTTATAAAGTTTTATGCATTTGTTTTATATCTGTCACTGCCATGTTGTAAGGTCTAGTGAACTTGTTGTTAGGATAGGCTCAGGATCCATTGTGAGATCCTAGCCCAATGTGACACTCCGAGTCCGGCGGATTCGGGGTGTTATAGAGTTTGTATCAGAGCCTTAGATGACAACAATGGTACTTGCTACCTACAATGAGGTTTGATAGGTAAAATAAATAGAACCCGAAAGGGGTTTGATGTTTTCAAAGGATTTTTGGTTTCAAGTGTGGTTTTGGGTTAGAATGTACGAGAATTCGCCACCTCTGCTATGGATCTCTACATTATAGATATGTGTATATATGTATTGTGGATTTTGTTTGTATATGTTATATATATATATACATACGGCCTATATAGAGCCTAATAAGTTAGGTGTGCATACCCCGTAGATGGCTCGCACTAAAGCTTCCCCTAATGTAGGCCGAGGTAGTGGTAGACCACCTCTTCCTCCGGTCGTGATAGGACATGGACCAGTTCCCGCTGCGGATCCACCAGTGGTGGAGAAGGTCCATGAGGAGATTGTTGAGAGCGTCGTCCCAAAGACGAGGAGTGGTGGATCTAGGAGAAATCATTCACATCGAGTCTAGTAAGATGACTCGGATCATGTCTCCATGACAGGGCCAGAGTTTAGAGTGTATATCAAACGTGTTGAGGAGGTTGCTAGAGCTGGCAGACGGGCCCCAAATCTACCAGGGAATGAGGGATCTTCTGAGATGTCTCAAGGAGCCACAAAGGTGCCATCTAAGCTGGCACGTGCTGCTAAGACTGTTTGAGTTCCAGAGGAGACCTGAGGGCCTCAACTAGATACTTGGTTGAAGGAATTCCATCAGTTGGGTGTACCACCTTTCTCTAAGAAGGTTGGTATGGAGACCGAAATCTGGATAGGACATGTAGACTCAGTTTTAGAGTCTATCAGCTGTCCTAAGGACAGACGGATAGAGCTAGTTCAGTCTCTACTCCGTGACCTTGCACATCAGTGGTGGAGGATTGTACGAGTCAAAGCCACCAACTATGATCGCATGAGGAGTATGATCAGAGAGCAGTCCTGCCCTGCCTCACTGAGGAGGGAGAAGCTGTAGGATTTTATGGAAGCCGGCTTTGAGGATGTGCCGATTGCAGACGCCATCAGCCGCTTCAAGACTGAGTTAGCTTTGCTGGGTCCAACTGCACCATCTGAGGACTAGTTTGTGTACCTGTTCTCCCGTCGACTGAGGGAGAGTATACGCTCATACATGGCGGGATTCCATTGCGAGTCCTTAGCTGATTATCGAGACCGGGCTTCTACTTATGAGAGAGAGCGAGCAAGTCAGAGGAGGGATTCTCAGACGGGACAGTCTAAGAAGAGGAAGTGCACTGGATAGACTAGTGGTGTTGGAGGAGCATCTAGTTCTGGACGGATTCAGAGACGTCAGAGTTACCCCTCATCTACATTGACTGCAGATAAGGGACGACATTGTTACAATTGTGGTGATCCTAAACACTTGAGGCCAGAGTGTATTAGACCAGTTGTAACTTGCTTCACTTGTGGTAGACCAGGTCATAGAGCTGCCTTCTGTAGGCAGGGTGTAGTTGCATCACAACAGGGTTCTTCTCCTTCTAGTGTGACGGGTTGTGGTCAGAGGACACCTCAGCAGCACACACAAGGACAACAAAGAGTCCGAGATCGTCCTTCTACTCAAGGATCTGTTCCCGGGATGAGTAGAGGTAGAGGTCGTGGTGGGAGTACCACGGACACCAGAGTAGCTCAGGGTAGAGTCTTTGAGCTGAGGAGTGTAGAGGAGCTGCCTGCACCGGCTGCTACAGGTACCATTCTGCTTCATCGTTTACCTATTAGAGTTTTGTTCGATACAGGTGCTACGCATTCCTTTATTTCTGATGTATGTGTTGAGCTTTAGAGTTTAGCTACTATAGAGAGGATACCCTTTACTATAGGGTTACCTGATGGTAGTAGGGTCAAAGGTACCCGTGAGATACGTAGTTGTCCCCTTCGTTTAGGGACTCGTGTTTTGATTATGGACTTCTTTGTCATGCCATTGATGCATGAAGAAGTCATATTAGGTATGGATTGGATGCGTAGACACCGTGCAGTATTAGATGTTGGTCAAAGAACAGTTACAGTCTCTACCGAGGTAGGTCAGATAGAGGTCTTCCGAGGTTGGGACCTTGGGAAGACGGGTTCGGTCATCAGTGCCGTACGAGCAGCTAAACTGATAGCATAGGGGTGTGATGCCTTCTAGTGCTATGCGATGAAGGATAGAGAGAGTCCAGCATTGGAGGACATACCAGTGGTCTGCGAGTTTGCATACGTATTTTCTGAACCGTCGAGCTTGCCGCCTAAAAGGAGTGTGGACTTCAGTATCGAGTTGGAGCCTGGTACGAGACCCATCTCAAAGGCCCCATATCGTATGGAGCCTGTCGAGATGTTGGAGCTGAAGAAGCAACTTGAGGAGTTGGCTGAGAAGGGCTTCATTTGCCTTAGCGTATTGATTATAGAGAGCTGGACAAGGTGACTATCAAGAACAAGTATCCACTTCCTCATATTGATGATCTAATTGATCAGCTTCAGGGAGCAACAATATTCTCCTGGATTGATTTATGCTCAAGATATCACCAATTGAGGGTAAGGGAGCAGGATGTGCACAGGACGGCATTCCACACCCGTTATGGAAACTACGAGTTTGTAGTGATGTCATTTGGGCTGACGAATGCCCCAGCGGTCTTCATGGAGTTGATAAACAGTATCTTCATTGACTTCCTTGATCAGTTTGTGGTAGTCTTCATTGATGACATTTTGGTATACTCTCGTAGCAGAGAGGAGCAAGCCGGTCCTATGAGGACGGTTTTACAGATTTTGAGGGATAGAGAGTTGTATGCCAAGCTCTCTAACTGTGACTTTTGGATGCCAGAGGTAGCCTTCCTAGGCCATATTGTCTTCGTCAGTGGGATCATGGTTGATCCGGCGAAGATCGAGTCTGTTGCTACATGGATGACACCGACGAACGTCAAGGAAGTGCGTAGCATTTCTTGTCCTAGCCGGTTATTATCGACGCTTTGTGGAGGGATTTTCTATGATTGCTCGTCCACTTACGAGTCTTCTGAGGAAGACTACCAGATTTTTGTGGTGTGATCAGTGTGCCCAGAGCTTTGAGGAGTTGAAGAAGCAGTTAGAGGAGTTAGTAGACAAGGGCTTCATACGCCCTAGTGTTTCTTCTTGGGGAGCACCGGTATTGTTTGTGAGGAAGAAGGATGGATCGATGAGGCTATGCATCGATTACAAAGAGTTGAACAAGGTCACCATCAAGAACAAGTATCCACTGCCGTGTATAGATGATCCGTTGGACCAGTTGCACGGAGCATCCGTGTTTTCGAGGATCGACTTGAGATCGGGTTATCACGAGCTGAGGCTGAGAGATCAGGACATACCTAAGACGGCCTTCCGGACAAGGTATGACCATTATGAGTTTGTAGTGATGCCATTCAGGCTCACTAATGCGCCAACAGTGTTCATGGAGTTGATAAATGGGATGTTCATCCACTTCTTAGACCAGTTTGTAGTGGTCTTCATTGATGACATCCTAGTTTACTATAGGAGTCGAGAGGAGCATGCAAGACACTTGAAGACAGTGTTACAGATTTTGCTCGATAGCCAGCTTTATGCTAAGCTGTCCAAGTGTGAGTTCTAGATGTCAGATATGGCTTTCCTAGGTCATGTAGTGACTGCTGGGAAGTTATGGTCGATCCGGCGAAGTTCGAGTCGGTGTCTTCTAGGCAACCTCCGAAGAATGTAAAAGAAGTTAACAGCTTTCTCGGTTTTGTAGGCTACTACCTCCGGTTTGTGGAAGGGTTCTCCTTGATTGCCCAACCACTTACCTGCCTTCTGAGGAAGACTACTCGGTTCGTTTTGTATGAGCTGTGTCACTGGAGTTTTGAGGAGCTGAAGAGGAGATTAACGCCTGCTCTGATTTAAGCACAGCCTGAGGGTACATAATACTTTGTGGTATACAATGACGCATCCAAGCTAGGCTTGGGTTGTACTTTGATGCAGAGGGGTAAGGTCATAGCTATGCACGACCTAGAGTTAGCTACAGTAGTCCATGCTCTTAAGATTTGGCGTCACTATCTCTATGGGGAAACATGTCAGATCTTCACAGACCATAAGAGTCTGAAGTACATATTCACTCAGTGGCAGATGAATAACTGCCTAGTTGATCAAGGATTTCTACCTTGAGATTCTCTACCACCCCGGAAAGGAGAATGAAGTGGCTGACGCTTTGAGCCGGAAGACACCTTGAGAGAAGGTAATAGCCCGGTTGACAGTACAATCGTAGTTGTAGAGAGATTTGGCTTGGTTAGAGGTGGAGATTCAGTTTCCATATACAATCCGTCAGTTTGCTACCTTGGAGTTACTTCGTGATCTGTTGGGTGAGATCCGACAGAAGCAGGAGACTCGCCCGACTTTGACCAGGATCCGAAACAGGATGTCTCGAGATGAGGCACCTCAATTCAATATTGGTGCTGATGGAGTCATGAGGCATCACGACCGTATTTGTGTACCATCAGACAACGAGTTGAGACATCGGATATTGAGTGAGGCCAATGCTACTCCATACTCATTACATCGAGGAGCGAGCAAGATGTAGAAGGACGTGAGACGTTCCTTCTGGTGGGGTGGTTTGAAGCCCGATGTGGCTCGGATTGTAGCTGAGTATGCGACCTGCCAATAGGTCAAGATTGAGCATCGTAGGTCTGGAGGAGAGCTCCGCCCACTGCTAGTACCACAGTGGAAGTGGGAGGATATCTCTATGGAATTTGTCACGGGATTGAGGCTCAAGAGAGGTTTTGATGTTATTTGGGTGGTGGTAGACCGTCTGACGAAGACCGCACGTTTCATTCCGATTAATGAAACGTAGCCGGTAAGTCGTGTAGCTGAATGGTTCACAAGACACATTGTGAGACTCCATGGAGTACCGAGGACTATCGTCTCCGACAGGGATGGATTTTCCACCTCGAGATTTTGGCAGCAGGTACATTTTGCTTTGGGAACGAGTCTCCACTTTACCACTTATTATCATCAACAGACCGACGGTCAGTCTGAGAGGACCATCCAGACGTTAGAGGACATGCTGCGGGCTTGTGTACTGGATTGGGGACAGGTATGGCCACTAGAACAAAAAAGCCCTTTTATCACGTTTTATTTATCACGGTTCAATTTTTTGTGTCTTAAAAAGTACACTTAGAACTATTATCACGATTATAAATACTAACTGTGATAAAATAGTTGGGTTAAAAAGTAAATTTATCCTAACATCTCGGTTTTATTAAGTGGGATAAAAAAAAGGAGAATATATCCGGTTCAATCTATTTAAAAGATATGGAAATTTCAGTGTTTATTTTAGGATTTTTTCAAGACATATAATTCTCTACGTAAAAATTGATCCCAACCCTAAGCGTGCCCTCATCGACCTTCCTTTCAAAACTCGATTCTCCCTATCTCTTTGACCTAACATCTCGCGGCAGTTAATCAATTTGCAGAGGTTAACAAAATTCTTCTTTACCTTACATCTTGATTTTGGAAGAGAATCGTTCAATACTTGATTCATCCGGTTTGGGTCTCTTTCTTAGGGTATACATCGATTGTGCAGGAATATAGCGTTGTGTTCACGTCCAGCGGTTTGAATCGAGCAAGCATAACAATCGACACTACCAATTTCTTTGGTAAGTCTCTAATCTAACTAATGAATGAAAGATTTTAATTTTTGCCGATGTATATATACTTCTCCCTATCTATTTCATAGATTTGATTAACTGCAAGTCCGGATTCTAACAGAAGCTAGTTAAGTTATCTCTCTTTAAGCCTAACTAATAGCATTATGCGGTCCGGATTCTAACAGAAGCTAGTTAGCGTACTAAACTTTGACTTTGCTTCTCATAACTTTCTTTCCTTTTTAGTATACTAGCAGAGTTCCTCAATTCCAAACCTGTCTGCCTCTGTCCACCACTATTATTTCTACTCTCATGTTGTTGAAGTTTTCTTTCTTCATGGTTGTTTAGTAAGTTTCAGTACTTCACTGCTCCTTGAAGGATAGAGTTTCAGTGACAAGGTTTGAACCCTGAATTGGGGCTTGTTTTTACCTGCTGACTCTGTGTGTCCTTGGGTTGCTATTGCTAATTCGGACATGGATTCCACATGTCCTTGACACATTTAGTACATGTGAATGTACTTTTAACCATGAAACATATGTCCAAATTTATTACCTTCTATTTTAGTTTCTGTAATTTTTTTAAATTTTTTTTCCTGCATTGATGATGTTGCCAAAGAGGAGACAGTGGTTGGGTAGTAACACTAGTTATCGCTTACCGGGAGAAGGGAAACAAAATAAACAGGTTTGGTCCAGCTCAGTCCCAGTTCTGGTTTGGGGTATACATCATTTTGTGTGCAGGCTATATTGTTTAGTAATGAGTAGTTCAATTTGTCAAGTGGAACTGCAGCTGACATCAGGTGGTTACTCGTGGGAGAGGGCTGGTTACGAACCTGAGCATTGCATTTTGTCATTTCATGATGTTTAGGTCCATAAGTTACGTATTAGTTGTGATGTTAATCTTCAGCTAGTATGTAATAGCAGTCTTGCAAGCTAGGTTGTCTAGAAAACCAACTTGTCTTTCTCTTGATATTTATTTTCATATGAGAAGTTGTAGTTGATAGCTCTGAACATCATATATCCTTTCTATGATTTCGAGGAGTTCCCTGGACTACTGTTAAGTTTAATTTCGTTCGCCCTTTCCTACTGATTGATCCTATAATTGCGTGGTGCCCAAGAATCATATCCCATCCATTTTGTGTTCACAAAAATTATCTTTCATCGAAATATATGGATATTGGTGGGGAGGATTTCCTTTCAATCTCAGCTTTCATCTATGAGCTGGACCTAGCGGCAACATAATATGGATCTTACAATTATTATAAATTCCAAACAATACATCAGTTATGTTACCTAGATTGGATTAGGTTGTCTTTGATGGTGTGGAATTTGATTTGTATACTTATCCTGGATATGCAGTATTACAAGAGATGAATTCAGCCAATTTCTTGCAATTACGAGTTTTTCAACACAGACCATTGAAGGCAGATGTGTTGTTTTATGAACTTGTTTTATGAACCTGTATTCAGCTTAGTTAAGTTATCTCTCTTTAAGCCTAACTAATCAACCATAAAATGCTGTCTAAAATCACTAGATTGTTCATCATAAAATTAAGAGCCCGTAACTTTATAAATCAGAGTATAGTAGCTTATGTTAGTAGCTTCTGTTATATGCTATACTCTATCTTCATTCTTTCTAATGAATGGTTTGAATTGCACCAACTATTTGTAGACTCATATATGCTCCATATTTTTCTTCTTTACTAACCATTCTAATATATATTCATAGATTCTGTTGGTTTCTGAGGATCAAATCAAGTTAGTTGATTTTGTGCTTGCCTGGGAGCTAGGTAATTTTTTTTGGTTTCTATCACTTCTTCTTGTTCTTGTTATAATTTTTTTTGGTTTCTATCACTTCTTCTTGTATTTTCTTTTTTGTTTTTTTTTTCTTCTCATGAATCTCGTTTATTTGTGCATCTATCTTTCTATATGAGCTGAATTGAACTAAATTATACACCACTTGTTGGAAGCTTTTGCCGATGTATACTTAACCCTCTCTTTCTGTCTGTTTATTCATTTGCAAGTATATATCTGAACTTGTTTATTTGTGCATCTACCTACTCAAATCTCTGTCCCACTATTGTGAATACCTACTATGAAAAATGGTCTTGTTGGCGAAATTTCTTAGTGATTGTAATTTTGGTCACCACAAATGAAATGAACTTAGAAAAAACAATATAGAGTAAACTTGCATTTATTTTTCCTTCTCCACGTTCGTTAGGATTATCTAAGGTTCAATATGCTACATAACGTGCATTTATTGGTATGTTATATTGTATGAAATCCGTTAAATTTCAATATGCTAGATAACGTGTTTCATGTTATGATCTTCCTAAGTTATATATATATATATATATATATATATATATATATATATATATATATATAAAAAGAGAGAGATAGAGGGAGTGAGAGATTATTTCTCGAATTAAAACTTTTAATTAGTTTAAATCAATTTATTCTATCAAATTTATTAGAATGATGAGTCGGGAATGGATGCGAACAAGTCGTTTGTCAGAAGAATATGCAGATGGTGTCGAAGATTTTATTCGATTTGCGCTTGATCACGGCGTTGAGCCTAATAAAATACGTTGTCCATGTGTTAAATGTTCTAATGCAAAATGGATTAGTGCAGACCAAATTAGAGATCATCTTATTATTAATGGCATTTCTCAAGGCTATACAAGGTGGATATATCATGGGGAGGATCATCTTCAACATTCGCCCAACAGTGGCAAAGAACAATCTGAGACATATGAAGCCGATCGGATTGATGAATTGATGGATGATATTATGAATCAATTTGAAGAGTGTCCTGAATTTTTTAGCAACTTGATAAGTGATGCTCATAAACCGTTGTATTCTCGTTGCACAAAGTTTACTAGGTTGTCCGCTCTTCTGAAGTTGTATAATTTGAAAGTTACTAATGGATGCACAGATAAGAGCTTCACTACTCTACTACAATTGTTGAAGGAAATTCTTCCGGATGATAATTGCCTTCCTGATCGGACATATGAGGCAAAAAAGGTTATACGATCCTTAGGATTAAATTACAAGAGAATACATGCTTGTCCCAATGATTACATATTGTATCGAAAGGAGTATGTCTCATTGGAGAACTGCCCAACATGTGAATCTCCTCGATACAAAAAGAATGGTGCTCCATCCAAGGTGTTATGGTATTTTCCTATAATACCAAGATTTCGACGCTTATTTGCTAATGCCGATGATGCTAAGAAGTTGACATGGCATGAAAATGGAAGGATAAAAGATGGTAAGATTCGACACCCAGCAGATTCTCCGCAGTGGAAGACGATTGATAATTTGTATCTTGAATTCGGACAAGAATGTCGAAATCTACGTCTTGCTCTTTCCACCGATGGTATGAACCCTCATGGTAATCTTAGTAGTAGTCACAGTATATGGCCAGTACTTTTGGTTATTTATAATCTCCCACCTTGGTTATGCATGAAACGTAGATATATGATGTTATCTTTGTTGATTTCGGGTCCGAAGCAGCCAGGAAATAATATTGATGTTTATTTGGCACCTCTTATCGAAGATTTGAACCTATCATGGAAAGAAGGCATTGAGGTTTATGATGCATACATGAAACAAAAATTTCTTCTTCAAGCAATGCTATATTGTACAATTAATGATTTTCCGGCTTTTGGAAATCTTGCGGGATGTACTGTAAAAGGGCACAATGCATGTCCTTGTTGTCTAAAATAAGACTGCTCATTTACAGCTAAAAAATGGGAAAAAAACTGTTTACCTCGGGACACGTACATTTTTGCCTATGGATCATCCATATAGGAGAAAACGCAAAGCTTTTAATGGTGAAATTGTAGAAGAAGAAGCTCCAATTCCGTTATCTGGTGCACAAGTGTTGGATAAGATTAAAGATATTAATGTGACTTTCGGAAAAAAAAAAGTCACAATGATTCGGTAGATGGTTGGAAGAAGAAATCAATATTTTTTGAACTTCCATATTGGAAAGATCTATTCGTAAGACACTGTCTCGATGTCATGCATATAGAGAAAAATGTATGTGATAGTCTCATCGGCACATTGCTCAATGTACCCGGAAAGTCAAAAGATGGCCTTAAAGCAAGATTGGATTATGTTGATATGAACATTAGACATGAGTTGCATCCTCAACGTAGTGGATCACGCACATACTTACCTCCAGCATGTTATACTCTGTCCAAAAAAGAGAAACAAGAATTTTGTGAATTTCTTCATAGTGTGAAAGTTCCGGATGGATATTCATCTAATATCAAAAACCTTGTGTCACTAAAAGACTTGAAGTTAACGGGATTAAAATCTCATGATTGTCACATCCTCATGCAACAAATGCTACCTATAGCTGTACGACCCATCTTACCAAAGCATGTCCGAAATGCCATCATCAAGCTATGTTTATTTTTTAGGAAAATTTGTAGTAAAGTGATAGATCCTCAAGAGTTGCCAGTCTTACAAAAAGAAATTGTTGTAACAGTTTGTCAGCTAGAGATGTATTTTCCGCCTGCGTTTTTCGATATCATGGTGCATTTGATACTACATTTGGTTCGAGAGGTTTAACTTTCTGGACCAGTTTACCTTAGGTGGATGTATCCATTTGAGCGACACATGAAAGTTTTGAAGGGATATGTAAAGAATCCAAATCGCCCTGAAGGTTGCATTGTTGAGCGCTACATAGTAGAAGAAGCAGTAGAATTTTGCAGTGATTACTTATTGGATGTGGAAGCCATAGGTCTCCCAAAACGACGTCATTCAGCAGAAGTAGAATGGAAAGGAACGTCAGGAGCTAGTACAATGAATCTTACCCTTGAAGAATGGAGTCAAGCACATTTATATGTGCTTCATAACATTGACGAGGTTGATCCATATGTTGAAGACCATAAGACCTATGTAAGAAATTGCAATCCTAGGCAAGCTAGGAATGAGAGGTGGGTGACAAATGAACATAACAAAACCTTTATTACTTGGTTTCGAGCAAAAATCCTTGAGAAGGTGCAATCAGAAGATGTTTCAGAAAATTTGAAGTTGTTATGTCATGGCCCAAAATTTCAAGTGATGAGCTACACAGGAATGGTCGTGAAAAATGTCATGTTTTACACGAAGTCGAAAGATGATAAAAGTGTGAACCAAAATAGTGGTGTGATTCTAGTGGCTCAAACAATGCAAGTTGCTAGTGTAAAAGATAAGAACCCCGTATACGCGAATTTGTCATATTATGGGGTGATTGATCGTATATGGGTTCTCATCTACTCAGATATGCTACAAATTCCGGTGTTTTTTTATAATTGGGTTGAACCCAATAACAATGGTATACATGTTGATGAAATGGGTTTCACTTCAGTGGATCTTAATAAAGCAGGGCATACGTATGAGCCATTGATCTTGGCAACACAAGCTAAACAAATATTTTATGTTATCGATCCTAACGATAAAAGGCGACACATTGTCATGTCATCTCCAAAAAGAAACATTTATGATGATTTTGAGGAAACATGTGAAGAAGATTCCGATACTATTACAATGGTCCGTTCATATGAAGATGAAAATGATCAAGATATATATAGAAGAAGTGATCATACAGAAGGTGTTTGGGTCAATGACGATACCCAAGTTGAAGGAGATAAATCTAGTAATCCGGTGGCAAGCAAGAAAAGAAAATTCAATGACAACTCACAAAATGTAGATCGATAATAAGTTACAATTTTTCTTTCTATACATTGATTTCAAGTTAGGTACGTGAGTTTAATGAACAAAATTTTGAAATTTACTGTTATATGTTTTACTTATCTATATTATTCATATTTATTATAGTAGTCTGATGTTTGTTTTGTTTTAATGTAGATGACTTCCAAAAAACCTACAAGTAAGTCTACTACATCTACTAGCATGAGGGGTGCCACCATGGCGAAGTTGGTCACTAGAGCTATCACTGCCGGAGAGAAGTTTGAAGTTGAGTGGAATGGAGATGGTCAACCCATAGGTCAACACGCATCTCATTTAACAAGTTATATTGGCACAACTGTAAAGCGGTTGGTGTCAATCACATATCTTGATTGGCGTGCCATCCCAGAGTCACTGAAGGAAATGGTTTGGAAAGAAGTTTTGGTAAATTCTCAATTGAACGCTATGGTGCATTTACTTTTTAATTCTTTATTTTCTATTAATATATTCTTATTTTAGTCACTACAATTATCATTACAAATTTTTCTTATAAATATTGTTAGTTGAATTATTACTTTTGTAGACAGGATTTATTCTACCACCGGAAAAGAAGACTTGGGTATTGAAAGTTGCTAACAATTTGGGGAGGAGGTTCAAGTCAGACTTGACAAAAAATCGCATTTATGACAAAGATGGTGAAATTTGTATTTCTCCTCCAGAAATCTATGTTCAATATATTTCTCAAGATCAATGGGACATGTTTATTAAATGTCGTCAGACTAGACAATTCCAGGTAACAGTATTTCTTAATGTTAGGTGGCTTACAATTTTGGACTATGTATTATCTGTAGGTATGAGCACTTCTAAATGTTAAAATGAGAAGCTAGTCTGAGTTTTATATTTTCAAATACAGGAATCAAGTGAAGTACATCGGGAACTCTCTCTAAAGAATAAATACTCATATAGAGGGTCTCGTGCTGGGTATGCTAGAATAGCTGAAAATATGGTAATACTTATACATCATGAGAGTTTTTTTGAGAATGTTAAATTATTGGATATAATTTATACGAGTAAATTGTAATTTATAAAATTGTATAACTATGCAATCATCTCATGATTTAGAAAATGGAGCTTGGGACTTCTACAGTTTCACGATCAGAGGTATGGAAGAGAGCTCGGAAGCATAAGGATGGTCATTATTCTTCTGAAGTACAAGAGGTGGTAAACAAAATGGTGAGTTTGTTATATCTTATTTAAAATTTTACATCATGTGAAGTTTCTGAATATATATATGTATGTAAACATGTGAAAAAAAATATTTAAACACATTAGGAAAGTTTGTCGGAACAAGCAACATTAGGGGAGATTGATATTTCCGGCCATTCTTATTATTTGGCAGCCAGTCACTATTGTTAACCCGCACGTGTAAAGTCCCAGTTGTTACCAAGTAGTCTATAGTTGACCTTCTACAAGATCATAGGCTTACGTCTCTTCTATCTCTTTGAAATTTGATAAACCTGGTAAAAATCTATCTTCTCTAGTTTCTCCGCTTGTACGTCTTTAACTCTTCTATAATCTACACTTCTCTTTCACACTATGAGGGCGTTATACTCTTTCCGAGTTTAGAATTATCATTCATCTACCGTCAATGGACTCGTCAATTCTCCCACGATAGCTCGTATATGCATCTTCGCGATTACTTTTACCTCAGCCATCAGTTGCTCGTGGTTCCCCGGGGTTAATCGTTGATGTTGAAAATTTTAAGTCTACGTGTGAGAGGGAGATTATTGTGGGCATTCGGGTACGCCAAGATCCTTCTCACACACTCCCTTCTTTGATTGGTATTATAATGCTGCCTTTATAGTGATCCCTTTGACTCTGCTTTCAGGATTCTATGATTTTGATATTTGTATCACGACCCTTGCTGTCACTCACTTGTCTTCTAGAAAGTCACTCCGCTTCCATGTTGGTGAAATCTGCCTTTCACTTGTTGGCAATGCGTAAGCTTCCATTTTACAGCTCTTTAATTCTTCATATTTGAATGGACAATGTATTTCGTGTAGACTTCTATGCTTTTGACTGTCTTGGTTATCCATTTTGATTGTGGTGTCAAGCAGACTGTCGGGGTGATCATATTTTGTTCTGTTTATGGCATCAACTTTCACCTTTTGGTCCGTCGGTGAGCTTGAATTCCATATCTCTTGTCTGAGTCCTACCACCTCTCTTTGACTTCCACACCTATGCTTGTTTCTGCCGCCATCTTCTTTGTCTGTAACGTTGCTTTCCACCACACTTGAAAGAATTTATGGGTTATCTCTCCTAATTTGTATAATTGTCGGTCAGCCAACGCTTTTCCGGAACTTCTCTCATGGATTTTCTTCATTTGACCCTGTGGAGTTGGTTGTATCTCCTTCTTGCTATTGTCGTTGGCGTTGTCTTTTGGTCTTCACTTTTCCGTCTCAACGTTCCTCAACAAGTCCGAAGGAGTTGCCCGGACGTTCGCCTACCCTAATGCTCATAAGCTGAGCATACTTATCCTTACGTTGAAACCCTTCAAATATACTTAGGTATGTCAACGGAGTGAGGATCTCCTTTGCTTATCTCCGCTAAGGGTATAATATAACTATAATTTCTAATCTTCTACATGTACTTATCTATATCACATCTGTTTAATCAAACTAATAAGTCCAACTAAAGTAAGACCTAAATTCATACTAAGCATACTGAGATCCGCGGTAGTAGTGGTGGTCAGCCGTACTTTTCTATTCCCAACCAGACTATGCATGCATTTGAAACCGAAAAGTTCCCTTTTTAAAACTCAGACCCCTTTCGGGTTCTGCTTAAAACTTATTCGGTCTTTCAGAAGATTTCAAGTGTCATTGTTGCCAACCTAGAGCTCTGATACCATGTTGTAACACCCCGAATTCTCAAAACTCGGGACATTACTGGTTAGGACCTCACAATGGGTCCCGACCTCAGTTTGACAACAATATTACTTAGGATCTTGCAACAAGACACAAATAAAGAAAACCGAAATTCATAAAATAGTATTTTTAAGCTAATGAATGCAACACGGTCTACCAGCCTAAAGTTCTTAAACAAAAGAAACGAACAAATGTCTTAACCAAAAGAAAGAAAGACAAACACAACCCCAACCCCCACTCTAAGGAGTACGGAGACCCGGCTGACCACTACTTCTGGATCACTCAGTTGCTGTTCTAACCTGCAGTAAAACTAAAAACACAACAAAACAACCATTAGCTAGTTATCTAAACATTAGGAGAATAATAATAGCACACACACACATAAAATAATAAACACTCATCATGCTTTCAAACAATCCATTTAATATCTTCATTTAAGTCATTCACTCTAATGATACTTATTTTGTGACACGAGGGATTCCCAAACCTCGCCTCCGTCCCCGTGTACCCATCAGGAGTGGATCCGATGCATCTCAGCGTGTACATGTATGTTCTGGGTATAGAGAACCTCCAAGTCTCCTAGCAGAGCTGGGCAGTGATGTCACGGCCCGTTATACATACACTTGGGCCTTAAAAGATAAACCATGGTCGTCCTAACAAGTTGTTATTTATTAGAACACACATTGTACACACACAACCATTATCATCCAACTAATATCCAGAAACCAGCTAAGTAAGTCGCAAGGACTTACCTGAGTCAAAACACACTCTAACACGTCTCAAAACAGACCGTACTCGTGGTAACTCAAACGCCTGTCAAATAAGGCATGTGGATCAAAATCTCATCCAGATGTCCAACCTCATACGAAGGAATTACGGAAAAAGCTCTCTTATGGTAAAATGACTATTTCACTCCCGGTTCCGAAACTCCCAGATTTGTTTATATCTTAGTTTCAAATTCTCCTTTGGAACCCATTTCCACAATCTAGTTCTTACGGAAAAGTTTGGTAAAGATTTACAAGAGTTATACAAAATTCTAGAGTTTCATTAAACGGTCATTATGGTCCGATTTGAGTTAGAATTCAAGACTTAGGTTAAAGGATAAGAATTCCGGAATCGCTCTCTAGATCCTCTACAATATGTATACTAAACATAGGGAAAAGGTCTTAAAAATTTAACCAAAACTCCTATATAAAATCTAAGGTTAGACTAGAAGCTAAAATTCCAAACTTAGTCAAATATTTTCCTGCTTCAAAAACAGCCCCAAGTGCTCTACTTCGGGACCTTATAAAATCTAATCCGACAGTTAACTTTCTCCCAAATTTTAACACATTACACTATATGTATCCATCTACGATATATCAAAAATTCAACGGTGGATTCTCGATGTAAGCTATAGAAATTAGATCCTAAAGTCAACAGGCCGAAGCTGAAACATAAGGTGTACAGAAGGTCCAAACTTCGATTTCTATTGTCACCACATGTCTCCTTTATTTATACTTAGAGATCCATAGTACCGAACTCATCCTATTATATGTCCAACTTATCCACACATCTACATTACTCTCATTCTTATGCATCAAACTCAAACCACACCCTATACAACATTATGGTACTAAGATTAAAAGCTAAATCTACGTACCCACAACAGTGAAGGAACCGGCTGCTATTGGTATCCCAAAGACGAGTCCAGTGGGTCGGTCGAGTGCAGCAGTCCAGTGGGTCGAGTGCAGCAGTCCAGTGGGGTCGAGTGCAGCAATCCAGGTGGTCGAGTGCAGCAGTCCAGTGGGGTCGAGTGTAGTAGTCCAGGGGGTCGAGTGCAGCAGTCCAGGGGGTCGAGTGCAGCAGTCCAGTGGGGTCGAGTGCAAACGGCTGGTTGCGGTTCTGGCGAAGGCGGTGCGTACAAGAGGCTGGCGTTGTTGCTGCGCCTGCTGGGGATCGACGAGGAAGGTTTCGTTCACCGACTCGCTTCCGGATGGCACTGCAGCAACAGGGGGAAGCGTCGGTATGGTGTAACGTGCGACAGAAAGGGAGGGAGGCCGAGAGGAGGCAACAGAGGCTTACCTTCAACAACAGCGGCAGTGTGGTGCTGCTGCAGGCCGAAGAGGAGCAGCGCCAAAGGTCCCTGCCGACCGAAGAGAAGCAGCAGTGCGGTTAACGCTACTAACGTCGAGAAGGAGAGTGACGAAGAAGGACAGGGCGGCGGCTTACCAGGCTTCCGGTGGTGTCTGGAGGCCGACGAGAAGCGTGCAGCGGCGGCTCCGGTGGCGTCTGCAGATAGAGGTGGAGGCGGTTCGATCGTGTCCAGAAGAGAGAAGAAACGGAACGGCAGCGGTGTTTAGAGGAGTAATTAGATAGGATTAGGGTTAAGAGGGAATTAGGTTTAGGATTAGATTAGGGGATGGGCTAATGGGCTGATAATTGGGCCTCGTAGTGGGCCACATCCGGCCTGCTTTCTCATTAAATACGGATACGCAACTCGTTATTCGTTTTAGTTAATACGGAACTAAAATACATATTATATAATTTATTATTGTAATTCAAAGATGCGTAAAAATTATTTCTAGTTGCATAGTTTCATCATTTTATGTGACTTAAAGTCACATAAAATGATAATATTTAAACTCGTTTTATTTTAATTATTTATTTATTTAAGATTGACGTATCGGGATTTGGTCAATTTCGGTTTATCGGAAATTTAAAAAATCTCGGTTATTACAAGTTAGCCGTTACTTCTGTACCGACGAGTTAGTACTCGGTTGTTGTTTTGTTTGAATTTTGTGATTTTACCTTGTATTGAGTGTTAGTGTTCCCTTTTATGTGTTACCTAATTATGATGACTGAGTAGTTTCTTGTTAAGGAACTAGATTAAAATTTTAGTGGGATCAAGTTATACTTTTTTTTTTGTTATGGAAGTCGTAGATTAGATACCTTATTCTATGTTTCGGGATGAAACTTTTTTTAAGGGGGAACAGATGTAATATCCATAAAATTTTAATTCCGTGGAGTCCGAGTCAAACATGTTTTTCGATCCGTTGACTTTTCCTAATCCTACTTAAAGTTTTACTAAAACAAATTCTATCATTTTATGTACTCTTTTAGTCACATAAAATGATGAATTTCCAAACCCAAATTTATGAGGAGGCCATGGCGAGGTCATGACGAGACCATGACGAAATTTGAAGAGTTTAAGCGAAGCCATGACAATAGTTTACAAGGCCATGACAAGGTCTTGACAACCTTGAGCCCACCCTTCTTTCCTTTTTTTTGGCCTATCTCTTCATGTCCACATTTGCCTCACCCCAGTTTCTGCTCGTGCCTCCAACCAGCTCAGATTGCATCAGCCCATCGCCTGACCTAGTTGCTCCCAGCCCAGGAAGGAGGCGGGCCGTGCTTCTAACCCTCGCAGCCCAGGAAGCCAACCGTTGAAGAGACGCACGTTAAGTTCCTAGTCAACAACCGTTACGTAATCTGATTATTTCCTCTTCATCGTATATTTCCTCCTTCTGCAGCCGGATTTCACGCAATCTGCTACACACGATTTCCCTCCTCAACCAACCTTCACCGCTCAGTCTTCACCATCTCGTCCAAACGAACGTCATGCCCATACAGTCGACTCTTTGCCCTCTCGACAAAACCAAGGACGCCTCAAAGAGATCTCTGGCAAGAGTTGGCAGCCAAGTAATCTATGTCACCTTACACTCTTCTTCTCCTTCGACTCGAACTATAACCGCCTCCTCCTTGACTTTCTGTGCGCGAGCAAGTAGGACAGACTGCCTCTTTGACCCCGTGTTGTTGACTACTCCTGCACAAGAGCCGTGTTCGCCACTTAGCGTGCGTGCAAATAAGTCTTAAATTTATAAAACTAGAAATCAAGCAAGCGAACCCGCAGTGTACGGATCGACGTAGTTAAGCAAGAATTCCAGAGTATCGAACACAGGGATTTGGGGGGTTAAATCCAGTTAATAATCGTCAAGCAAGTAAATGTATGAAGCTTTGTAAATATTGGGAAAACAACAATCCTAAAGATCCAAGAATCCAGCTATGGCCATCGATTCAAGATATACTAAAGATATAAGGATAGAGTTAAGAGTTGCAAAGGTATGCTAATGCAAAGCAATGTACGGTGAAGTTCCAAGGCTTTATGTGACTTATCTAGAAATACTCTCTATAAAGGTTGTTGAGGCTTCAGTATGGAAAGGATCTAAAGACAAGAAATAATATCAAATACCCAAACTTGTAATCCAAGGATGAAGACTAACTAAACCGATTAAGGTTGTGACACTCGAAATCGAGGTAGAGGTTGTTGAAGCTTCACTACCACCTAGAAAAGGCAAGCCAAGACTAAGTTAAAGCAAATATTTAACTTTGGATTAATGTAAAAGCAAGGTTCGTAAACTAGGGAAAATTACGGGTGGAGCTTGAGATTCCATGGCCGTGGAACTCAAGAACACACCGTGATTCTGGCCGTCGACGAAATCTCTCTAAGTCTCAGGGTCTAATCTGTTTACGATCGATCTATCATCATCTAAGCCACAACTATCAACCCTTCACCTTAGAATTGCTAAAGGGTTTTAGCCAACAACAGTCATTATGATATCAAATTCAAGATTTAGAAGAATGAAAGATGAAAACCTTCGAAAACCTTCGAAAACCTTCAATAAACATCAAATCAATCTCAAATCCACAAACAAGGATAATGATGTATATCAGATTCAGAATAACACAAACAATCACAATCCTTGATAAGAACGAAGTACGGGATGTCAATCCGTCTTCTAATCAAACCTAAGGACAAAAGACGTAATCTCCGTACGTCCAATAATACCCTCAATGTGCGGAAGCGAATCTCCATGTGATAATGCTCTATGCGAGGGCGTAAGCGAGGTCTAAGTGCGATCTAAGCGGGGGTACTGAATTCTCCTTCCTTCAGTCCGTTTATAGGGCAAGATAAAATGTCTCTCTCCGGCCCATATGTAAAAGATCGTGGCTTTAATTAGTACGTTAAAAGATCGCCTAAATCACGGTCATAGAGGGTTCCACGCCCGTGGTTTAGAGTGTGGATTCCATCACGGTTCTCCACAACTTCCACGACCGTAATTTATATCGTGTAACTCTCTGGAATGCTCCACGCTCATGTTGCCAAGTTCCACGGCCGTGGTTTAGAGCGTGATCTTCATTACGGCCGTATTTTAGAGCGTGGAAGCATAGGTTGCTCGTAATTCCCTTTGTTTTGTGCCATTCTTCATCCTAGCATCTTCCTTAGCTTCTTTGTGGTGCCCTCAATCCTTGGATGTGCTCAATCCATCTCCATTCTCTCTTGATTCGTTCGGTTTTAGCTCTTATTCGCCTACAATCAACACAAAGCTTATGTAGACCTCTATATCGACAATATAGATAAACTAGCTCACAATTGCTTAAATGCTTTATCAATAAACATAAATATGGATGAAATACATCTAGAAAACGTGCCTAAAATATCACAATATTTCATGCTAACAAAATACCCCATACTTGCCACTTGCTTGTCCCCAAGCAAGGTCTTTCAAAAGCTTAGAACTCAAGTTAGGATGAAATATGGATGCACTCTCAAAAACAAAACTTCTTTTAGATGAATGTGCTTCTAGTCAATAGATCATTCTCAAATCTTGCTTCATTTGTTCATAAGACTCTCATATACATAATCAAAGAGTAAAGAGTAAAGAAAACTCATGAATTGATCAAACTTCCATGTAAACATCATAACCTTCAAACATTATCAAAATCAATTATAAGAAACTTCAATTTAGATCACCAAGTCATATATCATTCTCTTGATCTTAAGGACTTTAAAACAAGGTCTAGAATGCGGAAAGGGAAGGAAAACTTTAAGGAATGTGGTGCATGAATCCGGGAAAGTGGATAACTAACTCTTTTCTTTTTCTCTTGCGGTTTTGCAACACTTTCAACTTAGAGCTTCGCTCTCTTCTTTTCAATTCATTTTTCAACTTTACTTTTGGAGTTATGGACAGAGGTGCACAAAAACCGAAGCCTAGGAGATTGGCGTTTCTCAATTTTGCGAGATGCCTCAAACCCTTGATGCACATACCATAATCCGCTAGGAATATCGCTCAATCCGACTTTGGCAAGACACAAACACCCGGCTATGTGAATGGTGCCGAGTTACTCATCGTCATGATTAACTTCCCCAAACCTATAAGTTCTTTCTATTCTTTGAATGCAAAATTTTGTTTTCATGGCCCTCCCACATCAAACATGCCAAATATCAACTCCTCCAAATTCCCGGATAGGTAAAGGAGGCCATTTTTTCATTGAGGGGCTAAATGATCAAAGAAAGAAGAAAGAAAATCGAATTGCCTTAATCATTTCAACAAGAAGTATAAGAACTTATCATGTGATTTCAACCTTGATTTCTCAATATGATTTAAGTAACGTTCTTCACATTATGAAACTTGCAAAAGAGGAATAATCAACTCATTCAATTTCTTTTCAATTCACTATTTGTTTAAGCATGCGATTGTCATCAAAACTCAATTCACAAGTAGTGATTATCATAGAAGTCATCTCTATCCTTAGAAGCACAAAATTTTCCAAATTTTTCAATTTTTATGGGTTTTTCAAAAGCTTTTTCATGCAATGCGATAATGAAACGTGTAACAATGGAATGAAACATGCAAGGTGTTCTCGATAAAAGCATACAAAGTGAGTAAGAGTTATTACAAACGATTAGTCACACCCCACCCCATACTTGGAACAAACATTGTCCATAATGTTCAAAAAGAAAATAAAGAAAAGAAAGAAAGAAAATGAACTCACAAGACAGTGGTGGAGTGGCTAGAACGGTGGATCATCAATCATCCTCACTGAGGTGCCGGTGGAGGTGGAAACGGGAAGAAGCCGGGATCATAGTTCCGCCCAAACTGCTGGCGGTAAATATCTCTCATCATGCGGTCATGATCGTCGGCTCGTGCATCCCTAGCGTCTGCACGGATCTCCAAGGCTCCGATCCTGCTGGAAAGGTCGGTGGCCCACTCCGGTAGCTGCTCATACCATCCGGGCGGCTAGCTGTACCATGCCGGTGCATCTGACGGTGCTGGTGCTGGTGGTGGCTGGGCATGCCAAGGTGGTGGAGCTCCCATCCACTCCGGCTGAGTGCTATACCATGAAGGAGGGTCTGCCATCCATGTAGGTCTCTCGCTCACACTAGCACGGCGAGAGGAAGAGCCAGAAGCTCTAGCGGGACGGGGAGAGTGTCTAGGAAGGTCGGGAACTGCATCCGGCTGATCCGGAAAGGTACCAAAGTCATGCTCTCCTCCTCCTCCCTCATACTCATCACCTCCTCTCATCTCCTCCTCCTCTACAACTGGTGGCTCAGGGGGGATGTAGGGCGGTGCTACTAGTCTATTCGCATGCATAGCAGCGAATGTCTCCTTCCAGTTGTGGCGTCCAGCCATAATGGAATACTCAAGAAGCCATGCAATCCCTCTACTTGTCCTACTCTCCCAAGGCATGGCAGCTGTAGGTGGACCTCTATGTCTAGGGAAGATAATGCCTCTAGTCATGAGGCTCTGATGTCCTAGATGTCTAGCTGCAATGCGGGTGCACGCGGAGAAGTCTATCTCTAACTGCCTAGCAAGGTGGGTGACCATCCCACCGTATCTAATGTTGCCGGCCCTCTTGTTCTTTAGCTTGCTCATAGTAGAAGCTAAGAGGGTGGCACAGTCAGCTGGTCTACCGTACAACATACAGTAAAGCAAAAACAACTCATCCGTCTTGATCTTCTGAGGTGTCTCTGTCCTAGTGAAGAGACACTGAGAAAACACTCTATGGGCAATCTTCAAGGCTAAGTGATAGATCAACCTAGCCTTGGTATCAGCAGGTTGCCAGCGGTCCTTGCTGGCGTATATCATAGCTATCTCCTCCCAGAAATCCTTGGCGTACACGCCACTAGGGAATCGACCATTGAAGGTCTCATGGAACCCAAAGAAGGCTCCAAACTCTCTAATAGAAAACTCATAGTTTCTCTCCATCATCTGGAAAGAAACGGTCCTGTCAACGTGGCTATGCTCAAACGAGACCACGAACTCCCTAGTGATCTCCTCATATGCATCTTCTCGAATAGCGGAGAAGATGACCAATCCGGCTCTATCTAGTAGCCAAGTGAGATCCCCTACCACATGCAAAGGCTATAACTCCTCAAGTAGTAGATACCTAGGTCCTATGACAGCTCGCTTATGGATCCTCTCTAAAGCATCGAGGTAATCCTCATGGATAGTAGGGATCCTAGGGGAAGGTGGTGATGGTGGTGATGGGGGTGATGGGGGCTCAGCAGGTGGTGCTCTAGAAGAGGAAGAAGTATTGCCTTTCCTCTTTTTATTCCTTTGTGACATTCTCCTTACGAGATCCATTTCTGTCAAAAACCACGGTCTGTTCTTCAGGTTCCACGGCCGTGGAATTCCCAAAGACCGTGATTCGTTACGCAAATTCTCAAAACTCAGCAGATTCACACCAAACTCAACAGCAAGCAGCCCTAGACTAATTTCAGTCCAATTCCAATCAGTTCTCCTAAAAATTCTAGCAAAAACGAAGCCGAATCGACAAAGAAAAAGAAGAAATGAAAAACCTAGGTTTTTGGATTTTGAAATCCGAATTCTGTCTTCTCCGGTGATTTGCCGCTCGAATCGTTGCTTGGATCTTGTAGGTGACGGAAATTGCTTCAACTTTGGTCAAAGAATCGTTAAATACGATTAACGAACGAGAATTTGAGAGAGAGGGAAGGCAATCGGCGAAATAGGGGCGTGGAATTGGGATTTTTTGTGTGTTTTGTGAAGAAACGTGGATTTTATAGTGACCGTAAAAATTTTTGAAAATCACGGTCTATAGGGGATTTCCACGGCCGTGGTTTTGTACGGAACCGTGGTTTTGGTGATTTTTCTCAGGCTTTTGCAAATTACGGTCACTGTAGCTGTCACGGTCGTGGTTTTGGCCGTGGAACTCTCTGTAATGTGCCAAAGTCCAAGTTTCGTCAATTTTCTTCAACCTTTTCTTCTCTTTTCCTTTTCCACTGATCCTACATCCAAAAACATGAACATACCGGAAGGTATCGAAGGCAAAACAAAACAAAAATGTCTAAACTACTCTAAGTTATGAATCAAAAACAAAAATGTAAGTGCAATACCTTAGGTTGCCTCCCAAGAAGCGCTTTGTTTAAGGTCCGTAGCTAGATCATATTCGCACTTATTTGAGTGCGGTGGGCGCGAACTCTTCAGCTTGGAGTTCCGGTGTATACTTCTTGAGTCGTTGACCGTGCACCTTAAAGCTTCCACCCTTTTCACCCCATACTTCAACTGCACCATGGGGAAAGACACATTTGATTAGAAAAGGTCCAGTCCAACGAGATTTAAGCTTACCTGGAAAGAGACGAAGCCTTGAATTGAAGAGGAGAACTTGATCTCCTTCTTTGAGGTCCTTTGGGATGATATGCTTATCATGCCAACGCTTCACTCTTTCTTTATAGATCTTGGCGTTTTCGTAGGCGTTCAAGCGAATTTCTTCAAGCTCATTGAGGTCCAAGAGACGCTTCTCTCCCGCTTCCTTCATGCTGAAGTTCAACCACTTTATTGCCCAATACGCCTTGTGCTCCAACTCTACCGGTAAGTGACAATACTTCCCATACACAAGGTTGTATGGCGTAGTTCCGATGGGAGTCTTATATGCAGTCCGGTACGCCCATAATGCGTCATCTAGCTTCAAAGACCAATCCTTCCTTGTCCTTGAAACCGTCTTCTCTAGGATTCCTTTAATCTCCCGGTTTGAGATCTCCACTTGTCCACTAGTTTGTGGATGATAAGGGGTGGCGATCTTGTGAGTCACCCCATACATAGCTAAAAGAGCTTCAAAGCGTCGGGCAATGAAGTGAGAACCTCCATCACTAATGATAGACCGTGGTGTCCCAAATCGTGGGAAGATGGTCTTGTTAAAGAACTTAACCACTACCATGGCATCATTGGTGGGAGAGGCAATTGCTTCAACCCATCTCGAAACATAATCCACCGCTAAAAGTATGTATTGGTTTCCACAAGATGATGGGAAAGGTCCCATGATGTCTACTCCACAAACGTCAAAGATCTCCACCTCTTGGATGTTGTTGAGAGGCATCTCATTCCTCCTAGATACATTCCCTGTTCTTTGACAAGCATCGCATCAGGAAACAAAGGTTTGCACATCTTTAAATAGAGTAGGCCAAAAGAATCCAGATTGCAATACCTTAGTGCTAGTCTTGTTCGAACTAGCGTGTCCTCCACAAGGTAGTGAATGACAATGACGGATGACACTTTGCATCTCATCTTCCGGCACACATCGCCGAATAATGTCGTCCGGACCTCTCTTAAAGAGGAGAGGTTCATTCCAAAAGTATTCCCGAATATCCTTAAAGAACTTCTTTCTTTGTGCGTAGGATAATCCGGCTGGTAATTCCTGACAAACCAAATAGTTAACAAAATCAGCAAACCATGGTTCGTTACCTTTGGTGATCACGTCGATGCACTCCTCTATGATATGTAAATGCTCGTCCGGAAAGGAGTCATCTATAGGTAGATGGTCGTCCTCTAGATGTGTTAGACGACTCAAATGATCCGCAACAGAATTTTCCGTACCCTTCTTGTCGCGGATCTCTAGATCGAATTCTTGTATGACAAGAATCCATCTAATTAGCCTTGGCTTTGCATCCTTCTTTCCAAGTAGATACCGGATTGCAGCATGATCCGTGTATACAATCACCTTTGCACCTACAAGATAAGAGCGAAATTTGTCAATTGCATATACAATTGCTAAGAATTCTTTTTCTGTAGTGGCGTAGTTGAGATGCGCTTCATTTAGCGTCTTGCTAGCGTAGTAGATAGTGTAGGTTCGTCCTTCCTTTCTTTGCCCAAGAACAGCTCCTATAGCTACGTCACTTGCATCACACATAACCTCAAAGGAAGATTCCAATCCGGAGGTTGGATAATCGGGGCTGAGATTAGAGCTTCCCGAATTATATTAAACGCATCTAAGCATTCTTGCGAGAAATCAAAAACTGCATCCTTCATTAATAAATTAGTGAGCGGTTTTGATATCTTGGAAAAATCCTTTATGAAACGCCTATAAAATCCAACATGTCCTAGAAAACTTCTTATCCCTTTCACCGAAGTTGGGGGAGGAAGCTTTTCTATTGTCTCTATCTTAGCTTTATCCACCTCAATCCCTCTACTAGAGATTAAGTGTCCTAATACAATGCCCTCTTTCACCATAAATTGACACTTCTCCCAATTAAGAACTAGGTTAGTGTCTTCACACCTTTGTAACACAAGAGCAAGGTTAGAAAGACAATTGTCAAAAGAGGAACCATAAACGGAGAAGTCATCCATAAAAACCTCCATAATTTCCCCTATATATTCCGAGAAGATGGCCATCCTGCACCTTTGAAAGGTGGCTGGAGCGTTGCAAAGCCCGAACGGCATCCTCCTATAGGCAAACGTACCCCATGGGCATGTGAACGTGGTCTTCTCTTGATCATCCGGGTGTATCGGGATCTGAAAGAAACCACTATAACCGTCAAGATAACAGAAATGTGAGTGTTGTGCTAACCTTTCAAGCATTTGGTCGATGAATGGTAGTGGGAAGTGATCCTTCCTCGTCGCGTTGTTTAGCTTCCGGTAGTCTATACAAATCCGCCATCCTGTTACGGTTCGTGTAGGAATGAGTTCATTGTTTTTGTTGGTGATGACCGTCATTCCTCCCTTCTTCGAAACCACTTGTAGGGACTCACCCACTTGCTATCGGAGATAGGGTAGATGATACCTGCATCGAGTAGTTTAAGAATTTCCTTCTTGACAACCTCCTTCATGGTCGGATTTAACCGCCTTTGAGGTTGTCGCGAAGTTCTAAAGTCCTCTTCCATTAAGATCTTATGCATGCATAGGGAAGGTTTGATTCCTACTAAATCCTCTATAGTATATCCTAAGGCTTTCCTATGTTTCTTAAGGACAACCATAAGCTTACTATGTTCATCTATGCTTAAATCTGAACTAATAATTACCGGAAAGGTAGAATTAGATCCTAGAAATGCGTACCTTAGATGTGTAGGAAGTGGTTTCAATTCCATCACTATAGGAGTCTCCAATGGCTCTTGAGGAGTATCCGATGGTACCTTAGAAGTGTCTAAAGAAGTAGAAAGTGTTGGAGAAGAATCAAGAGAAGTTGTCGAGGAAACACAATTTTCTTCAGATTCACCCAAAATTACGGCACCCCTGCCTTCTCCACGTCCGTGATTTTGGGCGTGGAAGGTATTTATGGTGCCTCTGTTTTCTCCATGGCCGTGGTTTTGGCCGTGTAACTTACTGGAATGCTCCACGCTTGTGTTGGTGAATTCCACGGCCGTGGAATAGGCTGTCTGACCGTGGATCCGTACGTTTTCTGACTCATCGTGGAGTTTCTCGAACTCTTCTTCATACACTTCTTTTTGTTTCTCTAAGGCTTCAATTGCCTCATTGCACTCCTCTTCTTCCCCTATATCCATAATGCTCATAGAAAGAACTTTTTGCAAGGGATCTTTGAAGAGAATAGAACTTACCTCCTCTCTAGATAGCTCTTCGTCATGGATATTGAATATATCCTCATCGAAGGCTGGTTCCTTCACTAAATTGGAAAGGACGAACACTACCTTCTCTTCTCCTATGTCAAAGGCGAGTCTAGCATTCTTGCAATCGACTATACAACCGGATGTTGCAAGAAACGGTCTTCCGAGAATGATCGGGACCGGACTATGTGCAGGAATGTCCAACACAACAAAGTCTATAGGAACATAGAACTTACCAAGCTTGACCGGGACGTCTTCAACTATACCGACGGGACAAGTTATGGATCGATCCGCCATGTACAACGTCATCTTTACCGGTTTAGGATCGCCTAAACCGATCTTCCTGCATAAGGCAAGTGGGATGATGCTCACACTTGCTCCTAAATCACATAATGCATCATATGTGACATCTCCCACTCCTATGGGAATACAAAGTGACCCCGGATCTTTCAGCTTAGGGGGCATCTTCTCCTTCGTTGTCTTGATGAGGTGCGATGAATCCGAACTCATCTTGACCTCTCCAAAATCTTCTAACTTTCTTTTGTTAGAGAGGATCTCCTTCAGGAACTTTCCATAAGCTGGCATACCTACAATTGCATCAATGAAAGGTATATTAATATGCAATTTGCTCATGAGTTCAATAAACTTACCGAATTATTTGTTTAGACGCGCTCTTGCTCTAGATTGCGGGAATGGTAGGGGAGGTTTGTAAGCTGGAGGAGGAACGTAGACATCTTCCTTCTCCTTCCCCTTTTCTTTCTCCTTCTCAACGGGGACTTCTACAAACATAGGTTGCGGGTCGGTAGTTGTTACTCCGCTCCTAGTTGTGATTTCCATCACCCTTCCTTTTGGGTTGTCCTCCGTCTTTCCTGGAAGTTTTCCTTGATTCCTAGGAACTTCCTCCGCATGGCTAAACATTTGGTTCTCTAAAACCTTTTGGCCTTTATCAACCTTAGTAATGTGATCATCGACCTTGATGATGCGAGTCTCCAATCCTTGAAGCTTGCCCAAAATTATTTCAAACATGGGATCGGGCTTCTCTTTCCCTGAAGTACTTCCACCATTAGATGTTTGCCCCTGGCTTTTCAAAAGAGTGGAAGAAGAGGAAGGTGGAGTTAGTGAATTTCCTGAATTGGAATAAAAATTACCGGGATTTTGTTGGTTGGGACGCCAATTGTTGTTGTTTGAACCCCTATTGTTGTTCCAATTGTTGTTCCGGTTGTTGTTGTTGTTGTTGTTCCAATTATTCCGGTTGTTGTTCCGGTTGTTGCGGTTTGTATTCTCTTCCCGTTGTGGTTATTGTTTTTGCCCAAATAACCTATATCTTGTTCCTTTTGATTTGGAAAGTTGGTTTTGATGGCTTCCTTCAACTCTTTAATCTCCGTATTGAGAGAAAAGATTTGAGTTTGAGCTGCTTGTGATAGCTTTGCTCCTTGCTCCACTTGATTCACCTCTACTTTCCGGTGAGAATACTTCTCAATGACTCACGCTTGCTTCTCAATGAAGTCCCAAGCGTCATCTTCCCTCATGTCCATGAATGTACCACATGAGAGGGATTGGAGCGTGAATTGTGTCTCCACATCTAGCCCCTTATAGTATATCTTCAATAGTGCCAATTTGGATATGCCATGATGTGGGCAATCCAATAGCAAATCCTGAAATGTTTCCCAAGATTGAAACAAACTTTCGTTAGATCTCATAGAAAATGCATTAATCTTACCTCTCAACTCCACCATCTTGGATGACGGAAAGAACTTAGTGAGGAATTCCGAAGAAAGATCCTCCCATGTGTCTAGTTTCCCACTTGGAAGAGCTTGATACCAAGACAATGCCTTCCCCTTCAAGGAGAAGAAGAAAGGCTTGAGTTTATAGCTGTTGGTAGTTGCATTCTTTGGCTTCATTGTCTCCATCATGATCTCAAAATTTTGTAGATGTTGATGTGGAGATTCAGCGCTTGTTCCCCCAAATTGATTTTGGCAGACAATGGTAATAACTTGCGGGTTGAAGCTAAACCCTTGTGCATCATCAACATCAAAGTTCACACCCAAACGGCGTGGTTGTTGCGTTGGATCCATCCTTTGGCCAAGAGTTCTTGGCTTCTCATCCACACGATCGACTCTCGCACCTCCAGCTGGGGCACGACGATTGACGGCCGGTCTTGGAATGAATGGGTTCACATTGATCGTCGGATCAATGTCCTCTAATGGTGGCATGGAAGAGTCGCTATCCTCGCCGGATGAATGGGTTCTAACCGATCTTGAGGATCTTCTTGAGGATTTCCTGCTCTTCTTTCTCTTAAGATCGCTCAATTCCATCCTCACTTGAAATATCATATCCGTTAGATCATCAACTTTCGCTTGATGACGATCCATTTCCTCTCTGCGAGTCTTCTCACTCCATTGGAGTTGAGCTTCTTTTTCCGCCAACTCCGTTTGGTAATCACGTTCTCTTTCTTCATCCATCTTTCTTTCCTTGAGCTTTCTCCTCAAAGACCTCTCAAGTTCTTGATCGAGAGGTAAGAGGTCTTCGTTGTTCCTAGATCTGCGCATACACTCGAAAGAGATATCAAATAACAAGGGAAGAGCTCCCAAGCTTGACAACCGATAACCGAATTCGGCCTAGACCAAATCCCCGGCAACGGCGCCAAAAACTTGTTCGCCACTTAGCATGCGTGCAAATAAGTCTTAAATTTATAAAACTAGAAATCAAGCAAGTGAACCCGCAGTGTACGGATCGACATAGTTAAGCAAGAATTCCACAGTATCGAACATAGGGATTTGGGGGGTTAAATCCAGTTAATAATCGTCAAGCAAGTAAATGTATGAAGCTTTGCAAATATTGGGAAAACAACAATCCTAAAGATCCAGGAATCCAGCTATGGCAATCGATTCAAGATATACTAAAGATATAAGGACAGAGTTAAGAGTTACAAAGGTATGCTAATGCAAAGCAATGTACGGTGAAGTTCCAAGGCTTTATGTGACTTATCTAGAAATACTCTCTATAAAGGTTGTTGAGGCTTCAGTATAGAAAGGATCTAAAGACAAGAATTAATATCAAATACCCAAACTTGTAATCCAAGGATCAAGACTAACTAAACCGATTAAGGTTGTGACACTCAAAATCGAGGTAGAGGTTGTTGAGGCTTCACTACCACCTAGAAAAGGCAAGCCAAGACTAAGTTAAAGCAAATCTTTAACTTTGGATTCAAGTAAAAGCAAGGTTCGTAAACTAGGGAAAATTAAGGGTGGATCTTGAGATTCCACGGCCGTGGAACTCAAGAACACACCGTGATTCTGGCTGTCGACGAAATCTCTCTAATTCTCAAGGTCCAATCTGTTTACGATCGATCTATCATCATCTAAGCCACAACTATCAACCCTTCACCTTAGAATTGCTAAAGGGTTTTAGCCAACACCAGTCATTATGATATCAAATTCACGATTTAGAAGAATGAAAGATGAAAACCTTCGAAAACCTTCAATAAACTTCAAATCAATCTCAAATCCACAAACAATGATAATGATGTATATCAGATTCGGAATAACACAAACAATCACAATCATTGATAAGAACAAAGAACGGGATGTCAATCCGTCTTCTAATCAAACCTAAGGACAAAAGACGTAATCTCCGTACGTCCAATAATACCCTCAATGTGCAGAAGCGAATCTCCAAGCGATAATGCTCTATGCGAGGGCGTAAGCAAGGTCTAAGCGCGATCTAAGCGGGGGTACTGAATTCTCCTTCCTTCCGTCCTTTTATAGGGCAAGATAAAATGTCTTTCTCCGGCCCATATGTAAAAGATCGTGGCTTTAATTAATACGTTAAAAGATCGCCTAAATCACGGTCATAGAGGGTTCCACGCCCGTGGTTTAGAGCGTGGATTCCATCACGGTTCTCCACAACTTCCACGACCATAATTTATACCGTGTAACTCTCTGGAATGCTCCACGCTCATGTTGCCAAGTTCCACGGTCGTGGTTTAGAGCGTGATCTTCATTACGGCCGTATTTTAGAGCGTGGAAGCATAGGTTGCTCGTAATTCCCTTTGTTTTGTGCCATTCTTCATCCTAGCATCTTCCTTAGCTTCTTTGTGGTGCCCTTAATCCTTGGATGTGCTCAATCCATCTCCATTCTCTCTTGATTCGTTCGGTTTTAGCTCTTATTCGCCTACAATCAACACAAAGCTTATGTAGACCTCTATATCGACAATATAGATAAACTAGCTCAC
The DNA here is from genome assembly GCA_033239125.1 of Fagopyrum homotropicum. Taxonomy (NCBI): domain Eukaryota; kingdom Viridiplantae; phylum Streptophyta; class Magnoliopsida; order Caryophyllales; family Polygonaceae; genus Fagopyrum; species Fagopyrum homotropicum. Next base: position 87,227,919 of record BSWB01000006.1, read on the forward strand.
AATTGCTTAAATGTTTTTATCAATGAACACCAATATGGATGAAATACATCTAGAAAACGTGCCTAAAATATCACAATATTCCATGTTTCCGAAGGTGAGAGCATCACAGCGCCTTTGTACTCTTCTGTCGCAATAGACTCGGCATGTTAGTCTTACCTCTCTTTCGTCCTTTTTCGTATTAGAGAAGACGCTAACTTGGTGTGACGCTAAACCGGGAAAGCAGGAGAGCATCCTTTGAAAACGATCGAAGGCGCCTCTGTCCAGTAGTTGTTGAAGGAGGTAAGCCCTTCTCTCTTCTTCAGTTCAGTCCTTGATTCTTGGATGTAAGGGGCACTTAGTTGCATAGGGTTGGCATGGGTTTTTAAGGTAGTAACTGAGCTTTGTTGAGGGCCTCCTAGAGTGTCAAACTCATGATCACTCGATGACAATGGGGGTAGAACAGGTTACCATAGAAATTGAAGTGAGGAACTCCTTTTTTAATATCAGATTTGTAGGTTGGAACTGCAAACTTTGAGAATTATTTTTAGGTTTAATAATGATCAGCTACCATTGAGTTTTTGATATATTGTAGATAGATATATGTAGTTTACGGTGTTAAAATATGAGAATAAATGAACGGTCGGATTAGAAGTTATAAGGTCCCAAAGTAGAGTAGTTGAGCTGTTTTTCCAGCAGTGAAAGTATTGGCTAAGTATAGAAATTCTGGGTGTTGTAACCGACTTTAGAGAATTTTGTAGAAGTGATGGTTGGACAGTCTTAAGAAATTCTTGCTTCTATGAGTAGATTGCATATCATAGATGATCTAGAGAATTATTTCAAAATTTTTATAAATTTATTCGGGCTTCAAATTTGGAGCCAAAGTTGGATCCTAGTGACTTTTTGGAAAATAGAAAAAAAATGTGTAGTTTTCTAGTTTCTACCCAAACTCATCCTTAAGAGTTAGAATATGGCTTTTTCGTCTCAAATAAGAGTTTAAGCAAAAATTATGAGATTTTTGGGAGTTTCGGGACCAAGGATAAAATAGTCATTTTACCTTAAGTGAGTACTGTAATAGTTTCTTTTCAAATAGCATCTTACATCTTCGGAGTTTTAGACTTCTAAGTACCTAGGAAATGTGTTGATCCACTTGCCTCCTTCGACAGGCCATCGGGTTTCTACAGTTACAAATCTAGTTGTGATTAAGAGAGTCGAGATCTGATTCAGGTAAGTCATTTGGGCTTACTTAGCTAGCTATTAGATATGAGGGTGAATGATGATAGTGGTGTTTGAATGATGTGTGTAATAGTGTATTTCATAGTAATCATCGACCGACCTACATATCAAGACTAGTCCATATATGGTTTGCGGGGACGCCAGCGGCGGAGGTGTGCCAAATCATCACCAGTTGGATAAGGAACGGCGGAGAAAAATCTTAAGATTTCTCGTGCCACAACTTTTAAAATGGGATGAAGTGAATCACCTAAGCTATCAGATAATAACCGGATTGTGTGCCAGCATGTTGAGTGTTTATATTTTCCTTATGTGTGTTTGTACTATTTATTATTTTGCTTATATTTGATTAGTTAGCTAACTATTTGATCGTTGTTTAGACTTGCCACATGTTAGAACGGATGCCGAGTGATCTAGATGGTAGTGGTAGGCCGGGGTGTGGTATTTCTGAGGACGGGATGGAGTTTCTTTTATTGTTGGTCCTTCAATTATGACTTTTTCATATTCTCATATTGTGAGACCTTGTTGTTTCCGGCTGTTAGTATTTCTGGTCGCATTCATCACTTTGTTAAAACATACTTTATAAATTTTGGTTTTGGCACAGCTAGAGGGTTCTGAGGATTTTGTGGTTTATAGTGATGCATCCAAGCTAGGCTTGGGATGTGAATTGATATAGAGGGGCAGAGTAATTGCATATGCGTCTTGACAGTTGAAGACGTATGAGGAGAACAACCCGACTCATGATCTGGAGTTAAAAGCGGTAGTTCATCCTTTGAAGATTTGGAGACATTACCTGTATGGTGCCACGTGTCAGATCTTCACAGACCATAAGAGTCTGAACTACAGTTTTACGTAGCGGCAGTTGAATAACCGCCAGCGTTCATGACTTGAATTGATCATGGAATTTGACCTTGAGATCTTGTATCATCAAGGGAAGGCGAATGTTGTAGCTGACACCCTGAGCAAGAAGACGCCTCGAGAGAAGGCAATTTCCAGATTGACAGTTCAACCTTAGTTTCAGAGGGATCTAGCTTGGCTAGAACTGGACATCCAGTTTGCTGATGAGGATGCCTGTTGTATGCTTTAGAGGTTCTACCTAGTCTGTTGGAAGAGATCTAGCAGAAGCAAGGGACCTGCCCGACCTAGACGAGGATCAAAGAGAGGATGTCTCGTGGAGAGGCACCATAGTTCTCCATTGGAGTAGATGGAGTGATGAGGCGCCATAACCGCATCTGTGTACCTGCTGATGCAGAGTTGAGACAGAGGATCTTACAGGAGACTCACTGTACACCTTATTCAGTACATCTAGGTACGAGTAAGATGTACCATGATGTGAGACACTCATACTGGTGGGGAGGGCTGAAGCCCAATGTAGCCAGATTTGTGCTCAATGCACGACCTGTCAACAGGTTAAGATCGAGCATTGTAGACCTGAAGGTGAGCTCCATCCACTACCAGTACCGCAGTGGAAGTGGGAGGACGTCTCCATGGACTTTGTTACCGGTTTGAGGCCTAGTAGGAGTTTTGATGATATTTGGGTTGTGGTTGATAGACTGACAAAGACGGCACGATTCATTCCTATTTGAGAGACGTGGCTAGTGAGCCGATTAGCGAAGGAGTACACTAGACAAATAGTGAGACTCCATGGTGTACCGAGGAGGATCGTCTCTAATCAAGATGGACGGTGTACCTTGAGGTTTTGGTAGCAGATTCAGACTACTTTGGGGACAAGTCTACACTTCACGACTGCATTTCACCCCTAGACAGATGATTAGTCAAAGAGAACCATCCAAACCTTTGAGGATATGTTGCGAGCTTGTATGTTAGATTGGGGACTGGGATGGTCTGATTACCTACCACTAGTTGAGTTCTCATACAACAACAGTTGTCATGAATCTATTGGGATGGCTCCTTATGAGGCACTGTATGGACGTAGGTTCCGTACACCTTCATGCAGGGATGAACTTAGGAGTATCAGTGGGATTGTTGCAGAGCAGATTCAGGATGATATGGCTCGAGTAGTGCTAATTAGAGAGAGGATGTTGGTTGCACAGCGTCACCAGAAGTCATATGCAGACAGGAGGCGTCGACCTCTAGAGTTCAGAGTGGGAGCTTATGTATGGCTGAGACTATCTCCGACGCGTGGCGTCAGACATTTTGGTATAAAGGGGAAGTTGATTCCCCGATATGTCGGTCCTTTCGAGATACTGGATAGAGTCGGGAGGGCAACCTACAGATTAGCTTTGCCTCCGAGGTTAGAGGGTGTTCACCCTGTATTTCATGTGTCTCAGGTGAGGGAGTATATACTAGATCCGAGACACATTGTGAGTTATGATGATTTTGTGGTTGAGCCAGACCACACCTTTGTTGAGCATCCTATTGTAGTCCTAGAGCGAGGTGTGAGATGCCTGTGTTCGAAGGACATTCCCATGTTGAGGATATAGTGGTCGAGACGAGGACCTGGGGAAGCTACATGGGAGAGTGAGGATAGTATCTAGGGGAACTATCCAGAGTTTTATGCTAAGATAGATGAATCTAAGGTCGATGAGTAGATCATAGTGTTATCTTGTTGAGTATGTGATTATGTGCTTATGTGCTTTCATGCCTTGATGTGTTTATTTCATGCTAGCTATGATGTGATTTATTATCTTATTATGTCTTGATGTGCTAGCGTGATTTATGATTATAGCTGGAGATGGTTTTTTCCTCCATGCTATCTAAGTTTGATTAGGATTCAGTTGGAGATGGTTCTTTTCTCCATGCTACCTTGATGGACGTAGTTTTATTAGAGATGTTATTCCTCAATGCATTGTATATGAGTGTTATTTGGTTGGAGATGTGCTTCCTCTATGCCTTGTGATGTGGTATGGCGAGAGATGTGATTCCTCTACGCCTTTGGGTAGCATTATGACCTTGTTTTCTGGAGTTGATGATTCTTCGATGTTCATGTTTGAGGTTATAGATTAATATAGGTTATGATCTGTTGAACGGAGATGTAATACCTCCGATAGAGAGAGAGAGTTATACCTCGGCTTATGGGTCCGGGAGGATTTGGGATTTTTCAAGTTTCGGGATGAAACTTGTTTTTAGGGTGGTGAGATGTAACAATCAAGTTGCTAAGTTGCTTAGAGTGAGTGCTGAGGGCATAGAATGTGCCTAAACCGCCACCGCGTGACCCAGAGGCGGCCCCTGCGGTTTGCCTAGGCCGCACCAGCGCCTCAAAGGGTCCACCCCTGCGGCTCTGTGTGGCTGCAGCCGTCTTTGTTGACTCCTTGACCCGTGTTTTACTCTTTTCTTCCTTTATAAGCTCTTCTCTCTCCTTCCTGATGAGGGTTCTTTATTTACAGCTCCATCATCTCCTTCCTCACCTTCTTCCTCTTCTCTTCTTCCATTGAATCTCTTCTTGAGCTTGGTTGGAGTTTGTGTGAGTTTGGAAGCTTATCAGATTGGATTTGCTTAAGGATGATGCTTGTTGATGTTGCTATGCTTGGGATTGAGCCAGCCTTGAGGTGTTGATGGTGTGTTGCGTCTGTTGGAGTTCAGCTTGGTGAGCTTTCATCCATCTCTTCCTAGCTTCTTTCTTGCTTCTTTCCTTCTTTCTTTCCATTCTAGCTTAGGTTCCACAAGTTGATCTTGTGGCAGCCTTAATTGGCTTCAATTGATGAATATATGTATGTATATGTATGTGTATGGCCGTTGAATGAAGAAGGAGTGAAGAAGATCGAGTGAAGAAGCAAAGGACAGCCGGAGGTGCACCTTCTCCACTCCTAGCCGCCCGTGCGGCCACCTGCACCAACTGGTGTTTTCACTTGGTTCTGCAAGTGTGTCTTGCTTCTAGATTGGCCTATGGTTGGCTTTGCCTCTTCCTTTCCTAGTATGAGAGTATAGTACCATGCTAGGGTTAGATGAGAATGTTTGGATGATAGATGATCATATTATGTCCTATACGGCCTTTGAGGTTATTAGGTTGTGAGGTTAAGTTGAGGATGATCCTATGGATCCCTTGGTTCTAGGTGACCCCTTTGATTGATACGAGATTTACATATCTCTATGCCTTGTTATTTGGCAGTGTGGCTCTCATGATTGGAGGTTGGTTGTGGTTGAGCTTTATACGAGGTTGAGGTAAGTCCGTAGGACTTACTTAGCTATCATCCTTATATTGGGTGTTTGCATGAGTGGTGTGTGCGTTATATGTTTGCTATGATGGCATGAGATGTTGTTTATTACCGACCTATGTTTTATTGATTTCCCCGAATGCGTGGTTGTGATAACCTTTCCCTTTTATCCCGCCAAGGAGTCTGGGAGGTTCTCTGGCGTCAGGCGATATGGTATACAGGAAGGGCGCAATCCACTCCCATAGGGTACACGGTTTTTGTGACCGACGCTACTTCCAAATAGCTAGCAAGCCTAGAGGCGAGGATGTATCGGTCCTCGTGTCACATAGTTTCATCTATCTATATATACACGTTTTGAGTGAATGACTATTATATAAAGATGATAAATGGGCAAATGTGTGAAACCTCTAAAGCGGACAAGCGGGTGTTAGTAACCGGGAACCGGATATCTACCTCTAACCAAATCAAGTCCCTTTGCAATTGTGACTAAAAATATCAGTCTAGCTATCGCCGCATCCCGGGGTGTCCTTCTACTAAGGGCATCGGCGACCACATTTGCCTTCCCCGGGTGATACAGAATCTCTAAGTCAAAGTCCATAATCATCTCTAACGATCTCCTCTGGTGGTTATTCAACTCCCGCTGAGTGAATATGTACTTCAGACTCTTATGGTCCGTGAAGATTTGACACTTGGCCCCGTAAAGATAATGCCTCTTGATTTTCAGCGCATGAATCACTACGGCTAGCTCAAGGTCGTGGGTAGGGTAATTCTCCTTATGCGTCTGCAACTGTCAAGACACATATGCAATGATCCTACCCTCTACATCAAAACGTATCCCGAAAATCGCTTGGATGCATCACTGTAAACGACGAAGTCCTCACTACCCTTTGGTTGTGCTAACACGGGAGCACAAGTCAACCTCCTCTTAAGCTCCTCAAAACTCCGCTGGCAGGGCTCGGATCATGTAAATCAGATGGACTTCCTCAGCAAGAAAGTGAGTGGCCGGGCAATCACGAAAATACCCTTCACAAACCTATGGTAGTACCCTGCCAGACCTAGAAAGTTGAGCACCTCCTGGACCATCTTGGGGAGTGGCCATGATGCAAATGAATCTATCTTCGCTAGGTCCATCTTGACACCCTCGGCGGAGACTATGTGGCAAAGAATGGCCACCTCTAGCATCCAGAATTCGCACTTAGAGAGCTTTTGGTAAAGCTCTCTATCCAATAGGACTCATAGCATCGTCCTCAGGTGCCCTCATGCTCCTCCCTACTCCGGGACTATAATAATATGTCGTCGATGAAAACTACTACAAACTAGTCCAAGAAGTTGATGAAGATGTCGTTCATCAACTCCATGAAGACGGCGGGCGCATTCGTGAGCACGAATGACATCACGACAAACTCATAATGATCATATCTGGTCCAAAATGCCATTTTCGGCACGTCCTCCTCTCTCACCCTTAGCTGGTGATACCCTGACCTCATATCGATACGTGAAAACACTATGGCTCCTTGTAACTGGTCAAGCATATCATCAATGCGTGGCAACGGATACTTGTTCTTGATGGCGACTTTGTTCAGCTCCCGGTAGTCGATACAAAGTCTCATCGATCCGTCCTTCTTCTCGAAGAAGAGGACCGGTGCACCCCAAGGAGAAAAAATAGGGCGGATGAATCCCCTCTCTGCTAACTCCTTGAGCTGTTTCTTCAGCTCGAGCATCTCAACCGGTGCCATGCGGTATGGAGCCTTGGAGATCGGCCTCATGCCAGGCTCCAATCAATACCAAAGTCTACGCTCCTCTACGGAGGTAGACGAGGTGGCTCACCAAATATGTCCTCAAAATCGCATGCTACGGGGGTCTCTACCAGGGACGGCCTTGTCTCCTCCTTCATGGCATAACACCAGGAGGCCTCATATCCCTGCCCGATAAGTCTCACGGCTCGGACCGCGCTGATAATTGTACCGGCCTCTCCGAGGTCCCATCCTCGAAAAATCTCCTCCCGGTCAGCCTCTGTTGTGATCTTCACTGTCTTCCTAATGATATACAAAATATCTCGATGGTGGTCCATCCAGTCCATCCCTAATATGACTTCTTCATGCACCAGGTGCATGACGTAGAACTCGGTTAACCAACCACGGTTTCCCAAGCGAATGGGCCAACCGTGGACTACCCGTGTACCATAAACCTTACCCCTATCGGGTAACCTTATAATGAAGGGTCTCCCCTCTACCGTATCTAAGGCCAGCTTTGTAAGAGCCTTAGTTTTAGGAGGTGAGTTATGCTAAGCCAGGGCTGAGCCGCCCCTGCGGGCTCTATGAGCCGCCCTTGCGACACAGGAGGGCCGCCCCTGCGCCTTGCCTAATCCGCCCCTGCGGTTTTGTGCGGCTGCAACCACCTTTGTTAACCTCTTTAACTTGCTTTTGGCTAGCTTTCTATATAAGCTTCCCATTTCTTCAGATGAATGGTTTCTTCATCTCACCAGCTTCTCTCTTCCTCCTCACGTTCATCTTCTTCTCTCCTCTTCCTTAACCTTCTTTGATCTCTGCTTGATCTTGTGTGTGAATTTTTGAGAGTTTGTTTGTGGCTTTGGCCTTGGATGATCATGACGATGATGATGAGTGTTGTTGCTGTTGTGTTAAGGTTGTGAAGGTGTTGATTGCTCTTAGTTGCTGCTTAGGGTTCTGCTGTGGTAAGATCTCCATCTCCATCTTCTTTCCTTCTTCTTCCTTGCTTCTTTCATTCTTTTCTAGCTTTGGATCACAAGTTGAGCTTGTGTGGATCCTTTCCTAATGTTTTGATGTTCATACACGTGTATTTATGTACGTGCTATGTTGTTGGGTGATGAAGAAATGAAGAGAGTTGAGAAAGGGATCAAAGAGAAGTTGGGGCCAAATTTTTGCACAAACAGCCGCCCCTGCGCCTGCCTCGAGTCGTCCCTGCACCTGCTGTGAACCGCCCATGCGCCCTAATTGAGCCGCCCTTGCACCTCACTAGTTCAGCCCTTGCATCCTTTGTTTCCGCTGGTGCATTCAAGGCATACCTTGTTGGTATGATTCCTTCTTTCCTTTCCTTTGGCCTTGGCTTAGATGTTGGCTAGGCTAGCTTGGTTAGGATGAGTATGATGAGTTGCATCATCGAGATGTGCCTTAGGCACTTGTGTTTATGTTGAGTATGTGCCTTAGGCATTTGTGAGCATGTTATGATCTCGAGGTTTAGATTGAGGTTGTAGGTTGGTTATGTTTATGGAGACGAGTCTCCTAACCCTTACAGTATGTGATGATGTGTGCCTTGCTATCGCATGCGTTGATTACTTCCCCAAGGGGAAGCTGTGACGTGGTACCGGTTACGAGTAAATTAGGTAAGTCTGTAGAAATTACTTAGCGTACGGTTGTGGATTGGTGTGCTTGTGATGTTTGTGTGTGTTCATATGATTGTGCATTTATAACCTAAACCGGACTAGGATGACCATTTATTACATTAAATGGCCCAAGTGTATTATAACGGGTCGTGACCACTTGCCTCCGCCTGCGGGTAGGAGGAGGTGCCTTGAAGATGATCTCACAGGGGGGACGAGTGATGATCACCCCCATGCAAAACCCTTGTGTTACAAAATAAGTTTAATTAGTAACGGAATAACGTAATTGAAAGATAATAAATGAATGTGTGTGGCATTGCATGTATCAGTTGTTGATGTGTGCTTGTGCTATTATCTTCATGCTTATTCATTACTGTAGCTAACGGTGTATACCGTGTTGTAGATTATCTACAGGTTAGGAAGATTGTAGAGTGAGCCAGATGGGGTGACTAGCCGAGGATTTCTGTACAATAGGGTTGCTTAGGATATGGGATCTTTTGTATCTGATGTTTATGGATGTTGTTTTGTACTTGGCTTTGTTGTTGTAAACCCTTTTGATGTATCTTATATAGTTTTATGTATTTGGTTTTAATCTACTTGTGCCATGTTGTAAGATCCAGTGAACTTGTTGTCCAGCTAGGCTCAGGATCCATTGTGAGATCCTAGCCCAATGTGGCACTCCGAGTCCCGTGGATTCGGTGTGTCACAGAGTTGGTATCAAAGCCTTAGGTTGAATACAACGGTACTTGCTATCTGCAATAAAGGTAGAGTGGATAAATAAAAATAACCCGAAAGGGGTCTGACTTTTGAAAAGGTTTGTGTTTTAAAGCGAGTACAGATGTTTTGGGATAGTATGTACAGAAGTCGTCACCCTTCTGAGGATCTGCACAGGTATAGATATACATATATATATATAGATATCTTCTATGTGCTGATGTGTATGCATGTATTATTAAGTGTTATATATATATGTATATATATATACACATATGACCTATATATAGCCTTATAAGTTAGGTGTGCATTCCTCGCAGATGGCTCGGACTAGAGCTACTGCTCCTGTAGGCCAAGGTAGAGGTAGACCCCCTCTTCCTCCAAGAGGGATAGGACAGGGACCAGCTTCCGCTGCTGATCCACTAGTGGTGTTGGAGGCTCCTAAGGAGGTTTCTGAGAGTGTCGTCTAAGAGACAAGGAGTGGTGGATCCAGGAGACAGCAGGAACATCGAGCCCAATTTGATGACTCAGATCGTGTCTCCATAGGAGGACCAGAGTTTAGAGAGTACCTCAGACATTTGGAGGAGGCCATCAGAGCAGACAAACGAGCCCCAGATCTACCAGGGCATGAGGGATCATTTGAGAGACCCCTTGGAGCCACTTAGGTGCCAGTTATGCCGGCACATGCTGTTGAGACTGCTAGAGCTGTAGAGGGGACTAGAGGGCCTCGATCAGGTACTTGGTTGAAGGCATTTTATCAGCAGGGAGTACCACAATTCTCAGGAGAGATTAGTTTACAAACTGAGGTATGGATAGGACATGTAGACTCAACTTTAGAGTTTATTAGGTGTCTTGAGGACAGACGGAAAAGAGCTAGTTCAGTCTCTATTCCGTGACCTGGCACACCAGTGGTGGAGGACAGTTCGAGCACGAGTTACGAGTTATGACTAGATGAGGACCTTGCTGAGGGAGCGGTTCTGCCCTACCTCATTGAGGAGGGAGAAGCTGCAAAACTCCATGGAGGCGGGTTTTGAGGATGTACCGATTACAAATGTTATCCGCCGCTTCCACACTAGGTTAGCGTTGCTGGGTCCAGCTACACCATCTGAGGACCAGCATGTGTATCTGTTCTCCCATTGTCTGAGGGAGAGAACACATTCGTATATAGCGGGATTCCACTATGAGTCCTTGGCAGACTACCAAGATTGGGCCTTTGCCTATGAGCGAGAGAGAGATATCCAGAGGAGGACTTCTCATATGGGTCGGTCTGAGAAGAGACAGTGCATAGGACAGACTGGTGCAGGAGCATCTGGATATGGCCGAGGCCAGCCTCAGGGCTTGAGTGGTCCAGTGTCTGCATAGACGACTGAGAGAGGCCGGTAGTGTTACTACTGCGGGGCCTATGGACATTTGTGGGCTGAGTTCCCAAGAGCACCACTGACTTGCTTCTCGTGTGGGAAGTCAAGACACAGAGCTACGTTTTGCCGTCAAGGCAAGGCATCATCACAGTAGGGTTCTTCCCCTGCAGGTCCAGCAGGAGGTGGACAAAGACCACCTCAACATCAAGTAAAGGAATAGTAGATAGTCCGAGACACACCTGCTACCCAGGGTTCAGCTCTAGGACCGAGTAGAGGTAAAAGTAGAGATGCTGGTACCAGTGATGCCCGAGGAGCTCGAGGCCAAGTTTTTGAGTTGAGGAGTGTTGAGGGCCGCCAACACCAGTTGTTACACGTACCATTCTGTTACATGGTTTACCTGTTAGAGTTTTATTTGATACGGGTGCTAGACATTCCTTTATTTATGATATATGTATTGAGCGTCTTAGTTTATCTACCATAGAGGGGACACCCTTTACTATAGGGTTACATGATAGTAGTCGGGTCCGAGGTACCCGCGAGATACGTAGTTGTCCCCTTCGGTTAAAGATGCGGGTGTTGCTTGTTGACTTCTTAGTCATGCCGTTGATGAATGAAGAAGTCATATTAGGAATCGAGTGGATGCGTAGGCACCGTGCGGTGTTAGATGTGGGTAAGAGAATTGTTACAGTCTCTACCGAGGTAGGTCCGATAGAGGTCTTCCGGGGTTTGGACCTTGGGAAGATAAGTTCTGTCATCAGTGTCGTACGAGTAGCTACTCTGATTGTAGAGGGATGTGATGTCTTCTGGTTTTATGCCATGAAGGATGGAGAGAGTCCAGCTTTGGAGGACATACCAGTGGTCTGCGAGTTTATAAACGTGTTTGCAACGCCATCAAGCTTGCCGCCTGTTAGCATGAAATATTGTGGTATTTTAGGCACGTTTTGTAATCGTATTTGATTCATATTGATAGTCTTTGATTGAGCTTTGTGCATATGTGAACTAGTATTGCCTATATTGTCGATATGGATGTCTACACGAGTTCTATGTTGATTATAGGTGATTTGGAGCTATTTCCGAACGGAAACGAGCAAAGGAGAGTTGAGTTGATATGTCCATAGATTGAGGACACTCTTTGGAAGCAATTTGGAGTCTTAGTTTGAGGAATGCACGAGTTTAGGGAAGAATCACGTTCTTACCCTAAATTACGCCCTAAAACACGGCCGTACCACAAACCACGTTCAGAATTACGGCCGTGGATTCAGAGTCAAAATTCGATGTTCATTCCAGGGGATTCTACGGCCGTGGAACTAACCGTAATTGTTTCCACGCCCTAAATTACGGTCGTGGAATCTTCCACGACCGTGATCTTGGCGAATCTTTTCGCCATGTTTCGAAGCCATGATCTTTTGAAGATTGGGCCGGGCCGACACTTTGCCCTGCATTATAAAAAGACGGATGAAGCAAGATTCCGTCACCTCGCTTACGACCTTTCAACCCTCGCTTAGCGGCAAAGGCACGCTTATAATCCACGTTTAGCAATGCACAAACCCTCATCTTGGAGGTAATTTGGAGATCTCATCGAAGATCAAAGTTCGTATTGGAGAGTTGCTGTTTGTGATCTTCGTGTTTGTGGAAGATCGAAGTTCTTGGAGGGTTTTGCAAGAAGATTCCTCTTCTTGCTTAGGTTTGATTTAGGATCGGATTGACATCCCGTTTCTTTTCTTTCCTAAGATTGTGATTGTTTACTCCGTTTTGAATCTTTTGATAAACACTTGTTCTTGGCTGTGATTCTGAGATTCATTTGAAGATTATTGATAGTTCTTGAAAGTTCCCATCTTTTATCTTTTAATTCTTGAATTGATATCAATATGACTGTTATTGGCTAAAAACCCTTAACAATTCTAAGGTGAAGGGTTGATAGTTGTGGCATAGGTGATGATAGATCGATCGCAAACAGATTAGACCTTGAGAGTTAGAGAATTGTCGCCGACAACCCTAAATTACGGCCTGTTCTTGAGTCCACGGCCGTGGAACCTCAAGAACTAACCGTGATTTCCCTTAAGTCTACGAACCTTCTTTTACTTTAATCTAAAGTTAAAGATTGGCTTTAGCTTAGTTTAGACTTGTCTTTTCTAGGTGGTAGTGAAGCCTCAACAACCTCTACCTCGATTGTGAGCCTCAACAACCTCAATCGGATAAGTTAGTCTTGATCTTTAGATTATAAGTTTGGGTATTTGATGCTAATCCTCGTCTTTAGAATCTTTCTATATTGAGCCTCAACAACCTGTATAGGGAGTGTCTTTTAGGTGAGTTACATAAGGTTTTTGGAACCTCAACCGTACGATTACCTTACATTAGTATACCTTTGCATATCTCAACTCTGTCTTTATATCATTAAGTATATCTTGAATCAATTGCCACAGCTGGATACCTGGATCTTTAGGATTGTTGTTTTCCCAATAATTTGCAAAACTCCTATATTTACTTGCTTGATAACCTGCAACCGAGTTCGTTCCACCCAAATCCCTGTGTTCGATACTCTGGAATTCTTGCTTAACTACGTCGATCCGTACACTGCGGGTTCGCTTGCTTGATTCTAGTTTTATAAATTTAAAGCTTATTTGCACACACCTCTAGGGGCGAACAAGTTTTTGGCGCCGTTGCCGGGGATTTGGCTTCGTCCGAATCCGGTAGCCGGTTGTCAAGTTTGAGAGCTTGCTCTCGTTATTTGATTTTTCTTTGAGTGCATGCGCAGGTCTAGGAACACCGAAGATCTCTTACCTCTTGATCAAGAGCTAGAGAAAACCTTGAGACAGAGACGCAAGGAAAAGAAGATGGCTGAAGAAAACGAACGCAATCTTCAAACAGAGTTGGCGGAGAAGGAAGCCCAACTCCGATGGAATGAGACTCTCCGCCAGGATGAGATGGATCGTCATCAATCTCAAGTCAACGGTCTACAAGACATGATCGTCCAAATGAGGATAAAGATGAGCGACCTTGAAGATAAGGTGGGCAAGAAGTCCTCGAGAAGGAGATCAAGGTCTAGAAGAAGAAACCACTCATCCGCCGATGATAGTGATTCTTCCATGCCACCGTTAGAAGAGATTGATCCCACGATCAATATAAATCCTTTCAATCCACAAGGAGCTGCTAATCGTCGCATTCCACCTAGGAATGCGAGGGTCGAACGTGTGGATAATGAGCCGAGAACTCTTGGCCAGCGAATGGATCCAACACAACAACCACGCCGCTTGGGTGTGAATTTTGATGCTGAAGATGTACAAGGGTTTAGCTTCAACCCTCAAGTTATCACTCTTGTTCGCCAAAGCCAGTTTGGCGGTACAAGTGCTGAATCTCCACACCAACACTTACAAAACTTTGAGTGTATGATGGAGACGATGAGACCGAAGAACGCTACTACCAACAGCTACAAGCTTAAACCTTTCTTTTTCTCCTTGAAAGGGAAAGCGTTATCTTGGTATCAAGCTCTTCCTAATGGGAAACTAGACACGTGGGAAGACCTCTCCGCAGAGTTTCTCACCAAATTCTTTCCGCCATCCAAAACGGCGGAACTTAGAGGTAAGATTAATGCTTTTTCTATGAGACCTAACGAAAGTTTGTTTCAATCTTGGGAAAGGTTTCAGGATTTGCTCTTGGATTGCCCTCATCATGGCATATCCAAGCTTGCCTTGTTGGAAATTTACTACAAGGGGCTGGATGCGGGAACGCAATTCAACCTCCAATCCCTCTCATGTGGAACGTTCATGGACATGAGAGAAGATGACGCTTGGGACTTCATTGAGAAGCAAGCAAGAGTCATAGAGAAGTATTCCCACCGGAAAGTGGAGGGAAATCGTGTGGAGCAAGGAGCAAAGCTCACACATGAAGCTCAAAATCAGATTTTCTCCCTCAACAATGAGATCAAAGAGTTGAAGGAGACTATCAAGACCAACTTCCCAAAGCAACAAGAGAAGGATGTTGGCTATTTGGGCAACAACAACGGCGGTGACAATACCAACCACAACAACAATAACCGGAACAATAACCGGAATAGCAATTGGAATGGAAATAACAACAACCGGAACAACAACAATTGGAACAACAATCGGGGTTCAAACAACAACAATTGGCGCTCCAATCAACAAAATTCCGGTAACTCCTATCCTTCCAATTCCAATCCGCTAACTCCACCCTCCTCTTCCTCTACTCCTTTGAAAAGCCAGGGGCAATCATCTAATGGAGAAAACAATACGGGAAAGGAGAAGCCGGATCCCATGTTGGAAACGATCTTGGGAAAGCTTCAAGGGATGGAGAACCGCCTCATTAAGGTTGATGATCGAGTTTCTAAGATTGACAAAGCTCAAAAGGTTTTAGAAAACCAAATGTTCGATCATGCGGAGGAAGTTCCTAGAAATCAAGGGAAACTTCCAGGAAAGACGGAGGACAACCCTAAGGGAAGGGTAATGGCGATTACAACTAGGAGCGGAGTGACTACCACCGATCCGCAGCCTACGTTCGTTGAAGTCCCCGTAGAGAAGGACAAAGAAAAGGGGAAGGAGAAGGAAGACGTCTATGTTCCTCCTCCAGCTTTCAAACCTCCCCTACCGTTCCCTCAATCTAGAGCGCGAGCGCGCCTAGACAAGCAATTCGGTAAGTTCATAGAACTCATGAGCAAACTGCATATTAATATACCTTTCATTGATGCTATTGTAGGTATGCCGGCTTATGGCAAGTTCTTGAAGGAGCTTCTCTCTAACAAGAGGAAGTTAGAAGATTTCGGTGAAGTCAAGATGAGTTCGGATTCTTCGGATCTCATCAAGACTATGAAGGAGAAAATGCCCCCAAAGCTGAAAGATCCGGGGTCATTTTGCATTCCCATTGGAGTGGGAGAGGTCACATATGACGCTTTATGTGACTTGGGAGCAAGTGTGAGCATCATACCACTTGCATTGTGCAGGAAGATCGGTTTAGGCGACCCTAAACCGGTGAAGATGACGTTATACATGGCGGATCGATCCATTACTCGTCCCGTCGGCATTGTAGAAGACGTCCCGGTCAAGCTAGGCAAGTTCTTTGTCCCCATTGATTTTGTCGTACTTGACATTCCTGCAGATAGTCCGGTCCCGATCATACTCGGAAGGCCGTTTCTTGCAACTTCCGGCTGCATGGTCGATTGCAAGAATGGGAGACTCACTTTTGATATTGGGGAAGAGAAAGTAGAGTTCGTTCTTTCCACTCTAGTGAAGGAGCCAATCTTTGATGAGGATATTTACAATGTCCAAGACGAAGAAGGTTTATCTAGGGAGGAGGTGAGTGCGATTCTCTTTAACGATCCTTTACAAAAGGTTATTACTATGAGTCTAACCGATGTAGGAGAAGAAGAAGAGTGCAAAGAGGAAATTGAAGCCTTGGAAGCACAAGAAGAGATGCATGAAGTGGAGTTTGAGAAACTCCACGATGAGGCTGAGAATACTAGAATCCACGGTCATACTCTGTATTCCACGACCGTGGATTCCACGACCAAAATCAACCTCCATTCCAGAGGATATTACGGCCGTGGAACACCAGAGGAAACCGTAATTTTGACCGTGGAAGAGGGCGATCGGCATACTTCTTCAACTTCTTCTAATTCTTCTCCAAACCATTCAACATCCTTAGAAACTTCTAAGGAAACATCGGAAGCTCCTCAAGGATCATTGGAAGCTCCGAAAGCAATGGAACTCAAACCACTTCCTACTCATCTAAGGTACGCTTTTCTTGGATCTAATTCCACCTTCCCGGTTATCGTTAGTTCCGAATTAAACATAGATGAACATGAACAGCTCATGATTGTCCTTAGGAAACATAGAAAAGCCATAGGCTATATTATTGAGGACTTAGTAGGAATTAAACCCTCCCTATGCATGCATAAGATACTAATGGAGGAGGACTTTAGAACTTCAAGACAACCTCAAAGGCGGTTGAATCCGACCATGAAGGAGGTTGTCAAGAAGGAAATTCTTAAACTTCTTGATGCAGGTATCATCTATCCTATCTCCGATAGCAAGTGGGTGAGCCCAGTTCAAGTAGTTCCGAAGAAGGGAGGAATGACGGTCATCACCAATAAGAACAACGAACTCATTCCTACCCGAACCGTAACTGGATGGCGAATGTGTATAGACTACCGCAAGCTCAACAACGCAACGCGGAAGGATCACTTTCCATTGCCATTCATCGATCAGATGCTTGAAAGGTTAGCACAACATTCATACTTTTGCTACCTTGACGGTTATAGTGGCTTCTTTCAGATTCCGATACATCCGGATGATCAAGAGAAGACCACATTCACATGCCCTTGGGGTACGTTCGCTTATAGGAGAATGCCATTCGGGCTTTGCAACGCCCCAACCACTTTTCAACGATGCATGATGGCCATCTTCTCCGAATACGTAGAGGAAATCATGGAAGTCTTCATGGACGACTTCTCCGTTTACGGTTCCTCTTTTAACGATTGTCTTTCTAACCTTTCTCTTGTTTTGCAAAGATGTGAAGACACTAACCTAGTTCTTAATTGGGAGAAGTGTCAATTCATGGTTAAGGAAGGAATCGTGTTAGGACATTTAGTCTCCAGTAGAGGGATAGAGGTAGACAGGGCTAAGATAGAGACCATAGAGAAACTTCCTCCCCCAATTTCGGTGAAAGGGATAAGAAGTTTCCTAGGACATGCTGGATTCTATAGACGTTTCATTCAGGACTTTTCTAAGATATCAAAACCTCTCACTAATCTATTGATGAAGGATGCGGTTTTTGAGTTTTCACAGGAATGTTTGGACGCATTTAACACCATTCGGCAAGCTCTAATTTCAGCACCTATTATCCAACCTCCGGATTGGACTCTTCCCTTCGAGATTATGTGTGATGCTAGTGACGTAGCCATTGGAGCTGTTCTTGGGCAACGAAAGGAAGGACGAACCCACGCCATATACTACGCTAGCAAGACGCTAGACGAAGCTCAGCTCAACTACGCCACCACAGAGAAGGAATTTTTAGCCATTGTCTATGCTATTGACAAGTTTCGCTCTTATCTTGTAGGTGCAAAGGTGATTGTATACACGGATCATGCTGCGATCCGGTACCTCCTTGCGAAGAAAGACGCGAAGCCAAGGCTAATTAGATGGATTCTTCTCCTACAAGAATTCGATCTTGAGATCCGCGACAAGAAAGGCTCGGAAAATTCTGTTGCGGATCATTTGAGTCGTCTAACACATCTAGAGGACGACCATTTACCCATTGATGACTCCTTTCCGGACGAACACCTACATATCATAGAGGAGTGCATCAAGGTAATCTCCAAAGGTAACGAACCATGGTTTGCTGACTTTGTTAACTATTTGGTTTGCCAGGAGATACCGCCCGGACTATCCTACTCACAAAGGAAGAAGTTCTTCAAGGACGTCCGGGAATACCATTGGAACGAGCCTCTCCTCTTTAAGAGAGGTCCGGATGGCATCATCCGGCGATGTGTGCCGGAAGATGAGATGCAAAGTGTCATCCGCCATTGTCATTCACTACCTTGTGGAGGACACGCTAGTTCTAATAAAACTAGCGCAAAGGTATTGCAATCTGGATTCTATTGGCCTACTTTATTTAAAGATGTGCAATCCTTTGTTTCTTGTTGCGATGCTTGTCAAAGAACAGGCAATATCTCTAGAAGGAACGAGATGCCCCTCAACAACATCCAAGAGGTGGAGATTTTCGACGTTTGGGGAGTCGATTTCATGGGACCATTCCCTTCTTCTTGTGGAAACCAATACATATTATTGGCGGTAGACTACGTTTCTAGATGGGTAGAAGCAATTGCCTCTCCCAAAAATGATGCCATGGTGGTGGTTAAGTTCTTCAACAAGACCATCTTTCCGCGATTCGGGACACCAAGGACAATCATTAGCGATGGAGGTTCTCACTTCATAGCCCGTCGCTTTGAAGCTCTTCTAACCAAGTATGGGGTTACTCACAAGATCGCCACTCCTTACCATCCACAAACGAGTGGACAAGTCGAGATCTCAAATAGGGAGATCAAGGGAATTCTAGAGAAGACGGTTTTAAGGACTAGGAAGGATTGGTCCTTGAAACTAGATGACCCATTATGGGCATACCGGACCGCATACAAGACTCCCATAGGAACCACACCATACAACCTTGTGTATGGGAAGTCTTGTCATTTGCCGGTAGAGCTAGAGCACAAAGCGTTTTGGGCTATCAAATGGCTGAATTTCGGCATGAAGGAAGCGGGAGAGAAGCGTCTCCTAGACATCAACAAGCTGGATGAACTCCGTTTGAACGCCTACGAAAACGCTAAGATCTACAAGGAAAGAGCAAAGCGTTGGCATGATAAGCATATCATTCCAAATGACTTCAAGGAAGGAGATCAAGTTCTCCTCTTCAATTCGAGACTTCGCCTCTTTCCAGGTAAGTTAAAATCTCGTTGGACTGGACCTTTTCTAATTAAGCGTATTTTCCCCCATGGTGCAGTTGAAGTATGGGGTGAAGCTAGCGGAAGTTTTAAGGTGAACGGCCAACGGCTCAAGAAGTACTCACCGGAACTCCAAGCTGAGGAGTTTGCACCTACCGCACTCGAATAAGTGCAAGATTGGTCTAGCTACGGACCTTAAACAAAGTGCTTCTTGGGAGGCAACCCAAGGTATTGCATTCTCGTTTTGTCTTCGATTCATAGATTAGTTTAGAATAGACGTTTTCACTTTATTTTGCCTCGATTTCTTCCGGTATGTTCGTGTTTTTGGTTGTAGGATCGATGGAAAAGGAGAAAGGAGGGATAATGTCGAAGAGAAGTGACGAAATTTGGACTTTGAAGCTTTACAGAAGGTTCCACGGTCTAAATTACGGTCGTCATAGCTACAGTGGCCGTAATTCTCAAAAGCCTGTGAAAAATCACCAAAACCACGGGTCCGTACACTTCCACGGCCGTGGAATGCCCCGACAGACCGTGATTTTTGAAATTTTGCCTGCGAGTATAAAAGCCACACTTCATCACAAAACCACCACAATTCTTCCCCCATTTCCACGACCTAAATACCGAAAACCCGCAGCCTCTCCCAATTCTTCATTCTCTAATCGTTTTCAACGATTCTTCGCTCTAAACTGCAGCAAATCCAACCACGAACAAGATCCAAGCAACAAATCGAGTGGAAATCGATCAACAAACGCGCATTTTGGATTTTTCAATCCGAAAAAGAGGTTATTTCTTTCTCTTCGATTCTCGCGGATTTGGTTCGTTTTTGCCATAGATTTTTAGGAAGAATTGACAAAGATTGGAAGGAATTAGATTAGGACTGCTTGTTGTGGTGATAATTGGTGAATTTGCTGGGATTCACGAGATTCTGTGACGAATCACGGTCTCTGGAGGTTCCACGGCCGTGATTTTTATAGAACAGACCGTGATTTTTGCTGAAAATGGATTTCGTAAGGAGAGTCTCAGGAAGGATAAAGGAGAAGAAAGGGGAGCAAAATAAGAAAAGAAAGGGCAATCCCTCCACATCTAGGGCACCACCACCCCCATCTCCCTCACCACCATCCTCACCTTCACCTCCATCTTCACCCCCTCACCCTAGCATCCCAACCATACACGAAAACCACCTAGCTGCATTTGAAAGGATAGAAAAGAGGGCAGTGATTGGCCCTAGGTACTTGTTGTTGGAGGATCTACATTCTCTCAACATAGTAGATGACCTTACATGGCTCTTGGATAGAGCCGGATTGCTTGTCTTCACGAACATTCGTGAAGACGCTTACGAGGAGATTACCCGAGAGGTTGTGACGTCCTTTGAGCACAGCCCAGTAGATAGGACCGTCTCCTTCCGTCTTATGGATCGAGACTACCACTTGAGCATTGTTGAGTTCGGGACCATTTTCGGGTTCCATGAGACCTACAACGGTCGACTTCCTAGAGGCGTTTCCGCCAAGGACTTTTGGGCGGAAGTGGCCATGATTTATGCCGACGAGGACCGTTGGCAACCAGCTGATACCAAGGCTAGATTGGTGTACCATCTAGCCTTGAAGATAGCTCACCGTGTTCTTTCGGAGTGTCTCTTTCCTAGGACGGAGACGCCCCAAAAGATCAAGACGGATGAGCTATTCCTTCTTTACGCCATGCTTTATGGATGCCGCGCAGATTGTGCTACTCTTTTGGCGGCGACGATGAGTAAACTCAAGAACAAATCGAGAGGGAACATTGGATATGGTGGGATAGTAACCCACATTGCTAGGTCGTTTGGTGTAGATTTTTCAGCCTGCACCCGCATACCCGCCGTACCTCTAGGACTACATGCATTCATGGTTAGGGGACTCATCTTCCCCACACATAGAGGTCCGCCTTATGCGGGCATGCCCTGGGAGAGTAGGACAGGCAGGGGTATTGAGTGGCTGCCAGAGTATTCCATTGTGGCGGGACACCACAATTGGAAGGAGACGTTCGCTGCGATGCATGCGAACAGGCTTGTAGCTCCCCCTTACGTTCCACCACCGGTTGAGGATGAGGAGGACATGGGAGAGCAGTACGAGAGTGGTGGAGGAGCGGAGCAGGAGTTCGGCACGTTTCCGGATCAGCCGGATGCGGCCCCGGATGTACCTAGGCGCTCTCCACGCCCAGCTAGAGCTTCAGGCTCGTCATCTCGCCGCGCCAGCGTGAGTGAGAGACCCACGTGGATGACTACACCTCCCACTTGGTACAGCACACCTCCTCCTTGGTCCACGACGCAGCCAGCAGCACCACCGCCACCACCAGCACCAGCACCAGCCGATGCCCCCACATGGTATGATCACGCCCCGGGATGGTATGAGAGGATGCCGGATTGGGCTACCGGACTTTCAGAGAGAGTCGGAGCATTAGAGATCCGGGCGGATGCTAGAGACGGACGCTTAGACGACTTTGACCACATGATGAGGGACGTCTACCGCCAGCAGTTTGGGCGGTTCTATGATCCGAGTTTCTCTCCATTCCCACCTCCACCGGCGCTGCAGTGATTGATGACCGGACCGCTCGTTTTTAGACATTCCCGCCACCACTTGTGAGTTTCTTTTTCTTTTCTTTCTTTTGTTCTTTCTTGTGAACATTAGGGACAATGTTCGTCCTAAGTATGGGGTGGGATGTACTAAATGTTTGTAATAACTCTACTCTATATGTTGCTTTCATTCCGAGACTATCATTGCATGTTCATTGTATGTTACACGTTTCATTCTTGCATTGCATGAAAAAGAACTTTAAAAACCCATAAAAATTGGAAAATTTTGAAAATTTAGTGCTTCTAATGAATCGATATGATTTCCATGATAATCACTACTTGCGAATTGAGTTTGATAACAATTGCATGCTTAAAAGGATTGTAATTCGAAAAGAAATTGAATGAATGAATTCTACCTCTTTTGCAACTTTTATAATGTGAAAACGTTACCTAAATCATGTTGAGAAATTGAAGTTGAAATCACATTATAAGTTCCTATACTTCTTGTTGAAATGATTAAGGCAATTCGATACTTTCTTTCCTCTTTCTTTGATCATCTAACTCCTCATTGAAATATTAGCCTCCTTTACCCATCCGGGAACTTGGAAAAGTGAAAGAGAAAAAGGCATGTTTGATGTGGGAGGGCCATGAGAGCAATTATTTGCAATCAATTGAATAGAAAGAAATTATAGGTTTGGGGAAGTCAATCATGACGATGAGTAACTCGGCACCATTCACATAGCCGGGTGTTTGTGTCTTGCCAAAGTCGGATTGAGCGATATTCCTAGCGGATTATGGTATGTGCGCTAAGGGTTTGAGGCATCTCTTACAATTTTGAGAAACGCCAATCTCCTAGGCTTCGGTTTTTGTGCACCTCTATCCATAACTCCAAAAGTAAAGTCGAAAAATGAAAAGAAGAGAGCGAAGCTCTAAGTGAAGTGTTGCGGGAACCGCAAAAGAAGAAGAAGGTAGTTGTCCACTTTCCCGGATTAATGCACCACTCTCCCTTAAAGTTTTCCCTTCCCTTCCATACTCTAGACCTTTTCTTTGAAAGTCCTTAAGATCAAAAGAATGTTATAGGACTTGGTGATCTAAATTGAAGTTCTTATAATTGATTTTGATAATATTTGAAGGTTATAATGCTTGTTTGGAAGTTAAATTTATTCATGAGTTTTCTTTGCCTTTTACTCTCTAATTAAGTGTGTGAAAGTTTGAAAAACGATTGAAGCAAGGTTTGAGAATGATCTATTCTTTAGAAGTCACATTCATCCAAAAGAAGGTACACATATTTCATCCTAACTCTTGTTTAAAGCTTTTTGAAAGACCTTGCTTAGGGACAAGCAAGTGCTAAGTATGGGGTTATTTGTTAGCATGAAATATTGTGGTATTTTAGGCACGTTTTCTAATCGTATTTGATTCATATTGATAGTCTTTGATTGAGCTTTGTGCATATGTGAACTAGTATTGCCTATATTGTCGATATGGATGTCTACACGAGTTCTATGTTGATTATAGGTGATTTGGAGCTATTTCCGAACGGAAACGAGCAAAGGAGAGTTGAGTTGATATGTCCATAGATTGAGGACACTCTTTGGAAGCAATTTGGAGTCTTAGTTTGAGGAATGCACGAGTTTAGGGAAGAATCACGTTCTTACCCTAAATTACGCCCTAAAACACGGCCGTACCACAAACCACGTTCAGAATTACGGCCGTGGATTCAGAGTCAAAATTCGATGTTCATTCCAGGGGATTCTACGGCCGTGGAACTAACCGTAATTGTTTCCACGCCCTAAATTACGGTCGTGGAATCTTCCACGACCGTGATCTTGGCGAATCTTTTCGCCATGTTTCGAAGCCATGATCTTTTGAAGATTGGGCCGGGCCGACACTTTGCCCTGCATTATAAAAAGACGGATGAAGCAAGATTCCGTCACCTCGCTTACGACCTTTCAACCCTCGCTTAGCGGCAAAGGCACGCTTATAATCCACGTTTAGCAACGCACAAACCCTCATCTTGGAGGTAATTTGGAGATCTCATCGAAGATCAAAGTTCGTATTGGAGAGTTGCTGTTTGTGATCTTCGTGTTTGTGGAAGATCGAAGTTCTTGGAGGGTTTTGCAAGAAGATTCCTCTTCTTGCTTAGGTTTGATTTAGGATCGGATTGACATCCCGTTTCTTTTCTTTCCTAAGATTGTGATTGTTTACTCCGTTTTGAATCTTTTGATAAACACTTGTTCTTGGCTGTGATTCTGAGATTCATTTGAAGATTATTGATAGTTCTTGAAAGTTCCCATCTTTTATCTTTTAATTCTTGAATTGATATCAATATGACTGTTATTGGCTAAAAACCCTTAACAATTCTAAGGTGAAGGGTTGATAGTTGTGGCATAGGTGATGATAGATCGATCGCAAACAGATTAGACCCTGAGAGTTAGAGAATTGTCGCCGACAACCCTAAATTACGGCCTGTTCTTGAGTCCACGGCCGTGGAACCTCAAGAACTAACCGTGATTTCCCTTAAGTCTACGAACCTTCTTTTACTTTAATCTAAAGTTAAAGATTGGCTTTAGCTTAGTTTAGACTTGTCTTTTCTAGGTGGTAGTGAAGCCTCAACAACCTCTACCTCGATTGTGAGCCTCAACAACCTCAATCGGATAAGTTAGTCTTGATCTTTAGATTATAAGTTTGGGTATTTGATGCTAATCCTCGTCTTTAGAATCTTTCTATATTGAGCCTCAACAACCTGTATAGGGAGTGTCTTTTAGGTGAGTTACATAAGGTTTTTGGAACCTCAACCGTACGATTACCTTACATTAGTATACCTTTGCATATCTCAACTCTGTCTTTATATCATTAAGTATATCTTGAATCAATTGCCACAGCTGGATACCTGGATCTTTAGGATTGTTGTTTTCCCAATAATTTGCAAAACTCCTATATTTACTTGCTTGATAACCTGCAACCGAGTTCGTTCCACCCAAATCCCTGTGTTCGATACTCTGGAATTCTTGCTTAACTACGTCGATCCGTACACTGCGGGTTCGCTTGCTTGATTCTAGTTTTATAAATTTAAAGCTTATTTGCACACACCTCTAGGGGCGAACAAGTTTTTGGCGCCGTTGCCGGGGATTTGGCTTCGTCCGAATCCGGTAGCCGGTTGTCAAGTTTGAGAGCTTGCTCTCGTTATTTGATTTTTCTTTGAGTGCATGCGCAGGTCTAGGAACACCGAAGATCTCTTACCTCTTGATCAAGAGCTAGAGAAAACCTTGAGACAGAGACGCAAGGAAAAGAAGATGGCTGAAGAAAACGAACGCAATCTTCAAACAGAGTTGGCGGAGAAGGAAGCCCAACTCCGATGGAATGAGACTCTCCGCCAGGATGAGATGGATCGTCATCAATCTCAAGTCAACGGTCTACAAGACATGATCGTCCAAATGAGGATAAAGATGAGCGACCTTGAAGATAAGGTGGGCAAGAAGTCCTCGAGAAGGAGATCAAGGTCTAGAAGAAGAAACCACTCATCCGCCGATGATAGTGATTCTTCCATGCCACCGTTAGAAGAGATTGATCCCACGATCAATATAAATCCTTTCAATCCACAAGGAGCTGCTAATCGTCGCATTCCACCTAGGAATGCGAGGGTCGAACGTGTGGATAATGAGCCGAGAACTCTTGGCCAGCGAATGGATCCAACACAACAACCACGCCGCTTGGGTGTGAATTTTGATGCTGAAGATGTACAAGGGTTTAGCTTCAACCCTCAAGTTATCACTCTTGTTCGCCAAAGCCAGTTTGGCGGTACAAGTGCTGAATCTCCACACCAACACTTACAAAACTTTGAGTGTATGATGGAGACGATGAGACCGAAGAACGCTACTACCAACAGCTACAAGCTTAAACCTTTCTTTTTCTCCTTGAAAGGGAAAGCGTTATCTTGGTATCAAGCTCTTCCTAATGGGAAACTAGACACGTGGGAAGACCTCTCCGCAGAGTTTCTCACCAAATTCTTTCCGCCATCCAAAACGGCGGAACTTAGAGGTAAGATTAATGCTTTTTCTATGAGACCTAACGAAAGTTTGTTTCAATCTTGGGAAAGGTTTCAGGATTTGCTCTTGGATTGCCCTCATCATGGCATATCCAAGCTTGCCTTGTTGGAAATTTACTACAAGGGGCTGGATGCGGGAACGCAATTCAACCTCCAATCCCTCTCATGTGGAACGTTCATGGACATGAGAGAAGATGACGCTTGGGACTTCATTGAGAAGCAAGCAAGAGTCATAGAGAAGTATTCCCACCGGAAAGTGGAGGGAAATCGTGTGGAGCAAGGAGCAAAGCTCACACATGAAGCTCAAAATCAGATTTTCTCCCTCAACAATGAGATCAAAGAGTTGAAGGAGACTATCAAGACCAACTTCCCAAAGCAACAAGAGAAGGATGTTGGCTATTTGGGCAACAACAACGGCGGTGACAATACCAACCACAACAACAATAACCGGAACAATAACCGGAATAGCAATTGGAATGGAAATAACAACAACCGGAACAACAACAATTGGAACAACAATCGGGGTTCAAACAACAACAATTGGCGCTCCAATCAACAAAATTCCGGTAACTCCTATCCTTCCAATTCCAATCCGCTAACTCCACCCTCCTCTTCCTCTACTCCTTTGAAAAGCCAGGGGCAATCATCTAATGGAGAAAACAATACGGGAAAGGAGAAGCCGGATCCCATGTTGGAAACGATCTTGGGAAAGCTTCAAGGGATGGAGAACCGCCTCATTAAGGTTGATGATCGAGTTTCTAAGATTGACAAAGCTCAAAAGGTTTTAGAAAACCAAATGTTCGATCATGCGGAGGAAGTTCCTAGAAATCAAGGGAAACTTCCAGGAAAGACGGAGGACAACCCTAAGGGAAGGGTAATGGCGATTACAACTAGGAGCGGAGTGACTACCACCGATCCGCAGCCTACGTTCGTTGAAGTCCCCGTAGAGAAGGACAAAGAAAAGGGGAAGGAGAAGGAAGACGTCTATGTTCCTCCTCCAGCTTTCAAACCTCCCCTACCGTTCCCTCAATCTAGAGCGCGAGCGCGCCTAGACAAGCAATTCGGTAAGTTCATAGAACTCATGAGCAAACTGCATATTAATATACCTTTCATTGATGCTATTGTAGGTATGCCGGCTTATGGCAAGTTCTTGAAGGAGCTTCTCTCTAACAAGAGGAAGTTAGAAGATTTCGGTGAAGTCAAGATGAGTTCGGATTCTTCGGATCTCATCAAGACTATGAAGGAGAAAATGCCCCCAAAGCTGAAAGATCCGGGGTCATTTTGCATTCCCATTGGAGTGGGAGAGGTCACATATGACGCTTTATGTGACTTGGGAGCAAGTGTGAGCATCATACCACTTGCATTGTGCAGGAAGATCGGTTTAGGCGACCCTAAACCGGTGAAGATGACGTTATACATGGCGGATCGATCCATTACTCGTCCCGTCGGCATTGTAGAAGACGTCCCGGTCAAGCTAGGCAAGTTCTTTGTCCCCATTGATTTTGTCGTACTTGACATTCCTGCAGATAGTCCGGTCCCGATCATACTCGGAAGGCCGTTTCTTGCAACTTCCGGCTGCATGGTCGATTGCAAGAATGGGAGACTCACTTTTGATATTGAGGAAGAGAAAGTAGAGTTCGTTCTTTCCACTCTAGTGAAGGAGCCAATCTTTGATGAGGATATTTACAATGTCCAAGACGAAGAAGGTTTATCTAGGGAGGAGGTGAGTGCGATTCTCTTTAACGATCCTTTACAAAAGGTTATTACTATGAGTCTAACCGATGTAGGAGAAGAAGAAGAGTGCAAAGAGGAAATTGAAGCCTTGGAAGCACAAGAAGAGATGCATGAAGTGGAGTTTGAGAAACTCCACGATGAGGCTGAGAATACTAGAATCCACGGTCATACTCTGTATTCCACGACCGTGGATTCCACGACCAAAATCAACCTCCATTCCAGAGGATATTACGGCCGTGGAACACCAGAGGAAACCGTAATTTTGACCGTGGAAGAGGGCGATCGGCATACTTCTTCAACTTCTTCTAATTCTTCTCCAAACCATTCAACATCCTTAGAAACTTCTAAGGAAACATCGGAAGCTCCTCAAGGATCATTGGAAGCTCCGAAAGCAATGGAACTCAAACCACTTCCTACTCATCTAAGGTACGCTTTTCTTGGATCTAATTCCACCTTCCCGGTTATCGTTAGTTCCGAATTAAACATAGATGAACATGAACAGCTCATGATTGTCCTTAGGAAACATAGAAAAGCCATAGGCTATACTATTGAGGACTTAGTAGGAATTAAACCCTCCCTATGCATGCATAAGATACTAATGGAGGAGGACTTTAGAACTTCAAGACAACCTCAAAGGCGGTTGAATCCGACCATGAAGGAGGTTGTCAAGAAGGAAATTCTTAAACTTCTTGATGCAGGGTTTTGCATGGGGGTGATCATCACTCGCCCCCACCCCCCCCATGTGTTACTGGCTTCCAGGCACCTCCTTCTAAACCGCGGGCGGAGACCGGTGGTTACCGCCTTGTTATAATACACTTAAGCCATTTAAATGTAATAAATGGTCATCCTAGTCCGGTTTAGGTTATAAATGCACAATCATATGAACACACAAAACCATCATAATCACACAAATTCATAACTGAACGCTAAGTAAGTCCTATGGACTTACCTCATACACACGTATCCAATACCACGTCATAGCTTCCGCTTGGGGAAGAAACCAACTTCTGCAATAGCAAGGCACACAACATCATACACTACAAGGCTCACATTTATCTTCAGCATAACCTCAATATCAACACAAGTGCCTAAGGCACATCTCTATCATACAACTCATCCTCACCACACTAGCCTAGCTATCAACTAAGCCAACGCCAAAGGAAAGGAAGGAAGGAAGACATACCAACCAGGTATGTACCAACAGACGCAAGAACACAAGGCTGACCCTGTAAGGCGCAGGGGCGGCCCACAGCAGGCGTAGGGGCGGTCCATAGCAGGCGCATGGGCGGCTGGAGTCCGGCGTAGGGGCGGCCAACTGTGTAGAGAGTTGGTCCCGACTTCTCTTCGATCCCTTTCTTGACTCTCTTCACTTCTTCAACACACTACATCTACATATATGCACATACACACATATATGATCATCAAAAGGCTAGGAAAGGATCCACACAAGCTCAGCTTGTGATCCTAAGCTAGAAAGATGAAGAAAGAAGCAAGAAGAGGAAAGAAAGAAGATGGAAGCTGAACACTTACCACAACAACCCTAGGCATCAACTATGGAGCACACAACACATCTACCATCTCAACACAACATCAACAACCTCCTCATCATCCAAAGCCAAAACCACACTCAAACTCTCAAGAACTAACACACACAAGATCAAGAGAATGCAAAGGAGATCAAGGAAGAAGAGAAGAGAAGATGAAGAACGTAGAGAGGATGAAGAAGCCAGAATGAGGTAAGAAACCTCTCATCTGAAGGTTAGGGAAACTTATACGAGAAGCCAGCCGCAAAGCACAAGTCAATGAGTCAACGAATGCGGCTCCACTCATATGGAGCCGCTGGGCCGGCTAGCCCAAGGCGCAGGGGCGCCTAGCCGCTAGGACGGCCCAGGTGGTGCGCAAGGGCGGCTAACAGGGGTCAAGACAAGACTCACTAAAGCTCAACTAGGCTCCTAGGCTCCAAGGACTAAGGCTCTTACATCACACCCCCTAAAAACAAGTTTCATCCCGAAACTTGCAAAATCCTAAATCCTCTCGGACTCATAAGCCGAGGTAAACTATCTCCTCAAGAACATCAGGTCACAACCTATAACATTCTATATCCTCAACACATCATGGAGAAATCACAACTCCAGCATAACAACTCTACACAATGCCTAGAGAAAGATCATCTCTATCCAAACACTAACCACATCACACTGGCATGGAGGAAAGCCGTCTCCAGCCACAACGTACACATAACACTACTTTGTGGAGGGAACCCATCTCCACTCACACTATGTCCATCAAAGGTATCATGGAGGAAATAACCATCTCCAGCTATACATATCTCATACTAGCAACCCAGATCTAACAAATCATATGCACATATCACAGCTAGCACGAAACATAGCATATCACATAAGCATATAACATGCACTCACAAAGAAGGCACTAAGATCTACTCGTGGATCCTACTGGTGCATCTAGCTCAGCATAGAACTCTGGATAGTTCCTCTGGATACTATCCTCTGTCTCCCTGGTAGCCTCATCAGGTCATCATCTAGACCACTACATCCTGATCATATTAATGTCGTTCGAACGCAGACGTCTCACACCTAGTTTTAGGACTACAATGGGGTGCTCTGCAAACGTGTGGTCCGGCTCAACCACTAGAACATCCTAACTCACGATGTGCCTCGGATCTGGTATATACTCCTTCAGCTGAGACACATGAAATACGGGATGAACACCCTCTAACCTCGGAGGCCATGCTAATCTGTAGGCTGCCCTCCCGGCTCTATCTAGTATCTCGAAAGGACCGACAAATCGGAGACTCGGCTTCCCCTTTATGCCAAAATGTCTGACACCTCGAGTCGGAGATACTCTCACCGACACATGAGCTCCTACCCTGAACTCTAGAGGTTGACGCCTCTTATCTACATATGACTTCTGGCGACTCTGTGCAGCCAGCATCCTCTCTCTGATCTGCGCTACTCGAGCCATATCATACTGAATCTGCTCTGGCGCTATCCCACTCATACTACTGGGCTCATCCCAACATAATGGTGTACGACATCTATGGCCATACCGTGCCTCATAAGTAGCCATCTCTATAGATGCATGCCGGCTGTTGTTGTATGAGAACTCAACGAGTAAGAGGTAATCAGACCATCCTTGTCCCCAATCCAACACACAGGCTCGCAGCATATTCTCTAAGGTATGGATGGTCCTCTCTGACTGACCATTTGTCTGGGGGTGGAACGCAGTCGTGAAGTGTAGGCTCGTCCCCAAAGAAGTGTGAATCTGCTGCTAGAATCTCGATGTGAATGGTCCATCACGATCAGAAATGATCGTCCTCGGTAAGCCATGGAGTCTCACTATCTGTCTAGTGTATTCCTCATCTAATCTATGTTCGCTCCAAACGGTGTGTGCAAGCTTTAAATTTATAACCCTAGATGTAAGCTTAAAACAAGGATGCGAACCCGCAGTGTACGGGTCAATCATAGTAAAAAGCAAGGAATTCCAAGGGTCGATCATAGGGACTTAGTGAAACAAAGTCCAATCACGGTATGCTTATGTAAATACTAACCACAAAAGGCGATCAAAACAATCAAAGATGATATAGAAGTCAATAAAGGAAACATGCAATTCTAGGGATTAAAGCATCTAGTCATGGTTCCAACTCAAGATCTAAAGATAAGCGGACAAAGCTGAGGTTTTTGCATAGGGAAGGTGTTACTAAAGTGGAATAGATCACCGGGTAAGTCTCACTACTCACTAATCCAAAACCGTAACTCCTATTACCGGGTAAGTCTCAAGGAATTAAGATAAAGAACTATAACCTCAAACTAACAAAACATCTAAGGGAATAGAATCAACCTTTACCGGGTAAGTCTCAGGCTAACTCACAAAGATGGGATGAAAGCACACTCAAACCCCAATAAAGGATAAACCTTTATTACCTACACTTATGATCTTAGGTACACAAACTAAGGAATTACCGGGTAAGTCTCATCCTAAGCTTGCATTGAACCAGGAAAGGTGTAATAAGAATAGGATTTGGCAAACTCTAACACTTAACTCTCAGTTTCGGATCATATAAGTCACCTCGGTCAGAAGAATTCCACCCCGGCTGAGATGTTCATCGATTGAGCGAGATGCTTAGGGTTAAGGTTAAAGACTCGAACTTTCAGGGTCCTACTGTGATTAAGATTATTCTATCATTGTTTTTCCCACAACCTTCAGCCAATCACCCTAGAATCACACAAGGAAATTAGCCACTCATCATCATGAAAGTATTAATCAAGTATATGGGAAGAAGGTGAATATTTGAACAAGAAGAATTCAATGAAAAGACTTCAATAACTGAATCAAATACCACAACAAAAGCGTTCCTTGGATAGAAATCCAACAAGGCAAGACAACAAGGAAGGGAATCTAAGATAACCTTACAAAAACCCTTCAAAAGCTATAAAAGCTATAATCTTCAATCTTCCTTCAACCTTCAAAAAGGTTCTTCAAATCTCCCAACTGGAGTATGGCTGATGCGTGCTATTTCGGTGTAAGCGGATCTCCAACTGTATGCGGATGTCGGATTTGTGGGAAATCCGACCCTTTTTATAGGAAAATTACTCTCCAAAGATAAGATATCTTAGAAAGATCTCTTCCCATAAAAATTGGTAAAATATATGATCTAGCATATCTTCTTCCTTCCAGGAGCCAAGCCCAAAAAATATAAGATCTCTTTCCATAGATAAAAGATCTCAGCCAAGAATAAAATATTCTCGCCGCGTCCCAGGTGTTCGCCTCGGTCGAGTCGACTTCTCTGGATCACCTCGGTCGAGGTGAATCTGTGGTCAACCGAGGTGAGTCACAACTGAATGTGAAATCTCTCAAATCTAGTCCAAAGTGAATCTTTAATCCATGGCTATGCTTCCTCGATGTTTCCTTATGTTCCTGAAAGTAGCTCCAATGACTCCATAGCTCCTTTTGCTCCTTTTTGATGCAAAACGTGCCATTTTACCTACGATTACAACAAAACTATGTGTAGACCTCGATTCCGGCAAATGTAGATGAAATGGTAGTATAATCACATAATATACATACAAACATGCAGATTATTGAAGATAAAACGTCCAAACAAACCCCCAAAATATAGACTATAATTCATGCTATCAAAATACCCCACACTTAGCCCTTGCTTGTCCCCAAGCAAGTTCCGCATATAAAAGACAAGATAGAATGGATCCAGTGACAAAGCGGCATATGAATCAATAACCTGATCCGTCAGATCATCGATCCGACGGTGAGCCTCTAGATCTCTGTGTCGGCGTGTCCTCCGCCTAGCAGGTCTCACTGGAGAAGTAGCAGGTGCAGGCTCAGTATCCTCATCATCCAGATCTATAACTGGTGCGCTCGTCCCTGCAGTATCTGTCCCTGTATCCATCGGGACTCCACCATCTCTGCCATCAGCTGTCTCCTCATCATCTGCCTCCTTTTTAGTTGGGGCAGCTGCTGCCTCTCTGTAATCCACCATCAATGGGGCCCAGGCGGTCTGCTAATAATGAGGGTCACAAACAATAAACTGTGCAGAACACCTAATCCCCTGTGGTGCAGCCAGCTCCCACGGCATAGCCACGTACGGTGTAGTCAAACCTCGGGGAACCAGAATCCGCCGAGTGATCATCTCCTGCAGCCCAAGCGGCTTGGCAGCCGCCACCATCGTGCAAGCGCTGAGATCCATGTCCTGATAACTGGCTATGTAAGTCCTCCGCAGCAGATGTCTCCCTTCGCCTTGGCCTTGATCCTGTGCAGATCCTCTGCCAGCATCAAGCCAAAGTCCGGGATACCTCCAGTCACCATGCAATATAGACTAAAAAGCTCCCCCTGTCGGATCTTCTGGGGCGTCTCAATACGCGCCAGAAGTGTCTCACTGAAGATCCGGTGGGCTAACCTAAAGGCTAAGTGGAAGATGACCTTCTCCCTGGAATCTCCAGGGCGCCATCTGTCTGCGTGCTCAACCACGTGAGCAATCTGTCCCCAAAACTCCCTAGCTACAGATCGGGAAGGGAAGTCAACGGCTGTCGGCTCAGGAAAACCAAAAATCTCTCTCCAGTACTCTAGTGGCACTAAGAAGTTCCGGTTCATCAACCGGTACTTCACAGATCTCTCTGTGGGGAGGTAGGTGAAGGAGCTAACAAACTCTAAGGTGGGCTCCAAATAGGCTGGGGCTCGGATCTCAGTAAACTGATCTAGCCCTACTGTGGATATCATCCGTCTAAGGTCTCCATCCACATGGAGACAGTCAAAAGCAGACACGTCCAGGAAGCGAGGTGCAATCAATGGACGGCCGAAAATACGGTCGTAATCTACCTGGTGTCACTCATGGATCACCGGGCGATAAGGTCGGGAAGAAGAGGAAGAAGGGGAATGGGAGGATCTATCTCTGAGGGCAAGGCGTCGGTCAGAACTCATTTTCAGAAATCTGTTACTGTCAAGTCACCTCGGTCGACTGACAACACTCAAGAATCACCTCGGCCGAGGCACAGCTGGTCTGGACCGAGGCGGAAAACTGGATTCTAATTTCTTTAGAAAATTCAGTTCTTTTTCCCCAAAATCACTACAACTGCTTCCTATGGGGTACTTAATCCTTTCCTCAGCAAATGCAAGGGCAACCAAAGCCCAAATCGAAGCGAAATCAGTGAGTTAGGGTTTCGGTTTTATTTTACCTCGTTCGGCCGAATCGGTTCGATTTCTTCGTAGATCGATGTTGCACTGGGATCCTATGTGCCTTAATCGTAATTTGGAAGCGAAAATCTTCGAAAATGAGCGAGAATTAAAGAAGCGAGGTGAACCTGTCGCCGCGGTCGAGGGAGAGGGTAAAGTGAGGAGAGAGAAATCTTCAGCCTTTTTATACCCTTCCTGGAACTGCTGTCACCTCGGTCGAGATGGTCTCGACTGGACCGAGGTGGTACGGACCGAGGTGGTTCTTCAGAAACCCTAGTCACCTCGGTTGCCCAAGAATCATCTCGGTCGAGGTGCTCTGATAGCAACCGAGATGCCTCAGTCAAACTTCGTCTTCTCAAATTCTCGATCTTCTGTCCTTCCAGTTATGCTCCTTCCTTAGATGTCTCCTGTTATCTGTCTAGAACGCCAAAAACAAAACAAAGCAAAGAAAAGGCAAAAACTATCTAAACTAGCCTAGAAAAAGGGAAAAGAAAGCAATACCTTGGGTTGCCTCCCAAGAAGCGCTTGGTTTAAGGTCCCTAGCTGGACCATGATGCGTCTCTCAAATGTGATGGGATGTGCCCTCACCCCATACTTCACCTCCATCGTGGGGTGAAGTAAGTAAGTCTATCAAACGCTCCAACAAGTGTAAATGCTCATCGGGGAATGAATCGTCTATGGGTGGGTCGTCCTTCTCGCGTGAAGATGCAGGTAGCTGTCTGAGGTGATCCGCAACAGAATTTTCGGATCCCTTCTTATCGCGGATCTCTAGATCGAACTCTTGAAGCAAGAGAATCCATCGAATAAGGCGTGGCTTGGCATCTTTCTTAGCCAACAAGTAACGGATGGCTGCATGGTCGGTGTAGACAATGACTTTCGCCCCTACTAAATAGGAACGAAACTTCTCGAAAGCATATACAACCGCCAATAATTCTTTCTCGGTGGTAGCGTAGTTGCGTTGTGCTACATCTAGCATCTTGCTAGCATAGTAATTGGCGGTGGTCCGGCCATCCTTCTTCTGTCCAAGCACCGCTCCTACGGCTACATTACTAGCATCACACATGATCTCAAAGGGCAAGGTCCAATCCGGAGGTTGGATAATGGGAGCGGAGATCAACGCTTCCTTAATCCAGTAATAAGCATCAAGACACTCCTGCGAAAACTCAAAAACAACATCTTTATTCAAGAGGTTGGTTAGAGGTTTAGAAATCATAGAGAAGTCCTTGATGAATCTCCTGTAGAAACCTGCATGCCCGAGAAAACTCCTCACACCTTTGACAGAACAAGGGGGAGGGAGTTTCTCAATAGTCTCGATCTTAGCTCTATCGACTTCGATGCCTCGATTAGAAACGAGGTGTCCTAGCACAATGCCTTCAATAACCATAAAATGACACTTCTCCCAATTCAAAACGAGATTAGTGTCTTCACATCTTTTAAGCACTAGAGAAAGGTTAGATAGGCAATCATCAAAAGAGGAACCATATACAGAAAAATCATCCATAAATACCTCCATGATCTCCTCTATGTACTCGGAAAAGATAGCCATCATGCATCGCTGGAAGGTAACGGGTGCATTGCACAATCCAAATGGCATCCTCCTATAAGCAAATGTCCCCCATGGACAAGTGAAAGTGGTCTTCTCCTGATCATCCGGATGGATAGGAATCTGGAAGAATCCACTATAACCATCTAAGTAACAATAGTGTGAATGCTGCGCCAACCGCTCGAGCATTTGATCAATGAAGGGAAGTGGAAAATGGTCCTTCCGTGTGG
Organism: Fagopyrum homotropicum; assembly: GCA_033239125.1. Taxonomy (NCBI): domain Eukaryota; kingdom Viridiplantae; phylum Streptophyta; class Magnoliopsida; order Caryophyllales; family Polygonaceae; genus Fagopyrum; species Fagopyrum homotropicum. The sequence continues at coordinate 87,263,930 of BSWB01000006.1, forward strand.
CCGTGTTCAGCTTCCTATAATCGATGCAAACCCTCCAGCCCGTAACGGTCCTGGTTGGGATCAACTCGTTGTTCTTTTTTGTCACAACGGTCATCCCTCCTTTCTTCGGAACTACATGCACCAGGCTAACCCACTTGTTGTTCGAGATAGGGTATATGATACCTGCATCCAACAACTTAAGAATTTCTTTCTTCACAACCTCTTTCATGATCGGATTTAACCGTCTTTGAGGTTCCCGTGAAGTCTTATGATCATCCTCCATTAGAATTCTATGCATGCAGAAAGAGGGCTTAATGCCAATAAGATCATCTATAGTGTAACCCAAAGCCTTTTGACGCTTTCTCACGACATGCATTAGTTTAGAAAATTCAGTTTCGGAAAGGGAAGCACTAACAATAACGGGATAAGTGGAATCCGGTCCGAGAAAGACATACCTCAAGTGGTTCGGGAGTTGTTTAAGCTCCACAACTGGGGGTGCTTTCTGAGGGGGATTCTTGCTTCCTCCTTCCAGTGGAGTAGATCCAAAAACTGGACTTTCGGAAGTCTCAGTCGAAATCGTCTCGCTATCGACCTCGGTCGAGGCGCAGAGGCGTTGACCGAGATGTTCTTCAGTCGCCTCGCTCGAGGTACTGCAACTGGGACCGAAATTGGAGATCTTCGTCTCCTGGATTAGTTTTTCAGTTTTAGCTCCTGGATCTTCTTCCAGTGCTTTTAAGCTCCGTATATCTGCATCACAAGAAGCATCTATACCTTCCTCCAATAAACTGAAACTAATAACTCGTTTGAGTGGATCGTTAATAAGGATAGAGCTCACCAATTCTCTTGATTCTTCTTCATCGTAGATGTTGAAGATATCATCTCTTAGCTGCTCCCCTTTCATGGCTGCAAGTAGTGCGAACTCCACCTCATCACCACCAATGTTGAATTTCAACTTGGCGTTCTTGCAATCCACGTTGCAACCCGAATTTGCTAGAAATAGCCTCCCGAGAATAATAGGAACAGGGTAATCTGCGGGAATGTCAAGTACAACAAAATCTATTGGCAAATAGAAGTTACCTAACTTGACCGGAACGTCCTCCAAGATGCCCACGGGATGGGTGATGGAGCGATCCGCCATGTATAGTCGAATCTTGTCCGGCTTGGGCTCTCCAAGTCCGATCTTCGCACATAGCTCCAGCGGGATGATGCTCACGCTGGCTCCTAGATCACAAAGGGCTTCACAACTGACATCCCCAACTTGAATGGGAATGCAAAATGAGCCGGGATCTCTCAATTTAGGTGGCATCTTCTCCTTCATGATTTGAATAAGCTCCGAGGATTTAGATGTCATCCTAACTTCACCAAAATCTTCCAGTTTCCTCTTCCTTGATAGGATCTCCTTCAAGAACTTCCCATAGGCGGGCATCCCTAGAATAGCATCAAGGAAAGGAATGTTAATGTGCAGTTTATTCATCAAGTCAAGGAACTTACCAAAGTGCTTGTCTAGATGTGCTCTGGCCCTTGACTGGGGGATTGGAAGTGGTGGTTTGTATGCAGGGGGTGGAACATAAACTTTAGTTTTCCCCTCCGCTTTCTGTGGCTCCACCTCGGTTGGCATCTCGGTCGAAGTGTTCTTCGACTGCATCTGGACCGAGGTGGTCTTCGTCGGTACTGGCACCGACCGAGGCACTGGATCTGCAGTTTTCAGTCCACTCCTCGTAGTTATGGCCATGATCTGGCCCTTGGGGTTGCTCTCCGTCCTTGCTGGAAGCTTCCCTGGATCTCTTGGCCCTTCATTCGCCCTACTTGCTAGTTGTTGTTCAAAGGCCTTTTGGGCCTTCGAAAATGAAGTCATAGAAGTCTCCATAGCATTAAGCTTGATCAAGATAGCCTCCAGAACTACGTCTTTCTTTTCTGGCTGAGACGAACTTGATCCTTTCCCTAGGCTCTTTAATGGAGTAGAAGAAGAAGAAGGGGAAGAGAGGAAAGGGTTAGAGGAATCGTTAGAGTTGAAGTTTGAATGATTGGTACTAGAATTTTGGTTGTTCGCCCTCCAGTTGTTGCTATTGGATCCTCTATTGTTGTTGTTGTAGTTGTTGTTCCGGGAACCGTTGTTGTTGTTACGGTATCCATTGTTGTTGTTCCTTTGCCCTTGCTCTTCCTTCTTGGTTTGAGCAACCAAGAGTTCCTTCAATTGCTTCACGTCATTCTTCAAAGACGTGAGTTGATTGTTGTTGGGCTGAGTTTCTTGGAAGTTAACTCTTTTAACTCCACCTTCAGCTCCTTGATGAGTGTACTTCTCCATATGCAAAGCTTGCTTCTCGATGAAGTCCCAAGCTTCGTCAATCGCCATGTCCATGAAGGTACCGGCGGAGAGTAGTTGGAGGTTGAACTGGGTGCTTCCGTCCTGTCCCTTGAAGTATATCTCCAATAACTCTAACTTTGGAATCCCATGATGTGGGCAATCCAAAAGAATGTCCTTGAACCGCTCCCATGACTTGGACAAGCTCTCCTTGTCCTTCATAATGAAAGCATTGATCTTCCCTCTCATTTCAGCGTTCTTTGAGGGGGGAAAGAATTTGGTCAAGAATTCCGTAGTCATCTCCTCCCATGTGCTAATTTTTCCTGGAGGAAGAGATTGATACCAAGTAAGAGCTCTATCTTTTAAAGAAAAGTAAAAAGGTCTTAGCTTGTAGTTGTTATTTTCAATCCTTGAGGGTCTCAAGGTCTCCATCAAGATCTCATAGTTTTGAAGATGTTGATGTGGTGATTCCTTCTCTAGCCCTCCGAACTGGCATTGGCGAATCATGGATAGAACTTGCGGTCAAAGTTCGTAGTCATGGTCCGCTGGATCTCCTAGGTTAACTCCTGGACGCCTCAGTTGTTGATTAGGGTCCATCCTTTGACCTAGGGTTTGTGGGATTCCTGCAAGAAGAACACCTCGGACTGGAATCCGAGGTGGAAGTATCTCGGCCGGGGCGTCAGGTACTGGAGCCTGCCTCGGTCGAGGGTCAGCAACTGGATCCTGCATCGGTCGAGGATCAGCAACTGGGTCTTCCCTCGGTCGAAGTAGAATTTGGTCTCGTATGGCTGCCATATCTGCTTCGATTGCTTCAGTCCTGGTGCGAGTTTCTTCCTTCTCTCGCCTTAGTTCTTCCCTGCTGAGGCGTAGCAGCTCTAGCGCCTCTTTCAACTCGGCCTCAAGATCGCGATTGTCTTGGTGGGCCATCTTCGCTTCTCTTAAGAGTCGCTTGTATGTATTTTCTGGTTCGGGATCGTAAGGAACGATTTCCTTCCCAGTGCGGGTTCTTCGCATAAACCTAAGAAAGAACCTGCAAAAGTCACTCAAGTAGAGTGGTTTGTAGACACGGGGGCAAGTGCCCCAAGAGCAAACCGTAACCGGCTCGGTCTAGACCAAGTCCCCGGCAACGGCGCCAAAAACTTGTTCGCTCCAAACGGTGTGTGCAAGCTTTAAATTTATAACCCTAGATATAAGCTTAAAACAAGGATGCGAACCCGCAGTGTACGGGTCAATCGTAGTAAGAAGCAAGGAATTCCAAGGGTCGATCACAGGGTCTTAGTGAAACAAAGTCCAATCACGGTATGCTTATGTAAATACTAACCACAAAAGGTGATCAAAACAATCAAAGATGATATAGAAGTCAATAAAGGAAGCATGCAATTCTAGGGATTAAAGCATCTAGTCGTGGTTCCAACTCAAGATCTAAAGATAAGCGGACAAAGCTGAGGTTTTTGCATAGGGAAGGTGTTACAAAAGTGGAATAGATCACCGGGTAAGTCTCACTACTCACTAATCCAAAACCGTAACTCCTATTACCTGGTAAGTCTCAAGGAATTAAGATAAAGAACTATAACCTCAAACTAACACAGCATCTAAGGGAATAGAATCAACCTTTACCGGGTAAGTCTCAGGCTAACTCACAAAGATGGGATGAAAGCACACTCAAACCCCAATAAAGGATAAACCTTTATTACCTACACTTATGATCTTAGGTACACAAACTAAGGAATTACCGGGTAAGTCTCATCCTAAGCTTGCATTGAACCAGGAAAGGTGTAATAAGAATAGGATTTGGCAAACTCTAACACTTAACTCTCAGTTTCGGATCAGATAAGTCACCTCGGTCAGAAGAATTCCACCCCGGCCGAGATGTTCATCGACTGAGCGAGATGCTTAGGGTTAAGGTTAAAGACTCGAACTTTGAGGGTCCTACTGTGATTAAGATTATTCTATCATTGTTTTTCCCACAACCTTCAGCCAATCACCCTAGAATCACACAAGGAAATTAGCCACTCATCATCATAAAAGTAAAAATCAAGTATATGGGAAGAAGGTGAATATTTGAACAAGAAGAATTCAATGAAAAGACTTCAATAACTGAATCAAATATCACAACAAAAGCGTTCCTTGGATAGAAATCCAACAAGGCAAGACAACAAGGAAGGGAATCTAAGATAACCTTACAAAAACCCTTCAAAAGCTATAAAAGCTATAATCTTCAATCTTCCTTCAACCTTCAAAAAGGTTCTTCAAATCTCCCAACTGGAGTATGGCTGCTGCGTGCTATTTCGGTGCAAGCGGATCTCCAACTGTATGCGGATGTCGGATTTGTGGGAAATCCGACCCTTTTTATAGGAAAATTACTCTCCAAAGATAAGATATCTTAGAAAGATCTCTTCCCATAAAAATAGGTAAAATATATGATCTAGCATATCTTCTTCCTTCCAAGAGCCAAGCCCAAAAAATATAAGATCTCTTTCCAAAGATAAAAGATCTCAACCAAGAATAAAATATTCTCGCCGCGTCCTAGGTGTTCGCCTCGGTCGAGTCGACTTCTCTGGATCACCTCGGTCGAGGTGAATCTGTGGTCAACCGAGGTGAGTCACAACTGAATGTGAAATCTCTCAAATCTGGTCCAAAGTGAATCTTTAATCCATGGCTATGCTTCCTGGATGTTTCCTTATGTTCCTGAAAGTAGCTCCAATGACTCCATAGCTCCTTTTGCACCTTTTTGATGCAAAACGTGCCATTTTACCTACGATTACAACAAAACTAGGTGTAGACCTTGATTCCGGCAAAGGTAGATGAAATGGTAGTACAATCACATAATATACATACAAACATGCAGATTATTGAAGATAAAACGTCCAAACAAACCCCCAAAATATAGACTTTAATTCATGCTATCAATCTACTCACTAGCCAAATCTCTTTGATGGGAATGAAACGTGCCGTCTTTGTCAATCTGTCAACGATCACCCAGATAGCATCAAAGCTCCTACTAGTCCTCAATCCAACCACAAAATCCATGGAGACATCCTCCCACTTCCACTGCGGCACTGGCAGTGGATGGAGCTCACCTCCAGGCCTGAAATGCTCTATCTTGACCTGTTGACAGGTCGCACACTGAGCCATAAATCTGACTACGTCGAGATTTAGCCCTCCCCACCAATATGAGTGTCTCACATCATGATAAATCTTACTCGTACCAGGGTGTACTGAGTAAGGTGTATAGTGAGCCTCCTGTAGTATCCGCTGTCTCAGCTCTCCATCTACAGGAACACAGATACGATCATTCCGCCTCATAACTTCATCTACCCCAATAGTGAACTGGGGTGCCTCTCCACGAGACATCCTATCTTTGATCCTCGTCAAGGTCAGGCAGGTCCCCTGCTTTTGTTGGATCTCATCCAATAAACCAGGTAGAGCCTCTAATGCAAACAACTAGGCATCCTCATCAGGAAACTGGATGTCCATCTCTAGCCACGCTAGATCCCTTTGAAGCTGAGGCTGTATAGTAAGTCTAGCAATCGCCTTTTCTCGAGGCGTCTTTCTGCTCAAGGTGTCAGCTACTACATTCGCCTTGCCAAGATGATACAAAATCTCAAGGTCAAAGTCCTTAATCAGCTCAGGCCATCGACGCTGGCGGTTATTCAATTCCCGCTGCGTGAAAATGTACTTCAGACTCTTATGGTTTGTGAAGATCTGACATGTAGCACCATACCGATAATGTGTCTAGATCTTCAAAGCATGAACTACCGCTGCCAACTCCACATCATGAGTCCGGTAGTTCTCCTCATACGTCTCCAACTATCGAGATGCATATGTAATCACTTTGCCTCTCTACATTAGCACACATCCCAAGCCTATCTTGGATATATCACTGTATACCACAAAATCATCAGAACCCTTTAGATGTGCCACGACAGGAGCAGAAGTCAAACGCCTCTTCAACTCCTCAAAACTCTGAGCGCACTAGTCACTCCATATAAATCTTGTTGTCTTCCTCAGAGGACTCATTAGTGGACGGGCAATCACAGAAAATCCCTCCACAAAGCGTTTGTAATAACCGGATAAGCCAAGAAAGCTACCCACTTCCTTGACGTTCGTCGGTGTTGTCCATGCAGCAACAAACTCGATCTTCGCCGGGTCAACCATGATCCCATCGACATACAGCTCTCTATCTCTCAAAATCTGTAAAACCGTCCTCAAGTGCCCAACATGCTCCTCTCTGCTACGGGAGTACACCATGAAAACTGTTGGGGCATTCGTCAGCCCAAATGGCATCATTACAAACTCGTAGTGTCCATAACGGGTACGAAATGCCGTCATGTGCACATCCTGCTCTCTCACCTTCAGCTGGTGATATCCTGAACGCAAGTCAATCCGGGAGAAAACTGTCGCTCCCTGCAGCTGATCAAGTAGATCATCAATACGAGGTAGTGGATACCTGTTCTTGATGGTCACCTTGTTCAGCTCTTTGTAATCTATGCACAGTCTCAATGATCCGTCCTTCTTCCGCACGAAGAGGACAGGTGCACCCCATGGCGAAACGCTAGGGCGTATGAAGCCCTTCTCAGCCAACTGCTCAAGTTGCTTCTTCAGCTCCAGTAACTCGACAGGTGCCATATGGTATGGGGCCTTCGAAATGGGTCTCTCCCACGATCCAAGTCAATACCAAAATCTATGCTCCTCTGAGGTGGCTGACTAGACAGCTTTGCAAGTACATTAGTAAACTCACAGACTACTGGTATGTCCTCCAAAGCTGGACTCTCTCCATCCTTCATGGCCTAGCACCAGAAGTCATCACATCCCTGTGCAATCAGTCTAGCTGCTCGTACGGCACTGATGACAGATCCTGTCTTCCCAAGGTCCCAACCCCAAAAGACCTCTATCGGTCCTAATTCGGTACAGACTGTAACAGTCCTCTTACCCACATCTAACACCACACGGTGTCTACGCATCCAATCCATACCTAGTATGACTTATTCATGCATCAAAGGCATGACTAACAAGTCAACAAGTAATACACGTGTTCCTAAGCGTAGGGGACAACTACGTATCTCCTCGGTACCTCTGACCCTACTACCATTAGGTAACCCTATAGTAAAGGGTGCCCCCTCTATGGTAGACAAAATCAAACGCTTAACACAAGCAGCAGAAATAAATGAATGTGTAGCACCCGTATCAAACAAAACTCTAATAGGTAAACCATGTAACAGAATGGTACCTGTAGCAGCTGGTACTGATGGCTCCTCAACACTCCTCACCTCAAAAACTCTGCCCCGAGCTCCTTGGCCATCACTGGTACCAACCTCTCTACCTCTACTTCTACTCGGTCTTGGAGCTGATCCTTGACTAGCACGTGTGTCTAGGACTCTTTATTGTCCCTGTGTCTGATGCTGAGGCGGTCTCTGCCCACCTCCTGTTGCACCTGCAGGGGAAGAGCCCTGTTGTGATGACGCCTTGCCATGACGGCAAAACGTAGCTCTATGTCCTGGCTTCCCACACGAGAAGCAAGTTAGTGGTGCTCTAGGGAAATCAGTCCTCACATGCCCATAGGCCCCGTAGTTGTAACACTGCCGTCCTCTCTCAGCTGTCTGTGCAGATACTAGAACACTCGAGCGGCCCTGAGTCTGACCACACCCGTATCCATATGCTCCTGCACTAGTCGGTGTGGTACGGTGCCTCTCAGACCGTCCTGTTTGAGAAGTCCTCCTGTACCTAGCTCTCTCTCTTATAGGTAGAGGCCCGATCCTGGTAGTCTACCAATGAGTAACAATGAAATCCCACCATGTATGAGCGTGTGCTCTCCCTCAGACGACGGGTGACAAGGTACACATACTGGTCCTTAGATGGTGCAGCTGGACCCAGCAATGCTAGCTCAGTCTTGAAGTGGCGAATGGCGTCTGTAATAGGTACGTCCTCAAAACCCACCTCCACGAAGTCCTGGAGTTTCTCCCTTCTCAGTGAGGCAGGGCAGAACTGCTCTCTCAACATAGTCCTCATCTGCTCATAAGTGGTAACTCGTGCTCTAACTGTCCTCCACCACTGGTGTGCCAAGTCACGGAATAGAGACTATACTAGCTCTATCCGTCTGTCCTCAAGGTATCGAATAAACTCTAAAGTTGAGTCTACATGCCCAATCCACACCTCAATCTCTAGGCCGATGTCCCAAAGAAGTATGGTACTCCCTACTGGTGGAATGCCTTCAACCAAGTATCTGGTCAAGGCCCTCTGGTCTCCTCCACAACTCGAGTTGTCTCAACAACACGAACCAGTGCAGCTGGCACCTGAGTAGCTCCATGGGATCTCTCAGATGATCTCTCATGCCCTGGTAGATCTGGGCTCGTCTGCCTGCTCTAATGGCCTCCTCAAAATGCTTGAGATACTCTCCAAACTCTGATCCACCCATAGAGACACGGTCTGAGCCATCAGACAGGCCTGAATGGGCCGGCAGTCTCCTGGACCCACCACTCCTCGTAGCAGGAACTACGCTCTCAACAACCTCCTCAGGAGCCTCCTGCACCACTGGTGGATCTGCAGCAGGAGCTGGTCCCTGTCCTATCCCTCTTGAAGGAAGAGGTGGTCTACCTCTACCTTTGCTTGTAACAGCAGTAGCTCTAGTCCGAGCCATCTGCGGGGTATGCACACCTAACGTATACCTTATCAAAAAATATAATCCCGACTTAGCACTAAACCAAGTACAGTGGTTAAGTGAGGGTCGAACCCAAGAGAGTTTAGGTATTAAATGCGATTATTGATTATAAAAACAAGTAACAAGGGGGGGATTTTGTTAAATTGATGCACACAAAAACTTATGAAAACGAATAACGCAACAAGTAAGACAATAATGGATGAATATACACGAGGTTGATTCTTAGCATGCAATTGCTACTTTGGTGAGTTCCTTTTACACGTTTTCAAGTAATCTCCCGTCTCGATCATATATATGTGTTGAGCCAACCAACATCAACACAACTTAATAGATTAGTGTTCCATAAACCTACAAGAACAATTAACAAGTTAGCTTTCAAATAAAGACTAAGGGATATAAGGAATAGATTAAAACCGTTAACCTTATCTTTATATTTGTGTTCCTTTTAATAGGAGTAATGACAACCCGTTATTACTTAAAGTTTACTACTAGATGAAAGACCCGAACCTGGAACCTATTAATCCTAGTTCTTTGCATGCACTTTAGAACCTAAGGTGATCAATCTCAAGTAATAGTAAAATATGCAATTAGACAATGGAGATCAAGGAAACACAAAGCATTACTGAATGAAAACTTATATTAAACAAAACTTACAACCAAAGTAACAACGCAGCTTCAAACCAACCCAATGTAGCAAGGAACATAGCAACTCATTACAATGGAAATGATGAGAAAATTGGTTTCTAAGTGGAAAATAATGGATAATTAGGTAGTTTATTCTAGCAATCAACCAAAGCCTATTTATACTACAAAAGACACTAAATAGGAGTAAATGACCGGCCCAAAACAGCCACCTTTAATGCCATAAAGGTGGTGTAAATAGCCGGAGTAAAGCTTCTGTCGTTGAACCGCAGGGGCGGCCTTCAGCTACGTAGGGGCCGTGAAGACAAAAACGCTTGATCTTCTTCAAGGCCGCAGGGGCGGCTGGGCAATTCCGCAGGGGCGGATCTTTATTTCTCTTCAAACGTCTGGCTCTTCAACTTCTTCCCGTTTCTGATGCCAAGCCGTCGGGGCGTCCTAGTGTCAATGCAGGGGCGGTGACACAGACTTTTCATCTTCCAGCTCCCAGGTTGAGGCGTAGGGGAAGGCACAGGGGCGCTGGTCTTCGCTTCTTCAGGTCAAGTCACCGCAGGGGCGCTAGGGGTTGACGCAGGTGCGGTGACAGTCTTCGTGGCTGGCACTCGCAAAGGTGTAGGGAGCTCTCCGAAGTAAGGTGTCACCCGCAGGGGCGGTGACAAGGCTCCGCGGGGGCGGTGAAGCAACAGAAGTTTTGCTTCGTGAACGAACTTCACTCCTAAGTGCTTATAACTCCTTCCTTAACTTCTTTTAGTCTTCTTCTTCTGGACCAAGGAGTTAGTAGCATAAACCAACACAAATGCAATAAAAGGACTCTAAAAACTATCCTAAATGATAGTGATTCCATCACCTATCAGTTATGCTGAGCCAGGGCTGATCCGCCCCTACGGGCTCTCTGAGCCGCCACTGCACCTTAAGAGGGCCACCCTCGAGCCTTGCCTAATCCGCCCCTATGGGTTTGTGCGGCTGCAACCACCTTTGTTGACCTCTTGACCTTGCTTTTGGCTAGCTTCCTATATAAGCTTCCCATTGCTTCAGATGAAGGGTTTCTTCATCTCTCCAACTTCTATCTTCATCCTCACGTTCATCTTCTCCTCTCCTCTTTCTTGACCTTCTTTGATCTCTTCTTGATCTTGTGTGTGAGTTTTTGAGAGTTTGTTTTTGGCTTTGGCCTTGGATGATCATGAGGATGATGTTGAGTGTTGTTGTTGTAGTGTTCAGGTTGTGAAGGTGTTGATTGCTCTTAGTTGCTGCTTAGGGTTCTGATGTGGTAGGATCTCCATCTCTAGATTCTTTCCTTCTTCTTCCTTGCTTCTTTCTTTCTTTTCTATCTTAGGATCACAAGCTGAGCTTGTGTGGATCCTATCCTAATGTTTTGATGTTCATACATGTGTATATATGTATGTGGTATATTGTTGGGTGGTGAAGATGTGAAGAGAGTCGAGAAAGGGATCAAAGAGAAGTTGGGGCCAACTTTCTGCACAGACAGCCGCCCCTGCGCCTGCCTTGATCCGCCCCTGCGCCTGTTGTGAACCACCCCTACTCCCAATGTGAGCCGCCCCTGCGCCTCACTGGTTCAACCCTTGCATCCTTTTTTTCTGCTGGTGCATTAAGGGCATACCTTGTTTGTATGGTTCCTTGCTTCCTTTAATTTGGCCATGGCATAGATGTTGGCTTGGCTAGCTTGGTTAGGATGAGTGTGATGAGTTGCATGATAGAGATGTGCCTTAGGCACTTGTGTTTGTGTTGAGGATGTGCATTAGGCATCTGTGAGCATGTTATGATCTCGAGGTTTAGATTGAGGTTGTAGGTGGGTTATGTAAATGGAGACAAGTCTCCTAACCCTTACAATATGTGATGATGTTTGCCTTGCTATTCCAGGCGTTGATTACTTCTCCAAGGGGAAGTTGTGCCGTGGTACCGGTTACGAGTATATCAAGTAAGTCCGTAGGACTTATTTAGCATACGGTTGTGGATTACTGTGATCGTGATGGTTGTGTGTGTTCATATGATTGTGCATTTATAACCTAAACCGGACTAGGATGACAATTTATTACATTAAATGACCCAAGTGTATTATAACGAGTCGTGACCACTTGCCTCCGCCTGCGGGTAGGAGGAGGTGCCTTGAAGATGATCTCACAGGGGGGGGACGAGTGATGATCACCCCCATGCAAAACCCTTGTGTTACGTTGGAAGGGACGAGGTTCTTGAGGCTCCTCGTGTTACAAAATAAGTTGAATTAGTAATGGAATAACGTAATTGAAAGATAATAAATGAATGTGTGTGGCATTGCATGTATGAGATGTTGATGTGTGCTTGTGCTATTACCTTCATGTTTATTCATTACTGTAGCTAACGGTATATGCCGTGTTGTAGATGATCTGCAGGTTAGGAAGACTGTAGATTGAGCCAAATGGGGTGACCAGCCGAGGACTTCTGTACATTAGGGCTTCGTGGGATATGGGATCTTTTATATCTGATGTTTATGGATGTTGTTTTGTACTCGGCTTTGTTGTTGTAAACCCTTTTGATTTATCTTATATAGTTTTATGTATTTGGTTTTAATCTACCTATGCCTTGTTGTAAGATCCAATGAACTTGTTGTCAGGCTAGGGTCAAGATTCATTGTGAGATCCTAGCCCAATGTAGCACTTCGAGTCCCGCGGATTCGGTGTGTTACAAACCTAGCTATACAATCATCAGAAATGAAACAGTGCGTAGTACCCGTATCAAACAATACCCTAACCGGGAATCCATGAATCGTAATAGTACTTGTGGATGCGGGCGCAGCGGCTCAACTATGCTCCTCAACTCAAAAACCCTGACCTGAGTGCTTTTAGACTCCGTGGTGCCTCCACCACCTCCTCTACGTCTACCCGGAACCTGGGCTGAACCCTGAGAATAAGCGTGGCCTGGGGTAGACTGATAGCTAGGGTGTCCTTGAAACTGACCACGCCAATGACCTAAGGTTCGTGCTACTACACTAACTGGCCCCATCATCTACCTTTTATCCGGCCATCTAGATTGAGTAACTATCCTAGGACGTGGTCACTTCCTCTCATACTCTGAAGCTTTGTCCTGGTAATTTGCCAAGGAATCACAGTGAAATCCCGCAAGATAGGCACGGGTGGTCTCTATCAATCTCTGGGAGAACATGTACACGTGTTGGTCCAGTGGTGGTGAGCCGGGACCTAGTAGTGACAACTCCTTGATGAAACCTCCTGATCTTCTCGGCCACCAGGACATCCTCAAATCCTACCTCTAAGAAATCCTACACTCTATCTCTCCTCAATGAGGCAGGGCAAAAAATCTCCCGAACCTGGCTCAACAACTACTCGAAACTAGGGACTCCTCCCCGAGCCTTCCTCCACCAGAATTTTGCCTGATCCAAAAAGAATGTCTTAACTAGCTTCACTAGTCGATCCTCAAGTTAACGGATCACCTCCAACACAGACTCCACGTGGCCTATCCAATGTTCCACCTCTAACCCAACCTTCTTGTCGAAAGTGGGTACACGCTACTGGTTGAAAGTCTTAAACTAACAACCTGGTCTCGGCAACCTCAGCTCGTCACTCACTCTACCGCCCTCGACAACTCTCACAGGTGCGGCTACCTTGGTGGAACTACCACCTGAGTCACCCTTTGTGAAACCTCCGCCGATGTAGCTGGTACCGGCTGTGCTGGTGGTGGTGCTCCAACCCTAAATGCCTCCTCCATTGGTTGGATGCACTCCCGGTACTTTAATACTCCGATAGAAACTCGTCCAGAATCAGCTGAACCTGACCTCCGTGTTGCGGACCAAGCAACGGTCTCATCCCTAACCCTGGGGATAACACTCTCAACCACCTCCTCAATAGGAACATCTACAACTGGCGGATCCATGATGGGGGCACTCCCCCGACCTCGGGATCCCGGAGGTCTACCCACACGTCCTTGTCTTGGAACTCCTTGAGGAAGGGGAGGTCTACCCCCTCCTTGATCTACGTATGACATCTCTCTCGTGCATGTCATCTAGTAATGATATGATCGATGTATAACTATGCTAATGTACGAATAATATACAACTTTAAATCCAATAAACTACGATGTCGAGATCCGTGGAGGTAGTGGTAGTCCCCTACATTCTATCCTAACCCGACTATGCTTGTGATTTAAAAACAAAATTCATTTTGAAAGCTCAAATTCCTTGATGTTTTTGTTTGTTTGTCTATTCGGCCTTTTAGAAGATTGCGAGTGCCATTGTTGTCAACCTAGACCTCTAATACCATATTGTAACATCCCAAATCAGAGGGACTCGGGATTCTACGACCTAGGACCTCATAATGGGTCCCGACCCTTAGCTTGACAACAACCTTACCGGACCTTACAACATGGCACAAATAAAAGGCAAATGAAAGAGTTTTAATGCATGAGTGAATATCTGAAATACAACTAAAAGCATAACTCCAGGCAAGTTCTCAAAACCATAATAACAATTCAAACATCTTAAGACAACAATAATATAAATTCGATCCCGTCCTCTAATGTATGGAACCCTGGCTGCTCACTACCACCGGATCACTCGACCACCGCCCTAACCTGCAAGACATCTACAAAGCGGTATAAAACCGTTAGCTAACATTCTAAACACTAGAATAAAGGTAAAGGCACATAAACACATAAAGAAGACAACACATACAACATGAAAACACTCAAGTCCGTTTATTATCTTTATTTATGTTATTCCTTAATAATTCAACTTTCGGTTTTGTGACACGAGAATCTCCCCAAAAATCGCCTTTGTCCCCGTTTACCAACAAGGTATGGTACTGATGCATTTGACTATCTACATGTATGGGCTAGTCACAGAGAACCTCTTAGCTCTCGAAAGAGCTAGGCAGTGATGCCACCGCCCGTTATCATACACTTGGGCTAGTTATATAACATATAGGTTGTCGTATTCCATTTTCGTTGTTTTTACATAACTAACACACACCACCAATACACACATACTAATATAAAAAAGCTAGATAAGTAAGTCCGTGGACTTACCAGTCCCAAATCGAAACCCGATCGAAACTCTCTCAACTTCCCGTGGGAAGGCACACAACGCTTGTTCAAGACAAGGCACACGGATCAACATCTCTTTAGAAAACTAGAAGTCCTTAGACTTCTAGGTCTTACAACCCTCACAAGATCATCCAAACATAAGATAGATCAAAACCCTCATTCCACTGCCTTATAGGGTCCTATCATGCTCACTCTCGCATACGAACCGCTAGCCTCAAAGACTCAGGAGATCTTGTCACAACACCACAACCAACAAGCTCACAACTCCTACAAGATAATCCTAAGGTCGAAGCCACTACTTGGCATTCCAGAACAAGATATGCTAAGCCAGCCTAGCATGTTACTAAGTTGGATCAAGCTCTAAGATGCGGAAAAAAAGGAGAGAACAAGAGACCGGAGACTTACTGGTGCAGAAACCGCCCTTGGGGCGTCAAGACACCGCCCCTGCGTGTATAGGACCAAGAATCCGCCCTTGTGGTTTGCCTATGCCGCCCCCGCAGTTTACAAGATCTGCCCCGCGGCTCACAAGTATCGCCCTTGCGGCTACAGTCCAGAAACGTCGACTCTTCGGTTCTTCGATGTACATCAGCCTTCCTATTGCGTCCTTTGATTTTGTGAACATTTATTAGCTCCCACTCCAAGATCCTAGCCTTCCTCCACGGTCTAAGAACACAAGAGCACAAGAAGGAACAAGAAAAGACTCTCTTGAGTGAATCCATGGATCTCACTCTTCAAAGGTGCAAGAAGGAAGAAGGAAGGAGAAGAGAAGAAGGAGAAAGAAAGAACTTACTCTGGATCACGTCTCTGCACTCCAAACTTCGTATCATAGCTTCAATAGGAGAGAAAAGCCAAGGTGGAGAATGGAGGTGAAAGAGATGAGGAAGAAGAAGGGAGAGGAGAGAAAGTAATGTGAAAAGAGAATAGGAAGGGAAATAAGGTTGCTTAAATGGGAGGAGACAAGAGGTCAAGAAGTCCAAGGATCACACCACCAACTAAGGTGGTTGGCATAAATGAGTGAGGAGGTGAAAGGTCGGGAGAAAACGGACCCGACTCTCGCTCTATCGTGTCGCTACCCCCGCGGGACGTCCAAGCCGCGGTCGTGGACTGCCGCAATTGCGGTTCTTCTAATCCGCAAGGACGGTAGCTACCTCTAAAGGCTTCTAACGCTTTCGTGAACAGAACCAAAATTCCGCGTGTTACTTAGCAGGACCCTCCAACTTGCCTCCTAGAGAATCTGCTCTATGAACTCACCAAAACAGCCCCTTGGAGCAAGGTAATACACGTCCTATCCCTTCTTCACATGTGCTTAGCAGACCTCGTTTTGTTGAGGATTTTCAACAAGCACAAGAGGGAGTCTTGGATGAAGTTTAGGAAGAGTATCCAAGGAATTTCCAAAAGCCCCGGAGAGGTAGTGATAACATAAATTATATCCTAAGTTTAGACATGCATTTAGGTAGATTTTTCTTCTTTTTTTTTTGCATGATAGACATGAATCCATGACATGTAAGCTTAACTTTGCATATTATCCTAAAATAGATGTCTACACGGATTCTTGTCTCATTTTCAAGCAATTTGGCGGATTTCGGAGCAAAATGGCATATATGAGGACTAAGCTTTAAGGTGAATCATAGTGCAACTTGGTGGAGCATAAAAGGAGGGCGAGGACATCATCAAAGGATCAAGCAAGGAGCTAAGTAGAAGACTTACGCAAAGCAAAACCGTGCCTTCAACAAAGACCATAAACCGTGGCCGAGATCATTGGTGGGCGACCCGCGGTTTATCTAATTTCGGCCCATGGCCCATTCTTCTCAAAACCCTAGATTTATTTCCTATAAACACCCATGCCAGCATCATCATAAGAATATACTACACACAACGACATCAACAAGCGCAGATTATGTTGATTACACGCTACAACACGTGTTACTTGTGATTTTAGATTAAGAGAGATTTATGAGATTTCTTAAATAGAAAGACTAGTTCTTGATTTCATCGCTTTGGATTAAAGATTGAATCTTTGTTATTGAATTGCTTTTACTTTTGGACATTGAAGACACCTTGCTAAGTATTTCTCTCTTTTGTTTTAATTCTATTGCTTATGGTTTTCTTGAATTCATCATATATCTTTCTTGATTTGAATATGTGTGTTATTGGCTAAACCCCGGTGTTTCTAGGGTGATTTGTTGATGGTTGTTGTTTAGATGATGATATATTGAGCCTTTAAGTTAGATTTGGACGCTTAGAGTTGGTTTAACCCTCGTTCTTTAGAACCTCAACCTATTCTTCAAGAACCACGGTGGCGGTTTATCTTAGAACCACCCAAGGTTTCTTTTGTTTATCCGTTTATGTTATATCTTTATGCTTGGGTTTTAGATTATCCAATTCCTAGTCTTTATTGAGTGTTTCATACCCTTAGTTCTCTCTAAGGCTTACATCTAACCTTGGGAAGAGACTTACCTGGTGATTTTCTTTCTTAGTTACTAACGATGACGAGTTCTAGGTAATATAGGATGTAAAACCCTTTATTAGGTTTGAATGTGCCTTCTTCTTGCTTGAGTAAGCTTAACCAGAGACTTACCCGGTGAGGTTAGTTCTATTCCCTTAGGTTGACTGGTTGATTTGAGTTTATGTTCCTTTATTTAGAACCTTGAGACTTACCCGATAATAAGCCCTTTGGTTTGGGATAGTGGTTTGAGCCCGTGACCATTCCCATCTTAGAAACACCTTTCCCTAGTGATCCCAACCTTGTCCAAGTTATTAGAAGTTATGAATCTAAATCCGCAACCGGATACCTTGATCTTTAAAATCTACATTGTCCGATTACCTTATTATACATCTTTATTGCAATTTGATCCTACACTATCAGTTCGCTTATTTGTTTTGTCTTTTATTAAAATTTAAATTTAAGGCTATATAGAGTCATTATATACGCACGTTTAAGAGCGAACAAGTTTTTGGCGCCGTTGTTGAGGACAGGGTCGAGATCTATTGGTGATTTCGGTCATTGATGGTCTAGAATTTGCTTTTGCTTTTAATCTTTTTTTCTTTGAGTCTTTGTTCTTTCAGGGGATCCCCTTTCTTTTAGGCGCATGTGAAGAACTCATTTTGGTAAAGAACTCGTTCCATACGATCCTGAACCGGAGATAACATTAAAAAGGAGATTAAGGGAAGCTAAGAAAGAAACAATGGCTGAAAGAGACAACTACGAGAAGGTACACTCAAAAGGAGATGCTTTGTAACAAAAAGGCTTAGGGATGCAGCCTTGGAAGAAGAAAGAATAAGATCACAAGAGAGAGAAGGGGCAACTACGAGAGAACTTGCTGAAATAAGAGATGATATGAGAGAAGCACTCCTCAAAAGAGAAATCAATGGCCGAGTTGAAATACCTCCACCAGTGCCTGCACCTCACCCACCGGTGAGGAATGTTACAGTTTATCCGTTTGTGGGAGAGCCGCAAACCCTTGGGCAATGGATGTATCCATCCCAATGAGTACACTGTCTAAGTGTAAATCTTGGAGCTCCACCCTAAAGTCTTTTAAATTATCCGTCACAACCAGTTTGGAGGATTAGAGGGGGAGTCTCTGCACAAACATTTTCTGAATTCTAGAATACTTATGAAAACTTTGAGACCCCCAAGATTGGAGAACAACAACCACAAGTTAATGGCATTTTCCTTCTCTTTAAAGGACAAGGCCCTTGCTTGGAATCAATCTTTTCCATATGGACGTGTTAGCACTTGGGAGGAGATGACTACTGAATTCCTCACCAAAATTTTCCCACTATCAAAGACCACGGATATTAGAGGTAAAATTAACGCATTTGTGATGAAGGACAAGGAAAGCTTGTTCAAGTCATGGGAAATGTTCATGGACCCGCTACTGGATTGTCCTCATCATGTAATTCCGAAGATTGAGCTGCTTGAGATCTGCTTCATGGGCTTGGATGAGGAAACTCAATTTAAGCTTTAGTCCCTTTTTGGAGGGACTACCATAGAAAAGAATGTTGACCAAGCATGGAAATTTATTGAGAAGCAAGCTCTAGTAATTGAGAAGTATTCTCATATAAATGTTGATGAGAGACTCCGGAGACCTAGAGTCTATGAGGTTAGTAACACCACTTTAAATAATGCTCATTTGATGCTATTAACAATAATCCCAAGGCTTTGAAGCATCTTTGTGCTACATCTTTGAAAGCACAAACTCAAGCACCAACAGAAGCTAGGTTGCCACCTAAGGAGCAAGATGTTAACTATATGGAAACAAGAAATTACCAAGGGAATTATCAAGGACCAAGAAACTACAACAATAATAGGAATTTCCATGGAGGAAATAATTATCACCATAACAACAACCATCCAAATTTCTCATACTCAAGTCCATATGGTGCATTGAATCCTCCAGCTTCCATGAGCCAAGCTCCACCTAGGGCTTCAACCCAAACTTCCCAAGAGTCTCCACCAGGATTTACTCAACCTCCCAAAGACCAAACTAAGATGATGTTTGAGCAATTGATGGGAAGATTGAGTGGATTAGAGAGCACCTTTACTTCTATTGCTAAGGCTAAATAGGCCACAAAATCAAGTGTTCCATAAAGGTGGAGAAGCTCAAAGAGATCCAGGAAGACTACCTGGAAAGACAAAAGACAATTATAGAGGGCAAGTGTAACTCCCTGACTCCGCGGAACTCGAGATGCCACATTGGGCTAGGATCTCACAGTAGATCCTAACCCTAGCCCGACAACAAGTTCACTGGACCTTACAACATGGAACCGACAGATATAACACAAATACATAAGATTGTATAAAATTGTACTATCAAAAGGAATGCAACAACATAGACGAGTATAAAGCATCGTCCTGACAAAGAAGGTATAAAAAACATCATCTTCAAACAAGAGGGAAACATAATCTTCCCCAAAATCATAATTACCAAATGTACGAGAGTCCTCGGCCTGTCACCTTGCCACATCACTTAGCAACTCTCCTATCATGCAAGGCATCTACAACATGGTATGAAACCATTAGCTAACCATACGTATATAAGGTAATGCATAAGCACAAGCACAAATCATGAAAGATAAACACATAATCATGTTGTCACACATTTACCCATTTTAATATCTTTATATCATGGTCATCACTCAAATCGTATATATACAGATAGATGAAACTATGTGACACGAGGACCGTATCATCCCCGCCTCTAGGCCTGACGTCCATCTGGAAATAGTATCGGTCACATAACCCGTGTACCCTATGGTAGTGGATTGCGTCCTTCTTTTAAACCAGATGGCATCAGTACAAAGAAGCCCCCCATCTCCGTACAAGATGAAGGGAAGGGTTATCACTACCACACACTAGGCTATCAATAAAGGATAGGTCGGTAATACTCGACATCGCATGCAATCATATCAAACATATAACACACACACCACTCATGCGGACACTCAATATCAAGATGGTAGTTGAGTAAGTCCTACGGACTTACCTCAACCTCGTACCAAAACTCGACAATGATCAACCTCCAATCTTGAGAGGGACACTACCTAATAATAAGCATAGAGATATATCAATCTCCTATCTATCAAAGGGGTCACACCTAGACCCAAAGGGATCCATAAGGATCATCCTCAACCTAAGCCTCACAACCTACTAATCCTCAAAAACGTACAAGGCATAACATGATCATAAGATCATCACCACACTGTCATCTATACCTAGCATGATACTACACACTCACACTAGGAAGGGAAGGAACAATGCCATCCATAGGCAAGCCTAGAAGCAAGACAGACCTGCAAACCAGGAGCAAAGCAAAGTTGGAGTGGAGAGAGGGGCAAGGGCGACAGCACCACACTCAGGGGCGGCTGGACACTAGGCGCAGGGGCGGCGCTGAGGTGGCGCTGGGGCGACTGGACAGCAGACGGCTCGTCCTCGACTTCTCTTTGATCCTTCACTTGCTTTCTTCATTTCTTCAACGTCCAGCAGTCAAGCGCATACATATACATACATATATACATCAAACTAAGCCTAAGAAGGCTGCTACATGATCAAACTTGTGGAATCTAAGCTAGGAAGGAGCAAAAGAAGAAAGAAGGAAGAAGAAGAAAGAAAGATAGGAAGCAAGGGATGAAGAACTCACGAAGCAGAACCCAAACAAAGGCAGAACAAGCACCACAACCTCAAAGCTGGCTTAAACAAGCACAAAAACGTCCTCAATCATCATCATCAACATACAAGCCACAATTCTCATCAAAACTCTAACAAGATAAAGAAAACAAGATGAAGATTCAAAGGGAAAGAGGAAGAGAAGAAGAGCGTAGGGGAGAAGATGCAGTTCGAGAGAGAATGAGGAACCCTCATCTAGAGGAAGAAGAAGATATATAAAGGGAGAGGGGTCAAAAGCAAGGCACAAGTCAACGAAGATGGCTGCAGTACACCCTAATCCACAGGGGCAGATGTGCTGGTCGCGGGGGCGGATCAGGACTGGCGCAAGAGCGCCTAGCCTGGCCGTAGAGGCGGTTAAGGCTAACTACTACACACTCAGCACTCTCTCAGCTCCTCAATACTAAAGCTCTTGCATCTCACCCCCCTAAAAACAAGTTTTGTCCCAAAACTTGCAAAATCCAAAATCCTCTCGGACCCAAATGCCGAGGTATAACTCTCTTTATCGGAGCTATCATATCTCCGTTTGATAACACGATTTATGATGTTTGATTAGGCACTCATTTAGATAATTTTTCCGCTCATTCATGCATGGTTTGCACTAGTTCGTGACGGTTTGCACTCAATTCATGTATTTTGTCGAGATAGATGTCTACACGGACTTTTGCATGCTTTGTAGGTATTTTGGGAGCTTTAGAAGCTTAATCGATACATTTGAGGATCGTTCCTCGAGATGACACACCTTCAGACTCATTGGGAAGCAATCTAGGAGCTAAGGAGGACACATGGGACCTTGTTGGTGCATGTCTTGCCCCAAATTGAGACTTGATGATCCAAAACAAGTTGAGGCACCAAAACCACGGCCACTGGCACTTCCACGGGCGTGGAAATGGGCCGTGGTTTTTCCTATACAGCTGTGACAGTTGTCCCACGATCTTCATGGCCGACTCTTGCAATTTGTTGAGGATATAAGGTGGTCCTGCAGGCTATTAGAGGGCAGACCCCATCACTCCATTCTCTCCCACACTCTCAACAACACTTATTCTCTCATTGGAAGATTGGATCGGAGCTTCACTTGGATAAGAAAAGGGTCCATTGAAGAATAAGAGAAGAACACACCATTCTTAGTTTTTCATAGTTTTGAGTGATTTTGAGTGAGTTTTGTGAAAACGATTTGCTCGGTTTTGTAAGGAACGAGATTGAACCTTCTTTTGAAGGGTTTTAAGTCTTACTTAAACTCATTTTCAGCTTGGATTTCTTTGTTCTACTTGTTCATCTCTATTTCACTTCATTTACTTGCCATGGAAACCTTGATTGTATGCTTGTTGAGTTTGATTGTTGAAATGCATGTTGTTGGCTAGATAGATGTGATTTTAGGGTAAGGAAATGAAGGTTATGGCTTGGACTATGATAGAATGGACTTAGATGTACCTTTGGTTGATTCGTTTGCTTGAACCGATCTTCTGTTGGAAACCACGGTTTGTTCTTGCCT
The DNA here is from genome assembly GCA_033239125.1 of Fagopyrum homotropicum. NCBI lineage: Eukaryota > Viridiplantae > Streptophyta > Magnoliopsida > Caryophyllales > Polygonaceae > Fagopyrum > Fagopyrum homotropicum. The sequence goes on from BSWB01000006.1 coordinate 87,286,212, forward strand.
TTCCACGGTCATGGACTGGGATGAACAACCCGTGGTTCTGACTAACTCACTTGTTTTGATGAATCTAAGTGCTAGAATGTTAGATTGTTGAAATCCTAGTGTTTGTTGAGCTAAAGCTATCCTAGGGTGACCTAGTGTTACCAACTAAGTGTTAGAAGAGACCTACCCGGTGATTCTTGCTCTTAGATACCGAAGATGACGAATTCTAGGTAGTAGTGAGCCTCACAAGCCGCTATTGGAATGAATGTGCTAGGATAAGTGTTTAGGACTTGCCTTCCCGAGACTTACCCGGTAAGGAGAGGTTAGATCCCTAGATAACCATCCGGTTTGTGTAGATATCCCTACCTTAGGCTCCTAGAGACTTACCCGGTGATAGGACCTTAAGAGCGGGATTAATGGATCATGAGACCTACCCGGTAATTGACCTCATTTGAGAAACATTCCTTCTCAACATACCATAGTTAATCCAAAGAATGATTAGAAGCTTGATTCCAATGACGTAACCGGAATTTCCAACCCTTAGAATCTGCTTTTCTCTCTTTGATTACATATTTCGTGTTTGCTTGTTTATTTGTGTTTTAGCTTGATTCCTTAGTTTGTTTTGCCATATTGCATCATTGTGATCCTTGATTGATCACCACACAAAACCAATCCAAAAACATTGAGATTTTCATTTATTTGTTTCTTTCTCTTTTTTTAGCCTAGATCAACACTATCCTTAGTCACTAATAGATTCAATCTCACCTCTGTCTTTGTGTTCGACCTCGGAATACTATCCCTACTACGAAACGTCCCGTACACTGCGGGTTTGCTAGGAGTTAGGAAAAATATAACGAGTATAAATTTAAGACTTTTGCATGCATCAACTCCTAGACGTAGCACCGTTCAAAAAGGTTACAACCTATAACAATCTATAACCTTAAAAGACAAGCTTGGAGGAATCATCAACTCCAGAAATCAGGATCATAAAGCTTTCCCAAAGGCATAAAGGAATCACATCTCTTGCCATACCCACATCACATGGCATAGAGCAAATACATCTGTAGCAAGATCATACTTATATACAAAGCATGGAGGAAAAATATCTCCAACGAGACTATATCCATCAAGGTAGCGTGGAGGAAAGAACCATCTCCATCTAAATCCTAACCACATTCAGATAGCATGGAGGAAAGAACCATCTCCAGCAATAATCATAAATCGCGCTAGGACATCAAGATCTAATAAGATCATATATCACATAATAGCTAGCACGGAAATAAACACATCAAGGCATATAAGCACATAATCACATACTCACCAAGATGGCACTAAGATCTACTCGGTGATCCTATAGGTGCATCTATCTCAGCATAAAACTCTAGATAGTTCCTCTGAATACTATCCTCAGTGTCCCATATAAGCTCCTCAGGTTCTCGTCTCGACCACTGTATCCTCAACATAGGAATGTCCTTCAAACGCAGGCGTCTTATATCCTACTCTAGGTCCACAATCCGGTGCTCAACAATGGTATGGTCTGGCTCAACCACCACATTATCATAACTGACTATGTGTCTCGGATCTGGTATATACTCCCACATTTCAGACACGTGAAATACAAGATGACACCCTCTAACCACGGAGGAAAAGCTAATTTGTATGCTGCTCTACTGACTCTATGAAGTGTCTTAAAAGGACCGATATATTGGGGATTCAGCTTCCCCTTCATGCCAAAACGTCTAAAACCTCGAGTCGGAGATACTCTCAGTGAGACATGAGCTTTCACTCTAAACTCTAGAGGTCGACGCTTCTGTCTGCATATGACTTCTAGCGACTTTGTGTAGCCAGCATCTTCTCTCTGATCAGCGTTACTCGAGCCATATCATCTTAAATCTGCTCTGGTGTTGGGTGTACGACATTTACGCCCATATAGTGCCTCTTATGGAACTATTCCAATAGATGCATGTCAGTTGTAGTTGTATGAGAACTCAACCAATGGGAGGTAATCAGACAATCCTGGTCCCTAGTCCAACACACAAGATCGCAACATATCCTCAAGGGTGTGGATGGTCCTCTTTGACTTACCATCTATCTAGGGGTGAAATGCAGTCGTAAGGTGTAGACTCGTCCCCAAGGCATCTGAATTTGTTGCCAGAACCTCGAGGTAAATCGTCCATCTCGATCAGAGACGATCATCCTCGGTACACCATGGAGTCTCACCATCTGCCTATTGTACTCCTCAGCTAATTTGCTCACTGGCCACGTCTCTCAGATAGGGTTGAAACGTGCCGTCTTCGTCAGTTTATCAACTATAACCCAAATAGCATCAAAACTCCTACTGGGCCTCAATCCAGTTACAAAGTCCATGAAGGCATCCTCCTAGTTCCACTGCGACACTAGAAATGGATGAAGCTCACCTCCAAGTATGCATTGCTCTATCTTGACCTGCTAACAGGTTGCTTACTATGCCACCAATCTGGATACATCGGGCTCCAGCCCTCCCCACCAATATGATCGTCTCACATCATGGTGCATCTTACCCGTACCTGGATGTACTGAGTAAGGTGTATAGTGAGCCTCCTGTAAAATCCTTTGTCTTAGCTATGCATCAGCAGGTACAGAGACGTGGTCATGGAGTCTCATCACTCTATCTGCTCCAATGGAGAAATACGGTGCCTCACCACGAGACATCCTCTCTCTAATCCTCATTAGGGTTGCGTAGGTCCTTTACTTTTGTTGGATCTCATCCAACAGACCAGGTAATCGTATAACTGGCATCCTCATCAGGAAACTGGATGTTCATCTGTAGTCAAGCTAGATCCCTATGAAGCTGAGGTTGAACTGTCAATCTGGCAATCACCTTCTCTCGAGGCGTCTTCTTACTCAGGGCATCGGAGAAAACATTCGCCTTCCCTGGATGATACAAAATCTCAAGGTCGAAGTCCTTGATTAACTCAAGCCATCGACTTTGGCGGTTAATCAACTCTTGCTGCGTGAAAATATACTTCAGACTCTTATGGTCTGTGAAGATTTGACAAGTGGCACCGTACAGATAATGTCTCCAGATCTTCAAAGCATGAACTACCGCTGCCAACTCTAGGTCATGAGTCGGGTAGTTCTCCTCATACATCTTCAATTCTAGAGATACATATGCAATCACCCTGCCCCCTATATCAACATATATCTAAATCCTAGCTTGGATGCATCATTGTAAACCACAAAATACTCATAACCCTCTGGTTGTGCCAAGATAGGAGCAGAAGTCATATGTCTCTTCAACTCCTCAAAACTCTGGGCACACTGCTCAGACCACACAAATCTGGTAGTCTTTCTCAGAAGACTAGTCAGTGGACGGGCAATCACAAAAAATCCCTCAACAAAGCGTCGGTAATAACCGGCTAGGCCAAGAAAGCTACACACTTTCTTGACGTTCGTTGGTGTCGTCCATCCAGCAATAGACTCAATCTTCTCCGGATCAACCATGATCCCACTGGCAGAGACAATATGGCCTAGAAAGGCTACCTCTGACATCCAGAACGCACACTTAGAAAACTTATCATACAACTCTCTATCCCGCAAAATCTGCAAAACCGTCCTCAGATGACCGACATGCTCCTCTCTGGTACGAGAGTACACCAAAATGTCATCAATGAAGACCACCACAAACTGATCAAGGAAGTCGATGAAATTACTGTTCATCAACTCCATGAAGACAATTGGGACATTCGTAAGCCCAAATGACATCACTACAAACTCGTAGTGTCCATAACGGTTACAAAATGTCGTCTTGTGCACATCCTGCTCCCTCACCCTCAACACGTAATATCTTTAACGTAGATCGATCCGGGAGAACACTATCACTCCTTGAAGCTGATCCAGCATATCATCAATACGAGGCAATGGATACTTGTTCTTGATAGTCAACTTGTTCAGCTATTTGTAGTCGATGCACAGTCTCAAACATCCGTCCTTCTTCCGCGCGAATAGGACGGGTGCTCCCCATGGGGATACGCTAGGGCGGATGAAGCCCTTCTCGGCCATCTCCTCGAGTTGCTTCTTCAGCTCCAACATCTCGACAGGAGCCATACGATATGGGGCCTTCGAGATCGGTCTCCAGCCAAGCTCTAACTCGATGTTGAAGTCCACACTCCTCTGAGGCGACAAGCTAGACGGCTCAACAAATACGTTTGAAAACTCACAAACCACTGGAATATCCTCCGATGTTGGCCTCTCTATATCCTTCATGGCATAACACCAGAAGGCATCACATCCCAGTACTATCAGCCTCGCTGATCGTACGGAACTGATGACAAAACCTGTCTTCTCAAGGTCCCAACTTCAGAAGACCTCTATTTGACCCACCTCGGTACAGACTATCACAGTCCTCCTAGCTACATCTAATACCACACGGTGTCTACACATCGAATCCATATAAAGAATGGCTTCCTCATGCACCTACAACATGACAAAGGAGTCCCCAAGCAATACACAAGTCCCTAAATAAAGGGGATAATCACGTATCTCGAGAGTACCTCTTACCCTACTAACATCAGATAATTTTATCGAAACTAAACCCTATCAACAAAGGTCTACCATCTACTGTATCTAAGAGCAATCTATTAACGCATGCATGAAAAAGCAAAGAGTGCATAGCTCCCATATCAAACAAAACTCCACTAGGTAAACCATTAATGGAATGGTACCTGTAGCAACTAATGCCAGCAGCTCCACTGCATATCATCACTCAAGGCTCGAGTCTATGTTCCTCATGTATCAGTGAGGTCATTGTCATAGTCTCTACCTCTCCTCCTTCTGTACCGGAAAGAGGAGAGCCTCGCTGGGAAGGAACACCACCTTGTTGACAAAAGGGAGCCAAATGACCTAGTTCCCCACTTGTGAAGCACGTTATTGTCGCTAAGGAACACTCAGAATGCACATGGCCTTGATCACCACAGTTGAAACACAGTCGTTTTTTCTTCACAACCAGTGTAGATGAAAGGTAACTCGATCTTCTTCGTTCACCTTTAGTAACCTTAGAAGGGGAAGAAACTTGTTGATGCGGCATCTTATTTTGTCGGCAGTAAATAGCACGATGTCCCAACTTGCCACAAGTAAATCGTATAACTAAAGATCTCTTACATTCCGGTCGCAGGTGTCCAGGGTCCCCACATTTATAACAAGATTTTGTCCCACCAGAAGTCCGTGGTTTCTTCTGTGATCTGGTAGCTTTAGGATGTCCCACCTTATTGGCAAGCCCAAGATAGGTCTACTTGTCATTACAGCTTCCTTCCGTAGACATATATATTCCTGAAACTCGGATCTACTAATCATGACATAATTTGTCTCCTCTGGTCCAATCTCCACTCCAGGTAGATCGGCGGTGGGAACTTGTCCCTTAACTATCGCTCTTGGAGGAAGAGGGGGTATACCCCTACCTCGTCCAACAAATGTCGCTCTAGTCTAAGCCATCTGCAGGGTATACATACCGAATCCTATAAAGCTATATATATATATTCCATATGTATAAATATATATATACATATAACACACACACGTAGTCGATAATACATATATATATATATATATACATATCTATGCTGTAGAGATCCATGGCAGAGGTGACAACTTCTCGTACATTCTATCCCAAACAACAACTTTTAAAACCAAAATCCTTTGAAAACATCATACCCCTTTCGGGTTCTTTTTATTTTATCTATCAAACCTCATTGCATGTAGCAAGTGCCATTGTTGTCAACCTAAGGTTCTGATACCAACTCTATAATACCCCGAATCCGCGGAACTCAGGACGCCACATTGGGCTAGGATCTCACAATGGATCATGACCCTATCCTAACAACAAGTTCACTAGACCTTAAAAAATGGCACCGGCAAATATAAAACAAATACATTAGACTGTATAAAACTGTACAATAAAAAGGTATGCAACAACATAGCCTAGTACAAAGTATCATCCTCAAACATGAGGTATACAAAACATCATCCTCACACAAGAGGGAAACATAAACATCCCAAAAACCATAACCACCTAATGTACGAGAGCCCTCGGCCTATCACCCTGCCAGATCACTCAGCAGCTCTCCTATCCTACAATGCATCTACAACATGGTACAAAACCATAAGCTAACCATACATATATATGGTAATGCATAAGCACAAGCACAATTCATGAAAGATAAACACATAATCATGTTGTCACACATTTACCCATTTTAATATCTTTATATCATGGTCAATCACTCAAATCGCATATATATATATATATATATATATATATATATATATATATATATATATATAACTAAGTGACACGAGGACCGTATCATCCCCGCCTCTAGGCCTGACGTCCATCTGGAAGTAGTATCGGTCACATAACCTATGTACCAGATGGCATGAGAATAGAGAAAACCCCAGCTCCTTACAGGATGAAGGGAAGGGTTATCACTGCCACGCACTAGGGCTATCAATAATACATAGGTCGGTAATACTCGACATCACATGCTATCATATCAAGCATATAACACAAACACCACTCATGCAAACACCTAATATCAGTATGGTAGCTAAGTAAGTCCTGGGACTTACCTCAACCTCGTACAAAACTAAACCACAATCAACCTCAACAAGGCATAGAGATATATTAATCTCCTATCAATCAAAAGGGTAACACCTAGACCCAAAGGGATCCATAAGGATCATCCTCAACCTAAGCATCACAACCTACTAATCCTCAAAGCCGTACAAGGCATAACATGATCATTACATCATCATCACACTCTCATCTATCCGCCATATAGAGAGTCCTCTTTGCATCCTTGAAGGATGCACAGATGGACTGCAGAGAGCAAAGCAAAGCTGGAGTGTAGCCGCCCCTGTTGTCCAGCCGCCCCTGCGCCACCTCAAGGCTACCCCTACACACTCACACTAGGAAGGGAAGGAACAATGCAATCCATAGGCAAGTCCGAAAGCAAGACACAACTGCAAACCAAGAGAAAAGCAAAGCTGGAGTGCAGAGAGGCACAAGGGCGGCAACACCACACGTAGGGGCGGTTGGACACCAGGCGCAAGGGGTGGCCCTGAGGTGGCGCAAGGGCGGCTGGACAGTAGAGGGCTTGTCCTCGACTTCTCTACGCTCATTCACTTGCCTTTCTTCACTTCTTCAAGGTTCAGCAGTCAAGCACATACATATACATACATATATACATCAAATTAAGCCTAAGAAGGTTGCCACAAGATCAAACTTGTGGAATTTCAGCTAGGAATGAGGAAAAGAAGAAAGAAGGAAGAAGAAAGAAAGATAGGAAGCAAGGGATGAAGAACTTACCAAGTCGAACCCAAACAAAAGGAGAACAAACACCACAACCTCAAAGCTGGCTCATAGAAGCACAACAACGTCCTCAATCATCATCATTAACATCCAAGCCTCAATTCTCATCAAAAATCTAACAATATCAAGAAAACAAGATGAAGATTCAAAGGGAAAGTAGAAGAGAAGAAGAGTGTAGGGGAGAAGATGCAGTTGGAGAGAGAATAAGGAAACCGTCATCTGGAGGAAGAAAAAGATATATAAAGGGAGAGGGGTGAAAAGCAAGGCACGAGTCAACGAAGACGGCTACAGCACACCCTAATCCGCTGGGGCGGATCAGCTGGCCGCAGGGGAGGATCAGGATTGGCACAGGGGCGCCTATCTTTGCCGCAGGGATGGTTCAGTCTAACATCTGCACCCTCAACACTCTCTCAGCTCCTCAAGACTAAGGCTCTTACAGCAAGTTATGAGTATAACTACTAGAAGCGGATTGAAGACTAATGAGCCAATGCCCAAGGTAGCTATTAAGAGAAAGCAAGTGATGGTTGAGGAAGATCCCAAGCCAGATGGGGAGGACAAAGGAAAAGAGAAAGAACTAGCATATGTGCCTCCACCAACATACAAGCCACCACTTCCATTCCCACAATCTCATGCTATAGCCCGCTTGGACAAGCACTTCGGTCACTTCCTTGAACTAATGAGTAAATTAAATATTAACATTCCGTTCATGGATGCAATAGTAGGTATGCCAAACTATGGAAAGTTCTTATAGGATATCCTCTTTGATAAGAGGAAGCTAGAAGAGTATGGAGAAATAAGGATGACAAGGAGATCCTCCGAACTGATTCAAACCATGAAGGAGGAGATGTCTCCTAAAATAAGGGATTTGGGATCATTTTGTGTTCCCATAGGAGTTGGAGAAGTAACTTATGATGCCTTGTGTGACCTTGTAGCTAGTGTAATCATCATACCGCTTGCACTATGAGAGAATGTTGGACTTGGAGAGCCAAGACCAGTAAAGATGACTCTCTATGTAGCGGATATGTCAATAACACATTCGGTATAAGGCATTCCCGTGCAACTTGGGAAGTTCTATGTGCTTGTAGACTTTGTGGTATTGGATATTCTAGTGGATTAGGTACCAATCATTCTTGGAAGGCCATTCCTTGTATCTTTAGGATGTATGGTAGATTGCAAGAACGCCACACTCTCCTTCAAAATTGGTGAGGAGAAAATTGAATTCAAACTGGTTAAGGAGCAAGCTTTCGGAGAAGATATATTCAATATCTATGATGAGGAAGAGTCAAGGGATGTAGTAAGCTCAAATTTGATCAAACATCCACTGGAAAAGGTGAAAAGTATGAGCATTATGGAAGAAGGGATTGAGGACGACTGCAATCCTGAAGTCCGATCCTTACAAGCCTTGGAAGAAGAACCCAAGGACAAGTTTAAGGTGCTAAACGAAGGTGCAAGTGATTCTAAAAATCTTAGTCAAAAGGCCATAACCGCGGCCGAGGTTTTATTTAAAAAAAATAATTCATCCGCGGTTTTCAAACTCGAATGCACCCGCGACCAAAATCTCGACCAAGGTTTTTAGAGGGGGCCAAGGTTTTTGAAACTTCAGAAACTCGCCCGATGTTGCATGAAATCCTTCAAGGATGCAATGATACTTCTTCCACCTCCGTACGAGTCTCCCAAAATGACTCGGAAGGTCAGAATTCTTGATCGGAAGATCCTCCTACATTGGAGTTGAGACCTCTTCCTTCCTATCTGAGGTACGCTTTTTTTGGACATAACTCTATACACCCCATTATTGTGAGTGTAAATCTAAATGATGTTGAACTTGGCAAGTTGATGCCTGAGTTAAGACTACATAAGAAATATCTGGGTTATACTATTGATGATTTAGTTGGGATTAAGCCTTCTTTATGTACGCATAAGATTCTAATGGAAGAGGATCATAAGCCTTCATGTGAACCTCAAAGATGGTTAAATCCGATCATGAAAGAAGTGGTGAAGAATGAAGTTCCTAAGTTGCTTGATGTAAGTATCGTCTTTTCTATTTCCGATAGTAAGTGGGTAAGTCCAATCCATGTTGTTCACAATAAAAGAGGAATGATGGTGTTACAAACAAGAACAATGAGTTGATACCTACCAGGACAATCACAAGGATGATGTGCATAGACTATAGGCAGCTGAATGTAGCTACAAGGAAGGATCACTTCCCTCTCTCTTTCATTGATCAAATGTTAGAGAGAGTGGCGCAACACTCCAACTTTTGCACTCTAGATGTGTATATTGGATTCTTCCAAATCCCCATCCACCCTGACGACCAGGAGAAGACTATTTTCACGTGCCCTTGGGGTACGTTTGTTTACAGGAGAATACCTTTTTCATCGTGCAACACACGAGCTACCTTTCAACTATGCATGATGGCTATATTCGCCGAGTATATTGAGAACATCATGGAGGTTTTTATGGATGAATTTTATTTATATGCTTCATCCTTTGATGATTGCTTGGCTAACCCGTCTCTAGTTTTACAAAGATGTGAATTTTATTTATATGCTTCATCCTTTGATGTGAATTTTATTTATATGCTTGGCTAACCCGTCTCTAACCTTGTCATGAATTAGGAGAAGTGTCACTATATGATTAGTGAAGGTATTGTTCTTGGTCACTTTGTCTTCAACCATGGAATTGAAGTTGGTAGAGCAAAGATAGTCACCATTGAGAAGTTGCATCCACCGTCATCGGTAAAGGGGGTAAGAAGCTTTCTAGGCCATGGAGGTTTTTATCGAAGATTCATGAAGGAATTCTCAAAGATTTCTAAACCATTGACTAGCCTACTAATGAAAGTTGTGGTTTTTGAGTTCTCGAAGGAGTGCCATGATGCTGTTTACAGGTTGAAAGAAGTAGTGGTATCAACACCTATCATTTAACCTCCGGATTGGAACCTCTCCTTTGAGGTCATGTGCGATGCGAGTGACGTAGCCTTAGGAGACATGCTTGGTAAGAAGAAAGATGGGCGTGATCATGCCATGTACTATGCGAGCAAGACGCTAGATGAAGCACAACTAAACTACGTCACAATTGAGAAGGAGTTTACTAGAGGTTGTCTATGTGTTCGAGAAAATCCGTTCCTACCTTGTGGGAGGGAAGGTCATTGAATACACCTACCATGCAGCAATCCAGTACTTGCTCACAAAGAAGGATGCCGAGCCGCACCTCATTAGATGGATCCTCCTTCTACAAGAGTTAGATCTAGAGATCCGGGACAAGAAAGGATAAGAGAACTCGGTGGCTGATCACCTTAGCCGGTTAGCTCCTTTTGTGGTTGAGCGGGATGATATGCCTATTGATGATTGATTCCCAGATGAGGAAATTCATGCAATAGAGGAATGCATTCTCGAAGTCTCAAGAGTGAACGAACCATGGTTCGCAGACATTGTGAACTATTTGGTGTCTGAAGAAGTTTCCCCCGTCTATCTTATGCTCAAAAGAAAAAGTTCTTCAAGGATGCGTGGCATTATTATTGAACTGAACCTCTCCTCTTCAAGAGAGGTCCTGAAGGTATGTTCAGAAGATGCATACCAGAAGATGAAGTAGAGTATAACACCCCACATCCGCGGGACTTGGGGCATCACATGGGCTAGGATCTCATAGTGGATCCTGACCCTAGCCTGAAAACAAGTTCACTGGACCATACAACAAGGCACTGACAGAAGAAGAACGTGAGGAGAGAAGAAGAAAAGAAAAAAAGAACATCAACATATCCAACATAAACAAACAAGATAAAAAACTCAAGGAGAAGATCAAAGGGAGAAGAAGAAAAGAAGAAGAACGTGAGGAGAGAAGATGGAGCTGGAAGGAGATGAAACCCTCATGAGGAAGCAAAGGGATGGTTGTTCGTTCTCAAACGTATGTGAATAATGAACGATAGTTTTAAGTTTATAACCTAAAATAAAATCTTCTACAAAATGCGAACCCGTAGTGTACGGATCAATCGCAGTATGGCAAATACTCATGGGTCGAACACAAGGACTATGGTGAAATCAAGCACGATAAATATCAGGTTGTCAATCAAGAACTAAGCAACAAAACAAAGATGATGTATAAATCAGATAAAGGAATACAGATTCTAGAGGTCAAAGCATCCAGTTGTGGTTCCGACTGAAGATTTCTAAGGATAACGTAGACAAAGATGAGGTTTGCAAGGGAAGGTATTTCCAAGGTGGGAATAGATCACTAGGTAAGTCTCACTACTCACTATCCCAAACCGAAGATCCTATCACCGGGTAAGTCTCAAGGAACTAAGGAAATGAACTATAATCTCAAACCAACACAGCACCTAAGGGGATAGAACTAACCTTTACCGGGTAAGTGCCAAGATAACTCTCAAAGGTATGACGAAAGCACACTCAAACCCTAATAAAGGACAAACCTTTATTACCAAATACTCATTATTATAGGTATACAAGCAAAGGAATGACTAGGTAAGTCTCATCCTAGGCTTGCGTATGAACCAGGAAAGGTGCAACAAGGATAGGATTTGGCAAACTAAAACCTAAACTCTGGATAGATCAAATCAGGTCACACGTCTCGCTCAATTCTTATTGATCTTGGTCGAGATGCTCCACGAACCGACCGAGGCGAGGTGCACTTTGCCTAAGGCTCAAGCTTTCAGAGTCCACTAAGGTAAAGGTTCACTCTTTCATCGTCTTTACCACAATCTTCAGCCAATCACCCTAGAATCGCAAAGGAGTTTAGCCAACAATCATCATAATAACAATCAAATATATAATTGAAGAAGTAATAAGAGAACAAGAAAACCTTAACAAAAAGGTCTCAATAATCAAACAAACAAACAATTTAAACAAGCAACAAATTGTGTTCCTCAAAGAATTGAATAAAAAGACAACAATCAAGGTTCCCTAAGAAAACCTTACAACTTTCATTCAAAGCCTTCAACTTTCGCTCCAAACAATCTTCCTTCGATTTCCTTCTCTTCCTTGGAATATCTTTAATCCCTAAGATAATTAGCTGTCCAAGCACATCTTCCATCCAGAAATCATCTTCAATCTTATAGGAAAGTTGTAGGCCAAATATAAAAAATCTCAATGGGATGCGGGCCGGCCTTCTCGATCTAGGCCCAGTAAATCATCTCGACCGAGGAGGTAACGTGGTGAACCGAGGTGGCGAGCTGTTACGTGCAAATCTCCATAACTTGTCCTAAATCTCGTTTCCGTCCAACTTCTAGAGTTCCTATGCCTTCCTTGTAGCTCCTTGATGCTCCGAAATGCAGCTCCCATGACTCCTTAATGCCTTTGACTCCATTTCGCTCCATAACATGCCATTTTCCCTACAATTACAACAAAACTAGGTGTAGACCCCGATTCCTATAAAGGGTAAACAAAAGGACAAAATCATCGAGAATATATATAGCCATGCATGTAGATTTATGATGATAAAACGTCCAAACCAATCTCAAAACATAGACTATAATGCATGCTATCAAAATACCCTGTACTTTTCCCTTGCTTGTCCCCAAGCAAGATTCAAATCTTAGATACAAGATAGAATGGATTATAAGTCATCAAAAAGATCAATGAAAAACATTTTACAAAACTTTTGGTGGTGTGCTTCCACTCGCAAATCACCCTAAGAGAATGCTTCATAGCAAATAAAATCAAGACATGGTCAAAAAATATTATGAATATAAGAAAGTTGATCATCTTTTGCATAAATTCTTAGAATGTATAGTAAATCATATATACCGAAATCAATCATGTATAATCCAATTTAAACCACAAAGTCAATCAACATACTCAAAGTCTTAAGGGCTTTCAAAAAGAGGTCAAGAAATGTGCTAGGATTAGATGTATATAGGGTAATGTGGTGCTGAAACCCGGGAATAGGATCTTTACTTCACTTCTTTGAATTTCAAACATCTTCCAACAATAAACTTTACTTATTCTTCCTTGCATACTTTCCTTTTTTACTTTATTTTTAAGAACATGGACAGAGGTGGACAATAACCGAAGAGTAGGAGATCAACAATTCTCAATTTCTCGAGTTGCCTCAAACCCTTGATGCACATATCAAACAAAACATTTTAACAACTTAAACATATCATATAACCTTTTGAACACATAAAGATTTCAAAGCAAATCTGCAAGCAAATATCATCATCGAGGTCATATATGGGATAGAAGCACAAAACGTTTCAAAAATTTCTTCAGTTTCAAAACCATTTCGTTCGAGGTGGTTTGACAACACCTGAGATATTTGATCAAGGTGAACCTCAGTTGTCTCAAACTCGTTTGGCCAAGTCGTCTTGGTCGAGGTCAAAAAAAATTTTTTAACAAGTTTCGACGTTATTAATCAAAAATCTTTATGATGCGCATGTAAAGAGACATATAGGCACATGTAAGCAAATAAAATCATAAGAAAAGTCATCAGAGCAAAAGTTATTACAGATTACATATCCAAGTAAGTCAAATATCCCATACTTGAAGACATAATGTCCCAATGGGCTAAATATAAGTCAGAGTCAAAGTACTCGCCTAATGACAAAGTAAAACAATAATAGAAACAAGAACATGATCCAAAATAAGCTCAATCGTTGGCCGGAGATGGAATGTATGGATACTAAGTAGGATCGAAAGGATACCTCATCTGCAGCTCGAACATCAGCATCGCCATATGACGTTGGTGGTGTTGTCTCTCATGTATCTCCTGCGTCCAAGTCCGAATAGAGCGAGTCTGAGCAGCAAAGTACGACGTCATGTCGGTACGCAGAGCCTGAAAGACTCCGTCATTTGCTGTGTAAGATCATCAATCCTCCGGTGCGCCTCTAGGTCACGGCGGCGGCAAGCTTGCTACTACTGTGATGGTTGAGGAATCTCCACCGGAGCAGCTGGTGTCTCACTCTCGTCCTCAGTAGCCTCGTCGTCAAGGTTGACGGTGGGAATACTAGGACCGGCGGTATCTGTACCGGTATCCATCGCCGCGGCTCCACCAACGTTGTCATCATCATCATCACATCCTAACTCTGTATCTATAGCAGCCTCCTGCATGATAGGATACCAAACGGTCGACCATCTATGATGGTCGAAGATAGTGAACTACGGTAACCACGAAATGCCTCTAGGAAATTTCGTTTCCCAAGGCATGGCTACATGAGGAGGGTCAAGACCTCGAGGAACAATAACCCTACGTGTAATGAACTCCAGCAGTCCAAGCGGCTTCGCCGCTACAGCCAAAGTACAAGCGGACAAATTTAGACCCATCACGGTGGCAATATGAGTCACTAATCCCCCAAAGAAGATATCAAACTTCGCCTTCCCCTACACCTTGTGAAGCTCCTCAACAAGCATAGCAGCAAAAAATCTGGAATGCCACCTGTAACCATAGAAAACATTGCAAATAACTCACCTTGCGGACCTTTTGGGGCGTCTGAGTACACGCCAGAAGCATCTCGCTGAAGATCCTATGGGTGATACGAAAGGCGAGATGGTAGATGATGCGCTCTTTGGAATCCCCTAGCTGCCATCCATCTCGATGGGAGGTGATGTATGCAATGTTCTCCCAGAAATCACGAGCATGTCGGCGGTATGGAGAATCTGTGGCGGTATGAGGATGGAACCCGACAATCTCTCCAAACTGGTCCATGGGGATAGAAAAATTCTTGTTGAGTAGTCTGAACTTGATTCCCTTCTTTTCCGGCAAATAGGTGACGGAGCTCAGAAATTTGAACGTCGCCTCCAAATAAGCCGGCACACGAATGGCTAGAAAGATCTCTAGTCTGACCATAGAGACCATCTTTTGCAAATCCTCCACAACATGCAGACAATCAAAATCACTAAAGTCTACGTGCCGCAGAGCAATGATGCATCGGCCACAAATGCGATCAAAGTCCTCCTGGAATATCTCATGGATAATCGTGACCTATGGATGCGAGGGAGGTGAAGGAGAACGTTTTCGAGAGGCAGGACAATCTTTGAGAGCTAACTGACGATCGGATCGACGTAAATTATCCATAATTGCAAGTCACCTCGGTCGGTTCTTACTATATCTCGGTCGAGATGCTCACATTGGTCCGAGGCGAACAGGCTGCGTAGATTGATTCTCCAAAATTGCAACTCTTTCCCCAAAATCTCACTATCAATGGCTTCCTAAGGGGTACTTAACTAGTTTCCAACAACCAACAGCAGCAAATATCCCCTAATCTGAACAAAAGCAAATTGAAATCGAACGAAAAGGGTTTCGGACCAAATACCAAAGTTTCTGCAGCGTGGAACGGTTTGGAGCGAGATTTGATGCTGGAGAATCGAATGTCTTGCTTCCCTTGATGATTTAGAGCCAAAAATCGAGTCAAACGGTGAAGAATTGAGGATTTAGGTCATAGAGCCGCCGATTCGGTCAAGGTAAGAGAGAGAAGGGTTAGGGTTGAGGAGATAGAAGTTCTTCCCCTTTTTATACCCCTCCTGGTCGCTTGAACGAGGTTCTGGAACGAGGTGATTCCCAGTTAACATCATCTCGGTTGAGCGAATTCCATCTCGGTCGAGATGCTTTGACAACATCCGAGATGTGTCTCAGTCAAACTCCGTTGTCTCAAATTCTCAAAAATCAAACCATCCATGTTTTTCGTGAGTTGTTTTTCTGCTTTTTGGGTAACACCTAATTCTTGTCGAAGAGGACACACAAACACGAAGCAAACTATCTAAACTAGTCTAGAAAAGGGGAAAAAGAAAGCAATACCTTGGGTTGCCTCCCAAGAAGCGCTTGGTTTAAGGTCGCTAGCTGGACCGTACGTCACTCTTAAGCAAGATGCAAAGGTGCAATCTCCTCAGCTGGAACTTCCGGTTGATACTTCTTCAACGTATGATCATTGACCTTAAAGCTTCCACTAGTTTCACCCCATACTTCAACTGCACCATGGGGAAAAACATTTTTCACAATGTAAGGTCCTGTCCATCTAGATTTTACTTACGTAGAAACGGGTGGAGGAGGGAGTTGAAGAGTAGAACAAGATCCCCTTCTTTGAGCTCCTTAGGGATGATGTGCTTGTCATGTCATTTCTTAGTTCTATCTTTATAGATCTTGGCATTATCATAGGCATTCAAGCGTAACTCCTCTAACATATTGATATCAAAATCCTCTTCTCTCCAGCTTCCTTGAGATTGAATTTTAGCCTTTGATCGCCCAATACGCTGTATGCTCCAACTCAACGGGAAGATAACAAGACTTCCCATATACCAAATTGTAAGGGGTGGTACCTATGGGAGTCTCGAATGTGGTCATGTATGACCAAAGTGATAGCATGTATTATAGTCTATATTTTGGGGCTAGTTTAGACGTTTTATCTTTAATAATCTGCATGTATGCATGTATATTCTTTGATTATATTGTTATTTTGTCTACCTTTGCGGGATTCGAGGTCTACACCTAGTTTTGTTGTAATTGTAGGTGAAATGGCACGTTTTGCATCAAAATGGAGCTAAGGAAGCTAAGGAGTCATTAGAGCTACATTCTAGAGCTTAAGGAAGACCTCAGGAAGCATGAAAATGATTAAGAAGATTGACTTTGGACTAGATTTGAGAGATTTCCCATTCAGTTGAGATTCACCTCGGTCAGCTACAGTTCCACCTCGACCGAGGTGATCTAGAGGAGCGTCCCGATCGAGGCGAACACCCTATCGCCGGCGAGATATATTTTTGGCTGAGATCTTTTATTTTTGGAAGGAAGATATCTTATATTTTTAGGTGGATTACTAGAAGGAAGATATCTTATATTTTTAGCTGGATTACTGGAAGGAAGATATTATATTTGGATGATTTATTTTGAGAGAGAGATATATTTTATAGGAAATTATCTTCTTAAGACATTCTTATATTTGGAAGATAATTCTCCTATATAAAGGGTTGGATTTTCCACAAGTTCAACCAAGCTTGGAGCATCCAGCAATTGAGGGATTTTCTGGAGGGTTTGAAGGAAGAATTGAAGAAAGTATTGAAGGATTGAAGTTCAAAGAAGGAAGGAATCATAGTTGGAGTTGGCTTTTGAAGGAGTTTGTAAGACATTCTTAGATTGTCTTTTGGTTTAATTGTCTTTGCTGATTCGTGACTTGAGGAACGCTTAGTTGTTATTTAATTCAGTTATTGAGACCTTTTTGTTAAGGTTTTCGTGTTTGGATATTTATTCCTTTTCCATAAATTTGATTATTGTTATCATGATGATTGACGGCTAAGTTTCTTATGCGATTCTAGGGTGATTGGCTGAAAGTTGTGGGGAAGACGATGATGGAATGATCTTAATCCCAGCAGGACCCGGAAAGCCAGAGTCTTTACCTTAACCCTAGAACACCTCGCTCAGTTGTTGAATATCTCGGCCGGGGTGGAATCTGACTGAACGAGGTGAACCTTTCTTGAACCTATTCTGAAGTTAAGTGTTTAGGTTTTCCAAATCCTATCCTTATTACACCTTTCCTGGTTCAATGCAAGGCTAGGATGAGACTTACCCGGTGATTCCTTTGTTTATTTACCTAAAATCATGAGTGTAGGTAATAAAGGTTTATCCTTTATTGGGGTTTGAGTGTGCCTTCATCCCATCTTTGTGAGTTAACCTGAGACTTACCCGGTAAAGGTTGATTCCATTCCCTTGGGTGTTGTGTTGGTTTGAGGTTATAGTTCCTTTCCTTAGTACCTTGAGACTTACCTGGTAGTAGGAGCTTTGGTTTGGGACAGTGAGTAGTGAGACTTACCCGGTGATCTATTCCCACCTTAGAAACACCTTCCCTTTGCAAAACCTAAGCTTTGTCCGCGTTATCCTTTGAGATCTTGAGTCGGAACCACAACTAGATGCTTTAATCCCTAGAATCCTCATTTTCCCTTACTTGACTTTATATCATCTTTAATTACTTTAATTGCTTTTAGTTAATTGCAATATTTGACAACCCGATTCTGTGCTTTGTTTCATCTAAGTCCTTATGATCGACCCCTGGAATTCTTGCTTTTATTACAATAGACCCGTACACTGCGGGTTTGCATATTTTTTCAAGCATACTTCTTAGGTTATAAATTTTAAAGCTTGCACACACCGTTTGGACCGGACAAGTTTTTGGCGCTGTTGCCGGGGACTTGGTCTAGACCAAGCCGGTTTCGGTTGTTTTTCGGGGAAATTGCCCTTGTTGCTATTAACCACTCTAATTTACTGTTTTTGCAGGATTTTTCTTAGGTTTATGCGAAGAACCCGTGCTGGAAAGGAAATCATTCCTTACGATCCTGAACCCGAAAAGACATACAAGCGATGATTAAGAGAAGCTAAGATGGCCAATCAAGACGATCGCGATCTAGAGGCCGAATTGAAGGAGGCATTGGAAAATTTACGCCTCAATAGAGAAGAACTGCAGTGAGAAAGAGAAGAGACTCGCGCAAGAACTGAAGCAATTGAAGAAGATATGGCCGCTCTAAGGGCCCAGTCTCTACCTCGACCGATCCCAGATCCTCCACCAAGGCAGGACCCAGTCCTAGTTTCCCCGGCCAATGTGCATCTACCACCTCGGACGCCTATCCAAATGATCTTTTTACTGGAGTTCCACAAACCTTAGGACAGAGGATGGACCCTAATCAGCAAGTGAGGCGTCAATGAGTCAACCTAGGTGATCCAACTGAGCATGATTATGAACTTCGATTGCAAGTTCTATCCATGATCCGACAATGTCAATTTGGAGGTTTGGACAGGGAGTCTCCGTATCAGCATTTGCGAAACTATGAGATTTTGATGGAGACCTTGAGACCTTCAAGATTGGAAAACAAAAAGTACGAGTTAAGGCCTTTCTATTTTTCCTTAAAAGTCAATGTGCTTGCTTGGTATCAATCTCTTCCGCCGGAAAGATCAACACATGGGAAGAGATGACGACGGAGTTTCAAACTAAGTTCTTTCCTCCCTCTAAGACCGCTGAAATGAGGGGAAAGATCAATGCTTTTATTATGAAGGACAAGGAGAGTTTGTCCAAGACATGGGAGAGATTTAAGGATGTTCTATTGGATTGTCCACGTCATGGGATTCAAAAGATCTAGTTACTGGAGATATACTTCAAGGAATTGGATGGAGCTACTGAATTCAATCTCCAACTACTTTCCGCCAGAACATTCATGGATATGCCGATAGACGAAGCTTGGGAGTTCATTGTAAAACAAGCTTTACACATGGAGAAGTACTCCCATCAAGGAACCGAAAATGGAGCAAGGAGAGTTAGCTTCCAAGAAACATCATCAAATTGAGCTAAACTCACCTCGCTTAGCAATGAGGTAAAGGCATTAAAATAGCTTTTAGTAGCTCAAACGAAGAAGGAGCAAGATAGAGGATATCAAGGAAGAAACAACTATCAAGGGCCGCAGAACAACAATTACAACAACAATAGAAACTCCAACATCAACAATTGGAGATCTAATCAACAAAATCCGGGTAACCCTTATTCTCATGCTCAAAATGCTCTTAACCCCCCCCCCCCTCTTCTTCTTCTACTCCATTGAGAAGCCAGGAGCCTGGATCAAGTTCGTCCCTGCTAGAGAGCAACCCTAAGGGACAGATTATGGCAATAACAATAAGAAGTGGAATGAAAACTACAAATCCAGTACCTTGGTCGGTGCTAACCCATACAAAGAACACCTCGTTCCAAGATCAGACGAGGAACACTTCGGTCGAGGTGCCAACCAAGGTGGAGCCCCAGAAAGCAAAAGATAATTCTGAAGTTTATATTCCACCTCCTGCTTATAAACCACCACTTCCATTCCCTCAGTCAAATGAATAAACTACACATTAGCATCCCTTTCCTTGATGCCATTCTAGGGATGCCCGCCTATGGGAAGTTTCTGAAAGAGATTCTTTCAAGAAAGAGGAAGCTGGGAGATTTTGGAGAAGTAAGTATGACATCTAATTCCTCGGAGATCATTCAAATGATGAAGGAGAAGATGCTGCCCAAATTGAGAGATCACGGTTCATTTTGCATTCCCATTCAAGTTGGGGATGTAACTTATGAAGCGTTGTGTGATCTAGGAGTCAGCGTGAGCATCATCCCGCTGGAGCTATGTGAGAAGATCGGACTTGGAGAGCCCAAGCCGGTGAAGATAAGGCTATACATGGCGGATCGCTCCATTACCCATCCCGTGGGCATCTTGGAAGACGTTCCCGTGAAGTTACGTAATTTCTATTTACCTATAGATTTTGTTGTACTTGACATACCCACAGATTATCCCGTTCCTATCATTCTAGGGAGACCATTTCTAGCAACTTCGGGTTGCAATGTGGATTGTAAGAACACCAAGTTGAAATTCAACATTGGTGGAGGTCAAGTGGAGTTTGCAATTCTTCCTGTAATGAAAGGAGAGCCGCTGGAAGATGACATCTTCAACATCTATGATGAAGAAGAATCAAGAGAATTGGTAAGCTCTATCCTTATTAATGACCCTCTTGAAAGAGTTCTTAGTTTTAGTTTAATGGAGGAAGGTATAGATGTTTCTTGTGATGCAGATATACGGAGCTAAAATGCATTGGAAGTAGATCCAGGAGCTAAGATTGAGAGACTGATTCAGGGGAAGAGGAGCAATGTAGGTTTTGGTCCCAGTTCCAGTACCTCGACGGAGGCACTTTTTGGACCAAGCGAGGTGTTCTTATCTGAAGAACATCTCGGTCACCTACCTTGGACCTCGATCGAGGTCACAAGCGAGATGATGTCAACTGAGACTTCTAAAAGTCCAATTCTTTGATCTAAATCTACTCTACTAGAAGGAGGAAGCACGGATCCACCTCAGAAATCACCCCTACTCGTGGAGCTTAAACCACTTCCTAGTCACTTGAGGTATGCTTTCCTTGGTCCGGATTCCACTTATTCCGTTATCATTAATGCTTCCCTTTCTGAAACTAAATTTTCTAAACTGATGGATGTCCTTAGGAAACATCGAAAGGCTTTAGGTTATACTATTGATGATCTTGTTGGCATTAAGCCTTCTTTTTGCATGCATAAGATACTAATGGAGGACGATCATACCACTTCACGGGAACCTCAAAGATGGTTAAATCCGACCATGAAAGAGGTTGTGAAGAAGTAGATTCTTAAGTTGTTGGATGCAGGTATCATATTTCCCATATCGGATAGCAAATGGGTGAGCCCGGTGCATGTAGTTCCAAAGAAAGGAGGAATGACCGTTGTGACGAATAAGAACAACGAGTTGATTCCAACTAGGACCATTACGGGCTGGAGGATGTGCATTGATTATAGGAAGCTGAACGTTACCACTCGGAAGGACCACTTCCCGCTCCCCTTTATAGATCAAATGCTTGAACGGTTAGCTCAACACTCTCACTTTTGCTATCTAGATGGTTATAGTGGCTTCTTTCAGATTCCTATCCATCCGGATGATCAAGAGAAGACACCTTTCACTTGTCCATTGGGGACATTCGCTTATAGGAGGATGCCATTTGGATTGTGTAATTCACCCGCTACCTTCCAGCGTTGTATGATGGCTATCTTCTCCGAGTACATTGAGGAGATCATGGATGTATTCATGGATGACTTTTCGTTCTATGGTTCCTAACCTCTCTCTAGTGCTACAAAGTTGTAAAGACACTAATCTTGTTTTGAATTGGGAGAAGTGTCACTTTATGGTTAGTGAAGAAATTGTGCTAGGACACCTCGTTTCCAACCGAGGTATTGAGGTCGATTGAGCTAAGATCGAGACAATCGAGAAGCTTCCTCCCCCATGTTTGGTTGAGGGTGTGCGGAGTTTTCTCGGGCATGCAGGTTTCTGCAGGAGGTTCATCAAAGATTTCTCGAAGATTTCGAAACCACTCACTAATCTCTTGAATAAGGATGTTGTTTTTGAGTTTTCGTAGGAATGCCTTGATGCGTTTTACAGGATAAAGGAAGCGTTGATCACCGCTCCCATCATTCGACCTCCCGACTAGACGTTGCCCTTTGAGATCATGTGTGATGCTAGTGATGTGGCCGTAGGAGCGGTACTTGGACAAAAGAAGGATGGCCGGACCAACGTTATTTACTATGCTAGCAAGACGGTAGATGAAGCTTAACTGAACTACGCCACCACCGAAAAGGAGCTCTTGGCGGTTGTATATGCTTTTGAAAAGTTTCGCTCTAACTTAGTGGGAGTGAAAGTTATTGTTTACACTGACCATGCAGCTAATCGTTACTTGCTTGCTAAGAAGGATATGAAGCCGCGTCTTATTCATTGGATTCTCTTGCTTCAAGAATTTGACCTAGAGATTCGCGATAAGAAGGGATCCGAAA
Organism: Fagopyrum homotropicum; assembly: GCA_033239125.1. NCBI lineage: Eukaryota > Viridiplantae > Streptophyta > Magnoliopsida > Caryophyllales > Polygonaceae > Fagopyrum > Fagopyrum homotropicum. Next base: position 87,308,825 of record BSWB01000006.1, read on the forward strand.
ATTTTGTTGCGGATCACCTGAGCCGGCTACCTCCCTCCTCGCTCGAGACGGACGACCTACCGATAGATGATTCATTCCCCGATCAGCACTTGCATTTGCTGGAACGTTTGATAGACTTCTTTATCTCACCCCATGATGAGGGTGAAGTATGGGGTGAGGACACCTTCCAGCATGTTTAGGGATGATGTACGGTCCAGCTAGCGACCTTAAATCAAGCGCTTCTTCGGAGGCAACCCAAGGTATTGTTTTCTTTTCCCTTTTCCTAGCTTAGTTTTAGATAGTTTGCTTTGCTTGGCTTTTGGCGTCCTCTAGACAGAAACCAGGTACTTTCTAAGGAAGGATTACAACTCAAAAGCTACAATGGAAGGACAGAAATTCGAGAAATTGAGAAGACGGAGTTTGACTGAGACACATCTCGGTTGCTGTCACAGCACCTCGACCGAGATGTTCTTGGGGCAACCGAAGCGACTAGGTCTGACATCCAGTCAGACACCTCGGTCCGGTCGGGACCACCTCGACCGAGGTGAAATCAAATTCAGTGAGGAGTATAAAAGGCGAAACGGTTTTTCTCACTCCTCACTTTTCCCTCCAACATCGAGCCTTGACCGCGGCGGTTCCCTAGCCTCGTTTCCTCATTTCTTGCTCGTTTTCCACAATTTTTTGTTCAATTACACCGAAGGAGGCAAGAGGATCGGTTTTCAAGCATCAAATAGCGAGAAAAAACGCTCCGAATCTGCAAAATCTGGGTATATTGTTCGAAAACCCTAACTCTTATTTCTTTCACTGATTTAGGACAGATCTGGCTCTGGTTGCCACTCATTATTGCTGAAAATAATACAAGTACCCCATAGGAAGCATTTGGTAGTGATTTGGGGGAAAATAACTGAAAAATCTGAGAGTTCGATCGAACAACACTTCGCCTCAGTCCGGTCGGCTCTGTCTCGGCCGAGGTGGTTGTTAGAGCAACCGAGGTGTTCATTTGTCAGCAGTCATGAGTAGCAAATCTTATCGCCAGCTTGTTCTAAGAGATAGACCCAGTAGTTCTTCTCCTTCTTCTACATCTCATCCTACTATACCGGTGATCCATGAGCGTCACCAGGCCGACTTTGATCGCATTTGCGGGCTTCCATTGTTGCCCGGAGATTTCTGGATGTTGCTTTCTTTGAGTGCCTCCACGTGGTGGAAGACTTGAGGAAGATGATATCGATGGTGGGGTTGGAGGACTTTATGGAGGTGAGAGCGTCGGCTTACTTAGAGCCGACCATGGAGTTTGTGAGTTCTGTCACTCACGTGCATGAGCGCAACAACATCAAGTACCGGTTGCTGAACTGGAATTATATTGTGCCGATGGACCAGTTTAGGGAGATCTTTGGATTCCCTACACCACCGTTACCGACTTTCCTTCCCGAGCTATCGCTCGAGATTTCTGGGGCGAGATATCCTATGTGATGGAGGACATTGACAGGTGGAGACCTGGATTCTCCAGAGAGCGCATCATCTTCAACTTAGCCTTCCGTCTAGCTCACCGGATATTCAACGAGACTCTTCTGGCGCGTACTGAGACGCCCACGAAGGTCCGAAAGGGGGAGCTTTTGAGTTTGTTATGTATGGTCACAAGGGGAGTTCCTAACTTTGGAGGGATGCTAGCTGAGGACTTGCATAGGATCAAGGGCAAGTCCAAGGGAGATATCTGTTGTGGAGGATTGGTGACTCATATTGCTACTCCTATGGGTCTACACTTGTCTACATGTACGTTGGTCGTGGCTTCGAAGCCCCTTGGATTACAAGAGATGATCACGAGGTGTATTCTCGTACCTCGTGGTCTTAGTACACCATACGTCGCTATGCCATGGGAGAAAGCTCGACAGGGCATCTTATGGTCATCTCAGTTTTTTGTCTTCGACCGACAATACTGGTCTTCTACTTGGCTACCTTACATGCAGTATGCCAGAGATAATGTTGATGATGAGGAGGAGTATGATGATGGAGGAGTTACTATGGAGACCGGTACTGATACCGGTGGCCCGAGTGTACCAGTCATCGACCTTGATGACGAGGCGATAGAGGGGGAGGCAGCAGCACCACCATTACCACCTCAACGCAGGTCTCGTCGTAGGTTCATAGATCAGGAGGCACACCAGAGAATTGATGACCTCACTGATCAGATGGTCGATGCTTATGCTCCCTTGACAATTGACATCCATGAGCATTTCGAGGACCAACGTCGAGGTATTGAGAGTTAGACGCAGCAGATGTTGGAGAGTCAGCACTATACTAGACATATGATGGAGATCTAGAACAAGCATATCATGAGTATTCCCTTTGATCCATCTCAACACCCCAAAATCCCCTATGTTCCACATCCTCAACCACCGCCACCAGCTGACAAGGATTAGAGCTGCATGGATTTTCTTTATTTATTTATTATGCAGTTTAGCTAGGTCCGGTGAGTTTCCTGATTTCTCTAGACTTTTATTTTACCCATTGGGACAATGTGTCCCAAGTATGGGGTATTTGGTGTTGGAGTTTCGGTATCCGGTTTTAGACCAAAGGGCCGTAGTCTCACTTATGTGAGTAGACGGTTCTCCCAATTGCCAAACAAATTAATATAATTATCTTGAACTAAAAAACTAGTTATTTACCAAGGGTTTGTAATCTCCACGAAGGAGTAGACAAAACCCAACCAAGAGTTTGTAATCTCCGCAAAGGAGTAGACAAAACCCAATCAAGAGTTTGTAGTCTCCAAAAGAGTAGACAAAACTCAACCAAGAGTTTGTAATCTCCAAAAAGGAGTAGACAAAACTCAATCAAGAGTTTGTAGTCTCCAAAGGAGTAGACAAAACTCAAGCAAGAGTTTGTAATCTCCAAAAAGGAGTAGACAAAACTCTAATAGAAGTTAAGTTCAATTACACGTCTTATAAACCGGTTGTTATATGTTAAAACCATTGACTTGGATAATGTAATGAGTCATTCATAAATGAATTTTCCTTCTAAGTTTATTCTCCCCTACACCGGGAATATCCAAATACCTTAGTGGGATAAAACGTTACACGTTACAAAGACTAAGTAAGAGACTTACTTGTCTTACTTTGTAGAAGGGTATTCCTAGGTTTTGTCAATACAAAACCAAACTAAGATGGATGCCTATCCTTTGTCAATACAAAGGAACTATACTGGTCTTTCGAGTTTTGCAAACAAGCTTATAAGAAGGCCTATCCAATGTCAATACAATGGAACTAGAAGCTTTATTGTTGCAAAAACGAATGTCCAATCAAGTGCAAATGGCTCTCCCTTTTATAGGCATAGGGGGCCACGGTTTTGGGGAGAATAACCGCCACTAAAGCGGTTGAGAGCGGTTACAAACGGTTATTGGCGGTTGAGAGAAGTTAGGGTTACATAACCACTTTTTGGCCCAAGCCCAAGGCCCAAGCCCAACTCAATTGGGCCATCAAAAAGCCCAAATTTCAGCTAGCTTTTTCGGCCCGACTTTTTTCTCATCAATGAGCTTTGACTAACTCATTATAGCTAGGTGAAGCTCCAAGGTCAACTAATACACATGAGCTTAGCTCAAACTAGCTTAGCTCATCGAGCAACTCACTAGCTAGCTTCTTGGAGCTCAATGGACATTTGTGCTTGGATATCTCTCAAACTTTGTAACAACTTTCTTGAGCTAATATAATGAGGAATGCCCGAAAGAACGCTCCATAATGTGTCCCAAAAACACAAAGCGTCGGGCTCTCAATTTCTGCCGCAAAATGGCCTAGACGTTGGCAAGGCCAATAACGCTCTTGCCAAGTAATGGCATTGTCATGACTGAGTCAAGACAATGTCCCATGATAGTCATGAGGCTCAACTAAACTAACTTTCAACATAGCCGTGATAGCCATGTCCTTTTGTTTAGTTTAATTTAATTGATTCCATACTTTTACCCCGTAATCACTAGTTACTCTAAGTGCCGGTCACTTGGCTTGCCTCCCGCAACCCATACCATCGTGACACACATGTGAGTAACTTATTGCACCTTGTCTCGACAACAAGCTCAATGGTTCCGTTGAGACTTAGCACAAATCTCCAACATTCCTCCCCCATTTGAGCAAAGTCGTGAAACTTAATTTAGGCAAATTAATAAACAAAACTCTACACATAATCACAAATATCATTCGATTGAATTTATTGATTTAGTACAAATGCAAATTCTGTACAAAAGAATCATGGTGTCCTAACGGATTGAACCATTCAACTTGTCTAAGTACATGAAGGCAAAGTACATGTGAGTTTACATTCCTTACTAACAATTGACACATTTAAAGGCTATTGTGTCCTAATCCTCTAATGAACGCGTAGGCGAGTCAACCACATACTCCCTTGAAGAAGCCTTGACACTTCACGTTCACGTAGCCGACTTTCTTTTAATCTTGCGCCTACACTCGCAATTTCTCAAAGAAGTCGTTAAGAGAATTCTCTCAAGCTTTCCTTAGTTTGTAGGACCGAACTCCCTTGGATGGAACTTTGAGTTCGCTAACTTCTCGGAATGGGCTTTCCACATTGAATTCGGCTATAGCTTTTGGCCATAAGCGAATTGGGTGTCCCACGACGAGAGGTTAAACTAGTAGGTTGTAACCCATCCCCTTGGCTATCTTGTGTACTAAATAACAAGCCAAGATCTTGGTTAGTCTTTCGTCCAAGTTTGTGAATTCTCAACAAACCACCGACGCTATATGTTGAGTCTAATAGTTCTATAACCAAACTATGTCTCAACACCAAGATGTTTCGATTTTCATAACATCCTTGACTTCATGCCAAGCCAAAAAACCACTATTTCAAAGAAATAGATTTTCTAGGAAATCGGGACTTAGGCCAAAAGGACTTTTAACCACCAAGTCATGGCATTGTCATGATAGATTCAAGACAATGTCCGAAAGAACGCTCTTGTCGTGTGTCGATAACAAGCTTTCAACTCTGATATATGAGTACTTTCAAGTCTCAGAACTGATCATGTCATGTGTTGACAATGAGATCTTTCACTTGAATCATGGATATACTTTATCAGAGTATAATGACCATCATTGGAATTAGTCCGAAACCCATTTCCAAAAGTCATGAAATTATCAAGTCTTTTATCAAAACTTTAGAAGTATAGAATCATTTAGATTCACACGTTTTGACTACTGTCAAAATCATCATGTTATCTAAACATAAGCAAGAGATATTACCTTGTGTGGTACAATTTAACTTGCTATTGACACACCAATTGGCTCGATTTATCTTAAACCGATTTAACCAACAACTTTGATCATTTTCACTTTGTTGCCATTGCCATGGGGTAGGGAGAGTACTTATATGAGAATATATAACTTTGAAATGACATGCCTTATGTATTTGTCCTTTTTCAAAAATTTGTTGGATATCCAGAACGAGCCATCCTCTTTGTTCCATAACGTTTGTCCAAATTCGATCAGCCCCCATAGTTATTTCAACAATTATAAATGATCATGTGCCTCGTAGGCATTCATGTGTCACCATAGTCAACAATTCGACTCTAGTGAGTCCATCGACTTTCAGTTTCCTCATAGAATTTCCTTTTGTATGACCCGAAGGTTTACATATAATCCAAAGTCAATTAATCTCTTTCAAATCCATGAAGGTAACATCTCGAGATATCATATTCTCGTTTAGATATCTTACCTTCTTTTAAGAACACTTGATCAACGGAAATCATATATGGTCATGTTCGTACTTGCCCTTGGTACCAGGCAATCGAACGACGGAGGTTTGACCTTTTAGCCAACTTTATGATTCCGTTCAATCATGTCTTAGTCTTATTTAGACTTTGGCCAAAATGTCTTTAATGCATAACATGACTTTTCATGGTTTTAGCCGAAGTCAACATATTAGGTTTGAACGCCACCAAACCTCTATGCCTCTTTGAGTATTCCGTTCTTTTAACAAATTCACACTCGACGTTTTAATCATCCAAACGTTTTACTCATGTTCATATCAGCCTTCTACAAGTCCCACGACTCCAAGGAATTTCAAGAAAAGTCGTTTGTATAAAGGCATGAACACACATACATATTGCATGAATCGATCGTACGATTACAAGGACCGATCGAGCCGATCATAGAACCAATCGAGCCGATCACTTTAGTAATTCCTAAGAATCACAAGTCCCTGTCAAGACCATTTAGGTTGGCCGCTGTCCCAGTCGGGTCGAATGGTTAACAAAACGCAAGCCAGCGTGTTCTAAATAGTGTCGGTCGAGCCGCCCGACAAACCAATCAAGTCAACTGCTTGGCGGTTACTCGAAGGTTTCATAAAAGCTATGTCCAGTTGCGTCGACTGACAACACCATCAAGTCGACCACGTGGCGGTTATAAACAGTCGAGTTGCCTGAAGTAGCCAGTCGGGTCGCTCCCTTCAGTGTCATGTTCCAGTCGAGTCACCCGATTCAGTATCAAGAACTGGTCGAGTGACATAGTTTGCTCAAGTCTTTTCCAACCAATAGTTAGCCCTTAGCCAATATGGCTTGGGCCTTGACATAGCCAATCCAAGAGACTTCGATGAGTCACTTTTGGCTTGTCTTTCTTTAGGTATTTTGACACACCTTAGGACCATGGTTTGCCTTGTCATTTGCGTAGCATGACATAGCCAAGGCGGGCACTTGCGTGCGCCTTTACTCAACCCGCTTTAGCCATATCTTGGGCTTGACACTCGCTTATTCACAAGGCATGTCACGAGCCTTATTTAGTGTTCTACTTACCCCCTTTTTGGACAACAAGTCCATGTCAACACTTAATGCCTCAACATAAGTTTGCGCATATCTTGACTTGTTTATCTAGCCCAATGCCATAGCCATTTCTTTGGCTTTCAATAAATAATTGATAAGACTTATTTCCTTGTCAAAAAGGATCATGTTTGAGTGTTTTACCATTTGACATTCAACAATAGAATGTGCAATCGAACTAAGCTCTCAAACATTCATAAATATGACAAACAACCATGTTTCCATTTGATCTTGACACAAGTGTAAAATCGAAAACACACACAATTCTTTATTAATATTGATAAGGCATTACAAACTAAGGCCGAAGCCTATACATAGTTTTAACATAGTAAGATACTTACAAAGCATATAAACCTGAAGCCCTTTACATATACTTAATATCAAACATTACAAGATTATCCTTTATGGATTCTCTTCCTTGGGAACTTTTGAGAGAATTTTCTCCCATTGCTTGAAATATATTCCCAAATCCTTCATGGATAATCCTCCGATCTCAAACAACAACATGGTGCGCTTGAAATCAACCCATGATGGAGGGATCTTCCGGATGATAATACCCACTTTCGTAGACTCATCCAACTCCTTTCCATACTTGTCCATACGTGCCAACATCTCCTTCATCTCCTCAAATTGAGAGGACATGGGACGTACATCTTCCATGACATAACTGAAGAATGCAGTCTCATACATCGTTCCATGATATTCAAATTCCAAGGCATCCCAAAGATCCTTTGCGGACTCAAAGTCATGATAGATATCCAACATGTACGGCAACATGCTCTTGAGAATGATTCCTCTACAAGTGTAGTTATCAACACTCCACTGCGTTTGTAGTCGGGTCCTCATCAACCCATCATGGCCCAAGATAGGACCAATTCCTGGCGGCCCGGGAGCCCCCTCAAGAAGTATGTAGTCCACCTTTAAGGACGTCAAAATCTTCTTCACCTCTCGTTGCCATATGACAAAAGAGATGCTTGCAAAACCATCCAATTTTTTGGACGGTAGCAAATCCATGACAGCCATGTCACCCATCATGTCTTAACAAAATCAAGTCAACAAAACAATCGTCAAAACATATATCAAATGTATAAAATACACTTAGAAGATTGTTGGAGTTTCGGTGTCCGGTTTTAGACCAAAGGGCCGTAGTCTCACTTATGTGAGTAGACGGTTCTCCCAATTTCCAAACAAATTAATATAATTATCTTGAACTAAAAACTAGTTATTAACCAAGGGTTTGTAATCTCCACGAAGGAGTAGACAAAACCCAACCAAGAGTTTGTAATCTCCGCAAAAGAGTAGACAAAACCCAATCAAGAGTTTGTAGTCTCCAAAGGAGTAGACAAAACTCAACCAAGAGTTTGTAATCTCCAAAAAGGAGTAGACAAAACTCAATCAAGAGTTTGTAGTCTCCAAAGGAGTAGACAAAACTCAAGCAAGAGTTTGTAATCTCCAAAAAGGAGTAGACAAAACTCTAATAGAAGTTAAGTTCAATTACACGTCTTATAAACCGGTTGTTATATGTTAAAACCATTGACTTGGATAATGTAATGAGTCATTCATAAATGAATTTTCCTTCTAAGTGTATTCTCCCCTACACCGGGAATATCCAAATACCTTAGTGGGATAAAACGTTACACGTTACAAAGACTAAGTAAGAGACTTACTTGTCTTACTTTGTAGAAGGGTATTCCTAGGTTTTGTCAATACAAAACCAAACTAAGATGGATGCCTATCCTTTGTCAATACAAAGGAACTATACTGGTCTTTCGAGTTTTGCAAACAAGCTTATAAGAAGGCCTATCCAATGTCAATACAATGGAACTAGAAGCTTTATTGTTGCAAAAATGAATGTCCAATCAAGTGCAAATGGCTCTCCCTTTTATAGGCATAGGGGGGCACGGTTTTGGGGAGAATAACCGCCACTAAAGAGGTTGAGAGCGGTTACAAACGGTTATTGGCGGTTGAGAGAATTTAGGGTTACATAACCACTTTTTGGCCCAAGCCCAAGGCCCAAGCCCAACTCAATTGGGCCATCAAAAAGCTCAAATTTCAGCTAGCTTTTTCGGCCCGACTTTTTTCTCATCAATGAGCTTTGACTAACTCATTATAGATAGGTGAAGCTCCAAGGTCAACTAATACACATGAGCTTAGCTCAAACTAGCTTAGCTCAAACTAGCTTAGCTCATCGAGCAACTCACTAGCTAGCTTCTAGCTAGCTTCTTGGAGCTCAATGGACATTTGTGCTTGGATATCTCTCAAACTTTGTAACAACTTTCTTGAGCTAATATAATGAGGAATGCCCGAAAGAACGCTCCATAATATGTCCCAAAAACACAAAGCGTCGGGCTCTCAATTTCTGCCGCAAAATGGCCTAGACGTTGGCAAGGCCAATAACGCTCTTGCCAAGTAATGGCATTGTCATGACTGAGTCAAGACAATGTCCCATGATAGTCATGAGGCTCAACTAAACTAACTTTCAACATAGCCGTGATGGCCATGTCCTTTAGTTAATTTAATTTAATTGCTTCCATACTTTTACCCCGTAATCACTAGTTACTCTAAGTGCCGGTCACTTGGCTTGTGTCCCGCAACCCATACCATCGTGACACACATGTGAGTAACTTATTGCACCTTATCTCGACAACAAGCTCAATGGTTCCGTTGAGACTTAGCACAAATCTCCAACATTTGGATGTATTATTTGACTATGTGTGTATGTTTGTATGACTCTATCGGATATTTATGATCCTATTCTGCTTTACTTGGCTCTATGTGTTTATTTGTCATTACATGCATACATACAGGTTTTTGTTTGAGAAAAAAACGTCGAAAACTAGTTTGAAAAAAAACTTTATGACCTCGACTGGGATGTTCTTGACTAGACGAGGTAGACACCTCGGATGACGTCAAAACACCTCGACCGAGGTGGTTTCTTAACTGAGAGTTTTTCAAAATGATTTTTGTGCTTCTTCTTTGGATATGACTTTAGTGATGATTCTGTTTGCAGATTGGTTTTGAAATCTTTATATGCTCGAAAGGTTTTATGATATGTTTAAGTTGAAAAATGCTTTGTTTGAAGTTTTAGCATGTTTAATACTTTATTTTTATCAAGGTTATGTTGGATTTGAAGGTTGACACCACATGATAAGTTCTATCACATTCTTCTTGGGATTTTTAAGGCAATTCATTCTTTTCTCTTCTTCTTCTTGATCATGCTTAGCCCCTCATATACATATTTGCCTCCCTTTACCTATCCGGGAATTTGGAAGCAATCAAGCAAAGAAAAGCAAGTGAAAGTTAAGTTGAGATGTTGGCTGGAAGTGTTAGAAAGAAACAAATAGGTTTGGGCAAGTCAATCATGATGATGAGTAACTCGGCACCATTCACATATCCGGGTGTTTGTGTCTTGCCAAGGTCGGATTGAGCGATATTCCTAACGGGTCATGGTATGTGGATCAAGGGTTTAAGGCATCTCGAGAAATTGATGATTGCTGATTTCCTAGGCTTCGGTTATTGTGCACCTCTGTCCATGCATCCCAAAAAGTAAAGTAAAATAAGCAAAGCTTATTGTTGGAAGATGTTGAGATTCAAAGTGAAGTAAGATCCTTTTCCCGGAATCTAGCACCACATAGCCTATATACATCCCACCCTGACACGTTTCTTGACCACTTTTGGAAGCCCTTGAGACCTCGAGCTTGTTGATTGACTTGGTGGTTTAAACTGGATTATACATGATTGATTTCGATAAACAAGATTTATTATGCATTCAATGATTTTATGCAAAGATGAACAACTTTCTTATATTTATAAAAGTGTTTTTATCATGTCTTGATTTTATTTGCCATGAAGCATTCTCTTATAGTGATCTATGAGTGGAGCACGCCACCAAAATGTTTTAAAATGCTTTTCATTGATCTTTCGGACTTATAATCCATTCTATCTTGTATGGGGCATTTTGATAGCATGTATTATAGTCTATATTTTGGGGCTAGTTTAGACGTTTTATCTTCAATAATCTGCATGTATGGATGTATATTCTTTGATTATATTGTTGTTTTATCTAACTTTGCGGGAATCGAGGTCTACACCTAGTTTCGTTGTAATTGTAGGTAAAATGGCACGTTTTGCATCAAAATGGAGCTAAGGAAGCTAAGGAATCATTGAAGCTACATTCTGGAGCTTAAGGAAGACCTAAGGAAGCATGGAAATGATTAAGAAGATTGACTTTGGACCAGATTCGAGAGATTTCACATTCAGTTGAGATTCACCTCGGTCAACTACAGTGCCACCTCGACCGAGGTGATCTAGAGGAGCGTCCCGACCGAGGCGAACACCCTGTCGTCGGCGAGATATATTTTTGGCTGAGATCTTTTATTTTTGGAAGGAAGATATCTTATATTTTTAGCTGGATTTCTGGAAGGAAGATATTATTTCTGGATGATTAATTTTGAGAGAGAGATATATTTTATAGGAAATTATCTTTTTAAGATATTCTAATCTTTAGAAAATAATTCTCCTATATAAAGGCTTGGATTTTCCACAAGTTCAACCATGCTTGGAGCATCCAACAATTGAGGGATTTTTTGGAGGGTTTGATGGAAGAATTGAAGGAAGTATTGAAGGATTGAAGTTCAAGGAAGGAAGGAATCATAGTTGGAGTTGGCTTTTGAAGGAGTTTGTAAGACTTTCTTAGATTGTCTTTTGGTTTTATTATCTTTGCTGATTCGTGAGTTGAGGAGCGCTTGGTTGTTATTTGATTCAGTTATTGAGACCTTTTTGTTAAGGTTTTCGTGTTTGAATATTGATTCCTTTTCCATAAATTTGATTATTGTTATCATGATGATTTTTAGCTAAGTTTCTTATGCAATTCTAGGGTGATTGGCTCTGAAAGTTGTGGGGAAGACGATGATGGAATGATCTTAATCCCAACAAGACCCTGAAAGCCAGAGTCTTTACCTTAACCCTAGAACACCTCGCTCAGTCGTTGAATATCTCGGCCGGGGTTGAATCTGACTGAACGAGGTGAACCTTTCCTGAACCTATTCTGAAGTTAAGTGTTTAGGTTTTCCAAATCCTATCCTTATTACACCTTTCCTAGTTCAATACAAGCCTAGGATGGGACTTACCCGGTGATTCCTTTGTTTATTTACCTAAAATCATGAGTGTAGGTAATAAAGGTTTATCCTTTATTGGGGTTTGAGTGTGCCTTCATCCCATCTTTTGTGAGTTAACCTGAGACTTACCCGGTAAAGGTTGATTCTATTCCCTTGGGTGTTGTGTTGGTTTGAGGTTATAGTTCCTTTCCTTAGTACCTTGAGACTTACCTGGTAGTAGGAGCTTTGGTTTGGGATCGTGAGTAGTGAGACTTACCCGGTGATCCATTCCCACCTTAGAAACACCTTACCTTTGCAAAACCTCATCTTTGTCCGCGTTATCCTTTGAGATCTTGAGTCGGAACCATAACTAGATGCTTTAATCCCTAGAATCCGCATTTTCCCGTACTTGACTTTATATCATCTTTGATGACTTTAATTGCTTTTAGTTAATTCCAATATTTGACAACCCGATTCCGTTGTTTGTTTCACCTAAGTCCTTGTGATCGACCCCTGGAATTCTTGCTTTTATTATAATTGACCCGTACACTGCGGGTTCGCATATTTGTTCAAGCATACTTCTTGGGTTATAAATTTTAAAGCTTGCACACACCGTTTGAAGCGAACACAAAGAGCATCGTCCAACTTCATGGACCAATCTTTCCTTATTCTTGAGACGGTCTTCTCGAAACTTGCCTTGATTTCTCTATTAGAGATCTCCACTGGCCCATTAGTTTGAGGATGATAAGGGGTTTATACCTTGTGGGTTACCCCATAATTCGATAGAAGTGCCTCAAACTTCCGGGCTGTAAAATGTGTTCCTCCGTCGTTGATGATGACTCGAGGCGTTCCTCCGTCGCTGATGACAAAACTTACCATAAACCAAATTGTAAGGGGTGGTACCTATGGGAGTCTTGGCATTCTCATAGGAAATATGATTCATGCATCAAGCAACTTAAGAATTTTTTTCTTCACAACCTCTTTCATGATCGGATTTAACCGTCTTTGAGGTTCCCGTGAAGGCTTATGATCATCATCCATTAGTATCTTATGCATGCAAAGAGAAGGTTTAACACCAACAAGATCATCAATAGTATAACCCAAAGCCTTTCTATGTATTCTCAACTCATGCACAAACCTAGACAATTCATCTTCATTAAGAGTAGAACTAACAATGAGAAGAAATGTGGAATCGGGACCGAGCAAAGCGTACATTAAGTGTTGTGGAAGAGGTTTAAGCTCTAAGATACGAGGTGCCTTAAGTGTTGGATTCGTACCTCCCTCTTCTTTAGAAAAGGGTTTGGAAACTTCGGATGAGATGGAAAAAAATTTGCATCATCGAATAAGAGAACGTCCTTTGAAGAAGTGGAGATATGGTTTGCCTCAGGTGGGACTCGGTCGAGGCGTTTAGGTTTAAACCGAGGTGGTGAACCGAAGAGATCTCTAGTTGACATTATCTCATTTGCCTCAGAAGTCATCTCGGTCGAGATACTGGGTGATGGACCGAGGTAAGTTCCACTGAACTTCATCTGGTTTGCTCTAGAAGTCATCTTGATCAAGGTACTGGGAAGTGGACCGAAACCTAATGTGCTTTTCGTCTCCTTGATGAGTTATTTAAATCTAGCTCTTGGATCCTCTTCCAAGGCTTCCAAGCTTCGTATATCTACATCACATGAAACATCTACACCTTCCTCTATCATACTAAAACTCTAAACTTTCTCAAGAGGATCTTTAATTAAGATAGAGATCACCAATTCTCGAGAATCTTCTTCATCATAGATGCTGAAGATGTCTTCTTCCAAGGGTTGTCCCTTCATTGTGGCGGAGAGTGCAAACTCCATATGATATTTCCCAATATTGAATGACAATGTGGCGTTCTTACAATCAATATTGCATCCTGAAGTTGCAAGGAATGGTCTTCCAAGAATGATGGGAATAAGATAATCTGGAGGAATGTCCAACACCACAAAGTCTATGGGGTATGTCAAAATTACCTAGCTTGACGGGAATGTCCTCAAAGATTCCAACGGGATGAGTAATGGAATGATCCGCCATGAATAAAACTATCCCAAGCGACTTAGGTTCTCCAAGACCGATCTTCTCACAAAGTGCTAGAGGAATGATGCTCACACTTGCTCCTAGGTCGTAAAGTGCATCGTAAGTTACATCCCCAACTTCATTGGGAATGCAAAACGAACTGGGATCTATTAGCTTTGGTTGCATATTTTCTTTCTTGATTTGAATGAGCTCCGAAGATCTAGAGGTCATCCGTAATTTGCCGAAGTCTTCCAGCTTGTTTTTCTTTGACAAGATCTTTTTCAGAAACTTCCCATAGGCGGACATACCTAAGATTGCATCAATGAAAGGTATGTTAATATGGAGCTTATTCATAAGGTCTAGAAACTTAGCAAAGTGTTCGTCTAGACGCGCCCGCGCCCTAGAATGAGGGAATGGAAGTGGAGGCTTGTTACCAGGCGCTCCAACATAGACATCGGATGTCTCTTTCAATTTCTGGGCTTCCGTCTCGACCGGTATTTCGACAGAGGTGTTCTATGACAGAACGTCGTCCAACCGAGGTACTGTATCAGTTGTCTTCAATCCACTTCGTGTGGTGATTGCCATGACCTACCCTTTTGGGTTGTTCTCCGTCCTTCCTGGAAGTTTACCTAGATCTCTAGGTGCTTCATTAGCCTTGTTGAAAACTTGATGTTCTAAAGCTTTTTGTGCCTTTGAGATTGTGTTCATAGAGCTCTCCATGGCATTGAGATTGGTCATTATTTCTTCCAACACAACATCCGTCTTGACTCTTCAATGAAAGAAGAAGAAGAAGAAGAAGAAGAAGAAGATGGGGTATTTAGAGCATTTTCAACATGAGAATAAGGGTTACCGGAATTATGTTGATTTGATCCAATTTTTGAAATTCCTGTTTGTTGTTGTTGTTGAAATTGTTATTCCTTGGCCCTTGATAGTTTCCAACACAGCATCCGTCTTGACTCTTCAATGGAATAGAAGAAGAAGAAGAAGAATAAGAAGAAGAAGAAGGGGTAGTTAGAGCATTTTCAACATGAGAATAAGGGTTACCGGAATTGTGTTGATTTGATCCTATTTTTGAAATTCCTGTTTGTTGTTGTTGTTGAAATTGTTATTCTTTGGCCCTTGATAGTTTCCTCTCTCCAAGTATCCAACATCTTGCTCTTTGGATGCTCCTTTGGCTTGAGATAATAAAAGTTCTTTCAAAGCCTTGACTTCATTGTTGAGGGTAGTAAGTTGAGCAACGCTTGAAGTAGTCAGATTCAGATCCGGAGGTCCAACTCGTTTTCCTCCATCTTCAACCCTTCGATGGGAGTATTTATTCATATGTAGAGCTTGCTTCTGAACAAACTCCCAAGCTTCATCAACCGCTGAAGTAAATCTCTAGCAACACAATCTTTGGAATCCCATGGTGAGGGCAATCCAACAAAAGGTCCTTGAACCTTTCCCATGAGTTGAACAAGCTTTCTCTATCCTTCATGATAAAAGCATTAATCTTAACCCTCAATTCCACAGTTTCTGATGGGAGGGAGAACTTTGTGAGAAATTCCGTAGTCATTTCTTCCCATGTGTTAACTCTTCCGGATGGGAGATATTAATATCAAGCAAGAGCCATATCTTTCAAAGAGAAGTAGAAAGGCCTTAACATGTAGTTGTTGTTCTCCACCCTTCAAGTTCTAAAAGTTTGCATAAGAATCTCATAGTTTTGCAAGTGTTGATGTGGAGATTCTCTTTCTAATCCACCAAATTGACATTGCCTGATCATTGAGACGACTTGAGGACGAAACTCGTAGTCATGCTCAGCCAGATCTCCTAAATTAACGCCCGGACACCGCACTTGTTGATTCAGGTCCATCCTTTGACCTAGGGTTTGTGGTTCACCTATGAAGGGGTTAACTCGGTCAACCCTAGCTGACAACCGAGGTACTGGAGGTGGTATCTCGGCCTGTGCATGTAGGTTAGGGTTAACCCTCGGTTCGACGACCACATCGGGTCGAGGTCGTATATGAGCCTACAATTCGATCATATCATCTCGGATCTCTTATGTTCTTGCACAAGATTCCTCCCTTTCACTTTGTAAAGCTTCATTACTAAACCGAAGTTGTTTTAGTGCGTCTTTCAATTCAGCTTCAAGATCTTGATTGTCTTGTGTTGCCATCTTAGCTTCTTTCAATCATTTTTTTGTATGTCTTTTCTGGTTTGGGATCGTAAGGAACGATTTTTTTCCCAACATGAGTTCTTCGCATAAACCTAAAGAAAGATCCTACGAAATCATTCAAGTAAAGCAATCAGTAGTAACAAGGGAAGCAACCCTAAAAGTCAACCAAATACCAAACGTGGTCTTGAACAAGTCCCAGGCAACAGCGTCAAAAACTTGTTCGCTCACAAACGTATGTGAATAATGAACGAAATAGCATAAAATTTATAACCTAAAAATAAAAGCCTGAACAAAATGCGAACCCGCAGTGTACGGATCAATCGTAGTATGACAAATACTTCAGGATCGAACACAATGACTATGGTGAAATCAAGCACGATAAATATATGGTTGTCAATCAATAACTAAGCAGCAAAACAAATAGGAGTATAAATCACATAAAGGAATGCAGATTCTAGAGATCAAAGCATCCAGTTATGGTTTTGACCCAAGATTTCTAAGGACAATGTGGACAAAGCTGAGGTTTGCAAGGGAAGGTATTTCTAAGATGGGAATAGTTCACCGGGTAAGTCTCACTACTCACTATCCCAAACCAAAGATCCTATCACTGGGTAGTTCTCAAGGAACTAAGGAAAGGAACTATAATCTCAAACCAACACACCACCTAAGGGAATAGAACTAACCTTTACCGGGTAAGTCTTAGGCTAACTCTCAATGGTTGGATGAAGGCACAATCAAACCCTAATAAAGGATAAACCTTTATTACCTAACACTCATTATCATAGGTATACAAGCAAAGGAATCGCCGGGTAAGTCTCATCCTAGGCTTGCGTATGTACCAGAAAAGGTGCAACAAGGATAAGATTTGGCAAACTAAAAATTAAACTCATGATAGATCGAATCAGGTCACACATCTCGCTCAGTTCTTATTGATCTCGGTCGAGATGCTCCACGAACTGACCGATGCGAGGTGCAGTTTCGTTAATGCTCGAGCTTTCAGGGTCCACTAAGGTAAAGGTTCTCCCTTTCATCGTCTTTCCCACAACCTTTAGCCAATTACCCTAGAATCGCAAGGGAGTTTAGCCAACAATCATCATAATAACAATCAAATATATAATTGAAGAAGCAATAAGAGAACAAGAAAACCTTGACAAAAAGGTCTCAAAAATCAAACGAACAAACAATCCAAACAAGCAGCAAATTGTGTTCCTCAAAGAATCGAATCAAAAGACAATAATCAAGGTTCCCTAAGAAAACCTTACAACTTCCCTTCAAAGCCTTCAACTTTCGCTCCAAACAATCTTCCTTTTATTTCTTTCTCTTCCTTGGAATATCTTCAATCCCAAAGATAATCAACTGTCCAAGCACACCTTCAATTCAGAAATTATCTTCAATCTTATAGGAAAATTGTAAGCCAAAAATAGAAGATCTCGTTGGGCTACGAGCCGGCCGTCTCGATCTAGGCCAAGTAAACCATCTCGACTTAGGTGGTAACGTGGTGAACCGAGGTGGTCGAGCTGTTACGTGCAAATCTCCATAACTGGTCCTATATCTCGCTTCTGTCTAACTTCCAAAGTTCCTATCCCTTCCTTGTAGCTCCTTCATGCTCCAAAATGCAGCTCCCATGACTCCATAATGCCTTTGACTCAATATCGTTCCATAACATGCCATTTTCCCTAAAATTACAACAAAACTAGGTGTAGACCTCGATTCTTGCAAAGGTAAACAGAATGACATAATCATCGAGAATATGCAGCCATGCATGCACATTTATGATGATAAAACGTCCAAACCAATCTCAAAATATAGACTATAATGCATGCTATCAATGGCTTATATAGGAACCCCTCCTAAAGCACGGGTCAATGTCAACGTAGACGGTTGCATCCCACCAGAATCCACAGGGGCGGACCCAGGAGGCGCAGGGGTGGCCCATTAGGGCTCTGGAGCGGTGGTCTGGCCATAGGGGCGGCTCAAGCAAGGCTCAACACCTACGTCTCAGCTGAGGCACATGCGCGAGATCTCTAAAAGACTAAGGCTCTGTAACACCCCGCATCCGCGGGACTTGGGATGCACATCGGGCTAGGATCTCACAATGGATCCTGACCCTAGCCTGACAACAAGTTCAGTGGACCTTACAACATGGCACTGACAGATTTAAAACAAATACATAAAATAGTATAAACTGTACAATCAAAAGATAACAACAACATAGCCGAGTATAAACAATAACATCTTCACACAGGAGGTAACAAAATATCATCCTCACACAGGAGGGAAAAGTAAACAACCCCAAAAGACCATAACATCCTATGTACGAGGTGTCCTCGGCCTGCCACTCTGCTAGATCACCTAACAGCACGCCTAACTTGTGGGGCATCTACAACATGGTAATAAACCATTAGCTAACCATATATATATAGAGTAATGCATAAGCACAAACACAATCATAAAAAAGATAAACACATTAGCATGTTATCACACATTTACCCAGTTTATCATCTTTATATAATAGTCATTAACTCAAATCGTATATATATATATATATAGATAGATAAAAGTTAGTGACACGAGGACCGATACATCCTCACCTCTGAGCCGAATAGCCAGTTGTACAAGTATCGGTCACACAATCCTTGTACCCTATGGGAGTCGATTGTGCCCTTCATGTAAACCAGGCCTGACATCAGAGAACCTCCCAGACTCCACGGCAGGATGAAAGGGAAAGGTTATCACAGTCACGCAACGGGGAAATCAATAAAACATAGGTCGGTGTAAACGACATCTCATGCTATCATAGCAAACATATAACGCACACACCACTCATGCAAACAACCAATATAGGGATGGTAGCTAAGTATGTCCTACGGACTTACCTCAAGCTCGTATAAAGCTCAACCATAACTCGATCACCTCAACACTGGAGGAACAACACAACCTATAGACAAGGCATAAAGAGATGTCACATCTCTTATCAAGCAAAGGGTCACACCTAGACCCAAAGGGATCCATAAGGATCATATACATCCTATAACCTCGAATAACAAGCTAAACCTTAAAGCCACATCAGAGCATATATCCAACTCATGATATCATCATCAAAATAAAAGCCCATAATTACCAGAATAATGTAACGAGCATAATGGAATCTCCAATTATCCATTTTAACAAACTTAAGGTCAAATTATACTAACCTGCAATACGAAAAACGAATAAATTCATAACTTATTCATTACTAACCCAATATACGATCCGGAAGAAGATACGTACTCCTGGCAATGCAAGGAGAAAAAGCACGGTAAGAAACTCCGCGTCTGATGACTTGTAGTGGTCGTCGGTCTTCCCATAGCGGTAAACGAAAGCTTTACCAAAAAGCTAACCAACGGGAAATAACTTTATACCACGTTGCAATGAACAAGATAAGGGACTCAATGGTACAAACGGATCTGAAAAAGGATGAACGATGATTGATCTATGGCTAAGTAAATATGGGCGAAAGTTTCGCTTCGTTGATTCGATTTCTCTCTGCAACTTTTGATCACAATGAAATGTGGATGAAAGGTAAGCCGCCTCTTCTTCTGTACAATTATAAGTATATATAATATAATATAATATATACATTTATATATATATATATATATATATATATATATATATGTGTGTTTTGTATAAATTTAAAGTGAAGCATGTTGCGCCGCCTTCAATTCATAGAGGAAAGTTTTATTTATTTTATTATTATTAAAATATAAATATATATAATATAATAATGTTTAACCAAAATATTTAATTAAAACGCGGTTAAATTTTCCGGTCTCCAAATTTTATCAAATTGGAATAGAAATTTCAAAATATTATCGGGATAATTAATCCATAACTATCTCGTAAAATGGGCATTCCTAAGCCACATTTCTTAACCGTTAAGAATCGGAATGGCGACTCTTTTATCCGTTTCGTCTTTTTATATTATTTCACATCTAGAACATATCCGATGTCCCGATCATTTCTCTCAACTACAACTTTATTTATTGGAGCTCTCAAATGCTTCAAATAACACCCGTTGTTACATCATATTTCCCTAAAAACAAGTTTCGTCCCGAAACTTGAACAAACCAAAATCCTCTCGGACCCATATGCCGAGATATAACTCCACCTATCGGAGGTATCACATCTCCGCTCAAAAAGGTCACAACCGATATCATTCCATAACCTCAAACACAAGCATGGAGGAATCATCAACTCCGGAAAACAGGATCATAACGCTATCTCAAAGGCATAGAGGAATCACATCTCTTGCCATACTCACATCACAGGGCATAGAGGAAGCACA
The DNA here is from genome assembly GCA_033239125.1 of Fagopyrum homotropicum. Taxonomy (NCBI): domain Eukaryota; kingdom Viridiplantae; phylum Streptophyta; class Magnoliopsida; order Caryophyllales; family Polygonaceae; genus Fagopyrum; species Fagopyrum homotropicum. The sequence goes on from BSWB01000006.1 coordinate 87,329,221, forward strand.
TCTCTAGTCAAAACTTACTCATACACAACGCATGGAGGAAAAACACATCAAGGCATGGAGGAAAGAACCATCTCCAGCTAAATCCTAACCACACTCAAATAGCATGGAGGAAAGAGCCATCTCCAGCTAAAATCATACGTCACGCTATCACATCAAGATTTAATAAGATCATAAATCACATCATAGCTAGCATGGAATAAACACATCAAGGCATGTAAGCATATAAGCAAATAATCATATACTCACCAAGATAGCACTAAAATCTACTCATCAACCCTAGGTGCATCTATCTCAGCATAAAACTCTGGATAGTTCCTCTTGATACTATCCTCAGTCTCCCATGTAGCCTCCTCAGGTCCACGTCTAGACCAGTGTATCCTCACCATGGGAATGTCCTTCGAATGCAGGCGTTTCACACCTCGTTCTAAGACTGCAATCGGATGCTCAGCAAAGGTGTGGTCTGGCTCCACCACCAAATCATCATAACTCACAATGTGCCTCAGATCTAGTATGTACCCCTCAGCTGAGACACATGGAACACAGGGTGACCGCCCTCTAATCTCGGAGGTAAAGCTAATCTGTAGGCTGCCCTCCCAACTATATCTAGTATCTCGGAAGGACCGACATATCAAGGACTCAGCTTCCTCTTTATGCCAAAACGTTTGACGCCTCGCGTCGTAGATTCTCTTAGCCAGACATGAGCTCCTACCCTGAACTCTAGAGGTCGACGCCTCTTGTATGCATATGACTTTTGGCGACTTTGTGTAGCCAGCATACTCTCTCTAATCAACGCTACTCGAGCCATATCATCCTGAATCTGCTCTGGCACTATCCCACTGATACTGCTAGGCTTATCCCAGCATAAATGTGTACGGCATCTACGCCCATAAAGTGCCTCATAAGGAGCCATCCCAATAGATGCATGCCAATAGTTGTTCTATTAGAACTCAACAAGTGGGAGGTAATCAGACCATCCCTTTCCCCAATCCAACACACAAGCTTGCAACATATCCTCCAGGTCTGGATGGTCCTCTCAGACTGACCATCTGTCTATGGGTGAAATGCAGTCGTGAAATGTAGACTCGTCCCCAAAGTAGTCTGAATCTGTTGCCAAAATTTTGAGGTAAACCGTCCATCTCGATCAGAGACGATCGTCCTGGGTACACCATAGAGTCTCAGTATTTATTTAGTGTACTCCTCAGCTAATCTACTCATTGGCCACGTCTCTCTGATAGGAATAAAACATGTCGTCTCGTCATTCTCTCAACAACAACCTAGATAGCATCAAAACTTCTAATGGGCCTCGAACCCGTCACAAAGTCCATGGAGATGTCCTCCCACTTCCACTGCGGTACTGGTAGTGGATGGAGCTCACCTCCAGGTCTGCAATGCTCTATCTTGACCTACTAAAAGGTCGCATACTGAGCTACAAATCTGGCTACATCGGGCTTCAACCCTCGCCATCAATTTGAACGCCTCATATCATGGGACATCTTACTCGTACCTGGATGTACTGAGTAGGGTGTATAGTGAGCCTCCTATAAAATCATCTGTCTCAACTCTGCATCAGCAGGTACACAGATAAGGTCATGACGCCTCATCACTCCATCTGCTCCAATGGAGAAGTGTGGTGCCTCTCAAATAGACATCCTCTCTTTGATCCTCATCAAGGTCGGACAAGTTCCCTGCTTCTCTTAGATCTCATCCAACAAACCACGTAAAACCTCTAGATCGTACAATTTGGCATCCTCATCAGGAAAATAGATGTCCATCTCTAGCCAAGCTAGATCCCTCTGAAGTTGAGGTTGTACTGTACATCTGGCAATCGCCTTCTCTCGAGGCATCTTCCTGCTCAAGGAGTCAACTACAACATTCGCCTTTCCAGGATGATGCAAAATCTCAAAGTCAAAATCCTTGATCAACCCAAGCCATCGACGCTGGCGGTTATTCAACTCCCGCTGCATAAAAATATACTTCAAACTCTTATGATATGTGAAGATCTGACATGTAGCATCATACAGGTAATGGCTCCACATCTTCAAAGCATGAACTACCGCTACTAACTCTAAATCATGAGTCGGGTAGTTCTCCTCATATGTCTTCAACTGTATAGATGCATAAGCAATCACTCTGCCTCTCTGCATCAATACACATCCCAAGCGTAGCTTGGATGCATCACTGTAGACTACAAAATCATCAGAACCCTCTTGTTGTGCTAAGACAAGAGCAGAAGTCAAACGCCTCTTCAACTCCTCAAAACTCTTAGCACACTTGTTGGTCCACTCAAATCTCGTAGTCTTCTTCAGAAGATTCGTCAGTGGACGGGTAATCATAGAAAATCCCTCCACAAAGCGTCTATAATAACCGGCTAGACCAAGAAAGCTACGCACTTCCTTGACGTTCGTCGGTGTCGTCCATGCAGCAACAAACTCGATCTTTGCCGGATCAACCATAATCCCGTCGGCAGAGACGATATTTCCAAGAAAAGCAACCTCAGACATCCAGAACTCGCACTGAGAGAGCTTGGCATACAGCTCTCTATCCCTTAAAATTTGCAAAGCTGTCCTCAAATGACCGACATGCTCCTCTCTGCTACGAGAGTACACCAAAATGTCATCAATGAAGACCACCCCAAACTGATCAAGGAAGTCGATGAAGATACTGTTCATCAACTCCATGAAGACTGTTGGGGAATTTGTTATCCCGATTGGCATCACTACAAACTCGTAGTGTCCATAACGGGTACGAAATGCCGTCCTATGCACATCCTGCTCTCTCACCCTCAGCTGGTGATATCTTGAGCGTAAATCAATTCGGGAGAACACGGTCGCTCCCTGAAGCTGATCAAGTAGATCAACAATACGAGGTAGTGGATACTTGTTCTTGATAGTCACCATGTTTAGCTCTCTGTAACCAAAACACAATCTCAACGATCCGTCCTTCTTCCGCACAAAGAGGACAGGTGCTCCCCAGGGGGATACGCTAGGGCGGATGAAGCCCTTCTCAACCAACTCCTCGAGTTGCTTCTTTAGCTCCAACATCTCGACAGGCACCATACGATATGAGACCTTCGAGATGGGTCTCGTACCAGGCTCCAACTCGATACTGAAATCCACACTCCTTTGAGGCTGCAAGCTCGACGGCTCGGTAATACGTCTGTAACCTCGAAGACCACTGGTACGTCCTCCAAAGCTGGACTCTCTCCATCCTTCATGGCATAGCACCTGAAGACATCACATCCTTGTGCTATCTGTCTAGCTGCTCATACGGCACTGATGACAGAGCCCGTCTTCCTCACGTCCCAACCTCGGAAGACCTCAATCTGACCAACCTCAGTAGAGACTATAACAGTCCGTCTACCAACATCTACAATTTCACGGTGTCTACGTATCCAATCCATACCTAATATGACTTCTTTATGCATCAATGGCATGTCTACGAAGTCAACAAGCAAAACACGAGTCCCTAAACGAAGGGGACAACTACGTATCTCACGGGTACCTCTTACCCGACTACCATCAGGTAACCCTATAGTAAAGGGTATCCCCTCTATGGTAGCTAAACTCAAACGCTCAACACATGTATTAGAAATAAATGAATGCGTAGCACCAGTATCAAACAAAACTCTAACAGGTAAACTATGGAGCAAATTGGTACCTGTAGCAGACGGTGCAGGTGGATCCTCTGCACTCCTCAACTCAAAAGTTCTACCCTAAGCTCCTTTGACGTTAGTGACACTCCCACCACGACCTCTACCTTTACTCAGCCCGGGAGCATATCCTTGAGTAAGTGGACAATTTGGGACTCTCTGATGTCCTTGCGTTTGCTGTTGAGGGGTCCTCTAATCACCTCCTGCTACATTGGTAGGGGAAGAACCCTGTTTAGATGCAACTCCACCATATCTACAAAAGTCAGCTCGATGTCCTGGTTTACCACAAGTAAAGCAAGTCACAACTGGCATGGGGCATTCTGGCTTCAAATGGCCAGGATCCCCACAGTTGTAACATTGTCGTCCCTTGTCTGAAGTCAGTGCAGACGAGGGGTAACTCTATCATCTCTGGTCTCGTTTAGAACTAGATGCTCCTCCAACTCCACAGTTCTTCCCATTGCACTGCCTCTTCTCAGACTGTCCCATCTCAGAAGCTCTCCTCTGACTGGCTCGCTCCCTCCCGTAAGAAGAATCTCGGTCCTGATAATCAGCTAGGGACTCGTAATGGAATCCCGCCATATATGAGCGTGTGCTCTCCCTCAGTCGATGGGAGAATAGGTACACATGCTGGTCTTCACATTGTGCAGCTGGACCCAGCAAAGCTAACTTAGTCTAGAAGCGGCGGATGGCATCAGCAATAGGTACATCCTCAAAACCGACCTCCACAAAATCCTACAGCTTCTCCCTCCTCAGCAAGGCAGGGCAAAATTACTCTCCAATCATGATCCTTATGCGGTCATAACTGGTGGCTCTGGCTCATACAGTCCTCCACCACTGATGTGCAAGGTCGCGAAATAGAGACTGAACTAGCTCTATCTATCTGTCCTCAGGACATCTGATAGACTCTAAAGATGAGTCTACATGTCCTATCCATACCTCGGTCTCTAAACTAATCTGCCCTAAGAAGGGTGGTACTCCCTGTTGATGGAACGCGCTCAACCAGGTATCTGGTCGAGGCCCTCTAGTCTCCTCTACAACTCGAACAGTCTCAACAACACGTGCCGGTATAACTAGCACCTGTGTGGCTCCCTGATACAACTCAGAAGATCCCTCATGCCCTGGTAGATTTGGGGCCCGTCTTCCAGCTCTGAAAGTCTCCTCAAAATGTCTGAGGAACTCTCTAAAGTCTGGCCCTCCCATAGAGACACGATCTCAATCATCAGACTGGACTCGGTGCGAATGATGTCTCCTCGATCCATCACCCTCATCTCGGGGATGACACTCTCCGCGACCTCCTCATGTATCTCCTCCACCACTGGTGGATTAGCAGCGGTAACTGGTCCCTCTCCTATCACGCACGGAGGAAGAGGCGGTCTACCTCTACCTCGGCCTACAACAGCAGTAGCTCTAGTCCGAGCCATCTGCGGGGTATACACACCTAACTTATAAGGCTCTATATAGGCCATATGTATAGATATATATATACTTAACACATATACAAATATAATCCATAATCCATATATACATATCTATACTACACAGATCCATAGCAGAGGTGGCGACTTCTCGTACATTCTAACCCAAAACCAAACTTAAAACCAAAAATTCTTTTGAAAACATCAAACCCCTTTCGGGTTCTGTTTATTTTACCTATCAAACCTCATTGCAGGTAGCAAGTGTCATTGTTGTCAACCTAAGGCCCTGATACCAACTCTGTAACACCCCGAATCTGCGGGACTTGGGATGCCACATTGGGCAAGGATCTCACAATGGATCCTGACCCTAGCCTGGCAATAAGTTCATTGGACCTTACAACATGGCACTGAAAAATATAAAACAAATACATAAAACTGTATAAATTGTACAACCAAAAGGTAACAACAACATAGCAGAGTATAAACAACAACATCCTCACACAGGAGGTAACAAAAGATCATCATCACATAGGAGGGAAAAGTAAACAACCCCAAAAGACCATAACATCCTATGTACGAGAGGTCCTCGGCCTGCCACTCTGCTAGATCACCAAGCAGCACGCCTAACCTGTGGGGAATATACAACATGGTAACAAACCATTAGCTAACCATACATATATAGAGTAATGCATAAGCACAAACACAATCATAAAAAAGATAAACACATCAGCATGTTATCACTCATTTACCCAGTTTATCATCTTTATATAATAGTCATTCACTCAAATTATGTATATATATATATAGATAAAAGTATGTGACACGAGGACCGATACATCCAAGCCTCTAAGCTTGATAGCCATTTGTACGAGTATCGGTCACACAATCCGTGTACCCTATGGGAGTGGATTGTGCCCTTCCTGTAAACCAGTATGGCTTGATATCAGAGAACCTCCCAGACTCCACGGCGGGATGAAAGGGAAAGGTTATCAAAACCACGCAACGGGACAATCAATAAAGCATAGGTCAATATAAACATCTCATGCTATCATAGCAAACATATAACGCACACACCACTCATGCAAACACCCTATAGGGATGGTAGCTACGTAAGTCCTACGGACTTACCTCAACATCGTATAAAGCTCAACCACAACTCGATCACCTCAACACTGGAGGAACAACCCATCCCATAAACAAGGCATAAAGAGATGTCACATCTCTTTTCAAGCAAAGGGTCACACCTAGATCCAAAGGGATCCATAAGGATCATATACATCCTATAACCTCGAATATCATGATAAACCTTAAAGCCACATCAGGGCATATATCCAACTTATGATATCATCATCAAACTAAAAGCCCATAATTACCTGATAGCATGTATTATAGTCTATATTTTGGGATTGGTTTAGACGTTTTATCTTCATAAATCTGCATGTATGAATGTATATTCTTTGATTATATTGTTGTTTTGTCTACCTTTGCTGGAATCGAGGTCTACACCTAGTTTCATTGTAATTGTAGGGAAAATGGCACGTTTTGGACGAAAATGGAGCTAAGAAAGCTAAGGAGTCATTGGAGCTACATTCTGGAGTTTTGAAGAGTTAGCTACAGTGCTACCTCGACCGAGGTGTTCTTGATGAGCGTCTGGACCGAGGGGAACACCTCACCGCCGACAAGATCTTTATTTTTGGATGAGATCTTATATTTTTGGAAAGAGAATATCACATATTTTTTGTTGGATTTCTGGAAGGAAGATAATATTTTTAGCTGATATATTTTGGAAGATATGGATATATTTTCTAGGAAATTATCTTTATAAGATATTTTATCTTTGGAAGATAATTCTCCTATATAAAGGGTTGGATTTTCTACAATTCAGCAATCCTTGGATCATCTTCGGATCACTGATTTTCTGGAGGATTTTCTGAAGAGTTTGAAAAGTTATGAAGGTTGAAGTTCAAGAAAGGAAGGAACCAAGTTGAAGTTGGCTTTGAAGGAGTTTGTAAGATCTTCTTAGTTTGGCTTTTGGTTTTGTTTTCTTTTCTGATTTAGGAACGCTGGTTGTTTATTTGTTTGATTTAGTTATTGAGACCTTTGTGTTAAGGTTTTCTTCTTTGAATATTGATTCCTTTCTCATATATTTGATTATTGTTATCATGATGATTGTTGGCTAAGTTATTTATGCAATTCTAGGGTGATTGGCTGAAAGTTGTCGGAAAGACGATGATAGAATTATCTTCACGCCAACAGGACCCTGAAAGCTCGAGCCTTTACCTTAACCGTAGAACACCTCGGTCAGTCAATGAACATCTCGGACGGGATGAAATATAATTGAATGAGGTGAACATTTCCTGAACCTTATCTGAGTTAAGAGTTTCGGTTTGCCAAATCTTATCCTTGTTATACCTTTCCCGGTTCAACGCAAGCCTAGGATGAGACTTACCCGGTGATTCATTTGCTTGTTTATCCAAGATCATGAGTGTAGGTTATAAAGGTTTATCCTTTACTGGGGTTTGAGTGTGCCTTCATCCCATCGTTGAGAGTTAGCCTATGACTTACCCGGTAAAGGTTGATTCTATCCCCTTGGGTGGTGTGTTGGTTTAAGATTATAGTTCCTTTCCTTAGTACCTTGAGACTTACCCGGTAAAAGGATCTTTGGATTGGGATAGTGAGTAGTGAGACTTACCCGGTGATCTATTCCCACTTTAGAAACACCTTCCATTTGCAAACCTCAGCTTGTCCACGTTATCCTTTGAGATCTTGAGTCGGAACCACAACTGAATGCTTTAATCTCTAGAATCCGCATTCCCTTTATTTGAATTTTATATCATCTTTGATTGCTTTAATTTGCTGTTTGTGGTTATTTGACAACTTGATTACCGTACTTTGTTTCACCATAGTCCCCGTGATCGACCCCTGGAATTCTTGCTTTTACTAAAATTGATCCGTACACTGCGGGTTCGCATATTGCTCAAGCATACTTCTTGGGTTTTAAATATTAAAGCTTGCACACACCTTTTAGAGCGAACAAGTTTTTGGCACCGTTGCAGGGGACTTGGTCTAGACCAAGTCGGTTTCGGTTGTCTTTCAGGGGGCTATTGCCCTTGTTGCTTTTGACCACTTTACTTGAGTGTTTTCGGATGATCTTTCCTTAGGTTTATACGAAGAATTCGTGCTGGAAAAAAAAATCGTTTCTTACGATCCCGAACCAAAAAAGACCTACAAGAGAAGATTGAAAGAAGTTAAGATGGCTTATCAAGACAATCGCGATCTTGAAGCAGAATTGAAGGAGGCATTGGAACAACTACCCCTCAGTAAAGATGAACTACATCGAGAGAGAGACGAGACTTGGGTAAGAATAGAAGGAATTGAAGCAGATATGGCCGCTCTAAGGGCCCAGTTTCTGCCTCGACCGATCCCACATCCTCGACCGAGGCAAGACCCAGTCCTAGTTGCCCCGGCCGAGATGCACCCTCCACCTCGGATACCATACCGAGATGTTCTTTTTGCTGGAGTTCCACGAACCCTAGGAAAGAGGATGGACCCCAATCAACAAGTCAGGCGTCTAGGAGTCAACCTAGGTGATCCAGCTGAGCATGATTATGAACTTAGACCTCAAGTTCTAACCATGATTCGACAATGTCAATTTGGAGGTGTAAAGAGAGAGTCTCCGCACCAACATTTGCAAAACTATGAGATTTTGATGGAGACTTTAAGACCATCAAGAGTGGAGAATAACAATTACAAGTTGAGGCCTTTCTATTTCTCTTTGAAAGACAAGGCGCTTGCTTGGTATCAATGTCTTCCGGCCGGAAAAATCAACACTTGGGAAGAGATGACAACGGAGTTTGTTACTAAGTTCTTTCCCCGTTCTAAGACCGTTGAATCGAGGAGAAAGATCAATGCTTTTATTATGAAGGACAAGGAAAGATTGTCTAAGTCATGGGAGAGATTCAAGGATCTTTTGTTGGATTGGCCACATCATGGGATTCCAAAGATCGAGTTGCTAGAGATATACTTCAAGGGTTTGGATGGAGATACTCAATTCAAGCTCCAATTACTTTCCGCCGGCACCTTCATAGATATGCAAATAGATGAAGCTTGGGATTTCATTGAAAAACAAGCAATACACATGGAGAAGTACTCCCATCAAAGAACTAAAGATAGAGCAAGGAGAGTTAGCTTCTAAGCCACATCATCTAATGGAGCCCAACTCACCTCGCTTAGCAATGAAGTAAAAGCATTGAAGGAGCTTTTAGTAGCTCAAACAAAGAAGGAGCAAGAAGGTGGCTACCAAGGAAGAAACAACTATCAAGGGCCCGGAACAATAATTACAACAACAACAACAACAACAACAACTCAAACAACAACAATTGGAGATCTAATCAACAAAATTCCGGTAACCCTTATTCTTATGTTAATAATGCTCTTAACACCCCCTCTTCTTCTTCTACTCCATTGCAAAGCTAGGAGCCTGCATCAAGTTCATCCCAACCACCAAAGAAAGATGTAGTGCTGGAGGCAATATTGATCAAGCTCAATGCTATGGAGACATCGATGAATTCATTTTCGAAGGCATAAAAATCCTTAGAGCAATAATTTTTCAACAAGGCGAATGAAGCACCAAGAGATCAAGGGAAGCTCCCAGCAAGGACAAACAGTAACCCTAAAGGACAGATCTTAGCAATAACAACATGCAGTGGATTGAAGACTACAGATCCAGTACCTCGGTCAAGCCACGACCAGATGAACACATCGGTGGAGGTGCTAACAGAGATGGAGCCCCAAAAAGCGAAAGATAAATTTGAAGTTTTTGTTCCACCTCCTGCTTATAAACAACCACTTCCATTCCCTCAGTCAAGGGTGAGGGCATATCTAGACAAGCACTTTGGGATGCCCGCCTATGGGAAGTTTTTGAAAGAGATTCTATCAAGGAAGAGGAAGCTGGAGGATGTTGGGGAAGAAAGGATGACATCTAAGTCTTCGGAGCTCATTCAAATCATGAAGGAGAAGATGCCACATAAATTAAGGGATCCCGGTTCATTTTGCATTCTAATTAAAGTTGGGATGTAACTTATGATGCATTATCTCATCTAGGAGCTGGCGTGAGCATCATTCCGATGGAGCTTTCTGAGAAGGTCGGACTTGGAGAGCCCAAGCCGGTGAAGATGACGCTATATATGGCGGATCGCTCCATTACCTCTCCCGTCGGTATTTTGGAAGACGTTCCCATCAAGTTAGGTAATTTCTACATACCTATAGACTTTGTTGCACTTTACATTCCGCATATTATCCCATCCCTATCATTCTCAAGAGGCCATTTCTAGCAACTTCGGGTTATAACGTAGATTGTAAGAACGCCAAGTTGAAATTCAATATTGGTGGCGATCATGTGGAGTTTTCATTGCTAGCTGTAGTGAAGGGAGAGCCGCTGGAGGATGACATCTTCAATATCTATGATGAAGAAGAATCTAGAGAATTGGTGAGCTCTATCTTTATTAAAGACCCTCTTGAAAAATTTCTTAGTTTTAGTTTAATGGAGGAAGTATAGATGTCTCTTGTGATGCAAATATACGAAGCTTAAAGGCATTGGAAGTAGATACAAGAGCAAGATTTGATAAACTGATTCAGGAGAAGAAAAGCACGTTAGGTTTCGGTCCTAGTTCCAGTACCTCGACCGAGGCACTTCCTAGACCAAGTGAGGTGTTCTTATCTGAAGAACATTTTGGTCACCCACCTCGGACACTGACCGAGATAGCAAGGGAAATGTTGTCAACTGAGGACAACAAACTTTCTGATTCGTTTTTTGAAAGTCACTTACAGTTGATGGAGCACTGGCTCCGCCAAGTTTCTGATGGTAAAGAGCCTTGGTATGCTTATATTGTCAATTACCTTGTTTGTCATGAAATACCGCCCGGATTGACGTACGCTCAAAGGAAGAAGTTCTTCAAGGATGTGCGCCATTACTACTGGAATGAACCTCTACTGTTCAAGGGAGGTCCGGATGGGATGCTTCGACAATGCATTCCGGAGGATGAAGTTGCTAGCGTCATGTGGCATTGGCACTCGCTTCCTTGTGGAGGACATGCTAGCGCTCACAAAACGTGCGCTAAGGTATTACGTTCTGGTTTCTTTTGGCCTACATTATTTAAGGATGTGAAAACGTTTGTTGTTTTAATGGGACCCTTCCCATGAAAACAATATTCAGGAGGTTGAGATTTTTGATGTATGGGGAGTTGGTTTCATGGGATGTGCCAAAGAACAGGGAACTTGTCAAGAAGGAATGAGATGCCACTCAACAATATTCAGGAGGTTGAGATTTTTGATGTATGGGGATTTGATTTCATGGGACCCTTCCAATTATCCGCAGGGAACCTCTACATTCTCTTAGCTTTTGATTACGTCTCTAGATGGGTGGAAGCTATCGCCTCCCCCACTAATGACGCCATGGTGGTTGTGAAGTTCTTCAATCGGACTATCTTTCCACGTTTTGGGGCACCACGTATCATCATCAGCGATAGAGGGACACATTTCATCAACCGGAAGTTCAAGGCACTTTTATCAAAGTATGGGGTCACCTAAAAGGTAGCAACCCCTTATCATCCTCAAACTAGTGGGCATGTGGAGATCTCGATTAGAGAAATCAAGGAAATTCTAAAGAATACCGTTTAGAGGACGAGGAAAGATTGGTCCATGAATTTTGACGATGCTCTTTGGTCTAATAGGACCACATTCAAGACTCCCATTGGTACCACCCCCTACAATTTGGTATATAGGAAGTCTTGTCATCTACCCGTGGAGCTAGAGCACAAGGCATATTGGTCAATCAAGTGGTTGAATTTCGACGTCAAGGAATCCGGAGAGAAGAGACTTTTAGACATTAATGAGCTAGAGGAGTTGCGTTTAAACACCTATGAGAATGCCAAGATCTACATGGAAAGAACGAAGAGATGGCATGAAGAGCATATCATTCCTAAGGAGCTCAACGAAGGAGATCTTGTTCTACTCTTCAACTCCCGCCTCCGCCTCTTTCCAGGTAAGTTGAAATCTAGATGGACAGGACCCAACATTGTGAAAACTGTTTTTCCCTATGGTGCAGTTGAGATTTGGGGTGAAACAAGCGGAAGTTTTAAGGTCAATGGTCATAGGCTGAAGAAGTACCAACCGAAAGCCCCGGCTGAGGAGATTGCACCACTATACCTTGTTTGAGGATGATGTACGGTCCAGCTAGCGACCTTAAACCAAGCGCTTCTTGGGAAGCAACCTAAGGTATTGCTTTCTTTTCCCTTTCTAACTTAGTTTTAGATAGTTTGCTTCGTTTTGTTTTTGTGTCCTCTAGACAGGAACCAGGTACTTTCTAAGGAAGGATTACAGCTCAGGAGCTACACTGGAAGGACTGAAGTTCGAGAAATTGAGAAGACGGAGTTTGACTGAGACACATCTCGGTTGTTGTCACAGCACCTCGAACGAGATGTTCTTCATCAACCGAGGCGACTAGGTTTGACATCCAGTCTGACACCTCGGTTGGTCGGGACCACCTCGACCGAGGTGGAATCAAATTCAGCAAGGGGTATAAAAGGCGAGACGGTTTCTCTCTCTTCTCATCTTTTTCCCTCTCAACAACTGCCTCGACCGCGGCGACCCCCAACTCTCAAATTCTCAGTTTTCACTCGTTTCTTACGATTCTTGGCTCAATTTTGCCGGAGGAAGCAAGAGAATCAGTTTCCAAGCATCAAACAGCAAGGAAAATGCTTCAATCTGCAAAATTTAGGGTATTTCATTCCAAACCCTAACTCCTTCCTTCTTTTACGTATTTCGAGCAGATCTGGCTTTGATTGCCAATGATTGTTGTTGAAAAAGATATAAGTACCCCTTAGGAAGCTTTTGGTAGTGATTTGGGAGAAAAGAACTTACAAATTCAAAGAGTGCGATCGAACAACAGCTCACCTCGATCCAGTCGACTATGTCTCGGCCAAGGTGTTCTTAGGGCAACCGAGATGATCTTGTCAAAAAAATGAGCAATAGATCTGATCGTCAGTTGGCCCTAAGGGACAAGCCTCCCAGTTCCCATCAGCCTTCCCCTTTTTCTGCTTCTCAGTTTGCTATTCCGGTGATCCACTAGCGACACCAGAAAGACTATGATCGTATTTTTGGGCGTCCGATAGTTGCCCTGTGCTTCCTTCACGTTGATGCCTTCGAGTGCCTCCATGTGGTGGAGGAATTGAAGAAGATGATCTCCACGGTTGGGTTGGAGGAGTTCATGGATATTAAAGCGCCTACTTAACTGGAGCCGACGATGAACTTTGGTAGCTAAGTTACTTACGTGCCGTAGCACAATGGAATCAAGTACCGGCTGCTGAACATGAACTATGTAGTTCCTATGGACCAATTTAGAGAGATTTTCGGCTTCCCTACCACTATTGTGACTGATTTTCCTTCCCGAGCGGTGGCTCGGAGTTTCCGGGGCAAGATAGCCCATGTGACAGACCATAGTGACAAATGGAGGCCCGAAGATTCCCGGGAGCGTATTATTTTCCATCTTGCTTTCCGCCTTGCTCACAGGATTTTCAGTGAGACACTTTTGGCGCGTACTGAGATGCCCCAGAAGGTCCGTCAAGGGGAGCTGCTGAGTTTATTTTGTATGGTCACGGGAGGAGTGCTGGACTTTGCTGCCATGCTGGTAGATGATTTGTATAGGATCAAGGGAAAGTCCAAGGGCGATATCTGTTGTGGTGGGTTGGTGACCCACATCGCCACTTCTATGGGCTTGGACCTGTCAGCTTGTACACTAGTTGCGGCTACGAAGCCGCTGGGATTGCACGAGATGATCACAAGACGTATTCTTGTTCCTCGTGGCCTTGACACGCCTTACGTTGCCATGCCATGGGAGACGACTGCACCATAGGGGATTATGTGGTCATCTCAGTTTTTTGTCTTTGACCGTCAGTTCTGGTCTGCTACTTGGTTTCCCTACATGCAGGATGCTAGAGATGCATCTGACAATGATGAAGATGATGATGAGGGGTATGATAGAGGAGCTGCCATGGAGACCGGTACTGATACTGGCGGCCCTAGTGTTCCCGTTGTCGATCTTGATGATGAGGCGACGGAGGAAGAGAGAGCAGCACCATCACCACCACCACCTCAGCGCAGATCCTGCAGACGTAGAGATTCCGAGGCTCACCGATGGATTGATGAGCTGAGTGAGCAGATGATTGACTCTTATGCGGCCATGACAGTTGACATGTCCCAGCGCTTTGTTGATGGGCGTTGCCACACTGATGGATGGATACATCAGATAGGGGAGAGCCAGCATTACCAGCGAAAGATGATGGAGATTCAGTTCCAGTAGATGATGGGCTACCCATTCGACCCGACCCAACACCCTTACATTCCACATCCACCACCGCCAGCTGACAAGGATGAGAGCTTCATGGATTTCATTAATTTATTATGCAGTTCAACTAGGTCCGGTGAGTACTTTATTTCCTTAGACTTATATTTGACCCATTGGGACAATGTGTCCCATGTATGGGGTATTTGGATGTATTTTTGTGACTTATGTGTGTATGGTTTGTATGACTCCCGAATATTATGATCTTATTCTGTTTTATTTGGCTCTATGTGCTTATCTGTCATTACATGCATACATACAGGTTTCTGTTTGAGAAAAACGTCGAAAACTAGTTTGAAAAAAGAATTTTATGACCTCGACCGAGACGTTCATGGCCGATCGAGGATGAACACTTTTCACTCGAAAGTGTGCGTCACAAAGTCTTAAATTTCTAAAACTGAAATTAAGCAAAAGCGAACCCGCAGTGTACGGATCGGGGTAGTAAAGCTAGAATTTCAGAGTATCAAACTCAGGGATTTGGGGGGAACAAATTCAGTTTGTAAATTGTCAAGCAAGAATAATAAGCTTTTGCAAATATGATAAGGAAAAGAAAAATTCTAAAGATCCAGATATCCAATTGTGCCAATTGATTCAAGATATTCTATGGATGTAAGGACAAAGTCGGGATTGCAAAGGTATTTCTAATGTAAGGTTATGTACAGTGAAGTTCCAAAACCCTATATGTCTCACCCAAAGGCTCTTTCTATAAAGGTTGTTGAGACTGCAGTATCGAAAGGATCAAAGGGTAAGAATTACTCTCAAATACCCATGCCCAAACTCAAGGGAATAAAAGATAAGCCAAAACGGTTAAGGTTGTGACACTCGAAACCGAAGTAGGGGATGTTGAGTCTCACTACTACCTATAAAAGGTAAGCCAATGCTAGGTTAAAGAAAATTTTTAACTTTGGATCAAAGCAAATGCAAAAGGACGTACAACAGAGGAAACCACGGTCGGATCTTGAAGAACCACGGCCGTGGAACTCAAGAACATGCCATGGAAAACCTCGACGACGAGGTTTCTCGCAACTCTCAGGGTCCAATCTGTTTAAGTTCATTCTATCATCATCTATGCCACAACTATCAACCCTTTACCTTAGAATCGCTAAAGGTTTTTAGCCAACAATCATCATTGTAAAATCAACAATCAAATAAAAAAGGAATAAAAGATAGAACTTTGAAACCTTATGAAAAAACACCGAAAACCAATCTCAATCTCAATAAGATCAACAATCTTTCAATGTGTTCAATGTATAAGGAATAGAATAAGAATCTCTCACAATACTAAAGGAACAAAAAAGAACGGGATGTCAATCCGCATTCTATCGAAACCCTAAGATATTTCTCCAAGTACGCAATCTTCAAAATGCGTCCTTCTCCGAGTCTTCCCTGTACGCAGTATGATCTTCCTAAGCAATGCCCTCGAAAAGCGTTGGATGCAAGCCGTCGATCTCAACTTCTCCCTAAAGTCGGTGCTCCAAGTCCGTCTTTCAATGTTGAAGGTTATCGGATATATGTAGGGAAAAATCTAGGGTTTAAAGACAAAACCCAAAATATTTGGGCTGAAAAGAAGTCGAGCCCGCTGGTATCATAAAATACTCTAGGCCGCGTAAGACGGTATCAGAAGATACTTTGGCGCGTCCTAACTTCCTTTTATGCTCTTTTTTTCCCACTTCAAGGCTTGATCCTTAAATATGTCATTTCTACTCCATAATTCGCCAATTTACCTACAAATCCAATAAAACTCTGTGTAGACCTCTATTCTTGCAAAGTAGGTGAATATAACCATAAATGTCATGAATGTATATCTATGCAAAATAAAGGGAAAATTTACATAAATGCATGCCTAAATATAGGTCATAATTCATATCATCAAACACCTCGGATGACGCCAGAACACCTCGACCGAGATGGCTTTAACTGGTAATTTTTTGAAACATTTTGTGCTTCTTCTCTAGATATGACCTCAATGATGATTTTGTTTGCAGATTGGTTTTGAAATCTTTATATGCTCGAAAGGTTTTATGATATGTTTAAGTTGCAAAATGCTTTGTTTGAAATTCTAGCACGTTTAATACTTTGTTTTTATCAAAATTATGTTGGATTTGAAGGTTGACAACACATGATGAGTTCTATCAGATTCTTCTTGGGATGTTTAAGTTGCAAAATGCTCGAAAGGTTTTATGATATGTTTAAGTTGCAAAATACTTTGTTTGAAATCTTTATATACTCGAAAGGTTTTATGATATGTTTAAGTGAAAGTGAAGTTGAGATGTTGGCTGGAAGTTTTAGAAAGAAACAAATAGGTTTGGGGAAGTCAATCATGATGATGAGTAACTCGGCACCGTTCACATAGCCGGGTGTTTGTGTCTTGCCTAAGTCGGATTGAGAGATATTCCTAACGGGTCATGGTATGTGCATCAAGGGTTTGAGGCATCTCGAGAAATTGATGATTGCTGATTTCCTAGGCTTCGGTTATTGTGCACCTCTGTCCAAGCATCCCAAAAAGTAAAAGTAAAATAAGCAAAGCTTATTGGTGGAAGATGTTGAAGTTCAAAGCAAGTGAAGTGAAGTGAAGATCCTTTTCCCGGATTCTAGCACCACATTCCCTATATACATCCTACCCTCACACGTTTCTTGACCTTCTTTCGAAAATCCCTTGAGACTTCGAGCTTGTTGATTGACTTGGTGGTTTAAACTGGATTATACATGATTAATTTCGATAATTATGATTTATTATGCATTCTATGATTTTATGCAAAGATGAACAACATGATGAGCTTGTTGATTGACTTGGTGGTTTAAACTGGATTATACATGCTTTGTTTGAAATTTTTGGCATGTTTAATACTTTATTTTTATCCAAATTATGTTGAATTTGAAGGTTGACACCACATGATGAGTTCTCTCACTTTCTTCCAGGGATGATTAAGGCAATTCATTCTCTTCTCTTTTTCTTCTTCACAATGCTTAGCCCCTCATATACATATTTGCCTCCCTTTACCTATCCTAGAATTTGGAAGCAAGTGAAGAAAAGCAAGTGAAGTGAAGTAGAGATGTTGGCTGAAAGTGTTAGAAAGAAACAATTAAGTTTGGGTAAGTCAATCTTTTTGATGAGTAACTCGACACCATTCACATAGCCGGGTGTTTGTGTCTTGCCAAAGTCGGATTGAGCGATATTCCTAACGGGTCATGGTATGCGCATCAAGGGTTTTAGGCATCTCGAGAAATTGATGATCTCCTAGACTTCGGTATTGTGCACCTCTGTCCATGCATCCCAAAAGTAAAGTAAAAGTGAAAATAAGCGAAGTTTATTGGTGGAAGATGTTGTGATTCAAAAGAAAGTGAAGAAAGATCCTATTCCCGGATTCTAGGAACACATTACCCTATATATATCCCACCCTGACACGTTTCTTGACCTCTTTTTGAAGCCCTTGAGACCTCCAGCTTGTTGATTAACTTTGTAAGAGCCCTAGTCCTTGGAGCCTAGTTGAGCTTTAGTGAGCCTTGTCTTTACCCCTGTTAGCCGCCCCTGTGCACCACCTGGGCTACCCCAGTGGCTAGGCGCCCCTACGCCCTGGGCTAGCCGCCCCTGCGGCTCTGCATGAGTGCAGACACTTTTATTGACTCTTTGACCCGTGCTTTGCGGTTGGCTTCTCTTATAAGCTTTGCCTTGCTTCAGATGAGGGGTTTCTTACCTCATTCCAGCTTCTTCATCCTCTCTACGTTCTTCATCTCCTTCCTCTCCTCTTCTTGATCTTCCTTTGAGTTTGTGAGAAGTTTTGAGAGTTTGCTTGAGGCTTTGAGCTTGGTTGATCTAGAAGTTGTTGCTAAGGGTTGTTGTTGTTGTGTTGAGATTGTAGATGTGTTGTGTGCTCCTGGTTGCAGCTTAGGGCTTGTTGTGGTAAGCTCTTCTCCTTTATCTCTCTTCCTTCCTTCTTTCTTGCTTCTTTCTTCCCTTCTAGCTTAGGATCACAAGCTAGACTTGGGTTGGATCCTTTCCTGTCTGTTTTGATGATCATATATGTGTATATGTGCATATATGTTGATGTGGTGTGTTGAAGAAGTGAAGAGAGTCGAGAAAGGGATCGAAGAGAAGTCGGGACCAAATTTCTACACAATTGGCCGCCCCTGCGCCTGACTCCAGCCGCCCCTGCGCCTCACAGGGTCAGCCTTTCATTCCTTGCTTCTGTTGGTGCATACCTAGTTAGTATGTCTTCCTTCCTTCCTTTCCTTTTGGCCATTTCTTAGTTGATAGCTAGGCTAGTGTGGTTAGGATGAGTAGCATGTTAAAGATGTGCCTTAGGCACTTGTGTTAATGTTGAGGTTATGCAGTAGGCATATATGAGCTTGTTGTGATCTTGAGGTTTAGATTGAGGTTGTAGGAGGGTTATGGTTATGGAGACGAGTCTCCTAACCCTTGCAGTATATGATGTTGTGTGCCTTGCTATTGCAGGCGTTGGTTTCTTCCCCAAGGGGAAGCTGTGACGTGGTATTGGATACGAGTGTATGAGGTAAGTCCATAGGACTTACTTAGTGTTTAGTTATGGATTTGTGTGATTGTGATGGTTATGTGTGTTCATATGATTGTGCATTTATAACCTACACCGGACTATGATGACCATTTATTACATTTATATGGCCCAAGTGTATTATAACGGGCGGTAACCACCGGTCTCCGCCTGCGGGTTAGGAGAAGGTGCCCTGAAGATGATCTCATAGGAGGGGACGAGTGCTGACCACCCCCATGCAAAACTCCTGTGTTACGTTGGATGGGACAGGGTTCTTGAGGCTCCTCGTATTACAAAAGAAGTTGAATTAGTAATGGAATCACGTAATGAAAGATTATAAATGAATGTATGTGGCATTGCATGTATGAGATGTTGATGTGTGTTTGTGCTATTACCTTCATGCTTATCTATTGTTGTAGCTAATGGTGTATACCGTGTTGTAGATAATCTGCAGGTTAGGAAGACTGCAGAGTGAGCCAGATGGTGTGACCTACCGAGGACTTCTGTACATTAGGATGCGTGGGATGGGATCTTTTGTATCTTATGTTTATGTTTGATGTTTTGTACTCATCTTTGTGTTTGTAAACACTTTTGATGTATTATATACAGCTTTTATGTATTTGGTTTTATTCTACTTGTGCCTTGTTGTAAGATTCAGTGAACTTGTTGTCAGGCTAGGGTTAGGATCCATTGTGAGATCCTAGCCAAATATAGCATCTCAAGTCTTGTGGATTTGGGGTGTTACAGAGTTGGTATCAGAGCCTTAGGTTGACAACAATGACACTTGCTATCTGCAATAAAGGTAGAGTGGATAAATAAACAGAACCCACATAGGGTCTGACTTTTCAATTGTTTTTGGTTTTAAAGCGACTACAGATGTTTTGGGATAGTATGTACAGAAGTCGTCACCCATCTGAGGATCTCGACAGTATAGATATATATATATATATATCTCTTATATGATGATGTGTATGCATGTATTATTAAGTATTATATATATATATATATATATATATATATATATATATATACATATGGCCTATATAGAGCCTTATAAGTTAGGTGTGCATACCCCGTAGATGGCTCGGACTAGGGCTACTACTGCTGCAGGCAGAGGTAGAGGTAGACCACCTCTTCCTCCAAGAGGGATAGGACAGGGACCAGCTCCGCTACAGATCCACCAGTGGTGGAGGAGGCTCTGATACCAAAATGGAGCTAAGGAAGCTAAGGAGTCCTTGGAGCTACATTCTGGAGTTTTGAGGACTTATTAGAAGATCTCAACAAGCATGGAAATGATTTAGAAGATTGATTTTGGACCAGATTCGAGGTGTTTTACATTCAGCTGAGATTCACCTCGGTCACCTACAGTACCACCTCAACCGAGATGATCTTGAGGAGCGTCTAGACCGAGGCGAACACCTCACCGCCGACAAGATCTTTATTATTGGATGAGATCTTCTATTTTTGGAAAGAGAATATAACATATTTTTGGCTGGATTTTTGGAAGGAAGATAATATTTTTGGCTGATATATTTTGGAAGATATGGATATATTTTCTAGAAAATTATGTTTTTAAGATATTTTATATTTGGAAGATAATTCTCCTATATAAAGGGTTGTATCATCTTCGGATCACTGATTTGCGGGAGGATTTTCTGAAGAGTTTGAAGGAAGTTTTGAAGGTTGAAGTTCAAGGAAGGAAGGAATCAAGTTGAAGTTGGCTTTGAAGGAGTTTGTAAGATCTTCTTAGTTTGGCTTTTGGTTTTGTTGTCTTTTCTGATTTAGGAACGCTGGTTGTTTGTTTGTTTCATTCAGTTATTGAGACCTTTGTGTTAAGGTTTTCTTGTTTGAATATTGATTCCTTCTCATATATTTGATTATTGTTATCATGATGATAGTTGGCTAAGTTCTTTATGCGATTCTAGGGTGATTGGCTGAAAATTGTGGGAAAGACATAATAGAATGATCTTAACCCCACCATGACCCTGAAAGCTCGAGCCTTTACCTTAAACGTAGAACACCTCGGTCAGTCATTAAACATCTCGGCCGGGATGGAATATAACTGAACGAGGTGAACCTTTCGTGAACCTTATCTGAGTTAAAAGTTTCTGTTTGCCAAATCTTATCCTTATTATAACTTTCCTGGTTCAATGCAAGCCTAGGATGAGACTTACCCGGTGATTCCTTTGCTTGTTTACCAAAGATCACGAGTGTAGGTAATAAAGGTTTATCCTTTGTTGGGGTTTGAGTGTGCCTTCATCCCATCTTTGAGAGCTAGCCTGAGACTTACCCAGTAAAGGTCGATTCTATCCCCTTGGGTGGTGTGTTGGTTTGAGATTATAGTTCCTTTCCTTAGTACCTTGAGACTTACCCGGTAAAAGGATCTTTGGATTGGGATATTGAGTAGTGAGACTTACCTAGTGATCTATTCTCACTTTAGAAACACCTTCCCTTTGCAAACCTCAGATTTGTACACGCTATCCTTTGAGATCTTGAGTCGGAACCACAACTTGATGCTTTAATCTCTAGAATCCGCATTCCCTTTATCTGACTTTTATATCATCTTTGATTGCTTTAATTTGCTGCTTGTGGTTATTTGACAACCTGATTACCATACTTTGTTTCACCATAGTCCTTGTGATCGACCCCTAGAATTCTTGCTTTTATTACAATTGATCCATACACTTTGGGTTTGTATGTTGTTCAAGCATACTTCTTGGGTTATAAATAAAAGCTTGCACACACCTTTTGGAGCAAACATTACCATAATAATGTAACGAGCATAATGGAATCTCCAATTATCCGTTTTAACAAACTTAAGGTCAAACTATACAAACCCGCAATACGAAAAACGAATAAATTCATAACTTATTTGTTACTAACCCAATATATGATCCGGAAAAAGATACGTACTCCTGGCAATGCAGGGAGTAAGAGCACGGTATGAAACTTCACGTCCGATGATTGTAGTGGTCGTCGGTGTTCCGATAGCGGTAAATGGAAGCTTTACCAAAAAGCTAACAAATGGGAAATAACTTTGTACCACGTTGAAGAGAACAAGATAAGGGACTCGATGGTACAAACGGATCTGAAAAAGGATGAACGATGATTGATCTATGGCTAAGTAAAGATGGGCGAAAGTTTCGCTTCGTTGCTTCGATTTCTCTCAGCAACTTTTGATCACAATGAAATGTGGAAGAAAGGTAAGCCGCCTCTTCTTTTGTACAATTATAAGTATATATATAATATAATACAATATATATATATATTTGTTTATATGTGTTTTCTATAAATTGAAAATGAAGCATATTGCGCCGCCTTCAATTCATACAGGTAAGTTTTATTTATTTTATTATTATTAAAATATATATATAAATAATAATGTTTATCCAAAATATTTAATTAAAATGTGGTTATATTTTCCGGTCTCCAAATTTTATCAAATTGGAATAGAAACTCCGGAATATTATCGGGATAATTAATCCATAACTATCTCATAAAATGGGCATTTCTAAGTCACATTTCTTAACTACTAAGAATCGGAATAGCGACTCTTTTATCCGTTTCGTCTTTTTATATTATTTCACATCTAGAATATATCCGATGTCCCGATCATTTCTCTCAACTGTAACTTTATTTATTGGAGCTCTCAAATGCTTCAAATAACACCGGTTGTTACAGGCTCTTATGTCACACCCCCCTAAAAACAAGTTTCGTCCTAAAACTTGCAAAATCCCAAATCCTCTCGGACCCATATGCCGAGGTATAACTCTCTCTATCGGAGGTATCACATCTCCACTCAAAAGGTCAACACCTATATCATTCTATAACCTCACAACACATGCATGGAGGAATCACCATCTCTAGCAACAACATCAATATGCCCTCCAAGGGCATAGAGGAAAACCATCTCTAGCCATCCTATAATCACATCACAAAGGTGTAGATGAAACACATCTCTTGCCATACTCACATCACAGGGCATAGAGGAAACACATCTCTAGCCATATCACACTCATAACATAAGGTATGGAGGAAAAACATCTCCAGTGAAACTATGTCCATCAAAATAGCGTGGAGGAATAACCATCTCCAACTAAATCCTAATCGCATCCAAATAGCATGGAGGAAAGAACCATCTCCAACTATAATCATAACACAATCTAGCACATCAAGATCTGACAAGATCATATATCCCATCATAGCTAGCACAAAAATAAACACATCAAAGCACATAAGCACATAATCACAACACTCACCAAGATAGCACTAAGATCTACTCGTCAATCGTACAGGTGCATCTTTCTCGGCATAAAACTCGTGATAGTTTCTCTTGATATTATCCTCAGTTTCACATTAGCCTCAGTAGGTTCTCGTCTCAACCATTGTATCCTAAACATGGGAATGTCCTTCTAATGCATGCGTCTCATACCTCGCTCTAGGACTGCAATTTGATGCTCAACAAAACTGTGGTCCGGCTCAACCACCAAATCATCATAACTCAGAATGTGTCTTGGATCTGGTATATACTCCCTCAGCTGAGACACGTGAAATACAAGATGAACACCCTCTAACCTCGGAGGTAAAGCCAATTTGTATGTTGCCCTCCCAACTCTGTCCAATATCTCAAAAGGATCGACATATCGGAGACTCAACTTCCGCTTTATGCCAAAACGTATGACGCCTCGCGTCGGAGATACTCTCATCCAGACATGAGCTCCCACTTTGAACTCTAGAGGTCGACGCCTCCTCTCTAAATATGACTTTTGGCAACTTTGTGCGGCCAACATCCTCTCTCTAATCAGCGCTACTCGAGTCATATCATCTTTAATCTGCTTTGGCGCAATACCACTAAAACTTCTAAGCTAATCCCAACATAGCAGTCTACGACATCTACACCCATACAATGCCTCATATGGGCCCATCCCAATTGATGCATGCTAGTTGTTATTGTATGAGAACTCAACTAGTGGGAGATGATCTATCCACACTTGTCCCCAATCCAACAAACAAGCTCGCAACATATCCTTAAGGTTCTTGATAGTCCTCTCCGACTGACCATTTGTCTGGGGATGGAACACAGTCGTAAAGTGTAGACTCGTCCCCAAAGCAGGTTGAATCTACTGCCAAAACCTCGAGGTAAATCGCCCATCTCGATTTGAGGCGATCGTCCTCGGTACACCATGGAGTCTCACTATCTGCCAAGTGTACTCCTCAACCAATATGCTCAATGGACACATTTCCCCAATAGGGATGAAATGTGCGGTCTTCGTCAGTCTATCAACCACAACCCATATAGCATCAAAAATCCTACTAGGCCTCAATCCGGTCACAAAGTCCATGGAGATGTCGTCCCACTTCCACTGTAGTACTGGCAGTGGATGGAGCTCACCTCTAGGTCTGCAATGCTCTATCTTGACCTACTAATAGGTCGCACACTGTGCCACAAATTTGGCTACATCAGGTTTCAACCCTCCCCACCAATATGATTGTCTCACATCATGGTACATCTTACTCGTACCTGGATGTAGTGAATAAGGTTTACTGTGAGCCTCTCGTAAAATCCTCTGTCTCAGCTCCGCATCAGTGGATACACAGGCGCAGTCGTGGCATCTCATCACTCCATCAGCTCCTATAGAGAACTGTGGTGCCTCACCACGAGACGTCCTCTCTCGAATTCTCATCAAGGTCGGGCAGGTCCCCTGCTTCTGTTGGATCTCCTAATAGATTAAGTAGAACCTCTAAAGTGTACAACTAGGCATCCTCATCGGGAAATTGGATGTCCAACTCTAGCCAAGCTAGATCTCTCTATAACTGAGGTTGAATTGTTAGTCTTGCAATCGCCTTCTCTAGAGGCATCTTCCTACTTAGGAATTGGCAACAACGTTCGCCTTCCCTGGATGATACAAAATCTTAAGGTCAAATTACTTGATCAACTTGAGCCACCTACGCTGGCGGTTATTCAAATCCAACTGCGTAAAAATATACTTCAGACTCTTATGGTCTGTGAAGATCTGACATGTAGCACCATACATGTAATGTCTCCACATCTTCAAAGCATGAACTACCGCTGCCAACTCTAGATCATGAGTCGGGTAGTTCTCCTCATACGTCTTCAACTGTCTAGACACATATGCAATCACTCTGCCCCTCTACATCAACACGCATCCCAAGCCTAGCTTGGATGCATCACTGTAAACTAGAAAATCCTTTATACCCTCTAGTTGTGCGAAGATAGGAGCAGAAGTCAAATGCCTCTTCAACTCATCAAAACACTAGGCACACTACTCAGACCATACAAATTTGGTAGTCTTCCTCAGCAAACTCCTAAGTAGACGAGCAATTGCAGAAAATCCGTCCACAACACGTTGGTAATAGCCGGCTAGGAAAAGGAAGCTACGCACTTCCTCCACATTCATTTGTGTCGTCCACGCTGCTACAGACTCGATCTTCTCTGGACCAACATTGATCCCATCGGCGGAGACGATATGACCCAAGAATGCTACCTCTGGCATCCAAAACTCTCACTTAGAGAGCTTGGTGTATAACTCTCTATCTTGTAAAACTCGCATCACAATCCTCAGGTGTCCTGCATGCTCCTCTCTACTATTAGAGTACACTAGGATGCCGTCTATGAAGACCACCACAAAATGATCTAAGAAGTCGATGAAGATGCTATTCATCAACTACGTGAAAACAGTTGGGGCATTTGTAAGCCCAAATGGCATCACTACAAACTCGTAGTGTCCATATCGGGTCCGAAATGCCATCTTGTGCACGTCTTGCTCTCTCACCCTCAATAGGTGATATCCTGATAGCAAGTCGACCCTGGAAAACACAGTCGCTCCTTAAAGCTGATCTAAAAAGTCATCAATACGGGGCAGTGGATACTAGTTCTTGATGGTGACCTTGTTCAACTTTGTGTAGTCGATGCACAGTCTCAACGATCCGTCCTTCTACCGCACGAAGAGGATAGGTGCTCCCCACGGGGATACGCTAGGGCGATTGAAGCCCTTCTTAGCCACCCTTCTCGAGTTTCTTCTTCAGCTCCAACATCTCGACATGCGCCATACGGTATGGGGCCTTCGAGATCGGCCTTCTACCAGGATCTAACTCGATACCGAAGTTCACACTCCTTTGAAGCGGCAAACTGGACGGCTCAGCAAACACATCTATAAACTCACAGACCATTGGAATATCCTCCAATGCTGGACTCTCCCCATCCTTCATGGCATAACACTAGAAGGCCTCACAACCCTGGGCGATCAATCTCGTTGCACGTACCGCATTGATGACAAAACCCGTCTTCCCAAGGCCCCAACCTCCGAAGACCACTATCTGACCTAACTCGGTAGAGACTATTATAGTCCTCCTACCTACATTTAATACAGCACGATGTCTACGCATGCAATCCATACCCAAAATGACTTCCGCATGCACCAATGGCATGACAAAGAAGTATAGAAGCTGCACAAGAGTCCCTAAACAAATGGGACAATCACGTATCTCGCAGGTACCTCTAACCCTACTACCATCAGGTAACCCTATAATAAAGGGTATCCCCTCTATCGTAGCTAGACTCAAACGCTCAACACATACATCAGAAATAAATGAATGCGTAATACCCGTATTAAATAAAACTCAAATAGGTAAACCATGAACCAGAATGGTACGTGTAGCTGCCGGTGTAGTTGGCTCCTCTACACTCCTCATGTAATATCCGGAATTTTTATTCCGTTTAATTCCGAATCAATTCGGACTTTGAGCCGTTGACGGTTCCCATTCTATCTAGTTTTTTTTTCTTTCTTCACAAATTTTATCATTTTATGTAGAATTTAATTCACATAAAATGATAGATTTATATCAAACCCTAATTCTTATAATTAATCCTTAACGACGACTTTAGACGAGATCATGACAAGGCTGAGACGAGACTGTGGCGAAGCTGTGACGAGACCGTGATGAGTTATGACGAGGCCATGACAAATCTGTGACAAGGCCATGCATGGGCTTGACAAGGCCATGACGAGTTTTGACGAGTTTTGACAACTCAGCCCACCCTTAATTTTAACAGCTCCAGCCCACTTCCTCCTTTAATTTTTCAGCCAGTCCTTGCCCTCCTGCAGCCCGTTTGTATGGTGATTGTGTCGGCCCAGCAGCATATCCAGCCCAGCAAGTGAAGAGAGAAGCAGGTCATCAATCGCCAGCCCAAGAGCGCTCCATCTCCCTTGCAGCTACCACGTCCTCTATAGACGTTACAAATGAAAGTAATTGCCCACGTTTCACGCCTCCTTTTACTCCCTCTGTTGATACCTTCCATACCCATCAAATCTTCTCTACACACTTACCACAATCGCAGCAGCAAGCAACCAAACGCCTCCTTCTGCACACAGCTAGGGACGCTTCAGCTCCGTCCTCTCCGTCTACTTGCATGCTGCGCCTTCCTCCTTCTGTAACAGATCCTCGCTCCCCTCTTCACGTCTAGCCAGTGCAAACATCACCCACCGATTTGCCCCTGGACGAGCCTTCTGCAACCAGCAATCAACCGGACAACACCTCCAGATGACGAGCTGTTGAAGCCTCCTACTTCCGCCTCTGATCTGGGTCGTGTAGCAATAGACAGGAAATCTCACAACAACTTCAGCAGTCCCACCGCAACCCTTGCAACCTTCTTTGTCGACCCTCCTCTCCAGTCGCCTTTCAGCCCTGGAGTCGTGCACAAGCAGCACCTGGGCGTCGTTCTGCGCATAGGAGCCGGCAAGACCAACAGCCAGGAGCAGCAGCAGGAGCGTTCACCCTTCTGCACATCCCTTGCAACCTCGTGAGCCTCGTGGGCGAGTTTTATAGTTGAGTGTAACCTTACTCTTTCAACCTTGCTTTCCTTCAATCATATGTATACTTATATCTGATACTAAACCATCTAGGAACCATGTATTTCAGTCAAGAAAACAACAGCAGAGAGCTGTTACGTTTTTCTCAGTTTTCGGAAGTGACGAGCAGTCAACTTCGGTTCCAGATTTGGGTAAGTTACACTTCTTCTTTTTCGCTGAATTTTGGATATGTTGTAGTCAGTAGTACATAGTAGATCATACTAAAAATTGGGAAGAATCAGAGTTACGGTTTGAGAGTTATGATGTTGCAAAGTGACTCCTCGTGCAGATTTTTTTATAAATGTGCTGAGTTGAGAAAAACAGCATGGGATGCTGTTTTGGGAGATAGTTTTGAATATGATTTTGATCTCTGTTTGACTTGAATTTTGGATATGATTTAGTTGACATATTATAGTAGAATATATCAAAATGTGGGATAAATCCAGCGAGTGGTTTAGGAGTTATGATTTTTCAAAGTGTACTTAGATTTTGGCTAAGTATAGGAAACTTCAAGTGTTGTAACCAACTTTGGAAATTTTTGTAGAAGTAAAGGGTGAACAGTTTTAAGAAATTCTTGCTTCTAGGAGTAGATGAGGTATCATAGATGATCTAGAGAATTATTTCGGAATTTTTATAAGATTATTCGAATTTTATATTTGAAGTTGTAGTTGGACTTTAGTGACTTTTCGGGAAATAGAAAATAGGTAGTTTTTCTAGTTGTTACCTAAAATCATCCTAGGGAATAGAATATGGTTAGTTAGCCTCAAATTATAATTTAAGTACATATTTCGAGTTTTTGGAAGTTCCGGGACTAAGGGTAAAATAGTCATTTTACCTTAAATAAACAATGTAATAACTTCTGCACTTGGAATCGTACATCTTAGGAGTTTTATACTTCTAAGTACCCCAGGATAATGTGTTGACCCACGTGCCTCCTTTGATAGGCAACTGAGTTCCTACCGTTACTGATTGAGTGTTGTTAAGAGAGACGAGATTGGATTCTAGTAAGTCCACGGACTTACTTAGTTGGCTTCTTGTATGAGTGTAATGTGTATGAGTGGTATTTGTTAGTTATGATAAACAACGAAACCGGATTAGGTCGACCTTATTATTTATGTAATTGACCCAAGTGTATGATAACGGGTCGTGACATCATCTGCCTAGCTCTTGCGAGAGTCTAGGAGGTTCCCTGCGACCAGCCCAGTCCGGTAGACGGTCAGATGCATTAGTACCATTCCGTGTTGGTAAACGGGGACAGGGGCGAGGTTTGGGAATCCCTCGTGTCACAAAATAAGTATCATTAGTAATGACCTATCACCTAATTAAAGATAATAAAAGGATTGAGTGGTGCATGTTGATTGTGTATGATGTGTGATTGTGCTTTTACCTTTATACTTATGCATAGAATGTTAGCTAACGGTTTTATACCGCTTGTAGATGCCTTGCAGGTTAAGACAGTTGTAGAGAGATCCGGAAGAAATGGTCAGCCGGGTCCACGTACTCATTTAGTTGGGGACGAGGTTGTCTTATGTACTTCATATGCGTCGTTTTAGTACCTTTGATTTGTAAGGCTGATACATATTTTTTCATGTATATATTGTTTAAAGTTTTCAAATGTTTTTAATAATTTTGTGCCTTGTTGTAAGATCCTAGTAAAATTGTTGTCAAACTAAGGTCGGGACCCATTGTGAGGTCCTAACCAGTAGCTCCCCGAGTTCTTAGAATTTGGGGTGTTACAATATGGTATCAGAGGTCTCGGTTGGCAACAATGGCACTTGAAATCTTCTGAAATACCAAATGTATAAAATAACTAGAACCCGAAAGGGGTCTAAATTTTCAAAACGGATTTATGTTTTTTACACGCACGCATAGTCGGGTTGTTGGGTTAGTAGTACGTCGGACCACCATCGCTCTCCGTGGATCTTTACAACTTGGATCGATACGAGTTAGCACATAGACTTATTA
Organism: Fagopyrum homotropicum; assembly: GCA_033239125.1. NCBI lineage: Eukaryota > Viridiplantae > Streptophyta > Magnoliopsida > Caryophyllales > Polygonaceae > Fagopyrum > Fagopyrum homotropicum. The sequence goes on from BSWB01000006.1 coordinate 87,359,028, forward strand.
TGATGAGTATTAATGTATGTTGTATATATGTATATGTGTAGCATGTTAGTATCCTAAAGGATATATTATATCCTTTAGTTGGGATATCATGAAGCGATTATCGCCTCATGATAAATCGGTAGCAGACTTGAAGAGTTTTCAACACGAGACAAAGGACTCAAACCTTGGATCAAGTATTATACTCGGGTTGGCGTCCTAGTAACCCTTGTTAACCATCCAAAGAACTAATAGGTGAAGAAGTAAAGTTGTGGAGATAATTTTGACCATAAGTACAATCAAATGAGGAAGAATTCCCGAGTCAACACAAAGAGAAGAAATAGAAGGTCATACAAAGGACTTGGTTGTATGAAGCCGATAGATGAATTATAAGAACCATGCAAGACACTACAGGAGTGCGGAGTAGAGATAACAATATTGGAACGAGACAAGTAGAATTGAGTACAACCAAGATTGCGGAATCAAGGACATTACCATCGAGGCGGATGCCCCACATACCATTATGGGCATGAGAAACCAGAAGAGATAAAGTGTCAATCTGAGTGTGATAATCTAAGGTGCACGGAATGAAGACCTATAATTGAGTGTAAAAGTGAAAAGGCAGACCCCACAAATGTGGGGAGGGTTGACCTCCTCAAAAATATAAGAAGTTTGAAAGAAATCGCGATGCCAATATCCAAAGAATGGAGGCCTATAGCAGGGTCAATGGAGTTTTAGGAAGGCGATATTACCACCAACACTAGTGAAGAAATCTATATGGGAGAACGACCTTGCTAGACTTGGGAGCCCAGGGTAACCCAAATAATCACGGGACCTAAGCCATCAACACAGATGGTCCATGCAAAAAGGGAACTGCAAGTGGATGATCATTACGGCCATAAGAATTTCAAAGATGCTTGCAAGCTATCGTAAAAACTTGAAACGACTATTTATGCTAGATGAATGACACAATCGGACTAGAGAAATGGAGTAGCCCATAAGAAGCGGAAGGGTGGAAGGTAGAAGGACTAAAGAAGTATAAAAGGATTTTTATGAGCAACTGTTTACCTACTAGCTAAGGAAAATTTTGACAGGTCACAAGTAACACGGAATGGAGACTTACAACTTAATGTAAGAGCGAAAGGTAGACTTCACGAGCCGGGAGACGTTTTGTCTTCTTTAAAAGATAAGAATTCTAAGAGGAATCACAACGCCAGTATCGAAAGGATCGAAGCCCTGTAACATAGTCAACCGAGATTTAGAAGGAAATATTACAAACATCGCCGATTAAGAACCTGTGCTGGTGAGAATCTTGTGGGGGACTCAAAAGTCTAGGTTAACCCCATTTATGACAGAATATAAGTCATCAACACAGACGGTCCTTGTAAAGAGACTACAAATAGGTGGTAATTAAAAGTCATTGGAACTACAAGACGCTTACCATCTATCGTGGAGTGTTAAGAACGACTTTTGACGTTAGGCGAATGGCACAGTGAGACTTGGGAAAGAGAGTTGTCCCAAAGGAAGCAGAAGAGGGAAAGATAAGACGAACTAAAGAAGGATAAAAGGATTAATCTAGTAGGTGATGTGTACCAAAAGTTTAATACCAGTAGAGGTATGAAATTGAGATAAGTCAATTATAGACTAACCGATGTCAACCAAGGACATGCAAGTATTGTTTGGTATTGACAAGTTATGTGCCGTTAAGAAGAGATATTTCTGATTATGGATCTATGGAGTAGCTTTACCGACGCCTTAGAGGATTTCCTCAAGTAGGAAACGACAACCTTCTTGGATGAATTAAAGGTATAAAGAGAAACGTTTTAAGGGTTACTTCTTGGCTAGTTAAGATCAAACTCCGGTCAAGTCAAGGAGTTGGATCCATGGTAGAAGAATTAAGAAAGTAAGCGGAAGAAGTTGTTTTTCAATCGTTGTTTAATTTTCTTAAGGCAAGTAAAGAAGGTACTTGGTACTTCATCCGTATAAGACTCATGGTGTAATTGGAAGAAAGAGTTTTGGGGTCAATCATTTTATACTTAACAGAAAATGTCCTTAGGATTAATGTGTGACAACAGGATAATCAGAGTAGCGCAGCGGAAGCGTGGTGGGTCCTAACCCACAAAGCAAGAAGCTCAAGGGTACTGATGGATTTTGGGTCGAGTTTAAGATGGTGATAGTTGGTGAAATGCATTCTAGTTGAAAGAAACTTGAGATAGGCTATGTGAGTGCCTGGAAATGTTGTACGGAAACTTATGTGCATGTAGAGGTAATAGAAGAACACTGCTACCCTATTATGGATCCGAGTGAATAGTGATGGTTTTGTTACATGTTGCCAGACAAGTAGTGTGAAATTCTATTCTAGTGTAATACTCTTGAGTGAGTTTTCTGGATGGATTAGGAAAGAATTAATGATGTAATAAAATTATTGTGCATGGCGTGCAATAGAAAGCTCAAAGTGAGTAACTACCATCCTGAGTCGAAGATACATAAGAAAGAGAAGCGACAAGGGCATACTTGCACCCTAGTAACCATGCTTAAAGAAAGCATAATCTCGGAGTAGATTTTATGTGTAACATTATGTCGGAACAGAGCCTAGTTGCATTTTGAGTTAGAGGTATATTACTAGTCCGATAATAGTGGAGGATACGAGAGTTCAATGTTGACGGTGTGTTAGCATTTATCGAGTATTTATGATCAAAGAATTGTGATATAAGATCACTTTGTGTCTAATACTGTCATTCCGGACATATTCTATGTCACTTAAGATCTTGGGTGATGCGTGGGAAGCCTGGGTTAGAGCTAACGATATATTAGAGATCTATAATAATATAACAATGCCAAATGAATAAAGAGGATGACCACTAGATTTTATTTTAGTTGTCTCGAGTGTTAGACCTGAAAAGGGTAAAGGTGACGATTCCTTACATGAGGAATAAGATGACTGAGTAATATTAAAAGACAAGACCAAGTGGGTCGTGATACGAAGAGCATTGAGCACTTGGTAAGTATTGGTGGATGTCCAAGCCCTTGGACCTGATTGTGTAGTCAGAACCTTTTCAAAAGGCCGGAAGCAAGTGGTCATAACGAAGTGAAGGAAGTTGAATAGATTATTTTTCCGTAGGGTCATCAAAGGATCTAGAAGTGATTTGTGTAAGGAAAATCATTGGAAGTTTTAAAGCGGTTTAAAAGTGACTGATGGACTAGTTTTCCTCACCCTATTGGAGAGTGTAGCTTCGGTTTCCCACGGAGACTAAGTTTGGGAACTGAGTTTGAAAATTTCAGTTGGAGAGATACCTACCAGACATGAGTTAGATCATCAGATTAGAGGGTCAAACAGTTGAGCCGGATGATACCGGTGAGATATCCGATAACCACTCTAGAACGTGGTAGCAAGCGCTTGTGATCTAAGTACCTGATAAGATTTAAGATTTAGTGGTTTTATGAAAGCCGATAAGGCTACCTAAGACATTGAGGATAGTAAGAGACGTAACATTTCAAAGACTTATGTAGCGATAGTTATAACCTCGGGAGTGACTAGTTAGGGCTTGACCTTGTATGTGTGATATTGTTTGACTGCTGGTTTATTTCATGATTAAGTGTTTAGTCAGTGATGTGTTCTTTTGGTACCTTGATGTGCTGTATACTTAGATGTGGAAACGACGAGACTTTTGTGTAGTGCTCAAACACACCCATTTGGTGCCTTAAAGGCCGATCAGGATTGTCTTACCCTAAGTTTCGGGACGAAACTTATTTTGAAGGGTGATCTGATGTAACGACCAGTTTTTTTTCGTTATGCTTTGATAGGGTTAGAGAAGTTTAGGAAACGAATAAAAATTTAGTGAGACTACGACATACCAGTTTATTTATGGAAGTCGTTTAATTAAGTACCTTGTTCTAAGTTTCGGGACGAAACTTATTTTAAGGGGGTACTGATGTAATATCCGGAATTTTTATTCCGTTTAATTCCGAATCAATTTGGACTTTGAGCCGTTGACGGTTCCCATTCTATCTAGTTTTTTTTCTTTCTTCACAAATTTTATCATTTTATGTAGAATTTAATTCACATAAAATGATAGATTTATATCAAACCCTAATTCTTATAATTAATCCTTAACGACGACTTTAGACGAGATCATGACAAGGCTGAGACGAGACTGTGACGAAGCTGTGACGAGACTGTGACGAGTTATGACGAGGCCATGACAAATCTGTGACAAGGCCATGCATGGGCTTGACAAGGCCATGACGAGTTTTGACGAGTTTTGACAACTCAGCCCACCCTTAATTTTAACAGCTCCAGCCCACTTCCTCCTTTAATTTTTCAGCTAGTCCTTGCCCTGTTGCAGCCCGTCTGTATGGTGAGTATGCCGGCCCAGCAGCATATCCAGCCCAGCAAGTGAAGAGAGAAGCAGGTCATCAATCGCCAGCCCAAGAGCGCTCCATCTCCCTTGCAGCTACCACGTCCTCTGTAGACGTTACAAATGAAAGTAATTGCCCACGTTTCACGCCTCCCTTTACTCCCTCTGTTCATACCTTCCATACCCATCAAATCTTCTCTACGCACTTACCACAATCGCAGTAGCAAGCAGCCAGACGCCTCCTTCTACACACAGCTAGGGACGCTTCAGCTCCGTCCTCTCCGTCTACTTGCACGCTGCGCCTTCCTCCTTCTGTAACAGATCCTCGCTCCCCTCTTCACGTCTAGCCAGTGCAAACATCACCCACCGATCTGCCCCTGGACGAGCCTTCTGCAACCAGCAATCAACCGGACTGCACCTCCAGATGACGAGCTGCTGAAGCCTCCTACTTCCGCCTCTGATATGGGTCGTGTAGCAATAGACAGGAAATCGCGCAACAACTTCAGCAGCCCCACCGCAACCCTTGCAACCTTCTTTGTCGACCCTCCTCTCCAGTCGCCTTCCAGCCCTGGAGTCGTGCACAAGCAGCACCTGGGCGTCGTTCTGCGCATAGGAGCCGGCAAGACCAACAGTCAGGAGCAGCAGCAGGAGCGTTCACCCTTCTGCACATCCCTTGCAACCTCGTGAGCCTCGTGGGCGAGTTTTATAGTTTAGTGTAACCATACTCTTTCAATCTTGCTTTCCTTCAATCATATGTGTACTTATAGCTGATGCTAAACCATCTTGGAACCATGTATTTCAGTCAAGAAAACAACAGCAGAGAGCTGTTACGTTTTTCTCAGTTTTCGGAAGTGACGAGCAGTCAACTTCGGTTCCAGATTTGGGTAGTTTATACTTCTTCTTTTTGGCTGAATTTTGGATATGTTGTAGTCAGTAGTACATAGTAGATCATACTAAAAATTGGGAAGAATCAGAGTTACGGTTTGAGAGTTATGATGTTGCAAAGTGACTCCTCGTGCAGTTTTTTTTTATAAATGTGCTGAGTTGAGAAAAACAGCATGGGATGCTGTTTTGGGAGATAGTTTTGAATATGATTTTGATCTCTGTTTGACTTGAATGTTGGATATGATTTAGTTGATATATTATAGTATAATATATCAAAATGTGGGATAAATCCAGCGAGTGGTTTAGGAGTTATGATTTTTCAAAGTGTACTTAGATTTTGGCTAAGTATAGGAAACTTCAAGTGTTGTAACCAACTTTGGAAATTTTTGTAGAAGTGAATGGTGAACAGTTTTAAGAAATTCTTGCTTCTAGGAGTAGATGAGGTATCATAGATGATCTAGAGAATTATTTCGGAATTTTTATAAAATTATTCGAATTTTATATTTGAAGCTGTAGTTGGACTTTAGTGACTTTTCGGGAAATAGAAAATAAGTAGTTTTACTAGTTGTTACCTAAAATCATCCTAGGGAGTAGAATATGGTTAGTTAGCCTCAAATTATAATTTAAGTACATATTCCGAGTTTTTGGAAGTTCCGGGACTAAGGGTAAAATAGTCATTTTACCTTAAATAAACACTGTAATAACTTCTGCACTTGGAATCGTACATCTTAGGAGTTTTATACTTCTAAGTACCCCGGGATAATGTGTTGACCCACGTGCCTCCTTTGACAGGTAACTGAGTTCCTGCCGTTACCGATTGAGTGTTGTTAAGAGAGACGAGATTGGATTCTGGTAAGTCCACGGACTTACTTAGCTGGCTTCTTGTATGAGTGTAATGTGTATGAGTGGTGTTTGTTAGTTATGATAAACAACGAAACCGGATTAGGTCGACTTTATTATTTATGTAATTGACCCAAGTGTATGATAACGGGTCGTGACATCATCTGCCTAGCTCTTGCAAGAGTCTAGGAGGTTCCCTACGACCAGCCCAGTCCGGTAGACGGTCAGATGCATTAGTACCATTCCGCGTTGGTAAACGGGGACAGGGGCGAGGTTTGGGAATCCCTCGTGTCACAAAATAAGTATCATTAGTAATGACCTATCACCTAATTAAAGATAATAAAAGGATTGAGTGTTGCATGTTGATTGTGTATGATGTGTGATTGTGCTTTTACCTTTATACTTATGCATAGAATGTTAGCTAACGGTTTTATACCGCTTGTAGATGCCTTGCAGGTTAAGACAGTTGTAGAGAGATCCGGAGGAAATGGTCAGCCGGGTCCACGTACTCATTTAGTTGGGGACGAGGTTGTCTTATGTACTTCATATGCGTCGTTTTAGTACCTTTGATTTGTAAGGATGATACATATTTTTTCATGTATATATTGTTTAAAGTTTTCAAATGTTTTTAATACTTTTGTGCCTTGTTGTAAGATCCTAGTAAAATTGTTGTCAAACTAAGGTCGGGACCCATTGTGAGGTCCTAACCAGTAGCTCCCCGAGTTCTTAGAATTTGGGGTGTTACACCTCAACTCATGAACTCTACCTCGAGCTCCTCTAGTGTCAGTGGTACTCCCACCACGACCTCTACCTCTACTCGATCCGGGAGCAGATCCCTAAGTAGAATGACGATCTGGGACTCTCTATTGTTCTTGTAGCTGTTGATGAGGTGGCTTCTGCCCACCTCCTGCTACACTAGCAGGGGAAGAACCCTACTGCAATGTTGCTCCACCCTGCCTGCGGAAGGAAGCTCTATGACCTGGTCTGCCACATGTGAAGCAAGTCACTGGCGGCCTCGTACACTCTGGTCGTATAAGTCCAAGATCGCCACAATTGAAGTACTATCGTCCCTTCTTTGCAACCGGTGTAGATGAGAGGTAATTTTGGCGTATCTGGCTCCGCCCAAAACCTGAAGCTCCACCTACACCGCTAGTCTGCCCAAGCCACTGTCTCTTCTAAAACCGTCCCGTTTGAGAAGTCCTCCTCTGACTGTCCCACTCACGCTGATAAGCTGAGGCCCGGTCTTGATAATTTGTTAGGGACTCACAATGGAAACCCGCCATGTAAGAACGTGCACTCTGCTTTAGTCGGCGGGAGAACAGATACACATGTTGGTCCTCAGAAGGCGCAGATGGACCCAGTAATGCCAGCTCCGTCTTGAAACGATTGATGGCATCTGCTATCGGCACATGCTCGAAGCTTGCCTCAACAAAATCCTGCAGTTTCTCCCTCCTCGGTGAGGTAGGGCAGGAATTCTCTCTGATCATGCTGCGCATCTCGTCATAGCTAGTGGCTTGAGCCTGCATGGTCCTCCACCACTGTTGAGCTAGGTCACGAAATAGAGTCTGTACTACCTCTATTCGTTTGTCCTCTAGGCATTTGATAGACTCAAGACTTGAGTCCACATGTCCAATCCGACCTCCGTCTCTAATCCCACCTTCCCTGAGAAAAGTGGTACTCCCAACTTATGGAATGGCTTCAACAAAGTATCTGGTCTTTGGAGCTCTATTAGTTTCAGCAGCACGTGTTGGCATAATTGGCACTTGGGTAGCTCCTTGGGACATCTTAGAAGATCCCTCTTGTGTTGGCAGATCCGGGGCACGTCTACCCGCTCTAGCAGCCTCCTCCCTTCGACTAATGTATGCGCGGAACTCTGGTCACCTCATAGAGACGCGATCCGAGTCATCTGACTAAACTCGCTATGACGCTGTCTCGCAGATCCACTGCTCCTAGTCTCAAGAAAGATGCTCTCAGCGATCTCCTCATGAACATCCTCCGCCACTAGCGGATCAGTAGCGGGAACTAGTCTCTATCCTATCACTACCTGAGAAAGAGGTGGTCTGCCTCTACCCCGGCATACAACAGAAGTTGCTCCAGTCCGAGCCATCTGCAGGGTATGCACACCTAACTTATAAGGCTATGTATATAGCGTGCGGTTCCCATGAGAACACGCTTATTGTGTAATCATGAGAACAATCTTAGAGCGTCGGATGGTGAGTATTAAGGATCGAGATTTAGAGTAGATATCATAATTAATAATAACTACGAATAATAATTAGGAATAATCCTATCAACCAACAATAACTACGAATAATCCACTCATACAGCAATAACTACGAATAATACATTAAACGATATAGCACCTTCGTAAAAAAACTAATAACAATTACGAATTTGTTCTCATGATTACACGATAAGTCTGTTCTCATATGATCTATACTATATATATACACATATTTATACTACTGAGATCTATGGCAAAGGTGACGACTTCTCCTACATTTTATCCTAAAACACTGTATACACAATTTTAAAACCAAAAATCCTTTTAAAATGTCAAACCCCTTTTAGGTTTTGTTTATTTATCTATCCGACCTTTATTGTAGGTAGAAAGTGCCATTGTTGTCAACCTAAGGCTCTGATGCCAACTCTGTAACACCCCAAAGCCGCGGGACTCAGAGCGTCACATGGGCTAGGATCTCACAGTGGATCTTAACCCTAGCATGACAACAAGTTCACTTGACCTTACAACAACGCATTGACAGATATAATAACAAATACATAAAACGATACAACTGTATAACAAAAGAGTATATAAAATCATAGCCGAATGTAAAACAACGTCAACATATCCAACATGTACAAACATTTCCAAAAGCCCATGCAACACCTATGTACGGAAGTCATCGGCTAGTCACCCTGCATTCCTCCTATCCTACAAAGCATCTAAAATACGGTATAAAACCGTTAGCTAACCATTCGTATATAAGATAATGCATAAGCACAAGCACAAATCATGGAATCATAAACACATAATCATGTTGTCACGCATTTACCCATTTTAATTATCTTTATATATAAGGTTATTCACTCAAATCGTATATATATATATATATGAAACTATGTGACACGAGGAACGTATCATCCTCGCCTCTGGGTGCTATAGCCAGCTGGAGTAGTATCAACGCACTACCCGTGTACCCTTTGGGAGTGGTGAAGTGCCCATCGCGTATACCAATTTGTCCTGACTTCAGAGAACCTCCCAGACTCCTTACAAGATGAAAGGGAAAGGTTATCAATGCCACTACAAGGGGGCTATCAATAAAACATAGGTCGGTAATAATCGATATCACATGCGATCAAGCATATAACACACACCATTCATGCATACACCCAATATAAGGATGGTAGCTAAGTAAGTCCTACGGACTTACCTCAACCTCTAATACCCTCAACAACGATCAACCTCAATCCGGATAACAACACTGCCTAATAACAAGGCATAAAGAGATATCAAATCTCCTATCATCAAAGGGGTCACACCTAGACCCCAGGGATCCATAAGGATCATAACTAACTTCAAAGCCTCACCACCTACTAATCCTCAAAGCCATAACCGGCATATATCGATATCATAATCATCATCATCCTATCCTCATACACATGCCTAGCATGCTACTAAACCACTCACACTAGGAAAGGAAAGGGTCCATGTCATCCTAGGCAAACCCTGAATAAGATGCACCTACGTGACAAAGAAGGCGCAGGAGCTGGACACAAGGAGGCACAGGGGTGGCTCCTGGTGGCGTAGGGGCGGCCTGAGGTGGTGCAGGGGTAGCTGGTTTGCAATGAGCACGTCTTCGACTTCTCTTTGATTCTTCACTCGTCTCTCTTCACTTCTTCCTCATGTAGTAGCCCCACACATACATATACATACATTTATACAACAGAACAAGCCTAAGAAGCTCATAACAAGATCAAACTTGTAGAAACCTAAGATAAGAAGGAAGAAAAGAAGAAAGGAAGAAAGAAAGAAGAGGGAGATGAAGAACTTACCAATCTGAGCCCTAAAAGAGGGGAAAGATCATCCAACACACCCACAACTAGCTCTCATATCTTAGTAGCAACAACATCCATCATCATCATCATCCAAAGCCACATAACTCTCGAACAAGATCAAAAACTCAAGGAGAAGATCAAAGGGGGAAGAAGAAGAACAGAAGAAGAACGTGAGGAGAGAAGATGGAGCTGGAAGGAGATGAAACCCTCATCAGGAAGCAAAGGGATGGCTTATAAAGGAAGCTAGCCAAAAGCACGGGTCAAGGTCAATGAAGACGGTTGCAGCCCACCAGAATCCGCAAGGGCAGACCCAAGAGGCGCAAGGGCGGCCCATCAGGGCGTTGGGGCGGTGGTCTGGCCGCAGGGGCGGCTCAGGCAAGGCTCAGCACCTGCGTCTCAGTTGAGGCACAAGCGCGGGATCTCTAAAAGACTAAGGCACTTACATAGAGAACGTCATTTGGCATTGTCATTTATTGCCTTCTGGTGGACATGTTGTTTCCCACAAGACATCTGCTAAGGTACTTCAATCTTGTTTCTTTTAGCCTAACTTATTCAAGGATGTGCAAAACTTTGTTGTCTCTTGTGATGCTTGTCAAAGAACAGGTAGAGATAGGGATTACTATACACCATATCAAGAGCAAGATGACTTAGAAAAGGTCAAGATCAAAATTTATAGCTTTGATGGAAAGTGTGATCCGGACATCTACATGAAATGGGAGACCAAGGTGAGCAAAGAGCTCAAGAAGGTGCAACTAGCAAAAGAATAAATCCAAGGATATGGGTTGGTATGGTGGGATCATTTGGTGAAAGAGAGAGTGAGGACTCTAGATCCACCAATAGCCACTTGGGAGCACATGAAGGTTCTCATGAGAGCAAGATTTGTACCACCTCACCACACTAGGGAGTTGAGGCAAAGGTTGGAAAATTTAAGACAAGGGAACATGAGTGCCGAGGAATCCTACACATCCCTGCAAATGGTCATGATTAAGGCTAATTTTCTAAAAGATAAAGAAAAAAGAGTATTGGTAAGGTATCTTCGAATTCTCAATTTATCTTTAGCTAACGAAGTTTACATGTTTTCTTACATTACCATGGAGCAATTGTTACACTTAGCAATCAACATTGAAAGGAAGACTAAAGCAAGAAGCCATAACATCAAGATTTCTTATGGATCTCCTAGTGTTTAGAAGAGCCTAAAAAGCCGGCCATCAGGTTCCAACAATCGTGAACAAGACGCCACAAGTTAAAAGAGGACAACACCAACCCCGGGTAAAAAGAGCATGCCAAGAATTCCTACAAATTCTACAACAACAAGACCTTTGAATGAGCCTTCAAATGTCCCTAAAGGTAGTACTTCTAAACCCTCTCCTAGAACTAGGGATATTGTTTATTTTAAGTGCCAAGGTAGAGGCCACGTGAGTAGAAAATGTCCTAACAAGAGAGCTTTCACTATCAATCATCTAGGACAATATGAAAGTGAAGATAAAAATGAGCATAAAAATGACATTAATCATGATATTGAGCATGAGGATGTGCCAAATGATAGTAGTGATGATTGCATTGCGTATGAGCATGGTGAGTCATTGATAGCTAGAATGACTTTACATTTACAATATCACCATATGCCAATATGAAAATCTACTTCATACTATATGTAACATTATGGTTAAGGTTTGCAATGTCATTATTGATGGAGTAAGTTGTTACATCATAACTAGCCCTGAAATGATAAGTGAACTACAACTTCCCACATTTTATTACCCTAGACCCTATAAATTGCTTTAGATGAATGATTGTGGTGAGCTTATGGTGAACAAGCAAGCTAGAGTTACTATGACCCCATAGGAGGATACTAATAGCATGTATTATAGTCTATATTTTGGGACTTGTTTGGACGTTTTATCTTCAATAATCTACATCTATGGATGTATATTATGCGATTATATTGTTGTTTCATCTACCTTTACGGGAATCGAGGTCTACAACTAGTTTCATTGTAATCTTAGGTAAAATGGCACGTTTTGGATCGAAATGGAGCTAAGGAGCTAAGGAGTCATAGGAGCTACATTCTGGAGCTTGAAGAAGAACTCAGGAAGCATGGAATTAATGAAGAAGATTTACTTTGGACCAGATTTGAGAGATTTCACATTCAGTTGAGATTCACCTCGGTCAGCTACAGTGTCACCTCGACCGAGGTGATCTTGAGGAGCGTCCCGACCGAGGAGAACACCCTGCCGCCGGCGAGATCATATTTTTTGGCTGAGATCTTTTAATTATGGATAGAAGATATCTTATATTTTTGGGCTGGATTTCTGGAAGGAAGATCTTATTTTTTAGAGATCTATTTTAGAGATATGATATATTTTATAAAGGAAATTATGTTTTAATGATATTATTATCTTTGGAAGATAATTCTCCTATATAAAGGGTTGGATTTTCCACAATTCAGCCATCCTCTACACCATATTCTACACACAGTAGTTAGGAGATTTTCTGGAAGCTTGAAGGAAGGATTGAAGATCAATCAAGGAAGGATTCATAGTTTGGAGATTAGGTTTAGAAGGAGTTTGTAAGACTTTCTTAGATTCTCTTTTTGGTTTGTTGTCTTGTTCGAATTGTGAATTGAGGAACGTTGATTTGTTGTTTATTCGATTTAGTTATTGAGGCCTTTTTCTTAAGGTTTACTTGTTCGAATATTCATCCCTTCACCTTTTATTCGATTATTGTTTTCATGATGATGAGTGGCTAAATTTTCTTGTGCGATTCTAGGGTGATTGGCTGAAAGTTGTGGGAAAGACAACGATAGAATGATCTTAATCCCAACAGGACCCTGAAAGCTCAAGTCTTTAACCTTAACCCTAGACTACCTCGCTCAGTCGATGAACATCTCGGCCGGGGTGGAACTTGACTCAACTAGGTGACCTTTTCTGATCCGAAACTGAGAGTTAAGTGTTCTAGTTTGCCAAATCCTATTCTTATTACACCTTTCCTCGTTCAATGGAAGTCTAGGATGAGACTTGCCCGGTGATTCCTTAGTTTGTTTACCCATGATCATAAGTGTAGGTAATAAAGGTTTGTCCTTTATTAGGGTTTGAGTGTGCCTTCATCCCATCTTTGTGAGTTAGCCTGAGACTTACCCGGTAAAGGTTCATTCTATTCCCTTAGGTGGTGTGTTGGTTTGAGATTATAGTTCTTTTCCTTAGTACCTTCAGACTTACCCGGTAATAGGAGATTTGGTTTGGGATAGTGAGTAGTGAGACTTACCCGGTAATCTATTCCCACCTTAGAAACACCTTTCCTTTGCAAAACCTCAGCTTTGTCCGCGTTATCCTTAGAGATCTTGAGTCGGAACCACAACTAGATGCTTTAATCCCTAGAATCCGCATTTCCCCTTATTTGACCTTATTATCATCTTTGATTGCTTTAATTGTTTTTGTGGTTATTAGTTAGATTGACAACCTATTCTTGCTTAGTTTCACCTAAGTCCCTGAGATCGACCACTGAATTCTTGCTTTTTATTACAATTGAACCGTACACTACGGGTTCGCATCCTTGTTTTAAGCATATTTCTTGGGATATAAATTTAAAGCTTGCACACACCGTTTGGAGCGAACAAGTTTTTGGCGCCGTTGCCGGGGACTTGGTCTAGACCAAGCCGGTTGCGGTTGTCTTTCGGGGCAATTGCCCTTGTTGCTACTAACCACTCTACTTGAGTGCTTTTGCAGGATCTTTTTCATAGGTTTATGCAAAGAACCCGTGCTGGGAAGGAAATTGTTCCTTACGATCCCGAACCAGAAAAGACATACAAACGACGCTTGAAAGAAGCTAAAATGGTCAACCAAGACAATCGCGATCTTGAGGCCGAATTGAAGGAGGTGCTGGAACAGCTACGCCTCAATAAGGAAGAACTGTAGCGAGAAAGAGAGCAATCTCGCACAAGAACTGTAGAGATTGAAGCAGATATGGCCAATCTACGAGCCCAGATTCTGCATCGACCAGATCCTCGACCGAGGAAAGACCCATTCCCAGTTGCCGTGGCCGAGATACATCCATCTCGGATGCCTGTCCAAGATGTTCTTTTTGCTAGAATTCCACAAACCCTAGGACAGAGGATGGACCCTAATCAGCAACTGAGGCGTCCAGGAGTCAACCTAGATGATCCAGCGGAGCATGATTACGAGCTTAGACCGCAAGTTCTATCCATGATCCGCCAATGCTAGTTTAAAGGTTTAGAGAGGGAGTCTCTGCATCAGCATTTGCAAAACTATGAGATCCGGATAGAGACATTGAGACCTTCAAGGCTGGAAAACAACAACTACAAGATAAGGCCTTTCTACTTTTCTTTGAAGGACATGGCGCTTACTTGGTATCAATCTCTTCCACCCGGAAAGATCAACACTTAGGAAGAGATGACGACGGAGTTTTTAACAAAGTTCTTTCCCCCTCCAAAACCGCTGAAATGAGAGGGAAGATTAATGCATTCATCATGAACGACAAGGAGAGTTTGTCCAAGTCATGGGAGAGATTCAAGGATGTTCTATTGGATTGGATGGAGCTACTCAATTCAATCTTCAACTACTTTCCGCCGGCACATTCATGGATATGCCGATAGACGAAGCTTGGGAGTTCATTGAGAAGCAAGCTTTCATATGGAGAAATACTCCCATCAAGGAGCCAAAAATGGAGTTAAGAGAGTTAATTTCCAAGACACTCCATCAAATGATAATCAACTCATCTCCCTTAAGAACGATGTGAAGCAATTGAAGGACTTTTTGGTGGCTCACACGAAGAAGGAAGATGGAGGATATCAAGGGTCAAGGAACAACAACCAAGTGTCCGAGAACAACAATTACAACAACAATAGAGGCTCCAACAGCAACAATTGGGGATCTAATCAACAAAATTCGGGTAACCCTTATTCTAATTCCAATTCTAATAATTCTTTTAACCCCTCTTCTTCTTCTTCTACTCCATTGAAGAGCCAGGAGCCTGGAACAAGTTCGTCCCAGCCAGAGAAGAAAGATGCAGTGCTGGAGGCCATCTTGATCAAGCTCAACGCTATGGAGACGTGTATGACCTCATTTTCGAAGGCACAAAAAGCCTTAGAGCGACAATTCTTTAATAAGGCGAATGAAGCGCCAAGAGATCCAGGGAAGCTCCCAGCAAGGACAGAGAGCAACCCTAAGGGATAGATTATGGCAATAACGACATAAAGTGGACTAAAAACTGCAGATCCAGTACCTCGGTCGGTGCCAGTGCAGACGAAGGACACCTCGGTCCAGGTACAGACGAGGAACACTTCGGTCGAGGTACCATCCGAGGTGGAGTCCCAGAAAGCAAAGAACAAATCTGAAGTTTATGTCCCACCTCCTGCTTATAAACCACCACTTCCATTCCCTCAGTCAAGGGCCAGAGCACATCTACACAAACACTTTGGTAAGTTCCTTGACTTGATAAATAAACTACAAATTAACATTCCTTTCCTTGATGCTATTCTAGGAATGCCCGCCTATGAGAAGTTCTTGAAAGAGATTCTATCAAGAAAGAGGAAACTGGAAGATTTTGGAGAAGTAAGGATGACATCTAAATCCTCGGAGCTCATTCAAATCATGAAGGAGAAGATGCCACCCAAATTGAGAGATCCCGGCTCATTTTGCATTCCCATTCAAGTTGGGGATGTAACTTGTGAGGCGTTGAGTGATCTAGGAGCCAGCGTGAGCATCATCCCGCTGGAGCTATATGTGAAGATCGGACTTGGAGAGCCCAAGCCGGGGAAGATAAGGTTATACATGGCGGATCGCTCCATTACCCATCCCGTGGTCATTTTGGAAGATGTTCCCGTTAAGTTAGGTAACTTCTATTTACCTATAGACTTTGTTGTACTTGATATACCCGCAGATTATCCCGTTCCTATCATTCTCGTGAGACCATTCCTAGCAACTTCGGGTTGCAATGTGGATTGTAAGAACGCCAAGTTGAAATTCGACATTGGCGGTGATCAAGTGGAGTTTGCATTGCTTGCTGCAATGAAAGGAGAGCCGCTGGAGGATGACATCTTCAACATCTATGATGAAGAAGAATCAAGAGAATTGGTGAGCTCTATCCTTATTAATGACCCTCTTGAAAGAGTTATTAGTTTTAGCTTAATGGAGGAAGGTATAGATGTTTCTTGTGATGCAGATATACGGAGCTTAAAAGCACTGGAAGAAGATCCAGGAGCTAAGATTGAAAAACTGATCCAAGAGAGGAGAAATTCAAGTTTCGGTCCCAGTTCAAGTACCTCGACCGAGGCACTTTCTGGACCAAGCGAGGTGTTCTTATCTGAAGAACATCTCGGTCACCCACCTCGGACACCGACCGAGACAACAAGCGAGATGTTATCAACTGAGGACAATAAAGTTCCTACACCCTTTTCTGAGACTCATTTACAGTTGGTGGAGCACTGGCTCCACCAAGATTCTGATAAAAAAGAATCTTGGTATGCTGACATTGTTAATTATCTTGTTTGCCAGGAAATACCGCCCGGATTGACGTACGCTCAAAGGAAGAAATTCTTCAAGGATGTACGCCACTACTACTAGGATGAACCTCTACTGTTTAAGAGAGGGCCGGATGGGATACTTCGACGATGCATTCCAGAAGATGAAGTTACTAGTGTTATACGGCATTGCCACTCGCTTCCTTGTGGAGGACATGCTAGCGCTCACAAAACATGCACTAAGGTATTACATTCTGGTTTCTTTTGGCCTACATTATTTAAGGATGTGCAAACGTTTGTTGTTTCTTGTGATGCATGCCAAAGAACAAGGAACTTGTCTAGAAGGAACGAGATGCAACTCAACAATATTCAAGAGGTTGAGATTTTTTATGTATGGGGAGTTGATTTCATGGGACCTTTCCCATCATCCGCAGGGAACCTCTACATTCTCCTAGTTGTCGATTACGTCTCTAGATGGGTGGAAGCCATTGCCTCTCCCACTAATGACGCCATGGTGGTTGTGAAGTTCTTCAATCGGACTATCTTCCTACATTTTGGGATACCATGTATCATCATCAGCAATGGAGGAACGCATTTCATCAACCAGAAGTTTAAGGCACTTCTATCGAAGTATGGGGTAACCCACAAGGTAGCAACCCCTTATCACCCTCAAACTAGTGGACAGGTCGAGATCTCGAATAGAGCAATCAAGGTAATTTTGGAGAAGACCGTCTCTAGGACGAGGAAGGATTGGTCCATGAAGTTGGACGACGCTCTTTGGGCTTATAGGACCGCATTCAAGACTCCCATTGGTACCACCCCTTACAATTTGGTATATGGAAAGTCTTGTCATCTACCCGTTGAGTTAGAGCACAAGGCATACTGGGCAATCAAGTGGTTGAATTTCGATATCAAGGAAGCCGGAAAGAAGAGGTTATTGGACATCAATGAGTTGGAAGTGTTGCGCTTAAATGCTTATGAGAATGCCAAGATCTACAAGGAAAGAACAAAGAAGTAGCATGACAAGCATATCATTCCTAAGGAATTCAAAGAAGGAGATTTAGTTCTACTCTTCAACTCCCGTCTTCGCCTCTTTCCATGTAAGTTGAAATCTAGATGGACAGGACCTTACGTTGTGAAACATGTTTTTCCTTATGGTGCAGTTGAGATTTGAGGAGAAACAAGCGGAAACTTCAAGGTCAATGGTCATAGGTTTAAGAAGTACAACCCCAAAGTTTAGGTTGAGGAGATTGCACAACTATACCTCGTTTAGGGAGCCGTACGGTCCAGCTAGCGATCTTAAATCAAGCGCTTCTTGGGAGGCAACCCAAGGTATTGCTTTCTTTTCCCTTTTTCTAGTTTAGTTTTAGATAGTTTGCTTTTGCTTTGCTTTGTTTTGTTTTTGGCGTCCTAGACAGAAACCAGGTACTCTCTAAGGAAGGATTACAACTCAGGAGCAACACTGGAAGGATAGAAGTTCGAAAAATTGAGAAGATGGAGTTTGACTGAGACACATCTCGGTGCTGTCATAGCGCCTCGACCGAGATGTTCCTGAGGCAACCGAGGCGACTAGGTCTGACAATCCAGTCAGCCACCTCAGTCCGGTCGGGACCACCTCGACCGAGGTGATATCAGAATCGGCGAGGGGTATAAAAGGCGAACATATTTCTCTCTCTTCTCTTCCAACCCCCTTCTCGACCGTGGCTTCTCCTCACCCTGTTTGCTCAATTTTCGATCGTTTTCTACAATTTCTGCTCCGATCTCGCAAGGAAAAGCAAGAGGATCAGATTGCAAGCAACAAACTGCAAGATATACGCCTCGAATCTACGCAAATTGGGGTAAATTATCGGAAACCCTAACTCCTCCTCTCTTTACTGATTTTAGAGATTTTTGGCTTTGGTTGCCACATTTTATTGCTGAAAAGAGTATAAGTACCCCATAGGAAGCAATTGGTAGTGAATTTGGGGGAAAAGAACTGAAAATCAAAGAGAGGAAATCGAACAACACTTCGCCTCGGTCCAGTCGAGTTGTGTCTCGGCCGAGGTGTTCTTCAGTCTGTCAGACCGACAGAGGTGCTTTCCTGTCAGCAGAAATGAGTTCTCGATCTGATCGTCAGCTGGTTCTGAGAGATGCTCCTATTGGTTCTTCTTCTTCCCCTTCTTCTAGACCTTCTATCCCGGTGATCCATGAGCATCACCAGACAGATTTTGATCGCATTTGCGGGCGCCCCATAGTTGCCCCGCGCTTTTTAGACATACCAGTCCTCGAGTGCCTCCACGTGGTGGAGGACTTGAAGAAGATGATATCTATGGTAGGGTTGGAGCAGTTTATGGAGATCCGAGCACCAGCCTACCTTGATCCGACGATGGAGTTTGTGAGTTTTGTCACTCACATTCCAGAGAGGAACAACATCAAGTACCGGTTGCTGAATCGGAACTACATAGTGCCTATGGATCAATTCAGAGACATTTTTGGCTTCCCGACCCTGACAGTTCCAGACTTCCCTTCCCGAGCAGTGGCTCGACAGTTCTGGGGGCAGATTGCCCATGTGGCGGAGCACGCAGACAGATGGAGACCTGGAGACTCCAGGGAGCGCATTATCTTTCATTTAGCTTTCCATCTAGCCCACCGTATTTTTAGTGAGACTCTTCTGGCGCGTATTGAGACGCCCCAAAAGATCAGACAAGGAGAGTTGATGAGCCTGTTCTGCATGGTTACTAGAGGAGTGCCTGACTTTGGAGGCATGCTAGCTGAGGATCACACCGGATCAAGGGCAAGGCAAAGGGAGATATTTGTTGTGGAGGACTGGTGACCCATATAGCTACATTTATGGGTCTAGACATGATTGCTTGTACATTGGTGGCGGCTGCAAAGCCACTTGGACTTCAGGAGATGATCACGAGGAGGATACTGATTCCTCGTGGTCTCACTACACCCTACGTAGCTATGCCTTGGGAGCAGACTGCCCCTTAGGGTATCCTGTGGTCAGCCTAGTTTACAGTCTTCGATCCGCAATACTAGTCTTCCGCTTGGCTGCCCTATATAGAGGATGCGAGAGATGCTGCACCAGCTCAGGAGGAGGATGAGTATGATGATGGCGGGGCTGCCATGGAGACTGGTACAGATACAACCGGCCCTAGTGTGCCAGTTGTCGATTTAGACGATGAGGTTACAAAGGATGAGGCAGCTGTAGCACCATCACGACCTACCCAGCGTAGAGTCCGGAGACAGAGAGATCCAATAGCTCACCAACAGATTGATGAGCTGACGGACCAGATGATCGACTCTTACGCAGCCTTGTCATTAGAGATGATGGAGCTTAGAGAGAGCCAACACTACCAGCAGAGGATGATGGAGATCCAGTTTCAGCACACTATGGGTTATCCGTTCGACCCATCTCAACATCCCTTAATCTCATATCCACCACCACCACCAGCGGATCAGGACTAGAGCAGCATGGACTTTCTTTATTATTTATTTTCGCAACTCAGCTATGTCCGGTGAGTTCTCTTATTTTAGACTTATTTGACCCATTGGGACAATGTGTCCCAAGTATGGGGTATTTATGTGTATGATTTGACATTGTGTATGCTTGTATGACTCGAGTTGGATATTTTTGATTTTATTTATGCTCTATGTGTTTATCTGAGATTACATGCATGCAAACAGATTATTTCTTTGAGAAAAACGTCAAAAACTGGTTTAAGAAAAAAAAAATTTATGACCTCGACCGGGATGATTCTGGCCAAACGAGGTAAAGCACCTCGGATGACTTAGAACACCTCGACCGAGGCGGTTTAACTTTCGAAACGTTTTGTGTTTCTTTTCTGGATATGACCTCAGTGATGATTTTGTTTGCAGATTGGTTTTGAAATCTTTATATGCTTGAAAGGTTTTATGATATGTTTAAGTTGCAAAATGCTTTGTTTGAAATTTTGGCATGTTTAATACTTTGTTTTTATCAAAATTATGTTGAATTTGAAGGTTGACACCACATGATGAGTTCTATCACATTCTTCCTGCAATGATTAAGGCAACTCATTCTCATCTCTTTTTCTTCTTGATCATACTTAGCCCCTCATATACATATTTGCCTCCCTTTACCTATCCGGGAATTTGGAAGCAAGCAAAGAAAAGCAAGTGAAAGAAAAGTTGAGATGTTGGCTGGAAGTTTTAGAAAGAAACAAATAGGTTTGGGGAAGTAAATCATGATGATGAGTAACTCAGCACCATTCACATAGTCGGGTGTTTGTGTCTTGCCAAAGTCGGATGAGCGATATTCCTAACGGGTCATGTGACGAGGATATTTTCTTAGGGCGTTTATATCCTATCAAAGTAATTTCCGAACTCAATACTAAAGCAAGTACAGTGATTAAGTAAGGGTCGAACCCAAGAGAGATAGAGAGTAATTAAAGAACAAATGGATTAAACTATCAATTATATGTAACCAAGGGAGGGTTTTTCATTGATAAAGTGACAAATAGGCAAAGCAAACAAGAAGTTGATTTCAATGGTTTTAAGAAAACGTTACACTTGACAAATATCCACTTCAATATAAGATATGGTTGATCATTGTTTTCATGAAGTTTATTCCAAAGTTTTTTCTCATCTCGATCGTATTTAAATACGGTTCAACCAGCCCCGATATTACTTATTGTTAATCCTAACTCGTAAACCTACAGAATCAGATTTTAACAATAGCATTCAAATAAAGATAAAGAGACACATGATTTAGAAACAACCCGTTACTAAAATCATGTGGTTATGTTCCACTCACGAATTACACTTGCAACCCGCTTGTGTAAACGTGTTTGCTACTAGAAAGATGACCCGAACCCGGAACCACAATTCCTAGCACATTGGATAAGACCCAAGTACCTAGATGATCAAGCTAGATAGAGGGTGAGATACAATCAAGAAGTTAAGCACAAGAAGATAACACAAATCATTATGGAATAACAACTTCAATTATAAAACTTACAACCAGATCTATGTCGAAAGCTTCCAATGTCAAGCACAACTAAAGGTGCTTAGCCCTCCATAGAGAACAACACAAAACAAAGAAAATAAAAGTGTTTTTGATGTGATGAGGTGAAAAAATAAGATATCCTAACACTAACCTAGCATCTTTATTTATACTAATTAGGACACTAAATTGCAGTAAATAGGCAGCCCAAACCGTCACTTTAAATGCCATAAAGTGAGATTCTAAACACCCATACTTATTACGACTGTTGCATAACCGCGGGTGCGGATCTGAGAGCCGCAGGGCGGTTTAGTGCAAAACGCTCCATCTTCAACTAAGCTGTGGGGGCGGCATGGCAGGGCCGCGGGGGCGGGTCATTAATGCTTTGGAACGGCTGACTGTTGATCTTCTTGACCTTTCTGGTGTCAAACCGCGGGGGCGGCTCAGTGTCACCGTGGGGGCGGCACAATGTCGCCACGGGGGCGGGACAGTGTCGTCGCGGGTGCCGTGACAGGATTCCTTTGGAATCATTGTCGCCGCAGGGGCGGGACAGTGTCGCCGCGGGTGCCGTGACAGTGTTCCTCTGGACTTCTCTTTGCTTTTGTTCTTCTTCCAACTGTTGCTAAATCTTTTGATTTCTTCATTGCTTAGTTCTTCAGCTGGTTATACACAGTTGGCAACAAAATACAACCATTTGACTCTAAAAACATACTTAAACTACCTTAATAAGATAGTGATTCCATCACCTATCATCATGGTATGTGCATCAAGGGTTTGAGGCATCTCAAGAAATTGATGATTGCTGATCTCCTAGGCTTCGGTTATTGTGCACCTCTGTCCATGCATCCCAAAAAGTAAAGTAAAATAAGCAAAGCTTATTGGTGGAAGATGTTGTGTTTCAAAGGAAGTGAAGTAAGATCCTTTTCCCGGATTCTAGCACCGCACTCCCTATATACATCTCACCCTCACACGTTTCTTGACCTCTTTTGGAAGCCCTTGAGACCTCGAGCTTGTTGATTGACTTGGTGGTTTAAACTGAATTATAAATGATTAATTTCGATAATTATGATTTATTATACATTCTATGATTTTATGCAAAGATGAACAACTTTCTTATATTTATAAAATGTTTTGATCATGTTTTGATTTTATTTGCCGTGAAGCATTCTCTTAGAGTGATCTATGAGTGGAGCACGCCACCAAAAATGCTTCATTGCAAATAAAATCAAGATATGATCAAAACATTTTATAAATATAAGAAAGTTGTTCATCTTTGCATAAAATCATAGAATGTATAATAAATCATAATCATCAAAATTAATTATGTATAATCCAGTTTAAACCACCAAGAGCTATAAAAGCTATCAACTTTCTTCCTTCAATCTTCCTTCAACCTTCAAAAAGGTTCTTCAACCTCCCAACTGTAGTGGGGTAAAACGGCTGTCTTGCGCGATGTGCAGCCCTAAGCGGTCTTCCGGGTGATAGCGGATGTTAGCTGATCCGAAGATCTAATATTTCGTGATCCGAAGATGGTTGAATTGTGGAAAATCCAACCCTTTATATAGGAGAATTATCTTCCAAAGATAAGATATCTTAAAAAGATAATTTCCAAATAAAGTATATCTTATCTCCCAAAATAAATATCTTCCTAAGATAATCTTATAGGAAATATCTAAAAAGATAATTTCCTAATAAAAATATATCTTATCTCTAAAATAGATCTCCCAAATATATGATCTTCCTTCCAGAAATCCAGCCCAAAAAATATAAGATCTCTCCTTCCAAAAATAAAAGATCTCAGCCAAATAAAATATATCTCGCCGCGTGGCAGAGTGTTCGCCTCGGTCGAGACGCTCTCTTAGATCACCTCGGTCGAGGTGACTCTGTGTTCAACCGAGGTGACTCTAAACTGAATGTGAAATCTCTCAAATCTGGTCCAAAGTAAATCTCTAATTCAATTTCATGCTTCCTGGATTCTTCCTTAAGCTCTTGAATGTAGCTCCAATGACTTCTTAGCTCCTTTTGCTCCATTTTAGTCCAAATTGTGCCATTTTACCTACGATTACAACAAAATTTGGTGTAGACCTCAATCCCCCGCAAAAGCAGATGAAACGACAATATAATCACATAATATACATCCAAACATGCAGATTATTGAAGATTAAACGTCTAAACAGGCCCCAAAATATAGACAATAATTCATGCTATCAAAATACCCCATACTTAGCCCTTGCTTGTCCCCAAGCAAGTTCTGAATATAGAATACAAGATAGAATGCATTACAAGTCATAAAGATCAATGAAAAAGTCTTTCAAAACATTTTCATGGTGTGCTCGAATCATAGATCACTCTAAGAGAATGCTTCATGGAATTTAAAATCAAGATATGATCAAAACATTTTATAAATATAAGAAAGTTGTTCATCTTTGCATAAAATCATAGAATGTATAATAAATCATAATCATCGAAATTAATTATGTATAATCCAGTTTAAACCACCAAGTCAATCAACAAGCTCGAGGTCTCAAGGGCTTTTCAAGAGAAGGTCAAGAAACGTGTAAGGGTGGGATGTAAATAGGGAATGTGGTGCTAGAATCCGGGAAAAAGATCTTCACTTCACTTTGCTTTGAACTTCAACAACTTCCACCAATAAGCTTTGCTTATTTATTTTACTTTTTGGGATGCATGGACAGAGGTGCACAATAACCGAAGCCTAGGAGATCAGCAATCATCAATTTCTCGAGATGCCTCAAACCCTTGATGCACATACCATGACCCATTAGGAATATCGCTCAATCCGACTTTGGCAAGACACAAACACCCGGCTATGTGAATGGTGCCGAGTTACTCATCATCATGATTGACTTCCCCAAACCTATTTGTTTCTTTCTAACTTCCAACCAACATCTCAACTTTTCTTTCACTTGCTTTTCACTTGCTTGCTTCCAAATTCTCGGATAGGTAAAGGAAGGCAAATATGTATATGAGGGGCTAAGCATGATCAAGAAGAAGAAGAGAAGAGAATGAATTGCCTTAATCATCCCAGGAAGAAAGTGAGAGAACTCATCATGTGGTGTCAACCTTCAAATTCAACATAATTTGGATAAAAATAAAGTATTAAACATGCCAAAAATTTCAAACAAAGCATTTAGCAACTTAAACATATCACAAAACCTTTTAAAAATATAAAGATTTCAAAACCAATCTGCAAACAAAATCATCACTGAGATCATATCCAGAAAGGAAGCACAAAAATCGTTTCGAAAACTGTTTCAGTTAAACCACCTCGGTCGAGATGTTCTAGGTCAACCGAGGTACTCGACCTCGTCTGGCAAGAATCACCCCGGTCGAGGTCATAAAAAAATTTTTCTTAACCACTTTTTGACGTTTTTCACAATCAAATAACCTGTATGCATGCATGTAGTCTCAGATAAACACATTGACCATAGGAAAAATCATAAATAATCATACAAGTCATACATAGTGTCAAATAAGATACATCCATACCCCATACTTGGGACACATTGCCCCAATGGGTCAAAATAAGTCTAGAAAACAGAGTACTCACCGGACATAAGCTGAGCTGCATAAATAATAAAGAAAAGAAATCCCTGCAAGCTCTAATCCTGATCTGCTGGTGGTGGTGGTGGGTACGGGACGTAAGGATGTTGGGATGGATCAAAAGGGTAACCCATAGTATGCTGGAACTGTATCTCCAACATCCGGCACTGGTAGTGCTGGCTCTCCCTCATCTCCAACATATCCAAGGATATGGGGCGTAAGAGTCAATCATCTGATCCGTCAGCTCGTCAATCCGTCGGTGAGCTACGGGATCCCTCTGTCTATGGACTCTGCGCCTAGCAGGACGTGATGGTGTTGCAGCTGCCTCCTCCTTTGTCGCCTCGCCATCTAAGTCGACAACTGGCACACTGGGGCCGGCTGTATCTGTCCCTGTCTCCATGGCAACACCGCCATCATCATCCTCATCCTCCTCTTCCTGCACCTGAGCTGCTGCCGCGTCTCTAGCATCCTCAATGTAAGGTATCCACGCGTTGGACCAGTACTGTGGATCGTAGATGGAGAACTGAGTTGACCACCTGATACCCTGAGGGGCAGTCTGCTCCCAAGGCATCGCCACATATGGCGTAGTGAGTCCACGAGGAACTAGAATCCTCCTCGTGATCATTTCCTCCAATCCTAGCGGCTTGGCAGCCGCCACTAGTGTACATGCACTCAAATCAAGGTCCATGACTGTAGCTATGTGAGTCACTAGGCCGCCACAGCAGATATCTCCCTTCCCTTTAGCCTTGATCCGGTGCAGATCCTCAGCTAGCATTGCCCCAAAATCAGGCACAACCCCAGTCACCATATAGAATAGACTCAGAAGCTCCCCCTGTCTAATCTTCTAGGGCGTCTTAGTACGCGCCAAAAGGGTCTCACTGAAGATCCGGTGGGCAAGTCGGAAAGCAAGGTGAAAGATGAAGCACTCCCTAGAGTCTCCAGGTCTCCACCAATTAGCATGCTCTACAACGTGAGCAATTTGTCCCCAAAACTGTCGAGCTACGGCTCGAGAAGGGAAGTCGGTAACTGTGGGGGTCGGGAAACCAAAAATGTCTCTCCACTGGTCCATAGGAACTAAGTAGTTCCGGTTCAGCAACCGGTACTTGATGGCTCTCTCCTCAGGCAAGTGAGTCACAGAACTCACAAACTCTAAAGTGGGCTCGAGGTAGGCTGGAGCTCTAATCTCCATGAACTGCTCCAGCCCCACCATAGAAATCATCCTCCTAAGATCCTTAGCCACATGGAGGCAATCAAAAGCAGCAATATCTAAAAAGCGTGGCACAATCACGGAGCGTGCGCATATGCGGTCAAAATCAGCTTGGTGATGCTCGTGGATCACCGGAATAGAAGGTCGGGAAGAAGAAGAAGGTGAGGATCTATCCCTCAAAACTATCTAGCGATCAGACTTGGAACTTATTTTCTCTCTTTGACAGGTTACCTCGGTTACTCTGACAGGTCTCAAGAACACCTCGGCCGAGGCACAGGTCGACTAGACCGAGGCGATAAACTACTCGAATCTAACTCTCTTATTTCCAGTTCTTTTCCCCCAATATCACTACAGATTGTTCCTATGGGGTACTTAAGCCTTTTTCAACACAAATCTATGGCAACCAAAGCCACTAATTTCTGAAATCGGCGAAAATAGAGAAGTTAGGGTTTTCGATTTAATTACCCCAAATTCGGTCGATTAGAACCGTTTTTGTTGCAGTTTCTTGCCTGCACTCTGTTCCTCTAGCCTTTCTTTGCGAGATCGGAGCAAGAATCGTAGAAAACGGTCGAAAATCGGAGAAACGAGGTGGTTATGTGCCGCGGTCGAGAGGGTGAGTGGGAGGGAAAGAGAGAGAAATTGTTCCCTTTTTATACCCCTCGCCGATTTTGCTGTCACCTCGATCGAGATGGTCCCGACTGGACCGAGGTGTCAGGACCGAGGTGGATTGTTGTCAGCCCTAGTCACCTTTGTTGCTCAAGAATCATCTCGTTCGAGGTGTTGTGACAACAACCGAGATGTGTCTCAGTCAACTCCGTCTTCTCAACTTCTGTCCGTCTAGTGTTGCTCCTGAGTTGTAATCCTTCCTTAGAAAGTACTTGGTTTCTGTCTAGGACGCCAAAAACAAAGCAAAGCAAAGCAAAAGCAAACTCTTTAAAGCTAGACTAGGAAAGGGAAAAGAAAGCAATACATTGGGTTACCTCCCAAAAAGCGCTTGATTTTAGGTCACTAGCTGGACCGTACGGCATCCCTAAACATGCTGGAAGGTGTCCTCACCCCATACTTCGCCTTCATCATGGGGCGAGATAAAGAAGTCTATCAAACGTTCCAGCAAATGCAAGTGCTCATCTTGGAATGAATCGTCTATGGTGGTTCGTCCTTCTCGCGTGAAGAGGGAGGAAGCCGGCTGAGGTGATCCGCAACAGAATTTTCGGATCCCTTCTTATCGCGAATCTCTAAGTCAAACTATTGAAGTAAGAGAATCCATCGAATAAGACGTGGCTTAGCATTCTTCTTAGCAAGTAACTAACGAATAGCTGCATGGTCTGGGTAAACAATAACTTTTGCTCCAACTAAGTAAGAGCGAAATTTCTCAAAAGCATATACAACCGCCAAAAGCTCTTTTTCGGTGGTGGCGTAGTTTAGTTGGGCTTCATCTAGCATCTTTCTAGCATAGTAAATGGCATTGGTCCGGCCATCCTTCTTCTGTCCAAGCACCGCTCCTACCGCCACGTCACTCGAATCACACATGATCTCAAAGGGCAAGGTCCAATCCGGAGGTTGGATAATCGGAGCGGAGATCAACGCTTCCTTTATCCTGAAAAATGCCTCAAGACATTCCTGCAAAAACTCAAAAATAACATCCTTATTCAAGAGTTTAGTTAGTGGTTTAGAAATCTTCGAGAAATCCTTGATGAACCTCCTTTAGAAACATGCATGCCCGAGAAAACTCCGCACACCCTTAACAGAACAAGGGGGAGGAAGTTTCTCAATAGTCTCGATCTTAGCTCGATCAAACTCAATGCCTCAGTTGGAAACGAGGTGTCCTAGCACAATGCCTTCATTAACCATAGAATGACACTTCTCCCAATTCAAAACGAGATTAGTGTCTTCACATCTTTGTAGAACTAGAGAAAGGTTAGATAGGCAATCATCAAAAGAGGAACCATATACTGAAAAGTAATCCATAAATACCTTCATGATCTCCTCTATATACTCGGAAAAGATAGCCATCATCCATCGCTGAAAGGTAGCGGGTGCATTACATAATCCAAATGGCATCCTCCTATAAGCGAATGTCCCCCATGGACAAGTGAAGGTGGTCTTCTCTTGATCATCCGGATGGATAGGAATCTGAAAGAATCCACTATAACCATCTAAATAGCAAAAATGTGAATGATGGGTTAACCGTTCGAGCATTTGATCGATGAAGAGAAGTGGAAAATGGTCCTTCCGAGTGGCCACGTTCAGCTTCCTATAGTCGATGCACACCCTCCAGCCCATAACGGTCCTAGTTGGGATCAGCTCGTTGTTCTTATTCGTCACAACGGTCATCCCTCCTTTCTTCGGAACTACATGCACTAGGCTCACCCACTTGCTATCCGAGATAGGAAATATGATACCTGCATCCAATAACTTAAGAATTTCTTTCTTCACAACCTCTTTCATGATCGGATTTAACCGTCTTTGAGGTTCCTGTGAAGTCTTATGATCATCCTCCATTAATATTCTATGCATGCAGAAAGAAGGCTTAATACCAATAAGATCATCAATAGTATAACCCAAACCCTTTTGATGTTTTCTCAGGACATGCATCAGTTTAGATAATTCAGTTTCAGAAAGGGAAGCACTAACAATAACGGGATAAGTAGAATCCGGTCCAAGGAAAACATACCTCAAGTGACTTGGAAGCGATTTAAGCTCCACAACTGGGGGTGCTTTCTGAGGGGATCCTTGCTTCCTCCTTCCAGTGGAGTAGATTTAGATCGAAGAACTGGACTTTCGGAAATCTTAGTTGACATCATCTCGCTTTTGACCTCGGTCGAGGTCCTGAGTGGGTGACCAAGATGTTCTTCAGTTAAGAACACCTCGCTTGGTCCAGAAAGTGCCTCGGTCGAGGTACTGCAACTGGGATCGAAACTATAGATTCTCTTCTCCTGGATTAGCTTCTCAATCTTAGCTCCTGGATCTTCTTCTAGTGCCTTTAAGCTCCGTATATCTGCATCACAAGAAGCATCTATACCTTCCTCCATTAAGCTAAAACTAATAACTTTTTCAAGAGGATCATTAATATGGATAGAGCTCACCAATTCTCTTGATTCTTCTTCATCATAGATGTTGAAGATATCATCCTCCAGCGGCTCTCCTTTCATTGCAGCAAGCAATGCAAACTCCACATGATCACCGCCAATGTTGAATTTTAACTTGGCGTTCTTACAATCCACATTGCAACCCGAAGTTGCTAGAAATGGCCTCCCGAGAATGATAGGAACGGGATAATCTGTGGGAATATCAAGTACAACAAAGTCTATAGGTAAATAGAAGTTACCTAACTTAACGAGAACATCTTCCAAAATGCCCACGGGATGGGTAATGGAGCGGTCCGCCATGTATAGCCTTATCTTCACCGGCTTGGGCTCTCCAAGTCCGATCTTCACACATAGCTCCAGCGGGATGATGCTCACGCTGGCTCCTAGGTCAAACAACGCCTCACAAGTAACATCCCCAACTTGAACGGCGATGCAAAATGAGCCGGGATCTCTCAACTTAGGTGGCATCTTCTCCTTCTTGATTTGAATGAGCTCCGAGGATTTAGATGTCATCCTTACTTCACCAAAGTCTTCCAGCTTCCTCTTCCTTGATAGAATCTCTTTTAAGAACTTCCCATAGGCGGGCATCCCTAGAATGGCATCAAGGAAAGGGATGTTAATATGTAATTTATTCATCAAGTCAAGGAACTTACCAAAGTGCTTGTCTAGATGTGCTCTAGCCCTTGACTAGGGGAATGGAAGTGGTGGTTTATATGCAGGAGGTGGGACATAAATTTCAGTTTTGTCCGACGCTTTCTGAGACTCCACCTCGGATGGTACCTTGACCGAAGTGTTCTTCGTCTGTACTTGGACCGAGGTGTTCTTCGTCTGCACTGGCATCGACCGAGGCATTGGATCTGCAGTTTTCAGTCCACTTTTCATCGTTATTGTCATAATTTGTCCTTTTGGGTTGCTCTCTGTCCTTGCTGGGAGCTTCCCTGGATCCCTTGGCGCTTCATTCGCCTTATTAAAGAATTATTGCTCTAATGCTTTTTGTTCCTTCGAAAATGAAGTCATGGATGTCTCCATAGCGTTGAGCTTGATCAAGATGGCCTCCAGCACTGCATCTTTCTTCTCTGGCTGAGACGAGCTTGATCCAGGCTCCTGGCTCTTCAATGGAGTAGAAGAAGAAGAAGAAGAAGAGGGATTAAAAGAATTATTAGAATTGGAGTTAGAGTAATGGTTACCCGGAATTTGATTGTTGGATCTCCAATTGTTGCTGCTGGAGCCTCTATTGTTATTGTAGTTGTTGTTTCGGGAACCATGATTGTTGTTCCTTGACCCTTGATATCCTCCCTCCTCCTTTTTGGTGTGAGCAACCAAAAGGTCCTTCAATTGCTTCACATCATTCTTGAGGGAGATGAGTTGATTATAATTTGATGGAGCTTCCTGGAAATTAACTCTTTCAACTCCATTTTCAGCTCCTTGGTGGGAGTATTTCTCCATGTGCAAAGCTTGTTTCTCAATGAACTCCCAAGCTTCATAAACCAGCATGTCCATGAATGTGCCGGCGGATAGTAGTTGAAGGTTGAATTGGGTAGCTCCATCCAATCCCTTGAAATAAATCTCCATCAACTCTATCTTTAGAATCCCATGATGTGGGCAATCCAAAAGAACATCTTTAAATATCTCCCATGACTTGGACAAACTCTCCTTGTCCTTCATGATGAATGCATTGATCTTCCCTCTCATTTCAGCGGTTTTGAAGGGGGGAAAGAATTTTGTTAAGAACTCTGTCGTCATCTCCTCCCAAGTGTTGATCTTTCCGGGAGAAAGAGACTGATACCAAGTAAGCGCCCTGTCTTTCAAAGAAAAGTAAAAAGGCCTTAGCTTGTAATTATTATTTTCCAGCCTTGAAGGTCTCAAGGTCTCCATCAAAATCTCATAGTTTTGTAAATGTTGATGCGGAGACTCCCTCTCTAAGCCTCCAAATTGGCATTGGCGGATCATGGAAAGAACTTGCGGTCGAAGTTCATAATCATGCTCCGTTGGATCACCTAGGTTGACTCCTAGACGCCTCACTTGCTGGTTTGGGTCCATCCTCTGTCCTAGGGTCTATGGAATACCTGCAAAAAGAACATCTCGAACAGGCATCCGAGGTGGAAGTATCTCGGCCGGGGCAACTGGAGCGGGGTCCTGCCTCGGTCGAGGGTCTGGTCGATGCAGAATCTGAGCTCGAAGCTCAGCCATATCTGCTTTAATCTCTGGTGTGAGTTTCCTCCCTCTCGCGCTGCAGTTCTTCTCTATTGAGGCGCAGCTGTTCCATCGCCTCCTTCAATTCGGGCTCAAGATCGGGATTGTCTTGGTTGGCCATTTTTGCTCCTTTCAAGTCGTTTGTATGTCTTTTCTGGTTCGAGATCGTAAGGAACGATTTCCTTCCCAGCACGGGTTCTACGCATAAACCTAAGAAAAAGAACCTGCGAAAGTCACCCAAGTAGAGTGGTTAGTAGCAACAGGGGCAATTGCCCCGAAAGATAACCGCAACCGGTTTGGTTTAGACCAAGTCCCCGGCAACGGCGCCAAAAACTTGTTCGCTCCAAACGGTGTGCAAGCTTTAAATTTATATCCCAAGAAACATGCTTAAAACAAGGATGCGAACCCGCAGTGTACGGATCGATTATAGTAAAAGCAATAATTCCGGGGTGTCGATCTCAGGGACTTACATGAAACAAAGCAAGTATAGGTTGTCAATGTAACTAATAACCACAAAAGCAATTAAAGCAATCAAAGAGATGATAATAAGGTCAATTAAAGGTGTTTGAGGGTAAAATATCATAAATTTTTTTTATTTGTTAATAAGCTTGAATAATTAATTAAGTTTAAAAATCTAATATTAACTTAACTGATTAAAAAAGAAATAAATGTTGAGCATGTGCTTAGATAATCAACCGTCATTTTGGAACAAATAAAAAAAAGGTTTAAAATACTACAGAAAGTGGGGTAAATGGGTTAGTGGAAAGAAAATAGTAACTTCCCTAAACCTCTTCCTACTCCCTTCTGTATAAATGAATCACGTTAAGTGTAAAGGGGAAAAGGGAAGAACAAAAATAATCAGAACAAACAAAGATACAGAGAGAAAGTAGACAGCGAAGAAGATTATTCAAGAGGACCAATTGTGATCAAAAGCGTTCAGTAAGAGCTATTTTACGATCGTTCTTTTCACTGCAAAACATGTAGTTGGTAGGAATCGGTTGATTCCTCTTGAATAATTGGGGAAGAAGTTGCCATTGACAATAACTCATTCACACAAGTAACTCATTCAAAAGAAAATAATGCAGGAAAGAAGTTGCCATTGACAATAACTCATTCACACAAGTGAATATATGGTTGGTAGGGATCGACTGATTCCTCCACTGCAAAAGATGTAGTTGGTAGGAATCGGTTGATTCCTCCGCTGCAAAACCATTGTTGGTAGGAGTCCATTGATTTCTCTACCGCTGCGGAACCTCTTGGTTCCAATACAATGGAAACGGTGAAAAAGAAGAAATGAATCTACAGATTTTTGTTAATGAATCATGTAGGGTGAATGAAAATACATGAGATATTAGTGAATCAAAATGATTTGCTGGAAAATTAAAATAAATATTGTGTTTTCATATACAGAGATTTAGAGATAAGAGAAATTGATAAGTTCACGATTTTAAGTGTGAAGATGGGTTTGACACAAAAGGTCAAATCTAAATTCCAAAGAAAATCAACACCATGTACAGATTGAAATCTCTTTCACTATCATGAACACATGTTTTTCAAAATGAATGTTCAACTTAAATAGATCCCAAATGAAGGTTGATGAAATGAGATTAGAAATCAAATTTGTGAAGAGGACGAATATGAGCAATAGAGTTTGTGAGCAACGTTCATGAAAGTATATAATAGAAACAAAATTGAGAGCCAAACTTACATGGGTGTTTGTCGCTCACCTGTCTCCTTCTATTTTGTCTTCGATGTCTTCAATCGAGCGATTTTCGAACCCCTCGTTCCTCCTGATGTTTAGCCCTCAAAAGTCTTCGTCTTTTCAAGTAAATCTCGCACTTGTATTTTCAATTCGGCTTTAAACTGGAACTCTTCTCATACTGCTTTTGATTTTATGGAAGCCGAGACCACCATTTTTTTTTCACAGCTGAATATTTGCTATCTCCTACTGTAGAAGATATGAAGAAAAGGGGAAGAAAGAGGAAAGCAGAAACAAAAAAAAGTAGAACGAAGGAAATAAAAGTAAAAGGAGTAGGAAAAGAACGAATTACCTTTACTTTTGTTAGATGTGGGTCCCATGTCATTTATTTTTTTTAAAGAAATAAGAAGTTAAAACAAAAGAAAAATGAATGATGAAAAGGGGATCATAAATTTACGATTATGGGTTTATGTTAAAAGTAAACCCATAAAACTAAAGTTTTATAAAAGTGACCCTATTAAGACAAAGTCTTAATAAATAGGATCATAAATTTACGATTATGTATCGTAATTAAATATCTATATATAAAACTAAAAAAATCAAAATATAAATCGTTTTTTATGTAGAACTACGTAAGGACTTGCGTCACTCAAATGGTTACGTAGGTAGCTCGGCATATTATCGAGTACAGTCACAAATTAGAAATCCAAACCATACATCTTTCGTGTAGAACTACGTTATGACTTGATGCTCGTTCAGAGTTACGTATGAAATCCGATCTCAAATTAAATTGGATTTAGTCGATCCGTTCAAGCAAAGTATAATTAAATCAAAGCTTGGACTTAAAACCAAAATTCTCAAATATTCATGAACTCGATGTAAAGCATCCGCTCGTCGAGTTTAATCACAAAAGGTCCAATCCAAATATCCATTTAGAACTACGTAAAGACTTGACGCCATTTCAAAAGGCTACGTAGGTAACTCAATATTAAGTTTAAATTATATCGGGTACAATCGCAAATCAAATTCAAATATTATAAAATTCTCAAATATTCATAAACTCGATATAAAGCATCCGCTCGTCGAGTTTAACCACACAAACAAAAACCTAATCAACTAAGAACTACGTACGACTTGATTCCCAATAAAGGATACGTAGGAAAATTGGTAAATTAAGAACCGGATTCAGTCACAATATTTAAAAAATAATAAAATAAATAACCTAAGACTTTTTTTTGATCAAGCGCGTGATAGCGGGATAAATTAAGCAACCCTTCCTAGAAGGTGGGTTTAATTTAATCCTTTGATGCATGATTGAGATATAAATATCATGCAAATGATAGTTGGATCATCGTCTAGGCAACCCTTCCTAAAAGGTGGTTTGGTCTTTGATTCTCTGATGCATGAAAATACCGCACTGAACTACGTGAGGCTTGATCCTCTTTAACGGGGGACGTAGGCAACCCGTCCAAAAACGGGTGCAGCCCAAATCACCAAAACAAACCAAATATCGGTATTTATATAACTTAGAATCAAAAGGTCAAAAAGAGAGGGTCGAACTCAAATTAAAAAATAAAATAAAATGTGTTTTGTAAATCTGTATTCGAATAAAACATAAAATGTGTTTTGTAAATTTGTGTACATTTTTACTCAACAAAAGGAAATATGCAAAATTCTAGGGATTAAAGCATCTAGTTGTGGTTCCAACTCAAGATCTCAAGATAAGCGGACAAAGCTGAGATTTTGCAAGGCAAGGTGTTTCTAAAGTGGAATAGATCACCGGGTAAGTCTCACTACTCACTAATCCCAAACCAAAAGTTCCTATTACCGAGTAAGTCTCAAGGTACTAAGGAAAGGAATTATAATCTCAAACCAACACACCAACGAAGGGAATAGAATCAACCTTTACCGGGTAAGTCTCACGCTAACTCACAAAGATGGAATGAAGGCACACTCTGATAACACGATTTATGATGTAGGTTTAGGCATCCATTTAGATAGTTTTTCCCGTTAATCGTGCATAGTTTGACATTAGTTTGTGACGGTTTTCACTTAATTCATGTATGTTGTCGAGATAGACGTCTACACGGACTTTTGCATGTTTTGTAGGTATTTTGGGAGCTTTTGGAGCTTAATCGATACATTCGAGGATCGTTCCTTGTGATGACACACTTCCGGACCCATTGGGAAGCAAGTTAGGAGCAAAGGAGAACACTTGGGACCTTGTTGGTGCATGCCTTGCACCAACTCGTGGCTTGATGATCCATAGAAGTCTGAATCACCAAAACCACGGCCACTGGGACTTCCACGGGCGTGGAAATAGGCCGTGGTTCTCCCTGCACAGTTGTGACAGCTGTCCCACGATCTCCATAACCGACCCTTGCCCTTGATGGTGTATAAGAAGTGGTCCCATAGGCTGTTGAGAAAACCCCTTCATTCCATTCTCTCCCACACTCTCACACTAGACATCATTGGATTGGAGCTACTCTTGGAGGAGAAGGAACACTCTCATTTGGAGAAGAAGAAGAAACACACTAGTTTCATAGTTTTCATAGTTTTTGAGTGGTTTTGAGTGAGTTTTGTTGAAGAAATTTGCTAGGGTTGTAAGAAACGATTCGAACCTTCCCTTGAAGGGTTGTAAGTCCTTCTTGACTTTGATTCAGCTTGGTTTTCTTATCCTACTTGTTTTGTTTCTCTTTCATTACATACTCTTACTAATGGAAGCCATGAATGTATACTTGTTGAGTTTGATTGTTATGATGCATGTTGATGGCTAAATAGATGCGATTCTAGGGTAAGGGAATGATGGTTATGGCTTGGACTATGATAGAATAGACTTAAATGAGTCTTTGGATGATTTACTTGCTTGTACTTGAGTGTTGTTAGAGATCACGGTCTGTTCTAGCCAGACCACGGCCGTGGTTCTTAGGAACTAACTGTGATTTGCTCCTGTTGATCTTTAAATGATAAATCTGCATGTTAGGATGTTATATTGTTGATCCTAATGTTCATTAAGCTTAATCTAACCTAGGGTGACCTAATGCTAGCAATCTAAGTGAGGGAAGAGACCTACCCGGTGATTTCCGATCTTAAGTACCATAGATGATGAACTCTAGGTAGTAGTGAGCCTCATAAGCCGCTATTGGATTGAGTGTGCTAGGATTGATATTTGAGACTTGCCTTCCCGAGACTTACCCGGTAAGGAGAGGTTAGATCCCTAGATAGCAATCCGGTTTGTGTAGATTTCTCAACTCTAGGTTCCTAGAGACTTACCCGGTAATAGGACCTTAGTTGCGGGATTAGTGGATCATGAGACTTACCCGGTGATTAGTTCCATTTGAGAAACACCCTTTCCCAATATACTATAGTTGATCCAAGGAATGATTAGAAGCTTGAGTCCAATGCCATAACCGGAACTTCTAACCCCTAGAATCCGTTTTTCTCTCTTTGATTACATATCTCGTGTTTGTGTTTGCTTATTTGTGTTGGTAGCTTAGTAGTTTGTCAATTCTTGCATGAATTGTGATCCTTGATTGATCACCATAAAACCAATTCAAAAACATTGAGATTTTCATTTCTTTATTCCTTTCTCTTTTCTTAGCCTAGATCAACACTATCCTTAGTCACTATTTGATTCAATTTCACCTTAGTCTTTGTGTTCGACCTCGGAATACCATCCTTACTACAAAACGACCCATACACTGTGGGTTCGCTAGGAGTTAGGAAAAATATATCGAGTTATAAATTTAAGACTTTTGCGTGTCACAATCTTAGCGTAACACACTCAAACCCCAATAAAGGATAAACCTTTATTACCTACACTTATGATCATGGGTAAACAAACTAAGGAATCACCGGGTAAGTCTCATCCTATGCTTGCATTAAACAAGGAAAGGTGTAATAAGAATAGGATTTGGCAAACTCTAACACTTAGCTCTCAGTTACGGATAAGAAAAAGTCACCTCGGTCAGTCAAGTTCCACCCCGGCCGAGATGTTCATCGACTAAACGAGATGTTCTAGGGTTAAGGGTAAAGACTCGAACTTTTAGGGTCCTACTGGATTAAGATTATTCTATCATTGTTTTTCCCACAACTTTCAGCCAATCACCCTAGAATCGCACAAAGAAATTAGCCACTCATCATCATGAAAGCAATAATCAAATATATGGGAAGAGAATGAATAATTGAACACAAAAACCTTAAAAACAAGGCTTCAATAACTGAATCAAATATCAAACAAATCAGCGTTCCTTGGATCACAAATCCAACAAGACAATCAAACAAAAGGGAATCTAAGAAAGTCTTACAAATCCCCCCAAAAGCTATATCCGAACTATCAATCCTTCCTTGATTAATCTTCAATCTCCCTTCCTTCCTTCAAAGCTTCCAGAATCCTCTCTTTGTTGGTTATTCTCAGCCTCCAAGCATGCTTGAACTTGTGAAAAATCCAACCCTTTATATAGGAGAATTATCTTCCAAAGTTAATAATATCTTAAAAAAATTATATCCTAATAAAATATATCTTATCTCTAAAATAGATCTCTCAAATATATGATCTTCCTTCCAGAAATCCAACCCAAAAATATAAGATGTCTCCTTCCAAAAATAAAAGATCTCAGCCAAATAAAATATACCTCGCCGCATCAGGGTGTTCGCCTCGGTCAGGGTGCTCCTCTAGATCACCTCAGTCGAGGTGACACTGTAGTTGACCGAGGTGAATCTCAGCTGAAGGTGAAATCTCTCAAATTTGGTCCAAAGTAAATCTTCCTTGTTAATTCCTTTCTTCCTGAGTTCTCTTTTAAGCTCCTGAATGTAGCTCCTATGACTCCTTTGCTCCTTAGCTCCATTTCGATTCAAAATGTGTCATTTTACCTACGATTACAACGAAACTTGGCGTAGACCTCGATTCCCGTAAAGGTAGATGAAACGACAATATAATCACATAATATATATTCAAACATGCAGATTATTGAAGATAAAACGTCTAAACAAGTCCCAAAATATAAACTATAATACATGCCATCAGATAGATCACGGGAGAAGTCTCACTATCCACTATCTCAAACCTAAGGCTCTTAACAAAGGGTGTTCAGTCCTTTATTGGCTAGAGATCTAAGGAGAGGAACTATAATCTCAAACCAAACACTCAACCTAATGGAATAGAACTAACCATCACCGGGTAAGTCTCAGGTTAACTCACAAAGGAAAGGGGAAGGCACACTCAAACCTAATAGAGGGTGTTGAGTCCTCAATTACCTAGAACTCATCATTGTCGGCCACCAAGAAAAGGGAATCACTGGGTAAGTCTCTTCCAAAGCTTGGATATATGTTAGAAAGGTTCAACAAGGCTAGGTTTCAAGCAATCCTTCACCTCGGATTAAGGATAAAGCATCAAAGGTACGACAGAAATAAAATCGCCCTGTTCATGTATGAAAGTCAGCCGATTTTCTACCAAGAACATGACAATTGTTCTCCTCTACAAGGGTAAAAACAACTCTCAGGATTCAATCTCAATGTGAGGTTCATTCTATCATCTTCTTAACCACAATCTTCAACCAATCATCCTAGAATCGCAAGGGTTTTATCCAATAACACACATGATTAAATCAAGATACTAATTGAATCAAGAAACTAAAGAAAACGATGAAGCTTGAAATAAAAGCAAGCAATCGTTAACAAAGGTTCTCAATCTTTGAAAACTAAGTAAAAGCAAATATAATATCCGAATCTTGTGTTCAAAAGGCAAAGAAAACTAAAAAACAGAATAAACTCAAAGAAATTCACTATGATCTTCGTTCTTGAATCTTGAATGTCAAATGCGTTTCGCTTCTTCTTTCTTGCTGATTGCAAGGGTTTCTTGGATGAATCTGGATGATCTTTGGAGTTGTAATACTTCCCTTATTTTATAGAATAAATCTAGGGTTGCAAATCTTATCTTTTAAAGACTTCTTGTTAAAGATCAGGTGATTAAGATAGAAATCGGGTTATTTTTATAAAAATCGGTCGATTTCCTTTGTATGATAGACTGATTTTTCTCTTCTACAACGTGTTATCTATTAG
This sequence comes from Fagopyrum homotropicum, assembly GCA_033239125.1. Lineage (NCBI taxonomy): Eukaryota > Viridiplantae > Streptophyta > Magnoliopsida > Caryophyllales > Polygonaceae > Fagopyrum > Fagopyrum homotropicum. The sequence continues at coordinate 87,398,399 of BSWB01000006.1, forward strand.
CTCCGTCTTCTATTCTTCTTTATGGTTTCTTGTCCTATCTTTCAGGTTTCTTGGATGAATCTGGATGATCTTTGGAGTTGTAATACTTCCCTTATTTTATAGAATAAATCTAGGGTTGCAAATCTTATCTTTTAAAGACTTCTTGTTAAAGATCAGGTGATTAAGATAGAAATCGGGTTATTTTTATAAAAATCGGTCGATTTCCTTTGTATGATAGACTGATTTTTCTCTTCTACAACGTGTTATCTATTAGCTCCGTCTTCTATTCTTCTTTATGGTTTCTTGTCCTATCTTTCAGGTTTCTTAATGATCCACCATGCTGCTTAGTCCAATATTGATCCATTTCCGCATCCAAACACCATCATTTTGCGTGCAATTATATCAAGAACTTGTGTAGACCTCTATACTCTAAATGTATATAAATATGGATTTAAAGGCTATTGATTCCCACAAAATGTATGTAAAACTGAAGTGAAATACTCGCAATATGTATGAATATGATAGCACATAATTCATGTCATCATTCATGGAAAATGTAAGTTGATTATAGGGAAATCAACAATATTACGATTAAGTATCATCACCCTATTCCCCTCCCCCCCCCCCCTCTTTGATGACAAGCTAGATAAGTTGCATGGTGTCACCATCTTTATCAAGATAGACCTTAGGAGTGCTTACCATCCAATTAGGATGAGGGAGGGAGATGAATGGAAGACCGCTTTCAAGACCAACTTTGGTCACTATAAATGGCTTGCAATGCCATTTGGACTAACCACTGTCCCTAGCACTTTCATGAGGCTCATGAACCACATTTTGAGACCTTATATAGGCAAGTTTGTGGTGGTTTACTTTGATGACATTTTCATCTATAGCAAGTCACTAGAGGAACATGAAGATCATCTAAGGGAAGTTCTTTCTACCTTGAGGATTGGATATTTATATGCTAATATTAAAGAGTGTGATTTCTGAACTAATTGAGTTGTTTTCCTTGGATTTGTAGTGATTGCGAGATGCATGTTGATGAGGAAAAGATCAAAGTAATCAAGGAATGGCCCACTCCAATATCAGATGGTGACGTTAGGAGTTTCCATAGGCTAGCAATGTATTATAGACAATTTGTACTTGATTTCAGCACCATTGTAGCCCCTCTCATGGCACTAACCAAAAGGAAGGTGTGCTTTGTGTGGGAAGAAACTCAAGAGAAGGCCTTTGTTGAGTTGAAGAGGTACCTCATACACACCCCACTCTTAGCACTTTCGGACTTCACTAAATCTTGTAAGGTTGAGGGTGATGCATCCGGCATTGGTACAAGTAGAGTCTTGATGCAAAAAGGTAAAAAAACCTTTAGCGTTCTTTAGTGAAAGTTGAAAGGATCATGGTTAAAGTACTCTACATATGATAAAGAATTGTATGCATTGTCTACAACACTTAAGACTTATCAACACTATTTTTGGCCCCTAGAATTTGTCCTAAAAACTAATCATGAGTCCTTAAGACACTTTAGGAGTCAAGATAAGTTAGACATGAGACATGGTAAATGGAAGGAATTTATTGAGACTTTTCCATATATTATCAAGTATAAGAAAAGGAAAGACAATGTAGTTGTTGATTCTCTATCTAATAAGACACTCTTTGTTCGCAATATGTGACTCTAAGGTGTTAGAATTTTTATATATTAAGGAGTTATATGTTGATGATGCAGATTTTAGAGATATGTATAAAAGATGTGTGTCGAATGGACCTTATGATAAGTATTATTTGTTTGAAGGATTCTTCTTTAACGTTGATAAGTTTTGCATGCCTAGATGTTCTCTTAGGTTTTTGCTTGAGGAAGAAGCCCATGAGGAAGTTTAATGGCATATTTTAGGAGGTATAAGACATATCACATGCTGCAAACTTATTTTCATTGGCCACACATGTTTAGGATTGTTGATCATATGCTTAAGAGATGCTTAGAGTGTCTTAAAGCAAAATCTAAATTGAAGCCTCACGGCATGTACACTCCCTTGCCCAAGCCTAGAAAAAACATATGTATGGACCTTATTATGGGATTGCCTAGGAATATAAAGGGGAGATATTATATATTTTTTGTGGTTGATAGGTTCTCTTAGATGGCACACTTTGTTGTTTGCTACAAAATTGATGATACTTATAATGTAGATAATTTATTCTTTAGGGAAATATTTAGGGTACGTGGAGTACCTCGGACTATATTAAGTGATAGGGATGTTAAGTTCTTGAATTTATTTTGAAAGACTCTTTGAGGCAAGCTAGGTACAAGGTTGCTTTTCTCAATCTCTAGTCATCCTTAAACGGATGGTCAAACGGAAGTGACAAATAGGACTTTACCTACTATTCTTAGGGATGTTTTAAAAAATGACTTGGGTGATTGGGAAGATGCTTTACCTCATGTTTAATTTGCATATAACCAGTCTACTTCTCTTACTCCATTTGAGTTTGTCTATGGCATGAATTCCTTAACTCTTTTTTACCTATTACTTTCCTTTAGAGGAGCGAGTAGCTTTTGATGCTTTGAAACAGGTGGAGATAATCAAGGAATTTCATTCTAGAACACGAGCAAAGCTAGAGAAGAAAGGAGCACAAGTGGCGGCTAGGAACAACAAAGGACAGAATAGGATGATTTTTCAGCCGGGTGACCTTTTATGACTATATTTGCACAAGGATCGTTTTCCGGAGAAGCACAAGCCCAAACTCTCTCCTAGAGGTGATGGCCCTTTAATGGTGATCCACAAGGTGGGGGACAATGCCTATGTTCTAGAGCTTCCGAAGAAGTATGGTGTAAGTCCAACTTTCAACGTAGGAGACTTGAGCCCGTATGTTGTTAATGACGATCAAGGTGATGATTTGAGGTCGAATCCTCTCCAAAAAGGGGAGTATGATGAGGGATCATCTCCAACACACCCTACACAAAGACCTCTCACTCGAGCAAGGCTTAAAGTCATCCGTGAAGAAGCATCCCGGAGGCTTGTGACCATGGCATCACATGAGACCATATTTGAGCCATTCTCACCCACAACTACATTGGTTGTGCTCAAGCCCACTCCAGCCCATGCAAGTGACCTTCATCTCATGCACATATGAAGTGCCCTCCATGCACATATGAAGTGCCCTCCATGCACACGTGAAGTGTGCTCCATGCACACTAAATGGTCTTGCTTTGGAGTTGGAAGAGTCATGCACATTTTATAAACATTTTATAAATTATTGGACATATTATACATCCTTGATTGATCCTGGTAATTAAGTATGTATTTTCTATTTTTTGTAATTAGTTTCTACATTTCCTTTTATCTTTTGGGAAACAAGGCTTGTAAAACATAGGATGCATAGGATGTATAAGTTCTTTAAAATTGTGAGTTTGCATATTTTTCAATACTTTTAAATTCTGATACTGTCCTTCACGAAGTGAAGTCTTCAATCTCTACTCAATTATGGCTCTTTGCTTCCCTCAAGATGATAGTGACTTCTTATCCCAAGTCGCATACTAGCATGTTAGGAGAGGGCCCGGTTGGACTAAATCAATAGGATAGGATCATCTTAGCTTGAATCCTTAGTCTTTTTTTTTTATTATACAACACTAGTTTTGTAAACATAGCCTTGTCAATTTGAGTGTTTCATTTAGACTCACGTTTAAATATTAAATTAGTCAATTTAATAACAAAAACTATTTATACGATATTTTAAACCTACTCTAGTATATAAACTAGCTAGTACTTATATACAAGCAAACACACCCGTAGATACCAAATCAATTTTAATTAGGGTTCATCAATTACGATATTAACTAATAATTAGGGTTCATCAATTACGATATTAACTAATAAATTTTAAGCATATTTATCAAACACGCCCCTAGCCCCTAGATATGCAACATTCTAGGTGTTGAAATATGAATAAAGAAGATAATTGATTATTTCCGAAGAGAAATATAATTATGTCTTTATGCTTATGATTTTTTATTAGCAAATTGTGATTTTTATGGTTATAATTATAACTAATCTTGTAGACAATTTTAATTATAACATAAAATACTATCTTAAAGTTTGTTTAGTCATATGCTCACACATTTGTCAATTTGAGATCAATGTGGTCATATATTTATTTGTAATTCGAAATTCTTTAATAAATTTGTTTAGATAACATAACCAATATTTGGTAAACCAATTTAAATATGTGAGCCATTTATTTTTAATTTGTTATGCTTTGTAATATGTTATATTTCTCACAAAAAATCTAGTAACAAAGCTTGGTTTTGATTATGAGGTTTATAACTTGAGAGAAAGATGATTAGTTTTAACAGGAAGATTGACAAGTTTATAAGAATGAATAATTTTAGTTTGTCATCGTGAAAGTATAAAACCAAGAGACTACAACAAACTTGCGGTTGAAGTTAGAAATTATTTACATTAAAAGTTTGCTCACCAAGAAGTTTCTTCTAAAACAATGTTTGCTCTGCAAGCGAATGAAGAAAGATACACAACTCAAAGAACACTTAGATCAATTGGACCCTAATATGTTAAATTTGTGCACGCGCGTGTTGCTTTAACTCTATTAGTTCCCATCTCTTTGACATATGAAAACTTTATTCAATCATTTGTTGGTGGAAAAAATAATGCTACTTTGGAAGAAGTCAGGTTTTCCCTACGTACTAGAGAATTGCGTCATTGGACGAATGATGCAAGTTCATATAATCAGGCTTACGGGTGGCATGTTAGTGAAGGTGGGGAAAGAAAAATAATGGGAGAGCCTTTGATACGGGACCATCCTTAACAACTTCTACTATTCATTCACTTACATTGATATCTATTGCGGAGGCGCCATAAATGTGTGAAGATGATCACGAAGCAAGGAGAGCAAATGGAGATCTCGGCCCCACCAAGTTCCAGCCGAGATATTGATCAATCTTGTCGAGATTTATATTGAACCTAGATAATATTATAGTTAGTTATTTAATACCTTTAAATCTCTAAACATTCTAATGGTTTTATTTTCTATCCTATATTTGTAGGATTATATTAGTCTTTATCTTTTACATATTTCGGCCTTTAAATAGCCTTAGAAGACCGAGATTGATAGATTAGATTTGATATTGATATTGATTTTCACATTATTGTGAGATACTCATTGCTTCATTTATGAAGAGTACATTTTATTCATTCTATTTAATCAAAAAAGATAGTCGTTGATTGAATCGTTGTGAGTCTTAGTTAGGTTGTTCTTGTGTGTTAATCTTCTTAAAGTTGGTACTACTAGTCAAACTAGTCATTCTTTGTGCTTGTGTGATTTAGAAGGCTTGTGTAAAGTTGGAGAAGGAATAGTTAGGTTTTGATCCATTGGTCAAGAGTCTTTGTAAGAATATCTTGGTTCTTATCTTCCTATATTTTCATCTATTCATTCCATTATTCATCTTCTTATCTTACCATTATTATCCGTATTACTCACGTTCTTGTTCTTTGAGTTTTCAAAAATCTTTGCCTTACCATACAAATCTTGCCCGAGATTTGCACCGACATTCCTTTTTGTCGTCAATTTCGTGGACTTAAATCTAGATCGGGAAACTGCGACATCAACTCTGCATCAAAGTGGTATCAAAGCTAATCGATTGAAGTTCAACTTAGACAACGCAACACGGTTTGAGTATTTTTATTTCTGTCATCTTTGAGTCATATAAAAATCGAGTCTTTTCTTTGTTGCTATATCTTTTGTGAGGTTATTTGAGTTTAATGTGCGTCATCTTGTGTCTATTAAAAAAGAGAGAGACGCCATATCCTAAATACAAGCCAACCAAACCCTTGATCCAAACCTCGCCGGAGCTTGAGAAATCTCGCCAAGATTAGTGTTCAACACCCGAGATTTGGTTTACTTGGGCAGCAAGTCACATTATTTTCTCAATCTAGTTGAGATCTATAGATTTGAGTCAATTCTATTCCTATACAACTATTAATAATCAAAGAAGGAAAGAGATTTACATGTTATCTTATTGTTGAGATCTTATCTAGTAGGTGATAACTTATCATATATTTCAAATCTTGACAAGAGATCTATTCATATCCTGTGTATCTCGATCCTTCCTACAACCATATATCTCGCCTACCGATATTCCATAACTTCATACAAAATCCAAATCCAAAATTTCTATACTTTTATTCCCAAATGCCCTTTCATATCATTAACTATACTCTAAAGTTTGGAAAGAGTCTTTCGAGTACGAGTTGTTGCGATCCAACTGAGAAGGGATCAACTAGGTAACAAGGGAGGAGTATATCTCCAATTATAATCAGTGATTGTTGTCAACACTTGACGTTCGACAAATATCGGCCCCTAGTCCAAATCTCTGCAGAGATTTAGGTCGAGGTTTGCTACGGTTGTGAATTTTATCGAAAATTTTAGACAAAAGTCGAGAAATTCAAGTGTGTCAAGTTCAAGAGGACACCTAGAGAAAAAGTTATATACCATCCTTGATCCAGTTCACAACCAAAACACCTCACTTTTGATCAATCTCAACCCTCAGAGAGAAATCTCGCCCGAGATCCAGACCGAGATTACCTTTTGTCGAGATTAAACCCACCCGGCTATCTCTCTCTCTAATTGAATAAGTTCATGGTATGTAAAACTCTTTTCTTAATCTCTTGTGTGTCTATTTCTTGTCTCTTTCTACTCTAAACACATTAAGTGCCCGTTTGGTTGGAGCGGTGGAATGGAAACGTAATGGAATCAAATAAGGATAAGGAAAGGAAATGGTAATGATGGAATTGCTTTCATGTGTTAAAAAACATCTAACCAAACATAGTTTTTTTTATTGTTTTAGAATCATTCCGTTACCAGGAATGGTTCCTAACGCTTCCAAACAAGCCCTTAAGTCTATTTGTTTGGGTGTCTTGGTTAGTATCTATATTTTCTATCATATACTAGTTGAGTCTACATGCAAATACTCTTTCTACCTTGTGTCAATTGTGTGAAGAGAACTCCAACAAGATTACCTTAACGATCTTCCAACAGAAGAACTTTCTTGATCACATGAATTATGACCTTAGTATAGACACTCATATAGGTTTTCCTTTCTTTTTCATGTAGAGACATATATTCATATCAATTGAGCTTATATTTTTCTATTATGATAGAATCGAGATCTACACACGGTTTTGTTGCAATTGTAGATAAGTTGACACATTTTGAAGCGGAAATGGAACATAAATGGATAAGGCATCAAGGTGGATCACAAAGGAAGCATTCTGGAGTACAAAGGAGAACAATGGGACATCATCAAAAGGATACAAGCAAGGTGCTAGGAGATAACACACAACAGAATACAAATTTCGGTCATCTATGGAAATCTCGGCCGAGATTGTTAACGGGCTCATCCGAGAATTAGTGCAAAACAGCCCAAAACGCTAACTTCAAACCCTAAGTCCTTCTATAAGATATGATGGATGCAACATCAAAAAGGAGCGGTGCGACCTACGCATCGACCACGTATGACAGCATATAGAGTTATTTTAGATCGCATTGAGATATTACATTGTTAGTTACAACAACATTAAGGATTGAGAGAGATTGTGAAGATTCTTGGAGAATAACTAGTTTTTAGATTTCATCATTTTCAAACTCAAGATTGGATCTTTGTTAGTTTATTTTCTACAATATTGGATATTGAGGACACGTTGCTAAAGTATTTCGGGCTCGTTTGGTATGACTATAGGAATGAGGTTGGAATCAAGAATCGGAATGGAATAAGGAATTGGAATAAGTCATTCCTGATACTTGGTGTTTGGTATGATGTTGGAATGAAAAAATTTTGAGACATGTTTTTTTACTTTATATGAGTTATGAAACGAGAAATCATATCATATTTGATGACATGTGTGAATGTTTATAATGTAAATATATGCTATTTTTTAAACTACATTTAAGAAAAATGAAGAGTAACTAATAACTTAAAGAATAAACACTAACAATCGTCAGCCCTAATAAAATATTCGTAATCAAGCATTTTTCGGTACATTACCTCTTGAATAAAATATTCATTTTTTTTAAAATATTTTTTTTGTTAAAATCATGTTTTTCTAAAAAATAATAATATAATTTAAATTTATTGATGGACAATAATTTTTTTTATAAAAAATTATTATTTATATAATAAAAATATATAAATGTAGTTTTAAATTTGAAATGAGTTTAAGTTGAAATGGATGATACCCACCTTTAAATTATGGAATCAACTTCTTCTTAAGAGTTGGAATGAGTCATTCCAGGGAATCATTCTTATTCCGATTCCAAACCTTATCAAACATGAGGTATTGGTATGACTCATTCTGATTCCGATTCCTGATTCCATAGAAATCGTACCAAACGAGCCCTTCATACTTTTCTTTTGGTTTTATACGGTTTATAGTTTTCTTGATTTCATATTCATGAATGAATAAAAAATTTTCATGATTGAAACATAGATATCCTATCAATAACCAAAAACATTGAGTTCGTACAACGATTAGTAATTCCAAAATAATAACGCAAATTATTCATAACTATAAAAAAAACATGAGCAATTTTGGTAACTATGCCTTTTTAACAAACTAGAGTAGTAACTAGGCTTTTTAATGTTTCAATTAAGTAAATATACCCAAACCTTTTGTATTTATTCTCAAATTCTACAAACTCTTCTCTCAAGGGTACATTTACTAAACACAAAACTAAAAAAAGCCTAGTAAACGAAATTGTTTCAAAAAACATTATACCGATCTAAAACAAAACTAGAAACGAAATGGCTCAAAACCTCAGCTTTGAGAAGAGTATAAATTGATCTAAAACAAAACCATAAATGAAATGTCTCAGAAACATTATACACATCTAAAACAAAATAAATAAAATGCATATTCTTACCGGTGTTGAACCTCTCTTCGAACCTATCCTTGGTCTCTTTTGCAACAGAGACCTGAGACTACAACACTCACGATTGCATCAAAGATTCAGAGGAGTAGAGGACAACGAGAGTAGTCAGTTGTCGAATCCGAAGGTCGTCAAAGGTCTGAGCCGGCGAGACTGCGAGAGTGAGGGGGACCCGGCGAAGGACTGAAGGAGAACCACAAAACTGTGAAGGGGCTGAATTCTGAAGGAGAACAGCGAAAGGGGCAGGGCCAGAGAAAGTGAGGGAGAGCCGGTGAGAGTGAGGGCGAGCGGGAGCTGACGAGAGTGAAGGCAAGCGGCGAGCCGGCAAGACGAAGTCGAAGGTATGAGAGAAAGGGTCTGAGAAGTGAGAGCGGCAGTCTGAGACTCTGAGAGATATCTCTCACCTGAAACTTTTAGGGCTAAAAATTAAAAATAAAAATCAATACGGTCCAATGGTCCAACCAGAAATTTACAGTTTACGGTTCAACCCGGATTACGGTTTAAAACAGTACAAAATCGGACCCGAACCGTAGCCCGGGTTTTCAAAAAAATATGAGCCATAGACCGGAATGTGTCTAAGCTTGATGACATGAGTGATCTTGATTACAATGAGCCTAAGCATCATATGAGTGATCTTGATTGCAATGTGCATGAGTATATTACGAATGATCTTGAGAGACAGATGTGACTAAAACTGAATTAGATTGTGCTAAGTCTCTTGATTTAGTATTACTTGTGTTATTGCATTTATCCTTGGATTGTTCTTTAGGTTGTTCGAGAACCTCTACCTAAGGAGATACCTATTGCTTTGTTTTTAACAGAAATAATAGAGCATTCCAAACCCCCAAGGAACAAAATGGAAGAGAATTGTGAGGTTCAATCCCAAGTGTGTTAAGTCTCTTGATTGTAGTCTCTTGATTATAGTATTACCTCTATATTATTGCATTGAGGATGAAATTGTAGTACCACCATCTATAGATTTTGTTAATTTTAGGATTTTCCGCTCTTGTCTATCCTTGAGTTACTATGACTTTGTTGATGACTTATTTCCCTCAATCTTTGATAATCTTGCACCGTTGTTCATAACGAAGTGAATGTGAAAATCAATATAAAATCTAATGTATCAATATCTCGGCCTCTTAAGGCTATTTATAGGCTGAAATTTCTAAAAGATAAAGACAAAATAAACCTACAAAATATACGATAGAAAAGAAAACCTTTAGAATTTTGTAGAGCTTTAAAGGTATAACATAACTAATTATAATCGTATCTATATTCAATATAAATCTCAACAAGATTGATCAATATCTTGGCTGGAACTTGGTGGAGCCGAGATCTCCATTTGCTCTCCTTGGTTCCTTGATCATCTTCACACACGTGTGGCTCCTCCACAATAGAAAAGGGAATTAATAGTAGGAGATGTTAAGGATGGTCCCGCATCAACCTTAGACTTAGAAGAACAATGGATGAGCATTAGACTATCATAACATATATATGATATACACAATCAAGGACATTAATGATTATCAAGATCATAGATTGATCATGCAAAGTTGGGTTCTCCATATCCTAAAACATAAACAAATTAACAAGACATAACTTACTGAATTTTCCTTTATTAATCGATGAAAACATCCGGCAATCGAGTCAACCTACAAGGAAGATTGAGTAAGGCAATTTACCCATATGAAGGTTGACATTTGTGGGTATAAGTAAAATGTTGAATAAAACACCTAATGGTGGGAATTACCTTATTTATAGGATTGAGGTTATTTGTAATAAATCTATATTTAAAGGAAACCAATCTAATAAGTCTAATAATCTATTACCAACTATCATTATTCTAAAGAAGGATATAATAAAAGAAGGGAAATATAATCTTCCACTTATGACATAATCATCATAGTCGACTCAATCAAACGAAAAGCTTAAACTCAACTAAGTCCAACATACAATGCATGGAAGGGATTGTCATGTGCTCGCTGCATGGCTTTCAATGGTTAAGGGTGTTCATCGAGTCAACCAAATATATATATATCGAGCATTCCTTAGCTAGCAATAGACATTTCTCTGAAGAGAGTTCCGTTTTAGCTAAAAAAAATAAATGTCATGATGAAAATCCTTGGTAAAATGATGCATAAGTAGATCTTCAAAACATCAAAGTGATGAAAATCCTTGATAAAATGATGCATATTTTGATGAAGTTTTTGGGAGTTTCTTGGATGGTTTGTGTGATGGGATTCCATTCATGTCCATATCCATTCCCGTACCACTTTTCTATTTCTACTTATCGAAGAATCAAGCGAGGAAATGGTAACGAAGGTGACTGTAGAGAAGAGATGGAGCAAAAGATTATCCCCTCCTTTAAAGTTTTGACTCTAAGATGCTTATCAAAGAAGAAACAAAGAGGTGACTGTAGAGAGGAGAAGCGACGTCGAGCAAATCGAAGAAATGGAACAAATCGCTAAAGGAAGATGACATCGTTTAAGAAATCGCGAAGTAATGGAATAAATGGCGAGGAATATAGGTCTAAGTTAATGTGAACTTAAGAATCGAAACTAATTGATACTAGATTTTTCTCTTGCATATTCAGAATTAGGGTAATTATCGGTCTACCACCCCTCAATGTTCAATAGAGTTGTGCATGCTCATGGTTTTAATGAAAAATTGAGAAACAAACGTAAGTGAGGAGCAAGAGCCCATCTGTTTTGATTTTGGTCTTCAACCTTACTTTGCTGTTTCACCTTCCATTAGCGGAAGATATAGGAGTCGTTTGTTTTGATTTTGATCTTTTACTAATAAATTATGTAGGGGTAGTCTTGAATTAAAATTAAAACTATTTCCAACAATCTAACTAAACAAAGTTTTTCTATAAACAACAAATCTTAAAAGAAACACCAGTTTATAACCATGATTCTGTCACGACCTTATCCATAAAATTTATTTTACTAAATACTCTAATCTAAGGATCGACTCCCTCTATATCCCCACATTGTTAAGTGAAGTCCCCACAACCCAAAGCGGCGAAGAACAAATAGAATTTACTACAAAAGCCGGCATGTGACTTACATTCCGTTCCGAGGCCCAGCAACAGAAGAAAAGATTGCGAGTCGATAGCATCAAAAGGGTACCTTCCAGCGTCATCTAGCTCGGGAAGTTCCAATCGAAAGACGAAGTATTCAATACTCTTTTCTACCACAGGTAGGCGTTAATTAATAAAAGGTCCAACTGATCACCACGTCTGTATTGTAAATATGAAGTTACGAATAATCCAGCCAAAGTGAATTAGACCTAAGATGATGAAAAATAGAAAAACTCAAAAAAGCGGCTGTCTCTGTGGAATGACATTTAGTTTATTATTATTATTATTATTATTATTATTATTATTATTATTATATGTTTTTAATTTTTCCAAGATACTGCTTTTTCAATTTAGTTTGTATATATTATAGTTAAAATGTTAAAAACGTTTGATATATTAAAGTAGTAAAAGACTAAAACTTGGATTCGTCTCCCCCATAGCCATTGTTTCATTTACATAGGGTGGAGAGAAATAGGCGGGAAGGAAAGAGCTGAGTTCTGTTTCAGTGTTGCCTTTTTTAACCGCCACGTGTCACTCTTCCACGACGACGTCACCGTCTCCTTCGCTACCCCTTTTGGTTTCGCCGCACAAGAAACATAGAGCAAAAAAATACCTCCATGTTTCTCCTCTGTATCACGTTTGCACATTGCGCATTTAGACAAACATTTGCAGATTTTGTAAGCCAAATTCTTATAATCCCATTGCAAATTTACTTTCGTAGCTGTCCACAAGAACCAAATCGTTATGCAAGAGTATCCTAGGTATGTTTATTCTTCGTTTAAATTTGTCTGTTATGCATTTAGGATCCTTTTCGCAAGGAGATTAATTTTTAGTTATTATGGCGATTGAGCTTGCTTCTGTTAATCAGGTTCTTCTACAGATGATTTCTAGTTTGGTGTTTAGAGAATTTGGGATCTGGGGAGATTTTATTTATTTTAACCCTTTGGTTTCAAGCTTCGCTTGTTGAGCCAAGTAGATAGTCTGTCAATCTGATTTTCTGTTGTCAAATAATTATGAAATTGGAGGTTATTAATTGTTTATTTATAAATGAAAATGATTTTGTCTCTATGGATCTATGTACTATGAGCAGATTCGGGTATGTTGGTGCTGATGAATCTATTGTTAATTTCCCGTATTCTCATTGTAATAGATCTATACTACTCTGATCTACTGCGGTAACATCAAATTGTATTCCTACTAAACACATGGAAATAATTCAACTGATAACCTTCATACTTGTAGTCATATTGTTGAGAGTAACGCCTTCAAAACAGCTGAGGACTCGGAACGCAAGCTACGCAGTGGTGGATGCCATAGCCTCCGTTCTCTCTTTGCAGCCTCATCTTCCGCTGGAGGTAACCGCCTCATCTTCCTCTGGAGGTTATCACTATATCAGTTACCTTAATAGAACTGACTTACCAATGTCCACCATTTCAATGCCACATCCTCTCCAAAAGAAAAAGAAAACATTTCAATATTTTTGTTATTGCAGATTTGAGATCCCTTGGGGATGTGGATCATGGATATTCTCCAAAAGGAGTCCTTGAAACATGCAGAAGCGGTGAACCGTCGATGATCATGGAGTCTCCAGCTCATGAGAGACCTGATAATTCTTCCAGTGAAAAGCCATTGTCTCACTGGCGAAAAGTAGTGAGGCAATGGAAAGATAAATCGGTAAAGCGCTTGTCCACGTTGCCCATCATGCACGGCAAGAAGTGGAAACGGGAGGAGGATGGCTCTCATGATGATGAACTTGATTCCTCCGTTGATGGAAGCCTTTCTGATGGCAAGACTTCTGCTTGGAAGATCTTCACCTTAACGGAGCTTAATGCTGCAACGAACTATTTCAGCGAAGGTTCCTTCCATATCTGTAGCAAAAATGTAAGTAACTAACTCATTTAAGTACCATTGGAGCTTTACATATGGTTCTTCTTCCTAGAGAGCTTGATTGGAAGGGGCGGTTTTGCTGAGGTCTATAAGGGCTGCCTTCTAGATGGGCAACTTGTGGCAATCAAACGATTGCTTAAAGGCAGCCAAGAAGAGAAAAATTCTAGCTTTTTATCTGAGCTCGGGATCATAGCACACCTTGATCACCACAATACCGCTAAGCTTGTGGGATATGGAGTCGAAGGAGGAGTTCACCTTGTGCTTGAGCTATCTTCACTTGGGAGCCTAGGGTCTCTTCTTCGGGGTTTGTACTAGCCTCTCGTGACCTTTTTATGCTCCTCATTTTTCTAAATAAGAGGGCTTATCACAAGATCATTCTATTGTTTTTCTGAAATTTCATAGGGATTATTATAGTTTCAGGTATGTAGAAATTTCAGTTTATAACTTGTGTAGGCTCAAGAGATGATCTAGATTGGGCTACGAGATACAAGATTGCTCTCGGAATAGCTGAAGGGCTCGCATATCTCCACGAGAACTGTCACAAGCGAATAATTCATAGGGATATAAAGTCGGATAATATTCTTCTTGCAGAGAATTATGAGCCTCAGGTAAGTTCAATCTCCTCCAAAAGTTTAAATTACACAACCATATATGATCGGCTTGAATGAGTTTTACTGATGTATCCCATGGGTTTCCTAGATTTGTGATTTTGGTCTTGCATTGTGGTTACCGCGAAGTCAAACCAACTATACCGTAATGAGACAAGAGGGGACCTTTGGGTAAGTGGAAAGCCAAATCTAGGATCATGCATCTAAGTAAAACTGAAGTTTCAGGTTAATTTTGTTCTCAAAAAGGCTTTCTATTGTCTTCTTGAAATGCTAGATACATTGCCCCGGAGTACTTAATGCAGGGGCTGGTGAACGAGAAGACGGATGTCTTTGCCTTTGGAGTGGTGCTTTTGGAGCTCATCACCGGACGTCGAGCACTAGATGACTCGAACAAGAGCATCCTTATCTGGGTTTGTCCAATAACCGACGCCCCTTTCTTCTAATTCCGAGTTACCTGAAGTGGTTGATTTTATAGGCGAAGCCTTTGATGGATAAAAGTAAGCTGGAGCGCCTAGTTGATCCTATTCTTAGAGAGAAGTACAACAAGGCAGAATTGGAACGCATGGTTTTGACTGCCGCGTTATGCGTAGACGCCTCTCAGTTTGTTAGGCCTGAGATGAGCCAGGCAAGTAGATGTCATAGCAATACACAAATTATTACAAGTATACAGAAAGAATGGCCACTGTATTCCGTGTTTATGCAGGCTGTGATTCTACTTCGAGGTGACGAGTACGCAGAAGCAATGGGGAAGCAACATCTCAAGAGAACCTTCTCCGAAGAGTTTCTATACGCGAAAGAATACAACTCGACAAAATACTTGAACGACATCAGGCGACATAGGCAGGTAGCGTTCGACTCTAGCTCGGACTTGGCCAGCATATCTCCCCGCACGCCCCAAAGTCCCCCTGCTGTGTTCTGAGTTCATAGACATTCTACATTTCTACTTGTACATATACACATATATTTAAACACAAAAGATGAACAGTAGTCACGGATAAAGACTAAATACATCAAATACCCATCCATTTCTGCAACATTTTTTGTAAGCAAATTAGGTTTTTATTCGGTATTTTTCTCAGGGAATTTGCATCTTTAGTGGATTTGACCATTCTTCCTTGTTCATTTGAACGGGAACGTGGCTTAATTCAATTCTTTGTCGGTTTGGTCACCTGGAATTGGTGTCATCTTGTAAACTCCACTGTGAGATGATTGTTTTTTTTTTTTTTTTTTTTTTTTTTTGACTAAGACGGGTAAGAGATTAAGAGTAGTCAACGTCTAACAATTGGTCATCCTATGTTATCCTTTCGGATGACAACATCAAACGATGTCGGGACCTCGAGCTATCCTCCGCGTTTTTCTGACCATGAGAGCCAGCAGCAGGACCGTCATGGTCAAGTGTTGCTAGCTTCTCAGCAGCACCATTAGTCTCTCTAAAAATGTGGTTGACTTGAACCTGATTAAAACCTGCGAGAAAGATAGAAATGTCCGTAATGATAATATCCAATTCCCATGGTGACATTCAGATTTTTTTCACGGAATTAATAATTGTAAGGTTATCCCCTTCAATATCAATTTTTCTTAGCCCAAGTTGTTTTGCTTTAATAATTCTCATTTTTAGCGCATATGCTTCTGTTTAAAGGACAGAAATGTCACCACACATTCTGCAGTCAAGTGCGATAACTGAGACATTATGAATCAGAAGCAAATTTTTTTTTTTGTTTTTTAATCGCATTGACGAGTATCAGGTTGTTGCCTTCAATCTCAATGGAATTCACTTCAATCCCATTGGCCTTTTAGAGGCCCTCTCTAAAAGCGATTGTTTTTGCTTGATTTTGCATTGCATCTGCCGCTTTCTATAACAATAGAGACAACACTATGGTTTCTAATGATGTAACCTAAAGAGAACTAGTTCGCCAAATCATGTGAGGCGTCAAAATTAAGTTTAAGAATGCCTTCTTCTAGTCGTTTCCATTTTATGTTTTTTGTTTTCCTTTTTTGCTTCTTGGTTCTTGTGCAGTTCTTGTTCAGATTTTAGTTTGCTTGTTCCCCTTTTGCAATCTGTTTAGAGCTAATGGTTTGAGGTTTTGTGGAATCTTTGTTTTACTAAAACTGAACTGATTTCCAACCAAATATTCCACCAAATGACAATAAGGTATTTTAATTCAGAAAGTGTAATTGTTCTTTTAAAGCCAAAAATAACCTTTGTAATGCTCCTATTGTCCAGGTCATAGTTTTGTAAAATGGTTGATATTTTGTTATTTTTGATAGAAGTTGTCATATATTGGCATTGAAAGAACACACACACACATGTATGTATAAGATTGGGATCATGTATGAGGTCTTAGGGTCAAAAGTGAGAAGGGAGTCAACCCTTGGATCAAAATAATCAAGGATTGTGATTTGTCCAAATTAATTAACACGTGTCATTGATTGTGGAAGTTATAACCAAATAGTTAACAACAACCTCTTCCGCAAGGATACGAGATCGGATGTAGTATATTCGGGCATCAAATTCACAAGGACCACATTTGTATTGGTTGAAGCAAATAAACAAATACATTAAGCTAAAAACTCATAACGGCCATACCTTATCTCACTCAAACTTCTTTGTCTTTCAAAGTAGATTAGTCAGTAGTTGAGATATTTTAGAGAATCCTCCCATAAAACTCCGACAATAACCCGTAAAAGAAAGGAAACTTATAACTTCTTTCACATTCTTGGTTAGATGCTATTCTGTGACAACTACAATTTTCTAGGGATCAACACTCACACTTTTTGTTGAGAATAAGTGCCCAAAGAATGCTACTTCTGACAAAAAAACAAAACTCACGTTTGAAAAGTTTAACACATAGCTTCTTTCTCAATGCTTCAAGAACAACTTGATGATGGCCTACATGCTTTTCTCTACTTCGAGAATATATTAGAACATCATCAATAAACACCACAACAAACGGTCCAACTACTCTTAGAAGCCTCGATTTATCAAATCCATGAAAATAACTAGAGCATTAGTGAGCCCAAATGTCATCACCAAAAACTCATAATGACCATACCTTATCTAAAACTTTATTTCACGAGGTCTTCATCTCGAATCCTCAACTGATAGTAGCCACACCTCATATCATTCTTTGAAACTATTATTGACCATTGCAACTGGTCTAGCAAATCACTTAATGAATACTTATTACTCATGGTCACCTAGTTTAACTTTTTATAATATGTGCAAAGATAACCTTCTTTTCATAAACAATAATGGCGTTCTCATGATAATGAACTCGGTCCAAAAAAAATTCCTTATCAACAAGTCCTTTAATTGTCTCTTCGATTCATGTATCTTGAAAGTGTAAAAGAGTGATTGTAAATTATTTCTTTTCCCCTCATTGGTTGCATGGCCATAATGCACCTCCATAGTCTCACACACGTGCCCAACCAAAAGGGTCCTAACTGAATGACTCAATCATGATTCGAAATAATCAATCTTATATTTTAACTTCTCAATATATTTGCAACAAAAAAGAGATGTTTATTGTATTTTGCACTAGCCTTACACCACTAGCATACCCTATTCAAGTAGGTGTAGAAACTCTTTTTTTGCAAGGTCACATGGTATATATGAACTCTACCTTGCTCTCAACTAATATCATCATACACAATCATCACTATATTTCATATGTTGCCAACCACTTAGTTAGTTTAACGTGACAATTGACGATCCATGATCCTTAGGGAATCTTACCCTTGCAAAATACATTTCCATTTTCTTAAGCCAATACAAAACTTCAGTTGGTCATCCAATACAATTATACGTAGGAGGCATCCATTTCACAAGTGTAGTTGCAATAGTACTAGCATCCCTTCTTTCTAACAAAGAAAGATAAGGCTCAAGTGACTAATGCATTGGTTTGGATATCAATGGTGGTGGTGCATATTGAAGAACCGTTAGGTGAATATAAAGGATAAAGATACTCTAGAAGGGGGGTTGAATAGAGTATGAGAACTTTTCGCAAAACCAATCTCAAGGCCTTGAAATCAATTTCAAGGGCCTTGATGTCGATCTCAGTTCGTTGTGAAACTTTGATTTCAAGTGCTTTGAAACAACTTTCAAGGGCCTTGGCTTTGAACTCCTGCAAAACAAAGTTAGTCACAATAAACAAGATATAGTGCAGAATGTAAAAGATCGACACAAGGATATGTTTACGAAGTTCGGCTCTAAATAGCCTACTCACCGTCCCAGGGTATAGCCTTAGGATCTAACTATCTATTATCAGCTTCAAAGAGTCCTAGATACAAACTAGAAGAAATCCCCTTCTTCTCTCACTATAGCCAATGTTGCGATCTAGCTCCAACTCTTCACTTTGCTATAATAGCCTAGTTACTTCGCAGAGTAACACACACTCGAGTATAGCACTCTTTAGATATTCCAATGGAGCTCTCGAGTTTTATCTCTCTCTAGGGGATAAAGCTTTTTAGAAAGAGAGAAAGAAAAACTATTTATCGAATGAAGATAACTTTGGATCGCTTGAAGACTATGGATGTTTCTGTGCAGGCTTATCTTTGTTCTTCAAATGCCATCTTCATTTATAGTCTTTTATGGAGAGGTCTTCTAGCCATTGGAGAGATGACCGTTCGAAGATGATTCTTCTTCTCCATGAAGATCGCTTCTTGTTTGAGATGAGATAGACGTTGTAGATCTTCATCTCCGGAGAACACGTTGATCTCTCAGCTCCTTAATCTTCTCGTTTTTGTTGAACAATAATATAACCCGGAGGAGAGAGAATCTCTATGCTTTTCGGTTGAGGATCTTTGAAAATATTTCTAACATTCGGTTGGAAGAGATCTTCGCTTGATCAAATCTTCTTGTTGAGCAAATCTTTCCTAGAAGATCTTATAAATTTGAATTCTTGTACCGTGCGGCCTTAACTTCCTTGTTCACTTGAAACCTACTTCAAGGCCTTTGAGAACCTTTCTTTGTGCAACCTTGTCTTCTTTGTGCCCTTGAAATCCATTTCAAGGCCTTTGGAAATCTTCGACAGAACCTGCACTTAATCCAAACCAACGAAGCATCTCGAGAATATAATCAATACATTGTTTGTGTATCAAACTACTACATTTGTGTTTAAATCTTCCATCATCAACACTTCCCCCTTGATGGAAGACAACACAAATGTTTATCGTACCTGCATTTGTTAGTTAGCAATGCATATATAAATATCAACTTAAAATGCAAAATGCAGAATATCGAATGTCGGATCACATTCATTTCTCCCCCTTTGTCTTTCAACAAGGGAGAAAAATAGTTAAAGCACGAGAGTTTTAAAAACATTACAAATCCAAAAAGTATTTCCACAAAAACCATAAAAAGGAATTAAGTTTTTCAAAAGCAAGCCTTTGATATTAATATCACGGGCTTTGACAGTCATGACATCCTGAGAGCTTCAATTTTCTTTGTACCATCTGGATGAACTTCCTTTCCCATAATGCTCCTTAAAGCACATTTTCCTCCACCGATTTCGAGCATGAGTAAGGTCAAGTTCTTTGTAAGAAAGATCTGTTCCCCTCTGATCAGAATTTTTTTCATACTTTTTGACAACTCCAAATTCTTCAATAGTTAGAATGTCTAGATCCTCTGATGAAGGTTGGCGAATAGGATTATCTTTGACGATCTTATGACATTGTGTCATGACCTTTTCTGCATCCTTCGTGGTAGCTTGTCCAT
Source organism: Fagopyrum homotropicum (assembly GCA_033239125.1). Taxonomy (NCBI): domain Eukaryota; kingdom Viridiplantae; phylum Streptophyta; class Magnoliopsida; order Caryophyllales; family Polygonaceae; genus Fagopyrum; species Fagopyrum homotropicum. The sequence continues at coordinate 87,418,599 of BSWB01000006.1, forward strand.
CTTCTTCTGATAAAGGCTTGATACTACTGCCAGCTATAAGGAATAAAGCATTGACATGAAACATTTGATTAATTTTCTGGTTCAGAATACCCACCAAATCTTGTGTTTCATCCAATCGGTCAGTCACATTTTCTCAGAAGAAGACAAGATCTGATCTCAGAGAGTCTATATGATCTCAGCCCAAGAGAAGTTTCTTTCCCACGATTGGATGAAACACAGTTCTATCTGGATTATGCTTCAAGCAAGCTCTACATGATCTCAGAGAGTCTACTGCTCTTTCTTTACCATAGAGTCTATTTCTCTTTCAACAGTTTCCAGACGCAGATTTCCATATGACAGGTGACTATCACTCGGAGAATTTATAACATTTACCATATGAGACAGTATGATTTCCGGAAGATTGACTTTAAGCCTATTCATCACATGATATACAAACGCCAGTAAAGTATTTGTCACCACATCTCTATTTCTTATCCTGGGTACCACACATCTAACCAAGATAGCATAAAATACTAGCCTCAAGGGTAGACAAGTGATAGTGGGATGTTGTGGTGTTGCATTGGGTAAAAGAAATTGTTCTTTAGCCAATTTAATGGTTCTTGCAGGGGTAGGATGATCAAAGACATCATAGCGAGGAAGACCAAAGATATCAGCAATAATCTCAGTGGTAATGGTGATTTTCTTACCTTTGATAACTGAGTCCAAAACCCATTCTCCTCTTTCTCTTCTGGCGGTTAAGTTTGTGTAAAACAGCTTGGTTAGTCATGGAAAAGAAACTTCTCCTGGGTTGAGCATAATCCAGATAGAACTTGCTTGAAGCACCTCGAGCCCTGGTAAAGAAAAGCATGTAAATAGCTCATTGTGGAAAAACTCACACATGCATTCATGTCGGTCATCAAACTCTGTCAACCATTTTTTGGCGGCTGTTGAACTCCCAAACCAGTTTGATGGAAGCCCCGTCCTAGCAAAGATTTTTGCGTCATTAAGATTACCTAGAGAACTTGAGCTTGAATCGGACCCTGAGCTTGAATCTGAGTTTGATTCGGATAAAATCTGAACTACACTTTGTCTTTTGAAGGCAGATGATGTTGCCTCATCCACTGAAGATCTCTTAGATGCCATGAGAAATTTTGAGAGAAAGACGAAGAGGGTTTATGAAAAACCGAAAGAGTAAAGCACCGTACTTTCAAAGGGAAAATGAAGTGGAAGAGATAAAGAAAGAAGAGAAGTGGTATGTAAGGGAAGAATCATTGTTTTTCCATAAATTTTGGTAACCACTTTTCAAAATCCTTTGAATCTGAAAATAAAGCCTTTTGAAATCCCTTTTAAAGAACACTAAAAAATTAGATAATTGCATATCTAAAAGATATGAATTCCTAATTGATCCGTTTTTTTAATTTACCATTTGAAACGTGTTTCAAGGCCCTTGAATTGCCTTTCAAGGCCCTTGAAAACATTAATTGGGCTGCTACGTAGGAACAAATAAACTCTTTTACTCCCCCTACGTTAATGCTTCCTTGTTCAACATACCAAGATCCAATCTAATAAAATTAAATTGTTCCTCAGGAAGAGGCTTGGTAAAGATATCTGCAAGCTGCAAGTTAGTAGATATAAAAGAAATCGAAACATCACCTTTCTCAACATGATCACGTATGAAGTGATGCCTTACATTAATATGCTTAGTCCTTGAATGCTGCACTAGATTTTCGGTTATAGAAATAGCACTAGTATTATCACATTTTATGGGAATACCTTTTAAGTCAAAGCCGAGGTCACGAAGTTGTTGAGCAATCCAGAGAATTTGTGCACAACAAGCTCCTGTAGCTATATATTCAGCTTCGGCTGTGGATAGGGCGACAAAATTTTTCTTCTTGGAGTGCACAATGATTAGGGATGACCCTAAGAATTGGCAACATCCAGAAGTGCTTTTTCTATCGACCTTATAACCTGCAAAGTCTGCATCTGTATAGCCAACAAGGTGAAACGAGCTTTGACGTGGGTACCATAACCCTAGATCCTTAGTGCCATTGAGATAACAAAAGATTCTTTTCGCAGCTATGAAGTGTGACTTTTTAGGATCAGCTTGAAATCTTGATACTCCTTTTGTACTACGCTTTTTCCATCCTTGTCATGGTCAAGCGAAAGTGTTGAACTCATAGGAGTCTTTGCAACCTTAGATTGATCCATTTGGTACTTCTTAAGCAAGTCTTTAGTATACTTGCTTTGATTGAGAAAAATTCCTTTCTTTACTTGTGAAACTTGAAGTCCAAGAAAGAAATTAAGCTCTCCCATTAGGCTCATTTCAAATTCCTTGCACATAATATCTGAAAATTCCTTGCAAAGGGAATCATTAGTAGCACAGCATAATATATCATCAACGTAGATTTGTACTACTAGAATGTCGTTGCCTCTGGTTTTGATAAATAATGTTTTATCAATCAAACCTCTTTTGAATTTGTTTTCAAGAAGATATTTAGACAATCTTTCATACCAAGCTCTAGGAGCTTGTTTAAGACCATAAAGAGCTTTGTCTAATTTAAAAACGTGATCCGGAAATTCATCATTTTCAAAACCAGGAGGTTGAGCAACGTAGACTTCTTCTTCTATGAAGCCATTTAGAATAGCATATTTTACATCCATTTGAAAAACTTTTATGCTCATAAAAGATGCAAATGCAAGTAGCATATGTATGACTTCTAACCTGGCAACTGGAGCAAAAGTCTCCTCATAATCAATACCTTCTTCTCGGTTATAACTGTAAGAGCCTTAGTCTTTGAAGCCTAGGAGCCTTGCTGAGCCTTAGCTGAGCTTGCCTTGACCCTGTAAGCCGCCCCAACGGACACTGTGAGCCGCCCCTGCGCCACAGGTGAACCGCCCCTGCGCCTTAGTTGATCCGCCCCTGCGGTTTTGTGCGGCTGCAACCACCTTTGTTGACCTCTTGACTTTGCTTTTGGTTAGCTTCCTATATAAGCTTTCCTTAGCTTCAAAGGAGGGGTTTCTTCATCTTTCAAGCTCCTCTCTTCCTCCTCACGTTCATCTTCTCCTCTCTTCTTCCTTGAGCTTCTTTGATCTCTCTTTGATCTTGTGTGTGTGAGTTTTGAGAGTTGTTGGTGGTTTAAGGCTTGGATGATCAAGAGCTTGTGGCTGAGAGTTGTTGTTGTTGTGTTAGAGTGGCGAGATATGTTGGATGCTTCTAGTTGCTGCCTAGGGTTGCCGTGGTAAGTTCTTCTCCTCCATCTTCTTTCTTTCTTCTTCTTTGCTTCTTTCTTCCTCTTCTAGCTTAGGATCACAAGTTAGACTTGTGTTGGATCCTTTCTTGGATGGTTTGATGATTATATATGTGTATATATGTATATGTGTTGTTGTGGTGTGTGGAAGAAGGTAAGAGCAACGAGAAAGGGATCGAAGAGAAGTTGGGACCAACTCTCTGCACAGTTGGCCGCCCCTGCGCATGAACCAAGCAGCCCCTGCGCCTGCTGTGGACCGCCCCTGCGCCTGGTGTGAGCCGCCCCTGTGCCTCATTGGGTCAGCTTGGAGTTCTTTGCTTCTGTTAGTGCATACCTTGTTGGTATGTCTTCCTTCCTTCCTTTCCTTTGGCCTTGGCTTAGTTGTTGGCTAGGCTAGCTTGGTTAGGCGGAGTTGTATGTTAGAGATGTGCCTTAGGCACTCGTGTTGATGTTGAGGTTATGTTGTAGGCATCTGTGAGATTGTTATGGTCTTGAGAGTTAGTTGAGGTTGTAGGTTGGTTTTGGTTATGGAGAAGAGTCTCCTAACCCTTGCAGTTTGTGATGTTGTGTGCCTTGATATTGTAGGCATTGATTTCTTCTCCAAGGGGAAGCTATGACGTGGTATTGGATACGAGTGTATGAGGTAAGTCCATAGGACTTACTTAGCATTAAGTTATGAGTTTGTGTGATTGTGATGGTTGTGTGTGTTCATATGATTGTGCATTTATAACCTAAACCGGACTAGGATGACCATTTATTACTTTAAATGGCCCAAGTGTATTATAATGGGTCGTGACCACTTACCTCCGCCTGCGGGTAGGAGGAGGTACCCTGAAGATGATCTCACAGGAGGGGACGAGTGATGATCACCCCCATGCAAAACTCCTGTGTTACGTTGGATGGGACGGGGTTCTTGAGGCTCCTCGTGTTACAAAAGAAGTTAAATTAGTAATGAAATAACGTAAATGAAAGATAATAAATGAATGTGTGTTGCATTGCATGTATGAGATGTAGATGTGTGTTTGTGCTATTACCTTCATACTTATTCATTGCTGTAGCTAACGGTGTATACCGTGTTGTAGATGATCTGCAGGTTAGGAAGACTGCAAAGTGAGCCAGGTGGTGTCACTAGCCGAGGACTTCTGTACATTAGGATGCGTGGTATGGGATCTTTTGTATCAGATGTTTATGTTTGATGTTTTGTACTCGGCTTTGTGTTTGTAAACACTTTTGATGTATCATATACAGCTTTTATGTATTTGGTTTTTCCTCTACTTGTGCCTTATTGTAAGATCCAGTGAACTTGTTGTCAGGTTAGGGTCAGGATCCATTGTGAGATCCTAGCCCAATGTAGCATTCCAAGTCCTGTGGATTTGGGGTGTTACAATAGCCTTGTGCTACAAGTCGTGCTTTTTTTCATATGACTTTGCCACTTTCATCCAACTTATTTCGAAAGACCCATTTCGTGCCGATGACAGATTGATGTTTTGGCCTTGAAGTAAGAGTCTAGACCTTGTTTCTCTCAAATTCGTTTAGTTCATTTTGCATGGCAATGATCCAATCAGGTTCTTGAAGAGCTTGGACATAGTTCTTTGTCCTGACAAGAGACACAAAAGCAAAGAAAGCACATAGATTGTTCACTTTAGATCGAGTTTGAACTCCAGCGTTTGGATCTGAGATCACATTCTCTTGTGCATGATATGAAGAGTGTTGAACTTTTCTTCGTTTGATAGATGGAACAAATCCAGAAGGTTGACCCTCATATGTTTGACTAGATTCAGATACCGTTGATATATTACCCTTGGATCCAACCTCAAGTCCTTGAAGTTGAGTTTCAAGCCCTTGAAACAGAGTTCTGACATCAAAGTTTTCTGTTTCAAGGTCTTGAAGATGTGTTTCAAGGTCTTGAAGATGTGTTTCAAGGTCTTGAGGGTTTTCTTCGGTATCTTGAATCTTTTGCTGCATATTCTTTTCTTGATCTTTAGGATCTTCCTCTTCATCCAAATTATGATCTTCTCGTTGATTCAGATTTAGATCTGCAAAACTCTCACTCAAAGTACCATCATTGCTTTCATAAAAAATAATATGAATGCTTTCCTCAACAGTTTTGGTACGTTTGTTATAGACACGATAAGCTTTGTTACTTGAAGCATATCCAATGAATATTGCTTCATCACTACGTGCATCAAATTTCCTAAGGTTATCTTTGCCATTGTTATGAACACAATAAGTACATCCAAAGGGTTTGAAATATGAAATATTTGGTTTCCTTCCTTTAAAGAGTTCATAAGGAGTATTTTTCAAGCCGCCCCTCACCCATCCCCCTCTCTCATCTGAGATCTCTCTTTCTCTCTTCTCTCCTCCGCCGCATCACACCGCCTCACGCCGGAGTCCTCAGCCGCCATCACGCAGACCCTCGCCAGCCCTCCCTCACTCGAAACCACCTATTCTTGGGTCTTCTCTCGCAACAAGACTGCTGGATTCGGTGAGCCGTCAACCATCAAGCAAGGAACGCTGCACCGCTAGGAGAGTCGCCGTTTTTCCCCACCAAGCGCCATCGACAGCGAATAGCCGCGCGTCTTGCGTCACTGCTGCTAGGTCGCCGTCGGGTTTCCGCCACTATAGACGCCAGTCCGACCCCAATCCTCCTTCGACGAAGGTCTTCAACCTGCCATAGTTGTGCTCCTTCGAAGATGACGGAAGCTCTTCAAAACCCTAGATCTACAAATCAGGGATATTAACCGAGGCTTTCATATTCTACTAACAAGTTTATTTTTCTGTTTTCTAATTACTTCGATTTGGTGATGAAATTTATGAACTTTATGTTTGAGATATAATGTTTGTGTATTGAGATTTTGTGCAGCATTTTGGATTTCAGATGCATATCTGCAGATCACCACCAACCACCACTGTTGCTGCCAGACTTCCTCGTCACGGCACAATCTCTTCTTTGCCTAAAAATACTTATATTATAAGATTTCTTTGAAACTCTTGAACAAATTCAAACCATGTTTCTGAAATTGATACCAAAACGAGAGTTTTCTTTGAAACTCTTTGAACAAATTTACCACAAGCATTGGTCCTTGAATCTCTTGGGAACAAACCCATACCTCTTGGAACAAACTCAAAGCACGAGTTTCTTTTGAAACGCTTTGAGCAAATTCATACTTCTTTTGAAATTGCTACTGAAAGCATGAAATAGTTTCACACTAAGGCTTTGCTTTTTCTGAACCCCATTAGATAAAAAAAGTTCATACATATTATTGATCATTTTTTTTCTAGCAAAAGAGCTTTTAAACCAATTGAATCTAAATGTTATGGTTTTCAGAGGCCTCAAACAATATCACCGTCTCCGTATTGCTGATCAAAATCAGAAACATTTAACTCTAAAAAATGAATAATAGTACAACAACAACAATTGTGTTTTGAGGGAAATTCGTCCTTTATCTCTAAGGTTAGAAAAAAGTTTAGAAGAATATGTTTTTTTTTCTTTTCTTTTCCCTTTTATTTTGTTTTTTGTGTTTCTTTACCTTTTTTCTCTTTGTCTTCTTCGTTTGTTTTATTTTTATTCATGTCTCTTTGATTTTCGACTTACCGTGTGTGTTTTTTCTATATATCTTTTGTTTTTTTGGTATTTATTTTTGCGGCTTTTTTTTGTTTTATAGTTGTAGACTTCTTTAACAAGACATAATTTTCTTTTCTTTTTCTCTATAAGGAAAAGATGTGTTCTTCTAAATGTTTAGAGGTTTTTTCCTACTCTTTTTTAGTGGCATGTGAGCCAAGTTGAGATCAATTTATTTTTTGGTTTTGACCTTCTTTGTTGTAAGACTTTTCTTAAATCAAATGTCCCCTTTTCTTTTTAAGTTGTTTTTGCAAATCCTTGTTTAAAAATCTATCTCATTCTTTTAAGTTTTAGTTTCTTAATAAGTCTCTTTTTCTTCTTTTTCCCTTGTACCTCTACTTTTCGGCCTTGTTTGAAACTTCCCTCAAACTGACTTATATGAACAATTGAAAGACTGAACCGTTAGGAGGACCAAACATATGATTTGACCACAAACCCACTTGTAATAAAAAGTCAGCTATTAACAACATGAATAAGAGCGAAAAGTCTTGGTTTGATTAATTCGTATATACTATTCATACAATAGGGAGTAATCGGGTATACTCTTTGAACAATCTTAAGAGTGAGGATATGTGAATCCCTCATATCAGATACTCTTTCCTAGCCATTCTTGATTAATCGAATATACTCATTAACAAATCTCGAATTAACTATTTGTTTCTTTAAACAATCTTGAGCGGATTATGCTCATATGAACAATCTTGAGTGTAATGCTCTAATATCTAACTATGCGGGCTTTATTTACCTTCATAGTGCCTCCCCGACTATTTTTTGGATTATTTGAGGATTTGAGGTGATACAAACCTTGCTCTGATGTCCCTCTTCATCTTGATCCACTTGTGAACAACACCCTTTTAACAAACCTTCTGCTCTAGATTTGAGATCTATCGACCCTACTTTTAGAGTTGAAATTTTGACTTTTTCATGGAACTGAAACTGAAAATTCCAATTTTTTTTTGAGAAAAGTTGTTTGAGCTTTTGAACAAAGCATAAAGCTTTAGACAAACATGTCTTGACTTATGAACAACGACTACGGTCACACTCTCTATGGAATTTGTTTCTTTGACCAAGAATCACAAATTCCTGAATATTTTGTCTATAGAATTTGATTGGAATAAACTTTTATCCGATTAACATGAAAACTAGGAAGTTATTAACTAATTTGAGCAAAAAATTTCGTATGAATAAGTATCGTGCCTTTCGTTGAGGCGGATATTGGCATGTTCTTGTTTTCAAGCTCTCCTGCAAATTCCGGTGGATGTATAGAGTCGTGTCTGGATTGCGGTCGTGGTGGTGTGCTTTCATGATGGTTTCATTTGATGGGAAGCTCTTCCCGAATTCCCGTCATTTACTTCCTTAGGAGTTCGTGTTCCTGTTGTACATGCATCTGGCGGTGCTATTCTGATAGTGCTTGACTCACCCATTCCCGCTTCATCTTTGTGATATGCTTTTTGTTTTTGTGCTGATAGTCCTCCTCCGGTTTCGCCCTTCTTCTCTTTGGCTCCGTTTTGAGCTTCTCGGACGCTCTCCTAGATCTCCGGTTTTGATCAGCTTTGTGCTCACCACTTTTTCTAGGATTTCAACAACGTAGCAGATTACTTGCGTTGTATGGTTTTGCGTCAGCAACTGGTGTCGAGGTGCTACCAGAAGATGTTGAAGACCTCATCCGTTTGGATGTCTTGGGGCAACAAGTCTCTCGAGACGGTTCCCCCTTTTGCTTACCCTTGTATAAAAAAAGGAGTCTTTTTCAAGATAGGGAGAACTAAACATCTATTCAAAATATAATTTGCAATGTTTAATGCTTTAGCCCAAAAACTTTTTGGCAAATTATTTTCTAAAAGCATCGTCCTAGACATATCCTCAAGAGTGCGGTTCTTACGTTCCACAACTCCATTTTGTTGAGGAGTTCTAGGAGATGAAAAGTTATGTGAAATAACATATTTTGCACAAAACAAATCAAACTTTAGTTGATCAAATTTTCTACCATGATCACTTCTTATAGAAACGATTGGTAGGTTTTTCAAAGTTTGTAACTCCTTACATAATTTTAAAAACTCAAATAATGCTTCAAATTTTTCTCGTAGAAAAGAAATCCATGTGAAACGAGAGAAATCATCCACAATAACAAGGATGTACTGCTTGCCTTTGGGAGATTTGACACGCATAGGTCCACAAATATCCATATGTAAGAGTTCGATGGGTCGAGAAGAACTTACAACTTTCTTAGGTTTGAATGAACCTCTTGTTTGTTTACCTTGTGTACAAGCCTTACATAGTTCATCTACCTTGAAATTTAGGTTTGGCAGACCACGTACCAAATCCTTTGTAAGTAGCTTCCGCATTGTGTGCATGCTTACGTGACCAAGTCTTCTATGCCAAAGCTTTGGATCATCAGTCAAGGCCTTTAAACATTTTAGCTTAGTTCCTGAAACTTGGTAGTACTCATGAAATAAACATTGTTAAATCTAGGAGCAGTAAGCACAACTTCACCCGTCTTTTTGTGTTGAACCTCACATTTTTCTGAATCAAATAAAACTTTGTTGCCTTTACCACATATTTGAGAAATACTAAGCAATTATACTTCAAACCGTCAACCAAATAAAATATCATCAATAAAGTTAGATGAATTATAACATATTTTATCAATGCCAATAATGTCACACTTTCTTTATCACCAAGCGTAATGGTTCCAAATGGTTACTTCTTTAAATATGAGAATAAAGAGCTTTTTCCACTCACGTGTCTTGAGCAACCACTATCTAATATCCATTTATGCTCCTTTACCTTGGTGATATCTTGCAAAATAGCAAACATCAACCTTTCCGGGTCGACCAAATGGCATATTTTGGTCCATATTCAGGTTCGATCAAGTTTGGTGGTCTAGTACCCTTTAGGAACCCAGATTTGTTTAACCTGTTTGCTTAAACATAAAAGATAGGTGTTTCTAATAATATAAGGATCATTTCTTCTATAAGGACATGTAGATTTAGCATGACCCTTTTTACAATAGTAAAAGCAAGTAGGCATATGAATACTTCCTTTGGCTTTGACAAAAGTGGTAGTAGGTTTTCTAGGAATGCTCCTATGATAACCTATACCATTTTTGTTAAGGGAGGACTGTTGTTCACCCATCATTCTCTCAAGATTAGCTTTTGAATGAGTAAACTTAACAAGTGCAGCCTTCTGGTTTTGACACATCAAAGTTAGATCAACTTTCTCTTTCTCTAGATCGATATAGTTTCGATGAAGAGAGGAGAGGTTGTCTTTGATAATCATATTTTCTGATTCAAAGCCCTTGATATTGTCATCAAGGTCCACTTTTTCTGTGTTAAGATTTTCAATCTCCAGATACCTCTCACTTAGTTGGTTTTCTTGTTCAAGCAGCTTTTCTTTCGCGCCTTCGTAGGCAGCTCAACCTCATTGTGCGGTAAAGAATTTATCCTTATTCTATGTTCCTTGTCATATATGATAATATCTTTTAAGGAATAGTTTCAGGTCGGATTCAGGTTCAGATATAATTGTACTTACCACATTGTCAATATATAGATTTGAATCTTCTTCATGATTGGCCATGAGACACAAGTTTGCTTGTTCTTTTTCGTCTTCTAATTCATTTGATGATTCTGAATCACTCCATGAAGCTACCATAGCTTTCTTCTTTCGATCATTTTTCTTGAAGTTGGTTCTCTTCTTTTGTGGACAATCCTTCACAAGATGATTTATTTCACCACATTCAAAACAAATCAGTACTCTAGTTTTCTTGTTAAAGTTAGAAAACTTACCTCGGGGTTTTGATATTCGTGGATATTCTCTATTGTTAGCAGATTGTTTCTTTAACTTGAGAATTCTCGCGAGACCCTTAGAGATCATGGCAATTGCATCTTCTTCATCATCATCATCATCATCACTATCTTCCTCGTCTGATGGTAATTCATCCTTTCTTGATTTTAATGCCAAATTCTTGGAGTTGGATGGGAGCTCTTGTTACGCTAAGAATGTGATGCACGCAATAAGCCTTAAATTTATACTCGTTATATTTTTCCTAACTCCTAGCGAACCCACAGTGTATGGGTCCTTTTGTAGCAAGGATAGTATTCTGAGGTCGAACTCGAAGACTAAGGTGAAATCGAATCAACAAGTGAGCATATATAGTGTAGAACTAGTCTAAGAAAGGAGAAATGAATAAAGAAATGAAGATCTTAATGTTTTTGGTTTGGTTTTTAGGTAATCAATCAAAGATCACAATTCATGCAAAATAATAAATCAAACTAACAACTCAAGCTAGCAAAACAAACAAGTAACACAAACTCAAAGTATGTGATCAAAGAGAGAAAAATGGATTCTAGAGGTCAAGATTTCCGGTTATGGCATTGGACTCAAGCTTCTAAAGATTCTAAGGATAACGCTGCGGTGTTCGGAAAGGGTGTTTCTCTAGTGGAAGCAATTACCGGGTAAGTCTGTCACTTCACTAATCCCACATCAAACTCCTGTTACCGGGTAGGTCTCAAGGGGCTAAAATAGGGAATTCTACACAAACCGGACACCACATAAGGAGCAACCCTCTCCTTTCCGGGTAAGTCTTGGAAAAGGGAAGTCTCAAGCAATAATCCTAGCACACTCAATCCAATAGCGGCTTGTGAGGCTCACTACTACCTAGAGTTCATCATCTTAGGTGTCTAAGATCGGAAATCATCGGGTAGATCTCTTCCCTCACTTAGGTTGATAGCATTAGGTGATCCTAAGCTAAATTATGCTTAATAAACACTAGGATTTCAACAACCTAACTTCCTAACATACAGATTCATCAATTAAAGAGCAACAAAGAGAAAAATCGGGTGGATTATGCCTAAATAGGCCGATCTGGTTGAAGAACAGCCCGATTTTTCTTTCTAGGTTAGGTTTTGTGCATACAAATCATCCTAAACTAACATATAAGTCCATTCTATCATCACCCAAGCCATAACCATCAATCCATCACCCCAGAATCACAATAAACTAGCCAATAGTATGCATATCAAGATCCAAAATCATCACACAAGCATACATGGTTTTCATAGATGGATGATGAGAGATGAGCAAGTAAAAACAATAAATCTTAGCTGAATCTAACTTTTAGCAAGACTTACAACCCTTCAAATGAAGTTCCAAAACGTTCCTAACAATCCTTCCAATGGTTCTTCAATCTAAGACTCCGAAAATCACTCAAAATCACTCAAAAACTCACTATCACTCTAAGCTTTGTGTTCTTCTTCCTCCTCCAAATTGAGAGAGTTTTCCTTCTTCTCCAAGTCTAGCCTCCAATCCAATGAGCTGTGTGTGAGAGAATGTGGGAGAGAGAGATGCTCAGCAACAGCTTGCAGGCCCACTTATATTCTCCACCAAGAGCAAGGCCGGGCAAAGAGATCGTGGAACACGTGGCTTAAGCTGTTGAAGGCAGAAAAATCGACCCAGCCAGGAAAATCGGCCGATTTTCCTGAGTGATGGTCCGATTTTCTTCAACAGAGGTATGTTATGATCGTCTAGCCATGAGTTGCTCCTTTGCTTGCACCAATTATGGTCCTTGTGTCCTTTGTTGCTCCAATTATGTTCCTTCAAAGCCTTGGATGTGTACCACCATGAGGATTGACCCTCGAATGCATCGATTAATGTCCAAAGATCCCCGAAATACCTACAAAACCGACAAAAGCTCGTGTAGACGTCTTTTCTAGAAATATGCATGAACTAAGCATAAACGTCGTGAACTAGTGCCAAAACGTGCATGAATAACGGGAAAAACTATCTAAATATATGCCTATACTAACGTCATAAATCACGTTATCAAAATACCCCATACTTAAGATTTGCTCGTCTCCGAGCAAGATCCAACTATAGACTAAGAGATGACGTGATTTATGCATGCAGAAAAACAACAAAATCTTTTTGGAATTGTACTTCTAACATTGGATCACCTTCATAGTCATGTTTCATTGCAATGGACAAGCAATCATGCATAAAATGAATGAAGGCATGGAAAGACAATTATACTTAACTAGAAAGCATGCATGAGAGGTGAAAATGAAGAAGTCAAGATGATCATGAGTATGTCCAATCTAGATCACTAAGTCTTACACACATGCATTTAGGTCACAAGGACTTAGAAAAGAGAAAACTAAGAAACGTTGTGATTAGGTGGGAATTTTTAGGTCATGTGATGCTAATCCGGGAAAGGAACTAACTCCACAATTTCGTTTTTGCTCAACTTTCCAACAAGTGTAAAATTTTCTCCATCTTTTCTTTGTTTTCTTTTCTTTTTCACTTATTTTTGAGTCAATGGCATTGGTGTACAAAAGCCGAAACCTTGGTGATTAGCCGTCCTCGGGCTTTTTTATCGAGGTGCATCCACACCGGGCACACATACCAAAGCTCGTTAGGACTATCGGTTTATTTGACTTTGGCAAGGCACAAACACCCGATTATGTGAATGGTGCCGAGTTACTCGTCATTTAAACCAACGTCCCCAAACCTATATTTTTTCTACACTTTTCACGACAAATTCAGCACTTCATTCACATCATTCTTTCATCGACAACTTCACCCCACACTTGCTTTTCACACACATCAACACACTAACATGCTCCTATTCCCGGATGGGTCAAAAGAGGTAAAATTTTTCATCAATTGAGGTGCTCAAACAACATGATCAAGATGAGAAGTAGAGAAAGATGAATTGCCTTAATCACTCCTAAATGATGTGCAAGAACTAGCATGTAATTTCGACTTTCAATCCTCAATCCAATCAAGGCGAGCATTCATGATCACAAATCATTCATGGGATTCAAGATAAGTACTTCAAGTCCACATATGCATTCATCTATTTAACACATAAGGCCATCCATAGCCAATTCACAAGACAATCTCATCATAAGGGTCATTCCCAAGCTTAGAAGCACTAAATTTTTTTTTTTTTTTGTGAATTTTTTCGAAATATGTATGTACAATGCAAGACGTAATGAAACATGTGACAATATTAAACTATCCTAGATGCTAATCATGCAAGTGATCATGAAAACCCCACCCCATACTTAGAAACACATTGTCCCCAATGTGGAAACTAAATAAAGAAGTGAAAGAGAGTCCTCACAATGTAAAATTGGTGATGCTTTGGTATTTCGGTTCACATCGAATAATGACGGTGGATGATCGATCAAGAATGGTAGAGAGCTCTTGATGTTCGTTATGGTGTCGGAACCCGCGCTTGGCACCGCAAGCCGTCCAAGTTCCACGTCCGCTCCACCCATGCTTGATTGGAGATCATCACTTTCCTTGACAGAAGGAAAAATCGGACCAGTTGCCCAGGAAAATCGGCCGATCTGGATGATGAACAGTCCGATTTTCCTGGGTGCTCTCCTCCTTGTCCATGTGTTTGGATCTTGCACCTTCAACAGTTCAATGAGGTTTTCACATGACCTCCAACATCTCATCACACATGACAATCAACAAGATCTAGCACCCAAAAATGCGAAAGAAAAACAAAGCACACCAAGAGTAAGATCAAACAAAAACAAGAAAAACGAAAGGGAAAAATATGTACCAATGGGTTGCCTCCCATTAAGCGCTTCTTTAAGGTCATTAGCTTGACTAAATTCAGGAGCGTTTCACTCAAGGTGAAGTGGGACAATCACTTCCACCGGGGCTCCCAGGATGTACTTCTTCACACGGTGCCCATTCACCTTGAAATTGCCACAATGATCTCCTCCTATTTCCACCGCTCCTTGAGGAAAGACCTTCCTCATAACATAGGGACCCGTCCATCTTGACTTGAGCTTTCTGGGGAAAAGCCACAACCTCGAGTTGAAGAGAAGCACTAAGTCACCCTCATTCAACTCCTTTGGGATGAGGCGCATGTCATGCCAACGCTTGGTCCTTTCCTTGTAAATCCGGGCATTCTCATAGGCATCCAACCGGATCTCCTCAAGGGCGTTCATGTCTAGCAACCTCTTCTCACCGGCCTCCTTGAGGTCAAAATTCAGCCACCTTATGGCCCAATATGCTCTATGCTCCATCTCCACCGGAAGGTGGCAAGACTTGCCATAAACTAGCTTGTAAGGAGTGGTGCCAATCGGTGTCTTGAAAGCGGTTCTATATGCCCACAAAGCATCATCGAGCTTCATAGCCCAATCTTTTCTCGTCCTAGAGACCGTCTTCTCAAGTATCCCTTTTATCTCCCGGTTGGAGATCTCCAGTTGGCCACTAGTTTGGGGATGGTAAGGTGTTGCCACCTTATGAGTCACCCCATACTTAGCCAAAAGTGCTCCAAAGTTCCTATTAGTGAAGTGCTTCCCTCCATCACTTATGATCACCCTTGGTGTTCCAAACCTAAGGAAGATCACTCGGTTGAAGAACCGCACTATAACCTTGGCATCATTTGTGGGAGAGGCGATTGCCTCCACCCATCTCGAAACATAGTCTACCGCCAATAGGATGTAGAGGTTGCCACATGAAGAAGGGAATGGTCCCATGAAGTCCACACCCCACACATCAAATATCTCTACCTCTTGTATGTTGTTCAAGGGCATCTCATTCCTCCTTGAGATGTTGCCCGTCCTTTGGCAAGCATCACAAGCTACCACAAAGTTTTGCACATCCTTGAACAAACTTGGCCAAAAGAAGCCCGATTGCAACACCTTAGCACATGTCTTGTGTGAGCTAGCATGCCCTCCACATGGCAAGGAATGAAAATGGCAGATCACACTCTCCACCTTATCCTCCGGTATGCATCTTCTAAAGACTCCATCCGGCCCTCTCTTGAACAAAAGTGGTTCACTCCAATAGTAGTGCCTCACATTTTGAAGAACTTTTTCCTTTGGGCATATGATAAACCGGGAGGCACTTCCTCGCACAAAAGATAGTTCACAATGTCGGCGTACCATGGCTCACTTCCTCTAGACACTTGGAACAAGCACTCCTCCACCAATTGCAATTGCTCATCCCGGAATGAGTCATCAATCGGGATGTCATCTTTCTCAAGCTCTAATGGTGGGAGTCTACTAAGGTGATCCGCCACAGAATTCTCGGACCCCTTCTTGTCCCGGATTTCCAAATCAAACTCTTGAAGAAGAAGGATCCACCGAATAAATCTAGGCTTGGCATCCTTCTTTGTAAGGAGATAACGGATCGCAGCATGATCCGTGTACACAATGACCTTCGCTCCAACAAGATATGAGCGGAACTTCTCAAAGGCATACACCATCGCTAGCAACTCTTTCTCGGTTGTGGCATAGTTAAGTTGGGCATCATCTAGAGTCTTGCTAGCATAATAGATGGCATGTGTGCGCCCATCTTTCTTTTGTCCCAAAACAGTCCCAACGGCCACATCACTTGCATCACACATCACTTCAAACGGCAAGCTCCAATCCGGAGGTTGCATGATAGGTGCGGAGATCAAAACATTCTTCAACCTACAAAAAGCCTCAAGGCAATCCTTGAAGAAAACAAACTCAACATCTTTCATTAGTAGGTTAGTAAGAGGCTTAGAAATCTTAGAGAAATCTTTAATAAACCTCTGGTAAAAACCGGCATGCCCTAGAAAGCTCCTTACCTCTTTCACCGAGGTAGGTGGTGGCAACTTCTCTATCGTTTCAATCTTGGCCCTATCTACCTCAATGCCACGATTGGACACCAAGTGTCCCAACACAATACCTTCACTTACCATGAAGTGGCATTTTTCCCAATTCAAGACAAGATTTGTCTCCTCACATCTCTTAAGCACTAAAGACAAGTTAGCTAGGCAATTATCAAAAGAAGATCCATAAACGGAAAAATCATCCATAAACACCTTCATGATATTCTCAATATATTCAGAAAATATGGCCATCATACACCTTTGAAAAGTGGCGGGTGCATTACACAACCCAAATGGCATTCTCCTATATGCAAATGTACCCCAAGGACATGTGAATGTGGTTTTCTCTTGGTCATCGGGGTGGATAGGGATTTGGAAGAATCCACTATAGCCATCTAGGTAACAAAAATGAGAGTGTTGAGCTAATCTCTCTAGCATTTGGTCAATGAAAGGAAGAGGGAAATGATCTTTCCTAGAGGCCATATTAAGTTTCCTATAGTCAATACACATCCTCCATCCCGTAACCGTCCTAGTTGGGATTAGTTCATTGTTCTCATTAGTTACTACGGTCATCCCACCCTTCTTAGGAACCACATGTATGGGGCTAACCCATTTACTATCCGAAATAGGGTAGATGATTCCCGCATCTAGCAACTTAATGATCTCTTTCTTGACTACCTCTTTCATTATAGGATTCAATCTTCTTTGATGTTCAATAGAGGGTTTATGGTTATCTTCCATCAATATCTTATGCATGCACAAAGAGGGCTTAATGCCAACAAGGTCATCAATGGTGTATCCTATTACCTTTCTATGCAGTTTCAATTCATTCAACAATCTATTAAGCTCATCATCATTCAAAGATGCATTCACAATCACCGGATAAGTAGAATTTGAATCAAGGAAAGCATACTTTAAATGAGAAGGGAGAGGTTTAAGATCAAGTTGAGGAGGACCTTTTTCGGTTGGAGATGATCCATATAATGTAGGTTGAGATGATTGCAAAGCCATGGAAGCCTCTCCTAAGTCCCTTGATGATTGCTCACAATCACTTGGATGATGTTTAAAAGACTCAGGAAAATCGGCCCAGTCAGGAAAATCGGCCGATTTTCCTGAGTGTAGGTCGATCTCAGTTTCTGCATTTGCAAAATTTGATGGGACTTCAGGATAAGTCCAAAAATCGGCCGATCTGGCCTCTCCTTGCCGATTTTCCTGGGTGATTCTCTCTTTCTCTAGTACTTCAAATCCAACACTTGGTAGCTCGTCCAATGCATTCAAGGCCTTGATTACTTCATTGCTACTTTCCTCAACTCCTTCCTCCATCAAACTTGAGCTAAGAACCTTCTCAAGTGGATCCTTAAGCAAGATTAAGCTCACGACCTCTCTAGACTCCTCTTCCTCAACAATGTTGAAGACATCTTCACCTAGGGCTGGCCCCTTCACCATTGTGGACAAATTAAACTTGATGTTCTCTTCTCCAATGTTGAAGGAGAGAATTCCATTCTTACAATCCACCAAACATCCGGAAGTAGCTAGGAAAGGTCTCCCCAAGATGATAGGAACCGGATAGTCCGCCGGGATGTCCAAAACAACGAAGTCTATGGGCACATAGAACTTCCCTAGTTGCACCGGAATGTCTTCCAAGATTCCAACCGGCTGAGTGATTGAGCGGTCCGCCATGTAAAGGGTCATCTTGACCGGCTTTGGCTCTCCTAGCCCAACCTTGTTGCAAAGTGCAAGCGGGATGATGCTTACACTTGCCCCAAGATCACATAGGGCGTCATACTTCACTTCTCCTACTCCGATTGGCACACAAAAGGATCCCGGATCTCTTAGCTTAGGAGGCATCTCCTCTTTCATCGTTTGAATCAACTCCGAGGACCTCTTTGTCATCCTTACTTCCCTATACTCCTCCAACTTCCTCTTGTTGGAGAGTATTTCCTTCAAAAACTTGCCATATGCCGGCATACCTAGAATAGCATCCATGAACGGAATGTTAATATGCAATTTAGACATAAGTTCAAGGAATTTACCAAAGTGTTTGTCCAAACGAGCTCTTGCTCGTGATTGTGGGAACGGTAGTGGTGGCTTGTATGGAGGTGGCGCCACATATGATGGCTCATCTTCCTTGCTCTTCCCTCCATCTTCTTGCAATTGCTCTTCTTCATTCACCACTTGCTTCCCTTGGTCATTTCCCTTAGGTAAGGGATCCTTTATGCTTAGCCCACTCCTTGTTGTAATAGCCAACACTTGGCCTCTTGGTTTATCTTCGGTTCTTCCGGGAAGCTTTCCCGGATCTCTATGAGCTTCACCCGCCTTTTGGAACACTTGTGCTTCCAAAACCTTTTGAGCCTTGGAAATAGAAGTCACCGTGCTCTCAAGACCACTCAACCTTCCAAGCAATTGCTCAAACATCATTTTGGTTCTATCCTTTGGAGGTTGAGTGAATCCGGGTGGAGGTTCTTGTGAAGCTTTTGGCGGTGGAGTTGTGCTTGTGGAAGCGGGAGGGTTCAAGGCTCCATCCGGGTTAGAATAGGAAAATCCGGGATGGTTATGGTTAGGCTGGTAATTGTTGAATTGCCGGTTGTTGTTGAAGTTCCTTGGGCCTTGATAGTTGTTGTAGTTGCCCCTTCCCATGTAGTTCACATCTTCCTCCTTGGAAGACAAGTTTGCTTGCACTTGCACTTGAGGGCTTGCTTGACTCTTCAAAGTTGTAGCACACAACTCCCTCAAAGATTTCAACTCATTGTTGATGGCATCACACTTGAAGTTGCTCATGGTGACTTCACTCACCTCATATGCTCCCGCTTTCCTCCCTTCACTCTTCCTATGTGAGTACTTCTCAATAACTAAAGCTTGTTTCTCTACAAACTCCCAAGCTTCATCCACATTCTTTTCCATGAAAGTCCCACCGGAAAGAGATTGGAGCTTGAATTGGCTATCTTCATCAAGTCCTTTGAAGTAGATCTCCAATAGCTCAATTTTCGGTATACCATGGTGTGGACAATCTAGGAGAAGGTCTTTGAACCTCTCCCAAGACTTGAATAAACTCTCTCTATCCTTCATCACGAAGGAATTGATCTTCCCTCTTAGCTCGGTAGTCTTGGAAGGTGGGAAGAACTTAGTCAAGAACTCGGTTGTCATCTCCTCCCAAGTACTCACTCGCCCTTGTGGAATAGATTGATAACAAGCCAAGGCCTTATCCTTAAGTGAGAAGGAGAAAGCCCTAAGCTTATGGTTGTTGCTTTCCAATCTAGGCGGTCTAAGGGTCTCCATCAAGATCTCATAGTTCATCAAGTGTTGATGAGGAGACTCTCCTTCCATCCCTCCAAATTGATTATGCCGGATCATTTGTAGAACTTGAGGACGGAGCTCGTAATTGTGGGTTGCGAGATCTCCTAAGTTCACACCTGGACGGTGTGCTCTTTGTGCCGGATCCATACGTCTCCCTAATGTTTATGGCTCCTCAATAGCAATGGGTACAACCCGAATATTTGCCGCCGGCTGCGGTTGTGGTGGAGGAGGTGGAGGTTGTTGACGATTAAGCTCTCCTTGCACAAGAGCTTGCCTAATCTCTTCAATCTCCCTCCTAGTTGCTTCTTGCCTCTCATTGGCAAGTCTCCTTTCTTCCTCCAAGAGCTCATATCTTAGCCTAATTTTCTCTAAAGCCTCATCCAACTCAGCTTGGAGATCTCTTCCGGCCATCTCTTTCCCTTTTCGAATGCTCTTGGATCTAGATCTAAGGGTTTTCTCCGGTTCGGGATCGAATGGAGCTAAATCCTTGCCACGAGATCTTCGCATACACCTAAAGAGTGAGAGATGTCTTGAAAAGCAAAGACACACACCAAAAGAGATCAAAAGCAACAAGAAAGATCTACACTATAAACAATCACAAAAATGACTCGATCTAGACCTAGTCCCCGGCAACGGCGCCAAAAACTTGTTACGCTAAGAATGTGATGCACGCAATAAGCCTTAAATTTATACTCGTTATATTTTTCCTAACTCCTAGCGAACCCACAGTGTATGGGTCGTTTTGTAGCAAATATAGTATTCCGAGGTCGAACTCGAAGACTAAGGTGAAATCGAATCAACAAGTGAGCATATATAGTGTAGAACTAGTCTAAGAAAGGAGAAAGGAATAAAGAAATGAAGATCTCAATGTTTTTGGTTTGGTTTTTAGGTGATCAATCAAAGATCACAATTCATGCAAAATAATAAATCAAACTAACAACACAAGCTAGCAAAACAAACAAGTAACACAAACTCAAAGTATGTGATCAAAGAGAGAAAAATGGATTCTAGAGGTCAAGATTTCCGGTTATGGCATTGGACTCAAGCTTCTAAAGATTCTAAGGATAACGCTGCGGTGTTGGGAAAGGGTGTTTCTCTAGTGGAAGCAATTACCGGGTAAGTCTCTCACTTCACTAATCCCGCATCAAACTCCTATTACCGGGTAGGTCTCAAGGGGCTAAAATAGGGAATTCTACACAAACCGGACACCACTTAAGGGGCAACCCTCTCCTTGCCGGGTAAGTCTCGGAAAAGGGAAGTCTCAAGCAATAATCCTAGCACACTCAATCCAATAGCGGCTTGTGAGACTCACTACTACCTAGAGTTCATCATCTTAGGTGTCTAAGATCGGAAATCATCGGGTAGATCTCTTCCCTCACTTAGGTTGATAGAATTAGGTGATCCTAAGCTAAATTATGCTTAATAAACACTAGGATTTCAACAAACTAACATCCTAACATACAGATTATCAATTAAAGAGCAACAGAGAGAAAAATCGGGTGGATCATGCCTAAATCGGCCGATCTGGCTGAAGAACAGCCCGATTTTTCTTTCTGGGTTAGGTTTTGTGCATACAAATCATCCTAAACTAACATATAAGTCCATTCTATCATCATCCAAGCCATAACCATCAATCCATCACCCCAGAATCACAATAAACTAGCCAATAGTATGCATATCAAGATCCAAAATCATCACACAAGCATACATGGTTTTCATAGATGGATGATGAGAGATGAGCAAGTAAAAACAATAAATCTTAGCTGAATCTAAGTTTTAGCAAGACTTACAACCCTTCAAATGAAGTTCCAAAACGTTCCTAACAATCCTTCCAATGGTTCTTCAATCTAAGACTCCGAAAATCACTCAAAATCACTCAAAAACTCACTATCACTCTAAGCTTTGTGTTCTTCTTCCTCCTCCAAATTGAGAGAGTTTTCCTTCTTCTCCAAGTCTAGCCTCCAATCCAATGAGCTGTGTGTGAGAGAATGTGGGAGAGAGAGAGATGCTCAGCAACAGCTTGCTGGCCCACTTATATTCTCCACCAAGAGCAAGGCCGGGCAAAGAGATCGTGGGACACGTGGCTTAAGCTGTTGAAGGCAGAAAAATCGACACAGCCAGGAAAATCGGCCAATTTTCCTGAGTGATGGTCCGATTTTCTTCAACAGAGGTATGTTATGATCGTCTAGCCATGAGTTGCTCCTTTGCTTGCACCAATTATGGTCCTTGTGTCCTTTGTTGCTCCAATTATGTTCCTTCAAAGCCTTGGATGTGTACCACCATGAGGCTTGACCCTCGAATGCATCGATTAATGTCCAAAGATCCCCGAAATACCTACAAAACCGACAAAATCTCGTGTAGACGTCTTTTCTAAAAATATGCATGAACTAAGCGTAAACGTCGTGAACTAGTGCCAAAACGTGCATGAATAACGGGAAAAACTATCTACATGTATGCCTATACTCACGTCATAAATCACGTTATCAGCTCTCCATCTTCTTCACCAAGAACCATTTCATGTGTGATGAGTTTTCCAAGGAGATCATCAAGAGGAAGAGTTGAGAGATTCTGAGTTTCTTCGATAGCAGTCATCTTTGGTCCCCACTTAGCTTTAGGTAAGCTCCTTAGAACCTTCCTAACTTTCTCTTCATTTGTGAAGATCTTTCCTAGTGAGTCCAAATTGTTCATGATCTCAGTGAATCTTGTGAACATTTCCTTGACTATTCCATTTGGATTCTTCTTGAATAGCTCGTATTGTCTGAGGAAGATGCTAATCTTTTTTTTTCCTTGACTTGACTTGTTCCTTCGTAAGTGACAACGAGTTTGTCCTATATTTCCTTTGCACTCTTGCATGATGAGATGCGGTTGAATTCATTTGCATCTAATCCGCAGTAGAGTGGGCTGATTGCTTTGTAGTTCTTTGACACACTGTCCAGGTCAGCTTGTGTAATCAATACATTGTTAGTGTATCAAACTACTACATTTGTGTTTGAATCTTCCATCATCAACACCTGTAAACCTTTATAATCAAGGTGGAGTTTTCACACATTGTTTCCAATGTTACTTGTACAACTAGATCCAATGAATCATGTAAGACTTGATAAACCATGTTGTAAGATTGCCTAAATTTCATTCACAAGTCCTTGAGAAACATCAATCCAACAAACGAAGGCTTTAACATCAACCTTTCATATACTTCTTGCACATCTTGTGCCAACTTCATTACCTCAGATCCTATATCTACTTTAACTTTGTCATCCATATATATACCTTAGAAAAAGTAATACTACACAGTTCATTAAAACACACACATGAAGGAGCAATGAAGACCTGGGGCTATAACGAAAACTAACTCTATATATTCCCGACTCGACCAAAAACCTTGCTCTAATATCAACTTCTATAATACCCCAAAAGGGGATCGCTAAAACGGCTGGAATCCGCACAAGAATTCCTTCAGACTTTTAAAAGAAAAGACTTCCACTGATAAACATGAAATAATAAGAACAAAAGAAGTCCAACTATCATCTCCAATGACTACCAATATAAATTTTCAAAGCCAAATCAATGGGTAAGACTCAAGAGAAGAGTCAAAACACATCATAATAAAACAACTCGCAAGATAAGAGTAAAAAATCAACGATATCCAAACCAAAAGACGACACAATCCATATAACTATATAAGCCACTCTTGAACTTGGTTATGACAACATAACTAGCCCCACCGTGAAGTTAGTCTTCCACTAGAGTAAGCCGGTACGTAAGCAATATATAATATGAAATAGACAAGCGTAAAATCATAAATAATAGCACATGCTTGTTATAAAACAATCATGTGGCATGATGTCAACACTCTTCTTGGCGAAGCTCTTTGTAGACGATCGGGAGCGGAGGACTTGTAGGTTCAAGCGAGGGATACGACGGACGTAGCCATCCTCGTCTCGTTACTTTGCTTCTCTTCCAGCGATAACAAGGTCTTTCTGATCGACGGTGGATCTGTTTGAGGTGGATGAAAATGGCGACAACGGAGGTTTGATTCCGAAGACAGGCTCCACTTCCGACTGGGAGATGGTGGGTCTGGAGAAGGTTGAGCGAGGAGGCGGCGAAGATGTCATCAGCCTTCCACTGGTTTTTCTAGTATGGGTGTGTGTTCGCTCCAAAAGGTGTGTGTGCTTAAAAGCATTAAATTTATATCCGAGAATAGTAACTAACGATAGCGAACCCGCAGTGTACGGGTTAGTCGTAGTAAGGGTTGATATTCCGGAGTCGATCTCAGGGAATTGGTGAGAACAAGGCAGTAAAACAATTTAATTTGTAAAGCAAGTAAAACAATGATCAAGGTAATGAATATAGATGTAAGAATAATTGGGAATGCGAATTCTAAAGATCCAAGTATCTGGTTGTAGCTTTCGATTCAAGATTTCTAAAGATGTGTAACGGACAGAGTTGGATAGCAAATGTACATGATCAAAGGTAGGATATCGTACGGTGAAGTTTCAACACCCTTTTGGTCTCACCCAAAGGTTCTACTTAACGGATGTTGAATCTCGTCAAGAAGAGGTTCTAAGGATAGAATTACACTCTCAATACCAAAATCAAAACCCAAGGAAGTCAAAAGGAAGCACAAGGTACATGCTTTGACATTCACCACCTTAATAGAGGGTTTTGAATCCCCTATTACCTAGAACACGTAAACGCTTATAACCAACCAAGACTATGGGTTTAAAAGGCTCAACAAGGCTAGCGTTTAGGCAATCTTTCACTTTGGGTAAAGGTAAAAGTGAAACGTGCAAAACAGAGGAAACCACTGCTGGATGTTGGGAAACCACGGGTGTGGTTCCTTAAGAACAGGCCATGGAAAACCTTCTGCGAGGGTTTCGACTCACAACTCTCAAGGCCCGATCTGTTTACAAGGTTCAAGCTATCATCATCTATACCACAACCTTCAACACTTCATCCTAGAATTGCAACAGGGTTTAGCCAACAACCATCTTCATATTCAATTCATGATTAAAACAAGAATTCAAAAATGACATGCAACCAAGAAAGACACAAAGAAGAATAATGATATCTCAATATTCAATCTTTGAATCTCAATAATTGAATCAAACAACAAGTAATCTCTTTATTTTTATTCTCAAAAGACAATAACAAAAACCTAAGAAAATCTCACAAATATCTCCAAGTCGTAATCCCAAGGCTCTTCAATCTCCTTCTAATGATGAAGCAAGAGAATCTCGAATATGGAATAATCCATCGAACCCAAGTCTGAAAGTGATTCCAAGTCTGTAGCATCCAAGCGTGTCCTCTAAAATGCAGCCTTCGACCTCCTTTTATAGAATAAAATTAGGTCTAAAGGCTCTCTCCTTTGCGTTGTTGACGTGGCAATAATGGACGACTTTTCCCGAAAAAAACCACGGATGACGTCATCAAAACTACGGCCGTGGTTTGTCCCATGATGACTCTCGACCTTCCTTTCCACGTGTGAAAATCAAAGAATTACCAAAACCTCGGTCGTGGAAATTCTTTCTCTGGCCGTGGTTCTTCCTCTTCGATGCTTTTCTCCTTTGCTTTTCTTCATACTCCTTCCTAGGCTTCTCCAATTCTTCATAATGAGCTTGTTAGCATGAAATATTGTGATATTTTAGGCACGTTTTCTAATCGCAATTGATTCATATTGATAGTCTTTGATTGAGCTTTATGCATATATGAGCTAGTATTGCCTATATTGTCGATATGGATGTCTACACGAGTTCTATGTTGATTATAGGTGATTTGGAGCTATTTCCGAACGGAATTGAGCAAAGGAGAGTTGAGTTGATGTGTCCATAGACCAAGGGCACCTTTTGGAAGCAATTTGGAGTATTAGATTGAGGAATGCACGAATGAAGGCAAGAATCACGGTTTTACCCTAAATTACGGCCGTGGATCTTGATGCAGAATTCGATGTTCATTCCAGGGGATATTACGGCCGTGGAAGCTATCCGTGTTTGTTTCCACGCCTCAAAATTACGGTCGTGGAAACTTCCACGACCGTGATCTTGGCGAATCTTTTCGCCACTTTCGAAGCCATAATCTTTTGAAGATTGGGCCGGGCCGACGTTTTGCCCTGCATTATAAAAAGGACGGATGAAGCAAGATTCCGTCACCTCGCTCCCGCACTTACGACCTTTCAACCCTAAGTTTAGCGGCAAAAACGCAAGCTTAGCAACACACAAACCCTCATTCTTGGAGGTGATTTGGAAGAATTCATTGAAGTTCCAAAGTTCGTGTCGGAGAGTCGCTGTTGTGATCTTCGTGTGGAAGATCGAAGTTTCTTGAAGGATTTCGCAAGAAGATTCCTCTTCTTGCTTAGGTTTGATTTAGGATCGGATTGACATCCCGTTTCCTTTCTTTCCTAAGATTGTGATTGTTTATCTCGTTTTACATCTTTTGATAAACACTTGTTCTTGGCTGTGATTCTGAGATTCAATTGAAGATTATTGATAGTTCTTGAAAATTCCCATTTTCTATCCTTTAAATCTTGAATTAATATCAATATGACTGTTATTGGCTAAAAACCCTTAACAATTCTAAGGTGAAGGGTTGATAGTTGTGGCTTAGATGATGATAGATCGATCGTAAACAGATTAGACCCTGAGAGTTAGAGAATTGTCGCCGAAAACCCTAAATCACGGGCTGTTCTTGAGTTCCACGACCGTGGAATCTCAAGATCCAACCGTAATTTCCTTAAAGTTTACGAGCCTGCTTTTATCTTGATCCAAAGTTAAAGATTTGCTTTAGCTTAGTTTAGACTTGTCTTTTCTAGGTGGTAGTGAAGCCTCAACAACCTCTACCTCGATTGTGAGCCTCAACAACCTCAATCGGGTAAGTTAGTCTTGATCTTTAGATTATGGATTTGGGTATTTGATGTTAATCCTTGTCCTTAGAACCTTTCTATATTGCGCCTCATCAACCTGTATAGGAAGAGTCTTTTGGGTGAGTTATATAAGGTTTTTGGAACCTCAACCGTACGATTACCTTACATTAGTATACCTTTGCATATCTTAACTCTGTCCTTACATCATTAGTATATCTTGAATCGATTGCCACAGTTGGATACCTGGATCTTTAGGATTGTTGTTTTCCCAATATATTTGCAAAACTCTCATAATAACCGCTTGATAACCTGCAATCGAGTTCGTTCCACCCAAATCCCTGTGTTCGATACTCTGGAATTCTTGCTTAACTATATCGATCCGTACACTGCGGGTTCGCTTGCTTGATTTCAGTTTTATAAATATAAAGCTTATTTGCACACACCTCTAGGGGCGAACAAGTTTTTGGCGCCGTTGCCGGGGATTTGGCTTCGACCGAATCCGGTAGCCGGTTGTCAAGCTTGGGAGCTTGCTCTCGTTATTTGATTTTTCTTTGAGTGTATGCGCAGGTCTAGGAACACCGGACATCTCTTACCTCTTGATCAAGAGTTAGAGAAAACCTTGAGGCAAAAGCGCAAGGAAAAGAGGATGGCTCAAGAAAACGAAAGCGATCTTCAAACTAAGTTGGCGGAGAAGGAAGCTCAACTCCGATGGAATGAGTCTTTCCTCCAAGACGAAATGGATCGTCATCAAACTCAAGTTAACGGTCTACAAGACGTGATCGCCCAAATGACGATAAAGATGAGCGATCTTGAAAATAAAGTGGGGAAGAAGTCCTCGAGAAGAAGGACAAGGTCTAGAAGAAGAAACCACTCATCCACCGATGATAGTGATTCTTCCATGCCTCCTTTAGAAGAAATTGATCCCACGATCAATATAAATCCTTTCAATCAACAAGGAGCTGCTAACCGTCGCATTCCACCTAGAAATGCGAGGGTCGAACGTGTGGATAATGAGCCAAGAACTCTTGGCCAGCGGATGGATCCAACACAACAACCACGCCGTTTAGGTGTGAACTTTGATGCTGAAGATGTACAAGGGTTTAGCTTCAACCCTCAAGTCATCACTCTTGTTCGCCAAAGCCAGTTTGGCGGTACAAGCACCGAATCTCCACACCAACACTTGCAAAACTTTGAGTGTATGATGGAGACGATGAGGCCAAAGAGCGCCACTACCAACAGCTATAAGCTCAAACCTTTCTTTTTCTCTTTGAAAGGGAAAGCGCTATCTTGGTACCAAGCTCTTCCTAGTGGAAAGCTAGAGACGTGGGAAGACCTCTCCGCAGAGTTTCTCACCAAGTTCTTTCCGCCCTCCAAAACGGCGGAACTTAGAGGTAAGATTAATGCTTTTTCTATGAGACCTAACGAAAGTTTGTTTCAATCTTGGGAAAGGTTTCAGGATTTGCTCTTGGATTGCCCTCATCATGGCATATCCAAGCTTGCCTTGCTGGAAATTTACTACAAGGGGCTGGATGCGGAAACGCAATTCAACCTTCAATCCCTCTCATGTGGAACGTTCATGGACATGAGAGAAGATGACGCTTGGGACTTCATTGAGAAGCAAGCAAGAGTCATAGAGAAGTATTCCCACCGGAAAGTGGAGGGAAATCGTGTGGAGCAAGGAGCAAAGCTCACACATGAAGCTCAAAATCAAATTTTCTCCCTCAACAATGAGATCAAAGAGTTGAAGGAGACTATCAAGACCAACTTCCCAAAGCAACAAGAGAAGGATGTTGGCTATTTGGGCAACAACAACGGCGGTGATAACACCAACCGCAACAACAACAACCGGAACAATAACCGGAACAACAATTGGAATGGAAACAACAACAACCGGAACAACAACAATTGGAACAACAATCGGGGTTCGAACAACAACAATTGGCGCTCCAATCAGCAAAATTCCGGTAACTCCCATCCTTCCAATTCCAATCCACTAACTCCACCCTCTTCTTCCTCTACTCCTTTGAAAAGCCAGGGGCAATCATCAAATGGAGGAAACAACACGGGAAAAGAGAAGCCGGATCCCATGTTGGAGACGATCTTGGGAAAGCTTCAAGGGTTGGAGAACCGCATCATCAAGGTTGATGATCAAATTTCTAAGGTTGACAAAGCTCAAAAGGTTTTGGAAAATCAAATGTTCAACCATGCGGAGGAAGTTCCTAGAAATCAAGGGAAGCTTCCAGGAAAGACGGAGGACAACCCTAAGGGAAGGGTGATGGCAATTACAACTAGGAGCGGAGTGACTACCACCGATCCGCAGCCTACGTTTGTTGAAGTCCCCGTAGAGAAAAGTAAAGAAAAGGGGAAGGAGAAGGAAGATATCTATGTTCCTCCTCCGGCTTTCAAACCTCCCCTACCATTCCCTCAATCTAGAGCGCGAGCACGCCTAGACAAGCAATTCGGTAAGTTCATAGAACTCATGAGCAAATTGCATATTAACATACCTTTCATTGATGCTATTGTAGGTATGCCGGCTTATGGCAAGTTCTTGAAGGAGCTCCTCTCTAACAAGAGGAAGCTAGAAGATTTTGGAGAAGTCAAGATGAGTTCGGACTCTTCGGACCTCATCAAGACTATGAAGGAGAAAATGCCCCCAAAGCTGAAAGATCCGGGGTCATTTTGTATTCCCATTGGAGTGGGGGAGGTCACATATGACGCTTTATGTGACTTGGGAGCAAGTGTGAGCATCTTACCACTTGCATTGAGCAGGAAGATCGGTTTAGGCGACCCTAAACCGGTGAAGATGACGTTATACATGGCGGATCGATCCATTACTCGTCCCGTCGGTATTGTAGAAGACGTCCCGGTCAAGCTAGGCAAGTTCTTTGTCCCAATTGACTTTGTCGTGCTTGACATTCCTGCGGATAGTCCGGTCCCGATCATACTCGGAAGACCGTTTCTTGCAACTTCCGGCTGCATGGTCGATTGCAAGAATGGGAGACTCGCTTTTGACATTGGGGAAGAGAAAGTAGAATTCGTTCTTTCCACTCTAGTGAAGGAGCCAATCTTTGATGAGGAGATTTACAATTTCCAAGACGAAGAAGGTTTATCTAGGGAGGAGGTAAGTGCGATTCTCTTTAACGATCCTTTGCAAAAGGTTATTACTATGAGTCTAACCGATGTAGGAGGAGAAGAAGAGTGCAAAGAGGAAATTGAAGCCTTAGAGGCACAAGAAGAGATGCATGAAGTGGAGTTTGAGAAACTCCACGATGAGGCAGAAAACACTCGAATCCACGGTCATACTCTGTATTCCACGGCCGTGGATTCCATGACCAAATTCGACCTCCATTCCAGAGGATATTACGGCCGTGGAAAACCAGAGGAAACCGTGATTTTGACCGTGGAAAAGGACGATCGACACACTTCTTCAACTTCCTCTGATTCTTCTCCAATCCACTCAACATCCTTAGAAGCTTCCAAGGAAACATCGGAAGCTCCTCAAGGATCATTAGAAGTTCCGAAAGCAATGGAACTTAAACCACTTCCTACTCATCTAAGGTACGCTTTTCTTGGATCTAATTCTACCTTTCCGGTTATCGTTAGTTCCGAATTAAGCATAGATGAACATGAACAGCTCATGATTGTCCTTAGGAAACATAGAAAAGCCATAGGCTACACTATTGAGGACTTAGTAGGAATCAAACCCTCCCTATGCATGCACAAAATACTAATGGAGGAGGACTTTAGAACTTCAAGACAACCTCAAAGGCGGTTGAATCCGACCATGAAGGAGGTTGTCAAGAAAGAAATTCTTAAACTTCTTGATGCAGGTATCATCTATCCTATCTCCGATAGCAAGTGGGTGAGCCCGGTTCAAGTGGTTCCGAAGAAGGGAGGAATGACGGTCATCACCAATAAGAACAACGAACTCATTCCTACCCGAACCGTGACTGGATGGCGAATGTGCATAGACTACCGCAAGCTCAACAATGCAACGCGGAAGGACCACTTTCCATTGCCATTCATCGATCAAATGCTTGAAAGGTTAGCACAACATTCATACTTTTGCTACCTTGACGGCTATAGTGGTTTCTTTCAGATCCCGATACATCCGGATGATCAAGAGAAGACCACATTCACGTGCCCTTGGGGTACGTTCGCTTATAGGAGAATGCCGTTCGGGCTTTGCAACGCCCCAGCCACCTTTCAACGGTGCATGATGGCCATCTTCTCCGAATATGTAGAGGAAATCATGGAAGTCTTCATGGACGACTTCTCCGTTTACGGTTCCTCTTTTAACGATTGTCTTTCTAACCTTTCTCTTGTTTTGCAAAGATGTGAAGACACTAACCTAGTTCTTAATTGGGAGAAGTGTCAATTCATGGTTAAGGAAGGAATCGTGTTAGGTCACTTAGTCTCTAGTAGAGGGATAGAGGTAGACAAAGCTAAAATAGAGACCATAGAGAAACTTCCTCCCCCAATTTCGGTGAAGGGAATAAGAAGTTTCCTAGGACATGCTGGATTTTATAGACGTTTCATTCAGGACTTTTCTAAGATATCAAAACCTCTCACTAATCTATTGATGAAGGATGCGGTTTTTGAGTTTTCACAGGAATGTCTAGATGCGTTCAACACCATTCGGCAAGCTCTAATTTCAGCACCCATTATCCAACCCCCGGATTGGACTCTCCCTTTCGAGATTATGTGTGATGCTAGTGACGTAGCCATTGGAGCTGTTCTTGGGCAACGAAAGGAAGGACGAACCCACGCCATATACTATGCTAGCAAGACGCTAGACGAAGCCCAGCTCAACTACGCCACTACGGAAAAAGAGTTTCTAGCCATTGTCTACGCTATTGACAAGTTTCGCTCTTATCTTGTAGGTGCAAAGGTGATTATCTACACGGATCATGCTGCGATCCGGTACCTCCTTGCAAAGAAAGACGCGAAGCCAAGGCTAATTAGATGGATTCTTCTCCTACAAGAATTCGATCTTGAGATCCGCGACAAGAAAGGCTCGGAAAATTCTGTTGCGGATCATTTGAGTCGTCTAACACATCTAGAGGACGACCATTTACCCATTGATGACTCCTTCCCGGACGAACACCTACATATCATAGAGGAGTGCATCAAGGTAATCTCCAAAGGTAACGAACCATGGTTTGCTGACTTCGTTAACTATTTGGTTTGCCAGGAGATACCACCCGGACTATCATACGCACAAAGGAAGAAGTTCTTCAAGGATGTCCGGGAATACCATTGGAACGAGCCTCTCCTCTTTAAGAGAGGTCCGGATGGCATCATCCGGCGATGTGTGCCGGAAGATGAGATGCAAAGTGTCATCCGTCATTGTCATTCACTACCTTGTGGAGGACATGCTAGTTCGAACAAAACTAGCGCAAAGGTATTGCAATCTGGATTTTATTGGCCTACTTTATTTAAAGATGTGCAATCCTTTGTTTCTTGTTGCGATGCTTGTCAAAGAACAGGCAATATCTCTAGGAGGAACGAGATGCCCCTCAACAACATCCAAGAGGTGGAGATTTTCGACGTTTGGGGAGTCGACTTCATGGGACCATTCCCTTCTTCTTGTGGAAACCAATACATACTATTGGCGGTAGATTATGTCTCTAGATGGGTCGAAGCAATTGCCTCTCCCACAAATGATGCCATGGTGGTGGTCAAGTTCTTCAACAAGACCATTTTTCCGCGATTCGGGACGCCAAGGACAATCATTAGTGATGGAGGTTCTCACTTCATAGCCCGTCGCTTTGAAGCTCTTCTAGCCAAGTATGGGGTTACTCACAAGATCGCTACCCCTTACCATCCACAAACGAGTGGACAAGTCGAGATCTCAAATAGGGAGATCAAGGGAATTCTAGAGAAGACGGTTTCAAGGACTAGGAAGGATTGGTCCTTGAAGCTAGATGATGCATTGTGGGCATACCGGACTGCATACAAGACTCCCATAGGAACCACACCATACAACCTCGTGTATGGAAAGTCTTGTCATTTGCCGGTAGAGCTAGAGCACAAAGCGTTTTGGGCTATCAAATGGCTGAATTTCGGCATGAAGGAAGCGGGAGAGAAGCGTCTCCTAGACATCAACGAGCTGGATGAACTCCGTTTGAACGCCTATGAAAACGCTAAGATCTACAAGGAAAGAGCAAAGCGTTGGCATGATAAGCATATCATCCCAAAGGACTTGCAAGAAGGAGATCAAGTTCTCCTCTTCAATTCGAGACTTCGCCTCTTTCCAGGTAAGTTAAAATCTCGTTGGACTGGACCTTTTCTAATTAAGCGTATTTTCCCCCATGGTGCAGTTGAAGTATGGGGTGAAGCTAGCGGAAGTTTTAAGGTGAACGGTCAACGACTCAAGAAGTACTCACCGGAACTCCAAGCTGAGGAGTTTGCACCTACCGCACTCGAATAAGTGCGAGATTGGTCTAGCTACGGACCTTAAACAAAGCGCTTCTTGGGAGGCAACCCAAGGTATTGTATTTTCGTTTTTGCTTTCGATTCATAGTTTAGTTTAGAATAGAAGTTTTTGCTTTATTTTTGCCTCGATTTCTTCCGGTATGTTCGTGTTTTTGGTTGTAGGATCGATGGAAAAGAAGAAGGGAGGGATAATGACGAAGAGAAGTGACGAAATTTGGACTTTGAAGCTTTACAGAGAGTTCCACGGTCTAAATTACGGTCGTCATAGCTACAGTGGCCGTAATTCTCAAAAGCCTGTGAAAAATCACAAAAATTACGGGTCCGTACATTTCCACGGCCGTGGAATGCCCCGACAAACCGTGATTTTTGAAATTTTGCCTGCGAGTATAAAAGCCACACTTCACCACAAAAACACCACAAAATCCCCAATTTCCACGCCCTAAATACCGAAAACACGCAGCTCATCCCAAATCTTCATTCTCTAATCGTTTTTAACGTTTCTTCTTCCTAAACTGAAGCAAATCCAACCAAGAACAAGATCCAAGCAACGAATCACGCGGAAAACGATCAACAATTCCGCATTTTGGATTTCTCAATCCGAAAAAGAGGTTTTTGCTCTCTTCTTGATTCTAGTCGTTTTTGTTCGTTTTTGTTAGAGATTTTTAGGGAGAACTGATTGAGATTGGAAGAAATTAGATTAGGACTGCCTGTTGTGGAGTTTGATTGCTGATTTGCTGAGGATTGAGAAATTCCGTGTCGAATTACGGTCTACACAGATTCCACGGCCGTGGTTTAGGAAGAACAGACCGTAATTCTCAACAGAATGGATTTCGTGAGGAGAGTTTCGGGGAGGATTAAAGAAAAGAAAGGGGAACAGAATAAGAAGAGAAAGGGTAACCCCTCCACATCTAGGGCACCACCACCACCCTCATCCCCTTCACCTTCACCCCCATCTTCACCTCCATCCTCACCACCTCCATCCAGCATCCCGATCATACACGAAAACCACCAAGATGCATTTGAGAGGATAGAGAAGAGGGCAGTGATTGGCCCTAGGTACTTGTTGTTGGAGGATCTTCATCCTCTCAACATAGTGGATGACCTTACTTGGCTCTTGGATAGAGCCGGTTTGCTTGTCTTCACGAACATTCGTGAGGACGCTTATGAGGAGATCACCCGAGAGGTTGTGACGTCTTTTGAGCACAGCCATGTCGATAGGACTGTCTCCTTCCGTCTCATGAATAGAGACTACCAGCTTAGCATTGTTGAGTTCGGGACCATCTTTGGGTTCCATGAGACCTACAACGGTCGCCTCCCTAGGAACGTTTCTGCTAAGGATTTTTGGGAGGATGTGGCGATGATCTATGCCGACGAGGACCGTTGGCATCCAGCTGATACCAAGGCCAAATTGATGTACCATTTGGCCTTGAAGATAGCTCACCGTGTTCTTTCGGAGTGTCTCTTTCCTAGGACGGAGACGCCCCAAAAGATCAAGACGGATGAGCTATTCCTTCTCTATGCTATGCTCCACGGATGCCGCGCCGATTGTGCTACTCTTTTGGCGGCGACAATGAGCAAGCTCAAGAACAAGTCGAGAGGGAACATTGGATACGGTGGGATAGTGACCCACATAGCTAGGACTTTTGGAGTGGACTTCTCGGCTTGCACACGTATACCGGCAGTTCCATTAGGGCTACACGCTTTCATGGTTAGGGGACTCATCTTCCCCACACATAGAGGTCCGCCTTATGCGGGCATGTCTTGGGAGACTAGGACGGGTAGAGGGATTGAGTGGCTGCCGGAGTATTCCATTGTGGCGGGACGCCACAATTGGAAAGAGACGTTCGCTGCGATGCATGCGAACAGGCTAGTGGCTCCCCCTTACGTTCCACCACCGGTTGTGGATGAGGAGGACATGGGAGATCAGTACGAGAGTGGTGGAGGAGCGGAGCAGGAGTTCGGCACGTTCCCGGATCAGCCGGATACGGCCCAGGATGTACCTAGACGCTCTCCGCGTCCGGCTAGAGCTTCAGGCTCGTCATCTCGCCGCGCTAGCGTGAGTGAGAGGCCCACGTGGATGACTACACCTCCCACCTGGTACGAGACACCCCCTCCTTGGTCCACCACGCAGCCAGCAGCACCACCACCACCGCAGCCAGCACCAGCAGATGCTCCCGGATGGTATGATCACCCCCCTGGGTGGTATGAGAGGATGCCGGATTGGGCTACCGGACTTTCAGAGAGAGTCGGAGCACTAGAGATCCGGGCGGATGATAGAGACAGACGTTTCGACGACCTCGACCACATGATGAGGGACGTCTACCGCCAGCAGTTTGGGCGGTACTATGATCCGAGCTTCTCTCCATTTCCACCTCCACCGGCACCGCAGTGATAGATGACCGGACAGCTCGTTTTAGACATTCCCGCCACCATTTGTGAGTTTTCTTTTTCTTTTCTTTCTTTTGTTCTTTCTTGTGAACATTAGGGACAATGTTCGTCCTAAGTATGGGGTGGGATGTACTAAACGTTTGTAATAACTCTACTCTATATGTTGCTTCTATTCCGAGACTATCCTTGCATGTTCATTGTATGTTACACGTTTTATTCTTGCATTGCATGAAAAAGAACTTTAAAAACTCATAAAAATTGAAAAATTTTTAAAAATTTGATGCTTTTAACGAATCGATATGATTTCCATGATAATCATTACTTGCGAATTGAGTTGATAACAATTGCATGCTTGAAAGGATGGTAATTCGAAAAGGATTTGAATGAATGAATTTTACCTCTTTTGCAAGTTGTATAATGTGAGAATTGTTACCTAAATCATGTAAGAAATTGAAGTTGAAATCACATTATAAGCTCCTATACTTCTTGTTGAAATGATTAAGGCAATTCGATATTTTCTTTCTTCTTCCTTTGAATCATCTAACTCCTCATTGAAATATTAGCCTCCCTTACCCATCCGGGAACTTGGAAAGTAAATGAGAAAAAAAGGCATGTTTGATGTGGGAGGGCCATGAGAGCAAGTATTTGCAATCAATTGAATAGAAAGAAATTATAGGTTTGGGGAAGTCAATCATGACGATGAGTAACTCGGCACCATTCACATAGCCGGGTGTTTGTGTCTTGCCAAAGTCGGATTGAGCGATATTCCTAGCGGATTATGGTATGTGCGCTAAGGGTTTGAGGCATCTCGCAAAAATGAGAAACGCCAATCTCCTAGGCTTCGGTTTTTGTGCACCTCTATCCATAACTCCAAAAGTAAAGTCGAAAAAGGAGAGAGCGAAGCTCTAAGTGAAGTGTTGCGGAAACCGCAAAAGAAGAAGAAGGTAGATATCCACTTTCCCGGATTTATGCACCACTTTCCCTTAAAGTTTTCCCCACCCTTCCATGCTCTAGACCTTTTCTTTGAAAGTCCTTATGATCAAAAGAATGTTATATGGCTTGGTGATCTAAATTGAAATTCTTATGATTGATTTTGATAATGTTTGAAGGTTATAATGCTTGTTTGGAAGTTAAATTGGTTCATGATTCTTCTTTACCTCTTACTCTCTAATTAAGTGTGTGAAAGTTTGAAACGATTGAAGCAAGGTTTGAGAATGATCTATTCTTTAGAAGTCACTTTCATCCAAAAGAAGGTACACATATTTCATCCTAACTCTTGTTTTAAAGCTTTTTGAAAGACCTTGCTTAGGGACAAGCAAGTGTTAAGTATGGGGTTATTTGTTAGCATGAAATATTGTGATATTTTAGGCACGTTTTCTAATCGCAATTGATTCATATTGATAGTCTTTGATTGAGCTTTATGCATATATGAGCTAGTATTGCCTATATTGTCGATATGGATGTCTACACGAGTTCTATGTTGATTATAGGTGATTTGGAGCTATTTCCGAACGGAATTGAGCAAAGGAGAGTTGAGTTGATGTGTCCATAGACCAAGGGCACCTTTTGGAAGCAATTTGGAGTATTAGATTGAGGAATGCACGAATGAAGGCAAGAATCACGGTTTTACCCTAAATTACGGCCGTGGATCTTGATGCAGAATTCGATGTTCATTCCAGGGGATATTACGGCCGTGGAAGCTATCCGTGTTTGTTTCCACGCCTCAAAATTACGGTCGTGGAAACTTCCACGACCGTGATCTTGGCGAATCTTTTCGCCACTTTCGAAGCCATAATCTTTTGAAGATTGGGCCGGGCCGACGTTTTGCCCTGCATTATAAAAAGGACGGATGAAGCAAGATTCCGTCACCTCGCTCCCGCACTTACGACCTTTCAACCCTAAGTTTAGCGGCAAAAACGCAAGCTTAGCAACACACAAACCCTCATTCTTGGAGGTGATTTGGAAGAATTCATTGAAGTTCCAAAGTTCGTGTCGGAGAGTCGCTGTTGTGATCTTCGTGTGGAAGATCGAAGTTTCTTGAAGGATTTCGCAAGAAGATTCCTCTTCTTGCTTAGGTTTGATTTAGGATCGGATTGACATCCCGTTTCCTTTCTTTCCTAAGATTGTGATTGTTTATCTCGTTTTACATCTTTTGATAAACACTTGTTCTTGGCTGTGATTCTGAGATTCGATTGAAGATTATTGATAGTTCTTGAAAATTCCCATTTTCTATCCTTTAAATCTTGAATTAATATCAATATGACTGTTATTGGCTAAAAACCCTTAACAATTCTAAGGTGAAGGGTTGATAGTTGTGGCTTAGATGATGATAGATCGATCGTAA
This sequence comes from Fagopyrum homotropicum, assembly GCA_033239125.1. Lineage (NCBI taxonomy): Eukaryota > Viridiplantae > Streptophyta > Magnoliopsida > Caryophyllales > Polygonaceae > Fagopyrum > Fagopyrum homotropicum. The sequence goes on from BSWB01000006.1 coordinate 87,456,372, forward strand.
ACAGATTAGACCCTGAGAGTTAGAGAATTGTCGCCGAAAACCCTAAATCACGGGCTGTTCTTGAGTTCCACGACCGTGGAATCTCAAGATCCAACCGTAATTTCCTTAAAGTTTACGAGCCTGCTTTTATCTTGATCCAAAGTTAAAGATTTGCTTTAGCTTAGTTTAGACTTGTCTTTTCTAGGTGGTAGTGAAGCCTCAACAACCTCTACCTCGATTGTGAGCCTCAACAACCTCAATCGGGTAAGTTAGTCTTGATCTTTAGATTATGGATTTGGGTATTTGATGTTAATCCTTGTCCTTAGAACCTTTCTATATTGCGCCTCATCAACCTGTATAGGAAGAGTCTTTTGGGTGAGTTATATAAGGTTTTTGGAACCTCAACCGTACGATTACCTTACATTAGTATACCTTTGCATATCTTAACTCTGTCCTTACATCATTAGTATATCTTGAATCGATTGCCACAGCTGGATACCTGGATCTTTAGGATTGTTGTTTTCCCAATATATTTGCAAAACTCTCATAATAACCGCTTGATAACCTGCAATCGAGTTCGTTCCACCCAAATCCCTGTGTTCGATACTCTGGAATTCTTGCTTAACTATATCGATCCGTACACTGCGGGTTCGCTTGCTTGATTTCAGTTTTATAAATATAAAGCTTATTTGCACACACCTCTAGGGGCGAACAGAGCTCCACATCGTTCAATACTCAATGAGTGCTCCATTTCCACTCCAATTTAGCGCCAATTTACCTAAAATCACAACAAAACTTGCGTAGATCTCGATTCTAACACAATAGGTGAATATGCTCAATAAATGGTATAAAAACATGTCCGTGTACTCAAAAGAAGGGGGAAAACTACCTATATGCACATCTAAACTACGTCATATTTCATGCTATCAAAATATCACATACTTGCCTCTTGCTTGTCCCCAAGCAAGGTTCAGATCTGGAATACAAAGATGTATGAAATATGAATGCAAAGACAAGGAAAAACACTTATTTTTGGTTCCGCGATTCTATTCAAAGATCGCACTCTACACTTGTTTCATATTTTCCGAAAACTGTTATGTGAGCAAAAAGACTCATGTCCTGTAAAGAATCATCATATCTTGCAAAAAGTTTTCAAAACAAACATCATAACCTGAAGCAAAATCAAAATCAATCATGGAAAAATCTAATTTAAACCACAAAACCAAACTAAAAGATCTTAAGGTCTTTCAAATGAAGGTCAAAAAGCGTGTTAGTGTGGGATATGTATAGTATATGTGGTGCTAAATCCGGGAAAGAGGACAATAACATCACAACTTATTTAAGCAAACTTCAACACCCACCAATAAACTCTTTTTCTCTTCTTCTTTTTCAGCAAATTTTTTTTACTTTCACTTTTGAGATCAAGGACAGAGGTGCACAATAACCGAAGCCTAGGAAATCAGCATTAACTCCCTTGTTTCGAGTTGCCTCAAACCGTGATGCACATACCATGACTCGTTAGGAATATCGCTCAATCCGACTTTGGCAAGACACAAACACCCTGCTATGTGAATGGTGCCGAGTTACTCATCGTCATGATTGACTTCTACAAACCTATTTTCTAACACATTTACCACTTTCAACTTCAGATTTCACAACTTTTACACAATTGCATCCTATTTCTCGGATAGGTACAAAGGAGGCAAAACATATACATGAGGAGCTAGAAGGTGAATCAAGAAGAAGAAAGGAATAAAAATTGAAGTGCCTTAATCATATCAATAAGAAGTGCAAGAGCTTATAAGGTGGTTTCAACCTTCAATTTCTCAACATGATTTAGATCAAATTCCAAATTATCAAACTCGCAAGAAAATTCAACAAAACATTCAAATCCTTCAATATCCTCAATTTCAGTTTAAACACATAAAAATCACCAAAAATCCATTCCACAAGTAATTTTCTTCATTGAGGTCTTTTCCAATCCTAGAAGCATAAATTTTTTTTTAAATTTTTTAAATTTTTCTGATTTTTCAAAGCTATCAAATTGCAAGACAATATCGAAACATGTGACAAGAAAAACAAAAATGCAAAGTACGATGAACATAGATCAAAGCAAGTATCAAAGAGTTATTACAGACCATGTTTCTCAATCACTCCATACTAGAACCACACATTGTCCCCAATGTGCAATAAAAGAAAAGAAAAGTACAAGAAACTCACAAAGTTTGAATAAAACCGATAGAGGTGGAACGTCATCGTCCGAGTGGTGGTGGAAACGGGTACCGTGAGGGGTCGTAGGGACGACCGAATTGAGCATGGTAGAGATCTCGCATCATCCTCTGATCCTCCTCTATGACGCTGAGATGGCTATCCATGCGCTCCATGGAAGTGGTAATGCCGTCCATTTGTAACTGCAGACCGAAAACACATTGGGGTGTCTCATCGAACCAAGTAGGTCGCTCGGATGTGCTGGCGCGACGCTGGGAAGGGCTAGCGCGGGGTCGGTGAGCTTTAGACCTCCTAGGAGGGTCATGATACTCTTCCATGGGTGGAAAATCAGGTGGCAGGTCCGGAAAGCTACCATAATCACCCTCAGCTCTAAACTCACTAGGACCGGCATCCGTCCTAGTGTCCATATCCTCAATGCCCTGTCCTCCATCCGCCTCAGCTGTGGCATCATCCTCATCAACCTCAAGACCTCCCCCGTCAGCATGCATTGGCTAAAAGTCAACTTCCAATTATGGGGGTTCCGAATGGAGTAATCCGACCTCCACGGAATCCCCTCCCACTCTTGCCCTCCTAGGGCACAACAACATGTGGCGGACCTCTATGACGGGGAATCCGAATACCCCTAGCAATAAGTCTCTCAATCCAAGAGGTCTAGCCTCAACAGATAGCTCACAAACAGAATAGTTCACCTCCAACTGTCTAGCAAAGTGGGTCATAATCCCACCAACACAAATAACGCCCCTCGCCATGTTCTTTATCTTCCTAAGGCTATCAGCTAACATGGTGGCACAATCTGGAGTAGTGCTAGTGACCATGCAATATAGGATATAAAGCTCATAAGATTTCAGCTTCTGGGGGTCTCTTTGCTAGGGAATAGACACTCACACATGATCCTATATGCAATCTTGAAGGATAAGTTGTAGATCAACTTCTCCTTCGAGTCGGCCGGATGACACCTATTAGCTGAGCATCCTATCATAGCGATGCTCTCCCATAAAGCACTAGGCTTAGTGTCCCTAGGGAAGGTCCCATGTGTAGTCTCTCCAAACCCAAACACCCTACAAAACCTCACAATCGACATAGCATAGTTCCGGTTCATCATCTAGAACTTCACAATTCTCTCTCTAGCATCAATGTCGAAGGAACTAAGGAACTCCATGGTCAATTCCTCGGTGTGTTCATATGATTGTGCAATTATAACCTAAACCGGACTAGGATGACCATTTATTACATTTATTTGGCCCAAGTTTATTATAACGGGTGGTAACCACCGGTCTCCGCCTGCTGGTTAGGAGGAGGTGCTTGGAAGCCAGTAACACAAGGGGTGACAAGTGACGATCACCCCCAATGCAAACCCCTGTGTTAAAGGGAAAGAGACGAGGTTCTTTAGGTTCCACGTGTTACTAAAGAAGTTGAATTAATAATGGAATAACGTAATGAAAGATAATAAATGAATGTGTGTGGCATTGCATGTACGAGATGTTGATGTGTGGTTGTGCTATTACCTTCATTCTTTTCATTGCTGTAGCTAACGGTTTTAATCCGTGTTGTAGATGATCTGCAGGTTAGGAAGACTATAGGGTGAGACAGATGGTGTGGCCAGCCGAGGACTTCTGTACATTAGGATGCGTGGGATATGAGATCTTTTATATCAGATGTTGTGGTTTGATGTTTTGTACTCGGCTCTGAGTTTGTAAACTCTTTTGATGTATCATATACAACTTTTATGTATTTGGTTTTAATCTACCTATGCCTTGTTGTAAGATCCAGTGAACTTGTTATCAGGCTAGGGTCAGGTTCCATTGTGAGATCCTAGCCCAATGTGACACTCCAAGTCCCGTGGATTTGGGGTGTTACGTGGGGCGTCCCAAACCTTGGGAAGATCATTCTATTAATGAACTTCACTACCACCATAGCATCATTAGTGGGAGAAGCAACCGCTTCAACCCATCTTCAAACATAATCTACAGCTAGAAGAATGTATTGGTTACCACAAGAGGATGGGAATGGTCTCATAAAGTCGACACCCCATACGTAGAAGATCTCCACTTCTTGGATGTTATTGAGTGGCATCTTGTTCCTCCTAGATATGTTTCCTATTCTTTGACAAGCATCGCAACAAGAAATAAAGCGCTGCACATCCTTAAATAAAGTAGGCCAAAAGAAGCCGATTTGCAATACCATAACACAAGTCTTGTGAGAACTAGCATGTCCTTCACAAGGTAGAGAATGTCAATGTCGGATGACGCTTTCAAATTTGTCTTCCGGTATACATCTCCGCTTAATGCCATCTGGACCTCTCCTGAAGAGTAGAGGTTCATTCCAAAAGTAGTGCCGGACATCTTTGAAGAAATTCTTCCTTTGACCGTAGGATAATCCGGGAGGTATTTCCTGACAAACCAAATAATTTACAAGATCATCAAACCATAATTCGTTACCTCTAGATATATGATGAAGACACTCTTCCATCATGTGCAGCTGCTCGTCAGGGAATGAGTCATCAATAGGTAAATCTTCTTTTGTGACGTGGGGGAGGCGACTTAGGTGATCCGCCACGGAGTTCTTAGATCCATTCTTGTCTCGGATCTCCAGATCGGACTCTTGGAGGAGAAGAATCCAACTAATCAGCCGCGGTTTTGCATCCTTCTTAGTGAGCAAATACCGTATGGCTACGTGGTCAGTATAAACAATCACCTTCGTTCCTACAAGATAAGAATGAAATTTCTCAAATGCATACACAACAATAAGTAATTCCTTCACTGTAGTGGCGTAGTTTAGTTGAGCTTCATCTAGTATCTTGCTATCATAATTGATGGCGCAAGTACATACATCCTTCTTCTGTCCGAGCACCGCTCCCACAGCCACATCACTTGCATCGCACATCACCTCGAATGGAAGACTCCAATCCGGAGGTTGAATAATGCAGGCTGAGATTAATGCTTCCTTGATCATGTAAAAGGCATCTAGACATTCCTTCGAAAGTTCAAAGACTACATCCTTCATTAGTAGGTTAGTCAATGGCTTAGAAATATTAGAAAAGTCTTTAATGAACCTTCTATATAATCCAACATGGCCAAGAAAACTCCTTACCCCCTTTACCGATGATGGTGGAGGCAACTTCTCAATTATTTCTATCTTGGCTCTATCAACCTCAATGCCACTATTTGAGACCAAGTTACCTAAAACAATTCCTTTAGTCACCACAAAATGACACTTTTCCCAATTTAACACAAGGTTAGTGTCTTCACAATGCTGTAGAACCAAGGAAAGGTTAGCAAGACAATTGTCAAAAGAAGAAATATAAACGGAGAAGTCGTCCATGAAAACCTCCATGATGTTTTCGATATATTTAGAAAGTATCGCCATCATACACCTTTGAAAGGTTGCTGGAGCATTGCACAATGCAAACGGCATTCTCCTATAAGCAAATGTACCCCAAGGGCATTGTGAATGTAGTCTTCTCCTGGTCGTTTGGGTGGATTGGAATTTGAAAGAAACCACTATAGCCATCTAGATAACAGAAATGAGAATGATGCGCTAACCTTTCAAGCATTTGGTCAATGAAGGTTAGAGGAAAATGATCATTCCTAGTGGCAACATCCAGCTTCCTATAATCAATGCATACACTCTATCCCGTGATGGTTCTTGTGGGGATTAACTCGTTATTCTTGTTAGTCACAACGGTCATTCCCCCTTTCTTCGGAACCACGTGGACGGGGCTCACCCACTTGCTACTAGAAATAGGGACAATGATACCTGCATAAATAAGTTTGAGGACTTCCTTCTTCACAACCTCTTTCATGATCGGATTTAACCGTCTTTGAGGTTCACGTGAAGCCTTGTGGTTATCTTCTATCAATATTTTATGCATGCACAAAGAGGGTTTGCTACCTACTAGATCATCAATTGTATATTCTATGGCTTTCTTATGCAATTTCAATACACTCATAAGCCTAGTATGCTCATCATTAGTTAAAGTAGCAATAACTATGACCGGATATGTAGAGTTTGGTCCTAGAAAAGCGTACCTTAAGTGTGTGATAACATGATATATGATGTTAGTTTAGGCATTCATTTAGATAGTTTTTCCCGTTATTCATGCACGGTTTGGCATTAGTTCATGATGTTTACGCTTAATTCATGCATATTTCTAGAAAAGACGTCTACACGAGCTTTTGTCGGTTTTGTAGGTATTCCGGGGATCTTTTGGACATTAATCGATACATTCGAGGGTCAAGCCTCATGGTGGTACATATCCAAGGCTTTGAAGGAACATAATTGGAGCAATGAAGGACACAAGGACCCTTATTGGTGTAAGACTTGGGACAACTCGTGACTAGATGATCATAACAAGCTTCTGTTGAAGAAAATCGATCTAACACTCAGGAAAATCGAACGATTTCCTTCACATTCTGGGTCGATTTTTGGCCTTTGACAGCTTGCGCCACGTGTCCCACGATCTCTTTGCCCGGCCCTTGCTCTTGATGGAGAATATAAGTGGTCCTGCAGGCTGTTGCTAAGGGGGACCTCCCACATTCTCTCACATACACCTGATTCCATTGGAGGATAGACTTGGAGAAGAAGAAAAACTCTCTCATTTGAGGGAGAAGAGAAGAACACCAAAGCTTAGAGTGAAAGTGAGTTTTTGAGAGCTTTTGAGTGATTTTTAGAGATTTTGGTTGAAGAACTCTTGGAAGGATTGTTAGAAACGTTTTGGAACTTCTTTTGACGGTTTTTAAGTCTTGCTTAAACTCATATTCAACTGAGATTTCTTGTTTTTACTTGCTTATCTTTCATCGTCTACCTACGAAAACCATGTATGCTTGTGTGATGATTTTAGATCTTGAAATGTATGTTATTGGCTAGTTTATTGTGATTCTGGAGTGATGGATTGATGGTTATGGCTTGGGTGATGATGGAATGGACTTATATGTTAGTTTAGGATGATTCGTATGCACAAAACCTAGCCCAGAAGGAAAAATCGACATGTTCTTCAAGCAGATCGTCCTATTTTTGCTGTGATCCACCCGATTTTTCTCTTTGTTGCTCTATAATTGATGAATCTGTATGTTAGGATGTTAGGTTGTTGAAATCCTAGTGTTTTGTAAGCATAATATAGCTTAGGGTGACCAAATGCTTGCAAACTAAGTGAGGGAAGAGACCTACCCGGTGATTTCCGATCTTAGATACCTAAGATGATGAACTCTAGGTAGTAGTGAGCCTCATAAGCCGCTATTGGATTGAGTGTGCTAGGATTGTTGCTTGAGACTTGCCTTTTCCGAGACTTACCCGGTAAGGAGAGGTTTGCCCCTTTAGTAGAGTCCGGTTTGTGTAGAATTTCCAACTTTAACCCCTTGAGACCTACCCGGTAATAGGAGTTTGGTGCGGGATTAGTGAAGTATGAGACTTACCCGGTAATTGCTTCCATTAGAGAAACACCCTTTCCCAACACCGCAGTCTTGTCCTTAGAATCTTTAGAAGCTTGAGTCCAATGCCATAACTGGAAATCTTGACCTCTAGAATCCACTTTTCTCTCTTTGATAACATATCTTGTGTTTGTGTTGCTTGTTTGTTTTGCTAGCTTGAGTTGTTAGTTTGTTTTATTATCTCGCTTGATTTGTGATCTTTGCTTGATCACCACAAAAACCCAACCAAAAACATCATGATTTTCATTTCTTTATTTCTTTCTCTTTTCTTAGACTAGATTCGCACTATCTATGATCACTTGTTTGATTTGATTTCACCTTAGTCTTCGTGTTCGACCTCGGAATACTATCCTTGCTACAAAACGACCCATTCACTGTAAGTTCACTAGGAGTTAGGAAATTATATCGAGTTTATAAATTGTAAGACTTTTGTGCTACGTCTCTAGCGTAACAAGTTTTTGGCGCCGTTGCCGGGGACTAGGTCTAGATTGAGTCATTTTTGTGATTGTTTATAGTGTAGGTCTTTCATGTTGCTTTTGATCTCGTTTGGTTTGTGTCTTTGCTTTTTCAGGACATCTCTCACTCTTTAGGTGTATGCGAAGATCTCTTGGCAAGGATTTAGTTCCATTCGATCCCGAACCGGAGAAAACCCTTAGAACTAGATCCAAGAGCATTAGAAAGGGAAAGGAGGTGGCCGGAAGAGATCTCCAAACTGAGTTAGATGAAGCTTTAGAGCAAATTAGGCTAAGGGATGAAGCCTTGGAGAATCAGAGGAGACTTGCCAATGAGAGGCAAGAAGCAACTAGGAGGGAGATTGAAGAGATTAGGCAAGCTCTTGTGGAAAGAGAGCTTAATCATCAACAACCTCCACCTCCACCAAAACCGCAGCCGGCGGTTAATATTCGGGTTATGCCCATTGCTATTGAGGATCCACAAACGTTAGGGCAACGTATGGATCCGGCTCAAAGAGTGCACCGTCCGGGTGTGAACTTAGGAGATCCCACAACCCATGATTACGAGCTCTGCCCTCAAGTTCTACAAATGATCCGGCATAATCAATTTGGAGGGATGGAAGGAGAGTCTCCTCATCAACACTTGATGAACTATGAGATCTTGATGGAGACTCTAAGGCCTCCTAGATTAGAGAGCAACAACCATAAGCTTAGGGATTTTTCCTTCTCACTTAAGGATAAAGCCTTGGCTTGGTATCAATCCATTCCACAAGGGCGAGTGGGTACTTGGGAGGAGATGACAACCGAGTTCTTGACAAAGTTCTTCCCACCTTCCAAGACTACCGAGTTAAGAGGGAAGATCAATGCCTTCGTGATGAAGGATAGAGAGAGCCTATTCAAATCTTGGGAGAGGTTCAAAGACCTCCTCCTAGATTGTCCACACCATGGTATACCGAAGATTGAGCTATTAGAGATATATTTCAAGGGGCTTGATTAGGATAGCCAATTCAAGCTCCAATCACTTTCCGGAGGAACATTCATGGAGAAGAATGTGGATGAGGCTTGGGAGTTTGTAGAGAAACAAGCCTTGGTGATAGAAAAGTACTCCCATAGGAAGAGTGATGGGAGGAAACCGGGAGCATATGAAGTAAGTGAAGTCACCATGAGCAACTTCAAACTCGATGCAATCAACAATGAGCTAAAGTCTTTGAGAGAGTTGTGTGCTACAACTTTGAAGAATCTAGCAAGCCCTCAAGTGCAAGTGCAAGCAAACTTGTCTTCCAAGGAGGAAGATGTGAACTACATGGGAAGGGGAAACTTCAACAATTATCAAGGCCCTAGGAACTTCAACAACAACCGGCAATTCAACAATTACCGGCCTAACCACAACCATCCGGGGTTTTCCTATTCTAACCCGGATGGTGCCTTGAACCCTCCCGCTTCCACAAGCGCATCCCCACCTCCTAAGGCTTCACAAGAGCCTCCACCCGGTTTTGCTCAACCTCCAAAGGATAGGACCGAAACGATGTTTGAACAATTGCTTGGAAGGTTGAGTGGACTTGAGAGCACGGTGACATCCATTTCAAAGGCTCAAAAGGTGCTAGAAGCATAAGTGTTCCAAAAGGCGGGTGAAGCACAAAGGGATCCGAGAAAGATTACCGGAAGGACCGAGGACAACCCAAGAGGCCAAGTGTTGGCCATTACCACAACGAGTGGGCTGAGCATGAAAGATCCCTTACCCAAGGAGAATGGCAAGGGAAAATAAGTGGTAGTGGAGGAAGAAGCATTGCAAGAAGAAGGAGGCAAGAGCAAAGATGATGAGCCAACATATGTGGCACCTCCTCCATATAAGCCACCACTACCATTCCCTCAATCACGAGCAAGAGCTCGTGTGGACAAACATTTCGGTAAATTCCTTGAACTAATGTCTAAATTGCATATTAACATTCCGTTCATGGATGCTATTCTATGTATGCCGGCCTATGGAAAAGTTTTTGAAAGAGATACTCTCCAACAAGAGGAAGTTGGAAGAGTATGGTGAAGTTAAGATGACAAAGAGGTCATCCGAGTTGATTCAAATAATGAAGGAAGAGATGCCTCCTAAGCTGCGGGATCCGGGCTCTTTTTGTGTGCCAATTGGAGTAGGAGAAGTCCAATATGAGGCCCTTTGTGACCTTGGTGTTAGTGTAAGCATAATCCCGCTTGCACTTTGCAAAAAGGTTGGGCTAGGAGAACCGAAGCCGGTCAAGATGACCCTTTACATGGCGGACCGATCCATTACTCACCCCGTGGGGATCCTAGAAGACATACCGGTTCAGCTTGGGAAGTTCTATGTGTCAATAGATTTTGTTGTTTTGGACATCCCGGCGGACTACCCGGTTCCTATCATTTTGGGGAGACATTTCTTAGCCACCTCGGGATGCTTGGTGGACTGTAAAAATGCAACCCTCTCATTCAACATTGGAGAGGAGAACATCAAGTTTAATTTGTCCACAATGGTGAAGGGGCCAGCTCTAGGTGAAGATGTCTTCAACATTGTTGAGAAAGAGGAGTCTAGAGAAGTTGTGAGCTCAATCTTGCTCAAGGATCCACTTGAGAAGGTTCTTAGCTCGAGTTTGATGGAGGAAGGAGTTGAGGAGTGTAGCAATGAAGTGATCAAAGCCTTGAATGCATTGGAAGAGCTACCAAGTTTTGGATTTGAAGTACTAGAGGAAGGGACAAACACACTCAGGAAAATCGGACCATAGGGGCATTAAATCGGCCGATTTATGCATTTATTCTTAATTTTCATCCGATTTTGCAAATGCCGTAGCTAAAATCGACCCACAGATCGACCGATTTGCTTCACAGGGGGTCGATTTTCCTGAGTCTTTTGAGCATCATCCAAGTGTTCGTGAGCAATCATCAAGGGACTTAGGTGAGGCTTCCATGGCTTTGGAATCATCTCAACCTACATTGTATGGATCATCTCCAACCAATAAAGGTCCTCCTAAACTTGATCTAAAACCTCTTCCTTCTCATTTAAAGTATGCTTTTCTTGGTTCAAATTCTACTTATCCGGTGATTGTGAATGCATCTTTGAATGATGATGAACTTAATAGATTGGTGACTGAACTGAAACTGCATAGAAAGGCAATAGGATACACCATTGATGACCTTGTTGGCATTAAGCCTATATTGATGAAAGATGACCATAAACCCTCTATTGAACATCAAAGAAGATTGAATCCTATAATGAAAGAGGTAGTCAAGAAAGAGATCATTAAGTTGCTAGATGCAGGAATCATCTATCCAATTTCGGATAGTAAATGGGTTAGTCCCGTACATGTGGTTCCTAAGAAGGGTGGGATGACCGTAGTGACTAATGAGAATAATGAACTAATCCCAACTAGGACGGTTACGGGATGGAGGATGTGTATAGACTATAGGAAACTAAATGTGGCCTCTAGGAAAGATCACTTCCCTCTTCCTTTCATCGACCAAATGCTAGAGAGATTAGCTAAACATTCACACTTTTGCTACTTAGATGGCTATAGTGGATTCTTCCAAATCCCTATCCACCCGGATGACCAAGGGAAAAGTACATTCACATGTCCTTGGGGTACATTTGCATATAGGAGAATGCCATTTGGGTTGTTTAATGCACCCGCCACCTTTAAAATGTGTATGATGGCTATCTTTTCTGAATATATTGAAAACATCATGGAAGTATTTATGGATGATTTCTCTGTTTATGGATCTTCATTTGATGATTGCTTAGCTAACTTGTCTTTGGTGTTGAAGAGATGTGAGGAGACTAATCTTGTCTTAAATTGGGAGAAATGCCACTTCATGGTAAGTGAAGGCATTATGTTGGAACACTTGGTGTCCAACCGAGGCATTGAGGTTGATAGGGCCAAGATAGAAACCATAGAGAAGTTGCCACCACTGATAGCATGAATTATAGTCTATATTTTGGGGTTTGTTTGGACGTTTTATCTTTCATAATCTGCATGTTTGTATGTATATTATGTAATTATATTACCATTTCATCTACCTTTGCGGGAATCGAGGTCTACACCTAGTTTTGTTGTAATCGTAGGTAAAATGACACGTTTTGCATCAAAAAGGAGCAAAAGGAGCTATGGAGTCATTGAAGCTACATTGAGGAACATAAGGAACCATCCAGGAAGCATAGCCATGGATTAAAGATTCATTTTGGACCAGTTTTGAGAGATTTCACATTCAGTTGTGATTCACCTCGGTTGATCACAGATTCATCTCGACCGAGGTGATCCAGAGAAGCCGACTCGACCGAGGCGAATACCTAGGACGCGGCGAGAATATTTTATTCTTGGCTGAGATCTTTTATCTTTGGAAAGAGATCTTATATTTTTGGGCTTGGCTCCTGGAAGGAAGAAGATATACTAGATCATATATTTTACCTATTTTTATGGGAAGAGATCTTTCTAAGATATATTATCTTTGGAGGGTTATTTTCCTATAAAAAGGGTTGGATTTCCACAAATCCGGAAGGCCGCATATCACGATATACCACCGATCAAGGTTTATACACCACAGCAGCCATACTCCAGTTGGGAGATTTGAAGAACCTTTTTGAAGGTTGAAGGAAGATTGAAGATCATAGCTTTTATAGCTTTTGGAGGGTTTTGTAAGACTATCTTAGATTCTCTTCCTTGTTGTCTTCTCTTGTTGGATTGCTATCCAAGGAACGCTTTTGTTGTGATATTTGATCCAGTTATTGAAGTCTTTTCATTAAATTCTTCTTGTTCAAATATTCACCTTCTTCCCATATATTTGATTATTGCTTTCATGATGATGAGTGGCTAATTTCCTTCTGTGATTCTAGGGTGATTGGCTGAAAGTTGTGGGAAAAACAATGATAGAATAATCTTAGATTCCAGTAGGACCCTGAAAGTTCGAGTCTTTAACCTTAACCCCAAGCATCTCGCTCAGTCGATGAACATCTCGGCCGGGGTGAAATTCTTCTGACCGAGGTGACTTGTCTGATCTGAAACTGAGAGTTAAGTGTTAGAGTTTGCCAAATCCTATTCTTATTACACCTTTCCTGGTCCAATGCAAGCTTAGGATGAGACTTACCCGGTAATTCCTTAGTTTGTGTACCAACGATCATAAGTGTAGGTAATAAAGGTTTAACCTTTATTGGGGTTTGAGTGTGCTTCCATCCCATCTTTGTGAGTTAGCCTGAGACTTACCCGGTAAAGGTTGATTCTATTCCCTTAGATGGTGTGTTAGTTTGAGGTTATAGTTCTTTATCTTAATTCCTTGAGACTTACCCGGTAATAGGAGTTACGGTTTGGGATTAGTGAGTAGTGAGACTTACCCGGTGATCTATTCCACTTTAGCAACACCTTCCCTATGCAAAAACCTCAGCTTTGTCCGCTTATCTTTAGATCTTGAGTTGGAACCACAACTAGATGCTTTAATCCCTAGAATTGCATGTTTGCTTATTTGACTTCTTATTCATCTTTGATTGTTTTAATTGCTCTTGTGGTTAGTAATTAAGAGGCTTACCGTTATCGGACTTTGTTTCACCGAGTCCCTGTGATCGACCCCTGGAATTCCTTGCTTTTTACTACGATTGACCCGTACACTACGGGTTCGCATCCTTGTTTTAAGCTTAAGTCTAGGGTTATAAATTTAAAGCTTGCACACACCGTTTGGAGCGAACAAGTTTTTGGCGCCGTTGCCGGGGAATTGGTCTAGACCGAGCCGGTACGGTTTGCTCTTGGGGCACTTGCCCCCGTGTCTACTAACCACTCTACTTGAGTGACTTTTGCAGGTTCTTTCTTAGGTATATGCGAAGAACCCGCACAGGGAAGGAAATCGTTCCTTAGTATCCCGAACCAGAAAAGACATACAAGCGACGCTTAAGAGAAGCGAAGATGGCCCAACAAGACAACCGCGATCTTGAGGCCGAGTTGAAAGAGGCGTTAGAGCTGCTACGCTTCAGCAGGGAAGAACTAAGGCAAGAGAAGGAAGAAACTCGCACCAAGACTGAAGCGATCGAAGCGGAGATGGCAGTCATACGAGACCAGATTCTACTTCGACCGAGGGAAGATCCACCAGTTGATCCTCGACCGATGCAGGTCCTAGTTGCTGACCCTCGACCGAGGCAGGTTCCAGTACCTGACGCCCCGGCCGATGTACTTCCACTTCGGAGGCCAGTCCGACATGTTCTTCTTGCAGGAATCCCACAAACCCTAGGACAAAGGATGGACCCCAATCAACAACTGAGGCGTCTAGGAGTTAATCTAGGAGATCCGGCGGACCACGACTATGAACTTCGACCGCAAGTTCTGTCTATGATTCGCCAATGCCAGTTCGGAGGGCTAGAGAAGGAATCACCACATCAACATCTTCAAAACTATGAGATCTTGATGGAAACCTTGAGACCTCCGAGAATTGAAAACAACAACTACAAGCTAAGACCTTTTTACTTTTCTTTAAAAGATAGAGCTCTTACTTGGTATCAATCTCTTCCTCCAGGAAAAATCAGCACATGGGAGGAGATGACTACGGAATTCTTGACGAAATTCTTTCCACCCTCAAAAACCGTTGAAATGAGAGGAAAGATCAACGCTTTCATTATGAAGGACAAGGAGAGTTTGTCCAAGTTATGGGAGCGGTTCAAGGACATTCTTTTGGATTGCCCACATCATGGGATTCCAAAGTTAGAGTTATTGGAGATTTACTTCAAGGGACTAGACGGAAGCACCCAGTTCAATCTCCAACTACTCTCCGCCGGTACCTTCATGGACATGGCGATTGACGAGGCTTGGGACTTCATCGAGAAGCAAGCCTTGCATATGGAGAAATACACCCACCAAGGAGCTGAAGGTGGAGTTAAAAGAGTTAACTTCCAAGAAACTCAGCCCAACAACAATCAACTCACGTCTTTGAAGAATGACGTGAAGCAATTGAAGGAACTCTTGGTTGCTCAAACCAAGAAGAAAGAGCAAGGGCAAAGGAACAACAACAACGGGTACCGTAACAACGGTCCCCGTAACAACAATTACAACAACAACAACAATAGAGGATCCAATAGCAATAATTGGAGGGCGAACAACCAAAATAACGGTAACAACCATTCAAACTCCAACTCTAACGATTCCTCTAACCCTTTCCTCTCTTCCCCTTCTTCTTCTTCTTCTTCTACTCCATTGAAAAGCCAAGGGCAAGGATCAAGTTCGTCTCAGCCGGAAAAGAAAGACGCAGTTCTGGAGGCTATCTTGATCAAGCTCAACGCTATGGAGACTTCTATGACTTCATTTTCGAAGGCCCAAAAGGCCTTTGAACAACAACTTACAAGTAGGGCGAATGAAGCGCCAAGAGATCCAGGGAAGCTTCCAGCAAGGATGGAAAGTAACCCTAAGGGCCAAATCATGGCCATAACTACGAGGAGTGGACTGAAAACTGCAGATCCAGTGCCTCGGTCGGTGCCAATACCGACGAAGACCACCTCGGTCCAGATACAGTCGAAGAACACTTCGACCGAGATGCCAACCGAGGTGGAGCCACAGAAAGCGGAGGGGAAAACTGAAGTTTATATTCCACCTCCTGCATACAAACCACCACTTCCATTCCCCTAGTCAAGGGCCAGAGCACATCTAGACAAGCACTTCGGTAAGTTCCTTGACTTGATGAATAAACTGCATATTAACATTCCTTTCCTTGATGCTATTCTAGGAATGCCCGCCTATGGGAAGTTCTTAAAGGAGATCCTTTCAAGGAAGAGGAAACTGGAAGACTTTGGTGAAGTTAGGATGACATCTAAATCCTCGGAACTTATTCAAATCATGAAGGAGAAGATGCCACCTAAATTAAGAGATCCCGGCTCATTTTGCATTCCCATTCAAGTTGAGGATGTCACTTGTGAAGCCCTTTGTGATCTAGGAGCCAGCGTGAGCATCATTCCGCTGGAGCTATGTGTGAAAATCGGACTTGGAGAGCCCAAGCCGGTCAAGATTCGACTTTATATGGCGGATCGCTCCATCACCCATCCCGTGGGCATCTTGGAGGACGTTCCGGTCAAGTTAGGTAACTTCTATCTACCTATAGATTTTGTTGTACTTGACATTCCCGCAGATTATCCTGTTCCTATTATTCTCGTGAGGCCATTTCTAGCAACTTCGGGTTGCAACGTGGATTGCAAGAACGCCAAGTTGAAATTCAACGTTGGCGGCGATGAAGTGGAGTTCGCATTACTTGCAGCCATGAAAGGGGAGCAGCTAACTGATGATATCTTCGACATCTACGATGAAGAAGAATCAAGAGAATTGGTGAGCTCTATCCTCATTAACGATCCACTCGAAAGAGTTATTAGCTTCAGTTTAATGGAGGAAGGTATAGATGCTTCTTGTGATGCAGATATACGGAGCTTAAAGGCACTGGAAGAGGATCCAGGAGTTAAAACTGAGAAGCTAATCCAGGAGACGAGGATCTCCAGTTTCGGTTCCAGTTGCAGTACCTCGACCGAGGCACTTTTTGGACTGAGCGAGGCGACCGAAGAACATCTCGGTCAACGCCTCTACGCCTCGACCGAGGTCGACAGCGAGATGATGTCAACTGAGACTTCCGAAAGTCCAGTTTTTGAACCCATCCCACTGGAAGGAGGAAGCAAGGATCCCCCTCAGAAAGCACCCCCAGTTGTGGAGCTTAAACAACTCCCTAGTCACTTGAGGTATGTCTTTTTGGACCGGATTCTACTTATCCCGTTATTGTTAGTGCTTCCCTTTCCGAATCTGAATTGACTAAATTAATGCATGTCTTGAGAAAGCATCAAAAGGCTATAGGTTATACCACGGAAGATCTTATTGGCATTAAGCCTTCTTTCTGCATGCATAGAATTCTAATGGAGGACAATCATAAGACTTCACGGGAACCTCAAAGACGGTTAAATCCGATCATGAAAGAGGTTGTGAAGAAGGAAATTCTTAATTTGTTGGATGCAGGTATCATTTATCCTATCTCGGACAACAAGTGGGTTAGCCCGGTACATGTAGTTCCGAAGAAAGGAGGGATGACCATTGTGACGAATAAGAACAACGAGTTGATCCCAACTAGGACCGTCACAGGCTGGAGGGTTTGCATCGACTATAAGAAGCTGAACACGGCCACACGGAAGGACCATTTTCCACTTCCCTTCATCGATCAAATGCTCGAGCGGTTGGCCCAGCATTCACACTTTTGCTACTTAGACGGTTACAGTGGATTCTTCCAGATACCTATCCATCCGGATGATCAGGAGAAGACCACCTTCACTTGTCCATGGGGGACGTTTGCTTACAGGAGGATGCCATTTGGATTGTGCAATGCACCCGCTACCTTCCAGCGATGCATGATGGCCATCTTTTCCGAGTACATAGAGAATATCATGGAGGTATTTATGGATGATTTTTCCGTATATGGATCCTCCTTTGATGATTGCCTATCTAACCTTTCTTTGGTGCTTAAAAGATGTGAAGACACTAATCTCGTTTTGAATTGGGAGAAGTGTCATTTTATGGTTAATGAAGGCATTGTGCTAGGACACCTCGTTTCTAATCGAGGTATTGAGGTCGATCGCGCTAAGATCGAGACTATTGAGAAACTCCCTCCCCCTTGCTCTGTTAAAGGTGTGAGGAGTTTTCTCGGGCATGCAGGTTTCTACAGGAGATTCATCAAGGATTTTTCCAAGATTTCTAAACCACTAACTAACCTCTTGAACAAAGATGTTGTTTTTGAGTTTTCGCAGGAGTGTCTTGATGCTTTTTACAGGATTAAGGAAGCGTTGATCTCCGCTCCTATTATCCAACCTCCAGATTGGACCTTGCCCTTTGAGATCATGTGCGATGCTAGTGATGTAGCCGTAGGAGCGGTGCTTGGGCAGAAGAAGGATGGACGGACCACCGCCATTTACTATGCTAGCAAGACGCTTGATGTGGCACAACGCAACTACGCCACCACCGAGAAGGAATTATTGGCGGTTGTATATGCTTTCGAGAAGTTTCGTTCCTATTTAGTAGGGGCGAAAGTCATTGTCTACACCGACCATGCAGCCATTCGTTACTTGTTGGCTAAGAAAGATGCCAAGCCACGCCTTATTCGATGGATTCTCTTGCTTCAAGAGTTTGATCTAAAGATACGCGATAAGAAGGGATCCGAAAATTCTATTGCGGATCACCTCAGCCGGCTACCTGCATCTTCACGTGAGAAGGGCGATCCACCCATAGACGATTCATTGCCCGATGAGCATTTACACTTGTTGGAGCGTTTGATAGACTTACTTACTTCACCCCACGATAGAGGTGAAGTATGGGGTGAGGACACCTCCCATTACGTTTGAGACACATCATGGTCCAGCTAGCGACCTTAAACCAAGCGCTTCTTGGGAGGCAACCCAAGGTATTGCTTTCTTTTCCCGTTTTCTAGTCTAGCTTAGATAGTTTTTGATTTTGCTTTGCTTTGTTTTGTTTTTGGCGTTCTAGACAGATAACAGGAGACATCTAAGGAAGGAGCATAACTGGAAGTACAGAAGTTCGAGAATTTGAGAAGACGAAGTTTGACTGAGGCATTTCGGTTGCTATCAGAGCACCTCGACCGAGATGATTCTTGAGCAACCGAGGCGACTAGGGTTTTCTGAAGAGCCACCTCGGTCCGTACCACCTCGGTCTAGTCGAGACCATATCGACCGAGGTGACAGCAGATTCCAGAAAGGGTATAAAAGGGGGATTAATTTTCTCTCTCTTCACTTTCAACCCTCCTCGACCGCGGAGACAGATTCACCTCGCCTCCTTCGATTCTTGCTCGTTTTCGACGATTTCTGTCCCCAAACTACGATTGAAGGATAGAGGATCGCGTTGCAAGTACAAATCTGCAGAAAATCGAACTGATTCGGCCGAAACGAGGTCAAACGAACCGAAACCCTAACCTCTCCGTTTCGCTTCAATTTGGGCTTTGGTTGCCCCTACATTTGTTGAGGAAAAGCTTAAGTACCCCATTGGAAGCAGTTGTAGTGATTTTTGGGGGAAAAGAACTGAATTTTTTGAGGAAATTAGATCCAGTTCGCCGCCTCGGTCCAGTCGAGCTGTGCCTCGGCCGAGGTGATTCTTGAGAGTTGTCAGTGACCGAGGTGACCTGACAGTGACTGAATTGAAAATGAGTTCTGAACGCCGCCTCGCCCTTAGGGATAGACCCTCACCTTCCCCTTCTTCCTCTTCTTCCCGACCTTACCACCCGGTGATCCATGAGCGACACCGGGTGGATTATGAGCGTATTTCTGGCCGTCCAGTGATTGCACCACGTTTCCTGGACGTGTCTGCCTTTGATTGCCTCCAGGTTGACGGAGACCTTAGGAGGATGATTTCTACAGTTGGGCTGGATCAGTTTACTGAGATCCGAGCCCCTGCCTACTTGGAGCCGACCCTAGAGTTCGTTAGCTCCTTCACCTACCTTCCCACAGAGCGTTCTGTGAAGTACCGGTTGATGAACCGGAACTTCTTAGTGCCGCTAGAGTACTAGAGAGAGATTTTCGGCTTTCCTGAGCCCACCGCTGTTGACTTCCCGTCCCGATCAGTAGCTAAGGAGTTTTGGGGGCAGATTGCCCATGTTGTTGAGCACGCAGATAGATGGCGCCCTGGAGATTCCAGGGAGAAGGTCATCTACCACTTAGCCTTTAGGTTAGCCCACCGGATATTCAGCAAGACACTTCTGGCGCGTACTGAGACGCCCCAGAAGATCCGACAGGGAGAGCTTTTCAGTTTGTACTGCATGGTTACTGGGGGTTTCCCGTACTTTGGCTTGATGTTTGCAGAGGATCTGCACAAGATCAAGGCCAAGGTGAAGGGAGACATCTGCTGCGGAGGGCTTATCAACCATATAGCTAGCTATCAGGACATGGACCTCAGTGCTTGTACGATGGTGGCGGCTGCCAAGCCGCTTGGATTATAGGAGATGATCACTCGGCGGATTCTCGTTCCCCGAGGTCTGACTACTCCATATGTGGCTATGCCGTGGGAGCTGACTGCGCCACAGGGGATCAGGTGGTCTGCCCAGTTCACTGTTTATGACCCACACTATTGGCAGCCCGCTTGGGCTCCACTGATGGAGGATTATAGAGAGGCAGCAGCTGGCCCAGCTGAGGAGGAGGAGGAGGCTGATGACGAGGAGATAGTTGATGAGAGAGAGGGTGAAGTCCCGATGGATACAAGGACAGATACTGCAGGGACGAGCGCACCACCGATTATAGATCTGGATGAGGAGGACACTGAGCCTGCACCCGCTACTTCTCCAGTGAGACCGGCGAGGCGTAGGACACGCCGACACAGGGATCCAGATGCTCACAAACGGATCGATGACCTGACGGATCAGGTTATTGATTCATATGCTGCTTTGTCGCTGGATATCCGCGAGATGCAGGAGCGGCAGCATTATCAGCATATGATGGCCCAGATTCAATTCGAGCACATCATGGGCTATCCGTTCGACCCGACCCAGTATCCGTACGTACCACCACCACCACCACCGGATCGTGACTACTGAGAGCTGCAGGATTTTCTTTATTATTTTTATGCAGTTCAGCTATTTATCCGGTGAGTACTTTTATTCTCTAGACTTATTTTGACCCACTGGGACAGTGTGTCCCAAGTATGGGGTATTTGATGTATTTATTTGATGACTTTGATGTATGACTCACTTGATCGGATATTTGATATTTTATGTTTCAGTTGCTTCTACATGTTTATCTGAGATTGCATGCATACTGACAGGTTATTTGATTGAGAAAAACGTCGAAACTGAAAAAAATGGTTTTAAAAAAAAAAATTTTTGACCTCGACCGGGGCAGTTCTGGCCGAACGAGGTGTTTCACCTCGGTTGACCCAAGAACACCTCGACCGAGGTGGGTTAACTGAGAGTTTTCGAAAATGATTTTTGTGCTTCTTATCTGGATATGATCTCAGTGAAGATCTTGCTTACTGACTGGTTTTGAAATCTTTATATGTTTGAAAGGTTTTATAATATGTTTAAGTTGCTAAATGCTTTGTTTGAAATTTGTGGCATGTTTAATACTTTGTTCTTATCAAAATTATGTTGAATTTGAAGGTTGACACCACATGATGAGTTCTCTCACTTTCTTCCTGGGATGATTAAGGAAATTCATTCTCTTCTCTTCTTCTTCTTGATCATGCTTAGCCCCTCATATACATATTTGCCTCCTTTACCTAACCGGGAATTTGGAAGCAAGCGAAGTGGAAAAAGCAAGTGAAGTTAAGGTTGAGAAGTGGCTGGAAGTGAAAGTGTTAGAAAGCAATAATAGGTTTGGGGAAGTCAATCATGAAGATGAGTAACTCGGCACCATTCACATAGCCGGGTGTTTGTGTCTTGCCAAAGTCGGATTGAGCGATATTCCTAACGGGTCATGGTATGTGCATCAAGGGTTTGATGCATCTCAAGAAATTGATGATTGCTGATTTCCTAGGCTTCGGTTATTGTGCACCTCTGTCCATGCATCCCAAAAAGTAAAGTAAAAAGAAAAAGTGTGAAATAAGCAAAGCTTATTGGTGGAAGATGTTGCAAGTCAAAGTGAAAGTGAAAGTGAAGTTCATCCTTTTCCCAGATTCTAGCACCACATTACCTTACATACATCCCTACCCTACACGTTTCTTGACCTTTCTTTTGGGAAGCCCTTGAGACCTTGAGCTTGTTGATTGACTTAGTGGTTTAAACTGGATTATGCATGATTAATTTCGATAATTATGACTTATTATGCATTCTATGATTTTATGCAAAGATGAACAACTTTCTTATATTTATAAAATGTTTTGATCATATTTTGATTTTAAATTCCGTGAAGTATTCTCTTAGAGTGATCTATGATAGTTGCACACCATAAAAATGTTTTTGAAAGACTTTTCATTGATTTTCTCGTTATAATCCATTCTATCTTGTCTTCTATATGCGGAACTTGCTTGGGGACAAGCAAGGGCTAAGTATGGGGTATTTTGATAGCATGAATTATAGTCTATATTTTGGGGTTTGTTTGGACGTTTTATCTTTCATAATCTGCATGTTTGTATGTATATTATGTAATTATATTACCATTTCATCTACCTTTGCGGGAATCGAGGTCTATACCTAGTTTTGTTGTAATCGTAGGTAAAATGGCACGTTTTGCATAAAAAAGGAGCAAAAGGAGTTATGGAGTCATTGGAGCTACATTGAAGAACATAAGGAACCATCCAGGAAGCATAGCCATGGATTAAAGATTCATTTTGGACCAGTTTTGAGAGATTTCACATTCAGTTGTGATTCACCTCGGTTGATCACAGATTCATCTCGACCGAGGTGATCTAGAGAAGCCGACTCGACCGAGGCGAATACCTAGGACGCGGCGAGAATATTTTATTCTTGGCTGAGATCTTTTATCTTTGGAAAGAGATCTTATATTTTTGGGCTTGGCTCCTGGAAGGAAGAAGATATACTAGATCATATATTTTACCTATTTTTATGGGAAGAGATCTTTCTAAGATATATTATCTTTGGAGGGTTATTTTCCTATAAAAAGGGTTGGATTTCCACAAATCCGGAAGGCCGCATATCACGATATACCACCGATCAGGGTTTATACACCGCAGCAGCCATACTCCAGTTGGGAGATTTGAAGAACCTTTTTGAAGGTTGAAGGAAGATTGAAGATCATAGCTTTTATAGCTTTTGGAGGGTTTTGTAAGATTATCTTAGATTCCCTTCCTTGTTGTCTTCTCTTGTTGGATTGCTATCCAAGGAACGCTTTTGTTGTGATATTTGATTCAGTTATTGAAGTCTTTTCATTAAATTCTTCTTGTTCAAATATTCACCTTCTTCCCATATATTTGATTATTGCTTTCATGATGATGAGTGGCTAATTTCCTTGTGTGATTCTAGGGTGATTGGCTGAAATTTGTGGGAAAAACAATGATAGAATAATCTTAGATTCCAGTAGGACCCTGAAAGTTCGAGTCTTTAACCTTAACCCCAAGCATCTCGCTCAGTTGATGAACATCTCGGCCGGGGTGGAATTCGTTTGACCGAGGTGACTTGTCTGATCCGAAACTGAGAGTTAAGTGTTAGAGTTTGCCAAATCCTATTCTTATTACACCTTTCCTGGTCCAATGCAAGCTTAGGATGAGACTTACCCGGTAATTCCTTAGTTTGTGTACCAACGATCATAAGTGTAGGTAATAATGGTTTAACCTCTATTGGGGTTTGAGTGTGCTTCCATCCCATCTTTGTGAGTTAGCCTGAGACTTACCCGGTAAAGGTGGATTCTATTCCCTTAGATGGTGTGTTAGTTTGAGGTTATAGTTCTTTATCTTAATTCCTTGAGACTTACCCGGTAATAGGAGTTACGGTTTGGGATTAGTGAGTAGTGAGACTTATCCGGTGATCTATTCCACTTTAGCAACACCTTCCCTATGCAAAAACCTCAGCTTTGTCCGCTTATCTTTAGATCTTGAGTTGGAACCACAACTAGATGCTTTAATCCCTAGAATTGCATGTTTGCTTATTTGACTTCTTATTCATCTTTGATTGTTTTAATTGCTCTTGTGGTTAGTAATTACGAGGCTTACCGTTATCGGACTTTGTTTCACCGAGTCCCTGTGATCGACCCCTGGAATTCCTTGCTTTTTACTACGATTGACCCGTACATTGTGGTTTCGCATCCTTGTTTTAAGCTTAAGTCTAGGGTTATAAATTTAAAGCTTGCACACACCGTTTGGAGCGAACAACCACCTACCTCGGTGAAGGGGATAAGGAGTTTCTTAGGGCATGCAGGTTTTTACCGGAGTTTCATAAAAGATTTCTCTAAAATTTCTAAGCCTCTTACTAACCTACTAATGAAAGATGTTGAGTTTGTTTTCTCCAAGGATTACCTTGAGGCTTTTTGTAGGTTGAAGAATGCTTTGATCTCCGCACCTATCATGCAACCTCCGGATTGGAGCTTACCATTTGAAGTGATTTGTGATGCAAGTGATGTGGCCGTTGGGGCTGTTTTAGGACAAAAGAAAGATGGGCGTACACATGCCATCTATTATGCTAACAAGACGCTAGATGATGCCCAACTCAATTATGCTACAACCGAGAAGGAGTTGCTAGCGGTGGTGTATGCCTTTGAGAAGTTCCGGTCATATCTTGTTGGAGCAAAGGTCATTGTGTACACGGATCATGCTGCGATCCGTTACCTCCTCACAAAGAAATATGCCAAGCCTCGCCTCATTCGGTGGATCCTTCTCCTCCAAGAATTTTACTTGGAAATTCGGGACAAGAAGGGTTCCGAAAATTCAGTAGCGGACAATCTTAGTAGGCTACCACCATTGGAGATTGAGAGAGATGAGATCCCGATTGATTACTCATTCCGGGACGAACAATTGCTAGTGATGGAGGAGTGCTTACTTCAAGTGTCTAGAGGGAGTGAGCCATAGTATGCGGATATAGTGAACTATCTCGTTTGTGAAAAGGTGCCACCCGGTCTTTCTTATGCCCAAAGGAAAAAGTTCTTCAAGGATGTGAGGCATTACTATTGGAGTGAACCGCTCTTGTTTAAGAGAGGGCCGGATGGGGTCTTTAGGAGATGCATACCGGAGGATGAGGTGGAGAGTGTGATCCGCCATTGTCATTCCTTGCCATGTGGAGGTCATGCTAGCTCACACAAGACGTGTGTAAAGGTATTGCAATCCGGGTTTTATTGGCCAAGTTTGTTCAAGGACGTGCAAAATTTTGTGGTATCTTGTGAAGCTAAAGGACGGGCAACATCTCAAGAAAGAATGAGATGCCCTTGAACAACATACAAGAAGTGGAGATATTTGATGTTTGGGGTGTGGAGTTCACGGGGCCATTCCCCTCTTCATGTGGCAACCTCTACATCCTATTGGCGGTAGACTATGTGTGGAGATGGGTAGAAGCAATCGCCTTTCCCACAAATGATGCCAAGGTTGTGGTACGGTTCTTCACCCGAGTGATTTTCCCTAGGTTTGGAACACCAAGGGTGATCATAAGCGATGGAGGAAAGCACTTCATCAATAGGAACTTCGGGACACTTTTGGCTAAGTATGGGGTAACTCATAAGGTGGCAACACCTTACCATCCCCAAACTAGTGGCCAAGTGGAGATCTCCAGCCGGGAGATGAAAGGAATACTTGAGAAGACGGTTTCTAGGATAAGAAAAGATTGGGCTATGAAGCTTGATGATGCTTTCTGGGCATATATTACCGCTTTCAAGACACCAATTGGCACCACTCCCTACAAGCTAGTTTATGGCAAGTCTTGCCACCTTCCGGTGGAGATGGAGCATAGGGCGTTTTGGGCCATAAGGTGGCTGAATTTTGACCTCAAAGAAGCCGGCGAGAAGAAGTGGCTAGACATGAATGCTCTTGAGGAGATCCGGTTGGATGCTAATGAAAATGCCTGGATTTACAATGAAAGGACCAAGCGTTGGCATGACAAGCATCTCATCCCAAAGGAGTTGAGTGAGGGTGACTTAGTGCTTCTCTTCAACTCAAGGCTGTGGCTCTTCCCCGGAAAGCTCAAGTCAAGATGGACGGGTCCTTATGTTGTGAAGAAGATCTTTCCTCATGGAGCG
This sequence comes from Fagopyrum homotropicum, assembly GCA_033239125.1. NCBI lineage: Eukaryota > Viridiplantae > Streptophyta > Magnoliopsida > Caryophyllales > Polygonaceae > Fagopyrum > Fagopyrum homotropicum. The sequence goes on from BSWB01000006.1 coordinate 87,482,078, forward strand.
GTGGAGATAGGAGGAGATCATTGTGGTAACTTTAAGGTGAATGGGCACCGTTTAAATAAGTACATCCCGGAAGCTCCGGTGGAAGTGATTTCCCCACTTCACCTTGAGTGAAACACTCCTGAATTTGGTCAAGCTAATGACCATAAAGAAGCGCTTAATGGGAGACAACCCATTGGTACATATCTTTCCCTTTTATTTTTCTTGTTTTTGTTTGATTTTGTTCTTGGTGTGCTTTGTTTTTCTTTTGTGTTTTTGGGTGCTAGATCTTCTTGTTGTCATGTGTGATGAGATGTTGGAGGTCATGTGAAAACCTCATGGAACTGTTGAAGGTACAAGATCCGAGCACATGGACGAGGAAGAAAGCACCCAGGAAAATTGGACTGTTCTTGCACAGAAATCGGCCGATTTTCCTGGGTAGAAGGTCCGATTTTTCCTTCTGTCAAGGAAAGTGATGATCTCCAATCAAGCATGGGTGGAGCGGACGTGGAACTTGGACGGCTTGCGGTGCCAAGCGCGGGTTCCGACACCATAATGAACATCAAGAGCTCTCTACCATCCTTGATCGATCATCCACCATCATCATTCGATGTGAACCGAAATACCAAAGCATCACCAATTTTACATTGTGAGGACTCTCTTTCACTTTTTTATTTAATTTGCACATTGGGGACAATGTGTTTTTAAGTATGGGGTAGGGGTTTTCATAATCATTTGCATGATTGTATCTAGGATAGTTTCATATTAATGTCACATGTTTCATTATGTTTTGCATTGTACATATTTATCAAAAAAATCCAAAAAATCAGAAAATTTTTAAAAATTTTAGTGCTTTCTAGTTTGGATATGACCCTTATGATGAGATTGTTTTGTGAATTGGCTATGGATGGCCTTGTGTGTTGAATGGATGTATGCATATGCGGACTTGAATACTTATCTTGAATCCCATGTATGAATTGTGATCATGATGTTTGCCTTGATTGGATTGAGGATAGATAGTCGAAATTACATGTTAGTTCTTACACATCTATTAGGAGTGATTAAGGCAATTCATTTTCCTCTACTTCTCATCTTTATCATGTTGTTTGAGCACCTCAATAGATAAAAAAATTTGACCTCTTTTGACCCATCCGGGAATAGGAGCATGCTAGTGTGTTGAGTGTGTGAAAAGCAAGTGTGGGGTGAAGTTGTTGATGAATGAATGTTGTAAATGAAGTGCTGAATTTGTTGTGAAAAGTGTAGAAAAAATATAGGTTTGGGGACTTTGGTTTTGATGACGAGTAACTCGGCACCATTCACATAATCGGGTGTTTGTGCCTTGCCAAAATCGGATAAACCGAATGTCCTAACGAGCCTTGGTATGTGTGCCCGGTGTGAGGCACCTCAGAAAAATCCCGAGGTCCGCTAATCACCAAGGTTTCGGCTTTTGTATACCTATGCCATTGTCTCAAAAATAAGTGAAAGAAAAAGAAAATGAAAAAGAAAGGAAAAGAAAGAAAAGATGGAGAAAAATATACACTTGTGGGGAAGTTGATCAAAAGCGAAATTGTGGAGTTACTTCCATTCCCAGATTAACATCACATGACCTAGAAAATATTCCCACCCTATCACAACGTTTCTTGGCCTCTTCTTTCCGAAGTCCTTGTGACCTATTTGCTTATGTGTATGGCTTAGTGATCTAGATTGGACATTCTCATGATCATCTTGACTTCTTCATTTTCACCTTTCATGCATGCTTTCGAGTTAAGTACAATTGTCTTTCCATGCCTTCATTCATTTGATACATGATTGCTTGTCCATTGCCGTGAAACATGACTATGAAGATGATCCAATTCTAGAAGCACAATTCCAAAAATATTTTCTTTTTTTTTCTGCATTCATAAATCATGTCATCTCGTAGCCTATAGTTGGATCTTGCTCGGGGACGAGCAAGTCTTAAGTATGGGGTATTTTGATAACGTGATTTATGACGTTAGTTTAGGCATTCATTTAGATAGTTTTTCCAGTTATTCATGCACGGTTTGGCATTAGTTCATGACGTTTACGCTCAATTTATGCATATTCCTAGAAAAGACGTCTACACGAGCTTTTGTCGGTTTTGTAGGTATTTCGGGGATCTTTTGGACATTAATCGATAAATTCGAGGGTCAAGCCTCATGGTGGTACATATCCAAGGCTTTGAAGAAACATAATTGGAGCAATGAAGGAAACAAGGACCCTTATTGGTGCAAGACTTGGGACAACTCGTGACTAGATGATCATAACAAGCTTCTGTTGAAGAAAATCGACCTAACACTCAGAAAAATCGGACGATTTCCTTCACATTCTGGGTCGATTTTTGGCCTTTGACAGCTTGCGCCACGTGTCCCACGATCTCTTTGCCCGACCCTTGCTCTTGCTGGAGAATATAAGTGGTCCTGCAGGCTGTTGCTAAGGGGGACCTCCCACATTCTCTCACAGACACCTGATTCCATTGGAGGATAGACTTGGAGAAGAAGAAAAACTCTCTCATTTGAGGGAGAAGAGAAGAACACCAAAACTTAGAGTGAAAGTGAGTTTTTGAGAGCTTTTGAGTGATTTTTGGAGATTTTGGTTAAAGAACTCCTGGAAGGATTGTTAGAAACATTTTGGAACTTCTTTTGAAGGGTTGTAAGTCTTGCTTAAACTCATATTCAACTGAGATTTTTTGTTTTTACTTGCTTATCTTTCATCGTCTATCTATGAAAAACATGTAAGCTTTTGTGATGATTTTAGATCTTGAAATATATGTTATTGGCTAGTTTATTGTGATTCTGGAGTGATGGATTGATGGTTATGGCTTGATTGATGATGGAATGGTCTTATATGTTAGTTTAGGATGATTCGTATGCACAAAACCTAACCCAAAAGGAAAAATCGACCTGTTCTTCAAGCAGATCGTCCGATTTTTGCTATGATCCACCCGATTTTTCTCTCTGTTGCTCTATAATTGATGAATATGTATGTTAGGATGTTAGGTTGTTGAAATCCTAGTGTTTGTTAAGCATAATATAGCTTAGGGTGACCTAATGTTAGCAAACTAAGTGAGGTAAGAGACCTACCCGGTGATTTCCGATCTTAGATACCTAAGATGATGAACTCTAGGTAGTAGTGAGCCTCATAAGCCGCTATCGGATTGAGTGTGCTAGGATTGTTGCTTGAGACTTGAATTTTCCGAGACTTACTCGGTAAGGAGAGGTTTTCCCCTTTAGTAGAGTCCGGTTTGTGTAGAATTCCCAACTTTAACCCCTTGAGACCTACCCGGTAATATGAGTTTGGTGCGGGATTAGTGAACCATGAGACTTACCCGACAATTGCTTCCATTAGACAAACATCCTTTCCCAACACCGCAGCCTTGTCCTTAGAATCTTTAGAAGCTTGAGTCCAATGCCATAACCGGAAATCTTGACCTCTAGAATCCACTTTTCTCTCTTTGATCACAAATCTTGTGTTTGTTGTTACGCTGAAAAGTGTGTACGCAATAAGCCTTAAATTTATACTCGTTATAATTATCCTACTTCTAGCGCACCCGCAGTGTACGGGACGTATGTAGCAAGATAAATATTCCAAGGTCGAACACAAAGACTAAGGTGAAATCGAATTAAGTTGTGATTGAATTTAGCTAGATCTAAGTCTAAAGAAAAGGATGCAAATAAAGGAAGAAAATCTCAATTGTTTTGGTTGTTTTTAGGTGATCACTTCAAAGATCAAATGCACGCAAACAATCATTCAAACTAAGTCGGAAAATTGGCACAAATAAACAATCGAACAAGATGTTGATCAAGAGAAAAGGAAGACGGATTCTAGGGGTTGGAAATTCCGGTTATGGCATAAAACTCAAGTTATCTATTCATTCTTTGGATTGATTATAATATGTTGGGATTAAGTGTTCCTAAAATGGGATCAATTACCGGGTAAGTCTCATGATCCAACTAATCCACACCTTAGGTCTCATTACCGGTTAAGTTTCTAAGAACCTAAGGGTAGGATTTTAACACAAACCGGATTGTTTAATTAGGGATCTATCCTATCCTCACCGGGTAAGTCTCGGAAAGGGAAGTCCTAATCAACTATCCTAGCACATTTAATCCAATGGCGGCTTATTAGGCTCACCATTACCTAAGGTTTTGCTATTTTAGATTCTAAGGGCAAGGATTACCGGGTAAGTCTCTCCTAACACTTAGTCGCTACACTAGGACACCCTAGGGTATGTTAAACTCAGCAAAAACTTAGGGTTTCAACAATTTTATGAACCTAAGGTAAGATCCACTGAACCAGGAAGAACCACGGTTTGTTCTACAGAAACCACGACCGTGGTTCTTCAAGAACCACCCGTGATTCCTAACAGTAGCTACGTTCATAAACAAAAGATCATCCAAAGATAAATCTAAGTACGTCCTATCATAGATCTAGCCATAACCATCCTTTCCTTACCCTAGAATCACATCAATCTAGCCTACAACATTCATATTAGAAATCAAAACAAACAAGCATAGATTCATAACTTCCATTGTAAGAAAATGAGAGAAAGAAGATGAACAAATGAACTTCAAACACAATCTAAATCTGAAGATGAAATTAGAACGACTTACAACCCTTCCAAAGGAAGGTTCAAGAGTTCAAAAACTTCTAGAAATAAATCCGAAAATACAAGAGCTAAGTGTGTCTTCTCCTCTCCTCTTCAATGGCAATGGCTCCTTTCTTCTTCTTCTTGCACTTTCCTTCCTAGAAAAAGTCCTTCTTCTTCTTGGAATATATTTTGTCAAAGAACAATGGAGAATATGTGAGCTGCTCTCAAACTACCCAAATCCTAGCTGCCTCTAACAACTATCAAGGACCACTTTTATAACCAATTTCTTCATGAACTGGCCATGAGAGTCGTGGCACAGCTGTCACGAGAATCTGGCAAAATCCACGGTCATTTCCACGGCCGTGGTTCTTCAGAGAACCGTGATTCTGTGCAGAAACTTTGTTTTGGATCAATAGGCTGTGGTTTGGTGCGTGGTCTGTGTTGGCAAGGTTCCTTGAGTCCTTCTTAGCCCTTGCCTTGCGTTCCAATGAGTTTGGAAACGTGTCCTCTTAATGAGCGACCCTCAAACGCACCGTTTTAGCTCGAAACTTCCCGAAATACCTACAAAACGCACACAAGTCCGTGTAGACGTCTATCTCGACAAAATACGTGTTTTGAGTGCAAAACGTATTGGACTAGTGCTAGATAATGCATGATTGAGCGAGAATTCTACCTAAATGTGCACCTAAAACTATGCTATAAATCGTGTTATCAAAATACCCCATACTTAAGGTTTGCTCGTCCCCGAGCAAATTCCCAACTATAGACTAAGAGATGACATGATTTATATATGCAGAAAAATGGCAAAATCTTTTTGGTTTTGTGCTTCTACTATTGGATCACCTTCATAGTCATGATCAATGGCAATTGAATAAGCAATTATGTATCAAACAATAAAGTCATGGAAAGACAATTGTACTTAACTCAAAAACATGCATGAGTTGGGAGGACGGAGATGTCAAGAAGATCAAGAGTCTATCCAATCTAGATTACTAAGTCTTACAAACATGCAAGTAGGTCATAAGGGCTTGTGACATAAAAGGCTAAGAAACGTTTCAATTTGGGAGGGGAATTTTCTAGGTATGTGATGCTAATCCGGGAATGGAACTAACTTCACTTCCTTGTCCTCGATCAACTTCCCCCAAGTGCATATTTTTCCCTATCTTGCTTTCTTTTCTTTTTCTTTAACTTATTTTTGAGACCATGGCATTGGTGTACAATAGCCGAAACCTCGGTGATTAGCCATCCTCGGGCTTTTTCTCTTTTTCGAGGTGCATCCACACCGGGCACACATACCAAAGCTCGTTAGGGCTATTGGCTCATTTGACTTTGGCAAGGCACCAACACCCGATTATGTGAAGTGTACCGAGTTACTTGTCATTTAAACCAACGCCCCCAAACCTATTTTGGCTACACTTCCACAATAATTTCAGCATTCCATTCACGACATTCTTTTCATTACATCTTCACCCCGCACTTGCTTTTTGCACATTCAAAACACACTAGCATGCTCCTATTCCCGGATGGGTTTAAAAGGAGGTCAAATTTTATATCAATTGAGGTGCTCAAGCAATCATGATCAAGATGAGAAGTAGAGAAAGATGAAATGCCTTATTCATTCCTAGATGGTATGCAAGAACTATCATGTAATTTCGATTTTCAATATTCAATCCATTCTAGGCAATCATCATGATCTCAAGTCATTCATGGAATTCAAGAGAAGTAGTTCAAGTCCACATATGCATTTATCAATTCAACACATAAGGCCATTCATAGCCAATCACAAGACAAGTTTTCATCATTAGGATCATATCCAAGCCTAGAAAGCACAAAAAATTTTAAATTTTCTGATTTTTATGGGATTTTCGATTTAAGTATGTACAATGCAAGACATGTGCAAATATTAACCTATCCTAGATGCTCATCATGCAAAAGATCATGCAAACCCCACCCCATACTTAGAAACACATTGTCCCCAATGTGGTATTCAAGTAAAGAGAGTGAAAGAAGGTTCTGACAATGTAAAATGGTTTTCTTCGGTATTTGGGAATTCTCAAGAGGATTGATGTTGGATGATCCTTTCAACCATGGTAGGGAGCTCTAAGCATCCTTCAAGCTTCGAAACCCGCGCTAGGCACCGCTAGCCGTCCAAGTTCCGCGTCCGCTCCACCCATAATTGGTGAGGGTTTCATCATCATCATTTCCAAGAAAGGCTTCCAATGCCACTAATGTTCTAGCACACATAGAATAGACAAAGCACACAAAGCACACAAAAACAGAAAAATCTAAGCTAAAATGAAGGAAAAATGTTACCGATGGGTTGCCTCCCACCAAGCGCTTCTTTAAGGTCATTAGCTTGACCAAACTCGGGAGCGTTTATGCAAGGTGAAGCGGGGCGATCATGTCTATTGGGGCTCCCGGAATGTACTTCTTCAAGCGATGCCCATTCACTTTGAAATCTCCACAATGCTCCCCTCCTATCTCAATAGCTCCATGGGGAAAGATCTTCTTTACCACATATGGCCCGGTCCATCTTGATTTGAGCTTTCCGGGAAAGAGCCTTAGCCTTGAGTTGAAGAGAAGGACAAGATCTCCTTCACTCAACTCCTTTGGAATGATCCTCTTGTCATGCCACCTTTTGGTTCTCTCCTTGTAAATCCGGGCATTCTCATAAGCTTCCAACCGGAGCTCCTCAAGGGCATTGATATCAAGCAATCTCTTCTCTCCCGCCTCCTTGAGGTCAAAATTTAGCCACTTAATGGCCTAATAAGCTCGATGCTCCATTTCCACCGGAAGATGGCAAGACTTGCCATAGACCAATTTGTAGGGAGTGGTGCCAATAGGTGTCTTGAAGGCGGTTCTATATGCCCATAGTGCGTCATTGAGCTTCATGGCCCAATCCTTCCTTGTTCTAGACACCGTCTTCTCGAGGATGGCCTTGATCTCACGGTTGGAGATCTCCACTTGGCCACTAGTTTGGGGGTGGTAAGGTGTTGCCACTTTATGAGTCACCCCATACTTGGCCAAAAGTGCTCCAAAGTTCCTGTTTATGAAGTGCTTCCCTCCATCACTAATGATCACCCTTGGTGTTCCAAACCTAGGGAAGATCACTCGGTTGAAGAACCGCACCACCACCTTGGCATCATTCGTAGGAGAGGCGATTGCCTCTACCCATCTTGACACATAGTCCACCGCCAATAGGATGAATAGATTGCCACATGAAGAAGGGAATGGTCCCATGAAGTCTACACCCCACACATCAAAAATCTCAACTTCTTGGATGTTGTTCAAGGGCATTTCATTCCTCCTCGAGATGTTCCCCGTTCTTTGGCAAGCATCACATGCCGCTACAAAACCTTGCACATCTCTAAACAAGTTAGGCCAATAAAAACCGGATTGCAATACCTTTGCACACGTTTTGTGTGAGCTAGCATGGCCTCCACATGGTAAGGAGTGACAATGCCGGATCACACTTTCCATTTCGTCTTCGGGTATGCATCTCCTAAGCACCCCATCCGGGCCTCTCTTGAATAGAAGTGGCTCGCTCCAATAGTAATGCCTTACATCGTTGAAGAACTTCTTCCTTTGTGCATATGTCAATCCGGGAGGCACTTCCTCACACACCAAGTAATTCACAATGTCGGCATACCATGGCTCACTTCCTCTAGCCGCTTGGAACAAGCATTCTTCCACCATTTGCAATTGTTCATCCCGGAACGAGTCATCTATCGGAATGTTGTCTTTCCCAAGCTCCAATGGTGGGAGTCTACTAAGGTGATCCGCCACCGAGTTCTCGGATCCCTTCTTATCTCTTATCTCCAAATCAAACTCTTGAAGAAGAAGGATCCACCGAATCAACCTTGGCTTGGCATCCTTCTTTGTAAGTAGATAACGGATCGCCGCATGATCCGTGTAAACTATGACCTTCGCTCCAACAAGGTACGAGCGGAACTTCTCAAATGCATACACTACCGCTAACAACTCCTTCTCGGTAGTAGCATAATTGAGTTGGGCATCATCTAGCGTCTTGCTAGCATAGTAAATAGAATGAGTGCGCCCTTCTTTCCTTTGCCCCAAAACGGCCCCAACGGCCACATCACTTGCATCGTACATAATCTCAAATGGTAGACTCCAATCCGGAGGTTGCATGATAGGTGCGGAGATCAAGGCGTTCTTCAACCTACAAAACGCTTCAAGACAATCTTTGGAAAACACAAAATCAACATCTTTCATTAGTAGGTTAGTGAGAGGCTTAGAAATTTTAGAGAAATCTTGGATGAACCTCCGGTAAAAACCGGCATGCCCTAAGAAACTCCTTACCCCCTTCACCGAGGTAGGTGGTGGCAACTTCTCTATTGTTTCGATCTTAGCCCTATCAACCTCAATGCCACGGTTAGACACCAAGTGTCCTAACACAATCCCTTCACTTACCATGAAGTGGCATTTTCCCCAATTTAAGACAAGATTTGTTTCCTCACATCTTTGCAACACTAATGACAAATTAGCTAAGCAATCATCGAAAGAAGAACCGTAAACAGAGAAATCATCCATGAATACTTCCATGATATTTTCTATGTATTCCGAAAAGATAGCCATCATACACCTTTGAAAGGTGGCGGGTGCATTACACAACCCAAATGGCATTCTCCTATATGCAAATGTACCCCATGGACATGTGAAAGTTGTTTTCTCTTGGTCATTGGGGTGGATAGGGATTTGGAAGAATCCACTATACCCATCTAGATAGCAAAAGTGAGAGTGTTGAGCTAATCTTTCTAGCATTTGGTCAATGAAGGGGAGGGGAAAGTGATCTTTCCTAGAGGCCATGTTCAACTTCCTATAATCTATACACATTCTCCATCCCGTGACCGTCCTAGTTGGTATTAGTTCATTGTTCTCATTAGTTACTACCGTCATTCCACCCTTCTTAGGCACTACATGAACGGGGCTAACCCACTTACTATCCGAGATAGGGTAGATAATTCCCGCATCTAGCAACTTAATGATTTCCTTCTTGACCACCTCTTTCATTATAGGATTCAATCTCCTTTGATGTTCAATAGAGGGTTTGTGGTTATCTTCCATCATTATCTTATGCATGCACAAAGATGGCTTAATGCCAACCAAATCATCAATAGTATAACCAATGGCCTTCCTATGCAATCTTAGTTCATGCAGCAATTTAGCAAGTTCATCATCACTCAAGCATGCATTAACAATCACCGGATATGTAGAATTATCACCAAGGAATGCATACTTTAAATGAGAGGGGAGGGGTTTGAGTTCAAGTGAGGGAGGACCTTTATCGGTTGAAGACGATCCAAACAAGGTTGGATGAGATGAATCTAAAGCAAATAAAGACTCTCCTTGGCTCCTAGAAGCTTGATCATCATCAAGAGTTGATTCAGGGAAAACCACGGCTGGAATCGCGGGTTGCTCAACTTCCACGACCGTGGTTCCTTCCAGGCTTGCTTCTCGGAGTTGTCCAGAGAGTTTGACGGCCGTGGTTCCTGAATCTCGACCGTGGAACTTGCAGCTGTTCACAATTTCTTCATGGCTCCCAAATCCAACTCTTGGTTCCTCTTCTAAAGCCTCCAAGGCCTTGATCTCTTCATTGCATTCCTCCTCAATGTCTTCCTCCATCATACTCAAGGTAAGAACCTTTTCCAAGGGATCCTTGATCAAAATCGAGCTCACCATTTCTCTAGATTCTTCTTGCTCGACTATGTTGAAGATATCTTCATCAAGGGTTGGCCCTTTCATCATTGTGGACAGCTTGAACTTGATGTTCTCCTCTCCTATGTTGAAGGAGAGAGTCCCGTTCTTGCAATCCACTAAACATCCGGATGTTGCTAGGAAAGGTCTTCCTAGGATGATGGGAACCGGGTAATCCGCCGGAATGTCCAACACTACAAAGTCGATGGGCACATAGAATCCTCCCAATTGCACCGGGATGTCCTCTAGAATTCCAACCGGATGAGTAATAGATCGGTCCGCCATATAGAGGGTCATCTTGACTGGTTTTGGCTCTCCTAGCCCGACCTTGTTACTAAGTGCTAGCGGTATGATGCTTACACTCGCCCCAAGATCACAAAGGGCTTCGTACTTCACGTCTCCTACTCCAATCGGAACACAAAAAGAGCCCGGATCCCTTAGCTTGGGAGGCATTGCTTCCTTCATTGTTTGGATTAATTCCGAGGATCTCTTGGTCATCCTAATCTCCCCATACTCCTCCAACTTCCTTTTGTTGGAAAGTATTTCCTTCAAGAATTTTCCGTATGCCGGCATTCCTAAGATGGCATCCATGAACGGAATGTTAATATGTAACTTGGACATTAGTTCAAGGAACTTACCAAAGTGATTGTCCAAACGAGCTCTTGCTCTTGATTGTGGGAACGGTAGTGGTGGCTTGTATGGAGGTGGTGCCACATAGGTTGGCTCTACATCCTTGCCCTTGCCTCCATCATCTTGCTTTCTTCCCTCTTCTACCACTACTTGCTTTCCTTTAGTTTGGTCCTTGGGCAAAGGATCCTTCATGTTCAACCCACTCCTTGTTGTGATGGCCAACACTTGGCCTCTTGGGTTGTCTTCGGTTCTTCCGGGAAGCTTTCCCGGATCTCTATGTGCCTCACCCGCCTTTTGAAAGACTTGTGCTTCCAAGACCTTTTGAGCCTTAGAGATTGAAGTCACGGTGCTCTCAAGTCCATTCAATCTTCCTAGCAATTGCTCAAACATGACTTCGGTTCTATCTTTGGAAGGTTGAGAAAAACCGGGTGGAGGTTCTTGTGAAGCTCTTTGTGGTGGAGTTGTGCTTGTGGAGGCGGGAGGGTTCAAGGCTCCATCCGGATTAGAGTAAGAAAATCCGGGATGGTTGTGGTTTGGCCGGTAATTGTTGAATTGCCGGTTGTTGTTGAAATTTCTTGGGCCTTGGTAATTGTTGAAGTTTCCCCTTCCCATGTAATTCACATCTTCCTCTTTGGAAGACAAATTTGCTTGTGGAGGTGTTTGAGGAGTTGCTTGGCTCTTTAAGGTGGTGGTACACAACTCTCTCAAGGACTTCAACTCGTTGTTGATGGCGTCAAGCTTGAAGTTGCTCATGGTGACTTCACTCACCTCATATGCTCCCGCCTTTCTTCCTTCGCTCTTCCTATGAGAGTACTTTTCAATTACTAGAGCTTGCTTCTCCACAAACTCCCAAGCATCATCTACATGTTTCTCCATAAATGTCCCACCGGAAAGAGATTGAAGCTTGAATTGGCTATCTTCATCAAGCCCCTTGTAGTAGATCTCTAATAGCTCAATCTTCGGTATGCCATGGTGTGGGCAATCTAGGAGAAGGTCTTTGAATCTCTCCCAAGACTTGAACAAACTTTCTCTATCCCTCATCACAAAGGCATTAATCTTTCCCCTTAGCTCGGTGGTTTTGGATGGTGGGAAGAACTTGGTCAAAAACTCGGTTGTCATCTCCTCCCAAGTACCAACTCTCCCTTGTGGAATAGATTGATACCAAGCCAAGGCTTTGTCCTTAAGAGAGAAGGAAAAGGCCCTTAGCTTATGGTTGTTGCTCTCCAATCTTGGTGGTCTAAGAGTCTCAATCAAAATCTCATAGTTCATCTAATGTTGATGAGGAGACTCTCCTTCCATCCCTCCAAATTGATTATGCCGGATCATTTGAAGAACTTGAGGGCGGAGCTCATAGTTGTGGGTTGCGGGATCTCCTAGATTCACACCCGGTCGGTGTGCTCTTTGTGCCGGATCCATACGTCTCCCTAGGGTTTGTGGCTCCTCAATTGCAATGGGAACAACCCTAACATTGGCCGCCGGCTGCGGTTGTGGCGGAGGTGGTGGAGGTTGTCGGCGATTAAGCTCTCCTTGAACAAGAGCTTGCCTAATCTCTTCAATCTCCCTTCTAGTTTCCTCTTGCCTCTCATTGGCAAGTCTCTTTTCTTCCTCCAAGAGTTCATCTCTTAGCCTTATTTGTTCTAAGGCTTCATCCAATTCAGCTTGAAGATTTCTACCGGCCATCTCTTTCTCCTTTCGAATGTTCTTAGATCTAGATCGAAGGGTTTTCTCCGGTTCGGGATCGAATGGAGCTAAATCCTTGCCACGAGATCTTCGCATACACCTATAGAGAAATAGATGTCCTGAAAAGCAAAGACAAAAACCAAAAAGAGATTAAAAGAAACAAGAAAGATCTACACTAGAAACAATCACAAAATAGACTCAATCTAGACCTAGTCCCCGGCAACGGCGCCAAAAACTTGTTACGCTGAAAAGTGTGTACGCAATAAGCCTTAAATTTATACTCGTTATAATTATCCTACTTCTAGCGCACCCGCAGTGTACGGGATGTATGTAGCAAGATAAGTATTCCAAGGTCGAACACAAAGACTAAGGTGAAATCAAATTAAGTTGTGATTGAATTTAGCTAGATCTAAGTCTAAAGAAAAGGATGCAAATAAAGGAAGAAAATCTCAATTGTTTTGGTTGTTTTTAGGTGATCACTTCAAAGATCAAATGCACGCAAACAATCATTCAAACTAAGTCGGAAAATTGGCACAAATAAACAATCGAACAAGATGTTGATCAAGAGAAAAGGAAGACGGATTCTAGGGGTTGGAAATTCCGGTTATGGCATAAAACTCAAGTTATCTATTCATTCTTTGGATTGATTATAATATGTTGGGATTAAGTGTTCCTAAAATGGGATCAATTACCGGGTAAGTCTCATGATCCAACTAATCCACACCTTAGGTCTCATTACCGGTTAAGTTTCTAAGAACCTAAGGGTAGGATTTTAACACAAACCGGATTGTTTAATTAGGGATCTATCCTATCCTCACCGGGTAAGTCTCGGAAAGGGAAGTCCTAATCAACTATCCTAGCACATTTAATCCAATGGCGGCTTATTAGGCTCACCATTACCTAAGGTTTTGCTATTTTAGATTCTAAGGGCAAGGATTACCGGGTAAGTCTCTCCTAACACTTAGTCGCTACACTAGGACACCCTAGGGTAGGTTAAACTCCGCAAAAACTTAGGGTTTCAACAATTTTATGAACCTAAGGTAAGATCCACTGAACCAGGAAGAACCACGGTTTGTTCTACAGAAACCACGACCGTGGTTCTTCAAGAACCACCCGTGATTCCTAACAGTAGCTACGTTCATAAACAAAAGATCATCCAAAGATAAATCTAAGTTCGTCCTATCATAGATCTAGCCATAACCATCCTTTCCTTACCCTAGAATCACATCAATCTAGCCTACAACATTCATATTAGAAATCAAAACAAACAAGCATAGATTCATAACTTCCATTGTAAGAAAATGAGAGAAAGAAGATGAACAAATGAACTTCAAACACAATCTAAATCTGAAGATGAAATTAGAACGACTTACAACCCTTCCAAAGGAAGGTTCAAGAGTTCAAAAACTTCTAGAAATAAATCCGAAAATACAAGAGCTAAGTGTGTCTTCTCCTCTCCTCTTCAATGGCAATGGCTCCTTTCTTCTTCTTCTTGCACTTTCCTTCCTAGAAAAAGTCCTTCTTCTTCTTGGAATATATTTTGTCAAAGAACAATGGAGAATATGTGAGCTGCTCTCAAACTACCCAAATCCTAGCTGCCTCTAACAACTATCAAGGACCACTTTTATAACCAATTTCTTCATGAACTGGCCATGAGAGTCGTGGCACAGCTGTCACGAGAATTTGGCAAAATCCACGGTCATTTCCACGGCCGTGGTTCTTCAGAGAACCGTGATTCTGTGCAGAAACTTTGTTTTGGATCAATAGGCTGTGGTTTGGTGCGTGGTCTGTGTTGGCAAGGTTCCTTGAGTCCTTCTTAGCCCTTTCCTTGCGTTCCAATGAGTTTGGAAACGTGTCCTCTTAATGAGCGACCCTCAAACGCACCGTTTTAGCTCGAAACTTCCCGAAATACCTACAAAACGCACACAAGTCCGTGTAGACGTCTATCTCGACAAAATACGTGTTTTGAGTGCAAAACGTATTGGACTAGTGCTAGATAATGCATGATTGAGCGAGAATTCTACCTAAATGTGCACCTAAAACTATGCTATAAATCGTGTTATCATTTGTGTTGCTTGTTTGTTTTGCTAGCTTGAGTTGTTAGTTTGTTTTATTATCTCGCTTGATTTGTGATCTTTGCTTGATCACCACAAAAACCCAACCAAAAACATCATGATTTTCATTTCTTTATTTCTTTCTCTTTTCTTAGACTAGATTTGCACTATCTATGATCACTTATCTGATTTGATTTCACCTTAGTCTTCGTGTTCGACCTCGGAATACTATCCTTGCTACAAAACGACCCATTCACTGTGGGTTCGCTACGAGTTAGGAAATTATATCGAGTTTATAAATTGTAAGACTTTTGTGCTACGTCTCTAGCGTAACAGTGTGTAGGAAGGGGCTTCAACTCCAAGGTATGAGGTGCCTTTGTTGGCGTGCCGACGCCTTCCAAAGTGTCCTTGGATGTTCTCAAGGGTATAGAAAAGGTAGGAAAATGTGCACGAATGTTTTTGAAAAGAGAGGGAGAAGTTTCGGAATTTCTAGGTTCCACGGACACATTAGCGGTTCCACAGCCGTGGTTTCCACCGTGGTGGCTCTCGACTTGTGTTTCCACGGGGATTTTAATTAAATTAAATAAAATCTCGCCCGTGGAATCTTGAATTTGGCTGTGGTTTTGGCCAGTTTCCGAGCCTTCTTGCAATTCTTCAAAGGCTTCGATTGACTCTTCATCCAACACTTCCAAAGCCTTGACTTCGGAGTCACAATCCTCTTCGACTCCTCCTTCCATTATGCTCATTCTTATGACTTTCTGCAAAGGATCTTTGAGCAATATAGAACTTACCATCTCTCTCGAGTCTTCTTCATCATGGATGTTTAAGACTTCTTCTGCTAGAGCTGGTTCCTTGATCAAAGCTGAGAGTATGAACTCAACTTTATCCTCTCCAATATTGAATTGCAGTTTGGCGTTCTTACAATCTACCAAGCAACCGGACGTTGCTAGAAATGGCCTCCTAAGTATGATTGGGATCAAGTAATCTACAAGAATATCCAAAACTACAAAATCAATGGGAACGTAAAACTTACCAAACTTTATGGGAACATCCTCAAGTATGCCAACGGGGTTGAGTGATAGCTCAATTCACCATGTATAATGTCATCTTCACCGGTTTAGGCTCCCCTAAACCAACTTTCTCAAACAACGTAAGTTGGATAATGCTCACACTTGCTCCTAGACCACAAAGAGCATCATATGTGACCTCTCCAACGCCAATGGGAATGCAAAACGATCCCGGATCCCTCAACTTGGGTGGCATCTTCTCCGTCATGGTTTTGATGAGTTCCGTTGACTCGGAAGTCATCTTCACCTCACCAAAATCCTCAAACTTCCTCTTGTTTGAGAGGATCTCCTTCAAGAACTTTTCGTAGGTGGGCATACCTAAAACTGCATCAATAAAAGGTATGTTAATATGCAGCTTGCGCATGAGTTCAACAAACATACCAAAGTGTTTGTCTAGATGTGCTCTCACTCTAGACTACGGAAACGGTAGCGGAGGTACGTAGACATCGACCTTCTCCTTCTCTTTATCGGCTGGAACCTCGGCTTCCATGGGTTGTTTGCCCTTGTCATCCGTCATTGGAACATGATCTGTAGTCTTCACACCACATCTTGTGGTGATTGCCATCACTTGGCCCTTCGGATTATTTTCAGTTCTCCCCAGAAGTTTCCCTTGATCTCTAGGGACTTCTCCAGCCTTGCTGAATACTTGGTTCTCCAAGGCTTTTTGTGCCTTGGTCATTGCAGAAAATTGGCTTTCCCGCCCATTCATCTTCCCCATCACTGTCTCCATCATTGCTTCCAACTTGCTTTGGGGTTTCTGTTGTGAACTTGAAGATGGTTCTTGTCTTTTCAAAGGAGTAAAAGAAGAAGAAGAAGGAGGGGTTAGAAAATTTTGAGCATGAGAATAGGGGTTATCGGAATTGTTTTGATTTGATCTCCAATTGCCATTGAAATTCCGGTTGTTGTTGTTGTTGTTATGGTTGTTGATGTTCGTATTCCCTTGATTATTTCCTCTCCCTACATAGCCCACATCTTGCTCCTTGGGATGTTGCGTATGTGTCTTCAAAAACTTCTTCAAAGCTTTAACTTCGCTGTTGAGAGTTGTGAGTTGAGCAATTCTTGAAGAGGTAAGATTCATCACTTGTATCCCAGAATTTTGATTTCTATTATCGGGCATCCACTGAGAATATTTCTCAACAAGTTGAGGTTGTTTCTCAACAAACTCCTAAGCATCATCAACTCTCATATCCATGAAAGTTCCAATAGGAAGAGATTGGAGTTTAAATTGCGCTTCTCCTTCCGAACCCTTGTAGTAAATTTCCAGCAGCTCCAATTTTGGAATCCCATGATGAGGACAATCCAATAAAAGGTTGTTGAACCTTTCCCAAGATTTATTTAGACATTCATTATCTTTCATAACAAAAGCATTAATTTTACCTCTTAATTCCGCCGTTTTTGATGGAGGAAAGAACTTGGTGAGGAACTCCGAAGTCATCTCTTCCCATGTGTTCACCTTTCCGGATGGAATAGATTGATACCAAGCAAGCGCTCTATCCTTCAAAGAAAAATAGAAAGGTCTCAGTTTATAATTTTTGTTATTCACCCTTACGGGTTCAAAATTCTCCATAAGAATCTCATAATTTTGCAAGTGTTGATGTGGAGATTCTCGATCTAATCCTCCAAATTAACTTTGTCGGATCATGGTTATAACTTGAGGTCGGAAATCATAGTCTTGATACGCCGGATCAACCATAGTGCCGGGTAGGCGCTTTTGCTGCACGGGATCCATCCGTTGACTAAGCGTTTGCGGTATTGCTACAAACGAGTCAACTCTCTCAACCTTAGTGTAAGAGCCTTAGTTTTGGAGCCTTGTTGAGCTTTTTCTGAGCCAGGCAGCCGCCCCTGCGGGTCCAGATGGCCACACCTGTGGCTGGCCGCCCCTGTGGCTCTTTGCGGCTGCAACCGTTTTCGTTGACCCTTGACTTGTACTTTTGGCTGGCTTCCTTTATAAGTCTCCCCTTGCTTCTAGATGAGGGTTTCCTCATCTTCTCCAGCTCCATTTCTCTTCTCCACGTTCTTTTCCTCCTCTCCTCTTTATTGATCTTCTTTTGATCTTCTATGATCTTGTGTGAGTTTTGAGAAAGTTGTTGAGCTTGAAGCTGGGATTGATGATGATAGTTCTGATGTTGAGCATTGGAGAGTTAGTTGAGGTTATGTGGTGTTGATCTTTCCTTCTGCTTATGATTCAGTTGTGGTGAGTTCATATTCCTCTTCTTTCTATCTTCCCTCCTTTGCTTCTGTCTTCTTCCTCTCTAGCTAGGATTCACAAGCATAAGCTTGTGTAGATTTTTCCTGGATGTTTTGATGTTCATCCATGTGTGTATATGTATGTGGTTGCTTGCTGTATGGTGAAGAAGTGAAGAGAGTCGAGAGAAGGATGGAAGAGAAGTCAAGGCCAACCTTCTGCACAGAGAGCCCCCCCTGCGCTTGTCTTGAGCCGCCCCTATCCATTGCTGTGAGCCGCCCATGCGCCCTGAGCTAGCCGCCCCTACGCCTCACTATTGGCGAGCTTGGTGCTCTTGTTTCCGTTGGTGTGTCCAGGGCATACCTAGTTGGTATGGTTCCTTCCTTCCTTTCCTTTGGCCTTGGCTTTAGTCTATGGCTAGACTAGTATGGTTAGGTTGAGCTTGA
This sequence comes from Fagopyrum homotropicum, assembly GCA_033239125.1. Lineage (NCBI taxonomy): Eukaryota > Viridiplantae > Streptophyta > Magnoliopsida > Caryophyllales > Polygonaceae > Fagopyrum > Fagopyrum homotropicum. The sequence continues at coordinate 87,500,440 of BSWB01000006.1, forward strand.
TGAGTTATATGATGAATATATGCCTTAGGAACTTGTGTTTATGTTGAGGTAATGCCTTAGGCATTTATGAGTATAATGTGATCTCGAGTTTTAGAACCGAGTTATAGGTTGGTTGTAGTTATGGAGACGAGACTCCTAACCTTTACAATATGTGATTGTGTGTGCTTTGATTATGCAGGCGTTGATTACTTCCCCAAGGGGAAGCTGTAACGTGGTACAGGTTACGAGTACTCCAGGTAAGTCGATAGGTCTTACTTAGCGTACAATTATGGATTTTAGTGATTGTAATGGTTGTGTGTGTTCATATGATTTTTGCATTCATAAGCTAAACCGGACTAGGGTGACCATTTATTATCTTAAATGGCCCAAGTGTATTACAACGGGTCGTGACCACGTGCCAACACTCACCGAGAAATGGAGGAGGTGCTCGGAAGCCAATAGCTCAGGGGGAGGTAGAGCCCATCCACAACCTGAGTTAAAGGGGGAAGAGACGGGGTTCTTTAGGCTCCTCGTGCCACAAAAGAAGTTGAATTAGTAATGGAATAACTTAAGAAAAGATAATAAATGAATGTGTGTGTGACATTGCATGTGTGATGTGTTGGTATGTGTATGTGTTGTTACTTCATTCTTATTCAATGTGTATGTGTATGTGTTGTAGATGATTTGTAGGTTAGGAAGATTGCAGAGTGAGCTAGACAGGGTGACGAGTCGAGGGCTTCTGTACATTAGGTTGCTCGTGGGATATGGGATGTTTTGTATCTGGATATTGTGGATGTTGTTTTGTACTCAGTTGTGATGTTGTAAAACCTTTTGATGTTCATTATACCGTTTTATGTATTTGGTTTTAATCTATTTGTGCCTTGTTGTAAGATCCAATGAACTTGTTGTCAGGCTAGGTTCAGGATCCATTGTGAGATCCTAGCCCAATGTGGCATCCCCAAGTCCCGTGGATTTGGGGTGTTACAGAGTTGGTATCAGAGCCTTAGGTTGACAACAATGCCACTTTCAATCTCCAATAAAGGTGGAGTAGATAAATAAACAGAACCCGGAAGGGGTTTGACTTTTTAAAAGGTTTTGGTTTTGAAACGAGTACAAATGTTTTAGGATTGTGTGTATAGAGGCTGTCACCCTTCTGAGGATCTCGATAGTATATATATATATATATATATATATATATATATATAGATACCTACTATGTGCTGATGTGTATACATGTGATATTAAGTATTATATATTTATTTATACATATGGCATATATAGCCTTATAAGTTAGGTGTGCATACCCCGTAGATGGCTCGGACTAGAGCAACTTTTGTCGTGGGTGGAGGTAGAGGTAGACCACCTCTTCCTCCAAGAGTGATCGGACAGGGAACAGCTCCCGCTGCTGATCCACCAGTGGTGGAGGAGGTTCATGAGGAGATCGTTGAGAGTGTCATCCCCGAGACAAGGAGTGGTGGATCTAGGAGACAACAGCCACACCGAGTCCATTCAGATGACTCAGATCGTGTCTCCATGAGAGGACCAGAATTTCGTGATTATATCCGACGCATAGAGGAGGCTTCTAGAGCAGGTAGACGAGCCCCAAATCTATCAGTACATAAGGGATCTTTTGAGATGTCTTAGGGAGCCACTCAGGTGCCAGCTATGTCAGCACGTGCTGGTGAGACTGTTAGAGCTCCAAAAGAGTACAAAGGGCCTCGACTAGATACTTGGTTGAATGCATTCCATTAGTTGGGTGTACCACCTTTCTTTGGGAACGTTGGCTTAGAGATGGAGGGCTGAATAGGACATGTGGACTCAGCTCTAGATTCTCTCAGATGTCCTAATGACAAACGGATAGAGTTAGTTCAGTCTCTATTTTGTGACCTTGCTCATCAGTGGTGGAGGGCCGTAGGAGCCCGATCCACTAGCTACGACCAAATGAGGACTATGATTAGAGAGAAGTTATACCTTGCCTCAGTGAGGAGGGAGAAGCTGCAAGATTTTGTGGAGGCAGGCTTTGAGGATGTGCCAATTGTTTATTCCATCAGCCTCTTCCAAGTAGAGTTGGCTTTGTTGGGTCCAGTTGCACCTTCTAAGGACCAGCACGTGTACTTGTTCTCCCGTCAACTGAGAGAGGGTACACGTTCCTATATGGCGGGATTCCATTGTGAGTCCTTGGCAGATTACTAGGATCGGGCCTCAGCTTATGAGCGAGAGAGAGCCAGTCAGAGGAGGGCTTCTCAGACGGGACGGTTTCAGAAGAGACATCGTACAAGATAGACCGGTGATAGAGCATTTGGATACGGGCGAGGCCAGTCTCAAGGTCGCTCGAGTGGTCCAGTGTCTGCACAGACATTTGAGAGAGGCCGGAAGTGTTACAACTGCGGGGCGTATGGACATATGAAGACTAAGTGCCCGAGAGCACCATTGACTTGCTTCTCTTGTGGGAAGCAAGGACATAGGGCCATATTTTGCGGTCAAGGCAAGACGTCATCACAACTGGGTTCTTCCCTTGCAGGTGCAGTAGGAGATTGCTAGAGACCACCTCAACACCAAACACAGGGGCAGCAGAGAGTCCCAGACACACCTGCTACTCAAGGTTTTGCTCTAGGACCGAGTAGAGGCAGAGGTGGAGATGTTGATACCAGTGACACTAGAGGAGCTCGAGGTCGAGTTATTGAGCTAAGGAGTGGTGAGGAGCCGCCAACACTAGTTGCTACAAGTACCATTCTGCTTCATGGTTCGCCTGTTAGAGTTTTATTTGATACATGTGCTACACATTCCTTTATTTCTGATGTATGTGTTGAGCGTTTGAGTTTATCTATTATAGAGGGGACACCCTTTACTATAGGGTTACCCGATGGTAGTAGGGTTATAGGTACACGTGAGATACGTAGTTGTCCCCTTTGTTTAGGGACTCGTGTGTTGCTTGTGGACTTCTTAGTCATGTCGTTATGCATGAAGAGGTCATATTAGGTATGGATTTGATGCGTAGATACCGTGCGGTATTAGATGTAGGTAAGAAGACTGCTACAGTCTCAACCGATAGAGGTCTTCCGAGGTTGGGACCTTGGGAAGACGGGTTCTGTCATCAGTGTTGTACGACCAGCGAGGCTAATAGCATAGGGATATGATGCATTCTAGTGTTATACCATGAAGGAGGGAGATAGCCCAGCATTGGAGGAGATACCAATGGTTTGCGAGTTTACAAACGTGTTTGTTGAGCCAACTAGTTTGCCGCCTCAGAGGAGTGTGGAATTCAGTATCGAGTTAGAGCCTAGTACGAGACCGATATCGAAGACCCCATATCATATGATACCTGTTGAGATGTTAGAGCTAAAGAAGCAACTCGAGTTGTTGGCTGAGAAGGGCTTTATCCGCCCTAGTGTATCCCCGTGTGGAGCACATGTCCTCTTCGTGCGGAAGAAGGACGGATCGTTGAGATTGTGTGTCGACTACAGAGAGCTGAACAAGGTGACGATCTAGAACAAGTATCCACTTCCTCGTATTGATGATTTGCTTGATCAGCTTCAGGGAGAGACAGTGTTCTCCCGGATTGACTTACACTCAAGATATCACCACTTGAGGGTGAGGGAGCAGGATGTGCACAGGACGGCATTTCGTACCCGTTATGGACACTACGAGTTTGTAGTTATGCCATTTGGGCTCACAAATGCCCCAACTATCTTCATGGAGTTGATGAACAGTATCTTCACTGACTTCCTTGATCAATTTGTGGTGGTCTTCATTGATGACATTTTGGTGTACTCTCGTAGCAAAGAGGAGTATGCCGGTCACCTGAGGACGGTTTTGCACATTCGGAGGGATAGAGAGTCAAATCTCTCTAAGTGCGAGTTCTAGATGTCAGAGGTAGCCTTCCTAGGTCATATTGTCTCCGCCAGTGGGATCAAGGTTGATCCAGCGAAGACTAAGTCTGTTGCTTCATGGACGACACCGACGGACGTCAAGGAAGTGCGTAGCTTTCTTGGCCTAGCCGGTTATTACCGACGCTTCGTGGAGGGATTTTCTGTGATTGCCCGTCCACTGACGAGTCTATTGATGAAGACTACCAGATTTGTGTGGTCTGATTAGTGTGCCCAGAGTTTTGAGGAGTTGAAGAGGCGCTTGACTTCTACACCTATCTTGGCACAGTGAGAGGGTGCTGAGGATTTGTGGTCTACAGTGACGCATCCAAGCTAGGCTTGGGATGTGTATTGATCCATAGTGGCAGAATTGTTGCGTATGCATCTTGACAATTGAAGACGTATGAGGAGAACTATCCGACTCATGATTTGGAGTTAGCAGCGGTAGTTCATGCTTTGAAGATCTGGAGACATTACCTGTATGGTGTCATGTGTCGGATCTTCACAGACCATAAGAGTCTGAAGTAAACTTTTACGCAGCGGGAATTGAATAACCGCCAACGTCGATGACTCGAGTTGATCAAGGACTTTGACCTTGAGATTATGTATCATCCATGGAAGGCGAACGTTGTCGCCGACACTTTGAGTAGGAAGAAGCCTTTAGATAAGGCGATTGCGAGACTGACAATTCTGCCTTTGCTTCAGATGGATCTAGCTTGGCTAGAGATGGACATCCAGTTTCCAAATAAGGATGCCCAGTTGTACGCTTTAGAGGTTCTACCTGGTTTGTTGGCTGAGATCCAACAGAAGTAGAGGACCTGCCCGACCTTGACGAGGATTAGAGAGAGGATGTCACGTGGCGAGGCACCACAGTTCTCCATAGGAGAAGATGGAGTGATGAGACGACATGACCGCGTTTGTGTACCTGCTGATGTAGAGCTGAGACAGAGGATTCTACAAGAGGCTCACTGTATCCCTTACTCAATGCACCCAGGTGCGAGTAAGATGTACCATTATGCGAGATGCTCATATTGGTGGGGAGGGCTGAAGCCCGATGTAGCCAGATTCGTGGCACAGTGCGCGACCTGTCACCGGTCAAGATAGAGCATTGCAGACCTGGAGGTGAACTCCATCCACTACTAGTACCATAATGGAAGTGGGAGGACGTCTCCATGGACTTTGTGACGGGATTGAGGCCCAATAGGAGTTTTGATGCTATCTGGATTGTTGTTGATAGACTGACGAAGACGGCACGTTTCATCCCTATTAGAGAGACGTGGCCAGTGAGTAGATTAGCTGAGGAGTACGCTAGACAGATAGTGAGACTCCACGGTGTACCGAGGACCATCGTCTCTAATCGAGATGGGTGTTTTACCTCGAGATTTTGGTAGCAGATTCAGACTACTTTGGGGACGAGTCTACACTTCACGACTGCGTTTCACCCCCAGACAGATGGTCAGTCAAAGAGGACCATTAAGATGCTAGAGGACATGCTGCAAGCTTGTGTGTTGGATTAGGGACAGGGATGGTCAGATTACTTTCCATTGGTTTAGTTCTCATACAATAACAACTGGCATGCATCGATAGGGATAGCCCTATATGAGGCACTGTGTGGGCATAGATGTCATACACCTTTATGCTGGGATGAGCCTAGAAGTATAAGTGGGATATCACTAGAGTAGATCCAGGATGATATGGCTCGAGTAGCATTGATCAAAGAGAAGATGTTGGCTGCTCAGAGTCGCCAGAAGTCGTATACAGACATGAGGCGTCGACCTCTAGAGTTCAGAGTAGGAGCTCATGTTTGGCTGAGAGTATCTCCGACGCGAGGCGTCCGGCATTTTAGCATAAAGGGGAAGTTGAGTCGCCGATATGTCGGTCCTTTTTAGATACTGGATAGAGTCGGGAGGGCAACATACAGAATAGCTTTGCCTCCGAGGTAGAGGGTGTTCACCCTGTGTTCCACGTGTCTCAACTGTGGGAATACATACCAGATTCGAGACACATTGTGAGTCATGATGATTTAGTGGTTGAGCCGGACCACACTTTTGTAGAGCACCCTATTGTAGTCTTAGAACGAGGTGTGAGACACCTGCGTTCGAAGGACATTCCCATGCTGAGGATACAATGGTCTAGACAAGGACTTGATGAGGCTACATGGGAGACTGAGGATAGTATCGAGAGGAACTATCCAGAGTTTAATGCCGAGATGAATGCACCTGTAGGATCCCCGAGTAGATCTTAGTGCCATCTTGGTGAGTATATGTTATGTGATTATGTGATATGTCGTGTTTTCGTGCTAGCTGTGACAGGTGCATTTGATCTCTTAGATCTTTTTTTCTAGCGCGAGTTAGGTATAGTTGGAGATGGTTCTTTCCTCCAGGCTATTGTGTGTGTTTAGGATTAGCTGGAGATGGATCTTTCCTCCATGCTATCATTGATGGACATAGTGTGAGTGGAGACGGTTTTCTTCCACGTAGTTGTGTTATGTGTATGTTTCGGCTAGAGACGGCTTTCCTCCATGCCAGTGTGATGTGGTTAGTGTTTGGCTAGAGATGATTTTCCTCTAGACCTTATTTAGAGCAGGTGATAGTGTTGTTGGAGTAATGATTCCTCCATGCTGTGTTTTGAGGATATAGAATGTTATAGGTTGTGATTTTTGAGCGGAGATTTGATGCTTCCGAGAGAGAGAGTTATACCTCGGCATATGGGTCCGAGAGGATTTGGGATAATGCATGTTTTGGGATGAAACTTGTTTTTAGGGGAGTGTGATGTAAGAGCCTTAGTTTTGGAGCCTTGTTGAGCTTTTGCTTAGCTAGACAGCCACCCCTGCGGGTCCATATGGCTGCACCAGCGGCTAGCCGCCCCTACGCCCCACAGGGTCCGCCCCTGCGGCTGCAGCCATTTTGGTTGACCCTTTACTTGTGCTTTCGACTAACTTCCTTTATAAGCCTCCCATTGCTTCTGGATGAGGGTTTCCTCATAATCTTCAGCTCCAATTCCCATCTCCATGTTCTTTTCCTCCTCCTCTCCTCTTCCTTGATCTTCTTTTGATCTTCTCTTGATCTTGTGTGAGTTTTGAGAGAGTTGATGAGCTTGAAGCTGGGATTGATGATGATAGTTGTGATGGTGAGCTTTGGAGAATCAATTGAGCTTGTGTGGTGCTGATCTTTACTTCCGCTTAAGATTTAGTTGTTGTGAGTTCATATTCCTCTTCTTTCTATCATCTTTCCTTTGCTTTTATCTTCTTCCTCTCTAGCTAGGATTCACAAGCATAAGCTTCTGTATATTTTTCCTGGACGTTTTGATGTTCATCCATGTGTGTATATGTATGTGTTTGCTTGCTTTATGGTGAAGAAGTGAAGAGAGTCGAGAGAAGGATTGAAGAGAAGTCGAGGCCAACCTTCTGCATAGACAGCCGCCCTTGCGCCTGTCTTGATCCGCCCCTGTGCCTCACTGTTGCTGAGATTGGTGCTCTTGTTTCTGCTGGTGTGTCCAGGGCATACCTAGATGGTATGGTTCCTTCATTCCTTTCCTTTGGCCTTGGCTTTAGTCTATTGCTAGACTAGTATGGTTAGGTTGAACTTGATGAGTTATATGATGAATATGTGTCTTAGGCACTTGTGTTTATGTTGAGGTAATGCCTTAGGCATTTGTGAGTATAATGTGATCCCTAGGTTTAGAACCAAGTTATAGGTTGGTTCTGGTTATGGAGACGAGTCTCCTAACCTTTACAGTATGTGATTGTGTGTGCCTTGCTTATGCAGGTGTTGATTACCTCCCCAAGGGGAAGCTATAACGTGGTACAGGTTGCGAGTATTCTTGGTAAGTCCATAGGACTTACTTAGCATACAAATTTGGATTTTAGTGATTGTAATGGTTGTGTGTGTTCATATGATTGTTGCATTTATAACCTAAACCGAACTAGAATGACCATTTATTACTTTAAATGGCCCAAGTGTATTATAATGGGTCATGACCACCTGCCGACGCTCGCCGAGAGTTGGAGGAGGTGCTCGGAAGCCAGTAGCTCAGGGGGAGGTAGATCCTATGCACAACCAGAGTTAAAGGGGGATGAGATGGGGTTCTTTAGGCTCCTCGTTCCACAAAAGAAGTTTAATTAGTAATGGAATAATTTAAAAAAAGATAATAAATGAATGTGTGTGTGACATTGCATGTGTGATGTGTTGGTATGTGTATGTGTTGTTACTTCATTCTTATTCATTGCTGTAGCTAACGGTCTATACCATGTTGTATATGATTTGTAGGTTAGGAAGACTGCAGAGTGAGCCAGACATGGTGACCAGCCGAGGGCTTCTATACATTTGGTTGCTCGTAGGATATGCGATGTTTTGTATCTGGATGTTGTGAATGTTGTTTTGTACTCGTTTGTGATGTTGTAAAACCTTTTGATGTACATTACACCGTTTTATGTATTTGGTTTTAATCTATATGTGCCTTGTTGTATGATCCAGTGAACTTGTTGTCAGGCTAGGGTCAGGATCCATTGTGAGATCCTAGCCCAATGTGGCATCCCGAATCCCGTGGATTTGGGGTGTTACACTTAGGCGGGTTAGGTACAACTAGAGGTAGATGTACAAAACTGGTGGTTGAACATCAACGGGATCCGGCAAAACGATGGGAGCCGGAGGATTAGCTAACACTCTAGCTTCCCTCTCCTTCTCCTCAACAATCCATCTAATGGACTCCCGTATCTCGGCCATGTCGGCCTGAAATTGTTGTTGTCGGGCTTGAAATTCAACTCTTTCTCTTACTAGAGCAGTATCTCGTGCTCTTATTTTATCTCTGGCTGCATACAATTCAGCTTGAAGGTCTCTTTCGCCTTCGTGATTAGCAACAACCGTTTTAGCTTCTTTCAACCTTTTCTTGTAAATCTTTTCTGGCTCAGGATCGTAAGGAACGATTTCTTTACCAGCTCTTGTCCTTCGCATAAATCTAAAGAATGATCCTGCAAGAACACTCAAATAGATGATCAGTAGCAAAGCAAGAAGCTACCAAGATAGACAAGCGTACACTGGATTGGTCTTGAGCAATTCCCCGGTAACGGCGCCAAAAACTTGTTCGCTCCAAAAGGTGTATTTGCGTAAAAGCTTTAAATTTATATCCGAGAAAAATGCCTAATGATAGCGAAGCCGCAGTGTACGGGTCAATCATATTAAGGGCTGATATTCCCGAGTCGATCTCAGGGAATTGGTGAGAACAAAGTAGTAAAGCGATCTAACTTGTAAAGCAAGCAAAACAATGATCAACGTAATGAATATAGATCTAACAATAATTGGGAATGCGGATTCTAAAGATCCAAGTATCCGGTTATGGCTTTCAATTCAAGATGTCTAAAGATATGTCAGAGACAGAATTGGATAACAAAGGTACATGATTAAAGGTAGGATATCGTACGGTGAAGTTCCAACACCCTTTTGGTCTCACCCAAAGGTTACACTCTCAAGACCAAAATCAAACCCAAAGAAGTCACAAGGAAGCACAAGGTACAAGCGATGACACTCTCCACCTTAATAGAGGGTTTTGAATCCCCTATTACCTAGAACTCTGTTACGCTACAGATGTACCACGCAAAAGTCTTACAATTTATAACTCTATCTAATCTCCTAAACTACCTAGCGAACCCGCAGTGTACAAATCGTTTTGTAGAAAGGAAAGTATTCCGAGGTCGAACACAAAGACTAAGGTGAAATCAAATCATTTAAGTGATCATGGATATTGCAAATCTAAACTAAGAGATAAGAAAGGAATAATGAAATGAAAATCACAATATTTTTTGTTGGGTTTTGTGGTTATCAAACAAAGATCAAAAGCGTGCAAAACTTTCAAGAAAACAACACACAATCACAAGATAGGTGATAGAAGTAAGATAAGCGGATTCTAGAGTTCGAGATTTTCGATTATGGCATTGGACTCAAGGTTATAAACATATGGGACAAAGTTGCGGTTGTTGGGAAATGGTGTTTCTCTAATGGGAACAATTACCAACTAAGTCTCATGTTCCACTAGTCCTTCACCAAATTCCTATTGCCGGGTAAGTCTCAAGGAGCTAAGGTTGCGAATTCTACACAAACCGGGCCACTACCTAAGGGTGAAACCCCTCCTTACCGGGTAAGTCTCGGAAAAGGTAAGCCTTAAGCAACGATCCTAGCACACTCAGTCCAATAGCGGCTTTTTTTGCTCACTACTACCTAGAGTTCATCATCTTCAATACCTAAGAGTGGAAATCACCGGGTAAGTCTCATTCCTCAATTAGTTTGCTAACATTAGGTCACCCTAAGCTAGATTATGCTAAAAAAAAACACTAGGATTTCAACAATCTAACATCCTAACTGTTAATCCCAATATTTTAGGCGCGTTTGCGATCTTTATTTTTCCGAATTTATCGATATTTTAACAACTTAAATGTTTTTTTTACGAGTATTTTTATGTCGTAAATTAATCTTTTACAAGTAATTTACACATTCTTGATTTATTTATTTTATTTGTTTACCTCTCTCCTGGCTAATGAGCCTCTCGCACCCCCCGACCCTTGCTTTCCTTCTTTTCCCGCCCACGCTACAATTTTTGAGCCAACCTATGACCCTAGCTTCTCTGCATAACATTTCCAGCCTATTAGCCGTCCCTCTCCCTCTCTTACGCTACCTTCATTCCCCAACCACACATCTCCTCTCCTAACTTCTATCTATTGGAAGCAGCACCTTCGAGTCATGGAGGTGAGCCCTTCCCTTGCTGCCACCTTGTCAAAACCATGGAGGTCCCCTACCGGAATAGAGCCCTACAACCCGGCCTCGATCTCTCTGTCGCCCTTCCACTTGGCCAGCTGCCTACCCTGTGCCACGCCGGAAACAGAGGCGTCTCGCCAGAGAATCGGCCTTGCCGCCTCGCTCTCGGCTCGCCGTCTCCGCTGGAGGGGCCTCGGCTCGCCTTCGCACCTTGCAGGAATCCACCAAAGGCCTACTGCCTAACCTCTGTAAATGTCGCGACCCTATTTGACTCTACAGCATCTGCCTCGAACTGCCGGAGAGCCACCCCGTCGAAGCCGCCTCTGCCTTCCCTAGAGCCCTTGCCGGAGCCCTAGCCGCCGCTAGTGCCACCACCCTCCTCTGCTGTCTGTTGCCCTAGCCACCGCCTCACACTCTCCCTTCTGCATATTGTTGAAGGTTGAAGAAAGACTTTTGGATAATTACAAAAGATAACCTATTTTTATACTTTGCATTTCTGGCCCATAGTTTTGATAATTTAATGTTATACCCCTGCGTGCTTAATTAGAGATTAGGGCCCTTATTCATATTTTCAGAATATAACCCAAGTTTATGATATTGCTCACCTTTGCTCTAAAAATGTATTTGTCGATTTTAAACTCGGATTTGAATTGCGGGGATATCTTATCTTTATTTATACTATATATTATTCGTTGTGGATTCCTTTCGGTTTATGACTCAACATTTTAATTGCGGTTGATGACCAAGTTTCTAGAAATTTTATAAATTGCCGGACAATGTTTTTATTGTTTTTATCCTTGGAATTTAATTATGGGATATCCTTATAATTTTATACACTATACGATATGCCCTTTGTCGGATTAATTTCGGGTTATGGTTCAAAGTTTAATCACGGGTTTTAACTTTGGATTTTGGAAATCGAGTTTTCCTTAGTTATATATATATATATATATATATATATATATATTTACATATATATTATATATTCCATTCAAATTTAGCGTATAAGCTATATTTGATTAGTTTTGTATTAGGTTCGGAATCACACCATAGAAGACCAACACAAATCCATTCTCGACATCCATAGACCGTCTTCCGTCTTTGACGTCGTGTGAGTTGCCTTTTCCTCGATCTAGTTATGTTTAGTATTAGTATCATGGTAGGATGGATCTAGCATAACTTAGTGCAAATGCCAAGTAGTGGCCTTGAACCGTATATGGTTATTGGATGGTTTATGAGTATTGTGATTCTTGCGGTACGATCATAGGATGATCTTTGAGATTAGGAGTTGGACCTAACATGCTAGGGTTGTGACCTCGTATAGGTTTTGGGAGAATAGAAGCCCAAGGGCTTCTAGCTTATTGGTTAGTTATTGATTGTGTGCCTTGTCTGATCAGGCGTTGAGTTACAATCCTGCGGGAAACTAAGTACGGGATTTAGCGGGTTTTGCTTTGGGACAAGTAAGTCTCCGGACTTACTTAGCTCGTATTCTCTGTATTAGTTTCGATGCGTGTTGGTGGTGTGTGTTTATTGTTTATGTGTGTGTTTATTGTTTATTGTTTATAACAACTAAATCGGAAATAGGATTACCGACCTTTATATGTTTATATTTGGCCCAAGTGTATGATAACGGGCGGTGACCGCTTGTCCAGTCCAAAATGGGGATGACTGGGAGGTGCCTTGCGACCAGTCCAACGGGTGATGCTGATCCGCATCAAGTACAAACTCGTATGGTGAAAGGGGACAAGGGCGAGATCGTTATGATTCTCGTGTCACACCATAAGTGGAATAGTAAGGGATATGACTAAAAATTAACAAAGAGATAATAAACCGGACATGGGTGTTTAGATCATGTTGTGTGTTTTGATACCTTATGTGTGTGTGCCAATACCATGATTCTAATGCTTTGAATGCTAGCTAACGATTTTATACAGATTTTGTAGTTGTCCTGCAGGTTAGGGATGCTGACGAGTGAGGTGGATGAGTGGACAACCGGGGTCTCCATATATTATAGGACGGGGATGGTTATGTGATTATGTCGCTTTGGTTTATGTTGTACCTTAGGGATTTATGTTTTGGAGTTGTGTCGTTTTGAGGACTCGGCTGAGTTTCCAAGTTGTATTTTTCTTTGCGAGATTGTTTACATTGCATAAAAATGTATTTCGGTTTTGGCCTTTATTTGTGCCTTGTTGCAAGATCCGATGAAATTATTGTCAGGCTAAGGGTCAGGACCCGTTGTGAGGTCCTAACCCGTAGCATTCCATGTCCCGCGGATTCGGGGTGTTACAAAAGTGGTATTAGAGCCTTAGGTTGACAACAATGGCACTTGAAATCTTCTAAAGGCCGAATGAGGAATAAACAGAACCCGCAAGGGTTTTGACATTTCGTTTTCAAAATCATATGCATGAGTCGGGTTTGGGATAGAATGTAAGGGACCACCACTCCTTCCACAACCTCGGCGACGTAGTTTATTGGATTATCGAAACATGTATAGATATGTATATGTGGACTTGTTGTACCTTAGTTAAGTTTTTGGACTTTATCTAGGTATGTGGACCATAGTTATGTTTGTGGACCTTGTTTTCTAGTTGCTTTTCCTAGAATTGAAGTATTTTAAATTAAGTATTAACATAAGACTTATGTATAGTTATATATATTATTATATGGTATGTTAATATCAGTTTACACTAGAACAAAAAAGCCCTTTTATCACGTTTTATTTATCACGGTTCAATTTTTTGTGTCTTAAAAAGTACACTTAGAACTATTATCACGATTATAAATACTAACTGTGATAAAATAGTTGGGTTAAAAAGTAAATTTATCCTAACATCTCGGTTTTATTAAGTGGGATAAAAAAAAAGGAGAATATATCCGGTTCAATCTATTTAAAAGATATGGAAATTTCAGTGTTTATTTTAGGATTTTTTCAAGACTTATAATTCTCTACGTAAAAATTGATCCCAACCCTAAGCGTGCCCTCATCGACCTTCCTTTCAAAACTCGATTCTCCCTATCTCTTTGACCTAACATCTCGCGGCAGTTAATCAATTTGCAGAGGTTAACAAAATTCTTCTTTACCTTACATCTTGATTTTGGAAGAGAATCGTTCAATACTTGATTCATCCGGTTTGGGTCTCTTTCTTAGGGTATACATCGATTGTGCAGGAATATAACGTTGTGTTCACGTCCAGCGGTTTGAATCGAGCAAGCATAACAATCGACACTACCAATTTCTTTGGTAAGTCTCTAATCTAACTAATGAATGAAAGATTTTAATTTTTGCCGATGTATATATACTTCTCCCTATCTATTTCATAGATTTGATTAACTGCAAGTCCGGATTCTAACAAAAGCTAGTTAAGTTATCTCTCTTTAAGCCTAACTAATAGCATTATGCGGTCCGGATTCTAACAGAAGCTAGTTAGGGTACTAAACTTTGACTTTGCTTCTCATAACTTTCTTTCTTTTTAGTATACTAGCAGAGTTCCTCAATTCCAAACTGTCTGCCTCTGTCCACCACTATTATTTCTACTCTCATGTTGTTGAAGTTTTCTTTCTTCATGGTTGTTTAGTAAGTTTCAGTACTTCACTACTCCTTGAAGGATAGAGTTTCAGTGACAAGGTTTGAACCCTGAATTGGGGCTTGTTTTTACCTGCTGACTCTGTGTGTCCTTGGGTTGCTATTGCTAATTCGGACATGGATTCCACATGTCCTTGACACATTTAGTACATGTGAATGTACTTTTAACCATGAAACATATGTCCAAATTTATTACCTTCTATTTTAGTTTCTGTAATTTTTTTAAATCTTTTTTCCTGCATTGATGATGTTGCCAAAGAGGAGACAGTGGTTGGGTAGTAACACTAGTTATCGCTTACCGGGAGAAGGGAAACAAAATAAACAGGTTTGGTCCAGCTCAGTCCCAGTTCTGGTTTGGGGTATACATCATTCTGTGTACAGGCTATATTGTTTAGTAATGAGTAGTTCAATTTGTCAAGTGGAACTGCAGCTGACATCAGGTGGTTACTCGTGGGAGAGGGCTGGTTACGAACCTGAGCATTGCATTTTGTCATTTCATGATGTTTAGGTCCATAAGTTACGTATTAGTTGTGATGTTAATCTTCAGCTACTATGTAATACCAGTCTTGCAAGCTAGGTTGTCTAGAAAACCAACTTGTCTTTCTCTTGATATTTATTTTCATATGAGAAATTGTAGTTGATAGCTCTGAACATCATATATCCTTTCTATGATTTCGAGGAGTTCCCTGGACTACTGTTAAGTTTAATTTCGTTCGCCCTTTCCTACTGATTGATCCTATAATTGCGTGGTGCCCAAGAATCATATCCCATCCATTTTGTGTTCACAAAAATTATCTTTCATCGAAATATATGGATATTGGTGGGGAGGATTTCCTTTCAGTCTCAGCTTTCATCTATGAGCTGGACCTAGCGGCAACATAATATGGATCTTACAATTATTTATAAATTCCAAACAATACATCAGTTATGTTACCTAGATTGGATTAGGTTGTCTTTGATGGTGTGGAATTTGATTTGTATACTTATCCTGGATATGCAGTATTACAAGAGATGAATTCAGCCAATTTCTTGCAATTACGAGTTTTTCAACACAGACCATTGAAGGCAGATGTGTTGTTTTATGAACCTGTTTTATGAAACTGTATTCAGCTTAGTTAAGTTATCTCTCTTTAAGCCTAACTAATCAACCATAAAATGCTGTCTAAAATCACTAGATTGTTCATCATAAAATTAAGAGCCCGTAACTTTATAAATCAGAGTATAGTAGCTTATGTTAGTAGCTTCTGTTATATGCTATACTCTATCTTCATTTTTTCTAATGAATGGTTTGAATTGCACCAACTATTTGTAGACTCATATATGCTCCATATTTTTCTTCTTTACTAACCATTCTAATATATATTCATAGATTCTGTTGGTTTCTGAGGATCAAATCAAGTTAGCTGATTTTGTGCTTGCCTGGGAGCTAGGTAATTTTTTTTGGTTTCTATCACTTCTTCTTGTTCTTGTTATAATTTTTTTTGGTTTCTATCACTTCTTCCTTCTTGTATTTTCTTTTTTGTTTTTTTTCTTCTCATGAATCTCGTTTATTTGTGCATCTATCTTTCTATATGAGCTGAATTGAACTAAATTATACACCACTTGTTGGAAGCTTTTGCCGATGTATACTTAACCCTCTCTTTCTGTCTGTTTATTCATTTGCAAGTATATATCTGAACTTGTTTATTTGTGCATCTACCTACTCAAATCTCTGTCCCACTATTGTGAATACCTACTATGAAAAATGGTCTTGTTGGCGAAATTTCTTAGTGATTGTAATTTTGGTCACCACAAATGAAATGAACTTAGAAAAAACAATATAGAGTAAACTTGCATTTATTTTTCCTTCTCCACGTTCGTTAGGATTATCTAAGGTTCAATATGCTAGATAACGTGCATTTATTGGTAAGTTATATTATATGAAATCCGTTAAATTTCAATATGCTAGATAACGTGTTTCATGCTATGATCTTCCTAAGTTATATATATATATATATATATATATATATATATATATATATATATATATATATATATAAAGAGAGAGATAGAGTGAGAGAGATATTATTTCTCGAATTAAAACTTTTAATTAGTTTAAATCAATTTATTCTATAAAATTTATTAGAACGATGAGTCGGGAATGGATGCGAACAAGTCGTTTGTCAGAAGAATATGCAGATGGTGTCGAAGATTTTATTCGATTTGCGCTTGATCACGGCGTTGAGCCTAATAAAATACGTTGTCCATGTGTTAAATGTTCTAATGCAAAATGGATTAGTGCGGACCAAATTAGAGATCATCTTATTATTAATGGCATTTCTCAAGGCTATACAAGGTGGATATATCATGGGGAGGATCATCTTCAACATTCGCCCAACAGTGGCAAAGAACAATCTGAGACATATGAAGCCAATCGGATTGATGAATTGATGGATGATATTATGAATCAATTTGAAGAGTGTCCTGAATTTTTTAGCAACTTGATAAGTGATGCTCATAAACCGTTGTATTCTGGTTGCACAAAGTTTACTAGGTTGTCCGCTCTTCTGAAGTTGTATAATTTGAAAGTTACTAATGGATGCACAGATAAGAGCTTCACTACTCTACTACAATTGTTGAAGGAAATTCTTCCGGATGATAATTGCCTTCCTGATCAGACATATGAGGCAAAAAAGGTTATACGATCCTTAGGATTAAATTACAAGAGAATACATCCTTAGGATTAAATTACAAGATTTCGACGCTTATTTGCTAATGCCGATGATGCTAAGAAGTTGACATGGCATGAAAATGGAAGGATAAAAGATGGTAAGATTCGACACCCAGTAGATTCTCCGTAGTGGAAGACGATTGATAATTTGTATCCTGAATTCGGACAAGAATGTCGAAATCTACGTCTTGCTCTTTCCACCGATGGTATGAACCCTCATGGTAATCTTAGTAGTAGTCACAGTACATGGCCAGTACTTTTGGTTATTTATAATCTCCCACCTTGGTTATGCATGAAGCGTAGATATATGATGTTATCTTTGTTGATTTCGGGTCCGAAGCAGCCAAGAAATAATATTGATGTTTATTTGGCACCTCTTATCGAAGATTTGAACCTATCATGGAAAGAAGGCATTGAGGTTTATGATGCATACATGAAACAAAAATTTCTTCTTCGAGCAATGCTATATTGTACAATTAATGATTTTCCGGCTTTTGGAAATCTTGCGGGATGTACTGTAAAAGGGCACAATGCATGTCCTTGTTGTCTAAATAAGACTGCTCATTTACAGCTGAAAAATGGGAAAAAAACTGTTTACCTCGGGACACGTACATTTTTGCCTATGGATCATCCATATAGGAGAAAACGCAAAGCTTTTAATGGTGAAATTGTAGAAGAAGAAGCTCCAATTCCGTTATCTAGTGCACAAGTGTTGGATAAGATTAAAGATATTAATGTGACTTTCGGAAAAAAAAGTCACAATGATTCGGTAGATGGTTGGAAGAAGAAATCAATATTTTTTGAACTTCCATATTGGAAAGATCTATTCGTAAGACACTGTCTCGATGTCATGCATATAGAGAAAAATGTATGTGATAGTCTCATCGGCACATTGCTCAATGTACCCGGAAAGTCAAAAGATGGCCTTAAAGCAAGATTGGATTATGTTGATATGAACATTAGACATGAGTTGCATCCTCAACGTAGTGGATCACGCACATACTTACCTCCAGCATGTTATACTCTGTCCAAAAAAGAGAAACAAGAATTTTGTGAATTTCTTCATAGTGTGAAAGTTCCGGATGGATATTCATCTAATATCAAAAACCTTGTGTCACTAAAAGACTTGAAGTTAACGGGATTAAAATCTCATGATTGTCACATCCTCATGCAACAAATGCTACCTATAGCTGTACGATCCATCTTACCAAAGCATGTCCGAAATGCCATCATCAAGCTGTGTTTATTTTTTAGGAAAATTTGTAGTAAAGTGATCTATCCTCAAGAGTTGCCAGTCTTACAGAAAGAAATTGTTGTAACAGTTTGTCAGCTAGAGATGTATTTTCCGCCTGCGTTTTTCGATATCATGGTGCATTTGATACTACATTTGGTTCGAGAGGTTCAACTTTCTGGACTAGTTTACCTTAGGTGGATGTATCCATTTGAGCGACACATGAAAGTTTTGAAGGGATATGTAAAGAATCCAAATCGCCCTGAAGGTTGCATTGTTGAGCGCTACATAGTAGAAGAAGCACTAGAATTTTGCAGTGATTACTTATTGGATGTGGAAGCCATAGGTCTCCCAAAACGACGTCATTCACCAGAAGTAGAATGGAAAGGAACGTCAGGAGCTAGTACAATGAATCTTACCCTTGAAGAATGGAGTCAAGCACATTTATATGTGCTTCATAACATTGACGAGGTTGATCCATATGTTGAAGACCATAAGACCTATGTAAGAAATTGCAATCCTAGGCAAGCTAGGAATGAGAGGTGGGTGACAAATGAACATAACAAAACCTTTATTACTTGGTTTCGAGCAAAAATCCTTGAGAAGGTGCAATCAGAAGATGTTTCAGAAAATTTGAAGTTGTTATGTCATGGCCCAAAATTTCAAGTGATGAGCTACACATGAATGGTCGTGAAAAATGTCAAGTTTTACACGAAGTCGAAAGATGATAAAAGTGTGAACCAAAATAGTGGTGTGATTCTAGTGGCTCAAACAATGCAAGTTGCTAGTGCAAAAGATAAGAACCCCGTATACGCGAATTTGTCATATTATGGGGTGATTGATCGTATATGGGTTCTCATCTACTCAGATATGCTACAAATTCCGGTGTTTTTTTGTAATTGGGTTGAACCCAATAACAATGGTATACAAGTTGATGAAATGGGTTTCACTTCAGTGGATCTTAATAAAGCAGGGCATACGTATGAGCCATTGATCTTGGCAACACAAGCTAAACAAATATTTTATGTTATCGATCCTAACGATAAAAGGCGACACATTGTCATGTCATCTCCAAAAAGAAACATTTATGATGATTTTGAGGAAACATGTGAAGAAGATTCCGATACTATTACAATGGTCCATTCATATGAAGATGAAAATGATCAAGATATATATAGAAGAAGTGATCATACAGAAGGTGTTTGGGTCAATGACGATACCCAAGTTGAAGGAGATAAATCTAGTAATCCGGTGGCAAGCAAGAAAAGAAAATTCAATGACAACTCACAAAATGTAGATCGATAATAAGTTACAATTTTTCTTTTTATACATTGATTTCAAGTTATGTAACACCCCAAATTTTTGGAACTCGGGGAGTTACTGGTTAGGACCTCACAATGTGTCCCGACCTTAGTTTGACAACAACTTTACTAGGATCTTACAACAAGGCACAAATGTATTTAAAACAATTTCAAAACATAATATTTTTGTGGTATGAATGTACACATGTGACAGCCTTACAAATATATATATAGGTACATAACATGCATGCCGTATGGAAGACTCCCCCGTCCCCATCTATTGAGTACGTGGACCCGGCTGACCATCCGTCCCGAATCTCTCTGCAACTGTTTATCTCTACACAAACTACAACACGGATAAACCGTTAGCCAATAATCTAAAAATAAGACGAATAACGATAGCACAAACACAATCAAGATAACATAAAACAATCATCATGCTGGCACACAAACCGGTTATTATCTAGTAGTTAAGTGATTCACCTTATTTCATTTTACAGTTATAGCACGAGAAATCTTAAGAGTTCTCGCCTCCGTTCCTTATCCAACTGGGTGTAGGTCTAGCTTACCTCCGCCGGTAGCATCACTACAAACCGAGTGTGGACTAGTCCCTAAAGAAACCCTCAACGCCCTCAAGCTAACTGAGCAGAATGCCACCGCCCGTTACTCTTAGGCCAAGTATAGGTCGGTAATTATCTATCACAACCTATAACTCTAAACATCTCAATCACACACCACTATCATCATTCATTCTCATATTCAGAAGTCAGCTAAGTAAGCCCAAAGGACTTACCTGTTACAATTCTCGATTCTCTGTAAATCAAACTCGTTCTGTAACTGTAGCAATTCAGTTGCCTGTCAAAGGAGATAAGTGCATTAGCACACTCCCAAAGTAATTAGAAGTCTAAAACTTCTAAGATAGAAGATCGTAATAGGACATAACTAATTACTGTACTAATTTATGGTAAAATGACTATTTTACCCTTGGTCCCGAGACTCCCAGAATTTCCAAAATTTATGTCTAAACTTCTATTTGAGACTCTAAAGTCATATTCTAACTCTTAAAGTTTAGTTTGGTTTCAAACTGGCACTTTTCCTATTTTCCTATTTTCCAAAAGATCGTAAAGGTCCAACTTCGGTTTCAAATATAAAATTCGTAAAAGCTTATAAAAATTCTGAAATAATTCCCTAGATCATCTATGATGTTCCATCTAACCTTAGGAGCAAGAATTTCTCAAAACTGTTCATCCATCATTTTTATAAAAAATTCTCAAAGTTGGCTACTACACTTAAAATTTCTATACTTAACCAAAAATCCAAAGTTTACAAAAACTGCTTAAGTACCCAACTTCGGAAGCTTATAACTTCTAATCCGACCGTTCATTTCTTCTCAAATTTTAATATAGTAAACTACGTACATCTACCTATCATCTATTAAAATTTCAACGGTGGATCTTCGACCTAACTCTTAAACATTGATCTACAAGCTAAGCAGTTTCTCACTTCTACAACTGAATAAAACACCAATATAAAAGCACAGTAGTTCGTTCTTCCCTACTTCTGACCGCACAACTGCACCACTATTCTCTACCCACACACCTCATGACTCAACCCTCCTAAACAGCAGCAATTGCTATCCTCTTAACTTTTCAATCATAAATAAAATAAAGGATCTAACTAAATAATATTATCTCCTCTATGTAAATTAACGTCAAACTAATGAGGTGATAAACTTACTCAGCTGTGATGCAGGAAGGCTCCTAGGCAATCAACGGGCTGTTAGAGTGTCGAACGTCTAGGTGAGTAAGATAAAGGGTCGGTCTTGGCTGCACGAGAGATGATAGTATCAAGGCCCTCTCACAGCAGTAACTGGCTCTACAGACCCGAGACAAGAGAGGGGTAGAATGACGTACACAGGAGGATCGGTAGAGAGATTAAGGTGCAGACGGAAATAAGCCTCACTGCACTAACCTTGATTCAGTCGCGAGATCAGGAGGGGATCGTATGTGCTTGGAGCGGCTGTATGTGTGCAGAAGGCTGGTGTGGTTCCGTTGCTGCCTTCATCTGATGATGGGAAGTCGGAGAGAAGGGAATGCTCGACCTGCTGCTAGCGAAGGAAGGAGATGACGATTGCTGTGAATCTGGACAGATTACAAGCGGCTGCAAATGGAACGAGATCACGCAAATCTCGGCTGTTACAATCCTTCGTAACGTTCAGCAATTGAACGTGTGTTACAGGTGGACTGGCGTGCTCCTGGACTCGCGAAGGAAATGGCCCGCTACTCCTTCTCCATCCGGTTGGGTTCGATTTGCTGCAGGGCCAGTACCGAAGTGAAGCTACTGGGCTGGGCGAGATCTGCTGGGCACGCTGGCTGGCTGAAGCTGGGCGCTGCTGGGCGCTGGGCACACTGTTGGGCAAGTTCCTGGGCTGGGCAAGCTGCTGGCAATCTTTTGGGCGCTGGGCAAGCTTCTGGGCGGGTTGGGCTGAAGTTGGCAAGCTGATGGGCTGCAGATGGGCGCTGGACTGAAGAAGCGCTGGGCTGATCGAAGCTGGGCGCTCGCATACGGGTTGGGGCTGGCACAAGGGTGAAGGGAGCAGCAGCCCGATGCTAGCTGCAGTCCGGAAACGAGATCTCGACTAACTGGTGCACGGAATAGACCGATACGGATCATGTTATAGTTTAGGATTTGTTATAAAGATCCTATCATTTTATGTGAAGGGAAGCTACATAAAATGATAAATTTTATATAGATCCTATCATTTTATGTGAAGGGAAGCTACATAAAATGATAAATTTTATAATAATGTGTCTAACTAAGTAGACGGATATGGACCAACTGATCGAAATCGGTTTTGTTACAGAAATAAACGGAATAAAAAAATTCCGGATATTACATCAGTACCCCCTTAAAATAAGTTTCGTCCCGAAACTTAAAAGAAGACTCGTAAAGTCGGAGTCCATACAAAAGAACTAAAGCGCCGGAAAGAGGTCACAACGGTCGAGTTATGATTTGTTTCCGAAATAGCCGGAAGAAATATTTCCGGGTATTACATCAATCCCGCCTTAGAATAAGTTTCGCCCCGAAACTTAAGATACTCCGGTCATAAGGTCAACCCTCAAAGTACGAATCTAGTGTATCTACTTGTTACCGCACACGACTCATCGTTTCCACATATAAGTATCCCGCACATCAAGGTCACCAATAGCACACATCCCGACTAAGCACTCACGCATGAAATCAGCAAGTTGTTAGACAATATAACACAGATATAGGGCTAAGCCCTAACTCGTCGCCCCTTAGATTACAACTATCTCGACAAAGGTCTCTAAAAGGTTATGTCTTATCCTAGGTAGCCTCGTCTGAAATCTTTTCCTGTACAGACCTCACAAGTGCGTGCTACCACGTTCTAGAGTTGTAACTAGATATCTCACCGGTATCATCCGGCTTCATTGCCCGATCCTCTAAGTCGATGTCCTAACTTTTATTTGGTAAGTATCCCTCTAACTGAATCCGTAGAAAACTGGGGTTACACTCTCCAATAGGGTGAGGATTACTAGTCCATCAATCACTTATAAACCACTTTACCGCCTCAAGTTGTCGCATTTTGCAACTTACCTCCAGATCCTTTGATGACCGTACAGAAAATAACCTAGTCAACTTTCTTCCCTTCGTTATGATTACTTGACTACAAACTCAGGCCAAAGGTCTTGAACCTCTGCCAACACTTTACGAAGTGCCTAATGCTCTACATATCACGACCCACTTGGTCTCATCTTTTAATATGACTCAGTCATCTTATTCCTCAGGTAAGTACTCATCACTTTTACCCTTTTCTAGTCTAGCACTGGAGACACAAATCTAGTGGTCATCATCTGCATTCACTTAACATTATTATAATATTTATGGATCTCTAATATATTGTTAGCTCAAACTTAGGCCCCTCGCGTATTTTCCAAGGTTTTGAGTGACATAAAAATATGTCCGGAATGACGGTATTACATACAAGGTGATCTCACATCACCGTAATTTGTTCACACTACTCAAAAGTTGTTTACATTGCACTGTGTCCTATAATATCCCTCTGACTCGCAACGCAACTCAACTCCATTCCGATATATAATTCTCCTTATACTCTACTCTTGAGATTATGTTTTCAATATGTACTGGTAATGGTTTGTAAGTACACTCCCATAGCTTCCTTTTCTTATATGTCTTTCAATTCAGCTTGATAGTTACTCACCTTGAGCTTGTTAGTGCAGGCCCTACGCAACACCTTTATTACTTCGTTACTTCTTTCCTCATTACATCAAGAAACTCATTCTAAAGTACCCTGCTGGGTACTAAATTCCAAATATACTGGTCTGCCAACATGTGACGAGGTCGGCATGCTTCACTTGGATCTATAATGGGGTACCATTCCGTTTCTATACTTCTGTGTGCACGTACTTTCTCGTCTATCTAGATGGTGATACAGTTCCTCTACAAAATTTCTTGTCACTCCATGTAGCCTAGTGCACGTTCCTTCCAAACGAAATGCATTTCACAAATTATCATCGTCTTAAACTCGACACATCATTTTCTGTACTCTCGAGTTTCTTGTTCTGTGGGTTAGGACTCCTCGCGCTTTTGTTTTGCTATTTTGATAATTATGTTGTCACCCGCTACTCATAAGGACATTTCCCCTGAGTCCAAAATGATGGACTCCAAAACTCTCCCTCTCAATTGCACCATAAGTCCTATCCGGATGAAATACCAAGTACCTTCCTTACTTGCCTTAAGGAACTAAGATAACGGTTGGAAGACGACCTCTCCTGTTTACTTTTGGAATTCTTTTAACACGGATCCAAACTCTCTAACTCAACCGGAATTTGATCTTAACCAGCCAGTACGGGATCTCTAACACAATTCTCTTCATGCCTTTAATTAATCAAAGAAGGTTGTCATTACCTACTTACGGAAATCCTCCAAGGCATCGGTAAGGCTAATTCATAAATCCATAGTCACGACTATCTCTTCTTAACGGCACATAACTCACCAATACCAGCAACACTTGCACGTCCTCCGTTGACATTGGTTAGTCTATAGTTGACTTACCTCAATATCTCGTACTCACTCTTCTCATACTTCCACTGGCCTAAAATTTTGTCAGTATCAACTACTAGTTTAATCCTTTCCCCTTCGTTAGTTCGTTCTATACTTCCCACTTCCATTTCCTTAGGACAACTCTCTTTCTCGATTTTCCTAAGTCATTCTCACATGTTCCTTCCTTAGCGTTGTTTATAATAGTTCTCCGTTGAATTCTATTGACTCTGCTCCCGGCCTCCTACTCCTTTTGATACTAGCGTCGTGATTCCTCACCACTTCTTATCTCTCTGACGAGGTCAAAACTTCTCTATATCTGTGGGGTTCTATCTTCACTCTTACACTCAATTGTAGGTCTTCATTCTGTGTATCTTTTAGTCACATGGGTCTCTTCCGCCCATATCGTTGGAGAATCATCCTTCTTCCTTGTATGAAGTGATACACATACTCTGTCTTGGCTGACATAGAATCTTATCAAGAGTGTATACTTCTTACTCCTCTAGTTCTCCTTTTAGAATCCATCTGTACTATTTGTGGTATGTAAATCACTTACAGAGTTCCCTTGGTCTCAAATAACATAAGGGGGTCATTCCTGGTCGTCTAGTCTTTCTTCTCAAGTTCTTAAATAGAGTTACTGACTCAACTCACTCTATCTTACTGTTAAGGTTACTAGCACATGTACCAATTTAAATTCACATTTGTCGCCGTTGATCTCTTAAAGGGATCTCCAGTTGTCTATAAAATTCTTCCATAATTCTATGGTTATCCTCTTATCTGCCAACCAGTTACTACTAGTTGACCCGCACGTGTTATGTCTCAGTTATTACCAACTAGTATGTAGTTGAGCTTCTATAAGATCACGGACTTATGGTTCTTCTATCTCTTTTGGAGTTTGATACACTTGGTAAAATCTATATTCTCCAATCCTTTAGCTCCTTCCAAGTCTGCACTTCTCTTGTTCTTTTATGGGGTCACTATACTCTAATGAGTCTAGTCCTAACATTCATCTGTCGTCAAGGAGTTTAACCAGGCTTCCACAATAACTCGTAAGTGTGTCTCAACGATTCTTCTTACTTAGTTCATCGTTTGCTTGCGGTTCTCCGATATGACCGTCAATGTTGGTAACTTAAACTTTTAGGTGATTGATAAGTTATTGTGGACTCTCTCTAGTCCACCAAAATTACTTCCCCACATTGTTCCCCTTGATTGGTGTTGTTTTGATCCTGCTACCTTTATAGACATTCGTTGTCTCAATTTTAGACTTCTAGTTTCTTTGATACTTATGTCGGACTTTCATTCAAAATTCTCGTATCCTTGAAGGACTCCACATGCTTCCATGGTTACAAAATTTATTTCTCGTCATCAGACTCACTCTTTATCTTTGTACCTTTTTAATTTCTCACAACTGGGTCAACACTCTATCTTCTTTGTACTCTCATGTTCATGCTTGCTTATGGCGGCGTCCGCCTTGACAGTAACGTCCTTTACTCCGAAACTCTTGGTTGTACTCCGTTCTATATGATTCTTGTTTTTCCATTATTATCTCCATTCTACGCTCTCGTCGTCTCTTGCATGGCTTCCAATTCCTTCTATCTAAGGTGACTCGGGAACTTCTTTCTCATCCGGTTGTACTGGTGGTAAAAATTATCTCAACATCTTTACTGCTTTGCCCACCCGTTCTTCGGATGATTTATAAGGTCACTAGGACGTCCACCAGAGTATCATACTCAATCTTGGTCTGAATCCCTTAACTCGTCTGGAAAACTCTTCAAACTCGTTACCGATTTATCATGAGGCGCTAATCGCTTCATGATATCACAACTAAAGAATACAAGATATCCTTTAGGATACTAGCATGCTACACACACATATATATATAATTTACACTAAAACCTATCAATATAAGTATTATACTAACTCACCTATCGTTCTAAGCTGCAGAGATCCACGGAGACAATGGGGTCCGACGTACTACTAACCCAACAACCCGACTATGCACGTGTGTAAAAACAGAAATCCGTTTTTAAAATCTTAGACCCCTTTCGGGTTCTGGTTATTTTATACATTTGGTCTTTTAGAAGATTTCAAGTGTCATTGTTGCCAACCCAGAGCTCTGATACCATGTTGTAACACCCCAAATTTTTGGAACTCGGGGAGTTACTGGTTAGGACCTCACAATGGGTCCCGACCTTAGTTTGACAACAACTTTGCTAGGATCTTACAACAAGGCACAAATGTATTTAAAACAATTTCAAAACATAATATTTTTGTGGTATGAATGTACACATGTGACAGCCTTACAAATATATATATAGGTACATAACATGCATGCCGTATGGAAGACTCCCCCGTCCCCATCTAATGAGTACGTGGACCCGGCTGACCATCCGTCCCGAATCTCTCTGCAACTGTTTATCTCTACACAAACTACAACACGGATAAACCGTTAGCTAATAATCTAAAAATAAGACGAATAACGATAGCACAAACACAATCAAGATAACATAAAACAATCATCATGCTGGCACACAAACCGGTTATTATCTAGTAGTTAAGTGATTCACCTTATTCCATTTTACAGTTGTAGCACGAGAAATCTTAAGAGTTCTCGCCTCCGTTCCTTATCCAACTGGGTGTAGGTCTAGCTTACCTCCGCCGGTAGCATCACTACAAACCGAGTGTGGACTAGTCCCTAAAGAAACCCTCAGCGCCCTCAAGCTAACTAAGCAGAATGCCACCGCCCGTTACTCTTAGGCCAAGTATAGGTCGGTAATTATCTATCACAACCTATAACTCTAAACATCTCAATCACACACCATTATCATCATTCATGCTCATATTCAGAAGTCAGCTAAGTAAGGCCAAAGGACTAACCTGTTACAATTCTCGATTCTCTGTAAATCAAACTCGTTCTGTAACTGTAGCAACTCAGTTGCCTGTCAAAGGAGATAAGTGCATTAGCACACTCCCAAAGTAATTAGAAGTCTAAGACTTCTAAGATAGAAGATCGTAATAGGACATAACTAATTACAGTACTAATTTATGGTAAAATGACTATTTTACCCTTGGTCCCGAGACTAACAGAATTTCCAAAATTCATGTCTAAACTTCTATTTGAGACTCTAAAGTTATATTCTAACTCTTAAAGTTTAGTTTGGTTACAAACTAGCACTTTTCCTATTTTCCTATTTTCCAAAAGATCGTAAAGGTTCAACTTCGGTTTCAAATATAAAATTCGTAAAAGCTTATAAAAATTCTGAAATAATTCCCTAGATCATCTATGATGTTCCATCTAACCTTAGGAGCAAGAATTTCTCAAAACTGTTCATCCATCATTTTTATAAAAATTCTCAAAGTTGGCTACTACACTTAAAATTTCTATACTTAACCAAAAATCCAAAGTTTACAAAAACTGCTTAAGTACCCAACTTCGGAAGCTTATAACTTCTAATCCGACCGTTCCTTTCTTCTCAAATTTTAATATAGTAAACTACGTACATCTACCTATCATCTATTAAAATTTCAACGTTGGATCTTCGACCTAACTCTTAAACATTGATCTACAAGCTAAGTAGTTTCTCACTTCTACAACTGAATAAAACACCAATATAAAAGCACAGCAGTTCCTTCTTCCCTACTTCTGACCGCAAAACTGCACCACTATTCTCTACCCACACACCTCATGACTCAACCCTCCTAAACATCAGCAATTGCTATCCTCTTAACTTTTCAATCATAAATAAAATAAAGGATCTAACTAAATAATATTATCTCCTCTATGTAAATTAACGTCAAACTAATGAGGTGATAAACTTACTCAGCTGTGATGCAGGAAGGCTCATAGGCAATCAACGGGCTGTTAGAGTGTCGAACGTCTAGGTGAGTAAGAGAAAGGGTCGGTCTTGGCTGCACGAGAGATGATAGTATCAAGGCCCTCTCACAGCAGTAACTGGCTCTACAGACACGAGACAAGAGAGGGGTAGAATGACGTACACAGGAGGATCGGTAGAGAGATTAAGGTGCAGACGGAAATAAGCCTCACTACACTAACCTTGATTCAGTAGCGAGATCAGGAGGGGATCGTATGTGCTTGGAGCGACTGGATGTGTGCAGAAGGCTGGTGTGGTTCCGTTGCTGCCTTCGTCTGATGATGGGGAGTCGGGAGAGAAGGGAATGCTCGACCTG
The DNA here is from genome assembly GCA_033239125.1 of Fagopyrum homotropicum. NCBI lineage: Eukaryota > Viridiplantae > Streptophyta > Magnoliopsida > Caryophyllales > Polygonaceae > Fagopyrum > Fagopyrum homotropicum. The sequence goes on from BSWB01000006.1 coordinate 87,529,126, forward strand.
CTGCTAGCGAAGGAAGGAGATGACGATTGTTTTGAATCTGGACAGATTACAAGCGGCTGCAAATGGAAAGAGATCACGCAAATCTCGGCTGTTACAATCCTTCGTAACGTTCAGCAATTGAACGTGTGTTACAGGTGGACTGGCGTGCTCCTGGACTCGCGAAGGAAATGGCCCGCTGCTCCTTCTCCATCCGGTTGGGTTCGATTTGCTGCTAGGCCAGTACCGAAGTGAAGCTACTGGCTGGGCGAGATCTGCTGGGCACGCTGGCTGGCTGAAGCTGGGCGCTGCTGGGCGCTGGGCACACTGCTGGGCAAGTTCCTGGGCTGGGCAAGCTGTTGGAAATCTTTTGGGTGCTGGGCAAGCTTCTGGGCGGGCTGGACTGAAGCTGGCAAGCTGATGGGCTGCAGATGGGCGCTGGACTGAAGAAGCGCTGGGCTGATCGAAGCTGGGCGCTGGCATACGGGATGGGGCTGGCGCAAGGGTGAAGGGAGCAACAACCCGATGCTAGCTGCAGTCCGGAAACGAGATCTCGACTAACTGGTGCACGGAATAGACCGATACGGATCATGTTATAGTTTAGGATTTGTTATAAAGATCCTATCATTTTATGTGAAGGGAAGCTACATAAAATGATAAATTTTATATAGATCCTATCATTTTATGTGAAAGGAAGCTACATAAAATGATAAATTTTATAATAATGTGTCTAACTAAGTAGACGGATATGGACCAACTGATCGAAATCGGTTTTGTTACAGAAATAAATGGAATAAAAAAAATTCCGGATATTACAAGTTAGGTACGTGAGTTTAATGAACAAAATTTTGAAATTTATTGTTATATGTTTTACTTATCTATGTTATTCATCTTTATTATAGTAGTCTGATGTTTGTTTTGTTTTAATGTAGATGACTTCCAAAAAACCTACAAGTAAGTCTACTACATCTACTAGCATGAGGGGTGCCACCATGGCGAAGTTGGTCACTAGAGCTATTACTGCCGGAGAGAAGTTTGAAGTTGAGTGGAATGGAGATGGTCAACCCATAGGTCAACACGCATCTCATTTAACAAGTTATATTGGCACAACTGTAAAGCGGTTGGTGTCAATCACATATCTTGATTGGCGTGCCATCCCAGAGTCACTGAATGAAATGGTTTGGAAAGAAGTTTTGGTAAATTCTCAATTGAACGCTCTGGTGCATTTACTTTTTAATTCTTTATTTTCTATTAATATATTCTTATTGTAGTCACTACAATTATCATTACAAATTTTTCTTATAAATATTGTTGGTTGAATTATTACTTTTGTAGACAGGATTTATTCTACCACCGGAAAAGAAGACTTGGGTATTGAAAGTTGCTAACAATTTGTGGAGGAGGTTCAAGTCAGACTTGACAAAAAATCGCATTTATGACAAAGATGGTGAAATTTGTATTTCTCCTCCAGAAATCTATGTTCAATATATTTCTCAAGATCAATGGGACATGTTTATTAAAAGTCGTCAGACTAGACAATTCCAGGTAAGAGTATTTCTTAATGTTAGGTGGCTTACAATTTTGGACTATGTATTATCTCTAGGTATGAGCACTTCTAAATGTTAAAATGAGAAGCTAGTCTGAGTTTTATATTTTCAAATACAGGAATCAAGTGAAGTACATCGGGAACTCTCTCTAAAGAATAAATACTCATATAGAGGGTCTCGTGCTGGGTATGCTAGAATAGCTGAAAATATGGTAATACTTATACATCATGAGAGTTTTTTTGAGAATGTTAAATTATTGGATATAATTTATACGAGTAAATTGTAATTTATAAAATTGTATAACTATGCAATCATCTCATGATTTAGAAAATGGAGCTTGGGACTTCTACAGTTTCACGATCAGAGGTATGGAAGAGAGCTCGGAAGCATAAGGATGGTCATTATTCTTCTGAAGTACAAGAGGTGGTAAACAAAATGGTGAGTTTGTTATATCTTATTTAAAATTTTACATCATGTGAAGTTTCTGAATATATATATGTATGTAAACATGTGAAAAAAAATATTTAAACACATTAGGAAAGTTTGTCGGAACAAGCAACATTAGGGGAGATTGATATTTCCGGCCGAAAAGATATTCTATCAATGGCATTGGAAAAAGATGAACATCCGGGCCGTACTAGAGGAGTTGGTCAGTATGTCACCATCACCGAACATTTTGGACATGCTAGTAGATCTACATCAAGTGGAAAAGAGGGATCCTCTTCTGCCATAAGAGAAATCGAAGACAAAATGGAGGAAAAACTCAAAGCATTACGAGAAGAAAATACACAATCTCAAGCAGCATCTCAAGCACAAATTCAAGGAATGCAAGAATTTATTGAGAAATTACTTCGTCAAATGAATAAAGAAATGACAAATGTGCCTATCCCTGAGTTTATACGACCAATGCCTAATGTTGAGACGACTAATGATCCCTCTCCTTCCATTCTTCAATCTACATCGGCAGAGTCTTCATCTAAGGTACTTTAATCTTACTATATAATGTTGTTGATGTTTTAGATAAAAAAAACTTGTACCAACTTCAATTCTTATTATTTTAAGTAGCAGATTTCTTTTGAGAAAGCTTACATAATTGTTCTTGTATCTTCTCTCTTAAATCATAAGTTGCATGAGCCGCCCCTAAAGAAAGCACACACAACAGAAGTTGTTGAGACATGTGTACCAGACGTGCCTGCCATCAATATATCATCATTGCCAAAAACAAATTCAATGAATTTAGAGGTGAAATCAAAGTAAGAATATGTATTATTTTGTTTTACAAACATTCTAAAACATGTGGCTTTATGTGTTCTGTAGAAATATGTTCCATGTGATTTGTTTTGGCCGAAGATGGATAAAAAAGTGGCAATAGAGAGTGTGTGCATTTCCACAACAGCAGTTACATTACACCACCGGATATTAGAGCATGGTTTGCAGAAAGTTCAAGTGATAACCCCAATACAAGGAGAAGTGGTGCTTCCACGACCTACTGATGAAGCTCGTATAATTTTTGAAGCTGTTGGTGGTTTTGTTGCGTGGCCATCTGATTTTGTTATAACCACTATGGTATGATAATATTATAGTTTGTGTTGTACTAAATGCATAATCTACTTGAGTAAATGATTTAAATAGGAAGGTATGAGTTATTTACATTACTTGCATTGGAGGGCATACCAATACTTAATTGCCAATATTTATATTGATAACTCTTAAGTTGAAAATTGCAGAACATACCCAAAAAGAAATCAAAATCTCGTCGCATCATTGGACGACAGTTAGAAGATCAAGCTACAACTAATCTATCGTTGAAAAGAGTCATGATCAGTCAAGAGGTAATTTTTTTTAACTTAATATTATATTGTTTTTATTTAATTAAGAAGTTATACTAATTACTTTAGAAAACAAGGTATCTACGTTGCCCCAAAGGATGGATGTGATCACAAACGAGTCTACATCAAACATATCATCAAAACCAGTTACTGTCAACTCATTCTCAAACAATGTGAAGAATTTTATTTGGTACCATCGTGCCATGGGAGAAGATAATCGGTGTATTAATTTGCCCAAGTCACTCTTCGGGTATGAGCACACACTTATGGTTGGTAAGGTGCATGTTGGAAAGTTGTTGGAGCAAAAGGAAATGGAAGATCATGCCATTTCGTTGTATATCAAGTGAGTTTAATATTAATCTTTGATGATTGAACTATACTTTATAAATAATTAATCTACTTGTGTTGCTTGTAGATACTTGTGGGATAAACATTGTCACAACATCAATCACATGTACGGATTCCTTTGTCCGTCAAGGATATCTCATGGAGGCTGTCGTAAGAAAATGATAGATTGTCAAAAATATATTGCTAGCTCAATAAGGGGTGAAATTGAGATGAAGATGATTTTGGTGCCATATAATATCAGGTAACTAAATAATTCACCAATAATTGTCAAAATACACATGTTTGAAAATGTTTGGATTAATTTCATCAAATAACATAAGAGCACGTGTGGAACATATATAGGTTTCATTGGGTGTTAGTTGTTGTCAATGTTAAAGATGATACCGTCTACTACCTTGATCCACTCAGAGAGGAGATTCCTTTACCTGTTCGAAGCTTTTTTGATACGTAAGTGTTGTTTTTGTTAAAATAATTTTGTTTATCCCTTTTTTATTTTTCGTTATTTGTGCTTATGAACCTAGCTTATAATGAAGGGTTGGTTAAACAACCTGTATCTATTTACTTTGCAAGTATGTCCACTTTTTAATTAATGTTTTTTATTATCTTGATTAGAAAATATCATTTAAACTATTATAAAGCACAATTGTTTTATAAATATTCTTCAAGTTAATATGAAACACAGTTGTATAATACATTTATATATTTTACAGGAGCTTAAAGATGTTTTGGGCTTCAAAAGGTCAAAAGAAATCTCGTCAACATACTCGATGGATCAAAGTAAAGGTAAAACTATTGAATGTATAGTTTCTTATGAAATTAAGATAATTATATTCATATCAATTGGTAAATATTATCACTATAGGAACACATGAAAATCAATGTAAATGATTATGTGACTTATGTACGTTGAGAATATATATGCTGTCATATGAAGAGATATGATGGCTATCGAAAATGACTTAATGCATGTGTTTCTACGTAATTATATGTATACAAAAAATAGAAGATATACTTGTGCAAACACCACTTTGATTCCAATTTTTTTCATAATTATATAAGTTTTTTTTCTTTCATTTTTATGTAGTGTCCATCCCAACCCAATAAAGTTCAAAGTGGATTATACGTGTTGCGGTATATGTGGGAGATTATCAAAAAACGAAACAGTAGTGCGATCCCTGAAGAGGTAAATTTACTTTATCTAGAATCCAAACTTTAAATAATGTATTCAAAATGTATATATTGTGTCTAGTGGTACAAAGAAGCTTATTTAAGAAAACCAATCGAACTTAGTCAATAAGGACAATTTTTATGGATCATATGGGCTATAGATTTATATAACATTCATGCTTGTAGCTTTATATGGATAAGTTTATGTTAATATGTTGTATTCCTTTTATTTTTTTTCAGTATTACTTGAGACCGCACAAGGCTTACACCCAAGAAGAAATTGATGAAATTCGTGTACAATGGCTAGAATTCTTCAGTCAAATGACGGACATTTAGATGCAAAGCTTCAAATAACGCAGTTTATGATGTGAAGCCATCTTCACAGGTCAATTGGTTGTCGTTTAAAGTTTTAAGTGTCACTCTTTTTTTTTTCATAGAGAGACATGGTCATTTAAGGTTAAGTACGCTTCTATACATTGCTCACATATTCCTGAACTACATGGCTAGATATTATATAGATTTTTTGTTGGGATGAGATGCTTGGTTGGTTTTGAAATTAATGGTTAAATATTGATTGTTGGTGGAAATAAATGTTGGGTCATTTCAGCTTGAATGGATTATTATGTGTAAATATGGGGAGATTACAACAACAGAGGAAGGGCTAACTTAAGCAAATTAATAATAAATAATAATAACTCAAACATCACGGTTATTGTTGGAACCGTGACATTGGGTACATTTTTTTAGCGCCAAAAAATATTTTTCATCATGCACCTTTTAACACGGTTCATATGAATTCGGGATAAAATGTATCCCTTTGGCGCCACCTTTTTGGTTTTTTTACCCCGGTTGAATAAACGGACTGATAGCCCTTTTATCACGGTTTAATCGGAACCGTGATAAAAGGTATTGTCCTTTTATCCCGGTTGGTAAAATGGGATAAATGGCCTTTTATCACGGTTCAATATAAACCGAGATAAAAATACCCTTGCACAAATATTCACCGCCTCTTTTATCACGGTTTTAACCGTGATAAAAAAGTCTTTTATCACGGTTTTAACCGTGATAAAAAAAGTCTTTTATCACGGTTATAACCGTGATAAAAGAGACGTCGGTTCAAGAACTAATAAACAGGAACCGGTTTAGGACCTTATACCCCGGTTCTAGAACCGCGATAAAAAATACCTATTATCACGGTTCCTTCCCAAGCAACCTATTATCCCGGAACCTACTATCACGGTTCAAAACCGGGATAAAAGGTCAAATTCAACCGTGATAAAAGGCCTTTTTTGTTGTAGTGTTAGTATTATGGACCTTATAGTTAAGATGATAGAGAGCTATCATAGCCTTTTTGACAATGCCGTTGGGCTTAGGATAGTATACATATGATGATTAGCACGCTCAAGTTATCGAGTTGATCATCACGTTTTAGCGAGCACCCCGGTGATTTCTCGAACTCCTTTAGAGGACATCGTAGCAGAAGAGTAGAGATGATGTAACCAAAGGACAAACAAGTGGAAGAGAACCTCGAGATAGTTTAGGCAAAACTAAGAAGGAAGTCGTACAAGTAAGGAAACGGAAAGAAGAGATAAGTGGTGGGTTCCAAAGGAAGCAACGAGTGAACAACAATGAAGCAACTAGAGACAATGAAAGTGAGATTTTTCCAAGTGCGGTATCGAGGAACTAAATATGTGAATCAAGAAAAGAGGACTACATTCTCGCTCGAGGATAAAAAGTGGTGTTCTAAGTATGACGAGTTTTCAATAGGCGCTCCTGAGTATGAGAGTCAAGATGAAAAGAGTGGTCAAACAATTGTGAAAGATTGACGAGAACCGTAAGTTAAGCTTACAAGGGTACCGGAGGGTGTAGTGACAATCCTTGCTAGATTCTAAGCGGGTGACTTATTCAGAAATTAGAGAGTTACGAGGAGGATCACATGGTGAAAGTTCACATGGTGGAATTACCACGGAGAGTCAATCGTTTTCCGTCACTGTGATGAGACTGAGCAACGCTAAGAAGGAGTAAGCGTGTGCTGATGGTGATCTTTAGAAGATGAAATATGAAACAAGGAGCTTGGACCAAAGGACTTAAGTTGTCAACCAAGAGGAGTGAGAGTGGATGCTAATGAGTGTCAGAATATTTGAGAAGTGCTTTTGCAAAACATTATGAAGAGTGGTTAATCCTATGAAGGTGGGTCTTATGACACGGAAGAACCGAGAAGGTATCGTTATCTTAGAGAAGTGAAAGGGAGCGTAGAGCATAGAAAGAGTTAATGGAGGGTGTGAGGAGTGAAATGACCAAGTGAAGTTTAAGGCAGAGTACCCCAAGAGGGTATCCTCAGGAATATGGTAACATGAAAGTGTGGTACGAGAGTAAGTCGTTGATCTTGGAAAGGGTCATTAATGAGCTAATCGGTGACCACTAAGAATGCACAGGTGCGGGTTGATACTGGTGATTGTAGGTGGGGAGAGTAACCCAGGAGATTGGATCATGAAGAGGGGTAACAAGAATGTGGAATATTCGTAATGGTTGAATGTCGGCAACAAAGAGGTATATCAATGGAAGCGCAAATATCTTAATCAAGTAACGATTTACCGACTCCAACAAGTGATGGTAACGTACCTTGTTGAGAGGGATTGTAACGATTTGGTGCGACCTTCTTAGGTCATGAGATTTTCATATCGAGGAATGGCATGGCTTAGGTAAAGAGAACTAGAAGGACGAAAAGGGAAAGGAGTCTTCTATGGTTATTGTGCGTAAAGAGAGGATATATAAGGGGATGTATGGTATGTTTGTTCTAAAGTGATGATGTCATGTTTTCGCGAGCAGAAGCTAAGTCAAAGTTTTGAGACTCGCATGGCGAAGCCATAGTGGTTGTCACGTGAAATGAGGAATATGGATTAGGGTAATGCTGCAAGTTTAGAGTAATAATGTGAGTGCTTGGTGGAGTTATGAGTGGATCTTCAGTTATTGTGGTAGGGAAATTTTGCCTAAAGGCATTCTAGTACGGTGTGAAGTTGTTCGTGGATACCAAGAGAAACATAAGGTGGCCAATAAGAGTAAGAGAAGATTGAGGTTTTGGAAGTTTGATGTTTATATGGGATGTACAAGAAGTACATGAAAGAATGAGGTCAAAACCTCTCCGCTCGTCTCACTCTATACCTACTTGAAGAAAGGATGTCTATGGTGAAAGTTGATCAAGGATATAGAGAGCTCTTCCCAAATGTTGGGATGCTAGAGAAAGCGGAGAAGATTGTATCGATTCATTATATGGCATGCTTGAGTCTTGAAGTTAGGACTTTCGTTACTGAACATACGTGCGAGATCAAGAAATATTATTATCGCCATTCCTTCAAAATAAAAAGGGGGATTAAGTTGAGATATTGCTTAACCAAGGCTTCAAGAGTTAGAAAACTCGAGCAAGTCCCTCGAGTTCAGGAGATGAAAGATCTTTGAAAGAGGACGGTCGACATTGTAGCTGAAAATGGAACAATACACGAGTCTTATAGAAGTCACATCAATAGATCGAGGTAGATCAATTATGCCATGACCATTTGTAAAGTGAAAAGACAAGATTGTGTCGGTTATTACGTTATGTGACGAGGCAAGAAAAGATGGAACCTGAGATATCACGGATTCCTATACATCGGAATGAGGATTTTGTCACTAAGGTCGATCTTGGCCCAACCCCAATTTTCAAAGCACCTTACAAATGATATCAATATATGACCTTACTAAGAGACGTGAGTTGTGGGAGCAATTGAATGAGTAATTGCAAGAACTTATTGATAAGAGTTCATTAGAATTAGTGAAATGCTATGGAGAACTCAGAATGTTATCTTCAGCTCTTGATTTGAAGTTTATATTGGAATATATCTTAAACTCTTGATTTGAAGTTGTTATGGAGAACACCAGCTTGTGAAGAGAGAGACGGTTATCTCCGTTTGTACATCGATTACCGTGAGTTGAACAAGATGATGATGAGGGACAAGTACCCCTTACAACGAATGGGAGACCTACGCAATCAGTTGCAAGGGTCGGTAGTTTCTTCTAAAATTAAGTTAAAATTTGATTGTCACCGTTTAAGAATTCGAGAGTGGGATATCGCAAATACGGCATTCCGGACCAACCCGGGGTCACTACAAGTTGTAGTACCCTATGGGCTTAATGATGTCCCGGATAAGAAATTTTCAGTATACTCTTGAAAAAGAGAGAAGTCGTATGACAAGTTGTCTCGGGATGGAAAACCATGAGAGAGATGAAAGGAGTTATAAGTTTCTTAGATGTGTTGAGTATTACCAGATCTGTGAAGAGAGAAGTTGTATAACACCATTTATGGTAACCTCCGGGTGACAATGAAGTATTGTATGGGACGAAAATTGAAAATAGAATTGTTCAAAGTTAAGAGGAGATTTGATGGTATAACTGTTGTGATTTACCTTGAGGTATGATGGGTTTGGAGTGTGCAAGTGATTCTCCAAGACAAAGTCTTGATCGAGTATTGAGGAACGATGTAAAAGTAATAGCATATGTGTCTCATTGGTGAATCCGTGTGGAGTAAAGTACTTCCTTCATCGTTAGGGACTTACTTCAAGAATTGAGGAAACATAACATCAAAATTTGGTTTGACAAGAACCAAAGCCAAAAGTGTAAATTGGAAGTTCGATCTTTTTGGATAAAGAAATCAAAGGTAAAATAATGGAGATGTTGCAATGAGAAAGATCCGAGAAGGAGGTTGAGTTTCCGATATATTGGACCTTTGTGAGATGTTAGGGTGAGTTGGGAAAGTGGTATACCGGGTGGCGTAGCTTCCAAGAGTAGTGAGTGTTCACCCGGTGTTCATGTGTATCAGTTGAGAGAGTACATACACGACTCGAGAAAGATTTTCGGTCATGGTGATTTAGTGGCAGACGAATAGCCGACGAGGCTAATAGGGAGACGGAGTACAGTATCTTTGGTTGAGTTTTACGCCGAGCTAGTAGCATCTATATTATCGACGGGTTAGACTAGTTCATCCCTTAGTTGAGTTGTATATGTGTGTTGTTATAAGTTGTTTGTGCCCCTTGCGGGAATGTGTTTTATGACCAATTATATATTGCGATGGTGGTTGGAGTAGTTGTGTATGTAGATTAGAAGGTTAAGGCCTTCTTAGTTTGAGAGTCCATACCTCGGCCTTAGGGACCGCGAAGTTCGACGAATAGCAAGTTTCAGGACGAACCTTGTTTTTAGGGGATCTAATGTAACGCCCCAAATTTTAGGCGCGTTTGCGATCTTTATTTTTCCAGATTTATCGATATCTTAACAGCTTAAATATTTTTTTACGAGTATTTTTATGTTGTAAATTAATCTTTTACAAGTAATTTACACATTCTTCATTTATTTATTTATTTATTTTATTTGTTTACCTCTCTCCTGGCTAATGAGCCTCTCGCACCCCCCGACCCCTGCTTTCCTTCTTTTCCCGCCCAGACTACAATTTTTGAGCCAACCTATGACCCTAGCTTCCCTGCATACCATTCCCAGCCTATCTGTCGTCCCTCTCCCTCTCTTACACTACCTTCATTCCCCAACCACACATCTCCTCTCCTAACTTCTATCTCTTGGCAGCAGCACCGTCGAGTCATGGAGGTGAGCCCTTCCCTTGCTGCCACCTTGTCAAAACCATGGAGGTCCCCTACAGGAATAGAGCCCTACAGCCCGACATCGATCTCTCTGTCGCCCTTCCACTTAGCCAGCTGCCTACCTTGTGCGACGCCGGAAACAAAGGCGTCTCACCAGAGAATCAGCCTTGCCGGCTCGCTCTCGGCTCGCCGTCTCCGCTGGAGGGGCCTCGGCTCACCTTCGCACCTTGCCGGAACCCACCGAAGGCCGGCTGCCCAGCCTTTGTAAACGCCGCGGCCCTGCTTGCCTCTACAGCACCCGCCTCGAACCGCCGGAGAGCCACACCGTGGAAGACGCCTCTTCCTTCCCGGGAGCCCTTGCCGGAGCCATGGCCGCCGCTAGTGCCACCACCCTCCTCTGCTGTCTGTTGCCCAAGCCGCCGCCTCACACTCTCCCTTCTGCGTACTGTTGAAGGTTGAAGAAAGACTTTTGGATAATTACAAAAGATAACCCATTTTTATACTTTGCATTTCTGGCCCATAGTTTTGATAATTTAATGTTATGCCCCTGCATGCTTAATTACATGTTAGGGCCCTTATTTATATTTTCAGAATATGACCCAAGTTTATGATATTGCTCACCTTTGCTCTAAAAATGTATTTGTCGATTTTAAACTCGGATTTGAATTGCGGGGATATTCTTATCTTTATTTATACTATATATTATGCCTTGTGGAATCCGTTCGGTTTATGACTCAACATTTTAATTGCGGTTTATGACCAAGTTTCAAGAAATTTTATAAATTGCCGGACAATGTTTTTATTATTTTTATCCTTGGAATTTAATTACGGGATATCTTTATAATTGTATACACTATACAATGTGCTCTTTGTCGGATTATATATATATATATATATATATATATATATATATATATATATATATATTATATTCCGTTCAAATTTAGCGTATAAGCTATATTTGATTAGTTTTGTATTAGGTTCGGAAGCACCCCATAGAAGGCCAACACAAATCCATTCTCGACATCCATAGACCGTCTTCCGTCTTTTGACGTCGTGTGAGTTGCCTTTTCCTCGATCTAGTTATGTTTAGTATTAGTATCATGGTAAGATGGATCTAGCATAACTTAGTGCAAATGCCAAGTAGTGGCCTTGAAACGTATATGGTTATTGGATGGTTTATGAGTATTGTGATGCTTGCGGTACGATCATAGGATGATCTTTGAGATTAGGAGTTGGACCTAACATGCTAGGGTTGTGACCTCGTATAGGTTTTGGGGGAATAGAAGCCCAAGGGCTTCTAGCTTATTGGTTAGTTATTGATTGTGTGCCTTGTCTGATCAGGCGTTGAGTTACATTCCTGCGGGAAACTAAGTACGGGATTTAGCGGGTTTTGCTTTGGGACAGGTAAGTGTCCGGACTTACTTAGCTCGGCTGATTTACGCTAAAGAACAAGTTGATTTTTCTCCTCTAGTTTAGGTTTCGTGCACAAAAATCATCCTAAACTAACATGCAAGTCCGTTCTATCATCACCCAAGCCATAACCATTAATCCATCACCCTAGAATCACAATAACTTAGCCAATAACATGCATTTCAACATCTAAAATCATCATACAAGCATTCATACAATCCATGGTAAGAAGATGAAATAGAGCAATGAAACTTAGCTGGATTCGAGTTCAAACAAGTCTTACAATACTCCAAATGTATCTCGAAGTCAATCCTTACAACACTTCCAAAAGTTTCTCACTCTAATTCCCTCAAATCTTACTCTATGGTGAATCTAATCTAATGTCTCCCAAGAACATCCACAATGGGGCTAGGGTAGAACTTGGGGAACTTTCAAACCTTTTACCAACCTTGTTCAAGTCTTTAAAATGTCTCTATTATAGTGGATTTCCTCATGCAAAAGTCAGAGGCTACACATACAAAACTACACTCAGCCGAGGAAAAGCAAAGGTCGGACATAGAAGATGTGAGACAAGTGTCAATGTTGTCAAGAGGCGAAAAATCGACTTAGTTGTAAAGGAAATCAACCGATTTTCCTGAGTGATGATCCAATTTTCTTCAACTTGAGCTTGTTATGATCATCTAGTCACGAGTTGCCCGAAGGCTTGCACCAACAAAGGTCCTTGTGTCCTTCTTTGCTACAATTATACTTCTTCAAAGCATTGGATATGAACCACCATGAAGCTTGAACCTCAAATGTAACGATTAATGTCCAAAAGATCCCTGAAATACCTACAAAACCGACAAAAGCTCGTGTAGACGTCTTTTCTAGCAATATGACTCAATTAAGCATAAACGTCACGAACTAAAGCCAAATCATGTATGAATGAAGGGAAAAACTACCTAAATGAATGCCTAAACTAACGCCATAAATCATGTCATCAAACTCGTAAGCGCTTATAACCAAGCAAGGCTTGAGTTTAAAAGGCTCAATAAGGCTAGAGTTTAGGCAATCTTTAACTTTGGGTAAAGGTAAAAGCAAAACGTACAAGACAGAGGAAACCACGGCTGGATCTTGGGAAACCACGGGCGAGGTTCCTTAAGAACAGGCCGTGGAAAACCTTCTGCGAGGGTTTCGACTCACAACTCTCAGGGTCCAACCTGTTTACAAAGCTCAATCTGTCATCATTTATACCATAACCTTCAACTTTTCACCCTAGAATCGCAAGAGGGTTTAGCCATCAATCATCTTCATATTCAATTCAAGATTAAAAGAAGAATTCAAGAATGGCATGCAACCAAGAAAGACACAAAGAATAATGATATCTCAATAATCAGTCTTTGAATCTCAATAACTGAATCAAACAACAAGTAATCTTAGTATTTGTGTTCTCAAAAGATAATAACAAAAACCTAAGAAAATCTCACAAATATCTCCAAGTCGTAATCCCATGGCTTTTCAATCTCCTTCCAATGATGAAGCAAGAGAATATCGAACGTGGAGTAATCCGTCAAACCCAAGTCTGAAAGGGAATCCAAGTTTGTAGCGTCCAAGTGTGCCCTCTAAAATGTAGCCGACGACCTCCTTTTATAGAATAAAATTAGGTGTAAAGGCTCTCTCCTTTGCGTTGTTGACGTGGAAATAACGGAATGACTTTTCCAGAAGAAAACCACGGGTGACGTCATCAAAACCACGGCCGTGGTTTGTCCCGTGATGACTCTCGACCTTCCTTTCCACGTGTGAAAATCAAAGAATTACCAAAACCTCGGCCGTAGAAGTTCCTTCTTTGGTCGTGGTTCTTCCTTTTCGATGTTTTTCTCCTTTGCTTTGCTTCATACTCCTTCATAGGCTTCTCCAATGCTTCCTAATGAGCTCCACATCGTTCAATACTCCATGAATACTCCATTTCCACTCCAATTTAGCGCCAATTCACCTAAAATCAGAACAAAGCTTGCGTAGATCTCGATTCTAACACAATAAGTGAATATGCTCAATAATTTTTATGAAAACATGTCCATGTACTCAAAAGAAGGGGAAAACTATATATATATAGGGTGTGGTTCCCATGAGAATAGGATTATCGTGTAGTCATGACAACAATCTTAGACCATCGGATGGTCAGTATTAAGGGTCGAGATTTAATGTATATATCATAATTAAAAATAATTACGAATAATAAATAGGAATAATCCATTCAACCAATAATAACTACGAATAATACATTAAACGATATGACACCTTTGTAAGAAAACTAATAATATTACAAATCTATTCTCATGATTACACGATAAGTCTGTTCTCATATGATCTACTATATATATATATAAGCTACGTCATATTTCATGCTATCAGGTGCAAATCCACCCACTTTGATTTCGGACAAAGATGGCGAGGACGAAGGATCCGGATATGGCTCGAGGAAGGTAGATCGAGGTTCGGTTTGTAGACGATCGGACTGTGAATCGTGGGTGCAGCTTTGATCTCTGACTTCGGTGGAAGCTTGCTGGTGGTGGTTGAGACTCCATACGGGCTCGAGCATGTGGTTTCTGGTAACGACAACTTGCTCCTGGTGCTGGCAAGCTTGAGATTGGTTTCCGATTCAAGTGGAAGTGGAGGAGGATGATCGGATTAGGGCTTGTGATGGTGCTTTTCTAGTGGTACCCTCCATATAATGGTAGCGTATTCTCGGAATTTTTTATTCCCGCAAATAAAAAATAAGTATATGTTCTTTTTTGGTGCTAGGAGAGCCAATCATGTATTGCAGATATCCCTTATCCTTCTTCTGTCATTCCCCATCTGTTCGTCTTCCATGGGTCTCCTTCTCGGCAAAGCAATCTGCTGTTGACGTCTTCTGCTGCTACGTGTTGTCTTTGTGTTCTTTTTAGGTGGATGACACCGCCTAGCTAACAACAACTATGGCTACAGATCCATTCGAACAGGTAATTATTTTCAATACAAGTCTTATTTTGTTGTGTCTGGGTAGTGTTTCTTAGTCTTCCCTGTTCACGAGGATCATCTCGACGCCTTAGAGAGGATCCATAAGAGGACTGTTGTAGGACCTAGGTACCTACTGTTGGAGGATTTAGCTCCTCTACATGTCATAGGGGACTTCACTTGGCTCTTAGATAGAGCCGGTCTTGTCGTCTTTTCGGCTATCCGGGAAGACGCATACGAGGAGATTACGAGAGAGGTTGTGGTTTCTTTTGAGCACAGCCATGTTGATAGGACAGTTTCTTTCCGTCTGATGGAAAGAAACTATGATTTCTCCATCCAGGAGTTTGGAGCCTTCTTTGGGTTCCACGAGACCTTCAATGGTCGTTTCCCCAGTGGCGTCTACGCCAAGGATTTCTAGGAAGAGGTCGCCATGATCTATGCCAGCGAGGACCGCTGGCAGCCAGTTAACACCAAGGCTAAATTGATGTATCACTTAGCCTTGAAGATTGCTCACCGGGTACTTTCTGAGTGTCTCTTTCCTAGGACGGAGACACCTCAGAAGATCAAGACAGATGAGCTCTTTCTTTTGTACTGCATGTTGTATGGACGGCCTGCTGACTGCGCCACCCTCTTAGCTGCTACCATGAGCAAGCTAAAGAACAAGAGGGCTGACAACATTGGATATGGTGGGATAGTCACCCACCTTGCTAGGGCATTAGGGGTAGATTTTTCTGCTTGCACACGTATCCCCGTTGTACCCCTAGGACTTCAGGCCTTTATGACTAGAGGACTCATTTTCCCCACCCATAGAGGTCCGCCTTACGCTGCTATGCCATGGGAGAGCAGGACGGGGAGAGGCATTGAGTGGCTCCTAGAGTATTCAATTATGGCTGGACGTCATAACTGGAAGGCGACGTTCGCTGCTATGCATGCGAACAGGATTGCAGCCCCTCCATATGTCCCACCACCACCTTTAGTAGAGGAGGAGGAGATGGAGACGAGTATGAGGGAGGAGGAGCAGGAGCTGATGACTTTGGCACATTCCCGGATCAGCCGGATGCGGTTCCTGACATGCCTAGACGTTCTCCACGTCTAGCTAGAGCTTCATGATCTTCTTCTCGCCGCGCCAGCGTGAGCGAGAGGCCCACTTGGATGGAGCCCCCTCCTGCGTGGTACGGAGCTCCCCCACCATGGTCAGCACAGCCGCCACCTACACCAGCACCTTCAGATGCACCGGCGTGGTACAGCCAGCCGCCTGGCTGGTATGAGCAGCTGCCCGAGTGGGCCACCGATCTTTCTGATAAGGTTGGAGCATTGGAGATCCGCGCTGACGCTAGAGATGCACGTATGGATGACCTTGACCATATGATGAGAGACGTCTACCGCCAGCAGTTCGGGCGGTACTATGATCCTAGCTTCTCTCCATTCCCGCCTCCACCGCAGTGACGACCTTGAGGACCGACAGTTTAGCCGCTCCACCACCATTTTGTGAGTTCTTTTTCTTTCTTTCTTTTCTTCTTTTTCTTTTATTTGAACATTAGGGACAATGTTTGTTCCAACTATGGGGTGGGGTGTGACTAATCGTGTGTTATAACTCTTACTCACTTTGATTGCTTCTATTGAGACTATCTTGCATGTTTCATTATATTGTTACACGTTTCAATATTGCATTGCATGAAAAAGAGTTTGAAAAACCCATAAAAATTGAAAAATTTTTGAAAATTTTGTGCTTCTAAGAATTGAGATGATTTCTATGATAATCACTACTTGTGAATTGAGTTTCGATGACAATCGCATGCTTAAACGAATGGTGAATTGAAAGGAAATTGAATGAGTTGATTATACCTCTTTTGCAAATTTCATAATGTGATGAATGTTACTTAAATCATGTTGAGAAAATAAGGTTGAAATCACATAATAAGTTCTTATGCTTCCTTTTGAGATGATTAAGGCAATCCGATTTTCTTCCTTCTTTCTTTGATCATTTAACCCCTCATTGAAATATTGACCTCCTTTACCTATCCGGGAATTTGGAGGAGTTGAATGAAAAAGGCATGTTTGATGTGGGAGGGCCATGAAAGCAATACTTTGCATTCAAAGGAATAGAAAGAAATTATAGGTTTGGGGAAGTCAATCATGATGATGAGTAACTCGGCACCATTCACATAGCCGGGTGTTTGTGTCTTGCCAAAGTCGGATTGAGCGATATTCCTAGCGGATTATGGTATGTGCACTAAGGGTTTGAGGCATCTCATAAAAATTGAGAAACGCCAATTTCCTAGGCTTCGGTTTTTGTGCACCTCTATCCATAACTCCAAAATTAAAGTCGAAAAATGTAAAGAAGAGAGCAAAACTCTAAGTTGAAAGTGCTGCGGAAACCGCAACAGAAGAAGAAAAGAGTAGTTATCCACTTTCCCGGATTCATGCACCACATTACTTAAAGTTTTCCTTCCCTTTCCACATTCTAGACCTTGTTTGAAAGTCCTTAAGATCAAAAGAATGTTATATGACTTGGTGATATAAATTGAAGTTTCTTATGATTGATTTTGATAATGTTTAAAGGTTATGATGTTTACATAGAAGTTTGATTGATTCATGAGCTTTCTTCACTCTTTACTCTTTGATTAAGTGTATGAAAGTCTTATAAACGAATGAAGCAAGATTTGAGAATGATCTATTGATTAGAAGGCACATTCATCCAAAAGAAGTTTTGCTTTGAGAAGGTACACATATTTCATCCTAACTTGTGTTTTAAAGCTTTCGAAAGACCTTGCTTAGGGACAAGCAAGTGGCAAGTATGGGGTTATTTGTTAGCATGAAATATTGTGATATTTTAGGCAAGTTTTCTAAGTGTATTTCATCCATATTGATAGTCATTGATTAAGCATTGATGCATTTGTGAGTTAGTTTGTCTATATTGTCTATATAGAGGTCTACACAAGCTTTATGTTGATTGTAGGCAATTAAGAGCTATTTCCGAACGGATTGAGCGAAGATGGAGTTTGAACTGAGCATGTCCAAGGATTGAGGACATCTCTAGGAGCTAAAGATGGTGCTAACTTGAAGAATAGCACGAGGGAAGGAAGAATTACGGTTTACCCCTAAACCACGCTCTAAAATACGGCCGTACTACATTCCACGTTCAAGTCCACGGCCGTGGAACCTTGGCAAGAGAGGTGTGGTCCATTCTAGTAACTTCTACGGCCGTGGAAGGATTGAAACAAACCGTGACCAATTTCCACACTCTAAATTACGGTCGTGGAACCCTTCCACGACCGTGATCTTGGCGATCTTTTACGCCATACTTTAAGCGACGATCTTCTGCGCAATTGGGCCGGGCCAATATTTTATCTTACATATAAAAGGACGGGAGAAGAGAGATTCCGTCACCTTCGCTTACATTTGGAATTTGCCCTAGTTTTACGCTTTTGCGGAGATTGTGATTGAGAGATTTGCGCTTTGCTATTGAGATTTCCGGATTGACGGAAGAGTGGAAGATTTGGAAGATTATTCGCAAGAAGGTTACGCTTCATCTTTAGGTTTGATTAGAAGACGGATTGACATCCCGTTCTTCCTTCTTATCTAAGATTCGTGATTGTTCGTGTTATTTCGAATCTATTGACATTATTGTTCTTGATTTGTGGATTTCAGATTGACTTGAAAGTTATTGTAGGTTTTCGGAAGTTTTCATCTTTCATTCTTTTAAACCTTGAAATTGATATCAATATGACTGTTGTTGGCTAAAACCATTTAGCAATTCTAAGGTGAAGGGTTGATAGTTGTGGCTTAGATGATGATAGATCGATCATAAACAGATTGGACCCTGAGAGTTAGAGAGAATTGCCGATGAAACTAATCCACGGTCTGTTCTTGAGCTTCCACGGCCGTGGAACTCAAGAACTACCCGTAATTTTGTGTCAGCTTGCGAACTAGCTTTTACTTTAATCCAAAGTTTAAGATTTGCTTTAACTTAGTCTTGGCTTGCCTTTTCTAGGTGGTAGTGAAGCCTCAACAACCTCTACTTCGATTTCGAGTGTCACAACCTTAATCGGTTTAGTTAGTCATGATCCTTGGATTACAAGTTTGGGTATTTGACATTAGTTCTTACCTTTAGATCTTTTCTATATTGAAGCCTCAACAACCTTTATAGAGAGTGTCTTTTAGGTGGGTCATATAGGGTTTTTGGAACTTCATCGTACGATTACCTTATCTTCGTATACCTTTGCATACCTCAACTCTGTCCTTATATCTTTAGTATATCTTGAATCAATTGCCACAGCTGGATTCCTGGATCTTTAGGATTATTGTTTTCTCAATAATTTGAAAAGCTTCATACATTTACTTGCTTGATAATCTATAACTGGATTTAACCCCCCAAATCCCTGTGTTCGATACTTTGGAATTCTTGCTCAACTATATCGATCCGTACACTGCGGGTTCGCTTGCTTGATTTCTAGTTTTATAATTAAAGCTTATTTGCACGCACGCTAAGTGGCGAACAACCTCTAGACATCTTGTTTAGGATTCGTCTCAATGTCGGGCAAGTCTCCTATTTCTGTTGGATCTCTGCCAACAGATGAAGTAGTACCTCCAAAGTAGACATATGACTCTCCACATTGAGAAACTGAATGTCCAAATCTAACTACGCTAGATCCTTTTGTAACTGAGGCTAAGCTGTTAGTTGTGCAATCGCCTTCTCTCATGGGGTCTTCTGGCTAAGGGCACCGGCGACTACATTTCCCTTCCCTGGATGATACCGAATTTCAAGGACAAAATCCTTGATCAGGTCGAGCCACCTCCTCTAGCGGTTGATCAATTCCCACTGAGTGAAAATATACTTTAGACTCTTATGGTCTATATGAAGATCTGACATGAAACTCCATACAAGTAATGTTGCCAGATCTTTAGGGCCTGAACCACTACAGCTAACTCGAGGTCATGAGTTAGGTAATTCTCCTCATACGTCTTTAACTGTCGAGACGCATAGGCGATTCCCCTACCTCGCTGCATCAACACTCATCCTAAGCCAAGCTTGGAAGCGTCACTATACACCACAAAATCATTTGTGCGCTCCGGCTGTGCTATGATAGGAGCGGAAGTCAATCTCCTTTTCAGCTCCTCAAAACTCTGAGTACACGGCTCGAACCATACAAAGCAGGTAGACTTCCTCAAAAGACTGGTAATTAATCGGACAATACAAAGCGGGTAGTCTTCCTCAAAAGATTGGTAAGTGGTTGGGCGATCACAGAAACCCCTTCAACAAATCTACGATAATATGAGGCTAGGCCAAGGAAGCTACGTACTTCCTTGACATTCGATAGAGTCGTCCATGCTGCAATAGCCGCAATCTTTTCCGGATCAACCTTGACCCCTTCGGTGGAAACTACATGGCCTAGGAAGGCCACCTCGGACATCCAAAACTCGCACTTCTGCAAAACTCGTAAAACTTTCCTCAAATGTCCTACATGTTCCTCTCTACTACGAGAGTACACAAAGATGTCATCGATGAAGATCACAACAAACTGATCCAGGAACTCGATGAAGATGTCATTAATCAACTCCATAAAGACGGCGGGCACATTCATGAGCGCGAATAACATACGACAAAACTCATAGTTGCCATATCGAGTCTAAAATTCCGTCTTGGGCACATCTTGCTATCTCACCCTCAACTGGTGATATCCGCATCACAAATCTATCCGTGAAAACAGTAAAGCTCTCTGCAACTGATCCAACATGTCGTTAATACAGGGTAGTGGGTTCTTGATGGTCACCTTGTTCAGCTCTCGGTAATCGATACACAGCCTGATCGACCCGTCTTTCTTCCGCACGAAGAGTACCGGTGCACCCCATGGGGAAACACTATTGCGGTTGAGTTTCCTCTTCATCTCCAACAACTCGACATGCGCCATATGATACAGTGCCTTCGAGATCGGTCTTGTCCCATGCTCTAACTCAATGCTAAAATCCACGCTCTGTTGTGGAGGTAAGCTGGATGACTCGTCAAAAACGTCGGTGAACTCGCACACGATGAGAATGTCTTGTAATGCTGGACGCTCACACTCATTCATTGCATAACACCAGATGGCCTCACAACCTTGTGCAATCAGCCTCGCCACTTGGACTGTGCGGATGACCGAACCAGATTTCTCAAGGCCCCACTCTCGGAAAACCTCGGTTTGACCCATCGCGGTAGTGATCGACATGGTCCGCCTACCAATATCTTGAACCGCACCTTGACAGTTCATCCAATACATCCCTAAAATGACTTCCTCATGTTCTAATGTCATGACAAAGAAGTCTACAAATAAACTCGAGCCCCTAAACGAATGGGACAATCACGTATCTTGTGGGTACCTCTAACCCTACTACCGTTGGGTAACCCTATAATAAAGGGTATCCTCTCTATCGTATATAAGGCAAAAGTTCAACGCATGCATGGGAAATAAATGAGTCTGTAGCACTTGTAACACCCCGAATCCGCGGGACTCGGGATGTCACATTGGGCTAGGATCTCACAATGGATCCCGACCCTAGCCTGACAACAAGTTCACTGGACCTTACAATATGACACTAACAAATATAAAACAAATACATAAAACCATATAAACTGTACAACCAAAAGTAAACAACAACATAGCCGAGTATGAAACGACATCCTCACACAAGACGTAAACAAGACATCATCCTCACGCAGGAGGGAAAACATAAACAACCTAAAAACCAACCACCTAATGTACGAGAGTCCTCGGCCTATTACCATGCAAGATCACCCAGTAGCGCCTATCCTGCAGCATCTACAACACGGTATGAAACCGTTAGCTAACCATACATATATAAGGTAATGCATAAGCACAATCATGAAATCGCGTATATATAGGTAATAGTCATTCACTCAAATCGCGTATATATATATAAATGAAACTATGTGACACAAGGAACGTATCATCCCCGCCTCTGAGTGCTATGTCCAGTTGTACGAGTATCGGTCACACAATCCATGTACCCTATGGGCATGGATTGCGCCCTTCCTATAAATCAGTCTGGCCTGACGTTAGAGAACCTCCCAGACTCCATGGCAGGATGAAAGGGAAAGGTTATCACAGCCACACAACGGGGTAGTCAATAAAACATAGATTAGTATAAACGATATCTCATGCTATCATAGCAATCATATAAGCACACACCACTCATGCAAACACCCAATATAAGGATGGTAGCTAAGTAAGTCCTACAGACTTAACTCAACCTCGTACACAACCCAAACACGATTAACCTCCAATCTTGAGAGAGGGGCACTGCCTAACAACAAGGCATAGAAAGATATCAACCTCTAATCATCAAAGGGGTAACACCTAGACTTAAGGGATCCATAGGATCATCCTCAACTTTAACCACACAGCATATAATCCTCAAAAGCCGTATAAGGCATAACATAATCATATATCATCCAAGCACTCTCATCTATCCCTAGCATGCTACTACACTCTCACAAGAGGAAAGGAAAAGGCAATGACATCCATAGGCAAGCCTAGAAGCAAGACACACCTGTAGAACCAAGTGCAACCCAAGCTGATGCAAGTGGCCGCAGGGGCGGCCAAGAGGTGGTGCAAGGGTGGCTTACTGCCGGCACTGGGGCGGTCCAAGAGTGGTGCAGGGGCGGCTGGAATGCAGAAAGTGCACCTCCGGTTGTCCTTCACTTCTTCACTCAATCTTCTTCACTCCTTCTCTATCTAGTAGCCATACACAAACATATACATACATATATACATCAATAAAAGCCAATCAAGGCTGCCGCAAGATCAAACTTGTGGAACCTAAGCTCTAGATGAAGAAAAGAAGGAAAGATGCAAGAAAGAAAGAAGATAGAAAGATATAGGAGATAGACTCACAAAGCTAAACCCAATCAAGATCAGATAACCATCAAAACCGCAAGGCTGGCAATCAACAACCACATCAGCATCCACAAGCATTAACCTCAAGCAAAGCCAAGCTTATAAGCTTCCAAACTCACTCAAACTCAAACAAGGATCAAAAAGAGATCCAAAGGAAGAAGAGAGGAAAAGATGAACGTAAGGAGAGAGAGAGATGGGCTGCTAATGGGGAACCCTTATCAGAAAGAAAGAAAGGAGGCTTACAAAGAAGGAAAAGGGTAAAACACGGGTCAAGGGTCAACAAAGACGGTTGCAGCCGCACAGAGCCGCAGGGGTGGACTCTGTGAGCCGCAGGTGCGGCCCAGGCAAACCGCATGGGCGGCCTCAGGGTCACGCAGGGGAGGTTTAGGCTAGATCCAAGTTCTCAGCTCACACATCAGCAACTCAACAACTAGGCTCTTACATCTCACCCCCCTGAAAGCAAGTTTCGTCCCGAAACTTGCAAATATCCCAAATCCTCCCAGAACCATAAACCGAGGTATAACTCTCACTCTCTCTATCAGAGGTATCACATCTCCGTTCAAAAGATCATAACCTATATCAATCTAAAACCTCAATCATGCACATGGAAGAGTCATCATCTCTAGAAAACAGGCCATAATGCTACCCAAAGGCGTAGAGGAATCACATCTCGTGCCATATCCCATTACAAGGCATAGAGAAAGTACATCTCTAGCCGAAAACATACTTATAAACATTACATGGAGGAATAACATCTTCACTGAAACTATGTCCATCAAAGTAGCATGGAGGAAAGAACCATCTCCAACTATATCCTAATCACACTCAAATAGCATGGAGGAAAGAACCATCTCCAGCCATAAATATAAATCATAGTCAAATAGCATGGAGGAAATAATCATCCCCAGCTATGACATACATCACGCTAGCACATCAAGGTCTACTAAGATCATAAATCACATCATAGCTAGCATGGAATAAACACATCAAGGCATATAAGCACATAAGCACAACATTCATTAAGATAGCACTAAGGTCTACTCGTGCTCCCACATATCGATCTGTCTTGACATAAACTCTGGATAGTTCCCCAAGATACTATCCCAATCTCTCACGTGGCCTCCTCAGGTCCTCACCTCGATCACTATGTCCTCAATATTGGAATGTCTTCCGAATGCAAGCGTCTCATATCTCATTCTAGGAATGTAATTGAATGCTCAACAAAGGTGTGGTTCGACTCAACCACCATATCATCATAACTCACAAGGTGTCTCAGATCGGATATATACTCCCTCAGTTGAGACATATGAAACACAGGATGAACACCCTCTAACTTCGGAGCCAAATCTAAGGATGGTAGCTAAGTAAGTCCTACAGACTTAACTCAACCTCGTACACAACCCAAACACGATTAACCTCCAATCTTGAGAGAGGGGCACTGCCTAACAACAAGGCATAGAAAGATATCAACCTCTAATCATCAAAGGGGTAACACCTAGACTTAAGGGATCCATAGGATCATCCTCAACTTTAACCACACAGCATATAATCCTCAAAAGCCGTATAAGGCATTACATAATCATATATCATCCAAGCACTCTCATCTATCCCTAGCATGCTACTACACTCTCACAAGAGGAAAGGAAAAGGCAATGACATCCATAGGCAAGCCTAGAAGCAAGACACACCTGTAGAACCAAGTGCAACCCAAGCTGATGCAAGTGGCCGCAGGGGCGGCCAAGAGGTGGTGCAAGGGCGGCTTACTGCCGGCACTGGGGCGGTCCAAGAGTGGTGCAGGGGCGGCTGGAATGCAGAAAGTGCACCTCCGGTTGTCCTTCACTTCTTCACTCAATCTTCTTCACTCCTTCTCTATCTAGTAGCCATACACAAACATATACATACATATATACATCAATAAAAGCCAATCAAGGCTGCCGCAAGATCAAACTTGTGGAACCTAAGCTCTAGATGAAGAAAAGCAGGAAAGATGCAAGAAAGAAAGAAGATAGAAAGAGATAGGAGATAGACTCACAAAGCTAAACCCAATCAAGATCAGATAACCATCAAAACCGCAAGGCTGGCAATCAACAAGCACATCAGCATCCACAAGCATTAACCTCAAGCAAAGCCAAGCTTATAAGCTTCCAAACTCACTCAAACTCAAACAAGGATCAAAAAGAGATCCAAAGGAAGAAGAGAGGAAAAGATGAACGTAAGGAGAGAGAGAGATGGGCTGCAAATGGGGAACCCTTATCAGAAAGAAAGAAAGGAGGCTTACAAAGAAGGAAAAGGGTAAAACACGGGTCAAGGGTCAACAAAGACGGTTGCAGCCACACAGAGCCGCAGGGGTGGACTCTGTGAGCCGCAGGTGCGGCCCAGGCAAACCGCATGGGCGGCCTCAGGGTCACGCAGGGGAGGTTTAGGCTAGATCCAAGTTCTCAGCTCACACATCAGCAACTCAACAACTAGGCTCTTACATCTCACCCCCTGAAAGCAAGTTTCGTCCTGAAACTTGCAAATATCCCAAATCCTCCCAGAACCATAAATCAAGGTATAACTCTCACTCTCTCTATCAGAGGTATCACATCTCCGTTCAAAAGATCATAACCTATATCAATCTAAAACCTCAATCATGCACATGGAAGAGTCATCATCTCTAGAAAACAGGCCATAATGCTACCCAAAGGCGTAGAGGAATCACATCTCGTGCCCTATCCCATTACAAGGCATAGAGAAAGTACATCTCTAGCCGAAAACATACTTATAAACATTACATGGAGGAATAACATCTTCACTGAAACTATGTCCATCAAATTAGCATGGAGGAAAGAACCATCTCCAACTATATCCTAATCACACTCAAATAGCATGGAGGAAAGAACCATCTCCAGCCATAAATATAAATCATAGTCAAATAGCATGGAGGAAATAATCATCCCCAGCTATGACATACATCACGCTAGCACATCAAGGTCTACTAAGATCATAAATCACATCATAGCTAGCATGGAATAAACACATCAAGGCATATAAGCACATAAGCACAACATTCATTAAGATAGCACTAAGGTCTACTCGTGCTCCCACATATCGATCTGTCCTGACATAAACTCTGGATAGTTCCCCAAGATACTATCCCAATCTCTCACGTGGCCTCCTCAGGTCCTCACCTCGATCACTATGTCCTCAATATTGGAATGTCTTCCGAATGCAAGCGTCTCATATCTCATTCTAGGAATGTAATTGAATGCTCAACAAAGGTGTGGTTCGACTCAACCACCATATCATCATAACTCACAAGGTGTCTCAGATCGGATATATACTTCCTCAGTTGAGACATATGAAACACAGGATGAACACCCTCTAACTTCGGAGCCAAATCTAATCGTTATGTTGCCTTCACAATTTTGGTCAAGATCTCAAGTAAACCGACATATTAGGAACTTAGTTTCCCTTCTATGCCAACACGTCTAACGTCTCCCATCGGAGATACTTTCAGTTAGACATGAGCTCTCACTCTGAGCTTTAGAGGTTGACGCCTCATGTATACATATAACTTCTGGCGACTTTGTGCAGCCAACATCCCTTCTCTAATCAATGTTACTCGGGTTATATAACCCTCAGTCTGATTAGGTTCTATCTCATTGATACTGCTAGGTTTATTCTAGCAAAGAGGTATACGGCATCTACTTCTATATAGTGCATTAAAGGAGCCATCCCAGTAGGTGCACGTCAATCATTGTTATATAAATCAATTAATGGGAGGTAATCTAATCATCCATATTTCCAATCCAACACACAAGCTTATAGTATGTTCTTAAGGGTCTAGATGGTCCTCTCTAACTAACCATCGGTTTTGGGGGTGAAACGCAGTGGTGAAGTGTAGACTCGTCCCCAAAGCAGTTGGTATCAACTACCAAATCTCGAGGTAAATCACCCAAGATTGTCCTCGGTATACCATGGAGTCAGATGTCTAGTGTACTCCTCCGCCAATCCACTCACTGGCCACCTCTCTCAGATAGGAATAAAACGTGCCGGCTCCGTTAGTCTATTGATAGCATGAATTATTGTCTATATTTTGGGGCTTGTTTAGACGTTTTATCTTCAATAATCTGCATGTTTGTATATATATTATGTGATTATATTGCCGTTTCATCTACCTTTGCGGGAATCGAGGTCTAGACCAAGTTTCGTTGTAATCGTAGGTAAATTGGCACGTTTTGCATAAAAAAGGAGCAAAAGGAGCTAAGGAGTCATTGGAGCTACATTCAGGAGCTTAAGGAATAATCCAGGAATCATGGAACTGGATTAGAGAATCACTTTGGACCAAATTTGAGAGATTTCACATTCAGTTGTGATTCACCTCGTTTGACTACAGAGTCAACTCGACCGAGGTGATCCAGAGGAGCCGACTCGACCGAGGCGAACACCTTGGACGCGTCAAGGATATTTTATTTTTCGAAAGAGGATCTTATATTTTGAGGCTGGATTCCTGGAAGGAAGAAGATAAGTTAGCCCATATATTTTACCTATTTTTATGAGAAAAGATCTTTCTATGATATCTTATCTTTGGAGAGTAATTTTCCTATAAAAAGGGTTGGATTTTCCACAAATCCGTATCCCGCTTACCACGAGAATACCCGCTATCACCCGGAAGACATTCGGAGCAGCACACCATCCGCATATACTCCAGTTGGGAGATCTGAAGAACCTTTTTGAAGGTTGTTGAAGGAAGAAGTTTATAGCTTTTATAGCTTTGTGAAGGGTCTTGTAAGATTCCTTTAGATTCCCTTCATTGTTGTTGGTCTTGTTGGATTTTAATCAAAGGCGCTTGTTGTTTGATAATTGATTCAGTTATTGGAGCCTTTCTCTTAAGGTTTTCTTGTTCAATTATTCTCTTTCTTCCCATATATTTGATTATTACTTTCATGATGATGAGTGGCTAATTTCCTTGTGTGATTCTAGGGTGGTTGGCTGAAGGTTGTGTGAAAAACAGTGATAGAATAATCTTAATCACAGTAGGATCCTGAAAGCTCGAGTCTTTACCTTAACCCTAAACATCTCGCTCAGTCGATGAACATCTCGGCCGGGGTGGAATTCTTCTGACCGAGGTGACTTATCTGATCCGAAACTGAGAGTTAAGTGTTAGAGTTTGCCGAATCCTATTCTTATTACACGTTTCCCGGTTCAATGCAAGCCTAGGATGAGACTTACCCGGTAATTCCTTTGTTTGTTTACCAAAGATCATAAGTGTAGGTAATAAAGGTTTATCCTTTATTGGGGTTCGAGTGTGCTTTCATCCCATCTTTGTGAGTTAGCATGAGACTTACCCGGTAAAGGTTGATTCTATTCCCTTAGTTGGGGTGTTAGTTTGAGGTTATAGTTCTTTTCCTTAATTCCTTGAGACTTACCCGGTAATAGGAGTTACGGTTTTGGATTAGTGAGTAGTGAGACTTTCCCGGTGATCTATTCCACTTTAGAAATACCTTCCCTTTGCAAAAACCTCAGCTTTGTCCGCTTATCTTTAGATCTTGAGTTGGAACCACAACTAGATGCTTTAATCCCTAGAATTGCATATTTCCTTTATTGACTATTTATCATCCTTGATTGTTTTAATTGCTTTTGTGGTTAGTAATTACATAGCTTACCTATTCCGACTTTGTTTCACTAAGTCCCTGTGATCGACCCCTGGAATTCCTTGCTTTTTACTACGATTGACCCGTACACTGCGGGTTCGCATCCTAGTTTTAAGCTTACATCTAGGGTTATAAATTTAAAGCTTGCACACACCGTTTGGAGCGAACAAGTTTTTGGCGCCGTTGCCGGGGACTTGGTCTAGACCGAGCCGGTTGCGGTACGCTTTTGGGGCACTTGCCCCCGTTTCTACTAACCACTCTACTTGAGTGACTTTCGCAGGTTCTTTTTCTTAGGTTTATGCGAAGAACCCGCGCTGGGAAGGAAATTGTTCCTTACGATCCCGAACCAGAAAAGACATACAAACGACGCTTGAGAGAAGCGAAGATGGCCGACCAAGACAATCGCGATCTTGAGGCCAAATTAAAGGAGGCATTAGAACAACTACGCCTCAGCAGGGAAGAACTGAGGCATGAGAAAGAAGAAAATCGCACCAGGACTGAAGCGATCGAAGCAGATATGGCAGCCTTATGAGACTAGTATCTACATCGACCGAGGCAAGACCCTGCTCCAGATCCTCGACCGATGCAGGATCCAGTTCCAGACCCTCGACCGAGGCAGGTCCAAGCACCTGTTGCCCCGGCCGATGTACTTTCACCTCGGATACCAGTCCGAGCGCTCGTTTTGAACAACATCTTGCTAGTAGGGCGAATGAAACACCAAGAGATCCAGGGAAGCTTCCAGCAAGAACGGAAAGCAACCATAAGGGCCAGATTATGGCCATAACGACGAGGAGTGGACTGAAGACTGCAGATCCAGTGCCTCGGTTGGTGCCAGTACCGACGAAGACCACCTCGGTCCAGGTGTAGTCGAAGAATACTTCGGCCGAGATGCCAACTGAGGTAGAGCCACAGAAAGCAGAGGAGGAAACTGAAGTTTATATTTCACCTCCTGCATATAAACCACCACTTCCATTCCCCCAGTTAAGGGCCAGAGCACATCTAGATAAGCATTTTGGTGAGTTCCTTGACTTGATGAATAAACTACACATTAACATTCCTTTCCTTGATGCTATTCTAGGGATGCCCGCCTGTGGGAAGTTCTTGAAAGAGATCCTATCAAGGAAGAGGAAGCTGGAAGAATTCGGTGAAGTAAGGATGACATCTAAATCCTCGAAGCTTATTCAAATCATGAAGGAGAAGATGCCACCCAAGTTCAGAGATCCCGGCTCATTTTGCATTCCCATTCAAGTTGGGGATGTCACTTGTGAAGCCTTATGTGATCGAGGGGCCAGCGTGAGCATCATTCCGCTGGAGCTATGTGTTAAGATCGGACTTGGAGAGCCCAAGCCGGTGAAGATTTTATGGCGGACCGCTCCATTACCCATCCCGTGACATTTTGGAAGACGTTCCGGTTAAGTTAGGTAACTTCTATTTACCTATAGACTTTGTTGTGCTTGATATTCCCGCAGATTATCCTGTTCCTATCATTCTCGGGAGGCCATTTCTAGCAACTTCGGCTTGCAATGTGGATTGTAAGAACGCCAAGCTGAAATTCAATATTGGCGGGGATGAAGTTGAATTCGCATTACTTGCGGCTATGAAAGGAGAGCAGCTAGGAGATGATATCTTCAACATCTATGATGAAGAAGAATCAAGAGAATTGGTGTATCCTTATTAACGATCCACTTGAAAAAGTTATTAGTTTTAGCTTAATGGAGGAAGGTATAGATGCTTCTTGTGATGCAGATATACGGAGCTTAAAGGCGCTGGAGGAAGATCCAGGAGCTAAAACTGAGAAACTAATCCAGGAGACGAAGATCTCTAGTTTCGGTTCCAGTTACAGTACCTCGACCGAGGCACTTTCTGGACCAAGCGAGGCGACTGAAGAACATCTCGGTCAACGCCTCTGCGCCTCGACCGAGGTCGAAGACGAGATGATTTCAACTGAGACTTCCGAAAGTCTAGTTTCTAGATCTACTCCACTGGAAGGAGGAAGCAAGGATCCCCCTCAGAAAGCACCCCCAGTTGTGGAGCTTAAACAACTCCCTAGTCACTTGAGGTATGTCTTTCTTGGACCGGATTCAACTTATCCCGTAATCGTTAGTGCTTCCCTCTCCGAATCTGAATTATCTAAACTAATGCATGTCCTAAGAAAGCATCAAAAGGCTTTGGGTTATACTATAGATGATCTTATTGGCATTAAGCCTTCTTTCTGCATGCATAGAATTCTAATGGAGGACGATTATAAGACTTCATGGGAACCTCAAAGACGGTTAAATCCGATCATGAAAGAGGTTGTGAAGAAAAAAATTCTTAAGTTGTTGGATGTAGGTATCATATATCCTATCTCGGACAGCAAATGGGTTAGCCCAGTACATGTAGTTCCGAAGAAAGGAGGGATGACCGTTGTGACGAATAAGAACAACGAGTTAATCCCGACTAGGACCATCACGGGTTGGAGGGTTTGCATTGATTTTAGGAAGCTGGACACGGCCACTCGGAAGGACCATTTTCCACTTCCCTTCATTGATCAAATGCTCGAACGGTTGGCCTAGCATTCACACTTCTGCTATTTAGACGGCTGTAGTGGTTTCTTCCAGATTCCTATCCATCCAGATGATCAGGAGAAGACCACTTTCACTTGTCCGTGGGGGACATTCGCTTATAGGAGGATGCCATTTGGATTATGCAATGCACCCGTTACCTTCCAACGATGCATGATGGCTATCTTTTCTGAGTATATAGAGGAGATCATGGAGATATTTATGGATAATTTTTCAGTATATGGTTCCTCTTTTGATGATTGCCTATCTAACCTTTCTCTAGTGCTACAAAGATGTGAAGACACTAATCTTGTCTTGAATTGGTAGAAGTGTCATTTTATGATTAATGAAGGCATTGTGCTAGGACACCTCATTTCTAATCGAGGTATTGAGGTCGATCGCGCTAAGATCGAGACTATTGAGAAACTCCCTCCCCCGTGTTCTGTTAAAGGTGTGAGGAGTTTTCTCGGCCCATGTAGGTTTCTACAGGAGATTCATCAAGGACTTCTCTAAGATTTCTAAACCTCTAACTAACCTCTTGAATAAAGATGTTATTTTTGAGTTTTCGCAGGAGTGTCTTGATGCATTTTACAGGATTAAGGAAGTGTTGATCTCCGCTCCTATTATCCAACCTCCGGATTGGACCTTGCCCTCTAAGATCATGTGTGATGCTAGTGATGTGGCTGTAGGAGCGGTGCTTGGACAAAAGAAGGATGGCCGCACCACCGCCATTTACTATGCTAGCAAGACGCTAGATGAAGCCCAGCGCAACTACTCCACCACCGAGAAGGAGCTATTGGCGGTTGTATATGCTTTCGAGAAGTTTCGTTCTTATTTAGTAGGAGCGAAAGTCATTGTCTATACCGACCATGCAGCCATCCGTTACTTTCTTGCTAAGAAAGATGCCAAGCCACGCCTTATTCGATGGATTCTCTTGCTTTAAGAGTTTGACCTAGAGATCCGCGATAAGAAGGGATCCGAAAATTCTATTGCGGATCACCTCAGCCGGCTACCTCCATCTTCACGCGAGAAGGACGACCCACCCATAGACGATTCATTCCCCGATGAGCACTTACACTTGTTGAAGTATGGGGTGAGGGAACCTCCCATCACGTATAAAGATGCCGTATGGTCCAGCTAGCGACCTAAAATCAAGCGCTTCTTGGGAGGCAACCCAAGGTATTGCTTTCTTTTCCCTTTTTCTAGTGTAGCTTAGATAATTTGCTTCTGCTTTGCTTTGTTTTGTTTTTGGCGTCCTAGACAGACAACAGGTTATCATCTAAGGAAGGAATACAAACCAGGAGTACAACTGGAAGGACATAAGTTCGAGAATTTGAGAAGACAGAGTTTGAATGAGACACATCTCGGTTGCTGTCACAACACCTCGACCGAGATGATTCCTGAGCAACTGAGGCGATTAGGGTTTCTGAAGATCCACCTCGGTCCGTACCACCTCGGTCCAGTCGAGACCACCTCGACCGAGGTGACAGCAGTTCCAGAAAAGGGTATAAAAGGGGGTGAAGAATTCTCTCTCCTCTCTTTACCTTCTCATCGACTGCGGCACGTCTTTTGCCTCCATTCGCCATTCTTCGCTCGTTTTCGACGATTCTTGCTTCCAAGATGCTAAGAAAGGGTAGAGGATCACAGTGCAAGTGCAAATATGCGAGAAAAACGAACCGAATTGACCGAATCTAGGTAAAATCGAAAAAACCCTAACCTCGCTCTTCTCCACTGGTTTTCCTTCAAATTGGGCTTTGGTTGCCCCTGCATTTGCTGAGAAACAGATTAAGTACCCCATAGGAACATGTTGTAGTGATTTTGGGGGAAAAGAACTGGATTTTTGAGGAAATCAATCGCACATTTTTTCGCCTCGGTCTAGTCGGCCTGCGCCTTGGCCGAGGTGTTCTAAGGGGTTGTCAGAGCAACCGAGGTGACCTAACAAATTACAGAGAGATGAGTTCTGAGAGACAGTTGGTCCTGAGGGACAGATCTTCCCCTTCTCCTTCTTCTTCTTCTAGACGTACTAGACCGGTGATCCACGAGAGACACCAGGTCGACTATGACCGCATAGCGGCCCGTCCAGTGATTGCACCTCGCTTCTTGGACATTTCAGCTTTTGACTGCCTCTATGTCGACGATGATTTGAGGCGTATGATTTCTGTTGTGAGGCTGGAGCAGTTTACAGAGAGCAAAGCTCCGGCCTATCTAGAGCCTACATTGGAGTTTGTCAGCTCCTTCACTTACTTGCCTACCGAGCGCGCAGTGAAGTACCGGTTGATGAACCGGAATTATTTGGTTCCTTTAGATCATTGGCGGGATATCTTTGGCTTCCCGATTCCGACTGTCGCTGATTTTCCCTCCCGAGCTGTAGCTAGGGAGTTTTGGGGACAAATAGCTCACGTGGTTGAGCATGCTGACAGATGGAGACATGGAGATTCCAGGGAGAGGATTATATTCCATCTTGCATTCAGATTGGCCCACAGGATATTTAGTGAGACCCTTCTGGCGCGTACTGAGACGCCCCAGAAGGTCAGACAGGGAGAGCTTCTGAGCTTGTACTACATGGTGACTAGAGAGATCCCAGATTTTGGTTTGATGCTGGTAGAGGATCTGCATAAGATAAAGGCGAAGGGGACGGGCGACATCTGTTGTGGAGGCATTGTGACTCATATAGCGAGTTACCAGGATATGGACCCTTGTGCTTGTACCATGGTGGCGGCTGCCAAGTCGCTTGGACTTTAGGAGATAATCACTCGGAGGATACTGGTTCCCCGAGGACTCACTACACCATATGTGGCGATGCCATGGGAGCCTACTGCACCACAGGGGATCAGATGGTCAGCTCAGTTCTCTGTGTTTGATCCACATTATTGGCTGACTGCGTGGATCCCATTCATGGAGGATGCTAGAGAGGCAGCAGTTGCACCAGTTGAGGACGACAAGGCTGAGGATGATGATGATGATGATGTAGCTGAGGATGGTGGAGTTCCTATGGATACGGGCACATATACTGCTTGGACGAGTGCTCCGGTCATCGATTTGGATGATGACGAGACTGAGACCGAGCCGGCTGCAGCACCAGCACGTCCTGCTAGGCGTAGGGTCCACTGACAGAGGGATCGAGATGCTCACCGTCGGATTGATGACCTCACCGAGCAGATGATAGACTCCTATGCTACCCTGACTATAGACATCCAGGAAAGATTCGACGACCAGCGCCGAGAGATCGATAGTTGGACTCGCCAGATGCTAGAGGGCCAGCACTATCAACGACGGATGGCGGAGATCCAGTTTGAGCATGCCATGGGTTATCCATTTGACCCATCTCAGTATCCGTATGTGCCACCACCGGATCGGGATTATTGAGAGCTTGCAGGATTTTCTTTCTTTATTTATGATAGCATGAATTATAGTCTATATTTTGGGTTTTGTTTGGACGTTTTATCTTTCATAATCTGCATGTTTGTATGTATATTATGTGATTTTACTACCATTTCATCTACCTTTGCGAGAATCGAGGTCTACACCTAGTTTTGTTGTAATCGTAGGTAAAATGGCACGTTTCGCATCAAAAAGGAGCAAAAGGAGTCATGAGTCATTTGGAGCTACATCCAGGGAGCATAGCCATGGATTAAAGATTTACTTTGGACCAGTTTTGAGAGATTTCACATTCAGTTGTGACTCACCTCGGTTGACCAGAGATTCATCTCGACCGAGGTGATCTAGAGACGCCGACTCGACCGAGGCGAACACCTAGGACACGGCGAGAATATTTTATTCATGGATAAGATCTTTTAAAATTGGAAAGTGATCTTATATTTTTGGGCTTGGCTCCTGGAAGGAAGGAGATATGCAGAATCATATATTTTACCTATATTTATGGGAAAATATCTTTCTAAGATTTATTATCTTTGGAGGGTTATTTTCCTATAAAAAGGGTTGGATTTCCACAATTCCGACATCACGCTATATCGTCGATCAGGGTTTATAGCACGCAGCAGCAGCAGCCTACTCCAGTTGGGAGAGATTCGAAGAACCTTTTTTAAGGTTGAAGGAAGATTGAAGTCTATAGCTTTTATAGCTTTTTGGAGGGTATTGTAAGATTGTCTTCAATTCCCTCACTTGTTGTCTTGTTTTGTTGGATTGCTATCCAAGGAACGCTTTTGTTGTGATATTTGATTCAGTTATTGAAGTCTTTTCATTAAATTCTTCTTGTTCAAATATTCACCTTCTTCCCATATATTTTAATACTTTCATAAAGATGATGAGTGGCTAATTTCCTTGTGTGATTCTAGGGTGATTGGCTGAAGGTTGTGGGAAAAACAATGATAGAATAATCTTAGATTCCAGTAGGACCCTGAAAGTTCGAGTCTTTGACCTTAACCCTAAGCATCTCGCTCAGTCGATGAACATCTCGGCCGGGGTGGAAACTGGCTGACCGAGGTGACTTATCTGATCCATAACTGAGAGTTAAGTGTTAGAGTTTGCCAAATCCTATTCTTATTACACCTTTCTGGTTCAATGCAAGCTTAGGATGAGACTTACCCGGTAATTCCTTAGTTTGTATACCAACGATCATAAGTGTAGGTAATAAAGGTTTATCCTTTATTGGGGGTTTGAGTGTGCTTCCATCCTATCTTTGTGCGTTAGCCTGAGACTTACCTGGTAAAGGTTGATTCTATTCCCTTAGATGGTGTGTTAGTTTGAGGTAATAGTTCTTTATCTTGATTCCTTGAGACTTACCCGGTAATAGGAGTTACGGTTTAGGATTAGTGAGTAGTGAGACTTACCCGGTGATCTATTGCACTTTAGTAACACCTTCCCCACGCAAAAATCTCAGCTTTGTCCGCTTATCTATAGATCTTGAGTTGGAACCACAACTAGATGCTTTAATCCCTAGAATTGCATGTTTGCTTTATTGACTTCTTATTCATCTTTGATTGTGTTAATTGCTCTTGTGGTTAGTATTCACGAAGCTTACCGTTATTGACTTTGTTTCACCGAGTCCCTGTGATCGACCCCTGGAATTTGCTTGCTTTTTACTACGATTGACCCGTACACTGCGGGTTCGCATCCTTGTTTTAAGCTTAAGTCTAGGGTTATAAATTTAAAGCTTGCACACACCGTTTGGAGCGAACAAGTTTTTGGCGCCGTTGCCGGGGACTTGGTCTAGACCGAGCCGGTACGGTTTGCTCTTGGGGCGCTTGCCCCGTGCCATCTAACCACTCTACTTGAGTGACTTTTGCAGGTTCTTTCTTAGGTATATGCGAAGAACCCGCACTGGGAAGGAAATCGTTCCTTACAATCCCGA
Organism: Fagopyrum homotropicum; assembly: GCA_033239125.1. Lineage (NCBI taxonomy): Eukaryota > Viridiplantae > Streptophyta > Magnoliopsida > Caryophyllales > Polygonaceae > Fagopyrum > Fagopyrum homotropicum. The sequence continues at coordinate 87,565,385 of BSWB01000006.1, forward strand.
ACCGGAAAAGACATACAAGCGACGCTTAAGAGAAGCAAAGATGGCCCAACAAGACGATCGCGATCTTGCGGCCGAATTGAAAGAGGCGCTAGAGCTGCTACGCCTCAGCAAGGAAGAACTTAGGCAAGAGAAAGAAGAGAATCGCACCAAGACTGCAACAATCGAAGCTGAGATAGCAGTCATACGAGACCAGATTCTACTTCGACCGAGGGAAGATCCCCCTGTTGATCCTCGACCGATGCAGGATCCAGTGGCTGATCTTCGACCGAGGCAGATTCCAGTACCTGACGCCCCGGCCAATGTACTTCCACCTCGGATGCCAGTCCGAGATGTTCTTCTTGCAGGAATCCCACAAACCCTAGGTCAAAGGATGGACCCTAATCAACAGCTGAGGCGTCCAGGGGTGAACCTAGGAGATCCAGCGGATCATGACTACGAACTTCGACCGCAAGTTCTATCCATGATTCGCCAATGCCAATTCGGAGGGCTAGAGAAGGAGTCACCGCATCAACATCTTCAAAACTACGAGATCTTGATGGAAACCTTGCAACCTTCCAGAATTGAGAATAACAACTACAAGCTAAGACCTTTTTACTTTTCTTTAAAAGATAGAGCTCTTACTTGGTATCAATCTCTTCCTCCAGGAAAAATTAGCACATGGGAGGAGATGACTACGGAATTCTTGACCAAATTCTTTCCCCCCTCAAAGACCGCTGAAATGAGAGGGAAGATCAATGCTTTCATTATGAAGGACAAGGAGAGCTTGTCCAAATCTTGGGAGCGGTTCAAGGATATCCTTTTGGATTGCCCACATCATGGGATTCCAAAGATCGAGTTGTTGGAGATCTACTTCAAAGGACTGGACGGAAGCACCCAGTTCAATCTCCAACTACTCTCCGCCGGCACCTTCATGGACATGGCGATTGATGAGGCTTGGGACTTCATTGAGAAGCAAGCCTTGCACATGGAGAAATATACCCACCAAGGAGCTGAAGGTGGAGTTAAAAGAGTCAACTTTCAAGAGACTCAATCCAACAACAATCAACTCACGTGTTTGAAGAATGACGTGAAGCAATTGAAGGAACTCTTGATGGCTCAAACTAAGAAGGAAGAGCAAGGGCAAAGGAATAACAACAACAACGGGTACCGTAACAACAACAACGGTCCCCGAAACAACAACTACAACAACAACAATAGAGGATCCAATAGCAACAACTGGAGGGCGAATAACCAAAATCACGGTAACAATCATTCAAACTCCAACTCTAACGATTCCTCTAACCCTTTCCTCTCTTCCCCTTCTTCTTCTTCTACTCCATTAAAGAGCCAAGGGCAAGGATCAAGTTCGTCTCAACCAGAAAAGAAAGATGCAGTTCTGGAGGCTATCTTGATCAAGCTTAGCGCTATGGAGAATTCTATGACTTCATTTTCGGGGGCCCAAAAGTCCTTCGAACAACAACTTGCTAGTAGGGCGAATGAAGCGCCAAGAGATCCAGGGAAGCTTCCAGCAAAGACGGAAACTAACCCTAAGGGCCAGTGCATGGCCATAACGACGAGGAGTGGACTTAAAACTGCAGATCCAGTACCTCGTTCGACGCAGACCACCTCGGTCCAGATCCAGTCGAAGTACACCTCGACCGAGATGCCAACCGAGGTGGAGCAGCAGAAAGCAGGAGGGACGACTGAAACTTATATTCCACCTCCTGCATACAAACCACCACTTCCATTCCCTCAGTCCAGAGCCAGAGCACATCTAGACAAGCACTTTGGTAAGTTTCTTGACTTGATGAATAAGCTACATATTAATATTCCTTTCCTTGATGCTATTTTAGGTATGCCCGCCTATGGGAAGTTCCTAAAAGAAATCTTATCAAGGAAGAGGAAGTTGGAGGATGTTGGTGAAGTTAGGATGACATCTAAATCTTCGGAGCTTATTAAGATCATGAAGGAAAAGATGCCACCTAAGTTGAGAGATCCCGGCTCGTTTTGCATTCCCATTCAAGTTGGGGATGTCACTTGCGAAGCCCTTTGTGATCTAGGAGCCAACGTGAGCATCATCCCGCTGGAGCTATGCACGAAGATCGGTCTTGGAGAGCCCAAGCCGGTCAAGATTCGACTTTATATGGCGGATCGCTCCATTACCCATCCCGTGGGCATCTTGGAGGACGTTCCGGTCAAGTTAGGTAACTTCTATCTACCTATAGATTTTGTTGTACTTGACATTCCCGCAGATTATCCTGTTCCTATTATTCTCGGGAGGCCATTTCTAGCAACTTCGGGTTGCAACGTGGATTGCAAGAACGCCAAGTTGAGATTCAACGTTGGTGGCGATGAGGTGGAGTTCGCACTACTTGCAGCCATAAAAGGGGAGCAGCTAACTAATGATATCTTCAACATCTACGATGAAGAAGAATCAAGAGAATTGGTGAGCTCTATCCTTATTAACGATCCACTCGAAAGAGTTATTAGCTTCAGTTTAATGGAGGAAGGTATAGATGCTTCTTGTGATGCAAATATACGGAGCTTGAAGGCACTGGAAGAGGATCCAGGAGCTAAAACTGAGAAGCTAATCCAGGAGACGAAGATCTTCAGCCTCGGTTCCAACAGCAGTACCTCGACCTAGACACTTTCTGGGCTAAGCGAGGCGGCTGAAGAACACCTCGGTCAACGCCTCTATGCCTCGACCGAGGTCGATGGCGAGATGATGTCAACTGAGATTGCTGAGAATAACAAATTTCTTACTCCCTCCTCTGATATTCATCCACTGTTGGTGGAACATTCCATCCACCAACTTTCTGATAATAAAGGTCCTTCGTATGCTGATATTGTGAATTATCTTGTTTGCCAGGAGATACCGCCCGGATTGACGTACTCTCAAAAGAAAAGATTCTTCAAGGAAGTACGACATTACTACTGGGATGAGCCGCTGCTATTCAAGCGCGGACCGGATGGGATGCTTCGAAGATGCATTCCGGAAGACGAAGTTAATAGCGTTATACGGCATTGCCATTCACTCCCTTGTGGAGGACATGCTAGCACCGATAAAACATGCGCTAAGGTATTACGTTCTGGTTTCTTTTGGCCTACATTATTTAAGGATGTGCAATCTTTTGTTGTCTCTTGTGATGCATGCCAAAGAACAGGAAATTTATCAAGGAGAAACGAGATGCCACTTAATAACATCCAAGAAGTGGAAATCTTTGATGTATGGGAGATTGACTTCATGGGACCTTTCCCATCCTCCGGAGGAAACCTCTACATTCTCCTTGCAGTTGATTACGTCTCTAGATGGGTTGAAGCCATTGCTTCTCCCACTAACGACACCAAAGTGGTTGTGAAATTCTTGAATAGAACTATCTTTCCACGATTTGGAACTCCACACATCATCATTAGCGATGGAGGAACGCATTTCATAACCCGGAAGTTCAAGGCACTTCTATCGAAGTATGGGGAAACCCACAAGGTATCAACTGCTTATCACCCTCAAACTAGTGGACAGGTCGAGATCTCAAATAGAGAAATCAAGGCAATTTTGGAGAAGACCATCTCTAGAACGAGGAAGGATTGGTCCATGAAATTGGACGATGCTCTTTGGGCGTACAAGACCGCATTCAAGACTCCCATAGGTACCACTCCTTATAATTTGGTATATGGGAAGTCTTGCCATTTGCCCGTTGAATTGGAACACAAGGCGTATTGGGCGATCAAATGGTTGAATTTCGACATCAAGGAGGCTGGTGAGAAGTGACTATTGGAACTCAACGAGCTGGAGGATCTGCGTTTGAACGCTTATGAGAATGCCAAAATCTACAAGGAAAGGACGAAGAGATGGCATGACAAGCGTATCGTCCCAAAGGAGCTTAACGAAGGAGACTTAGTTCTACTCTTCAACTCCCGCCTCCGCCTTTTTCCAGGTAAGTTGAAATCTAGATGGACCGGACCTTATGTTGTGAAACATGTTTTCCCTCATGGTGCAGTTGAGATATGGGGCGAAACTAGCGGAAGCTTCAAGGTCAACGGTCATAGACTTAAGAAATACCAGCCGGAAACGCCGGTTGAGGAGGTTGCACTAATATACCTCATTTGAGACGCATCATGGTCCAGCTAGCGACCTTAAACCAAGCGCTTCTTGGGAGGCAACCCAAGGTATTGCTTTCTTTTCCCGTTTTCTAGTCTAGCTTAGATAGTTTTTGTTTTTGCTTTGCTTTGCTTTGTTTTTGGCGTTCTGGACAGACAACAGGGAATATCTAAGGAAGGAGCATAACTGGAAGGACAGAAGTTCGAGATTTTGAGAAGACAGAAGCATCTCGGTCACTGTCAGAGCACCTCGACCGAGTTGATTCTTGAGCAACCGAGGCGACTAGGGTTTCTGCAGAACCACCTCGGTCCGTACCACCTCGGTCCAGTCGAGACCATCTCGACCGAGGTGACAGCAGATCCAGGAGCAGTATAAAAAGAAAAAAATTTTCAGTTTTTTACTTTTTACCTTCTTCATCTCGACCGCGGCGACAGTCCACTTCGCTCTCTCTCGTTTCTTGCTCGTTTTCGAAGATTTCCGTTTCTAAACTGCGATTGAAGTATAGAGGAACCTATTGCAACAACAGATCTGCAAAGAAATCGAGCGAATCGACTGAAACGAGGTAAAAACAGTCGAAACCCTAACTCGTTCATTCGCTTCGATTTGGGCTTTGGTTGCCCCTGATTTTGCTGAGAAAAGGCTTAAGTACCCCTTAGGAAGCAATTGTAGTGATTTTTGGGGGAAAAGAACTGAATTTCTGAGAATTGGAATCGTAACTGCTGCGCCTCGGTCCGGTCGAACTGCATCTCGACCGAGGTGATTTCTCAGTCTTGTCAGTGACCGAGGTGGTCTGACAGTGTTGAGAGAAAATGAGTTCCGATCGTCCCCTAGCCCTCAGAGACAGATCCTCACCTTCCCCTCCTTCTTCTTCTTCTTCTTCTTCCCGTCCTTACCGCCCGGTTATCCACGAGAGATGCCGGGTAGACTATGAGCGCATAGCTAGCCGTCCAGTTATCGCACCACGTTTTCTGGACGTGTCAGCTTTCGATTGCCTAGGGTTAGATGCTGACCTTAGGAGGATGATTACCACTGTAGGGCTGGATCAGTTTACTGAGATCCGAGCCCCAGCTTATTTGGAGCCGACCTTAGAGTTTGTTAGCTCGTTCTCCTACCTCCCCACAGACCGGTCTGTGAAGTACCGGTTGATGAACCGGAATTTCATAGTTCCCTTAGAGATTTGGAGAGAGATTTTCGGCTTTTCTGAGCCCACCGCCACCGACTTCCCCTCCCGATCCGTAGCTAGGGAGTTCTGGGGGCAGATTGCCCATATTACCGAGCATGCAGACAGATGGCGCCCTGGAGATTCCAGGGAGAAGGTCATCTTCCACCCGGCCTTCAGATTAGCCCATAGGATATTCAGCGAGACACTTCTGGCGCGTACTGAGACGCCCTAGAAGATCCGACAGGGCGAGCTCTTCAGCCTTTACTGTATGGTCACGGGGGGTTTCCCAGACTTTGGCTTGATCTTGGCAGAGGACCTGCACAAGATCAAGGCTAAAGCGAAGGGAGACATTTGCTGCAGAGGTCTAGTCACCCATATTGCTGCGTATCACGGGATGGACCTCAGTGTATGTACGATGGTGGCGGCTCCGAAGCCGCTTGGATTACAGGAGATGATCACACGGAGGATTCTAGTTCCCCGTGGTCTGACCACTCCATTTGTTGCTATGCCATGGGAGCGGACTGCGCCACAAGGGATCCGCTGGTCTACACAGTTCACAGTTTTCGATCCGCATTACTGGCAGACAGCTTGGGCCCCGCTGATGGAGGATCATAGGGAGGCAGCAGCTGCCCCAGCTGAGGCTGAGGAGGAGGAGGATGACGACGACGAGGAGACGGTAGATGAGAGAGATGGTGGAGTCCCGATGGATACAGGGACGGATACTGCAGGTACGAGCACGCCACCGATCATCGACTTGGATGATGAGGAGGAGACAGAGCCGGCACCAGCTGAGACTTCTCCAGTCAGACCTGCTAGACGCAGGAGGCATGGAGTGAGAGATCGAGCTGCTCACAGACGGATCGATGACCTGACGGATCAGGTTATTGACTCGTATGCTGCATTATCGCTGGATATCCGCGAGATGCAGGAGCGGCAGCACTATCAGCACATCATGGCCCAGCTTCAGTTCGAGCGTGTCATGGGCTATCCTTTCGATCCGACTCAGTATCCGTACGTACCACCACCACCACCGCCGGATCGAGACTATTGAGGAGCTGCCGGATTTTCTTTATTATATTTTTATGTAGTTCAGCTATTTATCCGGTGAGTACTCTCATTTTCTAGACTTATATTTGACCCACTGGCACAGTGTGTCCCAAGTATGGGGTGTTTGTATTTATTATGACTACTTGATGTTATTTGACTACTTTTGATGTATGACATTTCATCGGATATTTTATTTATGCTTCACTTCTGCATTTATATGATTATCTGATATTACATGCATACCTACAGGTTATTTGATTGAGAAAAACGTCGAAACTGAAAAAAAAAATGGTTTTAAAAAAAAAATTTTTTGACCTCGACCGAGTCAGTCTTGGCCAAACGAGGCGTTTCACCTCGGTTGAACTAAGAACACCTCGACCGAGGTGTGTTAACTGAGAGTTTTCGAAAACGATTTTTGTGTTACTTATCTGGATATGATCTCAGTGAAGATCTTGTTTACTGACTGGTTTTAAATTCTTTATGTGTTTGAAAGGTTTTATAATATGTTTAAGTTGCTAAATGCTTTGTTCGAAATTATTAGCATGTTTAATACTTTGTTTTTATCCAAATTATGTTGAATTTGAAGGTTGACACCGCAGGTTAAGTTCTCTCACTTTCTTCTTGGAAAGACCAAGGCAATTCATTCTCTTCTTCTTCTTCTTCTTGATCATGCTTAGCCCCTCACATACATTTTGCCTCCCTTTACCTATCCGGGAATTTGGAAGCAAGCGAAGTGGTGAAAGCAAGTGGAGTTAAAGTTGAGAAGTGGCTGGAAGTGAAAGTGTTAGAAAGCAATTTTAGGTTTGGGGAAGTCAATCATGAAGATGAGTAACTCGGCACCATTCACATAGCCGGGTGTTTGTGTCTTGCCAAAGTCGGATTGAGCGATATTCCTAACGGGTCATGGTATGTGCATCAAGGGTTTGATGCATCTCGAGAAATTGATGATTGCAGATTTCCTAGGCTTCGGTTATTGTGCACCTCTATCCATGCATTCCAAAAAGTAAAGTAAAAGAAAAAGTGTGAAATAAGCAAAGCTTATTGGTGGAAGATGTTGCAAGTCGAAGTGAAAGTGAAGTTCATCCTTTTCCCGGATTCTAGCACCACATTACCTTACATACATCCCTACCCTACACGTTTCTTGACCTTTCTTTTGGGAAGCCCTTGAGACCTTGAGCTTGTTGATTGACTTAGTGGTTTAAACTGGATTATACATGATTAATTTTGATAATTATGATTTATTATGCATTCTATGATTTTATGCAAAGATGAACGACTTTCCTATATTTATAAAAGGTTTCGAGCATATTGAGTTTTTAAATTCCATGAAGTATTCTCTTAGAGTGATCTATGATAGATGCACACCATATAATAATTTTGAAAGACTTTTTCATTGATTTTCATGACTTATAATCCATTCTATCTCGACTTCTATATGAGGAACTTGCTTGAGGACAAGCAAGGGCTAAGTATGGGGTATTTTGATAGCATGAATTATAGTCTATATTTTGGGTTTTGTTTGGACGTTTTATCTTTCATAATCTGCATGTTTGTATGTATATTATGTGATTTTACTACCATTTCATCTACCTTTGCGAGAATCGAGGTCTACACCTAGTTTTGTTGTAATCGTAGGTAAAATGGCACGTTTCGCATCAAAAAGGAGCAAAAGGAGTCATGAGTCATTTGGAGCTACATCCAGGGAGCATAGCCATGGATTAAAGATTTACTTTGGACCAGTTTTGAGAGATTTCACATTCAGTTGTGACTCACCTCGGTTGACCAGAGATTCATCTCGACCGAGGTGATCCAGAGACGTCGACTCGACCGAGGCGAACACCTAGGACGCGGCGAGAATATTTTATTCATGGATAAGATCTTTTAAAATTGGAAAGTGATCTTATACTTTTGGGCTTGGCTCCTGGAAGGAAGAAGATATGCAGAATCATATATTTTACCTATATTTATGGGAAAATATCTTTCTAAGATTTATTATCTTTGGAGGGTTATTTTCCTGAGCAACTGAGGCGATTAGGGTTTCTGAAGATCCACCTCGGTCCGTACCACCTCGGTCCAGTCGAGACCACCTCGACCGAGGTGACAGCAGTTCCAGAAAAGGGTATAAAAGGGGTGAAGAATTCTCTCTCCTCTCTTTACCTTCTCATCGACTGCGGCACGTCTTTTGCCTCGCTTCGCCATTCTTCGCTCGTTTTCGACGATTCTTGCTTCCAAGCTGCTAAGAAAGGGTAGAGGATCACAGTGCAAGTGCAAATCTGCGAGAAAAACGAACCGAATCGACCGAATCTAGGTAAAATCGAAAAAACCCTAACCTCCCTCTTCTCCACTGGTTTTCCTTCAAATTGGGCTTTGGTTGCCCCTGCATTTGCTGAGAAACAAATTAAGTACCCCATAGGAACATGTTGTAGTGATTTTGGGGGAAAAGAACTAGATTTTTGAGGAAATCAATCGCACAGTTTTTCGCCTCGGTCTAGTCGGCCTGCGCCTTGGCCGAGGTGTTCTAAGGGGTTGTCAGAGCAACCGAGGTGACCTAACAAATTACAGAGAGATGAGTTCTGAGAGACAGTTGGTCCTGAGGGACAGATCTTCCCCTTCTCCTTCTTCTTCTTCTAGACGTACTAGACCGGTGATCCACGAGAGACACCAGGTCGACTATGACCGCATAGCGGCCCGTCCAGTGATTGCACCTCGCTTCTTGGACATTTCAGCTTTTGACTGCCTCTATGTCGACGATGATTTGAGGCGTATGATTTCTGTTGTGAGGCTGGAGCAGTTTACAAAGAGCAGAGCTCCAGCCTATCTAGAGCCTACATTGGAGTTTGTCAGCTCCTTCACTTACTTGCCTACCGAGCGCGCAGTGAAGTACCGGTTGATGAACCGGAATTATTTGGTTCCTTTAGATCATTGGCGGGATATCTTTGGCTTCCCGATTCCGACTGTCGCTGATTTTCCCTCCCGAGTTGTAGCTAGGGAGTTTTGGGGACAAATAGCTCACGTGGTTGAGCATGCTGACAGTCGGAGACATGGAGATTCCAGGGAGAGGATTATATTCCATCTTGCATTCAGATTGGCCCACAGGATATTTAGTGAGACCCTTCTGGCGCGTATTGAGACGCCCTAGAAGGTCAGACAGGGAGAGCTTCTGAGCTTGTACTACATGGTGACTAGAGAGATCCCAGATTTTGGTTTGATGCTGGTAGAGGATCTACATAAGATAAAGGCGAAGGGGACGGGCGACATCTGTTGTGGAGGCATTGTGACTCATATAGCGAGTTACCAGGATATGGACCCTTGTGCTTGTACCATGGTGGCGGCTGCCAAGTCGCTTGGACTTTAGGAGATAATCACTCGGAGGATACTGGTTCCCCGACGACTCACTACACCATATGTGGCGATGCCATGGGAGCCTACTGCACCACAGGGGATCAGATGGTCAGCTCAGTTCTCTGTGTTTGATCCACATTATTGGCTGACTGCGTGGATCCCATTCATGGAGGATGCTAGAGAGGCAGCAACTGCACCAGTTAAGGACGACGAGGCTGAGGATGATGATGATGATGTAGCTGAGGATGGTGGAGTTCCTATGGATACGGGCACATATACTGCTGGGACGAGTGCGCCGGTCATCGATTTGGATGATGACGAGACTGAGACCGAGCCGGCTGCAGCACCAGCACGTCCTGCTAGGCGTAGGGTCCACCGACAGAGGGATCAAGATGCTCACCGTCGGATTGATGACCTCACCGAGCAGATGATAGACTCCTATGCTACCCTGACTATAGACATCTAGGAAAGATTCGACGACCAGCGCCGAGAGATCGATAGTTGGACTCGCCAAATGCTAGAGGGCCAGCACTATCAACGACGAATGGCGGAGATCCAGTTTGAGCATGCCATGGGTTATCCATTTGACCCATCTCAGTATCCGTATGTGCCACCACTGGATCGGGATTATTGAGAGCTTGCAGGATTTTCTTTCTTTATTTATGATAGCATGAATTATAGTCTATATTTTGGGTTTTGTTTGGACGTTTTATCTTTCATAATCTGCATGTTTGTATGTATATTATGTGATTTTACTACCATTTCATCTACCTTTGCGAGAATCGAGGTCTACACCTAGTTTTGTTGTAATCGTAGGTAAAATGGCACGTTTCGCATCAAAAAGGAGCAAAAGGAGTCATGAGTCATTTGGAGCTACATCCAGGGAGCATATCCATGGATTAAAGATTTACTTTGTACCAGTTTTGAGAGATTTCACATTCAGTTGTGATTCACCTCGGTTGACCAGAGATTCATCTCGACCGAGGTGATCTAGAGACGCCGACTCGACCGAGGCGAACACCTAGGACGTGGCGAGAATATTTTATTCATGGATAAGATCTTTTAAAATTGGAAAGTGATCTTATATTTTTGGGCTTGGCTCCTGGAAGGAAGGAGATATGCAGAATCATATATTTTACCTATATTTATGGGAAAATATCTTTCTAAGATTTATTATCTTTGGAGGGTTATTTTCCTATAAAAAGGGTTGGATTTCCACAATTCCGACATCACGCTATACCGTCGATCAGGGTTTATAGCACGCAGCAGCAGCAGCCTACTCCAGTTGGGAGAGATTCGAAGAACCTTTTTGAAGGTTGAAGGAAGATTGAAGTCTATAGCTTTTATAGCTTTTTGGAGGGTATTGTAAGATTGTCTTCAATTCCCTCACTTGTTGTCTTGTTTTGTTGGATTGCTATCCAAGGAACGCTTTTGTTGTGATATTTGATTCAGTTATTGAAGTCTTTTCATTAAATTCTTCTTGTTCAAATATTCACCTTCTTCCCATATATTTTAATACTTTCATAATGATGATGAGTGGCTAATTTCCTTGTGTGATTCTAGGGTGATTGGCTGAAGGTTGTGGGAAAAACAATGATAGAATAATCTTAGATTCCAGTAGGACCCTGAAAGTTCGAGTCTTTGACCTTAACCCTAAGCATCTCGCTCAGTCGATGAACATCTCGGCCGGGGTGGAAACTGGCTGACCGAGGTGACTTATCTGATCCATAACTAAGAGTTAAGTGTTAGAGTTTGCCAAATCCTATTCTTATTACACCTTTCTGGTTCAATGCAAGCTTAGGATGAGACTTACCCGGTAATTCCTTAGTTTGTATACCAACGATCATAAGTGTAGGTAATAAAGGTTTATCCTTTATTGGGGGTTTGAGTGTGCTTCCATCCTATCTTTGTGCGTTAGCCTGAGACTTACCCGGTAAAGGTTGATTCTATTCCCTTAGATGGTGTGTTAGTTTGAGGTAATAGTTCTTTATCTTGATTCCTTGAGACTTACCCGGTAATAGGAGTTACGGTTTAGGATTAGTGAGTAGTGAGACTTACCCGGTGATCTATTCCACTTTAGTAACACCTTCCCCACGCAAAAATCTCAGCTTTGTCCGCTTATCTATAGATCTTGAGTTGGAACCACAACTAGATGCTTTAATCCCTAGAATTGCATGTTTGCTTTATTGACTTCTTATTCATCTTTGATTGTGTTAATTGCTCTTGTGGTTAGTATTCACGAAGCTTACCGTTATTGACTTTGTTTCACCGAGTCCCTGTGATCGACCCCTGGAATTTTCTTGCTTTTTACTACGATTGACCCGTACACTGCGGGTTCGCATCCTTGTTTTAAGCTTAAGTCTAGGGTTATAAATTTAAAGCTTGCACACACCGTTTGGAGCGAACAATTTATTATGCAGCTCAGCTATGTCTGGTGAGTATTTTATTTCTTTAGACTTACTTGACCCATTGGGACAATGTGTCTCAAGTATGGGGTATGCGGATGTACTTTTATGACTTATGTGTTTGTATGACTCGACTTTATCAGATATTTATGCTTTATTTTGCTTTATGTGCTTATCTGAGATTACATGCATGCATACAGGTTATTTGTTTGAAAAAAAACGTCAAAAACTGGTATTAAAAAAAAAAAATTTTGACCTCGACCGAAGCGATTTTGGCCAAACGAGTAACTTCACCTCGGTTGACTTAGAACACCTTGACCGAGGTGGTTTAACTGAAAGTCTTCGAAAACGATTTTGTTTGCTGACTGGATTTGCAATCTTTATATGTTTGAAAGGTTTTATGATACGTTTAAGTTGCTAAATGCTTTGTTTGAAATTTTGGCATGTTTAATACTTTGTTTTTATCCAAATTATGTTGAATTTGAAGGTTGACACCACATGATGAGTTCTATCACTTTCTTCCTGGAAAGACCAAGGCAATTCATTCTTTTCTCTTCTTCTTCTTGATCACGCTTAGCCCCTCATATACATGTTTGTCTCCCTTTCCTATCCGGGAATTTGGAAGCAAGGAAGTGAAAAACAAGTGAAGTAAAAGTTGAGAAGATGGCTGGAAGTGAAAGTGTTAGAAAGTAATAAATAGGTTTGGGGAAGTCAATCATGATGATGAGTAACTCGGCACCATTCACATAGCCGGGTGTTTGTGTCTTGCCAAAGTCAGATTGAGCGATATTCCTAACGGGTCATGGTATGTGCATCAAGGGTTTGATGCATCTCAAGAAATTGATGATTGGTGATTTCCTAGGCTTCGGTTATTGTGCACCTCTGTCCATGCATCCCAAAAAGTAAAGTAAAAAAAAAAGAAAAGTGTAAAATAAGCAAAACTTATTGGTGGATGATGTTGAAAGTCAAGTGAAAGTGAAGTGATATCCTTTTCCCGGATTCTTGCACCACATTACCTTCCATACATCCCTACCCTACACGTTTCTTGACCTTTCTTTTGGGAAGCCCTTGAGACCTCGAGCTTGTTGATTGACTTAGTGGTTTAAACTGGATTATACATGATTAATTTCGATGATTATGATTTATTATGCATTCTATGGTTTTATGCAAAGATGAACAACTTTCTTATATTTATAAAATGTTTTAAGCATATTTTGATTTTAAATTCCATGAAGTATTCTCTTAGAGTGATCTATGATTGTAGCACACCATCAAAATATTTTGAAGGACTTTTTCATTGATTTTTAGGACTAATAACCCATTCTATCTTGTATTTTATATGCGGAACTTACTTGGGGACAAACAAGGGCTAAGTATGCGGTATTTTGATAGCATGAATTATTGTCTATATTTTGGGGCCTGTTTAGACGTTTTATCTTCAATAATCTGCATGTTTGTATATATATTATGTGATTATATTTTCGTTTCATCTACCTTTGCGGAAATCGAGTTCTACACCAAGTTTTGTTGTAATCGTAGGTAAAATGACACGTTTTGCATCAAAAAGGAGCAAAAGGAGCTAAGGAGTCATTGGAGCTACATTCAGGAGCTTAAGGAATAATCCAGGAATCATGGAACTGGATTAGAGAATCACTTTGGACCATATTTGAGAGATTTCACATTCAGTTGTGATTCACCTCGGTTGACTACAGAGTCACCTCGACCGAGGTGATCCAGAGGAGCCGACTCGACCGAGGCAAACACCTTGGACGCGGCAAGGATATTTTATTCTTGGCTGAGATATTTTATTCTTGGAAAGAGGATCTTATATTTTTGGGCTGGATTCCAGGAAGGAAGAAGATAAGTTAGCCCATATATTTTACCTCTTTTTATGGGAAAAGATCTTTCTAAGATATTTTATCTTTGGAGAGTAATTTTCCTATAAAAAGGGTTGGATTTTCCACCAATCCGGATCCCGCTTACCACGAGAATACCCGCTATCACCCGGAAGACATTCGCAGCAGCACACCATCCGCATATACTCCAGTTGGGAGATCTGAAGAACCTTTTTGAAGGTTGTTGAAGGAAGAAGTTTATAGCTTTTAGCTTTGTGAAGGGTCTTGTAAGATTCCTTTAGATTCCCTTCATTGTTGTTGTTTTTGTTGGATTTTAATCCAAGGAACGCTTATTGTTTGATAATTGATTCAGTTATTGGAGCCTTTCTCTTACGGTTTTCTTGTTCAATTATTCTCTTTCTTCCCATATAATTGATTATTACTTTCATGATGATGAGTGACTAATTTCTTTGTGTGATTCTAGGGTGATTGGCTGAAGGTTGTGGGAAAAACAATGATAGAATAATCTTAATCACAGTAGGATCCTGAAAGCTCGAGTCTTTACCTCAACCCTAAGCATCTCGCTCAGTCGATGAACATCTCGGCCGGGGTGGAATTCTTCTGACCAAGGTGACTTATCTGATCCGAAACTGAGAGTTAAGTGTTAGAGTTTGCCGAATCCTATTCTTATTACACCTTTCCTGGTTCAATGCAAGCCTAGGATTAGACTTACCCGGTAATTCCTTTGTTTGTTTACCAAAGATTATAAGTGTAGGTAATAAAGGTTTATCCTTTATTGGGGTTCGAGTGTGCTTTCATCCCATCTTTGTGAGTTAGCATGAGACTTACCCGGTAAAGGTTGATTCTATTCCCTTAGTTGGAGTGTTAGTTTGAGGTTATAGTTCTTTTCCTTAATTCCTTGAGACTTACCCGGTAATAGGAGTTACGGTTTTGGATTAGTGAGTAGTGAGACTTTCCCGGTGATCTATTCCACTTTAGAAATACCTTCCCTTTGCAAAAACCTCAGCTTTGTCCGCTTATCTTTAGATCTTGAGTTGGAACCACAACTAGATGCTTTAATCCCTAGAATTGCATATTTCCTTTATTGACTATTTACCATCCTTGACTGTTTTAATTGCTTTTGTGGTTAGTAATTACATAGCTTACCTATTCCGACTTTGTTTCACTAAGTCCCTGTGATCGACCCCTGGAATTCCTTGCTTTTTACTACGATTGGCCCGTACACTGCGGGTTCGCATCCTTGTTTTAAGCTTACATCTAGGGTTATAAATTTAAAGCTTGCACACACCGTTTGGAGCGAACATCTGTCAACCACAACCTAGATAGCATCAAAACTCCTACTGGGCCTCAATACCATCACAAGGTCCATGGAGATGTCCTCTCACTTCCATTGCGATATTGGCTGTGGAGAGAGCTTATTTCTAGGTCTGCAATATTCTATCTTGACTTGCTAATAGGTTAGACACTATATCACAAATCTGGTTATATCGGTTTCAATCTTCTTCATCAATATAATCTTCTCACCTCGTGGTACATCTTACTCGTACCTAGATGTACTAAGTAGGGTGTACAGTGATTGTATTATAAGATTCTCTGTCTCAGCTCTACATCAGCAGGTACACAGATGCGATCACGGAGTCTCATCATCCCATCTACTCCATTGGGGAACTATGGTGCCTCACCATGAGACATCCTTTCTCTAAACCTCTTCAAGGTCGGGTTGGTGCCCTGCTTCTGCCGGACCTCCTCCAACAGACCAGGTAGAACCTCTAAAGAGTATAATTAGGCATCCTCATCAGGGAACTTAATGTCCAGCTCCAGCCAAGCCAGATTCTTCTGAAGCTGAGGCTGAATAATCAGTCTCGCAATTGTCTTCTCTTGAGGTGTCTTTCTGTTCAAGTTGTCGGCGGCAAAGCTCTACTTCTATGAATAAGATGGAATCTCCAAGTTAAAGTCTTGATCCTCTCAAGCCCTTAACGCTGGCAGTTATTCAACTCCCGTTGCGTAAAAATGTAATGCAGACTCCTATGATCTATGAAAATCTGACATGAAATATCACACAGGTACTGTCTTCAAATCTTGAAGGCTTGAACTACCATTACTAACTCTATATCATGAGTAAGGTAGTTCTCCTCATACGTCTTCAGTTGTAGACACACGTATTAATAACTCTACTCCTCTGTATTAATACACGTCTTAAACTTAGCTGAGATGTATCACCGTAAATCAAGGGATCCTCAAAATCTCCTGATTAGAATAGAATAGAAGCAGAGGCCAACTGCCTCCTCCACTCTTCAATCTTCTGGCGTACTGCTTTGACTACGCAATTCTGGTGTCTTCCTAAGAAGACTCGTAATAAGATACACAATCCCATAAAATCCTTCCGCAAAGCATTGGTAGTAATCGGCTGAGCCGAGAAAACTACGCATTCGCCATATCAACCATGATCCCACTAGCGGAGACAACGTGGCCTAAGAAGGCTACCGCTGGCATCTCAACTCGCATTTAGAGAGCGTATCATACAACCCTCTATCTCTCTGATTCTGCAAAACCGTCCTCAGATGACCGGCACGTTCCTCTTTGTTGTGGGGGTACACAAGAATGTCATCAATGAAGACCACCACCAAGTAATCAAGAAAGTCGATGAAGATATTGTTCATCAACTCCATAAAGACCGTTAAGGCATTCGGCTGCCCTTATGGCATCCCTACAAATTCGTAGTGTCCATAATGGGTATGAAATGCTATCCTATGCACATCCTGCTCCCTCACCCTCAACTGGTGATATCCTGAGCGCAAGGAAATCCTGAAAAACACAATTGCTTCTTGGAGTTGACCCAACAAGTCGTCAATACAAACAATAAATACACTAGGGCGTATGAAGCCCGTCTCAACCAACTCTTCAAGTTGCTTCTTTAGCCCTAACATCTCAACAAGTGCCATACGATATGGGCCTTCTAAAACAGTCTCATACCACACTTCAACTCGATATCAAAGTCCACACTCCGCTGAAGCGGCAAATCAGACGGTTGAGTGATACGCCTATAAGCTCATAAACCACTGGAATATCCTCCAACGTGAAACTATCTCTCTCTTATTCATGGCATAACACTAGAAAGTGTTGCCTCCTTGTACTATCAACCTCGCTGCTCGTGTGGTACTAATGACAGAATCCGTCTCTTCAAGGTTGTAACCTTGGAAGACCACTATCTAATCTATCTCAGTAGAGACTATAACAGCCTTCTAACTGATATCTAACACAACATAATATCTATTCACCCAAACCATACACATAATGACCTTCTCATGCACCTAAGGCATGACAAGGAAGTCTACAAGCCATACACAAGTCCCTGAATAAATCAAACAATCACATATCTCGCGGGTACCTCAAACCCCTAACTGGTAATCTTGTAAAGGGTAGCCTACCTTCTACTGTTTCCACAGTCAGTTATTAACGCATGCATCGGAAGACAAGAAGTGCATAGCACTCTCGACAACACAAAACTCCACTAGGTAAACCATCATTAAGAATGGTACCTGTAACAACTAACACCAGAAACTCCACTACATACCATCACTCAACCTCAGACCTATGCTCCTCAGGTATCACTGGGGTCATCGCCATAGCCTCCACTTCTACTCTTTCTGCACCGGAAAGAGGAAGGTCTTGTTGAGAAGAAACACTACCTTGCTGACAAAAAGGGGCTAGATGGCCTAGTTCACCACAAGTGAAGCAAGATATCAGTGCCAAGGGGCACTCATAGCGCAAATGATCTAGATAGCCACAGTTGAAACATACTCGTCCCATTCTTGTAGCCTGTGCAACTAAAGGGTAACTCCATCATTTTCGTCCACCTTTAATGATCTTACTCCTGGAGGGAAATTGTAGAAGCAACGCCTTGCCATGTCGAAAAAACATCGCTCTATGCCTTGCTTTACCACACATAAAGCATATTATTGGCGTCTTTGGGCACAAAACTCGTAGGTGTCCAAACTTCTCACAAATAAAACACTGTAGTTCCTTGCTAGTCGTCTTCATGGCCAAAGGACCGCTTGATTGTCGTGATATCTGAATTGGTCCAACATTCATCATCTTTGCTTCTCCACTAACTGATTCAGTCCATTGCTTCTTCTCTGATCCGGAAGCTTCAATTGGTCCAACATGTGTTGGTAAATCCGGTGTAGGTCTACCCGCTCTTACAGCCTCATATACTTGGCGAATATATTCTTGAAACTTTAATCCACTCATCGAGACATGATCAGCCTCTTCAAACTCGTTCTCTGCCATATGCGAAAGAACAGCGGAAACTGGTCCCTGATTTATCGTCACTGGAGGAAGAGGGGATGTACCCATACCTCGTCCCACTACAAATACTACTCTAGTCTGAGCCATCTGCAGGGTATGCGCACCTAATCTTATAAGGATATATATGCCATATGTATTGATATATATATATACATAATACATCCACATAATCCATAATACACACACACATATATATATATATATATATATATATATACATATCTACGCTGTAGATATCCATGACAAAGGTGACGACTTCTCGTACATTCTATCCCAAAACCCCACATAAAACAAAAAACATTTTAAAACGCCAGACCCCTTTCAGGTTTTGTTTATTTTACCTATCACACCTTATTGTAGGTAGCAAGTGTCATTGTTGTCAACCTAAGGCTCTGATACCAACTTTGTAACACCCAGAATCCGCGGGACTCGGGATGTCACATTGGGCTAGCATCTCATAATGGATCCTGACCCTAGCCTGACAACAAGTTCACTAGACCTTAAAACATGGCACTGACATATATAAAACATATACATAAATCCGTATAAACTGTACAACCAAAGGTAAACAACAGCATAGCCGAGTATGAAACAACATCCTCAAACAGGAGATAAACAAGACATCATCCTCACACAGGAGGAAAAACATAAACAACCCGAAAACCAACCACCTAATGTACGAGAGTCCTCGGCCTGTCACCCTACCAGATCGCCAAGCAGCGCCTATACTGCAACATCTACAACACGGTATGAAACCGTTAGCTAACCATACATATATGAGGTAATGAATAAGCACAAGCACAATCATGAAAGATAAACACATCAACAGGCTATCAAACATTTACCCATTTATTATCATTATATAATTGTCATTCACTCAAATCGCGTATATATATAGATGAAACTATGTTACACGAGAACCGTATTATCACCGCCTCTGAGTGCTATGTCCATCTGTACAAGTATCGGTCACACAATCCATGTACCCTATGGGAGTGGATTGCGCCCTTCCTGTAAACAAGTATGGCCTGACGTCAAAGAACCTCCCAAACTCCATGGCATGATGAAAGGGAAAGGTTATCACAGCCACGCAACGGGGTAGTCAATAAAACATACGTCAGTATAATCAATATCTCATGCAATCATAGCAAACATATAAACACACACCATTCATGCAAACACCCAATATAAGGATGGAAGCTTAGTAAGTCCTACGGACTTACCTCAACCTCGTACACAACCCAAACACGATCAACCTCCAATCTTGAGAGAGGGACACTGCCTAATAACAAGACATAGAAAGATATCAACCTCTATTCATCAAAGGGGTCACACCTAGACCAAAGGGATCCATGGGATCATCCTCAACTTTAACCTCACAGCCTATAATCCTCAAAAGCCGTACAAGGCATAAAATAATCATATATCATCCAAACACTCTCATCTAGCCCTAGCATGCTACTACACTCTCATAAGAGGAAAGAAAAAGGCAATGCCATCCATAGGCAAGCCTAGAAGCAAGACACACCTGCAAAACCAAGTGCAAACCAAGCTGGTGCAAGTGGCCGCAAGGGCGGCTTACTGCCGGCGCTGGGGCGGTCCAGGAGTGGCGCAGGGGCGGCTGGTGTGCAGAAAGTGCACCTCCGACTGCCCTTCGCTTCTTCACTCAATTCTCTTTAGTCCTTCTCCATCCAGCAGCCATACACAAACATATACATACATATATACATTAATAAAAGCCAATCAAGGCTGCCGCAAGATCAAACTTGTGGAACCTAAGCTCTAGATGAAGAAAAGAAGGAAAGATGCAAGAAAGAAAGAAGATAGAAAGAGATGGGAGATAGACTCACAAAGCTGAACCCAATCAAGATCAGAACACCATCAAAACCGCAAGGCTGGCTATGAACAAGCACATCAACATCCACAAGCATTAACCTCATGCAATGCCAAGCTTATAAGCTTCCAAACTCACTCAAACTCAAACAAGGATCAAAAAGAGATCCAAAGGAAGAAGAGAGGAAAAGATGAACTTAGGGAGAGAGAGAGAGATGGGCTGCAAATGGGGAACCCTCATCAGAAAGAAAGAGAGGAGGCTTATAAAGGAAGGAAAAGGGTAAAGCACGGGTCAAGGGTCAACAAAGACGGCTAAAGCCACACAAAGCCGCAGGGGCGGACTCTGTGAGCCATAGGTGCGGCCTAGGCAAAAGGCAAGGGTGGCCTCTGGGTCACGTAGGGGCGGTTTAGGCAAGATCCAAGTTCTCATCTCACACACTCAGCAACTCAGCAACTAGGCTCTTACAGCACCCGTACCAAAAAGAACTCTAACACGTAAACCATTAATACAAATAGTACCTATAGTAGGTGGTGTTGGCGGCTCCTCAACGCTCCATAACTCAAAAATGTGAGCCTCCTCTAGCATACGTGGTACCTACGCCATGGCGTTTGCCTCTAGTCAGTCCTAGTACAGAACCCTAATTAGCCGACTGGTTTGGGGATTGATGTTGCTACCCTTGATACGGAGACGTACTCTAACCTCCTCCAACAAAATTGGTAGGGGAAGAAACCTGCTACAATGAAGACTTGTTGTTACGGTAATAAACAGCTCGATGACTTGACTTGCCATAGGAAAAGCAAGTCACCAGCGGTTGCGGACACTAAGGCCTCCTATGTCCAAAATCTCCATAGTTGAAGCAGTATTGTCCCCTTTGTGCAACCTATGCAATGGAGGGGTAACTTTGATGTCTCTGGCTCCGTCCTGAACCTGATGATCCAGCACCACCACTAGAATTACCAGTCCCCTGTCTCTTCTAAAGCCCTCCGGTTTATGAAGCCCTCCTATGCCCAGCTCGCTCTCGCTAATAAGCCGAGTAACGCCAGCTCCTTTGGAGGTGCATCCGGACCTAGTACCTCTAGATCGCCTCGGATACAGGAATGTCCTCAAAACCTGCCTCGAAAAAATCCTATAGTTTGTCCCTCCTTAGTGAGGCAGGGCTAAAATGTTGTCTGATCAAACTCTTAAGTCGGTCATAGCTCGTAACTCGACTCCGCATAGTCCTTCACCATTGATGGGCTAAATCACGGAATAGTGTTTGTACTAACTCTATCCGCCTATCCTTTGGACATCTAATAGACTCAATGGCTGAGTCTTCATGACCAAGCCACAACTCAACTTCTAAGCCCACCTTTCCAGTGAAAGGGGGTACTCCCATCTAGTGGAAAGCCTTCAACCAGGAATCAAATTGCGGTTCTCTAGGCTCCTCCTAAGTCTTAGCAACCTCAACAACTCATGCCAGTATGACTGAAAATTGAGTAGCTCCCTGAGACATCTTAGAAGATCCAAATGTGTTGGTAAGTGCGGGGCACGTATAACCGCCTAGGCAGCCTTTTCAACTCGACGAATGTAAGCGCGGAACTCTGGTCCCCTCATCGAGACATGATCTCAGTCGTTAGACTGGACTGGATGAGATCTTGTCTTGCTTCTATCCCGTTCCCCGTCCCAGGAACGACACTTTCAACAACCTCCTCGTGTTTATCCTCCGTTGCAGGCGGATCAACAATGAGAACCTGTCCCTGACCTATAACTACAAGAGGAAGAGGGGGTCAACCTCTACCTCGTCCTACTACAGATGTTACTCTAGTCCGAGCAATCTACGGTATCCACAAATCTAACATATAAGGATAACTAATATTAAATATACATACCAAGTTCACAAATACACGCAGCCTAGTATATATATATATATAACTGAAGTGCTGAGATCCATGGAAGGACTGATGAATTTCCGTACATTCTATCCCAAATAGACTATGAACAGGGTTTAAAACCAAAACTGCTTTTGAAAACACACACCCTTTTGGGGTCTTGTTTACTTTATCTATTCGGCCTTTCAATAAGATTGCAAGTGCCATTGTTGTCAATCTTGGCTCTGATACCATGTTTGTAACATCCCAAATACCATAGGACTCGAAGTGTTATTGGGTTAGGACTTCACAATGGGTCCTGAACATAGCCTCATAACAAGTTCACTGGTACAGCAAGGCACAAATAAATATAAAACAACCTTTATAAAAAAACAAACATCGAGTATAATAAGACATACAAAACTCCGCAGCCGAGCATAAAACATCAACAACGTATACATAACACAAACGTATAGCCCATAACATCCTAGATGTATGGAAGTCCTTGGCTGATCACTCCTCAAAATCACCTTTTAGTCTTCCTATCCTGCAAAGGATCTACAATACGGTATGAAACCTTTATCTAACAATTAATATATAAGATAATGCATAAGCACAACCATACATCAAAATAATGATAAAGACCAATCATGATATCACACCTTTACCCGTTTAATTATATTTATAACGTTATAAACTCAAAACCATATTTATGGTTGTGACTCGAGAAGTATATCATTCTCGCCTCTGGGTATAATATCCATCTAGAGTGGAATCAGGAGCACCCCTCATATACGTTGGAGTAGCGACGAACCATGCCCGTATACCAGGTCTAGTCTGACCTCAGAGTACCTCTCGGACTCCTTACTAGATGAAAGAGAAATGTTATCACCGCCCGCTTCAAGGGGGCCAATAATGTCGGTAATAATCACTATCGCATGCTATAAAGCACATAACAATCACCACTCATGCATACATACAATATAGGAATGTAGTTAAGTCCTATAGATTTACCTGAATCATAGTATAATCCTCAACCACGATCAACCTCCAATTCCCGTAGGAATGAGCACTACCTAATAACAAGGCATAAATATACATCAATTTTACCTCATCATCATGATATCATCATAAAACTCTCCAACATATATGTAACACCCCGAATCCGCGGGACACAGAGCACTACGGACTAGGATCTCACGATGGATCTTGATTATAGCCTAACAACAAGTTCTCTGGATCTTAAAACAAGGCACAAATACATATAATACTGACTAAGGACTTTTCCTAAGGTCGTTTGTATCCTGTCAAAATATTTTCCGAACTCAACACTAAACCAAGTATAGTGATAAAGTAAGGGTCGAACCCAAGAGAGTTTGTGTTATTTTATTAAATTCAATTATTGATTATGGGACAAAGTAACAAAGGGGGGTTTTGGAATGAATTGTTGCACACAAAACTTAAAAAGCAATTAAAAGAGATTGATAAGATGATGATGAGTGAATCTACACTAGGCTGATTCTTAGCATGCGATTACTACTTTGGTGAGTTCCTATTACAAGTTTCAAGTAATTTTCCCATCTTGATCATATGTATGTGTTGAGCCAACCGGCATCAACACAACTTAACAAGTTAGTGTTCCGTAAACCTACAAAAATAAGTCACAAGTTAGCTTTCAAACAAAGACTAAGGGATATAAAGTGAAGATTAAAACCGTTAAACTAATCTTTATAATTGTGTTTCTTTTCCTTCAAGCAATTACAACCCGTTATTACTTAAAGGTTACTACTAGACTAAAGACCTGAACCCGGAATCTATTAATCCTAGTTATTTGCATGCACTTAGAACCTAAGGTGTTCAATCTTAAGTAATAATGAAAACATGCAATTTAGATAATTGAAGCTCAAGAAACACAAAACATTACTGAATAAAACATATATTAAAAAGGAACTTACAACCAAAGTAATAATACAGCCTCAAATCAACCCAATGTAGCAAGGAAACTTAGACGCTCAGTACAAAGGAAGCTAGAGAGAATAAAAGTGGGAAAATGATGGATGATTCTAGCAATCAACCATGGCTGTATTTATACTACAAATGGAACTAAATGGGAATAAATGGCCGGCCAACACAGTCACCTTTAATGCCATAAAGGTGGTGTAAACAGCCGGAGTAAAACCTCTGTCGCTGAACCGTAGGGGCAGCCTTCAGATCCGTAGGGGCAGTTCAGGCGAAAACGTTTGATCATTGATGATCTTCAAACGCCTGACTCTTCAACTTTATGTTGCTTCAGATGCCGAGCTGCAAGGGCAGCCTAGTGTCAACGCAGGGGCGCTGATACTGACTCTTCAGCTTCACAGCTCCACAGGGTGACACACAGGTAGAGGCGCAGGGGCGTTGGTCCTCGCTTCTTTAGGATAAGTCACCGTAGGGGCGCCAGGGAGAGGCGCAGGGGCGGCGACAGTCTTCGTTCTTGGCGTTGGCGAAGGCGCAGGCTGCGCTCTGGAACGTGGTTTCACCCGCAAGGGCGGTGACACTACTCCGCAAGGGCGGTGAGGCAACAGAAGCTTTGCTTCGTGCATGGTCTTCAACTCCCAAGTGCTAAAACTCCTCTTTTATCTTCTTTTAGTCTTCTTCTTCTGGATCAAGGAGTTAGTAGCATAAACCGACACTAATGTGACAAAAAGACTCTAAAAACTAACCTAAATGATAGTGATTCCATCACCTATCAAAAACCAATTACGTAAAATTCTAGAATCATATCTAAAAAATAAATACAAAACCACAGTCGAGTACAAAACGGCAACAACATAAACCTCCGTCTACGGAAACATCCCAACAACCCACGTATCCTAATGTAAGGTAGCCCTCAACTGATCACCCATCTGGATCACTTTGCAGTCTTCCTATCCTGCTGAATATGTCCAACACGGTATAAAAACTTTAGCTAACTGTTCATGAATAAGAATAATAGCAACATCACATACAACACATCATCACATCACAATATGCAATTCTCAACACGTATCCGTTTATTATCTTCATTACGTTATACCGTTACTAATAACTTATTTTTTGACACGAGGAACACCCGGAACCTCGCCTTTGTCCCCTTTCACACCGGTTTGGAATCGGGGATCAAGCCTCCCCACTTGGAGTACCGGTTGTAGAGAACCTCCACACTCTCGACGAGCTTCAGACAAGTTGTCACGACCCATTATAATGCACTTGGGCCATTTAATATATATATTTATGGTCTTCCTAGTCCGGTTAGGTTATCAAGGAAACATTCATATGCAAAAACACTACTATCACAATCACTCAAACCCACAAATGCTAGAATACTAAGCCCGAAGGACTTACCTGTCACAAGATAGTCCTAAACAGTGTTCCCGGTTTCCCCTCGAGGAATCGATCTGGGCCTGTATAAACAAGGCACACAAATATCATTCACTATCCACAGGCTAGGAGATCCCACCTCCTAGTCTTCAAGATCTTGCAAGATCATAACCATAACACAACCCACAATATCAATATCCTCAAAGATCATAACTATCAATCCATAAACTCAACATCTCACAATCCCTCAAACCTCTCAAGGTATCATCTAATGAACATTCCTCAATCTCAATTTTAATCCTAATTTAAGTAATTAACCTTTAATTAATTAAATTAACTTTCACCAAAGTAACGTTTTGCCCGCATGCAATTTCTGAACACACCTGACATCTTATTTCATCAAACAATCAATCCATAATCCCCAGAATAGTATAATGAGAATAATGGAATTTCCAATTATCCATTTTGACAACTTAAGGTCAATTTAAGCCAAATCGGAATACGGTAAACGAATAAATCCATAACTTATTCGTTACTAACCCGATTGACGATCCGAAAGAAGATTCGGAACCACGACGACACAAGCTATGTATCCTTAGACAATATCAAATTCACCGGAATCTGAGCGATGGAACCGGCCTGGTGACATATATGCTAGACCAGATCGTCATTCAACCCCCTTCTCCAAACTTCTCGAAATTGGAATAAAAAATTTGGAATATTGTAGGGATAATTACTTTGCAACTGTCTTGGAAAACGCGTATTCCTAAGCAATCATTCTTAGCCGCTAAGAAACGAAATAGCGACTCTATTGACCGTTATGCCTTTCCGTGTTAGTTAATATCTAGAACATGTCCGATGTCTTGATTATTTTTCTCAACTGCATTTTTATTAATTGAAGATCCCAAATGCTCCAAATAACACCAGAGGGTAAAAATAATTACCCGGAGAAAGAGTGAAAAATTCCCCATAAGTCAAAAATTACGCTAGAAACATAACGGTGGGACTCATACTCAACACTTACGCACTTTTCGCAAGTTATGTGTTAAATACTATCAATGATTAAGTTAATCAACATTAATCATCATTAATTAGAATTCGAAAATCCTAGCTCTTAACATCTCTAATAATCCTAAACTCATCCCAATGGCACAGAGGTAGAACATCTCCGGCAAACCATAATCATAACTTAAAAGCATGGAGGAAGAACATCTCCAACAACTATAACCACAACATTAGCATGGCGGAAGAACATCTCCAACAACTATAACCACAACATTAGCATGGCGGAAGAACATCTCTAGCAAAATCACAATGTCACAACTCGAATCATGGAGGTAAAATCATCTCCAACTATCCTAATCTCGCTCTATAGCATGGAGGTAGAAGCATGGAGGAAGAACATCTCCAACAACTATGAAAGTGTCCTCTAACGTTGCACCCGAAGATCTCACAATCCTTTCCAATCAGCCTCACCGCAACTCAAACTGTCGATCGCTTGGGATGACGGATCGAGGCCAATGATGTCTCTACATTTTCATACCAATACTCTCTAGTAATTGTAAATCTTAAATCATACATCTAGGGTCGATGTTCCTGGCTTCTCTTGAGCCTTAACAACCTTAGTCATCCTCTTTTGTGTAACAAACACTGAAATCACCTTTTGCAACACCTCAGTGGATCTAGTGATGCCTAAGGATATGGAACACATATTTCCTTCTTTGCCACTTCTATTACATGCTAGACGTCTTGTTACTTTATCGAGGCGTAACTTGAATCTTCCACTTGGGTACTGTACATTCCAAGTAGGGTAACTATCTCGTTCCTTGTTGTGATCAACACGTCGCCTACAGTCTCGGAAATTACATTCTAAACATCTTCCATAACTTGGTCTTCCCCCTCTGGCGAATCAACAATGGGGACTTAACCTGACCTCTCGCGACAGGAGGTCCACCTACTCGTTCACAGGCCAACACATAATATGTATATATATATATATATATATATATATATAGCAGATGTTACTCTAGTCTGAGCCATCAGTGATAATATCATAGCTAAGTCAAAGGTTATATAATGTCATATGTATATATATAATACTAAAATCCATAGAAGCATGCACAGGCCAACACATAATATGTATATATATATATATATATATATATATATATATATATATATATATCCAAACCGACGAGATCCTCTGAAGGGGTGATGGCTTCCCATACATTCTATCCCAAATCACTGTATAAATTTCAAAACCAAAATCTTTGGGAAAAGTCAGACCCCTTTCGGCTTCTATTTGTTATCTATTCAGCCTCTATCGCAGATTAAAAGTGCCATTGTTGTCAACCTAAGGCTCCGATACCAACTTTGTAACACCCCGAATCCGCCGGACTCGGAGCGCTACTTTCTAGAATCTCACAATAGATCCTGAATCAAACCCAGTGCGAGTTATCGGAGCGCTCCGATACCAACTTTGTAACACCCCGAATCCGCCGGACTCGGAGCACTACTGGCAACAAGTTTAGTGGATCTTACAACAAGGCACAAATAAATATAAAACCAAATACATAAAACTGTAGAATCATAGCTCAAAAACACATATAAAACCACAATCGAGTAAAGAACGGCAACAACATAAACATCTATGTACACAAACATCCCAAAAACCCATGCATCCTAATGTACAATAGCCCTCGGCTGATCACCCATCAGGATCACTCTGCAGTCTTCCTATCCTGCAAAATATCTAAAACACGGTATAAAACCGTTAACTAACAGTTCATGAAAAGAATAATAGCAATGGCAGATACAACACATCATCACATCTTAATATGCAATGCACTCGCACATATCCGTTTATTATTTCATTACGTTATATCATTACTAATTCAACTTATTATGTGACACGAGGAACACCCGGAACCTCTCATCTGTCCCGTTTCACACAAGTTTGGAATCGGGGATCAAGCCTCCCCACCTAGAGTACCGGTCGCACAGAACATCCACACTCTCGATGAACTTCAAGCAAGTTGTCACGACCCGTTACAATGCACTTGGACCATTTAATATATATATATATATAAATATGGTCTTCCTAGTCTGGTTAGGTTATCAATGCAACATTCATATGCACAAACACCACATGTCATTAGATTTTATCAAACAAACAACCAATAATCCCCAGAATAATATAACGAGCATAATGGAATTTCCAATTATCCATTTTGACAAGCCTAAGGTCAATTTAGGCCAAATCGTAATACGGAAAACGAATAAATTCATAACTTATTCGTTACTAACCCGATTGAAGATCCAAAAGAAGATTCGGAATCACGACGGCGCATGATTTGCTTGGAAAATATCAAATTCACTAGAATCTGAGCGACGAAACCAGCCTGGTGACGTATATGATCGACCAGGTCTTCATTAGCTTGGAAACGCAGAAACTCGGTACCTAAATGAAGAGAATGAAGAGAGGAATCCAAAAACTCAAACGGATTTGAAATCGGATTAGAAACGGAGTGTAGTTATGAGGTTGAAGGTTGAGATAAATAATAGCTTTTACGAGGAAATGTGAAAGGTAATGTAGTGATAAATGATTTTCCGCAATTTACAACGAAGACGATAATTATCCTTTTGCGATGTCTATAATTATCCTTTAACCTATCAAAAGGCGGGTTGACCCCCTTCTCCAAACTTCTCGAAAATGGAATAGTAAATTTGGAATATAGTAGGGATAATTATTCCGCAACTGCCTCGGAAAACGCGTGTTCATAAGCCGTCTTTCTTAGCCGCTAAGAAACGAAATAGCGATTTTATTGGCCATTATGTCTTTCCATATTATTTCATATCTAGGACATGTCCGATGTCCTTATTATTTCTCTCACCTGCATTTTTATTAATTGAAGCTCCCAAATGCTCCAAATAACACCAGAGGGTAAAAATAATTACCCGGGGGAAAAAGTGAAAAATTCTCCAGAAGTCCAAAATTACGCTAAAAACACAACGGTGGGACTCACACTCATCACTTACGCATTCTTCGCGAGTTATATGTCAAATACTATCAATGATTAAGTTAATCAACATTAATCATCATTAATTAGAATTCAAAAATCCTAGCTCTTACAAATTATTCCGCAACTGCCTCGGAAAATGCGTACTCCTAAGCCGTTTTATCTTAGCCGCTAAGAAACGAAATAACAACTCTTTTGGCCGTTTTGCGTTTCTATGTTTTTTCATATCTAAGACATGTGTGATGTCTTGATCATTTCTCTCAACTGCTTTTTTTATTAATTGAAGCTCCCAAATGCTCCGAATAACACCGGAGGGTAAAAATAACTACCTGGGGAAAAAAGTGAAAAATTATCCATATGTCCAAAATTATGCCAAGAACATAACGATGGGACTCATACTCATTACTTACGCACTCTTCACGAGTTATGTGCCAATTACTATCGGTAATTAGGTTAATCACCATTAATCCACATTAATTGGAATTTAAAAATCCTTTCTCTTACATCACACACCCGTTAAGAAAAAGCTGCGTCCCGAAAGTTTAGGCAAACCCAAATCCTCTGGGTCCCATATGTAGAGGCATAAATACTCACTCACGCGGAGGTAAAACATCTCCAATAATCCAAAACTCATCCCAAAGGCACGGAGGGAGAACATCTCCAGAAAATCTAAACCCCATCACAAAGGCACGGAAAAAAAATCTCCGGCAAACCATAGTCATAACTCAGAAGCATGGAGGAAGAACATCTCTAGCAACTACAACCACAACAATAGCGTGGAGGAAGAGCATCACCAACAACTATAATCACAATATCTCAACTCGAAACATGGAGGTAAAATCATCTCCAACTATCCTAATCTCGCTCTATAGCATGGAAGTAGAACCATCTCCAACTGGACTTCTATCATAACTCAATAGCATGGAGGTAGAACCATTTCCAACTATAATCGCAAATCTTGCAAGCACAACAAGATCTACTAAGATCAAACATCCCAATCTAGCACGACAATAATAACACATATAAAATCACATTGTCATATATAAATACATAAGTCCCTCAAGAACTACTAAAAGTCTTTCTCGTCAATTCCATAAATGCAATTATTCATGCATAAAGCTCAGGGTAGTTCCACCCAATACTACCCTCCATCTTCCATATGGCCTCATTGGCCAACCATCAAAACCACCGAATTCTCGTCATCGGAACGTCCTTCGAGCGTAAGCGTCTAATACCTTCTCTAGGACCGCTACTGGATGCTCAGCAAACATGAGGTCCGGTCAACCACTATCTCCTTATAACTGATAATGTGCCTCGGATCTGGTGTATACTCCTCCATCCGAGACACATGAAAATGGGGTAAACGCCCTCTAATCTGGTGACAACACAATTCGGCATACCATCACTGCAACATGCTTCCGAACCACACACAATGTGACGTATCAGGGATTCCGTTTCCCCTTATGTCGAACCTCCGATACCTCACGTTAATGTCACTTTCGTCCAGGCATGAGTGCCTCTACTTGGAACTCTTACAGGTCGATGCCTCTTAACCGCATACAACTAGTGGTGGCTCTACGCCATCATTATCCGCTCTTGGATCACATCATCTTATACCTTCTCAAATTTACATTATCACTACTCTGACCAACACATCTCAATTATTGTTTTATGGGCTTAACCACAAATAGTAATCTGACCATACCAATATCCAGACTATCGTGTAAGCTCTTAACATCCTTCTTCAAGTCGGAATAAATACGATCTTGACAGTATAACCATCCTTCCAAGGATGACCGGCTTACATGTTAAGTACGCTTGTATCTACAATTGCATGCATCGACTGTAAATTCCTTAAGGATCTCATTCATCTCTATCCGAGATAATAAATCACATTATCCCATGAAATATCATTATCTATCCATAGATTTCCTCTAGGTCTACAATGCTCTGTCTTGACCTACTGACATATCACACACTAGCCCACAAACCGGGGTATGTCGGGTTCCAGTCCGCCTCACCAAAATGAGCGTCTCACAACCTGATACATCTTACTCGTACCTGGGTGCACTAAGTAAGAGGTGGTGTTAGTCTCTTGCATAATCCTCTGTCTTAGTTCTTTATCAAAAGGTACACAGACACGCTCGTGGTGTCTTATCGCTCCATTAGCACCAATGGTGAACTGTGGGGACTCACCTTGAGACATCCTTTCTCAGATCCCTCTCAATGTTGGGCAAGTGTCCTAATTTTGTTGGATCTCTCCCAATAGATCAGGTAGAACCTCTAAAATAGACAGATGATTGTCTGCATCTGGAAACAAAATATCCAAATCTAGCCACACTAGATATCTCTTACAACTGGGACTGAGTTGACAACTTTCTATCGCATTCTCTCGAGGCATCTTCCTATTAAGGGCATTAGCTACAACATAGCCTTGCTTGGATGATAAAGTATCTTAAGGTTAAAGTCCTTGATCAACTTAACCCATCTTCTCTGGGGGGTTATTCAATTCTTGTTGAGTAAAACTAGACTTCAAACTCTTATGGTCTCGAAAATCACACATTAAAATTCATGCAGGTAATGTCGTCGGGTCTTTAAAGCATGAACTACTATATCAAACTCGAGGTTGTGAATCGGGTCATTCCCTTCATACGTTGTCAATAGCCGAGACGTATATGTGATTACCCTATCTTTCTGCATCAATACAAATTCCAAGGCTTGCATGAATGCATCACTATACATTACAAAATCATCAATTCCCTCTAGCTGTGGTAAGATAGGAGCAGAACCCAATCCCCTCATCAACTCCTCAAAACTCTAAGTACACGGC
Source organism: Fagopyrum homotropicum (assembly GCA_033239125.1). Lineage (NCBI taxonomy): Eukaryota > Viridiplantae > Streptophyta > Magnoliopsida > Caryophyllales > Polygonaceae > Fagopyrum > Fagopyrum homotropicum. The sequence goes on from BSWB01000006.1 coordinate 87,597,452, forward strand.
TTGGACTATACCAACCGGTATTCTTCTTCATCCAAACTAATAAGTGATCGGGCCATCACACAAATTTCTTCCACAAAACCGGCAGTAATATCCGGCTAGTCCAAAGAACTACAAACTTTCTCGATATTCGTCGGTGTCATCTATGTTGTTACAGACTCGGTCTTCGCTAGATCAACCTTGATCATTTAAGCGGAAATCACATGACTTCAAAAGTTCACCTAAAACAATCAAAACTCGCACTTAGAGAGCTTAACATACAACTCTGTACCCTGTAAAACTCGTAAACCCGTCCTCAATTTCATGCACGTTCCTCTCTTCAACGAGAGTACATCAAAATATCATCAATGAAGACCACCACAAACTAATCCCGAAAGTCAACAAAGATGCTATTCATAACTACATAAAAACGAAAAGCACATTCGTGAGCCCGAATGGCATCACAACAAATTGGTAGTGGCCATACCGAGTCCAAAATTCCGTTTTGGGCACATCCTCCTCTATTACCGTCGAATGGTGATATACAGATCTCAAATCTATACAGGAAAACACTAAAACTTCTTGCAACATATCCAACGGATCATCACTGCTGTGAAATGACTTCTCGTTCTGGATTGTCATCTTATTTAACTCTTAATAATCCATGCACAGCCTCATCGATCCGTTCTTCCGCATGACAAACATTGGTGCACCCAATGGGGAAATGCTAGGGCGTATGAAGTCCTTCTTTGCAAACTCCTTGAGTTGCTTCTTCAATTCTAATAGCGCCATATGATATGGTGCTTTCAAAATCAGCCCCATACCCGGCTCTAACTCAACACCAAAATCCATGCTCTTTAGTTGAAATAGACTTGATGACTTATCAAACGCATCCACGAACTCGCATACAACAAAATTTCTTCTAAGATCGCACCCGAAGATGTCACAATCTTGTCCAATGAGCCTCACCTCAGCTCAAACCGTTGATCCCTTGGATGACAGATCGACTCCAATGATGTCTTTACATTTTCATACTAATACTCTCTAGTAATTGTAAATCTTCTATCATACATCTGGCGTCGGTGCTCTTGGCTTCTCTTGAGACTTAAAAACCTTAGCATCCTCTTTGGTGTAACTAACACCGAAATCACCTTTTACAACCCCTTAGAGGATCCGGTGATGCCGAAGGATAAGGAACGCATCTTTCCTTCTACTCCACTCCTGTTACACGTTATACGTCTTCTCAAGCTCATTGCTTCATGAAGGCGCAACTTGAATCAACAACTTAGGTATTTTGTGATCTAAGTAGGGTAACCATCTCGTTCTCCACTACAGTGGTCACATCGTCGATAGTCACAGGAATTACATTCTCAACATCTTCCTTAACTTGGTCTTCCACCTCTAGCGAATCAGCAATGGGGACCCAACACCGACCTCTTGCAATTCGAGATCTATCAACTCGTCCTCTACCTAGGACTACCAGAGATAGAGGTGGTATACCTTTTTTTGTCCTGTAAAAGATGTTACTCTAGTCTGATCCATCAATGATAATATCATCGCTATGTAAAAGGCTATATAATGCGATATGTATATGAAGAACCGTATAGGTGAATAATAAGGATATAAATACTCTAGAAGGGGGGTTGAATAGACTATGGGAAATTTTCACAATATCGTATATTAAGACTTTGAAACAAATTTCATGGCCTTGAAGTCGATCTGTGCGCTTTGTGACGAAATTGGTTTTCAAGGCTTTGAAAGGGATATCAAGGCCTTCACTTCAAAACCTACAAAACAATGTTAGTCACAATTTAAGCGGTATAGCGTGCGGAATTAAAAGATTGAGACGGTGATATGTTTATGAAGTTCAACTCTAACAGCTTACGTCTTCGTCCTAGGGTTTCTCGACCCTAGGATCTAACTATCTATTATATGTTCAAAGCGTCATTGATACAACCTATAAGAAATCTCCTTCTTCTCTCACTGAAACCTCAATGCTACGATCTAGTCAACTCTAACCTAGCAATAATAGCTTAGTTACTTCGTAAAGGAACCCACACTCGAGTATAACACTCTTAAGGTATGCCAATGATGCTTTTGTATCATTCTCACTCTAAGGATGTAAACATTTGTAAGATAAGAGGAAGAAAAACTTTTGGAACGAAACAAAGATGTTTTGATCGCTTGAAGGCTTGGATTATTTCCGTGTATGCTTGTTGTTGTTCTCTTCAATTGTCATCTTCATAAATAATCTTCTATGGAGAACTTCTTAGTCGTTGTAACGTTCTTCTTTCTCCATGGAAAACGGTGCTTGGTCGAGGTTAAGTAGCTGTTGTAAGATCTTCTATCTTCTCTCTTCTACTTCCTCTCTTTGGCGCACGCTGAGAATCTTCATCTTGGTGATCTCTTGCTTTGGAAATGCCGTTGAAGATCTTTGTTTGTTGAAGATCCCATATCTTCTCTCTTGGATATGCCGTTGATGATTTCCCTTAGATTCGGGATCTTTCTTTATCCTCTTGCGTCTTTGGTAAAGATCTTTGTTTGTTGAAGATCCCATATCTTCTCTCTTGGATATCCCATATCTTCTCTCTTGAAGATCCCAAATTTTATTATTTTATGTAGAATTTAATCCACATAAAATGATAAAATTATATCAAGGTCTAATTCCTATAATTATTTATTATTTTATGTAGAATTTAATTCACATAAAATGATAGATTTATATCAAACCCTAGTTATTATAATTCATTCCTATCGATGACTTTAGACGAGATCATGACAAGCTGTGACGAGATCATGACAAGCTGTGACGAGATCATGACTAAGGTGAGACGAGGCCATGACAAAGCCCGATAAATCTGTGACAAACTCATTCATGGGCCTGACAAGGCCATGATGAGTTTTGACAGATTTTTGACAAACTTTCAGCCCACTTCTTCTTACCTTGTTTCAGCCCACCTTTCCTTGCTTTCCCTTGGCCTTTTTCAGCCCATCAGCAACTGCTTGTACATGTCCCAACTACCCTTACTTGTGCACTGGCCCAGGGATGTGATGAGGGCATGGGCAGCGCCGGATTTGCGTACAACTGCTCGCCTTCCCTTCGGTCTTCAGCAGCGCTCTTCAACGCCACAACAACCCAGAGATGGAGAGTCACGCTATCCAGCATCTTCAGCGGCCTTCAGCGCAACATCGGTCTTCAACAGCGGCCTTCAACGCAGCAGCCTCACTCTCCCTCGTTAACCCTAGCCGATCTCTCCCGGAAGCAGTAGTGGCGATCTCCTCCTTTGAGCAGCGGCAACCTTCTCCCTGCACGCCCGACAACGATTCCGTACAAGCCCAGTTGCTGCCTCGCTTTCCTTTACCGCCGACACCAACAAGGAGTCCGAACGTGTCCAGATGCTCAGCGGCGCAACACACCTTGGACACAACCCTAAACTGAACCATCCATCCCCTTCGGTTCGTGACAGTAGAATTCGTGCCATCTTCATGCCTTCGAGTCATAGAATCGAGTAAGATCCAATTCCGTCCTTCCTTGGCCCTTCTCTTTGATCGATCCTTAATATATATATGCTGATGTGGGTACCCTTTGTGTCGTCAATCCGTCCCTAACAGCCTCGGAAGATAGCTTGAAGAGCTGAGGTGTTTCCTGAAATTTTCGGAAGTGACAAACAGTCATCTTCGGGTCCAGATTTGGGTAATTTAGACTTCTTATTTTTGTCTAGTTTTCGGATATTTCATAGACAGTAGTACATAGTATAACATACTAAATTTTGGGAAGAATCGGAGTTACGGTTTGAGAGTTATTGTGTTCCAAAGTCGACGCCTCATGCAGTTTTTATATATGTGCTGAGTGTTGGGGAAAACAGCAAGTGATGCTGTTTTGTGAGATGGTTTTGAATAAGCTCTTGATCTCCGTTGGGCTTGAATTTTGGATATCAAATGGTTGACATATTTTTGTAGAACATATTAAAATTTGAGAGGCATCCAGCGAGTTGTTTGGGATTTATGATTTTTCCAAGATTGAGTCGTAAGCAGTTTTTCTGTTGTGCTGAAATTCGGTTTTCTGAGATAGTTTTAAATAAGATTTTGATCTCCTTTTCGTCTGAATTTTGGATATATTAGAGATAAGATTTTGTAGTAGAACATATCAAAATTTGGGATAAATCCAGCGAGTAGTCTACGAGTTATGATTTTTCAAAGTTAAGACAGTGTGTTGCTTGTTAAGTGTTGTAACCAACTTTAGAAATTTTTGTAGAAGCGATGCTTTAACAGTTTTAAGAAATTCTTTCTCCTATGAGTAGATGGGATTTCATAGATGATCTAGGGAATTATTTCGGAATTTTTATAAGATTATTCGAATTTTATATTTGAAGCTGTAATTGGACTTTAGTGACTTTTCGGAAAATAGAAAATGGGTAATTTTTCTAGTTATTACCTAAAATCATCATAGGGAGTAGAATATGGTTAGATAGCCTGAAATTATAATTTAAGTACATATTCCGAGTTTTTGGAAGTTCCGGGACTAAGGGTAAAATAGTCATTTTACCTTAAATAAACAGTGTAATAACTTCTGCACATCGAATCATATATCTTAAGAGTTTTAGACTTATAAGTATCCAGGAAAATGTGTTGACTCACGTGCCTCCTCTGACAGGCAACTGAGTTCTGCACTTACGGATTTAGTGGCGGTTAAGAGAGAGTCGAGATTTGATTCTGGTAAGTCCACGGACTTACTTAGCTGGCTTCTTGTATGAGTGTAATGTGTATGAGTGGTGTTTGTTAGTTATGATAAACAACGAAACCGGATTAGGCCGACTTTATTATTTACGTAATTGACCCAAGTGTATGATAACGGGTCATGACATCATCTGCCTAGCTCTTGCGAGAGTCTAGGAAGTTCCCTGCGACCAGCCCAGTCCGGTAGACGGTCAGATGCATTAGTACCATTCCGCGTTGGTAAACGGGGACAGGGGCGTGGTTTGGGAATCCCTCATGTCACAAAATAAGTATCATTATTAATGACATATCACCTAATTAAAAGATAATAAAAAGGTTTGAGTGTTGCATGTTGATTGTGTATATTGGGTGTTTGTGCTTTTACCTTTATACTTATGCATATAATGTTTGCTAACGGTTTTATCCATGTTGTAGATTTGTAGAGATAGACAGTTGCAGAGAGATCCGGAACGGATGGTCAGCCGGGTCCACGTATTCATTAGATGGGGACAGGGGGTCTCTCATACGACATGCATGTTATGTATCTATATATATGTTTTGTAAGGCTGTCACATATGTACATTCATACATTTAAAAAAATAATAATATGTTTTAAAATTGTTTTAAATACATTTGTGCCTTGTTGTATGATCCAAGTAAAATTGTTGTCAAACTAAGGTCGGGACCCATTGTGAGGTCCTAACCAGTAACTCCCCGAGTTCTCAGAATTTGTGGTGTTACAATATGGTATCAGAGCTCTGGGTTGGCAACAATGGCACTTGAAATATTCTGAAAGACCGAATGTACAAAATAACTAGAACCCGAAAGGGTTTTAAATTTTCAAAACGGATTTCTGTTTTTAAACACACGCATAGTCGGGTTGTTGGGTTAGTAGTACGTCGGACCACCATCGCTCTCCGTGGATCTCTACAACTTGGATTGATAGGAGTTAGTATATAGACTTGTTATGATGTTTCTTATTATATGTTATATACATGTGTATGCTTAGTTTGTTAGTATCCTAAAGGATAGTTTATATCCTTTAGTCGTGATATCACGAAGCGATTATCGCCTCAAGATAAATCAACTACGGACTTGAAGAATCTCCAACACGAAGCAATGGAATCGGTCCTTGATTTGAGTATTGTACTCGGGTAGGCTTCTTGGTGATCCTTACAAATTATCCAAAGAACAAGTGAGCAAGGAAGTAAAGTTGTGAAGATAATTTTTACCACATGCACAATCAGATGAGGAAGAAATCCCTGAGGTAGTTCAGTTAGAAGGAATAGAAGGTCGTATAAGGAACTCAAGCATACGAGGCCGAGAGACAGAATTAGAAGAACCATGGAAGAGACTACAAGAGTGCGGAGTAGAAATAACAATATTTGAACAAGACAAGTAGAATTGAGTACAACCAAAATTGCGGAATCAAGGACATTATAATCGAGGTGGATGCCCCATAGATCATTATGGGCATAAGAAACCAGAAGAGACATAGTGTCAATCCGGGTATGAGTATCTAAGGTGCACGGAATGAAGACCTACAATTGAGTGTAAAAGCGGAAAGGCAGACCCCACAAGTGTGGGGAGGTTTTTACCTCCTCAGAGATATAAGAAGTTTGAAAGAAATCGAGACGCCAATATCCAAAGAATGGAAGCCTTTAGCAGGGTCAACAGAGTTTCATGAAGGCGATATTACCACCAACATCAGTGAAGAAATGTGTATGGGAGAACGGTCTTGCTAGACTTGAGAGTCCAGGGTAACCCGAATAATCATGGGACCTAAGCCATCAACACAGACGGTCCCTGTAAAGGGACTACAAGTGGGAGGTAATTAAAAGTCATCGGAACTACAAGACGCTTACCATCTATCGTGGAGTGTTAGGAATGACTTTTGACGTCAGGCGAATGGCACAATAAGAGTTGAGAAAGAGAGTTGTCCCAAAGGAAGCAGAAGAGTGAAAGACAAGACGAACTAAAGAAGTATAAAAGGATTAATTGAGTAGGTGATGCTTACCAAAGAATTTTAATACCAAACGGGGTATGAGAAGAGTAAGTTCGGGATACTGAGATGAGTCAACTATAGACTGACCGATGTCAGCTGAGGATGTGTAAGTGTTGTTTGGTATTGACGAGTTATATACCGTTAAGAAAAGATAATTGCGATTGTGGAGTTACGGGGTAGTTTTACCGACGCCTGGAATGATTTCCTCAAGTATGCAACAACAATCTTCTTAGACAACTAAGGGTATAGAGAATCGTGTTAGAGGTTACTTCTTGGCTGGTTAAGATCAAACTCCGGTCGAGTCTAGTAGTTTGGATCCGTGTTAAAAGAATTAAGGAAGTAAATGGAAGATGGTTGTTTTCCAATCATGATTTTATTTCAAGAAGACAAAGTAAGGAAAGTACTTGGTACTTCATCCGGTTAATAATTTTGGACTGACAGATTACGTCCTTATGATTACGGGGAACAACAAAATAATCAAAGTAGTGCAGCGGAAGCGTGGTGGGTCCTAACCCACAGAGCAAGGAGCTCAAGGGTGTTGAGGGATGTCGTGTCGAGTTTAAGATGGTGATAGTTTGTGAAATGCATTGTAGTTGGAAGGACCGTGAGATAGGCTATGTGGAGTTACTAAAAATGTTGTACGGAAACTTATGTACATGTAGAGGTAATAGAAGGAGACTGGTACCCTATTATGGATCCGAGTGAAGGGTGACGGCTTTACTACATGTTGCCAGACAAGTAGTTTTGGAATTTCATACTAATGGAATACTCTAGACTGAGTTTTCGGGATGGATTAGGAAAGAATTAATGATGTAATAAAAGTATTGTGCATGTCCTGCACTAGAAATTTCCAAGTGAGTAACTACCATTCTGAGTCGAAGATGCATAAGAAAGAGAAGTGACAAGAGCATACTTGCAACCTAGTAAGCGTGCTTAAAGAAAGCATAATCTCGGAGTAGATTTTATGTGTAACATTATGTCGGAACAGAGCCTTGTTGCGTTTTGAGTCCGATAAAAGTAGAGGGTACAAGAGTTCAATATTGACGGTGTGTTAGCATATATCGAGTATTTATGATCAAATAACTGGATATAAGATCACTTTGTGTCTAATGCCGTCATTACGTACATATTCTATGTCACTTAAGATCTTGGGTAATGCGTGGGAAGCCTGGGTTAGAGTTAACGATAAATTAGAGATCTATAAATAATATAATAATGCCAAGTGAAAATAAAAGGGGGATGACCACTAGATTTGATTTTAGTTGTCTCGAGTATTAGACCGGAAAAGGGTGAAGGTGACGATTCCTTATATGAGGAATAAGATGATTGAGTAATATTAAAAGACAATATTCCTCACTCTATTGGAGAATGCATCTTCAGTTTTCCACGGAGACTAAGTTTGGGAACTGAGTTGAGAATTTCAGTGGGAGAGATACCTACCAGACACGAGTTAGGTCATCAGACAGTTGATCCGGATGATACCGGTGAGATATCCGGTAACCACTCTAGAACGTGGTAACAGACGCTTGTGATCTAAATACCTGAAAAGATTTAAGATTCGGTGGTTTTATGAAAAGCTGATAAGGCTACCTAAGATATGGGGGATAGTAAGAGACGTAACCTTTCAAAGACCTATATAGCGATAGTTGTAACCGTGAGAGTGAAGAGTTTGGGTTTGACCTTGTATGTGTGATATTGTTTGACTACATGTTTATTTCATGATTGAGTGTTTAGTTAGTGATGTGTTCTTTTGGTAACCGTGATGTGCGGGATACTTAGATGTGGAAACGACGAGACTTTTGTATAACGATCAAACACACCCATTTGGTACCTTAAAGGCCGATCAGGATTGTCTTACCCTAAGTTTCGGGACGAAACTTATTTTGAGGGGGATCTGATGTAACGACCGAATCTTTCGTTACGTTTTGATAGGGTTACGGGAGTTTAGAAAATTATGGAAGTCGTTTAATTATTTATCTTGTCCTAAGTTTCGGGACGAAACTTATTTTAAACGACTTCCATAAGTTTCGGGACGAAACTTATTTTAAACGACTTCCAAATCAAATCGGACTTCGAGCCGTTGACGGTTTCCCATTCTATATAGTATTTCTTTCTTCACAAATTTTATTAGTTTATGTAGAATTTAATCCACATAAAATGATAAAATTATATCAAGCTCTAATTCCTATAATTATTTATTATTTTATGTAGAATTTAATTCACATAAAATGATAGATTTATATCAAACCCTAGTTATTATAATTCACTCCTATCGATGACTTTAGACGAGATCATGACAAGCTGTGACGAGATCATGACAAGCTGTGACTTTAGACTTATAAGTATCTAGGAAATTGTGTTGACTCACGTGCCTCCTCTAACAGGCAACTGAGTTCTGCACTTACGGATTTAGTGGCGGTTAAGAGAGAGTCGAGATTTGATTCTGGTAAGTCCACGGACTTACTTAGCTGGCTTCTTGTATGAGTGTAATGTGTATGAGTGGTGTTTGTTAGTTATGATAAACAATGAAACCGGATTAGGCCGACTTTATTATTTACGTAATTGACCCAAATGTATGATAACGGGTCGTGACATCATCTGCCTAGCTCTTGCGAGAATCTAGGAGGCTCCCTGCGACCAGCCCAATCCGGTAGATGGTCAGATGCATTAGTACCATTCCGTGTTGGTAAACAGGGACAAGGGCAAGGTTTGGGAATCCCTCGTGTCACAAAATAAGTATCATTAGTAAGGACATATCACCTAATTAAAAGATAATAAAAAGGATTGAGTGTTGCATGTTGATTGTGTATGTTGGGTGTTTGTGCTTTTACCTTTATACTTATGCATAGAATGTTAGCTAACGGTTTTATCTGTGTTGTAGATTTGTAGAGATAGACAGTTGCAGAGAGATCCGGAACGGATGGTCAGCCGGGTCCACGTATTCATTAGATGGGGACATGGGGTCTCTCATACGACATGCATGTTATGTATCTATATATATGTTTTGTAAGGCTGTCACATATGTACATTCATACATTAAAAAAAATAATAATATGTTTTAAAATTGTTTTAAATACATTTGTGCCTTGTTGTAAGATCCAAGTAAAATTATTGTCAAACTAAGGTCGGGACCCATTGTGAGGTCCTAACCAGTAACTCCCCGAGTTCTCAGAATTTGGGGTGTTACACTCAAGGTCTCAGGAAGCAAGGGAAAGAAAGAAAAATAATGGAAAACAAGAGAAAAATCAAGAGAGAAAGAAGGAAAAGAGAGAGGAAATTTGAGAAAAAGAGATACTACCATCCTTATCGTTCCAAGAGTGGCCTACCCGGACAACCTCCTTATGACTCCCCTTCTTATGTCGCCAAAACTCCGGAAGTGAAACCTACACTCGGTGTCGCTCATTTTGCCAAGGTGCCCTTTCAGGTTTTCACCTTGCCACTCTTCTTCTTTTCTCACTTAAACGCACATCCCTCAAGTCCAATTTTGCACCAACCTAACGTTGGTCGGACTACCTTCTTTTTACCTAAACCGCCCTTTCGGGCTTTCGGTTTATCCAAGGATTTTCATGCCTTTTTTCCATTTCTTTGGCTTTTTTTTCCAATGAAGCTGAATTCAACAATGCAAAAAGAATTGCCAAAAACTACTCAATAAACTGTAAAAACAATGAAATGTCCCTCCCCCATACTTGAAGTGCACTTTGTCCTCAAAGTGAAAATGAGTCAATGATAAATGTGGGGGAAGGGAAAGAAATGTACCCCTCACTGGGGTCGTCAAGATGGACCACCAGGACCCTCCTCTGGTGGGTAAGGGAAGTGGCGGAAGAAGTGCTCCTGGCGGCGGTGAAGGGTGTTAATACGGTCCTCCTGAGCCTCCATCCTCTCTCTAAATGAACTCTCATAGCTAGCTTGCCAAGCTAGCTGCTGAGTCTCCAACTGCTGCTGATGAGCCGCCTGCCAAGCATCTTGACGGCGGTCAAAATGAGTGGTCATGGATGAGGCGAAGTTGGACTGCCACGCCTATTGCTGCTCAAGCATGGACCGCTGATACGTGGTCTGCCATTCCTGGTGTTGTGTAGTCAAAGCTTCCATCTGAGCCTGCAGACTCTCCATGGTCTGACTGTCGTGTCCCACCGTCGGCATCTCCTCATCAGTGGTGTGGGCCCTGCTAGAGCCGGTTCCGTACCTCCCGACAATATCAACCTGAGGCCTTCTCGGAGGGACAGGGTCAGCCGGTACATATAGGTCGGAGAGCTCTTCTACCAATGGGAGTCGACGGGGTAGATATGTGATGTGACTCCCATCTGCAAGGTTGATCCAGAACCGATGCTCCCCGTCTCTCCTGAGGAGCCTGCACCTCCTCAATAATCCTTCGGTGTTTAAGGGTGCCTCCAAACCTTCTTCCAATGGAGGAAGCTCCATCACCTGTGCCACTATTAATGATATGATCCCACCTCCAACGATGTCCCGAGGCTCATTCTTCCTAACCCGCTTAAGAGCGGTAACGAAGAGATATGCCCAATCTGGCACAAACTCATTGGGAAGACAAGTGTATAGCAGTGGAAGGTCCTTAAGAGTGACCTTATTCTCTTCCTTGTGTCCGTAGAAGACACTCATGAAGACCTTTGAGATGAGCCTTAAACAAGGGTGACTGAATTTGTTGGAGTACTCACCTCCTGCATAAAACTCAGTCCTAGTGGTGGCCTGCCAAAATTCCAACAAATCAGGCGTCAGAATGGGTTCCATCCAGTCATCAGAAGCTGCTATGGTCACCCCTAATGCCTCCTGTATTTGGGTGTAGTCCAATGTGTACTTCGTCTTGTTATACTTGAATGAAAGTCCAATACACAATTCGTCTTCCGTCTCCATTTTGAAAGTGGCTATGAACTGTCTGCTGAGGTCGGGGTGTGTTGGGGCGTTCTTTATCAGAAAATCACCCAATCCGGCATTGTTAAGAAATTCCTGCATACTTTCCAACATCCCCAGATTTTCCAAGGTGGAAACATCAATGAACCGGGTTGCATGCATGTACCGGCTTTAAGCAATCCTATACCAATCCTTCTCACCTTCTGTCAACTAGTATTTCCTTTGTGGTTCCATTTCTTGCAATTGATCAAGTGAAAGAGTTAGAAAGTTCTGCAATTTGATCAAGAGACGAACCTTCTGTCGTAAAATCCGCAGGGGCGGCTGCAACAGGCACTGGTACGGCTTAACGCAGGGGCGGGAGCTTGTAGGCACAGGTGCGGGCGAAGAGCAGAAGGCGAATTTGTCGTTTCGACGAAGGTGGTGGCAAAGGGGCTTTTTCCGGTGTTTCCTTCTGTTGCTACAGTTGTCGCCGGAGGTAGAGCAGTCGAGCGAGGATGGAAGGGTTGTGTTGTGGAGATGGTTCGTGTTGGTATGGGGGTGGCGCCACAACGTTGCCGGAGGTGGCGCAGGGGCGCGACGAGGTGGTGGCGATGAGTTGCTGGAGGACGCAAGGGCGTGGGAGGTGAGGCGGCTAGGTTTCGAAGAGTGAATTGAGAGGGAGTGGAGAGGGTGGTAGATGTAGGTTATTTTTGGGAAGTGTATTTTTTTTCTTTCCTTAACTGTACAGGAGGGGATGTGTGTGTCGCCACGGGGGCGGTGACGGGAGAGAGGGGGTACGCAGCCTCAGCGCCGGGGACGGAGCTGAGGGTGCGTGTCAAGGGTGGCCGCCGCAAGGGCGTAGGGTTTGCACCGCGGGGGCAGTGACCTACGTGAGCAGACCCAGGCCCAGCGCCGGCGGTGGCGCTGGCCAGGGATGTCACCGAAGGGGCGGGATTTAGAGCCACAGGGGCGGTTTTCTTGACAAAAGCTCCTCTTCTTATTCCTTCGGGTTGCCTCCCGAATCAACGCCTTTGTTTTACGTCGTTGGCTCGACGTAAGGACTCTTCCTCTATGTTTGAACATCTTCCTGCATGCCTTTTGAGTTTATAACCGTTTGCGACGGTAATCCTCCGGAGCCCCTAGTTTCAATTCTTTTAATGGCTTCCGCCATTTGACCAACCTGCTTCTCAAGGTTCTTGATGCTTGATTCTGTTGTTTGGACATGAGTAGCAAAGTATTTAGTCAAAACCTGTAACATATCCTCAGTTGAGTGATACTTACCTTGGCGGGGCTGCTGTTGTTGGTTTTGTTGATCCCTCTAACGAAAATTGTGCTGGTCACGCCAATTTGGCATGAAATTCTGTGCATAGGGATCGTTCCTAGGTCTTTGCTGCTGTGGTTGTCCATAACCCATTGCGTTTACTTCAGCATCATCATCTTGAACTTGTGGGCACATGTCCGTTGGATGATACGGGTCAGCACAAACACCACAAGCTTTGAGCTGTTGCAGCGTTCCCATAAGTGTTAGCCTCTTCACCATTTCCTTCAATTCCGCTAGCTCGGTGGAAATCTCACTTTTCCCGGAACTCACAGCATGAACTCCTTTCTTAGCCGGGGTCCTTCCAAAGTTCCGAGTTCCTTCCGCTAGTTCTTGTATCTTTTCCAAAGCAAGGTCAGGAGTAGAGTTAAGAATAGTACCTCCGCAAGCCGCATCGACGATCCTCCTTTCATTGTCTAGCGAGCCATTGAACAAGTACAAGACTAGATATTGAGTTGAATATCCGTGAAAAGGACAGCTGGATCGGAGGCATGCAAACCTTTCGAAGTACTCGTAGAGAGTTTCGGTTGCCTCTTGCTCGATGTTGCTTATAACTTTCTTCAAGGTATTGGCCTTTTTAGCTGGAAAGTATTTCTCCAAGAACACTTTGTGAAGGTTCTCCCAAGTGTCAATACTCCCGGATGGATGGAGGTAATACCAATCATCTGCCGAATCTTTGAGTGTGAAGCCGAATCCCCTCAACTTGATCTGTTCTTCGGTAATGTTGGCCAGCTTCATGCTCATACAAACGGTGTGGATCTTCCCAAGGTGCTTGATGGGGTCTTCACCACTTAGCCCATGGAAGGATGGAAGCAAGTTAATGAGGCCCGGCTTGAGCTCAAAGTTAACTCCTTCCCCTAGTGCCGGTATAGCGACCGCAAGAGGGTTTTGAGCCAAGGTGCACTGCGTAAGTTGACGAAGAGTACGGTCAGCCATCTCTTGTTGTAGTTGTTGTTGTCTTCGTTGCCGGATGTGTGTCCTCTCAATTTCTGGATCAAAAGAAGCAAAGCCGGAATTAGTAGCACGGGTTTGAACCATAAAAATGGTTCAAACCAATAATCAATAATAACAATAAAACACAAAAACTCCCCGGAAACGGCGCCAAAATTTGACCAAAGGTATTTCTATGGTCGTCTATACCCAATAAAAAGTAAATCCCAACTTAGCACTAAGAACAAGTATAGTGATTAAGTAAGGGTGGAACCCAAGAGAGTTAAGGTGTTTTAAATGCAATTATTGATTATAATGACAAGTGACACAAAAGGGGGGGTTTGGTTGAATTGATGCACAAAAACTTATGAAAACGACTAATGCGACAAGTAAGACAATAATGGATGAATCTACACTAGGTTGATTCTAAGCATGCAATTGCTACTTTGGTGCATTCCTTTTACAAGTTTTTAAGTAATCTCCCGTCTCGATCATACATATGTGTTGAGCCAACCGGCATCAAGACAACTTAACCTATTAAAGTATCGTAAACCTACAAGAACAAATAACAAGTTAGCATTCAAACAAAGACTAAGGGATATAAAGAGAAGATTAAAACCGTTAAACTTATCTTTATATTTGTGTTCCTTTTCTTTAAGTAATTACAACCCGTTATTACTTAAAGTTGCTACTAGATTAAAGACCCGAACCCGGAACCTGTTAATCCTAGTTGTTTACATGCACTTTAGAACCTAAGGTGATCAATCTCAAGTAATAGTTAACATGCAATTAAACAATGGAGATCAAGGAAACACAAAGCATTACTGAATAAAAACTTATATTAAAAAGAACATACAACCAAAGTAACAAAGCAGCTTCAAACCAACCCAATGTAGCAAGGGAGTTAGCAACTCATTACAATGGAAAACTCAAGTCTAAAATGGATTTTGTGGGGAAAAGTATATATGATTCTAGAAATCAGCCATGGACTATTTATACTACAAAAGACACTTAATTAGGAGTAAATAGCCGGCCTAAAACAGCCACCTTAAATGCCATAAAGGTGGTGTAAACAATCGGAGTAAAGCTTCTGAAATTAAACCGCAAGGGCTGCCTTCAGGAACCGCAGGGGCAGTTTAGGCAGAATCGGTTGACCTTCTTCAGAACCATTGGGGCGGCTACACAACTCCGCTGGGGCGGATCTTTAATGCACTACAACATCTGACCTTTCGGCTTCCTGACGTTTCTGATGTCAAGGCGCAGGGGCGCCTTGAGGCCAACGCAGGTGTGGTGACACAGACTCTTCATCTTCCAGCTCCCAAGGCGAGGTGCAGGCAGGGCGCAGTGGGAGGCGTAGGGGAGCTGGTCTTCGTCTCGTCAAGGCAAGTCACCGCAGGGGCGGCTGCAAGGACCCGCAGGGGCGGTAAGGCAGCAGAAGCTTTGCTTCGTGATCGATCTTCACTCCTAATTGCTTATAACTCCTTCTTTAGTTTCTTTTGATCTTCTTCTTTTGGACCAAGTAGTTAGTAGCATAAACGACACTAACACAATAAAAAGACTTTAAAAACTACCCTAATTGATAGTGATTCCATCACCTATCAAGAGTCCATGCTAGCTCACACAAGACGTGTGCAAAGGTATTACAATCCGGTTTTTATTGGCCTAACTTGTTTAGGGATGTGCAGAATTTTGTAGTGGCATGTGATGCTTGCCAAAGGACGGGCAACATCTCAAGGAGGAATGAGATGCCCTTGAATAACATACAAGAGGTTGAGATATTTGATGTTTGGTGTGTGGACTTCATGGGGCCATTCCCCTCTTCATGTGGCAACCTATACATTCTCTTGGCGGTGGACTATGTGTCGAGATGGGTGGAGGCAATCTCCTTTCCCACAAATGATGCCAAAGTTGTGGTGCGGTTCTTCAACCGAGTCATCTTCCCTAGGTTTTGAACACCAAGAGTGATCATAAGTGATGGAGGGAAGCATTTCACCAATAGGAACTTTGGGACACTTTTGGCTAAGTATGGGGTGACTCATAAGGTGGCAACACCTTACCATCCCCAAACTAGTGGCTAAATGGAGAACTCCAACCGGGAGATTAAGGGGATACTTAAGAAGATGGTTTCTAAGACAAGAAATGATTGGGCTATGAAGCTTGATGATGCTTTGTGCGCTTATAGAACCGCCTTCAGAACACCGATTGGCACCGCTCCCTACAAGCTAGTTTATGGCAAGTCTTGCCACCTTCCGGTGGAGATGGAGCATAGGGCATATTGGGCCATAAGGTGGCTGAGCTTTGACCTCAAGGCAGCCGGTGAGAAGAGATTACTAGACATTAATGCTCTTGAGAAGATCCGGTTGGATGCCTATGAAAACGCCCGGATTTACAAGGAAAGGTTTTCACCCCTAAACGTGCGTGCAAATAAGTTTTAATTATAAAACTAGAATCAAGCAAGCGAACCCGCAGTGTACGGATCGATATAGTTAAGCAAGGATTCCAGAGTATCGAACACAGGGATTTGGGTGGGAGCAAATTCAATTGCAGATTATCAAGCGAGTAAATATGAGAGTTTTTGCAAATATTGGGAAAACAACAATCCTAAAGATCCAAGTATCCAGCTGTGGCAATCGATTCAAGATATTCTTAATGATATAAAGACAGAGTTGAGATATGCAAAGGTATGCTAATGTAAGGTAATCGTACGGTGAAGTTCCAAAAACCTTGTATGACTCACCTACAAGACACTCTCTATAAAGGTTGTTGAGGCTTCAATATAGAAAGGATCTAAAGGTAAGAATTAATGTCAAATACCCAAACTTGCAATCCAAGGATCAAGACTAACTTAACCGATTACGGTTGTGACACTCACAATCGAGGTAGAGGTTGTTGAGGCTTCACTACCACCTAGAAAAGGCAAGCCTAAACTAAGTTAAAGCAAATCTTTAACTTTGGATTTAAGTAAAAGTAGGTTCGTAAACTTAAGGGAAATTACGGTTGGATGTTGAGAATCCACGGTCGTGGAACTCAAAAACAAACCGTGATTTAGGGTTCGTCGACGATTCTCTCTAACTCTCAGGATCTAATCTGTTTACGATCGATCTATCATCATCTAAGCCACAACTATTAACCCTTCACCTTAGAATTGTTAAGGGTTTTTAGCCAATAACAGTCATGTTGATATCAAATTCAAGGATTAAAAGATTGAAAGATGAAAACTTCCAAAAACTTCCAATAAACTTCAAACCAATCTCAAAGTCACAATTAAGAACGAATGTTGTCAATAGATTCAGAATAAGGTCAAACAAACACAATCTTAGGAAAGAAGGAAGAACGGGATGTCAATCCGTCTTCTAAATCAAACCTAAACAAGAAGAGAAATCTTCTTGCAACAATCTTCCAAGAACTTCGATCTTCCGCCAATCCGGAAATCTCAACTGCAATCTCCACCAAAAGTGCGAGATTAGGGCAAATTCCCGCACAAACTCCGATCTCCAACGAGATGTAATTGCTTCTAAGCGAGGGTGTAAACGCGTCTAAGCAGAGGTCGTAAGCGTAAGCCTAAAGCGAGGTGACGGAATCTCTCTTCGTCCGTCCTTTTATAGGGCAAGATAAAATATCGGCCCGGCCCAATCTTCAAAAGATTGTGGCTTCAAAATATGGTGAAAAAGATCGCCAAGATCACGATTGTGGAAGGTTCCACGACCGTAATTTAGAGCGTGGAAAGTGTCACGGTTTGAACCACGGATTCCACGACCGTAATAGTTACTGGAATGCATCACGCCTCTCTTGCAAGGTTCCACGGCCGTGGAACTGAACGTGGTTTGTAGTACGGCCGTATTTTAGAGCGTGGTTTAGGGAAAGAACGTGATTCTTCCCTAGCCTCGTGCACTCCTCAAGTTGAACTCCATTTTGCTCCTAAGAATGCCCTCAATCCATGGACATACTCAATCAACTCTTCTTTGCTAAATTCCGTTCGGAAATGACTCTCAATCACCTATAATCAACATAAAGCTTGTGTAGACATCCATATCAACAATATAGGTAAACTAGCTCACAATTGCAACAATGCTCAATCAAAGACTATCAATATGAATCAAATACACTTAGAAAACGTGCCTAAAATATCACAATATTTCATGCTAACAAATAACCCCATACTTAACACTTGCTTGTCCCTAAGCAAGGTCTTTCAAAAGCTTTGAAAACAAGAGTTAGGATGAAATATGTGTACCTTCTCAAAGCAATACTTCTTTTGGACGAATGTGCCTTCTAAAGAATAGATCATTCTCAAACCTTGCTTCAATCGTTTATCAAACTTTCATACACTTAATCAAAGAGTAAAAAGCAAAGAAAACTCATGAATCAATCAAACTTCTATACAAGCATCATAACCTTCAAACATTATCAAAATCAATCATAAAAAACTTCAATTTAGATCACCAAGTCATATAACATTCTTTTGATCTTAAGGACTTTCAAAGAAAAGGTCTAGAATGTGGAAGGGAAGGAAAAACTTTAAGGAATGTGGTGCATGAATCCGGGAAAGTGGACAACTACTCCTTCTTCTTCTTTTGCGGTTCCCGCACACTTTCAACTTAGAGCTTCGCTCTCTTCTTTTCATTTTTCGACTTTACTTTTGGAGTTATGGACAGAGGTGCACAAAAACCGAAGCCTAGGAGATTGGCGTTTCTCAATTTTTATGAGATGCCTCAAACCCTTAGCGCACATACCATAATCCGCTAGGAATATCGCTCAATCCGACTTTGGCAAGACACAAACACCCGGCTATGTGAATGCTGCCGAGTTACTCATCGTTATGATTGACTTCCCCAAACCTACAATTTCTTTCTATTCTTTGGATTGCAAATAATTGCTCTCATGGCCTTCCCACATCAAACATGCCTTTTGCATTCACTTCTCCAAATTCCCGGATAGGTAAAGGAGGCTAATATTTCAATGAGGAGCTAAAATGATCAAAGAAAGAAGAAAGAAAAATCGAATTGCCTTAATCATCTCAACAAGAAGTATAAGAACTCATAGTGTGATTTCAACTTCAATTTCTCAACATGATTTAGACAATATTCATCACATTATGAAACTTGCAAAAGAGGTATAATTCATTCATTCAAATTCTTTTCAATTCACCATTCTTTTAAGCATGCAATTGTCATCAAACTCAATTCACAAGTAGTGATTATCATGGAAATCATCTCAATTCATTAGAAGCACAAAATTTTTAAAATTTTTCATTTTTTATGGGTTTTTCAAGTTCTTTTTCATGCAATGCGATAATGAAACGTGCAACAATATAATGAACATGCAATGATAGTCTCAAATAAAAGCAAGCATAGTGAGTAGAAGTTATTACAAACTTTTAGTACATCCCACCCCATACTTAGGACGAACATTGTCCCTAATGTTCAAAAGAAAGAAAGAAAAGAAAGAAAAGAAAAAGAAACTCACAAAGTGGCGGTGGAATGTCTAAAGCGAACGGTCAATCATCAAATCCTCATCACTGCGGCGCTGGTGGAGGCGGGAATGGAGAGAAGCTAGGATCATAGAACCGCCCAAACTGCTGGCGGTAGACGTCTCTCATCATGTGGTCGAGGTCGTCTAAGCGTCCATCTCTAGCATCGGCTCGGAACTCCAATGCTCCCACTCTCTCTGAAAGTCCGGTAGCCCAATCCGGCATCTGCTCATACCATCCCGGAGCCTGACTGTACCATGTTGGAGCGTCGGATGGTGCTGGTGCTGCTGTCTGCTCTGTGGACCAAGGAGGGGGAACGCCATAGCATGTAGGAGGTGTGGTCATCCACGTAGGCCTCTCACTCACGCTAGCGCGGCGAGAAGACGAGCCTGAAGCTCTAGCTGGACGTGGAGAGCGTCTCGGTACATCGGGGGCCGCCTCCGGTTGATCCGGAAACGTGCCAAACTCCTCCTCAGCTCCTCCTCCACCCTCAAACTGATCTCCCATCTCCTCCTCCTCAATAACTGGTGGTGGGACATATGGGGGAGCTGCTATCCTGTTCGCATGCATAGCAGCGAACGTCTCCTTCCAATTATAGCGTCCCGCCATAATGGAGTACTCTAGTAGCCACTCTATACCCCTACCCGTCCTGCTCTCCCAAGGCATGCCCGCATAAGGCGGACCTCTATGTGTGGGGAAAATGAGACCCCTAGTCATGAAAGCATGTAGCCCTAAAGGTACGGCCGGTATACGGGTGCAAGCAGAAAAGTCAACACCTAAGCTCCTGGCAATGTGGGTAACTATCCCACCATATCTGATGTTGCCCTTCTTCTTGTTCTTGAGCTTGCTCATAATAGCAGCTAAGAGAGTAGCACAATCAGCACGGCGTCCATACAACATGGAGTAAAGCAAAAAGAGCTCATCCGTCTTGATCTTTTGGGGCGTCTCCGTCCTAGGAAAGAGACACTCCGAAAGAACACAATGAGCAATCTTCAAGGCTAGGTGGTACATCAACCTAGCCTTGGTGTCAGCGGGCTGCCAGCGGTCCTCGCTAGCGTAAATCATCGCCACCTCCTCCAAAAAATCCTTGGCGTAAACGCCACTAGGAAATCGATCGTTAAAGGTCTCCTGAAACCCGAAAATGGTCCCAAACTCACGGATGCTAAAATGATAGTCTCTTTCCCTGAGACATAAAGAGACGGTTCTGTCTACATGGCTGTGCTCAAAAGATGTCACAACCTCCCGTGTAATCTCCTCATAAGCGTCTTCTTGGATAGTCATGAAGACAACTAGACCGGCTCTATCCAAGAGCCATGTAAGATCATCAACTATGTTGAGAGGAGCTAGATCCTCCAACAATAAGTACCTAGGACCAATCACAGCCCTCTCCTTGATCCTCTCGAGTGCATCGAGGTGATCATCATGTATGGTCGGGACTCTAGGGCTAGGTGGTGAGGGTGAGGAAGGTGATGATGGAGGTGAAGGGGAAGAGGGTGGTGGTGCTCTAGAGGATGAGGAAGAGGAGGGATTACCCTTCCTCTTCTTGTTCTGGTTATCCTTCTTCTCTTTGATCCTCCCCGAAACTCTCCTCACAAAGTCCATTCTGTTCAAAAATACGGGTTGTTCTACAGAAACCACGGCCGTAATTCCTCCAGAGACCGTGATTCATCTCAGAAAGTCGCAAATCTCAGCAAATCAGCACTAAATCTCAACAACAGGCAGTCCTAATCTAATTTCTTCCAATATCAATCAGTTCTTCCTAAAATCTTTAACAAAAACGAACCAAATCGACAAGAATCAAGAAGAGAGGAAAAACCTATTTTTCGGATTGAAAAATCCAAATTGCGCGTTCCTTGGTGAATTTCCGCTCGATTTGTCGCTTGGATCTTGTTTGTGGTCGAATTTTCTTCAGTTTAGGAAGAAGAATTGTTGAAAACGATTAGGAAACGAGGAATTGAGAGAGGGTCGTGGATTTCGGCTATTAGGTCGTGGAAGAGGGGTTTTGGGGTGATTTTTGTGAAGAATGTGGTTTATATAGTCACAGGCAAAATTTTTGAAAATCACGGTCTGTCGGGGTGTTCCACGGCCGTGGAACTGTACGGAACCGTGGTTTTGGTGATTTTTCAAAGGCTTTTGGAAATTACGGGTACTGTAGCTGTCACGACCGTGGTTTAGGCCGTGGAACTCTCTGTAAAGCTCCAAAGTCCAGATTACGTCACTTTTCTTCAACATTATCCTCCCCTTTTCCTTTTCCATCGTTCCTACATCCAAAAACACGAATATACCGGAAGGAATCGAGGGCAAAAACAAAGCAAAAACGTCTATTCTAAGCTAAACTATGAATCGAAAACAAAAACAAGAATGCAATACCTTGGGTTGCCTCCAAAGAAGCGCTTTGTTTAAGGTCCGTAGCTAGGCCAATCTCGCACTTATTCGAGTGCGGTAGGCGCGAACTCTTCAGCTTGGAGTTCCGGCGTATACTTCTTGAGTCGTTGGCCGTTCACCTTAAAACTTCCGCCCGATTCACCCCATACTTCAACTGCACCATGGGGGAAAATACGCTTAATTAGAAAAGGTCCGGTCCAACGAGATTTAAGTTTACCTGGAAAGAGACGAAGCCTTGAGTTGAAGAGGAGAACTTGATCTCCTTCTTTGAAGTTCTTTGGAATGATATGCTTATCATGCCAACGCTTTGCTCTCTCCTTATAGATCTTAGCGTTTTCATAAGCGTTCAAGCGGAGTTCATCCAGCTCATTGATGTCTAGGAGACGCTTCTCCCCCGCTTCTTTCATGCTGAAGTTCAACCACTTGATGGCCCAAAACGCTTTGTGCTCCAACTCTACCGGTAAGTGACAAGACTTCCTATATACAAGGTTGTATGGTGTGGTTCCTATGGGAGTCTTGTA
This sequence comes from Fagopyrum homotropicum, assembly GCA_033239125.1. Lineage (NCBI taxonomy): Eukaryota > Viridiplantae > Streptophyta > Magnoliopsida > Caryophyllales > Polygonaceae > Fagopyrum > Fagopyrum homotropicum. The sequence goes on from BSWB01000006.1 coordinate 87,619,615, forward strand.
TGCAGTCCGGTATGCCCATAATGCATCGTCAAGCTTCAAAGACCAATCCTTCCTAGTCCTTGAAACTGTCTTCTCTAGAATTCCTTTGATCTCCCTATTTGAGATCTCAACTTGTCCACTTGTTTGTGGATGGTAAGGGGTAGCGATCTTGTGAGTAACCCCATACTTAGCTAGAAGAGCTTCAAAGCGCCGGGCAATGAAGTGAGAACCTCCATCACTAATGATCGTCCTTGGCATCCCAAATCGCGGGAAAATGGTTTTGTTAAAGAACTTAACCACCACCATGGCATCATTGGTGGGAGAGGCAATTGCTTCCACCCATCTAGAAACGTAATCCACCGCCAATAGTATGTATTGGTTTCCACAAGAGGATGGGAATGGTCCCATGAAATTAACTCCCCAAATGTCGAAAATCTCCACCTCTTGGATGTTGTTGAGGGGCATCTCATTCCTTCTAGAGATATTGCCTGTTCTTTGACAAGCATCGCAACAAGAAACAAAAGATTGCACATCTCTAAACAAAGTAGGCCAAAAGAATCCAGATTGCAATACCTTTGCGCTAGTCTTGTTCGAACTAGCGTGTCCTCCACAAGGTAGTGAATGACAATGGCGGATGACACTTTGCATCTCATCTTCCGGCACACATCGCCGAATGATGCCATCCGGACCTCTCTTAAAGAGGAGAGGCTCGTTCCAATAGTATTCCCGGACGTCCTTAAAGAACTTCTTCCTTTGTGCGTAGGATAGTCCAGGCGGTATCTCCTAACAAACCAAATAGTTAACAAAATCAGCAAACCATGGTTCGTTACCTTTGGAGACCACATCGATGCACTCTTCAATAAGGTGTAGGTGTTCGTCCGGGAAGGAGTCATCGATGGGCAAATGGTCGTCCTCTAGATGTGTTAGGCGACTCAAATGATCCGCAACAGAATTTTCTGAACCTTTCTTATCGCGGATCTCAAGATCAAATTCTTGTAGGAGAAGAATCCATCTAATTAGCCTTGGCTTCACATCTTTCTTCGCAAGGAGATACCGGATCGCAGCATTATCCGTGTAGACAATCACCTTTGCACCTACAAGATAAGAGCGAAACTTGTCAATAGCATAGACAATGGCTAGAAATTCTTTCTCGGTAGTGGCGTAGTTTTTGCTGCGCTTCATCTAGCGTCTTGCTAGCATAGTATATGGCATGGGTTCGCCCTTCCTTTCGTTGTCCAAGAACAGCTCCAATAGCTACGTCACTAGCATCGCACATAATCTCAAAGGGAAGAGTCCAATCCGGGGGTTGGATAATAGGTGCTGAAATTAGAGCTTGCCGAATGGTGTTAAACGCATCCAAACATTCCTGCGAAAACTCAAAAACCGCATCCTTCATCAATAGATTAGTGAGAGGTTTTGATATCTTAGAAAAGTCCTTAATGAAACGTCTATAAAATCCAGCATGTCCTAGGAAACTTCTTATCCCTTTCACCGAAATTGGGGGAGGAATCTTCTCTATGGTCTCTATCTTAGCTTTGTCTACTTCTATTCCTCTACTAGAGACTAAGTGGCCTAATACAATTCCTTCCTTAAGCATAAATTGACACTTCTCCCAATTAAGAACTAGGCTAGTGTCTTCACACCTTTGCAAAACAAGAGAAAGGTTAGAAAGGCAATCGTTAAAAGAGGAACCGTATACGGAGAAGTCGTCCATGAAGACTTCCATGATTTCCTCTACGTATTCGGAGAAGATGGCCATCATGCACCGTTGGAAGGTGGCTGGGGCGTTGCAAAGCCCGAACGGCATTCTCCTATAAGCAAACGTACCCCATGGGCACGTGAATGTGGTCTTCTCTTGATCATCCGGGTGTATCGGAATCTGAAAGAAATCACTATAACCGTCAAGGTAGCAAAAATGTGAATGTTGTGCTAACCTTTCAAGCATTTGATCAATGAATGGCAATGGAAAATGATCCTTCCGCGTTGCATTGTTGAGCTTGCGGTAGTCTATGCACATCCGCCATCCCGTCACAGTTCGGGTAGGAATGAGTTCGTTGTTCTTGTTGGTGATGACCGTCATTCCTCCCTTCTTCAGAACTACTTGAACTGGACTCACCCACTTACTATCAGAAATAGGGTAGATGATACCTGCATCAAGAAGCTTAAGAATTTCCTTCTTGACAATCTCTTTCATGGTCGGATTCAACCGCCTTTGAGGTTGTCTTGAAGTTCTAAAATCTTCCTCCATTACTATCTTATGCATGCATAGGGAGGGTTTAATTCCAACTAAGTCCTCAATAGTATAGCCTAAAGCTTTCCTATGTTTCCTAAGGACAATCATGAGCTGATTATGTTCATCTATGCTTAGATCGGAACTAACAATAACCGGGAAGGTAGAATTAGATCCTAGAAAAGCGTACCTTAGATGAGTAGGAAGTGGTTTGAGTTCCATTGCTTTCGGAGCTTCCAATGATCCTTGAGGAGCATCCGATGTCTCCTTAGAAGTCTCTAAGGGTATTGAGTGTGTGGGAGAAGAATCAGAAGAAGTTGAAGAAATGTCTCGATCACTCCTTTCCACGCCCAAAATTACGGGTTCTTCATGGCCTCCACGGCCGTGGTTTAGGGCGTGGAAGGGAAATACGGTTGTCATGTCTTCTCCACGACCGTATAACTCCCTGGAGTGGGACACGGTTTTGGTTGTGAAATCCACGGCCGTGGAATACAGTGTATGGCCGTGGATTCTCACGTTTTCAACTTCATCGTGGAGTTTTTCAAACTCCACTTCATGCATCTCCTCTTGTGCTTCTGAGGCTTCAATTGCCTCATTGCACTCTTCTTCTTCCCCTACATTGGTTAGACTCATAGTGATAACCTTTTGTAAAGGATCGTTAAAGAGAATCACACTTACCTCCTCCCTAGACAAACCTTCTTCATCTTGGATATCGAAAATATCCTCATCAAAGATTGGCTCCTTTACTAGAGTGGAAAGAACGAACTCTACTTTCTCTTCTCCTATATCAAAAGCGAGTCTACCATTCTTGCAATCGACTATGCAGCCGGAAGTTGCAAGAAACGGTCTTCCGAGTATGATCGGGACCGGGCTATCTGCAGGAATATCAAGCACGACAAAATCAATGGGAACAAAGAATTTACCTAGCTTGACCGGGACGTCTTCTACAATACCGACGGGCCGAGTGATGGATCGATCCGCCATGTACAACGTCATCTTCACCGGTTTAGGGTCGCCTAAACCGATCTTCCTACACAATGCAAGTGGTATGATGCTCACACTTGCTCCTAAGTCACATAACACATCGTATGTGACATCTCCCACTCCTATGGGAATGCAAAACGACCCCGGATCCTTTAGCTTTGGGGGCATTTTCTCCTTCATGGTCTTGATGAGATCCGAAGAATCCGACTCATCTTAACCTCTCCGAAGTCTTCTAGCTTCCTCTTGTTAGAGAGGAGCTCCTTCAAGAACTTGCCATAAGCCGGCATACCTACAATAGCATCAATAAATGGTATATTAATATGCAGCTTGCTCATGAGTTCTATGAACTTACCAAACTGTTTATCTAGGCGCGATCTCGCTCTAGATTGAGGGAATGGTAGGGGAGGTTTATAAGCTGGAGGAGGAACGTAGACATCTTCCTTCTCCTTCCCCTTCTCTTTGTCTTTCTCTACGGGGACTTCAACGAACTTAGGCTGCGGATCGGTGGTAGTCACTCCGATCCTAGTTGTGATTGCCATCACCCTTCTCTTAGGGTTGTCCTCCGTCTTTCCTGGAAGCTTCCCTTGATTCCTAGGAACTTCCTCCGCATGGCTGAACATTTGGTTTTCTAAAACCTTTTGAGCTTTATCAACCTTAAAAATTTGATCATCAACCTTAATGATGCGGTTCTCCAACCCTTGAAGCTTTCCCAAAATCGTTTCCAACATGGGATCGGGCTTCTCCTTTCCCGAAGTGTTTCCTCCATTTGATGTTTGCCCCTGGCTTCTCAAAGGAGTAGAGGAAGAGGAAGGTGGAGTTTGTGAATTAGAATTGGAAGGATAAGAGTTACCGGAATTTTGTTGATTGGAGCGCCAATTGTTGTTACTTGAACCCCTATTGTTGTTCCAATTGTTGTTCCGGCCGTTATTATTGTTGTTGTTGCCATTCCAATTGTTGCTCCGGTTATTGTTCCGGTTGTTGTTGTTGTTGCGGTTTGTGTTATCACCGCCATTGTTGTTGCCCAAATAACCAACATCCTTCCCTTGTTGCTTTGGGAAGTTGGTCTTGATAGCCTCCTTCAACTCTTTGATTTCATTGTTGAGGGAGAAAATCTGATTTTGAGCTTCATGTGTGAGCTTTGCTCCTTGCTCCACACGATTTCCCTCCACTTTCCGGTGGGAATACTTCTCTATGACCCTTGCTTGCTTCTCAATGAAGTCCCAAGCGTCATCTTCTCTCATGTTCATGAATGTTCCACATGAGAGGGATTGGAGGTTGAATTGCGTTCCCGCATCCAGCCCGTTGTAGTAAATCTCCAGCAAGGCAAGTTTGGATATGCCATGATGAGGGCAATCCAAGAGCAAATCCTGAAACCTTTCCCAAGATTGAAACAAACTTTCGTTAGGTCTCATGGAAAAAGCATTAATCTTACCTCTTAGTTCCGCCGTTTTGGATGGCGGAAAGAATTTGGTGAGGAACTCCGCAGAAAGGTCTTCCCACGTGTCTAGTTTCCCCCTAGAAAGAGCTTGGTACCAAGACAACGCTTTCCCCGTCAAAGAGAAGAAGAAAGGCTTGAGCTTATAGTTGTTGGTAGTAGCGCTCTTCGGTCTCATTGTCTCCATCATACACTCAAAGTTTTGCAAGTGTTGGTGTGGAGATTCAGCACTTGTCCCGCCAAATTGGTTTTGGCGAACAAGAGTAATAACTTGAGGGTTGAAGCTAAACCCTTGCACATCTTCAGCGTCAAAATTCACGCCCAAACGGCGCGGTTGTTGTGTTGGATTCATCCGCTGGCCAAGAGTTCGCGGCTCTTCATCTACACGTTCGATCCTCGCATTCCTAGGTGGAATGCGGCGATTAGCAGCTCCCCGTGGATGGAAAGGATTCACATTGATCGTGGGATCAATCTCCTCTAGCGGTGGCATTGAAGAATCACTATCATCAGCGGATGAGTGACCTCTTCTTCTAGATCTTGATGCTCTTCTTGAGGGTTTCTTGCTTCCCTTATTCTTAAGGTTGCTTAGCTCTATCCTCATTTGGAAGATCATATCCTGTAGATTGTTAACTTGAGATTGATGACGATCCATCTCATCCCGGCGGAGGTTCTCGTTCCATTGGAGTTGAGGTTCCTTCTCCGCCAACTCCGCTTGAAGATCACGTTCGTGTTCTTCAGCCATCTTCTTTTCCTTGCGCTTTTGCCTTAAAGTTTTCTCTAGCTCTTGATCAAGAGGTAAGAGATCTTCGGTGTTCCTAGACCTGCGCATGCACTCAAAGTAATATCAAATAACGAGAGCAAGCTCCCAAGCTTGACAACCGGCTACCGAATTCGGCTGAAACCAAATCCCAGGCAACGGCGCCAAAAACTTGTTCGCCCCTAAACGTGCGTGCAAATAAGTTTTAATTATAAAACTAGAATCAAGCTAGTGAACCCGCAGTGTACGGATCGATATAGTTAAGCAAGGATTCCAGAGTATCGAACACAGGGATTTGGGTGGGAACAAATTCAATTGCAGATTATCAAGCGAGTAAATATGAGAGTTTTTGCAAATATTGGGAAAACAACAATCCTAAAGATCCAAGTATCCAGCTGTGGCAATCGATTCAAGATATTCTTAATGATATAAAGACATAGTTGAGATATGCAAAGGTATGCTAATGTAAGGTAATCGTACGGTGAAGTTCCAAAAACCTTGTATGACTCACCTACAAGACACTCTCTATAAAGGTTGTTGAGGCTTCAATATAGAAAGGATCTAAAGGTAAGAATTAATGTCAAATACCCAAACTTGCAATCCAAGGATCAAGACTAACTTAACCGATTACGGTTGTGACACTCACAATCGAGGTAGAGGTTGTTGAGGCTTCACTACCACCTAGAAAAGGCAAGCCTAAACTAAGTTAAAGCAAATCTTTAACTTTGGATTTAAGTAAAAGTAGGTTCGTAAACTTAAGGGAAATTACGGTTGGATGTTGAGAATCCACGGTCGTGGAACACAAGAACAAACCGTGATTTAGGGTTCGTCGACGATTCTCTCTAACTCTCAGGATCTAATCTGTTTACGATCGATCTATCATCATCTAAGCCACAACTATTAACCCTTCACCTTAGAATTGTTAAGGGTTTTTAGCCAATAACAGTCATGTTGATATCAAATTCAAGGATTAAAAGATTGAAACATGAAAACTTCCAAAAACTTCCAATAAACTTCAAACCAATCTCAAAGTTACAATCAAGAACGAATGTTGTCAATAGATTCAGAATAAGGTCAAACAAACACAATCTTAGGAAAGAAGGAAGAACGGGATGTCAATCCGTCTTCTAAATCAAACCTAAACAAGAAGAGAAATCTTCTTGCAACAATCTTCCAAGAACTTCGATCTTCCGCCAATCCGGAAATCTCAACAGCAATCTCCACCAAAAGTGCGAGAAATTCCCGCACGAACTCCGATCTCCAACGAGATGTAATTGCTTCTAAGCGAGGGTGTAAACGCGTCTAAGCAGAGGTCGTAAGCGTAAGCCTAAAGCGAGGTGACGGAATCTCTCTTCGTCCATCCTTTTATAGGGCAAGATAAAATATCGGCCCGGCCCAATCTTCAAAAGATCATGGCTTCAAAATATGGTGAAAAAGATCGCCAAGATCACGGTCGTGGAAGGTTCCACGACCGTAATTTAGAGCGTGGAAAGTGTCACGGTTTGAACCATGGATTCCACGACCGTAATAGTTACTGGAATGCATCACGCCTCTCTTGCAAGGTTCCACGGCCGTGGAACTGAACGTGGTTTGTAGTACGGCCGTATTTTAGAGCGTGGTTTAGGGCAAGAACGTGATTCTTCCCTAGCTTCGTGCACTCCTCAAGTTGAACTCCATTTTGCTCCTAAGAATGCCCTCAATCCATGGACCTACTCAATCAACTCTTCTTTGCTAAATTCCGTTCGGAAATGACTCTCAATCACCTATAATCAACATAAAGCTTGTGTAGACATCCATATCGACAATATAGGTAAACTAGCTCACAATTGCAACAATGCTCAATCAAAGACTATCAATATGAATCAAATACACTTAGAAAACGTGCCTAAAATATCACAATATTTCATGCTAACAAAAGGACCAAGCGTTGGCATGACAAACGTCTCATCCCCAAGGAGTTGAATGAAGGTGACTTAGTCCTTCTCTTCAACTCAAGGTTGCGGCTCTTCCCCGGAAAGTTAAAGTCAAGATGGACTAGTCCTTATGTGGTGAAGAAGATCTTTCCCCATGGAGCGGTTGAGATAGGAGGGGAGCATTGTGGATATTTTAAGGTGAATCGGCACCGCTTGAAGAAATATATCCCGGGAGCTCCGGTGGATATGATTGCCCCACTTCACCTTGAGTGAGACGCCCCCGAATTTGGTCAAGCTAATGACCTTAAAGAAGCGCTTAATGGGAGGCAACCCATTGGTAGATGTCTTTCCCTTTTCGTTTTTGTTTTTGTCTTAGTTTGTGCTTTTGTCTTTGTTTTAGTGTGTTTGTGTGTCTTGTGTTTGTGTGCTAGAGTCTAGGTAGCATGGAAGCCTTGCAAGGCATGAGGATGATGATGATGATCCCGCATCAAACGTGGGTGGAGCGGACGTGGGACTTGGACGGCTAGCGGTGCTTAGCGCGGGTCCCGACGCCATAATGAACATCAAGAGCTCTCTACCACCTTTGATTGATCATCCACCATCACTCCACATGAGTGAACCAAAATACCAAAGAAACACCATTTTTACATTGTGAGGACTCTCTTTCACTCTTCTTTACTTGATTTACACATTGGGGACAATGTGTTTCTAAGTATGGGGTGGGGTTTTCATGATCATTTCCATGATTGCATCTAGGATAGTTTCATATTGTCACATGTTTCATTAGCTTTTGCATTGTACATATATATTTCGAAAATTCCAAAATAATCAAAAGTTTTTTAAAAATTTTTAGTGCTTCTAAGTTTGGGTATGACCCTTATAATGAGATTATCTTATGAATTGGCTATGGATGGCCTTGTGTGTTGAATAGATGTATGCATATGTGGACTGGAAATACTTATCTTGAATCCTATGTATGGATTGTGATCATGATGTTTGCCTTGATTGGATTGAGGATTGATAGTCAAAATTACATGCTAGTTCTTGCACATCATTTAGGACTGATTAAGGCAATTCATTATTCTCTACTTCTCATTTTGATCATGTTGTTTGAACCCTCAATTGATATAAAATTTGACCTCTTTTGACCCATCCGGGAATAGGAGCATGCTAGTGTGTTTATGTGTGTGAAAAGCAAGTGTGGGGTGAAGTTGTTGATGAATGAATGTTGTGAATGAAGTGCTGAATTTGTTGTGAAAAGTGTAGAAAAAATATAGGTTTGGGGACTTTTGTTTTTGATGATGAGTAACTCGGCACCATTCACATAATCGGATGTTTGTGCCTTGCCAAAGTCGGATAAACCCAATGTCCTAACGAGCCTTGGTATGTGTGCCCGGTGTGAGGCACCTCGGTAAAATCCCGAGGTCCGCTAATCACCAAGGTTTCGGCTTTTGTACACCGATGCCATTGTCTCAAAAATAAGTGAAAGAAAAAGAAACTGAAAAAAGAAAAGAAAACAAAGAAAAGATGGAGAAAAATACACACTTGTGGGGGAGTTGATCAAAAATGAAATTGTGGAGTTAGTTCCTTTCCCGGATAAGCATCACATGACCTAAAAATTCCCACCTATTCACAAGGTTTCTTGGCCTCTTTTTTCCTAAGTAGTTGTGACCTATTTGAATGTGTGTAAGACTTAGTGATCTAGATTGGATATAATCATGATCATCTTGACTTCTTCATTTTCACCTTTCATGTATGCTTTCTAGCTAAGTATAATTGTCTTTCCATGCCTTCATTCGTTTAATGCATGATTGCTTGTCCATTGCAATGAAACATGACTATGAAGGTGATCCAATGTTAGAAGCACAATTCCAAAAGATTTTGTCGTTTTTCTGCATTCATAAATCATGTCATCTCTTAGCCTATAGTTGGACCTTGCTCAAGGACGAGCAAACCTTAAGTATGGGGTATTTTGATAACACGATTTATGACGTTAGTTTAGGCATCCATTTAGATAGTTTTTCCCGTTATTCATGCATAGTTTGGCATTAGTTCATGACGTTTACGCTTAATTCATGCATATTGTCGAGATAGACGTCTACACGAACTATTGTCGGTTTTGTAGGTATTTTGGGGAACTTTTGGAGCTTAATCGATACATTCGAGGATCATTCCTCGTGATGACACACTTCCGGACTCAATAAGAAGCAAGCTAGGAGCTAAGGAGAACACATAGGTCATTTTTGGTGCATGCCTTGCACCAACTCATGGCTTAACGATCAAAAGACAGCTGTTTCACCAAAACCATGGCCAAGAGGCCATTTCCACGCCCCTGGTTTTGGCCGTGGTTTTCTTTGGACAGTTGTCCGACGATCTCCATAACCAACTCTTGCCCTTGATGGAGGATATAAGTGGTCCAGCAAACTGATTCTCTCACACATTCTCTCCCACCCTCTCTCATTACACATCACCCCGTTGGAGGCTACTCTTGGAGTAAAACAAAAACACTCTCATTTGGAGAAGAAGAAGAATAACACTAGTCTTAGAAGTTTTCATAGTTTTGAGTGATTTTTGAGTGAACTTGTTGAAGACATTTGCAAGGCTTTGAAAGGAACGATTTGTACCTTCTTTTGAAGGGTTGTAAGTCTTTCTTAACATTTATTCAGCTTGGTTTTCTTGTTCTACTTGTTTCATTTCTCTTTCATTTCATTTTCTTGCAATGGAAGCCATGAATGTATGCTTGTTTAGATCTATACCTTTGCAATCCTAAATCTGTCCTTACATCATTAGAACATCTTGAATCGATTGCCACAACTGGATACCTGAATTTTTAGAATCGTTTCCTATTAATCTTTACAAAAGCTTCATTACCTTTCTAGACAATTTACGAACTGAATTTGATCCCCCAAATCCCTGAGTTCGACTTTGGAATTCTTGTTTTACTATACCGATCCGTACACTGCGGGTTCGGTTTGCTTGATTTCAGATTTTATAAATTTAAGACTTTGCAAGCACACTTACAAGCGAACAAGTTTTTGACGCCGTTGCCGGGGAATTGGTTTAGGAAAAATTTGGTTTTCGGTTGTTGGGCTTGGGAGCTTTTTCTCTGGTTATTTGATCTATTTACCTTAGTGATTTTGCAAATTTCTCTTTAGGTATATGCGAAGGTCTCGATCTGAGAAAGACCTCATTCCTTTTGATCCTGATCCGGAGAAGACTCTCAAGAAACGGTTAAGGCAGAAAAAGATGGCTGAACACAATGAAAAGAACCTCCAAGATGATTTGGATAAAACTCGAGCTCTCCTTAATGAAAGTGAAAGAAGACTTCTTTAAGACAAAGCTATAGGTCGTGCTGATAGGGAGCGAATGCAAATTCAAAGGGATGAAATCCGGGCGATGGTATTGTTAGCATGAAATATGGCGATATTCTAGGCACTTATTTTGGATGTTTTGCCCTTATTATTGTTTACATGGATAAAGTTTTGAAGAAAATGTTAGCTTGTTCATCTATTTTGTCGATATGGAAGTCTACACTAGCTTTGTGTTGATTATAGGAGAATAGGAGCTGAAATCGGAGCGTTTGAGAGAGGAAAGGGAGTAATCGATCATGTTCGAGGATTAGGAGAAACATTAAAGAAGCTAAGGAAGGAGCTAGGATGATGAATGTCACGAAACAAAGGCAACAACAAGCAATATACACTTCCACGCCCTGAATTACTACCGTGGAGAAGATGATTTGAAGTCCACACTCTAAACCACGACCGTGGACTTGGCATCATGAACGTGGACTTGAGTTTGGAGCACTCCAGTAAGTTACACGGCCTAAATTACGGTCGTGGAAGTTGCAAGGCACCGTAATCTATTTCCACGCTCTAAACCACGGTCGTGGAAAACTATGAGACCGTGATTTAAGCGATCTTTTGACGTGTCATTATCTGCCACGTCATTTGCGTATTGGGCCTTGACGGCAATTCTTTCTCGTCCTATAAAAACACCGGAAAAAAGACTTTCGGGGACGGTCCCTTACCCTTGTTTTTAATACTCTTGCTTAGGGTTGATTGAAATTCACCGAGAGTTGCAGAAACGCCGGATTGTTGGAGAATGGAGATTGCTTACAACGAAGGTTTAGCCTTTTTTCTTAGGTTTTGATATTGAAGATGGAATGACATCCGTCCTTCGTACTTGCCTTAGATCATCGTGAGGTTTTGTGTTATATATTCTGAATCCATTAACATTGCTTCTTGTGTTTTGGATTTGAGAATTGGTTTTGAAGTTTTATTGAGTATTCGAGGGTTTTCATCTTTCATTCTTCTTAAATTGAATATTGATATCATGACAATGGTTATTGGCTAAAACCCTTTAGCAATTCCAAGGTGAAGGGTTGATAGTTTTGGCTTAGATGATGATAGATCGATCGTAATTTGTTTGGACCCTGAGAGTTTGAGAAATTTCGTCGACACCCTAAATCACGGCCTGTTCTAGGGCTTCCACGGCCGTGGTTCTCAAGATCTACCCGTGAGTTACCTTAGTTTACGAACTTTGCTTTTACTTAAATCCAAAGTTAAAAATTAGCTTTAACCTAGTCTTTGCTTGTCTTTTCTAGGTAGTAGTGAGACTCAACATACTCTATTTCGGTTTCGAGTGTCACAACCTTAACCGTTTGAGTTTATCTTGATCCTTGGATTACAAGTTTGGGTATTTGAGATCAATTCTAGTCCTTAGATCCTTTCTATACTGCAGCCTCAACAACCTTTATAGAGAGTTCTTTTGGTTAGACATATAAGGTTTTGGAACTTCACCGTACATTACCTTACCTTAGCATACCTTTGCATTTCTCAACTCTGTCCTTATATCTATAGTATGTCTTGACTCGATTGCCACAATTGGAAACCTGGATCTTTAGGGTTGCTGTTTTCCCCAATATTTGCAAAGCTTTACACTTTACTTGCTTGATTACTTGAAACTGATTTTGTTTCACCAACTCCCTGTGATCGATATTCTGAAATACTTGCTAATATTACGCCGATCCGTACACTGCGGGTTCGCATGCTTTTATTCTAGTTTCTTAAATTTAAGACTTGATTGCACGCACGTTTTAGGGCAAACAAGTATTACAATCCAATTTGGAGAAAGGCGCCAAGAATAATAGAGTTGAATCATCCGATGATAATATGCCTGAGCTGGAAGATATACCTCCTAATCCACCATTTAATCCTTGTGTCAATGTCGATCCTCGTGTTCATGCTAGAGATGCGAGAGCTGCTAATGTCGTGGCTGAGCCGCGAACTCTTGGACAACGTATGGATCTGAATCAGCAACCGCACCATTTAGGTGTGAATCTTGGAGATCCAGATGAGCATGACTATGGATTTCTACCTCAAGTCATTACTATTATCCGCCCAAGTTTGTTTGGTGGAATGGAAACGGAATCTCCGCATCAACATTTGCAGAATTATGAGATTATTATGGAGACATTGAATCCTCCAAAAGCAATCAACAACAACTATAAGTTTAGACCGTTCTTCTTCTTTTGAAGGACAAAGCCTTAGGTTGGTATCAAGCTCTTCCAGCTGGAAGAGTTAACACATGACAGGAGATGACTTCAGAATTCCTCACCAAGTTCTTTTCGCCATCCAAATCGGCGTAGTTGAGAGGTAAAATCAATGCATTTGCTATGAAACCTAATGAAAGCTTGTTTAAATCTTGGGAAAGGTTTCAAGAAATTATATTTGATTGCCCTCACCATGGCATTTCAAAGATGGTATTATTAGAGATATACTACAAGGGATGATGTGGAAACGCAATTCAAACTTCAATCCCTTTCTTGTGGAACTTTTATGGATATGAGAGAAGATGGTGTTTGGGATTTTATTGAGAAGCAAGCTCTAGTAATTGAGAAGTATTCCCATAGGAAGGTTGAGAGTGGGAATCAAGATTCTGGAGAACCGGGAGTAAGGTTAAATCCCACAGCCCAAGCTCAAATTTTCTACCTCAACAATGAGATTAAGGAGCTGAAAGAGTGTTTGAAGTCCAACCTTCAATCAAAAAAGGAGCAAGAAGTTGCCTATCTAGGAAGGGAGAACAATCAAGGGAATATGAATAATAACCGTAACAACCATTGGAATAATAACAACAACAACATGAACTTCAACAACAATTGGAGATCAAACCAACAAAATCCCGGTAATCTTTATTCCCATGCTAAAAATTCACTAACACCTTAGTCTTCTTCTTCTACACCTTTGAAAAGTCACGGACAAGCTTCATCGAATTCCTACCAACCGGAGAAGGACAAATTTGATGCGATGGTGGAAACAATCTTGGGTAAGATGCAAGGAATGGAGAATTCCACTATTTCGATTTCTAAAGCACAAAAGGCTTAGGAAAATCAAGTGTTTTGCAGGACCGGAGAAGTTCCTAGAGATCAAGGAAAGCTTCCCGGAAAAACGGAGGCCAATCCGAAAGGGAGAGTGATGACTATTGCAACAAGAGGTGGTGTAACAACCACCGACCCGAATGCCACATTCATTGAGGTTCCCGTTGAGAAGGAGAAGTAAAAGGACAAGGAAGATGTCTATGTTCCTCCTCCAGCTTATAAACCTCATTGGTCATTCCCACAATCTAGAGCGAGAGCGCATCTAGACAAGCATTTCGGTAAGTTTGGTGATCTCATGAGTAAACTGCACTTTAACATGCCTTTTCTTGATGCGATTTTAGGTATGCCCACTTATAGAGAGAGGGATCTCCAGGCGGAGTTAGAGGAGTCTAAAGCTCAATTTAGGTTGAGTGAGAAAACTCGTAAGGAAGAAGCGGATCGTCATCAATTCCAAATTGATGAGCTCAAAGCTATGATGATGGACATGAGGTTGGAGATGAATAACTCCAAGATAAAGAAGAAAGCTAAGTCAACTAAGTCCATTAGAGTGGAATCATCCGATGAGGAGTATGATGATGATATGCCACCGCTAGAGGAGATTGATCCAACGATCAATCCAGTCCGGAATGATCCTAGACCGGACGCCAATCCTCGTTTCCCAGCTGGGGGTGCGAGATCTCCTCAAGTAGATGAGGAGCCAAGAACTCTTAGACAAAGGATGGATCCGATTCAGCAATCGTGCCATCTAGGTGTGACCTTCGTAGCTAAAGATATTTAGGAGTTTAGCTTTAAACCGCAGGTTATTACCATCGTTCGCCAAAGCCAATTGAAACAACAACAACCGGAGTCAAGCCATTCTTCTTCTCTATGAAAGGGAAGGCTTTATCTTGGTATCAAGCTCTTCCAAATGGAAGACTCAACACATGGGAGGATCTATCTTCGGAGTTCCTAACCAAATTCTTTCCGCCATCCAAGACAGCGGAGTTAAGAGGTAAAATCAATGCATTTTCTATGAAATCTAATGAAAGTTTGTTTCAATCTTGGGAAAGGTTTCAGGATCAATTATTGAATTGCTCACACCATGGCATTTCTAAGTTAGAGTTGTTGGAGATATATTACAAGGGTCTGGATGTGGAAACACAATTCAAGCTCCAATCCCTTTCATGTGGCACATTCATGGACATGAGGGAAGATAACGCTTGGGACTTTATTGTGAAGCAAGCCCGAGTAATTGAGAAGTATTCCCACCGGAAGGAGGAAGCTAACCGAGTAGAGCAAGGAGCGAAGCTAACACAAGCTGCGCAAACTCAAATCTTTTCCCTCAACACCGAAATTAAAGAGTTGAAGGAAGTCATTAGAGCTGGCTTTCAAAAGGCTAAGGAGCAAGATGTTGGATATTTAGGAAACAACAATAACCACAAAGGGAATGAGAACACCAACCGCAACAACCAGAACATCAACCGGAACAATAATTGGAACAATAATAGGAATTCAAACAACAATTGGCGTTCCAACCAACTACAAAATTCCGGTAATTCTTATCCCAATTCAGGAAATTCACTAAAACCATCTCCTTCTTCCATTCCATTGAAAAGCCAGGGGCAAAAATCCAATAGCGGAAGCAATTCGAGAAAGGAGAAACCCGATCCCATGCTGGAAACGATCTTGGGAAAACTTTAAGGATTGGAGAACCACATCGCTAAGTTTGTTTAAGTTCCCGCCAAAAAGGAGAAGGAAAAGGGGAAGGAGAAGGAAGACATCTACATTCCTCCTCCAGCTTACAAACCTCCCCTACCATTCCCACAATCTAGAGCAAGAGCGCGTATAGACAAGCAGTTCGGTAAGTTCATTGAACTCATGAGCAAACTGGACATTAACATACCTTTCATTGATGCAATTGTAGGTATGCCCGCTTACGGGAAGTTCTTAAAGGAGATCCTCTCTAACAAGAGGAAGCTGGAAGACATTGGAGAAGTCAAGATGAGTTCGGAATCATCGTACCTCATCAAAACGATGAAGGAAGAGATGCCCCCAAAGCTGAAGGATCCGGGGTCGTTTTGTATTCTAATTGGAGTGGGAGAAGTCACTTATGATGCATTATGTGACTTGGGAGCAAGCGTTAGCATCATCCCGCTTGCCTTATGCAGGAGGATCGGTTTTGGTGAACCTAAACCGGTGAAGATAACGTTATACATGGCGGATCGATCCATAACTCATCCCGTCGGTATCATTGAGGACGTCCTAGTCAAGCTTTGTAAGTTCTATGTTCCAATAGATTTTGTTGTGCTTGACATTCCTGCAGATAGTCCGGTCCCGATCATACTCGGAAGACCGTTTCTTGCAACATCCGGTTGTATGGTGGATTGCAAGAATGCTAGACTTGCCTTCGACGTAGGAGAAGAGAAGGTAGAGTTTGTTCTTTCTACTTTGGTGAAAGAGACAGCTCTTGGAGAAGATATGTTCAATATCTATGACGAGGAGGCATCTAGAGAGGAAGTAAGCTCGAATCTATTCAAGGATCCATTGCAAAAGGTTATCACCATGAGCATTATGGAGAAAGAAGGAGAAGAGGATTGCAATGAGGAAATTGATGCCTTGGAGGAGCTAAAGGAAGTGCATGAAGAAGAGTTTGAAAAACTCCACGATGGGTCGGAAGACGTGAGGAATCACGGCCAGTCGTGCTATTCCACGACCGTGGTTTCCACCAACATGACCGTAATCAGCTATTCAGGGGACTCCAGTAAGTTACACGGCCAATACCACGGCCATGGAACTACCAGTGGCGCCGTAAATGACTTCCACGCCCTAAACCACGCCGTGGAAGTAACAGTGACACTGTAATTCTGGGAAAATCTGAGAAAAATTACGTTCTTTCCACCAATGTTCTTGAGTCTTCTTCAACCACTCCTATACCCTTAGAAACTTCTAAGGAAGCATTGGAAACTCCTCAAGAGCCATTAGAGACTCCAATGGTGATGGAATTGAAGCCACTTCCCACACATCTTAGGTACGCATTTCTAGGAACTAATTCTACTTTTTCGGTAATTGTTAGTTCCGATTTAAATGAAGATGAACAATGTAAACTTATGGTTGTTCTAAGGAAACATAGGAAAGCCTTAGGTTACACTATAGAGGATCTTGTAGGAATTAAACCTTCATTATGCATGCACAAGATCCTAATGGAAGAAGATTTTAAACCTTAGCGACAACCTCAACAACGGTTAAATCCGATCATGAAGGAGGTTGTCAAGAAGGAGATTCTTAAGCTACTTGATGCAGGTATCATCTACCCTAACTCCGATAGCAAGTGGGTGAGCCCCGTACAAGTTGTTCCAAAGAAGGGAGGAATGATGGTTATAACCAACAAGAACAATGAACTCATTCCTACAAGAACCGTGATTGGATGGAGGATGTGCATTGATTACCGGAAGCTAAACAATGCAACTAAGAAGGATCATTTCCCATTACCCTTC
Organism: Fagopyrum homotropicum; assembly: GCA_033239125.1. NCBI lineage: Eukaryota > Viridiplantae > Streptophyta > Magnoliopsida > Caryophyllales > Polygonaceae > Fagopyrum > Fagopyrum homotropicum. Next base: position 87,636,762 of record BSWB01000006.1, read on the forward strand.
ATTGATCAAATTCTTGAAAGTTTAGCACAACATTCTCATTTTTGCTATCTTGATAGAGCTGGTTTGATAGTCTTCTCCGCTATTAGAGAAGATGCTTATGAGGAGATCACTAGGGAGTTCGTCATTTCTTTCGAGCATAATGCCGTTGACAGGACGGTTTCTTTTCTGTTGATGGAGGAGAACTATGAGTTCTTGATCTTGCAGTTTGGAGCCTTCTTTGGGTTCCAAGAGACCTTCAATGGTCGTTTTCCTAGCGGGGTATACGCTAAGGATTTTGGGAGGACATCGTGATGATATATGCTAGTGAGGACCATTGGCAACCGGCCAACACCAAGGCTAACCTCATCTACCACTTAGCCTTGACGATAGCTCATAGGGTCCTTTCCGAGTATCTTTTTCCTAGGACCGAGACCACTCAAAATATTAAGACCGATGAGCTTTTCCTCCTTTATTCTATGCTCCATGGTAGACCCGCTGATTGTGCTACCCTCCTAGCCTCCACTATGAGTAAATTGAAGAACAAGAGAGCCGGTAATATAGGATATGGTTGTATGGTTACACACATTGCCACGCATCTAGGGATAGACTTTTCTGCCTGCACTAGGATAGCTGCGAGACCTTTGGGTCTCAATAGCTTTATGACTAGAGGTATCATCTTTCCTAGACACCGCGGTCCACCTACCGCCGGTATGCCTTGGGAGGAGAGAGGAGGTAGAGGCATCCCTTGGCTCGCCGAGTATTCTATTATGGACGGACGCCATAACTGGAAGCATACTTTCGCTACAATGCATGCGAATAGGCTAGTAGCACCTCCTTATGTACCCTATGAGGTTCCGGCTGCAGATGTTGAGGAGGAGGTAGGAGGAGGTGATGGTCTTGAGGTAGGAGGTGATGAGCAGGACTTTGGCACTTTTCTGGATCAGCCGGCATGCTTCCCCGACCCTCCTAGACGTTCCCCGCGACCTTCTGGAGCCTCTTCCTCTAGCCGTGCTAGCGTGAGTGAGAGGCCGACTTGGATGGACGCTCCTCCCGCTTGGTATGGGGAGCAGCCTTCATGGATGGGAGCTCCACCTTCATGGTATAGTCAGGCGCCCGCAGCACTAGCAGCACCGACTCCACAGGACGCACCGGCATGGTACGGCCAGCCACCAGCTTGGTACGAGCAGCTACCAGCAGGGGCCACCAACCTTTCTAGGAGAGTTGGGGACTTAGAGATCCACCGGTAGACCCAGGAGACATGGAGCCGGGAGCATGACGAGATGATGAGTGACATCTACCGCCAGCAGTTCGGGCGGTACTATAGCCATGACTTCCGTCCATTTCCACCACCGCCCCCTCCGCAGTGACGAGCTTGTTGATCGACAGTTTCAGCCGCCCCACCACCATCTAGTGAGTTCATTTTGCTTTTCTTTTTTTCTTTATTTCTTTTTGAACATTGAGGACAATGTATGTTTTATGTATGGGGTGGGTGTGACTATTATGTGTAATAACTCTACTACATTTGCTTGCTTCTATGCATGACACTTTGCATGCTTCATTCCATAGTCACACGTTTTGTTATTGCATTGCATGAGAAGGCCATGAAAGCAAAATTTTGCATTCAAAGAATAGAACTAATAGGTTTAGGGAAGTCAATCATGACTATGAGTAACTCGGCACCATTGACATAGCCGGGTGTTTGTGTCTTGCCAAAGTCGGATTGAGTGATATTCCTAACGGATTATGGTATGTGCATCAATTGTTTGAGGCATCTCGAAATTGAGAAACGCCAATCTCCTAGGCTTCGGTTTTTATGTACCTCTATCCATATTTCCAAAAGTAAAGTCGAAAAAATAATGTGAAAAAGAAAAGAGCAAAACTCTCAGTTGATGTTATTGCAAATCAAAATAAAAAGATTGGGTTATTCCTTTTCCCGGATTCATGCACCACATCCCTTACAAGTTTCCCTCCTTTCCGCATTCTAGACCTTACTTGAAAGCCCTTAAGATCAAAAGAGTGTTATTTGACTTGGTGATCTAAATTGAAACTTCACGTGCTTCATTTTGACAATACTTGAAGGTTATGATGTTTGTCTTGAAGTTTAACCGATTTATGAATATGAGCGTTCTTAAGAATGAATGAAGCAAGGTTTGAGGATGATCTATTGACTAGAAGCACATTTACCTAAATGATGGTTTTGTTTTGAATATGCATGCATATTTCACTCTAACTTGTGTTCTAAGCTTTTGAAAACCTTACTTGGGGACAAGCAAGTGACAAGAATGGGGTATTTTGTTAGCATGAAATATGGCGATATTCTAGGCACTAATTTTGGTTGTTTTTATCTTATTATTGTGTACATGGATAAAGTTTTGAAGCAAATGTTAGCTTGTTCATCTATTTTGTCGATATGGAAGTCTACACTAGTTTTGTGATGATTATAGGAGAATAAGAGTTGAAATCGGAGGGTTTGAGAGAGGAAAGGAAGTAATCGATTATGTTCGAGGATTTGGAGATATACATTAAAGAAGCTAAGGAAGGAGCTAGGATGATGAATGTCACGAAACAAAGGCAACAATAAGCAATATCCACTTCCACGCCCTGAATTACGGCCGTGGAGAAGATGATTTAAAGTCCACGATCTAAACCACGGCCGTGGACTTGGCATCATGAACGTGGACTTGAGTTTGGAGCACTCCAGTAAGTTACACGGCCTAAATTACGGTCGTGGAAGTCGCAAGGCACCGTAATCTATTTCCACGCTCTAAACCACGGTCGTGGAAAGCTATGAGACCGTGATTTAGGCGATCTTTTGACGGGTCATTATCTGCCACGTCATTTACGTATTGGGCCTTGCCGGCAATTCTTTCTCGTCTTATAAAAAGGCCGGAAAAGAGACTTTCGGGGACGACCGCTTACCCTTGTTATCAGCACTCTTGCTTAGGGTTGATTAAAAGTCGCCGAGAGTTGCGGAAACGCCGGATTGTTGGAGAATGGAGATTGCTTACAACGAAGGTTTAGCCTTTTTTCTTAGGTTTTGATATTGAAGATGTATTGACATCCGTCCTTCGTACTTGCCTTAGATCATTGTGAGGTTTTGTGTTATATATTCTGAATCCATTAACATTGCTTCTTGTGTTTCGGATTTGAGAATTGGTATTGAAGTTTTATTGAGTTTTCGAGGGTTTTCGTCTTTCATTCTTTTTAAATTGAATATTGATATCATGAAAATGGTTATTGGCTAATACCCTTTAGCAATTCCAAGGTGAAGGGTTGATAGTTGTGGCTTAGATGATGATAGATCGATCGTAATTTGTTTGGACCTGAGAGTTTGAGAAATTTCGTCGACACCCTAAATCACGGCCTGTTCTAGGGCTTCCACGGCCGTGGTTCTCAAGATCTACCCGTGATTTACCTTAGTTTACGAACTTTGCTTTTACTTTAATCCAAAGTTAAAAATTAGCTTTAACCTAGTCTTGGCTTGTCTTTTCTAGTTAGTAGTGAGACTCAACATCGTCTATTTCGATTTCGAGTGTCACAACCTTAACCGTTTGAGTTTATCTTGATCCTTGGATTACAAGTTTGGGTATTTGAGATCAATTCCAGTCCTTAGATCCTTTATATAATGCAGCCTCAACAACCTTTATAGAGAGTTCTTTTGGTTAGACATATAGGGTTTTGGAACTTCACCGTACATTACCTTACCTTAGCATACCTTTGCATTTCTCAACTCTGTCCTTTTATCTATATTATGTCTTGAATCGATTGACTCAATTGGATACCTGGATCTTTAGGGTTGTTGTTTTCCTCAATATTTACAAAGCTTTACACTTTACTTGCTTGATTACTTGAAACTGATTTTATTTCACCAACTCCTTGTGATCGATATTCTGGAATACTTGCTAATCTACGCCGATCCGTACACCGCGGGTTCGCTTGATTTTATTCTAGTTTTATAACTTTAAGACTTGATTGCACGCACGTTTTAGGGCGAACAGGTATTACAATCAAATTTGGAGAAAGGCGCCAAGGATAATAGAGATGAATCATCCAATGATGATATGCCTGAGCTGGAAAATATACCTCCTAATCCACCATTTAATGCACGTATCCATGTCGATCCTCGTGTTCATGTTAGAGATGCGAGAGCTGCTAATGTCGTGGCTGAGCCGCGAACTCTTGGACAACGTATGAATCTGAATTAGCAACCGCACCGTTTAGGTGTGAATCTTGGAGATCCAGATGAGCATGACCATGGGTTTCGCCCTCAAGTCATTACTATTATCCGCCCAAGTCAGTTTGGTGGAATGAAAACGGAATCTCCGCATCAACATTTGCAGAATTATGAGATTATTATGGAGACGTTGAAGCTTCCAAGGGAAAACAACAACAACTATAAGTTTAGACCGTTCTTCTTTTTTTGACGGACAAAGCCCTAGCTTGGTATCAAGCTCTTTCAGTTGCAAGAGTTAACATATGAGAGGAGATGACTTCGGAATTCCTCACCAAGTTCTTTTCACCATTCAAATCGGCGGAGTTGAGAGGTAAAATCAATCCATTCGTTATGAAACCTAATGAAAGCTTGTTTAAATCTTGGGAAAGGTTTCAAGAAATTATATTGGATTTCCCTCACCATGGCATTTCAAAGATGGAATTATTGGAGATATACTACAAGGGATTGGATGTGGAAACGCAATTCAAACTTCAACCCCTTTCTTGTGGAACTTTTATGGATATCAGAGAAGATGATGTTTGGGATTTTATTGAGAAGCAAACTCTAAGAATTGAGAAGTATTCCCATAGGAAGGTTCAGAGTGGGAATCAAGATTCCGGAGAACTGGGAGTAAGGTTAAATCCCGCAGCCCAAGGTCAAATTTTCTACCTCCACAATGAGATTAAGAAGCTGAAACAGTTTTTGAAGTCCAACCTTCAATCGAAAAAGGATCAAGACGTTGGCTATCTAGGAAGGGAGAACAATCAAGGGAATAGGAATAATAACCGTAAAAACTATTGGAACAATAACAACAACAACAACATGAACTTCAACAACAATTGGAGATCAAACCAACAAAATCCCAGTAATCTTTATTCCCATGCTAAAAAGTCACAAACGCCTCCGTCTTCTTCTTCTACACCTTTGAAAAGTCACGGACAAGCTTCATCTAATTCAAACCAACCGGAGAAGGACAAATTTGATGCGATGATGGAAACAATCTTGGGTAAGATGCAAGGAATGGAGAATTCCATTACTTTGATTTATAAAGCACAAAAAGCTTAGGAAAGTCAAGTGTTTTGCAAGACCGGAGAAGTTCCTAGAAATCAAGGGAACCTTCCCGGAAAAATGGAGGCAAATCCGAAAGGGAGAGTGATGACAATTACAACAAGAAGTGGTGTAACAACCACCGACCCGAAGGCCACATTCGTTGAGGTTCACGTTGAGAAGAAGAAGTAAAAGGAGAAGGAAGATGTCCATGTTCCTCCTCTAGCTTATAAATCTCCTTTGCCATTCCCACAATCTAGAGCGAGAGTGCATCTAGACAAGCATTTCGGTAAGTTTGTTGATCTCATGAGTAAATTGCAAATTAACATACCTTTTCCTGATGCGATTTTAGGTATGCCCGCTTATAGAGAGAGGGATCTCCAGGCAGAGTTAGAGGAGTCTCAAGCTCAATTTAGGTTGAGTAAAAAAACTCGTAAGGAAGAAGCGGAGCGTCATCAATTCCAAATTGATGAGCTCAAAGCTATGATGATGGACATGAGGTTGGAGATGAATAACTCCAAGAAAAAGAAGAAAGCTAAGTCAACTAAGTCCATTCGAGTGGAATCATCCGATGAGGAGTATGATGATGATATGCCACCGCTAGAGGAGATTGATCCAATGATCAATCCCATCCGGAATGATCCCAAACCGGACGCCAATGCTCGTATCCCAGCTGGGGGTGCGAGAGCCGCTCGTGTAGATGAGGAGCCAAGAACTCTTGGAAAAAGGATGGATCCGATTCAGCAACCGCGCCGTCTAGGTGTGAACTTCGAAGCTGAAGATATTTAGGGGTTTAGCTTTAACCCACAGGTTATTACCATCTTTCGCCAAAGCCAATTTGGAGGAATGAGTGCTGAATCTCCACAACAACATTTACAGAACTTTGAGATTTTAATGGAGACAATGAAACCAAAGAATGCAACCACCAACAACTATAAGATCAAGCCATTCTTCTTCTCTTTGAAAAGAAAGGATTTATCTTGGTATCAAGCTCTTCTAAATTGAAGAGTCAACACATGGGAGGATCTATCTTCGGAGTTCCTAACCAAATTCTTCCGCCATCCAAGACAGTGGAGTTGAGAGGTAAAATCAATGCATTTTCTATGAAATCTAATGAAAGTTTGTTTCAATCTTGGGAAAGGTTTCAAGATCTATTATTTGATTTCCCACACCATGGTACTTCCAAGTTAGAGTTGTTGGAGATATATTACAAGGGGCCGGATGTGGAAACAGAATTCAAGCTCCAATCCCTTTCATGTGGATCATTCATGGACAAGAGGGAAGATGATGCTTGGGACTTTATTGAGAAGCAAGCCCGAATAATTGAGAAGTACTCCCACCAGAAGGCGGAAGTTAACTGAGTAGAGCAAGTAGCGAAGCTAACACAAGCTGCGCAAACTCAAATCTTTTCCCTCAACACCGAAATTAAAGGGTTGAAGGAAGTCATTAGAGCTGGCTTTCAAAAGCCTAATTCTGCGCAAACTCAAATCTTTTCCAGTAATTCTTATCCCAATTCAGAAAATTCACTAACACCACCATCTCCTTCTTCCATTCGTTTGAAAAGCTAGGTGCAAACATCCATAGCGGAAGCAATTCGGAAAAGGAGAAACCCGATCCCATGTTGGAAACGATTTTGGGAAAGCTTCAAGCACTGGAGAACCACATCGCTAAGTTTGATAAATATCAAAAGGTTTTAGAAAATCAAATGTTCAGCAATGCCGAAGAAGTTCCTATAAACCAAGGAAAGCTTCTTGGAAAGACGGAGGACAACCCAAGAGAAGGGTGATGGCTATCACAACTAGGAGCGGAGCAATAACTACCGACCCGCAGCCTAAGTTTGTTGAAGTTCCCGTCGAAAAGGAGTAGGAAAAGGGGAATGAGAAGGAAGACATCTACATTCCTCCTCCGGCTTACAAACCACCTCTACCATTCCCACAATCTAGAGCAAGAGCGCGTCTAGATAAGCAGAGTTTGAAAAACTCCACGATGGGTCGGAAGACGTGAGGAATCACGGCCAGTCGTGCTATTCCACGACCGTGGTTTCCACCAACATGACCGTAATCAGCTATTCAGGGGACTCCAGTAAGTTACACGGCCAATACCACGGCCGTGGAACTACCAGTGGCGCCGTAAATGACTTCCACGCCCTAAACCACGCCGTGGAAGTAACAGTGACACTGTAATTCTGGGAAAATCCGAGAAAAATTACGTTCTTTCCACCAATGTTCTTGACTCTTCTTCAACCACTCTTATACCCTTAGAAACTTCTAAGGAAGCATTGGACACTCCTCAAGAGCCATTAGAGACTCCAATAGTGATGGAATTGAAGCCACTTCGCACACATCTTAGGTACGCATTTCTAGGAACTAATTCTACTTTTCCAATAATTGTTAGTTCCGATTTAAATGAAGATGAACATAGTAAACTTATAGTTGTTCTAAGGAAACATAGGAAAACCTTAGGTTACACTATAGAGGATCTTGTAGGAATTAAACCTTCATTATGCATGCACAAGATCCAAATGGAAGAAGATTTTAAGCCTTCGCGAGAACCTCAACGACGGTTAAATCCGATCATGAAGGAAGTTGTCAAGAAGGAGATTCTTAAGCTACATGATGCATGTATCATCTACCCTATCTCCGATAGCAAGTGGGTGAGCCCCGTACAAGTTGTTCCAAAGAAGGGAGGAATGTGGGTTATCACTAACAAGAACAATGAATTCATTCCTACAAGAACCGTGACTGGATGGAGGATGTGCATTGATTACCGGAAGCTAAACAATGCAACTAGGAAGGATCATTTCCCATAACCCTTCATTGATCAAATGCTTAAAAGGTTAGCAAAACATTCTCATTTTTGCTATCTTGACGGTTATAGTGGCTTCTTTCAGATTCCGATCCATCCGGACGATCAAGAAAAGACCACATTCACGTGCCCGTAGGGTACGTTCGCTTATAGGAGAATGTCGTTCGGGCTTTGCAATGCCCCAGCCACCTTCCAACGCTGCATGATGGCTATCTTCTCGGAGTACATAGAGGAGATCATGGAGGTTTTCATGGATGAATTTTTTGTTTATGGTTCCTCTTTTGATAATTGTCTTTCTAACCTTTCTCTTGTGCTACAAAGGTGTGAAGACACTAACCTAGTTCTCAATTGGGAGAAGTGTCAATTCATGGTGAAGGAAGGCATTGTACTCGGACACTTGATCTATAGTAGAGGGATCGAGGTAGATAAGGCTAAGATAGAGACCATAGAAAAGCTCCCTCCTCCATCTTCGGTGAATGGGATAAGAAGCTTTTTAGGACATGCTGGATTTTATTGACGTTTTATCAAGGACTTTTCTAAGATATCAAAACCACTTACGAATCTATTGATGAAGGATGCAGCTTTTGATTTCTTGCACGATTGTTTGGACGCATTTCATAAGATCTAGGAAGCTCTAATCTCAGCCCCGATCATCCAACTTCCAGACTGTAATCTCCCGTTCGAGGTTATGTGTGATGCAAGTGACGTAGCTATCGGAGCTGTGCTTGGGAAAAAGAAGGAGGGCCGAACCCATGCTATCTATTACGCTCGCAAGACGCTAGATGAAGCGCAGCTTAACTATGCCACAACTGAAAAAGAATTCTTAGCTATTGTTTATGCCTTTGAAAAGTTTCGTTCTTATCTTGTAGGTGCAAAGGTGATAGTATACACGATCATGCTGCGATCCGGTATCTACTTGGCAAGAAGGACGCAAAACCAAGGCTGATTAGATGGATTCTTCTCCTACAAGAATTCGATCTAGAGATCCGTGATAAGAAAGGTTCCGAAAATTCTGTTGTGGATCATTTGAGTTGTCTACCACATCTAGAAGACGACGATCTACCTATAGATGACCCCTTTCCGGACGATCATTTACACATCATAGAGGAGTGCATCGACAAGATAACTAAAGGTAACGAACCATGGTTTGCTGATTTTGTTAACTATTTGGTTTGTCAGGAAATACCTCCTGGACTATCCTATGCACAAAGGAACAAGTTCTTTAAAGATGTCCGGCATTACTTTTAGAATGAACCTCTACTCTTCAAGAGAGGTCCCGACGGCGTCATTCGAAGATGTGTGCCGGAAGACGAGATGCAAAGCGTCATCCGTCATTGTCATTCACTACCTTGTGGAGAACACGCTAGTTCAAACAAAACTAGCGCTAAGGTATTGCAATCTGGTTTCTTTTGGCCTACTTTTTTTAAAGATGTGCAAACCTTTGTTTCCTGCTACGATGCTTGTCAAAGAACAGGAAACATATCCAGGAGAAACGAGATGCCTCTTAATAACATTCAGGAGATAGAGATCTTCGATGTTTGGGGAGTAGACTTTATGGGACCTTTCCCATCATCTTGTGGAAACCAATACATACTTCTAGCTGTAGATTATGTTTCGAGATGGGTTGAAGCAATTACCTCTCCAAATAATGATGCCATGGTAGTAGTTAAGATCTTTAATAGAACTATATTCCCAAGGTTTTGGACACCACGGACCATCATTAGTGACGGAGGCTCTCACTTCATTGCCCGACAATTCGAAGCTCTACTAGCTAAGTATGGGGTGACTCACAAGATCGCCACTCCCTACCATCCACAAACGAGTGGACAAGTGGAGATTTCGAATAGAGAGATCAAGGGCATCCAAGAGAAAACAGTTTCGAAGACAAGGAAGGATTGGTCTTTGAAACTAGATGATGCATTGTGGGCATATAGGACTGCGTACAAGACTCCCATAGGAACAACACCATACAACCTTGTATATGGGAAGTCTTGTTACTTACCGGTGGAGCTGGAACATAAAGCGTACAGGGCGGTAAAGTGGTTCAACTTCAACATGAAGGAAGCGGGCGAGAAGCGCCTCTTGGACCTTAACGAGCTTGAAAAACTCCGCTTAAACGCTTATGAGAACGCCAAGTTCTATAAGGAAAGAGCGAAGCTTCGGCATAATAAGCATATGATCCCAAAGGACCTCAAAGAAGGAGATCATGTTCTCCTCTTTAATTCGAGACTTCGGCTCTTCCTAGGTAAGCTTAAATCTCGTTGGACTGGACCTTATCTAATCAAAAATGTTTTCCCTATGGCGCAGTTGAAGTATGGGGTGAAAAGAGCGGAAGTTTCAAGGTGAACGGCCAACGACTTAAGAAGTATACACCGGAGCTCCAAGCTGAAGAGTTCGCACCCACCACACTCGAATAGATGCAAGTACGGTCTAGCTACGGACCTAAAACAAGCGCTTCTTCGGAGGCAACCCAAGGTATTGCACTTATGCTTTTGTTTTTCATTCTTAGATTTGATTAGTTTAGTCGTTTTGCTTTGTTTTGCCCTCGATACCTCCCTGTAAGTCGTGTTTTTGGATGTAGGAGCAATGTAATAGGCAATGGAATGAGGAAACGTTTGAAGGGATTAACGAAACTTGGATTTTGGCACATTACAGAGAGTTTCACGCCCTAAACCATGGTTGTGGAAGCTACAGTGACCGTAATTCTTCCAAAGTCTGAGAAAAATCCCCAAACCCACGGGTTCGTACAATTCCATGGCCGTGGAACACCCCGAGTGAACGTGATTTTCCAAAATTTTTACGATAACTATATAAACCACCTTTCTTCACAAAAACACCACATTTCTCAAAACAACGCCCCATTTCCACGATCTAATCGCCAAAAGCATCCCCCTTCTCACAAATCTTCGTTCGGAGTCCAATTCAAACGATTCTGGAGCCTAGAGTGAAGCATTTTTGATCATCTACAAGATCCAAACACCAATTCAAGTAAAAAGTCCCGGTAAAAGAAGGAATTTGGATTTTAAAAATCAAAAACCTAGGTTTTTCTCCTCTTTCTCTACTTTGTCGATTTGGCTCAATTCTTGCAAGACTTTTTAGGATAAGTGATTGGAATTGGAATCGGAATTAGTCTAGGATTGTGTCTGGTGAATTTGGTGTGATTTGGTTGAAATTTGAGTGAAAGATAACCGAACCACGGCCCCTGAAGGTTCCACGGCCGTGGTTTTCCTAGAACAGACCGTGATTTTTCCCCTGAAATGGATTTGTTTAGGAGAAAGTCGAGTAGGAACAAGAAGAGGAAAGGTGACACTTCCTCTTCCTCCCAAGTCCCCCCTAGTAAGCCACCATCACCCCCACCTCCTAGAATTCCAACCATTCATGAGGATTACCTCGATGCCTTAGAAAAGGATCGAGAAGAGGGCGGTCATAGGACCGCGATACTTAGTACTTGAGGAGCTTGAACCGGTGAACGTAGTGAATGATTTGACATGGCCTCCAGATAGAGCTGGTTTGATAGTCTTCTCCGCTATTAGAGAAGATGCTTATGAGGAGATCACTAGGGAGTTCATCATTTCTTTCGAGCATAATGCCGTCGACAAGATGGTTTCTTTTCGGTTGATGGAGGATAACTATGAGTTCTCGATCTTGCACTTTGGAGCCTTCCTTGGGTTCCAAGAGACCTTCAATGGTCATTTTGCTAGCGGGGTATACGCTAAGGATTTTTGGGAGGACATCGCGATGATATATGGTGGTGAGGACCGTTGGCAACCGGCCGACACCAAGGCTAAGCTCATCTACCACTTAGCCTTGAAGATAGCTCATAGGGTCCTTTCTGAGTGTCTTTTTCCTAGGACCGAGACCCCTCAAATGATTAAGACCGATGGGCTTTTCCTCCTTTATTCTATGCTCCATGGTAGACCTGCTAATTGTGCTACCCTCCTAGCCTCCACTATGAGTAAATTGAAGAACAAGAGAGCCGATAATATAGGATATGTTGGTATGGTTACACACATTGGCACGCAGCTAGGGATAGACTTTTTTGCCTGCACTAGGATAGCGGCGAGACCTTTGGGTCTCAATATCCTTATGACTAGAGGTATCATCTTTCCTATGCACCGCGGTCCACCTACCGCCGGTATGCCTTGGGAGGATAGAGGAGGTAGAGGCATCCCTTGGCTCCCCAAGTATGCCATTATAGCCGGGCGCCATAACTGGAAGCAGACTTTCACTGCCATGCATGCGAATAGGCTAGTAGCACCTCCGTATGTAACCGATGAGGTTCCGGTTGCAGATGTTGAGGAGGAGGTTGGAGGAGGTGATGGTTTTGAGGGAGGAGGTGATGAGCAGGACTTTGGCACTTTTCCGGATCAGCCGGCACGCTTCCCGGACCCTCCTAGACGTACCCCACGACCTTCTGGAGCCTCTTCCTATCGCCGTGCTAGCGTGAGTGAGAGGCCGACTTCGATAGACACTCCTCCCGCTTGGAATGGGGAGCAGCCTTCATGGATGGGAGCTCCACCTCCGTGGTATAGTCAGGCGCTCGCAGCACCAGCAGCACCGACTCCACAGGATGCACCGGCATGGTACGGCCAGCCACCAGCTTGGTACGAGCAGCTACCAGCATGGGCCACCGACCTTTCTAGGAGAGTTGGAGACTTTGAGATCCACCCGGAGACCCAGGAGACACGGATCCGGGAGCATGACAAGATGATGAGTGACATCTAACGCCAACAGTTCGGGTGGTACTATAGCCATGACTTCCGTCCATTTCCACCACCGCCCCATCCGCAGTGACGAGCTTGTTGATCGACAGTTTCAGCCGCCCCACCACCATCTAGTGAGTTCATTTTGCTTTTCTTCTTTTCTTTATTTCTTTTTGAACATTGAGGGCAATGTATGTTTTAAGTATGGGGTGGGGTGTGACTATTATGTGTAATAACTCTACTACATTTGCTTGCTTCTATCCATGACACTTTGCATGTTTCATTCCATAGTCACACGTTTCGTTATTGCATTGCACGAAAAAGGCTTTGAAAAATCCCTAAAATTTTGATAAACTTTGAAAAAGTTCTTGTGCTTCTATGATTAGAAATGACTTCTACGATAGCTCTCACTTATGGATTGAGTTTTTGATGACAATTGCATACTTAAACGGAATTATGAATTGAAAAGAAATTGAATGTGTTGTTTATCCTTTCTTGCAAGTTTCATAATGTGAATGTTTTATCTAAATCATATTGAGAAATTAAGGTTGAAATCACACGATGTGTTCTGATACTTTTATATTAGATGATTAAGGCAATTCGATTTTCGTACTTCTTTCTTTGATCATTTAGCCCCTCAATAAATGTAATTTCCTCCCTTACCTATCCGAGAATTTGGAGGAGTTGATATTTGGCATGTTTGATGTGGGAGGGCCATGAAAGCAAAATTTTGAATTCAAAGAATTGAACTAATAGGTTTGGGGAAGTCATTCCTGACGATGAGTAACTCGGCCCCATTCACATAGCCGGGTGTTTGTGTCTTGCCAAACTCGGATTGAGTGATCTTCCTAACGGATTATGGTATGTGCATCAAGGGTTGGAGGCATCTCGAAATTGAGAAACGACAATCTCCTAGGCTTCGGTTTTTGTGCACCTTTATCCATATTACCAAAAGTAAAGTCAAAAAATAATGTGAAAAAAGAAAAGAGCAAAGCTCTAAGTTGATGGTATTTCAAATCAAAATAAAAAGAGTGGGTTATTACTTTTCCCAGATTCATGCACCACATCCCTTACAAGTTTCACTCCTTTCCGCATTCTAGAACTTACTTGAAAGCCCTTAAGATCAAAAGAGTGTTATTTGACTTGGTGATCTAAATTGAAATTTCACATGCTTGATTTTTACAATACTTGAAGGTTATGATGTTTGTCTTGAAGTTTAAGCGATTTATGATGTTTCTTTGCCTTACATTCTTCGGTTTATGTATATGAGCGTTCTTAAGAATGAATGAAGCAAGGTTTGAGGATGATCTATTGACTAGAAGCACATTTACCGAAAAGATGGTTTTGTTTTGAATTTGCATGCACATTTCATTCTAACTTGTGTTCTAAGCTTTTGAAAACCTTACTTGGGGACAAGCAAGTGACAAGTATGGGGTATTTTGTTAGCATGAAATATGACAATATTCTAGGCACTTATTTTGGTTGTTTTCCCTTATTATTGTGTACATGGATAATGTTTTGAAGCAAATGTTAGCTTTTTCATCTATTTTGTCGATATGGAAGTCTACACTAGCTTTGTGTTGATTATAGGAGAATAGGAGCTGAAATCGGAGCGTTTAAGAGAGGAAAGGGAGTAATCGATCATGTTCGAGGATTAGGAGATACATTAAAGAAGCTAAGGAAGGAGCTAGGATGATGAATGTCACGAAACAAAGGCAACAACAAGCAATATACACTTCCACGCCTTGAATTACGGCAGTGGAGAAGATGATTTGAAGTCCACGCTCTAAACCACGGCCGTGGACTTTGCATCATGAACGTGGACTTGAGTTTGGAGCACTCCTGTAAGTTACACGGCCTAAATTACGGTCGTGGAAGTCGCAAGGCACCGTATTCTATTTCCACGCTCTAAACCACGATCGTGGAAAGCTTTGAGACTGTGATTTAGGCGATCTTTTGATGTGTCATTATTTGCCACGTCATTTACGTATTGGGCCTTGACGGCAATTCTTTCTCGTCTTATAAAAAGGCCAGAAAAGAGAGTTTCGGGGACGGCCGCTTACCCTTGTTTTCAGCACTCTTGCTTAGGGTTGATTGAAAGTCGCCGAGAGTTGCGGAAACGCCGGATTGTTGGAGATTGGAAATTGCTTACAAAGAAGGTTTAGCCTTTTTTCTTAGGTTTTGATATTGAAGACGGATTGACATCCCGTCGTTCGTACTTGCCTTAGATCATTGTGAGGTTTTGTGTTATATATTCTGAATCCATTAACATTGCTTCTTGTGTTTCGGATTTGAGAATTGGTTATGAAGTTTTATTTGGTATTCGAGGGTTTTCATCTTTCATTCTTCTTAAATTGAATATTGATATCATGACAATGGTTATTGGCTAAAACCCTTTAGCAATTCTAAGGTGAAGGGTTGATAGTTGTGGCTTAGATGATGATAGATCGATCATAATTTGTTTGGACCCTGAGAGTTTGTGAAACTTCGTCGACACCCTAAATCACGGCCTGTTCTAGGGCTTCCACGGCCGTGGTTCTCAAGATCTACCCGTGATTTACCTTAGTTTACGAACTTTGCTTTTACTTTAATCCAAAGTTAAAAATTAGCTTTAACCTAGTCTTGGCTTGTCTTTTCTAGGTAGCAGTGAGACTCAACATCCTCTATTTCGGTTACAAGTGTCACAACCTTAACCGTTTGAGTTTATCTTGATCCTTGGATTACAAGTTTGGGTATTTGAGATCAATTCTAGTCCTTAGCTCCTTTCTATACTGCAGCCTCAACAACCTTTATAGAGAGTTCTTTTGGTTCGACATATAAGGTTTTGGAACTTCACCGTACATTACGTTACCTTAGCATACCTTTGCATTTCTTAACTCTGTCTTTATATCTATAGTATGTCTTGAATTGATTTCCACAATTGGATACCTGAATCATTAGGGTTGTTGTTTTCCCCAATATCTGCGAAGTTGTACACTTTACTTGCTTGAATACTTGAAATTGATTTTGTTTCACCAACTCCATGTGATTGCAGGCACGTTTTAGGGCGAACATGTATTACAATCAAATTTGGAGAAAGGCGCCAAGGATAATAGAGATGAATCATCCGATGATGATATGCTT
The DNA here is from genome assembly GCA_033239125.1 of Fagopyrum homotropicum. Lineage (NCBI taxonomy): Eukaryota > Viridiplantae > Streptophyta > Magnoliopsida > Caryophyllales > Polygonaceae > Fagopyrum > Fagopyrum homotropicum. The sequence continues at coordinate 87,652,632 of BSWB01000006.1, forward strand.
GAGCTGGAAGACATACCTCCTAATCGACCATTTAATCCTCGTGTCCATGTCGATCCTCGTGTTCATGTTAGAGATGCGAGAGCTGCTAATGTCGTGGCTGAGCCACGAACTCTTGGACAACATATGAATCTGAATCAGCAACCGCACCATTTAGGTATGAATCTTGGAGATCCAAGTGAGCATGGATATGGGTTTTGCCCTCAATTCATTAATATTATCCATCCAAGTCAGTTTGGTGGAATGGAAACGGAATCTCTACATCAACATTTGTAGAATTATGAGATTATTATGGAGACATTGAAGCCTCCAAGAACAATCAACAACAACTATATGTTTAGACCGTTCTTCTTTTTTTCAAGGACAAAGCCTTAGCTTGGTATCAAGCTCTTCCAGCTGGAAGAGTTAACACTTGAGAGGAGATGACTTCGGAATTCCTCACCAAGTTCTTTTCGCCATGCCAAACGGCGGAGTTGAGAGGTAAAATCAATGCATTTGCTATGAAACCTAATGAAATCTTGTTTAAATCTTGGGAAAGGTTTCAAGATCTTATATTGAATTGCCCTCACCATGGCATTTTAAAGATCGAATTATTGGAGTTGTACTACAAGGGATTGGATGTGGAAACGCAATTCAAACTTCAATCCCTTTCTTGTGGAACTTTTATGGATATGAGAGAAGATGATGTTTGGGATTTTATTGAGAAGCAAGCTCTAGTAATTGAGAAGTATTCCCATAGGAAGGTTGAGAGTGGGAATCAAGATTCTAGAGAACCGGGAGAATGGTTAAATCCCGCAGCCCAAGCTCAAATTTTCTACCTCAACAATGACATTAAGGAGCTGAAAGAGTTTTTGAAGTCCAACCTTCAATCAAAAAAGGAGCAAGACGTTGGCTATCTAGGAAGGGAGAACAATCAAGGGAATAGGAATAATAACCGTAACAACCATTGGAATAATAACAACAACAACATGAACTTCAACAACAATTGGAGATCAAACCAACACAATCCCGGTAATCTTTATTCCCATGCTGAAAAGTCAATAACACCTTAGTCTTCTTCTTCTACACCTTTGAAAAGTCACGGACAAGCTTCATCTAATTCCTACCAACCGGAGAAGGACAAATTTGATGCGATGGTGGAAACAATCTTGGGTAAGATGCAAGGAATGGAGAATTCCATTATTTCGATTTCTAAAGCACAAAAAGATTAGGAAAGTCAAATGTTTTCCAGGACCGGAGAAGTTCCTAGAGATCAAGGAAAGCTTCCCGGAAAAACGGAGGCCAATCCGAAAGGGAGAGTGATGACTATTACAACAAGAGGTGGTGTAACAACCACCGACCCGAAGGCCACATTCATTGAGGTTCCCGTTGAGAAGGAGAAGTAAAAGGACAAGGAAGATGTCTATGTTCCTCCTCTAGCTTATAAACCTCATTGGTCATTCCCACAATCTAGAGCGAGAGCGCATCTAGACAAGCATTTCGGTAAGTTTGGTGATCTCATGAGTAAACTGCACTTTAACATGTCTTTTCTTGATGCGATTTTAGGTATGCCCGCTTATAGAGAGAGGGATCTCCAGGCGGAGTTAGAGGAGTCTAAAGCTCAATTTAGGTTGAGTGAGAAAACTCGTAAGGAAGAAGTGGAGCGTCATCAATTCCAAATTGATGAGCTCAAAGCTATGATGATGGACATGAGGTTCGAGATGAATAACTCCAAGAAAAAAAAGAAACCTAAGTCAACTAAGTCCATTAGAGTGGAATCATGCGGTGAGGAGTATGATGATGATATGCCACCGCTAGAGGAGATTGATCCAACGATCAATCCAGTCCGGAATGATCCCAGACCGGACGCCAATCCTCGTATCCCAGCTGGGGGTGCGAGAGCCACTCGTGTAGATGAGGAGCCAAGAACTCTTGTACAAAGGATGAATTCGATTCAACAACCGCGGCGTCTAGGTGTGAACTTCGAAGCTGAAGATATTCAGGGGTTCAGCTTTAACCCCCAGGTTATTACCATCGTTCGCCCAAGCCAATTTGGAGGAACGACTGCTGAATCTCCACACCAACATTTACAGAACTTTGAGATTTTAATGGAGACAATGAAACCAAAGAATGCAACCACCAACAACTATAAGATCAAGCCATTCTTCTTCTCTTTGAAATGGAAGGCTTTATCTTGGTATCAAGCTCTTCCAAATGGAAGACTCAACACATGGGAGGATCTATCTTCGGAGTTCTAACCAAATTCTTTCCGTCATCCAAGACAACGGAGTTGAGAGGTAAAATCAATGCATTTTCTATGAAATCTAATGAAAGTTTGTTTCAATCTTGGGAAAGGTTTCAGGATCTATTATTGGATTGCCCACACCATGGCATTTCCAAGTTAGAGTTGTTGGAGATATATTACAAGGGGCTGGATGTGGAAACACAATTCAAACTCTAGTCCCTTTCATGTGGCACATTCATGGACATGATGGAAGATGACGCTTGAGACTTTATTGAGAAGCAAGCCCGAGTAATTGAGAAGTACACCCACCAGAAGGCGGAAGCTAACCGTGTAGAGCAAGGAGCGAAGCTAACACAAGCTGCGTAAACTCAAATCTTTTCCCTCAACACCGAAATTAAAGAGTTGAAGGAAGTCACTGGAGCTGGATTTCAAAAGCCTAAGGAGCAAGATGTTGGATATTTAGGAAACAACAATAACCACAAAAGGAATGAGAACACCAACCGGAACAATTGGAAAAACAACAACCGGAACAATAATTGGAACAACAATAGGAAATCAAACAACAATTGGCGTTCCAACCAACCACAAATTTCCGGTAATTCTTATCCCAATTTAGGAAATTCACTAACACCACCATCTTCTTCTTCCATTCCTTTGAAAAGCCAGGGCCAAACATCCAATAGCGGAAGCAATTCGGGAAAGGAGAAACCCGATCCCATGCTGGAAACGATCTTAGGAAAGCTTCAAGGAATGGAGAACCACATCACTAAGGTTGATAAAGCTCAAAAGGTTTTAGAAAATCAAATGTTCAGCAATGCCGAGGAAGTTCCTAGAAACCAAGGAAAGCTTCCCGGAAAGACGGAGGACAACCCAAAGGGAAGGGTGATGGCTATCACAACTAGGACCGGAGCAACAAATACCGACCCGTAACCTAAGTTTGTTGAAGTTCTTGTCGAAAAGGAGAAGGAAAAGGGGAAGGAGAAGAAAGACATCTAAATTCCTCCTCCAGCTTACAAACCTCCCCTACCATTCCTACAATCTAGAGCAAGAGCGCGTCTAGACAAGCAGTTCGGTAAGTTCATTGAATTCATGAGCAAACTAGACATTAACATACCTTGCATTGATGCAATTTGAGGTATGCCCGCTTACGGGAAGTTATTAAAGGATATCCTCTCTAACAAGAGGAAGCTGGAATACTTTGGAGAAGTCAAGATGAGTTCGGTACCATCGGACCTCATCAAAAGGATGAAGGAAAAGATGCCCCCAAAGCTGAAGGATCCGGTGTCATTTTATATTCCAATTGGATTGGGAGAAGTCATTTATGATGCATTATGTGACTTGGGAGCAAGCGTTAGCAGCATCCCGCTTGCCTTATGCAAGAAGATCGGTTTAGGTGAACCTAAACCGGTGAAGATGACGTTATACATGGCGGATCGATCCATAACTCGTCCCGTCAGTATCATTGAGGACGTCCAAGTCAAGCTTGGTAAGTTCTATGTTCCAATAGATTTTGTTGTGCTTGACATTCCTGCCTATAGTCCGGTCCCGATCATACTCGGAAGACCGTTTCTTACAACATCCGGTTGTATGGTGGATTGCGAGAATGCTAGACTTGCCTTCGACATAGGAGAAGAGAAGATAGAGTTTGTTCTTTCTTTGGTGAAACAGCCAGCTCTTGGAAAAGATATGTTCAATATCTATGATGAGGAGGCATCTAGAGAGGAAGTAAGCTCGATTCTATTCAAGGATCCATTGCAAAAGGTTATCACCATGAGCATTATGGAGAAAGGAGAAGAAGAGGATTGCAATGAGGAAATTGAAGCCTTGGAGGAGCTAAAGGAAGTGCATGAAGAAGAGTTTGAAAAACTCTACGATGGGTCGGAAGACGTGAGGAATCACGGCCAGTCGTGCTATTCCACGGCCGTGGTTTCCGCCAACATGACCGTAAGCAGCTATTCAGAGGACTCCAGTAAGTTACACGGCCAAAATCACGGCCGTGGATCTACCAGTGGTACCGTAATTGGATTCCACGCGCTAAACGACGGTCGTGGAAGTAACAGTGACACCGTAATTCTGGAAAAATCCGAGAAATATTACGTTCATTCCACCAATGTTCTTAAGTCTTCTTCAACCACTGCTATACCCTTAGAAACTTCTAAGGAAGCATTGGACACTCCTCAAGAGCCATTAGAGACTCCAATGGTGATGGAATTGAAACCACTTCGCACACATCTTAGGTACGCATTTCTAGGAACTAATTCCACTTTTCCGGTAATTGTTAGTTCCGATTTAAATAAAGATGAACGTAGTAAACTTATGGTTGTTCTAAGGAAACATAGGAAAGCCTTAGGTTACACTATAGAGGGTCTTGTAAGAATTAAACCTTCATTTTGCATGCATAAGATCCTAACGGAAGAAGATTTTAAGTCTTCGCGACAACCTCAACGACGGTTAAATCCGATCATGAAGGAGGTTGTCAAGAAGGAGATTCTTAAGCTACTTGATGCAGGTATCATCTACCCTATCTCCGATAGCAAGTGGGTAAGCCCTGTACAAGTTGTTCCAAAGAAGGGAGGAATGACGGTTATCACCAACAAGAACAATGAACTCATTCCTACAAGAACCGTGACTGGATGGAGGATGTGCATTGATTACCGGAAGCTAAACAATGCTACTAGGAAGGATCATTTACCATTACCCTTCATTGATCAAATGCTTGAAAGGTTAGCACAACATTCTCATTCTTGCTATCTTAACGATTATAGTGGCTTCTTTCAGATTCCGATCCATCCGGACGATCAAGAGAAGACCACATTCACGTGCCCGTGGGGTACGTTCGCTTATAGGAGAATGCCGTTCGGGCTATGCAACGCCCCAGCCACCTTCAAAAGGTGCATGATGGCTATCTTCTCGGAGTACATAGAGGAGATCATGGAGGTTTTCATGGATGACTTTTCAGTTTATGGTTCCTCTTTTGATAATTGTCTTTCTAACCTTTCTCTTGTGCTACAAAGGTGTGAAGATGCTAACCTAGTTCTCAATTGGGAGAAGTGTCAATTCATGGTGAAGGAAGGCATTGTACTCGGACACTTGATCTCTAGTAGAGGGATCGTGGTAGATAAGGCTAAGATAGAGACAATAAAAAAGCTCCCTCCTCCATCTTCGGTGAAGGGGATAAGAAGCTTTCTAGGACATGCTGGATTTTATAGACGTTTTATCAAGAACTTTTCTAAGATATCAAAACCACTTACTAATCTATTGATGAAGGATGCAGTTTTTGATTTCTCGCAGGATTGTTTGGACGCATTTTATAAGATCCAGGAAGCTCTAATCTCAGCCCCGATCATCCAACCTCCGGACTGGAATCTCCCGTTCGAGGTTATGTGTGATGCAAGTGACGTAGCTATCGGAGCTGTGCTTGGGCAAATGAAGGAGGGCCAAACCCATGTTATCTATTACGCTATCAAGAAGCTAGATGAAGTGCAGCTTAACTATGCCACAACTGAAAAAGAGTTCTTAGTTATTGTTTATGCCTTTGAAAAGTTTCGTTCTTATCTTGTAGGTTCAAAGGTGATAGTATACACTGATGATGCTGCGATCCGGTATCCACTTGCCAAGAAGGACGCAAAACCAAGGCTGATTAGATGGATTCTTCTCCTACAAGAATTCCATCTAGAGATCCGTGACAAGAAAGGTTCGGAAAATTCTATTGCGGATCATTTGAGTCGTCTACGACATCTAGAAGACGACGATCTACCTATAGATGACCCCTTTCCGGGCGAGCATTTACACATCATAGAGGAGTGCATCGACAAGATAACTAAAGGTAACGAATCATGGTTTGCTGATTTTGTTAACTATTTGGTTTGTAAGGAAATACCTCCCGGACTATCCTATGCACAAAACAAGAGCTTCTTTAAGGATATCCGGCAATACTTTTGGAATGAACCTCTACTCTTCAAGAGAGGTCCCGACGACATAATTCAAAGATTTGTGCCGGAAGACGAGATGCAAAGCGTCATCCGTCATTGTTATTTACTACCTTGTGGAGGACACGCTAGTTCAAACAAAACTAGCGCTAAGGTATTGCAATCTGGTTTCTTTTGCCCTACTTTATTTAAAGATGTGCAAACCTTTGTTTCCTGCTACGATGCTTGTCAAAGAACAGGAAGCATATCCAGGAGAAACGAGATGCCTCTTAATAACATTCAGGAAGTAGAGATCTTCGATGTTTGGGGAGTAGACTTTATGGGACCTTTCCCATCATCTTGTGGAAACCAATACATACTTCTAGTTGTAGATTATGTTTCGAGATGGGTTGAAGCAATTGCCTCTCCAAATAATGATGCCATGGTAGTAGTTAAGATCTTTAATAGAACTATATTCCCAAGGTTTTGGACACCACGGACCATCATTAGTGACGGAGGCTCTCACTTCATTGCCCGACAATTCGAAGCTCTACTAGCTAAGTTAGGGGTGACTCACAAGATCGCCACTCCCTACCATCCACAAACGAGTTGACAAGTGGAGATTTCAAATAGAGAGATAAAGGGCATCCTAGAGAAAACAGTTTCGAAGACAAGGAAGGATTGGTCTTTGAAACTAGATGATGTATTGTGGGCATATAGGACTGCGTACAAGACTCCCATAGGAACAACACCATACAACCTTGTCTATGGGAAGTCTTCTCACTTACCGGTGGAGCTGGAACATAAAGCGTACTGGGCGGTAAAGTGGTTGAACTTCAACATGAAGGAAGCGGGCGAGCAGCGCCTCTTGGACCTTAACGAGCTTGAAGAACTCCGCTTAAACGCTTATGAGAATGCCAAGTTCTATAAGGAAAGAGCGAAGTGTTGGCATGATAAGCATATCATCCCAAAGGACCTCAAAGAAGGAGATCAAGTTCTCCTCTTCGATTCAAGACTTCGGGTCTTCCCAGGTAAGCTTAAATCTCGTTGGACTGGACCTTATCTAATCAAACATGTTTTTCTTCATGGCGCGGTTGAAGTATGGGGTGAAAAGAGCGGAAGTTTCAAGGTGAACGGCCAACGACTTAAGAAGTATACACCGGAGCTACAAGCTGAGGAGTTCGCACCCACAACACTGGAATAGATGCAAGTACGGTCTAGCTACGGATCTAAACCATGCACTTCTTGGGAGGCAACCCAATGTATTGCACTTATGCTTTTGTTTTTCATTCTTAGATTAGATTAGTTTAGTTGTTTTTGCTTTGTTTTGCCCTCGATACCTCCCGGTATGTCGTATTTTTGGATGTAGGAGCAATTGAATAAGCAATGGAAGGAGGAAAAGTTGGAAGGGATTAACGAAACTTGTACTTTGGCAAATTACAGAGTGTTCCACGCCCTAAACCACGGTCGTGGAAGCTACAGTGACCGTAATTCCTCCAAAGTTTGAGAAAAATCACCAAAACCACGGGTCCGTACAATTCCACGGCAGTGGAAGACCCCGAGTGACCGTGATTTTCCAAAATTTTTACGGTCACTATATAAACCACCTTCCTTCACAAAAACACCACATTTCTCAAAACCACGCCCCATTTCCACGACCTAATCGCCGAAAGCCTCCCCCTCCTCCCAAATCTTCGTTCGGAGTCCGATTCGAACGATTCTTGAGCCTAAAGTGAAGCATTTTCGATCATCTACAAGATCCAATATACAATTCAAGTGAACAATCGTTGCAAAAGAAGGAATTTGGATTTTAAAAATCCAAAACCTAGGTTTTTCTCCTCTTTCTATACTTTGTTGATTTGGCTCAATTCTTGCAAGATATTTTAGGATAACTGATTGGAATTGGAATTAGAATTAGTCTAGGATTGTGTCTGGTGAATTTGGTGTGATTTGGTTGAGATTTGAGTGAAACAGAACCGAACCATGGCACCTGAAGGTTCCACGGCCGTGGTCTTCTTAGAACAGACCGTGATTTTTCCCCTGAAATGGATTTGTTTCGGTGAAAGTCGAGTAGGAACAAGAAGAGGAAAGGTGACACTTCCTCTTCCTCCCAAGTCCCCCCAGTGAGCCACCATCACCCCCACCTCCTAGAATTCCAACCATTCATTGGGATTACATCGATGCCTTAGAAAGGATCGAGAAGAGAGCGGTCATAGGACAACGATACTTAGTATTAGAGGAGCTTGAACCGCTGAACATAGTGAATAATTTGACATGGCTTCTAGATAGAGCTGGTTTGATAGTCTTCCCCGCTATTTGAGAAGATGCTTATGAGGAGATCACTAGGGAGTTCGTTATTTCTTTCGAGCATAATGCCGTCAACATGACGGTTTCTTTTCGGTTGATGGAGGAGAACTATGAGTTCTCGATCTTGTAGTTTGGAGCCTTCTTTGGGTTCCAAGAGACCTTCAATGGTCATTTTCCTAGTGGGGTATACGCTAAGGATTTTTGGGAGGACATCGCGATGATATATGCTAGTGAGGACCGTTGGCAACCGGCCGACACCAAGGCTAAGCTCATCTACCACTTAGCCTTGAAGATAACTCATAGGGTCCTTTCCAAGTTCCTTTTTCCTAGGACCGAGACCCTCTCAAAAGATTAAGACCGATGAGCTTTTCCTCCTTTATTCTATGCTCCATGGTAGACCCGCTGATTGTTCTACCCTCCTAGCCTTCACTATGAGTAAATTGAAGAACAAGAGAGCCAGTAATATAGGATATGGTGGTATGGTTACACACATTGCCACGCAGCTAGGGATAGACTTTTTTGCCTGCACAAGGATAGGGGCGAGACCTTTGGGTCTCAATAGCCTTATGACTAGAGGTATCATCTTTCCTAGACACCACGGTCCACCTACCGCCGGTATGCCTTGGGAGGAGAGAGGAGGTAGAGGCATCCCTTGGCTCCCCGAGTATTCTATTATGGCCGGACGCCATAACTTGAAGCAGACTTTCGCTGCCATGCATGCGAATAGGCTAGTAGCACCTCCTTATGTACCCAATGAGGTTCCGGGTGCAGATGTTGAGGAGGAGGTGATGGTTTTGAGGGAGGAGGTGATCAGTAGGACTTTGGCACTTTTCCGGATCAGCCGGCACACTTCCCCGACCCTCCTAAACGTTCCCCGCGACCTTCTGGAGCCTCTTCCTCTCGCCGTGCTAGCGTGAGTGAGAGGCTGACTTGGATGGACGCTCCTCCCGCTTGGTATGGGGAGCAGCCTTCATGGATGGGAGCTCCACCTCCGTGGTATAGTCAGGCGCCCGCAACACCAGCAGCACCGACTCTACAAGACGCACCGGCATGGTACGGCCAGCCACCAGCTTGGTACGAGCAGCTACCAGCATGGGCCACCGACCATTATAGGAGAGTTGGAGACTTAGAGATCCACCGGAATACTCAGGAGACACGGAGTCGGGAGCATGACGAGATGATGAGTGACATCTACCGTCAGCAGTTCGGGCGGTACTATAGCCATGACTTCCGTCCATTTCCACCACCGCCCCCTCCGTAGTGACGAGCTTGTTGATCGACAGTTTCAGCGGCCCCACCACCGTCTAGTGAGTTTATTTTGCGTTTCTTCTTTTCTTTATTTCTTTTTTAACATTGAGGATAATGTATGTTTTAAGTATGGGGTGGGGTGTGACTATTATGTGTAATAACTCTACTACATTTGCTTGCTTCTATCCATGACACTTTGCATGTTTCATTCCATAGTCACACGTTTCGTTATTGCATTGCATGAGAAGGTTTTGAAAAGTCCATAAAATTTTGATAAATTTTGAAAAAGTTCTTGTGCTTCTAAGATTAGAGATGACTTCTATGATAGCTCTCACTTGTGGATTGAGTTTTTGATTACAATTGTATGCTTAAACGGAATTATGAATTGAAAAGAAATTGAATGCGTTGTTTATCCTTTCTTGCAAGTTTCATAATGTGAAAGTTTTATCTAAATCTTATTGAGAAATTAAGGTTGAAATCACACGATGAGTTCTTATAACTCTTTATGAGACGATTAAGGCAATTCGATTTTCTTACTTCTTTCTTTGATCATTTAGCCCCTCAATAAAAGTAATTGCCTCCCTTACCTATCCGGGAATTTGGAGGAGTTGATAATTGGCATGTTTGATGTGGGAGGGCCACAAAAGCAAAATTTTGCATTCAAAGAATAGAACTAATAGGTTTGGGGAAGTCAGTCATGACGATGAGTAACTCGGCACCATTCACATAGCCGGGTGTTTGTGTCTTGTCAAAGTCGAATTGAGCGATATTCCTAACGGATTATGGCATGTGCATCAAGGGTTTGAGGCATCTCGAAATTGAGAAACGCCAATCTCCTAGGCTTCGGTTTTTATGCACCTCTATCCATATTTCCAAAAGTAAAGTCGAAAAATAATGTGAAAAAGAAAAGAGCAAAGCTCTAAGTTGATGGTATTACAAATCAAAATAAAAAGAGTGGGTTATTCCTTTTCCTGGTTTCATGCACTACATCCCTTACAAGTTTCCCTCCTTTCCGCATTCTAGACCTTACTTGAAAGCCCTTAAGATCAAAAGAGTGTTATTTGACTTGGTGATCTAAATTGAAATTTCACATGCTTGATTTTGACAATACTTGAAGGTTATGATGTTTGTCTTGAAGTTTAAGCGATTTATGATGTTTCTTTGATTTACATTTTGTGGTTTATGTATATGGGCGTTCTTAAGAATGAAAGAAGCAAGGTTTGAGGATGATCTATTGACTAGAAGGACATTTACCTAAAAGATGGTTTTGTTTTGAATATGCATGCATATTTCACTCTAACTTGTGTTCTAAGCTTTTGAAAACCTTACTTGGGGACAAGCAAGTGACAAGTATGGGTTATTTTGTTAGCATGAAATATGACGATATTCTAGGCACTTATTTTGGTTGTTTTTCCCTTATTATTGTGTACATAGATAATGTTTTGAAGCAAATGTTAGCTTGTTCATCTATTTTGTCGATATGGAAGGCTACACTAGCTTTGTGTTGATTATAGGAGAATAGGAGCTGAAATCGGAGCGTTTGAGAGAGGAAATGGAGTAATCGATCATGTTTGAGGATTAGGAGATACATTAAAGAAGATAAGGAAGGAGCTAGGATGATGAATGTCACGAAACAAAGGCAACAACAAGCAATATACACTTCCACGCCCTGAATTACGGCCGTGGAGAAGATGATTTAAAGTTCACGCTCTAAACCACGGCCGTGGACTTGACATCATGAACGTGGACTTGAGTTTGGAGCACTCCAGTAAGTTACAGGGCCTAAATTACGGTTGTGGAAGTCGCAAGGCACCGTAACCTATTTCCACGCTATAAACCACGGTCGTGGAAAGCTATGAGACCGTGATTTAGGCGATCTTTTCACGTGTCATTATTTGACACGTCATTTACGTATTGGGCCTTGACGGCAATTCTTTCTCGTCTTATAAAAAGGCCAGAAAAGAGAGTTTCGGGGACGGCCGCTTACCCTTGTTTTCAGCACTCTTGCTTAGGGTTGATTGAAAGTCGCCGAGAGTTGCGAAAATGCTGGATTGTTGGAGATGGGAGATTGCTTACAGCGAAGGTTTAGCCTTTTTTCTTAGGTTTTGATATTGAAGAAGGATTGACAACCTATCCTTCGTACTTGCCTTAGATCGTTGTGAGGTTTTGTGTTATATATTCTGAATCCATTAATATTGCTTCTTGTGTTTCGGATTTGAGAATTGGTTTTGAAGTTGTATTGACTATTCGAAGGTTTTCATCTTTCATTCTTCTTAAACTGAATATTGATATCATGACAATGGTTATTGGCTAAAACCCTTTAGCAATTCTAAGGTGAAGGGTTGATAGTTGTGGCTTAGATGATGATAGATCGATCGTAATTTGTTTGAACCCTGAGAGTTTGAGAAACTTCGTCGACACCCTAAATCACGGCCTGTTCTAGGGCTTCCACGGCCGTGGTTCTCAAGATCTACCCATGATTTACCTTAGTTTACGAACTTTGCTTTTACTTTAATCCAAAGTTAAAAATTATCTTTAACCTAGTCTTGTCTTGTCTTTTCTAGGTAATAGTGAGACTCAACATCCTCTATTTCGGTTTCGATTGTCACAACCTTAACCGTTTGATTTTATCTTGATCCTTGGATTACAAGTTTGGGTATTTGAGATCAATTCTAGTCCTTAGATCCTTTCTATACTGCAGCCTCAACAACCTTTATAGAGATTTCTTTTGCTTAGACATATAAGATTTTGGAACTTCACCGTACATTACCTTAACTTAGCATACCTTTGCATTTCTCAACTTTGTCCTTATATCTATAGTATGTATTGAATCGATTGCCACAATATTTGCAAAGCTTTACACTTTACTTGCTTGATTACTTGAAACTGATTTTGTTTCACCAACTCCATGTGATCGATATTCTGGAATACTTGCTAATCTACACCGATCCGGACACTGCAGGTTCGCTTGCTTTTATTCTAGTTTTATAAATTTAAGACTTGATTGCACGCACGTTTTAGGGCGAACATGTATTACAATCAAATTTGGAGAAAGGCGCCAAGGATAATAGAGATGAATCATCCGATGATGATATGCCTGAGCTGGAAGATATACCTCCTAATCCACCATTTAATCCTCGTGTCCATGTCGATCCTCGTGTTCATGTTAGAGATGCGAGAGCTGCTAATGTCGTGGCTGAGCCGCGAACTCTTGGACAACGTATGAATCTGAATCAGCAACCGCACCATTTAGGTGTGAATCTTGGAGATCCAGGTGAGCATGACTATGGGTTTTGCCCTCAAGTCATTACTATTATCCGCCCAAGTCAGTTTGGTGAAATGGAAACGGAATATCCGCATAAATATTTGCAGAATTATGAGATTATTATGGAGACATTGAAGCCTCCAAGAGCAATCAACAACAACTATAAGTTTAGACCGTTCTTCTTTTTTTCAAGGACAAATCTTTAGCTTGGTATCAAGCTCTTCCAGCTGGAAGAGTTAACACTTGAGAGGAGATGACTTCGGAATTCCTCACCAAGTTCTTTTCGCCATCCCAAACGGCGGAGTTGAGAGGTAAAATCAATGCATTTGCTATGAAACCTAATGAAAGCTTGTTTAAATCTTGGGAAAGGTTTCAAGATCTTATATTGGATTGCCCTCACCATGGCATTTTAAAGATGGAATTATTGGAGATGTACTACAAGGAATTGGATGTGGAAACGCAATTCAAACTTCAATCCCTTTCTTGTGGAACATTTATGGATATGAGAGAAGATTATGTTTGGGATTTTATTGAGAAGCAACCTCTAGTAATTGAGAAGTATTCCCATAGGAAGGTTGAGAGTGGGAATCAAGATTCCGGAGAGCCGGGAGCAAGGTTAAATCCCGCAGCCCAAGCTCAAATTTTCTACCTCAACAATGACATTAAGGAGCTAAAAGAGTTTTTGAAGTCCAACCTTCAATCGAAAAAGGAGCATGACGTTGGCTATCTAGGAAGGGAGAACAATCAAGGGAATAAGAATAATAACCGTAAAAACCATTAGAACATTAACAACAACAACAACATGAACTTTAACAACAATTGGAGATCAAATCAACAATATCCCGTAATCTTTATTCCCATGCTGAAAAGTCACTAACGCCTCTGTCTTCTTCTTCTATACCTTTGAAAAGTCACGGATAAGATTCATCTAATTCAAACCAACCGGAGAAGGACAAGTTTGATGCGATGATGGAAACAATCTTGGGTAAGATGGAAGAAATGGAGAATTCCATTACTTCGATTTCTAAAGCACAAAAAGCTTAGGTTGTCAAGTGTTTTACAAGACCGGAGAAATTCCTAGAGATCAAGGGAAGCTTCCCGGATAAACGGAGGCCAATCCGAAAGGGATAGTGATGACAATTACAACAAGAAGTGGTGTAACAACCACCGACCCGAAGGCCACATTCGTTGAGGTTCCCATTGAGAAGGAGAAGTAAAAGGAGAAGGAAGATGTATATGTTCCTCCTCTAGCTTATAAACCTCCTTTGCCATTCCCACAATCTAGAGCGAGAGCGCATCTAGACAAGCATTTCGGTAAGTTTGTTGATCTCATGAGTAAACTGCACATTAACATACCTTTTCTTGATGCGATTTTAGGTATGCCCGCATATGGAAAGTTCTTGAAAGAGATCCTCTCTAATAAGAGGAATATTGAAGATTTTGGTGAAGTTAAGATGAGCTTGGAGTCTTCGGAACTCATTAAAACAATGACGGAAAAGATGTCTCCAAAGCTGCGAGATCCGGGGTCATTTTGTATACCAATAGGAGTGGGAGAAGTCACATATGATACACTTTATGACTTGGGAGCAAGTGTCAGCATCATTCCACTTGGTTTGTGTGAGAAAAGTCAGTTTAGGTGAACCTAAACTTGTGAAGATGACGTTGTATATGGCGGTTCGATGCATTACACGACCCGTTGGCATCATTGAAGACGTCCCAATTAAGCTTGGTAAATTCTATATTCTTATAGACTTTGTTGTGCTTGACATTCCTGCAGATTGTCCGGTCCCGATCATACTCGGAATACCTTTTCTTGCAACTTCCGGATGTATGGTTGATTGCAAGAAGGCTAGATTGGCCTTTGACATTGGAGAAGAGAAACTTGAATTTGTACTCTCAGCTTTGACAAAAGAACCAGCACTTGGAAAGGATATGTTCAACATATATGATGAAGAGGATTCTAGAGAGGAAGTGAGTTCGATCTTGTTCAAAGATCCGTTACAAAAGGTTATAACCATGAGCATTATGGAAAAGGGAGCGGAAGAGGACTGTAACGTTGAGGTTGAGGGCTTGGAAGAGTTAGAAGAGGAGCACATTGAAGATTTTGAAGAATTCTACGATGGTTCGGAAAACACAAGATACCACGGTTCATCGGTGTTTTCCACGAGCGTGGTTTCACTAATTTTTATTCCGTTTAATTCCAAATCAATTCCGACTTCGAACCATTGGCGGTTCCCATTCTATCTAGTATTTCCTTCTTCACAAATTTTATCATTTTATGTAGAAGTTAATTCACATAAAATGATAGAATTATATCGAACCCTAATTCTTACAATTATTTATCATGTTATGTAGAATTTAATTCACATAAAATGATAGAATTGTATCAAACCCTAATTCTTATAATTATTTATCATGTTATGTAGAATTTAATTCACATAAAATGATAGAATTACATCAAACCCTAATTCTTATAATTTATTCTTAACGACGACTTTTGACGAAACCATGACGAGTCATGACGAAACCATGACAAATTCGTGACAAGGCCATGACGAGTTTTGACAACTCAGCCAACCTTTGTTTTTACAACTTCAGCCCACCTCAAGTTCTTTGTCACAACCCACCTTTGTTTGAACAACTTCAGCCCACCTCAAGTTCCTTGGCTCAGCCCACATTTGTACCAATCTCATCCTCTCTTGCTGCACGTTGGGCCAAGATCCTCAGTCCAAAGAGAAGCCCGCCAGCCCAAAGGAGCCATTCAACGTGAATGCTGAAGCGCAACCGATGAGGAGTTACAGAGTGTAACGGCTGGGGATCTCGCAGCATTCAACGCCCATCTGCATCGCCTTAATCACAACAGTTGGAAAGGACCCTCTGCAACGCCTCAGCTCATCTACATCGCCTCTGGAAGGGACCCTCTGCAATGCCTCAACCCATCTACATCGCCTCTGGAAGGGACCCTCTGCAACGCCTCAGACCATTTGCATCGCCTCAGCCCACTACACGCCTCCAACGAGAATTGGACAGAGGACGAATAATTGCACCCGGACCACCTCGCTCTTCTTTGTCGGCAACCAGACGAGCAGCAAATCCCTCCCTGTGATTCTGTCACAAGCAGTAGCCAGCAAGCAACAGCAAAAGAACAGCCTTGCTCCTTCCTATGGCCTTCGCCTTGCATCAAACGAAGAACCACAACACAGTTGTTGATGCCTCTCCTCATCTTTGTCGGTCGAGTAAGATCCGTACCTATCTTCTTTACATTTCCCCTCCATATATATGTGCTAATAGTTGTCTCCAAACTGCCTGGAACCCAGACATAACAGCCCAGGAACAATCTCAAGGGCTGCTTCATTTTTTCCTGAGTTTTAAGACAATGACGATCATCCAACTTCTGGTCCAGATTTAGGTTTGTTAAACTCATTATTTTTGGCTCGTTTTCGGATATGTCATAGACGGTATTGCATAGTAAAGCATACTAAAATTTTAGTGGAATCGGAGTTACGGTTTGAGAGTTATTTTGTTCCAAAGTTGACGCCCCATGCAGTTTGTATATATGTGCTGAGTGTTGGGGAAAACAGCAAGTGATGCTGTTTTGTGAGATGGTTTTGAATAAGCTCTTGATCTCCGTTGGGCTTGAATTTTCGATATGATATAGTTCACATATTGTTGTGGAACATGTTAATATTTGAGAGGCATCCAGCGAGTGGTTTGGGATTTATGATTTTTCAAAGATTGAGTCGTAAGCAGTTATCTGTTGTGCTGAAATTCGGTTTTGTGAGATAGTTTTAAATAGGATTTTGATCTCCTTTGCGGCTGAATTTTGGATATATTATAGATAAGATTTTATAGTAGAACGTATCAAAATTTGGGATAAATCCAGCGAGTAGTTTAGGAGTTATGATTTTTCAAATTTAAGACAATGTGCTGTTTGTTAAGTGTTGTAACCAACTTTGGAAATTTTTGTAGAAGTGATGGTTGAACAGTTTTAAAAAATTCTTGCTCCTAGGAGTAGATGAGATATGATAGATGATCTAGGGAATTATTTCGAAATTTTTATAAGATTATTCGAATTTTATATTTGAAGGCGAAGTTGGACCTTAACGATCTTTCCGAAAATAGGGAAATGGGTAAATTGCCAGTTTGTAACCAAACTCATCTTTAGGAGTTAGAATATGACTCTTTAGTCTCAAATAAGAGTTTAGACATAAATTATGAATTTTTTAGAAGTTTCAGGACCAAGGGTAAAAGAGTCATTTACCATAAATTAATACTGTAATCAATTCTGTTCTATTAAGACCTACTATCTTAGAAGTCTTAGGCTTCTAATCACCTAGAAAGTGTGCTGACACACTTGCCTCCTTTGACAGGCCACTGAATCCCTATTGTACATATCGATTTGTGAATTAGAAAGTCGAGATCTAATTCAGGTAAGTCCACGGACTTACTTAGCTGGCTTCTTGTGTGAGTGTAATGTGTATGAGTGGTGTTTGTTAGTTATGATAAACAACAAAACCGGATTAGGCCGACTTTATTATTTACGTAATTGACCCAAGTGTATGATAACGGGTCGTGTTATCATCTGCCTAGCTCTTGCGAGAGTCTAGGAGGTTCCCTGCGACCAGCCCAGTCCGGTAGACGATCAGATGCATTAGTACCATTCCGCGTTGGTAAACGGGGACATGGGCGAGGTTTGGGAATCCCTCATGTCACAAAATAAGTATCATTAGTAATAATCTATCACCTAATTAAAGATAATAAAAGGATTGAGTGTTGCATGTTGATTGTGTATGTTGTGTGTTTGTGCTTTTACCTTTTATACTTATGCATAGAATGTTAGCTAACGGTTTTATACTGCTTGTAGATGCCTTGCAGGTTAAGACAGTTGTAGAGAGATCCGGAGGAAATGGTCAGCCGGGTCCACGTACTCATTTAGTTGGGAACGGGGATGTCTTCTGTTCTTTATATGCATCATTTTAGTAGCTTTTCTTGTAAGGCTGATACATATTCTCCATGTATATATTGTTTACAGTTTTCAAACGTTTTAAATACTTTTGTGCCTTTTTGTAAGATCCAAGTAAAAATTGTTGTCAAACTATGGTCGGGACCCATTGTGAGGTCCTAACCAGTAGCTCCCCGAGTTCTCAGAATTTGGGGTGTTACAATATGGTATCAAAGCTCTGGGTTGGCAACAATGGCACTTGAAATCTTCTGAAAGACCGATTGTATAAAATAACTAGAACCCGAAAGGGGTCTAAAATTTTCAAAACGGATTTATGTTTTTTTTTTCACGAGCATAGTCGGGTTGTGGGTTAGTAGTACGTCGGACTATCATCGTTCTCCGTGGATCTCTGCAACTTAGAATGATAGATGTGTTAGTTAGTATATAGACTTATATCGATATGTTATAATGTATTATTATATATATGTATATGTATAGCATGTTAATATCCTAAAGGATATTTTTTATCCTTTAGTTGTAATATAATGAAGCGATTATCGCCTCATTATAAATCGGTAGCAGACTTGAAGAGTTTTCAACACGAGGCAATCAAATCGGACCTTGAATTGAGTATTATACTCGGGTCGGCCGCTTGGTGATCCTTAGAAAGCATCCAAAGAACAAGTGAGCAAGGAAGTAAAATTGTGAAGATAATTTTTACCACAAGCACAATCAGATGAGGAAGAAATCCCTGAGTCAGTTCAGTTAGAAGCAATAGAAGGTCGTACAAGGAACTCAGGCATAAGAGGCTGAGAGATGGAATTAGAAGAACCATCCAGGAGACGAGAAGATCTCCGAGTGGAGATCACAACATTAGAACAAGAACCAAGTAGAACGGAGTACAACCAAGAAGGCGAGATAAAGGACGTTAACAATGTGGCGAATGCCCCATAGACATTTATGGGCATGAGAGATCTGAAGAGATTGTGTGTCAAACCGCATATGAGGATTGAGGTGCACAGAATGAAGACCTACAATTGAGTGTAAAAGCGAAAAGGTAGACTCCACAAGTGTGGAGAGATTCTGACCTCCTCGAAGATATAAGAAGTTGAAAGGAATCGCGACGCCAATATCCAAAGAATAGAGGCATGTATCAGGGTCAACGGAGTTCATGAAGGCGATATTACCACCAACACCAGTAAAGAAATCTGTATGAGAGAACGGCCTTGCTAGACTCGAGAGTCCAGGGTAACCCGAATTATCACAGGACCTAAGCCATCAACACAGATGGTCCATGCAAAAGGAACTGCAAGTGGATGATCATTACAGCCATAAGAATTCAAAGACGCTTGCAACTATCGTGGAAACTTGAAACGACTATTTGTGCCAGATGAATGACAAAATCGGAGTAGAGAAAATGGAGTTAGCCTATAAGAAGCGGAAGGGTGGAAGGTAGAACGAACTAAAGAAGTATAAAAGGATTGTTGTGAGCAATTATTTACCTACTAGCTAAGGAAATTTTGACAGATCACAATTTACACGGAATGGAGACTTACAACTTAATGTAAGAGCGAAGGGTAGACTTCAGAAGCCTATAGACATTTTGTCTTCTTTAAAGATAACAATTCTAAGTGGAATCACAATGCCACTATCGAAAGGATCGAAGCCCGTAACATAGTCAACAGAGATTTGGAAGGAAATATTACAAACAACGCCGATTAAGGAACCTGTGCTTGTGAGAATCGTGTGGTGGACACAAGAGTCCAGGGTAACCCCCATTTATAACAAAACATAGGTCATCAACACAGACGGTCCATGTAAAAGGACTACAATTGCGAGGTAATTAAAAGTCATCGGAACTACAAGGCACTTACAATCTATCGTGGAGTGTTAGGAACAACTTTTGACGGCAGGCGAATGGCACAGTGAGACTTGAGATAGAGAGTTGTTCCAAAGGAAGCAGAAGAGTGAAAGATAAGACGAACTAAAAGGAGGATAAAAGGATTATACAACACATTCCCGCTCGGGGCACAAAACACATAAACTCGTACATACGCATAATATCTAACCCAATGGCCATCTCGATGTAACTAGATCATCATAAAAACTCTAACAAAGATACAATACCACATCCTCCCGGTAGCCTCATCGGCTCTTCGTCTATCACTAGATCATCATATCTCGAGTCATACATGTATTCCCTTGACCGTCACACCTGAAACCTGGTGAACATCCTCCACTCTCGGTGGCCATGCAAACCGGTAAACCACTTCCCAACTCGCGCCAAGATCTCCAAAAAGGTCCGATATATATTGGGACTCAACTGCCTTCTAATGACCAACACGTATGGCGCCTCGCGTCCGTGATACCCTTAACTAGACTTGTCTCGTATCCAAACCCTTCAAGTCCGTACCTCTATCTGTACACCCTTTTTGGCAACTTAGCTTGGCTATCATCCGCCTTTGGGAAATCGCTACTCGGGTGAGGTCGTCCCATATTTGCTCAGGGCAATCCCTGCATATACTATCAAAATTCTGACACCACGGTGTACTATACTTCTGTCCACAAAGTGCCTCACAAGGCCCATCTCAAGCGACACATCTCACTACACGGCATCCAAGATCACAAAAGTCTTCTCTAGTTGACCAACCATCGGAGGATGGAACTGTCATGAGAGACAACTAGGTACTCGGTATCCCAAGTACTCTCACTATCACTTAGTGGATTTCACAACTCGCCGACTCATCGGCCGTGTTTCCTATAAAGGTGTAAAATATGTTATCTCCTCCGGTCGGTCCATAATGACCTAAACACGTCACAACCGTGACATGGTC
The DNA here is from genome assembly GCA_033239125.1 of Fagopyrum homotropicum. Taxonomy (NCBI): domain Eukaryota; kingdom Viridiplantae; phylum Streptophyta; class Magnoliopsida; order Caryophyllales; family Polygonaceae; genus Fagopyrum; species Fagopyrum homotropicum. Next base: position 87,673,357 of record BSWB01000006.1, read on the forward strand.
TCAAACCGGTAATAATCTCTAAAGAGGTACCTCCCACTGCATAACTTGCGGTGGATGAAGTCTTCTTTCCCGTCTTATGGTGCTAAAACTTGACCTAACGACGGGTCACATAATGGCTATGTACTTAGCCACCTCGGCCCTAAGCCGTCTCACCTATGTGAATATCACCAATCCGAATACCTCTTACCAGCACCAGGGTTAACTAGTAAGGGTAGTGTGAGCCTCTTGGATGCTTTATCTCCGCTGTCCGTTATAAGTTCACATAGACGCTTCTGGTGTTTCTATAAATCCGTCAACCCCTGAAGGTAGTTTTGGTGTCTCTACCCGGGACCCTCAATCCCGGATCTTCCTCAAAGTCATACCAATACCGCGCTTATGTCGGGTTTGTTCACAGATCATCAAAGTTTGATAAATTGAGGCTAAACCTTCAGTTATATTGTTGCTTCTTCTCAAGGTGCCCACTTACTAATGGTGTTGGTGATCACATTCACCTACCCTAGATGATACCTAAGTCATAACACCGAAGTCCATAACCAGCTCTGACCATGGCTTCCGGTTGATATTCAACTCTCGCAGAGAGAATATAGATATATACATGTCATATCTTATCGTCCGTACAAGACTAGCATGCCGCTTCATAACAAAATACCGAGCTCATCTAAAGTGCGTGTATCAAAGAGTCTAACTGTCGACCCTTCATCGGTCATTCTTCTTATATGCCCACCAACTTATAAGCTGCATATCTCCTCCACATACCTTGGAGGTATGACAAAAATTATCACCTCGTTCTCACTGGATCAACTTGACACTATCAATATCGCTACGTCCCTTAGGTAGTCGCCTCGAATGTCCTATCTCGCTTAGATAACTCTACTTATCCTCTTATCCTGCATGACCTATATCATTGTTGTCCATGCCAAACTTGTTTCTCTCAACTCAGTGATGACAAGGAGACATCTTCAAACGTAAGAACATAAAGAATCATTCGTACAACTCATGCATCAATAACTGTCACTACAATACTTAGGTCAGGGTCTACCTTGGAACCGCTTGAAACACCACAAATTTTTCGACTTCATCGCAACTCGATTCGGAAAACAGATGGGTACTCATCTATATAAACTCCAACTCATCAAACGCACTCGTGATCTAAAATGGCTTCACTACACTTGAAGAGACCATATCGGCCATAATTTCCGCCTTACGAGGTCCTTTCTTCTCTCCACCCAAATCTAGTGACATCTCGACTTCAAATCGATCTAATAAAACATTACAACCACAACAACTTGTTCTAGCGAGTCGCCCACTACGGGGCGAAGGTACTTTTCTTTATTGGTAGCCTTACTCGTTTCTCGATAATCAAATCACAAATTTTCCGACTCATACCTTTCCTCAAAATCCGTATCAGAATGCCCAGTGGGGAAAACCCGAAGAAATCACCCCTTTAAAACCGCTACAACTTCCAACTTATAAATTCTCAGGTAGCACCACTTTAAGATTAAAGCTTACCACGTTACCATAATCTAGGTTCTCCGTTTTACACCATAGCCACTATGGCTCATTCGGGTGATTCTACGAATTTTGACTCATCTCTTGTTCATGACAACGTACCATTCGTGTCATAAGAACGAAAATACCATGCATCCTCTTTACATATTTTCCCATTTCCGTAAAGCAACGAGGGAAGCCACTCGTCTCTTTTGATCCACTAGATCCCTCTATCATGCTCCCACCTTATGGTTCAAATCTGTGTCGTTCCTCCATATGCCAATTCCAAGACCTAAGAAAATGGTTCTTTACAATCCCTCTCAAGGAGGTCTATCATAGTTACTTGCCTTCCCCATTCAATGTTATATGACCAAGACAAATGTGCCTTAGTTGATACATCTAGTTACCATCGACGTTGAACCGCCGAGCATACACTAAACTCTTGTCACAGATCCACTAGATTCTTACAGTCTTGTTTACTTTTCTTATCCATATCCATCACTAGAAAATCCCACATATGTGCTGTAACACCCCGAATCCGCGGCACTCGAAGTGCCACAATGGGCTAGGATCTCACAATGGATCCTGACCCTAGCTTGACACAAGTTCACTGGACCTTACAACATGACACTGACAGATATAAAAACAAATAAATAAAGCGGTATAAAATTGTACAACCAAAAGGTACAATAACATAGCCGAGTATATAAACCAACACCTCACACAAGAGGTAGCAAAAGATCATCCTCACGCAAGAGGGAAAAGATAAAAAAAACCCAAAAGCCCACAACAATCTATGTACGAGACGTCCTCGGCCTACCACTCTGCTAGATCACCCAACAACATGCCTATCCTGTGGGGCATCAACAACATGGTAATAAACCATTAGCTAAAAATACACATATATAGAGTAATGCATAAGCACAATCACAAGTAAGTAAAGATAAACACATCAGCATGCTTCCAATCATTTACCCATTTAATCATCTCCATATAATGGTCATTCACTCAAATTATATAGATATAATATATATGAAACTATGTGACACGAGGACCGATACATGCTCGTCTCTTAGCTTGCTAATCAGCCGTACTAGTATCGGTGACACAATCCGTGTACCCTGTGGGAGTGGGCTGCGCCATTCCTGTAAACCGGTCTGGCCTGACTCAAGAGAACCTCCCAGATTCCACGACGGGATGAAAGGGAAAGGTTATTACAACCACACATACGGGGCAAACAAAAAAGCATAGGTCGGTATATACGACATCATATGCTATCATAACGAACATACAAAGCACACACCACTCATGCAAACACCCAATATAAGGATGGAAGCTAAGTTAGTCTTGCGGACTTACCTCAACCTTGATCACAACTCAACCACGATCACCTCTACACTGGAGGGACAACACAACCTATAAACAGGGCATAAAGAGATATATCAATCTCCTAACAACACAAGGGTCACACCTAGACCCAAAAGGATCCAAATGAGTAACCTCAACATCACTCGCAACCTAAAGAACCTCTAAAGCCATACAAGGCATAAACCGGTCATAACCTCAATCAAACTCAACCTCACACTTCTAGCATGATGATATACTCTCACACTAGGAAAGGAGGGAACAAAGGCACCCTAAGGATAGCCTAGAAGCAGCACACACATGCAGAACCAAGTGAAACACCTAGCTGGTGCAGGTGGCGGCAGGGGCGGCTTAAGGCAAGCGTTGGGGCGGATGGTGTGCAGAAGACACCACTCCAGCTCCTTTCTTCTCTTCTTCCTTCGATTCTCTACTCTTCTTCACTCCAGCAGCAACATCCATATATCACATACATATATATACATCAACACAAGCCAAAACATTGTTGAACAAGATCCAATCCTAAGTAAACTATACTAAACTAAGGAAAGGAAGGAAAAGATGAAGGAAAGAAGAAAGGAATAGGAGAAGCCATGGAACTCACCAAGCTAAGCTCTCCGAAAGATCAACACCACACCAAACAACCTCAAGCTGGCTCCACAAGGCACAACAACATCAACAACATCAAAGCCAAACAAGGATATGCAAGATCTCTCACCAAAACTCACAAAACTCAACAAAGATCAACCAAAGTGATCCAAGGGAAAAGAGGAGAAGAAAGTGTGCGTAAGGAGAGAGAGAGATAGTTTGAGAATGTAAACCCTCATCAGAGGTAAGAGATGAAGATATATATAGAGGTAAAAGGGTAAAGCACAGGTCAAAGGGTCAAAGAAGACGGCTGCAGCACATAGAGCCGCAGGGGCGGACCCTGTGAGCAGCAGGGGCGGCCTAGACAAACCGCAGGGGCGGTTCCAGGCACACGCAGGGGCGGTCCAGGCTAAACTCTGGCCCTCTGCTCATTCTCTCAACAACTGAGCAACAAGGCTCTTACATCTCACCCCTCTAAAAACAAGTTTCGTCCCGAAACTTGCAAGATCCCAAAGCCTCTCAGACTCATAAGCGGAGGTATAACTCACCCTCTCTATCGGAGGTATCACATCTCCGCTCAGAAGGTAATAACCTATTACAAATCTATAACCTCAAACAACAACATGGAGGAATCATCAACTCCAGAAAACTGGGCCATAACGCTACCCAAAGGCGTAGAGGAATCATATCTCTCACCATACCACAATATAGGCTATAGAGGAAGCACATCTCTAGCCAAAATATAACACGGGCATAGAGGAAATACGTCTCTAGCCAAACCGTCAACGTATACATCGCATGGAGGAATCAAATCTCCACTGAAACTATTTCCATCAAGATAGCATGGAGGAAAGAACCATCTCCAGCTGAATCCTAATCAACTCAGATAGCATGGAGGAAAGAACCATCTCCAACTATAAACATAAGTCATACTCAAATAGCATGGAGGGAATAATCATCTCCAACTATAACATACATCATGATGGTATAGCAAGATCTAATAAGATCATAAGGCACAACATCACTAGCATGAAATAAACACATCAAGGCATGTAAGCACATAAGCACATAATCATATACTGACCAAGATAGCACTAAGATCTACTCATCGACCCTAGATGCATCTATCTGGGCATAAAACTCTGGATAGTTCCTCTGGATACTATCTTCAGTGTCCCATGTAGCCTCCTCAGGTCCACGTCTCGACCATTGTATCCTCATCATAGGAATGTCCTTTGAACGCAGGTGTCTCACACCTCGCTCTAGGATTGCAATAGGATGCTCAGTAAAGGTGTGGTCTGGCTGTACCACCAAATCATCATAACTCACAATGTGCTTCGGATCTGGTATGTACTCTCTCAGCTGAGATACATGGAACACAAGGTGAACACACTCTAATCTCGGAGGCAAAGCTAATCTATAGGTTGCCCTCCCAACTCTGTCCAGTATCTCAAAAGGACCGACATATCGGGGACTCAACTTCCCCTTTATGCCAAAACTTCTGATGCCACGCGTCGGAGATACTCTCAACCAGACATGAGCTCCTATCCTAAACTCTAGAGGCCGACGTCTCTTGTCTGCATATGACTTCTGGCCACTTTGTGCAGCCAGCATCCTCTCTCTTTAATCAGCCCTACCTGTTCCATATCATCCTGTATCTGCTCTGGCGCTATCCCACTGATACTGCTAGGCTCATCCCAACATAAAGGTGTATGCAACCTACGTCCATACAATGCCTCTTAAGGAGTCATCCCAGTAGATGCATGCCAGCTATTGTTGTACAAGAACTTTACAAGTGGGAGGTAGTCAGACCATCCATGTCCCCAATCCAACACACAAGCTCGCAGCATATACTCCAGGGTGTTGATGGTCCTCTCAGACTGACCATCTGTCTGGGGGTGAATCGCAATCGTGAAGTGTAGACTCGTCCCCAAAGCAGTCTGAATCTACTGCCAAAACCTTGAGGTAAATCATCCATCTCGATCAGAGACGATCGTCCTCGGCACACCATGGAGTCTCACTATTTGTCTAGTGTACTTCTCAACCAATCTACTCACTGGCCACATCTCTCTGATAGGAATGAAACGTGTTATCATTGTCAGTCTATTAACAACACCCAGATGGCATTAAAACTCCTACTAGGTCTCAAGCCAGTCACAAAATCCATGGAGACGTCCTCCTACTTCCACTGCGGCACTGGAAGTGGATGGAGATCACCTCCATATCTGCAATGCTCTATCTTGACTTGCTGACAGGTCGCACACTGAGCCACAAATCTTGCTAAATCGGGCTTCAGCCCTCCCCACCAATATGAATGTCTCACATCATGGTACATCTTACTCGTAGCTGGATGTACAAAGTAAGGGGTACAGTGAGCCTCTTGTAAGATCCTCTATCTCAGCTCTACATCAACAAGAACACAAATGCGATCATGTCGCCTCATCACTCTATCAGCTCCAACAGAAAACTATAGTGCCTCTCCACGAGACATCCTCTCTCTAATCCTCTTCAGGGTCGGGCAGGTCCCCTACCTCTGTTGGATCTCATCCAACAGACCAAGTAAAACCTCTAATACATATAATTGGGCATCCTCATCAAGAAACTGGATGTCCATCTCTAGCCAGGCTAGATCTCTCTGAAGTTGAAGCTGTACAGTAAGTTTGATAGTCGCCTTCTCTCGAGGCGTCTTCCTGCTGAAGGCATCAGCTACGACACTCGCCTTGCCACGATGATACAAAATCTCAAGCTCAAAGTCCTTGATCAACTCAAGCCATCGACGTTGGCGGTTGTTCAACTCCCGCTGCGTGAAAATATACTTCAGACTCTTATGGTCTGTGAAGATCTGACATGTAGCACCATACAGGTAATATCTCCAGATCTTCAAAGCATGATGTACCGCAGCTAACTCAAGATCATGAGTCGGATAGTTCTCCTCATACGTCTTCAGCTATCAAGACACATAAGCAATCACTCTGCCTCTCTGCATCAACACACATCCCAAGCCTAGCTTGGATGCATCACTATAGACCACAAAATTATTTGAACCCTCTGGTTGTGCCAGGACAGGAGCAGAAGTCAAACGCCTCTTCAACTCCTCAAAGCTCCGAGCACACTGGTCGGTCCACGCAAACCGGGTAGTCTACCTCAGAAGACTCGTCAGTGGACGGGCAATCACAGAAAATCCATCCACAAAGTGTCTGTAGTAACCGGCTAAAGGGACAACACAATCTATAAATATGGCATAAAGAGATATATCAATCTCTTAACAACACAAGGGTCACAACGAGACCCAAAGGGATCCAAAGGATTAACCTCAACCTCACTCGCAACCTAAAGAACCTCTAAAGCCATACAAGGCATAAACCGATCATAACCTCAATCAGACTTAACCTCACACATATAGCATGATCCTATACTGTCACACTAGGAAAGGAGGGAACAAAGGCACCCTAAGGATAGCCTAGAAGCAACACACACCTACAGAACCAAGGGAAATACCAAACTGGTGCAGGTGGCCGCAGGGGCAGCTAGGAGGTGGTGGAGGGCCGGCTTAAGGAAGGTGTTGGGGCGGCTGGTGTGCAGAAGACACCACATCAGCTCCTTTCTTCACTTCTTCTTTCGATTCTCTACTCTTCTACACTCCAACAACTACATACATATTTCACATACATATATATTCATCAGCACAAGCTAAAACATGGTTGAACAAGATCCAATCCTAAGAAAACTATACTAAACAAAGGAAAGGAAGGAAAAGATGAAAGAAATAAGAAAGGAATAGGAGAAGCCATGGAACTTACCAAGCTAAGCTCTCCAAAAGATCAACACCACACCAAACAACCTCAAGCTGGCTCCACAAGGCGCAGCAAAATCAACAACATCAAATCCAAGCAAGGCTATGCAAGATCTCTCACCAAAACTCACAAAACTCAACAAAGATCAACCAAAGTGATCCAAGGGAGAAGAGGAGAAGAATGTGTAAGTAAGGAGAGAGAGAGAGAGAGAGTCTGAGAATGTAAACCCTCATCAGAGGTAAGAGATGAAGATATATATAGAGGTAAAAGGGTAAAGCACGGGTCAAAGGGTCAAAGTAGACGGCTACAACACACAGAGCCGCAGGGGCGGACCTTGTGAGCCGCAGGGGCAACCCAGACAAACCGCAGGGGCGGTCCAGGCTAAACTCTGGCCTCCTGCTCACTCTCTCAGCAACTGAGCAACTAGGCTCTTACATCTCACCCCCCTAAAAACAAGTTTCGTCTAGAAACATGCAAGATCTAAAGCCTCTCGAACTCATAAGCCGAGGTATAACTCACCCTCTCTATCGGAGGTATCACATCTCCGCTCTAAGGTAAAAACCTATAACAAATCTATAACCTCAAACAACAACATGGAGGAATCATCGGCCCTGTTTTCTAAAAAGGTGTAAAATGCGTTATCTGCTCCGGTCGGTCCATAATGACCTAAACACGTCACAACCGTTACATGGTCTCAAACCGGTAATAATCTCTAAAGAGGAACCTCCCACTCCCACTACATAACTTGCGGTGGATGAAGTCTTCTTTCCCGTCGTATGGTGCTAAAACTTTTCCTAACGACGGGTCACATAATGGCTATGTACTTAACCACCTCGGCCCTAAAGCCGTCTCACCTATGTGAATATCACCAATCCGAATACCTCTTACCAGCACCAGGGTTAACTAGTAAGGGTAGTGTGAGCCTCTTGGATGCTTTATCTCCGCTGTCCGTTATAAGTTCACATAGACGCTTCTGGTGTTTCAATAAATCCGTCAACCCCTTAAGGTAGTTTTGGTGTCTCTACCCGGGACCCTCAATCCCGGATCTTCCTCAAAGTCATACCAATACCGCGCTTCTGTCAGGTTTGTTCACATATCATCAAAGTTTGATAAATTGAGGCTAAACCTTCAGTTAAATTGTTGCTTCTTCTCAAGGTGCCCACTTACTAATGGTGTTGGTGATCACATTCACCTACCCTGGATGATACCTAAGTCATAAGACCGAAGTCCATAACCAGCTCTGACCATGGCTTCCGGTTGATATTCAACTCTCGCAGAGAGAATATAGATATATACATGTCATATCTTATCGTCCGTACAAGACTAGCATGCCGCTTCATAACAAAATACCAAGCTCATCTAAAGTGCGTGTATCAAAGCGTCTAACTGTCGACCCTTCATCGGTCATTCTTCTTATATGCGCACCAACTTATAAGCTGTATATCTCTTCCACATACCTTGGAGGTATGACAAAAATTATCACCTCACTGGATCAACTTGACACTATCAATATCGCTACGTCCCTTAGGTAGTCGCCTCGAATGTCCTATCTCGCTTAGATAACTCTACTTATCCTCTTATCCTGCATGACCTATATCATTGTCGTCCATGCCAAACTTGTTTCTCTCAACTCCGTGATGACAAAGAGACATCTTCAAACGTAAGAACATAAAGAATCATTTGTGAAAATCATGCATCAATAACTATCACTACAATCCTTAGGTCAAGGTCTACCTTGGAACCGCTTGAAAAACAACAAATTGTTCGACTTCATCGTAACTCGATTTAGAAAACCGATGGGTACTCATCTATATAAACTCAAACTCATCAATCTCACTCGCGATCTAAAATGGCTTAACTACACTTGAAGAGACCATATTAGCCCTAATTTCCGCCTTACGAGGTCCTTTCTTCTCTCAACCCAAATCTAGTGACATCTCGACTTCAAATCGATCTAATAAAACATTACAACCACAACAACTTGTTCTAGCGAGTCGCCCATTACGGGGCGAAGGTACTTATCTTTATTGGTAGCCTTACTCATTTCTCGATAATCAAATTACAACTTTTCCCACTCATACCTTTCCTCAAAATCCGTATCAGAATGCCTTGTGGGGAAAACCCGAAGAAATCTCCCCTTCAAAACCGCTAAAACTTCCAACTTATAAATTCTCAGGTAACACTACCTTAAGCTTAAAGCTTACCACGTTACCATAAACTTAGTTCTCCGTTTTACACCATAGCCACTATGGCTCATTCGGGTGAGTCTAGGAATTTTGACTCATCTATTGGTCATGACAACGTAACATTCGTGTCATAACAATGAAAATACCATGCATCCTCTTTACATATTTTCCCATTTCCGTAAAGCAACTAGGGAAGCCACTCATCTCTTTTGATCCACTAGATCCCACTATCATGCTCCCACCTTATAGTTCAGATCCGTGTCGTTCCTCCATACGTCAATTCCAAGACCTAATAAAAAGGGTCTTTACAATCCCTCTCTAGGAGGTCTATCATAGTTACTTGCCTTCCCCATTCAATGTTATATGACCAAGACAAATGTGCCTTAGTTGATACATCTCGTTACCATCGACGTTGAACCGCCGGGCATACACTAAACTCTTGTCACCGATCCACTAGATTCTCACTGTCTTGTTTACTCTTCTTATCCACACCCATCACTAGACAATCCCACACATGTGCTGTAACACCCCGAATCCTCGGCATTCGGAGTGCCACATTGGGCTAGGATCTCGCAATGGATCCTAACCCTAGCTTGACAACAAGTTCACTGGACCTTACAGCGTGGCACTGACAGATATAAAAACAAATACATAAAGTTGTATAAAACTATACAACCAAAAGGTACAATAACATAGCCGAGTATATAAACCAACACCTCACACAGGAGGTAACAAAATATCATCTTCACGCAGGAGAGAAAAGATTAACAAACCCAATAGCCCAGAACAACCTATGTACGAGTCGTCCTCGGCCTACCACTCTGCTAGATCACCCAACAGCATGCCTATCCCATGAGGCATCTACAACATGGTAATAAACCATTAGCAAATCATACACATATATAGAGTTATGCATAAGCACAATCACAAGTAATTAAAGATAAACACATCAGCATACTTCCAATCATTTACCCATTTAATCATCTCCATATAATGGTCATTCACTTAAATTGTATAGATATAATAAATATGAAACTATGTGACACGAGGACCGATACATCCTCGCCTCTGAGCCGGCTAGCCAGCTGTACTAGTATCGGTCACACAATCCGTGTAACCTATGAGAGTGGATTGCGCCCTTCCTGTAAACGGATCTGGCCTAACTCAAGAGAACCTCCTAGACACCACGGCGGGATGAAAGGGAAAGGTTATCACAGCCACGCATACGGGGCAAACAATAAAACATAGGTCGGTATATACGACATCACATGCTATAATACCAAACATACAAATCACACACCACTCATGCAAACACCCAATATAAGGATGACAGCTAAGTAAGTCCTACGGACTTACCTCAACATCGATCACAACTCAACCACGATCACCTTTACACTAGAGGGGCAACACAACCTATAAACAGGGCATAAAGAGATATATCAATCTCCTAATAAAACGAGGGTCACACCTAGATGCAAAGGGATCCAAAGGATTAACCTCAACCTCACTCGCAACCTAAAGAACCTCTAAAGCCATACAAGGCATAAAACGATCATAACCTCAATCAAACTCAACCTCACATATCTAGCATGATCCTATAATCTCACACTAGGAAAGGAGGGAACAAAGGCACCCTAAGGATAGCCTAGAAGCAACACACACCCGCAGATACAATTGAAACACCAAGCTGGTTCAGGTGGCCATAGGAGCTTCTAGGAGCTGGAGTGGTGTGCAGAAGACACCACTCCAGCTCCTTTCTTCACTTCTTCCTTCGATTCTCTACTCTCCTTCACTCCAGCAGCAACATAAATATATATACATCAACACAAGCCAAACACATGGCTGAACAAGATCCAATCTTAAGGAAATTGTACTAAACTAAGGAAAGGAAGGAAAAGATGAAGGAAAGAAGAAAGGAATATGATAAGCCATGGAACTCACCGAGCGAAGCTCTCCAAAAGCTCAACACCACACCAAACAACCTCAAGCTGGCTCCACAAGGCACAACAACAACAAAGCCAAGCAAGGCTATGCAGGATCTCTCACCAAAACTCACAAAACTCAATAAAGATCAACCAAAGTGATCCAAGGGAGAAGAGGAGAAGAATGTTTACGTAAGGAGAGAGAGAGAGAGTCTGAGAATGTAAACTCTCATCAGAGGTAAGAGATGAAGATATATATAGAGGTGAAAGGGTAAAGCACGGGTCAAAGGGTCAAAGAAGACGGCTGCAGCAGACAGAGCCACAGGGGCGGACCTTGTGAGCAGCAGGGGCGGCCCAGACAAACCGCAGGGGCGGTTCCAGGCACACGCAGGGGCGGTCCAGGCTAAACTCTGGCCCTCTGCTCACTCTCTCATCAACTGAGCAACTAGGCTCTTACATGTGCGTTCTTAATTGCCACCGGTTAGTTTATAGCTGACCTCCTCGAGGTCATCGACTTAACTTTCTTCTATAGACTACATGTTACCGTTAGCACGAAGGCTACCCTCCTCGGGGTACTCTTACCTTAACTCTGTTAAATCGTTCTACACTCTATGACTCCTTCTTTTATAGATAACTATATCCCTCTTGACCTTGTTGGGTCATTTAACTCATTTTGATAAGCTTACCCACTCTCCCATGATGTCCTTCAAGAGCACCTTTTTAAAAATCTCTAATGTTTGATAGTGTCCGTTTACGTTTCTCTTGGGTTGGTAACTTAATTCCTTCCATAATGAAAAGCTTCTTGTTGCATTCCTGATCCTCTCGGAATCAACGTCTACTCACCCTTCTGTCTTCTTGGCGTTTCTTTGGCTTATCATCATAACGGACAACGGTCCAGGCCACTAAGGAAATTTTACCATGTGAGTTCTCAGCTAGCCATTCTTCTATTAAGTCTCCCAAGACCGAAGAAGTCAAGTCGTCTACATCCTAGGAAACTTTACACTTCAACTTTTGGTACCTCTATAAGCTTAACTTACGGGTCTCTTAATCCTTTCGTCATTTGTTGCTCATACTTCTCATCTTGACTCCCGTGCTTAGGAGTGTCTAGGGAAAACTTGCCTTAATTGGATCGCCACTTCTGCAATCCTATTCTCTTAATCCACTTTTTCTGTTTATCGGCATGCCACTTGGGCTTCTCCAGAAATTGGTTGTCTCTAGTTGCTTTCATTGACGTTCAATCATTGTTTCTTTAAACTGCTCCACATCTTCATGTTACTTGCTTGCTCGTATTGCTTCCATCTCGATTTCTCTTAATTTGTTTCGAGTTTTCCCTCTACTTGTTCGTCCTTGCGGCTATGTCCTCATTAGCCTTCTCATAGTTGCTATGACATCCTGAAAAGGAGTCCGATGAAATGTCAAGGTGTCCGTCAACACGTGATGCTCAACTCGATACTTGAGCATAGTCATCCTCGTATGTACACTATTCTAAGCCCAACAACATTTTCCAAGGCAATGATATCATACTATCATCTTAAGTATAAGGTCCCATATCTACATATGTTACTACATATCATAAACATATGTATATATGACTATATAAGTCCTATGTCCATATTACTACCAAAATATCAACTCCAGGAAGTCCACTATCATACCACAAGGTCAAAACACCAATATGATACTATCAAACCACAAGTACAAACTCATAACAATATAAAAGTCATGCCACCGCTATGACATTACAAGTCCATTATGCATAACTACGTCGCCGAGGTCCGCGGAAGGAGTGGTGGTACCGTACATTCTACCCCAGCTGACTATGCTCGTGATTTGAAAACAAAATTCATTTTTTTGCAACTCATAACCCTTGCGGGTTCTGTTTATTTGTCTATTCGGCCCTTTAGAAGATTGTGAGTGCCATTGTTGTGAACCTAGGGTTCTGATACCAGAATGTAACACCCCGATTCCGCGGGACTCGGGATGCTATGGGCGGAGACCTCACAATGGGTCCCATTATTCTGACAACAATTTCACCGAATCTTGCAACAAGGCACAAATAAAGGCCAAAACCGAAATACATTTAATGCAATGATAAGATACCCTAGTACATAAAGAAAGAAGGACTTCAGCCGTTTGTACAACAATCCAACAATACACAAAAGAAAAACAACAACAACACAAGGACTCAACTACCCACACTCGTCCTATGATATACGGGAACTCCGGATGACCACTCCTCCGGATCCCTCGGTAACGTCCTAACTTGCAAATCATTGTTGAAGAAATGCAGCCGCGGAAAAAAAAGGTGGGACTGCGTGCTGAAGGTCACAGCTCCCGCGGCGCCTGGTGCCGCCCCGCGGGGCTTGGTAATCCTAGCACCGCCCCCACGGCGCTGCTCACCGCCCTTGCGGATTGCTAGGTTCTGTCCCGCAGCCCCTTGTTCCGCCCCCATGGCAGAACTGTAGAAACAACGGTCTTTGTCTTCAATTGTGGATCTTGAACTTCTATGGCTTCCTTCTCTTGGTGAGTCTTTTCCACGCACCAACGACAAATATCCAAGATCCTCTCCACGACCTAACCTTCCAAACTGAAACCAACAACTCTCAAATACTAGCCACACTCCAAGAGATCCAAGGGGAAAGACAAAAAAGAGAGGTCAAGATAAGGAAGAGGGAAAATAGTAACGTGAATGAGAAGGAGAAGAGGAGAGAGGGAAACAAGCTGCCAAAAAAATGGGACGGAAACCAGGGGTCAACTGACCTTCTTTTCCCCTTCGTGCTAGAAACCGAAGGGTCCAAAAGCAAAGGCGAGATATCTAAAGGTCGGAATGAGGTTATGGGTTAAACTCTTCACTCAGCACCTCGTGCATTCGGGACAACTGAGCCGCGTACGCGGGAAGATCGATAAATCGCTCACTAACGGGAATAAAAATTCTAGACATTACATGCCATGCGTTGGAGTTACTTTCAGCCAAAAATGAGCTCCAACTCTGAACTCTAGAGGCCGATGCCTCTTGTCTGCATATGACTTCTAGCGACTCTGGGTAGTCAATATCCTCTCTCTAATCAGCGCTACTCGGGCAATATCATCCTGAATCTCCTCAAGCACTATACCACTGACACTGCTCGGCTCATCCCAGCATAACGGTGTACGACATCTCCGTCCATATAGTGCCTCATATGGGGCCATCCCAATCGATGCATGTCAGCTGTTGTTGTACGAAAACTCAACTAACGGGAGGTGATCTAACCACACTTGCACCAAGTCAAACACACATGCTCGCAACATATCCTCCAAGTTCTGAATGGTCCTCTTTAACTGACCATCTGTCTGAGGATGATGCGCAGTCGTGAAGTGCAAACTTGTACCCAAAGCAGTCTGAATCTACTGTCAAAACCTCGAGGTAATTCGTCCATCTCAATCTGAGATGATCGTCGTCGGTACACCGTGGAGTCTCACTATCTGTCTAGTGAACTCCTTAGCCAATATGCTCACTGGCTAGGTTTACCGGATATGGATGAAACGTGCAGCCTTCGTCAATCTATCAACCACAACCCAGATGGCATTTCAACTCCGGCTCGGCCTCAATCCAATCACGAAGTCGTTAGAGATGTCCTCCCACTTCCATTACGGTACTCGTAGTGGATAGAGCTCCCCTTCTGGTCTGCAATACTTTATCTTGGCGTGTTGGAAGGTCGCACAATGAGCCACAAATATGACCACATCGGGCTTCAACCCTCCCCACCAAAATGAACGTCTCACATCTTGATACATGTTACTCGCACATGGGTGCACTGAGTAAGGTGTGGAGTGATCCTTCTGTAAAATCCTCTGTCTCAGCTCTGCATCGGCGGGTACACAAACGCACTCACGGCGTCTCATCCCTCCATCTACTACTATGGAGAACTTTGGGTCCTCACCTCGAGACATCCTATCTCGTATCCTCATCAGCGTCGGGCAGGTCTCCTGTATCTGTTGGATCTTACCCAACTTATCAGGTAGAAACTCTAAAGCAAACAATTGGGCATCCTCATCAGGGAACTTGATGCCCATCTCTAGCCAAGGCTAGGTCTCTCTACAATAGAGGCTGAACCGTCAGTCGTGCAATCGCCTTCTCTCGAGGCATCTTCCTGCTAAGGGCATCAACGACAACATTCGACTTCCTTGGATGGTACAAAATCTCAATGTTGAAGATCTGACTCTTATGGTATGTGAAGATCTGACCTGTAGCGCCATACAAGTAATGTCACCAGATCTTCAATGCATGAACTACCGCTGCCAACTCTAAAGCATGAGTCGGGTAGATCTCCTCATGCGTCTTCAACTGTCTAAACAAATAAGCAACCACTCTACAACGCTTCATCAAAATACATCCCAAGTTTAGCTTGGATGCGTCACTGTAGACTATAAAGTCCTCTGTTCCCTCTGGCTGCGCTAAGATGGGAGAGGAAGTCAGACGTCTCTTGAGCTTCTCAAAACTCTGAGTGCACGGCTTGGACCATACAAACCGCGTAGTCTTCCTCAACAACCGCGTACTCTTCCTCAATAAACCGACAGTAATAACCGGCTAAGCCAAGGAAGCTACGTACTTCCTTGAGGTTTGTCGGTGTCGTCCATGCTGCTACAGACTCAATCTTTGCCGGATCAACCTTGATCCCCTTGGCGGAAACAACATGACCTAGAAATGCTACCTCTGGCATCCAAAACTGGCAACACTATCCTCAGATGTCCTTCATGCTCCTCTCTGCTACGAGATTACACAAGGATATCGTCTATGAAGACCACCACAAACTGATCCAGGAAGTTGATGAATATGCCATTTATCAACTCCAAAAAGATGGCGGGCGCATTTGTGAGCCCGAATGCTATCACTACAAACTCGTATTGGCCATAACGAGTGCTAATTATCGTCTTATGCACATCCAACTCTCTCACCCTCACCTAGTGATTTCCCGAGCGCAAATCAATCATAGAGAACACAGTCGCTCCTTGAAGCTGATCCAAAAAGTCATCAATGCGAGGAAAAGGATACTTGTTCTTAATGGCCACCTTGTTCAACTCTGTATAGTCGATAGACAATCTCAATGATCTGTCCTTGTTCCGCACGAAGTGGATAGGTGCACCACATGGGGATACGCTAGGGTGGATGAAGCCCTTCTCAGATAAGTCCTCAAGTTGCTTCTTCAGCTCTAACAACTCGATAGGCGCCATATGGTATGGGGCCTTCGTGATCGGTCTCTTCCCCGGCTCCAAGTCTATGCCAAAGTCTACGCTCTTCTAAAGAGGCAAACTGGATGGCTCGTCAAACACATCTGGAAACTCGCAAACCATAGGGATGCCCCCTAACGCTGGACTCTCGTATTCCTTCATGCCATAACACCAGAATGCCTCGTAACCATATGCAATCAACCTCACTACTCGCACTGTGCTAATAACCATACCCATCTTTCCGAGGTCCAAACCTTGGAAAATCTCGATCTGACCTGACTCGGTAGAGACCGTCATGGTCCTCCTACCTACATCTAACGTAGCACAATGTCTGACCATCCAATCCATACCCAAAATAACTTCTTTATGCACCAACGACATGACAAAGAAGTCCACTAACAAATCACAGTTTCCTAAATGTATAGGACAACCATGTACCTCTTGGGTACCTCTCACCTGACCCTTTTCGGGTAACCCTATAACAAAAGTTCTCCCCTCTACCGTATCTAAGGTCAGTCTATAAACGCATGCATTAGAAATGAAAGAGTGTGTAGCACCCGTATCAAACAAAACTCTAACAAGTAAACCATTAATCAGAATGATACTGGTAGCCACTAGCGCTGGCAGATCCTCAACGCTCCTGTTCGCCACTTAGCGTGCGTGCAAATAAGTCTTAAATTTATAAAACTAGAATCAAGCAAGCAAACCCGCAGTGTACGGATCGACGTAGTTAAGCAAGAATTCCAGAGTATCGAACACAGGGATTTGAGGGGAACAAATTCAGTTTGTAAATTGTCAAGCAAGTAAAAGTATAAAGATCCAGGTGTCTAATTTTGCCAATCGATTCAAGATATACTAAAGAACTAAGGACAGAGTTAAGAGTTGCAAAGGTATACTAAGGTAAAAGCAATGTACGGTGAAGTTCCAAGGCTTTCTATGACTTATCTAGAAATACTCTCTATAAAGGTTGTTGAGGCTTCAGTATAGAAAGGATTTAAAGACAAGAATTAATGTCAAATAACCAAACTTGCAACCTAGGGATCAAGACTAACTAAACCGATTAAGGTTGTGACACTCAAAATTGAAGTAGAGTTTGTTAAGCTTCACTACTACCTAGAAAAGACAAGTCAAAACTAGATTAAAAATAACCTTTAACTTTGGATTAAACTAAAGCAAGGTTCGTAAATTGGTACAAATTACGGGTGGATCTTGAGTTCCACGGCCGTGGAACCTCAAGAACAGACCGTGATTTTGGGGCGTCGGCGAATCTCTCTACTCTCGGGGTCCAATCTGTTTACGATCGATCTATCATCATCTAAGCCACAACTGTCAACCCTTCACCTTAGAATTGGTGAAGGGGTTTAGCCAACAACAGTCATTATGATATTAAATTCAAGTTTAAGAAGAATGAAAGATAAAAACCTTCGAAAACCTTCAATAAACTTCAAATAAATCTCAAATCCACAAACAAGGGTAATAATGTATATTAGATTTGGAATAACACAAACCAATAACAATCCTTGATAAGAACGAAGAACGGGATGTCAATCCGTCTTCTAATCAAACCTAGGAATAAAAGGCACAACTTCCGCCACACACAACTTCCAAATCTTCAAGCCTTCGTAAATCTCCGTTGCAAAAATGCAATTCTCCGCACGTCCAATGAAACCCTAGGAACGTGTAAGAGAGCGTAAGCGAAGGTCCCGAATTCTCCCTCCTTCAGCCCTTTTATAAGGAAGGATAAAATAACCGTCCGGCCCATGTGCGTAAACAATGTGTCCATATTTTATTCGTCAAAAGATTGCCTAAATCACGGTTTCATGGAGTTCCACGGCCGTGGTTTAGAGCGTGGAAGTGGATTACGGTTCTTCACAACTTCCACGACCGTACTTTATACCGTGTAACTCTCTGGAATGCTCCACGTTCATGTTGCCAAGATCCACGGCCGTGGTTTTGGGCGTGGACTCCTTTACGGCCGTATTTTAGAGCGTGGAAGCGTAAATTGCTCGTAGTTTCCTTTGTGTCGTGCCATTCCTCTTCTTAGCATCTCCCTTGGCTTCTTTGATGTGTACTCAATCCTTGGATGTGCTCAATTCATCTCCATCCTCTCTTAATTGGTTCAGTTTTAGCTCTTATTCACCTATAATCAACACAAAGCTTATGTAGACCTCTATATCGACAATATAGACAAACTAGCTAACAATTGCTTCAAGGCCTTATCAATAAACACTATAATGGATGAAAAACATCTAGAAAACGTGCCTAAAATATCACAATATTTCATGCTAACAAAATACCCCATACTTGCCACTTTCTTGTCCCCAAGCAAGGTCTTTCAAAAGCTTTAGAACTCAAGTTAGGATGAAATATGCATGCAATCTCAAAAACAGAACATCTTTTAGGTAAATGTGCTTCTAGTCAATAGATCATTCTCAAACCCTTGCTTCATTCATTCACGAGACTCTCATATACATAAGCAAAGAATAAAGAGAAAGGAAACATCGTGAATTGATCAAACTTCAATGTAAGCATCATAACCTTCAAACATTATCAAAATCAAAGATAAGAAACTTCAATTTAGATCACCAAGTCATATAACATTCTCTTGATCTTAAGGACTTTCAAATAAGGTCTAGAATGCGGGAAGGAAGGGAAAACTATAAGGAAGGTGGTGCATGAATCTGGGAAAATGGACAACTAACTCTTTTCTTTTTCTCTTGCGGTTTTGCAACACTTTCAACTTAGAGCTTTTCTCTCTTCTTTTCACATTATTTTTCGACTTTACTTTTGGAGTTATTGACAAAGGTGCACAAAAACCGAAGCATAGGAGATTGGCAGTTCTCAATTTTGCGAGATGCCTCAAACCCTTGATGCACATACCATAATCCGTTAGGAATATCGCTCAATCTGACTTTGGCAAGACACAAACACCCGGCTATGTGAATGGTGCCGAGTTACTCATCGTCATGATTGACTTCCCCAAACCTACAAGTTCTTTCTATTCTTTGAATGCAAAATTTTTCTTTCATGGCCCTCCCACATCAAACATGCCAAATATCAACTCCTCCAAATTCCCGGATAGGTAAGTGAGGCCATTATTTCATTGAGGGGCTAAATGGTCAAAGAAAGAAGAAAGAAAATCGAATTGCCTTAATCATTTCAACAAGAAGTATAAGAACTTACCATGTGATTTCAACCTTGATTTCTCAATATGATTTTGATAAAACTTTTCACATTATGAAACTTGCAAGAGAGGAATAATCAACATATTCAATTTCTTTTCAATTCATTGTTTGTTTAGACATACAATTGTCATCAAAAACTCAATTCACAAGTAGTGATTATCATAGAAATAATCTCCATTCTTAGAAGCACAAAATTTTCAAAATTTTTCTATTTTTATGGGTTTTTTCAAAAGCTTTTTCATGCAATGCGATAATGAAACGTGTAAGAATGGAACGAAACATGCAAAGTGTTCTCAATCAAGGCAAGCAAAAGTGAGTAGAGTTATTACAAACGATAGTCACGCCCCACCCCATACTTGAGACAAACATTTTCCCTAATGTTCAAAAAGAAATAAAGAAAAGAAGGAAAGAAAATGAACTCACAAGACGGCGGTGGAGTGGCTAATGCTACGATCATCCATGTTCATCACTGAGGAGCTGGTGGTGGTGGAAACAGGAAGAAGTCGGGGTCGTAGTTCCGCCCAAACTGCTGGCGGTAGATGTCTCTCATCATCATATCATGTGCATCGGCTCGTGCATCCCTAGTGTCCTGTCGGATCTCCAAAGCACCGACTCTCCTGGATAGGTCAGTGGCCTACTCCGGTAGCTGCTCGTACCACTCCGGCACCTGGCTATACCAAGCTGGTGCATCTGATGGTGCTGGTGCAGGTGGTGGTTGTGCATGCCAAGTCGGTGGAGCTCCCATCCAATCCAGCTGCGTGCTATACCAATCGGGAGGGGTCGCCATCCATGTCGGCCTCTCACTCACGCTGGCACGGAGAGAGGAAGAACCGGAGGGTCTAGTGGGGCGGGGAGAATGTCTAGGGAGGTCGGGAAATGTATCCGGCTAATCCGGAAAAGTACCAAAGTCGTGCTCCTCACCTCCTCCCTAAAAACCACCATCTCCTCTCATCTCCTCCTCATCTACAGCAGGTGCCTCAGGGGGAACGTAAGGAGGTGATACCAATCTATTCGCATGCATGGCATCGAATGTCTCCTTCCAGTTATGGCGTCCAGACATAATGGAGTACTCGGGAAGCCATGCCACACCTCTACATCCTCTATCCTCCCAAGGCATGGAGGCGGTGGGTGGACCTCTATGTCTAGGAAAAATCAACCCTCTAGTCATGAGACTCTGAAGTCCTAACGGCCTCGCCGCTATCCTAGTGCAGGTGGAGAAGTCTACTCCTAACTGTCTAGCAATGTGGGTGACCATCCCACCATATCCAATATTGTCAGCCCTCTTGTTCTTTAGCTTACTAATGTTAGAAGCTACGAGGGTGGCACAATCAGCAGGCCTCCCATGCAGTATCGAATACAACAAAAATAGCTCATCAGTCTTGATCTTCTGAGGAGTCTCCGTCCTAGGGAAAAGACACTCAGAAAGTACTCGGTGGGCAATCTTCAAGGCTAAGTGATAAATCATCTTAGCCTTGGTATCAGCAGGTTGCCAGCGGTCCTCGCTAGCATATACCATGGCAATGTCCTCCCAAAAATCCTTGGCGTACACGCCACTAGGAAATCGACCATTGAAGGTCTCATGGAACCCAAAGAAGGCTCCAAACTCTCGGATCGAAAATTCATAGTTCCTCTCCATCTGCATGAAAGAAACTGTCCTATCCACATGGCTATGCTCAAAAGAGATCACAAACTCTTTAGTGATCTCCTCATAAGCGTCTTCCCGAATAGCGGAAAAGACAATCAAACCAGCTCTATCTTGTAACCAAGTAAGGTCACCTACCACATTCAGTGGCTCTAACTCTTCAAGCTTCAAATATCGAGGTCCTATGACCGGTCTCTTCAGAATTCTCTCTAAAGCATCTACATAATTATCATGGATTTTTTGGAATTCTAGGGGGTGGGGGTGATGGTGGTGACGGTGGTTCACTAGGGGGTGCCTGGGAGGAGGAGGAAGCATTGGCTTTCCTCTTCTTGGTCCTATTAGACATTCTCCTAACGAAATCCATATTCTGTTCAAAACCACGGTCTGTTCTTGATAAACCACGGCCGTGGAATGCCCAGGAACTGTGGTTCGGTTCGTAATTTCCCAAAAATCACTCAATCAACACCAAAATCAACAGACAACAGCCCTAGACTAATTCCAATCCAATTCCAATCAGTTCTCCTAATAATTCTTGCAAAAACTGAATCGAATCGACAAAGTGAAAGAAGAGAAGAAAAACCTAGGTTTTGGATTTTAAAATCCAAATTCCGTCTTCTCCGGCGATTGTTCACTCGAATCGTTGCTTGGATCTTGTAGATGGTTGAATTTGCTCCAATTTGGGTTAAAAAATCGTTCGAAACGATTAACGAACGGAGATTTGAGAGGGGGATCAATTCGGCGATTTTGGGCGTGCAGTTGGGTGTTTTGGGGTGTTTTGTGAAGGAACGTTGTTTATATATTAGCCGTAAATTTTTTCGAAAATTACGGTCACTCGGGGGTTTCCACGGCCGTGGAAATGTACGGAACCGTGGTTTTGGTGATTTTTCTCAGGCTTTTGCAAATTACGGTCACTGTAGCTGTCACGGCCGTGGTTTCGGCCGTGGAACTCTCTGTAATGTGCCAAAGTCCAAGTTTCGTCAATTTCTTCTAACTTTTCCTTCTCTTTTCCTCTTCCACTGATCCTACATCCAAAAACACGAACATACCGGAAGGTATCGAAGCCAAAATAAACAAAAACGTCTAAACTATTCTAATCTACGAATCAAAAGCAAAACGTAAGTGCGATACCTTAGGTTGCCTCCCAAGAAGCGCTTGTTTAAGGTCCGTAGCTAGACCATATTCGCACTTATTCGAGTGCGGTGGGTGCGAACTCTTCAGCTTGGAGTTCTGGCGAATACTTCTTGAGTCGTTGACCGTTCACCTTAAAACTTCCGCCCTTTTCACCCCATACTTCAACTGCACCATGGGGAAAAACACGTTTGATTAGATAAGGTCCAGTCCAACGAGATTTAAGCTTACTTGGAAAGAGATGAAGCCTTGAATTGAAGAGGAGAACTTGATCTCCTTCTCTGAGGTCCTTTGGGATGATATGCTTATCATGTCAACGCTTCGCTCTTTCTTTATAGATCTTGGCGTTTTCATAGGCGTTCAAGCGAAGTTCTTCAAGCTCGTTGAGGTCCAAGAGACGCTTCTCTCCCGCTTCCTTCATGCTGAAGTTCAACCACTTTATTGCCCAATACGCCTTATGCTCCAATTCTACCGGCAATGGACAAGACTTCCCATACACAAGGTTGTATGGCGTCATACCTATGGGTGTCTTATACGCAGTCCGGTATGCCCATAATGCGTCATCTAGCTTCAAAGACCAATCCTTCCTTGTCCTTGAAACCGTCTTCTCTAGGATCCCTTTAACTCCCGGTTCGAGATCTCCACTTGTCCACTAGTTTGTGGATGATAAGGGGTGGCGATCTTGTGAGTCACCCCATACTTAGCTAATAGATCTTCGAATTGTCGGGCAATGAAGTGAGAGCCTCCATCACTAATGATAGTCCGTGGTGTCCCAAATCGTGGGAAAATGGTCTTGTTAAAGAACTTAACCACAACCATGGCATCATTAGTGGGAGAGGCAATTGCTTCAACCCATCTCGAAACATAATCTACGGCTAAAAGTATGTATTGGTTTCCACAAGATGATGGGAAAGGTCCCATGAAGTCTACTCCCCAAACGTCAAAGATATCCACCTCTTGAATGTTGTTAAGAGGAATCTCGTTTCTCCTAGATATGTTCCCTGTTCTTTGGCAAGCATTGCAGCAGGAAACAAAGGTTTGCACATCTTTAAATAAAGTAGGCCAAAAGAATCCAGATTGCAATACCTTAGCGCTAGTCTTGTTCGAACTAGCGTGTCCTCCACAAGGTAGTGAATGACAATGACGGATGACACTTTGCATCTCATCTTCCGGCACACATCGTCGAATGATGCCGTCAGGACCTCTCTTAAAGAGGAGATGTTCATTCCAAAAGTATTCCCGAACATCCTTAAAGAATTTCTTTCTTTGTGCGTTGGATAATCCGGGTGGTATTTCCTGGCAAACCAAATAGTTAACAAAACCAGCAAACCATGGTTCGTTACCTTTGGTGATCACATCGATGCACTCCTCTATGATATGTAAATGCTCGTCCGGAAAGGAGTCATCTATAGGTAGATTGTCGTCCTCTAGATGTGGTAGACGACTCAAATGATCCGCGACAAAATTTTCTGAACCCTTCTTGTCACGGATCTCTAGATCGAAATCTTGTAGGAGAAGAATCCATCTAATTAGCCTTGGTTTCGCATCTTTCTTTGCAAAAAAATACCGGATCGCAGCATGATCCGTGTACACAATCACCTTAGCACCTACAAGATAAGAGCGAAACTTTTCAAATGCATATACAATTGCTAAAAATTCCTTCTCGGTAGTGGCGTAGTTGAGTTGCGCTTCATCTAGCGTCTTGCTAGCGTAGTAGATGGCGTGGGTTCGTCCTTCCTTTCTTTGCCCAAGCACAGCTCCTATGGCTACGTCACTTGCGTCACACAAAACCTCAAATGGAAGATTCCAATCTGGAGGTTGAATAATTGGGGCTGAGATTAGAGCTTCCCGAATCATATTAAACGCATCTAAGCATTCTTGCGAAAAATCAAAAACTGCATCCTTCGTCAATAAATTAGTAAGCGGTTTTGATATTTTGGAGAAATCCTTTATAAAACGTCTATAAAATCCAGCATGTCCTAGAAAACTTCTTATCCCTTTCACCGAAATTGGGGGAGGAAGCTTTTCTGTGGTCTCTATCTTAGCCTTATCCACTCCAATCCCTCTACTAGAGATTAAGTGTCCTAATACAATGCCTTCTTTCACCATAAATTGACACTTCTCCCAATTAAGAACTAGGTTAGTGTCTTCACACCTTTGTAGCACAAGAGCAAGGTTAGAAAGACAGTTATCGAAAGAGGAACCATAAACAGAAAAATCATCCATAAAAACCTCCATGATTTCCTCTATGTAATCCGAGAAGATAGCCATCATGCACCTTTGAAAGGTGGCTGGGGCGTTGCAAAGCCCAAACGGCATTCTCCTATAAGCAAAAGTTCCCCACGGGCATGTGAATGTGGTATTCTCTTGATCGTCGGGATGTATCGGGATCTGAAAGAAACCACTATAACCGTCAAGATAGAAAAAGTGTGACTGTTGTGCTAACCTCTCAAGCATTTGGTCGATGAAGGGTAGTGGGAAGTGATCCTTCCTCGTTGTGTTGTTTAGCTTGCAGTAGTCTATGCACATCCTCCATCCTGTAACGGTTCGTATAGGAATGAGTTCATTGTTCTTGTTGGTAATGACCGTCATCCCTGCTTTCTTTGGAACTACGTGTACGGGACTCACCCATTTGCTATCGGAGATAGGATAGATGGTACCTGCATCAAGTAGTTTAAGAATTTCTTTCTTGACAACCTCCTTCATGGTCGGATTTAACCGCCTTTGAGGTTGTCGCGAAGTTCTAAAGTCTTCTTCCATTTGGATCTTATGCATGCATAGTGAAGGTTTGATTCCTACTAGATCCTCTATAGTATACCCTAAGGCTTTCCTATGTTTCTTAAGAACAACCATAAGCTTACTTTGTTCATCTATACTCAAGTCGGAACTAACAATTACCGGAAAGGTAGAATTAGGTCCTAGAAATGCATACCTTAGATGTGCAGGAAGTGGCTTCAAGTCCATCACTATAGGAGTCTCTAATAGCTCTTGAGGAGTATCCAATGCTTCCTTAGAAGCGTCTAACGATGTAGAAGATGTTGGAGAAGAATCAAAAGAAGTGGCGGAGAAAACACAATTTCCTTCAGATTCACCCAAAATTACGGCTCCCCTGTTTCCTCCACGGCCATGGTTTTGGGCGTGGAAATCAATTACGGTGCCTCTGTTTGTTCCACGGCCGTGGTTTTGGCCGTGTAACTTACTGGAGTCCTCTGAATAGCTAATTACGGTCATGTTGGTGGATTCCACGGCCGTGGAATAACACGACTGACCGTGATTTCTTACGTTTTCTGACCCATCGTAGAGTTTCTCAAATTCTTCTTCATACACTTCTTTTTGCTTCTCTAAAGCTTCAATTTCGTCATTGCATTCCTCTTCTTCCCCTATATCCATAATGCTCATAGAGATAACCTTTTGCAAGGGTTCTTTGAAGAGAATCGAACTTACCTCCTCTCTAGATAGCTCTTCGTCATGGATGTTGAATATATCTTCATCGAAAGCTGGTTCCTTCACCAAAGTGAAGAGAACGAACTCTACCTTTTCTTCTCCTATGTCGAAGGCGAGTCTAGCATTCTTGCAATCAACAATACAACCGGATGTTGCAAGAAACGGTCTTCCGAGTATGATCGGGACCGGACTATCTGCAGGAATGTCAAGCACAACAAAATCTATAGAAACATAGAACTTACCAAGCTTGACCGGGACGTCTTCAACTATGCCGACGGGACGAGTTATGGATCGATCCGCCATGCATAATGTCATCTTCACCAGTTTAGGTTTGCCTAACCCGATCTTCCTGGATAAGGCAAGCGGAATGATACTCACGCTTGCCCCTAAATCACATAGTGCATCATATGTGACATCTCCCACTCCTATGGGAATACAAAATGACCCAGGATCCTTCAGCTTTGGGGGCATCTTTTCCTTCATTGTCTTGATGAGATCCGATGAATCCGAACTCATCTTGACCTCTCCAAAATCCTCTAATTTCCTTTTGTTAGAGAGGATCTCCTTTAAGAACTTCCCATAGCAGGCATACCTACAATTGCATCAATGAAAGGTATATTAATATGTAGTTTGCTCATGAGTTCAATAAACTTACCGAATTGCTTGTCTAGACGCGCTCTTGCTCTAGATTGCGGGAATGGTAGGGGAGGTTTGAAAGCTGGAGGAGGAACGTAGATGTCTTCCTTCTCCTTCCCCTTCTCTTTCTCCTTCTCGACGGGAACTTCTACAAACTTAGGCTGCGGGTCGGTGGTTTTTGCTCCGCTCCTAGTTGTGATAACCATCACCCTTCCTTTTGGGTTATCCTCCGTCTTTCATGGAAGTTTTCCTTGATTCCTAGGAACTTCCTCAGCATGGCTAAACATTTGGTTTTGTAAAACCTTTTGGGCTTTATCAACCTTAGTAATGTGATCATCGACCTTAATGATGTGACTCTCCAATCCTTGAAGTTTTCCCAAGATTGTTTCCAAAATGGGATCGGGCTTCTCTTTCCCCGAAGTGCTTTTGCCATTAGATGCTTGTTCCTGACTTTTCAAAGGAATAGAAGAAGAAGAAGGTGGAGTTAGTGAATTTCCTGAATTGGGATAAGAATTACTGGAATTGTGTTGTTGGTTGGACCGCCAATTGTTGTTGTTTGAACCCCTATTGTTGTTCCAACTGTTATTCCGGTTGTTGTTGTTGTTCCAATTGTTCCGGTTGTTGTTCCAGTTGTTGCGATTTGTATTCTCATTCCCATTGTGGTTATTGTTGTTTCCCAAATAACCCACATCTTGCCCCTTTTGCTTTGGAAAGTTGGTTTTAATGGCTTCCTTCAACTCTTTAATCTCGGTATTGAGAGAAATTATTTGAGTTTGAGCACCTTGTGATAGCTTTGCTCCTTGAACTACATGATTTGCTTCTGCTTTCCGGTGAGAATACTTCTCAATGACTCGGGCTTGCTTCTCAATGAAGTCCCAAGCGTCATCTTCCCTCATGTCCATGAATGTGCCACATGAAAGGGATTGGAGCTTGAATTGTGTTTCCACATCCAGCCCCTTATAGTATATCTCCAATAAACCCAGTTTGGAAATGCCATGGTGTGGGCAATCCAGTAGTAAGTCCTGAAATCTTTCCCAAGATTGAAACAAACTTTCGTTAGATGTCATACAAAATGCATTAATCTTACCTCTCAACTCCGCCGTCTTGGATGGCGGAAAGAATTTGGTGAGGAATTCGGAAGAAAGATCCTCCCATGTGTTAAGTCTTCCATTTGGAAGAGCTTGATACCAAGATAAAGTTTTCCCTTTCAAAGAGAAGTAGAATGGCTCGATCTTGTAGTTGTTAGTGGTTGCATTCTTTGGCTTCATTGTCTCCATCATGATCTCGAAATATTGTAAATGTTGATGTGGAGATTCAACACTCGTTCCTCCAAACTGATTTTGGTGAACGATGGTAATAACTTGTGGGTTGAAGCTAAACCCTTGCATATCATCAACATCAAAGTTCACACCTAAACGGCGTGGTTGGTGAATTGGATCCATCCTTTGGCCAAGAGTTCTTGGCTCTTCATCTACACGAGCAGCTCTCGCATCCCCAGGCGGGACACGATAGTTGGCAGCTGGTCTTTGTCTTGGATTAAATTGATTCATGTTGACCGTCGGGTTAAGGTCTTCAAGGGATGGCATGGAGGAGTCGCTATCCTCATCGGATGAGTTGGCTCTAACCGATCTTGTCAGTTTCCTCCTCTCCTTCTTCTTGAGGTCGCTTAATTCCAGCCTCATTTGAAACATCATATCCGATAGTTCATCAATTTTTGATTGATGACGGTCAGATTCTTCCTTTCGAGTTTTCTCGCTCCATCTAAGTTGAGCTTCGGATTCCGCTAACTCTGTTTGATAATCCCGCTCCTTTTCTTCAACCATCTTTCTTTCTTTGAGCTTCTTTCTCAAAGTCTTCTCAAGTTCTTGATCAAGAGGTAAGAGGTCCTTGTTGTTCCTAGACCTGCGCATGAACCTAAAGTAACCTGCAAATATCACTCACGAACGATATCAAATAACAAGAGCAAAGCTCCCAAGCTTGACAACCGGTAACCTAATTCGGCCTAGACCAAATCCCCAGCAACGGCGCCAAAAACTTGTTCGCCACTTAGCGTGCGTGAAAATAAGTCTTAAATTTATAAAACTAGAATCAAGCAAGCGAACCCGCAGTGTACGGAATGACGTAGTTAAGCAAGAATTCCAGAGTATCGAACAAAGGGATTTGGGGGGGACAAATTCTGTTTGTAAATTGTCAAGCAAGTAAAAGTATGAAGCTTTGCAAATATTGGGAAAACAGCAACCCTAAAGATCCAGGTGTCTAATTGTGGCAATCGATTCAAGATATAATAAAGAACTAAGGACAAAGTTAAGAGTTGCAAAGGTATACTAAGGTAAAGCAATGTACGGTGAGGTCCCAAGGCTTTATATGACTTATCTAGAAATACTCTCTATAAAGGTTGTTGAGGCTTCAGTATAGAAAGGATCTAAAGACAAGAATTAATATCAAATACCCAAACTTGCAACCCAAGGAACAAGACTAACTAAACCGATTAAGGTTGTGAAACTCAAAATCGAAGAAGAGGTTGTTGAGGCTTCACTACTACCTAGAAAAGACAAGTCAAAACTAGATTAAAACTAATCTTTAACTTTGGATTAAAGTAAAAGCAAGGTTCGTAAACTGGTACAAATTACGGGCGGATCTTGAGTTCCACGGCCGTGGAACCTCAAGAACAGACCGTGATTTTGGGGCGTCGGCGAATCTCTCTAACTCTCATGGTCCAATCTGTTTACGATCGATCTATCATCATCTAAGCCACAACTATCAACCCTTCACCTTAGAATAGTTAAAGGGTTTTAGCCAACAACAGTTATTATGATATCAAATTCAAGTTTAAGAAGAATGAAACATGAAAACCTTCGAAAACCTTCAATAAACTTCAAATAAATCTCAAATCCACAAACAAGGGTAATAATGTATATCAGATTTGGAATAACACAAACCAATAACAATCCTTGATAAGAACGAAGAACGGGATGTCAATCCGTCTTCTAATCAAACCTAGGAATAAAAGGCGCAACTTCCGCCACACAAAACTTCCAAATCTTCAAGCCTTCGTAAATCTCCGTTGCAAAAATGCAATTCTTCGCACGTCCAATGAAACCCTAGGAACGTGTAAGTGAGAGTAAGCGAAGGTCCCGAATTCTCCCTCCTTCGGCCCTTTTATAAGGAAGGATAAAATAACCGTCCGGCCCATATGCGTAAACAATGTGTCCATATTTTATTCGTCAAAAGATTGCCTAAATCACGGTTTCGAGGAGTTCCACGGCCGTGGTTTAGAGCGTGAAAGTGGATTACGGTTCTTCACAACTTCCACGACCGTACTTTATACCGTGTAACTCTCTGTAATGCTCCACATTCATGTTGCCAAGATCCACGGCCGTGGTTTTGGGCGTGGACTCCTTTACGGCCGTATTTTAGAGCGTGGAAGCGTAAATTGCTCGTAGTTTCCTTTATGTCGTGCCATTCCTCTTCTTAGCATCTCCCTTGGCTTCTTTGATGTGTCCTCAATGCTTGGATATGCTCAATTTATCTCCATGCTCTCTTAATTGGTTCGGTTTTAGCTCTTATTCACTTATAATCAACACAAAGCTTATGTAGACCTCTATATCGACAATATAGACAAACTAGCTAACAATTGCTTCAAGGCCTTATCAATGAACACTATAATGGATGAAAAATATCTAGAAAACGTACCTAAAATATCACAATATTTCATGCTAACAGCTCCTCAGCTCAAAACCTCGACCTCATGCTCCTTTGCTATCACTGCCACCTCCATCATGACCTCTTCCACTAATTGGCCCTCGAGCGGAACCCTGAGTAAAAGGATGGTCCGGGACTCTCTATTGTCCCTACACCTAATGCTGAGCTCGCCTTTTCTCACCTCTTACTCCACTAGTAGGGGAAGATCCCTGTTGTTAAAGCAGCTTTCCTTGACGGAAAAATGTAGCCCGATGTCCTGGCTTCCCGCAAAAGAAGCATGTAGCTGGTGCTCTCGGGCAATCTACTCTCAAATGCCCCGACCCTCCGCAGTTGTGACACTGTTGTCCTCTCTCAAAAGTCTATGCAGAAACTTGGTAACTCGATTGGACTTGAGTTTGGCCTTGCCAGTACCCTAATGCTCCTTCACCAGTCTGCCTAGTACGTTGTCTCTTCTCAGACCTTCCTGTCTGAAAAGTCCTCCTCTGACTAGCCCGCTTATGCTCGTAAGCCGAGGCTTTATCTTGGTTGTTTGTCAAAGACTCTCAATGAAAACACGCCATGTAGGAACGGTTACTCTCTCTCAGTTGGCGGGAGAACAGATACACGTATTGATCCTATGGAGGTGCAGCTGGACCCAGTAGTGCCAGCTCCTCCTGGAACCTACTAATCGCCTCCGCTATCGGCACATCCTCAAAGCTAGCCTCGATAAAATCTTACAGTTTCTCCCTCATTAGAGAGGTAGGGCTAATACGCTCTCTAATCATACTCTTCATCTTATCACAACTGGTGGCTCGAATCCGGATGGTCCTCCACCACTACTAGGCTAGGTCACAGAATAGAGTCTATACGAACTCTATCCGTCTGTCCTCTGGACATTTGCTAGACTCAAGGGTTGAGTCCACATGCCCAATCCACAACTCAACCTCCAACCCCCACCTTCCCAAAGAAAGGGGGTACTCCCATTTGATGATATGCCCTCAACCAAGAGTTTGGTCGAGGCCCTCTTGACTCCTCTAGAGATGTAGCAACCTCAGCAGCGCGTGCCGGTATGACTGACACTTGAGTAGCTCCCTGGGACATCTTTGACAAACTCACATGTGTTGGCAGATTCGGGGCACATCTACTGCCCTGGTATCCTCCTCCACTCGTCTGATATACGCGCGGAAATCTAGTCTCTTCATAGAGACATGATCCGAGTCATGTGACTGGACTCGCTGAGATCTCTGTCTCGCAGCCATACCGCTCTCAGTCTCAAGAATGACGCTCTCAAGAACATCCTCGTGTACATCATCCGTTGTAGGCGGATCAACAATGGGAACCTGCCCCTGACCTATCACTACTGGAGGAAGAGGGGATCTACCCCTACCTCATCCTATTGCAGATGTCGCTCTACTCCGACCCATCTGCGGGGTATGCACACCTAACCTTAGAAGGCTATACATATGCCATATATATATAGATCGTGACTCATATGTAAACAACTCTTACCATGTGAACATGAAAACACCGAATATATGTGACTATACCGCCAAATATATGAGTTAGATCCGGCTAATATTTCTTCCGCTAATTACACGATTTTGTTCCCTTTAATATCGACTAATCTCAGTCATCTATTTAACGATCTAACGAATACAATTTATTCTCATTTTACAAGGTAAGAGCTGTTTACATGAGAGCCAACCTCTCTATATATATAAATTAAATCCAACATACATGAACAGTTCAACACACAATAGGTATATATATATATATAATGTCGAGATCCTTAGAAGGGTGATGGCTTCTCGTACACTCTATCCCAATACAACTGTACACTTTTCAAAACCGAAATCCTTTCGAAAAGCAAACCCCTTTCGGGTTCTGTTTATTTATCTATTCGGTCGTTATCGTAGATTGCAAGTTCCATTGTTGTTAACGTAAGGCTCTGATACCAAATTTGTATCATCTCAAATCCGCAGGACTCGGGGCGCTACTGGGCTAGGATCTCAAAATGGATCCTGACCCTAGCATGACAACAAGTTCGCTGGATCTTACAACAAGGCACAAATAAATATAAAACCAAATACATAACACTGTATAATCACAAGTCAAACGTATACAAAATCCACAGCCGAGTACAAAACGGAAACAACACTACACAGATACACAAAACATCCTCAAAACCCACACACGACCTAGTGTACGGAAGCCCTCTGATGACCCATGTGGCTCACTCTACAGTCTTCCTATCCTGCAAAATATCTACAACACGGTATAAAATCGTTAGCTAACAGTTCATGAGTAAGAATAAAGGTAATAGCACATATAAACACATCATCACATTACAACATGCAATGTCACACACATATCCGTTTATTATCTTTATTACGTTATACCATTACTAATTCAACTTATTTTGTGACACAAAGAACTCTAAAACCTCGCCTCTATC
The DNA here is from genome assembly GCA_033239125.1 of Fagopyrum homotropicum. Classification (NCBI taxonomy): domain Eukaryota; kingdom Viridiplantae; phylum Streptophyta; class Magnoliopsida; order Caryophyllales; family Polygonaceae; genus Fagopyrum; species Fagopyrum homotropicum. The sequence goes on from BSWB01000006.1 coordinate 87,706,076, forward strand.
CCCTTTCACACAAATTTTGTATCTGGATCTTCCGCCCCCTCTAGTACCGGTTTCAAAGAACCTTATCCACTATTGACGAGCTTTGACAATTTTTCACGACCCGTTATAATACACTTGTGCCTTTTAATATACATATATGGTTGTCCTAGTCTGGTTAGGTTATCAATGCAACGTTCATATGCAAAACACCACTATCACAATCACTCAAACCCAAACACGGTAGCTAAGTAAGCCGGAAGGACTTGCATGTCCAATATGTAAACTTGTATCAAGTGGTCATAGTTCCCCTCGAGGAAATGATCAGTGCCTGCATCAGCAAGGTACACACAAACCATTACTCGAGTCTAAACCTCGATATCACAACATCACTCTCAAATGCCTAAGGCATTACCTCAACATATACCACACTTGGTATGTCCCGGACAAACGCACCTGTTGGAGAAAAAAGGCGCAAAGCAGTGGCACTCGCTGCGGGGGCGGTGACATAACCTCGGCCACAGGGACGACACTGTCAAGGCGCGGGGGCGGCTAACACAACAGAGGGCGATTCTCTACTTCACTTTGCTCCTCTTGCTCGATCTCTTCACTTCTTCATTGCCCAAAGGCAATCAACATTATATATACAAATACATACACCATCACCAATGTCCAGGAAGATCAAACACAAGCTTAAGCTTGTGGGATTCAAACTAAGAAGTTAAAGGAAGGGAAAGAAGAAGAGAAAGAAGGAAGAGGAAGATCTTACCATTGTTGAAACCTTAAGCAACACACAAAAGCTTGCCTCTAAAACCATTACAACCAGCCATATCATCTACATCATCATCTCAGACATCATCATCCTCATCAAAGCTTCACTCCTAAAGGCCAACACATGCAAGAATTCCAACGAAAACACCAAGGAAGAAGAAAAGGGAAGAAGAACGTGTGAAGAGGAAGAAATTGAAGGGAAAAAATGTGTGGAGCAAACCCTCATTTTAAGGAATGAGGTTTGCTTATAAAGGAAGCAAATCAAAAGTCTGATGGTCATAGAAGACGGCCCCTGAAGCCCAAACCGTGAGGGCGGGTCTTCACGGCCGCGGGGGTGGCACTGCGCCTACGGCCAAGCAAAGACGCAGGGGCTGGGTTCCTATAAAACTAAGGATATTACATCATATGCCAATCAACATCTCCTGATGGCATAGTAGCAAAGAGCCTCCCAATTACCCATTTTTGAACCGGACAACTTGTCACTGCCCGTTTCTATTACACTTGGGCCAATTAATATATGGTCATCCTAGTCTAGTTTATGGTTTTAAAATATAAAACACACACCACCATTACAGTCATGCTAAAACACACAAGTTAGCTAAGTAAGCCCAAGGGACTTAACCTTATCCAACGGAAGTACATTTAAAAAAGTACAATTAAATTTTTTTAATATGTTTTAAAGAAATTTAAATGTCTTTATTAAAGTTTCTAAATTTTTAATCAATTAGAATAATCTAACTATTTCTTAAAAATTTTTATAAGGTACTTTCATTTCTTAAAAAAATTTCAATTAATATTGTTTCACTCTTTTAATTTTTTTTAAATGATTGAAATTTCTAAATTTTGGTTTTAAATTTTCATTTATAATTTTTAAAATGTTTTTGTGATATATTTATATTTTTTAAAGTTTCCAAAGTTTGGTCTTTGATTTATTTAGAAAAATCTCGTTAAACTTAAAAAATTTCAATTAAGTATTCTCATTTTTTTAATTTTCGATGAAGATAATTTTTATGTCATTTGTTTAATAAATTTTTTTTAAAAGTTTCTGTGGTTTTTATTATGATTTATATATTAATATGTCCTTTTCACCCCAACTACGTGAAAAGAGATCTAGTGCGATATAAGTGACCGTCTCGGAAAAACATTGTCATATGGAGGAGAAAACCGCATCCATTGTTGATAATCTCATTGAGTCAGCGACTCCGTCCCAAACGGTCTTGCATTTAGTCGAAACACACCTTATATGGCCCACTATAGTTGTTTCTCATGTATTGGTGACTAGTTTTGATCCCGAGGATGTACATTACAATTATACCGAGTTTGATGATAAAGAGCACCTAGAGAAAATTTTGTGACTCCTTTAGATGCTCATGAGGGACACATCTAATCCGGATGGAATTGTTGTAGTTGTCTGATGTATGAGCGTGAGACACTACTCACAAAACCACATATAACTAGAAACATACCTGGTTATGTTGTGTTCAATCAATTATGAGAATTATAAGTCACAAATTGTAAAACCCCAAATCCACGGGATATCGGGATGCTACGGGCAAGACCTCATATTGGGTCCCGACCCTTAGCTTGACAACAATTTTACCGGACCTTTCCAACATGGCACAAATAAAGGCAAAAACTCAAATCGTTTATAATGTATGCGAGAAACTGAAAGTAAAAGTACAAAGTGGAAACTCAGCCGAGTCCTCAAAACGACACAATCTCAAAGTATACATCCAAAAACCATAAATCCAAACATAACAAAATAAACCCAAAAAAGCCCCCGTCCTATAATGTACGGCGACCCTCGGCTGTCCACTCCTCCACCTCACTCGGCGGCATTCCTAACCTGCAGGGCGTCTACACAAACGGTATAAAACCGTTAGCTCATATTCTAAGCAATAGAAACGGGGTGAGAAGCACAATCACAAACAATCATTATAAACACACACGCATCATACTACAAGACATACAAATCCGGTTTATTATCTTTATTATTATTAAGTCATATCCCGTTCTAGTTCAACTTCTTTTGTGACACGAGAATCTACCGAAACTCGCCTCGGTCCCCACTTCCCGGCATGGAACGGTACGGATGCCTCCGACCGTCTAACCAACACGGGCTAGTCGCCGAGAACCTCCTAGCTCTCGCAAGAGGTAGGCAGTGATGTCACCGCCCGTTATCATACACATGGGCCAAATAATATAAAGTCGGTGATCCTATTACCGGTTTAGTTGTTTATATATATTCAACAATAACACACACACCACCTCACACACACCGATGCTAATACACAAAATACAAACTAAGTAATTCCGGAGACTTACTTTTCTCGAGGTAACTCGAATAAACCACTCCCAATTTCCCGCAGGAAAACCCTCAGAGCCTGCCCAAAGGAGGCACTATCAATAACCGACTAAAAGCTAAAAGTTCTCGGACTTCTAGTTTTCAACATATATAAATATGATATCTACTCTAGCATTCTAGGTCCATTTTGTAATCCAGAAGGTCATCCTAAGATCGTAGATAAGATAATTCCATAAGTTCAATACCCAAACCCTAAAACCTATGATTCATGGCCACCACATGGCATTTGCTCTACGTTACGCTAAGTTCGCCTAACATGCTATACTACCATAACCGAACTAGCGAAGGAGAAATACTCACACGATATCCAAGTTGAAACACGGTCTATGGAGATCGAGATTGGGTTCGTTGGTCTATATGGCCGCTTGCGGACCTAAAACCAAAACTAAGCGAAATTAGCTCAAACGCTAATTTTGAAAGGAGGGTTTAGCGCAAAAATAATTTCCAATGAAAACTCCGTTTTCCAAAGCCGGGGTTAAACTTGTTAACACCAATTCCGGGCAAGACATACCAAAAATGGACAGTTGATTCAAAACCGAATTTCAAATTATCCAACAATTGGAGTTTTAAACCATCTAAGACACCAATTAATTTGTCAAGGAGTTGGGTCACAAAGCTTAACCAAATTTGGGGTTTAAGAATATTAATAATTTACTGCAGGGTATAAAAGTCCTTTTTCCAAAGTTTTAGGGTCAAAACTACAATTCCACATCAAAAGGGGTCACAAAAGTAAATAGGTGCAAAGAGAGGGGCCATTTACAATAATAATAAAAAACAAAACCCTCTTCAGTATTGTTAATCGACAGGAGACGGAGAAGAGGGCAAGGGTTGGTGGCGGCTGCTAGGCGGAGGGAGGAGAAGGCCGGCGCTCCTGGTGCGACTCCGGCGGCGGCGAGCGGCGGCCCAGACTCTAGCTTTGGTGGCCCACTCCGGCGATTGCTACACGGAATTAGGGCGGACTGTTATACAGAAGAAAGAAGAGGAAGAAAAGAGGGAGTAGTCGGCATCACTTACAGCGCCGGAGACACGGTGGCTCACCGGAGGACTGCGGCGCGGCTACGGCTCCTTCCGGCAATCCCCTTGGAGGCTTCGAGCAGCTCTGCACAACCCGGTGGACTGCGATGTTGTGCGGCGGTTCACAACGAGAGGAGAAGGAGCAGCGTAAGGGAGGGATTGAGAGAAGGAGTGTGGTAGAGATGGAGAGAAGGAAAGGGCTGTTGGGGTAGTCATCACAGGAGGAGGGCGAGAGGTCGGCCGGCAGGCTAGGCAAGTAGGCTGCAAAAGCTTGCAGAAGAAGCGAAGAACGAGAAGTCGCTGTTCATGGCGGCCATTCAGCACGCAAGTCACAGGAGAGAGGAGAAAAAGAGAAAAGAAAAGAGAAAAGGAGAAATAAATAAAAATAAATGGGTATTAAGGCAAAACTCGATTAACTGATCGGAACGCACCCGAATAAACGGGGCGTTACATCTGGTTCTCCTAAAGAAAAGTTTCGTCCCGACACTTGCTACACGCGGAACTCTCAAACAAACGTGCCTCAAAATTCTCTCAGAACACTATAACGTGGTAACTATGGCCCTTCTAATCCAAAGTCTACTGGCCTAGACTCGCAAGATATACACATAGGAAACACTCATAACACATCACGTCACAAGTCACATAAGAATAACCAAAAATAGATTTTAGGACTAACCCGACGGTCCTATGGATGTCGCTAATCCTGCGTAAAACTCGGGATAGTTCCTACGGATACTATCCTCCGTCTCCCAAGTGGCCTCATCGGCTCCTCACCTCGACCACTACACCCTCAGCATCGGTATCTCTTTCGACCGAAGTCGTCTCGAACTACGCTCCAAGACCGCAATCGGATGTTCCGCGAAAGTATGGTCTGGATCGACCACCAGGTCCTCGTGGCTAATGACGTGCCTCGGGTCATGTATGTACTCTCTCAACTCAGATACATGGAACACCGGGTGAATACCCTCCAACCTCGGTGGTAACGCTAACCTATATGCCACCTCTCCGACTCTCTCTAAAATCTCAAAGGGGCCGACATATCGGGGGCTTAACTTCCCCTTAATGCCAAATCGCCTGACACCCCGTGTCGGTGATACCCTCAACCAGATCTGAGCTCCTACTTTGAACTCTAGGGGCCTACACCTCCTATCTACATATGATCTCTGACGGCTTTGCGCAGCCAACATCCTCTCTCGAATCAAAGCAACCCTAGCCATGTCATCCTGTATCCGGGCTGGAGCTACAACACTAGAACTGCCCGGCTCGTCCCAACACAAGGGAGTACGACATCTCCGTCCATACAAGGCCTCATACGGTGACATCCCAATCGATGCGTGCCAACTGTTATTATACGAGAACTCCACCAATGGAAGGTGATCTGGCCATACATGCCCCCAGTCTAACACACATGCCCGTAACATGTCCTCTAAGGTCTGAATAGTCCGCTCGGACTGACCGTCGGTCTGTGGATGATATGCGGTGGTGAAATGCAGACTCGATCCTAGGGCGGCATGTAACTGCTGCCAGAACCTCGAAATAAAACGTCCATCCCTATCCGAGATGATAGTCCTCGGGACTCCATGTAATCTCACAATCTGACGAGTAAACTCCTCAGCTAGACGACTCACCGGCCACGTCTCCCGAATAGGAATGAAACGTGCGGTCTTCGTCAGCCGATCCACTACCACCCAAATCGCATCAAAGCTCCTACTCGGTCTCAAACCGGTGACAAAATCCATGGATATGTCCTCCCACTTCCACTGCGGCACAGGCAGTGGGTGGAGCTCTCCCCTTGGTCTCTGGTGCTCGATCTTGACCTGCTGGCAGGTCGCGCATCTGGCCACATATCTAGCTACATCGGGCTTAAGCCCGCCCCACTAATAAGATCTCCTGATATCCTAGTACATCTTACTCGTGCTTGAATTCACCGAGTAAGGAGTAGAATGTGCCTCCTGCAAGATCCTATCTCTCAACTCTAGGTCTAACGGTACAGAAATACGTCCCTGATGTCTCAACAACCCATCCACTCTTGTGATAAACTGCGGTGCCTCCGCTCGGGCCATCCTGTCCCGAATCCTCGTCAAAATGGGACATCCTTCCTGCTTCCGTCGGATTTCTCCGAACAAGTCAGGTAATATCTCTAACTCAGACATATGACAGTCCGTATCCGGAAACCGGATATCCACCTCCAACCCTATCAAATCCCTCCGCAACTGAGGTTGAATTGTAAGCCGAGCTATAGCCTCCTCTCGAGGAGTCCTCCTACTCAAAGCATCGACGACCATATTCGCCTTCCCAGGATGGTACAAAATCTCTAAATCAAAGTCCTTAATCAGCTCTAGCCATCTCCTCTGGCGGTTATTCAACTCCCGCTGAGTGAATATGTACTTCAGACTCTTATGGTCTGTGAAGATCTGGCACGTGACCCCGTACAAGTAGTGTCGCCAGATCTTCAGGGCATGAACCACTGCCGCTAGCTCAAGATCATGAGTGGGATGATTCTCCTCGTACGGCTTCAGCTGCCGTGAAGCGTACGCAATAACCCTACCCCTCTGCATCAAAACGCACCCCAAGCCTAGCTTGGAGGCATCACTATACACTACGAAATCCTCTACGCCCTTTGGCTGGGCTAATATAGGAGCGGAGGTCAACCTCCTCTTCAGCTCCTCAAAGTTGCGCTTACAAGGCTCAGGCCAGACGAACCTGGTAGACTTCCTTAGCAAGGAAGTAAGGGGTCGTGCAATCACGGAGAAACCCTCAACAAAACGGCGGTAATATCACGCTAAGCCCAAGAAACTGCGCACCTCCTTGACCGTCCGAGGAGGCGGCCATGAAGAAACGGACTCTATCTTCGCCGGGTCAACCATGACACCCTCGGCGGAAACTATGTGACCCAGAAATGCCACCTCGGGCATCCAAAACTCGCACTTAGAGAGCTTTACATAAAGCTCTCTATCCTATAGGACTCGAAGCACCGTCCTCAGGTGTCCTGCATGCTCCTCTCTACTCCGAGAGTATACCAAGATGTCATCTATGAACACTACCACAAACTGGTCTATGAAGTCGATGAAGATGCCGTTCATCAACTCCATGAAGACGGTAGGTGCATTCGTGAGCCCGAAGGGCATCACGACAAACTCATAATGACCGTATCTCGTCCTAAATGCCGTCTTCGGCACGTCCTCCTCTCTCACCCTCAGCTGGTGGTATCCCGACCTCAAGTCGATACGTGAAAACACGGAGGCTCCCTGCAACTGGTCTAGTAAGTCATCTATGCGCGGTAGAGGGTACTTGTTCTTGATGGTGACTTTGTTCAATTCCCGGTAATCAATGCATAGCCTCAATGACCCGTCTTTCTTCTTAACGAAGAGGACCGGTGCACCCCAAGGTGAAACGCTCGGGCGTATAAAACCCCTCTCGGCTAACTCCTCGAGCTGCTTCTTCAGCTCCCGCATCTCGATCGGCGCCATGTGGTATGGAGCATTGGAGATCGGCCTCGTGCCGGGCTCCAACTCAATAGAAAAATCAACGCTCCTCTGTGGGGGTAAGCCGGGTGGGTCCCCGAAAACATCCTCAAACTCACATGCTACGGGGATCTCCACTAGTGATGGTCATGTCTCCTCCTTCATGGCATAGCACCAGAAGGCCTCGCATCCCTACCCGATAAGTCTTGCGGCTCGGACCGCGCTAATGACGGTACCGGTCTTTCCGAGGTCCCAACCTCGGAAAATCACCTCGTGTCCCGTCTCTGTAGTAACCGTCACGGTCCTCTGGCTGATGTCTAACACGGCTCGGTGGCGGTCCATCCAATCCATCCCAAGAATGACTTCTTCATGCACTAGGTGCATGACATAAAAGTCGGCTAGCCAATCACGGTTTCCCAAACGTATGGGACAACCGTGTACCTCTCGGGTACCACTAATCCTACCGCCATCGGGTAACCCCACAACAAAGGGTCTCCCTGATAACACGATTTATGGGTTAGTTTTAGGCAATCATTTAGATAGAATTCTCGCTCATTCATGCATGGTTTAGCATTAGTTCGAGACATTTTGCACTCAATTCATGTATTTTGTCGAGATAGATGTCTACACGGACTTGTGCATGTTTTATAGGTAATTCGGGAAATTTAGGAGCTAAAGCGATGCATTTGAGGATCGTTTATCTAGACGACACACCCTCGGACTTATAAGGACACAAGTTATAGGCTAAGGAGGACTCATGGAATCTTGCCAACACTAGCCATGCACCAAATCACAACTTAATGATCCAAGGCAAAGTTTCTGCACAGAATCACGGTTCTCTGACAGATCACGGCCGTGGAATCAACCGTGGTTTTTGCCAGATTCTCGTGACAGCTGTGCCACGACTCTCATGGCTAGCTCATGCAAGTTTGTTATAAAAGTGGTCCTTCATGGGTTGTGAGGGGCAGCTGGGAGCATCTTGGAGCAGCTCATCCATTTCCCATTTCTCTAACAAAAATATCCTCTTAAGAAGAAGATTTTTCTAGGAAGGAAAGTGTCAAAAAGGAAGAAGAAGAGCTCCATTGAAGGGAAGAAGAAGAACACACAACATTGCTATTGTTGCTAGATTTCCGGATTCTATTTTCTAGTTATAAGAACCATTTGAACCTTCTTTTGGAAGGATTGTAAGTCTCCCAAATTCTATTTTCAGCTTGGTTTAATCCTAGTACTCTTGTTCATCTTTTTCTTCCATTCTCTTGCAAATGAATTTTATGATTTTGTGTTTGTTTATTTCGATTTCTATTATGAATGTTGTAGGCTAAATAGATGTGGTTCTAGGGTAAGGAAAGGATGGTTATGGCTAAGGCTATGATAGGATGAAGTCAGATTTATCTTTGGATGACTTGTGTGCTTGAACGTACTCTCTATTAGGAATTACGGGTGGATCTTGTCAAACCACGGCCGTTGTTTAGGTAGAACAACCCGTGATTTTCTTGGTTCGATGGATCTTGATTTAGATTGTTAGAATGTTGAAATCCTAAGTGTTTGTTAAGTTAAATCTATCCTAGGGAAACCTAGAGTTAGCAACTAAGTGTTAGGAGAGACTTACCTAGTAATCCTCACTCTTAGATTCCAAAGATAACAACCCTTAGGTAGTGGTGAGCCTAATAAGCCGCCATTGGATTAAGTGTGCTGGAAAGTAGCTTGAGACTAGCCCTTCCGAGACTTACCCGGTGAGGATAGGTTAGATCCTTGAGTAAACAATCCGGTTTGAATAGAATTCCACTCCTTAGGTTCTTAGAGACTTACCCGGTAATGAGACCTAGGAAATGGACTAGCGGATCTTGAGACCTACCCGGTGATTGATCCCAATCTAGAAATGCTTAATCCCCAAAATAGTTAATCCAAGAATTGAATAGATAGCTTGAGTCTTATGCCATGACCGGAACTTCCAACCCCTAGAATCCATCTTTTCTTTCTTTGATCTATATCTTGTTTAGTTGTTCATTCGTGTTCATTCATAGTTTAGTTGATTGATTGTTTTGCATGTGTTGAGATCTTTGATTGATCACCAAAAAATCAACCAAAAACATTTGAGATTTACATTTCTTTATTTCTTTCTTTTCTTGCACCCTAGGTCTTTACTAAACTCAATCACAAATCGAATCAATTTCACTTTAGTCTTTGTGTTCGACCTCGGAATACTATCCCTACTACAAACGTCCCGTACACTGCGGGTTTCGCTAGGAGTTAGGATAATTATAACGAGTATAAATTTAAAACCCAATTGCGCATCACAATCTTAGCGTAACAAGTTTTTGGCGCCGTTGCCGGGGACTAGGTCTAGATTGAGTCTATTTTGTGATTACTTCTAGTGTAGATCTTTCTTGTTGCTTTTGATCTCTTTTTGGTTTGTGTCTTTGCTTTTCAGGACATCTATTACTCTTTAGGTGTATGCGAAGATCTCGTGGCAAGGATTTAGCTCCATTCGATCCCGAACCGGAGAAAACCCTTCGATCTAGATCCAAGAACATCCGAAAAGAGAAAGAGATGGCCGGAAGAAACCTCCAAGCCGAGTTGGATGAAGTCTTAGAGCAAATAAGGCTAAGAGATGAGCTCTTGGAGGAAGAAAGGAGACTTGCCAATGAGAGGCAAGAGGAAACTAGGAGGGAGATTGAGGAGATTAGGCAAGCCCTTGTTCAAGGAGAGCTTAATCGCCGACAACCTCCACCTCCTCCGCCACAACCGCAGCCGGCGGCTAATGTTAGGGTTGTTCCCATTGCTATTGAGGAGCCACAAACCCTAGGGAGACGCATGGATCCGGCACAAAGAGCACACCGACCGGGTGTGAACCTAGGAGATCCCGCTACCCACAACTATGAGCTCCGTCCTCAAGTTCTACAAATGATCCGGCATAATCAATTTGGAGGGATGGAAGGAGAGTATCCTCATCAACACTTAATGAATTATGAGATCTTGATGGAGACTCTTAGACCGCCAAGATTGGAGAGCAACAACCATAAGCTTAGGGCTTTTTCCTTCTCTCTTAAGGATAAAGCCTTGGCTTGGTATCAATCTATTCCACAAGGGCGAGTTGGTACTTAGGAGGAGATGACAACCGAGTTTTTGACCAAGTTCTTCCCACCTTCCAAGACTACCGAGTTAAGAGGGAAGATCAATGCCTTCGTGATGAAGGATAGAGAGAGTTTGTTCAAGTCTTGGGAGAGGTTCAAAGACCTTCTCCTTGATTGTCCACACCATGGCATACCGAAAATTGAGCTATTGGAGATCTACTTCAAGGGACTTGATGAAGATAGCCAATTCAAGCTTCAATCCCTTTCCGGTGGGACTTTCATGGAGAAGCATGTAGATGATGCTTGGGAGTTTGTGGAGAAGCAAGCTCTAGTGATTGAGAAATACTCCCATAGGAAGAGTGAAGGGAGGAAGGCGGGAGCATATGAGGTGAGTGAAGTCACCATGAGCAATTTCAAGCTTGACGCCATCAACAATGAGTTGAAGTCCTTGAGGGAGTTGTGTGCTACAACTTTGAAGAACCAAGCAACCCCTCAAGTGCTTCCACAAGCCAACTTGTCTTCCAAGGAGGAGGATGTGAATTATATGGGAAGGGGCAACTTCAACAATTACCAAGGCCCAAGGAGTTTCAACAACAACCGGCAATTCAACAATTACCGGCCCAACCACAACCATCCCGGGTTTTCTTACTCTAACCCGGATGGAGCCTTGAACCCTCCCGCTTCCACAAGCTCAACACCACCACCAAGAGCTTCACAAGAACCTTCACCCGGTTTTACTCAACCTCCCAAGGATAGAACCGAGATAATGTTTGAGTAATTGCTAGGAAGGTTGAGTGGTCATGAGAGCACCGTGACTTCAATCTCTAAGGCTCAAAAAGTCTTGGAAGCACAAGTTTTCCAAAAGGCGGGTGAAGCCCATAGAGATCCGGGAAAGCTTCCCGGAAGAACCGAAGACAACCCAAGAGGCCAAGTGTTAGCTATCACAACAAGGAGTGGGTTGAGTATGAAGGATCCCTTGCCCAAGGACCAAGCTAAGGGAAAGCAAGTAGTGGTAGAAGAGGGAAGAATGCAAGAAGATGGAGGCAAGAGCAAGGATGTAGAGCCAACTCATGTGGCACCGCCTCCATACAAGCCACCACTACCGTTCCCACAATCAAGAGCAAGAGCTCGTTTGGACAATCACTTTGGTAAGTTCCTTGAACTAATGTCTAAGTTGCATATTAACATTCCGTTCATGGATGCCATTTTAGGAATGCCAGCATATGGCAAGTTTTTTAAGGAAATACTCTCCAACAAAAGGAAGTTGGAAGAGTATGGGGAGATAAGAATGACCAAGAGATCCTCGGAATTGATCCAAACCATGAAGGAAGAGATGCCTCCCAAGCTAAGGGATCCGGGCTCTTTTTGCGTCCCAATAGGAGTGGGAGATGTGAAGTACGAGGCCCTTTGTGATCTTGGAGTGAGTGTAAGCATCATACCGCTTGCACTTTGCAAAAAGGTCGGACTAGGAGAGCCAAAGCCTCAAGATGACCCTCTATATGGCGGACCGTTCTATCACTCATCCGGTTGGGATTCTAGAAGACATTCCGGTGCAACTAGGAGGATTCTATGTGCCAATTGACTTTGTCGTCTTGGACATTCCGGCGGATTATCCGGTTCCCATCATCTTAGGAAGACCTTTCCTAGCCACCTCCGGATGCCTAGTGGATTGCAAGAACGGGACTCTCTCCTTCAACATTGGAGAAGAGAACATCAAGTTCAAGCTGTCCACCATGATGAAAGGGCCTACCCTTGATGAGGATGTCTTCAACATAGTCGAGCAAGAAGAATCTAGAGAAGTTGTGAGCTCGATCTTAATCAAGGATCCCTTGGAGAAGGTTCTTACCTTGAGTATGATGGAAGAAGGTGTTGAAGAGGCTTGCAATGAAGAGATCAAGGCCTTGGAGAGCTTGGAAGAGGAGCCAAGAGTTGGATTTGAAAGCCACGAAGAGGTGTTGAACAGCTGCAAAATCCACGGTCGAGATTTATGTTCCACGGCCGTCAAACTTTCTGGACAACTCCGAGAAGCAAGCTTGGCAAGAACCACGGCCGTGGAAGTTGGGCAAGCCGTGATTTCAACCGTGGATTTCCCTGGACCAGTCCTTGATGATGATCAAGCTTTTAGGAGGCATGATGAGTCTTCATTTGCTTTGGACTCACCTAATCCAACCTTATTTGGATCGTCTTCAACCGATAAAGGTCCCCTTCAACTTGAACTTAAACCCCTTCCCTCTCATTTAAAGTATGCATTTCTTGGTGAAAATTCTTCATATCCGGTGATTGTTAATGCATGCTTGAGTGATGATGAACTTGCTAAGCTGTTGCATGAGCTAAGATTGCATAGAAAGGCCATTGGTTATACTATTGATGACTTGGTTGGCATTAAGACCTCTTTGTGCATGCATAAGATAATGATGGAAGATAACCACAAACCCTCTATTGAACATCAAAGGAGATTGAATCCTATAATGAAAGAGGTAGTCAAAAAGGAAATCATCAAATTGCTAGATGCGGGAATTATCTACCCTATCTCGGATAGTAAGTGGGTTAGTCCCGTTCATGTAGTACCTAAGAAGGGTGGGATGACCGTAGTGACCAATGAGAACAATGAACTAATCCCGACTAGGACGGTTACAGGGTGGAGGATGTGCATTGATTATAGGAAATTGAATATGGCCTCTAGGAAAGATCACTTCCCTCTCCCCTTCATTGACCAAATGCTAGAAAGGTTAGCTCAACACTCTCATTTTTGCTATCTAGATGGCTATAGCGGATTCTTCCAAATCCCTATCCACCCCGATGACCGAGAGAAAACAACCTTTACATGTCCATGGGGTACTTTTGCATATAGGAGAATGCCGTTTGGGTTGTGTAATGCACCTGCCACCTTCCAAAGATGTATGATGGCTATCTTTTCGGAATACATAGAAAATATCATGGAAGTGTTTGTGGATGATTTCTCTGTTTATGGTTCTTCCTTTGATAATTGCTTGGCTAACCTATCATTGGTATTGCAAAGATGTGAGGAGACAAATCTTGTCTTGAATTGGGAAAAATGCCACTTCATGGTAAGTGAAGGCATTGTGTTAGGACACTTGGTGTCCAACCGTGGCATTGAGGTTGATAGGGCAAAAATTGAAACGATAGAGAAGTTGCCGCCACCTACCTCGGTGAAGGGGTAAGGAGTTTCTTAGGGCATGCCGGTTTTTACCGAAGGTTTATTCAAGACTTCTCTAAAATTTCTAAGCCTCTCACTAACCTACTAATGAAGGATGTTGATTTTGTCTTTTCCAAGGATTGTCTTGAAGCTTTTTGTAGGTTGAAGAACGCCTTGATCTCCGCACCTATTATGCAACCTCCGGATTGGAGTATACCATTTGAGATCATGTGCGATGCAAGCGATGTGGCCGTTGGGGCCGTTTTAGGGCAAAGGAAAGAAGGGCGTACTCATGCTATTTATTACGCTAGCAAGACGCTAGATGATGCCCAACTCAATTATGCTACCACCGAGAAGGAGTTTTTGGCGGTAGTGTATGCATTTGAGAAGTTCCGCCCATACCTTGTTGGAGCGAAGGTCATAGTTTATACGGATCATGCGGCGATCCGTTATCTACTTACAAAGAAGGATGCCAAACCAAGGTTGATTCGGTGGATCCTTCTTCTTCAAGAGTTTGATTTGGAGATAAGAGATAAGAAGGGGTCCGAGAACTCCGTGGCGGATCACCTTAGTAGATTGCCTCCATTGGAGCTTGGAAGAGACGACATTCCAATTGATGACTCATTCCGAGATGAGCAATTGTAAATGGTAGAGGAATGCTTGTTCCATGTTTCTAGGGGAAATGAGCCATGGTATGCCGACATTGTGAATTACTTAGTATGTGAGGAAGTACCTCCAGGATTGACATATGCACAAAGAAAGAAGTTCTTCAACGATGTGAGGCATTACTATTGGAGTGAGCCACTCTTGTTCAAGAGAGGACCGGATGGGATGTTTAGAAGATGCATACCGGAAGATGAAGTGGAGAGTGTGATCCGGCATTGTCACTCCTTACCTTGTGGAGGCCATGCTAGCTCACACAAGACGTGTGCAAAGGTATTGCAATCCGGTTTTTATTGGCCTAACTTGTTTAGAGATGTGCAAGGTTTTGTAGCTGGATGTGATGCTTGCCAAAGGACGGGCAACATCTCAAGGAGGAATGAAATGCCCTTGAACAACATTCAAGAAGTGGAGATTTTTGATGTGTGGGGTGTGGACTTCATGGGACCATTCCCTTCCTCATGTGGCAATCTCTATATCCTATTGGCGGTGGATTATGTGTCAAGATGGGTGGAGGCAATCGCCTCTCCTACAAATGATGCCAAGGTGGTGGTGTGGTTCTTCAACCGGGTGATCTTCCCTAGGTTTGGAACACCAAGGGTGATCATTAGTGATGGAGGAAAGCACATCACAAATAGGAACTTTGGAGCGCTTTTGGCTAAGTATGGGGTGACTCATAAGGTGGCAACACCTTACCATCCCCAAACTAGTGGCCAAGTGGAGATCTCCAACCGGGAGATAAAGGCCATCCTTGAGAAGACGGTGTCTAGAACTAGAAAGGATTGAGCTATGAAGCTCAATGACGCATTATGGGCATATAGAACCGCCTTCAAGACACCGATTGGCACCACTCCTTACAAGTTAGTCTATGGCAAGTCTTGCCATCTTCCGGTGGAAATGGAGCGTAGAGCTTATTGGGCCATTAAGTGGCTAAATTTTGACCTCAAGGAGGCGGGAGAAAAGAGGTTGCTTGATCTAAACGCCCTTGAGGAGATCCGGTTGGACGCTTATGAGAATGCCCAGATTTACAAGGAACGAACCAAAATATGGCATGACAAGAAGATCATCCCCAAGGAGTTGAATGAAGGAGATCTCGTCCTTCTCTTCAACTCAAGGCTAAGGCTCTTTCCCGGAAAGCTCAAATCAAGATGGACCGGGCCATATGTGGTGAAGAAGATCTTTTCCCATGGAGCTATTGAGATAGGAGGGGAGCATTGTGGGAATTTCAAAGTGAATGGGCACCGCTTGAAGAAGTATATTCCGGGAGCTCCGGTGGACATGATTGCCCCACTTTACCTTGAATAGACTCCCCCGAGTTTGGTCAAGCTAATGACCTTAAAGAAGCGCTTGGTAGGAGGCAACCCATTGGTAACATTTTCTTTTTGCTTTGTTTTCTTTTTTAGATTTTTCTATCTTTGTGTGTGTTTTGTCTTCTTTGTGTGTGTGCTAGAACATTAGTAGCAATGGAAGCCTTTCTTGGCATATGAATGATGATGATGAAGCCCTTACCAATTATGGGTGGAGCGGACGCGGGACATGGACGGCTAGCGGTGCCTAGCGCGGGTTCCGAAGCTTTGATGGATGCTTAGAGCTCTCTACCATGGTTGATAGGATCATCCAACATCAATTCATTTGAACAAATCCCGAATACCATAGCAAACAATTTTACATTGTGAGAACCTTCTTTCACTCTCTCTTCTTGAATACCACATTGGGGACAATGTGTTTCTAAGTATGGGGTGGGGTTTGCATGATCCTTTGCATGATGAGCATCTAGGATAGTTTAATATTTGCACATGTCTTGCATTGTACATACTTAAAACGAAAATTCCATAAAAATCAGAAAATTTTAAAAAATTTTGTGCTTTCTAGGCTTGGACATGATCCTAATGATGAAATCTTGTCATATGAATTGGCTATGGATGGCCTTATGTGTTGAATTAATAAATGCATATGTGGACTTGAACTACTTCTCTCGAATTCTATGAATGATTTGTGACCATGATGTTTGCCTAGAAAGGATTGAGTAGTGAAAATCGAAATTACATGATAGTTCTTGCATACCATCTAGGAATGAATGAGGCAATTCAATCTTTCTCTACTTCTCATCTTAATCATGATTGCTTGAGCACCTCAATTGAGATAAATTTGACCTCTTTTAACGCATCCGGGAATAGGAGCATGCTAGTGTGTTGATGCGTGCAAAAAGCAAGTGTGGGGTGAATTTGTTGATGAAAAGAATATCATGCATAAAATGCTGAATTTGTTGTGAAAGTGTAGCCAAAATAATAAGTTTGGGGACATTGGTTTAAATGACAAGTAACTCGGTACACTTCACATAATCGGGTGTTGGTGCCTTGCCAAAGTCAAATGAACCAATAGTCCTAACGAGCTTTGGTATGTGTGCCCGGTGTGGATGCACCTCGAAAACTAAGAAAAAACCCGAGGACGGCTAATCACCAAGGTTTCGACTCTTGTACACCAATGCCATTGTCTCAAAAAGAAGTCAAAGAAAAAGAAAAGAAAGAAAAGATAGAGGAAAATATACACTTGGGGAAAGTTGATCGAGGACAAGGATGTGAAGTTAGTTCCATTCCCGAATTAGCATCACACAACCTAGAAACCCCCACCCAATCACTACATTTCTTGGCCCTTTTATCTCACAAGACCTTATGACCTATTTGCATGTTTGTAAGACTTTGTAGTTTAGATTGGATGTACTCTTGATCTTCTTGACTTCTTCATCTTTACATTTCATGCATACTTTTGAGTTAAGTACAATTGTCTTTCCATGCTTTCGTTTGTTTGATGCATGATTGCTTGTCCTTAGCCATGAAACATGACTTTGAAGGTGATCCAATAGTAGAAGCACAAACCCAAAAAGATTTTTGCCATTTTTCTGCATACATAAATCATGTCATCTCTTAATCTATAGTTGGGAATTTTCTCGGGGACGAGCAAACCTTTAGTATGGGGTATTTTGATAACATGATTTATGGGTTAGTTTTAGGCAATCATTTAGATAGAATTCTCGCTCATTCATGCATGGTTTAGCATTAGTTCGAGACATTTTGCACTCAATTCATGTATTTTGTCGAGATAGATGTCTACACGGACTTGTGCGTGTTTTATAGGTAATTCGGGAAATTTAGGAGCTAAAACGATGCATTTGAGGATCGTTTATCTAGACGACACACCCTCGGACTCATAAGGACACAAGCTATAGGCTAAGGAGGACTCATTGAACCTTGCCAACACTAGCCATGCACCAAATCACAGCTTAATGATCCAAGGCAAAGTTTCTGCACAGAATCACGGTTCTCTGACAGATCACGGCCGTGGAATCAACCGTGGTTTTTGCCAGATTCTCGTGACAACTGTGCCACGACTCTCATGGCCAGCTCATGCAAGTTTGTTATAAAAGTGGTCCTTCATGGGTTGTGAGGGGCAGCTGGGAGCATCTTGGAGCAACTCATCCATTTCCCATTTCTCTAACAAAAATATCCTCTTAAGAAGAAGATTTTTCTAGGAAGGAAAGTGTCAAAAAGGAAGAAGAAGAGCTCCATTGAAGGGAAGAAGAAGAACACACAACATTGCTATTGTTGCTAGATTTCCGGATTCTATTTTCTAGTTGTAAGAACCATTTGAACCTTCTTTTGGAAGGATTGTAAGTCTCCCAAATTCTATTTTCAGCTTGGTTTAATCCTAGTACTCTTGTTCATCTTTTTCTTCCATTCTCTTGCAAATGAATGTTATGATTTTGTGTTTGTTTGTTTCGATTTCTATTATGAATGTTGTAGGCTAAATAGATGTGGTTCTAGGGTAAGGAAAGGATGGTTATGGCTAAGGCTATGATAGGATGAACTCAGATTTATCTTTGGATGACTTGTGTGCTTGAACGTACTCTCTGTTAGGAATTACGGGTGGATCTTATCAAACCACGGCCGTGGTTTAGGTGGAACAACCCGTGATTTTCTTGGTTCGATGTATCTTGATTTAGATTGTTAGAATGTTGAAATCCTAAGTGTTTGTTAAGTTAAATCTATCCTAGGGTAACCTAGAGTTAGCAACTAAGTGTTAGGAGAGACTTACCCGGTAATCCTCACTCTTAGATTCCAAAGATAACAACCCTTAGGTAGTGGTGAGCCTAATAAGCCGCCATTGGATTAAGTATGCTGGAAAGTAGCTTGAGACTTGCCCTTCTGAGACTTACCCGGTGAGGATAGGTTAGATCCTTGAGTAAACAATCCGGTTTGAGTAGAATTCCACTCCTTAGGTTCTTAAAGACTTACCCGGTAATGAGACCTAGGAAATGGACTAGCGGATCTTGAGACCTACCCGGTGATTGATCCCAATCTAGAAATGCTTAATCCCCAACATAGTTAATCCAAGAATTGAATAGATAGCTTGAGTCTTATGCCATGACCGGAACTTCCAACCCCTTTGATCTATATCTTGTTTAGTTGTTCATTCGTGTTCATTCATAGTTTAGTTGATTGATTGTTTTGCATGTGTTGAGATCTTTGATTGATCACCAAAAAATCAACCAAAAACATTTGAGATTTTCATTTCTTTATTTCTTTCTTTTCTTGCACCCTGGGTCTTTACTAAACTCAATCTCAAATCGAATCAATTTCACTTTAGTCTTTGTGTTCGACCTCGGAATATTATCCCTACTACAAACGTCCTGTACACTGCGGGTTTCGCTAGGAGTTAGGATAATTATAACGAGTATAAATTTAAAACCCAATTGTGCATCACAATCTTAGCGTAACACTCCCCTCTACCGTAACTAAGGACAACCTAGCTACACAATCATCGGATATAAAAGAGTGCGTAGCACCCGTATCAAATAAAACTCGGAACGAAATGCTGTGAATCTGAATAGTACCTGTAGTTGCTGGCGCTGATGGATCAGCAGCACTCCTCAACTCGAACACCCTAGCCTGTGTGCCTCTAGTCTCCTGGGTACCTCCACCACGACCTCTACCTCGGCCCTGTCCCTGGGCTGATCCTTGGGTACGAGTCTGACCCTGACCTCTCTGCTGAAAACCCGGAGACTGAAACTGTGGCGGCCTCTGGCTACCCCCTACTACACCAGCAGGTGAAGAACATTGCTGTGACTGGGACTTGCCCTGACGGCAAAAAGCGGCTCGGTGGCCCATCTGACCACAAGTGAAACATGCCATAGGTGGCTTCCTACTAGTGCTCTTCATGTGCCCATATCCTCCACAACCGTGACACTGTGGTCCCCGACCGGGCGCCTGCATCGACTGCTGTGGACCGGAACGTCCCTGTGTCTGGCTGCGTCCCTGCCCTGAGGCTCCTGCCTCTAAACTGGCTGGTAAAGTCCTCTGTCTCTTGTCCGGCCCACCGGACTGTGCCGCCCTCCTAGACCCAAGGCGGTCTCTCTCATAGGCCGAAGCTCGGTGTTGGTACTCCGTGAGTGAGGCACAACGAAATCCTGCAAGGTAAGCACGGGTGGACTCCCTCAGTCTCCTAGAAAAGAGGTAGACATGCTGGTCTGCCAGGGGTGCAGCGGGTCGCAACAAGGCTAACTCCGCCCGAAAACGTCTAATCGCCTCCATGACTGGTACGTCCTCAAATCACGCCTCTAAGAAATCCTGGACTCTGTCTCTTCGCAGTGAATCTGGACAGAATGTCTCTCTAACGAGACTCAGCAGCTGATCCATCCTAGTCACACCTCCTCTAACGGTCCTCCACCAATACTTGGCCTCCTCTCGAAATAACGTCTAGACTATCTCCACCTGTCTCTCCTCTGGACAACGGATCGCCTCTAGTGCCGACTCCACATGCCCAATCCAGTGCTCAACCTCCAACCCTACCTTCCCATTAAAGTAGGGTACATGCTGTTGGTTGAAAGCCTTCAACCATGAATCAGGTCTTGGAGACCTCAACTCATCTCTAGCTCTAGCGACCTCTATAAGCGGCTCGGGCGCAACTGCCGCTAGTGCAAGTACCTCTGGTGCGGCCCTAATAGGAGTAACTCTCTGCGAGACCTCAGCTGATCTCGCAGGTGCAGGTGCAGGCACCGGTGGTACGGGAGGTGGTGCTCCTGTCCTGAATGCCTCCTCCACTCGGCGTACGTAGTCTGCAAATACAGTAGCTCCAATAGATGGTCCCCCAGTCCTAGCAGATGGGGAACTATGGGCTCCGGACCTCACAACTGTCCTATCTCTAACCTCGGGAATGACGCTCTCAGCTACGTCCTACACGGGAATCTCAGCTGTTGGCGGATCCACAACGAGTGGATCCGCAATGGGAATACGTCCCCGACCTCTCGTGCCTGGAGGTCTCCCTACCCGTCCTCGTCTTTGGGCGGTAGGTGGAAGATGGGGTCTACCCCTGGCGGGTCCTACGTAAGCGGTGGCTCTCGTACGTGCCATCTGATAGCGTATGGCATATATTTATATAAATACGTATGTAATACTTATGAACTTAATATGATAATAATTCATAAAAGCATGATGATAACCATAAACCAAGAGTACAACCATGGCCCATAAGCCCAATCACCCTAAGGTCATATACATAACTAGATACATACAAGTCCACAAAACATCCTAAGGCCGTACATAAATATATGACTATGTAATAATATATATATATATATATATATATATATATATATATATATATATATATATATATACGTCAATCAGATCCAAGAATCTATGTCGCCGAGGTTTGCGTGAGGAGTGGTGGTCCCGTAAATTCTAACCCAATCCCGACTCATGCATATGAATTTTGAAAACGAAAAAGTCAGAACCCGTGGGGTTCTGTTTATTCCCCATTCGGCCTTTAGAAGGTTGCGAGTGCCATTGTTGTCAACCTAGGGCTCTGATACCACTTTTGTAACACCCCAAATCCGTGGGATATTGGGATGCTACGAGCGAGACCTCACAATGGGTCCCGACCCTTAGCTTGACAACAATTTCACCGGACCTTTCCAACATGGCACAAATAAAGGCAAAAACTCAAATCGTTTATAATGTATGCGAGAAACTGAAAGTAAAAGTACAAAGTGGAAACTCAGCCAAGTCCTCAAAACGACACAATCTCAAAGTATACATCCTAAAACCATAAATCCAAACATAACAAAATAAACCCAAAAACGCCCCCGTCCTATAATGTACGGCGACCCTCGGCTGTCCACTCCTCCACCTCACTCGGCGGCGTTCCTAACCTGCAGGGCGTCTACACAAACGGTTTAAAACTGTTAGATCATATTCTAAGCATTAGAAACGGGGTGAGAAGCACGATCACAAACAATCATCATAAACACACACGCATCATACTACAAGACATACAAATCCGGTTTATTATCTTTATTATTATTAAGCCATATCCCGTTCTAGTTCAACTTCTTTTGTGACACGAGAATCTCCCGAAACTCACCTCGGTCCCCACTTACCGGCATGGAACGGTACGGATGCCTCCAACCGTCTAACCAGCACGGGCTAGTCGCCGAGAACCTCCTAGCTCTCGCAAGAGGTAGGCAGTGATGTCACCGCCCGTTATCATACACTTGGACCAAATAATATAAAGTCGGTGATCCTATTAACGGTTTAGTTGTTTATAAAAATTCAACAATAACACACACCACATCACACACACCGATGCTAATACGCAAAATACAAACTAAGTAAGTCCGGAGACTTACTTCTCTCGAGGTAACTCGAATAAACCACTCTCAATTTCCCGCAGGAAAACGCTCAGAGCCTGCCCAAAGGAGGCACTATCAATAACCGACTAAAAGCTAAATGTTCTCGGACTTCTAGTTTTCAACATATATAAATATGATATCTACTCTATCATGCTAGGTCCATTTTGTAATCCCGAAGGTCATCCTAAGATCGTAGATAAGATAATTCCATAAGTTCAATACCCAAACCCTAAAACCTATGATTCATGGCCACTACCTGGCATTTGCTCTACGTTACGCTAAGTTTGCCTAACATGCTATACTACCATAACCGAACTAGCGAAGGAGAAATACTCACACGAGATCCAAGTTTAAGCACGGTCTATGGAGATCGAGTTTGGGTTCGTTGGTCTATATGGCCGCTTCTGGACCTAAAACCAAAACTAAGCGAAATTATCACAAACGCTAATTTTGAAAGGAGGGTTTAGCGCAAAAAGATTTTTCAATGAAAACTCTATTTTCCAAAGCCGGGGTTAAACTTGTTAATACCAATTCCGGGCAAGACATACCAAAAATGGACAGTTGATTGAAAACCGAATTTCAAATTATCCAACAATCGAATTTTTAAACCATCTAAGACACCAATTAATTTGTCAAGGAGTTGGGTCACAAAGCTTAACCAAATTTGGGGTTTAAGAATATTAATAATTTACTGCAGGGTAAAAAAGTCCTTTTTCCAAAGTTTTAGGGTCAAAACTGCAATGCCACATCAAAAGGGGTCATAATTGTAAATAGGTGCAAAGAGAGGTGCCATTTACAATAATAATAAAAAACAAAACCCTCTTAAGTATTGTTAATCGACAGGAGACGGAGAAGAGGGCAAGGGTTGGTGGCGGCTGCTAGGCGGAGGGAGGAGAAGGCCGGCGCTCCTGGTGCGACTCCGGCGGCGGCGAGCGGCAGCCTAGACTCTGGCTTTGGTGGCCCACTCCGGCGATTGCTACACGGAATTAGGGCGGACTGTTATACAGAAGAAAGGAGAGGAAGAAAAGAGGGAGAAGTCGGCGTCATTTACAGTGCCGGAGACATTGTGGCTTAGCGGAGGACTGCGGCGCGGCTGCGGCTCCTTCCGGCGAGCCCCTTGGCGGCTTCGAGCAGCTCTGCACAACCCGGTGGACTGCGATGTTGTGCGGCGGTTCACAACGAGAGGAGAAGGAGCAGCGTAAGGGAGGGATTGAGAGAAGGAGTGTGGGAGAGATGGAGAGAAGGAAAGGGCTGCTGGGGTAGTCATCACAGGAGGAGGGCGAGAGGTCGGCCTTCAGGCTAGGCAGGTAGGCTGCAAAAGCGTGCAGAAGAAGCGAGGAACGAGAAGTCGCTGTTCGTGGCGGCCATTCAGCACGCAAGTCACAGGAGAGAGGAGAAAAAGAGAAAAGGAGAAATAAATAAAAATAAATGGGTATTAAGGCAAAACTCGATTAACTGATCGGAACGGGATTTCCCGGATTGATAAATCCCGACTCTCCGACTAAAATAGATTAATAAAATACGGAAAAGGTATTTTTAATATATATAAAAATACTTTTATTAAAAATCAAGCTACTAACGAATCACTAGAAGGGAAAGAAAACGAAGTCGGAACGCACCCGAATAAACGGGGCGTTACACAAATATTAATGTAGCATGATACAGGTATGCTTTGTCAAGGCATATGGCTTATCTAAACTAGTGTATGTGAAATAGTGTTACCTTTTACACACTTGATAACTCCACCTTTGTTATTAATTGTTTTATTTAAAGGATGGAAGACTTAACATATAAATGCGGTTTTATAAACTAACAAATATCGATTATATTTCTAGATTGCTTGTCTTGGTTTGTTTGTGAAAGTGTGTGTAGGTCTTGGATAGCATTACAAGGGAAGATCTCGGCTAAGAGATTAACTACAATAACGTACCTACAACAACAAAGGAGCATATGTAAGAGATGATCTTAAACGACAACAAAGCAACCAACCAAGAAGATAGGCGTTTGAAGATAAGATCGTAAGAGAAGATCTTTGCTGAAGATTTAAAATGGATAAGAAGATCTCAAGTGGCTATAAAAGTTGGTTGAGGAGAAGATTCACTTGAAGATATCCAACAACTTTCAAGTGAAGAACGTTGAAGAGAAGATCTCAACTATTTGAAAATCTTATTTGCAACGGCTACTTCTCAAACAACGTGAGAAGATCTCGCTCAAACAAACATCGGATTCTGTGGAAGAAAGACGTTACAACGATTGCAAGACAGCGGCTAAAATAAGATTCTCCATAGAAGACTATAAAACCAGGAAGTCGATGAAAATATTGTTCATCAACTCCATAAAATTTGTTAGGGCATTCGTAAGCCCAAATGGAATCACTACAAACTCGAAGTGTCCATAACGGTACGAAATTCCGTCTTGTGCACGTCCTGCTCCCTCACCCTCAACTAGGGATATCCTGAACGTAAGTCGATTCGGGAGAACACTGTCGCTCCTTTAAGTTGATCAAGCAGATCAACAATACGAGGCAATGGATACTTGTTCTTGATGGTCACCTTGTTCAACTCTCTGTAGTCAATGCATAGTCTCAATGATCCATCCTTATTCCACACGAAGAGGACAGGTTCAACCCATGGGGATATGCTAGGGCGGATGAAGCCCTTCTCAGCCATCTCCTCGAGTTGCTTCTTCAGCTCCAACATCTTGACAGGCGCCATACGATATGGGGCCTTTGAGATTGGTCTCGTACCAGGCTCCAACTTGATATTGAAGTCTGCACTCCTTTGAGGCGGCAAGCTAGATGGCACAACGAACACGCCTACAAACTCACAAATCACTAGGATATCCTCCAATGCTGGACTCACTCCATCCTTCATGGCATAATACATCAGTCATCATATCCGTGTGCTATCAGCCTCGCTGCTCGTACGACACTGATGACAGAACCCATCTTCCCAAGGTCCTACCTCGGAAGAACTCTATGTGACCCACCTCGGTAGAGACTCTCATAGTCCTGCTACCTACATCTAATACCACAAGATGTCTACACATCCAGTCCATACCTAATATGACTTCTTCATGTATCAATGGCATGACAAAGAAGTCCACAAGCAGCACACGAGTCCCTAAACGAACGGGACAACTACGTATCTCACAGGTACCTCTAACGTTGCTACCATCAGTTAACCATATAGTAAAGGGTATCCCATCTATAGTAGCTAAACCCAGATTCTCAACACATACATCAGAAATTAAGGAATGCGTAGCACCCATATCAAATAAAACTCTAGCAGGTAAACCATGAAGTAGAATGGTACTTGTAGCAACCGGTGTAGGCGGCTCCTTTGTACTCCTCAACTCAAAGTCTCTTTCCTGATATCCTTTGGTGCGAGTGGTACTTCCACCACGACCTCTACCTCTACTCGGGCCGGGAGCAGATCCCTGTTATGATGCAACTCCACCCTGCGTACAGAAGGCAACTCTATGACCTGGTCTACCTTAGGTGTAGCAAGTCACTGGTGGTCTCGTACACAATGGTCGTATATGTCCAAGATCACCACAGTTGAAGCAATTTCGTCCCTTCTCTGCAGTCAATGCAGATGAGGGGTAACCCTGACATCTTTGGCTCTGCCTAGAATTAGAAGCTCCTCCAACGCTAATGGTTTGCCCAGTATGTTGCCTCTTCTTAGACCATCCCGTCTGAGAAGCCCTCCTCTACCTGGCCCTCTCACGCTTATAAGTTGAGGCCCGGTCTTGGTAATCTGTTAAGGAATCACAATGGAATCCCGCCATATATAAGCGTGTACTCTCCCTTAGCCGACGGGAGAACAGGTACACATGTTGGTCCTTAGAAGGTGTAGCTGGACCTAACAATGCCAACTCTCACTAGAAGCGGCGGATGGCATCTGCAATCGGCACATCTTCAAAGCCTGCCTCCACGAAGTCCTGCAACTTCTCCCTCCTCAATGAAGTAGGGCAGAACTGCTCTTTAATCATACTCCTCATTTGATCGTAGCTAGTTGCTCGGGCTCGTACGGTCCTCCACCACTGATGAGCAAGATCTCGGAATAGAGTGTGTACTACCTCTATCCGCCTATCCTCTGGACATTTGATGGACTCAAAGGTAGAATCCACTTGTCCAATCCAGACCTCTAGCCTAAACCCCACCTTCCTAGAGAAATGGGGTACGCCCAGCTCATGGAATGCCTTCAACCAAGTATCTGGTTGAGGCCCTCTATACTCCTCTAGAGCTCGAATAGTCTCAGCAGCACGTGCCGGAATAGCTGGCACCTGACTGGCTCCCTGGGACATCTGAGAAAATCCCTCGTGCACCAGTAGATCTGGGGCCCGTCTGCCTGCTCTGGCAGCCTCCGCCACTCGTCGGATGTAATCACAAAACTCTTACCCCCTCATGGAGACAAGATCCGAGTCATCTGACTAGACTCGGTGTGACCGTTGTCTCCCAGATCCACCGCTCCTAGTCCTTGGGACAACACACTCAGAAATCTCGTCATGAACCTCCTTCACCACTGGTGGATCAGCAGTGAGAACTGGTCCTTGTCGTATCACGCCCGAAGGAAGTGGTGGTCTACCTCTACCTTGGCCTACAGTAAAAGCTGCTCCAGTCCGTACCATTTACGGGGTATGCACACCTACCTTATAAGGCTATATATATGCCATATGTATATATATATATAACACATACACATAATCCATAATGCATATATATATATATATATTTATACTGCTGAGATCCACGGCAGATGTGATGACTTCTCGTACATCCTATCCCAAAACAACAACTTTTAATGCCAAAATCTTTTGAAAACGTCAAACCCCTTTCGGGATCTTTTTTTTATCCATCCAACCTCATTGTAGGTAGCAAGTGCCATTGTTGTCAACCTAATGCTCTAATACCAACTTTGTAACACCCCAAATCTGCGGGACTCGGGATGCCACATTGGTCTAGGATCTCACAATGGACCCTGACTATAGTCTAACAACAAGTTCACTAGACCTTACAACATGGCACGAAAACATTATCTAACCATACATATATAAGGTAACGCATAAGCACAAACACAAGTCCTGAAAGGTAAACACATAATCATGCTATCACACATTTACCCATTTTATCATCTTTATATAATAGTCATTCACCCAAATTGTGTATATATATATAGATAGATGATACTTTGTGAGACGAGGACCGTATCATCCCCGCCTCTGGGCCTGACGTCCATCTGGAAGTGGTGTTGGTCAAACAACCCGTGTACCCTATGGGAGTGGATTGCGCCCTTCTTGTATACTAGATGGCATGAGCAGAGAGAACCCCCCAAACTCCTTACACGATGAAGGGAAGGGTTATCAGTTCCACACACTAGGGTAATCAATAAAGCATAGGCCGGTAATACTCGACATCGCATGCTATCATATCAAGCAAATAATTCACACACCACTCATACAACACCCAATATAAGGATGGTAGTTAAGTAAGTCCTATGGACTTACCTCAACCTTATACAAAATCAACCATAATCATCCTCTAGTCGTTAGAGGAAAACTGCCTAATAACAAGGCATATAGAGATATATCAATCTCCTATTAATCAAAGGGGTCACACCTAGACCGAAAGGGATCCATAGCTTCAAATTACATGCTAAACCTTAAAGCCACATCAGGGCATATAACCAACTCATGATATCATCATCAAACTAAAAGTCCATAATTACTAGAATAATATAACGACCATAATGGAATTTCTAATGATCCATTTTAATAATCTTAAGGTCAATTTATACTAAACCGCAATATAGAAAACGAATAAATTCATATCTTATTTGTTACTAACCCGATATACGATCCGGAAGAAGATATGGACATCTGACAAAGCAGGGAGTAAGAGCACGGTAAGAAACTCCGTGTCTGATGATTTGCGGTGATCGTCGGTGTTCCGATAGCGGTAAACGGAAGCTTTACCAAAAAGCTAACAAACAGGAAATAAATTGGTATCACGTTGAAGAGAACGAGATAAGGGATTCGATGGTACAAACGGATCTAAAATTGGATTGGAGATGAAAGAATTATGGCCGAATAATGTGTGTAAATTCGGCCGTCTTCTCTCGACCCTCTCTTCTCTCAAACAATTGTGAATTGCAAAATGGGTCTGGAGGTAAGCACAAATGCCGCCTTTTCCTTTTGTACATATCTATACTTTAATATAAATGTATTGACAAGACTAATTCCTTGGGTCCTTTTTATCTTATCAAAGTGATTTCCTAACTTAACACTAAAGCAAGTGTATTGGTCAAATAAAGTTCGAACCCAAGAGAGTTTGGTTGATGTTTATATTAGATTCAGTTATTCACAATGTCACTAAATAAAAAAAGGGGGGGATTTGGATTGAAATGTAACAAGGCAAAGCATAAGAAGCAAGTAAAAAGGTGAATAAGGTGATGAGAAATGAACTACACTGGGTTGAATCTTAGCATGCAATGCTACTTTGGTTGGTTCCTTTTATAAGTTTTATAGCAATGTTCTCGTCTTGATCATATGTATGTATTGAGCCAACCGGCATCAACAAAACTTAAATAGTTAATGTTCCATAAACCTACAAGAACAAGTCACAAGTCACAAGTTAGCTTGCAAACAAAGACAAAGAGATATAAAGAGAAGAATAAAACCATTAGACTTTTCATTATATTTGTATTCCATTTCCTTGAAGTAATCACAACTAGTTTTTACCTAAAGGTTTCTACTAGATTAAAGACCCGAACCCGGAATCTATTAATCCTAGTTCTTTGCATTCAATTAGACACTAAGGTGATCAATCTTAAGTGATAAGAAACATGCAATTAGATAAGTAAAGCTCAAGGACTACAAAACATAAACTGAATAATACTTATATTTAAAAGGACTTACAACCAAAGCAGCAATATAGCTTCAAAACAACCCAATGTAGCAAGGAAATTAGAAGCTCATTACACAAAGGAAGCAAGAGAAAAGAGAGAATAAAAATGGAAAATGGTGGATTAATCTAGCAATCAGCCATGGACCTATTTATACTACAATTGGCACTAAATGGGATTAAATGGCCGGCCTAAACAGCCACCTTTAATGCCATAAAGGTGGTGCAAATAGCCGGAGTAAAGTCTCTGTCGCTGAACCGCAGGGGCGGCCTTCAGGACCGCAAGGGCGGTTTAGGCGAAAACCGTTGGAGTTCTTCATGGCCGCAAGGGTGGCCTGGCAATTCCGCAGGGGCGGACCTTTAATGTTCTTCAAACATGTGACTCTTCATCTTTCTGTCGCTTCTGATGTCGAGCCGCAGGGGCGGCCCAATGTCACTGCAGGGGCGGTGACACTAGCTCTTCGGCTTCACAGATCCGCAGAGTGGTCCGCAGGCAGAGGCGCAGGGGCGCCGGCTTCGCTTCTTCAAGGTAAGTCACCGCAGGGGTGCCCAGGATAGGCGCAGGGGCGGTGATAGTCTTCGTTCTAGGCGCTGGTGAAGGTGCATGCTGCATTTCGGAATGTAGTGTCACCCGCAGGGGCGGTGACACTGCTCCGCGTGGGCGGTGAGGTACCAGAAGCTTGTCTTGGTGAATGTTCTTCAACTCCCAAGTGCTTCTAACTTCTCTTTTAGCTTCTTGTAGGCTTCTTCTTTTGGATTAAGAAGTTAGTAGCATAAACCGACTCTAATACAATAAAAAGACTATAAAAACAAACCTAAATGATAGTGATTCCATCAGCTATCAAACTCCCGCATACTTAGACCTTTTACTCGTCCCGAGTAACACAAATAACAGTAGTTCAGACTCAAAGGCCTCAGGAAGCATGGGTTAGAGGCATAGATAATGGAGCCAAGAGAAAAACCAAGAAAGAAAGAAGGAAAAAGAGAGAAAAATGAGGAGAAAATGAGAAAGCTACCATCCTTATTGCTCCAATAGTGACCTACCCGGACAACATCCTTATGACTCCCCTTCTTATGCCGCCAAACGTCGGAAGGGAAACCTACACTCGGTATCGCTCATTTCGCCAAGGTGCCCTTTCGGGTTTTCACCTTGCCACTCTTCTTCTTTTATTGATGATCTCACTTAATCCTCACATCCCTCAAGTCCATTTTTTCACCAACCTAATGTTGGTCGGAGTACCTTCTTTCTGCCTAAACCGGCCTTTTGGATTTTCGGTTTATCCAAGGATTTTCATGCCTTTTTCAAATTCTTTGGCTTTTTTTTCTCCATTTTTTTTTACTGAAGTTGAAATTGAATTACAAATCTTGCAAATTCAAAGCAAACACAATTTTAAACACTCAAACAAACTATACATGCAAATGTTATTCCCTCCCCATACTTGAAGCACACTTTGCCCTCAAAGTGGAAAATGAAAGCAAAGATAAATGTGGAGAAGGGAGAAAGACAATACCCACTAGTGGGACGGTCCGGCTGGACCATCCGGACCCTCCCCCGGGGGATATGGGAAGTGGTGGAAGAAGTGCTCCTGCCGGCGGTAGATCTCATCGATGCGGTACTGCTGAGTATCCATCCGGTTACCAAACGAGGTCTCAAAGTTGGCTTGCCAAGCCAAATGCTGAGCCTCAAGCTGTTGTTGTTGGGCCGCCTGCCAAGCATCTTGCCTCCGGTCAAAGTGGGTGGTCATGCTAGTGGGGAAACTTGTCTCCAAGGCCTGATGCTGCTCCAACATGGTCCAGTGACACTCGGTCTGCTAGGCCTGATGTTGAGTGGTGAAGAAGCCATCTGAGCCTAGAAGCTCCTAAGCTCGAGATCGTCATCACTTGCTGAAGTATACATCTCCTCAACATTTGGAATGGGCATATGCTCCTCATAAGGAGCCCGGCTAGAACTCGCATCATGTCTCTCCACAATGACCACCTGATGCCGCCTCGACATAAATGGATCAGCCGGGATGTACAACTTGGAGAGTTCATTGGCAAAGGGAAGCGGCCGTGGAAGGTAGGTGATGTGGCTCCTATCTACAAAGGAAAGCCAAAATAGGTTCTCCCCGTCCCTCTTGAGGATCTTGCACCTCCGAAGCATACCTTCCGTATAGAATGAGACTGCCATCCCATCTTCGAGGTCGGAAAGGTCCATCACCTGTTCGGCAATAAAAGAGATCACCCTGCCGCCAACAATATCCCGTGGCTCGTTCTTCCTAATCCGCTTCAATGTAGTAAGGAAGAGGAACGACCAATCCGGCACCTTCTCACTCATTGGTAGGCAGGCATAGAGCAATGGAAGGTCCTTAAGAGCGACCTTGTTCTCCTCCTTGTGTCCACAGAAGACATTAATGAGGATCTTGGAGAGGACTCTCACGCAAGGGTGAGTGAGTTTGTTGGAATATTCACCCCCGGCATGAAACTCGGAGCCGGTGGCCATCTGCCAAAACTCACATAGGTCCTGGGTAGGAATGGGCTCGCACCAATTCTCGGAGGTGTTGAGAGTCACCCCAAAGGCCTCCTGCAGCTGGGAGTAGTCCATTGTGTACTTCTGTTTATTGAACTTGAAGGAAAGTCCAACATACACGTGATCCTACTTCTCCATGTTGAAGGTGGCGATGAAGTATCGGTTGAGCTCGGGATATGTGGGAGCACTCTTCTTCAGAAATCCCTGAGCCCAGCGTTGGTGAGGAACGATTGCATGCTCTCCAACATTCCCAACTTCTCCAATGTTGGGATGTGCAAAAACCGAGTTGCATACACAACCCGATCTTGCACAATCCCATAGCGGGTCTTCTCAATCTCGGACATCTTGTATTTTGTTTGGGGTTCCATTTCTTGCAAGTAATCAAACAAAGGAATTAGAAAGTTCAGAAATTAGAGAAAGAGATGAACCCTCTAATGCTATTTCCGCAAGGGCGGATGTGAGATACGCAGGGGCGGGAGAAAATGCTAAAGGCTGTTTTTAGTGGTGAGGAGTGTAGTAGCGTAGAGGACTGTAGTAGGGTAGAGGTTTGTGAGATTGATGGTGGCTTCTAGCTGGTGGTGATGTCGCCGGAGGTGGTGGAGAGTGGATGAAGGTGGTTGTTGGTGGTGAGGAGTGTAGTAGGGTAGAGGTTTGTGAGATTGAGGGTGGTGATGGTTGTGAGAAGGGAGAGGGTGGCACAGGGGCATCGGAGGTCGTGGTGGTGGCGTCGATGAGGTGGCGTAGGGGGCGTGAGCAATGGTGTCGCGAGGGAGAGATTAGGGTGCAGGGGCGTGAGGGTTTTGAGAGTGAGAGGTCGAGAGAGAGAAGTGAGTGGTGGGTGAGGGAGGAGAGGGGTTGATGGGGTAGGTGTAGGGTATTTTGGGATTTCTTATTTTCTTTTTTGGGTAAACCCGCAGGGGAGGGGGCTTGTCACCGCTGGGGCCGTGACAAGGAAGAGGGGGACGCGCAGGGGATGCATGTCAAGAGTGGCTGCCACAAGGGTGTAGGGATGTCACCGTGGGGGCGGTGACAAAGTTGTTGCAGACACAGGCCCATCGCCGGGTGCGTAGCTGAGCAAGGTTATCTCCGTAGGGGCGGGGACACTGAGCCGCATGGGTAGTTTTCTTGACAGAATCTCCTCTTCTTATTCCTTCAGGTTGCCTCCCGATCAGCGCCTTTGTTTTACGTCGTTGGCTCGATGTAACGACCCTACTTCTCTGCTTGGCCCTCCTCCAGCACCATTTCATCAATGGGATCATTCTTTACTCCTTCAAGGTAAGGCTTGAGCCTTTGTCCGTTAACGCCATGAGGGTACACTTCAGCTATCACGTACGGACCTCTTCACCTTGAATGCATCTTACCTTCAAAAAGTTTCGAATGAGATTGAAAGAGAAGGACTTTGTTACCTACTTTGAAGTCTTTCCAGAGGATGTTTTGGTCATGCCACGCTTTGGTCTTTTTTTTGTATGCAGTGGCATGGCCATATGCATTTGATCTCAATTCCTGCAACTGTGGCAATTGGAGTTTCCGGAACTCTCCTACCTCCTCTACATTCATGTTGCACTTCTTTACCGCCCACCATGCCTTGTTCTCAAGCTCCACCGGAAGGTGGCAAGCTTTTCCGAACACAAGCCAGAATGGAGAAATCCTTATAGGAGTCTTATATGTTGCCCGGTATGCCCATAGAGCGTCATTTAGCCTCAAACTCCAATCTTTACTTCCGGGAGAAACCATCTTTTCAAGGATGCTGTTGATACTCGTTGGTGGACGTGGTACTTCTTAAGGAGAGCGGTGATCGTTTTGTTGTGAAAATGGGTGCCCCTATCACTTATCAAAGCCTTCGGGATTCCGAATCTTGTAAAAATATTATCCTTAAGAAAAGTTGCAACCACTTTAGAATCATCAGTTTTGGTGGCCTTTGCTTTCACCCACTTGGAAACATAGTCCACCGCAAGTAATATGTAAGTATGCCCAAAAGAAGTAGGGAAAGGACCCATGAAATCAATCCCCCATACATAAAAAATTTCGCAAAATATAAGAGAGGACAGAGGCATTTCATGTCTCCTAGAGATGTTACCTACTATTTGGCACTTATCACACACTTTGCAAAACGCAAAAGCGTCTCTAAAAATGTGTGGCCGAAAGAACCCCGCATCTAAAACCTTTCTAGCAGTTTTGTTGGCCCCAATATGCCCCCACATGCTTCAGAATGACAGAATTTTATGATAGATTATACCTCATTGTCCGGGATGCAACGGTGTATTACTTGGTCACGACAATGCTTCCAAAGGTAGGGATCATCCCAAACATAATGTCGATCTTCGGCCTTCACCTTCTCTCGTTGTGCCTTGTTGAAGTCTTAAGGATACTCACCCCTAACAAGAAAATTTACAATGTCAGCAAACCAGGGCTTTACTGATTGTAGTTTAAACCAAACCTCTATCGAGTGATCCACAAGGGCGCCTAGCTCGAGCCGCAAGGCCGGCTGTGCGTAGGGGCGGGTCTCTTGAGGCGCAGGGGTGGTTACACAACAAAGGGTTGTGTAGAAGGTGTCGTCTGGGAAGCTTCCAACTATTTCCCTTCCTTTGGCTGGATCTTCTTCCTCCTTCACTAGCCTGCTCAAATGATCGGTCACCAGGTTCTCAGCCCCCTTCTTGTCCCGTATCTCTAGGTTAAACTCGCTTAGAAGGAGCACCCACCGAATCAATCTTGACTTTGCTTTCTTCTTCGCCATGAGATACCTAAGAGTTGCATGGTCAGTAAAAATGATTACTTTTACTCCAAAAAGGTACCGTCTGAATTTCTCAAGTTCAAAAACCACCGCTAGCATCTCCTTCTCGGTGGTGGAGTAATTCCTTTGTGCTCCATTCCGCATCATGGATGCATAATGGATGACGTGTGAGGCTCTTCCATCCATATGTCCTAAGACAGATCCTACAGCGTAGTCGCTGGCGTCACACATAATCTCGAAAGGTTTCTCCCAATCCGAAGACCGGATTATCGGTGCACTAGTGAGGCATGCTTTCAAAGTGTCGAAAGCTTTCTTGCAACTTTCATCCACTATGAAAGTGGCGTCTTTCTTGAGTAATTCACACAATGGTGCCGAGATCTTTGAAAAGTCTTTGATGAACCTCCGATAAAAACCTACATGACCAAGAAAAGAACGGATTTCACCAATGTTAGTAGGATAAGGTAAACTTTGAATAACATCAACTTTTGCCTTATCTATCTCTTTCCCTTTTGAGGATATCACATGTCCTAGCACTATTCCTTGTTCAACCATGAAATGGCATTTATCCGAATTAAGAACTAAATTAGTATCAACACATTTTCCAAGAAGGAGTTTTAAATGTCCTAGGCATGCATCAAAACTATTTCCATGGAGGGTAAAGTCATCCATAAATACCTCAATAAAATTCTCTATGTATTCAGAAAAGATACTTATCATGCACCGTTGGAAGGTGCCGGGAGCATTGCAAAGTCCAAATGGCATTCTGCGGTACGCAAAAGTGCCAAATGGACAAGTGAAAATCGTTTTTTCTTGGTCTTCCGGAGCAATGGCTATTTTGAAATAGCACGAGTATCCGTCCAAAAAGAAATAGTAGGTGTGACCTGCAAGACGTTCCAACATTTGATCAATAACAGGTAATGGAAAGTGGTCTTTACATGTTACCTTGTTTAGTTTGCGGTAGTTAATGCAAACTCTCCAACCGGTTTGTGTTTTAGTCGGGACCATTTCTTCATGTTGATTCTCCACCATGGTGATACCCCCCTTCTTTGGCACTACCTGGGTTGGACTAACCCACTTACTATCCGAGATGAGGAAAATCATGTCTGCTTGGAGGAGCTTCAATACCTCCTTTTTGACCACTTCCATCATTTGTGGATTCAACCTTCGTTGAGGTTGCCTAGATGATTTCGCCTTTTCCTCAAGTAGAATTATATGCATGCAACTGGATGGACTTATCCCTTTGATGTCCGCAATGCTCCATCAAAGGGCCGTCTTGTGTTCTTTCAACACTTTCACCAAATTGTCCTCTTGACCGGTTGTAAACTTGTTAGAGATAATCACCGGTAAGGTATTTTTGTGCCCTAGAAAAGCATACTTGAGGTGAGGTGGAAGGTCCTTCAACTCTATCTCCGGTGCCAGCACTATAGATGGAACAAGCTTCTCGCTTGGGGTTAGTAAAGTGGGCCCAGTGGCCAAAATGGACATAGGTAACCTCTTGTGCCCATCCAATTGGGCTAGGACCTCTTTTATGCTAGCTGTCAATGCATATTCTGAATTATGATCGTCAATGTCATGTTCAATTATATTTTTCTACTAGTCAATGTCAAAAATAACAAAAACATCTTACATAGAAGGTTCAATAATATCAATGGCACATAAGGAATGATCATCAATAGGAAATTTCATTGCATCATATATGTCAAATTCAACTACCTCCCCATCAAACTCCATGGTTAATTTGCCACTAACATAATCGATTTTAGTCCTAGCGGTTTTTAGGAATGGTCTTCTGATAGTTGATGGAATCACTATCATTTAGGGTAGTTTTTAGAGTCTTTTTATTGCATTAGTGTCGGTTTATGCTACTCACTCCTTGGTCCAGAAGAAGAAGATCAAAAGAAGCTAAGGAAGGAGTTATAAGCACTTAGGAGTAAAGATCGATCAAGAAGCAAAGTTTTTGTTGCTCAACCGCCCCCGTGGGCCCTTGCAGCCACCCCAACGGGTGACACTTTCCACTGAAGCACTCCTAGCACCTTCACCAGCGCTGGCCAAGATGCAGATCACTGCCCCTGCGCCACCCATCGGTGCCCCTGCGGTGACTTGCCCGGACAAGACGAAGACCAGCTCCCCTACGCCTCCCACTGCGCCCTGCCTGCGCCTCGCCTTGGGAGCTGGAAGGCGAAGAGTCAGTGTCACCGCCCCTGCGTTGGCCTTAAGGCGCCCCTGCGCCTGGACATCACAAACGTTAGGAAGGCGAAAGGTCAGACGTTGAAGAGCATTAAAGATCCGCCCCAGCGGATCCTGAAGGCCGCCCTTGCGGTGTAACGCCAGAAGCTTTACTCCGGTTGTTTACACCACCTTTATGGCATTAAATGTGGCTGTTTTAGGCCGGCTATTTACTCCTAATTTAGTGTCTTTTGTAGTATAAATAGTCCATGGCTGATTGCTAGAATTATCCATGCTTTTCCTCACAAAATCCATTTTAGACTTGAGTTTTTCCATTGTAATGAGTTGCTAACTCCCTTGCTACATCGGGTTGGTTTGAAGCTGCTTTGTTGCTTTGGTTGTAAGTTCTTTTAATATAAGTTTTTATTCAGTAATGCTTTGTGTTTCCTTGATCTTCATTGTTTAATTGCATGTTAACTATTCTTTGAGATTGATCACCTTAGGTTCTAAAGTGCATCTAAACAACTAGGATTAATAGGTTCCGGGTTCGGGTCTTTAATCTAGTAGTAACTTTAAGTAATAACGGGTTGTAATTACTTAAAGAAAAGGAACACAAATATAAAGATAAGTTTAACGGTTTTAATCTTCTCTTTATATCCCTTTGTCTTTGTTTGAATGCTAACTTATTATTTGTTCTTGTAGGTTTACGGAACTTTAATAGGTTAAGTTGTGTTGATGACGGTTGGCTCAACACATATGTATGATCGAGACGGAAGATTACTTAAAAACGTGCAAAAGGAATGCACCAAAGTAGCGATTACATGCTTAGAATCAACCTACTGTATATTCACCCATTATTGTCTTATTTGTCGTATTAATCATTTTCATAAGTTTTTGTGAATCAATTCAACCAAACCCCCACCCCCTTTGTGTCACTTGTCATTATAATCGATAATTGCATCTAAAACACCTCAACTCTCTTGGGTTCGACCCATACTTAATCACTATACTTGTTCTTAGTGCTAAGTCGGGATTTACTTTTGATTGGGTATAGACGACCATAGAAATACCTTCGGTCAAATTTTGGCGCCGTTGTCGGGGAGTTTTTGTGTTTTATTGTTGTTATTGATTATTGGTTTGAACCATTTTATGGTTCAAACCCGTGCTACTAATTCCGGCTTTGCTTCTTTTGATCTAGAAATTGAGAGGACGCACATCCGGCAACGAAGACAACAACAACTACAACAAGAGATGGCTGACCGTACTCTTCGTCAACTTACGCAAACCACTTTGGCTCAAAACCCTCTTGCGGTAGCTATACCGGCACTAGGGGAAGGAGTCAACTTTGAGCTCAAACCGGGACTTATTCACTTACTTCCATCCTTCCATGGGCTAAGTGGTGAATACCCCATCAAGCACCTTGGGAAGTTCCACACCGTTTGTATGAGCATGAAACCGGCCAACATTATCGAAGAACACATCAAGATGAGGGCATTCGGCTTCACGCTCAAGGATTCGGTGGATGATTGGTATTACCACCTTACATCCGGGAGCATTGACACTTGGGAAAACCTTCACAAAGCGTTTTTGGAGAAATACTTTCCAGTTAAAAAGGCCAATAGCTTGAAGAAAGCTATAAGCAACATCGAGCAAGAGGCAACCGAAACTCTCTACGAGTACTTCGAAAGGTTTGCACGCCTCCGATCCAGCTATCCTTTCCACGGATATTCAACCCAAGATCTAGTCTTGTACTTGTACAATGGTTTGCTAGACAATGAAAGGAGGATCGTCGATGCGGCTTGCGGAGGTAATATTCTTAACTCTACTCCTGACCTTGCTTTGGAAAAGATACAAGAACTAGCGGAAGGGACTCGGAATTTGGAACGACCCCGGCTAATAAAGGAATTCATGCCATGAGTTCCAGGAAGAGCGAGATTTCCACCGAGCTAGCGGAATTGAAGGAAATGGTGAAGAGGCTAACACTTATGGGAACACCGCAACAGCTAAAACCTTGTGGAGTTTGTGCTGACCCATATCATCCAACGGACATGTGTCCACAAGTTCAAGATAACGATGCTGAAGTAAACGCAATGGGTTATGGACAATCATAGTAGCAAAGACCTAGGAACGATCCCTATGCACAGAATTTCATGCCAAATTGGCGTGACCGACATAATATTCGTTGGAGGGATCAACAAAACCAACAACAGCAACCCTGCCAAGGTAAGTATCACTCAATTGAAGATATGTTGCAGGTTTTGACTAAACACTTTGCTACTGATGTCCAAACAACACAATTAAGCATCAAGAACCTTGAGAAGCAAGTTGGTCAAATGGCGGAAGCTATTTCAAGGACCGAATCAAGGCTTTCCCGGGGATTGCCTTCCCAGATGTTTAGAAACCCCAAGGAGAATGTTAGTGCCCTAACATTAAGGAGTGGGAAGCAAATTCGACAAGAACCAACGAAAGAGCCACAAAGCGAACCCTCTATCGTTATTTCCGCACCCATAGTCGGCCTTGTGGCTGCAGTTGGGCCGAGCCCCGAAGGAAGAACGCCCCTGCAGCTGGCTGCCCCCGCCCCTGCGGTGACAGCCCCTGTGCCTCCCCTGCACCTTCAAGCTGACGCCCCTGCGGAAAAATCAACAGAAGGTCCTGCTGAAAAGGGTAGTTACATCCGACCAAACTTTCCACCGTTGTACTCCGAAAAGCCACCAGCTCCTTTTCCTGAAGCATTAAAGGAGCGAAGAATCATAGAGGACAAAGACCTTTTTGATACTTTCTCTAAATGCTAGGTAAACATTCCTCTCCTTAAACTGGTAAAAAGCATCCCAAAGTTTGCTCGTTTTTTGAAGGAACTTTGCATTATCAAGAGAAATCAAAAGCTAAAGGGGAAACAGAAAGTGCAAGTGAGTGAGCATGTGTCGGCAGTTTTCCAAAGGAGAATGCCCAAGAAATGCAGCGATCCGGGCATGGTAAGCATTCCTTGTGTTATAGGGGAAACCCTCTTTGACAAAGCAATGCTTGATCTCGGTGCTTCTATTAATGTATTTCCATATTCAATTTACAAATCACTTGGCCTTGGGCCACTAATGGAAACTAGGATTGTAGTACAACTTGCTGATAGATATAATGTGTACCCGAAAGGGATAATTGAAGATGTATTAGTGATGGTAGACAACCTAATTTTTCCTGCTGATTTCTTTGTAATGGATATGGAAAATAACTCGCATGCTGCACCCATTCTGTTAGGAAGGCCATTTTTAAAAATGGCTAGGACTAAAATTGATTATGTTAGTGGTAAATTGACCATGGAGTTTGATACAGAAGTAGTGGAATTTGACATTTATGATGCAATGAAATTTCCTAGCGATGATCATTCTCTATGTGCTATTGACAATGTTGAACCTTTTGTGCAAGATGTTTTTGATAACTCTGATGTAGATGAATTGAGAAATGTGATTGAACATGACATTGATGGTTTCAAATTAGATTATATGTTCACATCTAGCATGAAAGAGGTCCTAGCCCAATTAGATGGGCATAAAAGGCTACCTATCTCCAATTTGGCCATTGGGCCCACTTTACTAACCCCAAGCGAAAAGCTTGTTCCATCAATAGTGCAGGCACCGGAAATAGAATTTAAGGATCTTCCGTCACACCTCAAGTATGTTTTCCTTGGAGCACACAATACCTTGCCGGTGATCATCTCCAATAAGTTGACCACCGTACAAGAAGATAAGTTGGTAAACGTACTAAAGGAGCACAAGACGGCCCTCGGATGGACTATTGCGGACATCAAGGGGATAAGTCCTTCCTCTTGCATGCATAGGATTTTACTTGAGGACGAAGCCAAGCCCTCTAGGCAACCTCAAAGGAGGTTGAACCCACCAATGATGGATGTGGTCAAAAAGGAAGTGTTGAAACTCCTCCAAGCGGACATGATCTTTCCTATCTCGGATAGCACTTGGGTTAGTCCAACCCAAGTGGTTCCAAAGAAGGGAGGCATCACCTTGGTGGAAAATCAACATGGAGAGATGGTCCCGAGCAAAACACAAACTGGATGGAGAGTTTGCATCGACTACCGCAAGCTCAATAAGGTAACACGAAAAGACCATTTTCCGTTACCTTTTATTGATCAAATGTTGGAACGTTTTGCGGGTCATAAATACTACTATTTCATGGATGGATATTCGGGCTATTTCCAAACAGACATCGCACCACAAGATCAAGAGAAGAAGATGTTCACTTGCCCATTTCGCACTTTTGCATATCGCAGAATGCCCTTTGGACTATGCAACGCGCCGGGCACTTTCCAACGGTGCATGATAAGTATTTTCTCCGAATACATAGAAAATTTCATTGAAGTCTTCATGGATGATTTCACCGTCCATGGAGACAGTTTTGACGCATTTTTAGGGCATTTAAAACTTGTTCTTGAAAAATGTGTTGAAACCAACTTAGTTCTTAATTCGGAAAAATGTCATTTCATGGTCGAACAAGGAATCGTGCTAGGACATGTTATATCCTCAAAAGGGATAGATGTAGATAAGGCAAAGGTTGATGTTATTCAAAATTTACCTCATCCTACTAATGTTCGGGAAATCCGATCTTTTCTTGGTCATGCAGGTTTCTACCAAAGGTTCATCAAAGACTTCTCAAAGATCTCATCTCCCCTGTGTGAATTGCTCAAGAAAGATGTAACTTGATAGTGGATGAGGATTGCAAGAAGGCTTTCGACACTCTGAAGTAATGTCTCACCACCGCTCCGATCATCCGTTCTCCGGATTGGGAAAAGCCTTTTGAAATCATGTGTGACGCCAGTGACTACGCTGTCGGAGTTGTCTTAGGACAAAAAGACGGAAGGGCCTCTCATGTGATCCATTATGCGTGTATGACACTAAATGAAGCACAAAGAAATTACTCCACTACCGAGAAGGAGATGTTGGAAGTAGTTTTTGCCCTTGAGAAGTTTAGGCAATACTTACTTGGGGTAAAGGTAATTATTTTCACTGACCATGCAGCCCTTCGGTACCTCATGGCAAAGAAGGAGGCGAAACCACGATTAATCCGTTGGGTGCTCTTTCTAAGCGAATTTAACCCAAAAATAAGGGACAAAAAGGGAGTTGAGAGCCTGGTGGAAGATCATTTGAGAAGACTAGTGCAAGAGGAGGAAGAACTTGGAAAAGAAAGAGAGATAGCTGGAAGCTTTCCAGACGATACATTTTACACAACTCTCTGTTGTGTAACCGCCCCCGCGCCTCACACCAGCCGCCCCTGCGGCTCTGTCTAGGCGCCCCTGCGGAATTGTTGACAGAGGTTTGTCTTAAGCTTTAATTTTTTAAGCCTTGGTTTGCTGATATTGTGAACTTCATTGTCAGGAAAGAGTATCCTCCAGACTTCACCAAGGCACAACGAGAGAAAGTCAAAGCTGAGGCTCGACACTACGTTTGGGATGATCCTTACCTTTGGAAACATTGTAGTGATTAAGTGATCCGGCATTGCATTCCGGACAATGAGGTACAATCCGTCCTAACTTTCTGTCATTTTGAAGCATGTGGGGGGCACTTTGGAGCAAACAAAACTGCAAGAAAAGTTTGGGATGCTGGTTTCTTTTGGCCACACATTTTTCAAGACGCTTTTGCGTCTGGTAAAGTGTGTGATAGATGCCAAAGGGTGGGAAATCTTTCAAGGAGACATGAAATGCCCCAAACCTCTCTTATATTTTGTGAAATATTTGACGTTTGGGGAATTGGTTTCATGGGGCCATTTCCTACGTCATTCGGGAACACTTATATTTTGCTTGCGGTGGACTATGTTTCCAAGTGGGTGGAAGCAAGGGCCACCAAAACTGATGATTCAAAAGTGGTTGCAGCATTTCTTAAAGAATATATCTTTGCTTGATTTGGAATTCCGAAAGCCTTAATCGGTGATAGGGGTACCCACTTCTGCAACAAGATCTAGTCTTGTACGCCTCCGATCAAGCTATCCTTTCCATGGATATTCAACTCAAGATCTAGTCTTGTACTTGTACAATGGTTTGCTAGACAATGAAAGGAGGATCGTCGATGCGGCTTGCGGAGGTAATATTCTTAACTCTACTCCTGACCTTGCTTTGGAAAAGATACAGGAACTAGCGGAAGGGACTCGGAACTTTGGAAGGACCCCGGCTAAGAAAGGAATTCATGCCATGAGTTCCGGGAAGAGCGAGATTTCCACCGAGCTAGCGGAATTGAAGGAAGTGGTGCAGAGGCTAACACTTATGGGAACACCGCAACAGCTAAAACCTTGTGGAGTTTGTGCTGACCCATATCATCCAACGGACATGTGTCCACAAGTTCAAGATAACGATGCTGAAGTAAATGCAATGGGTTATGGACAATCACAGTAGCAAAGACCTAGGAACGTTCCCTATGCATAGAATTTCATGCCAAATTGGCTTGACCAACATAATATTCGTTGGAGGGATCAACAAAACCAACAACAGCAACCCTGCCAAGGTAAGTATCACTCAATTGAAGATATGTTGCAGGTTTTGACTAAACACTTTGCTACTGATGTCCAAACAACAGAATTAAGCATCAAGAACCTTGAGAAGCAAGTTGGTCAAATGGCGGAAGCTATTTCAAGGACCGAATCAAGGCTTTCCGGGGGATTGCCTTCCCAGATGTTTAGAAACCCCAAGGAGAATGTTAGTGCCCTAACATTAAGGAGTGGGAAGCAAATTCGACAAGAACCAGTGAAAGAGCCACAAAGCGAACCCTCTGTCGTTATTTCCGCACCCACAGTCGCCCCTGTGGCTGCAGCTGTGCCGAGCCCCGAAGGAAGAACGCCCCTACGGCTGGCTGCCCCCGCCCCTGCGGTGACAGCCCCTGAGCCTCCCCTGCACCTTAAAGCTGACGCCCCTGCGGAAAACTCAACAGAAGGTCCTGCTGAAAAGGGTACTTACGTCCGACCAAACTTTCCACCGTTGTACTCCGAAAAGCCACTAGCTCCTTTTCCTGAAGCATTAAAGGAGCGAAGAATATAGAGGACAAAGACCTTTTTGATACTTTCTCTAAATGCGAGGTAAACATTCCTCTCCTTAAATTGGTAAAAAGCATCCCTAAATATGCTCGTTTTTTGAAGGAACTTTGCAATATCAAGAGAAATCAAAAGCTAAAGGGGAAATAGAAAGTGCAAGTGAGTGAGCATGTGTCGGCAGTTTTCCAAAGGAGAATGCCCAAGAAATGCAGAGATCCGGGTATGGTAAGCATTCCTTGTGTTATAGGGGAAACCCGCTTTGACAAAGCAATGCTTGATCTCGGTGCTTCTATTAATGTCTCTCCATATTCAATTTACAAATCACTTGGCCTTGGGCCACTAATGGAAACTAGGATTGTAGTACAACTTGCTGATAGATATAATGTGTACCCGAAAGGGATAATTGAAGATGTATTAGTGATGGTAGACAACCTAATTTTTCCTGCTGATTTCTTTGTAATGGATATGGAAAATGACTCGCATGCTGCACCCATTCTGTTAGGAAGGCCATTTTTAAAAATGGCTAGGACTAAAATTGATTGTGTTAGTGGTAAATTGACCATGGAGTTTGATGGAGAAGTAGTGGAATTTGACATATATGATGCAATGAAATTTCCTAGCGATGATCATTCTCTATGTGCTATTGACGTTGTTGAACCTTTTGTGCAAGATGTTTTTGATAACTCTGA
This sequence comes from Fagopyrum homotropicum, assembly GCA_033239125.1. Classification (NCBI taxonomy): domain Eukaryota; kingdom Viridiplantae; phylum Streptophyta; class Magnoliopsida; order Caryophyllales; family Polygonaceae; genus Fagopyrum; species Fagopyrum homotropicum. The sequence continues at coordinate 87,750,263 of BSWB01000006.1, forward strand.
TGTGGATGAATTGAGAAATGTGATTGAACTTGACATTGATGGTTTCAAATCAGATTATATGTTGACATCTAGCATGAAAGAGGTCCTAGCCCAATTAGATGGGCATAAAAGGCTACCTATCTCCAATTTGGCCATTGGGCCCACTTTACTAACCCCAAGCGAAAAGCTTGTTCCATCCATAGTGCAGGCACCGGAAATAGAATTGAAGGATCTTCCGTCACACCTCAAGTATGTTTTCCTTGGAGCACACAATGCCTTGCCGGTGATCATCTCCAATAAGTTGACCACCGTATAAGAAGATAAGTTGGTAAACGTACTAAAGGAGCGCAAGACGGCCCTCGGATGGACTATTGCGGACATCAAGGGGATAAGTCCTTCCACTTGCATGCATAGGATTTTACTTGAGGACGAAGCCAAGCCCTCTAGGCAACCTCAAAGGAGGTTGAACCCACCAATGATGGATGTGGTCAAAAAGGAAGTGTTGAAACTCCTCCAAGCGGACATGATCTTTCCTATCTCGGATAGCACTTGGGTTAGTCCAACCCGAGTGGTTCCAAAGAAGGGAGGCATCACCTTGGTGGAAAATCAACATGGAGAGATGGTCCCGAGCAAAACACAAACTGGATGGAGAGTTTGCATCGACTACCGCAAGCTCAATAAGGTAACACGAAAAGACCATTTTCCATTACCTTTTATTGATCAAATGTTGGAACGTTTTTCAGGTCATAAATACTACTATTTCATGGATGGATATTCGGGCTATTTCCAAATAGCCATCGCACCAGAAGATCAAGAGAAGACGACGTTCACTTGCCCATTTGGCACTTTTGCATATCGCAGAATGCCCTTTGGACTTTGCAACGTGCCGGGCACTTTCCAACGGTGCATGATAAGTATTTTCTCCAAATACATAGAAAATTCCATTGAAGTCTTCATGGATGATTTCACCGTCCATGGAGACAGTTTTGACACATGTTTAGGGCATTTAAAACTTGTTCTTGAAAAATGTGTTGAAACCAACTTAGTTCTTAATTCGGAATAATGTCATTTCATGGTCGAACAAGGAATCGTGCTAGGACATGTTATATCCTCAAAAGGGATAGAGGTAGATAAGGCAAAGGTTGATGTTATTCAAAATTTACCTTATCCTACTAATGTTCGGGAAATCCGATCTTTTCTTGGTCATGCAGGTTTCTACCGAAGGTTCATCAAAGACTTCTCAAAGATCTCAGCTCCCCTGTGTGAATTTCTCAAGAAAGATGTAACTTCATAGTGGATGAGGATTGCAAGAAGGCTTTCGACACTCTGAAGTCATGTCTCACCACCGCTTCGATCATCCGTTCTCCGGATTGGGAAAAGCCTTTTGAAATCATGTGTGACGCTAGTGACTACGCTGTCGGAGCTGCCTTAGGACAAAAAGACAGAAGGGCCTCTCATGTGATCCATTATGCGTCTATGACACTAAATGGAGCACAAAGAAATTACTCCACCACCGAGAAGGAGATGTTGGTAGTAGTTTTTTCCCTTGAGAAGTTTAGGCAATACTTACTTGGGGTAAAGGTAATTATTTTCACTGACCATGCAGCCCTTAGGTACCTCATGGCAAAGAAGGAGGCGAAACCACGATTAATCCGTTGGGTGCTCTTTCTAAGCGAATTTAACCTAGAAATAAGGGACAAAAAGGGAGTTGAGAGCCTGGTGGCAGATCATTTGAGCAGACTAGTGCAAGAGAAGGAAGAACTAGGAAAAGAAAGAGAGATAGCTGGAAGCTTTGCAGACGATACATTTTACACAACTCTTTGTTGTGTAAGCGCCCCCGCGCCTCACACCAACCGCCCCTGCGGCTCTGTCTACGCGCCCCTGCGGAATTGTTGACAGAGGTTTGTCTTAAGCTTTAATTTTTTAAGCCTTGGTTTGCTGATATTGTGAACTTCATTGTCAGGAAAGAGTATCCTCCAGACTTCACCAAGGCACAACGAGAGAAAGTCAAAGCTGAGGCTCGACACTACGTTTGGGACGATCCTTACCTTTGGAAACATTGTAGTGATTAAGTGATCCGGCATTGCATTCCGGACAATGAGGTACAATCCGTCCTAACTTTCTGTCATTCTGAAGCATGTGGGGGGCACTTTGGAGCAAACAAAACTGCAAGAAAAGTTTGGGATGCTGGTTTCTTTTGGCCACACATTTTTCAAGACGCTTTTGCGTCTGGTAAAGTGTGTGATAGATGCCAAAGGGTGGGAAATCTTTCAAGGAGACATGAAATGCCCCAAACCTCTCTTATATTTTGTGAAATATTTGACGTTTGGGGAATTGATTTCATGGGGCCATTTCCTACGTCATTCGGGAACACATATATTTTGCTTGCGGTGGACTATGTTTCCAAGTGGGTGGAAGCAAGGGCCACCAAAACTGATGATTCAAAAGTGGTTGCAGCATTTCTTAAGGAAAATATCTTTGCTTGATTTGGAATTCCGAAAGCCTTAATCGGTGATAGGGGTACCCACTTCTGCAACAACATCTAGTCTTGTACGCCTCCGATCAAGCTATCCTTTCCATGGATATTCAACTCAAGATCTAGTCTTGTACTTGTACAATGGTTTGCTAGACAATGAAAGGAGGATCGTCGATGCGGCTTGCGGAGGTAATATTCTTAACTCTACTCCTGACCTTGCTTTGGAAAAGATACAGGAACTAGCGGAAGGGACTCGGAACTTTGGAAGGACCCCGGCTAAGAAAGGAATTCATGCCATGAGTTCCGGGAAGAGCGAGATTTCCACCGAGCTAGCGGAATTGAAGGAAGTGGTGCAGAGGCTAACACTTATGGGAACACCGCAACAGCTAAAACCTTGTGGAGTTTGTGCTGACCCATATCATCCAACGGACATGTGTCCACAAGTTCAAGATAACGATGCTGAAGTAAATGCAATGGGTTATGGACAATCACAGTAGCAAAGACCTAGGAACGTTCCCTATGCATAGAATTTCATGCCAAATTGGCTTGACCAACATAATATTCGTTGGAGGGATCAACAAAACCAACAACAGCAACCCTGCCAAGGTAAGTATCACTCAATTGAAGATATGTTGTAGGTTTTGACTAAACACTTTGCTACTGATGTCCAAACAACAGAATTAAGCATCAAGAACCTTGAGAAGCAAGTTGGTCAAATGGCGGAAGCTATTTCAAGGACCGAATCAAGGCTTTCCGGGGGATTGCCTTCCCAGATATTTAGAAACCCCAAGGAGAATGTTAGTGCCCTAACATTAAGGAGTGGGAAGCAAATTCGACAAGAACCAGTGAAAGAGCCACAAAGCGAACCCTCTGTCGTTATTTCCGCACCCACAGTCGCCCCTGTGGCTGCAGCTGTGCCGAGCCCCGAAGGAAGAACGCCCCTACGGCTGGCTGCCCCCGCCCCTGCGGTGACAGCCCCTGAGCCTCCCCTGCACCTTAAAGCTGACGCCCCTGCGGAAAACTCAACAAAAGGTCCTGCTGAAAAGGGTACTTACGTCCGACCAAACTTTCCACTGTTGTACTCCGAAAAGCCACTAGCTCCTTTTCCTGAAGCATTAAAGGAGCGAAGAATCATAGAGGACAAAGACCTTTTTGATACTTTCTCTAAATGCGAGGTAAACATTCCTCTCCTTAAATTGGTAAAAAGCATCCCTAAATATGCTCGTTTTTTGAAGGAACTTTGCAATATCAAGAGAAATCAAAAGCTAAAGGGGAAATAGAAAGTGCAAGTGAGTGAGCATGTGTCGGCAGTTTTCCAAAGGAGAATGCCCAAGAAATGCAGAGATCCGGGTATGGTAAGCATTCCTTGTGTTATAGGGGAAACCCGCTTTGACAAAGCAATGCTTGATCTCGGTGCTTCTATTAATGTCTCTCCATATTCAATTTACAAATCACTTGGCCTTGGGCCACTAATGGAAACTAGGATTGTAGTACAACTTGCTGATAGATATAATGTGTACCCGAAAGGGATAATTGAAGATGTATTGGTGATGGTAGACAACCTAATTTTTCCTGCTGATTTCTTTGTAATGGATATGGAAAATGACTCGCATGCTGCACCCATTCTGTTAGGAAGGCCATTTTTAAAAATGGCTAGGACTAAAATTGATTGTGTTAGTGGTAAATTGACCATGGAGTTTGATGGAGAAGTAGTGGAATTTGACATATATGATGCAATGAAATTTCCTAGCGATGATCATTCTCTATGTGCTATTGACGTTGTTGAACCTTTTGTGCAAGATGTTTTTGATAACTCTGATGTGGATGAATTGAGAAATGTGATTGAACTTGACATTGATGGTTTCAAATCAGATTATATGTTGACATCTAGCATGAAAGAGGTCCTAGCCCAATTAGATGGGCATAAAAGGCTACCTATCTCCAATTTGGCCATTGGGCCGACTTTACTAACCCCAAGCGAAAAGCTTGTTCCATCCATAGTGCAGGCACCGGAAATAGAATTGAAGGATCTTCCGTCACACCTCAAGTATGTTTTCCTTGGAGCACACAATGCCTTGCCGGTGATCATCTCCAATAAGTTGACCACCGTACAAGAAGATAAGTTGGTAAACGTACTAAAGGAGCGCAAGACGGCCCTCGGATGGACTATTGCGGACATCAAGGGGATAAGTCCTTCCACTTGCATGCATAGGATTTTACTTGAGGACGAAGCCAAGCCCTCTAGGCAACCTCAAAGGAGGTTGAACCCACCAATGATGGATGTGGTAAAAAAGGAAGTGTTGAAACTCCTCCAAGCGGACATGATCTTTCCTATCTCGGATAGCACTTGGGTTAGTCCAACCCGAGTGGTTCCAAAGAAGGGAGGCATCACCTTGGTTGAAAATCAACATGGAGAGATGGTCCCGAGCAAAACACAAACTGGATGGAGAGTTTGCATCGACTACCGCAAGCTCAATAAGGTAACACGAAAAGACCATTTTCCATTACCTTTTATTGATCAAATGTTGGAACGTTTTTCAGGTCATAAATACTACTATTTCATGGATGGATATTCGGGCTATTTCCAAATAGCCATCGCACCAGAAGATCAAGAGAAGACGACGTTCACTTGCCCATTTGGCACTTTTGCATATCGCAGAATGCCCTTTGGACTTTGCAACGCGCCGGGCACTTTCCAACGGTGCATGATAAGTATTTTCTCCAAATACATAGAAAATTCCATTGAAGTCTTCATGGATGATTTCACCGTCCATGGAGACAGTTTTGACGCATGTTTAGGGCATTTAAAACTTGTTCTTGAAAAATGTGTTGAAACCAACTGAGTTCTTAATTCGGAATAATGTCATTTCATGGTCGAACAAGGAATCGTGCTAGGACATGTTATATCCTCAAAAGGGATAGAGGTAGATAAGGCAAAGGTTGATGTTATTCAAAATTTACCTTATCCTACTAATGTTCGGGAAATCCGATCTTTTCTTGGTCATGCAGGTTTCTACCGAAGGTTCATCAAAGACTTCTCAAAGATCTCAGCTCCCCTGTGTGAATTTCTCAAGAAAGATGTAACTTCATAGTGGATGAGGATTGCAAGAAGGCTTTCGACACTCTGAAGTCATGTCTCACCACCGCTTCGATCATCCGTTCTCCGGATTGGGAAAAGCCTTTTGAAATCATGTGTGACGCTAGTGACTACGCTGTCGGAGCTGCCTTAGGACAAAAAGACAGAAGGGCCTCTCATGTGATCCATTATGCGTCTATGACACTAAATGGAGCACAAAGAAATTACTCCACCACCGAGAAGGAGATGTTGGTAGTAGTTTTTTCCCTTGAGAAGTTTAGGCAATACTTACTTGGGGTAAAGGTAATTATTTTCACTGACCATGCAGCCCTTAGGTACCTCATGGCAAAGAAGGAGGCGAAACCACGATTAATCCGTTGGGTGCTCTTTCTAAGCGAATTTAACCTAGAAATAAGGGACAAAAAGGGAGCTGAGAGCCTGGTGGCAGATCATTTGAGCAGACTAGTGCAAGAGAAGGAAGAACTAGGAAAAGAAAGAGAGATAGCTGGAAGCTTTGCAGACGATACATTTTACACAACTCTTTGTTGTGTAAGCGCCCCCGCGCCTCACACCAGCCGCCCCTGCGGCCAGCCGCCCCTGCGGCTCTGTCTACGCGCCCCTGCGGAATTGTCGACAGAGGTTTGTCTTAAGCTTTAATTTTTTAAGCCTTGGTTTGCTGATATTGTGAACTTCATTGTCAGGAAAGAGTATCCTCCAGACTTCACCAAGGCACAACGAGAGAAAGTCAAAGCTGAGGCTCGACACTACGTTTGGGACGATCCTTACCTTTGGAAACATTGTAGTGATTAAGTGATCCGGCATTGCATTCCGGACAATGAGGTACAATCCGTCCTAACTTTCTGTCATTCTGAAGCATGTGGGGGGCACTTTGGAGCAAACAAAACTGCAAGAAAAGTTTTGGATGCCGGTTTCTTTTGGCCACACATTTTTCAAGACGCTTTTGCGTCTGGTAAAGTGTGTGATAGATGCCAAAGGGTGGGAAATCTTTCAAGGAGACATGAAATGCCCCAAACCTCTCTTATATTTTGTGAAATATTTGACGTTTGGGGAATTGATTTCATGGGGCCATTTGCTACGTCATTCGGGAACACATATATTTTGCTTGCGGTGGACTATGTTTCCAAGTGGGTGGAAGCAAGGGCCACCAAAACTGATGATTCAAAAGTGGTTGCAGCATTTCTTAAGGAAAATATCTTTGCTGGATTTGGAATTCCGAAAGCCTTAATCAGTGATAGAGGTACCCACTTCTGCAACAAGACGATCACGGCTCTCCTTAAGAAGTACCATGTTCACCAACGAGTATCAACAGCCTATCATCCTCAAACAAATGCCCAAGCGAAGGTATCCAACCGGGAAATAAAGACCATTCTTGAAAAGACAGTTTCTCCCGGGCGGAAGGATTGGAGTGCAAGGATAAATGACGCCCTATGGGCATATCGGACAGCCTACAAAACTCTCATCGGAATGTCTCCTTTTAGGCTTGTGTTTGGGAAAGCTTGTCACCTACCGGTAGAGTTAGAACACAAGGCTTGGTGGGCGGTAAAGAAGTGCAACATGAATATAGAAGAAGTAGGAGAATTCCGGAAACTACAATTGCAAGAGTTGGAAAAACTAAGGCTAGATGCATATGACCATGCTACCACATACAAAGAAAAAATCAAAGCATGGCATGACCGGAACATCCTCCGGAAGGACTTCAAGGTAGGTAATAAGGTACTTCTCTTCCAATCCCGTTTGAAACTCTTTGCAGGTAAGCTACGTTCAAGATGGACAGGGCCGTTCATAGTAGCCGAAGTATACCCTCACGGGCAGTGGATCTCTATGACCCGCAGACGCACAAGGTGTTTAAGGTGAACGGCCAAAGGCTAAAACTTTACCTTGAAGGAGTCAAGGATGATCCGATTGACGAGATGGTACTAGAGGAGGCACAATCAGAGAAATAGAGATCTTACGTCGAGCCAACGACGTAAAACAAAGGAGCTAATTCGGGAGGCAACCCGAATGAATAAGAAGAGGAGCTTCTGTCAAAGAAACCGCCCCTGCGGCTCTAAAAACACACCCCTGCGATGACACTCAAGCCAGCACCGCCCCCGGCGCTGGGCCTGCGCCTGCAACACGCTTATCACCGCCCCGCGGTGACATCCCCACGCCCCTGCGGCGGCCACCCTGGACAAAAATTCCCAACGCCGCCCCCGGTACTGGGCCTGTGTGCTCCTCTCCCTTGTCGCCGCCCCTGCGGTATCAGACCCCCGCCCCTGCGGGTTTACCCAGAAAAGAAAAAAAAAATAGGATCTCGAAAAAACACCTATACCTACGAGGCACCACCCACCAACCCTCCTCACCAAACACAACCACATCTCCTCGCACTCTCTCTCTCTTAAAGCTGCGAACGCCCTTGCACCCTAAGAGCAACCACCCAACCACCCTCTCCGACGCCCCTGCGCCACCAACACCAAGGACGCACACCACCAACGCCCTTGCACCACCAGCCTCGTGCCAAACGCTACCTCCCTTCGATTACAGCTATTCTCCACTCCTGCGCCACCTTCAAAGTCACTTGCACCAACGAAACAACCACCGGAGCCACTCCAAGGCATCACCACCTTCGAAGGACTCGCAAAATCGCCTTCTGCTGTTCTCCCGCCCCTGCGCCTGCAAGCATCCGCCCCTGCGCCTACACAGCCGCCCCTGCGGAAAAACCAACACAAAGGTCGATTCTCTTCTTATTTCCAAAAGTTTACTAATCCTTTGCTCGAATCTTTGCAAGAATGGAAGCCCCAAGGAAATACAAAATGACGGAAAAAGAGAAGGACATATATAGGATTGTGTAGGACCGAGTTGTGTATGCAACTCGTTTTCTGCAAATTCCGACCTTGGAGAAACTAGGCATGCTAGAGAGCATGCAAATGTTTTTGACGAACGTTGGGCTCGGGGACTTCCTCCAGAAGAGTGCTCCGACATATCCGGAGCTTAGTAGACAGTTCATCGCCACTTTTTCAATGCAGAAGGAGGATCACGTGTGTACCGGCCTCACCTTAAAGTTCAACAAGGTGAAGTACACGCTCGACTACAATGATTTACGGGAAGCTTTTGGGGTGACTCTAAACCCCTATGAGAACTGGTGGGATCCAGTCCCGGACCCGGACCTATGTGAGTTTTGGCGAGCAGCTACCGGGTCGGAGTTCCATGATGGGGGTGAGTACTCCAACAAACTCACTCACCCCAGCTGATGGATTGGCCCTCTCTCTTCCTCGCCGCTTTGAAGCGGATTAGGAGGAATGAGCCGAGGGATATTGTCGGTGGTGGGGTGATCTCTTTGATCGCCTCACAAGTGATGGACCTGTCCGAGTTAGAGGATGGGATGACACCTCCCCTCCACACTGAGGGGATGCTTAGGAGGTCCAAGCTCCTCTGGAGGGACGAGGAGAACCGGTTTTGGATCTCCCTTGTAGATGGGAGCCACCTCACCTACCTCCCCCGACCTTTACCACTAGGAGGTGAGCTCTCCGAGCTCTACATACCGGCAGATCCTTTCGTGCCAAAGAGGCCACTAGTGGCCATCGTGGAGAGGCATGCCGCCAGCTCTAGCCGGGCCCATCAAGAGGAGCACTAGCCCGTCCTAGATGACGAGGAGATGCCCACAGCGGCACCAGAGGAGGACCCGGCCCTTGCGAGCCTTCAGGCTCAGATGGCGGCCATGACGACCCAGCACCGGGCTTGGCAGTCCGACTACCAGCAGACTATGCTGGAGCAGTAGCAGAGCTGGCAGGACACCTTTGCCACCTCCATGACCTCACACTTCGACCAAAGGCAAGAGGCATGGCAGGCAGCCCAGCAGCAGCAGCTGGCTTGGCAGGCCAGTTTTGAGACCTCTTTTGGTCGCTGGATGACTGCCCAGCATGACCGTATCGATGATATCTACCAGCGGCAGGAGCACTTCTTCCGCCATTTCCCTTACCCGCCGGAGGAGGGTCCTGGTGGTCCATCTGGACCACCCCAGTGAGGGGTACGTTTCTTTTCCTTCTCCCACATTTATCTTTGACTCATTTACACTTTAAGGACAAAGTGCACTTCAAGTATGGGGGAGGGATATATATCATTGCTTGTACAGTTTGTTAGTTATTTTTTGCATTTTGTTTTGCATTGTTGAATTCAGTATTCAGTAAAAGAAAAGAAAAAAAAGAATAAAGCCAAAGAAGTGAAAAAACGGCATGAAAATCCTTGGATAAACCGAAAACCCGAAAGGGCGGTTTAGGTAAAAAGAAGGTAGTCCGACCAACCTTAGGTTGGTGCAAATCTGGACTTGAGGGATGTGAGATTAAGAGAGAAAAGAAGAAGAGTGGCAAGGTGAAAACCCGAAAAGGCGCCTTGGCAAGATGAGCGACACCGAATGTAGGTTTCCCCTCCGGCGTTTTGGCGATATAAGAAGGGGAGTCATAAGGAGGTTGTCCGAGTGGGCCACTCTTGGAGCGATAAGGATGGTAGTATCTACTTTTTCTCACATTTCCTCTCTTTTCTTTTCTTGGTTTTTCTCTTGTTTTCCATTATGTCTCTTTCTTTCCCTTGCTTCTTGAGACCTTGAGTCTAATGGCTGTCATTTGTTTTACTCGGGACGAGTAAAAGGTCTAAGTATGGAGGAGTTTGATAGGTGATGGAATCACTATCATTTAGGGTAGTTTTTAGAGTCTTTTTATTGCATTAGTGTCGGTTTATGCTACTAACTCGTTGGTCCAGAAGAAGAAGATCAAAAGAAGCTAAGGAAGGAGTTATAAGCACTTAGGAGTAAAGATCGATCAAGAAGCAAAGTTTCTGTTGCTCCACCACCCCCGCGGGCCCTTGCAGCCGCCCCAGCGGGTGACACTTTCCACTGAAGCACTCCCAGCACCTTCCCCAACGCTGGCCAAGATGCAGATCACTGCCCCTGCGCCACCCATCGGCACCCCTATGATGACTTACCCGGACAAGACAAAGACCAGCTCCCCTGCGCCTCCCACTGCGCCTTGCCCGCGCCTCGCCTTGGGAGCTGGAAGGCGAAAAGTCTGTGTCACCGCCCCTGCGTTGGCCTTAAGGCGCCCCTGTGCCTGGACATCAGAAACGTCAAGAAGGCGAAAGGTCAGACGTTGAAGAGCATTAAAGATCCGCCACAGCGGAGTTGTGTAGCCGACCCATTGGTTATGAAGAAGATCAACCGATTCTGCCTAAACCGCCCCTGCGGGTCCTGAAGGCCGCCCCTGCGGTGTAACGCCAAAAGCTTTACTCCGGCTGTTTACACCACCTCTATGGCATTAAAGGTGGCTGTTTTAGGCCGGCTATTTACTCCTAATTTAGTGTCTTTTGTAGTATAAATAGTCCATGGCTGATTGCTATAATTATCTATGCTTTTCCTCACAAAATTCATTTTAGACTTGAGTTTTTCCATTGTAATGAGTTGCTAACTCCCTTGCTACATCGGGTTGGTTTGAAGTTGCTTTGTTGCTTTGGTTGTAAGTTCTTTTAATATGAGTTTTTATTCAGTAATGCTTTGTGTTTCCTTGATCTTCATTGTTTAATTGCATGTTAGCTATTACTTGAGATTGATCACCTTAGGTTCTAAAGTGCATGTAAATAACTAGGATTAATAGGTTCCGGGTTCGGGTATTTAATCTAGTAGCAACTTTAAGTAATAACGGGTTGTAATTACTTAAAGAAAAGGAACACAAATATAAAGATAAGTTTAATGGTTTTAATCTTCTCTTTATATCCCTTTGTCTTTGTTTGAATGCTAACTTATTATTTGTTCTTGTAGGTTTACGGAACTTTAATAGGTTAAGTTGTGTTGATGCCGGTTGGCTCAACACATATGTATGATCGAGACGGCAGATTACTTAAAAACGTGTAAAAGGAACGCACCAAAGTAGCAATTGCATGCTTAGAATTAACCTAGTGTAGATTCACCCATTATTGTCTTATTTGTTGTATTAATCGTTTTCATAAGTTTTTGTGAATCAATTCAACCAAACACCCCCCCCCCCTTTGTGTCACATGTCATTATAATCGATAATTGCATCTAAAACACCTCAACTCTCTTGGGTTCGACCCTTACTTAATCACTATACTTGTTCTCAGTGCTAAGTCGGGATTTACTTTTGATTGGGTATAGACGACCATAGAAATACCTTCGGTCATCTTCCGAGCAATATTGGTGCAGCATGTGAGTCATTTTCCATGTCCATTACAAAGAAATCAGCAAGGAAAATCAGATTATCTACCATCACTAACACATCTTCAATAATCCCTTTCGGGAAAACATTAGATCTATCAGCAAGTTGTACTACAATTTGAGTTTAAGTTAATGGCCCAAGGCCAAGTGATTTATAGATGGAATATGGAAGGACATTAATAGAAGCACCAAGATCAAGCATAGCTTTGTCAAAAAGGTTTTCCGCTACAACACACGGAATGCTTACCATGCCCGGATCGCTACACTTCTTGGGCATTCGTCGTTGGAAAACGGCGGACACATGTTCGCTCACATGCACCTTTTGTTTCCCTTTTAGCTTCTGATTCCTCTTGATGGTGCAGAGTTCCTTCAAGAAACGAGCATACTTAGGAATACTTTTCACTCATTTAAGGAGAGGGATATTTACCACGCATTTGGAAAAGGTCTCGAAGAGATCCTTGTCCTCAATCACCATTCTCTCCTTTAGTTCCTCGGGGAAAGGGGTTGGTGATTTCTCAGCATACAAAGGTGGGAACTCAGGCCTGATGTATGAATCCTTCTCAACAGAACTTGCTGTCGTGTTTTCCGTAGGCGCGCCAGCTTTCAGGCGCAGGGGCGGCTCAGGGGCTTTCACAACAGGGGCAGTGACATCCAGCCGCAGGGGCGGCGCCTGCTCAGAGGTTGGCGCAGTTGCACCCGCAGGTGCGGCTGTGGGGGCAGCAAACTCGTCAGAGGTTTTGTTCTTCCTCTCAGTTGTTGTTTTCTGCTAGATTTGCTTACCACTCCTCAATGTTAGGGCACTAACATTCTCCTTGGGGTTTATCACCGTCTTGGAAGGAAGGTTTCCAGAGGATCTAGCTTCGATCCTTGTAATGGCTTCCGCCATTTGCCCAACCTGTTTCTCAAGGTTCTTGATGCTCAATTGTGTGGTTAGGACATGAGTAGCAAAATGCTTAGTCAAATTCTGCAGCATATCCTCAGTGGATTGTGACTTACCTTGGCGGGGCTGCTGCTGTTGGTTTTGTTGATCCCTCCACCGAAAATTCTATTGAACACGCCAATTTGGCATGAAATTCTACGCATATGGATCATTTTGTGGCCTTTGTTGTTGCTATTGCCCATAACCTAATGCATTCACCTCAGCATCGTCATCTTGGACTTGGGGGCACATGTCTGTTGGATGGGTATGGGTCGGCACAAACTCCACATGCCTTTAGTTACTGTGGAGTTCCCATCAGGGTCAATCTTTTCACCATCTCCTTCAGCTCGGCGATCTCGGTTGAGATATCATTTTTCCCAAGATTGATAGCATGACCTCCTCTCTTGGAAGAGGTCCTTCCGAAGTTCCGAGTTCCTTCAACTAGTTCCGATATCTTTTCTAAAGCAAGGTCAGGAGTTGTACTGAGAATATTACTTCCACAAGGAGCATCAACGATCCTCCTCTCGTTGTCAAGCAAGCCATTGTACAAGTACAAGACTAGGTCTTGAGTTGAATATCCATGGAAAGGAAAACTAGATCGGAGGAATGCAAATCGTTCGAAATACTCATAGAGAGTCTTGTCCGCCTCTTCTTCAATATTGCTTATACCTTTCTTCAAGCTATTGGCCTTCTTGACTGGAAAGTACGTCTCCAAAAATGCCTTGTGGAGGTTCTCCCAAGTGTCGATGCTCCCGGATGGAAGGTGGTAATACCAATCATCCACTCCATCCTTGAGTGTGAAACCGAAAGCCCTCATCTTGATTTGTTCTTCGGTAATGTTGGCCGGTTTCATGCTCATAAAAACGGTATGAAACTTACCAAGGTGCTTGATGGGGTCTTCACCACTTAACCCATGGAAGGATCGGAGCAAGTGGATGAGACCCGGCTTGAGCTCGAAGTTGATACCTTCCCCTATTGCCGGTATAGTAACTGCAAGAGGATGGTGAGTCAAGTTCGGTTGCGTGAGTTGGCGAAGTGTTCGGTCAGCCATCTCTTCTCGGACTTGTTGTTGTCCACGTCGCCGGATGTGTGTTCTCTCAATTTTTGGATCAAAAGGAACAATTCCGGAGTTAGTAGCACATGTTTGAACCGTAAAAACGGTTCAAACCAATAATCAATAATAGAAAAAAATAAAAACACAACTAAACTCCCCGGCAAAGGCGCCAAAATTTGACAAGATTAATTCCTTAGGTCATTTTTATCTTATCAAAGTGATTTCCTAACTTAACACTAAAGCAAGTATAGTGGTCAAATAAAGGTCAAACCCAAGAGAGTTTGGTTGATGTTTATATTAGATTCAATTATTCACAATGTCACCAAATAAAAAAGGGGGGGATTTCGATTGAAATGTAACAAGGCAAAGCATAAGAAGCAAGTAAAAAGGTGAATAAGGTGATGAGAAATGAACTACACTAGGTTGAATCTTAGCATGCAATGCTACTTTGGTTGGTTCCTTTTATAAGTTTTATAGCAATGTTCTCGTCTTGATCATATGTATGTATTGAGCCAACCGGCATCAACACAACTTAACTAGTTAATGTTCCATAAACCTACAAGAACAAGTCACAAGTTTGCTTTCAAACAAAGACAAAGAGATATAAATAGAAGAATAAAACCATTGGACTTTTCTTTATATTTGTATTCCTTTTCCCTTAACTAATCACAACCTGTTTTTACCTAAACGTTTCTACTAGATTAAAGACCCGAACCCGGAATCTATTAATCCTAGTTCTTTGAATGTAATTAGACACTAAGGTGATCAATCTTAAGTGATAAGAAACATGCAATTAGATAAGTAAAGCTCAAGGAATACATAACATAAACCGAACAATACTTATATTAAAAAGGACTTACAACAAAAGCAGCAATACAGCTTCAAAACAACCCAATGTAGCAAGGAAATTAGAAGCTCATTACACAAAAGAAGCAAGAGAAAAGAGAGAATAAAATGGGAAAACGGTGGATCAATCTAGCAATCAACCATGGACCTATTTATACTACAATTGGCACTAATTGGGAGTTAATGGACGGCCTAAACAGCCACCTTTAATGCCATAAAGGTGGTGCAAACTGCCGGAGTAAAGTCTCTGTCGCTGAACCGCAAGGGCGGCCTTCAAGACCGCAGGGGCGGTTTAGGCAAAAACGCTTGGAGTTCTTCATGGCTGCAGGGGCGGCCTGACAATTCCGCAGGGGAGAACCTTTAATGTTATTCAAACGTCTGACTCTTCATCTTTCAGACGCTTCTGATGTCGAGCCACAGGGGCGGCCCAATGTCACCACGGAGGCGGTGACACTGGCTCTTCGGCTTCACAGCTCCGTAGGGTGGTCCGTAGGCAGAGGCGCAGGGGCGCCGACTTCACTTCTTCAAGGTAAGTCACTACAGAGGTGCCCAAGATAGGTGCAGGGGCGGTGAAAGTCTTCGTTCTAGGTGCTGGCGAAGGCGCAGGCTGCGTTCCGGAATGCAGTGTCACCCGTAGGGGCGGTGATACTGCTCCGCGGGGGCGGTGAGGTACCAGAAGCTTGTCTTCGTGAATGGTCTTCAACTTCCAAGTGCTTCTAACTTCTCTTTTAGCTTCATGTATGCTTCTTCTTCTTCTGGATTAAGAAGTTAGTACCATAAACCAAATCTAATACAATAAAAAAGACTCTAAAAACTAACCTAAATGATAGTGATTCCATCACCTATCATGTATATATTAATATCTTCATTTGAATGAAGTTTGTCCGACTTTCCAATTGCAATGTGGGCAAAGTGAATATATATATATATAATAAAGTTTATCCGAATTAATTACTTGAAAAGCGGTTATAAATACCGATCTCCAAACTTAATGAAATTGGAATATAAAATGTGAAATATTATCGGAATAATTATTTGATAACTATCTTGTGAAATGAGCATTCCTAAGCCCCATTTCTTAACCGCTAAGAATTGGGATAGCGACTATTTTGTCCATTTTGTCGTTTTATGTTATTTTTCACATCGAGGAGATATCCGATGTCCCGAAAATTTCTCTCAACAATTTATTGAAGCTCTCAAATGCTCCAAATAACTCCGGTTATTACAACTTTCTAATCTATAAGTTCGATATAAAGTGCACTTCTGGATGTTGCCAATTCTTAGGGTCATTGTAACGCCCCAAATTTTAGGCGCATTGAGATATTTATTTTTTCGACTTTTATCAATATATTTTATTACCCGTGTTTAAATTATTATATAATATCATAAAATAAATTACGATGATGGATTAGTATTTCAAATTATATCTTGGCGAGTATATACATTTTCGATCAACATATATTTTCCTTACCTTTATTTTGGGAAAGTTCGGAAAAGTTTTCGAATCCGGGATTTCCGTTCCGATTAATTCGATCGAGTATATTTTGTTAGTTTTCTTTTCCTTTTCTTTTTCTTGTTTCTTTTCTTCCCTTTTTTCTTTTCCCCCTCTCTTCTGGCTGGTGAGAAGCTCTGAAGACCCGACTCATCGCTTCCCGACCTACAGCAGCAACCGACCTTGCTTTCCCCTCTATGCAGCCCTCTCCCTACACTCCATCTTTCTTCTACTCTCTTCCCTATCACTCTTCACAAACCTCCTACAACCTCCTTCTCCCTCACAACTCCCTTACCTCACCTCTTCTTCTCGCATCCCAAACCTCACCAACAAGCACCTCTCTTCGGGTCCTTGTCAAACTCAGCACCATCCATCCCTCTTTGTTTTACCCTACACCTCGGTACAAGATTGCCTACTTGTCGAGCCACCACTACCACGGAGAGACGCCTCTACCTCACTAGGGACCACCACCACAACGCCGGAGAAGTGCTCCTCTAATATAGAAGCCACTGTCTCCGCTGGAGGGCCAGCCTTGACCTGCCTTCGCCCTGCGGACCCCTTGCCAGAGCCATGGCTGCCGCTTGCTTGCCCCTCTTCCATTTTTGGTTTTGTTGCCTTCTCGAATCACCATTGTCGCCATAAAACAAGGGAGATTTGTCAACGCTTGTTGTCGCCAAACGCCGCCGGAGATGAGGTGTTGCCACCCTGTCAAAGCCGGAGAGCCCTCTGCGCAACCCTCCTCCTCCACCGCTTCTCTCCCCTACCTCGCCCAGCCTGCCGGAGCCCGACATGTCCCAGCCGCCGCCTGCGTGTGCTGAGGTTGAAGAAGAATCCATTTCGGGTTTATTATATCGGCCCCCCTCTATTTGTGGTCAGTTACAATTTGTACCCAGTGTTTTGCATTTTCAAATCTGACCCATGTTTTGGAAATGTAAATATATATTCCTGTAGTGTCATTCATGGAATATGGCCCAAAGATTTGAATTAGGGATTATAACCCATATTTTTGCAATGGTATAATTTGCCCCGGAAAATGTGTTAGTAGTTTTTAACCTTGGATTTTAAATACGGGGATGTTCTTATATTTGTATATATTGAATAAATTACCCGGAAGGCATTTTTGAGATTCTGACTCGGTTATTAGTAAGGGGTTTATTCTTATTTTATATGCAATATATAATATTCCCAAATTTAGCATTATACTAAATTTTTTTAGTTTTGTACTAGGTTCGGAAGCGCCCCGATTAAGGCCAACAAATCCATATCGATATCCATAGATCGTCTTTCGTCTTTCGACGTCAAGCGAGTAGCCTCTCCCCCGAGCTTATGATCTTACTCAATCTAGTTATGTTTAGGGGCAATATCATGCTAGATTGGATCTAGTATAACTTAGAGTGAATGCCAAGTAGTGGCTTGCAACCTTATGAGAGTTCTTGAGGATTGAGATTTGATTGTTGAGCAAGTATACCATTGTTATTTTGTGAGGTTTGGTTATGTCTTTGAGTGTATGCTTGATCTTGTGAGAATCTGAGTTGTGAGATTGTATGTTTGTTGAGGTGTTAGCGACTAGGACATGAGTATCCTAGCGTAGCTTTAAGATCGTTGAGATCATTGAGACTAGGAACGAGTTGTCCTAGCATGTGATTTGAACGACCTTGTAGAGGTCATTTGGGCTAGAAGTCTAATTACTTCTAGCATGAGAGATAGATGCTGATGTTGTGCCTCGTTCGGTCAGCTGACAGTATCTTCCTACGGGAAGTAGAGTGCGGTATGTTTTTCGGGTCGAGCGTTTGTGACAGGTAAGTCTCCGGACTTACTTAGCTTGTATTCCTTGTATTAACATCTATGTGTGTTCGGTGGTGTGTGTTTATTGTTTATGTTATAACAACTAAGCCGGAAATAGGACCACCGACCATTATAATATTTGGCCCAACTGTATGATAACGGGCTGTGACATCACTGCCTAGCTCTTGCGAGAGTTAGGAGGTTCTTGGCGACTAGCCCGGGCGGGTAGACGGTCGGATGCATCAATACCATTCATTTCCGGTAAGTAGGGACCAAGGCGAGATAACGGTGATTCTCGTGTCACAAACCTAAGTTAAATTAGAACAGGATATGACTTATAAAAGGATAATAAACCGGATTTATGTGCTTTGGAGTATGTTGTGTGTGTTTGTGCCTTTCACCTTCATTCTAATGGCTTGAATATTAGATAAGGGTTTTATACCAATGTTATAGTTTCCCTGCAGGTTAAGATTGCGACCGAGAGTTCTGGAAGAGTGGGCAGCCGGGGTTCCGTACATTTTAGGAGGGGTTTGGTTGGAGTCGAGTTTCGGTATTGTATATTGTATGTTGTATGTCGTGTGTATGACGTTTGGTTTTTGTAGTTGTATCTCGGCTAGAGTCTTTTGTTTGTATGCTTCCGGGAATCATATCATTTGCACAAAAATGTATTTTGGTTTTTTCCTTTAATAGTTTCTTATTGTAAGATCCAATGAAATTGTTGTCAAGCTAAGGGCCGGGACCCATTGTGAGTTCCTTGCCCGTAGCATCCCGAGTCCCGCGGATTCGGGGTGTTACAGTCATCCCTAATCAGTTTGCACTCCAAGAAGCAAAATTATGTTGCCCTATCCACAACTAAAGCTGAATACATAGCTGTTGGAGCCTGTTAAATGTGATATACTAGTGCTATTTTGATTACCAAAATTCCTGTATAGCATTCAAGAACAAAGCATATCGATGTGAGACAAAACTTCATATATGATCATGTTGAAAAGGTGACGTATCGATATCTTTTATTTCCACTAACTTGCAGCTTGCAGATATATTTACTAAGCCTATACTTGAAGATCTATTCAATTTTATTAGATTGGAGTTTGGTATGTTGAACAGGGAAGCATTATCTTAGGGGGAGTAAATCGTTTTACTTTCTCCTTATAATGTAGTCTATTTTTCCATTTCAAGGACTTGAAATAAAATACAAGCTCTTGAAACAGATTCTTAAGACAAAAGTGATAATCCCAGGTCGGATTTATGATTTTCATCTTTTTAGATGTTTGATCATTAAATCATTTTAAAGAAGGATTTTTAAAATGATTTTAAAATTTTTCACCAAAATTTTGTTTTCAAAATTCAAATCTATGTTTTGAAAAATGCGTGTAATTTAGGAAGAAAGATATGCAAACAAAAATTCGATTATCAAGGTCTTGATTCTTTCAAGATTTTGATGTGAATTAAATTGATTTGACATCCCCTTTTAAAAAGCAACCTTTACTTTCCTTCTTATCACCTCATTCTCCTTCGTTCAAAATTTGACAGCCCACTTTTTGCACTTTACTCTTTCGGTTTTCAAACAACACTCTTACAACGCTCTACCATGGCTCCCAAGAGAATCTTAAACCGTGTTGCTTCATCATCGACTGCCATAAATCCAAGCAGTTCTTCACCAGCATCACCTAGAGATACTTTGGTTAACATCTCCTCTGAATCGGTAGAGCCATCTCCTTAGGAGAATGTTGAGATCTCCGCTCACACAGGGTTGCTGGAAAATTGGTTCCGGAACTTGAAAGCAACATGTTACTTGGCTAGACGGATTTCATAATCATCCTCTTTGCATGTGTGATTCCGTCAATCTAAAGTTCTGCAAGATACTGTAGTTACCATGCATTGCTTTGCTATAGGGTTGTTCCGTTTGGAAGGTACTTAACATAGGGGAGGTAGCATTCACAAGACTCATAATATTTTTCTATGTGAATCTAACGACAAAAAAGAATAGGGAGCCCTAAGCCTAGAATCAGTGGTAAAAGGTACTCCTATTATTCTCTCACAAACTATTCTCAGTCATATTTTATGGCGTTCTACCACCACCTCCTACAACCATCCCTCTCGCATAGAAAGTATTAGGTTGGCAAATAAAAATTTTCTCATTCCCAACTCCTCTTCCTGTCAACTTAAGCACACCTCTTTAACCCTAGAAGCCAAGAAAATTTTTACTCTGCTGGATAGATGTGTGATTCCTAGAGGGAATTCAAGGGAATTGTTGACGGATCAAACTCTGGAGTTGATCTATCAAATAATGGTTCACACCATTAACTCCACCAAAGCCATTCCTTAACCATATGCAAATCTCCTCCCTAAAATTTCCCCCCATTTTTCCATCGACACCTCTACTAAGGACCAGCCGGTGTCGATTGGGAAAATTGATGAAAAATGCCTTGACTATTTAGGGGTTGAGAAAACACTAGTTGGGGAATGGAAATTAAATGGAAATGATTTGGCTGTGACATCTTCGTCTAAGGCACCTTAAGTGTCGGAAACGAGGTTAGATGGGTTAGAATTGGAAATGATACTCTAAACAGGGAGATGATTGATTTCCAGTTGGACATGATTAATAAGATGGATGCGTGTCATGAGGTTCTATCACTGATACATGTCAAGATAAACCAAATGTTTCTCTTGAATGCCCTCACCTTCATTGCTACATGAAACATTATGCCCATAATTGAAGATGCGGCTCAACATACACAGGAGAAAGCTACGAATGTCCTACTAAATTGCCAACGAAGTGTGCAGAATAAACCAATCATTCGTCCCATTCATGTCGAACCAACTATTTAGGCAACAGAAGAGTATGCAGTCGTCAAGGAATATCGAAAATAAGAGAAAAGAAGACGACTAGAAATGGAGATGCAAAACATAAGAAAAGGAATTGCGCAGTTAAGGTGGTAGAAGAAGTTCTATGAAGATAATAATAAGTAGATTTCAAAGCCTTGAAATCGATTTCAAGTCCTTGAAACTGGGTGTCAAGGCCTTGACATGCGCTTCAAATTTTCTTTGTTTTAACTTTCAAGGCCTTGAAATGCGTTTGTTGGCCGTCTTTAGAACTTTGTGTTGTTAAAATTGGGTCATAAATATTTCAAACTCCCGTGCTTTATATATTTTTATCCCTTGTTGAATGACAAAGGGGGATAAAATTATGCGATCCGGCATTTCTGCATTTTATTTTCGAAATATTTATATGCATCCATATATCTATCATAAAATGTAGGTACGATATTTGTTTTGTCTTCCATCAAGGGGGAGATTGATAACTCCACCTTTGATATTATTTGTCTTATATAAATGATGGAAGACTTAACAAATAAATGCGGTTTTATAAACTAACAAATATCGAGTATATTCCTAGATTGATTGTCTTGGTTTGTTTGTTAAAGTGTGTGTAGGTCTTCGATAGCATTACAAGGGAAGATCTCGTCTAAGAGACTAACTACAATAACGTACCTACACTAACCAAAGGAGAAGATCTTAAACGGCAACACACCAACCAACCAAGAAGATTGGTGCTTGAAGATAAGATTATAAGAGAAGATCTTGGCTGAAGATTGCTTGAAGAGAAGATCTTGTGAGAAGACCTAGTGAGAAGATTTCGGCCAAAGATTTAAAAAGGCTAAGAAGATATGAAACGGCTATAAAAGTTTGTTGTGGAGAAGATTCAGTTGAAGATATCCGACAACTTTCAAGTGAAGAACGTTAAAGAGAAAATCTCGGCTATTTGAAGATCTTATTTGCAACGGCTACTTCTCAAACGACATGTGAAGATCTCGCTCAAACTAACATCGGATTATATGGAAGAAAGATGTTACAACGGCTGCAAGAAAACGGCTAAAAGAAGTTCCTCCATAAAAGACTAGAAAACAAGATATCGACTCAAGATGAAGAAACCAAGCCTTCCAATGATCATACAAGAACATCTTCATCGATCAAAAGTTTATCTACCTCTTGTAATATCCGGAGTTTTAATTCCGTTTACTTCCGAGTCGAACCGAATTTCGACCCGATGATCCGTGTACTTGATACCAATGTTTCTACCACCACAAATCTTATCATTTTATGTAAGCTAAAACTCGCATAAAATGATGAATTATATAACAAACCCTAGTTCTCATCATTAGTTCTTAACGACGTCTTTTGACGAGACCATGATAAAGCTGTGACGAGACCATGGCAAAGTTGAGACGAGACCATGACGAAGCCCGAAAACCTTGTGACAAGGCCCAGACAAACAATTGACAGCCATTTCCCCTACCTTTTGCTGCTGAATCTTCAAGCCAACCCAAGACGCCATCCCAGGACGCGCAGCCTCATGATCAGTGGACTGCTTGTGCCAGCCAGAAGCCCATCGGGATGCCAACCCATGAAGCAACAGGCCTGCTTCCCCTACTACGTGTGTTCAGTTGGTGATCTGCCATGTAATGGCTTCCGCAATTCACGCAGTATACTCCCTTCACGGTTCATCCTCATGTTCCCTTCCTTCCGTCAACATTCAGAGTGCCTCACCTTGCCCTTCCTTCTGTAGTAAAATACTGCTCTCGATCGATCTCTTCGGCACTGCAACAACGTTGATCGTCGGCCTTCTAGACAGAGCCAATAGTGTAACCAGTGACCTCCTGCACGCGTGATCGACTAGGTAAAACCGCCTCCTTTCTTCCTTCTGTCTCCTCTGACTCGAGTTGACAACCTTCCTCGATTTTCTGTGCACGAGTAGGCAGTAACAAGCATCTTTCGACTACCCAGTCAAGCCGAGTAACCTGCGCAAGAGCCTCGTTCCTAGTCCCTAAATACTCTCTGCTAGTGAGTGTGTCTTTGCTTATTGTACTCATTTATTTCAGTCAACTCATCTTTGTCGGGTCTTACCTCAGTCCTATTTGTACCCATGATCGAAAGGCTACCTCTATGTGACGTGTGAACCGGGTGAATTAAAGGAACCTCCTCCGAAGCTGATCGCCGGCGACTCTGATCCATTGCTACTGCAACAGGTAAGCCTCCCTCATTCTTCTTTCATGAGAATAGGTGTGTAAGTGTGTGCCTAAAGGTTAAGGGTGATTATTCTTGTCTATTGTTGTGAGAGAGATTAAATCCAGGGAGGTGGGTGTAGTAATAGAGCTTTGTTGATGGCCTCCTGTGTAAAAGCCTTAGTCTTTGGAGCTTAGGAGTCTTACTGAGCCTTAGTGAGCCTTGCCTTGATCCTGTCAGGCGCCCCAGCGGGCCAGGATGGCCGCCCCAGCGGCTAGGCGCCCCTGCGCCTTGGGCTAGCCGCCCTTGCGGCTCTGTGTTAGTGCAACCGCATTCATTGACTCTTTGACTTGTGCTTTGCCGCTGGCTTCTCCTATAAGTTTCCCTATCCTTCAGATGAGAGGTTTCTTCACCTCATTCCAACTTCTTCGTCCTTTGTACGTTCATCTTCTCCTCTCTTCTTCCTTCATCTTCTTTGATCTCTTCTTGTTCTTGTGAGTGAGTTCTTGAGAATTTGAGATGGTAGACGTGTTGTGTGCTCCATAGTTGCTGTCTAGGGTTGTTGTGATAAGTTCTTCAACTTCCATCTTCTTTCTTTGCTCCTCTTGCCTCTTTCCTCTTCTTTCTAGCTTAGGATCACAAGCTAAGCTTGTCTGGATCCTTTGCTAGCCTTTTGATGTTCATATATGTGTATATATGTGTATATGTTGTTGTGGTGTGTTGTAGAAGTGGAGAGAGTCGAGAAAGGGATCGAAGAGAAGTCGGGACCAACTCTCTGCACAGTTGGTGGCCCCTGCGCCTGTTGTGTGAGCCACCCCTGCGCCTAGTGTGAGCCGCCCCTGTGCCTCACTAGGTCAGCCTTGTGTTCCTTGCTTCTATTAGTGGATACCTTGTTGGTATGTCTTCCTTCCTTCCTTTCTTTTGGCCCTGACTTAGTTGATAGCTAGGCTAGTTTGGTTAGGATGAGTTGTATGATAGAGATGTGCCTTAAGCACCCGTGTTGTTGTTGAGGTTATGTTATAGGCATATGGGATCTTGTTGTGATCTTGAGGTTTAGATTGAGGTTGTTGGTTGGTTATGGTTATGGAGACGAGTCTCCTAACCCTTGCAGTATATGATGTTGTGTGCCTTGCTATTGTATGCGTTGGTTTCTTTCCCAAGGGGAAGCTGTGACGTGGTATTGGATACGAGTGTACGAGGTAAGTCCATAGGACTTACTTAGCGTTCAGTTATGGATTTGCGTGATTGTGATGGTTGTGTGTGTTCATATGATTGTTCATTTATAACCTAAACCGGACTAGGATGACGTTTATTATATTTAAATGGCCCAAATGTATTATAACGGGCGGTATCACCGGTTTCCGCCTACTGGTAGGAGGAGGTGCCCAGAAGATGATCTCACAGGAGGGGACGAGTGATGGTCACCCCCATGCAAAACGCCTAGGTTACGTTGGATGGGACGGGGTTCTTGAGGCTCCTCGTGTTACAAAAGAAGTTGAATTAGTAATGGAATAATGTAATGAAAGATAATAAATGAATGTGTGTGGCATTGCATGTATGAGATGT
Organism: Fagopyrum homotropicum; assembly: GCA_033239125.1. Lineage (NCBI taxonomy): Eukaryota > Viridiplantae > Streptophyta > Magnoliopsida > Caryophyllales > Polygonaceae > Fagopyrum > Fagopyrum homotropicum. The sequence continues at coordinate 87,774,683 of BSWB01000006.1, forward strand.
TGATGTGTGTTTGTGCTATTGCCTTCATGCTTATCTATTGTTGTAGCTAACGGTGTATACCGTATTATAGATGATCTGCAGGTTAGGAAGACTGTAGAGTGAGCCAGATGGTGTGACCAGCCGAGGACTTTTGTACATTAGGATGCGTGGGTTAAGATCTCTTGTATTTGATGTTTATGTTTGATGTTTTGTACTCGGCTTTGTGTTTGTAAACACTTTTGATGTATCATATACAGCTTTTATGTATTTGGGTTTCCTCTACTTGTGTCTTGTTGTAAGATCTAGTGAACTTGTTGTCAGGTTAGGGTCAGGATCCATTGTGAGATCCTAGCCCAATGTAGCATTCGATGTCCTGTGGATTTAGGATGTTACAGAGTTGGTATCAGAGCTTTAGGTTGACAACAATTGCACTTGCTATCTGCAATAAAGGTAGAGTGGATAACTAAACAGAACCCACATGGGGTTTGACTTTTCAAAAGGTTTTGGTTTTAAAGCGATTACAGATGTTTTGGGATAGTATTACAGAAGCCGTCACCCATCTGAGGATCTCAACAGTATATATATATATATATATATATATATATATATATATATATATATATATATATATATATATATATATATATATATATATATATATATATATATATATATATATATGTAATGATGTGTATGCATGTACTATTAAGTATTATATATATATAGAGAGAGAGAGAGAGCATTATACGTTAGGTGTGCATACCCCACAGATGGCTCGGACTAGATCTACTACTGCTGCAGGCCTTATACGTTAGGTGTGCATACCCCGCAGATGGCTCGGACTAGATCTACTACTAATGCAGGCCGAGGTAGAGGTAGACCACCTCTTTCTCCAGGAGGGATATGAAAGGGACCATCTCACGATGTAGATCCACCATTGGTGGAGGAAGCTCCTGAAGAGTTTGTTGAGAGTGTAGTTCCAGCTACGAGGAGTGGTGGGTCCGGGAGATAGCAGGCCCATCTAGGCCAATCTGATGGCTCAAACCGTGTCTCTATGGGTGGACCAGAGTTCAGAGAGTATCTCAGGCATTTTGAAGATGCCATCAGAGCGGGCAGACGAGCCCCAGATCTGCCAGGGCAGGAGGGATCATCAGAGAGATCCCATGGACCTACTCAGGTGCCAGCTGCACCGATTCGTGTTGTTGAGCCAGCTCGAGTTGTGGAGGAGACGAGAGGACCTCGACCAGATACCTGGTTGAAGGCATTTCATTAGCAAGGAGTTCCACACTTCTTAGGGGAGATTGGCTTAGAGATTGAGGTGTGGATTGGGCATGTAGACTCAACATTAGAGTCTATTCGATGCCCTGAGGACACACGGGTAGAGCTAGTACAATCTCTATTCCGTGACTTGGCACACTAGTTGTGGAGGACAGTTAGAGCACGGGTTACCACCTATGAGTAGATGAGGAATATGCTGAGAGAGCAGTTCTGCCCTGCCTCACTGAGGAGGGAGAAACTGTAGGACTTCATGAAGGCTAGTTTTGAGGACGTAATTGTTACAGACGCCATTCGCCGGTTCTAGACTGAGCTAGCATTGCTGGGTCCAACTGCACCATTTGAGGACCAGCATGTGTACCTTTTCGCCCGTCGTTTGAGGGAGAGCACACGCTCATATATGGCGGGATGTCACTGTGACGCACTACTAGGATCGGGCCTCTGCCTATGAGAGAGAGAGAAAGAGAGCGAGCCAGAGTAGGACTTCTTAGACAGGACAGTGTGAGAAGAGGCAGCCTACCGCACCGACTAGTGCAGGAGCATCTAGATACGGGCGAGGTCAGACTCAGGGCCGCTCGAGTGTTCTAGTGTCCGCACAAATAGTTGAGAGGGGCCGGCAGTGTTACAACTGTGGGACCAATGGGCATATAAGGGTTGATTGCCCTAGAGCACCACTGACTTGATTCTCATGTGGGAAGCCAGGACATAGAGCTACGTTTTGCCGTCAGGGCAAGGCGTCATCACAGCAGGGTTCTTCCCCTGCAGGTGCAGTAGGAGGTGGGCAGAGACCGCCTCAGCATTAGACACGGGGACAACAGAGAGTCCCAGACACACCTGCTACTCAGGGGTCAGCTCCAGGACCGAGTAGAGGTAGAGGTAGAGAGGCTGGTACTAGTGATGGCTGAGGAGCTCGGGGTAGAGTTTTTGAGGTGAGGAGTGCTGAGGAGCCGCCAGCACCAGCTGGTACGCATTCATTTATTTTTGCTTCTTGTGTTGAGCGTTTTAGTAGGGTCAGAGGTACCCAGGAGATACGTAGTTGTGCCCTATGCGTAGGGACACGTGTATTACTTGTTGACTTCATAGTCATGCCCCTGATGCATGAAGAAGTCATATTAGGTATGGACTAGATGAGTAGACACCGTGCGGTTTTAGATGTGGGTAAGAGGACTGTTATAGTCTCTACCGACTTAGGTCCGATATAGGTCTTCCGGGGTTGGAACCTTGGGAAGACAGGATCTGTCATCAGTGTAGTACGAGTAGCTAGACTAATTGCACAAGGATGTGATTCCATTTGGTGTTACGCCATGAAGGATGGAGAGAGTCCGGCTTTGGATGACATACCAGTAGTCTGTGAGTTTACAGACGTATTTGAAAAGCCATCTAGCCTACCACCTCAGAGGAGTGTAGATTTTGGCATTGACTTGGAGCCTGGCATGAGACCCATCTCGAAGGCCCCATACCGTATGACACCTGTCGAGATGTTGGAGTTGAAGAAGCAACTCGAGGAGTTGGCTGAGAAGGGCTTCATACGCCCTAGTATTTCACCATGGGGTGCACCTGTCCTCTTCATGTGGAAGAAGGACGGGTCGTTGAGACTGTGTATAAATTACAAATAGCTTAACAAGGTGACCATCAAGTACAGGTATCCACTACCTCGTATTGATGATCTACTTGATCAGCTATAGGGAGCGACAGTCTTCTCCCAGATCGACTTGTGTTCAAGATATCACCAGCTGAGGGTGAGAGAGCAGGACGTGCACATAACGACATTTTGTACCCGTTATGGACACTACGAGTTTGTAGTGATGCCATTTGGGCTGACTAATGCCCCAACAGTTTTCATGGAGTTGATGAACAACATCTTCATCGACTTCGTGGATCAGTTCGTGGTGGTCTTCATTGATGACATTCTGGTGTACTCTCGTCGCAGAGAGGAGTATGCTGGGCACTTGAGGACGGTCTTACAGATTTTGAGAGATAGAGAGTTGTATGTCAAGCTCTCTAAGTGTGAGTTCTGGATGTCTGAGGTTGCTTTCCTTGGACATATCGTCTCCGCCGACGGGATTATGGTAGACCCGGAGAAGATCGAGTCTGTTACTGCATGGACGACACCGACGAACGTCAAGGAAATGTGTAGCTTTCTTGGCTTAGCCGGTTATTACAGACACTTTGTGGAGGGATTTTTTGTGATTGCCCATCCACTGACGAGTCTTCTTAGGATGACTACCAGATTTGTATGGACTGAACAGTGCACTAAGAGTTTTGAGGAGTTGAAGAAGTGTTTGACTTCTGCTCCTGTTTTGGCAGAGCCAGAGGGTTCTGATGATTTTGTGGTCTATAGGGATGCATCCAAGCTAGGCTTGGGATGTGTGCTGATGCAGAGAGGCAGAATGATTGCATATGCGTCTCGACAGCTGAAGACGTATGAGGAAAACTACCCGACTCATGATCTGGAGTTGGCAGCGGTAGTTCATGCTTTGAAGATCTAGAGACATTACTTGTATGGTGCCACATTCCAAATCTTCACAGACCATAAGAGTCTGAAGTACATTTTCACGCAGTGGGAATTGAATAACCGCCAACGTCGATGGCTTGAGTTGATCAAGGACTTTGACCTTGAGATTTTGTATCATCCTGGCAAGGCGAATGTAGTAGCTTACGCCTTGAGCAAGAAGACGCCTCGATAGATGGTGATTGCCAGACTTACTGTACAGCCTCAGCTTTAGAGAGATCTAGCTTGGCTGGAGATGGACATCCAGTTTCCTGATGAAGATGCCCAACTTTTTCCATTAGAAGTTCTACCTAGTTTGTTGGATGAGATCCAACAGAAGCAAGGAACTTGCCCGACCTTGACGAGGATTAGAGAGAGGATGTCTCATGGAGAGGCACCACAGTTCTCTATTGTAGCAGATAGAGTTATGAGGAGCCATGATCACATTTGTGTACCTGCTGATGCATGGCTGAGACAGTGGATTTTACAAGAGGCTCACCATGATGTGAGACACTAATATTGGTGGGGAGGGCTGAAGCACGATGTAGCCAGATTTGTGGCTCATTGTTCGACTTGTCAACAGGTCAAGAAAGAGCATTTCAGTCTTGGAGGTGAGCTCCATCCACTACCAGTGCCGCAGTGGAAGTGGGAGGACGTCTCCATGGATTTTGTGACCGGGTTGAGGTCCAGTAGGAGCTATGATGCCATCTGGGCGATTATTGACAGATTGACGTAAGCTACTACATTCGCCTTGACAGATTGACGTAAGCTACTACATTCAACAGAAGCAAGGGAAATGCTCTATCTTGACTTGTTGACAGGTCACACAGTGAGCCTCTTGGTGGGGAGGGCTGAAGCACGATGTAGCCAGATTTGTGGCTCATTGTGCGACCTGTCAACAGGTCAAGATAGAGCATTTCAGTCCTGGAGGTGAGCTCCATCCACTACCAGTGCCGCAGTGGAAGTGGGAGGACGTCTCCATGGATTTTGTGACCGGGTTGAGGTCCAGTAGGAGCTATGATGCCATCTGGGAGATCATTGACAGATTGACGAAGACGGCACGTTTCACTCCCATCAGAGAGATGTGGCCAGTGAGTAGATTAGATGAGGAGTACACTAGACAGATAGTGAGACTCCAAGGAGTACCAAGGGCGATCGTTTCTGATCCTGATAGATGGTTTACGTCGCGATTCTGGCAGTAGATTCAGACTACTTTGGGGATGAGTCTACACTTCATGACTGCGTTTCAACCCCAGACAGATGGTCAGTCAGAGAGGACCATCTAGACCATAGAGGATATGCTGCGACCCTGTGTGTTGGATTGGGGACAGGGATGGTCTGATTACCTCCCACTCGTTGAGTTCTCATACAACAACAACAACTGGCATGCATCTATAGGGATGGCTCCTTATGAGGCACTTTATGGCCGTAGGTTCCGCACACCTTTATGCTGGGATGAGCCTAGCAGTATTAGTGGGATAGCGCCAGAGCAGATTCAGGATGATATGGCTCGAATAGCGCAGATCGGAGAGAGGATGTTGGCTGCACAGAGTCGTCAAAAGTCGTATTCAGATAAGAGGTGTCGACCTCTAGAGTTCTGGGTAGGAGCTCATGTTTGTTTGAGAGTATCTCCGACGGGAGGCGTCAAACGTTTTGGCATACATACAGGGGAAGCTGAGTCCCCGATATTTCGGCCCTTTTGAAATACTGGATAGAGTCGGGAGGGCAAGCTACAGATTAGCATTGCCTCCGAGGTTAGAGGGTGTTCATCCTGTGTTTCACGTGTCTCAGTTTAGAGAGTACATACCAGATCCGAGGCACATCGTGAGTTATGATGATCTGGTGGTCGAGCCGGACCACACCTTTACAGAGCACCCTATTGCAGTCCTAGAACGAGGTGTGAGATGCCTTCGTTCGAAGGACATTCCTATGTAGAGGATACAGTGGTGGAGACGAGGACTAGATAAGGCTACCTGGGAGACAGAGGATAGTATCCACATGAACTATCCAAAGGAACTATCCAGAGTTCTACGCCGAGATAGATGCACCAGTAGGACACACGAGTAGATCTTAGTGCCTTCTTGGTGAGTGCATGTTATGTGCTTATGGGATATGTTGTGATATGTGCATATGATCTGTTAGATCTTGTTTTATAGTCCGAGATAGTTATAGCTGGAGATGGTTCTTTCCTCCATGCTATGGTATGTTTGTTAGGATTAGCTGGAGATGGTTCTTTCCTCCAAGCTACCTTTGATGGACATAGTGTGAGTGGAGATGGCTACACCAGCTACTGGTCGAGGTAGAGGTCGCCCACCTCTTCCTCCAACTAGACAAGATAGGGGTGATATGTAACACTCTAAATCCACATGACTTGGGATGCTACATTGGGCTAGGATCTCACAATGGATCCTGACCCTAGCCTTACAACAAGTTCACTAGATCATACAACAAGGCACAATTAGAGTAAAACCAAATACATAAAAGCTGTATATAATACATCAAAAGTGTTTACAAACACAAAGCCGAGTACAAAACATAAAACATAAACATCGGATACAAAAAATCCCATCCCACGCATCCTAATGTACAGAAGTCCTCGGCTGGTCACACCATCTGGCTCACTCTGCAGTCTTCCTAACCTGCAGATCATCTACAACACGGTATACACCGTTAGCTACAACAATAGATAAGCATGAAGGTAATAGCACAAACACACATCAACATCTCATACATGCAATGCAACATACATTCATTTATTATCTTTCATTACGTTATTCCGTTACTAATTCAACTTCTTTTGTAACACGAGTAGCCTTAAGAACCCCATCCCATCCAACGTAACACAAGAGTTTTGCATGGGGGTGATTATCACTCGTCCCCTCCTGTGAGATCATCTTCAGGGCACCTCTTCCTAACCCGCAGGCGGAGACCGGTGGTTACCGTCTATTATAATACACTTGGGCCGTATAAATGTAATAAATGGTCATCTTAGTCCGGTTTAGGTTATAAATGCACAATCATATGAACACACATAACCATCACAATCACGCAAATCTATAACTGATCGCTAAGTAAGTCCTATGGACTTACCTCATACACTCGTATCCAATACCACGTCACAGCTTCCCCTTGGGGAAGAAACCAACGCCTGCAATCGTAAGGCACACAACATCATATACTGCAAGGGTTAGGAGACTCGTCTCCATAACCATAACCAACCTATAACCTCAATCTAAACCTCAAGATCACAACAAGCTCATATATGCCTACAGCATAACCTAAACATCAACACAAGTGCCTATGTCACATCTCTAGCATGCCACTCATCCTAACCACACTAGCCTAGCTATCAACTTAGCCAAGACCAAAGGAAAGGAAGGAAGGAAGACATACCAACTAGGTATACACCAACAGAAGCAAAGATCACAAGGTTGACCTTGTTAGGCGGAGGGGCGGTTCACACCAGGCGCAGGGGCGGTCCACAGCAGGCGCAAGGGCGCTTGGAGTCAGGCGTAGGGGCGGCCAACTGTGTAGAAAGTTGGTCCCGACTTCTCTTCGATCCTTTTCTCGACTCTCTTCACTTCTTCAACTCACCACAACAACATATATGCACATATACACACATATGATCATCAAAACAGCCAGGAAAGGATCCAACCCAAGTCTAGCTTGTGATCCTAAGCTAGAAGGGAAGAAAGAAGCAAGAAAGAAGGAAGGAAGAGAGATAAAGGAGAAGAGCTTACCACAGCAAGCCCTAAGCTGCAACTAGGAGCACACAACACATCTACAATCTCAACACAACATCGGCAACCCTTAGCAACAACTTCAAGATCAACCAAGCTCAAAGCCTCAAGCAAACTCTCAAAACGTCTCACAAACTCAAAGGAAGATCAAGAAGAGGAGAGGAAGGAGATGAAGAACGTAGAGAGGATGAAGAAGCTGGAATAAGGTAAGAAACACCTCATCTGAAGGAAGGCAAAGCTTATAAGAGAAGCTAGCCGCAAAGCACGGGTCAAAGAGTCAACAAAAAGGGCTGCACTCATGCAGAGCCGCAGGGGCGGCTAGCCCAGGGCGCAGGGGCGGCTAGCCCAAGGCGCAGGGGCACCTAGCCGTTGGGGCGTCACAGGTGGTGCATAGGGGCGTCTAACAGGGGTCAAGACAAGGCTCACTAAAGCTCAAGTAGGCTCCTAGGCTCCAAGGACTAGGGCTCTTACATCATACCCCCCTAAAAGCAAGTTTCGTCCCGAAACATGCAAAATCCTAAATCCTCTCGGAGCCAAGCCGAGGTAAACGCTCTCCTCAAGAACATCAGGTCACAACCTATAACATTCTATATCCTCAACACAACATGGAGGAATCACAAATCCATCATAACAACTCTACACAAGGCGTAAAGGAAGATCATCTCTAGCCAAACACTAACCACATCACTTTGGCATGGAGGAAAACCGTCAGCCACAACGTACACATATTACTACTATGTGGAGGAAAACCATCTCCACTCACACTATGTCCATCAAAGGTAGCATGGAGGAAAGAACCATCTCTAGCTAATCCTAACAAACATACCATAGCATGGAGGAAAGAACCATCTCCAGCTATACCTATCTCGGACTATAAAACAAGATCTAACAGATCATATGCACATATCACAGCATATCCCATAAGCACATAACATGCACTCACCAAGAAGGCACTAAGATCTACTTGTGTGTCCTACTGGTGCATCTATCTCGGCGTAGAACTCTGGATAGTTCCTTTGGATACTATCCTTTGTCTCCCAGGTAGCCTCATCTGGTCCTCGTCTCACCACTGTATCCTTAACATAGGAACTTCCTTCGAACGCAGGCATCTCACTCCTCACTCCTCATTCTAGGACTGTAATAGGGTGCTCTGCAAAGGTGTGGTCCGGCTCGACCACCAGATCATCATAACTCACTATGTGCCTCGGATTTGGTATATACTCCCTAAATTGAGAAACATGAAACACAGGATCAACACCCTCTAACCTCGGAGACAATGCTAATCTGTAGGCTTCCCTCCTAACTTTATCCAGTATCTCAAAAGGACAGACATATCGGGGACTCAGCTTCCCCTTTATGCCAAAACGTCTGACGCCTCGTGTCGGAGATACTCTCAACGAGACATGAGCTCCTACCCTGAACTCTAGACGTCGACGCCTCTTATTTGCATACGACTTCTGGCGACTCTATGCAGCAAACATCCTCTCTCTGATCAGTGCTACTCGAGGCATATCATCCAGAATATGCTCTAGCGCTATCCCACTGATACTGCTAGGCTCATCCCAACATAAAGGTGTACGGTACCTACGTCCATACAGTGCCTCATAAGGAGCCATCCCTATGGATGCATGCCAACTATTGTTGTATGAGAACTCAACGAGTGGGAGGTTGTTAGACCATCCTTGTCGTTAATCCAACACACAGGCTCGCAGCATGTCCTCTAAGGTCTGGATGGTCCTCTCTGACTGATCATCTGTCTGGGGGTGAAACGCAGTCATGAAGTGTAGACTCGTCCCCAAAGCAGTATGAATCTACTCCCAGAGTCTCGATGTGAATCGTCCATCACGATCAGAAACGATCGTCTTCGGTACCCCATGGAGTCTCACTATTTGTCTAGTGTACTCCTCAGCGAATCTGCTCACTAGCCACGTCTCTCTGATGGGAATGAAATGTGCCGTCTTTGTTAATCTCTTAACTATCACCCAAATGGCATCAAAGCTCCTATTGGTCTTCAACTCTGTCACAAAATCCATGGAGACGTCCTCCCACTTCCACTATGGCACTGGCAGTGGATGGAGCTCACCTCCAGATCTGAAATGCTCTATCTTGACCTGATGACAAGTTGCACACTGAGCCGCAAATCAGGCTACGTCGGGCGTCAGCCCTCCCCACCAATATGAGCGTCTCACATCAAGATACATCTTACTCGTACCAGGGTGTACTGAGTAAGGTGTATAGTGAGCCTCCTGTAAAATCTGTTGTCTCAGCTCTACATCAGCAGGTACACAAATGTGATCATGGCGCCTCATAACTCCATCTACTCTAATAGAGAACTGTGGTGTCTCTCCACGAGACATCCTCTCTCTAATCCTCGTCAAGGTCGGACATGTTCCCTGCTTCTGTTTGATCTCACCCAACAGACCAGGTAGAACCTCTAAAGCAAACAACTGGGCATCCTCATCAAGAAACTGGATGTCCATCTCTAGCCAGGCTAGATCCCTCTGAAGTTGAGGCTGTACAGTAAGTCTAGCAATCGCCTTCTCTCGAGGCATCTTCCTGCTCAAGCCGTCAGCTACTACATTCGCCTTGCCAGGATGATACAAAATTTCAAGGTCAAATTCCTTGATGAACTCAAACCGTCGACGCTGGAGGTTATTCAATTCCCGCTGCGTGAAAATGTACTTCAGACTCTTATTGCCTGTGAAGATCCAACATGTAGCACCATGAAGGTAATGTCTCCAGAGTTTCAAAGTATGAACTACCGCTGCCAACTCTAGATCATGAGTCGGGAAGTTCTCCTCATACGTCTTCAGCTGTCGAGACGCTTATGCAATCATTCTGCCTCTCTGCATCACCACATATCCCAAGCCTAGCTTGGATGCATCACTCTAGACCACAAAATCATCAAAACCATCCGACTATGCCAAAACAGGAGCAGAAGTCAAACGCTTCTTCAACTCCTCAAAACTCTGAGCGCACTGGTCAGTCCATACAAATCTGGTAGTCTTCTTCAAAAGACTCGTCAGTGGACGGGCAATCACAGAAAATCCCTCCACAAAACTTCTATAATAAACAGCTAAGCTAAGAAAGCTACGCACTTCCTTGATGTTCGTCGGTGTCGTCCATGCAGCAACAAACTCGATCATCGCCGGGTCTACCATAATCCCATCGGCAGAGACGATGTGTCCGAGAAATGCAACCTCAGACATCCAGAACTCACACTTAGAGAGCTTGGCGTACAGCTCTCTATCCCTCAAAATCTGCAAAAATGTCTTTAAGTGTGCAGCATGCTCGTCTCTGCTAAGAGAGTTCACCAGAGTGTCATTGACAAAACTCTTATCTAGAGGTCGTTTTAATCTTATCAAAGTATCATCCCGACTTAGCACTAAAATGAGTATAGTGGTTAAGTAAGGGTCGAACCCAAGAGAGTTTGGTATTTTTATTAAATTCAATTATTGATTATAGAAACAAGTAACAAGGGGGGGTTTTGGTTGAATTGATGCACACAAAACTTATGAAAACAAATAACGCAACAAGTAACACAATGATGGGTGAATCTACACTAGGTTGATTCTAAGCATGCGATTGCTACTTTGGTGAGTTCCTTTTACAAGTTTTCAGGTAATCTCCCGTCCTGATCATATATATGTGTTGAGCCAATCGGCATCAACACAACTTAACAGGTTAGTGTTCCGTAAACCTACAAGAACAAATAACAAGTTAGCTTTCAAACGAAGACTAAGGGATATAAAGAAAAGATTAAAACCGTTAAACTTATCTTTATATATGTGTTCCTTTTCTTTAAGAAATTACAACCCATTATTACTTAAAGTTTACTACTAGATTAAAGACCCGAACCCGAAATCTATTAATCCTAGTTCTTTGCATGCACTTTAGGACCTAAGGTGATCAATCTCAAGTAATAGTAAAACATGCAATTAGACAATGGAGATTAAGGAAACACAAAGTATTACTGAATGAATACCTATATTAGAAAGAACTTACAACCAAAGCAACAATGCAGCTTGAAACCAACCTAATTTAGCAAGGGAGTTAGCAACTCATTACAAAGGTAGCAAGATAATTATAATGGAAAAAAGTGAATTCTAAATTGGATGATAAGTCGCTGATTCTAGCAATCAACCAGGGACTATTTATACTACAAATAACACTAAATAGGAGTAAATGGCCGGCCCAAAACAACCACCTTTAATGCCATAAAGGTGGTGTAAACAGCCGGAGTAAATCTTCTGTCGTTGAACCGCAGGGCGGCCTTCAGATCCGCAGGGGCGGTGCAGGCGAAAACACTTGATCTTCTTCATGGCCCCAATGTCGGCCAGACAATTCCGCAGGGGTGGATCTTTAATGCTCTTCAAACGTCTAACTCTTCAATTTTCTATCGCTTCAGATGTTGAGGCGCAGGCAGAGGTGCAGGGGGAGGCGCAGGGGCGCTGGTCTTCGCTTCTTTAGGGCAAGTCACCGTAGGGGCACCTAGGATTGACGCAGATGCGGTGACAGTCTTCGTGGTTGGCGCTGGCGAAGGTGATAACACGATTTATGGGTTAGTTTTAGGTAATCAATTAGATAGAATTCTCGCTCATTCACGCATGGTTTAGCATTGGTTCGAGACATTTTGCACTCAATTCATGTATTTTGTCGAGATAGATGTCTACACGGACTTGTGCGTGTTTTGTAGGTAATTCGGGAAAGTTAGGAGCTAAAACGATGCGTTTGAGGATCGTTCATCTAGACGACACACCCTCGGACTCATTAGGACACAAGCTATAGGCTAAGGAGGACTCATGGAACCTTCCCAACACTAGCCATGCACCAAATCACAGCTTAATAATCCAAGGCAAAGTTTCTGCACAGAATCACGGTCATCTGACACTCCACGGCCATGGAATCAACCGTGGATTTTGCCAGATTTTTGTGACAGCTGTGCCACGACTCTCATGGCCAGCTCATGCAAGTTTGTTATAAAAGTGGTCCTTCATGGGTTGTGAATGGCAGCTGGGAGTAGTTTGGAGCAGCTCATCCATTATCCATTTCTCTCTAACAAATATATTCTCTCAACAAGAAGTTTTTCTAGGAAGGAAAGTGTCAAGGAGAAGAAGAAGAGTTCCATTGAAGGGAAGAAGAAGAACACACACACCATTGCCATTCTTGCTAAGTTTTTGTAGTGAAGATTTCCGAATTCTATTTCTAGAGTTTTGTGAACCTTTGAACCTTCTTTGGAAGGGTTGTAAGTTGTTCTAATTCTATTTTCAGTTTGGTTTGTTTTAAAGTTCACTTGTGCATCTCTTTTCCTTCATTATCTTGCAATGGATGTTATGATTTTATGTTTGTTTGTTTTGATTTCTATTATGAACGTTGTAGGCTAAATTGATGTGGTTCTAGGGTAAGGAAAGGATGGTTATGGATAGGGCTATGATAGGACGGACTTAGATTTATCTTTGGATGACTTGTTTGTATGAACGTATCCTCTGTTAGGAATCACGGCCAGTTCTTGCCAGACCACGGCCGTGGTTTATGTAGAACAAACCGTGATTTTCCTGGTTCGAAGGATCTAATCTTAGACTGTTAGAATGTTGAAATCCTAAGTGTTTGTTGAGTTAAAACTATCCTAGGGTGACCTAGTGTTAGCAACTAAGTGTTAGGAGAGACTTACCCGGTAATCCTTACTCTTAGATTCCAAAGACAACTAACCTTAGGTAGTGGTGAGCCTAATGAGCCGCCAATGGATTTAGTGTGCTGGATAATAGCTTAAAACTAGCCCTTCCGAGATTTACCCGGTGAGGATAGGTTGGATCTTAAGTTAGCAATCCGGTTTGAGTAGAATTCCATCCCGTAAGTTCTTAGAGACTTACCCGGTAATGAGACTTAGGGAATGGACTAGTGGATCATGAGACCTACCCGGTAATTAATCCCAATCTAGAAACACTTAACCCCAACATAGTTAATCCAAGAATGAATAGATAGCTTGAGTCCTATGCCATAATCGGAACTTCCAATCCCTAGAATCCATCTTTTCTTTCTTTGATCTACATCTTGTTTGGTTGTTTATTTGCGTTGATTTATAGTTTGATTGATCGATTACTTGCATGAATTGTGATCTTTGATTGATCACCAAAAAAAAACCAACTAAAAACATTTGAGATTTTCATTTCTTTATTTCTTTCTTCTCTTTCAACCTAGGTCCTTGCTATACTCAATCACAAATCGAGTCAATGTCACCTTAGTCTTTGTGTTCGACCTCGGAATACTATCCCTACTACGAACGACCCATACACTGCGGGTTCGCTAGGAGTTAGGAGAAATATAACGAGTATAAATTTAAAACCCAATTGCGCATCACACGATCTTAGCGTAACATGTTTTTGGCGCCGTTGCCGGGGACTAGGTCTAGATTGAGTCTATTTTGTGATTGTTTCTAGTGTAGATCTTTCTTGTTGCTTTTGATCTCTTTTTGGTTTGTGTCTTTGCTTTTCAGGCATCTATTACTATTTAGGTGTATGCGAAGATCTCGTGGCGAGGATTTAGCTCCATTCGATCCCGAACCGGAGAAAACCCTTCGATCTAGATCCAAGAACATCCGAAAAGAGAAAGAGATGGCCGGAAGAAACCTCCAAGCTGAATTGGATGAAGCCTTAGAGCAAATAAGGCTAAGAGATGAGCTCTTGGAGGAAGAAAGGAGACTTGCCAATGAGAGGCAAGAGGAAACTAGGAGGGAGATTGAAGAGATTAGGCAAGCCCTTGTTCAAGGAGAGCCTAATCGCCGACAACCTCCACCTCCTCCACCACAACCGCAGCCGGCGGCTAATGTTAGGGTTGTTCCCATTGCTATTGAGGAGCCACAAACCCTAGGGAGACGTATGGATCCGGCACAAAGAGCACACCGACTGGGTGTGAACCTAGGAGATCCCGCTACCCACAACTATGAGCTCCGCCCTCAAGTTCTACAAATGATCCGGCATAATCAATTTGGAGGGATGGAAGGAGAGTCTCCTCATCAACACTTGATGAATTATGAAATCTTGATGGAGACTCTTAGACCGCCAAGATTGGAGAGCAACAACCATAAGCTTAGGGCTTTTTCCTTCTCTCTTAAAGATTAAGCCTTGGCTTGGTATCAATCTATTCCACAAGGGCGAGTTGGTACTTGGGAGGAGATGACAACCGAGTTTTTGACCAAGTTCTTCCCACCTTCCAAGACTACCGAATTAAGAGGGAAGATCAATGCCTTCGTGATGAAGGATAAAGAAAGTTTATTCAAGTCTTGGGAGAGGTTCAAAGATCTTCTCCTTGATTGTCCACACCATGGCATCCCGATAATTGAGCTATTGAAGATCTACTTCAAGGGACTTGACGAAGATAGCCAATTCAAGCTCCAATCTCTTTCCGGTGGGACTTTCATGGAGAAACATGTAGATGATGCTTGGGAGTTTGTGGAGAAGCAAGCTCTAGTGATTGAGAAATACTCCCATAGGAAGAGTGAAGGAAGGAAGGCGGGAGCATATGAGGTGAGTGAAGTCACCATGAGCAATTTCAAGCTTGACGCCATCAACAATGAGTTGAAGTCCTTGAGAGAGTTGTGTGCTACTACTTTGAAGAACCAAGCAACCCCTCAAGTGCTTCCACAAGCCAACTTGTCTTCCAAGGAGGAGGATGTGAATTATATGGGAAGAGGCAACTTCAACAATTACCAAGGCCCAAGGAGTTTCAACAACAACCGGCAATTTAACAATTACCGGCCCAACCACAACCATCCCGGGTTTTCTTACTCTAACCCGGATGGAGCCTTGAACCCTCCCGCTTCCACAAGCCCAACTCCACCACCAAGAGCCTCACAAGAACCTCCACCCGGCTTCACTCAACCTCCCAAGGATAGAACCGAAATAATGTTTGAGCAATTGCTAGGAAGGTTGAGTGGTCTTGAGAGCACCGTAACTTCAATCTCTAAGGCTCAAAAAGTCTTGGAAGCACAAGTGTTCCAAAAGGCGGGTGAAGCCCAATGAGATCCGGGGAAGCTTCCCGGAAGAACCGAAGACAACCCAAGAGGCCAAGTGTTGGCTATCACAACAAGGAGTGGGTTGAGTATGAAGGATCCTTTGCCCAAGGACCAAGCTAAGGGAAAGCAAGTAGTGGTAGAAGAGGGAAGAATGCAAGAAGATGGAGGCAAGAGCAAGGATGTAGGGCCAACCTATGTGGCACCGCCTCCATACAAGCCACCACTACCATTTCCACGATCAAGAGCAAGAGCTCGTTTGGACAATCACTTTGGTAAGTTCCTTGAACTAATGTCCAAATTACATATTAACATTCCGTTCATGGATGCCATTTTAGGAATGCCGGCATATGGCAAGTTTTTGAAGGAAATACTCTCCAACAAAAGGAAGTTGGAGGAGTATGGGGAGATAAGAATGACCAAGAGATCCTCGGAATTGATCCAAACCATGAAGGAAGAGATGCCTCCCAAGCTAAGGGATCCGGGCTCTTTTTGCGTCCCAATAGGAGTGGGAGATGTGAAGTACGAGG
Organism: Fagopyrum homotropicum; assembly: GCA_033239125.1. Classification (NCBI taxonomy): domain Eukaryota; kingdom Viridiplantae; phylum Streptophyta; class Magnoliopsida; order Caryophyllales; family Polygonaceae; genus Fagopyrum; species Fagopyrum homotropicum. Next base: position 87,790,709 of record BSWB01000006.1, read on the forward strand.
CCCTTTGTGATCTTGGAGCAAGTGTAAGCATCATACCGCTTGCACTTTGCAACAAGGTCGGGCTAGGAGAGCCAAAGCCGGTCAAGATGACGCTCTATATGGCGGACCGTTCTATCACTCATCAAGTTGGGATTCTAGAAGACATTCCGGTGCAACTAGGAGGATTCTATGTGCCAATTGATTTTGTCGTCTTGGACATTCCGGCGGATTATCCGGTTCCCATCATCTTAGGAAGACCTTTCCTAGCCACTTCCGGATGCCTAGTGGATTGCAAGAACGGGACTCTCTCCTTCAACATTGGAGAAGAGAACGTCAAGTTCAAGCTGTCCACCATGATGAAAGGGCCAACCCTTGATGAGGATGTCTTCAACATAGTTGAGCAAGAAGACTCTAGAGAAGTTGTGAGCTCGATCTTAATCAAAGATCCCTTGCAGAAGGTTCTTACCTTGAGTATGATGGAAGAAGGTGTTGAAGAGGCTTGCAATGAAGAAATCAAGGCCTTGGAAGCCTTGGAAGAGGAGCCAAGAGTTGGATTTGAAAGCCACGAAGAGGTGTTGATCAGCTGCAAATTCCACGGTCGAGATTTATGTTCCACGGCCGTCAAACTTTCTGGACAACTCCGAGAAGAAAGCTTGGCAAGAACCACGGCCGTGGAAGTTGGGCAAGCCGTGATTTCAACCGTGGATTTCCCTGGACCAGTCCTTGATGACGATCACGCTTTTAGGAGGCATGATGAGTCTTCATTTGCTTTGGACTCATCTAATCCAACCTTATTTGGATCATCTTCAACCGATAAAGGTCCCCCTCAACTTGAACTTAAACCCCTTCCCTCTCATTTAAAGTATGCATTTCTTGGTGAAAATTCTTCATATCCGGTGCTTGTTAATGCATGCTTGAGTAATGATGAACTTGCTAAGTTGTTGCATGAACTGAGATTGCATAGAAAGGCCATTGGTTATACTATTGATGATTTGGTTGGCATTAAGCCCTCTTTGTGCATGCATAAGATAATGATGGAAGATAACCACAAACCCTCTATTGAACATCAAAGGAGATTGAATCCTATAATGAAAGAGGTAGTCAAAAAGGAAATCATCAAATTGCTATATGCGGGAATTATCTACCCTATCTCGGATAGTAAGTGGGTTAGTCTCGTTCATGTAGTACCTAAGAAGGGTGGGATGACCGTAGTGACCAATGAGAACAATGAACTAATCCCGACTAGGACGGTTACAGGGTGGAGGATGTGCATTGATTATAGGAAATTGAATATGGCCTCTAGGAAAGATCACTTCCCTCTCCCCTTCATTGACCAAATGCTAGAAAGGTTAGCTCAACACTCTCATTTTTGCTATCTAGATGGCTATAGCGGATTCTTCCAAATCCCTATCCACCCCGATGACCAAGAGAAAACAACCTTTACATGTCCATGGGGTACTTTTGCATATAGGAGAATGCCGTTTGGGTTGTGTAATGCACCCGCCACCTTCCAAAGACGTATGATGGCTATCTTTTCGGAATACATAGAAAATATCATGGAAGTGTTTATGGATGATTTCTCTGTTTATGGTTCTTCCTTTGATAATTGCTTGGCTAACCTATCATTGGTATTGCAAAGATGTGAGGAGACAAATCTTGTCTTGAATTGGGAAAAATGCCACTTCATGGTATGTGAAGGCATTGTGTTAGGACACTTGGTGTCCAACCGTGGCATTGAGGTTGATAGGGCCAAAATTGAAACGATAGAGAAGTTGCCGCCACCTACCTCGGTGAAGGGGGTAAGGAGTTTCTTAGGGCATGCCGGTTTTTACCGAAGGTTTATTCAAGACTTCTCTAAAATTTCTAAGCCTCTCACTAACCTACTAATGAAGGATGTTGATTTTGTCTTTTCCAAGGATTGTCTTGAAGCTTTTTGTAGGTTGAAGAACGTCTTGATCTCCGCACCTATAATGCAACCTCCGGATTGGAGTCTACCATTTAAGATCATGTGCGATGCAAGCGATGTGGCCGTTGGGGCCGTTTTAGGGCAAAGGAAAGAAGGGCGTACTCATGCTATTTATTACGCTAGCAAGACGCTAGATGATGCCCAACTCAATTATGCTACCACCGAGAAGGAGTTGTTGGCGGTAGTGTATGCATTTGAGAAGTTCCGCCCATACCTTGTTGGAGCGAAGGTCATAGTTTATACGGATCATGCGGCGATCCGTTATCTACTTACAAAGAAGGATGCCAAACCAAGGTTGATTCGGTGGATCCTTCTTCTTCAAGAGTTTGATTTGGAGATAAGAGATAAGAAGGGGTCCGAGAACTCCGTGGCGGATCACCTTAGTAGATTGCCTCCATTGGAGCTTGGAAGAGACGACATTCCAATTGATGACTCATTCCGAGATGAGCAATTGCAAATGGTAGAGGAATGCTTGTTCCATGTTTCTAGGGGAAATGAGCCATGGTATGCCGACATTGTGAATTACTTAGTATGTGAGGAAGTGCCTCCCAGATTGACATATGCACAAAGAAAGAAGTTCTTCAACGATGTGAGGCATTACTATTGGAGTGAACCACTCTTGTTCAAGAGAGGACCGGATGAGATGTTTAGAAGATGCATACCGGAAGATGAAGTGGAGAGTGTGATCCGGCATTGTCACTCCTTACCATGTGGAGGCCATGCTAGCTCACACAAGACGTGTGCAAAGATATTGCAATCCGGTTTTTATTGGCCTAACTTGTTTAGAGATGTGCACGGTTTTGTAGCTGGATGTGATGCTTGCCAAAGGACGGGCAACATCTCAAGGAGGAATGAAATGCCCTTGAACAACATCCAAGAAGTGGAGATTTTTTATGTGTGGGTTGTGGACTTCATGGGACCATTCCCTTCCTCATGTGGCAATCTCTATATCCTATTGGCGGTGGATTATGTGTCAAGATGGGTGGAGGCAATCGCCTCTCCTACAAATGATGCCAAGGTAGTGGTGTGGTTCTTCAACCGGGTGATCTTCCCTAGGTTTGGAACACCAAGGGTGATCATTAGTGATGGAGGAAAGCACTTCACGAATAGGAACTTTGGAGCACTTTTGGCTAAGTATGGGGTGACTCATAAGGTGGCAACACCTTACCATCCCCAAACTAGTGGCCAAGTGGAGATCTCCAACCGGGAGATAAAGGCCATCCTTGAGAAGACGGTGTCTAGAACTAGAAAGGATTGGGCTATGAAGCTCAATGACGCATTGTGGGCATATAGAACCGCCTTCAAGACACCGATTGGCACCACTCCTTACAAGTTAGTCTATGGCAAGTCTTGCCATCTTCCGGTGGAAATGGAGCATAGAGCTTATTGGGCCATTAAGTGGCTAAATTTTGACCTCAAGGAGGCGGGAGAAAAGAGGTTGCTTGATCTAAACGCCCTTGAGGAGATCCGGTTGGACGCTTATGAGAATGCCCGGATTTACAAGGAAAGAACCAAAAGATGGCATGACAAGAAGATCATCCCCAAGGAGTTGAGTGAAGGAGATCTTGTCCTTCTCTTCAACTCAAGGCTAAGGCTCTTTCCCGGAAAGCTCAAATCAAGATGGACCGGGCCATATATGGTGAAGAAGATCTTTTCCCATGGAGCTATTGAGATAGGAGGGGAGCATTGTGGGAATTTCAAGGTAAATGGGCACCGCTTGAAGAAATATATTCCGGGAGCTCCGGTGGACATGATTGCCCCACTTCACCTTGAATAGACTCCCCCGAGTTTGGTCAAGCTAATGACCTTAAAGAAGCGCTTGGTGGGAGGCAACCCATTGGTAACATTTTCCTTTTTCGCTTTGTTTTCGTTTTTAGGATTGTTCTATCTTTGTGTGTGTTTTGTCTACTTTGTGTGTGTGCTAGAACATTATTAGCATTGGAGGCCTTTCTTGGCATATGAATGATGATGATGAACCCCTCACCAATTATGGGTGGAGCGGACGCGGGACTTGGACGGCTAGCGGTGCCTAGTGCGGGTTCCGAAGCTTTGATGGATGCTTAGAGCTCTCTACCATGGTTGATAGGATCATCCAACATCAATTCATTTGAACAATCCCGAATACCATAGCAAACAATTTTACATTGTGAGAACCTTCTTTCACTCTCTTTTCTTGAATACCACATTGGGGACAATGTGTTTCTAAGTATGGGGTGGGGTTTGCATGATCCTTTGCATAATGAGTATCTAGGATAGTTTAATATTTGCACATGTCTGGCATTGTACATACTTAAAACGAAAATCCCATAAAAATCAGAAAATTTTAAAATTTTTGTGCTTTCTAGGCTTGGATATGATCCTAATGATGAAATCTTGTCATGTGAATTGGCTATGGATGGCCTTATGTGTTGAATTAATAAATGCATATGTGGACTTGAACTACTTCTCTTGTATTCTATGAATGATTTGTGACCATGATGTTTGCCTAGAAAAAATTGAGTAGTGAAAATCGAAATTACATGATAGTTCTTGCATACCATCTAGGAATGAATGAGGCAATTCAATCTTTCTCTACTTCTCATCTTAATCATGATTGCTTGAGCACCTCAATTGAGATAAATTTGACCTCTTTTTAACCCATCCGGGAATAGGAGCATGCTAGTGTGTTGATGTGTGCAAAAAGCAAGTGTGGGGTAAAGTTGTTGATGAAAAGAATATCATGCATAAAATGCTGAATTTGTTGTGAAAGTGTAGCCAAAATATAAGTTTGGGGACATTGGTTTAAATGACAAGTAACTCGGTACACTTCACATAATCGGGTGTTGGTGCCTTGCCAAAGTCAAATGAACCGATAATCCTAACGAGCTTTGGTATGTGTGCCCGGTGTGGATGCACCTCGAAAACTAAGAAAAAACCCGAGGACGGCTAATCACCAAGGTTTCGGCTCTTGTACACCAATGCCATTGCTTCAAAAATAAGTCAAAGAAAAAGAAAAGAAAGAAAAGATAGAGGAAAATATACACTTGGAGGAAGTTGATCGAGGACAAGGATGTGAAGTTAGTTCCGTTCCCGGATTAGCATCACATAACCTAGAAATCCCCACCCAATCACTACATTTCTTGGCCTTTTTATCTCACAAGACCTTATGACATGTTTGCATGTTTGTAAGACTTAGTAGTTTAGATTGGATGTACTCTTGATCTTCTTGACTTCTTCATCTTTACATTTCATGCATACTTTTGAGTTAAGTACAATTGTCTTTCCATGCTTTCATTTGTTTGATGCATGATTGCTTGTCCTTAGTCATGAAACATGACTTCGAAGGTGATCCAATAGTAGAAGCACAAACCCAAAAGATTTTTGCCATTTTTCTGCATACATAAATCATGTCATCTCTTAATCTATAGTTGGGAATTTGCTCGGGGACGAGCAAACCTTAAGTATGGGGTATTTTGATAACACGATTTATGGGTTAGTTTTAGGTAATCAATTAGATAGATTTCTTGCTCATTCACGCATGGTTTAGCATTGGTTCGAGACATTTTGCACTCAATTCATGTATTTTGTCGAGATAGATGTCTACACGGACTTGTGCGTGTTTTGTAGGTAATTCGGGAAACTTAGGAGCTAAAACGATGCGTTTGAGGATCGTTCATCTAGACGACACACCCTCGGACTCATTAGGACACAAGCTATAGGCTAAGGAGGACTCATGGAACCTTGCCAACACTAGCCATGCACCAAATCACAGCTTAATAATCCAAGGCAAAGTTTCTGCACAGAATCACGGTCATCTGACACTCCACGGCCGTGGAATCAACCGTGGAATTTGCCAGATTCTTGTGACAGCTGTGCCACGACTCTCATGGCCAGCTCATGCAAGTTTGTTATAAAAGTGGTCCTTCATGGGTTGTGAATGGCAGTTGGGAGTAGTTTGGAGCAGCTCATCCATTATCCATTTCTCTCTAACAAATATATTCTCTCAACAAGAAGTTTTTCTAGGAAGGAAAGTGTCAAGGAGAAGAAGAAGAGTTCCATTGAAGGGAAGAAGAAGAACACACACACCATTGCCATTCTTGCTAAGTTTTTGTAGTGAAGATTTCCGGATTCTATTTCTAGAGTTTTATGAACCTTTGAACCTTCTTTGGAAGGGTTGTAAGTTGTTCTAATTCTATTTTCAGTTTGGTTTGTTTTAAAGTTCACTTGTGCATCTCTTTTCCTTCATTATCTTGCAATGGATGTTATGATTTTATGTTTGTTTGTTTTGATTTCTATTATGAACGTTGTAGGCTAAATTGATGTGGTTCTAGGGTAAGGAAAGGATGGTTATGGATAGGGCTATGATAGGACGGACTTAGATTTATCTTTGGATGACTTGTTTGTATGAACGTATCCTCTGTTAGGAATCACGGCCAGTTCTTGCCAGACCACGGCCGTGGTTTAGGTAGAACAAACCGTGATTTTCCTGGTTCGAAGGATCTAATCTTAGACTGTTAGAATGTTGAAATCCTAAGTGTTTGTTGAGTTAAAACTATCCTAGGGTGACCTAGTGTTAGCAACTAAGTGTTAGGAGAGACTTACCCGGTAATCCTTACTCTTAGATTCCAAAGACAACTAACCTTAGGTAGTGGTGAGCCTAATGAGCCGCCATTGGATTTAGTGTGCTGGATAATAGCTTAAAACTAGCCCTTCCGAGATTTACCCGGTGAGGATAGGTTGGATCTTAAGTTAGCAATCCGGTTTGAGTAGAATTCCATCCCTTAAGTTCTTAGAGACTTACCCGGTAATGAGACTTAGGGAATGGATTAGTGGACCATGAGACCTACCTGGTAATTAATCCCAATCTAGAAACACTTAACCCCAACATAGTTAATCCAAGAATGAATAGATAGCTTGAGCCCTATGCCATAATCGGAACTTCCAATCCCTAGAATCCATCTTTTCTTTCTTTGATCTACATCTTGTTTGGTTGTTTATTTGCGTTGATTTATAGTTTGATTGATCGATTACTTGCATGAATTGTGATCTTTGATTGATCACCAAAAAAAAACCAACTAAAAACATTTGAGATTTTCATTTCTTTATTTCTTTCTTCTCTTTCAACCTAGGTCCTTGCTATACTCAATCACAAATCGAGTCAATTTCACCTTAGTCTTTGTGTTCGACCTCGGAATACTATCCCTACTACGAACGACCCATACACTGCGGGTTCGCTAGGAGTTAGGAGAAATATAACGAGTATAAATTTAAAACCCAATTGCGCATCACACGATCTTAGCGTAACAGAAGGCGCAGGGAGGGCTCCGGAGTGTGGTGTCAACCGCAGGGGCGGTGACAAGGCTCCGCGGGGGCGGTGAGGCAACATAAGATTTGCTTCGTGCACGGCCTTCACTTCTAAGTGCTTATAACTCCTTCTTTATCTTCTTTTAGTTTTCTTCTTTTGGACCAAGGAGTTAGTAGCATAAACCGACACTAATGTAATAAAAAGACTCTAAAAACTATCTTAAATGATAGTGATTCCATCATCTATCAAACTCCCCCATACTTAGACCTTTTACTCATCCCGAGTAAAACAAATGACAGCAGTTTGTAGACTCAAAGGCCTCTGGAAGCATGGGCAAGCAGAAAAGACAATGAAAACAAAAGAAAAGCCTAGAAAGAAAGAAGGAAAAGGAGAGGAAATGTGAGAAAAAGGTGAGAAAATTAACATCCTTATTGCTCCAAGAGTGACCTACCCGGACAACCTCCTTATGACTCCCCTTCTTATTTTGCCAAACGCCGGAAGGGAATCCTACATTTGGTGTCGCTCATTTTGCCAAGGTGCCCTTTCGGATTTTCACCTTGCCACTCTTCTTCTTCTGATGATCTCATTTTGAACTCACATCCCTCAAGTCCAATTTTGCACCAACCTAAGGTTGGTCGGACTACCTTCTTTTTGCCTAAACCGCCCTTTCAGGTTTTTGGTTTATCCAAGGATTTTTCATGCCTTTTTTCTTTATTCTTTGGCTTTTTTTTTACTTAATTTCAAACTGAACTACAACTCGAAAGACTCAATGCAAAACAACTCAAAACAACTATACATGCAATGATATGTCCCTCCCCCATACTTGAAGCACACTTTTCCCTCAAAGTGGAAATGAAGCAAAGATAAATGTGGGAAAGGGAAAGAGAATGATACCACTAGTGGGATGGCCCACCTGGACCATCCGGACCCTCCTCGGGTGAGTACGGGAAGTGGCTAAAGAAGTGCTCCTACCGGCGGTAGAGCACGTCGATATGATCCTCCTGAGCGTCCATCCTCTGCCCATATGAAGTCTCAAAGTTGGCTTGCCAAGCTAGTTGTTGATCCTCTAGCTGCCGCTGATGAACCGCCTGCCAAGCATCCTGCCGGCGGTCAAAATGGGTGGTCATAGAGGACGCGAAACTGGACTGCCATGCCTGCTACTGCTCAAGCATGGACCACTGGTACTCGGCCTGCCATGCCCGTTGTTGGGTAGTCAAGGCTGCCATCTGAGCCTGAAGGTTCTCCACGGCCGGATTGTCATCCAGTGCTGCAGTAGGCATCTCCTCATCATCCGGCATGGGCACGTGGGCGGCAACAGGGGCCCGGCTGGAGCCCGCAACATATCTCTTAACCATGTCCCCCTGAGGCCGTCTCAAAGCGAAGGGGTCAGCTGATATGTATAGCTTGGAGAGCTCATCTCCAAGTGGAAGTGGCCGGGGGAGGAATGTGATGTGACTCCCATCTGCCAACGAGAGCCACAAGAGGTTCTCCCCGTCTCTCCTGAGGAGCCTGCACTTCCTCAGTATCCCTTCCGTGTACAGTGGGGCCTCTAAACTTCCTCCAAGTCAGGGAGGTCCATTACCTGTGCAGCTATCAAGGAGATCACCCCACCTCCCACAATGTTTCGTGGCTCGTTCTTCCTAATCCGCTTCAAAGCGGTAATGAAGAGGTAAGGCCAATTTGGTACCTTGTCGTTCGTGGGGAGGCAGGCGTATAACAGTGGAAGGTCCTCTAGAACGACCTTTTTCTCCTCCTTGTGTCCACAGAAGAAACTCATGAAGATCTTGGAGATGAGCCTCAAACAGGGGTGAGTGAATTTGTTGGAATACTCACCCCCTGCATGAAACTCGGACCTGGTGGCGGCTTGCCAAAACTCACACAAGTCGGATTTCGGGACGGGATCCTGCCAGTCATCGAAGGCACAAATAGTCACCCCGAATGCCTCTTGCTGTTGGGTGTAGTCCAATGTATACTTTCTCTTGTTGAACTTAAATGAAAGTCGAACACAAATTTTGTCGTCCTTCTCCATGGTGAATGTGGCAATGAATTGGCGGATGACCTCGGGGTATGTTGGGGCATTCATTTCCAAAAAATCGCCAAGCCCAACATTGTTGAGGAATGCCTGCATGCTCTCCAACATGCCCAATTTTTCCAAAGTAGGAACGTGCAGAAACCTAGTTGCACACACATCCCGACCTTGCACAATCCTATACCACTCCTTCTCAGGAAATGAATTAGAAAGTTCAGAAATTAGAGTAAGAGACGAACCCTCTGTTGCTATTTCCGCAGGGGCGGCTGAAGGATGCGTAGGGGCGGCAGGGCGCAGGGGCGGGAGAAGTGTTGAGGGCCATTTCTGACAGCTATGAAAGTGGCGGTGTTGAGGCGGTGCAGGGGGCGGGTGTGGCTAGGTCGCCGGAGGCGGCGTAGGGGCATTGCATAGGGTGGCGTGTGAGATTTTTCTGAGGACGCAGGGGTGTGGGAGGCGAGGGGGTGTAGGGTTCGAAGAGTGAGTGGAGAGAGAGGAGAGGGTGTGTAATCGTAGGTTATTTTTGGGAAGTGTATATTTTTCATTCCTTGATAAAACCGCAAGGGTGGGGGCTTGTCGCCGCGGGGGCGGTGACAAGGAAGAGGGGAAACACAAACTCAAGGCCGTGGGCGGCGCTGAGAATGTGTGTCAAGGATGGCCGCCGCAGGGACGTAAGGTAGTCACTGCAGGGGCGGTGACCAATATGTTGCAGACGTCAGACTCGGCGACGGGGGCGGAGCTGGCCATGGGTGTCACCACGGGGGCGGGGACACTGAGCCACGGGGGCGGTTTTCTTGATAGAGGCTCCTCTTCTTATTCCCTCAGGTTGCCTCCCGAGCAGCGCCTTTGTTTTATGTTGTTGGCTTGACGCAAGTGCTCTACCTCTATGATTGAGCCTCCTCCAGCATCACTTTGGGGTTTATAACCGTCTGTGAAGGTAATCCTCCGGAGGACCTAGTTTCAATCCTTGTTATGGCTTCCGCCATTTGCCCAACATGTTTTCCAGGTTCTTGATGCTGGACTCTGTTGTTTGGACATGAGTAGCAAAATGTTTAGTCAAAACATGAAACATATCTTCAGTTGTTTGATACTTACCTTGTCGGGGTTGTTGTTGTTGGTTTTGTTGATCCCTCCAACAAAAGTTTTGTTGGTCATGCCAGTTTGGCAAGAAATTTTGTGCATAGGGATCGTTCCTAGGCCTTTGCTGTTGTAGTTGTCCATAGCCCATTGCATTCACCTCAGCATCATCATCCTGGACTTGGGGACACATGTCCGTTGGATGGTATGGGTCAGCACACACTCCACATGCCTTCAACTGCCGTGGGTTCCCATAAATGTTAATATCTTCACCATTTCCTTCAGTTTCGCAAGCTCAGTAGAGATCTCACTCTCCCCGGAATTCACAACATGAACACCTCTCTTGGAAGGAGTCCTTCCAAAGTTCCGGGTCCCTTCAGCTAGTTCTTGTATCTTTTCAAAAGCAAGGTCAGGGGTAGAGTTAAGAATGTTACCTCCACAACCTGAATCGACGATCCTCCTTTGATTGTCTAGCAAGCCATTGTACAAGTACACGACTAGATCTTGAGTCGAATATCCGTGGAAAGGACAACTGGATCGGAGGCGTGTGAATCTTTCAAAGTACTCATAGAGAGTTTCGTCCGCCTCTTGCTCGATGTTGCTTATAGCTTTCTTCAAGCTATTCACCTTCTTGGCTGGGAAGTATTTCTCCAAAAACGCCTTGTGGAGGTTCTCCCAAGTGTCGATACTCCTGGATGGAAGGTGGTAATATCAATCATCCGCTGAATCTTTGAGTGTGAACCCGAATGCCCTCATCTTGATTTGCTCTTCGGTAATATTGGCCGGCTTCATGCTCATACACACGGTATGTAACTTCCAAAGGTGTTTGATGGGGTCTTCACCACTTAGCCCATGGAAAGATGGAAGCAAGTGAATGAGACCCGGCTTGAGCTCAAAGTTGATTCCTTCCCCTAATGCCGGTATAGTAACTGCAAGAGGATTTTGAGCCAAAGTGGGCTGAGTGAGTTGACGAAGAGTACAATCACCCCTTTCTTGTTAGATTTGTAGTTGTCTTCGTTGCAAGATGTGCGTACTCTCAATTTCTGGGTCAAAAGAAGCAAAGCCGGAGTTAGTAGCGCGGGTTTCAATCATAAAAATGGTTCAAACCAATAATCAATAATAACAATAAAATAAAAACAACAGAACTCCCCAGCAACAGCGCCAAAATTTGACAAGACTCTTATCTATAGGTCGTTTTTATCTTATCAAAGTATCATCCCGACTTAGCACTAAAATGAGTATAGTGGTTAAGTAAGGGTCGAACCTAAGAGAGTTTGAATTGATGCACACAAAACTTATGAAAACAAATAACGCAACAAGTAACACAATGATGGGTGAGTCTACACTAGGTTGACTCTAAGTATGCGATTCCTACTTTGGTGAGTTCCTTTTACAAGTTTCCAGGTAATCTCCCGTCTTGATCATATATATGTGTTGAGTCAACCGGCATCAACACAACTTAACAGGTTAGTGTTCCGTAAACCAACAAGAACAAATAACAAGTTAGCTTTCCAACAAACACTAAGGGATATAAAGAAAACATTAAAACCGTTAAACTTATATTTATATTTGTGTTTCTTTTCTTTAAGCAATTACAACCCGTTATTACTTAAAGTTTACTACTAGATTAAAGACCCGATCCCGAAATCTATTAATCCTAGTTCTTTGCATGCACTTTAGGACCTAAGGTGATCAATATCAAGTAATAGTAAAACATGCAATTAGACAATGGAGATCAAGGAAACACAAAGTATTACTGAATAAAAAGTTATATTAGAAAGAACTTACAACCAAAGCAACAATGCATCTTTAAGCCAACCCAATGTAGCAAGGGAGTTAGCAACAATTTACAAAGGTAGCAAGATAATTATAATGGAAATAGTGAATTCTAAATTGGATGATAAGTCGATGATTCTAGCAATCAACCAAGGACTATTTATACAAAAAATAACACTAAATACGAGTAAATGGCCGGCCCAAAACAGCAACCTTTAATGCCATAAAGGTGGTGTAAACAACCGGAGTAAAGCTTCTGTCGTTGAACCGAAGGGGCGGCCTTCAGATCCGCAAGGGCGGTGCAGGCGAAAACGCTTGATCTTCTTCATGGCCGCGGGGGCGGATATTTAATGCTCTTCAAACGTCTGACTCTTCAACTTTCTGTCGCTTGAAATGCTAAGCCGCAGGGGCGTCCCAGTGCCAACGCAGGGGCGGTGACACTGACTCTTCATCTTCTAGTTCCTAGGTTGAGGCGCAGGCAGAGGTGCAGAGGGAGGCGCAGGGGCGCTAGACTTCGCTTCTTCAGGGCAAGTCACCGCAGGGGCGCCCAGGGTTGACGCATGTGCGGTGACAGTCTTCGTGGCTGGCGCTGGCGAAGGCGCAGGTTGCGCTCCGGAGTGTGGTGTCACCCACAGGGGCGGTGACAAGACTCCGCGGGGGCGGTGAGGCAACAGAAGCTTTGCTTCATGCACGGCCTTCACTCCTAAGTGCTTATTACTCCTTCTTTATCTTCTTTTAGTTTTCTTCTTCTCGACCAAGGAGTTAGTAGCATAAACCGATACTAATGCAATAAAAAGACTCTAAAAACTATCCTAAATGATAGTGATTCCATCACCTATCAGTCATCAATGAAAACCACCACGAACTGATCCACGAAGTCGATGAAGATGTTGTTCATCAACTCCATGAAAACTGTTGGGGCATTAGTCAGCCCAAATGGCATCACTACAAACTCGTAGTGTCCATAACGGGTACAAAATGTCGTTATATGCACGTCCTGCTCTCTCACCCTCAGCTGGTGATATCTTGAACGCAAGTCGATCTGGGAGAAGACTGTCGCTCCCTACAGCTGATCAAGTAGATCATCAAATACGAGCTAGTGGATACCTGTTCTTGATGGTCACCCTGTTCATCTCTCTGTAATCTATACAAAGTCTCAATGATCCATCCTTCTTCCACACGAAGAGGATAGGTGCACCCCATGGTGAAATGCTAGGGCGTATGAAGCCCTTCTCAGCCAACTCCTCGAGTTGCTTCTTCAGCTCCAACATCTCGACAGGTGTCATACGGTATGGGGCCTTCGAGATGGGTCTCGTGCCAAGCTCCAAGTCAATGCAAAAATCTATGCTCCTTTGAGGTGCAAGGCTAGACGGCTCTGCAAATACGTCTGTAAACTCACAGAACACTAGTATATCCTCCAAATACGGACTCCTTCCATCCTTCATGGCGTAGCACCAGAAGGCATCACATCCCTGTGCAATCAGTCTAGCTGCTCGTACTACACTATTGACAGAACTTGTCTTCCCAAGGTCCCAACCCCGGAAGACCTATATCAGACCTAAGTCGGTAGAGACTGTAACAATTCTCTTACCCACATCTAATACCGCACGGTGTTTACGCATCCAATCCATACCTAATATGACTTCTTCATGCATCAGAGGCATGACTAAGAAGTCAACAAGTAATACACGAGTCCCTAAGCGTAGGGGACAACTACGTATCTCCTGTGTACCTCTGACCCTACTACCATCAGGTAACCCTATAGTAAAGGGTGCCCCCTCTATGGTAGACAAACTCAAACGCTCAACACAAGAAGTAGAAATAAATGAATGCGTAGCACCCGTATCAAACAAAACTCTAACAGGTAAACCATGTAACAGAATGGTACCTGTAGCAGTTGGTGCTGGCGGCTCCTCAGCACTCCTCGGCTCAAAAACTCTGCCCCAAGCTCCTCGGCTATCACTGGTACCAGCCTCTCTACCTCTACCTCTACTCGGTCCTGGAGTCGACCCTTGAGTAGCAGGCGTGCCTGGGACTCTCTTCTGTCCTTGTGTCTGATGTTAAGGCGGTCTCTGCCCACCTCCTGCTGCACCTACAGGTGAAGAAACCTGCTGTGATGATGCCTTGCCCTGACGGTAAAATGTAGCTCTATGTCCTGGCTTCCTACACGAGAAGCAAGTCAGTGGTGCTCTAGGGCAATCAGCCCTCATATGCCCATAGGCCCCGCAGTGGTAACACTCACTGCCTCTCTCAGTTGTCTGTGCAGACACTAGAACACTCGAGCAACCTTGAGTCTGACCTCGCCCGTATCCAGATGCTCCTACACCAGTCGGTGTAGTACGTTGCCTCTTCTCAGACTGTCTTGTTTGAGAAGTCCTTCTCTGGCTAGCTCTCTCTCTCTCTCACAAGCAGAGGCCCGATCCTGGTAGTCTGCCAATGAGTCACAGTGAAACCCCGCCATGTATGAGCGTGTGCTCTCTCTCAGACGACGGGCGAAAAGGTACACATGCTGGTCCTCAAATGGTGCAACTGGACCCAACAATGCTAGCTCGGTTTGGAAGCGGCGAATGCCGTCTGCAATAGGTACGTCCTCAAAATCTGCCTCCACGAAATCCTGCAGTTTCTCCCTCTTTAGTATGGCAGGGCAGAACTGCTCTCTCAACATAGTCCTTATCTACTCATAAGTTGTAACTCGTGCTCTAACTGTCCTCCACCACTGGTGTGCTAGGTTACGAAATAGAGACTGTACTACCTCTATCCGTCTGTCCTTTGGGAAGCGAATAGACTCTAAAGCTGAGTCTACATGCCCAATCTACACCTCAGTCTCTAGGCCAATCTCCCCAAAGAAGTGTGGAACTCCCTACTGATGAAATGCCTTCAACCAGGTACTTGGTCGAGGCCTTCTAGTCTCCTCCACAACTTGAGCTGGCTCAACAACACAAACCGGCACAGCTGGCACCTGAGTAGCTCCATGGGATCTTTCAGATGATCCCTCATGCCGTGGCAGATTTGGGGCTCGTCTGCCCGCTCTGATGCCCTCCTCAATATTCCTCAGATACTCTCTCAACTCTGATCCACCCATAGAGACACGGTCTGTGTCATCAGACTGGCCTGGATGGGCCTGATGTCTCCTGGACCCACCACTCCTCGTAGCTGGAACTACACTCTCAGCAACCTCCTCAGGAGCCTCCTCCACCACTAATGGATCTACAACAGTAGCTCTAGTCCGAGCCATCTGCGGGATATGCACACCTAACGTATAAGGCTCTATATAGGCCATGTATATATATATATATATATTATATTGTCGAGATCCTCAGATGGGTGACGACTTTTGTACATACTATATATATCTATATATATATATATATCTATATTGTCGAGATATCTGTATATATATATATATATATATATATATATATATATATATATATATATGTCATATATATATATCTATATAGTACATGCATACACATCATCATATAAGAGATATATATATATATATATATATATATATATAGTCGAGATCCTCAAATGGGTGACGACTTCTGTACATACTATCCCAAAACATCTGTACTCACTTTAAAACCAAAAACCTTTGAAAAGTTAGACCCCATGTGGGTTCTGTTTATATATCCACTCTACCTTTATTGCAGATAGCAAGTGCCATTGTTGTCAACCTAAGGCTCTGATACCAACTCTATTAGATAGATGCACCAGTAGGACCCACGAGTATATCTTAGTGCCTTCTTGGTGAGTACATGTTATGTGCTTATGGGATATGTTGTGATATGTGCATATGATCTGTTAGATCTTGTTTGCTAGTACGAGATAGGTATAGGTGAAGATGGTTCTTTCCTCCATGCTATGGTATGTGTGTTAGGATTAGCTGGAGATGGTTCTTTCCTCCATGCTACCTTTGATGGACATAGTGTGAGTGGAGATGGCTACACCAGTTACTGGTCGAGGTAGAGTTCGCCCACCTCTTCCTCCAGCTAGACAAGATAGGGGTGATATGTAACACCTCAAATCCACAAGACTTGGGATGCTACATTGGGCTAGGATCTCACAATGGATCCTGACCCTAGCCTTACAACAAGTTCACTAGATCTTACAACATAGCACAAGTAGAGTAAAACCAAACGCATAAAAGTTGTATATAATACATCAAAAGTTTTTACAAACACAAAGCCGAGTACAAAACATCAAACATAAACATCGGATACAAAAGATCCCATCCCACGCATCTTAATGTACAGAAGTCCTCGGTTGGTCACACCATCTGGCTCACTCTGCAGTCTTCCTAACCAGCAGATCATCTACAACACGGTATACACCGTTAGCTACAGCAATAGATAAGCATGAAGGTAATAGCACAAACACACATCAACATCTCATACATGCTATGCCACATACATTCATTTATTATCTTTCATGACGTTATTCAATTACTAATTCAACTTCTTTTGTAACACGAGGAGCCTCAAGAACACCGTCCCATCCAACGTAACACAGGAGTTTTGCATGGGGTGATCATCACTCGTCCCCTCCTATGAGATCATCTTCAGGGCACATCCTCCTAACCCGCAGGCGGAGACCGGTGGTTACCGCCTGTTATAATACACTTGGGCCATATAAATGTAATAAATGGTCATCCTAGTCCGGTTTAGGTTATAAATGCACAATAATATGAACACACATAACCATCAAAATCACACAAATCCATAACTGAACGCTAAGTAAGTCCTATGGACTTACCGCATACACTCGTATCCAATACCACGTCACAGCTTCCCATTGGGGAAGAAATTAACGCCTTCAATAGCAAGGCACACAACATCATATACTACAAGGGTTAGGAGACTCGTCTCCATAACCATAACCAACCTACAACCTCAATCTAAACCTCATGATCACAACAAGCTCATATATGCCTACAGCATAACCTCAATATCAACACAAGTGCCTAAGGCACATCTCTAATGTGCTACTCATCCTAACCACACTAGCCTAGCTATCAACTAAGCCAAGGCCAAAGGAAAGGAAGGAAGGAAGACATACCCACTAGGTATGCACCAACAGAAGCAAGGAATGCAAGGTTGACCGTGTGAGGCGCAAGGGTAGCTCATACCAAGCGCAGGGGCGGTCAAGAACAGGCGCAGGGGCGGCTGGAGTCAGGCGCAGGGGCGGCCAACTATGCATAAAGTTGGTCCCGACTTCTCTTCGATCCCTTTCTCGACTCTCTTCACTTCATCAACACACCACAACAACATATATGCACATATACACATATATGATCATCAAAATAGCCAGGAAAGGATCCAACCCAAGTCTAGCTTGTGATCCTAAGCTAGAAGGGAAGAAACAAGCAAGAAAGAGGGAAGGAAGAGAGATGAAGGAGAAGAGCTTACCACAGCAAGCCCTAAGCTGCAACAAGGAGCACACAACACATCTACAATCTCAACACAACAGTAGCAACCCTTCGCAGTAACTTCAAGATCAACCAAGCTCAAAGCCTCAAGCAAACTCTCAAAACTTCTCACAAACTCAAAGGAAGATCAAGAAGAGGAGAGGAAGGAGATGAAGAACGTAGAGAGGATGAAGAAGCTGGAATGAGGTAAGAAACCCCTCATCTGAAGCAAGCCAAAGCTTATAAGAGAAGCCAGCCGCAAAGCACGGGTCAAAGAGTCAACAAAAGTGGCTGCACTAATGTAGAGCCGTAGGGGCGGCTAGCCTAAGGCGCAGGGGCGGCTAGCCGCTGGGGCCGCCCAGGTGGTGTTTAAGGGCGGCTAACAGGGGTGAAGACAAGGCTCACTAAAGGTCAACTAGGCTCCTAGGCTCCAAGGACTAGGGTTCTTACATGATAGGACTTTTGCTGTTAGAGGACGTGGCCGTGGAGGTAGACCTCCACTGGTGAGAGGTCGAGGTCGAGCTCCTCGAGAGGTTCCACCCGTAGCGAGCATGCCAGATGCTGTCGTGGAAGAGGTAGCTGAGAGTATGGTTCCCGAGGTCGGGAATGAGACCGCTGTTAGTTTTGGAGCACAGGGAGCACGTTTGGGTGAGTCAGGATGCGTTTCTATAGGGGCATCTGAGTACAGAGAGTACAGAGCATATGTCCAGCGTATGAAGGAGGCTGCCAGGATAGAGAGACTTGCCCAGGTACCACCAATACCGGTGAGGTCAGCTCGCGTGACATAGAGAGTGACTCAAGTGCCAGCTGTGTCTGAGAGGAGAGTGGAGGCTGACAGAGCTCCTGCTGGGTCTAGATCCCCGAGACCGGATAAGTGGTTGAAGGCTTTCAACACCTTGAAAGTTCCCTCATTCAATGGAGAGATAGGGTTGGAAGTGGAGCATTGGATAGGGCACGTAGATACTACACTAGAGGCGATACGTTGCCTAGAGGATCGACTGGTGGAGTTAGTGCAAACCTTCTTCACGGAGTAGGCTCATTACTTGTGGCAGACCATTCGTAGCTGAGTCACCAGTTGGGAGCAGATGAGGAGCAGTATTAGAGAGAGGTATTGCCCTGCCTCGTTGAGGAGAGAGAAGTTTCAAGACTTCATTGAGGCGGGATTTGAGGATATTCTAGTTGCGGAAGCAGTCAAGAAGTTTCAGAAGGAGTTGACCCTACTTGGGCCAGCTGCACCTCGTGAAGAGCAGCATGTTTACCTCTTTTCCTGGAGATTGAGAGAGAGCACTCGTTCTTATCTTGCAGGATTTCGCTGCGAGTCTTTGTCAGACTATCAAGATATGGCTTATGCATATGAGAGGGATATCCCAATTCCGAGGAGAGCTGCTCAGTTTGGTGTGCCGGATAAGCGGCAGAAGACAAGTTATGCTAGTGGTAGTACAATTGTAGCCGGGTTTTGACGAGGACACACTCAAAGGAGGCCGAGCTATAACACTACAGTCCAGGATTCGGGTAAAGAGCGGCAGTGTTTTAACCGCGGTAGTCGTGATCATCTCATGCCAGACTGTAAGAGGGCACCTAGTACCTGCTTCACTTGTGGGAAGCCGGGACAAATGTCTACTTTCTGCCATCAAGGCCGAGCTCCGTCATAGTAGGGTTCTTCCCCTGAAGGTGTTCAGAGGAGTGGACAGAGGCCTCCTTAGTACCGATCACCGAGTCAGCAGCAGTAACAGTACTAGGCTCCATGACACCCTACTTCATATAGTACTGCACAGGGATCAGACCGTGGCAGGGGACGTGGTGGCACTACTGACACCAAAGGAGGCCCGTCGAGAGTGATTGAGTTGAAGAGTGCTTATCATCCAACGACACCTGCGACTACAAGTACTATCTGTATTCATGATTTACTTGTGCAAGTGTTGTTTGATACGGGTGCTACGCACTCCTTTATATTAGATACATGCGTAGATAGGTCGTCCTTAGCTATTGTAGAGGGATTACCTTTTGTAGTTGGGTTACCTGATGGGGGTAAGATTAGAGGATTCCGAGAGATTCATGACTGTCCTATTCATCTGGGAGATCGGAATAAGGTAGTAGATTTCCTAGTCATGCCCTTAGCACATGAGGATGTGATCTTAGGGATAGATTGGATGACAAGACATGGAGCGGTCTCACACATTGGAAGGAGGACTGTGACTGTCGCCACTGAGGAGGGTCACAAAGTGATATTTTGAGGTTGGGACCTCGGAAAGTCCGGCAACGCTATCAGCGCTGTGAGAGTAGCGAGACTGATAGCAAAGGGTTGCGAGGCCTTCTAGTGTTATGCCATGAAGGAACACAAGAGTCTAACAATAGAGGAGATACTAGTTGCATGCGAGTTTGCAGAGGTATTTAGTGACGATCTGCCAGGTCTACCCCCACAAAGGAGTGTTGACTTTAGCATTGAGTTAGAGCCAGGCACAAGACGGATCTCGAAGGCCCCGTACCGCATGGTACCGATAGAGCTGCTTGATTTGAAGATGCAGTTAGAGGATTTAGCAGAGAAGGGCTTCTTACACCCTAGTATTTCTCCTTGTGAAGCACTAGTGTTGTTTGTGAGGAAGAAGGATGGATCGATGAGGCTATGCATCGATTACAAAGAGTTGAACAAGGTCACCATCAAGAAAAAGTATCCACTGCCTCGCATATATGATTTGTTGGACCAGTTGCATGGAGCGTCAATATTTTCGAGGATAGACTTGAGGTCGGGTTATCATCAGTTGAGGGTGAGGGACCAGAACATACCTAAGACGGCATTCCGGACTAGATATTGCCACTATAAGTTCGTAGTGTTGCCATTCGGGCTCACTAATGCGCCAGCGGTATTCATGGAGTTGATGAATGGGATTTTCATCTACTTCTTAGACCAGTTTGTAGTGGTCTTCATTGACGACTACCTAGTTTACTCTAGGAGTCGAGAGGAGCATGCCGGGAATTTGAGGACAGTGTTACAGAGGAGCATGCCGGGAATTTTCGGTTGACAGTACAGCCGTAGTTGTAGAGGGAATTGGCTTTGTTGGAGGTAGAGATTCAGTTTCCAGATACAGTTCATCAGTTGGCTACCTTAGAGTTACTTCCTGATCTGTTGGGTGAGATCCGACAGAAGTAGGAGACATGTCCGACGTTGACCACGATCCGAGACAAAATGTCTTGAGATGAGGCACCTTAGTTCACTATCGGTGCTGATGGAGTGATGAGACGTCAGGACCGTATTTGTGTTCCATCAGACAGTGAGTTGAGACAGTGGATTTTGGGTGAGGCCCATGATACCCCGTACTCAGTACATCTAGGAGCGAGCAAGATGTACAAGGACGTGAGACGTTCCTTCTGGTGGGGTGGGTTGAAGCCCGATGTGGCTCGGTATCTAGCTCGGTGTGCGACCTTCCAACAGGTCAAGATCGAGCATCGTAAGTCTGGAAGAGAGCTCCACCCACTAGCAGTACCACAATGGAAGTGGGAGGGCATCTCTATGGATTTTGTCACGGGATTGAGACTCAACAGAGGTTTTGATGTTATTTGGGTGGTGGTAGACCGTCTGACGAAGACCGCACGTTTCATTCCGATTAACGAAACATGGCCGGTAAGTCATCTAGCTGAGGAGTTTACCAGACACATTGTGAGACTCCATGGAGTACCGAAGACTATCGTTTCCGACAGGGATGGACGTTTCACCTCGAGATTTTGGCAGCAGGTACACACTGCTTTGGGGACGAGTCTCCACTTTACCACTACATATCACCCACAGACCGACGGTCTGTCTGAGAGGATCATCCAGACGTTAGAGAACATGCTGCGGGCCTGTGTACTTGATTGGGGACAAGTATGGCCAGATCACCTTCCACTTGTAGAGTTTTCATATAATAATAGTTGGCACGCGTCTATTGGGATGGCCCCTTATGAGGCTTTTTACGGGCGGAGATGTCGCACACCATTGTGTTGGGTGGAGCCTAGCAGAGTTGATGGAGTAGCTCCAGATCAGATATAGGATGACATCGCCCGGATTGCCTTGGTCCGAGAGCGGATGTTAGCAACTAAGAGTCGTCAATTATCCTACGCCGACAAGAGGTGTCGACCTCTTGAGTTTAGAGTAGGCGCACATGTGTGGTTGAGAGTGTCACTGACGAAAGGCATCCGGCGTTTCGGCATTAAGGGGAAGCTGAGTCCCCGATATATCGGACCCTTTGAGATCTTGGAGAGAGTCGAAGAAGTTGCCTAACGATTAGCACTGCCACCGAGATTGGAAGGGGTCCATCTAGTCTTTCATGTATCTCCGTTGAGAGAGTATATATCGGACCCAAGACACGTCATTAGCAATGAGGATTTGATAGTTGAGCCCAATCACCCTTTCGTGGAGTATCTAGTAGATATCCTAGAGCACAATACTAGACCTTTGTGTTCCAAGAAGATACTGATGTTGAGGATCCAGTGGTCTAGACGAGGAGCCGATGAGGCCAACTGGGAGACAGAGGAGAGTATTAGACGTAGTTATCTTGAGTTCTTTGCGGAGGTAGCCACTACTTCTTACTGACGGGTTAGTACTCAAATGTTGTGTGCGACTTTTGTGATTATATATTTGGTTGAATAATTATATTTTTTGTGTTGCTTGATTGATGATTGAGTAGTCTTGTATGTTAGGAGGTGAGAGGGAAGATATTATAGTTACTGAATTAAATCCATTTAATTGTAGGAGACACGGAATAATGCTTATTTCTAAGTATTGGGATGAAACTTAATTTAAGGGGGCATTGATGAAGTAAACGGAATTTTAATTCCATTTACTTCCGCGTCGATGATCCGTGTACTTGATACCAATGTTTCTACAATCACAAATCTTATCATTTTATGTAAGCTAAAACTCACTTAAAATGATGAATTACATAACAAACCCTAGTTCTCATAATTAGTTCTTAACGACGTCTTTTGACGAGACCATGACAAAGTTGTGACGAGACCATGACAAAGCTGAGATGAGACCATGATAAAACCTTACAACCTTGTGACAAGGCCCAGACAAATAATTGACAGCCATTTTCCCTACCTTTTGCTGCTGAATCTTCAAGCCAACACAACACGCCAGCCCAGGACGCGCAGCCTCGTGATCAGCGGACTGCTTGTGCCAGCTAGAAGCCCATCGGGATGCCGGCCTATCGAGCGGCAGGCCTTCTTCCCACTACGTGTGTTGAGCTGGAGATCTTCCATGTAACAGCTTCCGCAATTCATGCAATATACTCCATTCATGGTTCAGCCTCACGTTCCCCTCCTTCCGTCTACATTCAGTGCGCCTCACCTTGCCCTTCCTTCTACAGTAAAACGCTGCTCTCGATCGATCTCTTCGTCATAGCAATAACGCTAATCGTCGGCCTTCTCGACAGAACCAAGAGTGCCACCAGTGACCTCCTGCACGCGTGATCGACGAGGTAAAACCGCCTGCCCTTGCTTCCTTCTGTCTCCTCCGACTCGAGTTGACAACCCTCCTCGATTTTCTGTGCACGAGCAGGCAGTAACAAGAATCCTTCGACGACCTAGTCAAGCCCGAGTAACCTGTGCAAGAGCCTCGTTCCTGGTCCATCAATTCTCCCTGCAAGTGAGTGCATCCCTGCCTATGGTACTCATTTGTTTCAGTCGACTCAACTTTGTCGAGTCTTACCTCAGTCTCATCTGTACCCATGATAGGGAAAGGCTACCTCTGTGTGACATGTGAACCGGGTGAATTAAGGGAACCTCCTCCGAATCTGATAGCCGGGGACTCTGATCTATGCTACTGCAAGAGGTAAGCCTCCCTCATTCTTCCAGACTAGTCCTTTCTTTCCTGAGAATAGGAGTGTAAGTATGTGCTTAAAGGTTAAGGGTGATTATTCTTGTGTGTTGCTGTGAGAGAGATTAAATCCAATGAGGTGGGTGTAGCAGTAGAGCTTTGTTGATGGCTTCTTGGAATGTCAAAATCCTGCCATTGGACTACAATAGAAGTAGATCAGGCTACCATAGAAAACTGAAGTGAAGAGCTTCTTTTAAAATTCAGAATTTAGGTTTAGAACTGCAGACTTTGAGGATTAATATCGAGGCTTTAAATGATCATCCACCGTTGAATTTTTGATATGTTTTGTATAGATATATGTAGTTTACTGTGTAAAAATTTGAGATTTATTAAACGGTCGGATTAGAAGTTATAAGGTTCCAAAGTTGAGTAGTTGGGCTGATTTTTCAGCAGTGAAAATATTGGCTAAGTATAGAAATCCTGGGTGTAGTAACCAACTTTAAAGAATTTTGTAGAAGTGATGTTTGGAAAGTTATAAGAAATTCTTGTTTCTATGAGTAGTGTGCATATTATGAGACCTTGAGATTTTTATCGGAATTTTTAAAAATTTATACGCGCTTCATATTTGGAGCCAAAGTTGGATCCTAGTGACTTTTTGGAAAATAGAAAAATGTGTAGTTTTCTAGTTTCTACCCAAATAAGAGTTTAAGCATAAATTATGGGATTTTTGGAAGTTTCGGGACCCAAGGTAAAATAGTCATTTTACCTTAAATGAGTATTGTAATAGTTTCTGTTCCAATAGGATCTTACATCTTAGGAGTTTTAGACTTCTAAGTACCTAGGAGATGTGTTGATCCACTTACCACCTTTGACAGGCAACTGAGTTTCTACGGTTACAGATTGGGTTGTGATTAAATGATTCGAGATCTGATTCAGGTAAGTCCTTTAGGCTTACTTGGTTTGCGGTGGTGGCATTCTACTCAGTTAGCTCGAGGGCGCTGGGGGTTTCTTTCGGGACTAGTCCATACTTGGTTTGCGGGAACGCCACCGGCGGAGGTGTGCCAAACCATCACCAGTTGGATAAGGAACGGAGGCGAGAAATCTTAAGATTTCTCGTGCCACAACTTTTAAACGGGATGAAGTGAATCACATAAGTTATCAGATAATAACCGGATTGTGTGCCAGCATGTTGAGTGTTTATATTTTCCTTCTGTGTGTTTCTGCTATCTATCATTCTGCTTATGTTTGATTAGTTAGCTAATTGTTTTATTGTTGTTTAGACTTGCCACAGGTTAGAGCAGATGCCGAGTGATCCGGATGCCGAGTGATCCAGGGTGTCGTACTCCTTAGGACAGGTTGCAGTTTCTTTAATTTTTTGGTTCAGTTATGACTTTTTCATATTCTCACATTGTGAGACTTTGTTATTTTTGGTTGTTAGTATTTCTGGTCACATTCATGACTTTGTTAAAACATACTTTATGATTTCTGGGTTTTCCGTATATGTGCCTTGTTGTAAGATCTAGTTAAGTTGTTGTCAAACTAAGGTCGAGACCCACTATGAGGTCCTAACCAATAGCTCCCCGAGTATTGAAACTTGGGGTGTTACACCTCTTTGACCGTACTTTAGTTGATTCGCATTTCTGGTCACATTCTGCTTATGTTTGATTAGTTAGCTAATTGTTTTATTGTTGTTTAGACTTGCCACAGGTTAGAGCAGATGCCGAGTGATCCGGATGCCGAGTGATCCAGGGTGTCGTACTCCTTAGGACAGGTTGCAGTTTCTTTAATTTTTTGGTTCAGTTATGACTTTTTCATATTCTCACATTGTGAGACTTTGTTATTTTTGGTTGTTAGTATTTCTGGTCACATTCATGACTTTGTTAAAACATACTTTATGATTTCTGGGTTTTCCGTATATGTGCCTTGTTGTAAGATCTAGTTAAGTTGTTGTCAAACTAAGGTCGAGACCCACTATGAGGTCCTAACCAATGACTTTTTCATATTCTCACATTGTGAGACTTTGTTATTTTTGGTTGTTAGTATTTCTGGTCACATTCATGACTTTGTTAAAACATACTTTATGATTTCTGGGTTTTCCGTATATGTGCCTTGTTGTAAGATCTAGTTAAGTTGTTGTCAAACTAAGGTCGAGACCCACTATGAGGTCCTAACCAATAGCTCCCCGAGTATTGAAACTTGGGGTGTTACACCTCTTTGACCGTACTTTAGTTGATTCGATTAGAGTGAGATAATTACTATAGCTCCATTATCATATCATTATAATGTAATACTCAAGTATGTTACTCTACGAAGTAAGTAGGCTATTATTGCTAGAATAGAGTTGACTAGATCGTAGCATTGAGGCTACATTGAGAGAAAAAGGGAAGTTCTTCTAGGTTGTATCTAGGACTGACAACAAGCAGATAGTAGATAATTAGAATCCTAGGGTCGGAAACCCTAGGCTGAGAGTAGGCTGTTAGGGCCGAACATTGTAAACATATCGTCGTGTCAATTTTTTTACATTTTGCACTTAATATCGCGTTTCATTGTTACTAACAATTTTCTACACGTTTCGAAGTCAAGGCCTTGAGATCCACTTCAAAACCTTGAGAAACAGTTTCGTCACTAAGCGCAGAGATCGACTTCAAGGCCTTGAGATTAGTTTCAAAGCCTTGATATACGATATTTTGAAAAGTTTCCATACTCTATTCAACCCCCCCCCCCTTCTAGAGTATTTAATTCTTATCAATCCCCTACTCGGTTCTTCAACACTATTTGAGAAGCTTTTCCGTAAATTAAGATTTAATTAGGCTATACATGTAACACCCCAAATTCTCAGGACTCGGGATGCTACGGGATAGGACCTCACAATGGGTCCTGACCCTCAGTCTGACAACAAGCTCACTAGATCTTGTAACAAGGCACAAATATATATAAAACCGACATAGATATAAATCAAAGTTATAATCAAAATACATATAGGAATCTCAGGCGAGTATCCAAAACTATATAATCAAAACAACCAGAGTATACAATCTCACATCCTCTCCTAACATGTACGGGAACCCCGGTTGCCCACCACAACCAGATTACTCGGCAGCGTCCCTAACCTACAAAACATCAACATTGCGGTATAAACCGGTAGCTAAGAATCTATATATTACAATAACAATAATATCACACATAAATACATACATAAGATATTCATATAACATGCTCATACAACAACCGGTTCTTATCTTTATTAAGTGATTATCTTTACTAATTCAACTTATGTTGTGACACGAGAGTTTCGGGGACCTTGCCTTTGTTTCCCCTCCCAACAGGACTTATCATATACTGATCAGCATCTCTTCATGGCATAGTAGCAAAGAGCCTCCCAATTACCCATATTTTAACTGGACAATGTAACACCCCAAATCCGTGGGACTCGGGATGCTACGGGCTAGGACCTCACAATGGGTCCCAACCTTTAGCTTGACAACAATTGCACCGGATCTTGCAACAAGGCACAAATAAAAGGCAAAACGAAATAGTTTTAATTCATTATGATAAGATCCGAAATAAGACTCAAAATGGAAACTCCAGCTGAGTTCTCAAAACACATACATTGAAACACGAAAGTACATACGACAACAAGAATATGAAACCCCAAACCCCGTCCTATAATGAATGGGAACACCGGCTAACTACTCCACCGAGTCTCTCGGCAGCATCCCTTACCTGTAGTGTATCTACAAAATCAGTTTAAAAACCGTAAGATAACATTCCAAATATTAGAATAACGATAACGGTACATACACATATAAGGTACTATAAACACATCAACATGCTTGCGCACAAACTGGTTATTATCTTCATTTATGTTATTCACTTTACTAATTCAACTTATTTTGTTTCACAAGAATCCCGAAACTCGCCTCTGTCCTCTTTCACCAATAGGAATAAAGGCGGTGCACCTCTACGTTACCTATTGGACTAGTCGCAAAGCACCTCCCAGTTTTCCATTTTGAACTGGACAAGTGGTCACCGCCCGGTTATAATACAACTAGGCCAACTTAATATATATATAAGGGATGTCCAAGTCCGGTTGCCGTTGTAATGATAGTTAAATACACACAATTATCATGGTCACACTAATGCGTAGAAGCTAGCTGAGTAAGTCCGAGGACTTACCTGTTTCAAAGGTAACTCAATAACAATAGCTCTCAACTTCTTGCAGGAAGATACTCAATACATTGCCAAAGTGGCATTTTCTCTAGGTTCAACTAAGTCATCCTAACATGATACTAACACTAGGCCTTACTAAGATAGGAGGTAGATCGAAGAACAAAGGAATCAGATACTTATTGGACAAGACACGCGGCCGCGAGGAAGAAAGGTTGCGACCGTGGTGGCACATCACGGGATGCCGCGACCGCGGGTGTAGTGAGGAGCGAGAGCGGAACTAGGCTAAGGGCGCGACCGCGGGTACGGTTTGCCGCGACTGCGGGAGAACACCAATGGCTTTTCTTCGAAGGATTCCAAGGGGCTTCTCAGTGGGTTCAGCTCAACTAGTTCAAGCACCTATAGAACCACATATATCTTCACTCCTTTGGGCGAATCAACAAACATGTAGGACGAATTAGAGAACCTCTTGGTCTAAAGCTCATCCTTAAGAAGATGGACGAGGGACCCAGAAGGGAAGGAGAGAAGACAAGAGATGGAGGAAATGAAAAGAGGAAAAGAGCTTACTGTAATACACCAGCTTCCAGATCTGCACACCACCACCACGTAATCACCCACTCTTCTAGATATAGAAGGCACCAAAGCATAACAAGGGAGATGGGGATGGGAGAAATGAGGAGGTGAGGGAGAGAGAAGGGTGAAAGAGAGATAGACTGAAAGAGAGGAAGGGCAAGACTCACAGGAGGATAAGACAGGCTTCAAACACCCAAGGGTCGGGCGCAGATGCGAGGGGTTGGAAAGAAAAGGTGGATGGAGAAAAGGGTCGGAAAATAGGCGGGACTATCATCCCGTCTATTAGATAGCCGCACTCGTGGATGAACCTATCCGCGGTGACCTAAGCCGCAGAGGCCGCAAAAGCGAGTATCTATTCTCCTCCACTCTAACTACTGTCAAAACAATCCGAATTTTGGATTTCGGAACCAAAAGTTTTAGATTTTACAACAAATCCCCATAACAACAAGTTCTGTCCCGAAACTTGCTAAACGTCGAACCTCTTTGTCTAAAACACTGAGGTAAGAAATCCGAAATCATGAACAAGCCAACTTTGTACTCTACACTCAAGACATACTCGCGTTACCACATCAAGACTCAACAAGCATACAACATATACCCGCACGGAACGCATATAACACACCAGATCACATACTAACGTAAACACAAACAAGGAAAGAATTTGTGACTAAACCGTCAGTTTTATAGACACTACTATATCAGCGTAAAACTCTGGATAGTTCCTCCGAACACTATCCTCTGTCTCCTAGATATCCTCATAGGCTCCTCGTCTCGACCACTGCACCCTCATCATCGGTATGTCATTGACCGAAGGCGTCTCGTACTCGTCTCCACGACAGCTACCGGGTGTTGTGCAAACTTGTGGTCTAGCTCGACCATTAGATCGTCGTGATAGACAATGTGTCTCGGGCGATGTACGTACTCTCTCAGATGAGACACATGAAAGAGCGGGTGAACACCTTCTAACCTTTGTGGTGGTGCGAATCTGTAAGCCACCTCTCCAACCCGCTCTAAGATCTCAAATGGTCCGACATATCGGGGGCTCACCTTCCCCTTTATGCTGAAACATCTGACGCCTCGCATTGGCGATACTCTCAACCAGACCTGAGCTCCCACTCTAAACTCTAGAGGTCTGCACCTCTTATCAACATATGACCTTTGAAGACTCTGTCCCGCCAACATCCGCTCTTGGATCATCACTACCTGAGCCTTGTCGTCCTGTACCTAATCGGATGCTACTCCACTAATCCTATCCCAACACAAAGTCTTACGGCACCTCCGTCCATACAACGCCTCGTAAGGAGCCATCCCAATGGACGCATGCCAACTGTTGTTGTAAAAAAACTCCACCAACGGAAGGTGGTCTGGTCATACATGTCCCCAATCTAGCACACAAGCTCTCAACATATCCTCCATCGTCCGTATAGTCCTCTTAAATTGACCGTTCGTTTGAGGATGATGCGAGGTCCTAAAGCATCTACCGAGGGCGGCGTGCACCTGTTGCTAGAACCTCGAAGTAAAATGATTGTATTTGTCAAAGATGATGGTCCTCGGAAATCCATGGTGTCTCATTATTTGTCGAGTCAACTCCCCAGTTAATCGACTCACCAGCCACGTTTCCCTAATAAGGATGAAACGGGCGGTCTTCGTCAGCCGATCTACTACCACCCAAATTGCATCAAAGCTCCAACTCGGCCTCATGCCAGTAACGAAATCCAAGGAAATGTCTTCCACTTCCATTGCGGAACCGGCAGTGGGTGGAGCTCTCCTCCGTACATGTGGTGCTCGAACTTGACCGGCTGGTAGGTGCACATTGGGCTACGTATCTAGCCACGTCAGGCTTAAACAAGCCGCACCAATAAGATTGTCGGATGTCCTGGTACATCTTACTCGCATTCGGGTGCATGGAGTAAGGTGTAGAATGGGCCTCTTGCAATATCCACTATCTTAACTCCCTATCCGACGGTACGTATAGACGCTCCTAGGGCCTCAACAACCAGTCCGCGCCTACGGTAAATTGTGATGCCTCTCCTCGGGACATCCTATCTCGGATCCTCGTCAAAACGGGACAACTGTCCTCACCTCGGGACATCCTCTCCCGACAGATCAAGTAGCACCTCTAAAGTTGTAAGAGCCTAGTTGTTGAGTTGCTAAGAGTGTGAGCTGAGGACCAAGATTAGGCCTAGACCGCCCTTGCGTGACCCAGTACCCGCCCCTGCGGCTTCTCTGGGCCGCACTTGCACCTCACAGGGTCCGCACCTACCGCTCTGTGTGGCTGCATCCGTCTTCTTTGACCCTTTGTACCATGCTTTACCCTTTACCTCCCTTTATAAGCTTCTTCTCTCTCCTTCTAATGACAGTTCTTCATCTACAACTCCATCTCTCTCCCTACGTTCTTCTTCTTCTCTCATCTCTTCTTGGATCATCGTTAATCTTTCTTGAAGTTTTGTTGAGTGTGAGAACTTATGAGCTTGGTGTTGTTGTTGATTGTTGATGGTTGATGTTGCTGTGCCTTTTTGAGCCAGCTTGGAGGTATAGGTGAGAATTCTGCTTTTTCATAGGTTCAGCTTGGTAAGATTTCATGGCTTCTTTCCTTTCTTTTTCATTCTTTCATCTTCTCTTCCATTCTCTTCTTCTAGCATAGATTCCCTTAGGATGGATCATGCTTCGGACATGATAGGCATATGTCGATATATATATATATATATATATATATATGTATATATATATATATATATATGTATATATATATATATATGTATGTATATATATATATACATATATATATATGTATGTATATATATATATACATATATATATATGTATGTATATATATATATATGTATGTATATATATATATATGTATGTATGTATGTATGTTTCTGTATGTATGTGTGTTTGATGAAGAAGGAATGAAGGAATCGAAGGAAGGAGTGAAGAAAGGGCTGACTTGGTGTCTCTGTTGTCAAGCCGCCCCTGCACCATACATACAGTTGGTGTTTCCACTTAGTTCTGCAGGTGTTTGTTGCTTCCAGGCTTGCTTTAGGATGCCTTTGTTCCCTCCCTTCCTAGTGTGAGTGTATAGGTTCATGCTAGATGTCTGAGGATGTGTTTTGATGAAGTTATGATCGGTATATGCCTTGTATGGCCTTTGAGGTTTATTAGATTGTGAGGTTAGGATTGAGGATGATCCTATGGATCCCTAGGGTGTAGGTGTGACCCCTTTGATGAATAGAGGTTGATATCTTTCTATGCCTTGTTATTAGGCAGTGCCCCTATCTCAAGATTGGAGGTTGATTGTGGTTGAGTGATATACGAGGTTGAGGTAAGTCCGTAGAACTTACTTAGCTGCCATACTTATATTGGGTGTTTGAATGAGTGGTGTGTGCGTTATATGTTTGCTATGATAGCATGAGATGTCGTTTATACCGACCTATGTTTTATTGATTTCCCCGTTGCGTGGTTGTGATAACCTTTCCCTTTCATCCCATCGTGAAGTCTGGGAGGTTCTTTGATGTCAGGCCAGAATGACTTTATAGGAAGGGCGCAATCCACTCCCATAGGGTACACGGATTGTGTGACCGATACTTGTGCAGCTGGTTGTCAAGCTTAGAGGCGAGGATGAATCGGTCCTCGTAAAACATATTTCATCTATCTATATTTATACAATTTGAGTGAATGACTATTATATAAAGATGATAAATGGGTAAATGTGTGATAGCATGCTGATGTGTTTCTTTCATGACTTGTGTATGTGCTTATGCATAACTCTATATATGTATGGTTAGCTAATGGTTTTATACCATGTTGTAGATGCCGTACAGGATAGGCATGCCACTGAGTGATCTAGCAGGGTGGCAGGCCGAGGACCTCTCGTACATAGGATGGTTGTGGTCTTTTAGGGTTGTTATGTTTTCCTCCTGCGTGAGGATGATCTTTTGTTACCTCTTGTGTGAGGATGTTGTTTTATATACTCGGTTGTGATGTTTTTACCTTTTGATCGTACAGTTTATATAGTTTTATGCATTTGTTTTATATTTGTTAGTGACATGTTGTAAGGTCCAGTGAACTTGTTCTCAGGCTAGGGTCAGGATCCATTGTGAGATCCTAGCCTAATGTGGCATCCCGAGTCCCACGCATTTGGGGTGTTACGGAGTTGGTATCAGAACCTTAGGTTGACAACAATGACACTTGCTACCTGCAATGAGGTTTGATAGGTAAAATAAACAAAACCCGAAAGGGGTCTGACGTTTTAAAAAGAATTTTTGTTTTAAAGTATGGTTTTGGGTTAGAATGTACGATAAGTTGCCACCTCTGCTATGAATCTCTGCAGCATAGATATGTATATATATGTATTGTGGATTATGTTTGTATATGTGCTATATATATAGATATGGCTTATATAGAGCTCTATAAGTTAGGTATGTATATATCCCGCAGATGGTTCGGACTAGAGCTACTGCTGTTGTAGGCTGAGATAGAGGTAGACCACATCTTCCTCCTAATGTGGTAGGACAAGGACCAGTTCCCGTTGTTGATCCACCAGTGGTGGAGGAGGTACATGAGGATATTGCCGAGAGTGTCATCCCAGAGACGAGGAGTGGTGGATCGAGGAGACATAATTCACATAGAGTCCAGTCTAATGACTCGGATCGGGTCTCTATGAGAGGGCAAGAGTTTAGAGAGTAAATTAGACGTGTAGAGGAGGCCGTCAGAACGGGAAGACGGGCCCCAGATCAACCAGGGCATAAGGGATCTTCAGAGATGTCTCAAGTAGCCACATAGGTGCCAACTATGCCGGCACGTGCTGCTGAGACTGTTCAAGCTACAGAGGAGACCAAAGGGCCTCCACCAGATACCTAGTTGAAGGCATTCCATTAGATCGGAGTACCACCTTTCTCTGAAAAGGTAGGGTTGGACATTGAGGTCTGGATAGGACATGTAGACTCAGCTTTAGAGTCTATTAGATGTCCTGAGGGCAGACGGATAGAGCTAGTTCAGTCCTTATTCCGTGACCTTGCACATCAGTGGTGGAGGACTGTACGAGCCAGAGCCACCAGCTATGACCACATGAGGAGTATGATTAGAGAGCAGTTCTGCCCTTCCTCACTTAGGAGGGAGAAGCTGCAGGATTTTGTGGAGGCCGGCTTTGAGGATGTGCCGATTGCAGATGCCATCAGCCACTTCCAAACTGAGTTAGCTTTGTTGGGTCCAGCTACACCATTTGAGGACCAACATGTGTATTTGTTCTCCCGTCGTCTCAAGGAGAGCACACGGTCATATATGCAGGGATTCCATTACGAGTCCCTAGCTGATTATCAGGACCGGGCTTTTGCTTATGAAAGGGACGAGTCAGTCAAAGGAGGGCTTCTCAAACGGGACGGTGTAAGAAGAGGCAGTGCACTGGGCAGACCAGTGGTGTTTAAGGAGCTTCTGGTTTTAGACGAGACCAGAGATGTCAGAGTCTCCCCTCATCTGCATTGAATGTAGATAAGGGACGACAATGTAACAATTGTGGTGATCTAATAGCATGTATTATAGTCTATATTTTAGGACTTGTTTGGACGTTTTATCTTCAATAATCTGCATGTTTGAATGTAAATTATGTGATTATATTGTCAATTCATCTACCTTTACGGGAATCGAGGTCTACACCAAGTTTCGTTGTAATCGTAGGTAAAATGGCACGTTTTGAATCGAAATGGAGCTAAGTAGCAAAAGATTCATAGGAGCTACATTTTGGAGCTTAAAAGAGAACTCAGGAAGCATGGAATTAAAAAATAAGATTTAATTTGGACCAGATTTGAGAGATTTCACATTCAGCTGAGATTCACCTCGGTCAGCTACAGTGTCACCTCGACCGAGGTGATCTTGAGGAGCGTCCCGACCAAGGCGAACACCCTGGCGCGGCGAGATATATTTTTTGGCTGAGATCTTTTAATTATGGAAAGAAGATATCTTATATTTTTGGGTTAGATTTATGGAAGGAAGATCATATATTTAGGAGATCTATTTTAGAGATATGGATATATTTTATAGGAAATTATCTTTTTAAGATATTGTTATCTTTCGAAGATAATTTTCCTATACAAAGGGTTGGATTTTCCACAATTCAGCGATTGCTGGATCGGAGATACCATCTTTGGATCATTGAAGAAGCTGCATTTAGGAAGTATTTTTGGAAGTTTGAAGGGAGTTTGAAGATTGAATAAAGGAAGTTGATAGCTTTGAGATAGCTTTTGAGGGGATTTGTATGATTTTCTTAGATTCCCTTTGGTTTTATTGTCTTGTTGGATTTGTGATCCAAGGAACGCTGATTTGTTTGATATTTGATTCAGTTATTGAAGCCTTGTTCTTAAGGTTTTGTATTCAAATATTCATTCCCTTCTCATATTTTTTATTATTGCTTTTATGATGATGAGTGGCTAACTTCGTTGTGTGATTCTAGGGTGATTGGCTGAAAGTTGTGGGAAAGACAACGATAGAATAATCTTAATCCCAGTAGGACCCTGAAAGCTCGAGTCTTTAACCTTAACACTAGAACATCTCGCTCAGTCGATGAACATCTCGGCCGGGGTGGAACTTGACTGAACGAGGTGACCTTTCCTGACCCGAAACTGAGAGTTAAGTGTTAGAGTTTGCCAAATCCTATTCTTATTACACCTTTCCTTATTCAATGCAAGCCTAGGATGAGACTTACCCGGTGATTCCTTAGTTTGTTTACCCAAGATCATAAGTGTAGGTAATAAAGGTTTATCCTTTATTGAGGTTTGAGTGTGCCTTCATTCCATCTTTGTGAGTTAGCCTGAGACTTACCCGGTAAAGGTTGATTCTATTCCCTTAGTTGGTGTGTTGGTTTGAGATTATAATTTCTTTCCTTAGTACCTTGAGACTTACCCGCTAATAAGAGCTTTGGTTTGGGATTGTGAGTAGTGAGACTTACCCGGTAATCTAGTCCACTTTAGAAACACCTTCCCTTTGCAAAATCTCAGCTTTGTCCGCTTATTCTTTAGATCTTGAGTTGGAACCTCAACTAGATGCTTTAATCCCTAGAATTTTCATATTTCCTTTATTTGACCTTATTATCATCTTTGATTGCTTTAATCGTTTTTGTGGTTATTAGTTTCATAGACAACCTCTACTTGCTTAGGTTTCACCTAAGTCCCTGAGATCGACACCCCGGAATTCTTGCTTTTTACTATAATTGATCCGTACACTGCGGGTTCACATCTTTGTTTTAAGCATATTTCTTGGGATATAAATTTAAAGCTTGCACACACCATTTGGAGCGAACAAGTTTTTGGCACCGTTGTCGGGGACTTGGTCTAGACCGAGCCCGTTGCGGTTGTCTTTCGGGGCATTTTCCCCTGTTGCTACTAACCACTCTACTTGAGTGACTTTCGCAGGTTCTTTCTTTTAGGTTTATGCGAAGAACCCTTGCTGGGAAGGAAATCATTCCTTACGATCCTGAACTAGAAAAGACATACAAACGACGCTTGAAAGAAGCGAAAATGACCAACCAAGACAATCGCGATCTTGAGGTCGAATTGAAGGAGGCGATGGAACAGCTGCGCCTCAATAGGGACGAACTGCAATGCGAGAGGGATCAAACTCGCACCAGAACTGCAGAGATTGAAGCAGATATGGCTGATCTACGAGCCCAAATTCTGCATCGGCTGAGGCAGGACCCGCTCCCGTTGCCGCGGCCGAGATACATCCACCTCGGATGCCTGTCCGAGATGTTCTTTTCGTAGAAATTCCACAAACCCTAGGACAAAGGATGGACCTAAACCAGCAAGTGAGGCGTCCAGGAGTCAACCTAGGTGATCCAGCGGAGCATGATTATGAACTTCGACCGCAAGTTCTATCCATGATCTGCCAATGCTAGTTTTGAGGTTTAGAGAGGGAGTCTCCGCATCAACACTTACAAAACTATGAGATTTTGATGGAGACCTTGAGACCTTCAAGGCTGGAAAATAATAATTACAAGCTAAGGCCTTTTTAATTTTCTTTGTAGGACAAGGCGCTTACTTGGTATCACTCTCTTCCTCCC
Source organism: Fagopyrum homotropicum (assembly GCA_033239125.1). Lineage (NCBI taxonomy): Eukaryota > Viridiplantae > Streptophyta > Magnoliopsida > Caryophyllales > Polygonaceae > Fagopyrum > Fagopyrum homotropicum. The sequence continues at coordinate 87,826,814 of BSWB01000006.1, forward strand.
GGAAAGATCAACACTTGGGAAGAGATGACGACGGAGTTCGTAACAAAATTCTTTCCCCCTTCCAAAACCGCTGAAATGAGAGGGATGATTAATGCATTCATCATGAAGGACAAGGAGAGTTTGTCCAAGTCATGGGAGAGAGTTAAAGATGTTATCTTGGATTGCCCACATCATAGGATTCCAAAGATAGAGTTGTTGGAGATATACTTCAAGGGATTGGATGGAGCTACCCAATTCAATCTTCAACTACTCTCCGCCGGCACATTCATGGACATGCCGATTGATGAAGCTTGGGAGTTCATTGAGACACAAGCTTTGCACATGGAGAAATACTCCCACCAAGGAGCTGAAAATGGAGTTAAGAGAGTTAATTTCCACGAAGCTCCATCAAATGATAATCAACTCATTTCCCTCAAGAATGATGTGAAGCAATTGAAGGAACTTTTGGTTGCTCACACAAAGAAGGAAGAGGGAGGATATCAAGGCTCAAGGAACAACAATCAAGGGCCCAGGAACAATAATTACAACAACAATAGAGGCTCCAACAACAATAATTGGAGATCTAACAATCAAAATTCGGGTAACCCTTATTCTAATTCAAATTATAATAATTCTTCTATCCCTTTCTCTTCTTCTTCTACTCCATTGAAGAGCCAGGAGCCTGGATCAAGTTCGTCCCAGCCAGAGAAGAAAGATGCAGCGTTGGAGGCCATCTTGATCAAGCTCAACGCTATGGAGACGTCCATGACTTCATTTTCGAAGGTACAAAAAGCCTTAGAGCAACAATTCTTTAATAAGGTGAATGAAGCGCCAAGAGATCCAGGGAAGCTCCCAACAAGGACAGAGAGCAACTCTAAAGGACAAATCATGGCAATAACGACGAGAAGTGGACTGAAAACTGCAGATCCAGTGCCTCGGTCGATGCCAGTGCAGACAAAGAAAACCTCGGTCCAGGTATCGACAAGGAACACTTCGGTCGAGGTGCCAACCGAGGTGGAGTCCCAGAAAGCGACGGACAAAACTGAAGTTTATGTCCCACCTCCTGCATATAAACCACCACTTCCATTCCCCCAATCAAGGGCTAGAGCACATCTAGACAAGCACTTTGGTAAGTTCCTTGATTTGATGAATAAGCTACAAATTAACATCCCTTTCCTTCATGTTATTCTAGGGATACCCGCATATGAGAAGGTCTTAAAAGAAATTCTATCAAGGAAGAGGAAACTGGAAGATTTTGGTGAAGTAAGGATGACATCTAAATCCTTAGAGCTCATTCAAATCATGAAGGAGAAGATGCCACCCAAATTAAGAGATCCCGGCTCATTTTGCATTCCCATTCAAGTTGGAGATGTAACTTGTGAGGCATTGTGTGATCTAGGAGCCAGCGTGAGCATCATCCCGCTGGAGCTATGTGTGAAGATCGGACTTGGAGAGCCCAAGCCGGTGAAGATAAGGCTATACATGGCGGACCGCTCCATTACCCATCATCCCGTGGGCATTTTGGAAGATGTTCCGGTTAAGTTAGGAAACTTCTACTTACCTATAGACTTTGTAGTGCTTGATATACCAGCACATTATCCCGTTCCTATAAGTTCTCGGGAGACCATTTCTAGAAACTTCGGGTTGCAATAAGGATTGTAAGAACGCCAAGTTGAAATTCAACATTGGCGGAGATCAAGTGGAGTTTGCATTGCTGGCTGCAATGAAAGGAGAGCCGTTGGAGGATGACATCTTCAACATCTATGATGAAGAAGAATCAAGAGAATTAGTGAGTTCTATCTTTATTAATGACCCTCTTGAAAGATTTATTAGTTTTAGCTTAATGGAGGAAGGTATAGATGCTACTTGTGATGCAGATATACGGAGCTTAAAGGCACTGGAAGAACATCCAAGACCTAAGACTGAGAAACTAATCCAAGAGAGGAGAATCTCCAGTTTCGGTCCCAGTTCCAGTACCTCGACCGAGGCACTTTCTGGACCAAGCGAGGTGTTCTTATCTGAAGAACATCTCGGTCACCCACCTCGGGCGCCGACCGAGACATCAAGTTCAATTGAGAATAACAAACTTCTTACTTCCTTTTCTGCAACTCATTCACTGTTGGTGGAGATTTTGTTAGCATGACATATTGCGATATTATAGGAACTTATTCTAGTTGTTTTTCATTCATTATAGTGTTCAGGAATAAGGTATTGAAGCATTTGTTAGCTTGTTCATCTATATTTTCGATATGGAGGTCTACATTAGCTTTGTGTTGATTATAGGTGAATAAGGGCTGAAACCGGATCATTTGAGAGAGATAGAAGAGGATTTAAGCACATCCAAGGATTAGGAATACATCAAAGAAGCCAAAGGAGATGCTAGGATGAGGAATGGCACAACACAAAGGAAACCACAAGCAATTTACACTTCCATGCCCTAAAATATGGCCGTAGAAGAGTCCACGCCCTAAACCACGGCCGTGGATCTTGGCATCATGAGCATAGAACATTCCAGAGAGTTACACGGCCTAAAGTACGGTCGTGGAAGTCATATGAGACCGTAACCCAATTCCACGCCCTAAACCACGGTCGTGGAATCCCTTGAGACCGTGATTTAGGCGATCTTTTGACGAACCAATTATTGCCACATCATTTACACAGTGGGCCGGTACGGTTATTTTTCCCCGTCTTATAAAAAGGCGGAGGAGAGAGTTTTCGGTATGATCGCTTTGGGGGATTCGCTAAGGCTTTGGACAACCTCGCTTTGAGAAAGTGAACTTTAGGGTTTCGCGACGAACGTGGAGGAAGCGCCGGCAATTTGGATTCCCGAAGATCGTGTGTGGCGGAAGTTGCACCCTTTTTCTTGGTTTTATTATTGAAGACGGATTGACATCCCGTTCTTCATACTTGCCTTAGATCTTGTGAGGTTTTGTGTTATATTCTGAATCCATTGAGTATTCCAATTTGTGCTTTGGATTTGAGATTAACTTTGAGTTATAATTGAGTTTTCGAAGGTTTTCATCTTTCATTCTTCTTAAATTGATTGTTGATATCATGACAATGGTTATTGGCTAAAACCCTTTAGCAATTCTAAGGTGAAGGGTTGATAGTTGTGGCTTAGATGATGATAGATCGATCGTAAATTGATTGGACCCTGAGAGTTAGAGAGATCTCATCGACGAACCAAGATCACGGTCTGTTCTTGAGCTTCCACGGCCGTGAACTCAAGATCTGCCCGTGATTTACCCTGGTTTATGAACTTTGCTTTTACTTTGATCCAAGGTTAAAGATTAGCTTTAATCTAGTCTTGGTTTCCCGTTTTCTAGGTAGTAGTGAGACTCATCACCCTCTATTTCGATTTCGAGTGTCAAAACCTTAATCGTTTTAGTTAGTCTTGATCCTTGGGTTACAAGTTTGGGTATTTGAGATTAATTCTTGTCCATAGATCCTTTCTATACTGAAGCCTCAACAACCTTTATAGAGAGTGTCTTTAGATAAGTCATATAAAGTCTTGGAACTTCACCGTACATTGCTTTTCCTTAGCATACCTTTGCAACTCGTAACTCTGTCCTTAGTTCTTTAGTATATCTTGAATCGATTGCCATAATTAGATATTTGGATCTTTAGGGTTGTTGTTTTCCCAATATTAGCAAAGTTTATTACATTTACTTGCTTGACGATTTGCGAACTGAATTTGTTCCCCCCCAAATCCCTGAGTTCGACACTCTGGAATTCTTGCTTTACTACGCCGATCCGTACACTGCGGGTTCGCTGGCTTGATTCTAGTTTTATAAATTTAAAGCTTATTTGCACGCACACTTCGAGGCGAACAAGTTTTTGGCGCCGTTTCCGGGGATTTGGTTTAGGCCGAATTCGGTTATCGGTTGTGAAGCTTGGGAGCTTTGCTCTTGTTATTTGATATCTCCTTTAAGTGATATTTGCAGGTTAACTAAGGTATATGCGCAGGTCTAGCAACAACAAAGACCTCTTACCTCTTGATCAAGAACTTGAGAAGACTTTGAGAAAGAAACTCAAAGAAAGAAAGATGGCTGAAAATAAGGAACGGGATATCCAAGCAGAGTTGGAGGATTCCGAAGCTCAACTTAGATGGAGCGATAAGACTCGCGAAGAAGAATCGGACCGTCATCAATTGCAAATTGATGAGCTCGAGGACATGATGCTTCAAATGAGGATGGAGATGAGTGATTCCAAGAAGAAGAAGAGAAGGAAATCGACAAGATCGGTTAGAACCGACTCATCCGATGAGGATAGCGACTCCTCCAATCCACCGCTAGAGGACATTGATCCGACGATCAATGCAAATCAGAATAATCCAAGACCAGCTGCAAATTTCCGTATCCCGGCTGGGGGTGCTAGAGTCGCTCGTGTAGATGAAGAGCTAAGAACTCTTGGCCAAAGAATGGATCCAATTCAGCAACCATGCCGTCTAGGTGTGAACTTTGATGCTGACGATATTCAGGGGTTTAGCTTCAACCAACAAGTTATCACCATCGTTCGCCAAAATCAGTTTGGGGGAACGAGTATTGAATCTCCACATCAACATCTACAGAATTTCGAGATCTTGATGGAGACGATGAAGCCAAAGAATGCAACCACCAACAATTACAAGATCAAGCCATTCTTTTTCTCCTTAAAAGGGAAAGCTTTATCTTGGTATCAAGCTCTTCCAAATGGAAGTCTCAACACATGGGAGGATCTTTCTTCGGAGTTCCTCACCAAATTATTTCCGCCATCCAAGACGGCGGAGTTGAGAGGTAAGATTAATGCTTTTTCTATGAGATCTAATGAAAGTTTGTTTCAGTCTTGGGAAAGATTTCAGGATTTACTATTGGATTGCCCACACCATGGCATTTCCAAATTGGAGTTATTGGAGATATACTATAAGGAACTGGATGTTGAAATACAATACAAGCTCCAATCCCTTTCATGTGGCACATTCATGGACATGAGGGAAGATGATGCTTGGGACTTCATTGAGAAGCAAGCCCGAGTCATTGAGAAGTATTCTCACCGGAAAGTAGAAGCTAATCAAGTGGAGCAAGGAGCAAAACTAACACAAGCTGCTCAAACTCAAATCTTTTCTCTCAACACCGAGATTAAAGAATTGAAGAAAGTCATCAAGGCTAGCTTTCCAAAGCCTAAGGAGCAAGATGTTGGTTATTTAGGAAACAACAATAACCACAATGGGAATGAGAACACCAATCGCAACAACCGGAACAACAACCGGAACAATTGGAACAACAACAACAACAACCGGAATAACAATTGGAACAACAATAGGGGTTCAAACAACAACAATTGGCATTCCAACCAACAACAAAACTCAGGTAATTCTTATCCCAATTCAGGAAATTCACTAACTCCGCCATCTTCTTCTTCCATTCCTTTGAAAAGCCAGGGACAAACATCAAATAGTGGAAGCACTTCGGGGAAAGAGAAGCCCGATCCCATGTTGGAAACAATTTTGGGAAAGCTTCAAGGATTGGAGAGTCACATCATACAGGTTGATAAAGCCCAAAAAGTTTTAGAAAACCAAATGTTTAGCAATGCTGAGGAAGTTCCTAGAAATCAAGCAAAACTTCCAGGAAAGACAGAGGATAACCCGAAAGGAAGGGTGATGGCTATCACAACTAGGAGCGGAGCAACAACCACCGACCTGCAGCCTAAGTTTGTGGAAGTTCCCGTCGAAAAGGAGAAGGAAAAGGGGAAGGAGAAGGAAGACATCTACATTCCTCCTCCAGCTTATAAACCTCCCCTACCGTTCCCACAATCTAGAGCAAGAGCGCGTCTAGACAAGCAATTTGGTAAGTTCATTGAACTCATGAGCAAACTGCATATTAATATACCTTTCATTGATGCAATTGTAGGTATGCCAGCTTATGGAAAGTTCTTAAAGGAGATCCTCTCTAACAAGAGGAAACTAGAAGACTTTGGAGAAGTCAAGATGAGTTTGGATTCGTCGGATCTCATCAAGACGATGAAGGCAAAGATGCCCCCAAAGCTGAAGGATCCGGGGTCATTTTGTGTTCCAATAGGAGTGGGAGATGTCACATATGATGCATTATGTGATTTAGGAGCAAGCGTTAGCATCATTCCGCTTGCCTTATGCAGGAAGATCGGTTTAGGCGAACCTAAACCGGTGAAGATAACGTTATACATGGCGGATCGATCCATAACTCGTCCCGGCGGTATAGTTGAAGACGTCCCGGTCAAGCTTGGTAAGTTCTATGTTCCAATAGATTTTGTTGTGCTTGACATTCCTGCAGATAGTCCGGTCCCGATCATACTCGGAAGACCGTTTCTTGCAACATCCGGTTGTATGGTGGATTGCAAGAATGCTAGACTCGCCTTCGACATAGGAGAGGAAAAGGTAGAGTTCGTTCTTTCCACTTTGATGAAAGAACCAGCTCTTGAAGAGGACATATTCAATATCCATGACGAAGAGCTATCTAGAGAGGAAGTAAGTTCAATTCTCTTCAAAGATCCTTTGCAAAAGGTGATTACTATGAGCATTATGGACATAGAAGAAGAGGAAGAATGCAATGAGGAAATTGAAGCTTTAGAGGAGCAAAAGGAAATGTATGAAGAAGAATTCGAAAAACTTTACGAAGGGTCAAAAAACGTGAGGAATCACGGCCAGTCGTGCTATTCCACGGCCGTGGTCCCCGCCAACATGACCGTAATTAGCTATTCAGAGGACTCCAGTAAGTTACACGGCCAAAACCACGGCCGTGGAACAAACAGAGGTGCCGTAATTGACTTCCACGCCCTAAACCACGGCCGTGGAGAAAACAGAGGTGCCGTAATTTTGGGAAAATTTAAGGACAATTACATTCTTTCTACCACTTCTCTTGATTCTTCTCCAACAACTTCTATACCCTTAGAAACTTCTAAGGAAGCATTGGACACTCCTCAAGAGCCATTAGAGAGTCCAATAGTGATGGAATAGAAGCCACTTCCCACACATCTAAGGTACCTATTTCTAGGATCTAATTCTACTTTTCCGGTAATTGTTAGTTCCGATCTAAGTGAAGATGAACATAGTAAGCTTATGGTTGTTTTTAAGAAACATAGGAAAGCCTTAGGTTACACTATAGAGGATCTAGTAGGAATCAAACCTTCACTATGCATGCATAAGATCCTAATGGAAGAAGATTTTAGAACTTCGCGAGAACCTCAAAGGCGGTGAAATCCGACCATGAAGGAGGTTATCAAGAAGGAAATTCTTAAACTACTTGATGCAGGTATCATCTACCCCATCTCCGATAGCAAGTGGGTGAGTCTTGTACAAGTTGTTCCAAAGAAGGGAGGAATGACGGTCATCACCAACAAGAACAATGAGCTCATTCCTACATGAACCGTGACGGGATGGAGGATGTGCATAGATTACCGCAAGCTAAACAACGCAACGAGGAAGGATCACTTCCCATTACCATTCATCAAATGCTTGAAAGGTTAGCACAACACTCACATCTCTGCTATCTTGACGGTTATAGTGGTTTCTTTCAGATCCTGATACATCTGGATGATCAAGAGAAGACCACATTCACGTGCCCGTGGGGTACGTTTGCTTATAGGAGAATGCCGTTCGGGCTTTGCAACGCCCCAGCCACCTTTCTAAGGTGCATGATGGCTATCTTCTTGGAGTATATAGAGGAGATCATGGAGGTTTTCATGGATGACTTTTCTGTTTATGGTTCCTCTTTCGATAATTGTCTTTCTAACCTTTCTATTGTGCTACAAAAGTGTGAAGACACTAACCTAGTTCTTAATTGGGAGAAGTGTCAATTTATGGTGAAAGAAGGCATTGTATTAGCACACTTGATCTCTAGTAGAGGGATTGAAGTAGATAAGGCTAAGATAGAAACTATAGAAAGGCTCCCTCCTCCATCTTCGGTGAAGGGGATAAGAAGCTTTCTAGGACATGCTGGATTTTATAGACGTTTTATAAAGGATTTCTCTAAGATATCCAAACCGCTAACTAATCTATTGATGAAGGATGCAGTTTTTGATTTCTCGTATGAGTGTTTAGATGCGTTTCATAAGATTCGGGAAGCTCTAATCTCAGCCCCGATCATTCAACCTCCGGATTGGAATCTTCCATTCGAGGTTATGTGTGATGCAAGTGACGTAGCTATAGGAGCTGTGCTTGGGAGAAACAAGGAAGGGCGAACCCATGCTATCTACTATGCTAGCAAGACGCAAGATGAAGCGCAACTCAACTACGCCACTACCAAAAAAGAATTCCTAGCAATTGTATATGCATTTGAAAATTTTTGTTCATATCTTGTAGGTGCAAAGGTGATTGTATACACGGATCATGCTGCGATCCGGTATCTACTAGCAAAGAAGGATGCAAAACCAAGGCTAATTAGATGGATTCTTCTCCTACAAGAATTCGATCTAGAGATCCGTGACAAGAAGGGTTCGGAAAATTCTGTTGCGGATCATTTGAGTCGTCTACCACATCTAGAGGATGACCATCTACGTATAGATGACTCCTTTCCGGACGAGCATTTACACATCATAGAGGAGTGCATCGACAAGATTAGTAAAGGTAATGAACCATGGTTTGCTGATTTTGTTAATTATTTGGTTTGCCAGGAATTACCACCCGGATTATCCTATGCACAAAGAAAGAAGTTCTTTAAGGATGTCCAGGAATACTTTTGGAATGAATCTCTCCTCTTTAAGAGAGGTCCTGACGGCATCATTCGACGATGTGTGCCAAAAGACGAGATGCAAAGTGTCATCCGTCATTGTTATTCACTACCTTGTGGAGGACACGCTAGCTCGAACAAGACTAGCGCTAAGGTATTGCAATCTGGATTCTTTTGGCCTACTTTATTAAAAGATGTGCAAACCTTTGTTTCCTGCTGCGATACATGTCAAAGAACATGGAATATATCTAGGAGGAACGAAATGCCTCTTAACAACATTCAAGAGGTGGAGATCTTTGACGTTTGGGGAGTAGATTTCATGGGACCTTTCCCATCATCTTGTGGAAACCAATACATACTTTTAGTTGTAGATTATGTTTCGAGATGGGTTGAAACAATTGCCTCTCCTACTAATGATGCCATGGTTGTGGTTAAGTTCTTTAACAAGACCATTTTCCCACGATTTGGGACAACGCGGACTATCATTAGTGATGGAGGCTCTCACTTCATTGCCCGATGAGTCGAAGCTCTACTAGCTAAGTATGGGGTGACTCACATGATCGCCACCCCTTACCATCCACAAAGAAGTGGACAAGTGGAGATTTCAAACCGGGAGATTAAAGGAATCCTAGAGAAGATAGTTTCGAGGACAAGGAAAGATTGGTCTTTGAAGCTAGATGATGCATTATGGGCATACCGGACTGCATATAAGACTCCCATAGGAACGACACCATACAACCTTGTGTATGGGAAGTCTTGTCATTTGCCGGTAGAGTTGGAACATAAGGCGTATTGGGCAATAAAGTGGTTGAACTTCAGCATAAAGGAAGCGGGCGAAAAGCGCCTCTTGGACCTTAACGAGCTTGAAGAACTTTGCTTAAACGCCTACGAAAATGCCAAGATCTACAAAGAGAGAGCGAAGCGTTGGCATGATAAGCATATCATTCCAAAGGACCTCAAAGAAGGAGATCAAGTTCTCCTCTTCAATTCGAGACTTCGGCTCTTTCCATGTAAGCTTAAATCTCATTGGACCGGACCTTATCTAATTAAACGTGTTTTTCCCCATGGTGCAGTTGAAGTATGGGGTGAAAAGGGCGGAAGCTTCAAGGTGAACGGTCAACGACTCAAGAAGTACTCACCGGAACTCCAAGCTGAGGAGTTCGCACCTACCGCACTTGAATAGGTGCAAGTACGTTCTAGCTACAGACCTTAAACAAGCGCTTCTTGGGAGGCAACCCAAGGTATTGCACTTATGTTTTTGTTTGTCATTCTTAGATTAGATTAGTTTAGACGTTTTTGTTTTATTTTGCCTTCAATACCTTCCGGTATGTTGTGTTTTTGGATGTAGGAGCAATGGAATAAGCAATGGGAGACGAAAAAGTTGAAGGAAATTGATGAAACTTGGATTTTGGCACATTACAGAGAGTTCCACGCCCTAAACCACGGTCGTGGAGGCTACAGTGACCGTAATTCTTCAAAATCTGAGAAAAATCACCAAAAACCACGGTCCGTATTTTTTTTCACGGCAGTGGAAACCCCCGAGTGACCGTGATTTTCAAAAAATTTTACGGCCACTATATAAACCACCTTCCTTCACAAAAACACCACAAAACCGCTCTTCCATGCCCTAAACGCCGAAACCCTTCCCCAACTCGCAAACCTTCGTTCGGTAATCGTTTCGAACGATTCTTGGTGCAAAAGTGGAGCAAATTCATTCCTCTACAAGATCCAATCAACAAAACTAATGAACAATCCACCAAGAAAGCGGAATTTGGATTCAAAGATCCAAAAACCTAGGTTTTTACTATTCTTCTCTCCTTTGTCAATTTGGGTTAAATTTCCGCAAGAACTTAGAACATTTGCATAGGATTGAGATTGGAATTAGTCTAGGACAGGTTCTGTTGAGATTGGTGTTGATTTGATTGAGATTTGAGAAATTCTGAGACGAATCACGGTCTCTGGGACTTCCACGGCCGTGAAATAGGAAGAACAAATCGTGATTTTTTCTGTTTTTGGGGAAAATGTTTACACGAAGTGCAGGAAAGAAAAGAAGAGAAAGGGTGATAGTTCCTCCTCCTCTCATAACCCTCCTAGTGAACCATCACCTCCACGCCCTATGATCCCCACCATTCATCCTAACTACCTCGATGCTTTGCAAAAGATTGAGAAAAGACCGGTCATTGGACCAAGATACCTCTCACTAGAGGAGTTAGAGCCACTTAATGTGGTTAATGATTTGACATGGCTCTTGGATAGAGCCAGATTGATTATTTTCTCCGCTATTAGAGCGGATGCATATGAGGAGATTACGAGGGAGATTGTTATATCCTTCGAGCATAGCCATATGGATAGGACGGTTTCCTTTAGATTGATGGAGACGGACTATGAGTTCTCCATCCAGCAGTTCGGAGCCTTCATTGGGTTCCATGAGACCTTTAATGGTCGTTTCCCTAGCGGTGTATACGCTAAGGATTTTTGGGAGGAGATTGCTATGATTTACGCTAGCGAGGACCGCTGGCAGCCAGCTGATACCAAGGCTAAGCTCATCTACCACTTGGCCTTGAAGATAGCTCATAGGGTCCTTTCCGAGTGCCTATTTCCTAGGACCGAGACCCCGCAGAAAATTAAGACCGATGAGCTGTTTCTCCTCTACGCCATGCTACATGGTAGACCCGCCGACTGTGCCACCCTCTTAGCCTCCACCATTAGCAAGCTTAAGAACAAGAGGGCCGGGAACATTGGATATGGTGGGATAGTGACCCACATTGCTACACAGCTCGGGATTGACTGCTCCGCTTGTACTAGGATAGCGGCGAGACCGTTAGGTCTCTAGAGCCTCATGACTAGAGGTTTGATCTTTCCTAGGCATAGAGGTCCACCTACCACTGTTATGCCATGGGAGGATAGAGGAGGTAGAGGCATTCCACGGTTGCCCGAGTATTCCATTATGGCCGGATGCCATAATTGGAAGGAGACATTTGCTGCTATGCATGCGAATAGGTTAGTTGCACCTCCCTACATCCCCGAGGAGATTCTAGCTGCTGATGTTGATGAGGATATAGGAGGAGGGGATGAGCAGGATTTTGGTACCTTTCCGGATCATCCGGATACCTTCCCGGACCTACCTAGGCAGTCTCCCCGTCCTTCTAGACCTTTCGGTGCTTCTTCCTCTCGCCGTGCTAGTGTGAGCAAGAGACCGACATGGATGGATGCTCCTCCCGCTTGGTATGGAGCACAACCGGAGTGGATGGGAGCTCCGCCACCATGCTATGCACAACCACCAGCAGCACCGGCCCCACAGGATGCACTAGCTTGGTACAGCCAGGCACCGGAGTGGTATGAGCAGCTGCCGGAGTGGGCTACCGACCTTTCCAGGAGGGTCGGTCAATTTGGAGATCCGCCAGGATGCTAGGGACGTACGAGCTGATGAGCACGATGGGATGATGAGGGACATTTACCGCCAGCAGTTTGGGCGGAACTTCGACACCAACTTCTTCCCGTTTCCACCACCGCCTCCACCCATTGACGAGGTTTTATGATTGACAGTTTCAGCCGCTCCACCGCCTTCTAGTGAGTTTATTTTTTTTTCTTTCTTTTCTTTATTTCTTTTTGAACATTAGGGACAATGTTTGTCTCAAGTATGGGGTGGGGTGTGACTATCGTTTGTAATAACTCTACTCACTTTGCTTTCCTTGATTCGAGAACACTTCGCATGTTTCATTTCATTGCAACACGTTTCATTATTGCATTGCATGAAAAAAGCTTTTGAAAAACCCATAAAAATGTGAAAAATTTTGAAATTTTTTAAAAGGTTTTGTGCTTCTAAGAGTTGAGATGATTTCTATGATAATTACCACTTGTGGATTGAACTTTTGATGACAATTGTATGCCTAAACGGATAATGAATTGAAAAGGAATTGAATGTGTTGATTATCCTTTCTTGCAAATTTCATAATGTGAAGAGTTTTACCTAAATCATATTGAGAAATCGAGGTTGAATTCACATGATAAGTTCTTATACTTCTTTATGAAATAATTAAGGCAATTCGACCTTTCTTTCTTCTTTCTTTGTTCATTTAGCCCCTTTAATAAAATAATTGCCTCCCTTACCTATCCGGGAATTTGGAGGAGTTGTGTTTTGGCATGTTTGATGTGGGAGGGCCATGAAAGCAATTGTTTGCATTTAAAGAATAGAAATAATAGGTTTGGGGAAGTCAATCATGACGATGAGTAACTCGGCACCATTCGCATAGCCGGGTGTTTGTGTCTTGCCAAAGTCGGATTGAGCGATATTCCTAACGGGATATGGTATGTGCATCAAGGGTTTGAGGCATCTCGAAATTGAGAAACGCCAATCTCCTAGGCTTCGGTTTTTGTGCACCGCTGTCCATAACTCCAAAAGTAAAGTCGAAAAATGATGTAAAAAGAAGAGAACAAAGCTCAAAGTTGATGGTGTTGCAAGTCGAAATAGTAAAAAAAAAAAAAAAGATTTGGTTGTCCACTTCCCCGGATTCATGCACCACATCCTTTATAAGTTTCCCTCCCTTCCACATGCTAGACCTTACTTGGAAATCCTTAAGATTAAAAGAATGTTGTTTGACTTGGTGATCTAAATTAAAGTTTCTTATGCTTGATTTTGATAATGCTTGAAGGTTATGATGTTTACATTGAAGTTTAACCAATTCATGATGTTCTTTCATTTACATTCTTTGGTTATGTATATGAGAGTTTCAAGAGTGAATGAAGCAAGGTTTGAGAATGATCTATTGACTAGAAGCACATCTACTTAAAAGATGTTTTGTTTTTGAGTTTGCATGCATATTTCATCCTAACTTATGTTTTAAGCTTTCAAAAGACCTTGCTTAGGGACAAGCAAGTGGCAAGTATGGAGTATTTTGTTAGCATGAAATATTGCGATATTCTAGGCACTTATTCTAGTTGTTTTTCATTCATTATAGTGTTCATGAATAAGGTATTGAAGCATTTGTTAGCTTGTTCATCTATATTTTCGATATGGAGGTCTACATTAGCTTTGTGTTGATTATGGGTGAATAAGGGCTGAAACCGGATCATTTGAGAGATATAGAAGAGGATTTGAGCACATCCAAGGATTAGGAATACATCAAAGAATCCAAAGGAGATGCTAGGATGAGGAATGGCACGACACAAAGGAAACCACAAGCAATTTACACTTCCACGCCCTAAAATACGGCCGTAGAAGAGTCCACGCCCTAAACCACGGCCGTGGATCTTGGCATCATGAGCGTAGAACATTCCAGAGAGTTACACGGCCTAAAGTACGGTCGTGGAAGTCATATGAGACCGTAACCCAATTCCACGCCCTAAACTACGGTTGTGGAATCCCTTGAGACCGTGATTTAGGCGATCTTTTAACGAACCAATTATTACCACATCATTTACGCAGTGGGCCGGTACGGTTAGTTTTTCCCGTCTTATAAAAAGGCGGAAGGAGAGAGTTTTCGGTATGATCGCTTTAGGGGATTCGCTAAGGCTTTGAACAACCTCGCTTTGAGAAAGTGAACTTTAGGGTTTCGCGAGGAACGTGGCGGAAGCGCCGGAAATTTGGATTCCCGAAGATCGTGTGTGGCGGAAGTTGCACCCTTTTTCTAGGTTTTATTATTGAAGACGGATTGACATCCCGTTCTTCATTTGCCTTAGATCTTATGAGGTTTTGTCTTATATTCTGAATCCATTGAGTATTCCCATTTGTGCTTTGAATTTGAGATTTACTTTGAGTTATAATTGAGTTTTCGAAGGTTTTCATCTTTCACTCTTCTTAAATTGATTTTTGATATCATGACAATGGTTATTGGCTAAAACCCTTTAGCAATTCTAAGGTGAAGGGATGATAGTTGTGGCTTAGATGATGATAGATCGATCGTAAATTGATTGGACCCTGAGAGTTAGAGAGATCTCGTCGACGAACCAAGATCACGGTCTGTTCTTGAGCTTCCACGGCCGTGGAACTCAAGATTTGCCCGTGATTTACCCTAGTTTACGAACTTTGCTTTTACTTTGATCCAAGGTTAAAGATTAGCTTTAATCTAGTCTTGGTTTCCCCTTTTCTAGGTAATAGTGAGACTCATCACCCTCTATTTCGATTTCGACTGTCACAACCTTAATCGTTTTAGTTAGTCTTGATCCTTAGGTTACAAGTTTGGGTATTTGAGATTAATTCTTGTCCATAGATCCTTTCTATACTGAAGCCTCAACAACCTTTATAGAGAGTGTCTTTAGATAAGTCATATAAAGTCTTGGAACTTCACCGTACATTGTTTTACCTTAGCATACCTTTGCAACTCTTAACTCTGTCCTTAGTTCTTTAGTATATCTTGAATCGATTGCCATAATTAGATACCTAGATCTTTAGGGTTGCTGTTTTCCCAATATTAGCAAAGCTTATTACATTTACTTGCTTGACGATTTGCGAACTGAATTTGTTCCCCCCAAATCCCTAAGTTCGACACTCTGGAATTCTTGCTTTACTACGCCGATCCGTACACTGCGGTTTCGCTTGCTTGATTCTAGTTTTATAAATATAAAGCTTATTTGCACGCACGCTTCGAGGCGAACAGTGGAGCACTGGCTCCACCAAGCTTCTGATAATAAAGAACCTTGGTATGCTGACATTGTTAATTATCTTGTTTGCCAGGAAATACCGCCCGGATTGACGTACGCTCAAAGGAAGAAATTCTTTAAAGTTGTACGCCACTACTATTGGGATGAACCTCTACTGTTTAAGAGAGTTCCGGATGGGATGCTTCGAAGATGCATTCCGGAAGATGAAGTTACTAGTGTCATACGGCATTGCTACTCGCTTCCTTGTGGAGGACATGCTAGCACTCACAAAACATGTGCTAAGGTATTACATTCCGGTTTCTTTTGGCCTACATTCTTTAAGGATGTGCAAACGTTTGTTGTTTCTTATGATGCATGCCAAAGAAAAGGGAACTTATCTAGAAGGAACGAGATGCCACTCAATAACATCCAGGAGGTTGAGATTTTTGAGGTATGGGGAGTTGATTTCATGGGACCTTTCCCATCATCCGGAGGAAACCTCTACATTCTCCTAGCTGTTGACTACGTCTGTAGATGGGTGGAAGCCATTGCCTCCCCCACTAATGACGCCATGGTGGTTGTGAAGTTCTTTAATCGGACTATCTTTCCACGTTTTGGGACACCACGTATCATTATCAGCGATGGAGGGACACATTTCATCAACCGGAAGTTTAAAGCACTTCTATCGAAGTATGGGCTAACCCAAAAGGTAGCATCTCCTTATCACCCTAAAACTAGTGGACAGGTCGAGATCTCGAATAGAGAAATCAAGGCAATCTTGGAGAAGACCGTCTTTAGGACGAAGAAGGATTGGTCCATGAAGTTGGACGATGCTCTTTGGGCTTACAGAACCGCATTCAAGACTCCCATTGGTACCAGCCCTTATAATTTGGTAAATGGAAAGTCTTGCCATCTGCCCGTTGAGTTAGAACACAAGGCGTATTGGGCAATCAAATGGTTGAATTTTGATATCAAGGAAGCCGGAGAGAAGCGGCTATTGGACATCAATGAGATGGAAGAGTTGCGTTTGAACGCTTATGAGAATGCCAAGATCTACAAGGAAAGGACAAAGAAATGGCATGACAAGCATATCATTCCTAAGGAGTTCAAAGAAGGAGATTTAGTTCTACTCTTCAACTCCCGCCTTCGCCTCTTTCCAGGTAAGTTGAAATCTAGATGGACAAGACCTTACATTGTGAAACATGTTTTCCCTTATGGTTTAGTTGAGATCTGGGGAGAAACAAGTAGGAGCTTCAAGGTCAATGGTCATAGACTTAAGAAATACCAACCAGAAGTTCAGGTTGGGAGATTGTACCGCTATACCTTGTTTAGGGATGCCGTACGGTCCAGCTAGCGACCTTAAATCAAGCGCTTCTTGGGAGGCAACCCAAGGTATTGCTTTCTTTTCCCTTTTTTCTAGTCTAGCTTTAGATAGTTTGCTTTTGCTTTGCTTTGTTTTGTTTTTGGCGTCCTAGACAGAAACCAGGTACTTTCTAAGGAAGGATTACAACTGAGGAGAAACACTAGAAGGACAGAAGTTCGAGAATTCGAGAAGACGGAGTTTCACATAGACACATCTCGGTTGCTGTCACAACACCTCGAGCGAGATGATTCTTGAGCAACCGAGGCGACTAGGGCTGACAAAGATCCACCTCGGTCTAGACACCTCGGTCCAGTCGAGACCACCTCGACCGAGGTGACAACTGTAAGAGCCATAGTCTTTGGAGCCTAAATGAGCTAGAGTATGCTTTAGCTTGACAGTCAGCCATCCCAGCGGACCAGGGAGGCCACCCTTACGTCTAGGCGCCCCTGCGCCTCAAGCTAGCCACCCCTGCGGCTCTATGGCCGGTGCAGCCGCTTTTGTTTACTCTTGACCGTGCTTTGCGGTTGGCTTCTCTTATAAGCCTCCTTAGACTTCAGATGAGGGGTTTGCTACCTCATTCCAGCTTCTTCTTCCCCTCCACGTTCTTCCTCTTCTCCTTTCTTCTCCTTTGATCTTCTTTGACCCCTCCTTGCTTGTATGAGTGAGTTCTTGAGAGTTTGAGAGTGTTCTTGGCCTTGGATGCTCTTGTAGATGTCGTTGAAGGTTGTTGGAGTTGTGTTGATGTGATAGACGAGTTGATGCTCCATAGTTGCAGCCTAGGGTTGGTGTGGTAAGTTCTTTCTCTTCTTCTCTATTCTTTCCTTCATTCTTGCTTCTTTCTTCTTCCTTCTAGCTAAGGATCACAAGCTGGGCTTGTGTGGTTTTTTTCCTAGCATTTTGCTGATCATGTGTGTATATATGTGTATGTGTTGATGTGGTGTGTTGAAGACGTGAAGAGAATCGAGAAAGGGGTCGAAGAGAAGTCGGGACTAACTCTCTGCATAGTTGGCCGCCCCTGCGCCTGTCTTGAGCCGCACCTGTGCCTGGTGTGGAGCCGCCCCTGCTCCTATGGTGAGCCGCCCCTGCGCCTCACTGGACCAGCCGTGTGTTCTTGCTTTTGTTAGTGCATACCTTGTTGGTATGTCTTCCTTCCTTCCTTTCCTTTGACCTTGGCTTAGTTGATAGCCAGGTTAGGATGGTTAGGATGAGTTGTATGATAGAGATGTGCCTTAGGCACTTGTGTTGATATTGAGATTATGTTATAGGCATATGTGATCTTAGTATGATCTTGAGGTTGTAGGTTGATTCTGGTTATGGAGACGAGTCTCCTAACCCTTTCAGGTTGTGATATTGTGTCTTGCTATTGTAAGCGTTGGTTTCTTCCCCAAGGGGAAGTTGTGACGTGGTAGAGGATACGAGTGTATCAGGTAAGTCCATAGGACTTACTTAGCCTTTAGTTATGGATTTGTATGATTGTTATGGTTGTGTGTGTTCATATGATTGTGCATTTATAACCTAAACCGGACTAGGGCGACCATATATTACTTTTATTTGGCCCAAGTGTATTATAATGGGTGGTAACCACTTGCCTAAGGATCGTCAAGGAGGTGCTCGGAAGCCAGTAGCTCGGGGGGGAGGTAGATCCCCATGCAACACCTGGGTTAAAGGGGGAAGAGACGGGGTTCTTTAGGCTCCTTGTGTTACAAAAGAAGTTGAATTAATAATGGAATAACGTAATTAAAGATAATAAATGAATGTGTGTGACATTGCATGTATGAGATGTTGATGTGTGTTTGTGCTTTTACCTTCATGCTTATCTATTGATGTAGCTAACGGTGTATACCGTGTTGTAGATGATCTGCAGGTTAGGAAGACTGCAGAGTGAGCCAGATGGTGTGACCAGCCGAGGACTTCTATACATTAGGTTGCGTGGGTTGGGATCTTTTGTATCAAATGTTCTTGTTGTTATGGTTTTGTACTCGGGTTTGAGTTTGTAAACTCTTTTGATGTATCATACAGCTTTTATGCATTTGTTTTTACTCTGCTTATGCCTTGTTGCAAGATCCAGTGAACTTGTTGTCAGGCTAGGGTCATGATCCATTGTGAGATTCTAGCCCAATGTAGCATCCCGAGTCCCGCGGATTCGGGGTGTTACAACAGTATAATCGGCGAGGGGTATAAAAGGGGAAACATTTTCTCCCACTTCCCTCCCAAAAACTCCCCTCGACCGCGGCAATCTCCCGACCTTATTTCTCCGTTATTCGATCGTTTTCTACGATTTTTGCTCCGATCTCGCAAGGAAAGGCTAGAGGATAAGATTGCAAGCAAGAAACTGCAACAAAAACGCCTCAAATCTACGTATTTTTGGGTAAACCGTTCGAAAACCCTAACTCTTCTATTTTCACCAATTTCAGAGATTAGTGGCTTTGGTTGCCATAGATTGTGTTGGAAAAGGTATAAGTACCCCATAGGAACAATTGGTAGTGATTTTGGAGGAAAAGAACTGGAAATCAAAGAGTTGGAATCGAACAGTTTTTCGCCTCGGTCCAGTCGACCTGTGCCTCGGCCGAGGTGTTCTTCATCCTTGTCAGAGCAACCGAGGTGTCTTGTCAGCAGACACCATGACATCTCGTTCCGACCTTCAGCTTGTCCTGAGAGATACCCCTAGTAGTTCTTCCCCTTCCCCTTCCTCTAGACCTTCTATCCCAGTGATTCATGAGCGTCACCAGGCGGACTTTGACCGTATATGCGCGTGCCCTTGCGCCGCATTTCCTAGATATTCCAGCCTTCGAGTGCCTCCACGTGATGGATGACTTGAAGAAGATGATAGCCATGTTTGGGCTGGAGCAGTTTATGGAGATTAGAGCTCCAGCCTACCTCGAGCCTACCCTAGAGTTTGTGAGTTCGGTTACCCACCTGCCTGAGAGGAAAGCCATCAAGTACCGGTTGCTGAACCGGAACTACATTGTCCCCATGGACCAGTTTAGAGATATTTTTGGCTTCCCGCCCCTACAGTTCCCGACTTTCCTTCTCGAGCCGTAGCTCGATAGTTCTGGGGACAGATTGCTCATGTGGTGGAGCACACTGATAGATGGAGACCTGGAGACTCCAGGGAACGCATTATATTTCACCTAGCTTTCCGTCTAGCCCACCGAATCTTTAGTGAGACCCTTTTGGCGTGTATTGAGACGCCCTAGAAGATTAGGTAGGGGGAGCTTCTGAGTCTTTTTTGTATGGTGACTAGAGGAGTGCCTGATTTTTGGGCCATGTTAGCTGAGGATCTGCATCAGATCAAGGCTAAGGGGAAAGGAGATATCTTGTTGTGGAGGACTGGTGACTCATATCGCGATAGTCATGGATCTTGACCTGAGTGCTTGTACATTAGTGGCGGCTGCAAAGCCGCTAGGGCTTCAGGAGATGATCACGAGGAGGCACTGGTTCCTCGTGGCCTTACTACACCTTACGTGGCGATGCCTTGAGAGTAGACTGCCCCTCAGGGTATTCCATGGTCACATCAGTTCTCAGTCTTCGATCCCCAGTTTTGGTCTGCCGCTTGGATACCCTATTTAGAGGATGCTAGAGACACTACAGCTACTCAAGTAGAGGAGGAGGCTGAGGGTGATGATGGCGGTGCTGCCATGGAGACAGGGAGAGATACAGCCGGCCCTAGTGTGCCAGTTGTCAACTTAGACGACGAGGCGACAAAGGAGGAGGCAGCAACACCACCACCACCATTTCAGCGCAGATCCTGCCGCCGCAGAGTCAGAGACCCAGTAGCGCATCAGAGGATTGATGACCTCACAGACCAGATGATCGACGCCTATGTTGCCCTGACAGTTGACATCCGTGAGCATTTTGATGATGAGCACCGAGAGATTGAGGGTTGGACACATCAGATGCTAGAGGGCCAGCATTACCAACACAGGATGATGGAGATGCAGTTCCAACACACTATGGGTTATCCTTTTGATCCATCCCAACATTCTTACGTCCCATATCCACCACCACCACCAGCAGATCAGGATTAGAGCTTGTAGGGATTTCTTTTATTTATTTATTATGTAGCTCAGCTTATATCCGGTGAGTATTCTATTTTTAGACTTATTTTGACCCATTGGGACAATGTGTCCCAAGTATGGGGTATTTGGATGTATCTTACTTGACATTATGTGTATGACTTGTATGACTTGTTATTTATGATCTTTGTTACGCTAGAAACGTGATACGCAGAAGTCTTAAATTTATAACTCGATATATTTTTCCTAACTCCTAGCGAACCCACGGTGTATAGGTCGTTTTGTAGTAAGGATAGTATTCCGAGGTCGAACACAAAGACTAAGGTGAAATTGAGTCAATAGTGACTAAGGATAATGAAGATCTAGGCTAAGAAAAGAGAAAGGAATTAAGAAATGAAGATCTCAATATTTTTGGTTTGGTTTTGAGGTGATTAATCAAGGATCACAAATCATGCACGATTAATAAACAACTAAGCTAGCAACACAAATAAACAAGCACACACGAGATAGGTAATCAAAGAGAGAAAAGCGGATTATAGGGGTTAGAAATTCCGGTTATGGCAATGGACTCAAGCTATCTAGTAATTCCTTGGATCAACTATAGTATGTTGGGAGTGAGTGTTTCTAGATTGGGGTCAATCACCGGGTAGGTCTCATGGTCCACTAGTCCTTTCCTAAGATTTTATCACCAGGTAAGTCTCAAAGAACCTAAGGTTAGGAATTCTACACAAACCGAATTTGCTATCTAGGGATCTAACCTCTCCTCACCGGGTAAGTCTCAGGTAGGCAAGTCCTAAACATAAATCCTAGCACACTCAGTCCAATAGCGGCTAGTGAGGCTCACTACTACCTAGAGTTCATCATCTTCGGTACCTAAGAGCAAGAATCACCGGGTAGGTCTCTTCTCACACTTAGTTGCTAACACTAGGTCACCCTAGGGTAGATCTAACTCAACAAACACTAGGATTTCAACAATCTAACAACCTAATACTTAGATTTATCAATACAAGCAAATCAGACAAAATCACGGGCAGTTCCTCACTTCCACGGCCGTGGAACTACCTAGAACAGGCCGTGATTTACAACAGAGGTTAGGTTCGAGCAAACAAATCATCCAAAGGTACGTTTAAGTCTATCCTATCATAGTCCAAGCCATAACCATCATTTCCTTACCCTAGAATCACATCTTTTTAGCCAACAACATGCATCATCACAATCAAAATCATCAAGCATAAAATCATAGAGTCCATATCAAAAGGATGAAATGAAAGAGAGATGAAGCAAATAGAACTAGAAAAACAAGCTGAATAAGTGTTAAAAGACAGACTTACAATCCTTCAAAAGAAGGTTCGAATCGTTCTTACAACCCTAGAAAATGTTTCCAACAAACTTCACTCTAAAAACTAAGAAACTCTAAGAATGGTGTGTTCTTCTCCTCTCCTCCAATGGAAGACTTTCTCCTCCTCCAAGAGTAGCTCCAATCCAATTCCAAAATGAGAGGGTATGGGAGAGAAATGTGTGTGAGGTAAGGTGTGTAGTGGATCCCCCTTTTAGAATCAGCCTACAAGGGTACTTATAGCCTTCACTATTTGCAAGAGTCGGTTATGGAGATCGTGGGACAGCTGTCCCAGCTGTGCAGAGGGAATCACGGCCCATTCCACAGCCGTGGAACTCCCAGTGGCCGTGATTCTGGTGCTCCAGCCTTCTTTTGATCGTTGAGCCATGAGTTGGTGCAAGGCATGCACCAACATGGTCCTATGTGTTCTTCCTTGCTCCTAACTTGCTTCCCAATGAGTCCCAGGGTGTGTTATTACGAGGAACGATCCTTGGATGTATCGATTAAGCTCCAAAAGTTCCAAAAATACCTACAAAACATGCAAAAGTCCGTGTAGACGTCTATCTCGACAACATACATGAATTAAGTACAATCTGTCATGAACTAATGCTAAATTATGCATGAATAGCGGGAAAAACTATCTAAATGGATGCCTAGACTAACGTCATAAATCGTGTTATCAATCTTTCTTATGCTATATATGCTTATCTAAGACTACATGCATGCATACAGGTTATTTGATTGAGAAAAACGTCAAAAACTAGTTAAGAAAAAAAAAATATGACCTCGACCGGAATGATTCTTGCCAAACGAGGTCAAGTACCTCGGTTGACTTAGAACACATCGACCGAGGCGGTTTAACTGAAAGAGTTTTCGAAACGATTTTTGTGCTTCCTTTCTGGATATCACCTCAGTGATGATTTTGTTTGCAAATTGGTTTTGAAATCTTTATATGTTTGAAAGGTTTTATGATATGTTAAAGTTGCTAAATGCTTTGTTTGAAATTTTGGCATGTTTAATACTTTGTTTTTATCCAAAGGGTGAGGGAGCGAGAGTATTCTCCCGGATTGACTTGTGTTCAGGATATCACCAACAAAGGGTGAGGGAGCAGGACGTGTAGAGGACGGCATTTCGTACCCGTTATGGACACTACGAGTTTGTAGTGATGCCATTGGGCTGACGAATGCCCCAATAGTTTTCATGGAGTTGATGAACAGTATCTTCATCGACTTCCTTGACCAGTTTGTGGTAGTCTTCATTGACAACATTCTGGTATACTCTCGTAGTAGAGAGGAGCATGCCGGTCATCTAAGGATGGTTTTGCATATTTTGAGGGATAGAGACCTGTATGCCAAGCTCTCTAAGTGTGAGTTATTGATGTTTGAGGTTGCTTTTCTTGGTCATATCATCTTCGCCAGGGGGATCATGGTTGATCCGGAGATGATCGAGTTTGTCGCTGCATGGACGATACCGACGAACGTCAAGGAAGTACGTAGCTTTCTTGGCATAGCCGGTTATTACAGACGTTTTGTGGAGGGATTTTCTGTGATTGCCTGTCCACTTACGAGTCTTCTGAGGAAAACTACTAGATTTATGTGGACCGATCAATGTTCCCAGAGTTTTGAGGAGTTGAAGAGGCGTTTGACTTCTGCTCTTTTCTTAGCACAGCCAGAGGGTTCTAAGGATTTTGTGGTCTATAGTGATGCATCCAGGCTAGGCTTGGGATGTGTATTGATGCAGAGGGGCAGAGTGATTGCTTATGCGTCTAGACAGTTGAAGACGTATGAGGAGAACTACCCGACTCATGATTTGGAGTTAGCAGCGGTAGTTCATGCTTTGAAGATAGGGAGACATTACTTGTATGGTGCCACTTGTCAGATCTTCACAGACCATAAGAGTCTAAAGTATATTTTTACGCAGCGGGAGTTGAATAACCACCAGCGTCGATGGCTTGAGTTGATCAAGAACTTTGACCTTGAGATTCTATATCACCTTGGGAAAGCGAATGTTGTAGTTGACACCTTGAGCATGAAGACACCTCGAGTGAAGGCGATTGCGAGACTGACAGTTCAGCCTCAACTTCAGAGAGATCTAGCTTGGCTAAAGTTGGACATCCAGTTTCTTGATGAGAATGTCCGGTTATATGCTTTAGAGGTTTTACCTGGTCTGTTGGATGATATCCAACAGAAGCAGGGGACCTGCCCGACCTTGATGAGGATTAGAGAGAGGATGTCTTGTGGAGAGGCACCACAGTTCTCTATTGGAGCAGATGGAGTGATGAGGCGTCATGACCGTATTTGTGTATTGTTGTTGCAGAGTGAGACAGCGGATCTTACAGGAGGCTCATTGTACACCTTACTCTTTACATCCAAGTACGAGTAAGTTGTACCATGATGTGAGACGCTCATATTGGTGGGGAGGGCTGAAGCCCGATGTAGCCAGATTTGTGGCATAGTGTGCGACCTGTCAACAGGTCAAGATAGAGCATTGCAAACTTGGAGGCGAGCTCCATCCACTGCCAGTACCGCAGTGGAAGTGGGAGGACTTCTCCATGGACTTTGTGACCGGATTGAGTCCCAGTAGGAGTTTTGATGCAATCTGGGTTGTGGTTGACAGACTGACGAAGAAGGCACGTTTCATTCCTATTAGAGAGATGTGGCCAGTGAGTAGATTGGCTGAGGAGTACACTAGATAGATAGTGAGACTCCATGGTGTACCGAGGACGATCGTCTCTAATCTAGATGGACGGTTTATCTCGAGGTTTTGGCAGCAAATTCAGACTGCTTTGGAGACGAGTCTACACTTCACGACTACGTTTCACCCCCAAACAAATGGTCAGTTAGAGAGGACCATCCATACCCTGGAGGATATACTGCGAGCTTGTGCGTTAGATTGGGGACAGGGATGGTCTGATTACCTCCCACTAGTTGAGTTCTCATACAACAACAGCTGGCATGAATCTATTGGGATGGATCCTTATGAGGCACTATATGGGCGTAGGTGCCGTACACCTTTATGCAGGTAATAGCACAGCAATATCAGTGGGATAGCGCCAGAGCAGATTCAAGATGATATGGCTCGAGTAGCACTGATTAGAGAAAGGATGTTGGGTTTACAGAGTCGCCAGAAGTCGTATGTAGACAACAGGCGTCGACCTCTAGAGTTCAGGGTAAGAGCTCATGTTTGGTAGAGAGTATCTCCGACGCGTGGCGTTAGACGTTTTGGCATAATGGGGAAGTTGAGTCCCTGATATGTCGGTCCTTTCGAGATACTAGATTGGGTTGGGAGGGTAGCCTACAGATTTGCTTTGCCTCCGAGGTTAGAGGGTGTTCACCTTGTGTTCCATGTGTCTTAGTTGAGGGACTACATTCCAGATCCGAGGCACATTGTGAGTTATGATGATTTGGTGGTGGTGCCAGACCACACATTTTTTGAGCATCCTATTACAGTCCTAGAACGAGATGTGAGACGCCTGCATTCGAAGGACATTCCTATGCTGAGGATACAGTTGTCTAGAGCTGGACTTAAGGAGGCTGCATGGGAGACTGAGGATAGTATCCAGATGAACTATCCGGAGTTTTATGCTGAGATAAACGCATATAGGGTCGATGAGTAGATCTCAATGATGTCTTGGTGAGTATGTAATTATGTGCTTATGTTCTTACATGCCTTGATATGTTTATTCCATGCTAGCTATGATGTCATTTATGATCTTATTAGATCTTGATGTGCTAGCGTGATGTATGTTTATAGCTGGAGATGGTTCTTTCCTCTATGCTATTTGAGTGTGATTAGGAGTCAACTAGAGATGTTTCTTATTAGATCTTGATGTGCTAGTGTGATGTATGTTTGTAGCTGGAGAATGGAGATGGTTCTTTCCTCCATGCTATTTGAGTGTGATTAGAATTCAGCTGGAGATGGTTCTTTCCTCCATGCTACCTTGATGGGCATAGTTCCCTTGGAGATGTTATTTCTCCATGCGTTCTATATGATTATGATTTGACTAGAGACTTGCTTCCTCTATGCCTTGTGATGTGGTATGGCGAGAGATGTGATTCCTCTACGCCTTTGGGTAGCGTTATGGCCCTGTTTTCTAGAGTTGATGATTCCTCCATGTTGATGTTTGAGGTTATAGGTTGATATAGGTTATGATCTTCTGAGCAGAGATGTGATACCTCCGATAGAGAGAGAGAGAGAGAGAGAGAGAGTTATACCTCGGGTTATGTGTCCGAGAGAATTTGGGATTTTGCAAGTTTCGGGACGAAACATGTTTTTAGGGGGGTGAGATGTAAGAGCCTAGTTGCTGAGTTGCTGAAAGTGTGAGCTGAGGACCCAAATTAGGCCTAGACTGCCCCTGTGTGACCCAGTGGCCGCCCCTGCGGTTTGCCTAGGCTGCACCTGTACCTCACAGGGTCCGCCCCTGCGGCTTTGTGTGGCAGCAGCCGTCTTCGTTGACCCTTTGACCCGTGCTTTACCCTTTACCTCCCTTTAATTATAAGCTTCTTCTCTGTCCTTCTGATGAGGGTTCTTCATCTACAGCTCCATCTCTCTCCCTACGTTCTTCTTCTCCTCTTATCTCTCTTTGGATCATCTTTTATCTTTCTTGAAGTTTTATTGAGTTTGCGAGCTTATGAGCTTGGTGTTGTTGCTGATTATTGATGGTTGATGTTGTTGTCACTTGTTGAGCCAACTTGGAGGTCTTGGTGAGAGTTCTGATTTGGCATAGGTTCAGCTTGGTAAGCTTTCATGGCTTCTTTCCTTTCTTTCTTCATTCTTTCATCTACTCTTCCCTTCTCTTCTTCTAGCTTAGATTTCCATAGGATGGATCTTGCTCCAGCCATGATTGTCATATGTTGATATATATATATATATAGATGTATGTTTCTGTATGTATGTGTGTTGGATGAAGAAGGAGAGAAGGAATCGAAGGAAGGAGTGAAGAAAGGGATGACTTGGTGTCTCTGTTATCCAACCGCCCTTGCGCCACTTGCAGGCGCCCCTGCGCCACCTGGAACCGCCCTTGCGGCCACCTGCAGTCCAGCCTGGTGTTGGCTTTGCTTTGCAGGTGTATATTGCTTCTAGGCTTGCTTTAGAATGCCTTTGTTCCCTCCCTTCCTAGTGTGAGTGTATAGGTTCTTGCTAGATGTGTGAGGATGTGTTTTGATGAGGTTATGATCGGTATATGTCTTGTATGGCCTTTGAGGTTTATTAGATTGTGAGATTAGGATTGAGGATGATCCTATGGATCCCTTGGGTCTAGGTGTGACCCCTTTGATGAATAGAGGTTGATATCTTTCTATGCCTTGTTATTAGGCAGTGCCCCTATCTCAGGGTTGGAGGTTTATTGTGGTTGAGTGATATACGAGGTTGAGGTAAGTCCGTAGAACTTACTTAGCTTCCATACTTATATTGGGTGTTTGAATGAGTGGTGTGTGTGCTATATGTTTGCTTGGATAGCATGAGATGTCGTTTAAACTGACCTATGTTTTCTTGATTGCCCCGTTGCATAGATGTGATAACCTTTCCCTTTCATCCCGCCGTGGAGTCTGGGAGGTTCTCTGATGTCAGGCCAGACTGACTTTACAAGAAGGACGCAATCCACTCCCATAGGGTACAGGGATTGTGTGACCAATACTTGTGTAGCTGGTTGTCAGGCTCAGAGGCGAGGATGTATCGGTCCTCGTGTCACATATTTTAATATATCTATATTTGTACAATTTGAGTGAATGACTATTATATAAAGATGATAAATGGGTAAATGTGTGATAGCATGTTGATGTGTTTACCTTTCATGACTTGTGTATGTGGTTATGCATTACTCTATTTATGTATGGTTAGCTAATGGTTTTATACCATGTTTTAGATGCCCTACAGGATAGGCGTGCTACTGAGTGATCTAGCAGG
Source organism: Fagopyrum homotropicum (assembly GCA_033239125.1). Taxonomy (NCBI): domain Eukaryota; kingdom Viridiplantae; phylum Streptophyta; class Magnoliopsida; order Caryophyllales; family Polygonaceae; genus Fagopyrum; species Fagopyrum homotropicum. The sequence continues at coordinate 87,854,672 of BSWB01000006.1, forward strand.
GTGGCAGGCCGAGGACCTCTCATACATAGGATGGTTGTGGTCTTTTGGGGTTGTTTTGTTTCCCTCATGTGTGAGGATGATCTTTTGTTACCTCCTGTGTGAGGATGGTGTTTTATATACTCGGATGTGATGTTGTTACCTTTTGATTGTACAATTTATACAGTTTTATGCATTTGTTTATATATTTGTCAGTGTCATGTTGTAAGGTCCAGTGAACTTATTGTCAGGCTAAGGTCAAGATCCATTGTGAAATCCAAGCCCAATATAGCATCCCGAGTCCCGCGGATTCGGGGTGTTTCAAAAGCGGACAAGTTGGTGTACTTATCCCAAAACCGGATATCTACCTTTAACCATACCAAGTCCCTCTACAACTGTGACTGAACCGTCAATCGAGCTATCTCCTGCTCTCGTGGCGTCCTCCTACTAAGAGAATCGGCAACCACATCGCCTTCCTAGGGTGGTACAAAATCTCCAAGTCAAAGTCCTTAATCAACTCTAACCATCTCCTCTGGCGGTTATTCAACTCCCGTTGAGTAAATGTGTACTTCAGACTCTTATGGTCTGTGAAGAATTAACATGTGGCCCCATAAAGATAACGCCACCAGATCTTCAACGCTTGATTCACTGCAGGTAGCTCAAGATCATGTGTAGGGTAGCTCTCCTCATAAGTCTTCAGTTGTCTAGATTCATATGCAATGACTCTACTCAGCTGCATCAAAACCAATCCCAAGTCTAGCTTGGATGCATCATTGTAAATGACAAAGTCCTTAATACCATCTGGTTGTGCTAAAATGGGAGGATAGATCAACATCCTCTTCAACTTCTCCAAACTCTACTAGCATGGCTTGGACCATACAAATCTAGTAGACTTCCTCAGCAAGGAAGTGAGTGGGCGGGCAATCACTAAAATTCCCTCTACAAATCTGTGTTAGTAGCCCGCCAAACCTAGGAAATTGCGCACCTCATTAACCGTCCTAGAAGTCGGCCATGATGCAACATACTCTATCTTCGCCTGGTTAACGTTGACACCCTCGACGGAAACTATGTGGCCAAGAAAAGGCCATCTCCGACATCTAGATCTCGCACTTAGAGAGCTTAGCATAAAGCTTTCTATCTTGTAGGACTCGAAGTACCGTCCTTAAGTATCCCGCATGCTCCTCTCTACTTTGAGAGTATACTAAGATGTCATCGATGAAGACTACTATAAACTGGTCCAAGAAGTCGATGAAGATGTTGTTCATCAACTCCTTGAAGATGGTGGGCGCATTCGTGAGCTTGAATGGCATCACGAGACACTCATAAGGCCGTACCTGGTCCAAAATGCCGCCTTTGGCACATCCTCCTCCCTCACCCTCAACTGGTGATATCCTGACCTCAATCAAGACGTGAAACACGGTAGCTTCTTGCAATTTTCTAGCAAATCGCCGATATGGGGCAACGGATACTTTTTTTTATGGTTACCTTGTTCAACTCTCGATAATCAATGCATAGCCACATCGACATGTCCTTCTTCCGGACAAAGAGTATCGGTGCACCCCAAGGAGAAATACTGGGGCGGATGAAGCCCCTCTCAGCTAACTCCTTGAGCTGCTTTTTCAGCTCAAGCATCTCAATAGACGTCATACGGTATGGGGCCTCTGAGATCGGCCTCGTGCCGGGCTCCAGCATGATGGTTAAGTCTACGCTACTCTAGTGTGGTAAGTCGGGTGGCTCACCGAACACGTCCTCACACTTGCACGCTACGGGAATCTCCTCCAACAACGGACTCGCCTCCTCCTTCATGGCATAACACAAGAAGGCTTCGTATCTCTGCCTGATAAGTCTCGTGGCTCGGACTGCACTGATGAATGTACCGGTCTTTCCGAGGTCTCAACCTCGGAAAATCTCCTCATGTCCTGCCTCCGTGGAGACCGTCACCGTCCTCCTACTAATATCCAAAAAAACTCGATGGCGATCCATCCGGTTCATCCCTAATATGACTTCTTCATGTACTAGGTGCATCACGTAGACGTCGGCTACATAGTGACGGTCTCCCAAACGAATGGGACAAACGTGAACCTCCCGGGTACCTCTAACCTTACCCCCGTCGGGTAACCCTATAATGAAGAGTCTCTCGTATACCGTATCTAAGGCCAATCTATCTACACAATCATCAGAAATAGAAGAGTGTGTAGCATCCATATCAAAAAGTACTCTAGCAAGGGAGTAGTGAATCTGAATAGTACTTATGGTTGTTTGTGCCGCTGGCTCGACTGCATCGTAAACTCAAAAACTCTAGCAGGAGCGCCTTTAGTCTTTGTGGTTTTGCCACCACGTCCTCTAACTCTCCCGTGCCCCTAGGCAGAACCTTGAGAATAAATGTTGCCTGGGGCTCACTGTTGCTGTTGGCCCTGTGTCTGGTGCTGTTGTTCCCTCTGTCCACCACCGCTAATGCTAGCATGTGAGGAACCCTACTGGGATGGTGCCTTACCCTGTCGTCAAAAGGTAGATCGATGGCCGTCTTGCCACAAGCAAAACAAGTCACTGGTAGCCTCCTACACTCATCTCGCATGTGCCCAAAAACTATGCGGTTACAAAACTACCGCCCACTACCATATGTATGAGTAGAATACTAATAACTAGTGTGTCCCTATGTATGACTACGCCTCTGACATGAGGCTCCTGTCCCCATACGGGCTGGCCCCGTCCTCTTTCTCTTATCAAGCCCTCCGGCTTGAACAACTATTCTGGGACCCGGTCGCTCCCTCTCATACACTTAAGCTCGATCCTTGTAGTCCGCCACGGAGTCACAGCAAAAACCCGCAAGATATGTGCTCGCTTTAAAGTGTTTGTGCAAATAAGCCTTAAGTTTATACCGATAATAAAAGCAATAGCGAACCCGCAGTGTACGGATCAATAGCAATACACGCAAATATTTCAGGGTCAATCACAACGACTTGGTTAAATCAAGCGATATAGAAATCTAGTCTAGACAAACCGCAAATAACAAACTAATAACATGTTTGTATGCGAGAAGTGGGAAAACGCAAATTCTAGAGATCAAGGTATCCATTTGTGGTTTTTGATTAAAGACTTCTAAAGATCTATGAAAAGAGCTGTGATTGCAAAGGAAAGGTGTTTCTAAGGTGGGATAGATCATGGGGGAGGTCTTACTATCCACTATCCAAAACCGAAGACTCCTAATAAAGGTTGCTCAGTCCTCTATTAGTTAGAGATCTAAGGAAAGGAACTATAACTCAAACCAAACACTCAACCTAAGGGAATAGAACTAACCATCACCGGATAAGTCTCAGGTTAACTCACAAAGGCAAGGGATTGGCACACTCAAACCTAATAAAGGGTGTTGAATCCTCTATTACCTACAACTCATCATCATTGGCAACCAAGAAAGGGAGTTACCGGGTAAGTCTCTTCCGAAGCATGGATATAGGTTCGAAAGGTTCAATAAGTCTAGGGTTTAAGAAATCGTTAACTTTGGTTTAAGGATAAAGCATCAAAGGTACGATAGAAGGAAAAATCGGGTTGTTCTTGAACAAAAAAGGCCAATTATCTACCAAGAACAGGGCGATTTTTGGTTTTGTAAAGGTATAGTACAATTCTCAGGGTCCAATCTCAACGTTAGGTTCATTTTCATCATCTTAACCACAATCTTCAATCAATCGCCCTCAAATCGCAAGGGTTTTAGCAAACAACACACATGATTAGAATCAAGAAAAGTATTGAATCAAAAAAATCAAGAAAATGACGAATCTTGAAATAAAAACAAACAATTCTTAGCAAAGGTTCTTCAATCTCAAAACTAACTAAAAGCAAAAAAAAACTCCAAATTTCACAAAAGCAAAGAAAACTAAAAACTAAGAAAAACTCATATAACTTCACTTTATCTTCAATCTTGAATCTCGGATCTTGAATGTGTTTCTCCTTCTCGTTCCTTGTTGTTTCCTAGGGTTTCTTGATGATTCTGGATGATATTTGATGCCCTTTGCAGTTACAAGACGTCCATTATTTATAGAAGAAAAGTAGGGTTGGAAATCTTATCTTTTGAAGACGTCTTGATAGAGATTGGGTGATTTAAGATAGAAATTTGGTGATTTTTATAAAAATCGGTCAATTTCCTTTACAAGATAGACCGATTTTTCTCTTTTGCAGTGCGTATCTTTTAGCTCCGACTTCTATCTTTCTTTATGTTTCTTGTCATATCTTTTCCTATCTTTAAGAATCCTCCTAGATCCATCATGATGCTAAGTCCAGTTTTGATCTATTTCCGCATCCACACTCCATCATTTTGCCTGCAATCACATCAAGAACTCGTGTAGACCTCTATTCTTGAAATGTATATGAATATGGACTTAAAGGCTATTGAATCCCGTCAAATGTATGTATTACTGACGTGAAATACTCGCAATATGCATGATTATGATAGCACATAATTCATGTCATCAAAATACCCCATACTTGCCTCTTGCTTGTCCCCAAGCAAGGTTCAAATCTAGCATACAAGATGGCATGGATTATGTAATGCTTAAAAATAAAAACTCTTTTTAGAATGTGCTTCTAATTATGGATCACCCTCAAAGTGATGTTTCAAGGCATTGGAAGATTATACATGAGGTGCTAAACGTGACTAAGAATTATACATGAGGTGCTAAACGTGACTAAGAAGAAGAAAGAAAAGAAAACGAATTGCCTTAGTCATCCCAATATGATTTATAATAACTTATTATAAAAACTTTGACCATTATTTCTCAATCTTATCAAACATCAATAGCATACAAATCATGCACAAATTCAAATAAAGTAATAAAGTCCACATATGCCATAATTTCATCTCAACTAACATTGTCTCCAATGTGAAGAATCAAGTACAAGATGTGAAGAATCAAGTACAAGATGAAGAAAAATACTTACAATGTAAAATGGCGAGTAAATCAATCCCTCCTCTGGCGGTGATGGTGCCGGATATCGCGGGTATCTCGGAGCCTGTTGATCATAGAATTCTACAAAAGTGGAGTAGTACATATCGTCATACCTCCCATCTTCCACAGAATAGCGTGCCCAAACCTTGCTACGGAACTCCTAAAACTCGGTGCGAAGATCTCGAAAGTCGGTGTGCAATCCATTAATGTTGGACGTCAAGGCCTCTAGTTGTGCAGAGAACTCGGAACAGTCAACCCTACGTTGGATCCGGCGCCGGGGTGCATGTGAGATCGAATGTCATTGTGGTCTCATCGGCATCCCCTTCCGTCCAGGAAACCTCTCGGTCCACCAGTTATCTGACCGTCCTCAGTCTTCTTATCATCATATGCCGGAACTATGCTCGGAACTGCCTCATGTGCATCGGTGTCCATGGCATCTATATTTGGAACTCCATACACATCGCTCTCAATATCAATTTTAGCATCAGTCGCTACAACCTCATCATTAACAGCGGCATAACCCTTAGCAACCTCATAATCCTCAAAAGCAAAATCCTCAGCCTCGCAATCTGAATGCTCAAACCCACCCTTCCAATAAAGTTGGTTCCTAATAGTATACTCGTCCTTCCATTAAATCTCTCTCGGTTTCTTAAGCAAATGCATGGCCACATAAGGAGTGCCACACCCTCTCGGAATTAGAATCCCGTGAGAAATAAACTGTTGAAGTCCTATGGGCTGAGCCTCTGCAGATAAGGTACAAGCGGAGAAGTCCAAGCTCAAACCTTGACAATATGGGTCACAAGTCCTCCTGCACAAATGTCTTCTCCTGACTTGTTCCCAATCATCTCTAAATAATTTGCTAGCATGGTAGTTGTATCCGGAACGGTACTTGTTGTTATGCAGTAGAAGATATACAACTCATCCGCTTTAACCTTTTGTGGAGTCTCTGTTCTTGTGAACATCGACTCGCTAAGGATGTTGTGTGTCAACTTGAAAGAGAGATTATATATACTCTTCCCTTTCAAGTTACTAACTCTCCACTGGTCTTTCCCCCTCTGTCCAACTTATATACTCTCCCAAAACCTGCCAGAACTAACACCTCTAGGGAAGTTACCTACAGATGAAGCCAGAAACCCAAACATGTTTCCAAATACAGCAATAGGATATTCATAGTTTTTGTTCAGAAGTCTGAGTCTCACTATTCTCTCTCTAGGGTCATGTTTGAAAGAACTCAAGAATTCCAATGTAATTTCCATATACGCATCTTCCCTAATTTGCAAAAAATTTGATAATTCAGTCCTTTATATCATCCAATCGATATCTTCTCTAACATTCAGTATATCAAGTTGATCAAGCACAACATATCGGGGAGGAATGATAAGGCGAGCAGGAGACGATCGTACCTTTTCTTGTGCTTCTCTTGAATTAATGGAAGCCTAGCAGGAGGTGGTGGAGCAGTTTGAGAAGGCTGGGAAGAGGAACCCCTCCTTGGGATGAAAAAACATGCAGAACGATGTAGAGTTTCCATTTTAGACAAAATATCGGCCTGTTCTTGAGGAAAATCGGCCTATTTTTCTGGGTTAGGTTGATTGTTTTCACTGCGGTGATGAATTGGCCGATTTTGTTAAGTTCTTGTCCAACAATCGCTTCCAAAAGTTTCCTTAGACATTTTCTATACTATTCAGCACAACAAATTGAGCCAATCGACTCCCAAATTCACGAGTCTAAAAAGAAAATCTCGTTAGGGCTTGGAAATAAAAACCTGAAAATTGGACGATTTGGTGGTTTACCTGGCCGTTTGTTCCTTGAATCTTCTTTATCGTTTGGAGAGCTTCAATTTAGGCACAAAAATGAGTGCAAATGGTTAAGAAACGGAGATTTGAGGATTTTGGGGGTAGGCGGCCGTCCTTTGTCGTGTGGAGAAGAAGAGTGGAGGTTGAAGATGAAGAAATGAGGGTTTTATACCCTCCCGAAAAATGAAGAAAATCGACCGATTTATTGGGTCGATTTTTTATCGGCCCGATTTTCTTCCTCTTTGTCCACAAACACTAGAAATCGACCGATTTTTTCCTCGGTGGCCGTTTTCTGGACGATCTTGCTTACGACATAGGAAAAATCGGTTTGAGTTAAATAAACTAAATCACATAGATCGACCGATTTTCCTTAGAGGCCCGTTTTTGTGTCTTTCATCCTTAATTTCTTTCTAAGTGCATTTCTTCATTCTTTTTTCATCAAAATCTCGATCTTATGTTCATTATCGTTCTTCTTTGAGTACCTAGTTTTGTCATCAACGACACAAGAACAACCCGGAGCGTACCACCGAAAAATATAAACTAAAACTAATCTAATCTAACTAAGAACAAGGGAAAAGACATAGAGATACCTTGGGTTGTCTCCCGAGAAGCGCTTGGTTTAAGGTCGCTAGCTGGACCTGTCTCCTTTGATGATCACTTGAGAAGGGTAGGAGCAATGCCCTCGACCGAAACTTCCGGCGTGTATTTCTTCAACCAATGGTCGTTGACCTTGAAACTTCAGCAATGTTCACCCCATACTTAAACTGCAGCATGGGGAAAGACATTTTTATAGTATAAGGTCTTGCCCAATGGAATTTAAGCTTACATGTAAACAACCGGAGTCTAGAGTGGAAGAGAAGGACATATCTCTTTCTTTCAACTCCTTAGGGATGATGTTCATGTCGTGCCACCTCTTTCTTCTCTCTTTATAGATCCGTGCATTATCATAAGCGTTCAAGCGGATCTCCTCTAGCTCGTTGATGTCCAAGAGGCGTTTCTCTCCAGCTTCCTTCAAATTGAAGTTGAGCCATTTAATTGCCCAAAATGCCTTGTGCTCTAACTCCACTGGAAGTTGACAAGACTTCCCATATACAAGGTTGTAAGGTTTTGTGCCTATGAGAGTCTTGAAAGCGGTCCTATATGCCCCAAGCGCATCATCTAGCTTCATTGGCCAATCCTTCCTTGTTCTAAAGACATTTTTCTCTAGAATGCTCTTGATTTCTCTATTTGAGATCTCTACTTTCCCGCTTGTTTGAGAACGGTAAGGAGTAACGATCTTGTAAGTTACCCCATACTTCGACAATAGAGTTTCAAACTTGCGGGCTGTGAAGTGTGTTCCTCCGTCACTAATGATGGTTTGGGGCATCCCAAACCTTGGGAAGATCTTTCTATTAAAGAACTTTACTACCACCATTGAATCATTAGTGGGAGAACCAATACCTTCAACCCATCTAGAAACATAGTCTACAGCTAGAAGTACGTATTGGTTTCCACAAGAAGATGGGAATGGTCCCATGAAGTCCACTCCCAATATGTCGAAGATCTCAACCTCTTGAATGTTGGTAAGAGGCATTTCATTCCTTCTAGATATGTTTCATGTTCTTTGGCAAGCATCACAAGACACAACAAAATGTTGCACATCTTTAAATAGAGCAGGCCAAAATAAACCGGATTGGACTACCTTAGCGCATGTCTTGTGAGAACTAGCATGTCCACCAAAAGGTAATGAATGGCAGTGGCGGATGACGCTTTCCACTTTATCTTCTAGAATGCATCTTTTAATCATCGTGTCCGGACCTCTTTTGAAATGAACAGGTTCATTCTAGTAGTAATGTTGTACATCTTTGAAGAACTTCTTCCTTTGTGCATATGAAAATCCTGGAGGTATTTTTTGACAAACAAAGTAATTAACAAAATCAGCATACCAATTTTCATTACCTCTTGAGATTTGATGAAGGCATGCCTCGATCTCATGTGTTTGCTCGTCCGAAAAAGATTCATCGATGGGCATATACTCATTCTTGCTTGTACTAGGAGGAAGTCAGCTTAGATGATCCGTCACCGAGTTCTCGGATCCCTTCTTATCACGGATCCCTAAGTCAAACTCTTGTAGAAGGAGGATCCATCTAATGAGCCGCGGTTTTGCATCCTTCTTTGTGAGAAAGTACCAGATTGCTACGTGGTCAGTGTAGATAATAACTTTCACTCCCACAAGGTAAGAACAAAACTTTTCAAAGGAATAGAACACTTCCAATAACTCCTTTTCCGTTGTACCGTAGTTTAATTGAGCTTCATCTAGCGTCTTGCTAGCGTAGTAGATGGCATAAGTGCGCCCATCCTTCTTTTGTCCAAGCATGGCTCCTACAGCTACATCACTAGTGTCACACATGATCTTGAAGGGGAGATTCCAATCTAGCAGCTGAATAATAGGAGTGGATATCAAGGCTTCCTTAATCGTGTAGAATGCATCTAGACAATTCATTGAAAACTCAAAAACCACGTCTTTCATTAGTCGGTTAAACAATGGTTTAGAAATCTTAGAAAAGTCTTTAATGAATCTCTTATAGAAACCTGCATGACCAAGGAATCTCCTATAGATTCTACGGCTAGAAACTATATGACCTGAAACAATGCCTTCGCTAACCATAAAGTGACACTTATCCCAATTCAAGACAAGGTTAGTGTCCTCACATCTTTGCAAAACAAAGGAAAGATTAGCTAATCAATCATCAAAAGAAGAACAATAAACTGAAAATTCATCCAAAAAAACCTCCATGATATTCTCTATGTATTCGGAGAAGATGGCGATCATGCACCTTTGGATGGTGGTCGGTGCATTGCAAAGTCCAAAGAACATCCTTCTATAAGCAAACGTACCCCAAGGACACGTAAATGTAGTCTTTTCTTCATTATCGGTGTGGATGGAAATTTGGAAGAAATCATTATGCCCATCCAAATAACAAAAGTGTGAGTGTTACACCCATCTTTCAAGCATCTGATCAATGAAAGGAAGAGGGAACATATCCTTTTTTGTTTCAACGTTCAATTTCTTATAGTCGATGCACATCCTCCATCGCGTTATTGTTCTTGTAGGAATGAGCTCGTTGTTTTTGTTAACTTAAGGATTTCGTTCATCACAACCTCTTTCAAGATCGGATTTAACTGTCTTTGAGTTTCTCGTGAAGGTTATGGTTATCTTCCATCAAAGTTTTATGTATGAATAAAGAATGCTTAATACCAACAAGATCATCTATAGTGTATCCTAAAGCTTTCCTATGCAGTCTTAATTCATGCATTAACCTCCTAAGTTCATCTTCAGTTAAATTAGCGCTAACTATGACCGGATATGTAGAGTTCGGTCCTAGAAATGTGTACCTTAAGTGTGCGGGAAGAGGTTTCAACTCCAAGATGGGAGTTTCTTTGATTAATCATTTATGTCCAAGAAAAGTGATTGGAGGTGCTTCTAAAGTTGAGGGAGGTGTGTTCTTGCATCCAAGAACGCTTGTGTTTGATTTCGGAGAAGTTTGCAAAGTATCAGGAAAATCGCCCCTGATAGGTAAAAATCGGTCGATCTTTTGGTCGATCTCACAATCAAAATGGAAAATATCGGGTGAATTAATTAAATTAATTGGAAAAATCAGTCGACTTTCCTGTGGGGGTCAATTTTTTCAGCTGTTTCCGTAGCTTCTTGTAGCACTTCAAACTTCGCTTTGGGGTCTTCCTCCAATGTTCTTAGTGCTCGGATTTCAATGTTACATTCCTCTTCTACGCCTTCTTCAACAATACTCAAGCTTAACACGTTTTCAAGTGAATCTTTGAGTAAGATAGAGCTCACCTCTTCTCTTGATTTTTCTTCATCATAAGTGTTGAAAATGTCCTCTCCAAGGGTTGACCCTTTGATCATTGCAGCCAACTGGAACTCTATATTCTCCTCACCAATGTTGAAGGAGTGTGTGGCATTCTTGCAATTCACCATGCAACCCGAAGTTGCAAGAAAAGGACTTCCAAGTATGATTGGAACGAGATAATTTGCAGGAATGTCTAGAACAACGAAATCAATGGGGAATGTAAAACTTACCTAGCAATACAGGAATATCTTCGAGAATTCCCACGGGGTACGTTATGGACCTATCCGCCATGTAGAGTGTCATCTTGACGGGTTTCGGCGCTCCAAGTCCAGCTTTATCGCATAGTGCTAGAGGTATTATGCTGACACTTGCTCCAAGATCACATAATGCTCCGTATGTCACCTTTATAAAGCCTATGGGAACGCAGAAGGATCAGGGATCCCTTAGCTTAGGTGGCATCTCCTCTCTCATAGTTTGGATAAGTTTGGCTGATCTCTTGGTCATCCTTACTTCTCCAACATCTTATAATTTCCTTTTGGTGGAAAGGATTTCCTTCAAAAACTTGCCATATGATGGCATACTAACAATGGCATTCATGAATGGAATATTAATATGCAGTTTGCACATAAGTTCAAGGAACTTATCAAAGTATTCATCGAGGCGCGCTCTAGAGAGAGATTGTGAGAATGGAAGAGGTGGTTTGTATGCTGAAGAAGGTACATAGACTGGTTCCTTTTCCTTCTCCTTCCCCTTGTTGCTTGGCTCCGGATCATCCTCGATCATAGGTTTCTTCCCTTTATCAACGCTCTTGGCCAATGTCTCATTAATTTTAATTCCGCTTCTTGTGGTATAGTCATCACTTGCCCCTTTGGGTGTTTTCAATTCTTATGGGAAGTCTTCCTTGATCTCTAAGAACCTCTCCGGCTTTGCTAAAAACCTAATTTTCCACGGTCTTTTGAGCCTTAGAAAGAGAATTCATGCCCTCTTTCATCTCTTTCATCTCTTTTAACACTTTTTCTAACATCGCCTCCGTCGGATCCTTTGGAGGATGGTTGAATCCCGGTGGAAGATTTTGAGTCCTTGGTGGTGGAGCATTGCTAGATGATGCAGGCGGATTGAGTGCACCATCCGTATTTGAGTATGTAAATCCCGGATGACTATGATCGGGACGCCACCCGCCCGCTCTTTGAGAATTTATGTTGTGGTAATATTCGTTTCGGTTTCCTTGAAAATTTTCTCGCCCCGTGTAAATCATATCACGCTCCTTAGGAGGCAAGCTCGCTTGTGTTGTTCCTTGATTTTTCTGCATCTCTTTAATCATATATTTAAGATTATGAACTTCAGCAGATAGAGTGGTAGTAATACTTAACTCATGGACTCCAGGACAACGGAGTCTATCATCATGGCTTCTTTGAGAATACTTATCTTGTACGAAAGCTCGCTTTTCCATAAGTTCTCATGCATTGTCAACGCGTTTATCCATGAAAGTACCTCAAGAGAGGGACTGAAGTTGGAATTGAGTGTCCTCATCCAATCCGTTTTAATAGATCTGAATAAGCTCTATCCTTGAGATTCATGATAAGGACAATCAAGTAGAAGGTCCTTGAATCTCTCCCAAGACTCGAACAAGCTTTCCCTATTTTTCATAGAAAAAGTATTGAAATTACCTCTGAATTCCGTTGTCTTGGAAAGTGGAATGAATTTTGTTAGAAATTCGGAGGTCATATCCTCCCATGTGTTTATTCTTCCTTACGGTAAAGATTTAAGCTATGCTTGTGCCATGTCTTTCAAAGAAAAAGATAAACCTCGCAATTTATTATTGTTAGTTTCTAATCTAGCGGGTCTCAATGTTTCTATAAGAATTTCATAGTTTTGTAAATGTAAATGAAGAGACTCCCCTGGGGATCCTGCAAGTTGACTTTGATGGATCATAGTAAAAACATTATCGCGGAACTCATAATCATGGTCAGCGGGATTTCCAAGTGTTTGCGGTTCTTATACAGTTGGATCCATTCTAACGTTCCTCAAAGGACGATTAGGTGCCGCACCTTGTGTAACACCCAGATTCCGCGGGACTCGGGATGCTATGGGCGAGACCTCACAATGGGTCCCGACCATTACCCTGACAACAATTCCAGCGGATCTTACAACAAGACACAAATAAAGGCAAAACCGAAATACATTTTTATGCAAAATGATATGATCCCCATAAACAAACAAAAGACAAACTTCAGCCCAGTTCTCAACTCCAAAGACTCGAACATCAAATAGATAACAATATACAAGAAACAATACCCAAACACGACTCCAACCAAACCCCTCCTAAAATGTACGGAACCCCGGTTGCCCACTCTTCCAGATCTCTCGGCCGCATTCCTAACCTACAAGGCAATCTACAACAATCGGTATAAAACTGTTAGCTAATATCCGAGGCATTAGAATCAAGATAAAAGGAAAAAACACAAGTCAATCATCATAAACACCCAATACACTCCAAAGGACACAAGTCCATTTTATTATCTTATTATTATTAAGTCATATGCTGTTCTAATTCAACTTGGTTTGTGACACGAGAGTCATAGAAACTCGCCTCGGGCCCTACTTACCGGCATGGAATGGTACTGAGGCATCCGACCGTCTACCAGCACGGGATAGTCGCCAAGAACTTCCTAGCTTTCGCGGGAGCTAGACAAGTTGTCACCGCCCGTTATCATACACTTGGGCCAAATAATATATAAAGGTGGGTAATCCTATTTCCGGTTTAGTTGTTATTAGAAACCAATAAAACACACACCACCAAACACGGAACAAATCTAATACGTAGAATACGGATCAAACCTCACGCAACACTCTCGCTTCCCTTGGGAAGAAGCCTCCAACCTGCTCACGACAAGATATCTATATCAACAACTCGCTCAACTCAAGAAGTCTTAGACTTCTACACAAATGATCTACGCAAGATCATTTTACTCTAATTCTAGGACTGCCTCCTAGAATTCCTCATGCTCACACCACACTCAATACAAGCTAGAAGTCCTTAGACTTCTAGACCCGAAGATCTCTCAAAACATAACTCATAACACATACTAGGATAAACATCCCTAGTCCAAACAACTCAACGGTAACAACACCATGCTAGGATAATTCAATCCTAAGCTCCAAAATCTCACAAGATCATACAACCCCAAACTCGAGCCTCAGAACCCTCACAAGATCAACCAAACACTCAACGTCTTACAGCAATGGACAATCCTCATAACTCACCTAAGGTCCAAACAACTACTTGGTATTCACTCTAAGTTATGCTAGATTCAACCTAGCATGATTCTAATCCTAAACATAACTAAATCGAGATAAGATCATAAGCTCGGGGGAGAGGGTACTCATGTGACGTGAAAAGACGGAAGACGATCTATGGATGTCGATATGGATTCGTTGGCCTTTATCAGGGCGCTTCCGAACCTAACACCAAAGTAAACAAATTTAGCTCATACACTAAATTTGAACGGAATAAATAAAATATATAGGTTTACGGAAAACTTGTTTGCCAAAATCCAACGTTAAAATCCCGTGAAAACTCCATCCAGGGTACAATATGTAATTCTTAAACACTTGGTCACAAAACCGCAATCATAGCTTGAACCGTAAACCCAAATTTAAAATCCGTAAATGTATTTTCCGGCAACTTATACAACGTCATAAACCCAGGGTAAAACTCGTTTTCAAAGCCAAGGACAAATGAAACCGCTCAACCGTTTTCTTGGGGCAAAATATACAATCTTTTAAATGCGGGCAATAAATCGTAAATAAACCTTGGGCTATTTTCCAAAATATCACAACAGAGGGCATAATGTCACATTCCAAAAATATGGGTTCAAACAACAATATCAAAATATTGGGCACATTTTGTAATTAATTCCAACAGGAGCATATATGCAACTTCTAGAAATTAGGGCCAAAACTGTAAATATGAAAAATGGATACTTTTACACAATTATACCAAAAGAGGGGGTGGCCCGATTTAATAAGGAAAATTTCCTCCTTCAACTCTGAACAAGACACAAAAGAAGGGGATGCGAGGGTCAGCGGCTATTGCAAAACCCACGGAGCTCCGGCAAGGCAAGGCCAAGGCTATGGCGGCTTGCAAGGGGCTTTAACGGCGATGAGGTTTCCGATTCCAAGGCTCGACAGAGTAGACCACAGATGAGGGTTAGCAACGAGCTGCTGCACCCGGCGACGACTCGAAGGCTAGCATCCCGGTGCATTCCTGGCGGCACAACATTGGCAGCAGGTGGCTCGAAGAATTGCTTGGCTTCTCCTGTGGATGACGAAGATGGTTGCGGCGAAGAGAGACAAGCAAGTCAGGGATCAAAGGGAGAGATGAACGCAATAGAGGAGTTAACTGGGTTCTGAATGGGAGGCTGAGATGGTGGTTGTTCCTGGACAAAACAGAGGCAACATAGAGGCTGGGAGAGGAGTCGCAATGTGCCCATGAAAGGTTGTCGCATTGAGGCTTCTGGGCAAGTGTGTTCTCCAGTCTGCCTCCGTTTACTAATTCGAGAGAGTGCAAATGAAATTCAGAAGGAGAGAGAGATGGAGATCGAGGAAGAGGGCTGTGAGAACAGAGAGGAGATGTCCAGTGTAGGCGAGGGGAAGGGGCGAAGGGTCGGGTAGGCGTACTCAGTAGTCGGGCTAGCTACGCTAGATCCACATGAGCTGTGGTGCAGGTCTACTCCTTCAATAGTCTAGGAAAGGCTAAAGGTCAGGAGAAGAAAGGAAAAGAATAACTAAAATAAAAAGAAAAGAAAAGTTTAATAAAAAATTGGGGATGATTGGGCGATGTTATTCGAAGGCGGCAAGGACACTGCGGAGTCGGGATCCGAGTCCGCCAGGCCCTGGCGCATTGCAAATACGCTCGATTTGGGGCGCATTTGCAATGCGTCCCAACGCGCGCAGACGGAGGCGGACTCCGCCTGCACGTGCAACTTCCCGCTTTCTTACCTCTTCAAACCTCACAAATTAACGCCTTAACTTCAGCAAGAGGATGATGAATTTCCTTTTAAAGCAAAGCACAATATATACTTCCTTATATACTGACACAAGCTAACTCCTTTCCTTACCCAACTGCTACACTTTCCTTCTCCCTTCATTCTGTACATATCACACTTGCCTCCTTGATTCACGCACGTCACAGCAACTACGGACTCCTAAGCATGGCAAGAATATCTGGGTGATCTTCTCACCTTCCTTCCTCTCGACCAATACCATCAGGCACATGTATCCGAAATCTCTCTTGATCGGGTAAGTGTGTACTGCAGATCCTTGCCTTCTCAGTAGAAAGAACACTCGAGTATCCATCTCTCGCTCTCTTTGCGCATAACAACCCTGCACAAGCCCTACCTGTGCGCCCACGTACACCCACTCCCTCTTCAGCAGCCTTACCACAAGATCCTAACGACACCAATGTCGCAAGGAGTGCCTCCTCTCTGCGTGTCTGTCTGCGCGGGGGCGGACTCCGCTTACGCCCGGCTTGGCGCGGAGGCACCCTGCGCATGCGCCTCCCCATGGCGCGGGGGCGGACTCCGCTTCTGTTAGCGGAGTGTCCGCCCCAATAGTAACCCTGATAAACTAGATCAAAATCAATAGGAACGGGATTTCGGAACGGAAAAACTTTCCGAACTATTCTGAAAACAATTTTTGGAAATTATATGATCAAGCATATAATTAATATACTCGTAAAATTTTTATTTACGACTGAAAATACTTGTAAAAATATTTAAACTATTAAAGTATCGATAAAAGCCGGAAAAATAAATATCGTAAGCGCGCCAAAAAATCAAGGCATTACATCTTTCACAATTGTTTGACCACTCTTTTCGTCTTGACACCCATACTTAGGAGCGCCTATTAAAACTCGTCTTACTTAGAACGCCACTTTTATTATCGAGCGAGAATGTAGTCCTCTTTACTTGATTCGCATCTTTAGTTCCTCGACACCGACCTTGGAAAAAAAATCTTACGTTCGTGGTCTCTAGTTACTTCATTTTGGTGCAATGGTTTCTTCCTTTTGGACCCACCACTTATCTCTTGTTGCCGTTTCCTTACTTGTACGACTTCCTTCTTAGTTTTACTTAAACTACCTCGAGGTTCTTTTCCACTTGTTTGTCCTTCGTTTACATCATTTGTAATCCTTCGCTTCGACGTCCTCTTAAAGGAGTCCGACAAGCACCAAGGTGTTTGTCAAAACGTGATACACAACTCGATACTTGAGCATACTAATCATCCTCGTATGTAAACTATCCTAAGCCAAACGGCGTCATCCAAGAGGCGATGATAGATTTCTATCATCTCAACTATAAGTTCTCGTATTCATATGCTACTATATATATATATATATATATATATATATATATATATATATATATATATATATATATATATATATATATATATATATATCTTAGTATACGTATATGACTATATAAGTCCTATGTCCACATTGCCATCATCATAGCACATTCAGGGAAACCATTCTCATAAAACAAGATCCAAACACTAGTATAATCTCATCATGCCACATGCACAAACTCATCTCAATATAAAGGTCATGCCACCATTATCACATAACAAGTCCACCATGCATAACTATAATTAACATATAACAATAGTCCAAAAACATACATATATATATATATACATATGCTAATAATCCACTAAACTATGTTGCCGAGATCCGCGTAAGGAGTGGTGGTCCGTACATTCTACCCCAACTGACTATGCTCGTGATTTTGAAAACGAAATTCATTTTAAAACTCGGAACCCTTGAGGGTTCCGCTTGCCTCTATTCGGCCTTTAGAAGATTGCGCGTGTCATTGTTGTCAACCTAGGGCTCTAATACCACTTTGTAACACCCCGATTCCGCGGGACTCGGGATGCTACGGGTGATACCTCTCAATGGGACCCGACCCTTATCCTGACAACAATTTCACCGGATCTTACAACAAGACACAAATAAAGACAAAACTGAAATACATTTTTATGCAAATGATATGATCCCTAAAAACAAACAACTATCAAACATCAGCAGAGTTCTCAACTCCAAAGACTCGAACATCAAATAGATCACAATATACAAGAAAGAATACCCAAACACGACTCCAACCAAACCACTCCTAAAATGTACGGAACCCCGGCTGCCCACTCTTCCGGATCTCTCGGGCGCATTCCTAACCTGCAAGGCAATCTACAGCAACCGGTATAAAACCGTTAGCTAATATTCGAGGCATTAGAATCAAGGTGAAAGGGACAAACACAAGTCAGTCATCATAAACACCCAATACACTCCAAAGAACACAAGTCCGGTTTATTATCTTATTATTATTAACTCATATCCCTTCTAATTCAACTTAGGTTGTGACAAGAGAGTCACAGAAACTCGCCTCGGTCCCTACTTACCGGCATGTTATGGTACTGATGCATCCAACCTTCTACTAGCACGGGATAGTCGTCAAGAACCTCCTCCCTCTCGCGGGAGCTAGACAAGTTGTCCCCGTCCCTTATCATACACTTGGGCCAAATAATATATAAAGGTTGGTAATCCTATTTCCGGTTTAGTTGTTATAATGAAAACAATAAAACACACACCACCAAACACGCAACGAATCTGATACGTAGAATACGAGCTATGTAATTCCGGAGACTTAGCTCGTCCCAAACGCTAACTCACGCAACACTCTCGCTGAAGAATCCTACAACTTGCTCACAACAAGATATCTATATCAACAACTCGCTCAACTCAAGAAGTCTTAGAATTCTACACAAATGATCTACGCAAGATCATTTGACTCTCATTCTAGGACCGCATCCTAGAATCCATCATGCTCCCACCACACTCAACACAAGCTAGAAGTCCTTAGACTTCTAGACCCGAAGATCTCTCAAAACATAACTCATAACACATACTAGGATAAACATGCCTTGTCCAAACAACTCAACGGTAACAACACCATGCTACGATAAGTCAATCCTAAGCTCCAAAATCCCACAAGATCATGCAACCCCAACCTCGAGCCTCAGAACGCTCACAAGATGAACGGAACACTCAACGTCTTACAACAATCGGCAATCCTCAAAACTCACCTAAGGTCCAAACCACTACTTGGTATTCACTCTAAGTTATGCTAGATTCAACCTAGCATGATACTAATACTAAACATAACTAAATCGAGATAAGATCATAAGCTCGGGGCAGAGGGTACTCACGTGACGTCAAAAGACGGAAGACGATCTATGGATGTCGATATGGATTCGTTGGCCTTGATCGGGGCGCTTCCAAACCTAACACCAAACTAAACAAATTTAGCTCATACGCTAAATTTGAACGGAATAAATAAAATATATATATAGGTTTACGGAAAACTTGTTTTCCAAAAGCTAACGTTAAAATCCCGTGAAAACTCTATCCGGGGTACAATATGAAATTCTAAAACACTTGGTCATAAAACCGCAATCACAGCTTGAACCGTAAACCCAAATTTAAAATCTGTAAATGTATTTTCCGGCAACATATACAACATCATAAACCCAAGGTAAAACTCGTTTTCAATGCCAAGAACAAACGAAACCACTCAACCGTTTCCCGGGGACAAAATATACAATCTGTTAAATGTAGGCCATAAACCGTAAATAAACCTTGGGCTATTTTCCGAAAATATCACAACAGAGGGCATAATGTCACATTCCAAAAATATGGGTTCAAACAACAATATCAATAGATTGGGCACATTTTGTAATTAATTCCAACAGGGGCATAAATGCAACTTCTAGAAATTAGGGCCACAATTGTAAATATGAAAAATGGGTACTTTTCTGCAATTATACCAAAAGAGGGGGTGGCCCGATTTAATAAGGAAATTTCCTCCTTCAACTCTGAACAAGACGCAGAAGAAGGGGATGTGAGGGGCGGCGGCTAGGGCAAAACCCAGGGAGCTCCGGCAAGGCGAGGCGAAGGCTATGGCGGCTTGCAAGGGGCTTTTCCAGCGGTGAGGTTTCCGATTCCAATGATGGACAGAGGAGACCACAGAGGAGGGTTAGCGATGAGCTTCTGCACCCGGCGACGACTCGAAGGCTGGCATCCCGGTGTGTTCCTGGCGGCACAACATTGGCAGCAGGTGGCTCGAAGAATTGCTTGGCTTCTCTTGTGGATGACACAGATGGTTGCGGCGAAGAGAGGCAAGCAAGTCAGGGATCAAAGGGAGAGATGAACGCAATAGAGGAGTTAACTGGGTTCTAAAAGGGAGGGTGAGACGGTGGTCGTTCCTGGGCAAAACAGAGGCAACGCAGAGGGTGGGAGAGGAGTCGCAATGTGCCCATGAAATGTGGTCGCAGTGAGGCTTCTGGGGAGGTGTGTTCTCAAGTCCGCCTCCGTTTACAAATTCGAGAGAGCGCAGATGAAATTCAGAAGGAGCGAGATGGAGATCGAGGGAGAGGGTTGTGAGAACAGAGAGGAGATCTCCAGTGTAGGCGAGGGGAAGGGGCGAGGGGTCGGGTACGCGTACTCAAGAGTCCGGCTATGTAAACTAAGGAAATTGTTGTGAATCGACATCCATGGAAGCCATAGATGACGATGTAGTAGCATCAACATGATGACATGAAATATCTGCAGAGTTATGTGGTGTTGAATGAAAGGAATTCAGTTGTGTAGTGTCCAGGTGATAGAGACACTTTCTGGCTTTACCAAGAATCAAAGTCTGATGGTTGTGAAGATCCTGCAAAAAACATGTATTTGAGGAGAAGCAAACAACAAGACCTGTATCCTGAGCTAGTTTCCCAATAGACAGAAGATTGCATTTGAAGTGTGGTACAAATAATACATCCTGTAGAGTGATGTGAGATGAAATCACAACAGTGCCAGCCACGTCAACTGTGGTAGATTGTCCATTAGGCAATGATATAGCAAAGGAATGATCAAGATGAGTAGTCGTGTGAAATAATGAGAAATCACAACACATATGGCTACTAGCTCCACTATCCAAGATCCAAGAGCTAGATGTAGGAACAGTATTGAGAGATAATTCTGCCTTACCAGCAAATCCAGCGAATGCATCTGGTAGAGAAGAAGGAGAGTGTTGACCAGGATAAGAAGCCAGTAGGTTGATGAGCTTATTGTATTGATCAGAAGTAAAAACATGAGCAGCAGTGTCTGATGTTGTGGCATTTGCGGCAAATTTTTGTGAATCATTTGATGATTTTTGTGAATCATTTGATGATTTCTTGGATTTGTACTGTGGAGGGAAGCCATTGATGAAGTAACATCTATCAATGTTGTGATTAGTCTTCTTGCAGTTTGTGCAGTAGAACCCTGACTTCTTGGAAGGCTTTTTGTCATCAGTTTGAACATGATAAGAAACGGTGTCGATGGTAGGATCGTTTTTGGAAGAGAGTTGATTCTGGTTTTCTTCTTGTAAAAGAACTGAATAGGCATGATCGACTGAGGGAAGTGGATTCATCATCAAGAGAGTGCTTCTCACCATCTTAAACTCATCAGATAGTCCCATGAGAAATTGGATAAGCTTCTGATTTTCATCCAGTTTGGCAATCTCAGATGAAGCACCACAAGTACACACAGGATATTGACGTAGGTTATCATACTCATCCCAAGCACATTTAATCTTGGTAAAGTATTCGGATATGGTGGAAGAGCCTTTTGAGATATTGACAATCTCTTTATGAACTGCGAAGAGTTGCGTGCCATTTGTCTGACCGAAGCGAGTTTTTAGTTGATCCCAAACTTTCTTTGCAGTATCTGCATTCAAAACACTGCGACGAATCGATGAACTTAGACTGCTCATTATCCAAGCTGCTACCATATCGTTGCAACGCTCCCACTGTCGGAAATTAGGAGCACCGGTCGCTGGTTTGGGAAAGGTGCCATCGATGAAACAGATCTTGTTCTTCGCCGATAATCCCATACGAAGAAATCTGCTCCATTCACAGTAATTTTTGCCATCGAATTGATCAGACACCAGGAGAAGACCTGGATGATCAGACGGATGGAGATAAAGGGGATCATTATGGTTGATTTGAGGATGAGCAAAGGGATTTAGGTTTTCAGAGGAATTCATGAGAAATTGATCAAGCAAAAGTGCAGAAGGTGTGATGAATTCAAAGAAACCTGTCTGATACCATGTAAACTAAGGAAATTGTTGTGAATCGACATCCATGGAAGCCATAGATGACGAAGCTCTGAGAATGAATAGAAGAGAGAGAAGTTGTTGTATATTCTGTTATGAAAACGTGTAACAACCACACTTACAAGTATTTATACGTGTCACTCTCTTATTAACAAAATACCTATTAAAGATAGCTTTTTACACATCATGCTATCAGTGTCCATATTATGCTATCAGGCTAGCTAGGCTAGATCCACAAGAGCTCTGATGGAAGTCTGCTCCTTCAATAGTCTAGGAAGGCTAAAGTTCTGGTTAAGAAAGGAAAAGAGTAACTAAAATAAAAAGAAAAGAAAAGTTTAACTAAAATGGGGATGAATAAACTAGATAAAAATCAATCGGAACGGGATTTCGGAACAGAAAAAATTTCCAAACTATTCTGAAAACAATTATCGGAAATTATATGATCAAGCATATATATTAATATACTCGTAAAGTTTTTATTTACAACTGAAAATACTCGTAAAATATTTAAACTGTTAATGTATCGATAAAAGCCGGACAAATAAATATCGTAAATGCGCCAAAAAATCGGGGCGTTACACCATATGGATGAGGGTGAGCTGCATTAGGAGGCGGGATTTCAACGCGGACGTTTCCACCTCTTTGAAGGAGTTGGTTTCTCATGTTGTTGTTGTTGTTCAGCTCGTCCAATTGCGCTTGAAGTGCTTCCAACCTTTTGCGAGCTGCTTCCTCTACTTGACGTGCTTGTTCCTTCGCATCGCGTGGTCGGTGGTTTGCAGCCCTTACTAGTTCAAGGCTCGTTCCAACGCGTTTGCGTGTCTACTTCAGTTCTTCTTCTTTCAATAGCTTCTCTTAGGCTTCTTCGGATGGTTCTTTCTGGTTTCGGATCGTAGGGAACGAGTTCTCTGCTGTTGCAAGTACTTTGCATACCTCAAAAGGAAAAGAGAATTCTTGCAAGCAAAACTACTCAAAGAAAGAGGTCAATAGCAAAAGCAAAAGTGTCTAAGCTAGAAACCGAAATACCGACTTGGTCTAGACCAATTTCCTAGCAACGGCGCCAAAAACATGTTCGCTTCAAAGTGTGTGTGCAAATAAGCCTTAAATTTATACCGAGAATAAAAGCAATAGGGAACCCGAAGTGTACGGATCAATCGTAGTATAAGCAAATATATTCCAGGGTTGATGACAAGGACTTAGTAAAATCAAGCAATAAAGAAATCGAGTTTAGACAAATCGCAAATAAAAGACAAAGAACAAGTTTGTATGCAAGAATTGGGAAAACGCAAATTCTAGAGGTCATGGTATCCAATAGTTGTTTTTAATTCAAGACTTCAAAATATCTGTGGACAGAGCTGTGATTGCAAAGGACAGTTGTTTCTAAGGTGGGATAGATCACGGTGGAGGTCTCAATATTCAATATCCCAAACCGAAGACTTCTAATAAAGGGTGTTGAGTCCTCTATTAGTTGGAGATCTAAGGAAAGGAACTAAAACACTCAACCTAAGTGAATAGAACTAACCATCACCAGGTAAGTCTGAGGTTAACTCACAAAGGCGAGGGATTGACACACTCAAACCTAATAGAGGGTGTTGAGTCCTCTATTACCTAGAACTCATCATTGTTGGTAACCAAGAAAGGGAATAACTGGGTAAGTCACTTCCCAAGCTTGATATAGGTTAGAATGGTTAAAAAAAGCTAGGGTTTAAGCAATCTTTAACTTTGATTAAAGGATAAAGCATCAAAGCTAAGACATAAGGAAAAATTGGGCTGTTCTTGAACGCAAATCGGCTGATTTTCCACCATGAACAGGGCAATTTTTGGTTCTGCAAATGTAAAACACAACTCTCAGTGTCCAATCTCAACGTGAGGTTCCTTAAACACAATCTTCAACCAATCAAGAAAGGTATTGAATCAAGAAGATCAAGTAAACGACAAATCTTTAAATAAAAACAAACAAGCCTTAACAAAGGTTCTTCAATCTCAAACTAACTAAAAGCAATGAAAAACACCAAATCTTGTGTTGACAGAGGCAAAGAAAAGTAAAAACGAATAAAAACTCAAAGAACTTCACTTTATCTTCAATCTTGAATTTCGGATCTTGAATGTATTTCTCTTTCTCCTTCCTTGCTATTTCCTAGGGGTTTCTTGATGATTTCTGGTGTTATTGGATGCCCTTTTGAGTTGCAAGACGTCCCTTATTTATAGAAGAAAACTAGGGTTGCAAATCTTATTTTTTTGAAGACGTGTTGATTGATATTGGGTGATTTAAGATAGAAATCGGGTGATTTTTATAAAAAAACGGTTGATTTCCTTTACAAGATAGACTGATTTTTCTCTTTTGTAGCGTGTTATCATTGAGCTCCGTCTTCTATCTTTCTTTTAAGGTTTCTTGTCATACCTTTTCCTATCTTTAAGACTCCTCCTTGATTCATCATGATGCTAAGCCCAGTTTTGATCCATTTTCGCATCCAAACTCCATCATTTGATTGCAATTACATCAAGAACTCGTGTAGACCTCTATTCTTGAAATGTATATGTATATGTATATGGACTTACAGGCTATTGAGTCCCGTCAAATGTATCTAATACTAAGATGAAATACTAGCAATATGCATGATTATGATTAGACATAATTCATGTCATCAATATGCACAGGTGGACTCCCTCAATCTCCGTGAGAATAAGTACACGTGCTGGACCACTACAGGTGCAGCGGAAACCAGTAGTGACAACTCCTCCCTAAGCCTCCTGATTGCCTCCACCACAAGGACACCCTTGAATCCCGCCTCTTAGAAATCTTGCAATCTATCCCTCCTCAGTGTTGTAGGGCAATACCTCTCTCGAACGAGGCTCAACATCTGTACAAACCTGGTGACCCCACCACAGACCGTCCTCTACCAGTAATGTGCCTGATCTCGGAATAAAGTCTGAACTAGATCAACCTGTCGATCCTCTTGGCAACGGATCGACTAAAATGCGGACTCCACGTGTCCTATCCAATGCTCCACCTCAAACCCTACTCTCCCGACGAAGTAGGGTGCACGCAGTTGGTTGAAAGCCTTGAACCAAGAATCCGGTATTGGGGACCTCAGCTTGTTTCGCACTCTATCGCCGTCAACGACTATCACCGGTGATGCTCTCTCTGGTGGGGCTATCACCTGAGTTACCCTCTGTGAAATGTCCGCCGATCTCGCGGGTACCGGCGAAGCTGGGGGTGGTACTCCATTCCTAAATGCCCCTCAACCCGCTGAACGTACTCTCGGTACTCGGATGCTCATATGGATACTCGGCCCGACTTCACCGAATTTGACCTTCATGCTACAGACCTAGCAGCAGCCCCATCCCTAACCTCGGGAATATGCTTTCAGCAATCTCCTCAGGTGCAATCTCCGCAGCGGGCGGATCCGCAATGAGGATACGTTCCCGACCTCTCGTTGTTGGAGGTCTACCTACACTGATACATCCGCCTTTGATATGAATTGTTTTATTTAAATGGTGGAAGACTTAATATATAAATGTGATTTTTATAAACTAACAAATTATATTTCTAGATTCCATGTCTTGGTTTGTTTGTTAAAGTGTGTGTAGGCCTTGGAAAGCATTACAAGGAAAGATCAAGATGCCAACGCCTACAACAAAAAAAGGAAATGTAGGAGAAGATTTTCAAAGGCCAACTAACAAAACAAGAAGATCTTGGAAGATCTCGGCTGAAGGCATTTGAAGATACGATCTAACCGACGCAAAGATCTAGGAGAGAAGATATTGGTTGAAGGAGTTTAAAGATAAGATCCTAAGAGAAGATCTCCAACGGCTCAAAAGAAGTTCGTTAAGGAGAAGATTACACAAATATTCTTGAAGATCTACAACGGCTTTCAAGTAAAGAAGAGAAGATCTAGGATGAAGATCTCCAACATCTTTCCACTATGTAGAAGATGAAAATCTTACAATGGCTACTTTTCAAACAACGTGAGAAGATTTTGCTCAACCAAGCAGCGTATTCTATGGAAAAATAAAGACGTTACAACGGCTATGGGACAACGCTAAAAGAATATTTCCATGGAAGACTATAAATGAAGAACATCGACTAAAGATGAAAAACAAGAGCTTACAAGTGAAAGAAACCAAGTCTTCCAAGCGATCATACAAGAACATCTTCACCGATCCAAAACTGTACCTTCCTCTTAAGCATACATTAGTTTATTCCTTAGAGTGAGATAAACACAAGAGCTTCATTGACATATCATTATAGTGTTGTACTCGAGTGCATTACTCTACTAAGTAACTAGGATATTATTGCTAGAATAAAGTTGACTAGATCGTAGCAGTGTGGCTATATTGAAAGAAGAAGGGATGTTCTTTTATTTTGTATCTAGAACTCACAAAAAGAAAATAATATATAGTTAGAATCCTAGGGGCGGAAACCCTACGCGGAGAGTAGGCCGTTAGGGCCAAACTTTGTAAACATATCGTTGTGTCGATCTTTTATATTCCACAATTATTATCGCGTTTTATTGTGACTAACAACTTTCTGCACGTTTCGAAGTCAAGGCCTTAAGATCCACTTAAAAGCCTTGAGAAACGGTTTTGTCACTAAACGCAGAGATCTACTTCAAGGCCTTGAGATTAGTTTCAAAGCCTTGATATACGATACTGCCTAAAGTTCTCATACTCTATTCACCCCCCTCTAGAGTATTTATATCCTTATTATTCACCTATTCGGTTTCTCAATTGTTATCATAGCAAGACTCATCTATATTGATGTAACAATTAGTGAGACTAATCATGAACTCTGTAGGTGATGGAGGATTCGCTCGAAGATTCACATCTCGACCACCCCTCTTATGCGGTAACAACTTTCCGCATTGGAGAGCACTAATGCAAATGTTTATTATTGATCAGGATATGGAACTATGAAACATTATTCAAACTGGTCCAAAAATCCTACCACCACGGTTGAAGGAGTCCAAGTCGAAAAGAAGAAAGATGACTTCACTCAAACAAACTTGGATAGCGTGTCAAAGAATTACAAGGCCATGAACTTGCTTTAATGTGGATTGGATTGTAAGAGCCGTAGTCTTTGAAAGATTTAACGCCTGTCCCTCAGCTGAGACGCAGGTGCTGAGTTCTGTTGAGGCTTGCCTGAGCCGCCCTTGCGGCCAGACCAACCGCCCCTGCGCCTCTTGGATCCTCCCCTGCGGATAACGGTGTGCTGCATCCGGCATTGTTGACCTTGACCCGTGCTTTTGGATGGCTTCCTATATAATCCATTCTTTTGCTTCTGGAAGAGGGTTTCTCATCTTCTTCCAGCTCCATCTTCTCTCTTTACGCTCTTCTTCTCTCCTTCTCCTCCTTTGGATCTTCTTCTTGTTTTCTTCTTGTTTTGAAGAGAGTTTTGTGTGGCTTTGGTTGTTGATGATGTTGATGGTTGTAGTTGTGCTATTCAAAGAGCCAGCCATGGTTTGATGTCTGTTTGTATGTATATGTGTGTGTATGGTTGCTGGATGTTGAAGAAGTGAAGAGAGGCAAGTGAAGGATCGAAGAGAAGTCGAAGACGAGCTCACTGCTCTCCAGCCGCCCCTGCGCCACTCCTAGACCGCCCCTGCGCCTGGTGTGCCGCCACCCCTGCACCTCCTTGTGTCCAGCTCTTGTGCCTTCCTTATCCCGCAGGTGCGTTGACTAAGGATTTTTCCTAAGGTCGTTCGTATCCTGTCAAAATATTTTCCTAACTCAACACTAAAGTAAGTATAGTGATAAAGTAAGGGTCGAACCCAAGAGAGTTTGTGTTATTTTATTAAATTCAATTATTGATTATGGGACATAGTAACAAAGGGGGGTTTTGGAATGAATTGATGCACAAAAAAATAAAAAGCAAATAAAAGAGATTGATAAGATGATGATGAGTGAATCTACACTAGGCTAATTCTTAGCATGCAATTACTACTTTGGTGAGTTCCTTTTACAAGTTTCAAGTAATGTTCCCGTCTTGATCATATGTATGTGTTGAGCCAACCGGCATCAACACAACTTAACAAGTTAGTGTTCCGTAAACCTACAAGAACAAGTCACAAGTTAGCTTTCAAACAAAGACTAAGGGATATAAAGAGAAGATTAAAATCGTTAAACTAATCTTTATAATTGTGTTTCTTCTCCTTCAAGCAATTACAACCCGTTATTACTTAAAGGTTACTACTATACTAAAGACCCAAACCCGGAATCTATTAATCCTAGTTATTTGCATGCACTTAGAACCTAAGGTGATCAATCTTAAGTAATAACAAAAACATGCAACTTAGATAATTGAAGCTCAAGAAACACAAAACATTACTGAATAAAAATTATATTAAAGGGAACTTACAACCAAAGTAATAATGCAGCCACAAATCAACCCAATGTAGCAAGGAAATTTAGAAACTCATTACAAAGGAAGCAAGAGAGAATAAAAGTGGGAAATGATGGATGATTCTAGCAATCAACCATGGGTCTATTTATACTACAAATGGCATTAAATGGGAGTAAATGGCCGGCCAAAACAGCCACCTTTAATACCATAAAGGTGGTGTAAACAGCCGGAGTAAAGCCTCTGTCGCTAAACCGCAGGGGCGGCCTTCAGATCCGCAGGGGCGGTTCAGGCGAAAACGTTTGATCTTCTTCGTGGCCGCAGGGGCGGCCTGACAGTTCCGCAGGGACGGATCATTGATGATCTTCAAAACGTCTAACTCTTCAACTTTCTGTCGCTGTAGATGCCGAGACGCAGGGGCGGCCCAGTGTCAACGCAGGGGCGGTGACACTGACTCTTCAGCTTCACAGCTCCACAGGGTGAGATGCAAGTAGAGGCGCAGGGGCGCCGGTCTTCGCTTCTTCAGGATAAGTCACCGCAGGGGCGCCAGGGAGTGGCGCAGGGGCGGACAGTCTTCGTTCCTGGCGCTGGCGAAGACGCAGGCTGTGCTCCAGAACGTGGTGTCACCTGCAGGGGCGATGACGCTGCTCCGCGGGGGCGGTGAGGCAACAAAAGCTTTGCTTCGTGCATGGTCTTCAACTCCCAAGTGCTAAAACTCCTCTTTTATCTTCTTTTAGTTTTCTTCTTCTGGATCAAGGAGTTAGAAGCATAAACCGACACTAAAGTGATAAAAAGACTCTAAAAACTATCCTAAATGATAGTGATTCCATCACCTATCAAACTCCCCCATACTTAGACCTTTTACTCGTCCCGAGTAAAACACATGACAACAATTTAGAATCAAAGGCCTCAGGAAGCATGGGTAAGAGGCATAAACAATGGAAAAGAAAAGCCAAGAAAGAAAGAAGGAAAAAGAGAGAGAATGTGTGAAAAAGGTGAGAAAACTACCATCCTTATTGCTCCAAGAGTGACCTACCCGGACAACCTCCTTATGACTCCCCTTCTTATGTCGCCAAACGCCGGAAATGGAACCTACACTCGGTGCCGCTCATTTTGCTAAGGTGCCCTTTCGTGTTTTCACCTTTCCACTCTTCTTCTTTTCTTTGATGATCTCACTTGGAACTCACATCCCTCAAGTCCAATTTTGCACCAACTTAAGGTTGGTCGGACTACCTTATTTTTGCCTAAATCGCCCTTTCGGGTTTCCGGTTTATCCAAGGATTTTGATGCCTTTTTCCATTTTCTTTGGCTTTTTCTTTTTTTTTATGACTTTCAAACTGAAGTTTAAACTACAACTCGTAACAAACACACTAAAAAACATACTATACATGCAATGATAATTCCCTCCCCCATACTTGAAGCACACTTTGTGCTCAAAGTGGAAACTAAAAGCAAAGACAAATGTGGGAAAGGGAGAAAAGATGGTACCACTAATGGGATGGTCCGGCTGGACCATCCGGACCCTCCTCCGGTGGATACGGGAAGTGGCTGAAGAAGTGCTCCTGCCGGCGGTAGAGCGTGTCGATGCGGGCCTGCTGAGCATCCATCCGACGGCCAAATGAGGTCTCAAAGCCGGCTTGCCAAGCCAACTGTTGAGCCTCGAGCTGCTGCTGTTGAGCCGCCTGCCACGCATCCTGCCTCTAGTCAAAGTGGGAGGTCATGGAGGAGGCGAAGCTCGTCTGCCAGCTCTACTGCTGCTCAAGCATGGTCCTCTGGTACTCGGTCTGCCATGCTTGATGCTGGGTGGTCAAGGGCGCCATCTGAGCCTGAAGGCTCGCAAGTGCCGGGTCATTATCTAGTGCCGCAGTAGGCATCTCCTCGTCCTCCGGTATGGGCATATGTTGCTCATAATGAGCCCGTCTGGAGCTCGCACCGTGCCTCTCAACAATGGCCCTTTGAGGCCCCTCGACACGAAAGGATCAGTCAGGATGAAAAGCTCGGAGAGCTCATCTCCAAGTGGAAGTGGCCGGGGAAGGTATGTGATGTGGCTCCCATCTGCAAATGAGAGCCAAAATAGGTTGTCCCCATCCCTCTTGAGGAGCTTGCACCTCCTCAGCATCCCTTCCATGTAGAGAGGCGCCTCCAACCCGTCTTCAAGGCTGGAAAGATCCATAACTTGTGAGGCGATCAAGGGGATTACCCCACCGCCAACAATGTCCCTTGGCTCGTTCTTCCTAATCCGTTTCAAAGCGGTAAGGAAGAGGTACGACCAATCCATCACCTTCTCGCTCACCAGGAGGCAAGAATAGAGTAGTGGAAGGTCCTTGAGGGCGACCTTGTTCTCCTCCTTGTGTCCACATAAGATACTCATGATGATCTTTGATAGGAGCCTCAAGCAAGGGTGAGTGAGTTTTTGGAGTACTTATCCCCGGCATGAAACTCGGATCCTGTGGCAGCCTGCCAAAACTCGCATAGGTCCGGTATCAGGACTGCCTCCTACCAGTTCTCTGAGGGGTTGAGAGTCACTCCAAAGGTCGCCTGCATCTGGAGGTAATCAACGGTGTACTTCTTCTTATTGAACTTGAAGGTAAGTCCAACACACACGTGATCCTCCTTCTCCATGGTGAAGGTGGCTATGAACTGGCGGCTCAGCTCGGGATACGTTGGAGCACTCCTTTGTAGAAAGTCTCCGAGCCAAGCATAGTTAAGGAACGACTGCATGCTCTCCAACATGCCTAGCTTCTCTAAGGTAGGAATGTGCAAAAACCGAGTTGCGTACACAACCCGATCTTGCACAATCCTATATCGCTCCTTCTCAGCCTCCGACATCTTGGACTTCCTTTGTGGTTCCATTCTTGCAGTTGATTAATTAAAGGAATTTGCAACTTTCAAAAATAGAGAAAGAAGACGAACCCTCTTTTGTGTTTTCCGCAGGGGCGGATGAAGGATGTGCAAGGGCGATGAGGCGCAGGTGCGGCAGCTTGCAAGCGCAGGGGCGGGAGAGTGCAGAGGGCGATTTTGGAGAGCTACGTAGGTGGTGGCTCTTGGGGGTGCTCCGGTGGCTTTTTGCTGGTGGAGATGTCGCCGGAGGTGCTCAGAGTGGAGGGAAGAGAGTGTGTGAAGGTGGAACGTGTTGGAGGGTCAAAGAGTGTGGATGGTGTTGGTGGTGGTGAAAGCTGGTGGCGCAAGGGCGTGGTGAGGGCGTCGTCTAGGCTGTCGGAGGTGGCGTAGGGGCGTGAGCAGAGGGTGGTGTGTGAGGGTTTGATGAGGGCGCAGGGGCGTGAGCTTTGAGAGAGGTAAGGTGCGAGGTAGAGTTGTGGTTGGTGAGGGGAGAGAGTGGGTGGGCGGGGTAGGTGTAGGGTATTTTGGGTTTTCTTATTTTTTTTCTTCTAACTAAAACCGTAGGGGCGGGGACTTGTCACCGCGGGGGCGGTGAAAAGGAAGAGGACGACGCAGGCTCAGCGCCGGGGGTGACGCTGAGGATGCGTGTCAAGGATGGCCGCCGCAGGGGCGGTGGCAAGGGCTTTTGCAGACGCAAGCCCAGCGCCGTGGGCGGCGCTGGGCAGGGGTGTCACCGTACGGGCGGGTACACTAGGCCGCAGGGGCGGTTTTCTTGACAAAGACTCCTCTTCTTATTCCTTCGGGTTGCCTCCTGAACAGCGCCTTTGTTTTACGTCATTGGCTCGACGTAAGGGTCCTACTCCTCTGACTGTGCCTCCTCTAGCACCGTCTCATCAATTGGATCTTTCTTTACTCCTTCAAGGTAGGGTTTTAGCCTTTGTCCGTTTACCTTGAACACCTTGTGCGTATGTGGATCATAGAGATCCACAGCGCCGTGGGGGTATACTTCGGCTATTACGAACGACCCTATCCACCTTGAACGCAGCTTACCTGCAAAAAGTTTCAAACGTGATTGAAAGAGAAGTACCTTATTACCTACCTTGAAATCTTTCCGGAGAATGTTTCGGTCATGCCATGCTTTTGTTTTCTCTTTGTATGCGGTGGCATGGTCATAAGCATCTAATCTCAATTCCTCCAATTCTTGCAGTTGGAGTTTCAAGAATTCTCCCACTTCTTCTATGTTCATATTGCACTTTTTTTTACCGCCCACCAAGCTTTGTGCTCTAGCTCCTCCGGAAGGTGGCAAGCTTTCCCAAACACGAGCCTGAAGGGAGACATCCCTATAGGAATATTGTAGGCTGTTCGATATGCCCATAGAGCGTCGTTTAGCCTTGCACTCCAATCCTTCCTTCCAGGAGAGACCGTCTTTTCGAGGATGGTCTTAATTTTCCGGTTTGATACCTCAGCTTGGCCATTTGTTTGTGGATGATAAACTGTTGACACTTGTTGGTGGACGTGGTACTTCTTAAGGAGGGCCGTGATCGTCTTGTTGCAGACATGGGTACCCCTATCACTTATTAAGGCTTTCGGAATTCCAAATCTTGCAAAAATATTCTCCTTAAGGAAAGCTGCAACCACTTTTGAATCATCAGTTTTGGTGGCCTTTGCTTCCACCCACTTGAAAACATAGTCCACCGCAAGTAAAATATATGTATGCCCAAATGAAGTAGGAAAAGGCCCCATGAAATCAATCCCCCAAACGTCGAATATTTCGCAAAATATAAGAGAGGATTGGGGCATTTCATGTCTCCTTGAAATATTTCCTACCCTTTGGCAACTATCACACACTTTGCAAAATGCAAAAGCGTCTCTAAAAATGTGTGGCCAAAAGAAACTGTTCGCCCCTAGAGGTATGTGCAAATAAGCTTTATATTTATAAAACTAGAATCAAGCAAGCGAACCCGCAGTGTACGGATCGATATAGTTAAGCAAGAATTCCAGAGTATCGAACACAGGGATTTGGGTGGAACGAACTCGATTGCAGGTTATCAAGCGGTTAATATGAGAGTTTTGCAGATATTGGGAAAACAACAATCCTAAAGATCCAGGTATCCAGCTGTGGCAATCGATTCAAGATATACAAATGATGTAAAGACAGAGTTAAGATATGCAAAGGTATACTAATGTAAGGTAATCATACGGTTGAGGTTCCAAAAACCTTATATAACTCACCCAAAAGACTCTTCCTATACAGGTTGATGAGGCTCAATATAGAAAGGTTCTAAGGACAAGGATTAACATCAAATACCCAAACCTATGATCTAAAGATCAAGACTAACTTATCCGATTGAGGTTGTTGAGGCTCACAATCGAGGTAGAGGTTGTTGAGGCTTCACTACCACCTAGAAAAGACAAGTCTAAACTAAGCTAAAGCAAATCTTTAACTTTGGATCAAGATAAAAGCAGGCTCGTAAACTTTAAGAGAATTACGGTTGGATCTTGAGATTCCACGGTCGTGGAACTCAAGAACAGCCCGTAATTTAGGGTTTTCGGCGACAATTCTCTAACTCTCAGGGTCTAATCAATTTACAATCGATCTATCATTATCTAAGCCACAACTATCAACCCTTCACCTTAGAATTGTTAAGGGTTTTTAGCCAATAACAGTCATATTGATATTAATTCAAGATTAAAAAGGTAAAAGATGGGAACTTTCAAGAACTATCAATAATCTTCAATTGAATCTTAGAATCACAATCAAGAATAAGTGTTTGTCAAAAGATTCAAAACGGGATAAACAATCACAGTCTTAGGAAAGAAAAGAAACGGGATGTCAATCCGATCCTAAAGCAAACCTAAGCAAGAAGAGGAATCTTCTTGCAAAAATCCTCCAAGAACTTCGATCTTCCACACGAAGATCACAAACAGCAACTCTCCAATACGAACTTTGGAACTTCAATGAGATCTTCAAAATCACCTCCAAGAATGAGGGTTTGTGTTGCTAAGCGTGCGTTTTTGCCGCTAAACTTTAGGGTTGAAAGGTCGTAAGCGAGGTAGCGAGGTCGCGAGGCGAGGTGATGGAATCTTGCTTCATCCGTCCTTTTTATAATGCAGGGCAAAACGTCGGCCCGGCCCGATCTTCAAGAGATCATGGCTTCGAAACGTGGCGAAAGGATTCGCCAAGATCACGGTCGTGGAAGTTTCCACGACCGTAATTTTGAGGCGTGGAAATAAACACGGATATCTTCCACGGCCGTAATATCCCCTGGAATGAACATCGAATTCTGCTTCACAATCCACGGCCGTAATTTAGGGTAAAACCGTGATTCTTGCCTTCATTCGTGCATTCCTCAATCTAATACTCCAAATTGCTTCCAAAAGGTGTCCTTGATCTAGAGACACATCGACTCAACTCTCCTTTGCTCGATTCCGTTCGGAAATAGCTCCAAATCACCTATAATCAACATAGAACTCGTGTAGACATCTATATCGACAATATAGGCAATACTAGCTCATATATGCATAAAGCTCAATCAAAGACTATCAATATGAATCAATTACGACTAGAAAACGTGCCTAAAATATCACAATATTTCATGCTAACAAATAACCCCATACTTAACACTTGCTTGTCCCTAAGCAAGGTCTTTCAAAAAGCTTTAAAACAAGAGTTAGGATGAAATATGTGTACCTTCTTTTGGATGAATGTGACTTCTAAAGAATAGATCATTCTCAACCCTTGCTTCAATCGTTTTCAAACTTTCACACACTTAATTAGAGAGTAAGAGGCAAAGAAAAATCATGAATCAATTTAGCTTCCAAACAAGCATTATAACCTTCAAACATTATCAAAATCAATCATAAAAATTTCAATTTAGATCACCAAGCCATATAACATTCTTTTGATCATAAGGACTTTCAAAGAAAAGGTCTAGAGCATGGAAGGGTAGGGAAAACTTTAAGGGAAAGTGGTGCATAAATCCGGGAAAGTGGACAACTACCTTCTTCTTCTTTTGCGGTTTCCGCAATCACTTCACTTAGAGCTTCGCTCTTTCCTTTTTATTTTCCGACTTTACTTTTGGAGTTATGGATAGAGGTGCACAAAAACCGAAGCCTAGGAGATTGGCGTTTCTCATTTTTGCGAGATGCCTCAAACCCTTAGCGCACATACCATAATCCGCTAGGAATATCGCTCAATTCGACTTTGGCAAGACACAAACACCCGGCTATGTGAATGGTGCCGAGTTACTCATCGTCATGATTGACTTCCCCAAACCTACAATTTCTTTCTATTCAATTGATTGCAAATATTTGCTCTCATGGCCCTCCCACATCAAACATGCCTTTTTCTCATTCACTTTCCAAATTCCCGGATAGGTAAGGGAGGCTAATATTTCAATGAGGAGTTAGATGATCAAAGAAAGAAGAAAGAGAATATCGAATTGCCTTAATCATTTCAACAAGAAGTATAGGAGCTTATAATGTGATTTCAACTTCAATTTCTTATATGATTTAGGTAACATTCTCACATTATACAACTTGCAAAAGAGGTAAAATTCATTCATTCAAATCCTTTTCGAATTACCATCCTTTCAAGCATGCAATTGTTATCAACTCAATTCGCAAGTAATGATTATCATGGAAATCATATCGATTCGTTAGAAGCATCAAATTTTTCAAAATTTTTCAATTTTTATGGGTTTTTAAAGTTCTTTTTCATGCAATGCAAGAATGAAACGTGTAACATACAATGAACATGCAATGATAGTCTCGGAATAGAAGCAACATATAGAGTAGAGTTATTACAAACATTTAGTACATCCCACCCCATACTTAGGACGAACATTGTCCCTAATGTTCACAAGAAAGAACAAAAGAAAGAAAAGAAAAAGAAAACTCACAAATGGTGGTTGGGATGTCTAGAAACGAGCTGTCCGGTCATCTATCACTGCGGTGCCGGTGGAGGTGGGAATGGAGAGAAACTCGGATCATAGTACCGCCCAAACTGCTGGCGGTAGACGTCCCTCATCATGTGGTCAAGGTCGTCGAAACGTCTGTCTCTATCATCCGCCCGGATCTCTAGTGCTCCGACTCTCTCTGAAAGTCCGGTAGCCCAATCCGGCATCCTCTCATACCACCTAGGGGGGTGATCATACCATCCGGGAGCATCGGCTGGTGCTGATGGTGGTGGTGATGGTGCTGCTGGTGCTGCTGACTGCGTAGTGGACCAAGGAGGGGGTGTCTCGTACCAGGTGGGAGGTGTAGTCATCCACGTGGGCCTCTCGCTCACGCTAGCGCGGCGAGATGACGAGCCTGAAGCTCTAGCCGGACGCGGAGAGCGTCTAGGTACATCCTGGGCCGCATCCGGCTGATCCGGAAACGTGCCGAACTCCTGCTCTGCTCCTCCCCCACTCTCATACTGCTCTCCCATATCCTCCTCATCTACTACCGGCGGTGGAACGTAAGGGGGAGCTACAAGCCTGTTCGCATGCATCGCAGCGAACGTCTCCTTCCAGTTGTGGCGTCCCGCCACAATGGAATACTCCGGCAGCCACTCAATACCCCTGCCGGTCCTACTCTCCCAGGGCATGCCCGCATAAGGCGGACCTCTATGTGTGGGGAAGATGAGTCCCCTAACCATGAAAGCGTGTAGCCCTAATGGAACTGCCGGTATACGTGTGCAAGCCGAGAAGTCCACTCCAAAAGTCCTAGCTATGTGGGTCACTATCCCACCATATCCAATGTTCCCTCTCGATTTGTTCTTTAGCTTACTCATCGTCGCCGCCAAAAGGGTAGCACAATCGGCGCGGCATCCATGAAGCATAGCGTAGAGGAGGAATAGCTCGTCCGTCTTGATCTTTTGGGGCGTCTCCGTCCTAGGAAAGAGACACTCCGAGAGAACACGGTGAGCTATCTTCAAGGCCAAATGGTACATCAATTTGGCCTTGGTATCAGCTGGATGCCAACGGTCCTCGTCGGCATAGATCATCGCCACATCCTCCCAAAAATCCTTAGCGGAAACGTTCCTAGGGAGGCGACCGTTGTAGGTCTCATGGAACCCAAAGATGGTCCCGAACTCAACAATGCTAAGGTGGTAGTCTCTATTCATGAGACGGAAGGAGACAGTCCTATCAACATGGCTGTGCTCAAAAGACGTCACAACCTCTCGGGTGATCTCCTCATAAGCGTCCTCACGAATGTTCGTGAAGACAAGCAAACCGGCTCTATCCAAGAGCCATGTAAGGTCATCTACTATGTTGAGAGGATGTAGATCCTCCAACAACAAGTACCTAGGGCCAATCACTGCCCTCTTCTCTATCCTCTCAAATGCAGCTTGGTGGTTTTCGTGTATGATCGGGATGCTAGGGTGAGGTGGTGAGGATGGAGGTGAAGATGGAGGTGAAGGTGAGGGGGATGAGGGTGGCGGTGCCCTAGATGTGGAAGGGTTGCCCTTTCTCTTCTTGTTCTGTTCCCCTCTCTTTTCCTTAATCCTTCCCGAAACTCTCCTCACAAAATCCATTCTGTTGAAAATTACGGTCTGTTCTTCCCAAAACCACGGCCGTGGAACGTCTGTAGACCGTGATTCGACACAGTAATTCTCAATTCTCAGCAAATCAGCAATCAAACTCCACAACAAGCAGTCCTAATCTAATTTCTTCCAATCTCAATCAGTTCTTCCTAAAAATTTCTAACAAAAACGAACAAAAACGACTAGAATCAAGAAGAGAGCAAAAACCTCTTTTTCGGATTGAGAAATCCAAAATGCGGGTTTGTTGATCGTTTTCCACGCGATTTGTTGCTTGGATCTTGTTCTTGGTTGGATTTGCTTCAGTTTAGGAAGAAGAATCGTTAAAAACGATTAGAGAACGAAGATTTGGGAGGAGCTGCGGGTTTTCGGTATTTAGGGCGTGGAAATTGGGGGTTTTGTGGTGTTTTTGTGGTGAAGTGTGGCTTTTATACTTGCAGGCAAAATTTCAAAAATCACGGTCTATCGGGGCATTCCACGGCCGTGGAAATGTACGGACCCGTAATTTTTGTGATTTTTCACAGGCCTTTGAGAATTACGGCCACTGTAGCTATGGCGACCGTAATTTAGACCGTGGAACTCTCTGTAAAGCTTCAAAGTCCAAATTTCGTCACTTCTCTTCGACATTATCCCCTTTTTCTTCTTTTCCATCGATCCTACAACCAAAAACACGAACATACCGGGAGAAATCGAGGCAAATATAAAGCAAAAACTTCTATTCTAAGCTAAACTATGAATTGAAAGAAAAAACGAAAATGCAATACCTTGGGTTGCCTCCCAAGAAGCGCTTTGTTTAAGGTCCGTAGCTAGACCATTCTCGCACTTATTCGAGTGCGGTAGGTGCAAACTCCTCAGCTTGGAGTTCCGGTGAGTACTTTTTGAGTCGTTGACCGTTCACCTTAAAACTTCCGCTAGCTTCACCCCATACTTCAACTGCACCATGGGGGAAAATACGCTTAATTAGAAAAGGTCCAGTCCAACGAGATTTTAACTTACCTGGAAAGAGGCGAAGTCTCGAATTGAAGAGGAGAACTTGATCTCCTTCTTGGAAATCCTTTGGGATGATATGCTTATCATGCCAACGCTTTGCTCTTTCCTTGTAGATCTTAGCGTTTTCATAGGCGTTCAAACGGAGTTCATCCAGCTCGTTGATGTCTAGGAGACGCTTCTCTCCCGCTTCCTTCATGCCGAAATTCAGCCATTTGATAGCCCAAAACGCTTTGTGCTCTAGCTCTACCGGCAAATGACAAGACTTCCCATACACGAGGTTGTATGGTGTGGTTCCTATGGGAGTCTTGTATGCAGTCCGGTATGCCCACAATGCATCATCTAGTTTCAAGGACCAATCCTTCCTAGTCCTTGAAACCGTCTTCTCTAGAATTCCCTTGATCTCCCTATTTGAGATCTCGACTTGTCCACTCGTTTGTGGATGGTAAGGGGTAGCGATCTTGTGAGTAACCCCATACTTTGCTAGAAGAGCTTCAAAGCGACGGGCTATGAAGTGAGAACCTCCATCACTAATGATCGTCCTTGGTGTCCCGAATCGCGGAAAAATGGTCTTGTTGAAGAACTTGACCACCACCATGGCATCATTTGTGGGAGAGGCAATCGCTTCGACCCATCTAGAGACATAATCTACCGCCAATAGTATGTATTGGTTTCCACAAGAAGAAGGGAATGGTCCCATGAAGTCGACTCCCCAAACGTCGAAAATCTCCACCTCTTGGATGTTGTTGAGGGGCATCTCGTTCCTCCTAGAGATATTGCCTGTTCTTTGACAAGCATCGCAACAAGAAACAAAGGATTGCACATCTTTAAATAAAGTAGGCCAATAAAATCCAGATTGCAATACCTTTGCGCTAGTTTTGTTCGAACTAGCGTGTCCTCCACAAGGTAGTGAATGACAATGA
Source organism: Fagopyrum homotropicum (assembly GCA_033239125.1). NCBI lineage: Eukaryota > Viridiplantae > Streptophyta > Magnoliopsida > Caryophyllales > Polygonaceae > Fagopyrum > Fagopyrum homotropicum. Next base: position 87,894,035 of record BSWB01000006.1, read on the forward strand.
CGGATGACACTTTGCATCTCATCTTCCGGCACGCATCACCGGATGATGCCATCCGGACCTCTCTTAAAGAGGAGAGGCTCGTTCCAATGGTATTCCCGGACGTCCTTGAAGAACTTCTTCCTTTGTGCGTATGATAGTCCGGGTGGTATCTCCTGGCAAACCAAATAGTTAACAAAATCAGCAAACCATGGTTCGTTACCTTTGGAGATTACCTTGATGCACTCCTCTATGATGTGTAGGTGTTCGTCCGGAAAGGAGTCATCAATAGGTAAATGATCGTCCTCTAGATGTGTTAGACGAATCAAATGATCCGCAACAGAATTTTCCGAGCCTTTCTTGTCGCGGATCTCAAGATCGAATTCTTGTAGGAGAAGAATCCATCTAATCAGCCTTGGCTTCGCATCCTTCTTTGCAAGGAGGTATCGGATCGCAGCATGATCCGTGTAGACAATCACCTTTGCACCTACAAGATAAGAGCGAAACTTGTCAATAGCATAGACAATGGCTAGAAACTCCTTTTCCGTAGTGGCGTAGTTGAGCTGGGCTTCGTCTAGCGTCTTGCTAGCGTAGTATATGGCGTGGGTTCGTCCTTCCTTTCGTTGCCCAAGAACAGCTCCAATGGCTACGTCACTAGCATCACACATAATCTCGAAGGGGAGAGTCCAATCCGGAGGTTGGATAATGGGTGCTGAAATTAGAGCTTGCCGAATAGTGTTGAACGCATCTAGACATTCCTGTGAAAACTCAAAAACCGCATCCTTCATCAATAGATTAGTGAGAGGTTTTGATATCTTAGAAAAGTCTTGAATGAAACGTCTATAAAATCCAGCATGTCCTAGGAAACTTCTTATTCCCTTCACCGAAATTGGGGGAGGAAGTTTCTCTATGGTCTCTATCTTAGCTTTGTCTACCTCTATCCCTCTACTAGAGACTAAGTGACCTAAGACGATTCCTTCCTTAACCATGAATTGACATTTCTCCCAATTAAGAACTAGGTTAGTGTCTTCACATCTTTGCAAAACAAGAGAAAGGTTAGAAAGACAATCGTTAAAAAGAGGAACCGTAAACGGAGAAGTCGTCCATGAAGACTTCCATGATTTCCTCTACATATTCGGAGAAGATGGCCATCATGCACCGTTGAAAGGTGGCTGGGGCGTTGCAAAGCCCGAATGGCATTCTCCTATAGGCGAACGTACCCCAAGGGCACGTGAATGTGGTCTTCTCTTGATCATCCGGATGTATCGGGATCTGAAAGAAGCCACTATAACCGTCAAGGTAGCAAAAGTATGAATGTTGTGCTAACCTTTCAAGCATTTGATCGATGAATGGCAATGGAAAGTGATCCTTCCGCGTTGCATTGTTGAGCTTGCGGTAGTCTATGCACATTCGCCATCCAGTCACGGTTTGGGTAGGAATGAGTTCGTTGTTCTTATTGGTGATGACCGTCATTCCTCCCTTCTTTGGAACTACTTGAACCGGGCTCACCCACTTGCTATCGGAGATAGGATAGATGATACCTGCATCAAGAAGTTTAAGAACTTCCTTCTTGACAACCTCCTTCATGGTCGGATTCAACCGCCGTTGAGGTTGTCTTGAAGTTCTAAAGTCCTCCTCCATTAGTATTTTGTGCATGCATAGGGAGGGTTTAATTCCTACTAAGTCCTCAATAGTATAGCCTATGGCTTTTCTATGTTTCCTAAGGACAATCATGAGCTGTTCATGTTCATCTATGCTTAATTCGGAACTAATGATAACCGGGAAGGTAGAATTAGATCCAAGAAAAGCGTACCTTAGATGAGTAGGAAGTGGTTTGAGTTCCATTGCTTTCGGAGCTTCCGATGTTTCCTTAGAAGCTTCTAAGGATGTTGAATGGTTTGGAGAAGGATTTGAGGAAGTTGAAGAAGTGTGTCGATCGTCCTTTTCCACGGTCAAAATCACGGTTTCCTCTGGTTTTCCACGGCCGTAATATCCTCTGGAATGGAGGTCGAATTTGGTCATGGAATCCACGGCCGTGGAATACAGAGTATGACCGTGGATTCGAGTATTTTCTGCCTCATCGTGGAGTTTCTCAAACTCCACTTCATGCATCTCTTCTTGTGCCTCTAAGGCTTCAATTTCCTCTTTGCACTCTTCTTCTCCTCCTACATCGGTTAGACTCATAGTAATAACCTTTTGCAAAGGATCGTTAAAGAGAATCGCACTTACCTCCTCCCTAGTTAAACCTTCTTCGTCTTGGACATTGTAAATATCCTCATCAAAGATTGGCTCCTTCACTAGAGTGGAAAGAACGAACTCTACTTTCTCTTCCCCAACGTCAAAGGCGAGTCTCCCATTCTTGCAATCGACCATGCAGCCGGAAGTTGCAAGAAACGGTCTTCCGAGTATGATCGGGACCGGACTATCCGCAGGAATGTCAAGCACGACAAAATCAATGGGGACAAAGAACTTGCCTAGCTTGACCGGGACGTCTTCTACAATGCCGACGGGACGAGTAATGGATCGATCCGCCATGTATAACGTCATCTTCACTGGTTTAGGGTCGCCTAAACCGATCTTCCTGCACAATGCAAGTGGTATGATGCTCACACTTGCTCCCAAGTCACATAAAGCGTCATATGTGACCTCTCCCACTCCAATGGGAATGCAAAATGACCCCGGATCTTTCAGCTTTGGGGGCATTTTCTCCTTCATAGTCTTGATGAGGTCCGAAGAATCCGAACTCATCTTGACTTCACCAAAATCTTCTAGCTTCCTCTTGTTAGAGAGGAGCTCCTTCAAGAACTTGCCATAAGCCGGCATACCTACAATGGCATCAATGAAAGGTATATTAATATGCAGCTTGCTCATGAGTTCTATAAACTTACCAAATTGTTTATCTAGGCGCGCTCGCGCTCTAGATTGAGGGAACGGTAGGGGAGGTTTGAAAGCTGGAGGAGGAACATAGACGTCTTCCTTCTCCTTCCCCTTTTCTTTGCCCTTCTCTACGGGGACTTCAACGAACGTAGGCTGCGGATCGGTGGTAGTCACTCCGCTCCTAGTTGTAATCGCCATTACCCTTCCTTTAGGGTTGTCCTCCGTTTTTCCTGGAAGTTTCCCTTGATTTCTAGGAACTTCCTCCGCATGGTTGAACATTTGGTTTTCCAAAACCTTTTGAGCTTTGTCAACCTTAGAAATTTGATCATCAACCTTGATGATGCGGTTCTCCAACCCTTGAAGCTTTCCCAAGATTGTTTCCAACATAGGATCCGGCTTCTCCTTTCCCGTATTGTTTCCTCCATTTGATGATTGCCCCTGGCTTTTCAAAGGAGTAGAGGAAGAGGAGGGTGGAGTTAGTGAATTGGAATTGGAAGGATAGGAGTTACCGGAATTTTGTTGATTGGAGCGCCAATTGTTGTTGTTCGAACCCCGATTGTTGTTCCAATTGTTGTTGTTCCGGTTGTTGTTGTTCCCATTCCAATTGTTGTTCCGGTTATTGTTCCGGTTATTGTTGTTGCGGTTGGTGTTATCACCGCCGTTGTTGTTGCCCAAATAGCCAACATCCTTCTCTTGTTGCTTTGGGAAGTTGGTCTTGATAGTCTCCTTCAACTCTTTGATCTCATTGTTGAGGGAGAAAATCTGATTTTGAGCTTCATGTGTGAGCTTTGCTCCTTGCTCCACACGATTTCCCTCCACTTTCCGGTGGGAATACTTCTCTATGACTCTTGCTTGCTTCTCAATGAAGTCCCAAGCGTCATCTTCTCTCATGTCCATGAACGTTCCACATGAGAGGGATTGAAGGTTGAATTGCGTTCCCGCATCCAGCCCCTTGTAGTAAATTTCCAGCAAGGCAAGTTTGGATATGCCATGATGAGGGCAATCCAAGAGCAAATCCTGAAACCTTTCCCAAGATTGAAACAAACTTTCGTTAGGTCTCATAGAAAAAGCATTAATCTTACCTCTAAGTTCCGCCGTTTTGGAGGGCGGAAAGAACTTGGTGAGAAACTCTGCGGAGAGGTCTTCCCACGTCTCTAGCTTTCCACTAGGAAGAGCTTGGTACCAAGATAGCGCTTTCCCTTTCAAAGAGAAAAAGAAAGGTTTGAGCTTATAGCTGTTGGTAGTGGCGCTCTTTGGCCTCATCGTCTCCATCATACACTCAAAGTTTTGCAAGTGTTGGTGTGGAGATTCGGTGCTTGTACCGCCAAACTGGCTTTGGCGAACAAGAGTGATAACTTGAGGGTTGAAGCTAAACCCTTGTACATCTTCAGCATCAAAGTTCACACCTAAACGGCGTGGTTGTTGTGTTGGATCCATCCGCTGGCCAAGAGTTCTTGGCTCATTATCCACACGTTCGACCCTCGCATTTCTAGGTGGAATGCGACGGTTAGTAGCTCCTTGTTGATTGAAAGGATTTATATTGATCGTGGGATCAATCTCTTCTAAAGGAGGCATGGAAGAATCACTATCATCGGTGGGTGAGTGGTTTCTTCTTCTAGACTTTGTCCTCCTTCTCGAGGACTTCTTGCCCACCTTGTCCTCAAGATCGCTCATCTTTATCTTCATTTGAACGATCATGTCTTGTAGACCATTAACTTGAGTTTGATGGCGATCCATCTCATCCTGGAGGAGAGTCTCATTCCATCGGAGCTGAGCTTCTTTCTCCGCCAACTTATTTTGAAGATCGTGCTCGTTTTCTTCAGCCATCTTCCTTTCCTTGCGCTTTTGCCTCAAGGTTTTCTCTAGCTCTTGATCAAGAGGTAAGAGATCTTCTGTGTTCCTAGACCTGCGCATACACTCAAAGAAAAATCAAATAACGAGAGCAAGCTCCCAAGCTTGACAACCGGCACCCGGGTTCGATCGAAGCCAAATCCCCGGCAACGGCGCCAAAAACTTGTTCGCCCCTAGAGGTATGTGCAAATAAGCTTTATATTTATAAAACTAGAATCAAGCAAGCGAACCCGCAGTGTACGGATCGATATAGTTAAGCAAGAATTCCAGAGTATCGAACACAGGGATTTGGGTGGAACGAACTCGATTGCAGGTTATCAAGCGGTTAATATGAGAGTTTTGCAGATATTGGGAAAACAACAATCCTAAAGATCCAGGTATCCAGCTGTGGCAATCGATTCAAGATATACAAATGATGTAAAGACAGAGTTAAGAAATGCAAAGGTATACTAATGTAAGGTAATCGTACGGTTGAGGTTCCAAAAACCTTATATAACTCACCCAAAAGACTCTTCCTATACAGGTTTATGAGGCTCAATATAGAAAGGTTCTAAGGACAAGGATTAACATCAAATACCCAAACCTATGATCTAAAGATCAAGACTAACTTATCCGATTGAGGTTGTTGAGGCTCACAATCGAGGTAGAGGTTGTTGAGGCTTCACTACCACCTAGAAAAGACAAGTCTAAACTAAGCTAAAGCAAATCTTTAACTTTGGATCAAGATAAAAGTAGGCTCGTAAACTTTAAGAGAATTACGGTTGGATCTTGAGATTCCACGGTCGTGGAACTCAAGAACAGCCCGTAATTTAGGGTTTTCGGCGACAATTCTCTAACTCTCAGGGTCTAATCAATTTACAATCGATCTATCATTATCTAAGCCACAACTATCAACCCTTCACCTTAGAATTGTTAAGGGTTTTTAGCCAATAACAGTCATATTGATATTAATTCAAGATTAAAAAGGTAAAAGATGGGAACTTTCAAGAACTATCAATAATCTTCAATTGAATCTTAGAATCACAATCAAGAATAAGTGTTTGTCAAAAGATTCAAAACGGGATAAACAATCACAGTCTTAGGAAAGAAAAGAAACGGGATGTCAATCCGATCCTAAAGCAAACCTAAGCAAGAAGAGGAATCTTCTTGCAAAAATCCTCCAAGAACTTCGATCTTCCACACGAAGATCACAAACAGCAACTCTCCAATACGAACTTTGGAACTTCAATGAGATCTTCAAAATCACCTCCAAGAATGAGGGTTTGTGTTGCTAAGCGTGCGTTTTTGCCGCTAAACTTTAGGGTTGAAAGGTCGTAAGCGAGGTAGCGAGGTCGCGAGGCGAGGTGATGGAATCTTGCTTCATCCGTCCTTTTTATAATGCAGGGCAAAACGTCGGCCCGGCCCGATCTTCAAGAGATCATGGCTTCGAAACGTGGCGAAAGGATTCGCCAAGATCACGGTCGTGGAAGTTTCCACGACCGTAATTTTGAGGCGTGGAAATAAACACGGATATCTTCCACGGCCGTAATATCCCCTGGAATGAACATCGAATTCTGCTTCACAATCCACGGCCGTAATTTAGGGTAAAACCGTGATTCTTGCCTTCATTCGTGCATTCCTCAATCTAATACTCCAAATTGCTTCCAAAAGGTGTCCTTGATCTAGAGACACATCGACTCAACTCTCCTTTGCTCGATTCCGTTCGGAAATAGCTCCAAATCACCTATAATCAACATAGAACTCGTGTAGACATCTATATCGACAATATAGGCAATACTAGCTCATATATGCATAAAGCTCAATCAAAGACTATCAATATGAATCAATTACGACTAGAAAACGTGCCTAAAATATCACAATATTTCATGCTAACAGAAACCGGCATCCAAAACTTTTCTTGCAATTTTGTTTGCCCCAAAGTGCCCCCCACATGCTTCAGAATGACAGAAAGTTAGGACGGATTGTACCTCATTATCCGGAATGCAATGACGGATCACTTGGTCACTACAATGCTTCCAAAGGTAAGGATCGTCCCAAACGTAGTGTCGAGCTTCAGCCTTTACCTTCTCTCGTTGTGCCTTGGTGAAGTCTGGAAGATACTCCTTCTTGACAATGAAGTTCACAATGTCAGCAAAGCAAGGCTTAAAAGACTGGAGCTTAAGACAAACCTTTGTCGACAATTCCGCATGGGCGCCTAGACTGAGCCGCAGGGGCGGGAAGTTTGAGGCGCGGGGGTGGTTACACAACAGAGGGTTGTGTAGAATGTGTCGTATGGAAAACTTCCAGCTATCTCCTTTCCTTTTTCTGGTTCTTCTTCTCCCTTTACTAATCTACTCAGATGATCGGCCAAAAGGTTCTCAACCCCCTTCTTGTCCCGTATCTCTCGGGTTGAACTCACTTAGAAGGAGCACCCATCGTATCAATTGTGGCTTTGCCTCCTTCTTAGCCATGAGGTACCTAAGAGCTGCATGGTCAGTAAAAATAATCACCTTTACTCCAAGTAGGTATTGTCTGAATTTCTAAAGGGCAAAAACCATTGCTAGCATCTCCTTCTCGGTGGTAGAGTAATTCCTTTGCGCTCCATTGAGTGTCATAGACGCATAATGGATTACGTGTGAGGCTCGTCCATCCTTCTATCCTAAGACAACTCCTACAGCATAGTCGTTGGCGTCACACATGATTTCGAAAGGTTTCTCCCAATCCGGAGAACGGATGATTGGTGCACTAGTAAGACATGCCTTCAAAGTGTCGAAAGCTCTTTTGCAACTCTCATCCACTATGAAGGTGACGTCTTTCTTGAGCAATTCACCGAGATCTTCGATAAGTCTTTGATGAACCGTTGGTAGAAACCTGCATGACCAAGAAAAGATCGGATTTCCCGAACGTTAGTAGGATAAGGTAAACTTTGAATTACATCAACTTTTGCCTTATCTACCTCTATCCCTTTGGAGGATATTACATGTCCTAGCACGATACCTTGCTCCACCATGAAATGGCATTTTTCCGAATTATGAATTAGATTGGTTTCAACACATTTTTTAAGAACAAGTTTTAAATGTCCTAGACATGCATCAAAACTGTCTCCATGGACGGTGAAATCATCCATGAAGACTTCAATAAAGTTTTCTATGTACTCGGAGAAAATACTTATCATGTACCGTTGGAAGGTGCCGGGTGCGTTGCAAAGTCCAAATGGCATTCTGCGGTATGCAAAAGTGCCAAATGGGCAAGTGAAGGTCGTCTTTTCTTGGTCTTCCGGTGCAATAGCTATTTGGAAGTACCCCAAAAATCCATCAAGGAAGCAGTAGTATGGATGACCTGCAAGACGTTCCAACATTTGGTCAATAAAAGGTAATGGGAAATGGTCTTTACGTGTTACCTTGTTGAGTTTGCGGTAGTCAATGCAAACTCTCCATCCGGTTTGCGTTTTACTCGGGACCATTTCTCCATGTTGATTTTCCACCATTGTGATGCCTCCTTTCTTTGGAACCACTTGGGTTGGACTAACCCAAGTGCTATCTAAAATAGGGAAGATCATGTCTCCTTGGAGGAGCTTCAATACCTCCTTTTTGACCACATCCATCATTGGTGGATTTAACCTTCGTTGATGTTGCCGAGATGGTTTTGCTTCATCCTCAAGTAAGATACTATGCATGCAAGTTGATGGACTTATCCCTTTGATGTCAGCAATGGTCCATCCAAGGGCCGTCTTATGTTCTTTCAACACCTTCATCAACTTGTCTTCTTGACCGGTGGTCAACTTGTTGGAGATGATCACCGGCAAGGTATTGTTATCTCCAAGGAAAACATACTTGAGATGGGATGGAAGGTCCTTCAATTCTATGTCCGGTGCCTACACTATAGATGGAACAAGCTTCTCACTTGGGATTAGTAAAGTGGGCCCAATGGCCAAATTGGAGATAGGTAACCTCTTATGCCCATCTAGTTGGGCTATGACCTCTTTCATGCTGGATGTTAATACATATTCTAATTTGAAATCGTCAATGTTATGCTCAATTACATTTTTCAACTCATCAATATCAGAATTATCAAACACATCTTGCACAAAAGGTTCAACAATGTCAATAGCACATAAGAAATGATCATCACTAGGAAATTTCATTGCATCATAGATGTCAAATTCCACTACTTCACCATCAAACTCCATGGTTAGTTTGCCACTAACATAATAAATTTTAGTCCTAGCAGTTTTCGAGAATGGTTTACCTAACAATATGGGTGCAACATGCGAGTCATTTTCCATTTCCATTACGAAGAAATCAGCAGGGAAAATTAGGTTGTCTACCATTACTAATATATCTTCAATTATCCCTTTCGGGTATACATTCGATCTATCAGCGTGTTGTACTACAATCCTAGTTTCCGTTAATGGTCCAAGGCCAAGTGATTCGTAAATAGAATATGGCAAAACATTTATAAAAGTACCAAGGTCAAGCATGGCTTTGTCAAAACGAGTTTCCCCTACAACGCAAGGAATGCTTACCATGCCCGGATCGCTGCACTTCTTGGGCATTCTACGTTGAAAAACTGCAGAAACATGCTCACTCACTTGCACTTTCTGTTTCCCTTCCAGCTTCTGATTCCTCTTGATAGTGCAAAGTTCCTTCAAGAAACGAGCATAGTTAGGAATACTTTTCATTAACTTAAGGAAAGGGATATTTACCTTGCATTTGGAGAAGGTCTCAAAGAGATCCTTGTCCTCAATGATTCTTCTCTCTTTTAGTGCCTCAGGAAAAGGAGCTGGTGGTTTCTCAGAGTACATTGGTGGGAACTTAGGTCGGATGTAAGAATCCTTCTCAGCAGAACTCTCTGTCGAGTTTTCCGCAGGGGCGGCTGACTGCAGACGCAGGGCCGGCTCAGGGGATGTCACCGTAGGGGCGGGGACCTCCAGCCGCAGGGGCGGCGTCTGCTCAGAGTTGGACGCATTTGCAGCCGCAGGGGCGGCTGTGGGTGCGGAAAACTCGTCAGAGGGTTTGCTCTGTAGTTCTTTTTCTGGTTTCTGTTGGATTTACTTCCCACTCCTCAATGTTAGGGCACTAAAATTCTCCTTGGGGTTTATAATCATCTAGGAAGGCAAACCTCCGAAGGATCTAGCTTCAATCCTTGTTATGGCTTCCGCCATTTGCCCAACCTGTTTTTCAAGGTTCTTGATGCTGGATTCTGTTGTTTGGACATGAGTAGCAAAATGTTTAGTCAAAGCGTGCAGCATATCCTCAGTTGATTGATACTTACCTTGTCGGGGCTGTTGTTGGTTTTGTTGATCCCTCCAACGATAATTCTGTTGGTCACACCAGTTTGGCATGAAGTTCTGTGCATAAGGATCGTTCCTAGGCCTTTGCTGATGTGGTTGTCCATAACCTACTGCATTCACCTCTGCATCATCATCCTGGACTTGGGGACACATGTCCGTGGGGTGATATGGGTCAGCACACACTCCATATGCCTTCAGCTATTGTGGGGTTCCCATAAGTGTTAATCTCTTCACCATTTCCTTCAGTTCCGCAAGCTCATTGGAGATCTCACTCTTTCCGGAATTCATAGCATGAACACCTCTCTTGGAAGAAGTCCTTCCAAAGTTCCGGGTTCCTTCCGCTAGTTCCTGTATTTTTTCAAGAGCAAGGTCAGGGGTAGAGTTAGGAATGTTACCTCCGCAAGCCGCATCGACGATCCTCCTTTTGGTGTCAAGCAAGCCATTGTACAAGTACAAGACTAGATCCTGAGTTGAATATCCATGGAAAGGACAGCTGGATCGGAGGCGTGCAAACCGCTCAAAGTACTCATAAAGAGTCTCATCCGCCTCTTGCTCGATGTTGCTTATAGCTTTCTTCAATCTATTAGCCTTCTTGGCTGGAAAGTATTTCTCCAAAAACGCCTTGTGGAGATTCTCCCAAGTGTCGATGCTCCCGGATGGAAGGTGGTAGTACCAATCATCCGCTGCATCTTTGAGTGTGAAGCCGAATGCCCTCATCTTGATTTGCTCTTCGGTAATGTTGGCCGGCTTCATGCTCATACACACGGTATGGAACTTTCCAAGGTGCTTGATGGGGTCTTCACCACTTAACCCATGGAAAGATGGGAGCAAGTGAATGAGACCCGGCTTGAGCTCGAAGTTGACTCCTTCCCCTAGTGCGGGTATAGTAACCGCAAGAGGGAGTTGAGACAAAGTTACTTGAGTGAGTTGACGAAGGGTAGCATCAGCCATTTCTTATTGGAGTTGTTGTTGTCTACGTCGCCGGTTGTGTGTCCTCTCAATTTCTGGATCAAAGGGAACAAAGCCTGAGTTAGTAGCACGGGTTTGGACCATAAAAATGGTCCAAACCAATAATCAATAATAATAAAATAAAAATAACTAAGCTTCCTGACAACGGCGCCAAAGTTTGACTAAGGACTTTTCCTAAGGTCGTTCGTATCTTGTCAAAATATTTTCCGAACTCAACACTAAAGTAAGTATAGTGATAAAGTAAGGGTCGAACCCAAAAGAGTATGTGTTATTTTATTAAATTCAATTATTGATTATGGGACAAAGTAACAAGGGGGGGGGGTTGGAATGAATTGATGCACACAAAACATAAAAAAGCAAATAAAAGAGATTGATAAGATGATGATGAGTGAATCTACACTAGGCTGATTCTTAGCATGCAATTACTACTTTGGTGAGTTCCTTTTACAAGTTTCAAGTAATGTTCCCGTCTTGATCATATGTATGTGTTGAGCCAACCGGCATCAACACAACTTAACAAGTTAGTGTTCCGTAAACCTACAAGAACAAGTCACAAGTTAGCTTTCAAACAATATAAAGAGAAGATTAAAACCGTTAAACTAATCTTTATAATTGTGTTTCTTTTCCATCAAGCAATTACAACCCGTTATTACTTAAAGCTTACTACTAGACTAAAGACCCGAACCCGGAATCTATTAATCCTAGTTATTTGCATGCACTTAGAACCTAAGGTGATCAATCTTAAGTAATAACGAAAACATGCAACTTAGATAATTGAAGCTCAAGAAACACAAAACAGTACTGAATAAAACTTATATTAAAGGGAACTTACAACCAAAGTAATAATGCAGCCTCAAATCAACCCAATGTAGCAAGGAAACTTAGAAACTCAATACAAAGCAAGCAAGAGAGAATAAAAGTGGGAAATGATGGATGATTCTAGCAATCATCCATGGGTCTATTTATACTACAAATGACACTAAATGGGAGTAAATGGCCGGCCAAAACAGCCACCTTTAATGCCATAAAGGTGGTGTAAACAGCCGGAGTAAAGCCTCTGTCATTGAACTGCAGAGGCGGCTTCAGATCCGCAGGGGCGGTTCAGGCGAAAACGTTTGATCTTCTTCGTGGCTGCAGGGGCGGCCTGGCAGTTCCGCACGGGCGGATCATTAATGATCTTCAAAACGTCTAACTCTTCAACTTTTTGTCTCTTCAGATGTCGAGACGCAGGGACAACCCAGTGTCAACGCAGGGGCGGTGACACTGACTCTTCTGCTTCACAGCTCCACAAGGTGAGATGCAGGTAGAGGCGCAGGGGCACCGGTCTTCGCTTTTTCAGGATAAGTCACCGCAGGGGCGTCAGGGAGTGGCGCAAGGGCGGCGACAGTCTTCGTTCCTGGCACTGGAGAAGGCGCAGGCTGCGCTTTGGAACGTGGTGTCACCCGCAGGGGCGGTGACGCTGCTCCGCGGGGGCGGTGAGGCAACATAAGCTTTTCTTCGTGCATGGTCTTCGACACTAAAGTGATAAAAAGACTCTAAAAACTACCCTAAATGATAGTTATTCCATCACCTATCATGCGTCTTGTCCAAGGCTTGCCTAGGTTACCATGGGCCCTTTCCTTTCTGAGTGTGAGTGTTTAGTAGCATGTAAGGCATGTGTATGAGGTTAGGATGATGATTTTTATGAGATCGATATGTGCCGATTATGGCTTTGAAGATGTCTGGAAAGAAAACATTTCTTCAGAAGGAAGAAGGGGCAACCTTATAGAGGAAGTAAAGCGGAAAGCACGGGGTCAAAGAAGGTGGCTGAGACCGCGTTAGCCATGGTCGCGGCTCGACATCACCGCGCCTATGGTGACCCGTAGCTGCAGCAAGGTCCAGGCGCGGTCGTGGCTAGGCTAAGAAAGAAGAGGATATCACAGGGGGTGGCGTCAATGCAGGAAGGCGATCATCTTTCTTCTCAACGATTTCTTGATCAATCCTCTACTCCTCTGAGGTGCCAAGGCAACCAACCTTCATCATACATATATACTCATATGTAGACATCCAGGTGATACTAAACACAAGATTAATCTTGTGAGATTCAACAAAAAGAAGAAGAGAGAAAGGAAAGGAAAGACGGAAAGAGAGAAGGAAGCTTACCACTTCAGAATCAGAAGAGGGAAACAACACCTCACACACTTAAGTACAGATCCACATCATAACACACGTTCATCCTCATCACCAACATCATCAACTCTCTTCCAAACTTAAGAAAAATATCAATGAAGAACTAAGGGGAAAGGAAACAAGAGAAAAGAAGGAAGAACGTGAGAGAAGAAGGAGAAGGAGAAGTCTGGAATAAAGGAAGAAAACCCTAATCCAAATGGTAAACCAGAAACTTAAAAGGGAAGCAGTGGGGATAGGCGGTCAAAAATGAAGGCATCCACCCTGCACAACCGCGGGGGCAGCACCGCACCTATGGCTAAGCCGAGGCGCGGTCGCGGGGTCACTAAGATACTAGGGATATCACCTTAGATCCCCTTAAAAACAAGTTTGGTCCCAAAACTTGAACAACCCAAATCCTCTCAGACACATATGCCTGAAACACCCAAAATCCACAAGACTCGGGGCACTACTAGGCTAGGATGTCACATTGGTTCCTAACCCAAGCCTAATAACAAGTTCACTAAATCATACAACAAGGCACATATAGATGAAAAACCAAATCCATAAAACTATAATAACATACATCAAAACGTGTACAAAAACACAACTGAGTATAAAATGGTAATACATAACCATACATGTACAAAACATCCCAAAACCCTAGCATAACCGAGTGTACGGAAGCCCTCGGCTGGTCACCCATCTGGTTCACTATAGTCTTCCCATCCTGCAGAATATCTACAATACGGTATAAAACCATTAGCTAACAAATCATGAATAAGAATAATAGTAATAGCACATACCAACACATCAACACATCACAATATGCAATGCTCACAACAAAACCGTTTATTATATTCATTACGTTACATCATTACTAATCCAACATATTTGGTAACACAAGAATCCTCCGAAACTCGCCTCCGTTTCCGTCGCCTCCACCTCATTGTAACACCCCAAATGCGCAGGACTCGGGGCGCTATTGGGTAGGATCTCACAATGGATCCTGACCCTAGCCTAACAACAAGTTCACTAGATCTTATAACAAGGCACATATAGATGAAAAACCAAATCCATAAAACTATAATAACACACATCAAAATGTATATAAAATCACATCCGAGTACAAAATGGTAATGCATAACCATGCATGTACAAAACATCCCAAAACCTTGGCATAACCTAGTGTAAGGAAGCCCTCGGCTGATCACCCATCTGGCTCACTCTATAGTCTTCCCATCCTGCTGAATCTCTACAACACGGTATAAAACCATTAGCTAACAAATCACGAATAAGAATAACAGTAATAGGACATACCAACACATTAACACATCACAACATGCAATTCTCAAAACAAAACCGTTTATTATCTTTATTATGTTATACCATCACTAATTCAACTTATTTTGTGACACGAGGATCTCTCGAACCTCGCCTCTGTCCCCTTTCACCCCCAGGTTTGGTATAGGGTGAAAACTCCACCTGGTTTATAATGTTTTACAGGTGTTGATGATGGAAGACTTAACACAAATGTAGTAGTTGGATATACTAAACAATGTATTGATTATATTCTCTAGATGCTTGGTTGGTTTGAATTCAGTGCAGGTATTATCAAATATCAAGGGCCTTGATTCAAGGGCCTTGAAGTATAACTTAAGGACAAAGAAGATAGTGTTTACAAAAGGACGATCTCAAAGGCCTTGAAGTTATATGCACGAAGGATTCAAATGCAAAGAAGATCTTCCAGGAAGATTTGCTCAAACGGAAATTTTTTTGACAAATCTCTTTCAACCGGAGATCTCAACCGAAGATTTTCTAAAAACAAAAGCGGAAAAAAATCTTCTCTTTCGATTCAACAGAGGACGAGAAGATCAAGGAGCTGAGGACTCGACGTGTTTTCAGGAGTTGAAGATTTGCAACGTCTACCTTATCTCGAAACAAGAAACGATCTTCATGGAGAAGAAGATTCATCTTCAAACGGTCATCTCTACAACGGTTAGAAGACCTCTTCATAGAAGAGTATAAATGAAGATGATGGTCGAAGAAGAAAGACACACAAGCTTACACGGAAAACATCTTTACGTCTTCAAGCAATATAAACATTTTCATTCATTGTTTTTCTTTCTCTCATTTACGCAAAAGCTATATCCCCTTAGAGGGAAAAAACACAAGAGCTCCATTTGAAGATCTAAATAGTGTTATACTAGAGTGTGTGTCACTCTGCGAAATAACTAGGCTATTATAGCTAGGTTGAGAGTTGGAGCTAGATCGTAGCATTGGCTACAGTGAGAGAAGAAAGGGGATTTCTTCTAATTTGTATCTAGGACTCTTTGAAGCTAATAATAGATAGTTAGATCCTAAGGCTATACCCTGGGATGGAGAGTAGGCTATTTAGAGCCGAACTTCGTAAACATATCCTTGTGTCGATATTTTTAATTCCGCACCATATATACTTTATTGTGACTAACTTTGTTTTGCAGGAGCACGAAGTCAAGGCCCTTAAAAGTTGTTTCTAAGCCCTTGAAATCAAAGTTACACAAAGAGCACAGATCGACATCGAGTCCCTTCAAAGGAGTTTCAAGGCCTTGAGATTTAGTTTGCGAAAAGTTTCCATAATCTATTCAATCCCCCCCCTTCAAGAGTATCTTTTACCTTATTCATTTCACCTACTGGTTCTTCAATTGGTATCAGAGCTAGACTCACGTTTATTGATTTAACCATCAGTGAGACTAATCATGAATCCTTTAGGCGATGGTGGATTTTCTCAAGGAAGATCCTCATCTCGACCACCACTCTTCTGTGGCAACAACTTTGCTCAGTGGAGAGCACTCATGCGTATGTTCATTATTGACCAGGATATGAAGCTTTGGAGCATCATTCAAAATGGACCTAAAGTTCCAATGACAACGTTTGAAGGTGTCCATGTCCCAAAGAAAGAAGATGACTTCACACAGGCTGACCTGGATAGTGTGTCAAAGAATTACAAAGCAATGAACCTACTATACTGTGTATTAGATGCAAATAAATTCAACCGCATCTCATCATGCAAGAGTGCTACAGAAATATGGGACAAGCTTCTAGTCACTTACGAAGGAACAAGTCAAGTCAGGGAAATAAAGATTAGCATCTTTCTTAGACAATACGAACTATTCAAGATGAATCCAAATGAAACAGTCAAAGATATGTTCACCAAATTCACTGAGATCGTGAACAACCTGGACTCACTAGGAAAGATCTTAACAAATGAAGAGAAAGTGAGGAAGGTTCTAAGTAGCCTACCTAAAGCCAAGTGGGGACCAAAGATGACTGCTATTGAAGAAGCTCAAAATCTCACAACTCTTCTTCTTGATGATCTCCTTGGAAAATTCATCACACATGAAATGGTTCTTGGTGAAGAAGATGGAGAGCTCCCATCCAACTCCAAAAATTTGGCATTAAAATCAAGAAAAGATGAATTATCATCTAACGAAGAGGATAGTGATGACGATAATAAAGAAGATGCAATCGCCATGATTTCTAAGGGTCTCGCAAGAATTCTCAAGATTAAGAAACAATCTGCTAATAGAGAATATCCACGAGCATCAAAACCCCGAGGTAAGTTTTCTAACTCTAATAACAAAACTAGAGTACTGACTTGTTTTTAATGTGGTGAAACAGATCATCTTGTGAAGGATTGTCCAAAAAAGAAGAGGACCAACTTCAAGAAAAATGATCAAAAGAAGAAAGCTATGGTTGTTTCATGGAGTGATGCAGAATCAACAAATGAATCAGAAGATGAAAAAGAACAAGCAAACTTGTGTCTCATGGCCGATCATGAAGGAGATTCAAATCTATATATTTACAATGTGGTAAGTATAATTATGTCTCAACCTGAAATTGACCTGAAACAATTCCTTAAAGATATTATCATATGTGATAAGGAACATAGAATAAGGATAAATTCTTTAAAAGAAAAGCTTCTTGAACTAGAAAAAAAAATAAGTGAAATGTCTCTGGAAATTAAAAATCTTAACACAGAAATGGTAGACCTTGATGACAATATCAAGGCCTTGGAATCAGAGAACCTTATTCTCAAGGATAACCTCTCTTCTCTTCATCGAAACTATATCAATCTAGAGAAAGATAAAGTTGATCTAACTTTGATGTGTCAAGACCAGAAGGCTGCACTTATTAAGTTTACTCGTTCAAAAGCTAATCTTGAGAGAATGATGGGTGAACAACAATCCTCCCTTAACAAAAATGGTATAGGTTATCATAGGAGCTTTCCTAGAAAACCTACCACCACGTTTGTCAAGCCCAAAGGAAGCATTCATATGCCTACTTGCTTCTACTGTTGTAAAAAGGGTCATGTTAAATCTGCATGTCCTTATAGAAGAAATGATCCTTATATCATTAGAAATACCTATCCTTTATGTTTAAGGAAACATGTTAAAAAAATCTGGGTTCCTAAAGGTACTAGACCTCCAAACATGATCGAACCTGAGTATGAACCAAAAAATGCCATTTGGTCGACCCGAAAAGGTTGATGTTTGCTATTTTGCAGGATATCACCAAGGTAAAGGAGCACAATGGATATTAGATAGTCGTTGCTCAAGACACATGAGTGGAAAAAGCTCTTTATTCTCAGATTTAAAGAAGCAATCATCTGGAACCATTACTCTTGGTAATAAAGGAAAGTGTGACATAATTGACATTGGTAAAATTTGCTATATTTCATTTAACTTCATTGATGATGTTTATTTGGTTTATGGTTTGAAGTATAATCTGCTAAGTATTTCTCAAATATGTGATAAGGGTAATAAAGTTATGTTTGATTCAGATAAATGTGAGGTTCAAGATAAAAAGACTGGTGAAGTGGTGCTTACTGCTCCTAGATGTAATAATGTATATTCCATGAGTACTAACCAAGTTTCAGGAACTAAGCTAAAATGTCTAAAGGCCTTGACTGATAATCCAAGGCTTTGACATAGAAGACTTGGTCACGTAAGCATGCACACCATGCAGAAGCTACTTACAAAAGATATGGTACGTGGTTTTCCAAACCTAAATTTCAAGGTTAATGATCTATGTAAGGCGTGTACACAAGGTAAACAAACACGAGGTTCATTCAAACCTAAGAAAGCTGTAAGTTCTGCTCAACCCATTGAACTTTTACACATTGATCTTTGTGGACCTATGCGTGTCAAATCTTCCAGAGGCAAGCAGTACATCCTTGTTATAGTGGATGATTTCTCTCATTTCACATGGATTTCTTTTCTAAGAGAAAAATCTGAAGCTTTATTTGAGTTTTCAAAATTGTGTAAGGAGTTACCAACTTTGAAAAACCTACCAATTGTTTCTATAAGAAGTGATCATGGTAGAAAATTTGATCAACTGAAGTTTGATTTGTTTTGTGCAAAATATGGCATTTCCATAATTTTTCAGCTCCTAGAACTCCTCAACAAAATGGAATTGTGGAACGTAAGAACCGCACTCTTGAGGATATGCCTAGGACAATGCTTTTAGAAAACAATTTTCCAAAAAGTTTTTGGGCTGAAGCAGTAAACACTGCAAATTATATTTTGAATAGATATTTAATTCGCCCTATTTTGAAAAAGACTCCTTATGAACTCTTTAAAGGAAGAAAACCAAATATTTCATATTTCAAACCCTTTGGATGTACTTGTTTTATTCATAACAATGGCAAAGATAATTTTGGGAAATTTGATGCACTTAGTGATGAAGCTATATTCATTGGATATGCTTCAAATAACAAAGCTTATCGCGTTTATAACAAACGTACCAAAATTATTGAGGAAAACATTCATATCATTTTTGATGAAAGCAATGATGGTACTTTGAGTGAAAGTTTTGCAGATCTTAATCTGAATCAAAGAGAAGATCATAATTCGGATGAAGAGGAAGATCCTAAAGATCGAGATAAGAATATGCAGTAAAAGATTCAAGATACCGAAGAAAACCCTCAAGACCTTGAAACACACCTTCAAGACCTTGAAACAGGAAACTGTGATAACAGAACTCTGCTTCAAGGGCTTGAAACCCAACTTCGAGGCCTTGAGATTGGATCAACAGGTAATATACCAACGGTACCTGAATCTAGTCAAACATATGAAGCTCAACCTTCTGGATATGCTCCATCTGTCAAAAGAAGAAAATTTTAACACTCCTCATATCATCCACAAGAGAATATGATCTCAGATCCAAATGCTGGAGTTCAAACTAGATCTGAAGTGAACAATCTATGTGCCTTCTCCGCTTTTCTATCGCTTGTCGAGCCAAAGAACTACGTTCAAGCTCTTGAAGAACCTGATTGGATCATTGCCATGCAAAATGAATTGAATGAATTTGAGAGGAACAAGGTATGGACTCTTACTTCAAGACCAAAATATCAATAAGTTATTGGCACGAAATGGGTCTTTCGAAACAAATTGGATGAAAGTGGTAAAGTCATACAAAATAAAGCACGACTTGTAGCACAAGGCTATAACCAAGAAGAAGGTATTGATTATGAGGAGACTTTTGCTCCAGTTGCCAGGTTAGAAGCCATACGTATGCTACTTGCATTTGCATCTTTCATGAGCATTAAACTTTTTCAAATGGATGTAAAATGTGCTTTTCTAAACGGCTTCTTAGAAGAAGAAGTCTACGTTGGTCAACCTCCTAGTTTTGAAAATGATGAATTTCCAGATCATGTTTTTAAACTAGATAAAGCTCTTTACGGTCTTAACCAAGCTCCTCGAGCTTGGTATGAAAGATTATCTAAATATCTTCTTGAAAACAATTTCAAAAGAGGTTTGATTGATAAAACATTGTTTATCAAAACTAGAGGCAACGACATTTTAGTAGTTCAAATCTATGATGATGATATATTATTCGGTGCTACTAATGATTCCCTCTGTAAGAAATTTTCAAATATTATGTGCAGGGATTTTGAAACGAGCTTAATGGGAGAACTAAATTTCTTTTTTGGACTTCAAGTTCCACAAGCAAAGAAAGGAATTTTTCTCAATCAAAGCAAGTATACTAAAGACTTGCTTAAGAAGTACAAAATGGATCAATCTTAGGTTGCAAAGACTCCTATGAGTTCAACACTTTCGATAGATCATGACAAGAATGACAAAAGTGTAGTACAAAAGGAGTATCTAGGTATGATCGGTTCATTGTTGTATCTAACTACTAGTCGTCCTCACATTATGTTAAGCGTGTGCATGTGTGAAAGATTTCAAGGTGATCCTAAAGAGTCACACTTGATAGTTGTGAAAAGAATTTTTTGGTATCTCAATGGCACTAAGGATCTAGGGTTATGGTACCCACGTCAAAGCTCATTTCATCTTGTTGGCTATTCACATGCAGACTTTCCAGGTTATAAGGTCGATAGAAAAATTACTTCTGGATGTTGCCAATTCTTAGGGTCATCCCTAATTAGTTGGCACTCCAAGAAGCAAAATTTTGTTGCCCTATCCACACCTGAAGCTGAATATATAGCTGCAGGATCCTGTTGTGCACAAATTTTTTGGATTGCTCAACAACTTCGTGACCTTGGCTTTGACTTGTAAGGTATTCCTATAAAATGTTATAATACTAGTGCTATTTCTATAACCAAAAATCCTGTGCAGCATTCAAGGATTAAGCATATTGATGTAAGACATCACTTTATACGTGATCATGTTGAGAAAGGTGATGTTTCGATCTCTTTTATCTCAACTAACTTGCAGCTTGTAGATATCTTTACCAAGCCTCTTCCTGAGGAACAATTTTAATTTTATTAGATTGGAGCTTGGTATGTTGAACAAGGAAGCATTAACGTAGGGGGAGTAAACGAGTTTAATTGTTCCCACGCATGCATCCCAATTGATGTTTTCAAGGGCCTTGAAAAAAAAAATTCAAGGGGCCTTGAAACATATTTTAAAGGGTACATTAATAAAACGGATCAATTAGAAATTCATATCCTTTAGATATTGAATTATCTAATTTTTATTCTTTAAAATGGTTTTAAAAAGGTTTTGTTATCAGATTCAAAGGATTTTGAAAAGTGGTTACCAAAATTTATGGAAAGAATTTTTATCATCTATGATTTTCCCAAGATCTTAAAATATCTTTTGATCTTACGTTGATAAGACTTCCTTCCTTAAAACCTCTTCTCTTCCCTCTTTATTTCTTCCGCTTCGTCTTCCCTTTGAAAGAACAATGCTTTACTCTTTCGATTTTCCAAACCCTCTTCATCTTCTTCTCAAAATTCTTCATGGCATCCAAGAGACATTCAATGGACGAAACAACATCATCTGTCCCCAAACGACAGAGGATACTTCAAGTATCATCTGATTCCGACTCGAGTTCCGGATATGGGTCAAGCTCGAGTTCGTCGAGTTGGTTTGCAAGTTCAACGGCAGCCAAGAAATGGCTAACAGAGTATGATGATCGCTACCAATGCATGTGTGAGCCGGTTCATAGCGAACTGTTTACAAGCTTCTCATTGCCGGGACTAGAAGTGCTTCAGGCAAGCTCAATCTGGATCATGTTAAACCCAGGAGAATCCGCGTACCCTCGACTGACCAGGTTGTTCTACACAAACTTAATGGCAAGAAGAGAAAGAGGAGAATGGACTATGGACTCAGTCATCAAAGGTAAGAAAATCACCATTACCTCTGCGATAATTGTTGATATCTTTGGATTTCCTCTATATGACGATTCAACATCGTCCAACACTGCTAGAACTATAAGATTAGCCAGAGAACAGTTTCTTCTTCCCAATGCTTTATCACCACCCACTATCACTTGTTTAACTCTGGATGCCAGAATCATCTATGCTATTTTAGACAGATGTGTAGTACCCAGGTTTGCTAACAAGGATATCATCACCAATGCTTTGCTGATTTTAGTCTACAATGTGATGAATGGGTTGAAAGTAAATCTGCCTGAAATAATCTTGTCTCATATGGTAAATGTCATAAATTCTCCAAGCACTAGTCACCTGCCTTATGGGAATCTACTTCCCATAATCTTTAGGCATTTCTCAGTTGATTTTTCTAGTGAGGATTTGCACATTGTCAATGGAGGATTGGATGAAGCTTTCTTTGAGACCATAGGAATTCAAAAGACTAAGGTATATTTCAGTACTGTATGGGTTTTGAAGGAGCAGCATAATGGAATTTCACTACAGAGCAGCGTCTTGAAACTGTAGAGAGAGTAGTGGACTCACTAAGATCTGATCTTGTCCATTTTAGAGCTTCAATGACCGACAAGATGGATGAAACACAAGATTTAGTGGGTATTCTTAACCAGAAAATTAACTAGTTGTTTCATGTTAGTGCTTTGTCTATTACAGCTACTAGCAATATCATGCCCATCTCAGAAGATGATGGACAGGCGACTACAAAAGATGCAGAAAAGGTTATGACTCAATGTCATAATATTATTAAGGATAAACCCATTCACCAACCATTGCCAGAAGATCCACACATTCTGACTATCGAAGAGTTTGGGGTGGTCAAGAAATATGACAAGAATTCTGCACAAAGGGGAACATATTTATCTCTCAAAGAACGTGAACTTACTGATGCTAAGGATTTTTGGAGGGATATGTGTTTTAGAGACTACAATGGGAAAGGAAGCTCCTCTAGATGGTACAAGGAAACTTTAAGTTCTCTGCCTGTCATGACTATTTTTTGAAAAAAAATTTTGTTTGTGAAAATACTCTCTTTTTGGGTCTGTAATCGGATTTAAAACTCCCGTACCGTAACTGTTTTTTCTCCCTTGTTGAAAGACAAAGGGGGAGAAGTGATGATCCGACATTTCGATATACTGTATTCTGCATTTTTAGTTTTGATTTTCATATGCATTGCTAAACTAACAAATGCAGGTACGATAAAACATTTGTGTTGTCTTCCATCAAGGGGGAGATTGAAAACTCCACCTGGTTTATAATGTTTTACAAGTGTTGATGATATAAGACTTAACACAAATGTAGTAGTTGGATATACTAAACAATGTATTGATTATATTCTCTAGATGCTTGGTTGGTTTGAATTCAGTGCAGGTATTATCAAATATCAAGGGCCTTGAATCAAGGGCCTTGAAGTATAACTTAAGGACAAAGAAGATAGCGTTTACAAAAGGACGATCTCAAAGGCCTTGAAGTTACATGCACGAAGGATTCAAATGCAAAGAAGATCTTCCAGGAAGATTTGCTCAAACGGAAAGATTTCTGAAAGATCTCTTTCAACCGAAGATCTCAACCGAAGATTTTCTTAAAACAAAAGCGGCAAAAAATCTTCTCTTTCGATTCAACAGAGGACGAGAAGATCAAGAAGCTAAGGACTCGACGTGTTTTCAGGAGTTGAAGATTTGCAACGTGTACCTTATCTCGAAACAAGAAACGATCTTCATGGAGAAGAAGATTCATCTTCAAACGGTCATCTCTACAATGGTTAGAAGACCTCTTCATAGAAGAATATAAATGAAAATGATGGTCGAAGAAGAAAAGACACACAAGCATACACGGAAAACATCTTTACGTCTTCAAGCAATCTAAATATCTTCATTCTGTTTTTCTTTCTCTCATTTACGCAAAATCTATATCCCCTTAGAGAGAGAAAACACAAGAGCTCCATTGGAAGATCTAAATAGTGTTATACTAGAGTGTGTGTTACTTTGCGAAGTAACTAGGCAATTATAGCTAGGTTGAGAGTTGGAGCTAGATCGTAGCATTGGCTATTGTGAGAGAAGAAAGGAGATTTATTCTAGTTTGTATCTAGGACTCTTTGATGCTGATAATAGATAGATCCTAAGGCTATACCCTAAAACGGAGAGTAGGTTATTTAGAGCCAAACTTCGTAAACATATCCTCGTGTCGATCTTTTCAATTCCGCACCATATATACTTTATTGTGACTAACTTTGTTTTGCAGGAGCACGAAGTCAAGGCCCTTGAAAGTTATTTCTAATCCCTTGAAATCGAAGTTACACAAAGAGCACATATCGACATCAAGTCCCATGAAAGGAGTTTCAAGGCCTTGAGATTTAGTTTGCGAAAAGTTCTCATACTCTATTCAACCCCCCCTTCTAGAGTATCTTTTACCGGCCTTATTTATTTCATCTACCTGTTCTTCATAGGGGATCTACCTCCCCCCTGGTGGACTGGTCGCAGAGCACCTCCACACTCTCGGCGAGCTACAGGCAAGTGGTCACGACCCGTTATAATACACTTGGGCCATTTAAATATACACATATGGTCATCTAGTCTGGTTTAGTGTTCGCTCGAAAGTGTGTGTGCAAATAAGCTTTAAAATTATAAAACTGAAATAAAAGCAAAGAGAACCCGTAGTGTACGGATCGGCGCAATAAAGCAAGAATTCAAGAGTATCGAACTTAGGGATTTGGGGGGAACAAATTCAGTTTGTAAAATTGTCTCGCAAGTAAAAAGCTTTTATAAAGATGATAAGGAAAACAACGATTCTAAATATTCAGGTATCCAATTGTTGCCATCGATTCAAGATGTTCTAAGGATATAAGGACAGAGTTGGGATTGCAAAGGTATATCTAAGGTAGGGAATTGTACGGCGAAGTTCCAAAACCCATATATCTTAGCCAAAGGCTCTCTCTATAAAGGTTGTTGAGGCTGCAGTATAGAAAGGATCAAACGATAAGAATTACTCTCAAATACCCATGCCCAAACCAAGGGAATCAAAGATAAGCCAAAACGGTCAAGGTTGTGACACTCGAAACCAAAGTAGAGGATGTTGAGTCTCACTACTACCTAGAAAAGATAAGCCAAAACTAGGTTAAAGCAAATCTTTAACTTTGGATCAAAGCAAAAGCAAAGGACATACGACAGAGGAAACCACGGTCGGATCTTGAAGAACCACGGCAGTGGAACTCAAGAACAGGCCGTGGCAAAGGTCAACGACGAGGTTTCTCGCAACTCTCAGGGTCCAATCTGTTTTAGTTCAATCTATCATTATCTTTGCCACAACTATCAACCCTTCACCTTAGAATCGCTTAGGGTTTAGCCAACAATTATCATAATCAAATTAATAATCAAGTTTAAAAGAGAAAAGAGTAAAACTTCGAAACCTTAATAATATCCGAACAATCAATCTCAAAGATAATCAAAGTGTTCGCTCCAAACGGTGTGTGCAAGCTTTGAATTTATAACCGAGGAAATATGCTTAAACAAGAATGCGAACCCACAGTGTACGGATCAATTATAGTAAATGCAAGAATTCCAGGGTGTCGATCTCAAAGACTTAGGTGAAACAAAGCTAGTATAGGTTGTCAATGTAATTAATAACCACAAAAGCAATTAAAGCAATCAAAAGATGATAATAAAGTCAATAAAGGGGAATATGCAAATTGTAGGGATTAAAGCATCCAATTGTGGTTCCAACTCAAGATCTCAAGATAAGCGGACAAAGCTGAGGTTTTGCAAAGGGAATGTGTTTCTAAATGGAATAGATCACCGGGTAAGTCTCACTACTCACTAACTCTAAACCAAAAGCTCCTATTACCGGGTAAGTCTCAAGGTACTAAGGAAAGGAATTATAATCTCAAACTAACACTCCAACTAAGGGAATAGAATCGACCTTTACCGGGTAAGTCTCAGGCTAACTCACAAAGATGGAATTAAGGCATACTCAAACCCCAATAAAGGATAAACCTTTATTACCTATACTTATGATCTTGGGTAAACAAACAAAGGAATCACCGGGTAAGTCTCATCCTAGGCTTGCATTGAACCAGGAAAGGTGTAAAAAGAATAGGATTTGGCAAACTCTAACACTTAACTCTCAATTTCGGATCAGAAAGGTCACCTAGGTCAGTCAAGTTCCACCCCGGCCGAGATGTTCATCGACTGAACGAGATGTTCTAGGGTTAAGAATAAAGACTCGAGCTTTCAGGGTCCTACTGGGATTTAAGATTATTCTATCATTGTTTTTCCCACAACTTTCAGCCAATCACCCTAGAATCGCACAAACAAATTAGCCACTCATCATCATGAAAGCAGTAATCAAATATTTGGGAAGAGAATGCATATTTGAACACAAAAACCTTAAGAATAAGGCTTCAATAACTGAATCAAATATCACACAAATCAGCGTTCCTTAATCAAAAATCACACAAAGACAACAAACCAAAGGAAATCTAAGAAAGTCTTACAAATCCCCTTAAAAGCTATCTCCGAACTATCAATCCTTCCTTGATTGATCTTCAATCTTCTTTCCTTCCTTCAAAGCTTCCAGAAAATCCTTTCTTTTTTGGTTATTCTCAGCCTCTAAGCATGCGATGATGTAGCGGGGATGCTGAATTGTGGAAAATCCGGCCCTTTTTATAGGAGAATTATCTTCTAAAGATAATAATATCTTAAAAAGATAATATTCTAATAAAATATATCCATATCTCTAAAATAGATCTCCCAAATATATGATCTTCCTTCTAGAAATCCAGCCCAAAAATATAAGATCTCTCCTTCAAAAAATAAAAGATCTCAGCCAAATAAAATATATCTCGCCGCGTCGGAGTATTCGCCTCGGTCGGGGCGCTTCTCAAGATCACCTCGGTCGAGGTGGTACTGTAGCTGACCGAGGTGAATCTCAGTTGAAGGTGAAATCTCTTAAATCTGATCCAAAGTAAATCTTCTTTGTTAATTCCAAGCTTTCTGGGTTCTCTTTTAAGCTTCTAAATGTAGCTCTAATGACTCATTTGCTCTTGAGCTCCAATTCGATCCAAAATGTGTCATTTTACCTACGATTACAACGAAACTTGGTGTAGACCTCGATTCCCGCAAAGGTAGATGAAATGACAATATAATCACATAATATACATTCAAACATGCAGATTATTGAAGATAAAACGTCTAAACAGGTCCCAAAATATAGACTATAATTCATGCTATCAAAATACCCCATACTTGTCCCTTGCTTGTCCCCAAGCAAGTTCCAAATCTTAGATAGAGGATAGAATGGATTATAAGTCATAAAGATCAATGAAAAGTATTTCAAAACATTTTAATGGTGTGCTCCACTCATAGATCACTCTAAGAGAATGCTTCATGGTAATTAAAATCAAAATATGATCAAAACATTTTATAAATATAAGAAAGTTGTTCATCTTTGCATAAAATCATAGAATGCATAATAAATCATTATTATCGAAATTAATCATGTATAATCCAGTTAAAACCACCAAGTCAATCAACAAGCTCGAGGTCTCAAGGGCTTTCAAAAGAAAAGTCAAGAAACGTGTGAGGGTGGGATGTATATAGGGAATGTGGTGCTAGAATCCGGGAAAAGCATCTTCACTTCACTTGCTTTGAACTTCAACATCTTCCATCAATCAACTTTGCTTATTTACTTTTTTACTTTTTGGGATGCATGGACAGAGGTGCACAATAACCGAAGCCTAAGAAATCAGCAATCATCAATTTCTCGAGATGCCTCAAACCCTTGATGCACATACCATGACCCGTTAGGAATATCGCTCAATCTGACTTTGGCAAGACACAAACACCCGGCTATATGAATGGTGCCGAGTTACTCATCATCATGATTGACTTCCCCAAACCTATTTGTTTCTTTCTATCTTCCAACAACATCTCATCTTTTCTTTCACTTGCTTGCTTCCAAATTCCCAGATAGGTAAAGGGAGGCAAATATGTATATGAGGGGCTAAGCATGATCAAGAAGAAGAAGAGAAGAGAATGAATTGTCTTAATCATCCCATGAAGAAAGTGAGAGAACTCATCATGTGGTGTCAACCTTCAAATTCAACATAATTTGGATAAAAATAAAGTATTAAACACGCCAAAAATTTCAAACAAAGCATTTAGCAACTTAAACATATCATAAAACCTTTCAAACATATAAAGATTTCAAAACTAGTGTGCAAACAAAATTTTCACTAAGGTCATATCCAGATAAGAAGCACAAAAATCGTTTCGAAAACTTTCTCAGTTAAACCGCCTCGGTCGAGATGTTCTAAGTCAACCGAGGTGCTGCACCTCGATTGGTCAGAATCACTTCGGTCGAGGTCATAAATTTTTTTTTCTTAACCAGTTTTTGACGTTTTTCTCAATCAAATAACTCGTATGCATGCATGTAGTCTCAGATAAAAACATAGAGCAAGATAAAACAACAATATCTGGTAGAGTCATCCAAGCATACACATAAGTCATATAAATACATCCAAATACCCCATACTTGGGATACATTGTCCCAATGAGTCAAAATAAGTCTGAAAAATAGAGTACTCACCGGACATAAGCTGAGCTGCATAATAAATAAATAAAAGAAATCACTGCAAGTTCTAGTCCTGATATGCTGGTGGTGGTGGTGGATATGGCATGTACGGATGATGGGATGGGTCAAAAGGGTAGCCCATAGTATGCTGGAACTGGATCTCCATCATCCGGCGCTGGTAGTGCTGGCTCTCCCTCATCTCCAACATGTCCAAGGATAGGGCGGCGTAAGAGTCGATCATCTGATCCGTCAGCTCGTCAATCCGTCAGTGAGCTATGGGATCCCACTGTCTACGGACTCTGCGCCTAGCAGGACGTGATGGTGGTGCAGCTGCCTCCTCCTCTGTCTCCTCGTCATCTAAGTCGACAACTGGCACGCTGGGACCGGCTGTATTTGTCCCTGTCTCCATCGCAGCACCGCCATCGTCCTCCTCATCATGATCCTCCTGCACCTGAGCTGTTGCATCTCTAGCATCCTCAATGTAGGGAATCCATGCATTGGACCAGTACTGTGGATCGTAGACGGAGAATTGGGATGACCACCTAATACCCTGAGGGGCAGTTTGCGCCCAAGGAATCGCCACATATGGCGTAGTGAGTCCACGAGGAACTAGAATCCTCCTGGTGATCATCTCCTACAGACCTAGCGGCTTGGCAGCCGCCACTAATGTACAAGCGCTCAAATCCAACCCCATCACTGTCGCTATGTGAGTCACTAGACCGCCACAACAAATGTCTCCCTTCCTCTTGGCCTTGATCCGGTGCAGATCCTTAGCTATCGTCGCACCGAAATTAGGCCCTCCCCGGTCACCATACAAAACAGACTCAGTAGCTCCCTCTGTCTAACCTTCTGGGGCATCTCAGTACGCGCCAGAAGTGTCTCGTTAAAAATACGGTGGGCGAGTCTGAAAGCGAGGTGGAAAATAATCCTCTCCCTGGAGTCTTCAAGTCTCCACCTATCAGCATGCTCAACTACATGAGCTATCTGTCCCCAAAACTGTCGAGCTACGGCTCGAGAAGGGAAGTCGGGAACTGTGGGGGTTGGGAAGCTGAAGACGTCTCTCCACTGATCCATCGGAACTAAGTAATTCCGGTTCAGCAACCGGTACTTGATGGCCCTCTTCTCAGGCAAGTTACTCAGAGAACTCACAAACTCCAATGTAGGCTCGAGGTAGGCTGGAGCTCTAATATCCATGAACTGCTCCAATCCTACCATCGAGACCATCCGCCTCAAATCATCAGCAACATAAAGGTAGGTGTAATGACCCATTTATTGGGTGCGTTTTAGATTTTTATTCTTTCCGTATTTTTTGTTATTTGTTTTTGTAGGCCTCAATATATTTTACGAGTTTTGATATGTATATACTTATATTATCCGCATTTACACAATTATATTATCCGGAGATTTATTTTGATAAATTCCGGGCCTAACCGGAATACGACCAATTTAGACTTTTTCCTTCGTTCTTTTTATTTTGTTTAACCGGTAAGATAAAATAGCTGGGCCGTAAGGACGGGCCGGCCCATGAGACCCTTCCTTCATGAGTGGCCCGTCAACCTTCTTCCTTCCTAACCCTAACTCTCTCAAAAGTGATCTCTCACGTAAGTTGGCCGCCATCTGCGTTCTTCCTCCCTCTCCTCACTCTGATATGGGAAGCGGCCGCTGGTGCAATCTTCATCTCTCTCGTTGGAGTCTCCCAAACCCTAGCCGCCTCTCCAGTGAATCTCCTCTCTCTCTCACCGCAGCCGCAGCCGTTGAAGACGGCTGCCGTCTGCCATTTGTTGGCTGCACCGAGGGTCGCCGCCGAGTCCACCGATGGGCCTTCCTTCCTCTCCACCGCAGACCAGCCCCGATGATTCTCTCCTTCGTCTTCTCTACAACCGGTGCCACTAGTCGCACCACGAACCTCCAGTCCTGCACCAGAGATGTGCGAGAGTCGAACAAGAAAGGCTCAACCGTAATGTAGCCGGTGGTTGCTGCCCAATTACCGCCGGATTTCCGCCACCATTGCTGCCAGTCCCGGTACCGAAGACGTGGCATGTTGGCCCACGAACTGGTCACCAGATTCCGTCGTTGGAGGCATTTGCTTCACTCAGCACTAGCAACCGGCACCATCTCCTGGGCTGCTTCTTTCAGGCCACCAGTGACGCCCCTCTACCCCATTAGCACCAGCAATCTTCTTCATCTTCTTTTGGTCTGCTTTAGGGTGAGAGTCTCTTGTACGTTAAACTCTAAATTGTGAAATTAGTGATTTTGTATGTCCAAGCTTGCTTAGTTTAAGTGTGTATGTTATTATAGGTAATTGTGTTTATAATGATTTCTGAATTTTGTAGTTATAATCTTGGTTTGATATATGTGGAAAGTATGGGTTTGTTGAATTAGAAGTTATTAGGGCTAAGTGAATTATATTGTAATTGGGTAATTTTATTGATTAAATGTAAGTAGTTGTTGTTTTTGGTGAAGTTTGTGATGATAGTGGAATTTGACCTATTATGATTAGGTAATTTGTATATTGTGGAAATGTTGGGTTACGTTGTGTATGGATTTAGTTGTTATGTACGATTGTATGCCAAGTAGTGGCTTGAAACCTTAGATGAGTGTTTGAGGTTGTCGATGTTCTAAGCCTTGATGTGCGTCTGATCTTAAGATGGTTATAAGGGTGTAAGCGTTTGTTTGTTCTTGTGAGGCTTGGGAGGCTTGAGGTTGTGATTATATGTCGGTTGAGGTTGGGGACTAGGATGTGAGCATCCTAGCATAGCATTTCTATCGTTGAGATCATCTAGACTAGACATGTTTTATTCTAGTTTATGTTGTCATGGTTTATGATCTTACGAGATCATCGGGTCTAGAAGTTTAAGGACTTCTAGATCATGAGAGTGATGTTGATTTCGTGCCTTGTTTTGATCAGGCGTTGAGTACCTTCCTACGAGAAGTTGAGAGCGGTATTTGTCAGTTTAACTTTGAGACGAGGTAAGTCTCCGGACTTACTTAGCTCGTATTCTTTGTATTAGCATTGATGTGTGTTGGGTGGTGTGTGTAACTGTTTATGTTATAACAACGGAATCGGAAATAGGATTACCGACCTTTGTATTATTTTGGCCCAAGTGTATGATAACGGGTGGTGACATCATCTACCTAGCTCTTGCGAGAGTCTAGGAGGTTCTCGGCGACTAGCCGTGCTGGTTAGACGGTCGAGGCATCCGTACCGTTCCATGTCGGAAATAGGGACCGAGGCGGAACCACGGTGGTCTCGTGTGACAAACCTAAGTTGAATTAGAACGCGATACGACTTAATAATAACAAAGATAATAAACCGGATTGGTGTGCTTTGAGTATGTTGTGTTCTATGTTGAGTTCCGTGTGTTTGTGCCTTTCCCATTAGTTCTAATGCCTCGAATATGAGCTAACGGTTTATACCGAATGTTGTAGTTGCCTTGCAGGTTAGGATTGCGGCCGAGAGATCCAGAAGGGTGGGCAGCCGGGGTCCGTACATTTTAGGAAGGGTTTTGAGTTGGTGTTGTCTCGTGTTTTGTCTTCCGGTTTTACGTTTCGTGTGCCGCTTGTTGGGCGTTTGTTTTGAGTTGTACCTCGGCTGAAGTTTGTTGTTGCATTCTTTCGGGTTTCTCATCATTTGCATAAAAATTTATTTATGTTTTTGCCTTTATTTGTCCCATGTTGGAAAGGTCCGGTGAAGTTGTTGTCAAGTAAAGGGTCCGGACCCATTGTAAGGTCTCGTCCGTAGCATCCCGATATCCTGCGGATTCGGGGTGTTACAAAGTGGTATCAGAGCCCTAGGTTGACAACAATGGCACTCGCAATCTTCTAAAGGCCGATTAAGGAATAAACAGAACCCCACTGGTTCTAAGTTTTTGTTTTCAAAATCACATGAATGAGTCGGGGTAGAATGTACGGACCACCACTCCTTCCGCGGATCGCGGCAGTATAGTTATTGGATTTTTAGTATATATATATAGATATGTGTATGTATGTAGATATGTATCGTGGACCTAGGATCTTTTTAGACTATTATTATATGTCGATTATAGTTATGCATGATGGACTTGTTATGTTGTTATGGTGACATGACCTTTATATTGATATGAGTTGTACATGTGGCAAAATATATTATATTAGTGCTTGAAACTCGTTTTATGATAATGGTTTCCTTAGATGTGTTATGCTGATAGCATGCAGACATAGGACTTATATAGTTATATACGTATACTAGGATATATAGTGACATATGGATGCTAGACCTTATAGTTGGGATGATAGAAAGCTATCATCGCCTCTTGGATGACACCGTTTGACTTAGGATAGTGGGAATATGAGGATATGTATGCTCCCATACCGATTTGAGTATCATGTTCTGACAAACACCTTAGTGTTTCTCAAACTCCTTTAAGAGGACATCAAAACGGAAGATTAGAGATGACATAAACGAAGGACAAACAAGTGGGAGAGAACCTTGAAATAGCTTAAGCAAAACTGAGAAGGAAGTCGTACAAGTAAGGAAGTGACAAGAAGAGACAAGTGGGGGGTTCCCAAAGGAATCGACGATTGAACAAACAATGAAGCAACTAGAGACAATGAACGTAAGATTTTTCCAAGGGCAGTGTCGAGGAACTAAAGATGCGAATCAAGTAATGAGGACTACATTCTCGCTCGAGAATAAAAGTGGCGTTCTAAGTAAGACGA
Source organism: Fagopyrum homotropicum (assembly GCA_033239125.1). Taxonomy (NCBI): domain Eukaryota; kingdom Viridiplantae; phylum Streptophyta; class Magnoliopsida; order Caryophyllales; family Polygonaceae; genus Fagopyrum; species Fagopyrum homotropicum. Next base: position 87,927,058 of record BSWB01000006.1, read on the forward strand.
GTTCTCAATAGACACTCCTAATTATGGGAGTCAAGATGAAAAGAGTGGTCAAACAATAGTGAAAGATTGACGAGAGCCGTAAGTTAAGGTTGCAAGGCTACCGAAGGGTGAAGTGACGATTTTTGCAAGATTCTAAGCAGGTGACTTATTCAGAAATTTGAGAGTTACGAGGAGGATCACATGGTGGAAGTTCACATAGTGGGATTACTGTGGAGAGTCAATCGTTTTCCGTCATTGTGATGAGACTGAGCAACGCTAAGAAGGAGGAAACGTGTACGGATGATGATCTTCAAAAGATGAAAGATAAAACAAGGAGCTAAGATCAAAGGACTTAAGTTGCCAACCAAGAGGAGTGAGAGTGGATGCTAATGAATGTCAGAATATTTGAGAAGTGTTTTTGTAAAACATTATGAAAAGCGGTTATGCCTATGAAGGCGGGTCATATGACACGAAAGAGCTGGGAGGTATAGTTATCTTACAGAAGCGGAAGGAAGAGGGGAGCGTAATAGGAGCTAACATAGTCGGAAGTAGAGTAATGTGAACTAGTGAAGTTAATGCAGAATATCCCAAGAAGGTATCCTTTAGGAGTATGTTAACATGGAAGTGTGGTAGGAGGGTAAGTCGTTAATCTTGGAGAGGGTCATCAATGAGTTAATCGGTGACCACCAAAAATGCACAGGTGCGGGTTGTATAATGGTGAATGTAGGTGGGGAGAGTAATCCAGGTGTGGGATCATGAAGAAGGGTAACGAGAACTCAGAATATTCGTGGTGGTTGAATGTCGGCAATGAAGAGGTATACCAAGGGAAGTGTAAATATCTTAATCAAGTGACAATTAACCGATTCTAACAAGTGATGGCAACGTACCTTGTTGAGAGGGATTGCAACGAACTGGTGTGACCTTCTTAGGTCATGAGATTGTCATATGGAGAAATGACACGGATTAGATTAAAGGGAACTAGAAGGACGAAGAGAAATGTGAGTCTTCTATGGCTATTGTGCGTAAAGGGGGAATATATAGGGGGAGGTGTGTTATGTTGTTCTAAGATGATGGATGTCATGTTTTCGTGAGCCAAGCTGAGTTAAGGGTTTGGGACTCGCATGGAGAAGCCATAGTGGCTATGACATGAAAAGAGGAATCAAGATTAAGGCAATGCGGCAAGCTTAGAGTTATGATGTTAGTGCTTGGTGGAATAATGAGTGGATATTTCAGCGATTGTGGTCAGGAAATTTCACCTAAAGGCATGCTTGTACGGTTGTGAAGTTGTTCTTGGAATACAAAGAGATGCATAAGGTGACCAACAAGGGAAAGAGAGGACTGAAGTTTTGAAGTTCGATGTTATTATGAGATGTACAAGAAGTACATGAATGATTAAGGTTAGAGCCTCTATGGTCGGTTTGACGTTGCATAAGGAAATGAATTGTAAAGTTCTACACCTACTTGAAGAAAGATGTCTAGGGTGAAAGCTTATGTAGTATACAAGGAGTTCCTCCCATATGATGGGATGTCGGAGGAAGCGAAGAAGATTGTATCGACTTGTTATACGGCATGCTTGAGTCTTGTAGTTAGGACTTTTGTGCCTAAACACACGTGCGAAGTCAAGAGATGTTATTAACACCTTTCCTTTGAAGTGAGAAGAGGGATTATGTAATAAGACTCTTGCTGTTCTCTTCTTTTTCTATTCTCTTTGCTCTTATCTTCTTCTGTCTCTCTTGATGTATTGCTCTTCTGAATACTTCTGGTATTTCTCGTTCTATGTAATAAGACTCGAGCAAGTTCCCTGAGTTTTAGAGATGAAAGATCTTTGAAAGGGACGGTGAGCATAATAGCTACGGATGGAACATTACACGTATTGACGGACGTCACCCCAACAAGATCGGGGTGGACCACTTGTCAAGCGTTAGGACTAGACTGTGTCGGTTATTACGATATGTGATGGGTAGAGAAAAGATAGAACCCGAGATAGAACGGATTTCAATGCATCGGAATGTGAATTTTAACACTAAGATTGATTTGGGTTCAACTCAAAGGCGCCGCACAAAAGACATCAATAAATGATACCCATAAGGATACTCGAATTGAGGATGCAATCAAAGGAGCAATTGCAAGGACTTGTTGATAAAGGTTCATTAGAACCAATGCACTGCCACAGAGAACACCAGAACTTATCTTGAACTCTTGATTTGAAGTTATTATGAGAACACTAGAATTGTTGTGAAAAAGAAAAAAAAAAAAAAACACAGACAGTTCTCTCCATTTGAACATCGATTACCGTGAGTCAAACAAGATAATGGTGAAGGAAAAGTATTCCTTACAACGAATGGATGATATACTTGATCGGTTACAAGGGTCAGTAGTCTCTCCTAAGATTAAGTTAAGACTTGAGTGTCACCGTTTGAGAATTTGAGGCTGGGATATTGCGAATACGGAATTCCGGACCAACCAGGGTTACTACAAGTGGTAGTTATTCCACATGGGCTTACTGATGTTGGATGGGATATTTTAGGGTCTACTCGTGAAAAAAAAAAACAGAAGAAGACGTATGACAAGTTGTCTCCGGATGGCAAACCCCAAAAGATGTGAAGGAAGTTATTGGTTTTCTTAGATGTGCTGAGCTTTACCTGATCTGTAAAGAGAGAAGTTGTACAACACCAATTATGGTAACCTAATCCGGACGACAATGAAGTTTTGAATAGGACGAAGAATTTGTAATAAAGTTGCTGACAGTTAAGAGGGGATTCATTGGTGCAACTATTTTACACTGCCTCGAGATATGATGGGTTTGACGAGTACAAGTTATCCTTCAAGACAAGGTCTTGATCGAGTATTGAGGAACGATGTAAAAGTAATAGCATACATGTCTCGTTAGTGAATCAGTGGGAAGTGAAGTACTTCCTCCATTATTGGGGACTTACATCCAATATTGAAGAAACGATTGGGTTAATAAGAACCAAGGTCAACGGTGTAAATGGAAAGGTTTGATCTTCCTTGTTAGAGACAATTAAAGAGAAACATAGTGGAAACGCTGCCTTGAGAAAGACCGATTAAGAAGTTGAATTCCGATATATCCGACCTTTGTGAGATCATAGCGCAAGTAAGGAAAGGATATACCGGTTGGCGTAGCTACCAAGAGTAGAGAGTGTTCACTCGGTGTTCCATATGTATCAATTTAAGAAGTACATGTCTGATTCGAGACATGTGATCAGTCATGATGATCTAGTGGCAGACGAGGAACTGAGGAGGTTAATAGGAAGACGGAGGGTAGTATCTTTGGTTGAGTTTTCGCGGAGCTAGTAGCTTCGATAGAATCGACGGGTTAGAAGGTCTAAGCCTTTCTAGTTGTGAGTTCATACCTCGGCCTTGGGGACCGAGAAGTTCGGTGTGTGGAAAGTTTCGGGACGAAACTTGTTTTTAGGGGATCTAATGTAATGACCCATTTATTGGGTGCGTTTTAGATTTTTATTCTTTCCGTATTTTTTGTTATTTGTTTTTGTAGGCCTCAATATATTTTACGAGTGTTGATATGTATATACTTATATTATCCGCATTTACACAATTATATTATTCGGAGATTTATTTTGATAAATTCCGGACCTAACCGGAATACGACCAATTTAGACTTTTTCCTTCGTTCTTTTTATTTTGTTTAACCGGTAAGATAAAATAGCTGGGCCGTAAGGACGGGCCGGCCCATGAGACCCCTTCCTTCATGAGTGGCCCGTCAACCTTCTTCCTTCCTAACCCTAACTCTCTCAAAAGTGATCTCTCACGTAAGTTGGCCGCCATCTGCGTTCTTCCTCCCTCTCCTCACTCTGATATGGGAAGCGGCCGCTGGTGCAATCTTCATCTCTCTCGCTGGAGTCTCCCAAACCCTAGCCGCCTCTCGAGTGAATCTCCTCTCTCTCTCGCCGCTGACAGTTCGGCAAGAGTCACGCCGCAGCCGTTGAAGACGGCCGCCGTCTGCCATTGGTTGGCTGCACCGAGGGTCGCCGCCGAGTCCACCGATGGTCCTTCCTTCCTCTCCACCGCAGACCGGCCCCGATGATTCTCTCCTTCGTCTTCTCTACAACCGGTGCCACTAGTCGCACCACGAACCTCCAGTCCCGCGCCAGAGATGTGCGAGAGTCGAACAAGAAAGGCTCAACCGTAATGTAGCCGGTGGTTGCTGCCCAGTTACCGCCGGATTTCCGCCACCATTGCTGCCAGTCCCGGTACCGAAGACGTGGCGTGTTGGCCCACGAACTGGTCACCAGATTCCGTCGTTGGAGGCATTTGCTTCACTCAGCACTAGCAACCGGCACCATCTCCTGGGCCGCTTCTTTCAGGCCACCAGTGACGCCCCTCTACCCCATTAGCACCAGCAATCTTCTTCATCTTCTTTTGGTCTGCTTTAGGGTGAGAGTCTCTTGTACGTTAAACTCTAAATTGTGAAATTAGTGATTTTGTATGTCCAAGCTTGCTTAGTTTAAGTGTGTATGTTATTATAGGTAATTGTGTTTATAATGATTTCTGAATTTTGTAGTTATAATCTTGGTTTGATATATGTGGAAAGTATGGGTTTGCTGAATTAGAAGTTATTAGGGCTAAGTGAATTATATTGTAATTGGGTAATTTTATTGATTAAATGTAAGTAGTTGTTGTTTTTGGTGAAGTTTGTGATGATAGTGGAATTTGACCTATTATGATTAGGTAATTTGTATATTGTGGAAATGTTGGGTTACGTTGTGTATGGATTTAGTTGTTATGTACGATTGTATGCCAAGTAGTGGCTTGAAACCTTAGATGAGTGTTTGAGGTTGTCGATGTTCTAAGCCTTCATGTGCGTCTGATCTTAAGATGGTTATAAGGGTGTAAGCGTTTGTTTGTTCTTGTGAGGCTTGGGAGGCTTGAGGTTGTGATTATATGTCGGTTGAGGTTGGGGACTAGGATGTGAGCATCCTAGCATAGCATTTCTATCGTTGAGATCATCTAGACTAGACATGTTTTATTCTAGTTTATGTTGTCATGGTTTATGATCTTACGAGATCATCGGGTCTAGAAGTTTAAGGACTTCTAGATCATGAGAGTGATGTTGATTTCGTGCCTTGTTTTGATCAGGCGTTGAGTACCTTCCTACGAGAAGTTGAGAGCGGTATTTGTCAGTTTAGCTTTGAGACGAGGTAAGTCTCCGGACTTACTTAGCTCGTATTCTTTGTATTAGCATTGATGTATGTTGGGTGGTGTGTGTAACTGTTTATGTTATAACAATGGAATCGGAAATAGGATTACCGACCTTTATATTATTTTGGCCCAAGTGTATGATAACGGGCGGTGACATCATCTGCCTAGCTCTTGCGAGAGTCTAGGAGGTTCTCGGCGACTAGCCGTGCTGGTTACACGGTCGGAGGCATCCGTACCGTTCCATGTCGGAAATAGGGACCGAGGCGGAACCACGGTGGTCTCGTGTCACAAACCTAAGTTGAATTAGAACGGGATACGACTTAATAATAACAAAGATAATAAACCGGATTGGTGTGCTTTGAGTATGTTGTGTTCTATGTTGAGTTCCGTGTGTTTGTGCCTTTCCCATTAGTTCTAATGCCTCGAATATGAGCTAACGGTTTATACCAAATGTTGTAGTTGCCTTGCAGGTTAGGATTGCGGTCGAGAGATCCAGAAGGGTGGGCAGCCGGGGTCCGTACATTTTAGGAAGGGTTTTGAGTTGGTGTTGTCTCGTGTTTTGTCTTCCGGTTTTACGTTTTGTGTGCCGCTTGTTGGGCGTTTGTTTTGAGTTGTACCTCGGCTGAAGTTTGTTGTTGCATTCTTTCGGGTTTCTCATCATTTGCATAAAAATTTATTTATGGTTTTGCCTTTATTTGTGCCATGTTGGAAAGGTCCGGTGAATTTGTTGTCAAGATAAGGGTCCGGACCCATTGTGAGGTCTCATCCGTAGCATCCCGATATCCCGCGGATTCGGGGTGTTACAGCAGGCGAAAGCAAAAGTATCTAAAAACTGCGGCGCAATCACAAGGCGCGTACATATGCGGTCATAGTCAGCGTGGTGATGCTCATGTATCACCGGTATGGAAGGTCGAGAAGAAGAAGAAGAAGGGGATGATCTATCTCTCAGGACTATCTAGCGATCAGACCTGGAACTCAATCTCTCTTTTTGTCTGATAGGTCACCTCGGTTGCTTGTTAGATCTCAAGAATCACCTCGGCCAAGGCGCAGGTCGATTGGACCGAGGTGAGAAGCTGTTCGATTTCAACTCTCTGAAATTCAGTTCTTTTCCCCCAATTTCACTACCAATTGCTTCCTATGGGGTACTTAAGCCTTTTTCAACAGAAATCAATGGCAACCAAAGCCAATTTCTTCCAAAAACAATAAAGAGAAGAAAAGTTAGGGTTTCAACTTTTTACCCCAAATCTGGTCGATTCTAGGCGTTTTTGTTGCAGATTCTTGCTTGCAAGTTGTTTCTCTACTCTTGCCTTGCATAATGGAAGCAAGAATCGTTGAAAACAAGTGAAAATCGGAGAAACGAGGTGATGGTCCGCCGCGGTCGAGAGAGAAGTTGGGAGGAAAAGAGGGAAAAAATGTTCCCCCTTTATACCCCTCGCCGATTCTACTGTCATCTCGGTCGAGGTGGTCCCGACTGGACCGAGGTGTCTGGACCGAGGTGAATTGTGTCAGCGCTAGTCGCCTCGGTTGCTCAAGAATCATCTCGGTTGAGGTGCTGTGACTGCAACCGAGATGTGTCTTAGTCAAACTCCGTCTTCTCAATTTCTCGAACTTCTGTCCTTCTAGTGTTGCTCCTGGGTTGTATTCCTTCCTTAGAAAGTACCTGGTTTCTGTCTAGGACGCCAAAAACAAGGCAAAGCAAAGCAAAGCAAAAGCAAAAGCAAACTATCTAAAGCTAGACTAGAAAAGGGAAAAGAAAACAATACCTTGGGTTGCCTCCCAAGAAGCGCTTGATTTAAGGTCGCTAGCTGGACCGTACGGCGTCCCTAAATATGCTGGAAGGTATCTTCACCCCATACTTCACCTTCATCATGGGGTGAGATAAGGAAGTCTATCAAACATTCCAGCAAATGCAAGTGCTCATCGGGGAATGAGTCATCTATGGGTGGTTTGTCCTTCTCGCGTGAAGAGGGAGGTAGCCGGCTGAGGTGATCCGCAACAGAATTTTTGGATCCCTTCTTATCGCGAATCTCTAGGTCAAACTCTTGAAGCAAGAGAATCCATCGAATAAGACGTGGCTTAGCATCCTTCTTAGCAAGTAAGTAACGAATAGCTGCATGGTCAGTGTAAACAATAATCTTCGCTCCCACTAAGTAAGAGTAAAATTTCTCAAAAGCATATACAACCGCCAATAGCTCCTTTTCGGTGGTGGCGTAGTTACGCTGGGCTTCATCTAGCGTCTTGCTAGCATAGTAAATGGCGTTGGTCCGACCATCCTTCTTTTGTCCAAGCACTGCTCCTACCGCCACATTACTCGCATCACACATGATCTCAAAGGGCAAGGTCCAATCCGGAGGTTGGATAATGGGAGCGGAGATCAACGCTTCTTTAATCCTATAAAATGCATCAAGACATTCTTGCGAAAACTCAAAAACAACATCCTTATTCAAGAGTTTAGTTAGTGGATTAGAAATCTTTGAGAAGTCCTTGATGAATCTCCTATAGAAACCTGCATGCCCGAGAAAACTCCACACATCCTTAACAGAATAAGGGGGAGGAAGTTTCTTAATAGTCTCGATCTTAGCTCGATCGACCTCAATACCTCGGTTGGAAACGAGGTGTCCTAGCACGATGCCTCCATTAACCATAAAATGACACTTCTCCCAATTCAGAACGAGATTAGTGTCTTCACATCATTGTAGAACTAGAGAAAGGTTAGATAGGCAATCAACAAAAGAGGAACCATATACTGAAAAAATCATCCATAAATACCTCCATGATCTCCTCTATATACTCGGAAAAAATATCCATCATGCATCGCTGGAAGGTAGCGGGTGCATTACATAATCCAAATGGCATCCTCCTATAAGCGAATGTCCCCCATGGACAAGTGAAAGTGGTCTTCTCTTGATCATCCGGATGGATAGGAATCTGAAAGAAGTCACTATAACCATCTAAATAGCAAAGATGTGAATGCTGGGCTAAACGTTCGAGCATTTGATCGATGAAGGGAAGTGGAAAATGGTCCTTCCGAATGGCCACGTTCAGCTTCCTATAGTCGATGCACACCCTCCAGCCTGTAACGGTCCTAGTTGGGATCAACTCGTTGTTCTTATTCGTCACAACGGTCATCCCCCTTTCTTCGGAACTACATGCACTAGGCTCACCCACTTGTTATCCGAGATAGGATATATGATACCTGCATCCAACAACTTAAGAATTTCTTTCTTCACAACCTCTTTCATGATCGGATTTAACTGTCTTTGAGGTTCCCGTGAAGTCTTATGATCGTCCTCCATTAGTATTCTATGCATGTAGAAAGAGGGCTTAATACCAATAAGATCATCAATAGTATAACCCAAAGCCTTTTGATGCTTTCTCAGGACATGCATTAGTTTAGATAATTTAGTTTCGGAAAGGGAAGCACTAACAATAACGGGATAAGTAGAATCCGGTCCAAGAAAAGCATACCTCAAGTGACTTGGAAGTTGTTTAAGCTCCACAACTAGGGGTGCTTTCTGAGGGGGATCCTTGCTTGCTCCTTCCAGTGGAGTTGACTTAGATTGAAGAACTGGACCTTCAGAAGTCTCAGTTGACATCATCTCGCTTTCGACCTCGGTCGAGGTCCAGAGTGGGTGACCGAGATGTTCTTCAGTCAAGAACACCTCGCTTGGTCCAGAGAGTGCCTCAGTCGAGGTACTGCAACTAGGACCGAAACTGGAGATTTTCTTCTCTTGGATTAGCTTCTCAATCTTAGCTCCTGGATCTTCTTCTAGTGCCTTTAAGCTCCGTATTTCTGCATCACAAGAAGCATCTATACCTTCCTCCATTAAGCTAAAACTAATAACTCTTTCAAGTGGATCATTAATAAGGATAGAGCTCACCAATTCTCTTGATTCTTCTTCATCATAGATGTTGAAGATATCATCCTCCAACGGCTCTCCTTTCATTGCAGCAAGCAATGCAAATTCCACTTGATCACCGCCAATGTTGAATTTCAACTTGGCATTCTTACAATCCACATTGCAACCCGAAGTTGCTAGAAATGGTCTCCCGAGACTGATAGGGACGGGGTAATCTGCGGGAATATCAAGCACAACAAAGTCTATAGGTAAATAGAAGTTACCTAACTTAACCGGAACGTCTTCCAAAATGCCCACGGGATGGGTAATGGAGCGGTCCACCATGTATAATCTTATCTTCACCAGCTTGGGCTCTCCAAGTCCGATCTTCACACATAGCTTCAGCGGGATGATGCTCACGCTGGCTCCTAGATCACACAACGCCTCACAAGTAGCATCCCCAACTTGAATGGGAATGTAAAATGAGCCGGGATCTCTCAACTTGGGTGGCATCTTCTCCTTCATGATTTGAATGAGCTCTGAGGATTTAGATGTATCCTTACTTCACCAAAGTCTTCCAGCTTCCGCTTCCTTGATAGAATCTCTGTTAAGAACTTCCCATAGGCGGGCATTCCTAGAATAGCATCAAGGAAAGGGATGTTAATATGTAATTTATTCATCAAGTCAACAAACTTACCAAAGTGCTTGTCTAGATGTGCTCTGGCCCTTGACTGGGGGAATGGAAATGGTGGTTTATAAGTAGGAGGTGGAACATAAAATTCAGATTTCTCCTCCGCTTTCTAAGGCTCCACCTCGGTTGGTACCTCGACCGAAGTGTTCTTCGTCTGTACCTGGACCGAGGTGTTCTTCGTCTGTACTAGCATCGACTGAGGCACTGGATCTGCAGTTTTCAGTCCACTTCTCGTCGTTATTGCCATGATCTATCCTTTTGGGTTGCTCTCTGTCCTTGCTGGGAGCTTCCCTGGATCTCTTGGCGCTTCATTCACCTTGTTAAAGAATTATTGTTCTAAGGCTTTTTGTGCCTTCGAAAATGAAGTCATGGACGTCTCCATAGCATTGAGTTTGATCAAGATGGCCTCCAGCACTACATCTTTCTTCGCTGACTGGGACGAACTTGATCCAGGCTTCTGGCTCGTCAATGGAGTAGAAGAAGAAGAGAGGAAAGGATTAGAAGAATTATTAGAATTGGAGTTAGAGTAAAGGTTACCCGAATTTTGATTGTTGGATCTCCAATTGTTGTTGTTGGAGCCTCTATTGTTGTTGTAGTTGTTGTTCCGGGAGCCATTGTTGTTGTTCCTTGACCCTTGATATCCTCCTTCTTCCTTTTTGGTGTGAGAAACCAAAAGGTCCTTCAATTGCTTCACATCATTCTTGAGGGAGGTGAGTTGATTATCATTTGATGGAGCTTCTTGGAAGTTGACTCTCTTAACTCCATTTTCAGCTCATTGGTGGGAGTATTTCTCCATGTGCAAAGCTTGTTTCTAAATGAACTCCCAAGCTTCATCAATCGGCATGTCCATGAATGTGCCGGTGGATAGTAGTTGAAGGTTGAATTGGGTAGTTCCATCCAATCCTTTGAAGTATATCTCCAACAACTCTATCTTTGGAATCCCATGATGTGGGCAATACAAAAGAATGTCTTTAAATCTCTCCCATGACTTGCACAAACTCTCCTTGTCCTTCATGATAAGTGTGTTGATCTTCCCTCTCATTTCAGCGGTTTTGGAGGGGGGAAAGAATTTAGTTAAGAACTCCGTCGTCATCTCCTCCCAAGTGTTGATCTTTCCGGGAGGAAGAGACTGATACCAAGTAAGCGCCCTGTCCTTCAAAGAAAAGTAAAAAGGCCTTAGCTTGTAATTATTATTTTCCACTTTTGAAGGTCTCAAGGTCTCCATCAAAATATCATAGTTTTGTAAATTTTGATGCGGAGACTCCCTCTCTAAACCTCCAAACTGGCATTGGCGGATCATGGAAAGAACTTGCGATCGAAGTTCATAATCATGTTCCGCTGGATCACCTAGGTTGACTCCTTGACGCCTCACTAGCTGGTTCGGGTCCATCCTCTACCCAAGGGTATGTGGAATACCTGCAAAAAGAACATCTCGGACTGGCATCCGAGGTGGAAGTATCTCGGCCGAGGCATCTGGAGCGGGATCCTGCCTCGGGCGAGGGTCTGGTCGAGGCAAAATCTGACCTCGTAAATCAGCCATATCTGTTGCAATCTCTGCAGCTCTGGTGCGATTTTCCTCCCTTTCGTGCCACATTTCTTCCCTATTGAGGCGCAGCTGTTCCATCGCCTCATTCAACTCGGCCTCAAGATCGCAATCGTCTCGATTGGTCATCTTCGCTTCTTTCAAGCGTCTCTTATACGTCTTTTCTGGTTCGGGATCGTAAGGAACGATTTCCTTCCTAGCACCGGTTCTTCGCATAAACCTAAGAGAAAGAACCTGTGAAAGTCACTCAAGTAGAGTGGTTAGTAGTAACAGGGGCAATTGCCCCAAAAGACAACCGCAACCGGCTCGGTCTAGACCAAGTCCCCAGCAACGGCGCCAAAAACTTGTTCGCTCCAAACGGTGTGTGCAAACTTTAAATTTATAACCGAGGAAATATGCTTAAACAAGGATGCGAACCCGCAGTGTACGGATCAATTATAGTAAAAGCAAGAATTTCAGGGTGTCGATCTCAGGGACTTAGGTGAAACAAAGCAAGTATAGGTTGTCAATGTAACTAATAAGCACAAAAGCGATTAAAGCAATCAAAAGATGATAATAAAGTCAATAAAGGGGAATATGCAAATTCTAGGGATTAAAGCATCCAGTTGTGGTTCCAACTCAAGATCTCAAGATAAACGGACAAAGCTGAGGTTTTGCAAAGGGAATGTGTTTCTAAATGGAATAGATCACCGGGTAAGTCTCACTACTCACTAACTCCGAACAAAAAGCTCCTATTACCGGGTAAGTCTCAAGGTACTAAGGAAAGGAATTATAATCTCAAACCAACACTCCAACTAAGGGAATAGAATCAACCTTTACCGGGTAAGTCTAAGGCTAACTCACAAAGATGGAATGAAGGCACACTCAAACCCCAATAAAGGATAAACCTTTATTACCTATACTTATGATCTTAGGTAAACAAACAAAGGAATCACCGGGTAAGTCTCATCCTAGGCTTGCATTGAACCAGGAAAGGTGTAATAAGAATAGGATTTGGCAAACTCTAACACTTAACTCTCAGTTTCGGATCAGAAAGGTCACCTCGGTCAGTCAAGTTCCACCCCGTCAGAGATGTTCATCGACTGAACGAGATGTTCTAGGGTTAAGGATAAAGACTCGAGCTTTTAGGGTCCTACTGGGATTTAAGATTATTCTATCATTGTTTTTCCCACAACTTTCAGCCAATCACCCTAGAATCGCACAAAGAAATTAGCCACTCATCATCATGAAAGCAATAATCAAATATATGGGAAGAGAATGAATATTTGAACACAAAAACCTTAAGAATAAGGCTTCAATAACTGAATCAAATATCACACAAATCAGCGTTCCTTAATCACAAATCACACCAAGACAACAAACCAAAAGGAATCTAAGAAAGTCTTACAAATCCCCTTAAAAGCTATATCCCAACTATCAATCCTTCCTTGATTGATCTTCAATCTTCCTTCCTTCCTTCAAAGCTTCCAGAAAATCCTTTTTTTGTTGGTTATTCTCAGCCTCTAAGCATGCGATGATGTAGCGGGGATGCTGAATTGTGGAAAATCCGGCCCTTTTTATAGGAGAATTATCTTCCAAAGATAATAATATCTTAAAAAGATAATATCCTAATAAAATATATCCATATCTCTAAAATAGATCTCCCAAATATATGATCTTCCTTCTAGAAATCCAGCCCAAAAATATAAGATCTCTCCTTCCAAAAATAAAAGATATCAGCCAAATAAAATATATCTCGCCGCGTCAAAGTATTCGCCTTGGTCGGGGCGCTCCTCAAGATCACATCGGTCGAGGTGGTACTGTAGCTGACTGAGGTGAATCTCAGCTGAAGGTGAAATCTCTTAAATCTGATCCAAAGTAAATCTTCTTTGTTAAATCCAAGCTTCCTGGGTTCTCTTTTAAGCTCCTAAATGTAGCTCCAATGACTCCTTTGCTCCTTAGCTCCATTTCGATCCAAAATATGTCATTTTACCTACGATTACAACGAAACTTGGTGTAGACCTCGATTCCCGCAAAGGTAGATGAAATGACAATATAATCACATAATATATATTCAAACATGCAGATTATTGAAGATAAAACGTCTAAACAGGTTCCAAAATATAGACTATAATTCATGCTATCACAAAGCGTGTTTGTGTTCTAATGAAAGTAAAATCAAAGAACAGAAAACCTCACAAAAATCTCTAGGAACAATGAAGAGCGGGACGTCAATCCGTATTCAAAAGGAATCCTAAGATCTTCTCCAAGTACGTAATCTCAAAATTCGTCCTTTTTCGAATCTTCTTGTACGCAATAAAATCTTCCAAGAATCTTCTAAGCAATGCTCTCGAAATGCCCTAGATGCAAGCCATCCTTTTTCCTCCTTTCTTCAGCCTTCTTATAAGGGAAAAATAGGGTTACGAAAGCCCAATAACCGCTACTGACGTGGCAAATATGACACGTGGCGACCGTTATAGAAATCACGGCCAAGTACATGTTTCCACGGGCTTGGAATGGGTCGTGTAACCTTTTTGTTGCTCTCGACCTTGTTTTCCACGACCACAATATATAAACCACGGTCGTGGTTCTCTTGGTTTGACCATGGAAACTCCAATTCCTTTGTAAGAGCCTTTGTTTCGTAAAACTCTCAAAGCATGCTCCTTCCTTAGCTCCTCCAATGCATCTCCTTGATGCCTAGCATGGTCAAATACTCCTACTCACTCCATATATGCTTCAATCCAAGCCTTTATTCACCTAAAAACACAACAAAGCTTGTGTAGATCTCTATATCGACAAAATAGGTGAAAGTGCTCATAAATGCTTCAAACTCATATCCATGTACACAAAAGAAGGGTAAAAACAACCAAAACAAGTGCCTAAAATATGGTCATATTTCATGCTATCAACATACCCCATACTTGTCTCTTTCTTGTCCCCAAGCAAGGTTTTCAAAAGCTTAGAACATAAGGTGGAATGAAATATGAATGCAAAACAAGGTAAAAACAATCTTTTTGGTATTGTGCTTCTAATCAATAGATCACCCTCAAATCTTGCTTCATGTCTCCTTGAGAGTTTTCATGTACATAACTCAAATCATATCAAGCAAAGGAAACATCATATATTTCATAAACTTCAAGACAAACATCATAATCTTAAGCAATGTTAAAATCAATCATGTGAAATTCCAATTGAGATCACCAAGTCAAACAACATTCCAAGGATCTTAAGGACTTTCAAGAAAAGGTCAAGAGACGTGAATAGGTAGGAAACTTATAAGGGAATGTGGTGTACAAGTCTGGGAAAAAGGAACAACACAAACTCTTTTCTTTCACATATCGAACAAACCAAAATTTGAGAGCTTTGCTCTACATTTTCAGCACAAAATTCTTTTTCGACTTTACTTTTTTTGGAAGTATGGACAGCGGTGCACAAAAACCGAAGCCTAGGAGATCGGCGTTTCTCAATTTCGAGATGCCTCAAACCCTTGATGCACATACCATAATCCATTAGGAATATCGCTCAATCCGACTTTGGCAAGACACAAACACCCGGCTATGTGAATGGCCGAGTTATTCATCATCATGATTGACTTCCCCAAACCTATTTTCTATACTTTGAATAACAATTTTCTTTCATGGCCCACCCACATCAAACATGACAAAATTCACTCTTCCTAATTCCCGGATAAGTAAAGGAGGCAACATTTTCATTGAGGGGCTAAATGAATAAAGAAGATGCAAGAACAACGAGGTGCCTTAATCATTTCATAAAGAAGTCTAAGAACTTATATTGTGATTTCAACCTTCATTCCTCAACATGATTTAAACATTAAACTTACACATTATGAAACTTGAAGAAAGATCAAACAACATATTCAATTTTTTCACAATTCACAATTCAACTTAAGCACATAAAAGTCATCAAAAATTCAATCCACAAGTAGATTCATCATAGAGTTCATCTCCAATCCTAGAACCACAACAATTTGGGGTCGAATGAAATAAAGAAACATGTGACTATAAAAGAAAGATGCAAGTGTTCATGGAATAAAGCGAACCAAGTGTATCGAGTTATTACATCAACCGAGAGTCACACCCCACCCCATACTTAACATACACATTGTCCTCAATGTTAGAAAAATAAAGAAAAGAAAAAGAAAATGGAAACTCACTAAGGCGGTGGAGTAGCTCGAGCGAAGCGGTCATCTCATCAATTACATACAAGGCGGTGGTGGGTAAGGGTAGAAGTTGGGGTCGAATGGACGCCCAAACTGCTGGCGGTAGACAACACGGAGGATCCTAACATTCTCCTTACGCTCTTCATCATGTTCATTGAAGCGAGTGTCTAGGTTGTCCATCCTTCTAGTAAGATTGGTCGCCCACCCTGGTTGTTGGTTCATCCAAGCAGGAGGTTGTTGTATCCACTCCGGCGGCTGTTGTGTCCAAGCTGGAGGAGCACCCATCCAAGCAGGAGGAGAACCCATCCAAGTAGGAGGAGCACCCATCCAGTCCGGTGGGCCATCCATCCTTGAAGGACGCTCACTAACGCTAGCACGACATGAGGAGGAAGAAGTGGAAGGCCGCTGATGGTATGTGGACCTCCTAGTTGGCTCCTAAAAGTCTGTTGGCTGCTCCGGGAATGCTCCAAAGTCCTGCTCACCACCTCCAACATCTGAGAAACTCGTCTCCAACCATCTCCTCATCACCATCATCATCAGCTACAGCGGGTACCTCATCAGGAATGTAAGGTGGAGCTCCTAACCTATTTGCATGCATAGGAACAAAAGTAGCCTTCCAATTCTGTCGACTAAGTCTAAGAGAATAGTCGGCGATCCATGGAATGCCTCTACCACCTTTATCTTCCCAAGGCATAGATGCAGTAGGTGGACCTCGGTGTCAGGGAACCAGGAGCCCCCTAGTCATAAGTCCATGAAGCCCTAAAGGCCTCGCAGTAGTTGTCCTCTCAGAAGCTGAATAATCGATCCCTAGTTGTTTTGCAGTGTGCGTTACTATCCCTCCATAGCCAATGATCCCTGCTAATTTGTTCTTTACCTTGCTAAGAGTGGAGGCGAGCATGGTAGCACAATCCGGAGAGTGACCGGCAATCATGCAATACAAAATGAAAAGCACATCAGCCTTGTGCTTCTATGGGGTCTCGTTCCTCGAAAATAGGTATTCAGAGAGGATCCTATGGGCTATCTTAAGGGCAAGGTGGTAGATGAGCTTGGCCTTTGAGTCGGCCGGTTGCCAGCGGTCCTCATGACCTACAATCATAGCTATTCCCCCCAAAACTCCTTAGCTTTGACACCCATAGGGAACGTTCCATTGAACGTTTTAGCAAACCTAAACATCACTCCAAACTGAGCAATAGACAAGTTATAATTGCGCTCCGTCAATCAGAAAGACACCGTTCGGTTAACGGCGCTATGCTTGAAGGAAATAATGAACTCCCTCATAATCTCCTCGTAAGTGTCTTCCCTAATGCTGTAAAACACAATCAAACCAGCCCTATCCAACAACAATGTCAAATCCTCAACCACATTCAGCTCTTGGAGTTCCTCCATAACAATGTACCTAGGAGCTATCACCTTACGTTCTTGGATTTTCTATAAAGCTCCAATATAATCCTCATGGATTGTAGGGACTCTAGGGGTTGGTGGGACTATATGAGGGGGGGTTGGGAAGAGGATCCAACACCCTTTTGCTTCTTGTTCCTGTTTGATTTTCTAGTTCTAAACATTTTATCACAAAAATTCAAAAACCACGGCCTGTTCTTTAGAAACCACGGCCGTGGAATGGTACGGCAGCCCATGGAATTGTTCGACTTCACCCAAAAACTAAGCAAATCAACAAAAAACTCAGCAACAGCAGTCCTATACTACTTCTAAGTTCAATTTCGTTCAGTTCTCTTAAAATCCTTAAGAAAAACGAGTGAAATTAACCAAGGAGAAGATAGAGAGAAAACCTAGGTTTTGGATTTGAGAAAATCCAAATTCACTTCTGATCGCTGATTGTTCGTGCAGATTGTTGTTGTAATCCTTTGTAAAATTTGATTTGCTTCAAAATAGGTTGAAGAATCGCTCAAAACGGTCACTGAATGAAGAAGCACGGGAGTAAGAGGGTTTCCGGCGTAGTTTTGGGCGTGGATGGCGTGAGAATTGTGAAGAATTTGTGAAGAAGAAGAACTTATATAGGGCCGTAAAAATCTTGAAAACCACGGCCTATCGGGGTGTTTCACGGCCGTTGTTTTGTACGGCCACCCGTGGTTTCTGGCTCTTTTATTTTAATTAGCTACGACATGTATTTCCATGGTCCAATTTAGCAAACCATGGCCATGGTTTTGCCTCTTTTGCCGTGGAATCCTCTGTTCTCGCCAAGAATCCAAGTTGCGTCATTCTTTTGGCTTTCTTCACTTCTTTTGCTCGTTTCTTTTCCATGACATCCAAAGACACAAACATACCGGAAGGTATCGACGAAAAACAAACAAAAACAACTAAACTAAGCTAATCTAAGAAAGAAAGCGAAAACAATAGTAAGAAAGCAATACCTTGGGTTGCCTCCCAAGAAGCGCTTTGTTTTAGGTCCGTAGCTAGACCGTTCCTTAGTGTTCAGGTGAGGACAATCGGAGCGATTTCCTCATTTTGGTGAGTACTTCTTGATTCATTGACCATTCACCTTGAAACTTCCGCACTTCTCACCCCATACTTCAACTGCACCATGGGAAAAAACGTGTTAATTACATAAGGTCTTGTCCAACGAGATTTAAGCTTACCGGGAAAGAGTCGAAGTCTAGAATTGAAGAGAAGAACAAGGTCTCCTTCTTTGAGATCCTTTGGAATGATGTGCTTGTCATGCCAACGCTTCGCTCTTTCTTTGTAGATCTTGGTGTTCTCATAGGCGTTCAAGCGGAGTTCTTCTAGCTTGTTAAGATCCAAGAGACGCTTCTCTCCCGCTTCCTTCATGCTGAAGTTCAACCACTTTACAACCCAATACGCCTTATGTTCCAGCTCGACCAGAATATGACAAGACATCCCATACACAAGATTATATGGTGTTGTGCCTATGGGAGTCTTATATGCCGTTCTATACGCCCACAAAGCATCATCCAACTTCAATGACCAATCTTTCCTTGTCTTTGACACCATCTTCTCAAGGATTCCTTTGATTTCTCTATTTGAAATCTCCACTTGTCCACTTGTTTACAGATGGTAGGGTGTGGCGATCTAGTGATCACCCCATACTTAGCTAGTAGAGCTTCAAATCGTCGGGCAATGAAGTGTGAACCTCCGTCACTAATGATGGTTCGTGTGTCCCAAACCTTGGGGAAATAGTTCTATTAAAGAACTTAACAACCACCATCACATCGTTAGCTGGAGAGGCAACAGCTTCGACGCATCTTGAAACATAGTCTACAGCTAGAAGTATATATTGGTTTCCACAAAATGATGGGAATGGTCCCATGAAGTCAACTCCCCAAACGTCAAAGATCTCAACCTCTTGAAAGTTGTTGAGAGGCATGTCATTCCTCTTAGAAATATTTCTTGTTCTTTGACAAGGATCGCAACATGCAACAAAGGTTTGCACATCCTTAAATAAAGTAGGCCAAAAGAATCCGGATTGCAATACCTTAGCGCTAGTTTTGTGAGAACTAGCGTGTCCTCCACAAGGAAGTAAATGACAATTTTCATTTTGTCTTCCAGCACACATCTTCCAATGATGCCTCAGGACCTCTCTTGAAGAGTAGAGGTTCATTCAAATAGTATTGACGGATATCCCTAAAGAACATCTTTCTTTGTGCATAGGATAGTCCGGGAGGTATTTCTTGACAAACCAAATAATTCACAAAATCAAGAAACCAAGGTTCGTTGCCTCTAGAAATAAGGTCGATGCACTCTTCAATTATATGCAATTGTTCATCCAGAAAAGAGTCATCAATAGGCAAGTCGTCACTAGTAGCATGTGGTAGACGACTCAAATGATCCACAACAGAATTCTCGGATCCCCTCTTGTCACGAATCTCAAGATCGAAATCTTGAAGGAGGAGAATCCACCTAATCAGCCTTGGTTTTGCATCTTTCTTGGCAAGCAAATACCGAATTGCTGAATGATCCGTGTATACTATCACCTTCGCTCCTACAAGATAAGAACAAAACTTTTCAAAAGCATAAACAACAACAAGAAATTCTTTTTCCGTTGTAGCATAATTGAGTTGAGCTTCATCTACCGTCTTGCTAGCACAATAGATGGCATGAGTGCGTCTATCCTTCTTTTGTCCAAGCACCGCTCCTACTGCTACGTCACTTGCATCACACATGATCCCAAATGGGAGATTCCAATCAGGAGGTTGAATAATTGGGGCTGAGATTAGAGCTTCCCGAATCCTATAAAAATCATCCAAACATTCTTTCAAAAATTAGAAAACAACATCCTTCATCAATAGATTAGTTAGCGGTTTAGAGATTTTCGAAAAGTCTTTAATGAATATCCTACAGAATCCAGCATGTCCTAGAAAACTTCTAATACCCTTCACCGAAGATGGAGGAGGAAGTTTCTCTATTGTTTCAATCTTAGCCTTATCAACCTCAATCCCTCTATTAGAGATCAAGTGTCCTAAAACAATGCCTTCCTTGACCATGAAGTGACACTTTTCCCAGTTTAGAACTAGGTTCGTGTCTTCACACCTTTGCAAAACAAGATCGAGGTTAGCAAGACAATTATCAAAAGAGGAACCATAAACAGAAAAATCATCCATAAAAACCTCCATGATTACCTCAATGTATTCTGAGAAGATGACCATCATGCCCCTTTGAAAGGTGGCTGGAGCGTTGCAAAGTCCGAATGGCATCCTCCTATAAGAAAACGTACCCCATGAGCACGTGAATGTGGTCTTCTTTTGATCGTCCGGATAGATCGGAATCTAAAAGAAACCACTATAACCGTCAAGATAGCAAAAGTAGGAGTGTTGTGCTAACCTTTCAAGCATTTGATCAATGAATGATAGCGGGAAGTGATCCTTCCTAGTCGCATTATTGAGCTTGTGATAGTCAACACACATCCTCCATCCTGTCACGGTTCTTGTTGGAATGAGTTCGTTGTTTTTGTTAGCTACAACGGTCATTCCACCCTTCTTCGGGACAACTTGAACGGGGCTCACCCACTTGCTATCGGAGATAGGGTAATTGATACCTGCATCAAGTAATTTAAGGATCTCCTTCTTCACAACCTCTTTCATGATCGGATTTACTCGTCTTTGAGGTTGACATGAAGGCTTATAATCCTCTTCCATTAGAATATTGTGGATACATAAAGATGGTTTGATTCCTACAAGATCCACTATGGTGTAACCTAGAGCTTTCCTATGTTTCCTCAAAACAATCATAATCTTTTCATGTTCATCTTTACTCAAATCGGAACTAACAATAACGGGAAACGTAGAATTAGTTCCAAGAAATGCATACCTAAGATGTGTGGGAAGTGGCTTCAATTACAAGGTTGTTGATGCCTTTGGAGTGTCATGAGGGTTGTCCGGTGTTTCCTTGGAAGTATCCAAGAGTGTGGAAGTATTGGAAGAAGAATGATTGTTTGTAGAAAGAACGGAGTCGTCTTCAGCATTTTCCAGAATCACGACACCACTGTTACTTCCACGGCCATGGTTTGTGTCTTGGGGGCCGTGGAAAGTGGTTTGTATTAAATCTTTGCTCTCGACATAAATTTCCACAGGTGGTATAGGTGAAACCACGCCGTGAAAAAGCATGACTGGCCGTGGTTTCTAACGTTTTCGGAGCCATCGTACAATTTTTCGAATTCTTCAACTTGCACTTCCTTTCGCTCTTCCAAAACATCAACCTCAGAATTACAATCCTCTTCTTCTCATCTTTCCATGATGCACATGGTTATGACCTTTTGTAATGGATCTTTGTACAAGATCGAACTTACTTCCTCCCTAGATGCCTTTTCATCATAGATGTTGAACATGTCCTCTCCAAGTGCTGGTTCTTTTGTTAAAGTTGAGAGGACAAACTCAACCTTCTCTTCTCCAATATCGAAGGCCAATCTAGCATTCTTGCAATCAACCATACAGCCAGAAATTGCAAGAAATGGCCTGTCGAGTATGATCGGGACCGGACAATCTGTAGGAATATAAAGCACAACAAAGTCTATAGGGATATAGAATCTACCGAGCTTAACCGGGACGTCTTCATTGATTCTTACGGGTCAAGTAATGGATCGATCCGCCATATACAACGTCATCTTTACCGGTTTAGGTTCACCTAAACCGATCTTCCTACAGAAGGCAAGTGGAATAATGCTCACACTTGCTCCTAAGTCACAAAGTGCATCATATGCGACCTCTCCAATTCCTATTGGTATGCAAAATGACCCCGGATCTCTCAACTTTGGGGGCATCTTTTCAGTCATCGTTTTGATGAGCTGCGAAGATTCCGAACTCATCTTGACTTCTCTAAATTCTTCCAGCTTCCTCTTGTTAGAGAGGATCTCTTTCAAGAACTTCCCATAAGCGGGCATACCTAAAATCACATCAATAAAAGGTATGTTTATATGCAGTTTTCTCATAAGATCAACAAACTTACCGAATTGCTTGTCTAGACGCGCTCTTGCTCTAGATTGCGGGAATGGTAAGGGAGGCTTATAAGCTTGAGGGGGAACATAGGCATCTTCCTTCTCGTTTTTCTTGTCTTTCTCTTTCTCTTTTTGTTTGGGAACTTCAACAAATTGGGGTTGTGGGTCGGTGGTTGTTGCACCACTTCTTGTTGTAATTGCCATCACCCTTCCTTTCGAATTATCTTCCATCTTTCCAGGAAGTTTCCATTGATCTCTTGGAACTTCTCCAGCCATGCTGAATACTAGGTTATCTAAAGCTTTTTGTGGTTTATCAACCGAAGTAATGTAATTCTCCAATCCTTGGAGCTTT
This sequence comes from Fagopyrum homotropicum, assembly GCA_033239125.1. Classification (NCBI taxonomy): domain Eukaryota; kingdom Viridiplantae; phylum Streptophyta; class Magnoliopsida; order Caryophyllales; family Polygonaceae; genus Fagopyrum; species Fagopyrum homotropicum. Next base: position 87,949,205 of record BSWB01000006.1, read on the forward strand.
CCCAAGATCGTTTCCAGCATAGGATCGGGTCTATCCTTCTCCGATTTGCTTGAACTATTTGATGTTTGCCCCTGACTTTTCAAAGGGGTAGAAGAAGAAGAAGAAGAAGAAGAAGGAGAAGGAGGAGGTGTTAGTGAATTTCCAGCATGTGAATAGGGATTACTGGGATTTTTTTGGTTGGATCTCCAATTGTTGTCGGCGTTCCTGTTGTAGTTGTTGTTCCAATTATTGTTCTCGTAATTGTTCCTATTTCCATGATTGTTGTTCTCCTTTCCTAAGTAGCCAACATCATGCTCCTTTGTCTTTTGAAGGATGGATTTCATGACTTCGTTCAGCTCTTTGATTTCCTTGTTGAGGGAGAAAATTTGAGCTTGTGCTGCTAGATTTAATTTCTCTCCAAGCTCCCCGGAATTTCGATTCCCATCATCAGCTTTCCTATGAGAATACTTCTCAATCACTTTGGCTTGCTTCTCAATGAATTCCCAAGCATCATCCTCTCTCATATCCATGAAAGTTCCACATGAAAGGGAATAAAGATTGAATTTTGTTGTCGCATCTAGTCCCTTGTAGTAAATCTCCAATAATTCCAACTTTGAGATGCCATGGTGTGGGTAATCCAATAGGAGATCTTGAAACCTTTCCCAAGATTTAAACAAACTTTCGTTAGGTTTCATAGAAAAAACATTTATTTTACCTCTCAATTCCGCTGTTTTGGATGGCGGAAAGAACTTGGTGAGAAACTCAAAAGTTAAAATCTCCCATGTACTGAGTTTTCTGGGTGGAAGGGCTTGATACCAAGTCAATACCTTGTTCTTCAAAGAAAAGAAGAACGGTTTCAACTTGTAGCTATTGTTGATAGTCTTTTGAGGTTTCAAATTCTCCATAAGAATCTCACAGTTTATCAAATGTTGATGTGGAGATTCAGCTTCCGTTTTGCCAAACTGATTTTGAAGGAGCATAGTAATGACTTGTGGGCGAAGTCCAAAGTCATGATCATCTTGCTCTCCAAGATTCACACCTAAACGGTGTGGTTGCTGAATTGGGTCCATTCGTTGCCCAAGAGTTTGTGGTTCAGCCACGAAATTAGCATCTCTCTCGTCCCTAGCATGAATGCGAGGATCAACATAAGCTCGAGGATTAATTGGTGGTATTTCCTCTAGCTCCAGCATATCATCATCATCGGATGATTAAGCTCTAGATGATTTAGCTTTCTTACTCTTGGCACCATTTCTCTCCAATTTCATTTCTAAAATCATCGCTTTAAGCTCATCCATTTGGATTTGATTACGCTCTCTTTCAGCACGAGCAACAACTTCCTCTTCAATACGTCTTCTTTTGCGTGTATTGAGTTGAGCTCGAGTTTTATCCAACTCTTCTTGGATGTTCCTTTCATTATGTTCAGCCATCATTTTCTCTCTTAACTTTCTCCTCAAAGTTTTCTCTAGTTCAAGATCAAAAGGGACGAGGTCTTTGGTGGATCTAGACCTTTGCATATACCTAAAATTCTGTAAAAATCACTCAAGTAGATAGATCAAATCAAAAGAGCAAAAGCTCCCAAGTTCGACAACCGAAAATCAAATTTGGCCTAAACCAAATCCCCGGAAACGGCGCCAAAAACATGTTCGCTCGAAAGTATGCGTGCAAATAAGCTTTAAATTTATAAAATTGAAATTAAAGCAAAGCGAACCCGCAGTATACGGATCGGCGTAGTAAAGCAAGAATTCCAGAGTATCGAACTCAGGGATTTGGGTGGAAGAAATTCAGTTTGTAAAATTGTCTTGCAAGTAAAAAGCTTTTATAAAGATGATAAGGAAAACAACGATTCTAAAGATTCAAGTATCCAATTTTGGCAATCGATTCAAGATGTTCCAAAACCCATATGTCTCACCCAAAGGCTCTCTCTATAAAGGTTGTTGAGGCTGCAGTATAGAAAGGATCAAAGGATAAGAATTACTCTTAAATACCCACGCCTAAACCCAAGGGAATCAAAGATAAGCCAAAACGGTTAAGGTTGTGACACTCAAAACCAAAGTAGAGGATGTTGAGTCTCACTACTACCTAAAAAAAGTAAGCCAAGGCTAGGTTAAAGCAAATCTTTAACTTTGGATCAAAGAAAAAGCAAAGGACGTATGATAGAAGAAACCACGGTCGGATCTTGAAGAGCCACGGTCGTGGAACTCAAGAACAGGTCGTGGAAAAGGTCGACGATGAGGTTTCTCGCAACTCTGGGTACAATCTGTTTTGGTTCATACTATCATCATCTACATGTTAGCATGAAATATGACGATATTTTATGCACTTGTTTTAGTTGTTTTTCCCTCTTTATAGTGTTCTTAGATATGTGTTTGAAGCAATTGTGAGCTAGTTCACCCACTTTGTCGATATAGAGATCTACACTAGCTTCATTGTGTTTTTAGGTGAATAAAGCTTGGATTAGAGCAAAATAAGGAAGGAAAGGAGTGTTTGATTACATTTGATGGCAAGGAGATGCATTAGAGAGGCTAAGGAATGAGCATGGATGAAGGATGTCAAGAAGATAAGGCAAAAACGAGGATTTGGAAGAACCATGCCCTGACTTACGGTCGTGGAAGAGGATTTGAGGAATCACGCTATAAACCACGGCCGTGGATTTGGCAACATGAACGTGGAAGTGAGTTTGGAGCACTCCAGAGAGTTACACGGCCTAAATTACGGTCGTGGAAATCATATGGCACCGTAATCTGGTTCCACGCCCTAAACCACGGTCGTGGAAAGTTGTTCCTGGCCGTGATTTTGGTGATTCTGTGACGTGTCATATTTTGCCACGTCATCCACGTCATTGGGCTTTCTCGTAACCCTACCTCGCCTTATAAAAAGGCTTGAGAAGAGAGTTTTCGGCACCTCCGCTTACCTTGGCATACGGACGCTTAGCCGCTTCTCGAAGATTCGCTTGAGGATTGAAGATTTGTGAAGGACGTAATTTTGGAGATTGTGTACTTTTGATATTCTAGGGTTTTCATTTGAGAACGGATTGACATCCCGTTCTTCGTGACTTCTATATATCTTTGTGAGGATTTCTGTTCTTATTCTTCTAGATTCATAAACATATTACCTTTGTGTTTGGATTTCGAGATTGGCTTTGAGAGTTATTTGAGTTTTCGAGGGTTTTTATCTTTTATTCTTCTTAATTTGAATAATGATATCATGACAATGATTGTTGGCCAAAACCCTTTAGCAATTCTAAGGTGAAGGGTTGATAGTTGTGGCTTAGATGATGATAGATCGATCATAATTTGATTGGACCCTGAGAGTTAGAGAAATATCGTCGACACCCTAAATCACGGTCTGTTCTTGGTTTCCACGGCCGTGGTTCTCAAGATCTAGTCATGATTTCCTCTAGTTTACGAACTTTGCTTTTTCTTTGATCCAAAGTTAAAGATTAGCTTTAACCTAGCCTTGACTTGCCTTTCCTAGGTAGTAGTGAGACTCAACATCCTCTATTTCGGTTTCGAGTGTCACAACCTTAACCGTTTTAGTTTATCTTTGATTCCTTGGGTTTGGGCATGGGTATTTGAGATTAATTCTTACCTTTAGATCCTTTCTATACTGCAGCCTCAACAACCTTTATAGAGAGTGTCTTTGGGTTAGACATATAGGGTTATGGAACTTCACCGTACATTACCTTACCTTAGTATACCTTTGCAATTCTCAACTCTGTCCTTATATATATAGTATATCTTTAATTGATAGCCACAATTTGATACGTGGATCTTTAGGATTGTTGTTTTCCCAATATTTGCAAAGCTTCTACACTTTTCATTGCTCGATTACTTGAAACTGATTTTGTTTCACCAATTCCCTGAGATCGATACTCTGGAATACTTGCTAATCTACGCCGATCCGTACACTGCGGGTTCACTTGCTTTATTCTAGTTTATAAATTTAAAACTTATTTGCACGCACGTTTAGGGGCGAACAAGTTTTAGGTGCCGTTGCCGGGGAATTGGTCAAGACCATTTCCGGTTGTCGAGCTTGGGAGCTTTTGCTCTTGTTATTTGATATCTTTTTGTGAGTGATTTTTGCAGGTTCTTTAGGTATATGCGAAAGACTAGATCTACCAAAGATCTAGTACCTTTCGATCCAGAACTTGAGATAACTTTAAGAAGAAAGTTGAAAGTGAAAAAAATGTCTGAAAACAACGAAAAAAACATCCAAGCTGAGTTGGATGAAGCTCAACTTCAACTTAGGTTGAGTGATAAAGCTCGTTTGGATGAGTTAACGAGTCATCAATTCCAAATTGATGAACTCAAAGCTATGATGTTGGACATGAAGTTGGAGTTGAATGACGCTAAGAAGAAGAAGAAGGTCAAGAAACCAACTAAGTCCACTAGAGATGATTCATCCGATGATGAAGATCTTGATATGCCAGAACTTGAGAAAATCGATCCGGTAATACACCCTGTTCGTAACAACCCAAGACCACCGGTTGTTCCTCGAATTCCAGCTGGTGATGTGAGAGTTGCTAATGGAGGGGATGAACCACGAACTCTAGGGCAAAGGATGGATCCAATTCAACAACCACGCCGTCTAGGTGTGAATTTGGGAGCTGAGGATATCCAGAAATTCAGCTTTAGCCCGCAAGTTATCACCATGGTTCGCCAAAGTCAATTTGGTGGAACTAGTGCTGAATCTCCACACCAACATTTACAAAATTTTGAGATTCTAATGGAAACATTGAAACCGAAAAGGGCTACTAACAATAACTATAAAATCAAGCCGTTTTTCTTTTCTTTGAAGGACAAAGCTTTGGCTTGGTATCAAGCTCTTCCAGCTGCAAAGTTGGCCACATGGGAGGATCTATCTTCGGAGTTCCTCACCAAGTTCTTTCCACCATCCAAAATCCCGAAGTTGAGAGGTAAGATCAATGCATTTTCTATGAAAACTAACGAAAGTTTGTTTCAATCATGGGAAAAATTTCAGGACCTCTTATTGGATTGCCCACACCATGGCATTTCAAAGCTTGAGTTGCTAGAGATTTACTACAAGGGGTTGGATGTGGACACACAATTCAACCTCCAATCTCTCTCTTGTGGTACATTCATGGACATGGGAGAGGATGATGCTTGGGACTTCATTGAGAAGCAAGCCCAAGTGATTGAGAAGTATTCCCACCCTAAGATTGAGCCGGGAGTGAAGCTAACACAAGTTGCACAAAGTCAAATCTTTTCTCTCAATACCGAAATCACGGAGTTGAAGGAAATTATTAGAGTTGGCATTCAACAACCGAAGGAGCAAGATGTTGGCTACTTAGGCAACAACAACAACAACAACCAAGGGAACCGGAACAACAACCGAAACAACAATTGGAACAACAATAATTGGAATAACAACAACAACAACAACCGAAATTCCAACAACAATTGGCATTCCAACCAACAACAACAAAATTCCGGTAATCCCTATTCAAATTCTGGAAATTCACTAAAATCTCCCTCTTCTTCTACCCCTTTGAAAAGTCAAGGGCAAACATCAAATGGTTCGAACAATAAGGAGAAGGAGAAGCCCGATCCCATGTTGGAAATGATCTTGGGAAAGCTTCAAGGGCTAGAGTGCTACATAAATAAGGTTGATAAAACTCAAAAATCTTTAGAAAACCATATGTTCAGCAAAGTTGAAGAAGTTCCTAGGGATCAAGGAAAGCTTCCCGGGAAGACGGAGGACAACCCAAAGGGAAGGGTGATGGCTATCACCACTAGGAGTGGCATTACAACCACCGACCCGCAGCCCAAGTTTGTGGAAGTTTCAGCTGAGAAGGAGAAGGATAAAGGTAAGGAGAAGGAAGATGTCTATGTTCCTCCTCCAGGTTATAAACCTCCCCTACCATTCCCGCGGTCTAGAGCAAGAGCGCGCCTAGATAAGCAATTCGGTAAGTTTATTGAACTTGTAACACCCCAAATCCTAGAGGACTTGGAATGCTACGAGCTGGGACCTCACAATGGGTCCCGGCCCTTAGACTGGCAACAACTTCGTCGGATCTTACAACACGGCATAAACAAAAAGGCACAACACATATTTTTATAACATGAGCGGAAGGAAAAGGTACAACTTTGAAAACAATCCAGCCAAGTCTCAAAACCAAAGAACAACATAAGTCTCAACAATCATGAAATATAAAGATAATAGCCCCGTCCTATAATGCACGGAACCCCGGTTGCCCACTACCGTCGGATCACTCGATCACCTCCCTAACCTGCAAGGCATCTACAAGCGGTATAATACCGTTAGTTGACAATCTATGCATAAGTATAAAGGTAAAAGCACAAACACACAACATACACAATCAACATGCAACATTCAATCCTTTTGTTATCTTTAATTAGGTGATATACCATTACTAATGATACTTATCTTGTGACACGAGGGATTCCCAAACCTCGCCCCTGATCCCGTTTACCAACAAGGAATGATGTTAATGCATCTGACCTTCTACCTACCTGGGCTGGTATAGGGAACCTCCTAGACTCTCGCAAGAGCTAGGCAGATGATGTCACGACCCGTTATCATACACTTGGGTCCATTACGTAATATAATAAAGTCGACCTAATCCGGTTTCGTTATTATCCTAACTAGCAAACACCACTCATACACAATACACTCATACAAGAAGCCATCTAAGTAAGTCCGTAGACTTACCAGTTTCCGAAGCGCACAAGATCACCTCACTCGAAAGTTCCCTCGAGAAAACGTACAACGCCTGTTCAAGACAAGGCATACAATCAAACCACACTCTAGTCCACTAGAAGTCATTAGACTTCTAGGCTCAACTCCTCAACCACCTAGTCCAAGAAGACTACACTCTCAGTCCATGATCTATCCAACTCTCAACATAACGATATACACAAATGTTACTTCCACAACGCTCGAACGAACCCTCAACAACATACCACCACAAGATTCACATAACTCATACTAGACTTCTAAGGTCCAACCACTCTAAAGCATTCCAGTTCAACTACCCTAGGCCAGCCTAACATGCTTCTAGGGCATAACGAGTCTAAGTAAGAAAGAAGGAAAAGCCAGAACGAGATTCGGGACTCATTGGAGCAAAACCGCCCCTGCGCCTATCTGGGTCCGCCCCTGCGTTGATCTGGGTCCGCCTCTGCGCCTGACAGAAGCCGCCCCTACGCCTTGGTGAATCCACCCCTGCGCCTGTCTGTGCAGAAAGTCTGTCGGCTGAGTTCTTTGATTGTGCTGCCGGTCCTTTCGGTTCTCCTTTGGGGCTATGAACATCTTCTACTTCTCTCACTGGGTCTTAGTCTCCCTCCAAGGTCTAGCTTCGTCATCAAACCAACAAAACAACGATATATCGTTGAGCAAGGATTCAAGAGTGTCTTCCATTCAAGCCATGGAAGGGAAAGGAAGAAGAAGAAGAAGAAAGAAAGAAGAAGAATAGAAGGAACCTTACCCACATCCCGTCACTGCAGTCTCAGCCTCACGAATGGTGGATCTAAGTTGGAGCACTCCAAGGAGAGAATGGAGGAGAAGAATGTAAGAGGAAGGTGCAAGAGGAGTAAGTTGGTAAGAGGAAGAAGTAACGTGAGTAGAAAAAGAGAGGAGGAGAAGAGTTGGCTGCATAAAAGAGGGAGGATACCAAAGGTCTCCAGCCCATAACTCCTCATGGAATTTAAGAGAGGAGTTAAAAAGGATCGGAATGTGAATGGTTGCCCCAAACGTTTCTATCCCGCCCACGCGTGTCACCGCCCCAGCGGGAATCCTAGCCGCACCTGCGGCTTACTCGACTGTGTCGCCAAAGCCACAAGGGCGTGAGCCCTTGGGCCCGGCTTCTACCCTCATCTAACTCTATCCAAGCGTAACGAAAAATCCGGTCGTTACAGAACTCATGAGCAAGCTGTATATTGATATACCTTTCATTGATGCAATTGTAGGTATGCCCGCTTATGGGAAGTTCTTAAAAGAGCTCCTCTCTAACAAGAGGAAGCTACAAGACATTGGAGTAGTCAAGATGAGTTCGGAATCTTTGGAGCTCATCAAAATGAAGACTGAAAAGATGCCCCCAAAGCTGAGAGATTCGGGTCATTTTGCGTTCCAATTAGAGTAGAAGTCACATGTGATGCTCTTTGTGACTTGGGAGAAAGTGTGAGCATTATTCCACTTGCTTTGTGTAGGAAGATCGGTTTAGGTGAACCTAAACCGGTGAAGATGATGTTATACATGGCGGATCGATCCATAACTCGTCCCGTCGGTATCATTGAAGACGTCCCAGTCAAGCTCGGTAAGTTTTACATTCCAATTGATTTTGTAGTGCTTGACATTCCTACAGATTGTCCGGTTCCGATCATACTCGGAAGACCGTTTCTTGCAACATCCGGTTGTATAGTGGATTGCAAGAATGCTAGATTGGCGTTTGACATAAGTGAAGAGAAAGTTGATTTTGTTCTCTCAACTTTGGTGAAAGAGCCAGCTCTTGGAGAGGACATATTCAATGTCTATGATGAGGAAGCATCTAGAGAAGAAGTGAGCTCGATTCTATTCAAGGATCCATTGCAAAAAGTTATCACCATGAGCATCATGGAGAAAGGATAAGAAGAGGATTGCAATGAGGAGATTGAAGCCTTAGAGGAGCTAAAAGAAGTGCATGAAGAAGAGTTTGAAAAACTCTATGATGGGTTAGAAAACGTGAGGAATCACGGCCAATCGTGCTATTCCACGGCCGTGGTTTTTTCCCAAGATGACCGTAATCAGCTATTCAGAGAGCTCCAGTAAGTTACACGGCCAAAACCACGGCCGTGGAACCACCAATGGTACCGTAATTGACTTCCACGCCCTAAACCACGGCCGTGGAAGTAACAATGGTGCCGTAATTTTGGGTATTTCAGAGAACAATTCCGTTCTTTCCACAAATACTCTTGAGTCTTCTTCCACCACTCCTACACCCTTAGAGACTTCTAAGGAAGCGTCGGACACACCTCAAGACTCATCAAAGGCATCAATGGCTATTGGATTAAAGCCACTTCCCACACATCTTCGGTATGCATTTCTTGGAACTAATTCTACTTTTCCCGTAATTGTTAGTTCCGATTTAAGTGAAGATAAACATGAGAGACTAATGGTTGTTCTAAGGAAACATAGGAAAGCCTTAGGTTATACTATAGAGGATATTGTAGGAATTAAACCATCATTATGCATGCACAAGATTCTAATGGAGGAAGATTTTAAGCCTTCAAGACAACCTCAAAGACGGTTAAATCCGATCATGAAGGAGGTTGTCAAGAAGGAGATTCTTAAGTTGCTTGACGCAGGTATCATCTATCCTATCTCGGATAGCAAGTGGGTGAGCCCCATTCAAGTTGTTCCAAAGAAAGGAGGAATGACGGTCATCACTAACAAGAACAATGAACTCATTCCCACAAGAACCGTCACGGGATGGAGGATGTGCATTGATTACCGCAACCTGAACAATGCAACTAGGAAGGATCACTTCCCATTACCATTCATTGATCAAATGCTTGAGAGGTTAGCACAACACTCCTATTTTTGCTATCTTGACGGTTATAGTGGTTTCTTCCAGATTCCGATCCATCCGGACGATCAAGAGAAGACCACATTCACGTGCCCATGGGGTACGTTTGCCTAAAGACGGATGCCATTCGGGCTTTGCAACAACCCAACCACTTTTCAAAGGTGCATGATGGCCATATTCTCGGAGTACATTGAGGAAATAATGGAGATTTTTATGGACGATTTTTCTTTTTATGGTTCTTCATTTGATAATTGTCTATCTAACCTCTCTCTTGTGTTGCAAAGGTATGAAGACACTAACCTAGTTCTTAATTGGGAGAAGTGTCAATTCATGGTAAAAGAAGGTATTGTGCTAGGACACTTAATCTCTAGTAGAGGGATTGAGGTAGACAAGGCTAAGATAGAGACCATAGAGAAACTTCCCCCTCCATCTTCGGTGAAGGGGATAAGAAGTTTTTTAGGACATGCTGGATTCTATTGACGTTTTATCAAAGACTTTTCTAAGATATCAAAACCGCTTACTAATCTATTGATGAAGGATGCATTTTTTGACTTTTCACAGGATTGTTTAGATGCATTCTATAAGATTTGGGAAGCTCTCATCTCAGCCCCGATTATCCAACCTCGGACTGGAATCTCCCGTTCGAGGTTATGTGTGATGCGAGTGACGTAGCAGTTGGAATTGTGCTAGGACAAAAGAAACAAGGCCGAACCCATGCTATCTACTATGCTAGCAAGACGCTAGACGAAGCGCATCTCAACTACGCCACAACTGAAAAGGAATTTTTAGCTATTGTATATGCCTTTGAAAAGTTTCGTTCTTATCTTGTAGGTGCAAAGGTGATTGTATACACGGATCATTCTGCGATATGATATTTACTTGCCAAGAAGGATGCAAAACCGAGGTTGATTAGTTGGATTCTTCTCCTACAAGAATTCGATCTAGAGATCCGTGACAAGAAAGACTCGACAAATTCTGTTGCAGATCATTTGAGTGGTCTACCACACATTGAAGACGACGATCTACCTATAGATGACTCCTTTCCGGACGAACATTTACACATCATTGAGGAGTGCATCGACAAGATATCAAGAGGTAATGAACCATGGTTTGCTGATTTTGTTAATTATTTGGTTTGTCAGGAAATACCTCCCGGATTATCCTATGCACAAAAGAAGAAGTTCTTTAGGGATGTCCGGCAATACTTTTGGAATGAACCTCTACTATTCAAGAGAGGTCCTGACGGCATCATTAGGAGATGTGTGCCGGAAGACGAAATGCAAAGTGTCATTCGTCATTGTCATTCACTACCTTGTGGAGGACACGGTAGTTCCAACAAAACTAGCGCTAAGGTATTGCAATCTGGATTCTTTTGGCCTACTTTGTTTAAGGATGTGCAAACCTTTGTTTCGTGTTGTGAAGCTTGTCAAAGAACAGGAAACATCTCTAGTAGAAACGAGATGCCTCTAAATAACATTCAGGAGGTGGAAATCTTTGACGTTTGGGGAGTAGACTTCATGGGACCTTTCCCATCATCTTGTGGAAACCAATACATACTTCTAGCTATAGATTATGTTTCGAAATGGGTTGAAGCTATTGCCTCTCCAACTAATGATGCCATGGTTGTAGTTAAGTTCTTTAATATAACTATTTTCCCCAAGGTTTGGGACACCACGGACCATCATTAGTGACGGAGGTTCTCACTTTATTGCCCGACGATTCGAAACTCTACTAGCTAAGTATGGTGTGACTCACAAGATCGCCACCCCCTACCATCCACAAACAAGTGGACAAGTGGAGATTTCGAATAGAGAGATCAAAGGCATCCTTGAGAAGACGGTCTCAAAGACGAGGAAGGATTGGTCTTTGAAGTTGGATGATGCATTATCGGCATATAGGACTGCATACAAGACTCTCATAGGTACAACACCATACAACCTTGTGTATGGGAAGTCTTGTCATCTCCCGGTTCAGCTAGAACACAAGGCGTACTGGGCTGTGAAGTGGTTGAACTTCGGCATGAAGGAAGCAGGTGAGAAGCGCCTCTTAGACCTCAATGAGCTTGAAGAACTCCGCTAGAACGCCTATGAAAACGCCAAGATCTACAAAGAAAGGGTGAAGCGTTGGCATGATATAAGCATATCATTCCAAAGGATTTCAAAGAAGGAGATCAAGTTCTCCTCTTCAATTTGAGACTTCGTCTCTTTCTAGGTAAGCTTAAATCTCGTTGAATTGGACCTTATCTAATCAAATGTGTTTTCCCCATGGCGCAGTTGAAGTATGGGGTGAAAAGAGCGGAAGTTTCAAGGTTAATGGCCAACGCCTTAAGAAGTATTACCGGAGCTCCCGGTTGAGGAAACCGCGCCGATTACCCTCAAATAAACACAGGAACGGTCTAGATACGGACCCAAAACAAGCGCTTCTTGGAAGGAAACCCAAGGTATTGCACTTACGCTTTTGTTTTTCTTTCTTAGAGTAGTTTAATTTAGTTGTTTTTGCTTTGTTTTTCCCTCGATACCTCCGGTATGTTATGTTTTTGGATGTAGGAATAATGGTTGGGCAAAGGAATGATGCAAAAGTTGGAAGGAATTGATGAAACTTGGATGTTGGCAAACAACAAAGACTTCCACATCCTAAACCACGGTCGTGGAAGTAACAGGTGGCCGTAATTCTCCAAAATAGGCAAAAGTTCACCAAAACCACGGCCTCCGTACATTTCCACGGCCTTGGTTTGCCCCAAGTGACCGTGATTTTCAAAATTTTTACGGGCCACTATATAAACCACCTTCCTTCACAAAACACACCAAAAATCCCAAATCCACGCCCCAAACCACGCCCAAAAACACCGAAAATCTTCCCCAACTCGCAATTCTTCGTTTGAAGTCCGATTCAAGCGATTCTTTGGCCTAAAGTGAAGCATTTTCGAGCATCTACACGATCCAGGCAACAAACAAAGTGAACAATCCACTCAACAGAAGGAATTTGGAATTTAAAGATCCAAAACCTAGGTTTTTCTCTACTTTCTCTACTTTGTCAATTCGGCTCTATTTTTCGTAAGAAATTAGAAGAATTGAATATAATTGGAATTGGAATTAGTCTAGGACAGTGATTTCTGAAGTTTGGTGTGCGATTGTTGAGATTTGTGAAAAACATACCAAAACCACGGTCCCTATACATTCCACAACCGTGGTTTTCGAAGAACATGCTATGATTTTCTCTGATGTGGAAAATATGATTAGACGGAAATCCAATAGGACCAAGAAGAGAAAGGATGGTAGTTCCTCCTCTTCCCAACCTCCCCTTAGTGAACCACCATCACCACCACCTCCTAGAATCCCAACCATCCATGAAGACTACTTAGGAGCTTTAGAGAGGATCGAAAAGAGGCCGGTCATAGGACCTCGTTACTTAGTCCTTGAGGAGCTTGAGCCGCTCAATGTTGTCAATGATTTGACGTGGCTCTTGGATAGAGCTGGTTTGATAGTCTTCTCCGCTATTAGAGAGGACGCTTATGAGGAGATCACTAGGGAATTTGTCCCCTCCTTTGAGCATAACCACATGAACCGAACCGTATCTTTTAGGCTAATGGAGCAAGACTATGAGTTCTCCATTGTTCAGTTTGGGACCTTCTTTGGGTTCCATGAGAGTTTTAATGGTAGATTTCCTAGTGGTGTGTACCCTAAAGACTTTTGGGAGGAGATTGCCATGATTTATGCTAGTGAGGATCGTTGGCAACCGGCCGACACCAAGGCTAAGCTCATCTATCACTTAGCCTTGAAGATAGCTCATAGGATCCTTTCCGAGTGTCTCTTCCCTAGGACCGAGACCCCCCAAAAGATTAAGACCGATGAGCTCTTTCTCCTCTATTGCATGCTCTATGGTAGATCCGCTGATTGTGCTACCCTCCTTGCCTCCACTATGAGTAAGCTGAAAAACAAGAAGGCTGGGAACATTGGTTATGGTGGCATGGTGACTCATATAGCCAACCAACTAGGGATAGATTACTCCGCTTGCACTAGGATAGCGGCGATACCTTTGGGTCTCAAAAGCCTTATGACTAGAGGCATCATCTTTCCCCGCCACCAAGCTCCACCTACCGCAGCCATGCCATGGGAGAAGAGAGGTGGTAGAGGTATCCCTTGACTTCCTGAGTATTCCATTATGGCCGGACGCCATAATTGGAAGGCGAACTTTGCGGCTATGCATGCAAATAGGCTAGTAGCTCCTCCATATGTGCCGGATGATATCCCAGCAGGGGATGATGATGAGAAGATGGGAGGAGGTGATGATTATGAGGTAGGAGGTGATGACCTTGACTTTGGTACGTTTCCGGATCACCCGGCGCAGTTTCCCGACCCTCCTAGACGTTCTCCCCGCCCTTCTATGCCTTCGGGTTCCTCTTCTTCACGCCGTGCTAGCGTGAGTGAGAGGCCGACTTGGATGGACGCTCCTCCCACTTGGTATGGAGCGCAACCGGACTGGATGGGAGCTCCTCCACCATGGTACGAGCAGGCACCGGTAGCACCGCTAGTTCCCCCACCTCAGTACGCTCCAGCTTGGTACGGACGGCCACCAGCTTGGTATGAGCAGATAACGGAGTGGGCCACCGATCTTTCCAGGAGAGTGGGCAACCTAGAGATCCGCTAGGACACTCGTGATGTACGAGCTGAAAAGCATGATCAGATGATGAGAGACATATACCGCCAGCAGTTTGGGCGGAATTTCATCTCCGAGTTCCGTCCATTCCCTCCACCGCCTCCTCCACACTAATGAGATGACCGCTGGTTCGAGCCGCCCTACCACCGTCTGGTGAGTTTCTTTGTTTTCCTTTCTTTTCTTTATTTCTTTTGAACATTGAGGACACTGTATGTTTCAAGTATGGGGTGGGGTGTGACTATGGTTTGTAATAACTCTACTTACTTTGCTTTGATGATTCTATGAACACTTGCATTTTCCTTTCATTGTCAAACGTTTCATTATTGCATTGCATGAAAAAGACTTTGAAAAACCCATAAAAATTTGAAAAATTTGAAAACATTTGTGCTTCTAAGATTAGAGATGTTTTCTATGATAAAAACTACTTGTGGAATGTGTTTTTTATGAACAATTGTATGCTTGAATTGAACTATGAATTGTGAGGAAATTGAGTTTGTTGTTTATCCTTTCTTGCAAATTTCATAATGTGAAGGTTTTATCTAAATCATATTGAGAAACAAAGGTTTAAATCACAATATAAGTTCTTATACTTCTTTATGAAATGATTAAGGCACCTCGAATTTCTTACTTCTTTCTTTGATCATTTAGCCACTCAATGAAATAATTGCCTCCTTTACCTATCCGGGACTTAGGAAGAGTTGAATTTGGCATGTTTGATGTGGGAGGTCCATGAAAGCAATTGTTTCCAAAGTGTAGGAAAATTCTAGGTTTGGGGAAGTCAATCATGACGATGAGTAACTTGACACCATTCACATAGCCGGGTGTTGGTGTCTTGCCAAAGTCGGATTGAGCGATATTCCTAACGGATTATGGTATGTGCATCAAGGGTTTGAGGCATCTCGAAATTGAGAAACGTCAATCTCCTAGGCTTCGGTTATTGTGCACCGCTGTCCATAACTCCAAAAGTAAAGTCGAAAAATTATGTGCAAAAAAAGTCTAGAGCAAAGCTCTAAGTTGGTGGAAGTTCAAATGATAAAAAGAAAGGAGTTTGTGTTGTCCTTCTTCCCGGATTCATACACCACATTCCTTTACAAGTTTCCCACCTTCTTCCGCATCTTGGCCTTATTTGAAAGTCCTTGAGATCATAAGAGTGTCATTTGACTTGGTGATCTAAATTGAAGTTTCACATGCTTGATTTTGACAATACTTGAAGGTTATGATGTTTGTCTTGAAGTATTTGCAATTTATGAAGTTTCTTTGTTTTGCATATTTTGGTTAATGGATATAAGCGTTTTCAAGGATGAATGAAGCAAGGTTTGAGGATGATATATTGACTAGAAGCACACCAACCAAAAAGATTGTTTTGTTTTGTTTTGCATTCATATTTCATTCTACCTTATGTTCTAAGCTTTTAAAAACCTTGCTTGGGGACAAGCAAGTGGCAAGTATGGGGTATTTTGTTAGCATGAAATATGACGATATTTTAGGCACTTGTTTTAGTTGTTTTTCCCTCTTTATAGTGTTCTTAGATATGTGTTTGAAGTAATTGTGAGCTAGTTCACCCACTTTGTCGATATAGAGATGTACACTAGCTTCATTGTGTTTTTAGGTGAATAAAGCTTGGATTAGAGCAAAATAAGGAAGGAAAGGAGTGTTTGATCACATTTGATGGCAAGGAGATGCATTGGAGAGGCTAAGGAAGGAGCATGGATGAAGGATGTCACGAAACTAAGGCAAAAACGAGGATTTGGAAGAACCACGCCCTGAATTACGGTCGTGGAAGAGGATTTGAGGAATCACGCTCTAAACCACGGCCGTGGATTTGGCAACATGAACATGGACGTGAGTTTGGAGCACTCCAGAGAGTTACACGGCCTGAATTACGGTCGTTGAAATCATATGGCACCGTAATCTGGTTCCACGCCCTAAACCACGGTCGTGGAAAGTTGTTCTTGGCCGTGATTTTGGTGATTCTGTGACGTGTCATATTTTGCCACGTCAGCCACGTCATTGGGCTTTCTCGTAACCCTACCTCGCCTTATAAAAAGGCTTGAGAAGAGAGTTTTCGGCACCTCCGCTTACCTTGGCATACGGACGCTTAGCTGCTTCTCGAAGATTCGCTTGAGGATTGAAGATTTGTGAAGGACGTAATTTCGGAGATTGTGTACTTTGGATATTCTAGGGTTTTCATTTGAGAACGGATTGACATCCCGTTCTTCGTGACTTCTCTAGATCTTTGTGAGGATTTATGTTCTTATTCTTCTAGATTCATAAACATATTACCTTTGTGTTTGGATTTCGAGATTGACTTTGAGTTTTATTTGAGTTTTCGAGGGTTTTCATCTTTTATTCTTCTTAATTTTAATATTGATATCATGACAATGATTGTTGGCTAAAACCCTTTAGCAATTCTAAGGTGAAGGGTTGATAGTTGTGGCTTAGATGATGATAGATCGATCGTAATTTGATTGGACCCTGAGAGTTAGAGAAATATCGTCGACACCCTAAATCACGGTCTGTTCTTGGTTTCCACGGCTGTGGTTCTCAAGATCTAGCCGTGATTTTCTCTGGTTTACGAACTTTGCTTTTGCTTTGATCCAAAGTTAAAGATTAGCTTTAATCTTGCATTGGCTTGCCTTTCCTAGGTAGTAGTGAGACTCAACATCCTCTATTTCGGTTTCGAGTGTCACAACCTTAACCGTTTTAGTTTATCTTTGATTCCTTGGGTTTGGGCATGGGTATTTGAGATTAATTCTTACCTTTAGATCCTTTTGATATTACAGCCTCAACAACCTTTATAGAGAGAGCCTTTGGGTTAGACATATAGGGTTATGGAACTTCACCGTACATTACCTTACCTTAGTATACCTCTGCAATTCTCAACTTTGTCCTTATATATAGTATATCTTGAATCGATTGCCACAATTAAATACCTGGATCTTTAGGATTGTTTTTTCCCAATATTTGCAAAGCTTCTACACTTTTCATTGCTCGATTACTTGAAACTGATTTTGTTTCACCAATTCCCTGAGATCGATACTCTAGAATACTTGTTAATCTACGCCGATCCGTACACTTTGGGTTTGCTTGCTTTTATTCTAGTTTTATAAATTTAAAACTTATTTGCACGCACGTTTAGGGGCGAACACTACACCACAACTATCAACCCTTCACCTTAGAATTGCTTAGGGTTTTTAGCCAACAATGATCATAATCAAATCAATAATCAAGTTTAAAAGAGAAAAAGAGTAAAACTTCATAAACTCAATAATATCCGAATAATCAATCTCAAAGATAATCAAAGCGTGTTTGTGTTCTAATGTAAGTAAAATCAAAGAATAGAAAACCTCACAAAAATCTCTAGGAAGAATAAAGAGTGGGATGTCAATTCGTCTTCAAAAGGAATCCTAAGATCTTCTCAAAGTACATAATCTCAAAATACGTCCTTTTCCGAATCTTCCTGTACGCAATAAAATCTTCCAAGAATCTTCTAAGCAATGCTCTCGAAATGCCCTAGATGCAAGCCGTCCTTTTTCCTCCTTTCTTCAGCCTTCTTAGAAGGGAAAAATAGGGTTACGAAAGCCCAATAACCGCTGCTGACGTGGCAAATATCACACGTGGCGACCGTTATAGAAATCACGGCCAAGTACAAGTTTCCACGGGCGTGGAATGGGTCGTGGAACCTTTTTGTTTCTCTCGACCTTGTTTTCCACAACCTCAATATATAAACCACGGTCGTGGTTCTCTTGGTTTGACCGTGGAAAATCCAATTCCTTTGTATGAGCCTTTGTTTCGTAAAACTCTCAAATCATGCTCCTTCCTTAGCTCCTCCAATGCATCTCCTTGATGCCTAGCATGATCAATAACTCCTACTCACTCCATATATGCTTCAATCCAAGCCTTTATTCACCTAAAAAACACAACCAAGCTTGTGTAGATCTCTATATCGACAAAATAGGTGAAAGTGCTAATAAATGCTTCAAACTCATATCCATGTACACAAAAGAACGGGAAAAACAACCAAAACAAGTGCCTAAAATATGGTCATATTTCATGCTATCATTTGGGTTATAAACACAACAATGCACAAGCATCACTATCACAATCATTCAAATCCATAACCTCTAACTAAGTAAGTCCAATAGACTTACCTGTCACAAGGTAGTCCTAAACAGTGGTCACGGTTGCCCCTCGAGGAAACGATCAGTTTGTTTATAAACAAGGCACATAAATATCAATCATTATGCACAAGCTAGGAGATTCCACCTCCTACTCTTCAAGATCTCGCAAGATCATAACCATAACACAATCCACAATATCAATATCCTCAAAGATCATAACTATCAATCCATAAACTCAACATCTCACAATTCTTCAAACCTCTCAAGCTATCATCTAATCAACATTGCTCAATCTCAATTATAATCCTAATTTAATTAATTAACCTTTAATTAAATAATTTAACTTTCACGAGAATAATGTTTTGCCCTCACGCAATTTCTGAACTCCGTGTTAGTAGATTTCATCAAACAAACAAACCATAATCACCAGAATAGTATAACGACCATAATGGAATTTCCAATTATCCATTTTGACAAGCCTAAGGTCAATTTTACCCAAATCGCAATACGGAAAATGAATAAATTCATAACTTATTCGTTACTAACCCAATTGATGATTGGAGTGCAAGGCTAAATGACGCCCTATGGGCATATCGGACAGCCTACAAAACTCCCATCGGAATGTCCCCTTTTAGGCTCGTGTTTAGGAAAGCTTGCAACCAACGGTGGAGTTAGAGCACAAAGCTTGGTGGGCGGTAAAGAAGTGCAGCATGAACATAGAAGAAGTGGGAGAATTCCAGAAGCTCCAATTACAAGAGTTGGAGGAACTAAGGCTTGATGCATATGACCATGCTACCACATACAAAGAAAAGACCAAAGCATGGCATCACCGGTACATCCTCCGGAAGGACTTCAAGGTAGGTAAAAAGGAACTTCTCTTTCAATCCCGTTTGAAACTCTTTGCAGGTAAGCTGCGTTCAAGATGGACAGGGCCGTTCATAGTAGCCGAAGTATACCCTCACGGGGTTGTGGATCTCTATGACCCCCAAACGCACAAGGTGTTTAAGGTGAACGGACAAAGGCTAAAACTTTACCTTGAAGGAGTCAAGAACGATCCGATTGACGAGATGGTACTAGAGGAGGCACAGTCCGAGAAGTAGAGATCTTACGTCGAGCCAACAACGTAAAACAAAGGCGCTTCTCGGGAGGCAACCCGAAGGAATAAAAAGAGGAGCTTCTGTCAAGGAATCCGCCCCTGTGGTTTTGTTTCCCGCCTCTGTGGTGACACTCAGGCCAGCGCCGCCCCCGGCGCTAGCCCTGCGCCTGCAACACGTCTGTCACCGCCCACGCGGTGACATCCCCACGCCCCTGCGGCGGCTATCCTTGACACAAATTCCCAGCGCCGCCCCCGGCGTTGGGCCTACGTGCCCCTCTCCCTTGTCGCCGCCCCTGCGGTGTCAAACCCCCACCCCTGCGGGTTTACCCAGAAAAGAAAAAAAATAGGATCTCGAAAAAATGCCTACACCTACCACGCACCACCCACCAACCTTCTTCACCAAACACAAACCCTCCAAAATCCCCTCCTTCAGAAACACCCTCAACGCCCTTGCGCCCTCTGTCCAAAAACAATCTCGCCGATGCCCCTGCGCCGCCTCTGACAGATAGCCACCAGTCGAAACGCCCCTGCACCACCTTCTCCCAGTACCCCCGTGCTCTCTCACAACCCTACGGCCTTCCTCCTCATCCACTTCATACATTCCACTCTAGCTATATCACCGGCGAGGCTAAACCACCAAGGACCTGCGGCTGCAAGCATCCGCCTCTGCACTTCTCCCGCACTTGTGGCTGCAAGCATCCGCCCCTGCGCCTCACCGCCCTTGCGCCTGCACAAGCGCCCCTGCAGAAATCACAACAGAAAGGTCGTTTTCTTTTCCTCATTTCAACATTTGCTAATCCTTTGCTTCAAATACTTTCTAGAATGGAAGCCCCAAGGAAATACAAGATGACCGAAGCAGAGAAGGAGCGTTATAGGATTGTGCAGGATCGATTTGTGTATGCAACTCGATTTCTTCATATCCCGACTTTGGAGAAACTGGGCATGCTAGAGAGCATGCAAGTGTTTTTGGCGAATGCTGGGCTCGGAGGCTTCCTCCAGAAGAGTGCTCCGACATATCCGGAGCTCAGCAGACAGTTTATCTCCACCTTCACAATGGAGAAGGAGGACCACGTGTGTATCGGCCTCACCTTCAAGTTCAACAAGGTGAAATACACTCTCGACTACGCCGATCTACGAGAAGCTTTTGGGGTGACTCTAAACCCCTTTGAGAACTGGTGGCATCCAGTCTCGGCCCCAGACTTGTGCGAGTTCTGGCAAGCAGCTACCGGGTCAGAGTTCCATGCTGGGGGTGAGTACTCCAACAAACACACTCACCCCAGTTTGAGGTTGATTTCAAAGATCCTCATGAGTGTCTTCTATGGACACAAAGAGGAAAACAAGGTCGCTCTCAAGGACCTCCCACTACTCTAATCCTGCCTTCCACAGAGCGAGAAGGTGATGGATTGGCCCTCTCTTTTCCTTTCCGCTTTGAAGCAGATCAGGAGGGATGAGCCGAGGGATATTGTCGGCAGTGGGGTGATCTCTTTGATCACCTCACAAGTGATGGACCTGTCCGAGTTAGAGGATGGGATGGCGGCTCCTCTCTACACTGAGGGGATGCTTAGGGGATGCAAGCTCCTCCGGCGGGACGGGAAGAACCTATTTTGGATCTCCCTTGCAGATGGGAGCCACCTCACCTACCTCCCCCGGCCTTTACCTTTAGGAGGTGAGCTCTTTGAGCTCTACATTCCGGCGGATCCTTTCGTACCGAGGAGGCCACTAGTGGCCATTGTGGAGAGGCATGCTGCTAGCTCCAGCCGGGCCCATCAAGAGGAGCACCTGCCCATCCCGGATGACGAGGAGATGCCCACGGCGGCACCAGAGGAGGACCCGGCCCTTGCGAGCCTTCAGGCTCAGATGGCGGCTATGACGACCCAGCACCGGACATGGCAGTCCGATTACCAGCGGACTATGTTGGAGCAACAGCAGAGCTGGCAGGACAGTTTTGCCAACTCCATGACCTCACGCTTCGACTAGAGGCAGAAGGCCTGGCAAGCAGCCCAGCAGCAGCAGCTGGAGGCTCAGCAGCTGGCTTGGCAGGCCAGTTTTGAGACCTTTTTTGGTCGCCGGATGTCTGCCCAGCAGGACCGCATTGATGACATCTACCGCCGCCAGGAGCATTTCTTCCGCCACTTCCCTTACCCACCGGAGGAGGGTCCGGGTGGTCCATCCGGACCACCCCAGGAGGGGTACATTTCTTTCCCTTCTCCCACATTAATCTTTGACTCATTTCCACTTTGAGGACAAAGTGTACTTCAAGTATGGGGGAGGGATATATCATTGCTTGTACAGTTTATTGAGTTGTTTTTGGCATTTGTTTTTGCTTTGTTGAATTCAGTTTCATTCAAAAAAAAAAGACAAAGGAGTGAAAAAAGACATGAAAATCCTTGGATAAACCAAAAACCCGAAAGGGCGGTTTAGGTAAAAAGAAGGTAGTCCGACCAACCTTAGGTTGGTGCAAAATTGGACTTGAGGGATGTGAGTTAAAGTGAGAAAAAAAAGAAGAGTGGCAAGGTGAAAACCCGAAAGGGCGCCTTGGAAAAATGAGCGACACCGAGTGTAGGTTTCCCTTCCGGCGTTTTGGCAACATAAGAAGGGGAGTCATAAGGAGGTTGTCCGGGTAGGCCACTCTTGGAGCGATAAGGATGGTAGTATTTCTTTTTCTCACATTTCCTCTCTTTTCCTTCTTTCTTTCTTGGTTTTTTCCTTGTTTCCCATTATCTTTCTGCTTACTCATGCTTCCTGAGACCTTTGAGTCAAATTGATGTCATTTGTTTTTACTCGGGACGAGTAAAAGGTCTAAGTATGAGGGAGTTTGATAGGTGATGGAATCATTATCAATTAGGGTAGTTTTTAGAGTCTTTTTATTGCATTAGTGTCGGTTTATGCTACTAACTCCTTGGTCTAGAAGAAGAAGATCAAAAGAAGCTAAAGAAAGAGTCATAAGCACTTAGGAGTGAAGATCGATCACGAAGCAAAGCTTCTGTTGCCTCACCACCCCTGCGGGTCCTTGCAGCCGCCCCTGCGGATGACGTTTCCACTGGAGAGCTCCCTGCGCTTTCACCAGCGCCAACCATGAAGCGTGTCACTGCCCCTGCGCCACTCCTTGGCGCCCCTGCAGTGACCAGCCCTAAAGATATGAAGACCAGCTCCCCTGCGTCTCCCACTGCCCCCCTACCTGCGCCCCAACCTGGGAGCTGGAAGACGAAGAGGCTATGTCAACGCCCCTGTGTCGACATAGGGACACCCCGGCGGCTTGACATCAGAAACGTCAGGAAGGCGAAATGTCAGACGTTGAAGTGCATTAAAGATCCGCCCTAGCGGCCCTGAAGAAGATCAACCGATTCTGCCTAAACCGCCCCTGCGGTTCCTGAAGGCCGCCCCTGCGGTTTAACGCCAGAAGCTTTACTCCGGCTGTTTATACCACCTTTATGGCATTTAAGGTGGCTGTTTTGGGCCGGCCATTTACTCCTATTTAGTGCCTTTTGTAGTATAAATAGGCCTTGGTTGATTTCTAGAATCATCTATCTTATCATCTTGTTAATCATCAAATTATCCACTTAGATTGTCTTGCTACCTTGTAATGAGTTGCTAACTCCCTTGCTACATTGGGTTGGTTTGAAGCTGCTTTGTTGCTTTGGTTGTAAGTACTTTATAATATAAGCTTTCATTCAGTAATGCTTTGTATTTCCTTGACCTCCATTGTCTAATTGCATGTTTACTATTGCTTGAGATTGATCACCTTAGGTTCTAAAGTGCATGCAAACAACTAGGATTAATAGGTTCCGGTTTCGGGTCTCTAATCTAATAGCAACTTTAAGTAATAACGGGTTGTGATTACTTAAAGAAAAGGAACACAAATATAAAGAAGAGTTTAACGGTTTTAATATTCTCTTATATCCCTTAGTCTTTGTTTGAAAGCTAACCTGTTATTTGTTCTTGTAGGTTTACGGAACTTTAATAGGTTAAGTTGTGTTGATGCCAGTTGGCTCAACACATATATACGATCGAGACGGGAGGTTACTTGAAAACTTGTAAAAGGAACTCACCAAAGTAGCAATTGCATGCTTAGAATCAACCTAGTGTAGATTCATCCATTATTGTCTTACTTGTCGCATTTATCGTTTTCATAAGTTTTTGTGCATCAATTCAACCAAACCCCCCCCCCCTTTGTGTCACTTGTCATTATAATCGATAACTGCATCTAAAACACCTTAACTCTCTTGGGTTCGATCCTTACTTAATCAATATACTTGTTCTTAGTGCTAAGTCGGGATTTACTTTTGATTGGGTATAGACGACCATAGAAATACCTTCGGTCAATTCCAAAGCCATGGAAGACTCTCCAAGACTCCTTGAAGCTTGACCAACAACTAAGGCACTTTCTGGAGAAACCACGGGCAAAACCACGACCTCTGGCACAACCACGGGCATGGAATCTGAGAAGCTGGCACATTTGAGCATTCCAGAGAGTTCCACGGGTGAAACCACGGTCGTGGTTCTTGCTCCTTGGCCGTGGTTCCTACAGTGGTTCAGCACAACCTCGTGCACTTCAAATTCAGCACTTGTCTCATTTTCCAATGCATCCAAGGCCTTGATTTCTTCATCGCAATCATCCTCAACTCCTTCCTCCATCAAACTCAAGCTAAGAACCTTCTTCAAGGGATCCTTGATCAAGATTGAGCTCACAACTTCTCTAGACTCCTCTTGCTCAACAACGTTGAAGACATCTTCACCAAGGGCTAGCCCTTTCATCATTGTGGATAGCTTGAACTTAATATTCTCTTCTCCTATGTTGAAGGAGAGGATTCCATTTTTGCAATCCACTAAGCATCCGGATGTGGCTAAGAATGGCCTTCCCAAAATGATAGGAACCGGGTAGTCCGTCGGGATGTCCAAGACAACAAAATCGATTGGCACATAGAACTTCCCAAGCTGAACCGGTATGTCCTCTAGAATTCCTACGGGGTGAGTGATGGATCGGTCCGCCATGTAGAGGGTCATCTTGACCGGCTTTGGCTCTCCTAGCCCAACCTTGTTGCAAAGTGCAAGCGGGATAATGCTTACACTTGCTCCAAGATCACATAAGGCTTCATATTGCACTTCTTCAACCCCAATTGGCATACAAAAAGATCTCGGATCTCTTAGCTTAGGAGGCATCTCCTCCCTCATAGTTTGAATCAACTCCGAAGATCTCTTAGTCATCCTAATCCATACTCCTCCAACTTCCTCTTGTTGGAGAGTATCTCCTTCAAAAACTTTCCATAGGCCGGCATACCTAGAATAGCATCTATGAACGGAATGTTAATATGCAATTTAGACATAAGTTCAAGGAATTTACCGAAATGTTTGTCCAAACGAGCTCTTGCTCGTGATTGTGGGAATGGTAGTGGTGGCTTGTATGGAGGTGGTGCCACATATGTTGGCTCATCATCCTTTCTCTTTCCTCCTTCTTCTTGCAATGGCCCTTCTTCCACCACTACTTGCTTCCCCTTGTCATTCCCCTTAGACAAAGGATCCTTCATGCTCAGCCCACTCCTTGTGGTAATGGCCAACACTTGGCCTCTTGGATTGTCCTCGGTCCTTCAGGGAAGCTTTCCCGGATCCCTTTGTGCTTCACCCGCCATTTGGAACACTTGTGCTTCTAGTACCTTTTGAGCTTTAGAAATGGAAGTCACCATGCTCTCAAGTCCATTTAACCTTCGAAGCAATTGTTCAAACATCATCTCGGTTCTATCCTTTGGAGTTGAGCAAAATCGGGTGGAGGCTCTTGTGAAGCCTTAGGTGGTGGTGTTGCGCTTGTGGAAGCGGGTGGGTTCAAGGCACCATCCGGGTTAGAATAGGAGAACCCGGGATGGTTGTGATTAGGCCGGTAATTATTGAATTGCCGGTTGTTGTTGTTAAAGTTCCTAGGGCCTTGATAATTGTTGAAATTGCCCCTTCCCATGTAGTTAATGTCCTCCTCTTTGGAAGCCAAGTTGGCTTGCACTTGCACTTGAGGACTTGCTTGATTCTTCAAGGTTGTGGCACACAACTCCCTCAAAGACTTAAGCTCATTGTTGATTGCATCGAGTTTTGTAGTTTCTCATGGTGACTTCACTAACTTCATCTACTCCCGATTTCCTCCCATCACTCTTCCTATGGGAGTACTTCTATATCACCAAGGCTTGCTTCTCTACAAACTCCCAAGCCTCATCCACATTCTTCTAAATGAATGTTCCTCCGGAAAGCGATTGGAGCTTGAATTGGCTATCCTCATCAAGCCTCTTGAAATATATCTCCAATAGCTCTATCTTCGGTATCCCATGGTGTGGACAATCTAGGAGGAGGTCTTTGAACCTCTCCCAAGACTTGAATAGGATCTCTCTATCCTTCATCACGAAGGCATTGATCTTCCCTCTTAGCTCGGTTGTCTTGGAAGGTGAGAAGAACTTTGTCAAGAACTCGGTTGTCATCTCCTCCCAAGCACTCACACGTCCTAGTGGAATGGATTGGTACCAAGCTTTATCCTTAAGTGAGAAGGAAAAAGCCCTATGCTTATGGTTGTTGTTCTCCAATCTAGGTGGCCTTAGAGTCTCCATCAAGATCTAGCACACTCAGTCCAATAGCAGCTTATGAGGCTCACTACTACCTAGAGTTCATCATCATCAGTATCTAAGATCGAGCATTACCGGGTAGGTCTCTTCTCTCACTTAGTTTAGTAGTATTAGGTCACCCTAGGCTATATTAAGCTTAATAAACTCTAGGGTTTCAACAATCTAACATCCTAACATTCAGATTTATCAATATAAGCACAACAGAGCAAAACCACGGGCTGATAATCAGAACCACGGCCGTGGTTATGCTAGAACAGGCCGTGATTTGTAACAACAGTTAAGTTCGAGCAAGCAAATCATCCAAGGTACACGTTAAGTCTATTCTATCATAGTCCAAGCCATAAGCATCATTCCATTACCCTAGAATCGCAACTATTTAGCCAACAACATGCATCTTAAGATTCAACATCAACAAGCAAACATTCATGGCTTTCATAGCAAGAAAATGAAATGAAAGAAAAGAGAAACAAGTAAAACAAGAAAACCAAGCTGAATATATGTTTAAGAGAGACTTACAACCCTTCAAAAGAAGGTACAAATCGTTTCTTACAAATCCTTGTAAATGTCTTCAACAAGTTCACTCAAAAATCTCTCAAAAGCTATGAAAACTCTAAATCTAGTGTTCTTCTTCTTCTCCAAATGAGAGTATTTTTGCTCCCCTCCAAGAGTAGCCTCCAATGGAATCGTGTGTAATGAGAGAATGTATGAGAGGATGTCGCTGAGAATCAGCCTGCGAGACCACTTATATTCTTCACCAAGAGCAAGAGTCAGTTATGGAGATCGTGGGACAGCTGTCCAGAGAGAACCACGGCCAAAAGTACGGGTGTAGAATCTGGGTCTGGGCCGTGGTATTGCTTAGACAACTCTCTTTTGATTGTTAAGCCATGAGTTGGTGCAAGGCATGCACCAACAAGGTCCTATGTGTTCTCCTTAGCTCCTAGCTTGCTTCTTAATGAGTCCGGAAGTGTGTCATCACGAGGAACGATCCTCGAATGTATCGATGAAGCTCCAAAAGTTCCCCAAAATACCTACAAAACCGACAATAGTTTGTGTAGACGTCTATCTCGACAATATGCATGAATTAAACATAAACGTCATGAACTAATGCCAAACTATACATGAATAACGGGAAAATCTACCTAAATGGATGCCTAAGCTAACGTCATAAATCGTGTTATCAAATCCTGACCCTAGCCTGACAACAAGTTCATTGGATCTTACAACAAGGCACAGGTAGATTAAAACCAAATACATAAAATTGTATAAGATACATCAAAAGGGTTTACAACAACAAAGTCGAGTACAAAACAACATCCATAAACATCAGATGCAAAAGATATACCAAATCCCACGCAACTCTAATGTACAGAAGTCCTCGGCTGGTCACCCCATCTGGCTCACTCTGCAGTCTTCCTAACCTGCAGATCATCTACAACACGGTATACACTGTTAGCTACAGTAATGAATAAGCATGAAGGTAATAGCACAAACACACATTCACATCTCATACATACAATGCCACACACATTCATTTATTATCTTTCAATTATGTTATTCCATTACTAATTCAACTTATTTTGTAACACGAGGAGCCTCAAGAACCTCATCCCTTCCAACGTAACACAAGGGTTTTGCATGGGGGTGATCATCAGTCGTCCCCCCTGTGAGATCATCTTCAAGGAACCTCCTCCTACCCGCAAGCAGAGGCAAGTGGTAACGACCCGTTATAATACACTTGGGCCATTTAAAGTAATAAATGGTCATCCTAGTCCGGTTTACGTTATAAATGCACAATCATATGAACACACACAACCATCATAATCACACAAACCCACAATTGTACGCTAAGTAAGTCCTATGGACTTACCTGTAACACTCGTAAACTGTACCACGTCACAGCTTCCCCTTGGGGAAGTAATCAACGCCTACAATAGTAAGGCACACAACATCACATACTGCAAGGTTTAGGAGACTCGTCTCCATAACCATAACCAACCTACAACCTCAATCTAAACCTCAGAGGTTATAACATACTCACAAATGCCTAAGGCATATCCTCAACATAAACACAAGTGTCTAAGGCACATCTCTATCATACAACTCATCCTAACCAAGCTAGCCTAGCCAACATCTAAGCCAAGGCCACAGGAAAGGAAAGAAAGAAACATACCAACAAGGTATGCCCTGAACGCACCAACGGAACAAAGGATGCAAGGGTTGAACCAGTGAGGCGCAGAGGCGGCTCACTCAAGGCGCAGGGGCGGTCCACAGCAGGCGCAGGGGCGGCCTAATGTAGGCACAGGGGCAGCTATCTGTGCAGGGGCTTGGCCCCGACTTCTCTTCGATCTCTTTCTCAACTCTTTTCACTTCTTCATCACACAGCAGCAACACACATACATATATTCACATGTATGATCATCAAAACATCAGAAAATGATCCATACAAGCTCAGCTTGTGATCCTAAGCTAAAGAAGAAGGAAAATAGCAAGGAAGAAGAAAGAAAGAAGATGGAGATGGAAGTCTCACCTCAGCAGAGCCCTATGCAGCAGCTAAGAACATCCAACACAACTCACAACCTCAACACAATAGCAACAACACTCAACATCATCCTCATGATCATCCAAAGCCAAAGCCACAAACAAACTCTCAAAAACTCACACATAAAATCAAAGAGAGATCAAAGAAGATCAAGGAAGAAGGGAGAAGAAGATGAACGTGAGGAGGAAGAGAGAAGCTAGAGAGATGAATAAAACCCTTTATCAGAAGCATTAGGGAAGCTTATAAAGGAAGCTAACCAAAAGCAAGGTCAAGAGGTCAACAAAGGTGGTTGTAGCCACACAAACCCGTAGAGGCGGATCAGGCAAGGCACAGGGGCGGCCCTCCTGAGGCGCAGGGGTAGCTCAGCCCTGGCTTAGCACAACTCGGCTCCTAAAACTAAGGCTCTTACATCACACCCCCTAAAAACAAGTTTTGTCCCGAAACTTGCAAGATCCCAAATCCTCTCGGACCCATAAGCCGAGGAATAACTTTCCCTCTCAGAGGTATCATCATAACCTATAATATCCTATATCCTCAAATGCAACATGGAGGAATTATCACTCCAACACACCATCATCAACTCTAAACAAGGCCTAGAGGAAGATCATCTCTAGCCAAACACTAACCACATCACACTGGAATGGAGGAAAGCCATCTCCAGCCAAGACGTACACATAACACTACTACGTGGAGGAAAACCGTGTCCGCTCACACTATGTCCATCAAAGATAGCATGGAGGAAAGAACCATCTCTTGCTAATCCTAACATACACACCATAACATGGAGGAAAGAACCATCTCCAGCTATACCTATCTCGTGCTAGCAAACAAGGTCTAATAGATCATATGCACATACAGCTAGCACGAAAAGCACATCATATCACACAAGCACATAACATAACATGCACTCACCAAGATGGAACTAAGATCTACTCGTGCATCCTACTGGTGCATCTATCTCGGCGTAGAACTCTTGATAGTACCTCTGGATACTATCCTCAGTCTCCCATGTAGCCTCATCAGGTCCTCGTCTAGACCACTGTATCCTCAGCATAGGAATGTCCTTCGAACGTAGGCGTCTCACACCTCGCTCTAGGACTGCAATAGGGTGCTCTGCAAAAGTGTAGTCCGGCTCCACCACCAGATCATCATAACTCAGAATGTGCCTCGGATCTGGTATCTACTCCCTCAGCTGAGACACATGAAATACAGGGTGAACACCCTCTAAACTCGGAGGCAATGCTAATCTGTAGGCTGTCCTCTCGACTCTATCCAGTATCTCGAAATGACCGACATATCGAGGACTCTGATGATATGAATTATGACCTATTTTTAGGCATGAATTTATATAGATTTTCCCTTTATTTTGCATGCATAAACATACATTCATGGCATTTATGGTTATATTCACCTACTTTGCGAGAATAGAGCTCTACATAGAGTTTTATTGCATTTGTAGGTAACTTGGCGAATTTTGGAGCGAAATGGCATATTTAAGGATCAAGCTTTGAAGCAGGACAACAAAAAGGAGCATAAAAGGAAGATAGGATGCGCCAAAGTATCTTTTGATACCGTCTGACGCGCCAAAGTATTCTCTTATACCAACTGACGTGGCCCAGAGTATTTTCTGATACTGGCGGGCTCGACTTCTTTTCAACCCAAATATTTAGGGTTTTATTCTTAAACCCTAGATTTATCCCTACAAATATCGGATAGCCTTCAACATTGAAAGACGGACTTGGAGCCCCGACGTTAGGGAGACGGCTGCTTACACCCCCGAAGAGAGATATTCGGATCATTGCTTAGGAAGATTCCATTGTGTACATGTAAGATCCTGAGAAGGACGCGATTTGGAGAGTGCGTACTTAGAGAATATCTTAGGGTTTACATTTGGAGAAGGATTGACATCCCGTTCTTCATTGTTCCTCGAGATTGTTGTGAGGATTTATGTTCCCTTTTTCCACATTCATTAAACACATACATTTGTTGTTTGGATTTGAGATTGATTGTTCGACTATTATTGAGTTTTCGAGATTTTTACCTTTTTCTCTTTTAAACTTGATTATTGATTCAATGATGATGGTTATTGGCTAAAACCCTTTAGCAATTCTAAGGTGAAGGGTTGATAGTTGTGGCATAGATAATAATAGATTGAACCAAAATAGATTGGACCCTGAGAGTTGCGAGAAACTTCGTCGACAACCTTTTCCACGGAATGTTCTTGAGTTCCACGACCGTGGTTCTTCAAGATCCGACCGTGGTTTCCTTTGTCGTACGTCCTTTTCTTTTGCTTTGATCCAAGGTTAAAGATTTGCCTTAACCTAGTCTTGGCTTGCCTTTCCTAGGTAGTAGTGAGACTCAATATCCTCTATTTTGGTTTCGAGTGTCACAACCTTAATCGTTCTAGTTCATCTTTGATTCCTTGGGTTTGGGCATGGGTATTTGAGAGTAATTCTTGTCCTTAGATCCTTTCTATACTGCAAGCTCAACAACCTTTATAGAGAGTGTCTTTGGGTGAGTTACATAGGGTTTTGGAACTTCACCGTATTCAACCTTACATTAGTTATACCTTTGCAACCTCAACTCTGTCCTTATATCTATAGAATATCTTAAATCGATTGCCACAACTGGATACTTGGATCTTTAGGATTGTTGTTTTACCAATATTTGCAAAGCTTTTATACTTTATTCGCTCGATAATTTGTGAACTGAATTTGATCCCCCAAATCCCTGAGTTCGATACTCTGGAATTCTTGTTTTACTACGCCGATCCGTACACTGCTGGTTCGCTTGCTTTGATTTCAGTTTTATAAATTAAAACTTATTTGCATGCACACTTTGAGGCGAACAGACTCAACTTCCCCTTTATGCCAAAACATCTGATGCCTCACGTCGGAGATACTCTCAACCATACATGAGCTCCTACTCTGAACTCTAGCGGTCAACGCCTCTTGTCTGCATACGACTTCTGGTGACTCTGCGCGGCCAACATCCTCTCCCTGATCAGCACTACTCGAGCCATATCATCCTGAATCTCCTCTGGTGCTATCCCACTGATACTGCTAGGCTCATCCCAACATAAAGGTGTACGGCACCTACGTCCATACAGTGCCTCATAAGGAGTCATCCCAATAGATGCATGCCAGTTGTTGTTGTATGAGAACTCAACGAGTGAGAGGTAATTAGACCATGCCTATCCCCAATCCAACACACAGGCTCGCAGCATGTCCTCTAAGGTCTGGATGGTCCTCTCTGACTGACCATCTGTCTGTGGGTGAAACACAGTCGTGAAGTGTAGATTCGTCCCCAAAGTAGTCTGAATTTGCTACTAGAATCTTGAAGTAAACCGTCCATCACGATCAGAGACGATCGTCCTCGATACACCATGAAGTCTCACTATTAGTCTAGTGTACTCCTCGGCCAATCTACTCACTGTCCATGTCTCTTTGATGGGAATGAAACGTGCCGTCTTTGTCAATCTGTCCACAATAACCCAGATAGCATCAAAGCTCCTACTAGTCCTCAATCTGGTCACAATATCCACGAAGACGTCCTCCCACTTCCACTGCATTACTGGAACTGGATGGAGCTCACCTCCATGTCTGAAATGCTCTATCTTGACCTGCTAACAGGTCGCAAACTGAGCCACAAATCTGGCTACATCGGGCTTCAGCCCTCCCCACCAATATGAGTGTCTCACATCATGGTGCATCTTACTCGTACCTAGATCTACTGAGTAAGGTGTACAGTGAGCCTCTTGTAAGATCCGCTGTCTCAGATCTACATCAGCGGGTACACAGATACAGTCGTGAAGCCTCATCAATCCATCTGCTCCAATGGAGAACCTGTGGTGCCTCTCCACGAGACATTCTCTCTCTAATCCACGTCAAGGTCGGGCGGGTCCCCTGCTTCTGTTGGATCTCATCCAACAGACCAGGTAGAACCTCTAGGGCAAACAACTAGGCATCCTCATCAGGAAACTGGATGTCCATCTCTAGCCAAGCTAGATCCCTCTGAAGCTGAGGTTGTACTGTCAATCTGGCAATCGCCTTCTCTCGAGGCGTCTTTCTGCTCAAGGCGTCAGCTACAACGTTCGCCTTTCCATGATGATACAGAATCTCAAGGTCAAAATCCTTGATAAACTCAAGCCATCAACACTGGTGGTTATTCAATTCCCGCTGCATGAAAATGTACTTCAGAATCTTATGGTCTGTGAAGATCTGACATGTGGCACCATACAGGTAATGTCTCCAGATCTTCAAAGCATGAACTACCGCTGTCAACTCTAGATTATGAGTCGGTTAGTTCTCCTCATACGTCTTCAACTATCGAGACGCATATGCAATCACTCTGCCTCTCTGTATCAATACATATCCCAAGCCTAGCTTGGATGCATCACTGTAGACCACAAAATCATGAGAACCCTCTAGTTGTGCCAAGACAGGAGCAGAAGTCAAACGTCTCTTCAACTCCTCAAAGCTCTGGGCACACTGGTCGGTCCATACAAATCTGGTAGTCTTCCTCAAAAGACTCGTCAGTGGCGGGCAATCACAGAAAATCCCTCCACAAAGCGTCTGTAATAACTGGCTAGGCCAAGAAAGCTACACACTTCCTTGACGTTCGTCGGTTTCGTCCATGCAGCAACAAACTCAATCTTCGCCGGGTCAACCATAATCCCGTCGGCGGAGACGATGTGTCCAAGAAAAGAAACCTCAAACATCAAGAACTCGCACTTAGAGAGCTTGGCATACAGCTCTCTATCCCTCAGAATCTGCAAAACCGTCCTCAGATGACCGGCATGCTCCTCTCTGCTATAAGAGTATACAGAATGTCATCAATAAAGACCACCACAAACTGATTTGTCCAAGAAACTCAATCTTCGTCGGGTCAACCATAATCCCATCGGCGGAGACGATGTGTCCAAGAAAAGCAACCTCAGACATCAAGAACTCGCACTTAGAGAGCTTGGCATACAACTCTCTATCCCTCAGAATCTGCAAAAACGTCCTTAGATGACCGGCATGCTCCTCTCTGCTACGAGAGTATACCAGAATGTCATCAATAAAGACCACCACAAACTGATCCAGAAAGTCGATGAAGATAATGTTCATCAATTCCATGAAGACTGTTGGGGCATTCGTCAGCCCAAAGGGCATCACTACAAACTCGTAGTGTCCATAACGGGTACGAAATGTCGTCTTGTGCACGTCCTGCTCTCTCACCCTCAGCTGGTGATATCTTGAACGCAAGTCGATCCGGGAGAAAACTGTCACTCCCTGAAGCTGATCAAGTAGATCATCAATACGAGGCAGTGGATACCTGTTCTTGATGGTCACCTTGTTCAGCTCTCTGTAGTCTATACACAATCTCAACGATCCGTCCTTCTTCCGCACGAAGAGGACAGGTGCACCCCATGGTGATACACTAGGGCAAATGAAGCCCTTCTCAGCCAACTCCTCGAGTTGCTTCTTCAGCTCCAACATCTCGACAGGTGCCATACGATATGGGGCCTTCGAGATGGGTCTCGTGCCAGGCTCCAACTCGATGCCAAACTCTACGCTCCTCTAAGGCGGCAAGCTCGATGGCTCTGCAAACACGCCTGTAAACTCGCAGACCACTGCTATGTCCTCCAAAGCTGGACCCTCTTTATTCTTCATGGCGTAGCACTAGAAGGAATCACATCCCTGTGCAATCAGTCTAGATGCTCGTACGGCACTAATAACAGATCCCGTTTTCCCAAGGTCCCAACCCCGGAAGACCTCTATCGGACCTATGTCGGTAGAGATTGTAACAGTTCTCTTACCTACATCTAACACCGCACGGTGTCTACGCATCCAATCCATACCTAATATGAATTCTTTATGCATCAAGGGCATGACTAAGAAATCAACAAGTACTACACGATTTCCTAACCGAAGGGGACAACTACGTATCTCATGGGTAGCTCGGACCCGACTACCATCAGGTAAACCTATGGTAAAGGGGGTCCCCTCTATGGTAGATAAACTCAAATGCTCAACACATGCAGGAGAAATAAAAGAATGCGCAGCACCCGTATAAAATAAAACTCTAACAGGTAAACCATGTAACAAAGCGGTACATGTAGCAACTGGTGCTGGCGGCTCCTCAGCTCAAAAACGCGATCTCGAGCTCCTCGGGCATCACTAGTACCAACATCTCTACCTCTACCTCTACTCGGTCCTGAAGCTGATCCTTGAGTAGCAGGTGTGTCTGGGACTCTCTGTTGTCCCCGTGCCTGATGGTGAGGTGGTCTTTGTCCACCTCCTGCTGCACCTGCAGGGGAAGAACCCTGTTGTGATGACGCCTTGTCTTGACGGCAAAACGTAGCTCTGTGTCCTTGCTTTCCACACGAGAAGCAAGTCAGTGGTGCTCTCGGGCACTCAGCCCTCAAATGTCCATAGGCCCCACAGTTGTAATACTGCCGGCCTCTCTCAGTCGTCTGTGCAGACACTGGACCACTCGAGCGGCCTTAAGACTGGCCTCGCCCGTATCCAGATGCTCTTGCACCAGTATGTCTTGTGCGTTGTCTCTTCTCAAACCAACCCATCTGAGAAGTCCTCCTCTGGCTAGCTCTCTCTCGCTCATAGGTAGAGGCCCAATCTTGGTAGTCTACCAATGACCAACAGTGGAATCCCGCCATATAGAACGTGTGCTCTCCCTCAGACGACGGGAGAACAGATACACATGTTGGTCCTCAGATGGTTCAGTTGGACCCAACAATGCTAACTCAGTCTGGAAGCGGCGAATAGCATCTGTAATTGGTACGTCCTCAAAGCCTGTCTCCACGAAGTCCTGCAGCTTCTCCCTCCTCAGTGAGGCAGAGCAGAACTGCTCCCTCAGCAAGGTCCTCATCTGGTCATAACTCATAACTCGTGCTCGAACTGTCCTCCACCACGGGTGTGCTAGGTCACGGAATAGAGACTGAACTAGCTCTATCCGTCTGCCCTCAGGACACCTAATAGACTCTAAGACTGAATCTACATGTCCTATCCATACCTCAGTCTGTAACCCGATCTCTCCTGCGAAAGCTGGTACTCCCTACTGATGAAATACCTTCAACCAGGTATCTAGTCGAGGCCCTCTGGTCTCCTCTACCGCTCGAGCAACCTCAGCAGCACGTGTCGGCATAGCTGGCACCTGAGTGGCTCTATGGGATCTCTCAGATGATCTCTCATGCCCTGGTAGATCTGGGGCTCGTCTGCCTGCTCTGATGGCCTCCTCAAAATGTTTAAGGTACTATCTGAATGCTGGTCCTCCCATGGAGACACAATCTAAGTCATGTGACTGGACTCGATATTCCTACTGTCTCTTGGATCCACCACTCCTCGTCTCTGGGACGACACTCTCAGCAACCTCCTCAGGAGCCTCCTCCACCATTGGTGGATCAGCAGCGGGAGCTGGTCCCTGTCCTATCCCTCCTGGAGGAAGAGGTGGTCTACCTCTACCTCGGCCTACAGTAGCAGTAGCTCTAGTCCGAGCCATCTGCGAGGTATGCACACATAACGTATAAGGCTCTATATAGGCCATATGTATAGATATATATATATATATATATATATATATAATACTCATAGTAGTTTCATTTGTAAAGCTTTGTTCATATTTTCGCCTTCCTAATTCATATTCCTCCTAGTGTTTTAGGTTTATATATTTTATTCCAACTAATTATGGGGTGAAAATTCAATCACTTGTTCCAGAAGAAAGATCTTTTTATTTGGTCAAGTCTTTATGAATGCTTGAAGGAAGCATGAAGGATTGCATTAGGTAGCTTGGTTTTGATTTAGGTTAGCTTTTATCAAGGTTATTCGACATTCCTAAGAAAGGGATGAGGCCTTCCATTTTGTTAGTTGTTGTTTAGTTTTGAAGATGACACTACTAAACGTGTCTTTATTTACTTGCCCGTTTATGATCCGGCATTCTAAGTATTTTTCTAGCTTGTTTGTTAGTGCAATACCCATATGTGCATGTATTCTTCTCTTGGTTGTCGGGTCTACATTTATTACTGTTTGAAATGCTAATTTGTGGTAGTTTATTACCTAACGTGAGACCGAGCAGTATTCAGGTAGCCTCCTCTTTTACCTTTTTGTAACTATAAGATACTTACATACTAATTAAGTAGATTTCATTTATAATGTTTTTATTCATCTAATCATTAATTAAGGAAATATATATTAGTATTAAGTTAAAAATATTATTAAACCTCTGCATTAATCTAATCGACTCAATTTAGTTTATATTCGTTGACTTTTAATGTAAATTATATTAGAAATATTTTGATAATACAAATTTCTTTAAAATTATATATGAAGTTAATTCTATTATTGCACAAAATAAGAGTATATAAAAAATCAATTGGAGGAATTTGCTCAACTAGAGATCTAAACGAGTTATTTTGCAACAATAAACCTTAATTTATAGTACAAAATGCCTTTATCATTTTTTTCAACATAATATAAATGAACAAAACTCTTTATTAATTAATCGACTCAATTTAGTTTTGTATTCGATAAATTTATGTCATAAATATTTTAGAATGTGTTTTAATAAAATACATCTTTTGAAAATACATATAAAATCAATTCTATTAATGCACAAAATAAGAGTATATACAAAATATATAGGATGAGTTTTTTCAACTTATAATTAAAATGTATTATTTTACGACAATAAGTTTTAATTATAATATAAACTCTGAAGAACCGTATAAGTGAAATATAAGGATATAAATACTCTAGAAGGGGGGTGAATAGAGTATGGGAACTTTTTGTTAAACTTATATCAAGGCTTTGAAGTCGATTTGTGCGTCTGGTGACAAAACTGGTTTTCAAGGCTTTGAAAGGGATCTCAAGGCCTTGACTTAGAAACCTGCAAAGCAACATTAGTCACAATATACGCGATAGAAAATGCGGTATTAAAAAGATCGAAACGGTGATATGTTTACGAAGATCAACTCTAACAATCTACGTCTCCGTCCTAGGGTTTCTTTACCCGTAGGATCTAACCATCTATTATCTGTTCAAAAAGTCCTAGATACAACCTAGAAGAAATCTCTTTCTTCTCTCGCTGTAGCCAATGCTACGATCTAGTCCAACTCTAACCTAGCAATAATAGCTTAGTTACTTCGCAGAGTAACACACACTCGAGTATAACACTCTCTAGATATGTCAATGAAGCTCTAGTGTTTTTCTCACTCTAGGGATGTAAACGTTTGTAAGCTAAGAGGAAGAAAAACTTTTGGAACGAATGAAGATGCTTTGATCGCTTGAAGACTTAGATGTTTCCGTGCAAGCTTGTTCTCTTTATTCGCCATCTTCATTTATAGTCTTCTAGGGAGAACACTTGTAGCCGTTGTAAGATGACCGTTGTGATGTTCTTCTTTCTCCATGGAAAACGATGCTTGGTTGAGATGAAGTAGCCGTTGTACAATCTTCTATCTTCTTCGTCTACTTCTTCTCTTTGACGAACGTTGAGAATCTTCATCTTCAATATCTTCTCCTTGAAAGAGCCGTTGAAGATCTTTGTCGTTGAAGTCCTTAGTTCACGCTCCAAGATCTTCCAAGCTGTTGAAGATCTTTGTTGTTGAAGACTTCTATCTTGAGGGTTGTTGAAGATGTTTCTTACATCCGAGATCTTTGTGTGGGATCCATTGGAATGATCTTTTCTTATACTCTTGCGTCGGTTGTTAAGATCTTTGTGAGATCTTGTTGTTGGGCCGAGGATCTAACCATCTATTATCTGTTCAAAGAGTCCTAGATACAACCTAGAAGAAATCTCTTTCTTCTCTCACTGTAGCCAATGTTACGATCTAGTCAAACTCTAACCTAGCAATTATAGCCTAGTTACTTCGCAAAGTAAC
This sequence comes from Fagopyrum homotropicum, assembly GCA_033239125.1. Taxonomy (NCBI): domain Eukaryota; kingdom Viridiplantae; phylum Streptophyta; class Magnoliopsida; order Caryophyllales; family Polygonaceae; genus Fagopyrum; species Fagopyrum homotropicum. The sequence goes on from BSWB01000006.1 coordinate 87,987,610, forward strand.
ACACACTCGAGTATAACACTCTCTAGATATGTCAATGAAGCTCTAGTGTTTTTCTCACTCTAGGGATGTAAACGTTTGTAAGCTAAGAGGAAGAAAAACTTTTGGAATGAATGAAGAGACTTTGATCGCTTGAAAACTTAGATGTTTCCGTGCAAGCTTGTTCTCTTCATTCGCCATCTTCATTTATAGTCTTCTAGGGAGAACACTTGTAGCCGTTGTAAGATGACCGTTGTGATGTTCTTCTTTCTCCATGGAAAATGATGCTTGGTTGAGATGAAGTAGCCGTTGTACGATCTTCTATCTTCTTCATCTACTTCTTCTCTTTGACGAACGTTGAGAATCTTCATCTTCAAGAAATTCTCCTTGAAAGAGCCGTTGAAGATCTTTGTCGTTGAAGTCCTTAGTTCACGCTCCAAGATCTTCCAAGCCGTTGAAGATCTTTGTTGTTGAAGACTTCTATCTTGAAGGTTGTTGAAGATGTTTCTTAGATCCGAGATCTTTGTGTGGGATCCATTGGAAAGATCTTTACTTATACTCTTGCGTCGGTTGTTAAGATCTTTGCGAGATCTTGTTGTTGGGCCGAGATCTTCTCTTCAAATCCGTTGAAGATTTTTTTATTGGGGTTGGCCGAGATCTTTGTTTAAAATCCGTTGAAGATCTTCTTGTTATCCTTGGTAGATATTCTTGTTTTGGTTGTTGAGATCTTTGGATCTCAAATTTGAAAAGCCTTCAGCCGAATCCTCCTTTGTATCGTTTTTCAAGGCTTTTGTGTTTGTCCTTTGAACAGCTTTCCAAGGCCTCCGTGCTTGTCCTTTGTAATGAGTTTCAAGGCCTGCGTTCTTTCTTTGAAATGCTTTTCAAGTCCAGCACACATTTAATAAACACAAACCAAAACATGCAATCTAGAAATACAATTGATATTTTTTAGTTTATAAAACCGTTCAAAAATGTTTTAAGTCTTCCATCATCTACATAGACAATTCATAATCAAGGTGGAGTTATCAATCTCCCCCTTGATGAAAGACAAAAACAAATATCATACTTGCATTCAATGTTAGCGATATACATGCAATAATATCGAAAAAATGCATAATGCAGAAATATCGGATCAACACACATATTTAATTTCTCCGCCTTTGTCTTTCAACAAGGGATAAAAACCATTAAAGTACGGGAGTTTAAAATTATTACAGACCCACAAAAGTATGTCCAAAAACATAAAACAATATTAAAAACGAGTCCCACAAACAGCTTTCAAGGCCTTCAAATCAAAACCAAAGAGGCGAAATCCATGTCAAGGCCTTGACATCCATCCCAAGGCTTGGAAATCCTTTTCAAAACCTGAATGGCTACTCCTGATCGTCATCATAAAACTTCTTCCTCCATCTGGATTGGGCCGTTTTCCTCGGATATCATCATAGCACTTTTGTCTCCATCTGGCATGGGCTTCGTTCAGGGTAATCACCTTCCTATACTCATCAACTCTCTTAGGTTGAGGACGTTTCAGATGGAGCAATTTTTGAGCATCGAGACACATGGAAGCTGAAGCATTTCAAGAAACTCTGTGTCCACCAAATCGCACATGCACAGTGGGCAATTATGAAATCCGTCCAGCCATGTTCTGGTGGCTTTGAAGTTGATGAACCAAGTGGTTGGTAGCCTGGTGTGCGGTGAAATCTCAACATCCTCTAGAAACTGTTGTTCTTTTGAGGCAGAGGAGATGTGAGCGGAGTCTGCTTTGTAAGTCGAAGCAAGACGGTATGAGGTTTTCTTTGTGTTTCTCTTGGGAGCCATGGATTTGTTTGTGAGAGCGACCGAAAGAATTTTGGAAGAGAAAGAGTAAAGTAGGCGGGTTCTATAAAACCGATATTGGTTTGTATGCTTTCCTATTAATTCGCAACCACTTTTAAAAAAATTTGAATTTGAAAACAAAATCTTTTGAAATCATTTTTAAAAATCCTTCTTTAAAATAATTTAATGATTGTTCGCTCAAAAGTGTGTGCGTCAAAGTCTTAAATTTATATCCAGAACTTATGCAAAAGTGAACCCGCAGTGTACGGATCAGCTGTAGTAAGGCAAGAAATTCCAGAGTCGAACTCAGGGATTTGGTGAGAATAAAATCGATTTTACAATATCTGGCAGGATGCAAAAGCTTTTGTAAATATAAAGGAGACAAATGATTCCATGGATTCAAGTATCCGAATGCGGCTTTCGATTCAAGACACTTCTAAAGATCAAAGGACAGAGTTGGCATTGCCAAGGTTATGTGTTTCGAAGAAAGGAATATTGTACGATGAAGTTCCAATACTCACTTATCCAATCTTAAAAGCTCTCAACCCGAAGGATGTTGAGTCTCATCAAGAAGAGTACTCAAAGAAAGGATTAACACTGAAACTATTCACCCAAACCCAAGGATTTGACTCTCGAAGGTAAAGATGAAAAACACACTCAACCTTTATAGAGGATGTTGAGTCTCTCAATTACCCAAATCTTGCAAACTTTGGCTACCAAGTGAAGAATCAATGATGAAGTACCTTCTTACACTTGGATAGGGGTTAGAAAGGTTAGACAAGGTTTAACTTTGGTTAAAGGATAAAGCAATTAAAGGACGTCAGAGGGAAAACTCGGGCTGCTCTTGGTAAAACTCGGCCGATCTGCTCAAGAACAGTCCGATTTTCCGGTGTCGCAAAGGTTAAATCTCAAATCTCAGGGTCCAAATGGTTAAATGAGTTCAGTCTATCATCATCTAAGCCTCAAACATCAACTATTCTCCCTAGAATCACAAGGTTTTGAGCCAATCATTTTCATCTTTGAATCAAAATCAAGATTGAATAAAGAAAACCAAATAAAAACCAAACTTTGCATAAAAACCAAAGAATCTCCAAATCTGTAATCAAACCTTAAAATCTTTCAAAGAATCTCTCAAAGCACTCAAGAATGTGTTCACAAATCACAATAATCAGAAAGGAAACAAAAGATCTCACAAACTTCCTTGAATCTTGACTTTTGTTCCTTTGCTTCAATCCTCTCCTCCAAGAATCTTCAATTCCATAAAATCCTGTAAATCTTCCACCCTGCGAACCCCCGATTTTCGCTCCTAGGGTTCCAATGTATACTTTCTCACTAATGGGCTGCTTGGCATATCACATCTCAAGCCCAAAAGCAATGGGCTTTCGAACGTAATATTTTTAGACGGTTATAAGCAAAACTAGGGCGATCTGGGAAGGAAACTCGACCGATTTTTCCTACAGGAAACTCGTCCGATTTATGCATAAATCACCCGATTTTTGAGAACAGAAAGTGCTCGTCTCTTGACTTGTTTCCTTCCTTCCTTGTTTGACCCTTTTACGCACTTTTTTTGCTCTTCGTGATTCCTCAAAGGTTCCTTAAGCTTCCTTTTTGACCTTAGCTTCTCCTTGCTCCACTTTTGCTTCCAATTCCATCGAATTTACCTATAATTCAACCAAAACTCGTGTAGACCTCTATTTCCGAAATATAAATGAAATAAACCTTAAAGGTACACAAATCTCTCCGAATGCAAGGGAAATTGAGGTAAAACCTCCACAATATGCATGATTATAATGGCATATAATTCATGTCATCAATGATAAAATATCTAAAAAGATATTAACCATTAAATTGATCCGTAATATTCCATTTAGCCCTTGAAATCCGTTTCAAGGACCTTGGATTGCATTTCAAGGCCTTGAAATGGAAAAGTGGGTTGCGTTATAAGGAGGAAATAAAACGATTTACTCCCCCTAAATTAATGCTTCCTTGTTCAACATACCAAGCTCCAATCTTATAAAATTGAATCGATCTTCAGGTAGAGGCTTAGTAAATATATCTGCAAACTATAAGTTAGTCGATATAAAAGAGATCGAAACATCACCTTTATCAACATGATCACGTATGAAGTGATGTCTTACATCGATATGCTTTATTCTTGAATGCTGCACAGGATTTTCAGTAATCGAAATAGGACTAGTATTATCACATTTAATAGGTATACCTTTGAGATCAAAATCAAGATCACAAAGTTGTTGAGCTATCCATAGGATTTGTGCACAACAGGCTCCAACAACTATGTATTCGGCTTCGGCTGTGGATAGGGCGACAAAATTTTGCTTCTTAGATTGCCAACTAATTAGGGATGACCCTAAATATTGGCAACATTCAGAAGTGATCTTTCTATCGACCTTATAGCCTGCAAAGTCAACATCTAAATAGCCAACAAGGTGAAATGATTTTTGACGATGATATCATAACCCTAAGTCCTTAGTGCATTGAGATACCGAAATATCCTTTTCAAAACTATCAAGTGTGACTCTTTGAGATCATCTTGAAATCTTGCACACATGCACACACTAAACATAATGTTAGATTGACTAGAGGTTAGATATAAGAACCGATCATACCTCAATACTCCTTTTGTACAACACTCTTACCATCCTTGTCTTGATCAAGTGAAAGTGTGGAACTCATAGGATTTTTTGCTACCTTGGATTGATCCATTTTTTTATTTCTTGAGCAATTCTTTGGTATACTTGATTTGATTACGGAAAATTCCTTTCTTTGCTTGTGTGACTTGTAGTCCAAAAAAGAAGTTTAACTCTCCCATTAAGCTCATCTCGAATTCCCTACACATAATATCTTAAAATTCCTTGCATAGAGAATCGTTAGTAGCACCAAATAATATATCATCAACATAGATTTGTATTACTAAAAGATTGTTGCCTCTGGTTTTGACAAACAAAGTTTCAAACCTCTTTTGAAATCGTTTTCAAGGAGATACTTGGACAATCTTTCATACCAAGCTCGAGGAGCTTGCTTAAGACCATAAAGAGATTTGTCCAATTTAAAAACATGATCCGGAAAATCATCATTTTCAAAACCAGGAGGTTGATCAACGTAGACTTCTTCTTCTAAGAAGCCATTTAGAAAAGCACATTTAACATTCATTTGAAATAACTTTATGTTCATGAAGGATGCAAAAGCAACTAGCATACGTATGGCTTCTCACCTGGCAACCGGAGCGAAAGTCTCCTTATAATCAATACCTTCTTCTTGGCTATAGTCTTGAGCTACAAGTCGTGCTTTGTTTCGAATGACCTTTCCATTTTCATCCAACTTGTTTCGAAATACCCATTTTGTGTCATTGACGGATTGTTGCTTAGGTCTAGATGTGAGTGTCTAGACTTTGTTTCTCTCAAATTCATTCAGCTCATTTTGCATGGCCATGATCCAATCAGGTTCTTGAAGTGCTTGAACGTAATTCTTTGGCTCTATAAGAGACACGAACATCGAGAAAGCACACAACTTGTTTACCCTAGATCGGGTTTGAACTCCTGCTTTTGGATCTGAGATCACGTTCTCTGGTGGATGGTATGAAGAATGTTAAAACTTTATTCTTTTGAAGGTTGGAACAGATTCTGAAGATTGTGGCTCATTTGCTCGACTAGATTCAGGTACCGATAGAGTATCACCTTTGGATCCTATATCAAGGCCTTGAAGTTGGGTTTCAAGGCCTAGAAACTGACTTATGGCAGTATCGTTTGTCGTTTCAAGGTCTTGAATATGCGTTTTAAGGTCTTGAGATTGTTCTCCGGTATCTTGATTTTGTTCTTGCATATTCTTTTCTTGTGCTTTACGGTCTTCTTCACCATTAGAATTATGATATCCATTTTGATTAAGATTCAAATCTGCAAAACTTGCGCTCAAAGTATCATCATTGGTTTCATCAAATATAACATGAATACTTTCCTCAACGATTTTGGTACGTCTATTATGAAAATGATAAGCTTTCCTATTTGAAGCATATCCAATGAAGATAACTTCATCACTACATGCATCAAACTTACCAAGGTTGTCTTTGCCATTATTATGGATAAAGCATGTACATCCAAAGGGTTTAAAATTGGAAATATTAGGTTTTCTTCCCTCAAGGAGTTCGTAAGGAGTCTTTTTCAAAATAGGGCGAATTAAGCATCTATTCAAGATATAATTAGCCGTGTTAATAACTTCAGCCCAAAAACTTTTTGGCAAACTATTTTCTAAAAGCATAGTCCTAGACATTGTCTCCAGGGTGCGGTTATTACGTTCCACAATCCCGTTTTGTTGAGGTGTTCTAGGAGCTGAAAAGTTGTGTGAAATTCCATATTTTGCACAAAACAAATCAAACTTAAGTTGAGCAAATTCTCTACCATGATCGCTTCTAATAGAGACGATAGGTAGGTCTTTCAAAGTTTGCAACTCCTTACAAAGTTTTGAAAACTCAAACAAAGCTTCAGATTTTTCCCGTAAGAATGAGATCCATGTAAAACGATAAAAACTATCCACAATGACAAGGATGTACTGTTTTCCCTTGCGAGATTTGATATGCATAGGGCCACATAAATCCATATGTAAAAGTTCAATGGGTCAAGAAGAACTTACAACCTTCTTTAGATTGAATCAACCTCTTGTTTGTTTACCTTGTGTACAAGCCTTACATAGTTCATCTACCTTGAAGTTTAGGTTTAGTAAACCATGTACCAAATCCTTGGAAAGAAGTTTCTTCATCGTATGCATGCTTACGTGACCAAGTTGTCTATGTCAAAGCCTTGGATCGTTAGTCAAGGCCTTGAAACACGTGAGCTTAGTTCTTGAAACTTGGTTAGTGTTCATTGAATAAACATTGTTACATCTAGGAGCAGTAAGCACAACATCACCTGATATTTCATCTTGAACTTCACATTTATCTGAAACAAAATTCACCTTCTTGTCTTTATCACATATTTGAGAGATACTAAGCAAGTTATACTTTAAACCGTCAACAAGATAAACATCATCAATAAAGTTAGATGAATTATAACCAATTTTACCAATGTCAATGATGTTACACTTTCCTTTATCACCAAGCGTAATGGTTCCAGATAATTGCTTCTTTAGATCCGAAAACAGTGAGTTTTTTCCACTCATATGTCTTGAGCAACCACTATCAAATATCCATTTATGCTCCTTAACCTTGGTGATATCCTGCAAAACAGCAAACTTCAACCTTTCCGGGTAGACTAAATGACATATTTTGGTCCATATTCAGGTTCAATCATGTTTGGTGGTCTAGTACCTTTTGGAACCCATATTTGCTTAACTTGTTTCCTTAGACATAGAGGATAAGTGTTTTTTAATGATGCAAGGGTCATTTCTTCTATATGGACATGTTGATTTTGTGTGGCCCTTTTACAACAATAGAATCATGTGGGCATGTGAATACTTCCTTTATCTTTAACAAAAGTGGTAGTTGTTTTTCTAGGAATACTTATGTGATAACATATACCATTTTTGTTAAGAGAAGATTGTTGTTCACCCATCATCTTTTTGAGATTGGCTTGAATAAGTGCAGCCTTCTGGTCTTGACACATCACAGTTAGATCAACCTTCTCTTTCTCTAGATCGATATAGTCTCGATGGAGAGAATAGATATTGTCCTTGAGAATCGCATTTTCTGATTCCAAGGGCTTGATATTGTCATCAAGGTCTAACTTTTCAATGTTAAGATTTTCAACTTTCAAAGACATCTCACTTAGTCGTTTCTCTTGTTTGAGAAGCGTTTCTCTTAAGGAACTTATCCTTACCTTATGTTCTTTATCACATATGACAATGTTTTTAAGGAATTGTGTGAGTTCAAGGTTAGATTGCGACATAAGTGTACTTACCACACCATAAACATAGTGATTTGGATCTTCTTCATTATCGGCAATTAAGCACAAGTTTGCTTGTTCTTTCTCGTCTTCTGACTCATTTGTTGAATATGAGTTGCTCCATGATGTTACCATAGCCTTTTTCTTTCGATCATTCTTCCTAAAGTTGTTCCTCTTCTTTTGTAGACAATCCTTTACGAGATGATCTACTTCACCACATTCAAAATAAATCAGTTTTTAGTTTTCTTGATGATCGCGGATATTCTTTGTTGTTTGTGAATTGTTTCTTCATTTGAAGAATTTTTGCAAGACCCCTTGAGATCAAGGCGAATGGATCTTCTTCATCATCATCATCACTGTCTTCCTCCTCTGATGGCATGTCATCCTTCTTGGATCTTAGGGCAAGATTTTTTGTGCTTGATGGGAGTTTTTCATCTTCTTCACCAAGAACCATTTCAAGGGTGATTAGCTTTCCAAGAAGGTCGTCCAGAGGGAGTGTAGTGAGATTTTGAGCTTTTTCAACGGCGGTCACTTTTGGTCCCCGCTTTGCTTTAGGAAAGATCCTTAGAACCTTCCTTACTTTTTCTTCATTTGTGAAGACCTTCCTTACTTTTTCTTCATTTTCTTGTTGGGGTTGGCCGAGATCTTCGTTTCAAATCCGTTGAAGATATTCTTGTTATTCCTGGTAGATATTCTTGTTTTGGTTGTTGAGATCTTTGGATTTGAAATTTAAAAAGCCTTCACCCGAATCCTCCTTTGTATCGCTTTTCAAGGCCTCCGTGTTTGTCCCTTGAACTTCTTTCCAAGGCCTCCGTGCTTGTCCTTTGTAATGAGTTTCAAGGTATGTGTTCTTCCTTTGAAATGATTTTCAAGGTCTGCACACATTTAACAAACACAAACCAAAACATGCAATCTAGAAATACAATCGATATTTGTTAGTTTATAAAACCATACATAAATGTTTAAGTCTTCCGTCATCTACATAATTCATAATCAAGGTGGAGTTATCAAACTCTTTCATCATTTTTCCAATTTAATTTATAATATAAGACTCTTTCATTATAGATTTCTATCATATCTTTATAGGATGAGTTTGCCCCGTTGACAAAACGTCCTTGCTCCGCCACTGATTTAGGTAGTGTTGGTTATCAACATCATCTTTGAGCATCTTTGAAGCTCATAGTTGCACATTTGTTGGTCTTCATCATCATCCTTCAAGCATCGTTCAAGCTCGGAATTGCACATCTCAAGTTCGAAGTTGCAATTGTTCAGTGTTTGTTTCCTTTGGACATAAGGTTATCGGCATTGTTCAATTCTTGTTTGTTTCCTTTTCACTTGGAGTTTTCGGAATTGTTTAGATTAGGGCTTCAGATTTGTATACAGTTGTAATCCGAGACGAGCACTTTGGGATCGGCTTGCCACGAGCTCGTACTTGGCTCATTCATATTTAAAAATGAGCCAAATACAATCTTGATATTGGGCACGTCACGAGCCCGAGCCGAATACAAGTAACTCCTATAGGCTCCTCCAAAATTAATAAAAAAAAATGATTTTTTTTATTAAAAAAAATGAAAATCAAATATGAGATTTGGCGTAACTAGGTAAAGGCAACGATGGGGAGATAGGGGGAAAACCAAAACACCGATACTCTCTCTAAAAAACCCTTCTGAGTCGCCGCCTTCGCTACTCCCAACTAGAAACCCTGAATCAAAAACTCGAAAACTGAATCTATGGCTCTTTCAATCGGAAACTATCATTGGTCTCTTCCATTTGTCGCTTCTCCTCTGTGAAACCTCTATCCAATAACCCCAAAACACACCTATCCCCTTCAAAAAGACCTAAAGAAAGGTATACTCCGGCTCTGACACTCTAGCTGCGATTTCTCTCAAACCTTGGCTGTCAAGAGCAAAAAAACGAAGCAAACGCATGAAACGGGTCCTAGGCGGCGGCGAGGAACTTGGGGGCTTCAGAAGGCGTACTGGTGGGTTTCTACGAGTTGGATTTTGATGCAGCTGATGTTATTTCTCCCTTCGACAGATGTTATTCCTACATTTGCTATAGCAAAGATCGGCGGTATGGTGTTCATGCCCAATTTTCGACCAACAATCTTGGATCGGATGACAAAACTTTCAGGTAATTTTCAACCTAATCTCTGGTCCTTGACCGCTAATCGAACTATCTTGTCTCCTCAAGACCGTAAGAAAAAACTCCTATGGAGATCTAGAAAAAGAAGACTTCATAGTCCAGCTAGAAAGATTTGTAGAACCCATTTACCTCTTTCCTTGATGTGTAAAGAGCCAAAACTGGATGGCTTTTGCTCGCAAATTAATCCTAACAAGATCCCTCATTTTAACTTTGAAACATGTTGATCTGTCATCTCAATCAATGCGTTTTGGAAGACAAAACAATCTCCTAAACAACTAACAAAAACAGAAAAATCTACTAAAAATAGTCACTTACTAATCATGCTCACTGATGGATACTTTTTAAGTTGGAACTCTAATCTGCCTAAGTTGAACTTCATCTGTGTGCCTTATGAATTAATGTTCATTCAAATTGTCTTTTAGCATTTGAGTAATGCATATGCTATTGTGAATCCATGGTATGTCATAGATTTTGTATGTGATGAGTACTTATTAGAACTTGCTTGCAAATTTATAATATTCCAATCTAACTGGAAAGGGAAACAACTCCATAAGACTATTTCATTTAAAACTCCTTTAATTAATCACCTTTGGCAATTTTTCAGCCTTGAAATTTTGTTGTTACTGATAAACCATAAAACAAGCTTTAATGCTTACTCTAAAAACTCAATGTTTGTTTCTAGACATATATATGCTACTATCTTCTTTCTTTCTTTGCAGTTGAACGAAGGAAAGTTTGAACCCAAACAGAAGCGCAAACTCCTCAACAAGAAGAAACATCTTGAAACACCTTTTTTGTGAGGTCCTTCCAAATAGCTCATTTCAGATGGGAGACCCAGAACTCAAAACAATTGAGAAAATTATGAACAACAAGAGGCAAACCCTCATCCGGATGTTTGAACAACTGTGTTTACTTCGTGTAACTCAACAAGAATCAGCCACAAAACTTTCTGAACAGAATCAACATGTGCCTACTATCATCATGGCTCATAATAAAACAAGCAATCTATTTAAAAAAGACATCCGGTTGTTTCTTATTTTTTGTTGCACTAGTTTTTTGTATTCTTTGCATGAGCAAATTAAATGCAACAACAATTGCAGCCAAGAATTGGATCATATAATGAAGGGCAACCACAATAGTTCATGCTTGAAATGCAAAGAAATTTGCTTGTATTATACCAAATGTGTTTTAGCACCGATAAAAGAGCAATACAAACATGGAAGCCCTAAAACAAACCTTTGGGCTATGAAACCTAGCATAATTGTCAATGAACAAGTTCGGCTTATGTATACCTCTGGTTGTTTGAACTATGATTGTAAACTCAAGATTCATTTATTTGGAACATGCAATCTATTTGATGCTTGGAGCTTATGTTCCGATTTTAAAAAATTGAATTTGAAATCCCTTTGGAACTTTATGGACAAAACAAAGAGAACTTGTCCGTCTCACAAACTAAAAATAACATTAAGAAGTGGTGATAATTTCCCCAAATACCTTCTCGAGAACGATAACAATTTTTACCTTTATAGCATAATTTGTGTCCTAAAAGAAAAAGGCCAAGTACATGAAATTTTTCTAAAAACAACAAAGTGGAGTGATATGCAAATTAATATAATAACACCTGAGATAACAAATGAATTTACTTGGAACAAGGTAGGAACAATGGGAACTCTACCACCCACCACATAAATTAGTTATAAATGAGGATAGCATTTTGAAATTGTAGAGGCATGAAAAAAAAAACTTTTGGACAGACATCAACTTAACATGTAAAAATGAGTGTATCCAAATTATCATGCTCGCTGAAACTAAATCTAGTACTCAGCCGGATGAAGCAATTTGGAAAAACGCAGGTTTTGATAATATTTGCTTTATCCCAGCCAATGGATTCGCAGGGGGACTATGTCTCTTATGGAAAGAATATCAAATGAAAGATGAAAAAATTGAAATAATAAAAAAAAGGAAATAGATATCTCATACTCAAACATTCAAACTTACGAACAACTTTTGAGATGAACATCTTCTTTATTTATGCTCCACCAAGCGAGCAAAACAAAAATGAATTTTGGAATCAACTTACAACTGAAATAAATTCTAGCACCATTCCGGTACTTGTTATTGGAGACTACAACGAAATCCTAAATCACACAGACAAAAAAGGGGGAGCTCCAATAACAAATTATCGATTTGAAAGACTCCAGAAGTTTGTACAACAATGCAACGTGATTGATCTCGAAACAAAAGGAAATGAATTTACTTGGAAAAGGAAAAAAGATGGTGAAGATAACACATATGAAAAATTAGACCGAATTATGACTTCGATGGAAGTAATACAAGAATACCCTCAAATTCACACTCGGAATCATGCGTTTACGTCCTCGGACCATTGCATGATTTCTTTCAGCCTACAAAACTCACCAATATCTTTTAAAAATAAGCCCTTTCGATTCGAATCAATGTGGATGCAACATCATGATTGTGAAAACATCATAAAACAAACATGGAGAATACAATTTCCGGGAACCCATATGTTCAATCTGGTTAAAAAAAACCAGCGTACTCAAAACCAAATTAAAAAAATGGAGTAAAGAGAAATTTGGTAACATTAACAGACAACTTAAAGAAATCGATGAGCAAATTGAAAACCTTCAGAAACAAACATTTAGGTATTTTAATCAACAAAAGAATGATAAACTAAACAGACTCAACAAAAAAAAAAGTGTTTAATCGACTACCAACATACATACTGGATGCAAAGAGCAAAAACAACCAACTTACAACTTGGCGATAAAAATACTAGTTTCCACCATAGAAAAGCTACGGGACGTAGAAATAAAAAGGTTATAGCAACAATTACTAAAAATGATGGATCTATTCTTTCCAAAGAAGAAGATATAAACAAAGAATTTATAGATGACTATGAACTTAGATTCAAGACATCGGTAATAGACCAAAATAAACTAGAAAAACAACTTCAAGTCATCCAAACGGAGATAACGGAAAACGAGAACATAGAATTAGCAAAACCTTTTACCACAAGAGAAATTAAAATGGCAGTTTATGACATTGGAAGCGATAAATCACCAGGCCCGGATGGTATGTCAGCCGGTTTCTATAAAAAATATTGGCATATTATTGGACCTGATGTTACTAGAGCAGTCAAAAGCTTTTATAGAACTGGGAAAATCCTAAAACAAATTAACCATACATTTATCTCCATCCCAAAAGTAGATAATCCATCAACAACTATGCATTATAGACCCATTAGTCTATGTTCAACCATTTACAAAATCATTGCAAAGATCTTAGCTCAAAGACTAAGCGTAATTCTCCCAAAATTGATTCACCCTTTACAAGGTGCCTTCACCAAAAATAAATCAATTCACGACACTGTACTCATAGCTCATGAAATCTTCCATGGATTTAGATCCAAAAAAGGCAAAGAAGGATTCATGGCAATCAAACTTGATATGGAAAAGGCTTATGATAAAGTCGAATGGCCGTTCCTAAAAGCAGTATTGGCTAAATTTGGATTTGGAGACAAATTTAGAGGATGGATCGAAGAATGTATCTCGACGGTGTCATACTCTATACTTATAAACGACTCCCCAACAAGTATTATCATCCCAAAGAGAGGCCTACGCCAAGGAGATCCATTATCCCCTTTGCTTTTCAATTTAGGGGCCGAAATCCTGGCTAGAAACATACAAAGAACGAGCAATGAGAACCGGAAGATAATAGGTTTTCCAATCTCAAAAAATGGATCCACTATTCCTTTTTTGGCTTTTGCTGATGACATGATAGTATTCACAAAGGCAACAATGGCAACAAGCAATATGATCTTATCCGTCTTAACTGACTATTGCTTGGTCTCAGGGCAGGTAATAAACTACCACAAATCATCATTTCAAACAACAATAAATGTAGACCCAATAACCAAGAGAATAATACATGAACATATGGGTATTGAAGTAACAAACAACCTAGAAAAATACCTAGGATGTCCGATAATAAATGGGCGAGTAAACAAAGACACTTTTAATAGTGTCATCTTAAAAACCAAACAACAACTAACAAAATGGAAGGCCTCATCCCTTTCTCAAGAAGGTCGAATAACCTTGATAAAAGCTAACCTAAATGTCAAACCAAGCTACCTAATGCAATCCTTCATGCTTCCTGCGAGCATTCATAAAGAACTTGACCACATAAATAGATCCTTCTTTTGGAACAAAGGACTGAATTTTCACCCCCTCATCAGTTGGGATAAAATATGTAAACCAAAAACACTAGGGGGAACAGGAATCAGAAAAGCAGAAGATATATACAAGACTTTACAAATGAAACTATTATGGAAAATAATGGCTGAACCAGATAACATTTGGGTTAAAATTGTGGAAGAGAAATATCTCAAAGGAACATGCCTATGGAACTACAAATCCAGAAAAAACACTTCATGGCAATGGAAAAAATTAATAAACTTAAAGGAAGATTTTGAAAAAGGTTTAAGATGGAGCGTTGGAGATGGTAAAACCATCAGATTTTGGAAAGATCGATGGATAACTGACCAACCTCTAGAAAACTTGGTGAATGACAAAGCACTAATCAATATGGATGCTCTAGTAAGCAACTTTATAACTAATAAACAATGGAACCAACAAGAAATTTATCAATTGGGTAGTATATTACCACCTAATGTGATTAAAAAATTCAACACGTACAACCTTCCTATAAATGAAATACAAGACAGAGTGTATTGGGTGTCAAGTGAAAAAGGTTGGTTCTCTACCAAAGCTGCAATGGATCTTATCCAAAAACGTATGGTGGGAACACATTATGACAAAACATGGATTTGGGATATCAATATAATGCCAAAACTTAAAAACTTTTTGTGGAAACTGTCCCTTGATGGCATTCCGACAAAAGAAAACCTAGAAAAACAAAAGGTTCCAGTCTTGATGCATTGCGAACTTTGTCAGCACCCAATAGAGAGTGTCAAACACCTCTTTTTCAAATGCCCGTACACATTACACAATATTCAAAATGAAAAGGTTAAAACGCTCTTACGCAACTGTGACCCATCAAGCCATAAAGTAATGGACATCATCATGGAGATTAAGGAAAAATGCAATCCAATAGAACTAAGACAAATAGTGGTTACATGGTGGAATATCTGGCTAACAAGAAACCAAACAATATTTAACAAGAAAAAAATACCATATGATTTAAACCAATTGATCCAAAAACAAATTAAAGATTGGGATGAGGCTACGTCAAAAACAATAAATTGTAACACAAGGCCTCCAAACCAACAACGAAAAACAAAAAATATCAAATGAAAGAGACCAAGTTTGAACTCAGTCAAGATTAATTTTGATGCCTCTAAACACACTAATGACCAGTGTGCATTTGGGTTCATCATTCGAGACCATAATGCCTTAACACTTGCTGTGGGAATGGGTAGATGTGGAGCATAAACAATTCTTCAAGCGGAAGCTTATGCTCTAAGAGAGGGTCTCCAAAAGGCCATAAGTTTAGGACTCAACACCATTGAAATTGAGGGAGATAATCTTGAACTCATCAACTCAATCAATCTGATTTGGAAACCTCCATGGGATGTGGACATGATCATTTCTGATATCTCCATTTTGATTTCAAGATTTTCACAAGTTAGAATCCAACATGTTTTTAGGGAAATCAACGTTGTCGCTGACAAGCTCGCATCGCTTGGCCATTGTCTGATACAGGTGACGAGATTCTTCCACAGGACGTTGAAGATCTCATCTGAAAGGATGCTCTAGGACGGTCAACTGATGGGAAGGCGAAGGGTGACAAAGGAAACGATCCCGGGCTCAAATGATGGGAAGGCGAAGAAGGGTTAGGGTTCCTCTCCGGAAGGCGAAGAAGGCAACAATGGGTAGTCAGATTTCACATTCGCGATGAAGCAGAGAGAGGGCGGAGAAGGGCGAAGGGTTAGGAATCTTCTTGTTCGGCGCTTCCTCATGGCGGTAACTGGGTAAAGGCAACGAAAGAAGTCAGATCTCACATTCGAGACGAAGGGCGACAGGCTACATTCTTCTCCGACGGCGAAGGGTTAGTGTTCTTCTTCTCCGGCGCTACCTCAAACAAAGGGCTAGGGTTCCTCCGAGTCTACGACGGCGCCGGCGATAAAGGCTAGGGTTGTTCTGGTCTTTATCTCAAACTACCTTTTTGTTCTTCTTTCTCGCGTCTTCACTCTGACAGTCAAACCCCTCCAATCTCCTTCTCAATTTCATGGATTGATGAGTTCGTTTCTTCTCAGCTTTAGATCGAGGATTGAATTTTGTTGTTTAATTTATGTTATTTGAAATTCTTGTCTTTTGAAATTCTTGTCTGTTTTAGACGATTCCGGGCTTGAACGAGCTCAGACGAGCCGAGCTAGAACAAGCATGAGCTCAACGTGTGTAAAAACGAGCTATACAAGCTCAAGCCGAGGTTCAAAAATAGCTCGCTAGCTGAATGCGTGTCTGGTCCAAAGCTCATAAAAATATTTAGGCTCGGCTCGGCTCTCGACTCATTTAGAAATGAGCCGAGCCTGAACACCCAAGGGCTCGGCTCAAATTACAGCCCTGTTTGTACTCTGTTCAAAGGATCCCTTGCACACTGCCAAGGTTTGTACTCGGTTCAAAGGATCCCTTGCACACCGCCAGAATATTCGGCAAAATCAGCAATAGAAAGAACGAAGGAACCTATGATGAGTGAACGAGTATGAGAGCACGAAGGTGATGTTGTATATTCATTGGTCGATTTTCCTGGGTAGTAGTGAAATCATACTGGGGATTGAAACCCGTATCTCATGCAACCTTCTGAAATGAGATTACTTAAAGGGTTCTCATCCCTCACAGGTCTAATTTGAAACACCGAAACCAAACAACGAATCTCGAACTAAACAGATGGCCATGCGTATATTTGATAATCACGAATCTCATGCAACCTTCTGAGTTGAGATTATAGAATTTAGAGGTTTCGTCGGTTTCGTCCTTCTGAGTTGAGATTATAGAAATTAGAGGTTTCGTCCCTTTCGTCCCTCTAACACCCGAATCTCAAGCTAAACAGATGGCCATGCGCGAATCTGAATCTGATTCTAAACAGGGCCTTATATCTGCGGATGACTGCTGCAATGTTAGTGAGATCTCATATACCATATTTAAAATCCCCATAAAGTGAGTGCATGTGCGCACTGGTAAGCCCACGAGCTGCCTGCTCGGCAGAAAGTACTTTTGACATACTAAAAATATGAATAACTGAATTTTTTATAAATAGACAAAAGTGGGGAAAATGCTCTCTTGAGTCTCGACTCTTGAGTTCTGAAACTGGAAACATCAAATAACTTGACTACGTCTACATGGCGAGACCGGACTTGAACTCATACACCCATTGTTTACATCTCTATTTTTGCAAGAGCTTCTCAATCAGATCAGCAGCATCCTGAACAGTTGAGATGTTTTGGGCGCTCTCCTCCTCAACACTAATGTCGAATTCCTCTTCTAATCCCATCACAATCTCAACCTGCAAAGTTGCATTCACACCATTCAACAGTGTTACAACAATAATCAAAATGGTTAAGGACTCGGCTCCCATGTTTTTGTTTTTTTTGCTTACAGTGTCCAATGAATCGGCTCCAAGTGCAGAAAATTTAGATTCTCCGGTAACTTCAGTTCCCTCAGGCAGTGCCAACTGCTTCTTCACTATGGCACACACCTTTCCAACTGTTTCTGGCTTGGCCTGCTCATTAACAGCCAGATCATATGAATTTAAAACAGTCACGTCAATAACAGAGTGAATCCAAATCGTTCACTGAAACAAAAGAAGCTAAAAGCCAATACACGTACTGCACAAGAGATTCTCAAGCGGAGTGGCACTCTTGATGAAGCTGTGCTTGTCCTCCAGGATGCAACAGATGGCTTTAAACCATTGTTGAAACCTGTAACCTGTTTAGATCAGATTACGATACTCCAGTTAGCGCAGAGGTCAAATATCACTAGAGTCCCAATCAAAGGAGCTTCTACTGAATCATCTCAAGTTATACTACATGGAGCCACATTCATATTACTTGAACAGAAACCTAAGGGCATTCAACAGCAAAATCATACAGCTTCTCAAATCATAAGGATAAGCCAGTAGCTACGAAAGTTCAAATTAACAGCTAGATTAATCAAGCGCAAAAGATCTGAAAAATTTTGAACCGGGGGATCCAGATCCATAACAACTCAAAATGGATCCAACTCAGCTGTAAATTACATTCCCTGCTTCAACTGTGCAATCTAATCAACTGCATAGTGCTAAGAGCCCATCGACCCCATGTGTTATCGTAAGACAAATCAAATCGAAAGATATATTAATTGAAGAAACACTGAAAGCAGAAAAGCTCCATATCAAGTCATCAACGACACGACACTATTGTAATTTGAAGCACACAACACAGCGAAGAACAATTGAGAAGCTAAAAGCTATAGATCCATGAAAAGAACGAGGGATACCGAGCTCTGGAGGAATACGCGAGGACGAGAAAAGGACATCGCAGCCCCGGTCATGGAAGCCATAGAATCTGATAAGGGGACGGTAAGACGGAGAACACGAGGAGTTTCTATTGGAGTAGATGGACGGTGTAAAAGCAGTGTATATATACAGGGGGTGTGGAGAGATCTAGCCACTGCCAAGAATGAGATTCTTTAGGCCCACGGTTTCACGCGAACCTCGTCCCAGCTTAATAGGTTGGGCCTATTGGGCCTGCTTCACTTTCAGCCCATTCTTCCCTTTAGCCCCAGGTTTTCCTACAAAAAACATATGAAACCTCGTCCCAGCTTAATAGGTTGGGCCTATTGGGCCTGCTTCACTTTCAGCCCATTCTGCCCTTTAGCCCAGGTTTTCCTACAAAAAACACGAAATGTCTTCTCCACATGCTCCCATATTATGTAAGAATCATTAGTGAAATCCTTTATATCCTTCATACATTATAAGTGAGAGTAGGGGATTTGCTACCGTTCCGAATCTTGGGCCGAATCTATATGGGTTGGACCATAAAACGGGTTTCTAAGGCTGCTACGTGTTTGTACGTCTGTCTCCCTTCTTCTGTTTTGCGCCACATATCTAAATTTTGAGGATACGTGTTGCTCTTCTTCTTGCCGCTTTCTTTGATGAACGGTTGCCATCACACCGTCTTCAAATTGAATGGATGTGCTAGCGACGATTATCTTCCTCTCCCTTCTTCTTTCTTCTTCTGTTAAAGCCGGCGAGTCATTGTTTCTCATGGTTAAAGAGAATGAAAATTCGATTCATAGGTTTTTTGGACTCCAAGTATGTATTAATATCCTTGATTTTCCTTCTTTTCCTTTGTTCTTTCTCCAATTAGTTCAAGTTTGCACCGATCGGAGACCTTAAATGGGTACAATTTGTGGTGCTTCCAGCTGATGAAGAATACATCGACTGCCACCGTGATCTTCAAAACCAACACCGGCCGGAACTCAACGGTGTTCAGGATGCTTCGGTTTTCAAGTATTCTTCCAGTATCTGATTTAGGTTTCTTTTGGTTCAGCCGCCCTTCAGTTGTCGACGCGAGTGATTCTCTCTTGGTCTATTAGGGTTACCAGTCTTCTGTTGGTTTTTTGTAGATTCAGAAACTCCTTTTGATAATTTACATGTATAATTGGAACCAAATATAGCATAACAATCTCATACTGCTATTTGCGCAGATTTATTGTCACAAACAACGGACCTAGTCATCAAGTTTCTAGCTTGTCTTATCGCCCCACAAATCTCACCATGGAATTGTTACTCATTTGTTACTCTGAAAATTGTGCAATATGAAACAGTAGTTGAAAGACTATCCTGCATGTGAAAAATTGGTAAAAAAATCATTCTATATAAATAAAAAAACTTAATTTTCTTTTGAAATTTAACTAAATGTCATTGTCTTCACTACACCTTGCAGCAATCATCTCTCCAGCAATCTTTTCTTCCTGTAAATTTTTGGTAAGAATTTATCTATGCAATTCTTCTGTCAATTTTTATTTTCATAACTTTTTGAATGTACCCAATGTCTTACAATTTGCTAGCACCTTTGTCCATTCTATTACTAGGGAAGCTTGTGGAAGAAGAAGAAGGCAACTTAGCACTGTGGCTTTCTTACATTCTGACAGTAGCCGGTGCAAACCTTGTTTCGTGACTTCTACTCTCAAGAAATGTAGTTTATGTCTGAGCTTTTGGGGCTGTTTTTGGCTTATTTGCAATTAGTGTCCTTGTAAATGTAATCATGAACTATTGAATGTTTCAAACAATACTATCAACATGGATCGGATTTGACCTACTTGTCCTTCAGATGTCATGGGACTGGAGGAAGATCCTTGAAGTGCTTATACTTGGTCAAATTGTGATAGACAAGGTAAGCAATTTCTATCCTTTTGCCATATATCAATGTATAATAAATAGTTATTTGCCCTTCAGTTTACACTGAAAAAAAGAAGAGTTGAAATATAAATTGTTTGTCTTAGTTATCACTAAAGGTGTAGCATTCCTTTGTATGAACTAGGTTTTTGTTTGCTGAATTAAAATCACTACTTTAATGTCAATGTATTTGCATCTTCCTTGGTTCTTTTTAAAAAAAACAACTAAAATACATATATAAGTCTACAACGTCATCTTCATGTTTAAACTTATCCCAACATCTGACCCCGATTTCTAGAAATTGTGAAAAATCCTTTCATGCAAGGCCGTGTTCTTTCTCTCTATTATGAGAATAGTTATATTTGAAATCTTGATGATTAAAGACGATTTTATTATATAATTTGTCTAAAAGTTGAAACCTCCATTCATTTAGAGAATAAGTGTAAGGTCCTCTAGAATTTTGTGTTTGGGATAGATCAGGAAATAGCAAGATTCAGGTCCTACAGGGTGGCCTTTCTATTTGCTCTATTATGTAATTGAACTGACATGTTTCCTTGGTGGTGTGTTCATATAACTCTACATTCTTGCATTTTCTTTTTTTAGGGAAGCTTTCAGTTGAGGGAAAAATATATACAAATTTGACATGAAGCCTCGTAACGAAACAATGGATAGTTATGAAAAACTCTGTCGTGAATGAACAACCAACAAGTACATAACCAGGGGTAGACAGACACAAGTCATTTTTCTCTTATTATGGATGCAGTAGTATTTAGTGAAAATTGGTGCAGTGTTTTTTTTATCGAACTCCTCTCCAATCATTTATTTACCGATATTGACTACTGTGTTGGATCATATATATATATATATATATATATATATATATATATATATATATATATATATATATATATATATATATATATATATATATATATATATATATATCATAGGATTATATATATATATATCATAGGTCCTTGACAACTACAAGCGGACACATATCTACCAATTTACATTATAAAATGACCAATTGATCATTTCTAATTTATTAGAAACCATCCATGGCAAATTATAACATTTAAATTTTAACTTGTTTTTTCAATATTTCATTGCTTTTGAATTTTAACTTTTACCTTAATCTCTTTATGCAGTTGGTCATACATCTTTCATATCGCTACTATATTATTCTATGGTTTAAGCTATTATCTTCTGAAGCTCCAAGCCATTTGCTCCCTCTTCATCTAGCATTCGGGTTTTCGAATCTAAGTCGAAGGACGGGTGGTTGCAATGTCACTGATAGGAGCAATATTGATCACAACTTGCTCAGGAGCCATTTCCGACATGGTGGGCCGTTGTCCAATGCTAATCCTTTCATTGTTGTTTTATTTTGTGAGCGGTTTGATCATGATTTGGCCTCCAAATGTTTGTCTTACTCTGCAAGGCTTGTTGATGGATTTGGGATTGGACTTGTTGTAACTGTTTTTCCTATCTACATGAGACTGCAACCTCAGATATAATAGCATTGCTCAAAATACGCTTCCTCAGTTTACATATGTTGTTACTCGTGAAAGTTTATAAAAATAGCTGAATGGGACTATACGAAAAAAAAATGTCACGAAATTATTAGAATGACTTATACAAACGCGCGCGCGAAGCGCGCGTGCCCTGACTGGTAAACTGAAATGCTTCACAACCCAATATTACGATCAATAATTTAAAAATTAATCTACTTTCAGCAAGCATAAGCATTTTCAAACTAACAAGATTAAAGATTTTATTATTTATCAGATCATTTTTTTGGAGGGATGTTAAAAAAACAAGTAATAAGAAGAGTAAAAACAACCTATTTTATCAAGAAGGAACAAATAAAAATGAGAAGCGTTTAGTGCGATTTTGTAAAACTAAAATTCGATGGTGTCAAATTGAACCATGGTTCTTCTAAATTTAATTAAGCTTAGGTGTGTAATTTGGTAAATTTTACGATCGTAGCGGACATTAGAATTTAATTAAGATTAAGTGTGTGCTTGGTTAAATTATATTTGTGATTGAACTTTTAAATAGATTTTAGCGAGGATTGGGTTTTTACTAAAATACTATAGCAAATGAGTAATGTGCAGGTCGACTGCATTGAAATTTTTTACACTCAGCGCACGCTGACTGTTTTGAGTATATTAAACTTCAATGCAGACCAATTTCGTTGAAGTTCAATATAGTCGTTGGTTTTGAATGTTGTTCAACGGCAATAATTTTATTAGTTGGATTATATACGTTTTGGGTACCCAGTGGTTATAAATATCGTCAAAAGTTTCAATGTACATATCTCATTTGTTTCGTATCTTACTTCTCAAAGTTCCGATTCACGTTACTAAAGATGGTGACTTATGAAGACAAAATCACGTTTCCATTCGACGATAACCAAACAACTTCGATGAGTTTGTTTATCACATCCAAGTAAGTTTGTGATTCGGTTTTTTTATAATACCTAATACAATCTCGATGTGTTTCTCCCTCACGTTCATGAGTTGCTGCATGCCTTTCCCTTCTATTTCGTTTTCTCCTTTTATTCTTTCTTTTCCTCTTCTCCAAGAATCAAGTTTGAACCTTGATTCTTGTTGGCCTTCTCGTTGTTGATTCATTGTTGTTCTCAGGCTCCCTTGGTTGAGTGTTGACGTGTGTGGATCAAAGGATCAAACTTTGGATTCCTTGGTGTGGTTCTACTATCAAAGAAAAGCCAGACAATTGCTTATGTCAAGAAACCGCCCCCGCGCCTCCTCCTTGCGGCCCCTGCGGATCTGCCCAGCGTCGTCCTTGCGCCTTGTCCAGCCGCCCCCGCGGTTCTTCCTAAAGTCTCCCCGTCTTTGGCGAGTTGCTTTCTTCCTTGCTTTCCTCAATCCTTTCCTTGGCTTTTGTGGATGTTGTTGACCCTTGGTGATTTGTAAGACTAGGGTGTGTGACCCTAGCATGTGGAGATCTCTTAGAGATCATGAAGGCTAGAAGTTATAGACTTCTAGCAAGCGTTTCGGTTCTTGATTCGTGATGCCTTGGGTGAACAGGCTTTCCTTTCCTCCTTTCCTGCGGGAGTTGTTGTTCATCTGCGAACTACCTTCGATTGAGGTAAGTCCCTTGGGCTTACTTAGCTGCATTCCGTATATTAGTTAGATTTTATTGGCTTGTTTGTGTTGTTGTTTGTTGTTATAATTGATAACCGGACTAGGATTGACCTTTATAACCGTAACTGACCCAATTGTATTATAACCGGGCGGTTACCGTTTGTCCAGTTCAGAATGGGAAACTAGGAGGTACTCTTGCGACCAGTCCAGTTGGTGAAAGAATGATGCATACATTCTATTCCTGCTGCTGAAAGGGGACAGAGGCGATATCGTAGCGGTTCTCGTGTAACAACCATAAGTTGAATTAGTAAAGGGATTAACCTTAATGATAGATAATAACCGGTTGAGTGCGAGCATGTTTCTGTGTTTTACTTTACCTTACGTGTGTTTGCGCCTTTACTATCTTTTTGATATCTAGAATGCTAGCTAACGGTTTATACCGATATTGTAGATGCTCCGCAGGTTAAGAATGCTGCTGAGTGATCTGGACGGTGTGGTCAGCCGGGGTTCCCGTACATTATAGGAATGAATCGGGTTTATATTTTAGTTGTTGTTCTTCAGTTTGTTTTGAACTCGGTTTCGAGTCTGTTAAGCTTCCTTTGTTTAAACCTTTGGTTTTATATTGAGTTTTGATTTTCATTTATTTGTTCCTTGTTGTTAGATCCGTTGTGTCGCTGCTACTTTGAGGGTCGGGACCATTGTAAGGTCCTAGCCCATAATGCTTCGAGTTCCCAAAACTAGGGGTGTTACAATATGGTATCGAAGCTCTAGGTAGGCAATAATGACACTTGAAATCTTCTGAAGGTCGAATAGATAAATAAACAGAACCTGCAAGAGGTCTACGTTTTCAAAAGGGGGTTTTGTTTCAAACATGTCGGTTTGGAATAGATGTACGGGCGACTACCACTACCTCCACGGATCTCAGCTATTAGTTTTCTTTCATGTTGGCCTTTTTGTGATTTCCTGGATTTTTGCTTCAGAAATAGTGTGGCCTTATATATAAATATCTCTATCGCAAATGGTGCGTACTAGAGCTACATCTGCTATGGGGCGAGGAAGGGGTTGACCACCTCTTCCACCTGTTGTCCATGGACGAGGACGTGCAAAAAGACCTCCACTAGCTAGAGGTCGGAACCAAGCCCCATTTGCTAATTCGTCTATCATTGAGGCGTTCGTCTAAGAGGTTGTTGAGACTGTTGTTCTCGAGGCTGGGAACGGGGCCGCTGCTAGGTCCGGAGTGCAGAGAGCATAGTCGATCGAGTCCGGTTGAGTATCATCCGGAGCATCTGCATACTGCGATTATGTGTAGAGAGTCGAGGAGGCTATCGGGACTGGAGGACATGCACCAACACTGCTAGTACCCACGAGATTAGTTGAGGTTTCACAAAGAGGTACGCAGGTTGTTGTTGCGCTTGCTAGAGTTGTTGAGGTTGCTAAAGTTCCAGCCGAGGCGAGAGAGCCAAGGCCTGATTGTTGGTTGAAGGCTTTCAACCAGCTGAGAGTTTCTTCTTTTAGAGGCAAGACTGGATTAAAGGTGGAATTGTGGCTAGGACAGTTGGATTCTGTGATGGAGGCTATCGGTTGCCCAAATAGACGTTGAGTCGACACAGCACAGACACGGCTTCAGGATCAGGCTCATCACTGGTGGAGGACCATACACAATAACGATCTATGAGTAGATGAAGACTACGATCAAGGATCACTACTGTCCCGCAGCTATGAGGAGAGATCGACTTTAGGATTTCCTCGAGGCTGGATTCGAGGATATCCATATTGTTGAGATTGTCAGCAAGTTTCAGGAGGAGCTATCTTTGTTGGGTCCGTCTGTATCACCCGAGGATCAGCACCTTTATCTTTTCTCTCAGAGGTTGAGAGAGTCGACTCGCTCTTATCTTGCTGGTTTCCGTTGTGACTCCTTGACGGACTATCAGGATAGAGCATCTGTTTACGAGAGGGACTGACTGGGTCAAAGGAGAGCTTCTCAGACAAGAGGACCTGAGAAGAGGCAGAGGATTGGACCAGCTAGTATTAGAGTTGGAGCTTTTGGATTCGGGCGTAGTCAGACACCGACGTTTTGGTTTTCAATAGTCTATGCAGAGTTCCGATAAAGGATGGTAGTGTTTTAACTGCAGAGGTGTCGGACATATGAGAGCTGATTGTAAGAAGACGACATTGACTTGCTTTTCTTGTCGCAAGCCCGGACACAGAGCTGTGTTTTTCCGTTAGGGCAAGACGCTATCTTAGCAGGGATCTTCACCTACTAGTGTTGTAGGAGGTGGACAAAGACCTCAGTATCAATAGCAGCAATAGCAGAGAGCTCCTGGTTTTACCACTCTTCAGGGTACCTTTTAGGAACAAGGGAGAGTTAGAGGATGAGTTAGTAGTGCTACAGACACCTGAGATGCATTCGCTAGAGTCTACGAGCCGAGGAGTGTTGTAGAGCCGACAACACCAACGACCACATGTACCATTCATATTAATGGTTTTCTTGTCAAAGTTCTTTTTGATACCAGTGCTACACATTCTTTTATATCTAATGCATGTGTAGATAGATTGGCCTTAGTTACTATAGAAAGGAGACCCTTCTTTATAGGATTACCCGATTGGGGTAAGATTCAAGGTACACGAGAGGTTCACGATTTCCCTATTAGATTGGGAGGTCGCGATTGGCCAACTGACTTCTTCGTCATGTACTTAGTGCATGAAGAAGTTATTCTGGGCATGGATTGGATGGATCGAAATCGAGCAGTTCTGGACATCGGCAAGAGAACAGTGACAGTAACTACAAAGTCAAGCCATGTGTAGATTTCCGAGGATGAGATCTCGAGAAGACCGTTACAGTCATCAGCGCAGTCTGAGTTGTGAGGCTTATCGGTTAGTGTGGCGAGGCTTTCTAGTGCTATGCCATGAAGGATAGTACGAGCCCAGCTTTGGAGGAGATTCCGGTAGCATGCGAGTTGACCGACGTTTTTGGAGAGCCATCATGTTTACCTCCATAGAGGAGCGTAGACTTTGGCATTGATCTAGAGTCCGGGACGAGACCGATCTCGAAGGCTCCTTACCGTATGACGCCTATCGAGATGCTTGAGCTTAAGAAGAAACTCGAGGAGTTAGTAGAGAAGGGTTTCATCCACCCTAGTGTATCTCCTTGTGGCGCACCAATACTCTTCGTAATGAAGAAAGACGGGTCGATGAGGTTATGTATTGACTACCGAGAGCTTAACAAGGTGACAATCAAGAATAAGTACCCATTACCCCATATCGACGATCTTTTGGACTAACTTCACGGAGCTTCAGTGTTTTCACAGATCAATCTGAGATCCGGATATCACCAACTGAGGGTGAGAGAGCAGGACGTAGACAAGACGATATTTCGGACCAGATACGGCCACTACGAGTTTGTAGTGATGCCATTCGCGCTTACGAATGCACCCGCCATGTTCATGGAGTTGATGAACAACATCTTCATCTACTTTCTAGACCAGTTTGTGGTTGTCTTCATCGATGATATGTTGGTGTACTCTCGCAATAGAGAGGAGCATGCAGGACACTTAAGGATTGCACTACGAGTCCTGTAGGATAGAGAGCTTTATGCCAAGCTCTCTAAGTGCGAGTTTTGGATATGTGAGGTGACATTCCTTGGTCATATCGTTTCCGCCGAAGGGATCAAGTTAGATCCGGCGAAGATTGAGTCAGTAGCATCATGACTGCCTCCTAGGAATGTCAAGGAGGTACGCAGCTTCCTAGGATCGGCGGGCTACTACCGTTGCTTCGTGGAGGGCTTTTCAGTTATCGCCTGGCCACTCACTTCCTTGCTAAGAAAAACTACAAGATTTGTATGGTCCGAGCCGTGCTTGTAGAGCTTCGAGGAGCTAAAGAGGAGGCTGACCTCCGCTCCTATCTTGGCTCAACCATAGGGCGTTGAGGACTTTGTGGTTTACAACGACGCATCCAAGCTCGGCTTGGGATGTGTTTTGATGCAGAGGGGTAAGGTTATAGCATACGCGTCGAGAAAACTGAAAAAGTATGAGGAGAATTACCCTGCCCACGATCTTGAGTTGGCTGTTGTTGTTCACACTTTGAAGATCTAGAGGCATTATCTGTACGAAGCTAAGTGTCAGATTTTCACAGACCATAAGAGTTTGAAGTACAGACTTGGATAACCGCCAGATGAGATGGTTGGAGTTCATGAAGGACTTTGATCTAGAGATCTTATACCACCTGGGGAAGGCGAATGTGTGGTAGTTGATGCCATTAGTAGGAAGACTCCCCGGGAGATGGCTATCGCTCGGCTAACAGCTCAACCTCAGTTACAGCGAGATTTGGCATGACTAGAGATGGATATCCACTTTCCAGATTCCGATAAACATTTATCCACCTTAGAGGTGTTACCTAATCTGTTGGTATAGATCCGACAAAAACAGGAGAGTTGCCCAACCTTGCCACGGATCCGAGACAAGATGTCTCGAGGAGAGGTACCACAGTTTGCAGTTGGTGCTGATGGAGTCTTGAGACGCTAGGAGCGTGTATGTGTGCCCTCAAATCGAGAGTTGAGACAGCGGATCCTACAGGAGACTCACTCTTCACCTTACTCAGTTCACCCGGTGCAAATAAGATTTATCAGGATATCAGACAGTCTTTCTAGTAAGGAGGTCTGAAGTCAAATGTGACGAGATATGTAGCTCAGTGAACGACCTGTCAGCAGGTTAAGATCGAGCATCATCGACTGGGAGGAGAGCTACACCTACTTCCCATTCCTCAGTGGAACTGGGAGGACATCTCGATGGACTTTGTTACCGGTTTGAGACCGAGCCGAGGTTTTGATGCCATCTGGGTTATAGTAGATCAAGTGACGAAGACCGCACGTTTCATTCCTATCAAAGAGATATGGCCGGTAAGTCGATTAGCGGAGGAGTTCACTAGACAAATAGTGAGACTTCATGGAGTACCTATGACTATAGTCTCTAACAGCAACGGACGGTTCACCTCGAGGTTTTGGCAGCAAGTGCATGCCGCCCTAGGTACGAGCTTGTAGTTCACGACTGCTTATCATCCTCAGACCGATGGTCAGTCGGAGCTGACCATCCAGACTCTGGAAGATATGCTGAGAGCCTGTGTGTTGGACTGGGGACAAGTGTGGCTAGATCACCTTCCCTTAGTGGAGTTTTCGTATAACAACAATTGGCACACATCGAACAAGATGGCTCCTTACGAGGCTTTATACGGACATATATGTCGTACACCGTTATGTTGGCACGAGCCGAGTAGTGCTAGCGTAGCACCTGAGCAAATACAGGATGATATGGCTCGAGTAGCGGTGATCCGAGAGCGGATGTTAGCAGCACAGAGTCATCAGAAGACTTATACAAATAAGAGGTGCAAACCTCTAGAGTTCAAAGTTGGAGCTCAGGTTTGGTTGAGAGTATCCCTGACACGAGACGTTAGACGTTTTGGCGTCAAGGGGAAGCTGAGTCCCAGATATGTCGGACCTTTCGAGATTCTCGAGCGAGTTGGAGAGGCAGTATACAGACTTGCATTGCCACCGAGGCTAGAGGGTGTTCACCCCATCTTCCATGTGTCTCAGTTACGGGAGTTCATACCAAACCCGAGACACATCGTCAGTTATGAGGATCTAGTGGTTGGCCAGACCACACGTTTGTTAAGCACCCGGTAGCTGTTTTGGAGCGTAGTATGAGATGCTTACGATTGAAAGACATACCGATGATGAAGATTCAGTGGTTGACGCGAGGAGTTGATGAGTCGACTTGGGAGATAGAGTATATTATCCAGAGGAACTATCCGGAGTTTTATGTTGAGTAGGATGTACCTATAGCGTAGATGCTGGAGTTTTAGTTTCCGTTGTTGAGTTGTGCCTATGCTTTTGTGATGTTTTGAGTTTGTGCCACGAGCGGGAATATATGAGTTGAGTTCAATGTTTCTGCGTTGTGGTTGTGTGATCTTTCGGGTTGTTGCAAGTTTCGGGACAAAACTTCTTTCTAGGGGGATTTGATCTAAGATCTACTTTTGGCCTTCACCATCCCAACGGTAAAGGGAGCCGCCCCTGCGGTTTTGCCCCAGATCACGCCGATCTGTTTTTCGTTCGTTTTTATTTCCTTCCATGGATAGAAGATCCAATCTTTTATCTTATGGGTCAGCTTTCCTATCTTGTCCTTAACCCTAGAACATCTTTTCTTCTAACTTTCCCCACCGTTCCTATAAATTCCCTCTTTCTCTTCTTTTTCCCGTTTCTTGCATACGTTTTCCTTCAACCTCGAAAGCTGCAACCTTCTTCCTTTGTGATCTTGTTGAACGTGTAAGTCTTATCATTTTGCGTTTCTCCCTCACGTTCATGAGTTGATGCATGCCTTTCCCTTCTGTTTCGTTTTCTCCTTTCGTTCTTACTTTTCTTCTTCTCCAAGAATCAAGTTTGAGCCTTGATTCTTGTTGGCCTTCTCGTTGTTGATTCGTTGTTGTTCTCATGCTCCCTTGGTTGAGTCTTGACGTGTGTGGATCAAAGGATCAAGCTTTGGATTCCTTGTTATGGTTATGATGTCAAAGAAAAGCCCGAAAGTTGCTTCTGTCAAGAAACCGCCCCTGCGCCTCCTCCTTTCTGCCCCTGCGAATCTGCCTAGCTCCGCCCCTACGCCTTGTCCATCCGCCCCCATGGTTCTTCCTGTAGTCTCCCCGTCTTTGGTGAGATGCTTCCTTCCTTGCTTTCCTCGTTCCTTTCCTTGGTTTTTGTGGATGTTGTTGACCCTTGGTGATCTGTAAGACTAGGGTTTGTGACCCTAGCTTGTAGAGATCTCTTAGATATCATGGAGGCTAGAAGTTGCAGACTTCTAGCAATCGTTTCGGTTATTGATTTGTGATTGCTTGTGTGAACATGCTTTCCTTTCCTCCTATCTTGCGGGAAACTGAGTTGTTGTTCATCTGCGAGTTACCTTCGAGTGAGGTAAGTCCCTTGGACTTACTTAGTTGCATTCCGTATATTAGTTTGATTTTATTAGCTTGTTTGTGTTGTTGTTTGTTGTTATAACTGATAACTGCACTAGGATTGACCTTTATAACCGTAACTGACCCAAGTGTATTATAACCGGGCGGTTTCCGCTTGTCCAGTTCAGAATGGGAAACTAGGAGGTGCTCTTGTGACCAGTCCAACAAGTGACAAAAGGATGCATACATTCTATTCCTGTTGGTGAAAGGGGACAGAGGCGAGATCGTAGCAATTCTCGTGTAACAACCATAAGTTTAATTAGTAAAGGGATTAACCTTAATGAAAGATAATAACCGGATGAGTGCGAGCATGTTTATGTGTTTTACTTTACCTTACATGTATTTGTGTCTTTACTGTCTTTTTGATATCTAGAATGTTAGTAACGGTTTATACGTATGTTGTAGATGTTCCGTAGGTTAAGAATGTTGCTGAGTGATTCGGACGGTGTGGTCAACCGGGGTTTCCGTACATTGTAGGACAGGATCGGGTTTATATTTCAGCTGTTGTTCTTTCAGTTTGTTTTGAACTCGGCTGCGAGTCTTTCACGCTTCCTTTGTTTAAACCTTTGGTTTTATATTGAGTTTTGGTTTTCATTTATTTGTGCCTTGTTGTAAGATCCGTTGTGTCGTTGCTACTTTGAGGGTCGGGACCCATTGTGAGGTCCTAACCCATAACGCTTTGAGTTCCCAGAACTTGGGGTGTTACATTATGCTTGTCTTATCTAGAAGGCTTGTGTAAGGTTAAAGAAGGAAGGGTGAAAGGTAATTCTTTGTTAAGGGTCTTGATCCAATTTAGGTCAAGGTTCTTTGCAAGTTTTAACATAGTCTTATCTTTTTATCATTTATCAGTCCATATTATCATCTTCTTATCTTTCCATAACATCTATTATTCCGCATTCTGATTTACAAGATATCTCGGCATGTTCTTGTCTAAATCTTGCCCGAGATTTTTCATAATTCACCCGAGATTTCCTTTTGTTATTCAATTTGAGGACTTTCAATCTAGATCGGGAAATTGCGGCTTTCATCCCGCATCACCAACTTCATAGGTTCAGGGTACGTAATTCTCTCTTATTAATCTCTTGTGTGCCTTTTATTAGCCTCTTTCTACTCTCAACACTTGAGTCAATTTTTTTGGGTGTGTTTATTAGTATCTATATTTTCTATCATACTAGTTGTGTTACCTCACAATATTTCTTCTTCTTTGTCAATTTTGTGAAGTGATTTCCAACAGGAGTTCCTTAACTATCTCTCAACACAAGAACCTTTTACCGAACCAAGTTGACTACTTGAGTCATCCAAGGAGTTCTAGTTGAGATCAAGTCATTGACTTTGAAGTAGTATTAATCCATCCAAGGCATTTACATCAAATTATCTTGCGACATTACAATAGAGTGCGAGTGTAATAGAAAACAATTAAGGCGCTTTCATTTTCACTAACATCATAAGTATGTTGCTACTTTGCGTGTTTGTGTAAATTTCAAGACGGAATAGCCCAAAAGAATCACAGAAGAGTGACTCTTCAGGTCCAGAAGCCATGGATCTGCTAAAACAACTCATGGATACGGCTTCCACATTAGCTGAACGGATGGAGAAGTTTGAATCCCGTCCTAGTGAAGAATCTTGGCCAACATCTCGCCCGAGATTTGACCCGAGATCTGTGTACGGCGTAGGTGGAAGTTCACATCATCCACCTATATCACGAGTCCCCGCGCCACCTCCAAACGCCCCCAAGGGCCAGATATCACTCATCTCAATCCTCTTTTTAATGCATCTAACAAACCGTACTTTGGTGGAGATTTTCAAGAATTAGGAGACGAGGATGAATAGAGCATGTGAAGAGACTACCCTAGGCATCATCACAATCCTAGGAGAGGTCATGACTATGAGCTTTTTTAGACTTTCCCTAGATAATGACAAAATTGGGAAGGTTAAGGTCAAAATTCCAAAATTCATAGGCAAATGCGATCCGGATGTTTACATGGAATGGGAGACTAAAATTGAGCAAATTTGGTCTTTCCCTAATTTTAGTGAGCAAAGGAAGATCCAACTTGATGCGTTGGAGTCCCAAGGATATGCCTTAGTTTGGTGGGATTATCTAGTCAAAGAAAGGAGAAGAATGCTAGATCCAGACATCAACACTTGGGAACAAATGAAGGCCTTAATGAAAGCTAGATTTGTGCCTCAAAACTATGCTAGGGAAGTGAGGCAACGATTGGAGAACCTCAAGCAAGGTTCCATGACTATAGAGGAAGTATACCACCATGCAGATGACGATGGTGAAAGCTAACGTTCAAAAGGATGAGGAGTCCATTATGGCTCGATTTTTAAGAACTTAGCATCCATCATTAGCTAATGAAATTGATTTCTATCCATATGCCACAATGACTAACTTATTGCATTTGGCTATAGAAGTACGGAAGAAAATCAAAGGACGAAACCAAGGATCGAGTTCGTGGAAGCAATAGAAGATATCTCAACCAAACCCAACTAATCTCGGCCGAGATTATGGCCAAGATTCCCAGAAAGACGAAGGCAAACGTCTGACCTCCGATCCAACAATCCAGAAATCTTCTGTGTAGTCTCGCCCTTTGAATGAGCCTTCAAAGGATAGTAAAGGGAGTACTTCTAACTCTACTTTACGATCTAAAGATATAGTTTGCTTAAAATGTCAAGGTAGAGGTCACTACATGAGAGATTGTGCTAATAAAAGAGTGTTATTTTCAAATCAACAGGGACAATATGAAAGTGAAGAAGAGCATGAAAATGATCATATCCATCTTAATGCATTGCATAAGCATGATAGCACTAGTGAAAGTGATGAAGGTTTTGAATATGAACGTGGAGAATCTTTAATTGCTAGGAGAACTTTGTATGCTAAGATAACCCCATGTGAGGATAAACAAAGGGAAAACCTTTTTCATACTTGATGTCTTGTTCAAGTAAAGGTGTGCCAATATGATTATTGATGGTGGTAGTTGTTGCAATATTGCTAATTGATCACTAAGTTTCAAATCACTACTTTATATCATCCTAAGCCTTATAAATTGCATTAGATGAATAATTGTGGAGAATTGAAAGCTAATAGGCAAGCTAAGATTGCTTTCACATTAGGAAAATATGAGGATATTGTTTTATGTAATGTTGTGCCTATGCAAGCATGTCATACTTTATTAGGGCGTCCATGACAATTCGATAGAAGAGTCAAACATGACGGTTTTATTGACAAGCATTCCTTTGAGTTCAATGGACAAGCAATTACTCTTAAACCTATGACTCCTTTGCAGATTGCAGAACATTATGACAAGAAGGAGAAATTAAAGGAAAAGGTGCAAGAAACACCTTCTAGAGAAGAAATCTTAGGCAAAACCACAAAATCCGTCCGAGATCTGAAGAATCTCGCCCCAGTTCATAGAATTCTCAGTCTAGTATAGAATCTCTCCCCCGAAGCAAAAATCTCGCCCGAGATTTATAGCCCGAGATTCCTTCTACTGAGTATAATCGAGTCTTATCCAAACAGGAGTTTCTCGATGATTTTGTTCCTTTGGATACTGTTTTGTTGAGCCTTTGCAAGAGCCTTATGACTTTGAGTGATGAGTCAAGGCTACCTTACCTCAAAACATTCTAAGGACTTTGGATGATTTTTGTGACGTATTTCCAAATGAGATTCTTGTAGGTCTTCCACCTTTTCGAGGCATTGAGCATCAAAATGATTTCATTCCAGGTTTTACACTTCCTAATCATCAGCATATAGGATGAGTCCTCAAGAAAGTCGGGAAATTTAGGATCAAGCGCAAGAGCTTTTGAATAAAGGCTATGTTTGGGAAAGCTTGAGTCCATGTGTGGTTCCCATTCTCTTGATCATCAACCCAAGAAGGATAATACTTGGAGGATGTGTGTTGATTGTAGAGCAATCAATAACATTACTATCAAGCATTGTCATCCCATCCCCATATTAGATGACATGCTAGATGAGCTTAGCGGAGCTACCTTGTTCTCCAAGGATGATCTTAAGAGTGGTTATCATCAAATCCGGATGCGGGAGGGAGATGAATGAAAGAAGGCGTTTAAAACTAAGTTTGGTATTTATGAGTGGTTGGTCATGCCTTTTGGTTTGACTAACGCTCCTACCACTTTCATGAGATTGATGAATCATGTTCTGCACCATTTCATTGGAAAGTTCGTGGTTGTCTACTTCGATGACATTCTCATCTACAACAAATCACTTAAGGAGTATGAACAACATTTAAGGGAAGTACTAGGAACTCTTAGAACGGAATCTTTATATGCTAATATTAATAAGTGTGAGTTTAGTACCAATCAAGTTGTCTTCCTTGGATTTGTAGTGAGTACAAGAGGTCTAGAGGTGGATAAGGAGAATATTAAAGCCATCCAAGAATGACCTACACCTACCACAATCGGCCATCTCCGATCTTTTCATGGTTTGACAATGTTTTATAGGCATTTTGTGCGGGATTTTAGTACAACTACAGTCCCCCTCACGTTTAATACAAAGAAGCAAGTACAATTCAAGTGGGGAGAAGAGCAAGAGAAGGCATTTAAGGAGCTAAAGAAGCAACTATCACATGCACCACTTCAAGCACTTCCGGATTTCACTAAACCATTTGAGGTTGAGTGTGATGTATCGGGAATTGGCATTGGAGGAGTGCTCATGTAAGAAGGTAAGCCCCTTCCTACTTTAGTGAAAAATTAAAAAAAACATGCTTGAATTATTCGAAATGTGATAACAAATTATATGCTTTATTTCGAGTTTTCAAGACAAGACAACATTATCTTTGGCCTAATGAATTCATCCTTAGAACTGATTATGAGCCTCTAAAGAATTTTAGGAGTCAAGATAAGTTGGATAGAAGGCATGGTAGATGCATGGAGTTTATCGAAACTTTTTGATCCATCATTAAGTATAAGAAAGAAAAGGATAATGTTGTTGTTGATGCCCTTCCTAAGAGATATTCTTTGATCACTACTATGGATTCTAAGGGCTTAGGTTTCTATTATATTAAGGATCTATACGTGGACGACATTGATTTTGGTGATATTTATACGTAGTGTAAATCTCGGTCATATTCCAGAAGTCCCGCCCGAGATTCTGACCGAGATTTGCCACTGTTGCGTGATAAATTCTATATCTTTGAAGGCTTTCTGTTCCTTGCAGATGAAGTATGTATCCCTAGATGTTCTCTCAGATTATTACTTGTTTAGGAAGCTCATATGAGAGGTTTAATGGGACATTTTGGTAGAAAAGACTTCTCACATGCTGCATTCACACTTTTATCGGCCTCATATGCTTAAAGATGTTAAAAACATGCTTAAGAGATGCATTGTGTGTTTAAAAGCTAAGCCTAGATTAAAACCACATATCTTGTATACTCCTTTACCTACACCTACTGCACCATGGCTTGACATTAGTATGAACTTTGTTGTAGGGTTACCTTGAACTAAGAAGGGGAGATATTCTATGTTTGTGGTCGTTGATCGTTTTTCTAAAATAGCTTACTTTATTGCTTGTCATAAAACCGATGATGCTTATAATGTGGCTAACTTGTTATTTAAGGAAGTTGTGAGCGATAGGGATGTTAAATTTCTTAGTTTTCTTTGGAAGACTATTTGGGGAAAACTAGGAAGAAGGTTGTTATTTTCAACTCTATTCATCCTCAAACGGATGGACAAACGGAAGCCACTAATAGGGCTTTAAACACTATTTTAAGAGCCGTTTTGAAGGAATATTTGAATGCTTGGGAGGATGTTTTACCACATGTGGAATTTGCTTATAACCCTACCTTGCATCATCTACTAATCTAATGCCTTTTGAGTGTGTTTATGGGTTGAATCCTTTTGACCCCTTTTGATCTTATATCGTTGCTTATAGAGGAGTAAGTGGATTTTATTGTAGAAAAACAGGTTGAGTTCATCAAGGAGTTGCATGAAAAGACACGTATAAGGCTGGAAAACAAAGGGAGAAGCGTGGTATCCAAGGTGAATCGGAACCGCAAGGAAGTGTTATTCAAACCAGGAGATCTAGTTTGGTTGCACCTAAGGAAAGAGCGATTTCTGGAAAAGAGGATGTCTAAGTTGTCTCCAAGAGGAGATGGACCATTTCGTGTGAAGCGTAAGGTTGGTGACAATGCTTATGTATTGGAGCTCCAAGCTGAGTATGGAGTAAGCCAGACCTTCAATGTAGGAGACTTGAGTCCTTTTGAGTCTAAAGATAAGCTTGTTGGTGATTCGAGGACGAATCCTTTTCAAGAAGGGGAGTATGATGAGGGACCATCCTCAACACCACGTAAAGGACGACTTACAAGATCAAGGACTAAAGCATTGAAGGATAACACAGCTACATCATCTTTGACTCCTACCATGGAAGGAGCTATCACTAGAGAAAGAGCAAAGACTATCCATGAGGAAGTTGCTAGCTTATTGGCAACATGTATACCTTAAAGAGACCTCACTCACATCTAGGTCTCCTTTAGTGACATTGTTGGCTACTCAAGAAGGACCATACAAGGACCAAGATGATCAAGCAAGCATAGAAAGAGGCTAGGATGAAGAACAAGCTCCAGAGAAGAAATCTCAGCCTTGAGGATCAAAATCTCGCCCGAGATTTAAGCAACTAGACCGAGATTTGGCTCTTGTCGAGAATTATAAGATTCAGCCGTGATCTTATTAGTTATAGATATCTTTTATTATTTTTATACCTTTAAGGCTCTAAAACATTCTAGAGGTATTTGTTGATTTTCGATCCTATCTTTTAGGATTATCTTTTAGTTAGATTTCTTGTATTTAGTAGGAGAATCTTCCCAATAAATAGCCTTAAACAGTGAGATTATTAGGTCTATTTGATTTGATTAATAATTTCACAATATTGTGTGAACTCGCTACTTTGTGTATGATTTATTTCTATTCAATCAAAAGAGAGAGCCTTTGATTGAATCGTTTTTAGTCCTTGTTAGGTTGTGCTTGTGTGTGGTAGTATTCTTAGAGGTTGGTGCTCCTGGTCAATTATAGTCTCTTTGTAACACCCCGAATCCGTGGGACTCGGAATGCTACATTGGGCTAGGATCTCACAATGGATCTTGACCCTAACCTGACAACAAGTTCACTAGATCTTACAAGAAGGCACAAGTAGAGTAAAAACAAATACATAAAAGTTGTATGATACATCAAAAGAGTTTACAAACTCAAAGCCGAGTACAAAACCATAACAACAACAACAACAACAACATCTGATACAAAAGATCCCAACCCACGAATCCTAAAGTACAGAAGTCCTCGGCTGGTCACATCATCTGGCTCACTTTGTAGTCTTCCTAACCTGCAGATCATCTACAACACGGTATACACCGTTAGCTACAGCAATGAAATGCATGAAGGTAATAGCACAACCACACATCATCATCTCATACATGTAATGCCACACATATTCATTTATTATCTTTCATTAGGTTATTCCATTATTAATTCAATTTCTTTTGTAACACGAGGAGCCTCAAGAACCTCGTCCCATCCAACGTAACACAGGAGTTTTGCATGGGGGTGACCTTCACTCGTCCCCTCCTGTGAGATCATCTTCATGGCACCTCCTCCTAATCAGCAGGCGGAGACCGGTGGTTACCGCCCGTTATAATACACTTGGGCCATATAAATGTAATGAATGGTCATCCTAGTCCAGTTTAGGTTATAAATGCACAACCATATGAACACACACAACCATTAGAATCATACAATCCACAACCGTATGCTAAGTAAGTCCTATGGACTTACCTGTCGCACAGGTATCCAAAACCACGTCACAACTTCCCCTTGGGGAAGAACCAACGCCTGCACGAGCAAGGCACACAACATCACAACCTGAAAGGGTTAGGAGACTCGTCTCCATAACCAGAACCAACCTACAACCTTAAGGACATAACAAGCTCACATATGCCTAAGGCATAACCTCAACATCAACACAAGTGTCTAAGGCACATCTCTATCATACAACTCATCCTAACCATCCTAACCTAGCTATCAACTAAGCCAAGGTCAAAGGAAAGGAAGGAAGGAAGACATACCAACAAGGTATGCACCAACAGAAGCAAGAACACACGGCTGGTCCAGTGAGACGCAGGGGCGGCTCACCAAAGGAGCAGGGGAGGCTCCACACCAGGCGCAGGTGCGGCTCAAGACACGTGTAGGGGCGGCCAACTGTGTAGAGAGTTGGTCCCGACTTCTCTTCGACCCCTTTCTTGATTCTCTTCACGTCTTCAACAAACCCCAGCAATACATATGCATATATACACATATATGATCATCAAACAACCAGGAAAGGATCCAACACAAGCCTAGCTTGTGATCCTAAGCTAGAAAGAAGAAGAAAGAAGCAAGAAGAAGGAAAGAAGAGAGAAGAAGAGAAAGAGCTTACCACACCAACCCTAGGCTGCAACTATGGAGTATCAACACATCTCACAGCCTTAACACAACAACAACAACTCTCAGCAACATCCACAAGAGCATCCAAGGCCAAGAACACCTCCAAACTCTCAAGAACTCACTCACACAAGCAAGGAGAGATCAAAGAAGAAGAAAGGAGAAGAGGAAGAACGTGAAGGGGATGAAGAAGCTGGAATAAGGTAGCAAACCCTTCATCTAAAGTCTAAGGAGGCTTATAAGAGAAGCCAGCCGTAAAGCACGGTCAAGAGTCAACAAAAGCGGCTGCACTAGCCATAGGGGCGCCTGGACGTAGGGGCGGCCTCCCTGGTCCGCTGGGGCGGCTGACTAGGTCAAGCTAAAGCACACTCTAGCTCATCTAGGCTCCAAAGACTAAGGCTCTTACATCTCACCCCCTAAAAACAAGTTTCGTCCCAAAACTTGCAGAATCCCAAAGCCTCTCGGATCCATAAGCCGAGGTAAACACTCTACTCAAGAACGTCAGGTCACAACCTATAACATTCTATATCCTCAACACAGCATGGAGGAATCACACTCCAGTAAAACAACTCTACACAAGGCCTAGAGGAAGATCATCTTTAGCCAAACACTAACCACATCACACTAGCATGGAGGAAAACCGTCTCCAGCCACAACGTACAAATAACACTACTACATGGAGGAAAACCATCTCCACTCACACTATGTCCATAAGAGGTAGCATGGAGGAAGGAACCATCTCCTGCTATTCCTAACACATACACCATAGCATGGAGGGAAGAACCATCTCCAGCTATACCTATCTCGTTCTAGAAAACAGGATCTAACTGATCATATGCACACACAACTAGCACGGAAACACAGTATATCACATAAGCATATAACATGCACTCACCAAGAAGGCGCTAAGATCTACTCGTGGATCCTACTATTGCCTCTAACTCAGCGTAGAACTCCGGATAGTTCCTCCGGATACTGTCCTTTGTCTCCCAGGTAGCCTCGTCTGGTCCTCGTCTAGACCACTGTATCCTCAACATAGGAATGTCCTTTGAACGCAGGTGTCTCACACCTCGCTCTAGGACTGCAATAGGGTGCTCTGCAAACGTATGGTCCGGCTCAACCACTAGATCATCATAACTCACGATGTGCCTCAGATCTGGTATGTACTCCCACAGCTGAGACACGTGAAATACGGGGTGAACACCCTTTAGCCTCAGAGGCAAAGCTAATCTGTAAGCTACTCGCCCAACTCTATCTAGTATCTCAAAAGGACCGACATATCGGGGACTCAACTTCCCTTTATGCCAAAACGTCTGACGCCTCGCGTCAGAGATACTCTTAACCAGACATGAGCTCCTACTTTGAACTATAGAGGTCGACACCTCTTGTCTGCATACGACTTCTAGTGACTCTGTGCAGCTAGCATCCTCTCTCTAATCAGCGCTACTCGAGCCATATCATCCTAAATCTGCTCTGGCGCTATCCCACTGATACTACTAGGCTCGTCCCAGCATAGCGGTCTACGACATCTACATCCATACAGTGCCTCATAAGGAGCCATCCCTATAGATGCATGCCAGTTGTTGTTGTATGAGAACTCGACGAGTGGGAGGTAATCAGACCATCCCTGTCCCCAATCCAACACACAAGCTCGCAGCATGTCCTCTAAGGTCTGGATGGTCCTCTCTGACTGACCATCTGTCTGGGGGTGAAACGCAGTCGTGAAGTGTAGACTCGTCCCCAAAGCAGTCTGAATCTGCTGCTAGAATCTCGATGTGAATCGTCCATCACGATCAGAAACAATCGTCCTCAGTACCCCATGGAGTCTCACTATCTGTCTAGTGTACTCCTCAGCCAATCTGCTCACGGGCCACGTCTCTCTGATGGGGATGAGACGTGCCGTCTTCGTCAATCTATCAACGACCACCCAGATGGCATCAAAGCTCCTACTGGTCCTCAATCCGTTCACGGAATCCATGGAGACGTCCTCCCACTTCCACTGTGGTACTGGCAGTGGATGATGCTCACCTCTAGGCCTGAAATGCTCTATCTTGACATGCTGACAGGTCGCACACTGAGCCACAAATCTGGCTACATCGGGCTACAGCCTCCCCACCAAAATGAGCGTCTCACATCATGGTACATCTTACTCGTACCAGGGTGTACTGAGTAAGGTGTACAGTGAGCCTCCTGTAATATCTGTTGTCTCAGCTCTGCATCTACAGGAACACAGATACGATCATGTCGCCTCGTAACTCCATCTGCCCCAATAGTGAACTGGGGTGCCTCTCCACGAGACAACCTTTCTCTGATCCTCGCCAAGGTCGGGCAGGTCCCCTGCTTCTGTTAGACCTCATCCAACAAACCAGGTAGAACCTCTAAAGTAAACAACTGGGCATCCTCATCAGGACTGGATGTCCATCTCTAGCCAGGCTAGATCCCTTTGAAGCTGAGGCTGTACAGTAAGTCTGGCAATCGCCTTCTCTCGAGGTGTCTTCCTGCTCAAAGCGTCAGCTACCACATTTGCCTTGCCAGGATGATACAAAATCTCAAGGTCAAAGTCCTTGATCAACTCAAGCCATCGACGTTGGCGGTTATTCAATTCCCGCTGCGTGAAAATATACTTCAGACTCTTATGGTATGTGAAGATCTGGTATGTAGCACCATACAGGTAATGTCTCCAAATCTTCAAAGCATGAACTACCGCTGCCAACCCTAGATCATGAGTCGGGTAGTTCTCCTTATACGTCTTCAGCTGTCGAGACGCATATGCAATCACTCTGCCTCTCTACATCAGCACACATCCCAAGCCTAGCTTGGATGCATCATTGTAGACCACAAAATCATCAGAACCCTCTGGCTGTGCCAAGACAGGAGCAGAAGTCAAACGCCTCTTCAACTCCTCAAAACTTTGAGCACACTGGTCGGTCCATACAAATCTGGTAGTCTTCCTCAAAAGACTCGTCAGTGGACGGGCAATCACAAAAAATCCCTCCACTAAGCGTTCGTAATATTCGGCTAAGCCAAGAAAGCTACGCACTTCCTTGACGTTCGTCGGTGTCATCCAAGCAGCAACAGACTCGATCTTCGCCGGATCAACCATGATCCTATCGTGGAGACTATATGTCCAAGGAAAGCAACCTCAGACTTCCAAAACTCGCACTTAGAGAGCGTGGCGTACAACTCTCTATCTCTCAAAATCTGTAATACCGTCCTCAAATGATTGGCATGCTCCTCTCTACTACGAGAGTACACCAGAATGTCATCAATGAAGACCACCACAAACTGATCCAGGAAGTCGATGAAGATGCTGTTCATCAACTCCACGAAAACTGCTGGAGCATTCGTCAGCCCGAATGGCATCACTACAAACTCGTAGTGTCCACACCGAGTACAAAATGCCGTCCTATGCACATCCTGCTCTCTCACCCTCAGCTGGTGATATCCGGAACGCAAGTCAATCTTGGAAAAGACTGTCGCTTCCTGCAGCTGATCAAGTAGATCATCAATACGAGGTAGTGGATACCTGTTCTTGATGGTCACCTTGTTCAGCTCTCTGTAATCTATGCACAGTCTCAACAATTCGTTCTTCTTCCGCACAAAGAGGACCGGTGAACCCCATGGTGAAACACTAGGGCGTATGAAGCCCTTCTCAGCCAACTCGTCGAGTTGCTTCTTCAGCTCCAACATCTCGACATGTGTCATACGGTATGGGGCCTTCGAGATGGGTCTCGTGCCAGGCTCTAAGTCAATGCCAAAATCTACGCTCCTCTGAGGTGGCAAGCTAGATGGCTCTGCAAATACATCTGTGAACTCACAGACCACATGTATATCCTCCAAAGCTGGACTCTCTTCATCCTTCATGGCGTAGCACCAGAAGGCATCACATCTTGTGTAATCAGTCTAGCTGCTCGTACAACACTGATGACAGATCCTGTCTTCCCAAGGTCCCAACCCCGGAAGACCTCTATCGGACCTAAGTCGGTAGAGGCTGTAACAGTTCTCTTACCCACATCTAACACCGCACGGTGTCTACGCATCCAATCCACACCTAAAATGACTTCTTCATGCATCAGGGGCATGACTAAGAAGTCAACAAGTAGTACACGAGCCCCTAAGCGTAGGGGACAACTACGTATCTCCTGGGTACCTATGACCCTACTACCATCAGGTAACCCTATAGTAAAGGGTGCCCCCTCTATGGTAGACAAACCCAAACGCTCAACACAAGAAGCAAAAATAAATGAATGCATAACACCCGTATCAAACAAAACTCTAACAGGTAAACCATGTCATAAAATGGTACCTGTAGCAGCCGGTGTTGGCGGCTCCTCAGCACTCCTCAATGCAAAAGCACGGCCTCGAACTCCTCAGGCATCACTAGTGCCAGCCTCTCTACCTCTACCCCTACTCGGTTCAGGAGCTGAACCCTGAGTAACAGGTGTTCTAGGACCCTCTACTGTCCCTGATGCTGAGGCGGTCTCTGCCCACCTCCTGCTGCACCTAAAGGGGAAGAACCCTGCTGTGATGGCGTCTTGCCCTAACGGCAAAACATAGCTATATGTCCTGGCTTCCCGCACGAGAAGCAAGTCAGTGGTGCTCTAGGGCAATTAACCCTCATATGCCCATAGGCCCCGTAGTTGTAACGCTGCCGGCCTCTATCAGTAGTCTATGCAGACACTAGAACACTCGAGCGGCCCTGAGTCTAACCTCGCCCGAATCTAGATGCTCCTGCACTAGTCGGTGCTGTACGCTGTCTCTTCTCAGACCGTCCGGTCTGAGAAGTCCTCCTCTAGCTAGCCCTCTCTCTCTCATAGGCAGAGACCCGATCCTGGTAGTCTGCCAATGAGTCACAATGAAATCCCGCCATGTATGAATGTGTGCTCTCCCTCAAACGTCGGGAGAAAAGGTACACATGCTGGTCCTCAGAAGGTGCAACTGGACCCAGCAAAGCTAACTCAGTCCGGAAGCGGCGAATAGCATCTGTAATGGGTACATCCTCAAAGCCCGCTTCTACAAAATCCTACAGCTTGTCCCTCCTTAATGAGGCAGGGCAGAACTGCTCCCTCAACAGAGTCCTCATTTGCTCATAGCTGGTAACTCGTGATCTAACTGTCCTCCACCATTGATGTGCCAGGTTATGGAATAGAGACTGTACTAGCTCTACCCGTCTGTCCTCAAGGCACCTAATAGACTCTAAAGGTGAGTCTACATGCCCAATCCATACCTCGGTCTCTAAGCCGATCTCTCCTGAGAAGTGTGGAACTCCCTGCTGATGAAACACCTTCAACCAAGTGTCTGGTCGAGGCCCTCTGATCTCCTCTATAGCTCGAGCAACCTCAGCAGCATGTGCCGGCATAGTTGGCACCTGAGTAGCTCCATGGGATTCCTTAGATAATCCCTCCTGCCCTGGTAGGGCTAGGGCTCGTCGACCAGCTCTGATGGCCTCCTCAAACTGCCTGAGATACTCTCTAAACTCAGGTCCTTCCATAGAAGCACGATCTGAATCATCTGATTGGGCTCGATGTGACTGATGTCTCTTGGATCCATCACTCCTCGTTGCTAGAACAAAGCTCTCAACAACCTCCTCATGAGCCTCCTCCATCACTGGTGGATCTGCAGCGGGAGTTGGTCCTTGTCTCCTCCCTCCTGGAGGAAGAGGTGGTCTACCTCTACCTCTGTCTACAGTAGTAGCTCTAGTCCATGCCATCTGCGGGGTATGCACACCTAACATATAAGGCTCTAT
Source organism: Fagopyrum homotropicum (assembly GCA_033239125.1). Taxonomy (NCBI): domain Eukaryota; kingdom Viridiplantae; phylum Streptophyta; class Magnoliopsida; order Caryophyllales; family Polygonaceae; genus Fagopyrum; species Fagopyrum homotropicum. Next base: position 88,032,132 of record BSWB01000006.1, read on the forward strand.
ATATAGGCCATATGTATAGATATATATAATACTTAATAATACATGCATACATATCAACAAATAAAAGGTATATATATATATATACTGTCGAGATCCTCAGATGGGTGACGACTTCTGTACACACTATCCCAAAACACCTGTACTCGCTTTAAAACCAAAACCTTTTAAAAAGTCAGACCTCATGTGGGTTCTGTTTATTTATCCACTCTACCTTTATTACAGATAGCAAGTGCCATTGTTGTCAACCTAAGGCTCTGATACCAACTCTGTAACACCCCGAATCCGTGGGACTCGGAATGCTACATTGGACTAGGATCTCACAATGGATCCTAACCCTAACCTGACAACAAGTTCACTGGATCTTACAAGAAGGCACAAGTAGAGTAAAAACAAATACATAAAAGCTGTATGATACATCAAAAGAGTTTACAAACTCAAAGCCGAGTACAAAACCATAACAACAAAAACAACATCTGATACAAAAGATCCCAACCCACGAATCCTAAAGTACAGAAGTCCTCGGCTGGTCACATCATCTGGCTCACTCTGCAGTCTTCCTAACCTGTAGATCATCTACAACACGGTATACACTGTTAGCTACAGCAATGAAATGCATGAAGGTAATAGCACAACCACACATCATCATCTCATACATGTAATGCCACACATATTCATTTATTATCTTTCATTAGGTTATTCCATTCCTAATTCAACTTCTTTTGTAACACGAGGAGCCTCAAGAACCTCGTCCCATCCAACGTAACACAAGAGTTTTGCATGGGGGTGACCTTCACTCGTCCCCTCCTGTGAGATCATCTTCAAGGCACCTCCTCCTAACCAGCAGGCGGAGACCGGTGGTTACCGCCCGTTATAATACACTTGGGCCATATAAATGTAATGAATGGTCATCCTAGTCTGGTTTAGGTTATAAATGCACAACCATAAGAACACACACAACCATTACAATCATACAATCCACAACCGTACGCTAAGTAAGTCCTATGGACTTACCAGTCACACATGTATCCAAAACCACGTCACAACTTCCCCTTGGGAAAGAACCAATTCCTGCAAGAGCAAGGCACACAACATCACAACCTGAAAGGGTTAGGAGACTCGTCTCTATAACCAAAACCAACCTACAACCTCAAGGACCTAACAAGCTCACATATGCCTAAGGCATAACCTCAACATCAACACAAGTGCCTAAGGCACATCTCTATCATACAACTCATCCTACCCATCCTAACCTAGCTATCAACTAAGCCAAGGTCAAAGGAAAAGAAGGAAGGAAGACATACCAACAAGGTATGCACCAACAGAAGCAAGAACACACGGCTGGTCTAGTGAGATGCAAGGGCGGCTCACCAAAGGCGCAGGGGCGGCTCCACACAAGGCGCAGGTGCGGCTCAGGACACGCACAGAGGCGGCCAACTGTGTAGAGAGTTGGTCCCGACTTCTCTTCGACCCCTTTCTTGATTCTCTTCACGTCTTCAACAAACCCCAGCAACACATATGCATATATACACATATATGATCATCAAACTACCAAGAAAGGATCCAACACAAGCCTAGGTTGTGATCCTAAGCTAGAAAGAAGAAGAAAGAAGTAAAAAGAAGGAAAGAAGAGAGAAGAGGAGAAAGAGCTTACCACACCAACCCTAGGCTGCAACTATGGAGCATCAACACATCTCACAGCCTTAACACGATAGCAACAACTCTCAGCAACATCCACAAGAGCATCCAAGGCCAAGAACACCTCCAAACTCTCAAGAACTCACTCACACAAGTAAGGAGAGATCAAAGAAGATCAAAGGAGAAGAGGAAGAACATGGAGGGGATGAAGAAGCTGGAAGGTAGCAAACCCTTCATCTGAAGTCTAAGGAGGCTTATAAGAGAAGCCAGCCGCAAAGCACGGTCAAGAGTCAACAAAAGCGGATGCACTAGCCACAGGGCCGCAAGGGCGGCTAGCCTAAGGCGTAGGGGCGCCTGAACGCAGGGGCGGCCTCCCTGGTCCGCTGGGGCGGCTGACTGGGTCAAGCTAAAGCACACTCTAGTTCATCTAGGCTTCAAAGACTAAGGCTCTTACACTGTTCTTGTGCTTGTCTTTTAGAAGGATTGTGTAATGTTAAAAAAAGGGAGGGTTAAGGTAAACTCTTTGTTAATGGGTTTTGACCCATAATTGGTTAAGGTTCTTTGCGGGAATACCTTGGTTCGTATCTTCTTGTACTTCCATCCATTTCATTCGATATAATCATCTTCTAATTTGTCCATTATCAATCCATCAAGTCACGTTCGTTTGGTTCGAACTTACATAAATCTTGGCCAACCCAGAATCTCACCCAAGATTCATGACCGAGATTCCTTCTCTGAGACAGTTTGTGGACTCTCAATATAGATTAGGAAATCGCAACTTCAACCACGCATCAAGACGGATGCAACATCTTTAAAAGACTTTTGCAGTCAAGAGTGGTACATTGGAGTGGTAAGTGATATGAAAACCAATTCAAAGAAAGTAAAAGAGTTATAGAATGCCATTAAAGTGAAAGCAGTGTTGTACTCCACTAGAAAAATACTTACCTGAACTCTATTGTTTTCTTGATTCTAATAGTTTGTATTTATCATGTGGACATAATTGCTTGTGAAGAAGTGAATGATCATCAAATTGTGGTTGATATTACATCCATGGTTGTCAAAGGAAGTAGTTTAGAATGCTACCTATGTTCCCCTTTTTATTTGAATGCTTCTTATCATAACTTTCATTTTTGGAGTGTCAAAGTTGTTTATAGTTCTTGATGTGGCTAACAATTTAGTTTATGATTTTCCTTGTCATTCTTAACATTTTATGTTTCTGATATTCTAATTTATCATGCAGTCAAAAGACGGAGTACATACAATTAGTGATTGGATAACCAAGAAGAATGATTTAATGGTCGAAAAGCCATCAACACCAGTAGATGAAGGTATATTGGGTGTCAAGAATGCCTTCTTATCTAAATTTTATGTTGTCCAATTTTGTTAAGTTATGAGCATGCCTCTTTGCTTGTAGCGCTAGAGGTTCTTGTGGAAAACATAATTGTTGATTGGAAGTTGGTGAGTTTTCTGACATTATCTTCATGTTTTATTATTTAAAACTTCATTTTGGTGTTGTTATTGCTTGCGTTATACCATAATTTTCACAAATCAAATTCATAATTGTATACTTGAGTACTTCCATGAGAGTGAATTGGATTTGAATTGTAGATTAGTCATCGGAAGGAGAAGAGTTGAATAGGATTCAATTATTGGTGTATGATACGACATTTTCGTGCAAATTTGTCCCGTAATGTGTTTGGGCGATTAATTGAGCTATTTTTTTAAATATCTTGGAAGCATCTAATCCCGTGCCAAATTATTTGAAATATTTTCTAAATCGACATATGCACATGTTACTTGTAGACAACTTTGACATTCTTTAGTGTGGTCATACAACTTATGAATTTGTGATTACTTTGATTTCTTCCTTTGTTAAAATTGCATACATTACACAAGACTTGGGTGAAAGATAACTTTGTGGACCAGTTTATGACTTATTTGCACTCACAGTGCCAAAAACCTTTTCTAGTAACCTTATTTGATGATGCATTTTTTTCCATGTAGGTTGGTGTTGTTTTAGATTATGACTTGATGGCTATGGATTTTGTATCAGACAATTAATTTTCTTGATTGCTTTTCTTCAACTAGACCATTTTAACTATCCTTGTTTTTGCATGTGATTATAATAATTGTCTATATCTACCATACACGTCTATCATATTGTTATGCAAAGTTTATAGCTTAATTACAAACTTTGATGCTTACTCTACCTTGTTTCATGGGCTGCTTTAAATTATATTAGATGTATAATTTTCTCTAGTGGCAACATATTGATGTTGAATATTTGATGTTCAATGTTCATGATTTATAATCACATCTAACACGTTTATCGCTTTGGGATTCACTCATTCTATTTTACAAAAACAAGTGAGTTGATTTGTTGGTGACGAGGTTGTTTTACGTATTACAAAATTTGAGACCTTCTGTAAAATATTTATGTTGCCAAATTTGTGCAAGTAGTGGAAAGACGAATGTAAGCATATATCCTGAAGCTAACAAAAGTTGGAAAGTGTGTGAAGCTAATAACAAAAACACTTCTTTTTGAAGTATTGCAAACTTAACAACATTTCGGCAGATCTTACAATTGTGTTTATGCTACAAGTTTCAGGTATTTAATGAGTGTAACACCCCGAATCCGCGGGATATCGGGATGCTATGGGCGAGACCTCACAATGGGTCCCGACCCTTAGCTTGACAACAATTTCACCGGACCTTTCCAACATGGCACAAATAAAGGCAAAATCGTAAATCAATTTTAATGCAAATGATAAGAAACCCGAAAGAATGTAACAACAAACTTCAGCCGAGGTACAACTCAAACCAAACGCCAAACACGCGGCACACAAAACGTAATAACCGAAAGACAAAACACAACTCAACTTCAACTCATAAACCCTTCCTAAAATGTACGGACCCCGGCTGCCCACCCTTCCGGATCTCTCGGCCGCATTCCTAACCTGCAAGGCAATCTACAACATTCGGTATAAAACCGTTAGCTCACATTCGAAGCATTAGAATTAAGTGGAAAAGTACAATCACAAGTAAATCATCATAGTCACACAACATACTCGAAAGCACACAAATCCGGTTTATTATCTTTATTTTTTATTAAGTCATATCCCGTTCTAATTCAACTTCTTTTGTGACACGAGAATCTCCCGAAACTCGCCTTGGTCCCTTCTTCCGGCAATGGAACGGTGCGGATGCCTCCGACCGTCTAACCAGCACAGGCCAGTCGCCGAGAACCTCCTAGCTCTCGCAAGAGCTAGGCAGTGATGTCACCACCCGTTATCATACACTTGGGCCAAACAATATAAAGGTCGGTAATCCTATTTCCGGCTTAGTTGTTATAAACAATAAATAATAAACACACACCACCCAACGCACATCAACGCTAATACAAAGAATGCGAGCTAAGTAAGTCCGGAGACTTACCTCGTCACCACACTCACTCACTAAACTCTAGCTTCCCTTGGGAAGGAATCCACAACCTGCTCACAAGAAGGTATGTATCAACATATGCTCACGCTCAAGAAGTCTTAGACTTCACTCTTGTGATCTAAGCAAGATCACCTAACACTCATGCTAGAAAATGCATCCTAGGATCCAAGATACTCACCACACTCTAATCACAAGATAACAACTCAGAATAACTTATAACCTCACATGAACATAACCTCATCCAAGAAGGAACAAGCTAGCCTAGAAGGTCCATCATGCTCAACATAGTCCAAGCCATCAACTACATCGAGCCTTAAGGGCTCCTAGGTTCTCAACCACTAGGTGGTATTCAAAACTACCCTAGGTCCATCCTAGGCATGATACTAACATGAAACAACCTCACAACTAAGGAAGGAACGAAGAAGAAGGGAAAAGAAGAGCCTACTGTTGAAGAAACGCAACCACGGAAACAAAAGGCGCGACTGCGTGCTGAAGGTCACGGCCCCCGCGGGCCAGTAGTCGCCTCCGTGGCGCCCAGAAATCCTGATGCCGCCCCCGCGGCGCTTCTCACCACCCCCGCGGCTGGCTAAGAACCGCCCCCGCGGCAGAACTCTAGAAACAGCGATTTCTTCGTCTTCGGCTGTGGATCTTGAGCTTCAATGACCTCCTTCTCTTATTGGCTCTTCTCCAAACATCATCCATGGTATCAAGGCTCTCCCTCATGACCTAATCGAGCTAAGAAGATGGACATGCAAAGGATCTAAGAAAAAGCTTCCTCAAGAGCTCCATGGATGAAGGGGAAGGGAAGAAGGGGTAATCAGCAAGGAAGGAGAAGAGAGGGAGAGGAAGAACTTACCAAACCAACTCAGATTCTTCTCCACATCAGCTCACACACAAGAAAGGTTCCAAGAGAAGTGAGGAAGAACACAAGAGGAAAGAGTGAAGGGGAGAGGAAGCGTGAAATGAAAAGTAAGGAGAGAGAGAATAGTGGGCTGCACAAAAGGGGTGGGGACCCAAAGGTCAGCTGCCCACATGTCTCTTCACACCAAAACCCGTCGGATCGGAAAGCAAAACGGGAAAGCAAAAGGTCGGGACGGGATTAGGAATCAAATCCTGTCACTCAACATCCCGTGCCTGCGGGAAAATTGAGCCGCTAACGCGGAAAGGTCGATAACTCGCTAACCATCCGGAATAAAAATTCCGGATGTTACAACTAATCCCCCTAAAAACAAGTTTCGTCCCGAAACTTGCTAAACACAACACTCTCGGGTGACTAACTCGGTAACCACTCAAACCATAACGTGTAACTCCCTAATCGATAACCATCACCCACTCGTGTAGCCACGTCAAGACCTCGCAAGGCCTGCATACATACTCGTGTGAACCGCATAGCGCATAAAAGCCAAAAGCTAACCAATCATACACGCATTCCCGCTCAGGGCACCAACCACATAAAAACACACAAGCACCTAATATCTAAATCGTCGGCCAACTCGAGGTAACTAGGTGATCGTACAAACTCCAACAAGGATACTATCTCACATCCTCTCGGTAGCCTCATCGGCTCCTCGTCTATCCCTACATCATCACAACTACGATCATATCTTGAGCCATACACGTCTTCCATCAACCGTCACACCTGAAATCTAGAGAATATCCTCCAGTCTCGGTGGCCACGCCACTGGTAAACCACTTCCCAACACGCATCATATCTCCAAAAAGGTCCAATATACTGGGACCCAACTCCCTTCTTGTAGCCAACACGTATGACGCCTCGCGTCCGTAACACTCTTATCTCGACTCCTTCCGTATCCGAACCCAAGGGGTCCGTACCTCTTTTCGGTGCATACTTTCTCGTGACTTAGCCTGTCTAGCATCCTCCTTTGACCATCGCTACTCAAGCGTGGTCATGATGTATCTGTTCAGCTAAACTTACATATACTCACCAATTTAACATCACCAGGTACCGCACTTCCGTCCACAACTTGCTTCGAACAAGGGCATCTCGACGGTACTTCTCAATTGTCATCACGATAACTCAACCCAAGGGAAGGTATCAAGTCTACCTTTACCCCCTTAACTCGCACACATACCCTTTACATGGCATTGACTGGTCGCCAAAGTCCTTTATACTGGATCCATTATCCAACGTGAAACTATCATGTAAGACGTAGGGTCTCTTATGCGGTTGCGATCCTGCCGCCCACAAATTCCCGAAACAAAACGCTCATCTCAAACCGAGATAACGGTACTCGGTATACCAAACATCTTGCTATCACATTAAGGACTCCCCAAGTAGCAAACTCTTCGGCTCGGTTTCCCAATAGGGTGTAAAAACCCATAGTCTCCGTCGGTAGGTCTATGCGACTCAGACTCGTCACCACTGTCACAAGGTCTCAAACCGGTACGAATCTCTCTCGAGGTATCTTACCATTCCCACTACCTATCTCGCGGTGGTGAAGTCTTCCTCGTCGCCATATGGTGATCAACTCATTTGGATGACGGTTTACATAAGGGCTATGTACTTAGTCACCTCGGCCATAAGCCCATCACACTACTGTGAACGTCATAAACCGGCTATCTCTTACCAACACCATGGTCTTAAGAAACCATCAACCCATAAGGGTAACTATGAGGTCTCTCCTCGTAACCTTCTATCCCGGATCCTTCTCAAAGCCCTTCAAAGACCATCTTCGACTAACGCCCTTAACCATCTCTAATTGTCGCCTCTACGGGGTACTCAACTCTTGCTGAGTGAGTATACATCCACATATCATACTCTTATTGTTCATGCATGCCTAGCATGTTACTCTGTAGCTAAATTGACACCACCATAAGCACGCGTCCCAAAGTGGCTAATCTTCGACCCTTAGTCGATCATTCTTCCAACATACTCGCAATTGTCTAAATACACACGAAACCTCTCTTGTTATTTCATACTCATTCCAAGCCCCGCTTGGATGTATTCATAATATCATTCCATCCCAATAACTCGATGTTTAACTCAAAGAAAACAAGATGGAGGTCACTCACCTCTTCTTCTTCTGTTAAAACTTCACGGATACGTCTCGGATCCCATGATCCATCCACTTCTTTAGAAGGGAAGAAAGTGTCAAAATTATCCCGCAACTTGACGGTTATGGCCCACCAATTTATGTGCTTCATGTTTTCTCCACGCACCTTGAAGGTATTGCCGAAACCATCACCTCGTTCTCCACTGATCTACTGGATGTTCTCAACCCGCTACGTCTCTTAGGAGGTCACCTCGGACGCCCAACCCATCTAGATAACTCTATTTATCCTCTTATCCTTCATGACCGGTATCCTTGTCGTCCCATATCAAGCTCATTCCTCTCAATTTTGAGAGTATAACAAGGCGTCGTTAAATCCAATCATAAGAATCACTAGCGCTATTCAAGTATCATAATTGTCATAACTCCCTTAGGTTAGGGTCCACCTTGGAGCCGTCCGAACAACACAAATGCCGAATTCATCGTAACATGATTCCGAAACCGATGGATACTCATCTGTGTAAACTCTCAACTCATCAATCCCACTTGTGACTTCAAATGGCTTCACTACACTTGTAGTAACCATATTGACCCTGAATGCCGCCTTACAAAGGTCATTTCTTCTCTTCATCCAAATCTGGTGACATCTCAACTCAAAGTCGATCTAATCAAACATCGGAAATGCATGCAACCAGTCTTAACGAGCCATCAACTACAAAGAAGATACCCTCCCTCGTCGTTCACCATACACATCTCTTGGAAATGAAAGTACAACTTTTCCGACTCGTACATTCCCTCAAAACTCGTACTAGAATTTCTTTGAGGGAAACACCGAAAGAATTCTCCATTCCAGCCACGGAAACTTCTGACTCATGATCCCTCAAGTACCATCACCTTACGCTTTAAATCTTACAACGCTACTATAGCTTCGGTCCCTTGCTCTACACCGTAGCCTTCAAGGCTCCTTTGGGTGTGTCTAACAACTTTGACTCATCTCTCGTTCGCATCAACTTATCATTTATTCCTTAAGAACGAAATACCATGCATCTCCTTTCCGTATCTTCCCATTTGCTTAAAGCAACTCGGGAAACTTCACTTTCCTCCTGATCCACTATGTCCTTATATGCTTAAGCCTTTATGGTTTCGAACTGCTCAATTCCTCCATATGCCAAAACTCGAGACCTATTAAGGTCCCAAAAAGGGCATTACCGTACCTCTTTGGAAGGTCTATTACCGTCACTTTCTTAAACCATTTAACGTTATATTGCTCAAGACAATCACGATTCCGCTGATGTACTTCTTACCATTGGCATCTAACCATAGGAAAAACTCCCAACTTTGTTATTGTTCCTTTGTAGTCTCCACTTGAGGTTATACCTCCCGTCTACAATTTTTCCATAGTAACCCACATTTAATGCGTTCTCAGTCATCACCGATAACCTTGTGGTTGACCTTCTCTAAGGTCAACGACTTACCAATTCTTAATACTTTATGTCACTATTCTCATGATGGCTACCCTCCTTGTGATATTCTACCTCATCTTCGTTAGCTCCTTTCACGTTTCGTTCTTTCTTCCTTTTCCATAATGTAATCACACTCTTATAGGCCTCACATCTCGTATAACTCGTCTTCAAAAGCTTAACCGCACCTCGTAACATCTCGTAAGCGTGTCTCTTGGTCGTTGTCTTAAGTCCTTTCACCACTAAAGCTCCTTGTCACGTCATTCTTCGTCTCGGGGTCACATCGATTCACACTTCTATCTCCTTGGCGTTTCCTAGCCTTATCACCATAACGGAAATTGGTTAACTCCACGTGAATCTTCTCATTACTCTCGTAATTTTGACTCTCCCCTTAACCGTACCTCGTAAGCTTAACTTACGGTATCCTCCATCTTTCACACTGGGTTCGATCATTCTTCACATCTTGACTCCAAAGCTTAGGAGCGTCTATGGGAAGCTTCACTTATCATAATGGGACACCGCCTTTAACCTTGTTAGAATGCTTCCATCTCTTCCTTGACTCGCATCTTCAGTGGTCCCCGCATCTTCTTGAAAAACTTATATACGTTAACTCCATAGGTCTTGCTATCTTTTCATTCGCGCGTTCTTTGGTAACCACTTCACATCTTCATGTTACTCTCTTAAGTTGTCTCATTTTCTTCTTTTGCTTGGTTGGCCTTCCTTGGCGTTGTCTCCATTCCTTCTCTCCGACATCCTTTAAAAGGAATTCGAGATTGTCGTTGTGTTCGTTAGCACGAAATGCCCAACTCGATACTTGAGCGTCTTCTTCTACTTATGAGCGTCATCATAAGATACAACATTGTCTTAAAGGTGATGATATCGTATCATCATCTTAGCTCAAAGGTCCTATAGCTCTACATACCACTATATGTATAAGTCTACATATACATACCTATATAAGTCCTAAGTCCATATCTCTACTAACATAAAAATCCAACATGCCATCATATCAATCAAAGTCTAATACATATCATCATCCACATATACAACTATACACAAATCATGTTCATCATACAACTACAATCTCATATCCATAACTACATATATACATATATATATATACCAAGTCCAATAAACTAAGCTGCCGAGATCCGCGGAAGGAGTGGTGGTCCGTACATTCTACCCCGACTCATGCATGTGATTTTGAAAATGAAAACTCAGAACCCGTGGGGTTCCGTTTATTCCTTATTCGGCCTTTAAAAGATTGTGAGTGTCATTGTTCCACCTAGGGCTCTAATACCACTTTGTAACACCCCTAGTACATCTTATTCGTGCCTGGGTGCACATAGTAAGGTGTAGAATGTGCCTTATGCAAAATCCGCTCTCTCAACTCCGGGTCTGACGGTACACAAATACGCCCTTGGCGTCTTAATAACCAGTCTGCTCCTGTGATAAACTGCGGTGCCTCACTCTGGCCATCCTGTCCCGAATCCTCGTTAGCACGGGACATCTCTCCTGCTTCTGCCGGATCTCCCCGGACAGATCAAGTAAAACCTCTAACTCGGACAAACGGCCGACCGTATCCGGAAACCGGATATCCAACTCTAACTCCGCCACATCCCTTTGCAACTGTGGCTGAATCGTAAGTCGAGCTATAGCCTCCTCTCGAGGAGTCCTCCTACTCAAAGTATCGATGACTACGTTCGCCTTCCCCAGATGGTACAAAATCTCCAAGTCGAAGTCCTTAACCGCTCACTAATCTTTTGAATAAGGATGTTGCCTTTGAGTTTTTGCACGAATGCCTTGATGCTTTTTATAGGATAAAAGAAGCGTTGATCACCGCTCCCATCATTCAACCTCCCGATTGGACTTTGCCCTTTGAGATCATGTGTGATGCTAGTGATGTGGCCATAGGAGCGGTACTTGGACAAAACAAGGATGGCCGGACCAACGCCATTTACTTCGCTAGCAAGACGCTAGATGAAGCTCAAACAAACTACGCCACCACCGAAAAGGAGCTCTTGGCGGTTGTATATGCTTTTGAGAAGTTTCGCTCTTACTTAGTGGGAGTGAAAGTTATTGTTTATACTGACCATGCAGCTATTCGTTACTTGCTCGCTAAGAAAGATGCGAAGCCGCGTCTTATTCGTAGTATTCTCTTTCTTCAAGAGTTAGTCCTAGAGATTCGCGATAAGAAGGGATCCGAGAATTATGTTGCGGACCACCTCAGCCGGCTACCTCCCTACTCGCTCGATAAGGATGAACTACCCATAGATGATTCGTTTCCTGATGAGCACTTGCATTTGTTGGAACGTTGGATAGATTTCTTTGTCTCACCCATGATGAAGGTGAAGTATGGGGTGATGACACCTTCCAACATGTTTAAGGGTGATGTACGGTCCAACTAGCGACCTTAAACCAAGCGCTTCTTGGGAGGCAACCCAAGGTATTGCTTTCTTTTCCCTTTTCTAGCTTAGTTTTAGATAGTTTGCTTCACTTTGTTTTTTCTTCCTCCTAGACAGGAACCAGGTACTCTCTAAGAAGGAATTACAGCTCAGGAGCTACATGGAAGGACAGAAGTTTGAGAAAATAAAGAAGACGGAGTTTGACTGAGACACATCTCGGGTGCAGTCACAAGACCTCAACCAAGATGTTCTCCATCAATTGAGGCGTCTAAGTCTGACAACCATCGCCAGCTGACGAGGATTAGAGCTTCATGGATTTCTTATTTATTTATTATGCAGTTCAGCTAGGTCCGGTGAGTATTCTGTTCTTTAGACTTATATTTGACCTATTGGGACAATATGTCCCAAGTATTGGGTATTTGAATGTATCTTATGTGACTTATGTGTGTATGTTTGTATGACTCCCTTGGATATTATGATCTTATTTTGTTTATTTGGCTTTATGTGTTTATCTGTCATTACATGCATACATACAGGTTTTTGTTTGAGAAAAACGTCAAAAACTGGTTTGAAAAAAAAAGATTTTATGACCTCGACCGGGATGTTCATGGCCGATCGAGGTTTACCACCTCGTATGACGCCAGAACACCTCGACCGAGGTAGCTTAACTGAAAGGTTTTCGAAAACGTTTTGTGCTTCTTCTCTGGATATGACCTCAATGATGATTTTGTTTGCAGATTGGTTTTGAAATCTTTATATGCTTGAAATGTTTTATGATATGTTTAAGTTGCAAAATGCTTTGTTTGAAATTCTAGCATGTTTAATACTTTGTTTTTATCAAAATTATGTTGAACTTGAAGGTTGACACCACACGATGAGTTCTATCACATTCTTCCTGGGATGACTAAGGCAATTCATTCTCTTCTCTTCTTCTTCTTGACCATGCTTTAGCCCCTCATATACATATTTGCCTCCCTTTACCTATCCGGAAATTTGGAAGCAAGTGAAGAAAAGCAAGTGAAAGTGAAGTTGAGACGTTGGCTGAAAGTGTTAGAAAGAAACAATTAGGTTTTGGGAAGTCAATCATGATGATGAGTAACTCGGCACCATTCACATAGTCGGGTGTTTGTGTCTTGCCAAAGTCGAATTGAGCGATATTCCTAACGGGTCATGGTATGTGCATCAAGGGTTTGAGGCATCTCAAGAAATTGATTATTGTTGATCTCCTAGGCTTCGATTATTGTGCACCTCTGTCCATGCATCCCAAAAAGTGAAGTAAAATAAGCAAAGCTTATTGGTGGAAGATGTTGAGTTTCAAAGAAAGTAAAGTAAGATCCTTTTCCCGGATTCTAGCACAACATTTCCCTGAATACATCCCACCCTGACACGTTTCTTGACCTCTTTTGGAAGCCCTTGAGACCTCGGGCTTGTTGATTGACTTGGTGGTTTAAACTGGATTATACATGATTGATTTTGATAATTATGATTTATTATGCATCCTATGATTTTATGCAAAGATGAAAAGCTTTCTTATATCTATAAAATGTTTTGATCATGTCTTGATTTTATTTGCCATGAAGCATTCTCTTAGGGTGATCTATGAGTGGAGCACACAACAAAATATTTTGAAATGTTTTTCATTGATCTTTCTGAATTATAATCCATTCTATCTTGTATCTAAGATTTGGAACTTGCTTGGGGACAAGTAAGGGACAAGTATGGGGTATTTTGATAGCATGTATTATAGTTTATATTTTGGGATTGGTTTAGGCGTTTTATCTTCATAAATCTGTATGGATGTATATTCTGCGATTGTTGTTTTGTCTACCTTTGCGGGAATCAAGGTCTACACCTAGTTTCGTTGTAATTGTAGGGAAAATGGCACATTCTGGAGCTTTGAGGAGTTATAAAAAGATCTCAAGAAGCATGGAAATGATTAAGAAGATTTATTTTGGACCAGATTCAAGAGATTCACATTCAACTAAGATTCACCTCGGTCAACTACAATATCACCTCGACCGAGGTGATCTTGAGGAGCGTCCCGACCGAGGCGAACACCCTGCCGCTAGCGAGATCTTTATTTTTGGCTGAGATCTTCTATTTTTGGAAGGAGAATATCACATATTTTTGGCTGGATTTCTGGAAGGAAGATATTATATTTGACTGATTTATTTTGAAAGATATGAATATATTTTCTAGGAAATTATCTTTTTAAGATATTTTATCTATGAAAGATAATTCTCCTATATAAAGGGTTGAATTTTCTACAATTCAGTCATCTAAGGATCACCCATTATCTTCGGATCATTGATTTCTGGAGGATTTTCTGAGAGTTTTGAAGGAAGTTGAAGGAAGTTTTGAAGGTTGAAGTTCAAGGAAGGAAGGATTCATAGTTGAAGTTGGCTTTTGAAGGAGTTTGAAAGATCTTCTTAGATTGCTTTTGGTTTTGTTATCTTTGCTGATTTGTGATTGAGGAACGCTGATTGTTTGTTGTTTGATTCATTCAGTTATTGAGACTTTTATCTTAAGGATTCCTTATTTGAATATTGATTCCTTTCTTATAAATTTGATTATTGTTATCATGATGATTGTTGGCTAAGTTTCTTATGCAATTCTAGGGTGATTGGCTGAAAGTTGTGGGAAAGACGATGATAGAATGATCTTAATCCCAGCAGGACCCTGAAAGCTCGAGTCTTTACCTTAACCGTAGAACACCTCGGTCAGTCATTGACATCTCGGCCGGGATGGAATATAACTGAGGGCCTGTTTGGTATCGTATGGGTATTCTTTTTTTAGATTCTTTGGGATGGGGATTCTTGAGATTGTTGGAGATTGTTGGAGATGGGGATTCTTAGAGATTCTTTTTCACATAAATTTTACGGGTTTGGTATTAGATTATTTAGACAGATTGTTTGCAGAAAGATTACGATAATACCCCTAAATATACATGTGCTTCACATGTGACGTTGAATCAGTTGAAGTTCCGGAGGGGTTCTCTTCCGATCATCTTGCTTCTGCTGCAAGCCTGCAACTTTCCTTCTCATCCCTCCAATTTCGGCAGAGAGCACAAGTCTAGCTCCTCCAAACGTGGGAAGAATGTCGAGACGGCCATATTTTATGTTCCTCCACATATTCAAGTTCTTTAAAATAAAAAAGTAACACATTAAAGTTAGCATATATTTTACCTTCAAACCACCAGTCAGATTGAAAACTGTAATTTTATCTAGCACGACATTTGCGGCATTTGCCCACTGGTATTCTCATGTATGGATAACGTTAGATGGATAACTCATGTACAAATAACGGTAGCTTCCAGCTTTCATCTCCATCACATTCCTCTATGTTCTTAGAAAACTTGATGACCAACTCACCTCTAAGCTACTACAATCCCGCCAATGCATCAAACCCACTACTCTCACCTGTTTTGCGTACCTTAAAACAACCCATAAGCTGTAGTAAACTTCCCAACTCACCAAACCCACTCATTGCTGTAAACTTCAACTCATATATTTATAAAAGCACACATATAGTTGAAATTTTCAATTTTGTAAAATACACACATTTGCTTAAAGCCAATATATATATATATATATATTGAATTTAACCACTAACTACCCACTCATCGTTAAGAGAAGAGAAAAAATTACCAATTGAGTCAAGTGGGAAATGGAAGACCTAAACAATGAAGAAAAGTATGTGGTTCAATTGGGTTATTCAATTCAATAGTGACGCCGCCATCGTGCTCATCGTCGATTACCGGAAGCAATCGCAAGCAATTGTGCATTAGAATGTCGCTCCATTGAATTTATATTGGGAAAGGAGGAAGCTGAAGATGACGCCGCGATGGTGGTGCCACAACGCTTCCTGCAATATATTTGACTTGCGAAATTGCTGGTTTTAGAAGATGTAGTATTACTTGTGCTTATAGTTTCAATTATACATGTTCATCATTTCAAACAATGTCTGCTTATGATCTGCAACAGTTTTAATTTTTGCTTTGTGTTTGTTGTTTTCATCTATAATCGATTCCCCTTCCTATTTGGTTGTCTATTTATACCTGTCCAAAAATGCTTCGTATGCAGGCCATGCAGCAGCCTGTAAATTATTTTGATATGTTTGGCATTCATATTTTTGCTTTGTGAGAAAAGAATGAACGGAAGGAACTAGCGACGTCGAGAGGGGTATCGGGAGAAGAACGAAAGAGTTGAATGAACGAGAAAGAAGAGAAGAAGGGTATGTGTGGAAATGTAAACAATCTAACCCCAAGAATCCCCAAGAAGTTTGGGTGGGCAAGATTGTTTTTAAGGGATTCTTTAGACAAAAGAATCTCGTAAAAGAATACAATCCCGTAGCTCCAACTCATACCAAACAACTCTATTTTTTCCATCCCGAAGAATCTCGTCAAAAAGAATCTAAATGAATCTCTAAGAATACAATGCCAAACAGGCCCTGAGTGAGGTGAACCTTTCCTGAACCTTATCTGAGTTAAGGGTTTAAGTTTGCCAAATCCTATCCTTGTTATACCTTTCCTGATTCAATGCAAGCCTAGGATGAGACTTACCCGGTGATTCCTTTGTTTGTTTACCCAAGATCATGAGTGTAGGTAATAAAGGTTTATCCTTTATTGGGGTTTGAGTGTGCCTTCATTCCATCTTTGTGAGTTAGCCTGAGACTTACCCAGTAAAGGTTGATTCTATTCCCTTGGGTGGTGTGTTGGTTCAAGATTATAGTTCCTTTCCTTAGTACCTTGAAACTTACCCGGTAAAATGAGCTTTGGCTTGGGATAGTGAGTAGTGAGACTTACCCGGTGATCTATTCCCACCTTAAAAACACCTTCCCTTTGCAAACCTCAGCTTTGTCCATATTATCTCTTGAGATCTTGAGTCGGAACCACAACTGGATGCTTTAATCCCTAAAATCCGCATTCTCTTTATTTAACTTTTATATCATCTCTGATTGCTTTAATTTGTGGTTAGAAGTTATTTGACAACCTGATTCCGTGCTTTGTTTCACCATAGTCCCTGTGTTCAACCCATGAAATTCTTGCTTTTATTACAATTGATCCGTACACTGCGGGTTCGCATATTGTTCAAACATACTTCTTTTAAAGCTTGCACACACCTTTTGGAGCGAACATGCAAAGGTTTACAAGATTTCCCTTCAAAAACTTCCTCCATAGCCATGGAGGTGAAGAGGAGAGCAAGAAGGGAAGAACTAGCAGCAAGATAAAGAGGGGAAGATACAACTTACCACAACAGATCCGGAACTCCAAGGCTGCAGCTTCCCGCACCACTCTTCCAAGGAGAAAGAAGAAGAAAGCAACAAAGAAGAAGAGAAGTGGAAGAGGGAAAAGAACGTGAAATGGGAATGGGGAATTGGGGAGAGGGAATAATGAGGCTGACAAAGTGGCGGGGATACCCAAGGGTCAGCAGCCCCCTTTGTCCCCTCACCCCTCTTTCCAAGGTCGGAAAGTAAAAGGGACCCCATCCTGCGTTAAAACTCGTACTCAGCAAACGTGTCTACGGAAAATAAGCCGATGACACGGAAAAGGTCGGAAACACCTCGACTTCCGGAAATAAAATTTCCGGATGTTACAGACTACACTAAGGAGAAAAACTGTTTTTACTTTAATTTTATTTATATTTTCAAAATTGAAAGTAAAAAGTAAAAAAATATTTTAATTCAAACAAAAAATCTTTATTTAAAAAATATATATAACTATTTTATTATAAATCCATGTTTAATTGATTACATCACTATTAGCGATGTGGATTTTTGTATAATTTTTTTGGTTAAATGTTGGCTGCTTGCTGTAATTTTGATGCGAAATTGTGTCTTCAATTTCTTGTCCAATTCACACTCTTGAAATATTTATGCAAATCTGCTCATTGATTTTGTAATGATGAACGGAGTTTGATTTGTTATATTGTGAAAAGAAAGCATAATTTCAATTACATAGCGATGCAATCCAAACGGAGTGTAGTTTGTTCGGAAGTAAGTTACATTAGCTAGTAGACTATGATTGAAGAGCAAGCAGTGATACTGCAGTAGGCCTAGAATGGGCAAATGCATGGTTTAGTATCTACCACTTGCTTCTCTTTCTGCTAAACTATGGGAGCTATGGGAGCTCCTTTCAACTGGTGAGCCGGGAACAAAGGGAACGAACCCTCGCCCTCCAAACACAGGACGCATAAAAGCATTATCGAATTTCCTCCAGTAATGATGGACGGTGTGCGTCGGGGAATTCAGGAGCATGCGGATGCTACTAGGCCTAACGAAGAAACGCCCAGTTCCTACCTCCTGGTTGCCCGCCGGTTCACCGTCGTACTCTTGCTGACCATGATCAAGGAATGGCAGGAAGAGTGATTTTGAAGTGCTTATATCTGATGATACCGTGCTGCAGCTTGAGATGTTTCTTGAAGGAGGTATCATCATCTTGATTAGAGGCTTTGTTAATAACCCAAACACCTGCAAAACCCCATCCACATTGCTAATTAAGACCCACATAACTTGTATGTTCCTTTTCATGTTTTGTGGATGCTAAGAATCTCACCACTGTGCTGACCAGAACTACAGTGATCGTACTGGTGATCATGATTGCGTTACCGCGTAGATGGGTCTGTCCTAACTTTGTAAACTGCAGGAGAAACAAATTTTCAGAATCAACAAAACACCTATCTTTCACTATCTCTCATGCTCACAACTCACCTGATTATAGGCAAGAGCTATGGAGACTGCACCTCTCATAAGACCCGCCCACCATATTATGATCTATAAACCAACACATTAATAAAAACAAGTTTATCAATTTGAAACTTCATTGAGACGATAGGAGTCACAAAATAACCTTACTTGTTGCCTAAAGCTGAGCATTTCAGAACCCGATCTCTTGGATAAATTACTCAACAAGGACAAAGGGAACACAAAAG
This sequence comes from Fagopyrum homotropicum, assembly GCA_033239125.1. Lineage (NCBI taxonomy): Eukaryota > Viridiplantae > Streptophyta > Magnoliopsida > Caryophyllales > Polygonaceae > Fagopyrum > Fagopyrum homotropicum. The sequence goes on from BSWB01000006.1 coordinate 88,051,013, forward strand.
CTGCACGTCCAACCATAACTAGAACTAACAATATTGAGCTCGCAGCAATGGATGTACCGACACTACAGAAAGATAACACAGCCATATAGGTAACCTAGACTGAAAAAAAAAAAATTCAAAAAAACACGGGCACCATATTTCTTGGTTCAGGGACTCACCTGTCACTCACAAATCTCCACTTGTCAATATCCAAAGCATCCATACCAACATATAGGAAGATAAATGTTTCGGCAACAAATGAAAGGGTTGCAAAAGCATGCCTGACAGAAAAGAAGATTATTATAGGAGAAAAACTTACGGTACCAAGATATATATCAGAGATAAGAATGGGCTCGTTTGGAAGCACCGGGAATCATTCCTCGTAACGGAATGATTCCGAATCAAACAAAAACTATGTTTGGTTAGAGGTCTTTTAACACATAAAAGTCATCTCATTCATTCCATTTCCTTTCTCTACCCTTATTCGATTCCATTCCGTTTCCATTCCACCGCTCCAACCAAACGGGCACTTTAGTTCAGTACTAGACTAGAAGAGAAACTTACTTTGTGGTGACTCTTGAACTTTCAGTAACATTATGCCACGTGTAATGGGACATAACTATTCCACAGAAAAATACGGTGAGGATTCCACTCAAATAGAACAGCTGCAGAAAACCAACAATTAGCCTCTCACAGAATACACAACTGTTGGGAATATGAATATGAGTTTCAAGTGCATCATTTCAAACTATCGTGGAAAAGAATCTATGATGGGGTTGTTGCCCTAGAAGAAAAGAATACATAGTTCAGGCACTGGAACTTAGTATCTTACTTCAGCAAGCATGTAGGAAAGGTAGGCCATGAGCATCATGAGAGCAACCTCACGATCTGTGGAATGCCTGGAAGAACAGTTTTTCTTAGAAACAACATATTGATCCATAACAACAATTGGGCAGTGCTCCTTTGTTCATGACTCCAAGTTGTAAATACTAGGCCCTATTCGTTCTATTATATAACCTTCAAGTTTGTGCCAGAAGAAAAAAAAACAAAGGTACTTGTGTGCTAGTGTAGAAATAAAACATACCTTCCAATGTAGAGCTTTTTTATTACAAATGCACTAAGTAGCCCAGTCTGTAACAAAATCAAACATTTCCGGTTTAAGAGAATGAGAACCAAGTTTCATTACAGATTTAACTCATAGAGATGGAGTAAAGAATTCTTACTAAAAATCCTAGCAAGGTACTCGTGAAAAACAAATACAAGAAGTTGCCAGTTATATGCAAAGCAATTCTGTGATCAATATGTGAGAGATCAAAACTTTGAATTGCATTAAAAAGCACCACAGAAGTAGCATCATTGACAACGCCCTCCCCAAACACTAAACTGTAAAGTAACGGTGTTTCATCTTGATTAAGCACCTGCTCCAACAGACGAAATTGTTAAAATTCGAATTAAGTCATTATCCATGCAGTAAAAACAACATTCAGAGAAAATTGCATTCCTTTTTACTAACCTGCAACGTGCAAACAGAATCAGTGGCAGCAAAAATTGCACCAATTGCTGAAAAATTGAGGATACAATTACGGTTTCCGACAAATAAAAATATAATACAGGGAACAGAAAAAAAGCTATACCAAGATAGTCAGTAATATCCAGGCTATTAATGTCTAATGTCTTGAAGAAGAAATGTGCTCCTGCACCATAAATCAGGAAATGTAATTCAGAAAGCAATCAAACTCTTTTGCTATATATTTATAGCATAAAAAATTCATTAGGAAAAATGTAAGTCGCACAAAACAACTCTTCAAACAAAGTAGTTTTCACAAAACCACCCTTAAATTTCGAAACTTTGCAATTACACAAAATCACAGACCCGTATCCTTTTTTATTCTCAAGGAATAAGAGGGTGTTTGTGAGAAGTACCCTATCTTCGTATGTCAAAAAAAATAGTAATGATGTATACCTACTGATATGATGCTGAACGATATCAATGTACCAAGAACCCCAAACGTCATAATAGTAATGAAATTACGGAAAAACTTCTTCTTTTTCACTTGAAACCTGACAGCAAGAAGAATTTGAACCAAAATCAGTTATGCTGCTAACATTGGTACTTGGGTTCTGTCAATGTCAACAAACAAGTGAAGGATCTATATTGCAAGCTCCAAGAAATGAGTGCAGATTTGAAGATTGTATCATGCAAATTTGTTACCAGGTCCTTATTGAGAGATGCTCTCTAGATACCATACCAGTCAACTAAGCAAGCGCAAACTTTCCTACTTAAATTCACTGTTCACCAATGACTAGCAGCAGCCTAATCAGGGAGATATTATGAAAATGGGCCAACATATGACAACATACCCAGCATTGAAAATGATGGGGGGAAGAAGGTAAATGAAGAACAAATCTTCACTGAAAGCTAAAAGATGCGAGCTCATTCCACCACTAAAAAACAGAATAATAACTCCCGTGCATAGACCCTGTGACATGTTCAAACGTGTTAGAAAGCATATCACTAAAAAGTACTTGACAAACGTATATATAATTTAGCAGGATTACTCACGATCAATAGAGCAGTTATAGACTCGTTCATCCATCTATTCTCCTCAAGGAGGTGGCCAATTACAATACAAGCACAAAGGAGGGCCACAAACAGATTCATGGAGACGACGGAACCATGATCAGAAGTGGACAGCAAATTTAGCTTTGCCAAGACTGGACTTAATTCGAAAGTCATGTTTCAATACACGGACAGCAAGGCTTATGAGTTATTTAGCGTCCCCAAAATCATCTGCCTTCCTGCCGAATTGCAACTGTCCATCTCAAATCCTCAGAAAATCAATTTCCATGCATATCTAATATGTAAATCAGATGAATCAATAGCATCGGAATCCAGCACTTACCAAACGGAATTTCTCCAACGCAAAATTATTATAAGAAATAACCGTTGTGTTCCCAAGGAAAATAACAAAAATAATAATAATAGACGTATGAAACAGGGACTAGTAATTGACGAAGCCCTTATTTGATCCAAAAGCTTCAGGATTCCAATTCATCGTCAAACATAAATTTTAAAATGAGAATCTCCTTGTCCGAGGAAACGATGCCTATTTCTGCGCAGACAATTGAGATTCACAACAAAAATCTCCCATACAAGGGAAATAAAGGTCAACAAAATCAAAATTTCCGAATGAAACGGGGGAGAAAAAAAAAATCGACGAGAATTTTGCGGAGCCTCTTGATAGAGATAGATATCTATATGCATAACTTATCTATAGAGAGACGTATTGATTTTGTAAGGGGCTATACTTGAAAAGCGATGACTCCATTGATACGGACAAAAAGTCTCTCCAATCTAGTTTGTCTGGAGCAAGATATGACTGAATCTAGTACATCCAAATTGAGTCGATCGTAAATTGAGCGGTTGAGAATGGAAGTGGAGAAGTGTGCAGTATGATTTGTTTCTCTGCTAAGCTGTAGTGCTCTCATTAGAGTCATCTGTGAAGACGAGTAGTAGCAAAACAGTGAAGAAGGAGCCAAGAGTGACGAAGTCACGAAATCAAAAGAACGTGGATTAACGTCCAAGATCGGAGGCATTGAGGTCGTTAATATCATGACACGCCATCCAGTTGTGGGCCATGGGCCTGCTTTCTGCAGTACGTACATGCAATGGACTAGGCCCGGTTATTATACCGCCGGCCCATATCAGAAAACCTAGCCCACTGAAGATGCATCATCTTCTCGAGTTTAAAAAGGACACAAAACCCTAAGGCCGTTTTGAAGCAGCACTTTTGTTTTCAGAGTAAGGATTTTTCTCTTCGAAGGTCAGTTCGTCGCTCCTCTCTCGCATTTCGTGGCAATAATATTCTAGATTTTGATCTTTAACTATACTCGTGCTTTAATTCTCCGCCGTAGATGCGTTATTTGTAGATAGAGTTTTGGGGCTTCGGAAAGTTTGTTGTTGAATCGAATTAAGAATGTGTTGTTGAGCAATTCTGAGATCTTTTTGTTCTAGCAGACTGTAATCAGTAGCTATGAGTCGAAATCGTTTGTGATTGGGATTTTGTTAGATTCATGCATGAAAATGAGCTAATAATGAGTAGTATGTTTACAGATCATGGCTCCTAAACAGCCGAAGAGTGGAATTCACGTTGGGCTGAACAAGGGCCACATCGTGACGAAGAAGGAGTTGGCCCCTAAGCCGTCTGATAGGAAGGGGGTATGTTCCTTTCTACGATGATCTGAGATTTGAGGTTGTTGGTATGCATATGTGATTTGACGTTAGTTGAATGCAGAAAACAAGCAAGAGAGTCCACTTCGTGAGAAACCTAATCAGGGAGGTAGCTGGGTTTGCTCCTTATGAAAAGAGGATCACAGAGCTTTTGAAGGTTGGCAAGGACAAGAGGGCATTGAAGGTGGCCAAGAGGAAGCTCGGAACTCACAAGAGAGCCAAGAAGAAGAGAGAGGAGATGTCAAACGTTCTCCGCAAGATGAGGTCCGCTGGAGGTGCAGAGAAGAAGAAGTAAAATGCAAGTATTTTGATCCATTTAAAATTGTAGCTTTCTTCTCACAACTTTGTTATTCCCTTGAAAGAAATTGGAATTTGCTGCCTAGCTTTTGAGTTCATGTTCATGGATTGTTTGCTTAGTTTATCGTGATGCTGCCAGTCTGCCACTGCTTCCGGATCTCTTAGTTTTTCTTCAATCATCTATAGTTTGGTTTGTAATTTCTGCTCTGTTTGACGATCACCGGGGTACCAACCCTTGGGTTGATAGAGAAATATACCCACAAGGTATCAATCAAACAAGCTTTGAAACCATTATTATCAACCACAGGATGTTCGAGTGTTGAGTGCATTCAAGCGAAAGGCCTCGATTACTGTTAGGCATGTTTCCGTGAAACTTCATAATTCTACGATAAATTATATACTGTTTTGATATGACTAATAGGCAACAAGCAGTTTTCGGATGTCTGCAAGCGCCGCATAGCCAAGATTTTCTTCTTGTGATTCCCATCGATGGACTTGGTCAATGCATGTCCCCTGTGGAGTACCGCTCCATTCTCAAGTACCGACTTATGATTCCGCTTTTTTCAGCTGGTGAGGTTTGCCCCATCCCTGGATGCTTTTGGGGAGCATGCTGTACATTGTAAGGAACTTCCTGGCTTCAAGTATAGGCATGATCTGGTTCGTGATGTTCTTTGTGATACCTTTAGACGGGCCGGAATTTCTGTAAAGAAAGAAGCACCTGTGAACTTCTTGACTGATCCGCGGGATGGAAGGTCGACATTGCGGCCGGCGGATGTTTTGGTGTTTGGTTGGAGTGGAGGGAAGCATGCATGTATTGATTTGACGGGGGTCTCACCACTTGTGGGATTAGGGAACGGACCTTTTGTTGTGGGTCAGGCAGCTTGTAGAGCGGCATCAGCTAAGGTGGCCAAGCATGGAAGGGCGTGTGTTGAAAACCAACACGTTTTTCTTCCATTTGCTTTTGACACGTTTGGATTTTTTGCACCCGATGCTGTTGATATTCTCAAGAGGGTGCAAAGAGTTATGCATAGTAATATTATGTCCTCTAGATTGGTAGATGTTGTTTTTAAAAGGTTAGGTTTTGCCATTCAAAAAGGGGTAGCGGCGCAACTTGTTGCTCGCTTACCTTCTTCTTCTTCTATGTAAATAGGAATTCCGTATAAATAAGACTGTCAATTTCAAAAAAAAAAAAAAAAAAAAAAAAAAAAAAAAAATACTGTTTTGTTCAAGCCGGTGCAATGTATTTTTTTCAATAAAAAAATTGACCAGCAACACTACAAAAGTTTTTTATTTTTTTTAAAACGAAAAGCGGTTCGAGCCATTAGACGGCGCGCCGTGAAGGATTATGAACAACGGATAAAAGAAATACACAAAATTACAAAGCACAAAATTACAAAGCAAAAAGTCTTAAGGGAAAGCAAAGCAGGATGATTAAGCCAACCGGAGGCACCGAGCATAAACCTCTGCAACGGAGTCGATCACAAATCCACACCCCTTCTCGACAAACGCACGAAACCGCCAGCAAATGACTGCATCAAATCTCAGAAGACGAAATTGCAGAGCACCAGCAACATGATGTATACAAGTGTAGAACTTGATGGATAAAAGAAAGATTTTGTAGGGAGAAGTTTTGTTCACAGAGGGAAAATTTGACAACTACGTTGTTAGTAGTGATTGGTTAGGGCTTTGTATGCAATTGCAATTTTTGAAGGTCTTGAGTTTAAAAGTCTTCTAAAAAAAGAAGACCCGACCCTTACGGTATGCAATGATCTCGGAGTTGAAAGAATAAATTAAGATTGAGATAGTATTTTATAGAACATGAAATTGGTATTATATTTTCAAGTGGTTTGGATAATCAGGGGGTTGTGTTTGTTAGGACAATGATAAACACTAAGGGCCCATTTGGTTACGGAAGAAGAAACGAAAACGGAATAGATAAGGAAGGAATGGAAACAGAAAGGGTTATTTTTATTGTATGTTTGGTTATATTTACTAACGGATTCATTGACCTCAATGATATATTTTCATGTTTGGTTTGAATGGAATCAATAAATGGAATCATAATCACATTCAATAAAAATGAAATTTTCTTATTTTTATTGCATCATAGCTGGTTACAATAGATGTTCCTGAAACTATAACTGAATTAGATGATTTTATGTCTTTTGACTTGCTTGAACAATGTAGCAAGAAACGAAGACAACTAAAAACGGTTGTCAATAACTCAAAACATACTGACCTTCACTTGCTTGAACATTGCTCATTGGCAGTGAAAGATAGACGTAACTCAACGTGTTATGTCGGAGAAAGTACCACAAATCCATACAGCAGCCACAATGTGAGATTTGCGCCTCTGCTTGCAATCAAAACACAGTGTGAGATCTGTGCATATATAACTTTAATAAAAAGTGGGGTTAGGTATAGTTGATTGCTAAATACATGTTAGAATCAAAATTCAAGTTTATAAGATATTTGGCTAATAAATTCAAGTCACTGAAATTTCAAAAGAGAATCATGGTTACAATAGTTAACATCATATTGGATCAACTCCAAGTTTATAAGATAGGAAGAATTGTTACCAACTTACCATTTCGGCCAGATGGTGTGGGAACGAGACGAGTTCAAACCAATCACCACAAGGAATGACATAATCATCGTCTTTCTCTTTCCCTTCTCGCAGCTGACCCTGATTAGAGATCATCATTTGAAGATCAGATCTCATTATCAAATGCTAGAATAAATACAAACTAGAGTAATAAAGTAATCATTGAGCAACCAAATTCAAAATTTAACTTAGGAGGACTTACAAGAATGGAATGACATCAATGTTGATGAATCGATCCCCACAAAAAGATGACTACACCAACCCACTGATGCAATTGAGTTTAGTAACAGGGATTACATACTCCAACAGCCGAAATGCTACATCAAGCATTTGATGTTTGCTTTTCACAAGAGTCTTGATACAACATATTCTTGTCTGAAGTTACATTCTTGCAATTCCTTGATACAACATATTCTTGTCTGAAGTTACATTCGTAATTTGACTATACATCTTGCAATTTCTTATTTTTACCAACTACAAACAATGATACAACATATTCTTCCTAGAGCGGGTTGGCATGAGATGGATTAATTAAATGCAGCTGAACAACACAACAACTACTTACATATATATAATGTTTGATCTAATCTCATCCTTGTCTGAAGTTACATTCTTATGTCAATCTCTTAGGAATTTGGCGAAAAAAATATTTAAGGACAAAAAAATGAATCCGGGTAGAATCAACACCCTTATATATTGAAAATGAAATAAACTATTGCACTTGGCATACATTTTACAAAGGATAAGAAATATTACAAACAATTCTACCTCAAAATAATCTTACACTTTGCATACATGTATATCTTACAAGCTATTCTCGCAGTGCTTCACTGGATTCCAAATTTTCTAACAAATGTAATCAAAATTAAAACTAGAAAATGACATTATATCACCCTTTACACACCAATAAAATAGCATGCCAATATAACCAGCTTACAAATTATAAATAATCCACCTCTCCTCCTGGTAGAACAAAATCTCATATGATCCAAACAACAAACTAACCAAAGAAAGCAATAATAGTTGTGACAGGAGACTTGCTGAATTGCAGGTGTAATAGTAGTTGAAGTAATAGACAACTTTCTATTGGTTTTTGTTCATACGATCAAAATTCTAGGACTAAACATAAAAGCAATAACTAGAAAATAAATTTGGGTTGAGTCCCAAACATGCCAATAGATCTAGCGCATAGCACGATAGATAAATCAACCATACTTTATCTCGCTAGCTTATCAAAACTGGTTTTTCTATAATTTTTCTATCCATCTAAGAAATTTATAATGAATATGTTGGTGTAAAGGTAATCAATGGAAACGATCCTGAACAAGGATGTGTGCTCACTAGATCCAATTCCTCACTGGTGCTAATAGATCCAGCGCTCCAATCACCACCACCTATAACACGACGAATCAAAAGAACGAAATCGGAGAGTGGAGAAAAATGGATATGGGAAGAAGGGGATGCGTGCAATTACCTTTATCAATGAATCATGTTTGAGAATCCGACCAAAGAGAACGAAAGTGGAGAAGAAGGAGATGCGAAGAGCCGCAAAAGAAGAGAGATTCAAGTCGTCGTATCGGGGAGAGAGAAATGAAAGGTTGATAACCCTAAAATGAGAGGCGGTAATAAATGGGTTAAATCATTAGAGGCCCAAAACGGATTCATTTTTTTCGGGCCTTAAACCAAACATCTTATTTGGGCTCAACCGTAATGAATCCGTTTCTGTGGGTTTCTTTTAGTAAACCAAACGGGCCCTAAGTGTTTTCCGCAACAAATGATAAACACTAGTGTTTTCCGAAGCCTAACGAGGGTTTGTTTGGCTTACGACACAAGTCACACAAACACACTAGTCTTTCCGTTTATTAAACATACAATGATAAACACTAGTGTTTTCCAAAGCCTAACGAGTGCTTGTTTGGCTTACGACACAAGTCACACAAACACACTAGTGTTTCTGTTTATTAAACATGTGAATATCAAATGTTGAGGATTTTTTTTACCAAGTGATAGCAACAAAGAGAAGAGGCCACATACCTCCCAATAATTCTTCTTCTCAAGCTTGACCAACGGGTTCAACAAGTCAATATTATTTTGGAGCATTTGTCAATGCAAACTCTGTTGATCAACCAATCGAAGAAAAAAATACAAATAAAGGAAAATTAAAAGGTTGATTCATGAAGAATGAAATTCTTATTTATAGCACCAGAATAAAAAACGAAGAAAATAGATTAGAAGTACAATGAAATTAGAAGACTAACTAGCCATATTTGCAAGGTGAAAGAGGGAAGAGTTAAGACAAAGGAAAGTAGGAGATAACATTTGTTAGTCTAGTGCTCGGCATAGAGAGAAGGATAGAGTCATTTAGGGTTTCATATCAAGACTAAATGGAAAGTAGAAAAACGATCTAGTAACGGTTTGTAAAGCTCGAGAAAGAGGGAGAGAGACAAGACGAGTGTATACAACGACTTGGTAGATTTGCAACGGCTGATTCGATTTTTTATTTTTTTGAATGTCATTGCTTTTGTAGAATAAAACCGATTATGAAATTGCTTTTGTAGAGTAAAACCAATTATGAAATTAAAGAATGTGAAATTGGTATTATATTTTCAAGTCATTTGGAAAATTTGGTGGTTATGTTTGTTGGGACAATGACAAACACTAGTGTTTGTGTTTGGAAGTTTTTTGGAGTTGTCACTAGTGTTTTCGAAAGCCTAACGAGTGTTTCTTTGGCCTACAACACAAGCACTAGTGTTTAAGTTTATTAAACATGTGCATATCACGTGTTTTTTTATCATCTTCCATTAGAGAGCATGTGATAGTGTAACACTCCAAATCCGTGGGACTCAAGATGCTACGGGAGGAGACCTCACATTGGGTTCCGACCCTTAGCCTGACAACAATTTTACTGGACCTTTCCAACATGGCACAAATAAAAGGCAAGGAAACCCAAATAGTTTAATGCAATGTAATATGAACCAAAATACGATACAAAGTGGAAATTCAGCTGAGTCCTCAAAACAACAAACAAAAATTGCAAGGTACAAACGAAAACGGAATACAAAAGGAAACCCCAATCCCCGTCCTATAATGTACGGGAACCCCAACTGTCCACTCCTTCGAGTCACTCGGCGGCATCCCTAACCTGCAAGACATCTACAAAGCGGCATAAAACCGTTAGCTAACATTCTATGTATTAGAAAGATGGTAAAGGCACGTACACGTATAATAACATAAACACATACCATGATATCACACAAACCGGTTGTTATCTTTTATTTACGTCATTCCATTACTAATTCAACTTAGGATTTGTCACACGAGCATCAAATGATCTCTTGCCTCTGTCTCTATATACCAACAAGGACTGGTTACACCATCTACCTGACTAGTTTGGTTGTAGAGAACATCCTAGCTCGCACAAGAGCTAGGCAGTGATGTCACCGCCCAGTTATAATAATCTTGGGCCAATATAAGGGTATAAATATAAAGTTGTCCTAGTCCGATTTAAGTGTTATAACGTAAATCTAAACACGCACCACCATGACACATCAATACTAATACGTTGAAGCTAGCTAAGTAAGTCTAGAGACTTACCTGTCTCAAAAGCTCAACCCGAAATGAAAAGCGCATCCCGCTTCCCGTAGGAATCAGCCTGACCAAACGAGGAACACAATCAAAATCTATCTCTCATGCTAGAATTCAAATGACCTCTAAAAGGTCATACAACCATCATGCTAGGATAACTCGCTCCTAGTCTTAATGATCTCAACAATCGTAAGCTACGCTAGGATACTCATGTCCTAAGCATCACAACCTCATCAACCATCTGCTCTAACCACTCAAATTCTCACGAGATCATCATCCACTCAAACATAACCACCTCAAGGTAAATATGATACCCAAGCTCAAGAATCAAATCTAAGTCCTCAAGAATTCTCATAAGGTTCCAAGCCACTACATGGAATTTCACAACACTATCCTAGGTCCAGCCTAAACATGATGCTACTAAACTACATAAACAGGCTAAGAAAAGGATCGAAAGATAGGAGAAAGGGACCTACTGAAGGAATTCTGTGAGTGCGGGAGACACCAGGCACGGGGGCGGGAAGACGCGACCACGGAGGGTGAAGGCGCAGGGGCATCGAGGCGCGACTGCGGCTTAGCGAATGCGCGGGGAAGGGAGAACAACAGATGGCGATTCTCGAAAGGCTTCGTGTTCTTCGACTATCCTATATTGGTTCCAACTTCAAGATCTTGATTCCACCAATCTTCTACCCCTTAGCTCGGCCTTCTCAGCAAGACACACATACAAGCAGTAACCACAAGGGTGAGGTTCGATCTAGCTATTCGAAAGGAGGAAGAAAAGGAAGAAGGGATGAGGGAGAAGGAAGAACCACTTATTGTCTACTCTACTATCCAGATCTTTGCACAATATCAAGGACAAGCTCTTCACTAGAAGGTTGGCACAGGAGCAACACAAGAGAGAAGAGAGGGAAGAGAAAGAAGAGAAAGAGGAGAAAAAAGAGAAGTGAGAGAAGGGAGGGAAAGAGGGAGGGGGGACAAGGTTGCACACCACCAGAAGCAACAAGGAGTCGGAGCAAAAAGGAAGGGTCGACACAGGAACGAAGGGTCAGGGACGAGAGGTCGAAAGCAACATCTCTCAAATGCGGCCTCTCGTTTGCCGCACCCGCGGAAAACCCTAGCCGCGACCACGGTGACACTGGAAGGCGCGCCTGCGGCTGTCCAAAGCGCAGGGGCGGGACAAACTACAAGGGACACTCTCAAGATTCACCAAAAACCTCTCAACCCCACACCCGACTACCCCCGAAGGAACCCGAAGGTCGGATCCTAGAACCGAAAAGATAGGATGTTACTTCAGATCCCCCTACGAACATGTTTCGTCCCCAAACTTGCTAAACACCACTACTCTTGGTCATGAAAGCTGAGGTAGGAACTCAAAAACAAGAACGTGTCAACCGTCGATACTATCCTCATCTACTCACAATAAGCATCCAGACTATGAAGCACGCAACATAAACTCGCATATAACACACACAGTATTCTAAAATACGGTCTGGACGACCGTCTAGACGGCGTCCAGACGCTGGACAGTGGACAAACGTCCCGTTTTTGCCCTGGACGGAACCTTCTGGACGGGTTTGGGGTAGAACATTTCAGGATGGGTTTTGAGAAGGCCAAACGTTTCAGAAAAACCCTAAAATTGCAGGAATTGCAGGTTACGGGGTCTCCTTCTCTCCAAATGAGACGGAGGAACTCAAAAGGGAAGAGCGAGGAGAGGGAAGAGAGGAGGGGATATGGAATGAGGGAAAAAAGAAACCGTGATTCACCTCTTGAGGCTTTCTTTGGTTCGACATTCACTGCGGCTGCTGGAGGAAGGAGGAGAGGAGATAGATGTGTGATAGGGTTTTAGGATTGTAGTTTAATTATCAAATAATACCCCAATTTCTTAAAATTTTAATTACCGTCCCAAATAAAGTTAACTTTACGTAAGTTATCCTAATTAACTACCAAATAGTTCTCTGATTTTATTAAAATTTGTCATAACATCCCAAATAAAATTAACTTTATAAAATAACCCTAACTAATTACCAAATAATGCCCTTATTTATTAAATTAAATACATTTTAACAAAAAACGTCTTGTCCGTCTACAATCCGTCTAGACGGCCGTCTAGCCGTCTAGACGCTAGAAGGTGCCCTTCCGTCCCGTCTCCGTTTCACGTATTTTGGAACATTGAACACACATAACACATGCTAACATATAATCACATTACACAACAGGGAAGGAATAGGAACTAACCCAACGGTCCTAAAGGCGCCGCTAGACCAGTGTAAAACTCTGGATAGTTCCTCCGGATACTATCCTCTATCTCCCAGGTAGCCTCATTGGCACCTCGTCTTGACCACTACACCCTCATCATCGGTATATCCTTCGACCAAAGGCGTCTTGTGCTCCTCTCCAGAACAACTACCGGGTGCTATGCAAATGACCAAAGGCGTCCGGCTCGACCATTAGGTCGTCATGACTGACGGTGTGTCTCGGGTCATGTATGTACTCTCTTAGTTGCGGCACATGGAAGATCGGGTGGACGCCCTCTAACCTCGGTGGCAGTATCAATCCGTAAGCCACCTCTCCAACCTGCTCTAGGATCTCAAAGGGTCTGACATATCGGGGGATAAACTTTCCCTTAATGTTGAAATATTTGATGCCTCGCGTCGACGATACTCTCAACCAGACCTGAGCTCCCAATATGAATCTAGAGGCCTGCGCCTCTGATCTGCATAGGACCTATGGCGGCTCTGGGCAGCCAATATCCGCTCTTTAATCATCGGTACCCGAGCCATGTCGTCCTGTACTTGCTCGATTACTACTTCACTAGCCCTCCCCGGTTCATCCAGCCACAAAGGCGTACGACACCTCCGTCCATACAATGCCTCGTAACGAGCCATCATGATCGACGCGTGCCAGTTGTTGTTGTAAGAAAACCCCACCAAAGGCAGGTGGTCTGACCATACTTGCCCCCAATCTAGCACGCAGGCTCGTAGCATGTCCTCTAATGTCTATATAGTCCTCTCCGACTGACCGTCCGTCTAAGGGTGATACGTGATCGTGAAATGGAGGCTTGTACCTAGGGTGGCGTGCACCTATTGCTAGAACCTCGAGGTAAAGAAACCATCCTGATCCAAGATGATGGTCCTCGGCACTCCATGGAGTCTCACTATATGTTAGGTGAACTCCTCGGCTAAACGACTCACCAGTCACGTTTCCCGAATAGGGATAAAACATGCGGTCTTTGTCAACCGATATACTACTACCCATATCGCATCAAAGCTCCTACTCGGCCTCAATGGGTGAAGCTCTCCTCTGGGCCGGTGGTGTTCGACCTTGACCTACTAACAGGTCGCACACTAGGCTACGTATCTAGCTAAATCGGGCTTAAGCCCGCCCCACCAATAAATCGTCGGATGTTCTAGTACATCTTACTCGCGCCCGGGTGCACGGAGTATGGTGTAGAATGAGACTCTTGCAATATCTGCTGCCTCCACTCCCTATCAGACGGTATGCATATACGATACTGACGCCTCATTGTCCCGTCCGTACCTACGGTCAACTGGGGTGCCTCACCTAGGGATATCCTATCACGGATCCTCATTAAAATGGGCCAACTCTCCTAGTTCTGCCGGATCTCTCCCGATAGATCATGTAGCACCTCTAAACCGGACAAGTGAGTGTCCGAGTCCGGAAACTGGATATTGACCTCTAACTATATCAAGTCCCTCTACAGCTGTGACTGAACCTTCAAGCGCGCGATCGCCTCCTCTCGAGGCATCCTCCTACTAAGAGCATCGGCAACTACGTTCGCCTTCCCCGGGTGGTACAAAATCTCTAAGTCGAAGTCCTTAATCAGCTCTAACCATCTCCTCTGGCGGTTATTCAACTCCCGCTGAGTGAGTATGTACTTCAGACTCTTATGGTCTGTGAAGATTTGGCATGTGGCCCCGTACAAGTAATGTCGCCAGATCTTCAAGGCATGAATCACTGCCGCTAGCTCAAGGTCGTGGGTAGGGTAGTCCTCCTCGTACGTCTTCAGGTGCCAAGACACATACGCAATAACCTTACCCCTCTGCATTAAAACGCATCCCAAGCCTAGCTTGGAGGTGTCATTGTACACTACAAAATCCTCAACACCCTCAGGCTGTGCTAAAACGGGAGCGTAGGTCAACCTCCTCTTCAACTCCTCGAAACTCTACTAACATGGCTCGGACCAGGTGAACCTAGTAGACTTCCTCAGCAAAGAAGTGAGTGGCCGGACGATATCTGAAAAACCCTCTACGAACCGGCGGTAATAGCCCGCCAAGTCCAGGAAACTGCCCACCTCCTTGACCGTCCTATGAGGCGGCCATGATGAAACAGACTCTATCTTTGTTGGGTCTACCTTGACACCCGTGGCGGAAACTATGTTGTTGAGGAAGGCGACCTCTAGCATTCAAAACTCGCACTTAGAGAGCTTAGCGTAAAGCTCTCTATCCTGTAGGACTCGAAGTACTGTCCTCAAGTGTCCTGCATGCTCCTCTCTACTCTGGGAGTACACCAAGATATCGTTGATGAAGACTACTACGAACTGGTCCAAGAGGTCGATGAAGATGTCGTTCATCAACTCCATGAAGACGGCATGCGCATTCATAAGCCCGAATGGCATCACGACAAACTCATAATGGCCGTATCTGGTCCGAAATGCCGCTTCGGCACATCCTCCTCTCTCACCCTCAGCTGATGATAATCCGACCTCAAATCGATACGTGAAAACACGGTGGCTCCCTACGACTGGTCTAGCAAGGCGTTGATACGGGGCAACAAATACTTGTTCTTGATGGCTACCTTGTTCAACTCCCGATAATCGATGCATAATCTCAAGTGACCCGTCCTTCTTCCGGACGAAGAGGACTGGTGCTCCACATGGAGATACCCTAGGGCGAATAAAACCTCTCTCTACTAACTCCTCGAGCTGATTCTTCAGTTCAAGCATCTCAATAGGCTCCATACTGTATGGGGCCTTGGAGATCGCCCTCGTGCCACACTCCAACTCGATGGTAAAGTATACACTCCTCTAGGGCAAGCCGGGTGGCTCGCCGAACACATCCTCAAACTCGGATGTCACGAGAATCTCCTCAAATGACGGACTCTCCTCTTCCTTCATGGCATAACACCAGAAGGCCTCGCATCCCTGCCCGATAAGTCTTGCGGCTCGGATAGAGATGACCGTTCCAGTCTTTCCGAGGTCCCAACCTCGGAAAGGATCCTCTTGCCCTGCCTCTATGGTGACCGTCACGGTCCTCCTACTAACGTCCAAAACAGCTCGGTGGCGGTCCATCCCTAATATAACTTCTTAATGCATTAGGTGCATGCCATAGTCAGCTAGCCAATCCCGGTTTCCAAAACGAATGGGGCAATCGCGAACTTCCCGTGTACCACTAACCCTACTATCGTCGGGTAACTCTATAATAAAGGGTCTCCCCTTTAATGTATCTAAGACCAACCTATCTACACAAACCTCAGCAATAAAGGAGTGCATGACTCCGGTATCAAAAAGTACTCTAACCGGAAGACCGTGAATCTGAGTAGTACCTATTGGCTGTTGATGCTGCCGGCTCGAATGTGCTCTTCAACTTGAATACTCTAGCCTGAGTGCCTCTAACTCCGGGGTACCACTACCACGTCCTCTACCTCTCCCCTTCCCTGGGGCAAAAACTTGAGAAAAAGTGTGGCCCCAGGCTCGATGCTAGTGAGTCCAAGTCTGATACTGAGGCGGTCTCTGTCCACCTCTAGCAATGCTAGTTGAGAAGGATCCCTGTTGCGATGGGGCCTTCCCCTGACAACAATAGATAGCATGATGACCCGAGCGGCAACAATCAAAGCAAGTCACGAGTGGCTTCTTGCACTCGACACGGAAATGACCATGACCTCCGCAGTTGAAACACTATGGTCCTCTATCTAAATCCGGTGCTGTTTGCTGGTAGTTAGGGCGTCCTTGAGTCTTGATACGTCACACTCTTGTCGCTCCCACACCTGCACTCGATGGTCTGATCCTCTGCCTCCTGTGTGGCCCTCATACCTGCACATCTGTCCTCGGGCCAAGTTGATCCCTCTCATATACTGAGGCTCGGTCCTAGTAGTTTGCCAAGGATTTACGGCAAAAACCGGCAAGAATATGCACGGGTAGATTCTCTCAATCTCCGCGAAAACAAGTACACGTATTGGTCCTCTGGGGTGCTGCCGGACCCAATAGTGACAACTCCTCTCTGAACCTCCGGATCGTCTCTATCACCAGGACATCCTTGAATCCCGCCTCTAAGAAATGATGCACTCAATCCCTCCTCAATGTTGTAGGACAATAACTCTCCCTAATGAGGCTCAACATCTATGCAAATTTGGTGACCCTACCATGGACCGTTCCACTAGTACTGTGTCTGATCTCGGAATAGAGTCTGAACCAACTCCACTTGGCGATCCTCTCGGCAACGGATCTCCTCCAATTTTGACTCCACTTGTCCTGTCCAATGCTCCACCTCTAACCCCACCTTCCCATCAAAGTAGGATACACGTTGCTGGTTGAAAGCCTTCAACCATGAATCCGGCCTTGATGACCTAGGCTCATCTTTCACCCTATCGCCCTCAACAACTATCACCGGTGCCGCTCTCTCCGGTGGGGTCATCACCTAGGCGGTGCTGGTGGTGATACTCCAACCCTAAACGCCTCCTCAAGTCGCTGAACATACTATCGGTACTCAAATGCTCATATAGATACCCGACCAGACTCAACTGACTGTGACCTACGAACTCCGGATCTAGCAGCGGCCCCATCCCTAGCCTCGGGAATAACACTCTCTTCGACTTTCTCAACCAGAATCTCTGTAGTTGGAGGATCCACAATGGGAATACGTCCCCGGCCTCTCGCTACCAGAGGTCTACCTATACGTCCCCATCTTGGGACTATAAGAGGAAGAGGGGGTTTACCCCTTCTAGACCCTACGTACGATGTGACTCCGGTACGTTCCCTTTGATAACGGTATGATATAATTAAGACTATGCTATTGGTAACATATATAATCTCAAAAGCGCTATACTAAAAGAAGGTCTAGAAAACGTACATCAATATAACAAGTCCAAGCTAGGGAGCATCTATAGTCCACACATATATAGCTATAATCCAATAAACTAGGTTGCCAAGATCCGCGGAAGGAGGGGTGGTCCCGTACATTCTATCTCAATCCCGACTATGCTCGTGATTTGAAACGAAATTCATATTAGAAAACTCAAAATCCTTGCGGGTCCTGTCTGTTTGTCAACCTTGGATTTTTAGAAGATTGTGAGTGTCATTGTTGTCAACCTAGGACTCTGATGCCATTTATAACACCCCAAATCCATGGTACTCAGGATGCTACGGGCGGAGACCTCACAATGGGTCCAACCCTTAGTTTGACAACAATTTCACTAGACTTCTCCAACATGGCACAAATAAAAGGCAAGGGAAACCAAATAGTTTCAACGCAATGTAATATGAATCAGAATACGATACAAAGTAGAAAATCAGCCGAATCTTCAATACAACAAACAATAATGACAAGGTACAAACGACAATAGAATACAAAAGGAAACCCCCATCCCCGTCCTATAATATACGAGAACTCCGGCTGACCACTCCTCCGAGTCACTCGGCGGCATCCCTAACCTGCAAGGCATCTACAAAGCGGTATAAAACCGTTAGCTAACATTCTAAGCATTAGAAAGATGGTAATGGCACGTACACATATAATAACGTAAAAACATAACATGATATCACACAAATTGGTTATCTTTTATTTACGTCATTCCATAACTAATTAAACTTAAGATTTATGACACGACCATCAAATGATCTCTCGCCTCTATCCCCGTGTACCAACAAGGATAGGTTACCGTCTACCTGAATGGTCTGGTCGCAGAGAATCTCCTAGATCCCGCAAGAGCTAGACAGTGATGTCACCACCCGGTTATAATATAATTAGGCCAATATAAGGGTATAAATATAAAGTTGTCCTAGTCCGGTTTAAGTGTTATAACGTAAATGTAAACACACACCACCATCACACATCAATACTAATACGTGAAAGCTAGCTAAGTAAGTCCGGAGACTTACCTATCTCAAAAGCTCAACCCGAAACGAAAACCGCACTCTGCTTCCCGTAGTAAGATACTCTTAGCTTGACCAAACGAGGCACACCATCAAAATCTATCTCTCATGATAGAAGTCCTTAGACTTCTAGCCCAAATGACCTCTACAAGGTCATATAACCCTCATGCTAGGATAACCCATTCCTAGTCTCAATAATCTCAACGATCACTACGCTAGGATACTCATGTCCTAAGCGTCACAACCTCAGCAACCATCCGCTCTAACCACTCAGATTTTCACGAGATCATCATCCACTCATATACATAACCACCTCAAGGTAAACATGGTACCCAAGATCAAGAATCAAATCTAAGTTCTCAAGAATTCTCATTAGGTCCCAAGCCACTACATGGCATTCCACAATACTATCCTAGTCCAGCCTAAACATGATGCTACTAAACTGCATAAACAAGCTAAGGAAAAGATCGAAAGATAGGAGAAAAGGACCTACTGGAGGAACTCCGCGACTGCGGGAGACACTAGGCGCGGGGCGGGAAGGCGCGACCGCGGAGGGTGAAGGCACAGGGGTGGAGAGGTGTGACTGCGGCTGGGCTAATGCGCGGGGGAGGGCGAACAACAGATGGCGATTCTCGAAAGGCTTTGTGTTCTTCGACTGTCCTAGCTTGGTTCCAACTTCAAGAGCTTGATTCCACCAATCTTCTACCCTTTAGCTCGGCCTTCTCAACAAGACTCACATACAAGAAGTAACCACAAGGGTGAGGTTCGATCTAGCTCTTTGAAAGGAGGAAGGAAATGAAGAAGGGAGGAGGGAGAAGGAAGAACCACTTATTGTACTCCTCTACTATCCAGATTTGTGCACAGCACCAAAGATGAGCTCTTCACTAGCAGGTTAGCACAGGAGCAACACAAGAGAGAAGAGAGGGAAGAGAAAGAAGAGAAAGAGGAGAAGTAAGAGAAATGGGAGAAGTGAGGGAAAGAGGGGGACATGGTTGCGCACCACTAGAAGCAACGAGGGGTCGGGGCAAAAAGGAAGGGTCAGCACATGAACAAAGGGCCGGAGGCGAGAGGTCGGAAGAAACATCTGTCAGATGCGGCCTCTCGTTTGCCTCACCTGCGGCGAACCCTAGCCACGACCACGACGACACAAGAAAGGCGCGCCTATGGCTTTCCAAAGCGCAGGGGCGGGACAACCTACAAGAGCCACTCTCAAGATCCACCAAAACCCTCTCAACCCCACTCCCGACTACCTCCGAAGGAACCCGAATGTCAAATCCCGGAACTGAAAAGACAGGATGTTACAAATAGCAACAAAGAGAAGAAGCGACAAATTTCCCCAACAAATTTTCTTCTCAAGCTCGACCGGCGGGTTCAACAAGTCAATATCATTTTGGAGCACCTGTCAAAAATGAATGCAAATTCAATTGATCAACCGATCGAATGGAAAAATAAAAAATGAAGGAAAATTAATAGGTTGACCCAAGAAAATCGAAATTTCGATTTATAGCATTGCAATCGAAAATAAAGAAAATAGATTAGAAGTATATTGACATTAGAAGACTAACTAACCATATTTGTAAGGTGAAAAGGCAAGGCGAAGACAGAGGATGGTAGGAGATAGCACTAGTTAGTCTAGTGGTCGGCGTAAAGAGAAGGATAAAGGCAATTAGGGATTATATCAAGACTAAGATGGAAAGAAGAAAAAAGACATGATAACAGTGTGTAAAGCACGCAAAAGAGGGAGAGAGACAAAGCGAGTGTATACAACGACTTGGTATATTCGCAACGCCAGATTCAACGAAGAAAAAGAGATGGATGAGAGAACTTAGGTGAGAGAAACTTATTTTTTATAAATGGTTTAACAAGAAATTAATGGACTTGTACGAGGTAGTTTTTTTTATATAGATAATGCTTTGATGCGGATTCACAAAATTAAAATTAGAGACAATTGGAAAAACTATCTTAGTTCACTAAAAAAAGTAAGTAAACGAATTTAATCATGGAGAATCAATATATGACTGGTAGTTCCTCTTTCATACTCTAATTCCATCCATACAAGTTGGAACTCACTATTTATTCTTTTATTAAAAAATATAAGTATATGTTTATTATGATACTTGAACTTTTTCATATACACTAATTTTCTTGTACTAAAATTAATGTAACTAATTTTCTTATACACAATTCTTGTATCGTATACAGTAACTAAAAAAAATATTATTAAAATAATTTCTTTTGTGCTCAAGTGATTCAACTATTTTTTCTACGTAAAACTCATATACAAAAACTAAATGTAAAATCTTGTAACATATTAAAGAAAATTAATACGTTAAACAAGGATAATTAGTCCATATATATATATATATATATATAGAGGGTGTGGTTCCCATAAGAACACCCCTAACGTGAGAACATGAGAACAATCGTACACCGTTAGGTGGTGAGTATTAAGGGTTGAGATTTAGAGTAGATATCATAATTAATAATAACTACGAATAATAATAATTAGGAATCCAACAATAACTACAAATAGTACATTAAACGATATGACACATTCGTAACAAAACTAATAATAATTACGAATCTGTTCTCATGTTCTCACGTTAGGGGCGTTCTCATAGGATCTATACTCTCTCTCTTTCTCTCTCTCTCTCTCTCTCTATATATATATATATATATATATATATATATATATATATATATATATATATATATATATATATATATATATATATATATATATATATATACCATTGAGATATGACTAACTCAGGATATGTTTGGTAGGATTATTGGAGATTATTTTGAGGACTTTCATCCCCAATAGTACCATAATCCCTAATAATCTCCAATAACCCTTACTCACCAATCACACCCTCAATATTGTACGATTAGTTTTTTTTTTTTGAAATTATTAACATATGCGATCTGGAACCCACATCATTGAAATAATTAACATTTGGTATCAGCAAGTCATGCCAAACTTTCTCGTGATTTTAGGTCATCAAGGCTACTAGGTCTCGAATTTCCGCTCCGTAGGGGTCCTACCGTTAGTTTTGTAAAGGGCCGGTCCATAAATTCGTAAAACAAAGGAAATGATGTAGTGAAGTGAAATGCTTTACGAAATAATCAATATACTAGCATATTAGAACTAGCCGTTGGAGAAATACGAAGAATGCCGTAAATGAAGAGAATATCATGACCATTGTGTATAAATAGACTAACTTAAGGCTTAGTCAGGTTTACTTGTTCCTTTGCTTGTACGTGTACTCACTAATACACTAGATATTTTGCTTTTACTTGTGGTTTTTTTTTTGAAAGGTTGATAAGTAATTCCCGGTTCGATTGACTTTGCCACTCTTCATCCGGGACGGGAATAATTCGTGGCCCATTGTTGGGGGATACCCTCCCAATATCAGTTTTTTCCATACATGAGTGGAGTCTAGCACCACATCCCACTAGACCAACTGAGTATTGGTTCCTTGAGGTTTTCATTCATTCATTCTTCTTTATAATTAGGTTTACTTGTTATTTCACTTATTTATTGTTCTTCATCTTGCATCCACGGATGACAATTTCATCCGAACCCGATAGATAACCAACCACATGATCCATCTTAAAAGGTGAAAATCCGGTATAAAGCGAGTGAAAATAGATGACGGTTGAAGTGGGTGATGGATCAGGTAGGATTCTGATGGATGTCTCATCCACACACCACGTGATTCATCATCCATCTACCCACCCATCCGACTTGTCTACCCGCTTCCACACGTTTAAAAAAATTAATAATTTTTTTGAACTAGGTATATATACAAAAATTAGTGAAACCCTAAAAAAACCTTTACAGATCTATTTGGCCTCCTCAGTGCCTCACTTGCTTTCACTCTTTAGTTTGTTCGAGAGTCGAGATAAAGACGACTAGACGAGAGAGAAATTAGAGCACCTCACCGCCTCCTAGCTGGTCGCAACCTTCTTCTTTGCCGGCTACAGTCGCTCTATTCACACTCACTGAGTCAAAACTCGTGTTCGTTGTCATCGCCGGCCACAACCTTCTCCAACCTTCTTCTTGGCCTTCTCCAACCTTTTTCTTGGCCTTCTCCAGCCTTCTCTAGCCGTCTTCGCTCAAGTCTTCTCTGGGCTTCTTCTTCGCTGGCGACAGTGAGTTTCCCGAACTCAGTAGTCGGTAGTTAGTAAGTTTGAGTTCGGATTGTTTTTAAAAAAACAACAGCAGTTATTTTTATACGATTTTTTTCTTCCTATCATTCAATACTTCTTCACTCATTTTCTCATTTTTCCCAACTTCCTTATCCTAGCGAGTTTAGTTCTACTGTTGAAGTTTTCTTCTACTGCTGAAGTGTTAAGTTTGTTTGGTAAATTTGTTTACCATAAGTTATTATTCATTTATTTGTTTACTATATTAGAATGAACTTGTAATTCAGACATTTTGAGAGCTAAGTATAATGAGTTGACAATATGAAACATACTAATCGTATAAGTATCAATCGGTTGTACCGCTGAAGTGTTGAGTTAAGTTTTCCACACTAATCTTATAAGTAGAATGAGCTATAAACTAAAGTTAAATAATAGTATGTTGAAGGAGTTTGCTAGACTATGAACCAACTTGTTTTTTTAGTATGCCCATAATTGTTATGCAAACTGGTTTTTGCAATTACTGTAACAACTGAAGTTATATTCATTTTAATTGATAGTTATATTAATTAACTGCTTGTTTTAAAGTATAAACTGAAGATACATTCAATTTAATTGATAGTTATAGTTTGTATTTGTTTTAATCTAAAATATTTATTTGAAAATTGGAATGTTTGTTGTAATTTGTAGTGGTAATGGATGATTGACAATCTGCATGTCCTCTAGTTTCTTCATCTCCTAGTCTCTGCACCCCTTTCCTAAAAGGGCCTGAGCAAACCCATCTTCCAACCCCAATCCACTTGAATAATCTACCCAACCTTCTTTGCACGAAGCATCCGGGCCATCTGGGAAGAGGTGTAAATAGCTGAAATCAAGTTTGGATTCATTTTGAGAGATTTACGGACCCGAATGGATATATGATAGTAAAGTGCTTGCATTGTGGTCAAACGTTGACTGTAATAGTAAGAACGGAGCTTCACATCTCAAGGATCATATTAACACATGGTGGAGTAGGAAGCATTTGAAGGTTGACTTGCTTTTCATATGCATTGTAGGATATACTTGAATATGTTGGTGAAGATATTCTCAATATGTGAAGCGAGTATCACGGAGGACAAATATGTTGTTTCTTTCCCACTTATGTGAATAGGTATGCGCCGGCAACAAGCAAGCTATTTTTTGTCATTATTTGATGTTTTAGAGATGTTGTTATTTTAATATTTATTTTTTGATACATAGGTAAGAAAATTAGGTGGATCAGTTTCTAGAAACCAATCGGCCTAAGGCATCCTTGCGGATGAGGTCCTGAACATCTTCCGGAATCGCTTCAACGTCCAGCTCGGCGTTGTGTCCATGCATGGAATCTTGTCCGCAACCGTTTTAATTTTCCTATAAATATATTGTGCGGTGGAGTACAATAATCCTAAGATAATATTTTGATATGTCGTTGATAATCATATCTAGTTTCCAAGGAGGCTTCCATATTTGATTAATCGAATTGATAAGCATCAAATTATCTCCTTCAACCTCGATGGATTTAATTCCAATCTCTTTGGCCTTTTGTGGGCCTATCCGCAATGCAAGAGTCTCTGGTTCCAACACAGATTATGCGTTACAACTACCGCTTCCTAATGAGATAGGAATGACATCTTGATTTTTGATGATACAATCATAAGAAAATTTTGTGAGGAATCAAAATGAAGCTTTTGAAATCCTTCCTCAGGTCGTTTCTACTTAAGATTTTTCTTTTTCCTTCTTGGATTTTTATTTGTTATGTTGTTCTTATTTTGGTTCTTATTAGCTTGATCTCATAAAGCTATTTGATTCAGAGCTTTCACTTTGATGTTTTGTGGGATTTTAGTTTTGTTAAAGATGAATTGATTCCTAGCCATTCACATGTTCCACCAAATAACAACTAACACGTTCATTTTCGAAGATGATATTGTTCCTTTGAGGTCCAAAAGGGCCTCTACAATGTCCTGATTATCAAGGTCGTAATTTTTTAAGATGATTGTAATGTTTTGGTTATCAACTGTATTGACCAAAAACGGGCATTGAAAAAAAATTTTGTTTGCAACTTTATGTGTGATGGTTACAGAATTCACTATTTATTACGACAAGGATTCTTTGTTTGTCTAGGTTTTGCTTTGTAAGAAAGCCGTCCATAGCTAACTTCCATAAAAAAAATTTTAATTTTTGGCATGACGTCCACTTTTCATATCCAAGTTTTGTCCATGGTGACATCAACTTTATGTTTTTGAATCAATTTCAAAGATGATTTAGTCGAATACCACCCTTCATCATTTCCCGACCAATCAAGTCTATCGCGAATATCACTCTTAGGAAGGTTATATTTCTTGATTTTGTCGATGATGCTAATAGGGATTATTGTATTTAGTTGATTAATTTGTTGATGGTTCCATGAGTTATTAGTAATATACGAGGAAGTCAATTCCATCAGGTTTATTTATTAGATCCATATTCGTCACCATTTGCTGAAGCGATTTATCAATTAGCCACTTGTCCTTCCGGAATCTTATCGTTTTTCCTTCTCCTACCCTTCATACAAGACCTTTGTCAAAGTCTTGTCTTAATTCAAGTAGATTCTTCCATTGCCATGAAGCATTCGTCCCGCATTTGTAATTCTAGAGGTAGGATCCTTTAAGGTATTTTTCTTTAATAATTTTGACCCATATATTGTCTGGTTCTGCCATGATTTTTCACAAAAGTTTCATTTGTAGTACTTTATTCATGCCTTCTACTTTCCTTATTCCGGTACCACCTAGGGATCGAGGTTTACAAATTTTGTCCCAACTGATCAGTGGGTGGAAATTTGGTCCTTTATTCCAAAAGAAAAGTCTATTAAGTTTGTCTAGTTCATTGTGGATACTTACTAGTAGCATAAAAGACTGAATTAAGTAACTTGGTTTTGCGTTAAGATTAACTTTTAATTAACGTTATTCTTCCTTCTTGAGACAAGGACAACGCTTTCCACCTAGTGAGTTGTTGCTTGGTTTTAATAATGACGGAATTAAAAAATATCTTTGTTAACGCGTCCATTGATAATAGGACAACCTAGCTACTGTTCTAGATTGGTAGATACGTATATTCCTAGATGTCTCTGGATGCTTCTTTTGTTACTTTGATCAATGATAGGAGTAGTTTGAATTTGTGATAGTTAATAATTTAACCTGAGATATCACAACAATCCTTCAACACTTATAGTACCTTATTATTTGCTTGTATGGTTGTCTTAGTGAAGATAGTAATGTCGTCGGCAAATGCTAAAAAAGGAATTCTAGTCCCATTTTTCGTGATAGGAAAGCCGATAGACTCAAGGTTCTCATCGGACACTTTTTGTATGTTTCTAAACAAAACTTCCGCACATAAGTTGAATAGAAGTGGAGAAAGTGGGTCGCCTTGACGTAAGCCACGTTGCGGACAAAAATACTAGTGGGGAAGTCATTGATTAAAATAGAGTAAGAGACTGTAGAGATGCACTCTTGAATCCAATTTCGAAATTTGTCCCCAAATCCGAATTTTTCTAACACAACTTTTAAGAATTCCACTTGACTTTATCATATGCTTTTTCCATGTCCATCTTTATAGCCATGCACCCCTCTTTTCTTTTCTTTTTTTTTTTGATTTAAAACCATGGAAAATTATGTGGACTATGAGCACATTGTCATGGATTGCTCTATTTTTAACGAATGCGCTTTTGTAACGGGTGAATTAGTTTAGGTAGAACTAAACTTCTTTTTGCTAAAATTTTAGAGATAATTTGTATACAATTGATACTAAGCTTATAGGTGTGTGTAGTGAGATGTCGTTGTTGGATTATCAATTTTTGGAAGTAATGCAATAAATGTATGATTAAGTTGTCTAAGAATTTTTCCGGTTTTGTAAAAACTCTTCATTGCCCTAGTAAATGTTGGGCCGACAATGTGCCAGTATTTTTGATAGAAACAAGGAGGCATCCCATCGGGTCTTGGCGATTTATCCGTACCTATAGGGCTTCCTTGATTTCATTTGTGGAAAAAGCAATTCCATATTGATGTTATCGATTATAGATATTTCTAGTTGAATAACTTGTAATTGACTTTGAAGTTTACTCATGTCAATTATTGATGCTTTGAAACGGGTCTTGTAGTCTTTTACAAACTCTTCATCGATTTCAGTTTCTTTAGACACTACCAAGCCATCATTCTTAGTAATCGTTGTGATAAGTTTTTTTTATTTCTTTGACCCGTAGCTTTCCTATGATGGAATTTCGTGTTCTTATCGCCTAATTTTAAATTTCTTGTTTTAGCTTGTTGAATCCAATACTCATGCTGATAATCCACAAGGCACACTCCCTTTTCATGTTAAGTCTGATGATTTTGTCGTTTAGAATTTGGTCAAACCGTGCACAAACTTAGTTTTTGGAGACCTTCTAGCTCATCATCCACTTTTTAAAGTTGTTTGTGTATGTTGCCAAATTTATCATGACTCCATTGTTTGAGTTTTTGCTTGAGTGGTTTGTCTTTTTCGCGAGATTGAACATATGTGTACCTGGGAATTGTGTACTCTATACTTGTTTTACGAGGTTTTCACACTCTTGTTTTTGCATCCACATTGTTTCAAACCTAAACGGTTTATTCTTGACAACGGCATGCGTGTTTTGAAAATAAAAGGAGATCAAAATGATTAGAGTTCGTCAATGCATGGTTTCTAGTATGGAGACCTGTATATTCTTGAACGATTTTCAGCGATGTCATAACTCTATCTAATTTTTCGTATGTGTTGTCATCACCTTCTTTCTTTTTCTTCCAAGTAAGATTCTTTCCTATAGTGGGCAGATCACTTAGGCTATACTGGTTAGATAGTTGTAATAACCTATCGAACTTGTTGTTGGCGATAGTCGGGGCCTTTTTTGTCGGAAGGTTCCAACAACTATTTGTAATCTCCAATGACAATCATCGGAAGGTTTATATTATTCATTTCACCTTTTAATTGTGACATGAATATATTTTTTATTTGTTCATTTGGAGGAGCATAAATGAATATAATCATGGATTCAAATTTAGTATTTGTATTTGTGTGCTTTAAAATAAGGAATCTTTCGGCTGATTTAATAATCTCCATTTTTCACCTTTAATTTGATATTCTTTCCATAGAAGACATAGTCCCTCAGCAAACCCCAATGCCGGAATGAAAAAATTTCTATCAAAACCAGCGCTTTTCCAAACAGTTTCACCAGGTTCATCCTTAGTTTTAGTCTCAACTAACATAATCATTTGAATGTGAAAACTCCACCTCGATTATATATATGCAAATATGATAATGGAAGACTTAAAACAAATGAGCGGTTTTTATTCTAACAAATATCAATTCTATTTTTAGATTGCTTGGTTTGGTTTTGTGTTTGTCAAATGTATACATGCCTTGGAAAGCATTTCAAAGGATGAATGGTGGCCTTGAAAACAAATACAAGGGACAAGCACAGAGATTGGAAAGCATTTCAAAGGTTCAACACGGAGGCCTTGAAAACCATTTCAAGGGATCAAAGCCAAAGCCGTAAAACAAGATTCAAAGAATATAATGGCTCGAAGGAATTCAAATCAATCTCCAACAATCAAATCTACCAAGGATCAAAACAAGATCTTCCAAGAAGATATCAAGAAGATTTGGCTAACAAGAAGATCTCGACCAACAAGAAGATTTGGCCCAACAAAAAGATCTTGCAAAGATCTTAACCAAATTGACGCAAGATTAAAGATTTCTACCCAACGGATCCTACAAAGATTTTGAAGATCTTCAACCAAAGATCCTCAACAAACTCGAAGTTTCCGGAGAAGAGAATCAACGTCCGTTAAGGAGATGAAGAAGATAAGGAAAATCTACAACGGCTATCTCATCTCAACATACACTGTTTTCTATGGAGAAAAAGAAACATCAACAACGGTCATCTTCTCAACGGCTAGAAGACTTCTCCATCGAAGACTATAAATGAAGATCATGATTGAAGAAGAAGAACAATAAGCTTACACGGAAATATCTGAAGTCTTCAAGCAATCCAAAAGCTTCTTTATTTGAACCAAACGTTTTTATTCTTCTTAGTTTACAAAAGCTTTATTCCTTAGAGAGAGAAAAATACGAGAGCTTCATTGGAATATCTAGAGAGTGTTATACTCGAGTGTGTGTTACTCTGCGAAGTAACTAGGCTATTATAGCTAGGTTAAGAGTTGGAACTAGATCGTAGGATTGGCTATTGTGAGAGAAGAAGGGGATTTCTTCTAGGTTGTATCTAGGAATCTTGGAAGCTGATAATAGATAGTTAGATCCTACGGATAAACCCTAGGACGGAGAGTAGGCTATTAGAGCCGAACTTCATAAACATATCACCGTGTCGATCTTTTCATTTCCGCATCATACCTTGCTTTATTATGACTAACGTTGCTTTGCAGGTTTACAAAGTCAAGGACCTTGAACTGGTTTTCAAAGCCCTTGAAAACCAGTTGCGTCACAAAGAGCTCAAATCGACATCAAGGCCTTCAAAATTAGTTTCAAAGCCTTGAGATAGCTTTTTGCGAAAATTCTCATACTCTATTCAACCCCCTTCTAGAGTATATTTATATCCTTTATATTCACCTTACGGTTCTTCAACTGGTATCAGAGCTAGACTCACGTATATTGATTTAACCATCAATGAGACTAATCATGAAATCTATAGGTGATGGAGAATTTGATCAAGGAAGATCCACATCTCGACCACCACTCTTCTGTGGCAAAAACTTTGCCCATTGGAGAGCACTAATGAAGATGTTTGTTATTGATCAGGACATGGAACTATGGAGCATTATCCAAAATGGCCCTAAAATCCCAACCACCACGGTTGAAGGAGTCCAAGTTGTAAAAAAGGAAGCTTACTTCACACAAACCGACTTGGATAATGTTTCAAAGATCGAATTACAAGGCCATGAACTTGCTTTAGTGTGGATTGTATGCAAATGAATTCAACCGTGTCTCATCATGCAAGAGTGCAAAAGAAATATGGGACAAACTGGTTGTCACATACGAAGGAACAAGTCAAGTCAAGGAAACAAAGATAAACATCTTCCTCAGACAATATGAGCTATTGAAGATGAACTCAAATGAATTAGTCAAAAAAATGTTCACAAGATTCACCGAGATAATGAGCAACCTGGACTCACTTGAAAAAGTCTTCACAAACGAAGAGAAAGTAAGGAAGATTCTGAGGAGCTTACCTAAAGCCAAGTGGGGACCAAAGGTGACTGCAGTCGAAGAAGCTCAAAATCTCACAACACTTCCTCTTGACGACCTTCTTGGAAAACTCATCACTCACGAGATTGTTCTTGGTGAAGAAGATGTAGAGCTGACATCTAACACAAAGAACCTTGTACGAAAATCTAAGAAGGATGAGATACCATCAGATAAGGAAGACAATGATGATGAAGATGAGGAAGATCCATTTGTCTTGATCTCTAGGGGTCTTGCGAAGATTCTTCAAATGAAGAAGCGCTTTACAAACAATAAAGAATATCCGCGAACATCAAGACCTCGGGGTAAGTTTTCTAACCCTAACAAGAAAAATAAAGTTCGGACTTGCTTTGAATGTGGTAAAACAAATCATCTTGTAAAGGATTATCCACAAAATAAGAGAACAACTTTAGGAAGAATGATCGAAAGAAGAAAGTTATGGTAGCTTCATGGAGTGATTCAGATTCCACAAATGAATCAGAAGACAAAAAAGAACAAGCAAACCTTTGTCTCATGGCCGATCATGAAGAAGATTCAGATCACTACGTTGACAACGTGGTAAGTACCATTATGTCTCAACTTAAATCTAATCTCACGCAATTCCTTAAAGACATAATCATATGTGATAAAGAACATAGGATAAGGATAAGTTCCTTGAGAGAAAAGCTTCTCAAATAAGGGAAACGATTAAGTGATATGTCTTTGGAAATTGAAAATCTTAACACTGAAAAGTTAGACCTTGATATCAATATTAAGGCCTTGGAATCAGAATATGCAATTCTCAAGGGCAATCTCTCTTCTCTTCATAGAGAATATATTGATCTAAAGAAAGAAAAGGTTGATCTAATTGTGATGTGTCAAGACCAGAAGGTTGCACTTATTCAATTCACTCGTTCAAAAGCTAACCTCGAAAGGATGATGGGTGAGCAACAATCTTCTCTTAACAAAAATGGTATAGGCTATCACGTAAGTTTTCCTATAAAAACGACTACCACTTTTGTCAAAGCTAAAGGAAGTATTCATAAGCCCACATGTTTCTATTGTTGTAAAAAGGGTCATGTAAAATCAACATGCCCATATAGAAGAAATGATCCTTCCATCATTAGAAACACTTATCCTCTATGTCTAAGGAAACAAGTTAAGCAAATATAGGTTCCTAAAGGTACTAGACCACCAAACATGATTGAGCCTGAATATCAACCAAAATATGTCATTTGGTCGACCCGGAAAGGTTGATGTTTGTTGTTTTGCAGGATAACACCAAGGTAAAGGAGCATAAATGGATATTAGATAGTGATTGCTCACGACATATGAGTGGAAAAAGCTCACTGTTCTCAGATCTAAAGAAGCAATCATCTGGAACCATTATGCTTAGTGATAAAGGAAAGTGTAACATTATTGGCATTTGTAAAATTGGTTATAATTAATCTAACTTCATTGATGATGTCTATCTTGTTGACTGTTTGAAGTATAACTTACTTAGTATCTCTCAAATATTTGATAAAGGCAACAAGGTGATTTTTGATTCAGAAAAAAGTGAAGTTCAAGATAAGATATCAGGTGATGTTGTCCTTACAGCTCCTAGATGCAACAATGTTTATTCTATGAGTACTAACCAAGTTTTAGGAACTAAGCTAAAGTGTCTCAAGGCCTTGACTGACGATCCAAGGCTTTGGCATAGAAGACTTGGTCATGTAAGCATGCATACAATAAAGAAGTTACTATCAAAGGATTTGGTACGTGGCTTGCCAAATCTAAACTTCAAGGTAGATGAACTATGTAAGGCTTGTACACAAGGTAAACAAAGAAGAGGTTAAAGAAGGTTGTAAGTTCCTCTCGACCCATTGAACTTTTACATATGGATCTTTGTGGTCCTATGCGTGTCAAATCTCCCAAAGGTAAACTGTACATCCTTGTCATTGTGGATGATTTTTCTCGTTTTACATGGATATCATTCTTACGGGAAAAATATGAAGCCTTGTTTGAGTTTTCAAAATTGTGTAAGGAGTTGCAAACTTTGAGAAACCTAATTATCGTTTCGATAAGAAGTAATCATAGTAGAGAATTTGATCAACTAAAGTTTGATTTGTTTTGTGAAAAATACGGTTCTACACAACTTTTCAGCTCCTAGAACTCCTCAACAAAACGGGGTTGTGGAACGTAAGAACCGCACCTTAGAGGACATGTCTAGGACCATGCTGTTAGAAAATAGTTTGCCAAAAAGTTTTTGGGCTGAAGCAGTCAATACTGCTAACTACATCTTGAATAGATGTTTAATCCGCCCTATTTTGAAAAAGACTCCTTACAAACTCTTTAAGGAAAATAAACCTAATATTTCCTATTTTAAACCCTTTGGATGTACGTGCTTTGTCCATAACAATGACAAAGACAACCTTGGTAAATTTGATGCACGTAGTTACGAAGCAACATTCATTGGATATGCTTCAAATAGCAAAGCTTATCGTGTTTATAATAGACGTACCAAAATCGTTGAGGAAAGTATTCATGTTATGTTTGATGAAAGCAATAATGGTACTTTAAGTAAACGTTTTGCATATCTTAATCTGAATCAACATGGAGATCACAATTCTAATGGGGAAGAAGATCCTAAATCTCAAGAAAAGAATATGCAAGAAAAGATTCAAGATACCGGAGAACAATCTCAAGACCTTGAAACAGAAAACTGCGATGTCAGGACTCCATTTTACGGCCTTGAAACTCAAGTTCAAGGCCTTGATATAGGTTCCAAGGGAAAGACTCCAGCGGTACCTGAATCTAGTCGAGCAAATGAGCCCCAATCTTCAGGATCCTTTCCATCTTACAAAAGAAGGAAGTTTCAACATTCTTCATACCATCCACCAGAGAATGTGATCTCAGATCCAAATGCAGGAGTTCAAACTCGATCTAGAGTTAACAACCTATGTGAATTATCGGTGTTCGTGTCTCTTATTGAGCCCAAGAACTATGTTCAAGCTCTTCAAGAACCCGACTGGATCATGACCATGCAAAATGAACTAAATGATTTTGAGAGAAACAAAGTTTGGGCTCTCACGTCTAGACCGAAGCACCAATCCGTCATTGACACAAAATGGGTTTTTTGAAACAAGTTCGATGAAAGTGGAAAGGTCATTTGAAACACAACACGACTTGTAGCTCAATGATATAACTAGGAAGAAGGTATTGATTATGAGAAGAATTTTGCTATGGTTTCCAGGTTAGAAGCCATATGTATGCTACTTGCTTTTGCATCTTTCATGAGCATGAAGTTATTTCAAATGGATGTAAAATATGCTTTTCTAAATGGCTTATTAGAAGAAGAAGTCTATGTTGCACAACCTCCTGGTTTTAAAAATGGTGAATTTCCGGATCATGTTTTTAAACTGGACAAAGCTCTTTATGGTCTTAAGCAAGCTCCTCGAGCTTGGTATGAAAGATTGTCCAAGTATCTCCTTGAAAATGATTTCAAAAGAGGTTTGATTGACAAAACTTTATTTATCAAAACCAGAGGCAATTATATATTAGTAGTACAAATCTATGTTGATGATATATTAATCGGTGCTACTAACGATTCTCTATGCAAGGAATTTTCAGATATTATGTGTAGGGAATTCGAAATGAGCTTAATGGGAGAGTTAAATTTTTTTCTTGAACTTCAAGTTACACAAGCAAAGAAAGGAATATTTCTCAATTAAAGCAAGTATACCAAGTACTTGCTTCAGAAATGCAAAATGGATCAATCCAAGGTAGCAAAAAATCCTATAAGGTCCACTTTTTACTTGATCACGACAAGGACGGTAAAAGTGTTGTACAAAAGGAGTATTGAGGTATGATTGGTTCTTTGTTATATCTAGCCGCTAGTCGACCTGACATAATGTTTAGCGTGTGCATGTGTGCAAGATTTCAAGCTGATCCTAATGAATTCACACTTGATAGCTGTGAAAAGGATATTTTGGTATCTCAATGACACTAAGGATTTAGGGTTATGGCACCCACGTCAAAGCTCGTTTCACCTCATTGGCTATTTAGATGTTGACTTCGCAGGTTATAAGGTCGATTGAAAGAGTACTTCTGGATGTTGCCAATTCTTAGGGTCATCTTTAATCAGTTGGCACTCCAAGAAGCAAAACTTGGTCGCTCTATCCACAACTGAGGCAAAATACATAGATGCGGGAGCCTATTGCGTGCAAATGCTATGGATAGCTCAACAACTTCGTGATCTTGGCTTTGATCTTAAACGTATTCCATTTAAATGTGACAATACTAGTGCTATTTCGATTACTAAAAATCCTATGCAACATTCAAGGACAAAGCATATCGATGTAAGGCATCACTTCATACGTGATCATGTTTAGAAAGGTGATTTTTTGATATCTTTATATCAACTAACTTGCACCTTGTAGATATATTTACTAAGCCTCTACCTAAGGATCAATTTAATTTTATTAGATTAGAGCTTGGTATGTTGAACAAGGAAGCATTAACTTAGAGGGAGTAAATCGTTTTATTTCCTCCTTCGAATGCAACCCATTTGTCAATTTCAAGGGCCTTGAAATGAAACTCAAGGGCCTTGAAACGGAATTCAAGGGCCACATTGAAAATCACGGATCTATTTAGGGATTAATATCTTTTAAATATTTTGATCTCTAAATTTTTTTAAAGAAAGATTTTTAAATGATTTCAAACGTCCTTATATTCAGATTCAAAGAATTTTTGAAAAGTGGTTACAAAATTTATAAAAAGAATTCTAATCAAAATCGGTTTTTCCAAGATATTGATTCTTTCAAGATCTCATTAAGCCGAAATTGATGTGACTTCTTCCCTTATATATCATTTCTCTCCCTTCTTTAACTTCTTCCGCTTCAACTCATTTTGCAAACTCATCTGCTTTACTCTTTCATCTTCCAAAACCTTTTTAACTTCTCTCTCAAAAATTCTCCATGGCTTCCAAGAGAACATCCACTAATGAGGCATCATCGTCGGTCACCAAACGTCACAGGGTTGTGCACCTCTCCTCCGACTCTGAATCTTCGTCTCCTATGCAAGATTTTGACATCTGCACAAGGACTAGCCTTCCCTTGAACTGGTTCAATAGCCACACCGCAGTTGTCAAGTGGCTTGATGGATTCAAGGACCAGAATCTTTGCATGTGTGAGTTGGTGGACCTGGAACTCTTTATATCTCTCGTCTCCCCTGCATCACTATGCTACGAGAGAGTTCCATTTGGAAGATCCTCAATCCAGAGGAAATTGCTTACCCAAGGTTGACAAGACTCTTATTCATCAATCTTACCGCCATAAGAGAACGAAGAGAGCTAATTCTTGAGTCTGTGGTCAAAGGTAAGACTATCGCTCATTCCTCTCTAGTTATTGCCCAGATTCTAGGAATTCCTACTTTCAATTCTTTCGACCATCCCCACCATGCTAGAACTGTTAGTTTGGCCAAAGAACAATTTCTTCTGCTCAACTCTCCACCACAACCCACTTTGACCTCTTTGACTCTCGAGGCCAGAATCGTGTGTGTTATTCTTGTGAGGTGTATTGTCCCACGAGTTAAATGTCGGAATGTGCTGACAAATCAATTGTTTGCTTTTATGTATCATGTGTTAAATGGCCTTGATGTTGACCTCCCTAGCATCATCCTGAATCACATGCTCCACATGTACATGATAAATGCCCCCAGCGATACCTCTCTCCCTTATGCCAATCTGCTTCCAAAAATATTTCACTATTTCTCTATTGATTTGGCTGATGAGGAACAACACTATGTTGTTGAAGAACTCGATGAATATTTCTTTGACAACATAGGAATTAAGAAGACATGGTTTGGAGAGTGGGTCTTTAAAGAACCAACCACTTGGTCGTTTTCCACAACACAAAGACTTGACGCAGTAGAGATTGGTCTGGATTCACTGAGAAGGGAGATGTTGACATTCAGATCCGAGATCACAGATAAGTTAGACGAGTCACAGGATCTGCTGGCCATACTGATCCAGAAGATCAATAAGATGTTTCATGTGAATTCCCTCTCTTTAACATCTACGAGCAGTATCAAGCCCTTAACCGAGGATGATGCCAAAGCAACTACGAAACATACTGAAGAGGTTATGAACCAATGCTACAAGATTGTGAAAGATCGCCCAATTCTCCAACTTGCTCTTGAGGATCCGGATATACTATAGATTGAGGAGTATGGTCTAGTGAAGAAATACAAGAACGCGAGAGATCAACGGTGTGTCGACGAGTCCTTCAAAAACTTCGACTTGAAAAACGCTCATGCTCGCTGGAAGAAGAAGTGCCTCGACGAACTCTATGGGAAAGGACGTCTGAATCCCAAATGGTTCCGGGAGTAGTGCATCACAACCTTGATATGGATGTCAAGGCCTTGGCATCTATTTCAAAACCCTTTGGTTTTGATTTCAAGGCCTTGATTTATGTTTGAGGGACTTCCACTTTAACTTTTTGAGGTTTTTGGAAATACTTTTTAAGGGTCTGTAATCGTTTCAAACTCCCGCGCGTTAACTATTTTTTTTCCTTGTTGAAAGACAAAGGTGGAGAAATTATGGTGATCCAAAATTTCGATATTTCTGCATTCTGCATTTTAAGTTTTTCTACATTTTAAGTTTTTTTTGATATTATTACATATGCATCACTAACTTTAAAATGCAGGTACAATATTTGTGTTGTCTTCCATCAAGGGGGAGATTGAAAGCTCCACCTCGATTATATATATGCATATGTCACAGGCCGAGTTATTCCTCAACTCATACCTTGCGGCTCTTAGCTATATTGTCGCCCCCGACAAGCTAAGATCAGCCTTACTCCTCGACGCTCCTTGACTATGAGCGCTTCGTCTAGATGGCTAGGTAAGCTCGGAGAGTTGTCGGCAAACTTTCCCTTTATATTACTTAAGAGAACTTTACAATTGAGAGCTTTTTACAAGAGAGCTAGAATGCTTGGAGTTTGGTGGATGATGGAAGTGAGGGGTGACCTCCCCTACTTATAGCCTTGGTCACCTCCTCTTCGGGAAGGTTCCGGAACCTAACTCTCCTAGGTCATTCCGGATCTTTCCTACCTTGACCTTATCCTAACGACTCTAGAATTTTCCCTAAGACTCTAGCTAATTCTTCAAGGTTCCTTCGAGTTCTAGAAGTTTCCGCTTTCTTCCGGGGAGATCGGCCTCCATCCGGATCGTCCCACCAACTTCTACACAAGTCTAGAGACTTCCTCCGGTTTCTAGCTTTTCTTGATCCCTCCGGTGCCTTTGGGGTCTCTTCTTGATCCTTCCGGATCCTTCCGGATGCTTCCGCCATCTTCCGGAATATTCCTCCACCTTCCGGAATATTCCATCACCTTCCGAAATGTTCCGCCGTGTTCCGGAGTTCTCTTGAGCATTCCGGATCCTCTTTGATCGCCCCGGATCTTTCCGGAATACTCCTTGTCTTTCCGGTGTGCCATCTTGACAAGGTTTTTGTCTAGCCTCCTGCTTGACCTTCTTCACATGCCATTGTCGCTTGGCCTTGTAAAATGGTGTCATGATGATGTCTTCCGGCAAATCGTCTTGTCTTGCCGGTCTTGGCATTATCACGGAAGACCGGTCCGTGACATACTCCCCCCTTGTTTTTGCAACGTCCCCATTGCGAGTCCGTTCTTAAGGTCTTCCTTGACCTTGTCAGCCCCTTTCTCCAAAGAGGTTTTGTCTTCCAAAAGCAAGCATTGCGTCTCCTCCCCCAATGTGTCCGCTTCATCTCCCAAAGGATCCTGTTGCGTCTCCTCCCGCAACATGCCAACTTCTTCTTTTGAATGCTCCCGTTTTGTCTCCTTCCCTAACGGGCTAGCCTTGTATTATTCGGTGTCCCCGGGCAACTTGCCATCCTCACATGCCCCGAATGCTCTAGACTCCTCCTCTGGTCCAGCAACATTGCATGTCTTCACGGCCCCGAGCCTTAATACCCGTTT
This sequence comes from Fagopyrum homotropicum, assembly GCA_033239125.1. Lineage (NCBI taxonomy): Eukaryota > Viridiplantae > Streptophyta > Magnoliopsida > Caryophyllales > Polygonaceae > Fagopyrum > Fagopyrum homotropicum. The sequence goes on from BSWB01000006.1 coordinate 88,089,181, forward strand.
ACCCGGCTCCTCCTTGGGTAGTGACTCTTCCTTCTTCACTCTTTGTGGACAGTCACAGTTTAGATGATCACCGTTAAACTGAGGCATTTGAATTGCCTCACTCTGGGAATACTCTTCTCCATATCCCTGAGCCTAAGTGGCTCCCTCCTCGGCTCTTCATTCTCTACTGAGACTATCGCGGAAAGTTTGTTCTTCGTCGGGCAATTCCTTATGAGGTGCTCCTCTCCACACAAGAAGCAACTCAACCGGCGTCTTTCCTTTGTCTCGGCCTTGTCCTTGTTGAACATGCCCCTTCATTCCGACGGACCCTCGTCGTCTCGTTGGAACTTCCACCTTTCCAAGGAACTCTCGTCCATGCGAGACCTACTTCTCCTATTGACTAGAGGTATTTCTATGGTCGTCTATACCCTATCAAAATATAATCTCGACTTAGCACTAAAACAAGTATAGTGGTTAAGTAAGGGTCGAACCCAAGAGAGTTAAGGTATTTTATTAGATTTAATTATTGATTATAAGAACAAGTAACAAAAGGGGGGGGGTTGATTGAATTGATGCACACAAAAACTTATGAAAATGAATAACGCAGCAAGTAAGACAATAATGGATGAATCTACACTAGGTTTATTCTAAGCATGCGATTGCTACTTTGGTGAGTTCCTTTTACAAGCTTTCAATTAATCTCCCGTCTCGATCATATATATGTGTTGAGCCAACCAGCATCAACACAACTTAACAGGTTAGTGTTCCGTAAACCTACAAGAACAATTAACAAGTTAGCTTTCAAATAAAGACTAAGGGATATAAAGAATAGATTAAAACCGTTAACCTTATCTTTATATTTGTGTTCCTTTTCTTTAAGTAATTACAACCCGTTATTACTTAAAGTTTACTACTAGATTAAAGACCCGAACCCGGAACCTATTAACTCTAGTTCTTTGCATGCACTTTAGAACCTAAGGTGCTCACTCTTAAGTGTAAATCAAACATGCAATTAGACAATAAAGATCAAGGAAACACAAAGCATTACTGAATGAAAACTTATATTAAAGATAACTTACAACCAAAATAACAATACAGCTTCAAACCAACCCAATGTAGCAAGGGAGTTAGCAACTCATTACAATGGAAATGATGAGAAAATTGGATTCTAAGTGGAAAATGATGGATAATAAGTTGATAATTCTAGCAATCAACCAAGGCCTATTTATACTACAAAAGACACTAAATACGAGCAAATGACCGGCCCAAAACAGCCACCTTTAATGCCATAAAGGTGGTGTAAATAACCGGAGTAAAGCTTCTGTCGTTGAACCGCAGGGGCGGCCTTCAACTCCGCAGGGGCGGTGAAGGCAAAAACGCTTGATCTTCTTCATGGGTGCAGTGGTGGCTAGGCAATTCCGCAGGGGCGGATCTTTAATGCTCTTCAAACGTCTGACTCTTCAACTTCCTGCCGTTTCTGATGCCAACCCGTCGGGGCGTCCCAGTTTCAACGCAGGGGCGGTGACACAAACACCTCATCTTCCAGCTCCTAGGTTGAGGCGCAAGCAGAGACGCAGGGGAAGGCGCAGGGGCGCTGTTCTTCGCTTCTTCAGGGCAAGTCACCATAGGGGCTCCAGGGGTTGACGCAGGTGCGGTGACAGTCTTCGTGGTTGGCGCTGGCGAAGGCGCAGGGAGCGCTCCAGAGTAAGGTGTCACCCGCAGGGGCGGTGACAAGGCTCCGCGGGGGCGGTGAAGCAACAGAAGCTTTGCTTCGTGAACGAACTTCACTCCTAAGTGCTTATAACTCCTTCCTTAGCTTCTTTTAGTCTTCTTCTTCTGGACCAAGGAGTTAGTAGCATAAACCGACACAAATGCAATAAAAAGACTCTAAAAACTATCCTAAATGATAGTGATTCCATCACATATCAAACTCCCCCATGCTTAGATATTTTACTCGTCCCGAGTAAAACAAATGACAGCAACTAGACTCAAAGGCCTCAGGAAGCATGGGTAAGTAGAAAAGACAATGAAAACAAAAGAAAAGCAAAGAAAGAAAGAAGGAAAAGAGAGGGAATGTGAGAAAACGGTGTGAAACTACCATCCTTATTGCTCCAAGAGTGGCCTACCCGGACAACCTCCTTATTACTCCCCTTCTTATGTCGCCAAACGCCGGAAGGGAAACCTACACTCGGTGTCGCTCATTTTGCCAAGGTGCCCTTTCGGGTTTTCACCTTGCCACGTTTCTTCTTTTCTTTGATGATCTCACTTTAATCTCATATCCCTCAAGTCCAATTTTGCACCAACCTAAGGTTGGTCGGACTACCTTCTTTTTGCCTAAACCGCCCTTTTAAGTTTTCGGTTTATCCAAGGATTTTTCATGCCTTTTTCATTTTCTTTGGCTTTTTCTTCTTTTTTTTTTATATGAATTTCAATTGGAATTACAATTCATAAGACTCAATGCAAAACAACTCAAAACAAATCAAAACAAACTGTACATGCAATGATATGTCCCGCCCCCATACTTGAAGATCACTTTGCCCTCAAAATGGATATGAAGCAAAGATAAATGTGGGAAAGGGAAGAGAAAATATACCACTAGTGGGATGGTCCTGCTGGACCATCCGGACCCTCCTCTGGTGGGTATGGAAAGTGGCTGAAAAAGTGCTCCTGCCGGCGGTAGAGCGTGTCGATGCGGTCCTCCTGAGCATTCAACCTCTCTCTAAATGAAGTCTCGTAGCTAGCTTGCCAAGCCAGCTGCTGAGTCTCTAATTGCTGCTAATGAGCCGCCTGCCAAGCATCTTGCCGGCGGTCAAAATGGGTGGTCATGGAGGAGGTGAAGCTGGACTGCAACGCCTGCTGCTGCTCAAGCATGGACCGCTGGTACTCGGTCTGCCATGCCTGGTGCTGGGTGGTCAGGGCGGCCATCTGAGCCTAAAGGCTCTCAAGAGCTGGATCGTCCTCCGGTGTTGCAGGAGGCATCTCCTCATCAGTGATTGGAGCCCAACTTGAACCCGCAGCATATCTCTCAACAATGTCCCCCTGAGGCTGTCTCGGAGCAAAGGGGTTAGCTGGTATGTATAACTCGGAGAGCTCGTCTCCGAGTGGAAGTGGTCGGGGGAGGTATGTGATGTGACTCTCATCTACCAACGAGAGCCAAAAGAGGTTCTCCCTGTCTCTCCTGAGGAGCCTGCACCTCCTCACCATCCATTCCGTGTACAGTGGGGCCTCTAAGCCTTCGTCCAAGTCAGGGAGGTCCATCACCTGTGCAGCCAACAAAGTGATCACCCCACCTCCCACAATGTCTCGTGGCTCATTCTTCTTAATCCGCTTCAAAGCGGTAAGGAAGAGGTATGGCCAATCTAGTACCCAGTTGTTTGTGGGAAGGCAGGCGTATTACAGGGGAAGGTCTTTGAGGACAACCATGTTCTCCTCCTTGTTTCCACAAAAGACACTCATGAAGATCTTGGAGATGAGCCATAAACAGGGGTGAGTGAATTTGTTGGAATACTCACCCCCTCCATGAAATTCGGATCTGGTGGTGCCCTGCCAAAACTCACATAAGTCAGGTGTCGGGATGGGTTCCCACCAGTCTTTGGAGGCACCAATAGTCACCCCTAATGCCTTCTGCAATTGGGTGTAGTCCAATATATACTTTCTCTTGTTGAACTTGAAAGAAAGTCCAACACAACTATGGTCTACCGTTTCCATGTTGAATGTGGCAATGAATTGGCGGCTGAGCTCAGGGTATGTTGGAACATTCATTTCCAGGAAATCGCCGAGCCCAGCATTATTGAGGAATGCCTGCATTGTAATAGCTAGGATTTTCGAATTCTAATTAATGTTGATTAACTTAATCAATGATAGTAATTGACATATAACTTGCGAAGATTGCGTAAGTATTGAGGGTAAGTCCCACCGTTATGTTCCTGGCGTAATTGTGGGCTTATGGTGAAATTTTCACTTTTTCCCCCAGGTAATTATTTTTACCCTCCGGTATTATTTGGAGCATTTGGGAGCCCCAATTAATAAAAATGCAGTTGAGAGAAATGATTAGGACATCGGACATGTACTAGATATGAAATAACATGGAAAGGCAAAACGGACAAAAGAGTCGATATTTCGTTTCTTAACGGCTAAGAAAGACGGCTTAGGAATACACGTTTTCCGAGGCAATTGTAGAATAATTATCCCTACAATATTCAAGATCTATTATTCCAATTTTGAGAAGTTTGGAGAAGGGGGTTCAACCCGCCATTGGATCGATAAAAGGATAATTATCGACTTCGCTAAAGGATAATTATCGACTTCACTATAAATAGCGGAAAATCGTTTATTAATATATTTCCTTTCACGTTTCCTCGTAAAAGCTCTGATTTCTCTCAAACTTCAAACTCAGATCTACTCTCCGTTTCTAATCCGATTTCAATTCCGTTTGAGTTTTTGGATTCCTCTCTTCATTCTCTTCATATCGGTACCGAGTTTTTGCATTTCCGAGCAAATAAGGACCTGGTCGAGCATATATGTCACCAGGACAGTTCTGTCGCTCAAATTCCAGTGAATTTGATGTTGTACATGCGTAGCCTGCGTCGTTGTGATTCCGAATCTTCTTTTAGATCGTCAATTGGGTTAGTAACAAATAAGTTATGAATTTATTCGTTTTCCGTACTGCAATTTGGCCTTAATTGACCTTAGGCTTTTCAAAATGGATAATTAGAAATTCCATTATGATCATTATATTATTCTGGTGTTTGTGGGTTGTTTGTTTGATGAAATCTGATGACAGGTGGGTTTAGAAATGGTCTGCGGGCAAAACGTTATTCTGGTAAAATTTAATTAATTAATTAAAGGTTAATTAATTAAATTAGGATTAAATTTGAGATTGATGAATACTGATTAGATGCATGCTAGGTGTCAGAATGAGTTGAGGATCATGATGATGTTATGGATATTGGTTATGGCTTTAAGGTTTAGTATGTGTACGAGTATGATGAGATGTTATGTTGAGGATATGCCTTAGGCATCTATGAATGTGTTGAGGATCTGAGGTTTAGATTTGAGATATAGGTTGGTTGTGGTTAGTGAGATGAGTCTCCTAACCTTTGCAGTATGTGATTGTGTGTGTCTTGCTATTGCAGGCGTTGATTACTTCCCCAAGGGGAAGCTGTGACGTGGTACAGGTTACGAGTATATCAGGTAAGTCCATAGGACTTACTTAACGTGCAGTTGTGGATTGTATGATTGTGATGGTTGTGTGTGTTCATATGATTATGCACTTATAACCTAAACCGGACTAGGATGACCATTCATTACATTTATTTGGCCCAAGTGTATTATAACGGGCGGTAACCGCCGGTCTCCGCCTACTGGTTAGGAGGAGGTGCCCTGAAGATGATCTCACAGGAGGGGACGAGTGAAGGTCACCCCCATGCAAAACTCCTGTGTTACGTTGGATGGGACGGGGTTCTTGAGGCTCCTCGTGTTACAAAAGAAGTTGAATTAGTAATAGAATAACGTAATAAAATATAATAAATGAATGTGTGTGGCATTGCATGTTTGAGATGTTGATGTGTGGTTGTGCTATTACCTTCATGCTTTTTATTGTTGTAGCTAATGGTTTCATACCGTGTTGTAGTGTTCTGCGGGTTAGGAATACTGCAGAGTAAGCCAGATGGTGTGACAAGCCGAGGACTTCTGTACATTAGGATGCGTGGGATGTGGGATCTTTTGTGGTTGTGGTTTATGTTGTTGTTTTGTACTCGGCTGTGAGTTTGTAAACTCTTTAGATGTATCATACTCAGCTTTTATGTATTTTATTTTAATCTACCTGCGCCTTGTTGTAAGATCCAGTGAACTTGTTGTCAAGCTAGGGTCAGGATCCATTGTGAGATCCTAGCCCAATGTGACACTCCAAGTCCCGCGGATTTGGGGTGTTACAGAGTTGGTATCAGAGCCTTAGGTTGACAACAATGGCACTTGCTATCTGCAATAAAGGTAGAGTGGATAAATAAATAGAACCCACACTGGGTCTGACTTTTCAAAAGGTTTTGGTTTTAAGCGAGTACAGATGTTTTGGGATAGTATGTACAGAAGTCGTCACCCATCTTAGGATCTCGACAGTGTAGATATATATATATATATATATATCTTTTATGTGCTGATATATATATCGATACATATGGCACATATATATAGCCTTATAAGTTTAGGGGCGTATATTCTACAGATGGCTCGGACTAGAGCAGTATTTGTAGTGGGACGAGATAGGGGTACACCCCCTCTTCCTTCAATTGCGCCAAGTCAGGGACCAGTATCCGCTGCTGTGTTGCCTATGGCAGAGAACGAGTTTGAAGAGGATGATCGTGTCTCCATGAGTAGATTCGAGTTTCAAGAGTATATGCAGCAAGTATATGAGGCGGCGATAGCGGGTAGATCTACACCGGATTTACCAACATCTGTGAGATCAACTGAAGCTTCTGGATTAGAGAAGAAACAACGGGTTAAATCAGTAAAAGATGAGGTTGGATATCCGGGTTGCAAAGCGAGCCCGACTTATGGACATTTGAGTACTTCTCGTTCACACAGACTTCTGGTGAAACGAGGACGTTTTACAATTGTGGGAAGCCTGGACATGTATGTCCACAGTGTCCAAGATCGCCAGTGACTTGCTTTACCTGTGGTAGATAGGGTCATAGAGTTGTTTTCTGTAAGAAAACTGGAGTGGCATCACGACAGGGTTTTATTTCTACTAGTGTGACAGGAGGTGGTCAGAAGACACCTCAGCAGCAGACGCGGGGGCAGTAGAGAATCCCAGATCATTTGCCTACTCATGAATCCGTTCCCAGGCTGAGTAGAGGTAAGGGTCGTGGTAGGAGTACCACAGATACTAGAAGAGCTCAAGGTAGAGCCTTTGAGTTAGGCAGTGCAGAGGAGCCATCCGTACTAGTGGCAGGGATGAGATGTATATGTCTCAACTGTGGTTATCCAGATCATCTGCGCTCTGAGTCCCCATGGCACCGATAGCTTGCTTCACCTGTGGTGAACTAGGCTATCTGGCCCTTTTCCGTCAGCAAAGTAGTGTTTCTTCTCATCAAGACCTTCCTCTTTCCGATGCAGAAAGAGTGGAAGTGGAGGCTGTGGCGATGACCTCAGTGATACCTGAGGAGCATAGATATGAGATTGAGTAGTGATATGCAGTAGAGCTTCGGGCGTTAGTTGTTACAGATACCATTCTTGTTAATGGTTTACCTAGTGGAGTTTTGTTTGTTGTGAGTGCTATGCACCTCTTGTCTTTCGATGCATATGTTAAAAGTTAACTGTGGATACAGTAGAAGATAAATCTTCCTTTATAGGATTACGAGTTACGGGTCTTAGGTACCCACGAGATATGTGGTTGTTCCCTTTGTTCAAGGACTTGTGTATGGCTTAAAGACTTCTTTGTCATGCCTTAGGTGTATGAGAAGGTCTTTATGTGTGTGGTGCACGAATAGATATCATGTTGGTTTAGATAGTAGTAGGAGGACTATTCTAGTCTCTACTGAGATCGACTAAGTAGAGGTTTTCCGAGGTTATGACCTTTGAGGAGGTGAGTTGTCTTTAGTGCCGTATGAGCAGCGAGGTTGATAACACCAGAGGGTGATGTTTTTTTTATGTTTTGCCATGAAGGAAAGAGATAGTTCCACGCTGAAGAGTATTCCAGTGGTATATGATCTTATAGACATGTTACTGAACCGTCTAATCTATCGCCTCAGCGGATTGAGGACTTTGATATTGTGTTGAAGTATGGTACAAGATTGGTTGGGAGAAGGCCTATGAGGTATATGGCTTGTTGAGTTGTTAGAACTTGAAGAAGCAATTTGAAGTGTGGATTGAGATGGGCTTCGTTCGCCCTAGTATATTCATCGCTATGTATTGATGACTTGTCGGATCAACTAAGAGAAGCAATTGTGTTCTCAAGATTTCCATATGATTAGGATATCATCAGTTAAGGATGAGAGAGCAACATGGGCATAGGACAACATTCCATACCCTTTATGGACATTACGAGTTGTAGTGTTGTCATCTGAGTTGAGGAACGTCCTACTAGTCGTTATAGGAGTTGATGAATAATGTCTTCATCTACTTCCTTGATCAGTTGGTGGTAGACCTTATTGATGATGTTTGGTGTACTCTCACAACGGAGAGGAACGTACCGGTTATTTGAGGACGGTTTTGTAGAATCTGAGGGATAGAAGCCAGTATGCTATGCTCCCTAAATGTGAATTGAGATGCCAGAAGTAACCTTCAAGGTCATGTTGTTCCACCAGTAGGATCATGATTGATGTGACGAGGAGTAAGTATGAAGTCTTATGGATGATACTGATGAACATTAAGGGGATGCGTAGTTCTCGGCTCAGCCGATTGCTACCAACGCTTTGAGGAAGGATTCTATGTGATTGTGCATCCAATTACGAGTCTTCTGAGGAAGACCACCATAAGTGTGTAGTTGAAGTAGTATGTCGGAGTTTTGAAGAGTAGAGGAAGCATTTGAACTCTACTTCTATTCGGTGATAATCAGAAGATTTTGGGAATCACGTGACTACGGTGCTGAGAACGTATGAGGAGAACTGCCCAACTCATTATTTTGAGTTAGTAGTGGTAGTTCAAGTGTCCAGATTTGAAGGCAATATCGGTGTGATATTTCATGTTAGATTCCAACCGATCATAAGAGTTTGAAGCATATTTTTATGCAACATGAGCTGAATAACCGCGAGCGTCGTTGACTTGAGTTGATCAAGGAGTTTGATCATGAAGTTTGGTACCATTCTGGCAAGTGGCAAGGAGAATGTGGTAACTAATACATTGAACAAGAAGACGCCTCGAGAGAAGGCAATTGTTGGAATTGTTGTACAACCTCGGTTGTAGAATGATCTAGGTTGGTTAGAGTTGGACCTACAACTGCTGATAAGGACGTTAGTTTGATGTTTTAGGGGTTCTACCTGATTTGTTAGATGAGGTCCAACAAAAGCAGGGGACTTTTCTGACCCTGAGGGAGTTTGATGGAAGGATGTCTCATGGCGAGACACCACAGCTCTTTAACGGAGCAGAAGGAGTATGAGGTGCCGCAACTGCGTCTTTATAACCGCTTATGCGGAGTTGAGTGGAGAAGATTAAAATACAACCATAGTACACCTTCTTTAGTACATCCATGTACGAATAAGAGGTACCCTGAAGTAGTAGATCAGGTTAAAGTGTTATTGACCTAGAGATGAGCTCATCCACTACCAGTGCTGTAGTGGAAGTGAGAGGACCTTTCTGTGTACTTGTGATGGGATTGAGACCCAGTAAGAGTTTTGGTGTTATTTAGATTATTGGTAACAGATTTACGAAGTCGACACGTTCCATCTCTACGGAGAGACGTGGTCAGTTAATGAAATAACAAAGGAGTACACTAGACAGATGGTGGGACTCCATAAGTGTACCGGGGACGATCGACTATGATTGTAGTAGACGGGTTACTTTGAGGTTTTGATAGCAGATTCAGACTGCTTGGGGAACGTGTCTACACTTCATGATTTAGATTTACCTCAGATAGACGGTCAGTCTGAGAGGACCCTCCAGACCGTAGAGAACATGTTGCGAGCTTGGGGGATGGATTGAGAACAGGGACGATCTGTTTATCTCCCACCCGTTGAATTCTTATACCACGACCGTTGGCATGCATCTATAAGGATGGTCCCTATGAGACATTGTGTAGACATGGGTGTCATACACCTTTATGCGGGGATGAACCTGACAGTACCAGGGGGTTAGCGCCAGAGCAGATTCAGGAGGATATAGCTCGAGTAACATTAATCAGAGAAAGGATGATGGCTGCACAGAGTCACCAGAAGTCGTATGCAGATTGGAGGCGTCGACCTCTAGAGTTCAGGGTAGGAGCTCATGTCTGGTTGAGAGTATCTCCGACGTGAGGCGTCAGACGTTATGGCATAAAGAGAAAGCTGAGTCCCCAATAGGTCAGACCTTTTGAGATACTAGATAGAGTTGGGAGAGTAGTGCACAGATTGGCCTTGCCACCGAAGTTAGAGGGTGTTCACCCTATGTTTCATGTGTCTCAGCTGAGGAAGTACATACCAGATCTGAGGCACATTGTGAGTCATGATGATCTAGTGGTTGAGCCGGACCACACTTTTGCAGAACAACCTTTTGCGGTTCTAGGAAGAGAGGTGTGAGACGCCTGCATTCGAAGGATATTCCTATGATGAGGCTACGTGGGAGACTGAGGATAGTATCCAAGGAAACTATCCAAATTTTTACGCCGGGACAGATGCACTTGTAGGATCCACGATTAGATTTTTGTGCTATCTTAGTGAGTGTATGTTATGCTATGTTCTTATGTGATATGTTGTGTTTTCGTGCTAGCTGTGAGTTGTGCATATGATCTGTTAGATCTTGTTTGCTAGTACGAGATAGGTATAGCTGGAGATGATTCTTTCCTCCATGCTACGGTGTATGTGTTAGGATTATCAGGAGATGGTTCTTTCCTCCATGCTATCTTTGATGGATATAGTGTGAGTGGAGACGGTTTCCTCCACATAGTTGTGTTACGAGTACGATTGGCTGGAGACGGCTTTCCTCCATGCCTTGTGACGTGGTTAGTAGTTGGCTAGAGATGATTTTTCCTCTATGCCTTTGGATAGCTTTGTGATCTTGTTTATGGAGTTGGTGATTCCTCCATGCTGCATTTTGAGGTTATAGAGTGTTATAGGTTGATACATTTGAACGGAGATGTGATACCTCCGATAGAGAGAGTGTTTATACCTCGGCGTATGGGTCCGAGAAGATTTGGGAATTGTTCAAGTTTCGGGACAAAACTTTTTTTAAGGGGTGTGTGATGTAATAGCTAGGATTTTCGAATTCTAACTAATGTTGATTAACTTAATCAGTGATAGTAATTGACATATAACTCGCGAAGATTGCGTAAGTATTGAGTATAAGTCCCACCGTTATGTTCCTGGCGTAATTGTGGGCTTATGGTGAAATTTTCACTTTTTCCCCCGGATAATTATTTTTACCCTCCGGTATTATTTGGAGTATTTGGGAGTAGAGCTGTCAAACGGGGCTGACAGGTCAAGTTCGGGTCGGGTTATAACAAGCTCGGGTTGGAATTGGGTCGGGTAGAAAGTAGGCTTGATTTTTACACGGGTTGTTTCGGGTCAGGTCGGTTTGGGTCGGGTACCAAATGTTGGGGTTAGAACGGGTTATTGGGTAGCATCGGTTCTTTTCGTGGTGCCAAACGGGGTTGGCGGGTCGATTTCGGGTTGGGTCAAACGGGTCCGCGGGTCGAGTTCGGGTCGGGTCAAACGGGGTCGGGTTGAAATCGAGTCGGGTATAAATAGGTTTGTTTTTGTTAGTGGGTTGTTTCGGATCGGGTCAATTTGGGTCGGGTACTAGTTATTCGGGTTGGAACGGGTTATCGGGTAGACTTGGTTCTTGGGCCATAACAAATCGGTTTAGTTGGTTCTCGGGTCACTTCGGGCCGGATTATTTTTGTTTTTTAATGTTTCGAGAGGTGCCAATTAAGGTGGGTCAAGTTCGATTTGCTCAAAGATGATATGATTTCTAACATCTTTATTCAGGTCGGTTTTGGATGGTGTAATTTTTGAGTTAAATCAAAATTACCTAGTTATGTGAATATTTTGGTCTAATAAAATATGGAATACGCAAATGATTTTAGTTGGATCGGATAATTATTCACCAATATGATTAGTATGGGCGGCAAAACCAATTTTATCCGCCAATCCGGTCTGAAAATTTCGTTGACTCGATCCGAAAAACCCCAATATTTTAGTATCCGTTTTGATCCGGTTAGAATCCGATAAGGGAGATCTTCCTGGATCACCGGGTCGGATACGGATCAAGGTTTTAGGCATCCGAATATCCACGGATATTCGAATAATCATGGATATCCGCCTATCCGGATACTCATGGATCAGTGGCTCATCGATATCCATGGATAATCGAATATCCAAATATCCGTGGATCATCAGATTAATCGCCTCACCAGATCGTCTTAGGCATCCGAGTACCCGTTTTGTTTTATGAAGGATAAATCAACATTGTATGTACTAATATTTATATTTAAAAAAGTATATGTATTTAATGGGAAAATATTTGAGTTAGCCAAAACAATGAATTAATAATGTTAATTTGTTACAACTTAATAACTTATGCACACTTGGTTACTTTATAAGTTCATAATAATCTTTTACTATAAGTGGGTATGATTTTAAAATATTAATTCTTATAAATATGATTATAATTTGGTCTTAATAATAATCTTTTAATAGAAGTTGGTCTCATTTAAATGAACGAATGTCTATAATGATCTTTAATGATAAGTTAGTCTCGTACTCTCGTTTTCAGATATAGTTATAAAATGTAAAGATATAGATATCTATTGTTTTAAAACCTTATTTTTATTTTCTTATTATAACGTACTTTAATATTCTATATTTTTTTTATCATCTATATACTTATCTTTTTTACTTTGATTTGTTTTGTGCCTTTTAATTGTTTTTTCATTACATTTTGTGATAAACAAAGTAGCAAATATATATCTGGATCAAACGGATATTCAGATCAATCGGATCCGGCTAAATCATTTTTGCATATTCAGATCAAGAGGATATCCGGATCAATCGGGACAAACAAAAGTCATTCGGATCATCCGGATATCCGTGGATAATAATCCGATCCGATCCAACCAAATCATTTCGCATACAATATTTTGGATTCCAGATCAACCGGACATCCGGATAATTATCTCATCCGATCATGGAAAAATGCCGGATATCCAACCAAATACGGATCGGAATGGATATCCGAATTTAAAACCGGGAGATATTTAACACGAGTGATCATTACAATTATCTCGATAATTATTGCTAGTGAAGAAAGATAATTTATGAAAATACAAGAAATTTACTGGTACTAAAAAGGAAAGAGAATATTGAAAAACAAAACACATTTATTAGTATTTTGATATAAGGCGTTTATCTTCTTCCTTTGTTAATCACTAACATTTATAGATGATTTTAAATTGATATTTTTTAATTAATCTAATTTAATATTTATTAAAATGTCTTTATTACTATTATTATTATTATTATTATTATTATTATTATTATTATTATGGCATTCAAAATTATCTTCTACTTCATTTAGCTAATTGTCGACCAAGGGTTAATATTAACAAAAAATATTTCATTACATTATTTTTATCTTAAGAAATTAAAGTAATCTATGTCTATTCAATTAATCAAAGTAATCTAATAAAAACAAAATATAATATTAGAGTGTGAGAACAAATGTAACTAATATTGAATGGATTAAAAAAATACTAAAATCATCTTTCTTATTCTCTAAACTTAATTTACCGGGAGATCTCAATATTTACAATTATATTTCTTATTTTATAACCTTAATTTGCAATTTGCTGAAAGATCTTGACATTTAAATTTTATGAATATCAAAAAGTAATGCTATTAAATAGGAAATACAATAATAAACACATTTATTTAGTATTTTTAAAACCATTCAATATTGGTTACAATTGTTCTCTGTTTTTTTTAGATTATTTTGATAAAATAAACATAAATTACTTTGATTTATTAAGATAAAAATAATGTATTGAATATATTCTTTGTTAATATTAACCTTTGATCGACAATTATCTAAATGAAGAAAAATGATATTTTAAATGTCATTAAAATAATAATACAAAAATTTTAATTATTACACAATTAGATTAAATAAAAATATCGGTACAAAACATCCATAAATGTTAGTGACTAGCAAAGGAGGTGACAATACTTATATGAAAATATTAGATTTTTATTTTATCAATATTAGCTTTCCTTTTAGTACTATTAAATTTTTTAAATTTTCATAAATTATCTTTTTTATTCACTAGCCATAATTATCAAGATGATCTCAATTATTAGTGGCCATAATTATCAAGATGATCTCAACCTTTAAACTTAATCAACGGTTTAGATCCATACAACTTCACCATGAAGTTGTTTTTGAGCTTCACTAGAGCCGGACCGGGATAAATACTATCTATTTTCTTTCTTGATAAATCATGTCAAATTATCAATTTAACTCAAAACTCAAATTCTATTAATTCAAATTGAATAATTTTATATATTGTAAGAGAAAAATAAAAGATGAAAACTTAACATATTCTATACATATCATGAACTTATGATACATGTAAGAGTATTATTGTTTTAAAATTTTAGGTTTAAATGTGTAATTTTATTTTTTTTTATCAATTTACTCCGAATTAACATGTCATATTGGCTTGGACTTCTTCATAGTTTATAGTGCATACTATCACATCATTTTACTTCACATTATCAAGGTTATCTAGGGTCGGGTTATTTTGGGCTAGTGGCTCATTTCAAGTCGGGTTACTTTGGGCTAACATGTCATTTCGGGTTGGGTCACTTCAGGCTATCGAGTCATTTCGGTCGGGCTACTTTGGGCAATCGGGCCATTTCGGGTCGGGTTACATCGGGCTATCAGGTCATTTCGGGTCGGGGTTACTTCGGGTTGTCGGGTCGTTATCGGGTTATTCTACTCGGGTTTTATCGGGTCCGGGTCATTTTCGGGTTCGACCGTTCGGGTTATTTATTATTTCGGGTTAAATCAATATCAAGCGGGTCGGTTCTGGGTATTTTCTTTTTTTAAAAATTTTCGGGGCCAGGTCAGGTTCAGGCTCGGATTTGTCGGGTCGGTTTCATGGGTCGGGTCAACTTTTGACAGCTCTATTTGGGAGCCCCAATTAATAAAAATGCAGTTGAGAGAAATGATCAGGACATCGGACATGTCCTAGATATGAAATAACATGGAAAGGCAAAACGGACAAAAGAGTCGCTATTTCGTTTCTTAACGGCTAAGAAAGACGGCTTAGGAATACATGTTTTCCGAGGCAATTGTGGAATAATTATCCCTACAATATTCAAGATCTATTATTCCAATTTCGAGAAGTTTAGAGAAGGGGGTTCAACCCGCCATTGGATCGATAAAAGGATAATTATCGACTTCGCTAAAGGATAATTATCGACTTCACTATAAATAGCGGAAAATCGTTGATTAATTCATTCCCTTTCACATTTCCTCGTAAAAGCTCAGATTTCTCTCAAACTTCAAACTTATATCTACTCTCCGTTTCTAATCCGATTTCAATTCCGTTTGAGTTTTTGGATTCCTCTCTTCATTCTCTTCATATCGGTACCGAGTTTCTGCATTTCCGAGCAAATAAGGGCCTGGTCGAGCATATATGTCACCGGGACAGTTCCGTCGCTCAAATTCCAGTGAATTTGATGTTGTACATGCGTAGCCTGCGTTGTTGTGATTCCGAATCTTCTTTCAGATCGTCAATTGGGTTAGTAACGAATAAGTTATGAATTTATTCGTTTTCCGTACTGCGATTTGGCCTTAATTGACCTTAGGCTTTTCAAAATGGATAATTAGAAATTCCATTATGATCATTATATTATTCTGGTGTTTATGGGTTGTTTGTTTAATGAAATCTGATGACAGGTGGGTTTAGAAATGGCCTGCGGGCAAAACGTTATTCTGGTGAAATTTAATTAATTAATTAAGGGTTAATTAATTAAATTAGGAATAAATTTGAGATTGAGGAATACTTGTTAGATGCATGCTAGGTGTCAGAATGAGTTGAGGATCATGATGATGTTATGGATATCGGTTATGGCTTTAAGGTTTAGTATGTGTACGAGTATGATGAGATGTTATGTTGAGGATATGCCTTAGGCATCTATGAATGTGTTGAGGATTTGAGGTTTAGATTTGAGATATAGGTTGGTTGTGGTTAGTGAGATGAGTCTCCTAACCTTTGCAATATGTGATTGTGTGTGCTTTGCTATTGCAGGCGTTGATTACTTCCCCAAGGGGAAGTTGTGACGTGGTACAGGTTACGAGTATATCAGGTAAGTCCATAGGACTTACTTAGCGTGCAGTTGTGGATTGTATGATTGTGATGGTTGTGTGTGTTCATATGATTGTGCATTTATAACTTAAACCAGACTAGGATGACCATTCATTACATTTATTTGGCCCAAGTGTATTATAACGGGCGGTAACCGCCGGTCTCCGCCTGCTGGTTAGGAGGAGGTGCCCTGAAGATGATCTCACAGGAGGGGACGAGTGAAGGTCACCCCCATGCAAAACTCATGTGTTACATTGGATGGGACGGGGTTCTTGAGGCTCCTCGTGTTACAAAAAAAGTTGAATTAGTAATGGAATAACGTAATGAAAGATAATAAATGAATGTGTGTGACATTGCATGTTTGAGATGTTGATGTGTGATTGTGCTATTACCTTCATGCTTTTCATTGCTGTAGCTAACGGTTTCATACCATGTTGTAGTGTTCTGCAGGTTAGGAATACTGCAGAGTGAGCCAAATGATGTGACAAGCCGAGAACTTCTGTACATTAGGATGCGTGGGATGTGGGATCTTTTGTGGTTGTGGTTTATGTTGTTGTTTTGTACTCGGCTATGAGTTTGTAAACTCTTTTGATGTATCATACCCAGCTTTTATGTGTTTGATTTTAATCTACCTGCGCCTTGTTGTAAGATCTAGTGAACTTGTTGTCAAGCTAGGGTCAGGATCCATTGTGAGATCCTAGCCCAATGTGACACTCCAAGTCCCGCGGATTTGGGGTGTTACATGCATGCTCTCTAACATGCCTAATTTTTCCAAAGTAGGAACGTGCAGAAATCGAGTTGCATACACATCCCGAACTTGCACAATCCTATACCTGACATGGAACTTTCTTGCTCTAGCATGAAAGTCGCTTCTTCTCAGCGTTCGATAACTTGTATTTCTTTTGTTTTTCCATTTCTTGCAAGTAAATAAGGAAAGGAATTAGAAAGTTCAGAAGTTGGTTTAAGAGACAAACCCTCTGTTGTGTTTTCCGCAGGGGCGGCTGAAGTTTGCGTAGGGGCGGCAACTTGCAGACGCAGGGGCGGGAGAAGAGCAGAGGGCGATTCTGGGAGCCTACGAAGGTGATGGCACTGGGGCTGTTCCGGCGACTTCTTTGTTGGTGTAGATGTCGCCAGCGGTGTTGAGCAGTGGAGGGAAGAGTGTGAGGGGCGAGGGTGTTGGAGAATGAGAGGTTTGAGGGGATGAGGTTTGTGTGTGGTGGTGGCAAAGGCCGGTGTCGCAGGGGGTGGTTGTGGCTAGGTTTCCGGAGGTGGCGCGGGGGCGTTTGCACAAAGCGGTGTGTGAGAGCTTCCGGAGGGCGCAGGGGCGTGGGAGGCGAGGCGGTGTAAGGTTCGAAGAGTGAATGGAGAGGGAGGGGAAGGGGCGGTAGTTGT
This sequence comes from Fagopyrum homotropicum, assembly GCA_033239125.1. Taxonomy (NCBI): domain Eukaryota; kingdom Viridiplantae; phylum Streptophyta; class Magnoliopsida; order Caryophyllales; family Polygonaceae; genus Fagopyrum; species Fagopyrum homotropicum. Next base: position 88,106,549 of record BSWB01000006.1, read on the forward strand.
AGGTTATTTTTGGGAAGTGTTTTTTTTTCTTTCCTTAATATGACCGCAGGGGCGGCGTTTCTCACCATGGGGGCGGTGACAAGGAAGAGGTCAAGGTGCAGCCTCAGCGCCGGGAGTGGCGCTGAGGATACTTGTCAAGGGTGGCCGCCGTAGGGGCGTAAGGGTGTCACCGCGGGGGCGGTGGCTTGTGTGTTGCAGACGCAGGCCCAACGCCGGGGGCGGCGCTGGCCATGGGTGTCACCACGGGGGCGGGGACACTGAGCCGCAGGGGCGGTTTTCTTGACAGAGGCTCCTCTTCTTATTTCCTCGGGTTGCCTCCCGAGCAGCGCCTTTGTTTTACGTCGTTGGCTCGACGTAAGGACTCTTCCTCTATGATTGAGCCTCCTCCAACATCACCTTGGGATTTATAACCGTATGTGAAGGTAATCCTCCGGAGGACCTAGTTTCAATCCTTGTAATGGCTTCCGCCATTTGACCAACCTGTTTTTCAGAGTTCTTGATGCTGGATTCTGTTGCTTGGACATGAGTAGAAAAGTGTTTAGTCATAACCTGCAACATATCTTTAGTTGTTTGATACTTACCTTGTCGGGGCTGCTAATGGTTTTGTTGATCCCTCCAACGAAAGTTTTTTTGATCACGCAAGTTTGACATGAAATTTTGTGCATAGGGATCGTTCCTAGGCCTTTGCTGTTATGGTTGTCCATAGCCCATTGCATTCACCTCAGCATCATCATCCTGGACTTGTGGGAACATGTCAGTTGGATGATATGGGTCAGCACACACTCCACAAGCTTTGAGCTATTGTGGGGTTCCCATAAGTGTTAGTTTCGTCACCATTTCATTCAGCTCCGCGAGCTCAGTGGAGATCTCACTTTTCCCGGAATTTACAACATGAACACCTCTCTTGGAAGGAGTCCTTCCAAAGTTCCGGGTCCCTTCCGCTAGTTCCTGAATTTTTTCAAAAGCAAGGTCAGGGGTAGAGTTAAGAATATTACCTCCGCAAGCCGCATCGACAATCCTCCTTTCGATCTTGAATCGAATATCCGTGGAAAGGACAGCTGGATCGGAGGCGTGCGAATCTTTCGAAGTACTCATAAAGAGTTTCATCCGCCTCTTGCTCGATGTTGCTTCTAGCTTTCTTCAAGCTATTCGCCTTCTTGGTTGGGAAGTATTTCTCCAAAAATGCCTTGTGAAGGTTCTCCCAAGTGTCGATACTCCCGGATGAAAGGTGGTAATACCAATCATCCGCTGAATCTTTGAGTGTGAAGCCGAATGCCCTCATCTTGATTTGCTCTTCGGTAATGTTGGTCGGCTTCATGCTCATACACACGGTATGGAACTTCCCAAGGTGTTTGATGGGGTCTTCACCACTTAGCCCATGAAAAGATGGAAGCAAGTGGATGAGACCCGGCCTGAGCTCAAAGTTGATTCCTTCCCCTAATGCCGGTATGATAACCGCAAGAGGGTTTTGAGCCAAAGTAGGCTGAGTAAGTTGACGAAGAGTACCATCAGCCATTTCTTGTTGGAGTTGTTGTTGTCTTCGTTGCCGGATGTGCATCCTCTCAATTTCTGGATCAAAAGAAGCAAAGCCGGAGTTAGTAGCACGGGTTTGAACCATAAAAATGGTTCAAACCAATAATCAATAATAACAATAAAAACACTAAAACTCTCCGGCAACGGCGCCAAAATTTGACTAGAGGTATTTTTATGGTCGTCTATACCCTATCAAAATATAATCCCGACTTAGCACTAAAACAAGTATAGTGGTTAAGTAAGGGTCGAACCCAAGAGAGTTAAGGTATTTTATTATATTTAATTATTAATTATAAGAACAAGTAACAAAAGGGGGGGGGTTTGATTGAATTGATGAACACAAAAACTTATGAAAACGAATAACGCAGCAAGTAAGACAATAATGGATGAATCTACACTAGGATGATTCTAAGCATGCGATTGCTACTTTGGTGAGTTCCTTTTACAAGCTTTCAAGTAATCTCCCGTCTCGATCATATACATGTGTTGAGCTAACCGGCATCAACACAACTTAACAGGTTAGTGTTCCGTAAACCTACAAGAACAATTAAGAAGTTAGCTTTCGAATAAAGACTAAGGGATATAAAGAATAGATTAAAACCGTTAACCTTATCTTTATATTTGTGTTCCTTTTCTTTAAGTAATTACAACCCGTTATTACTTAAAGTTTACTACTAGATTAAAGACCCGAACCCGGAACCTATTAATCCAAGTTCTTTGCATGCACTTTAGAACCTAAGGTGATCAATCTTAAGTGTAAATCAAACATGCAATTAGACAATAAAGATCAAGGAAACACAAAGCATTACTGAATGAAAACTTATATTAAAGATAACTTACAACCAAAGTAATAATGCAGCTTCAAGCCAACCCAATGTAACAAGGGAGTTAGCAACTCATTACAATGGAAATGATGAGAAAATTGGATCCTAAGTGGAGAATGATGGATAATAAGTTGATGATTCTAGCAATCAACCAAGACCTATTTATACTACAAAAGACACTAAATAGGAGCAAATGACCGGCCCAAAACAACCACCTTTAATGCCATAAAGGTGGTGTAAACAGCCGGAGTAAAGCTTCTGTCATTGAACCGCAGGGGCGGGCTTCAGCTCCGCAGGGGCGGTGAAGGCAAAAATGTTTGATCTTCTTCATGGCCGCAGTGGCGGCTAGACAATTCCGCAGGGGCGGATCTTTAATGCTCTTCAAACGTCTGACTCTTCAACTTCGTGCCGTTTCTAATGCCAAGCCGTCGGGGCGTCCTAGTGTCAACGCAGGGGTGGTGACACAGACTCCTCATCTTCCAGCTCCCAGGTTGAGGCGCAATCAGAGGCGCAGGCAGAGGCACAAGGGCGCTGGTTTTCGCTTCTTCAGGGCAAGTCACTACAGGGGCGCTAGGGGTTGACGCAGGTGCGGTGACAGTCTTCATGGCTGGCGCTGGCGAAGGCGCAGGGAGCGCTCCGGTGTAGAGTGTCACCCGCAGGGGCAGCGACAAGGCTCCGCGGGAGCGGTGAAGCAACAAAAGCTTTGCTTCGTGAACGAACTTCACTCCTAAGTGCTTATAACTCCTTCCTTAGCTTCTTTTAGTCTTCTTCTTCTGGACCAAGGAGTTAGTAGCATAGACCGACACAAATGCAATAAAAAGACTCTAAAAACTATCCTAAATGATAGTGATTCCATCACCTATCACCTGTCCATGGGCCGCTCATTATCGCTCCCCGATGACTCATCATCTTGATCCGCTCCCCCACTTTTACCCTTGCTCCTCCAAGGATTACTTCGTTCCACACTCTTGAACTCGAACAAGGAGTCTGCTACCGTCATGGCTTCGGTGTGGGCTTGGACATTCCGACGTTGCAGCTCTTGTTTTGCCCATGTCTTGAGACCGTCTACGAAAAAAAGAGAAACTCTTCTTCTCCCATGTTGGATATCTGAAGCATGATCTCCCATAATTCCTTCACCTACTCACGCACGGTCCCACGTTGCGTGAACCCACGAAGCTTAGCCGGAGCTTCGTCATTGGCATAGGTTGGGTAGAACTGCTTCTTTAGTTCCTCCACGAACTCCTTCCAAGTTGTGATAGGGGTACCCCCGGTCCTATGACAAGTCTTACGCCTCCATCATAGCAAGGTAACATCACTAAGATGTAGGGATGCGGTGCTTACCTTGCATCCGTCTTTCGTGATTCCTACGACACGGAAGTATTGCTCCATGCCCCATAGGAAGTTCTCCACGCCCTTATCCGACTGTTCTCCCTTGAACTCCTTCGGCTTTGGTGCTTCCTTCTTGTGCGCAGGCACCATCACGAACATGCCTGCCCCAACGTCGGCCTTACATGTCTTCAACTCCTTCCTTAGCACCTCTATGTCCGCACGCATCGCCGTCACCATGGCTTCTAAGGCATCATCCTGCTCAAATAGGATCCCATGTGACTCGTTCGAGGCCCTTGAAAGCTGTCCTTGAGGCCATCTACTTCTTCTTAAAGGCCGTCCACACGACCATTAACGTCCTCAATGGCATCTACCATATCGCCAATCTTATGCTCTGCCTTCTCTAAGCGGGCTTCCATACTTGTCGCCATGTCCCTTGACGGTTCCCTCGGGGTCTTTTTGCCCTTCTTGCCTTGGTTGCCCTCTTCACAAACTCCGGACACACCTCCACTAGCCATCGTGTCTTCCCTCGGACCTTAACGTGCTCTAAGTCCCTGCCTACTTACCAACCTTCCTAACAAACGCTTGGCGATCTACAGAGAGCTCCTCTAGATCCGTACCCGTGCCTATTTGCCTCCCTTTGTTGTAAGCGCTTGGCGCCCAAATAGAACGATCATCCGAACCTTTGCTCTGATACCACTTGTCACGGGCCGAGTTATTCCCCAACTCAGACTGTGCGGCTCTTAGCTATATTGTCACCCCCGACAAGCTAAGATCGGTCTTACTCCTCGGCGCACCTTGACTATGAGGCTTCGTCTAGATGACTAGGTAAGCGCGGAAAGTTGTCGGCAAACCTTGCCTTTATATTACTCAAGAGAACTTTACAAATGAGAGCTTTACAAATGAGAGCTTTCTACAAGAGAGTTAGAATGCTTGGAGTTTGGTGGATGATGGAAATGAGGGTGGCCTCCCCTACTTATAGCCTTGGGCACCTCTTCTCCAGGAAGGTTCCAGAACCTAACTCTCCTAGGTCATTTCGGATCCTTCCTACCTTATCCCAATGACTCTAGAATTTTCCCTAATACTCTAGCTAATTCTTCAAGGTTCCTTCGACTTCTAAAAGTTTCCCCTTTCTTCCGGGGAGATCAACCTCCATCCGGATCGTCCCACAAGCTTCTACACAAGTCTAGAGACTTCCTCCGGTTTCTAGACTTTTCTTGATCCCTCCGGTGCCTTCCGGGTCTCTTCTTGATCCTTCCGGATGTTTCCACCATCTTCCGGAATATTCCATTGCCTTCTGGAATATTCCATCACCTTCCGGAATGTTCCACCGTGTTCCGGATTCCTCTTGAGCATTCCGGACCCTCGTTGACAGTCCCGAATCTTTCCGCAATACTCCTTGTCTTTTCGGTGTGTCATCTTGACAAGGTTTTTGTCTAGCCTCCCGCTTGACCTTCTTCCCATGCCATCGTCGCTTGGCCTTATCAAATGGTGCCTTGATGATGTCTTCCGGCAAGTCGTCTTGTCTTGCCGGTCTTGGCATCGTCACGGAAGACCGGTCCGTGACACATATGTGATCATGGAAGACTTACCACAAATGAGCGGTTTTTATACTAATAAATATCGATTCTATTTCTAGATTGCTTGGTTTGGTTTTGTGTTTGTCAAATGTATACAGGCCTTGGAAAGAATTTCAAAGGATGAATGGCGGCCTTGAAAACAAATACAAGGGACAAGCGCAGAGAATGGAAAGCATTTCAAAGGTTCAACACGGAGGCCTTGAAAACTATTTCAAGGGATCAAAGCCAAAGTCGTAAAACAAGACTCAAAGTATATAATGGCTCGAAGGAATTCAAATCAATCTCAAACAATCAAATCTACCAAGGATCAAAAGAAGATCTTCCGAGAAGATATCAAGAAGATTTGGCCAACAAGAAGATCTCGACCAACAAGAAGATTTGGCCCAACAAAAAGATCTTGCAAAGATCTTAACCAAATTGACGTAAGTTTAAAGATTTCTTCCCAACGGATCCTACAAAGATTTTCAAGATTTTCAGCCAAAGATCCTCAACAAACTCGAAGTTTCTGGAGAAGAAAATCAACGTGCGTTAAGGAGATGAAGAAGATAAGGAAAATCTATAGTGGCTATCTCATCTCAACATACACCGCTTTTTGTGGAGAAGAAGAAACATCAACAACGGTCATCTTCTCAACGGCTAGAAGACTTCTCCATCGAAGACTACAAATGAAGATCATGATTGAAGAAGAAGAACAATAAGCTTACACGGAAATATCTAAAGTCTTCAAGCGATCCAAAAGCATCTGTAACGCCCCATTTATTGGGTGCATTTCGGTTTTTATTTTCCTACTTTTATCGATATTTTTTTAGCTTAAATATTTTATAAAAAGAATTTTATGACGTAAAATATCTTTTCCGAGTATATTATTTTGAATACGTTCATTTATATCCGTACTATAAATTGCGGGAAAAATCGGGAAGTTTTCTGATTTAAAAATTCCGTTCCGAATACCTTTTGATCGAATTTACTCTATTACTCTTTTCCATTTTGTTATATTGTTTATTTTCCTTACTTTAATTTTTTTTCTTCTCTTCTTTTCTCTTTTTCTTTTTCTCCTTTTCTTGGTGATGACCGGCCGCTAATTGACCCCTCGCCCTCTACGCCCTGCGAGCCGGCAACTCGATTTCTTTCCCCCCGTCTTCTCATTTCCGACCCCTCGCTTCCAGTGCAGTCTCTTTGTCCCTCTCGAGTTCACCTACAGCCCCTCTCCCCATCCTCTTTTCTCTCTTCCCCACTTGACCTTCTGCCTTCACTAGTGACCCTGGTGCATTCCATCTTCTAGTCTTCCTCTATGAGTTGTGACAGGTGCAAGGGCCATTGGAGGGCAGGTGATGAGTTAAGCTCCTGGGATTTGTAAAATCGAAACCATGCTCGACCACCTCTATCCCTGGAAGCCGCAGCTGCTACACCCTCGACGCCCTCCTCACCTCACTCGGCTCCACCCTCACAAGCAGGCCTCCAACCTCAGTTTTTCGTCTCGCTTCTCTCGGATCTCTCCTCTGCAAACCGGACACTCAACTCGGACCCTCGCTCCTCCCTTTGTCTCTCATGTGAGCTTCACCACCGGACGACCTGAGACACTTCCCCTTGATTCCTCCTCTGCTGTCTGTCGCCCAGCCCAACCGTCGCCTCCTCCTTTTCCTTCTTCTCGAGCCTCTGTCGAGCCACCAGGGAAGAGCTGGAGAGGCCCGGTCTTGCATTACCGCCGCCGGAAAGAGAAGCCCCATCCCGGAGGAGTGCCAGCCGCCCTAACCTTGCACTGCCGGAGCTATCTACGCTGCCCTTCTCCCCGCTACATGAATCGGGTTTCAAAAAACCCTATGTTCCTTATTTGCATTCGGGCCCCCAAGTTTTGATATAATTACAATAGTGACCCACTATTTGTATTTGTAGTCTTGAACCCAGATTTTGGAATGTTAACAATATACCCTCCCGTAGAAATTATTTACATAAATGGATCCATATATTATATGTTGGTTATGACCCAAATTTGGAGATTTAACTAGTATGCCCTTTGTTGGATTATTTTCCGAATATGGCCCAAAGATTTACTTGCGGGTTATGACCCAAGTTTCTAAATGGTTAATTTTGCCCTAAAAATGTATTAGCGGTTTTAACCTTGATTTTTAAAAAACGAGTTTTACCTTAAGTTTTATATAAGTTACATATCACGTTCAAATTTAGCATATTTGTTAAATTTGCTTAGCTTTGGTTTTAGTTCCGGAAGCGCCCCGATAAAGGCCTAACGAGTCCAAGTTCGACTTCTGTCTTTTGATGTCACGTGAGTACCCTCTCCCTCGAGATTATGATCTTAACCGATTTAGTTATGTTTAGTATTAGTATCATGCTAGGTTGGATCTAGCATAATTTAGAGTGAATACCAAGTAGTTGTTTTGGGATCTTAGGCGAGTGTGAGGAGTATGTTAGACCTCATAGGTTTTTACATTGTTCTTGGATGTTGGGTATGATTTTATGAGCGGTAGTATGTTGTTGAGAGATCTCCTCATGCGTTGAGAGAGATGTGAGTGTTATAGATTCTAGGATGCGGTCCAAGAATTAGAGTCAAACGATCTTGCGTAGATCGTTTGTGTGAGATGCCTCAGACTTTTGAGTTGAGCGAGTTGTTGATATATATATCCTCTTCTGAGCAGGTTGTGGGCTCTTCCCAAGGGAAGCGAGAGTGTTGTGAGTTGAGTGTGAAGACGAGGTAACTCTCCGGACTTACTTAGCTTGTATTCCTTGTATTAACATCTATGTGTGTTTGGTGGTGTGTGGTTAGTGTTATGTTTGGTGTGTGTTTATTATTTATGTTATAACAACGAAACCGGACATAAGACGACTTTATATTTTGATATTGGCCCAAATGTATGATAACGGGCGGTGATAACACTGGTTAGCTCTTGCGGAGAGCTAGGAGGTTCTCGGTAACTAGCCCGGGCAAGTAGACGGTCAGATGCATTAGTGTCATTCCTTGACGGTGAGGAGGAACCGAGGCGAGATCATGCGGTTGTTCTCGTGTCACAAACCTAATTGATTTAGTAACGGGATATGACTTAATAATAATAAAAATATAATGAACCGAACTTGTGTGGTTTCGAGCATGTTGTGTGTTTATGTTTATTTGAGTGTGTGTGTCATCACCTTGATTCTAATGCTTTGAATATAGCTAGCGGTTTTATACTGATTGTTGTAGATTGTCCTGTAGGTTAGGAATGCGGTCGAGAGATTTGGAAGAGTGGGCAACCGGGGTCCGTATATTTTAGGAAGGGTTTTGTTTGGAGTTTGTATGTTGTATTTTTGTAGGCCGTGTGTATGGCTTATGGTCTTTGGAGTTGTGTTTTCTGCTGAAGTCCGTTGTTGTTGTCTTTCAGGTTTCTTATCATTGCATCAAAATGTATTTCGTTTTGGCCTTTATTTGTGCATTGTTGCAAGATCCGGTGAAATTTTTGTCAAGCTAGGGTCGGGACCCATTGTGAGGTCTCCGCCCGTAGCATCCCTAGTCCCGCGGATTTGGGGTGTTACATCATCTTCATTTGAACCAAACATTTTTCTTCTTCTTAGTTTACAAAAGCTTTATTCCTTAGAGAGAGAAAAACACGAGAGCTTCATTGGAATATCTAGAGAGTGTTATACTCGAGTGTGTGTTACTTTGCGAAGTAAATAGGCTATTATAGCTACGTTAAGAGTTGAAACTAGATCGTAGCATTGACTACTGTGAGAAAAGGGGGGGATTTCTTCTAGGTTGTATGTAGGACTCTTTGAAGCTAATAATAGATAGTTAGATCCTACGGGTAAACCCTAGGACGGAGAGTAGGCTATTAGAGCCGAACTTCGTAAACATATCACCGTGTCGATCTTTTCATTTCCGCATCATATTTTGTTTTATTGTGACTAACGTTGCTTTGCAGGTTTACAAAGTCAAGGCCCTTGAAATCACTTTCAAAGCCCTTGAAAACCAGTTGTGTCACAAAGAGCTTAATCAACATCAAGGCCTTCGAAATTAGTTTCAATGCGTTGAGATAGGTTTTCACGAAAAGTTCTCGTAATCTATTCAACCCCCTTCTAGAGGTATTTATATCTTGTATATTCATCTTACGGTTCTTCAAAATGTGTTCGTTATAACATGTAAGGTTCAAGTTAGTTTAAAAATTCTTTTTCTTCATATCCCTACAAATTCCATAATGCAATATTCGTTTATGGACTAATAATGGTATTGGGCGTTCAAATCCCATTGTTCCAAGCATACCTTCCATTTTCATAGTTTTTGCGAACTTAAAATTTATTTTACTATGAAGTTGTTAATCTTCTGAGATTCCATCATGCAAGTGTGGCCCCTAGGACCGTTTCCTCTCCTCTTAAAACCTTTGATGTGATATCAACTAAAAGTTTTTGGTACGCCAAGTTGTTAGGTTTGCATAGTGATCGCTACTAATTTTCTGCATCATGTAGGCAAATAAATAAACCCACCATCATATATTTTTTTTTTTTTTTTTGAAAAATTCCATCATATTCATTATCATCGTAGGTTACATCAACGCAAGGTTGTCTGGTTGGTGAAATTTTGCAGAAAACAAAGGTAAAGCTTGTTGACCCACGCTTTACTCTTGTAGCGTTGGTCTACTTAATGAAAAGTAGATTCTATTCAATTTGGTTTTGGGATTCATCAAGTGCGATTGAGTATATTATTATGAAGAACGATTGATTAGGCATAAAAGAAAGGAATAGCAAGAGAATTGACACAGGGATAGTGGCAGGGGTTGCACTTAATTAGAAGCGAGGAGGTCCTCCAGGGCCAGGGGGTCCCGGTGGGCCGAACATGGGCCCGCAGCAGCACTCGAATACACAGCAGCAGCAAAGGAAGTAGAAGCTGCTCCATCATCCATATATATGAAGCAATTAACGCCATTTACTTTACAAAGGAATTCGATTTAGAAATTAAGATGAGAAAGTTACCAGGTGGAGATAAGGTGGCAGATGGCGTGGCAGCAACCGCATGGACCGGGTGGTCCAGGCGGCGGAGGTCCCCAACCCGGTGGCGGCATTCCTTCTTCACTTGACAAACTTTTACTTCCCCCTTCTTCTGAGTTTAATTGGCAGTCATCTTTATAAATAGTCATCATCATAAATAGCGGTGGGGTAGTAAAAGGGAGCGGAAAGTGGGGTTATGATTGAATGAATTGCTGGAAAATATCCCCTCTCCACTCTCCAATAATGTCACCTTTTTTCTTTTTAATTAAGTTACATGTACATATTATGTTACTTTTTTCTTTGAAGAGTAGTTGGATTTGGTGACTAGCTGTATTCTCAAACTTGACACCTAACATGTTTTATATATGTCCCCCACGTGCTTGCCTTTATTCTTATCTCAAAACAGGCAGCCCAGAATGCGACCCCAGGAAAACCCCATTATTTTCCAAAATTCTCAAACAAACACTACAAACTTTCCTCCCCTCTAAAATATCTATTTTATATTCTTCCTCCCCTCTAAAATATCGGGACATAAACAAATTAACAAACCAACTACTAACAATCGTAAATCCAAGAACCACAAAACCAAACAAATCGTCAATTTACAAATCGGAGGCGAAGTACGTTCTTCAAGACTTTCGGAAACTGAAATCTCAATCCCAAACGTTAGTAACAAAAACAAAGGAAAAGAAAGAAGATTAAATACCGATTGAATTAGGGAAGTTACTCAGATAAGGAGGGTTGGATCAACTTAAAAAGAAACCTTGGCTACTCCCGCAAGGAATGCTTTCAATCTAGATTGATCAAATCAAGAACCAAATAAAGAGTGAATCACACATATGAAAAAAAGAGAACACGGATGTAGTTTCTTAGAACAAATGCTGAAATATATTATGTGTTGTATAATCGAATAATATTGGCAATACATGCACAATATTTTTCAGTTTCTAGAAACCAATCGGCCTATGACATCCTTGCGGATGAGGTCTTGAACATTTTCTGGAGCCTCTTCAATGTGCAGATCGGTATTGTGTCCATGTGAAGCTATCTTATCCGCAACCATATTAATTTTCCTAAAAATGTGTCGAGTGATGGAGATATTAAACTCTGAGTTGATAATCGAAATATCATTGATAATCATATCAAGTTCCCAAGGTGGTTTCCAAATACGATTGATCGAATTGACAAGCGTCAGATTATCTCCTTCAATCTCGATGAATTTAATTCTAATATCCTTGGCCTTTTGGAGACCATTTCGTAAGGCAATAGCTTCTGATTCCAAAACAGAATCAGCATCACACCTACCACTTCCAATTTCTATTGGGACGGCATTGTGATTTCGAATGATAAAGCCAAATGAAAATTTTCCGGCCGAGTTTTTTGAAGCATCAAAATTGAGTTTGTGAAAACCATTCTCTGGTGTTATCCATTTAATATTTTTTGTTTTTCTTCATGGTGCTTTAAATGCTATGTTATTCCTATTTTGGTTCATATTTGCTCTGTTCCACATTTCAATTTGGCTCAATGCTGAGTCTTTAATATTTTTCGGAATTTTTGTTTTGTTAAAAATGAATTGATTTCTTACCATCCATAAATTCCACCAAGTGACTACAGTGAGATTCAATTCTTTTGTTGATATTAATCCTTTTAGATCATGGAGAGCCTCGTCGATTCTCCAATTAGCAAAATCATAGTTTTTTAAGATCGTTGTTATTTTTTGATTTTTAATGGTTGATATCATAAAAGGACACCGGAAGAAGAGGTGTTTGGTACTTTCAGTATGGTGATTACAGAATTCACAATGCATTACAACGGAGATCTTTTGTCTGTCAAGATTTTCTTTTGTTGGTAGTCCATCCATAGCTAGTTTCCATAAAAAGTTTTTCATTTTGGGCATTACGTCCATTTTCCAAATCCAAGATTTATCCGTGGTAACCCCCACCTTATGTTTTTGAATAAATTTTAGAGATGATTTAGTCGAATACCATCCTTCCTCATTCCCTGACCAGTATAGCCTGTCCCGGATGTAACTATTGGGAAGATTATACTTTTTTTTTTAATTTTTTTGATAATATTCGGAGGTAGTATTGTACTTAATTGGTTGATTCGTTGGATGTCCCATGAGTTATCCTTCATGTACGTTGAAATAAGTTCTATATCGTTTAAAATGTTTGTGTTTGTCACCGCATCTTGCAGAGGCTTATACAGTATCCAATTATCCTTCCAAAATCTGATTGTTTTTCCGTTCCCAACCCTCCATGTGAGCCCTTTGGTAAATTCTTCGTTTAACTTAATTAGTTTCTTCCATTGCCATGATGTGTTCGTCCCACATTTATACTCCCAAAGTCGGGTACCTTTAAGGTATTTTTCTTCTACAATTTTAACCCAAATATTATCTGGTTTTGCCAAAATTTTCCACAAGAGTTTCATTTGAAGGGCTTTATTCATGTCTTCCGATCTTCTAATACCAGTTCCACCAAGGGAACGTGGTTTACAAATTTTATCCCAACTAATCAAGGGATGAAAATTTGGCCCTTTATTCCAAAAGAAAATTCTATTCAGTTTGTCCAATTCGGTATGGATGTTTACTAGTAGCATGAACGCCTACATGATGTAACTTGGTTTTGCATTGAGATTAGCTTTTATTAGCGTTATCCTTCCTTCTTGAGACAAGGAAGACGCTTTCCATTTGGTTAATTGTTGCTTTGTTTTCATAATTACTGAATTAAATGTATCTTTGTTTACTCGCCCGTTAATAATAGGGCAACCTAAATATTGCTCTAAATTTGTAGATAAATTGATCCCTAAATGACCCTGGATTCTTCTTCTATTACTTTGATCTACGTTATTCGTAGTTTGAAACGCCGATTTATGGTAGTTAATTATTTGACCGGAAATGTCGCAATAGTCTCTCAACGAAGTGAGGACCAAATTAGTAGCTTGAGTAGTTGTTTTAGAGAAGATTATAATGTCATCCGCAAACGCTAAGAAAGGAATTCTGATCCCATTCTTTGAAATAGGGAATCCTATGGATTTTGGATATTCATTGGATAATTTCTGTAAATTTCTAGAAAGAACTTCCGAACATAGATTGAAAAGAAGAGGAGAAAGTGGATCTCCTTGTCGGAGACCACGTTGTGGACAAAACATATTAGTGGGTGAGTCATCAATAAGAATAGAATATGAGACGGTAGAGATACACTCATGTATCCATTGTTTAAATTTTCCCCGAATCCGAATTTTTCTAAGACCGCTTTAAGGAAATCCCAGTCTACTTTATCATAGGCTTTTTCCATGTCTAATTTCAACACCATGTACCCCTCTTTTCCTTTTTTTGATTTGAACCCATGGAATATTTTATGAGCAATGAGGACATTATCCTGAATTGCTCTATGTTTAATAAAAGCACTTTGTAATGGATGGATAATTTTTGGTAGGACTAAGCTTAATCGCTTTGCTAATATTTTCGAGATAACTTTATACACCGTAGATACTAAGCTAATAGGTCTATAATGGGACGTTGATGTTGGGTTGTCATTCTTTGGTAGGAGAGCAATAAACATATGGTTAATTTGTCTGAGAATTTTTCCGGTACTATAAAAGCTCTTGACCGCCCTCGTCACAGCTGGTCCGACAATGTGCCAGTACTTTTGGTAGAAACCCGCCGGCATTCCATCCGGTCCCGGCGATTTGTCCGCACCTATATTGAAAATTGCTTCCTTTATTTCCTTTGTAGAGAACGGCATTTCCAAATTATTGTTATCTATATCAGATATTTCTTGGTAAATAACTTGTAGTTGACATTGCATTTTTTTCATGTCCATTGAAGACGCTTTAAATCGATTCTTGTAGTCGTTTATGAATTCTTCATTGATGTCCGTTTCTTTTGACATCACCGTCCCATCATTTTTTGTGATTGTTGAGATAATTTTTTTATTTCTTCGGCCCGTAGCTTTTCTATGATGAAATTTTGTATTCTTATCTCCAAATTGGAGAAATTTTATTTTAGCTCGTTGCATCCAATATTTATGTTGGTATTCCACCAAACAATCCCTTTTCTTACTTAATCTACCGATTTTTTCATTCATAGTTTGATCAAACTGTGAAAATCTTTGCTTTTGGAGCCCTTCTAGGTCTTCATCTACTTTTTGAAGTTATCTGTTAATGTTACCAAATTTTTCTCGACTCCATTGTTTCAACTAAGAAAAGTGAAGGAGATAATATAATTTAACTCCTAAAATAACAAACTAACTAGATTAGCTAAAATAATACTTTGATAGCATATAATTACACTCATAAAACAACAAAATCTAACTAGTTGAACCAAAAACATAATAGATCAACTAAGAAAAGTTAAGGAGGCTTGTGGATGCATTATGGATGTCATCTCCATCTTCAAATGGGCTTGGATCTCGGCTTTCTTCATCTGGTAGAAATAAGAGTGGATTTGGAAGTCTAGGCCCAGGCTTCTTAAAGCTTCTTGGATTAATTTAATGAATTAAAAATCTGAATTATAAATAATAGAAAATTGGATATTATTAGTTCTAAATCCGGGAACAACATTAAATTACTTTTTTCCGGAAGATTCCAAATGTGGTCCATAATTCCTTATCTTTATTCTCATTTGTGTTAAATCCGGTGTCAATTTGTGTAGTTCATATCACATCATGCCTTTTACTTGAACCTTACCTATCCTCAAGTTAGATCCGTAGAAACCTCTATGTGAAGGACAACACAATGTCTCAACACAGAAGATAAAACAATAAAAGCAATCACTCTAAGACCATTGTCATCTTCACATATATCATTGTCAAATATAGAAAACAAAGATCATAAATTCCAAGACCTTCTTGGATCAATTTAATAAATGGATCATCTAGATTAAATAAATACATAACAGATAGAAAATATTATTAATTCCAAATATGGGAACTTCATTCGGTTTCTTCATCTAGAAGTGATAAGGGGTTAGCCGTAGTAGATGGCCCAATCTTTCGACACCAAAAAGACTCGATAGAAACGCAAATAAAAGAGTTATGGAAAAGAAGATGATCCGATTGTTGGATGGATCGGTAGTTGGATGGATCAAGGTCAAACCCTAAGCAACGACTCAAAAGCACGATAAGACACGACATACCTTGTAACACAACCGACAACCGTTCTATAGAATCCTTCCGTACAAGCAGACACAAAAGGGAGTTACGATCCCTAGATCACCAGGAGGTATGCTTGTGAAAAGTTAAAGCACCCTAGTTGTCACGCCCAAGCAGAACACACTCAAACAAGTCCAAGTTGTAGGTCGAATATGACGTCTCTCACTCTCAAATTCCCGCACGGAAGGCCACAAAAATTGGTTGCAACTAGCAAATACCGAAAATCAAAGTGTTTATTCAATTTCAGGTTAAGAGAACAAGCGGCTCGAGATCCCTATGTATAGGATGTGGATCGAGTGGGCTGCAAGCAATCTAGCCCAAAGAAAATAATAAAATAAGATTCAATCTTTTAATAAGAAAGGATCTTCCCAGGCTTGGGTGTCAAGTATCTCTAGAAGATATGATTTCAAATCTACCTTTAAACTTCTCTATTAGAAAACTAGACTTATTTGCGAGAAATAAATAAAATAACATGGGCTCAAAACAACATTTAAAAGCCCGCAAAATTAACCCATAATTAAAAGATATCTTTATGGGCTAAAAATATAACATCGATCCATAATTTAGCCACAATTGTGACCCACCCATGAATGCAAATCATGTGTGCATGGCCGATTCATCCTCCATGCATGCACGAGCATGTAGTCGGAGTTTTGACATGTGCATGGTTAATTCTTCGCTTGTTCACGCTTGTCCTCTTCAATGTGCTTGGCCGGTTGGTTTGGGGGTGGATGTGGGTCCGGGGTCATCTAATGTTGAGGAGTGAAGTTTCTTCTAGATTGTCCTTCTCCTCCTTCCTACTTGTGGCGGGGTAGTTGTTGTTCGGGGCCTCGGACTTCGAACTTGTTGAATTTTGCAACGAGTTGATCCAAATTCTTTGGAGAGTATGTAGCTAGTCGTTTATTCCTTTAAGGGGGACCGTTGTTATCAACATTATTCTCTGTGGAAGAAGACATATTCACAACAAGCAAACGTATTAGATTAGAATAATTGAAATTACCCACTGAATGATTTTCTCTCTTTTACCCCTCCTTGAATGTGTTGTCCCTAAACTTATCTTAGCCAGTTTACGAGGTTCTCCTGCAATTGACAAGTAAAGATTTCGAACAAAACTCAGGATAGTACGTTGGGCACTACAAGATAAATAGGGGTAACCTTAATCTCAACGGGAAAGAACTTTTTATGAGGTTTTGTCAAAGGCAAGCAAAACCACTCTTGCCTACTTTCACAATAAAAACACAAGAACTTATAAAAGTCAATTGCATCTGATAACATGATTTATGACGTTAGTATAGGCATACATTTAGATAGTTTTTCCCGTTATTCGTGTACGGTTTGGCATTAGTTCACGACGTTTACACTCATTTCATGCATATTTCTAGAAAAGACGTCTACACGAGCTTTTGTCGGTTTTGTAGGTATTTCGGGGATCTTTTGGACATTAATCGATACATTCGAGGGTCAAGCCTCATGGTAGTACACATCCAAGGCTTTGAAGGAACATAATTGGAGCAATGAAGGACACAAGGACCCTTGTTGGTGCAAGAAATGGAGCAAC
Source organism: Fagopyrum homotropicum (assembly GCA_033239125.1). Lineage (NCBI taxonomy): Eukaryota > Viridiplantae > Streptophyta > Magnoliopsida > Caryophyllales > Polygonaceae > Fagopyrum > Fagopyrum homotropicum. The sequence continues at coordinate 88,123,491 of BSWB01000006.1, forward strand.
TCATGGCTAGATGATTATAATAAGTTTCTGTTGAAGAAAATCGACCTACACTCAGGAAAATCGGCCGATTTATTTGACTGGGTCGATTTTTGTCCTTTGACAGCTTAAGCCACGTGTCCCACGATCTCTTTGTCCAGCCTTGCTCTTGGTGGAGAATATAAGTGGGCTTGCAAGTTGTTGCTGAAATTCTCTCCCTCTCCCACATCCTCTAGCATCTTCCCAAACACTCTTGCAATTGGGAGCTCTCTTCAAGACACCCTTGTGGGTGTTCTTGAGGGAGATTAGTGTAGATTTCAATTTCGTAGTGAGATTTGAGTGATTTTTGTTAAGAAGCTTATTGAAGGTTGTAAGATCTGACTTGGAGCTACATTTGGTGTGTTGAAAGACTTGTTTTGAGCTCAAATCCAGCTAAGTTTCATTACTTTCATTTCCTTACTTCATCTTCTTGCTATGGATTCTATGTATGCTTGTATGATGATTTTAGATCTTGAAATGCATGTTGTTGGCTAATTTATTGTGATTTTGGAGTGATGGATTGATGGTTATAGCTTGGGTGATGATAGAATGGACTTATATGTTAGTTTAGGATGATTTGTAGGCACGAAACCTATCCCAGGAAGAAAAATCGGCCTGTTATTCAGGCAAATCGGCCGATTTTTTCTATGATCCACCCGATTTTTCCTTCTGCTGCTCTTTAATTGATGAATCTGTATGTTAGGATGTTAGATTGTTGAAATCCTTGTGTTTGTTGAGCATAATATAGCTTAGGGTGTCCTAATGCTAGCAAACTAAGTGAGGAAAGAGACCTACCCGGTGATTTCCGATCTTAGATACCAAAGATGATGAACTCTAGGTAGTAGTGAGCCTCATAAGCCGCTATTGGACTGAGTGTGCTAGGATTGTTGCTTGAGACTTACCTTTTCCGAGACTTACCCGGTAAGGAGAGGTTTGCCCCTTAAGTAGTGTCCGGTTTGTGTAGAATTCCCAACTTTACCTCCTTGAGACTTACCCGGCAATAGGAGTTTGGTGCGGGATTAGCGAAGCATGAGAGCTACCCGGTAATTGCTTCCATTAGAGAAACACCCTTTCCCAACACCGCAGCCTTGTCCTTAGAATCTTTAGAACCTTGAGTCCAATGCCATAACCGGAAATCTTGACCTCTAGAATCCACTCTTCTCTCTTTTATCACATATTTTGTGCTTGTGTTACTTGTTTGTTTTGCTAGCTTGAGTTGTTAGTTTGATTTATTATCTTGCTTGATTTGTGATCTTTGCTTGATCACCACAAAAACCAACCAAAAATATTGTGTTTTGCATCTTCTTTATTCCTCATCTCATCTTAGTTTAGATTTGCACTATCTTTGATCATTAAATGACTTGATTTCGCCTCAGTCCTTGTGTTCGACCTCGGAATACTTTCCTTCTTACATAACGATCCGTACACTGCGGGTTTTGTTAGGTAGTTTAGGAGATTAGATCGAGTTTATAAATGTAAAGCTTTTTGTGCTACACAATCCTAGCGTAACAAATTTTTTGGCGCCGTTGCCGGGGACTAGGTCTAGATTGAGTCATTTGATTTTGATTGCTTTTAGTGTTTATCTTTCTTGTTACTTTTGATCTTGTGTTGTTTTTGTCTTTGCCTTTTCATGTTTGCCATGGACGGATTGTACCTCCAAGACGACCTTGACGACATGGAGTATGAGGGTAGGATGGAAAACCATGATCTAGGACCTCTCCATGATGAGTTTGAGTATTGGGAGGAGTTTAATGCCTATCATGAGTCCCATGATCAAGCTCACATGACTACATTGCCTTATGTGGAACCTCACCATCAACCTCACAATGATCGATTGGAGTCAATGCTAGAAGAAATGTTGAGGAAGATGGATAATCTAGAAAGCAACCTTTCTTCCATTTCGAGTGCACACGTGGTGCTTGAAGCGGAAGTATTTCAATAAGAGGAGGTTCACCATGAGGAGATCCAAGAATTACCCGATTCAACCATGACCAATAGAGACCTTGAGGAAGAGTTGAATGAAGCTCAGGAGCAATTGTGGCTAAGGGATTTGGCCTTGGAGGATGCAAGAAGATTGAATGTCGAGAGAGAAGAACAAATGAGGAGGGAGATTGAGGAGATTAGGCATGCTCTTATGCTAGGAGATCCTACCATCCTTCAAGGCTTACCTCCACCTCCTTCACCTTTGGAGGAGTGCAATGAAGTATTCTCACCCCCGGACATCCTTGCCATCAACCCCGGAGCCACACTTGAAGAGCTCAAGAGGGAGAGCCCTAAGTTAACTTCAACTCCTTCCAATCCTTTCTTGCTTGCCCGGAGTACACACGAAGATTGGAGTCCCTTTCCTAAGGAGTCTCCCATGTTGAAAGATAGAGGCAAGCATGATGGATCCATAATGGTTATGAAGCACCTCAATGAAGAGTTCTTTCCAAGAACCGGCCTTCTTTGGATCATAGAGGATGAGGATGACAAGCATCTCACCGGTGTGACCGCGGAGTACCAATTGTCTAAGTATGGGGTGGCACCTATGGTTGCAACTCCATACTATCATCAAGGAAGCGGTGATGACGGAGTCTACTACTCACCGGCGAAGAGAAAACTTAAAGCTTATTTGGGCATCAAGTGGCCCTTGCTTGTCATCATGGATGCCGGAAAGCGATGGTTGCTTGGACTCCTCAAGCAAACCATGGTATTCGAGGTGGATTGACACATCCTCTGAGTTTGGTCAAGCTAATGACCTTAAAGAAGCGCTTAATGGGAGGCAACCCATTGGTACATGTCTTTCCCTTTTATTTTTCTTGTTTTTGTTTGATTTTGCTCTTGGTGTGCTTTGTTTTTCTTTTGTGTTTTTGGGTGCTAGATCTTGTTGATTGTCATGTGTGATGAGATGTTGGAGGGCATATGAAAACCTCATGGAACTATTGAGAAGGAGGTACAAGATCCAAGCACATGGACGAGGAAGAAAGCACCCAGGAAAATCGGACTGTTCTTCACAGAAATCGGCCGATTTTCCTGGGTTGTTGGTCCGATTTTTCCTTCTGTCAAGGAAAGTGATGATCTCCAATCAAGCATGGGTGGAGCGGACGTGGAACTTGGACGGCTTGCGGTGCCAAGCGCGGGTTCCGACACCATAATGAACATCGAGAGCTCTCTACCATCCTTGATCGATCATCCACCATCATCATTCGATGTGAACCGAAATACCAAAGCATCACCAATTTTACATTGTGAGGACTCTCTTTCACTTCTTTATTTAGTTTCCACATTGGGGACAATGTGTTTCTAAGTATGGGGTGGGGTTTTCATGATCACTTGCATGATTAGCATCTAGGATAGTTTAATATTGTCACATGTTTCATTATGTCTTGCATTGTACATACATATTTCGAAAAATCCAAAAAAATCAGAAAATTTTAAAAATTTTAGTGCTTCTAAAGCTTGGGAATGACCCTTATGATGAAATTGTCTTGTGAATTGGCTATGGATGGCCTTATGTGTTGAATAGATGAATGCATATGTGGACTTGAAGTACTTATCTTGAATCCCATGTGTGAATTGTGATCATGAATGTTTGCCTTGATTGGATTGAGGATTGATAGTCGAAATTACATGCTAGTTCTTGCACATCATTTAGGAGTGATTAAGGCAATTCATCTTTCTCTACTTCTCATCTTGATCATGTTGTTTAAGCACCTCAATAGTCTTTGATTGACCTCTTTTGACCCATCCGGAAATAGGAGCATGCTAGTGTGTTGATGTGTGTGAAAAGCAAGTGTGGGGTGAAGTTGTTGATGAAAGAATGTTGTGAATGAAGTGCTGAATTTGTTGTGAAAGTGTAGACAAAAATATAGGTTTGGGGACGTTGGTTTAAATGACGAGTAACTCGGCACCATTCACATAATCGGGTGTTTGTGCCTTGCCAAAGTCAAATAAACCGATAGTCCTAACGAGTTTTGGTATGTGTGCCCGGTGTGGATGCACCTCGAAAAATAAAAAAACCCGAGGACGGCTAATCACCAAGGTTTCGGCTTTTGTACACCAATGCCATTGTCTCAAAAATAAGTGAAAAAGAAAAGAAAACAAAGAAAAGATGGAGAAAATTATACACTTGTTGGGAAGTTGAGCAAAAACGAAATTGTGGAGTTAGTTCCTTTCCCGGATTAGCATCACATGACCTAAAAATTCCCACCGAATCACAACGTTTCTTAGGTTCTTCTTTTCTAAGTCCTTGTGACCTAAATGCATGTGTGTAAGACTTAGTGATCTAGATTGGACATACTCATGATCATCTTGACTTCTTCATTTTCACCTCTCATGCATGCTTTCTAGTTAAGTATAATTGTCTTTCCATGCCTTCATTCATTTTATGCATGATTGCTTGTCCATTGCTATGAAACATGACTATGAAGGTGATCCAATGTTAGAAGCACAATTCCAAAAAGATTTTGTTGTTTTTCTACATGCATAAATCATGTCATCTCTTAGTCTATAGTTGGGTCTTGCTCGGGGACGAGCAAATCTTAAGTATGGGGTATTTTGATAACATGATTTATGACGTTACTATAGGCATACATTTAGATAGTTTTTCCCGTTATTCGTGCACGGTTTGGCATTAGTTCACGACGTTTACACTCATTTTATGCATATTTCTAGAAAAGACGTCTACACGAACTTTTGTCAGTTTTGTAGGTATTTCGGGGATCTTTTGGACATTAATCGATACATTCGAGGGTCAAGCCTCATGGTGGTACACATCCAAGGCTTTGAAGGAACATAATTGGAGCAATGAAGGACACAAGGACCCTTGTTGGTGCAAGAAATGGAGCAACTCATGGCTAGATGATCATAACAAGTTTCTGTTGAAGAAAATCGACCTACACTCAGGAAAATCGGCCGATTTATTTGACTGGGTCGATTTTTGTCCTTTGACAGCTTAAGCCACGCGTCCCACGATCTCTTTGTCCGGCCTTGCTCTTGGTGGAGAATATAAGTGGGCCTGCAAGCTGTTGCTGAAATTCTCTCCCTCTCCCACATCCTCTAGCATCTTCCCAAAGACTCTTGCAATTGGGAGCTCTCTTCAAGACACCCTTGTGATTTTTGTTAAGAAGCTTGTTGAAGGTTGTAAGATCTGACTTGGAGCTACATTTGGTGTGTTGAAAGACTTGTTTTGAGCTCAAATCCAGCTAAGTTTCATTACTTTCATTTCCTTACTTCATCTTCTTGCTATGGATTCCATGTATGCTTGTATGATGATTTTAGATCTTGAAATACATGTTGTTGGCTAGTTTATTGTGATTCTAGAGTGATGGATTGATGGTTATAGCTTGGGTGATGATAGAATGGACTTATATGTTAGTTTAGGATGATTTGTATGCACGAAACCTAACCCAGGAAGAAAAATCGGCATGTTCTTCAGGCAAATCGGCCGATTTTTGCTATGATCCACCCGATTTTTCCTTCTGTTGCTCTTTAATTGATGAATCTGTATGTTAGGATGTTAGATTGTTGAAATCCTAGTGTTTGTTGAGCATAATATAGCTTAGGGTGTCCTAATGCTAGAAAACTAAGTGAGGAAAGAGACCTACCCGGTGATTTCCGATCTTAGATACCAAAGATGATGAACTCTAGATAGTAGTGAGCCTCATAAGCCGCTATTGGACTGAGTGTGCTAGGATTGTTGCTTGAGACTTACATTTTCCGAGACTTACCCGGTAAGGAGAGGTTTGCCCCTTAAGTAGTGTCCGGTTTGTGTAGAATTTCCAACTTTACCTCCTTGAGACTTACCCGGTAATAGGAGTTTGGTGCGGGATTAACGAAGCATGAGAGCTACCCGGTAATTGCTTCCATTAGAGAAACACCATTTCCCAACACCGCAACCTTGTCCTTAGAATCTTTAGAACCTTGAGTCCAATGCCATAACCGGAAATCTTGACCTCTAGAATCCACTCTTCTCTCTTTTATCACATATTTTGTGCTTGTGTTACTTGTTTGTTTTGCTAGCTTGAGTTGTTAGTTTGATTTATTATCTTGCTTGATTTGTGATCTTTGCTTGATCACCACAAAAACCAACCAAAAATATTGTGTTTTGCATCTTCTTTATTCCTCATCTCATCTTAGTTTAGATTTGCACTATCTTTGATCATTAAATGACTTGATTTCGCCTCAGTCCTTGTGTTCGACCTCGGAATACTTTCCTTCCTACATAACGATCCGTACACTGCGGGTTTCGCTAGGTAGTTTAGGAGATTAGATCGAGTTTATAAATGTAAAGCTTTTTGTGCTACACAATCCTAGCGTAACAAAATCCAAAAATAAGATTAAGTTAGAGATAGAGAGGTGTGGACTATGGAGGAGGAGAACGAAGTTTCACTTGAGATCTTTCCGAATGTTTCACAATCTTCAACCTTGACCGGTAAATTTTTGCAAACGAAACAAATAACACAATAGTGTCTATATTTGACTCTTGCATTTTTCTAATGTGCTTTTTTTTATACTTAACCGAACCGGCAGGTTCAATATCTCCTTTCTTCAATTGAACCGGGTTCAGAAGGCATTGGGGGTGAACCTAGTTCGATTGGACTAGTATTGTGGGATCGGATTCGAGGTGAACCGGACCCAAAAACACGATTCGAGGTGAACCTAGGGTTAGGGTTTCTTCGGCGGTGGTAGAGGGTGTGACCGAAGGTTGGGAGGCAATGGTGGAAGCCGGCGACTAGAGGCGTCATAGTTGGGGTGACGACGTATCACTAGTACAAAAAAGCATATTGGTTACAGTACATTTAACACGGTTCCGTGTTTTTGCGTGGTAAATATGCAAAATCAACTATTTTACCACGGTTGTCCAAAAAACCGTGTTAAGAATACTTATAATTTACCTCGGTTCATCGAATAACCATGGTAAATTTATAGAATCACCCATTTTATCACGGTTACCCTTTGAACCGTGTTAAAATTTTTGTTATAATATAACGGTTACTTGTAACCATGTTAAACTTGTGTATCATTTATCACGGTTCTCTTCAAAACCGTAGTAAAAATGTTTATAGTTTACCACGGTTACCCTCTAAATCCTGTTAAATAAGCGTATGAACAAAATTTACCACGTCTTTCAATCAACCGTGTTAAATACTATTTAAAAAATAATTTGGAAAGTTTTAGAAAGCGGGAGATTTGCAAGGAATTAAAATAATTTTTCTCTAAACCCGTATTTAAAAGCACCGATTGACTGTGTTAAAGATAAGATATTCCGTACGTATATCTTCTACTTGACAAAAAAATTAGATTTAGCGAGTCTTTCAATCAACCGTGTTAAATATTACTACTTAACCCTAACCTTACCCTCTCTTCACTCTTACCTCAATTCTCCCTGCCCATAACCCTTGCTAGCCGTTTCTGCTCCCTTACATCCTTCTCACGCCGCCTCAGGCAGACTCACGTTGGCCTTCTTGCACCGCCTCACACGCTTGCCTCTCTCCCCCACCAACCTTCTTTTCTTCCTTACCTTCACCGCGGAAAACAAAACCAGGAGCAAGACCCCGCCGTTTGTAATACCCGGAAATTTTACTTCCGGTAAATTCCACTATTTCAATCGTCATAACTTTTTATTTCAGATAATTTATTAGTCAAACTGGGCTCCGGCCAGTTGGACTGTTTCTGTCGACATATCATTTTATGTGAGATATACCCGTTAAGATAGGCCATCCGCGCTCATCAAGACAGAAGATTTGGGCCCATCAAGACAGGCCAGCTGGGCCATCTAGAGATAAGCCGTTTGGATTATTTTTTTGGGCTGAGATCCCATCTTCACATTCTAACCTACCGTCATTTTCTTTCCCTTCCTCTGAACCCGTCTTCCCTTCTCTTGTCCTTCTCTAACCTAGCCGCTCCTTTCCTTGAACTCTCACCTCCTCTACGCAGCCGGCAACCACACTTGCCCAACCAGGAACCAACGAGCGAGACCCGCAATCACGCTTGTCCAGTCAAAAACCGACGAATGGAAGCGGCAATCACTTCTACGACATACAAAAATGGAGGAACACCACCGTTGACGCCGTACCGGAGGTAGACGCTACCCTCGCCACCAGGTCGGACGACCTCTACGTCTAAAACCAAGGAACTGATTGGGGGTCGGGCTTCCGTTGCCGCTAGGAGTGAAGACGCAGAAGGGATCGCCGCAAAGCCTTCTACCACCCTCGCCTTTCCGTCACCCTTGCATTGCCGCCACCCTTGTCTTGCCGCCACCCTTGCCTTGCCGCTACCCTTGTCGACCGCTAGTGACGAGCCTGCAACAGGAAAACCAACAGTGCGCCATTCTTGCAGAGTGAGTTTCAAGTCGTTTTCTTTAAAATTAAACCTAGATTACTAATTATGAATGTTGTATATTAGGTCTTGATTTGATGATTAGTAACAATAAGTTTGTATTTATATATGATTGTTACTATGAAGGTTGTTTTGTAATTTTAGCTGGATGCAATTTCTTGGAATTTACATTGGAGGAATCAACATAATTTGGAAGTTAAGAGGGTTGTAACTCAAAATTTTTTAAAGGATATGTATGGTACAAGTGTTGGTGAGTTTTTATTAGTTGGTGTAGGAGATGAATCTTGTAAATAAGAATTGTATGAAGTGAATAGATGAATGCTTGTTGGCTAATTATGAGGATATTAATATGTCGGATGCATGACCTATAGATTATATGGGTTCGAGTTTCTAAAACTGTACGATTTTATCTCATTATACTATATGCAGAGTCGCAAGGACGTCGAAGGATCGTTGTTTGTTGTCAAAAGGTTAGCTCTGCTCTTCTTATGCTTTTGATTCTAATAAATGGACGCTTTTGAGTGTTCTGCTCTTAAAAATACGTTTCTTTGCTTTGGCAATTCAGGAATGCCCCGCCCAGGTTTCAGTTCATTGTCATGAATCGCCGAAATACGGGTTAGTGATACTTGTTTTTGTTGTTGATCTCATAGAAACTTAGGTTTATCCAAATTTTTGTGCCATGACTTTTTGTCCTCATAAATGATATGTTAGTGAATGAATGTTCATACTTTTGATGGATTTATGGATTGTAGCTACTTTATTAGCAAAAATATTTCATTGAAGAGTACATGGATCTGAGCATATTATCAGTATATTATTGGAGATAGAGAGATTAGAGGGCAAACCCTTGATTCACTTGAATGATCTTAAATCAATCATATGGGAAGATACGAATTATATGTCAAAGTTGATTATAGTGCATGTGCATAGTACTTCAACTGAATATGATCTCTTAGAATTTAAAATAGGTTTATGGAAAAGCTGCTATGTTGTTTAGTTTCAAAATGTGGTTATTTGAGTATTATCATGTTGAAGTAGCAGAAAAGATTAGCGGATTTTCCAAAGAAAATTAGTATTGGCAAGGAAGGTTTGTTAGCCGAAGTCCGAAGGTCAAAATTTTGAGAGGGATAAGGCATGAAAGTTTTGATACAGTTAGTTATAAGGAAATAAGGATATATGAAGTTTCAACCGTTCTAGAGGCCATGTACACAAAATTTACCGTCATGTACGAAGTTACTATTACAGAGTCTTCACTTCACTGACAATAATTGATGGGAGGAAAGGTGGCATTGTTATGTATTAATGTCGTGGTGCATCTAAATCTTATTATAAAAGATACTTGAGAACTAGATCTATACATCAACCATGCCACTGAAGTTTCATATGATATTCTAGAGAAGATTGGTTCCGTTCAGATTTCTAGCTTTGTTGGATTATCCTCCCATCAAGAATTTATGTGCATTATGCAATCTGATTCAGTATTCATATTTCCGAGCTATTCCAGAGTTAAAGTTGAAGCCCAACTCATAGCCTTACCAATTTTTTGGATTGAAGTTATAGATGTACTGAGTTTTGTGTTTATTATGCATTTCTCCTTTTGGAGTTCAATTAAGTTGGAAAATCAAAAGTGTTTGACGACATCCCTTATATAGGTAAAAAAGGCAATGCTTGGAAGGTCTATATAGAAAATATTATGATAGATTAGAAGAGTAAAAGACATGCTTGAATCTACTTTTTCTACCTAAGCACCGCGATATCCTGAATTTGTAGTTTATACATGCTTGCATAATAGTGATCAGTTATGCAGACTAGTCTTTATCTAATGGTTGTTGGACAAATATTTACAATTATTAACTTGTCAAAATCGATTTATTATTAGTGAAGTTCACTATACTTATGGTTTGCATCAACTATATTCACTTTTCTTGTGTTGTATATGTGACATGTTTTCTCACTAAATCATTTTCCCTTAATTGATAGTGATTTTTGGATTCAGCTAAGTCGGTGTCGTATTCACAAAAGCAAATCGATGAGGTTCGAGATCAGTGGTTTAGTTATGTGCAACAATTCATACGTGTACACTAGTTGCATTGGTTTCATTAAGTTGAAAGAACGGATATTGAAGTAAATAACTAGGTATCTTATGAAATACTAATGAATTTTTTGTGATTAGTATTTTGAGATGATCGAAATGATTATTGTTGTCAATTGACATGGTTATATTTGATTGATCGATCATCACGGTGTTGTTGATGATTGTCTTTGAGTATTATTTGTCGGTTAGCCTGCCAGTTTAGCTTGTTCATTGTGTTGGATTACTACAGATGTACGGTATATATGCGCAACAATATAGCATACAAAAATTATATATAGTATTACTTTGGTTGTAGATGAAACCGTGATAAACACATTTATCACGGTCAAATTCACATTTAACGCGCGCTACTAATTTACCACGGTTCAGTATTATTACAAAGATTTAACATTATTACCATGGTTCTATAGCACCGTGTTAAACGAGTTAAACACATTTTGAAGAGATCCGTGGTAAACACGATTAACACGGCTCGGGGAGAACCATGGTAAACACGAATAACACGGTTCGAAGAGAACCGGTAAACACGATTGACACGACACTTTTAACACAGTTGGTATGGAAACATGGTAAAACTGCATGTGGTAAACATGTTTATCACGGTCCATCTTAAGCGTGTTAAACATGTTTAACATAGTTCGGCGCGAACCGTTGTAAACACGTTTAACACGGTTCACGCCTAACCGTTCTAAAAACTGTCTGTGGTAAACACGTTTACCACGGTTCGACGCGAACCGTGGTAACCGTGTTTAACACGGTTGAAACATGAACCGTGTTAAACACATTTACCACATGCAGTTTTAACACGGTTCATAATCGTGTTAAATAATGCACACAGAACCGTGTTAAATGTGCATTTCTGTACTAGTGTATGCATGGATGATTCTTCGCTCGTTCACGCTTGTCAGTGCTTTGATGTGCTTGGTCTGTTGGTTTGAGGTTTGATGTGGGCCCGAGGTCTTCTAATGTTGAGGAGTGAAGTTTGTTACGGAATGTCCTTCTCTTTCTTGCTACTTGTGATTGAGTCCTTATGTATAGATGCATACGGGACCTCTTAGTTTGAAGGAATTTATAACACATCATCTTCTTCTTCGTTAGGATGACACGTAGACCCTTCCTCCTTCCACTTGAGTCCCATGTGATCGATCATGCCATCCTTTGTTTTTCACATCTTACTCTTGTTCACATAGTGCATGTATCCTTGCTCCGGGGTTGCTCTTGGGTCTTAGTCCTGGTCTTGGAGATGCTCCTGCATCAAGAAGGTTCCAAATGTGATGTTTAGCACAATGGTTGTATTCCCATTAGTGTTAAGTACGTCCAGTGTAAAGATTGGTAGTCCGGATTGCATCATCCTACCCTTTTTGTCTTTGATTCATCCACGAATCAATAACAAGATTGGATAGTGCGTATGTATAACCATGTGTCAAAGGTAGACTCAAATGAATTACTAGTATCCAAGGGATTGTATATTGGTGTCTTTGTCAATTGTCTCAAGGTCGGATTGATCGATGGTGATATCCCTACCCGACTATATGGAAAGTAAATACTATTAGCATGAAGTAAGTCATGAGACATTCCAGTATACATATTGTCTTGAATTTAGTCAACATAGTATGATGGCAGCCATGCATGAACTAGGAGAGGATGTCATGGTTTGTGTATGTCCAACCACTTTAGTCTATGAGAAGACACATGCTCTTATAATATTGATGTTGGGAGTCACATTAAATCAAAGGTAAGTAAGACACTATCGGATGATGTTAGTATAGTACACAAACCAATGTTATAGGTACGTTTTAAGGCCATGCCAAGAGCAGTAAGATCCTAAAGCTAAGTTACTTCATATGGAGATTACCTTTTGTCAATCCGTGTATGGACATGTTTGTAGCATGAATGAGTCTACAATAATACTTCCTATGAAGTCATTTCAAAATCAAGATTACAAATAACTAAATGGAAAACATCCTTTTTATCACAAGAAGGAAGAACAATTATGATCAAGTCAAATCTTAGTGATAAACCCAACTTTCTAATTTCATGTTTCCTTCTTCCCTTTTCATATTGGCAATTGAACCAGTTAATATCAATTCAATGGTATTAGTTGGTCTATTGGAAATGGTTGACAACGAACATTTTGAAAGATTTAAGATTGATCCTGGTGTGAGAAAATATGTACATTTCTAGATTACCAAAATAGATTGAACGAGTATGTGACTAAATCAAAGTCACCCATGGACATATATAGAACAAATTAAGAACTATTTGTTCTAAATTAATAAACTAAAGATAAAATATTCTAGAATATGTTTGATGACGGATGGTTCTCCACAGACTTTTCCCTCAACCTAATTTATAATACTAAAGGATTATTGATCAGCTATTGTGATTGGATTTTTATATTAGACGTCGAGAGATAAAAAGCTTTTTGTAGTAGTTTTTCAAGAATGGTCCCTACCATATAAATAACTTACTGTAATGCCCCTAATTAGTTACTTATGGCTTAAATACTATACAGTGGACATAAGGACATTTGGTTACGTAAAGATACACACCCTATTGTAAGATTGTGATAAATTATGCTACAAGATGTTCATCTATTACCTTAGATGTTTAACAATTGTATCTCATTTAACCGCATTACAAATATATATAACAACTTCTTGCAACTAATATATATTTTAAGTGAGAATCTCTTCTACGGTAAAAAAGTAAGAACATGTAAGAGTCATTCAATCTAAATAAACAACGATCTTGATTTCACCATTTATCTATACGTGATTTTCATGTGCACGATTAATCGATTTAATATGTTTCCAAAAAAACAATGATCCGAGTTAGATTTGAGAATTTGGAGAGATTCACGAGGTTGTGGACACCTGCAAAAGAATATTGTGGTCTTTGGAGATATGGGCCTCGTTCGGTAGCGTCGAGTCCTTCGAATGAATTGACTAGCCCCTATTCAGCCTGTTCGGTAGCAAATTCACGCAGAAATTCAGTCGAATAAATCGACAAAATTAATCGACTAAATCAATTGACTCTTTCAGCTTGCCCCATGACGTTGAATTGACTGAATCGATTGTGGATGTCAATTGTACCCTTCAACCCTAGGCAAGACGTATTCAATCTTTTCCCGATCTTTCAACTCTTTGTTTCTTCTTATGCTAATATGTTGAGCTTCTCTTCTTGCTCTAAGTCTGACACTTTTACATTTCGTTACTTTCAACATATGGATGGTGTTCTCCCTAAAAACACAAGTTTTCACTCTCTTGCATACCAACTATTTGAGAAATTGACTTATATCGAGTTGCTTATAAACATGGCTTCTTTGTTGCGTTTTTGTTGGGTTTTTTTTTATTTATTTTTGTCATTGGTTTGGTTTGTTGTCCTACTTCAATGGAGGGTGGTTATTTTTCACTTTACCTTTCTTTGTTTCATTATAATGGACATGTTGAAACCATGAGATTTTTTCTTCCCGATTTTCTTCTTATTTACTGTTTGAAAGGCTATTATTATGGAGTCTTGAATACTTCAACTGGTATGCTTGTATTGAATGGAGTTAGAGGTCCATTTACACAATCCTAAAGGTATGAGTTGGAGCAACAACCCTTGATCTACAAGTATCTCAGAACCAATGAGCCTATAACAACTTATCTACTCATAGCCATTAAAAAAGCCCTTGAGTTTGCTGGTTTGTTTGGGTCAATTGGTGGAACTTTGAGGCCGCCTCCTTGTAAGTGCTTTGATTTTTTGGCAATCTTCATTTTCTATTTCTTGATCGAGAACCTTGATTTTTTTTACGTATGATGAAGTTAAATTCTGGTGATTTAGGAGGGTGGAGTCCTTTCTTTGGATATTCAAACAACACTGATCTTGAGCCTGGTAAGTGCCGTAGGATAGCCAGAAAGAAATGCGGTGCTCTAAAGACGCAATGTCTGATCAGATGTATTGTGAGAGACATATAAATAGAGGCCGTCAACGTTCAAGAAAGCTCATGGAAGACCAAGGTAATGCATCCACCAAATCAACCGCCACCAATCTTACTCCACCACCGCCTTTGGTGACTCCGAGAGGCGGATTAGCCAACAACTAGACCCAACACTACCACCAATCCAATAGCTTGTAACAATCAACTTCTAATCCAGTTGTAAACCCCTCTCATGAATAGGTGATTGAATGTGTTCTAAATTAATATTTGATTGATGATCATGCTTCTAGTTAAAGTGATCATGGTTTGAATTGCAGATGAACTGTTTATGTGTTGTATAATAAATCAACTATGGGGCTTGTTTGGTAGTCTATCAAAGTCTTGACATTGTACATCAAATACCTCTACATGTGCTTGTATATTTATGTGATATGTGAGCCTGATATCTTATTGATATAATATTATTTAAAGCCCATTTTGGTTATTTAACACATTCATCCCATCGATTCTCATCTTAAATGAACATATAAATAAAATATTTCGTTTAATTCTATTCAGTTTCATTCATATTTTTTAGTTTTAATTTTAGTTCCATTCAGTTTCAGTTTGAATATACCAAACATATACATGAGTTTTTCATAGTTTTGGTTCTCTTTTCATTTCTTTTGAAGTCATGTGTCAATTACTTGAATAAATAAGAGTAATTTATTTTTATACATGGGTAACATGGGTGATTTACAATAAAAAAAGGAAAGAAGGAGAAGAAAAAATATAGTAATTTAGCACACTTATTACACTATTTGTGATAACAACAAACATTTGAATCCATGAAATGATATCGTTACATTTTTCCTTGACACGCAATACAAAAGCTTCTATGGGGGAGGTGGGCCCATAGGATCCGGGCCTCCAAAACAGTCTTGAAAGAACCAGCAACAACATAGGAAGTTGATGATGTCACCACAAAAACACGTTAAAAATTAGCATAACTAAATTTGTATCGTTACATTTTTCCTTTCGGAAAGCTAATTCAAACAAGAATAGAAATTTTAAGTTGGTTCTTTTGTTTGATTGTAAAAGTAATTATTCCGAACATAACTATAACTAAATAAACTTCAAATTTTAATAAATAAATCATATGATTATATTTGTAGTCTATAATTACCATGAGCCAATGAGATCACAAAATCCAGCAAAGGGATCTGGTCCGGGGCCTGGTGGGCCCCAGCCGGGCGGTCCATCTGGTCCCATATCGGAGATCAGAGCTGCCACCAATGCACCACCGTTTTTGGACTTACCCTTAGCTTCAGCTCTCTTTTCTCTTATCAACACTGAAGCTAGCTATGGCAATATGAATACATAGTTTTTGAATTTATATCGACGCACAAATTGCTTTGATCACTAGAATAAGGTATATATATATATATATATAATTCCATATTGTGCCTAGTTGTTTGTATTAGTGCACCCATAATTCACACAACTTCTGGTCAAAACCTTGCTCTTTGGTACTTAACTGTTAACCACTCGTCTTCTACCTTACCTACCTCTCAAAACATCCTTTCAACTAACTTGAAGGGTACCTTTAAGCATAATTACCTCTTTTTCTTTTTCCATACATTAGTTATCGGCTAACATGAAAATTAAGTGTCCCCCTCTTTATTTGATGTCTATTCACATGTACAAGTGTCTATCTGCCCCCATGTCAATAATAAAATACGAGTTATATATTGAAAATATGGGCTCGTAATACTTTGATTAATTTCAAAAATAAAATAAACGGTATTTTATTTGCACCAACAATTTATTACAAAACATAGGCTCGTAATACTTCGATTAATTTCAAAAATAAAATGAACGGGATTTTATTTGCACCAACAATTTATTACAAAACACGCACCCAAGGAAATAAAAGCTCAAAAACACAAATAAGAATGATCGTAGAATCCTCCCGCGTCAATCTTACACAAGAGGAAAAACGATGGTCCCAAAGCACAAGAATGAGACTTGTGAGAGACTGTTAACATCAACTTGACAGTTCAAATTTACACAACACAAAGTGATTCAACCTATAAGGTCGAACGAGGATTCACTCGCTCCCTCTCTCACTCTTCACAATAGAAGAAAAATTAACCAAACATATAACCATATTTTTTTTATCAATTCAAAAGTACCTCACGACTGATACATTGTAGCATTCTAATAGGCATTTTCTAGCTGAGACGTAAAAGAGAAACCCTATTTTCTTGGGTTTAAAATAACCTAGAAGAATTAAATGAAAGATGGGCTTAAACTAGTGATGAATCCATCTTAGTGCCCTTTTCCATCATCATTGTTATCCATCTTCTAACCTTTTTGGGCCTATTAGCATTGCTTATCGCCATATTTTTTCCCTTTTGAGTTTTGGAGATCTACCGGTTAGTTTATCAAATTGCAGGCATTATAAGCATTTACAGAGCTAAAATAAAGCTATTTATTAGAGTATGTCCTAAAAACACTAAGGTTCACGTTGCAGTCAAGGAAGTTATAGTCATGATGAAATTGATTGAGATCCGTGAGTGAAATTGAGAATTGCTCGAAGTTTTAGTATCAGTCAGTCGAGCACCGCCCACTGGTGGGCAGACCACCAATGCACACGTCGAGTGCCTGACCATTAATCAAGAGCAATGTCATTTGGAGCATTCCCGAAGAGGTCGATCGAATGGGCACAACTGGTCTCACAACGTCTCTGTCTTTGACGTTATTTTCTATTACTTATCTATATAAGTTTTAGGCTACCTTTTAACATGTCCATTAGGATGTTTACATATTTTAGCAAGTCTGCTTAGACAATTCTATTTTTTAGTTATAAGATAGAATTTGTAGTATCAAATTGATTTGCAATTTCTAGGAGGATTATGTTAGACATCCTCCTATAAATAAGGTAATTGAACTATTATGTTATTCATTTAGTTTTCATTCGAAAGTTTTTATCAACGATTCAAAGTTGTACGTCGATTGGCCATCCTACAAATTCTATGTTCGTTTAAGATGAGAATCGATGGGATGAATGTGTTAAATAACCAAATGATTTGCAATTTCTAGGAGGATTATGTTAGACATCCTCCTATAAATAAGGTCATTTAACTATTATGTTATTCATTTAGTTTTCATTTAACTATTATGTTATTCTTCAAAATGTAGCATATGATTTGAGGCATCAAGGTCGAAATTCACAAGGACTCTATTTAGTGCATTGAAAACCTTTATCAAAGGAGTATAAGCATGAAAATGGTGGCAATGGGGCGAACTATGATCAATAATTTATAGTGGAAAAGAGTGGATTAAAGTATCAAGCATAAAGACAAGTTTAAGATTTAAATATGAGAGAAAAATTAGGCTTAGGGACTAATCCTTCCAAACCATTACTAGTTAGCATGTTCTAGTGTTCAAATTCAATCAATAAAGGGGTAATATCATGTTTGGTGAATTCATCAAGCATTCTAATCTTCTTTTGAAGCTCATAAGATATCTTATATCAATTAGATCATGAAATGGTCATGCCAAAATTCAATTGATCAAGCTTAAGTCAGTTATGATCATAGAAAATACTATACACATCACCTAGTGTTTTCTATTTGCATATGTCATTAAATATGTCATAATATGGATGAATCATCACAAGTAGAGTTTAATCATGCTTTCGTCCCCAATTAACTCTACTCTAACATGCTAGGGATCCATACAATTGGTGAGAGACCATCCCCAACAACCCCTACTACAGAAGGACCGATCACTAAATCAAGGACAAGATATCAAGGAGAAGGAGTCTCAACCATTACCATCTCCTACAAGTCCTATCGTGGAAGGAGCAATTACTAGATACAAAACAAGAATCCATCAAGAAGAGGTAGCTTGTTGGCATCTTTAGCTTCTAAGGAGACCATTGGTGATCTTTTTGTGTCTAAATCTTCATTAGTTACAAATATGACAATTCCAGCCAAGGAAGACATAGTGGAGATACCATGCGTGCCATGCACACGTGAAAGAATAGAGGAAAGCAAGGATTGAAGCTTTTGTAGCTTCTAATCATTTTATGAGACATATTAATACCCTTAACCTCTAGACATTCTAAAGATATATTTTTATCTTATATTTTATTCTTTTATTTGGAGGCTTTTTAGGCTATAAAACCCTCCTTATGTTCGACTTGCTCAATAGATTTTTCAGCCAAATATTTGGTGAGACTCGTTCCTTCACTTAAGAAGAGTATGTTTTATTCATTTCTATTCAGTAAAAAAGAGAGCCTTTGATGGAATCGTTGTGAGTCCTTTCTAACTTGTTCTTATGTGTGTTATCTCCTTAGAGATTGGTGCACACAGTCAATCCTAATCCCTCCTTGTGTTTGTTTCGATTTGAAGACTTGTGTAAGGTTGAAGAAGGAATGGTTAAGATAATTCATTGTGTGGGTTTTGATCCAATCGATCAAGGTTCTATAAAGTATATCTTTGTTCTTCTTAACCTATATTTCCATCAAGTTTATCCATTCCATCTTCTCTAATCTCTCCATCAACCATCCATATCTCGCGTTCTTCGTTTCTTTTTGTGAAATTCTCGCTATCCAAGTTATTCATCTCGCCCGAGATTGTAAAATGAGATTACAATTTGAAGCTTTTGTCGACTTCTTAACTTTATCGGTCAACTGCGGCTTCAACCCGCATCAACAATGCATACTCATCATCACATTACCTTTTATGTCTCAATTTATATATTTAATCTAGCAATCAATCATTCAATTATGATAAAAATCAATGCTTTGACAAATAGATCTAGACTAGCAAATATAAATCACCAACAACGAAGTATATTCAACATGAATGATCAGTAATTCCATATTTTCAACACACCTATACGTTACAAATCATTTTTGAATTCCCTTCATTTCATGAATCTACACTAAGACAAAGCTAATGTAGAATGATTTGAGGGTTTTCAGCCCAAAACCTATGTATGAAACTACTCATCCATCAGAAATTCGACTACCATATCTATAAAAATAAATGTTCACTACTACATTAAAGCTTTATAGAAACGGTTAAATTTCGTTTCATAAACTCTAAAAACCGCTTCCTAATACATAATGAAACGGTTTTGAGATGTTTCATCTGCTCGTGTTGCATTAGGCATAGTGAAGCGTTTAATTTAGGTTTTTGTAGCGGTTTTTTCCAACCTATAAAAAAGTGCTACATTAGATTAATAAACCGCTTTATTTGCAATTTACCTAATGTAACTCTTTTTCACATCTATTGAAGCGCTTTTTACATATTTAAGGTAACAAATATGCCACAACTATTGAAGCGTTTTTAAATGTTTCTAGGGCAACACATACATGCTTATATGAAAATGGTTTTGCAATATTAAAAAAAATACCATCCACAAGCATTAATATGAGAAACACAACATCCATATTATCACATGCTTCATTGCAGTGTAATCAAATACTTTTACTTAGACAAATTAACACTTCCTTGATTACAAACACCAACTCAATAATAATTAACATTTGCTTGATTACAAACCCTAACCCAAAAGCTAAAGAATGTATGTATGTGCTTGATAATTGTTAAGTTGGACACATACAAGACTACTAATTCACGTTCAACCCACAAACATTATCTCAAAAACCTAAAATTCCTATTCGCAAACATAAACTTAGTAATGTTCCGGCCTCCTTGCTCATCGTCCTGCAAAATACCATAACAAAAATAGAAAACAATACTCAACCGATCTCTAAATAGTTCACCAACATACTCAAATTTGTCAATTTATAATCAAATTATAATTGAGCGAATTTGGACGTAAATGTTAACAGAGAAAACTTAATAATCTGCTACCACTTGTTCATCGTCCTGCACAAAAATAAGAATACATGTTTTTAATAACAAAAAATTTAATAGACTTGTAGTGCTATTAATATGAGACCATTATCCAAAAAGGAATTACCTTATCTAAACTAGTATTCTTATCCAACAAAAATGCTTTAGCTTACAGCGATTTGGCCATGAGTTGCATTAGAGCAGAAGTCAAAATATCACTTTGTTGATGAGCCATGGTTCCATGTGCTCCTTAGCTTCTCTAATACATTGATCAAAACATTCAACTTTGACTTGGTGGTACGCAGGACTGAGCAGTATTTTGATGAAGCTTCCCCCCTGAGAGGCGAGTCACTTGTCTCAGAATGCTCTTTTGGTAAAATTAAATAAAGAAAGTATAATCTCGATGCTTTGATCTCATAGTATTTTTATCCAATTGAGATGCTTCATTTGATGCATAAAAAGTGGATATGTGATCACCAAACATGAAATAGTACTAAAAATATTATGAGATCAAAGCATCGAGATTAAACATCCGCTGGAAAAAACAAGCATATATGAGCTAACGTTCCATCCACACTCACCTGCCAAATTAAGAAGCTTGTTTTCTTCTTGATAGGTATCAATGTAATTATGTAAAGATGCTAGAATGAAATTTTGACAGTAGTCTACTAGGTGTTGGTTTGATAATACCAATGCATGACAATAAATTCAGGAGCTTATTTTAAGGGTTTGAGACATAAACTTATGCAAATAGGGAGGTATCAAATAACGACAACAATAAGTTGTCATCAATATCAACTATCACATATCTTCTACCATTCCCTCAAATTGAACTATAAAGTTACTCCGTTAAACATTCACTAATTTACTATCTTCCATAAATCCATAAATGAGAATTGTTTTAACCTTACAATGATAACTGCTTTAACCTTACACGTAAAATTTTCAAACCTTGAAATTTATGTGGAAGAAAGAGAAAGAAAAAAAAAGCAAACTCAACAGAAAGTATCATGCACTTTAAGCTAATCTTTTTCAAAAATCTTTTTTAAGGTATTCAAAATATTTTAACTCAGAACAAAGTGCTTACTTTTTTGATTGCCTCATGACATTTTGACGGTATCTGCTACTTAAAGACTAGTACATTGACATTTACTAACTTTTCTTGGCAATGTGAAATCAAGTAAAAGTAGTTGGTATGGGTACTAATTAGATAAAATGATTCTTATCTAGAACCTATTGTCTAATAATGTCACTTTTTCTCCTGAAAATTATTGTACAACAAAGGTGTTTTGGTTGGAATTCCATTTTCTACAAAATTACACTCAGCAGAGGTAATAAACTAGATTTTACGTAGTGATATATTAAACAAAAAGAATTGTCTAACTTGAATGATTGTACATGTTCGCAATCTATATAATGATCAATAAACCTGGTCATAAAATACAATCTCACCCTTGAAGAAAATTTATTCTAGGAAAAAATGTCACAAGTCAAGCCACTCACTCACTTGTAGTTTAGTTCCTATAAATCAACATAATTATATCATTTATAGTTTACCTATACAAGTTGTTTCCTATATTCATTCTTTCCATAAAGATCTCACCCTTAAAGAAAATTCATTCAATTTTGTAATCCTAGATCAACTCTTTCCATGAGGAATTGTATCAATTTGTTGTTTACTTATAGTCATTCAGTTTGCTTGAGTTGCCATACACTAAAGCTTGGAGTTGTTTTCTGCATAGTTTAAGCATATGTAGAATACCAACTGAAGATATTGAAACTTTGAAATAGAAGTTTGAGCAAGAGGCATGTATATTATAGCCATGATATCGTGTTATGATGTAGTTGTTTTTTAAAATGTCCATTTTTACAGTTTTTTAATTTTGTGACCGAGTACACCAAATGAATGACATGTCAGATGATTGATTTTCTAAAACAGGTTGGATGATGAAAGTGGTATATCAACTCCTCACCCCAAACCACTACTGACATTTGTAAAGGAGTCAGAGCCATTGAGTTGAACGTAACCCACTACATGATTAGTTTACTAAGCTATTCACTTCTCCAATGCATGTAAATCATTTAGTTCAGAACTTGAAGATGGCTCTTTGACATCATATTTAGACAACAAACCATCAATTGAACAATTGTGAGGTTTGAAATAATTCACAACAATCTTTACAGTTCCAACCAAGACAAAATTCGCAAAAGCTGATACACTTTAAACTAATTCTACAACCTTACCTTATACTGAACAGCTATGACCAACTCAACTTCTAATTGGAACTTACTTGACATTAAATTAGAGTGCCCCCATCAAGCTAATGACCCTTCTAACTTTATTCACAAGTTGCATTAACAGACCCTAACACTAATTAGGCTTATCCTTGCCCACACGCTGCGGCTCATTCCAAAATTAGGCTCAAATTCAGAATCAAATTGCAATTAACAGCGATATAATCAATACTATTTTGATTTTCATTTTTTTTACTTTCTATTCGAGTATCTCCAATTTTGTATAGTGAAAGTGGATCAAAGCAAACGCAGCTGTCAAGAAGCTGGATGAAAAAAACTGTTTAACAGAGGTGGATATTCACCTTGAATATTACTTCAACTCTAATGCTTGAACCAAATTTTGATTTGAGGGATGCTGAAATCTCCAAGACTTGAAACCCTAATCTTAACTTGTATGCATAGACCATCAACGCGAGGAAAAATTGATACGGCAGCCGTTCGACGGGGCTTCGGTCTCTGCTGTCATCAAGTCATCAAAACTTATGAGAAAGATTTGGGAAGAAGGGTAGAGATCAATGATATTTTTGAGAGAGATTGGGCAAGAGTGCACCGGTAAGTAAATCACTGATCGATAAGCGAGTAAAGGGTTAGGGTTTTCTAAAATTGGGGGTTTAGATTAGTAAGTGGCACGGCGCGCATTGAAATAGCACGCACATACAACCTTTGTTCTTTTTTTGAAGCGGGTTTTTAATAAACTGCTTCAATATTAAAAAATGTTACAATAAACCGTTTTATTTGTATAAACCGCTTCATTTTCCTATTGCATAACCTAATTATTAAAAACCGTTTCTTAAAACGCTTCAAAAGGTTTGACTGTTTAATTGAACCGTTTCATTAAATATCACCGTTACACTGTTTCAATAGAGGTTTAATGTAGTAGTGTTATAGATAGAAAGAGGAGATCAAAATAAAAACAATGAAAGAAGAATGGAGGATTTTTGCCTTACCAATTAAAAGTAGGATTGAAGTCGAAATCTTGAAGAACAAGCTGAAGAACACCAACTCCCTTCACTTTTGATTCGAAATTCCTCTAAAATAATGTTGAAATGTTGTTTCTAGATCTGAGAATTATGATAAAATGTAACATGATCACTCTAAATTAAAAAAAATGATCTTTAAAGGATTTTTAGGAAATGGTCTTGAATCCAAAAGTAATCTATGGCCGTTGAGAAGATTTGTTCTCGAAGAAGTTGAAGGAAAAACTTGAGGTGAACTCGAGGTAGGGAAAAAGTTTGCCTTCGCTCCAATTTACAGAAAGTCAGGGTTGGGGACTTGTGTTTCTTTCTTTCTATCTTGTCTTACTTCGGTTCCTTAGGCTCCTTGATTAAGGACCTTTCCGTGGATCAAATGCTTGGTTTCTTGTTGATTTCCTCTTCCATTGCACTTTAGGATAGATGTGATGATGCTTGCAATTCATGTATGGCTTGATGTCTTCATTTTGGCTCCTTTTAAGGATTAATTACCTACAAAAACACATAAAAAAGGGGGACTAGACATTATGTGGACATTTAAGCTTTAGGTAAGATGTATATACCTAAACCATGCAAAATTAATACAAAAACACACGAAAATACATCTAAAAACATAGAATGAAAACACGCTATCAAAAAATCTCCATACTTAGCTCTTGATTGTCTCCAAGCAAGAACAAGTACAAAAGATGAAGAAAATACAAAAAGAAAGAAAAGGAAAATAATTTTGAGAGTATGCTTCAAATGATTGATCTTGATGACATGATTTATGACATTAGATTAGACACTCGTCTAGGTACTTTTTCCCCTAGTTTATGCATGATTTGGCATTAGTTCATGGCAGTTATGCTTATTCGAGTCATATAGTTAGAAAAGATGTCTACACGAGCTTCTGTCGGGTTTTCAGGTATTTTGACGATCTTTTGGACGTTATCGACATGCTCGAGGATCAAGCCTCGTGGTGGTTTGAATTTGAAGTTCCGAAGGAATCGAGCTTGGAGCATAGAAGAAGACAAGAACCCTAGTTGGTGCAAGTTTTGCACCAACTCATAGTTCATTGAAGAATCTCGGTCCACTCAGGAATCTCCGCCGAGATTTCTGTAATGACAGCTTCGATACTATTCACGATCTTGCAAGCTTGACCCTTGCTTTCCCTTGGTGGAGTGTGTTCTTGGTGTTGCAGGTTGTCCTTTGACTAGGGGATCCCAGAATTTTGAGAGGAAGAGAGAGAAAACACTCTCATTTGAGTGAGGAAGAACACATCAAGTTAAGATTTGTGAGGAGATTTCAAGGATTTTGAGTGAAAGTTTTTGGAGATTGTTGTAGATCCGAATCAAACCTTTTGTGAGTTGTGATATTCAGTTTGTGAACATTTAAATTATCTAAGTTTAATTCATTCCTTCCTCATTTCTATCCATGGATTGCATGTATGCTTGTGTGATGATTATAGATCTTAAAATGCATGTTGTAGGCTCAATAGTTGTGAGATTGATGCTTATGGCTTGGATGATGATAGTATGAACTTGCATGTTAGATTAGGATGAATTGGTTTCCCGAAACCAAGCTCGATGGAAATCTCGGCCTGTTCTTCATGGATCTCGGCCGAGATTATTCATGATCCACCTGAGATTTTCCTCTATTGTCCTTAATTGATAAATCTTTTATGTTAGGATGTTAGATTGTTCAAATCCTAGTGTTTGTTGAGTTGAATCTAGCTTAGGGTGACCTAATGTTAGAAAACTAAGTGAGGAATGAGACTTACCCGGTTTCCGCTCTTAGGTATAGATGATGATGAACTCTAGGTAGTAGAGGTGTAAAAACCTCTATTTGATTGAGTGTGCTAGGATTGTTATATAAGACGAACCTATTCCGAGACTTACCCGGTAAGGACTGGTTTGACCCTTAGGTAGTAAGCCGGTTAGTATTGAATTCCCAACCTTAGTTCCTTGAAATTTACCCTTGGTGCGAGACTAGTGGAATATGAGACCTCCCCCGTAACTATTCCCATAGGAGAAACACCATTTCCCATAACAACCGCAACCTTGTCCTATATGATTAGAAGACTTGAGTCCAATGCTGTTACGCTAGAAATATACCACGCAAAAGTCTTACAATTTATAACTCGATATATTCTCCTAACTCCTAGCGAACCCATAGTGTATGAGTCGTTATGTAGCAAGGATTTACTCCGAGGTCGAACACGAAGACTAAGGTGAAATCAAATCAAACAAGTGATCATGGATAGTGCAAATCTAGTCTAAGAAAAGAGAAGGAAATAAATAAATGAAAATCATGATGTTTTTTGGTTGGGTTTTTATGGTGATCAATCAAGATCAAAATCATGCAAGGTTATGATTCAATCAAACAACACAAACAAACAACACAAGAACAAGATATCTGATCAAAGAGAAAAAAGCAGATTCTAGGGATTCGGACTTCCGGTTATGGCATTGGAATCAAGCTTCTAATCAACCTTGGACAAGTTGCGTTATGTTCGGAAAGGGTATTTCTCTAATGGGATCAATCACCGGGTAGGTCTCAAGGTCCACTAATCCGCACCTAAGGTCCTATTACCGGGTAAGTCTCTAAGAACCTAAGGTTGGGAATTCTACACAAACCGGATTACTATCTAGGGTCAAACCTCTCCTTACCGGGTAAGTCTCGGGAAGGTAAGTCCTAAGCAACAATCCTAGCACACTCAATCCAATAGTGGCTTGCGAGGCTCACTACTACCTAGAGTTCATCATCTTTGGTATCTAAGATCGGGAATTACCGGGTAAGTCTCTTCCCTCACTTAGTTTGCTAGCATTAGGTTACCCTAAGCTTAATAAGGCTTAACAAACACTAGGATTTCAATAATCTAACATCATAACATACGGATTTATCAATGTACGCACAAAAGAGCAAAACCACGGGCTGATCATACGAAACCACGACCGTGGTTTAGGAGGAACAATACGTGATTATGGTCAGGGATTAGGATTCGAGCATGCAAGTCATCTAAAGGTACATTCAAGTCTATCCTATCATAGTCCAAGCCATAACCATCATTCCATCGCCCTAGAATCACAAATACTTAGTCAATAACATGCATTTTAAGATCCAAACTCATCATGCAAGCATACATGGTTTCCATAGCAAGAAAGTGAAATAAGAGTGAAAAGAAGCAAGTAATATTAGCTAAATATGAGTTTAAACAAGACTTACAACCCTTCAAAAACAGCTCCAAAACGTTCCTCACAATGCTTCCAAGAGCTTCTCAACAAAAGTCACTAAAAATGCTTCAAAGTCTAACTCTAGATCTAAGTTTTGATGATGTTGTTCTTCTCTCCAAATGAGAGTGTTTTTGTTGTTCTTCCAAGTCTCTCCCCCAACAATGGATGATGAGTGAGAGTCCAAAAGCCAGCCTGCAAGCTTTTCCAAGTCCACACTCAACCAAGGAAAGAAAAGGTCGGGCAAAGAAATCGCGTGACAAGTGCGTGGAATTGCCAGTTAGACCGTGGTTTTCATTAGAAAGCCCTTCTTGGATCACCAAGTCATGAGTTGGTGCAAGGCATGCACCAACAAGGTCTTTTGTGTTCTTCTTTGCTTCTAGCTTGCTCCTTAGGGAGTCCAGAACCGTGCCACCACGAGGAATGATCCTCGAGTGTATCGATTAAGGCCAAAAGCTCCACAAAATACCTACAAAACCGACAAAAGCTCGTGTAGACGTCTTTTCTAGAAATAAGACTCGATTAAGCATAAACGCCACAAACTAATGCCAAACCATGCATAAATAACGGGAAAAACTATCTAAATGAATGCCTAAACTAGTGTCATAAATCATGTCATCAAAATACCCCATACTTGCCACTTGCTCGTCCCCGAGCCACGTTCAAACCTAAGCTACGAGATGGCATGAGTTATGAATGCGGAAAAAAAAACAGAAAATATTGTTGCAATTGTGCTTCTAGTAATAGATCACCTTCATAGTGATGTGTCATGGCAAAGGATGAACAATTATGTATTAAATGAATGAAGGCACGGAAAGACAATCATACTTAACTCGGAATCATATATGCAAAGTAAATCGAGAATGCCTAGCTGATCATGAAGATATCAAATCTAGATCACTTTAGTCAAAACACATGTGCATAGAGGTCTTAAGGACTTAGGAAAGAAGGGGCCAAGAAATGTTGTTAAAGGTGGGAATTTCTTAGGCAATGTGGTGCTAATCCGGGAATGGAGCTAACTCCACAACTTCATTTTGTTCAACTTCACCATAAGTGTATATTTTTCTCCATTTTTTTCTTTCTTTCTTTTTCTTTTTTTTTTCTTTCATTTATTTTTGAGACAATGACATTGGTGTACAAATGCCAAAACCTTGGTGGTTAGCGGACCTCGGGATTTTTCCGAGGTGCCTCACACCGGGCACACATACCAAGGCTCGTTAGAAGTATCGGTCAATCCGACTTTGACAAGACACAAACACCCGATTATGTGAATGGTACCAAGTTACTCGTCATCAAAAACAACGTCCCCAAACCTATATTTTTTTCTACACTTTCACAACACATTCAGCACTTTATTCATAACATTCATACACTTCCTTCAACACCCCATACTTGCTTTTCACACAACACACTAGCATGCTCCTATTCCAGGATGGGTCAAAAGAGGTCAAATTTTTAATCAAGTGAGGTGCTTCAAATAACGTGATCAAGATGAGAAAAAAATAGAAATGAATGCCTTAATCATTCCTAGATGATGTGTAAGAACTAGCATGCGATTTCGATAATCAATTCTCAATCCAACCTAGACAACAATCTTCATCACAATTCATACATGGTATTCAAGAGAAGTATTCAAGTCCACATATGCATAAATTCTTTCAACACACAAGGCCATCCATAGCCAATTCACAAAACAAACTCATCATAAGGGCCATATCCAAACTAAGAAGCACAAAAATTTTATAAATGTTATGATTTTTGGAATTTTTGAGATGAATATGTACAATGCAAAACAAAATGAACCATGTGACAATGATATGAAACTATCCTAGATGCAATCATGCAAAGATAATGTGAATACCCCACCCCATACTTAAAATCACATTGTCCCCAATGTGCAAATCAAATGAAGAAGTGAAAGAGAGTCCTCACAATGTAAAAATGGTGGTGTTTTCGGTATTTTGGTTCACTCATGTGGAGTGATGGTGGATGATCAATCAAGGATGGTAGAGAGATCTTGATGTTCATTATGGCGTCGGGACACACGATAAGCACCGCAAGCCGTCCAAGTCCCACATTTGATGCGGGATCATCATCATCATCATCATCATCATCATCATCATCATCATCATCATCATCATCATCATCATCATCATCATCATCATCATCATCATCATCATCATCATCATCATCATCATCATCATCATCATCATCATCATCATCATCATCATCATCATCATCATCATCATCATCATCATCATCATCATCATCATCATCATCATCATCATCATCATCATCATCATCATCATCATCATCATCATCATCATCATCATCATCATCATCATCATCATCATCATCATCATCATCATCATCATCATCATCATCATCATCATCATCATCATCATCATCATCATCATCATCATCATCATCATCATCATCATCATCATCATCATCATCATCATCATCATCATCATCATCATCATCATCATCATCATCATCATCATCATCATCATCATCATCATCATCATCATCATCATCATCATCATCATCATCTTCATGCCTTGCAAGACTTCTTTATTACCTAGACTCTAGCACACAAACACAAAACACACACAAACACATCAAAACACGAACAAAAGAAAAAATGAAAAAAAAGAAGAAAAGGAAAAGATATGTACCAATGGGTTGCCTCCCATTAAGCGCTTCTTTAAGGTCTTTAGCTACACTAAAATCCGGGAGCGTTTCACTCAAGGTGAAGTGGGGCAATCATATCCACCGGAGCTTCCGAGATGTACTTCTTCAAACGGTGCCCATTCACCTTGAAATCTCCATAATGCTCCACACCTATCTCAACCGCTCCATGGGGAAAACCTTCCTCACCACATAAGGACCCGTCCATCTTGACTTGAGCTTTCCGGGAAAGAGCCGCAACCTTGAATTGAAGAGAAGGACTAAGTCACCTTCACTCAATTCCTTTGGGATTAGACGTTTGTCATGCCAACACTTGGTCCTTTATTTGTAAATCCGGGCGTTTTTATAAACATCTAACCGGATCTCCTCTAGAGCATTCATGTCTAATAACCTCTTCTCACCGGCTTCCTTGAGGTCAAAATTCAGCCACCTTATGGCCCAATATGCCCTATGCTCCATCTCCACCGGAAGGTGGCAAGACTTTTCATAAACTAGCTTGTAGGGAGTGGTGCCAATTGGTGTCTTGAAGGCGGTTCTATATGCCAATAGAGCATCATCAAGCTTCATAGCCCAATCTTTTCTTGTCCAAGAAACTGTCTTCTCAAGTATCCCTTTGATCTCCCGGTTGGAAATCTCCACTTGGCCACTAGTTCGGGGATGGTAAGGTGTGGCCACCTTATGATTCACCCCATACTTAGCCAAAAGTGTCACAAAGTTCCTATTGGTGAAATGCTTCCCTCCATCACTTATGATTACTCTTGGTGTTCCAAATCTAGGGAAGATGACTCGGTTGAAGAACCGCACCTCCACTTTGGCATCATTCGTGGGAGAGGCGATTGCTTCCACCCACCTTGACACATAATCCACCGCCAATAGAATGAAGAGGTTGCCACATGAAGAGGGGAATGGCCCCATGAAGTCCACACCCCAAACGTCAAAGACCTCAACCTCTTGGATATTATTCAAGGGCAACTCGTTCCTTCTTGAGATGTTGCCCGTCCTTTGGCAAGCGTCACAAGCTACTATAAAATTCTGCACATCCTTAAACAAGTTAGATCAATAAAAATTGGATTGCAATACCTTTGCACACGTTTTGTGTGAGCTAGCGTGGCCTCCATATGGCAAGGAGTGGAAATGACGGATCACACTCTCCATCTCGTCCTCCGGAATACACCTCCTAAAGACTCCATCCGGTCCTCTCTTGAACAAGAGAGGCTCACTCCAATAAAAATGCCTCACATCTTTGAAAAACTTTTTCCTTTGGGCATATGACAAACCGGGAGGCACCTCTTCACACACAAGATAGTTTACTATGTCCGCATACCATGGTTCACTTCCTCTAGACACTTGAAGTAAGCACTCCTCTATTACTTGCAATTGCTCACCCCGGAATGAGTCATCAATTGGGATGTCATCTCTTTCAATCTCCAATGGTGGTAGCCTACTATGGCGGTCCGCTACTGAATTTTCGGAACCTTTCTTGTCTCGAATTTCCAAGTCGAATTCTTGGAGGAGAAAGATCCACCGAATGAGGCGAGGCTTGTCATCTTTCTTTGTGAGGAGATAACGGATCGCAACATGATCTGTGTACACAATAACCTTTGCTCCAACAAGATATGAGCGGAACTTCTCAAACGCATACACCACCACTAACAACTCCTTCTCGGCTGTAGCGTAGTTGAGTTGGGCATCATCTAGCGTCTTGCTAGCGTAGTATATGGCATGTGAAAGCCCATCTTTCTTTTGTCCTAAAACAGCCCCAACAGCCATGTCACTCGCATCACACATTACTTCAAATGGTTAGCTCCAATCCGGAGGTTGCATGATAGGGACGGAGATCAAAGCATCCTTCAACGTACAAAACGCTTCAAGACAAACCTTGGAGAAAACAAATTCAACATTTTTCATTAGTAGGTTAGTGAGAGGCTTAGAGATTTTAGAGAAATCTTTTATAAACCTCCGGTAAAAACCGGCATGCCCTAAGAAACTCCTTACCCCTTTCACCGAGGAAGGTGGTGAAAACTTCTCTGTCGATTCTATCTTGGCTCTATCAACCTCGATTCAACGATGGAAAACCAAGTGTCCCAACACTATGCCTTCACTCACCATGAAGTAACATTTCTCCCAATTCAGCACATGATTAGTTTCCTCACATCTCTTCAACACCAAAGATAGATTAGCCAAGCAAATATCAAATGAAGAGCCATATACCGAGAAATCATCCATAAACACTTCCATAATATTCTCAATATATTTAGAAAATATAGCCAACATACACCTTTGATGTAAGAGCCCTAGTCCTTGGAGCCTAGGAGCCTAGTTGAGCTTTGGTGAGTTCCACCTTGACCCTGTTAGCCGCCCCTGCGCACCACCTGGGCCGCCCCTGCGCCTTGGGCTAGCCGCTCATGCGGTTCTATGATGGTGCAGCCGCTTTCGTTGACTCTTGACTTGTGCTTTGCGGATAGCTTCTCTTATAAGCCTTGCCTTAGCTTCAGATGAGGGGTTTCCTTACCTCTTTTCAGCTCCATCTTCATCTTTACGTTCTTCTTCTCCTTCCTCTTTTCATCTTTGCTTTCTCTTGATTTTGTGAGATAATTCTTAAGAGTTTGGTGTGGTTTTGAGCTGTGGATGATCTTGAGGTTGTTATTGAGGGTTGCTGCTATTGTGTTGAAGTTGTAGATGTGTTGTGTGCTCCTAGTTGCTGCTTCGGGCTGCTGTGGTAAGTTCTTCACCCCATCCTTCTTCTTTCTTCTTTCTTGCTTCTTTCTTCCATTCTAGCTTAGGATCACAAGATAGACTTGTGTTGGATTCTTTCCTGGCTGTTTTGATGATCATATATGTGTATATATGCATATATGTTGCTGTGGTGTGTTGAAGAAGTGGAGAGAGTCGAGAAAGGGATCGACGAGAAGTCGGGACCAACTTTCTGCACAGTTGGCCGCCCCTGCGCCTGAACCCAGCCTCCCCTGCGCCTGCTGTGGACCGCCCCTACGCCTGGTGTGAGCCGCCCCTGCGCCTCATTGGGTCAGATTGGAGTTCCTTGCTTCTGTTAGTGCATACCTGGTTGGTATGTCTTCCTTCGTTCCTTTCCTTTGGCCTTGGCTTAGTTGTTGACTAGGCTAGCTTGGTTAGGAGGAGTTGTGTGTTAGAGATGTGACTTAGGCACTCGTATTGATGTTGAGGTTATGTTGTAGGCATATGTGAGCTTGTTGTGATCTTGAGGTTTATATTGAGGTTGTAGGTTGGTTACGGTTATGGAGACGAGTCTCCTAACCCTTTCAGTGTATGATGTTGTGTGCCTTGCTATTGCAGGCGTTGGTTTCTTCCCCAAGGGGAAGCCGTGACGTGGTATTGGATACGAGTGTATGAGGTAAGTCTATAGGACTTACTTAGTGTTCAGTTATGGATTTGTGTGATTGTGATGGTTGTGTGTTCATATGATTGTGCATTTATAACCTAAACCGGACTAGGATGACCATTTATTACATTTAAATGGCCCAAGTGTATTATAACGGGCGGTAACCACCGGTCTCCGCTTGCTGGTTAGGAGAAGGTGCCCTGAAGATGATCTCACAGGAGGGGACGAGTGACGATCACCCCCATGCAAAACTCTTGGGTTACATTGGATGAGACGGGGTTCTTGAGGCTCCTCGTATTACAAAAGAAGTTGAATTAGTAATGGAATAACGTAATGAAAGATAATAAATGAATGTGTGTGGCATTGCCTGTATGAGATGTTGATGTGTGTTTGTTCTATTACCTTCATGCTTATCTCTTGCTGTAGCTAACGGTGTATACCGTGTTGTAGATGATCGGCAGGTTACGAAGACTGCAGAGTGAGCCAGATGGTGTGAACAGCCGAAGACTTTTGTACATTAGGATGCGTGAGATATGGGATCTTTTGTGTCGGATGTTTATGTTATTGTTTTGTACTCGGCTTTGTGTTTGTAAACACTTTTGATGTATCTTATACAGCTTTTATGTATTTGGTTTTTATCTACCTGTGCCTTGTTGTAAGATCCAGTGAACTTGTTGTCAGGCTAGGGTTAGGATCCATTGTGAGATCCTAGCCCAATGTAGCATTCCAAGTCCTATGGATTTGGGGTGTTACAAAGTTGGTATCAGAGCCTTAGGTTGACAACAATGGCACTTGCTATCTGCAATAAAGGTAGAGTGGATAAATAAACACAACTCACATGGGGTTTGACTTTTCAAAAGGTTTTGGTTTGAAAGCGAGTATACATGTTTTAGGATAGTATGTACAGAAGCCGTCACCTATCTCAGGATCTCGACAATATATATATATATATACATAGATATCTCTTATATGATGATGTGTATGCATGTACTATTAAGTTATATATATATATATATATATATATATATATATATATATATATATATATATATATATATACACACATATGGCCGATATAGAGCCTTATACGTTAGGTGTGCATACCTCGTAAATGGCTTGGACTAGAGCTACTGCTGCTGCAGACCGAGGTAGAGGTAGACCATCTCTTCCTCCAGGAGGGATAGGGCAGGGACTAGCTCCCGTTGCAGATCCATCAGTGGTGGAGGC
The DNA here is from genome assembly GCA_033239125.1 of Fagopyrum homotropicum. Classification (NCBI taxonomy): domain Eukaryota; kingdom Viridiplantae; phylum Streptophyta; class Magnoliopsida; order Caryophyllales; family Polygonaceae; genus Fagopyrum; species Fagopyrum homotropicum. The sequence goes on from BSWB01000006.1 coordinate 88,157,454, forward strand.
GGCTCCCGAGGAGGTTGCTGAGAGTGTAGTTCCAGCTACGAGGAGTGGTGGGTCCAGGAGGTAGCAAACCCATCGAGCCCAGTCAGATGGCTCAAACCTTGTCTCCATAGGAGGACCTGAGTTTAAAGAGAACCTCAGGCACTTTGAGGAGGCTGTTAGAGCAGGCAGACGAGTTCCGGATCTACCAAGACATGAGGTATCATCTGAGAGATCCCATGAAGCTACTAAGGTGCCAGGTACACCGGTTCGTGTTGTTGAGCCAGCTCGAGTTGTGGAAGAGACTAGAGGGCCTCAACCAGATTCCTAGTTGAAGGCATTTCATCAACAGGGAGTACCACACTTCTCTGGGGAGATCGACGTAGAGACTGAGGTGTGGATTGGGCATGTAGACGCAGCTTTAGAGTCTATTCGCTGCCCAAAGGACAAACGGATAGAGCTAGTACAGTCTCTATTCCGTGACCTGGAACACTAGTGGTGGAGGACAGTTAGAGCACGAGTTACCACCTATGAGCAGATGAGGACTATGTTGAGAGAACAGTTCTGCCCTGCCTCACTGAGGAGGGAGAAACCGCAGGACTTTATGAAGGCAGGTTTTGAGGACGTATCCATTACAAATGCTATTCACCGCTTCCAGACTGAGCTAGCATTGCTGGGTCCAGCTGCACCATCTGAGGACCAGCATGTGTACCTTTTCCCCCGTCGTCTGAGGGAGAGCACACACTCATACATGGCGGGATTTCACTGTGACTCATTGGTAGACTACCAAGATCGGGCCTCTGCCTATGAGAGAGAGAGAGCTATCCAGAGGAGGACTTCTTAGACAGGACGGTCTGAGAAGAGGCAGCGTACCGCACCGACTGGTGCAGGAGCATCTGGATACGGGCGAGGCCAGACTCAAGGCCGCTAGAGTGTTCCAGTGTCTGCATAGACAGTTGTGAGATGTCGGTAGTGTTACAACTGCGGGGCCTATGGGCATATGAGGGCTGATTACCCTAGAGCACCACTGACTTGCTTCTCGTGTGGGAAGCCAAGATATTGAGCTACGTTTTGCCGTCAGGGCAAGGCGCCATCACAGCAGGGTTTTTCCCCTGTAGGTGTAGTAGGAGGTGGACAGAGACCGCCTCAACATCAGACACAGGGACAATAGAGAGTCCCAGACACACCTGCTACTCAGGGGTTAGCTCCATGACCGAGTAGAGGTAGAGGTAGAGAGGCTGGTACTAGTGATGGCCGAGGAAGTCGAGGCAGAGTTTTTGAGCTGAGGAGTGCTGAGGAGCCGCCAACACCAGCTGCTACAGTTACCATTCTGTTACATGGTTTACCTGTTAAAGTTTTGTTTGATACGGGTGCTATGCATTCATTAATTTGTGCTGCTTTTGTTGAGCGTTTGAGTTTGTCTAACATAGAGGGGGCACCCTTTACTATAGGGTTACCTGATGGTAGTAGGGTCAGAGGTACCCAGGAGATACGTTGTTGTCCCCTACGCTTAGGGACACGTGTATTACTTGTTGACTTATTAGTCATGCCTCTGATGCATGAAGAAGTCATATTAGGTATGGACTGGATGCGTAGACACCGTGCGGTGTTAGATGTGGGTAAGAGGACTGTTACAGTCTCTACCGACTTAAGCCCGATAGAGGTCTTTCGGGGTTGGGACCTTGGGAAGATAGGATCTGTCATCAGTACAGTACGAGCAGCTAGACTTATTGCACAAGGATGTGATGCCTTCTGGTGTTACGCCATGAAGGATGGAGAGAGTCCGGCTTTGGAGGACATACTAGTGGTCTGTGAGTTTACAGACGTATTTGCAGAGCTGTCTAGTCTGCCACCTCAGAGGAGCGTAGATTTTGGTATTGACTTGGAGCCTGGTATGAGACCCATCTCGAAGGCCCAATACCGTATGACACCTGTCGAGATGTTGGAGCTGAAGAAGCAACTCGAGGAGTTTGCTGAGAAGGGCTTCATACGCCCTAGCGTTTCACCATGGGGTGCACCTGCCCTCTTCGTGTAGAAGAAGGACGGATCGTTGAGATTGTGCATAGATTATAGAGAGCTGAACAAGGTGACCATCAATAACAGGTATCCACTACCTCGTATTGATGATCTACTTGATCAACCGCAGGGAGCGACTGTCTTCTCCCGGATTGACTTGCGTTCAAGGTATCACTAGTTGAGGGTGAGAGAGCAGGACGTGCACAGGATGGCATTTCGTACCCGTTATGGACACTACGAGTTTGTAGTGATGCCATTTGGGCTGACGAATGCCCCAACAGTATTCATGGAGTTGATGAACAACATCTTCATCGACTTCTTGGATCAGTTTGTGGTGGTCTTCATTGATGACATTCTGGTGTACTCTCGTAGCAGAGAGGAGCATGCTGGGCACTTGAGGACGGTTTTGCAGATTTTGAGAGATAGAGAGCTGTATGCCAAGCTCTCTAAGTGTGAGTTCTGGATGTCTGAGGTTGCTTTCCTTGGACATATCGTCTCCGCCGATGGGATTATGGTAGACACGGCGAAGATCGAGTCTGTTGCTGCATGGACGACACCGACGAACGTCAAGGAAGTGCGTAGCTTTCTTGGCTTAGCCGGTTATTATAGACGCTTTGTGGAGGGATTTTCTGTGATTGTCCGTCCACTAACGAGTCTTTTGAGGAAGACTACTAGATTTGTATGGACCGACCAATGTGCTTAGAGTTTTGAGGAGTTGAAGAGGCGTTTGACTTTTGCTCCTGTCTTGGCACAACTAGAGGGTTCTGATGATTTTGTGGTCTATAGTGATGCATCCAAGCTAGGCTTGGGATGTGTGTTGATGCAGAGAGGCAAGGTGATTGCATATGCGTCTCGACAAGTGAAGACGTATGAGGAGAACTACCCGACTCATGATTTGGAGTTGGCAGCGGTAGTTCATGCTTTGAAGATCTGGAGACATTACCTATATGGTGCTACATGCCAGATCTTCACAGACCATAAGAGTCCGAAGTACATTTTCACGCAACGGGAATTGAATAACCGTCAGTGTCGATGGCTTGAGTTGATCAAGGTATTTGACCTTGAGATTTTGTATCATCCTAGCAAGGCGAATGTAGTAGCTGACGCCTTGAGCAGGAAGACGCCTCGAGAGAAGGCGATTGCCAGACTTACTGTACAACCTCAGCTTTAGAGAGATCTAGCCTGGATAGAGAAGGACATCCAGTTTCCTGATGAGGATGCCTAGTTATTTGCTTTAGATGTTCTACCTGGTCTGTTGGATGAGATCCAACAGAAGCGGGGGACCTCCCTGACCTTGACGAGGATTAGAGAGAGGATGTATCGTGGAGAGGCACCACGGTTCTCCATTGGAGCAGATGGAGTGATGAGTCGCGATGATCGTATCTGTGTACTTTCTGATGCAGAGCTAAGACAGTGGATCTTACAAGAGGCTCACTGTACACCTTACTCAGTACACCCTGGTACGAGTAAGATGCACCATGATGTGAGACGCTCATATTGGTGGGGAGGGTTGAAGCCCGACGTAGCTAGATTTGTGGCTCAGTGTGCGACCTGTCAACAGGTCAAGATAGAGCATTTCAGGCCTAGAGGTGAGCTCCTTCCACTGCCAGTGCCGTAATGGAAGTGGGAGGACGTCTCCATGAATTTTGTGACTGGGTTGAGGGTCAATAGGAGCTTCGATGCCATCTGGGTGATCGTTGATAGATTGACGAAGATGGCACGTTTCATTCCCATCAAAGAGACGTGGCCAGTGAGCAGATTAGCTGAGGAGTACACTAGACAGATAATGAGACTCCATGGAGTACCAAGGACGATCATTTCTGATTGTGATGGATGGTTTACGTCGCGATTCTGGCAGTAGATTCAGACTGCTTTGGGGACGAGTCTACACTTCACGACTACGTTTCACCTCCAGACAGATGTTAAATCAGAGAGGACTATCTAGACCTTAAAGGATATGCTGCGAGCCTGTGTGTTGGATTGGGGACAGGGATTGTCTGATTACCTTCCACTCGTTGAGTTCTCATACAACAACAACAGGCATGCATCTATAGGGATGGTTCCTTATGAGGCACTGTATGGACGTAGATGCCGTACACCTTTATGCTGGGATGAGCTTGGCAGTATCAGTGGGATAGAACAAGAGCAGATTCAGGATGATATGGCTCGAGTAGCGTTGATCAGAGAGAGGATGTTAGCTGCACAGAGTCGCCATAAGTCGTATACAGACAAGAGGCGTCGACCTCTAGAGTTCAGGGTAGGTGCTCATGTCTGGTTGAGAGTATCTCCGACGTAAGGTGTTAGACGTTTTGGCGTAAAGGGGAAGTTGAGTCCCCGATATGTCGGCCCTTTTGAGATACTGGATAGAGTTGGGAGGGCAGCATACAGATTAGCATTGCCTCCGAGGTTAGAGGGTGTTCATCCTGTGTTTCATGTGTCTCAGTTGAGGGAGTATATACCAGATCCGAGGCACATCGTGAGTTATGATGATTTAGTGGTTGAGCCGGACCGCACGTTTGTAGAGCACCCCATTGTAGTCCTATAGCGAGGTGTGAGACGCCTGCGTTCAAAGGACATTCCAATGCTGAGGATACAGTGGTCTAGACGAGGACCTAATGAGGCTACGTGGGAGACAGAGGATAGTATCCAGAGGAACTATCCAGAGTTCCATGCTGAGCTAGATGCACCAGTAGGATCCACAAGTAGATCTTAGTTCCCTCTTGGTGAGTGCGTGTTATGTGCTTATGTGATATATTGTGTTTTCGTGCTAGCTGTGATATGTGCATATGATCTGTTAGATCTTGTTTGCTAGTACCATATAGGATTAGCTGGAGATGGTTCTTTCCTCCATGCTATGGTATGTGTGTTAGGATTAGCTGGAGATGGTTCTTTCCTCTATGCTACCTTTGATGGACATAGTGTGAGTGGAGATGGTTTCCTCCACATAGTAGTGTTATGTGTACGTTGTAGCTGGAGATGGCTTTCCTCCATGCTAGTGTGATGTGGTTAGTGTTTGGCTAGAGATGATCTTCCTCTAGGCCTTGTTGAGAGTAGATGATAGTGTTTAGAGTTATACCTCGGCTTATGGGTCCGAGAGGCTTTGGGATTTTGCAAGTCCTTGGAGCCTAGGAGCCTAGTTGAGCTTTGGTGAGTTCTACCTTGACCCTGTTAGCCGCCCCTGCGCACCACTTGGGCCGCCCCAGCGGCTAGGCGCTCCTGCGCCTTGGGCTAGCCGCCCCTGCGGTTCTATGATGGTGCAGCCGCTTTCGTTGACTCTTGACTTGTGCTTTGCGGCTGGCTTCTCTTATAAGTCTTGCCTTAGCTTCAGATGAGGGGTTTCCTTACCTCTTTTCACCTCCATCTTCATCCTTACGTTCTTCTTCTTCCTCTTTTCATCTTTGCTTTCTCTTGATCTTGTGAGAGAGTTCTTAAGAGTTTGGTGTGGTTTTGAGTTGTGGATGACCTTGAGGTTGTTGTTGAGGGTTGCTGCTGTTGTGTTGAAGTTGTAGATGTGCTGTGTGCTCCTAGTTGCTGCTTAGGGCTGCTGTGGTAAGTTCTTCACCCCATCCTTCTTCTTTCTTCTTTCTTGCTTCTTTCTTCCATTCTAGCTTAGGATCACAAGCTAGACTTGTGTTGGATTCTTTCCTGGCTGTTTTGATGATCATTTATGTGTATATATGCATATATGTTGCTGTGGTGTGTTGAAGAAGTGGAGTGAGTCGAGAAAGGGATCGAAGAGAAGTCGGGACCAACTTTTTGCACAGTTGGCCGCCCCTGTGCCTAAACCCAGCCACCCCTGCGCCTGTTGTGGAACGCCCCTGCGCCTAGTGTGAGCTGCCCCTGCGCTTGGTATGAGCCGCCCCTGCGCCTCACTGGGTCAGCTTGGAGTTCCTTGCTTCTGTTGGTGCATACCTGGTTGGTATATCTTCCTTCCTTCCTTCCTTTCCTTTGGCCTTGGCTTAGTTGTTGACTAGACTAGCTTGGTTAGGAGGAGTTGTATGTTAGAGATGTGCCTTAGGCACTTATGTTGATGTTGAGGTTATGCTGTAGGCATATGTGAACTTGTTGTGATCTTGAGGTTTAGATTGAGGGTGTAGGTTGGTTATGGTTATGGAGACTAGTGTCCTAACCCTTACAGTGTATGATGTTGTATGCCTTGCTATTGCAGGCATTGGTTTGTTCCGCAAGGGGAAACTGAGACGTGGTATTGGATACGAGTGTATGAGGTAAGTCCATAAGACTTACTTCGCGTTCAGTTATGGATTTGTGTGATTGTGATGGTTGTGTGTGTTCATATGATTGTGCATTTATAACCTAAACCGGACTAGGATGACCATTTATTACATTTAAATGACCCAAGTGTATTATAACGGGCGGTAACCACCGGTCTCCGCCTGCTGGTTAGGAGGAGGTGCCCTGAAGATGATCTCATAGGAGGGGACGAGTGACGATCATCCCCATGCAAAACTCCTGGGTTACGTTGGATAGGACGGGGTTCTGAGGCTCCTCGTGTTACAAAAGAAGTTGAATTAGTAATGGAATAACGTAATGAAAGATAATAAATGAATGTGTGTGGCATTGCATGTATGAGATGTTGATGTGTGTTTGTGCTATTACCTTCATGCTTATCTATTGCTATAGCTAATGGTGTATACCGTGTTGTAGATGATTGGCAGGTTAGGAAGACTACAAAGTGAGCCAGATGGTGTGACCAGCCGAGGACTTCTGTACATTAGGATGCGTGGGATATGGGATCTTTTGTGTCGGATGTTTATGTTGATGTTTTGTATTCGGCTTTGTGTTTGTAAACACTTTTTATACAGCTTTTATGTATTTGGTTTTAATCTACCCGTGCCTTGTTATAAGATCCAGTGAACTTGTTGTCAGGCTAGGGTCAGGATCCATTGTGAGATCCTAGCCCAATGTAGCATTCCAAGTCTTGTGGATTTGGGGTGTTATATTTGAAAGGTGACGGATGTATTACACAACCCAAATGGCATCCTTCTATATGAAAATGTTCCCCAAGGACAAGTAAATGTGTTTTTCTCTTGGTCATCCGTGTGAATTGGGATTTAAAAGAATCCACTATAACCATCAAGGTAACAAAAATGTGAATGTTGAGCTAACCTCTCTAGCATTTGGTCAATAAAGGGAAGAGGGAAATGATCTTTCCTAGTGGCAACATTAAGCTTCCTATAGACAATACACATTCTCCACCCTGTAACCATCCTAGTTGGGATTAGTTCCTTGTTCTCATTTAGTTACTACGGTCATACCACCCTTGTTAGGAACAACATGAATGAGACTAACCCATTTACTATCCGAAATCGGAAAAATTATTCCCGCATCTAGCAATTTTAAGATCTCTTTCTTGACCACCTCTTTCATAATAGGGTTCAATCTTCTTTGAGGTTCAATAGAAGGTTTATGGTTGTCTTCCATCAAGATTTTATGCATACACAAGAATGGTTTAATGCCAACTAAGTCATCAATGGTGTATCCTATAGCTCTCCTATGCAATTTCAATTCATGAAACAATCTGTCAAGCTCATCATCATTCAAAGATGCATTCACAATCACGGGATAAGTAGAATTTTTAAACCAAGGAAAGCATACTTTAAATGAATCCAAAGCCATTGAAGGCACTCCAAGAAATCTTAAAGCTTCACCTTCAACTAAGGGACTTTCTTCAAAAACCACGGGTAAACTTACAGGAATCACGGGTTCCCTAAAAACCACGGGAGTGGTTTTGGCATAATTAGCTACGACATGGTTTTCCATGGGTCCATTTAATGAAACCACGGGCGTGGTTTGAGGCCCCAGGCCGTGGTTCTTATAGTTCTTCAGCCTTCCTTCGTGCACTTCAAATTCAACACTTGTCTCCTCTTCTAGTGCATCCAAAGCTTGGATTTCTTCATTGCAATCTTCCTCAACTCCTTCCTCCACGATGCTCATGCTAAGAACCTTCTTTAATGGATCCTTGATTAGGATTGAGCTCACAACTTCCATACACACTTCTTCCTCGACATTGTTGAAGACGTCTTCACCAAGGACTGGCCCCTTCATCATTGTGGACAGTTTGAACTTGATATTTTCTTCTTCTATGTTGAAGGAGAGGATCCCATTTTTGCAATCAACTAAGCATCTCGAGGTGGCTAAGAATGGTCTTCCTAAAATGATAGGAACCGGGTAGTCTGTCGGGATGTCCAAAGCAACGAAATCGATTAGTACATAGAACTTCCCAAGCTGAACCGGTATGTCCTCTAGGATCCCCACGGTGTGAGTAATGGATCGGTCCTCCATGTACAGGGTCATATTGACCGGCTTCGGTTCTCCTAACCCAACCTTATTGCAAAGTGCAAGTGGGATAATGCTTACACTTGCTCCAAGGTCACATAGGGCCTCATATTGCATTTCTCCAACTCCAATTGGCACACAAAATGACCCTGGATCTCGCAGCTTAGGAGGCATCTCCTCCCTCATGGTTTGAATTAGCTCGGAAGACCTCTTTGTCATCCTCACTTCTCCATACTCCTTCAACTTCCTCTTGTTAGAGAGTATTTCCTTCAAAAACTTTCCATAGGCCGGCAGACCTAGAATTGCATTCATAAATGGAATGATAATATATAATTTAGACATGAGTTCAAGGAATTTACCGAAATGTTTATCCAAACGAGCTCTTGCTCGTGATTGTGGAAATGGTAGTGGTGGCTTGTATGGAGGAGGTGCCACATATGTTGGCTCATCATCCTTGCTCTTGCCTCCTTCTTCTTGCAATGGTTCTTCTTCCACCACTACTTGCTTCCCCTTGTCATTCTCCTTGGGTAAGGGATCTTTCATGCTCAGTCCACTCCTTGTGGGAATGGCCAACACTTGGCCTCTTGGATTGTCCTTGGTCCTTCTGGGAAGCTTTCCTGGATCCCTTTGTGCCTCACCCACTTCTTGGAAAACTCGTGCTTCTAGCACCTTTTGAGCCTTGGAAATGGATGCCACCGTGCTCTCAAGCCCACTCAACCTCCCTAGGAATTGTTCAAACATAATTTCGGTTCTGTCCTTTGGAGGTTGAGCAAATGGGTGAAGGCTCTTGTGAAGCCTTAGGTGGTGGGGTTGCGCTTGTTGAAGCGGGAGGGTTTAAGGCACCATCCGGGTTAGAGTATGAGAACCCGTGATGGTTGTGAATAGGCCGGTAATTCTTGAAATGCCGGCTGTTGTTGTTGAAGTTCCTAGGGCCTTGGTAGTAGTTGAAATTGCCCCTTCCCATGTAGTTAACATCCTCCTTTTTGGAAGCCAAGTTGGCTTGCACTTGCACTTGAGGACTTGCTTGACTCTTCAAGGTTGTGGTACACAACTCCCTCAAGGACTTAAGGTCATTGTTAATTGCATCAAGTTTGTAGTTGTTCATGGTGACTTCACTCACTTCATATGCTCCCGGTTTCCTCCCATCATTCGTCCTATGGGAGTACTTCTCTATCACTAAGGCTTGCTTCTCTACAAACTCCCAAGCCTCATCCACATTCTTCTCCATGAATGTTCCTCCGGAAAGTTATTGGAGCTTGAATTGACTATCCTCATCAATCCCCTTGAAATAAATCGCCAAAAGCTCTATCTTCGGTATCCAATGTTGTGGATAATCTAGGAGGAGGTCTTTGAACCTCTCCCAAGATTTGAATAGGCTCTCCTTATCCTTCATCACGAAGGCATTGATCTGCCCTCTTGCTCAGTTGTCTTGGAATGTAGGAAGAACTTGGTAAGAAACTCGGTTGTCATCTCCTCCCAAGTACCCACACGTCCTAGTGGAATGGATTGGTACCAAGCCAAGGCTTTATCCTTAAGTGAGAAGGAAAAAGCCCTAAGCTTGTGGTTATTGCTCTCCAATCTAGGTGGTCTTAGAGTCTCCATCAAGATCTCACAATTCATCAAGTGTTGATGAGGAGACTCTCCTTCCATCCCTCCAAATTGATTGTGCCGGATAATTTGTAGCACTTGAGGGCGGAGCTCGTAGTCATGGGCTACGGGATCTCCTAAGTTTACACCTGGACAGTGCACTCTATGGGCTAGATCCATACATTGGCCTAGCGTTTGCGGCTCCTCAATTATAATACGCTCATTCCGTACAAGTGCCGCCGGCTACGGTGGTGGTGGAGGTGGTTGAAGATTAACCTCTCTTTGCACAAGAGCTTTCCTAATCTCTTCAATCTTCCTCCTAAAAGCTTCTTGCCTCTCGTTTGCAAGTCTCCTCTCATTCTCAAAAGCTTCTTCCCTAAGCCTCATTTGCTCTAGAGTTTCTTCTCTAAGTCTCAGTTGCTCTAAAGATGCATCCAATTCAGCCCTAAGCTTTGCTTCGGCCATCCCTTTCTTCTTCTTAGCACCTTTGGATCTAGTCTTAAGGGTTTTCTTTGGTTCGGGATCGAATGGAGCTAAATCCTTGCCATGAGATCTTCGCAAGCACTTAAAGAGTGAGAGATGTCCTGAAAAATCAAAGACAAAAAACAAACAAGATCACAAGCAAAAGAAAGACCTACACTATAAACAATCACACACAATGATTCAATCTAGACCTAGTCCCTGGCAACGGCGCCAAAAACTTGTTACGCTAGAAATGTACCAAGCAAAAGTCTTAAAATTTATCACTCGACATTTTCTTCTAACTCCTAGCAAACCCAAAGTGTATGGGTCGTTATGTAGCAAGGATAGTACTCCGAGGTTGAACACGAAGACTAAGGTGAAATCAAATCAAACAAGTGATCATGGATAGTGCAAATCTAGTCTAAGAAAAGAGAAGGAATTAAATAAATGAAAATCATGATGTTTTTTTGTTGGTGTTTTATGGTGATCAATCAAGATCAAAATCATGCAAGGTTATCATTTAATCAAACAACACAAACAAATAACACAAGAACAAGATATGTGATCAAAGAGAGAAAAGCGAATTCTAGGGATTCGGACTTCCGGTTTTGACATTGGACTCAAGCTTCTAATCAACCTTGAAAAAGCTGCGGTATGTTTTGAAAGGGTGTTTCTCTAATGGGATCAATCACCGGGTAGGTCTCCAGGTCCACTAATCCCGCACCTAAGGTCCTATTACCGGGTAAGTCTCTAGGAACCTAAGGTTGGGAACTCTACACAAACCGGATTACTATCTAGGGGTTAAACCTCTCCTTACCGGGTAAGTCTCGGGAAGGCAAGTCCTAAGCAACAATTCTAGCACACTCAATCCAATAGCGGCTTGCGAGGCTCACTACTACCTAGATTTCATCATCTTTGGTATCTAAGATTGGGAATTACCGGGTAAGTCTCTTCCCTCACTTAGTTTGCTAGCATTAGGTCACCGTAAGCTAAATAAGGCTTAACAAACACTAGGATTTCAACAATCTAACATCCTAACATACGGATTTATAAATGTGAGCACAAAAGAGCAAAACCACAGGCTGATCATACGAAACCACGGCCGTGGTTTCGGAGGAACAGGCCGTGATTATGGTCGGGGGTTAGGATTCGAGCATGCAAGTCATCCAAAGGTACATTCAAGTCTATTCTATCATAGTCCAAGCCATAACCATCATTCCATCACCCTAGAATCACAACTACTTAGCCAATAACATGCATTTTAAGATCCAAACTCATCATGCAAGCACACATGGTTTCCACAGCAAGAAAGTGAAATAAGAGTGAAAAGAAGCAAGTAGTCTTAGCTGAATATGAGTTTAAACAAGACTTACAACCCTTCAAAAACAGCTCCAAAACGTTCCTTACAATGCTTCCAAAAGCTTCTCAACAAAAGTCACTAAAAATCCTTCAAAGTCTAACTCTAGATCTAAGTTGTGATGATGTTGTTCTTCTCCAAATGAGAGTGTTTTTGTTGTTCTTCTAAGTCCCTCCTCCAACAATGGATGATGAGTGAGAGTCCAAAAGCCAACCTGTAGGCTTTTCCAAGTCCACACTCAACCAAGGAAAGCAAAGGTCGGGCAAAGAAATCGCATGACAAATGTCTTGGCTGTGGTGACAAAAACCATGGGCCAAGACCACGGGCGTGGAATTGCCAGTTAGGCCATGGTTTTCATCAGAAAGCCCTCCTTGGATCACCAAGTCATGATTTGGTGCAAGACATGCACCAACAAGGTCTTTTGTGTTCTTCTTTGCTTCTAGCTTGCTCCTTAAGGAGTGTTGAAGTGTGTCACCATGAGGAATGATCCTCGAGTGTATCGATTAAGTCCAAAATCTCCCCAAAATACCTACAAAACCGACAAAAGCTTGTGTAGACGTCTTTTCTAGAAATAAGACTCGATTAAGCATAAACGCCACAAACTCATGCCAAACCATGCATAAATAAGGGGGAAAACTATCTAAATGAATGCCTAAACTAGTGTTATAAATCATGTCATCAAATGCATACCAAAAATCTTGAACTCTAGAATCCGCTTTTCTAATATTATTCATATATCATGTTTGTGTTTGCTTGTTTGATTGATAACTTTGCATATCTTTGATCCTTGATAAATCACCAACAAAAGGAACCAAAAATATCATGATTTTCATTTCTTTATTCCTTTCACATTTCTTTATCTAGGTTTGCACTACTCATGATCACTTGAATGATTTAACTTCACCTTATTCTTTGTGTTCGACCTCGGAATACTAGCCTTGCTATAAAACCACCCATACACCGTGGGTTCGCTAGGTAGAAATAGGAGATTGTTACGAGTTATAAATTTAAGACTTTTGTGTGCAACTCATTTTGTGCGAACAAGTTTTTGGCGCCGTTGCCGGGGACTAGGTCTAGATTAAATCATTGTTTTTGTGATTGTTGATAGTGTAGATCTTTCTTTTGCTTTTGATCTTGTTCGGTTTGTGTCTTTGATTTTTCAGGAATTCTCCTATCCTTTAGGTGTATGCGAAGATCTCGTGGCAATGATTTATCTCCATCCCCCGAACCGGAGAAAACCCTTAAGATAAGATCCAAGGGAACCAAGAAGAAAAAAGAAATGGCCGAACCAAACCTTAGGGCTGAGTTGAACGAGGCTTTAGAGCAAATAAGGCTAAGGGATGAAGTCTTGAAGAATGAGAGGAGACTAGAAAATGAGAGACAAGAAGCAACTAGGAGGGAAATTGAAGAGATTAAGCAAGCTCTTCTGCAAAGGGAGCTTAATCTTCGTTAAGGAACACCTCCACCACCGCCTCCACCGGCGGCCAATGTTCGGGTTGAGCCAATTATTGAAGAGCCACACACTCTTGGAAAAAGAATGGATCTGGTTCAAAGGGTTCACCGTCCGGTTGTCAATCTAGGAGACCCCGCCGCTCATGACTATGAGCTTCGCCCTCAAGTGCTGCAAATGATCCGGCACAACCAATTTGGAGGAATGGAGGGTGAGTCTCCACATCAACACCTAATGAACTATGATATCTTGATGGAGACATTGAGGCTACCTAGATTGGAGAGAAACAACCACAAGCTTAGGGCTTTTTCCTTCTCACTTAATGATAAGACCCTAGCTTGGTACCAATCCATACCACAAAGACGAGTGGGCACTTGGGAGAATATGACAACCGATTTCATAACAAAGTTCTTCCCACCTTCCAAGAAAACCGAACTTAGAGAGAAGATAAACGCCTTCGTGATGAAGGACAAGGAGAACCTATTCAAATCTCGGGAGAGGTTCAAGGGCCTTCTCCTATATTGTCTCCATCACGGGATACTGAAGATAGAGTTGTTAGAGATTTATTTCAAGGGGCTTGATGAAGATAGTAAATTCAAGCTCCAATCACTTTCTGGAGGCACATTCATGGAGAAGAATGTGGATAAGGCTTCACAAGATACTCTACAAGTCAAGCTCCACTACCTAAGGCTTCACAAGAGCCTCCACCCGGTTTTTGCTCAATCTCCAAAGAATAGAATCGAGATGATGTTCGAACAATTGTTGGGGAGATTGAGTGAACTTGAGAGCACTGTCACTTCTATTTCAAAGGCCCCAAAAGTGTTAGAAGCTCAAGTATTCCAAAAGGCGGGTGAGACCCAAAGAGATCCGGGGAAGCTTCCTGGAAGGACCGAGGACAATCCAAGAGGGCAAGTCTTGACCATCACAATAAGGAGCGGATTGAGGACAAATGAGCCCTTGCCCAAGTAGTTAACAAGGAGAAACAAGTGATGGTAGAGGAAGAACCGAGGCAAAGTGGAGAGGACAAGACCAAGGATGATGAGCAAATATATGTATCACCTCCACTGTACAAGCCACCACTACCATTTCCAAAATCACGAGATAGAGCTCGATTAGATAAACATTCCATAAATTCCTTGAACTTATGTCTTAATTACATATTAACACTCCGTTCATTGATGCAATTTTAGGTATGCCGGCCTATGGAAAATTTTTGATGGAGATCCTCTCAAATAAGAGGAAGTTGGAAGAATATGGAGAAGTGAGAATGACAAAGAGATCTTTTGAGCTTATTCAAATAACGAAGGAGGAGATGCCTCCCAAGCTAAGGGATCCAGGGTCGTTTTGTTACACCATAGGGGTTGGAGAGGTGACGTTTGAGGCCCTATGCAACCTTGGAGCTAGTGTAAGCATCATACCGCTTGCACTATACAAAAAGGTTGGGCTTGAAGAACCGAAGCCGGTCAAGATGACCCTATATATTGCGGATAGATCGATCACACACCCGGTGGGGATATACCCTCAATTGAACCTCAAAGAAAACTAAACCCACTAATGAAAGAGGTAGTAAAGAAAGAAGTTCTTAAATTTTTAGATGTAAGAATTATTTTCCCGATTTCGGATAGTAAGTAGGTTATTCCAATGTATGTTGTTCCTAAGAAGGGTGGTATGACTATAGTAATCAATGAGAACAATGATTTAATTCCTACTAGGACTGTTACGGGGTGGAGGATGTGTATTTATGGATGATTTCACCGTTTATGGTTCGTGATGACATAATTATGATCTATTTTTAGGCATGCATTTAGATAGTTTTCCCTTTATTTTGCATGCATAAACATGAATCCAGAGCATTTGAGCTCATATTTGCATACTTTCCTAAAAAAGATGTTAACACGGATTCTTGTTGCATTTGTAGATAATTTAGCGAATTTTGGAGCGGAATGACACATTTAAGGTATATCATAAAGGAACATGATGACGTATAAAAGGAAGCTAGGAACACGCGCTAAAGTAAACTCTAAAACCGCAGAGCGGACCTTGATACCTTGGAGCGAACTCTGATACCGCAGAGCGAACACTAATACCGCGGAGCGGACTCTGATACCAACTGTAACACCCCAAATTCTGAGAATTCGGGGAGCTACTGGTTAGGACCTCACAATGGGTCCCGACCTTAGTTTGACAACAATTTCACTAGGATCTTACAACAAGGCACAAAAGTATTAAAACATTTGAAAACTTTAAACAATATATACATGAAGGATATGTATCAGCCTTACAAAGCAACGATACTAAAACGACGCATATAAAGAACATAAGACAACCTCGCCCCCAACTAAAAGAGTACGTGGACCCAGCTGACCATTTCCTCCGGATCTCTCTACAATTGTCTTAA
Organism: Fagopyrum homotropicum; assembly: GCA_033239125.1. Lineage (NCBI taxonomy): Eukaryota > Viridiplantae > Streptophyta > Magnoliopsida > Caryophyllales > Polygonaceae > Fagopyrum > Fagopyrum homotropicum. The sequence continues at coordinate 88,172,997 of BSWB01000006.1, forward strand.
CCTACAAGGCATTTACAAACGGTATAAAACCGTTAGCTAACATTCTATGCATAAGTATAAAGGTAAAAGCACAAACACACAACATACACAATCAACATGCAACAATCAATCCTTTTATTATCTTTAATTAGGTGATATGTCATTACTAATGATACTTATTTTGTGATACGAGGGATTCCCAAACCTCGCCCCTTTCCCCGTTTACCAACGCGGAATGGTACTAATGCATTTGACCGTCTACCTGACTGGGCTGGTCGCAGGGAACCTCCTAGACTCTCGCAAGAGCTAGGAAGATGATGTCACGACCCGATATCATACACTTGAGTCAATTACACAATATACTAAAGTCGGCCTATTCCGGTTTCGTTATTTATCTAAACTAACAAACACCACTCATACACATCACACACATGCAAGAAGCCAGCTAAGTAAGTCCGTGGACTTACCTGAATCAGATCTCGACTTTCTAATTCGCAAATCGATCTGTACAGTAGGGATTCAGTGGCCTGTCAAAGGAGGCAAGTGTGTCAGCACACTTTCTAGGTGATTAGAAGTCTAAGACTTCTAAGATAGTAGGTCTTAATAGAACGGAATTGATTACATTATTAATTTATGGTAAAATGACTCTTTTACCCTTGGTCTCGAAACTTCTAAAAAATCCATAATTTATGTCTAAACTCTTATTTGAGACTAAAGAGTCATATTCTAACTCCTAAAGATGACTTTGGTTACAAACTGGAAATTTACCCATTTCCCTATTTTCGGAAAGATCGTTAAGGTCCAACTTCGCCTTCAAATATAAAATTCGAATAATCTTATAAAAATTCCGAAATAATTTCCTAGATCATCTATGATATCTCATCTACTCCTAGGAGCAAGAATTTCTTAAAACTGTTCAACCATCACTTCCACAAAAATTTTCAAAGTTGGTTACAACACTTAACAAACAGCACATTGTCTTAACTTTGAAAAATCATAACTCCTAAACTAATCGCTGGATTTATCCCAAATTTTGATACGTTCTACTATAAAATCTTATCTATAATATATCCAAAATTCAGCCTCAAAGGAGATCAAAATCCTATTTAAAACTATCTCACAAAACCGAATTTCAGCACAACAGAAAAACTGCTTACGACTCAATCTTTGAAAAATCATAAATCCCAAACCACTCGCTGGATACCTCTCAAATTTTAATATGTTCTACAACAATATGTCAACTATATCATATCCAAAATTCAAGCCCAACGGAGATCAAGAGCTTATTCAAAACCCTCTCACAAAACAGCATCACTTGCTGTTTTCGCCAACACTCAGCACATATATAAAAACTGCATGAGGAGTCCACTTTGCAACATCATAACTCTCAAACCGTAACTCCGATGCTTCCCAAATTTTAGTATGATCTACTATGTACTACTGACTACAACATAACCAAAATTCAGCAATATAGGAGTTGTCTAACATACCAAAATCTGGACTCGAAAATGCCTGCTTGTTACTTCCGGAGAACTCGGAAAACAACATGAATCCTTACTGCTCATCTATGGCTGTTCTGGTAAGCTTAGGAGACATCAAAAGACACTCGTTAGGCATGTAATACGAGGACATAAGTCCAATGGAGAATGGGGTGTAAGCATACCCAATTCCGAGCCTCGAAGGTGGCGTAGAGGGAGAGAGAAGGGCTCGAAGGAGGGTGAGGCGCTGTGTTGCTCCCTGTTGCCCGACTGCAGACGAGGGAGAGGCGCTGTGCTGCTCGAGATGAAGGTGGCGTAGAGGGACGAGGGCTCGACGGTGTTATGCTGCAAACACGAGGACATAAGTCCGACCCACTGTTGCCCGACTTGTCGGATGGAGAGAGGAGGGCTCGAAGGATGAGCGAGACTGCAGCATCTTGCCGGACTGCGCGTGAGCACGGGAAGAGAGTCACCGCCGGCGTCGGTGTTGAAGATGAACCGTTGGGATGAGGTTTGTGAGAAGGACGTCCAAGGAAGGAGAATGAAGCGGAGGAGGCTGTTGTCACGTGAGGGAGGTTAGGGTTTACGTGAGAGAGGGAGAGGTCATGGGCTGGCTGTAACAGCTACTTATCGGGCCCGGATGGTAGGGTTTCAATGGCCAAACTCAGTTTCGTAATGGGCCCGGATGACCTTGTCATAACTTAGTCATGGGTTTGTCAAATGGGTAAAAAATTATGAGGCTTGCAAGAGTGTTAATTTTAGGAATGATTTTATATGAATAAGTTTCACATAAAATCATAGAAGTTGGGAAAATAATATTTTATGTGATTAACTCTTTGCATAAAATGACAAGATTTTAGTTGACTCGGGATTTACCGGAAATTAAATTTCCGGGTATTACATTAGTACCCCCTTAAAATAAGTTTCGTCCCGAAACTTAAAAGAAGACAACATAATGTTGGGATCCATACTAGAGAACTAAAGCCCGAAAAAGTCATAATCGGTCAAGTTCTGATTTGTTTCGGAAATAGTCGGAAGTAAATTTCCGGGTATTACACCAACGAAGTGGAATCTGATACCAGCGGGCTCAACATTCTTTTCCAGCCCAAGATTTAGGGTTTATCTTTAAGTTGCAATGTATCTTTAAGATAGGGTTTATCTTTAAATTGCGATCTATCTTTAAAGTCCATTCTTGTAAAACCGTAGATTTATCTCTATATATATCTCATAACCTACAACATTATAGAGGGCCCCCAATGACGAGGACATCGCGGCTGGATAGGAATTGTCACCTCCTACCATGCTTATCATCCAAATTTGCATCAAGAAACCCTATGAAGTAGCAAAGAAGGAGAAGAGAAACACATTCCAGATTCAGGATCCAAGATCGAAGTCATAAAGTGAAGTTCTTTGAGTTTTCTTTAGTTTTTAGATTCTTTAGCTCTTGAACGCAAGATTTGGAGTTTTCTATTGCTTTCACTTAGTGTTCAGAGATTGAGAACCTTTGTTAAGGATTCTTTACTTTTATTTCAAGATTAATCGTTTTCTTTACTTTCTTTATTTCTATACCATTCTTGATTTAATCATGTGTGTTGTTGGCTAAAACCTTTGCGATTCTAGGGTGATTTATTGAAGATTGTGGTTTAGATGATGATAGAATGAACTTCACGTTGAGATTGGATCCTGAAAGTTATTTTTACTCTTGCAAAGAAGAAATTTGCCCTGTTCTTGGTAGAAAATCGGCCGATTTTCATACATGAATAACCCGATTTTATTTCTATCGTAACTTCGATGTTTTATCCTAAGCCTTGGTTAAAGATTGCTTAAACCGTAGCCTTGTTGAACCCTTCTAACATATATCCAAGCTTGGGATGAGACTTACCCGGTGATTCCTTTCTCGGTTGCCAACAATGATGAGTCTAGGTAATTGAGGACTCAACACCCTTTATTAGGTTTGTGTGTGTCATCCCCTTGCCTGTGTGAGTTAACCTGAGACTTACCGGGTGATGGTTAGCTCTATTCCCTTAGGTTCAGTGGTTGGTTTAAGATTATAGTTCCTTTCTTTAGATCTCTAGCCAATAAAGGACTCAAAACCCTTTATTCGGATCCTTGGGTTTGGGATAGTGGATAGTGAGACATCACCCGTGATCTATCCCACATTAGAAACACCTTTCCTTTTCAATCCCAACTATGTCCATAGATCTTTAGAAGTCTTGAATTGAAAACCACAATTGGATATCTTAATCTTTAGAATCTTCTTGATCCGTACACTGCTGGTTTACTTATTTGCTTTATTCTTGGTAAAAAAATTAAGACTATTTTCCTTCATACACACACACATTTTGAAGCGAACAAGTTTTTGGCGCCGTTGCCGGTTCTTGGTCTAGACTAGACTTGGGACCGGTTCAAACCAAATTGTCAAACCGGTAGTTTGTGAATCGGGTCAAACGGTTTGACCAAACTGGCGGTTTAGGTTCGCCGGTTTGGTCAACCAGAGGTTTACGGTTTAGGTTTAGGTTTGGCTCTCGGCCAAACCTAAACCGGCGGTTAAACCGCCGGTTTGGACCCTTTTTTTTTATTTTTTTTTTGCCTAAACCGGCGGTTTGGCAAAAAAATAGCCGTTGGCATTGCCAACGGCTATTTGGCCCACAACGGCTATAAGCCGGTGGGCCCCACAATTCTAACGACTCTTAGAGCCGTTGGGTTGTGTAATATTTTTTTAGTTTTATAATAATTGTTTAATTAAAAAAAATCCTACCAACAATTCCTATAAATACCATACAATTCTTCCATTTATCTCACACCAACATTCTCATCTATCTACTACTACTCTCAGTTTCGATCTCGTATTCTCTTTCTCGTATTCTCGATCTTTCAATCAAGTGAAATGGCAAACCCGGACTACCCAAGCAACTACGACTTCACTCCGAGTCCCGCTTTCTTTCCTAGCACCCAAGAAAGTGAGACTCAAATGCCGGATTCGGAAATGCCACAAGTTCCACAAGGTCAAGGTGAAGGGCCATTCCGACAAGCCCCTCCACCGAAAATGCTCACCTCCGACATATTCACGAAGCATTACAAGAAGGGTCCGGTGGTGGACGATTATTGCCAAGTTTCGTGCAATTATTGTCCGAAGGTGTAAAAGTGGAAGGCGAAGGGCGGATACGGGACTTTGCAAACCCACATGCAAAAGTATCATCCGGAGAAGCTCGGAATATCACGGGGACAAACTCAATTGTCTAACGGATTTGCATCCTCTTCCTCTCAATCTTCTTTATTTACTTATAATCATGTTGATGAATCTTTAGGATTAGCCAACTTAATTGCATCTCAAGTTTTTCCATTTTCTTATGCGGAATATGAAAATGTAAGAGAATATAACACTACTTATCTTCAACCGGCTTCTAAACCAACTTTTCGTAAACAAATTTTGAAATTAATTTATCAATCTTATGAACAAAAGAAACAAAAAATTCTTACGATTTTACAATCTTTTTTGCATCAAGTTTCAAATTGTAGTGATATTTGGAGTACTTTATCACAAAAACATTTTTACATGGGCATCACTTTACATTTTATCGATAATGATATGTATTTGCATAAATTTGTTATTGCATTTCACCATTTTAATGAAAGACATGGTGCCGCCAACATTGCTAATTTAATAAGAATGGTTTTATAAGAATTTAATTTACAAAATCGAGTTTTTTTCATACTCATTTGATAATGCTTCCGCTAACACCCTTGCTGTAAACAATTTGGTAGGGAATGCGGGTCAACTCAAAAAAACACCTTTTACTCACCAAATATGTGCATGTCATATTTTAAATTTATGTGTTCAAGATGGCCTAAAAGTTGTACATGAAATGTTAGAGCCTATAACCGACGTAATTGAACATATTTGGCATTCAACCGACTTAAGAAAAAAATTGAGATCAACTTGTATAGAAAAAATGTTCCTCCGATTGCTTTTTCTAAAGATATTGGAACTCGTTGGAACTCAAACTATAAACTACTTAGTCAAGCTCTTCGTTATAAAGATGTTTTAGAAGAATTTTCCTCACAATTTATTTCTTGGTCTATTTTAGATGATGAAAATATTTGGCAAACTTGTTATGATATTTGTAGTGTTTGTAACACCCCGATTCCGCGGGACTCGGGATGCTACGGGCGGAGACCTCACAATGGGTCCCGACCCTTAGCCTGACAACAATTTCACTGGATCTTACAACAAGACACAAATAAAGGCAAAACCGAAATTCATTTTAATGCAATGATATGAACCCCAAAAGAAAACAACGAAAGATTTCAGCCGAGATACAACGCTAAAGGCAACCGCCATACACGCGACATACATAACCATAAACAATACATAAATACAACCTCAACCAACCCATCCTAAAATGCACGGACCCCGGCTGCCCACTCTTCCGGGTCTCTCGGCCGCATCCCTAACCTGCAAGTCAACTACAACAATATCGGTATAAAACCGTTAGCTAGCATTCAAGGCATTAGAATCATGGTATTGGCACACACACACATAAGGCATCATAAACACACAACATGTTCCAAAACACACAATCCGATTTATTATCTTTTTATTATTAGGTCATATCCCGTTCTAATTCAACTTCTTTTGTGACACGAGAATCTTAAAGATCTCGCCCTTGTCCCCTTTCACCATACGGGTTTGTACTTGATGCGGATCAGCATCACCCGATGGGCTGGTCGCAAGGCACCTCCCAGTCATCCCCATTTTGGACTGGACAAGCGGTTACCGCCCGTTATCATACACTTGAGCGAAATATAAACATATAAAGTCGGTGGTCCTATTACCGGTTTAGATGTTATAACATAAGCAATAAACACACACATAAACAATAAACACACACCACCAAACACGCATTGAAACTAATACAAAGAATACGAGCTAAGTAAGTCCGAAGACTTACCTGTCCCAAAGCTAACCCGATAAATCCCGCACTCAGTTTCCCGCAGGGATGTAAGTTAACGCCTGATCAGACAAGTCACACAATCAAGATCTAACCAACAAGCTAGAAGCCCTCGGGCTTCTAGTCTCCCAAGCCTATACGAGGTCACAAATCTAGCATGCTAGGTCCAACTCCAAATCCTGAAGATCATCCTATGATCGTACCGAAACATCACAATACTCATAAACATCCAACATCTATATACGGTTCAAGGCCACTACTTGGCATTTCCACTAAGTTATGCTAGATATATCCTAGCATGCTACTAAAACTTAACATAACTAGATCGAGGGGAAAGAATACTCACGCGACGTCAAAAGATGGAAGTCGTTTAACGGATGTCGACTTGGACTCGTTAGGCCTTTATCCGGGCGCTTCCGAACCTAGCAACAAACTAAACAAATTTAGCGTAACGCTAAATTTTGACACACTACATAGTATATATAAACTATAAGAATAGCCCCCGAGATTCATATCCGAGATTAAAAATCTTAAAAACACTTTCCGGGCATTTTACACAATTTTAGAAAATTGGTCATAATTTGCAAATAAATCTCCGGGCCATAAGTCATTTCCGAAAATAAATTTTGGTCAAACCATAAAATATATTCCAGCAGGACGTAAAATCAAATTCCAGAAACTTGGGCCATTTTTCCAAAATTAATTCTGCACGGGTATATATGCGCATAAACTCAAGAACATGAGTCAAAACTACAAATACCAAATAGTGGGCCAAAATTGTAATTATACCAAATAAGGGGGCCGAAAATAATTAAAGCACAAGGGTTTCTTTCTCCTGGAACATGAGCGCAAGATGGGGAAAAAAAAGGAACAGGCGGCGGCCATGGCTCCAACAAGGCACTAGGCGGCAAGGCACATCGAGGTAAAGGTCAATCCCAGGGAGGCTCCGGCAGGGTTCGCGCAGGCCGGACATGTCGACGGCTGTGGTGGTGGCTCCTGGTGGCAGCAGAAGAGAAGGGGAGGAGCGGCCCTCTCTTCCTTTCTCTATTCGGACTGGCGGCGCAAGAAAAAAAATAGGGAGACGAAATCAGGGCGGCGGCAGGGCAGTGGAGTAGCACCGGCTCCGATTAGGGTGATTCCCATAGGGCTTATGGGCTCCTTCTCCGGCGAGGTTCAAAGGCCAATGAAGTAGTGGTGGTGTGTGGCTTCGTCTTCTTGCTTCGATCAGGGAGGTAGTACAGTGGGAGATGCGGCTGGTTGTGGGTGCGAGAGAGAGACGGATAGGGTTTCGACCACCAGCGTTCCTCCCGCGAGCTTCCAGACGGGATTCGACGATGAAGACTGAGCATGGAGGGTTGATGCGAGCTGTTGCTTGGGAGGAGAGGAGCTCGAGGGCTCCGGCGTTGGCTTGTTGTCCGGAGAGGCAAGAGAACGAAGGCATAAATCGAGAGTCGAAGGAAGCTGAGAGGGAGGTTGTGTGACAGGGAGAGATGGGAGAAGTAGAGGGAGAGGGAGGGAAGAGTTGGGTTGGGCCTGCACGAGAGTAGAGGAAGCAGGGGTGAGGTAAGATGTGGCGTGTTGCAGACGGGTTTTCCAGGGCGAGGGGTCGGATATCATCACTTGGGAGCGGGAAATGCCAAACCCAAAAGGCCAAAAGAATGAAAAAGAAAAAGGAGGAAGGGAGAGAATAAAATAAATAAAAAAATGAAAGGAAGAAATAATAACAAATCCGATTAAAATATTGGGAACGGAATTTTCGAATCGGGAAAAATTCCCGATTTTTCTGAAAAATATAATACGGGCATACGTACACGTATCCAAAGATAATAAAAGTACTCGGGAATAAAATATAATATGTTGATCGAATATATAATTAAACTCACAAAATTTATACTTGCGACGTATAAATCGATCTCGTAATTAAATAACGAGATTTTAAATAATAATAAAATAAATACCATTAACATATTAATATAACGTATACTCGTAAAATAACATTTACGACTTAAGATACTCGTAAAACCTACTTAAGGTATTAATATCTTGGAAAACCGCCAGAAAGAAAATACCGAAAACGCTTCCAATAAACGGGGTGTTACAGTGTTTTAAATGTTTTTAGTGATTCTACTAATATGTTGAGTTATGTTTACATTCCAACTTCTTGTAGCTTTTTAGAAATAGGCGTAAATGTTGCTGTGGCTTTACAAACCGGTTTAGGTTTAGAATCACTTAAATATGCTACAACCGAAATGAAAACAAAATGGCTAAAATATTATAATGAAATTCCCCTGGTTTATCTTATTGCCGCCGTTTTCGATCCTAGACTAAAAATTGATGGTGTTACGTACCGAATTTTTAAATGCTTATTATGAATATTTAGGTTTATCTTCTATTATGAACATTAATTCTATTACTCTTAATCTTCGTGTTGAAATTGGTAAATTGCTTCCTTTATTTGAAACAAGTGCTAGGGCTTCCACCCAATCAACTCCCCCACCCTCTTCTTCTTCTTCTTCTTCTTCTTCTTCTTCTTCTTTCTAAAGCTAAACAAATTTTAGCTAAAAGAACAAAAACACCTAGACATTCATCCACAAGTGCGGAATTTGAAGATTATCTAACAACTCCTTTTAGTTTTGATGGTGAAAGTGATAGTATTCAAGTTTTAGATTATTGGAAGAAGATGGCCCCAAAGTATCCAACATTGGCCAAGATTGTGCCACAAATTATGGTCGTCCCCTCAACAACGGTGGCCGTGGAGCAAGCTTTTAGTCAAGGAGGAAACATGTTAAGCTACAAGAGGAGTGAATTGAAGCCTGAAAAATTGGAGCCTCAAGTATGTGTTCAAGATTGGATAAGGGCGGAGAAGAAGAAACAACGGAATGCACCCGTTTATGACTCAAAATCGGATTCCAACTCCGATGATCCGGCCACTACTTCCGAGTTCGAGGCGCAAAGGTAAGGGGGTAACAAAAACAACTCGGAAGTCCGAAAAAAGGGTAAGCAAAGGTAAGAGAACGACGTAGGCTTTGATTCCTCTTAAACCCCAAGAGGATACTTAGGCAACCGGGAAACCGGTTCAAGCCCTCTCCTTTTTTTTCCAATTAGTTCTATTCAAATGCTAATGTAATAAAAATGAGTTAGTAATTTTATTTTAGTTAGTAATTTTATTTTAGTAATTTTATTTACTTAATAATTATTCTATTCAAATGCTAATGTAATAAAAAAAATTTGAATGTATAAAAAAATGAGTTCGCTTTCTTTTATTTAAGTTTCTAATTTTATTTTACTTGCTCTCTTTTATTTTAGTTAGTAATTCTATTCAAATGCTAATGTAATAAAATAAATTTGAATGTAAAATAAAAAAGAGTTCGCTTTCTTGTAATTATTTTAGTTGCTCTCTTTTATTTTACTTGCTCTCTTTTATTTACTTAGTAATTCTATTCAAAAGCTAATGTAATAAAAAAAACTTTCAATGTATAAAAAGATAGTTATGTAAAATTCCAATCTACAAATCTACATACTTAGTAATTTGTTAACTTGGTGATTTTATTCATCTACAAAAAAAACGAGTTTGCTCTCTTTTATTTTAGTTAGTAATTTTACTTACTTAGTAAATTCTATAATTTCTATTCAAATGCTAATGTATTAAAAAAAAATTTGAATGTACAAAAAGATAGTTATGTAAAATTCTAATCTACAAAACTTTACTAAAAAATTAAAATGTACAAAAATTTACAAATGTATAATTTTGTTATTAATTTACTAATGTAAAGTTCCAATGTACAAAACTTTACTAATGTAATATAAATTTTAAATGTACAAATTTTTTTATTAATTTACTTAATAAGTAATTTTATTTATTTATAAAAAATTACTAATGTATATTTATTTTTATAACTAAAATAACATATATATTACTTATAATTTTTTTTTTAAAATCATGTGCAAAACCGCCAAACCGCCGGTTTAGATTAAACCTAAACTGGCGGTTTGGTGAATGCCGGTTTAGGTTTGCGACCCAAGTCTAGTCTAGACCAAGTAGTATTTCGGTTGTCTAGCTTAAGCTTTTTTGTTTTTTCTATTGACCTTTTTATTTTGAGTAGTTTTGCTTGCAGAAATTCTCTTTTCCTTTTTGGTTTATGCGAAGAACTCGAGATTGTAGGGATCTCGTTGCTTACGAACCTGAACCGGAAAGAACCATTCGAAGGAGGTTAAGAGAGGCTAGTCAAAGAAGAATGGTTGAAGTAGACATCCAAGCTGCGCTGGAACGAGCCTTGGCACAAGTGAGGCTTGCAAATCAACGAGCACGTGATGCAGACGAATGAGCGCACGAAAGGGAGGAAGCACTTCAAGCACAATTGTACGAGATGAACAATAACAACAATATGAGAAACCAACTCTTTCAACGAGGAGGAAACGTCCACGTTGAGCTTCCACATCCTAATGCGACTCACCCTCATCCACAAGTTGTGGCACCTCATCCTCCGGTAAGGAACGTTAGAGTTGATCCAATTATGGAAGAACCACACACCCTTGGACAAAGAATGGATCCAACGCAATGTACTCGCGCTATCGGAATGGATTTCGGAAATCCCGCCGACCATGACTATGAGTTCCACGCTAATGTTATTACTATGATCTGCCAAAGTCAATTTTGAGGATCCGAAGGGGGGTCTCCTCATTTACATTTACAATACTATGAAATTCTTATGGAAGTATTGAGGTCCCCTAGATCAGAAACTAACAATCATAAATTGCGAGGTTTTGCTTTTTCATTGAAGACAGGGCGCTTGCATGTCTACAATCTTTACCGATAGAAAGGATAAACACATGGGAGGATATGACCTCCGAATTTCTTACAAAATTCTTTTCACCATCAAAAACTACAAAATTTAGAGGTAAAATTAATGCTTTTACCATGAAAGACAGGGAAATTTGTTCAAATCTTGGGAGAGATTCTAGGACCTTCTACTTGATTGTCCACATCACAAAATCTCAAGAATAGAGCTTCTTGAGATCTACTACAAAGGATTGGATGAAGATGCACAATTCCGACTTCAATCCCTTTCCGGCGGTACTTTCATGGAGAAGCACCAAGATGATGCATGGGAGTTTATTGAAAAGCAAGCTTTGGTGGAAGAAAAGGACTGTCAAAGAAGAGGCGATGATAGACTCCGGCAACCCGGAGTGCATGAGGTAAGTATCACTACCAACTTATCTGTTGAAGTTCATACTCTTAATCATCAAATAAAAAAATGCAGAAATCTAGAGCACCAACACAAGCAAGTTTACCTCCTAGGGAACAAGACGTGAACTACATGGGTCAAGGGAATTATCAAGGAAATCATCAAGGACCCCGGAACAACATTTACAACAACAGGAACCACAATGGAGAGAATAATTATAGGGCAAATCATAATCATCCGAGATTCTCTAATTCAAATCCGGATAGAGCCTTGAACCTTCCAGCTTCCTCTAGTCAAGCTCCACCATCAAGAACTCAAAATCCCCCACCAGGATTTAACGAACCACCAAAGGATACGACGTAGATGCGGTTGGAAAAAAGTATTAGGAGAGATGAAAAAGATGAAAGACAACATAAATTCTATTTTAAGGCTCAAAAGGCCTTGGAAAATCAGGTTTTTAACAAGTCCGGAGAAGTTCCTAGAGACCAAGGAAGGCTTCCCGGAAGAATTGAGAATAATCCGAAGGGGCAAGTAATAACTATCACTACTAGATGCGGAATAAAGATCAATGAGCCATTACCAAAGAACATTGATAAAGGGAAGCAAGCCATGATCGAGGAGGATCCGGAGCTAAAACCCATCAAGGTGACCCTTTACATGGCGGATAGGTCCATAAGCATCCCGTGGGAATTCTCGAAGATATTCACGTATTGCTAGGTATGTTTTACATTCTCATTGATTTTGTTGTTCTAGACATTCCTGTAGATCATCCCGTTCCAATCATACTTGGAAGACCTTTCTTGCAACTTCGGGTTGCATGGTGGATTGCAAGAATGCCACACTCTCCTTCAACATTGACGAGGAAAATATAGAGTTCTAGCTGACTTCAATGATTGAAGGGCCAACCCTTTGATAGGATATTTTCAACACTTATGATGAAGAAGAATCAAGGGAAGAGGTAAGCTCTATCTTACTCAAAGATCCGATTGAAAAAGTGATAAGCTTGAGCAATGTTGAAGGAGTAGAAGAGGACTGTAACATTGAAATCCAAGCGCAAATGACGTTGGAGGAGGACCCCTAACCGAAGTTTGAAGAGAAGCTACGGAAAAGGCTGAAAAAATCGCCCCCTACAAGAAATCAGCCAATTTTTCCTATTAATTTAATTAATTCACCCGATTTTTTCAATGTCGAATGTGAGATCGACCAAAAAATCGACCGATTTTCTCCCAACAAGGTCGATGTTCCTTATACTTTGGAAACTTCTCTGAAATCAAATACAAGCGTTCTTGGATGCAATAACACACCTCCCTCAACTTCAGAAGCCTCTCCAATCACTTTGCTTGGTTAACTCATCAACCAAAGAGCCCCCTACCTTGTAGTTGAAACCTCTTCCTTCACACTTAAGGTACACATTTATAGGACCAAACTCTACATATCCGGTCATAGTTAGCGCTAATTTAACTAAAAATGAATTTAATAGGTTAATGCATGAATTAAGACTGCATAGGAAAGCTTTAGGATACACTATAGATGATCTTGTTGGTATTAAGCCTTCTTTATGCATGCATAAGATTTTGATGGAAGATAATCATAAGCCTTCACGAGAACCTCAATGACGGTTAAATCCAATCTCGAAAGAGGTCGTGAAGAAGGAAATTCTTAAGTTACTTGATGCAAGAATTATCTTCCCGGTTTCTAATAGCAAATGGGTAAGCCCCGTTCATGTGGTTCCAAAGAAGGGAAGAATGGCCGTTGTAACTAACAAAAACAACAAGCTCATTCCTATAAGAACAGTTACGGGATGGAGAATGTGCATCAATTATAGGAAGCTGAACATTGCAACGAGGAAGGACCACTTCCCTCTTCCTTTCATCGATCAAATGCTTGAAAGATTGGCGGAACACTCACACTTTTGCTATTTTGACGGGTATAGCGGTTTCTTCCAAATCCCCATCCATCCCGATGATCAAGAGAAGATTACATTTACGTGCCCTTGGGGTACGTTTTCTTATAGGACGATGCCAATTGGACTTTGCAATGCACCGGCCACTTTCCAAAGGTACATGATGACCATCTTCCCCGAATACATAGAGAACATCATGGAGGTTTTTATGGATGGTTTTTCAGTTTATGGTTCCTCTTTTGATGATTGTCTAGCTAACCTTTCTCTAGTATTGCAAAGATGTGAAGACACTAACCTTGTCTTGAATTGGGAGAAGTGTCACTTTATGGTTAGCCAAGGCATTGTTTTAGGTTATATGGTTTCCACCCGCGAAATCGAAGTGGATAGAGCGAAGATTGAGACCATCGAGAGGCTACCTCCACCATCTTCGGTAAGGGGGTAATAAGCTTTTTAGGTCATGCACGTTTCTATAGGAGATTCATTAAAGATTTTTCTAAGATTTCTAAACCATTAACTAATCATCTAATGAAAGATGTGGTTTTTGACTTTTCGAAGGATTGTCTAGATGCGTTTTACAGGATTAAGGAAGCTTTGATATCCGCTCTTATCATTTAGCTTCTGGATTGGAACCTTCCTTTTGAGATCATGTGCGATGCAAGGGATGTAGTTGTAAAAGTTGTGCTAGGACAAAAGAAGGATGGTTGCACTTATGCCATCGCTTACGCTCACAAAATGCTAGATGAAGCTCAACTAAACTACGCTACAACGGAAAAAGAGTTATTGGCGGTGGTCTACGCCTTTGAGAAGTTTCGTTCTTATATCTCGCTCGGTCTCCCATGTAACCTCTCGAATAGAGTGATGTCCCCATCTAACCTTCACCATCGGAATCTCCTTGTTTCTCAATCTTTGAACTTGCATGCCTAAAACCTCGACTGGTTCTTCTAGGTAGGACAAGTTCTCAGATACTTCTATCTTAGGTTCGGGAATGATATGACTAGGATTTGACCTATACCTCCGTAGCACCGATACAGGGAAGACATCATGCAATCTTGATAACTCAGGTGGCAACGCCAACTTGTACGCAAGTAGTCCGATCTTCTCTAAGATCTCATATGGACCAATGTATCTCGGTGCTAACTTCCCATGCCTTCAAAATCTCATAACTCACTTCCAAGGAGATACCTTCAAAAACACTATATCGCCTATCTCATATGTCATCTCTAGTTTATGGCGATCAGAGTATCTCTTTTGACGATCTTGTGCTACTTTCAAGCACTGCTTTACTACGTGAAAACTCAACCTTGATTATAAAGGTTTTATAGGTGCTGCTGATGGAAGACTTAAACACAAATGAAGAAGTTTGATACACTAACCAATGAATTGTTATATTTCGAGATGCTTGGTTGGTTTGGATTTAGTGCAGGTTTTGATAAAGAATTCAAAGGCCTTGAAATGGATTTCAAGGACACAAGGAAGACAAGGATGCACAATAAAAATATCTTAAAAGCCTTGAAGTAGATTCCAAAGAAACAAGGAAGACAAGACTGCACAACGAAAAGATCTCAAATCACAAAGAAGATCTTCCACGAGAGATTTGCTCAAACAAGAAGATTTGAGAAGATATGATCAAGTAAAGATCTCAACCGACCAACAAAGAAGATCTTACAAAGATCCTTAACGAAAAAAGCATGAAAATTTTCTCATCTGGATTTTGAAGATCGTTACAACAATTAACGAGAAGATTAAGGAGCCGAGAGATCAATGTGTTCTCAGGAGATGAAGATCTACAACGTCTATCTCATCTTAATCAGGAAGCGATCTTCATGGAGAAGAAGAATTATCTTCGAACGGTTATCTCTTCAATGGCTAGAAGACCTCTCCAAAGAAGATTATAAATGAAGATGGCAGTTCAAGAATAGATAATAAGCCTGCACATAAAGATCTATAGTCTTCAAGCGATCCAAAGTTATCTTAATTTAAAAACATAGTATTTCTTTCTCTCCATCTAAAAAAGCTTTATCCCCTAGAGAGAGATAATACTCGAGAGCTCCATTGGCATATCTAAAGAGTGTTATACTTGAGTGTGTGTTACTCTGCGAAGTAACTGGGCTATTATAGCAAAGTGAAGAGTTGGAGCTAGATCGTAGCATTGGCTACAGTGAGAGAAGAAGGGGATTTCTTCTAGTTTGTATCTAGGACTCTTTGAAGCTGATAATAGATAGTTAGATCCTAAGGCTATACCGTGGGACGGAGAGTAGGCTATTTAGAGCCGAACTTCGTAAACATATCCTTGTTTCGATCTTTTACATTCTACACCATATCTTGTTTATTGTGACTAACTTTGTTATGTAGGAGTTCAAAGTCAAGGCCCTTGAAAGTTGTTTCAAAGCCCTTGGAATTAAAGTTTCATAACGAACCGAGATCGACATCAAGGCCCTTGAAATTGATTTCAAGGCCTTGAGATTTGTTTTGCAAAAAGTTCCCATACTCTATTCAACCCCCCTTCTAGAGTATCTTTTAACCTTTTATTTCACCTACCGGTTCTTCAATTGGTATCAGAGCTAGACTCACGTACATTGATTTAACCATCTGTGAGACTAATGATGAATCCTGTAGGTGATGGAGGATTTGCTTATCTCGACCACCACTAGGAAAGATCTTCACAAAGGAAGATCCTCATCTCGACCACCACTCTTCTTTGGCAACAACTTTGCTCATTGGAGAGCACTCATGCGTATGTTCATTATTGATCAGGACATGGAACTATGGAGCATTGTTCAGAACGGCCCCAAAGTTCCTACTACAACTGTTGAACGTGTCCAAGTGCCGAAGAAAGAAGCCGACTTCACACAAGTTGACCTGGATAGTGTGTCAAAGAACTACAAAGAAATGAACCTACTCTACCGCGGATTAGATGCCAATGAACTCAACCGCATCTCGATCATCATGCAAGAGTGCAAAGAAAATATGGGACAAACTCGTTGTCACTTACGAAGGAACAAGTCAAGTCAAGGAAATAAAGATTAGCATCTTTCTCAGACAATACGAGCTATTCAAGATGAATCTAAATGAAACAGTCAAGGAAATGTTCACAAAATTCACTGAGATTGTGAACAACTTGGACTCACTAGGAAAGATCTTCACAAAAGAAGAAAAAGTTAGGAAGGTTCTAAGGAGCTTACCTAAAGCTAAGTGGGGACCAAAGATGACTGCTATCGAAGAAGCTCAGAATCTCTTAACTCTTCCTCTTGATGACCTCCTTGGAAAACTCATCACACATGAAATGGTTCTTGGTGAAGAAGATGGAGAGCTCCCATCCAACTCCAAGAACTTGGCATTAAAATCAAGAAAGGATGAATTACTATCAGACGAGAAAGATAGTGATGATGATGAAGAAGAAGATGCAATTTCCATGATCTCTAAGGGTCTCGCGAGAATTCTCAAGTTAAAGAAACAATCTGCCAACAATAGAGAATATCCACGATCATCAAAACCCCGAGGTAAGTTTTCTAACTCTAACAAGAAAACTAGAGTACTGACTTGTTTTGAATGTGGTAAAACAGATCATCTTGTGAAGGATTGTCCACAAAAGAAGAGGACCAACTTCAAGAACAATGATCGAAAGAACAAATCTATGTTAGCTTCATGTAGTGATTCAGAATCATCAAATGAATTAGAAGACGAAAAAGATCAAGCAAACTTGTGTCTCATGGCCGATCATGAAGAAGATTCAAATCTATATGTTGACAATATGGTAAGTACAATTATGTCACAACCTGAATCTGACCTGAAAAAATTCCTTAAAGATATTATCATATGTGACAAGGAACATAAAATAATGATAAATTCCTTAAAAGAAAAGTTGCTTGAACAAGAAAACCATCTAAGTGAGATGTCTCTGGAGATTGAAAATCTTAACATTGAAAAAGTGGACCTTGATGAGAATATCAAGGCCTTGGAATAAGAAAACATGATTCTCAAAGACAACCTCTCCTCTCTTCATCGAAACTATATTGATCTTGAGAAAGAGAAAGTTGATCTAACTTTGGTGTGTCAAGACCAGAAGGCTGCACTTGTTAAGTTTACTCGTTCAAAAGCTAATCTTGAGAGATTGATGGGTGAACAACAGTCCTCCCTTAACAAAAATGGTATAGGTTATCATAGGAGCTTTCCTAGAAAACCTACCACCACTTTTGTCAAAGCCAAAGGAAGTATTCATATGCATACTTGCTTTTACTGTTGTAAAAAGGGTCATGTTAAATCTAAATGTCCTTATAGAAGAAATAATCCTTATATTATTAGAAATACCTATCCTTTATGTTTAAGGAAACAAGTCAAACAAATCTGGGTTCCTAAAGGTACTAGACCTCCAAACATGATCGAACCTGAATATGGACCAAAATATGCCATTTGGTCGACCCGGAAAGGTTGATGTTTGCTGTTTTGCAGGATATCACCAAGGTAAAGGAGCATAAATGGATATTAGATAGTGGTTGCTCAAGACACATGAGTGGAAAAAGCTCTTTATTCTCAGATTTAAAGAAGCAATCATCTGGAACCATTACGCTTGGTGAGAAAGGAAAGTGTGACATTATTGGCATTGGTAAAATATGTTATAATTCATCTAACTTTATTGATGATGTTTATTTGGTTGACGGTTTGAAGTATAATCTGCTAAGTATTTCTCAAATGTGTGATAAAGGCAACAAAGTTTTATTTGATTCAGAAAAATGTGAGGTTCAAGACAAAAAGACCGGTGAAGTTGTGCTTACTACCCCTAGATGTAACAATCTTTATTCCATGAGTACTAACCAAGTTTCAAGAACTAAGCTAAAATGTCTATAGGCCTTGACTGATGATTCAAGGCTTTGGCATAGAAGACTTGGTCACGTAAGCATGCACACAAAGCATAAGCTACTTACAAAGGATTTGGTACGTGGTCTGCCAAACCTAAATTTCAAGGTAGATGAACTATGTAAGGCTTCTACACAAGGTAAACAAGCAAGAGGTTTATTCAAACCTAAGAAAGTTGTAAGTTCTTCTCGACCCATCAAACTTTTACATATGGATCTTTGTGGACCTATGCGTGTCAAATCTCCCAAAGGCAAGTAGTACATCCTTGTTATTGTGGATGATTTCTCTCGTTTCACATGGATTTCTTTTCTACGAGAAAAATCTGAATCATTATTTGAGTTTTCAAAATAATGTAAAGAGTTACAAACTTTGAAAAACCTACCAATCGCTTCTATAAGAAGTGATCATGGTAGATAATTTGATCAACTAAAGTTTGATTTGTTTTGTGCAAAATATGGTATTACACATAACTTTTCATCTCCTAGAACTCCTCAACAAAATGGAGTTGTGGAACGTAAGAACCACACTCTTGAGGATATGTCTAGGACGATGCTTTTAGAAAAAATTTGCCAAAAACTTTATGGGCTGAAGCAGTAAACACTACAAATTATATTTTGAATAGATGTTTAATTCACCCTATCTTGAAAAATATTCCTTATGAACTCTTTAAAGGAAGGAAACCAAATATTTCATATTTCAAACCCTTTGGATCTACTTGTTTTGTTCATAAGAATGGAAGATAACCTTGGGAAATTTGATGCACGTAGTGATGAAGCAATATTCATTGGATATGCTTCAAGTAGCAAAGCTTATCGTGTCTATAACTAACGTACCAAAATTGTTGAGGAAAGCATTCATATTATTTTTGATGAACGCAATGATGGTACTTTGAGTGAGAGTTTTGCATATCTAAATTTGAATCAACGAGAAGATCATAATTCGGATAAAGAGGAAGATCCTAAAGATCAAGAAAAGAATATGTAGAAAAGATTCAAGATACCGAAGAAAACCCTCAACACCTTGAAACAAATCTTCAGACCTTGAAACAGAAAACTGTGATGACAGAACTCCGTTTCAAGGGCTTGAAACTCAACTCCAAGGCCTTGAGATTGGATCCAAGGGTATTATATCAACGGTACCTGAATCTAGTCAAACATATGAGGCTCAACCTTCTAGATTTGTTCCATTTGTCAAATGAAGAAAAGTTCAACAGTTTTCATATCATCCACAAGAGAATGTGATCTCAGATCCAAACGATGGAGTTCAAACTCGATCTAAAGTGAACAATCTATGTGCTTTCTCCGCCTTTGTGTCTCTTGTCGAGCCAAAGAACTATGTCCAAGGTCTTCAAGAACCTAATTGTATCATTGCCATGCAAAATCAACTAAACGAATTTGAGATAAATAAGGTCTGGATTCTTACTTCAAGGCCAAAACACCAATCCGTCATTGGATGAAAGTGGCAAAGTCATACGAAATAAAGCATGACTTGTAGCACAAGGCTATAAACAAGAAGAAGGTATTGATTATGAGGAGACTTTTGCTCCAGTTGTCAGATATTATGTGCAGGGAATTTGAAATGAGCCTAATAGGAGAGCTTAATTTCTTTCTTGGACTTCAAGTTTCACAAGCAAAGAAAGAAAAATTTTTCAATCAAAGCAAGTATACTAAAGACTTGCTTAAAAAGTAAAAAATGTATCAATGTAAGATTGCAAAGACTCCTATGAGTTCAACACTTTCGCTTGACCATCACAAGGGTGGCAAAAGTGTAGTACAAAAGGAGTATCGAGGTATGATAGGTTCATTGTTGTATCTAACTGCTAGTCGTTCTGACATTATGTTTAGCGTGTGCATGTGTGCAAGATTTCAAGCTAGTCCCAAAGAGTCACACTTGATAGTTGTGAAAAGAATATTTCGGTACCTCAATGGCACTAAGTATCTAGGGTTATGGTACCCACGTCAAGCTCGTTTCACATTGTTGGCTATTCAGATGCAAAATTTGCAGGTTATAAGGTCGATAGAAAAAGCACTTCTGGATGTTGCCAATTCTTAGGGTCATCCCTAATCAGTTGGCACTCCAAGAAGCAAAATTTTGTCCCCCTATCCACAACCGAAGCTGAATATATAGCTACGGGAGCGTGTTGTGCACAAATTCTATGGATTGCTCAACAACTTCGTGATCTTGGCTTTGATTTAAAAGGTATTCCTATAAAATGTGATAATACTAGTGCTATTTTGATAACAAAAAATCTTGTGCAGCATTCAAAGACTAAGCATATTGATGTAAGGCATCACTTCATACGTGATCATGTTGAGAAAGGTGATGTTTCGATTTCTTTTATATCTACTAACTTGCAGCTTTCAGATAGATTGGAGCTTGGTATGTTGAACAAGGAAGCATTAACGTAAGGGGAGTAAAAGAGTTTATTTGTTCCTACGTATGCAGCCCAATTAATGTTTTTAAGGGCCTTGAAACATGTTTCAAAGGGTATATTAATATTACGGATCTTTTTAAGAATTAATATGTTTTAGATATTTTAATTCTTAAATTATTTTTATTGATTCTTTTGTTTGAAAATTGAAAAATATTTGTTGAATTTTTATTGGTTTTCTAATTGGTCTTTGAAAGGCTTGATTTTCTCAAAATCTTGTTATCTCACTTTTAAAAAGGACCTATTTTTCCTATCTTTTTCATTCTTTCACAAAAACCCTATTCAAAAATCCCTTGCTTTCTCTCTCAAACTTCACTCATGGCACCTAGAAGCAAAAAAAATCCGCTCCTCAAGCTCCCAAAAAGAAAGCCGTTCAGAGCCCCTCAATTGCAAAGGAAGAAATACTTTATGAGGATTTGGACATCTCTCAGACGACTGGTCTTCTCACATCATGGTTCATCAATTTTCAAGCTTCAGGATCTTGGCTTGATGGTTTTCACAATTGATCGCTCTGTATGTGTGATCTGGTGGACACTGATTTTCTTGATACTCTTAAGATTCCGTGCATAAATAAGCTCAAGAGTTCGATTATCTGGAAAGTCCTAAACCCTGTAGATTTTCCCTTTCCACGACTCACAAGGATGTTCTACGTTAATCTCATCACAAAAAGGGACAAATGATGTATCACTCTTGAATCTTCAGTGAAAGGTACTCCGATTTCACACACTTTTTCTGTTTTAAGTGAGATATTTGGAATTCCTACAGATATTGTGTTCAATCATCCTTCAAGACCAGAGAGTGTTCGTATTGCTAAGGAGAAATTTCGGGTTCGGAATTTAACCTCACGTCAACTTACTAATACCTCTTTAACCTTAGAGGTAAAATAGTGTTTACTATACTGGTTCGATGTATTATTCCTCGTGCAAACTCAAGAGAACTGCTGACAGATCAATCTTTGGAATTAATTCATCTGATTATGTCTGATCTAGACATAGATGTACCTAATCTTATTCTCAACCATATGATACATTCTGTCAATTCTAAGCGACCTATTCCTCTTCCTTATGGAAACTTGCTGCCTAAGATCTTTGACTATTTTAAAATTGATACATCCTCTAAAGATCGACAGTCAATTTCTGTTAAATTGATGAGAACTGCTTAGAAAGATTGGGGATTGAGAAGACTCTTGCAAGCACATGGACTTTAAAAGGAAAATGAACTCCTCAAATTCCAACTGAAGAGGCTCAAACATCTCCTACTCCAAAAATCAGGTTAGAAGATTTTGAAAGAGAAATGGTATGTCTGAATCGTGAATTGTCTGATTTTCAATTTGACACTAAGAGACGAATGGATGTGAATTTTGAGCTGCTATCTACCATAAATGCTAAAGTCAATGAAATGTATTTGATGAATGCTCTTACACTGAATACTATGGGCAATATTTTTCCTGTGCTTGAAGATGTAGCTAAACATACTCAAGAAAAAGTTGAGTATGTGATGATGAATTACAAAAGGCGTGTACAAAATAAATCAATTCTGTATCCAACTCACGTTGAGCCAATTTTTTTGCCAGCAGTTGAGTATGAAGTAGTTAAGCAACGAATAACTGAAGAAAAGGAACGACGTTTAGCAGCTAAAATGGATGATTGGAGCTATAAGAAGTCTTCATTTAAAGGAAAAAGGAAGTTCTATATGGAAAATTGAGCTTGCTGTTTGAGAAACACTTTTTGTGGTTTTGTGGAAATACTCTTGTGTTATAATGGTTGTAAAACTCTCGTGCTTTAACTATTTTTCTCCCTTGTTGAAAGACAAGGGGGAGAAATGAATGTGATCCGACATTCGATATTCTGCATTCTACATTTTAGATTTTGATATTCATATATATGCATTGCTAAACTAACAAAATGCAGGTATGAAAAACTTTTGTGTTGTCTTCCATCACGGGGGAGATTGAAAACGCCACCTTGATTATAAAGGTTTTACAGGTGCTGCTGATGGAAGACTTAAACACAAATGAAGAAGTTTGATACACTAACCAATGAATTATTATATTTCGAGATGCTTGGTTGGTTTGGATTTAGTGCAGGTTTTGTCAAAGAATTCAAAGGCTTTGAAATGGATTTCAAGGGCACAAGGAAGAAAAGGATGCACAATGAAAAGATCTCAAAAGCCTTGAAGTAGATTCCAAAGAAACAAGGAAGACAAGGTTGTACAATGAAAAGATCTCAAATAACAAAGAAGATCTTCCACGGGAGATTTGCTCAAACAAGAAGATTTGAGAAGATATGATCAAGTGAAGATCTAAACCGACCAAGAAAGAAGATCTTACAAAGATCCTTAACCGAAATAGCACGAAGATTTTCTCATCAGGATTTTGAAGATCGTTACAACAATTAATGAGAAGATTAAGGAGCCAAGAGATCAACATGTTCTGAAGAGATGAAGATCTACAACGTCTATCTCATCTTAATCAGGAAGCGATCTTCACGGAGAAGAAGAATTTTCTTCGAACGGTCATCCCTCCAATGGCTAGAAGACCTCTCCATAGAAGATTATAAATGAAGATGGCAATTGAAGAACTGATAATAAGCCTGCACACAAAGATCTATAGCCTTCAAGCGATCCAAAGTTATCTTCATTTCGAAACATAGTTTTTCTTTCTCTCCTTCTAAATAAAGCTTTATCCCCTAGAGAGAGATAAAACTCGAGAGCTCCATTGGCATATCTAAAGAGTTTTATACTCGAGTGTGTGTTACTATGCGATGTAACTAGGCTATTATAATAAAGTGAAGAGTTGGAGCTAGATCGTAGCATTGGCTACAGTGAGAGAAGAAGGGGATTTCTTCTAGTTTGTATCTAGGACTCTTTGAAGCTGATAATAGATAGTTAGATCCTAAGGCTATACCCTAGGACGGAGAGTAGACTATTTAGAGTCGAACTTTGTAAACATATCCTTGTGTCGATCTTTTACATTCCGCACCATATCTTGTTTATTGTGACTAACTTTTTTTTGCAGGAGTTCAAAGTCAAGGCCCTTGAAAGTTGTTTCAAAGCCCTTGGAATCAAAATTTCACAATGAACTGAGATCAAAATCAAGGCCCTTGAAATTGATTTCAAGGCCTTGAGATTGGTTTTGCGAAAATTTCCCATACTCTCTTCACCCCCCCTTCTAGAGTGTCTTTTAACCTTTTATTTCACCTACCGGTTCTTCACTACGTGTACTTTATCTATTGTCTGTTGTACAAGTTTAGGACCCTCTATAGCAGGAAACTCTAGGTCATGTGTAGGATAGAATCCTAGTTAACTTTAAGCTCTAAAACACATGATATCAACATCTCCAACACGGTCTGAATCGTTTTCTCTTATTGTCCGTCTGTATGAGGATGAAATGCCAACTGAAATTCAATCTTGTACCTAAGGCATTTTGCAATCTTCCCCAGAAATGCAATGTAAACCTTGGATCTCTATCAGATATAATCGATACAAGGACTCCGTGCAGTCGAACAATCTCTCTCACATACAACTCTACCAGCTCATCCAAGGAGTTATATTGTTTCATCGGTAGAAAGTGAGCAGATTTCGTCAATCTGTCCACAATCACCCATACCGTGTCATTCTTTCTGAAAGTCCTAGGAAGTCCAACAACAAAATTAATTGTAATCCGCTCCCACTACAACTCAGGAACAAATGAAGAATGTAACTTCCCTATTGGTGCTTGGTGTTCAACCTTCACTTTTTGACATACTAGACATCGAGCCAAAAATCAGCTACCTCTCGTCTCATTTTGGGCCACCAATAGATCTTCCTCAGGTCATTAAACATCTTCGTACTCCCAAGATGCATGGAATACCTCGAGGCATGTGCCTCTTTAAGTAGCTTCTTCGTTAACTCCTCAATGTCTGGCATGCATATCCGTGTACCTCAGTGTAACACTCCTTGATCAAACAACTGGAAGTGTGTAGTGGTAACATCTCCCACTTTAGCTTTCAACTTCTTCAGGGTCACATCCTCATCTTGTCTAGTTCAAATCTCCTCAAGAATCAAAGGTCTTACCTAAATGTTCACAATCAACTCAGATCCTCTTAAATACATCTCTACTCTCATAACTCTGAGAGCTAATAGATGCTCAATTTTGTAGTTCACCTTACCGCTTTGGTCACTGCTCTTTCAGCTAAGAGCGTCGGCTACCACATTCGCCTTTCCTGGATGGTACTCTATAGTGCAATCATAATCCTTGAGTAACTCCATCCATATCATTTGCCTCAGATTCAAATCCGTCTGAGTTGGAATATACTTTAGGCTTTTATGGTCTGTAAACACCGAAAATGTATCACCATAGAGATAGTGCCTCCATGTCTTAAAAGCATGATCTATAGCAGGAAACTCTAGGTCATGTGTAGGATAGTTCTGCTCATGAGGTCTCAATTGTATAGATGTATATGCTATTACCTTCCCTTCCTGCATTAGAACTCGTCCTAAGCCACTCCCAGATGCATTGGTGTAACCACAAAGTTACCCTTATCTGTGGGTACAATCAGAATAGGGAACATAGTTAACCTTTTCTTAAGTTCTTCAAAGCTCTCTTGATAATTTTTGTCCCATATAAATTTCTCAATCTTCTTTAGCAAGTTAGTCAATGGGCGCACGATAATCGAGAAGTTCTTTACAAATCTCCTGTAATAACCCGCAAGTCCTAAGAAGCTGCGGATCTCCGTAATGGTCTTCGGAACTTCCCATTCTGTAATAGCCTTGATCTTGGAAGGATCAGGTTATATACCATCTCGTGAAATCACATGCCCTAGAAAGGCAATCTGATCCGTCCAAAACTCGCAGTTGCTAAACTTTGTGTACAACTGTCTCTCCCTCAGAATCCCCAAGATATGTCTTAGATTCTTTCTATGAGCATCCGCGTCTCGGCAATATATCAAGATATCATCAATGAAGACCACAACGAACTGATATAGATAAGGTTGAAAGATCGAGTTCATCAACGCCATGAATGTTGTAGGTGCATTTGGCAACCCAAAAGGCATAACTGTAAACTCATAGTGTCCATACCAAGTACAAGAAGTTGTCTTCGGTTTAAAATTCTCTGCTACCCTCAACTACCAATATCCCGATCAAAGGTCAATCATCGAGAACACTATATCACACCATAATTGATCAAGTAAATCCTATATCCTCGGTAGGGATACATGTTCTTGATGGTGATTTTGTTTCATTAACAGTAGTCTATGCATAATTGTAAACTACCATCCTTCTTCTTCACAAAAAGCACTGGCGCACCCCAAGGAGAAATACTCGTGTGTATAAAACCCTTCTCGAGCAACTCCTCTAGTTGTTTCTTTAACTCCTTTAACTCAATCGGAGCAATCCTGTAAGGAGCAATTGATATCGGTGCTATACCTGGTAATGTCATAATCTCGAAGTCTACCTCTCTACTCGGAGGTAAACCAGGTAAATCATCAAGGAAAACGTCAAGAAATTCTGTGACAACATCTACCTCGATAACTCCGGGGCTAACAATAATAGAATCTGACGCACTAGCCAAATAAGCATGACACCCTTCCCGAAGTAATCTAAAAGTTGTCACTGCATATATGAGGCAGGAATCACATTCCTCTTATAGTAAAGATCACCTCTCTCACCCCATCTACCTCCATGGTGACTTTCTTTGTATAGTAATTAATCAAAGCTATATGAGTGGATGACCAATCCATTACTAACATCACATCAAACTCTCTCAAGAACTCATCCAATGTTATCACAAGTGGTATACTATGGCTATTAGGGACCGTGCCCCACCAATCTCTAGATGCTCCTTAACCACTCCTCCACTACTAATGGATCAATAGTCCCCACAAACATCTTCGCCCCTTGGCGGCGAATCTTCTCAAAAATCTTGTCCATCTCTATTGGAATAATAGCCGCTTGAGGCACTAGTTGTGTTTGTGGTAGTATAACCTCTCTCAAATATTGCACTAACTCATGTATACCAGCCATATTCAATGGCGGTAGTGGTACTACATTAACTGGCATCTTAGGGTGCTCCTGATTAGTTATACCCAGGGCATGTACACACTCAGTCGACCCCTCAAGGCTATGCTCCCCCATATAAAAGAAAAAGAAATTTTCAAAAGCTTTTCAGAAAACTTCCACAACCCAAGGAAAGGAATCATATCCCTGCTCTAATACCAATCAAATTGTGACACCTATTTCATTTCTAGTTTATTACCAAATAAATAACCTTGTAAAACTTTAAAAGCGGAAAACGTAAAATTTTAAAACATTATCTTACAACCATATTTACAACATATATACATACTAACATATGTCATAAAACCATGTTTAACAAAACACAACTGTTTAAAACCACACAAAACATCCTAGGCGGTAACATCCCATAACAGCCCACCTGATATGATCTCAAATTCAGGTGTTGGGTCCAACGTCGTTGCCTTGATTAGGCTGAGTGTGAGTAGCTGATAAATATGGATATAAAAACAATGAGCTACAAGCTCAGTAAGGTTATACAAATCACACTCCACTAATATATACAATTATCTAATATACCGTCCCCAAAGGAAACTCTATACCTTTTCTCACATTCCAAAGCACACACATACATATCCACATTCACATTACGTCCACAAACATCCATAACACATAACATAAGCATGTTATCACACCACATATAACATATCATTTCATATAAACATCTCATCTCATACCATCAGATATAAATAATCATAAGATAACATATCGCATGCTAGACTCGATCGCATCGATGCATAAGTGATAATTAACTAACTAGCCTCAACTGATCGTACGGTATATTTTCTCATGTGCTTACGTATTTATTTTCTTTCTTTCTTTGTTTCTTTCTTTTTTTTCTTTAGGTTGGCCAACCCGATAGCGTCGTAGGCCCCTTGTAGATCAGGTAGCGATCTCGGCTATCTTGTCCTAAGACCCCCTGTAGATCAGGTTGCGATCTTGGACTATTTATCTCATCTCGAGCCCCCCTATAGATCTCTGGTAGTGACCTCTGAGGCCCCTTGTAGATTAGGTAGCGACCTCGTCCCCCGAAAACCCGTGCGGGACCTAGTTGAGCTAATTAATCAATTATCATCCTATATTATCACTTTCATATCACATTCATGCTTTCATCTCATCAAAGCCATACTTCTCATGCATACATTACATTTCATATAAATATCATCACATTCTCACATTTGCATACTTCACATTCATATATAACATAACATCATTTTAAGCATACAATTCTTTTACATAATCCATAAGGCATGCAAGAAATCATAATATCACACCATATCATAACACATTCATTTATTTTCGCATGCATGCATAAAACTAAACTCATATTAAATATATAATATATATTAAGCAAGTGTCATTCATATACACTTACCTCACAAGTAAGAACCGTAAAACCTCGAAAATCAACTATTGAGTCCGCTTCCCACTCGGACTATCCTCATTTCTCGTATTTGGATACGCTCACAAAGCAATTAAGCTATATTTAGTGATGACACTATTTATGACGTTAGTTTAGGCATTCATTTAGATAGTTTTTCTTGTTATTCATGCATGGTTTGACACTAGTTCATGACGTTTACGCTTAATTCATGCATATTGTCAAAATAGACATCTACACGAACTCTTGTCGGTTTTGTAGGTATTTTGGGAAGCTTTTGGAGCTTAATCGATACATTCGAGGATTATTCCTCGTGATGGCACATATCCAGACTCATTAAGGAGCAAGCTAGGAGCAAAGGAGTACACAAAAGACCTTGTTGGTGCATGCCTTGCACCAACTCATCACTTGGTGATGCAAAGAGGGTTGAACAGAGAGAACCACGGCCCAGAGGCCAAAATCTCGACCGTGGTTTTGGCCGTGGTTTCATCTGGACCACTTTGACACGTGTCC
The DNA here is from genome assembly GCA_033239125.1 of Fagopyrum homotropicum. Lineage (NCBI taxonomy): Eukaryota > Viridiplantae > Streptophyta > Magnoliopsida > Caryophyllales > Polygonaceae > Fagopyrum > Fagopyrum homotropicum. Next base: position 88,201,728 of record BSWB01000006.1, read on the forward strand.
CACGATCTCTTTGTCCGACTGTTGCTTTTTGGTGGAGTATTTAAGTGGACCTGCAGGCTGATTTGAGGATCTTCTCTCCTTTTTGGACCCTTCTCCTTTAGCATCTTCCCCAACACTCCTCCATTGAAGCTTCTATTCCAAGCACCCTTGTGGGTGTTCTTGGGAGAGATTAATGTAGATTTTAGTTTTAAAGTGAGCTTTGAGTGGTTTTGAGTGAGGTTTCCTTTGTTGATACCTTGGAGCTACATCTTGGAACCTTTGTAAGATTAGGTAACTTCTATTCTAGCTTTATAATGTCTTTTCTTTGGTTCATTCTTCATTTTCTAGCTATGACTTGCAAGCATGCTCTATTTATGAAGTTTGATCTAGATTTGTATGTTGTTGGCTGAATAGTGGTGATTCTAGGGTGAAGGAATGATGTTTATGCTTTGGACTATGATTGTATAGACTTCCATGTTAGCTTAGGATGGATTCGTGTTCGAAACCCTAACTCAGACCCAAAACCACAACCTGTTCAACCAAAATCTAGACCGTGGTCTTGGCCGTGGTTTTCTCTGTTGTGCTTGTATTGATGAATCTAGATGTTAGGATGTAGATGTGTTGAAATCCAAGTGTTTGTTGAGCCTAATATAGCTTAGGGTGACCTAATGTTAGCAACCTTTTTTGAAATCCAAGTGTTTTCTCTTGGTAGTAGTGAGCCAAAAAAGCCACTATTGGATTGTGTGTGCTAGGATAATTGCCTAAGACTTACCTTTTCTGACACTTACCCGGTAAGGAGGGGTTTGACCATTAGGTAGTGACCGGTTTGTGTAGAATTCCCGTCCTTAGGTTCCTTGAGACTTACTCGGTAATGGGACCTTAGGTTCGAGACTAGTGGAGCATGAGACTTACCCGGTAATTGCTCCCATTAGAGAAATACCCAACTCCTAACAACCGCAACCCCTCCTTGATGTTTAGATAGCAAGAGTCCATTGTCATAATCGGAATTCCGAATCTCTAGAATCCGCTTTCTTACCTCTTATCTCTCATCTTTGTGTTTGTGTTTTTTTTTGCTTATTTGTGTTGATATAAATGTGATCCTTGTTTGATCATCCAAAAACAATAAAAAAATATTGTGTTTTGCACTTTCGTTATTCCTCATCTCATCTTAGTTTAGATTTGCACTATCTTTGATCATTGAATGACTTGATTTCACCTCAGTCCTTGTGTTCGACCTCAAAATACTTTCCTTCCTACATAACGATCCGTGCACTACGGGTTTCACTAGGTAGATTAGGAATTTAGATCGAGTTATAAATTTAAGACTTTGTGTGTGCATGTTTGGGCGAACAAGTGCTTGGCACTCTTGCCTTGGATTTGTGTCGTACAATTCCTAACGTAACAAGTTTTTGGCGCCGTTGCCGGGGACTAGGTCTAGATTAAGTCATTTGATTTTGATTGTTTATAGTGTTTATCTTTCTTGTTACTTTTGATCTTGTGTGTTTTTGTCTTTGCCTTTTCATGTTTTCCATGGACGGATTGTACTTCCAAGACGACCTTGACAACATGGAGTATAAGGGATGGATGACAAGCCAAGATCTAGGACCTCTCCATGATGAGTTTGAGTATTGGGAGGAGTTTAATGCCTATCATGAGTCCCATGATCAAGCTCACATGACTACATTGCCTTATGTGGAACCTCACCATCAACCTCACATTGATCGAGTGGAATCAATGCTAGAAGAAATGTTAAGGAAGATGGATGATCTAGAGAGTAACCTTGCTTCCATTTCGAGTTCCCATATGGAGCTTGAAGTGGAATTATTTCAACAAGAAGAGGTTAACCATGAGGAGATCCAAGAATTGCCCGATTCAACGATAACCAATAGAGACCTTCAAGAAGAGTTGAATGAAGCTCGGGAGCAATTGTGGCTAAGGGATTTGGCCCTGAAGGATGAAAGACGATTTAATTTCGAGAGAGAAGAACAAATGAGGCGGGAGATTGAGGAGATTAGGCATGCTCTTATGCTAGGAGATCCTACCATCCTTCACGGCTTACCTCCACCTCCTTCATCTTTGGAGGAGTGCAATGAATTGCTCTCACCCCTGGACATCCTTGCCATTAACCCCGGAACCACACTTGAAGAGATCATGAGGGAGGAATTGAACAGAGAGAACCTCGGCGTATCTAGCATAACCACGCCCGTGGTTTTGCCCTTGGAAAGCTCTGTCGTGGAGAGCCCTAAGTTAACTTCAACTCCTTCCAATCCCTTCTTGCTTTTCCGGAGTACATACGAAGATTGGAGTCCCTTTCCTAAGGAGTCTCCCATATTGAATGATGGAGGAAAGCATGATGGATCCATGATGGTTATGAAGCACTTTAATGAAGAATTCTTTCCAAGAATCGGCTTTCTTCGGATCATAGAGGATGAGGATGGCAAGCATTTCACCGGTGTGACCGCAGAGTACCAAATGTCTAAATATGGGGTGACACCTATGGTTGCAACTCCATACTATCATCAAGGGAGCGGTGATGAAGGAGTCTACTACTCACCGGTGAAGAGAGAACTTAAAACTTATTTGGGCATCAAGTGGCCCTTGCTTGTCATCATGGATGCCGGAAAGCGATGGTTGCATGGACTCCTAAAGCAAACCATGGTATTTGAGGTGGATTGACATATCCACGGAGTTTGGTCAAGCTAATGACCTAAAAGAAGCGCTTCTTGGGAGGCAACCCAAGGGTAACAACTCTTTCCCTTTTCTCTTTCGTTTTCGTTTTTGCTTTTGTCTTTGTTTTTGTGTGTTTTGGTGTTTTGTGTTTGTGTGCTAGAGTCTAGGTAATAACGAAGCCTTGCAAGGTGAGTTGATGATGAAGATCCCGTTTTCAACCATGGGTGGAGCGGACATGAGACTTGGACGGCTTGAGGTGTCTCCGTTGGATGGAAAAGCTCCCATCTTGCATACACCTTAGAGCGGGTCTCGACGCCGGAATGACTAAGAAGAGCTCTCTACCATGCTTGATCGATCATCCATCACCGCCACTCCACATGAGTGAACCAAAATACCAAAAACGCTACATTTTTACATTGTGAGCACTCTCTTTCACTCTTCTTTACTTTATTTACACATTGGGGACAATGTGTTTTTTAAGTATGGGGTGGGGTTTTCATGATTCTTAGCATGGCATGATCGCATCTAGGATAGTTTAATATTATTGTCACATGTTTCATTATGCTTTGCATTGTACATATTTATCTCGAAATTTTCAAAAAAATCAGAAAATTTTTAAATTTTGTGCTTCCTAGTTTGGATATGAACCTTATGATGAGATTGTTTTGTGAATTGGCTATGAATGGCCTTGTGTGTTGAATGGATTTATGCATATGTGGGCTTGAAATACTTCTCTTGAATCCTATGTATGAATTGTGATTATGATGTTTGCCTTGATTGGATTGAGAATTGAAAGTCGAAATTAGATGCTAGTTCTTGCACATCATTTAGGAATGATTAAGGCAATTCATCTCTCTTCTTCTCATCTTGATCATGTTGTTTGAGCACCTCACTTAATTAAATTGACCTCTTTTGACCCATCCGGGAATAGGAGCATGCTAGTGTGTTGAGTGTGTGAAAAGCAAGTATGGGGTGGTGAAGTTGGTGTATGAATATTGTGAATGAAGTTGTTGAAAATGTGTTGTGAAAAGTGTAGAAAAAATATAGGTTTGGGGACTTTGGCTTTGATGATGAGTAACTCGGCACCATTCACATAATCGGTTGTTTGTGCCTTGCCAAAGTCGGATAAACCAAATGTCCTAACGAGCCTTGGTATGTGTGCCCGGTGTGAGGCACCTCGGAAAAATCCCGAGGTCCGCTAATCACCAAGGTTTCGGCTTTTGTACACCAATGCCATTGTCTCAAAAATAAGTGAAAGAAAATGAAAAATAAAAAAAGAAAAGAAAAGAGAGAAAAGAAAAAAAAACACTTTGGTGGATGAAGTATAAATGTGAAGTTATGGGTGTTTAGTTCCTTTCCCGGATTTGCACCACATGACCCTAGAAAATTCCCACCTTATCATCACGTTTCTTGGCTTCTTCTTTCCTAAGTCCTTAAGACCAATTTGCTTATGTGTATGACTTAGTGATCTAGATTAGATATTCTCATGATTATCTTGACTTCTTCATTTTCACCTTTCATGCATGCTTTCGACTTAAGTATGATTGTCTTTCCGTGCCTTCATTCGTTTAATACATGATTGCTTGTTCATTGCCATGAAACATGACTATGAAGGTGATCCATCTGTAGAAGCACAATCCCAAAAATATTTTATGTTTTTACGCATTCAGAAATCATGCAATCTCGTAGCCTATAGTTGAACCTTGCTCGGGGACGAGCAAGTGGAAAGTATGGGGTATTTTGATGACATGATTTATGATGTTAGTTTAGGCATTCATTTAGATAGTTTTTCCAGTTCTTCATGCATGGTTTGGCATTAGTTCATGACGTTTACGCTTCATTCATGCATATTGTCGAAATAGACGTCTACACGAACTCTTGTCGGTTTTGTAGGTATTTTGGGAAGCTTTTGGAGCTTAATTGATACATTCGAGGATCATTCCTCGTGATGGCACATTTCCGGACACATTAAGGAGCAAGCTAGGAGCAAAGGAGAACACAAAAGACCTTGTTGGTGCATGCCCTACTCCAACTCATGACTTGGTGATCCATAGAGGGCTGAACAGAATGAACCACGGCCCAGAGGCCAAAATCTCGACCGTGGTTTTGGCCGTGGTTTCTTTTAGACCACTTTGACACGTGTCCCACGATCTCTTTGTCCGACCTTTGCTTTTTGGTGGAGTATTTAAGGGGACCTGCAGGCTGATTTGATGATCTTCTCTCCTTTTTGGACCCTTCTCCTCTAGCATTTTCCCCAACACTCCTCCATTGGAGCTTCTCTTCAAAGCACCCTTGTTGGTGTCTTTGGGAGAGATTAGTGTAGATTTTAGTTTTAAAGTGAGATTTGAGTGGTTTTGAGTGAGGTTTCCTTTATTGATACCTTGGAGCTGCATCTTGGAACCTTTGTAAGATTTGGTAACTTCTATTCTAGCTTTATAATGTCTTTTCTTTGGTTCATTCTTCATTTTCTAGCTATGACTTGCAAGCATGCTCTATTTATGAAGTTTGATGTAGATTTGTATGTTGTTGGCTGAATAGTGGTGATTCTAGGGTGAAGGAATGATGTTTATGCTTTGGACTATGATTGTATGGACTTCGATGTTAGCTTAGAATGGATTCGTGTTAGAAACCCTAACTCAGACCCAAAACCACGGCCTGCTCATCCAAAAGCTAGACCGTGGTTTTGGCCGTGGTTTTCTCTGTTGTGCTTGTATTGATGAATCTGGATGTTAGGATGTAGATGTGTTGAAATCCTAGTATTTGTTGATCCTAATCTAGCTTAGGGTGACCTAAGGTAGCAACCTTTTTGAGGGATGTGACTTACGCGGTAATTTCCTCTCTTAGATACATAAGATGATGAACTCTAGGTAGTAGTGAGCCAAAAAAACCGCTATTGGATTGAGTGTGCTAGGATCATTGCCTAAGACTTACCTTTTCCGAGACTTACCCGGTAAGGAGGGGTTTGACCCTTAGGTAGTGACCGGTTTGTGTAGAATTCCCGTCCTTAGGTTCCTTGAGACTTACCCGGTAATAGGACCTTAGGTTCGAGACTAGTGGAGCATGAGACTTACCCGGTAATCGCTCCCATTAGAGAAACACCCAACTCCGAACAACCGCAACCCCTCCTTTGATGTTTAGATAGCATGAGTCCATTGTCATAATCGGAATTCCGAATCTCTATAATCCGCTTTCTTACCTCTTATCTCTCATCTTTGTGTTTGTGTGTTTTTTTTGCTTATTTGTGTTGATATAAATGTGATCCTTGTTTGATCATCCAAAAACAATAAAAAAATATTGTGTTTTTCACTTTCGTTATTCCTCATCTCATCTTAGTTTAGATTTGCACTATCTTTGATCATTGAATGACTTGATTTCACCTCAGTCCTTGTGTTCGACCTCAAAATACTTTCCTTCCTACATAACGATCCGTGCACTACGGGTTTCACTAGGTAGATTAGGAATTTAGATCGAGTTATAAATTTAAGACTTTGTGTGTGCATGTTTGGGCGAACAAGTGCTTGGCACTCTTGCCTTGGATTTGTGTCGTACAATTCCTAACGTAACAAGTTTTTGGCGCCGTTGCCGGGGACTAGGTCTAGATTAAGTCATTTGATTTTGATTGTTTATAGTGTTTATCTTTCTTGTTACTTTTGATCTTGTGTGTTTTTGTCTTTGCCTTTTCATGTTTTCCATGGACGGATTGTACTTCCAAGACGACCTTGACAACATGGAGTATAAGGGATGGATGACAAGCCAAGATCTAGGACCTCTCCATGATGAGATTGAGTATTGGGAGGAGTTTAATGCCTATCATGAGTCCCATGATCAAGCTCACATGACTACATTGCCTTATGTGGAACCTCACCATCAACCTCACATTGATCGAGTGGAATCAATGCTAGAAGAAATGTTAAGCAAGATGGATGATCTAGAGAGTAACCTTGCTTCCATTTCGAGTTCCCATATGGAGCTTGAAGTGAAATTATTTCAACAAGAAGAGGTTCACCATGAGGAGATCCAAGAATTGCCCGATTCAATGATAACCAATAGAGACCTTCAAGAAGAGTTGAATGAAGCTCGGGAGCAATTGTGGCTAAGGGATTTGGCCCTGAAGGATGAAAGACGATTTAATTTCGAGAGAGAAGAACAAATGAGGCGGGAGATTGAGGAGATTAGGCATGCTCTTATGCTAGGAGATCCTACCATCCTTCACGGCTTACCTCCACCTCCTTTATCTTTGGAGGAGTGCAATGAATTGGTCTCACCCCTGGACATCCTTGCCATTAACCCCGGAACCACACTTGAAGAGATCATGAGGGAGGAATTGAACAGAGAGAACCTCGGCGTATCTAGCATAACCACGCCCGTGGTTTTGCCCTTGGAAAGCTCTGTCGTGGAGAGCCCTAAGTTAACTTCAACTCCTTCCAATCCCTTCTTGCTTTTCCGGAGTACATACAAAGATTGAAGTCCCTTTCCTAAGGAGTCTCCCATATTGAATGATGGAGGAAAGCATGATGGATCCATGATGGTTATGAAGCACTTTAATGAAGAATTCTTTCCAAGAATCGGCTTTCTTCGGATCATAGAGGATGAGGATGGCAAGCATTTCACCGGTGTGACCGCAGAGTACCAATTGTCTAAATATGGGGTGACACCTATGGTTGCAACTCCATACTATCATCAAGGGAGCGGTGATGAAGGAGTCTACTACTCACCGGTGAAGAGAGAACTTAAAACTTATTTGGGCATCAAGTGGCCCTTGCTTGTCATCATGGATGCCGGAAAGCGATGGTTGCATGGACTCCTAAAGCAAACCATGGTATTTGAGGTGGATTGACATATCCACGGAGTTTGGTCAAGCTAATGACCTAAAAGAAGCGCTTCTTGGGAGGCAACCCGAGGGTAACAACTCTTTCCCTTTTCTCTTTCGTTTTCGTTTTTGCTTTTGTCTTTGTTTTTGTGTGTTTTGGTGTTTTGTGTTTGTGTGCTAGAGTCTAGGTAATAACGAAGCCTTGCAAGGTGAGTTGATGATGAAGATCCCATTTTCAACCATGGGTGGAGCGGACATGAGACTTGGACGGCTTGAGGTGTCTCCGTTGGATGGAAAAGCTCCCATCTTGCATACACCTTAGAGCGGGTCTCGACGCCGGAATGACTAAGAAGAGCTCTCTACCATGCTTGATCGATCATCCATCACCGCCACTCCACATGAGTGAACCAAAATACCAAAAACGCTACATTTTTACATTGTGAGCACTCTCTTTCACTCTTCTTTACTTTATTTACACATTGGGGACAATGTGTTTTTTAAGTATGGGGTGGGGTTTTCATGATTCTTAGCATGGCATGATCGCATCTAGGATAGTTTAATATTATTGTCACATGTTTCATTATGCTTTGCATTGTACATATTTATCTCGAAATTTTCAAAAAAATCAGAAAATTTTTAAATTTTGTGCTTCCTAGTTTGGATATGAACCTTATGATGAGATTGTTTTGTGAATTGGCTATGAATGGCCTTGTGTGTTGAATGGATTTATGCATATGTGGGCTTGAAATACTTCTCTTGAATCCTATGTATGAATTGTGATTATGATGTTTGCCTTGATTGGATTGAGAATTGAAAGTCGAAATTAGATGCTAGTTCTTGCACATCATTTAGGAATGATTAAGGCAATTCATCTCTCTTCTTCTCATCTTGATCATGTTGTTTGAGCACCTCACTTAATTAAATTGACCTCTTTTGACCCATCCGGGAATAGGAGCATGCTAGTGTGTTGAGTGTGTGAAAAGCAAGTATGGGGTGGTGAAGTTGGTGTATGAATATTGTGAATGAAGTTGTTGAAAATGTGTTGTGAAAAGTGTAGAAAAAAATATAGGTTTGGGGACTTTGGCTTTGATGATGAGTAACTCGGCACCATTCACATAATCGGTTGTTTGTGCCTTGCCAAAGTCGGATAAACCAAATGTCCTAACGAGCCTTGGTATGTGTGCCCGGTGTGAGGCACCTCGGAAAAATCCCGAGGTCCGCTAATCACCAAGGTTTCGGCTTTTGTACACCAATGCCATTGTCTCAAAAATAAGTGAAAGAAAATGAAAAATAAAAAAAGAAAAGAAAAGAGAGAAAAGAAAAAAAAACACTTTGGTGGATGAAGTATAAATGTGAAGTTATGGGTGTTTAGTTCCTTTCCCGGATTTGCACCACATGACCCTAGAAAATTCCCACCTTATCATCACGTTTCTTGGCTTCTTCTTTCCTAAGTCCTTAAGACCTATTTGCTTATGTGTATGACTTAGTGATCTAGATTAGATATTCTCATGATTATCTTGACTTCTTCATTTTCACCTTTCATGCATGCTTTCGACTTAAGTATGATTGTCTTTCCGTGCCTTCATTCGTTTAATACATGATTGCTTGTTCATTGCCATGAAACATGACTATGAAGGTGATCCATCTGTAGAAGCACAATCCCAAAAATATTTTATGTTTTTACGCATTCAGAAATCATGCAATCTCGTAGCCTATAATTGAACCTTGCTCGGGGACGAGCAAGTGGAAAGTATGGGGTATTTTGATGACATGATTTATGATGTTAGTTTAGGCATTCATTTAGATAGTTTTTCCAGTTCTTCATGCAGGGTTTGGCATTAGTTCATGACGTTTACGCTTCATTCATGCATATTGTCGAAATAGACGTCTACACGAACTCTTGTCGGTTTTGTAGGTATTTTGGGAAGCTTTTGGAGCTTAATTGATACATTCGAGGATCATTCCTCGTGATGGCACATTTCCGGACACATTAAGGAGCAAGCTAGGAGCAAAGGAGAACACAAAAGACCTTGTTGGTGCATGCCCTGCTCCAACTCATGACTTGGTGATCCATAGAGGGCTGAACAGAATGAACCACGGCCCAGAGGCCAAAATCTCGACCGTGGTTTTGGCCGTGGTTTCTTCTAGACCACTTTGACACGTGTCCCACGATCTCTTTGTCCGACCTTTGCTTTTTGGTGGAGTATTTAAGTGGACCTGCAGGCTGATTTGATGATCTTCTCTCCTTTTTGGACCCTTCTCCTCTAGCATTTTCCCCAACACTCCTCCATTGGAGCTTCTCTTCAAAGCACCCTTGTTGGTGTCTTTGGGAGAGATTAGTGTAGATTTTAGTTTTAAAGTGAGATTTGAGTGGTTTTGAGTGAGGTTTCCTTTATTGATACCTTGGAGCTGCATCTTGGAACCTTTGTAAGATTTGGTAACTTCTATTCTAGCTTTATAATGTCTTTTCTTTGGTTCATTCTTCATTTTCTAGCTATGACTTGCAAGCATGCTCTATTTATGAAGTTTGATGTAGATTTGTATGTTGTTGGCTGAATAGTGGTGATTCTAGGGTGAAGGAATGATGTTTATGCTTTGGACTATGATTGTATGGACTTCGATGTTAGCTTAGAATGGATTCGTGTTAGAAACCCTAACTCAGACCCAAAACCACAGCCTGCTCATCCAAAAGCTAGACCGTGGTTTTGGCCGTGGTTTTCTCTGTTGTGCTTGTATTGATGAATCTGGATGTTAGGATGTAGATGTGTTGAAATCCTAGTATTTGTTGATCCTAATCTAGCTTAGGGTGACCTAAGGTAGCAACCTTTTTGAGGGATGTGACTTACGCGGTAATTTCCTCTCTTAGATACATAAGATGATGAACTCTAGGTAGTAGTGAGCCAAAAAAACCGCTATTGGATTGAGTGTGCTAGGATCATTGCCTAAGACTTACCTTTTCCGAGACTTACCCGGTAAGGAGGGGTTTGACCCTTAGGTAGTGACCGGTTTGTGTAGAATTCCCGTCCTTAGGTTCCTTGAGACTTACCCGGTAATAGGACCTTAGGTTCGAGACTAGTGGAGCATGAGACTTACCCGGTAATCGCTCCCATTAGAGAAACACCCAACTCCGAACAACCGCAACCCCTCCTTTGATGTTTAGATAGCATGAGTCCATTGTCATAATCGGAATTCCGAATCTCTATAATCCGCTTTCTTACCTCTTATCTCTCATCTTTGTGTTTGTGTGTTTTTTTGCTTATTTGTGTTGATATAAATGTGATCCTTGTTTGATCATCCAAAAACAATAAAAAAATATTGTGTTTTTCACTTTCGTTATTCCTCATCTCATCTTAGTTTAGATTTGCACTATCTTTGATCATTGAATGACTTGATTTCACCTCAGTCCTTGTGTTCGACCTCAAAATACTTTCCTTCCTACATAACGATCCGTGCACTACGGGTTTCACTAGGTAGATTAGGAATTTAGATCGAGTTATAAATTTAAGACTTTGTGTGTGCATGTTTGGGCGAACAAGTGCTTGGCACTCTTGCCTTGGATTTGTGTCGTACAATTCCTAACGTAACAAGTTTTTGGCGCCGTTGCCGGGGACTAGGTCTAGATTAAGTCATTTGATTTTGATTGTTTATAGTGTTTATCTTTCTTGTTACTTTTGATCTTGTGTGTTTTTGTCTTTGCCTTTTCATGTTTTCCATGGACGGATTGTACTTCCAAGACGACCTTGACAACATGGAGTATAAGGGATGGATGACAAGCCAAGATCTAGGACCTCTCCATGATGAGATTGAGTATTGGGAGGAGTTTAATGCCTATCATGAGTCCCATGATCAAGCTCACATGACTACATTGCCTTATGTGGAACCTCACCATCAACCTCACATTGATCGAGTGGAATCAATGCTAGAAGAAATGTTAAGGAAGATGGATGATCTAGAGAGTAACCTTGCTTCCATTTCGAGTTCCCATATGGAGCTTGAAGTGGAATTATTTCAACAAGAAGAGGTTCACCATGAGGAGATCCAAGAATTGCCCGATTCAATGATAACCAATAGAGACCTTCAAGAAGAGTTGAATGAAGCTCGGGAGCAATTGTGGCTAAGGGATTTGGCCCTGAAGGATGAAAGACGATTTAATTTCGAGAGAGAAGAACAAATGAGGCGGGAGATTGAGGAGATTAGGCATGCTCTTATGCTAGGAGATCCTACCATCCTTCACGGCTTACCTCCACCTCCTTTATCTTTGGAGGAGTGCAATGAATTGCTCTCACCCTTGGACATCCTTGCCATTAACCCCGGAACCACACTTGAAGAGATCATGAGGGAGGAATTGAACAGAGAGAACCTCGGCGTATCTAGCATAACCACGCCCGTGGTTTTGCCCTTGGAAAGCTCTATCGTGGAGAGCCCTAAGTTAACTTCAACTCCTTCCAATCCCTTCTTGCTTTTCCGGAGTACATACAAAGATTGGAGTCCCTTTCCTAAGGAGTCTCCCATATTGAATGATGGAGGAAAGCATGATGGATCCATGATGGTTATGAAGCACTTTAATGAAGAATTCTTTCCAAGAATCGGCTTTCTTCGGATCATAGAGGATGAGGATGGCAAGCATTTCACCGGTGTGACCGCAGAGTACCAATTGTCTAAATATGGGGTGACACTTATGGTTGCAACTCCATACTATCATCAAGGGAGCGGTGATGAAGGAGTCTACTACTCACCGGTGAAGAGAGAACTTAAAACTTATTTGGGCATCAAGTGGCCCTTGCTTGTCATCATGGATGCCGGAAAGCGATGGTTGCATGGACTCCTAAAGCAAACCATGGTATTTGAGGTGGATTGACATATCCACGGAGTTTGGTCAAGCTAATGACCTAAAAGAAGCGCTTCTTGGGAGGCAACCCAAGGGTAACAACTCTTTCCCTTTTCTCTTTCGTTTTCGTTTTTGCTTTTGTCTTTGTTTTTGTGTGTTTTGGTGTTTTGTGTTTGTGTGCTAGAGTCTAGGTAATAACGAAGCCTTGCAAGGTGAGTTGATGATGAAGATCCCGTTTTCAACCATGGGTGGAGCGGACATGAGACTTGGACGGCTTGAGGTGTCTCCGTTGGATGGAAAAGCTCCCATCTTGCATACACCTTAGAGCGGGTCTCGACGCCGGAATGACTAAGAAGAGCTCTCTACCATGCTTGATCGATCATCCATCACCGCCACTCCACATGAGTGAACCAAAATACCAAAAACGCTACATTTTTACATTGTGAGCACTCTCTTTCACTCTTCTTTACTTTATTTACACATTGGGGACAATGTGTTTTTTAAGTATGGGGTGGGGTTTTCATGATTCTTAGCATGGCATGATCGCATCTAGGATAGTTTAATATTATTGTCACATGTTTCATTATGCTTTGCATTGTACATATTTATCTCGAAATTTTCAAAAAAATCAGAAAATTTTTAAATTTTGTGCTTCCTAGTTTGGATATGAACCTTATGATGAGATTGTTTTGTGAATTGGCTATGAATGGCCTTGTGTGTTGAATGGATTTATGCATATGTGGGCTTGAAATACTTCTCTTGAATCCTATGTATGAATTGTGATTATGATGTTTGCCTTGATTGGATTGAGAATTGAAAGTCGAAATTAGATGCTAGTTCTTGCACATCATTTAGGAATGATTAAGGCAATTCATCTCTCTTCTTCTCATCTTGATCATGTTGTTTGAGCACCTCACTTAATTAAATTGACCTCTTTTGACCCATCCGGGAATAGGAGCATGCTAGTGTGTTGAGTGTGTGAAAAGCAAGTATGGGGTGGTGAAGTTGGTGTATGAATATTGTGAATGAAGTTGTTGAAAATGTGTTGTGAAAAGTGTAGAAAAAAATATAGGTTTGGGGACTTTGGCTTTGATGATGAGTAACTCGGCACCATTCACATAATCGGTTGTTTGTGCCTTGCCAAAGTCGGATAAACCAAATGTCCTAACGAGCCTTGGTATGTGTGCCCGGTGTGAGGCACCTCGGAAAAATCCCGAGGTCCGCTAATCACCAAGGTTTCGGCTTTTGTACACCAATGCCATTGTCTCAAAAATAAGTGAAAGAAAATGAAAAATAAAAAAAGAAAAGAAAAGAGAGAAAAGAAAAAAAAAACACTTTGGTGGATGAAGTATAAATGTGAAGTTATGGGTGTTTAGTTCCTTTCCCGGATTTGCACCACATGACCCTAGAAAATTCCCACCTTATCATCACGTTTCTTGGCTTCTTCTTTCCTAAGTCCTTAAGACCTATTTGCTTATGTGTATGACTTAGTGATCTAGATTAGATATTCTCATGATTATCTTGACTTCTTCATTTTCACCTTTCATGCATGCTTTCGACTTAAGTATGATTGTCTTTCCGTACCTTCATTCGTTTAATACATGATTGCTTGTTCATTGCCATGAAACATGACTATGAAGGTGATCCATCTGTAGAAGCACAATCCCAAAAATATTTTATGTTTTTACGCATTCAGAAATCATGCAATCTCGTAGCCTATAGTTGAACCTTGCTCGGGGACGTGCAAGTGGAAAGTATGGGGTATTTTGATGACATGATTTATGATGTTAGTTTAGGCATTCATTTAGATAGTTTTTCCAGTTCTTCATGCATGGTTTGGCATTAGTTCATGACGTTTACGCTTCATTCATGCATATTGTCGAAATAGACGTCTACACGAACTCTTGTCGGTTTTGTAGGTATTTTGGGAAGCTTTTGGAGCTTAATTGATACATTCGAGGATCATTCCTCGTGATGGCACATTTCCGGACACATTAAGGAGCAAGCTAGGAGCAAAGGAGAACACAAAAGACCTTGTTGGTGCATGCCCTGCTCCAACTCATGACTTGGTGATCCATAGAGGGCTGAACAGAATGAACCACGGCCCAGAGGCCAAAATCTCGACCGTGGTTTTGGCCGTGGTTTCTTCTAGACCACTTTGACACGTGTCCCACGATCTCTTTGTCCGACCTTTGCTTTTTGGTGGAGTATTTAAGTGGACCTGCAGGCTGATTTGATGATCTTCTCTCCTTTTTGGACCCTTCTCCTCTAGCATTTTCCCCAACACTCCTCCATTGGAGCTTCTCTTCAAAGCACCCTTGTTGGTGTCTTTGGGAGAGATTAGTGTATATTTTAGTTTTAAAGTGAGATTTGAGTGGTTTTGAGTGAGGTTTCCTTTATTGATACCTTGGAGCTGCATCTTGGAACCTTTGTAAGATTTGGTAACTTCTATTCTAGCTTTATAATGTCTTTTCTTTGGTTCATTCTTCATTTTCTAGCTATGACTTGCAAGCATGCTCTATTTATGAAGTTTAATGTAGATTTGTATGTTGTTGGCTGAATAGTGGTGATTCTAGGGTGAAGGAATGATGTTTATGCTTTGGACTATGATTGTATGGACTTCGATGTTAGCTTAGAATGGATTCGTGTTAGAAACCCTAACTCAGACCCAAAACCACGGCCTGCTCATCCAAAAGCTAGACCGTGGTTTTGGCCGTGGTTTTCTCTGTTGTGCTTGTATTGATGAATCTGGATGTTAGGATGTAGATGTGTTGAAATCCTAGTATTTGTTGATCCTAATCTAGCTTAGGGTGACCTAAGGTAGCAACCTTTTTGAGGGATGTGACTTACGCGGTAATTTCCTCTCTTAGATACATAAGATGATGAACTCTAGGTAGTAGTGAGCCAAAAAAACCGCTATTGGATTGAGTGTGCTAGGATCATTGCCTAAGACTTACCTTTTCCGAGACTTACCCGGTAAGGAGGGGTTTGACCCTTAGGTAGTGACCGGTTTGTGTAGAATTCCCGTCCTTAGGTTCCTTGAGACTTACCCGGTAATAGGACCTTAGGTTCGAGACTAGTGGAGCATGAGACTTACCCGGTAATCGCTCCCATTAGAGAAACACCCAACTCCGAACAACCGCAACCCCTCCTTTGATGTTTAGATAGCATGAGTCCATTGTCATAATCGGAATTCCGAATCTCTATAATCCGCTTTCTTACCTCTTATCTCTCATCTTTGTGTTTGTGTGTTTGTTTTCTTATTTGTGTTGATATATTTGTGTTCCTTGTTTGATCACCCAAAACCAACAAAAAATATTGTGTTTTGCACTTTCTTTATTCCTCATCTCATCTTAGTTTAGATTTGCACTATCTTTGATCATTGAATGACTTGATTTCACCTCAGTCCTTGTGTTCGACCTCAGAATACTTTCCTTCCTACATAACGATCCGTACACTGCGGGTTTCGATAAGTAGCTTAGGAATTTAGATCGAGTTATAAATTTAAGACTTTGTGTGTGCATGTTTTAGGTGAACAAGTTATTAACACTCTTGCCTTGGATTTGTGTCGTACAATTCCTAGCGTAATAGTTAGACCAAAACCTTCAACAACTAGTTAATTTCATTCCATTGAATTTAATTAACTTATATCCTTCTCTATAATCCCAATTTAATTAATTAACCTTCAGTTAATTAATTAAATTTCACTAGAATAACGTTTTGTCCGCAGACAATTTCTGAACCCACGTGTCATCAAATTACATCAAACAAACAAGCCATAATCACCAGAATAATATGACGAGCATAATGGAATTTCTAATTATTCCAATTTGACAAGTCTACGGTCAATTTAGGCCAAATTACAATACGGAAAACGAATAAAATCATAACTTATTCGTTACTAACCCGATTGATGATCCGAAAGAAGATTCGGAATCACAACGATGTATGCTACTCTCGGACACCATCAAATTCACCGGAATCTGAGCGACTGAACCTCCCTAGTATCATTTAGGCTCGAACAGGCCTTCACTTGCTTGGAAATACGAAAACTCGGTACTGATATGAAGAGAATGAAGAGAGGAATCCAAAAACTCAAACGGAATTGAAATCGGATTAGAAACGGAGAGTAGATTTTTGAATTTGAAGGTTGAGAAAAATCAGATCTTTTACGAGGAAACGTGAAAGGAAATGCATTAATAAACGATATTTCCGCTATTTTTAGCGAAGTCGATAATTATCCTTTAGCGAAGTCGATAATTATCCTTTCACCTATCCAAATGCGGTTTAAGTTCCTTTCTCCAAACTTTTGGAAATTGGAATAATAAATCTGGAATATTGTATGGATAATTATTCCGCAATTGTCTCGAAAAATGCGTATTCCTAAGCCGTCTTTCTTAGCCGCTAAGAAACGAAATAACGACTCTTTTAGCCGTTTTGCCTTTCCATGTTATTTCATATCTAGGACATGTCCGATTTTCTGATCATTTCTCTCAACTGCATTTTTATTAATTGAAGCTCCCAAATGCTCCAAATAACACAGGGGGAAAATATCATCTACCTCGAGAGGTATCTCTAGTTAAAACGGGTTTAATTCCTTAAACTTTCCGATTAGGACATCTTTGATTTTTGACCGTTACAATTTGTAAGACTACTAATGCACATTTTGGGATTAATTCTGTTTGTGGGTGGCATAGAGTATCTCATAGGAAGGATTTATGGGAGGATATAAACTAATTGCTAACTACACATTGTAAGCCATGGATGGTTATGTGAGATTTTAATAATGTGCTTAATGCTAATGAAAGAATTGATGGACAACTTGTGACCACGTATGAATGTCAAGGCTTCTTTGAATGTTGTCAGATGCTGAATTTGCAAGATGTACAGTCATCTGGCTCAAGTATGTTTACTAGAAGTGATGGTAATACTTGGAGGAGAATTGATAGGATTATGACTAATGCTGAATGAGTTGCTTATAGTCTATCATGTTCTACTCAGTTTCTTGACTTGATGGAGGTTTCTGATCATAAGCATATAATAGTAAGTTTTGATGTGACAAGATTTCTGGGGAAAAGATATTTTAAATTCTTTAATATGTGAAATAAGCATCCACAATTTAAAGTAGTAGTATCTGGAGCATGGAAATGTAGTAGATGGGGCACAAAGCAGTATAGATTATCTATTATGCTTAAGGGCTTGAAAGGCAATCTGAGGCAACTGAATAAGATGCATTTCTCACATATCTCTTCCAAAGCTAAAGAGGCAACTACATTGTAGAATGCTTTACATGTGGAACTACTTAATCATCCTAATTCAGTGCAGATTAGAGAAGAATTCAGTAAGGCAAGAGTGCAAGTAAAGCTTTATAGAAAATGGGAATTTCAGTTTTTAAAGCAACAAGCCAAGGCTAAGTATAACTTGCAAGGTGATAGGACCATAACGTATTTTCATGGTTTAATGAAAAGTAATTGGAAAAGAGATTATATTGCTTTTATAGTGGATAAAAATCAATCTTATACTACTGATGGTCAGCAAGTAGTTGATAGTTTCCTCAGGTATTATACCACTCTGCTAGGAACTAAAAGGAAGTTGTTGATCCTAGTGGAATTTTCGATAGCTATGGGGCGTAGTTGTCAGTGGAAGATTGTGATAAGCTGATTATGCCAATGTCAAATGCTGAAATAAAGTGCTCTTTGTGGAGTATTGGAGATAATAAGGTGCCAGGGCCAAATGGATATACTGCTAAGTTATTTATGAGCACATGGGAGTATATAGGGGAAGAAGTTTGTTTAGCAGTTAAGGAATTCTTTCAGACAGGAAAGCTTTTAAAACAGTGGAATTGATAACAAGATTTATGACGTTAGTCTAGGCATCCATTTAGATAGTTTTTCCCGCTATTCATGCATAGTTTAGCATTAGTTCGTGACAAATTGCACTTAATTCATGTATGTGGTCGAGATAGACGTCTACACGGACTTTTGCTTTTTTTGTAGGTATTTTGGGAGCTTTTGGAGCATAATCGATACATCCAAGGATCTTTCCTCGCAATGACACGCCTTGGGACTCATTGGGAAGCAAGTTAGGAGCAAGGGAGAACACATAGGACCATGTTGGTGCATGCCTTGCACCAACTCATGGCTCAACGATCAAAAGAAGGCTGAAGCACAAGAATCACGGCCACTGGGAGTTCCATGGCCGTGGAAACTGGCTGTGATTCTCTCTGCACAGCCGGGACAGCTGTCCCACGATCTCCATAACCGACTCTTGCATATGGAGAAGGCTATAAGTACACCTGTAGGCTGAGAGGAAAAGGGGACACATCCATCCACTACACACCTTACCTCACACATATTCTCTCATTGGAAGATTGGATTGGAGCTATTCTTGGAGGAGAAGAGAGACTTCCATTGGAGAAGAAGAGAAGAACACACCATTCTTAGTTTTTCATAGCTTTTAGAGTGAAGATTGTTGGAAACATTTTCTAGGGTTGTAAGAACGAATCGAACCTTCTTTTGAAGGGTTGTAAGTCTCTCTTTTGACATCTATTCAACTCGTATTTCTTGTTCTATTTGCTTCATCTCTCTTTCATTTCATTCTTTTGATATAGACTCCATGATTTTATGCTTGATGATTTTGATTGTGATGATGCATGTTGTTGGCTAAATAGATGTGATTCTAGGGTAAGGAAATGATGGTTATGGCTTGGACTATGATAGGATAGACTTAAACGTACCTTTGGATGATTTTTTTGCTCGAACCTAGCCTCTGTTCAAAATCACGGTCTGTTCTAAGGGGTTCCACGGCCGTGGACTTGATGAACTGCCCGTGATTTTTGTCTGACTTGCTTGCATTGATAAATCTGAATGTTAGGTTGTTAGATTGTTGAAATCCTAGTGTTTGTTGAGTTAGATCTATCCTAGGGTGACCTAGTGTAAGCAACTAAGTGTGAGAAGAGACCAACCCGGTGATTCTTGCCCTTAGGTACCAAAGATGATGAACTCTAGGTAGTAGTGAGCCTCACTAGCCGCTATTGGATTGAGTGTGCTAGGATTTATGTTTAGGACTTCCCTACCCGAGACCTACCCGGTTAAGAGAGGTTAGATCCCTAGATAGAAAATCCGGTTTGTGTAGAAATCCTAACCCTAGGCTCTTTGAGAGTTACCCGGTGATGAGACCTTAGGAACGGACTAGTGGACCATGAGACCTACTCGGTAATTGATCCCAATCTAGAAACGCTCACTCCCAACATACCATAGTTTATCCAAGGAATGACTAGATAGCTTGAGTCCTATGCCACAACCGGAATTTCTAACCCCTAGAATTCACTTCTCTATCTTTGATTACCTACCTTGTGTTTGTGTTTACTCATTTGAGTTACTAGCTTAGTCGTTTGTTAATCTTAAATGAATTGTGATCTTTTATTGATCACCACAAAACCAAACCAAAAACATTGATATCTTCATTTCTTTATTCCTTTCTCTTTTCTTAGTCTAGATCTTCACTATCCTTAGTCACTATTGACCCAATTTCACCTTAGTCTTTGTGTTCGACCTCAGAATAATATCCTTACTACAAAACGACCCATACACTGTGGGTTCGCTAGGAGTTAGGAAAAATATATCGAGTTATAAATTTAAGACTTTTGCGTGCATACAATCTTAGCGTAACAAATTATTGGTGCCGTTGCCGGGGACTAGGTCTAGATTGAGTCATTTTTGTGATTGTTTATAGTTTAGGTCTTTCTTGTTGCTTTTGATCTTGTTTGGTTTGTGTCTTTGCGTTTTCAAGACATCTCTCACTCTTTAGGTGCATGCGAAGATCTCGTGGCAAGGATTTAGCTCCATTCGATCCCGAACCGGAGAAAACCCTTAAGGCTAGGTCTAAGAGCATTGGAAAGGGAAAGGAGATGACCGCAAGAGATCTTCAATCTGAGTTGGATGAGGCTTTAGAGCAAATTAGGTTAAGAGATGAGCTCTTGGAGAATGAAAGGAGGCTTGCCAATGAGAGGCAAGAAGAAACTAGGAGGGAGATTGAAAAGATTAGGCAAGCTCTTGTGCAAAGAGAGCTTAATCGTCAACCACCTCCTCCACCACCACCACAACCGCAGCCGGCGGTTAATATTCGGTTTGAGCCGATAATGATTGAGGAGCCACAAAAGTTAGGGAAACGTATGGATCCGGCTCAAAGAGTGCACCGTCCGGGTGTGAACTTAGGAGATCCCGCAGCCCATGATTATGAGCTTCACCCTCAAGTTCTAGAAATAATCCGACATAACCAATTTGGAGGGATGGAAGGAGAGTCCCCTCATCAACATTTGATGAACTACGAGATATTGATGGAGACTTTAAGGCCGCCTAGGTTGGAGAACAACAACCATAAGCTTAGGGCTTTTTCCTTCTCACT
The DNA here is from genome assembly GCA_033239125.1 of Fagopyrum homotropicum. Taxonomy (NCBI): domain Eukaryota; kingdom Viridiplantae; phylum Streptophyta; class Magnoliopsida; order Caryophyllales; family Polygonaceae; genus Fagopyrum; species Fagopyrum homotropicum. The sequence continues at coordinate 88,222,421 of BSWB01000006.1, forward strand.
TAAGGATAAAGCCTTAGCTTGGTACCAATCAATTCCACTAGGGCGAGTAAGTACTTGGGAAGAGATGACAACCGAGTTCTTGACTAAGTTCTTCCCACCTTCCAGGACTACCGAGCTAAGAGGGAAGATCAATGCCTTTGTAATGAAGGATAGAGAAAGCCTATTCAAGTCTTGGGAGAGGTTCAAAGACCTGCTCCTAGATTGTTCAAACCATGGTATACCGAAAATAGAGCTTTTGGAGATCTACTTCAAGGGACTTGATGAAGATAGCCAATTCAAGCTTCAATCTCTTTCCGGTGGGACTTTTATGGAAAAGAATGTGGATGAAGCTTGGGAGTTTGTAGAGAAACAAGATTTGGTGATTGAAAAGTACTCCCATAGGAAGAGTGATGGGAGGAAAGCGGGAGCATATGAGGTGAGTGAAGTCACAATGAGTAATTTCAAGCTTGATGCAATCAACAATGAGCTTAAGTCTTTGAGGGAGTTGTGTGCTACAACTTTGAAGAGTCAAGCAAGCCCTCAAGTGCAAGTGCAAGCAAACTTGTCTTCCAAGGAGGAAGATGTGAACTATATGGGAAGGGGAAACTACAACAATTATCAAGGCTCAAGGAACTTCAACAACAACCGGCAATTTAACAATTACCGGCCTAACCATAACCATCCCGGGTTTTCTTATTCTAACCCGGATGGAGCCTTGAACCCTCCCGCTTCCACAAGCGCAGCTCCACCACCAAAGGCTTCACAAGAGCCTCCACCCGGATTTACTCAACCCCCGAAAGATAGAACCGAGATAATGTTTGAGCAATTGCTTGGGAGGTTGAGTGGTCTTGAGAGCACGGTGACTTCCATTTCTAAGGCTCAAAAGGTGTTGGAAGCACAAGTGTTCCAAAAGGAAGGTGAAGCTCATAGAGATCCGGGAAAGCTTCCCGGAAGAACCGAAGATAACCCAAGAGGCCAAGTGTTGGCCATCACAACAAGGAGTGGGCTAAGCATGCAGGATCCCTTACCTAAGGGAAATGATAAAGGGAAGCAAGTGGTGATAGAGGAAGAGACATTGCAAGAAGATGGAGGCAAGAGCAAGGATAATGAGCCAACATATGTGGCACCACCTCCATACAAGCCACCACTACCATTCCCACAATCACGAGCAAGAACTCGTTTGGACAAACACTTCGGTAAATTCCTTGAACTTATGTCTAAATAGCATATTAGCATTCCGTTCATGGATGCTATTCTAGGTATGCCGGCATATGGCAAGTTTTTGAAGGAAATACTCTCCAACGAGAGGAAGTTGGAGGAGTATGGAGAAGTAAGGATGACAAAGAGGTCCTCGGAGTTGATCCAAACCATGAAGGAGGAGATGCCTCCGAAGCTAAGAGATCCGGGATCTTTTTGTGTGCCAATTGGAGTGGGAGAAGTGAAGTATGAAGCCCTATGTGATCTTGGGGCAAGTGTAAGCATCATACCGCTTGCACTTTGCAACAAGGTTGGGCTAGGAGAGCCAAAGCCGGTCAGGATGACCCTTTACATGGCAGACCGTTCAATCACTCATCCGGTTGGAATCTTGGAAGACATACCGGTGCAACTAGGGAAGTTCTACGTGCCGATAGATTTTGTTGTCTTGGACATCCCGGCGGACTATCCGGTTCCTATCATCTTAGGGAGGCCTTTCATAGCCACATCCGGATGTTTGGTAGATTGCAAAAATGGAATTCTCTCTTTCAACATTGGAGAAGAGAATATCAAGTTCAAATTATCCACAATGATGAAGGGGCCAACCCTTGGTGAAGATGCGTTCAACATTGTCGAGAAAGAGGAGTCTAGAGAAGTTGTGAGCTCTATCTTGATCAAGGACCCCTTGGAGAAGGTTCTTAGCTTAAGTTTGATGGAGGAAGGGTGTGAAGATGATTGCAATGAAGAAATCAAGGCCTTGGATGCATTGGAAAAGGAGACAAGTGCTGAATTTGAAGTGCACAAAAGTATGCTGAATTGCTGTAGGATCCACGGCCAAGGGGGGAGAACCACGGCCGTGATTTCTCCCGTGGAACTCTCTGGAATGCTTAAAAGTGATAGCTTAGCAAGTTCCACGGCCGTGGTTATGCCAGAGGCCGTGATTGTGCCCGTGGTTTCTCCAAAAAGTGCCTTAGTGGTTGATCAAGCTTCAAGGAGCCTTGAGGAGTCTTCATTAGCTTTGGATTCATCTCAACCTACATCATATGGAGCGTCTCCAATCGATAAAGGTCCTCCTAAACTTGAACTTAAACCCCTCCACTCTCATCTTTAGTGTGCTTTTCTTGGTGAAGATTCTACTTATCCGGTGATTGTTAATGCATGCTTGAATGATGATGAGTTGAATAGATTATTGCATGAATTGAGATTGCATAGGAAGGCTATTGGCTATACCATTGATGATTTAGTTGGCATTAAACCTTCTTTGTGCATGCATAAGATCTTAATGGAAGATAATCATAAACCTTCAATTGAACCTCAAAGAAGACTAAACCCCATCATGAAAGAGGTAGTAAAGAAAGAGATCCTTAAATTGCTAGATGCGGGGATCATTTTCCCGATTTCGGATAGTAAATGGGTTAGTCCCGTGCATGTGGTTCCTAAGAAGGGTGGGATGATCGTAGTGACCAATGAGAATAATGAATTAATCCCAACTAGGACGGTTACGGGATGGAGGATGTGTATAGACTATAGGAAACTAAATGTGGCCTCTAGAAGCGATCTTCATGGAGAAGAAGAGTGATCTTCAAACGGTCATCTTTCCAACCGCTAGAAGTCCTCTCCATAGAAGTTTATAAATGAAGATGGCGATTGAAGAACAATCACAGATGCTTACACGGAAACAGCAATAGTCTTCAAGCGATCCAAAACATCTTCATTCGATCAAATAGTTTTTCTTTCCCTCTTTCTCAAAAAAGATTTATCCCCTAGAGAGAGATAAAACTCGAGAGCTCCATTGGTATATCTAAAGAGTGTTATATTCGAGTGTGTGTTACTCTGCGAAGTAACTAGGCTATTATAGTAAGGTGAAGAGTTGAAGCTAGATCGTAGCATTGACTAGAATGAGAGAAGATGGGGATTTCTTTTAGTTTGTATCTAGGACTCTTTGAAGCTGATAATAGATAGTTAGATCTAAGGCTATACCCTGAAACGGAGAGTAGTCTATTTAGAGCCGAATTTCGTAAACATATCCTTGTGTCGATCTTTTACATTCCGCACTATATCTTGTTTTATTGTGACTAACTTTTTTTTGCAAGAGTACAAAGTCAAGGCCCTTGAAAGTTGTTTCAAAGCCCTTGAAATCAAAGTATCACAAAGAACTCATATCGACATCAAGGCCCTTGAAATTGGTTTCAAGGCCTTGAGATTGGTTTTGCGAAAAGTTCTCATACTCTATTCAACCCCCTCCCCCTTCTAGAGTATCTTTTATCCTTTTTATTCACCTATTGGTTCTTCAATTGGTATCAGAGCTAGACTCACGTATATTGATTTAACCATCACTGAGACTAATCATGAATCTTGTAGGTGATGGAGGATTTGGTCAAGGAAGATCCTCATCTCGACTACCACTCTTCTGTGGCAACAACTTTGCCCATTGGAGAGCACTCATGTTTATGTTCATTATTGATCAGGACATGGAACTATGGAGCATTATTAAGAATGGTCCCAAAGTCCCAACTACAACGGTTGAAGGTGTCAAAGTCCCAAAGAAGGAAGCTGTCTTCACACAAGCTGACTTGGACAGTGTGTCAAAGAACTACAAAGAAATGACCTACTCTACTGCGGATAAGATGCCAACGAATTCAAGCGCATCTCATCATGCAAGAGTGCAAAGGAAATATGGGACAAACTCGTCGTCACTTATGAGGGAACAAGTCAAGTGAAGGAAACAAAGATTAGCATCTTCCTCAGACAATATGAGTTATTCAAGATAAATCCAAATGAACCAGTTAAGGAAATGTTCACAAGATTCACTGAGATCGTGAACAACTTGGACTCACTAGGAAAGGTCTTCACAAATGAAGAAAAAGTTAGGAAAGTTCTAAGGAGCTTACCTTAAGCCAAGTGGGGACCAAAGATGACTGCCATCGAATAAGCTTAGAATCTCTCAACTCTTCCTCTTGATGACCTCCTTGGAAAACTCATCACACATGAAATGGTTCTTGGTGAAGAAGATGGAGAGCTCCCATCCAACACTAAGAATTTGGCATTAAAATCAAGAAATGATGAATTACCATCACACTAGGAAGATAGTGATGATGATGATGAAGAAGATGCAATTTCCATGATCTCTAAGGCTCTCGTGAGAATGTTCAAGATAAAGAAACAATATGCAAACAATAGAGAATATCCACGAACATCAAAACCCCGAGGTAAGTTTTCTAACTCTAACAAGAAAACTAGAGTGCTGACTTGTTTTGAATGTGGTGAAACAGATAATCTTGTGAAGGATTGTCCATAAAAGAAGAGGACCAACTTCAAGAAAAATGATCGAAAGAAGAAATCTATGGTGGCTTTATGAAGTGATTCAGAATCCTCAAATGAATCAGAAGACGAAAAAGAACAAGCAAACTTGTGTCTCATGGCCGATCACGAAGAAGATTCAAATCTATATGCTGACAATGTGGTAAGTACAATTATGTCTCAACCTGAATCTGACCTGAAACAATTCCTTAAAGACATTATTATATGTGACAAGGAACATAGAATTGTAATATCCGGAATTTTTATTCTGTTTAATTCCGTATCAAATCGGATTTTGATCCGTTGACTATTTCCCATTCTATCTAGTATTTCTTCCTCCACAAATTTTATCATTTTATGTAGAATTTAATTCACATAAAATGATAGAATTATATCAAACCCTAATTCTTATGACTAGTTCTTAACGACGACTTTTGAAGAGCCCATGACAAAGCTGTGACGAGACCATGACAAGCTGTGATGAGGCCATGAAAAAGATGAGATAAGGCTATGACGAAGCCCGACAACCTTATGACAAGGCCCAGACAAGTAGTTGACAACCCACTCTCCTACTTATTGCTGCTGAACTCCTCAGGCCAGCCTAGTACGTGCAGCCTTGCTGATAAGTAAGCCCACCCTTCTTGCATTACCTCAGTCACACCCCTTGCTTCAGCCCAGCCAGGAGCTGGCCAAACAGCCTAGTTAGACGCCCAGCCCAATAGGAGAAGAGTAGCTGCACACCTCACCCTCTCTACAACCACGTACAGTCGTTTCTTTCCCTTCTTCTACTCCATGTAACGGTTGAGAGGAGGCATTAATGATCGGTTAAACGCTGAAGATCATCCGTCCTTTTGTACGAGATTCGCCTACTCGTCTGCATACATTCAACAACATTCGAACCACAAGAATTTGCGAGGAAAAGAGCCAGCAGAGGAAAGAACATTCAGCAGCTAGTCGTCTATCTCCTTCGGGTTTGTTTGTTGCACAAGCCTCGCTAGAAGCCGGAGTAGCGTAAGTCCATCAACGCTCTTAGGTGAATTTCATTCGACCCTTGTGCACTCAGTTCCTCTCTAGATCTAACTCTCAGTACACACCTCTTCCCAGAAGATAACAAGGTTGGAGTGCTGCACCATTCTTTCCCCCGCGTTGACAGAAGAGGAGATCTCTCCAGCGGCCACCTTGGAATCGAACCCTCCCTCACTGGTGCAGCAGCTTACCTTCTATAGTTCATTAAACCCTTGGGTAAGGGATCAACAATTCTCCCTTTATCTGGTCTGCTGTTAAGTCTTTAAACTATAGGTGAAATGGACATGTGTCTACTTAGGTTTTTAAATGTTTTAGTGTGGTGGTGAGGAGAGATCAAACTAGAGAAGTGACGAGTAGTAAGCGAGTTGTTGTAGCCTCCTAGAGTGTCCTATTTCTGACCATTAGATGACCTAGTGAAGTAAATCAAATTATCATATAAATGGAAGTGAGAAACTCCCCTTAAAACCTCAGTTTTGAAAGTAAAAATGGTCACTGTTGTGAATCAATGTTAAAACGATTGGTTGAATATCCACCGTTGAAATTTTGATAGATCATAGATGGATATATGTAGTTTACTGTGTTAAAATTTGAGAAGAAATGAACGGTCGGATTAGAAGTTATAAGGTTCCAAAGTAGAGTAGTTGAGCTGTTTTTCCAGCAGTGAATTTTGACCAAGTATAGGACATTTTTAGTGTTGTAGCCAACTTTAAGGATTTTTGTAGAAGTGATAGTTGAACAGTTTTAAGAAATTCTTACTCCTATGAGTAGATTGGATATCATAGATAATTTAGAAAATTATTTCAGAATTTTTATAAGTTTATTCTAATTTCATATTTGAAGCTGAAGTTGGACCTTAGTGACTTTTCGGGAAATAGAAAAGTGTGTAGTTTCTCTAGTTTGTACCTAAAATCATCCTACAGAGAAGAATACAGCTAGTTAACCTCAAGTAAGAATTTAAGTATGTATTACGAGATTTTTGGAAGTCTCGGGACCAAGGGTAAAATAGTCATGTTACCTTAAATGAGTACTGTAATAGTTTTTGTTCAAATAGGATCTTACATCTTAGGAGTTTTAGACTTCTAAGTACCTAGGGAAATGTGTTGACCCATTTGCCTCCTTTGACAGGCAACCGAGTTTCTGCAGTTACCAGTTGAGTTGTTATTAAGAGAGTCGAGAGTTGATTCTAGTAAGTCCACGGACTTACTTAGCTGGCTTCTTGTATGAGTGTAATGTGTATGAGTGGTATTTGTTAGTTATGATAAACAACGAAACCGGAATAGGCCGACTTTAGTATACTGTGTAATTGACCCAAGTGTATGATAACGGGTCGTGACATCATCTGCCTAGCTCTTGCGAGAGTCTAGGAGGTTCCCCGCGACCAGCCCAGTCAAGTAGATGGTCAAATGCATTAGTACCATTCCTCGTTGGTAAACGGGGACAAGGGCGAGGTTTGGGAATCCCTCGTGTCACAAAATAAGTGTCATTAGTAATGACATATCACCTAATTAAAGATAGTAAAAGGATTGAATGTTGCATGCTGATTGTGTATGATATGTGTTTGTGCTTTTACCTTTATACTTATGCATAGATTGTTAGCTAACGGTTTTATACCGCTTGTAGATGCCTTGCAGGTTAGAGAGGCGATCGAGTGATCCAGCGGTAGTGGCAGCCGGGGTTCCGTGCATTATAGGACGGGACTGTTATCTCTTTATTTCACGACTGTTGAGACTTATGTTGTTACTTTGGTTTTGAGACTTGGCTGGATTGTTTTCAGATTTGTACTTTTCCATTCGCTCATGATATAAAGCTCTATGTTTTGCCTTTTTATTTGTGGCGTGTTGTAAGGTCCGATGAAGTTGTTGCCAGGCTAAGGGCCAGGACCCATTGTGAGGTCCCAACTCGTAGCATTCCGAGTCCTCTAGGATTTGGGGTCTTACAAGAATAAGGATAAATTCTTTAAAAGAAAAGTTTCTTGAACAAGAAAAACAACTAAGTAAGATGTCTCTGGAAATTGAAGATCTTAACACAAAAAAGGTGGACCTTGATGACAATATCAAGACATTGGAATCGAAAAATGAGATTCTCAAGGACAACCTCTCCTCTCTTCATCGAAACTATATCGATCTAGAGAAAGATAAAGTTGATCTAACTTTGACGTGTCAAGACTAGAAGGATGCACTTGTTAAGTTTACTATTTCAAAAGCTAATCTTGAAAGAATGATGGGTGAACAATTCTTAACAAAAATGGTATAGGTTATCATAGGAGCTTTCCTAGAAAACCAACTACCACTTTTTTCAAAGCCAAAGGAAGTATTCATTTGCCTACTTGCTTTTACTGTTGTAAAAAGGGTCATGTTAAATCTACGTGCCAAAGGAAGTATTCATATGCCTACTTTTTTCAAAGCCAAGGAAATGATCCTTGTAAAAAGGGTCATGTTAAATCTACAGGTCATACAAATCTAGGTTCCTAAAGGTACTAGACCACCAAACATTATCGAACCTGAATATTGTAACACCCCAAATCCACGAGACTCGGAAAGTTACATTGGGCTAGGATCTCACAATGGATCCTGACCCCGAGCCAGACAACAAGTTCATTGGATCTTACAAAAAGGCACAGATAGATTAAAACCAAATACATAAAAAATGTATGATACATCAAAAGAGTTTACAAACTCAAAGCCGAGTACAAAACCATAACAATAACAACAACAACATGAGATACAAAAGATCCCAACCCACGCATCCTAATGTACAGAAGTCCTCGGCTGGTCACACCATCTGGCTCACTCTGCAGTCTTCCTAACCTGCAGATCATCTACAACACGGTATACACCTTGACCTACAGCAATGAAAAGCATGAAGGTCATAGCACGACCACACATCAACATCTCATACATGTAATGCCACACATATTCATTTCTTATCTTTCATTAGGTTATTCCATTACTAATTCAACTTCTTTTGTAACACCAGGAGCCTCAAGAACCTCGTCCCATCCAACGTAACACAGGAGTTTTGCATGGGGTGACCTTCACTCGTCCCCTCCTGTGAGATCATCTTCAAGGAACCTCCTCCTAATTAGCAGGCGGAGACCGGTGGTTACCGCCCGTTATAATATACTTGGGCCATATAAATGTAATGAATGGTCATCCTAGTCCTGTTTAGGTTATAAATGCACAACCATATGAACAAACACAACCATTACAATTATACAATCCACAACCGTACGCTAAGTAAGTCCTATGGACTTACCTGTCACACACGTATCCAAAACCACGTCACAGCTTCCCCTTGGGGAAGAACCAACGCCTGCAAGAGCAAGGCACACAACATAACAACCTGAAAGGGTTAGGAGACTCGTCTCCATAACCAGAACCAACCTATAACCTCAAGAACATAACAAGCTCACATATGCCTATGGCATAACCTCAGCATCAACACAAGTGCCTAAGGCACATCTCTATCATAGAACTCATCCTGACCATCCTAAACTAGCTATCATCTAAGCCAAGGTCAAAGGAAAGGAAGGAAGGAAGACATACCAACAAGGTATGCACCAACAAAAGCAAGAACACACGGCTGGTCCAGTGAGACGCAGCGGCGGCTCACCAAAGGCGCAAGGGCGGCTCCACACCAGGTGCAAGTGCGGCTTAGGACAGGCGCAGGGGTAGCCAACTGTGCAAAGAGTTGGTCCCGACTTCTGTTCGACCCCTTTCTTGATTCTCTTCACGTCTTCAACAAACCACAACAACACATATGCATATCTACACATATATGATCATCAAACAACCAGGAAAGGATCCAACACAAGCCTAGCTTATGATACTAAGCTAGAAAGAAGAAGAAAGAAGCAAGAAGAAGGAAAGAAGAGAGAAGAAGAGAAAGAGCTTACCACACCAACCCTAGGCAACAACTATGGAGCATCCACACCTCTCACCACTTCAGCACATCAACCACAACACGCATCAACATCATCAAAGTCATCCAAGGCCAAAGCCACACTTAAACTCTCAAGAACTCTCCCACAAGATCGAGAAGAAGCAAAGAAGAGAAGAGGAAGGAGAAGAAGAACGTAAAGGTGATGAAGGAGTTGGAAAGAAGTGAAGAAACCCTTCATCAGAAGGTTGGGAGGCTTATAAACGAAGCTTCCCCAAAAGCAAGGTCAAGAGGTCAACAAAGGTGGCTGCAGCCGCACAAAACCGCAGGGCGGACCGACTAAGGCACAGGGGCGGCTCACCTGTGGCGCAGGGGTGGCCCATGTGGTGCGCAGGTGCGGCTGACAGGGTCCACAAGGCTCAGCCAAGGCTCAACAAAGACTCCTAGGCTCCAAGCACTAAGGCTCTTACATCTCACCCCCCTAAAAACAAGTTTCGTCCCGAAACTTGCAGAATCCCAAAGCCTCTCAGACCCATAAGCCGAGGTAAACACTCTGTTCAAGAATGTCAGGTCACAACCTATAATATTCTATATCCTCAACACAACATGTAGGAATCACAACTCCAACATAACAACTCTACATAAGGCATAGAGGAAGATCATCTCTAGCCAACACTAACCACATCACACTAGCATGGAGGAAAACCGTCTCCAGCCACAACGTACATGTAACACTACTATGTGGAGGAAAACCATCTTCACTCACACTATATCCATCAAAGGTAGCATGGAGGAAAGAACCATCTCCAGCTAATCCTAACATACACCAAATCATGGAGGAAAGAACCATCTCCAAATATACTTACCTCGTGCTAGCAAACAGGATCTAACAGATCATAAGCACACACAACTAGCACGGAAGCACGGTATATCACATAATCATATAACATGTACTCACCAAGAAGGCGCTAAGATCTACTCGTGGATCCTACTGGTGCCTCTAACTTAGCGTAGAACTCCGGATAGTTCCTCCGGTTACTATTCTCTGTCTCCCAGGTAGCCTCGTCTGGTCCTCGTCTAGACCACTGCATACTCAATATAGGAATGTCCTTCGAATGCATGCGTCTCACACCTTGCTCTAGGACAGCAATAGGGTGCTCTGCAAACGTGTGGTCCGGCTAAACCACTAGATCATCATAACTCACGGTGTGCCTCAGATCTAGTATGTACTCCCGCAGTTGAGACACGTGAAATACGGGGTGAACACCCTCTAGCCTCGGAGGCAAAGCTAATCTGTAAGCTACTCGTCTAACTCTATCTAGTATCTCGAAAGGACCAACATATCGGGGACTCAGCTTCCCCTTTATGCCAAAACGTCTGACGCCTCGCGTCGGAGATAATCTCAACTAGACATGAGCTCCTACTCTAAACTCTAGATGTCTACGCCTCTTGTCTGCATACGACTTCTGGCGACACTGTGCAGCCAACATCCTCTCTCTGATCAGTGCTACTCGAGCCATATCATCCTGAATCTGCTCTAGCGCTATCCCACTGATACTGCTAGGCTTGTCCCAACATAGCGGTGTACGGCATCTACGTCTATACAGTGCCTCATAAGGAGCCATCCATATAAATGCATGCCAGCTGTTGTTGTATGAGAACTCAACGAGTGGGAGGTAATCAGACCATCCCTGTCCCCAAGCCAACACACAAGCTCGCAGCATGTCCTCTAAGGTCTCGATGGTCCTCTTTGACTGACCATCTGTCTGGGGGTGAAACGCAGTCGTGAAGTGTAGACTCGTCCCCAAAGTAGTCTGAATCTGCTGCTAGAATCTCGATGTGAATCGTCCATTACGATCAGAAAAAATCATCCTCGGTACCCCATGGAGTCTCACTATCTCTCTAGTGTACTCAGCCAATCTGCTCACGGGCCACGTCTCTCTGATGGGGATGAAACGTGCCGTCTTTGTAAATCTATCAACGACCACCCAGATGGCATCAAAGCTCCTACTGGTCCTCAATCCGGTCACGGAATCCATGGAGACGTCCTCCCACTTCCACTGCGGTACTGGCAGTGGATGGAGCTCACCTCCAGGTCGCACACTGAGCCACAAATCTGGCTACATCGGGCTTCAACCCTCCCCACCGAAATGAGCGTCTCACATCATGGTACATTTTACTCGTACCAGGGTGTACTGAGTAAGGTGTACAGTGAGCCTCCTATTATATCCGCTGTCTCACCTCTACATCTGCAGGAACACAAATACGATCATATCGCCTCATAACTCTATCTGCCCCAATAGTGAACTTGGGTGTCTCTCCATGAGACATCATATCTCTGATCCTCGCCAAGGTCGGCAGGTCCCTTGCTTCTATTGCAACTCGTCCAACAGACCAGGTAAAACCTCTAAACTAAACAACTGGGCATCCTCATCAGGAAACTGGATGTCCATCTCTAGCCAGGCTAGATCCTTCTGAAGCAGATGTTGTACAGTAAGTCTGGCAATCGCCTTCTCTTGAGGCGTCTTCCTGCTCAAGATGTCAGCTACCACATTCGCCTTGCCAGGATAATACAAAATTTCAAGGTCAAAGTCCTTGATCAACTCAAGCCATCGACGTTGGCGGTTATTCAATTCCCGCTGCGTGAAAATATACTTCAGACTCTTATGGTGTGTGAAGATCTGGCATGTAGCACCATACAGGTAATGTCTCCAGATCTTCAAAGCATGAACTACCACTACCGACTCCAGATCATGATTCGGGTAGTTCTCCTCATACGTCTTCAGTTGTCGAGACGCATATGCAATCACTCTGCCTCTCTGCATCAACACGCATCCCAAGCCCAGCTTGGATGCATCATTGTAGACCACAAAATCATCAGAACCCTCTAGCTGTGCCAATACAGGAGCAAAGGAACAATGCCCCTTCAACTCCTCGAAACTCTTAGCACACTGGTCGGTCCATACAAATCTGGTAGTCTTCCTCAGAAGACTCGTCAGTGGACGGGCAATCACAGAAAATCCCTCCAAAAAGCATCTGTAATAACCGGTTAGGCCAAGAAAGCTACGCACTTCCTTGACGTTCGTCGGTGTCGTCCAAGCAGCAACAAACTCGATCTTCGCCGGATCAACTTTGATCCCATCGGCGAAGACTATATGTCCAAGGAAAGCAACCTCAGACATCCAAAACTCGCACTTATAGAGCTTGGCGTACAACTCTCTATCTCTTCAAAATTTGTAATACCGTCCTTAAATGACCGGCATGCTCCTCTCTACTACGAGAGTACATCAGAATGTCATCGATGAAGACCACCAGAAACTGATCCAGGAAGTCGATGACGATGCTGTTCATCAACTCCATGAAAACTGTTGGAGCATTCGTCATCCCGAATGGCATTTCTACAAACTCGTAGTGTCCATACCGAGTACGAAATGCCGTCCTATGCACATCCTGCTCTCTCACCCTCAGTTGGTGATATCCGGAACGCAAGTCAATCCTGGAGAAGACTGTCACTCCCTGCAGCTGATCAAGTAGATCACCAATACGAGGTAGTGGATACTTGTTCTTGATGGTCACCTTGTTCAGCTCTCTGTAATATATGCACAGTCTCAACGATCCGTCCTTCTTCCGCACGAAGAGGACCGGTGCACCCCATGGTGAAACGCTAGGGCGTATGAAGCCCTTCTCAGCCAACTCCTCGAGTTGCTTCTTCAACTCCAACATCTCGACAGGTGCAATACGGTATGGGGCCTTCGAGATAGGTCTCGTGCCAGGCTCTAAGTCAATGCCAAAATCTACGCTCCTCTGAGGTGGCAAGCTAGATGGCTTTGCAAATACGTCTATGAACTCACATACCACGGGTATGTCCTCCAAAGTTGGACTCTCCCCATCCTTCATGGCGTAGCACCAGAAGGTATCACATCCCTGTGCAATCAGTCTAGCTGCTCGTACAATACTGATGGAAAATCCTGTCTTCCCAAGGTCCCAACCCCGGAAGACCTCTATCGGACCAAAGTCGGTAGAGACTGTAACAGTTCTCTTACCCACATCTAACACCGCATGGTGTCTACGCATCCAATCCATACCTAATATGACTTCCTCATGCATCAAAGGCATGACTAAGAAGTCAACAAGTAGTACACGAGTCCCTAAGCGTAGGGGCAACTACGTATCTCCTGGGTACCTCTGACCCTACTACCATCAGGTAACCCTATAGTAAAGGGTGCCCCCTCTATGGTAGACAAACCCAAACGCTCAACACAAGAAGCACAACTTAATGAATACGTAGCACCCGTATCAAACAAAACTCTAACAGGTAAACCATGTAATAAAATGGTACCTGTAGCAGCTGGTACTGGCGGCTCCTCAGCACTCCTCAACTCAAAAGCACGGCCTCGAACCCCTCGGGCATCACTAGTGTCAGCCTCCCTACCTCTACCTCTACTCAGTCCAGGAGCTGAACCCTAAGTAGCAGGTGTTCCTGGGACCCTCTTTTGTCCCTGATGTTGAGGCGGTCTCTGCCCACCTCCTGCTGCACCTGCAGGGGAAGAACCCTGCTGTGATGACGTCTTGCTCTGACGGCAAAACATCGCTATATATCATGGCTTCCCACACGAGAAGCAAGTCAGTGGTGCTCTAGGGCAATCAGCCCTCACATGCCCATAGGCCCCGTAGTTGTAACACTGCCGGCCTGTATCAATAGTCTGTGTAGATACTGGAACACTCGAGCAGCCCTGAGTCTGACCTCGCCCGAATCCAGATGCTCCTACACCAGTCGGTGCTGTACGCTGTCTCTTCTCAGACCGTCCGGTCTGAGAAGTCCTCCTCTGGCTAGCCCTCTCTCTTTCATAGGCCGAGGTCCGATCCTTATAGTCTGCCAATGAGTCACAATGAAATCCCGCCATGTATGAACGTGTGCTCTCCCTCAGACGTCGGGAGAAAAGGTACACATGCTGGTCCTCAGAAGGTGCAGTTGGACCCAGCAAAGCTAACTCAGTCCGGAAGCGGCGAATAACATCTGTAATGGGTACATCCTCAAAGCCCGTTTCCACAAAATCCTACAGCTTCTCCCTCCTCAATGAGGTAGGGCAGAACTGCTCCCTCAACAGAGTCCTCATCTACTCATAGCTAGTAACTCGTGATCTAACTGTCCTCCATCACTGATGTGCCAGGTCACGGAATAGAGACTGTACTAGCTCTACCCGCCTGTCCTCAAGGCACCTAATAGACTCTAAAGCCGAGTCTACATGCTCAATCCACACCTCGGTCTTTAAGCCGATCTCTCCTGAGAAGTGTGGAACTCCCTGCTGATGAAACGCCTTCAACCAGGTGTCTAGTTGAGGCCCTCTGATCTCCTTTACAGCTCGAGCAACCTCAGCAGCATGTGCCAGCATAGCTGGCACCTGAGTAGCTCCATGGGATTCCTCAGATAATCCCTCCTGCCCTGGTTGGTCTGGGGCTCGTCGACCAGCTCTGATGGCCTCCTCAAACTGCCTGAGATACTCTCTAAACTCAGGTCCTCCCATAGAAACACGATCTGAATCATCTGACTGGGCTCGATGTGACTGATGTCTCCTAGATCCATCACTCCTCATTGCTGGAACAAAGCTCTCAGCAACCTCCTCATGAGCCTCCTCCACCACAGGTGGATCTGAAACGGGAGTTGGTCCCTGTCTCCTCCCTTCTGGAGGAAGAGGTGGTCTACCTCTACCTCTGCCTACAACAGTAGCTCTAGTCCGAGCCATCTGCGGGGTATGGACACCTAACATAAAAGGCTCTATATAGGCCATATGTATAGATATATATATAATACTTAATAACACATGCATACACATCAACATACAAAAGGTATCTATATATATATCTATATTGTCGAGATCCTCAGATGGGTGACGACTTCTGTACACACTATCCCAAAACACCTGTACTCGCTTTAAAACCAAAATCTTTTAAAAAGTCAGACCCCATGTGGGTTCTGTTTATTTATCCACTCTACCTTTATTGGAGATAGCAAGTGCCATTGTTGTCAACCTAAGGCTCTAATACCAACTCTGTAACACCCCAAATCCACGGGACTCAGAATGTTACATTGGGCTAGGATCTCACAATGGATCTTGACTCTAGCCTGACAACAAGTTCACTAGATCTTACAACAAGGCACATATAGATTAAAACCAAATACATAAAAGCTGTATGATACCTCAAAAGAGTTTACAAACTCAAAGCCGAGTACAAAACCATAACCACAACAACAACAACAACATCTGATACAAAAGATCCCAACCCACGCATCCTAATGTACAGAAGTTCTCGGCTGGTCACACCATCTGGCTCACTCTACAGTCTTCCTAACCTGCAGATCATCTACAACACGGTATACACCGTTAGTTACAGCAATGAAAAGCATGAAGGTAATAGTACCACCACACATCAACATCTCATACATGTAATGCCACAAATATTCATTTATTATCTTTCTTTAGGTTATTCCAGTACTAATTCAACTTCTTTTGTAACACAAGGAGCCTCAAGAACCTCGTCCCATCCAACGTAACACAGGATTTTTGCATGGGGGTGACCTTCACTCGTCCCCTTCTGTGAGATCATCTTCACGGCACCTCCTCCTAACCAGGAGGCGGAGACCGGTGGTTATGACCTGTTATATTACACTTGGGCCATATAAATGTAATAAATGGTCATCCTAGTCAGGTTTAGGTTATAAATGCACAACCATATGAACACACACAACCATTACAATCATACAAATCACAACCATACGCTAAATAAGTCCTATGGATTTACCTGTTACACACGTATTCAAAACCACGTCACAGCTTCCCCTTGGGGAAGAACCAACGCCTGCGACAGCAAGGCACATACCATCACAACCTGAAAGGGTTAGGAGACTCGTCATGAGCCTCCTCCACCACAGGTGGATCTGCAACGGGAGTTGGTCCCTGTCTCCTCCCTCCTGGAGGAAGAGGTGGTCTACCTCTACCTCTGCCTACAACAGTAGCTCTAGTCCGAGCCATCTGCGGGGTATGGACACCTAACATAAAAGGCTCTATATAGGCCATATGTATAGATATATATATATAATACTTAATAACACATGCATACACATCAACATACAAAAGGTATATATATATATATATATATATATATCTATATTGTCGAGATCCTCAAATGGGTGACGACTTCTGTACACACTATCCCAAAACACCTGTACCCGCTTTAAAACCAAAACCTTTTAAAAAGTCAGACCCCATGTGGGTTCTGTTTATTTATCCACTCTACCTTTATTGCAGATAGCAAGTGCCATTGTTGTCAACCTAAGGCTCTAATACCAACTCTGTAACACCCCAAATCCACGGGACTCAGAATGTTACATTGGGCTAGGATCTCACAATGGATCTTGACCCTAGCCTGACAACAAGTTCACTGGATCTTACAACAAGGCACATATAGATTAAAATCAAATAAATAAAAGCTGTATGATACCTCAAAAGAGTTTACAAACTCAAAGCCAAGTACAAAACCATAACCACAACAACAACAACAACATCTGATACCAAAGATCCCAACCCACGCATCCTAATGTACAGAAGTCCTCGGCTGGTCACACCATCTGGCTCACTCTGCAGTCTTCCTAACCTGCAGATCATCTACAACACGGTATACACCGGTAGTTACAGCAATGAAAAGCATGAAGGCAATAGCACCACCACACATCAACATCTCATACATGTAATGCCACAAATATTCATTTATAATCTTTCTTTAGGTTATTCCATTACTAATTCAACTTCTTTTGTAACACAAGGAGCCTCAAGAACCTCGTCCCATCCAACGTAACACAGGATTTTTGCATGGGGGTGACCTTCACTCGTCCCCTCCTATGAGATCATCTTCACGGCACCTCCTCCTAACCAGGAGGCGGAGACCGGTGGTTATCACCCGTTATAATACACTTGGGCCATATAAATGTAATAAATGGTCATCCTAGTCCGGTTTAGGTTATAAATGCACAGCCATATGAACACACACAACCATTACAATCATACAATCCACAACCGTACGCTAAGTAAGTCCTATGGATTTACCTGTTACACACGTATTCAAAACCACGTCACAGCTTCCCCTTGGGGAAGAACCAATGCCTGCGAGAGCAAGGCACATAACATCACAACCTGAAAGGGTTAGGAGACTCGTCTCCATAACCAAAACCAACCTACAACCTCAAGAATATAACAAGCTCACATATGCCTATGGCATAACCTCAACATCAACGCAAGTGCCTAAGGCACATCTCTATCATACAACTCATCCTAACCATCCTAACCTAGCTATCAACTAAGCCAAGGTCAAAGGAAAGGAAGGAAGGAAGACATACCAACAAGGTATGCTCCAACAAAAGCAAGAACACACGGCTGGTCCAATGAGACGCAGGAGCGGGTCACCAAAGGCGCAGGGGCGGCTCCACACCAGGCGCAGGTGCGGCTCAGGACAGACGCAGGGGCAGCCAACTGTGCAGAGAGTTGGTCCCGACTTCTCTTCGACTCCTTTCTTGATTCTCTTCACGTCTTCAACAAACCACAGCAACACATATGCATATCTACACATATATGATCATCAAACAACCAGGAAAGGATCCAACATAAGTCTAGCTTGTGATCCTAACCTAGAAAGAAGAAGAAAGAAGCAAGAAGAAGGAAAGAAGAGAGAAGAAGAGAAAGAGCTTACCACACCAACCCTAGGCTACAACTATGGAGCATCCACACCTCTCACCACTTTAGCACATCAACCAC
Source organism: Fagopyrum homotropicum (assembly GCA_033239125.1). Lineage (NCBI taxonomy): Eukaryota > Viridiplantae > Streptophyta > Magnoliopsida > Caryophyllales > Polygonaceae > Fagopyrum > Fagopyrum homotropicum. The sequence goes on from BSWB01000006.1 coordinate 88,240,606, forward strand.
AACACACATCAACATCATCAAAGTCATCCAAGGCCAAAGCCACACTCAATCTCTCAAGAACTCTCACACAAGATCAAGAAGAAGCAAACATGAGAAGAGGAAGGAGAAGAAAAACATAAAGGTGATGAAGGAGTTGGAATGAAGTGAAGAAACCCTTCGTCAAAAGGTTGGGAGGCTTACAAACGAAGCTTCCCCCAAAGCAAGGTCAAGAGGTCAACAAATGTGGCTGCAGCCGCACAAAACCGCAGGGGCGGACCGACTAAGGCGCAGGGGCGGCTCACCTGTGGCGCAGGGGCGGCCAATGTGGTGCGTAGGTGCGGCTGACAGGGTCCAACAAGGCTCAGCCAAGGCTCAACAAGGACTCCTAGGCTCAGCAAGGACTCAGGCTCTTAGAAATATGGACCAAAATATGTCATTTGGTCGACCCGGAAAGGTTGATGTTTGTTGTTTTGCAGGATATCACCAAGGTAAAGGGGCATAAATGGATATTAGATAGTGGTTACTCAAGACACATGAGTGGAAAAAGCTCTTTATTCTCAGATTCAAAGAAGCAATCATCTGGAACCATTACGCTTGGTGATAAAGGAAAGTGTGACATTATTGGTATTGGTAAAATATGTTGTATTTCATCTAACTTCATTGATGATGTAAATTTTGTTGACGGTTTGAAGTATAATCAGCTTAACATCTCTCAAATATGTGAAAAAGGCAACAAACTATTGTTTGATTTAGAAAAATGAGAAGTTTTAGACAAAAAGACGGGTGAAGTTGTGCTTACTGCTCCTAGATGTAACAATGTTTATTCTACGAGTACTAACCAAGTTTCAGGTATTAAGATTAAATGTCTAAAGGCCTTGACTGATGATCCAAGGCTTTGGCATAGAAGACTTGGTCACGTAAGCATGCACACAATGTAGAAGCTACATACAAAAGATTTGGTACGTGGTTTTCCAAACCTAAATTTCAAGGCAGATGAACTATGTAAGGCTTCTACACAAGGTAAACAAACAAGAGGTTCATCCAAACCTGAGAAAGTTGTAAGTTCATCTCGACCCATTGAACTCTTACATATGGATCTTTGTGGACCTATGCGTGTCAAATCTCCCAGAGGCAAGCATTATATCCTTTTTATTGTGGATGATTTCTCTTGTTTCACATGGATTTCTTTCCTACGAGAAAAATCAAAAGCATTATTTTAGTTTTGAAACTTATGTAAGGACTTACAAACTTTGAAATGCCTACCAATCGTTACTATAAGAAGTGATCATGGTAGAAAATTTGATCAACTAAAGTTTGATTTGTTTTGGGCAAAATATGGTATTTCACATAACTTTTCAGCTCCTAGTACTCCTCAACAGAATGGAGTTGTGGAACGTAAGAACTGCACTCTTGAGGATATGTCGAGGACGATGCTTTCAGAAAATAGTTTGCCAAAAAGTTTTTGGGCTAAAGTAGTAAACACTGCAAATTATATTTTGAATAGATGTTTAATTCGCCCTATTTTGAAAAAGACTCCTTATGAACTCTTTAAAGGAAGGAAACTAAATATTTCATATTTCAAACCCTTTGGATGTACTTGCTTTGGTCATAAGCAAAGTTAACCTTGGGAAATTTGATGCACGTAGTGATGAATCAATATTCATTGGATATGTTTCTAATAACAAAGCATATTGTGTCTATAACAAACGTACCAAAATTGTTGAGGAAAGTATCCATGTTATTTTTAATGAAAGCAATTGTGGTACTTTCAGTGAGAGTTTTGCAGATCTAAATCTGAATCAACGAGAAGATCACAATTGTGATGAAGATGAAGATCCTAAAGATTAAGAAAAGAATATGCAAAAAAAGATTCAAGATACATAAGAAAACACTCAAGACTTTGAAACACACCTTCAAGACCTTGAAACAGAAAACTACGATGTTAGAACTCCGTTTCAAGGGCTTGAAACTCAACTTCAAGGCCTTGAGATAGGATCCAAGGGCAATATATCAACGGAACTTGAATCTAGTCAAGCATATGAGGCTCAACCTTCAACGTCTGCTCCATCTTACAAACGAAGAAAATTTCAACACTCTTCATACCATCCACAAGAGAATGTGATCTCATATCCAAACGCTGGAGTTCAAACTCGATCTAAAGTGATCAATATATGTGCTTTCTCCGCGTTCGTGTCTCTTATTGAGCCAAAGAATTATGTTCAAGAACCCGATTGGATCGTTGCCATGCAAAATGAACTAAATGAGTTTGAGAGAAACAAGGTTTGGACTCTTACTTCACGACCAAAGCGCCAATCTATCATCGGCACAAAATGGGTCTTTCGAAATAAGTTGGATGAAAGTGGCAAAGTCATACGAAATAAAGCACGACTTGTAGCACAAGGCTATAACCAAGAAGAAGGTATTGATTATGAGGAGACTTTTGCTCCGGTTGCCAGGTTAGAAGCCATACGTATGCTACTTGCATTTGCATCTTTTATGAGCATAAAACTTGTTCAAATGGATGTAAAATGTGCTTTTCTAAACGGCTTCTTAGTAGAAGAAGTCTACGTTGCTCAACCTCCTGGTTTTGAAAATGATGAATTTCCGGTTCACGTTTTTTAATTGGACAAAGCTCTTTATGGTCTTAAGCAAGCTGCTCGAGCTTGGTATGAAAGATTATCCAAATATCTTCTTGAAAACAAATTCAAAAGAGGTTTGATTAATAAAACTTTATTTATCAAAACCAGAGGCAACGATATATTAGTAGTACAAATTTATGTTGATGATCTATTATTTGGCGCTACTAATGATTCCCTTTGCAAGGAATTTTCACATATTATGTGCAGGGAATCTGAAATAAGCTTAATGGGTGAACTAAATTTATTTCTTGGACTTCAAGTTACACAGGCAAAGAATTCTTCAAGTTCTAACAACTCAACAAGCCATATACATCATAGGCCTTCTCCCAATCAATCTCGTACCATACTTCAACGCAATATCAAAGTCCTCACTCCACTGAGCCGGTAGATTAGATGGTTCAGTAACACGTCTATAAAATCATATACCACTGGATTACTCTTCAGTGTGGAACTATATCTTTCCTTCATGGCACAACATTAAAAAAAACGTCACCATCTTGTGTTATCAACCTCGCTGCTCATACGGCACTAAAGACAACTCTCCTCCTCAAAGGTCATAACCTCGGAAAACCTCTACTTAGTCGATCTCAGTAGAGACTATAATAGTCCTCCTACTACTATCTAAACCAACATGATATCTATTCGTCCACCACACACATAAAGACCTTCTCATGCACCTAAGGCATGACAAAGAAGTCTTCAAGCCATACACAAGTCCCTAAACAAAGGGAACAACCACATATCTCGCGGGTACCTAAGACCCGTAACTCGTAATCCTATAAAGGAAGATCTATCTTCTACTGTATCCACAGTTAACTATTAACACATGCATCGAAAGACAAGAGGTGCATAACACTCACAACAAACAAAACTCTACTAGGTAAACCATTAACAAGAATGGTACTTGTAACAGCTAACGCCTGAAGCTCTACTGCATATCATTACTCAATCTCAAACCTATGCTCCTCAGGTATCACTGAGGTCATCGCCATAGCCTTCACTTCCACTCTTTCTGCATCGGAAAGAGGAAGGTCATGATGAGAAGAAACACTACCTTGCTGACAGAAAGGGGCCAGATGGCCTAGTTCACCAAGTTCACTGGATCTTACAACAAGGCACAGGTAGATTAAAATCAACCCGCCATTGGATCAGTACCAAGTTTCTGCATTTCCGAGCAGATAAGGACCTGGTCGAGCATATATGTCACCAGGACAGTTCCGTCGCTCAGATTCCGGTGAATTTGATGTTGTACATGTGTAGCCTGCGTCGTTGTGATTCCGAGTCGTCTTTCAAATCGTCAATCGGGTTAGTAACGAATAAGTTACGAATTTATTCGTTTTCCGTATTGCGATTTGGCCTAAATTGACATTAGGCTTTTCAAAATAGATAATTAGAAATTCTATTTTGATCATTATATTATTCTGGTGTTTATGGGTTGTTTGTTGATGAAATCTGATGATAGGTGGGTTTAGAAATGGCCTGCGGGCAAAACGTTATTCTGGTGAAATTTAATTAATTAATTAAAGGTTAATTAATTAAATTTGAGATTGAGGAATATTGATTAGATGCATGCTAGGTGTCAGAATGAGTTGAGGATCCTGATGATGTTATGGATATCGGTTATGGCTTTAAGGTTTAGTACGTGTACGAGTTTGATGAGATTTTATATTGAGGATATGCCTTAGGCATTTATGAATGTGTTGAGGATCTGAGGTTTAGATTTGAAATATAGGTTGGTTGTGGTTAGTGAGACGAGTCTCCTAACCTTTGCAGTATGTGATTGTGTGTGCCTTGCAACTGCAGGCGTTGATTACTTCCCCAAGGGGAAGCTGTGACGTGGTACAGGTTACGAGTATATCAGGTAAGTCCATTAGACTTACTTAGCGTGCAGTTGTGGATTGTATGATTGTGATGGTTGTGTGTGTTCATATGATTGTGCATTTATAACCTAAACCGGACTAGGATGACCATTCATTACATTTATTTGGCCCAAGTGTATTATAACGGGCGGTACCCGCCGGTCTCCGCCTGCTGGTTAGGAGGAGGTGCACTGAAGATGATCTCACAGGAGGGGACGAGTGAAGGTCACCCCCATGCAAAACTCCTGTGTTATGTTGGATGGGACGGGGTTCTTGAGGCTTCTCGTGTTACAAAAGAAGTTGAATTAGTGATTGAATAACGTAATGAAAGATAATAAATGAATGTGTGTGGCATTGCATTTTTGAGATGTTGATGTCTGTTTGTGTTATTACCTTTATGCTTTTCATTGCTGTAGCTAACGGTTTCATACCGTGTTGTAGTGTTCTGCAGGTTAGGAATACTGCAGATTGAGCCAGATGGTGTGACAAGCCGAGGACTTCTGTACATTAGGATGCGTGGGATGTGGGATCTTTTGTGGTTGTGGTTTATGTTGTTGTTTTGTACTTGGCTATGAGTTTGTAAACTCTTTTGATGTATCATACTCAGCTTTTATGCATTTGATTTTAATCTACATGTGCCTTGTTGTAAGATCCAGTGAACTTGTTGTCAGGCTAGGGTCAGGATCCATTGTGAGATCCTAGCCCAATGTAGCATTCTGAGTCCCGCAGATTCGGGGTGTTACAAATAACAAGCATTTTAAGATTCAGGCTCATCATGCAAGCATTCATGGTTTCCATAGCAAGAAAGTGAAATAAGAGTGAAAATAAGCAAGTAATCTTAGCTAAATATGAGATTAAACAAGACTTACAACCCTTCAAACACAACTCCAAAACGTTCCTTACAATGCTTCCAAAAGTTCCTCAACCAAAATCACTAAAAACCACTCAATGTCTCACTCTAGATCTATGTTTGTGATGTTGTTCTTCTTCCCAATGAGAGTGTTTTTGTGTTCTTCCTTTTCTCCCACAATGGATGATGAGACAGAGTCCAAAAGCCAGCCTACCAGCTTTCCCAAGTCCACACTCAACCAAGAAAAGCAAAGGTCGGGCAAGGAAATCGGGTGACAAGTGTCAAGGCTGTGCAGACAGAAACCACGGCCAAAACCACGGGCATGGACATGGCCTCTGGGCCGTGGTTTTTCTCTTGAAACCCTCCTTGGATCACCAAGTCATGAAATGTTGCAAGGCATGCACCAATAAGGTCCTTTGTGTTCTCCTTTGCACCTAGTTTGCTCCTTAATGAGTCCGGAAGTGTGCCATTACGAGGAATGATCCTCAAATGTATCGATTAAGTCCTAAAGCTCCCCAAAATACCTACAAAACCGACAAAAGCTCGTGTAGATGTCTATTTCGACAATATGGATGAATTAAGCGTAAACGTCACAATGCCAAACCATGCATGAATAACGGGAAAAACTATCTAAATGAATGCCTAAAATAACGTCATAAATCATGTCATCAAAATACCCCATACTTGCCAATTGCTTTTTCCCAGGCAAGGTACAAACCTAAGGTACAAGATGGCATGAGTTATGAATGCGGAAAAACGGAAAATATTTTTGCAATTGTCCTTCTAGTCATAGATCACCTTCATAGTGATGTTCATGGCGAAGGATGAGGAAATGTGTATCAAGAGAATAAATGCATGGAAAGACAATCACACTTAGCTTGAAATCATATATGCAAAGTAAATCGAGAATGTCTAGATGATCATGAAGATATCAAATCTAAATCACTTAAGTCAAAACACATATGCATGAGGTCTTAAGGACTTAGGAAAGAAGAGGCCAAGAAACGTTGTTATAGGTGGGATTTTTTTTAGGTTATGTGATGCTAATCCGTGAAAGGAACTAACTCCACAATTTCATTTTTGATCAACTTCACCACTTCCATCTTATTCTTTTCTTTCTTTCTTTTTCTTCTTTTTTTCTTTCATTTATTTTTGAGACAATGGCATTGGTGTACAAAAGCCAAAACCTTGGTGATTAGCGGACCTCGGGAATTTTCCGAGGTGCCTCACACCGGGCACACATACCAAGGCTCGTTAGGACTATCGGTTAATCCGACTTTGGCAAGACACAAACACCCGATTATGTGAATGGTGCCGAGTTACTCGTCATCAAAACCAACGTCCCCAAACCTTTTTTTTTCTACACTTTCACAACAAATTCAGCACTTCATTCATAACATTCATGCACTTCCTTCAACGCCTTAAACTTACTTTTCACACACTCAACACACTAGCATGCTCCTATTCCCGGATGGGTCAAATCACGTCAAATTTTTCATCAATTGAGGTGCTTCAAACATCATGATCAAGATGAGAAGAAGAAAGATGAATTGCCTTAATTATTCCTATATAATGTGTAAGAACTATCATGCGATTTCGATAATCAATTCTCAACCCAATCTAGACAACAATCTTCATCACAATTCATACATGGAAATCAAGAGAAGTATTCAAGTCCACAAATGCATAAATTCTTTCAACACACAAGGCCATTCATAGCCAATTTACAAAACAAACTCATCATAAGGGTCATATCCAAACTAAGAAGCAAAATGTTTTTAAAAATTTCTGATTTTTTTTGGAAATTTTGAGATATATATATGTACAATGCAAAACATAATGAAACATGCGACAATAGAATGAAACTATCCTAGATGCAATCATGCAAATGATTATGAAAACCCCACCGCATACTTAAAATCACATTGTCCCCAATGTGCAAATTAAATAAAGAAGTGAATGAGAGTCCTCACAATGTAAAAATGGTGTTTTTGGTATTTTGGTTCACTCATATGAAGTGATGGTGGATGATCAATCAAAGGTGGTAGAGAGCTCTTGATGTTCATTATGGCATCGGGACCCGCGCTAAGCACCACAACCCGTCCAAGTCCCACGTCCGCTCCATCCACGTTCAATTTGGGATCATCATCATCATGATGCCTTGCAAGACTTCTTTGTTACCTAGACTCTAGCACACAAACACAAGACACACAAACACACCAAAACAAAAAGAAAAGCAAAAAAAAAAACGAAAACAAAAATAAAAAACGAAAACGGAAAGATATGTACCAATGGTTGTCTCCCATTAAGCGCTTCTTTAAGGTCATTAGCTTGACCAAAACCGGGAGCGTTTCACTCAAGGTGAAGTGGGGCAATCATATCCACCGGAGCTTCCGGGATGTACTTCTTCAAACGGTGCCCATTCACCTTAAAATGTCCACAATGCTCCCCACCTATCTCAACCGCTCCATGGGGGGAATACCTTCCTCACCACATAAGGACCCGTCCATCTTGACTTGAGCTTTCCGGGGAAGAGCCGCATCCTTGAAGTGAAGAGAAGGACTAAGTCACCTTCACTCAACTCCTTTGTGATAAGACATTTGTCATGCCAACGCTTGGTCCTTTCTTTGTAAATCCGGGCATTTTTATAAACATCTAACCGGATCTCCTCAAGAGCATTCATGTCAAGCAACCTCTTCTCACCGGCTTCCTTGAGGTCAAAATTCAGCCACCTTATGGCCAAATATGCCCTATGCTCCATCTACACCGGAAGGTGGCAATAATTGCCATAAACTAGCTTGTAGGGAGTGGTGCCAATTGGTGTCTTGAAGGCGGTTCTATAAGCTCATAAGGCATCATCAAGCTTCATAGCCCAATCTTTTCTTGTCCTCGAAACCATCTTTTCAAGTATCCCCTTGATCTTCCGGTTGGAGATCTCCACTTGGCCACTAGTTTGGGGATGGTAAGGTGTGGCCACCTTATGAGTCACCCCATACTTAGCCAAAAGTGTCCCAAAGTTCCTATTGGTGAAATGCTTCCCTCCATCACTTATGATCACTCTTGGTGTCCCAAACCTAGGGAAGATGAATCGGTTGAAGAACCACACCACAACTTTGGCATCGTTTGTGGGAGAGACGATTGCTTCCACCCACCTTGACACATAATCCACCGCCAATAGAATGTAGAGGTTGCCACATGAAGAGGGGAATGACCCCATGAAGTCCACACCCCAAGCATTAAAGATCTCAACCTCTTGGATATTGTTCATGGGCATCTCGTTCCTTCTTGAGATGTTTCCCGTCCTTTGGCAAGCGTCACAAGCTACTACAAAATTCTGCACATCCTTAAACAAGTTAGGCCAATAACACCGGATTACAGTACCTTTGCACATGTTTTGTGTGAGCTAGCGTGGCCTCCACATGGCAAGGAGTGGAGATGACGGATCACACTCTCCATCTCGTCCTCCGGAATGCACCTCCTAAAGACTCCATTCGGTCCTCTCTTAAACAAGAGAGGCTCACTCCAATAATAATGCCTCATATCTTTGAAAAAGTTTTTCCTTTGGGTATATGACAAACCGGGTGGCACCTCTTCACACACAAGATAATTCACTATGTCCGCATACCATGGCTCACTCCCTCTAGGCACTTGAAGTAAGCACTCCTCTATTACTTGCAATTATTCATCCCGGAATGAGTCATCAATCGGGATGTCATCTCTTTCAATCTCCAACGGTGGAAGCCTACTAAGATGGTCCGCTACTGAATTTTCGGAACCTTTCTTGTCCCTAATCTTGAAGTCGAATTCTTGGAGGAGAAGGATCCACCGAATGAGGCGAGGCTTGGCATCTTTCTTTGTCAGGAGATAACGGATCGCATCATGATCCGTGTACACAATAACCTATGCTCCAACAAGATATGAGCGGAACTTCTCAAAGGCATACACTACCGCCAACAACTCCTTCTCGGTTGTGGCATAGTTGAGTTGGGCATCATCTAGCGTCTTGCTAGCGTGGTAGATGGCATGTGTAAGCCCATCTTTTTTTTGTCCTAAAACAGCTCCAACAGCCACGTCACTCGCATCACACATTACTTCAAATTGTAAGCTCCAATTCAGAGGTTGCATGATAGGGGCGGATATCAAAGCATCCTTTAACCTACAAAATGCTTCAAGGCAATCCTTGGAGAAAACAAACTCAACATCCTTCATTAGTAGGTTAGTGAAAGGCTTAGAAATTTTAGAGAAATCTTTTATAAACCTCCGGTAAAAACCGGCTTGCCCTAGAAAACTCCTTACCCCTTTCACCGAGGTAGGTGGTGGCAACTTCTCTATCGTTTCTATTTTGGCTCTATCAACCTCAATGCCTCGTTGGGAAACCAAGTGCCCCAACACTATGCCTTCACTCACCATGAAGTGGCATTTCTCCCAATTCAACACAAGGTTAGTTTCCTCACATCTCTTCAACACCAAAGACATGTTAGCTAATTAATTATCAAATGAAGAGCCATACACCGAGAAATCATCCATAAACACTTCCATAATATTCTCAATATATTCAGAAATAATAGCCATCATACACCTTTTAAAGGTGCGGGTGCATTACACAACCCAAATGACATCCTTCTATATGCAAATGTTCCCCAAGGACAAGTAAATGTTGTTTTCTCTTGGTCATCCGGGTGAATAGGAATTTGGAAAAACCCACTATAACCATCAAGGTAACAAAAATATGAATGTTGAGTTAACTTTTCTAGCACTTGATCAATAAAGGGAAGAGGGAAGTGATCTTTCCTAGAGGCCACATTAAGCTTCCTATAGTCAATACACATTCTTCACCCCGTAACCGTCCTAGTTGGGATTAGTTCATTGTTCTCATTATTTACTACGGTCATACCACCCTTCTTAGGAACAACATGAACGGGACTAACCCATTTACTATCCGAAATTGGGAAAATGATTCCCGCATCTAGCAATTTTAAGATCTCTTTCTTGACTACCTCTTTTATAATAGGGTTCAATCTTCTTTGAGGTTCAATTGAAGGTTGATGGTTGTCTTCCATCAAGATTTTATGCATGCACAAGGATGGTTTAATGCCAACTAAGTCATCAATGGTGTAACCAATAGCTCTCCTATGCAATTTCAATTCATTCAACAATCTATCAAGCTCATCATCATTCAAAGATGCATTCACAATCATGGGATAAGTAGAATTCGAACCAAGGAAAGCATACTTTAAATGAGAAGGAAGAGGTTTGAGATCAAGTTTATGAGGAAATTTATCGGTTAGATGTGATCCATATAGCTTCACATTAGATGAATCCAAAGCCATTGAAGACACTCCAAGACTCCTTGAAGCTTTATCAACAACTAAGGGACTTTCTAGAGAAACCACGGGTGATCCCACGGGCTCTTGCACAACCACGGGCGTGGTTCTGGAACAATTAGCACAATTAGCTACGACAAAGATTTCCACGGGCAGAATTGTTAAAACCACGGGTGTGGTTATGGCCGCCAGGCTGTGGTTCTTATAGCTCTTCAGCCCTCCTTCGTGCACTTCAAATTCAGCACTTGTCTCCTTTTCTAATGCATCCAAAGCTTGGATTTCTTCATTGCAATCTTCCTCAACTCCTTCCTCCATGATACTCATGCTAAGAACCTTCTCTAATGGATCCTTGATTAGGATTTAGCTCACAACTTCCCTAGATACTTCTTCCTCGACAATGTTAAAAACGTCTTCACCGAGGGCTGGCCGCTTCATCATTGTCGACAGCTTGAACTTGATATTTTCTTCTCCTATGTTGAAAGAGAGGATCCCATTTTTGCAATCCACTAAGCATCCGGATGTGGCTAAGTATGGCCTCCTATGATAGGAACCGGGTAGTCCGCCGGGATGTCGAAAACAATGAAATCGATTGGCACATAGAACTTCCCAAGCTGAACCGGTATGTCCTCTAGGATCCCCACGGGGTGAGTGACGGATCGGTCCGCCATCTAGAGGGTCATCTTGACCGGCTTTGGTTCTCGTAGCCCAACCCTATTGCAAAATGCAAGCGGGATAATGCTTACACTTGCTCCAAGGTCACATATGGCCTCATATTGTACTTCTCCAACTCTTATTGGCACACAAAAAGACCCCGGATCTCTTAGCTTAGAAGGCATCTCCTCTCTCATGGTTTGTATCAACTCGGAAGACCTCTTTGTCATCCTCACTTCTCCATTCTCCTCCAACTTCCTCTTGTTGGAGAGTATCTCTTTCAAAAACTTTCCATAGGCCGGCATACCTAAAATCGTATCCATGAACGGAATGTTAATATGTAATTTAGACATGAGTTCAAGGAATTTACCGAAATGTTTATCCAAACGAGGTCTTGCTTGTGATTGTGGAAATGGTAGTGGTGGCTTGTATGGAGAAGGTGCCACATATGTTGGCTCATCATCTTTGCTCTTGCCTCCTTCATCTTGCAATGGTTCTTCCTCCACCACTACTTGCTTCCCCTTGTCATTCTCCTTTGGTGAGGGATCTTTCATGCTCAGCCCACTCCTTGTGGTAATGGCCAACATTGGCCTCTTGGATTGTCCTCGGTCCTTCCGGGAAGCTTTCCCGGATCCCTTTGTGCCTCACCCACCTTTTGGAACACTTTTGCTTCTAGCATTTTTGAGCCTTGGAAATGGATGTCACCGTGCTCTCAAGCCCACATAACCTCCCTATCAATTGTTCAAACATCATTTCGGTCCGATCCTTTGGAGGTTGAGCAAAATCGGGTGGAGGCTCTTGTGAAGCCTTAGGTGGTGGGGCTGCGCTTGTGGAAGCGGGAAGGTTCAAGGCACCATCCGGGTTAGAATAGGAGAACCCGGGATGGTTGTGATTAGGCCTAAGCTTGTGGTTGTTGCTCTCCAATATAGGTGGCCTTAGAGTCTCCATCAAGATCTCATAATTCATCAAGTGTTGATGAGGAGACTCTCCTTCCATCCCTCCCAATTGATTATGCCGGATCGTTTGTAGCACTTGAGGGCGGAGCTCGTAGTCATGGGCTGCGGGATCTCCTAAGTTTACACCCGGACGGTGCACTCTTTGTGCTGGATCCATACGTTGCCCTAGCGTTTGTGGCTCCTCAATGATAATAGGCTCATTCCGTACATGTACCACCGGCTGCGGTGTTGGTGGAGGTGGTGGTTGACGAAGATTAAGCTCCCTTTGCACAAGAGCTTGCTTAATCTCTTCAATTTCCCTCCTAGTTGCTTCTTTCCTCTCATTTGCAAGTCTACTCTCATTCTCCAAGGCTTCATCCCTTAGCCTAATTTTCTCTAAGGCATCACTTAACTCAGCTTGAAGATCTCTTCCGGCCATCCCCTTCTTCTTCTTAGTGCCCTTGGATCTAGTCTTAAGGGTTTTCTCCGGTTCGGGATTGAATTGAGCTAAATCCTTGCCACGAGATCTTCGCATGCACCTAAAGAATAAGAGAGTTCCTGAAAAATCAAAGACACAAACCAAACAAGATCAAAATCAACAAGAAAGACCTGCACTATAAACAATCAAAAACAATTATTCAATCTAGACGAAGTCCCTAGCAACGGCGCCAAAAACTTATTACAGTAGAGATGTGTAGCACAAAAGTCTTACAATTTATAACTCGATATATTCTCCTAACTCCTAGCGAACCCACAATGTATGGGTCGTTTTGTAGTAAGGATAGTACTCCGAGGTCGAACACGAAGACTAAGGTGAAATCAAATCGAACAAGTGATCATAGATAGTGCAAATCTAGTCTAAGAAAAGAGAAAGAAATAAAGAAATGAAAATCATGATATTTTTGGTTGGGTTTTTGTGGTGATCAAACAAACATCAGAAATCATGAAAGATTATAAATCAAACAACAACTCAAACTAGCAACACGAACAAGCAACACAAACACAAGATGTGAGATCAAATTAAGAAAAGCGGATTCTATGGATTGGGACTTCCGGTTATGGCATTGGACTCAAGCTTCTAATCAACCTTGGACAAGCTGCGGGATGTTGGGAAAGGGTGTTTCTCCAATGGGATCAATCACCAAGTAGGTCTCATGGTCCACTAATCCCGCACCTAAGGTCCTATCACCGGGTAAGTCTCTAGGAACTTAAGGTTGGGAATTCTACACAAACAAGATTACTATCTAGGGGTCGAACCTCTCCTTACAGGGTAAGTCTCGGGAAGGCAAGTCCTAAGCAATAATCCTAGCACACTCAATTCAATAGCGGCTTATGAGGCTCACTACTCCCTAGGGTTCGTGATCTTCGGTATCTAAGAGCGGGAATTACCGGGTGTGTCTCATCCCTCACTTAATTTGCTAACATTAGGTCACTCTAACCTAGATTATGCTTAACAAACACTAAGATTTCAACAATCTAATATCCTAACATGCAGATTTATCAATATATGCACAACAGAGAAAAACCACGGGGTGATCATGAGAAACTGTTAGCATGAAATATGACTATATTTTAGGCACTTGTTTTAGTTGTTTTTCCCTCTTTATTGTGTTCTTAGATATGAGTTTGAAGCAATTGTGAGGTACTTCACCCACTTTGTCGATATAGAGATCTACACTAGCTTTGTTTTGTTTTTAAGTGAATAAAGACTTGGATTGGAGCAAAATGTTGAAGGAAAGGAGTATTTGATGCATTGGAGAGGCTAAGGAAGGAGCATGGATGAAGGATGTCACGAAACAAAGGCTAAAACAAGGAGTTTGGAGAACCACGCCTTGAATTACGGTCGTGGAAAAGGAATTTGAAGTCCACGCTCTAAATTACGGCCGTGGATTTGGCAACATGATCGTGGAAGTGAGTTTGGAGCACAAAAGAAAGTTACACGGCCTAAACCACGGTTGTGGAAACTTGGTCATGACCGTGATTTTGGTGATCCTGTGACGTGTCATAATTGCCACGTCAGCCACATCATTGGGCTTTCTAGTAACCCTATTTCGCCCTATAAAAAGGCTTGAGAAAGGAGTTTTCGGGATCCCTGCTTAGACCTCGCTTACAGTTCCGCTTAGAGTTTGGAGACGGCCTTAGGGTTTCATTCCGGACCTTGAGGATTGGAGATTCGTGAAGGACGTAATTTTGGAGATTGTGTACTTTGAGATATTCTAGGGTTTTCGTTGAAGGACGAATTGTCATCCCATTCTTTGTGGTTTCTCTAGATCATTGTGAGGGTTTCTATTTCTACTTTGCTGAATTCATAAACATACTACTTTGTGTTTGGATTTCGAGATTGACTTCGAGTTATTATTGAGTTTTCGAGGGTTTTCATCTTTTATTCTTCTTAATTTGATTATTGATATCATAATGATGATTATTTGCGAAAACCCTTTAGCAATTCTAAGGTGAAGGGTTGATAGTTGTGGCTTAGATGATGATAGATTGATCGTAATTTGATTGGACCCTGAAAGTGTGAGAAACATCGTCGACACCCGAAATCACGGTCTGTTCTTGAGTTCCACCGCTGTGGAATCTCAAGATCTAGCCGTGATTTTCCCTGGTTTACGAACTCTGCTTTTGCTTTAATCAAAAGTTAAAGATTTGCTTTAATCAAAAGTTAAAGATTTGCTTTAACCTAGCCTTGGCTTGCCTTTTCTAGGTAGTAGTGAGACTCAACATCCTCTATTTTGGTTTCGAGTGTGATAACCTTAACCGTTTTAGCTTATCCTTGATTCCTTGGGCTTGGGCATGGGTAGTTGAGATTAATTCATACCTTTAAATCCTTTCTATACTGCAGCCTCAACAACCTTTATAGAGAGTGTCTTTGGGTGAGTTATATAGGGTTTTGGAACTTCACCGTACACTACCTTACTTTAGCATACCTTTGCAATTCTCAACTCTGTCTTTATATATACTATATCTTGAATCGATTGCCACTATTTGATATCTGGATCTTTAGGATTGTTGTTTTCCCCAATATTTGCAAACCTTCTACACTTTTGATTGCTCGATTACTTGAAACTGATTTTGTTTCACCAAATCCCTGAGTTCGATACTCTGGAATACTTTCTTATCTATGCCAATTCGTACACTGCGGGTTCGCTTGCTTTTATTTCAGTTTTATAAATTTAAAACTTATTTGCACGCACGTTTTGAGGCGAAGAAGTTTTTGGCGCCGTTGCCGAGGAATTGGTCTAGACCAATTCCGGTTTTCGGTTGTCGAGCTTGGGAGCTGTGCTCTTGTTATTTGATATCTCTTTGTGAGTGATTTTTTGCAGATTCTTTAGGTATATATGAAAGACTAGATCTACCAAAGATCTAGTTCCTTTTGATCCAGAGCTTGAGAAAACTTTGAGAAGAAAGTTGAAGGAGAAAAAGATGGCTGAAAACAATGAGAGAAACATCCAAGCGGAGTTGGATGAAGCTCAACTTCAACTTAAGTTGAGTGAGAAAGCTCGTTTGGACGAGTTAACGAGTCATCAATTCCAAATTGATGAACTCAAGACTATGATGTTGGACATGAAGTTGGAGCTAAATGATGCTAAGAAGAAGAAGAAGGTCAAGAAACCAACTAAGTCTATTAGAGCTGAATCATCCGATGATGAGGATGATGATATGCCGGAACTAGAAGACATTGATCCGGTGATCCATCCCGTCCGTAACGACCCACGACCCACGACCCCCAGTTGTTCCTCACATTCCCGCTGGGGATGTGAGAGTTGCTCATAGAGGGATGAACCACAAACTCTTGGGCAAAGGATGGATCCAATTCAGCAACCACGCCGTCTAGGTGTGAATTTCGGAGCTGAGGACATCCAGGAATTCAGTTTTAGTCCGCAAGTTATCACCATGGTTCGCCAAAGTCAATTTGGTGGAACTAGTGATGAATCTCCACACTAACATTTACAAAATTTTCAGATTCTCATGGAGACATTGAAGCCGAAAAGAGCTACCAACAACAACTACAAGCTCAAGCCATTCTTCTTCTCTTTGAAGGACAAAGCTTTGGCTTGGTATCAAGCTCTTCCAGCTGGAAGGCTTAACACATGGGAGGATCTATCTTCGGAGTTCCTCACCAAGTTCTTTCTGTCATCCAAGACGGTGGAATTGAGAGGTAAAATTAATGCATTTTCTATGAAAGCTAACGAAACTTTGTTTCAATCATGGGAAAGATTTCTGGACCTCTTATTGGATTGCCCACACCATGGCATTTCAATGCTGGAGCTATTGGAGATTTACTACAAGGGGTTAGATGTGGACACACAATTCAACCTCCAATCTCTCTCTTGTGGTACATTCATGGATATGAGAAAGGATGCCGCTTGGGACTTCATTGAGAAGCAAGCCCAAGTGATTGAGAAGTATTCCCACCGGAAGGTAGAGCAGGGAATCAAGCTAATACAAGCTGCACAAACTCAAATATTCTCCCTCAACACCGAAATCAAGGAGTTAACGGAAATCATTAGAGTTGGCCTTCAAAAGCCAAAGGAGCAAGATATTGACTACTTAGGAAACAACAACAACAACAACAACAACAACAACAACAACCACCACCACCAAGGGAATAGGAATAACAACCGGAACAACAATTGGTAACAACAACAACCGAAATTCCAACAACAATTGACGTTCCAACCAACAACAAAATTCCGGTAATTCATATCCAAATTTTGGAAATTCACTAACATCTCCCTCTTCTTCTACCCCTTTTGAAAAGACAAGGGAAAACATCAAATGGTTCGAACAATAAGGAGAAGGAGAAGCCCGATCCTATGTTGGAGACGATCTTAGGAAAGCTCCAAGGGTTGGAGAGTTACATAACTTCGGTTGATAAAACTCACAAAGCTTTAGAAAACCACATGTTCAGCAAGGCCGGAGAAGTTCCTAGAGATCAAGGAAAGCTTCCCGGGAAGACGGAGGACAACCCAAAGGGAAGGGTGATGGCTATTGTTACGCTTAGGATGTATGGACGCAAAAAGCCTTAAATTTATAACTCGTTATATTTCTCCTAAATCCTAGCGAACCTGCAGTGTACGGGACATTTTGTAGTAGGGATAGTATTCCGAGGTCGAACACAAAGACTGAGGTGAGATTGAATCGATTAATGACTAAGTATAGTGAAAGTCTAAGCTAAGAAAAGAGAAAGGAATAAAGAAATGAAAATCTCAATGTTTTTGGTTTGGTTTTTAGGTGATCAATCAAAGACCACAAATCATGCAAAAGAAACAATCAACCAAGCTAACACCGCAAACAAACAAGCAAATACGAAATATGTATTCAAAGGGAGAAAAGCGGATTCTAGGGGTCGGAATTTCCGGTTATGGCATTGGACTCAAGCTATCTAATCATTCCTTGGATTAACTATAGTATGTTGGGAGTAAGTGTTTCTAGATTGGGATCAATCACCGGGTAGGTCTCACGGTCCACTAGTCCATTCCTAAGGTCTCATCACCGGGTAAGTCTCAAAGAGCCTAAGGATAGGAATTCTACACAAACCGGATGGTATTCTAGGGATCTAACCTCTCTTTACCGGGTAAGTCTCGGAATTGCAAGTCCTAAACACCTATCCTAGCACACTCAGTCCAATAGCGGCTTGTGAGGCTCACTACTACCTAGAGTTTGTTATCTTCGGTATCTAAGAGCAAGAATCACCAGGTAGGTCTCTTCTAACACTTAGTTGCTAACACTAGGTCACCCTAGGATAGATTTAACTCAACAAACACTAAGATTTCAACAATCTAACAACCTAACACTTGGATTTATCATTACAAGCAAGTTAATCAAAATCACGGGGTGTTCATCAAGGTCCACGGCCGTGGTTTGTCTAGAACAAACCGTGGTTTCTAACAGTGACTAGGTTCAATCAAACGACTCATCCAAGCATACATTTAAGTCTATTATATCATAGTCCAAGCCATAACCATCATTTCCTTACCATAGAATCGCATCTATTTAGCCAACAACATGCAACTTCACAATCGAAATCATCAAGCACAAAATCATGGCATCCATTTACAAGAAAATGGAGAGAAAGAGATGAACAAGTAGAACAAGGGAAAACCAAGCTGAATATGAGATTTAGAAAGACAACAACCCTTCAAAAGAAGGTTCAATTGATTCTTACAACCCTAGAAAACGATTCCGATAATCTTCACTCTAAAATCTATCAAGGACTAACAATGGTTTGTTCTTCTCTTCTTCTCCAATGGAACTTTTCTTTTCCTGCAAAAGTAGCTCCAATTCAAGCTTCCAATTGAGAGAATCTTCTTGTTGAGAGTGTGGGAGAGAATGGTAGTGAGAATGGATGTGGATTCCTCCCTAACAGCCTTGCAGGACCACCTATTTATCCTACAAATTTGAAAGAGTCGGCCATGAAGATCGTGGGACAGCTGTCACAACCGTCTGGCAAAAACCACGGCCCATTTCCACGGGCGTGGTTCTTCCAATGACCGTGGTTTTGGTGTTCCTGCACTATGTGGATCATCAAGCCACGATTTGGTGCATGGCATGCACCAATAAGGTCCCATGAGTCCTTCTTAGCCCCTAGCTTGCATTCCAATGAGTCCGAAGGTGTGTCATCTCAAGGAACGGTCCTCGAATATATCGATTTAAGCTCCTAAATCTCTCAAAATACCTACAAAGCAAGCAAAAGTCCGCGTAGACGTCTATCTCCACAAAATACATGAATTGAGTGCAAACGTCGTGAACTAGTGCTAAACCATGCATGAATGAACGGAAAAACTATCTAAATGAGTGTCTAAACCTAAGTCATAAATCGTGTTATCAAAAATACCCCATACTTAAGGTTTGCTCGTCCCCGAGCAAGTCGCCAACTATAGACTAGAAGATGACATGATTTATGCATGCAGAAAAATAACAAAATCTTTTTGGAGTTGTGCTTCTAATATTGGATCACCTTCATAGTCATGGTTCATGGCAATAGACAAGCGATCATGCATCGAATAAATGAAGGCACGGAAAGACAATTTTACTTAACTCGAAGACATGCAATGAAATGCGAAAATGAGGAAGTCAAGATGATCATGAGCATATTCAATCTAGATTACTAAGTCTTACACACATGCAAATAGGTCACAAGGGCTTGTGAAATAAAAGGCCAAGAAACGTTGTGATTAGGTGGGAATTTTTCTAGGTTATGTGATGCTAATCCGGGAATGGAACTAACTCCACAATTTTACATTTTCTATCAACTTCCCACAAGTGTATATTTTTCTCCATTTTTCCTTTCTTTACTTTTCTTTTCACTTATTTTTGAGACAATGGCATTGGTGTACAAAATCCGAAACCTTGGTGATTAGCCTTCCTCGGGCTTTTTTTATTTTTTGAGGTGCATCCACACCGGGCACACATACCAAAGCTTATTAGGACTATCGGTTTATTTGACTTTGGCAAGGCACAAACACCCGATCATGTGAATGGTGCCGAGTTACTCGTCATTTAAACCAACGCCCCCAAACCTATATTTTTGTCTACACTTTCACAACAAATTCAACACTTCATTCATAACATTCATCCATCAACAACTTCACCCCACATGATAGCATGAATTATTGTCTATATTTTGGGGTTTGTTTAGACGTTTTATCTTCAATAATCTGCATGTTTGTATGTATATTATGTGATTATATTACCATTTCATCTACCTTTGTGGGAATCGAGGTCTACACATAGTTTTGTTGTAATCGTAGGTAAAATGGCACGTTTTGCATCAAAAAGGAGCAAAAGGAGCTATGGAGTCATTGGAGCTACATTTAGGAACATAAGGAAACATCCAAGAAGCATAACCATGGATTAGAGATTCACTTTGGACCAAATTTGAGAGATTTCACATTCAGTTGTGATTCACCTCGGTTGACTACAGAGTCACCTCGACCGAGGTGATCCAGAGGAGTCGACTCGACCGAGGCGAACACCTGGAACGCGGCGAGAATATTTTATTCTTGGCTGAGATCTTTTATCTTTGGAAAGAGGATCTTATATTTTTTGGCTTGGCTCCTGGAAGGAAGAAGATAAGATAGACCTTATATTTTACCTATTTTTATGGGAAGAGATCTTTCTAAGATATCTTATCTTTGAAGAGTAATTTTCCTATAAAAAGGGTTGGATTTTCCACAAATCCATATCATGCTATACATCCGCTAACATACGCTATACACGTTGGGAGATTTGAAGAACCTTTTTGAAGGTTGAAGGAAGAAAGTCTATAGCTTTTATAGCTTTTGAAGGGTTTTTGTAAGATCATCTTAGATTTCCTTCCTCTTTGTTGTCTTGTTGGATTTCTATGCAAGGAACGCTTGTTGGTTTGATAATTGATTCAGTTATTGAAGCCTTTCTCTTAAGGTTTTCTTGTTCAATTATTTTCTTTCCTCCAATATATTTGATTAATACTTTCATGATGATGAGTGGCTAATCTCTTTGTGTGATTCTAGGGTGATTGGCTGAAGGTTCTGTGAAAAAACAATGATAGAATAATCTTAATCACAGTAGGACCCTGAAAGTTCGAGTCTTTACCTTAACCCTAAGCATCTCGCTCAGTCGATGAACATCTCGGCCGGGGTGGAATTTGGCTGACCGAGATGACTTATCTGATCCGAAACTGAGAGTTAAGTGTTAGAGTTTGCCAAATCCTATTCTTATTACACCTTTCCTGGCTCAATGCAAGCCTAGGATGAGACTTACCCGGTGATTCCTTTGTTTGTTTACCTAAGATCATAAGTGTAGGTAATAAAGGTTTATCCTTTATTGGGGTTTGAGTGCGCTTTCATCCATCTTTGTGAGTTAGCGTGAGACTTACCCGGTAAAGGTTGATTCTATTCCCTTAGGTGGTGTTTTAGTTTGAGGTTATAGTTCTTTATCTTAATTCCTTGAGACTTACCCGGTAATAGGAGTTACGGTTTGGGATTAGTGAGTAGTGAGACTTACCCGGTGATCTATTCCACTTTAGTAACACCTTCCCTTGCAAAAATCTCAGCTTTGTCCGCTTATCTTTAGATCTTTAGTTGGAACGACAACTAGATGCTTTAATCCCTAGAATTGCATATTTCCTTTATTGACTTTTATCATCTTTGATTGTTTTAATTGCTTTATGGTTAGTAATTGCTAAAGCTTACCTATTCCGACTTTGTTTCACTAAGTTCCTGTGATCGACCCCTGGAATTCCTTGCTTTTTACTACGATTGACCCATACACTGTGGGTTCGCATCCTTGTTTTAAGCTTACATCTAGGGTTATAAATTTAAAGCTTGCACACACCGTTTGGAGCGAACACCACACTTGCTTTTCACACACATCAACACACTAACATGCTCCTATTCCCAGATGGGTCAAAAGAGGTCAAATTTATATCAATTGAGGTGCTCAAGCAACATGATCAAGATGAGAAGTAGAGAAAGATGAATTGCCTTAATCACTCCTAGATGATGTGCAAGAACTAGCATGTAATTTCGACTTTCAATACTCAATCCAATCAAGCCAAGCATCATAATCACAATCATTCATGGGATTCAAGATAAGTACTTCAAGTCCACATATGCATTCATCAATTCGACACATAAGGCCATCCATAGCCAATTCAGAAGACAATTTCATCATAAGGGTCATTCCCAAACTTAGAAGCACTAAATTTTTTTAAAAATTTTCTTATTTTTTTGAATTTTTCGAAATGTGTATGTACACTGCAAGATATAATGAAGCATGTGCCTAAAAGAAACTACCCTAGATGCTAATCATGCAAAAGATCGTGCAAACCCCACCCCATACTTAGAAACACATTGTCCCCAATGTGGTATTCAAGTAAAGAAGAGTGAAAGAGGGTTCTCACAATGTAAAAATGGTTTGCTTCGGTATTTGGGATCATTCAAATGGAGTGGTGGTGGATGATCCTATCAACGATGGTAGAGAGCTCAAAGTGTTCGTTATGGCGTCGGGACCCGCGCTAGGCGCCGCTAGCCGTCCAAGTCCCGCGTCCGCTCCACCCACAATTGATGAGGGACTCATCATCATCATCCACATGCCATGCAAGGCTTCCATGCTACCAAGACTCTAGCAACACACAAAGCACACCAAACACACAAAAACAGAAAAATCAAAACAAAAACAAAAATTAAAAAGGGAAAGATGTCTACCAATGGGTTGCCTCCCATCAAGCACTTCTTTAAGGTCATTAGCTTGACCAAACTCGGGGGCGTCTCACTCTAGGTGAAGTGGGGCAATCATATCTACCGGAACTCCCAGGATATACTTCTTCAAACGGTGCCCATTCAACTTAAAGTCTCCACAATGCTCCCCTCCTATCTCAACCGATCCATGGGGAAAGATCTTCTTCACCATATAAGGACCCGTCCATCTTGACTTAAGCTTACCGGGGAAGAGCCGCAGCCTTGAGTTGAAGAGAAGGACAAGGTCGCCTTCACTCAACTCTTTCGGGATGAGACGCTTGTCATGCCAACGTTTGGTCCTTTCTTTGTAAATCCGGGCGTTTTCATAGGCATCCAACCGGATCTCCTCAAGAGCATTCATGTCTAGCAACCTTTTCTCTCTGCCTCCTTGAGGTCAAAATTTAACCAACTTATAGCCCAATATGCTCTATGCTCCATCTCTACCGGAAGGTGGCAAGACTTGCCATAGACTAGCTTGTAGGGAGTGGTGCCAATCGGTGTCTTGAAAGCGGTTCTATAAGCCCACAAAGCATCATCGAGCTTCATAGCCCAATCCTTTCTCGTCCTAGAAACCGTCTTCTCAAGAATTCCCTTTATCTCCCGGTTGGAGATCTCCACTTGGCCACTAGTTTGGGGGTGGTAAGGTGTTGCCACCTTATGAGTCACCCCATACTTAGCCAAAAGTGTCCCAAAGTTCCTATTGGTGAAGTGCTTCCCTCCATCACTTATGATTACCATTGGTGTTCCAAACCTAGGGAAGATCACTCGGTTGAAGAACCGCACCACAACCATGGCATCATTTGTAGGAGAGGCGATTGCCTCCACCCATCTCAAAACGAAGTCCACGGCCAATAGGATGTAGAGGTTGCCACAAGAAGAGGGGAATGGTCCCATGAAGTCCACACCCCAGACATCAAATATCTCTACTTCTTGTATGTTGTTCAAGGGCATCTCATTCCTCCTTGAGATGTTGCCCGTTCTTTGGCAAGCATCACAAGCTACCACAAAATTCTGCACATCCTTGAACAAACTTGGCCAAAAGAAACCCGATTGCAACACCTTAGCACATGTCTTGTGTGAGCTAGCATGGCCCCCACACGGCAAGGAATGACAATGGCGGATCACACTCTCCACCTCCTCCTCCGGTATGCATCTCCTAAAGACTCCATCCGGCCCTCTTTTAAACAAAAGCGGCTCGCTCCAATAGTAATGCCTTACATCCTTGAAGAATTTCTTCCTTTGGGCATATGACAAACCGGGAGGCACTTCCTCACACACAAGATAGTTCACAATGTCGGCATACCATGGCTCACTTCCCCTAGACACTTAGAACAAACACTCCTCCACCATTTTCAATTGTTCATCCCGGAACGAGTCATCAAGCGGGATGTCATCTTTGCCAAGCTCCAATGGTGGGAGTCTACTAAGGTGATCCGCCACAGAATTTTCGGACCCTTTCTTATCCCGGATTTCCAAGTCAAACTCTTGAAGAAGAAGGATCCACCGAATCAACCTAGGCTTGGCATCCTTCTTTGTAAGGAGATAACGGATCACAACATGATCTGTATACACTATGACCTTCGCTCCAACAAGATATGAGCGGAACTTCTCAAATGCATACACAACAGCTAGCAACTCCTTCTCGGTGGTAGCATAATTGAGTTGGGTATCATCTAGCGTCTTGCTAGCATAATAGATGGCATGTGTAAGCCCATCTTTCCTTTGCCCCAAAACAGCCCCAACGGCTACATCGCTCGCGTCACACATGATCTCAAATGGTAAACTCCAATCCGGAGGTTGCATGATGGGTGTGGAGATCAAAGCATTCTTCAACCTACAAAAAGCCTCAATGCAATCCTTGGAGAAAACAAACTCAACATCTTTCATTAGTAGGTTGGTAAGAGGCTTAGAAATCTTAGAGAAATCCTTAATATATCTCCGGTAGAAACCGGCATGCCCTAGAAAACTCCTTACCCCTTTAACCGAGGTAGGTGGTGGCAACTTCTCTATCGTCTCTATCTTAGCCCTATCAACCTCAATGCCACGGTTGGACACCAAGTGTCCCAACACAATACCTTCACTTACCATGAAGTGGCATTTCTCCCAATTCAAGCCTAGATTAGTCTCCTCACATCTCTTAAGCACTAGAGACAAGTTAGCTAAGCAATCATCAAAGGAAGATCCATAAACAGAAAAATCATCCATAAACACTTGCATGATGTTCTCAATATATTCAGAAAATATGGCCATCATACACCTTTGAAAGGTGGCGGGTGCATTACACAACCCAAATGGCATTCTCCTATATGCAAAAGTACCCCAAGGACATGTAAATGTGGTTTTCTCTTGGTCATCGGGGTGGATGGGGATTTGGAAGAATCCACTATAACCATCTAAGTAGCAAAAGTGAGAATGTTGAGCTAATCTCTCTAACATTTGGTCAATGAAAGGAAGAGGGAAGTGATCTTTCCTAGAGGCCACATTTAGTTTCCTATAGTCAATACACATCCTCCATCTCGTAACCGTTCTAGACGGGATTAGTTCATTATTCTCATTGGTTACTACGGTCATCCCACCCTTCTTAGGAACCACATGCACAGGACTAACCCATTTACTATCCGAAATCGGGAAAATGATTCCCGCATCTAGCAATTTAAGAATCTCTTTCTTGACTACTTCTTTCATGATAGGGTTTAGTCTTCTTTGAGGTTCAATTGAAGGTTTATGATTATCTTCCATTAAGATCTTATGCATGCACAAAGAAGGTTTGATGCCAACTAAATCATCAATGGTATAGCCAATGGCTTTCCTATGCAATCTCAACTCATGCAACAATCTATTCAACTCATCATTATTTAAGCATGCATTCACAATAACCGGATAAGTAGAATCTTCACCAAGAAAAGCATACTTAAGATGAGAGGGGAGGGGTTTAAGTTCAAGTTTAGGAGGACCTTTATCGAGTTGAGATGCTCCATACAATATTGGTTGAGATGAATCCAAAGCCATGGAAGACCCCTCAAGGTTTCTTGAAGCTTGATCAACAACCAAAGCAGTTTTTGGAGAAATCACGGGCAAAATTACGGGCTCTGGCACAACCACGGCCGTGGTTCTTGCAAAGCTTGCATTTTGAGCATTCCAGAGAGTTCCATGGGTCTTTCCAGGGCCGTGGTTCTTGGTCCCTGGCCGTGGTTCCTACAAGAATTCAGCACACTCTTGTGGACTTCAAATTCAGCTCTTGTCTCCTTTTCTAATGCTTCCAAAGCCTTGATTTCTTCATTGCAAGCCTCCTCAACACCTTCCTCCATCAAACTAAAGCTAAGAACCTTCTCCAAGGGGTCCTTGATCAAGATCGAGCTCACAACTTCTCTAGACTCCTCTTGCTCGACAATGTTGAACACATCCTCATCAAGGGTCGGCCCCTTCATCATTGTGGACAGCTTGAACTTGATATTCTCTTCTCCAATGTTGAAGGAGAGAATTCCATTCTTACAATCCACCAAGCATCCGGAAGTGGCTAGGAAAGGTCTCCCTAAGATGATGGGAACCGGATAGTCCGCCGGGATTTTCAAAACAACGAAGTCTATGGGCAGATAGAACTTCCGTAGTTGCACCGGTATGTCTTCCAATATTCCAACCGGGTGAGTGATCGAACGGTCCGCCATGTAAAGGGTCATCTTGACCGGCTTTGGCTCTCCTAGCCCAACCTTGTTGCAAAGTGCAAGCGGTATGATGCTTACACTTGCCCCAAGATCACATAGGGCTTCATACTTCACTTCTCCCACTCCAATGGGCACACAAAAAGATCCCGGATCTCTTAGCTTAGGAGGCATCTCCTCCTTCATAGTTTGAATCAATTCCGAGGACCTCTTTGTCATCCTTACTTCCCCATACTCCTCCAACTTCCTTTTGTTGGAGAGTATTTCCTTCAAGAACTTGCCATATGCCGGCATACCTAGAATAGCATCCATGAATGGAATGTTAATATGCAATTTAGACATAAGTTCAAGGAATTTATCAAAATGTTTGTCCAAGCGAGCTCTTGCTCTTGGTTGAGGGAATGGTAGTGGTGGCTTGCATGGAGGTGGTGCCACATATGTTGGCTCATCATCCTTGCTCTTGCCTCCATCTTCTTGCAATGTTTCTTCTTCTATCACCACTTGCTTTCCTTTATCATTTCCCTTAGGCAAGGGATCCTTCATGCTCAACCCGCTCCTTGTTGTAATGGCCAACACTTGGCCTCTTGGGTTGTCTTCGGTTCTTCCGGGAAGCTTTCCCGGATCTCTATGAGCTTCACCCGCTTTTTGGAACACTTGTGCTTCCAAAACCTTTTGAGCCTTAGAAATAGAAGTCACCGTGCTATCAAGACCACTCAACCTTTCAAGCAATTGCTCAAACATCATCTCGGTTCTATCCCTTGGAGGTTGAGTGATACCGGGTGGAGGTTCTTGTGAAGCCTTTGGTGGAGGAGCTGCACTTGTGGAAGCGGGAGGGTTCAAGGCTCCATCCGGATTAGAATAGGAAAACCCGGGATGGTTGTGGTTAGGCCGGTAATTGTTGAATTGCCGGTTGTTGTTGAAGTTCCTTGGGCTTTGATAGTTGTTGTAGTTGCCCCTTCCCATGTATTTCACATCTTCCTCCTTGGAAGACAAGTTTGCTTGCACTTGAGAGGTTGCTTGATTCTTTAAAGTTGTAGTGCACAACTCCCTCAAAGATTTCAACTCATTGTTGATTGCATCAAGCTTGAAATTACTCATGGTGACTTCACTCACCTCATATGCTCCCGCTTTCCTCCCATCACTATTCCTATGGGAGTACTTCCCAATCACCAAAGCTTGTTTCTCTACAAACTCCCAAGCTTCATCTACATTCTTTTCCATGAAAGTCCCACCGGAAAGAGATTGGAGCTTGAATTGGCTATCTTCATCAAGTCCCTTGAAGTAGATCTCCAATAGCTCAATTTTTGGTATACCATGGTGTGGACAATCTAGGAGAAGGTCTTTGAACCTCTCCCAAGACTGGAACAAACTCTCTCTATCCTTCATTACAAAGGCATTGATCTTCCCTCTTAACTCGGTAGTCTTGGAAGGTGGGAAGAACTTAGTCAAAAACTCGGTTGTCATCTCCTCCCAAGTACTCACTCGCCCTTGTGGAATAGATTGATACCAAGCCAAGGCTTTATCCTTAAGTGAGAAGGAAAAAGCCCTAAGCTTATGGTTGTTGCTCTCCAATCTAGGCGGCCTTAGAGTCTCCATCAAGATCTCATAGTTCATCAAGTGTTGATGAGGAGACTCTCCTTCCATCCCTCCAAATTGATTATGCCGGATCATTTGTAGAACTTGAGGGCGGAGCTCGTAATTATGGGTTACGGGATCTCCTAAGTTCACACCCGGACGGTGTGCTCTTTGTACCGGATCCATACGTTGCCCTAACGTTTGTGGCTCTTCAATAGCAATGGGCACAACACGAATATTAACCGCCGGCTGTGGTTGTGGTGGTGGAGGTGGAGGTTCTTGAGGGTTAGGTTCTCTTCGCACAAGAGCTTGCCTAATCTCTTCAATCTCCCTCCTAATTGCTTCTTGCTTCTCATTGGCAAGTCTCCTTTCATTCTCCAAAGCTTCATCCCTTATCCAAATTTGCTCTAAAGCCTCATCCAACTCAGCTTGGAGATCTCTTCCGGCAATCTCTTTTCCCTTTCTAATACTCTTGGATCTAGATCTAAGGGTTTTCTCCGTTTCGGGATCGAACGAAGCTAAATGCTTGCCACGAGATCTTCGCATACACCTAAAGAGAGAGATGTCCTGAAAAGCAAAGACACAAACCAAACGAGATCAAAAGCAACAAGAAAGACCTACACTATAAAAAATCACAACCAATGACTCAATCTTAACCTAGTACCCGGCAACGGCGCCAAAAACTTGTTACGCTTTGGATGTATGCACGCAAAAAGCGTTAAATTTATAACTCGTTATATTTCTCCTAACTCCTATCAAACCCGCAGTGTACGGGACGTTTTGTAGTAGGGATAGTATTCCGAGGTCGAACACAAAGACTGAGGTGAGATTGAATCGATTAATGACTAAGTATAGTGAAAGTCTAAGCTAAGAAAAGAGAAAGGAATAAAGAAATGAAAATCTCAATGTTTTTGGTTTGGTTTGGTTTTTAGGTGATCAATCAAAGACCACAAATCATGCAAAATAAACAATCAACCAAGCTAACACCGCAAACAAACAAGCAAATACAAAATATGTAATTAAAGGGAGAAAAGCGGATTCTAGGGGTCGGAATTTCCGGTTATGGCATTGGACTCAAGCTATCTAATCATTCCTTGGATTAACTATAGTATGTTGGGAGTAAGTGTTTCTAGATTGGGATCAATCACCGGGTAGGTCTCATGGTCCACTAGTCCGTTCCTAAGGTCTCATCACCGGGTAAGTCTCAAAGAGCCTAAGGATAGGAATTCTACACAAACCGGATGGTATTCTAGGGATCTAACCTCTCTTTACCGGGTAAGTCTCGGAAAGGCAAGTCCTAAACACCTATCCTAGCACACTCAGTCCAATAGCGGCTTGTGAGGCTCACTACTACCAAGAGTTTGTCATCTTCGGTATCTAAGAGCAAGAATCACCGGGTAGGTCTCTTCTAACACTTAGTCTAACACTAGCTCACCCTAGGATAGATTTAACTCAACAAACACTAGGATTTCAACAATCTAACAACCTAACACTTGGATTTATCATTACAAGCAAGTTAATCAAAATCACGGGGTGTTCATCAAGGTCCACGGCCGTGGTTTGTCTAGAACAAACCGTGGTTTCTAACAGTGACTAGGTTCAATCAAACGACTCATCCAACATACATTTAAGTCTATTCTATCATAGTCCAAGCCATAACCATCCTTTCCTTACCCTATAATCGCTTCTATTTAGCCAATAACATGCAATTTCACAATCGAAATCATCAAGCACAAAATCATGGCATCCATTTGCAAGAAAATGGAGAGAAAGAGATGAACAAGTAGAACAAGGGAAAACCAAGCTGAATATGAGATTTAGAAAGACTCACAACCCTTCAAAAGAAGGTTCAATCGATTCTTACAACCCAAGAAAACGATTCCGATAATCTTCACTCTAAAATCTATCAAGGACTAACAATGGTGTGTTCTTCTCTTCTTCTCCAATGGAACTTTTCTTCTCCTCCAAGAGTAGCTCCAATCCAAGCTTCCAATTGAGAGAATCTTCTTATTGAGAGTGTGGGAGATAATGGTAGTGAGAATGGATGTGGATTCCTTATCCTACAAATTTGCAAGAGTCGGCCATGAAGATCGTGGGACAACTGTCACAACCGTCTGGCAAAAACCACGGCCCATTTCCACGGGCGTGGTTCTTCCAGTGACCGTGGTTTTGGTGTTCCTGCACTATGTGGATCATCAAGCCACGATTTGGTGCATGGCATGCACCAATAAGGTCCATGAGTCCTTCTTAGCCCCTAGCTTGCATTCCAATGAGACCGAAGGTGTGTCATCTCGAGGAACGGTCCTCGAATATATCGATTTAAGCTCCTAAATCTCTCAAAATACCTACAAAGCAAGCAAAAGTCCGCGTAGACGTCTATCTCGACAAAATACATAAATTGAGTGCAAACGTCGTGAACTAGTGCTAAACCATGCATGAATGAGCGGAAAAACTATCTAAATGAGTGTCTAAACCTAAGTCATAAATCGTGTTATCAGCTATCACTACTAGGAGTGGCGTGACAACCACCGACCCGCAGCCCAAGTTTGTGGAAGTCCCAACTGAGAAAGGAAATGATAAGGAGAAGGAGAAGGAAGATGTCTATGTTCCTCCTCCAGCTTACAAATGTCCTTTACCATTCCCGCAGTCTAGAGCAAGAGTGCGTCTAGACAAGCAATTCGGTAAGTTCATTGAACTCATGAGCAAACTGCATATTAATATACCTTTCATTGATGTAATTATAGGTATGCCCGCTTATGGTAAGTTCTTGAAAGAGCTTCTCTCTAACAAGAGGAAGCTAGAAGACTTTGGAGAATTCAAGATGAGTTCGGAATCTTCAGAGATCATCAAAACAATGACTGAAAAGATGCCCCCAAAGCTGAGAGATCCGGGGTCATTTTGCATTCCAATTAGAGTAGGAGAAGTCACATGTGACGCCCTTTGTGACTTGGGAGCAAGCGTAAGCATCATTCCGCTTGCTTTGTGTTAGAAGATCGATTAGGTGAACCTAAACCGGTGAAGATGACGTTATATATGGCGGATCGATCCATAACTCTTCCCGTCAGTATCATTGAAGACGTCCCAGTCAAGCTCGGTAAGTTTTACATTCCAATTGATTTCTTTGTGCTTGACATTCTTGCAGATTGTCCGGTTCCGATCGTATTCGGTAGACCGTTTCTTGCAACATCCGGTTGTATAGTGGATTACAAGAATGCTATATAGGATTTTGACATAAGAGAAGAGAAGGTTGAGTTTGTTCTCTCAACTTTGGTGAAAGAGCCAGCTCTTGGAGAGGACATGTTCAATATCTATGACGAGGAAGCGTCTAGAGAGGAAGTGAGCTCGATTCTATTCAAAGATCCATTGCAAAAGGTCATTACCATGAGCATCATGGAAAAAGGAGAGGAAGAGGATCGCAATGAAGAGATTGAAGCCTTGGTGGAGATAAAGGAAGTACAAGAGGAAGAGTTTGAAAAATTGTACGATGGCTCAGAAAATATGAGAAACCACGGTCAGTCATGCTATTCCACGGCCGTGGTTTCAACCAAGATGACCGTAACCAACTATTTTGAGAGCAACAGTAAGTTACACGGCCAAAACCACGGCCGTGGAACCACCAGTGGTGCCGTAATTGCCTTCCACACCCTAAACCATGGCCGTGGAAGTAACAATGGTGCCGTAAATTTGGGAAATTCTGAGAACAACTCCGTTCTTTCCACAAATGCTCTTGAGTCTTCTTCAATCACTCCTACACCCTTAGAGACTTCTAAGGAAGCGTCGGACACATCTCAAGACTCATCAAAGGCATCAATAGCTATGGAATTGAAGCCACTTCCCACACATCTTCGGTATGCATTTCTTGGAACTAATTCTACTTTTCCCGTAATTGTTAGTTCCGAATTAAGTGAAGATGAACATGAGAAACTAATGGATGTTCTAAGGAAACATATGAAAGCCTTAGGTTATACCATAGAGGATCTTGTAGGAATTAAACTATCATTATGCATGCACAAGATTCTAATGGAGGAAGATTTTAATCCTTCACGACAACCTCAAAGACGGTTAAATCCAATCATGAAGGAGGTTGTTAAGAAGGAAATTCTTAAGTTACTTGATGCAGGTATCATCTATCCTATCTCCGATAGCAAGTAGGTGAGCCCCGTTCAAGTTGTCCCGAAGAAAGGAGGAATGACGGTTATCACTAACAAGAACAATGAGCTCATTCCTACAAGAACCGTGACGGGATGGAGGATGTGCATTGATTACCGCAAGCTGAACAATGCAACTAGGATGGATCACTTCCCGCTACCATTCATTGATCAAATGCTTGAAAGGTTAGCACAACACTCCTATTTTTGCTATCGGGACGGTTATAGTGGTTTCTTCTAGATTCCGATCCATCCGGACGATCAAGAGAAGACCACATTCACGTGCCCATGGGGGACGTTTGCCTATAGGAGGATGCCATTCGGGCTTTGCAACGCCCCAGCCACCTTTCAAAGGTGCATGATGGCCATCTTCTCGGAGTACATTGAGGAGATAATGGAGGTTTTTATGGACGATTTTTCTGTTTATGGTTCTTCATTTGATAATTGTCTTTCTAACCTCTCTCTTGTGTTGCAAAGGTGTGAAGACACTAACCTAGTTCTCAATTGGGAGAAGTGTCAATTTATGGTTAAGGAAGGCATTGTGTTAGGACACTTAATCTCTAGTAGAGGGATTGAGGTAGACAAGGTTAAGATAGAGACTATAGAGAAACTTCATCCTGCATCTTCGGTGAAGGGGATAAGAAGTTTTCTAGGACATGCTAGATTTTATAGACGTTTTATCAAAGACTTTTGTAAGATATTGAAACCGCTTACTAATCTATTGATGAAGGATGCAGTTTTTGATTTCTCACAGGATTGTTTAGATGCTTTCTACAAGATCCGGGAAGCTCTCATCTCAGCCCCGATTATCCAACCGCCAGACTGGAACCTCCCATTCGAGGTTATGTGTGATGCAAGTGACGTAGCTGTTGGGGCTGTGCTAGGACAAAAGAAGGAAGGCCGAACCAATGCTATCTATTATGCTAGCAAGACGCTAGACAAAGCGCAACTCAACTACGCCACAACTGAGAAAGAGTTTTTAGCTATTGTATATGCATTTGAAAAGTTTTGTTCTTATCTTGTAGGTGCGAAGGTAATTGTATACACGGACCTTTTAGCGATCCGGTATTTACTCGTCAAGAAGGACGCGAAACCAAGACTGATTAGATGGATTCTTCTCCTACAAGAATTCGGTCTAGAGATCCGTGATAAGAAAGGCTCGGAAAATTCTGTTGCGGATCATTTGAGTCATCTACCACACATTGAGGACGACGATTAACCCATAGATAACTCCTTCCCGGATGAGCACTTACACATCATAGAGGAGGAGTGCATTGACAAGATATCAAGAGGTAATGAACCTTGGTTTGCTGATTTTGTAAATTACTTGGTTTGTCAGGAAATACCTCCCGGGTTATCCTACGCACAAAAGAAGAAGTTCTTTAGGGATGTCTGGCAATACTTTTGGAATGAACCTCAACTCTTCAAGAGAGGTCCCGACGGCATCATTAGGAGATGTGTGCCGGAAGACGAAATGCAAAGTGTCATTCGTCATTGTCATTCACTACCTTGTGGAGGACACGCTAGTTCCAATAAAACTAGCGCTGAGGTATTGTAATTTGGATTCTTTTGGCCTACTTTATTGAAGAATGTGCAAACCTTTGTTTCTTGTTGCGATGCTTGTCTAAGAACAAGAAATATCTCTAGGAGAAACGAGATGCCCCTCAACAACATTTAGGAGGTGGAAATCTTTGACGTTTGGGGAGTAGACTTCATGGGACCATTCCCATCATCTTGTGGAAACCAATACATAATTCTTGTTGTAGATTATGTTTCGAGATGGATTGAAGCTATTGCCTCTCCAACTAATGATGCCATGGTTGTTGTGAAGTTCTTTATTAGAACTATTTTCCCAAGGTTTGGGACACCACGGACCATCATTAGTGATGGAGGTTCACACTTCATTGCCCGACGATTCGAAACTCTACTAGCTAAGTATGGGGTGACTCATAAGATCGCCACCCCCTACCATCCACAAACAAGTGGACAAGTGGAGATTTCGAATAAAGAGATCAAGGGCATCCTTGAGAAGATGGTCTTAAAGACAAGGAAGGATTGGTCTTTGAAATTGGATGATGCATTATGGGCATATAGGACTGCATACAAGACTCCCATAGGTACAACACCATACAACCTTGTGCATGGGAAGTCTTGTCATCTCCCAATTGAGCTAGAACACAAGGCGTACTGGGATGTGAAGTGGTTGAACTTCGGCATGAAGGAAGCGGGCAAGAAGCGTCTCTCCGACCTTAACTAGCTTGAAGAACTCCGCTTGAACGCCTATGAAAACGCCAAAATTTACAAAGAAAGGGCGAAGCATTGGCATGATAAGCATATCATTCCAAAGGATCTCAAAGAAGGAGATCAAGTTCTCTTATTCAATTCGAGACTTCGTCTCTTTCCAGGTAAGATTAAATCTCGTTGGACTGGACCTTATCTAATCAAACGTGTTTTTCCCCATGGCGCAGTTGAAGTATGGGGTGAAAAGAGCGGAAGTTTCAAGGTGAATGGCCAACGTCTTAAGAAGTGTTCACCGGAGCTCCCGGTTGAGGAAATCGCTCCGATTGTCCTCGAATAAGCTCAGGAACGGTCTAGCTACGGACCCAAAACAAGCACTTCTTGGGAGGTAACCCAAGGTATTGCACTTATGTTTTTGTTTTTTCTTTCTTAGAGTGGTTTAGTTTAGTTGTTTTTGCTTTGTTTTTCCCTCGATACCTCCTGGTATGTTATGTTTTTGGATGTAGGAATAAGGATTGGGCAAAGGAAAGAAGCAAAAGTTGGAAGGAATTGACGAAACTTGGATGTTGTCACACAACAGAGACTTCCACGCCCTAAACAATGGTCGTGGAAGTAACAGGTGACCGTAATTCCCCAAAATCTAGCAAAATTCATCAAAACCACGGGTTACGTACATTTCCACGGCCGTGGCCCCGAGTGACCGTGATTTTCAAAAAAATTTACTGCCACGATATAAACCACCTTCTTTCACAAGAACACATCCAAAACACATATCAACGCCCAAAACCACGTCCAGAATCGCCGCCACCCTTCCTTAACCCGTGAATCTTCGTTTGGAGTCCGATTCGTTCGATTCTTGAGCCTAAAGTGGTGCATTTTCGATCGTCTACACGATTCAAGCAACAAACTGAGTGAACAATCCACGTTGGAGAATGAATTTGGATTTGAAAGATCAAAACCCTAGGTTTTTTTTCCTTTTCTCTACTTTGTCAATTTGGTTCTATTTCTTCGCAAGAATTTAGGAGAATTGAATATAATTGGAATTTGAATTAGTCTAGGACAGTGTTTGTTGAGTTTTGTGTTTATTTGTTGTGATTTGAGAGAAACAGACAAAAACCACGGTCTCTGTACGTTCCACGGCCGTGGTTTACCAAGAACAGGCCGTAATTTTCACTGTAGTTGAGAAAAATGTTCAGGAGAAAGTCTAACAGAAACAAGAAGAAAAAGGATGAGTGTTCCTCCTCTTCCCAACCTCTCCCTAGTGAACCACCATCACCACCACCTCCTAGAATCCCAACTATCCATGAAGACTACCTAGGAGCCTTAGAAAGGATTGAGAAGAGGCCGATCATAGGACCTCGATACCTAGTCCTTGAGGAGCTTGAGCCTCTCAATATTGTGAATGACTTGACATGGCTTTTGGATAGAGCTGGATTAATCGTCTACTCCACTATTAGAGAGGACGTCTATGAGGAGATAACAAGGGAGTTTGTGACTTCCTTTGAGCATAGCCATATGAACCGAACGGTCTCCTTTAGGCTAATGGAGCAAGACTATGAGTTCTCCATTGTTCAGTTTGGAACCTTCTTTTTGTTCCATGAAAGCTTCAATGGTAGGTTTCCTAGTGGTGTGTATCCTAAGGATTTTTGGGAAGAG
This sequence comes from Fagopyrum homotropicum, assembly GCA_033239125.1. NCBI lineage: Eukaryota > Viridiplantae > Streptophyta > Magnoliopsida > Caryophyllales > Polygonaceae > Fagopyrum > Fagopyrum homotropicum. The sequence goes on from BSWB01000006.1 coordinate 88,276,345, forward strand.
ATTGCCATGATATATGCTAGTGAGGATCGTTGGCAACCGGCCAACACCAAGGCTAAGCTCATCTACCACTTAGCCTTGAAGATAGCTCATAGGGTCCTTTCCGAGTGTCTCTTCCCTAGGACCGAGACCCCACAAAAGATTAAGACCGATGAGCTCTTCCTCCTTTATTGTATGCTTACCGGTAGACCCGCCGATTGTGCCACCCTCCTTGCCTCCACCATGAGTAAATTGAAGAATAAGAAAGCCGGGAACATTGGTTATGGGGGTATGGTGACTCATATAGCCAACCAATTGGGGATAGACTACTCCGCTTGTACTAGGATAGCGGCGAGACCTTTGGGTCTCAACGGACTCATGACACACGGAGCCAAGAGCATGATCGCATCTTGAGAGACATCTACCGCTAGCAGTTTGGGCGGCCTTTTAGCCCGGATTTCTTTCCATATCCACCACCGCCTCCTCCACAATGATGATGTTGATTGATCGCCGGTTTGAGCCACCACACCGCCATTAGTGAGTTTCTTTTGCTTTTCTTTTCTTTTCTTTATTTCTTTTGAACATTGAGGACAATGTATGTCTCAAGTATGGGGTGGGGTGTGACTATCATTTGTAATAACTCTACTCACTTTGCTTTGCATGACTATGAACACTTGCATGTTTCCTTTCATTGTCACACGTTTCATTATTGCATTGCATGAAAAAGGCTTTGAAAAACCCATAAAAATTTGAAAATTTTGAAAATATTTTTGCTTATAAGATTGGAGATGAATTCTATGATGAAAACTACTTGTGGAATGAGTTTTTGATGACAATTGTATGCTTGAATTGAATTATGAATTGTGAAGAGATTGAATATGTTGTTTATCCTTTATTGCAAGTTTCATAATGTGAAGGCTTTATCTAAATCATATGGAGAAACAAAGGTTGAAATCACAATATAAGTTCTTATACTTCTTTATGAAATGATTAAGGTACCTTGATTTTCTTACCACTTTCTTTGATCATTTAGCCCCTCAATGAAAATATATGCCTCCCTTACTTGTCCGGGATTTAGGAAGAGTTGATTTGGCATGTTTGATGTGGGAGGGCCATGAAAGCAATTGTTTTCAATGTGTAGGAAAATTCTAGGTTTGGGGAAGTCAATCATGACGATGAGTAACTCGGCACCATTCACATAACCGGGTGTTTGTGTCTTGCCAAAGTTGGATTGAGCGATATTCCTAACGGATTATGGTATGTGCATCAAGGGTTTGAGGCATCTCAAAATTGAGAAATGCCAATCTCCTAGGCTTCGGTTATTGTGCACCGATCTCCATAACTCCAAAAGTAAAATCAAAAAATTATGTGCAAAAAAAGTCTAGAGCAAAGCTCTAAGTTGGTGGAAGTTCAAATGGTAAAAAGAAAAGAGTTTGTGTTGTTCCTTCTTCCCGGATTCATACACCACATTCCTTTACAAGTTTTCCACATTTTCCGCATTCTTGGCCTTATTTGAAAGTCCTTGAGATCATAAGAGTGTTATTTGACTTGGTGATCTAAATTGAAGTTTCACATGCTTTATTTTGACAATGCTTGAAGGTTATGATGTTTGTCTTCAAGTATTTTCAATTTATGAAGTTTATTTGCTTTACATACTTTGGTTTGTGTGTATAAATGTTTTCAAGGATAAATGAATCAAGGTTTGAGGATGATCTATTGACTCGAAGCACATTAACTAAAAAGATTGTTTTGTTTGTTTTTGCATTCATATTTCATTCTACCTTATGTTCTAAGCTTTTGAAAACCTTGCTTGGAGACAAGCAAGTGGCAAGTATGGGGTATTTTGTTAGCATGAAATATGACTATATTTTAGGCACTTGTTTTGTTGTTTTTCGCTCTTTATAGTGTTCTTAGATATGAGTTTGAAGCAATTGTCAGCTAGTTCACCCACTTTGTTGATATAGAGATCTACACTAGCTTCGTTTTGTTTTTAGGTGAATAAAGGCTTGGAGTGGAGAAAAATGAGGAAGGAAAAGAGTGTTTGACCATGCTTGATGGCAAAGAGATGCATTGGAGAGGCTAAGGAAGGAGCATGGATGAAGGATGTCACGAAACAAAGGTAACAACCAAGGATCTGAGGAACCACGCCCTAAATTATGGTCGTGGAGAAGTCATTCGAAGAACCACGATCTAAATTACCGCCGTGGATTTGGCAACATGATCGTGGAAGTGAGTTTGGAGCACAACAAAAAGTTACACCGCCTAAACCACGGCCGTGGAAACTTAGTCATGACCGTGATTTTGGTGATCCTATGACGTGTCATATTTGCCAAGTCAGCCACGACATTGGGCTTTCTCGTAACCCTATTTCGCCGTATAAAAAGGCTTGAGAAAGGAGTTTTCGGGATCCCCTGCTTAGACCTCGCTTATAGTTCCGCTTAGAGTTTGGAGACGGCCTTAGGGTTTCATTCGAACCTTGAGGATTGGAGATTCGTGAAGAACGTAATTTCGGAGATTGTGTACTTTGAGATAATCTAGGGTTTTCATTGGAGAGCGAATTGACATCCCGTTCTTCGTGGTTTCTCTAGATCATTGTGAGGATTTCTATTCCTACTTTTCTAAATTCATAAACATACTACTTTGTCTTTGGATTTCGAGATTGACTTTGAGTTATTATTGAGTTTTCGAGGTTTTCATCTTTCATTCTTCTTAATTTGATTAGTGATATCATAATGATGATTATTGGCTAAAACCCTTTAGCAATTGTAAGGTGAAGGGTTGATAGCTGTGGCTTAGATGCTGATAGATCGATCGTAACTTGATTGGACCCTGAGTGTAACACCCCGATTCTGCAGGACTCGGGATGTCACATTGGGCTAGGATCTCACAATGGATCCTGACCCTAGCCTGACAACAAGTTCACTGGACCTTACAACGTGGCACTGACAGATATAAAAACAAATACGTAATACCGTATAAACTGAATAACAAAAGGTAAACAACAACATAGCCGAGTATGAAACGACATCCTCACACAGGAGGTAAACAAGACATCATCCTCACGCAGGAGGGAAAACATAAATAACCCCAAAACCAACCACCTAATGTACGAGAGTCCTCGGCCTGTCGCCCTGCCAGATTACCCAGCAGCGCCTATCCTGCAAATATCTACAACACGGTATGAAACCGTTAGCTAACCGTACATATATAAGGTAATGCATAAGCACAAGCACAAGTCATGAAAGATAAACACATAATCATGCTATCACACATTTACCCATTTTATTATCTTCATATAATAGTCATTCACTCAAATCGTATATATATATATATATATAGATGAAAATATGTGACACAAGGACCGATAAATCCTCGCATTTGAGAATGATAGCCATCTGGAGTGGAATCGGTCACACAACCCGTGTACCCTATGGGAGTGGTGTTGTGCCCTCCCCGTATACCAGGTCTTGCCTATCTCAACAGAACCTCCTAGACTCCACGGCGGGATGAAGGGGAAATGTTATCACAACCACGCATACGGGGGAATCAATAAAACGTAGGTCGGTATATACGACATCACATGATATCTTAGCAAACATATAACGCACACACCACTCCTACAAACACCCAATATAAGGATGGTAGTTAAGTAAGTCCTACGGACTCACCTCAACCTCGTACAATCACAACCACGATCAACCTCCAATCCTGAAAGGGACACTGCCTAATAACAAGGCAGAAAGAGATATCAATACTCCTATCAATCAAAAAGGTCACACCTAGACCCAAGGGATCCATAAGCATCATAATCAATCTATAAGCCTCACAACCAACTAAACCTCAATATCTCAGCATAACTCACAGTTCCTCAAATCTCAAGGTAGTATCTAATCGACATTCCTCAATCTCAATTATAATCCTAATATAATTAATTAACCTTTATTTACTTAATTAAATTTTGCCAAAATAATATTTTGCTCGGAGGCAATTTCTAAACCCACCTGTCATCAGATTTCATCAAACAAACTACCCATAATCACCAGAATATTATAACGACCATAATGGAATTTCTAATTATCCATTTTGACAAGCCTAAAGTCAATTTAGGCGAAATCGCAGTACGAAAAACGAATAAATTCATAACTTATTCGTTACTAACCCGATTGATGATCTGAAACAAGATTCGGAATTACGGCGACGCAGGCTACGCATGGGCAACATCAAATTTACCAGAATCTGAGCGACGGAACCTGCCTGTTGAAATATATGCTCGACCAGCCCTTCATTTGCTTGGAAATGCAAAAACTCAGTACCGATATGAAGAGAATGAAGAGAGGAATCCATAAACTCAAACGGAATTGAAATCGGATTAGAAAGAGAGAGTAGATCTGAGTTTGAAGGTTGAGAGAAATCAAAGCTTTTACGAGGAAACGTGAAAGGAAATGAATTAATAAAGGGATTTTCGCTATTTATAGTAAAGACGATAATTATCCTTTAGCAAAGTCGATAATTATCCTTTAACCGATCCAAAGGCGGGTCGAACCTCCTTCTCCAAACTTCTCAAGATTGGAATAATAAATCTGAAATATTGTAGGCATAATTATTCCACAACTGCCTCGAAAAACGTGTATCCCTAAGCTGTCTTTCTTTGCCGATAAAAACGAAATAGCGTCTCTTTTGGCCGTTTGGCCTCTCAATGTTATTTCATATATAGGACATATCCGATGTCCTGATTATTTCTATCAACTGCATTTTTAGAATTCGGAAATCCTAGCTATTCCATCACACACCCCTAAAAAAACTTTCGTCCCGAAACATGAACAATTCCCAAATCCTCTTGGACCCATACGCCGAGGTATAAACATTGTCTCTATCGGAGGTATCATATCTCCGTTCTAAGGTATCAACCTATAACAATCTATAACCTCAAAACATAGGCATAGAGCTGTAACACCCCGAATCCATGGGATTCGGAGCGCTATGGGTTAGGACCTCACAATGGGTCCCGGCCCTTAGCCTGACAACAATTTAACTGGATCTTACAACAAGACACAAATAAAGGCAAAACCGAAATTCATTTTAATACAATGATATGAACCCCAAAAGAAAACAACGAAAGACTTCAGCCGAGATAAAACGCTAAAGGCAACCGCCATACACGCGACATACATAATACCCTAAACAATACATAAAAACAACCCCCAAAACCAATCCTAAAATGTACGGACCCCGGCTGCCCACTTTTCCGGATCTCTCGGCCGCGCCCCTAACCTGCAAGGCAACTACAACGATATCGGTATAAAACCGTTAGCTAGCATTCAAGGCATTAGAATCATGGTATTGGCACACACACACATAAGGCATCATAAACACACAACATTTTCCAAAACACACAATCCGGTTTATTATATTTTTATTATTAGGTCATATCCCGTTCTAATTCAACTTCTTTTGTGACACGAGAATCTTAAAGATCTCGCCCTTGTCCCCTTTCACCATACGGGTTTGTACTTGATGCGGATCAGCATCACCCGATGGGCTGGTCGCAAGGCACCTCCCAGTCATCCCCATTTTGGACTGGACAAGCGGTCACCGCCCGTTATCATACACTTGGGCCAAATATAAACATATAAAGTCGGTGGTCCTATTACCGGTTTAGATGTTATAACATAAGCAATAAACACACACATAAACAATAAACACACACCACCAAACACGCATTGAAACTAATACAGAGAATACGAGCTAAGTAAGTCCGAAGACTTACCTGTACTAGGTCAAGTCCAATCAACGATATCTCTTTGCTACATATGGGTCCAATCTAAACTGTTTGGTCATAACATGGAACTTGTATCAATAACATATCCAACACCTAAGAAGTTTTCACTTCTAAGTTAATAACGCTCATCTGAAAGAAAACACTAACTAGCCTTACTTGGCGAAACGAAAATTATAAACCTGGATCCAAAACCCTAAAAGTCTAGCACGTCTCAAGAATTTTCACTGAGATCCCCAATACAAAAAGTCCAACTCTTAAAAGAAAAAGATCTAGTGAGTTGAAAAGATTTCCGACTTTCATACGTCCTTAAGACTTAGATCAAGGTCATACCTTGACTTAACTAAAATGCTTTACTCAATCCAAAAGAATTCCAAGGAATTCCTAAGAGCACTAAGCATGTCTACTCCTAGCTAGATAACCAAAAGTCCCAAAAATGTATCACTAAGACTTACCAATGTATACATAAATTATCATAACAACCTACAAGGTTAAAACAAAAGTAAAAGGAATACTCATTCTAACTACTCCTTACTAAACTCCTTACTAAACTCTAGATATGCCGAAAAGTCCACTACATAAATCTTTTCATAAGTTCTTACAATAGTTTTAAGAAGTTATACCGTGTCCAAGATTCAATACTATCAAAGCACCTATTTCAAATCATTAATCCAATATTTAACTCGACCTCATCGCTAGCCTACAAGCATTCATCTATTACCTTCATATAATGCACAACATTAATCTCCACAACTTACATACCCTTCATAACCACTCGATATATACAAACATCTCTACTAACAAAGCACCAACACATACATTCTCATCAATTATAACACCTAACAATACTCAACAAACCTTAAACATAATTAAGCCATACAACTCCATACATCATCACTAATCCTTATCATTAATCCTGATTAAATCACAAATATCCCAAACATCAAAATCAATTCCTGTAAAACCTCACCGATTGTTTTTCGCAACCAGCTGTAGAGGAGGATCCCGATCTTGGCCGGAATACCCAGGCGACTAGCGTTGGAGAAGAGTCCTGGTGGCTCCTGAACTGGAAACATGGAGGGAGTCTCCGTCCTTGAGCACTGCGGCCTCAAGTAGAGCCCGTAGAAACCCGGTAGTGCCGGCAGCGACACGTCCTCCCTAGCATTGGCTTGGGGTGGCGGCGGCTGCTTTTCAGAGGACACAAGAAGGGGAACGCAGGTCCTGGCGGCGGCAAGGCACCCGTCTGCAACACAGCAAGATCCCGGCGATGTTCTGCAGTTGCGTCATGCAGCGGCGGAACCCTCGCCTGCCGATCTGCTGTGAAGGTGGCGTACAGCGCCAATTGTGGGTCCTTCTTACCCGGCATCGGCGGTGCCTTCTCCTAGTCCGGTGGTGCCGAGTAGAGCAGAGCTGGGACTTGGTTGGGTTCGGTCGTAATAGAGGAAGCAAGGAAGGGGATGAGTAGGCGGTTGCAACGAAGGGTGAAGGAGGGAGGTCCGGCGCAGGAAGTTGAGAGGAGACCGGCGTGAGAGGAAGTGAGGGAAGGAGAAGGGAGGAAGGGTGGTGTAGGCGTGTAGCAGGTGGCGGCCGGCGCACCAGGTTGTTCCCAAAGGTGACGGTTAAAAGAGATGGAGTGGGAAGCATTGAAGGCTAATGTCTTGCCCTAAAAAAATCAGAACATAACCCTTACACTCATGGGCCTGTGGGCCTATCTTCCTGGGCCGAGTGGGCTTTCATATTGATGGGCTCATTTTGTCATATTAACCGAATTAACGATACTAGTGTCATATAAAGGTCCAAACCGGTGAATTATTGTTTGACTTGGGATTTATAAAAAAATAAAAAATAAATAAATAAAATAAAAAAAAACTCGGGTATTACATCAGTTTCCCCTTAAAATAAGTTTCGTCCCGAAACTTAAATAAGCAAAGGTCATCTAGGTTTAAAAACGAGGTATATCCACCTCTTCCCATAAAGTCACAAAAGTAATTTAGCCTGCATAGATCTCTAGATGACACTATACTACACAATTAAACCTCATAAACCAACACTTCCAAAATCTAATACCATAACATCACATTTAAGCATGAGAACAGGTAACCGGTCACATAAAGTCACAAAAGCACAGAATCAAGGGTTAACCCGTCGGTCCTGAGGTTGTAGTCTAGTCTGCATAGATCTCTCGATGGTTATATCTCCTACTCTCTTGGATCTCAGGTTGTCTCATCGGCTTTCTATCCAACTAATGACTCCGAAATCTCTACATATACTCAAATCGTAAGTGACTGCTATGATAGACATACTTGAAAACACTCTCTACTATTGCTGGCAACACCAATCTGTAAATCACTTCTCCCCTCTTTTATGTCCACAAGGTATGACGGTTCGCGTCTAGGGTACTCTAAACCTGATCTACTCCATATCAGAATTCTAGAAGTTTGCGTGTCGCTTCTATAAACGCCATCTGGCGGCTCAGCCCAACTATCACCACATATACCATGCTATTCCAACGCTACGGTCTATTATAATACCGTTCATAAAATGCCTCACAAAGGCCGTTAGACAGGGTCAACTCATACAATACATCTCAACTTATCATAACACGGAAGCTCGATCAAAGAGAAGGTATCATGTCTACCCTTATTCCCTACCTCACACACATGCTCCTTGCACGGTATCCAAGATTAATAAGTCCTCACCAGCTGAAGAACTATCCGAGGATGAACTGTCATGAAAGATAACTGGTCTCATCCGCAACACAATCCCGCTACCCAATAATTTCCGAGATGAATCACTCATCTCGATCCGTGATAATTATACTCGGTATCCCAGGTACCCCTCCCCCCATATCATTTAGTGGACTCGATAACTAGCCGAATCATCGGCCCTCTTTTGCTATCTGGTGTAAAATACGTTAACCCTTCGGTCGGTCCATCATGACCAAACACGTCACAACCGTTACATGGTCGCAAACCGGTAATAACCTCTATAGAGGTGTCCTCCCACTGCCACTACATAACCTGCGGTGGACGAAGTCTTCTTTTTCGTCTTATGGTGCTCAAACTTGGCCTGTCGACGGGTCCCATAGTGGCCATGTACTTAGCCACCTCAACCTTAAGGCCCTCTCACCAATGTGAACATCAACAGACCGGATACCTCTTATCAGCATCAGGGTGATCCGATAGGGGTAGTCTGAGTCTCTCAAAGGCTCTATCTCAACTCTCCGTCATAAGTATACATGGACGCTCCTGGCGTCTCAACCAACTGTTAACCCAAAAAGGTAACTATAGGGTCTCCCTTAGGATCTTCTATCCCGGATCTTTCTCAAAGTCATTCAAATCCCACGACTCTGTTGGATCTTTCACATATCATCTTCATTACCTAAACTGAGACTTAATTGTTAGTTAAGTTGTTGCTTCCACTTGAAGCGTCCTCTTACTAAGTGTATCGGTGATTACCTTCACCTACCTTGAATGATACCAAACCATAAGAATGGAGTCCTTAAGCAATTCTAACCCTCCTCCGGTGGTACTCACTCTTGTTAAGTGACTATACATACACATATCGTACTCTTTATCGTTCCTACATGTCTAGCATGTCACTTCATAGCCAAACCGACATCACCACAAGCACATGCCCTAATGCGGCTAACATTCGACCCTTCATCGGTCATCCTCCTTAAATGCTCCCAACTGCTTCTTCGGATTCTAGTAATTCTCCCCGGTCACGCCTCAGACTCTGTGATCTAATTCATTTCCTCAAAAAGGAGGAAGTGTCAAAACCATCCCGCAACTTGGCGGGTATGGCCCACCAACTTGTTAGTTCATTTCTCTTCCACATACCTTGCAGGTATTACCGAACTACCATCCTATTCTCGTATGATCAACTGGGTATTCTCAACACCGCTACGTCCTTTAAGAGGTCACCTCGGACGTCCCAACCCGTTTAGATAACTTTGCTCATCCCGCATAACCTGTGTTATCGTCGTCCCATGTCAGCTTGATCCTCCCAAATTCTGAGAATACACCAAAGCATCGTCAATTCCGAACATAAGAATCATTCGTGGGACTCATGCACACATAACCGTCATTACTTAACATTAGATTATGGTCCACCTCTTACAACATCGCTTACTAGTCTGCAACATTTTAGCATAAGCTTAGGGTCCACCTTGGAACCACCCGGAACCCCAACCGAATGTCATTACCGCAACTCGATTCAAAACCCCAATGAAAGCACTTCTATATACGCCAACTCAACAATCGCACTTGCGAGTCCACCTGGATTCACTACAACTTGTAGCAACCATACCGGTCCGAAACATTGTCTTACCTAAGTCCTTTTCTTTCTCCGCCCAACTTGGGTGACATCTCGACTGTAAATCGATCATACCAACATCGTAATCATGTGTAACCAGTTCAACGAGTTGCCCACTACGGGACGAAGGCACTTATCCTCATTGGTAGCCTTACGCGATACTCGATAGCCAAAGTACAACTTTTCCGCCTTGTACCCTCCCTCAAAACTCGTACCCGAATGCCCTGAAGGGAAGGCCGAAAGAAATTCTCATTCAATACTACTAAAACCTCCAACTCGTAAATCTCAAGTACCATCACCTTAAGCTTAAAGCTTATAACGTTACCATAACCTCATAGTGAGTCTAGAAATTTGGACTCATACCTAGTTCGCGACACCTGTCACTCGTTGCATATGAACAAAATACCTTGCATCTTCTTTACGTACTTTCCCATTTGCGTAAAGCAACTAGGGAAGCTTCACCTTCCTCCAGATCCACTGGATCATTTTATCAAGCTCAAGCCTTAAAGGTTTCAATCTACGCCATTCCTCCATATGCCAATTTCAAGGCCACCTTACCACTTACACCGAACCACCGGAAATCCTCAAAGCTCTCATTACCCCTCCTTCATGTCATAGACTTGTCTACTCTTCCCATCTAGGCCCATCAATAGACAACCCGCACAAGTGCGTTCTTGGTTGTCACCGATCAACTTATGTTTGACCTTTTTCCTGGTCAACGACCTACCTTTTTCTACACTTTCATGTCACTACTCTCTTGAAGACTACCCTCCTTGGGGTACTCCATTTCAACCCTTTCCCCATTCCATGTTCCTTCCTCTTCCATAAGGTAGTCATACTCTCTTCGGCCTCGCGGGCCGTATAACTCGCCTTCATAGTATTAACCACACCTTATGTTATCTTGTAGGTGTGACTTCTCAAGCTTCTAACGTCACTCATTAACCGCTCGCTTTTCTCTTGATTTTTTTATTTTTTATTTTTTATTTTTTATTTTATTTTATTTTATTTTATTTTAATTTTTTTTTAATTTAATTTTTTTTTAATTTTTTTTTTTTGCATCATTTATCTTCTCGGGATCGCGTCTGCTCACTCTTGTTTCTTTTTGGTCTTTCTTAGCCTTATCACCCAACGAAAGCGGTCAACTCCACTTAAGGGAGTTCTACCATGTGAATTCTCACCACGCCATTCTCTTCACAACTCTCATATGTCCGACGAAGTTATCATCTCATAATCTTGTAATGTTGACACTTCCTCTTTTGGTACTACCGTAAGCTTATCTTACAATATCTTAAACCTTTCGCAAATAATTCAATCACACTTCTTGTCTTGTCTCTAAAGCTTAGGAGCGTCTAAGGAAAGCTTCGCATCTTCATAGAATATCACATTTAACTTTGTTAGACGTACTCTTCTCCTCCTCCATTCACATCTTTAATGGTCCAACGTCTTCTTCAAAAACTCAAATTTGCCATATCTATTGGTCTCGTTATCTACCAATCATGGTTCCTTCCGAACCACTTCTGCACATTAATGTTACTTCTTTTTCTTGTATGGTCTTCATCTCGATTTCTCTTTTCTACTCGTTCATCCTTTGTCTATGTCATCTCAAGTCCTTCTCTTCAACATCCTTTTATAAGGAATCCGAGAAACACCAAGGTGATTGCCCAAAACGTGATACACAACTCGGTACATGAGCATACTCACCCTCAGATGTAAACTATCCTAAGCCAAACGACATCATCCAAGGGGCGATGATAGCTTTCTATCATCTCGACTATAAGGTCTAGCAACCCTATGTCACTATATATCCTACTATACGTATATGACTATATAAGTCTTATGTCCACATTGCTATAAGCAGTATATCACATCCAAGCAAAACTATTACAACAAAACAAGGTCCCAACACTTATATGATATCATCACGCATAACTATAATCCACATATGATAATAGTCCAACAACATCCGAAGTCCACTATACATATTTACACACACACAAAACACACACATATATATATATATACTAAAAATCTAATAAACTAAGCTGCCGAGATCCGCGGAAGGAGTGGTGGTCCGTACATTCTACCCTGACTGACTATGCTCGTGATTTTGAAAGCGAAAATGTCAAAACCCTTGGGGGTTCTGTTTATTCCTCATTCGGCCTTTAGAAGATTACGAGTGTCATTGTTGTCAACCTAGGGCTCTGATACCACTTTTGTAACACCCCGAATCCATGGGATTCGGAGCGCTACGGGTTAGGACCTCACAATGGGTCCCGGCCCTTAGCCTAACAACAATTTAACTGGATCTTACAACAAGACACAAATAAAGGCAAAACCGAAATTCATTTTAATGCAATGATATGAACCCCAAAAGAAAACAACGAAAGACTTCAGCCGAGATAAAACGCTAAAGGCAACCGCCATACACGCGACATACATAATACCCTAAACAATACATAAAAACAACCCCCAAAACCCATCCTAAAATGTACGGACCCCGGCAGCCCACTTTTCCGGATCTCTCGGCCGCGCCCCTAACCTGCAAGGCAACTACAACGATATCGGTATAAAACCGTTAGCTAGCATTCAAGGCATTAGAATCATGGTATTGGCACACACACACAAAAGGCATCATAAACACAAAACGTTTTCCCAAACACACAATCCGGTTTATTATCTTTTTATTATTAGGTCATATCCCGTTCTAATTCAACTTCTTTTGTGACACGAGAATCTTAAAGATCTCGCCCTTGTCCCCTTTCACCATACGGGTTTGTACTTGATGCGGATCAGCATCACCCGATGGGCTGGTCGCAAGGCACCTCCCAGTGATCCCCATTTTGGACTGGACAAGCGGTCACCGCCCGTTATCATACACTTGGGCCAAATATAAACATATAAAGTCGGTGGTCCTATTACCGGTTTAGATGTTATAACATAAGCAATAAACACACACATAAACAATAAACACACACCACCAAACACGCATTGAAACTAATACAGAGAATACAAGCTAAATAAGTCCGAAGACTTACCTGTACTAGGACAAGTCCAATCAACGATATCTCTTTGCTACATATGGGTCCAATCTCAACTGTTTGGTCATAACATGGAACTTGTATCAATAACATATCCAACACCTAAGAAATTTTCACTTCTAAGTTAATAACGCTCATCTGAAAGAAAACACTAACTAGCCTTACTTGGCGAAACGAAAATTATAAACCTGGATCCAAAACCCTAAAAGTCTAGCACGTCTCAAGAATTTTCACTGAGATCCCCAATACAAATAGTCCAACTCTTAAAAGAAAAAGATCTAGTGAGTTGAAAAGATTTCCGACTTTCATACGTCCTTAAGACTCAGATCAAGGTCATACCTTGACTTAACTAAAATGCTTTACTCAATCCAAAAGAATTCCAAGGAATTCCTAAGAGCACTAAGCATGTCTACTCCTAGCTAGATAACCAAAAGTCCCAAAAATGTATCACTAAGACTTACCAATGTATACATAAATTATCATAACAACCTACAAGGTTAAAACAAAAGTAAAAGGAATACTCATTCTAACTACTCCTTACTAAACTCCTTACTAAACTCTAGATATGCCGAAAAGTCCACTACATAAATCTTTTCATAAGTTCTTACAATAGTTTTAAGAAGTTATACCGTGTCCAAGATTCAATACTATCAAAGCACCTATTTCAAATCATTAATCCAATATTTAACTCGACCTCATCGCTAGCCTACAAGCATTCATCTATTACCTTCATATAATGCACAACATTAATCTCCACAACTTACATATCCTTCATAACCACTCGATATATACAAACATCTCTACTAACAAAGCACCAACACATACATTCTCATCAATTATAACACCTAACAATACTCAACAAACCTTAAACATAATTAAGCCATACAACTCCATACATCATCACTAATCCTTATCATTAATCCTGATTAAATCAAAAATATCCCAAACATCAAAATCAATTCCTGTAAAACCTCACCGATTGTTTTTCGCAACCAGCTGTAGAGGAGGATCCCGATCTTGGCCGGAATACCCAGGCGACTAGCGTTGGAGAAGAGTCCTGGTGGCTCCTGAACTGGAAACATGGAGGGAGTCTCCGTCCTTGAGCACTGCGGCCTCAAGTAGAGCCCGTAGAAACCCGGTAGTGCCGGCAGCGACATGTCCTCCCTAGCATTGGCTTGGGGTGGCGGCGGCTGCTTTTCAGAGGACACAAGAAGGGGAACGCAGGTCCTGGCGGCGGCAAGGCACCCGTCTGCAACACAGCAAGATCCCGGCGATGTTCTGCAGTTGCGTCCTGCAGCGGCGGAACCCTCGCCTGCCGATCTGCTGTGAAGGAGGCGTACAGCGCCAATTGTGGGTCCTTCTTACCCGGCGTCGGCGGTGCCTTCTCCTAGTCCGGTGGTGCAGAGTAGAGCAGAGCTGGGACTTGGTTGGGTTCGGTCGTAATAGAGGAAGCAAGGAAGGGGATGAGTAGGCGGTTGCAACGAAGGGTGAAGGAGGGAGGTCCGGCGCAGGAAGTTGAGAGGAGACCGGCGTGAGAGGAAGTGAGGGAAGGAGAAGGGAGGCAGGGTGGTGTAGGCGTGTAGCAGGTGGCGGCCGGCGCACCAGGTTGTTCCCAAAGGTGACGGTTGAAAGAGATGGAGTGGGAAGCATTGAAGGCTAATGTCTTGCCCTAAAAAAATCAGAACATAACCCTTACACTCATGGGCCTGCAGGCCTATCTTCCTGGGCCGAGTGGGCTTTCATATTGATGGGCTCATTTTGTCATATTAACCGAATTAACGATACTAGTGTCATATAAAGGTCCAAACCGGTGAATTATTGTTTGACTTGGGATTTATAAAAAATAAAAAATAAATAAATAAAATAAAAAAAAAAACTCGGGTATTACATCAGTTTCCCCTTAAAATAAGTTTCGTCCCGAAACTTAAATAAGCAAAGGTCATCTAGGTTTAAAAACGAGGTATATCCACCTCTTCCCATAAAGTCACAAAAGTAATTTAGCCTGCATAGATCTCTAGATGACACTATACTACACAATTAAACCTCATAAACCAACACTTCCAAAATCTAATACCATAACATCACATTTAAGCAAGAGAACAGGTAACCGGTCACATAAAGTCACAAAAGCACAGAATCAAGGGTTAACCCGTCGGTCCTGAGGTTGTAGTCTAGTCTGCATAGATCTCTCGATGGTTATATCTCATACTCTCTTGTATCTCAGGTTGTCTCATCGGCTTTCTATCCAACTAATGACTCCGAAATCTCTACATATACTCAAATCGTAAGTGACTGCTATGATAGACATACTTGAAAACACTCTCTACTATTGGTGGCAACACCAATCTGTAAATCACTTCTCCCCTCTTTTATGTCCACAAGGTATGACGGTTCGCGTCTAGGGTACTCTAAACCTGATCTACTCCATATCAGAATTCTAGAAGTTTGCGTGTCGCTTTTATAAACGCCATCTGGCGGCTCAGCCCAACTATCACCACATATACCATGCTATTCCAACGCTACGGTCTATTATAATACCGTTCATAAAATGCCTCACAAAGGCCATTAGACAGGGTCAACTCATACAATACATCTCAACTTATCATAACACGGAAGCTCGATCAAAGAGAAGGTATCATGTCTACCCTTATTCCCTACCTCACACACATGCTCCTTGCACGGTATCCAAGATTAAGGAGTCCTCACCAGCTGAACAACTATCCGAGGATGAACTGTCATGAAAGATAACTGGTCTCATCCGCAACACAATCCCGCTACCCAATAATTTCCGAGATGAATCACTCATCTCGATCCGTGATAATTATACTCGGTATCCCAGGTACCCCTCCCCCCATATCATTAAGTGGACTCGACAACTAGCCGAATCATCGGCCCTCTTTTGCTATCTGGTGTAAAATACGTTAACCCTTCGGTCGGTCCATCATGACCAAACACGTCACAACCGTTACATGGTCGCAAACCGGTAATAACCTCTATAGAGGTGTCCTCCCACTGCCACTACATAACCTGCAGTGGACGAAGTCTTCTTTTTCGTCTTATGGTGCTCAAACTTGGCCTGTCGACGGGTCCCACAGTGGCCATGTACTTAGCCACCTCAACCTTAAGGCCCTCTCACCAATGTGAACATCAACAGACCGGAAACCTCTTATCAGCATCAGGGTGATCCGATAGGGGTAGTCTGAGTCTCTCAAAGGCTCTATCTCAACTCTCCGTCATAAGTATACATGGACGCTCCTGGCGTCTCAACCAACTGTTAACCCAAAAAGGTAACTATAGGGTCTCCCTTAGGATCTTCTATCCCGGATCTTTCTCAAAGTCATTCAAATCTCACGACAATGTTGGATCTTTCACATATCATCTTCATTACCTAAACTGAGACTTAATTGTTAGTTAAGTTGTTGCTTCCACTTGAAGCGTCCTCTTACTAAGTGTATCGGTGATTACCTTCACCTACCTTGAATGATACCAAACCATAAGAATGGAGTCCTTAAGCAATTATAACCCTCCTCCGGTGGTACTCACTCTTGTTAAGTGACTATACATACACATATCGTACTCTTTATCGTTCCTACATGTCTAGCATGTCACTTCATAGCCAAACCGACATCACCACAAGCACATGCCCTAATGCGGCTAACATTCGACCCTTCATCGGTCATCCTCCTTAAATGCTCCCAACTGCTTCTTCGGATTCTAGTAATTCTCCCCGGTCACGCCTCAGACTCTGTGATCTAATTCATTTCCTCAAAAAGGAGAAAGTGTCAAAACCATCCCGCAACTTGGCGGGTATGGCCCACCAACTTGTAAGTTCATTTCTCTTCCACATACCTTGCAGGTATTACCGAACTACCATCCTATTCTCGTATGATCAACTGGGTATTCTCAACACCACTACGTCCTTTAAGAGGTCACCTCGGACGTCCCAACCCGTTTAGATAACTTTGCTCATCCCGCATAACCTGTGTTATCGTCGTCCCATGTCAGCTTGATCCTCCCAAATTCTGAGAATACACCAAAGCATCGTCAATTCCGAACATAAGAATCATTCGTGGGACTCATGCACACATAACCGTCATTACTTAACATTAGATTATGGTCCACCTCTTACAACATCGCTTACTAGTCTGCAACATTTTAGCATAAGCTTAGGGTCCACCTTGGAACCACCCGGAACCCCAACCGAATGTCATTACCGCAACTCGATTCAAAACCCCAATGAAAGCACTTCTATATATGCCAACTCAACAATCGCACTTGCGAGTCAACCTGGATTCACTACAACTTGTAGCAACCATACCGGTCCGAAACATTGTCTTACCTAAGTCCTTTCCTTTCTCCGCCCAACTTGGGTGACATCTCGACTGTAAATCGATCATACCAACATCGTAATCATGTGTAACCAGTTCAACGAGTTGTCCACTACGGGACGAAGGCACTTATCCTCATTGGTAGCCTTACGCGATTCTCGATAGCCAAAGTACAACTTTTCCGCCTTGTACCCTCCCTCAAAACTCGTACCCGAATGCCCTGAAGGGAAGGCCGAAAGAAATTCTCATTCAATACTACTAAAACCTCCAACTCATAAATCTCAAGTACCATCACCTTAAGCTTAAAGCTTATAACGTTACCATAACCTCATAGTGAGTCTAGAAATTTGGACTCATACCTAGTTCGCGACACCTGTCACTCGTTGCATATGAACAAAATACCTTGCATCTTCTTTACGTACTTTCCCATTTGCGTAAAGAAACTAGGGAAGCTTCACCTTCCTCCAGATACACTGGATCATTTTATCAAGCTCAAGCCTTAAAGGTTTCAATCTACGCTATTCCTCCATATGCCAATTTCAAGGCCACCTTACCACTTACACCGAACCACCGGAAATCCTCAAAGCTCTCATTACCCCTCCTTCATGTCATAGACTTGTCTACTCTTCCCATCTAGGCCCATCAATAGACAACCCGCACAAGTGCGTTCTTGGTTGTCACCGATCAGCTTATGTTTGACCTTTTTCCCGGTCAACGACCTACCTTTTTCTACACTTTCATGTCACTACTCTCTTGAAGACTACCCTCCTTGGGGTACTCCATTTCAACTCTTTCCCCATTCCATATTCCTTCCTCTTCCATAAGGTAGTCATACTCTCTTCGGCCTCGCGGGCCGTATAACTCGCCTTCATAGTATTAACCACACCTTATGTTATCTTGTAGGTGTGACTTCTCAAGCTTCTAACGTCACTCATTAACCGCTCACTTTTCTCTTGATTTTTTTATTTTTTATTTTTTATTTTTTATTTTATTTTATTTTAATTTAATTTTTTTTAATTTAATTTTTTTTTTAATTTTTTTTTTTGCATCATTTATCTTCTCGGGATCGCGTCTGCTCACTCTTGTTTCTTTTTGGTCTTTCTTAGCCTTATCACCCAACGAAAGCGGTCAACTCCACTTAAGGGAGTTCTACCATGTGAATTCTCACCACGCCATTCTCTTCACAACTCTCATATGTCCGACGAAGTTATCATCTCATAATCTTGTAATGTTGACACTTCCTCTTTTGGTACAACCGTAAGCTTATCTTACAATATCTTAAATCTTTCGCAAATAATTCAATAACACTTCTTGTCTTGTCTCTAAAGCTTAGGAGCGTCTAAGGAAAGCTTCGCATCTTCATAGAATATCACATTTAACTTTGTTAGACGTACTCTTCTCCTCCTCCATTCACATCTTTAATGGTCCAACGTCTTCTTCAAAAACTCAAATTTGCCATATCTATTGGTCTCGTTATCTACCAATCATGATTGCCCAAATCGTGATACACAAATCGGTACTTGAGCATACTCACCCTCAGATGTAAACTATCCTAAGCCAAGCGACATCATTTAGTGGACTGTCATGAAAGATAACTGGTCTCATCCGCAACACAATCCCGCTACCCAATAATTTCCGAGATGAATCACTCATCTCGATCCGTGATAATTATACTCGGTATCCCAGGTACCCGTCCCCCCCATATCATTTAGTGGACTCGACAACTAGCCGAATCATCGGCCCTCTTTTGCAATCTGGTGTAAAAAACGTTAACCCTTTGGTCGGTCCATCATGACCAAACACGTCACAACCGTTACATGGTTGCAAACCGGTAATAACCTCTATAGAGGTGTCCTCCCACTGCCACTACATAACCTGCGGTGGATGAAGTCTTCTTTTTCGTCTTATGGTGCTCAAACTTGGCCTGTCGACGGGTCCCATAGTGGCCATGTACTTAGCCACCTCAACCTTAAGGCCCTCTCACCAATATGAACATCAACAGACCGGATACCTCTTATCAGCATCAGGGTGATCCGATAGGGGTAGTCTGAGTCTCTCAAAGGCTCTATCTCAACTCTCCGTCATAAGTATACATGGACGCTCCTGGCGTCTCAACCAACTGTTAACCCAAAAAGGTAACTATAGGGTCTCCCTTAGGATCTTCTATCCCGGATCTTTCTCAAAGTCATTCAAATCCCACGATTCTGTTGGATCTTTCACATATCATCTTCATTACCTAAACTGAGACTTAATTGTTAGTTAAGTTGTTGCTTCCACTTGAAGCGTCCTCTTACTAAGTGTATCGGTGATTACCTTCACCTACCTTGAATGATACCAAACCATAAGAATGGAGTCCTTAAGCAATTCTAACCCTCCTCCGGTGGTACTCACTCTTGTTAAGTGACTATACATACACATATCGTACTCTTTATCGTTCCTACATGTCTAGCATGTCACTTCATAGCCAAACCGACATCACCACAAGCACATGCCCTAACGCGGCTAACATTCGACCCTTCGTCGGTCATCCTCCTTAAATGCTCCCAACTGCTTCTTCGGATTCTAGTAATTCTCCCCGGTCACGCCTCAGACTCTGTGATCTAATTCATTTCCTCAAAAAGGAGGAAGTGTCAAAACCATCCCGCAACTTGGCGGGTATGGCCCACCAACTTGTAAGTTCATTTCTCTTCCACATACCTTGCAGGTATTACCGAACTACCATCCTATTCTCGTATGATCAACTGGGTATTCTCAACACCGCTACGTCCTATAAGACGTCACCTCGGACGTCCCAACCCGTTTAGATAACTTTGCTCATCCCGCATAACCTGTGTTATCGTCGTCCCATGTCAGCTTGATCCTCCCAAATTCTGAGAATACACCAAAGCATCGTCAATTCCGAACATAAGAATCATTCGTGGGACTCATGCACACATAACCGTCATTACTTAACATTAGATTATGGTCCACCTCTTACAACATCGCTTACTAGTCTGCAACATTTTAGCATAAGCTTAGGGTCCACCTTGGAACCACCTGGAACCCCAACCGAATGTCATTACCGCAACTCGATTCAAAACCGCAATGAAAGCACTTCTATATACGCCAACTCAACAATCGCACTTGCGAGTCCACCTGGATTCACTACAACTTGTAGCAACCATACCGGTCCGAAACATTGTCTTACCTAAGTCCTTTCCTTTCTCCGCCAACTTGCAAATCCACCTAGTTCGCGACACCTATCACTCGTTGCATATGAACAAAACACCTTGCATCTTCTTTACGTACTTTCCCATTTGCGTAAAGCAACTAGGGAAGCTTCACCTTCCTCCAGATCCACTAGATCATTTTATCAAGCTCAAGCCTTAAAGGTTTCAATCTACGCCATTCCTCCATATGCCAATTTCAAGGCCACCTTACCACTTACACCGAACCACCGGAAATCCTCAAAGCTCTCATTACCCCTCCTTCATGTCATAGACTTGTCTACTCTTCCCATCTAGGCCCATCAATAGACAACCCGCACAAGTGCGTTCTTGGTTGTCACCGATCAGCTTATATTTGACCTTTTTCCCGGTCAATGACCTACCTTTTTCTACACTTTCATGTCACTACTCTCTTGAAGACTACCCTCCTTGGGGTACTCCATTTCAACCCTTTCCCCATTCCATGTTCCTTCCTCTTCCATAAGGTAGTCATACTCTCTTCGGCCTCGCGGGCCGTATAACTCGCCTGCATAGTATTAACCACACCTTATGTTATCTTGTAACGTCACTCATTAACCGCTCGCTTTTCTCTTGATTTTTTTATTTTTTATTTTTTATTTTTTATTTTATTTTTTTTTAAATTTTTTTTCAATTTTTATTTTATTTTTTTAATTTTTTTTTGCATCACTTATCTTCTCGGGATCGCGTCTGCTCACTCTTCTTTCTTTTTGGTCTTTCTTAGCCTTATCACCCATCGAAAGCGGTCAACTCCACTTAAGGGAGTTCTACCATGTGAATTCTCACCACGCCATTCTCTTCACAACTCTCATATGTCCGACGAAGTTATCATCTCATAATCTTGTAATGTTTACACTTCCTCTTTTGGTACTACCGTAAGCTTATCTTACAATATCTTAAATCGTTCGCAAATAATTCAATCACACTTCTTATCTTGTCTCTAAAGTTTAGGAGCGTCTAAGGAAAGCTTCGCATCTTCATAGAATATCACATTTAACTTTGTTAGACGTACTCTTCTTCTCCTCCATTCACATCTTTAATGGTCCAGCGTCTTCTTGAAAAACTCAAATTTGTCATATCTATTGGTCTGGTTATCTACCAATCATGGTTCCTTCCGAACCACTTCTGCACATTAATGTTACTTCTTTTTCTTGTATGGTCTTCATCTCGATTTCTCTTTTCTACTCGTTCATCCTTTGTCTATGTGATCTCAAGTCCTTCTCTTCAACATCCTTTTAAAAGGAACCCGAGAAACACCAAGGTGATTGCCCAAAACGTGATACACAAATCGGTACTTGAGCATACTCACCCTCAGATGTAAACTATCCTAAGCCAAGCGACATCATCCAAGGGGCGATGATAGCTTTCTATCATCTCGACTATAAGGTCTAGCAACCCTATGTCACTATATATCCTAGTATACGTATATGACTATATAAGTCTTATGTCCACATTGCTATAAGCAGCATATCACATCCAAGCAAAACTATTACAACAAAACAAGGTCCCAACACTTATATGATATCATCACGCATAACTATAATCCACATATGATAATAGTCCAACAACATCCGAAGTCCACTATACATATTTACACACACACACAAACACACACATATATATATATATATATATACTAAAAATCTAATAAACTAAGCTGCCGAGATCCGCGGAAGGAGTGGTGGTCCGTACATTCTACCCTGACTGACTATGCTCGTGATTTTGAAAGCGAAAATGTCAAAACCCTTGGGGGTTCTGTTTATTCCTCATTCGGCCTTTAGAAGATTACGAGTGTCATTGTTGTCAACCTAGGGCTCTGATACCACTTTTGTAACACCCCGAATCCATGGGATTCAGAGCGCTACGGGTTTGGACCGCACAATGGGTCCCGGCCCTTAGCCTGACAACAATTTAACTGGATCTTACAACAAGACACAAATAAAGGCAAAACCAAAATTCATTTTAATGCAATGATATGAACCCCAAAAGAAAACAACGAAAGACTTCAGCCGAGATAAAACGCTAAAGGCAACCGCCATACACGCGACATACATAATACCCTAAACAATACATAAAAACAACCCCCAAAACCCATCCTAAAATGTACGGACCCCGGCTGCCCACTTTTCCGGATCTCTCGGCCGCGCCCCTAACCTACAAGGCAACTACAACGTATATCGGTATAAAACCGTTAGCTAGCATTCAAGGCATTAGAATCATGGTATTGGCACACACACACATAAGGCATCATAAACACACAACGTTTTCCCAAACACACAATCCGGTTTATTATCTTTTTATTATTAGGTCATATCCCGTTCTAATTCAACTTCTTTTGTGACACGAGAATCTTAAAGATCTCGCCCTTGTCCCCTTTCACCATACGGGTTTGTACTTGATGCGGATCAGCATCACCCGATGGGCTGGTCGCAAGGCACCTCCCAGTCATCCCCATTTTGGACTGGACAAGCGGTCACCGCCCGTTATCATACACTTGGGCCAAATATAAACATATAAAGTCGGTGGTCCTATTACCGGTTTAGATGTTATAACATAAGCAATAAACACACACATAAACAATAAACACACACCACCAAACACGCATTGAAACTAATACAGAGAATACGAGCTAAATAAGTCCGAAGACTTACCTGTACTAGGTCAAGTCCAATCAACGATATCTCTTTGCTACATATGGGTCCAATCTCAACTGTTTGGTCATAACATGGAACTTGTATCAATAACATATCCAACACCTAAGAAGTTTTCACTTCTAAGTTAATAACGCTCATCTGAAAGAAAACACTAACTAGCCTTACTTGGCGAAACGAAAATTATAAACCTGGATCCAAAACCCTAAAAGTCTAGCACGTCTCAAGAATTTTCACTGAGATCCCCAATACAAAAAGTCCAACTCTTAAAAGAAAAAGATCTAGTGAGTTGAAAAGATTTCCGACTTTCATACGTCCTTAAGACTCAGATCAAGGTCATACCTTGACTTAACTAAAATGCTTTACTCAATCCAAAAGAATTCCAAGGAACTCCTAAGAGCACTAAGCATGTCTACTCCTAGCTAGATAACCAAAAGTCCCAAAAATGTATCACTAAGACTTACCAATGTATACATAAATTATCATAACAACCTACAAGGTTAAAACAAAAGTAAAAGGAATACTCATTCTAACTACTCCTTACTAAACTCCTTACTAAACTCTAGATATGCCGAAAAGTCCACTACATAAATCTTTTCATAAGTTCTTACAATAGTTTTAAGAAGTTATACCGTGTCCAAGATTCAATACTATCAAAGCACCTATTTCAAATCATTAATCCAATATTTAACTCGACCTCATCGCTAGCCTACAAGCATTCATCTATTACCTTCATATAATGCACAACATTAATCTCCACAACTTACATACCCTTCATAACCACTCGATATATACAAACATCTCTACTAACAAAGCACCAACACATACATTCTCATCAATTATAACACCTAACAATACTCAACAAACCTTAAACATAATTAAGCCATACAACTCCATACATCATCACTAATCCTTATCATTAATCCTGATTAAATCACAAATATCCCAAACCTCAAAATCAATTCCTGTAAAACCTCACCGATTGTTTTTCGCAACCAGCTGTAGAGGAGGATCGCGATCTTGGCCGGAATACCCAGGCGACTAGCGTTGGAGAAGAGTCCTGGTGGCTCCTGAACTGGAAACATGGAGGGAGTCTCCGTCCTTGAGCACTGTGGCCTCAAGTAGAGCCCGTAGAAACCCGGTAGTGCCGGCAGCGACACGTCCTCCCTAGCATTGGCTTGGGGTGGCGGCGGCTGCTTTTCAGAGGACACAAGAAGGGGAACGCAGGTCCTGGCGGCGGCAAGGCACCCGTCTGCAACACAGCAAGATCCCGGCGATGTTCTGCAGTGGCGTCCTGCAGCGGCGGAACCCTCGCCTGCCGATCTGCTGTGAAGGAGGCTGTTAGCATGAAATATTGTGATATTTTAGGCACGTTTTCTAATCGCAATTGATTCATATTGATAGTCTTTGATTGAGCTTTATGCATATATGAGCTAGTATTGCCTATATTGTCGATATGGATGTCTACACGAGTTCTATGTTGATTATAGGTGATTTGGAGCTATTTCCGAACGGAATTGAGCAAAGGAGAGTTGAGTTGATGTGTCCATAGACCAAGGGCACCTTTTGGAAGCAATTTGGAGTATTAGATTGAGGAATGCACGAATGAAGGCAAGAATCACGGTTTTACCCTAAATTACGGCCGTGGATCTTGATGCAGAATTCGATGTTCATTCCAGGGGATATTACGGCCGTGGAAGCTATCCGTGTTTGTTTCCACGCCTCAAAATTACGGTCGTGGAAACTTCCACGACCGTGATCTTGGCGAATCTTTTCGCCACTTTCGAAGCCATAATCTTTTGAAGATTGGGCCGGGCCGACGTTTTGCCCTGCATTATAAAAAGGACGGATGAAGCAAGATTCCGTCACCTCGCTCCCGCACTTACGACCTTTCAACCCTAAGTTTAGCGGCAAAAACGCAAGCTTAGCAACATACAAACCCTCATTTTTGGAGGTGATTTGGAAGAATTCATTGAAGTTCCAAAGTTCGTGTCGGAGAGTCGCTGTTGTGATCTTCGTGTGGAAGATCGAAGTTTCTTGAAGGATTTCGCAAGAAGATTCCTCTTCTTGCTTAGGTTTGATTTAGGATCGGATTGACATCCCGTTTCCTTTCTTTCCTAAGATTGTGATTGTTTATCTCGTTTTACATCTTTTGATAAACACTTGTTCTTGGCTGTGATTCTGAGATTCGATTGAAGATTATTGATAGTTCTTGAAAATTCCCATTTTCTATCCTTTAAATCTTGAATTAATATCAATATGACTGTTATTGGCTAAAAACCCTTAACAATTCTAAGGTGAAGGGTTGATAGTTGTGGCTTAGATGATGATAGATCGATCGTAAACAGATTAGACCCTGAGAGTTAGAGAATCGTCGCCGAAAACCCTAAATCACGGGCTGTTCTTGAGTTCCACGACCGTGGAATCTCAAGAACTAACCGTGATTTTCCTTAAGTCTACGAGCCTGCTTTTATCTTGATCCAAAGTTAAAGATTTGCTTTAGCTTAGTTTAGACTTGTCTTTTCTAGGTGGTAGTGAAGCCTCAACAACCTCTACCTCGATTGTGAGCCTCAACAACCTCAATCGGATAAGTTAGTCTTGATCTTTAGATCATAGGTTTGGGTATTTGATGTTAATCCTTGTCCTTAGAACCTTTCTATATTGAGCCTCATCAACCTGTATAGGAAGAGTCTTTTGGGTGAGTTATATAAGGTTTTTGGAACCTCAACCGTACGATTACCTTACATTAGTATACCTTTGCATATCTTAACTCTGTCTTTACATCATTAGTATATCTTGAATCGATTGCCACAGCTGGATACCTGGATCTTTAGGATTGTTGTTTTCCCAATATATTTGCAAAACTCTCATAATAACCGCTTGATAACCTGCAATCGAGTTCGTTCCACCCAAATCCCTGTGTTCGATACTCTGGAATTCTTGCTTAACTATATCGATCCGTACACTGCGGGTTCGCTTGCTTGATTTCAGTTTTATAAATATAAAGCTTATTTGCACACACCTCTAGGGGCGAACAAGTTTTTGGCGCCGTTGCCGGGGATTTGGCTTCGACCGAATCCGGTAGCCGGTTGTCAAGCTTGGGAGCTTGCTCTCGTTATTTGATTTTTCTTTGAGTGTATGCGCAGGTCTAGGAACACCGGAGATCTCTTACCTCTTGATCAAGAGTTAGAGAAAACCTTGAGGCAAAAGCGCAAGGAAAAGAGGATGGCTCAAGAAAACGAAAGCGATCTTCAAACTAAGTTGGCGGAGAAGGAAGCTCAACTCCGATGGAATGAGTCTTTCCTCCAAGACGAAATGGATCGTCATCAAACTCAAGTTAACGGTCTACAAGACGTGATCGCCCAAATGACGATAAAGATGAGCGATCTTGAAAATAAAGTGGGGAAGAAGTCCTCGAGAAGA
This sequence comes from Fagopyrum homotropicum, assembly GCA_033239125.1. NCBI lineage: Eukaryota > Viridiplantae > Streptophyta > Magnoliopsida > Caryophyllales > Polygonaceae > Fagopyrum > Fagopyrum homotropicum. The sequence continues at coordinate 88,303,078 of BSWB01000006.1, forward strand.
AGGACAAGGTCTAGAAGAAGAAACCACTCATCCACCGATGATAGTGATTCTTTCATGCCTCCTTTAGAAGAAATTGATCCCACGATCAATATAAATCCTTTCAATCAACAAGGAGCTGCTAACCGTCGCATTCCACCTAGAAATGCGAGGGTCGAACGTGTGGATAATGAGCCAAGAACTCTTGGCCAGCGGATGGATCCAACACAACAACCACGCCGTTTAGGTGTGAACTTTGATGCTGAAGATGTACAAGGGTTTAGCTTCAACCCTCAAGTCATCACTCTTGTTCGCCAAAGCCAGTTTGGCGGTACAAGCACCGAATCTCCACACCAACACTTGCAAAACTTTGAGTGTATGATGGAGACGATGAGGCCAAAGAGCGCCACTACCAACAGCTATAAGCTCAAACCTTTCTTTTTCTCTTTGAAAGGGAAAGCGCTATCTTGGTACCAAGCTCTTCCTAGTGGAAAGCTAGAGACGTGGGAAGACCTCTCCGCAGAGTTTCTCACCAAGTTCTTTCCGCCCTCCAAAACGGCGGAACTTAGAGGTAAGATTAATGCTTTTTCTATGAGACCTAACGAAAGTTTGTTTCAATCTTGGGAAAGGTTTCAGGATTTGCTCTTGGATTGCCCTCATCATGGCATATCCAAGCTTGCCTTGCTGGAAATTTACTACAAGGGGCTGGATGCGGGAACGCAATTCAACCTCCAATCCCTCTCATGTGGAACGTTCATGGACATGAGAGAAGATGACGCTTGGGACTTCATTGAGAAGCAAGCAAGAGTCATAGAGAAGTATTCCCACCGGAAAGTGGAGGGAAATCGTGTGGAGCAAGGAGCAAAGCTCACACATGAAGCTCAAAATCAAATTTTCTCCCTCAACAATGAGATCAAAGAGTTGAAGGAGACTATCAAGACCAACTTCCCAAAGCAACAAGAGAAGGATGTTGGCTATTTGGGCAACAACAACGGCGGTGATAACACCAACCGCAACAACAACAACCGGAACAATAACCGGAACAACAATTGGAATGGAAACAACAACAACCGGAACAACAACAATTGGAACAACAATCGGGGTTCGAACAACAACAATTGGCGCTCCAATCAGCAAAATTCCGGTAACTCCCATCCTTCCAATTCCAATCCACTAACTCCACCCTCTTCTTCCTCTACTCCTTTGAAAAGCCAGGGGCAATCATCAAATGGAGGAAACAACACGGGAAAAGAGAAGCCGGATCCCATGTTGGAGACGATCTTGGGAAAGCTTCAAGGGTTGGAGAACCGCATCATCAAGGTTGATGATCAAATTTCTAAGGTTGACAAAGCTCAAAAGGTTTTGGAAAATCAAATGTTCAACCATGCGGAGGAAGTTCCTAGAAATCAAGGGAAGCTTCCAGGAAAGACGGAGGACAACCCTAAGGGAAGGGTAATGGCAATTACAACTAGGAGCGGAGTGACTACCACCGATCCGCAGCCTACGTTTGTTGAAGTCCCCGTAGAGAAAAGTAAAGAAAAGGGGAAGGAGAAGGAAGATATCTATGTTCCTCCTCCGGCTTTCAAACCTCCCCTACCATTCCCTCAATCTAGAGCGCGAGCACGCCTAGACAAGCAATTCGGTAAGTTCATAGAACTCATGAGCAAATTGCATATTAACATACCTTTCATTGATGCTATTGTAGGTATGCCGGCTTATGGCAAGTTCTTGAAGGAGCTCCTCTCTAACAAGAGGAAGCTAGAAGATTTTGGAGAAGTCAAGATGAGTTCGGACTCTTCGGACCTCATCAAGACTATGAAGGAGAAAATGCCCCCAAAGCTGAAAGATCCGGGGTCATTTTGTATTCCCATTGGAGTGGGGGAGGTCACATATGACGCTTTATGTGACTTGGGAGCAAGTGTGAGCATCTTACCACTTGCATTGTGCAGGAAGATCGGTTTAGGCGACCCTAAACCGGTGAAGATGACGTTATACATGGCGGATCGATCCATTACTCGTCCCGTCGGTATTGTAGAAGACGTCCCGGTCAAGCTAGGCAAGTTCTTTGTCCCAATTGACTTTGTCGTGCTTGACATTCCTGCGGATAGTCCGGTCCCGATCATACTCGGAAGACCGTTTCTCGCAACTTCCGGCTGCATGGTCGATTGCAAGAATGGGAGACTCGCTTTTGACATTGGGGAAGAGAAAGTAGAATTCGTTCTTTCCACTCTAGTGAAGGAGCCAATCTTTGATGAGGAGATTTACAATTTCCAAGACGAAGAAGGTTTATCTAGGGAGGAGGTAAGTGCGATTCTCTTTAACGATCCTTTGCAAAAGGTTATTACTATGAGTCTAACCGATGTAGGAGGAGAAGAAGAGTGCAAAGAGGAAATTGAAGCCTTAGAGGCACAAGAAGAGATGCATGAAGTGGAGTTTGAGAAACTCCACGATGAGGCAGAAAACACTCGAATCCACGGTCATACTCTGTATTCCACGGCCGTGGATTCCATGACCAAATTCGACCTCCATTCCAGAGGATATTACGGCCGTGGAAAACCAGAGGAAACCGTGATTTTGACCGTGGAAAAGGACGATCGACACACTTCTTCAACTTCCTCTGATTCTTCTCCAATCCACTCAACATCCTTAGAAGCTTCCAAGGAAACATCGGAAGCCCCTCAAGGATCATTAGAAGTTCCGAAAGCAATGGAACTTAAACCACTTCCTACTCATCTAAGGTACGCTTTTCTTGGATCTAATTCTACCTTTCCGGTTATCGTTAGTTCCGAATTAAGCATAGATGAACATGAACAGCTCATGATTGTCCTTAGGAAACATAGAAAAGCCATAGGCTACACTATTGAGGACTTAGTAGGAATCAAACCCTCCCTATGCATGCACAAAATACTAATGGAGGAGGACTTTAGAACTTCAAGACAACCTCAAAGGCGGTTGAATCCGACCATGAAGGAGGTTGTCAAGAAAGAAATTCTTAAACTTCTTGATGCAGGTATCATCTATCCTATCTCCGATAGCAAGTGGGTGAGCCCGGTTCAAGTGGTTCCGAAGAAGGGAGGAATGACGGTCATCACCAATAAGAACAACGAACTCATTCCTACCCGAACCGTGACTGGATGGCGAATGTGCATAGACTACCGCAAGCTCAACAATGCAACGCGGAAGGACCACTTTCCATTGCCATTCATCGATCAAATGCTTGAAAGGTTAGCACAACATTCATACTTTTGCTACCTTGACGGTTATAGTGGTTTCTTTCAGATCCCGATACATCCGGATGATCAAGAGAAGACCACATTCACGTGCCCTTGGGGTACGTTCGCTTATAGGAGAATGCCGTTCGGACTTTGCAACGCCCCAGCCACCTTCCAACGGTGCATGATGGCCATCTTCTCCGAATATGTGGAGGAAATCATGGAAGTCTTCATGGACGACTTCTCCGTTTACGGTTCCTCCTTTAACGATTGTCTTTCCAACCTTTCTCTTGTTTTGCAAAGATGTGAAGACACTAACCTAGTTCTTAATTGGGAGAAGTGTCAATTCATGGTTAAGGAAGGAATCGTTTTAGGTCACTTAGTCTCTAGTAGAGGGATAGAGGTAGATAAAGCTAAAATAGAGACCATAGAGAAACTTCCTCCCCCAATTTCGGTGAAGGGAATAAGAAGTTTCCTAGGACATGCTGGATTTTATAGACGTTTCATTCAAGACTTTTCTAAGATATCAAAGCCTCTCACTAATCTATTAATGAAGGATGCGGTTTTTGAGTTTTCACAGGAATGTCTAGATGCGTTCAACACCATTCGGCAAGCTCTAATTTCAGCACCCATTATCCAACCCCCGGATTGGACTCTCCCTTTCGAGATTATGTGTGATGCTAGTGACGTAGCCATTGGAGCTGTTCTTGGGCAACGAAAGGAAGGACGAACCCACGCCATATACTATGCTAGCAAGACGCTAGACGAAGCCCAGCTCAACTACGCCACTACGGAAAAAGAGTTTCTAGCCATTGTCTATGCTATTGATAAGTTTCGCTCTTATCTTGTAGGTGCAAAGGTGATTGTCTACACGGATCATGCTGCGATCCGATACCTCCTTGCAAAGAAAGATGCGAAGCCAAGGCTGATTAGATGGATTCTCCTCCTACAAGAATTCGATCTTGAGATCCGCGACAAGAAAGGCTCGGAAAATTCTGTTGCGGATCATTTGAGTCGTCTAACACATCTAGAGGACGATCATCTACCCATTGATGACTCCTTTCCGGACGAACACCTACACATCATAGAAGAGTGCATCAAGGTAGTCTCCAAAGGTAACGAACCATGGTTTGCTGATTTTGTTAACTATTTAGTTTGCCAGGAGATACCACCCGGACTATCATACGCACAAAGGAAGAAGTTCTTCAAGGATGTCCGGGAATACCATTGGAACGAGCCTCTCCTCTTTAAGAGAGGTCCGGATGGCATCATCCGGCGATGTGTGCCGGAAGATGAGATGCAAAGTGTCATCCGTCATTGTCATTCACTACCTTGTGGAGGACATGCTAGTTCGAACAAAACTAGCGCAAAGGTATTGCAATCTGGATTTTATTGGCCTACTTTATTTAAAGATGTGCAATCCTTTGTTTCTTGTTGCGATGCTTGTCAAAGAACAGGCAATATCTCTAGGAGGAACGAGATGCCCCTCAACAACATCCAAGAGGTGGAGATTTTCGACGTTTGGGGAGTCGACTTCATGGGACCATTCCCTTCTTCTTGTGGAAACCAATACATACTATTGGCGGTAGATTATGTCTCTAGATGGGTCGAAGCAATTGCCTCTCCCACAAATGATGCCATGGTGGTGGTCAAGTTCTTCAACAAGACCATTTTTCCGCGATTCGGGACGCCAAGGACAATCATTAGTGATGGAGGTTCTCACTTCATAGCCCGTCGCTTTGAAGCTCTTCTAGCCAAGTATGGGGTTACTCACAAGATCGCTACCCCTTACCATCCACAAACGAGTGGACAAGTCGAGATCTCAAATAGGGAGATCAAGGGAATTCTAGAGAAGACGGTTTCAAGGACTAGGAAGGATTGGTCCTTGAAGCTAGATGATGCATTGTGGGCATACCGGACTGCATACAAGACTCCCATAGGAACCACACCTTACAACCTCGTGTATGGAAAGTCTTGTCATTTGCCGGTAGAGCTAGAGCACAAAGCGTTTTGGGCTATCAAATGGCTGAATTTCGGCATGAAGGAAGCGGGAGAGAAGCGTCTCCTAGACATCAACGAGCTGGATGAACTCCGTTTGAACGCCTATGAAAACGCTAAGATCTACAAGGAAAGAGCAAAGCGTTGGCATGATAAGCATATCATCCCAAAGGACTTGCAAGAAGGAGATCAAGTTCTCCTCTTCAATTCGAGACTTCGCCTCTTTCCAGGTAAGTTAAAATCTCGTTGGACTGGACCTTTTCTAATTAAGCGTATTTTCCCCCATGGTGCAGTTGAAGTATGGGGTGAAGCTAGCGGAAGTTTTAAGGTGAACGGTCAACGACTCAAGAAGTACTCACCGGAACTCCAAGCTGAGGAGTTTGCACCTACCGCACTCGAATAAGTGCGAGATTGGTCTAGCTACGGACCTTAAACAAAGCGCTTCTTGGGAGGCAACCCAAGGTATTGTATTTTCGTTTTTGCTTTCGATTCATAGTTTAGTTTAGAATAGAAGTTTTTGCTTTATTTTTGCCTCGATTTCTTCCGGTATGTTCGTGTTTTTGGTTGTAGGATCGATGGAAAAGAAGAAGGGAGGGATAATGACGAAGAGAAGTGACGAAATTTGGACTTTGAAGCTTTACAGAGAGTTCCACGGTCTAAATTACGGTCGTCATAGCTACAGTGGCCGTAATTCTCAAAAGCCTGTGAAAAATCACAAAAATTACGGGTCCGTACATTTCCACGGCCGTGGAATGCCCCGACAAACCGTGATTTTTGAAATTTTGCCTGCGAGTATAAAAGCCACACTTCACCACAAAAACACCACAAAATCCCCAATTTCCACGCCCTAAATACCGAAAACACGCAGCTCATCCCAAATCTTCATTCTCTAATCGTTTTTAACGATCCTTCTTCCTAAACTGAAGCAAATCCAACCAAGAACAAGATCCAAGCAACGAATCACGCGGAAAACGATCAACAATTCCGCATTTTGGATTTCTCAATCCGAAAAAGAGGTTTTTGCTCTCTTCTTGATTCTAGTCGTTTTTGTTCGTTTTTGTTAGAGATTTTTAGGGAGAACTGATTGAGATTGGAAGAAATTAGATTAGGACTGCCTGTTGTGGAGTTTGATTGCTGATTTGCTGAGGATTGAGAAATTCCGTGTCGAATTACGGTCTACACAGATTCCACGGCCGTGGTTTAGGAAGAACAGACCGTAATTCTCAACAGAATGGATTTCGTGAGGAGAGTTTCGGGGAGGATTAAAGAAAAGAAAGGGGAACAGAATAAGAAGAGAAAGGGTAACCCCTCCACATCTAGGGCACCACCACCACCCTCATCCCCTTCACCTTCACCCCCATCTTCACCTCCATCCTCACCACCTCCATCCAGCATCCCGATCATACACGAAAACCACCAAGCTGCATTTGAGAGGATAGAGAAGAGGGCAGTGATTGGCCCTAGGTACTTGTTGTTGGAGGATCTTCATCCTCTCAACATAGTGGATGACCTTACTTGGCTCTTGGATAGAGCCGGTTTGCTTGTCTTCACGAACATTCGTGAGGACGCTTATGAGGAGATCACCCGAGAGGTTGTGACGTCTTTTGAGCACAGCCATGTCGATAGGACTGTCTCCTTCCGTCTCATGAATAGAGACTACCAGCTTAGCATTGTTGAGTTCGGGACCATCTTTGGGTTCCATGAGACCTACAACGGTCGCCTCCCTAGGAACGTTTCTGCTAAGGATTTTTGGGAGGATGTGGCGATGATCTATGCCGACGAGGACCGTTGGCATCCAGCTGATACCAAGGCCAAATTGATGTACCATTTGGCCTTGAAGATAGCTCACCGTGTTCTTTCGGAGTGTCTCTTTCCTAGGACGGAGACGCCCCAAAAGATCAAGACGGATGAGCTATTCCTTCTCTATGCTATGCTCCACGGATGCCGCGCCGATTGTGCTACTCTTTTGGCGGCGACAATGAGCAAGCTCAAGAACAAGTCGAGAGGGAACATTGGATACGGTGGGATAGTGACCCACATAGCTAGGACTTTTGGAGTGGACTTCTCGGCTTGCACACGTATACCGGCAGTTCCATTAGGGCTACACGCTTTCATGGTTAGGGGACTCATCTTCCCCACACATAGAGGTCCGCCTTATGCGGGCATGCCCTGGGAGAGTAGGACCGGTAGGGGTATTGAGTGGCTGCCGGAGTATTCCATTGTGGCGGGACGCCACAACTGGAAGGAGACGTTCGCTGCGATGCATGCGAACAGGCTTGTAGCTCCCCCTTACGTTCCACCGCCGGTAGTAGATGAGGAGGATATGGGAGATCAGTATGAGAGTGGTGGAGGAGCAGAGCAGGAGTTCGGCACGTTTCCGGATCAGCCGGATACGGCCCAGGATGTACCTAGACGCTCTCCGCGTCCGGCTAGAGCTTCAGGCTCGTCATCTCGCCGCGCTAGCGTGAGTGAGAGGCCCACGTGGATGACTACACCTCCCACCTGGTACGAGACACCCCCTCCTTGGTCCACCACGCAGCCAGCAGCACCACCACCACCACCACCGCAGCCAGCACCAGCAGATGCTCCTGGATGGTATGATCACCCCCCTGGGTGGTATGAGAGGATGCCGGATTGGGCTACCGGACTTTCAGAGAGAGTCGGAGCACTAGAGATCCGGGCGGATGATAGAGACAGACGTTTCGACGACCTCGACCACATGATGAGGGACGTCTACCGCCAGCAGTTTGGGCGGTACTATGATCCGAGCTTCTCTCCATTTCCACCTCCACCGGCACCGCAGTGATAGATGACCGGACAGCTCGTTTTAGACATTCCCGCCACCATTTGTGAGTTTTCTTTTTCTTTTCTTTCTTTTGTTCTTTCTTGTGAACATTAGGGACAATGTTCGTCCTAAGTATGGGGTGGGATGTACTAAACGTTTGTAATAACTCTACTCTATATGTTGCTTCTATTCCGAGACTATCCTTGCATGTTCATTGTATGTTACACGTTTTATTCTTGCATTGCATGAAAAAGAACTTTAAAAACTCATAAAAATTGAAAAATTTTTAAAAATTTGATGCTTCTAACGAATCGATATGATTTCCATGATAATCATTACTTGCGAATTGAGTTGATAACAATTGCATGCTTGAAAGGATGGTAATTCGAAAAAGATTTGAATGAATGAATTTTACCTCTTTTGCAAGTTGTATAATGTGAGAATTGTTACCTAAATCATGTAAGAAATTGAAGTTGAAATCACATTATAAGCTCCTATACTTCTTGTTGAAATGATTAAGGCAATTCGATATTTTCTTTCTTCTTCCTTTGAATCATCTAACTCCTCATTGAAATATTAGCCTCCCTTACCCATCCGGGAACTTGGAAAGTAAATGAGAAAAAAAAGGCATGTTTGATGTGGGAGGGCCATGAGAGCAAGTATTTGCAATCAATTGAATAGAAAGAAATTATAGGTTTGGGGAAGTCAATCATGACGATGAGTAACTCGGCACCATTCACATAGCCGGGTGTTTGTGTCTTGCCAAAGTCGGATTGAGCGATATTCCTAGCGGATTATGGTATGTGCGCTAAGGGTTTGAGGCATCTCGCAAAAATGAGAAACGCCAATCTCCTAGGCTTCGGTTTTTGTGCACCTCTATCCATAACTCCAAAAGTAAAGTCGAAAAAGGAGAGAGCGAAGCTCTAAGTGAAGTGTTGCGGAAACCGCAAAAGAAGAAGAAGGTAGATATCCACTTTCCCGGATTTATGCACCACTTTCCCTTAAAGTTTTCCCCACCCTTCCATGCTCTAGACCTTTTCTTTGAAAGTCCTTATGATCAAAAGAATGTTATATGGCTTGGTGATCTAAATTGAAATTCTTATGATTGATTTTGATAATGTTTGAAGGTTATAATGCTTGTTTGGAAGTTAAATTGGTTCATGATTCTTCTTTACCTCTTACTCTCTAATTAAGTGTGTGAAAGTTTGAAACGATTGAAGCAAGGTTTGAGAATGATCTATTCTTTAGAAGTCACTTTCATCCAAAAGAAGGTACACATATTTCATCCTAACTCTTGTTTTAAAGCTTTTTGAAAGACCTTGCTTAGGGACAAGCAAGTGTTAAGTATGGGGTTATTTGTTAGCATGAAATATTGTGATATTTTAGGCACGTTTTCTAATCGCAATTGATTCATATTGATAGTCTTTGATTGAGCTTTATGCATATATGAGCTAGTATTGCCTATATTGTCGATATGGATGTCTACACGAGTTCTATGTTGATTATAGGTGATTTGGAGCTATTTCCGAACGGAATTGAGCAAAGGAGAGTTGAGTTGATGTGTCCATAGACCAAGGGCACCTTTTGGAAGCAATTTGGAGTATTAGATTGAGGAATGCACGAATGAAGGCAAGAATCACGGTTTTACCCTAAATTACGGCCGTGGATCTTGATGCAGAATTCGATGTTCATTCCAGGGGATATTACGGCCGTGGAAGCTATCCGTGTTTGTTTCCACGCCTCAAAATTACGGTCGTGGAAACTTCCACGACCGTGATCTTGGCGAATCTTTTCGCCACTTTCGAAGCCATAATCTTTTGAAGATTGGGCCGGGCCGACGTTTTGCCCTGCATTATAAAAAGGACGGATGAAGCAAGATTCCGTCACCTCGCTCCCGCACTTACGACCTTTCAACCCTAAGTTTAGCGGCAAAAACGCAAGCTTAGCAACATACAAACCCTCATTTTTGGAGGTGATTTGGAAGAATTCATTGAAGTTCCAAAGTTCGTGTCGGAGAGTCGCTGTTGTGATCTTCGTGTGGAAGATCGAAGTTTCTTGAAGGATTTCGCAAGAAGATTCCTCTTCTTGCTTAGGTTTGATTTAGGATCGGATTGACATCCCGTTTCCTTTCTTTCCTAAGATTGTGATTGTTTATCTCGTTTTACATCTTTTGATAAACACTTGTTCTTGGCTGTGATTCTGAGATTCGATTGAAGATTATTGATAGTTCTTGAAAATTCCCATTTTCTATCCTTTAAATCTTGAATTAATATCAATATGACTGTTATTGGCTAAAAACCCTTAACAATTCTAAGGTGAAGGGTTGATAGTTGTGGCTTAGATGATGATAGATCGATCGTAAACAGATTAGACCCTGAGAGTTAGAGAATCGTCGCCGAAAACCCTAAATCACGGGCTGTTCTTGAGTTCCACGACCGTGGAATCTCAAGAACTAACCGTGATTTTCCTTAAGTCTACGAGCCTGCTTTTATCTTGATCCAAAGTTAAAGATTTGCTTTAGCTTAGTTTAGACTTGTCTTTTCTAGGTGGTAGTGAAGCCTCAACAACCTCTACCTCGATTGTGAGCCTCAACAACCTCAATCGGATAAGTTAGTCTTGATCTTTAGATCATAGGTTTGGGTATTTGATGTTAATCCTTGTCCTTAGAACCTTTCTATATTGAGCCTCATCAACCTGTATAGGAAGAGTCTTTTGGGTGAGTTATATAAGGTTTTTGGAACCTCAACCGTACGATTACCTTACATTAGTATACCTTTGCATATCTTAACTCTGTCTTTACATCATTAGTATATCTTGAATCGATTGCCACAGCTGGATACCTGGATCTTTAGGATTGTTGTTTTCCCAATATATTTGCAAAACTCTCATAATAACCGCTTGATAACCTGCAATCGAGTTCGTTCCACCCAAATCCCTGTGTTCGATACTCTGGAATTCTTGCTTAACTATATCGATCCGTACACTGCGGGTTCGCTTGCTTGATTTCAGTTTTATAAATATAAAGCTTATTTGCACACACCTCTAGGGGCGAACAGAGGCGTACAGCGCCAATTGTGGGTCCTTCTTACCCGGCGTCGGCGGTGCCTTCTCCTAGTCCGGTGGTGCAGAGTAGAGCAGAGCTGGGACTTGGTTGGGTTCGGTCGTAATAGAGGAAGCAAGGAAGGGGATGAGTAAGCGGTCGCAACGAAGGGTGAAGGAGGGAGGTCCGGCGCTGGAAGTTGAGAGGAGACCGGCCTGAGAGGAAGTGAGGGAAGGAGAAGGGAGGCAGGGTGGTGTAGGCGTGTAGCAGGTGGCGGCCGGCGCACCAGGTTGTTCCCAAAGGTGACGGTTGAAAGAGATAGAGAGGGAAGCATTGAAGGCTAATGTCTTGCCCTAAAAAAAATCAGAACATAACCCTTACACTCATGGGCCTGCGGGCCTATCTTCCTGGGCCGAGTGGGCTTTCATATTGATGGACTCATTTGTCATATTAACCGAATTAACGATACTAGTGTCATATAAAAGTCCAAACCGGTGAATTATTGTTTGACTTGTGATTTATCAAAAATAAAAAAAAATAAATAAAATAAAATAAAAACTCAGGTATTACAAGAGCAATCATCAACTCTAAAAAACAGGATCATAACGCTATCCCAAAGGCATGAAGGTAAAACATCTCCAGCAGTCTAATGTTATCCCAAAGGTACAAAGGTAAAAACATCGCTGAAACTATATCCTTAATCACACCGTGGAGGAAAGACATCTCTAAGAACTATAATCACTATAACAGTGTGGAGAAAGTACATCTTCAACTAGCGCACATCACAAGGGCATGGAGGAAAAACATCTCCAGCTACCAACTCATCATCAAGGAGGAAACACATCTCCAAAACACAAATGACCGTATGGAGGAAGAACATCTCCAGAAATCTCTATACTTAAATCCCAAGCATGGAGGTAATATCATCTCCAACTAACCTAATCTTGTTCTACAACATGAAGGTAGAACCATCTTTAGTTGACCTAATCTCATTCTATAGCATGAAGGTAGAACCATCTCCAGCTGAGCTACAAACGATGGTATGGAGGTAACACTTCTCTAATGGTAAAGTCATCACTTAAGGGCTTGGAGGTAAAAATTCTCCCGCCATAACATAACTCACCTTAGCAGAACAAGATCCACTAGGATCACAGATAATCTATCACGGAAGAGAACATCACATATCACATAATCACATAATCACATCATCATATATCTCATACTACACAACCATGGCTTGCTCAGCAAGTCTACGGTGCAGCCTTCTCTGCATAAACTCGGATTAGTTCTTATGGATAGTATCCTCAGTCACCCAAGTGGCCTCGTCTTGGTCACTATAATCTCATCATCAGAATGATCTTCAAGCATAAACGTCTTATACCTCACTCTAAGACTGCAACAGGATATTCAACAAACATGTAGTCTACCTCGACCACTACATCATCATGACTTACAGTGCGTCTCGGATCTGGTATATACTCCCTTAGCTGAGACACGTGAACAACAGGGTGAATACCCTCTAACCTCGGAGGCAAAGCTACTATGTATGATGCCATCCCAACTCTATCTAGTATCTACAAAGGACCGACATATCGAGGACTCAACTTCCCCCCTTAAGCCAAAACATCTGACGCCTCGCGTCAAAGATACTCTCAATCAGACATGAGCTCCTATTATGAAGTCTAGAGGTCGGCGCCTCTTGTCTACATACGACTTCTGGCAACTCTTTGCCGCCAGCATCCTCTTCCAAAACAACGCTACTCGATTCATAGCAACTTGAATCTTCTCTAGTGTTATCCCACTGGTACTGCTAGGCTCATCCCATCATAAAGGTGTACGACATCTACGCCCATACAGTGCCTCATAAGGGGTCATCCCAATAGATGCATGCCAGCTGTTGTTGTATGAGAACTCAACCAATGGGAGGTAATCTGACCATCCTTGTCCCCAATCCAACACACTAGCTCGCAACATATCCTCAAGGGTCTGGATGGTCCTCTCTGACTGACCATCGGTATGGGGATGAAACGCAGTCGTGAAGTGCAAACTTGTCCCCAAAGCAGTCTGAATCTGCTTCCAAAATCTCGAGGTCAAAATCCTAGGTTATCTTAAACCATCTACGCTTGCGGGTATTCAATTCCCGCTGCGTAAAACTATACTTCAGCCTATTATGGTTTGTGAAGATCTGGCATGTATCACCATACAGGTAATGTCTCTAAATCTTCAAAGCATGAACTACCGCTGCCAACTCTAGATCATGAGTCGGGTAGTACTCCTGATACGTCTTCAACTGGCGAGACGCATATGCAATCACTCTACCCTTCTGCATCAAAACACATCTCAAACCTAGCTTGGATGTATCACTGTAGACCACGAAATCATTAGAATCCTCTGGCTGTGCCAGAACAGGAGTAGAAGTCAAATGCCTCTTCAACTCCACAAACTCTGGGCACGCTGATCAATTCACACAAATCTGGTAGTCTTCCTCAGAAGACTCGTAAGTGGACGGTGATCACATAAAATCCTTCCACAAAGCGTCGGTAATAATCGGCTAAGCCGAGAAAGCTACGTACTTCCTTATTGTTCGTCAATATCGTTCATGCTGCAACATACTCAATCTTCGCCGGATGAATCTTGATCCCACTGGCAGATACCATGTGGCCTAGAAAAGCAATCCTCAGACATCCAAAAATCACACTCAGAGAGCTTGGCATACAGCCCTCTATCCCTCAAAATCTGTAAACTGTCCTCAGATGACCGGCATGCTCCTCTTTGCTACGAGAATATACCAGAATTTCATCAATGAAGACTACCACAAACTGATCAAGGAAGTCGATGAAGATACTACTCATCAACTCCATGGAGGTAGCGGGGCATTCGTCAGCCCGAATGGCATCACTACAAACTCGTAGTGTCCATAACGTGTACGAAATACCATCCTATGCACACCCTGCTCTCCCCCCATAACAGGTGATATTTTGAGCGCAAGGATGTCCTGGAACACATGTGACACGAGGACCGATACATCCTCGCCTCTGAGAATGATAGCCATCTGGAGTGGAATCGGTCACACAACCCATGTACCCTATGGGAGTGGTGTTGTGCGCTCCCGGTATACTAGGTCTGGCCTGTCTCAACAGAACCTCCCATACTCCACGGCGGGATGAAGGGGAAAGGTTATCACAGCCACGCATACGGGCAATCAATAAAACGTAGGTCGGTATATACGACATCACATGATATCTTAGCAAACATATAACGTACACACCACTCATGCAAACACCCAATATAAGGATGGTAGCTAAGTAAGTCCTACGGACGTACCTCAACCTCGTACAATCACAACCACGATCAACCTCCAATCCTGAAAGGGACACTGCCTAATAACAAGGCAAAAAGAGATATCAATACTCCTATCATTCAAAAAGGTCACACCTAGACCCAAGGGATCCATAAGGATCATAATCAAATTATAAGTCTCACAACCAACTAAACCTCAATATCTCAGCATAACTCACAATTCCTCAAATCTCAAGGTAGTATCTAATCGACATTCCTCAATCTCAATTCTAATCCTAATTTAATTAATTAACCTTTATTTAATTAATTAAATTTTGCCAAAATAATATTTTGCCCGCAGGCTATTTCTAAACCCACCTGTCATCAGATTTTATCAAACAAACTACCCATAATCACCAGAATAATATAACGACCATAATGGAATTTCTAATTATCCATTTTGACAAGCCTAAAGTCAATTTAGGCAAAATCGCAGTACGGAAAACGAATAAATTCATAACTTATTCGTTACTAACCCGATTGACGATCTGAAAGAAGATTACAAATCACGGCGACGCAGGCTACGCATGGGCAACATCAAATTTACCGAAATCTGAGCGAAGGAACCTGCCTGGTGACATATATGCTGGACCAACCCTTCATCTGCTCGGAAATGCAGAAACTCGGTACCGATATGAAGAGAATGAAGAGAGGAATCCAGAAACTCAAACGGAATTGAAATCAGATTAGAAACGGAGAGTAGATCTGAGTTTGAAGGTTGAGAGAAATCAAAGCTTTTACGAGGAAACGTGAAAGGAAATGAATTAATAAAGGATTTTCCACTATTTATAGTGAACACGATAATTATCCTTTAGCAAAGTCGATAATTATCCTTTAACCGATCCAAAGGCGGGTCGAACCTCCTTCTCCAAACTTCTCAAGATTGGAATAATAAATCTGGAATATTGTAGGGATAATTATTCCACAACTGCCTCGAAAAATGTGTATTCCTAAGCCGTCTTTCTTAGCCGTTAAGAAACGAAATAGCGTCTCTTTTGACCGTTTGGCCTCTCCATGTTATTTCATATATAGGACATATCCGATGTCCTGATCATTTCTCTCAACTGCATTTTTATTAATTGGAGCTCCCAAATTCTCCAAATAACACAGGAGGGTAAAAAGAATTACCTGGGGGAAAAATTAAAAATTTCCCCAAACGTCCAAAATTACGTCAGGAACATAACGTTGGGACTCATACTCATCACTTGCGAAATCTTCGCGAGTTGTATGTTAATTAATATCGACGATTAAGTTAATCAAAATTAATTAGAATTTGGAAATCCTAGCTATTACACTGAGAGTGTGAGAAACCTCGTCGACACCCTAAACCACGATCTGTTCTTGAGTTGCACGGCCGTGGAATCTCAAGATCTAGCCGTGATTTTCCCTGGTTTACGAACTTTTCTTTTGCTTTATTTCAAAGTTAAAGATTTGCTTCAACCTAGTCTTGGCTTGCCTTTCCCAAGTAGTAGTGAGATTCAACATCCTCTATTTCGGTTTCGAGTGTCACAACCTTAACCGTTTTAGTTTATCTTTGATTCCTTGGGTTTGGGCATAGGTATTTGAGATTAATTCTTACCTTTAGATCCTTTCTATACTGCAGCCTCAACAACCTTTATAGAGAGTGTCTTTGGGTGAGTTATATAGGGTTTTGGAACTTCACCGTACACTACCTTACTTTAGTATACCTTTGCAATTCTCAACTCTGTCCTTATATATAGTATATCTTGAATCGATTGCCACAATTTGATATCCGGATCTTTAGGATTGTTGTTTTCCCCAATATTTGCAAAGCTTCTACTCTTTTGATTGCTCGATTACTTGAAACTGATTTTGTTTCACCAAATCCCTGAGTTCGATACTCTGGAATACTTGCTTAACTACGCCGATCCGTACACTGCGGGTTCGCTTGCTTTTGTTTCAGTTTTATAATTTAAAACTTATTTGCACGCACGCTTTTGGGCGAACAAGTTTTTGATACAAACTCAGGATATTCCAAAGTATCGAACTCAGGGATTTGGTGAAACAAAATCAGTTTCAAATAATCGAGCAATAAAAAGTGTAGAAGCTTTGCAAATATTGGGGAAAACAACAATCCTGAAGATCCGGATATTAAATTGTGGCAATCGATTCAAGATATACTATATATAAGGATAGAGTTTGGAATTGCAAAGGTATACTAAAGTAAGGTAGTGTACGGTGAAGTTCCAAAACCCTATATAACTCACCCAAAGACACTCTCTATAAAGGTTGTTGAGGTTGCAGTATAGAAAGGATCTATAGGTAAGAATTAATCTCAAATACCCATGCCCAAACCCAAGGAATCAAAAATAAACTAAAACGGTTAAGGTTGTGACACTCGAAACCGAAATAGAGGATGTTAAGTCTCACTACTACCTCGGAAAGGCAAGCCAAGGCTAGGTTGAAGCAAATCTTTAACTTTGGATTAAAGCAAAAGCAAAGTTCGTAAACCAGTGAAAATCACGGCTAGATCTTGAGATTCCACGGCCGTGCAACTCAAGAACAGACTGTGGTTTAGGGTGTCGACGAGGTTTCTCACACTCTCAGGGTCCAATCAAGTTACGATCGATCTATCATCATCTAAGCCACAACTATCAACCCTTTACCTTAGAATTGCTAAAGGGTTTTAGCCAATAATCATCATTATGGTATCAATAATCAAATTAAGAAGAATGAAAGATTAAAACCTCGAAAACTCAATAATAACTCAAAGTCAATCTCGAAATCCAAATACAAAGTAGTATGTTTATGAATTCAGAAAAGTAGGAATAGAAATCCTCACAATGATCTAGAGAAACCACGAAGAACGGGATATCGATCCGCTCTCCAATGAAAACCCTAGAATATCTCAAAGTACACAATCTCCGAAATTACGTCCTTCACGAATCTCCAATCCTCGAGGTTCGAATGTAACCCTAAGGCCGTCTCCAAACTCTAAGCGGAACTGTAAGCGAGGTCTAAGTAGGGGATCCCGAAAACTCCTTTATCAAGCCTTTTTATAGGGAAAAATAGGGTTACGAGAAAGCCCAATGTCGTGGCTCCCGTGGAAAATATGACACGTCACAAGATCGCCAAAATCACGGTCATGACTAAGTTTCCACGGCCGTGGTTTAGGCCGTGTATCTTTCTATTGTGCTCCAAACTCACTTCCACGATCATGTTGCCAAATCCATGGCCGTAATTTAGAGCGTGGTTCTTTGAATGACTTCTCCACGACCGTAATTCAGGGCGTGGTTCCTCAAATCCTTGGTTGTCGCCTTTGTTTCGTGACATCCATCATCCATGCTCCTTCCTTAGCCTCTCCAATGCATCTCTTTGCCATCAAGCATGGTCAAACACTCCTTTCCTTCCTCATTTTGCTCCACTCCAAGCCTTTATTCACCTAAAAACAAAACGAAGCTGGTGTAGATCTCTATATCGACAATGTGGGTGAACTAGCTCACAATTGCTTCAAACTCCTATCTAAGAACACTATAAACAGGGAAAAACAACTAAAACAAGTGCCTAAAATATAGTCATATTTCATGCTAACAGAAACCACGGCCGAGATTTAAGAAGAACAAGCCGTGGTTTTGGTCGGGGGTTAGGTTTCGAGCATGCAAGTCATCCAAAGGTACATTCAAGTGTATTCTATCATAGTCCAAGCCATAACCATCATTCCATCATCCTAGAATCAAAACTACTTAGGCAATAACATGCATTTTAAGATTAAAGCTCATCATGCAAGCATTCATGGTTTCCATAGCAAGAAAGTGAAATAAGAGTGAAAAGAAGCAAGTAATCTTAGCTGAATATGATATTAAACAAGACTTACAACCCTTCAGACACAGCTACAAAACGTCCTTACAATGCTTCCAAATTTCCTCAACAAAAATCACTAAAAACCACTCAATGTCTCACTTTAGATCTATGTTTGTGATGTTGTTCTTCTTCCCAATGAGAGTGTTTTTGTATTCTTCCTTTTCTCCCAAAATGGATGATGAGAGAGAGTCCAAAAGCCAGCCTTCCGGCTTTCCCAAGTCCACACTCAACCAAGAAAAGCAAAGGTCGGGCAAAGAAATCGTGTGACAAGTGTCAAAGTTGTGTAAACAAAAACCACGGCCAAAACCACGGGCGTGGAAATGGCCTCTGGGCCATGCTTTTGCTCCAGAAACCCTCCAGAAACCCTCTGGGCGTGGAAATGGCCTCTCCAATGCATCTCTTTGTGTTCTCCTTTGCACCTAGTTTGCTCCTTAATGAGTCTTGAAGTGTGCAATTAAGAGGAATGATCCTCAAATGTGTAGATCAAGTCCTAAAGCTCCCCAAAATACCTACAAAACCTACAAAATCTCGTGTGTAGACGTCTATTTCGACAATATCGATGAATTAAGCGTAAACGTCACGAACTAATGCCAAATCATGCATGAATAACGGGAAAAACTATCTAAATGAATGCCTAAACTAACGTCATAAATCATGTCATCAACCTGCAATGAGGTCGGATGGATAAAATAAACACAACCTGAAAGGGGTCTATCATTTTCATAAGATTTTGGTTTTAAAAATTGTTGTTTTTGGATAAAATGTACGAGAAGTCATCACCTCTGTCGTGGATCTCAACAGTATAGATATGTGTGTATATATATATATATATGTATTATGGATTGTATGTGGATGTGTTATATATATCTATATATATATACACACACATGTTCGCTCCAAACGGTGTGTGCAAGCTTTAAATTTATAAC
This sequence comes from Fagopyrum homotropicum, assembly GCA_033239125.1. Lineage (NCBI taxonomy): Eukaryota > Viridiplantae > Streptophyta > Magnoliopsida > Caryophyllales > Polygonaceae > Fagopyrum > Fagopyrum homotropicum. The sequence continues at coordinate 88,322,179 of BSWB01000006.1, forward strand.
CCTAGACGTAAGCTTAAAACAAGGATGCGAACCCGCAGTGTACGGGTCAATCGTAGTAAAAGCAAGGAATTCCAGGGGTCGATCACAAGGACTTAGTGAAACAAAGTCCAATTACGGTATGCTTATGTAAATACTAACCACAAGAGGTGATCAAAACAATCAAAGATGATATAGAAGTCAATAAAGGAAACATGCAATTCTAGGGATTAAAGCATCTAGTTGTGGTTCCAACTCAAGATCTAAAGATAAGCGGACAAAGCTGAGGTTTTTGCATGGGGAAGGTGTTACTAAAGTGGAATAGATCACCGGGTAAGTCTCACTACTCACTAATCCAAAACCGTAACTCCTATTACCGGGTAAGTCTCAAGGAATCAAGATAAAGAACTATAACCTCAAACTAACACACCATCTAAGGGAATAGAATCAACCTTTACCGGGTAAGTCTCAGGCTAACTCACAAAGATGGGATGAAAGCACACTCAAACCCCAATAAAGGATAAACCTTTATTACCTACACTTACAAGCTTAGGTAAACAAACTAAGGAATTACCGGGTAAGTCTCATCCTAGGCTTGCATTGAACCAGGAAAGGTGTAATAAGAATAGGATTTGGCAAACTCTAACACTTAACTCTCAGTTTCGGATCAGATAAGTCACCTCGGTCAGAAGAATTCCACCCCGGCCGAGATGTTCATCGACTGAGCGAGATGCTTAGGGTTAAGGTTAAAGACTCGAACTTTCAGGGTCCTACTAGAATCTAAGATTATTCTATCATTGTTTTTCCCACAACCTTCAGCAAATCACCCTAGAATCACACAAGGAGATTAGCCACTCATCATCATGAAAGTATTAATCAAATATATGGGAAGAAGGTGAATATTTGAACAAGAAGAATTTAATGAAAAGACTTCAATAACTGAATCAAATATCACAACAAAGCGTTCCTTGGATATAAATCCAACAAGACAAGACAACAAGGAAGGGAATCTAAGATAATCTTACAAAAACCCTTCAAAAGCTATAAAAGCTATAATCTTCAATCTTCCTTCAACCTTCAAAAAGGTTCTTCGAATCTCCCAACTAGAGTATGGCTTCTGTGGTGTATAAACCCTGATCGGTGGTATAGCATGTATAGCATGTTGTGGATTTGTGGGAAATCCAACCCTTTTTATAGGAAAATTACTCTCCAAAGATAAGATATCTTAGAAAGATCTCTTCCCATAAAAATAGGTAAAATATATGATCTAGCATATCTTCTTCCTTCCAGGAGCCAAGCCCAAAAATATAAGATCTCTTTCCAAACATAAAAGATCTCAGCCAAGAATAAAATATTGTTGCTGCGTCCCAGGTGTTCGCCTCGGTCGAGTCGACTTCTCTGGATCACCTCGGTCGAGGTGAATCTGTGGTCAACCGAGGTGAGTCACAACTGAATGTCAAATCTCTCAAATCTGGTCCAAAGTGAATCTCTAATCCATGGCTATGCTTCCTGGATGGTTCCTTATGTTCCTGAATGTAGCTCCAATGACTCCATAGCTCCTTTTTCCTCCTTTTTGATGCAAAACGTACCATTTTTCCTACGATTACAACAAAACTAGGTGTAGACCTCGATTCCGGGAAAGGTAGATGAAATGGTAGTATAATCACATAATATACATGCTAACATGCAGATTATTGAAGATAAAACGTCCAAACAAACTCCAAAATATAGACTATAATTCATGCTATCAAAATACCCCATACTTAGCCCTTGCTTGTCCTCAAGCAAGTTCCGCATATAAAAGACAAGATAGAATGGATTAATAGTCAAGAAAATCAATGAAAAGTCTTTCAAAACATTTTATGGTGTGCTACAATCATAGATCACTCTAAGAGAATACTTTATGGAATTTAAAATCAATGTATGATCAAAACATTTTATAGATATAAGAAATTTGTTCATCTTTGCATAAAATCATAGAATGCATAATAAGTCATAATTATCGAAATTAATCATGCATAATCCAGTTTAAACCTATAAGTCAATCAACAAGCTCGAGGTCTCAAGGGCTTCCCAAAAGAAAGGTCAAGAAACGTGTAGGGTAGGGATGTATGTAAGGTAATGTGGTGCTAGAATCCAGGAAAAGGATATACTTCACTTTCACTTTGACTTTCAACATCTTCCACCAATAAGCTTTGCTTATTTCACACTTTTTCTTTTACTTTACTTTTTGGGATGCATGGACAGAGGTGCACAATAACCGAAGCCTAGGAAATCAGCAATCATCAATTTCTTGAGATGCATCAAACCCTTGATGCACATACCATGACCCGTTAGGAATATCGCTCAATCCGACTTTGGCAAGACACAAACACCCGGCTATATGAATGGTGCCGAGTTACTCATCATCATGATTGACTTCCCCAAACCTATTATTACTTTCTAGCACTTTCACTTCCAGCCAACTTCTCAACTTTAACTTCACTTGCTTTCACCACTTCGCTTGCTTACGAATTCCCGGATAGGTAAAGGGAGGTAAAATGTATATGAGGGGTTAAGCATGATCAAGAAGAAGAAGAGAGAAGAATGAATTGCCTTTGTCTTTCCAGGAAGAAAGTGAGAAAACTTATCTTGCGGTGTCAACCTTCAAATTCAACATAATTTGGATAAAAATAAAGTATTAAACATGCCAATAATTTCAAACAAAGCATTTAGCAACTTAAACATATTATAAAACCTTTCAAACACATAAAGATTTCAAAACCAGTCAGTAAGCAAGATCTTCACTGAGATCATATCCAGATAAGAAGCACAAAAAATCATTTCGAAAACTCTTAGTTAACACACCTCGGTCGAGGTGTTCTTAGGTCAACCGAGGTGAAACACCTCGTTCGGCCAAAACTGTCCCGGTCGAGGTCCAAAATTTTTTTTTTTTAAAACCAGTTTTCTTTTTAGTTTCGACGTTTTTCTCAATCAAATAACCTGTAAGTATGCATGTAGTCTCAGATAAACACATATATGCAAAAGTGAAGCATAAATATAAATATCCGGTCAAATAGAGTCATACATCACATAAGTATCAAATAATACATCAAATACCCCATACTTGGGACTCACTGTCCCAGTGGGTCAAAATAAGTCTAAGAGAATAAAATACTCACCGGATAAATAGTTGAACTGCATAAAAAATAAGAAAGAAAATCCTGCAGCTCTCAGTAGTCACGATCCGGTGGTGGTGGTGGTGGCACATACGGATACTGGGACGGGTGGAACGGATAGCCCATGACGTGCTCAAACTGAATCTGGGCCATCATGTGCTGGTAATGCTGCCTCTCCTGCATCTCGCGGATATCCAGTGACAAAGCGGCATATGAATCAATAACCTGATCCGTCAGATCGTCGATCCGACGGTGAGCCTCTGGATCTCTGTGTCGGCGTGTCCTACGCCTAGCAGGTCTCACTGGAGAAGTAGCAGGTGCCGGCTCAGTATCATCGTCATCAAGATCTATAACCGGTGCACTAGTCCCTGCAGTATTTGTCCCTGTATCCATCGGGACTCCTCCGTCTCTGTCATCAGCTATCTCCTCATCATCTACCTCCTCCTCAGCTGGGGCAGCTGCTGCCTCTCTATAATCCTCCATCAGTGGGGCCCAAGCGGTCTACCAATAATGAGGGTCGTAAATTGTAAACTGGGCAGACCACCTAATCCCTTGTGGTGCAGTCAGCTCCCACGGCATAGCCACGTACGGTGTAGTCAGACCTCGGGGAACCTGAATCCGCCGAGTGATCTTCTCCTGCAGCCCAAGCGGCTTGGCAGCCGCCACCATAGTGCAAGCACTGAGATCCATGTCCTGATAGTTGGCGATGTGGGTCACAAGTCCTCCGTAACAGATGTCCCCCTTCGCCTTGGCCTTGATCTTGTGCAGATCCTCTGCCAACATCAAGCCAAAGTCTAGGATACCTCCAGTCACCATGCAATACAGACTAAAAAGCTCCCCCTGTCGGATCTTCTGGGGCGTCTCAGTACGCGCCAAAAGTGTCTCACTGAAGATCCGGTGGGCTAACCTAAAGGCTAAGTGGAAGATGACCTTCTACCTGGAATCTCCAGGGCACCATCTGTCTGCGTGCTTAGTAATACGGGCAATCTGTCCCCAAAACTCCCTAGCTACAGATCGGGAAGGGAAGTCAACAACTGTCGGGTCAGGAAAACCAAAAATCTCCCTCCAATACTCCAGTGGCACTAAGAAGTTCCGGTTCATCAACCGGTACTTCACAGAACGCTTTGTGGGGAGGTAGGTGAAGGAGCTAATGAACTCTAAGGTGGGCTCCAAATAGGCTGGGGCTCGGATCTCAGTGAACTGATCTAGCCCTACAGTAGATATCATCCGTCTAAGGTCTCCGTCTACCTGGAGACAATCAGAAGAAGACACGTCCAGGAAGCGAGGTGCAATCACTGGACGGCCGGAAATACGCTCATAATCTACCCGGTGTCGCTCGTGGATCACCGGGCGATAGGGTCGGGAAGAAGAGAAAGAAGGGAAAGGGGAGGATCTATCCCTAAGGGCAAGGCGTCTATCAGAACTCATTTTCAGAAATCCCACTGTCAGGTCACCTCGGTCGACTGATAACACTCAAGAATCACCTCGGCCGAGGCACAACTCGTCTGGACCGAGGCGGAAAACTAGGTTCTAATTTATTCAGAAAATTCAGTTCCTTTCCCTCAAAATCACTACAACTGCTTCCTATGGGGTACTTAATCATTTTCTCAGCAAATGCAAGGGCAACCAAAGCCCAAATCGAAGCGAAATCAGCGAGTTAGGGTTCGGTTTTGTTTTACCTCGTTCGGCCGAATCGGTTCGATTTCTTCGTAGGTCGACGATGCACTGAGATCCTCTATGTCTTAATCGCAGTTTGGAAGCGAAAATCTTTGAAAATGAGAGAGATTCGAAGAAGCGAGGTGAAGGGGCTGCCGCGGTCGAGGAGAGGGTAAAGTGAGGAGAGAGAAATCTTCAACCCTTTTTATACCCTTTACTGGAACTGCTGTCACCTCGGTCGAGATGGTCTTGACTGGACCGAGGTGGTACGGACCGAGGTGGTTCTTCAGAAACCCTAGTCGCCTCGGTTGCTCAAGAATCATCTCGGTCGAGGTGCTTTGACAGCAACCGAGATGTGCCTCAGTCAGACTTCGTCTTCTCAAATTCTCGATCATTTGTCCTTCCAGTTATGCTCCTCCTTCCTTAGATGTCACCTGTTGTCTGTCTAGAACGCCAAAACAAAACAAAGCAAAGCAAAAGCAAATCTATCTAAGCTAGACTAGAAAACGAGAAAGGAAAGCAATACCTTGGGTTGCCTCCCAAGAAGCGCTTGGTTTAAGGTCGCTAGCTGGACCATGATGTGTCTCAAACGAGGTAGGAGGTGCCCTCACCCCATACTTCACCTCCATCGTGGGGTGAACTAAGTAAGTCTATCAAACGTTCCAACAAGTGTAAATGCTCATCGGGGAATGAATCGTCTATGGGTGGGTCATCCCTCTCGCGTGAAGATGCAGGTAGCCGGCTGAGGTGATCCGCAACAGAATTTTCGGATCCCTTCTTATCGCGGATCTCTAGATCCAACTCTTGAAGCAAGAGAATCCATCGAATAAGGCGTGGCTTGGCATCTTTCTTAGCCAACAAGTAACGGATGGCTGCATGGTCGGTGTAGACAATGACTTTCGCCCCTACTAAATAGGATCGAAACTTCTCGAAAGCATATACAACCGCCAATAATTCTTTCTCGGTGGTAGCGTAGTTGCGTTGTGCTACATCTAGCGTCTTGCTAGCATAGTAAATGGCGGTGGTCCGGCCATCCTTCTTTTGTCCCAGCACCGCTCCTACGGCTACATCACTAGCATCGCACATGATCTCAAAGGGCAAGGTCCAATCCGGAGGTTGGATAATGGGAGCGGAGATCAACGCTTCCTTAATCCTGTAAAAAGCATCAAGACACTCCTGCGAAAACTCAAAAACAACATCTTTATTCAAGAGGTTAGTTAGAGGTTTAGAAATCTTAGAGAAGTCCTTGATGAATCTCCTGTAGAAACCTGCATGCCCGAGAAAACTCCTCACACCTTTGACAGAACAAGGGGGAGGGAGTTTCTCAATAGTCTCGATCTTAGCGCGATCGACCTCAATGCCTCGATTAGAAACGAGGTGTCCTAGCACAATGCCTTCATTAACCATAAAATGACACTTCTCCCAATTCAAAACGAGATTAGTGTCTTCACATCTTTTAAGCACTAGAGAAAGGTTAGATAGGCAATCATCAAAAGAGGAACCATATACAGAAAAATCATCCATAAATACCTCCATGATCTCCTCTATGTACTCGGAAAAGATAGCCATCATGCATTGTTGGAAGGTAGCAGGTGCATTGCACAATCCAAATGGCATCCTCCTATAAGCAAATGTCCCCCATGGACAAGTGAAAGTGGTCTTCTCCTGATCATCCGGATGGATAGGAATCTGGAAGAATCCACTATAACCGTCTAAGTAGCAAAAGTGTGAATGTTGGGCCAACCGCTCGAGCATTTGATCAATGAAGGGAAGTGGAAAATGGTCCTTCCGTGTGGCCGTGTTCAGCTTCCTATAATCGATGCAGACCCTCCAGCCCGTAACGGTCCTGGTTGGGATCAACTCGTTGTTCTTATTTATCACAACGGTCATCCCTCCTTTCTTCGGAACTACATGCACCGGGCAAACCCACTTGCTGTCCGAGATAGGGTATATGATACCTGCATCTAACAACTTAAGAATTTCTTTCTTCACAACCTCTTTCATGATCGGATTTAACCGTCTTTGAGGTTCCCGTGAAGTCTTATGATCATCCTCCATTAAAATTCTATGCATGCAGAAAGAGGGCTTAATGCCAATAAGATCATCTATAGTATAACCCAAAGCCTTTTGATGCTTTCTCAGGACATGCATTAGTTTAGATAATTCAGTTTTGGAAAGGGAAGCACTAACAATAACGGGATAAGTGGAATCCGGTCCAAGAAAGACATACCTCAAGTGATTTGGGAGTTGTTTAAACTCCACAACTGGGGGTGCTTTCTGAGGGGGATTCTTGCTTCCTCCTTCCAGTGGAGTAGATACAGAAACTGGACTTTCGGAAGTCTTAGTTGAAATCATCTCGCCATCGACCTCGGTCGAGGCGCAGAGGTGTTGACCGAGATGTTCTTCAGTCGCCTCGCTTGGTCCAGAAAGTGCCTCGGTCGAGGTACTGCAACTGAGACCGAAACTGGAGATCGTCGTCTCTTGGATTAGCTTCTCAGTTTTAGCTCCTGGATCTTCTTCCAGTGCTTTTAAGCTCCGTATATCTGCATCACAAGAAGCATATATACCTTCCTCCATTAAACTGAAACTAATAACTCTTTCGAGTGGATCGTTAATAAGGATAGAGCTTACCAATTCTCTTGATTCTTCTTCATCGTAGATGTTGAAGATATCATCGCTTAGCTGCTCCCCTTTTGTGGCTGCAAGTAATGCGAACTCCACCTCATCGCCGCCAATGTTGAACTTCAACTTGGCGTTCTTGCAATCCACGTTGCAACCCGAAGTTGCTAGAAATGGCCTCCCGAGAATAATAGGAACAGGATAATCTGCGGGAATGTCAAGTACAACAAAATCTATTGGCAAATAGAAGTTACCTAACTTGACCGGAACATCCTCCAAAATTCCCACGGGATGGGTGATGGAGCGATCTGCCATGTATAGTCGAATCTTGACCGGCTTGGGCTCTCCAAGTCCGATCTTCACACATAGCTCCAGCGGGATGATGCTCACGCTGGCTCCTAGATCACAAAGGGCTTCACAAGTGACATCCCCAACTTGAATGGGAATGCAAAATGAGCCGGGATCTCTCAATTTAGGTGGCATCTTCTCCTTCATGATTTGAATGAGCTCCGAGGATTTAGATGTCATCCTAACTTCAATAAAATCTTCCAGTTTCCTCTTCCTTGATAGGATCTCCTTCAAGAACTTCCCATAGGCGGGCATTCCTAGAATAGCATCAATGAAAAGAATGTTAATATGCAGTTTATTCATCAAGTCAAGGAACTTACCAAAGTGCTTGTCTAGATGTGCTCTGGCCCTTGACTGGGGGAATGGAAGTGGTGGTTTGTATGCAGGGGGTGGAACATAAACTTCCCTCCGCTTTCTGTGGCTCCACCTCGGTTGGCATCTCGGTCGAAGTGTTCTTCGAGTGCATCTGGACCGAGGTGGTCTTCGTCGGTACTGGCACCGACCGAGGCACTGGATCTGTAGTTTTCAGTCCACTCCTCGTAGTTATGGCCATGATCTGGCCCTTGGGGTTGCTTTCCGTCCTTGCTGGAAGCTTCCCTGGATCTCTTGGCGCTTCATTCGTCCTACTTGCGAGTTGTTGTTCAAAGGCTTTTTGGGCCTTCGAAAATGAAGTCATAGAAGTCTCCATAGCATTAAGCTTGATCAAGATAGCCTCCAGAACTGCGTCTTTCTTTTCCGGCTGAGACGAACTTGATCCTTGCCCCTGGTTTTTTAATGGAGTAGAAGAAGAAGAAGGGAAGAGAGGAAAGGGTTAGAGGAATCGTTAGAGTTGGAGTTTGAATGATTGTTACCAGAATTTTGGTTGTTCGCTCTCCAGTTGTTGCTATTGGATCCTCTATTGTTGTTGTTGTAGTTGTTGTTCCGGGAACCGTTGTTGTTGTTACGGTATCCATTGTTGTTGCTCCTTTCTCCTTGCTCTTCCTTCTTGGTTTGAGCAACCAAGAGTTCCTTCAATTGCTTCACGTCATTCTTCAAAGACGTGAGTTGATTGTTGTTGGGCTGAGTTTCTTGGAAGTTAACTCTTTTAACTCCACCTTCAGCTCCTTGATGAGTGTACTTCTCCATATGCAAAGCTTGCTTCTCGATGAAGTCCCAAGCTTCGTCAATCGCCATGTCCATAAAGGTACCAGCGGAGAGTAGTTGGAGGTTAAACTGGGTGCTTCCGTCCAGTCCCTTGAAGTATATCTCCAATAACTCTAACTTTGGAATCCCATGATGCGGGTAATCCAAAAGAATGTCCTTGAACCGCTCCCATGACTTGGACAAGCTCTCCTTGTCCTTCATAATGAAAGCGTTGATCTTCCCTCTCATTTCAGCTATCTTTGAGGGGGAAAGAATTTGGTCAAGAATTCCGTAGTCATCTCCTCCCATGTGCTAATTTTTCTTGGAGGAAGAGATTGATATCAAGTAAGAGCTCTATCTTTTAAAGAAAAGTAAAAAGGTCTTAGCTTGTAGTTGTTATTTTCAATCCTTGAAGGTCTCAAGGTCTCCATCAAGATCTCATAGTTTTGAAGATGTTGATGTGGTGATTCCTTCTCTAGCCCTCCGAACTGGCATTGGTGAATCATGGATATAACTTGCGGTCGAAGTTCATAGTCATGGTCCGCTGGATCTCCTAGGTTAACTCCTGGACGCCTCAGTTGTTGATTAGGGTCCATCCTTTGACCTAGGGTTTGTGGGATTCCTGCAAGAAGAGCACCTCGGACTAGCATCCGAGGTGGAAGTACCTCGGCCGGGGCGTCAGGTACTGGGACCTGCCTCGGTCGAGGGTCAGCAACTGGGACCTGTATCGGTCGAGGATCTGGAACAGGATCTTCCCTCGGTCGAGGTAGAAACTGGTCTCGTAAAGCTGCCATATCAGCTTTGATCGCTTCAGTCCTGGTGCGAGTTTCTTCTCTTTCCTGCCTCAATTCTTCCCTGCTGAGGTGTAGCAGCTCTAGCGCCTCTTTCAACTCGGCCTCAAGATCGCGATTGTCTTGGTGAGCCATCTTCGCTTCTCTTAAGCGTCGTTTGTATGTCTTTTCTGGTTCGGGATCGTAAGGAACGATTTCCTTCCCAGTGCGGGTTCTTCGCATAAACCTAAGAAAGAACCTGCAAAAGTCACTCAAGTAGAGTGGTTAGTAGACACGGGGGCAAGTGCCCCAAGAGCAAACTGTAACCGGCTCGGTCTAGACCAAGTCCCCGGCAACGGCGCCAAAAACTTGTTCGCTCCAAACGGTGTGTGCAAGCTTTAAATTTATAACCCTAGACGTAAGCTTAAAACAAGGATGCGAACCCGCAGTGTACCGGTCAATCGTAGTAAAAGCAAGGAATTCCAGGGGTCGATCACAGGTACTTAGTGAAACAAAGTCAAATTACGGTATGCTTATGTAAATACTAACCACAAGAGGTGATCAAAACAATCAAAGATGATATAGAAGTCAATAAAGGAAACATGCAATTCTAGGGATCAAAGCATCTAGTTGTGGTTCCAACTCAAGATCTAAAGATAAGCGGACAAAGCTGAGGTTTTTGCATGGGGAACGTGTTACTAAAGTGGAATAGATCACCGGGTAAGTCTCACTACTCACTAATCCAAAACCGTAACTCCTATTACCGGGTAAGTCTCAAGGAATCAAGATAAAGAACTATAACCTCAAACTAACACACCATCTAAGGGAATAGAATCAACCTTTACCGGGTAAGTCTCAGGCTAACTCACAAAGATGGGATGAAAGCACACTCAAACCCCAATAAAGGATAAACCTTTATTACCTACACTTACGATCTTAGGTAAACAAACTAAGGAATTACCGGGTAAGTCTCATCTTAGGCTTGCATTGAACCAGGAAAGGTGTAATAAGAATAGGATTTGGCAAACTCTAACACTTAACTCTCAGTTTCGGATCAGATAAGTCACCTCGGTCAGAAGAATTCCACCCCGGCCGAGATGTTCATCGACTGAGCGAGATGCTTAGGGTTAAGGTTAAAGACTCGAACTTTCAGGGTCCTACTGGAATCTAAGATTATTCTATCATTGTTTTTCCCACAACCTTCAGCCAATCACCCTAGAATCACACAAGGATATTAGCCACTCATCATCATGAAAGTATTAATCAAATATATGGGAAGAAGGTGAATATTTGAACAAGAAGAATTTAATGAAAAGACTTCAATAACTAAATCAAATATCACAACAAAGCGTTCCTTGGATATAAATCCAACAAGACAAGACAACAAGGAAGGGAATCTAAGATAATCTTACAAAAACCCTTCAAAAGCTATAAAAGCTATAATCTTCAATCTTCCTTCAACCTTCAAAAAGGTTCTTCGAATCTCCCAACTGGAGTATGGCTGCTGTGGTGTATAAACCCTGATCGGTGGTATAGCATGTATAGCATGTTGTGGATTTGTGGGAAATCCAACCCTTTTTATAGGAAAATTACTCTCCAAAGATAAGATATCTTAGAAAGATCTCTTTCCATAAAAATAGGTAAAATATAAGATCTAGCATATCTTCTTCCTTTCAGAAGCCAAGTCCAAAAATATAAGATCTAGCATATCTTCTTCCAAAAATATAAGATCTCAGCCAAGAATAAATATTCTCGCCGCGTCCCAGGTGTTCGCCTCGGTCGAGTCGACTTCTCTGGATCACCTCAGTCGAGGTGAATCTGTGGTCAACCGAGGTGAGTCACAACTGAATGTGAAATCTCTCAAATCTGGTCCAAAGTGAATCTCTAATCCATGGCTATGCTTCCTGGATGGTTCCTTATGTTCCTGAATGTAGCTCCAATGACTCCATAGCTCCTTTTTGCTCCTTTTTGATGCAAAACGTACCATTTTGCCTACGATTACAACAAAACTAGGTGTAGACCTCGATTCCGGTAAAGGTAGATGAAATGGTAGTATAATCACATAATATACATGCTAACATGCAGATTATTGAAGATAAAACGTCCAAACAAACCCCAAAATATAGACTATAATTCATGCTATCAACACACACACACACACATATATATATATATATATATATACATATGACATATATATAGCCTTAGAAGCTAGGTGTGTATACCCCTCAGATGGCTCAAACTAAGTAAACATATGTAGAATGACGGGGTAGAGGTAGATCACGTCTTCCTCCAGTAGTGATAGGACAAGGACCAGTTTCCGCTATTGTTTTGCCTATAGTAGAGAACGAGCCTGAGGAAACTGATTACGTCTCGATGAGTGGACCCGAGTTTCGAGAATATATACGCCAAGTACAAGAAGTTGCAAGAGCAGGTAGACCTATCTTGGGTTTACCAACATCAGTGGGACCTACTGAAGCTTCCGGATCAAAGAAGGAATAATGAACTAAACTAGTAAGTGATGAAACAGATCCTTTACGTGTTAGACAGAGTCTGGCACGTGGACGCTCGAGTGATCCTTGTCCACATGGACTTCTAGTGGGATGAGATCTTGTTTTAACTATGGGGAGATTGGACACATACGTCGGGAATGTAAGAGATCTTTAGTGACGTGGTATACATGTGGTAAGTTAGGACATCGAGCGATTTTCTGTCGATAAAATAAGATGTCGCATCAACAAGTTTCTTCTCATGCTAAGGTTACTAAAACTGAACGAAGAAGATCGAGTTACCCTTTAGCCACACAAGTTGCGAAGAAGGGACGACCGTGTTTCCACATTGGTGATTCAGATCATTTCGTGTTGGTGTTATGCCCTCTTCTTGATGTATGTGTTGAACGTGGTTTTAGATGTGGTATAGGGAGTACCCTTTACTTAGGGTTACTCAGTTGTTTTGGGGTCAGAGGTACCCGCGAGATGTGTGTTAGCCCAATTATATCGGGACTTGTGATTTTCTCTTGTATACTTCTTTGTTATGTCTTTGAACATGAGGAAGTAGTGGATCGAGTAGATCGCTATAAGTGTAGTTTGAACTATTATGATGGATTTGATTGTGAACTTTCTTGTGATAGAGATCTTGAAGGATGTGAACTGTTATCAACAACGAGGCTGATTGCGTGAGCCTATGAGGCCTTCTAATGTATGTAATGAGGAATACAAGAGTCTTGGTAATACGAGGATTTGTGAGTACGTTTGATATACCATCTATACTATTGTATGGAAGAGCGGGAATTCCTGCATCAAGTTAGAGCTGGAGCATCTGAATGATTTTGAATATATCCATGCTTTCGAATGGAGGAAGGAATGTTGGTTGTGCGGGAATTTTTAAGAATAAGTAAGATAATTATTAAGAACGAGTGTTCATTATCCCACCGGATGAATTGATAGATTTGTTGCAAGGAACTTCTAAGTTTTCCACATAAGAGTGGAGACTTCGATATCACCGGATGAGAATGAGCGAATAGGATGTGCCCAAAACGGCATTTCAGACTTGGTATGGCCACTACGAGTTTTAGTGATGTCATTTGGGCTCACGAAAACGCCGCTACATATATGGTGAGGAACGAAGTTTTATTGACTTAATGGATCCGCTGTAGTGAGTTTTTGTAGATGATATCCTAGTGTACTCTCAGAGTTGAGAGGGACACGCCGAACATTGGAGAATATTTTATGAGTCTTTAGATCGTGTGACTTGTTGAAGGAATCTAGATTGATTCGAGAAGGATTATTGTTACGCTAGAAACGTATAGCATAAAAGTCTTACAATTTATAACTCGATATATTTTCCTAACTCCTAGCGAACCCACAATGTATGGGTCGTTTTGTAGAAAGAATAGTATTCCGAGGTCGTACACAATGACTAAGGTGAAATCGATTCAAATAAGTGATTGTAGATAGTGCAAACCTAGTCTAAGAAAAGAGAAAGAAATAAAGAAATGAAAATCACGATATTTTTGGGTTTGGTTTTGTGGTGATTGAGAAAGGATCACAAATGATGCAAGATTATAAAACAAACTAACAAATCAAGCTAGCAACACAAATATACAACACAAACACAAGATATGTGATCAAAGAGAGAAAAGCGGATTCTAGGGGTTAGGAATTCCGGTTATGGCATTGGACTCAAGCTTCTAATCAATCCTCGGATTTGCAATGTTATGTTGGGAAGGGGTGTTCTCAATTGGGATCAATCATCGGGTAGGTCTCATGGTCCACTAATCCCGCACCTAAGTTCCTATCACCGGGTAAGTCTTTAGGAGCCTAAGTTTGAGAATTCTACACAAACCGGATTGCTATCTAGGCGTCAAACCTCTCTTTACCGGGTAAGTCTCGGGAAGGCAAGTCCTAAACATCAATCCTAGAACACTCACTCCAATAGCGGCTTATGAGGCTCACTACTACCTAGAGCTTATTTCTGGCTGAGAGTATCTCCGACGCGAGGCGTCAGACCTTTTGGCATAAGGGGGAAGTTGAGTCCCCGATATGTCGGTCCTTTTTAGATACTGGATACAGTTGGGAGTGCAGTATACATAGTAGCTTTGCCTCCGAGGTTAGAGGGTATTCACCCTGTTGTTCACGTGTCTCAGCTAAGGGAGTATATACCTGATCCGAGATGCACTGTAAGTCATGATGATTTAGTGGTCGAGAAAGACCACATGTTTGCTGAATATCATGTTGCAGTCTTAGAATGAGGTAAAAGACGTTTATGGTTGAAGAACATTCTGATGATGAGAGTATAGCGACCAATACGAGGCCACCTGGTACACTGAGGATAGTATCCATAGGAACTAATCCGAGTATATGTAGAGAAGGCTGCACCGTAGACTTGCTGAGCAAGCCATGGTTGTATATTATGAGATATATTGTAACACCCCAAATTTTGAGAACTCGGGGAGCTACTGGTTAGGACCTCACAATGGGTCCCGACCTTAGTTTGACAACAATTTCACTAGGATCTTACAACAAGGCACAAAAGTATTTAAAACATTTGAAAACTTTAAACAATATATACATGAAGAATATGTATCAGCCTTACAAAGTAAAGGTACTAAACGACACATATGAAGAACAAAAGACATCCCCGTCCCCAACTAAATGAGTACGTGGACCCGGCTGACCATTCCATCCTGATCTCTCTACAACTGTATTAACCTGCAAGACATCTACAAACGGTATAAAACCGTTAGCTAACATTCTATGCATAAGTATAAAGGTAAAAGCACATACACACAACATACAAAATCAACATGCAACACTCAATCCTTTTATTATCTTTAATTAGGTGATAGGTCATTACTAATGATACTTATTTTGTGACACGAGGGATTCCCAAACCTCGCCCCTGTCCCCGTTTACCAACGCGGAATGGTAGTAATGCATCTGACCGTCTACCAGACTAGGCTGGTCGCAGGGAACCTCCTAGACTCTCGCAAGAGCTAGGTAGATGATGTCACGACCCGTTATCATACACTTGGGTCAATTACGTAAATAATAAAGTCGGCCTAATCCGGTTTCGTTGTTTATCATAACTAGCAAACACCACTCATACACATTACACTCATACAAGAAAGCCAGCTAAGTAAGTCCGTGGACTTACCAAAATCAAATTTCGACTCTCTTAATCACCACTCATCGGTAACTGTAGGAATTCAGTAGCCTGTCAAAGGAGGCAAGTGTGTCAGCACACTTTCTAGGTAATTAGAAGTCTAAGACTTCTAAGATAGTAGGTCTTAATAGAACGGAATTGATTACAGTGTTAATTTATGGTAAAATGACTATTTTACCCTTGGTCCCGAAACTTCAAAAAATTTCATAATTTATGTTTAAACTCTTATTTGAGACTAACTAACCATATTCTACTCTCTAAGATGATTTTAGGTAACAACTAGAAAAACTACCCGTTTTCTATTTCCCGAAAAGTCACTAAAGTCCAACTACAGCTTCAAATATAAAATTCGAATAATCTTATAAAAATTCCGAAATAATTCCCTAGATCATCAATGATATCCCATCTACTCATAGGAGAAAGAATTTCTTAATACTGTTAAAACATTGCTTCTACAAAAATTCCTAAAGTTGGTTACAACACTTAACAAACAGCACACTGTCTTAACTTTGAAAAATCATAACTCCTAAACTACTCGCTGGATTTATCCCAAATTTTGATATGTTCTACTATAAAATCTTATCTATAATATATCCAAAATTCAGCTGAAAAGGAAATCAAAATCCTGTTTAAAACTATCTCACAAAACCGAATTTCAGCACAACAGAAAAACTGCTTACGACTCAATCTTTGAAAATTCATAATTCCCAAACCACTCGCTGGATTCCTCTCCAATTTTAATATGTTCTACAAAAATATGTCAACCATATCATATCCAAAATTCAAGCCGAACGGAGATCAAGAGCTTATTCAAAACCATCTCACAAAACAGCATCACTTGTTGTTTTCCCGAACACTCAGCACATATTTAAAAACTGCATGAGGCATCAACTTTGGAACACAATAACTCTCAAAACGTAACTCCGATTCTTCCCAAATTTTAGTATGTTATACTATGTACTACTGTCTATGACATATCCGAAAACCAGCCAAAAAGGAGGAGTCTAACTTACCCAAATCGTGACTCCAAGTAGACTGTTCGTCACCTCCGAAAACCTAGAAAATTCCCAGCTCTTCTAGCTATCTTCCATGGCTATTATGAAAGGTTCTAGGATTCAAATGGCTCACATCAGCACATATATATAGAGAGTGCAAGACATAGAAGGGAGGTGAGGTGTTTACCGGACAAATGAGACTCGCCTAACTCATGAGTACGAGGAAGAAGACGGAAGGTTGCTCTGGCCTCAGGATGCACCTGTGGTGTACTGAAGGAGCCAAACAGCCAACCCTACTGATCAGCTGAGACTCGAGAGGCCTACAGTTGCGGTTTGAAGATCCGCTGAAGTCAGACGCTATGCTGCGAGTGCTCTCATGGCTTGTTGTGTGGTTGGACGTGTCAAAGGAGTCTCGAGTGCAGAATGTGGGCAACAACAGGAGTGGCTCGCTGCGTGAATCTGGAGCAAGGAAGGGCGACTGGGCTGCTGTAGTTCCCTCGCTTTTGGCATGAATCTAGAGCACAGAAAAGCGTTGTAGTTTTCCTCTCTTCTGGCGTAAATCTGGAGCAAGGAGGCGTTGCAGTTTTCCTCTCTTCTGGCGTGATTATAGGGTTGTTACAGCTCCTTAATTATCTCATTTATGCAGCTGTTACAAGCAGATGGGAGAAGGAGCGGCTGGCGTTTTGGCGTGCCTTCCTTGGGCTGCTCTTGGCTGGACTGCAAAGGATGTTGGGGCTGCTGTGGGCTACCCAAGATGCTGGGCTGGAGAGGGCTGAACGTGCTGGGCTGGAGGGCTGTTAATGGGCTCGTAACCAGCCTCTCCTGGACTGCTGCAGGCTGAGCTCGAAGTCAAGCTGGGCTGAAATTAAGGTAAGAAAGATGGGTTGTTTTTCTTGTCAAAAATCTGTCAAAACTCGTCATGGCCTTGTCAGGCGCATGCATGAGTTTGTCACAGATTTGTCGGGCTTTGTCATGGCCTTGTCTCAGCTTAGTCATGGTCTCGTCACAGCTTGTCAAAACTCGTCTAAAGTCATCGGTAAGAATGAATTATAATAACTAGGGTTTGATATAAATCTATCATTTTATTTGAATAAAATACTACATAAAATAATAGATAATTATAAGGATTAAAGCTTGATATAATTTTATCATTTTATGTGAATTAAATTCTACATAAAATAATGAATTATAATAACTAGGGTTTAGTATAAATCTATCATTTTATGTGAATAAAATTCTACATAGAATAATAGATAATTATAAGGATTAGAGCTTGATATAATTTTATCATTTTATGTGAATTAAATTCTACATAAAATAATGAAATTTGTGAAGGAAGAGATACTAGATAGAAAGGGGAAACCGTCAACGGCGGAATTAGACGGAATAAAAATTCCGGATATTACATCAGTACCCCTTAAAATAAGTTTCGTCCCAAAACTTAGGACAAGGTACTTAATTAAACGACTTCCATAATTAAACTTGTATGTCCTAGTCTCACTAATTTTTTATTCGTTTCCTAAACTTCTCTAACTCTATCAAAGCGTAACGGAAAAAAAACTGGTCGTTACATCAGATCCCCCTCAAAATAAGTTTCGTGCCGAAACTTAGGGTAAGAAAATCCTGATCGGTCTTTAAGGCACCAAAAGGGTGTGTTTGGTCACTACACGAAACTCTTGTCGTTTCCACATCTAAGTACCCCGCACATCAAGGTTACCAAAAGAACACATCACTGACTAAACACTCAATCATGAAATAAACAAGCAGTCAAACAATATCACACATACAAGGTCAAGTCCTAACTCGTTACTCCCGAGGTTACAACTATCGCTACATAAGTCTTTGAAATGTTACGTCTCTTACTATCCCCAATATCTTAAGTAGCCTGTTCGCCCCTAGAGGTGTGTGCAAATAAGCTTTATATTTATAAAACTGAAATCAAGCAAGCGAACCCGCAGTGTACGGATCGATATAGTTAAGCAAGAATTCCAGAGTATCGAACACAGGGATTTGGGTGGAACGAACTCGATTGCAGGTTATCAAGCGGTTATTATGAGAGTTTTGCAAATATATTGGGAAAACAACAATCCTAAAGATCCAGGTATCCAGCTGTGGCAATCGATTCAAGATATACTAATGATGTAAAGACAGAGTTAAGATATGCAAAGGTATACTAATGTAAGGTAATCGTACGGTTGAGGTTCCAAAAACCTTATATAACTCACCCAAAAGACTCTTCCTATACAGGTTGATGAGGCGCAATATAGAAAGGTTCTAAGGACAAGGATTAACATCAAATACCCAAATCTATAATCTAAAGATCAAGACTAACTTACCCGATTGAGGTTGTTGAGGCTCACAATCGAGGTAGAGGTTGTTGAGGCTTCACTACCACCTAGAAAAGACAAGTCTAAACTAAGCTAAAGCAAATCTTTAACTTTGGATCAAGATAAAAGCAGGCTCGTAAACTTTAAGGAAATTATGGTTGGATCTTGAGATTCCACGGTCGTGGAACTCAAGAACAGCCCGTGATTTAGGGTTTTCGGCGACAATTCTCTAACTCTCAGGGTCTAATCTGTTTACGATCGATCTATCATCATCTAAGCCACAACTATCAACCCTTCACCTTAGAATTGTTAAGGGTTTTTAGCCAATAACAGTCATATTGATATTAATTCAAGATTTAAAGGATAGAAAATGGGAATTTTCAAGAACTATCAATAATCTTCAATCGAATCTCAGAATCACAGCCAAGAACAAGTGTTTATCAAAAGATGTAAAACGAGATAAACAATCACAATCTTAGGAAAGAAAGGAAACGGGATGTCAATCCGATCCTAAATCAAACCTAAGCAAGAAGAGGAATCTTCTTGCGAAATCCTTCAAGAAACTTCGATCTTCCACACGAAGATCACAACAGCGACTCTCCGACACGAACTTTGGAACTTCAATGAATTCTTCCAAATCACCTCCAAGAATGAGGGTTTGTGTGTTGCTAAGCTTGCGTTTTTGCCGCTAAACTTAGGGTTGAAAGGTCGTAAGTGCGGGAGCGAGGTGACGGAATCTTGCTTCATCCGTCCTTTTTATAATGCAGGGCAAAACGTCGGCCCGGCCCAATCTTCAAAAGATTATGGCTTCGAAAGTGGCGAAAAGATTCGCCAAGATCACGGTCGTGGAAGTTTCCACGACCGTAATTTTGAGGCGTGGAAACAAACACGGATAGCTTCCACGGCCGTAATATCCCCTGGAATGAACATCGAATTCTGCATCAAGATCCACGGCCGTAATTTAGGGTAAAACCGTGATTCTTGCCTTCATTCGTGCATTCCTCAATCTAATACTCCAAATTGCTTCCAAAAGGTGCCCTTGGTCTATGGACACATCAACTCAACTCTCCTTTGCTCAATTCCGTTCGGAAATAGCTCCAAATCACCTATAATCAACATAGAACTCGTGTAGACATCCATATCGACAATATAGGCAATACTAGCTCATATATGCATAAAGCTCAATCAAAGACTATCAATATGAATCAATTGCGATTAGAAAACGTGCCTAAAATATCACAATATTTCATGCTAACAAATAACCCCATACTTAACACTTGCTTGTCCCTAAGCAAGGTCTTTCAAAAAGCTTTAAAACAAGAGTTAGGATGAAATATGTGTACCTTCTTTTGGATGAAAGTGACTTCTAAAGAATAGATCATTCTCAAACCTTGCTTCAATCGTTTCAAACTTTCACACACTTAATTAGAGAGTAAGAGGTAAAGAAGAATCATGAACCAATTTAACTTCCAAACAAGCATTATAACCTTCAAACATTATCAAAATCAATCATAAGAATTTCAATTTAGATCACCAAGCCATATAACATTCTTTTGATCATAAGGACTTTCAAAGAAAAGGTCTAGAGCATGGAAGGGTGGGGAAAACTTTAAGGGAAATTGGTGCATAAATCCGGGAAAGTGGATATCTACCTTCTTCTTCTTTTGCGGTTTCCGCAACACTTCACTTAGAGCTTCGCTCTCTCCTTTTTCGACTTTACTTTTGGAGTTATGGATAGAGGTGCACAAAAACCGAAGCCTAGGAGATTGGCGTTTCTCATTTTTGCGAGATGCCTCAAACCCTTAGCGCACATACCATAATCCGCTAGGAATATCGCTCAATCCGACTTTGGCAAGACACAAACACCCGGCTATGTGAATGGTGCCGAGTTACTCATCGTCATGATTGACTTCCCCAAACCTATAATTTCTTTCTATTCAATTGATTGCAAATACTTGCTCTCATGGCCCTCCCACATCAAACATGCCTTTTTTTTCTCATTTACTTTCCAAGTTCCCGGATGGGTAAGGGAGGCTAATATTTCAATGAGGAGTTAGATGATTCAAAGGAAGAAGAAAGAAAATATCGAATTGCCTTAATCATTTCAACAAGAAGTATAGGAGCTTATAATGTGATTTCAACTTCAATTTCTTACATGATTTAGGTAACAATTCTCACATTATACAACTTGCAAAAGAGGTAAAATTCATTCATT
This sequence comes from Fagopyrum homotropicum, assembly GCA_033239125.1. NCBI lineage: Eukaryota > Viridiplantae > Streptophyta > Magnoliopsida > Caryophyllales > Polygonaceae > Fagopyrum > Fagopyrum homotropicum. Next base: position 88,343,029 of record BSWB01000006.1, read on the forward strand.
CAAATCCTTTTCGAATTACCATCCTTTCAAGCATGCAATTGTTATCAACTCAATTCGCAAGTAATGATTATCATGGAAATCATATCGATTCGTTAGAAGCATCAAATTTTTAAAAATTTTTCAATTTTTATGAGTTTTTAAAGTTCTTTTTCATGCAATGCAAGAATAAAACGTGTAACATACAATGAACATGCAAGGATAGTCTCGGAATAGAAGCAACATATAGAGTAGAGTTATTACAAACGTTTAGTACATCCCACCCCATACTTAGGACGAACATTGTCCCTAATGTTCACAAGAAAGAACAAAAGAAAGAAAAGAAAAAGAAAACTCACAAATGGTGGCGGGAATGTCTAAAACGAGCTGTCCGGTCATCTATCACTGCGGTGCCGGTGGAGGTGGAAATGGAGAGAAGCTCGGATCATAGTACCGCCCAAACTGCTGGCGGTAGACGTCCCTCATCATGTGGTCGAGGTCGTCGAAACGTCTGTCTCTATCATCCGCCCGGATCTCTAGTGCTCCGACTCTCTCTGAAAGTCCGGTAGCCCAATCCGGCATCCTCTCATACCACCCAGGGGGGTGATCATACCATCCGGGAGCATCTGCTGGTGCTGGCTGCGGTGGTGGTGGTGGTGGTGCTGCTGGCTGCGTGGTGGACCAAGGAGGGGGTGTCTCGTACCAGGTGGGAGGTGTAGTCATCCACGTGGGCCTCTCACTCACGCTAGCGCGGCGAGATGACGAGCCTGAAGCTCTAGCCGGACGCGGAGAGCGTCTAGGTACATCCTGGGCCGTATCCGGCTGATCCGGAAACGTGCCGAACTCCTGCTCTGCTCCTCCACCACTCTCATACTGATCTCCCATATCCTCCTCATCTACTACCGGCGGTGGAACGTAAGGGGGAGCTACAAGCCTGTTCGCATGCATCGCAGCGAACGTCTCCTTCCAGTTGTGGCGTCCCGCCACAATGGAATACTCCGGCAGCCACTCAATACCCCTACCGGTCCTACTCTCCCAGGGCATGCCCGCATAAGGCGGACCTCTATGTGTGGGGAAGATGAGTCCCCTAACCATGAAAGCGTGTAGCCCTAATGGAACTGCCGGTATACGTGTGCAAGCCGAGAAGTCCACTCCAAAAGTCCTAGCTATGTGGGTCACTATCCCACCGTATCCAATGTTCCCTCTCGACTTGTTCTTGAGCTTGCTCATTGTCGCCGCCAAAAGAGTAGCACAATCGGCGCGGCATCCGTGGAGCATAGCATAGAGAAGGAATAGCTCATCCGTCTTGATCTTTTGGGGCGTCTCCGTCCTAGGAAAGAGACACTCCGAAAGAACACGGTGAGCTATCTTCAAGGCCAAATGGTACATCAATTTGGCCTTGGTATCAGCTGGATGCCAACGGTCCTCGTCGGCATAGATCATCGCCACATCCTCCCAAAAATCCTTAGCAGAAACGTTCCTAGGGAGGCGACCGTTGTAGGTCTCATGGAACCCAAAGATGGTCCCGAACTCAACAATGCTAAGCTGGTAGTCTCTATTCATGAGACGGAAGGAGACAGTCCTATCGACATGGCTGTGCTCAAAAGACGTCACAACCTCTCGGGTGATCTCCTCATAAGCGTCCTCACGAATGTTCGTGAAGACAAGCAAACCGGCTCTATCCAAGAGCCAAGTAAGGTCATCCACTATGTTGAGAGGATGAAGATCCTCCAACAACAAGTACCTAGGGCCAATCACTGCCCTCTTCTCTATCCTCTCAAATGCAGCTTGGTGGTTTTCGTGTATGATCGGGATGCTGGATGGAGGTGGTGAGGATGGAGGTGAAGATGGGGGTGAAGGTGAAGGGGATGAGGGTGGTGGTGGTGCCCTAGATGTGGAGGGGTTACCCTTTCTCTTCTTATTCTGTTCCCCTTTCTTTTCTTTAATCCTCCCCGAAACTCTCCTCACGAAATCCATTCTGTTGAGAATTACGGTCTGTTCTTCCTAAACCACGGCCGTGAAATCTGTGTAGACCGTAATTCGACACGGAATTTCTCAATCCTCAGCAAATCAGCAATCAAACTCCACAACAGGCAGTCCTAATCTAATTTCTTCCAATCTCAATCAGTTCTCCCTAAAAATCTCTAACAAAAACGAACAAAAACGACTAGAATCAAGAAGAGAGCAAAAACCTCTTTTTCGGATTGAGAAATCCAAAATTCGGAATTGTTGATCGTTTTCCGCGTGATTCGTTGCTTGGATCTTGTTCTTGGTTGGATTTGCTTCAGTTTAGGAAGAAGAATCGTTAAAAACGATTAGAGAATGAAGATTTGGGATGAGCTGCGTGTTTTCGGTATTTAGGGCGTGGAAATTGGGGATTTTGTGGTGTTTTTGTGGTGAAGTGTGGCTTTTATACTCGCAGGCAAAATTTCAAAAATCACGGTTTGTCGGGGCATTCCACGGCCGTGGAAATGTACGGACCCGTAATTTTTGTGATTTTTCACAGGCTTTTGAGAATTACGGCCACTGTAGCTATGACGACCGTAATTTAGACCGTGGAACTCTCTGTAAAGCTTCAAAGTCCAAATTTCGTCACTTCTCTTCGTCATTATCCCTCCCTTCTTCTTTTCCATCGATCCTACAACCAAAAACACGAACATACCGGAAGAAATCGAGGCAAAAATAAAGCAAAAACTTCTATTCTAAACTAAACTATGAATCGAAAGCAAAAACGAAAATACAATACCTTGGGTTGCCTCCCAAGAAGCGCTTTGTTTAAGGTCTGTAGCTAGACCAATCTCGCACTTATTCGAGTGCGGTAGGTGCAAACTCCTCAGCTTGGAGTTCCGGTGAGTACTTCTTGAGTCGTTGACCGTTCACCTTAAAACTTCCGCTAGCTTCACCCCATACTTCAACTGCACCATGGGGGAAAATACGCTTAATTAGAAAAGGTCCAGTCCAACGAGATTTTAACTTACCTGGAAAGAGGCGAAGTCTCGAATTGAAGAGGAGAACTTGATCTCCTTCTTGCAAGTCCTTTGGGATGATATGCTTATCATGCCAACGCTTTGCTCTTTCCTTGTAGATCTTAGCGTTTTCATAGGCGTTCAAACGGAGTTCATCCAGCTCGTTGATGTCTAGGAGACGCTTCTCTCCCGCTTCCTTCATGCCGAAATTCAGCCATTTGATAGCCCAAAACGCTTTGTGCTCTAGCTCTACCGGCAAATGACAAGACTTTCCATACACGAGGTTGTATGGTGTGGTTCCTATGGGAGTCTTGTATGCAGTCCGGTATGCCCACAATGCATCATCTAGCTTCAAGGACCAATCCTTCCTAGTCCTTGAAACCGTCTTCTCTAGAATTCCCTTGATCTCCCTATTTGAGATCTCGACTTGTCCACTCGTTTGTGGATGGTAAGGGGTAGCGATCTTGTGAGTAACCCCATACTTGGCTAGAAGAGCTTCAAAGCGACGGGCTATGAAGTGAGAACCTCCATCACTAATGATTGTCCTTGGCGTCCCGAATCGCGGAAAAATGGTCTTGTTGAAGAACTTGACCACCACCATGGCATCATTTGTGGGAGAGGCAATTGCTTCGACCCATCTAGAGACATAATCTACCGCCAATAGTATGTATTGGTTTCCACAAGAAGAAGGGAATGGTCCCATGAAGTCGACTCCCCAAACGTCGAAAATCTCCACCTCTTGGATGTTGTTGAGGGGCATCTCGTTCCTCCTAGAGATATTGCCTGTTCTTTGACAAGCATCGCAACAAGAAACAAAGGATTGCACATCTTTAAATAAAGTAGGCCAATAAAATCCAGATTGCAATACCTTTGCGCTAGTTTTGTTCGAACTAGCATGTCCTCCACAAGGTAGTGAATGACAATGACGGATGACACTTTGCATCTCATCTTCCGGCACACATCGCCGGATGATGCCATCCGGACCTCTCTTAAAGAGGAGAGGCTCGTTCCAATGGTATTCCCGGACATCCTTGAAGAACTTCTTCCTTTGTGCGTATGATAGTCCGGGTGGTATCTCCTGGCAAACCAAATAGTTAACAAAATCAGCAAACCATGGTTCGTTACCTTTGGAGACTACCTTGATGCACTCCTCTATGATGTGTAGGTGTTCGTCCGGAAAGGAGTCATCAATGGGTAGATGATCGTCCTCTAGATGTGTTAGACGACTCAAATGATCCGCAACAGAATTTTCCGAGCCTTTCTTGTCGCGGATCTCAAGATCGAATTCTTGTAGGAGGAGAATCCATCTAATCAGCCTTGGCTTCGCATCTTTCTTTGCAAGGAGGTATCGGATCGCAGCATGATCCGTGTAGACAATCACCTTTGCACCTACAAGATAAGAGCGAAACTTATCAATAGCATAGACAATGGCTAGAAACTCTTTTTCCGTAGTGGCGTAGTTGAGCTGGGCTTCGTCTAGCGTCTTGCTAGCATAGTATATGGCGTGGGTTCGTCCTTCCTTTCGTTGCCCAAGAACAGCTCCAATGGCTACGTCACTAGCATCACACATAATCTCGAAAGGGAGAGTCCAATCCGGGGGTTGGATAATGGGTGCTGAAATTAGAGCTTGCCGAATGGTGTTGAACGCATCTAGACATTCCTGTGAAAACTCAAAAACCGCATCCTTCATCAATAGATTAGTGAGAGGCTTTGATATCTTAGAAAAGTCTTGAATGAAACGTCTATAAAATCCAGCATGTCCTAGGAAACTTCTTATTCCCTTCACCGAAATTGGGGGAGGAAGTTTCTCTATGGTCTCTATTTTAGCTTTATCTACCTCTATCCCTCTACTAGAGACTAAGTGACCTAAAACGATTCCTTCCTTAACCATGAATTGACACTTCTCCCAATTAAGAACTAGGTTAGTGTCTTCACATCTTTGCAAAACAAGAGAAAGGTTGGAAAGACAATCGTTAAAGGAGGAACCGTAAACGGAGAAGTCGTCCATGAAGACTTCCATGATTTCCTCCACATATTCGGAGAAGATGGCCATCATACACCGTTGGAAGGTGGCTGGGGCGTTGCAAAGTCCGAACGGCATTCTCCTATAAGCGAACGTACCCCAAGGGCACGTGAATGTGGTCTTCTCTTGATCATCCGGATGTATCGGGATCTGAAAGAAACCACTATAACCGTCAAGGTAGCAAAAGTATGAATGTTGTGCTAACCTTTCAAGCATTTGATCGATGAATGGCAATGGAAAGTGGTCCTTCCGCGTTGCATTGTTGAGCTTGCGGTAGTCTATGCACATTCGCCATCCAGTCACGGTTCGGGTAGGAATGAGTTCGTTGTTCTTATTGGTGATGACCGTCATTCCTCCCTTCTTCGGAACCACTTGAACCGGGCTCACCCACTTGCTATCGGAGATAGGATAGATGATACCTGCATCAAGAAGTTTAAGAATTTCTTTCTTGACAACCTCCTTCATGGTCGGATTCAACCGCCTTTGAGGTTGTCTTGAAGTTCTAAAGTCCTCCTCCATTAGTATTTTGTGCATGCATAGGGAGGGTTTGATTCCTACTAAGTCCTCAATAGTGTAGCCTATGGCTTTTCTATGTTTCCTAAGGACAATCATGAGCTGTTCATGTTCATCTATGCTTAATTCGGAACTAACGATAACCGGAAAGGTAGAATTAGATCCAAGAAAAGCGTACCTTAGATGAGTAGGAAGTGGTTTAAGTTCCATTGCTTTCGGAACTTCTAATGATCCTTGAGGAGCTTCCGATGTTTCCTTGGAAGCTTCTAAGGATGTTGAGTGGATTGGAGAAGAATCAGAGGAAGTTGAAGAAGTGTGTCGATCGTCCTTTTCCACGGTCAAAATCACGGTTTCCTCTGGTTTTCCACGGCCGTAATATCCTCTGGAATGGAGGTCGAATTTGGTCATGGAATCCACGGCCGTGGAATACAGAGTATGACCGTGGATTCGAGTGTTTTCTGCCTCATCGTGGAGTTTCTCAAACTCCACTTCATGCATCTCTTCTTGTGCCTCTAAGGCTTCAATTTCCTCTTTGCACTCTTCTTCTCCTCCTACATCGGTTAGACTCATAGTAATAACCTTTTGCAAAGGATCGTTAAAGAGAATCGCACTTACCTCCTCCCTAGATAAACCTTCTTCGTCTTGGAAATTGTAAATCTCCTCATCAAAGATTGGCTCCTTCACTAGAGTGGAAAGAACGAATTCTACTTTCTCTTCCCCAATGTCAAAAGCGAGTCTCCCATTCTTGCAATCGACCATGCAGCCGGAAGTTGCAAGAAACGGTCTTCCGAGTATGATCGGGACCGGACTATCCGCAGGAATGTCAAGCACGACAAAGTCAATTGGGACAAAGAACTTGCCTAGCTTGACCGGGACGTCTTCTACAATACCGACGGGACGAGTAATGGATCGATCCGCCATGTATAACGTCATCTTCACCGGTTTAGGGTCGCCTAAACCGATCTTCCTGCACAATGCAAGTGGTAAGATGCTCACACTTGCTCCCAAGTCACATAAAGCGTCATATGTGACCTCCCCCACTCCAATGGGAATACAAAATGACCCCGGATCTTTCAGCTTTGGGGGCATTTTCTCCTTCATAGTCTTGATGAGGTCCGAAGAGTCCGAACTCATCTTGACTTCTCCAAAATCTTCTAGCTTCCTCTTGTTAGAGAGGAGCTCCTTCAAGAACTTGCCATAAGCCGGCATACCTACAATAGCATCAATGAAAGGTATGTTAATATGCAATTTGCTCATGAGTTCTATGAACTTACCGAATTGCTTGTCTAGGCGTGCTCGCGCTCTAGATTGAGGGAATGGTAGGGGAGGTTTGAAAGCCGGAGGAGGAACATAGATATCTTCCTTCTCCTTCCCCTTTTCTTTACTTTTCTCTACGGGGACTTCAACAAACGTAGGCTGCGGATCGGTGGTAGTCACTCCGCTCCTAGTTGTAATTGCCATCACCCTTCCCTTAGGGTTGTCCTCCGTCTTTCCTGGAAGCTTCCCTTGATTTCTAGGAACTTCCTCCGCATGGTTGAACATTTGATTTTCCAAAACCTTTTGAGCTTTGTCAACCTTAGAAATTTGATCATCAACCTTGATGATGCGGTTCTCCAACCCTTGAAGCTTTCCCAAGATCGTCTCCAACATGGGATCCGGCTTCTCTTTTCCCGTGTTGTTTCCTCCATTTGATGATTGCCCCTGGCTTTTCAAAGGAGTAGAGGAAGAAGAGGGTGGAGTTAGTGGATTGGAATTGGAAGGATGGGAGTTACCGGAATTTTGCTGATTGGAGCGCCAATTGTTGTTGTTCGAACCCCGATTGTTGTTCCAATTGTTGTTGTTCCGGTTGTTGTTGTTTCCATTCCAATTGTTGTTCCGGTTATTGTTCCGGTTGTTGTTATCACCGCCGTTGTTGTTGCCCAAATAGCCAACATCCTTCTCTTGTTGCTTTGGGAAGTTGGTCTTGATAGTCTCCTTCAACTCTTTGATCTCATTGTTGAGGGAGAAAATTTGATTTTGAGCTTCATGTGTGAGCTTTGCTCCTTGCTCCACACGATTTCCCTCCACTTTCCGGTGGGAATACTTCTCTATGACTCTTGCTTGCTTCTCAATGAAGTCCCAAGCGTCATCTTCTCTCATGTCCATGAACGTTCCACATGAGAGGGATTGAAGGTTGAATTGCGTTCCCGCATCCAGCCCCTTGTAGTAAATTTCCAGCAAGGCAAGCTTGGATATGCCATGATGAGGGCAATCCAAGAGCAAATCCTGAAACCTTTCCCAAGATTGAAACAAACTTTCGTTAGGTCTCATAGAAAAAGCATTAATCTTACCTCTAAGTTCCGCCGTTTTGGAGGGCGGAAAGAACTTGGTGAGAAACTCTGCGGAGAGGTCTTCCCACGTCTCTAGCTTTCCACTAGGAAGAGCTTGGTACCAAGATAGCGCTTTCCCTTTCAAAGAGAAAAAGAAAGGTTTGAGCTTATAGCTGTTGGTAGTGGCGCTCTTTGGCCTCATCGTCTCCATCATACACTCAAAATTTTGCAAGTGTTGGTGTGGAGATTCGGTGCTTGTACCGCCAAACTGGCTTTGGCGAACAAGAGTGATGACTTGAGGGTTGAAGCTAAACCCTTGTACATCTTCAGCATCAAAGTTCACACCTAAACGGCGTGGTTGTTGTGTTGGATCCATCCGCTGGCCAAGAGTTCTTGGCTCATTATCCACACGTTCGACCCTCGCATTTCTAGGTGGAATGCGACGGTTAGCAGCTCCTTGTTGATTGAAAGGATTTATATTGATCGTGGGATCAATTTCTTCTAAAGGAGGCATGGAAGAATCACTATCATCGGTGGATGAGTGGTTTCTTCTTCTAGACCTTGTCCTTCTTCTCGAGGACTTCTTCCCCACTTTATTTTCAAGATCGCTCATCTTTATCGTCATTTGGGCGATCACGTCTTGTAGACCGTTAACTTGAGTTTGATGACGATCCATTTCGTCTTGGAGGAAAGACTCATTCCATCGGAGTTGAGCTTCCTTCTCCGCCAACTTAGTTTGAAGATCGCTTTCGTTTTCTTGAGCCATCCTCTTTTCCTTGCGCTTTTGCCTCAAGGTTTTCTCTAACTCTTGATCAAGAGGTAAGAGATCTCCGGTGTTCCTAGACCTGCGTATACACTCAAAGAAAAATCAAATAACGAGAGCAAGCTCCCAAGCTTGACAACCGGCTACCGGATTCGGTCGAAGCCAAATCCCCGGCAACGGCGCCAAAAACTTGTTCGCCCCTAGAGGTGTGTGCAAATAAGCTTTATATTTATAAAACTGAAATCAAGAAAGCGAACCCGCAGTGTACGGATCGATATAGTTAAGCAAGAATTCCAGAGTATCGAACACAGGGATTTGGGTGGAACGAACTCGATTGCAGGTTATCAAGCGGTTATTATGAGAGTTTTGCAAATATATTGGGAAAACAACAATCCTAAAGATCCAGGTATCCAGCTGTGGCAATCGATTCAAGATATACTAATGATGTAAAGACAGAGTTAAGATATGCAAAGGTATACTAATGTAAGGTAATCGTACGGTTGAGGTTCCAAAAACCTTATATAACTCACCCAAAAGACTCTTCCTATACAGGTTGATGAGGCGCAATATAGAAAGGTTCTAAGGACAAGGATTAACATCAAATACCCAAATCTATAATCTAAAGATCAAGACTAACTTACCCGATTGAGGTTGTTGAGGCTCACAATCGAGGTAGAGGTTGTTGAGGCTTCACTACCACCTAGAAAAGACAAGTCTAAACTAAGCTAAAGCAAATCTTTAACTTTGGATCAAGATAAAAGCAGGCTCGTAAACTTTAAGGAAATTACGGTTGGATCTTGAGATTCCACGGTCGTGGAACTCAAGAACAGCCCGTGATTTAGGGTTTTCGGCGACAATTCTCTAACTCTCAGGGTCTAATCTGTTTACGATCGATCTATCATCATCTAAGCCACAACTATCAACCCTTCACCTTAGAATTGTTAAGGGTTTTTAGCCAATAACAGTCATATTGATATTAATTCAAGATTTAAAGGATAGAAAATGGGAATTTTCAAGAACTATCAATAATCTTCAATCGAATCTCAGAATCACAGCCAAGAACAAGTGTTTATCAAAAGATGTAAAACGAGATAAACAATCACAATCTTAGGAAAGAAAGGAAACGGGATGTCAATCCGATCCTAAATCAAACCTAAGCAAGAAGAGGAATCTTCTTGCGAAATCCTTCAAGAAACTTTGATCTTCCACACGAAGATCACAACAGCGACTCTCCGACACGAACTTTGGAACTTCAATGAATTCTTCCAAATCACCTCCAAGAATGAGGGTTTGTGTGTTGCTAAGCTTGCGTTTTTGCCGCTAAACTTAGGGTTGAAAGGTCGTAAGTGCGGGAGCGAGGTGACGGAATCTTGCTTCATCCGTCCTTTTTATAATGCAGGGCAAAACGTCGGCCCGGCCCAATCTTCAAAAGATTATGGCTTCGAAAGTGGCGAAAAGATTCGCCAAGATCACGGTCGTGGAAGTTTCCACGACCGTAATTTTGAGGCGTGGAAACAAACACGGATAGCTTCCACGGCCGTAATATCCCCTGGAATGAACATCGAATTCTGCATCAAGATCCACGGCCGTAATTTAGGGTAAAACCGTGATTCTTGCCTTCATTCGTGCATTCCTCAATCTAATACTCCAAATTGCTTCCAAAAGGTGCCCTTGGTCTATGGACACATCAACTCAACTCTCCTTTGCTCAATTCCGTTCGGAAATAGCTCCAAATCACCTATAATCAACATAGAACTCGTGTAGACATCCATATCGACAATATAGGCAATACTAGCTCATATATGCATAAAGCTCAATCAAAGACTATCAATATGAATCAATTGCGATTAGAAAACGTGCCTAAAATATCACAATATTTCATGCTAACATAGCCTTATCGGATTTTCATAAATCAACTAAATCTTAAATCTTTTCAGGTATTTAGATCATAAGCGTATGTTACCACGTTCTAGAGTGGTTACTGGATATCTCACCGGTATCATCCGGCTCAACTGTCTAATCCTCTAATCTGATGACCTAACTCGTGTCTGGTAGGTATCTCTCCAACTGAAAATCTCAAACTCAGTTCCCAATCTTAGTCTCCGTGGAAAACCAAAGTTACACTCTCCAAATGGGTGAGGAAAACTAGTCCATCGGTCACTTTTAAACCGCTTTAAATCTTCCAATGGTTTTCCTTACACAAATCACTTCTAGATTCTTTGATGACCCTATGGAAAATAATCTATTCAACTTCCTTCCCTTCGTTATGACCACTTGCTTACGGCCTTCTGAAGAGGTTCTGACTACCCACTCAGGCCAAAGGTCTTTGACATCCACCAACACTTACTAAGTTCCCCATGCTCTTCGTATCACGACCCACATGGTCTTTTGTTTTAATATTACTGAGTCATCATGTTCCTCAGGTACGGAATTGTCACCCTTACCCTTTTCAGGTCTAATACTCAAGACAATTAAAAATCAAATCTAGTGGTTATCCTCTTTGTTCACTTGGCTTTTTTATATTATTTATAGATCTCTAATATATCGTTTACTCAAACTTAGGCTTCTCACACATTTTCTAAGATCTTAAATGAAATAGAATAAGTCCAAAATGACGGTATTAGACACAAAGTGATCTCATATCACCGGTATTTGTTAATAACTACTCAATAAATGTTAACATACCATCATCAATGCGCCTTTTATCCACCATTGTTACCAGCCCGATAGTATTCCTCTGACTCAAAACGCAACTAAGCTCTGTTCCGACATAACATTACACATAAAATCTACTCCAAGATTATGCTTTCTTTAAGCACTGTTACTAGGTTGCAAGTATGCTCCTGTCGCTTCTCTTTCTTATGTATCTTCGACTCAAGATGGCAGTTACTCACTTGGAGCTTTCTAGTGCAGGACATGCACAATACTTTTATTACCTCATTAATTCTTTCTTAATCCATCCCGAAAACTCACTCTAGAGTATTCCATTAGTATGAAATTCCAAAACAACTTCTCTAGCAACCTATAGCAAAGCAGTCACTCTTCACTCGGATCCATAATAGGGTACCAGTCTCCTTCTATTACCTCTATATGCACCTAAGTTTCCGTTCAACATTTTGAGTAACTCCACATAGCCTATCTCGCGTTCCTTCCAACTAGAATGCATTTCACAAACTATCACCATCTTAAACTCGACACGAAATCCCTCAACACCCTTGAGCTTCTTGCTCTGTGGGTTAGGACCCACCACGCTTCCGCTGCGCTACTCTGATTATTTTGTTGTTTCCCGTAATCATAAGGATGTGTTCTGTCAGTCCAAAATGATTAACCGGGTGAAGTACCAAGTACTTTCCTTACTTTGTCTTCTTGAAATAAAATCCTGATTGGAAAACAACCATCTTTCGTTTACTTTCTTAATTCTTTTTGACACGGATCCAAACTACTACACTCGACCGGAGTTTGATCTTCACCAGCCAAGAAGTAACCTCAAACACGATTCTCTATACCCTTAGTTGTCTAAGGAGATTGTTGTTGCATACTTGAGGAAATCATTCCAGGCGTCGGTAAAACTACCCCATAACTCCACAGTCGCAATTATCTTTTCTTAACGGTATATAACTCGTCAATACCAAACTACACTTACACATCCTCAGCTGACAACGGTCAGTCTATAGTTGACTCATCTCGGTATCCCAAACTTACTCTTCTCATATCCCTTCTGGTATTAAAATTCTTTGGTAAGCATCACCTACTCAATTAATCCTTTTATACTTCTTTAGTTCGTCTTATCTTTCACTTTTCTACTTCCTTTGGGACAACGCTCTTTCTAAACTCTCACTGTGCCATTCACCTGACGTGAAAAGTTGTTCCTAACACTCCACGATAGATGGTAAGCGTGTTGTAGTTCTGATGACTTTAAATTACCTCCCAATTGTAGTCCCTTTACAGGGACCGTCTGTGTTGATGGCTTAGGTCCCATGATTATTCGGGTTACCCTGGACTCTCGAGTCTAGCAAGGCCGTTCTCCCATACACATTTCTTCACTGATGTTGGTGGTAATATCGCCTTCATGAAACTCCGTTGCCCCTACTAAAGGTTTCCATTCTTTGGGTATTGGCGTCTAGATTTCTTTCAAACTTCTTATATCTTTGAGGAAGTAAAAACCTCCCCACTTGTTGGGTCTGCCTTTCCGCTTTTACACTCAATTGTAGGTCTTCATTCCGTGCACCTTAGGTTCTCATACCCGGATTGACACTCTGTCTCTTCTGGTTTCTTATGCCCATAATGGTCTATGGGGCATCCGTTCCGATTGTAATGTCCTTGTTTCCGCAATCTTGGTTGTACCCAATTCTACTTGTCCCGCTCCAATATTGTTATCACTACTCCGCACTCTTGTAGTCTCTTGTATGATTCTTCTAATTCCATCTCTCGGCCTCGTGTGCCCGAGTTCCTTGTACGACCTTCTATTCCTTCTAACTGAACTGTCTCAAGAATTTCTTCCTCATCTGATTATGCTTGTGGTAACATTTATCTTCATCACTTTTACTTACTGGTTCGCTTGTTCTTTGGATGATTTGTAAGGATCACCAAACGGCCTACACGAGTATAATACTCAATTCAAGGTCCGATTCCATTGCCTCGTGCTGGAGATTCTTCAAGTCCGAAGTTGATTTATCATGAGGCGACAATCGCTTCGTGATAACACGACTAAAGGATATAAAATATCCTTTAGGATACTAACAACTAAGCATTCACATGTATATAACATATAATAAGAAACATCATAAAAAGTCTCTATACTAACTCCTATCGATCCAAGTTGCAGAGATCCACGGAGAGCGATGGTGGTCCGACGTACTACTAACCCAACAACCCGACTATGCGTGCGTGTAAATACATAAATCCGGTTTAAAACTTTAGATCCCTTTCGGGTTCTAGTTATTTTATACATTCGGTCTTTCAGAAGATTTCAAGTGCCATTGTTGCCAACCCAGAGCTCTGATACCATATTGTAACACCACAAATTTTGAGAACTCGGGGAGCTACTAGTTAGGACCTCACAATGGGTCCCGACCTTAGTTTGACAACAATTTCACTAGGATCTTACAACAAGGCACAAAAGTATTTAAAACATTTGAAAACTTTAAACAATATATACATGAAGAATATGTATCAGCCTTACAAAGTAAAGGTACTAAACGACACATATGAAGAACAAAAGACATCCCCGTCCCCAACTAAATGAGTACGTGGACCCGGCTGACCATTCCATCCGGATCTCTCTACAACTGTATTAACCTGCAAGACATCTACAAGCGGTATAAAACCGTTAGCTAACATTCTATGCATAAGTATAAAGGTAAAAGCACATACACACAACATACAAAATCAACATGCAACACTCAATCCTTTTATTATCTTTAATTAGGTGATAGGTCATTACTAATGATACTTATTTTGTGACACGAGGGATTCCCAAACCTCGCCCTTGTCCACGTTTACCAACGCGGAATGGTAGTAATGCATCTGACCGTCTACCGGACTGGGCTGGTCGCAGGGAACCTCCTAGACTCTCGCAAGAGCTAGGCAGATGATGTCACGACCCGTTATCATACACTTGGGTCAATTACGTAAATAATAAAGTCGGCCTAATCCAGTTTATCATAACTAGCAAACACCACTCATACACATTACACTCATACAAGAAAGCCAGCTAAGTAAGTCCGTGGACTTACCAGAATCAAATTTCGACTCTCTTAATCACCACTCATCGGTAACTGTAGGAATTCAGTAGCCTGTCAAAGGAGGCAAGTGTGTCAGCACACTTTCTAGGTAATTAGAAGTCTAAGACTTCTAAGATAGTAGGTCTTAATAGAACGGAATTGATTACAGTGTTAATTTATGGTAAAATGACTGATTTACCCTTGGTCCCGAAACTTCCGAAAATTTCATAATTTATGTTTAAACTCTTATTTGAGACTAACTAACCATATTCTACTCTCTAAGATGATTTTAGGTAACAACTAGAAAAACTACCCATTTTCTATTTCCCGAAAAGTCACTAAAGTCCAACTACAGCTTCAAATATAAAATTCGAATAATCTTATAAAAATTCCGAAATAATTCCCTAGATCATCTATGATATCCCATCTACTCATAGGAGAAAGAATTTCTTTAAACTGTTAAAACATCGCTTCTACAAAAATTCATAAAGTTGGTTACAACACTTAACAAACAGCACACTGTCTTAACTTTGAAAAATCATAACTCTTAAACTACTCGCTGGATGTATCCCAAATTTTGATATGTTCTACTATAAAATCTTATCTATAATATATCCAAAATTCAGCTGCAAAGGAGATCAAAATCCTGTTTAAAACTATCTCACAAAACCGAATTTCAGCACAACAGAAAAACTGCTTACGACTCAATCTTTGAAAATTTATAATTCCCAAACCACTCGCTGGATTCCTCTCAAATTTTAATATGTTCTATAACAATATGTCAACCATATCATATCCAAAATTCAAGCCCAACGGAGATCAAGAGCTTATTCAAAACCATCTCACAAAACAGCATCACTTGCTGTTTTCCCCAACATTCAGCACATAATAACTCTTAAAACGTAACTCCGATTCTTCCCAAATTTTAGTATGTTATACTATGTACTACTGTCTATGACATATCCAAAAACCAACCTAAAAGGAGGAGTCTAACTTACCCAAATCGTGACTCCAAGTAGACTGTTCGTCACCTCCGAAAGCTCAAAAAATTCCCAGCTCTTCTAGCTATCTTCCATGGCTATTATGAAAGGTTCTAGGATTCAAATGGCTCACATCAGCACATATATATAGAGAGTGCAACACATAGAAGGGAGGTGAGGTGTTTACCGGACAAATGAGACTTGCCTAACTCATGAGTACGAGGAAGAAGACGGAAGGTTGCTCTGGCCTCAGGATGCACCTATGGTGTACTGAAGGTGCCTAACAACGCTACTGATCAGCTGAGACTCGAGAGGCCTACAGTTGCGGTTTGAAGATCCGCTGAAGTCATACGCTATGCTGCGAGTGCTCTCATGGCTTGCTGTGTGGTTGGACGTGTCGAAGGAGTCTCGAGTGCAGAATGTGGGCAACAGCAGGAGTGGCTCGCTGCGTGAATCTGGAGCAAGGAAGGGCGACTGGGCTGCTGTAGTTCCCTCGCTTCTGGCGTGAATCTGGAGCACAAAAAGGACGACTGGGCTGTTGTAGTTCCCTCGCTTCTGGCGTGAATCTGGAGCACAGAAAAGCGTTGCAGTTTTCCTCTCTTCTGGCGCAAATCTGGAGCAAGGAGGCGTTGTAGAGGCGTTGCAGTTTTCCTCTGAGTGCTATATAATGAGATAAGTTTAGTTGAAGATGATATTACCTCCATGTTTGGGATTTAGGTATAGAGATCTTTGGAGATGTTCTTCCTCCATATGGTCATTTGTGTTTTGGAGATTTGTTTCCTCCTTGATGATGAGCTGGTAGTTGGAGATGTTTTTCCTCCATGCCCTTGTAATGTGAGCCAGTTGGAGGTGTATTTCCTCCATACTGTTATAGTGATTATAGTTCGTGGAGATGTTTTCCTCCACGGTGTGGTTAAGTTGCCAGAGATGTTTTACCTTTGTACCTTTGGGATATCATTAGATTGTTGGAGATGTTTTACCTCCATGCCTTTGGGATAGTGTTATGATCCTGTTTTCTGGAGTTGATGATTCCTCTATGCTTATGTTTTTAGGTTATAGATTTTTAAACGTTGATACCTTTGAACGGAAATGTGATATCTCCGATAGAGACATTGTATATACCTCGGCGTATGGGTCCGAGAGGATTTGGGAATTGTTCAAGTTTCGGGACGAAACTTTTTTTTAAGGGGTGTGTGATGTAATAGCTAGGATTTCCGAATTCTAATTAATGTTGATTAACTTAATCGTTGATAGTAATTGACATATAAATCGGGAAGATTTCGCAAGTGATGAGTATGAGTCCCACCGTTATGTGCCTGGCGTAGTTTTGGACGTTTGGGGAAATTTTTAATTTTTCCCCCACGTAATTATTTTTATCCTCCCGTGTTATTTGGAGCATTTGGGAGCTCCAATTAATAAAAATGCAGTTGAGAGAAATGATCAAGACATCGGATATGTCCTAGATATGACATAACATGGAGAGGAATAACGGTCAAAATAGTCTCTATTTCGTTTCTTAATGGCTAAGAAAGACGTCTTAGGAATACACGTTTTCCGAGGCAGTTGTGGAATAATTATCCCTACAATAATTCAGATTCATTATTCCAATCTCAAGAAGTTTGGAGAAGGAGGTTCGACCCGCCTTTGGATCGGTTAAAGGATAATTATCGACTTCGCTAAAGGATAATTATCGTCTTCACTATAAATAGCGGAAAATCCTTTATTAATTCATTTCCTTTCACGTTTCCTCGTAAAAGCTCTGATTTCTCTCAACCTTCAAACTCAGATCTACTCTCCGTTTCTAATCCGATTTCAATTCCGTTTGAGTTTCTAGATTCCTCTCTTCATTTCTCCATAACGGTATCGAGTTTTTGCATTTCCGAGAAGATAAGGAGCTGGTCGAGCAAATATGTCACCAGGCAGGTTCCAACGTCAGATTTCAGTGAATTTGATGATGTCCATACGTAGCCTGCGTCGTTGTGATTCCGAATCTTCTTTCAGATCGTCAATCTGGTAAGTAACGAATAAGTTATGAATTTATTCGTTTTCCGTACTACGATTTGGCCTAAATTGAATTTACGCTTGTCAAAATGGATAATTAGAAATTCCATTATGGTCGTTATATTATTCTTGTGATTATGAGTAGTTTGTTTGATGAAATCTGATGATAGGTGGGTTTAGAAATTGCCTGCGGGCAAAACGTTATTCTGGTGAAATTTAGTTAATTAATTAATTAAATTAGGATTAGAATTGAGATTGAGAAATTTTTATTTGATACTACCTTGAAATTTGAGGTATTGTGAGATATGTAGAGATATTGAGGTTTATAGTTGGTTGTGAGGTTTATAGATTGAGTATGATCCTTAAGGATCCCTTGGGTGTAGGTGTGACCTTTTTAATTGATAGGAGTATTGATATCTCTTTATGCCTTGTTATTAGGCAGTGTCACACTCAGGATTGGAGGTTGATCGTGGTTGTGATTGTACGAGGTTGAGGTAAGTCCGTAGGGCTTACTTAGCTACCATCCCTATATTGGGTGTTTGCATAAGTGGTGTGTGCGTTATATGTTTACTTTGATAGCATGAGATGTCGTTTATACCGACCTATGTTCTATTGATTTCCCCGTTGTAACACCCCGTAAAATTGTTATCCCGCAACGTACGAATGGGGATTTATGGTTAACTTATAAGGATGGGTTCCAATTCATGTCACCAAGAATTCTTCTTTTCCAGTGGTAGAGTGAGGACTAATAACACTGGAGTTAAGCGTGTTCGTGCGTGCTCGCGCGAGCATGGTTGGCATGGGGACAGCGTCCCTAAGACCTCGGGTCTTACAGATGGTATCAGAGCTAACCCTGATTTACGAGTGTACTTGCCCTAGTAGGCGGTCAGTCGGCTCTGTGGACGGTCCTTGGCCTGACGTGGACGTCAGGAGTTTAAGTGGGGGAGATTGTAACACCCCGTAAAATTGTCATCCTACATTGTACAAATGGGGATTTATGGTTAACTTATAAGGATGGGTTGCTATCCATGTGAACAAGAATTCTTCATTTCCAGTGGTAGAGTGAGGACAAATAACTCTGGAGTTAAGCGTGCTCGTGCGGGAGCAATTTCAGGATGGGTGACCTCCTGGGAAGTTTTCTACACGAGCATGGTTGGCATGGGGACAGCGCCCCTAAGACCTTGGGTCTTACACCCGTTGTGTGGCTGTGATAACCTTTACCTTTCATCCCGCCGTGGAGTCTTGGAGGTTCTCTGACGTCAGACTAGACTGGTTTACAGGAAGGGCGCAATCCACTCTCATAGGGTACATGGGTTGTGTGACCGATACTAGTACAACTGGATATAGCACTCAGACGCGGGGACGATACGGTCCTCGTGTCAGATATTTTAATCTATCTATATATATACGACTTGAGTGAATGACTATTATATAAAGATGATAAATGGTAAATGTGTGATAGTATGTTGATGTGTATATCTCTTCATGATTGTGTTTATGCTTATGAATAACCTTATATATGTATGGTTAGCTAATGGTTTATTACCATGTTGTAGATGCCCTAAAGGATAGGCGAGCTGTTGAGTGATCTGACAGGGTAACAGGCCGAGGACTCTCGTACATTAGGTGGTTATGGTTGGGGATATTTTATATACCTCCTGAGTGAGATGGTGTTTTTTATACCTCCTGTGTGAGGGCGATGTTTTATATTCAACTATGATCTTCTATACCTTTGGATGTACAGTTTTGTGTATTTGTTTTATATTTGTCAATGTCATGTTGTAAGGTCCAGTGAACTTGTTGTCAGGCTAGGGTCAGGATCCACTGTGAGATCCTAGCCCAATGTGGCATCCCGAGTCTTGCGGATTCGGGGTGTTACACTCTCAGGGTCTCACGAGAATGCTAAGGATAAAGAAACAATATGCAAACAATAGAGAATATCCACAAACATCAAAACCCCGAGGTAAGTTTTCTAACTCTAACAAGAAAACTAGAGTGCTGACTTGTTTCGAATGTGGTGAAACAAATAATCTTGTGAAGGATTGATAACACGATTTATAGCATAGTTTTAGGTGCACATTTAGGTAGAATTCTCGCTCAATCATGCATTATCTAGCACTAGTCCAATACGTTTTGCACTCAAAACATGTATTTTGTCGAGATAGACGTCTACACGGACTTTTGTGCGTTTTGTAGGTATTTCGGGAAGTTTCGAGCCAAAACGACACGTTTGAGGGTCGCTCATTTAGAGGACACGTTTCCAAACTCATTAGAACGCAAGGCAAGGGCTGAGAAAGACTCAAGGAACCTTGCCAACACAGGCCATGCACCAAACCACAGCCTAATGATCCAAGGCGAAGTTTCTGCACAGAATCACGGTTCTCTGAAGAACCACGGCCGTGGAAATGACCGTGGATTTTGCCAGATTCTCGTGACAGCTGTGCCACGACTCTCATGGCCAGCTCATGAAGAATTGGTTATAAAAGTGGTCCTTGATAGTTGTTAGAAGCAGCTGGGATTTGGGTAGTTTGAGAGCAGCTCACATATTCTCCATTTTTCTTTGACAAAATATATTCCAAGAAGAAGAAGGACTTTTTCTAGGAAGGAAAGTGCAAGAAGAAGAAGAAAGGAGCCATTGCCATTGAAGAGGAGAGGAGAAGACACACTTAGCTCTTGTATTTTCAGATTTATTTCTAGAAGTTTTTGAACTCTTGAACCTTCCTTTGGAAGGGTTGTAAGTCGTTCTAATTTCATCTTCAGATTTAGATTGTGTTTGAAGTTCATTTGTTCATCTTCTTTCTCTCATTTTCTTGCAATGGAGGTTATGAATCTATGCTTGTTTGTTTTGATTTCTAATATGAATGTTGTAGGCTAGATTGATGTGATTCTAGGGTAAGGAAAGGATGGTTATGGCTAGATCTATGATAGGACGAACTTAGATTTACCTTTGGATGATTTTTGTTTATGAACGTAGCTACTGTTAGGAATCACGGATAGTTCTTGAAGAACCACGGTCGTGGTTTCTGTAGAACAAACCGTGGTTCTTCCTGGTTCGAAGGATCTTACCTTAGGTTCATAAAATTGTTGAAACCCTAAGTTTTTGCTGAGTTTAACCTACCCTAGGGTGTCCTAGTGTAGCGACTAAGTGTTAGGAGAGACTTACCCGGTAATCCTTGCCCTTAAAATCTAAAATAGCAAAACCTTAGGTAATGGTGAGCCTAATAAGCCGCCATTGGATTAAATGTGCTAGGATAGTTTATTAGGACTTCCCTTTCCGAGACTTACCCGGTGAGGATAGGTTAGATCCCTAATTAAACAATCCGGTTTGTGTTAAATTCCTACCCTTAGGTTCTTAGAGACTTAACCGGTAATGAGACCTTAGGTGTGGATTAGTTGGATCATGAGACTTACCCGGTAATTGATCCCATTTTAGGAACACTTAATCCCAACATATCATAATCAATCCAAAGAATGAATAGATAACTTGAGTTTTATGCCATAACCGGAATTTCCAACCCCTAGAATCCGTCTTCCCTTTCTCTTGATCAATATCTCGTTTGACTCGTTTATTTGTGCTGATTTTTGGTTTGGTTTGATTTATTGCTTTGCATGAGTTATGACCCTTGCTTGATGACCATAAAAACCAACAAAAACATTGAGTTTTCCATTTTCTTTGTTCCTCATCTTGTCTTAGCCTAGATTTACACTATTTTTGATCATTGCTTGACTCGATTTCACCTTAGTCTTTGAGTTCGACCTCGGAATACTTACCTTTCTACATAACGATCCGTACACTGCGGGTTTCGCTAGGTAGTTTAGGATTTAGTTCGAGTTTATAAATGTAAAGCTTTTTGTGCTATTTCCTAGCGTAACAAGTTTTTGGCGCCGTTGCCGGGGACTAGGTCTAGATTGAGTCATTTCGTGATTGTTGGTAGTGTAGATCTTTCTTGTTGCTTTTGATCTCTCTTTGGTGTGTGTCTTTGCTTTTCAGGACATCTCTTACTCTTTAGGTGTATGCGAAGATCTCGTGGCAAGGATTTAGCTCCATTCGATCCCGAACCGGAGAAAACCCTTAGATCTAGATCCAAGAGCATTCGAAAAGAGAAAGAGATGGCCGGTAGGAATCTCCAAGCTGAGTTGGATGAAGCCTTAGAGCAAATTAGGCTAAGAGATGAGCTCTTGGAGGAAGAAAGGAGACTTGCCAATGAGAGGCAAGAGGCAACTAGGAGGGAGATTGAGGAGATTAGGCAAGCACTTGTGCAAAGGGAGCTTAACCGTCAACAACCTCCTCCACCTCCACCACAACCGCAGCCGGCGGTGAACGTTAGGGTTTTGCCCATTGCTATGGATGAGCCACAAACATTGGGGCAACGTATGGATCCGGCACAAAGAGCACACCGACCGGGTGTGAATCTAGGAGATCCCGCAGTCCATGATTACGAGCTCCGCCCTCAAGTTCTACAAATGATCCGGCATAACCAATTTGGAGGGATGGAAGGAGAGTCTCCTCACCAACATTTGATGAACTATGAAATTTTGATGGAGACTCTTAGACCACCAAGATTGGAGAGCAACAACCATAAGCTAAGGGTCTTTTCCTTCTCTCTTCAGGACAAAGCCTTAGCTTGGTATCAATCTATTCCACAAGGGAGAGTTGGTACTTGGGAGGAGATGACAACCGAGTTCTTGACCAAGTTCTTCCCACCTTCCAAGACTACCGAATTAAGGGGAAAGATCAATGCCTTTGTGATGAGGGATAGAGAAAGTTTGTTCAAGTCTTAGGAGAGATTCAAAGACCTTCTCCTAGATTGCCCACACCATGGTATACCGAAGATTGAGCTATTGGAGATCTACTTCAAGGGGCTTGATGAAGATAGCCAATTCAAGCTTCAATCTCTTTCCGGTGGGACATTTATGGAGAAACATGTAGATGATGCTTGGGAGTTTGTGGAGAAGCAAGCTCTAGTGATTGAGAAGTACTCTCATAGGAAGAGTGAAGGGAGAAAGGCGGGAGCATATGAGGTGAGCGAAGTCACCATGAGCAATTTCAAGCTTGACGCCATCAACAATGAGTTGAAGTCCTTGAGAGAGTTGTGCACTACCACCTTGAAGAGCCAAGCAACTCCTCAAGCACCTCCACGAGCCAACTTGTCTTCCAAGGAGGAAGATGTGAATTATATGGGAAGGGGCAACTTCAACAACTACCAAGGCCCAAGGAACTTCAACAACAACCGGCAATTCAACAATTACCGGCCAAACCACAACCATCCCGGGTTTTCTTACTCTAATCCGGATGGAGCCTTGAACCCTCCCGCCTCCACAAGCACAACTCCACCACAAAGAGCTTCACAAGAACCTCCACCCGGTTTTACTCAACCTTCAAAGGATAGAACCGAAGTCATGTTTGAACAATTGCTAGGAAGGTTGAGTGGACTTGAGAGTACCGTCACTTCGATTTCTAAGGCTCAAAAGGTCTTGGAAGCACAAGTCTTTCAAAAGGCGGGTGAGGCACATAGAGATCCGGGGAAGCTTCCCGGAAGAACCGAAGACAACCCAAGAGGCCAAGTTTTGGCTATCACAACAAGGAGTGGGTTGAGTATGAAGGATCCTTTGCCCAAGGACCAAGCTAAGGGGAGTCAAGTAGTGGTAGAAGAGGGAAGAAAGCAAGATGATGGAGGCAAGAGCAAGGATGTAGAGCCAACTTATGTAGCACCGCCTCCATACAAGCCACCACTACCGTTCCCACAATCAAGAGCAAGAGCTCGTTTGGACAATCACTTTGGTAAGTTCCTTGAACTAATGTCCAAGTTACATATTAACATTCCGTTCATGGATGCCATCTTAGGAATGCCGGCATACGGAAAATTCTTGAAAGAAATACTCTCCAACAAAAGGAAGTTGGAGGAGTATGGGGAGATTAGGATGACCAAGAGATCCTCGGAGTTAATCCAAACAATGAAGGAGGCAATGCCTCCCAAGCTAAGGGATCCGGGCTCTTTTTGTGTTCCGATTGGAGTAGGAGACGTGAAGTACGAAGCCCTTTGTGATCTTGGAGCAAGTGTAAGCATCTTACCGCTTGCACTTAGTAACAAGGTCGGGCTAGGAGAGCCAAAACCGGTCAAGATGACCCTCTATATGGCGGACCGTTCTATCACTCATCCTGTTGGGATTCTTGAGGACATTCCGGTGCAATTGGGAGGATTCTATGTGCCTATTGACTTTGTAGTGTTGGACATTCCGGCGGATACCCGTTTCCCATCATCCTAGGAAGACCTTTCTTAGCTACCTCCGGATGTTTAGTGGATTGCAAGAACGGGACTCTCTCCTTCAACATTGGAGAGGAGAACATCAAGTTCAAGCTGTCCACAATGATGAAAGGGCCAACCCTTGATGAAGATATCTTCAACATAGTCGAGCAAGAAGAATCTAGAGAAATGGTGAGCTCGATTTTGATCAAGGATCCCTTGGAGAAGGTTCTTACCTTGAGTAAGATGGAGGAAGACATTGAGGAGAATTGCAATGAAGAGATCAAAGCCTTGGAGGCATTGGAAGAGGAGCCAAGAGTTGGATTTGAGAGCCATGAAGAAATTGTGAACAGCTGCAAGTTCCACGGTCGAGATTTGGGTTCCACGGCCGTCAAACTCTCTGGACAACTCCGAGAAGCAAGCTTGGCAAGAACCACGGTCGTGGAAGTTGAGCCAACCGTGATTCCAACCGTGGTTTCCCCTTAATCAACTCTTGATGATGATCAAGCTTCTAGGAGCCAAGGAGAGTCTTCATTTGCTTTGGATTCATCTCATCCAACCTTGTTTGGATCGTCTTCAACTGATAAAGGTCCTCCCTCACTTGAACTCAAACCCCTCCCCTCTCATTTAAAGTATGCATTCCTTGGTGATAATTCTACATATCCGGTGATTGTTAATGCATGCTTGAGTGATGATGAACTTGCTAAATTGCTGCATGAACTAAGATTGCATAGGAAAGCCATTGGTTATACTATTGATGATTTGGTTGGCATTAAGCCATCTTTGTGCATGCATAAGATAATGATGGAAGATAACCACAAACCCTCTATTGAACATCAAAGGAGATTGAATCCTATAATGAAAGAGGTGGTCAAGAAGGAAATCATTAAGTTGCTAGATGCAGGAATTATCTACCATATCTCGGATAGTAAGTGGGTTAGCCCCGTTCATGTAGTACCTAAGAAGGGTGGAATGACGGTAGTAACTAATGAGAACAATGAACTAATACCAACTAGGACGGTCACGGGATGGAGAATGTGTATAGATTATAGGAAATTGAACATGGCCTCTAGGAAAGATCACTTTCCCCTCCCCTTCATTGACCAAATGCTAGAAAGATTAGCTCAACACTCTCACTTTTGCTATCTAGATGGGTATAGTGGATTCTTCCAAATCCCTATCCACCCCGATGACCAAGAGAAAACAACTTTTACATGTCCATGGGGTACATTTGCATATAGGAGAATGCCATTTGGGTTGTGTAATGCACCCGCCACCTTTCAAAGGTGTATGATGGCTATCTTTTCGGAATACATAGAAAATATCATGGAAGTGTTCATGGATGATTTCTCTGTTTACGGTTCTTCTTTTGATAATTGCTTAGCTAATTTGTCATTGGTGTTGCAAAGATGTGAGGAAACAAATCTTGTCTTAAATTGGGAAAAATGCCACTTCATGGTAAGTGAAGGGATTGTGTTAGGACACTTGGTGTCTAACCGTGGCATTGAGGTTGATAGGGCTAAGATTGAAACAATAGAGAAGTTGCCGCCACCTACCTCGGTGAAGGGGGTAAGGAGTTTCTTAGGGCATGCCGGTTTTTACCGGAGGTTCATCCAAGATTTCTCTAAAATTTCTAAGCCTCTCACTAACCTACTAATGAAAGATGTTGATTTTGTGTTTTCCAAAGATTGTCTTGAAGCGTTTTGTAGGTTGAAGAACGCCTTGATCTCCGCACCTATCATGCAACCTCCGGATTGGAGTCTACCATTTGAGATTATGTGCGATGCAAGTGATGTGGCCGTTGGGGCCATTTTGGGGCAAAGGAAAGAAGGGCGCACTCATGCTATTTACTATGCTAGCAAGACGCTAGATGATGCCCAACTCAATTATGCTACTACCGAGAAGGAGTTGTTAGCGGTAGTGTATGCATTTGAGAAGTTCCGCTCGTACCTTGTTGGAGCGAAGGTCATAGTTTACACGGATCATGCGGCGATCCGTTATCTACTTTCAAAGAAGGATGCCAAGCCAAGGTTGATTCGGTGGATCCTTCTTCTTCAAGAGTTTGATTTGGAGATAAGAGATAAGAAGGGATCCGAGAACTCGGTGGCGGATCACCTTAGTAGACTCCCACCATTAGAGCTTGGGAAAGACAATATCCCGATAGATGACTCGTTCCGGGATGAACAATTGCAAATGGTGGAAGAATGCTTATTCCAAGTGGCTAGGGGAAGTGAGCCATGGTATGCCGACATTGTGAATTACTTGGTGTGTGAGGAAGTGCCTCCCGGATTATCATATTCACAAAGGAAGAAGTTCTTCAACGATGTAAGGCATTACTATTGGAGCGAGCCACTTCTATTCAAGAGAGGCCCGGATGGGGTGCTTAGAAGATGCATACCGGAAGATGAAATGGAGAGTGTGATCCGGCATTGTCACTCCCTACCATGTGGAGGCCATGCTAGCTCACACAAAACGTGTGCCAAGGTATTGCAATCCGGTTTTTATTGGCCTAACTTGTTTAGAGATGTGCAAGGTTTTGTAGCGGCATGTGATGCTTGCCAAAGAACGGGGAACATCTCAAGGAGGAATGAAATGCCCTTGAACAACATCCAAGAAGTTGAGATTTTTGATGTGTGGGGTGTAGACTTCATGGGACCATTCCCTTCTTCATGTGGCAATCTATTCATCCTATTGGCGGTGGACTATGTGTCAAGATGGGTAGAGGCAATCGCCTCTCCTACGAATGATGCCAAGGTGGTGGTGCGGTTCTTCAACCGAGTGATCTTCCCTAGGTTTGGAACACCAAGGGTGATCATTAGTGATGGAGGGAAGCACTTCACAAATAGGAATTTTGGAGCACTTTTGGCCAAGTATGGGGTGACTCATAAAGTAGCCACACCCTACCACCCCCAAACTAGTGGCCAAGTGGAGATCTCCAACCGAGAAATCAAGGCCATCCTCGAGAAGACGGTGTCTAGAACAAGGAAGGATTGGGCCATGAAGCTCAATGACGCACTATGGGCATATAGAACCGCCTTCAAGACACCTATTGGCACCACTCCCTACAAATTGGTCTATGGCAAGTCTTGCCATCTTCCGGTGGAAATGGAGCATAGAGCTTATTGGGCCATTAAGTGGCTAAATTTTGACCTCAAGGAGGCGGGAGAGAAGAGATTGCTTGATATCAATGCCCTTTGAGGAACTCCGGTTGGAAGCTTATGAGAATGCCCGGATTTACAAGGAGAGAACCAAAAGGTGGCATGACAAGAGGATCATTCCAAAAGAGTTGAGTGAAGGAGATCTTGTCCTTCTCTTCAACTCGAGGCTAAGGCTTTTCCTCGGAAAGCTCAAATCAAGATGGACCGGGCCATATGTGGTAAAGAAGAT
This sequence comes from Fagopyrum homotropicum, assembly GCA_033239125.1. Lineage (NCBI taxonomy): Eukaryota > Viridiplantae > Streptophyta > Magnoliopsida > Caryophyllales > Polygonaceae > Fagopyrum > Fagopyrum homotropicum. The sequence goes on from BSWB01000006.1 coordinate 88,369,915, forward strand.
CTTTCCCCATGGAGCTATTGAGATAGGAGGGGAGCATTGTGGAGATTTCAAAGTGAATGGGCATCGCTTGAAGAAGTACATTCCGGGAGCCCCAATAGACATGATCGCCCCGCTTCACCTTGCATAAACGCTCCCGAGCTTGGTCAAGCTAATGACCTTAAAGAAGCGCTTGGTGGGAGGCAACCCATCGGTAACATTCTTTCTTCATTTTAGCTTAGATTTTTCTGTTTTTGTGTGCTTTGTGTGTTTTGTCTATTTTATGTGTGCTAGAACATTAGTGGCATTGGAAACCTTTCTTGGAAATGATGATGATGAAACCCTCACTAATCATGGGTGGAGCGGACGCGGAACTTGGACGGCTAGCGGTGCCTAGCGCGGGTTTCAAAGCTTGAAGGATGCTTAGAGCTCCCTACCATGGTTGAAAGGATCATCCAATATCAATCCTCTTAGGAATTCCCAAATACCGAAGAAAACCATTTTACATTGTGAGAACCTTCTTTCACTCTCTTTACTTGAATACCACATTGGGGACAATGTGTTTCTAAGTATGGGGTGGGGTTTGCATGATCCTTTGCATGATGAGCATCTAGGATAGGTTAATATTTGCACATATCTTGCATTGTACATACTTAAATCGAAAATTCCATAAAAATCAGAAAATTTAAAATTTTTTTGTGCTTTCTAGGCTTGGATATGATCCTAATGATGAAACTTGTCTTGTGATTGGCTATGAATGGCCTTATGTATTGAATTGATAAATGCATATGTGGACTTGAACTACTTCTCTTGAATTCCATGAATGACTTGAGATCATGATGATTGCCTAGAATGGATTGAGTATTGAAAATCGAAATTACATGATAGTTCTTGCATACCATCTAGGAATGAATAAGGCACTTCATCTTTCTCTACTTCTCATCTTGATCATGATTGCTTGAGCACCTCAATTGATATAAAATTTGACCTCCTTTTAAAACCCATCCGGGAATAGGAGCATGCTAGTGTGTTTGAATGTGTAAAAAGCAAGTGCGGGGTGAAGATGTAATGAAAAGAATGTCGTGAATGGAATGCTGAAATTATTGTGGAAGTGTAGCCAAAATAGGTTTGGGGGCGTTGGTTTAAATGACAAGTAACTCGGTACACTTCACATAATCGGGTGTTGGTGCCTTGCCAAAGTCAAATAAGCCAATAGCACTAACGAGCTTTGGTATGTGTGCCCGGTGTGGATGCACCTCGAAAAAGAGAAAAAGCCCGAGGATGGCTAATCACCGAGGTTTCGGCTATTGTACACCAATGCCATTGTCTCAAAAATGAGCTAAAGAAAAAGAAAAGAAAGCAAGATAGGGAAAAATATGCACTTGGGGGAAGTTGATCGAGGACAAGGAAGTGAAGTTAGTTCCATTCCCGGATTAGCATCACATACTTAGAAAATTCCCCTCCCCAATTGAAACGTTTCTTAGCCTTTTATGTCACAAGCCCTTATGACCTACTTGCATGTTTGTAAGACTTAGTAATCTAGATTGGATAGACTCTTGATCTTCTTGACATCTCCGTCCTCCCAACTCATGCATGTTTTTGAGTTAAGTATATTTGTCTTTCCATGACTTTATTGTTTGATACATAATTGCTTATTCAATTGCCATTGATCATGACTATGAAGGTGATCTAATAGTAGAAGCACAAAACCAAAAAGATTTTGCCATTTTTCTGCATATATAAATCATGTCATCTCTTAGTCTATAGTTGGGAATTTGCTCGGGGACGAGCAAACCTTAAGTATGGGGTATTTTGATAACACGATTTATAGCATAGTTTTAGGTGCACATTTAGGTAGAATTCTCGCTCAATCATGCATTATCTAGCACTAGTCCAATACGTTTTGCACTCAAAACATGTATTTTGTCGAGATAGACGTCTACACGGACTTTTGTGCGTTTTGTAGGTATTTCGGGAAGTTTCGAGCCAAAACGACACGTTTGAGGGTCGCTCATTTAGAGGACACGTTTCCAAACTCATTAGAACGCAAGGCAAGGGCTGAGAAAGACTCAAGGAACCTTGCCAACACAGGCCATGCACCAAACCACAGCCTAATGATCCAAGGCGAAGTTTCTGCACAGAATCACGGTTCTCTGAAGAACCACGGCCGTGGAAATGACCGTGGATTTTGCCAGATTCTCGTGACAACTGTGCCACGACTCTCATGGCCAGCTCATGAAGAATTGGTTATAAAAGTGGTCCTTGATAGTTGTTAGAAGCAGCTGGGATTTGGGTAGTTTGAGAGCAGCTCACATATTCTCCATTTTTCTTTGACAAAATATATTCCAAGAAGAAGAAGGACTTTTTCTAGGAAGGAAAGTGCAAGAAGAAGAAGAAAGGAGCCATTGCCATTGAAGAGGAGAGGAGAAGACACACTTAGCTCTTGTATTTTCGGATTTATTTCTAGAAGTTTTTGAACTCTTGAACCTTCCTTTGGAAGGGTTGTAAGTCGTTCTAATTTCATCTTCAGATTTAGATTGTGTTTGAAGTTCATTTGTTCATCTTCTTTCTCTCATTTTCTTGCAATGGAGGTTATGAATCTATGCTTGTTTGTTTTGATTTCTAATATGAATGTTGTAGGCTAGATTGATGTGATTCTAGGGTAAGGAAAGGATGGTTATGGCTAGATCTATGATAGGACGAACTTAGATTTACCTTTGGATGATTTTTGTTTATGAACGTAGCTACTGTTAGGAATCACGGGTAGTTCTTGAAGAACCACGGTCGTGGTTTCTGTAGAACAAACCGTGGTTCTTCCTGGTTCGAAGGATCTTACCTTAGGTTCATAAAATTGTTGAAACCCTAAGTTTTTGCTGAGTTTAACCTACCCTAGGGTGTCCTAGTGTAGCGACTAAGTGTTAGGAGAGACTTACCCGGTAATCCTTGCCCTTAAAATCTAAAATAGCAAAACCTTAGGTAATGGTGAGCCTAATAAGCCGCCATTGGATTAAATGTGCTAGGATAGTTGATTAGGACTTCCCTTTCCGAGACTTACCCGGTGAGGATAGGTTAGATCCCTAATTAAACAATCCGGTTTGTGTTAAATTCCTACCCTTAGGTTCTTAGAGACTTAACCGGTAATGAGACCTTAGGTGTGGATTAGTTGGATCATGAGACTTACCCGGTAATTGATCCCATTTTAGGAACACTTAATCCCAACATATCATAATCAATCCAAAGAATGAATAGATAACTTGAGTTTTATGCCATAACCGGAATTTCCAACCCCTAGAATCCGTCTTCCCTTTCTCTTGATCAATATCTCGTTTGACTCGTTTATTTGTGCTGATTTTTGGTTTGGTTTGATTTATTGCTTTGCATGAGTTATGACCCTTGCTTGATGACCATAAAAACCAACAAAAACATTGAGTTTTCCATTTTCTTTGTTCCTCATCTTGTCTTAGCCTAGATTTACACTATTTTTGATCATTGCTTGACTCGATTTCACCTTAGTCTTTGAGTTCGACCTCGGAATACTTACCTTTCTACATAACGATCCGTACACTGCGGGTTTCGCTAGGTAGTTTAGGATTTAGTTCGAGTTTATAAATGTAAAGCTTTTTGTGCTATTTCCTAGCGTAACAAGGATTGTCCACAAAAGAAGAGGACCAACTTCAAGAAAAATGATCGAAAGAACAAAGCTATGGTAGCTTCATGGAGTGATTCAGAATCCTCAAATGAATTAGAAGATGAAAAAGAACAAGAAGACTTGTGTCTCATGGCCGATCATGAAGAAAATTCAAATCTACATGTTGACAATGTGGTAAGTACAATTATGTCTCAACTTGAATCTGACCTGAAACAATTCCTTAAAGACATTATTATATGTGACGAGGAACATAAAATAAGGATAAATTCTTTAAAAGAAAAGTTTCTTGAAAAAGAAAAACAACTAAGTAAGATGTCTCTAGAAATTGAAAATCTTAACATAGAAAAGGTGGACCTTGATGACAATATCAAGACATTGGAATCGGAAAATGTGATTCTCTAGGACAACCTCTCCTCTCTTCATCAAAACTATATTGATCTAGAGAAAGAGAAAGTTGATCTAACTTTGACGTGTCAAGAATAGAAGGCTGCACTTGTTAAGTTTACTAGTTCAAAAGCTAATCTTGACAGAATGATGGGTGAACAACATTCCTGTCTAAACGAAAATGGTATAGGTTATCATAGGAGCTTTCATAGAAAACCAACTACAACTTTTGTCAAAGCCAAATGAAGTATTCATATTCCTACTTGCTTTTACTATTGTAAAAAGGGTCATGTTAAATCTACATGTCTATATAGAAGAAATTATCCTTATATTATTAGAAACACCTATCCTCTATGTTTAAGGAAACAAGTCAAACAAATCTGGGTTCCTAAAGGTACTAGACCACCAAACATGATCGAACCAGAATATGGACCAAAATATGCCATTTGGTTGACCCGGAAAGGTTGATGTTTGCTATTTTGCAGGATACACCAAGGTAAAGGAGCATAAATGGATATTAGATAGTGGTTTCTCAAGACACATGAGTGGAAAAAGCTCTTTATTCTCATATTTAAAGAAGCAATCATCTGGAACCATTACGCTTGGCGATAAAGGAAAGTGTGACATTATTGGCATTAGTAAATATGTTATAATTCATCGAACTTCATTGATGATGTAAATTTGGTTGACGGTTTGAAGTATAATGTGCTTAGCATCTCTCAAATATGTTAAAAAGGCAACAAAGTATTGTTTGATTCAGAAAAATGTGAAGTTCTAGACAAAAAGACGGGCGAAGTTGTGCTTACTGCTTCTAGATGTAACAATGTTTATTCTATGAGTACTAACCAAGTTTCAGGAACTAAGTTAAAATGTCTAAAGGCCTTGACTGATGATCCATGACTTTGGCATAGAAGACTTGGTCACGTAAGCATGCACACAATGCAGAAGCTACTTACAAAAGATTTGGTACGTGGTTTGCCAAACCTAAATTTCAAGGTAGATGAACTATGTAAGGCTTGTATACAAGGTAAACAAACAAGAGGTTCATCCAAACCTAAGAAAGTTGTAAGTTCTTCTCAACCCATTGAACTCTTACATATGGATCTTTGTGGACCTATGCGTGTCAAATCTCCTAGAGGCAAGCAGTATATCCTTGTTATTGTGGATGATTTCTCTCGTTTCACATGGATTTCTTTCCTACGAGAAAAATCTGAAGCATTATTTGAGTTTTCAAAATTATGTAAGGAGTTACAAACTTTGAAAAACCTACCAATCGTTTCTATAAGAAGTGATCATGGTAGAAAATTTGATCAACTAAAGTTTGATTTGTTTTGTGCAAAATATGGTATTTCACATAACTATTCAGCTCCTAGAACTTCTCAACAGAATGGAGTTGTGGAACGTAAGAACCACACTGTTGAGGATATGTCTAGGACAATGCTTTTAGAAAATAGTTTGCCAAAAAGTTTTCGGGCTGAAGCAATAAACACTGCAAATTATATTTTGTATAGATGTTTAATTCGCCCTATTTTAAAAAAGACTCTTTATGAACTCTTTAATGGAAGGAAACCAAATATTTCATATTTCAAACCTTTTGGATGTACTTGTTTTGGTCATAACAATGAAAAAGTTAACCTTGGGAAATTTGATGCACGTAGTGATGAAGCAATATTCATTGGATATGTTTTTAATAGCAAAGCATATCGTGTCTATAACAAACGTACCAAAATTGTTAAGGAAAGTATCCATGCTTATTTTGATGAAAGCAATGATGGTACTTTGAGTGAGAGTTTTGCAGATCAAAATCTGAATCAACGAGAAGATCACAATTAGGATGAAGATGAAGATCCTATAAATCAAGAAAAGAAAATGCAAGAAAAGATTCAAGATACGGAAGAAAACCCTCAAGACTTTGAAATACACCTTCAAGACCTTGAAACAGAAAACTGCGATTTAGGACTCCCTTTCAAGGGCTTGAAACTCAACTTCAAGGCCTTGAGATAAGATCCAAGGGCAATATATCAACGGTACCTGAATCAAATCAAGCATTTGAGGCTAAACCTTCAGGATCTGCTCCATCTTACAAACGAAGAAAATTCCAACACTCTTCATACCATCCACAAGAGAATGTGATCTCAGATCCAAAATTTGGAGTTCAAACTCGATCTAAAGTGATCAATCTATGTGCTTTCTCCGCATTCATGTCTCTTATCGAGCCAAACAATTATGTTCAAGCTCTTCAAGAACCCGATTGAATCATTGCCATGCAAAACAAACTAAATGAGTTTGAGAGAAACAGGTTTGGACTCTTACTTGAAGACCAAAGCACCAATCTGTCATCGGCACGAAAAAGGTCTTTCGAAATAAGTTGGATGAAAGTGGCAAAGTCATACGAAATAAAGCACGACTTGTAGCACAAGGCTATAACCAAGAAGAATGTATTGATTATGAGGAGACTTTTGCTCCGGTTGCCAGGTTAGAAGCCATACGTATGCTACTTGCATTTGCATCTTTTATGAGCATAAACCTTGTTCAAATGGATGTAAAACGTGCTTTTTTAAACGGCTTCTTAGAAGAAGAAGTCTACGTTTCTCAACCTCCTGGTTTTGAAAATGATGAATCTCCAGATCACGTTTTTAAATTGGACAAAGATCTTTATGGACTTAAGCAAGCTCCTCGAGCTTGGTATGAAAGATTGTCCAAATATCTTCTTGAAAACAAATTCAAAAGAGGTTTGATTGATAAAACTTTATTTATCAAAACTAGAGCCAATGCTATATTAGTAGTAAAAATCTATGTTGATGATATATTATTCGGTACTACTAAGGTCGAAATACTCCTATGAGTTCAACACTTTTGCTTGACCATGACAAGGATGACAAAAATGTAGTACCAAAGGAGTATCGAGGTATGATCGGTTCATTGTTGTATTTAACTGCTATTCGACCTGCCATTATGTTTAGCGTGTGCATGTGTGCAAGATTTCAAGTTGATCCTAAAGATTCACACTTGATAGCTGTGAAAAGAATTTTTCGGTATCTCAATGGCACTAATGATCTAGGGTTATGGTACCCACGTCAAAGCTCGTATCACCTTATTGGCTATTCAGATGCAGCAGGTTATAAGGATGATAGGAAAAGCACTTGTGGATGTTGCCAATTCTTAGGGTCATCCCTAATTAGTTGGCACTCCAAGAAGCATAATTTTGTCGCCCTATCCACAGCCGAAGCTGAATATATAGTTGCGGGAGCCTGTTGTGCACAAATTCTATGGATTGCTCAACAACTTCGTGATCTTGGCTTTGATTTGAAAGGTATTCCTATAAAATGTGATAATACTAGTGATATTTCTATAACCATAAATCCTATGCAGCATTCAAGGACTAAGCATATTGATGTAAGACATCACTTCATACGTGATCATGTTGAGAAAGGTGATGTTTGATCTCTTTTATATCTACTAACTTACAGCTTGCAAATATCTTTATCAAGCCTCTTCTTGAGGAACAATTTAATTTTATTAGATTGGAGCTTGGTATGTTGAACAAGGAAACATTAACGTAGGGGGAGTAAATCATTCTATTTGTTCCTACGTATGCAGCCCAATTATTGTTTTCAACGGCCTTGAAAGGCAATTCAAGGGCCTTGAAACACGTTTCAAAGGGTAAATTAAAATAAAGGATCAATTAGGAATTCATATCTTTTAGATATGCAAATTCCTATATTTTTTAAGAGTTTTCCTTAAACGGGATTTCAAAAGGCTTTATTTTCAAAGTCAAAGATTTTTGAATAAAGGGGTTACCAAAATTTATGGAAAGAATTTTAATCAATAATGATTCTCCCAAGATTTTGAGTTTCTCAATATCTTAGTGATCTTACGTTGATGTGACTTCTTGCCTTAAATGCCACTTCTCTTCTTTCTTTATCTCTTCCGCTTCATATTCTTTTTGCAAACTCTGTGCTTTACTCTTTCATTTTTCACAAACCCGCTTCCACTTTCTCTCAAAAATTTTCATGGAATCCAAGAGATCTTCAATTGATGAGGCCACATCATCGGCCCCCAAGCGACAAAGAGTGGTTAAGATCTCCTCCGACTCAGACTCTGACTCAAGCTCAAGGTCAGATTCAAGCTCTAGTGCTCCAGTTCATATGAATGATGCTGAATTTTTTTCCAAGACGGGCCTTCCCTCACACTGGTTTAAAAGTCAAACAGCCGTCAAGAAATGGCTGACTGAATTCGACGAACAACATGAATGCATTTGTGAACTTGTCGATAGAGAACTATTCACATGCTTTTCCTTACTAGGGCTTGAAGTGTTCAAGCAAGATCTATCTGGTTACTACTCAACCCAGGACAAGTCTCCTTTCCCAGATTAACCAAGTTGTTCTACATCAACTTAACTGCCTGAAGAGAAAGGGGAGAATGGATTTTGGACTCGGTTGTCAAAGGTAAGAAAATCACCATTACTATTGAGATTATTGCTGATATCTTTGGTCTTCCTCGCTATGATGTCTTTGATCACCCTACCCTTGCTAGAACCATTCAATAGGCCAAATAATAGTTTCTTCTACCCAATGCCTTACCACAACCCACTACTACTTGTGTAACCCTTGAAGCCAGAATTATTTTTGATATTTTGGTTAGATGTGTGGTACCAAGGATTAACAACAGAGATGTGGTGACAAATACATTACTTGCGTTTGTGTATCATGTGGTCAATGTTATAAATTCTCCCAATGCCTTACCACAACCCACTACTAAAAGTTAATCTTCTAGAAATTATTCTATCTCATATGGTCAATATTATAATTTATCCAAGTGTTTGTCACTTGTCATATGGAAATTTGCTCCCAAAAATCTTTTAACATTTTTCGATTGATTATTCTGATGAAGTGGAGCATATTGTGTGTGGAGAATTGGATGAGAAATTCTTTGACAGTATAGGGATTAAGAGAACATAGGTTGACTACAGTATGGGTTCTAAAGGAGCAACCAACATGGAATTATACCACGGTACAACATCTGGAAGCTGTAGAGAGAGCAATGGACTCTCTAAGAACTGATCTTGTTTTCTTTCGATCAAAAGTGACATTCTGAATATTAATCAAACGTTTCATGTCAACGCTCTTTCTCTTACAACTGTCAATAGCATCAAGCCCTTAACAGAAGAAGATGGGCAAGCTACCACAAAGGATGCTGAACAGGTCATGACACAATGCCATAAGATTGTCAAAGACCATCCTACTCGCCAACCATCGTTTGAGAAGCCAGACATTCTGAATATTGAAGAATTTGGAGTAGTCAAGAAATATGACAAGAATTCTAATTAGAGGCGAACAGACCTTTCCCCCAAAGAACTTGACCTCGTACATGCTCAAAATCGTTGAAGGAAAATGTGTTTTAAGGAGCATTTTGGGAAAGGGAGCTCATCCCGGTGGTATAAAGAATGAAGTTCTCACGATGTGCATGACTATCAAGGCCCTTGATTTTGATATCAAAGGCTTGTTTTGAGAAACTTAATTGTTTTTGTGGAAAGACTCTTTTCTTTGGGTTGTAATGCTTTAAAACTCCTGTGCTTTAACAATTTTTCTCCCTTGTTGAAAGACAAAGGGGGAGAAATGAATGTGATACGACATTCAATATTCTGCATTCTACATTTTACGTTTGATATTCATATATGCATCGCTAACCTTACAAATGCAGGTACGAAAAACATTTGTGTTGTCTTCTATCAAGGGGGAGATTGAAAACTCCACCTTGATTATAAAGTTATATAGGTGTTGATGATGAAAGACTTAAACAAAAATGAAGTAGTTTGATGCACTAAAATTTATTGATTATATATCAAGTTACTTGGTTTGATTTGGTCGTTTGGATTAAATAAAGTGCAGGTTTTGCAAGAGACTTCAAAGGACCTTGGAAGACCTTGAAAGACAAGGAGTTTAGATTGTTCAAACGACGAAGGCCTTGAAATGAATTACATGGGAATAAAGAATTCAAGGTTGCACGTTAAAAAGATTTCAAATTACTAAGAAGATCTTCTACGAGAGATTTGCTCAAACAAAAAGATATGATCAAGTGAAGATCTTTACCGGCCATTAAAGATCTTACAAAGATCCTCAACTGAAAAGCACGAAGATTCTCTCCTCTGGAGTTCAATATTGTTACAACAAATACGAGAAGATCATGGAGCAAGAGATCAGCGTGTTCTCAGGAGATGAAGATCCACAACGTCTATCTCATCTCAACCAAGAAGCGATCGTCAAGGAGAAGAAGAGTGATCTTCAAACGGTCATGTTTCCAACGGCTAGAAGAACTCTCCATAGAAGGCTATAAATGAAGATGGTGATTGAAGAACAATCATAAAATCTTACACAGAAACATCAATAGTCTTCAAGCGATCCAAAACATCTTCATTCGATCAAATAGTTTTTCTTTCTCTTTTTCTCAAAAAAGCTTTATCCCCTAGAGAGAGATAAAATTCGAGAGCTCAATTGGTATATCTAAAGAGTATTATACTCGAGTGTGTGTCAATTTGCGAAGTAACTAGGCTATTAGAGCAAGGTGTAGAGTTGGAGCTAGATCGTAGCATTGGCTACAGTGAGAGAAGAAGGGGATTTCTTCTAGTTTGTATCTAGGACTCTTTGAAGCTGATAATAGATAATAGATCCTAAGGCTATATACCCTGGGACGTAGAGTAGGCTATTTAGAGCCGAACTTCGTAAACATGTCCTTGTGTCGATCTTTTACATTCCGCACTATATCTTGTTTTATTGTGACTAACTTTGTTTTGCAGGAGTACAAAGTCAAGGCCCTTGAAAGTTGTTTCAAAGCCCTTGAAATCAAAATATCACAAGAACTCAGATCGACATCAAGGCCATTGAAATTGATTTCAAGGCCTTGAGATTGGTTTTGCGAAAAGTTCTCATACTCTATTCAACCCCCCCTTCTAGAGTATCTTTTATCCTTTTTATTCACCTATCGGTTCTTCAGCTTGGTTGGCTATAAAAATTGGGCCCATCACAAATGATAAGGTAGCCTTTTTGGATGTAGATCCAATTTGCAGAAGGTGTCAACTAACAGATGAGAGCCATGATCACGTCCTATTCTTATGTGACTATTCTAAGAGAATATGGGATGCTATTCAAAGGTGAACTGGAATGAAGGTGAAATTCAGATCAATGGGGCAATTTGTGGTGTGGGCAAAGAAATATGTACGAGGTACTAGCTAGCAGATTCATTTGCATAGATTGGCAATTACAAGCACCATTTACTTCATGTGAAAATCTCGTAATCTATGTATCTTTGAGAATGAGTTTATGGAGAATCCAAGGCTGGTAAGGTTGATTCAAATGCATGTATACAGGATCCTGTTTGATGTATTCCCTAGCTTTTAAACTTATGAGGAGTATGCAGTAGGTTATGAGGTGGTGGATTGGAGACAAATATATGTCTATCCCTACAGTTGTTAAGTACATAGCGTATGGAAGTGCGGTGGATTGAAGACATGAATATGTCTATCCCTACAATATGAATGTTGTAGATAATGGGGAATAGTGATGGATTGAAGGCATTGCATATGCCTATCCCTACAGAGAGGCACATGGAAGATAGACCAAACAGTGGATTGAAGGCATAAAGTATGTCTATCCTTGCAGTTTACTTTGGTTTATATCTTAGTTTTGCATGTTTGATTAAGTTTTTGTTTTGGTAGCCAGGGTATGCCTATTTGGCTTTGTGGTTTTATGACTCTTTAGTGATATGATCCTCAAAGTGTGTGGTGAGTGAGACATGGTTTGAGGATGTAAGGTTGTTTAGCAGCTTTTGGTTTATGTTTTGGACTAATCTCGCATTGGGATTAGTTTAATTTCGTTATATATTTACCGATTAGCCGTTGTAAGTGTGTCTTCTCCAAAACCTCCAACGTTACTTAGAATCCTCTCGCGTTTCTCTTGATTGTTGTCTTAGGTCTTTTCATAACTAAGGGTCCTTGTTGAGTCCCTGCTCTTCTCCGGATCACGTCTACTTCACACTTCAATCTTCTTGGCGTTTCTTAGCCTTGTCATCATAACGGAACCCGGTCAACTCCACGGGAATTCCCACCATGCCATTCTTCTCATAACTCTTGTAATGTTGGCACTTCAGTTATTGGTACCTCGTAAGCTTAACTTATGGTATCGTAAGTCTTTCGCAAATGGTTCAATCACTCTTCTCATCTTGACTCCAATGCTTAGGAGCGTCTAACGAAAGCTTCACATCTTAATGAAATACCACCCTTAACCTTGTTAGAATATACCCATCTCCTCCTCGATTCGCATCTTTAGTTGTCCACGCGTCTTCTTGAAGAACTTAAGTTCGTTATCTTTGTTGGTCTCGTTGTCTTTCAATCGTGGTTTCTTTGGAACCATTTCCGCACATTAGTGTTACTCCTGTAAAACTCCACCTTGATTATATATTTGTAGAGGTGTTGATGATGGAAGACTTAAACACAAATGAAGTGGTTTTATATACTAACAATTTATTGAATATATATCGAGTTGCTAGGTAGTTTGTTTAGAAGGTGTGCAGGTCTTGAAACGTATTTCAAGGGACCTTCGGAGGCCTTGAAATCGATACAAGGGACAAAGAGTTTAGAGAGATTCACGACAAGAGGCCTTGAAATTCATTTCAAGGGATCTGACGCCAAGACATTTAAACTCCAATCGAAACAACGCACGCTTAAGGAATTCAAACTTCAACAAACTAAATCTACCATGTATCAAAGAAGATCTTCTAAGAATATTTGCCCAAATAGAAGATACGATCAAAGAAGATCTCAACCGACCAAAGACATTTGATTCTCAACCAAAAGCAAAAAAGATCTTCTCTCAACGGAATTCAAATATCTTCACAACAAGTACGGGAAGATTACGGACAAGAGAGATCAACATGCTTTAAGGAGATGAAGACGATAGAAGATCTACAACGTCTACTTCATCTCAACCAAGAAGCGGCTTTTATGGAGAAGAAGAATCATCTTCAACGGTCATCTTCCCAACGGCTAAAAGACCTCTCCATAGAAGACTATAAATGAAGATATCGATTTAAGAACAAGACACAAGCTTACACGAAAACATCAAAAGTCTTCAAGCGATCGAAAACATCTTTGTTCGATCAAACAATTTTTCTTTCTCTCTTTCACTTAAAGCGTTATCCCCTAGAGAGAGATAAAACTCGAGAGCTCCATTGGAATATCTAAAGAGTGTTATACTAGAGTGTGTGTTACTCTACGAAGTAACTAGACTATTATAGCAAGGTGAAGAGTTGGAGCTAGATCGTAGGGTTGACTACAGTGAGAGAAGAAGGGGATTTCTTCTAGTTTGTATCTAGGACTCTTTGAAGTTGATAATAGATAGTTAGATCCTACGGCTATACCCTAGGATGAAGAGTAGGCTATTTAGAGTCGAACTTCGTAAACATATCCTCGTGTCGATCTTTTACATTCCGCACTTTATCTGCTTTATTGTGACTAACTTTGTTTTCCAGGTTAACAAATTCAAGGCCCTTGAAATCTTTTTCAAAGCCCTTGAAATCAAAGTATGTCACATAGAGATCAGATCGACATCAAGGCCTTTGAAATAAGTTTCAAATTCTTGACATAGGTTTTTGTGAAAAGTTCCTATACTCTATTCAACCCCCCTGCTAGAGTATCTTTTATCCTTTATATTCACCTAACGGTTCTTTAATTTGTATCAGAGGTAGACTCACGTTTATTGATTTAACTATAAGTGAGACTAATCATGAATCGTGTAGGTGATGGAGGATTTGCTCAAGAAAGATCCTCATCTCGACCACCACTTTTTTGTGGCAACAATTTTGCCCATTGGAGAGCACTCATGCGTATGTTTATTATTTATCAGGACATAAAACTATGGAGAATCGTTCAGAATGGCCACAAAGTCCCAACTACGACAGTTGAAGGTGTTCAAGTCCCAAACAAGGAAGCTGACTTCACACAAGCTGACTTGGACAATGTGCCAAAGAACTAGAAAGCTATGAACCTGCTCTACTGCGGATTAGATGCAAATTAATTCAACCCCATCTCATTATGCAAGAGTGCAAAGAAAATATGGGACAAATTTGTTGTCACATACGAAGGAACAAGTCAAGGAAACAAAGATTAGCATCTTCCTCACACAATATGAGCTATTCAAGATGAATCCAAATGAACCAGTCAAAGAAACGTTCACAAGATTCATTGAGATCGTGAACAACCTGCACTCACTAGGAAAGGTCTTCCCAAATGAAGAAAAAGTTAGGAAGCTTGTAAGAAGCTTACCTAAAGCGAAGTGGGACCAAAGATGACTGTCATCGAAGAAGCTCAGAATCTCTCAACTCTTCCTCTTGACGACCTTCTTGGAAAACTCATCACACATCAAATGGTTCTTGGTGAAGAAGATGGAGAGTTCCCATCTAACACAAAGAATCTTGCATTAAGATCGAAAAAGGATGAGTTACCATCTAAAGAGGAAGACAGTGATGACGATGATGAAGAAGATGCAATTGCCATGATCTCTAAGGGTCTCGCGAGAATTCTCAAAATAAAGAAGCAGTCTACAAACAATTGAGAATATCCACAAACATCAAGACCCCGAGGTAAGTGTAACACCCCAAACCCGCGGGACTTGGAGTTTCACATTGGGTTAGGATCTCACAATGGATCCTGACCCTAGCCTGACAAAAAGTTCACTGGATCTTACAACAAGGCACAGGTAGATTAAAATCAAATATATAAAAGCTGAGTATGATACATTAAAAGAGTTTACAAACTCATAGCCGAGTACAAAACAACAACATAAACCACAACCACAAAAGATCCCACATCCCATGCATCCTAATGTACAGAAGTCCTTGGCTTGTCACACCATCTGGCTCACTCTACAGTATTCCTAACCTGCAGAACACTACAACACGGTATGAAACCGTTAGCTACAGCAATGAAAAGCATCAAGGAAATAGCACAACCACACATCAACATCTCAAACATGCTGTTTGGGGATGAAATTTCATGAATTTTATCATTTATGAAATTAAATAAAATGGCATGAAATTACCCATAAATAATATTTTTTTTATGGTTGATTTCTTATTGTTCTTTTTTTAAAAAAAAAAAAATGAAGAAGGCTTCCATAAATATGATACAAAGTGTTAATTAAAAAAAGCCCAAAAATAGTGATCAAAGATCCAAAATAAAAGGCCCAATAAACACTTTTTAATTGTTACAGCAACAAATAATTAAGTCTGTTGGCATAAAAAAAAATTGAATTGATTTTTTATATAAATATATATATACATCAATTTTAAAAGAAAACAAAATAAAGAAATAAATTCAGCTATCCCACGTTCTTCTTTCACGTTCCCTCACGTTACAAGCAGTAACCTCCCATAACTGGCTTTGCAAAAATTGGATAAATAGAGCCAACGAGATCTTCTTTCCGGGAAGAAAGCCTAAAACCTGCAAATACACAGAAAGCAAAAGAACCTGCAAATACACAGCAAGCCTAAACAAATCACAGAAGAAAGTGAACTAGAAGACAAGAAGAATCAAAGTAAGTAGGCAAATATTGTTGTAACCTGCTTGTATTATTACTTCACACCAGTAATCATACAAAATTCCTGGTTACATTCTTCGAAAACGCCAAATCTGCAGTTGGCTCGAAAATGAATATTTTCTACCACTGCTCTGGTTGCATCTTCCACGCCAAAATCTGGTAGTTGGTTCGAAAATGAATATTTTCGACAACTACACAAACTGGTAGTCAGTCGAAAGTAATAACTTTCGATCACTACATTCAGGTCTTGTGTTTACCACCATGTGAATCATCTGGTTACACAACCTATCCTTAACCCATTTGCAACTACAAATCAACGTGAACATATGAGGCAAAGTATACCTTCCGATCTTCTGGACCAACAAAATAATTAGAGAAAAGTTGTAAAGCCAGAGAAAATGTCTGTCTCAGTTCATAAACAAGTCTGCTAAATGGGGATTTGAGTCAAATAAAATTCTCATATTATTTTCACACAAAATTTGAAGTTGTCACTAAATTAGAAGTTGTCACTAAATTAGACTAACCACATATATGCTCTAGTACAAAAAAAAACACTTATCCTCAAACCAAGACTAAAATTCAAAGTACACATGATAAAAAATAATTTTGTACAGTTAGAGCTCTTATCAAACTTGTCTCATCGTCTGTGGTCGATTGAAAAAACTCCAAACTGATCCAAATTCGATCGACGACTTTTGAGTAATATCAGTGAATATATAATCAAAAAAATGTGTACAAGAGACTATGCCCAAAAGGATTCGAGAGAGCCAACTAAAAAAAATATGCAAATGAAATTCCTAAATCGATTGAAACTCAAGCATACCAGTGGTTCTTTATACAGGGTGAAAATTGAAAATTTCTCTGAAGAACCTTTCATTATCTTCGAAATCGGTTCTTCACAGCACCATGTAATCGGTTCCGAATCTTCGCTTCTCATAAGCCCTTTAATTTGCGGTTTACCATTTCTCTTTCGATCTCTCAGAGTTTATTCGAGTTGAGCAAAACCCTTACCGATCTCTGCCTAGCCATCGTCTCTTACCTAACCAGTCGGCCGCCATATGAAATGAAGATGCGTTTGTTAGAATACGAGAAAGTATGTTAGTATAAGCTAGGTTAGTAGTTCGGACTAAACAAATAAGGGCCATATATTTCAATTGGGCTTAGGCCCATTTGCAATAAATTTATATATAAATTGTTATATATTATTAAGAGTTAAAATAAGGGATGCTATAAATAATGAGCATTAGAAGAAAAAGGAAAAAGAAACGTCACTTTCCTTTACCTCCAACATCTAGCACTTAAAATGCTATGTTTGTTTTTTTTTTTATTTCATTCATTTTAAAAGTGGATGAAATTCATAATTGGATTTTATGTTAAATCATTTAACTTTAGCTTGGTTTGTTAAAAAAAAAAAGAATTATGACTTTCAAAACAAATAAATTATTGTAGAACTACGTTATGACTTGATACTCGTTTTGAGTTACGTAGGAAATCCGTTATCAAATTAAATTGGATTCAGTCGATCCGTCCAAGTAAAGCATAATTATACTCAAACCTTGGACTTAAAAAAAATCAAAATTCGTCTAACGAACTACGCGTGGTTTGATCTCTTTTATAAGAGTACGTAGGAAACTCGACTAATAAATTGTCGAGTTCAACCGCAAAAATTAAATTAACTTTTATGTAAATATAAAAGTTACTAATGAACTACGAGTGATTTGATGTCTTAAAAATATAAAAGACTACGTAGGAAACTCGACTTTTAAATTTATCGAGCCCAATCGCACAAATTAAATCGACTTTAAAATAAAGAGTCAAACAAATACTCAAATCAAATTTAACACGGCTAAAGAACTACGTATGATTTGATTCCGTTTATTTTTACGGATACGTAGGAAATTTGATACAAAATAAAACGTATTAAACTCAATCACAAATATATATTTAACTTTTATAGGAAATGAAAGTCATAAAATTAAACACCAAATATTCCATTAAGAACTACGTACGACTTGATTCCTAATAAAGGATACGTAGGAAATTTGGTAAATTAAGAACCGAATTCAGTCACAAGTTTTAAATAAAATAAAATAAAATAACCTCTCACTAATCTTGATCATGCGCGTGATAGCGGGATGAATTAAGCAACCCTTCCTAGAAGGTGGGTTTAATTTAATCTTATGATGCATGATCGAGATATAAATACCATGCAAATGATAGTTGAATCATCGACTAGGCAACCCTTCCTAGAAGGTGGGTTTGGACTTTGATTCTCTGATGCATGAAAACACCGCACGGAACTACGTAAGGCTTGATCCTCTTTAACGAGGTACGTAGGCAACCCGTCCAAAAACGGGTGCAGCCCAAATCACCAAAACAAACCAAACATCGGTATTTATATAACTTAGAATCAAAAGGTCAAAAAGAGAGGGTCGAACTCAAATAAAAAAAATAAAATGTGTTTTGTAAATTTGTATTCGAATAAAACAGAAAAAGGCGTTTTGTAAATTTGTGTACATTTTTACTCAACATATTTTTGGCACGCCCAGTGGGACCTTTTCTTTCTTTTCATCTCTAAGTTATACATATACTAATGTTTGATCTTATTTGATTGCAAGGAAATGGCATCAAGGGCAATTGTGAACTTTAATGAACTCCCGGCTACCTTTGTCATCCAAGGAGGACGATGGCTCCGCCGCAAGTCATTTGAGGTTGTCTTTGACATTGCTCCCAATGCAATCCATGCTGAAATCCCTTTGAAGAACTCTTTCAAGAGTCTTCAAGGTTTAGAGGAATATGCAACTCCGAAGTCGTCCATGGCTCTTTCGGGACATGGGGGCATAAAGCCCAACAACAAGTTCAACAATGGGAAACCTGCTTATGTCAAAGTTGGACATGACAATTCTCCTAGCTTTAATGGCACAAAGCCTTCCGCTAGGGTTACCCCAAGGTCAATCATTCGTATCATCAAGAAGAATGGTGTGCCTATTGGTATTCCTGCCGAAAACAGCCTTAAGAAGGTGAACAAGTCTCGAAGAAGGAGGGGACGCAAGAATGGTTCCCGTCGTAACACTGGACCGCTTCGTAAACTAGCTTCCTCACCGGCTCTAAAACAAGCCAACACAATCCTTTGTGAAGCTGCAAAAGAGCTTTTAAACTCAAAGCATGCAATGGATAATTTTTCAATGACTACCGCAAGGCAAATTCTTGTAGGGTCAATTCCTATTACATTGGACAAATTTGAGCAAGTCTACATGACTTCTTATTCCGAGGAGGGTAATCAACCAAAAGCTCCAAAGCTTAAAATCAACAAACCCTCACGGGCTAAGAAACATTCAAATGAGAATGAAGTGATTGAAGAAACTTCTAAAACTCAAAAGAGAGAAAGAAGTTTTCGTGTTTCTAAAAGCTCAGTCTCACAAGAGGCTCAAGTTGTGTCTTGTGATGGTCCAGTTACAAGATCAAAAGCTAAGTCAACGACTTATGCTCAAGTAACCTCACAACCACCAAGTCCACAACAAGAATCAGAAGAAAGCTCAAGTTCTCCTTTGTATGGAGATTTATCTTCTCTATTCCAAGAGGAGGAATTTCCACATGTTATTACAAAGGAAGGAGCAACGAGAGTTGTAACCCAAGATAAATCTGAGAACATGCAAGTGTTCATGACTGGAACAACAAGTGTTGAGGAACAACTTCAAGACTTGCAAAGGTCATTAGCCGCAAGAGAAGCTCAAATAGCTATACTTATGGCTCAAATTGAAAACCAAGCTAATGCTAGTCGACATGAGCCAGTAAGGACGAATGATGAAAGTCCTGGTGGTAGCTCATCCGTTTCCCCACAAGAGATTAGGGAGATGATCGCTCAAGGAATCCGAGAATTCCAAGTGTCACAAAACCCTCCAGTACTCGGGTATAGAAAGCCATATCCGATCCAATATGATTCAGTACCATTCCCTCCCGGTTATCAAAGACCAACTTTTGATAAGTTTGATGGAATGCATGGATCACCACACGAGCATTTGGCTCATTTTTACTCAGCATGTGGTGAGACCGCATTGAGTGATGCTTTGTTGATCCGACAATTTGTCCAATCTTTAAAGGGATCGGCGTTTACTTGGTATACTCAACTTCAACCGGGGTCAATCCACACATGGGATGATTTACAAAGAGCATTCCTAGCTCAATTTGTGAGCTCTAAGGCAAAGGTATCCATTATGGATCTTGCTAATACCTTTCAAAGGTCAAATGAGCTTGCAAATGATTTTATCGCCAGATGGCGAAGCTTGAGACTTCAATGCCCAGAAAAGCTAAGTGAAGAGGCATGTGTCCAGATGTGTACTAATAACTTAATTCCTGAGTTAGCAGTGCATGTTGGTAGTGCTGAGCCTCGTTCTTTTGATGCCTTAGTTTCAAAGGCTTGCAATGTTGAACGACAATTGGCTCGGCGTGATGCAAAAACCTATCGTCCTCAGGCAAATGAACTTAAAAGAGATGATGGAAAAAGACCCTTTAAAAAGGGAGAGTCTATGGCAACCTTTATTAAACCCGGAAATAAAATCTTCACAGGAAATAATTCCCAAAATCAAGATATAGGAAAAGGTAAAGATGCCATTAAAAGACTCACTCTTGAGGAAAGGAAGCAAAAGAAATATCCTTTTGACGATGATGATGTTCAAGGGATTTTTGATGAGTTGATGTCGTCTAAGCTTCTTACACTTCCAGAGTCAAAAAGGCCAAATGAAGTTGGAAGGACAAATGATCCAAAGTATTGTCCTTATCACCAAATCGTTAGTCACCCTATCAAAGATTGTTATGTCTTCAAAGATATAGTTGAGAGGATGATTAACAAAGGAGAAATCGAGATTGAAGGTGAAGACTCGGTAGCTCCAAAGGCTTCATCAAATACTACATCCTTAGTGGATGCGGATAATTTGGTGACTCCAAATACACTCGAAGAACCATCTGGGTCAAATGAAGATGAGGGTATTCCCACGGTTTCCTTACCTCTGATGGCGATACCTGTACAATTTTCAGTAGACGGTGGCAAAGATATCCGCATTGTTTGGGCATATCCTGATATGCCAAGAGATGGTCCCGGGGTCCCAACTCTATATGAGATTATGACATGTTCAGATATCGAAGATCTGTTTTCAGATGATGATGATCTTGACATTGATAGTGATTTTGAGTGGAAAACTTGTGTAACTCGAAATACCCGACCAGAAGCCACTCACAAATCGAGTTCTCCTGGGTTTAGAATGATCGGAAGAAAACCCGAGAAAAAGAAAAACAAGAAAAACAAAAAGAAGAAAAACAAGAAGGAAAAGAAGCCAAATTCTGACTCTGAAGAAGAATACATTCAACCTGAGAGGGTACCGGTTACCTTAAAAGATTTTGTCCCAAATAAATTTTATGGCGATGAAGAACCTTCGGAAGATGAGACATTTTGGGGCAATGAAGTTGCTCAATGTTGCATGGCCACATGGGCCGATATATGTGAAGAGGAGGAACCAGAAGTTGATGCAGTTTCTCTTCGTTCCGGACGTCAACTTCTATCTCCGAAACCCAATGAAAAAAGAAAGGAGAAAGAATTGATTTCTAATGAACATTCAAAAGTGACAAATTTTGATGAACGTCTTGATAAAGAAACTTCTCAATTACCTCAGAAAAATGTGGAGGACATTGAGGTGCTACAAAAAGAATCCACTTCTCGCGTACCGGTTTCGCTTCATAAAGCTCCGTACAAAGAAAAAGTAAAATATGACGTCATCAGTCACTTAAAGCGCATTCCTGCACGCTTGAGTGTTTATGATGCCCTACAAATGTCAAATGAGTTGAGGAAAGCCCTAATTCAAGCTCTTATGGATCCCGATGATTATAAAGATCAAGTTGAAATGGTGGAGGTTAATGATGTTTCATTATCCCCGCCAACTCAATGTGCTTCATGCATGGCTTGTATAACATTCTCGGATGAAGATCTTCAATTGGGGAATGAGTATCATAATCGGCCATTATATGTTACGGGCACTATTGGGGATACAAAGGTCAATCGAATCCTTTTGGATTGTGGATCCGCAGTAAATCTTCTTCCATTAAGGATACTAAGGACAATGGGGTTGACGACCGCACATTTATCTCCTACTTTGCTAACCATTCAAGGTTTCAATCAAGTGGGACAAAAGGCCATGGGTACCATTGCATTACAAATTGTTCTTGACAATCTTTATAAAGATGCTTTGTTCCATGTCATAGATGCAGATACCTCTTATAATGCCTTACTTGGTCGACCATGGCTTCATGCTAGTAAATCCATTGTTTCTACTCTTCATCAATGTTTGAAATATACTGATGATAATGGAAATGAAAGGATTATTCGAGGTGACCCAAACCCTTTTCACGGAGAAAGTGTTAATTATGCTGATGCCAAGTTTTATAAGGCGGTTAGTTTCAACTCAAACATACCCATGAAGGTTGTCAATGGTAAAAATACCAATAATGTTCACCTAGCACCAAAAGTTTCTCTCAAAGAGAAGAATGAGAAAGGTGATCCATGTTCTAAGGTGTTGTTTAAGTACACACCAAAAGATAGACGGAAAGCCGGGCAAAAACCCTTGAACTCGGTAGAGAAGGTTATGAACTCTCTCATGACAAGTTACACCTTTCCTCTACGGAGAATTGACCAGTCTATTCCAAAAACGAATTTGGTCATTCAAAGGTCCTTCGGGGTTAAAACAAGTGATAACAGAAGGATGGTGTCAAGAGTTGAAACCAATAATCCTCCTTCCAAATCACTTTCAAGGAAGCTGAACAAGAAGTTCAAAGTTAAAGTGAAAAAATCAAATTTGTTATCAAAAAACAAAGCTCCATATATCCCCTACAATGAGGATGATATTGAAAAGTTAAAGGTTTCTCACGAAGGGGGTATATTGACAGCGAGTTTTGAAGAGCCTATGACATTGACTCCGGAGGAGCAAAGCTTGTTTCTCGATGATAAAGCATCAACATCTCGGATTACAGTATTTGATAGGCTTGAAACCGGTTCAACGAGTGGGGAAACAAGAGCTGCTGTGTTTCAAAGGCTTGAATATGTTGATAGGCCTAAAAACAAATCAAAACAAATCAAAAAATGGAGGATCAATAAGAAAAAGAAGAAAGCAAAGTTGCTTGTGCAAAAGCCAAATGAAGATTTCATGAATGCCGAAGTAGAAGAGGTGAACATGGTATCTGTTGATATAGAGGAGGATTCACAAGATTTCATCAATACAGTTCAACCAGCACCGACAGAAATGGAAGACGGTGGACAAGCTACGGTTGATGATCTTCAAGAAATCAATTTAGGAACTCTTGAGCGTCCTAAACCCGTCCTTGTTAGTGCATTGTTGACTAATGAAGAAAAAACAACATATGAAGAACTTCTCAATGAGTACAAAGATGTGTTTGCCTGGGGTTATCAGGATATGCCTGGTTTAGACCCGGAAGTGGCAATGCATAAACTAGCAATCTCTGAAGAGAAAAAGCCAGTAAAACAAGCACAACGCCGCTTTCGTCCCGAGTTGATTGTCCAAATAAATATTGAGGTTAAGAAGCTTATTGAAGCGGGTTTCATTCGTGAGGTCCAATATCCGATTTGGCTAGCC
The DNA here is from genome assembly GCA_033239125.1 of Fagopyrum homotropicum. Taxonomy (NCBI): domain Eukaryota; kingdom Viridiplantae; phylum Streptophyta; class Magnoliopsida; order Caryophyllales; family Polygonaceae; genus Fagopyrum; species Fagopyrum homotropicum. Next base: position 88,393,152 of record BSWB01000006.1, read on the forward strand.
AACATTGTTCCTGTGAGGAAGAAAAATGGACAACTCCGTATTTGTGTGGACTTTAGGGATTTGAATGAAGCATGCCCTAAAGATGAATTTCCATTACCTATAACCGAGTTATTGGTTGATGCCACCACTGGATTCAAGGCTTTGTCTTTCATGGATGGATTCTCGGGATACAATCAAATTAAAATGGATCCTCATGACGAAGAGCTAACAGCTTTCCGAACACCTCAAGGCACCTATTGTTATACAGTAATGCCTTTTGGTCTGAAAAATGCGGGAGCAACTTATCAAGAGCCATGACAATTATCTTTCGGGATTTGCTTCATAACACAGTTGAGTGTTATGTGGATGATTTAGTTGTCAAAACAAAAGAAAGAGAAGATCACCCAAATGATCTTCGAAGGGTTTTTGAAAGGCTACGCAAGCACCAATTGAAGATGAATCCCCTCAAATGTGCCTTCGGTGTGACATCCGGCAAATTTCTTGGTTTTATCGTTCGGGGTCGGGGAATTGAAATCGATCCTGATAAAATTAAGGCAGTCATGAATATGCCTCCCCCAAGGAATCTCCGCGAGCTTCGGGGCTTACAAGGGAAACTTGCTTACATCCGACGTTTCATTTCAAATTTGACCGGAAGATGTCAGCCATTTCTAAGGTTAATGAAGAAAGATACTCCATTTGTATGGGATCAATCATGCCAAAATGCCTTGGATAGCATCAAGAGGTATATGATGAATCCACCAATTTTGATGGCACCAATATCAAGAAGGCCTCTAATCTTGTACACCGCGGCTCTTGAACGGTCCTTAGGGGCTATGTTGGCTCAAAACAATGATGAGGGAAAAGAAAATGCCTTATACTATATCAGCCGAACCTTGGTAGGGGCAGAACACAATTATTCTGCTATGGAAAAGATATGTCTTGCTTTGGTGTTTGCCGTTCAAAAGCTACGACATTATCTTTTAACCCATCAAATCACCTTGATCTCAAAGGCTGATCCGCTAAGATATATCTTATCAAAGGCAGTATTGTCTGGAAGATTAGCCAAGTGGGCAATGCTATTAGCTCCTTTTGACATCAAGTTTGTGTCACAAAAGGCAGTAAAAGGACAAGTCATTGCTGACTTTTTAGCTGCTCATCCAACCCCGGACAATGAAGAATTGTCATATGATCTACCAGATGAAGAAGTTCTTATGGTTGAGGAAACTTCATGGCAATTATACTTTGACGGAGCGGCAAAAAAGCAAGCATCTGGAGTTGGTATTGTATTTATCACTCCTTATGGCGGCTTGGTTCCATATTCTTTCTCTCTTTTAGAGACTTGCACAAACAATGTGGCGGAATATGAGGCACTAATCATCGGTCTTGAAATAGCTCTTGAGTTGCATATTGATCCATTAAAAGTGTTTGGTGATTCTCAATTGATCATTAGACAAATAAATGGAGAATATGAAGTAAAGCACCCAAATTTAATTCCTTTACACGAAAGAGCAAAATATCTCATGCAACAATTTCAACAAGTAGAAGTAATGCATGTGTCAAGATCCGGAAATGATAAGGCTGATGCCCTAGCCAAATTAGCGGCATCTCTAACACTACCTTATGAAAGAGAGATTCAAATCACAATTGGGGAGCGTCATTTGCTTTCATCGGCTTTAGACCGATTCAACTCAACCGAAGAAGTGCATGTTGCCTCGGTATATGAGATTGATGAAGACCTTGATTGGCGACAACCAATCATTGAATATCTTCAACATGGGATTTTACCTGATGATGCCAAAAAGAAAGTGGATATCAAACGGCGGGCACCGCGTTTCTTGTTGAAAAATGATACATTGTATCGTAGAGCCTTTGATGGTGTATTGCTTCGGTGCTTATCAAAAGAAGAAGCAAAATATATTCTCACAGAAACTCATGCCGGAGTATGTGGGGCACATCAAGGTGGTCCTAAGTTAGCCGATCAAGTTAAACGGCTAGGATATTATTGGCCGACCATGGTGAAAGACACAATGAATTTTGCTAAGACATGTCATGCGTGTCAAATTCATGGTGATTTCATTCATCAACCTCCTCAACTCCTCCATCCGACAATATTGTCTTGGCCCTTCAATGCATGGGGTCTTGATGTTGTAGGGCCTATAAATCCTTCATCATCACGGGGTCATCAATACATTTTGGCCGCAACTGATTATTTCTCCAAATGGGCTGAAGCTTTACCATTGAAAGTAGTAGGGGCAAAAGAAGTTGCCAACTTTATCAGAATCCATTTGATATACCGATATGGAGTTCCCTTGAAGATAATATCGGACAATGCCCTTTATTTCAAAAATCAAGTAATGGTGAAGCTAGCTGAAAAATTCGGTTTCAAACACAGTTTTTCATCAAGCTACAATCCATCCTCGAATGGTCAAGCTGAAGCATTTAATAAGGTCCTATGCAAAATTCTCAAGAAGATTGTGTCAAAATCAAGAAGAGATTGGCATGAAAGATTGCATGAAGCATTATGGGCATACCGGACAACAATTCGAACATCTACCGGATGTACGCCATATAACTTGGTATTTGGATCTGAAGCCGTCTTACCTCTTGAGGTACAATTACCTTCTCTTAGGGTTGCGGTACAACTCACCGATCCCGAGGAAAATGTCAAAGTCCGTCTAGCTGAACTTGAAGCATTAGACGAGTGTAGGTTAGTGACACAACAAAGACTCGAAATCTATCAAGCTCAAGTAGCTGGTGCATTTAATAAACGAGTCAAGTTCCGATCCTTTTCGGTGGGTGATTTGGTTCTTACAGTAAGACGACCAATTGTCATTAACCGAAAATCAAAAGGAAAATTTGAGCCAAAATGGGAAGGCCCATATGTTATCACCAAGATTTTCCCTAAGGGAGCATATGAGCTTTCAAACAATGAAGGCAAGATATTATATTCTTGTGTAAATGGGAAGTTTATAAGAAAGTTCTTTACTTGATGTAAAAAAAAAAAAAGGGAAAAAAGCCATTGTACACAAATGATAGTGAAATAACTTGAAAAACCCTTCATAGAAGGTGGGTTCGAGTTGTTTTGGTGATGTGTATAGAAAAAAGGGCTATTATTAAAAAAAAAAGTTCCCAAACGAACTACGGACGGCTTGATCCCTCACAAAGAGGGTACGTAGGCAGTCTAGCTAGTCAAATGCTAGGTGCAGCCACCCAAAAAAAAAATCACCAGTTCCCAAAAGAACTACCCCATCAGTTCTCAAACGAACTACGGACGGCTTGATCCCTCACAAAGAGGGTACGTAGGAAGTCTAGCTAGTCAAATGCTAGGTGCAGCCACCCAAAAAAATCATCACCAGTTCCCAAAAGAACTGCCCCAAAAGTCACAAAAGAACTACGAAAGGCTTGATCCCTCACAAAGAGGGTACGTAGGCAATCTAGCTAATCAAAATGTTAGGTGCAGCCACAAAAACATTTTCTTTTCTTTGTTAAAAAGAAAAGAAGAGTAAGCAAAATACGTCTATGAAAGATGATAAGTTGAAGGCTTCTATGCCTAAATTTCTCTACTTTAAACATCATTCGCAAGTTTGATGGTTAATCCCAAATTCTTCCTAACAAAATCTCCTTTCAAGGAATAAATTTTAAATTTCCCCAAATATTTGATCAAATTCACAATTGCTTCGCAATGTGAATTTTCTCACACCCTCAAACAAATAAATGATATTCTTCCAAACTCCTTTATTTTTATCTCAAAGAAAGAGATATAAATCAAGTTGACTAACGTCATCAAACTATTTGATCAATAAAGCCTCCCAAAACTTAAAAGAGATATCTACAAAGTCTCTAAACCAATGGCATAAAGCTCTCAAAATTAAACACTTGTCCGCCAGAAAAAGGCCTCAAGCCAAATATCAAATATCAAAAGCAAATTTCAAAGAAACAAATTCTATAAAACTCAGAGTTTTTATACCCATACATCATATTGTTGACCAAGTGACTATGGGTAAATTTCATATCCAAACAAAATACCATTGGGACTATTCAATATGTTCCTCATTCATGCATGCATAAATGAAACCGAATGGTTTCAGATGCAAAGCGTCTTACAAATAAAAAATCATCGAACTTTAACCGCGTTCAATTTCTCACACGCATAAAGTTCGGGGGGCAACTGTTTGGGATGAAATTTCATGAATTTTATCATTTATGAAATTAAATAAAATGGCATGAAATTACCCATAAATAATATTTTTTTTTATGGTTGATTTCTTATTGTTCTTTTTTTAAAAAAAAAAATGAAAAAGGCTTCCATAAATATGATACAAAGTGTTAATTAAAAAAAGCCCAAAAATAGTGATCAAAGATCCAAAATAAAAGGCCCAATAAACACTTTTTAATTGTTACAGCAACAAATAATTAAGTCTGTTGGCATAAAAAAAAATTGAATTGATTTTATATATAAATATATATATACATCAATTTTAAAAGAAAACAAAATAAAGAAATAAATTCAGCTATCCCACGTTCTTCTTTCACGTTCCAAGCAGTAACCTCCCATAACTGGCTTTGCAAAAATTGGATAAATAGAGCCAACGAGATCTTCTTTCCGGGAAGAAAGCCTAAAACCTGCAAATACACAGAAAGCAAAAGAACCTGCAAATACACAGCAAGCCTAAACAAATCAGAGAAGAAAGTGAACTAGAAGACAAGAAGAATCAAAGTGAGTAGCAAATATTGTTGTAACCTGCTTGTATTATTACTTCACACCAGTAATCATACAAAATTCCTGGTTACATTCTTCGAAAACGCCAAATCTGCAGTTGGCTCGAAAATGAATATTTTCTACCACTGCTCTGGTTGCATCTTCCACGCCAAAATCTGGTAGTTGGTTCGAAAATGAATATTTTCGACAACTACACAAACTGGTAGTCAGTCGAAAGTAATAACTTTCGATTACTACATTCAGGTCTTGTGTTTACCACCATGTGAATCATCTGGTTACACAACCTATCCTTAACCCATTTGCAACTACAAATCAACGTGAACATATGAGGCAAAGTATACCTTCCGATCTTCTGGACCAACAAAATAATTAGAGAAAAGTTGTAAAGCCAGAGAAAATGTCTGTCTCAGTTCATAAACAAGTCTGCTAAATGGGGATTTGAGTCAAATAAAATTCTCATATTATTTTCACACAAAATTTGAAGTTGTCACTAAATTAGAAGTTGTCACTAAATTAGACTAACCACATATATGCTCTAGTACAAAAAAAAAACACTTATCGTCAAACCAAGACTAAAATTCAAAGTACACATGATAAAAAATAATTTTGTACAGTTAGAGCTCTTATCAAACTTGTCTCATCGTCTGTGGTCGATTGAAAAAACTCCAAACTGACCCAAATTCGATCGACGACTTTTGAGTAATATCAGTGAATATATAATCAAAAAAATGTGTACAAGAGACTATGCCCAAAAGGATTCGAGAGAGCCAACTAAAAAAAATATGCAAATGAAAATCCTAAATCGATTGAAACTCAAGCATACCAGTGGTTCTTTATACAGGGTGAAAATTGAAAATTTCTCTGAAGAACCTTTCATTATCTTCGAAATTGGTTCTTCACAGCACCATGTAATTGGTTCCGAATCTTCGCTTCTCATAAGCCCTTTAATTTGCGGTTTACCATTTCTCTTTCGATCTCTCAGAGTTTATTCGAGTTGAGCAAAACCCTTACCGATCTCTGCCTAGCCATCTTCTCTTACCTAACCAGTCGGCCTCCATATGAAATGAAGATGCGTTTGTTAGAATACGAGAAAGTATGTTAGTATAAGCTAGGTTAGTAGTTCGGACTAAACAAATAAGGGCCATATATTTCAATTGGGCTTAGGCCCATTTGCAATAAATTTATATATAAAATGTTATATATTATTAAGAGTTAAAATAAGGGATGCTATAAATAATGAGCATTAGAAGGAAAAGGAAAAAGAAACGTCACTTTCCTTTACCTCCAACATCTAGCACTTAAAATGCTATGTTTGTTTTTTTTTTTATTTCATTCATTTTAAAAGTGGATGAAATTCATAATTGGATTTTATGTTAAATCATTTAACTTTAGCTTGGTTTGTTAAAAAAAAAAAGAATTATGACTTTCAAAACAAATAAATTATTGTAGAACTACGTTATGACTTGATACTCGTTTTGAGTTACGTAGGAAATCCGTTATCAAATTAAATTGGATTCAGTCGATCCGTCCAAGTAAAGCATAATTATACTCAAACCTTGGACTTAAAAAAAATCAAAATTCGTCTAACGAACTACGCGTGGTTTGATCTCTTTTATAAGAGTACGTAGGAAACTCGACTAATAAATTGTCGAGTTCAACCGCAAAAATTAAATTAACTTTTATGTAAATATAAAAGTTACTAATGAACTACGAGTGATTTGATGTCTTAAAAATATAAAAGACTACGTAGGAAACTCGACTTTTAAATTTATCGAGCCCAATCGCACAAATTAAATCGACTTTAAAATAAAGAGTCAAACAAATACTCAAATCAAATTTAACACGGCTAAAGAACTACGTATGATTTGATTCCGTTTATTTTTACGGATACGTAGGAAATTTGATACAAAATAAAACGTATTAAATTCAATCACAAATATATATTTAACTTTTATAGGAAATGAAAGTCATAAAATTAAACACCAAATATTCCATTAAGAACTACGTACGACTTGATTCCTAATAAAGGATACGTAGGAAATTTGGTAAATTAAGAACCGAATTCAATCACAAGTTTTAAATAAAATAAAATAAAATAACCTCTCACTAATCTTGATCATGCGCGTGATAGCGGGATGAATTAAGCAACCCTTCCTAGAAGGTGGGTTTAATTTAATCTTATGATGCATGATCGAGATATAAATACCATGCAAATGATAGTTGAATCATCGACTAGGCAACCCTTCCTAGAAGGTGGGTTTGGACTTTGATTCTCTGATGCATGAAAACACAGCACGGAACTACGTAAGGCTTGATCCTCTTTAACGAGGTACGTAGGCAACCCGTCCAAAAACGGGTGCAGCCCAAATCACCAAAACAAACCAAACATCGGTATTTATATAACTTAGAATCAAAAGGTCAAAAAGAGAGGGTCGAACTCAAATAAAAAAAATAAAATGTGTTTTGTAAATTTGTATTCGAATAAAACAGAAAAAGGCGTTTTGTAAATTTGTGTACATTTTTACTCAACATATTTTTGGCACGCCCAGTGGGACCTTTTCTTTCTTTTCATCTCTAAGTTATACATATACTAATGTTTGATCTTATTTGATTGCAAGGAAATGGCATCAAGGGCAATTGTGAACTTTAATGAACTCCCGGCTACCTTTGTCATCCAAGGAGGACGATGGCTCCGCCGCAAGTCATTTGAGGTTGTCTTTGACATTGCTCCCAATGCAATCCATGCTGAAATCCCTTTGAAGAACTCTTTCAAGAGTCTTCAAGGTTTAGAGGAATATGCAACTCCGAAGTCGTCCATGGCTCTTTCGGGACATGGGGGCATAAAGCCCAACAACAAGTTCAACAATGGGAAACCTGCTTATGTCAAAGTTGGACATGACAATTCTCCTAGCTTTAATGGCACAAAGCCTTCCGCTAGGGTTGCCCCAAGGTCAATCATTCGTATCATCAAGAAGAATGGTGTGCCTATTGGTATTCCTGCCGAAAACAGCCTTAAGAAGGTGAACAAGTCTCGAAGAAGGAGGGGACGCAAGAATGGTTCCCGTCGTAACACTGGACCGCTTCGTAAACTAGCTTCCTCACCGGCTCTAAAACAAGCCAACACAATCCTTTGTGAAGCTGCAAAAGAGCTTTTAAACTCAAAGCATGCAATGGATAATTTTTCAATGACTACCGCAAGGCAAATTCTTGTAGGGTCAATTCCTATTACATTGGACAAATTTGAGCAAGTCTACATGACTTCTTATTCCGAGGAGGGTAATCAACCAAAAGCTCCAAAGCTTAAAATCAACAAACCCTCACGGGCTAAGAAACATTCAAATGAGAATGAAGTGATTGAAGAAACTTCTAAAACTCAAAAGAGAGAAAGAAGTTTTCGTGTTTCTAAAAGCTCAGTCTCACAAGAGGCTCAAGTTGTGTCTTGTGATGGTCCAGTTACAAGATCAAAAGCTAAGTCAACGACTTATGCTCAAGTAACCTCACAACCACCAAGTCCACAACAAGAATCAGAAGAAAGCTCAAGTTCTCCTTTGTATGGAGATTTATCTTCTCTATTCCAAGAGGAGGAATTTCCACATGTTATTACAAAGGAAGGAGCAACGAGAGTTGTAACCCAAGATAAATCTGAGAACATGCAAGTGTTCATGACTGGAACAACAAGTGTTGAGGAACAACTTCAAGACTTGCAAAGGTCATTAGCCGCAAGAGAAGCTCAAATAGCTACACTTATGGCTCAAATTGAAAACCAAGCTAATGCTAGTCGACATGAGCCAGTAAGGACGAATGATGAAAGTCCTGGTGGTAGCTCATCCGTGTCCCCACAAGAGATTAGGGAGATGATCGCTCAAGGAATCCGAGAATTCCAAGTGTCACAAAACCCTCCAGTACTCGGGTATAGAAAGCCATATCCAATCCAATATGATTCAGTACCATTCCCTCCCGGTTATCAAAGACCAACTTTTGATAAGTTTGATGGAATGCATGGATCACCACACGAGCATTTGGCTCATTTTTACTCAGCATGTGGTGAGACCGCATTGAGTGATGCTTTGTTGATCCGACAATTTGTCCAATCTTTAAAGGGATCGGCGTTTACTTGGTATACTCAACTTCAACCGGGGTCAATCCACACATGGAATGATTTACAAAGAGCATTCCTAGCTCAATTTGTGAGCTCTAAGGCAAAGGTATCCATTATGGATCTTGCTAATACCTTTCAAAGGTCAAATGAGCTTGCAAATGATTTTATCGCCAGATGGCGAAGCTTGAGACTTCAATGCCCAGAAAAGCTAAGTGAAGAGGCATGTGTCCAGATGTGTACTAATAACTTAATTCCTGAGTTAGCAGTGCATGTTGGTAGTGCTGAGCCTCGTTCTTTTGATGCCTTAGTTTCAAAGGCTTGCAATGTTGAACGACAATTGGCTCGGCGTGATGCAAAAACCTATCGTCCTCAGGCAAATGAACTTAAAAGAGATGATGGAAAAAGACCCTTTAAAAAGGGAGAGTCTATGGCAACCTTTATTAAACCCGGAAATAAAATCTTCACAGGAAATAATTCCCAAAATCAAGATATAGGAAAAGGTAAAGATGTCATTAAAAGACTCACTCTTGAGGAAAGGAAGCAAAAGAAATATCCTTTTGACGATGATGATGTTCAAGGGATTTTTGATGAGTTGATGTCGTCTAAGCTTCTTACACTTCCAGAGTCAAAAAGGCCAAATGAAGTTGGAAGGACAAATGATCCAAAGTATTGTCCTTATCACCAAATCGTTAGTCACCCTATCAAAGATTGTTATGTCTTCAAAGATATAGTTGAGAGGATGATTAACAAAGGAGAAATCGAGATTGAAGGTGAAGACTCGGTAGCTCCAAAGGCTTCATCAAATACTACATCCTTAGTGGATGCGGATAATTTGGTGACTCCAAATACACTCGAAGAACCATCTGGGTCAAATGAAGATGAGGGTATTCCCACGGTTTCCTTACCTCTGATGGCGATACCTGTACAATTTTCAGTAGACGGTGGCAAAGATATCCGCATTGTTTGGGCATATCCTGATATGCCAAGAGATGGTCCCGGGGTCCCAACTCTATATGAGATTATGACATGTTCAGATATCGAAGATCTGTTTTCAGATGATGATGATCTTGACATTGATAGTGATTTTGAGTGGAAAACTTGTGTAACTCGAAAGACCCGACCAGAAGCCACTCACAAATCGAGTTCTCCTGGGTTTAGAATGATCGGAAGAAAACCCGAGAAAAAGAAAAACAAGAAAAACAAAAAGAAGAAAAACAAGAAGGAAAAGAAGCCAAATTCTGACTCTGAAGAAGAATACATTCAACCTGAGAGGGTACCGGTTACCTTAAAAGATTTTGTCCCAAAGAAATTTTATGGCGATGAAGAACCTTCGGAAGATGAGACATTTTGGGGCAATGAAGTTGCTCAATGTTGCATGGCCACATGGGCCGATATATGTGAAGAGGAGGAACCAGAAGTTGATGCAGTTTCTCTTCGTTCCGGACGTCAACTTCTATCTCCGAAACCCAATGAAAAAAGAAAGGAGAAAGAATTGATTTCTAATGAACATTCAAAAGTGACAAATTTTGATGAACGTCTTGATAAAGAAACTTCTCAATTACCTCAGAAAAATGTGGAGGACATTGAGGTGCTACAAAAAGAATCCACTTCTCGCGTACCGGTTTCGCTTCATAAAGCTCCGTACAAAGAAAAAGTAAAATATGACGTCATCAGTCACTTAAAGCGCATTCCTGCACGCTTGAGTGTTTATGATGCCCTACAAATGTCAAATGAGTTGAGGAAAGCCCTAATTCAAGCTCTTATGGATCCCGATGATTATAAAGATCAAGTTGAAATGGTGGAGGTTAATGATGTTTCATTATCCCCGCCAACTCAATGTGCTTCATGCATGGCTTGTATAACATTCTCGGATGAAGATCTTCAATTGGGGAATGAGTATCATAATCGGCCATTATATGTTACGGGCACTATTGGGGATACAAAGGTCAATCGAATCCTTTTGGATTGTGGATCCGCAGTAAATCTTCTTCCATTAAGGATACTAAGGACAATGGGGTTGACGACCGCACATTTATCTCCTACTTTGCTAACCATTCAAGGTTTCAATCAAGTGGGACAAAAGGCCATGGGTACCATTGCATTACAAATTGTTCTTGACAATCTTTATAAAGATGCTTTGTTCCATGTCATAGATGCAGATACCTCTTATAATGCCTTACTTGGTCGACCATGGCTTCATGCTAGTAAATCCATTGTTTCTACTCTTCATCAATGTTTGAAATATACTGATGATAATGGAAATGAAAGGATTATTCGAGGTGACCCAAACCCTTTTCACGGAGAAAGTGTTAATTATGCTGATGCCAAGTTTTATAAGGCGGTTAGTTTCAACTCAAACATACCCATGAAGGTTGTCAATGGTAAAAATACCAATAATGTTCACCTAGCACCAAAAGTTTCTCTCAAAGAGAAGAATGAGAAAGGTGATCCATGTTCTAAGGTGTTGTTTAAGTACACACCAAAAGATAGACGGAAAGCCGGGCAAAAACCCTTGAACTCGGTAGAGAAGGTTATGAACTCTCTCATGACAAGTTACACCTTTCCTCTACGGAGAATTGACCAGTCTATTCCAAAAACGAATTTGGTCATTCAAAGGTCCTTCGGGGTTAAAACAAGTGATAACAGAAGGATGGTGTCAAGAGTTGAAACCAATAATCCTCCTTCCAAATCACTTTCAAGGAAGCTGAACAAGAAGTTCAAAGTTAAAGTGAAAAAATCAAATTTGTTATCAAAAAACAAAGCTCCATATATCCCCTACAATGAGGATGATATTGAAAAGTTAAAGGTTTCTCACGAAGGGGGTATATTGACAGCGAGTTTTGAAGAGCCTATGACATTGACTCCGGAGGAGCAAAGCTTGTTTCTCGATGATAAAGCATCAACATCTCGGATTACAGTATTTGATAGGCTTGAAACCGGTTCAACGAGTGGGGAAACAAGAGCTGCTGTGTTTCAAAGGCTTGAATATGTTGATAGGCCTAAAAACAAATCAAAACAAATCAAAAAATGGAGGATCAATAAGAAAAAGAAGAAAGCAAAGTTGCTTGTGCAAAAGCCAAATGAAGATTTCATGAATGCCGAAGTAGAAGAGGTGAACATGGTATCTGTTGATATAGAGGAGGATTCACAAGATTTCATCAATACAGTTCAACCAGCACCGACAGAAATGGAAGACGGTGGACAAGCTACGGTTGATGATCTTCAAGAAATCAATTTAGGAACTCTTGAGCGTCCTAAACCCGTCCTTGTTAGTGCATTGTTGACTAATGAAGAAAAAACAACATATGAAGAACTTCTCAATGAGTACAAAGATGTGTTTGCCTGGGGTTATCAGGATATGCCTGGTTTAGACCCGGAAGTGGCAATGCATAAACTAGCAATCTCTGAAGAGAAAAAGCCAGTAAAACAAGCACAACGCCGCTTTCGTCCCGAGTTGATTGTCCAAATAAATATTGAGGTTAAGAAGCTTATTGAAGCGGGTTTCATTCGTGAGGTCCAATATCCGATTTGGCTAGCCAACATTGTTCCTGTGAGGAAGAAAAATGGACAACTCCGTATTTGTGTGGACTTTAGGGATTTGAATGAAGCATGCCCTAAAGATGAATTTCCATTACCTATAACCGAGTTATTGGTTGATGCCACCACTGGATTCAAGGCTTTGTCTTTCATGGATGGATTCTCGGGATACAATCAAATTAAAATGGATCCTCATGACGAAGAGCTAACAGCTTTCCGAACACCTCAAGGCACCTATTGTTATACAGTAATGCCTTTTGGTCTGAAAAATGCGGGAGCAACTTATCAAAGAGCCATGACAATTATCTTTCGGGATTTGCTTCATAACACAGTTGAGTGTTATGTGGATGATTTAGTTGTCAAAACAAAAGAAAGAGAAGATCACCCAAATGATCTTCGAAGGGTTTTTGAAAGGCTACGCAAGCACCAATTGAAGATGAATCCCCTCAAATGTGCCTTCGGTGTGACATCCGGCAAATTTCTTGGTTTTATCGTTCGGGGTCGGGGAATTGAAATCGATCCTGATAAAATTAAGGCAGTCATGAATATGCCTCCCCCAAGGAATCTCCGCGAGCTTCGGGGCTTACAAGGGAAACTTGCTTACATCCGACGTTTCATTTCAAATTTGACCGGAAGATGTCAGCCATTTCTAAGGTTAATGAAGAAAGATACTCCATTTGTATGGGATCAATCATGCCAAAATGCCTTGGATAGCATCAAGAGGTATATGATGAATCCACCAATTTTGATGGCACCAATATCAAGAAGGCCTCTAATCTTGTACACCGCGGCTCTTGAACGGTCCTTAGGGGCTATGTTGGCTCAAAACAATGATGAGGGAAAAGAAAATGCCTTATACTATATCAGCCGAACCTTGGTAGGGGCAGAACACAATTATTCTGCTATGGAAAAGATATGTCTTGCTTTGGTGTTTGCCGTTCAAAAGCTACGACATTATCTTTTAACCCATCAAATCACCTTGATCTCAAAGGCTGATCCGCTAAGATATATCTTATCAAAGGCAGTATTGTCTGGAAGATTAGCCAAGTGGGCAATGCTATTAGCTCCTTTTGACATCAAGTTTGTGTCACAAAAGGCAGTAAAAGGACAAGTCATTGCTGACTTTTTAGCTGCTCATCCAACCCCGGACAATGAAGAATTGTCATATGATCTACCAGATGAAGAAGTTCTTATGGTTGAGGAAACTTCATGGCAATTATACTTTGACGGAGCGGCAAAAAAGCAAGCATCTGGAGTTGGTATTGTATTTATCACTCCTTATGGCGGCTTGGTTCCATATTCTTTCTCTCTTTTAGAGACTTGCACAAACAATGTGGCGGAATATGAGGCACTAATCATCGGTCTTGAAATAGCTCTTGAGTTGCATATTGATCCATTAAAAGTGTTTGGTGATTCTCAATTGATCATTAGACAAATAAATGGAGAATATGAAGTAAAGCACCCAAATTTAATTCCTTTACACGAAAGAGCAAAATATCTCATGCAACAATTTCAACAAGTAGAAGTAATGCATGTGTCAAGATCCGGAAATGATAAGGCTGATGCCCTAGCCAAATTAGCGGCATCTCTAACACTACCTTATGAAAGAGAGATTCAAATCACAATTGGGGAGCGTCATTTGCTTTCATCGGCTTTAGACCGATTCAACTCAACCGAAGAAGTGCATGTTGCCTCGGTATATGAGATTGATGAAGACCTTGATTGGCGACAACCAATCATTGAATATCTTCAACATGGGATTTTACCTGATGATGCCAAAAAGAAAGTGGATATCAAACGGCGGGCACCGCGTTTCTTGTTGAAAAATGATACATTGTATCGTAGAGCCTTTGATGGTGTATTGCTTCGGTGCTTATCAAAAGAAGATGCAAAATATATTCTCACAGAAACTCATGCCGGAGTATGTGGGGCACATCAAGGTGGTCCTAAGTTAGCCGATCAAGTTAAACGGCTAGGATATTATTGGCCGACCATGGTGAAAGACGCAATGAATTTTGCTAAGACATGTCATGCGTGTCAAATTCATGGTGATTTCATTCATCAACCTCCTCAACTCCTCCATCCGACAATATTGTCTTGGCCCTTCAATGCATGGGGTCTTGATGTTGTAGGGCCTATAAATCCTTCATCATCACGGGGTCATCAATACATTTTGGCCGCAACTGATTATTTCTCCAAATGGGCTGAAGCTTTACCATTGAAAGTAGTAGGGGCAAAAGAAGTTGCCAACTTTATCAGAATCCATTTGATATACCGATATGGAGTTCCCTTGAAGATAATATCGGACAATGCCCTATATTTCAAAAATCAAGTAATGGTGAAGCTAGCTGAAAAATTCGGTTTCAAACACAGTTTTTCATCAAGCTACAATCCATCCTCGAATGGTCAAGCTGAAGCATTTAATAAGGTCCTATGCAAAATTCTCAAGAAGATTGTGTCAAAATCAAGAAGAGATTGGCATGAAAGATTGCATGAAGCATTATGGGCATACCGGACAACAATTCGAACATCTACCGGATGTACGCCATATAACTTGGTATTTGGATCTGAAGCCGTCTTACCTCTTGAGGTACAATTACCTTCTCTTAGGGTTGCGGTACAACTCACCGATCCCGAGGAAAATGTCAAAGTCCGTCTGGCTGAACTTGAAGCATTAGACGAGTGTAGGTTAGTGACACAACAAAGACTCGAAATCTATCAAGCTCAAGTAGCTGGTGCATTTAATAAACGAGTCAAGTTCCGATCCTTTTCGGTGGGTGATTTGGTTCTTACAGTAAGACGACCAATTGTCATTAACCGAAAATCAAAAGGAAAATTTGAGCCAAAATGGGAAGGCCCATATGTTATCACCAAGATTTTCCCTAAGGGAGCATATGAGCTTTCAAACAATGAAGGCAAGATATTATATTCTTGTGTAAATGGGAAGTTTATAAGAAAGTTCTTTACTTGATGTAAAAAAAAAAAAAGGGAAAAAAGCCATTGTACACAAATGATAGTGAAATAACTTGAAAAACCCTTCATAGAAGGTGGGTTCGAGTTGTTTTGGTGATGTGTATAGAAAAAAGGGCTATTATTAAAAAAAAAAGTTCCCAAACGAACTACGGACGGCTTGATCCCTCACAAAGAGGGTACGTAGGCAGTCTAGCTAGTCAAATGCTAGGTGCAGCCACCCAAAAAAAAAATTACCAGTTCCCAAAATAACTACCCCATCAGTTCTCAAACGAAGTACGGACGGCTTGATCCCTCACAAAGAGGGTACGTAGGCAGTCTAGCTAGTCAAATGCTAGGTGAAGCCACCCAAAAAAATCATCACCAGTTCCCAAAAGAACTGCCCCAAAAGTCACAAAAGAACTACGAAAGGCTTGATCCCTCACAAAGAGGGTACGTAGGCAATCTAGCTAATCAAAATGTTAGGTGCAGCCACAAAAACATTTTCTTTTCTTTGTTAAAAAGAAAAGAAGAGTAAGCAAAATACGTCTATGAAAGATGATAAGTTGAAGGCTTCTATGCCTAAATTTCTCTACTTTAAACATCATTCGCAAGTTTGATGGTTAATCCCAAATTCTTCCTAACAAAATCTCCTTTCAAGGAATAAATTTTAAATTTCCCCAAATATTTGATCAAATTCACAATTGCTTCGCAATGTGAATTTTCTCACACCCTCAAACAAATAAATGATATTCTTCCAAACTCCTTTATTTTTATCTCAAAGAAAGAGATATAAATCAAGTTGACTAACGTCATCAAACTATTTGATCAATAAAGCCTCCCAAAACTTAAAAGAGATATCTACAAAGTCTCTAAACCAATGGCATAAAGCTCTCAAAATTAAACACTTGTCCGCCAGAAAAAGGCCTCAAGCCAAATATCAAATATCAAAAGCAAATTTCAAAGAAACAAATTCTATAAAACTCAGAGTTTTTATACCCATACATCATATTGTTGACCAAGTGACTATGGGTAAATTTCATATCCAAACAAAATACCATTGGGACTATTCAATATGTTCCTCATTCATGCATGCATAAATGAAACCGAATGGTTTCAGATGCAAAGCGTCTTACAAATAAAAAATCATCGAACTTTAACCGCGTTCAATTTCTCACACGCATAAAGTTCGGGGGGCAACTGTTTGGGATGAAATTTCATGAATTTTATCATTTATGAAATTAAATAAAATGGCATGAAATTACCCATAAATAATATTTTTTTTATGGTTGATTTCTTATTGTTCTTTTTTTAAAAAAAAAAAAATGAAGAAGGCTTCCATAAATATGATACAAAGTGTTAATTAAAAAAAGCCCAAAAATAGTGATCAAAGATCCAAAATAAAAGGCCCAATAAACACTTTTTAATTGTTACAGCAACAAATAATTAAGTCTGTTGGCATAAAAAAAAATTGAATTGATTTTATATATAAATATATATATACATCAATTTTAAAAGAAAACAAAATAAAGAAATAAATTCAGCTATCCCACGTTCTTCTTTCACGTTCCCTCACGTTACAAGCAGTAACCTCCCATAACTGGCTTTGCAAAAATTGGATAAATAGAGCCAACAAGATCTTCTTTCCGGGAAGAAAGCCTAAAACCTGCAAATACACAGAAAGCAAAAGAACCTGCAAATACACAGCAAGCCTAAACAAATCAGAGAAGAAAGTGAACTAGAAGACAAGAAGAATCAAAGTGAGTAGCAAATATTGTTGTAACCTGCTTGTATTATTACTTCACACCAGTAATCATACAAAATTCCTGGTTACATTCTTCGAAAACGCCAAATCTGCAGTTGGCTCGAAAATGAATATTTTCTACCACTGCTCTGGTTGCATCTTCCACGCCAAAATCTGGTAGTTGGTTCGAAAATGAATATTTTCGACAACTACACAAACTGGTAGTCAGTCGAAAGTAATAACTTTCGATCACTACATTCAGGTCTTGTGTTTACAACCATGTGAATCATCTGGTTACACAACCTATCCTTAACCCATTTGCAACTACAAATCAACGTGAACATATGAGGCAAAGTATACCTTCCGATCTTCTGGACCAACAAAATAATTAGAGAAAAGTTGTAAAGCCAGAGAAAATGTCTGTCTCAGTTCATAAACAAGTCTGCTAAATGGGGATTTGAGTCAAATAAAATTCTCATATTATTTTCACACAAAATTTGAAGTTGTCACTAAATTAGAAGTTGTCACTAAATTAGACTAACCACATATATGCTCTAGTACAAAAAAAAAAAAACACTTATCGTCAAACCAAGACTAAAATTCAAAGTACACATGATAAAAAATAATTTTGTACAGTTACAACTCTTATCAAACTTGTCTCATCGTCTGTGGTCGATTGAAAAAACTCCAAACTGACCCAAATTCGATCGACGACTTTTGAGTAATATCAGTGAATATATAATCAAAAAAATGTGTACAAGAGACTATGCCCAAAAGGATTCGAGAGAGCCAACTAAAAAAAATATGCAAATGAAAATCCTAAATCGATTGAAACTCAAGCATACCAGTGGTTCTTTATAAAGGGTGAAAATTGAAAATTTCTCTGAAGAACCTTTCATTATCTTCGAAATCGGTTCTTCACAGCACCATGTAATCGGTTCCGAATCTTCGCTTCTCATAAGCCCTTTAATTTGCGGTTTACCATTTCTCTTTCGATCTCTCAGAGTTTATTCGAGTTGAGCAAAACCCTTACCGATCTCTGCCTAGCCATCGTCTCTTACCTAACCAGTCGGCCGCCATATGAAATGAAGATGCGTTTGTTAGAATACGAGAAAGTATGTTAGTATAAGCTAGGTTAGTAGTTCGGACTAAACAAATAAGGGCCATATATTTCAATTGGGCTTAGGCCCATTTGCAATAAATTTATATATAAATTGTTATATATTATTAAGAGTTAAAATAAGGGATGCTATAAATAATGAGCATTAGAAGAAAAAGGAAAAAGAAACGTCACTTTCCTTTACCTCCAACATCTAGCACTTAAAATGCTATGTTTGTTTTTTTTTTTATTTCATTCATTTTAAAAGTGGATGAAATTTATAATTGGATTTTATGTTAAATCATTTAACTTTAGCTTGGTTTGTTAAAAAAAAAAAGAATTATGACTTTCAAAACAAATAAATTATTGTAGAACTACGTTATGACTTGATACTCGTTTTGAGTTACGTAGGAAATCCGTTATCAAATTAAATTGGATTCAGTCGATCCGTCCAAGTAAAGCATAATTATACTCAAACCTTGGACTTAAAAAAAATCAAAATTCGTCTAACGAACTACGCGTGGTTTGATCTCTTTTATAAGAGTACGTAGGAAACTCGACTATTAAATTGTCGAGTTCAACCGCAAAAATTAAATTAACTTTTATGTAAATATAAAAGTTACTAATGAACTACGAGTGATTTGATGTCTTAAAAATATAAAAGACTACGTAGGAAACTCGACTTTTAAATTTATCGAGCCCAATCGCACAAATTAAATCGACTTTAAAATAAAGAGTCAAACAAATACTCAAATCAAATTTAACACGGCTAAAGAACTACGTATGATTTGATTCCGTTTATTTTTACGGATACGTAGGAAATTTGATACAAAATAAAACGTATTAAATTCAATCACAAATATATATTTAACTTTTATAGGAAATGAAAGTCATAAAATTAAACACCAAATATTCCATTAAGAACTACGTACGACTTGATTCCTAATAAAGGATACGTAGGAAATTTGGTAAATTAAGAACCGAATTCAGTCACAAGTTTTAAATAAAATAAAATAAAATAACCTCTCACTAATCTTGATCATGCGCGTGATAGCGGGATGAATTAAGCAACCCTTCCTAGAAGGTGGGTTTAATTTAATCTTATGATGCATGATCGAGATATAAATACCATGCAAATGATTGTTGAATCATCGACTAGACAACCCTTCCTAGAAGGTGGGTTTGAACTTTGATTCTCTGATGCATGAAAACACCGCACGGAACTACGTAAGGCTTGATCCTCTTTAACGAGGTACGTAGGCAACCCGTCCAAAAACGGGTGCAGCCCAAATCACCAAAACAAACCAAACATCGGTATTTATATAACTTAGAATCAAAAGGTCAAAAAGAGAGGGTCGAACTCAAATAAAAAAATAAAATGTGTTTTGTAAATTTGTATTCGAATAAAACAGAAAAAGGCGTTTTGTAAATTTGTGTACATTTTTACTCAACACATGCAATGCCACACACATTCATTTATTACCTTTCATTACGTTATTCCATTACTAATTCAACTTCTTTTGTAACACGAGGAGCCTCAAGAACCCCGTCTCATCCAACGTAACACAGAACTTTTGCATGGGGGTGACCTTCACTCGCCCCTCCTGTGAGATCATCTTCAGGGCACCTCCTCCTAACCAGCAGGCGGAGACCGGCGGTTACCGCCCGTTATAATACACTTGGGCCAAATAAATGTAATGAATAGTCATCCTAGTCCGGTTTAGGTTATAAATGCACAATCATATGAACACACACAACCATCACAATCATACAATCCACAACTGCACGCTAAGTAAGTCCTATGGACATACCTGATATACTCGTAGCTTGTACCACGTCACAGCTTCCCCCTGGGGAAGTAATCAACACCTGCAATAGCAAGGCACACACAATCACATACTGCAAAGGTTAGGAGACTCGTCTCACTAACCACAACCAACCTATATCTCAAATCTAAACCTCAAATCCTCAACACATTCATAAATGTCTAAGGCATATCCTCAACATAACATCTCATCATACTCGTACACATACTAATCTTTAAAGCCATAACCGATATCCATAACATCATCATGATCCTCAAATCATTCTGACACCTAGCATGCATCTAATCAGTATTCTTCAATCTCAAATTTAATCCTAATATAATTAATTAACCTTTAATTAATTAATTAAATTTCACCAGAATAACGTTTTGCCCGCCGGCCATTTCTAAACCCACCTATCATCAGATTTCATCTACAAACAACCCATAAACACCAAAATAATATAATGACCATAATGAAATTTCTAATTATCCATTTTGAAAAGCCTAAGGTCGGATTAGGCCAAATCGCTGTACAGAAAACGAATAAATTCATAACTTATTCGTTACTAACCCGATTGACGATCTGAAAGAAGATTCGGAATCACAACGACGCAGGCTACACATGTACAACATCAAATTCACCGGAATCTGAGCGACAGAACTGTCCTGGTGACATATATGCTCGACCAGGTCTTCATCTTCTCGGAAATGTAGAAACTCGGTACTGATATGAAGAGAATGAAGAGAGGAATCCAAAAACTCAAACGGAATTGAAATCGGATTAGAAATAGAGAGTAGATATGAGTTTGATGTTTGAGAGAAATCAGAGCTTTTACGAGAAAACGTGGAAGGAAATGAATTAATAAACGATTTTTCGCTCTTTATAGTGAAGTGGATAATTATCTTTTAGCAAAGTCGATAATTATCCTTTAACCGATCAAATAGTGGGTTGAACCCCCTTCTCCAAACTTCTCAAAATTGGAACAATAAATCTTGAATATTGTAGGCATAATTACTCCACAATTGCCTCGGAAAATGTGTATTCTTAAGCCGTCTTTCTTTGCCGTTAACAAGCAAAATAGCGACTCTTTTGGCCGTTTTGCCTTTCCATGTTATTTCATATCTAGGACATGTCCGATGTCCTGAACATTTCTTTCAACTGCATTTTTATTAATTGGAGCTCCAAAATACTCCAAATAATACCGGAGGGTAAAAATAATTACCCGGGGGAAAAAGTGAAAATTTCACCATAAGCCCAAAATTACGCCAGGAACATAACGGTGGAACTTATAATCAACACTTACGCAATCTTCGCGAGTTATATGTCAATTGCTATCACTGATTAAGTTAATCAACATTAATTAGAATTCGGAAATCCTAGCTATTACATCACACCCCCTTAAGAAAAAGTTTCGTCCCGAAACTTGAACAATTCCGAAATCCTCTCGGACCCATACGCCGAGGTATAGACACTCTCTTTATCGGAGGTATCACATCTCTGTTCAAACGTGTCAACCTATAACACTCTATAACCTCAAAACACAGCATGGAGGAATCACCAACTCCAGCAACAAGATCATAACGCTATCCAAAGGCATAGAGGAAAAATCATCTCTAGCCAACTACTAACCACGTCACAAGGCATGGAGGAAATCCATCTCCAGCTAATCGTACTGACACTATGTGGAGGAAAACCGTCTCCACTGACACTATGTCCATCAATGATAGCATGGAGGAAATAACCATCTCCTGCTAATCCTAACACATACACCGTAGCATGGAGGAAAGAACCATCTCCAGCTATACCTATCTCGTACTAGCAAACGAGATCTAACATGTCATATTCACAACTCACAGCTAGCACGAAAACACAGCATATCACATAAGCACATAGCATAACATACACTCACTAAGATAGCACCAAAATCTAATCGTGGATCCTACAGGTGCATCTGTCCCGGCGTAAAAATCTGGATAGTTCCCCTGGATACTATCCTCAGTCTTCCGCGTAGCCTCATCATAGGAATATCCTTCGAATGCATGCGTCTCACACCTCTCTTCCTAGAACAGCAAAAGGTTGTTCTGCAAAAGTGTGATCCGGCTCAAGCACTAGATCATCATGACTCACAATGTGCCTCAGATCTGGTATGAAATTCCTCAGTTGAGACACATGAAACATAGGGTGAACACCCTCAAACTTCAATGGCAAAGCCAATCTGTGCACTGCTCTTCCAACTCTATCCAGTATCTCGGAAGGACCAAGCTATCGGGGACTCAACTTTCCCTTTATGCCATAACGTCTGACGCCTCACGTCGGAGATACTCTCAACCAAACATGAGTTCCTACCCTGAAATCTAGAGGTCGACGCCACCAATCTGCATACGACTTCTGGCGACTCTGTGCAGCCAACGAGCTATATCATCCTGAATCTGCTCTAGCGCTAACCCACTGGTACTGCCAGGCTCATCCCCGCATAAAGGTGTATGACACCAATGTCTACACAATGTCTCATAGGAACCATCCCTATAGATGCATGCCAATGGTCGTGGTATAAGAATTCAACAAGTGAGAGATAAATAGATCGTCCCTGTTCCCAATACATCCCACAAGCTCGCAACATGTTCTCTACGGTCTGGAGGGTCCTCTCAGAATGACCGTCTATCTGAGGTAAATCTCAATCATGAAGTGTAGACGCGTTCCCCAAGCAGTCTGAATCTGCTATCAAAACCTCAAAGTAACCCGTCTACTACAATCATAGTCGATCGTCCCCGGTACACTTATAGAGTCTCACCATCTGTCCAGTGTACTCCTTTGTTATTTCATTCACTGGCCACATCTCTCAGTAGATATGGAACGTGTCGACTTCGTAAATCTGTTACCAATTATCTAGATAACACAAAAACTCTTACTGGGTCTGAATCCCATCACAAGTCCACAGAAAAGTCCTCTCACTTCCACTGCAGCACTAGTAGTGGATGAGCTCATCTCCAGGTTAGCAACACTTTAACCTGATTTTCTACTTCGTGGTACCTCTTATTCGTACATGGATGTACTAAAGAAGGTGTACTATGAGTGTACTGTAATCTTCTCCACTCGACTCCGCATAAGCGGTTATACTGACGCAGTTGCGGTGCCTCATACTCCTTCTGTTCCATTAAAGAACCGTGGTGCCTCGCCATGAGGCATCCTTCCATCAAGTTACCTCAGGGTCACGCAAGTCCCTTGTTTTTGTTGGACCTAATCCAACAAACCAGGTAAAATCCCTAAACATGAAACTCTGACACGAAATGTCACACAGGTATTGTCTTCAAATCTTGGAACTTGAACTACCACCACTAACTCAAAATCATGAGTCGGGCAGTTCTCCTCATACATTCCCAGCACCGTAGTCACGGGCTTCCCAGAATCTTCTGATTATCACCGCATAGAAGCAGAGGTCAAATGCTTCCTCAACTCTTCATAGCTTCGATATACTACTTCAACAACACAATTATGGTGGTCTTCCTTAGAAGACTCGTAAATGGATGCACAATCACATAGAATCCTTCCTCAAAGCGTTGGTAGCAATCGGCTGGGCCGAGAACTACGCATTCCCTTAACGTTCATCAGTATCATCCATAAGACTTCATACTTACTCCTCGTCACATCAATCATGATCCTACTGGCGGAACAACATGACCTTGAAGGTTACTTCTCGCATCTCAAATAATATTTAGGGAGCATAGCACACTGGCTTCTATCCCTCGGATTCTGCAAAACCGTCCTCAAATAACCGGTATGTTCCTCTCCATTGTGAGAGTACACCAAACGTCATCAATAAGGTCTACCACAAACTGATCAAGGAAGTAGATGAAAACATTGTTCATCAACTCCTCTAACGACTACTAGGACGTTCCTCAACTCAAATGACAACACTACAACTCGTAGTGTCAATAACGGGTATGGAATGCTGTCCTATGCCCACGCTGCTCTCTCATCCTTAGCTGATGATATCCTAAGCATACGGAAATCTTAAACACAAAATTGCTTCTCTTAGTTAATCCAACAAGTCGTCCATACGTATCAATGAACGTGCTAGGGCGAGCGGAGCCCGTCTCAAACCATTCTTCAAATTGCTTCTTCAATTTCTAACAACTCAACAAGCCATATACCTCATAGGCCTTCACCCCACCAGTCTCGTACCATATTTCAACACAACATCAAAGTCCTCACTCCACTGAGGCAATAGATTAGACGGTTCAGTAACACGTCTATACGATCATAAACCACTGGAACACTTTTCAGCGTGGAACTATCTCTTTCCTTCACGACATAAAATTAGAAATCATCACCTCCTTACTAACCTTGCTGCAAATACGGTATTGTCGGCAACTTGCCTTTTCAAGGTTCATAACCTTGAAAAACCTTTACTTAGTCGATCTCAGTAGAGACAATAATAGTCCTCCTACTTCTATCTAAACCAACATGATATATATTCGTCCACCACACACATAAAGACCTTCTCATGCACCTAAGGCATGACAAAGAACTCTTCAAGCCATACACAAGTCCCTGAACAAAGGGAACAACCACATATCTCGCGGGTACCTAAGACCCGTAACTCGTAATCCTATAAAGGAAGATCTATCTTCTACTGCATCCATAGTTAATTATTAACACATGCATCGAAAGACAAGAGGTGCATAGCACTAACAACAAACAAAACTCCACTAGGTAAACCATTAACAAGAATGGTACCTGTAATAGCTAACGCCCGAAGCTCTACTGCATATCATTACTCAATCTCAGACCTATGCTCCTCAGGTATCACTGAGGTCATCGTCATAGCCTCCACTTCCACTCTTTCTACATCGGAAAGAGGAAGGTCTTGATGAGAAAAAACACTACCTTGTTGACAGAAAGGGGCCAGATGGCCTAGTTCACCATAGGTGAAGCAAGCTATCACTGCCATGGGGCACTCAGAGCGCAAATGATCTGGATAACCATAGTTGAGACATGTACGTCCCATCCCTGCCACTAGTACAGGTGGCTCCTCTGCACTGCCCAGCTAAAAGGCTCTACCTTGAGCTCTTCTAGTATCCGTGGTACTCCTACCACGACCCTTACCTCTACTCAACCTGGGAACGAATTTCTGAGTAGGCGAATGATCTGGGACTCTCTGTTGCCCCGCGTCTGCTGCTGAGGTGTCTTCTGACCACCTCCCGTCACACTAGTAGAAATAAAACCCTGTCGTGATGCCACTCCAGTTTCCTTACAAAAAAAGCTCTATGACCCTGTCTACCACAGGTAAAGCAAGTCACTGAGGATCTTGGACACTGTGGTCGTACATGTCCAGGCTTCCCACAATTGTAAAAAGTTCTCGTTGCACCAGAAGTTCGTGTGAACGAGAAGTACTGAAATGTCCGCAAGTCGGGCTCGGTTTGAAACCCGGATATCCAACCTAATCTTTCACTAATTCAACCCGTTGTTTTTTCTCTAATCCAAAAGCTTTAGTCGATCTCACAGATGTTGGTAAATCCGGTGTAGATCTACCCGCTATCACCACGTCATATACTTGCTGCATATACTCTTGAAACTCGAATCTACTCATGGAGACACGATCAGCCTCTTCAAACTTGTTCTCTGTCATAGGCAACACAGCAGCGGATACTGGTCCCTGACTTGACGCTACTGGAGGAAGAGGGGGTGTACCCCTATCTCGTCCCACTATAGATACTGCTCCAGTCTGAGCCATCTCTAGAATATACGCTCCTAACTTATAAGGCTATATATATATGCCATATGTATCGATATATAAATATATATATATATATATAATACTCATTATTACATGCATACACATCAGCACATAAAAGGATATCTATATATATATATCTACACTGTCGAGATCCTCAGATGGGTGACGACTTCTGTACATACTATCCCAAAGCATCTGTACTCGCTTTAAAACCAAAATCCTTTAAAAAGTCAAACCCCATGTGGCGTCTGTTTATTTATCCACTCTACCTTTATTGCAGATAGCAAGTGCCATTGTTGTCAACCTAAGGCTCTGATACCAACTCTGTAATACCCAAAATCCGCGGGACTTGGAGTGTCACATTGGGCTAGGATCTCACAATGGATCTTGACCCTAGCCTGACAACAAGTTCACTAGATCTTACAACAAGGCACAGGTAGATTAAAATCAAATACATAAAAGCTGAGTATGATACATCAAAAGAGTTTACAAACTCATATCCGAGTACAAAACAACAACATAAACCACAACCACAAAAGATCCCATATCCCACGCATCCTAATGTACAGAAGTCCTCGGCTTGTCACACCATCTGGCTCACTCTGTAGTTTTCCTAACCTACAGAACACTACAACACGGTATGAAACCGTTAGCTACAACAATGAAAAGCATGAAAGTAATAGCACAACCACACATCAACATCTCAAACATGAAATGCCACGCACATTCATTTATTATCTTTCATTACGTTATTACATTACTAATTCAACTTCTTTTGTAACACAAGGAGCCTCAAGAACCCCGTCCCATCCAACGTAACACAAGAGTTTTGCATGGGGGTGACCTTCACTCGTCCCCTCCCGTGAGATCATCTTCAGGGCACCCCCTCCTAACCAGCAGGCGGAGACCGGCGGTTACCGCCCGTTATAGTACACTTTGGCCAAATAAATGTAATGAATGGTCATCCTAGTCCGGTTTAGGTTATAAATGCACAATCATTTGAACACACACAACAATCACAATCATACAATCCACAACTGCACGCTAAGTAAGTCCTATGAACTTACCTGATATACTCGTAACCTGTACCACGTCACAACTTCCCCTTGGGGAAGTAATCAACGCCTGCAATAGCAAGGCACACACAATCACATACTGCAAAGGTTAGGAGACTCGTCTCACTAACCACAACCAACCTATATCTCAAATCTAAACCTCATATCCTCAACACATTCATAAATGCCTAAGGCATATCCTCAACATAACATCTCATCATACTCGTACACATAGTAATCCTTAAAGCCATAACCGATATCCATAACATCATCATGATCCTCAAATTATTCTAACACCTAGTATGCATCTAATCAGTATTCCTCAATCTCAAATTTAATCCTAATTTAATTAATTAACCTTTAATTAATTAATTAAATTGCACCAGAATAACGTTTTGCCCGCTGGCCATTTCTAAACCCACCTATCATCAGATTTCATCAACAAACAACTCATAAACACCAGAATAATATAATGATCATAATGGAATTTCTAATTATCCATTTTGAAAAGCCTAAGGTCGATTTAGGCCAAATCATAATACGGAAAAAGAATAAATTCATTACTTATTCGTTACTAACCCGATTGACGATCTAAAAGAAGATTTGGAATCACAACGACGCAGGCTACGCATGTGCAACATCAAATTCACCGGAATCTAGGCGACGGAACTGTCCTAGTTACATATATGCTCGACCAGGTCTTCATCTGCTCGGAAATGCAGAAACTCGGCACCGATATGAAGAGAATGAAGAGAGGAATCCAAAAACTCAAACGGGATTGAAATCAGATTACAAACGGAGAGTAGATCTGAGTTTGAAGTTTGAGAGAAATCAGAGCTTTTACTAGGAAACGTGAAAGGATATGAATTAATAAACGATTTTCCGCTATTTATAGTGAAGTCGATAATTATCCTTTGGCGAAGTCGATAATTATCCTTTAACCGATCCAATGGCGGGTTGAACCCCCTTCTCCAAACTTCTCCAAATTGGAAAAATAAATCTTGAATATTGTAGGGATAATTATTCCACAATTGCCTCGAAAAACGTGTATTACTAAGCCGTCTTTCTTAGCCGTTAAGAAACGAAATAGCGACTCTTTTGACCGTTTTGCCTTTCCATATTATTTCATATATAGGACATGTCCGATGTCCTGATCATTTCTTTCAACTGCATTTTTATTAATTGGTGCTCCCAAATGCTCCAAATAATACCGGAGAGTAAAAATAATTACCAGGGGAAAAAGTGAAAATTTCACCATAAGCCCAAATTTACGCTAGGAACATAACGGTGGAACTTATACTCAACACTTACGCAATCTTCGCGAGTTATATGTCAATTGTTATCACTGATTAAGTTAATCAACATTAATTAGAATTCGGAAATCCTAGCTATTACAGTAAGTTTTCTAACTCTAACAAGAAAACTAAAGTGCTGATTTTTTTGAATGTGGTGAAACATATCATCTTGTTAAGGACTGTCCACAAAAGAAGAGGACCAACTTCAAGAAGAATGATCAAAAGAAGAAAGCTATGGTAGCTTCATGGAGTGATTCAGATTCCTCAAATTAATTAGAAGACAAAAAAGAACAACAAAACCTATGTCTTACGGGCGATCATGAAGAAGATTCAAATCTCTACGTTGATAATGTGGTAAGTACCATCATGTATCAACCTGAATCTGACCTGACACAATTCCTTAAAGACATTATTATATGTGACAAAGAACATAGAATAAGGATAAATTCTGTAAAAGAAAAGCTTCTTGACCAAGAAAAATATTTAAGTGATGTCTCTGGAGATTGAAAATCTTAACACAGAGAAACTAGACCTTGATGACGGTATCAAGGCCTTGGAATCGGAAAATCCGATTCTCAAGGACAAGCTCTCTTCTCTTCACCGAAACTATATCGATCTAGCGAAAGAGAAAGTTGATCTAACTTTTACGTGTCAAGAATAGAAGATTGCACTTGTTAAATTCACTCGTTCAAAAGCTAATCTTGAAAGAATGATGGGTGAACAACAATACTCACTTAACAAAAATGGTATAGATTATCATAGCAGCTTTCCTAGAAAACCAACTACCACCTTTGTCAAGGCTAAAGGAAGTATCCACATGCCCACATGTTTCTATTGTTGTAAAAAGGGTCATGTAAAATCTACATGTCCATATAGAAGAAATGATTCTTAAATCATTAGAAACACTTACCCTTTATGTTTAAGGAAACAGGTCAAGCAAATTTGGGTTCCTAAAGGCACTAGACCACCAAACATGATTGAGCCTGAATATGGACCAAAATATGCCATTTGATCGACCCGGAAATGTTGATGTTTGTT
This sequence comes from Fagopyrum homotropicum, assembly GCA_033239125.1. Lineage (NCBI taxonomy): Eukaryota > Viridiplantae > Streptophyta > Magnoliopsida > Caryophyllales > Polygonaceae > Fagopyrum > Fagopyrum homotropicum. The sequence goes on from BSWB01000006.1 coordinate 88,422,212, forward strand.
GTTTTGCAGGATATCACCAAGGTAAAGAAGCATAAATGGATATTATATAGTGGTTGCTCAAGACACATGAGTGAAAAAAGTTTACTATTCTCAGATTTAAAGAAGCAATCATCTAGAACCATTACGCTTGGTGATAAAGGAAGTTGTGACAATATTGACATTGGTAAAATATGTTATAATTCATCTAACTTTATTAAAGATGTATATCTTGTTGGCGGTTTGAAGTATAATTTGCTTAGCATCTCTCAAATATGTGATAAAGGCAACAAGGTAATGTTTGATTCAGAAAAATGTGAAGTTCAAGACAAGACGACGGGTGGCATTGTGCTTACTGCTCCTAGATGTAACAATGTTTATTCTATGAGTACTAACCAAGTTTCAGGAACTAAGCTAAAATGTCTCAAGGTCATGACTGATGATCTAAGGCTTTGGCACAGAAGACTTTGTCACGTAAGCATGCATACAATGGAGAAGTTACTTTCAAAGGATTTGGTACGTGGTTTGCCAAACCTAAACTTCAAGGTAGATGAACTATGTAAAGCTTGTACACAAGGTAACAAAATAAGAGGTTCATTCAAACCTAAGAAAGTTATAAGTTCTTCTCGACCCATTGAACTCTTACATATGGATCTTTGTGGACCTATGTGTGTCAAATCTCCCAAAGGTAAGCACTACATCCTTGTTATTATGGATGACTTTTCTCATTTCACATGGATATCTTTCTTACGAGAAAAATCTGAAGCATTGTTTGGGTTTTCAAATTGTGTAAGGAGTTGCAAACTTTGAAAAACCTACCAATTGTTTCTATAAGAAGTGATCATGGTAGAGAATTTGATCAACTAAAGTTTGACTTATTTTGTGCAAAATATGGTATTTCACATAACTTTTCAGCTCCTAGAACTCCTCAACAGAATGGGGTGGTGGAACGTAAGAACCACACCCTAGAGGATATGTCTAGGACTATGCTTTTAGAAAGCAGCTTTCCAAAAAGTTTTTGGGCAGAAGCAGTAAATACTGCTAATTACATCTTAAATAGATGTTTAATTCACCCTATTTTGAAAAAGACTCCTTATGAACTCTTCATGGGTAGAAAACCTAATATTTCATATTTCAAACACTTTGGATGTACATGCTTTGTTCATAACAATGGAAAAGATAATCTTGGGAAAATTGATGTATGTAGTGATGAAGCTATATTCATTGGATATGCTTCAAATAGCAAAGCTTATTGGGTTTATAACAAATGCACCAAATTGTTGAGGAAAGTATTCATGTCATATTTGATGAAAGTAATGATGGTACTTTGAGTGAAAGTTTTGTAGATCTTAATCTGAATCAATTAGAAGATCACAATTCTTATGAAGAAGAAGATCCTAAAGATCAAGAAAAGAATATGCAAGAAATGATACAAGACATTGGAGAAAACCTTCAAGAACTTGAAACACATCTTCAAGACCGTGAAACAGAAAACTGCGTTGTCAGAACTTCGTTTCAAGGCCTTGAAACCCAACTTCAAGGCCTTGAGATAGAATCCAAGGCCAATATACCAACGGTACCCGACTCTAGTCAAGCATATGAGCCTCAATCTTCAGGATCTGTTCCATCTTACAAACGAAGGAAGTTTCAATACTCTTCATACCATCCACAAGAGAATGTGATCTCGGATCCAAACGTAGGAGTTCAAACTCGATCTAAAGCAAACAACCTATGTGCGTTTTCTGCGTTCGTTTCTCTTGTTGAGGCAAATAATAATGTTCAAGCTCTTCAAGAACCAGTTGGATCATTGCCATTCAAAATGAAGTAAATGAGTTTGAGAGAAACAAGGTTTGGACTCTTACTGCAAGACCAAAGTATCAATCCGTCATTGGCACGAAATGGGTTTTTCGAAACAAGTTGGATGAAAATGGAAAAGTCATTAAAAATAAAGCATGACTTGTAGCACAAGGCTGTAAGAAGAAGGTATTGATTATGAGGAGACTTTTGCTCCGGTTGACAGCTTAGGAGCCATACGTATGCTACTTGCATTTGCATCTTTCATGAACATAAAGCTATTTCAAATGGATGTAAAATGTGATTTTCTAAACGGTTTCTTAGAAGAAGAAGTCTACGTTGCTTAACCTCCTGGTTTTGAAAATGATGAATTTTCTTGATCATGTTTTTAAACTGGACAAAGCTCTTTATGGTCATAAACAAGCTCCCCGAGCTTGATATGAAAGATTGTCCAAGTATCTTCTTGAAAACCATTTCAAAAGAGGTTTGGTTGATAAAACTTTATTTATCAAAAGCAGAGGCAACGATATCTTAGTAGTACAAATATATGTTGATGATATATTATTCGATACTACTAATGATTCCCTATGTAAAGAATTTTCAGATATCATGTGCAGGGAATTTGGAATAAGCTTAATGGGTGAGCTAAATTTTTTTCTTGGACTTCAAGTTACACAATCAATGAAAGGAATTTTTCACAATCAAAGCAAGTATACCAAGGACTTGCTTAAGAAGTATAAGATGGATCTATCTAAGGTCGCAAAGACTCTTATGAGTTCAACACTTTCCCTTGATCACGACAAAGATGGCAAAAGTGTTGTACAAAAGGAGTATTGAGGTATGATCGGTTAATTGTTATATTTAACCGCTAGTCGACCTGACATTATGTTTAGCGTGAGCATGTGTAAAAGATTTCAAGCTGATCCTAAAGAGTCACACTTGATAGCTGTGAAAAGGTTTTTTTGGTATCTCAATGGCACTAAGGATCTAGGGTTATGGTACCCACGTTAAAGCTCGTTTCACCTCGTTTGCTATTCATATGCAGATTTTACAAGTTATAAGGTAGATATGAAGAGCACTTTGGATATTTCCAATTCTTAGGGTCATCCCTAATTAGTTGGCACTCCAAGAAGCAAAACTCTGTCACCCTATCCACAACAAAAGCCGAATATATAGCTGTGGGATCCTGTTGTGCACAAATTCTATGGATAGCTCAACAACTTCGTGATCTTGGCTTTGACTTGAAAGGTATTCATATAAAATGTTATAATACTAGTGCTATTTGTATTACTAAAAATCTTGTTCAGCATTCAAGGACTAAGCGCATTGATGTAAGGCATCAATTCATATGTGATCATGTTTAGAAAGGTGATGTTTTGATCTCTTTTATATCAACTAACTTGCAACTTGCAGATATATTTACCAATCCTTAACCTGAAGATCAATTCAATTTTATTCGATTAGAGTTTGGTATGTTGAACAAGGAAGCATTTACTTAGGGATAGTAAATAGTTTTATTTTTCCCTTCGTATTTGGACCAATTGTCTCTTTGAAGGGCCTTGAAATACAATTCAAGGGCCTTGAAACGAGATTCAAGGGTAAATTGAATTTCACGCATCTATTTAAGAATGAATATCTTTTATATATTTTAATTTTTTAATTATTTGTATTTCAAAATCATCTCTCTTGGGTTCAATGTTTTGAAAAAGAACTGTTGACATTTTATCGGAAACAATTTTGGTTTTTCAAGAGCTTGATTTTCTCGAGATCTTGTTTTCATTGTTTTCATCCTTTTAAAAGGCTAAAATCTTCTATCTTTTTCATTACCTATCTTTACAGAAACCCTTTTAAAAAACCCCTTGTTTTTTGATTCTCAACCGACCAAAGAAGATGTCAACAGACCAAAGAGATTGGATTCTCAACCAAAAGCGCAAAAGATCTTCTCTCAGCGGAATTCAATATCTTCACAAAAAGTACGAGAAGATTACGGACAAGAGAGATCAACGTGCTTAAAGGAGATGAAGATGATAGAAGATCTGCAGCGTCTACTTCATCTCAACCAAGAAGGGGCTTTCATGGAGAAGAAGAATCATCTTCAAGGTTCATCTTCCCAACGGCTAGAAGACCTCTCCATAGAAGACTATAAATGAAGATGAAGATTGAAGAACAAGACACAAGCTTACACGGAAACATCAAAAGTCTTCAAGTGATCCAAAACATCTTTTTTCGATTACACAGTTTTTCTTTCTCTCTTTTACTTAAAGCGTTATCCCCTAAAGAGAGATCAAACTCGAGAGCTCCTTTCGAATATCTAAAGAGTGTTATACTGGAATGTGTGTTACTCCGCGAAGTAACTAGACTATTATAGCAAGGTGAAGAGTAGGAGCTAGATCGTAGCGTTTACTACAGTGAGAGAAGAAGGGGATTTTTTCTAGTTTGTATCTAGGACTCTTTGAAGGTCATAATAGATAGTTAGATCTTACGACTATACCCTGGGACGAAGAGTAGACTATTTAGAGCTGAACTTTGTAAACATATCCTCCTGTCGATCATTTACATTCAACACTTTATCTGCTTTATTGTGACTAACTTTGTTTTACATGTGAACAAATTCAAGGCCCTTGAAATCAGTTTCAAAGCCCTTGAAATCAAAGTGTGTAACAAAGAACTCGGATCGACATCAAGGCCTTTGAAATAAGTTTCAAATTCTTGAGATAGGTTTTTGCAAAAATTTCCCATACTCTATTCAACCCCCCTTCTAGAGTATCTTTTATCCTTTATATTCACTAACAGTTCTTCACTCCCTTTTCTTGTATGGTCTCCATCTCGATTTCTCTTAAATTGTCTTGAGTTTTTCTTCCACTTGTTCGTCCTTCGTTTATGTCATCTCTAATCCTCCTTTTCGACATGCTTTTTAAGTAATCAGAGAAACGCCATGGTTGTGATGTAATAGCTAGGATATCCGAGTTCTAAATAATGTTGATTAACTTAATAATTGATAGTATTTGACACATAACTCACGAAAAATTCGTAAGTGAAGAGTATGAGTCCCACCGTTATGTTCCTAGCGTATTTTTGGACTTATGGGGAATATTTCACCTTTTCTCCTGGATAATTATTTTTACCCTCCGGTGTTATTTGGAGCATTTGAGATCTTCAATTAATAAAAATGAAGTTGGGACAAATGATTAGGACATCGGACATGTCCTATATATGAAATAACATGGAATGCAAAACGGCAAAAGAGTCGCTATTTTGTTTCTTAGCGGCTAAGAAAGACACCTTAGGAATACGCGTTTTCCGAGGCAGCTGTGGAATAATTATCCCTACAATATTTCAGATTTATTATTCCAATTTCGAAAAATTTGGAGAAGGGGATTCAACCCGCCTTTGGATCGGTTAAAGGATAACTATCGACTTCGCTAAAAGATAATTATCGTCTTTGCTATAAATAGCGGAAAATCGTTCATTAATTCATTTACTTTCACGTTTCCTCGTAAAAGCTCTGATTTCTCTCAACCTTTAAACTCAGATCTACTCTCCGTTTCTAATCCAATTTCAATTCCGTTTGAGTTTATAGATTCCTCTCTTCAATGTCTTCATATCCGTACCGAGTTTTTGCATTTCCGAGCTAATAGAGATCTGGTTGATCATATATGTCACTAGGACGGTTTCATCGCTCAGATTCCGGTGAATTTGATGTTGTCCAAGCGTAGCATGCATCGTTGTGATTCCAAATCTTTTTTCAGATCGTCAATCGGATTAGTAACGAATAAGTTATGAATTTATTCGTTTTTCGTATTGCGATTTGATCTAAATTGACCTTAGTCTTGTCAAAATGGATAATTGGAGATTCCATTATGGTGGCTATATTATTCTAAGGATTATAGGTTGTTTGTTTAATGAAATATGATGACAGGTGGGTTTAGAAATCCTGTGGGCAAAACATTATTCTGGTGAAAGTTCATTAATTTATTAAAGGTAAATTAATTAAATTAGGATTAGAATTGAGATTGAGGAATGTTGATTAGATGATACCTTGAGAGGTTTGAGGATTTGTGAGTTATCTTGAGATATCGAGGTTTAAATTCGAGTTATGGTTTTCTTATGTTTATGAGATGTAGGAGGTTGATCTCCTAACCTTAGATGATGTTGATTGTGTGTGTGCTTTGCTGATGCAAGCGCTGATCATTTCCTCGAGGGGAAACTATGACGTGGTACATGTTTATGTGTATATCAAAAGTCCGTAGGACTTACTTAGCGAGCAGTTGTGGGTTTGAGTGGTTGTGATGGGGGTGTGTGTGCATATGATTGTTGCATTTATAACCTAAACCGGACTAGAATGACGACCATATATACATAATTTGCCCAAGTGCATTATAACCGGGCGGTGACCTCATGTCAAAGCTCGTCGAGAGTGGACAAGGTGCTCGGAAGCCAGTAGCTTAGGAGGGAGGTAGATCCACATGCAAAACTTGGGTTAAAGAGGCGAGGTTCTTAAGGCTCCTCGTTCCACAAAAGAAGTTGAATTAGTAATGGAATATCGTAATTAAAGATAACAAAGCGGTTGTGTATGTGGCATTGCATATTGTGATGTGTTGGTATGTGTATGTGCTATTACTTCATTCTTATTCATTTATGTTAGGTAATAGTTTATACCGTGTTGTAGATATTTTGCAGGATAGGAGGACTGCTGAGTGAGCCCGATGGGTGATCTACTTAGGGCTTCCATACACTAGGTTGTGCGAGGGATATGGGATGTTTTTGTATATATATGGATATGTGTTGCTATTTTGTACTCAACGGTGTTTTGTAAACCTTTGGTTGTATATATTTATACAGTTTGATGTTTTGGTTTAAATCTATCTATGCCTTGTTGTAAGATCCAATGAACTTGTTGCCAAGCTAGGGTCAAGATCCATTGTGAGATCCTAGCTTAGTGGCATCCCGAGTCCCGCAGATTCGGGATGTTACAAAGTTGGTATCAAAGCCTAATGTTGACCATAATAGAACTTGCAATCTGCAGTAAAGGTCGAATATATAAATAAACATAACCTGAAAGGGGTAAGACTTTTGAAAAAAAAATTTAGTTTTGAAAATTGTACAATTTTTTTGGGATAGAGTGTACGGGAAGCCATCACCCATCTGAGGATCTCGATAGTATCGAGATATATATATAGATACCTATTGTGTGTTGAATTGTGCATGTATATTGGATTTGAGTATTATGTATATATCTATACATATGGAATTTTATAGCCTTTTACATAGCTATGATATTATCGCTGATGGCTCAGACTAGAGCAACATCTACTATAGGACGGGAAAGAGGTAGACCACCTCTATCTCCGGTAATCGTAAGTCGTGAACGAGTTGGTGGACCTCCTGTCACGAGAGGTCGGGGTTAAGTCCCCATTGCTGATTCGCCAGAGGAGGAAGACCAAGTTATGGAAGATGTTGAGAATATAATTTCCAAGGCTGTCGGCGACGTGCGGATCGTAGTAAGGAATGAAATAGTTACCCTACTTAGATTGTAGAGTACACAAGTGGAAGATTCAAGTTGCGTATCCATGAAGTAACAAGCTTCAGAAGACGTCTAGGATGTAACAGAAGTGGCGAAGAAGGAAAGATGCGTTCCATATCCTTCGACATCACCAGCTTTTGCAGGTACCATTCAGATTAATGGTTTACCTGTCACATATTTTTTGTGATACGAGTGCTATGCACTTATTGAATTTTGTGTTATTTGTTGAGCGTTTGGTTTAGATACGATAAAAGGGATACCCTTTACTATAGGGTTACCCGATGGGGGTCAGGGGAGAGGTACCCGAGAGGTACATGGTTGTCCTATACATTTAAGAAACAGTGATTTTGTTGTAGATTTCCTTATCACGCCGCTGGTGCATGAGGAAGTCATTATGGGTATGGATTGGACGGATAGACATCATGTTGTGTTAGATGTAGGTAGGAGGACCGTGATGGTCTCTACTGATGACATGAATTATGAACTATTTTTCAGCATTTATTTATATAAAATTTCCCTTTATTTTTATGCATAGACATACATTCATGGCATTTATGGTTATATTCACCTACTTTGCAAGAATAGAGGTCTACACAGAGTTTTATTGCATTTGTAGGTAATTTAGCAAATTATGGAGCGAAATAACATATTTAAGGATCAAGCCTTGAAGCGGGACAAAAATGAGCATAAAAGGAAGTTAGAATGCGCCAAAATATTCTTTCATACCGTCTGACGCGCCAAAGTATTCTCTGATACCGTCTGAAGCGCCAAAGTATTCTCTAATACCTTCTGACGCGCCAAAGTATCTGCTGATACCGTCTGACACGCCAAAGTATTCTCTGATACCTTCTGATGCGGCCCAGAGTATTTTCCAATACCAGCGGCTCGACTTCTTTTCAGCCCAAATATTTAGGGTTTCATCGTTAAACCCTAGTTTTATCCCTAAAAATATTCGAGAGTCTTCAACGTTGAAGTAGAGCCAAAATCTCCAAAAGACTTGGGACGGTGACAGCCCGACGTTAGGGAGAAGTTGAGAGGGATCCCCGCTTACCGTTGTTTAGAGTTCGATTAAGAATTTGGAGACGGCCTTAAGGTTTCATTTTGACTTTAAGATTGAAGATTCGTGAAGGACGTATTTTCGGAGATTGTGTGCTTTCGGAGATTATCTTAGGGTTTTCATTGAAGGACGGATTGACATCCCATTCTCTGCGACTTCTCTAGATCTTTGTGAGGATTTCTATTCCTATTCTTCTGAATTCATAAACATATTACTTTGTGTTTGGATTTCGAGATTGACTTGGAGTTTTATATGAGTTTTTTGAGGGTTTTTATCTTTCATTCTTCTTAATTTGAATATTGATATCACAATGATGATTATTGGCTAAAAATCCTTTAGCGATTCTAAAGGGAAGGGTTGATAATTGTGGCTTAGATAATGATAGATCGATCGTAATTTGATTGGACCCTGAGAGTGTGAGAAATTTTGTCGACGCCCTAAATCACGGATTGTTCTTGGTTTCCACGGCCGTGATTCTCAAGATCTATCCGTGATCTCCCCTGGTTTACGAACTTTGCTTTTGCTTTGATCCAAAGTTAAAGATTAGCTTTCACCTAGCCTTGTCTTGTCCTTTCTAGGTAGTAGTGAGACTCAACATCCTCTATTTCGGTTTCGAGTGTCACAACCTTAATCGTTTTGGCTTGTCTTTGATTCCTTGGGTTTGGCATGAGTATTTGAGATTAATTCTTGCCTTTAGTATACCTTTGCAATTCTCAACTTTGTCCTTATATATATAGTATATCTTGAATCGATTGCCAGAATTAGATACCTGGATCTTTAGGGTTGCTGGTTTCCCCAATATTTGCAAAGCTTCTACATTCTTACTTGCTCGATTACTTGAAACTGATTTTGTTTCACCAATTCCGTGAGATCGATACTCTGGAATACTTGCTAATCTACGCCGATCTGTACACTGCGGGTTCACTTGCTCTTATTCTAGTTTTATAAATTTCAAACTTATTTGCACGCACATTTTAGAGCGAACAAGTTTTTGGCGCCGTGTCGGGGGATTTCGATAGAAGGCGGATTGACATCCCATTCTTCTTTGTTTCTCTAGATTGTTGTGATTATTTGATTTATTCACTCAATCTTAATTTTAATTTGATTTTGAAAATGGTTGGCTAAAACAATTGTGATTCGGGGTAGAATAGTTGATGATTTAGGCTTAGATGATGATAGACTGAACTCATTCAAACATTTGGACCCTGAGAGTTTAGATTTTAACTTTGCGGCGACAGGAAAATCGTCCTGTTCTTAAATAAATCGTGCGATTTATCTATGAACAACACGATTTATTTCGCTGACGATCTTTAACTAATTTATTCTTTAACCAAAGTTAATCCTTGCCTAAGTCCCAACCTTGCTTAACCTTTTTAACCTCTAATTGAGTGTATGAAGAGACTTCATCATTGATTCTAAATTTAATAGATTAAGATTGTAAGATTTGGGTAATAGAGAGACTCAACATCCTTTATTAAGGTTTTAAGTGTGCTTTCTATCTTTACCTTGGAGAGTCACATCCTGGGGTTTTGGATAGTTAGTTTGAGTGTAATTCTTGTCCTTAGACCTTTCTATATTGTATCCTCAACAACCCTTATAGAGAGAACCTTTGGATTAGACAAATAGGTTTCGGAACTTCACCGTACGATATCTACCTTTGAAACACATAACCTTGGCAATATAAGCCTTGTCCTTTGATCTTTAGAAGTTTCTTGAATCGAAAGCCGTAGTCGGATACTTGAATCCTTGGAATTATTTTCCCCTTTATTAATCACAAAAGATTTTGCACTTTGTTAGATAATCGAAATTGATTTTATTCTCACCAAATCCCTGAGTTCGACTCTGAAATTTCTTGCCTTACTACAGCTAATCCGTACACTGCGGTTTCGCTTTGCTTTGAGTTCTAGATATAAATTTAAGACTTTGACGCACACTTTTGAGCGAACAAGTTTTTGGCGCCATTGCCGGGGAATTGGTCTGGACCAAATTCGGTCTTCGGTTTTCTAGCTTGAGATCTCTTGCTCTTGTGATTTGATTTGTCTGCTTGAGTGATCTTTGCAGGTTATTTAGGAGCGAAAGACTAGATCTACCAAAGATCTAGTTCCTTTCGATCCCGAATTGGAGAAAACATTAAGAAGAAAGTTGAAGGAAAAGAAAATGGATGAAAATAACGAGAGAAACATCCAGGCTGAGTTGGATGAAGCTCAACGTCAACTTCAGTTGAGTGAGAAAGCTCGTGTGGATGCAGAATCGAGTCATCAATTCCAAATTGATGAACTCAGGATTATGATGTTGGACATGAAGTTGGAGCTGAATGATGCTAGGAAGAAGAAGAAAGTCAAGAAGCCAACAAAGTCCACTAGAGATGATTCATCCGATGATGAAGAACTCGATCCGGACATGCCGGAACTTGAGGAAATCAATCCAGTAATTCATCCCGTTCGTAACAACCCAAGACCACCGGTTGTTCCTCGCATTCCAGCTGGGGATGTGATAGTTTCTAATGGAGGAGATGAACCACGAACTCTGGGGCAAAGGATGGATCCAATTCAGCAACCACGCCGTCTAGGTGTGAATTTCGGAGCTGAGGACATCCAAGAATTCAGCTTTACCCCACAAGTTATCATTATGGTTCGCCAAAGTCAGTTTGGTGGAGCAAGTGCTGAATCTCCACACCAACACTTGCAGAATTTCGAGATTCTCATGGAGACCTTGAAGCCGAAGAAGGCTACCACAAGTAATTACAAGATCAAACCGTTCTTCTTCTCTTTGAAGGACAAAGCTCTAGCTTGGTACCGAACTCTTCCAGCTGCAAAGCTAGCCACATGGGAGGATCTATCTTTGGAGTTCCTCACCAAGTTCTTCCCGCCATCCAAAACGGTGGAATTGAGAGGTAAGATAAATGCATTTTCTATGAAACCTAACGAAAGCTTGTTTCAATCTTGGTAAATGTTTCAGGATCTCTTATTGGATTGCCCACATCACGGCATTTCAAAGCTGGAATTGTTGGAAATCTACTATAAGGTGTTGGATGTGGAAACACAATTCAATCTCAAATCTCTCTCTTGTGGCACATTCATGGACATGAGAGAAGATGATGCTTGTGACTTCATTGAGAAGCAAGCCCGGGTGATTGAGAAGTATTCCCACCGAAAGGTGGATCCAAATAGCCGGAATCAAGGAGATCCGGGAGCTAAGTTGAACCACGCTGCTCAAACACAAAAATTTTCCCTCAACAATGAAATCAAAGAGTTTAAGGAAGTCATCAAAACTAGCCTTCAAAAGGCTAAGGAGCAAGAAGCCAACTATATGGGAAGGGATAACAATCAAAGGAATGACTACCGGAACAACAACTAGAATAACAACAATAGGAATTCTAACAATAGCAATTGGAGATCCAATCAACAAAATCCAGGTAATCCCTATTCACATGCTGAAAAAACTTTAACATCTCCATCTTCTTCTACTCCTTTGAAAAGCCAAGAGCAATCATCAAATGGATCGAACAAGACGGAGAAGGAGAAGCTCGATCCCATGTTGGAGACAATCCTAGGAAAGCTACAAGGATTAGAGAGTTATATAACTTTGGTCGATAAAGCTCACAAGGCTTTAGAAAACCAAGTATTTTACAAAGCCAGAGAAGTCCCAAGAGATCAAGGGAAGCTTCCCGGGAAAACGGAAGATAACCCAAAGGGAAGGGTTATGGCAATCACTAGTAGAAGTGGCGTAACAACCATCGATCCTCAACCTAAAGTAGTTCAAACCACCACCGAAGAAGGGAAAGGAAAAGATAAGGAAGATGTCTATGTTCCTCCTCCCGCCTACAAACCACCTCTACAGTTCCCTCAATCTAGAGCGCAGGCGTGGCTAGATAAACACTTCGGTAAGTTTATTGAACTTATGAAAAGCTGCATATTAATATACCTTTTATGGATGCAATTTTAGGTATGCCAGCTTATGAGAAATTCCTAAAGGAAATCCTCTCTAACAAGAGGAAATTAGAAGATATTGGAGAAGTCAAGATGAGCACGGAGGCATCCGAACTCATCAAGACTATGACAGAGAATATGCCACCTAAGCTGCGTGATCCGGGATCATTTTGCATACCCATCACCTTAGGAGAGGTTACTTATGATACACTTTGCGACCTTGGAGCAAGTGTGAGCATCATACCACTTGCTTTATGCAAGGCGGTTGGTCTAGGGGAGCCTAGACCGGTGAAGATGATGCTTTACATGGCCGACCGTTCCATCACCAGGCCAGTTGGGATAATAGAAGACATTCCTGTAAAACTCGGTAAGTTTTACATTCCAATAGATTTTGTCGTTCTTGACATCCCTGCAGATTATCTAGTTCCCATCATTCTTGGGAGACCATTCCTTGCAACCTCCGGATGAATGGTAGATTGCAAGAGTGGACATCTATCCTTCAATATAGGTGACTAGAAAGTGGAGTTCGTACTCTCCTCTTTAATCAAAGAGCCAGCCTTGAGAGAAGATGTTTTTAACATCTTTGATGAAGAAGAGTCTAGAGAGGTGGTGAGTTCGATCCTAATGAAAGATCCACTTCAAAAGGTTCTTAGTATGAGCATCATGAAGGAAGGAGTAGAGCATGATTGTGATAATGAGGTAAAAGCATTGGAAGATGTAAAAGAAGAACCAGGAGTGGGATTTGAAGAGTTGGAATTAACCCCGGAAACTGTGAAAAAATCGACCTACACGAAATAAATCACATGATTTCTGAAAAGGCAAGTCGTTTTTTGACAACAGGAAGAAAAATCGACCTAAAAATCGGACGATTTTCTTTAGAGGGGGGCGATTTAGCGACGATTTCTCCGGTTTCAACAATTTGACTGCAGTTATTCTCAACTCTAATAGTGCACCTTCCCTACCTTCATTGGAATTGAAGCCACTCCCTACGCACTTAAGGTATGCATTTCTTGGGCCTAACTCTAAATATCCTGTTATAGTTAGTGCGAACCTGAATGATGATGAATTATAGAAGCTTATGAATGTTCTAAGGCAACATAGGAGAGCATTAGGCTATACTATTGATGATTTGATATGCGTTAAACCTTCTCTATGTATGCATAAAATCTTTATAGAAGAGGATTACAAGCCTTCACGTCAACCTCAAAGACGGTTAAATCCGATCATAAAAGAGGTCGTGAAGGAAGAAATCCTTAAGCTACTTGATGCAGGTATCATCTTCCCTATTTCCGATAGCAAGTGGGTGAGTCCAGTGCAGTTAGTACCAAATAAAGGAGGCATTACCGTTGTTGCCAACAAAAACAACGAGCTTATTCCCACAACGACAGTTGCGGGATGGCGAATGTGCATCGACTACCGTAAGCTGAATGTGGCCACCAAGAAGGATCACTTTCCCCTTCCTTTTATTGATCAGTTGTTGGAAAGGTTAGCCCAACATTCTTACTTTTGTTATCTAGATGGATATAGTGGTTTCTTTCAGATTCCCATTCACCCGGATGATCAAGAGAATATCATGGAAGTATTCATGGACGAGTTTTCGGTATATGGCTCTTCCTTTGATAACTGTCTCTCTAACCTTTCATTAGTTCTTAAGAGATGTGAAGATACTAACTTAGTCTTAAACTAGGAGAAGTGTCATGTCATGGTCACCGAAGGAATTGTGTTAGGTCACTTAATATCAAATAGAGGAATAGAGGTTGATAGGGCTAAGATAGAAACTATTGAGAAACTACCTCCTCCATCCTCGGTGAAAGGAATTAGAAGCTTTTTAGGACATGCTGGCTTCTATTGGAGATTCATAAATGATTTTTCTAAGATTTCAAAACCCTTAACTAATCTTTTAATGAAAGACGCAACTTTCAAATTTTCGAAAGACTGTCTAGAAGCTTTTTGCAGGATCAAAGAGGCTTTGATTTCAGCACAAATCATCCAACCACCCGATTGGACTCTTCCTTTCGAGGTCATGTGCGAAGCAAGCGACATCGCTATAAGATCCGTACTCGGACAGAAGAAAGATGGTCGTACACACGCCATCTACTATGCTAGCAAGACGCTAGACGAGGCTCAATCCAATTATGCTACTACAGAAAAAGAACTTCTAGCCGTAGTTTATGCTTTTGAAAAATTTTGTACCTATCTTGTAGGTGCGAAGGTGATTGTCTATACGGATCATTCAGCAATCCGTTATTTGTTCACAAAGAAGAATGCAAAGCGTTGGGATGATAAGCACATCATTCCAAAGGATTTGAAAGAAGGAGATCAAGTTCTTCTGTTCAACTCAAGGCTTCGACTATTCCCAGGTAAGCTTAAATCCCGTTGGACATGACCTTATGTAATTAAACGAATTTTCCCCATGGTGCAGTTGAAGTCTAGGGTGAACAAAGGGGAAGTTTCAAAGTAAATGGCCAACGGTTGAAGAAGTACACACCGGAAGTTCCGGTTGAGGAGATAGCTCTTATCCTCCTCCATTGAACACCAAAACAAGCACCATCCAGCTAAAGACAATAAATCAAGCGCTTCTTGGGAGGCAACCAATGATAGTATAACTCTTTTCTTCTCTTATCACTTAGTTTAGCTTAGTTTAGTTGCTTTGCTTCTTTTGTTTTTGCTTTTGTTTGTTCCTCGATACACTCTTGGTTTGTTTATGTAAAAATCGCAGGAAATTAGGTCCAAATTGAGAAATCAATGAAGATAGGGGACACAAAATAGTTCAAATTCCAATCTTCAAGGAAAACAAGGAAAGAAATCGAGCTACACAAAGCAAATCATTCGATTCAGGAACAGAGCAAGATGATTTTCGGCAACAGGGAGATAAATCGACCCCTAGATCGACGCCCCTAATAGAAATCGTCCGATTTTCTTCTTTGAGTTGAGAAAATGAAGGAAAATCGCCCCGACAAATAAATCGCCCCTAAAAATCGTCCGATTTTCTTCATTAAACGTCCGGCCTATATAAAGCCTTCACCACTCGATTCTCTCATTCTACAAACCTTCATTCCCGATTTCCCTTCTCGCAAAGAACCAAAAATCGCCCACCCTCTCATCTCCTCATTCCTTAATCGTTATGAACGATTCTTAACCCTAAACTGAAGCATTTTCGACAAGGAACAAGGATCTAGCAACAACAAGCTTGGCAATCGACTCATCCATCCGGAATTCAGGTTTTTCAATTCGAAACCTAAGTTTTTCGCTCGATTTTGATTCTTGCTTAGAGATTGTTTGTTTGCTGAGATTGATTGAGGGGTTTGCTTAGAAACAACTATAGGAGACTATGTGTGGTGATAGTTTGCTCAAAACTTTACAAAATTGTGAGAATTGTTGAAATCGACAGAAAATCGACCCAGCCCAGAAAAATCGTCCGATTTTCTGTTAGAACAGCCCGATTTTTTGTTGCAGAATGGAGACTTTGAAAAGAATCACTCAAAATGCGGGAAAGAAGAAAGGATCTTCATCCAAAGCCCCTCCCCCTCCACCACCACCCTCTTAAGCCAAACAAATACTCGCCCCCCCCCCTCTCAAAACATAAAAAGAGATATGAACCTCTTTTAGATCGTCCCTTCACCCCTCCTTGATACATTGTGCTAGATAACTTAGATTCTTTGTTTGTTCGAGAGGATGTGGACATGATGTTAGATAGAGTTGGGCTGAGTCAGTTTGCTATGATTAGGGAAGATGCTTATACCGAGATCACCCTAGAATTCCTTAGCACATTTGAGCATGATCCTAGAGAGAGGACGGTCTCTTTCCGCCTCATGAACCAAAACCATGCCATGACTATTGATGACTTTGGGGATTTCTTTGGTTTTCCCTACTCTTCTGCAGTCACATTCGCGTGAGGAGTGAGTGCTAGTGCCTTTTGGGAAACCATCTCAGTGGGAGAGTATGGTGGTGATAAGTGGAGACATGGAAATTCGAAAGAGGCTAGCATGTACAACCTTTCCTTTAAGGGAGTGCATAGGATCCTTAGTGAGAGCTTGTTTGCATGGACGGAGACTCCACAAAAGCTCAAGGCTGACGAGCTCTTTATCCTGTACTGTATGACGTGTAGCACCATTCCCGACATCACCTCTATGCTTGCTGACTATCTAGGAATGATAGCCAACAAGGCAAAGGGTGACATTTGTGCTTGAGGCCTTGTCACTCATGTGGCAAAGGCATTGGAGTTAGATTTCTCGGATTGCACCTTAGCTAAGAGTGCCCAGCCCTTAGGATCACAAAGATTGATAGCGAGACAGGTCTTCATTCCTCGAGGGAGAGGAACTCTTCATGTGCCCATGCCTTAGGTAAAGGATCCACAAAAGAAGCCATTTGAGATAGTGTGGAAGTCCGAATACACCATTCGGAACAAGAAGAATTGGAAGAAGACGTTTGTACTGATGCTTGAGGAGATAGCTCCTCCTTGTTATTATGATGATGATGCAGGTGACACTGAAGATGAGGAGGATCATGAGGCTGGAGTACACCAGGGGACCATGCTCGAGTTCGAGAGTGACACTTATAGTGGTCATGTCACGGATGCCATAGATACCGACACTCATGGTGTAGGACCTAGCCGGACTAGTCGAGGCACCGAGGAGATAGAAGATGATATGCAGCACCCCGTCACTCTTTTGCACACGCTCCTAGCCACGGTAGAGGACATGGACGGGGACATAGACTTCCCCGCCATTTTAGAGACTTAGTCTCTAGCTTCTAGGGTCTACATACCTACTACCATGATCTACACTCAGATTATCAGGCTCTCCACACCGACTACAGTACCTTGAACACTCAGTTCAAGGTGTACCGGCAGGAGACGGACGCTAGACACTCCTCCTATGATGGCCAAATGAGAGACATGTACTACCATCAGTTCGACCACTTCTATGACCCCAACGCGCTGATGTATCCATATCCTCCACCTCCACCACCACCGACCGAGGATTGAGTTCCCACTCCTTTTACATTGTAAGTATTTTTCTCCATCTTATGCTTGATTTTTCACATTGGGGACAATGTGAAGGTTAAGTATGGGGTGGGGGTACTTACAATCCCTTTTACTTCATTTTAGCACTCTATGCACTTTGTATTACTTTTGATGATTTGGCTTGTAATAACTCTTGCACTACTTGCTTTCCACTATGACATTCTCATTTGCATGCTTTCTTTCAAAAATTATGATTTTTCAACAATTGATGTGCTTCTTATGATGGAAATGACCTCTATGATGAGAATTGTGATGTAGAAAAGGCAAAAGATGACATGGTTATGTTGAGATTTTAATTATAGCATGAATGAGCTTACTTTTCTTACTTGAACACATGAATGGTTTATATGATTTTGATGTTTTGTTAAGAGAATGAAATAATAGTCGAAGCTATATTATAAGTTCTTTTGAATCATATAAGAATGACCAAGGCAATTCACTTCTTCTCTCATTCATATCTTGTTAATGCTAGCTCCTCAATGAAATATGTGACCTCCTTTTTACCATCCGGGAATTAGGATAGGTGATTGAAGGCATGTTTGATATGGGAGGGCCAATAAAAATGTGTTAAGTGAAAGTTTAGCAAATTATAAGTTTGGAGACGTTGCACATGAGGATGAGTAACTCGGCACCATTCAGATAGCTGGGTGTTTGTGTCTTGCCAAAGTCCGATTGAACGACAAGTCCTAACGGGATATGGTATGTGCATCAAGTGTTTGAGGCATCTCGAAATTGTGAAACGCCGATCTCCTAGGCTTCGGTTTATTGTGCACCGCTGTCCATACTCTCAAAAAGTAAAGTATAAAGAAAGCAAAGCTTTTACATGCAAAGCATGTGTAGTGAAGAAAAATTATTGAAGGTATTATGTTGTTCCTCTTTCCCGGATTAGCACCACAATTGCCTAAAAGAATTCCCTCCTTTAACACGTTTCTTAGACCTTTTCTTTGATTAGAAGACCTTGAGACTTTTATGCATGTATTTAAGACTTCATGGCTTAGACATGTTTGATTTTAATTACCTCTACATCTCTATCATGTCTTTTATTTGGGTTTTTAGAAAGAAAAGAGAGTTAGTTCATGTTATTATTATCATTGATACATACCTTGTCTTCCTATGCCTTTGAAACATCACTTTGAGGGTGATTCAATAAGAAGAAGCACTACCAAATGAAAGGTTTTTGAGTTTTCATATATATATATAATCCATGGCATCTTGTATCCTAAGTTTGAGTCTTGCTTGGGGACAAGCAAGGGGCAAGTATGGGGTAATTTGATG
Source organism: Fagopyrum homotropicum (assembly GCA_033239125.1). NCBI lineage: Eukaryota > Viridiplantae > Streptophyta > Magnoliopsida > Caryophyllales > Polygonaceae > Fagopyrum > Fagopyrum homotropicum. The sequence continues at coordinate 88,440,793 of BSWB01000006.1, forward strand.
ACATGAATTATATAATATTATAATCATGCATATTGTAGGGGTTTACCTAGATTTACCTTGCATTTAGAGGGAACTTGTGTACCTTTTAGGCTTTATTCAATTATCTTTCGGAAATAGAGGTCTACACGAATTTCGGTTGAATTGTAGGTAAATTCAGTGGATTTGGAAGAAAAAGTGGAGCAAGGAGCATCTAAGGCCATTAGGGAAGCTAAAGGAGTCTTAGAGGAATCACAAAGAACAAAGGAGTTGCGTAAAAGAGTCACAAAAGGGAGGAAGGAAACAAGTCAAAAGATGAACATTCTCTGTTGAAGAAAATTGTGCCATTAAACATATAAATCGGACGATTTTTATCCCTGAAAATTGAACGGTTTTGTATGTAAATCGGCTGGCACGATTTATCGGTTTTTCGGCCCAATGGTAAAGACGACTCAAAGCCCATCACTTTTAGGCTAGAGAAGAGTTTTGCCAAGCGGCCCATTAGCAAGGAACTATAGATTGGAACCTTAGGAACGGAAACGGGGGTTTCGCAGCGGGACATCTTTACACGTTTAAGAGAGATTGAAGATTCTTGGAAGAGGATTGAAGCGATATTGCCGGGAAGTCAATCTTGATCATATTTGTGAGATTCCTTGTTTCCATTCCGATCTTTGTGGTTTTTGAACATAATATTGAGTATATTGAGAGATACTTTAATTAGGTTTGAGATTGGTTTACAGATTTGAAAGTTGTTGAGTTTTTATTCAAGATTCAGATTTATTTGATTTATTCACTCAATCTTAATTTTAATTTGATTTTGAAAATGGTTGGCTAAAACCATTGTGATTCTGGGGAGAATAGTTGATGATTGAGGCTTATATCATGATAGACTGAACTCATTCAAACATTTGGACCCTGAGAGTTTAGATTTTAACTGTTCGACAACAGGAAAATCGACCTGTTCTTGAATAAATCGTCCGATTTATCTATGAACCGCACGATTTATTTTCCTGACGGTCTTTAATTGATTTATTCTTTAACCAAAGTTAATCCCTGCCTAAATCCCAACCTTGCTTAACCTTTTTAACCTCTAATTGAGTGTATGAAGAGACTTCATCATTGATTCTACATTTAATAGATTAAGATTGTAAGATTTGGGTAATCGAGAGACTCAACATCCTTCATTAAGGTTTTAAGCGTGCTTTCAATCTTTACCTTGGAGAGTCACATCTTGGGGGTTTGGATAGTTAGTTTGAGTGTAATTCTTGTCCTTAGACCTTTCTATATTGCATCCTCAACAACCCTTATAGAGAGAACCTTTGGATTAGACAAATAGGTTTCAGAACTTCACTGTATGATATCTACCTTTGAAACACATAACCTTGGCAATATAAGCTCTGTCCTTTGATCTTTAGAAGTGTCTTGAATTGAAAGCCGTAGTCGGATACTTGAATCCGTGGAATCATTTTCCCCTTTATTAATCACAAAAGCTTTTGCACTTTGTTAGATAATCGAAATTGATTTTATTCTCACCAAATCCATGACTTCGACTCTAGAATTTCTTGCCTTACTACAGCTGATCCGTTCACCGCGGGTTCGCTTTGCTTTGAGTTCTAGATATAAATTTAAGACTTTGACGCACACACTTTTGAGCGAACATCTACCGAGTCGGGTTAGAACGAGTTTTTCTGAGGTTGGGACCTTTGAAAGTCGGGTATGGTTATTAGCTCAGTACGAGCAGCGAGATTGATAGTTGAGGGTTGCGAGGCCTTCTGGTGTTATGCCATTAAGGAGGGCGAAAGTTCAGCATTAGAGGATATCCCCGTTGTTTGCATGTTTCTGGATGTGTTGTCAAGCCATCCAGTTTGCCGCCTCAAAGGAGCTTGTATTTTGGCATAGAGTTGGAGCCTGGTACGAAAACGATCTCGATGGCCCCATACCGTATGGCGCCAATCGAGTTCTTAGAGATGAAGAAGTAACTCGAGTAGTTGGATGAGAAGGGCTTCAACCGCCCTAGCGTATCCCCATGGGGGGCACCAATCCTCTTCGTGCGGAAGAAGGACGGATCGTTGAGATTGTGCATCGACTAGAAAGAGCTGAACACGGTGACCATCAAGAACAAGTATCCTTTGCCCCGCATTGATGAATTGTTAGATCAGCTTCAGGGAGCGACTGTGTTCTCCAGGATCGACTCGCACTTAGAGAACTCTGTATGGCCCCTACGAGTATGTAGTGATGCCATTCGGGCTCACGAATGTGCCCACCATCTTTATGGAGTTGATGAATTGCATATTCATTGACTTCATGGATCAGTTTGTGGTGGTCTTCATAGACGGTATCCTTGTGTACTCTCGTAGCAGAGAGGACCATACAGGATATCTGAGGACGGTGTTGCGAGTTTTGCGGGATAGTGAACTGTATGTGAAGTTCTCTAAGTGCGAGTTTTGGATGTCAGCGGTCACATTTCTGGGTTATGTTGTCTCGCCGAAGGGATCAAGGTTGATCCGGCGATGATCGAGTCCATTACAACAGGGACGACACCGACAAACGTTAAGGAAGTACACAACTTTCAAGGTTGAGCCGAATATTACCGACGATTTGAGGAGGGATTCTCTTTGATTGCCCGTCCACTTACCAACCTGTTGAAGAAGACTACCTGGTTTGTATAGTCCAAGCTGTGTACTCAGAGTTTTAAGTAGCTAAAGAGACGTCTGATTTCTGTTCACTCTCAGACGTGTGTGTATGGTGAACGATATAGCTTTAAATTTATAACCTAAAATATAAGCCTGAAATAATATGTGAACCCGCACGGATCAATTGTAATAAAAGCAAATACTCCAAGGTCGAACGCATGGACTATGGTGAAACCAAGATCGGTAATTCAGGTTGTCAATCAAAAACAAGCAACAAAGCAAAGGTATCAAAGATGATGTAATAATCAGATAAAGAGAATGCAGATTCTAGAGGTCAAAGCAACCACTTGTGGTTCCGACTCAAGATCTCAAAGGATAACGTGGACAAAGCTGAGGTTTGCAAAGGGAAGATGTTTATAAGGTGGGAATAGATCACCGGGTATGTCTCACTACTCACTATCCCAAACCAATTATTGTCTCACCGGGTAAGTCCAAAGGTACTAAGGAAATGAACTATAATCTCGAACCAACTCACCACCCAAGGGGATAGAACTAACCTTTACGGGCAAGTCTTAGTCTAACTCTCAAAGATGGGATGAAGGCACACTCAAACCCTAATAAAGGATAAACTTTTATTGCCTAACACTCATGATCTTGGGTATACAAGCAAATGAATCACCGGGTAAGTCTCATCCTAGGCTTGCGTATGAGACAAGAAAGGTATAACAAGGATAGGATTTGGCAAATAGAAACCTCAACTCAGATAAGGATCCGGAAAGGTCTCGCCTCGCTCAGTTCATGTTCCATCTCGGTCGAGATGTTCTACGAACTAATCGAGGTGTTCGTCGGTTAAGGTAAGGCTGGAGCTTTCAGGGTCGACTGGCGTAAAGGCTCATTCTTTCATCGTCTTTCCCACAACTTTCAGTCAATCACCCTAGAATCGCAAACAGAACATAGCCAATAATCATCATGATAACAATAATCAAATATATGAAAATGGAATCAATATTCAAACACGAAAACCTTAACACAAAGGTCTCAATAACTCAATCAAACAATAAAATTGCATTCCTCAATCAAAAACTAAAATACAATAAATCAAACAATCTAAGAAAATCTTACAACTTACATCAAAGCCTTAACATTGATCTTCAAAGCCAACTTCCTTCCTTCCTTGAAATATCTTCAATCTTCCAACTTCCTTCAACTTCAAGCTCTAAGACATGCTTCCATCCAGAAAATCCATCCCAATATATAGGAGAATTAATTGCCCAAAATAAAAGATCTTCAGCCAAGAATTAAAGATCTCGTGGGCGGTGGGCCGCTCGGCTCGGTCCAACCCAATAGAAAGATCACCTCGGTCGAGGTGATACTGTAGCCATCCGAGGTGTGTCTCAGATACGTGCAAATCTCTCTAATCTGGTCAAAAATCAATCTTCTGTCCATCTTCCATGGTTCCTAAGCCTTTCTTGTAGCTCCTCAATGCTCCATAATTTAGGTCTAATGACTCCTTAGCTCCCTTAGCTCCATATCGTTCCAAAACGTGTTATTTTCTTTACAATCACAACGAAACTAGGTGTAGACCTCGATTCTTGCAAAGGTAAATAAAACAACATAATGAATTAAAGAATATACATCCATACATGCAGATGTATGAATATAAAACGTCTAAACCAATCCCAAAATATAGACTATAATACATGCTATCAAAATACCTCATACTTGTCCCTTGCTTGTCCCCAAGCAAGATCCAAATCTTAGATACAAGAAAGACTAGATTTTAAGTCATTAAAAAGATCAATGAAAAACATCTCAAAATCTTTTGATGGTGCGCTCCATTCATTGATCACCCTAAGAGAATGCTTCATGGCAAATAAAATCAAGACATTGTCAAAACATTTTATAAATATAAGAAAGATGTTCATCTTTGCATAAAATCATAAAATGCATCATATTTATCGAAATCAATCACATATAATCCAATTTAAACCACCAAGTCAATCAACATACTCAAGGTCTCAAGGGCTTCCAAAAGAGGTCAAGAAACGTGTCAGTGTGGGATGTATATAGGGTAATGTGGTGCTAGAATCCGGGAATAGGATCTTACTTTCACTTTCTTTGAATCACAACATCTTCCACCAATAAGGTTTGCTCATTTTCACTTTTTACTTTACTTTTTGGTAACATTGATAGAGGTGCACAATAACCGAAGCCTTGAGATCAGCAATCATCAATTTCTCAAGATGCCTCAAACCCTTGATGCACATACCATGACCCGTTAAGACTATCGAACAATCCGACTTTTGCAAGACACAAACACCCGGCTATGTGTATGGTGCCGAGTTACTCATCATCAAGATCAACGTCCCCAAACCTAATTTTTATTAACACTTTCAGCCAAGATCTCAACTTCACTTCACATGCTTTTCATCAGCTGCATCCAAATTCTTGGATAGGTAAAGGGAGGCAAATATGTATATGAGGGGCTAAAGCATGATCAAGAAGAAGAATAAGAAGAGAATGAAGTGCCTTAATCATCCCAAGAAGAATGTGAGAGAACTCATAATGTCGTGTCAACCTTCAAATCCAACATAATTTTTATAAAAACAAAGTATTAAACATGCTAGAATTTCAAACAAAGCATTTATCAACTTAAACATATCATAAAACCTTTCGAGCATATAAAGATTTCAAAGCCAATATGCAAACAATATATTCATCGAGGCCATGTTCAGAATAGAAGCACAAAACGTTTCAAAAATCTTTCAGTTAAAAATCAATCTCGGTCGAGGTGATCTGACGGTGTCCGAGGTGTTCAACAGAGATGTGCCTCGGTTTTACGACCTCGTTTGGTCAAGAACGTCTCGGTCGAGCAAAAAAATTTTTTTCCAAAATGGTTTTTGACGTTTTTCTCAAACAGAAATCTGTATGCACGCTGATAGGTGATGAAATCACTATCATTTAGGGTAGTTTTTAGAGTCTTTTTTATTGCATTAGAGTCAGTTTATGCTACTAACTCCTTGATCCAGAAGAAGAAGACTAAAAGAAGCTAAAGAAGGAGTTATAAGCACTTAGGAGTGAAGAGAGATCACGAAGTGAAGCTTCTGCTACTTCCCCGCCCCCAGCGGGACCTTGCAGCCGCCCCAGCGGGTGACGCCTTCCACCAGAACGCCCCCTGTGCCTTCACCAGCGCCGGCCAAGATGCAGGTCACCGCCCTTGCGCCACCCATCGGCACCCCTGCGGTGACCTACCCTGAAGAGACGAAGACCAGCGCCCCTGCGCCTCCCACTGCACCTTGCCTGCGCCTCGCCCTGGGAGCTAGAAGGTGAAGAGTTTGTGTTACCGCCCCTGCGCCTTAACAACAGAAATGTTAGGAAGGCGAAAGGTCAGACGTTGAAGTGCATTAAAGATCCACCCCAGCGGAGCTGTGTAGCTGCCCCAACGGACACCGGAGTAAAGCTTCTGGCGTTAAACCGCCCCTGCGGGTCCTAAAGGCCGCCCCTGCGGTTTAACGCCAGAAGCTTTACTCCGGCTGTTTACACCACATTTATGGCATTAAAGGTGGTTGTTTTAGGCCGGCTATTTACTCCTAATTTAGTGTCTTTTGTAGTATAAATAGTCCATGGCTGATTGCTAGAATGATCCATGTTGTTCTTCATAAAATCCACTTTAGACTTGAGTTTTTCATTGTAATGAGTTGCTAACTCCCTTGCTACATTGGGTTGGTTTGAAGCTGCTTTGTTACTTTGGTAGTAAGTTCTTTTAATATAAGTTTTTATTCAGTAATGCTTTGTGTTTCCTTGATCTTCATTGTTTAAATTGCATATTAACTATTGCTTAAGATTGATCACCTTAGGTCCTAAAGTGCATGTAAACAACTAGGATTAATAGGTTCCGGGTTCGGGTCTTTAATCTAGTAGAAACTTTAAGTAATAACGGGTTGTAATTACTTAAAGAAAAGGAACACAATTATAAAGATAAGTTTAACGGTATTAATCTTTTCTTTATATCCCTTAGTATTTGTTTGAATGCTAACTTATTTTTTGTTCTTGTAGGTTTACGGAACTGTAATAAGTTATGTTGTGTTGATGCCGGTTGGCTCAACACATATGTATGATCGAGACGGGAGCTTACGTAAAAACTTGTAAAAGGAACGGACCAAAGTAGCAATTGCATGCTTAGAATCAAGCTAGTGTAGATTCACTCATTATTGTCTTGTCGTATTTATCGTTTTCATAAGTTTTTGTGCATCAATTCAACCAAAACCCCCCACCCTCTTTATGTCACTTGTCATCATAATCAATAATTGCATCTAAAACCCTCAACTCTCTATGGTTCGACCCTTACATCATCACTATACTTGTTCTTAGTGCTAAGTCAGGATTTACTTTTGATTGGGTATAGACGACCATAGAAATACCTTCGGTCAAATTTTGGCGCCGTTGCTGGGGAATTTTTGTGTTTTATTGTTATTATTGATTATTGGTTGGAACCATTTTATGGTTCAAACCGGCGCTACTAATTCCGGCTTTGCATCTTTTGATCCAGAAATTGAGAGGACGCACAACCGGCAATGAAGACAACAACAACTTCAACAAGAGATGGCTGACCGTACTCTTCGTCAACTTACGCAGCCCACTTTAGCTCAAAACCCTCTTGCGGTCACTATACCGGCATTGGGGGAAGGAGTAAACTTTGAGCTCAAGCCGGGTCTTATTCACCTACTTCCATCATTCCATGGGCTAAGTGGTGAAGATCCAATCAAACACCTTGGGAAGTTCCATACCGTGTGTATGAGAATGAAACCAACCAACATTACTGAAGAACAAATCAAGATGAGAGCATTCGGTTTCACGCTCAAAGATTATGCGGATGATTGGTATTACCACCTTCCATCCGGAAGCATTGACACTTGGGAGAACGTTCACAAGGCGTTTTTGGAGAAGTACTTTCCGGCCAAGAAGGCCAATAGCTTGAAGAAGGCTATAAGCAACATCGAGCAAGAGGCGAACGAAACTCTCTACGACTACTTCGAGAGGTTTGCGCGTCTCCGATCCAGCTGTCCTTTTCACGGATATTCAACTCAAGATCTAGTCTTGTATTTGTACAATGGCTTGTTAGACAATGAAAGGAGGATCGTCGATGCGGCTTGTGGAGGTAATATCCTTAACTTAACCCCTGACCTTGCTTTGGAAAAGATGCAGGAACTAGCGGAAGGAACTCGAAACTTTGGAAGGACCCCGGCTAAGAAAGGAGTTCATGATGTGAGTTCCGGAAAGAGTGAGATTTCCACCGAGCTAGCAGAATTGAAGGAAATGGTGAAGCGGCTAACACTTATGGGAACACCACAACAGCTCAAAGCTTGTGGAGTATGCGCTGACCCGTACCATCCCACAGACATGTGCCCACAAGTCCAAGATGACGATGCAGAAGTAAACGCAATGGGTTATGGACAACCGCAGCAGCAAAGACCAAGGAACGATCCTTATGCACAGAATTTCATGCCAAATTGGCGTGACCAACAGAACTTTCGGTGGATGGATAAACAAAACCAGCAACAACAGCCTCGTCAAGGTAATTATCAAACAACTAAAGACATGTTGCAGGTTTTGACTAAACACTTTGCTACTCATGTCCAAACAACAGAATCAAGCATCAAGAACCTTGAGAAGCAAGTTGGTCAAATGACGGAAGCCATTAAAAGAATTGAAACTAGGGCCTCCGGAGGATTACCGTTGCAAACGGTTATAAACCCAAAAGGGATGCAGGAAGAGGTTCAAACATAGAGGAAGAGTCCTTATGTCGAGCCAACGACATAAAACAAAGGCACTAATTCGGGAGGCAACCCGAAAGAATAAGAAGAGGAGCTACTGTCAAGAAAACCGCCCCTGCGGATCTGAGTCCCCGCCCTTGCGGTGACACCCATGCCCAGCACCGCACCCGGCGCTGGGCCTGCGTTGTAACATCACAGTCACCGCCCCTGCGGAAACGTTACTCCGCCCCTGCGGCGGGCACCATTGACACTCATCCTCAGCCCCGCCCTCGGCGCTGAGGCTGCGTGCCCCCTCTCCCTTGTCACCGCCCCCGCGGTGACAAACGCCCCCCCTGCGGCTCTGTTAAGGAAAGAAAAAAATATACTGCACAAAAATATACTTCCCAAAAATAACCTACATCTACCCCCAACTTCAACCCACCTCCATTCATCCTTCGAACCCTAGCCGCTCCAACTCCCCCGCCCTCGCGCCTCCGAAAACCTTCGCACCGCTGCCCTCTGACGCCATCGCGCCTCCTCCGGCAACCCTGCATCACCACCTTCAGTCAACCACCACATTGACCCTCTCCCCTCTTTCACAAAAACACCACCACGACCCTCTTACTCTAAACCACCAATTCCCTCCTCTGGTGACAGCAACCAGAACGCCAAAACAGACCCATCGCCACCACCTTCGCCGAAACCCCAGAATCGCCCTCTGCTCTTCACTCGCCCCTGCGCCTGCAAGCTGCGGCCCCCGCGTCAAGCCTCCCCTGCGCCTACTCAAGCCGCCCCTGCGTAAATCACGACAGAAGGTTTGTCTCTTGACCAAATTGCTAAACTTTCTAAATTTTTACTTGACCAACTGCAAGAGATGGAACCACAAAGGAAATACAAGTTGACGCAATGAGAGAAGGACCGATACAGTATTGCTCAAAGCCGGGAGGTACATGCAACCCGGTTCCTTGATGCTTCCACATTAGAAAATCTCGGAATGTTGGAAAGTATGCAGGAATTTCTTAATAATGCTGGGTTAGGAGATTTTCTGATAAAGAGCGCTCCAACACACCCCGACCTCACCTGACAGTTCATAGCAACATTCAAAATGGAGACGGAAGACCAATTGTGTATAGGAGTTTCATTCAAATACAACAAGAGGAAGTACACATTGGATTACACTAAAATACAAGAAGCATTGGGAGTGACCATTGCAGCTACCGATGACTAGATAGAACCCATTCCGACACCGGATCTGTTGGAGTTTTGGCCGGCCGCTACTAGGTCAGAGTTTCATGCAGGGGTGAGTACTCCAGCAAATTCACTCACCCCTATTTAAGGCTCATCTCCAAGGTCTTCATGAGTGTCTTCTATGGACACAAGGAAGAGAATAAGGTCGCTCTTAAGGACCTTCCACTGCTATATGCTTGTCTCTCCAACGAATTTGTGCCGGATTGGGCTTATCTTTTCTTCACCACTCTAAAGCGGTTTAGGCAGAATCGACCTCGTGACATAGTGGGAGGAGGTATCAATTCACTACTAGCTGCACGGGTGATGGATCTTCCTCCATTGGAAGAAGGTTTGGAGGCGCCACGTTACACCAAAGGATTGATGAGGAGATGTAGGCTCCTGAAGATAGATGGGGGACATCGGTTCTGGATCTCCCTTGCAGATGGGAGTCATCTCACATATTTGGCCCGCCAACTCTTATTAGGAGAAGAGCTCTCTGACCTATATGTCCCGGCTGATCCTGTCCCTCCGAGACGGTCTCAGGTTGATATGGTGGGGAGGTATGCAGCCGGCTCTAGCAGGAGCCACACCATAGATGAGGAGATGCCGACGGTGGGACACAATAGTCAGACCGTGGAGAGTCTGTAGGCTCAGATGGCTGCTTTGAGTACACAACACCAGGCGTGGCAGACAGAGTATCAGCGGTCCATGCTTGAGCAGCAGCAGGTGTGGCAATCCAACTTCGCCTCCTCCATGACCACCCATTTTAACCGCCGTCAAGATGATTGGCAGGCGGCTCATCGGCAGCAGTTGGAAACTCAGCAGCTAGCCTGGCATGCTAGCTATGAGACTGCATTTCGAGAGAGGATGGAGGCTCAGGTGGACCGGATTGACACCCTTTACCGCCGGCAGGAGCATTTCTTCTCCCATTTCCCGTATCCGCCGGAGGACGGTCCTGGTAGTCCATCCGGACCACCCCAGTGAGGGGTACATTTCTTTCCCTTCTCCCATATTTATGTTTGACTCATTTTCACTTTGAGAACAAAGTGCACTTCAAGTATGGGGGAGGGATATATATCATTGCTTGTACAGTTTGTTAGTTGTTTTTGGTATTTGTTTTTGCATTATTGAATTCAGTAAAAAAAAGCCAGAGAAATGAAAAAGGCATGAAAATCCTTTTATAAACCGAAAACCCGAAGGGGCGGTTTAGGTAAAAAGAAGGTAGTCCGACCAACCTTAGGTTGGTGCAAAATTGGACTTGAGGGATGTGAGTTAAAGTGAGAAAAGAAGAAGAGTGGCAAGGTGAAAACTCGAAAGGGCGCCTTGGCAAGATGAGCGACACCGAGTGTAGGTTTCCCTTCCGGCGTTTTGGCGACATAAGAAGGGGAGTCATAAGGAGGTTGTCCGGTAGGCCATTCTTAGAGCGATAAGGATGATAGTTCCTCTTTTTCTCACATTTTCCTCTCTTTTCATTTCTTCTTTTCTTGGTTTTTCTTTTGTTTTCATTACTTTTCTTTCCCTTGCTTCCTGAGGCCTTGAGTCTAACTACTGTTATTTGTTTTACTCGGGACGAGTAAAAGGTCTAAGTATGGGGGAGTTTGATAGGTGATGAAATCACTATCATTTAGGGTAGTTTTTAGAGTCTTTTTATTGCATTAGAGTCAGTTTATGCTACTAACTCCTTGATCCAGAAGAAGAAGACTAAAAGAAAGAGTTATAAGCACTTAGGAGTGAAGAGAGATCACGAAGTGAAGCTTCTGCTACTTCCCCGCCACAGCGGGACCTTGCAGCCGTCCCAGCGGGTGACGCCGTCCACCAGAGCGCCCCCTGCGCGTTCACCAGCGCCGGCCAAGATGCAGGTCACCGCCCCTGCGCCACCCATCGTCGCCCCTACGGTGACCTACCCTGAAGAGACGAAGACCAGCGCCCCTGCGCCTCCCACTGCGCCCTGCCTGCGCCTCGCCTTGGGATCTGGAAGGTGAAGAGTCTGTTTCACCGCCCTTGCGCCTTAACAACAAAAACGTCAGGAAGGCAAAAGGTCAGACGTTGAAGTGCATCAAAGATCCGCCCCAGCGGAGCTGTGTAGCCGCCCCAGCGGTTCTGAAGAAGATCAACCGATTCTGCCTAAACCGCCCCTGCGGGTCCTAAAGGCCGCCCCTCCGGTTTAATGTCAGAAGCTTTACTCCGGCTGATTACACCACCTTTATGGCATTAAAGTTGGTTGTTTTAGGCCGGCTATTTACTCTTAATTTAGTGTCTTTTGTAGTATAAATAGTCCATGGCTGATTCCTAGAATGATCCATGCTGTTCTTCACAAAATCCACTTTAGACTTGAGTTTTTCATTGTAATGAGTTGCTAACTCCCTTGCTACATTGGGTTGGTTTGAAGCTGCTTTGTTACTTTGGTAGTAAGTTCTTTTAATATAAGTTTTTATTCAGTAATGCTTTGTGTTTCCTTGATCTTCATTGTTTAAATTGCATATTAACTATTGCTTAAGATTGATCACCTTAGGTCCTAAAGTGCATGTAAACAACTAGGATTAATAGGTTCCGGGTTCGGGTCTTTAATCTAGTAGAAACTTTAAGTAATAACGGGTTGTAATTACTTAAAGAAAAGGAACATAATTATAAAGATAAGTTTAACGGTATTAATCTTTTCTTTATATCCCTTAGTATTTGTTTGAATGCTAACTTATTTTTTGTTCTTGTAGGTTTACGGAACTGTAATAAGTTAAGTTCTGTTGATTCCGGTTGGCTCAACACATATGTATGATCGAGACGGGAGCTTACTTAAAAACTTGTAAAAGGAACGCACCAAAGTAGCAATTGCATGCTTAGAATCAAGCTAGTGTAGATTCACCCATTATTGTCTTGTCGTATTTATCGTTTTCATAAGTTTTTGTGCATCAATTCAACCAAAACCCCCCACCCTCTTTATGTCACTTGTCATCATAATCAATAATTGCATCTAAAACCCTCAACTCTCTTGGGTTCGACCCTTACATCATCACTATACTTGTTCTTAGTGCTAAGTTGGGATTTACTTTTGATTGGGTATAGACGACCATAGAAATACCTTCGGTCACATGCATGTAATTATACATAAGCACATGAAGCCAAATAAGCGATAATATCCAACAAGAGTCATACAACCATAGCAAGTAGGTCAAATAATACAAATACCCCATACTTGGGACACATAATCCCAATGAGTCAAATATAAGTCATAAGAAACAAGTTCGCACCGGACATAGCTGAACTGCATAATAAATTGAAAATAATCCATGAAGCTCTCAATCCTCGTCAGTTGACGGTGGTGGTGGTGGAATGTAGGGGAAATAGGATAGATTGAATGGATAGCCCATAACCTGCTGGAACTGCACCTCCATCATCCGTCTTGTGAAGTGGTAGCTCTCGTCAATCCGATGCGTCCATCCTTCAATGAATCTGGTCTGGGCATCAAAATGTTGTGATGTGCCTTGGGATCTCTTTGGCGGCGGGCTCGCTGCTGAGGTGGTGGTGGCATGTCAATTGGAGGTGCAGGAACCTCTCTCATCCTCGGTGGCCTCATCATCAAGGTCAATGGTGGGAATACTAGGCCCGCCGGTATCAGTATCGGTATCCATGGCAGCATCTCCTCCATAGCCATCTCCATCATCATCTCCATCAGCTGCCTCTCTAGCAGTTTCTTCCTGCATATACGGGACCCAAGCAGCTGACCAGGACTAACGATCATATACTGAAAACCGTGAAGACCAAAGAATGCCCTGAGGAAACTTTGTTTCTCATGGCATGGCAACATAGGGTGTGCCAAGACCACGAGGAACGAGTATGCGCCGCGTAATCATCTCTTGCAAACCCAGCGGCTTCGCAGCCGCAACCAATGTACATGCAGATAAGTCCAATCCCATAGAGGTAGCAATGTGGGTCACCAACCCACCACAACAAATATCACCCTTCGCCTTCCCCTTGATCCGGTAAAGATCCTCTACCAGCATGGCAACAAAGTCTGGAACTCCAAGACTGATCTTCTAACAAAGTGCTAGAGGAATGGTGCTCACACTAGCTCCTAGATCATAATGCGCGTCATAAGTCACGTCCCCAACTTGGATGGGAATGCAAAACGAACCGGGATCTCTCAATAGGTGGCATCTTCTCCTTCATAATTTGAATGAGCTCCGAAGGTCATCTGTACTTCTCTAAAGTCTTCCATCTTTCTCTTCCTTGACAAGATCTCTTTCAAAAACTTCCCATAGGTGGGCATTCCTAGGATAACATCAATGAAAGGGATGTTAATATATAGCTTATTGATAAGGTCAAGAAACTTACTAAAGTGCTTGTCTAGATGTGCCCGCACCTTAGACAGAGGGAACGGGAGTGGTGGTTTATAAGCAGGTGGGGGAACATAAACTTCATCTTTTTCTTTCGCTTTCAGGGGCTCCATCTTGATTGGCACCTTGACCGAGGTGTTCCTCGTTAGTTCGTTGTCCGACCGAGGTACTAAATCTACAGTCTTCAATCCACTTCATGTTGTGATCGCCATGACTTGCCCTTTTGGGTTGTTTTCTATTCTTCCTGGAAGTTTACCAGCATCTCTTGGTGCTTCATTAGCCTTGTTGAAAACTTGTTGTTCCAAGGCTTTTTTGTGCCTTCGAAAACGAGTTCATAGAAGTCTCCATAGCATTGAGCTTTATTAAAATAGCCTCCAACACATCGTCCGGCTTTTCTTTGGACGGCTGAGATAAGCTTGATGATGGCTCCTGGCTCCTCAATGGAGTAGAAGAAGAAGAAGAAGAAGAAGAAGAAGAAGAAGAAGAAGAAGGGGTGTTAAGAGCATTTTCAGCATGAGAATGAGGGTTACCGGGATTTTGTTGATTTGATCTCCAGTTGTTGTTGAAATTCCTGTTGTTGTTGTTCTTGTTATTGTTGTTGTGCCGCGGCCATTGATAATTTCCTCTCCCCACATATCTAGCGTCTTGCTCCTTTTTAGTTTGAGCTAACAAAAGTTCCTTCAATACCTTGACTTCATTGTTGAGCGTGGTGAGTTGAGCAACACTTGAATTTGTAAGACTTGTATCCGGAAACCTAACTCGCTTCGCTCCATCTTCAACTCTTCGATGGGAGTACTTCTCTATGTGTAAAGCTTGCTTTTCAATAAACTCCCAAGCTTCATCAACTAGTGTATCCATAAAAGCTCCAGCAAAAACTGATTGGAGTTTGAATTAAGTTTCCTCATCCAACCCCTTGGTTAGGGCAATCCAATAGAAGGTCCTTGAACCTTTCTTATGACTTGAACAAACTTTCTTTATCCTTCACAAAAGAAACATTAATTTTACCCCTCAATTCAGCGGTCTTTGATGGGAGAAAGAACTTAGTAAGAAACTCCGTAGTCATCTCTTCCCATGTGTTAACTCTTCCAGCTGGAAGGGATTGATACCAAGCTAGCGCCTTGTCTTTCAAAGAGAAGTAGAAAGGCCTTAGCTTGTAGTTGTTGTTCACCACTCTTGATGGTCTCAAAGTCTCCATAAGAATCTCGTCGTTTTGAATGTGTTTATGTGGATATACTCTTTCCATGCCTCCAAATTGACATTGTCAAATCATAGTTAGAACTTGAGGTCTAACTTCATAATCATGCTCAGTTGGATATCCTAGATTAACTCCTGGATGCTGCACTTGCTAGTTCAGATCCATCCTTTGACCTAGGGTTTCCGGAGCTCCAGCAAAAAGATCATCTCGGTCGACCATAGCCGGCATCCGAGGTGGTGGGTGTATCTAGGCCGGTGTAACTAGGGCTAGATCCTCCCTCGTTCGAGGAACTAGGACCGGTCGATATTGAATTTGAGCTTGTAGAGCGGCCATATCAGCTTGAATCTCTTCAGTTCTTGCCCGAGTCTCGTCTCTTTCTCTCTGCAAACTCTTCTTTACTGAGGCGAAGTTGTTCCGATGCCTCCTTCAATTCGGCTTCAAGGTCTCGATTTTCTTGATCGGCCATCTTAGCTTATTTCAATCTTCTTTTGTATGTCTTTTTCTGGTTTGGGATCGTAAGGAATCATTTCCTATCCAGCACGAGTTCTTCGCATAAACCTAAGGAAAGATCTTGCGATATCACTCAAGTAAAGTAATCAATAGCAACAAGGGCAACATCCCCAAAAGACAACCAAAACCGACTTGGTCTTGACCAAGTCCCCGACAATGACGCCAAAAACTTGTTCGGTCTCTGACGTTTGTGTATGGTGAACGATATAACTTTAAATTTATAACCTAAAATATAAGCCTGAAACAATATGTAAACCCGCAATGTACGGATCTATTGTAATAACAACAAATTCTCCAAGGTCGAACGCATGGACTATGGTGAAACAAGGATTGGTAATTCCGGTTGTCAATAAAAAACGAGCAACAAAGCAAAGGTATCAAAGATGATGTAATAATCAGATAAAGAGAATGCAGATTCTAGAGGTCAAAGCATCCAGTTGTGGTTCGGACACAAGAAGGATAACGTGGATAAAGCTGAGGTTTGCAAAGGGAAGGTGTTTCTAAGGTGGGAATAGATCACCGGGTAGGTCTCACTACTCACTATCCCAAACCAAAGATCCTCTCACCGGGTAAGTCTCAAGGTACTAAGGAAAGGAACTATAATCTCAAACCAACTCACCACCCAATGGGATAGAGCTAACCTTTACCGGGTAAGTCTCTGGTTAACTCTCAAATATGGGATGAACGCACACTCAAACCCTAATAAAGGATAAACGTTTATTACCTAATACACATTATATTGGGTATACAAGAGAAAGAATCACCGGGTAAGTCTCATCCTAGGCTTGCGTATGGGACAAAAAGGTATAACAAGGATAGGATTTGGCAAACAGAAACCTCAACTCAGATAAGTATCCGGAAACGTCTCGCGTCGCGCAGTTCATGTTCCATCTCGGTCGAGATGTTCTACGAACTCGCCGAGGTGTTCGTCGGTTAAGGTAAGGCTCGAGCTTTAGGGGTCCACCGGGGTAAAGGCTCATTCTTTCATCGTCTTTCCCACAAATTTCAGCCAATCACCCTAGAATCGCACAAAGAACTTAGTCAATAATAATCATGTTAAAAATAATCAAATATATGAAAAGGAAATCAATCAAACAATCAAACTGCGTTCCTCAATCACAAACCAAAAGACAATCAATCAAACACTCAAAGAAAACCTTACAACTTCCTTCAAAGCCTTCAATTCGATCTTCAAAGCCAACTTCCTTCCTTCCATGAAAGATCTTCAGTCTTCCAACTTCCTTCAACTTCCAGCTCTAAGACATGCTTCCATCCAGAAAATCCATACCAATATATAGAAGAATCATTTGCCAAAAATAAAAGATCTGCAGCCAAGAATAAAAGATCTCGTGGTCAGTGGGCCGCTCGCCTCGGTCCGGCGCAACGGAAAGATCACCTCAGTCGAGGTGACACTGTAGCCATCCGAGGTGTGTCTCAGCTACGTGTAAATCTCTCTAATCTGGTGCAAAATCAATCTTATGTCCAGTTTCCATGCTTCCTAAGCCTTTCTTGTAGCTCCTCAATGCTCCATAATGTAGCTCCAACGACTCCTTAGCTCTCTTAGCTCCATATCGTTCCAAAACGTGTTATTTTCCCTACAATCACCACAAAACTAGGTGTCGACCTCGATTATTGCAAAGGTAACAAAACAACATAATGATCAAAGAATATACATCCATACATGTAGATTTATGAAGATAAAACGTCTAAACCAATCCCAAAATATAGACTATAATACATGCTATCAAATTCCACTCCCTTCTTAGCCCAACCAGATGGCACATAGGACTTTGTTGTCTACAGTGACGCATCCAAGCTAGGGTTGTGATCTGTTTTGATACAGCATGGCAGAGTGATTGCATATTTGTCTATGTACCTGAAGACGTATGAGGAGAACTACCGGACTCATGATCTAGAGTTGGTAGCGGTTGTTCATCCTTTGAATATCTGGAAACATTACTTGTATGGCGCTACATACCAAATCTTCACAGACCATAAAAGTCTGAAGTATATTTTCACGCAGCTGGAATTGAATAACCGCCAATGTAGATGGCTTGAGTTGATGAAGGACTTTGACATTGAGATTTTGTACCATCTAGGGAAGGCGAATGTAGTTGCTGACGCCTTGAGCAGGAAGGCCCTCGAGAGAAGGCGATTGCGAGACTAACTGTTCAGCCTCAACAGAAGAGAGATCTAGCGTGGCTAGAGATGGACATTCAGTTTCCTGATGAGGATGCCCATTTGAGTACCTTAGAGGTTCTACCTGATTTGTTGGGTGAGATCCAACAAAAGCAAGAGACCTGCCCAACGCTGATGAGGATACGAGATAGGATGTCTAGTGGTGATGCCCCACATTTCTCCACATTAGTAGATGGAGTGATGAGACACCGTGCTCGCGTCTATGTACCCGTAGATGCGGAGTTGAGATAGAGGATTCTGCATGAGGCTCACTCTACACCTTACTTAGTACACCCAGGTATAAGTAAGATGTATCAGGATATGAGATGTTCCTATTGATGGGTAGGGCTGAAGCCCGATGTATCCAGATTTGTGGCACATTGTGCGACTTGTCAACAGGTCAAGATAGAGCATTGCAGACCAAGAGGAGAGTTTCATCCACTGCTAGTACCATAGTGGAAGTGAGAGGAAATCTCCATGGATTTTGTGATAGGATTGAGGTTGAGCAGGAGTTTTGATGCCATCTGGGTCATTGTAGATAGACAGACAAAGATTGAACATTTTATCCCTATTCGGGAGACGTAGCCAATGAGTTGATTAGATGAGGAGTTCACAAGACAAATATTGAGCCTGTATTCCAAGGACGATCATCTCAGATCGATATGGACGATTCACCTCAAGGTTTTTTGGTAGCAGATTCATACTACCCTGGGGACGAGTCTGCACTTCATGACTACATTTCATCCTCACTCGGATGGTCATTCAGAGAGGACCATTCCGACACTAGAGGATATGCTACGAGCTTGTGTGTTGGACTGGGGACAGGGATGGTCAGATCACCTCTCATTGGTTGAGTTATCGTACAACAATTGGCATGCATCGATTGGGATGACCCCATATGAGGCACTGCATGAAGGGAGATGTCATATACCATTATGTTGGAATGAGCCTACCAGTGTTAGTGGTATAGCGCTTGAGCAGATTAAAGATGACATTGCACGAGTAGCGCTAATCAAAGAGAGGATGCTGGCTGCACAGAGTCGCTAGAAGTCGTATGCAGACAATTGGTGTCGGCCTCTAGAGTTCAGGGTAGGAGCTCATGTCTGGCTGAGCGTATCACTGACGCGTGGAGTTAGGCGTTTTGGAATAAACGGGAAGCTGAGTCCCCGATATGTGTGTCCTTTTGAGATTTTGGACAGGGTTGAGAGAGCAGCATACAGATTGGCTTTACCACTGAGGTTAGAGGGTGTTCACCTTGTGTTCCATGTGTCTCAACTAAGTGAATACATACCAGATCCGAGACACATAGTCAGCTATGATGACTTAGTGGTTGAGTCGGACCACCCTTTTGTTGGGCACCCGATTGTAGTCCTAGAGCGAGGTGTGAGACGCCTGTGTTCGAAGGACATTCCTATGCTGAGGATACAGTGGTCTAGACGAGGACCTAATGAGGCCACATGGGAGACAAATCATAGTATCTAGAGGAACTATCTAGAGTTCTATGCCGAGATAGATGCTCTTGTAGGCTTGATGAGTAGATATTAGTGCTATTTTTGTGAGTGTTATGGTTATGGTCTTATGTTCTTTGATGTGTTTTCGTGCTAGCTGTGATGTATGCATACAATCTTATTAGATAGTTTTTGCTAGCACGAGCTGTGTTTATAGTTGGACATGTTTCTTCCTCCATGCTATTTTCTAATGATTAGGGTTTAGCTGGAGATGGTAATTCCTCCATGCTATGGTTTATGGATATAGTTTTAGTGGAGAAGGTTTTCCACCACACCATTGTGTTATGAGTACGGTTTGGCTGGAGATAGTTTTCCTCCATGCCATTGTGATGTGGTTATTGGTTGGCTAGAGATGCATTTCCTCAATGCCATTGGATAGTGTAGTGATCATGTAGTTGGAGTAGGAGATTCCTCCATGCTGTGTTTTGAGGTTATAGAGTGTTATAGGTTGATACCTTTTAACGGATATGTGATACCTCCGATAGAGGGAGTATTTATACGTCGACGTATGGGTCTGAGAGGATTTGGGAACTTTTCATGTTTCGGGACAAAAATTTTTCTTAAGGGATGTGTGATTATAGGTACGATTTGTGAATTTTAACTAATGTTGATGACCTTAATAATTGATAGTATTTGACACATAACTCGCGAATATTTCATAAATGATAAGTATGAGTCCCACCGTTATGTTCCTAGCGTAATTTTGGACTTGTGGGGAAATTTTCACTTTTTCCCCGGGTAATTATTTTTACCCTCCGGTGTTACTTGGAGCATTTGGGAGCTTCAATTAATAAAAATGTAGTTTAGAGAAATGATCAGGACATCGGACATGTCCTAGATATGAAATAACATGAAAAGGCAAAACGGCCAAAAGAGTCGATATTTCGTTTCTTAGAGGCGAAAAAAGACATCGTAGGAATACGCGATTTTCGAGGCAGTTGTGGAATAATTATCCCTACAATATTTCAGATTTATCATTCTAATTTCGAGAAGTTTGGAGAAGGGCATTCAACCTGCCTTTGGATCGATTAAAGAATAATTATCGACTTCGCTAAAAGATAATTATCGTCTTCGCTATAAATAGCGGAAAATTGTTTATTAATTCATTTCCTTTCACGTTTCCTCGTAAAATCTCTGATTTCTCTCAAACTTGAAACTCAGATCTACTCTCCGTTTCTAATCCAATTTCAATTTCTGTTTGAGGTTATGGATTCCTCTATTCAATCTCTTCATATCCGTACTGAGTTTATGCATTTCCAAACTAATAGAGATCTCTTCGAGCAGATAGCTCACCAAGACGGTTCCGTCGCTCAGATTCTGGTGAATTTGTTGCAATCCAAGCGTAGCCTGCATTGTTGTGATCACAAATCTTCTTTCGGATCGTCAATCGGGTTAGTAATGAATAAGTTATGAATTTATTCGTTTTTCGTAATGCGATTTGGTCTAAATTGACCTTAGGCTTGTCAAAATGGATAATTGGAGATTCCATTATGGCCGTTATATTATTATGAGGATTATGGGTTGTTTGTTTGATTAAATATGATGACAAGTGGGTTTAGAAATTGCATGCGGACAAAACATTATTCTGGTGAAAGTTCGTTAATTTATTAAAGGTTAATTAATTGAAATAGGATTAGAATTGAGATTGAGGAATGTTGATTAGATGATACCTTGAGAGGTTTGAGGAATTGTGAATTGTGAATTGTGTTGAGATATTGAGGTTTAGATTCGAGTTGTGGTTTGCTTAGTTGAGATGTAGGACGCTGATCTCCTAACCTTAGATGATGTTGATTGTGTGTGTGCCTTGCTGATGCAGGCGCTGATCGTTTCCTCGAGGAGAAACTGTGACGTGGTACAGGTTTACGCGTATATCAGGTAAGTCCATAGGACTTACTTAGCGAGAAGTTGTGGGTTTGAGTGGTTGTGATGGTGGGGTGTGTGTGCATATTATTGTTGCATTGATAACCTAAACCGGACTAGGATGACGACCATATACACATAATTGACCCAAGTGCATTATAACTGGGCGGTGACCACCTGTCAAAGCTCGTCGAGAGTGGAGAAGGTGCTCGGAAGCCAGTAGCTCTGGGGGGAGGTAGATCCCCATGCAAAACCTGGCTTAAAGGGGGAAGAGGCGAGGTTCTTAAGGCTCCTCGTGCCACAAAAGAAGTTGAATCTGTAATGGAATAACGTAGTTAATGATTATAAAGCGGTTGTGTACGTGACATTGCATATTATGACGTGTTGGCATGTGTATGTCCTATTACTTCATTCTTATTCATTTCTGTTAGCTAATGGTTTATACCGTGTTGTAGATATTTTGCATATTACGAGGACTGCTGAGTGAGGCAGATGATGATCCGTTAAGGCCATCGGTACACTAGGTTGTGTAAGGGAGATGTGGGTGTTTTTGTGTATGTATGGATATGTGTTGCTGTTTTGTACTCGGCGGTGTTTTGTAAACCTTTGGTTGTATATATTTATATAGTTTGATGTTTTGGTTTTAATCTATTTGTGCCTTGTAGAAAGATCCGGTGAACTTCTTGTCAGGCTAGGGTCAGGATCCATTGTGAGATCCAAGTCCAGTGGCACCCCGAGTCCTGCGGATTCGGGGTGTTACAATTGTGTTCGTCAGCACGAAATTCTCAACTCGATACTTGAGCGTAATCCTCCAAGTATGAACGCTATCCCAAGCCCACAAATTCGTCTTCAAAAGGTGATGATATCATACTATCATCTTTTATATTAGGTCCCATATCTCCATAAACTACTATATATAATAAGTATCTATATATAAGACTATATAAGTCCTATTTCCACATTACTACTAATATATCGCATCCGGAAATCCATTACAACGATACAAGGTCCAAGAACGTACTATAGTCCTTCTATATAACTATACATATATTTATCAAGTTCATCACGCAACTACAATCCACATATACATATATACATATTTACATATAAACGTCAAAATCCAATAAACTAAGCTGTCGAGATCTGCGGAAGGAATGGTGGTCCGTACATTCTACCCCGGCTGACTATGCTCATGATTTGGGAAATGAAATTCTATTAAAAACTTAGAACCCTTGAGGGTTCCGTTTCCTTCTATTCGGAGTTTAGAAGATTGGGAATGCCATTGTTGTCAACCTAGGGCTCTGATACCATATTGTAATACCCCAAATCCGCGGGACTCGGGATGCTACGGGCGGAGACCTCACAATGGGTCTACCCTTAGCCTAACAACAATTTCAGTGGATCTTGCAACAAGACACAAATAAAGGTCAAAACAAAAATACATTTTTATGCAATGTAATGAAACCCGAAAGCATACAAACAAAAGACTTCAGCCGAGATACAACTCCAAAGACCAAGTGCCATACACGCGGCATACAACATACAATAAACGAAAAAAAATACACAACCCGACTCCAACAAAAACCCCTCCTAAAAATGTATGGAACTCCGGCTGCCCACTCTTTTGGATCTCTTGGCCACATTCCTATCCTGCAACGCAATCTACAACATCGGTATAACACCTTTAGCTAATATTCAAGGAATTAGAATCAAGGTGATGGCATACACACATAAATAATCATAAACACGCAACATGCTCCAAAATACATATGTCCGGTTTATTATCTTTTTATTATTAAATCATATCCCATTCTAATTTAACTTTCATTTGAACACGAGAATCACCCTTGATCTCGCCTCGGTCCCTACTCATCGTCAAGGAATGGTACTGAAACACACACCACCAAACACGCATCGAAGCTAATACAAAGAATACGAGCTAAGTAAGTCCGGAGATTTACCTCATCCCAAATGCTAACTCCCAAACACTCTCGCTTCCCTTGGGAAGAAGCCCACAACCTGCTCACAAGAAGATATATATCAACAATTCACTCAACTCAAGAAGTCTTAGACTTCTACACAAATGATCTACGCAAGATCATTTGACTCTCATTCTAGGACCACATCCTAGAATCCATAATACCCACAACACTCTTAACATATGAAAGAAACTCCAAATAGCCTATTCCCTCACAAGATCATAAACCACAACCAAAAAGGAGCAGCCTAGTGTAGGAGGTCCAACATGTTAATAATACTCAAATCCAACAAACTACAACAAGCATTAAGGGCTCCTAGGTTCACAACCACTAGATTGCATTCTCAACTATCCTATGTCCGAACCTAGCATGCTTCTATCCTATTCACTCTCTAGGATAAACGATGAACACAAACTTGAGGTAAGGTACTCACTTGGGCAACGCGAAAGAAGAGAATGCAGCCACGGAGAAGAGTTGAAACTGGACCATATTTCCAAGGCTTTGAGTTTGGATTTCTCCGTTTCTACCTTAGCTGTGGAGGCTCGCCCCTTAGGACTTCAACAATTTATTTCTTGCGGGATTCTAGTTCCGAGAGGCCATGGCGATCTTTATTTGTCCATGCCTGGAATTAAGAAACCGAAAGAGAGAGTATTGAAGGACAAGTATACAGTTAGGAACCAACACTACTGGAAGGACAGGTTTCAGTATTCCGACGATTCAGATAAGGCTGTTAAGGATTATGTTGTTGTCAAGGGTTATGCTGCTGCTAATGATGAGGTTGCAGCGACAGATGCTACATTTGACATTGAGAGTTATGTGTATGGTTTTCGTGATACTTATGCCATGGACACCGATGCACATAAGGCAAGTCCGAGCATAGTTCCGGCAGATGATGATGAGACGACTGATGACGAGTAGATAGTTGGGAGGACTAACAGGTTTCCTGGACGGCAGGGGGTGCCAATGAGACCACCGAGACATTCCGTCTTACAAGCACCTCGGCGCGGGAGCCGGCGTAGAATTGACTATTCGGAGATCTCTACACAACTAGAGGCTTTGACCACTAGTGTGAATGATTTGTGCGGTGACTTTTGAGCTTACCGTGGAGAGGCAGATGCACGCCATTTAGTATTAGAGGGGAGATGGGACGATCTATATTTTTAGACTTTTGGGACATTCTATGATCCACATGCTCCGAGATATCCACGACATCCAGCAAAATCACGAGCATAGGAGTGATTAATTTACTAGCCATTTTTACATTGTAAGTTTTTTTCTCCATCTTGTACTTGACTCTTCACATTGGGAATTTTGTGAGTTTTAAGTATGGGGTGGAGGTACTTGCAATATTATTTCATATGTCACACGTTTCCCTTATTTGCATTGCACTTCGTTTTTGTTTTGTAATAAAATTGTCACACATTTGATTATTGCATTTCATTGCATCTATTTCGAAAAATCCAAAATATAATTGAAAATTCTGGAAAAATTGTGTTCATCTAAAAATGGATATGATCTCAATGATGATAATTGTGTATGTCAATTGGCAAAAAGATGATTGTATGTTGAGATTAAATTATGACATATGTGGGCTTAAATAATTTATTTGAATTTATGTATGATTTGTATGCTATAGATGCCTTGATGAGCTTGAGAAATATTAATCTAAACCACTTAATAAGTTCTTATGCATCATATTGGAATGACTAAGGCTATTCGTTTTCTTTTCTTTCTTCTTCTTATTCACGTTTAGCACCTAATATATATTATATGCCTTCCCTTTTACCTATCTAGGAATTAGGAAGCATGCTTGTGTGAAGTGTAAAAACATTGTTTAGTGGAGTTGAAAAGTGAAGTGACGTGGTGTTAGAAAATTAGGTTTGAGGACGTCAATCATAATTATGAGGAACTCGACACCATTCAAATAGCCGGATGTTTGTGTCTTGTCAAAGTCTGATTGATCGATAGTCCTAAAGAGTCATTGTATGTGTATCCGGTTTGAGGCACCTCGAAAAAATAAGAGGTTTCCTGATCACCAAGGTTTCGGCTACAGTGAACCTATGCCATGTTCTCAAGTGAAAAAATTTAATAAAAAAGTGAGGTGAAAAGCTTATTTTCGGTGGATGTGTTGTGAAGTTATCAATGTTGCGGAGTTTATTCCTTTTTCCAAGATTTGCACCACATTTCCTATATGCATCCCACTCATAACACGTTTCGTGGCCTTTGTATTAGAAAGTCCTGAAGACCTTAATGGACATGTGTTTTGACTTGGTGGTTTAAATTGGGTTCTTCATGATTGATTTTGATATATTGCAAGTTATGATGCATGTTGTGATTTTCTTGCATAGTGTGATTATCTTTTCCATGATGTAATTCTTTTTGAACATATGATGATGATTATTAGCTATGAAACATTTTGTGAGAGCAATCTATGCATAGAACACAAACCAAAAATATTATGGTTTTCCATTATTTTTGCATATTCATAATTCATATCATCTTATATCTTAAGTTTGTGCCTTCTTCGGGATAAGCAAGAGAGAAGTATGGGGTATTTTGATGACATAAATTATGATCTATTTTTAAGTATGCATTTAGAAAGATTTTCCCTATATTTTGCAAGCATAAACATGAATTCAGAGCATTTGAGCTCATGTTTGCATACTTCGTAGAAAAGATGTCTACGTAGAATCTTGCTGCATTTGTAGGTAATTTGTCGAGTTATAGAGCGGAATGACACATTTAAGGATTAGATCATAAAGGACCATGATGAAGTATAAAAGGAAGCTAGGAACAAGAGCTGGACTGAACTCTGAAACCTCAGAGCGGACCTTGATACCGCGGAGAGAACACTTATACCGCAGAGCGGACTCTGATACAACCGGAGCGTAATCTGATACCAGCGGGCTCAAGGGTCTTTTCGGCCCAAGATTTAAGCTTTATCTTTAAGTTGCAGTTTATCATTAAGCTAGGGATTTATCTTTAAGTTGCGATCTATCTTTAAAGTTCATGCTTGTAAAACCCTAGATTTATCTCTATATATATCTCATAACGTACAACGTTATAGAGGACCCCCAACGACGACGACATCGACGGCTGGATAGCAATTGACATCTCCTACCACGCTTATCATCCAAATTTGTATCAAGAAACCCTAGAGAGCAGCAAGGAAGGAGGAGAGAAACACATTCGAGATTGAGAATCCAAGATCGAAGTCATTAAGGGAAGTTCTTTGAGTTTTCTTTAGTTTTTAAATTCTTTTGCTTTTGAATGCAAGATTTGGAGTTTTTTTTATTGATTTTACATAGTTTTCAAAGATTGATAACCTTTGTTAAGGATTGTTTACTTTATTTCAAGATTCATCGTTTTCTTTACTTTCTTGTTTACTTTATTTCAAGATTCATCGTTTTTACTCTTGTAGAGAAGAAAATCGACCTATTCTTTGAAGCAAATCAGACAATTTCAATACATGAACAACCCGATCTTATTTCTATCGTACATTTGATGCTTTATCCTTAAGCCTTGGTTAAAGATTGCCTAAATCCTAGCCTTGTTGAGCCTTTCAAGCTTATATCCAAGCTTGGGAAGAGACTTAACCGATGATTCCCTTTCTTGGTTGCCAAAGATGATGAGTTCTAGGTAATATAGGGCTCAACACCCTCTATAAGGTTTGTGTGTACCATCCCCTTGCCTTTGTGAGTTAACTTGAGACTTACCCAGTGATGGTTAGTTCTATCCCCTTAGGTTGAGTGGTTGGTTTGTGATTATACTTCCTTTCCTTAGATCTCTAGCCAATAAAGGATTCAAAACCCTTTACTAGGAGCCTTGGGTTTGGGATAGTGGATAGTGAGACTAGGGCTGTTCATCCTCGGATATCCGGGAAATTTTTTTTGTGAAAATGGTATCCGGATCCGATCCGGAATCTACTGGATATCCGATCCGAGAAGTGTAAACGGACCGGATATCCGGTGATCCAGATACTTAAAAACCTGATTCTTTAAACACACAAACTGCACTATAAACTAAAATAAAAAATCTAAATTGTACTGTAAAATCTGTATATTATATATCTGTAATTTTGTATATTGTATATCTGTAAATCTAAGTAAATATAATCTGTAAAACTGAAAATAGAAACCTGTAAACTGCACTATAAAGTATAAACTGCACTGTAAGTGTAAACTGCATTGTAAAATCTGCATTACATCAGTTTTGCAATCTGAGTCTGTAAAATTTGCATTATAGTCTGTAAAAACTGCATTAGAAAACACAAACCCAAAATTAGCATTGCTAAAATCTGCATGTGTAAAATCGGCATGTGTAAAATCAATCAGTTTTGCATGTGTAAAATTTGCATGTGTAAAACACAAACCCAAAACCAAGCAGTTTTGCAATCTGCATGTGTAAAATCTGCATTACAAAACACAATACCAAAAACAGAAATAAAATCTGCATCAAAGTATCAAACACAAACCCAAAATCAGCATTACAAAACGCCCTCCGGTACTAAATGCAGATTCGGAAGCAACTGTTGAAACGGGTATAGCAAGAACATCTCGAGCAATTCTCGAGATAATAGGATACTTCTCTTGATTGTTCATCCACCAATGAAGAATCATAAAACATGGAGTGTCACGTTCAACTGGATCTTCCAAATACTTCTCCATCTCAGTTTTATTTATGTTGTTATCAACAACCCCGGTCTCCAACTAAAATTGTGAAGTCAAATGGCTAGAAAAACTTCTAACTTTCCCTTGAACACTAGGACTACAATACAAGTCCATTGTACAAGAACTAGAAGAAGATGTTGATTGTTGGCTCACTACATGTGTTATGGTGGAAGAAGCATACTTTTCAAACAATTCATGAATAAAAAGCTTCAAATTCAAAGATAGAATTTTAGCTTTTGTATCATCATAATTTCTCTTCACAAGCCAATCCACATATCCCATCTTTCTCCTTGGTTGAAGAAGCAAGGCGACAAACAAAAAATATTTGATATTAGAATCATCTCCCCAATACTTATCATATTTCAGCTTCATTTGATGTGCCATTCTTCTATGACTTTCATCCTGACCGTTAATGCAAGCCTTAGAAATCACTAAACCAATAGCAAAAGCATCATGCATATAATCATTACAGGTTACATAACGTGATCCAGATAGTGTCAAAGTAGCATCATAAAAGATAGACAAGATAGGAAAGAAGCTGTTGGTTTTTTTCCAATCCTCATCATTTGGAAGATCACCCAACTTCTTAAGCTCTCTAACACATGCAGAATCCTTCATTAACAAATTATCAAATGCTTTCTTAAATTTCAGCGCAGATTCAAGCATAAAAAATGTTCAATTCCATCTAGTTTCAACGTCCAAACAGACCATACCCATGACACCATCATTACGGCTCAACCCCTCTTCCTCTATTCAAGTTTTGAATTAAGCAACCTAGCTAGTGATGATCTCACATACCTTACAAGACCACGGATCTTCAAAATCGAGAGATCCATATCCTTGAGATCATCTTTTACAACCAAGTTTAGGATATGAGCAACACATCTAATATGCAAATACTTACCATCCAAAATACTTGATTCCCAATGATTGAGTCTCTTCCTCAAGTAATCAACCGCTACATCGTTAGAACTAGCTTTATCAACTGTCACAACCATTACCCAAATGACCGGATAGAAGGCAAAAATTAATAATTCTCTTGTGCAGAACAAAATCAGCATCGATAAAGTGAGCAGTTAAGCACATATAATTCATGTTTTGTGCAGAAGTCCATGCATCAGTTGTAAGACTAACCCGAGAAGACAAGTTGATTAACATATATTTCATCTTTTTTCTCTCCGCAATAAAGAAGCTATAACAATCTCTAGTGATGGTAGGACATGATGGAACACGGAAAGCAAGATTGATAGTCTTACAAAAATTACGAAAGCCCTCACGCTCAACAAAGGCAAACGGGAACTCATCAACAATAATCATTTGTGCTAGAGACTTCCTAACAGCTTCTTGGTTAAAATGCCACAAAGATGGAACAACAGCAGTCTCATGCATACCACTATTACCCACAATAGTTTTGGTAGTAAGATCTAGCATCTTTTGACTTTTATCCATATTTGAAGAAAGTTTCTTACACCTAAGAAGATGATTATGCAAACAAGTAGTTCCATTTTTAGATGAAGATCCAATCATTGCATTACAATGTTTGCACTTAGCATATTCCTTTTCATCTCCATTACCATCTTACATATCAAGAACTTCATCAAAATGTAACCAAACAGCAGAAGACTTTCTTCTTTTATTACAAGAAGTAGTATCACCTAAAGAGTTTGGATTGATCTTAGGAGCCTTGGGTGGTTTTGTAGTTCTCTTCT
Organism: Fagopyrum homotropicum; assembly: GCA_033239125.1. Classification (NCBI taxonomy): domain Eukaryota; kingdom Viridiplantae; phylum Streptophyta; class Magnoliopsida; order Caryophyllales; family Polygonaceae; genus Fagopyrum; species Fagopyrum homotropicum. The sequence goes on from BSWB01000006.1 coordinate 88,470,322, forward strand.
TGTTACTTTGAGCTTGACTTTTCCCGATATTAACAACTTTGTTGTCCATTTCATCCGAATTTGTAGATGCTTTATTGATGTTGCTATCAATCTTATCAACATTCATGCTTGAAGTTGAAACAATTTACAGAAACAAAAATGTCAAAAATTGAAACAACAATACTCAGCTACTGTAAAATATTTGCACTCTGCAGTGACAATAATAATCAGCTAGTGTATAATGTATATACGAAAGCAGCACAACAACTTACCATTTATGAAACCAGCAAAACAACTTAGCAATGATAGCAAACCAGCACGACAACTCAGCTACTGTAAAATATTAGCAAACCAGCACTAGCTGCTCAGCAATGACAGCAATGAATCCAATGATAGCAAATCAGCACAACAACTCAACAATGACAACAATGATAGCAAATCAGCACAACGAATTACTAAAATTAGTACGCACCTGAGAGGCTGAGACTAGATCTAGAGCGAGGTGGTCCGAGTGTGAGCAAGACTTAGCAAATCAACACTGAGTATCAGCAAATCAACAAATCAATGAGTAAACTATACAGTATAAACTAGTAACAACAAATAAGAGAGATTAGGGTCAGAGATTGAGGTTGAACCTGAAAGCAGGAGAGATTGAGAGGCTGCTGAGTGTTGAGCGCCTGAGTCGAAGTGAGTTGCAGGCTTGCAGCAAATTGGGACGAAGGTGAAGAGTGAAGACGAGAGAGTAGAAGAAGAGTGAAGACGAGCGAGTAGAAGAACCCTACTGGTGATTGCTGAGCGCCTGAGCCGACGAAGCCCGAAGGAGACGATGGCGAGGACGCGAGGTTCGGAGTCGTCGGAGACGACAAAAGAAAGAGTGGCTGACTGGCTGAGTCGCCTGAATCGCCGTCGCCTTAGAGTTACAGAAAATAGAGGGTCGAGTGCGAGGGTGAAGTGTCTACAGGCTGCGACGACTCCAAAGTCTCCAACTCCTCATAGGAAAATTAGGGTTTGGGTTAAAAAAATGTAAAAATTTTTTTTGGGAGAGTTCGGAAGGGGAGTCGAACCGTTGACCTTCAACATGAATGAAGAAATCTGCCACTCCTTCTCACCAACTCAGCTACTCGAACATTAATGTTATAATTCATTTATTATTTTCTATATTATCGGATATTGGATATCCGGGTAAGAAAAAAACGATCCGTATTCGATCCGCATATCCGAAATTTTTTTCCGGATCGGAGCGGATACGGATAACTTTCCGTCGGATCGAGTAAATTTCGGATATCCTTGAGTCGGATCGGCAGATTATTGGCAGATCGGATATTTTATGAACACCCCTAAGTGAGACGTCCCCCGTGATCTATCCCACCTTAGAAACACCTTTCCTTTGCAATCTCAGCTATGTCTATAGATCTTTAGAAGTCTTGAATCGAAAACCACAATTGGATATCTTAATCTCTAGAATTTGCGCTATCCCTATTCTTTCATACAATCTTGTTATTTGTCTTTTATTTTCAATTGTCTAAACTAGATTTCTTTATCGCTTGATTTTACCATAGTCCTTGTGATCGACCCTATAATACTTGATTTTATTGTGATTGATCCGTAAACTACGGGTTCGCTTATTTGTTTTATTCTTGGTAAAAATTTAAGACTATTTTGCTTCATACACACGCACGTTTTGAAGCGAACAGTTCCTCCTTCGATAATTATTTGGCTAACGTATCATTCGTTTTGAAGTGATGTGAGGAAACTAATCTTTTATTGAATTGGGAGAAATGCCACTTCGTGGTTAGTGAAAGTATAGTATTGGGACACTTGATCTCCCATCATGGTATTGAGGCTGATAGGGCAAAAATTGAAACAATTGTGAAGTTTCCACCACCTAATCGAGTCATATTGAGGCTTTTATAGGGTAAAAATTGACACTTGGTCTCCAATCATGGTATTGACGCTTTTATACATTATTGATCACATCCGAGGATCAAGCCTCGTGGTGGTTCAAATTCAAGGTTCCAAGGGAAGTAAGCTTGGAAGAAAGAAGAATGCAAGGACCTTAGTTGGTGCAAGCCATGCACCGGCCGATGGTTAGCCATGATCCAAGCTCAGCTGGACCAAATCTCGTTCTATGGCCAAGCATCTCAGCCGAGATTGCCCAGTAGACCATTCGAGATTCTTGTGCAGTCAGCTCAACACTTGGCACACATCTTCTATCTTCCGACCCTTGCTTTTCCTTGGTTGAGTGACGGGTTGTATGGAAGGCTGTAGACTATTGTAGGGGGGGTCCAACTCATTCCATAGGATCCATTTGTGTGGGTGAAAGAAGGAAGAAAAGACTCCCATTGAAGAGGAGGAGGAGAAGAAGAAGAAGAAGAAGAAGAAGAAGAAGAAGAAGAAGAAGAAGAAGACACCACTTTCATAGATTTAGAGTGAGCTTCAGAGACTTGTAGTGGGTAAACATGTAAGAGACTGTTTGGGTCTTTTTGAATCTACTCTTGGAGACTTGTAAGCTTGTTTTAGATCCATTATTCACCTAAGTCTTGCTTTCATTTTCCTTTACTCTTCTTTATCTTGCTATGAAATGCATGTATGTTCACATGATGATGAATGATGTTGAGATGAATGTTATTGGCTAAGTAGCATGTGATTCTAGGGTGATGGATGGAAGGTTATGGCTAGGATGATGATAGAATGGACTTGAATGTACCTTAGGATAGCTTGCATGCTCGAACCCTAGCTTAGTTTGAGATCTCGGCCTGTTCTTCATACATCTTGGCTGAGATCCACTATGATCAACCCGAGAATCTTGTTTTGTTGATCGTATAATGATGTATCTTCATGTTAGGATATTTCAGTGTTGAAATCCTAGTTTTTGTTGAGCCTAATCTAGCATAGGGTGACCTATGTTAGTAAACTAAGTGAGAGATGAGACTTACCTGGTAATTCCCGCTCTTAGGTATAGAAGATGAAAAAAGTAGTGAGCCAACAAAGCCGTTGTTGGATTGAGTATGCTAGGATTATTGCTTAGGACTTGCCTTTTCTGAAATATACCCGGTAAGGAGTGGTTTGACCGTTAGGTAGTGATCCGGTTTGCGTAGAATTACCAACCTTAGTTCCTAGATACTTACCCGGTAATAGGACTTAGGTGCGGGACTAGTGAACATGAGACTTACCCGGTGATTGTTCCCATTAGTGAAACACCCTTTCCAACCGTACCACAACTTGTCTTTTGTTGATTAGAAGCTTGAGTCCATGTCATAACCGGAAATCCGAATCTCTAGAATCCGCTTTTCACACTTTGATCTTATATCCCGTGTTTGTGTTGTTGATTGATAACCTTGCATGATTGCGATCCTTAATTGATCACCATAAAACCCATCCAAAAACAATATGATTTTCATTTCTTTATTTCGTTCTCTTTTCTTAGCTTAGACTCATACTATCCATGATCATTGCATGATTCAATTTCACCGTAGTTTTTGTGTTCGACCTCGGAATGCTTTCCATGTAATAAATGACCCATACACTATGGGTTCCCTAGGTAGATTAGGAAAATAGATCGAGTATAAATTGTACAACTATTGTGCGCACTATCTAGGGCGAACGAGTTTTTTGGCGCCGTTGCTGGGGAACTAGGTCTGGATTGAATCATTGTGTGTGATTGTTTATAGTTCAGGTCTTTCTTTTGCTTGTGATCTTGCTTGGGTTATGTCTTTGATTTTTCAGGAAATCTCCCATTCTTTAGGTGCATGCGACGATCTCGTGGCAATGCTTTAGCTCCATTCAATCCTGAACCGGAGAATACCCTTAAAACGACATCCGAAGGTAGTAAGAAGAAGAAGGAGATGGCCGAAGCAACCCTTAGGGCTGAGTTGAATGAAGCTTTAGAGCAAATAAGGCTTAGGGATGAAGCTTTGGAAATGAGAGGAGACTTGCAAACGAGAGGCAAGAAGCTACTAGGAGGAAGATTGAGGAAATTAGGCAAGCTCTTGTGCAAAGAGAGCTTAATATTTATCAACAACTGCCTCCACCGCGGCCACAATCGGCGGTACATGTTCGGGTTGAGCCGATTATTATTAAGGAGCCATAAACACTTGGCCAACGCATGGATCCGGCTAAAAGAGTACACCATCCAAGTGTCAATTTAGGAGATCCCGCAGCTCATGACTATGAGCTTCGCCCTCAAGTGCTACAAATGATCCGTCACAATCAATTTGGAGGGATGGAAGAAGAGTCTCCACATCAACACCTAATGAACTACGAGATCTTGATTGAGACTCTAAGACCACCTAGATTGGAGAGCAACAACCATAAGATTAGGGCTTTCTCCTTCTCACTTAAGGATAAAGCCTTGGCTTGGTACCAATCCATACCACCAGTTCGAGTGGGTACTTGGGAGGAGATGACAACCGAGTTTCTTACTAAGTTCTTCCCGCCTTCCAAGACATCCGAACTAAGAGGGAACATAAATGTCTTCACATTAATGAAGGATAAGGAGAGCCTATTCAAGTCTTGGGAGATCTTTAAAGACCTCCTCCTAGATTGTCCTTACCATGGAATCCCGAAGATAGAGCTATTGAAGATATATTTTAAGGGGCTTGATGAGGATAGTCAATTCAAGCTCCAATCGCTTTCCGGAGGAACATTTATGGAGAAGAATGTGGATGAGACTTCGGAGTTCGTAGAAAAATAAGCATTGTTGATAGAGAAATACTTCCGTAGGAAGAATGATGGGAGGAAACGGGGAGCATATGCAGTAAGTGAAGTCACCATGAGCAACTACAAGCTTGATGCAATTGACAATGAGTTTAATTCCTTGAGGGAGTTGTGTGCTACAACTTTGAAGAGCCAATCAACTCCTCAAGTACAAGTGCAAGCTCAAGCAAATTTGGCTTCTAAGGAAGAGAATGTGAATTAGATGGGAAGGGGTAACTTCTATGGGGGCTACCAAGGCCCAAGAAATTATAACAACTGGAACTTCAACAATTACCGCCCCAACCACAATCATCCCGGGTTCTCCTACTCAAACCCGGATGGTGCATTAAACCCATTAACCTCAACAAGCGAAGCACCACCACCGACGGATTCACAAGAACCTCCACCCGGTTTTGCTCAACCTCTAGCAGATAGGACCGTAATGATGTTCGAACAATTGTTAGGATGGTTGAGTGGGCTTGAGAGTACTGGGACATCAATTTCCAAGGCTTAAAAGGTGTTAGAAGATCAAGTGTTCCAAAAGGCGTTTGAGACACAAAGAGATCCAGGAAATCTTCCTGGAACGACCGAGGACAACCTTAGAAGGCAAGTGTTAGCCATTACCATAAGGAGTGGGCTGAGCACAAATGATCCCTTCCCCAAGGGTGTTGACAAGGCGAAACAAGTCATGTTGGAAGAAGAACCAAAGCAAAATGAGCGAGGCAAGAGCAACGAAGATGAGCCTACATATGTGCCGCGTCCTCTATACAAGCCACCACTACCGTTTCCACAATCACGAGCAAGAGCTCGATTAGACAAACATTTCGGTAAATTCCTTGAACTTATGTCTAAATTGCATATTAGCATTCCGTTCAAGGATGCAATATTAGGTATGCCGGCCTATGGAAAATTATACTCTCCAACAAGAGGAAGGTGGAAGAGTATGGAGAAGTGAGAATGACGAAGAGATCTTCCGAGCTAATACAAATCATAAAGGAGGAGATGCCTCCCAAGCTGCGACATCCAGGGTCATTTTGTGTCACAATAGGAGTGGGAGAAGTACAATATGAAGCCCTATGCGACCTTGGCACTAGTGTAAGCTTCATCCCGCTTTCACTATGCAAAAAGATTGGGCTAGGAGAGCCAAATCCGGACAAGATGACCCTCTATATGACGGACCGATCCATCACTCACCCGGTAGGGATACTTGAGGATATCCCGGTGTAGCTCGGGAAGTTCTACGTGCCAAAAGATCTCGTTGTATTGGACATCCCGGCAGACTATCTGGTAATATCTTGGAAAGGCCATTTCTAGCGACATCCGGATGTCTAGTAGATTGCAAGAATGGAACCCTCTCAATCAACATAGAAGAGGAGCACATCAAGTTGAAATTGTCCACAATGGTGAAGGGGCTAACCTAGGTGAAAATGTCTTCAACATTGATGATGAATAGGAGTCGAAAGAAGTTATGAACTCCATCTTGATCAAGGATCGCTTAAAGAAGGTTCTTAGCATGAGCATCATGGAGGAAGGAGTTGAGGAGAATTGCAATGAAGAGGTCCAAGCCTTGGATGCAATAGCAGAGGAACCAAGTGCTGAATTTGAAGTACTCGGAGAGGAGACCAAGGCAGTCACAAATCTCCGTTTGGAAGCAGATTATCTCGGCCGAAATGGGGTATGGAGGCAACCGAGATTTTACAACAAGGATCAACCTCATACATGATCTCGGTCTAGATCATCATGGGTCAACCGAAATCCCTGAACTTCAAGAAGAAGGTCCAATTGTTGTTGATGAAGCTTCAACGTGCCTTGGTGAGTCTTCCATGGCTTTGGAATCATCTAAAGTAGAGCTATAGAGATCACATCTAACCGATAACGGTCCTCCTAAACTTGACTTGAAACCTCTCCCTTCATATTTGAAGTATGCTTTTCTTGGTTCAAATTCTACCCATCCTGTGATTGTGAATGCAGCTTTGAGTGATGATGAACTTGATAAGCTATTGACTAAATTGAAATTGTGTAGAAAAGCTATAGGCTACACCATTGATGACCTTGTTGGCTACTATCTTTGTGCATGCATAAGATATTATTGGAAGATGTTCATAAACCATCTATTGAACCTCAAAGGAGATTGAACCCAATAATGAAAGAGGTAGTAAACAAAGAGATCCTTAAATTGCTAGATGCGGGAATCATTTACCCTATTTCGGATGGTAAATGGGTTAGTCCCGTGCACGTAGTGCCTAAGAAGGATTATATGACCGTAGTAACTAATGAGAGCAATGAACTTATCCCGAATAGGACGATAACGGGTTGGAGGATGTGTATTGACTATAGGAAGCTTAATGTGGCGTGGAGGAAAGATCATTTCTCTCTCCCCTTTATTGACCAAATGCTAGAAAGGTTAGCATTCTCACTTTTGTTACCTTGACGGTTATAGCGGTTTTTTCCAAATTTCTATCCACCCGGATGACCAAGAAAAAACTACATTTACTTGTCCACGAGGAACATTTGCTTATAGAAGGATGTCATTTGGGTTGTGTAATGCACCCATCACCTTTGAAAGGTGTATGATGGCTATCTTTTCTGAATATATTGAGAATATTATGGAAGTGTTTAATGATTTCTTGGTTTATGGATCTTTTATTTACAATTACTTAGCTAACTTGTTTCGGGTCTTGAAGAGGTGTGAGGAAACTAACCTTGTGTTGAATTGGGAGAAATGCCACTTCATGGTTACTGAAGGTATAGTGTTTGGACACTTGGTTTCCCACCAAGACATTGAGGTTGATAGTGCTAAAATTGAGACGATAGAGCAATTGCCACCCCCTCCCTCGGTGAAAGGGGTAAGGAGTTTCTTAGAGTATGCCGGTTTTTACTAGAGGTTTATTAAAGATTTCTCTAAAATTTCTAAGCATCTAACTAACATATTGATGAAAGATGATGAGTTGTTTTCTCGAAGGATTATTTGGAAGCATTTTGTAGGCTGAAGGGTGACTTGATCTCCGCCCCGACTATACAACCTCCGGATTTGAGCTTACCGTTCGAAGTGATGTGTGATGCGAGTGACGTGGATGTTGGGGCAGTGCTTGGTCAAAGGAAGGATGGGCTTACACATGCCATCTACTACGCTAGCAAGACACTAGACAAGGCCCAATTCAACTATGCCACCACCGAGAAGGAGTTGCTAGCGGTGATGTATGCCTTCGAGAAATTCCGGTGGATCCTTCTCCTCCAAGAATTCACTTTCAGATTCGTGATAAGAAAGGTTCCGAAAATTGTGCAGCGGAGCACCGTTGTAGACTTCCTCCATTGGAGATTGAGAAAGATGAGATCCCGATTGGCAAGTCATTCCAGGATGAAAAATTGCAAGTCACGGAGGAGTGCCTACATAAAGTATCTAGTGGTAGTGAGCCATGGTTTTCCGACATCATCAACTACCTAGTATGTGAAGAGGTGCCTCCGGGTTTGTCCTTTGCTCAAAGAAAGAAGTTTTTCAAGGACGTGAGGCGATATTATTGGAGCGAGCCTCTCTTGTTCAAGAGAGTACCGGATAGAGTATTCCGGAGGTGTATCCCGGAAGATGAGATTGTAGAGCGTGATCCGGAATTTCAACTCTTTACCATGAGGAGGACACGCTAGCTCACACAAAACGTGTGCCAAGGTATTACAATCGGGATTTTATTGGCCTAATTTGTTTCGTGATGCACAAAATTTTGTTGTGGCATGTGACGCTTATCGAAGGACGGGCAACATTTCGAGAAGGAACGAGATGCCATTAAACAATACTGAAGAGGTTGAGATCTTCAATGTTTGGGGTGTGGACTGCATGGGGACATTCTCCTCTTCATGTGGCAACCTCTACATCCTCTTGGTGGTGGATTAAGTATCAAGGTGGGTCGAAGTAATCGCCTCTCCCACGAATGACGCCAAGGTAGCGGTGCGGTTCTTCAACCGAGTGATCTTCTCAAGGTTTGGAACAACGAAAATTATTATAAGTGATGGAGGGAAGCACTTCACCGCTAGAAACAATGAGGCATTGTTGGACAAGTATGGCGTGACTCACAAGGTGGCCACACCTTATCACCCCCAAACAAGTGGGCAAGTTGAGAACTCCAACCGAGAGGTCAAGGGGATATTAGAGAAGATGGTTTCAAGGACAAAAAAGGATTGGGCCATGAGGCTCAATTGTCTTATGGGCATATAGGACCGCCTTCAAGATACCATTTGGCACCACCCCCTACAAGTTGGTTTATAGAAAGTCTTGCCACCTCTAGGTCGAAATGGAGCATATAGCGTTTTTGGCCATTAAGTGGCTAAACTTCGATATCAACGACACTGGTGAGAAGAAATTGCTTGACATAAGTGCACTAGAGGAGCACTGACTCGACGCTTACGAGAATGCCCGAATCTACAAGGAAAGAACGATGTGTTGGCATGACAAGCGCCTAATCCCGAAAGAGTTGAGTGAAAGAGACTTGGTCCTTTTCTTCAACTCAAGGTTGCGGCTCTTTCCCGGAAGGCTTAAGTCAAGATGGACTGGCCCATATGTGGTGAGGAATATCTTTCCTCACGGAGTGGTAGAGATTGGAGGGGAGCATTGTGGTAATTTTAAGGTGAATGGGCACCGTTTGAAAAAGTACATCCGGGAAGCCCCGGTTGATGTAATAGCCCCGATTCACCTCGAGTAAGACGCTCCAGTATTTGGTCTAGCTAAAGACCTTAAAGAAGCTCTTCTTGGGAGGCAACCCAAGGGTACATATCTTTCCCTTTTCGTTTTGCATGTTTTCGTTTTTCGTTTTTGTGTGTGTGTTTTCTTTTGGTTCTTGATGATAGGATCTTGGTGTTGTGAATAGTGTTTATATTTTTGGAGGACATGTGTGGACCTCATGAGTTCATTGGGGTGAAGTGGAAGATCCGAGCACTAAGTAAAAGGTAGAGCAGAAAATAATCTCGGTCGAGATGGCTTGTGAGCCATCCACGATTTTGCTGCAGGGAGTGACCTCGACCGATACCTCAGTCTGGATTTGATGATGGTCCGAGACTCTTCTGCTGGACCATGACTTGCCTTCGAATATGCCCGTACTTCAAGATGCAATTCGCACTTCCATCTCCATCCACCACTACTCCACTTGAGTGATCCGGAATACCGAAATCCCGACATTTTACATTGTGAGGATCCTCTTACACTCTTTATTTAACTCTCACATTGGGAACAATGTGGTTTTAAGTATGGAGTGAATATTTCATGATCCTTTGCATGATCGCATCTAGGATAGTTTCGTTTGATTGTCACACGTTTCTATTTCACTTTTTGCATTGTACATACATATATCTAAATTCCAAAAAATCGAAAATTTTTAAAATTTTTGTGCTTCTAGGACTTGATATGAACCTTATGATGATTTTTTTTTGTGGATTGGCTATGGTTGGCCTTATGTGTTGAATGAATGTATGCATATGTGGACTTGAATACTTCTCTTTGATTCCTTATGTGTATGTTGATGATAATTGTTGTCTAGCTAGGATTTAGAATTGATCGTCGAAATTACATGATAGGTTCTTACACATCATCTAGGAATGATTAAGGCATTCATTTCTCTCTTCCTTTCATCTTGATTATGTTGTTCGAAGCACATTACTTGAATGAAAAATTACCTCTTTGGACCCGTCCGGGAATCAGGAGCATGTTAGTGTGTAGATTGTGTGAAAGATAAGTGTGGGGTGATGTTGTAGATGAAAGAATGTGGTGAACGAAGTTGTTTAATGTGTTGTGAAAGTGTAGAAAAAATATATAGGTTTGGGGACGTATGTTATGTTGACGAGTAACTCAGCACCATTCACATAATCGGGTGTTTGTGTCTTGCCAAAGACGGATTAACAAATAGTCCTAACGAGACTTGGTACGTGCATCCAGTGTGAGGCACCTCAGAAAATTCCCAACGACCGCTAATCACCAAGGTTTCGATTTTTGTGCACCAATGTCACTCCCTCAAGTGAATAAAAATACAAGAAAAAGAAAAGACAGAAAAAGAAGGAGAAAATAACACTTTGGTGGATGAAGAACAAAACTGAAGTTGTGGATTAGTTCCTTTCCCGGATTAGCTCCACGTGACCTAGAAAATTCCCACCTTTGACATGTTTCTTAGCCTCTTCTTTCCCAAGTCCTTAAGACCTCTATGCACATGTGTTTAGACTTAGTGATTTCGATTGGATTTTCTCATGATCATTTTGTCATTATCGATTTGTTTACATATATGTTTTCGAGTTAAGTGTGATTGTCTTTCCGTGCCTTTGTTCATTGGATTCATATTTGCTCATTCTTTGCCATGAAACATCACTATGAAGGTGATCAATGATTATAAGCACATTTCCAAAAATATTTTTTGTTTTTCCGCATTCATAACTCATGCCATCTCGTAGCTTAGGTTTGAACTTTGCTCGGGAACGAGCAAGTTGAAAGTATGGGGTATATTGATGACATGATTTATGAAACTATTTTAGGCATTCATTTAGGTAACTTTCCCCCTTATCCATGCATAGTTTTGCCTTAGATCATGACGTCTTAATCAAGTCATATTGCTAGAATGGACGTCTACACGAGCTTTTGTTGGTTTGTAGGCATTTTGGGGAGCTTTTAGACATTATTGATCACATCCGAGGATCAAACCTCGTGGCGGTTCGAATTCAAGTATCCAAAGGAAGCAAGCTTGGAATAAAGAAGAACGTAAGGACCTTAGTTTGTGTGAACCATGCACCGGCAGATGGTTAGCCATGATCCAAGCTCGCCTGAACTAAATCTCGGTCCATGGCTAAGCATCTCGGTCGAGATTTCCCTTTAGACCATCCGAGATTCTTGTGCAGTGAGCTCAACACTTGGCACAAATCTCCAATCTTCCGACCCTTGCTTTTCCTTGGTTTAGTGATGGGTTGTATGGCAGCTCAACACCGGCAGATGTAAAAGCTTTTATAAAGATGTAAGAGACAAATGATTCCAAGGATTCAAGTATCCGATTGCGGCATTCGTTTCAAGACAATCTAAAGATCAAAGGACAGAGTTGGCATTGCCATGGTTATGTGTTTCGAAGAAAGGAATAATGTACGGTGAAGTTCCATTACTCACTTATCCCTACTTAGAAGCTCTCAACCCGAAGGATGTTGAGTCTCATCAAGAAGAGTACTCAAAAAAAGGATTAACGATCAAACCACTAACAAAAACCCAAGGATATGACTCTCGAAGGTAAAGATGAAAGCCAGACTCAAACCTTAATAGAGGATGTTGAGTCTCTCTATTACCCAAATTTTGCAAACTTTGGTTACTAAGTGAAGAATCAATGATGAAGTCTCTTCTTACACTTGGAGTCTCTTTTTCGCAAACGCAAAGGTTAAATCTCAACTCTCAAGGTCTAAATGGTTAAATGTGTTCAGTCTATCATCATCTAAGCCTCAATCATCAACTATTCTCCCCAGAATCACAAGGTTTTTAGCCAATCATTTTCACTTTCAAATCAAAATCAAGTTTGAATAAAGAAACCCAAATAAAAACCAAACTTTGCATAAAATCCAATGAATCTCCAAAATCTGTAATCAATCCTTAAGAACTTCAAAAGAATATCTCAAAGCACTAAACAATATATGTTCACAAATCGCAATAATGAACAATAATCAAAGATCTCACAACTTTCTTGAATCTTCAACTCTATCTCTCTTGCGCCAATCTTTCTCTCAAAGAATCTCCAATCTCTATCGTATGCTGTCTATCTCGCGTTGTGCGACCGTCTTGGGAGTCCTTGGCTGCCAGCCGTCACAGCTGTCCAAGCTTGCCTTTCAATGTTGAAGGCTATAGGATATTTGTAGGGATTAATATAGGGTTTAAAGATAAAACCCTAAATATTTGGGCTGAATAGAAATTGAGCACGCTAGTATCACAGTAGAGCCCACTCTAGTGCGTGGTATCAGAAGATACTCTGGAATATCAGACGGTATCAGAAGATACTTTGGCGCGTCCTACGGTATCAGAGAATACTTTGGCGCGTCAGTCTCCCTTTTATGGTCTCTCATACTTCCTTAGCACTCCAAGGCTCCATTATTGCTTCCAAATCCATCGTTTTCATCTACAATTCAATCAAAGCTCGTGTAGAGCTCTATTTCCGAAATATATATGAAACAAAGCATAAAGGCACATAAATCTCTTTGAATGTAAGGAAAACTGAGGTAAAACATCCATAATATGCATGATTATAATGTCATATAATTCATATCATCAAAGCGCAACCAATCACCACACTCTCAAGTTCCCTCGGAAAAACACGCAACGCCTATTCAAGACAAGGCACACGAATCAAACCACACTCTAGTTCACTAGAAGTCTTTAGGCTTCTAGGCTCAACCTCCTCACCAAAATATAATACAAGATAACTACGCTCTCAGTCCACCACTTTTCCAACTCTCAACATAAAACCTCACACAAGGATTGCTCCCTTAAGTGTAACGACCGGATTTTTCGTTACGCTTTGATAGGGTTACAAGAGTTTTAAAAACGAAATTAAAATTTAGTGATATTAGGATATACAAGTTAATTTTGGAAGTCTTTTGATTAAAATTTAGTAATATCCTGAATTTTTATTCCGTTTAATTCCGTAGCAAACCGGATTTCGATCTTTTGATCCTTAGCTGTCTAAGTAGTCTGGACACTATATCTCAAAATTTTATCATTTTATGTAATATCATTTCACATAAAATGATAAGATTTTATTAGTAGCAAACCCTAATCTTGCAAAACCCTAGTTCTTATAATTAGTTCGTAACAATGACTTTTGACGAGACAATGACAAAGCTGAGATGAGGTCATGACAAATTCCTACAAGCAGTTGACAAGGCCGAGACAAGCTGCTGTCAAGGCCGAGACAAGTAGTTGACCAGGCCCAGACAAGCAGTTGACAAGGCCCAGACCAGACAAGCAGTTGACAAGGCCCAGACAAGCAGTTGACAAGGCCGAGACAAACAGTTGACAAGGCCCAGACCAGACAAGCAGTTGACAAGGCCTAGACAAGCTGTTGACAGCCCACACCCTACCTACTGCTGATGAACTCTTCAAGACAGCCGAGGAACGCCAGCCCAGTTCAGCAGCCTCCTTCCAGTAGCCCTACAGCTTCAAGTAGCCCAGCAGTGACGCCCAACCCTCACGTCTGTTAGGAAGCCAGCAGGAGGAACACTTTTCTCCTTCCAAATTGTAACGTACAGGATCTTGAAGATCTTCAGTTTCGTTGATTCATCCGGATTTGTAGCCTCCTTCCAGTCTTCACACATGCCCGCCCATATGTCCAAATTCATTCTCTTCTTCCCTACACGGATCTGCCTATTATAGCCTTCTGCACACAGACGCTGTGTAAGTTCAGCATCATTCTCTCCCTCTCCTTACTCCTCACGCAAAGCAACTGGTGGATTACTTCCTGCACGCTTGGGCTCGCAACAACAAGGTAACCGGCGCTCCTCTCCTCTTCTGCACACCCAGCCGGAGGCTCCTCCTTCTGGCGACCTCAAACGCAGCACCAGCAGGCTGTTTCTCTTCTGTCGATCTAGCAGCCCTTGGATACCGAGCAGCCCAAATCCGATCCGCAGCAGCCTTGGTGTTGTCTTTCCCGTGCCTTAGAGTCTCAGAATCGGGTAAGGCTTGTACCCCTTGCTACACTATTCTTTAGTCCACCTTTCCTTGCCTAACATGGACCCGTTTTCGTCTTTAAACCTACTCAGAACAACTATAGGAGAGCTGTACAGATTCATGCATTTTTCTGAGTTTTCGGAAGTGAAAAACAGTCAACTTCGGGTCAAGATTTGAGTAAGTTATACTCCTCCTTTGTTTCTGAATTTTGGATATGTTGTATTCAGTAGTAGATAGTAGATCATACTAAAATTGCAGAGGAATCCATGTTGCGGTTTGAGAGATATGGGGTTTCAAAGTTAACTCCTCATACAGTTTGTATAAATGTGCTGAATTGAGAAAAACAACATGGGATGCTGTTTTGTGGGATAGTTTTGAATAGGATTTTGATCTCTGTTGGCCTTGAATTTTGGATATGATATAGTTTACATATTTTTGTAGAACATATTAAAATTTGAGAGGAATCCAGCGAGTGGTTTGGGATTTATGATTTTTCAAAGATTGTGTCGTAAGCAGTTTTTCTGTTGTGCTGAAATTCGGTTTTGTGAGATAGTTTTAAATAGGATTTTGATCTCCTTTGCGGCTGAATTTTGGATATATTATAGATAAGATTTTACAGTAGAAGATATCAAAATTTGGGATAAATCCAGCGAGTAGTGTAGGAGTTATGATTTTTCAAAGTTAAGACTGTGTGTTGTTTGTTAAGTGTTGTAACCAACTTTAGAAATTTTTGTAGAAGTGATGGTTGAACAGTTTTAAGAAATTCTTGATCCTAGTAGTAGATGAGATATCATAGATGATCTAAGGAATTATTTCTGAATTTTTATAAGATTATTCGAATTTTATATTTGAAGCCGAAGTTGGACCTTAACGATCTTTCCGAAAATAGGGAAATGGGTAAATTGCCAGTTTGTAACCAAACTCATCTTTAGGAGTTAGAATATGACTCTTTAGTCTCAAATAAGAGTTTAGGCATGAATTAGGGAATTTTTGGAAGTTTCGAGACCAAGGGTAAAATAGTCATTTTACCATAAATTAATATTGTAATTAATTCCGTTCTATTAAGACCTACTATCTTAGAAGTCTTAGATATCCAATCACCTAGAAATTGTGCTGAAACACTTGCCTCCTTTGACAGGCCATTGAATTCCTACTGTACAGATCGATTTGCGAATTAGAAAGTCGGGATCTGATTTAGGTAAGTCCACGGACTTACTTAGCTGGCTTCTTGTATGAGTGTAATGTGTATGAGTGGTGTTTGTTAGTTATAATAAATAACGAAACCGGATTATGCCGACTTTATTATTTACATAATTGACCCAAGTGTATGATAACGGGTCGTGACATCATCTGCCTAGCTCTTGCGAGAGTCTAGGAGGTTCCCTGCGACCAGCCTAGTCAGGTAGACGCTCAGATGCATTAGTACCATTCCGCGTTGGTAAACGAGGACAGGGGCGAGGTTTGGGAATCCCTCGTGTCACAAAATAAGTATCATTAGTAATGACATATCACCTAATTAAAAGATAATAAAAAGGATTGAGTGTTGCATGTTGATTGTGTATGTTATGTGTTTGTGCTTTTACCTTTATACTTATACATAAAATGTTATCTAACGGTTTTATACCGCTTGTAGATGCCTTGCAGGTTAAGACAGTTGTAGAGAGATCCAGAGGAAATGGTCAGCCGGGTCCACGTACTCATTTAGTTGGGGACGGGGATGTCTTTTGTTCTTCATATGCGTCGTTTTAGTATCTTTCCTTGTAAGGCTGATACATATTCTCCATGTATACATTGTTTACAGTTTTCAAATGTTTTAAAGACTTTTGTGCCTTGTTGTAAGATCCAAGTAAAATTGTTGTCAAACTATGGTCGGGACCGATTGTGAGGTCCTAACTAGTAGCTCCCCGAGTTCTCAGAATTTGGGGTGTTACAATGTGGTATCAGAGCTCTGGGTTGGCAACAATGGCACTTGAAATCTTCTGAAAGACCCAATGTATAAAATAACTAGAACCCGAAAGGGTTCTAAATTTTTAAAACGGATTTATGTATTTACACGCACACATAGTCGGGTTATTGGATTAGTAGTACGTCGGACCACCATCGCTCTCTATGGATCTTTGCAACTTGGATCGATAGGAGTGAGTATATAGACTTTTTATGAGGTTTACTATTATATGTTATATACAAGTGTATGCTTATCTTGTTAGTATCCTAAAGGATATTTTATATCCTTTAGTCATGATATCATGAATCGATTATCGCCTCTTTATAAATCAGTAGCGGACTTGAAGAGTCTTCAAAACGAGGCAATGTAATTAGACCTTGAATTGAGTATTATACTCAGGTGGGCCGGTTGGTGATCCTTACAAATTATCCAGAGAACAAGTGAGTAAGGAAGTAAAGTTGTGAAGATAATTTTTACCACAAGCACAATCAGAGGAGGAAGAAATTCGTGAGTCAGTTCAGTTAGAAGGAATTGAAGGTCGTACAAGGAACTCGGACATACGAGGCCGTGAGACGGAATTAGAAGAACCATGCAAGAGACTACAAGAGTGCGGAGTAGAGATAACAATATTGGAACGAGACAAGTAGAATCGAGGTGTATGCCCCATAGACCATTAGGGGCATGACAAACCAGGATAGACAAAGTGTCAATCCGGGTGTGAGAATCTAAGGTGCACGGAATGAAGACCTACAAATGAAAATAAAAGCGAAAAGGCAGACCCCACAAGCGTGGGGAGGTTTTGACCTCCTCAAAGATATAAGAAGTTTGAAAGAAACCGCGACACCAATATCCAAAGAATGGAAGCCTGTAGCAGGGTCAACGGAGTTTCAGGAAGGCGATATTACCACCAACACTAGTGAACAAATCTGTATGGGAGAACGGCCTTGATAGATTCGAGAGTCCAGGGTAACCCGAATTATCACGGGACCTAAGCCATCAACACAGATGGTCCATGCAAAAGGAACTGCAAGTGGATGATCATTATGGCCACAAGAATTTTAAAGACGCTTACAAGCTATCGTGGAAACTTGAAACGACTATTTATGCCAGATGAATGACACAATCGGACTAGAGAAATGAAGTTAGCCCATAAGAAGCGGAAGGGTGGAAGGTAGAAGAACTAAAGAAGTATAAAAGGATTTTTGTGAGCAACTATTTACCTACTAGCTAAGGAAAAATTTTGACAGATCACAATTAACACGGAATGGAGACTTAAAACTTAATGTAAGAGCGAAAGGTAGACTTCACAAGCCTGAAGACGTTTTGTCTTCTTTCAAGATAAGAATTCTAAGAAGAATCACAACGCCGGTATCGAAAGGATCAAAGCCCTGTAACATAGTCAACACAGATTTGGAAGGAAATATTACAAACAACACCGATTAAGGAACCTGTGCTTGTGAGAATCATGTGGTGGACTCAAGAGTCCAGGGTAACCCCCATATTTAACAGAACATAGGTCATCAACACAGACGGTCCCTGTAAAGGGAGTACAATAGGGAAGTAATTAAAATTCATCAGAACAACAAGACGCTTACCATCTATCGTGGAGTGTTAGGAACGACTTTTGACGTCAAGCGAATGGTACAGTGAGACTTGAGAAAGAGAGTTGTCCCAAAGGAAGTAGAAGAGTCAAAGATAAGATGAACAAAAGAAGGATAAAAGGATTAATCGAGTAGGTGATGTGCACCAAAAGTTTATTACCAGTAGAGGTATGGAATTGAGATAAGTCAATTATAGACTGACCGATGTCAACAAAGGATGTGCAAGTAATGTTTGGTATTGACGAGTTATGTGCCGTTAAGAAGAGATGTTTGTGACTGTGGATTTATGGAGTAACTTTACCGACGCCTTAGAGGATTTCCTCAAGTAGGCAACGACAACCTTCTTGGATGAATTAAGGGAATAAAAAGAAACATTTTAAGGGTTACTTCTTGGCTAGTTAAGATTAAACTCCGGTCAAGTCAGGAAGTTTGTATCCGTGGTAGAAGAATTAAGAAAGTAAGCGGAAGGAGTTGTTTTTCAATGGTTGTTTTATTTTCTTAAGGCAAGTAATTAAGGTACTTGGTACTTCATCCGTATAAGACTCATGGTGTAATTGTAAGAAAGAGTTTTGGGGTCACTCATTTTTATACTTACAGAAAATGTTCTTATGATTTATGAGTGACAACATAATTATCAGAGTAGCGCAGCGGAAGCATGGTGGGTCCTAACCCACATAGCTGAAGTTTAAGATGATGATAGTCGGTGAAATGCATTTCGCTTGGAAGGAACGTCAGATAGGTTACGTAGAGTGACTGAAAATATTGTACGGGAGTTGTATCACCGTGAAGTTAGACGGAAAAGTATGTGCATGTAAGAGGGTATAGAAGGAGATTAGTACCCTATTATGGATTCAAGTGAATAATGACGGCTTGTTACATGTTGTCAGATAACTAGTTCGGAATCCAAACGTAACAGAGTATTCTAGAGTGAGCTTTCGTGATGGATTGAGGAAAGAATTAATGATGTAATACAAGTATTGTGTTTGGCTTGCACTAGAAAGCTCAAAGTGAGTAACTACCATCCTGAGTCGAAGATACATAAGAAAGAGAAGCAACAATAGCATACTTGCAATCTAGTAACCGTTCAGAAAGAAAGCATAATCTCGGAGTAGATTTTCTGTGTAATGTTATGTCAGAACAGAGCCTAGTTACGTTTTGAGTGAGAGGGATATTATTAGTCCGATAAAAGTAGAGGATACAAGAGTTCAATGTTGATGGTGTGTTAGCGTTTATCGAGTATTTATGATCAAATAACGGTGATATAAGATCACTTTGTGTCTAATACCGTCATTCCGGACATATTCCATGTCACTTAAGATCGTGGGAAATGCGTTGAAAGCCTAGGTTAGAGCTAATGATATATTAGAGATCTATAAATAATATAATAATGCCAAGTGAACAAAGATGATGACCACTAGATTTGATTTTTAGTTGTCTCGAGTGTTAGACTTGAAAAGGGTAAAGGTGACGATTCCTTACCTGAGGAATAAGATGACTGAGTAATATTAAAAGACAAGACCAAGTGGGTCGTGATACGAAAATCGTTGGGCACTTGGGAAGTGTTCGTGGATGTCCAAGACCTTTGGCTTTAGTGTGTAGTCAGAACCTTTTCAGAAGGCCGGAAGCAAGTGGTCATAACGAAGGGAAGAAAGTGAATAGATTATTTTTTGTAGGGTCATCAAAGGATCTGGAAGTGATTTGTGTAAGGAAAACCATTGGAAGTTTTAAAGCGGTTTAAAAGTGACTGATGGACTACTTTTCCTCACCCTATTGGAGAGTGTATCTTCCGTTTTCCACGGAGACTATGTTTGGGAACTGAGTTTGAGAATTTCAGTTGGAGAGATACCTACCCGACACGAGTTAGGTCATCAGATTAGAGGATCAGACAGTTGAGCCGGATGATACCGGTTAGATATCCGGTAACCACTCTAGAACGTGGTAGCAAGCGCTTGTGATCTAAGTACCTGAAAAGATTTAAGATTTAGTGGTTTTATGAAAAGCCGATAAGGCTACCTAAGATATTGGGGATAGTAAGAGACGTAACATTTCAAAGACTTATGTAACGATAGTTATAACCTCGGGAGTGACTAGTTAGGGCTTGACCTTGTATGTGTGATATTGTTTGATTGCTTGTTTATTTCATGATTTAGTGTTTAGTCAGTGATGCGTTCTTTTGGTAACCTTGATGTGCGGGATACTTAGATGTGGAAACGAAGAGAGTTTTGTGTAGTGATCAAACACACCCATTTGGTGTCTTAAAGGACGATCAGGATTGTCTTACCCTAAGTTTCGGGACGAAACTTATTTTGAGGGGGATCTGATGTAGCGACCGGATTTTTCGTTACGCTTTGATAGGGTTACAGGAGTTTAGAAAACAAAATTAAAATTTAGTGATATTAGGATATACAAGTTAATTTTGGAAGTCGTTTGATTAAAATTTAGTAATATCCGGAATTTTTATTCCGTTTAATTCCGTAGCAAACCGGATTTCGATCTTTTGATCCTTAGCTGTCTAAGTAGTTGGACACTATATCTCAAAATTTTATCGTTTTATGTAATATCATTTCACATAAAATGATAAGATTTTATTAGTAGCAAACCCTATTCTTGCAAAACCCTAATAATTAGTTCGTACGACGACTTTTGACGAGACCATGACAAAGCTGAGACGAGGTCAGGACAAATTCCTACAAGCAGTTGACAAGGCCGAGACAAGCTGCTATCAAGGTCGAGACAAGCAGTTGACTAGGCCCAGACAAGTAGTTGACAAAGCCCAGCCCAGACAAGCAGTTGACAAGGCCCAGACAAGCAGTTGACAAGGCCTAGACAAGCAGTTGACAAGGTCCAGACAAGCAGTTGACAAGGCCGAGACAAACAGTTGACAAGGCCCAGACAAGTTGTCGACAACCCACACCCTACCTACTGCTGATGAACTCTTCAAGACAGCCCAGGAACGCCAGCCCAGTTCAGCAGCCTCCTTCCAGTAGCCCTACAGCTTCAAGTAGCCCAGCAGTGAAGCCCAGCCCTCACGTCTGTTAGGAAGCCAGCGGGAGGAACGCTTCTCTCCTTCCAAATTGTAACGTACAGGATCTTGAAGATCTTCAGTTACGTTGATTCATACGGATTTGTAGCCTCCTTCCAGTCTTCACGCATGCCCGCCCATATGTCCAGATTCATTCTCTTCTTCCCTACACGGATCTGCCTGTTGTAGCCTTCTGCACACAGACGCTGGGTAAGTTCAACATCTTTCTCTCCCTCTCCTTGCTCCTCACGTAAAGCAACCGGTGGATTATTCCTGCACGCTTGGGCAAGCAACAACAAGGCAGCCGGTGCTCCTCTCCTCTTCTGCACACCCAGCCGGAGACTCCTCCTTCTGGCGACCTCAAACGCAGCACCAGCGGGTTGTTTCTCTTCTGTCGATCCAGCAGCCCTTGGATACCGAGCAGCCCAGATCCGATCCGCAGTAGCCTTGGTGTTGTCTTTCCCGTGCCTTCGAGTCTCAGAATCGGGTAAGGCTTGTACCCCTTGCTAGAGTATACTTTAGTCCACCTTTCCTTGCCTAACATGGACCAGTTTTCGTCTTTAAACCTACTCAGAACAACTATAGGAGAGCTGTACAAATTCATGCATTTTTCTGAGTTTTCGAAGTGAAAAACAGTCAACTTCGGGTCAGATTTGAGTCAGTTATACTCCTCCTTTGTTGCTGAATTTTGGATATGTTGTAGTCAGTAGTATATAGTAGATCATACTAAAATTTCAGAGGAATCCATGTTACGGTTTGAGAGATTTGGGGTTTCAAAGTTGACTTCTCATACAGTTTGTATAAATGTGCTGAGTTGAGAAAAACAGCATGGGATGCTGTTTTGTGGGATAGTTTTGAATCGGCTTTTGATCTCTGTTGGCCTTGAATTTTGGATATGATATAGTTGACATATGTTTGTAGAACATATTAAAATTTGAGAGGAATCCAGCGAGTGGTTTGGGATTTATAATTTTTCAAAGATTGAGTCGTAAGCAGTTTTTCTGTTATGCTGAAATTCGGTTTTGTGAGATAGTTTTAAATAGGATTTTGATCTCTTTTGCGGCTGAATTTTGGATATATTATAGATAAGATTTTACAGTAGAACATATCAAAATTTAGGATAAATCCAGCGAGTAGTTTAGGAGTTATGATTTTTCAAAGTTAAGACTGTGTGTTGTTTGTTAAGTGTTGTAACCAACTTTAGAAATTTTTGTAGAAGTGATGGTTGAACAGTTTTAAGAAATTCTTGCTCGTAGGAGTAGATGAGAAATCATAGATGATCTAGGGAATTATTTCGAAATTTTTATAAGATTATTCAAATTTTATATTTGAAGCCGAAGTTGGACCTTAACGATCTTTCCGAAAATAGGGAAATGGGTAAATTGCCAGTTTGTAACCAAACTCATCTTTAGGAGTTAGAATATGACTCTTTAGTCTCAAATAAGAGTTTAGGCATGAATTAGGGAATTTTTGGAAGTTTCGAGACCAAGGGTAAAATAGTCTTTTTACCATAAATTAATACTGTAATTAATTCCGTTCTATTAAGACCTACTATCTTAGAAGTCTTAGACTTCTAATCACCTAGAAATTGTGCTGACACACTTGCCTCCTTTGACAGGCCACTGAATTCCTACTGTACAGATCAATTTGCGAATTAGAAAGTCGGGATCTGATTCAGGTAAGTCCACGGACTTACTTAGCTGGCTTCTTGTATGAGTGTAATGTGTATGAGTGGTGTTTGTTAGTTATAATAAATAACGAAACCGGATTAGGCCGACTTTATTATTTACATAATTGACCCAAGTGTATGATAACGGGTCGTGACATCATCTGTCTAGCTCTTGCGAGAGTCTAGGAGGTTCCCTGCGACCAGCCCAGTCAGGTAGACGTTCAGATGCATTAGTACCATTCCGCGTTGGTAAACGGGGATAGGGGTGAGGTTTGGGAGTCCCTCGTGTCACAAAATAAGTATCATTAGTAATGACATATCACCTAATTAAAAGATAATAAAAAGGATTGAGTGTAGCATGTTGATTGTGTATGTTATGTGTTTGTGCTTTTACCTTTATACTTATACATAAAATGTTAGCTAACGGTTTTATACCGCTTGTAGATGCCTTGCAGGTTAAGATAGTTGTAGAGAGATCCAGAGGAAATGGTCAGCCGGGTCCACGTACTCATTTAGTTGGGGACGGGGATGTCTTCTGTTCTTCATATGCGTCGTTTTAGTATCTTTCCTTGTAAGGCTGATACATATTCTCCATGTATATATTGTTTACAGTTTTCAAATGTTTTAAATACTTTTGTGCCTTGTTGTAAGATCCAAGTAAAATTGTTGTCAAACTATGGTCGGGACCCATTGTGAGGTCCTAACCAGTAGCTCCCCGAGTTCTCAGAATTTGGGGTGTTACATTAAGGATCTAATCGAACACATCAACATGTCACCATCGAGACGTACACAATTCACACAAGGCGTCTAAGGGTTCAGCCACTATATGGCATTCCAGTTCAACTACCCTAAGCCAGCCTAGCATGCCCGAAGTTAGATCAAATCTAAAGAATGGAAGGAGGAGAAGAATGTACAAGATTCGGGACTCACTAGTACAAAACCGCCCCCGCGACTAACTGAGGTACACCTGCGCGTATTTGGGTCCGCCCCTGCGGCTGATGTCTAGAACGTCTGTCTGTTGAGTTCTTTGACTATGCATCCGGCCTCTTCGATTCTCCTTTGGTGCTATGGACGTCTTCCCACCTCCAACACAAGGTCCTAGCCTCCCTCAAAGGTCTAGCTTCATCACCTTAAAATCAAGACAACGATAGATCGTTGAGCATAGATCCATGAAGATCTTCCATATAAGCCATGGGAAGAGGAAGGAGGAAAGAAGAGGAAAAGAGAGAGAGGAAGCAGGCTTACCCTTGTCATGTCACTACAATCCCGGCCTCAAGGAAGATGGATCGAAGCCAGAGCAAGAAAGGAGAAGAATGGAGAAGAAAAGAGCAAGAGGGTGATGTCTTGGAAGAGGAAAACAAGTAACGTGAATGGAACTGAGAGGGAGAGGAAAGGTGGTTGCATAAAGAAGTGGAATGGCAAAGGATCCTCAGCCATGAACTCCCCCAACATTAATAAGGCAGGATATAAAGGTAGAAAGACGAGAGGTTGACGGAAATGCTATTACCCTGCGCTAGCGTGTCACCGCCCCTACAGGACTCCTAGCCACACCTGCGACCTGCTCGACTGTGCCCACTAAGACGCAAGGGCGTGTGCCCTTGCGCACAGCTTCCAATTCTCCTTTAAAACTATCGAAAACGTAACAAAAATTCCGGTCGTTACATCAAATCCCCCTCAAAATAAGTTTTGTCCCAAAACTTAGGGTGTACTAACCGAGGTCATAAGACGCAGACAATCCCCATGACTAAACAAGTTTCCACATCAAGACCACCTAAGGATCACATACAAGCATATCAAAAATACCACACACACAATCACTGAAAGCAACCAAGGCATGGATGTAGAACTAACCAGACAGTCCAATAGACGTCTCTAGACCTACGTAAAACTCGGGATAGTTCTGTCGGATACTATCCTCCGTCTCCCAAGTAGCCTCGTCGATTGCTCGTCTTGACCACTATACTCTCATCATGGGTATTACCTTCGTTTGAAGGTGTCTTGTTCGCCTCGAAGCGTGCGTGCAAATAAGATTTAAATTTATAAAACTAGAATCAAGGAAGCGAACCCGTAGTGAACGGATCGGCGTAGTAAAGAAAGAATTCCAGAGTGTCGAACTCAGGGATTTGGGGGGAACAAATTCAGTTCGCAAATTGTCAAGCAAGTAAATGTAATAAGCTTTGCAAATATTGGGAAAACAACAACCCTAAAGATCTAGGTATCTAATTGTGGCAATCGATTCAAGATATACTAAAGAACTAAGGACAAAGTTAAGAGTTGCAAAGGTATGCTAAGGTAAAGCACTGTACGGTGAAGTTCCAAGGCTTTATATGACTTATCTAGAAATACTCTGTATAAGGGTTGTTGAGGCTTCAGTATAGAAAGGATCTAAAGACAAGAATTAATCTCAAATACCTAAACTTGTAACCCAAGGATCAAAACTAACTAGAACGATTAAGGTTGTGACACTCGAAATTGAAATAGAGGGTGATGAGTCTCACTACTACCTAGAAAAGGGCAAGCCAAGACTTGATTAAAGCTAATCTTTAACCTTGGATCAAAGTAAAAGCAAAGTTCGTAAACTAGGGTAAATCACGGGTAGATCTTGAGTTCCACGGCCGTGGAAGCTCAAGAACAGACCCTGATCTTGGTTCGTCGACGAGATCTCTCTAACTCTCAGGGTCCAATCAATTTACGGTCGATCTATCATCATCTAAGCGACAACTATCATCCCTTCACCTTAGAATTGGTAAAGGGTTTTATCCAATAACCATTGTCATGATATCAAAAATCAATTTAGGAAGAATGAAAGATGAAAACCCTCGAAAACTCAAATACAACTCAAAGTCAATCTCAAATCCAAAACACCAATCGGAATATTCAATGGATTCGGAATATAACAGAAAACCTCACAAGATCTAAGGCAAGTATGAAGAACGGGATGTCAATCCGTCTTCAATATCAAAACCTAAAAAAGGGGCGCAACTTCCGCCACACACGATCTTCAGGAATCCAATTTGCCGTTGCTTCCGCCACGTTCCTCGTGAAGCCCTCAAAGCGATGATACTCAAAACTCTCTCCTCTCGCCTTTTTATAAGACGGGGAAAAATAACCGTACCGGCCCATTAGGTAAATGATGTGGCAATAATTGGTTCGTCAAAAGATCGCCTAAATCACGGTCTCAAGGGATTTCACGACCGTGGTTTAGGGCGTGAAATTGGGTTACGGTTGCTCTCATCTTCCACGACCGTACTTTAGGCCGTGTAACTCTGTGGAATGCTCCACGCTCATGATGCCAAGATCCACGGCCGTGGTTTAGGGCGTGGACTCTTTTACGGCCGTATTTTAGGGCGTGGAAGTGTAAATTGCTTGTGATTTCCTTTGTGTCGTGCCATTCCTCATCCTAGCATCTCCCTTGGCTCCTTTGATATGTTCCTAATCCTTGGATATGCTCGAATCCTCTCCTATCTCTCTCAATTGGTCCGGTTTCAGCTCTTATTCACCTATAATCAACACAAAGCTAGTGTAGACCTCTATATCGAAAATATAGATAAACAAGCTAACAAATGCTTCAATGCCTTATCAATGAACACTATATTGAATGAAAAACAACTAGAATAAGTGCCTAAAATATCGCAATATTTCATGCTAACAAAATACCCCATACTTGCCACTTGCTTGTCCCCAAGCAAGGTCTTTTGAAAGCTTAGAACATAAGTTAGGATGAAATATGCATGCAAACTCAAAAACAAAACATCTTTTAGGTAAGTGTGCTTCTAGTCAATAGATCATTACCTTGCTTCATTCACTCTTGAAACGCTTATATACGTAACCAAAGAATGTAAATCAAAGAAACATCATGAGTTGGTTAAACTTCAATGTAAACATCATAACCTTCAAGCATTATAAAAATCAAGCATAAGAAACTACAATTTAGATCACCAAGTCAATTAACATTCTTTTGGTCTTAAGGACTTCCAAGTAAGGTCTAGAATGCGGAAGGGAAGGAAACTTATAAAGGATGTGGTGCATGAATCCGGGAAAGTGGACCACTAACTCTTTTTCTTTCTATTTTGATTTGCAATACCATCAACTTTGAGCTTTGCTCTCTTCTTTTCATATCATTTTTCGACTTTACTTTTGGAGTTATGGACAGCGGTGCACAAAACCGAAGCCTAGGAGATTAGCGTTTCTCAATTTCGAGATGCCTCAAACCCTTGATGCACATACCATAATCCGCTAGGAATATCGCTCAATCCGACTTTGCCAAGACACAAATACCCGGCTATGTGAATGGTGCCGAGTTACTCATCGTCATGATTGACTTCCCCAAACCTATTATTTCTATTCTTTGAATGCAAACTATTGCTTTCATGGCCCTCCCACATCAAACATGCCAAAACATAACTCCTCCAAATTCCCGGATAGGTAAGGGAGACAATTATTTCATTGAGGGGCTAAATAAATAAAGAAAGGAGAAAGAAAGATTGAATTGCCTTAATCATTTCATAAAGAAGTAAAAGAACTCATCATATGATTTCAACTTCGATTTCTCAATATGATTTAGATAAAACTCTTCACAT
Organism: Fagopyrum homotropicum; assembly: GCA_033239125.1. NCBI lineage: Eukaryota > Viridiplantae > Streptophyta > Magnoliopsida > Caryophyllales > Polygonaceae > Fagopyrum > Fagopyrum homotropicum. The sequence goes on from BSWB01000006.1 coordinate 88,497,474, forward strand.
TATGAAACTTGCAAGAAAGGATAATCAACACATTCAATTCCTTTTCAATTCATTATACGTCTAGGCATACAATTGTCATCTAAAGCTCAATCCGCAAGTAGTAATTATCATAGAAATCATCTCAACACTTAGAAGCACAAAACCTTTTAGAATTTTTCAAAATTTTTCACATTTTTATGGGTTTTTCGAAAGCTTTTTCATGCAATGCAATAATGAAACGTGTGAAAATGGAATGAAACATGCAAAGTGTTCTCGAATCAAGGCAAGCAAAGTGAGTAGAGTTATTACAAACGATAGTCACACCCCACCCCATACTTGAGACAAACATTATCCCTAATGTTCAAAAAGAAATAAATAAAAGAAAGAAAAGAAAAATGAACTCACTAGAAGGCGGTAGAGTGGCTGAAACTGTCAATCATAAAACCTTGTCACTACGGTGGAGGCGGTGGTGGAAAGGGGAAGAAGCTGGAGTCGAAGTTCCGCCATACGGAAGATGAAACCTCTAGTCATAAGGCTCTTGAGACCCAAAGGTCTCGCTGCTATCCTAGTACAAGCGGAGCAGTCAATCCCAAGCTGCGTAGCTATGTGGGTCACTATCCCACCATATCCAATGTTCCCGGCCCTCTTGTTCTTAAGCTTGCTAATGGTGGAGGCTAAGAGGGTGGCACAGTCGGCAGGTCTACCATGTAGCATGGCGTAGAGGAGAAACAGCTCATCGGTCTTAATCTTTTGCGGGGTCTCGGTCCTGGGGAATAGGCACTCGGAAAGGACCCTATGATCTATCTTCAAGGCTAAGTGGTAGATGAGCTTAGCCTTGGTATCAACCGGTTGCCAGCGGTCCTCGCTAGCGTAAATCATAGCAATCTCCTCCCAAAAATCCTTAGCGTAAACACCGCTAGGGAAACGACCATTGAAGGTCTCATGGAACCCAAAGAAGGCTCCGAACTGCTGGATGGAGAACTCATAATCCGTCTCCATTAATCTAAAGGACACCGTCCTATCCATATGGCTATGCTCGAAGGATATAACAAACTCCCTCGTAATCTCCTCATAAGCATCCGCTCTAATAGCGGAGAAAACAATCAATCCGGCTCTATCCAATAGCCATGTCAAATCATTAACCACATTAAGTGGCTCTAACTCCTCTAGCAAGAGGTATCTTGGTCCAATGACCGGTCTTTCCTCGATCTTCTCTAAGACATCGAGGTAGTTAGGGGGAATGGTGGGGATTCTAGGGCGTGGAGGTGATGGTTCACTAGGAGGGTTATGGGAAGAGGAGGAACTATCACCCTTTCTCTTCTTTTTCTTTCCTGCACTTCGTGTAAACATTTTACCAAAAACAGAAAAAATCACGGTATGTTCGTCCTATTTCACAGCCGTGGATGTCCCAGAGACCGTGATTCGTCTCAGAAATTCTCAAATCTCAATTAAATCAATAGCAATCTCAACAGAACCTATCCTAGACTAATTCCAATCTCAATCCTATGCAAATATTCTAAGTTCTTGCGGAAATTTAACCCAAATTGACAAAGGAGAGAAGAATAGTAAAAACCTAGGTTTTTGGATTTTTGAATCCAAATTCCGCTTTCTTGATGGATTGTTCGGTTTTTTTGTCAATTGGATCTTGTAGAGGAATGAACTTGCTCCACTTTTGCACCAAGAATCGTTCGAAACGATTACCGAATGAAGAATTGCGAGTGGGGGAAGGTTGTCGGTGTTTAGGGCGTTGAAAGAGGGGTTTTGTGGTGTTTTTGTGAAGGAAGGTGGTTTATATAGTGGCTGTAAAATTTTTTGAAAATCACGGTCACTCGGGGGTTTCCACGGCCGTGGAATTGTACGGAACCGTGTTTTTTGGTGATTTTTCTCAGATTTTGAAGAATTACGGTCACTATAGCATCCACGACCGTGGTTTAGGGCGTGAAACTCTCTGTAATGTGCCAAAATCCGAGTTTCGTCAATTTCCTTCAAGTTTTTCCTTTCCCATTGCCTATTCCACTGCTCCTACATCCAAAAACACAACATACCGGAAGGTATCGAGGGCAAAACAAAACAAAAAACGTCTAAACTAATCTAATCTAAGAATGACAAACAAAAGCATAAGTGCAATACCTTGGGTTGCCTCCCAAGAAGCGCTTGTTTAAGGTCCGTAGCTAGACCGTACTTGCACCTATTCGAGTGCGGTAGGCGCGAACTCCTCATCTTGGAGTTCCGGTGAGTATTTCTTGAGTCGTTGACCGTTCACCTTGAAGCTTCCGCCCTTTTCACCCTATACTTCAACTGCACCATGGGGAAAAACACGTTTGATTAGATAAGGTCCGGTCCAACGAGATTTAAGCTTACTTGGAAAGAGCTGAAGTCTCGAATTGAAGAGGAAAATTTGATCTCCTTCTTTGAGGTCCTTTGGAATGATATGCTTATCATGCCAACGCTTCGCTCTTTCTTTGTAGATCTTGGCGTTTTCGTAGGCGTTTAAGCGAAGTTCTTCAAGCTCGTTAAGGTCCAAGCGGCGCTTCTCGCCCACTTCCTTCATACTGAAGTTCAACCACTTTACCGCCCAATACGCCTTATGTTCTAGCTCTACCGGTAAGTGACAAGATTTCCCATGAACAAGGTTGTATGGTGTTGTTCCTATGGGAGTCTTGTATGCAGTCCGGTATGTCCACAATGCATCATCTAGCTTCAAAGACCAATCTTTCCTTGTCCTCGAAACTGTCTTCTCTAGGATTCCTTTAATCTCCCGGTTCGAAATCTCCACTTGTCCACTCGTTTGTGAATGGTAAGGGGTGGCGATCTTGTGAGTCACCCCATACTTAGCTAGTAGAGCTTCGAATCGTTGGGCAATGAAGTGAGAGCCTCCATCACTAATGATAGTCCGTGGTGTCCCAAATCGTGGGAAAATAGTCTTGTTAAAGAACTTAACCACAACCATGGCATCATTAGTAGGGGAGGCAATTGCTTCAACCTATCTCGAAACATAATCTATAGCTAGAAGTATGTATTGGTTTCCACAAGATGATGGGAAAGGTCCCATGAAGTCTACTCCACAAACGTCAAAGATCTCTACTTCCTGAATGTTGTTAAGAGGCATTTCGTTCCTCCTAGATATATTCCTTGTTCTTTGACAAGCATCGCAGTAGGAAACAAAGGTTTGCACATCTTTAAATAAAGTAGGCCAAAAGAATCCAGATTGCAATACCTTAGCGCTAGTCTTGTTCGAGCTAGCGTGTCCTCCACAAGGTAGTGAATGACAATGACGGATGCCACTTTGCATCTCGTCTACTGGCACACATCGTCGAATGATGCCGTCAGGGCCTCTCTTAAAGAGGAGAGTTTCATTCCAAAAGTATTTTACCGGACATCCTTAAAGAACTTCTTCCTTTGTGCATAGGATAGTCCGGGTGATAATTCCTGGCAAACCAAATAGTTAACAAAATCAGCAAACCATGGTTCATTACCTTTACTAATCTTGTCGATGCACTCCTCTATGATGTGTAAATGCTCTTCCGGAAAGGAGTCATCTATAGGTAGATTATCGTCCTCTATATGTGGTAGACGACTCAAATGATCCGCAACCGAATTTTCCGAACCCTTCTTGTCGCAGATCTCTAGATCGAATTCTTGTAGGAGAAGAATCCATCTAATTAGCCTTGTTTTGCATCCTTCTTTGCAAGTAGATACCGGATCGCAGCATGATCCGTGTATACAATCACCTTTGCACCTACAAGAAAAAAAAGAACGAAACTTTTCAAATACATATACAATAGCTAGAAATTCTTTTTCGGTAGTGGCATAGTTAAGCTGCGCTTCATCTAGCGTCTTGGTAGCATAGTAGATAGCATGGGTTCGTCCTTCCTTATTTTGCCCAAGCACAGCTCCTATAGCTACGCCACTTGCATCACACATAACCTCGAATGGAAGATTCCAATCCGGAGGTTGAATGATCGGGGCTGAGATTAGAGCTTGCCAAATCTTATGAAACGCATCTAAGCACTCCTGCGAGAAATCAAAAATTGCATCCTTCATCAATAGATTAGTAAGCGTTTCTCATATCTTAGAGAAATCCTTTATAAAACGTCTATAAAATCCAGCATGTCCTAGAAAGCTTCTTATCCCCTTCACCGAAGATGGAGGAGGCAGCTTTTCTATAGTCTCTATCTTAGCTTTATCTACTTCAATCCCTCTACTAGAGATCAAGTGTCATAATACAATGCCTTCTTTCACCATAAATTGACATTTCTCCCAATTAAGAACTAGGTTAGTGTCTTCATACCTTTGTAGCACAAGAGAAAGGTTAGAAAGAAAATTATCGAAAGAGGAACCATAAAGAGAAAAGTCATCCATGAAAACCTCCATGATCTCCTCTATGTACTCCGAGAAGATAGCCATCATGCACCTTTGAAAGGTGGCTGGGGTGTTGCAAAGCCCGAACGGCATTCTCCTATAAGCAAACGTACCCCACGGGCACGTGAATGCGGTCTTCTCCTGATCGTCCGGATGTATCGGGATCTGAAAGAAACCACTATAACCGTCAAGATAATAGAAATGTGAGGGTTGTGCTAACCTCTCAAGCATTTGATCGATGAATGGTAATGGGAAGTGATCCTTCCTCGTTGCGTTGTTTAGCTTGCGGTAGTCTATGCACATCCTCCATCCCGTCAAGGTTCGTGTAGGAATGAGCTCATTGTTCTTATTGGTGATGACCGTCATTTCTCCCTTCTTTGGAACAACCTATACGGGACTTACCCACTTGCTATCGGAGATAGGTAGATGATACCTGCATCAAGTAGTTTAAGAATTTCCTTCTTGACAACCTACTTCATGGTCGGATTTAACCGCCTTTGAGGTTGTCGCGAAGTTCTAAAATCTTCTTCCATTAGGATCTTATGCATTCATAGTGAAGGCTTAATTCCTACTAGATCCTCTATAGTGTAACCTAAGGCTTTCCTATGTTTCTTAAGAACAACCATAAGCTTACTATGTTCATCTTCACTTAGATCGGAACTAACAATTACCGGAAAGGTAGAATTAGATCCTAGAAATGCATACCTTAGATGTGCGGGAAGTGGCTTCAATTCCATCACTATTGGACTCTCTAATGGCTCTTAAGGAGTGTCCAATGCTTCCTTTGAAGTTTCTAAGGGTATAGAAGTTCTTGGAGAGGAATCAAGAGAAGTGGTAGAAAGAACGTAATTGTCCTCACATTTTCCCAAAATTACGGCACCTCTGTTTCCTCCACGGCCGTGGTTTAGGGCGTGGAAGTCAATTACGGCACCTCTGTTTGTTCCACGGCCGTGGTTTTGACCGTGTAACTTACTGGAGTCCTGTGAATAGCTAATTACGGTCATGTTGGTGGAAACCACGGCCATGGAATAGCACGATTGGCCGTGATTCCTCACGTTTTCTGACCCATCGTAGAGTTTTTCGAATTCTTCTTCATACACTTCCTTTTGCTCCCCTAAAGCTTCAATTTCCTCATTGCAATCCTCTTCTTCTCCTATGTCCATAATGCTCATAGTGATCACCTTTTGCAAGGGATCCTTGAAGAGAATCGAACTTACTTCCTCTCTAGATAGCTCTTCGTCATGGATATTAAATATGTCCTCTTCAAGAGTTGGTTCTTTCATCAAAGTGGAAAGAACGAACTCTACCTTTTCCTCTCCTATGTCGAAGGCAAGTCTAGCATTCTTGCTATCAACCATACAACCGGATGTTGTAAGAAACGGTCTTCCGAGCATGATCGGGACCGGACTATCTGCAGGAATGTCAAGCACAACAAAATCTATTGGAACATAGAACTTACCAAGCTTGACCGGGACGTCTTCAACTATACCGACGGGGCGAGTTATTGATCAATCCGCCATATATAACGTCATCTTCACCGGTTTAGGTTCGCCTAAACCGATCTTCCTGCATAAGGCAAGCGGAATGATGCTAACTCTTGCTTCTAAATCACATAATGCATCATATGTGACATCTCCCACTCCTATTGGAACACAAAATGACCCCGGATCCTTAAGCTTTGGGGGCATCTTTTCCTTCATTGTCTTGATAAGATCCGATGAATCCGAACTCATCTTGACTTCTCCAAAGTCTTCTAGTTTCGTCTTGTTAGAGAGGATCTCCTTTAAGAACTTTCCATAAGCTGACATACCTACAATTGCATCAATGAAAGGTATATTAATATACAGTTTGCTAATGAGTTCAATGAACTTACCGAATTGCTTGTCTAGACGCGCTCTTTCTCTACATTGCGGGAATTGTAGGGTAGGTTTGTAAGCTGGAGGAGGAATGTAGATGTCTTCCTTCTCCTTCCCCTTTTCCTTCTCCTTTTCCTTTTCCTTCTCCTTTTCGACGGGAACTTCCACAAACTTAGGCTACAGGTCGGTGGTTGTTGCTCCGCTCCTAGTTGTGATAGCCATCACCCTTCCTTTCGGGTTATCCTCCGTCTTTCCTGGAAGTTTTCCTTGATTTCTAGGAACTTCCTCAGCATTGCTAAACATTTGGTTTTCTAAAACCTTTTGGGCTTTATCAACCTTAGTGATGTGACTCTCCAATCCTTGAAGCTTTCCCAAGATTGTTTCCAACATGGAATCGGGCTTCTCTTTCCCCGAAGTGCTTCCACCATTAGATGTTTTCCCCTGGCTTTTCAAAGGAATGGAAGAAGAAGATGGTGGAGTTAGTGAGTTTCCTGAATTGGGATAAAAATTACCGGAGTTTTGTTGTTGGTTGGAACGCCAATTGTTGTTGTTTGAACCGATATTGTTGTTCCAATTGTTATTCCTGTTGTTGTTGTTGTTCCAATTGTTCTAGTTGTTGTTCCGGCTGTTGCGATTGGTGTTCTCATTCCCATTATGGTTATTGTTGTTTCCCAAATAACCAACATCTTGCTCCTTAGGCTTTGGAAAGCTAGCCTTGAAGACTTCCTTCAATTATTTAATCTCGGTGATGAGAGAAAAGATTTGAGTTTGAGAAGCTTGTGTTAGCTTTGCTCCTTGCTCCACTCAATTTGCTTCTACCTTCCGGTGAGAATATTTCTCAATGACTCGGGCTTGCTTCTCAATGAAGTCCCAAGCATCATCTTCCCTCATGTCCATGAATGTGCCACATGAAAGGGATTGGAGCTTGAATTGTGTTTCCACATCTAGCCCCTTATAGTATATCTCTAATAACTCCAACTTGGAAATGACATGGTGTGGGCAATCCAATAGTAAATCCTGAAATCTTTCCGAAGATTGAAACAAACTTTCGTTAGATCTCATAAAAAATGCATTAATTTTACCTCTCAAATCCGCCGTCTTGGATGGCGGAAAGAATTTGGTTAGGAACTCCAAAGAAAGATCCTCCCATGTGTTGAGTCTTCCATTTGGAAGAGCTTGATACCAAGATAAAGTTTTCCCCTTCAAAGAGAAAAAGAATGGCTTGATCTAGTAATTGTTGGTGGTTGCATTCTTTGGCTTCATTGTCTCCATCAAGATCTCAAAATTCTATAAATGTTGATGTGGAGAATCAATACTCGTTCCTCCAAATTGATTTTGGTGAACGATGGTAATATCTTCTGGGTTGAAGCTAAACCCCTGAATATCATCAGCATCAAAGTTCACACCTAGACGGTGTGGTTGCTGAATTGGATCCATTCTTTGGCCAAGAGTTCTTGGCTCTTCATCTACACGAGCGGCTCTCGCACCCCCAGCCGGGACACGATAATTGGCAGCCGGTCTTGGATTATTCTGATTCGCATTGATTGTTGGATCAATGTCCTCTAGTGGTGGCATGGATGAGTCGCTATCCTCATCGGATGAGTCGGTCCTAACCGATCTTGCCGGTTTCCTTCTCTTCTTCTTCTTGGAATCGCTCATCTCCAGCCTCATTTGAAGCATCATGTCCTTGAGCTCATCAATTTCAATTGATGACGGTCCGATTCTTCCTTGCGAGTCTTCTCGCTCCATCTAAGTCGAGCTTCGGAATCCTCCAACTCTGTTTGGATATCCCGCTCCTTATTTTCAGCCATCTTTCTTTCTTTGAGCTTCTTTCTCAAAGTCTTCTCAAGTTCTTGATCAAGAGGTAAGAGGTCTTTGTTGTTGCTAGACCTGCGCATATACCTAAGGTAACCTGCAAATATCACTCAAAAGAGATATCAAACAACAAGAGCAAAGCTCCCAAGCTTGACAACCGATAACCGAATTCGGCCTAGACCAAATCCCCGGCAACGGCGCCAAAAACTTGTTCGCCTCGAAGTGTGCGTGCAAATAAGCTTTAAATTTATTAAACTAGAATCAAGCAAACGAACCCGCAGTGTACGGATCGGTGTAGTAAAGCAAGAATTCCAGAGTGTCGAACTCAGGGAGTTGGGGGGAACAAATTCAGTTTGCAAATTGTCAAGCAAGTAAATGTAATAAGCTTTGCAAATATTGGGAAAACAGGAACCCTAAAGATCTAGGTATCTAATTGTCGCAATCGATTCAAGATATACTATTGAACTAAGGACAAAGTTAGGAGTTGCAAAGGTATGCTAAGGTAAAGCATTGTACGGTGAAGTTCCAAGGCTTTATATGACTTATCTAGAAATACTCTCTATAAAGGTTGTTGAGGCTTCATTATACAAAGGATCTAAAGACAAGAATTAATCTCAAATATCCAAACTTGTAACCCAAGGATCATAACTAACTAGAACGATTAAGGTTGTGACACTCGAAATTGAAATAGAGGGTGATGAGTCTCACTACTACCTAGAAAAGGGCAAGCCAAGATTAGATTAAAGCTAATCTTTAACCTTGGATCAAAGTAAAAGCAAAGTTCGTAAACTAGGGTAAATCACGGGTAGATCTTGAGTTCCACGGCCGTGGAAGCTTGAACAGACCGTGATCTTGGTTCGTCGACAAGATCTCTCTAACTCTCAGGGTCCAATCAATTTACGGTCGATCTATCATCATCTAAGCCACAACTATCAACCCTTCACCTTAGAATTGCTAAAAGGTTTTAGCCAATAACCCGTCATGAAATCAAAAATCAATTTAGGAAGAATGAAAGATGAAAACCCTCGAAAACTCAAATATAACTCAAAGTCAATCTCAAATCCAAAACACAAATCGGAATATTCAATGGATTCGGAATATAACAGAAAACCTCACAAGATCTAAGGCAAGTATGAAGAACGGGATGTCAATCCGTCTTCAATGTCAAAACCTAAGAAAGGGGTGCAACTTCCGCCACACACGATCTTCAGGAATCCAAATTGCCGGTGCTTCCGCCACGTTCCTCATGAAGCCCTCAAAGCGATGATACTCAAAACTCTCTCCTCTCGCCTTTTTATAAGACGGGGAAAAATAACCGTACCGGCCCATTACGTAAATGATGTGGCAATAATTGGTTCGTCAAAAGATCGCCTAAATCACGGTCTCAAGGGATTCTACGACCGTGGTTTAGGGTGTGAAATTGGGTTACGGTTGCTCTCATCTTCCACGACCGTACTTTAGGCCGTGTAACTCTCTGGAATGCTCCACGCTCATGCTGCCAAGATCCACGGCCGTGGTTTAGGGCGTGGACTCTTCTACGGCCGTATTTTAGGGCGTGGAAGTGTAAATTGCTTGTGATTTCCTTTGTGTCGTGCCATTCCTCATCCTAGCATCTCCCTTGGCTCCTTTGATATGTTCCTAATCCTTGGATATGCTCGAATCCTCTCCTATCTCTCTCAATTGGTCCGATTTCAGCTCTTATTCACCTATAATCAACACAAAGCTAGTGTAGACCTCTATATCGAAAATATAGATAAACACGCTAACAAATGATTCAATGCCTTATCAATGAACACTATAATGAATGAAAAACAACTAGAATAAGTGCCTAGAATATCGCAATATTTCATGCTAACACGTCTCGTACCCCTCTCCAAAACTACCATCGGGTGCTCTACAAATGTATGTTCCTACTCGACCACTAGGTCGTCGTGGCTCACTATGTGTCTTGGGTCATGAACGTACTCTCTCAGCTGAAACATATGAAAAACTGGATGGACTCCCTCCACTCGGGGTGGCAATGCCAATCTATACGCTACCTGTCATATCCGCTCAAGGATCTCAAAAGTCCAGACATATCGGGCACTCAACTTCCCCTTAACGCCGAAGCGTCGAACGCCCCTCGTCGGTGACACCCTCAACCATACCTGGGCTCCAACTCTGAACTCCCGAGGTCTGCGCCTCTTATCAGCATAGGATCTCTGGCGACTCTGCGTAGCCAGCATCCGATCTCGGATCAACGCTACCCGAGCCATATCATCTTGCACCTGCTCGGGTGCCACACTACTCATCCTCCCCAGCTCATCCCAACACAAGGGTGTACTGCACCTCCGCCCATACAATCCTCATAAGGAGCCATCCCAATAGTTGCATGCCAACTATTGTAATAAGAGAACTCCACCAAGGAAAGACCTGCCCCCAATCAAGCAGACATGCCCTGAACATATCCTCAAGGGTCTGCATAGTCCTCTCCGACTGCCCGTCCGTTTGAGGATGGTACGCCGTGGTGAATTGTAAGCTCATGCCTAAGGGGCGTGTACCTGCTGCTAGAACCTCGAGGTAAAACTCCCATCCCTATTTGAAATGGTCGTGCTCGGCACCCCATGGAACCTCACTATCTGACAGGTGAACTCCTCGGCTAAGCCACATTTCCTTAATAGGAATAAATTGTGCCGTCTTCGTTATCCGATCCACCACCACCCATATCGCATCAAAGCCCCTACTCAACCTCAAGCTGGTAACAAAATCCACAGAAATGTCCTCCCACTTCCACTATGGAATTGGAAGTGGTTGGAGCTCTCCTCCGTGCTTATGGTGCTCGATCTTGACCTGCTGACAACTCGCACACCCGCCCCACCAATAAGATCGCTGTATATCCTCGCGCCCGGGTGTACGGAGTAAGGTGTAGAATGGGCCCCCTGCAATATACACTTCCTCGTCTCTTTGCTAGATGGTACACATGTGCGCTCTTGGTGCCTCAAAATCCCATCCGTACCCACCATAAATTGTGGTGCCTCACCTCGGGACATCCTATCCTTGATCCTCGTCAGTTCGGGACAACCATCCTGCTTCCGCCGGATCTCCTCCGACAGATCCGATGAATCCTCTAACGCCAACAAGTGGCCGTCAGTATTCGGGAACAGGATGTCTACCTTGAACCAGATCAAATTCCTCTGCAGTCGTGGCTAAATGGTCAATCTAGCTATCGCAGCCTCGTGGGGTGTCCTCCTACTAAGGGCATCGGCGACCAGATTCGCCTTCCCCGGGTGATAAAGGATCTCCAAGTCAAAATCCTTAATCAGCTCTAACCATCTCTTTAGGCGGTTATTTAACTCCCACTGAGTTAAAATGTACTTCAGACTCTTGTGGTCTGTGAAGATCTGACAAGTGGCCCCATAGAGATAATGTCTCCAGATCTTCAACGCATGAATGACTGTAGCTAGCTCAAGGTCGAGAGTAGGATAATTCTCCTCATATGTCTTAAACTGTCCAGACGTGTAAGCAATGACCCTACCCCTCTCCATCAGAATGCACCCCAAGCCTAGCTTTGATGCATCACTCTAAACGACAAAATCCTCCACGCCCTCTTGTTGTGCTAACACTGGAGCGGAAGCCAATCACTTCTTCAGCTGCTCAAAACTCCGCTGACAGGTACCAAGTAAACTTGATGGACTTCCTCAGTAAGGAAGTAAGCGGTCGGGCGATGACGGAAAAGCCCTTCATAAACCTGCGGTAGTACCCTGCCAGACCTAGAAAACTGCGCACCTCCTTGTCCGTCTTAGGGAGAGGCCATGATGCAACTGACTCTCTCTTCACTGGATCCACCTTGACACCCTCGGCGGAGACAATGTGGCCAAGGAAGGAAACCTCTTGCATCCACAACTCACACTTAGAGAGCTTAGCGTAAAGCTCTTTGTGTAAGAGCCTCAGACTTTGGACCCTAGGGGCCTTGTTGAGCCTTAGCTGAGCTTTGCCCTTACCCTATCAGCCGCCCCAGTGGACATGGACGGCCGCCTTTGCGGCTAGGCGCCCCTGCGCCTTGGGTGAGCGGCCCCTGCGGCTCTGTGTAGGTGCAACCACTTTTGTTGACTCTTTGACCCGTGCTTTGCTGCTGGCTTCCTTCATAAGCCTCCCATTCCTTCAGATGAGTCGTTTCCTTACCACATTCCAGCTTCTTCATCTCCCTTACGCTCTTCTTGTTCTTCATCTCCTCTTCTTGATCGTCCTTTGAGTTTGTGAGAAGGTTTTGAGAGTTTGCTGAGGTTTTTGAACTTGGATGATCTTGAGGATGTTGCTGAGTGTTGCTGTTGTGGTGCTAAGGTTGTGAGGTTGTAGATGCTCTTGGTTGCTGCCTAGGATTCTGCTGAGGTGAGACCTTCATCTCCATCTTCCTTTCTTCTTGTTCTTGCTTCTTCCTTCCTTTTCTAGCTTAGGATTACAAGTTAAACTTGTGTTGGATCCTTTCCTGGATGTTTTGATGATCATATATGTTTATATATGTATATGTGTTGCTGTGGTGTGTGGAAGAAGTGAAGAGAGTCGAGAAAGGGATCGAAGAGAAGTCGGAGCTAACTTTTTGCAAAGATAGCCGCCCCTGCGCCTGACTTTTGCCACCTCTACGCCTGCTTGTGAGCCACCCCTGCGCCTGGAGTGAGCCACCCCTGCGCCTCACTAGGTCAGCTTGGAGTTCCTTGCTTCTGTTTGTGCATACCTTGCCCGTATGTCTTCCTTCCTTCCTTTCCTTTGGCCTTGGCTTAGAAGTTGGCTAGGCTAGCTTGATTAGGATAAGTTGTATGTTAGAGATGTGCCTTTGGCACTCGTGTTGATGTTGATGTTATTTTATAGGCATTTGTGATCCTGTTATGGTCTTGAGGGTTAGAATGAAGTTGTAGGTTGGTCTTGCTTATGGAGACGAGTCTCCTAACCCTTGCAGTTTGTGATGTTGTGTGTCTTGCTATTGTAGGCGTTGATTTCTTCCCCAAGGGGAAGTTGTGACATGGTATTGGATACGAGTATTTGAGGTAAGTCCATATTACTTACTTAGTGTTCAATTGTGAGTTTGTGTGAATGTGATGGTTGTGTGTGTTCATATGATTGTGCATTTATAACCTAAACCGGACTAGGATGACCTTTATTACTTTAAATGGCCCAAGTGTATTATAACGGGTCGTGATCACTTGCCTCCGGCTGCAGGTAGGAAGAGGTGCCCTGAAGATGATCTCACAAGATGGGACGAGTGATGATCACCCCCATGCAAAACTCCTATGTTACGTTGGATGGGACGGGGTTCTTGAGGCTCATCGTGTTACAAAAGAAGTTGAATTAGTAATGGAATAACGTAATGAAAGATAATAAATGAATGTGTGTGGCATTGCATGCATGAGATGTTGATGTGTGTTTGTGCTATTACTTTCATACTTATTCATTGTTATAGCTAATGGTGTATACCGTGTTGTAGATGATCTGGAGGTTAGGAAGACTGCAGCCAGATGGTGTGACCAGCCGAGGACTTCTGTACGTTATGATGCGTGGGATATGAGATCTTTTGTATCAGATGTTTGTGTTTGATGTTTTGTACTCGGCTTTGTTTTTGTAAACTCTTTTGATGTATCATATATAACTTTTGTCTATTTGGTTTTAATCTACCTGTGCCTTGTTGTAAGATCCAGTGAACTTGTTGTCAAGCTAGGGTCAGGATCCATTGTGAGATCCTAGCCCAATGTAGCACTCCAAGTCTTGTGGATTTGGGGTGTTACAGAGTTTGTATCAGAGCCTTAGGTTCACAACAATGGCACAGGCTATCTGCAATAAAGGTAGAGTGGATAAATAAACAAAACCCACATGGGGCCTGAGTTTTCAAAAGGTTTTGGTTTTAAAGCGAGTACAGGTGTTTTGGGATAGTATGTACAGAAGTCGTCACCCATCTGAGGATCTCGACAATATATATATATATATATATCTTATGTGCAGATGTGTATGCATGTACTATTAAGTATTATATATATATATATACATATGGCCAATATAGAGCCTTATACGTTAGGTGTGCATACCCCGCAAATGGCTCGGACTAGAGCTACAACTGTTGTAGGCAAAGGTAGAGGTAGAGCACCTCTTCCTCCAGGAGGGATAGGACAGGGTCCAGCTCCCGCTACAGATCCACAAGTGTTGGAGGAGGCTCTTGAGGAGGTTGCTGAGAGTGTAGTTCCATCTACGAGGGGTGGTGGGTCAAGGAGGCGACAGACCCATCCAGCCCAGTCTGATGGTTCAAACCGTGTCTTCATGGGTGGAACAGAGTTCATAGAGTATCTCAGACATTTTGAGGAGGCCATTAGAGTGGGCAGACAAGCCCCATATCTACCAGGGCATGAGGGATCATCTAAGAGATCCCATGGAGCTACTCAGGTGCCAACTATCCCGGCACGTGCTGCTGAGGTTGCTCGAGCTGTAGAGGAGACCAGAGGGTCTCGACCAGATGCCTAGTTAAAGGCATTCCATCAGCAGGCAGTACCACACTTCTCTAGAGAGATAGGCTTAGAGACTGAGGTGCAGATTGGGCATGTAGACTCGGCTTTAGAGTCTATTCGATGCCCTGAGGATAGACGGATAGAGCTAGTATAGTTTGTATTCCGGGACCTGGCACACCAGTGGTGGAGGACAATTAGAGCACGAGTTACCAGCTATCAGCAGATGAGGACTATGTTGAGGGAGTAGTTCTGCCCTACCTCACTGAGAAGGAAGAAGCTGCAGGACTTTGTGGAGGCTTGTTTTGAGGGCGTACCCATTACAGACACTATTCGCCCCTTCTAGATTGAGTTAGCATCAGCTGCACCATCTGAGGACAAGCATGTATACTTATTTGCCCGTCGTTTGAGGGAGAGCACACACTGATACATGGCGGGATTTCACTGTGACTCGTTGGCAAAGTAGCAGGATCGGGCCTCTGCCTACGGACGAGGTCAGACTCAGGGCCGCTCAAGTGGTCTAGTGTCTGCATAGACTATTGATAGAGGTTGGCAGTGTTACAACTGCGGGACCTATGGGCATATGAGGGATGATTGCCCGAGGGCACCACTAACTTGCTTCTCATGGGGGAAGCCAGGACATAGAGCTATGTTTTGCCGTCAAGGAAAGGCGTCATCACAATAGGGTTCTTCCCCTGCAGGTGCAGCAGGAGGTGGACGGAAACCGCCTCAGCACCAGGCACAGGGACAGTAGAGAGTCCCAAACACACCTGCTACTCAGGGATCAGCTCCAGGACTGAGTAGAGGTAGAGGTAGAGACGCTGGTACCAGTAATACTCGAGGTAGAGTTTTTGAGCTGAGGAGTACTAAGGAGCCGCCAGCACCAACTTCTACACTCATTTTGTTACATGGTTTACCTGTTAGAGTTTTATTTGATACGGGTGCTACGCATTCATTTATTTTTGCTGCTTGTGTTGAGCATTTGAGTTTGTCTACCATAGAGGGGGAACCCTTTACTACAAGGTTACTTGATGGTAGTAGGGTCAGAGGTACCCAAGAGATACGTAGTTGTCCCCTACGCTTAGGGACTTGTGTGTTACTTGTTGACTTATTAGTCATGCCTCTGATGCATGAAGAAGTCATATTAGGTATGGATTAGATGCGTAGACACCGTGCGGTGTTAGATGTGGGTAAGAGAACTGTTATAGTCTCTACCGACATAGGTCCGATAGAGGTCTTCCGGGGTTGGGACCTTGGGAAGAAAGGATATGCCATCAGTGCAGTACGAGCAGCTAGACTGATTGCACAGGGATGTGATGCCTTTTGGTGCTACACCATAAAGGATGGAGAGAGTCCAGCTTTGGAGGACATACGAGTGGACTGTGAGTTTACAGACGTGTTTGCAGAGCCGTCTAGCTTGCCACCTCAGAGGAGCGTAGATTTTGGCATTGACTTGGATCCTGGCACGAGACCTATCTCGAAGGCCCCATACCGTATGGCACCTGTCGAGATGTTGGAGCTGAAGAAGCAACTCGAGGATTTGGTTGAGAAGGGCTTCATACGCTTTAGCGTTTCACCATGGGGTGTGCATGTCCTCTTCGTGCGGAAGAAGGATGGATCGTTGAGACTGCGTATAGATTACAGAGAGTTGAACAAGGTGACCATCAAGAACAGGTATCCACTACCTCGTATTGATGATCTACTTGATCAGCTTCAGGGAGTGACAGTCTTCTCCAGGATCGACTTGCGTTTAAGATATCACCAGGTGAGGGTAAGAGAACAGGACGTGCAGAGGACGGCATTTCATACCCGTTATGGACACTACGAGTTTGTAGTGATGCCATTTGGGCTGACGAATGCCCCATGAGTTTTCATGGAGTTGATGAACAACATCTTCATCGGCTGCCTCGATCAGTTTGTGGTAGTCTTTATTGATGACATTTTGGTATACTCTCGTAGCAAAGAGGAGCATGCCGGTCATCTGAGGGCAGTTTTACAGATTTTGAGGGATAGAGAGATGTACGCCAAGCTCTCTATGTGTGAGTTCTGGATGTCTGAGGCTGCTTTCCTTGGACATATCGTCTCCGCCGATGGGATTATGGTAGATCCGGCGAAGATCAAGTCTGTTGCTGCATCGACGACACCGACGAACGTCAAGTGCGTAGCTTTCTTGGCCTAGCCGGTTATTACAAACGCTTTGTGGAGGGATTTTCTGTGATTGCCCGTCCACTGACGAGTCTTTTGAGGAAGACTACCAGATTTGTATGGACCGGCCAGTGTGCCTAGAGTTTTGAGGAGTTGAAGAGGCGTTTCACTTCTGCTATTGTATTGGCACAGCTAGAGGGTTCAGATGATTTTGTGGCCTATAGTGATTCATCAAAGCTAGGCTTGGGATGTGTATTGATGCAGAGAGGCAAAGTGATTGCATATGCATTTCGATAGCTGAAGACGTATGAGGAGAACTACCCGACTCATAATCTAGAGTTAGTAGCGGTAGTACATGCTTTGATGATCTGGAGACATTACCTATATGGTCCCACATGTCAGATCTTCACAGACCATAAGAGTCTGAAGTTCATTTTCACGCAGCGGGAATTGAATAGCCGCGAGCGTCGATGGCTTGAGTTGATCAAGGACTTTAACCTTGAGATTTTGTATCATCTTGGCAAGGCGAATGTGGTAGCTGATGCCTTGAGTATGAAGACACCTCGAGAGAAGGCGATTGTCAGACTTACTGTACAGCCTCAACTTTAGAGAGATCTAGCTTGGCTAGAGATGGACATCCAGTTTCCTAATGAGGATGCCCAATTGTTTGCTTTAGAGGTTCTACCTGGTCTGTTGGATCAGATCTAACAAAAACAGGGGACCTACCCGACCTTGACGAGGATTAGAGAGAGTATGTCTCGTGGGAGGCACCACAGTTCTCCATTGGAGCAGATGGAGTTATGAGGCAACATGATCGTATATGTGTCCCTGCAGACGCAGAGCTGAGATAGCGGATCTTATAGGAGGCTCACTGTACACCTTACTCAGTACACCCAGGTACGAGTAAGATGTATTATAATGTGAGACGCTCATATTGGTGGGGAGGGCTGAAGCTAGATTTGTGGCTCAGTGTGCCACTTGTCAACAGGTCAAGATAGAGCATTTCAGACTTGGAGGTGAGCTACATCAACTATCAGTGCCGTAGTGGAAGTGAGACAACGTCGCCATGGATTTTGTGACCGGGTTGAGGACCAGTAGAGCTTTGATGCCATCTGGGTGATCCACTAGTACAAAACATGAGTTTCTCGGGACTTTTTTTGCATTACAGTAGGGAGTTTTTGAAGTCCCATAAAACCTTTGGCCGAGAGCTTTTTCTCGGGAGTTTTTTTGCAAGTCCTGAAAAACAAAAATACTCTAGGGACTTTTTTAAAAAAAGTCCCTAGAGAGATCTCGGGAGTTTAAAAAAAATAACAACCCAATAACCCCACCCATGCATTCACATTCAATAGAATATATATACTATTTGCATACTCCTCTTTTGTTGAATGTAAAATAGACCTTTAATACAAACTTTGTAGTAGATGGAATAAAAAAGTATGTAAGCTATAACACAAAATATACTACACTCAACTAACTTTAAAATCCATCCCTTATATAGAATTTAGGAAATAGTGACCACTGACATGCAAGAGTTCCTTGGATGCTTCTTCTCTCGTCGAGTTAACCAAGAAACAATTCATATTTGAAGTGCATCTACAATGGAACCAACAAGGGTGATTGCTTCAAATCGTGCTTGGTTTACTATGGTTTTCATGATGACATGGCACGAGCCAATGATCCACAGTTTACAACTAACTCCTTCAAGCACCGAGTGCATCACTTCCTTGGTAGAGTATAGTTCTTCCTTTGACACACTTTGCATTAGAAGGCCCAGTGCAACAATTATATATGCAATACTTATCAATGGAAAATAGAGCCTAATGTTCTAAAATAAAATTAAAAGGTTAAACCAACACTTAATATTACTTGTTAAAGAAAAGAAAAAAAAGTAAGAAAAGGAAAATTACCGTAAAACAAGACTTGAAAATCTAGCTCCTTCGTAATTTGCTTGTCATCATGCCCTTCTTCACATCATTAGATGAAGCATCTGACTTCTCAAGCTAAAATGTAGACAATAATTCAGTTTTATATGTAAAAATAATTGCACTTTTATCCATTAATGACTTAAAAAGAAGGATTAGATGGCCTTAATATATAATAGTAGCTATAGTGAATTTTTTGTTACATATTTCTCGATTCCAAACATTGCATAAGGTTTAGAGTATGAACATGCACAACTTGAGATTTAAGCACATACCATAAGTTCAAACAATAAATAATGATCTAATTCTAAAGCAAATAATAAAATTGTGGGAAGAAACAAGCATGGCCAAAATTGCAAAACTTAAAGTATGTTTTTTTTTTCAGTCTACTGCAACTTGATTAAAATAGGTGTTAATTACACTCCAACTACTAAGTAATTGAAGTATGTTTTTTTTACTGTACTGCCACTTATTATGTATGGGAAAATATAGTTGAATTTGAGCAACAAAAGAAATAAGGAAATTTATCTCTATAATTATATTACAAAATAGATATTTGTAACGGACAAATATCATGCAAAATATGTTGCTACCTTCAATTTGTTTATTTTATTCTATTCAATTTAAAATGTAGATGAATTTATCGAAGTTGTAGGTAATTTTGAAGTGTAGGATGGAGATGGTACTTAAAATGGAGATTATGAAGCTGAATTTAAGTTTTAAGCATGATATCTAATCTCCCCAGGCTTCAGGGTAATAATCACCATGTGACGAATCTTACACATAATTAGATTAAGTAATGAGATCACTACAATAACATTATTTTAAGAAATATCAATTATATATTCTATTTTAAAACAAGAGTGACCAATGATAAAAGAACTGTAAGTCACTTGTATCTTTTTGAAATGTCAACGACACAAAAAGAAAAGAAAATTAGGCTACTACTAATTTGGATAGAGATAAATTACCCTTTCTGCTAGGCTGTGGCTATCAGTAGCTTGGCCTCTTCTTGCTCGCAGATGGATATAATCATTTGATGGCTTTGGTTGGGATTTGGAGCCGTGATCTACTGCCTTCCCTAAATTCTCTTCGCCGTCAGCTTTGGGATTTTGATTTTTCATCCCCAGATCCTGAACTTTTGAGTCTTTTAAAACAAAAAAATACAACCTCGGTCAGAATCAAATCTATCTTGTAAAACATACAAATGAAAACTCAATAGTAAATATTCAGTTCTATGGGCATATACTCTGATATGCTAAATACAACAAAAATGAAACCTCCATCCAAATCAAATATCACTTACTGGAGGGATGATTGTTGTTGAACTATGATCTTACTTTTATCTATTTATTAGTTGTATTTTATCCTTGTGTACTTAAATTGAAGGCACTTGTCCTAGATGATGCTTAAATTTCCTTATTAATGAGTTCAGGATATACAACAAACAGTCTCCAAGTTAGGATATGCTCTTTGCACACAAGACATTCATGAGGCATACAAGTAGGTTGGGCGTGGACCTCTAGCTGTCTGTGTATCTCTCACTACTCACAACTATTCTATTAATATTCATGAGGTGAACCATATATTGGAATATGTCAAAATTCTACTAAGCTAAGCTACAAATCTAAAATCGATAGGATCAAAAGTAGAAAATGATTCCATAACAGACTGTATCAAAATGTTAATTAACAAGGCTATAATATTCAAGATTAGGAAAAGAAGTTATAGCACATGAATCGACGGTCTCACAAATTCGAAAGCCTTACGAATATCAATAAACATAAAAGAAGACTTGACATTATAAAGTCGTCTCAGTTTACAGCTTCAAAATTAGAGCATAATAGACTAGCAACGAAGCTGAAAGCCGGGTATCAGAGAACTGAGAAATTGATGCAATTTGAAGTTTGTAAGAAGCTTTCTCAAGAGTGCTCCCAAACCGAATAAGCTTTAGTATGCATCCTTGTTTCCAAATATAATTGATATTATCATTTTACTTAGGTTTAGCACATTGCAGCTTTCTTCAATGTTGTAGTAGAACTGAAAATATATCATGAATCAAGAATCACACTAAATTAATCCTAAAACCAGCAGAATAAAGTTTTATTGGGCTTCCTTCAATGTTACATGTAAACATACATAACCTCCTCCATCTTCTACGTTGAGATGTGTGTACGATATTATGGAACTTCAAATGGCTAATCCAGTACACATAAGTTGCTCTACACTATATAATGTAAATCTTCAACCTACACATGGCAACTATAGTTTTCAATTGACAACTCAGACCACATGTTATTTACCTAGAATTGATAGAATCGACGGAAGCGATGACGATTGTAACTGGGAGGAGAGTAGCAGATGCAAAAAGCCAAATCTCGACTCGGTGATGAAGACGATAGAGGACATTCCAGAGAGAAATTGGGGTTTTGTTTTTGTAAGGGATGATGATGGACAGCGCGCAGAGGGAAGAGTCGATATTCGATCGATTCTCAGCAAGTCTTTTTAGGTTAGGGATCTAGTGAGGTAAAAGTAAAGTCCCGACGAGAGAATTGGGTTTCTAGAGCATTTCACATATAACTCCCGAGAGTCATCAACTTTGTTCCATATATTTGTCGGGACTTTTTTTTAAACCCTAGAGCGTTTACCATTTCTAGTGAGTTAAAATAAAAAGTCCCGAGAGCTTAATTTATTTTTTTAATTGATAAATTAATATTTTTTTTACGGGAGTTTTTAAATTAAGGTTCGAGAGTTTTAAAATGTTACGGGATATTTTTTAACACCCGAGATAATTGTCCTGAGAAACTTAGAATTTGTACTAGTGATCATTGACAAACTGACGAAGACGGCCCGTTTCAGTTTAATAGAGAGAGGTGGCCAGTGAGCAGATTAGCTGAGGAGTACACTAGACATATTGTAAGACTCCATGGGGTACCGAGGACGATCGTTTCTGATCGTGATGGACGGCTTACTTCGAGATTCTGGCAGCAGATTCAGACTACTTTGAGGACGAGTATACACTTTACGACTACGTTCCACCCCCAGACAGATGGTCAGTCAGAGAGTACCATCCAAACCTTAGAGGATATGGTGCGAGCCTGTGTGTTGGATTGGGGACAAGGATGGTCTGATTACCTCTCACTCGTTAAGTTCTCATACAACAACAATTGGCATGCATCTATAGGGATGGCTCCCTATGAGGCACTGTATGGACGTAGGTGCCGTACCCCTTTATGATGGGATGAGCCTAGCGGTATTAGTGGGATAGCACCAGAGCAGATTCAAGATGATATGGCTCGAGTAGCGCTGATCAGAGAGTGGATGCTAGCTGCACAGAGTCGCTAGAAGTCGTATGTAGATAGGAGGCGTTGACCTCTAAAGTTCGGAGTAGGAGCTCATGTCTGGTTGAGAGTATCTCCGACGTGAGGCGTCAGACGTTTTGGCATAAATGGGAAGTAGAGTCCCGATATGTCGGTCCTTTCGAGATACTAAATAGAGTTGGGAGAGCAGCCTACAGATTAGCATTGCCTCCGAGGTTAGAGGGTGTTCATCTTGTGTTTCATGTGTCTCAGCTGAGGAAGTACATACCAGATCCGAGGCACATCGTGAGTTATGATGATCTGGTTGTTGAGCTAGACCACACATTTACAGAGCATCCTATTACAGTCCTAAAGCGAGGTGTGAAACGCTTGCGTTCGAAGGACATTCCTATGATGAGGATACAGTGGTCGGGACGAGGACCTGATGAGGCTACCTAGGAGACAGAGGATAGTATCCAGAGGAACTATCCACAGTTCTACGTTGAGTTAGAGGCACCAGTAGGATCCACGAGTAGATCTTAGTGCCATCTTGGTGAGTGCATGTTATGTTATGTGCTTATGTGATGTGTTGTGTTTTTGTGCTAGCTGTGTTATGTGCATATGATCTGTTACATCTTGTTTTCTAGCGCGAGATAGGTATAGCTGGAGATGGTTATTTCCTCCATGTTATGGTGTGTGTGTTAGGATTAGTTGGAGACGGTTCTTTCGTCCATGCTACCTCTAATAGACAGAGTGTGAATGGAGATGGTTTTTCTCCACATAGTAGTGTTATGTGTACGTTTTGGCTGGAGACGGCTTTCCTCCATGCCAGTGTTATGTGGTTAGTGTTTGGCTAGAGATAATCTTCCTTTAGGCCCCGTGGAGAGTTGACGATAGTGTTATAGTTATACCTCGGCTTATGGGTCCGAGATGTTTAGGATATTGCAAGTTTCGGGACGAAACATGTTTTTAGGGGGGTGTGATGTAAGAGCCTTAGTCTTTGGAGCCTAGGAGCCTTGTTGAGCCTTAGATGAGCTTTGCCTTGACTCTGTCAGCCGCCCCAACGGACTTGGACGGCCGCCCCTGCGGCTAGGCGCCCTTGCGCCTTGGGT
This sequence comes from Fagopyrum homotropicum, assembly GCA_033239125.1. Classification (NCBI taxonomy): domain Eukaryota; kingdom Viridiplantae; phylum Streptophyta; class Magnoliopsida; order Caryophyllales; family Polygonaceae; genus Fagopyrum; species Fagopyrum homotropicum. The sequence goes on from BSWB01000006.1 coordinate 88,520,428, forward strand.
GAGCCGCCCCTGCGGCTCTGTGTAGGTGCAACCGCTTTTGTTGACTCTTTGACCCATGTTTTGCGGCTGGCTTCCTTCATAAGCATCCCATTCCTTCAGATGAGGGGTTTCCTTACCACATTACAACTTCTTCATCTCCCTTACGCTCTTCTTCTTCTTCTTCTTCTTCATCTCCTCTTCTTGATCTTCCTTTGAGTTGGTGAGAAGGTTTTGAGAGTTTGTTGAGGTTTTCGAGCTTGGATGATCTTGAGGATGTTGGTGAGTGTTGTTGTTGTGGTGCTAAGGTTGTGAGGTGAGTAGATGCTCTTGGTTGCTGCCTAGGATTCTGTTGAGGTGATACCTTCATCTCCGTCTTCCTTTCTTCTTGTTCTTGCTTCTTCCTTCCTTTTCTAGCTTAGGATCACAAGTTAAACTTGTGTTGGATCCTTTCCTGGATGTTTTGATGATCATATATGTGTATATATGTATATGTGTTGTTGTGGTGTGTGGAAGAAGTGAAGAGAGTCGAGAAAGGGAACGAAGAGAAGTCGGAGCTAACTTTTTTCAAAGATAGTCGCCCCTGCGCCTGACTTTGGCTGCCCCTGCGCCTGCCTGTGAGCCACCCCTGCGCCTGGAGTAAGCCACCCCTGCGCCTCACTGGGTCAGCTTGGAGTTTCTTGCTTCTATTTGTGCATACCTTGATCGTATGTCTTCCTTCCTTCCTTTCCTTTGGCCTTGGCTTAGATGTTGGCTAGGCTAGCTTTATTAGGACAAGTTGTATGTTAGAGATGTGCCTTCGGCACTCGTGTTGATGTTGAGGTTATGTTATAGGCATCTGTGATCTTGTGATGGTCTTGAGGGTTAGAATGAGGTTGTAGGTTGGTCTTTCTTATGGAGACGAGTCTCCTAACCCTTGTAGTTTGTGATGTTGTGTGCCTTGCTATTGCAGGCGTTGATTTCTTCCCCAAGGGGAAGCTGTGACGTGGTATTGGATAAGAGTATTTGAGGTAAGTCCATATAACTTACTTAGCATTCAGTTGTGAGTTTGTGTGAATGTGATGGTTGTGTGTATTCATATGATTGTGCATTTATAACCTAAACCGGACTAGGATGACCTTTATTACTTTAAATGGCCCAAGTGTATTATAACGGGTCGTGATCACTTGGATCCGGCTGCAGGTAGGAGGAGGTGCCTTGAATATGATCTCATAGGAGGGGACGAGTGATGATCACCCCCATGCAAAACTCTTGTGTTACGTTAGATGGGACGGGGTTCTTGAGGCTCATCGTGTTACAAAAGAAGTTGAATTAGTAATGGAATAACATAATGAAAGATAATAAATGAATGTATGTGGCATTGCATGTATGCGATGTTGATGTGTGTTTGTGCTATTACTTTCATACTTATTCTTTGTTGTAGCTAATGGTGTATACGGTGTTGTAGATGATCTTGTTATGGTCTTGAGGGTTAGAATGAGGTTGTAGGTTGGTCTTGGTTATGGAGACGAGTCTCCTAACCATTGCAGTTTGTGATATTGTGTGCCTTGCTATTCCAGGCGTTGATTTCTTCCCCAAGGGGAAGTTGTGACGTGGTATTGGATACAGGTATATGAGGTAAGTCCATAGGACTTACTTAGCGTTTAGTTGTGAGTTTATGTGATTGTGATGGTTGTGTGTGTTCATATGATTGTGCATTTATACATGGCGGATCGCTCCATTACCCACCCCGTGGGCATTTTGGAAGACATTCCGGTTAAGTTAGGTAACTTCTATTTACCTATAGACTTTGTTGTACTTGACATTCCCGCAGATTACCCTGTTCCTATCATTTTCGGGAGGCCATTTCTAGCAACTTCGGGTTGCAAAGTGGATTGTAAGAACGCCAAGTTGAAATTCAACATTGGTGGAGATGAAGTGGAGTTCGCATTACTTGCGGCCATGAAAGGAGAGCAGCTAGGAGATGATATCTTCAACATCTATGATGAAGAAGAATCAAGAGAATTGGTGAGCTCTATCCTTATTAACGATCCACTTGAAAGAGTTATTAGTTTTAGCTTAATGGAGGAACGTATAGATGCCTCTTGTGATGCAGATATACGGAGATTAATGGCAATGGAAGAAGATCCAGGAGGTAAAACTGAGAAACTAATCCAGGAGACGAGGATCTCCAGTTTCGGTTCCAGTTACAGTACCTCGACCGAGGCACTTTCTGGACTAAGCGAGGCGACTGAAGAACATCTCGGTCAACGCCTCTGCGCCTCGACCGAGTTCGAAGGCGAAATGATTCCAACTGAGACTTCCGAAAGTCCAGTTTCTGGATCTACTCCACTAGAAGAAGAAAGCAAGAATCCCCCTCAGAAAGCACCCCCAGTTGTGGAGCTTAAACAACTCCCAAATCATTTGAGGTATGTCTTTCTTGGATCGGATTCCACTTATCCCGTTATTGTTAGTGCTTCCCTCTCCGAATCTGAATTGTCTAAACTAATGCATGTCTTGAGAAAGCATCAAAAGGCTTTGGGTTATACTATAGATGATCTTATTGGCATTAAGCCTTCTTTCTGCATGCATATAATTCTAATGGAGTACGATCATAAGACTTCACGGGAACCTCAAAGACGGTTAAATCCGATCATGAAAGAGGTTGTGAAGAAGGAAATTCTTAAGTTGTTGGATGTAGGTATCATATATCCTATCTCGGACAGCAAATGGGTTAGCCCGGTGCATGTAGTTCCGAAGAAAGGAGGGATGACCGTTGTGACGAATAAGAACAAGGAGTTAATCCCAACCAGGACCGTTACGGGCTGGAGGGTTTGCATTGATTATAGGAAGCTGAACACGGCCACTCGGAAGGACCCTTTTCCACTTCCCTTCATTGATCAAATGCTTGAACGGTTGGCCCAGCATTCACACTTTTGCTATTTAGACGGCTATAGTGGATTCTTCCAGATTCCTATCCATCCGGATGATCAGCAGAAGACCACTTTCACTTGTCCATGGGGGACATTTGCTTATAGGAGGATGCCATTTGGATTGTGCAATGCACCCGCTACCTTCCAGCGATGCATGATGGCTATCTTTTCCGAGTACATAGAGGAGATCATGGAGGTATTTATGGATGATTTTTCAGTATATGATTCCTCTTTTGATGATTGCCTATCTAACATTTCTCTAGTGCTACAAAGATGCGAGGACACTAATCTTGTTTTGAATTGGGAGAAGTGTCATTTTATGGTTAATGAAGGCATTGTGCTAGGACACCTCGTTTCTAATCGAGGTATTGAGGTCGATCGCGCTAAGATCGAGACTATTGAGAAACTCCCTCCCCCTTGTTCTGTTAAAGGTGTGAGGAGTTTTCTCGGGCATGCAGGTTTCTACAGGAGATTCATCAAGGACTTCTCTAAGATTTCTAAACCTCTAACTAACCTCTTGAATAAAGACGTTGTTTTTGAGTTTTCGCAGGAGTGTCTTGATGCATTTTACAGGATTAAGGAAGCGTTGATCTCCGCTCCCATTATCCAACCTCCGGATTGGACCTTGCCCTTTGAGATGATGTGTGATGCTAGTGATGTAGCCGTAGGAGCGGTGCTTGGACAGAAGAATGATGGCCGGACCACCGCCATTTACTACGCTAGCAAGACGCTAGATGTAGCCCAGTGCAACTACGCTACCACCGAGAAGGAGTTATTGGCAGTTGTATATGCTTTTGAGAAGTTTCGTTCTTACTTAGTAGGGGCGAAAGTCATTGTCTACACCGACCACGCAGCCATTCGCTACCTACTTGCTAAAAAAGATGCCAAGCCACGCCTTATTCGATGGATTCTCTTGCTTCAAGAGTTTGACCTAGAGATCTGCGATAAGAAGGGATCCAAAAATTCTGTTGCGGATCACCTCAGCCGGCTACCTCCATCTTCACACGAGAAGGACAGCCCACCCATAGACGATTCATTCCCTGATGAGCACTTGCACTTGTTGGAGCGCTTGATAGACTTACTTACTTCACCCCTTGATGAAGGTGAAGTATGGGGTGAGGGCACCTCACATCACGCATAGAAATGCAGCATGGTCCAGCTAGCGACCTTAAATCAAGCGCTTCTTAGGAGGCAACCCAAGATATTGCTTTCTTTTTTCCCTTTTTCTAGTCTAGCTTAGATAGTTTGCTTTAGCTTTGCTTTGTTTTGTTTTTGGCGTCCTAGACAGACAACAGGTGACATCTAAGGAAGGAGTACAAACCAGGAGCATAACTGGAAGGACAGAAGTTCGAGAATTTGAGAAGACGGAGTTTGACTGAGGCACATCTCGGTTGCTGTCAAAGTACCTCGACCGAGATGATTCTTGAGCAACCGAGGCGACTAGGGTTTCTGAAGATCCACCTCGGTCCGTACCACCTCGGTCCAGTTGAGACCACCTCGACCGAGGTGACAGCAGTTCCAGAAAAGGGTATAAAAGGGGGCTGAATTTATCTCTCCTCCTTTACCTTCTCCTCGACCCCGGCAGCCTCTTCGTCTCGCTTTGCCGTTCTTCGCTCGTTTTCGATGATTCTTGCTTCCAAATTGCAAAGAAAGGATAGAGGATCCCAGTGCAAGTGCTAATCTGCGAGAAAAACGAACTGAATCGACGGAATCGGGGTAAATATCGAAAAAACCCTAACCTCGCTCTTCACTGATTTACTTCAAATTGGGATTTGGTTGCCCCTGCATTTGCTGAGAAACAGATTAAGTACCCCATAGGAACCAGTTGTAGTGATTTTGGGGGAAAAGAACTGGATTTTTGAGGAAATTCGTTGCGCAGTTATTCGCCTCGGTCCAATCGGCCTGTGCCTCGGCCGAGGTGTTCTTGAGTTGTGTCAGGCCGACCGAGGTGATGTGACAGGTTGTTTGAGGGATGAGTTCAGATAGACAGCTGGTCCTGAGGGACAGATCCTCTCCTTCCCCTTCTTTTTCTTCCTCCATACCTATTAGACCGGTGATCCACGAGAGACACCGGGTCGACTATGACCGCATCGCAGCCCGTCCAGTGATTGCACCTCGCTTCCTGGACGTATCAGCTTTTGATTGTCTCCATGTGGATGGAGATTTGAGACGGATGATTTCGATGGTAGGGCTAGATCAGTTTACTGAGATCCGCACACCTGCCTACTTAGAGCCTACTTTGGAATTCATTAGCTCCTTCACCTACCTTCCCACAGAGCGTTCTGTGAAGTACCGGTTGATGAACCAGAACTTCATAGTTCCTTTAGAGTACTGGCCGGACATCTTTGGTTTCCTGGCTCTGACTGCTGTTGATTTTCCCTCCCGAGCTGTAGCTTGGGAGTTCTGGGGTCAGATTGCTCATGTAGTTGAGCACGCAGACAGATGGCGCCCTGGAGACTCCAGGGAGCGTATTATTTTTCACCTAGCATTTAGGTTAACTCACCGGATTTTTAGTGAGATGCTTCTGGCGCGTACTGAGACGCCCCAGAAGGTCAGACAGGGGGAGCTTTTCAGCCTTTACTGCATGGTGACTGGAGGGATCCCAAACTTTGGCTTGATGCTGGCAGAGGATCTGCACAGGATCAAGGCCAAGGCGAAGGGGGATATCTGTTGCGGAGGCATCGTGACTCACATAGCGAGTTACCAGGATATGGATCTCAGAGCATGTACTATGGTGGCGGCTGCCAACCACTAGGACTTCAGGAGATGATTACTCGGAGGATATTGGTTCCCCGAGGACTCACTACGCCGTATGTAGCTATGCCATGGGAGCCGACTACACCACAAGGGATCAGATGGTCACCCTAGTTCTCTGTTTATGATCCGCACTATTGGCAGACTGCTTGGATCCCATTGATGGAGAATGCTAGAGAGGCAGCAGCTGCACCAGCTGAGGAGGATGAGGCTGAGGAGACTGCTGATGATGATAGGGATGGTGGAGTTCCTATGGATACAGGGATTGATACTGTTGGGACGAGTGCGCCGGTCATTGACTTAGACGATGACGATACTGAGACCGCACCGGCTGCATCACCAATGCGACCTACTAGGCGTAGGGTACGCCGACAGAGAGATCTAGAGGCTCACCGTCGGATCGATGATTTGACGGATCAGATGATAGACTCTTATGCTACCCTTACTATGGACATCCATGAGAGATTTGCTAACCAGCGCCGAGAGTTCGACCGCATGACTCATCAGATGCTAGAGAGCCAGCACTATCAGCGTCGGATGATGGATATCCAGTTTCAGCAGACTATGGGTTATCCATTTGACCCATCCCAGTATCCGTACATGCCACCACCACCACCACCGGATCGTGATCATTGAGAGCTTGCAGGATTTTCTTTCTTTATTTATTATGCAGCTCAGCTATTGTCCGGTGAGTACTTTATTTCTTTAGACTTATTTTGACCCACTGGGACAGTGTGTCCCAAGTATGGGGTGTTTATATATTTTATGACTTATGTGATGCATGACTCGACATTATCGGATATTTATGCTTCATTTTGCTTCTATGATTTTATCTAATATTACATGCATGCATACAGGTTATTTGATTGTGAAAAACGTCAAAAACTGGTTTAAAAAAAATTTTGACCTCGACCGGGACAGTTTTGGCCGAACGAGGTACTTCACCTCGGTTGACCTAGAACACCTCGACTGAGGTGGTTTAACTGAGAGTTTTCGAAACGTTTTGTGCTTCTTATCTGGATATGATCTCAGTGAAGATCTTGTTTGCTGACTGGTTTTGAAATCTTTATGTGTTTGAAAGGTTTTATGATATGTTTAAGTTGCTAACTGCTTTGTTTGAAATATTTGGCATGTTTAATACTTTGTTTTTATCCAAATTATGTTGAATTTGAAGGTTGACATCACATTATGAGTTCTCTCACTTTCTTCTTGAAAAGACCAAGGCAATTCATTCTTCTCTCTTCTTCTTCTTAATCATGCTTAGCCCCTCATATATATTTTTGCCTCCCTTTACCTATCCGGGAATTTGGAAGCAAGCAAAGTGGTGAAAGCAAGTGAAGTAAAAGTTGAGAAGTTGGCTGGAAGTGAAAGTGTTAGAAAGCAATAAATAGGTTTGGGGAAGTCAATCATGATGATGAGTAACTCGGCACCATTCACATAGCCGGGTGTTTGTGTCTTGCCAAAGTCGGATTGAGCGATATTCCTAACGGGTCATGGTATGTGCATCAAGGGTTTGATGCATCTCAAGAAATTGATGATTGCTGATTTCCTAGGCCTCGGTTATTGTGCACCTCTGTCCATGCATCCCAAAAAGTAAAGTAAAAAAAGAAAAAGTGTGAAATAAGCAAAGCTTATTGGTGGAAGATGTTGAAAGTCAAAGTAAAGTGATGTCCTTTTCCCGGATTCTAGCACCACATTACCTTACATACATCCCTACCCTACACGTTTCTTGACCTTTCTTTTGGGAAGCCCTTGAGACCTCGAGCTTGTTGATTGACTTAGTGGTTTAAACTGGATTATGCATGATTAATTTCGATAATTATGATTTATTATGCATTCTATGATTTTATGCAAAGATGAACAACTTTCTTATATTTATAAAATGTTTTGATCATATTTTGATTTTAAATTCCATGAAGTATTCTCTTAGAGTGATCTATGATTGTAGCACACCATAAAAATGTTTCTGAAAGACTTTTTCATTGATCTTTATGACTTATAATCCATTATATCTTGTATTTTATATGCGGAACTTGCTTGGGGACAAACAAGGGCTAAGTATGGGGTATTTTGATAGCATGAATTATCGTCTATATTTTGGGGTTTGTTTAGACGTTTTATCTTCGATAATCTGCATGTTTGTATGTATATTATGTGATTATATTGTCGTTTCATCTACCTTTGCGGGAATCGAGGTCTACATCTAGTTTCGTTGTAATCGTAGGTAAAATGGCACGTTTTACATCAAAAAGGAGCTATGGAGTCAATGGAGCTACATTCAGGAACTTAAGGAATGATCCAGAAAGCATAGCCATGGATTAGAGATTCACTTTGGACAAGATTTGAGAGATTCACATTCAGTTGTGATTCACCTCGGTTGACTACAGAGTCACCTCAACCTAGGTGATCCAGAGGAGTCGACTCGACCGAGGCGAACACCTGGGACGCGGCGAGAATATTTTATTCTTGGTTGAGATCTTTTATCTTTGGAAAGAGGATCTTATATTTTTGGGCTGGATTCCTAGAAGGAAGAAGATAAGATAGACCATATATTTTACCTATTTTTATGGGAAGAGATCTTTCTAAGATATCTTATCTTTGGAGAGTAATTTTCCTATAAAAAGGGTTGGATTTTCCACAAATCCATATCATGCTATACCACCGATTGTGTTTTATACACCGTTGCAGCCATACTCCAGTTGGGAGATTTGAAGAACCTTTTTGAAGGTTGAAGGAAGAAAGTCTATAGCTTTTATAGCTTTTGAAGGGTTTTTGTAAGATCATCTTAGATTCCCTTCTTTGTTGATTGTCTTGTTGGATTTCTATCCAAAGAACGCTTGTTGGTTTTATAATTGATACAGTTATTGAAGCCTTTCTCTTAAGGTTTTCTTGTTCAATTATTCTCTTTCTTCCCATATATTTGATTAATACTTTCATGATGATGAGTGGCTAATCTCTTTCTGTGATTCTAGGGTGATTGGCTGAAGGTTGTGGGAAAAACAATGATAGAATAATCTTAATCACAGTAGGACCCTGAAAGTTCGAGTCTTTACCTTAACCCTAAGCATCTCGCTCAGTCGATGAACATCTCGGCCGGGGTGGAATTTGGCTAACCGAGGTGACTTATCTGATCCGAAACTGAGAGTTAAGTGTTAGAGTTTGCCAAATCCTATTCTTATTACACCTTTCCTGGTTCAATGCAAGCCTAGGATGAGACTTACCCGGTGATTCCTTTGTTTGTTTACCTAAGATCATAAGTGTAGGTAATAAAGGTTTATCCTTTATTGGGGTTTGAGTGTGCTTTCATCCCATCTTTGTGAGTTAGCCTGAGACTTACCCGGTAAAGGTTGATTCTATTCCCTTAGTTGGAGTGTTAGTTTGAGCTTATAGTTCTTTATCTTAATTCCTTGAGACTTACCCGGTAATAGGAGTTATGGTTTGGGATTAGTGAGTAGTGAGACTTACCCGGTGATCTATTCCACTTTAGTAATACCTTCCCTTTGCAAAAACCTCAGCTTTGTCCGCTTATCTTTAGATCTTGAGTTGGAACCACAACTAGATGCTTTAATCCCTAGAATTGCATATTTCTTTTATTGACTTTTATCATCTTTGATTGTTTTAATTGCTTTGTGGTAAGTAATTGCTAAAGCTTACCTATTCCGACTTTGTTTCACTAAGTCCCTGTGATCGACCCCTGGAATTTCTTGCTTTTTACTACGATTGACACGTACACTGCGGGTTCGCATCCTTGTTTTAAGCTTACATCTAGGGTTATAAATTTAAAGCTTGCACACACCGTTTGGAGCGAACAGTTATGTTGAGGATATGAGTTTTAGATGCGACTTATAGTTGGTTATGGTTATGAGGTGTAGGAAACGTGTCTCCTAACCTTTGTAGTGTTTGATTGTGTGCCTTACTCATGCAAGCGCTGATCGTTTCCTTGAGGGGAAACTGTGATGTGGTACAAGTTGACGTTTATGACAGGTAAGTCCATAGGACTTACTTAGCGAGCAATTGTGGATTTGAGTGTTTGTAATGGTTGTGTGTGTGCATATGATTGTTGCATTTATAACCTAAACTAGACTAGGATGACCACTTCATTACCTTATATGGCCCAAGTGTATTATAAGCGGGCGGTGACCACCTGTCAAAGCTCGCCGAGAGTGGAGGAGGTGCTCGGAAGCCAGTAGCATAGGGGGGTGGAGGTAATTCCACCCCACGTAAAACCCTATGTTAACGGGGGAAGAGACGAGATTTTTTAGGCTCCTTGTGCCACAAAAGAAGTTGAATTAGTAATGAAATAACTTAAGATAATAAACGGATGTGTGTGTGACATTGCATATTGTGATGTGTTGGTGTGTGTATGTGCTATTACTTCAGTCTTATTCATTTTTGTTAGCTAACGGTTTATACCGCATTGTAGATATTCTGCAAGATAGGAGGGTTGTAGAGTGAGCTAGAGAGGCTGATCAACCAAGGGCTTTTATACACTAGGATATGCAAGGTTTTTGGGGTGTTTTATCGTTGTATGGATATGATGTTGTTGTTTTGTACTCAGTTGTGATTTTGTAAACTTTTGATTTATATATTTATGCAGTTTTATGTATTTGGTTTTAATATATATGCGTCTTATTGTAAGAACCAGTGAACTTGTTGTGAAGCTAGGGTCAGGATCCATTGTGAGATCCTAGCCCAGTAGCGCCCCAAGTCCCGCGGATTTTGGGTGTTATAGTCAATGTGTGCTTGTAACGGAGAGCTGAGATAGAGCCTCAGGAGGCTTACACTACCCTTACTAGTTCACCTAGGTACTACTAAGAGGTACTCGGATTGGTGATGTTTACATTGGTGAGGCGGCCTTAAAGCCGATGTGGCTAAGAGCATAGCCAATAAGTGATAGTTGGTAGGTCGAGCTTGAGCACCGTAAGATGAGAGGAAGATTTCACACACCGCGAGTTATGCCAGGGGAGTGGTTGGATACCTCCATAGTGGTTATTACCGGTTAGAGACCATGTGACAGTGGTGACGAGTTGGGTCGTATGGACCGACCTACAAAGACAACGTGTTTTTACACCCTATTGGGAAACAAGGCCGATTAGTCGGCTAGTTGTGAAGTCTACTAACTGATAGTAAGATGATTTGGATACCGAGTATCGTGATCCCGAATCAAGGTGGACGGTTCATCTCGGGACGGTTGAGCAATGGGATTTTGCCGCGAAGGAGACCAGTTGTCTCTCATGACAGCTCCATCCTTGCATAGTTAGAGAAGACTTTTGTGATCTTGGATGCCGTGTAGAGAGCATATATGCAAGGTAGGGGGTAAAAATGGAAATGATACCTCCCCTTTGATCGAGCTTTTGTATTACGATAGTAAGATGTGTCGCTTGAGATGGGCCTTGTGATGCGTTTTATGGATGGAAGTGTGATACCCCGTGGTGTTGGATTTTGGATTGTATATGGAGGGATAGCGTTGACTAGGTATGGAACGACCTCGCTCGAGTAGTGTTGGTCCAAGGGTGAACGATAGCCAAGCTAAGTCGTCAGAAGGGTGTATAGATAGAGGTACGGACCTCAAGGACTCGGATACAAGAAGAGTATAGTTTAGGGTAGCACAGACGCGAGGCATCATGTGTGTTGGTCATTAGAAGGAGTTGAGCCCAAATATATATCGGACCTTTTGGAGATCGTGGCGCGATTTGGGAAGTGATTTACCGGTTGGCATGGCCACCGACAGTGAAGGATGTTCATCAGGTTTAAGGTGTGACAGTCGAGGGAATACAGGTATGACTCGAGATAAGATGGTAGTTGTGCTGATCTAGTAATAGACGAGGACCCGATGAGGCTACCGGAATGACGTGGGATAGTATTTGTGGATAAGTTTTTACGACGATCTAGTGACATCGAGATGGCCAATGAGTTAGGTCTTATGTGTATCTGCGAGTTTATGTGTTTTGTGCCCCGAGCGGGAATATGTTGCGTGATTGGTTAGCTTTTGACTTATTATGCGATATACAGTTCATGCAAGTATGTGTGTAGGCCTTGTGATGTCTTGACGCGGTTACACGAGTGTATGATGGTTATCGAGTTGGGAGTTGGCGCGTTACAGTTTGAGTGGTTACCGAGGTAGTTGTAGTGAGAGTTCTGCGTTAGCAAGTTTCGGGACGAAACTTGTTTTTAGGGGGATTAGTTGTAACATATGGAATTTTCATTCCGGGTGGTGAGCGAGTTATCGACCTTTCCGCAGGCGCGGCTCAGTTTTCCCGCAAGCACGAGATGTTGAGTAACACGATTTTATTCCAAAATCTCGTGCCGACCCTTTGGTTTCCACTTTTCCCTTGTGACCCCTTGTTCCCCTAGTCGACCCCACGTTCTCCCTCAGCTTGAGATGACCCTTTCAGCTCTCTCTCCTCCCAATTCACTTTTACGTGAAAGATTGTTCTCCCTTTGCTCCTTCTTCTCTCTTTGGCTTGGAAGCTCTTGGGAGCTCTCCTTGATGATCCTTCCTTCTCTTCTTCTGGTATAAGTGTCCAGCAAGGAGATGCTCTACAGTTCCGGGTTCAACAGTAAGTTCCTTCCCCTTCCTCCATCTCCTTCATCTTCTTCCTTGAGCTTCAATGGTGGAAGCCATGGATTTACCTTGTTTTTCCTTCCCTTGGCTTGCATGTGAGTGGATCAAGTTTAGATTGTTTGTATGAGTGTGGATCCAAGTGATGGATGTTCTGGAGCCACACAAGAAAGCTAGGAGGACATGGCACATCAAGGAATCAACGAAGAAGCCATCGAAGATCGCCCTCTGGAGCTCGACCCACCCGCATCTGGACACACCTGCGGGGGCGGCCAATGCAACGAGCCCGTGTTCTTGCGCTCCCCTGAGTATGTGTTCATAGTTGATCCTAGAGAGTGTTGATGTTAGAAGCATGCTAAGTTGGACCTAGGATAGTTGAGAATGACAAGTAGTGGCTTGTATCTTATCTGAGTGTTCGAGGATCTTGATATGTTCTAAGGCTTGATGGATGTATGATCATGAGTCGCTCATGGGATCAGTGTAGGGTTGTTCTTGTGAGGCTTTTGAGGATGGAGATTTGGAGTATATGGTTGTTGAGTTTATGGGCTAGGATATGCGTATCCGAGCATGGTGTTGTTACCGTTGAGTTTGTTTGGACTAGGCATGTTTATCCTAGTATGTGTTATGGGTTATGATCTTGTGAGATCATAAGGTCTAGAAGTCTAAGGACTTCTAGCTTGTGTTGAGTGTGATGTGGGCATGAGGGATTCTAGGATGCGGTCCTAGAATGAGAATCAAATAATCTTAGGTAGATCATTTGTGCAGAAGTCTAAGACTTCTTGAGTTGAGCGAGTTGTTGATATAGATATCTTGTTGAGCCGGTGTAGACTTCTTCCCAAGGGAAGCGAGAGTGTTTAGTGAGTTAGCGTATGGGACAAGGTAAGTCTCCGGACTTACTTAGCTCGTATTGTTTACGTTATAAAAATTAAACCGGTAACAGGAACACCGACTTTATATATTATTGGCCCAAGTGTATGATAATGGGGGTGACATCACTGCCTAGATCTTGCGAGGGCTAGGAGGTTCTCGGCGACTAGCCCGTGCGGGTAGACGGTCGGATGCATCAATGTCATTCCTTACCGGTAAGTAGGGACCGAGGCGAGATCACGGTGATTCTCGTGTCACAAACCTAAGTTGAATTAGAACGGGATATGAGTTAATAATAAAAAGATAATAAACCGGATTTGTGTGCTTTGTTGTATGTTGTGTGTTTTTGATGATTTAGTTGTGTTTTTGCCTTTCACCTTGTTTCTAATGCCTCGAATATTACCTAACGGTGTTATACCGATGTTGTAGATTGCCATGTAGCTTAGGAATGCGGTCGAGAGATCCGGAAGTGTGAGCATCCGGGGTCCATACATTTTAGGAAGGGTTTTTGGTTGGAGTTGGATTCTGTATTGTTCTTCGGTTATTGTGTTTTGTATGCCGCGTGTATGGCGTTGGTCTTTGGTGTTGTATCTCGGCTGAAGTCTTTGTTTGTATACTTTCGGGTTTTCTTTTCATTGCATAAAAATGTATTTTGGTTTTGCCTTTATTTGTTCCTTGTTGCAAGATCCTGTGAAATTGTTGTCTGGCTAAGGTTCGGGACCTATTGTGAGGTCTTCGCCCGTAGCATCCCTTGTCCCGCAGATTAGGGGTGTTACAACCAAACATAATGGTTTCAGATGATTGCTTCATTAAATGTGAAAATTGTGAGCTTTTTTCACTCATATGTCATGAGCAACCACTATCTAATATCCATTTATGCTCCTTAACCTTGATGATATCCTACAAAACAGCAAACTTTAACCTTTCCGGGTAGACCAAATGGCATATTTCGGTCCATATTCACGTTCAATCATGTTTGGTGGTCTAGTACCTTTAGGAACCCAGATTTGCTTAGCTTGTTTTCTTAGACATAGAGGATAAGTGTTTCTAATGATGTGGGGATCATTTCTTCTATATGGGAAAGTTTATTTTATATGTCTCTTTTTACAACAATAGAAACATGTGGGGCATATGTGAACTTCCTTTAGCTTTATAAAAAGTAGTAGTCGTTTTTCTTGGAAATTCATGTGATAACCAATACCACTCTTGTTAAGAGAGGATTGTTGTTCACCCATCATCCTTTCGAGATTAGCTTTCGAACGAGTGAATTGAATAAGTGCAGCCTTCTGGTCTCTACACGTCACAGTTAGATCAACCTTTTCTTTCTCTAGATCAATGTAGTCTTGATGTAGAGAAGAGAGATTGTCCTTAAGAATCGCAATTCGATTTCAAGGCCTTGATATTGTCATCAAGGCCTAACTTTTCAGTGTTGATATTTTCAACTTCTAGAGACAATACACTCGTTTCTCTTGTTTGGTAAGCTTTTCTCTTTAGGCACTTATTCTTACTCTATGTTCTTTATCATATATGATAATATCTTTAAAGAATTGTGTAAGTTCTAGGTTGGATTGAGACATAATGGTACTTACTACTCCATCAACGTAGAAGTTTGGATCCTCTTCGTGATCGGCCATTAAGCACAAGTTTGCTTGATCATTTTCGTCTTCTAACTCATTTTTTAAATCTGAGTCACTCCACGATGCTACCATAGCCTTTTCCTTTTGATCATTATTCTTAAAGTTGTTCCTCTTCTTTTTTGGAAAATCCTTTACAAGATGACATGCTTCACCATATTCAAAACAAGTCAATAATTTAATTTTCTTATTAGGGTTAGAAAACTTACCTCTAGGTCTTGATGATCGTGGATATTCTTTGTTTGCGAATTGCTTATTCATTTGAAGAATTCATGCAATACCTCTTAAAATAAAGGCAAATGGATCTTCCTCATCATCATCACTCTCTTCATCATCCGATGGAATGTTATCCTTCTTGGATCTTAAAGCAAGATTCTTTGTGTTTGATTGTAGCTCTCCTTCTTCTTCACGAAGAACAATTTCATGGGTGATTAACTTTCCAAGTAGGTTTTTGAGAGGTAGCGTTGTGAGATTCTGAGCTTCTTCAGCGGCGGTCACTTTTGGTCCCCACTTAGCTTTAGCTAAGCTTCACAGTATTTTTCTTACTTTTTCTTCATTTGTGAAGACCTTTCTAAGTGAACAAAGATTGTTCACAATCTCGGTGAATCTTGTGAGCATCTCTTTGACCGTCTCGTTTGAATTCATCTTGAATAATTCATATTGCCTGAGGAAGATGACTATCTTTGTTTCCTTGACTTGACTTGACTTGTTCCTTCGTACGTAACTATTAACTTGTCCCATACTTCCTTTGCACTCTTTCATGATGAGACACGATTGAATTCATTAGCATCCAATCTACAATAGAGCAAGTTCATAGCCTTGTAATTCTTTGATACACTATACAATTCTGTTTGAGTGAAGGCGGCTTCCTTCTTTTCGACTTGGACTCCTTTAACCATGGTGGTTGGGATTTTTGCACCAATTTGAATGATGCTCCATAGTTCCATGTCTTGATCAATAATAGAAATTTGCATTAGTGCTCTCCAATGGGCAATGTTGTTACCGCAAAAGAGGGGTGGTCGAGATGTCGATCTTCCTTGACCGAACCCTCCATCACCTACAGAGTTTATGATTAGTCTCACTGATGGTTAAGTCAATATACGTGAGTCTAGCTCTGATACCAATTGAATAACCGAATAGGTGAATAATAAGGATATAAATACTCTAGAAGGGTGGCTGAATAGAGTATGAGAACTTTTTGAAATATCATATATCAAGGCTTTGAAACTAATCTCAAGGCCTTGAAGTCGATCTATGCGCTTAGTGACAAAACTGTATCTTAAGGCTTTGAACTGGATTTGAAGGTCTTGACTTCGAAACCTGCAAAAGGTTGATAGTCACAATAAAATGCGAAATAAGTGCGGAATGTAAAATATCGATGCGATGATATGTTTACGAAGTTCGGCCCTAACAGCCAACTCTCCGCCTAGAAATTCCAACCCTAGGATTCTAACTATCTATTATTTGCTTTTTATGAGTCCTAGATACAACCTCGAAGAACTTCCCTTCTTCTCTCAATGTAGCCTCAATGCTACGATCTAGTCAACTCTATTCTAGTAATATCAGCCTAATTACTTCGCAGAGTAACACACTCAAGTATAACACGTTATAGATATGCCATTAGAGTGCTTGTGTTTATCTCACTCTAAGGAAGTAAACTAATGTAAACTTAAGAGGAAGATAAATTTTTGGATCGATGAAGATGTTCTCGTATGATCGCTTGAAGACTTGGTTATTTATCCGTGTAAGCTCTTGCTTTTCTTCTTCAATCGCCATCTTCATTTATAGTCTTCTATATAGATCTTCTTTTATCCGTTGTCCCATAGCATTTGTAACATCTTTATTTCTCCATAGAAAACGCTCCTTGGTTGAACGAGATCCTGGTTGAGAAGTAGCCGTTGCAATATCTTCATCTTCAAAGTTGTAGCAAGTTGTTGAATATCTTCAAGCCCTAGATCCTCTCTTGAAAGCCGTTGTAGATCTTCTTCACTGAGATCTTCTTTTCCAGTCGTTGAAGATCTTCTCTTATGTTCAAACTCATTCAGCCGAGATCTTCTTGTTGGTTGGAGTGAATATTTGAAGGACGTTGTCCGAGATCTTCTCTCCTAGATCGTTAGTTAAGATCTTATCTTCAAAAAGCCTTCAGCAGAGATCTTCTAAGATCTTCTTGTTTGATTAGTTGGCTTATGAAGATCTTCTCCTAGATTCTCTCTTTTGGTCGTTGTAGAAGTGCCGAATCCCTTAGCCGAGTTCTTCCTTTGTAATGCTCTTCAAGGCCTACACACATTTTAACAAACAAACCAAGGCATGCAATCTAGAAATATAATAGATATTTGTTAGTTATAAAACCGCATTTATATGCTAAGTCTTCCATCATTTATGTAAAACAATTCATAACCAAGGTGGAGTTATCAGGATACACCATTTTCATAGATCTAGAGGAGCTTGAGAGACTTGTAGTGAGGAAACTTGTAAGAGATTGTTTGGATCTGTTTGAATCTCCTCTTGGAGAATGTAAGCTTGTTTTAGATCCATTATTCAGCTAAGTCTTTCTTTCATTTGCCTTTACTCTTCTTTATCTTTCTAAGGAATGCATGTATGTTCACATGATGATGAATGATCTTGAGATGAATGTTATTGGCTAAGTAGCATGTGATTCTAGGGTGATGAATGGAAGACTATGGCTAGGATGATGATAGAATAGACTTCATTGTACCTTAGGATAGCTTGCATGCTCGAACCCTAGCTCAGTTTGAGATCTCGGCTTGTTCATGATAGATCTCGGCCGAGATCCACTGTAATCCACCCGAGATTCTTGTGTATTTGATCTTATGATGATGTATATGAATGTTAGGTTATTTGAGTGTTGAAATCCTAGTTTTTGTTGAGCCTAATCTAGCATAGGGTGACCTATCTTTGTAAACTAAGTGAGGGATGAGACTTACCCGGTAATTCCCGCTCTTAGTATAGAAGATGATGAACTTTAGTTAGTAGTGAGCCAAAAAAAAGCCGCTATTGGATTGAGTGTGCTAGGATCGTTGCTTAGGACTTGCCTTTTCCGAGACTTACCCGGTAAGGAGAGGTTTGACCCTTAGGTAGTGATCCGGTTTGCATAGAATTCCCAACCTTAGTTCCTAAAGACTTACCTGGCAATAGGACTTAGGTGCGGGACTAGTGAACATGAGACTTACCCGGTGATTGTTCCCATTAGTGAAACACCCTTTCCCAACGTACCACAACTTGTCTTGTATTGATTAGAAGCTTGAGTCCATGCCATAACCGGAAATTCGAATCTCTAAAATCCGCTTTTCACACTTTGATCTTATATCCCGTGTTTGTGCTATTGATTGATTGATAACCTTGCATGATTGTGATCCTTGATTGATCACCATAAAACCCATCCAAAAACAATATGATTTTCATTTCTTTATTTCCTTCTTTTCTTAGCTTATACTCATACTACCCATAATCATTGCATGATTCAAATTCATTGTAGTCTTTGTGTTCGACCGCGGAATGATTTCCATGCTACGAAACGACCCATACATTGTGGGTTCGCTAGGTAAATTAGGAAAATAGATCGAGTATAAATTGTAAGACTTTTGTGCGCACTATCTAGGTCTAAAGACAGCACCACAAGGCTTCAAATCGACGAATGCACAAGTTTAACCTTTAGACTCTACCTGTAGAGAAGTCTTGGGAAATAATTCAAAACCTCAAAGACATATTTCTACACATCATAGATGACATTCCAAGCAGTTGCCCACAAGAAGGTAAATCAAATTATAAAATTTCCAATCCTTATTATTTCCCCAACAAAAATCTAGCAGGATTATCTGAAAAGAAGGTAGATGATTATACGCATGAATATGATTGAGTTAGTATTTGTTAAGTCCATTATTCTCTTCCCACCTTGTAAGTATATTTTCATCTCTTAAACCCCTTCTTTCCTTAATATCCCCTTTTGTTGGCCCCACAAAACTTCCCTAGCAATGTGGCTGCTTCACTTGACTTATTTAGGGATTACGAGGTGAAATCTTGCATCCGAGGAAAGAAATCAAAGTGCAAGTACGGAGTTATTAGCGATGATAATAAAAACTTATAAATAGTATAAAAGTATTCTTTGAAACATTGTGTGTCAAAGAAAAGAAATAAAAACAAGTATACTCTCGGAATAAGTAATGAAAAGAAGGGATATTTTCTTACAAATTACAAAAATCTCAAAACAAAAAAAAAAAATTAATGTTCTTCATGAAGTTCAAAGTGAAGAAATCAAGTCACTACAAAAGTCAACCGTGGTGGTCAAAACAACCACTAGTCGGCCAATCAGTGCCCATCGATCGGCCAACCAGCCCATCAACGTTGCTTGAATGATCCTCTTAATCCTTGGATTTTTACAACACACGACCTTTTTTTTCCTTTCCTACCTTGTTCTTCATACTCACGTCCACATTACAACCCTACAAAAGACATCTTGATACATCTAAAAACTTTAGAAAAGAAAACAGTGGAGAATAAGAATGATATGGTAAGCATATGGTTAATGATCATTACATATTGTGTTGAGCTTGAGTGATATTCTTCGCCCTAAACCATGCGTGAGTGAGTTAAATTTTCTCCTATTCAGTCGTTAGTTCTTTTATCTAGTTTTCATTCACAATTTTGAAGACTAAGTTTTGCTTTATAATGTCGATCGTCCGCTAACCCTACAACGATTGACCGACCAATTCTTTTCTCTTCGATTAATAAAGCTTTGAATTTCAGTTAAGATAGGGTTCCGTAGATTAAGATAATATATGCAAACCCTAGGATGATTATGTTTGTCTATTGAGAGTTATGGTGGTTTTGGGTTGTTGTATACAAAATGTAAGATGTGAGCATTAATCGCTTTATTATTATTTGATCATCTAGGTGTTGATGTGGAAAATGCGAGAGCCGAGTCAAACATACCTTTTATATTCTTCAAAATGTGAGAGTCGACTAGAATTATCCCCACATAACATGATTTACATTCTGTTATGAATTGATTATTTCCAATAGATTTGATATGTATGTTGTGGTGATTTTGATCGTGAAACTTTTTTTTATTAATCTTTGATACAATTAAGCATGGTTACTTGTGAAGTCACCGATTATGAATCAAGCAGCAAATGATTCTTCTTTCTCTTATTGATACGATATTGATCTTAAATTTACTATATTATTTCTCCGACCAGCCTCCACCAATTGGCTGATTAGATTGTTCTTCTCGTCTTTGTTATTTCTAATTTCATTCTCTTTTTCGTGTCCAATCTCATGGATCGACCGACCGATCTTATGTCTTTACTTTTTGTTTCTGGTTTGTTTTCTCTTTGGTTTCATATTAAAATGTCAAATCATGTCATTATTTTGCCAAGTTTGATCCCAAACCTGTTACTCCAATCGGGTCGTGTACGTATCACATTTCAGTAGGGGTAAGCATAGGTCCAAAACACAACTAAACCGCAAGAAACTGAACCGAATCTAAAACCGATTTTCCTGAAACCTTGGACCAAAACTTATAAAAGTATGTTCAGTTTCGGTTTGGACCTAAAACCGAATATTAAAAATATTATAACCGAAAACCGAACTTATTAAGTTCGGTTTCGGTAGAGAGGTTTCTTGAAACCTTGGACCAAAACATATAAAAGTTTTGGTCCAAGGTTTCCTAAAAATATTATAATCAAAAACTGAACTAAACGGACCTAAAAAGTAAAAGTTACAAACAATTAAATAATTTTTTTTAAAAATAAATAAATAAACTAAAATGTAAAGTACAAATAAAGTCACTCTAATCTAACTGGACAACTGAGGGAAACCTCTCTACTGTTCACAATTGAGGAAAATCATCATTCATGATAGATCAAGGAAAATCCCCTCTATAACACCCAAAATTTTTATTCCGGTTAGTGAGTAGTTTAGAAGCCTTCCCGAAGGGTCTCATTCTTTCCGAAAGGCACGATGTGCTAAGTGACGGGATTATTCCCCGATTCCATTCCGACTCTTCGTTTCCCCGCTTGTGCTTTCGACCTTTTGTTACCTTGAACCCTTGATTCCCATGACCTTCGGTTCTTTCCCCAAAATGGGGCAGTCTTCTCCCTCTTCCATTTTGATCTTTCACGCTCCTCACTCCTTGCCTCTCTTTTGGTTTTGAGCCCTTGGTATCTTCTCCCATGATGATCCTCCTTCCTTCTCCTTTGTTTTGTGTGATGTCCAGCTTAGGAGGTTCTACGGATCCGGATGTGTTGAGTAAGCTCCCCTTCTTCTTCTTCTTCTTCTCTCTCCTTCATCTTCTTCTTCTTCCTTGAGCTCCAATGGTGGAAGCCATGGAATCACTCAAGTTCTTCCTCTTTTTGTGTTCCATGTGTACCAATCTTGCTTAGATCGAAGGTTATGATGATGCTTGTGTGTGGAACATCTATGGTGGAGTAAGGAAGCTAGAAGACCCTCCAAACCTCACGGGATCCATCAAAGACTGCTCAAAGATCGCCCTCTGGAGCTCGATCGCCCTCCGCACCCGTGGCTGGACAGCGCTGCGGGGGCGGATCACTAGGCCGCATGGGCGGCCACTGGCTCAGCCAACCAGCCCGTGCGGTCTTATTCTCCTTTTTGCGGCCGTGTTTCCTTCTTCTGCGCCCGTGTCTTCGCCCGGTGAGTACCCTCCCTTGAGCATGTGTTCATTGTTGATCCTAGAGAGTATTTATGATAGAAGCATGCTAAGTTTGGACCTAGGATAGTTGTCATTGCCATGTAGTGGCTTTTGGACCTTAGGCGAGTGTGTGAGGTTTTTGGAATTTGCTAAGTTTTAATGAATGTATGTTTCTGAGTTTGGTCGTGGGATGAGGGTATGGTTGTCCTTGTGAGGCTTGTAAGGATTGAGATTGTGAGTATATGGTTGTTGAGATTGTGGGATAGGATGTGTGTATCCTAGCATAGTGGCCACTGTTGAGATTGTCAAGACTAGGTATGTTTATCCAGGTATGTGTTATGGGTTATAATCTTGCGAGATCATCGGATCTAGAAGTCTAAGGACTTCAAGCTTATGAGAGTGTTATTGATTTGTAACTTGTTATGATCAGGCATTGGTTACCTTCCTACGGGAAGCGAGAGCAACATTGGTCGGTTTAGCTTTGGGACGAGGTAAGTCTCCGGATATACTTAGCTAGTATTCCTTGTATTAGCATCGATGCATCATTGATTAAGTGTGTGTTGAGTATGTTATATGATAACGAAACCGGAAATTGGACCACCTTTATATTTATCAATATTTAGCCCAAGTGTATGATAACGGGTGGTGACAACTTGCCTAGCTCTTGCGTAGAGCTTGGAGGTTCTCTACGACTAGCCCGTGCGGGTAGACAGTCGGATGCATCATTACCATTCCTTGCTAGTAAGTTGGGCCAGAGGCGAGTTTCGGGGATTCTCGTGTCACAAACCAAAGTTGAATTAGTAATGGAATGACGTAAATGAAAAGATAATAAACCGGCTTGTGTGTGTTGGAGCCTGATGTGTGTTTATGATGACTTATGTGTATGTGTGCCAATACCATGATTCTAGTGCTTTGAACGCTAGCTCACGGTTTTATACCGATGTTGTAGTTGCCCAGCAGGTTAGGATTGTAATATCCGGAAGTTTCGTTCCGTTTAATTCCGTATCAAATCGGATTTTGATCCGTTGACTGTTTTCCATTCGACCTAGTATTTCATCCTCCACAAATTTTTTCATTTTGTGTAGAATTTAATTCACATAAAATGATAGAATTTTATATCAAACCCAAATCTATCAAACCCTAGTTTATATCATGACATGTCCTCGACAAAGTCATGACGTCTTTTGACGAGACCAAGACGAGACCATGACAAGATATGACGAGACCATGACGAGATCATGACAAGGCCATGCATGGGCTTGACAAAGCCATGACATGTTTTGACAAGGCTGTGACAAAGCTTTGACAAATTAAGCCCATATTCTTCCCTTGATTCAGCCCACATTCTTCCCTTGATTCAACCCACCTCTTTTGCCTTGCTCTAGCCCACACCGGACCTATTGTTTCCCAGCCAGCCAAGCCTTCAGCAGCCCATGTCTTCAGCTGCATCTCGCAGCCCAGGAAGCCCAGACAGAAGCATCCTAGTTCACCCCACTCCTACTGTCCAGGAAGCCTAGCCGCTTGATGTGAAGAAGAAACCGTCAGCTCCCTCTCTCCCCATATCTTGTAACACTCCCTGATTTCACGCAGAAGAGTGTACGGAATCAGCAACGCAACATTCACTCCCCATCCTTCATTCGCACAACAAATCGCCTCCCACTTTTGCGTCCGGAATCACGTACAGAAGAGCAACCATTTTGTTCCTCCTCAGCTAGATCGGGTTCCTCATTCGCACAACAGATCGAGTTCCTCCCCTACCACGCTGACACCTACGCTCTCACCTTGGCCATTCTGCAACTCAGCCGACGACATGAGTTGAAGCAACCAGGGGACGTCCGTCTACTGCCTCCTTCCAAACGACGCAAGTACACCAAGAAATGCAGAAGAATCCTTAGCTAGTGGTGAGCCCTCCTATCTCTTCATTCTTTCTCTTCTATCTCAGTCAAGTGAGAGCGTGGTTGGATGACGTTTAACGTATCCTCCTCTGTGCAGTCCCTTCGAGCTATCAACCCTCTGAAATCAATCAAAAACACCTCTGTCTAGTAGCTGCTGAAGGAGGTGAGCCATAACTCTTCTGCAGTCCAATTTTTTTGTCTTCTAGATGATATGTTGATATAGATTATAAATGTTTTTGGTTTTGTTGTGAATAGAGATCAAGCCAGAGAAGTGGAGGGGTAGTAAGTGAGCTTTTTTGAAGCTTTATAGAGTGTCCAATTTATGATAACTAGATGACTTTGTGAGCAAATCGAATTATCATAGAAATGGAAGTGAGGAACTCCTTTTTAAATTCAGCTTTGTAATTTAGAAATGGTCACTGTTGTAGATCAATGTTTAAGAGTTAGGTTGAAGATCCACCGTTACAATTTTGGTAGATCCTAGATGGATATATATAGTTTAATGTGTTAAAATTTGAGAATAAATGAACGGTCGGATTGAATGTTATAAGGTTCCAAAGTAGGGTAGTTGAGCTGTTTTCCAACAGTGAAATTTTGACTAAGTATAGAAAATTTTAAGTGTTGTAACCAACTTTAAAGATTTTTGTAGAAGTGATAGTTGAACAGTTTTAAGAAATTCTTGCTCCTATGAGTAGATTGGATATCATAGATAATTTATAGAATTATTTTGGAATTTTCATATGTTTATTCGAATTTCATATTTGAAGCCGAAGTTGGACCTTAACGATCTTTCGGAAAATAGGAAAAGGGTAAATTGCCAGTTTGTAACCAAACTCATTTTTAGGAGTTAGAATATGACTTTTTAGTCTCAAATAAGAGTTTAGGAATGAATTATGGAATTTTTGGAAGTGTCGGGACCAAGGGTAAAATAGTCATTTTACCATAAATTGGTGTTGTATTAAATTCTGTTCTAATAGGATCTACTATCTTAGAAGTCTTAGACTTCTAATTACCTAGAAAGTGTGCTGACACACTTGCCTCCTTTGACAGGCTACTGAGTTCCTATAGTTACCGATTGAGTTGTGATTAAGAGAGTCGAGATTTGATTCTGGTAAGTCCACGGACTTACATAGCTGGCTTCTTGTATGAGTGTTAATGTGTATGAGTGGTGTTTGTTAGTTATGATAAACAACGAAACCGGATTAGGCCGACTTTATTATTTACGTAATTGACCCAAGTGTTTGATAACATGTCGTGACATCATCTGCCTAGCTCTTGCGAGAGTCTAGGAGGTTCCTTGCGACCAGCCCAGTCCGGTAGACGGTCAGATGCATTAGTACTATTCCGCGTTGGTAAACGGGGACAGGGGAGAGGTTTGGGAATCCCTCGTGTCATAAAATAAGTATCATTAGTAATGACCTATCACATAGTTAAAGATAATAAAAGGATTGAGTGTTGCATGTTGATTGTGTATGTTGTGTGTTTGTGCTATTACCTTTATACTTATGCATAGAATATTAGCTAACGGTTTTATACCGCTTGTAGATGTCTTGCAGGTTAATACAGTTGTAGAGAGATTCGGAGGGAATGGTCAGCCGGGTCCACGTACTCATTTAGTTGGGGACGGGGATGTCTTTTGTTCTTCATATGTGTCGTTTTGGTACCTTTACTTTGTAAGGCTGATACATATTCTTCATGTATATATTGTTTAAAGTTTTCAAATGTTTTAAATACTTTTGTGCCTTGTTGTAAGATCCTAGTGAAATTATTGTCAAACTAAGGTCGGGACCCATTGTGAGGTCCTAACCAGTAGCTCCCCGAGTTCTCAAAATTTGGGGTGTTACAAGGATTGCAACCGAGAGATCCGGAAGAGTGGGCAGCCGGGGTCCCGTACATTTTAGGATGGTTTGGGTTGGAGTCTTGTATATTGTATATTGTATATTGTATATTGTATGTTGTGTGTACGACATTTGGTCTTTGGGGTTGTAACTCGGCTGGAGTCTTTCGTTTATATTCTTTCGGGAATCATATCATTGCATAAAAATGTATTTTCGTTTTGCCTTTATTTGTTTCTTGTTGTAAGATCCGGTGAAATTGTTGTCAGGCTAAGGGTCGGGAACCATTGTGAGGTCTCCGCCGGTAACATCCCGAGTCCCGCGGATTCGAGGTGTTACAATATGGTATCGGAGCCCTAGGTTGACAACAATGGCACTCGCAATCTTCTATAGGCCGAATAGAAGGAAACAGAACCCTCAAGGGTTCTAAGTTTTAAATGAATTTCGTTTTCAAAATCACGAGCATACTTAATCGGGGATTGATTGTACGGACCACCACTCCTTCTGCGGATCTCGGCAGCTTAGTTTATTGGATTTTGATATATATTTTTATATATATATGTGTGTGTGTGTGTGTGTGGATTGTAGTTGCATGATGGACTTATTATGATAACCTTATAGTATGTTTTGGACCTTGTGTTGTGAAGTAGAATTCCTGGATTTGGTATGTTGTTAGTGATGTGGACATAGGGCTTATATAGTCATGTATTCGTATACCTATGATATGTAGTAGCATATAGATATATGGGATCTTATCGTTTAGACGATAGTATGATATCATCGCCCGTGGACGACGTTGTTCGCTTGGGATAGTGTTCTTACGTGGATGAGTACGCTCAAGTATCGAGTTGAGAATTATGCTCTGGCGAACACCATGATGTTTCTTAGATTCCTTTAAAAAGGATGTCGAAGAGGAAGATTAGAGATGACATAAATGAAGGACAAACAAGTAGAAGGCAAAAGTCGAGGCAACTAAAGAGAAATCGAGATGGAAGCAATACAAGTAAAGGGGAGTAACATTAAGGTATGGAAGTGGTTCCAAAGAAGCCATGGTTCAACAACAACGAGACCAATAGAAATAACGAACTTAAGTTCTTCAAGAAGACGCATGGACAACTAAAGATGCAAATCGAGGAGGAGATGGGTACATTCTAGGAAGGTTAAAGGTGGTATTCCGTTAAGACGTAAAGTTTCTATAGGCAATCCTAAGCTTTGAAGTCAAGATGAGAAGTGTGATCGAACCATTTAATTAAGATTTGAGATATCGTAAGTTAAGCCTACGAGGTACCAATAAGTGAAGTGTCAACATTACGAGAGTTATGAGAAGAATGGTTTGGTGGAATTTGACATGGTAGAAATTCCCTAGAAGAGTTGACCGGTTTCCGTTATGATGTTAAGGCTAAGAAATACCAAGGTAAAAGAAGTGTGAGTGGATGTTGATAACACGATTTATGACTTAGGATTAGACACTCATTTAGATAGATTTTTCACTCATTCATGCATGGTTTAGCACTAGTTCACGACGTTTGCACTCAATTCACGTATTTTGTCGAGATAGACGTCTCCACGGACTTTTGCATTGCTTTGTAGGTATTTTGGGAGATTTAGGAGCTTAATCGATACGTTTGAGGATCGTTCATCAAGATGACACACCCTCGGACTCATTAGGATGCAAGCTTATTGCTAAGGAAGACCCATGGGACCTTGTTGGTGCAAGTCATGCACCAAATCGTGACTCAATGATCCAAGGCAAGCTGAGGCACCAAAACCACAGTCACTGGCACTTCCACGGCCGTGGAACCTGACCGTGGTTTTTGCCAGACGGTTGTGACAGCTGTGCCACGATCTCATGGCTGACTCTAGCAAGGTTGTAGTATAAAAGTGGTCCTGTAAGGCTGAGAGAAGGCATCTCCCAACAATCCCCTATCATCCAATCAAATTGGAAATCAAAAATCCACACTCTCAACAAGAAGATTCTCTCAAGAGGAGAGCTACCATTGGAGGAGGAGAAAAGCTCCATTGGAGAAGAAGAGAAGAACACACCATTGCTAGTCTTTGATAAGTTTTGTAGAGAAGATTATTGGAATCGTTTTTTAGGGTTGTAAAAATCGATTAAATCTTCTTTTGAAGGGTTGTGAGTCCTTCTAATCTTACTTTCAGCTTAGTTTTACTTGCTTCACTTGTTCATCTCTTTCTTTTCATTATCTTGCAAATGGAAGCCATGATTCTATGTTTGATGATTCCGATTGTGATGATGTATGTTGTAGGCTAAATAGATGTTATTCTAGGGTAAGGAAAGGAGGGTTATGGCTAGGACTATGATAGGATGGACTTAGATTCGCCCTTGGATGATTCATTTGCTTGAACAAAGTCACTACTGTAGTCCACGGTTTGTTCTTGCCAGTCCACGGCCGTGGAAGTGGTAGAACAACCCGTGGTTTGCCTGGTTCGTTTGGTTTGATGGATCTAAGTTTTAGAATGTTAGAATGTTGAAATCCTAGTGTCTGTTGAGTTAAATCTATCCTAGAATGACCTAGTGTTAGCAACTAAGTGTTTAGAAGAGACCTACCCGGTGATTCTTACTCTTAGATTCCAAAGATGATAAACTCTAAGTAGTGGTGAGCCTCATAAGCCGATTAAGTGTGCTAGGATAGCTGTTTAGGACTTACCCTTCCGAGACTTACCCGGTGAGGATAGGTTAGACCCCTAGGCGACAATCCGGTTTGTGTAGAATTCCATCGCTTAGGCTCTTTGAGACTTACCCGGTGATGAGACCTTAGGATTGGACTAGTGGACCATGAGACCTACCCGGTGATTGATCCCAATCTAGAAACACTCACTCCCAACATATTGTAGTGAATCCAAGGAATGATTAGATAGCTTGAGTCCTATGCCATAACCGGAATTTCCAACCCCTAGAATCTGCTTTTCTCTCTTGATCTCGTATCTCGTGTTTAGCTTGTTTGTTTGTGTCGATTTGTTTGCTTAGTTGATTGTTTGTTTCGCATGATTTGTGATCCTTGATTGATCACCTAAAAACCCAACCTAAAACATTGAGATTTTCATTTCTTTATTTCTTTATCCTTACTTAGCCTAGATCTTCACTAAACTTAATCACTAATCAATTCAATCTCACCTTAGTCTTTGCGTTCGACCTCGGAATACTATCCCTACTACAAAACGTCCCGTACACTGCGGATTCGCTAGGAGTTAGGAGAAATATAACGAGTATAAATTTAAGGCTTATTGCGTGCATCTATTCCTAGACGTGACAAGTTTTTGTGCACACACATCCTGACCGTAACAAGTTTTTGGCGCCGTTGCCGGGGACTAGGTCTAGATTGAGTCGTTATTAGTGATTGTTTATAGTGTAGGTCTTTCTTGTTGCTTTTGATCTCTTTTTGGTTTGTGTCTTTGCTTTTTAGGACATCTCTTACTCTTTAGGTGCATGTGAAGATCTCGTGGCAAGGATTTAGCTCCATTCGATCCCGAACCGGAGAAAACCCTTAGATCTAGATACAAGAGCATTCGAAAAGGAAAAGAGATGGCCGGAAGAGATCTCCAAGCTGAATTGGATGAGGCTTTAGAGCAAATTATGATAAGGGATGAAGCTTTGGAGAATGAAAGGAGACTTGCCAATGAGAGGCAAGAGGCAACTAGGAGGGAGATTGAAGAGATTAGGCAAGCTCTTGTGCAAAGAGAGCTTAATCGTCAACAACCTCCTCCACCTCCACCACAACCGCAGCCGGCGGTTAATATTCAGGTTGTGCCCATTGCTATTGAAGAGCCACAAACGTTAGGGCAACGTATGGATCCGGCATAAAGATCACACCGACCGGGTGTGAACTTAGGAGATCCCGCGGCCCATGATTACGAGCTCCGCCCTCAAGTTCTACAAATGATCCGGCATAATCAATTTGGAGGGATGGAAGGAGAGTCTCCCCATCAACACTTGATGAACTATGAGATCTTGATGGAGACTCTTAGACCGCCTAGATTGGAGAACAACAACCATAAGCTTAGGGCTTTCTCCTTCTCTCTTAAGGACAAGGCCTTAGCTTGGTATCAATCTATTCCACAAGGGCGAGTGAGTACTTGGGAGGAGATGACAACCGAGTTTTTGACTAAGTTCTTCCCACCTTCCAAGACTACCGAATTAAGAGGGAAGATCAATGCCTTCGTGATGAAGGATAGAGAGAGTTTGTTCAAATCTTGGGAGAGGTTCAAAGACCTTCTCCTAGATTGTCCACACCATGGTATACCGAAAATTGAGTTATTGGAGATCTACTTCAAAGGACTTGATGAAGATAGCAAATTTAAGCTCCAATCTCTTTCCGGTGGGACTTTCATGGAAAAGCATGTGGATGAAGCTTGGGAGTTTGTAGAGAAACAAGCTTTAGTAATTGAGAAGTACTCCCATAGGAAGAGTGAAGGGAGAAAGGCGGGAGCATATGAGGTGAGTGAAGTCACCATGAGCAATTTCAAGCTTGACGCCATCAACAACGAGCTAAAGTCTTTGAAGGAGTTGTGTGCTACAACTTTGAAGAATCAAGCAACTCCTCAAGTGCAAGTGCAAGTGCAAGCAAACTTGTTTTCCAAGGAGGAAGATGTGAACTACATGGGAAGGGGCAATTATAGCAACTATCAAGGCCCAAGGAATTTCAACAACAACTGGCAATTCAACAATTACCGGCCAAACCATAATCATCCCGGGTTTTCCTATTCTAACCCGGAGGGAGCCTTGAACCCTCCCGTTTCCACAAGCGCAGCTCCACCACCAAAAGCTTCACAAGAACCTCCACCCGGATTTACTCAACCTCCAAAGGATAGAACCGAGATGATGTTTGAGCAACTACTTGGAAGGTTGAGTGGTCTTGAGAGCACGGTGACTTCCATTTCTAAAGCTCAAAAGGTGTTGGAAGCACAAGTGTTCCAAAAGGCGGGTGAAGCTCATAGAGATCCGGGAAAGCTTTCCGGAAGAACCGAAGACAACCCAAGAGGCCAAGTGTTGGCTATTACAACAAGGAGTGGGTTGAGCATGAAGGACCCCTTGCCCAAGGAGAACGCTAAGGGAAAACAAGTGGTGATAGAAGAAGTGATATTGCAAGGAGATGGGGGCAAGAGCAAGGATGTTGGCCAACATATGTGGCACCGCCTCCATACAAGCCACCGCTACCCTTCCCTCAATCACGAGCAAAAGCTCGTTTGGACAAACACTTTGGTAAATTCCTTGAACTTATGTCTAAATTGCATATTAACATTCCGTTCATGGATGCTATCTTAGGTATGCCGGCATATGGCAAGTTCTTGAAGGAAATACTCTCCAACAAAAGGAAGTTGGAGGAGTATGGGGAAGTAAGGATGACGAAGAGGTCCTCGGAATTGATCCAAACTATGAAGGAGGAGATGCCTCCTAAGCTAAGAGATCCTGGATCTTTTTGTGTGCCAATCGGAATGGGAGAAGTGAAGTATGAAGCCCTTTGTGATCTTGGAGCAAGTGTAAGCATCATACCGCTTGCACTTTGCAACAAGGTTGGGCTAGGAGAGCCAAAACCGGTCAAGATGACCCTCTACATGGCGGACCGTTCAATCACTCACCCGGTTGGGATCTTGGAGGACATTCCGGTGCAACTAGGGAAGTTCTATGTGCCGATTGATTTTGTTGTCTTGGACATCCCGGCGGACTATCCGGTTCCCATCATATTAGGGATACCTTTCCTAGCCACTTCCGGATGCTTGGTGGATTGTGAAAATGGAATTCTCTCCTTCAACATTGGAGAAGAGAACATCAAGTTCAAGCTGTCCACAATGATGAAAGGGCCAACCCTTGATGAAGATGTATTCAACATTGTCGAGCAAGAAGAGTCTAGAGAAGTTATGAGCTCGATCTTGATCAAGGACCCCTTGGAGAAGGTTCTTATCTTAAGTTTGATGGAGGAAGGTGTTGAGGAGGCTTGCAATGAAGAAATCAAGGCCTTGGAAGCATTAGAAAAGGAGACAAGAGCTGAATTTGAAGTTTACGAGAGCATGCTAAGTACCTGTAGGAACCACGGTCGTGGAAGGAGTTCCACGGCTGTAGAACTCTCTAGAGAGCTCCGAAGAGCAAGCCTTGCAAGGTCCACGGCCGTGGATGTGCCAGGATCCGTGGAGTTGCCCGTGGTTTCCCCAGAAGCAGCCCTTGTTGTTGATCAAGCCTCAAGGAGCCTTGGAGAGCCTTCTTTTGCTGTGGATTCATCTCAACCAACGTTATTTGGATCGTCTCCGCTCGATAAAGGTCCTCCAAAACTTGAACTCAAACCCCTTCCCTCTCATTTGAAGTATGCTTTTCTTGGTGATGATTCTACATATCCGGTGATTGTGAATGCATGCTTGAATGATGATGAACTTGCTAAGTTGCTGCATGAGCTAAGATTGCATAGGAAAGCCATTGGCTCTACTATTGATGATTTAGTTGGCATAAAACCTTCTTTGTGCATGCATAAGATATTGATGGAAGATAACCATAAACCCTCTATTGAACATCAAAGAAGATTGAATCCTATAATGAAAGAGGTGGTCAAGAAAGAGATCATTAAGTTGCTAGATGCGGGAATCATCTACCCTATTTCGGATAGTTAGTGGGTTAGTCCCGTTCATGTAGTTCCTAAGAAGGGTGGGATGACCGTAGTGACTAATGAGAACAATGAACTAATCCCAACTAGGACGGTTATGGGATGGATGATGTGTATTGACTATAGGAAATTGAACATGGCCTCTAGGAAAGATCACTTCCCTCTTCCTTTCATTGACCAAATGCTAGAGAGGTTAGCTCAACATTCTCATTTTTGCTATTTAGATGGCTATAGTGGATTCTTCCAAATCCCTATCCACCCCGATGACCAAGAGAAAACCACATTTACATGTCCATGGGGAACTTTTGCATATAGGAGAATGCCATTTGGGTTGTGTAATGCACCCGCCACCTTCCAAAGGTGTATGACGGCTATATTTTCTGAGTACATTGAGAATATCATGGAAGTGTTTATGGATGATTTTTCTGTTTATGGATCTTCCTTTGATAATTGCTTGGCTAACTTGTCTTCAGTGCTTAAAAGATGTGAGGAGACTAATCTAGTCTTGAATTGGGAAAAATGCCACTTCATGGTAAGTGAAGGTATTGTGTTGGGACACTTGGTGTCCAACCGTGGCATTGAGGTCGATAGGGCCAAGATTGAAACGATAGAGAAGTTGCTACCACCTACCTCGGTGAAGGGGGTAAGGAGTTTCTTAGGGCATGCCGGTTTCTACCGGAGGTTTATTAAAGACTTCTCTAAAATTTCTAAGCCTCTTACTAACCTACTAATGAAAGATGTTGAGTTTGTTTTCTCCAAGGATTGCCTTGAAGCTTTTTGTAGGTTGAAGAACGCTTTGATCTCCGCACCTATCATGGAACCTCCGGATTGGAGTTTACCCTTTGAGATCATGTGTGATGCAAGTGATGTAGCCGTTGGGGTTGTTTTGGGGCAAAGGAAAGATGGGCGCACACATGCCATCTATTATGCTAGCAAGACGCTAGATGACGCCCAACTCAATTATGCTACCACCGAGAAGGAGTTGCTAGCGGTTGTGTACGCCTTTGAGAAGTTCCGCTCATATCTTGTTGGAGCGAAGGTCATAGTGTATACGGATCATGCTGTGATCCGTTATCTCCTTACAAAGAAGGATGCCAAACCTAGGTTGATTCGGTGGATCCTTCTTCTTCAAGAATTTGATTTGGAAATCCGGGACAAGAAGGGGTCCGAGAATTCTGTGGCAGATCACCTTAGTAGACTCCCACCGTTAGAGCTTGAAAAAGATGACATCCCGATTGATGACTCATTCCGGGATAAGCAATTGCAAATGGTGGAGGAGTGCTTGTTCCAAGTGTCTAGAGGAAGTGAGCCATGGTATGCCGACATTGTGAACTATCTTGTGTGTGAGGAAGTGCCTCCCGGTTTGTCATATGCCCAAAGGAAGAAGTTCTTCAAAGATGTGAGGCATTACTATTGGAGTGAACCACTTTTGTTCAAGAGAGGGCCGGATGGAGTTTTTAGAAGATGCATACCGGAAGATGAGGTGGAGAGTGTGATCCGCCATTGTCATTCCTTGCCATGTGGAGGGCATGCTAGCTCACACAAGACATGTGCGAAGATGTTGCAATCGGGCTTCTTTTGGCCAAGCTTGTTCAAGGATGTGCAAAACTTTGTGCTAGCTTGTGATGCTTGCCAAAGGACGGGCAACATCTCAAGGAGGAATGAGATGCCCTTGAACAACATACAAGAAGTGGAAATATTTGATGTGTGGGGTGTGGACTTCATGGGACCATTCCCTTCTTCATGTGGCAACCTCTACATCCTATTGGCGGTAGACTATGTTTCGAGATGGGTGGAGGCAATTGCCTCTCCTACAAATGATGCCAAGGTTGTGGTGCGGTTCTTCAACCGAGTGATCTTTCCTAGGTTTGGAACACCAAGGGTGATCATAAGTGATGGAGGGAAGCACTTCACTAATAGGAACTTTGGGGCACTTTTGGCTAAGTATGGGGTGACTCATAAGGTGGCAACACCTTACCATCCCCAAACTAGTGGCCAAGTGGAGATCTCCAACCGGGAGATAAAGGGAATTCTTGAGAAGACGGTCTCTAGGACGAGAAAGGATTGGGCTATGAAGCTCAATGATGCCTTGTGGGCATATAGAACCGCCTTCAAGACACCAATTGGCACCACTCCCTACAAACTAGTATATGGCAAGTCTTTCCACCTTCCGGTAGAGATGGAGCATAGAGCTTATTGGGCCATTAAGTGGCTAAATTTTGACCTCAAGGAGGCCGGAGAGAAGAGGTTGCTTGATATGAACGCTCTTGAGGAGATCCGGTTGGATGCCTATGAGAATGCCCGGATCTACAAGGAGAGG
Source organism: Fagopyrum homotropicum (assembly GCA_033239125.1). NCBI lineage: Eukaryota > Viridiplantae > Streptophyta > Magnoliopsida > Caryophyllales > Polygonaceae > Fagopyrum > Fagopyrum homotropicum. The sequence goes on from BSWB01000006.1 coordinate 88,554,461, forward strand.
ACCAAACGGTGGCATGACAAGCGCCTCATCCCGAAGGAGTTGAGTGAAGGCGGCCTTGTCCTTCTCTTCAACTCGAGGCTGCGGCTCTTCCCCGGAAAGCTAAAGTCAAGGTGGACCGGTCCCTATGTGGTAAAGAAGATCTTTCCCCATGGAGCAATTGAGATAGGAGGGGAGCATTGTGGAGATTTTAAGGTGAATGGGCACCGGTTGAAGAAGTATATCCCGGGAGCTCCTGTGGATATGATTGCCCCACTTCACCTTGAGTAGAACGCCCCGAGCTTTGGTCAAGCTAATGACCTTAAAGAAGCGTTTGATGGGAGGCAACCCATTGGTAATGTTTCCCCCGAGGGTTTTTGTTTTTGTTTTTGATTTTTCTGTTTTTGTGTGTTTGGTGTGCTTTGTGTGTGTGCTAGAGTCTTGGTGGCATGAAAGCCTTGCATGGCATGTGAATGGTGATGATGAACCCCTCATCAATTATGGATGGAGCGGACACGGAACTTGGACGGCTAGCGGTGCCTAGCGCAGGTCCCGAAGCCTTGATGAACACTTAGCGCTCTCTACCATTGTTGATAGAATCATCCACCTTCAATCCATTTGAGTAATTCCAAATACCATAGCAAACCATTTTTACATTGTGAGAACCCTCTTTCACTCTTCTTTACTTCATTACCACATTGGGGATAATGTGTTTTTAAGTATGGGGTGGGGTTTGCATGATCCTTTGCATGATTAGCATCTAGAATAGTTTAATATTATCACATGTCTTGCATTGTATATACTCATTTCGAAAAAAAAATCAGAAAATTTAAAAAATTTTGTGCTTTCTAGGCTTGGATATGACCCTAATGATGAATCTTGTCTTGTGGATTGGCTATGGATGGCCTTATGTGTTAAATTGATGAATGCATATGTGGACTTGAAGTACTTATATTGAATCCCATGAATGGATTGTGATCATGATGTTTGCCTTGATTGGATTGAGTATTGAAAGTCGAAATTACATGCTAGTTCTTGCACATCATCTAGGAATGAATGAGGCAATTCATTTTTCTCTACTTCTCATCTTGATCATGATGTTTGAGCACCGCAATTGATATAAATTTGACCTCTTTTGACCCATCCGGGAATAGGAGCATGTTAGTGTGTTGATGTGTGTGAAAAGCAAGTGTGGGGTGAAGATGTTGATGAAAGAATGTCATGAATAAAATGCTGAATTTGTTGTGAAAGTGTAGACAAAAATATAGGTTTGGGGACGTTGGTTTAAATGACGAGTAACTCGGCACCATTCACATAATCGGGTGTTTGTGCCTTGCCAAAGTCAAATAAACCAATAGTCCTAACGAGCTTTGGTATGTGTGCCCGGTGTGGATGCACCTCGAAAATTAGAAAAAAACCCGAGGACGGCTAATCACCAAGGTTTCGGCTTTTGTACACCAATGCCCTTGTCTCAAAAATAAGTGAAAGAAAAAAGAAAAGAAAGAAAAGATGGAGGAAATATACACTTGTGGGAAGTTGATCAAGGACAAAATTGTGGAGTTAGTTCCATTCCCGGATTAGCATCACATAGCCTAGAAAAATCCCCACCTAATCACAACGTTTCTTGGCCTTTTATTTCACAAGCCCTTATGACCTATTTGCATGTGTGTAAGACTTAGTAATCTAGATTGGATATGCTCTTGATCATCTTGACTTCTTCATTTTTACGTTTCATGCATGCTTTCGAGTTAAGTACAATTGTCTTTCCGTTCCTTCATTTGTTTGGTGCATGATCGCTCGTCCATTGCCATGAAACATGACTATGAAGGTGATCCACAATTAGAAGCACAACTCCAAAAAGATTTTGCCATTTTTCTGCATGCATAAATCATGTCATCTCTTAGTCTATAGTTGAGAATTTGCTCGGGGACGAGGAAACCTTAAGTATGGGGTATTTTTGATAACACGATTTATGACTTAGGATTAGACACTCATTTAGATAGGTTTTTCACTCATTCATGCATGGTTTAGCACTAGTTCACGACGTTTGCACTCAATTCACGTATTTTGTCGAGATAGACGTCTACACGGACTTTTGCATTGCTTTGTAGGTATTTTGGGAGATTTAGGAGCTTAATCGATACGTTTGAGGATCGTTCATCAAGATGACACACCCTCGGACTCATTAGGATGCAAGCTTATTGCTAAGGAAGACCCATGGGACCTTGTTGGTGCAAGCCATGCACCAAATCGTGACTCAATGATCCAAGGCAAGCTGAGGCACCAAAACCACGGTCACTGGCACTTCCACGGCCGTGGAACCTGACCGTGGTTTTTGCCAGACGGTTGTGACAGCTGTGCCACGATCTCATGGCCGACTCTAGCAAGGTTGTAGTATAAAAGTGGTCTTGCAAGGCTGAGAGAAGGCATCTCCCAACAATCCCCTATCATCCAATCAAATTGGAAATCAAAAATCCACACTCTCAACAAGAAGATTCTCTCAAGAGGAGAGCTACCATTGGAGGTGGAGAAAAGCTCCATTGGAGAAGAAGAGAAGAACACACCATTGCTAGTCTTTGAAAAGTTTTGTAGAGAAGATTATTGGAATCGTTTTCTAGGGTTGTAAGAATCGATTAAATCTTCTTTTGAACGGTTGTGAGTCCTTCTAATCTTACTTTCAGCTTAGTTTTACTTGCTTCACTTGTTCATCTCTTTCTTTTCATTATCTTGCAAATGGAAGCCATGATTCTATGTTTGATGATTCCGATTGTGATGATGTATGCTGTAGGCTAAATAGATGCGATTCTAGGGTAAGGAAAGGAGGGTTATGGCTAGGACTATGATAGGATGGACTTAGATTCGCCCTTGGATGATTCATTTGCTTGACCAAAGTCACTGCTGTAGTCCACGGTTTGTTCTTGCCAGTCCACGGCCATGGAAGTGGTAGAATAACCCGTGGTTTGCCTGGTTCGTTTGGTTTGATGGATCTAAGTTTTAGAATGTTAGAATGTTGAAATCCTAGTGTTTGTTGAGTTAAATCTATCCTAGGGTGACCTAGTGTTAGCAACTAAGTGTTTAGAAGAGACCTACCCGGTGATTCTTACTCTTAGATTCCAAAGATGATAAACTCTAGGTAGTGGTGAGCCTCATATGCCGCCATTGGATTAAGTGTGCTAGGATAGCTGTTTAGGACTTACCCTTCCGAGACTTACCCGGTGAGGAAAGGTTAGACCCCTAGGCGACAATCCGGTTTGTGTAGAATTCCATCCCTTAGGCTCTTTGAGACTTACCCGGTGATGAGACCTTAGGATTGGACTAGTGGACCATGAGACCTACCCGGTGATTGATCCCAATCTAGAAACACTCACTCCCAACATATTGTAGTGAATCCAAGGAATGATTAGATAGCTTGAGTCCTATGCCATAACCGGAATTTCCAACCCCTAGAATCCGCTTTTCTCTCTTGATCTCATATCTCGTGTTTAGCTTGTTTGTTTGTGTCGATTTGTTAGCTTAGTTGATTGTTTATTTTGCATGATTTGTGATCCTTGATTGATCACCTAAAAACCCAACCAAAAACATTGAGATTTTCATTTCTTTATTTCTTTATCCTTACTTAGCCTAGATCTTCACTAAACTTAATCACTAATCAATTCAATCTCACCTCAGTCTTTGTGTTCAACCTCGGAATACTATCCCTACTACAAAACGTCCCGTACACTGCGGGTTCGCTAGGAGTTAGGAGAAATATAACGAGTATAAATTTAAGGCTTATTGCGTGCATCTATTCTTAGACGTGACAAGTTTTTGTGCACACACATCCTGAGCGTAACAGACGTGATTCCGAGAAGATAAGTGACGCAACAAGGAGCTTTAGTTATGAAACGACTTAAGAAAACAATCAAGAGAAACGCGAGCATTTACTGAGTAACGTTAGAGATTTTGAGAAGACACACTTATAAGATATCATGAGGCTCGGTTAAGCCTATGAAGGTGATTTATACGGCGCGCGAGGCCAAGAAGAGTATGGTTACCTTATAGAAGAGAAAGAAAGCATGAAACATGGAAAGAGCTAACGGAGTTGAGGTGGAGTACCCCAAGGAGGGTAGCCTTCGGGAGAATAGTGACACGAAGTATAGAAGAATGATAAGTTGTTGACCTTAGATAAGGTCAGCCATAAGTTTATCGTTGATGGCTGAGAACGCATAAAGTGCGATTGCCTATTGAGGAATTGTAGTCGGGAGGTGTAACGTCAAGCGGAGAATATAAAGGAATGGTAAAAAAAAGCTTGGAGTTTTCCGTATGGTTCAATGTCAATAGTACAGAAGTACATCAGCAGAAGCGTGATTATCTTGAGCAATATAACGTTGAGTGATAAAAGCAAGTGACTGTAATAGACCTCCCCGGGAGGGATGGTAATGACCCTTTTTGCGACCTTCTTAGGTCTCGAGATTGGCATATGAAGGAATGGCGCGGACTTGAACCTTTACGGTTTAAGCATGACATAAGGATTCAGTGGATCAAGAGGATGGTGAAACTTCCCTAGTTGAGAACTCAGATGTTAGTTAGTACCCTCTTGGTTTCGGAGTGGACCCTTTCACTCTATTTTATTATATACGTTTAGCAAAAAGAATGTTTTTTGGTGCAAATGGGAAGGTGTGTAAAGAAGATGCATGGTATTTCGTTCTTATGAAATGAATGTTATGTTGTCGCGAATAAGAGATGAGTCAAAGTTTTTAGACTCACCCGGAGGAGCCATGGAGGCAATCATGTGAAACGGGAGACCGAGGTTATAGTAACGTGGTAAGCTTTAACTTTTAGGTGGTGGTACTTGAGAATTCATGAGTTAGATGTTTCAATGGTTTGTGTAATATCCGGAAATTTTATTCCGTACCAAACCGGATTTCGATCCGTTGATCTTTCTCTTTCTAACTAGTCGTACACGCTATCTCAAATTTCAATCATTTTATGTAACCGCAATTGCGACCACATGTACTATTTGGATTCATGATTTACCTGTGCGAGTTTTGTTTGATACGGGTGCTACACACTCCCCTTTATATCATATGCATGCGTAGATATGTTATCCTTAGCTACGGTAGAGGGAGTACCTTTTGTAGTTGGGTTACCTAATGGAGGTAAGATTAGAGGATCCCGAGAGATTCATGACTGCCCCATTCATTTGGGAGATCGGGATTGGCTGGTAGATTTCTTAGTCATGCCCTTAGCACATGAGGACGTGATTTTAGGGATAGATTGCTAGACGAGACATGGAGCGGTCTTAAACATTGGCAGGAGGATTGTGACTGTCTCCACTGAGGAGGGTCACAGAGTGATATTTTGAGGTTGGGACCTCATAAAGTCCGGCACCGTTATTAGCGCAGTGAGAGTGATGACATGAATTATATACCATTATAATCATGCATATTGTAGAGGTTTTCCTCGATTTACCTTACATTTAGAGAGAACTTGTGTACCTTTTAGGCTTTATTCAATTATCTTTCGGAAATAGAGGTCTACACGAGTTTCGGTTGAATTGTAGGTAAATTCAGTGGATTTGGAAGCAAAAGTGGAGCAAGGAGCGTCTAAGGCCATTAGGGAAGCTAAAGGAGTCTTAGAGGAATCACAAAGAGCAAAGGAGTTGCGTAAAAGAGTCACAAAAGCGAGGAAGGAAACAAGTCAAAAGACGAGCATTCTCTGTTGAAGAAAATCGTGCCATTTAACATATAAATCGGACGATTTATATCCCTGAAAATCGAACGGTTTTGTATGTAAATCGGCTAGCACGATTTATCTGTTTTTCAGCCCAATGGTAAAGATGACTCAAAGCCCATCACTTTTAGGATAGAGAAGTGTTTTGCCAAGCGGCCCATTAGCAAGGAACTATAGATTGGAACCCTAGGAACGGAAACGGGGGGTCTGCGGGGGGGAAATCTTTACACGTTTGAGAGAGATTGAAGATTCTTGGAAGAGGATTGAAGCGATATTTCAGGGAAATCAATCTTGATCATATATGTGAGATTCCTTGTTTACATTGCGATCTTTGTGGCTTTTGAACATAATACTGAGTATATCGAGAGATACTTTAATTAGGTTTGAGATTGGTTTACAGATTTGAAAGTTGTTGAGTTTTTATTCAAGATTCGGGTTTATTTGATTTATTCACTCAATCTTAATTTTAATTTGATTTTGAAAATGGTTGGCTAAAACCATTGTGATTCTGGGGAGAATAGTTGATGATTGAGGCTTAGATAATGATAGACTGAACTCATTCAAACATTTGGACGCTGAGAGTTTAGATTTTAACTTTGCGACAACAGGAAAATCGACCTGTTCTTGAATAAATCGTCCGATTTATCTATGAACAGCACGATTTATTTCCCTGACGATCTTTCACTGATTTATTCTTTAACCAAAGTTAATCCTTGCCTAAATCTCAACCTTGCTTAAACTTTTTAACCTCTGATTGGGTGTATGAAGAGACTTCATCATTGATTCTACATTTAATAGATTAAGATTGTAAGATTTAGGTAATAGAGAGACTCAACATCCTTTATTAAGGTTTTAAGCGTGCTTTCTATCTTTACCTTGGAGAGTCACATCTTGGAGTTTTGGATAGTTAGTTTGAGTGTAATTCTTGTCCTTAGACCTTTCTATATTGCAGCCTCAACAACCCTTATAGAGAGAACCTTTGGATTAGATAAATAGGTTTCGGAACATCACCGTACGATATCTACCTTTGAAACACATAACCTTGGCAATATAAGCTCTGTCCTTTGATCTTTAGAAGTGACTTGAATCGAAAGCCGCAGTCGGATACTTGAATCCTTGGAATTTTTTTCCCCTTTATTAATCACAAAAGTTCTGCACTTTGTTAGATAATCGAAATCGATTTTATTCTCACCAAATCCCTGAGTTCGACTCTGGAATTTCTTGCCTTACTACAGCTGATCCGTACACTGCGGGTTCGCTTTGCTTTGAGTTCTAGATATAACTTTAAGACTTTGACGCACACACTTTTGAGCGAACAAGTTTTTGGCGCCGTTGCCGGAGATTTGGTCTAGACTAAATTCGGTCTTTGGTTGTCTAGCTTGAGAGCTCTTGCTCTTGTGATTTGATTTGTCCACTTGAGTGATATTTGTAGGTTCTTTAGGTATATGCGAAAGACTAGATATACCAAAGATCTAGTTCCTTTCGATCCCGAATTGGAGAAAACTTTAAGAAGAAAATTGAAGGAAAAGAAAATGGCTGAAAATAACGAGAGAAACATCCAAGTTGAGTTGGATGAAGCTCAACGTCAACTCAAGTTGAGTGAGAAAGCTCGTGTGGATGCAGAAACGAGTCATCAATTCCCAATTGATGAACTCAGGGCTATGATGTTGGATATGAAGTTGGAGCTGAATGATGCTAGGAAGAAGAAGAAAGTCAAGAAGCCAACTAAGTCCACTAGAGATGATTAATCCGATGATGAAGAACTCGATCCGGACATGCCGGAACTTGAGGAAATTAATCCAGTGATTCATCCCGTTCGTAACAGCCCAAGACCACCGGTTGTTCCTCGCATTCCAGGTGGGGATGCGAGAGTTGCTAATGGAGGAGATGAACCACGAACTCTGGGGCAAAGGATGGATCCAATTAAGCAACCACGCCGTCTAGGTGTGAATTTCGGAGCTGAGGACATCCAGGAATTCAGCTTTACACCACAAGTTATCACCATGGTTCGCCAAAGTCAGTTTGGTGGAGCAAGTGCTGAATCTCCACACCAACACTTGCAGAATTTCGAAATTCTCATGGAGACACTGAAGCCAAAGAAGGCTACCACAAGTAATTACAAGATCAAACCGTTCTTCTTCTCTTTGAAGGACAAAGCTCTAGCTTGGTACCAAACTCTTCCAGCTGCAAAGCTGGCCATATGGGAGGATCTATCTTCGGAGTTCCTCACCAAGTTTTTCCCGCCATCCAAAACGGCGGAATTGAGAGGTAAGATAAATGCATTTTCTATGAAACCTAACGAAAGCTTGTTTCAATCTTGGGAAAGGTTTCACGATCTCTTATTGGATTGCCCACATCACGGCATTTCAAAGTTGGAATTGTTGGAGATCTACTATAAGGGGTTGGATGTGGAAACATAATTCAATCTCAAATCTCTCTCTTGTGGCACATTCAAGGACAAGAGATAATATGATGCTTGGGACTTCATTGAGAAGCAAGCCCAGGTGATTGAGAAGTATTCCCACCGAAAGGTGGATCCAAATAACCGGAATCAAGGAGATGCGGGAGCTAAGTTGAACCACGCTGCTCAAACACAAATATTTTCCCTCAACAATGAAATCAAAGAGTTGAAGGAAGTCATCAAAACTTGCCTTGAAAAGGCTAAGGAGCAAGAAGCCAACTATATGGGAAGGGATAATAATCAAAGGAATGACAACCGGAACAACAACTGGAATAACTAAAATAGGAACTCCAACAACAACAATTGGACATCCAATCAACAAAATCCAGGTAATCCCTATTCACATGCTGAAAAAGCTTTAACATCTCCATCTTCTTCTACTCCTTTGAAAAGCCAGGAGCAATCATCAAATGGATAAAAGACGGAGAAGGAGAAGCCCGATCCCATGTTGGAGACAATCCTAGGAAAGCTACAACGATTGGAGAGTTATAACACTTTGGTTGATAAAGCTCACAAGGCTTTAGGAAACCAAGTATTTAGCAAAGCCGGAGAAGTCTTAAGAGATCAAGGGAAGCTTCCCGGGAAAACAGAAGATAACCCAAAGGGAAGGGTTATGGCAATCACTACTAGAAGTGGCATAACAACCATCGATCCTCAACCTTAAGTAGTTGAAACCACCACCGAAGAAGGGAAAGGAAAAGAGAAGGAAGATGTCTATGTTCCTCCTCCCGCCTACAAACCACCTCTACCTTTCCCTCAATCTAGAGCGCGGGCGCGGCTAGATAAACACTTTGGTAAGTTTATTGAACTTATGAGTAAGCTGCATATTAATATACCTTTTATGGATGCAACTTTAGGTATGCCATCTTATGGGAAATTCCTAAAGGAAATCCTCTCTAACAAGAGGAAATTAGAAGATATTGGAGAAGTCAAGATGAGCACGTAGTCATCCAAACTCATCAAGACTATGACAGAGAATATGCCATCTAAGATGCGTGATCCGGGATCATTTTGCATACCCATCACCTTAAGAGAGGTTACTTATGATGCACTTTGTGACCTTGGAGCAAGTGTGAGCACCATACTACTTGCTTTATGCAAGGCGGTTGGTCTAGGGGAGCCTAGACCGGTGAAGATGACGCTTTACATGGCCGACCGTTCCATCACCGGGCCAGTTGGGATAATAGAAGACATTCCTGTAAAACTCGGTAAGTTTTACATTCCTATAGATTTTGTCGTTCCTGACATCCCTGCAGATTATCCAGTTCCCATCATTCTTGGGAGACCATTCCTTGCAACCTCCGGATGCATGGTAGATTGCAAGAATGGACATCTATCCTTCAATATAGGTGAAGAGAAAGTGGAGTTCGTACTCTCCTCTTTAATCAAACAGCCAGCCTTGAGAGAAGATGTTTTTAACATCTTTGATGAAGAAGAGTCTAGAGAGGTGGTGAGTTCGATCCTAATGAAAGATCCACTTCAAAAGGTTCTTAGTATGAGCATCATGAAGGAAGGAGTAGAGCATGATTGGGATGATGAGGTAAAAGCATTGGAAGATGTAAAGGAAGAACCAAGAACAAGATTTAAAGAGTTGGAATTAACCCCAGAAACTGTGAAAAAAATCGACCTACATGAAATAAATCACACGATTTCTAAAAAGGCAAGTCGATTTTTGACAACAGGAAGAAAAATCGACCTAAAAATCGGACGATTTTCTTCAGAGGGGGGCGATTTAGCGACGATTTCTCCGGTTTCTACAAACTTTACTGCAGTTGTTCTCAACTCTAATAGTGCACCTTCCCCACCTTCAGAGGCTTCTCCCATGACATTAGAAGGTCATGAATCATCGATCAAGGCACCCCCTTCATTGGAATTGAAGCCACTCTCTACGCGCTTAAGGTATGCATTTTTTGGGCCTAACTCTACATATCTTGTTATAGTTAGTGCAAACCTTAATGATGATGAATTAGAGAAGCTTATGAATGTTATAAGGCAACATAGGAGAGCATTAGGCTATACTATTGATGATTTGATAGGCATTAAACCTTCTCTATGTATGCATAAAATCTTAATGGAAGAGGATTACAAGCCTTCACGTCAACCTCAAAGACAGTTAAATCCGATCATGAAAGACGTCGTGAAGAAAGAAATCCTTAAGCTACTTGATGCAGGTATAATCTTCCCTATTTCCGATAACAAGTGAGTGAGTCCAGTGCAGGTAGTACCAAAGAAAGGAGGCATTACCGTTGTTGCCAACAAAAACAACGAGCTTATTCCCACAAGGACAGTTACGGGATGGAAAATGTGCATCGACTACCGTAAGCTGAATGTGGCCACCAGGACGGATCACTTTCCCCTTCCTTTTATTGATCAGATGTTGGAAAGGTTAGCCCAACATTCTTACTTTTGTTATCTAGATCCATATAGTGGTTTCTTTCAGATTCCCATTCACCCGGATGATCAAGAGAAGACGACCTTCACGTGCCCTTGGGGTACGTTTGCTTATAGAAGGATGCCATTCGACCTATGCAACGCTCCAACCACCTTTCAAAGGTGTATGATGGCAATCTTCTCAGAATATGTAGAGAATATCATGGAAGTATTCATGGACGACTTTTCGGTATATGGCTCTTCCTTTGATAAATGTCTCTCTAACCTTTCATTAGTTCTTAAGAGATGTGAAGATACTAACTTAGTCTTAAATTGGGGGAAGTGTCATTTCATGGTCACCGAAGGAATTGTGGTAGGTCACTTAATATCAAATAGAGGAATAGAGGTTGATAGGGCTAAGATAGAAACTATCGAGAAACTACCTCCTCCATCCTCGGTGAAAGGAATTAGAAGCTTTTTAGGAATTGCAGGCTTCTATAGGAGATTCATAAAGGATTTTTTTTAAGATTTCAAAACCCTTAACTAATCTTTTAATGAAAGACGCAACTTTCGAATTTTCGAAAGGTTGTCTAGACGCTTTTTGCAGGATCGAAGAGGCTTTGATTTCAGCACCAATCATCCAACCACCCGATTGGACTCTTCCTTTCGAGGTCATGTGCGACGCAAGCGACGTTGCTATAGGAGCCGTACTCGGACAGATGAAAGATGGTCGTACACACGCCATCTACTATGCTAGCAAGACGCTAGGCGAGGCTCAATCCAATTATGCTACTACGGAAAAAGAACTTCTAGCCGTAGTTTATACTTTTGAAAAATTCCGTTCCTATCTTGTAGGTGCGAAGGTGATTGTCTATACGGATCATTCAGCAATCCGTTACTTGTTCACAAAGAAGGATGCGAACCGAGGCTTCTAAGATGGATCTTACTCTTAGAAGAGTACGATCTAGAGATCCGTGACAAGAAGGGCTCAGAAAATTCAGTTGCTGACCATCTTAGTCGTCTTCCACACCTCACCGACAAGATGGATGAGCTCCCTATAGACGACTCATTCCTTGACGAACAACTACATGAGATTGAAGAGTGTCTTCAACACATCTCGAAAGGTAATGATCCATGGTTTGCTGACATTGTAAATTACCTTGTTTGTCAGGAGATTCCCCCCGGACTTTCATATGATCAAAGAAAGAAGTTCTTTAAGGACGTCCGGCATTTCTATTGGAACGAGCCTCTTCTCTTCAAAAGAGGTCCCGATGGGATATACAGAAGATGCATTCCGGAAGATGAAGTGGAAAGTGTCATCCGCCATTGCCACTTTCTACCTTGTGGAGGACATGCTACTTCCTACAAAACCTACATGAAGTAAAGATATTTGATGTATGGGGAGTAGACTTTATGGGACCATTCCCATCCTCTTGTGGAAACCAATACATACTTCTAGCCGTAGACTATGTCTCAATATGGGTAGAAGCAATCGCTTCTGCTACTAATGATGCAATGGTAGTGGTGAAGTTCTTCAATAAAACGATCTTCCCAAGGTTTGGAACTCCCCGAAGCATCATTAGTGATGGAGGAACGGACTTCACAGCCCGTCGATTTGAGACTATATTAGCTAAGTATGGGGTGACTCATAAGATAGCTACACCGTACCATCCGCAAACTAGCGGACAAGTTGAGATATACAATAGAGAGATTGAGGGAATTTTAGAGCAAACTGTCTCTAAAACAAGGAAGGACTTGTCAATGAAGCTTGACGATGCACTATGGGCGTACAGGACTGCCTTTAAGACACCAATAGGTATGACTCCATATAATCTTGTTTGTGGTAAATCTTGTCATCTTCCTATAGAGCTAGAGCATAAAGCATATTGGGCTGTCAAGTGGCTCAACTTTGACATGAAAGAAGCCGGAGAGAAGCGGCTCTTGGATATCAACGAACTGGACGAGATCCGGCTGAATGCGTATGAGAACCCAAAGATCTACAAGGAAAGGACGAAGCGTTGGCATGATAAGCACATCATTCCAAAGGATTTGAAAGAAGGAGATCAAGTTCTTCTATTCAACTCAAGGCTTTGACTATTCCCAAGTAAGCTTAAATCCCGTTGGACAGGACCTTATGTAATTAAATGAATTTTCCCCCATGGTGCAGTTGAAGTATGGGGTGAACAAAGCGGAAGTTTCAAAGTAAATGGCCAACTATTGAAGAAGTACACACCGGAAGTTCCGGTTGAGGAGATAGCTCCTATCCTCCTCCATTGAACACCAAAACAAGCACCATCCAGCTAAAGACGATAAATCAAGCGCTTCTTGGGAGGCAACCCATGATAGTATAACTCTTTTCTTCTCTTATCACTTAGTTTAGCTTAGTTTAGTTGCTTTGCTTCTTTTGTTTTTTCTTTTGTTTGTTCCTCGATGCACTCTTGGTTTGTTTATGTAAAAATCGCAGGAAATTAGGTCCAAATTGAGAAATCAATGAAGATAGGGGACACAAAATAGTTCAAATTGCAATCTTCAAGGAAACAAGGAAAGAAATCGAGCTACACAAAGCAAATCGTTCGATTCAGGAACAGAGCAAGATGATTTTTGGCAACAGGGAGATAAATCGACCCCTAGATTGACCCCCCTAATAAAAATCGTCCGATTTTCTTCTTTGAGCTGAGAAAATGAAGGAAAATCGCCCCAACAAATAAATCGCCCTTAAAAATCGTCCGATTTTCTTCATTAAACCTCTGGCCTATATAAAACCTTCACCACTCGATTCTCTCATTGCACAAACTCTTCATTCCCGATTTCCCTTCTCCCAAAGAACCGAAAATCGCCCACCCTCTCATCTCCTCATTCCTTAATTGTTTTGAATGATTCTTGACCCTAAACTGAAGCATTTTCGACAAGGAACAAGGATCTAGCAACAACAAGCTTGGCAATCGACTCATCCACCCGGAATTCAGGTTTTTCAATTCGAAACCTAAGTTTTTCCCTCGATTTTGATTCTTGCTTAGAGATTGTTTGTTTGCTGAGATTGATTGAGGGGTTTGCTTAGAAACAACTATACGAGACTGTGTGTGGTGATAGTTTGCTCAGAACTTTACAGAATTGTGAGAATTGTTGAAATCGATAGAAAAATCGACCCAGCCTAGATAACTCGTCCGATTTTCTGTTAGAACAGCCCGATTTTTTATTGCATAATGGAGACTTTGAAAAGAATCACTCGAAATGCGGGGAAGAAGAAAGGATCTTCTTCCAAAGCCCCTCCCCCTCCACCACCACCCTCTCAAGCCAAACCGAAACTCCCCCCTCCCCTCTCAAAACATAAGAAGAGGTATGAACATCTCTTAGATCGTCACTTCACCCCTTCTCGATACATTGTGCTAGATGACTTAGATTCCTTGTTTGTTCGAGAGGATGTGGATGTGATGTTAGATAGAGTTGGGCTGAGTCAATTTGCTATGATTAGAGAAGATGCTTATACCGAGATCACCCTAGAATTCCTTAGTACATTTGAGCATGATCCTAGAGAGAGGACGGTCTCTTTCCGCCTCATGAACCAAAACCATGCTATGACTATTGATGACTTTGGGGATTTGTTTGGTTTTCCTTACTCTTCTGCAGGCACATTCGCAAGAGGAGTAAGTGCTAGTGCTTTTTAGGAAACCATCTCCGTGGGAGAGTATGGTGGTGATAAGTGGAGACCCGGAAATTCGAAAGAGACTAGCATGTACAACCTTTCCTTTAAGGTAGTGCATAGGATTCTTAATGAGAGCTTGTTTGCACGGGCGGAGACTCCGCAAAAGTTCAAGGCTGATGAGCTCTTTATCCTGTACTGTATGACTTGTAGCACCATCCCCGACATCACCTCTATGCTTGCTGACTATCTAGGGAAGATAGCCAACAAGGAAAAGGGTGACATTTGTGTTGGAGGCCATGTCACTCATGTGGCAAAGGCATTAGAGTTAGATTTTTCAGATTGCACCTTAGCTGAGAGTGCCCAGCCCTTAGGATCACAGAGATTGATAGCGACACATGTCTTGATTCCTCGAGGGAGAGGAACTCTTCATGTGCCCATGCCGTGGGCAAAGGATCGACAAAAGAAGCCATCCGAGATAGTGTGGAAGTCCGAATACACCTTTCGGAACAAGAGGAATTGTAAGGAGACGTTTGTACTGATGCTTGAGGAGATAGCTCCTCCTTGTTATTATGATGATGATGATGATGATGCAGGTGACACTGAGGATGAGGAGGATCATGAGGCTAGAGTACACCAGGGGACCATGCTCGAGTTCGAGAGTGACACTTATAGTGGCCATGCCACGGATGCCATGGATACCGACACTCATGGTGCAGGACCTAGCCGGACTAGTCGAGGCACCGAGGAGATAGAGGATGATATGCAGTCACCCCTTCACTCCTTTGCACACGCTCTTAGCCATGGTAGAGGACATGGACGAGGACATAGACTTCCCCGCCATTTTAGAGACTTAGTCTCTAGCTTCCAGGGTCTACGCACCGACTACCATGATCTACGCTCAGATTATCAGGCTCTCCACACCGACTACAACACCTTGAACACTCAGTTCAAGGCATACCGGCAGGAGACGGATGCTAGACACTCCTCGTATGACGGCCAGATGAGAGACATGTACTACCATCAGTTCGGCCTCTTCTATGACCCCAACGCGCCGATGTATCCATATCCTCCACCTCCACTACCACCGACCGAGGATTGAGTTCCCACTCCTTTTACATTGTAAGTATTTTTCTCCATCTTATGGTTGATTTTTCACATTGGGAACAATGTGAAGGTTAAGTATGGGGTGGGGGTACTTACAATCCCTTTTACTTCATTTTAGCACTCTATGCACTTTGTATTACTTTTGATGATTTGGCTTGTAATAACTCTTGCACTACTTGCTTTCCACTATGACATTCGCATTTGCATGCTTTCTTTCAAAAATTATGAATTTTCAAAAAAATTTGTGCTTCTTATGATGGAAATGACCTCTATGATGAGAATTGTGATGTGGAAAAGGCAAAAAGATGACATGGTTATGTTGAGATTTTAATTATAGCATGAATAAGCTTACTTTTCTTACTTGAACACATGAATGGTTTATATGATTTTGATGTTTTGATAAGAGAATGAAATAATAGTCGAAGCTATATTATAAGTTCTTTTGCATCATACAAGGCAATTCACTTCTTCTCTAATTGATATATTGTTCATGCTAGCTCCTCAATGAAATATGTGACCTCCTTTTTACCATCCGGGAATTAGGATAGGTGATTGAAAAAGGCATGTTTGATGTGGGAGGGCCAATAAAAATGTGTTAAGTGAAAGTTTAGCAAATTATAAGTTTGGGGACGTTGAACATGAGGGTGAGTAACTCGGCACCATTCACATAGCCGGGTGTTTGTGTCTTGCAAAAGTCCGATTGAACGACAAGTCCTAACGGGATATGGTATGTGCATCAAGGGTTTGAGGCATCTCGAAATTGAGAAACGCCGATCTCCTAGGCTTCGGTAATTGTGCACCGCTGTCCATACTCTCAAAAAGTAAAGTATAAAGAAAGCAAAGCTTTTACATGCAAAGCATGTGTGGTGAAGTAAAGTTCTTGAAGGTATTATGTTGTTCCTCTTTCCCGGATTAGCACCACCATTCGCTAAAAGAATTCCCTCCTTTAACACGTTTCGTAGACCTTTCTTTGATTAGAAGACCTTGAGACTTTTATGCATATATTTAAGACTTCATGGCTTAGACTTGTTTGATTTTAATTGCCTCTACATCTTCATCATGTCTTTTATTTGTATTTTTGAGAAAGAAAAGAGAGTTAGTTCATGTTATTACTATCATTGATACATACCTTGTCTTCCTATACCTTCAAACATCACTTTGAGGGTGATCCAATAAGAAGAAGCACTACCAAATGAAAAGTTTTTGAGTTTTCATACATATATAATCCATGGCATCTTGTATCCTAAGTTTGAGTCTTGCTTGGGGACAAGCAAGAGGCAAGTATGGGGTATTTTGATGACATGAATTATATACCATTATAATCATGCATATTGTAGAGGTTTACCACGATTTACCTTACATTTAGAGAGAACTTGTGTACCTTTTAGGATTTATTCAATTATCTTTCGGAAATAGAGGTCTACACGAGTTTCGGTTGAATTGTAGGTAAATTCAGTGGATTTGGAAGCAAAAGTGGAGCACGGAGCATCTAAGGCCATTAGGGAAGCTTAAGGAGTCTTAGAGAAATCACAAAGAGCAAAGGAGTTGCGTAAAAGAGTCACAAAAGGGAGGAAGGAAACAAGTCAAAAGACGAGCATTCTTTGTTGAAGAAAATCGTGCCATTTAACATATAAATCGGACGATTTTTATCCTTGAAAATCGAACGGTTTTGTATGTAAATCGGCTGGCACGATTTATCTTTTTTTCGGCCCAATGGTAAAGACGACTCAAAGCCCATCACTTTTAGGCTAGAGAAGTGTTTTGCCAAGCGGCCCATTAGCAAGGAACTATAGATTGGAACCCTAGGAAAGGAAATGGGGGGTCCGCGGCGAGAAATCTTTACACGTTTGAGAGAGATTGAAGATTCTTGGAAGATGATTGAAGTGATATTGCCGGGAAGTCAATTTGTGAGATTCCTTGTTTCCATTGCGATCTTTGTGGTTTTTGAAATAATACTGAGTATATCGAGAGTTACTTTAATTTGGTTTGAGATTGGTTTGCATATTTGAAAGTTGTTGAGTTTTATTCAAGATTCGGGTTTATTTGAATTATTCACTCAATCTTAATTTTGATTTGATTTTGAAAATGGTTGGCTAAAACCATTGTAATTCTGGGGAGAATAGTTGATGATTGAGGCTTAGATGATGATAGACTGAACTCATTCAAACATTTGGACCCTGAGAGTTTAGATTTTAACTTTGCGACAACAGGAAAATCGACCTGTTCTTGAATAAATCGTCCGATTTATCTATGAACAGCACGATTTATTTCCCTTACGATCTTTAACTAATTTATTCTTTGACCAAAGTTAATCCTTGCCTAAATCCCAACCTTGCTTAACCTTTTTAACCTCTAATTGAGTGTATGAAGAGATTTCATCATTGAATCTACATTTAATAGATTAAGATTGTAAGATTTGGGTAATAGAGAGACTCAACATCCTTTATTAAGGTTTTAAGCGTGCTTTCTATCTTTACCTTGGAGAGTCACATCTTGGGGTTTTGGATAGTTAGTTTGAGTGTAATTCTTGTCCTTAGACCTTTCTATATTGCAGCCTCAACAACCCTTATAGAGAGAACCTTTGGATAAGATAAATAGGTTTCCGAACTTCACCGTACGATATCTACCTTTGAAACACATAACCTTGGCAATATAAGCTCTGTCCTTTAATCTTTAGAAGTGACTTGAATCGAAAGCCGCAGTCGGATACTTGAATCCTTGGAATCATTTTCCCCTTTATTAATCACAAAAGCTTTTTCACTTTGTTAGATAATCAAAATCGATTTTATTCTTACCAAATCCCTGAGTTCGACTCTGGAATTTCTTGCCTTACTACAGCTGATCCGTACACTGCGGGTTCGCTTTGCTTTGAGTTCTAGATATAAATTTAAGACTTTGACGCACACACTTTTGAGCGAACAGAGAGGAGCGAGACTAATAGCACAGGGTTGTGAGGCCTTCTAGTGTTATGCCTTGAAGGAACGCAAGAGTCTGACAGTAGAGGAGATACCAGTCGCATGCGAGTTTGTAGAGGTATTTAGTGACGACCTGCCAAGGTTACCCCCACAGAGGAGTGTTGATTTTAGCATTGAGTTAGAGCTGGGCACGAGACTGATCTCTAAGGCCCCGTACCGCATGGCACCGATAGAGTTGCTTGAGCTTAAGAAGCAGGTTGAGGAACTGGCTAAGAATGGCTTCATACGCCCTAGTGTGTCCCCTTGAGAAGCACCAGTACTGTTTGTGAGGAAGAAGGATGGATCGATGAGGCTATGCATCGATTATAAAGAGTTGAATAAGGTTACTATCAAGAACAAGTATCCAATGCCTTCAATAGATGATCTATTGGACTAGTTGCAGGGAGCGTCAGTGTTTTCGAGGATAAACTTGAGGTCAGGTTATCACCAGCTAAGGGTGAGAGACCAGTACATACCTAAGATGGCATTCCGGACTAGGTATGGCCACTATCAGTTTGTAGTGATGTCATTCAGGCTCACTAATGCACCAGCGGTATTCATGGAGTTGATGAACGGGATTTTCAACGACTTCTTAGACCAGTTTGTAGTGGTCTGCATTGATGACATCCTAGTTTACTCTGTGAGCCGAGAGGAGCATGTTGGACACTTGAGGGCAGTGTTACAGATTTTGCAGGATAGCTAGCTTTATGCTAAGCTGTCCAAGTACGAGTTATGGATGCCAGAGGTGGCCTTCCTAGGCCATGTAGTGACTGATGACGGGATTAAGGTCGATCCGGCGAAGATCGAGTCAGTGTCTTCTTGGCAACCTCCGAAGAATGTTAAGGAGGTTCGCAGATTTCTCGGTTTAGCAGGCTACTACCGCCGGTTTGTGGAAGGGTTTTCCCTGATTGCCCGACCACTTACCTGCCTTCTGAGGAAGAATACTCGGTTCGTTTGGTCGGAGCCGTGTCAGCGGAGCTTTGAGGAGCTGAAGAGGAGATTGACGTCTCCTCCGATTTTAGCACAACCTGAGGGTACAAATGACTTTGTGGTATATAGTGACGTATCCAAGCTACGCTTGGGGTGTGTCTTGATGCAGAGGGGTAAGGTCATAGCCTATGCGTCTCGGCAACTGAAGACGTATGAGGAGAACTACCCCACGCACGACCTAGAGTTAGTTGTAGTAGTCCATGCTCTTAAGATCTGGCGTCACTATCTCTATGGGGCGACATGTCAGATCTTCACATACCACAAGAGTCTGAAATATATATTCACTCAGCGGGAGTTGAATAACTGCCAGAGGAGGTGGGTAGAGTTAATAAAGGATTTCGACCATGACATTCTCTACCACCCAAGGAAGGCAAATGTTGTCGTTGATGCTTTGAGTCGGAAGACGCCTCGGGAGAAGGCGATAGCCCGGTTGACAGTACAGCCGCAGTTGTAGAGATTTGGCTTGGTTAGAGGTAGAGATTCAGTTTCCAGCTATAGTCCATCAGTTGGCTACCATGGAGTTACTTCCTAATCTGTTGGATGAGATCCAACAAAAGTAGGAGATTTGTCCGACATTAACCAGGATCCAATACAGGATGTCTCGAGATGAGGCACCTCAGTTCACTATTGGTGCTGACGGAGTAATGAGACGTCAGGACCGTATTTGTGTACCTTCAGACAATGAGTTGAGATAGCGGATATTGGGTGATGCCCATGCTACCTCATACTCAGTATATCCAAGAGCAAGCAAGATGTACAAGGATGTGAGACGTTCCTTCTGGTGGGGTGGTTTCAAGCTCGACGTGGCTCAGTATGTATCTCACTGTGCGACCTGCCAGCAGATCAAGATTGAGCATCATCCGTAACAACTGTAAGCCTCTTCTTCATGCTTGGTATTTAGATGATGGGACGATGTTAGCATGAAATATTGTGATATTTTAGGCACGTTTTCTAAACGTATTTGATTCATATTGATAGTCTTTGATTGAACTTTGAGCATATGTGAGCTAGTATTACCTATATTGTCGATATGGATGTCTACACTAGTTCTATGTTGATTATAGGTGATTTGGAGCTATTTCCGAACGGAATCAAGCAAAGGAGAGTTGAGTTGATATGTCCATAGATTGAGGACATCCTTTGGAATCAATTTGGAGTCTTAGCTTGAGGAATGCACGAGTTTAGGGAAGAATCACGTTCTTACCCTAAATTACGCCCTAAAATACGGCCGTATCACAAACCACGTTCAGAATTACGGCCGTGGATTTGGAGTCAGAAATTCATGTTCATTCCAGGGGATTACACGGCCGTGGAACATATGTTGCAAACCGTATTTGTTTCCACGCTCTAAATTACGGTCGTGGAACACTTCCACGACCGTGATCTTGGCGAATCTTTTCGCCACACTTTGAAGCCACGATCTTTTAAAGATTGGGCCGGGCCGACAGTTTGCCCTACACTATAAAAAGACGGACGAAGCAAGATTCCGTCACCTTCGCTACCCCGTTTACCCTCATTCATCGCCGCTTAGACACGAAGACGCTTTGCTTAGCTTGCTTGGAAGCAATTGACATCTCTTTGAAGAGATCGAAGTTCGTGTTTGGAATTCCTCTAATCTCGCACTTTTGGTGGAGATTGCTGTTGAGATCTCCGGATTTGCGGAAGATCGAAGTTCTTGGAAGATTTTGCAAGAAGATCTCTCTTCTTGTTTAGGTTTGATTTGGAAAACGGATTGACATCCCATTTTCTCTTCTTTCCTAAGGTGGTGATTGTTTGTTTACTTTGAATCTTTTGACATTATTTCTTCTCTTTGTGACCTTGAGATTGAATTGAAGATTATTGAAAGTTCTTGAAAGTTTTCATCTTTTTATCTTTTAATTCTTGAATTGACATCAATATGACTGTTATTGGCTAAAAACCCTTAACAATTCTAAGGTGAAGGGTTGATAGTTGTGGCTTAGATGATGATAGATCGATTGCAAACAGATTAGACCCTGAGAGTTAGAGAAATATCGCCGACAACCCTAAATTACGGCCTGTTCTTGAGTCCACGGCCGTGGAACCTCAAGAACTAACCGTGATTTCCCTTAAGTCTACGAACCTGCTTTTACTTTAATCTAAAGTTAAAGATTGGCTTTAGCTTAGTTTAGACTTGTCTTTTCTAGGTGGTAGTGAAGCCTCAACAACCTCTACCTCGATTGTGAGTGTCATGACCTCAATCGGTTAAGTTAATCTTGATCCTTGGGTTATAAGTTTGGGTATTTGACACTAATTCTCATCTCTAGAATCCCTCTATATTGAGCCTCAACAACCTGTATAGAGAGTGCCTTGTAGGTGAGTTATATAAGGTTTTTGGAACTTCACCGTACGATTACCTTACATTAGTATACCTTTGCATATCTCAACTCTGTCTTTACATCATTAAGTATATCTTGAATCGATTGCCACAGCTGGATACTTGGATCTTTAGGATTGTTGTTTTCCCAATAATTTGCAAAGCTCTTATATTTACTTGCTTGATAACCTGCAATCGAGTTCGTTCTCCCCAAATCCCTGTGTTCGATACTCTGGAATTCTTGCTTAACTATATCGATCCGTACACTGCGGGTTCGCTGCTTGATTCTAGTTTTATAAATTTAAAACTTATTTGCACACACCTCTAGGGGCGAACAAGTTTTTGGCGCCGTTGCCGGGGATTTGGTTTAGACCGAACCCGGTAGCCGGTTGTCAAGCTTGGGAGCTTGCTCTCGTTATTTGATATCTCTTTGAGTGCATGCGCAGGTCTAGGAACACCGCAGATCTCTTACCTCTTGATCAAGAGCTAGAGAAAACCTTGAGGCAAAAGCGCAAGGAAAAGAATATGGCCGAAGAACACGAACGTGATCTTCAAACGGAGTTGGCGGAGAAGGAAGCTCAAATCCGATGGAATGAGACTCTCCGCCAGGATGAGATGGATCGTCATCAATCTCAAGTTAACGGTCTACAAGACATGATCTTCCAAATGAGGATAAAGATGGGCGACCTCGAGAATAAGGTAAGCAAGAAGTCCTCAAGAAGGAGATCAAGGTCTAGAAGAAAAAGCCACTCATCCGCTGATGATAGTGACTCTTCCATGCCACCGTTAGAAGAGATTGATCCCACGATCAATATGAATCCTTTCCATCCACAAGGAGCTGCTAATCGCCGCATTCCACCTAGGAATGCGAGAGTCGAACGTGTGGATAATGAGCCAAGAACTCTTGGCCAGCGGATGGATCCAACACAACAACCACGCCGCTTGGGTGTGAATTTTGATGCTGAAGATATGCAAGGGTTTAGCTTTAACCCTCAAGTTATCAATCTTGTTCGCCAAAGCCAATTTGGCGGTACAAGTGCTGAATCTCCACACCAACACTTGCAAAACTTTGAGTGTATGATGGAGACAATGAGACCGAAGAACGCTACTACCAACAACTATAAGCTCAAACCTTTCTTTTTCTCTTTGAAAGGGAAAGCATTGTCATGGTATCAAGCTCTTCCCAATGGGAAGCTAGACACGTGGGAAGACCTTTCCGCGGAGTTTCTCACCAAATTCTTTCCGCCCTCCAAAACGGCGGAACTTAGAGGTAAGATTAATGCTTTTTCCATGAGACCTAACGAAAGTTTGTTTCAATCATGGGAAAGGTTTCAGGATTTACTCTTGGATTGACCTCATCATGGCATATCCAAGCTTGCCTTGTTGGAAATCTACTACAAAGGGCTGGATGCGGGAACGCAATTCAACCTCCAATCCCTCTCATGCGGAACATTCATGGACATGAGAGAAGATGATGCTTGGGACTTCATTGAGAAGCAAGCAAGAGTCATAGAGAAGTATTCCCACCGGAAAGCGGAGGGAAATCGTGTGGAGCAAGGAGCGAAGCTCACACATGAAGCTCAAAATCAGATTTTCTCCCTCAACAATGAGATCAAAGAGTTGAAGGAGACTATCAAGACCAACTTCCCAAAGCAACAAGAGAAGGATGTTGGCTATTTGGGCAACAACAATGGTGGTGATAACACCAACCGCAACAACAATAACCGGAACAATAACCGGAGTAACAATTGGAATGGAAACAACAACAACCGGAACAACAACAATTGGAACAACAATCGGGGTTCAAACAACAACAATTGGCGCTCCAATCAACAAAATTCCGGTAACTCCTATCCTTCCAATTCTAATTCGCTAACTCCACCTTCCTCTTCCTCTACTCCTTTGAAAAGCCAGGGGCAATCATCTAATGGAGGAAACAATACGGGAAAGGAGAAGTCCGATCCCATGTTGGAAACAATCTTGGGAAAGCTTCAAGGGTTGGAGAACCGCCTCATCAAGGTTGATGATCAATTCTCTAAGGTTGACAAAGCTCAAAAAGTTTTGGAAAACCAATTGTTCAACCACGCGGAGGAAGTTCCTAGAAATCAAGGGAAACTTCCAGGAAAGACGGAGGACAACCCTAAGGGAAGGGTAATGGCGATTACAACTAGGAGCGGAGTGACTACCACCGATCCGCAGCCTACGTTCGTTGAAGTCCCCGTAGAGAAGGACAAAGGAAAGGGGAAGGAGAAGGAAGATGTCTATGTTCCTCCTCCAGCTTACAAACCTCCCCTACCGTTCCCTCAATCTAGAGCGCGAGCGCGCCTAGATAAACAATTCGGTAAGTTCATAGAACTCATGAGCAAGCTGCATATTAATATACCCTTCATTGATGCTATTGTAGGTATGCCGGCTTATGGCAAGTTCTTGAAGGAGCTTTTTTCCAACAAGAGGAAGCTAGAAGATTTCGGTGAGGTCAAGATGAGTTCGGATTCTTCGGATCTCATCAAGACTATGAAGGAGAAAATGCCCCCAAAGTTGAAGGATCCGGGGTCATTTTGCATTCCCATTGGAGTGGGAGATGTCACATACGACGCTTTGTGTGACTTGGGAGCAAGTGTGAGCATCATACCACTTGCATTATGTAGGAAGATCGGTTTAGGCGATCCTAAACTGGTCAAGATGACGTTATACATGGCGGATCGATCCATCACTCGCCCCGTCGGTATTGTAGAAGACGTCCCGGTCAAGCTAGGTAAATTCTTTGTCCCCATTGACTTTGTCGTGCTTGACATTCCTGCAGATAGTCCGGTCCCGATTATACTCGGAAGACCGTTTCTTGCAACTTCCGGCTGCATGGTCGATTGCAAGAATGGGAGACTCGCTTTTGATATTGGAGAAGAGAAGGTAGAGTTCGTTCTTTCCACTCTAGTAAAGGAACCAATCTTCGATGAGGATATTTACGATATCCAAGATGAAGAAGGTTTGTCTAGGGAGGAGGTAAGTGCGATTCTCTTTAACGATCCTTTACAAAAGGTTATCACTATGAGTCTAACCAATGTAGGGGAAGAAGAAGAGTGCAAAGAGGAAATTGAAGCCTTAGAAGCACAAGAAGAGATGCATGAAGTGGAATTTGAAAAACTCCACGATGAGGCTGAGAATGTAAGAATCCACGGTCATACCCTGTATTCCACGACCGTGGATTTCACAACCAAAATCGACCTCCATTCCAGGGGATTACACGGCCGTGGAACACATGGAGAGGCCGTAATTCTGACCGTGGAAGAGGGTGATCGGCTTACTTCTTCAACTTCTTTTGATTCTTCTCCAAACCACTCAACAACCTTAGAAACTTCTAAGGAAACGTCGGATGCCCCTCAAGGACCATTGGAAGCTCCGAAAGTGATGGAACTCAAACCACTTCCTACTCATCTAAGGTACGCTTTTCTTGGATCTAATTCTACCTTTCCGGTCATTGTTAGCTCCGAACTAAGCATAGATGAACATGAACAGCTCATGACAGTCCTTAGAAAACATAGAAAAGCCATAGGCTACACTATCGAGGACTTAGTAGGAATCAAACCCTCCCTATGTATGCACAAGATACTAATGGAGGAGGATTTTAGAACTTCAAGACAACCTCAAAGGCGGTTGAATCCGACCATGAAGGAGGTTGTCAAGAAGGAAATTCTTAAACTTCTTGATGCAGGTATCATCTACCCTATCTCCGATAGCAAATGGGTGAGTCCAGTTCAAGTAGTTTCGAAGAAGGGAGGAATGACGGTCATCGCCAACAAGAACAACGAACTCATTCCTACCCGAACCGTGACTGGATGGCGAATGTGCATAGACTACCGCAAGCTCAACAACGCAACGCGGAAGGATCACTTTCCATTACCATTCATCGATCAAATGCTTGAAAGGTTAGCACAACATTCACATTTTTGCTACCTTGACGGTTATAGTGGTTTCTTTCAGATTCCGATACATCCGGACGATCAGGAGAAGACCACATTCACGTGCCCTTGGGGTACGTTCGCTTATAGGAGAATGCCGTTCGGGCTTTGCAACGCCCCAGCCACCTTTCAACGGTGCATGATGGCCATCTTCTCCGAGTACGTAGAGGAAATCATGGAAGTCTTCATGGACGACTTCTCTGTATACGGTTCCTCTTTTAACGATTGCCTTTCTAACCTTTCTCTTATTTTACAACGTTGTGAAGACACTAACCTAGTTCTTAATTGGGAGAAGTGTCAATTCATGGTTAAGGAAGGAATCGTATTAGGTCACTTAGTCTCTAGTAGAGGGATAGAGGTAGACAAAGCTAAGATAGAGACCATAGAGAAACTTCCTCCCCCAATTTCGGTGAAAGGGATAAGAAGTTTCCTAGGACATGCTGGATTTTATAGACGCTTCATTAAGGACTTTTCTAAGATATCAAAACCTCTCACTAATCTATTGATGAAGGATGCGGTTTTTGAGTTTTTGCAGGAATGTTTAGATGCGTTTAACACCATTCGGCAAGCTCTAATTTCAGCACCTATTATCCAACCCCCGGATTGGACTCTCCCCTTCGAGATTATGTGCGATGCTAGTGACGTAGCTATTGGAGCTGTTCTTGGACAACGAAAGGAAGGGCGACCCATGCCATATACTACGCTAGCAAGACGCTAGACGAAGCTCAGCTCAACTACGCCACTACAGAAAAAGAGTTTCTAGCCATTGTCTACGCTATTGACAAGTTTCGCTCTTATCTTGTAGGTGCAAAGGTGATTGTCTACACGGATCATGCTGCGATCCGGTCCCTCCTTGCGAAAAAAGACGCGAAGCCAAGACTAATTAGATGGATTCTTCTCCTACAAGAATTCGATCTTGAGATCCGCGACAAGAAAGGTTCAGAAAATTCTGTTGCGGATCATTTGAGTCGCCTCACACATCTAGAGGACGACCATCTACCCATTGATGACTCCTTTCCGGACAAACACCTACACATCATAGAGGAGTGCATCAACGAGATCTCCAAAGGTAACGAACCATGGTTTGCTGATTTTGTTAACTATTTGGTTTGCCAGGAGATACCGCCCGGACTATCCTACGCACAAAGGAAGAAGTTCTTTAAGGACGTCCGGGAATACTATTGGAACGAGCCTCTCCTCTTTAAGAGAGGTCCGGATGGCATCATACGGCGATGTGTGCCGGAAGATGAGATGCAAAGTGTCATCCGCCATTGTCATTCACTACCTTGTGGAGGACACGCTAGTTCAAACAAGACTAGCGCAAAGGTATTGCAATCTGGATTCTATTGGCCTACTTTATTTAGAGATGTGCAATCCTTTGTCTCTTGCTGCGATGCTTGTCAAAGAACAGGCAATATTTCTAGAAGGAACGAGATGCCCCTCAACAACATCCAAGAGGTGGAGATTTTCGACGTTTGGGGAGTCGATTTCATGGGACCATTCCCATCTTCTTGTGGAAACCAATACATACTATTGGCGGTAGACTACGTTTCTAGATGGGTGGAAGCAATTGCCTCTCCCACAAATGATGCCATGGTGGTGGTTAAGTTCTTCAACAAGACCATCTTTCCGCGATTTGGAACACCAAGGACAATCATTAGTGACGGAGGTTCTCACTTCATAGCCCGTCGCTTTGAAGCTCTTCTAGCTAAGTATGGGGTTACTCACAAGATCGCTACCCCTTACCATCCACAAACAAGTGGACAAGTTGAGATCTCAAATAGGGAGATCAAGGGAATTCTAGAGAAGACGGTTTCAAAGACTAGGAAGGATTGGTCCTTGAAACTAGATGATGCATTATGGACGTACCGGACTGCATACAAGACTCCCATAGGAACCACACC
The DNA here is from genome assembly GCA_033239125.1 of Fagopyrum homotropicum. NCBI lineage: Eukaryota > Viridiplantae > Streptophyta > Magnoliopsida > Caryophyllales > Polygonaceae > Fagopyrum > Fagopyrum homotropicum. The sequence continues at coordinate 88,581,866 of BSWB01000006.1, forward strand.
ATACAACCTTGTGTATGGGAAGTCTTGTCATTTGCCGGTAGAGCTGGAGCACAAAGCGTTTTGGGCTATCAAGTGGCTGAATTTCGGCATGAAGGAAGCGGGAGAGAAGCGTCTCCTAGACATCAACAAGCTGGATGAACTTCGCTTGAACGCCTATGAAAACGCTAAGATCTACAAGGAAAGAGCAAAGCGTTGGCATGATAAGCATATCATTCCAAAGGACTTCAAAGAAGGGGATCAAGTTCTCCTCTTCAATTCAAGACTTCGGCTCTTTCCAGGTAAGCTTAAATCCCGTTGGACTGGACCTTTTCTAATCAAACGTATTTTCTCCCATGGTGCAGTTGAAGTATGGGGTGAAGCTAGCGGAAGTTTTAAGGTGAACGGTCAACGACTCAAGAAGTACACACCGGAACTCCAAGCTGAGGAGTTTGCGCCTACCGCACTCGAATAAGTGCGAGTTTGGTCTAGCTACGGACCTTAAACAAAGCGCTTCTTGGGAGGAAACCCAAGGTATTGCATTTTTGTTTTTGTTTTCGATTCATAGTTTAGCTTAGAATAGACGTTTTCGCTTTATTTTGCCTCGATTTCTTCCGGTATGTTCGTGTTTTTGGTTGTAGGATCGATGGAAAAGGAGAAAGGGAGAATAATGTCGAAGAAGGGCGACGAAATTTGGACTTTGAAGCTTTACAGAAGGTTCCACGGTCTAAATTACGGTCGTCATAGCTACAGTGGCCGTAATTCTCAAAACCCTTTGAAAAATCACCAAAACCACGGGTCCGTACACTTCCACGGCCGTGGAACACCCCGACAGACCGTGATTTTCAAAATTTTGCCTGCGACTATATAAGTCACATTCTTCACAAAATTGCCCCAAAAATACCCATTCCACGACCTAAACGCCGAAACCCCACGACCTCCTCCAATTCTTCGTTTTCTAATCGTTTTCAACGATTCTTCATCCTAAACTGCAGCAAATCCAACCACGAACAAGACCCAAGCGACAAACCGAGCGGAAATCCATCAACGAACGCGCATTTCGGGTTTTTCAATCCGAAAAAGAGGTTTATTCTTTCTTCTTGAATTTCGCGGATTTGGTTCGTTTTTGCTATAGATTTTTAGGAAGAACTGACAAAGACTGGAAGGAATTAGATTAGGACTGCTTGTTGTGGTGATTGTTGGTGAATTTGCTGAGATTCGCAAGATTCTGAGACGAATCACGGTCTCTGGGTAAACCACGGCCGTGGAACCTGAAGAACAGACCGTAATTTTGGTGAAAAATGGACTTTGTAAGGAGAATGTCGGGAAGGATAAAAGAGAAAAAGGGAGAGCAAAATAAGAAAAGAAAGGGAAATCCCTCCACCTCTAGGGCACCACCACCCTCATCCCCCTCACTACCATCCTCACCTTCACCTCCATCTTCACTCCCTCACCCTAGCATCCCAACCATACATGAGAACCACCTTGTTGCACTAGACCGGATCAAGGAGAGGACAGTGATAGGTCCTAGGTATTTGTTGTTGGAGGATCTACATCCTCTCAACATTGTTGATGATCTTACATGGCTCTTGGATAGAGCCGGATTGCTTGTCTTCACGAACATTCGTGAAGACGCCTATGAGGAGATCACCCGGGAGGTTGTGACGTCCTTCGAGCACAGCCACGTAGATAGGACCGTCTCCTTCCGTCTCATGGAACAATACTATCATCTGAGTATCGTTGAGTTTGGGATCATTTTCGGGTTCCATGAGACCTATAACGGTCGATTTCCGAGTGGAGTTTACCCCAAGGATTTTTGGGAGGAAGTAGCTATGATTTACGCCGACGAGGACCGTTGGCAACCCGCCGATACCAAGGCTAGATTGATGTACCATCTAGCCTTGAAGATAGCACACCGCGTTCTTTCGGAGTGTCTCTTTCCTAGGACGGAGACGCCCCAAAAGATCAAGACGGATGAGCTATTCTTGCTCTATAGTATGCTATACGGTCGCCGTGCATATTGTGCCACTCTTTTGGCGGCTACGATGAGTAAACTTAAGAACAAGAAGAAGGGGAATATTGGATATGGTGGGATAGTGACCCACATTGCTAGGACGTTTGGTATAGATTTTTCCGCTTGCACCCGTATACCGGCGGTTCCCTTAGGGCTACATGCTTTTATGGTTAGGGGACTCATCTTCCCCACACATGGAGGTCCGCCTTATGCAGGCATGCCTTGGGAGACTAGGACGGGTAGGGGGATTGAGTGGCTGCCGGAGTATTCCATTGTGGCGGGACGCCACAATTGGAAGGAGACGTTCGCTGCGATGCATGCGAACAGGCTAGTAGCTCCCCCTTACGTTCCACCACCGGTTGTGGAGGAGGAGGACATGGGAGATCAGTACGAGAGTGGTGGAGGAGCGGAGCACGAGTTTGGCACGTTTCCGGATCAGCCGGAGGCGGCCCCGGATGTACCTAGACGCTCTCCACGTCCAGCTAGAGCTTCAGGCTCGTCATCTCGCCGCGCTAGCGTGAGTGAGAGGCCCACGTGGATGACTACACCTCCCACTTGGTATGACACACCCCCTCCTTGGTCCACGGCGCAGCCAGCAGCAGCACCACCACCACCAGCACCAGCACCATCCGATACTCCATCATGGTACAGTCATGCCTCGGGATGGTACGAGCAGATGCCGGATTGGGCTACCGGACTTTCGGAGAGAGTTGGAGCGCTAGAGATCCGGGCGGATGCTAGAGACGGACGCTTAGACGACCTTGACCACATGATGAGGGACGTCTACCGCCAGCAGTGTGGGCGGTTCTATGATCCGAGTTTCTCTCCATTCCCACCTCCGCCGGCGCCGCAGTGATTGATGCATGCTCGTTGTTTTAGACATTCCCGCCACCACTTGTGAGTTTCTTTTTTTTTCTTTTCTTTATTTTGTTCTTTCTTTTGAACATTAGGGACAATGTTCGTCCTAAGTATGGGGTGGGATGTACTAAAAGTTTGTAATAACTCTACTCTCTATGTTTGCTTTCATTCGAGACTATCGTTGCATCTTCATTATGTGTTACACGTTTCCTTATTGCATTGCATGAAAAATGACTTGAAAAACCCATAAAAATTGAAAAATTTTGAAAATTTTGTGCTTCTAATGAATTGAGATGATTTCCATGATAATTACTACTTGTGAATTGAGTTTGATGACAATTGCATGTTTAAAAGGATTTTGAATTGAAAAGAATTTGAATGAATGAATTTTACCTCTTTTGCAAGTTTTATAATGTGAGAATGTTACCTAAATCATGCTAGAAAATTGAAGTTGAAATCACGTTATAAGTTCCTATACTTCTTATTGAAATGATTAAGGCAATTCAATACTTTCTTTCTTCTTTCTTTGATCATCTAGCTCCTCATTGAAATATTAGCCTCCCTTACCTATCCGGGAATTTGGAGAAGTGAATGAGAAAAAGGCATGTTTGATGTGGGAGGGCCATGAGAGCAATTATTTGCAATCAATTGAATAGAAAGAAATTATAGGTTTGGGGAAGTCAATCATGACGATGAGTAACTCGGCACCATTCACATAGCCGGGTGTTTGTGTCTTGCCAAAGTCGGATTGAGCAATATTCCTAGCGGATTATGGTATGTGCGCTAAGGGTTTGAGGCATCTCTTGAAAAATTTGAGAAACGCCGATCTCCTAGGCTTCGGTTTTTGTGCACCTCTATCCATAACTCCAAAAGTAAAGTCGAAAAGTGAAAAGAAGAGAGCGAAGCTCTAAGTTGAAGTGTTGCGGAAACCGCATAAGAAGAAGAAGGTAGTTGTCCACTTTCCCGGATTTATGCACCACTTTCCCTTAAAGTTTTCCCCTCCCTTCCATATTCTAGACCTTTTCTTTGAAAGTCCTTAAGATCAAAAGAATGTTATATGACTTGGTGATCTAAATTGAAGTTTCTTGTGATTGATTTTGATAATGTTTGAAGGTTATAATGCTTGTTTAGAAGTTAAGATTGGTTCATGAATTTTCTTTGCCTTTTACTCTTTGATTAAGTGTGTGAAAGTTTGAAAAACGATTGAAGCAAGGTTTGAGAATGATCTATTCTTTAGAAGTCACATTCATCCAAAAGAAGGTATACATATTTCATCCTAACTCTTGTTTAAAGCTTTTTGAAAGACCTTGCTTAGGGACAAGCAAGTGTTAAGTATGGGGTTATTTGTTAGCATGAAATATTGTGATATTTTAGGCACGTTTTCTAAACGTATTTGATTCATATTGATAGTCTTTGATTGAACTTTGAGCATATGTGAGCTAGTATTACCTATATTGTCGATATGGATGTCTACACTAGTTCTATGTTGATTATAGGTGATTTGGAGCTATTTCCGAACGGAATCAAGCAAAGGAGAGTTGAGTTGATATGTCCATAGATTGAGGACATTCTTTGGAATCAATTTGGAGTCTTAGCTTGAGGAATGCACGAGTTTAGGGAAGAATCACGTTCTTACCCTAAATTACGCCCTAAAATACGGCCGTATCACAAACCACGTTCAGAATTACGGCCGTGGATTTGGAGTCAGAAATTCATGTTCATTCCAGGGGATTACACGGCCGTGGAACATATGTTGCAAACCGTATTTGTTTCCAAGCTCTAAATTACGGTCGTGGAACACTTCCACGACCGTGATCTTGGCGAATCTTTTCGCCACACTTTGAAGCCACGATCTTTTAAAGATTGGGCCGGGCCGACATTTTGCCCTACACTATAAAAAGACGGACGAAGCAAGATTCCGTCCCCTTCGCTACCCCGTTTACCCTCATTCATCGCCGCTTAGACACGAAGACGCTTTGCTTAGCTTGCTTGGAAGCAATTGACATCTCTTTGAAGAGATCGAAGTTCGTGTTTGGAATTCCTCTAATCTCGCACTTTTGGTGGAGATTGCTGTTGAGATCTCCGGATTTGCGGAAGATCGAAGTTCTTGGAAGATTTTGCAAGAAGATCTCTCTTCTTGTTTAGGTTTGATTTGGAAAACGGATTGACATCCCGTTTTCTCTTCTTTCCTAAGGTGGTGATTGTTTGTTTACTTTGAATCTTTTGACATTATTTCTTCTCTTTGTGACCTTGAGATTGAATTGAAGATTATTGAAAGTTCTTGAAAGTTTTCATCTTTTTATCTTTTAATTCTTGAATTGACATCAATATGACTGTTATTGGCTAAAAACCCTTAACAATTCTAAGGTGAAGGGTTGATAGTTGTGGCTTAGATGATGATAGATCGATTGCAAACAGATTAGACCCTGGGAGTTAGAGAAATATCGCCGACAACCCTAAATTACGGCCTGTTCTTGAGTCCACGGCCGTGGAACCTCAAGAACTAACCGTGATTTCCCTTAAGTCTACGAACCTGCTTTTACTTTAATCTAAAGTTAAAGATTGGCTTTAGCTTAGTTTAGACTTGTCTTTTCTAGGTGGTAGTGAAGCCTCAACAACCTCTACCTCGATTGTGAGTGTCATGACCTCAATCGGTTAAGTTAATCTTGATCCTTGGGTTATAAGTTTGGGTATTTGACACTAATTCTCATCTCTAGAATCCCTCTATATTGAGCCTCAACAACCTGTATAGAGAGTGCCTTGTAGGTGAGTTATATAAGGTTTTTGGAACTTCACCGTACGATTACCTTACATTAGTATACCTTTGCATATCTCAACTCTGTCTTTACATCATTAAGTATATCTTGAATCGATTGCCACAGCTGGATACTTGGATCTTTAGGATTGTTGTTTTCCCAATAATTTGCAAAGCTCTTATATTTACTTGCTTGATAACCTACAATCGAGTTCGTTCTCCCCAAATCCCTGTGTTCGATACTCTGGAATTCTTGCTTAACTATATCGATCCGTACACTGCGGGTTCGCTGCTTGATTCTAGTTTTATAAATTTAAAACTTATTTGCACACACCTCTAGGGGCGAACAGACGATCATTGGTCGATCGGAGGATGTGGCTAAGGCACTTGGTATTATTTTGGAGGTTGGTCCAAATTTTGGACTTGAGTTGAATGTTAAAAAAACAAAGTTATTTTGGCCTTCATGCGATGGTTCGAAGCTTTGAGACGGGTTATTCCCTAGAGACATTGCGAGACCATCTTTGGAGTTGAAGTTGTTGGGAGGGGATGTGAGTAGTGATAGTGATTTTATTAAAGGATTGGTTATGAAGAGAGCTTATGTGTCTTCTCCCACAGCTTAGGAACCCGCATATTGAAAATGAAGATGTTTGTACATTTGTACATTAGCCGGCTTTCTCTGAATCTTTATATATATAAATGTGTATATATATATATATATATATATATATGATATTATATATAATATAATATAATATAATATAATATAATAATGTTTATCCAAAACATTTAATTAAAACGCGGTTATATTTTCCGACCTCAAAACTTTATGAAATTAGAATACAAAATCCGAAGTATTATCGAGATAATTATTCCTTAACTTTCTCGGAAAATGGGTATTCCTAAGCCGCATTTCTTAACCGCTAAGAATCGGAGTAGCGACTCTTTTGACAATTTTGTCTTTTTATATTATTTCACATCAAGGGCATATTCGATGTCTCGATCATGTGTCTCAACTGCAGCTTTATTGGAGCTTCCAAATGCTCCAAATAACACTGGTTGTTACAGATGTGTTGAGTAAGCTCCCCTCCTTCTTCTCCTCCTTCATCTTATTCTTCTTCCTTGAGCTCCAATGGTGGAAGCCATGAAATCACTCAAGTTCTTCCTCTTTTTGTGTTGCATATGTACGGATCTAGCTTAGATCAAAGGTTATGATGATGCTTGTGTGTGGAACATCTATGGTGGAGCAAGGAAGCTAGGAGACCCTCCACACCTCACGGTTGCTCGAAGATCGCCCTTTAGAGCTCGACCACACCCGCGGCTGGACAGCTCCGCGGGGGCGGCTCACTGGGCCTCAGGGGCGGCCACTAGCTCAGCCAGCCAGCCCATGCGGTCTTCTTCTCCTTTTCGTGGTTGTGTTTCCTTCTTCCGCGCCCGTGTCTTTGCCCGGTGAGTACCCTCCCTTGAGCATGTGTTCATAGGTGATCCTAGAGAGTGTTTATGATAGAAGGATGCTAGGTTTGGACCTAGGATAGTTGTGAATGCCATGTAGTGGCTTTTGGACCTTAGGCGAGTGTGTGAGGTTTTCGAAATGTGCTAAGGTTTGATGAATGTATGTTTTTGAGTTGGGTCGTGGGATGAGGGTATGGTTGTCCCTTGTGAGGCTTGTGAGGATTGAGATTGTGAGTATATGGTTGTTGAGATTGTGGGCTAGGATGTGCGTATCCTAGCATAGTGGTCATTGTTGAGATTGTCGAGACTAGGCATGTTTATCATAGTATGTGTTATGGGTTATGATCTTGCGAGATCGCCGGGTCTAGAAGTCTAAGGACTTCTAGCTTATGAGAGTGTTATTGATTTGTGCCTTGTTATGATCAGGCGTCGAGTACCTTCCTATGGGAAGCGAGAGCGGTATTGTTCGGTTTAGCTTGGACGAGGTAAGTCTCCGGACTTACTTAGCTAGTATTTCTTGCATTAGCATCGATGCGTGATTGGTTATGTGTGTGTTGAGTATGTTACATACTAACGAAACCGGAAATAGGACCACCTTTATATGTATTAATATTTGGCCCAAGTGTATGATAACGGACGGTGACAACTTGCCTAGCTCTTTCGTAGAGCTAGGAGGTTCTCTGCGACTAGCCCGTGCGGGTAGACGGTCGGATGCATCAGTACCATTCCTTGCCGGTAAGTAGGGACAGAGGCGAGTTTCGGGGATTCTCGTGTCACAAACCTAAGTTGAATTGGTAATGGAATGACGTAAATGAAAAGATAATAAACCGGCTTGTGTGTGTTGGAGCATGATTTGTGTTTATGATGACTTATGTATGTGTGTGCCAATACCATAACTCTAATGCTTTGAATGTTAGCTAACGATTTTTATACCGATGTTGATGTTGTGGTGTTACATAATTTTTTTTATAAGTTGGTGTTGATGACAAATTTGATATTGGTTTCACCGATGATTATTTTTAATGATAATAAATAAAAGTTGTGATATCACCACAACTTATCATTATCATGTTCAGCCAGATCGACGCCAACGAAATGAAGTTATTAACAGTCAAGTATATGTTCATTTAAAATATTTGAAACAAATGAGGGGATCCAAACTTAATCAGAACTTGACTTTTAATAATTTATCTAATTCCAAAGTTCAAAGTGTTATGATCAATATTTCTTTTAATTCCATGATCCAAAAAATACGAAGGTCGAAGGGACCTTCGACTTGTTCCACTAGAAAACTTAATGCGTGGGTTAACTTATATGGCTATGAACCTGTACTACATGATATATTGGTTTCTTTTTAGCTTTCATTTGCTCTTCCATGTAAACATTGCTCGATCTAGTTCGTAGGAAATACTCGATTTGAGTTCCTGAAGTTAGGACTGCACATAATTGAACCAAACCGGAAAATTGGACCGGACTGAAGATTACAGTCCGGTCGGTTCGATCCAGTCCTGGACCATAATGTTCCGGAACTGGCCGTTGATTTACACTTTTAGCATTTTTTGAAAAGGAAGTGCATCCGGTCCGGTCTAGTCCCCACTCAGCCCGGATAGAAAATATATTTTTTTTAAAAAAAATCAACACGGTCTGGACTAGACCAGACTGTGGTGGACCGAACCGTGGTCCGGTCCATGGACCGTTTCGAAACAGTCCAAACCAGACCATTCGGACAGCCCTACCTGCAGTGATGATAGAGATAAATCTCAAATTGTTTTCTTTAAACATGAAAGTTGTTGGTTTGAATAATTTATGACTTTGGCACATACTTCATAAATTATGAGTCTTTGAGACGCTGCTTCACATCAGAAGTTGCAGCTTCTCTACACGCTTGGCGACGTTGAACATTTCAGGAACATCAGCGTCGGGGTTAAATTACCTTTCTGAATTCCCTCATCTCATTCAAGCTGCCTCCGAATAATAAATCCTCGCCGTTGGCTGATTGTAGTTCTCTGTACACAGAACACGGCTCGCATCATAAGCTCGTCATGATCACATGATAGCAGCCAGCCCTATTGGCTCTCCGTGCTCTTCGCCTTCTCTGCCGTCGGTGGTACCAATAGATGAGCTGCGAGGTCTCACTGTTTTGGCGTAAAAGGCAAATGGTTAATAGGGGTTCACAGCACATCACATAGGCATGGAAAAGCTTGAGAGAGAGAGAGAGAGAGAGAGAGAGAGAGAGAGAAATACTTGAGACATTTGTGATGACATTGACACTCTTCTGAGCCGAAAGCGCTTTCAATTTGTTTCCTGTGGCCAACAACAGCAGGCTTTTCATATGCTGTTTTTGTTCTTTAGGACTTGATGTTTTTCCCAGTGCTTCCTCAAAACCATGTAAATCTTGCGGTTTTATACACGGAAGGGACAGTAGAATCTGCAATAGTAGACATTTATGCATAAGTAAACAATATAGATGATTGAATTGGTCTTCTGAGACGAGATACTCAACTCACCTGCCTGGGCGACGAGTCCCGATCCGCAAGATAAATGAATATCTCCCGGCACAGACTGACTAACTCAGCACTGATAGTAGCATTTGACTCGAGAGCCAAACCTTGGATTACCGCATAGAACAAATCTCTACAAACAAACTCTTTCAGTTCCACACTGTTTGTTGCTATGCACAGGGCAACAACAGTACCACAGAAAGATGAAATTTTGGCCATGGCATCACTGTCAGTCCATTTATAAGCTTCCAAGGCTATCTGTAGCGCAGGTACTGCAAGACTCTTGTGCTTTAACAAGAAACTGCATACATCATAAGAGAACAATAAAGATAAAACTAATCATTTATCCCACAACAAACAGCGAATAATGGATTGTGAGCGAATGTAGTTACGAACCAAATAAGTGAACTAGAAGCAAATGCATCTAAGTCCTTGAGTGAGGATCCATCTACTTTGTTAACATTGCCAGATTGTTCAAGACCAGGAACTCCTGTGTTTTGAACAGGGGAAGCCATGGCTGACAAGAGTGCACAAACCTCGCGAGTTAAATCTCGCAGCAATTTCTCTTCCATTACTTCTACCTTCATATCTGTTCCAGGTAGCATCGCTTGGAGATCTGGAACTTTTGCCCTCCCTTCATTTAGAAGACTTGACCATGAGCAGCTTAGCACTTGCTGAGCACGAAGGAGTAAAGGGTTCAGGAGGTTCTCTAACCATCTCTCCCAAAAAGTGGAAGGGCATGATTTAACTAAAGGGATCAAGACTAAGTGAATCAGTTGTTTCATATGTCTGAACTCCAAGTTTTCCACATTCTCCATTAAAGCTAGAACAACTGCATAACTATCCACACTTTGGAAAAAAACATCGCAAATTGTAGTTGACAAACCCAACAGATTGTACCTAAAATGGAAATCCGTTAACCAATATATTGAAATTTGACAAGAGATAGAAAGGAAGAAAGATCTGCACAATTTAAAATGACCATATATCGGGAAAACACAAGTACATACCCACTATCCCTTATTCCTCTTAACCAGTTTCGTATGTCAGTTTCATTTGGCTCAGAATAGCCTTCCTTGTTCATGTCGTTGTCAAGCAATGATCCATCTGCAAAAGATAAAGCACCTCTGTGCACTTTTTGGTTCACTTCTCCAAGAAGACTGGCCTGCTCAACATCACTAATGATCATTGCACCTTTTACCTCTCCAGGCAAGGTTTGAGTCACTGGAGGAGACCAAAGGGAGTGCATAGCACGAAGTAGCTGAATACATAAAGGTTGAATTCATTAAATGGATGCTTGTGAACAAGTCCTCTCCAGATGCAAATCATAATTCAAGGATTCTGCTTACTTTCAATAAAGGAGGTAACATCCATGACAAATGGGCTGCCATTGGACGCTGAAGAGAAGAGCTTGCAGTTGTGGTCTGCTGCACATCACTCTTTCTAATCCCACTCCTCTTCAATGCCCTTTCAAAAAATGTAACTGTATGGAAAATTGACCACATCAAACGAGTATCAGAGCACAACCGAACAAGACCTGATGGGTCAGACAGATAAGTATTTTGCCAATCCAACTCCACCCATGATTTGCTCAAAGGTTCAAGTAACCACCGCAAAACTTCTTGCTGCTGCTGAACACTGTAACAAAATTTACCACAATTAGAACACAAATAATATTTTCAGGTTTGATTTGATCCCAAGCAACCACCTTCTTCGAAACAAAGTTCATATAAAATGGATCGAAGCATTTACCCAGCAGCTGAAGCCATAATAAGAAATGATTCTCCAAGGAGATTATGTTCTCCACGTAGCAAGCGACCCTCATTTTGCAAACAACCCATGGTATCAGCAATGCCCTGCAAAATAGTAATAGGATTATCATGTTGACCTACAAGCAGGAGATCAGAGGAACAACATGCTTTATCCCATTAGACTGATAACTCATCTCCATGATTATGTGTTGATAAGATTACTATCATTCACTCCATCTTAAACAAATTTCATGAAACTTACCTTCATGTGAGGCAGGAGACTTTTACCTGCAGACTTTGCAATCCGAATAAAGGATGTACAAATTTGTAACCTTGCATGCCGTGCACTGTTTGTAGAAGGATCCTGTCAACCCAAAGGGGTTCATATTACACTACGACCAACATATAGAAAAAAGATGCAACAAATCAAACATTCAAAGGAGATCATGTCATAAATGAACCTTAAGTATACAAGGGAGGGAGCTCAGAAGTCCAAAGAGTTTGTTTATAACTTTCCCAACCACATTAGGGAAGAACTTGAGGAAGGCGCCCAAAGCCTCTAAATAGTGTACAAGCACTTCTACAAGCACCGGTTCACTCCATTCTACATTAACCAGTTTCTCGAGCAAAGCTTCATTTCACAAAACATTTGTTTATCAACCAACTGCAACGATGAAACAACAAACTCTATGTAGAAGTCACTGGCAACTTGGAGTACCTTCAAAGATTCTACAGAGTTCAAGTTGAACTTCCGAAATGCCCTCACCATATTCACCAGATCCATCAAAAACGGCAATCACTACATTCTCTAGCACTAGTTGTGTGCTTTCAAGTATTGGTAGCTCCTGAAAATGTCACAGAAAAGCATTTTCCATACAAGTTCAACAGCCGGCTCAGTACTAAAGAATTTCTATGCAGTTAAATGCAATAGGGTTCGAGTACAAAACCTTAACAGGCACAGGAGAGGCACTAATTTTACAAATAATCATGACTATTCTCTCATATATCTTTGAAGCTGCTACAAGGGGCTTGTGGTAGGAAACAAAGCGAACCAGCTCCAACTACGTCAATGAAAATGTATGAGAAATGTCAAACAAAGATAACATAAAGAATACTCACAAGATAGTGCAAACCTGTTACAAGTCAATAAATGAAATGTTACAGAAATCCTACTGACATCCAACTTACCAGCTTTGATCGAAACTGACTAAATTCTCCTTTTCCCTCAAAGTCATCACTCCAAAGTTCGATTGGGCCTAAGGAAAATGCTGTATCAAGAGGAACCTTCTCTTTTTTGAGCATCCGCTGACAAGCGATACCGAGGATTCCATTACATACTTCGCCGTTAATAATTTTTAACATTTGTGTCTTCCTATCAGCCTGCCCAAAGCTAGAACTTGGGTTATGGACTAAACCATCAGAAGCTTGAGGGTTGTGTTTGGGCTTTGCTAGTAACTCTCTCATCAGTGCCTGAGCATGAAATAGAAAAGAAGTAAGAAATACGAACTAAGGAAAAAAATAAAATAATTTCTTTTGCTGAACTTAACGTACCAGCCAGAAGTGAAGAGAGTGAAAATGAAGAGTCAGCTTAAAATGTTGGAAATAACTCAGCATCTGCAATAAGATATATATATATATATATATATATATATATATATATATATATATATATATATATATATATATATATATATATGGATCAGTGATATTGAACTCATTCTAGTTGATTCAAATTTCAGGAAGATAAAAGGGGGAATGTCCTAAGAGAGATTATACCTGGTTAAGATAAAGGAAAAGCATGTTCTCATCACTCGAAATAGATTGCAAATTTGAGCAACCTAGAGACACCATGCTCTCGCATATACATTCTGAAAATTCAAATTCACTAGAATCAATAGCCCCAGCATTGGAGACAGATTTGTACAGGAAGTCCTTTGAAACATTCATTAATATTTGAAAGACATTGCTGGCTGCAGAATCAAAATCTGGAGTTGCATCAACAGGTCGTTTCCTGCAAACACAGAATAGTAGAAGGAAAGTATTTATTCCTCAGCATGGAGCAGTGGTTGGAAGATTTAGACATGTAAAGCAGCAAAGACTAAAGAGTGATTCAATTAGATACCTAGATGCGACAAGTTTGAAAATTTCACTAGCCAGAAGTTGGAAGTCTGGAGAAGAAAGTAAGAAACCACACCTGACGTTCAAGAAAAGTATAGTAGTACTCAAGCTATTATAATTTGTACATTATAAGATACAAGATGCAAAACAAATATATACCCATGGATTATTCCATATTTAGCCAGATCAGGCAACGGAGCCCATTCAACATATGCATTGACAGCATTCAATGTAGCTATCACCGTGGCTGCATGCAGTTTTGCAATATCCAATTGATTTTGCCCTGCCTCGGCAACTGCAGCACCGAAGTGTCTCTCAAGCAACTGAACCAGAAGCATAAATTAAGTAACACAGTAGCTCAAAAGCACATCCCAGTCCGAAATAAATAAATATATAAACTTACAGTATACAAAAGAGGTAAAATTTCTGGTAGAGATTCTGTCAATCCACGTAACAATAGCCGACGACGATCTCCTGTTTAATGCAGTAGAGTTATATGCAGTTACATTGGATGTTCAGAGATCTACAAGAACATAATACTGAACTTATGGTGCTATAAAAGCAACATGCAATCACTAAATTTATAAACAACCTTAAAAGACTAAACCTCCCTTAAAACAACAGTAGTGTTGCCCTAAATTTTACAATCACCTTCTAAATCTTCATTATGGACAGTAATATCTTCAGGTAACCATCTTAGCGTCATAGATACCAACTCGGCCTGAATTGCAACAATAGGGTTTAGATTTATGCAAATATAAATTCCATAAGTATATAATAATATAAGAGAAAAAAGAACTATTAAGTTGAGATGATAATAGTTCAGATTACTTGTGTTGGACCAATATTAGAGAGAGAAATTAGAGCTGGCAGCAACTCTTTCCACAAAACTAGGCCTTCTCTACGAACTATCTGCCAAAGCAAAAAGAGAACAGCAGCAAAGTCATTACAATAGTCTTGTTTTTCTTTCCGTCTAGATGATTGATAATAGTCATGCTTTACATTCCAAAATACCTCAGCAGCAAGGGCAGCTGTTTGACTCTTCAAAGGCCATTTTTCATTTTGGCCTGCAACCTCTGACATTAATTCAACAGTAAGATTTGCAAAGTTCCTTCGCTCCTCAGAACTCAGTTCTTCCCACCTAAGCCTTACCAAATGCTATAAATAACTGAAATCAGTGACTAAAAATATTGCAAATAACTGGAGATGTAGCAAACTACTTTTCTTTCAGACTTCCATTAGTGTGCAATTGTGAATCCCGCGAATTTCTGAATAGTTTGATACCGTACCCATATTTCACAAAATTCAATTAACATTACAGGACAATAAAAACAAAATTTGATGCAGTCTACTCTTAAAATATCCATTAAAAGAACACATTAACTTCCTGTACAATGCCAAATGGGGCAATGCTTGGTGCAATTAATATGAGGCTGCAAATGTTCTTGTAAAGTTACCTGTAGCATTTTCAGTGCCTGCAACCTTATTTCAAAAGACCAATTCTGCCTGACTAAAATGAAGCATGTACTTGCCAAAGAACGTACATCGCCTTCCTTAACCTGCAAAAACCTATATTTAGTGGGGCAAAAAGGTCTTCTTCAAATCCAACTTTATGTTCCTGCTGCATTTAACCATCCGAATGCATCAAGGGAAACATACTGATTACATGCATTAAGCTCTCATCTTGGCAAAAGATGTAAATTCAGATTAAGAAAAAGGGATGAGTGTACAACCAGTACATGGGCTAGATAGAGGAACTCGAACAGCTTCAAACTAACCACACAATGTTCAAATCAACATTAGTTAGACACCAGAAAATGTAATGAATAGACAAGACTAATTTAGAAACTCATATTTGAGAGCATCAAGGGAAACAGACTGAATACATGATTCAGGCAAATGATATAAATAAATCGTACGAATTCATTGTTGTGGTCAAAAGCATGAAGAGAAATGTAATGAAATACATTCGTAAACGCCTCATCATGGCAGGAAGTGTGGATTAACACTACGAAATAGGGATCAGATTAAGGATCACTAAATGCGCAGCATAGAGAATCAGGATATTAGCTTCAAAGTAACCAAAATTTCAGTGTTCAACTCCTAGGTCCTAATAGAAAGCAGCCCATAAAAAAAATTATAACAAAACTATAACAAGCTAAACATCATCAGAATTGTTTCATATAATCCGGAAAATCAAGGTTAGGCTAGACAAATAGTCTGGACTTGAAGCTGTCTGCGAACGGGCACAACAATCACGCAACGAAATCGTACAAATTATTCTAATTTACACATCCAGATTTGAGAACAAGCAATTAAACCCTAAATACATCTAAAAACCGAAGCATAAACTAGAAACCAATCAGACTTGCGAAGAATCGAAGAACATAGCTAATATACAGAAGGATGAAGGTCGGGGGTAGAAGAAATTACAGATTCTAAGTAGGAAACGGCAGCATTTCGAGTATCAGGTGATGAACTCCAATCGAGAGCGGCGTTTATAGCGCGAGCAACACTGTTAGCCATGGCTGCACCACCATCCTCCATCGTGGATAGAAATCAAAAGGATATGAGTAGAGGATTAAAAAATTGGTGTTATCAGAAGCAGAAAGAGGATGTCCGAAGGTCTTTCGGATTTCTATCACGCGGCTTGGGGGGGAGAATAGAAATGGAAACTCTGGGTTGCCAGAGGAACGACGATAGAGAAAAAGAGACGTTGCAGTGGGAGAAAGAATAAAGGGGAGACCAGAAAATGACTTCCGAGTTGAGCATTGCAAATTGTAATCGTCCAGCATCTACTATATACGCTCGGAATTTTAAGTGAATTATGGATTATGAAATTCATCCTTTAATTTTTGTACATTTAAATAATTTAATATAAAAAAAATCAATTTTTTTTGAAAATTTTTTTTCCCAAAACTTTATGGGGATTTTTGTAAGTAGTTTTTTTTTATATTAATTAAAAAAAATAGTTGAGTTAAATAATTTTTTAATAATTCAAACAAGAAAGAAAAAAAATCCACATATGCAACTTCACGTATTCAACTTCGTATACTCAACTTCACTAATGTATTCAACTTCACTCACGTACCCAATTTCGATTACTCAACTTCACATATCCAACTTCACGTACCGAAAAGGGTCGTCCATTGGCATGTTCAAAGAGCCCAACTGAATAGGGCATCCAATTTTATAGGGCCTTGAAAAAATTTTAGTGTTGTATAACGTTATTCTAAATTTTTTTAGTGTTGTATAACGTTATTCTTATTAAAATTTTCTGCGTGATTTCCTTTTCATGGTTTGCTCCAAAATCTCAATGAGCATTTATCTCTATACCCTCCTCCAAGTTTTTCAATTTCCTTTATGTCCTTCGAAAAATGGAAGTTTATGTATCCTTCTACCAATTTCTTTGTCTTCCCCAATTCTACTTATGCCCAGAAACTGGCCTCTTACATATTGTGCTACTTAGTTACAAGTTGATTTTTTTTTTATTATCTTAATTATATACTTCTAATCATCTTTCTCTTTTGGTCATTAGATATTTAATTTATGTAATTTTCTAACCAGAATTAGGATTAACTTTTTTAGGTATGAATATTAGGTTTTAAGCCTTCAATTAAGCATGTCCACGGGTCAAGGGTCCGGGAAGGGTGACCCGGACCCGTATAAATGGCCGACCCGCCGGGTCACGGGTCAGACCCGGCGGGTCAGCGGGTCGGCCACCTCATCTTTTAAAAAAAATAATGGAAATAAACATTAAAAAAAAGGAAATAAAGAGAGAAGAAAAATTGGACTTAAACTTTAAAAAAAAAAAAAAAGGGAAGAATTGGGCTTGAACCGGAATCCCGGTTGCCTACGTATCCTCTCGGGGAGGAGGAATCAAAGCCCACGTAGTTCTCTTACCTTTGTTTATATCCCGATTGACCCTTACCTTAGTCGTCGGACTCTCCCGCCGATACATCCGATGGCGTTTGTTGTCGCTCGTCGTCATCTTCGTCGCCTTCCTCCGCCGAGAGGTTGTTTTTTTGTGTTCGCATTTCCGCTTTCCTCCAATCGGCTAGGAGGACTTGTGCCTCCAACGTGTCGGGCAACATGTTTGATCTCGTTGGATAGAGCACCTTTCCACTTCGGCTAAAGGTTTGCTCAACCGCTACCGTTGAGGCGGGAACGGCGAGAATTTGTGCCGCGGTCCTTGAGAGGGTAGGGAACCTCATTCTCTCCGGTCGGCTCCACCATTCTAATATGTTGAAATCCTCTTCTTCTTCATCATTGGCAAACTCAAAAGAAATTGTTAGATATTCGTCGAGTTCCCATTCGGAACTCGACGTGGTTTTTGCCCTTTTCGGGCCAAACAAATCTCTAGCAATTGATTTAAATTTAGATGAAGTTGAAGATGAAGGACGAGGAGGGGGTTGAGAAGATTGACCTTGATCGGAAACACGATATTGAACCAATAATTCATCAAATAATTTTCTAACTTTAGCAATTATGGTAGAAACATGACAATCGGGATGTTGTTCTAAACCTAAAAATTCATAATAACTTTCTAAAAATTGTTTTAAGCAATCCATTTTACGTCTAGGGTCTAACACAAATGCAACAAGAAAAACATTAGGAATAGTTGTATAATAATCTAACAATTTACTTCGCATTGAATAAATAGCTTGTGAAATATTATCAATTAAAAGACCTTGTTGAATTGCAAATGCAATATTAATTGCTACATAACAAAATATGTTTGAAATTGGTGTATAAACATAACTAAAAGTGTTAGTAGGATCATAAAAATATTTAAAAACCTCCATTACATCTTTTGCTAAAACCCAAGATTCACCGAAAACAAAATTATCGTCAATATGTTGTGCGGCAAAACCACTTAAAAGTTCTCGATATTCATATGATTGGTAAATCATTTTGTAAGTAGAGTTCCATCTTGTACAAACATCTTTTGGAAATTTTTTAGGATAAACGTCATTTTGTTTACAATATGCATACCATTAGTACGTACACTTTTTTTAGACCAAAGTTCATTAAGAATATTTCGAATAGGTTGTACTAAATCTCCAACTTATGCTAAACCGTCTTGAACACACAAGTTTAAAATATGAGCGGGACACCTAATGTGAAAAAAATTTACCTCCAACCGTCGGCTTACAATAGTTGGTTAAATCTCTAATGGAAGCCCTGTTAGCGGAGACGTTGTCAAAACCGATTGAAAAAACTCGTGAAAGTACTCTATATTTTTCCAAAACATTTGCAATCAAACGGGCAATGTTTTGGGCGGTGTGTTGTTCGTTGAAAACTCGTAATGCTAAAACTCTTTTGTTTAAAATCCAAAATTTATCAACAAAATGACAAGTAATACCCATATATGATTTTTTTTGAAAACCGTCAGTCCAAATATCACTACAAATAGAAACTTGAATATCACGTTTTCCATAAAATATTTAATCAACTCTTCTTTACGAATTTTATATTTATGCATCATTTTTCTTTTAGCGGTTTGACGAGAAATCGGTTTATATGCGGGTTGAGCATGATTTTGCATCCAATAATTAAAACCAACATTTTGTGCAAAACTAAATGCCAAAGAATCTACGGTTAACATTTCCGAAAATGCATACATAGAAGAAGCATGATCATATGTAAATAAAGGAGGTTGGTTAGAAGTAGATGCGTACCCGGTAAGTTGTGTTTGCCCTCGTGCTAATCCCATTTTTTCGGGATGCTTGTTCCGGATATGCCTCTTGTAGTCCGTAGCCTTCTCCCTTTTTGTGCTTATATTGTGCTGCACAAAAATTACATTTGACATAGTAAACTCCGTTGGCATCGGGAGCACCTTTTTGTAAACCAAAATCGGAAGACCGTTGCCGTTAGTTGAGTGTTGTTCAACGGCGGCTCCTCCTCCGGGAATTGGGTCTCGGATCCTTGGGTGTTGGGGAAAGAAGGTGATTCCATGTTGATATCCTCCTCCTCGAGGATCTCGTGATCTCCACTTAGTATGCTCCGCCTTAAATCCGAACCGGTTGGAGGACCGCTAACGGAATGACGTCCTTGGCTAACACCTCCGCTGGATGAAGGACCGGCACCGCTAACGGAACGTCTTCCTCGGCTAGACATTTTTTTTTTAATAATAGAATGTAGTAGTAAGAGTAGTAAAATGAAAAATAAGAGAATGAGAATATGAGATTAGGAGAGTAATTGAATGTAGGAGTTGGAAATTATGGAGAGATTGAGAGAGTGAATAGATGATTGAATGAGAATTGGCGTGAAATGAAATGAATTGGGTTTGGGGTATTTATAGAAATATTTTTGGGTTAGATTTGTTATAGTTTATTGTTTACGGGTCGACCCGGCGGGTCAAGCCGGCGGGTCGACGGGTAAGGATCTTATGACCCTCACCCGTACCCGCGACCCGGGGAACCGTACCCGCCGGGTCACGGGTGACCCGTGACCCGTTGACATCCTTACCTTCAATATTAGAACTTAGGGTCTGAGGCTTGTATTTAGGGATTCAAATGATCAACTCAGTGTTATATATGATACATGAGCTTTGATACGAGACTTAAACTACGCTGAAGTCTGTATTCTGGTATGTTGGGCTTACAACGACTACTTAGTGGCAAATCTTATCACCAATATATTTCATGGCACTAGTTTACTCAATTTACGAGAGAACATTTTATTGTTTCATTATTTCCTACCTTATGCTGAAATCACATACTTAACTTGCAAATTTTAATCCTCTATTATTTAAAATTTTTCTATATTTTAATTTACTTTTGAACAGGGCCACCAAAGTTCATTGGACGGCTCTGGTACCCAACTTCAGTTACCCAATTTCAGTTACTTGATTTTACTTACCAAATTTCAGTTACTTGTTTTACTTACCCAATTGCAGTTATTCATACCCGGATTCACTTACCCAATTTTACTTATTACCTGATTTTGCTTACCCAATTTCAATTATCCGATTTTAGTTGTCTGATTTTGGTTGTTCGATTTTAGTTGTCCGGTTTTGGTTGTTCGATTTTAGTTGTCCGATTTTAGTAACCCGATTTTATAATGATTGCACATCAAATATTGAAGGTGCACTTTAACGAGTGAAAACAATGACCAATAGAAGCTTGTTCGACAATACAAAGTTCAATGTTGCAAAGTTCGTAAATGTACCGTTTATAGTAGAAAAAATTGACATAATTGGTCTTATAGGAAACAAAATTCGGGCAAATTCCACCACTTTTTCATCCTCAAAACAACACTTTAGAAAGAAAGAGAGTGAAGCGATCCATCACTAATCAAAATGACTTATTTTCTCGTCCTCCTTTTTCACCAAAACCAAAGTATGGTTTTTAACTTTTATATCAATGTAGAACAAGTTTCCTACATTTGCCTCCCTAATTTGATAAAAACTAATGTCATCTTCAACTTGTGAGGTAGCTTCCAGCTCCTTAGAGCATCCATAATAGAGGTGTTGTGAGTTTCTCATTAAAATAATAAATAAAGTTAAATTAAAATTAGTATAGTAAATTCAGAATTTGTTAGGTTAGAGTTCTCATTTGATTAGAGGAGAGTCCTTATATGAAAGTTATATTTTGTTAAATAAGAGTCTAACTCTCTAAATTTTTGTGACATTTACAAATTTAACATTATTTTTTTAAAAAAAAGATAAGAAACTTCAAGTATTAGCGTTGTGGATGCTCTTAATCTCTGAACCTTGCACATAGATTAACGAGCCAATGAATAATGTTAGGGAAAAACCTACCTTTGAACTTATATAGTGAAATGGCAAACATGCTTCACTGTGATACTAATATTTTCAACTTACCTTGATCCCTATAATTCTAGATGACTAACATAGATTTCATGATCAATTCAATTACTTACAAAGAACATAATACACATAGTTATCAACAACTTATAGTACTATGTTTATGCGCCCTTGGCTACCATGTTTATTGATAAGGAGGACGAGACTTTGCGGGTTTGCTCTGATGGACCACTCACCCGCTCCCGTGCCAAGGCCATCATCAAATCTACCGGCTCCCTTATCGCTCGCACCATTACTTGTCACGGCCCTGTTAGCGGCATGTCATGTCTCCACTCCGTCATGGCATGAGGCATGCCCATCTTTACAACGTGTTGACAACATCACTTGTCTCTGCCCCGTTAGCGTCATGCCATGTCTCCACTCCGCCATAGCATGAGGCATGCCCTATCTTGACAATGTTTTTAATAACTTTCCGACATTTAAGATTAGACTTTTCATTTTGGAATTTAATTCGGAACCTTAATTCTAAAATTAAATTCCGACCTTTCATATTTTAGACTTTTCATTTTGAACTTTAATTCCGACTTTTAATTCCGTCATTAATTTTTGACCTTTGGTCGTGGTCACATCCTCTACATAAAGGAAGTTTGGCCTCATTTGTACATCATGTTCAAAGTAATCATGTTAATTTGAAGGTAAAATCCTCTTCCTTGATTTAGAGATCACATATTCCTTCTCAGAATTCTTCATTGGATCTTCGATCCAAGCCTTCACCTTTGAGGATTCTTCAAGAATCAATTCAATCATTTACTGTTTGCTCGATCAATCTTGATCGAATCAACCAATAGCTTCCGCCTCCATCTCCATACTTCTACTAACCAAATTCTACCGTTCGAATCCATCCGCACATCATCCTAAGGAGTAGTTAAAGCTTAAGTTAGATCTAGATCCAAAGTTCATCCTTAACGTATCCAAGGATGCATCAAATTGGCATCAAAGCAAAGTGATTGAAGCTAAGTTATCTTTACTCTTGTATTTGTGGGTTATCACTTTCATCCTTTTTAGCTTCGTTCTTCACCATTCTTCTTGGTCTTCATCACGTTCTTCATCGTTCTTCGTATTTTCATCTCTAAGTTTTCTTGAATTTTTTCTTCTTTGATCTATTTTGCCAAGCAAACATAGGAGATTTTCGGTTTGTAATCAAGCTGTTTATCGAACACGTCTTGTCTTTACTCACCAATGAGACAACTTTGTTAATTGAATTCACCAAATTCTTGGAGTATTTTGTTAATAAAAACCGGATATTGCATCTTTGATATTCCAAACACAAAAAAAAAAACTCTAAAAAAAACAGATTTGTTAAAGTTGTTTCCTCTCTTGCATTTTCACCAATGAGAGATTGCATTCAAAAAGTTTTAAAAAAAACAAAAATAAACACAAAGTTTAGAAGAAGTTCGGAAAACCGAGTCATCCAAAAAATCAAGTTTTCAAAAAATGTCACAAGAACGAAGCAAGTAGTACTTCCGTTTAAACAATCCGTCCATTTCCTATCTCTCCATTTTCTTACATACGTTTGCAAATTATCTCTTGTTTTTGTGTGCAATTGGTTCAAATTTGCTGGATTTGCCTGACTTGCTTAACCGTTAAACGACCTTCCCAAAGTAGAACTCTAACGCACTTGAACTTGAGTAACGTTGACTTAACTTCTCACCTTGCTCATTTGATTGATTGCAATTGTTTGTGTTTATTTGGAGATATGACTAACATTGAAACGGAAACTTCTTAGGATGTTCATGATCGACAAAGCTCAATGCCACCTTATTCAAAGAAAATGCCTCGCTTAGACAGGAACTAGAAACTTTGAAGGCACAAATTCTTTCCCTTATGACCTCCAAACGTCCCAGCCCAACAAATCCAAATGACACCTTGACCAATGCTTCCACACTCGATGGACGTCACAAAGACAAAGGTATTCTAGGAACCGAACCGTCTAACAGCCGACAACTTGCCTGTCATTAAAAGTCAACGTCCATTACAAGTTGACGGTCATGAGTCACTTAATGAGGGGGGAGATAACTTTGGCCCTTCTCCGGATGACTTTCTTTATGTTGACACGGAGAACCGACACAAGCGTTATGAGCACCACCGACAACGTTGTGGGACTTCCCCTCCTCCCTATAGTGTCCCCCATACCGGCCATACAACCCAGGACGATCCCCGGTACCATAGCCAACAAAGTTAACTCCCACATGCTCTCGGGAATGATTGGTCCGGACAATGCCGTCAACGGCCTAGCTGGCAACAAATGTACCAAGATTTTATCGAGTATGACGAGCCGGATGATTTTGATGAGTTCTCAGATGAAGAGTCCAACTTGGACCGGGTGGCATATATCCACTCATGACACCCACCCGTCCGAGAGCCATTTGAGAACCAATACCGAGGAGACGAATGGTTGCTTCTTCATAACCCGCCAAGGCATGCACAACTCATCAATGGGCGCCAATGACATCACGGTGTCCAACGGCGAGCCACTCACGAAGATGCCTACATGACACCACCCCACCTGGATCCCTACAATACTCGTAGGGAAGGTAATGTTAAATTTCCTATATTTTATGGTGAATATGATCTGTGTGCTTTTCTTGAGTGAGTACAAGACATGAAAAGAGTTTTAAAGCAATGCCACTATGAGGCGTATGAGAAAATACAAGTGACAACCCTTTACTTTGAAGGTAATTCCAATTCTTGGTGGAACCGATACGAACAATCGCGAGAATTGATAGCATGTATTATAGTCTATATTTTGGGATTGGTTTAGACGTTTTATCTTCATAAATCTACATGTATGGATGTATATTCTTTGATCATTATGTTGTTTTGTCTACCTTTGTGAGAATCGAGGTCTACACCTAGTTTCGTTGTGATTGTAGGGAAAATGACACGTTTTGGAACGAAATAGAGCTAAGGAAGCTAAGGAGTCATTGAAGCTACATTCTGGAGCATTGAGGAGCTATAAGAAGAGCTCAAGAAGCATGGAAATGATTTAGAAGATTTATTTTGGACCAGATCACAGAGATTGACGTTTAATTGAGATTCATCTCGGTTGGGTACAGTGCCACCTTGAACGAGGTGATCTTCAGGACAAGAAGGACCGAGGCGAAGTGATGACGGGACACGAAATCTTTATCTTTGGCTGAGATCTTCTATATTTAAAAAGTGAATATCACATATTTTATGATGGATTTCTGGAAGGAAGTGCCGCGGCTGAGATACATCCACCTCGGATGCCTGTCCGAGATGTTCTTTTTGCAGGTATTCCACAAACCCTAGGACAGAGGATGAACCCAAACCAGCAAGTGAGGCGTCCAGGAGTCAACCTAGGTGATCCAGCGGAGCATGATGATGAACTTCGACCGCAAGTTCTATCCATGATCCGCCAATGCCAGTTTGGAGGTTTAGAGAGGGAGTCTCCGCATCAACATTTACAAAACTATGAGATTTTGATGGAGACCTTGAGACCTTCAAGGCTGGAAAATAATAATTACAAGCTAAGGCCTTTTTACTTTTCTTTAAAGGACAAGGCGCTTACTTGGTATTAGTCTCTTCCTCCCGGAAAGATCAACACATGGGAGGAGATGATAACGGAGTTCTTAACAAAGTTCTTTCCCCCTCCAAAACCGCTGAAATGAGAGGGAAGATTGATGAATTCATCATGAAGGACAAGGAAAGTTTGTCCAAGTCATGAGAGAGATTTAAAGATGTTCTCTTGGATTGCCCACATCATGGGATTCCAAAGATAGAGTTGTTGGAGATATACTTCAAGGGATTGGATGGAGCTACCCAATTCAATCTTCAACTACTCTCCGCCGGCACATTCATGGATATGCCGATTGATGAAGCTTGGGATTTCGTTGAGAAACAAGCTTTGCACATGGAGAAATACTCCCACCAAGGAGCCGAAAATGGAGTTAAGAGAGTAAATTTCCAGGAAGCTCCATCAAATGATAATCAACTCATTTCCCTCAAGAATGATGTGAAGCAAATAAAGGACCTTTTGGTTGCTCACACCAAGAAGGAAGAAGGAGGATATCAAGGCTCAAGGAACAACAATCATTGTTCCCGGAATTACAACAACAATAAAGGCTCCAACAACAACAATTGGAGATCTAACAATCAAAATTCGGGTAACCCTTACTCTAATTCCAATTCTAGTAATTCTTTTAATCCCTCTTCTTCTTCTTCTTCTTCTTCTTCTACTCCATTAAAGAGCCAGGAGCTTGGGTCAGCTCGTCCCAGCCAGAGAAGAAAGATGCAGTGCTGGAGGCCATCTTGATCAAGCTCAATGCCATGGAGACATCCATGACTTCATTTTCAAAAGCACAAAAAGCCTTAGAGCAACAATTCTTTAATAAGGCGAATGAAGTGCCAAGAGATCCAGGGAAGCTCCCAACAAGGACAGAGAGCAACCCTAAAGGATAGATTATGGCAATAACGACGAGAAGTGGACTGAAAACTGCAGATCCAGTGCCTCGGTCGATGCCAGTGCAGACGAACAACACCTCGGTCCAAGTACAGATGAGGAACACTTCGGTCGAGGTGTCACCCGAGGTGGAGTCCCAGAAAGTGACGGACAAAACTGAAGTTTATGTCCCACCTCCTGCATATAAACCATCATTCCCATTCCCCCAGTCAAGGGCTAAGCACATCTAGACAAGCACTTTGGTAAGTTCCTTGACTTGATGAATAAACTACATATTAACATCCCTTTCCTTGATGCTATTCTAGGGATGCCCGCCTATGGGAAGTTCTTAAAAGAGATTCTATCAAGGAAGAGGAAACTAGAAGATTTTGGTGAAGTAAGGATGACATCTAAATCCTCGGAGCTCATTCAAATCACGAAGGAGAAGATGTCACCCAAATTAAGAGATCCCGGCTAATTTTGCATTCCCATTCAAGTTGGGGATGTAACTTGTTAGGCATAGTGTGATCTAGAAGTCATCGTAAGCATCATCCCGCTGGAGCTATGTGTGAAGATCGGACTTGGAGAGCCTAAGCCGGTGAAGATAAGGTTATACATGGTGGACCGCTCCATTACCCATCCCGTGGGCATTTTGGAAGATGTTCCGGATAAGTTAGGTAACTTCTACTTACCTATCGACTTTGTTGTGCTTGATACCCGCAGATTATCCCGTTCCTATCATTCTCGGGAGACCATTTCTAGCAACTTCAGGTTGCAATGTGGATTGTAAGAATGCCAAGTTGAAATTCAACATTGGCGGAGATCAAGTGGAGTTTGCATTGCTGCAATGAAAGGGGAGCCGCTAGAGGATGATATCTTCAACACTTATGATGAAGAAGAATCAAGAGAATTGGTGAGCTCTATCCTTATTAATGATTCTCTTGAAAGACTTATTAGTTTTAGCTTAATGGAGGAAGGTATAGATGCTTCTTGTGATGCAGATATACGGAGCTTAAAGGCACTGGAAGAAGATCCAGGAGCTAAGATTGAAAAACTGATTCAGGAGAGGAGAAACTCCAGTGTTGGTCCCAGTTCCAGTACCTCGACCGAGGCACTTTCTGGACCAAGCGAGGTGTTCTTATTTGAAGAACATCTCGGTCACCCACCTCGGGCACCGACCAAGACAGCAAGCGAGATGCCTTCAACTGAGAATAACAAACTTCTTATTCCCTTTTCTAAAACTCATTCACAGTTGGTGGAGCACTGGCTCCACCAAGCTTCTGATAGTAAAGAACCTTGGTATGCTGACATTGTTAATTATCTTGTTTTCCAGGAAATACCGTCCGGATTGACGTACGGTCAAAGGAAGAAATTATTTAAAGATGTACTATTGGGATGAACCTCTATTGTTTAAGAGAGGTCCGAATGAGATGCTTCGAAGATGCATTCCGGAAGATGAAGTTACTAGTGTCATACAGTATTGCCACTCTCTTCCTTGTGGAGGACATGCGAGCGCTCACAAAACGTGCGCTAAGGTATTACGTTCCGGTTTCTTTTGGCCTACATTATTTAAGGATGTGCAAACGTTTGTTGTTTCTTGTGATGTATGCCAAAGAACAGGGAACTTATCTAGAAGGAATGAGATGCCACTCAATAACATCCAGGAGGTTAAGATTTTTGATGTATGGGGAGTTGATTTTGTGGGACCTTTCCCATCATCCGGAGGAAACCTCAACATTCTCTTAGCTGTTGACTACGTCTCTAGACGGGTGGAAGCCATTGCCTCCCCCTCTAATGACGCCATAGTGGTTGTGAAGTTCTTCAATCGGACTATCTTCCCCCGTTTTGGGATTCCACGTATCATTATCAGCGATGGAGGGACACATTTCATCAACCGGAATTTTAAAGCACTTCTATCAAAGTATGGGGTAACCCACAAGGTAGCAACTTCTTATCACCCTCAAACTAGTGGACAGGTCGAGATCTCGAATAAAGAAATCAAGGCAATATTGGAGAAGACCGTCTCTAGGACGAGGAAGGATTGGTCCATGAAGTTGGACGACGCTCTTTGGGCTTACAGGACTGCATTCAAGACTCCCATTGGTACCACCCCTTATAATTTGATATATGGGAAGTCTTGCCATCTGCCCGTTGAGTTAGAACACAAGGCGTATTGGGCAATCAAATGGTTGAATTTCGATATCAAGGAAGCCGGTGAGAAGTGGCTATTGGCCATCAATGAGCTAGAAGAGCTGTGTTTGAACGGTTATGAGAATGCCGAGATTTACAGGAAAAGGACAAAGAAATGGCATGATGAGCGTATCATTCCTAAGGAGTTCAAAGAAGGAGATTTAGTTCTACTCTTCAACTCCCGCCTTCGCCTCTTTCTAGGTAAGTTGAAATCTAGATGGACAGGACCTTACATTGTGAAACATGTTTTCCCTTATGGTGCAGTTGAGATCTGGGGAGAAACAAGTGGGAGCTTCAAGGTCATTGGTCATAGACTTAAGAAATACCAACCGGATGTCCAAGTTGAAGAGATTGCACCGCTATACCTTGTTTAGGGATGCCGTACGCTCCAACTAGCGACCTTAAATCAAGCGCTTCTTGGGAGGCAACCCAAGGTATTGCTTTCTTTTCCCTTTTTCTAGTTTAGCTTTAGATAGTTTGCTTTTGCTTTGTTTTGTTTTGTTTTTGGCGTCCTAGACAGAAACCAGGTACTTTCTAAGGAAGGATTATAACTCAGGAGCAACACTAGAAAGACAGAAGTTCGAGAACTCGAGAAGACGGAGTTTGACCGAGACACATCTCGGTTGCTGTCATAGCACCTCGACCGAGATGATTCTTGAGCAACCGAGGCGACTAGGGCTGACAAAGATCCACCTCGGTCCAAACACCTCGGTCCAGTCGGGACCACATCGACCGAGGTGACAGTAGAATCGGCGAGGGGTATAAAAGGGGAAACAATTTCTCCCTCTTCCCTCCCATTTACCCTCTCGACCGCGGCGCTTCTCCACCTTGTTCCTCCGTTATTCGATCATTTTCGACGATTTTTGCTCTGATCTCGCAAGGAAAAGCAAGGGGATTAGATTACAAGCGAGAAACTGCAACAAAAACGCCTCGAATCTGCGTATTTATGGGTAAACCGTTCGAAAACCCTAACTCTTCTATTTTTACCAATTTTAGTTGGATTCGGCTTTGGTTGGCATCCATTATTGTTGGAAAAGGTATAAGTACCCCATATGAACAATTGGTAGTGATTTTGGGGGAAAAGAATTGGAAATCAAAGAGTTGGAATCGAACAGTTTTTCGCCTCGGTCTAGTCGACCTATTCCTCGGCCAAGGTGTTCTTCAGCTTTGTCAGAGCAACCGAGGTGTCCTTGTCAGTAGAAATTATGACTTCTCGTTCCGACCTACAGCTTGTCCTGAGAGATACCCCCAGTGGTTCTTCCCCTTCCCCTTCCTCTAGACCTTCTATACCGGTGATCCATGAGCATCACTAGGCAGACTTTGACCGTATATTCGTGCACCCTATGATTGCGCCGCGTTTTTTGGATATTCCTGCCTTCGAGTGCCTCCACGTGGTGAAGGAATTGAAGAAGATGATTTCCATGGTGGGGCTGGAGCAGTTTATGGAGATCAGAGCTCCAGCCTACCTCGAGCCTACCCTAGAGTTTGTGAGTTTTGTTACTCACTTGCCCGAGAGGAAAGCCATCAAGTACCGGTTGTTGAACCGGAACTACATTGTCCCTATGGACCAGTTTAGAGATATTTTTGGCTTCCCGACTCCTACAGTTCCCGACTTTCCTTTCGAGCCGTAGCTCGACAGTTATGGGGACACATTGCTCATGTGGTGGAGCACGCTGAGAGATGGAGACCTGAAGACTCCAGGAAGCGCATCATTTTCCACCTTCCTTTCCGTCTTGCCCACCGGATATTTAGTGAGACCCTTTTGGCGCGTACTGAGACGCCCCAGAAGGTTAGACAAGGCGAGCTGCTCAATTTATTTTGTATGGTGACTGGAGGAGTGCCTGATTTTGGGGCCATGTTAGCTGAGGATCTGCATCGGATCAAGGCTAAGGGAAAGGGAGATATCTGTTTTGGAGGACTGGTATCGCTACAATCATGGATCTTGACTTGAGTGCTTGTACGTTGGTGGCGGCTGCAAAGCCACTTGGTCTTCAAGAGATGATCACGAGGAGGATTCTAGTTCCTCGTGGACTCACTACACCATACGTGGCTATGCCTTGGGAGCATACTGCCCCTCAGGGTATCTTGTTGTCGGCTCAGTTCTCAGTTTTCGATCCACAATACTAGTCTTCGGCTTGGCTGCCCTACATTCAGGATGCCTGAGATGCTGATGCTACACCTGAGGAGGAGGAGTATGACAATGGCGGTGCTGCCATGTAGACAGGTACAGATACACCCGGCCCTAGTGTGCCAGTTGTCGACTTAGAAAACGAGGCAACAGAGGAGGAGGCAACAACACCACCACCATCTCAGCGCAGATGCTGCCGCCGCAGAGTCAAAGACCCAGTAGCACATCAAAGGATTGATGAACTCACAGATCAGATGATCGACGCCTATGCTACCCTGACAGTTGACATCCGTGAGCGTTTTGATGATCAGCACCGAGAGATTGAGGGATGGACACATAAGATGCTAGAGGGCCAGCATTACTAGCGTAGGATGATGGAGATGCAGTTCCAGCACACTATGGGTTATCCTTTTGATCCATCCCAACATCCTTACGTCCCATATCCACCACCACCAGCAGATCAAGATTAGAGCTTGCAGGGATTTCTTTTCTTTATTTATTATGCAGCTCAACTTATGTCCAGTGAGTATTCTATTTTTAGACTTGTTTTGACCCATTGGGACAATGTGTCCCAAGTATGGGGTATTTGGATATATCTTACTTGACATTATGTGTATGACTTGTATGACTTGTTATTTATGGTCTTTCTTATGCTCTATGTGCTTATCTGAGACTACATGCATGCATACATGTTATTTGATTGAGAAAAACGTCAAAAACTAGTTAAGAAAATTTTTTTATGACCTCGACCAGGATGATTCTGGCCAAACGAGGTCAAGTACCTCGGTTGACTTAGAACACCTCGACCGAGGGGGGTTAGGTGAGAGTTTTCGAAATGATTTTTGTGCTTCTTTTCGGGATATGACCTCAGTGATGATTTTGTTTGCAGATTGGTTTTGAAATCTTTATATGTTTGAAAGGTTTTATGATATGTTTAAGTTGCTAAATGCTTTGTTTGAAATTTTGGCATGTTTAACACTTTATTTTTATCCAAATTATGTTGAATTTGAAGGTTGACACCACATGATGAGCTCTCTCACTTTCTTCCTGGGATGATTGAGGCAATTCATTCTCTTCTCTTCTTCTTCTTGATCATGCTTAGCCCCTCATATATATATATTTGCCTCCCTTTACCTATCCGGGAATTTGGAAGCAAGCAAGTGAAAAGCAAGTGAAAGTGAAGTTGAGATGTTGGCTGGAAGTTTTAGAAAGAAACAAATAGGTTTGGGGAAGTCAATCATGATGATGAGTAACTTGGCACCATTCACATAGCCGGGTGTTTGTGTCTTGCCAAAGTCGGATTGAAAGATATTCCTAACGGGTCATGGTATGTGCATCAAGGGTTTGAGGCATCTTGATAGGTGATGGAATCACTATCATTTAGGATAGTTTTTAGAGTCTTTTTATTGCATTTGTGTCGGTTTATGCTACTAACTCCTTGGTCTAAAAGAAGAAGACTAAAAGAAGCTAAGGAAGGAGTTATAAGCACTTAGGAGTGAAGTTCGTTCACGAAGAAAAGCTTCTGTTGCTTCACCGCCCCTGCGGAGCCTTGTCACCGCCCCTGCGGGTGACACCTTACTTCGGAGTGCTCCGTGTGCCTTCGCCAGCGCCAGCCACGAAGACTGTCACCGCACCTGTGTCAACCCCTGGCGCCCTTGCGGTGACTTGCCCTGAATAAGCGAAGACCAGTGCCCTTGCGCCTTCCCCCGCGCCTCAACCGGGGAGCTGGAAGATGAAGATTGTGTGTCACCGCCCCTGCGTTGACACTGGGACGCCCCGGCGGCTTGGCATCATTAACGGCAGGAAGTTGAAGTGTCAGATGTTTGAAGAGCATTAAAGATCCGCCCCTGCGGAATTGCCTAGCCGCCCCTGCGGCCATGAAGAAGATCAAGCGTTTTTGCCTTCACCGCCCCTGCGGAGCTGAAGGTCGCCCCTGCGGTTCAACGACAAAAGCTTTACTCCGGCTGTTTACACCACCTTTATGACATTAAAGGTGGCTGTTTTGGGCCGGTCATTTACTCCTATTTAGTGTCTTTTGTAGTATAAATAGGCTTTGGTTGATTGCTAGAAGAAAACGAACTTATTATCCATCATTTTTCCACTTAGAATCCAATTTTCTCATCATTTCCATTGTAATGAGTTGCTAACTCCCTTGCTACATTGGGTTGGTTTGAAGCTGCGTTGTTACTTTGGTTGTAAGTTTCCTTTAATATAAGTTTTCATTCAGTAATGCTTTGTGTTTCCTTGATCTCCATTGTCTAATTGCATGTTTTACTATTACTTGAGATTGATCACCTTAGGTTCTAAAGTGCATGCAAAGAACTAGGATTAATAGGTTCCGGGTTCGGGTCTTTAATCTAGTAGTAAACTTTAAGTAATAACGGGTTGTAATTACTTAAAAAAAAGGAACACAAATATAAAGATAAGGTTAACGGTTTTAATCTATTCTTTATATCCCTTAGTCTTTATTTGAAAGCTAACTTGTTAATTGTTCTTGTAGGTTTACGGAACACTAACCTGTTAAGTTGTGTTGATGCCGGTTGGCTCAACACATATATATGATCGAGACGGGAGATTACTTGAAAACTTGTAAGAGGAACTCACCAAAGTAGCAATTGCATGTTAAGAATCAACCTAGTGTAGATTCATCTATTATTATCTTACTTGTTGCGTTATTCGTTTTCATAAGTTTTTGTGTGCATCAATTCAACCAAAACCCCCCCTTGTTAATTGTTTTCATAATCAATAATCGCATTTAATAAAAATACCTTAACTCTCTTGGGTTCGACCCTTACTTAACCACTATACTTGTTTTAGTGCTAAGTCGGGATTATATTTTTGATAGGGTATTGACGACCATAGAAATACCTCTAGTCAAATTTTGGCGCTGTTGCCGGGGAGTTTTAGTGTTTTTATTGTTATTATTGATTATTGGTCTGAACCATTTTTATGGTTCAAACCCGTGCTACTAACTCCGGCTTTGCTTCTTTTGATCCAAAAATTGAGAGGACACACATCTGGCAACGAAGGCAACAACAACTCCAACAAGAAATGGCTGATCGTACTCTTCGTCAACTTACTCAGCCCACTTTGGCTCAAAACCCTCTTGCGGTTACCATACCGGCATTAGGGGAAGGAATCAATTTCGAGCTCAAGCCGGGTCTCATTCACTTGCTTCCATCTTTCCATGGATTAAGTGGTGAAGACCCCATCAAACACCTTGGAAAGTTTGATACCGTGTGTATGAGCATGAAGCCGGCCAACATCACCGAAGAGCAAATCAAGATGAGGGCATTCGGCTTCACACTCAAAGATTCAGCGGATGATTAGTATTACCACCTTCCATCCGGGAGTATCGACACTTGGGAGAACCTCTACAAGGCGTTTTTGGAGAAATACTTCCCAGCCAAGAAGGCGAATAGCTTGAAGAAAGCTATAAGCAACATCGAGCAAGAGGAGAACGAAACTCTGTACGAGTACTTCGAAAGATTTGCCCGCCTCCGATCCAGCTGTCCTTTTCACGGATATTCAACTCAAGATCTAGTCTTGTACTTGTACAATGGCTTGCTAGACAATGAAAGGAGGATCGTTGATGCAGCTTATGGAGGTAACATTCTTAACTCTACCCCTGACCTTGCTTTTGAAAAAATTCAGGAACTAGCGGAAGGGACCCGCAACTTTGGAAGAACTCCGTTCAAGAAAGGTGTTCATGCTGTAAATAACGGGAAGAGTGAGATCTCCACTGAGCTCGCGGAGCTGAAGAAAATGGTGAAGAGACTAACACTTATGGGAACCCCACAACAACTCAAAACTTGTGGAGTGTGTGCTGACCCATATCATCCAACGGACATGTTACCACAAGTCCAGGATGATGATGCTGAGGTGAACGCAATGGGCTATGGACAACCACAACATCAAAGGCCTAGGAACGATCCCTATGCACAGAATTTCATGCCAAACTGGCGTGACCAACAAAACTTTCGTTGGAGGGATCAACAAAACCAACAACAGCAGCCCCAACAAGGTAAGTATCAACCAACTACAGATATGTTGGAGGTTTTGACTAAACACTTTGCTACTCATGTCCAAACAACAGAATCCAGCATCAAGAACCTTGAAAAACAGGTTGGGCAAATGGCGGAAGCCATTTTAAGGACCGAAGCTAGATTTTCCGGAGGATTGCCTTCCCAGACATTTATAAGCCCCAAGGAGAATGTTAGTGCCCTAACATTAAGGAGTGGGAAGCAAATCCAACAAAAACCAGCAAAAGAATCACAAAGCAAACCTTTTGTCGATTTTACCGCACGCACAGCCGCCTCTGCGGCTGCAATTGCGCCCAACACTGAGCAGACACTGCCCCTGCGGCTGGATGTCCCCGCCCCTGCGCTGACAACCTTTGAGCCGCCCCTGCGCATACAAGCTGACGCCCCTGCGCAAAACACAACAAAAGGTTCTGCTGAGAAGGATTCTTACATCCGGCCTAACTTTCCACCACCGTACTCTGAGAAACCACCAGCTCCGTTTTACGAGGCTCTGAAGGAGAGAATAATCATTGAGGACAAAGACCTCTTTGAGACTTTTTCCAAATGCGAGGTAAACATTCCCCTCCTTAAGTTGGTGAAAAGTATTCCTAAGTATGCTCATTTCTTGAAGGAACTTTGTACTATCAAGAGAAACCAGAAACTGAAGGGGAAACAAAAAGTGCAAGTAAGTGAGCATGTGTCGGCTGTTTTCTAACGGAGAATGCCCAAGAAGTGCAACGATCCGGGCATGGTAAGCATTCCTTGTGTTATAGGGGAAACCCGATTTTGACAAAGCAATGCTTGATCTTGGTGCTTCTATCAATGTTTTACCATATTCTATTTACAAATCACTTGGTATTGGCCATTAATGGAAACTAGGATTATAGTACAACTTGCTGATAGATCTAATGTGTACCCGAAAGGGATAATTGAAGATGTATTAGTAATGGTAGACAACCTAATATTTTCCGCTGATTTCTTTGTAATGAATATGGAAAATGATTCACATGCTGCATGATAACGTGATTTATGACGTTAGTATAGGCATACATTTAGATAGTTTTCTCCGTTATTCATGCACATTTTGGCACTAGCTCTCGACGTTTACACTCATTTCGTGCATATTCCTAGAAAAGACGTCTACACGAGCTTTTGTCGGTGTTGTAGGTATTTCGGGGATCTTTTGGACATTAACCGATGCATTCGAGGGTCAAGCCTCATGGTGGTACACATCCGAAGCTTTGAAGGATCATAATTGGAGCAACAAAGGACACAAAGACCACTATTGGTGCAAGTAATGGAGCAACTCATGGCTAGACGATCATAGCATGCTTCTGTTGAAGAAAACCGGACCATCACTCAGGAAAATCGGCCGATTTTCCTGAGTAGGTCGATTTTTAGGCCTTCAACAGCTTAAGCCACGTGTCCCACGATCTCTTGATCCGGCCTTGCTCTTGGTGGAGAATATAAGTGGGCCTGCAAGCTGTTGCTGATTATCTCTCCTCTCCCACATTCTCATTGACAGCTCATTTTGGATTGGGATAGACTTGGAGGAGAAGAAAAACTCTCAAGAGTTGAAGGAAGAAGAAGAACACCAAACATAGAGTGATAGTGAGGTTTTGAGTGATTTTGAGTGATTTTTGGAGTCTTTGATTGAAGAACTATAGCAAGGATTATTAGGAACGTTTTGGAACTCCATTTGAAGGGTTGTAAGTCTTCCTTAAACTTAGATTCAGCTGAGATTTATTAATTTTACTTGCTTATCTTTCATTATCCATCTATGAGAACCATGTATGCTTGTATGATGATTTTGGATCTTGATATGCATATTATTGGCTAGTTTATTGTGATTCTGGAGTGATGGATTGATGGTTATGGCTAGGGTGATGATAGAATGGACTTATATGTTAGTTTAAGATGATTTGTGTGCACGAAACCCATTCCAGGAAGAAAAATTGGGCTGTTCATCATGCCAGATCGGCCGATTTATATAAGATCCATCCGATTTATTCTCTTGTTGCTCTTTAAATGATGAATCTGTATGTTAGGGTGTTTGATTGTTTAAATCCTAGTGCTTATTGAGCCTAATTTAGCTTAGGACCACCTAATGCTGTCATTCTAAGTGAGGAAAGAGATCTACCCGATGATTTCCGACCTTAGATACCTAAGATGATGAATACTAGGTAGTAGTGAGCCTCATAAGCCGCTATTGGATCGAGTGTGCTAGGGTTATTGCTTGAGACTTCCCTATTCCGAGACTTAACCGGTAAGGAGAAGGTTGCCCCTTAAGTAGTATCCGGTTTGTGTAGAATTCCCTACTTTAACCCCTTGAGACCTACCCGGTAATAGGAGTTAGATGCGGGACTAGTGAAGTGAGAGACCTACCCGGTAATTGCTTCCATTAGTGAAACACTTTTTCCCGACACCGCAGCTTGTCCTTAGAATCCTTAGAATCTTGAGTCCAATGCCATAACCGGAAATCTTGACCTCTAGAATCCACTTTTCTCTCTTGATCACATACTTGTGCTTTGTGTTACTTGTTTGTTTGCTAGCTTGAGTTGTTAGTTTATTGTCTTGTTTGATTTGTGATCCTTGCTCGATCACCACAAAAACCAACCAAAAATATCGAGATTTTCATTTCTTTGTTCCTTGATCTTTTCTTGGATTAGATCCACACTATCTACGACCATTGTTTGACTCGATTTCACCTTAGTCTTTGTGTTCGACCTCGGAATACTATCCCTACTACGAACGTCCTGTACACTGCGGGTTTCGCTAGGTAGTTTAGGATTTAGTTCGAGTTATAAATGTAAAGCTTTTTGTGCTACACGTTTCTAGCGTACCACTGCACCCATTCTGTTAGGTATGCCATTCCTGAAAACTGCTAGGACTAAAATTGATTATGTTAGTGGCAAATTGACCATGGAGTTTGATAGTGAAGTAGTGGAATTTGACATCTATGATGCAATGAGATTTCCTAGTGATGATCATTCTTTATGTTCTATTGACATTGTTGAACCTTTTGTGCAAGATGTTTTTGATAATTCTGATGTTGATGAATTGAAAATGTAATTGAGCATGACATTGATGGTTTTAAATCAGATTATGTATTAACATCTAGCATGAAAGAGGTCCTAGCCCAATTAGATGGACATAAAAGGCTACCTATCTCCAATTTGGCTATTGGGCCCACTTTACTAACCCCAAGCGAGAAGCTTGTTCCATCTATAGTGCAGGCACCAGAAATAGAATTGAAGGACCTTCCGTCACACCTCAAGTACGTTTTCCTTGGAGAACACAACACCTTGGCGATGATTATCTCCAACAAGTGACCACCGGTCAAGAAGACAAGTTGGTGAAAGTGCTAAATGAGCACAAGACGGCCCTTGGATGGACCATTGCGGACATCAAAGGGATAAGTCCTTCAACTTGCATGCATAGGATCTTACTTGAGGATGAAGCCAAATCCTCTAGGCAACCTCAACGGAGGTTGAATCCGCCAATGATGGATGTGGTCAAGAAGGAAGTATTGAAACTCCTTCACGCGGATATGATCTTCCCTATTTCGGATAGCACTTGGGTTAGTCCAACCCAAGTGGTTCCAAAGATAGGAGGCATCACCATGGTGGAAAATCAACATGGAGAGATGGTCCCGAGCAAAACACAAACTGGATGGAGAGTTTGCATTGACTACCGCAAGCTCAACAAGGTAACACGTAAAGACCATTTCCCATTACCTTTTATTGACCAAATGTTGGAACGTCTTGCAGGTCATCAGTACTATTGCTTCCTTGATGGATATTCGGGCTATTTCCAAATAGCCATCGCACCGGAAGACCAAGAAAAGACGATGTTCACTTGCCCATTTGGCACTTTTGCGTACTGTAGAATGCCATTTGGACTTTGCAACGCATCCGGCACCTTCCAACGGTGCATGATAAGTATTTTCTCCGAATACATAGAAAATTTCATTGAAGTCTTCATGGATGATTTTACCGTCCATGGAGACAGTTTTGATGCATGTTTAGGACATTTAAAACTTGTTCTTGAAAAATATGTTGAAACCAATTTAGTTCTTAATTCGGAAAAATGTCATTTCATGGTCGAACAAGGAATTGTGCTAGGACACGTAATATCCTCAAAAGGGATAGTGGTAGATAGGGCAAAGGTTGATGTAATTCAAAATTTACCTTATCCTACTAATGTTCGGGAAATCCG
This sequence comes from Fagopyrum homotropicum, assembly GCA_033239125.1. Lineage (NCBI taxonomy): Eukaryota > Viridiplantae > Streptophyta > Magnoliopsida > Caryophyllales > Polygonaceae > Fagopyrum > Fagopyrum homotropicum. Next base: position 88,620,079 of record BSWB01000006.1, read on the forward strand.
ATCTTTTCTTGGTCATGCAGGTTTTTACTGACGTTTCATCAAAGACTTTTCGAAGATCTCGGCACCCCTATGCGAATTGCTCAAGAAAGACGTCACCTTCATAGTGGATGAGAGTTGCAAGAAAGCTTTCGACACTTTGAAGGCATGTCTCACAAGCGCACCGATCATCCGTTCTCCGGATTGGGATAATCCTTTCGAAATCATGTGTGACGCCAGTGATTACGCCGTTGGAGCAGTCTTAGGACAAAAAGACAGACGGGCTTCACATGTGATCCATTATGTGTCTATGACACTCAATGGAGCGCAAAGGAATTACTCTACCACCAAGAAGGAAATGTTAGCGGTGGTTTTTTCCCTTGAGAAATTCAGGCAGTACCTACTTGGGGTAAAGGTAAATATCTTCACTGACCATGCAACCCTTAGGTACCTCATGGCGAAGAAGGAAGCAAAGCCGCGATTGATTCGATGGGTGCTCCTTTAAGTGAATTTAACCTAGAGATATGGGACAAGAAGGGGGCTGAGAACCTGGTGGCCGATCATTTGAGCAGACTAGTAAAAGAAGAGGAGGATTCAGGAAAAGGAAGAGAGATAGCTGGAAGTTTTTTCCAGACGATACATTTTACACAACTCTCTATTGTGTAACCGCCCCCGCGCCTCACGCCATCCGCCCCTACGGCTCAGTCTAGGCGCCCTTGCGGAATTGTCGACAGAGGTTTGTCTTAAACTCCAGTCTTTTAAGCCTTGGTTTTCTGACATCGTGAACTTCATTGTCAGGAAGGAGTGCCCTCCATATTTCACTAAGGCACAACGAGAGAAGGTAAAGGCTGAAGCTCGACACTACGTTTGGGACGATCCTTACCTTTGGAAGCATTATAGTGACCAAGTGATCCGACGTTGCATTCCGGACAATGAGGTACAATCCGTCCTAACCTTCTGTCATTCTGAAGCATGTAGGGGGCACATTGGGGCAAACAAAACTGCAAGAAAAGTTTTGGATGCCGGTTTCTTTTGCCACACATTTTTCGAGACGCTTTTGCGTTTTGCAAAGTGTGTGATAGATGCCAAAGGGTAGGAAATCTTTCAAGGAGACATGAAATACCCCAATCCTCTCTTATATTTTGCGAAATATTTGACGTTTGGGGATTCGATTTCATGGGGCCATTTCCTACCTCATTCGGGCACACATATATTTTGCTTGCGGTGGACTATGTTTCCAAGTGGGTGGAAGCAAAGGCCACTAAAACTCATGATTCAAAAGTAGTTACAGCTTTTCTTAAGGAAAATATCTTCGCACGATTTGGAATTCCGAAAGCCTTAATCAGCGATAGGGGTACCCATTTCTGCAACAAAACGATCACAACTCTCCTTAAGAAGTACCACGTCTACCAACGAGTGTCAACAGCTTATCACCCACAAAAAAATGGCCAAGCTGAGGTATCTAACCGGGTAATAAAAACCATCCTTGAAAAGACGGTCTCTCCTAGACGGAAGGATTGGAGTGCAAGGCTAAATGACACCCTATGGTCATATCGGACAGCCTACAAAACTCCTATCGGGATGTCTCCTTTTAGGATTGTGTTTGGAAAAGCTTGCCACCTACCGGTGGAGCTAGAGCACAAAGCTTGGTGGGCGGTAAAGAAGTGCAACATGAACATAGAGGAAGTGGGACAATTCCGGAAGCTCCAATTGCAAGAGTTAGAGGAATTGAGGTTCGATGCATATGACCATGCCACCGCATACAAAGAAACGACTAAAGCATGACATGACCGAAACATTCTCCAGAAGGACTTCAAGGTAGGTAATAAGGTACTTCTCTTTCAATCACGTTTGAAACTCTTTGCAGGTAAGCTGTGTTCGAGATGGACAGGGCCGTTCGTGGTAGCCGAAGTATACCCTCACGGAGTTGTGGATCTTTATGATCCCCAAACGCACAAGGTGTTCAAGGTAAATGGACAAAGGCGAAATCCTTACCTTGAAGGAGTCAAGAACGATCTGATTGATGAGATGGTGCTAGAGAAAGCACAGTCAGAGAAGTAGAACCCTTACGTCGAGCCAACGACGTAAAACAAAGGCGCTGCCCGGGAGGCAACCCGAAGGAATAAGAAGAAGGGCCTCTGTCAAGAAAACCGCTCCTGCGGCTCAGTGTCCCCACCCCCGCGGTGACACCATTGCCCAGCACCGCCCCCGGCGCTGGACCAACGCCTGCAGCGTACTAGTCACCGCCCCCGCGGTGACAAGCCCCGCCCATGCGGCGGCCATCCTTGACACACTTCCTCGGCGCCGCCCCTGGCGCTGAGCCTGCGTGGCCCCTCTCCCTTGTCACCGCCCCTGCGGCGACAACCCCCTCCCTTGCGGGTTTACCTAGAAAAGAAAAAAAATAGAAATCGCAAAAACATTTCCCTACACCTACCCCACCCATCCACTCTCTATCTCCTCACCAACCACAATCACATCTCCCTCGCCTTTACCCCTCTCAAGCTGCAAACGCCCCTGCGCCCTCCGGAAACTCTCACACGCCGCCTTGCGCTCCCGCGCCACCTCCGGAGACCTAGCCACAATCGCCCCCTGCGACACCGGCCATCACCACCACCACACACAAACCTCATCCCCTAAAACACCCTCGGCCGTCACACTCCTCCCTCAACCGCTCAACATCGCCGGCGACATCTACACCAACAAAGAAGTCGCCAGAACAGCCCCAACACCACCACCTTCGTAGGCTCCCAGAATCGCCCTCTGCTCTTCTCCCGCCCTTGCGCCTGCAAGTTGCCGCCCCTGCGCCAAGCCGCCCCTGCGCAAGCTTCAGCCGCCCCTGCGGAAAACACAACAGAGGGTTCGTCTCTTACTTTATTTTCTGATCTTTCTAATTCCTTTGCTTGTTCAACTGTAAGAGATGGAAAAACAGAAGAAATACAAGTAGTCGGAAGTTGAGAAGGAGCGGTATAGGATTGTGCCAGGTCGGGATGTGTATGCAACTCGATTTTTGGACGTTCTTACTTTGGAAAACTTGGGCATGTTGGAGAGCATGCAGGCATTCCTCAACAATGATGGGCTCGGTGATTTTCTGATAATGAGTGCTCCAACACACCCCGAGCTCAGCCGCCAATTCATCGCCACATTCAACATGGAAACGGTGGATCACATGTGTGTTGGACTTTCATTCAAGTTTAACAAGAGAAAGTATACATTGGACTACACCTAACTGCAGGAGGCATTAGGGGTGACTATTTGCGTCTCCGAAGACTGGTGGGAACCCATCCCGACACCCGACTTGATGGAGTTTTGGCAGGCCGCCACCAGATTTGAGTTTCATGCAGGGGGTGAGTATTCCAACAAATTCACTCACCCCTGTTTGAGGCTCATCTCGAAGATCTTCATGAGTGTCTTCTGTGGACACAAGGAGGAGAATAAGGTTGCTCTCAAGGACCTTCCACTACTATACGCCTGACTCCCCACGAACAACTGGGTACCAGATTGGCCATATCTCTTCCTTACCGCTTTGAAGCGGATTAGGAAGAATGAGCCACGAGACATTGTGGGAGGTGGGGTAATATCCTTGTTGGATGCACAGGTGATGGATCTCCCTGACTTGGAAGAAGGTTTAAAGGCCCCACTGTATACGGAAGGTATGTTGAGGAGGTGCAGGCTCCTCAGGAGAGACAGGGAGAACCTATTTTGGATCTCGCTGGCAGATGGGAGTCACATCACATACCTCCCCGGACCACTTCCACTTGGAGACGAGCTCTCCGAGTTGTACGTACCAGTTGACCCCTTTGCTCCGAAACGGCCTCAGGGGGGACATTGTTGAGAGATATGCTGCGGGCTCCAGCCAGGTTCCTATTACTGATGAGGAGATGCCTCCTGTAGCACCGGAGGAGGATCCAGCTCTTGAGAGCCTTCAGGCTCATATGTCCGCCCTGACCACCCAACATTAGACATGGCAGACCGAGTACCAGCGGTCCATGCTTGAGCAGCAGCAGGCGTGGCAGTCCCGCTTCACCTCCTCCATGACCACCCATTTTGACCGCCGGCAGGATGCTTGGTAGGCGGCTCATCAACAACAATTAGAGACTCAGTAGCTGGCTTGGTAAGCTAGCTACGAGACTTCATTCAGAGAGAGGTTGGATGCTCAAGAGGACCGCATTGACACGCTCTACCGCCGGCAGGAGCACTTCTTTAGCCACTTTCCATACCCACCGGAGGAGGGTCCGGGTGATCCATCTGGACCATCCCACTAGTGGTATCTTTTCTCTTCCCTTTCCCACATATATCTTTGCTTCATTTCCACTTTGAGGGCAAAGTGATCTTCAAGTATGGGGGAGGGACATATCATTGCATGTACAGTTTCTTTTGATTTGTTTTGAGTTGTTTTGCATTGAATCTTATGAAGTTTGAAATTCATATAAAAAAAAGAAAAAGCCAAAGAAAAAGGAAAAAACGCATGAAAAATCCTTGGATAAACCGAAAACCCGAAAGGGCGGTTTAGGCAAAAAGAAGGTAGTCCGACCAACCTTAGGTTGGTGCAAAATTGGACTTGAGGGATGTGACACTAAACTGAGATCATCAAAGAAAAGAAGAAGAGTGGCAAGGTGAAAACCCAATACGGCACCTTGGCAAAATGAGCGACACCGAGTGTAGGTTTCCCTTCCGGCGTTTGGCGACATAAGAAGGGGAGTCATAAGGAGGTTGTCCGAGTAGGCCACTCTTGGAGCAATAAGGATGGTAGTTTCTCACCTTTTTCTCACATTTCCTCTCTTTTCCTTCTTTCTTTCTTGGCTTCTCTTTTGTTTTCATTGTCTTTTCTGCTTACCCATGCTTCCTGAGGCCTTTGAGTCTAGTCGTTGTCATTTGTTTAACTCGGGACGAGTAAAAGGTCTAAGTATGGGGGATTTTGATAGGTGATGGAATCACTATCATTTAGGATAGTTTTTAGAGTCTTTTTTTATTGCATTTGTGTCGGTTTATGCTACTAACTCCTTGGTCTAAAAGAAGAAGACTAAGGGGGGTGTATTCAATTAAGAGTCTATAGGAATTTTTTGGAGTTTCTATGGGTATTGAATATAGATTTTTAAAAGTTCATATAAATCTTTAGGTATTCAATTAGGATTTAAAATTTTCCATAAAATTCCTATGGTATTTAAAAGTTTGTGGATTTTAAAAGAATCTATTATTTCATTGATTTTGTAGGATTCTTCATTACTTTTATACCTACCTAAAATCCATAGAAATATTCCCCTAACACATAAGATTTCCACAAAATCTATATTGACTCTATATAGAATTAAAATTTCCCACAGAATTTGCAAATCCTATTATTATTAAGAATCCGTCAAAATCTTTAAAAGTCTCGATTGAATACACCCCCCTAAAAGAAGCTAAGGAAGGAGTTATAAGAACTTAGGAGTGAAGTTCGTTCACGAAGCAAAGCTTCTGTTGCTTCACCGCCCCCGCGGAGCCTTGTCACCGCCCCTACGGGTGACACCTTACTCCGGAGCGCTCCCTGCGCCTTCGCCAGCGCCAGCCACGAAGACTGTCACCGCACCTGCGTCAATCCCTAGCGCCCCTGCGGTGACTTGCCTTGAAGAAGCGAAGACCAGCGCCCCTGCGCCTCTGCCTGCGCCTCAACCGGGGAGCTGGAAGATGAAGAGTCTGTGTCACCGTCCCTGCGTTGACAGGGACGCCCCGGCGGCTTGGCATCAGAAACGACAGGAAGTTGAAGTGTCAGACGTTTGAAGAGCATTAAAGATCCGCCCCTGCGGAATTGCCTAGCCACCCCTGCGGCCATGAAGAATATCAAGTGTTTTTGCATTCACCGCCCCTGCGGAGCTGAAGGCCGCCCCTGCGGTTCAACGACAGAAGCTTTACTCCGGCTGTTTACACCACCTTTATGGCATTAAAGGTGGCTGTTTTGGGCAAGTCATTTACTCCTATTTAGTGTCTTTTGTAGTATAAATAGGCTTTGGTTGATTGCTAGAAGAAAAGGAACTTATTATCCATCATTTTTCCACTTAAAATCCAATTTTCTCATCATTCTCATTGTAATGAGTTGCTAACTCCCTTGCTACATTGGGTTGGTGGAAGATGTTGAAGTTCAAAGCAAGTGAAGTGAAATGAAGATCCTTTTCCCGGATTCTAGCACCACATTCCCTATATACATCCCACCCTCACACGTTTCTTGACCTTCTTTTGAAAATTCCTTGAGACCTCGAGCTTGTTGATTGACTTGGTGGTTTAAACTTGATTATACATGATTAATTTCGATAATTATGATTTATTATGCATTCTATGATTTTATACAAAGATGAACAACTATCTTATATTTATAAATTGTTTTGATCATATTTTGATTTTAATTGCTATGAAGCATTCTCTTAGAGTGATCTATGAGTGGAGCACACCACAAAAATGTTTTGAAATACTTTTCATTGATCTTTATGACTTATAATCCATTCTATCTTGTACTTAAGATTTGGAACTTGCTTGGGAACAAGCAAGGGACAAGTATGGGGTATTTTGATAGCATGTATTATAGTCTATATTTTGGGACTTGTTTAGACGTTTTATCTTCAATAAATCGCATGTATGGATGTATATTATGTGATTATATTGTCGTTTCATCTACCTTTACGGGAATCGAGGTCTACACCATGTTTCGTTGTAATCGTAGGTAAAATGGCACGTTTTGGATCGAAATGGAGCTAAGGAGCAAAGGAGTCATAGAAGCTACGTTTTGGAGCTTAAAAGAGAACTCAGGGAGCAAGGAATTAATGAAGAAGATTTACTTTGGACCAGATTTGAGAGATTTCACATTCAACTGAGACTCACCTCGGTTAGCTACAGTGTCACATCGACCGAGGTGATCTTGAGGAGCGTCCCGACCGAGGCGAACACAATGGCGCCGACGAGATATATTTTTTTGGATGAGATCTTTTAATTATGGAAAGAAGATATCTTATATTTTTGGGCTGGATTTTTGGAAGGAAGATCATATACTTGGGAGATCTATTTTAAAGATATAATACATTTTATAGGAAATTATCTTTTTAAGATATTATTATCTTTGGAAGATAATTCTCCTATATAGAGGGTTGAATTTTCCACAATTCAGCCATCTTTTGATCAACAATATTCTCCACACAGTAGTTAGGAAGGATTTTTGGAAGATTGAAGGAAGTTTTGAAGATTAAAGGAAGGAAGTTCATAGCTTTTGAAGTGATTTGTAAGACTTTCTTAGATTCCTTTTGGTTTTATTGTCTTGTTGGATTTGTGATCCAAAGAACGCTGATTTGTTTTATATTTGATTCAATTATTGAAGCCTTGTTCCTAAGGTTTTTGTGTTCAAATATTCATTACCTTCTCATATTTTTTATTGTCTTGTTTGATTTGTTTGATATTTGATTCAGTTATTAAAGAAGGAAATTGCCTTTAAAGATATCTTATCTTAGGAAGGTGATTCTCCTATATAAAGAGGCTGATTTTCTGGAGAGAAATGATCTCGGAATCTCCGGATCAAGGATTCAGGAAGAATTGAAGGAAGTTTGGAAAGTTGAAGATCAAGGAAGGAAGGAAGCTAGTTTAAAGGAAAGTTAAAGGAAGTTGTAAGATTTTCTTAGTTTGGTTTGGTTTGTTGTCTTTTCTGATTGTGATTAAGGAATGCTGATTGGTTCCTAGATAGTTTGATTCAGTTATTGAGACCTGTGTGTTAAGGTTTTCTTGTTTGAATATTGATTCCTTTCATATATTTTTGATTATTGTTATCATGATGATTGTTGGCTAAGTTCTTTATGTGATTCTAGGGTGATTGGCTGAATGTTGTGGGAAAGACGATGAAAGAATGAGCCTTTACCCCAGTGGACCTTGAAAGCTCGAGCCTTTGCCTTAACCGACGAACACCTCGGTCAGTCGTGGAACATCTCGATCGAGATGGAACATGAACTGAGCGAGGCGAGACATTTCCTGATCCTTATCTGAGTTGAGGTTTCAGTGTGCCAAATCATATCCTTGTTATACCTTTCCCGGTTCAACGTAAGCCTAGGATGAGACTTACCCGGTGATTCCTTTGTTTGTATACCCAAGATCATGAGTGTTAGGTAATAAAGGTTTACCCTTTATTGGGGTTTGAGTGTGCCTTCATCCCATCTTTGAGAGTTAGCCTGAGACTTACCCGGTAAAGGTTGATTCTATCCCCTTGGGTGGTGTGTTGGTTTGAGATTATAGTTCCTTTCCTTAGTACCTTGAGACTTACCCAGTAAGAGGATCTTTGGTTTGGGATAGTGAGTAGTGAGACTTACCCGGTGATCTATTCCCACCTTAGAAACACCTTCCCTTTGCAAACCTCAGCTTTGTCCACGTTATCTTTTGAGATCTTGAGTCGGAACCAAAAATGGATGCTTTAATCTCTGGAATCCGTATTTTCTTTATCTCACTATTATATCATCTTTGATAGCTTTGATTTGTTGCTTGTGTTTTATTGACAACCTGAATTACCGAACTTTGTTTCACCATAGTCCATGTGTTCGACCTTGGAATTCGTGCTTTTATTACAATCGATCCGTACATTGAGGGTTCGCTTTATTGCAATTATTCTTGGTATAAATATTAAAGCTTGCACACACCTTTTGGAGCGAACAATTTTTTGGCGCCGTTGCCGGGGACTTGGTCAAGATCAAGTTCGGTTTCGGTTGTCTTTCGGGGCTGCTGCCTTTGTTGCTATTGATTACTTTACTTGAGTGATTTCGTAGGATCTTTCCTTAGGTTTATGTGAAGAAATCGTGCTGGAAAGGAAATCGTTCCTTACGATCCCGAACAAAAAAAGACATACAAAAGAAGTTTAAAAGAAGCAAAGATGGCCGATCAAGATAATCGAGATCTTGAAGCCGAACTGAAGGAGGCATTGAAACAACTTCGCCTCAGTAAAGAAGAATTGCAATGAGAGAGAGACGAGACCCGTGCAAGAACTGAAGGGATTGAAACTAATATGACCGCTCTACGGGCTCAGTTCTTACCTCGACCGGTCCTAGTTTCTCGACCAAGGCAAGACCCAGTCCTAGTTGCACCGGCCGAGATACACCTACCACCTCGGATGCCGGCGATGGTAGACCGAGGTGCTCTTTTTGCTCGAGTTCCACAAACCCTAGGTCAGAGGATGGACCCGAATCAGCTAGCACGACATCCAAGAGTCAATCTAGGAGATCCAACTGAGCATGATTATGAACTTCGACCGCAAGTTCTAACCATGATTCGACAATGTCAATTTGCAGGTTTGGACAGAGAATCTGCACATCAACATTTACAAAATTATGAGATTCTGATGGAGACTTTGAGACCATCAAGACCGGAGAATAACAATTACAATTTAAGGTCTTTCTACTTCTCATTGAAAGACAAGGCGCTTGCTTGGTATCAATCTCTTCCGGCTGGAAAAATTTACACTTGGGAAGAGATGACGACGGAGTTTCTTACTAAGTTCTTTCCCCATCAAAGACCGCTGAATTGAGGGGTAAAATCAATGCTTTTATCATGAAAGACAAAGAAAGTTTTTCTAAGTCATGGGAGAGGTTCAAGGACCTTTTGCTGGATTGCCCTTATCATGGGAATCCAAAGATCGAGTTGTTGGAGATATACTTCAAGGGTTTGGATGGAGACATCAATTCAAGCTCCAATTACTTTCCGCCGGCACTTTCATGGATATGCCGATAGATGAAGCTTGAGATTTCATAGAAAAGCAAGCTTTACACATGGAGAAATATTCCCATCAAAGAGTTGAAGATGGAGCAAGGAGAGTTAGCATTCAAGATACAACATCAAATGTCGTTCAACTCACCTCTCTCAACAATGAAGTCAAGGCATTGAAGGAGCTTTTAGTAGCTCAAACGAAGAAGGAGCAAGATGCTGGATACCAAGGAAGAGAAATTATCAAGGGCCGCGGAACAACAACAATTACAACAATAACAACAGAAATTCCAACATCTGTTGGAGATCGAATCAACAAAATTCCGGTAACCCTTATTCTCTTGTTGAAAATGCTCTTAACGCTCCCTCTTCCTCTTCTTCTACTCCATTGAGAAGCCAGGAGCCTGCATCAAGCTCATCCCAGCCACCGAAGAAACCGGACGTTGTGCTGGAGGCTATATTGATCAAGCTCAGCTCTATGGAGACATCTATAAATTCATTTTCGAAGGCACAAAGAGCCTTAGAACAACAATTTTTCAACAAGGCAAATGAAGCGTCAAGGGATGCTTGAAAACTTCCATCAAGGACAGAAAACAACCCAAAAGGGCAAGTCATGGCTATCACAACATGCTGTGGACTGAAGACTGCAGATGCAGTACCTCGGTAGGACCACGATCAGACGAGGAACACCTCGGTCGAGGTGCCAACCGAGATGGAGCCCCAGAAAGCGAAAGAAAAATCTAAAGTTTATGTTCCACCTCCTGCATATAAACCACCACTCCTGTTCCCTCAGTCAAGGGCGCGGGCACATCTAGACAAGCACTTTGGTAAGTTTCTTGACCTTATGAATAAGCTACATATTAACATTCCTTTCATTGATGCTATCATAGGGATGCCCGCCTATGGGAAGTTTCTGAAATAAATCTTATCTAGGAAGAGAAAGTTGGAAGACTTTGGTGAAGTAAGGATGACCTCTAGATCTTCAGATCTCATTCAAATCATGAAGGAGAAGATGGCACCTAAATTGAGAAATCTCGGTTTGTTTTGCATTCCCATTCAAGTTGGGGATGTGACTTATGATGCACTTTTTGATCTAGGAGCTAGTGTGAGCATCATTCCACTTGAACGTTGTGAACAGGTCGGACTAGGAGAGCCAGAGCCCGTGAAGATGACGTTGTAACACCCCAAATTTTGAGAACTTGGGGAGCTACTGGTTAGGACCTCACAATGGGCCCCGACCATAGTTTGACAACAATTTTACTTGGATCTTACAACAAGGCACAAAAGTGTTTAAAACATTTGAAAACTGTAAACAATATATACATGGAGAATATGTATCAGCCTTACAAGAAAAATACTAAAACGACGTATATGAAGAACATAAGACATCCCCGTCCCCAACTAAATGAGTACGTGGACCCGACTGACCATTTCCTCCGGATCTGTCTACAACTGTCTTAACCTGCAAGGCATCTACAAGCGGTATAAAACCGTTAGTTAACATTTATGCATAAGTATAAAGGTAAAAGCACAAACACACAACATACACAATCAACATGCACAATCAATCCTTTTATTATCTTTACTTAGGTGATATGTCATTACTAATGATACTTATTTTGTGACACGAAGGATTCCCAAACCTCGCCCCTGTCCCCGTTTACCAATGCGGAATGGTACTAATGCATTTGACCGTCTACCTGACTGGGGTGGTCGCAGGGAACCTCCTAGACTCTCGCAAGAGCTAGGCAGATGATGTCACGACCCGTTATCATACACTTGGGTCAATTACACAATATACTAAAGTCGGCCTATTCCGGTTTCGTTATTTATCTTAACTAACAAGCACCACTCATACACATCACACACATGCAAGAAGCCAGCTAAGTAAGTCCGTGGACTTACCTGAATCAGATCTCGACTTTCTAATTCACAAATCAATTTGTACAGTAGGAATTCAGTGGCCTGTCAAAGGAGGCAAGTGTGTCAGCACACTTTTTAGGTGATTAGAAGTCTAAGACTTCTAAGATAGTAGGTCTTAATAGAATGGAATTGATTATAATATTAATTTATGGTAAAATGACTATTTTACCCTTGGTCCCGAAACTTCTAAAAATTCCATAATTTATGTCTAAACTCTTATTTGAGACTAAAATGTCATATTCTAACTCATAAAGATGAGTTTGGTTACAAACTTGCAATTTACACATTCTTCTTATTTTCCGAAAGATCGTTAAGGTCCAACTTCGGCTTCAAATATAAAATTCGAATAGTCTTATAAAAATTCCGAAATAATTCCCTAGATCATCTATGATATCCCATCTACTCATAGGAGAAAGAATTTCTTAAAACTTTTAAAGCATCACTTCTACAAAAATTTCTAAAGTTGGTTACCACATTTAACAAACAACACACTGTCTTAACTTTGAAAAATCATAACTCCTAAACTACTCGCTGGATTTATCCCAAATTTTGATATGTTCTACTATAAAATCTTATCTATAATATATCCAAAATTCAGCCGCAAAGATCAAAATCCAATTTAAAACTATCTCACAAAACCGAATTTCAGCACAACAGAAAAACTGCTTACGACTCAATCTTTGAAAAATCATAAATCCCAAACCACTCGCTGGATTCCTCTCAAATTTTAATATGTTCTACAACAATATGTCAACTATATCATATCCAAAATTTAAGCCTAACGGAGATCAAGAGCTTATTCAAAACCATCTCACAAAACAGCATCACTTGCTGTTTTCCCCAACACTCACCACATATATAAAAACTGCATGAGGCGTCAACTTTGGAACACAATAACTCTCAAACCGTAGCTCGGATTCCTCTCAAATTTTAGTATGTTATACTATACAGTATCGACTAAAACATATCCGAAAATCAGCAGTAAAGGTGGAGTCTAACCTACCCAAAACTGGAGCCGAAGTTGATTGTTCTTCACAGTTTCTGGAAATTAAACTGAACGTGCAAATGGTCCAAGGTTCGGAACTCACCGATCATAAGTTATGCATGAACCTTAACCCATCAGCTTATGTTCAAAACTCTCTTAGCCTATTCTAGGTCCAACTTACACAATCATCTACATTACTCTCAGCTCAAACTCATCAAACAACAGCAACACTCCCTAGACAACAATATGGTACTGAGGTTAAAGGTTCGCTTCTACTTACCCGCAGTGGTGAAGGCCACAGTTTGCGGTTGATCAACGGACTAGCAAACCCGGCGCTGAATCTCGGTTGGATGTAGGTTGCGGCAGGGGTTGCATTAGATTACAGGAGGGGATGGTTACTGTCTAATCAGGAGGAGAGGGGAGTGGACAGCAAGAGAAGTGGCTTACCCGTTCTTCGATTGCAGCAGGCTGAGCAACCGGTCCGCTTCTATCTCATACCCGCTAGAGGCGTGCAGAGGTCAAGGTATGCTTTTGAGAGTTATGTTGGTTGTTGAAGGGCTGTTGCGTCGGACGGACAGCATCAGGCGTTGCTGTGTTGGGGGACTACTGCTGTTGCGGGTTACTGCTGCGTCGGACTGCTGTTATGGGTTGCTGCTGTGGGTTGCTGCGTTGAAGAGGCTGTTGCGCTGAAGAGGGCTGGAGACGCTGGAGATGGACGATTCTGAGCGTAACAGAAGACAGAAGGGAGACGAGCAGTTGTACGCAGATCCGGCGCTGCCCATGCCCTCATCACGTTCCTGGGCCACTGCACAAGTAAGGGGAGTTGGGCCACGTACCAGTAGTTGTTGATGGGCTGAAAAAAAACAAAGGAAAAGCAAGGAAAGGTGGGCTGAAATGAGGTAAGAAGAAGTGGGCTGAAAGTTTGTCAAGATTTGTCAAAAACTCGTCATGGCTTTGTCAGACCCATGCATGAATTCGTCACAGAGTTGTCGGGCTTCGTCATGACCTCGTCTCAGCTTTGTCATGGTCTCCTCACAACTTTGTCACAGTCTCGTCTAAATTCGTCGTTAAGGATTAATTATAAGAATTAGGGTTTGATATAATTCTATCATTTTATGTGAATTAAATTCTACATAAAATGATAAATAATTATAAGAACTAGGGTTTGATATAATTCTATCATTTTATGTGAATCAAATTTTACATAAAATGATAGATAATTATAAGAACTAGGGTTTGATATAATTCTATCATTTTATGTGAATTAAGTTCTACATAAAATGATAAAATTTGTGAAGAAAGAAAAACTAGATAGAATGGGAACCGTCAACAGCTCGAAGTCCGAATTGATTCGGAATTAAACGGAATAAAAATTCCGGATATTACATCGGTACCCCCGTTATAATAAGTTTCGTCCCGAAACTTAGAACAAGGTACTTAATTAAACGACTTCCATAAATAAACTGGTATGTCCTAGTCTCACTAAATTTTTATTCGTTTCCTAAACTTCTTTAACCCTATCAAAGCATAACAAAACCGGTCGTTACATCAGATCCCCCTCAAAATAAGTTTCGCCCCGAAACTTAGGGTAAGACAATCCAGATCGGCCTTTAAGGCACCAAATGGGTGTGTTTGATCACTACACAAAAGTCTCGTCGTTTCCACATCTAAGTTTCCCGCACATCAAGATTACCAAAAACACACATCACTGACTAAACACTCAAATATGAAATAAACAAGCAGTCAAACAATATCACTCGTCACTCTCGAGGTTACAACTATCACTACATAGGTCTTTGAAAGGTTACGTCTCTTACTGTCCCTAGTATCTTAGGTAGCCTTATCAGCTTTTCATAAAACCACTAAATCTTAAATCTTTTCAGGTATTTAGATCACAAGCGCCTGCTACCACGTTCTAGAGTGGTTACCGGATATCTCACCGGTATCATCCGGCTTAACTGTCTGATTCTCTAATATGATAACCTAACCCGTCTCTGGTAGGTATCTCTCCACTGAAATTCTCCAACTCAGATCCCAAACTTAGTCTCCGTGGAGAACTGAAGCTACACTCTCCAATAGGGTGAGGAATACTAGTCCATCAGTCACTTTTACCGCTTCAAAACTTCCAATGGTTGCCTTACACAACTCACTTCCAGATCCTTTGATGACCCTACGGAAAATAATCTATTCAACTTCCTCCCTTCGTTATGACCACTTGCTTCCGGCCTTCTAAAAAGGTTTTGACTACACACTTAGGCCAAAGGTCTTGAACATCCACCGCACTTACCAAGTGCATAATGCTCTTCGTATCACGACCCACTTGGTCTTGTCTTTTAATATTACTCAGTCATCTTATTCCTCAGGTAAGGAATCATCACCTTTACCCTTTTCAGGTCTAACACTCGAGACAACTAAAAATCAAATCTAGTGGTCATCCTCTTTGTTCACTTGGCATTATAATACTATTTATAGATCTATAATATATCGTTAGCTCAACCTTAGGCTTCTCACGCATTTTCCAAGATCTTAAGTGACCCAGAACATGTCCGGAATGACGGTATTAGGCACAAAGTGATCTCCTATCACCGTATTTGATCATAACCACTCAATAATTTTTAGCATACCATCAACAGTGCACTCTTTTATCCACCATGGTTACCAGCCCGATAGTATCCCTCTGACTCAAAACGCAACTAGGCTTTGTTCCGACATAACATTACCCATAAAATCTACTCCGAGATTATGCTTTTTTTTTTTTTTTTTTTTTTAAGCACGGTTACTAGATTGCAAGTATGCTCCTGTCGCTTCTCTTTCTTATGTATCTTCGACTCAGGATGGTAGTTGCTCACTTTGAGCTTTCTAGTGCAAGCCATGCACAATACTTTTATTACATCATTAATTCTTTCCTCAATCCATCAAGAAAACTCACTCTAGAATACTCCGTTACGTATTGGATTCCGAACTAATTATCTGACAACAGGTGACAAGCCGTCATTATTCACTTGAATCCATAATAGGGTACAAATCTCCTTCTATAACCTCTTACATGCACATACTTTTCCGTCTAACTTCATGGTGATACAGCTCCCGTACAATATTTTCAGTCACTCTGTGTAACCTATCTCACGTTCCTTCCAAGTGAAACGCATTTCACCAACTATCATCATCTTATACTTGACACGTCGTTTTTCTGTACCATTGCTTCCAGCTTTGTGGGTTAGGACCCACCACGCTTCCGCTGCACTACTCTGATAATTCTATTGTCACTCATTAATCATAAGGATATTTTCTGTGAGTCCCAAGTGTTAACCTCAAACTCTTTCTTCCAAGTATACCATAAGTCCTAACCGGATAAAGTAGCAAGTACCTTTTTTAATTGCCTTAATGAAACAAGATAACGATTGGAGAACAACTTCTTCCGTTTACTTTCTTAATTCTCTTAGCACGGATCCAAACTACCAGGCTCGACCGGAGTTTGATCTTAACCACCCAAGAAGTAACCCTTAAAACGTTTCTCTTTATATCTTTAATTCATCCAAGAAGGTTGTCGTTGCCTACTGATAACGTGATTTATGATGTTAGTTTAGGCACTTAATTAGATAGTTTTTCCCATTATTCATGCACGGTTTTGGCATTAGTTCACGGCGTTTACACTCACTTCATGCATAATTCTAGAAAAGACGTCTACACGAGCTTTTGTCGGTGTTGTAGGTATTTCGGGGATCTTTTGGACATTAACCGATGCATTCGAGGGTCAAGCCTCATGGTGGTACACATCCAAAGCTTTGAAGGAGCATAATTGGAGCAACAAAGGACACAAAGACCACTATTGGTGCAAGCAATGGAGCAACTCATGGCTAGACGATCATAGCATGCTTCTGTTGAAGAAAAATCGGACCAACTACCAGGAAAATCGGCCGATTTATTTGACTGGGTCGATTTTCCTGCCTTTGACAGCTTAAGCCACGTGTCCCACGATCTCTTGATCCGGCCTTGCTCTTGGTGGAGAATATAAGTGGGCTTGCAAGCTGTTGCTGGGCATCTCTCCTCTCCCACATTCTCATTCACAGCTCATTGGATTGGGGATAGACTTGGAGAAGAAGAAAAACTCTCTCAAATTTAAGGAAGGAGAAGAACACCAAACTAGAAGATAGTGAGTTTTTGAGTGATTTTGAGTGATTTTTGGAGTCTTTGATTGAAGAACTATTGCAAGGATTGTTAGGAACGTTTTGGAACTTCATTTGAAGGGTTGTAAGTCTTGCTAAAACTTAGATTCAGCTGAGATTTATTGATTTTACTTGCTTATCTTT
Source organism: Fagopyrum homotropicum (assembly GCA_033239125.1). Classification (NCBI taxonomy): domain Eukaryota; kingdom Viridiplantae; phylum Streptophyta; class Magnoliopsida; order Caryophyllales; family Polygonaceae; genus Fagopyrum; species Fagopyrum homotropicum. The sequence goes on from BSWB01000006.1 coordinate 88,636,969, forward strand.
CATCATCCATCTATGAAAACCATGTATGCTTGTGTGATGATTTTGGATCTTAATATGCATATTATTGGCTAGTTTATTATGATTCTGGAGTGATGGATTGATGGTTATGGCTTGGGTGATGATAGAATGGACTTATATGTTATTTAGGATGATTTGATTGCACAAAACCTAACCCAGAAAGAAAAATCGGGCTGTTCTTCAGTTAAATCGGCCGATTTTTCCATGATCCACCCGATTTTCCTCTCTGTTGCTCTTTAATTGATGAATCTATATGTTAGGTGTTAGCATGAAATATTGTGATATTTTAGGCACGTTTTCTAATCGCAATTGATTCATATTGATAGTCTTTGATTGAGCTTTATGCATATATGAGCTAGTATTGCCTATATTGTCGATATGGATGTCTACACGAGTTCTATGTTGATTATAGGTGATTTGGAGCTATTTCCGAACGGAATTGAGCAAAGGAGAGTTGAGTTGATGTGTCCATAGACCAAGGGCACCTTTTGGAAGCAATTTGGAGTATTAGATTGAGGAATGCACGAATGAAGGCAAGAATCACGGTTTTACCCTAAATTACGGCCGTGGATCTTGATGCAGAATTCGATGTTCATTCCAGGGGATATTACGGCCGTGGAAGCCATCCGTGTTTGTTTCCACGCCTCAAAATTACGGTCGTGGAAACTTCCACGACCGTGATCTTGGCGAATCTTTTCGCCACTTTCGAAGCCATAATCTTTTGAAGATTGGGCCGGGCCGACGTTTTGCCCTGCATTATAAAAAGGACGGATGAAGCAAGATTCCGTCACCTCGCTCCCGCACTTACGACCTTTCAACTCTAAGTTTAGCGGCAAAAACGCAAGCTTAGCAACATACAAACCCTCATTTTTGGAGGTGATTTGGAAGAATTCATTGAAGTTCCAAAGTTCGTGTCGGAGAGTCGCTGTTGTGATCTTCGTGTGGAAGATCGAAGTTTCTTGAAGGATTTCGCAAGAAGATTCCTCTTCTTGCTTAGGTTTGATTTAGGATCGGATTGACATCCCGTTTCCTTTCTTTCCTAAGATTGTGATTGTTTATCTCGTTTTACATCTTTTGATAAACACTTGTTCTTGGCTGTGATTCTGAGATTCGATTGAAGATTATTGATAGTTCTTGAAAATTCCCATTTTCTATCCTTTAAATCTTGAATTAATATCAATATGACTGTTATTGGCTAAAAACCCTTAACAATTCTAAGGTGAAGGGTTGATAGTTGTGGCTTAGATGATGATAGATCGATCGTAAACAGATTAGACCCTGAGAGTTAGAGAATCGTCGCCGAAAACCCTAAATCACGGGCTGTTCTTGAGTTCCACGACCGTGGAATCTCAAGAACTAACCGTGATTTTCCTTAAGTCTACGAGCCTGCTTTTATCTTGATCCAAAGTTAAAGATTTGCTTTAGCTTAGTTTAGACTTGTCTTTTCTAGGTGGTAGTGAAGCCTCAACAACCTCTACCTCGATTGTGAGCCTCAACAACCTCAATCGGATAAGTTAGTCTTGATCTTTAGATCATAGGTTTGGGTATTTGATGTTAATCCTTGTCCTTAGAACCTTTCTATATTGAGCCTCATCAACCTGTATAGGAAGAGTCTTTTGGGTGAGTTATATAAGGTTTTTGGAACCTCAACCGTACGATTACCTTACATTAGTATACCTTTGCATATCTTAACTCTGTCTTTACATCATTAGTATATCTTGAATCGATTGCCACAGCTGGATACCTGGATCTTTAGGATTGTTGTTTTCCCAATATATTTGCAAAACTCTCATAATAACCGCTTGATAACCTGCAATCGAGTTCGTTCCACCCAAATCCCTGTGTTCGATACTCTGGAATTCTTGCTTAACTATATCGATCCGTACACTGCGGGTTCGCTTGCTTGATTTCAGTTTTATAAATATAAAGCTTATTTGCACACACCTCTAGGGGCGAACAAGTTTTTGGCGCCGTTGCCGGGGATTTGGCTTCGACCGAATCCGGTAGCCGGTTGTCAAGCTTGGGAGCTTGCTCTCGTTATTTGATTTTTCTTTGAGTGTATGCGCAGGTCTAGGAACACCGGAGATCTCTTACCTCTTGATCAAGAGTTAGAGAAAACCTTGAGGCAAAAGCGCAAGGAAAAGAGGATGGCTCAAGAAAACGAAAGCGATCTTCAAACTAAGTTGGCGGAGAAGGAAGCTCAACTCCGATGGAATGAGTCTTTCCTCCAAGACGAAATGGATCGTCATCAAACTCAAGTTAACGGTCTACAAGACGTGATCGCCCAAATGACGATAAAGATGAGCGATCTTGAAAATAAAGTGGGGAAGAAGTCCTCGAGAAGAAGGACAAGGTCTAGAAGAAGAAACCACTCATCCACCGATGATAGTGATTCTTCCATGCCTCCTTTAGAAGAAATTGATCCCACGATCAATATAAATCCTTTCAATCAACAAGGAGCTGCTAACCGTCGCATTCCACCTAGAAATGCGAGGGTCGAACGTGTGGATAATGAGCCAAGAACTCTTGGCCAGCGGATGGATCCAACACAACAACCACGCCGTTTAGGTGTGAACTTTGATGCTGAAGATGTACAAGGGTTTAGCTTCAACCCTCAAGTCATCACTCTTGTTCGCCAAAGCCAGTTTGGCGGTACAAGCACCGAATCTCCACACCAACACTTGCAAAACTTTGAGTGTATGATGGAGACGATGAGGCCAAAGAGCGCCACTACCAACAGCTATAAGCTCAAACCTTTCTTTTTCTCTTTGAAAGGGAAAGCGCTATCTTGGTACCAAGCTCTTCCTAGTGGAAAGCTAGAGACGTGGGAAGACCTCTCCGCAGAGTTTCTCACCAAGTTCTTTCCGCCCTCCAAAACGGCGGAACTTAGAGGTAAGATTAATGCTTTTTCTATGAGACCTAACGAAAGTTTGTTTCAATCTTGGGAAAGGTTTCAGGATTTGCTCTTGGATTGCCCTCATCATGGCATATCCAAGCTTGCCTTGCTGGAAATTTACTACAAGGGGCTGGATGCGGGAACGCAATTCAACCTCCAATCCCTCTCATGTGGAACGTTCATGGACATGAGAGAAGATGACGCTTGGGACTTCATTGAGAAGCAAGCAAGAGTCATAGAGAAGTATTCCCACCGGAAAGTGGAGGGAAATCGTGTGGAGCAAGGAGCAAAGCTCACACATGAAGCTCAAAATCAAATTTTCTCCCTCAACAATGAGATCAAAGAGTTGAAGGAGACTATCAAGACCAACTTCCCAAAGCAACAAGAGAAGGATGTTGGCTATTTGGGCAACAACAACGGCGGTGATAACACCAACCGCAACAACAACAACCGGAACAATAACCGGAACAACAATTGGAATGGAAACAACAACAACCGGAACAACAACAATTGGAACAACAATCGGGGTTCGAACAACAACAATTGGCGCTCCAATCAGCAAAATTCCGGTAACTCCCATCCTTCCAATTCCAATCCACTAACTCCACCCTCTTCTTCCTCTACTCCTTTGAAAAGCCAGGGGCAATCATCAAATGGAGGAAACAACACGGGAAAAGAGAAGCCGGATCCCATGTTGGAGACGATCTTGGGAAAGCTTCAAGGGTTGGAGAACCGCATCATCAAGGTTGATGATCAAATTTCTAAGGTTGACAAAGCTCAAAAGGTTTTGGAAAATCAAATGTTCAACCATGCGGAGGAAGTTCCTAGAAATCAAGGGAAGCTTCCAGGAAAGACGGAGGACAACCCTAAGGGAAGGGTAATGGCAATTACAACTAGGAGCGGAGTGACTACCACCGATCCGCAGCCTACGTTTGTTGAAGTCCCCGTAGAGAAAAGTAAAGAAAAGGGGAAGGAGAAGGAAGATATCTATGTTCCTCCTCCGGCTTTCAAACCTCCCCTACCATTCCCTCAATCTAGAGCGCGAGCACGCCTAGACAAGCAATTCGGTAAGTTCATAGAACTCATGAGCAAATTGCATATTAACATACCTTTCATTGATGCTATTGTAGGTATGCCGGCTTATGGCAAGTTCTTAAAGGAGCTCCTCTCTAACAAGAGGAAGCTAGAAGATTTTGGAGAAGTCAAGATGAGTTCGGACTCTTCGGACCTCATCAAGACTATGAAGGAGAAAATGCCCCCAAAGCTGAAAGATCCGGGGTCATTTTGTATTCCCATTGGAGTGGGGGAGGTCACATATGACGCTTTATGTGACTTGGGAGCAAGTGTGAGCATCTTACCACTTGCATTGTGCAGGAAGATCGGTTTAGGCGACCCTAAACCGGTGAAGATGACGTTATACATGGCGGATCGATCCATTACTCGTCCCGTCGGTATTGTAGAAGACGTCCCGGTCAAGCTAGGCAAGTTCTTTGTCCCAATTGACTTTGTCGTGCTTGACATTCCTGCGGATAGTCCGGTCCCGATCATACTCGGAAGACCGTTTCTCGCAACTTCCGGCTGCATGGTCGATTGCAAGAATGGGAGACTCGCTTTTGACATTGGGGAAGAGAAAGTAGAATTCGTTCTTTCCACTCTAGTGAAGGAGCCAATCTTTGATGAGGAGATTTACAATTTCCAAGACGAAGAAGGTTTATCTAGGGAGGAGGTAAGTGCGATTCTCTTTAACGATCCTTTGCAAAAGGTTATTACTATGAGTCTAACCGATGTAGGAGGAGAAGAAGAGTGCAAAGAGGAAATTGAAGCCTTAGAGGCACAAGAAGAGATGCATGAAGTGGAGTTTGAGAAACTCCACGATGAGGCAGAAAACACTCGAATCCACGGTCATACTTTGTATTCCACGGCCGTGGATTCCATGACCAAATTCGACCTCCATTCCAGAGGATATTACGGCCGTGGAAAACCAGAGGAAACCGTGATTTTGACCGTGGAAAAGGACGATCGACACACTTCTTCAACTTCCTCTGATTCTTCTCCAATCCACTCAACATCCTTAGAAGCTTCCAAGGAAACATCGGAAGCCCCTCAAGGATCATTAGAAGTTCCGAAAGCAATGGAACTTAAACCACTTCCTACTCATCTAAGGTACGCTTTTCTTGGATCTAATTCTACCTTTCCGGTTATCGTTAGTTCCGAATTAAGCATAGATGAACATGAACAGCTCATGATTGTCCTTAGGAAACATAGAAAAGCCATAGGCTACACTATTGAGGACTTAGTAGGAATCAAACCCTCCCTATGCATGCACAAAATACTAATGGAGGAGGACTTTAGAACTTCAAGACAACCTCAAAGGCGGTTGAATCCGACCATGAAGGAGGTTGTCAAGAAAGAAATTCTTAAACTTCTTGATGCAGGTATCATCTATCCTATCTCCGATAGCAAGTGGGTGAGCCCGGTTCAAGTGGTTCCGAAGAAGGGAGGAATGACGGTCATCACCAATAAGAACAACGAACTCATTCCTACCCGAACCGTGACTGGATGGCGAATGTGCATAGACTACCGCAAGCTCAACAATGCAACGCGGAAGGACCACTTTCCATTGCCATTCATCGATCAAATGCTTGAAAGGTTAGCACAACATTCATACTTTTGCTACCTTGACGGTTATAGTGGTTTCTTTCAGATCCCGATACATCCGGATGATCAAGAGAAGACCACATTCACGTGCCCTTGGGGTACGTTCGCTTATAGGAGAATGCCGTTCGGACTTTGCAACGCCCCAGCCACCTTCCAACGGTGCATGATGGCCATCTTCTCCGAATATGTGGAGGAAATCATGGAAGTCTTCATGGACGACTTCTCCGTTTACGGTTCCTCCTTTAACGATTGTCTTTCCAACCTTTCTCTTGTTTTGCAAAGATGTGAAGACACTAACCTAGTTCTTAATTGGGAGAAGTGTCAATTCATGGTTAAGGAAGGAATCGTTTTAGGTCACTTAGTCTCTAGTAGAGGGATAAAGGTAGATAAAGCTAAAATAGAGACCATAGAGAAACTTCCTCCCCCAATTTCGGTGAAGGGAATAAGAAGTTTCCTAGGACATGCTGGATTTTATAGACGTTTCATTCAAGACTTTTCTAAGATATCAAAGCCTCTCACTAATCTATTAATGAAGGATGCGGTTTTTGAGTTTTCACAGGAATGTCTAGATGCGTTCAACACCATTCGGCAAGCTCTAATTTCAGCACCCATTATCCAACCCCCGGATTGGACTCTCCCTTTCGAGATTATGTGTGATGCTAGTGACGTAGCCATTGGAGCTGTTCTTGGGCAACGAAAGGAAGGACGAACCCACGCCATATACTATGCTAGCAAGACGCTAGACGAAGCCCAGCTCAACTACGCCACTACGGAAAAAGAGTTTCTAGCCATTGTCTATGCTATTGATAAGTTTCGCTCTTATCTTGTAGGTGCAAAGGTGATTGTCTACACGGATCATGCTGCGATCCGATACCTCCTTGCAAAGAAAGATGCGAAGCCAAGGCTGATTAGATGGATTCTCCTCCTACAAGAATTCGATCTTGAGATCCGCGACAAGAAAGGCTCGGAAAATTCTGTTGCGGATCATTTGAGTCGTCTAACACATCTAGAGGACGATCATCTACCCATTGATGACTCCTTTCCGGACGAACACCTACACATCATAGAAGAGTGCATCAAGGTAGTCTCCAAAGTTGAAGTATGGGGTGAAGCTAGCGGAAGTTTTAAGGTGAACGGTCAACGACTCAAGAAGTACTCACCGGAACTCCAAGCTGAGGAGTTTGCACCTACCGCACTCGAATAAGTGCGAGATTGGTCTAGCTACGGACCTTAAACAAAGCGCTTCTTGGGAGGCAACCCAAGGTATTGTATTTTCGTTTTTGCTTTCGATTCATAGTTTAGTTTAGAATAGAAGTTTTTGCTTTATTTTTGCCTCGATTTCTTCCGGTATGTTCGTGTTTTTGGTTGTAGGATCGATGGAAAAGAAGAAGGGAGGGATAATGACGAAGAGAAGTGACGAAATTTGGACTTTGAAGCTTTACAGAGAGTTCCACGGTCTAAATTACGGTCGTCATAGCTACAGTGGCCGTAATTCTCAAAAGCCTGTGAAAAATCACAAAAATTACGGGTCCGTACATTTCCACGGCCGTGGAATGCCCCGACAAACCGTGATTTTTGAAATTTTGCCTGCGAGTATAAAAGCCACACTTCACCACAAAAACACCACAAAATCCCCAATTTCCACGCCCTAAATACCGAAAACACGCAGCTCATCCCAAATCTTCATTCTCTAATCGTTTTTAACGATCCTTCTTCCTAAACTGAAGCAAATCCAACCAAGAACAAGATCCAAGCAACGAATCACGCGGAAAACGATCAACAATTCCGCATTTTGGATTTCTCAATCCGAAAAAGAGGTTTTATCTCTCTTCTTGATTCTAGTCGTTTTTGTTCGTTTTTGTTAGAGATTTTTAGGGAGAACTGATTGAGATTGGAAGAAATTAGATTAGGACTGCCTGTTGTGGAGTTTGATTGCTGATTTGCTGAGGATTGAGAAATTCCGTGTCGAATTACGGTCTACACAGATTCCACGGCCGTTGTTTAGGAAGAACAGACCGTAATTCTCAACAGAATGGATTTCGTGAGGAGAGTTTCGGGGAGGATTAAAGAAAAGAAAGGGGAACAGAATAAGAAGAGAAAGGGTAACCCCTCCACATCTAGGGCACCACCACCACCCTCATCCCCTTCACCTTCACCCCCATCTTCACCTCCATCCTCACCACCTCCATCCAGCATCCCGATCATACACGAAAACCACCAAGCTGCATTTGAGAGGATAGAGAAGAGGGCAGTGATTGGCCCTAGGTACTTGTTGTTGGAGGATCTTCATCCTCTCAACATAGTGGATGACCTTACTTGGCTCTTGGATAGAGCCGGTTTGCTTGTCTTCACGAACATTCGTGAGGACGCTTATGAGGAGATCACCCGAGAGGTTGTGACGTCTTTTGAGCACAGCCATGTCGATAGGACTGTCTCCTTCCGTCTCATGAATAGAGACTACCAGCTTAGCATTGTTGAGTTCGGGACCATCTTTGGGTTCCATGAGACCTACAACGGTCGCCTCCCTAGGAACGTTTCTGCTAAGGATTTTTGGGAGGATGTGGCGATGATCTATGCCGACGAGGACCGTTGGCATCCAGCTGATACCAAGGCCAAATTGATGTACCATTTGGCCTTGAAGATAGCTCACCGTGTTCTTTCGGAGTGTCTCTTTCCTAGGACGGAGACGCCCCAAAAGATCAAGACGGATGAGCTATTCCTTCTCTATGCTATGCTCCACGGATGCCGCGCCGATTGTGCTACTCTTTTGGCGGCGACAATGAGCAAGCTCAAGAACAAGTCGAGAGGGAACATTGGATACGGTGGGATAGTGACCCACATAGCTAGGACTTTTGGAGTGGACTTCTCGGCTTGCACACGTATACCGGCAGTTCCATTAGGGCTACACGCTTTCATGGTTAGGGGACTCATCTTCCCCACACATAGAGGTCCGCCTTATGCGGGCATGCCCTGGGAGAGTAGGACCGGTAGGGGTATTGAGTGGCTGCCGGAGTATTCCATTGTGGCGGGACGCCACAACTGGAAGGAGACGTTCGCTGCGATGCATGCGAACAGGCTTGTAGCTCCCCCTTACGTTCCACCGCCGGTAGTAGATGAGGAGGATATGGGAGATCAGTATGAGAGTGGTGGAGGAGCAGAGCAGGAGTTCGGCACGTTTCCGGATCAGCCGGATACGGCCCAGGATGTACCTAGACGCTCTCCGCGTCCGGCTAGAGCTTCAGGCTCGTCATCTCGCCGCGCTAGCGTGAGTGAGAGGCCCACGTGGATGACTACACCTCCCACCTGGTACGAGACACCCCCTCCTTGGTCCACCACGCAGCCAGCAGCACCACCACCACCACCACCGCAGCCAGCACCAGCAGATGCTCCTGGATGGTATGATCACCCCCCTGGGTGGTATGAGAGGATGCCGGATTGGGCTACCGGACTTTCAGAGAGAGTCGGAGCACTAGAGATCCGGGCGGATGATAGAGACAGACGTTTCGACGACCTCGACCACATGATGAGGGACGTCTACCGCCAGCAGTTTGGGCGGTACTATGATCCGAGCTTCTCTCCATTTCCACCTCCACCGGCACCGCAGTGATAGATGACCGGATAGCTCGTTTTAGACATTCCCGCCACCATTTGTGAGTTTTCTTTTTCTTTTCTTTCTTTTGTTCTTTCTTGTGAACATTAGGGACAATGTTCGTCCTAAGTATGGGGTGGGATGTACTAAACGTTTGTAATAACTCTACTCTATATGTTGCTTCTATTCCGAGACTATCCTTGCATGTTCATTGTATGTTACACGTTTTATTCTTGCATTGCATGAAAAAGAACTTTAAAAACTCATAAAAATTGAAAAATTTTTAAAAATTTGATGCTTCTAACGAATCGATATGATTTCCATGATAATCATTACTTGCGAATTGAGTTGATAACAATTGCATGCTTGAAAGGATGGTAATTCGAAAAAGATTTGAATGAATGAATTTTACCTCTTTTGCAAGTTGTATAATGTGAGAATTGTTACCTAAATCATGTAAGAAATTGAAGTTGAAATCACATTATAAGCTCCTATACTTCTTGTTGAAATGATTAAGGCAATTCGATATTTTCTTTCTTCTTCCTTTGAATCATCTAACTCCTCATTGAAATATTAGCCTCCCTTACCCATCCGGGAACTTGGAAAGTAAAAGAAAAAAGAAAAAAAAGGCATGTTTGATGTGGGAGGGCCATGAGAGCAAGTATTTGCAATCAATTGAATAGAAAGAAATTATAGGTTTGGGGAAGTCAATCATGACGATGAGTAACTCGGCACCATTCACATAGCCGGGTGTTTGTGTCTTGCCAAAGTCGGATTGAGCGATATTCCTAGCGGATTATGGTATGTGCGCTAAGGGTTTGAGGCATCTCGCAAAAATGAGAAACGCCAATCTCCTAGGCTTCGGTTTTTGTGCACCTCTATCCATAACTCCAAAAGTAAAGTCGAAAAAGGAGAGAGCGAAGCTCTAAGTGAAGTGTTGCGGAAACCGCAAAAGAAGAAGAAGAAGGTAGATATCCACTTTCCCGGATTTATGCACCACTTTCCCTTAAAGTTTTCCCCACCCTTCCATGCTCTAGACCTTTTCTTTGAAAGTCCTTATGATCAAAAGAATGTTATATGGCTTGGTGATCTAAATTGAAATTCTTATGATTGATTTTGATAATGTTTGAAGGTTATAATGCTTGTTTGGAAGTTAAATTGGTTCATGATTCTTCTTTACCTCTTACTCTCTAATTAAGTGTGTGAAAGTTTGAAACGATTGAAGCAAGGTTTGAGAATGATCTATTCTTTAGAAGTCACTTTCATCCAAAAGAAGGTACACATATTTCATCCTAACTCTTGTTTTAAAGCTTTTTGAAAGACCTTGCTTAGGGACAAGCAAGTGTTAAGTATGGGGTTATTTGTTAGCATGAAATATTGTGATATTTTAGGCACGTTTTCTAATCGCAATTGATTCATATTGATAGTCTTTGATTGAGCTTTATGCATATATGAGCTAGTATTGCCTATATTGTCGATATGGATGTCTACACGAGTTCTATGTTGATTATAGGTGATTTGGAGCTATTTCCGAACGGAATTGAGCAAAGGAGAGTTGAGTTGATGTGTCCATAGACCAAGGGCACCTTTTGGAAGCAATTTGGAGTATTAGATTGAGGAATGCACGAATGAAGGCAAGAATCACGGTTTTACCCTAAATTACGGCCGTGGATCTTGATGCAGAATTCGATGTTCATTCCAGGGGATATTACGGCCGTGGAAGCCATCCGTGTTTGTTTCCACGCCTCAAAATTACGGTCGTGGAAACTTCCACGACCGTGATCTTGGCGAATCTTTTCGCCACTTTCGAAGCCATAATCTTTTGAAGATTGGGCCGGGCCGACGTTTTGCCCTGCATTATAAAAAGGACGGATGAAGCAAGATTCCGTCACCTCGCTCCCGCACTTACGACCTTTCAACCCTAAGTTTAGCGGCAAAAACGCAAGCTTAGCAACATACAAACCCTCATTTTTGGAGGTGATTTGGAAGAATTCATTGAAGTTCCAAAGTTCGTGTCGGAGAGTCGCTGTTGTGATCTTCGTGTGGAAGATCGAAGTTTCTTGAAGGATTTCGCAAGAAGATTCCTCTTCTTGCTTAGGTTTGATTTAGGATCGGATTGACATCCCGTTTCCTTTCTTTCCTAAGATTGTGATTGTTTATCTCGTTTTACATCTTTTGATAAACACTTGTTCTTGGCTGTGATTCTGAGATTCGATTGAAGATTATTGATAGTTCTTGAAAATTCCCATTTTCTATCCTTTAAATCTTGAATTAATATCAATATGACTGTTATTGGCTAAAAACCCTTAACAATTCTAAGGTGAAGGGTTGATAGTTGTGGCTTAGATGATGATAGATCGATCGTAAACAGATTAGACCCTGAGAGTTAGAGAATCGTCGCCGAAAACCCTAAATCACGGGTTGTTCTTGAGTTCCACGACCGTGGAATCTCAAGAACTAACCGTGATTTTCCTTAAGTCTACGAGCCTGCTTTTATCTTGATCCAAAGTTAAAGATTTGCTTTAGCTTAGTTTAGACTTGTCTTTTCTAGGTGGTAGTGAAGCCTCAACAACCTCTACCTCGATTGTGAGCCTCAACAACCTCAATCGGATAAGTTAGTCTTGATCTTTAGATCATAGGTTTGGGTATTTGATGTTAATCCTTGTCCTTAGAACCTTTCTATATTGAGCCTCATCAACCTGTATAGGAAGAGTCTTTTGGGTGAGTTATATAAGGTTTTTGGAACCTCAACCGTACGATTACCTTACATTAGTATACCTTTGCATATCTTAACTCTGTCTTTACATCATTAGTATATCTTGAATCGATTGCCACAGCTGGATACCTGGATCTTTAGGATTGTTGTTTTCCCAATATATTTGCAAAACTCTCATAATAACCGCTTGATAACCTGCAATCGAGTTCGTTCCACCCAAATCCCTGTGTTCGATACTCTGGAATTCTTGCTTAACTATATCGATCCGTACACTGCGGGTTCGCTTGCTTGATTTCAGTTTTATAAATATAAAGCTTATTTGCACACACCTCTAGGGGCGAACATTAGGGTGCTAGGTTGTTGAAATCCTAGTGTTTATTTAGCTCAATTTAGCTTAGGATCACCTAATGCCATCAACCTAAGTGAGGGAAGAGATCTACCCGATGATTTCCGATCTTAGATACTTAAGATGATGAATTCTAGGTAGTAGTGAGCCTCACAAGCCGCTATTGGATTGAGTGTGCTAGGATTATTGCTTGAGACTTACTTTTCCGAGACTTACCCGGTAAGGAGAGGTTTGTCACTTAAGTAGTGTCCGGTTTGTGTAGAATTCCCTACTTTACCTCCTTGAGACTTACCCGGTGAAGGAGTTTGATGCGGGATTAGCGAAGTAATAGACCTACCCGGTAATTGCTTCCATTAGTGAAACACTCTTTCCCAACACCGCAGCCTTGTCCTTAGAATCTTTAGAAACTTGAGTCCAATGCCATAACCGGAAATCTTGATCTCTAGAATCCACTTTTCTCTCTTTTATCACATATTTGTGCTTGTGTTACTTGTTTACCTTGCTAGCTTGAGTTGTTAGTTTGTTTTATTATCTTGCTTGATTTGTGATCTTTTCTTGATCACCACAAAAACCAACCAAAAATATCGAGATTTTCATTTCTTTGTTCCTTGACCTTTTCTTAGACTAGTTCTTCACTATCTATGCTCACTTGTTGATTCGATTTCACCTTAGTCTTCGAGTTCGACCTCGGAATACTATCCTTACTACAAAACGACCCATACACTGTGGGTTCGCTAGGAGTTAGGAAAAATATAACGAGTATAAATTTAAGGCTTATTGCGTGCATCACATTTCTAGCGTAACAAGTTTTTGGCGCCGTTGCCGGGGACTAGGTCTAGATCGAATCATTTTTGTGATTGTTTATAGTGTAGATCTTTCTTGTTGCTTTTGATCTCTTTTGGTTTGTGTCTTTGCTTTTCAGGATATCTCTTACTCTTTAGGTGTATGCGAAGATCTCGTGGCAAGGATTTAGCTCCATTCGATCCCGAACCGGAGAAAACCCTTAGATCTAGATCCAAGAGTATTAAAAAGGGAAAAGAGATGGCTGGAAGAGATCTCCAAGCTGAGTTGGATGAGGCTTTAGAGCAAATTAGGATAAGGGATGAAGCTTTGGAGAATGAAAGGAGACTTGCCAATGAGAGGCAAGAGGAAACTAGGAGGGAGATTGAGGAGATTAGGCAAGCTCTTGTGCAAAGAGAGCTCAACCGTCAACAACCTCCTCCACCTCCACCACAACCGCAGCCGGCGGTTAACATTCGGGTCGTGCCCATTGCTATGGAAGAGCCACAAACGTTAGGGCAATGTATGGATCCGGCACAAAGAGCACACCGTCCGGGTGTGAACTTAGGAGATCCCGCAGCCCATGATTACGAGCTCCGCCCTCAAGTTCTACAAATGATCCGGCATAATCAATTTGGAGGGATGGAAGGAGAGTCTCCTCATCAACACTTGATGAATTATGAGATCTTGATGGAGACTCTTAGACCGCCTAGATTGAAGAGCAACAACCATAAGCTTAGGGCTTTCTCCTTCTCTCTTAAGGACAAAGCCTTAGCTTGGTATCAATCTATTCCACAAGGGCGAGTTGGTACTTGGGAGGAGATGACAACCGAATTTTTGACTAAGTTCTTCCCACCTTCCAAGACTACCGAATTAAGAGGGAAGATTAATGCCTTCGTGATGAAGGATAGAGAGAGCTTGTTCAAGTCTTGGGAGAGGTTCAAAGACCTTCTCCTAGATTGTCCACACCATGGTATACCGAAAATTGAGCTATTGGAGATCTACTTCAAAGGACTTGATGAAGATAGCCAATTCAAGCTCCAATCTCTTTCCGGTGGAACTTTCATGGAAAAGCATGTGGATGAAGCTTGGGAGTTTGTAGAGAAACAAGCTCTAGTGATTGAGAAATACTGTTACACTAGAAACGTGTAGCACAAAAAGCTTTACATTTATAACTCGAACTAAATCCTAAACTACCTAGCGAAACCCGCAGTGTACGGGGCGTTCGTAGTAGGGATAGTATTCCGAGGTCGAACACAAAGACTAAGGTGAAATCGAGTCAAACAATGGTCATAGATAGTGTGGATCTAATCCAAGAAAAGATCAAGGAACAAAGAAATGAAAATCTCGATATTTTTGGTTGGTTTTTGTGGTGATCAAGCAAGGATCACAAATCAAACAAGACAATAAACTAACAACTCAAGCTAGCAAACAAACAAGTAACACAAAACACAAGTATGTGATCAAGAGAGAAAAGTGGATTCTAGAGGTCAAGATTTCCGGTTATGGCATTGGACTCAAGATTCTAAGGATTCTAAGGACAAGCTGCGGTGTCGGGAAAAAGTGTTTCACTAATGGAAGCAATTACCGGGTAGGTCTCTCACTTCACTAGTCCCGCGTCTAACTCCTATTACCGGGTAGGTCTCAAGGGGTTAAAGTAGGGAATTCTACACAAACCGGATACTACTTAAGGGGCAACCATCTCCTTACCGGGTAAGTCTTGGAATAGGGAAGTCTCAAGCAATAACCCTAGCACACTCGATCCAATAGCGGCTTATGAGGCTCACTACTACCTAGTATTCATCATCTTAGGTATCTAAGGTCGGAAATCATCGGGTAGATCTCTTTCCTCACTTAGATTGATAGCATTAGGTGGTCCTAAGCTAAATTAGGCTCAATAAGCACTAGGATTTAAGCAACCAAACACCCTAACATACAGATTCATCATTTAAAGAGCAAGAGGAGAATAAATCGGATGGATCTTATATAAATCGGCCGATGTGGCATGATGAACAGCCCGATTTTTCTTCCTGGAATGGGTTTCCTGCACACAAATCATCCTAAACTAACATATAAGTCCATTCTATCATCACCCTAGCCATAACCATCAATCCATCACTCCAGAATCACAATAAACTAGCCAATAATATACATATCAAGATCCAAAATCATCATACAAGCATACATGGTTCTCATAGATGGATAATGAAAGATAAGCAAGTAAAATCAATAAATCTCAACTGAATCTAAGTTGTAACAAGACTTACAAACTCTCAAATGAAGATTCAAAACGTTCCTAACAACCCTTGCAATAATTCTTCAATCAAAAACCCCAAAAATCACTCAAAATCACTCAAAACCTCACTATTACCCTTAGAAAGGTGTTCCTCTTCTTCCTTCAATCCTTGAGAGTTTTTCTTCTCCTCCAAGTCTATCTCCAAATTGGTGAGCTGTGAATGAGAATGTGGGAGAGGAGAGATGCTCAGCAACAGCTTGCAGGACCACTTATATTCTCCACCAAGAGCAAGGCCGGATCAAGAGATCGTGGGACACGTGGCTTAAGCTGTCAAAGGCAGGAAAATCGACCCAGAGGAATAAATCGGCCGATTTTCCTGGCAGTTGGTCCGATTTTCTTCAGCAGAAGCATGCTATGATCGTCTAGCCATGAGTTGCTCCATTTATGCTCCTTCAAAGCTTTGGATGTGTACCACCATGAGGCTTGACCCTTGAATGTATCGATTAATGTCCAATAGATCCCCGAATTACCTACAAAACCGATAAAAGGTCGTGTAGACGTCTTTTCTAGAAATATGCATGAATTGAGCAAAAACGTCATGAACCAATGTCAAACCGTGCATGAATAACGGGAAAAACTATCTAATTAAGTGCCTAAACTATCGTCATAAATCACGTTATCAAAATACCCCATACTTAAGATTTGCTCGTCCCCGAGCAAGATCCAACTATAGACTAAGAGATGACATGATTTATGTATGCAGAAAAACAACAAAATCTTTTTGGAATTGTGCTTCTAGCATTGGATCACCTTCATAGTCGTGTTCATAGCAATGGACAAGCAATCATGCATAAAATGAATGAAGGCATGGAAAGACAATTATACTTAACTAGAAAGCATGCATGAGAGGTGAAAATGAAGAAGTCAAGATGATCATGAGTATGTCCAATCTAGATCACTAAGTATTACACACATGCATTTAGGTCACAAGGACTTAGAAAAGAAGAAGCTAAGAAACGTTGTGATTAGGTGGAAATTTTTAGGTCATGTGATGCTAATCCGGGAAAGGAACTAACTCCACAATTTCGTTTTTGCTCAACTTCCCAACAAGTGTATAATTTTCTCTATCTTTTCTTTGTTTTCTTTTCTTTTTCACTTATTTTTGAGACAATGGCATTGGTGTACAAAAGCCGAAACCTTGGTGATTAGCCGTCCTCGGGCTTTTTTATTTTTCGAGGTGCATCCACACCGGGCACACATACCAAAGCTCGTTAGGACTATCGGTTTATTCGACTTTGGCAAGGCACAAACACCCGATTATGTGAATGGTGCCGAGTTACTCGTCATTTAAACCAACGTCCCCAAACCTATATTTTTTTCTACACTTTTCACAACAAATTCAGCACTTCATTCACCTTATTCATTCATCAACAACTTCACCCCACACTTGCGTTTCACACACATCAACACACTAGCATGCTCCTATTCCCGGATGGGTCAAAAGAGGTAAAAATTTTCATCAATTGAGGTGCTCAAACAACATGATCAATATGAGAAGTAGAGAAAGATGAATTGCCTTAATCACTCCTTAATGATGTGCAAGAACTATCATGTAATTTCGACTTTCAATCCTCAATTCAATCAAGGTAAACATTCATGATCACAAATCATTCATAGGATTCAAGGTAAGTACTTCAAGTCTACATATGCATACATCAATTTAACACATAAGACCATCCATAGCCAATTCACAAGACAATTTCATCATAAGGGTCATTCCCAAGCTTTAGAAGCACTAAATTTTTTTTTTTTAAATTTTCTGATTTTTTTGGATTTTTCGAAATATGTATGTACAATGCAATACATAATGAAACATGTGACAATATTTAACTATCCTAGATGCTAATCATGCAAGTGATCTTGAAAACCCCACCCCATACTTAGAAACACATTGTCCCTAATGTGTAAACTAAATAAAGAAGTGAAA
Organism: Fagopyrum homotropicum; assembly: GCA_033239125.1. NCBI lineage: Eukaryota > Viridiplantae > Streptophyta > Magnoliopsida > Caryophyllales > Polygonaceae > Fagopyrum > Fagopyrum homotropicum. Next base: position 88,654,195 of record BSWB01000006.1, read on the forward strand.
GAGAGTCCTCACAATATAAAATTGGTGATGCTTTGGTATTTCGGTTCACATTGAATGATGATGGTGGATGATCGATCAAGGATGGTAGAGAGCTCTTGATGTTCATTAAGGTGTCGGAACCCGCGCTTGGCACCGCAAGCCGTCCAAGTTCCACGTCCGCTCCATCCATGCTTGATTTGAGATCATCACTTTCCTTTACAGAAGGAAACATCGGCCCAACAACCCAGGAAATCGGCCGATTTTGCTGAAGAACAGGCCGATTTTCCTGGGTGATTTCCTCCTCGTCTATGTGCTTGGATCTTGTACCTTCAACAGTTCCATGAGGTTTTCACATGACCTCCAGCATCTCATCACTCATGACAATCAACAAGATCTAGCACCCAAAAACACAAAAGAAAAACAAAGCACACCAAGAGTGAGATCAAACAAAAGCAAGAAAAACAAAAGGGAAAAATATATACCAATGGGTTGCCTCCCATTAAGCGCTTCTTTAAGGTCATTAGCTTGACCAAATTCAGGAGCGTTTCACTCAAAGTGAAGTGGAGCTATCACTTCCACCGGGGCTTCCGGGATGTACTTCTTCAAACGGTGCCCATTCACCTTGAAGTTACCACAATGATCTCCTCCTATCTCTACCGCTCCATGAGGAAAGACCTTCTTCACAACATAGGGACCCGTCCATCTTGACTTGAGCTTTCCGGGGAAAAGCCGCAGCCTCGAGTTGAAAAGAAGCACCAAGTCACCCTCATTCAACTCCTTTGGGATGAGGCGCTTGTCGTGCCAACGCTTGGTCCTCTCCTTGTAAATCCGGGCATTCTCATAAGCGTCCAACCGGATCTCCTCAAGGGCGTTCATGTCTAGCAACCGCTTCTCACCGGCCTCCTTGAGGTCAAAATTCAACCACCTTATAGCCCAATATGCTCTATGCTCCATCTCTACCGGAAGGTGGCAAGACTTGCCATAAACTAGCTTGTAAGAAGTGGTGCCAATTGGTGTCTTGAAAGCGGTCCTATAAGCCCATAAGGCATCATCGAGCTTCATAGCCCAATCCTTTCTTGTTCTAGAGACCGTCTTCTCAAGGTTTCCTTTTATCTCCCGGTTGGAGATCTCCACTTGGCCACTAGTTTGGGGATGGTAAGGTGTTGCCACCTTATGAGTCACCCCATACTTAGCCAAAAGTGCCCCAAAGTTCCTATTAGTGAAGTGCTTCCCTCCATCACTTATGATCACCCTTGGTGTTCCAAACCTAGGGAAGATCACTCGGTTGAAGAACCGCACCACCACCTTGGCATCATTTGTCGGAGAGGCGATTGCCTCCACCCATCTCGAAACATAATCTACCGCCAATAGGATGTAGAGGTTGCCACATGAAGAAGGGAATGGTCCCAAGAAATCCACACCCCACACATCAAATATCTCTACCTCTTGTATGTTGTTCAAGGGCATCTCATTTCTCCTTGAGATGTTGCCCGTCCTTTGGCAAGCATCACAAGCTACCACAAAGCTTTGCACATCCTTGAACAAGCTTGGCCAAAAGAAACCCGATTGCAACACCTTAGCACATGTCTTGTGTGAGCTAGCATGCCCTCCACATGGCAAGGAATGACAATGGCGGATCACACTCTCCACCTCATCCTCCGGTATGCATCTTCTAAATACTCCATCCGGCCCTCTCTTGAACAAAAGTGGTTCACTCCAATAGTAGTGCCTCACATCCTTGAAGAACTTCTTTCTTTGGGCATATGTTAATCCGGGAGGCACTTCCTCACACACTAAGTAGTTCACAATGTCGGCGAACCATGGCTCGCTTCCTCTAGATACTTGGAACAAGCATTCTTCCACCATTTGCAATTGCTCATCCCGGAATGAATCATCAATCGGGATGTCATCTCTTTCAATCTCCAATGGTGGGAGTCTACTAAGGTGATCCGCCACGGAGTTCTCGGATCCCTTCTTGTCCCGGATTTCCAAATCAAACTCTTGAAGAAGAAGGATCCACCGAATCAACCTAGGCTTTGCATCCTTCTTGGTAAGGAGATAATGGATCGCAGCATGATCCGTATAAACAATGACCTTCGCTCCAACAAGGTATGACCGAAACTTCTCAAAGGCATACACTACCGCTAGCAGCTCTTTCTCGGTTGTGGCATAGTTAAGTTGGGCGTCATCTAGCGTCTTGCTAGCATAATAAATGGCATGAGTGCGCCCATCTTTCCTTTGCCCCAAAACAGCCCCAACGGCTACATCGCTTGCATCACACATGATCTCAAACGGTAAACTCCAATCCGGAGGTTGCATGATAGGTGCGGAGATCAAAGCATTCTTCAACCTACAAAAGGCCTCAAGGCAATCTTTGGAGAAAACAAACTCAACATCTTTCATTAGTAGGTTAGTAAGAGGCTTAGAAAATTTAGAGAAATCTTGAATAAACCTTCGATAAAAACCGGCATGCCCTAATAAACTCCTTACCCCTTTCACCGAGGTAAGTGGTGGCAACTTCTCTATCGTTTCAATCTTGGCCCTATCAACCTCAATGCCACGGTTAGACACCAAGTGTCCTAACACAATACCTTCACTTACCATGAAGTGGCATTTTTCCCAATTTAAGACAAGATTTGTCTCCTCACATCTTTGCAATACTAATGACAAGTTAGCCAAGTAATTATCAAAGGAAGAACCATAAACAGAGAAATCATCCATGAACACTTCCATGATATTTTCAATGTATTCCGAAAAGATAGCCATCATACACCTTTGGAAGGTGGCGGGTGCATTACACAACCCAAATGGCATTCTCCTATATGCAAAAGTACCCATGGACATGTAAATGTGGTTTTCTCTTGGTCATCGGGGTGGATAGGGATTTGGAAGAATCCACTATAGCCATCTAAATAGCAAAATTGAGAATGTTGAGCTAATCTCTCTAGCATTTGGTCAATGAAAGGGAGAGGGAAGTGATCTTTCCTAGAGGCCATGTTAAGCTTCCTATAATCAATACACATCCTCCACCCTGTAACCGTCCTAGTCGGGATTAGTTCATTGTTCTCATTGGTCACTACGGTCATCCCACCCTTCTTAGGAACTACATGAACGAGACTAACCCACTTACTATCCGAGATAGGGTAGATAATTCCCGCATCTAGCAACTTAATGATCTCTTTTTTGACTACCTCTTTCATTATAGGATTCAATCTTCTTTGATGTTCAATAGAGGGTTTATGGTTATCTTCCATCATTATCTTATGCATGCACAAAGAGGGCTTAATGCCAACAAGGTCATCAATGGTGTATCCTATTGCCTTTCTATGCAGTTTCAATTCATTCAACAATCTATTAAGTTCATCATCATTCAAAGATGCATTCACAATCACCGGATAAGTAGAGGTTTAAGATCAAGTTGAGGAGGACCTTTTTCGGTTGGAGACGATCCATACAATGTAGGTTGAGATGATTGCAAAGCCATGGAAGCCTCCTTGAAGTCCCTTGATGATTGCTCACAATCAAGTGGTTGATGCTGAAAAGACTCAGGAAAATCGCCCAGTCAGAAAAATCGGCCGATTTTCCTGAGGGTAGGTCGATCTGAGTTTCTGTTTTTGCAGAATTTGATGAAACTTCAGCATAAGTCCTAAAATCGGCCGATTTAGCCTAGTCAGGCCGATTTTTCTGCCTGTTTTTCTCTTCTTTTAGGACTTCAAATCCAACACTTGGTAACTCGTCCAATGCATTCAAGGCCTTGATTACTTCATTGCTACTCTCCTCAACTCCTTCCTCCATCAAGCTTGAGCTAAGAACCTTCTCAAGTGGATCCTTGAGCAAGATCGAGCTCACAACCTCTCTAGACTCCTCTTCCTCAACTATGTTGAATACATCTTCATCAAAGGTTGGCCTTTTCATCATTGTAGACAGCTTGAACTTGATGTTCTCTTCTCCAATGTTGAAGGAGAGAGTCCCATTCTTGCAATCTACTAGACATCCGGAAGTAGCTAGGAAAGGTCTCCCCAAGATGATAGGAACCGGATAGTCCGCCAGGATGTCCAAAACAACGAAGTCTATGGGTACATAGAATTTCCCTAGTTGCACCAGAATGTCTTCCAAGATTCCAACCGGATGAGTGATTGAGCGGTCCGCCATGTAAAGGGTCATCTTGACCGGCTTTGGCTCTCCTAGCCCAACCTTGTTGCAAAGTGCAAGCGGGATGATGCTTACACTTTCCCCAAGATCACATAGGGCATCATACTTTACTTCTCCTACTCCGATTGGCACACAAAAGGATCCCGGATCTCTTAGCTTAGGAGGCATCTCCTCCTTCATTGTTTGGATCAACTCCGAGGATCTCTTTGTCATCCTTATCTCCCCATACTCCTCCAACTTCCTTTTGTTGGAGAGTATTTCCTTCAAGAATTTGCCATATGCCGGCATACCTAAGATAGCATCCATGAACGGAATGTTAATATGTAATTTGGACATGAGTTCAAGGAATTTACCAAAGTGATTGTCCAAGCGAGCTCTTGCTCGTGATTGTGGGAACAGTAGTGGTGGCTTGTATGGAGGCGGTGCTACATATGTTGGCTCAACATCTTTGCTCTTGCCTCCATCTTCTTGCAATGGCTCTCCTTCATTTACCACTTGCTTCACTTTAGCATTATCCTTGGGCAAAGGATCCTTCATACTCAACCCACTCCTCGTTGTAATAGCCAACACTTGGCCTCTTGGGTTGTCTTCGGTCCCTCCGGGAAGCTTTCCCGGATCTCTATGGGCCTCACCCACCTTTTGGAATACTTGTGCTTCCAAAACTTTTTGAGGTTTAGAAATTGAAGTCACCGTGCTCTCAAGACCACTCAACCTTCCAAGCAATTGCTCAAACATCATTTCGGTTCTATCCTTTGGAGGTTGAGTGAATCCGGGTGGAGGTTCTTGTGAAGCTTTTGGTGGTGGAGTTGTGCTTGTGGAAGCACTTGAGGAGTTGCTTGGTTCTTCAAAGTTTTTGCACACAACTCCCTCAAGGACTTTAGCTCGTTGTTGATGGCGTCAAGCTTGAAATTGCTCATGGTGACCTCACTCACCTCATATGCTCCCGCCTTTCTCCCTTCACTCTTCCTATGAGAGTATTTCTCAATCACTAGAGCTTGTTTCTCTACAAACTCCCAAGCATCATCCACATGCTTCTCAATGAAAGTCCCACCGGAAAGAGATTGAAGCTTGAATTGGCTATCTTCATCAAGTCCCTTGAAGTAGATCTCCAATAGCTCAATTTTCGGTATGCCATGGTGTGGACAATCTAGGAGAAGGTCTTTGAATCTCTCCCAAGACTTGAACAAACTCTCTCTATCCTTCATCACGAAGGCATTGATCTTCCCTCTTAATTCGGTAGTCTTGGAAGGTGGGAAGAACTTAGTCAAAAACTCGGTTGTCATCTCCTCCCAAGTACCACCTCGCCCTTGTGGAATAGATTGATACCAAGCTAAGGCTTTGTCCTTAAGAGAGAAGGAGAAAGCCCTAAGCTTATGGTTGTTGCTCTCTAGTCTAGGTGGTCTAAGAGTCTCCATCAAAATCTCATAGTTCATCAAGTGTTGATGAGGAGACTCTCCTTCCATCCCTCCAAATTGATTATGCCGGATCATTTGTAGAACTTGAGGGCGGAGTTCGTAGTTGTGGGCTGCGGGATCTCCTAAGTTCACACCCGGACGGTGTGCTCTTTGTGCCGGATCCATACGTCTCCCTAATGTTTGTGGCTCTTCAATAGCTATGGGTACAACCCTAACATTTGCCGCCGGCTGCGGTTGTGGTGGTGGAGGAGGTGGAGGTTGTTCACGATAAAGCTCTCCTTGTACAAGGGCTTGCCTAATCTCATCAATCTCCCTCCTCGTTGCTTCTTGCCTCTCATTGGCAAGTCTCCTTTCTTCCTCCAAGAGCTCATCTCTTAGCCTTATTTGCTCTAAAGCCTCATCCAATTCAGCTTGGAGGTCTCTTCCGGCCATCTCTTTTCCCTTTTTAATGCTCTTGGATCTAGATCTAAGGGTTTTCTCCGGTTCGGGATCGAATGGTGCTAAGTCCTTGCCACGAGATCTTCGCATACACCTAAAGAGTAAGAGATGTCCTGAAAAGCAAAGACACAAACCAAAGAGAGATCAAAAGCAACAAGAAAGATCTACACTATAAACAATCACAAATAGACTCGATCTAGACCTAGTCCCCGACAACAGCGCCAAAAACTTGTTACGCTAGAAACGTGTAGCACAAAAAGCTTTACATTTATAACTCGAACTAAATCCTAAACTACCTAGCGAAACCCGCAGTGTACGGGACGTTCGTAGTAGGGATAGTATTCCGAGGTCGAACACAGAGACTAAGGTGAAATCGAGTCAAACAATGGTCATAGATAGTGTGGATCTTATCCAAGAAAAGATCAAGGAACAAAGAAATGAAAATCTCGATATTTTTGGTTGGTTTTTGTGGTGATCAAGCAAGGATCACAAATCAAACAAGACAATAAACTAACAACTCAAGCTAGCAAACAAACAAGTAACACAAAACACAAGTATGTGATCAAGAGAGAAAAGTGGATTCTAGAGGTCAAGATTTCCGGTTATGGCATTGGACTCAAGATTCTAAGGATTCTAAGGACAAGCTACGGTGTCGGGAAAAAGTGTTTCACAAATGGAAGCAATTACCGGGTAGGTCTCTCACTTCACTAGTCCCGCATCTAACTCCTATTACCGGGTAGGTCTCAAGGGGTTAAAGTAGGGAATTCTACACAAACCGGATACTACTTAAGGGGCAACCCTCTCCTTACCGGGTAAGTCTCGGAATAGGGAAGTCTCAAGCAATAACCCTAGCACACTCGATCCAATAACGGCTTATGAGGCTCACTACTACCTAGTATTCATCATCTTAGGTATCTAAGGTTGGAAATCATCGGGTAGATCTCTTTCCTCACTTAGATTGATAGCATTAGGTGGTCCTAAGCTAAATTAGGCTCAATAAGCACTAGGATTTAAACAACCAAACACCCTAACATACAAATTCATCATTTAAAGAGCAACAGGAGAATAAATCGGATGGATCTTATATAAATCGGCCGATCTAGCATGATGAACAGCCCGATTTTTCTTCCTGGAATGGGTTTCGTGCACACAAATCATCCTAAACTAACATATAAGTACATTCTATCATCACCCTAGCCATAACCATCAATCCATCACTCCAGAATCACAATAAACTAGCCAATAATATGCATATCAAGATCCAAAATCATCATACAAGCATACATGGTTCTCATAGATGGATAATGAAAGATAAGCAAGTAAAATCAATAAATCTCAACTGAATCTAAGTTGTAGCAAGACTTACAAACTCTCAAATGAGGATTCAAAACGTTCCTAACAACCCTTGCAATAGTTCTTCAATCAAAAATCCCAAAAATCACTCAAAATCACTCAAAACCTCACTATTACCCTTAGAAAGGTGTTCCTCTTCTTCCTTCAATCCTTGAGAGTTTTTCTTCTCCTCCAAGTCTATCTCCAAATTGGTGAGTTGTGAATGAGAATGTGGGAGAGGAGAGATGCTCAGCAACAGCTTGCAGGACCACTTATATTCTCCACCAAGAGCAAGGCCGGATCAAGAGATCGTGGGACACGTGGCTTAAGCTGTCAAAGGCAGGAAAATCGACCCAGAGGAATAAATCGGCCAATTTTCCTGGCAGTTGGTCCGATTTTTTTCAGCAGAAGCATGCTATGATCGTCTAGCCATGAGTTGCTCCATTTATGCTCCTTCAAAGCTTTGGATGTGTACCACCATGAGGCTTGACCCTCGAATATATCGATTAATGTCCAATTGATCCCCGAATTACCTACAATACCGATAAAAGGTCGTGTAGACGTCTTTTCTAGAAATATGCATGAATTGAGCGAAAACGTCATGAACCAATGTCAAACCGTGCATGAATAACGGGAAAAACTATCTAATTAAGTGCCTAAACTATCGTCATAATAGGTCCCATAGGAAGAGTGAAGGGAGAAAGGCGGGAGCATATGAGGTGAGTGAAGTCACCATGAACAATTTCAAGCTTGACGCCATCAACAACGAGCTAAAGTCTTTGAGGGAGTTGTGTGCTCAACTTTGAAGAGTCAAGCAACCCCTCAAGTGCAAGTGCAAGAAAACTTGTCTTCCAAGGAGGAAGATGTGAACTACATGGGAAGGGGCAACTACAACAACTACCAAGGCCCAAGGAACTTCAACAACAACCGGCAATTCAACAATTACCGGCCCAACCATAACCATCCCGGGTTTTCCTATTCTAACCCGGATGGAGCCTTGAACCCTCCCGCTTCCACAAGCACAACTCCACCACCAAGGGCTTCACAAGAACCTCCACCCGGATTTACTCATCCTCCAAAGGATAGAACCGAAATGATGTTTGAGCAATTGCTTGGAAGGTTGAGTGGTCTTGAGAGCACGGTGACTTCAATTTCTAAAGCTCAAAAGGTTTTGGAAGCACAAGTGTTCCAAAAGGCGGGTGAAGTACATAGAGATCCCGGAAAGCTTCCTGGAAGAACCGAAGAAAACCCAAGAGGCCAAGTGTTGGCTATTACAACAAGGAGTGGGTTAAGCATGAAGGATCCCTTACCTAAGGGAAATGACAAAAGGAAGCAAGTGGTGAATGAAGAAGAGCCATTGCAAGAAGATGGAGGGAAGAGCAAGGAAGATGAGCCATCATATGTGGCACCACCTCGATACAAGCCACCACTACCATTCCCGCAATCACGAGAAAGGGCTCGTTTGGACAAGCACTTTGGTAAATTCCTTGAACTCATGTCTAAATTGCATATTAACATTCCGTTCATGAATGCTATTTTAGGAATGCCGGCATATGGCAAGTTCTTGAAGGAAATACTCTCCAACAAGAGGAAGTTGGAGGAGTGTGGGGAAGTAAGGATGACGAAGAGGTCCTCGGAATTGATCCAAACAATGAAGGAGGAGATGCCTCCTAAGCTAAGAGATCCGGGTTCCTTTTGTGTCCCAATTGGAGTGGGAGAAGTGAAGTATGAAGCCCTTTGTGATCTTGGGGCGAGTGTAAGCATCATACCGCTTGCACTATGCAACAAGGTTAGGCTAGGAGAGCCAAAACCGGTCAAGATGACCCTCTATATGGCAGACCGTTCTATCACCCACCCGGTTGGGATCTTAGAAGACATTCCGGTGCAACTAGGGAAGTTCTATGTGCCAATTGACTTTGTTGTCTTGGACATCCCGGCGGATTATCCGGTTCCTATCATCTTGGGGAGACCTTTCCTAGCTACTTCCGGATGTTTGGTGGATTGCGAGAATGGAGTTCTCTCTTTCAACATTGGAGAAGAGAACATCAAGTTTAATTTGTCCACAATGGTGAAGGGGCCAGCTCTAGGTGAAGATGTCTTCAACATTGTTGAGAAGGAGGAGTCTAGAGAGGTTGTGAGCTCAATCTTGCTAAAGGATCCACTTGAGAAGGTTCTTAGCTCAAGTTTGATGGAGGAAGGAGTTGAGGAGAGTAGCAATGAAGTAATCAAGGCCTTGAATGCATTGGACGAGCTACCAAGTGTTGGATTTGAAGCACTAGAGGAAGAGAGAATCACCCAGAAAAATCGGCCTGTTGGAGCCAGATCGGCCGATTTTAGGACTTATCCTGAAGTGCCATCAAATTCTGCCAAAACAGAAACTCAGATCGACCTACACTCAGGAAAATCGGCCGATTTTCCTGACTGGGCCGATTTTCCTGAGTCTTTTGAGCAACATCCAAGTATTTGTGAGCAATCATCAAGGGGCTTAGGGGAGACTTCCATGGCTTTGCAATCATCTCAACCTACATTGTATGGATCATCTCCAACCGAAAAAGGTCCTCCTCAACTTGATCTTAAACCTCTTCCTTCTCATTTAAAGTATGCTTTCCTTGGTTCAAATTCTACTTATCCGGTGATTGTGAATGCATCTTTGAATGATGATGAACTTAATAGATTGTTGAATGAATTGAAACTGCATAGAAAGGCAATAGGATACACCATTGATGACCTTGTTGGCATTAAGCCCTCTTTGTGCATGCATAAGATAATGATGGAAGATAACCATAAACCCTCTATTGAACATCAAAGAAGATTGAATCCTATAATGAAAGAGGTGGTTAAGAAAGAGATCATTAAGTTGCTAGATGCGGGAATCATCTACCCTATTTCGGATAGTAAATGGGTTAGTCCCGTACATGTGGTTCTTAAGAAGGGTGGGATGACCGTAGTAACTAATGAGAACAATGAACTAATCCCAACTAGGACAGTTACGGGATGGAGGATGTGTATTGACTATAGGAAACTAAATGTGGCCTCTAGGAAAGATTATTTCCCCCTTCCCTTTATTGACCAAATGCTAGAGAGATTAGCTCAACACTCTCATTTTTGTTACCTAGATGGCTATAGTGGATTCTTCCAAATCCCTATTCACCCCGATGACCAAGAGAAAACCACATTTACATGTCCTTGGGTTACCTTTGCATATAGGAGAATGCCATTTGGGTTGTGTAATGCACCCGCCACCTTTCAAAGGTGTATGATGGCCATATTTTTCTGAATATATTGAGAATATCATGAAGGTGTTTATGGATGACTTTTCTGTTTATGGATCTTCCTTTGATAATTGCCTAGCTAACTTGTCTTTGGTTCTTAAGAGATGTGAGGAGACAAATCTTGTCTTAAATTGGGAAAAATGCCACTTCATGGTAAGTGAAGGTATTGTGTTGGGACACTTGGTGTCCAACCGTGGCATTGAGGTTGATAGGGCTAAGATTGAAACGATAGAGAAGTTGCCACCACCTACCTCGGTGAAAGGGGTAAGGAGCTTTCTAGGGCATGCCGGTTTTTACCGGAGGTTTATTAAAGATTTCTCTAAGATTTCAAAGTCTCTTACTAACCTACTAATGAAAGACGTTGAATTTGTTTTCTCCAAAGATTGCCTTGTAGCGTTTTGTAGGTTGAAGATTGCTTTGATCTCCGCACCTATCATGCAACCTCCGGATTGGAGCTTACCATTTGAAGTGATGTGTGATGCAAGTGATGTGGCCGTTGGGGCTGTTTTAGGACAAAGGAAGGATGGGCGTACACATGCCATCTATTATGCTAGCAAGACGCTAGATGATGCCCAACTTAACTATGCCACAACCGAGAAAGAGTTGCTAGCGGTGGTGTATGCATTTGAGAAGTTTCGCTCATATCTTGTTGGAGCGAAGGTCATAGTGTATACGGATCATGCTGCGATCCGTTATCTCCTTACGAAGAAGGATGCCAAGCCTAGGTTGATTCGGTGGATCCTTCTTCTTCAAGAGTTTGATTTGGAGATCCGGGACAAGAAGGGGTCCGAAAATTCAGTGGCAGATCACCTTAGTAGACTCCCACCATTAGAGCTTGAGAGAGATGACATCCCTATTGATGACTCATTCCGGGATGAGCAATTGCAAATGGTGGAAGAATGCTTGTTCCAAGTGTCTAGAGGAAGTGAGCCATGATATGCCGACATTGTGAACTATCTTGTGTGTGAGGAAGTGCCTCCCGGATTGACATATGCCCAAAGAAAGAAGTTCTTCAAGGATGTGAGGCACTACTATTGGAGTGAACCACTTTTGTTCAAGAGAAGGCCGGATGGAATGTTTAGAAGATGCATACCGGAGGATGAGGTAGAGAGTGTGATCCGCCATTGTCACTCCTTGCCATGTGGAGGGCATGCTGGCTCACACAAAACATGTGCTAAGGTGTTGCAATCGGGCTTCTTTTGGCCAAGTTTGTTCAAGGATGTGCAAAGCTTCGTGGTAGCTTGTGATGCTTGCCAAAGAACGGGCAACATCTCAAGGAGGAATGAGATGCCCTTGAACAACATACAAGAAGTGAAAATATTCAATGTGTGGGGTGTGGACTTCATGGGACCATTCCCTTCTTCATGTGGCAACCTCTACATCCTATTGGCGGTGGATTATGTTTCAAGATGGGTGGAGGCAATCGCCTCTCCTACAAATGATGCCAAAGTGGTGGTGCGGTTCTTCAACCGAGTGATCTTCCCTAGGTTTGGAACATCAAGGGTGATCATAAGTGATGGAGGGAAGCACTTCACTAATAGGAACTTTGGGGCACTTTTGGCTAAGTATGGGGTGATTCATAAGGTGGCAACACCTTACCATCCCCAAACTAGTGGCCAAGTGGAGATCTCCAACCGGGAGATAAAAGGAATCCTTGAGAAGACGGTCTCTAGGACGAGGAAAGATTGGGCTATGAAGCTCGATGATGCTTTGTGGGCTTATAGAACCGCTTTCAAGACACCAATTGGCACCACTCCTTACAAGTTAGTCTATGGCAAGTCTTGCCATCTTCCGGTAGAGATGGAGCATAGAGCTTATTGGGCCATTAAGTGGCTAAATTTTGACCTCAAGGAGGCGGGAGAGAAGAGGTTGCTAGACATGAACGCCCTTGAGGAGATCCGGTTGGATGCTTATGAGAATGCCCGGATCTACAAGGAGAGGACCAAGCGTTGGCATGACAAGCGCCTCATCCCAAAGGAGTTGAATGAGGGCGACTTAGTGCTTCTCTTCAACTCGAGGCTGCGGTTTTTCCCCGGAAAGATCAAATCAAGATGGACGGGTCCCTATGTTGTGAAGAAGGTCCTTCCTCATGGAGCGGTGAAGATAGGAGGAGATCATTGTGGTAACTTTAAGGTGAATAAGCACCGCTTGAAGAAGTACATTCCGGAAGCCCCGGTGGAAGTGATAGCCCCATTTCACCTTGAGTGAAACACTCCTGAATTTGGTCAAGCTAATGACCTTAAAGAAGCGCTTAATGGGAGGCAACCCATTGGTATATATTTTTCCCTTTCGTTTTTCTTATTTTTGTTTGATCTTACTCTTGTTGTGCTTTGTTTTTCTTTTGTGTTTTTTGGGTGCTAGATCTTATTGATTGTCATGTGTGATGAGATGTTGGAGGTCATGTGAAAACCTCATGGAACTATTGAAGGTACAAGATCCAAGCACATGGACGAGGAGGAAATCACCCAAAAAAATCGGCCTGTTCTTCAGCCAGATCGGCCGATTTCCCTGGGCAGTTGGGGCGATCTTTCCTTCTGTAAAGGAAAGTGATGATCTCCAATCAAGCATGGGTGGAGCGGACGTGGAACTTGGACGGCTTGCGGTGCCAAGCGCGGGATCTGACATCATAATGAACATCAAGAGCTCTCTACCATCCTTGATCGATCATCCACCATCATCATTCGATGTGAACCGAAATACCAAAGCATCACCAATTTTACATTGTGAGGACCCTCTTTCACTTCTTTATTTAGTTTCCAGATTGGGAACAATGTGTTTCTAAGTATGGGGTGGGGTTTTCATGATCACTTGCATGATTAGCATCTAGGATAGTTTAATATTGTCACATGTTTCATTATGTCTTGCATTGTACATACATATTTCGAAAAATCCAAAAAATCAGAAAATTTTAAAAAAATTTTTTAGTGCTTCTAAAGCTTGGGAATGACCCTTATGATGAAATTGTCTTGTGAATTGGCTATGGATAGCCTTATGTGTTGAATAGATGAATGCATATGTGGACTTGAAGTACTTATCTTGAATCCCATGTGTGAATTGTGATCATGAATGTTTGCCTTGATTGAATTGAGGATTGAAAGTCGAAATTACATGCTAGTTATTGCACATCATTTAGGAGTGATTGAGGCAATTCATCTTTCTCTACTTCTCATCTTGATCATGTTGTTTGAGCACCTCAATTGATGAAAAATTTTACCTCTTTTGACCCATCCGGGACTAGGAGTATGCTAGTGTGTTGATGCGTGTGAAAAGCAAGTGTGGGGTGAAGTCGTTGATGAAAGAATGTTGTGAATGAAATGCTGAATTTGATGTGAAAGTGTAGACAAAAATATAGGTTTGGGGACGTTGGTTTAAATGACAAGTAACTCGGCACACCATAATCGGGTGTTGGTGCCTTGCCAAAGTCAAATAAGTCGATAGTCCTAACGAGCTTTGGTATGTGTGCCCGGTGTGGATGCACCTCGAAAAATAGAAAAAGCCCGAGGACGGCTAATCACCAAGGTTTCGGCTTTTGTACACCAATGCCATTGTCTCAAAAATAAGTGAAAAAGAAAAGAAAAGAAGGAGAAAAATACACTTTGGTGGATGAAGTATAAATGTAAAAGTTGTGGTTGTTTAGTTCCTTTCCCGGATTTGCACCACATGGCCTTAGAAAATTCCCACCTTATCATCACGTTTCTTGGCCTTTTCTTTCCTAAGTCCTTGTGACCTAATTGCATGTGTGTAAGACTTAGTGATCTAGATTGGACATGCTCATGATCATCTTGACTTCTTCATTTTCACCTCTCATGCATGACTTCTAGTTAAGTATAATTGTCTTTCCATGCCTTCATTTATTTCATGCATGATTGCTAGTCCATTGCTATGAACATGACTATGAAGGTGATCCAATGCTAGAAGCACAATTCCAAAAAGATTTTGTTGTTTTTCTGCATACATAAATCATGTCATCTCTTAGTCTATAGTTGGATCTTGCTCGGGGACGAGCAAATCTTAAGTATGGGGTATTTTAATAATGTGATTTATGACGTTAGTTTAGGTACTTAATTAGATAGTTTTTCCCATTATTCATGCACGGTTTTGGCATTAGTTCACGGCGTTTACACTCACTTCATGCATAATTCTAGAAAAGACGTCTACACGAGCTTTTGTCGGTATTGTAGGTATTTCGGGGATCTTTTGGACATTAACCGATGCATTCGAGGGTCAAGCCTCATGGTGGTACACATCCAAAGCTTTGAAGGAGCATAATTGGAGCAACAAAGGACACAAAGACCACTATTGGTGCAAGCAATGGAGCAACTCATGGCTAGACGATCATAGCATGCTTCTGTTGAAGAAAATCGGACCAACTGCCAGGAAAATCGGCCGATTTATTTGACTGGGTCGATTTTCCTTCCTTTGACAGCTTAAGCCACGTGTCCCACGATCTCTTGATCCGGCCTTGCTCTTGGTGGAGAATATAAGTGGGCCTGCAAGCTGTTGCTGGGCATCTCTCCTCTCCCACATTCTCTTATTCACAGCTCATTGGATTGGGGATAGACTTGGAGAAGAAGAAAAACTCTCTCAAATTTAAGGAAGGAGAAGAACACCAAACTAGAAGATAGTGAGTTTTTGAGTGATAATGAGTGATTTTTGGAGTCTTTGATTGAAGAACTATTGCAAGGATTGTTAGGAACGTTTTGGAACTTCATTTGAAGGGTTGTAAGTCTTGATAAAACTTAGATTCAGCTGAGATTTATTGATTTTACTTGCTTATCTTTCATCATCCATCTATGAAAACCATGTATGCTTGTGTGATGATTTTGGATCTTAATATGCATATTATTGGCTAGTTTATTGTGATTCTGGAGTGATGGATTGATGGTTATGGCTTGGGTGATGATAGAATGGACTTATATGTTAGTTTAGGATGATTTGCTTGCACAAAACCTAACCCAAAAAGAAAAATCGGGCTGTTCTTCAGTTAAATCGGCCGATTTTTCCATGATCCACCCGATTTTCCTCTCTGTTGCTCTTTAATTGATAAATCTGTATGTTAGGGTGCTAGGTTGTTGAAATCCTAGTGTTTATTTAGCTCAATTTAGCTTAGGATCACCTAATACTATCAACCTAAGTGAGGGAGGAGATCTACCCGATGATTTCCGATCTTAGATACTTAAGATGATGAATTCTAGGTAGTAGTGAGCCTCACAAGCCGCTATTGGATTGAGTGTGCTAGGATTATTGCTTGAGACTTACTTTTCCGAGACTTACCCGGTAAGGAGAGGTTTGTCACTTAAGTAGTGTCCGGTTTGTGTAGAATTCCCTACTTTACCTCCTTGAGACTTACCCGGTGATAGGAGTTTGATGCGGGATTAGCGAAGTAATAGACCTACCCGGTAATTGCTTCCATTAGTGAAACACTCTTTCCCAACACCGCAACCTTGTCCTTAGAATCTTTAGAAACTTGAGTCCAATGCCATAACCGAAAATCTTGATCTCTAGAATCCACTTTTCTCTCTTTTATCACATATTTGTGCTTGTGTTACTTGTTTACCTTGCTAGCTTGAGTTGTTAGTTTGTTTTATTATCTTGCTTGATTTGTAATCTTTGCTTGATCACCACAAAAACCAACCAAAAATATCGAGATTTTCATTTCTTTGTTCCTTGACCTTTTCTTAGACTAGTTCTTCACTATCTATGCTCACTTGTTGATTCGATTTCACCTTAGTCTTTGAGTTCGACCTCGGAATACTATCCTTACTACAAAACGACCCATACACTGTGGGTTCGCTAGGAGTTAGGAAAAATATAACGAGTATAAATTTAAGGCTTATTGCGTGCATCACATTTCTAGCGTAACACCTACTTAAGGAAATCCTCTAAGGCGTCGGTACAACTACTTCATAGATGCACAATCACAAATATCTCTTCTTAACGGCCCATAACTCGTCAATACGAAACAATATTTGTACGTCCTTGGTTGACATCGGTCAGTCTATAATTGACTTATCTCAATTTCATACCTCTACTCGTATTAAAATTTTGGTCCACATCACCTACTAGATTAATCCTTTTATCCTTCTTTAGTTCGTCTTATCTTTCACTCTTCTACTTCCCTTGGGACAACTATCTTTCTCAAGTCCGATTGTGTAACACCCCGAATCCGCGAGACTCGGGGCGCTACGGGTTGGGACCTCACAATGGGTCCCGACACTTAGCTTGACAACAATTTCACCGGATCTTGCAACACGGCACAAATAAAGGCCAAAACAAAATACATTTTATGCAATGCAAAGAAACCCAAAACCATACAAACCAAAGACTTCAGCTGAGATACAACCGAAAGACCAAATGCCATACACACGGCATAAAATATATAATGAATACAAAACTCAAACACGCCTCCAACCAAAACCCAATCCTAAAATGTACGGAACTCCGGCTGCCCACTCTTCCGGATCTCTCGGCCGCATTCCTAACCTACAAGGCAATCTACAACAAACGGTATAAAACCGTTAGCTAATATTCGAAGCATTAGAATCAAGGTGAAAGGCACAAACACAAGAAAATCATCATAAACACACAACATTCTCAAAGCACACAATTCCGGTTTATTATCTTTTTATTATTAAGTCATATCCCGTTCTAATTCAACTTAGTTTTGTGACACGAGACCACCGTGGTCCCGCCTCAGTCCCTACTTACCGACATGGAACGGTGCGGATGCCTCCGACCGTCTAACCAACACGGGCTAGTTGCCAAGAACCTCCTAGACTCTCGCAAGAGCTAGGCAGATGATGTCACCGCCCGTTATCATACACTTGGGCAAAAATAATGTAAGGTCGGTGGTCCTATTACCGGTTTAGTTGTTATAAACGATAAGGAATAAACACACACCACCTAACACACATAGATGCTAATACAAGGCATACGAGCTAAGTAAGTCCGGGGACTTACCTCGTCCCAAAGCTAAACCGATCAACAATATCTCTCAACTTCCCACAGGAAGATACTCAACTCCTGGCCAAAACAAGGCACACGATCAATATCTATCTCTCATGCTAGAAGTCCTTAGACTTCTAGCCCAAATGACCTCTATAAGGTCATACAACTCACATGTTAAGATAACACTTTCCTAGTCTTGATGCTCTCACAACAACATGTAATCCCAAACCTCAAGCCTAATGATTCTCACAAGATCAAACCATATACTCGAATCCTTATAACAACCTCACTACACCGCAATACCACCTCAAGCTTAGAATCAACATTAATCCATCAAACAATATCAAATCCTCAAAACTTACCTAAGGGTCAAAGCCACTACTTGGCATTAGCTCTAAGTTATGCTAGATCCAACCTAGCAGGATACTAAAACTTAACATAACTAGATCGAGGGAAGAGATACTCACACGACGTCAAAAGACGGAAATCGATCAACGGATGTCGACTTGGACTCGTTCGGCCTTTACGGGGTCGTTCCCGAACCTAGCACCAAAACTAAACAAATTTAGCTCGTACGCTAAATTTGATCGGAATATATATATAATACATATAACTCTAAGGAACTTGTTTAAAAACCGAGGTTAAAATCCCGCTAAAATATTTTCCGAGGCAAAATACCCAACGTCACAACATGCGTCATAAATCCGCAATTAAATCCTTGGGCCATAATCCGAAATTAATTCAACAAGGGCATAATAGTTAAATCACCAAATTTGGGTCATAAACCACAATTAATATATGGGTCCATTTATGTAAATAATTTCTACAGGAGGGTATAATTGCTACATTTCAAAACCTGGGTACAAATCTGCAATAACAAAGATGGGCCAAATCTGAAATTCATCTGCAAGGGCATATTTGCAAAAACCCAAACTATGAGCCATAAACTGTAAAAGGAAGTTATGGGTGCATTTTGTAAATACTCTTAAAAAGAGGGGTCCGATTGATAAAACCCTAAAAAGGGGCTTCTTCATTTACAGATGATGAAGGCATGCGGCAATGAAGGTGGAGGCGGCGGCGTGAGTAGGGATCCGGCAGGACTCCATCAGGCTCGTGTAGGCAAGGCACGGCGAGGGAAACGCTGGCTCTAGCAACGCAGCACGACGACGACTTCGTCGATCTCTTCCGGTGGGCAAAGGTTGCAACTCCCCTCTGTTTTTTTTATTGTTGCACCAGAACAAGTTGCTGTTATTCCTTGCGAATGGAGGTGGCAGGGAGGACGAGGTTGGTGAAGGAGTGTGAGGGAGAGAGCAAGGAAGACGGTGGAGGCGTTCGAAGGTTGCTCCGGTGAGAGGAGGAAAACCCCAGGCTGCTCTGCAGCTTATGCTCGATCGGAAGTCACAGGGGAGAGGAAAAGTGGAGACAATGGAGGCGGCAAGACCCTTTGGCAGGGTAGAATTCTCCGGTAGCAGATGAGGCAATGAGGTGGTGAGCGGCTCCAGTAGCGGTGAAGGCAGAGGAAGGCTTCTCCAGTGGTTGTAGTGGTTAAGAGAAATAGAGAGGGACGAGAACGAGGGCTTCTGGGCACAGGGAATAGAGGTGACTCAGAGGGTGGCAGTAGGGTGGTTGCCGCAAGGAGAAGGGTGGTTTCTCATTCTTCTTTGTTGCAAAAGGAGAGGGAGATAGAAACAAGGTGAGGTTGAAGAGAGGATTGAGTTGAGGGAGTGAGAGAGAAGGGAGGGAGTTGCTGGGTTAGACCCGACTGAGGGATGCGAAGGGTCACAAGGTAGGTCTGCAGGGTGGGGAACGAGGGGTCTGGTCCCGGGAGCGAGGGGTCACCAGCCAGCCGGCTGAGGAGAGAGAAGGAACCAGATGGGGCCATGGGGAAAGAAGAGGAAAATACAAAGAGGAAGAGACAAAAAAGAATAAAAGTAAAACCTGATTAAAACACGTTCGGAACGGAAATTCCCGGAACCGAAAAATTCCGATTTCCGACAAACAAAATAAAATACTGAAACACGTATATGTTTTCCAAATAATAAAATACCAGAAAATTTATGTCGCAAAATATATATATATAAAAAAATAATAATAATAAAAAGGAATCTCGTGCTACGATCGAATTGATAGAAGAGAGAAATACAAGGTCGAAGCGCACCCAAATAAACGGGGCATTACATCAGTTCCCCCTAAAAACAAGTTTCGTCCCGAAACTTGCTAAACTCAAACTCTCGAACACTCACGTCTCGCTAGCCGCTCGGAACACTATAATGTGGCAACCACGGCCCTCTAATCCAAAGTCTACTCGCATAAACACATCAAGACCCGCAAGGTACACACAAAGAAAATTCACGTCACAAATCCCATAAGCACAACCAAAGAAACATCTCAAAAGGTCAATATATCGGAACTCAACTTCTTTCTCGGTTTCAATGCAGCATCTCCATTATTTTCCTTTTGATTTCTTCATCAAAGAAGATCGAACTTCCAATGACTTTGGTTCTTGTCAAACCAAACTTCGATGTTACGTTTTCTCAATAATTGTTGCACGCTCCAAGTAAGGAAGGGAGTACTTTACTTCCCACTACTTCTACTAACAAGGCATGTATGTTGTTACGTCTCACTTTTACATCAGTACTTAACCCAGACCTTCTCTTGAAGAATCACTTGTAAAACACCAATCCATCATACCTCGAGGCAATGTCAAAATAATTGCCAATGACTCTTTTATTAACTCTTAACAACTCTCATGACCCTTGTCCATTTTCAAAACTCCTTTGTTTTCCAAAGTAGGTTAACCGTTGTTGTTGTTACTTTGGAGGATCCTTCCCCAAATCCGAGAATGACCGGTACATCCAAGAAAGCTTGCAACTTCTTTCACATCCTTCGGGGTTGCCATCCCGAGACAACTTGTTTTACATCTTCTCTCTTCTTCGAGAGTAGACCAAAGTATCTTATCTGGGGCATTAGTAAGACCATAAGGAATCACTACAACTTGTAGTGGCAATGGTCTGTTCGGAATGCCGTTTTTACAAAATTCAATCTCAAATTCTCAATTGGTGGCAATCAGACCTTAAAACATTCTTAGAATAGACTACCGACCCTTGCTACCGGTCGAGTAGATCATCTATCAGTGGTGAGGGATACTTGTCCTTCATTGTTAACTTGTTCGGCTCATGGTAATCAATGTACAAATTGAGATAACCATCTCCATTTTTGCAAACTGGCATCCTCCATAACAACTTCAAATCAAGAGTTTAAAATATATTCCAATATGAACTTTAAATCAAGAGTTGAAGATAACATTTGAAGTTCTTCGTAGCATTTCACTAATTCTTATGAACTCCTTTCAGTAAGTTTTTGCAATTGCTCCTTCACTTGCTTCCACAACTCATATCTCTTCACAAGTGTCATTCCATGCGGCGTGTTAGCTATCGGAATTGAGTCAAGCTTGACCTTAGTGGAAAAATCCACGTTCCGATGTATTGGAATCCGTGATATCTCGGTTTTTATATTTCCTTATTTTGTCTCATAACATAAGACCGACACAACCTTGTTTTAACACTTGACAGGTAGTCATGGTATTAATGATCTCCCCCGATCTGTTGGGGTGACGTCTTTCAAACACGTGTATTGCTCTATCTTTAGCTACAATGTTGACCGTCCTCTTTCAAATATTCGTCTTTTCTTGAATTGGAAAGATTTGCTTGCGTCTTCTGACTCTTATGTTCTTATATAAGTATTCTTTTAACTTAATCCCATTTTCCCTCTTAAATGGCATGATTGTAAAAAAAAAATATCTTCTAAGACTTCTCACTTATGTGCAACCATAAGGGTCCAATCGGTAGGGCTTAACCGTGTTTCAAAACAATTGACCTTATCTTTTCCACTTTCCTCGACATCCCAACATATGGGAGGAGCTCTTCGTATTCTACATAAGCTTTCACCATAGACATCTTTTCTTCAAGTAGAAATTATACTTCACTTTCCTTTTATAAAGTCGACCCGACGGTAGGGGTTCTAACCTCAATCTTCCATATACTTTTTGTACATCTCTTGTCGACATCAAACTTCAAAACCTCAATCCCTTCTTACTCTTGTTGGTCACCTTATGCATCTCTTGTTATTCCATGAACAATCTTCACAACCGTACTAGTATGCCCAGTGGAAAACGCTAGCAGAAAATTTTCCAACCGCAATCACTGAAGGATCCACTCATAACTTCACCAAGTACTAACATCATAACTCTAAGCTTGTAGCATTGCCCTGATCTGGTCCTCCCTTTCACGCCATAGCCACCATGGTTCTTCCGTGTGAGTTTGAAACATCTGACTCGAATTTTGCTTGCGAAAACATACCATCCACTTCATTTAGAAAGAACATATTATGCATCCTCTTATTATACTCTCGTCTTCGCACCACAAACAATGAAAATATCACCTTTCTCTTGATCTACTTGTTGCCTTTACCATGATCAAACCTTAAAACTCCTCATCCGGGTCGATCTCCCATCTGCCGTTCTCATGACCTAAGAAGGTCGCAAAGGGTCATCTCTATCCTTCCCCTAGGAGGTCTGTAACATCTACTTGCTCGAACTCCTTCGACATTATTTGATTAAGACAATTGCGCTTAGGTTGATGTACTTCCTTACCATTGTCTAAGATCTTGTTGCCGATCTCTATTTTCCCATAGTCTTGTTTACTCATCCCATTTACACACATCAATAGACAACCCGCACTTGTGCGTTCTCAGTTGTCACCAATTAACTTATAACTGACCTTCTCCGATGTCAATGACTTACCATTCTTCTTACCCTCCATGTTACCATACTCCTAAACGCTACCCTCTCAGGGTACTCTGTCTTAAACTTCATTAGTTCTTTCTTCATTCCATGCTTCCTCTTCTTTATAAGGTAACTATATCTTCTTTTCCTTGTTGTTTCATATAACCCCCTTTCATAGACTTAACCATTCTTCCTTGATGTTTTTTAAGAGCACCTAGCTAGCATCCATTCGTGTTCCTCTTGGTTGGTATCTTAAGTCTCTCGATCAAAGCTCTTCGTTTCGTCTGTCATCTTATTGGGGTCATCATTTATACACACTTCCTCCTTCTTGGCGTTTCTTAGACTTATTATCATAATGGAAATCGGCCAACTCCACGTGAATCCCCACATGTCCTTCTTCTAGTAAAATTGGCACTCCACTTAATGGTACCTCGTAGGCTTAACTTATTTTATCTTAAATCTTTTGCAAATGGTCCGATCACTCTTCTCATCTTGACTCCAATGCTTAGGAGCATCTAAGGAAGCTTCACATCTTAACAGAATACCAACTTTAAAGTTGCTATAAAGTACCCATCTCCTCCTCGATTCGCATCTTTAGTTTTCCACGCGTCTTCTTGAAGAACTTAAGATTGTTATCTCTATTGATCTCGTTATCTTTCCAATCGTGACTCTTTGTAACTACTTCCACACCTTGAAGTTACTCCACTTCTTGTATGATCCCCGTCTTGATTCCTCTTAATTTGTCTCGGATTTTCCTTCCACTTGTTCGTCCTTTGGTTATGTCATCTCTAATCTTCCTTTTCGACATCCCTTTAAAGGAATGCGAGAAACGCCGTGGTATTCGTCCGAACGTAACGCTCAAACTCGATACTTGAGCTTATTCCTCCTCGTATGAACGCTATCCCATGCAAACAATATCGTCCTAAAGGTGATGATATCTTACTATCATCTTTTCTATAAGGTCTCATACATCTATGTGCTACTATATATAATAAATATCCATATATACGACTATATAAGTCCTATGTCCATATTACTACTAATACAACACATCCAAAAATCCATTACAACAATACAAGGTCCAAACATGTACTATAGTTCACATATATAACTATACATATAAATCAAGTCCATCATGCAACTACAATCTACATATACTATACATATCTACATATATACATCTACATATCAAAAATCCAATAAACTAAGCTGCCGAGATCCTCGGAAGGAGTGGTGGTCCGTACATTCTACCCCGACTTATGCATATGATTTTGAAAACGAAAAGTTAGAACCCGTGTGGGTTCTATTTATTCCTCATTCGGCCTTTAGAAGATTGCGAGTGCCATTGTTGTCAACCTAGGGCTCTGATACCACTTTTGTAACACCCCGAATCTGCGGGACTCGGGGCGCTACGGGTTGGGACCTCACAATGGGTCCCGACCCTTAGATTGACAACAATTTCACCGGATCTTGCAACAAGGCACAAATAAAGGCCAAAACCAAATACATTTTATGCAATGCAAAGAAACCCAAAACCATACAAACCAAAGACTTAAGACGAGATACAACCGAAAGACCAAATGCCATACACACGGCATACAATATATAATGAATACAAAACTCAAACACGACTCCAACCAAAACCCAATCCTATAATGTACGGAACCCCGGCTGCCCACTCTTCCGGATCTCTCGGCCGCATTCCTAACCTACAAGGCAATCTACAACAAACGGTATAAAACCGTTAGCTAATATTCGAAGCATTAGAATCAAGGTGAAAGGCACAAACACAAGAAAATCATTATAAACACACAACATTCTCAAAGCACACAATTCCGGTTTATTATCTTTTTATTATTAAGTCATATCCCGTTCTAATTCAACTTAGTTTTGTGACACGAGACCACCGTGGTCCCGCCTCGGTCCCTACTTACCGACATGGAACGGTGCGGATGCCGCCGACCGTCTAACCAGCACGGGCTAGTCACCAAGAACCTCCTAGACTCTCGCAAGAGCTAGGCAGATGATGTCACCGCCCGTTATCATACACTTGGGCCAAAATAATGTAAGGTCGGTGGTCCTATTACCGGTTTAGTTGTTATAAACGATAAAGAATAAACACACACCACCCAACACACATAGATGCTAATACAAGGAATACGAGCTAAGTAAGTCCGGGGACTTACCTCGTCCCAAAGCTAAACCGATCAACAATATCTCTCAACTTCCCGCAGGAAGATACTCAACTCCTGGCCAAAACAAGGCACACGATCAATATCTATCTCTCATGCTAGAAGTCCTTAGACTTCTAGCCCAAATGACCTCTATAAGGTCATACAACTCACATGTTAAGATAACACTTTCCTAGTCTTGATGCTCTCACAACAACATGTAATCCCAAACCTCAAGCCTTATGATTCTCACAAGATCAAACCATATACTCGAATCCTTATAACAACCTCACTACACCGCAATACCACCTCAAGCTTAGAATCAACATTAATCCATCAAACAATATCAAATCCTCAAAACTTACCTAAGGGTCAAAGCCACTACTTGGCATTAGCTCTAAGTTATGCTAGATCCAACCTAACAGGATACTAAAACTTAACATAACTAGATCGAGGGAAGAGATACTCACACGACGTCAAAAGACGGAAATCGATCAACGGATGTCGACTTGGACTCGTTCGGCCTTTACGGGGTCGTTCCCGAACCTAGCACCAAAACTAAACAAATTTAGCTCGTACGCTAAATTTGATCGGAATATATATATAATACATATAACTCTAAGGAACTTGTTTAAAAACCGAGGTTAAAATCCCGCTAAAATATTTTCCGAGGCAAAATACCCAACGTCACAACATGCGTCATAAATCCGCAATTAA
This sequence comes from Fagopyrum homotropicum, assembly GCA_033239125.1. NCBI lineage: Eukaryota > Viridiplantae > Streptophyta > Magnoliopsida > Caryophyllales > Polygonaceae > Fagopyrum > Fagopyrum homotropicum. The sequence continues at coordinate 88,679,402 of BSWB01000006.1, forward strand.
ATCCTTGGGCCATAATCCGAAATTAATTCAACAAGGGCATAATAGTTAAATCACCAAATTTGGGTCATAAACCACAATTAATATATGGGTCCATTTATGTAAATAATTTCTACAGGAGGGTATAATTGCTACATTTCAAAACCTGGGTACAAATCTGCAATAACAAAGATGGGCCAAATCTGAAATTCATCTGCAAGGGCATATTTGCAAAAACCCAAACTATGAGCCATAAACTGTAAAAGGAAGTTATGGGTGCATTTCGTAAATACTCTTAAAAAGAGGGGTCCGATTGATAAAACCCTAAAAAGGGGCTTCTTCATTTACAGATGATGAAGGCATGCAACAATGAAGGTGGAGGCGGCGGCGTGAGTAGGGATCCGGCAGGACTCCATCAGGCTCGTGTAGGCAAGGCACGGCGAGGGAAACGCTGGGTCTAGCAGCGCAGCACGACGACGGCTTCGTCGATCTCTTCCGGTGGGCAAAGGTTGCAACTCCCCTCTGTTTTTTTTATTGTTGCAGCACAACAAGCTGCTGTTATTCCTTGCGAATGGAGGTGGCAGGGAGGACGAGGTTGGTAAAGGAGTGTGAGGGAGAGAGCAAGGAAGACGGTGGAGGCGTTCGAAGGTTGCTCCGGTGAGAGGAGGAAAACCCCAAGCTGCTCTGCAGCTTATGCTCGATCGGAAGTCACAGGGGAGAGGAAGAGTGGAGACAGTGGAGGTGGCAAGACCCTTCGGCAGGGTAGACTTCTCCGGTGGCAGATGAGGCAATGAGGTGGTGAGCGGCTCCAGTAGCGGCGAAGGAGAGGAAGGCTTCTCTAGTGGTTGTAGTGGTTAAGAGAAATAGAGAGGGACGAGCACGAGGGCTTCCGGGCACAAGGAATAGAGGTGGCTCAGAGGGTGGCAGTGGGGTGGTTGCCGCAAGGAGAAGGGTGGTTTCTCATTCTTCTTTGTTGCAAAAGGAGAGGGAGATAGAAACAAGGTGAGGTTGAAGAGAGGAGTGAGTTGAGAGAGTGAGAGAGAGAAGGGAGAGAGCTGCTGGGTTAGACCCGACTGAGGGATGCGAAGGGTCACAAGGTAGGTCTGCAGGGTGGGGAACGAGGGGTCTGGTCCCGGGAGCGATGGGTCACTAGCCAGCCGGCTGAGGAGAGAGAAGGAACCAGATGGGGCCATGGGGGAAAGAAGAGGAAAATACAAAGAGGAAGAGACAAAAAGAATAAAAGTAAAACCCGATTAAAACACGTTCGGAACGGAAATTCCCGGAACGGAAAAATTCCGACTTCCGACAAACAAAATAAAATACTGAAATACGTATATGTTTCCCAAAAAATAAAATACCAGAAAATTTATGTCGCAAAATATATATATAAAAAATAATAATAATAATAAAAAGGAATCTCGTGCTACGATCCAATTGATGGAAGAGAGAAATACAAGGTCGAAGCGCACCCAAATAACCGGGGCATTACATATTGTGTCATTCATCTGGCATAAATAGTCGTTTCATGTTTCCACGATAGCTTGGAAGCGCCTTTAAAATTCTTATGGCCGTAATGATCATACACTTGTAGTTCTTTTTGCATGGACCATCTGTGTTGATGGCTTAGGTCCCGTGATAATTCGGGTTACCGTGGACTCTCGAGTCTAGCAAGGCCGTTCTCCCATACAGATTTCTTCACTGGCGTTGGTGGTAATATCGCCTTCCTGAAACTCCGTTGACCCTGCTACAGGCTTCCATTCTTTGGATATTGGCGTCATTGTTTCTTTCAAACTTCTTATATCTCTGAGGAGGTCAAAACCTCCTCACGCTTGTGGGGTGTGCCTTTTCACTTTTACACTGAATTGTAGGTCTTCATTCCGTGCACCTTAGATTCTGACACCCGGATTGACACTTTGTCTCTTCTGGTTTCTCATGCCCATAATGGTCTATGCGGCATCCGCCTCGATTATAATGTCCTTAATTCCACAATCTTGGTTGTACTCAATTCTACTTGTCTCGTTCCAATATTGTTATCTCTACTCCACACTCTTATAGTCTCTTGCATGGCCCTTCTAATTCCGTCTCTCGGCCTCGTATGCCCGAGTTCCTTATAAGACCTTCTATTGCTTCTAACTGAACTGACTCAGGGATTTCTTCCTCATATGATTGTGCTTGTGGTAAAAATTATCTTCACAACTTTACTTCCTTTCTCATTTGTTATTTGGATGCTTTCCAAGGATCACCAAGCGGCTTACCCGAGTATAATACTCAATTCAAGGTCCTATTCCATTGCCTCGTGTTGGAGATTCGTCAAGTCCGTAGTTGATTTATCATGAGGCGATAATCGCTTCGTGATATCACGACTAAAGGATATAAAATATCCCTTAGGATACTAACAAGCTAAGCAAACACATGTGTATAACATATAATCATAACATCATAAAAAGTCTATAAGCTAACACCTATCGATCCAAGTTGTAGAGATCCACGGAGAGCGATGAAGTAAAGTTGTGAAGATAATTTTTGAAAATTTATACATTCGGTCTTTCAGAAGATTTCAAGTGCCATTGTTGCCAACCAGAGCTCTGATACCATATTGTAACACCCCCAAATTCTGAGACCTCGGGGAGCTACTGGTTAGGACCTCACAATGGGTCCCGCCCATACTTTGACAACAATTTTACTTGGATCTTACAACAAGGCACAAAAGTATTTAAAACATTTGAAAACTGTAAACAATATATACATGGAGAATATGTATCAGCGTTACAAGAAAATACTAAAACGACGTATATGAAGAACAGAAGACATCCCCGTCCCCAACTAAATGAGTACGTGGACCCGGCTGACCATTTCCTCCGGATCTCTCTACTACTGTCTTAACCTGCAAGGCATCTACAAGCGGTATAAAACCGTTAGCTAACATTCTATGCATAAGTATAAAGGTAAAAGCACAAACACACAACATACACAATCAACATGCACAATCAATCCTTTTATTATCTTTACTTAGGTGATATGTCATTACTAATGATACTTATTTTGTGACACGAGAAATTCCCAAACCTCGCCCCTGTCCCCGTTTACCAACGCAGAATGGTACTAATGCATTTGACCGTCTACCTGACTGGGCTGGTCGCAGGGAACCTCCTAGACTCTCGCAAGAGCTAGGCAAATGATGTCATGACCCGTTATCATACACTTGGGTCAATTACACAATATACTAAAGTCGGCCTATTCCGGTTTCGTTATTTATCTTAACTAACAAGCACCACTCATACACATCACACACATGCAAGAAGCCAGCTAAGTAAGTCCGTGGACTTACCTGAATTAGATCTCGACTTTCTAATTCGCAAATCAATCTGTACAATAGGAATTCAATGGCCTGTCAAAGGAGGGAAGTGTGTCAGCACACTTTCTAGGTGATTAGAAGTCTAAGACTTCTAAGATAGTAGGTCTTAATAGAACGGAATTGATTACAATATTAATTTATGGAAAAATGACTATTTTACCCTTGGTCCCGGAACTTCTAAAAATTCCATAATTTATGTCTAAACTCTTATTTGAGACTAAAATGTCATATTCTAACTCATAAAGATGAGTTAGGTTACAAACTGGCAATTTACACATTCTTCTTCTTTTTCAAAAGATCGTTAAGGTCCAACTTCGGCTTCAAATATGAAATTCAAATAGTCTTATAAAAATTCCAAAATAATTCCCTAGATCATCTATGATATCCCATCCACTCATAGGAGAAAGAATTTCTTAAAACTGTTAAAGCATCACTTCTACAAAAATTTCTAAAGTTGGTTACCACATATAACAAACAACACACTGTCTTAACTTTGAAAAATAATAATTCCTAAACTACTCGCTGGATTTATCCCAAATTTTGATATGTTCTACTATAAAATCTTATCTATAATATATCCAAAATTCAGCCGCAAAGATCAAAATCCTATTTAAAACTATCTCACAAAACCGAATTTCAGCACAACAGAAAAACTGCTTACGACTCAATCTTTGAAAAATCATAAATCCCAAACCACTCGCTGGATTCCTCTCAAATTTTATTATGTTCTACAACAATATGTCAACTATATCATATCCAAAATTCAAGCCCAACGGAGATCAAGAGCTTATTCAAAACCATCTCACAAAACAGCATCACTTGCTGTTTTCCCCAACACTCACCACATATATAAAAACTGCATGAGGTGTCAACTTTGGAACACAATAACTCTCAAACCGCAGCTCGGATTCCTCTAAAATTTTAGTATGTTATACTATACAATATCGACTAAAACATATCCGAAAACCAGCAGTAAAGGTGGAGTCTAACCTACCCAAAACTGGAGCCGAAGTTGATTGTTCTTCACAGTTTCTGGAATTCAAACTGAACGTGCAAATGGTCCAAGGTTCGGAACTCACCGATCATAAGTTATGCATGAAACTTAACCCATCAGCTTATGTTCAAAACTCTCTTAGCCTATTCTAGGTCCAACTTACACAATCATCTACATTACTCTCAGCTCAAACTCATCAAACAACAACAGCACTCCCTAGACAACAATATGGTACTGAGGTTAAAGGTTCGCTTCTACTCACCCGTAGCGGTGAAGGCCACAGTTTGCGGTTGATCAACGGACTAGCAAACCCGGCGCTGAATCTCGGTTGGATGTAGGTTGCGGCAGGGGCTGCATTAGATTACAGGAGGGGATGATTACTGTCTAATCAGGAGGAGAGGGGAGTGGGCAACAAGAGAAGTGGTTTACCCGTTCTTCGATTGCAGCAGGCTGAGCAACCGGTCCGCTTCTGTCTCATACCCGCTAGAGGCGTGCAAAGGTCAAGGTATGCTTCTAAGAATTATGATGGTTGTTGAAGGGCTGCTGCGTCGGACGGACAGCACTAGGCGTTGCTGCGTTGGGCGACTACTGCTATTGCGGGTTGCTGCTGCGTCGGACTGCTACTGTGGGCTGTTGTTGTGGGTTGCTGCGCTGAAGAGGTTGTTGCATTGAAGAGGGCTGAAAACGCTGGAGATGGACGGTTCTGAGCGTAACAGAAGATAGAAGGGAGACGAGCAGTTATACGCAGATCCGGCGCTGCCCATGCCCTCATCACGTTCCTGGGCCACTGCACAAGTAAGGGGAGTTGGGCCACGTACTAGTAGTTGTTGATGGGCTGAAAAAAATAAAAAGAAATGCAAGGAAAGGTGGGCTGAAATGAGGTAAGAAGAAGTTGGCTGAAAGTTTGTTAAGATTTGTCAAAAACTCGTCATGGCTTTGTCAGGCCCATGCATGACTTCGTCACAGAGTTGTCGGGCTTCGTCATGACCTCGTCTCAGCTTTGTCATGGTCTCGTCACAGCTTTGTCACAGTCTCGTCTAAATTCGTCGTTAAGGATTAATTATAAGAATTAGGGTTTGATATAATTCTATCATTTTATGTGAATTAAATTCTACATATAATGATAAATAATTATAAGAACTAGGGTTTGATATAATTCTATCATTTTATGTGAATCAAATTTTACATAAAATGATAGATAATTATAAGAACTAGGGTTTGATATAATTCTATCATTTTATGTGAATTAAGTTCTACATAAAATGATAAAATTTATGAAGAAAGAAAAACTAGATAGAATGGAAACCGTCAACGGCTCGAAGTCTGAATTGATTCGGAATTAAACGGAATAAAAATTCCGGATATTACATCAGTGCCCCGTTATAATAAGTTTCGTCCCGAAACTTAGAACAAGGTACTTAATTAAACGACTTCCATAAATAAACTGGTATGTCTAGTCTCACTAAATTTTTATTCGTTTCCTAAACTTCTCTAACCCTATCAAAGCATAACAAAACTGGTCATTACAGACGTTATACATGGCGGATCGCTCTATTATCCATCTCGTTGGTATCTTGGAGGACGTTCCCATCAAGTTAGGTAATTTCTACATACCTATAGACTTTGTTGTGCTTGACATTCCCATAGATTATCCCATTCCTATCATTCTCGGGAGACCATTTCCAACAACATCGGGTTGCAACGTTGATTGTAAGAACTACAAGTTGAAGTTCGACATTGGTGGCGATCATGTGGAGTTTGCATTATTGGCTGCAATGAAGGGAGAGCATTTGGAAGATGACGTCTTCAACATCTACGATGAAGAAGATTCTCGAGAATTGTTGAGCTCTATCCTTATTAAAGATCCTCATGAGAAAGTTTTAAGTTTTAGTATGATGGAGGAAGGTATAGATTTTTTGTGTGATGCAGATGTGCGAAGCTTGGAAGCATTGACCGAGGCGATTTACATTCAGGTGAGATTCATCTCGGTCAGCTACAGTATCACCTCGACCGAGGTGATCTTCAGGAGCGTCTTGACTGAGGCGAACACCTTATCGCCGACAAGATCTTTATTTTTGGCTTAGATCTTCTATTTTTGGAAAGAGAATATCACATATTTTTTGTTGGATTTCTGGAAGGAAGATATTATATTTGGTTGATTTATTTTGAGAGATATGGATATATTTTCTAGGAAATTATCTTTTTAAAATATTTTATCTTTGCAAGATAATTTTCCTCTATATATGGGTTGAATTTCTACAATTCAACCATGCTTGGAGCATCCTGGAGTTTTCAAATCAAGGGTTTTCTGAAGGAAGTTTGAAGGAAGAGTTGAAGGAAGTTCGAAGGTTGAAGTTCAAGGAAGGAATCATAGTTGAAGTTGGCTTTGAAGGAGTTTGTAAGATCTTCTTAGTTTGGCTTTTGGTTTTGTTGTATTTTCTGATTTGTGACTTGAGGAACGCTGATTTGTTGTTTGATTCATTCAGTTATTGAGACCTTTGTGTTAAGGTTTTGTTGTTTGAATATTGATTCCTTTCTTATAAATTTGATTATTGTTATCATGATGATTGTTGGCTAAGTTCTTTATGCGATTCTAGGGTGATTGGCTGAAAGTTGTGGGAAAGGCGATGTTAGAATGATCTTAATCCTAGCAGGATCATGAAAGTTCGAGCCTTTACCTTAACCGTAGAACACCTCGGTTAGTGATTGAACATCTCGGCCGGGATGGAATATAACTGAACGAGGTGAACCTTTCCTGAACCTTATCTGAGTTAAGAGTTTTTATTTGCCAAATTCTATCCTTGTTATACCTTTCCTAGTTCAATGCAAGCCTAGGATGAGACTTACCCGGTGATTCCTTTGTTTGTTTACCCAAGATCATGAGTGTAGGTAATAAAGGTTTATCCTTTATTGGGGTTCGAGTGTGCCTTCATCCCATCTTTGAGAGTTAGCTTGAGACTTATCCGGTAAAGGTTGATTCTATTCCCTTGGGTGGTATGTTGGTTTTAGATTATAGTTCCTTTCCTTAGTACCTTGAGACTTACCCGGTGAAAGGAGCTTTGATTTGGGATATTGAGTAGTGAGACTTACCCGGTGATCTATTCCCACCTTAGAAACACCTTCCCTTTGCAAACCTCAGCTTTGTCCACGTTATCTTTTGAGATCTTGAGTCGGAACCACAACTGGATGCTTTAATCTCTAGAATCCGCATTCCCTTTTATCTGAATTTTATATCATCTTCGATTGCTTTAATTGTTGTTTGTGGTTATTTGACGACCTGATTACCGTACTTTGTTTCACCATAGTCCCTGTGATCGACCCCTAGAATTCTTGCTTTTATTACAATTGATCCGTACAATGCGGGTTCACATATTGTTCAAGCATATTTCTTGGGTTACAAATTATGAGTTCTCTCACATTCTTCGTGGGATGACTAAGGCGCTTCATTCTCTTCTTCTTCTTCTTCTTGACCTTGCTTTATCCCCTCATATACATATTTGCCTCCCATTACTATCCGGGAATTAGGATGCAAGTGACGAAAAGCGTGTGAAATTTAAGTTGAGATCTTAGCTGGAAGTGTTAAAAAGAATTAGGTTTGGGGACGTTGATCTTGATGATGAGTAACTCGGCACCATTCACATAGCCGAGTGTTTGTGTCTTGCCAAATTTGGATTGATTGATAGTCCTAACGGGTCATGGTATGTGCATCAAGGGTTTGAGACATCTTAAGAAATTGATTATTGCTGATCTCCTAGGCTTCGGTTATTGTGCACCCGTGTCCATGTTCCCAAAAAGTAAATAAAAAGTGAAAATAAGCAAAGCATATTGGTGGAAGATGTTGCGATTCAAAGAAAGTGAAGTAAGATCCTATTCCCGGATTCTAGCACCATATTGCCCTATATACATCCCACCCTGACACGTTTCATGACCTCTTTTGGAAGCCCTTGAGACCTCGAGTAAGTTGATTGACTTGGTGGTTTAAACTGGATTATACATGATTGATTTCGATAAATATAATTTATCATGTATTCTATAATTTTATACAAAGATGAACAACTTTCATATATTTATAAAATGTTTTGATCATGTTTTGATTTTATTTTCCATGAAGCATTCTCTTAGGGCGATCTATGAGGGGAGCACACTCCAAAAGGTTTTGAAATGTTTTTCATTGATCTTTTTGATGACATATAATCCATTCTATCTTGTATCTAAAATTTGGATCTTGCTTGGGGACAAGTAAGGGACAATTATTGGGTATTTTGATAGCATGTATTTATAGTCTATATTTTGGGATTGGTTTGGACGTTTTATCTTCATAAATCTTTATGTATGAATGTATATTCTTTGATCATTATGTTGTTTTGTCTACCTTTGTGAGAATCGAGGTCTACACCTAGTTTCATTGTGATTGTAGGGAAAATGGCACGTTTTGGAACGTTTTGGAGCAGAGGAAGCTAAGGATCATTGGAGCTACATTTTGGAGCATTGAGAAGTTATAAGAGAAGCTTAGGAACCATGGAAATTAGATAGAAGATTGATTTTGGTCCAGATCAGAGAGATTGGCGCTTAACTGAGGTTCACCACGGTTTGCTACAGTGCCACCTCGACCGAGGTGATTTTCAAGACAAGCTGGACCGAGGCGAAGTGATGACAGGACACGAGATCTTTATCTTTGGCTGAGATCGTCTGTTTTTGGAAAGTGAATATCACATATTTTAGGATGGATTTCTAGAAGGAAGCATATCTTTTTGGCTGTTATATTTTGGAAGATTGGAAGATATTTCAAAGAAGGAAATTGTCTTTAAAGATATCTTATCTTAGGAAGGTGATTCTCTTATATAAAGAGGCTGGTTTTCTAGAGAGAAATGATCTCGAAATCTCCGGATCAAGGATTCAGGAAGAATTGAAGGAAGTTTTGAAGGAAGTTTGAAAAGTTGAAGATCAAGGAAGGAAGGAAGCTAGTTTGAAGGAAAGTTGAAGGAAGTTGTAAGATTTTCTTAGTTTGGTTTGGTTTGTTGTCTTTTCTGATTGTGATTAAGGAACGCTGATTGTTTGCTAGATTGTTTGATTCAGTTATTGAGACCTTTGTGTTAAGGTTTTCTTGTTTGAATATTGATTCCTATCATATATTTTTTATTATTGTTATCATGATGATTGTTGGCAAAGTTCTTTATGCGATTCTAGGGTGATTGGCTGAAAGTTGTGGGAAAGACGATGAAAGAATGAGGCTTGACCCCAGTGGACCCTGAAAGCTCGAGCTTTTACCTTAACCGACGAACACCTCGGTCAGTCGTGGAATATCTTGACCGAGATGGAACATGAACTGAGCGAGGCGAGACCTTTCCTGATCCTTATCTGAGTTGAGGTTTCAGTTTGACAAATCCTATCCTCGTTATACCTTTCCTGGTTCAACGTAAGTCTAGGATGAGACTTACCCGGTGATTCCTTTGTTTGTATACCCAAGATCATGAGTGTTAGGTAATAAAGGTTTATTCTTTATTAGGGTTTGAGTATGCCTTTATCCCATCTTTGAGAGTTAGCTTTAGACTTACCCGGTAAAGGTTTATTCTATCCCCTTGGATGGTGTGTTGGTTGGAGATTATAGTTCCTTTCCTTAGTACCTTGAGACTTACCCGGTGAGTGGATCTTTGGTTTGGGATAGTGAGTAGTGAGACTTACCCGGTGATCTTCCCACCTTAGAAACACCTTCCCTTTGCAAACCTCAGCTTTGTCCACGTTATCTTTTGAGATCTTGAGTCGGAACCACAACTGGATGCTTTAATCTCTAGAATCCGCATTTTCTTTACCTAGTTCTTACATCATCTTTGACATCTTTGCTTTGTTTCTTGTTTTTAATTGACAACCTGAATTACCGAGCTTTGTTTCACCATAGTCTCTGTGTTAGACCGTGGAATTCTTGCTTTTATTACAATCGATCCGTACACTACGGATTCACTTTATTGCAATTATTCTTGGTATAAATATTAAAGCTTGCATACACCTTTTGGAGCGAACAAGTTTTTACCACCGTTGCCGAGGACTTGGTCAAGACCAAGTTCGGTTTCTGTTGTCTTTCGGGGCTGATGCCCTTGTTGCTATTGATTACTTTACTTGTGTGATTTTGCACGATCTTTCCTTAGGTTTATGCGAAGAACTCATGCTGGAAAGGAAATCGTTCCTTCCGATCACAAAACAAAAAGACATATAAAAGAAGATTAAAAGAAGCTAAGATGGCCGATCAAGATAATCGAGATCTTTAAGCCGAATTGAAGGAGGCATTGGAACAACTTCGCTTCAGTAAAGAAGAATTGCAGCGAGAGAGAGACGATACTAGTGCAAAAACTGAAGGGATTGAAGCTGATATGACCGCTCTACGGGCTCAGTTCTTACCTCGACCGGTCCTTGTTGCTCGACCGAGGCAAGACCTAGTCCCATTTCCACCGGCCGACATACACCTACCACCTCGGATGCCGGTGATGGTAGACCGAGATGCTCTAGGAGATCCAGCTGAGCATGATTATGAACTTCGACCGCAAGTTCTAACCATGATTCGACAATGTCAATTTGGAGGTTTGGAGAGAGAATCTCCAAATCAACATTTACAAAATTACGAGATTTTGATGGAGACTTTGAGACCATCAAGATTGGAGAATAACAATTACAAGTTAAGGCCTTTCTACTTCTCATTGAAAGTCAAGGCGCTTGCTTGATATCAATCTCTTCCGGCTGGAAAAATCAACACTTGGGAAGAGATGACGACGGAGTTTCTTACTAAGTTCTTTCCCCCATCAAAGACCACTGAATTGAGGGGTAAGATCAATGCTTTTATCATGAAAGACAAAGAAAGTTTGTCTTAGTCATGGGAGAGGTTCAAGGACCTTTTGTTGGATTGCCCTTATCATGGGATTCTAAAGATCGAGTTGCTGGAGATATACTTTAAGGGTTTGGATGGAGACACTCAATTCAAGCTCCAATTACTTTCCGCCGGCACTTTCATGGATATGCCGATAGATGAAGCTTGAGATTTCATAGAAAAACAAGCTTTATTGATAGCATGAATTATTGTCTATATTTTGGGACCTGTTTAGACGTTTTATCTTCAATAATCTGCATGTTTGTATATATATTATGTGATTATAATGTCGTTTCATCTACCTTTGCGAGAATCGAGGTCTACACCAAGTTTCGTTGTAATCGTAGGTAAAATGGCACGTTTTGCATCAAAAAGGAGCAAAAGGAGGAGCTAAGGAGTCATTGGAGCTACATTCAGGAGCTTAAGGAAGAATCCAGGAATCATGGAATTGGATTATAGATTCACTTTGGACCAGATTTGAGAGATTTCACATTCAGTTGTGATTCACCTCGGTTGACTACAGAGTCACCTCGACCGAGGTGATCCAGAGGAGCCGACTCGACCGACGCGAGCACCATGGACGCGGCAAGGATATTTTATTCTTGGCTGAGATCTTTTATTTTTGGAAGGAGGATCTTATCTATTTAGGCTGGATTTCTGAAAGGAATAAGATAATTTAGCCCATATATTTTACCTATTTTTATGGGAAGAGATCTTTCTAAGATATCTTATCTTTGGAGAGTAATTTTCCTATAAAAAGGGTTGGATTTTCCACAAATCAATATGCTGCTTACACCGAAAAACACCCGCTATCACCCGGAGACGAGCTTACACACCGGAACAGCCGCATTCCCTATAATTGGAAGATTTGAAGAACCTTTTTGAAGGTTGAAGGAAGATTGAAGGAAGGAAGTTAATAACTTTTAAAGCTTTTTGAAGGGTTTTGTAAGATTCCTTTAGATTCCCTTCATTGTTGTTAGTCTTGTTGGATTTTGATTCAAGGAACGCTTGTTGATTGATAATTGATTCAATTATTGAAGCCTTTCTCTTAAGGTTTTTTTGTTCAATTATTCTCTTTCTTCCCTTATATTTGATTATTTCTTTTATGATGATGAGTGGCTAATTTCCTTGTGTGATTCTAGGGTGATTGGCTGAAGGTTGTGGGAAAAACAATGATAGAATAATCTTAATCACAGTAGGACCCTGAAAGTTCGAGTCTTTATTCTTAACCCTAAGCATCTCGCTCAGTCGATGAACATCTCGGTCGGGGTGGAATTCTTCTGACCGAGGTGACTTACCTGATCCAAAACTGAGAGTTAAGTGTTAGAGTTTGCCAAATCCTATTCTTATTACACCTTTCCTGGTTCAATACAAGCCTAGGATGAGACTTACCCGGTGATTCCTTTGTTTGTTTACCTAAGATCATAAGTGTAGGTAATAAAGGCTTATCCTTTATTGGGGTTTGAGTGTGCTTTCATCCCATATTTGTGAGTTAGCCCGAGACTTACCCGGTAAAGGTTGATTCTATTCCCTTAGTTGGAGTGTTAGTTTGAGGTTATAGTTCTTTTCCTTAATTCCTTGAGACTTACCCGGTAATAGGAGTTACGGTTTGGGATTAGTGAGTAGTGAGACTTACCCGGTGATTTATTCCAATTTAGTAACACCTTCCCTATGCAAAATCTCAGTTTTGTCCGCTTATCTTTAGATCTTGAGTTGGAACCACAACTAGATGTTTTAATCCCTAGAATTGTATATTTCCTTTATTGACTTTTTATCATCTTTGATTGTTTTAATCGCTTTTGTGGTTAGTAGTGGCATTGACAAACCTTTACCTGCTTTGTTTCACTAAGTTCCTGTGATCGATCCCTGGAATTTCTTGCTTTTTACTACGATTGACCCGTACACTGCGGGTTCGCATCCTTGTTTTAAGCTTACATCTAGGGTTATAAATTTAAAGCTTGCACACACCGTTTGGAGCGAACAAGTTTTTTGTGCCGTTGCCGGGGACTTGGTCTAGACCGAGCCGGTTGCGGTTTGGTTTCGGGGCACTTGCCCCCTGTTTCTACTAACCACTCTACTTGAGTGACTTTCGCAGGTTCTTTTTCTTAGGTTTATGCGAAGAACCCGCGTTGGGAAGGAAATCGTTCCGTACGATCCCGAACCAGAAACGAGATACAAAAGACGCTTGAGAGAAGCGAAGATGGCCGACCAAGACAATCGTGATCTTGAGGCCGAATTGAAGGAGGCGTTAGAACAGCTACGCTCAGCAAGGAAGAACTAAGATTGGAGAGGGAAGAAACTCGCGCAAGGACTGAAGCGATCGAAGCAGATATGGCAGCTGTACGAGACCAGTATCTACCTCGACCGAACCCTGATCCTCGACCGAGGCAAGACCCCGCTCCAAACCCTCAACCGAAGCAGAATCCAGTACCTGTCGCCCCGGCCGAGATACTTCCACCTCGGATGCCAGTCCGAGATGTTCTTTTTGCAGGTACCCCACAAACCCTAGGACAGAGGATGGACCCCAATCAAAAACTGAGGCGTCCAGGAGTCGACCTAGGTGATCCAGCGGACCATGATTATGAACTTCGACCGCAAGTTCTTTCCATGATTCGCCAATGCCAGTTTGGAGGGATAGAGAGGGAATCTCCGCATCAACATCTACAAAACTATGAGATCTTGATGGAGACCTTAAGACCTTCAAGGCTGGAAAACAACAATTACAAGCTAAGGCCTTTCTACTTTTCTTTGAAAGATAGAGCTCTTACTTGGTATCAATCTCTTCCTCCAGGAAAAATCAGTACTTGGGAGGAGATGACTACGGAATTCTTGACTAAATTCTTTCCCCCCTCTAAAACCGCTGAAATGAGAGGGAAGATTAATGCATTCATCATGAAGGACAAGGAGAGCTTGTCCAAGTCATGGTAGAGATTTAAAGATATTCTTTTGGATTGTCCATATCATGGGATTCCAAAGATAGAGTTGTTGGAGATATACTTCAAGGGACTGAACGGAAGCACCGAGTTCAACCTTTAACTACTATCTGCCGGCATGTTCATGGACATGCCGATTGACGAAGCTTGGGAGTTCATAGAGAAGCAAGCTCTGCACATGGAAAAATACTCCCACCAAGGAGCTGAAGGTGGAGTTAAAAGAGTCAACTTTCAAGATGCTCCGCCTAACAACAATCAACTCACGTCTTTGAAGAATGACGTGAAGCAATTGAAGGAACTCTTAGTTACTCAAACCAAGAAGGAATATCAAGGATCAAGGAACAACAATGGATACCGTAACAACAACGGTTCCCGGAACAACAACTACAACAACAATAGAGGATCTAACAACAATAATTGGAGGGCAAACTACCAAAATTCGGGTAACAATCATTCTAACTCCAATTCGAACGATTCCTCTAATCCTTTCCTCTCTTCCTCTTCTTCTTCTACTCCATTAAAGAGCCAGGAGCAAGGATCGAGTTCATCCCAGCCAGAAAAGAAAGACGTAGTGTTGGAGGCCATCTTAATCAAGCTAAGCTCTATGGAGACATCCATGACTTCATTGTCGAAGGCACAAAAAGCCTTAGAACAACAATTCTTCAACAAGGCGAATGAAGCGCCAAGAGATCCAGGGAAGCTTCCAGCAAGAACGGAAAGCAACCCTAAGGGCCAGATTATGGCCATAACGACGAGGAGTGGACTGAAGATTGCAGATCCAGTGCCTCGGTCGATGCCAGTACAGATGAAGACCACCTCGGTCCAGGTACAGTCGAAGAACACTTCGGTCGAGATGCCAACCGAGGTGGAGCCACAGAAAGCAGAGGAGAAAACTGAAGTTTATATTCCACCTCCTGCATATAAACCACCACTTCCATTACCCCAGTCGAGGGCTAGAGCACATCTAGACAAACATTTTGGTAAGTTCCTTGACTTGATGAATAAACTACACATTAATATTCCATTCCTTGATGCTATTCTAGGGATGCCCGCCTATGGAAAGTTCTTGAAAGAGATTCTATCAAGGAAGAGGAAGCTGGAAGACTTTGGTGAAGTAAGGATGACATCTAAATCCTCGGAGCTTATTCAAATCATGAAAGAGAAGATGCCACCCAAGTTAAGAGATCCTGGCTCATTTTGCATTCCCATTCAAGTTGGGGATGTCACTTGTGAAGCCTTATGTGATCTAGGAGCCAACGTGAGCATCATTCCGCTGGAGCTATGTGTTAAGATCGGACTTGGAGAACCCAAGCCGGTTAAGATAAGGTTATACATGGCGGACCGCTCCATTACCCATCCCGTGGGCATTCTGGAAGACGTTCCGGTTAAGTTAGGTAACTTCTATTTACCTATAGACTTTGCTGTGGTTGATATTCCCGCAGATTATCCTATTCCTATCATTCTCGGGAGGCCATTTCTAGCAACTTCGGGTTGCAATGTGGATTGTAAGAACGCCAAGCTAAAGTTCAATATTGGCGGAGATGAAGTGGAACTCGCATTACTTGCGGCTATGAAAGGAGAACAGCTAGGAGATGATATCTTCAACATCTATGATGAAGAAGAATCAAGAGAATTGGTGAGCTCTATCCTTATTAACGATCCACTTGAAAAAGTTATTAGTTTTAGTTTAATGGAGGAAGGTATAGATGCTTCTTGTGATGTAGATATACAGAGCTTAAAGGCACTAGAAGAAGATCCAGGAGCTAAAACTGAAAGACTAATCCAGGAGAAGAAGATCTCCAGTTTCGGTTCCAGTTGCAGTACCTCGACCGAGGCACTTTCTGAACCGAGCAAGGTGACTGAAGAACATCTCAGTCAACCTCTCTGGACCTCGACCGAGGTCGAAAGCGAGATGATGTCAACTGAGACTTCTGAAAGTCCAGTTCTTCAATCTGGTCCACTGGAAGGAGGAAGCAAGGATCCCCCTCAGAAAGCACCCCCAGTTGTGGAGCTTAAACAACTCCCAAATCACTTGAGGTATGTTTTTCTTGGACCGGATTCTACTTATCCCGTTATTGTTAGTGCTTTCCTCTCCGAATCTGAATTGTTTAAACTAATGCATGTCTTGAGAAAGCATCAAAAGGCTTTGGGTTATACTATAGATGATCTTATTAGCATTAAGCCTTCTTTCTGCATGCATAGAATTCTAATGGAGGACGATCATAAGACTTCAGGAGAACCTCAAAGACGGTTAAATCCGATCATGAAAGAGGTTGTGAAGAAAGAAATTCTTAAGTTGTTGGATGCAGGTATCATATATCCTATCTCGGACAGCAAATGGGTTAGCCCAGTACATGTAGTTCCGAAGAAAGGAGGGATGACCGTTGTGACGAATAAGAACAACGAGTTAATCCCAACTAGGACCGTCACGGGCTGGAGGGTTTGCATCGACTATAGGAAGCTGAACGTGGCCACCCGGAAGGACCATTTTCCACTTCCCTTCATTGATCAAATGCTCGAGCGGTTGGCCCAACTTTCACACTTCTGCTATTTAGACGGCTATAGTGGTTTCTTCCAGATTCCTATCCATCCGGATGATCAAGAGAAGACCACCTTCATTTGTCCATGGGGGACATTCGCTTATAGGAGGATGCCATTTGGATTATGCAATGCACCTGCTACCTTCCAGCGATGCATGATGGCCATCTTTTCCGAGTATATAGAGGAGATCATGGAGGTATTTATGGATGATTTTTCAGTATATGGTTCCTCTTTTGATGATTGCCTATCTAACCTTTCTCTAGTATTACAAAGATGTGAAGACACTAATCTTGTCTTGAATTGGGAGAAGTGTCATTTTATGGTTAATGAAGGCATTGTGCTAGGACACCTCGTTTCTAATCGAGGTATTGAGGTCGATCGCGCTAAGATCGAAACTATTGAGAAACTCCCTCCTCCTTGTTCTATTAAAGGTGTGAGGAGTTTTCTCGGGCATGCAGGTTTCTAAAGGAGATTCATCAAGGACTTCTCGAAGATTTCTAAACCTCTAACTAACCTCTTGAATAAAGATGTTGTTTTTGAGTTTTCGCATGAGTGTCTTGATGCATTTTACAGGATTAAGGAAGCGTTGATCTCCGCTCCCATTATCCAGCCCCCGGATTGGACCTTGCCCTTTGAGATTATGTTTGATGCTAGTGATGTGGCAGTAGGAGCGGTGCTTGGACAAAAAAAGGATGGGCGGACCACCGCCATCTACTACGCTAGCAAGACGCTAGATGAAGCTCAACGTAACTACGCCACCACCGAGAAGGAGCTATTGGCGGTCGTATATGCTTTTGAGAAATTTCGTTCTTACTTAGTAGGGGCGAAAGTCATTGTCTACACCGACCATGCAGCCATTCGTTACTTACTTGCTAAGAAGGATGCCAAGCCACGCCTTATTCGATAGATTCTGTTGCTTCAAGAGTTTGACCTAGAGATCCGCGATAAGAAGGGATCCGAAAATTCTGTTGCGGATCACCTCAGCCGGTTACCTCCATCTTCACGCGAGAAGGACGACCCACCCATAGACGATTAATTCCCCGATGAGCACTTGCACTTGTTGGAGCATTTGATAGACTTACTTGTCTTACCCCATGATGAGGGTGAAGTATGGGGCAAGGACATCTCCCATCACGCATAGAGATGCCGTACGGTCCAGCTAGCGACCTTAAATCAAGCGCTTCTTGGGAGGCAATCCAAGGTATTGCTTTCGTTTCCATTTTTCTAGTCTAGTTTAGATAGTTTGCTTTTGCTTTGCTTTGTTTTGTTTTTGGCGTCCTAGACAGACAACAGGTGACATCTAAGGAAGGAATACAACCCAGGAGCACAACTGGAAGGACAAAAGTTCGAGAATTTGAGAAGACGGAGTTTGACTAAGACACATCTCGGTTGTTGTCACAGCACCTCGACCAAGATAATTCTTGAGCAACCGAGGCGATTAGGGTTTCTGAAGATTCACCTCGGTCCGTACACCTTGGTCCAGTCGAGACCATCTCAAGCGAGGTGACAACAGTTCTAGAAAAGGGTATAAAAGGGGCTGAAGATTTCTCTCTCTTCTCTTTACCCTCTTCTTGACCGCGGCGCATTTTCCACCTCGCTCCTCCGTTCATCGCTCATTTTCGACGATTCTTGCTTCCAAACTGAGAGGAAAGGATAGAGGATCGCATTGCAAGCACCAATCTGCAGAAAGAACGAACCGAATCGACCGAATCGGGGTAAAAATAAAAAAAACCCTAACTCCCCTCTTTTCCACTGTTTCCTTTCGATTGGGCTTTGGTTGCCCCTGCATTTGTTGAGAAAAGGATTAAGTACCCCATAGGAACCTTTGGTAGTTGGGGGAAAAGAACTGGATTTTTGAGGGAATCAATCGAGCAGTTTTTTGCCTCGGTCAAGTCGGCCTGTGCCTCGGTCGAGGTGTTCTACAGAGTTGTCAGGGCGACCGAGGTGGTCTGACAGGTCATAGTAGTTATGAGTTCTGACAGGCAGTTGGTCATGAGGGACAGATCTTCTCCTTCTCCTTCTTCTGCTTCCCACCGTACTAGACCGGTGATCCACGAGAGACACCAGATCGATTATGACCGCATAACGGCCCGTCCAGTGATTGCACCCAGCTTCCTGGACATTTCAGCTTTTGACTGCCTCCACGTTGATGATGATCTGAGGCGTATGATTTCTGCTGTGGGGCTGGAGCAGTTCACAAAGATCAGAGCTCCGGCCTATCTAGAGCCGACCCTGGAGTTTGTCAGCTCCTTTACCTACTTGCCTACCGAGCGCGTCGTGAAGTACCGGTTGATGAACCGAAACTACTTGGTTCCTTTAGATCACTGGTGGGATATCTTTGGCTTCCCGACCCCGACTGTTGCTGATTTTCCCTCCCGAGCTGTAGCTAGGGAGTTCTAGGGACAGATAGCTCACGTGGTTGAGCATGCTGACAGATGGAGACATGGAGATTCCAAGGAGAGGGTTATATTCCATCTTGCTTTTAGACTGGCCCACAGGATTTTCAGTGAGACTCTTATGGCGCGTACTGAGATGCCCCAGAAGGTCAGACAGGGCAAGCTTCTGAGTTTATATTGCATGGTGACTGGAGGAGTCCCAGATTTTGGGTTGATGCTGGCAGAGGACTTGCATAGGATAAAGGCAAAGGGGAAGGGCGACATCTGCTGTGGAGGTATTGTGACTCATATAGCGAGTTACATGGATATGGACCTCAATGCTTGTACCATGGTGGCGGTTGACAAGCCGTTTGGACTTCAGGAGATGATCACTCGGAGGATACTGGTTCCCCGAGGACTTACTACGCCATATGTGGGGATGCCATGGGAGCCGACTGCACCACAAGGGATCAGATGGTCAGCTCAGTTCTCCGTATTTGATCCACACTACTAGTAGACTGCGTGGATTCCACTGATGGAGGATGCTAGAGAGGCAGCAGCTGTAGCAGCTCAGGGACCAGCGGAGGAGGACGAGGTTGAGGATGATGATGATGATGATGTTGTTGAGGGTGGTGGTGTTCCTATGGATACGGGCACGGATACGGCTGGGACTAGTACGCCGGTCATCGATTTGGATGATGACGAGACTGAGGAGGAGCCGACTGCAGCACCAGCACGTCCCGCTAGGCGTAGGGTACGCCGGCAGAGGGATCCACTTGCTCACCGTCAGATCGACGATCTGACGGATCAGATGATTGATTCCTATGCTGCCATGTCCCTAGAGATCCGAGAGATGCAGGAGAGACTACACTACCAGCACGTGATGGCTGAGATTCAGTTTCAGCATGTCATGGGCTATCCTTTCGACCCATCTCAGCACCCGTATGCGCCACCACCACCACCACCGGATCGTGATTATTGAGAGCTTGCAGGATTTTCTTTCTTTATTTATTATGCAGCTCAGCTATGTGCGGTGAGTACTTTATGTTCTAGACTTATTTTGACCCATTGGGACAATGTGTCCCAAGTATGGGGTATTTTGATGCATTATTTGACTGTGGATGATTGTATGCTACTTTGACGGATATTTATGATCTTATTATGCTCTATTTGCTTATCTGAGATTTCATGCATGCATACAGGTTGTTTGATTGAGAAAAACGTAAAAAACTGGAAAGAAAGTTTTTTTTATGACCTCGACCGAAGTGATTCCGGGCAAACGAGGTTCCTCACCTCGGTTGACTTAGAAAATCTCGACCGAGGTGGTTTAACTGAAATTTTCCAAAACGATTTTTGTGCTTTTTATCTGGATATGACCTCAGTGAAGACTTTGTTTGCTGACTAGTTTTGAAATCTTTATATGTTTGAAAGGTTTTATGATATGTTTAAGTTGCTAAATGCTTTGTTTGAAATTTTTGGCATGTTTAATACTTTGTCCTTATCAAAATTATGTTGAATTTAAAGGTTGACACCACATTATGAGTTCTCTCACTTTCTTCCTGGAAAGACCAAGGCAATTCATTCTTTTCTCTTCTTCTTCTTAATCATGCTTAGCCCCTCATATACATATTTGCCTCCCTTTACCTATCCGGGAATTTAGAAGCAAGAAAGTGAAAAGCAGGTGAAAGAAAAGTTGAGAAGTTAGCTGGAAGTGAAAGTGTTAGAAAGTAATAAATAGGTTTGGGGAAGTCAATCATGATGATGAGTAACTCGGCACCATTCACATAGCCGGGTGTTTGTGTCTTGCCAAAGTCGGATTGAGCGATATTCCTAACGGGTCATGGTATGTGCATCAAGGGTTTGATGCATCTCAAGAAATTAATGATTGCTGATTTCCTAGGCTTCGATTATTGTGCACCTCTGTCCATGCATCCCAAAAAGTAAAGTAAAAAAAGGAAAAGTGTGAAATAAGCAAAGCTTATTGGTGGATGATGTTGAAAGTCAAGTGAAAGTGAAGTGATATCCTTTTCCCGGATTCTAGCACCACATTACCTTCTATACATCCCTACCCTACACGTTTCTTGACCTTTCTTTTGGGAAGCCCTTGAGACCTCGAGCTTGTTGATTGACTTAGTGGTTTAAACTAGATTATACATGATTAATTTCGATAATTATGATTTATTATGCAT
Source organism: Fagopyrum homotropicum (assembly GCA_033239125.1). NCBI lineage: Eukaryota > Viridiplantae > Streptophyta > Magnoliopsida > Caryophyllales > Polygonaceae > Fagopyrum > Fagopyrum homotropicum. The sequence continues at coordinate 88,700,621 of BSWB01000006.1, forward strand.
TCTATGATTTTATGCAAAGATGAACAACTTTCTTATATTTATAAAATGTTTTAAGCATATTTTGATTTTAAATTCCATAAAGTATTCTCTTAGAGTGATCTATGATTGTAGCACACCATTAAAATGTTTTGAAGGACTTTTTCATTGATCTTCATGACTAATAATCCACTCTATCTTGTATTTTATATTCGGAACTTGCTTGGGGACAAACAAGGGCTAAGTATGGGGTATTTTGATAGCATGAATTATTGTCTATATTTTGGGACCTGTTTAAACATTTTATCTTCAATAATCTGCATGTTTGTATATATATTATGTGATTATATTATCGTTTCATCTACCTTTGCGGGAATCGAGGTCTACACCAAGTTTCGTTGTAATCGTAGGTAAAATGGTACGTTTTGCATCAAAAAGGAGCAAAAGAAGCTAAGGAGTCATTGGAGCTACATTCAGGAGCTTAAGGAAGAATCCAGGAATCATGGAATTGGATTATAGATTCACTTTGGACCAGATTTGAGAGATTTCACATTCAGTTGTGATTCACCTCGGTTGACTACAGAGTCACCTCGACCGAGGTGATCCAGAGGAGCCGACTCGACCGAGGCGAGCACCATGGACGTGGCAAGGATATTTTATTCTTGGCTGAGATCTTTTATTTTTGGAAGGAGGATCTTATCTTTTTAGGCTGGATTTCTGGAAGGAAGAAGATAATTTAGCCCATATATTTTACCTATTTTTATGGGAAGAGATCTTTCTAAGATATCTTATCTTTGGAGAGTAATTTTCCTATAAAAAGGGTTGGATTTTCCACAAATCAATATGTTGCTTACACCGAAAAACACCCGCTATCACCCGGAGACGAGCTTACACACCGGAACAGCCGCATTCCCTATAGTTGGAAGATTTGAAGAACCTTTTTGAAGGATGAAGGAAGATTGAAGGAAGGAAGTTAATAGCTTTTAAAATTTTTTTGAAGGGTTTTGTAAGATTCCTTTAGATTCCCTTCATTGTTGTTAGTCTTGTTGGATTTTGATCCAAGGAACGCTTGTTGATTGATAATTGATTCAGTTATTGAATCCTTTCTCTTAAGGTTTTTTTGTTCAATTATTCTCTTTCTTCTCTTATATTTGATTATTGCTTTCATGATGATGAGTGGCTAATTTCCTTGTGTGATTCTAGGGTGATTGGCTGAAGGTTGTGGGAAAAACAATGATAGAATAATCTTAATCACAGTAGGACCCTGAAAGTTCGAGTCTTTATCCTTAACCCTAATCATCTCGCTCAGTCGATGAACATCTCGGCCGGGGTGGAATTCTTCTGACCGAGGTGACTTACCTGATCCGAAATTGAGAGTTAAGTGTTAGAGTTTGCCAAATCCTATTCTTATTACACCTTTCCTGGTTCAATACAAGCCTAGGATGAGACTTACCCGGTGATTCCTTTGTTTGTTTACCTAAGATCATAAGTGTAAGTAATAAAGGTTTATCCTTTATTGGGGTTTGAGTGTGCTTTCATCCCATCTTTGTGAGTTTGCTTGAGACTTACCCGGTAAAGGTTGATTCTCTTCCCTTAGTTGGACTGTTAGTTTGAGGTTATAGTTCTTTTCCTTAATTCCTTGAGACTTACCCGGTAATAGGAGTTACAGTTTGGGATTAGTGAGTAGTGAGACTTACCCGGTGATCTATTCCAATTTAGTAACACCTTCCCTATGCAAAATCTCAGCTTTGTCCGCTTATCTTTAGATCTTGAGTTGGAACCACAACTAGATGCTTTAATCCCTAGAATTGCATATTTCCTTTATTGACTTTTTATCATCTTTGATTGTTTTAATCGCTTTTGTTGTTAGTAGTGGCATTGACAAACCTTTACCTGCTTTGTTTCACTAAGTCCCTGTGATCGACCCTTGGAATTTCTTGCTTTTTACTACGATTGACCCGTACACTGTGGGTTCACATCCTTGTTTTAAGCTTACATCTAGGGTTATACATTTAAAGCTTGCACACACCGTTTGGAGCGAACATTTATACATGGAGAAATATTCGCATCAAAGAGTTGAAGATGGAGCAAGGAGAGTTAGCTTTCAAGATACAACATCAAATGTTTCTCAACTCACCTCGCTCAGCAATGAAGTCAAGGCATTGAAGGAGTTTTTAGTAGGTCAAACGAAGAAGGAGCAAGATGTTGGATACCAGGGAGAGGAAATTATCAAGGGCCGCGGAACAACAACAATTACAACAACAAAAACAGAAATTCCAACAACCATTGGAGATTGAATCAACAAAATTCCGGTAACCCTTATTCTCATGTTGAAAATGCTCTCAACGCTCCATCTTCCTCTTCTTCTACTCCATTGAGAAGCTAGGAGCCTGCATCAAGCTCATCCCAACCACCGAAGAAACCGGACGCTGTACTGAAAGATATATTGATCAAGCTCAATGATAGCATGTACTATAGTCTATATTTTGGGATTGGTTTGGACGTTTTATCTTCATAAATCTGCATGTATGGATGTGCATTCTTTGTTCATTATGTTGTTTTGTTTACCTTTTGTTCGCCTCAAAGTGTGCGTGCAAATAAGCTTTAAATTATTAAAACTGAAATTAAGCAAGCGAACCCGCAGTGTACAGATCGGCGTAGTAGAGGAGGAATTCCAGAATATCGAACTCTGGGATTTGGGGGATCAAATTCAGTTCACTAATTATCGAGCAAGTAAAGTATAAGCTTTGCAAATATATTGGGAAAACAACAATCCTAAAGATCTAGGTATCCAATTGTGGCAATCGATTCAAGATATTCTATAGATATAAGGACAGAGTGGAGGTTGCAAAGGTATAACTAATGTAAGGTTGAGTACGGTGAAGTTCCAAAACCTTATATGTCTAAACCAAGGACTCTCTCTATAAAGGTTGTTGAGGCTGCAGTATAGAAAGGATCTAAAGTTAAGAATTAATCTCAAATAACCATGCCAAAACCCAAGGAATCAAATATAGGCTAAGACGGTTAAGGTTGTGACACTCGAAGCCGAAATAGAGGATGTTGAGTCTCACTACTACCTAGGAAATTCAAGCCAAGGCTAGGTTAAAGCTAATCTTTAACTTTGGATTAAAGCAAAAGCAAAGGTCGTAAAACAGAGGAAATCACGGCTAGATCTTGAAGAACCACGGCCGTGGTTTTCAAGAACAGACCGTGGAAAAGGCTGTGAACGAGTTTTCTCACACTCTCAGGGTCCAATCTGTTTATGATCGATCTATCATCACCTAAGCCACAACTATCAACCCTTCACCTTAGAATTGCTAAAGGGTTTTAGCCAATAGTCATAGTCATTGAATCAAATATCAATTTAAGAAGAAAGAAAGATAAAAACCCTCGAAAACTCAATAACCAATCAATGTCAATCTCAAATCCGAACAATAAAGTAGTATGTTTAATGAATTCAGAATATAGAACAAGAATCCTCACAACAATCTTAGGGAACAATGAAGAACGGAGTGTCAATCCGTCTCCGAAAGCAAAAACCCTAAGAAAATCTCCAAAGTACGCAATCTTCAATATCGTGTCTTTCACAAGCCACACTCCAAAATCTCCGATCTTTCATCTCAACTCTCCACCAAATTGCAAGCGAAGGTCAAAATGAAACGCTAAGAAACCATCCTCGAAACTCCCTTCTCAAGCCTTCTTATAGAGTGAAATAGGGTTACGAGAAAAGCCCAATAACCGTCGCTGACGTGGCAAACATGACACGTCACTTCTTCATGGAAATCACGCTCTAGTACAAGTTTCCACGGCCGTGGTTTAGGGCGTGCAACTTTCTGTTGTTCTCCAAAATCACTTTCTACGAACCAAGCCCCTTACCACGGTCGTAATTTAGGGCGTGGACTTCAAAAGTCTTCTTGAAAGCCTTTGTTTCGTGATGTTCTTCACTCATGCTCCTTCCTTAGCTTCTCCAAAGCATCTCCTTGACCTCTAGCATGATCAAATACTCCTTTCCTTCCACATTTTGCTCCAATTCAAACCTTTATTCACCTATAAACAAAACAAAGATAGTGTAGATCTTTATAACGACAAAATAGGTGAATGTGCTAATAAATGCTTCAAACTCATATCCATGTACAAAAGAGGGAAAAACAATCAAAACAAGTGCCTAAAATATAGTCATATTTCATGCTAACAAAATACCCCATACTTGTCACTTGCTTGTCCCCAAGCAAGATTTTCAAAAGCTTAGAACATAAGGTAGAATGAAATATGAATGCAAAACAAAACAAAATAATCTTTTTGGTAATGTGCTTCTAATCAAAAGATCATCCTCAAATCTTGCTTCATTCGTCCATGAAAACGTTCATATACATAATCCAAAATATGCAAAGCAAAGGAACATCATAAATTGCCTAAACTTCAACACAAGCATCATTACCTTTAACCATTGTCAAAATCAAGCATGTGAAACTTCAATTTTGATCACCAAGTCAAATAGCATTCTTATGATCTCAAGGACTTTCAAGTAAGGTCAAGAATACGGAAAGGGGTGGGAAACTTGTAAAGGGATGTGGTGTATGAATCCGGGAAGAAGGAACAACACAACTCTTTTCTTTTTACCATTTGCACTAACCACCAACTTAGAGCTTTGCTCTATACTTTTTACACATAATTTTTCGACTTTACTTTTAGAGTTATGGACAGCGGTGCACAAAAACCGAACCCTAGGAGATTGGCATTTCTCAATTTTGAGATGCCTCAAACCCTTGATGCACATACCATAATCCGTTATGAATATCGCTCAATCCGAATTTGGCAAGCCACAAACACCCGGCTATGTGAATGGTGCCGAGTTACTCATCATCAAGATTGACTTCACCAAACCTATATTTTCTATACTTTGAATGCAAACAATTGCTTTCATGGCCCTCCCACATCAAACATGCCAAAATCAACTCTTCCGAAATCCCGGATAGGTAAAGGAGGCAAATATTTTCATTGAGGGGCTAAATGATCAAAGAAAGAAGTAAGAAAATCGAGGTGTCTTAATCATCTCATAAAGAAGTATAAGAACTTATATTGTGATTTCAACCTTCATTTCTCAATATGATTTAGATAAAAACTTTCACATTATGAAACTTGCAAGAAAGGATAAACAACATACTCAATCTCTTCTCGATTCATAATGCAATTTAACCATATAAATGTCATCAAAAACTCATTCCACAAGTAGATTTATCGTAGAAATCATCTCTAATCTTAGAAGCACAAAAATTTTCAAAATTTTCAAAATTTTCAAATTTTTATGGGTTTTTCAAAGCCTTTTTCATGCAATTCAATAATAACACGTGTGACAAATAAACGAAACATGCAAGTGTTCATAGACATAAGCAAAGGAAAGTGAATCGAGTTATTACAAACAAGAACCCCACCCCATACTTGACATACACATTGTCCTCAATGTTCAAAAGAAATAAAGAACGAAAAGAAACAAAGGAAACTCACTAATGGCGGTAGAGCGGCTCTAACCGGTGGATCATCTCATCTTCACTGTGAAGGAGATGGCGGGAATGGATAGAAGTCGGAGCTGAAAGGCCGCCCAAACTGCTGGCGGTAGACGTCCCTCAAGATCCGGGCATTCTCCTGGCGCTCCACGTCGTGAGCCTGATGATGGACCTCCAAGTCTCCTACTCTCCTGGAAAGGTCATCCGCCCAATCTTGTAGCTGCAAATACCAAGCTGGCGGCTGGCCATACCATGAAGGCGCATCTTGAGGCAGTGTCTGTGCAACTAGTGGATGATCATACCATGGAGGAGGAACTCCCATCCATGGCAGCTACGCTCCATACCAAGTAGGTGGGGTATCCATCCATGCCGGCCTCTCACTCACACTAGCCCGGCGTGAGGAAGAAGAACGGGAAGGTCTAGACGGGCGGGGGAATCTCTTAGGCGGCTCCGGGAAGTCCGCCGGCTGATCCGGGAATGTGCCAAAGTCATGTTCAGCGCCTCCTGCATCCTGATCATCTCCTCCTCCCATATCCTCATCATCATCCTCAGCTGGAACCTCATCAGGCACATATGGAGGAGCTACTAGTCTATTGGCATGCATCGGTACGAAAGTCTCCTTCCAATTGTGACGGCCTAGCATGATAGAATACTCGGGAAGTCATGGGATGTCCCTACCACCTCTCTCCTCCCAAGGCATGATGGCGGTAGGTGGAGCACGGTGGCGGGGAAAGATGATCCCTCTAGGCATAAGCCCATTGAGACCCAAAGGTCTCGCCGCTATCCTAGTGCAACCGGAGTAGTCAATGCCCAGCTGGTTGGCGATGTTAGTCACCATACCCCCATAACCTATATTCTCGGCCCTTTTGTTCTTCAACTTACTAATGGTAGAGGCTAGTAGGATGGCACAATCTGCGGAAGTACCGGTGAGCATGCAATAGAAGAGGAAAACTTCATCGGTCTTAATCTTTTGTGGTGTTTCGGTCCTAGGGAAAAGGCATTCTGAAAGGACTCTATGGGCTATCTTCAAGGCTAAGTGGTATATGAGTTTATCCTTGGTGTCGGCCGGTTGCCAACGATCCTCACTAGCATAAATCATAGCAATATCTTCCCAAAAGTCTTTGGCATACACTCCCCCTGAAAACCTTCCATTAAAACTCTCATGAAACCCAAAGAAGGTTCCAAACTGAACTATGGAGAACTCATAGTTTTGCTTCATCAACCTAAAAGACACCGTTCGGTTAACGGTGCTATGCTCAAAGGAAGTTACAAAGTCCCTTGTTATCTCCTCATAAGCATCTTCCCTAATGGTTGAGAAGATGATCAATCCGACTCTATCCAAGAGCCAAGTCAAATCATTCACTACATTGAGCTCTTCAAGCTCCTCTAGGACAAGGTACCTAGGTCCTATTATCGGTCTCTTTGAAATCTTTTCCATGGCTCCTTCATAATCCTCATGGATTCTAGGGATTCTAGGAGGTGGTGGTGATGGTGGTTCACTAGGAGGGGGTAGGGAAGAAGAGGAACTATCACCTTTCTGCTTCTTGTTTCTACTTGAATTCCGTCTAAACATCTTCACTCAAAAACAAAAAATTCCACGGTCTGTTCTTGGAATTCCACGGCCGTGGAAATGTATGGACCCGTGGATTTGCTTTGTCTCTCTCAAAATTCAGCAGATTCACACCAAATTCAACATTCGCAGCCCTAGACTAATTCTAAATCCAATTTCGTCCAGTTCTCCTATAATCTTGCAAGGAAATTAAACCAAATTGACCAAGAAGAGAATAGAGAATAAAACCGAGGTTTCGATTTGAAAAATCCAAAATCCTTCTCCAATGTGGATTGTTCACTCAGTTTGATGCTTGGATCTTGTAGATGATTGAAAATGCTCCATTTTTGGTTGAAGAATCGATTGAATCGGACTCTAGACGAAGAATTACGGGATGAGAGAAGTGGCCGGCGATTTTGGGCGTGGAAGGTGAGGATGGATGTGTTTTTGTGAAAGAAAGAAGTTTATATAGTGGCCTTAAATTTTTGGAAAACCACGGTCAGTGAGGTGTTCCACGGCCGTGGTTTTGGCCGTGGAATTCTCTAATCTGTGCCAAAAATTCTAGTTTCGTCATTCTTTCCAACGTTTCCTTCCTTGCTTTGCCCATTCTTTATTCCTACATCCAAAAACATAACATACCGGGAGGTATCGAGGGGAAAACAAAACAAAAACAACTAAACTAAACTAATCCAAGAAAGAAAAACAAAAACGCAAATGCAATACCTTGGGTTGCCTCCCAAGAAGCACTTTGTTTTGGGTCCGTAACTAGACCATTCCTGAGTTTATTCGAGGATAACCGGAGCGATTTCCTCAGCTTGGAGCTCCGGTGAATACTTCTTAAGTCGTTGGCCATTCACCTTGAAACATCCGCACTTTTCACCCCATACTTCAACTGCGCCATGGGGAAAAACACGTTTAATCAAATAAGGTCCAGTCCAACGAGATTTAAGCTTACCTGGAAAGAGCCAAAGTCTCGAATTGAAGAGGAGAACTTGATCTCCTTCTTTGAGGTCATTTGGAATGATATGCTTATCATGCCAACGCTTTGCCCTTTCTTTGTAAATCTTTGCGTTCTCATAGGCGTTCGAGTGGAGTTCTTCAAGCTCGTTAAGGTCCAAGAGGCACTTCTCCCCTGCTTCGTTTATGCCGAAGTTCAACCACTTCACAACCCAGTACGCCTTGTGTTCTAGCTCCACCGGGAGATGACAAGACTTCCCATACACAAGGTTGTATGGTGTTGTACCTATTGGATTTTGTATGCAATCCTATACGCCCATAATGCATCATGTAGTTTCAAAACCCAATCCTTCCTTGTCTTTGACACCGTCTTCTCAAAGATGCCCTTGATCTCTCTATTCGAAATTTCCACTTGCCCACTTGTTTGTGGATGGTAGGGAGTGGCGATCTTGTGAGTCACCCCATACTTAGCTAGTAGAGCTTAAAATCGTCAGACAATGAAGTGTGAACCTCCGTCAGTAATGATGGTCCGTGGTGTCCCAAACCTTAGGAAAATAGTTTTATTAAAGAACTTGACAACAACCATGGCATCATTAGTTGGAGAGGCAATAGCTTCAACCCATCTCGAAACATAATGTACAACTAGAAGTATGTATTGGTTTCCGCAAGATGATGGGAAAGGTCCCATGAAGTCGACTCCCCAAACATCGAAGATTTCCACCTCCTGAATGTTGTTGAGCGGCATCTTGTTTCTCCTAGAGATATTTTATGTTCTTTGACAAGTATCGCAGCAGGAAACAAAGGTTTGCACATCCTTTAAATAAAGTAGGCCAAAAGAATCCGTATTGCAATACCTTAGCGCTAGTTTTATTGGAACTAGCGTGTCCTCCACAAGGAAGTGAATGACAATGATGAATGACGCTTTGCATTTCGTCTTCCGGCACACATCTCCTAATGATGCCGTCGTGACCTCTTTTGAAGAGTAGAGGTTCATTCCAAAAGTATTGCCGGACATCACTAAAGAACTTCTTTCTTTGTGGATAGGATAGTCCGGTAGGTATTTCCTGACAAACCAAGTAATTTACAAAATCAGCAAACCAAGGTTCGTTACCTGTAGAATTCTTGTCGATGCACTTTTCCATGATTTGTAAGTGTTCGTCCGGGAAGGAGTCATCAAAGGGTAGATCTTCGTCTTCGATGTGTGGTAGACGACTCAAATGATCCGCAACAGAATTTTCCGAGCCTTTCTTGTTGCGGATCTCTAGATCGAATTCTTGTAGGAGAAGAATCCATTTAATCAGCCTCGGTTTCGCATCCTTCTTGGTGAGCAAATACCAGATTGTTGAATGGTCCGTGTATACAATCAACATCGCTCCTACAAGATAAGAACGAAACTTTTCAAATGCATATACAATGGCTAAAAATTCTTTCTCCGTTGTGGCGTAGTTGAGCTGCGCTTCATCTAGCGTCTTGCTAGCATAATAGATGGCATGAGGGCGGCCTTTCTTCTTTTGCCCAAGCATCGCTCCAACAGATACGTCACTTGCGTCACACATAACCTCGAACGGGAGATTCCAGTCCGGAAGTTGGATACTTGGGGGTGAGATGAGAGCTTCCCGGATCTTATAGAAAGCGTTGAGACATTCCTGCGAAAAATCAAAAACTGTATCCTTCATCAAGATATTAGTTAGCGGTTTCGAAATCTTAGAAAAGTCTTTGATGAATCTTCTATAGAATCATGCATGTCCTAGGCAAGTTCTTATCCTCTTCACCGAAGATGGAGGAGGAAGCTTCTCTATGGTCTCTATCTTAGCCTTGTCAACTTCGATCCCTCTATTAGAGATCAAGTGTCCTAGCATAATGCCTTCCTTAACTATGAATTGACACGTCTCCCAATTAAGAACTAGGTTAGTGTCTTCACACCTTTGCAACATAAGAGAAATGTTAGAAAGACAATTGTTAAATGAGGAACCATAAAATGAAAAGTCATCCATAAAAACCTCCATGATTTCCTTAATATACTCCGAGAAGATGGCCATCATACACCTTTGAAAGGTGGTTGGAGCGTTGCAAAGTCCGAATGACATCCTCCTATAAGCAAACGTACCCCATGGGCACGTGAATGTGGTCTTCTCTTGATCGTCCGGGTGGATCGGAATCTGGAAGAAACCACTATAACTGTCAAGATAATAGAAATAGGAGTGTTGTGCTAACCTCTCAAGCATTTGATCTATGAATGGTAGCGGGAAGTGATCCTTCCTATTGCATTGTTCAACTTGCGGTAGTCAATGCACATTCTCCAACCCGCCACGGTTCTTGTAGGAATGAGCTCATTGTTCTTGTTGGTGATAACCGTCATTCCTCCTTTCTTCGGGACTACTTGAACGGGGCTCACCCACTTGCTATCGGAGATAGGATAGATGATACATGCGTCAAGTAACTTAAGAATTTCCTTCTTAACAACCTCCTTCATGATCAGATTTAACCATCTTTGAGGTTGTCGTGAAGGCTTGAAATCCTCCTCCATTAGAATCTTGTGCATGCATAAAGATGGTTTAATTCCTACAAGATCCTCTATGGTATAACCTAAGACTTTCTTATGTTTCCTTAGAACAACCATTAGTTTCTCATGTTCATCTTCATTTAAATCGGAACTAACAATAACGGGAAAAGTAGAATTAGTTCCAAGAAATGCATATCGAAGATGTGTGGGAAGTGGTTTCAATTCCATAGCTATTGATGCCTTTGATGAGTCTTGAGGTGTGTCTGACGCTTCCTTAGAAGTCTCTAAGGGTGTAGTAGTGATTGAAGAAGACTCAAGAGTAGTTGTGGAAAGAACGAAGTTGTTCTCAGAATTTCCCAAAAATTACGGCACCACTGTTACTTCCACGGCCGTAGTTTAGGGCGTGGAACTCTGTGTTGTTCTAAAAATAGCAGTTTACGGCCAATTTTGGTGAAACTACGGCCGTGGAATAGCACGACTGGCCGTGATTCCTTATATTTTCTGATCCATCGTATAGTTCTCAAATTCTTCCTCTTGTACTTCCTTTAGCTCTTCCAAGGCTTCAATATCAACATTTCAATCCTCTTCCTCTCCCTTTTCTATGATGCTCATGGTTTTGACCTTCTGCAATGGATCCTTGAATAGGATCGAACTTACTTCTTCTCTAGACGCCTCTTCGTCATAGATGTTGAACATATCCTCTCTAAGTGCAGGCTCTTTCACCAAAGTTGAGAGAATAAATTCAACCTTCTCTTCTCCTATGTCGAAGGCTAGTCTAGCGTTCTTGCAATCCACCATACAACCGGAGGTTGCAAGAAACGGTCTTTCGAGTATGATCGGGCCCAGACAATCTGCAGGAATGTCAAGCACAACAAAGTCTATTGGAATATAGAACTTACCGAGCTTGACTGGGACGTCTTCAATGATATCGACGGGACGAGTTATGGATCGATCCGCCATGTACAACGTCATCTTCACCGGTTTAGGTTCACCTAAACTAACCTTCCTACATAAATCAAGCGGAATGATACTTACGCTTGCTCCTAAGTCACAAAGAGCATCGTATGTGACTTCTCCTACTCCAATTGGAATGCAAAATGACCCCGGATCTCTCAGCTTTGGGGGCATCTTTTCCGTCATCGTTTTGATGAGCTCCGAAGATTCCGAACTCATCTTTACTTCTCCAAAGTCTTCTAGTTTCCTCTTGTTAAAGAGGAGCTCTTTCAAGAACTTCGCGTAAGCGGGCATACCTACAATTTCATCAATGAAAGGTATGTTAATATGCAGTTTGCTCATGAGTTCAATGAACTTACCGAATTATTGTTGTTGGAGTTCCTATTGTTATTGTTCCAGTTGTTCCGGTTGTTGTTCCGGTAATCATTCCTATTGCCTTGGTGGTTGTCTCTCCCTAGGTAGTTGGCCTCTTGCTCCTTCGCCTTTTGAAGGCTAGTTTTTATGACTTCCTTCAACTCTTTGATCACATTGTTGAGGGAGAATTTTTTTTAGTTTGTGCAGCTTGATTCAACTTAGCTCTTGGATCCCCTTAATTTCGGTTATTAGGATCCACCTTCCGGTGGGAATACTTCTCAATCACTTGGGCTTTCTTCTCAATTAAGCCCTAAGCGTCATCTTCTCTCATGTCCATAAATGTACCACAAGAAAGAGATTGGAACTTGAATTGTGTTTCTACATCCAGCCCCTTGTAGTAGATCTCCAATAATTCCAGCTTTGAAATGCCATGGTGTGGGCAATCTAATAAGAGATCCTGAAACCTTTCCCAAGATTGAAACAAACTTTCGTTAGGTTTCATAGAAAATGCATTAATCTTACCTCTCAAGACAGATCCTCCCAAGTGTTAAGTCTTCCAGCTGGAAGAGCTTGATACCAAGACAAAGCCTTGTCCTTCAAAGAGAAGAAGAATGGCTTGATCTTGTAGTGGTTGTTGACAGCCCTCTTCGGCTTCAATGTCTCCATGAGAATCTCGAAATTCTACGAATGTTGGTGTGGAGATTCATCACTCGTTCCACCAAACTGACTTTGGCGAACCATGGTAATCACTTGCGGGCTAAACCCAAAATCCTGAACGTCTTCACCTCCGAAATTCACACCTAGACGGCGTGGTTGCTTTATTGGATCCATCCTTTGTCCAAGGGTTCGTGGTTCATCCCCTCCATCAACAACTCTCACATCTCCAACGGGAGCGGGAGGGTTAACGTGTGGTCTAAGATTATCACGAACTGGACCGACTAGTGGTGTAATATCCTCTAGGTCCGGCATCTCATCATCGTCGGATGATTCAGCTCTAATGGACTTAGGTTCCTTGATCTTCTCCTACTTAGCGCCATTCATCTCCAACTTCATGTCTAGCATCATAGCCTTGAGATCATCTACCTGGAATTGATGACGCTGCAATTCTTCCATACGAGCCTTCTCACTAAATTTCAGTTGAAGTTGAGCTTCATCCAACTCCGCTTGGATGTTTCTCTCATTGTTTTCACCCATCTATTTCTCTTTCAACTTTTTTCTCAAAGTTTTCTAAAGTTCTGGATCGAAAGGAACTAGATCTTTGGTAGATCTAGTCTTTTGCATATACCTAATCTGCAAAAATCACTCAAAAAGACTAATCAAATCACAAGAGAGCAAAAGCTCCAAGCTCGACAACCGAAAACCAAAATTGGTCTAGACCGAATCCCCGACAACGGCGCCAAAAACTTGTTCTTTGGCGAAACTCTGTTCCGTTGCCGGAACGAGAGCTTCGTATGTACCTAAGAACACAAACCTGCAAGAACACTCAAGCAGAAAAATTAATAGCAAAAGCAAGAACAGTCCCCGGCAACGGCGCCAAAAACTTGATCGCCTCAAAGTGTGCGTGCAAATAAGCTTTAAATTATTAAAACTGAAATTAAGCAAGCGAACCCGCAGTGTACGGATCGGCGTAGTAGACCAAGAATTCCAGAGTATCGAACTCAGGGATTTGGGGGATCAAATTCAGTTCATTAATTATCGAGCAAGTAAAGTATAAGCTTTGCAAATATATTGGGAAAATGCAAACCTAAAGATCCAGGTATCCAATTGTGGCAATCAACTCAAGATAATATATAGATATAAGGACAGAGTGGAGGTTGCAAAGGTATAACTAATGTAAGGTTGAGTAAGGTGAAGTTCCAAAACCTCATATGTCTAACCCAAGGACTCTCTCTATAAATGTTGTTGAGGCTGTAGTATAGAAAGGATCTAAAGGTAAGAATTAATCTCAAATACCCATGCCCAAACCCAAGGAATCAAAGATAGGCTAAGACGGTTAAGCTTGTGACACTCAAAACCGAAATAGAGGATGTTGAATCTCACTACTACCTAGGAAAGGCAAACCATGGATAAGTTAAAGCTAATCTTTAACTTTGGATTAAAGCAAAAGCAAAGGTCATAAAATAGAAGAAATCACGGCTAGATCTTGAAGAACCATGGCCGTGGTTTTCAAGAACAGACCGTGAAAAAGGCTGTCGACGAGTTTTCTCATACTCTCAGGGTCCAATATGTTTATGATCGATCTATCATCACCTAAGTGTTAGCATGAAATATTGTGATATTTTAGGCACGTTTTCTAAGTGTATTTGATTCATATTGATAGTCATTGATTGAGCATTGATGCATTTGTGAGCTAGTTTGTCTATAATGTCGATATAGAGCTACACAAGCTTTATGTTGATTATAGGTGATTGAGAGCTATTTCCGAACAGAATTGAGCAAGGATGGAGTTGTTGAGCAATGTCCATGGATTGAGGACATTCCTAGGAGCTAAGGGAGTGCCAACTTGAAGAATGCACGAGGCTAGGGAAGAATCACGTTCTTGCCCTAAACCACGATCTAAAATACGGCCGTACCACTTTTTACGTTCAAGTCCACGGCCATGGAACCATGGCTAGGGAAGCGTGGTTCATTCCAGTAACTTCTACGGCCGTGGAGAAGATGGTTCAACCCGTGTTGATTTCCACGCTCTAAATTACGGCCGTGGAACCCTTCCACGACCGTGATCTTGGCGATCTTTTTCGCCATACTTTAAGCCACGATCTCCTACGCAATTGGGACGGGCCGATATTTTATCTTACACTATAAAAGGACGGACGAAGAGAGATTCCGACACCTCTGCTTACACCTCGCTTTAGACGTACACTTGCGCTTGGAATTGCCCTAATTTCGCATTTGGCGCAGATTGTGTTTGAGAGATTTTTGGCGCATTGCTATTGCGATTTCCGGATTGACGGAAGATCGAAGATTCGAAAGATTGTTCGCAAGGAGATTTCGCTTCTTGCTTAGGTTTGATTTAGAAGACGGATTGACATCCCGTTCTTCCTTCTTATCTAACATTTGTGTTTGTTTGTTCTATTCCGAATCTAGTAACGATTATTGTTCTTGATTGTGACTTTTAGATTGATTTGAAGTTTATTGAAGGTTTTCGGAAGTTTTCATCTTTCAATCTTTTAATTCTTGAATTTGATATCAATATGACTATTGTTGGCTAAAAATCCTTAACAATTCTAAGGTGAAGGGTTGATAGTTGTGGCTTAGATGATGATAGATCGTTTGTAAACAGATTGGATCCTGAGAGTTAGAGAGAATCGCCGACGAACCCTAATCCACGGTCTGTTCTTGAGCTTCCACGGCCGTGGAACTCATGAACTAGCCGTAATTTTGTGTTAAGTTACGAACTTGCTTTTACTTTAATCCAAAGTTAAAGATTTGCTTTAACTTAGTCTTGGCTTGATCCTTGGATTACAAGTTTGGGTATTTGACATTAATTCTTACCTTTAGAACCTTTCTATACTGAAGCCTCAACAACCTTTATAGAGAGTGTCTTGTAGGTGAGTCATATAAGGTTTTTGGAACTTCACCGTATGATTACCTTACATTAGCATACCTTTGCATATCTTAACTCTGTCCTTATATCATTAGTATATCTTGAATCGATTGCCACAGCTGGATACTTGGATCTTTAGGATTGTTGTTTTCCCAATAATTCGAAAAGCTCTTACATTTACTTGCTTGATAATCTACAATTGAATTTGTTCCCCCCAAATCCCTGTGTTCGATACTCTGGAATTCTTGCTTAACTATATCGATCCGTACACTGCGGGTTCGCTTGCTTGATTTCTAGTTTTATAAATTTAAAGCTTATTTGCACGCACGCTAAGTGGCGAACAAGTTTTTGGCGCCGTTGCCGGGGATTTGGTCTAGGCCGAATTCGGTTTTCGGTTGTCAAGCTTGGGAGCCTCTCCCTTGTTATTTGATATCTTTTCAAGTGCATGCGCAGGTCTAGGAACACCGGAGACCTCTTGCCTCTGGATCAAGAGCTTGAGAGAACTTTAAGGCAAAAGCGTAAGGAAAAGAAGATGGCTGAAGAAAACGAACGTGATCTTCAATCGGAGCTAGCGGAGAAAAAAGCTCAACTCCAATGGAGTGAGAGGACACGTAGAGATGAAATGGATCGTCATCAATCTCAAGTTGACGATCTAAAAGATATGATGTTCCAGATGAGGATAGAACTAAGCAACCTTAAGAATAAGAGGAGCAAGAAATCCTCAAGGAGACCTTTAAGGTCAAATAGGGGTCATTCATCCGCTGATGATAGTGATTCCTCCATGCCACCGCTAGAGGAAATTGATCCCACGATGAATGTGAATCCATTCCATCCACGGGCAGTTGCTAATCGCCGTGTTCCACCTAGGAATGCAAGGATCGAACGTGTGGATGCGGAGCCAAGAACTCTTGGCCAAAGGATGGATCCAACGCAGCAACCACACCGTTTAGGTGTGAACTTTGATGCTGATGATGTACAAGGGTTCAGCTTCAACCCTCAAGTTATTACTCTTGTTCGCCAAAACCAATTTGGCGGGACAAGCGCTGAATCTCCACACCAACACTTGCAAAACTTTGAGTGTATGATGGAGACAATGAGGCCGAAGAACGCGACTACCAACAACTATAAGCTCAAGCCTTTCTTCTTCTCCTTGAAGGGGAAAGCATTGTCTTGGTACCAAGCTCTTCCTAATGGGAAACTAGACATGGGAAGACCTTTCCGAGGAGTTTCTCACTAAGTTCTTTCCACCATCCAAAACGGCGGAACTTAGAGGTAAGATTAATGCATTTTCCATGAGATCTAACGAAAGTTTGTTTCAATCATGGGAAAGGTTTTAGGATTTGTTATTGGATTGCCCTCATCATGGCATATCCAAGCTTGCATTGCTGGAGATTTACTATAAGGGGCTGGATGTGGAGACACAATTCAAGCTCCAATCCCTCTCATGTGGCACATTCATGGACATGAGGGAAGATGACGCTTGGGACTTCATTGAGAAGCAAGCAAGAGTCATAGAGAAGTATTCCCACCGGAAAGTGGAGGGAAATTGTGTGGAGCAAGGAGCGAAGCTCACACATGAAGCTCAAAATCAGATTTTCTCCCTCATCAATGAGATCAAAGAGTTGAAGGAGGCTATAAAGACCAACTTTCCAAAGCAACAAGGAAAGGATGTTGGCTATTTGGGCAACAACAACAATAGCGGTGAGAACACATACCGCAACAACAACAACAACCGGAACAACAACCGGAATAATTGGAATGACAATAACAACAACCGGAACAACAATTGGAACAACAATAGGGGTTCAAACAACGACAATTGGAACAACAATAGGGGTTCTAACGAATGTAGGGGAAGAAGAGGAGTGCAATGAGGCAATTGAAGCCTTAGAAGCACAAGAAGAAGTGGGTGAAGTGGAATTTGAGATGCTCCACGACGAGGCAGAAAACGTGAGAATCCACGGCCTTACACTATATTCCACGGCCGTGGATTTCACCAACCAAACCGTGTCCCACTCCAGAGGGTTACACGGTCGTGGAGAAGGCAGAGCAACCGTAACCACCTTCCACGCCCTAAACCACGGCCGTGGAAGATGTATGGAAACCGTAATTTTGGCCGTGGAAGGGGATGATCGTGCCACTTCTTCAACTTCTTTTGATTCTTCTCCCACACCCTCTACACCCTTAGACACTTCTAAGGAGGCATCGGATGCTCCTCAAGAGCCATTGGAAGCTCCGAAAGCAATGGAATTGAAACAACTTCCTACACATCTAAGGTACGCTTTTCTAGGACCTAACTCTACTTATCCGGTTATTGTTAGTTCCGATCTAACCATAGATGAACATAGTAAGCTTATGGTTGTCCTTAAGAAACATAGGAAAGCTTTAGGTTATACTATAGAAGACTTAGTAGGAATCAAACCCTCCCTATGCATGCATAAAATATTAATGGAGGAAGACTTTAGGACTTCAAGACAACCTCAAAGGCGGTTGAATCCGACCATGAAGGAGGTTGTCAAGAAGGAAATTCTTAAACTTCTTGGTGCAGGTATCATCTATCCTATCTCAGATAGTAAGTGGGTGAGTCCGGTCCAAGTAGTTCCAAAGAAGGGAGGAATGATGGTCATCACCAACAAGAATAACGAACTTTTTCCTACCCGAACCGTAACGGGATGGCGGATGTGCATTGACTACCGCAAGCTTAACAACGCGACGAGGAAGGATCACTTCCCACTACCCTTCATCGATCAAATGCTTGAAAGGTTAGCGCAACATTCGCACTTTTGCTATCTTGACGGTTATAGTGGTTTCTTTCAGATTCCGATACACCCGGATGATCAGGAGAAGACCACATTCACGTGCCCATGGGGTACGTTCACTTATAGGAGAATGCCGTTCGGGCTTTGCAACGCCCCAACCACCTTTCAAAGGTGCATGATGGCCATCTTCTCCGAATACATTGAGGAAATCATGGAGGTCTTCATGGATGACTTCTCCGTATACGGTTCCTCTTTTGACAATTGCCTTTCTAACCTTGCTCTTGTTTTACAAAGGTGTGAAGACACTAACCTAGTTCTTAATTGGGAGAAGTGTCAATTTATGGTAAAGGAAGGAATTGTATTAGGACACCTAATCTCTAGTAGAGGGATAGAGGTGGATAAGGCAAAAATAGAGACTATAGAGAAGCTTCCTCCCCCAACTTCGGTGAAAGGGATAAGAAGTTTTCTAGGACATGCTGGATTTTATAGACGTTTCATTAAAGACTTCTCTAAAATATCAAAACCGCTCACTAATCTATTGATGAAGGATGCAGTTTTTGAGTTTTCGCAGGAATGTTTGGATGCGTTTAACACCATTCGGCAAGCTCTAATTTCAGTACCTATTATCCAACCTCCGGATTGGACTCTTCCCTTTGAGGTTATGTGCGATGCTAGTGACGTAGCCATAGGAGCTGTTCTTGGACAACGAAAGGAAGGGCGAACCCATGCCATATACTATGCTAGCAAGACGCTAGATGAAGTGCAGCTCAACTACGCCACTACGGAAAAAGAATTCTTAGCCATTGTTTATGCTATTAACAAGTTTCGCTCTTATCTTGTAGGTGCAAAGGTGATTGTCTACACGGACCATACTGCGATCCGGTACCTCCTTGCAAAGAAGGATGCGAAGCCAAGGCTAATTAGATGGATTCTTCTCCTACAAGAATTCGATCTAGAGATCCGCGACAAGAAGGGTTCGGAAAATTCTG
Organism: Fagopyrum homotropicum; assembly: GCA_033239125.1. Classification (NCBI taxonomy): domain Eukaryota; kingdom Viridiplantae; phylum Streptophyta; class Magnoliopsida; order Caryophyllales; family Polygonaceae; genus Fagopyrum; species Fagopyrum homotropicum. The sequence continues at coordinate 88,719,713 of BSWB01000006.1, forward strand.
TTGAGGATCATTTGAGTCGCCTAACACATCTAGAGGACGACCACTTACCCATAGATGACTCCTTCCCGGACGAACACCTACACATTATTGAGGAGTGCATCGATGTGATCTCCAAAGGTAACGAACCATGGTTTGCTGATTTTGTTAACTATTTGGTTTGCGAGGAGATACCGCCCAGATTATCCTACGCACAAAGGAAGAAGTTCTTTAAGGATGTTCGGGAATACTTTTGGAATGAACCTCTCCTCTTTAAGAGAGGTCCGGATGGCATCATTCGGCGATGTGTGCCGGAAGATGAGATGCAAAGTGTCATCCGCCATTGTCATTCACTACTTTGTGGAGGACACGCTAGTTCGAACAAGACTAGCGCAAAGGTATTGCAATCTGGATTCTTTTGGCCTACTTTATTTAGAGATGTGCAATCCTTTGTTTCTTGCTGCGATGCTTGTCAAAGAATAGGTAATATCTCTAGGAGGAATGAGATGCCTCTCAATAACATCCAAGAGGTGGAGATTTTCGACGTTTGGGGAGTAGATTTTATGGGACCGTTCCCATCATCTTGTGGAAACCAATACATACTCTTGGCGGTGGATTACGTTTCTAGATGGGTGGAAGCGATTGCCTCTCCCACCAATGATGCCATGGTGGTGGTTAAGTTCTTTAACAAGACCATCTTCCCACGATTTGGGACCCCAAGGACTATCATTAGTGATGGAGGTTCTCACTTCATTGCCCGGCGCTTTGAAGCTCTTCTAGCTAAGTATGGGGTTACTCACAAGATCGCCACCCCTTATCATCCACAAACAAGTGGACAAGTTGAGATCTGAAATCGGGAGATCAAAGGAATCCTAGAGAAGACGGTTTCAAGGACTAAGAAAGATTGGTCTTTGAAGCTTGATGACGCATTGTGGGCATACCGGACTGCGTACAAAACTCCCATAGGAACCACACCATAAAACCTTGTGTATGGGAAGTCTTGTCACTTACCGGTAGAGTTGGAGCATAAGGCGTTTTGGGCTATCAAATGGTTAAATTTCAGCATGAAGGAAGCGGGAGAGAAGCGTCTCTTAGACCTTAATGAGCTGGAAGAACTCCGCTTGAACGCCTATGAAAACGCCAAGATTTATAAGGAGAGAGCAAAGCGTTGGCATGATAAGCATATCATTCCAAAGGACTTCAAAGAAGGAGATCAAGTTCTCCTCTTCAATTCAAGGCTTTGTCTCTTTCCAGGTAAGCTTAAATCTCGTTGGACCGGACCTTTTCTAATTAAGCGTATTTTCCCCCATGGTGCAGTTGAAGTATGGGGTGAAGCGGGCGGAAGCTTTAAGGTGAACGGTCAACGACTCAAGAAGTATACGCCGGAACTCCAAACTGAAGAGTTCGCACCTACCGCACTCGAATAAGTGCAAGATTGGTCTAGCTACGGACCTTAAACAAAGCGCTTCTTGGGAGGCAACCCAAGGTATTGCATTTACGTTTTTGTTTTCGATTCATAGTTTAGCTTAGTTTAGACGTTTTTGCTTTGTTTTGCCTTCGATTCCTTCCGGTATTTTTGTGTTTTTGGATGTAGGAACGGTGGAAAAGGAAAGGGGAAAAGTTATTTTGAAGAAAAGTGACGAAAGTTGGACTTTGGAGCATTACAGAGAGTTCCACGGCCTAAACCACGGTCGTGACAGCTACAGTGACCGTAATTTCCAAAAGCCTTTGAAAAATCACCAAAACCACGGTTCCGTACATTCCACGGCCGTGGAACCCCCCGATAGACCATGGTTTTCAAAAATTTTTCCGGCCACTATATAAACCACGTTCTTCACAAAACCTCACCAAAAACCCAATTCCACGAACCTCTCTCACCGATTCCACGCCCTTCACCGCAAATCTCCGTTCGTTAATCGTTTTCAACGATTCTTCGTTCCAAATTGAAGTAAATTCGACCACCAACGAGATCCAAGCAACGAATCGAGCGGCAATTCACCAAGGAACGCAGAATTCGGATTTTAAAATCCGAAACCTAGGTTTTTTTTCGCTCTTCTCTATCTTCGTCAATTTGGGTTCGTTTTTGCTAGAAATTATAGGAGAACTGATTGAAATTGGAAGGAATTAGACTAGGGCTACCTGATTGCTAAGTTTGAGTGCTGTTTGTTGAGATTTGCGAAAGAACGAGACGAACCACGGTCTCTGTCAGTTCCACGGCCGTGGAAAATCGAGAACAGACCGTGGTTTTGAACAGTGATGGATTTTGTTAGGAGAGTTTCAGGGAGGATTAAGGAGAAGAAGAATGAGCAGAACAAAAAGAGGAAGGGTAACCCCTCTTCCTCTTCATCCTCTAGAGCACCACCACATTCCTCCCCTTCACCTCCATCATCGCCTTCATCACCCGCACCTCCTAGCCCTAGAGTACCCACCATTCACGAGGATCATCTCGATGCACTCGAGAGGATCCATAAGAGGGCAGTTATCGGACCTAGGTATCTATGGTTGGAGGATCTAGTTCCTCTAAACATAGTAGATGACCTTACTTGGCTCTTGGATAGAGCCGGTCTTATCGTCTTCTCGGCTATCCAAGAGGACGCTTATGAGGAGATAACGAGAGAAGTTGTGACGTTGTTTGAGCACAGCCATGTGGACAGGACCGTTTCTTTCCGTCTAATGGAAAGAAACTATGTTTTTACCATCCGTGAGTTTGGAGCCTTCTTTGGGTTCCAAGAGACCTTCAATGGTCGCTTTCCTGGTGGCGTTTACGCCAAAGACTTTTGGGAGGAGGTAGCTATGATTTACGCTAGCGAGGACCGCTGGCAACCTGCTGATACCAAGGCTAAGTTGATGTACCACTTAGCCTTGAAGATTGCTCACCATGTTCTTTCGGAGTGTCTCTTCCCTAGGACGGAGACACCTCAAAAGATCAAGACGGATGAGCTCTTTCTGTTGTATTCTATGCTGTATGGGCGCCCTACTGACTGCGCCACCCTCTTAGCTGCTACCATGAGCAAGCTTAAGAACAAGAGGGCGGGGAACATTGGATATGGTGGGATAGTTACCCACCTTGCTAGGATGTTGGGGGTTGATTTTTCTACATGCACACGCATACCAGCTATACCCCTAGGACTCCAGGCCTTCATGACTAGAGGCCTTATCTTCCCTACCCATAGAGGTCCACCTTACGCAGCCATGCCTTGGGAGAGCAGGACGGGGAGGGGCATTGAGTGGCTCCCAGAGTACTCCATTATGGATGGACGCCATAATTGGAAGGCTACATTCGTAGCTATGCATGCGAACAAGATTGCAGCTCCTCCGTATGTCCCACCACCGCCAGTAGTTGAGGAGAAGGAGATGAGGGATCAGTTTGAGGGAGGAGGAGGAGCAGAACAGGAGTTTGGCACGTTTACGGATCAGCCGGATGCGGCCCCTGATGTGCCTAGACGTTCTCCACGTCCAGCCAGAGCTTCAGGTTCGTCTTCTCGCCGCGCCAACGTGAGTGAGAGACCCACTTGGATGAATACACCTCCTACATGGTACGGAGCTCCACCTCCATGGTCCTCACAACAGCCATCAGCACCAACACCAGCACCGTCCGATGCTCCAGGGTGGTACAGCCAGGCTCCGGGATGGTATGAGCAGATGCCAAATTGGGCCACCGGTCTTTTTGAGAGAGTGGGAGCATTGGAGATCCGAGCCGATGCTAGAGATGGACGCATGGACGACCTCGATCATATTATGAGAGACGTCTACCGCCAGCAGTTTGGGCGGCACTACGACCCTAGCTTCTCTCCATTCCCGCCTCCACCAGCGCCGCAGTGATGATGATGATGACCGATAGCTTTAGCCGCTCCACCACCATTTTGTGAGTTTCTTTTTCTTTTCTTCTTTACTTTCTTTTATTTGAACATTAGGGACAATGTTTGTTCTAAGTATGGGGTGGGGTGTGACTAAAAGTTGTAATAACTCTTACTCACTATGATTGCTTCTATTTGAGACTATCTTGCATGTTCATTATATTGTTGCACGTTTCATTATTGCATTGCATAAAAAAGAGTATGAAAAACCCATAAAAATTGAAAAATTTTGAAAAATTTTGTGCTTCTAAGGAATTGAGATGATTTCTATGATAATCGCTACTTGTGAATTGAGTTTGATGACAATTGCATGCTTAAACGAATAGTGGATTGAAAAGAAATTGAATGAGTTGATTTTGCCTCTTTTGCAAGTTTTCATAATGTGATGAATGTTACCTAAATCATGTTGAGGGATTGAAGTTGAAATCACACTATAAGTTCTTATGCTTCTTGTTGAGATGATTAAGGCAATTCGATTTTTCTTTTTTCTTTCTTTGATCATTTAGCCCCTCATTGAAATTATGGCCTCCTTTACCTATCCGGGAATTTGGAGTTGATTGAAAAAGGCATGTATGATGTGGGAAGGCCATGAAAGCAATACTTTGCATTCAAAGGAATAGAAAGAAATTGGAGGTTTGGGGAAGTAAATCATGATGATGAGTAACTCGGCACCATTCACATAGCCGGGTGTTTGTGTCTTGCCAAAGTCGGATTGAGCGATATTCCTAGCGGATTATGGTATGTGCGCTAAGGGTTTGAGGCATCTCATAAAAATTGAGAAACGCCAATCTCCTAGGCTTCGGTTTTTGTGCACCTCTATCCATAACTCCAAAAGTAAAGTCGAAAAATGAAAAGAAGAGAGCGAAGCTCTAAGTTAAAGGTGTTGCGGAAACCGCAAGAGAAGAAGAAAAGAGTAGTTGTCCACTTTCCCGGATTCATGCACCACATTCCTTAAAGTTTCCTTCCCTTTCCATATTCTAGACCTTTTTCTTTGAAAGTCCTTAAGATCAAAAGAGTGTTATATGACTTGGTGATCTAAATTGAAGTTTCTTATGATTGATTTTGATAATGTTTAAAGGTTATGATGTTTGTATGGAGGTTTGATTGATTCATGAGTTTTCTTTACTCTTTACTCTTTGATTAAGTGTATGAAAGTCTTATAAACGATTGAAGCAAGATTTGAGAATGATCTATTGATTAGAAGGCACATTCATCCAAAAGAAGTATTGCTTTGAGAAGGTACATATATTTCATCCTAAATCTTGTTTTAAAGCTTTTGAAAGACCTTGCTTAGGGACAAGCAAGTGGCAAGTATGGGGTTATTTGTTTGCATGAAATATTGTGATATTTTAGGCACGTTTTCTAAGTGTATTTGATTCATATTGATAGTCATTGATTGAGCATTGATGCATTTGTGAGCTAGTTTGTCTATAATGTCGATATAGAGATCTACACAAGCTTTATGTTGATTATAGGTGATTGAGAGCTATTTCCGAACGGAATTGAGCAAGGATGGAGTTGTTGAGCAATGTCCATGGATTGAGGACATTCCGAGGAGCTAAGGGAGTGCCAACTTGAAGAATGCACGAGGCTAGGGAAGAATCACGTTCTTGCCCTAAACCACGCTCTAAAATACGGCCGTACCACTTTCCACGTTCAAGTCCACGGCCGTGGAACCATGGCTAGGGAAGCGTGGTTCATTCCAGTAACTTCTACGGCCGTGGAGAAGATGGTTCAAACCGTGTTGATTTCCACGCTCTAAATTACGGCCGTGGAACCCTTCCATGACCGTGATCTTGGCGATCTTTTTCGCCATACTTTAAGCACGATCTCCTACGCAATTGGGCCGGGCCGATATTTTATCTTACACTATAAAAGGACGGACGAAGAGAGATTCCGACACCTCTGCTTACACCTCGCTTTAGACGTACATTTGCACTTGGAATTGCCCTAATTTTGCATTTGGCGGAGATTATGTTGAGAGATTTTTGGCGCATTGCTATTGCGATTTCCGGATTGACGGAAGATCGAAGATTCGAAAGATTGTTCGCAAGGAGATTTCGCTTCTTGCTTAGGTTTGATTTAGAAGACGGATTGACATCCCGTTCTTCCTTCTTATCTAAGATTTGTGTTTGTTTGTTCTATTCCGAATCTAGTAACGATTATTGTTCTTGATTGTGACTTTGAGATTGATTTGAAGTTTATTGAAGGTTTTCGGAAGTTTTCATCTTTCAATCTTTTAATTATTGAATTTGATATCAATATGACTATTGTTGGCTAAAAACCCTTAACAATTCTAAGGTGAAGGGTTCATAGTTGTGGCTTAGATGATGATAGATCGTTTGTAAACAGATTGGATCCTGAGAGTTAGAGAGAATCGCCGACGAACCCTAATCCACGGTCTGTTCTTGAGCTTCCACGGCCGTGGAACTCAAGAACTAGCCGTAATTTTGTGTTAAGTTACGAACTTGCTTTTACTTTAATCCAAAGTTAAAGATTTGCTTTAACTTAGTCTTGGCTTGCCTTTTCTAGGTGGTAGTGAAGCCTCAACAACCTCTACCTCGATTGTGAGTGTCACAACCGTAATCGGTTTAGTTAGTCTTGATCCTTGGATTACAAGTTTGGGTATTTGACATTAATTCTTACCTTTAGAACCTTTCTATAGTGAAGCCTCAACAACCTTTATAGAGAGTGTCTTGTAGATGAGTCATATAAGGTTTTTGAAATTTCACCGTACGATTACCTTACATTAGCATACCTTTGCATATCTTAACTCTGTCCTTATATCATTAGTATATCTTGAATCGATTGCCACAGCTGGATACTTGGATCTTTAGGATTGTTGTTTTCCCAATATTTCGAAAAGCTCTTACATTTACATGCTTGATAATCTACAATTGAATTTGTTCCCCCCAAATCCCTGTGTTCGATACTCTGGAATTCTTGCTTAACTATATCGATCCGTACACTGCGGGTTCGCTTGCTTGATTTCTAGTTTTATAAATTTAAAGCTTATTTGCACACACGCTAAGTGGCGAACACTAAGCCACAATTATCAACCCGTCACCTTAGAATTGCTAAAGGGTTTTAGCCGATAGTCATAGTCATTGAATCAAATATCAATTTAAGAAGAAAGAAAGATAAAAACCCTCGAAAACTCAATAACCAATCAAAGTCAATCTCAAATCCGAACAATAAAATAGTGTGTTTAATGAATTCAGAATATGGAACAAGAATCCTCACAACAATCTTAGGGAACAATGAAGAACGGAGTGTCAATCCGTCTCCGAAAGCAAAAACCCTAAGAAAATCTCCAAAGTACGCAATCTTCAATATCGCGTCTTTCACAAGCCACACTCCAAAATCTCCGATCTTTCATCTCAACTCTCCACCAAATTGCAAGCGAAGGTCAAAATGAAACCCTAAGCAACCGTCCTCGAAACTCCCTTTTGAAGCCTTCTTATAGAGCAAAATAGGGTGACGAGAAAAGCCCAATACCCATCGCTGACGTGGCAAACATGACACGTGACTTCGTCATGGAAATCACGGTCTAGTACAAAATTCCACGGCCGTGTTTTAGGGCGTGGAACTTTCTGTTGTGCTCCAAAATCACTTTCGACGAACCAAGCCCCTAACCACGGTCGTAATTTAGGGCGTGGACTTCAAAAGTCTTCTTGAAAGCCTTTGTTTTGTGATGTTCTTCACTCATACTCCTTCCTTAGCTTCTCCAAAGCATCTCCTTGACATCTAGCATGATCAAATACTCCTTTCCTTCTATATTTTGCTCCAATTCAAGCCTTTATTCACCTATAAACAAAACAAAGCTAGTGTAGATCTCTATATCGACAAAATAGGTGAATGTGCTCATAAATTCTTCCAACTCATATCCATGTACACATAAAAGAGGAAAAAACAATCAAAACAAGTGCCTAAAATATAGTCATATTTCATGCTAACACCTTTGCGAGAATCGAGGTCTACACCTAGTTTCGTTGTGATTGTAGGGAAAATGGCACGTTTTGGAGCTAAGGAAGCTAAGAAGTCCTTGGAGCTACATTCTGCAGCATTGAGAAGTTATAAGAGAATCTCAAGAACCATGGAAATGAGATAGAAGATTGATTTTGGACCAGATCACAGAGATTTACGCTTAACTGAGATTCACCTCCGTTGGCTATAGTACCACCTCGACCGAGGTGATCTTCAGGATCGAATGGACCGAGGCGAAGTGATGACGGGACACGAGATCTTTATCTTTGGCTGAGATTTTCTATTTTTTGAAAGTGAATATCACATATTTTAGGATGGATTTCAGGAAGGAAGCATATCTTTTTGTCTGGTATATTTTGGAAGATTGGAAGATATTTTAAAGAAGGAAATTATCTTTTTAAGATATCTTATTTTAGGAAGGTAATTCTCCTATATAAAGAGGATGCTTTTCTGGAATTCATCCATCTTTGGATCACCGAATCTCTGATTCATGAAATTGAAGGAAGTTTTGAAGGAAGGTTGGAAGGTTGAAGATCAATGAAGAAAGGAAGCTAGTTTAAAGGAAGTTTGAAGGAAGTTGTAGGATTCTCTTAGTGGTTTTGGTTTGTGGTCTTTTCTGATTGTGATTGAGGAACACAAATTGTTTGTTTGATTGTTTAATTCAGTTATGGAGACCGTCGTGTTAAGGTTTTCTTGTTTGAATATTGATTCCTTTCTTATATATTTGATTATTGTTATAATGATGATTGTTGGCTAATTTCTTTATGCGATTCTAAGGTGACTGACTGAAAGTTGTGGGGAAGACAATGAAAGAATGAGCCTTTATCCTAGTGGACCTTGAAAGCTCGAGCCTTTAACTTAACCGATGAACACCTCGGTCAGCTGTGGAACATCTTGACCGAGATGGTACATAAACTGAGCGAGGCGAGACCTTTTCTGATCCATATCTGTGTTGAGGTTTCAGTTTGCCAAACCCTATCCTTGTTATACCCTTCCTGGTTTAACGCAAGCCTAGGATGAGACTTACCCGGTGATTCCTTTGTTTGTATACCTAAGATTATGAGTGTTAGGTAATAAAGGTTTATCCTTTATTGGGGTTTCAGTGTGCCTTCATCTCATCTTTGAGAGTTAGCCCGAGACTTACCCGGTAAAGGTTGATTCTATCCCCTTGGGTGGTGTGTTGGTTTGAGATTATAGTTCCTTTCCTTTGTTCCTTGAGACTTACCCGGTGAGAGGATCTTTGGTTTGAGATAGTGAGTAGTGAGACTTACCCGGTGATCTATTCCCACCTTAGAAACACCTTCCCTTTGCAAACCTCAGTTTTGTCCACGTTATCTTTTGATATCTTGAGTCGGAACCATAATTGGATGCTTTAATCTCTAGAATCCGCATTTTCTTTATGTGACTATTATATCATCTTTGATAGCTTTGATTTGTTGCTTGTGTTTTATTGACTACCTGAATTACCGATCTTTGCATCACTATAGTCCATGTGTTCGACCCTGTAATTCTTGCTTTTATTACAATCGATCAGTACACTGCGGGTTCGCTATTTGCAATTATTCTTGGTATAAATATTAAAGCTTGCACACACCGTTTGGAGCGAACAAGTTTTTGGCACCGTTTCTGGGGACTTGTTCAAGACCAAGTTCAGTTTGGGTTGTTTTTCGGGGCTATTGCCCTTGTTGATATTAACTACTTTACTTGAGGGATTTCGCAGAATATTTCCTTAGGTTCATGCGAATAACTCATGCTGGAAAGGAAATCGTTCCTTACGATCCCAAACTAGAAGAGACCTACAAAAGAAGATTGAAAGAAGCTAAGATGGCCGATCAAGATAATCGAGCTCTTGAAGCTGAATTGAAGGAGGCATTGGAACAACTATGCCTCAGTAACTAAGACATGCAGTGAGAGAGATGAGACTCGTGCAAGAATAGAAGGAATTGAAGTTGATATGGCCGCTCTAAGGGCTCAGTTTTTACCTCGACCGATCCCAGATACTCGACCGAGGCAAGACCCAATCCTAGTTGCACTGATCGAGATACACCCACCACCTCAGATGCCAGTCCGAGATGTTCTTTTGGCTGGAGTTCCACAAACCCTAGGTCATAGGATGGACCCGAATCTGCAAGTGTGGCGTCTAGGAGTCAATCTAGGAGATCCAGTTGAGCATGATTATGAACTTCGACCTCAATTTCTAACCATGATTCGAAAATGTTAATTTGGAGGTTTGGAGAGAGAATCTCCGCATTAGCATTTACAAAACTATGAGATTCGGATGGAGACTTTAAGACCATCAAGAGTGGAGAACAACAATTACAAGTTGAGGCCTTTCTACTTTTCATTGAAAGACAAGGCACTTGCTTGGTATCAATCTCTTCCGGCTGGAAAAATTAACATTTCGGAAGAGAAGACGACGGAGTTTCTAACTAAGTTCTTTCCCCCATCAAAGACCGTTGAATTGAGTGGCAAGATCAATGCTTTTATTATGAAGGACAAAGAAAGTTTGTCCAAGTTTTGAGAGAGGTTCAAGGACCTTTCGTTAGATTGCCCTCATCATGGGATTCCATAGATCGAGTTGCTGGAGATATATACTTCAAGGGTTTGGATGGAGATACTCAATTTAATCTCCCATTACTTTCTGCCGGAACTTTCATGGATTTGCCGATAGATGAAGCTTGGGATTTCATAGAAAAGCAAGCTTTACACATGGAAAAATATCCCCATCAAAGAATTGAAGATGGAGCAAGGATAGTTAGCTTCCAAGATACATCATCAAGTGTCGCTCAACTCACCACGCTCAAAAATGAAGTCAAGGCATTCAAGGAGCTTTTAATGACTCAAAGCAAGAAGGAGCAAGATGGTGGATACCAAGGAAGAAACACTTATCAAGGGCCACTGAACAACAAAAACTGCAACAACATTAGAAACTCCTTTATCAATTGGAGATCGACTCAATAAAATCGTGGTAACCCTTATTCTCATGCTAAAATGCTCTTAACGCTCCCTCTTCTTCTTCTACTCCATTGAGAAGCCAGGAGCCTGCATCAAGCTTGTCCCAGCAACCAAAGAAACCGGACGTTGTGCTGGAAGCAATATTGATCAAGCTCAGCAATATGGAAACATCTATCAGTTCATTTTCGAAGGCACAAAAAGCCTTAGAACAACAATTTTTCAACAAGGTGAATGAAGCGCCAAGAGATGTTGGAAAGCTTCCAGCAAGGACAAAGAACAACCCAAAAGGGAAAGTCATGTCTATCACAACACGCAGTGGACTGAAGACTGCAGATCCAGTACCTCGGTAGGACGACGATCAGACAAGGAACACCTCGGTCGAGGTGCCAACCGAGATAGAGCCCCAGAAATAGAAAGAAAAATCTAAAGTTTATGTTCCACCTCCTTCTAATAAACCACCACTCTTGTTCCCTCAGTCAAGGGCGCGGGCACATCTAGACAAGCACTTTGGTAAGTTTCTTGACCTTATGAATAAGCTACATATTAACATTCCTTTCATTGATGATATCATAGGGATGCCCTCCTACGGGAAGGTTCTGAAAGAAATCTTATCAAGGAAGAGAAAGGTGGAAGACTTTGGTGAAGTAAGGATGACCTCTAGATCTTCAGATATCATTCAAATCATGAAGCAGAAGATGCCACCTAAATTGAGAAATCCCGGTTCGTTTTGCATTCCCATCCAAGTTGGGGATGTGACTTATTATGCACTTTGTGATCTAGGAGCTAGTGTGAGCATCATTCCGCTGGAACGTTGTGAGAAGGTCGGACTAGGAGAGCCCAAGCCTGTGAAGACGATGTTCTACATGGCTGATCGCTCTATTACCCGTCCCGTTGGTATCTTGGAGGACGTTCCCATCAAGTTAGGTAATTTCTACATACCTATAGACTTTGTTGTGCTTGATATTCCCATAGATTATCCCATTCCTATCATTCTCGGGAGACCATTTCTAGCATCATCGGGTTGCAACGTTGATTGTAAGAACACCAAGTTGAAATTCAACATTGGTGGCGATCATGTGGAGTTTGCATTATTGACTTCAATGAAGGGAGAGCCTCTAGAAGATGACATCTTCAACATCTATGATGAAGAAGATTCTCGAGAATTGGTGAGCTCTATCCTTATTAAAGATCCTCTTGAGAAGGTCATGAGTTTTAGTATGATGGAGGAAGGCATAGATGTTTTTTGTGATGTAGATGTGCGAAGCTTGGAAACATTGGAAGCAGATCCAGGAGCTAAATTTGATAAACTGATTCAGGAGAAGAAAAGCACGTTAGGTTTTGGTCCCAGTTCCAGTACCTCGACCGAGATACTTTCTGGAGCAAGCGAGGTGATCTTATCTAAAGAACACCTCGGTCACCCATCTCGGACCCCGACTGAGACATCAAGCAAGATGATGTCAACTGAGACTTCAGTTAGTCTAGTACTTCGATCTAAGTCCTCTTCACTGGAGAAAGAAGGTACAGATCCACCTCAGAAAGCACCCCCTGTCCTGGAACTTAAACCACTCCCGGCTCACTTGAGGTATGCTTTCCTTGGTCCGGATTCTACTTATCCCGTTATTGTTAGTGCTTCTCTTTCTGAAGATGAATTGTCTAAACTGATGCATGTGCTAAGGAAACATAGAAAGGCTTTGGGTTATAATATTGATGATATTATTGGTATTAAGCCTTCTATTTGTATGCATAAGATACTAATGGAAGACGATCATAAGACTTCACAGGAACCTCAAAGACGGTTAAATCCGATCATGAAAGAGGTTGTGAAGAAAGAGATTCTTAAGTTGCTGGATGCAGATATCATATTTCCCATATCGGATAGCAAATGGGTGAGTCCAGTGCATGTAGTTCCAAAGAAGGGAAGGATGACCGTTGTGACAAACAAGAACAACGAGTTGATTCCTACTAGGACCATTACGGGCTGGATAATGTGCATTGATTATAAGAAGCTGAATGTGGCCACTCGAAAGGACCATTTCCCTCTTCCATTCATCGACCAAATGCTTGAACGATTAGCTCAACACTCCCATTTTTGCTAATTAGATGGTTATAGTGGCTTCTTTCAGATTCCTATCCATCCGGATTATCAAGAGAAGACCACTTTCACTTGTCCATGGGTGACGTTCGCTTATCGGAGGATGCCATTCGGATTGTGTAACGCACCTGCTACTTTTCAGCGTTGTATGATGACTGTCTTTTTCGAGTATATTGAGGAGATCATGAAGGTATTTATGGATGACTTTTCGGTTTATGGTTCCTCTTTTGATAACTGTTTGGCTAACCTTTCTCTAGTGCTACAACGTTGTGAAGACACTAATCTTGTCTTAAATTGGGAGAAGTGTCACTTTATGGTTAGCGAAGGAATTGTTCTAGGACACCTCGTTTCCAGCCGAGGTATCGAGCTAAGATCGAGACTATTGAGAAACTTCCTCCCCCTTGTTCTGTTAAGGGTGTGCGGAGTTTTCTCGGGCATGTAGGTTTCTACAGGAGGTTTATCAAGGATTTCACTAAAATCTCTAAACCACTCACTAATCTCTTGAATAAGGATGTTGTTTTTGAGTTTTTGCAGGAATGCCTTGATGCGTTTTACAGGATAAAGGAAGCGTTAACTACCGCTCCCATCATCCAACCTCCCAATCGGACCTTGCCCTTTGAGATCATGTGTGATGCTAGTGATGTGGCCGTAGGAGCGGTACTTGGACAAAAGAAGGATGGCTGGACCAACAATATTTACTATGCTAGCAAGACGCTTGATGAAGCTCAACTGAACTACGCCACCACCGAAAAGGAGCTTTTGGCAGTTGTATATGCTTTTGAGAAGTTTCTCTCTTACTTAGTGAGAGCGAAAGTTATAGTTTACACTGACCATGCAGCTATTTGTTACTTGCTGGCTAAGAAAGATGCAAAGTCGCGCCTCATTCGTTGGATATTTTTGCTTCAAGAGTTTGACCTAGAGATTCGCGATAAGAAGGGATCTGAGAATTCCGTTGTGGATCACCTCAGCCGGCTACCTCCTATCTTGCTCGAGAAGGATGACCTACCAATTGATGACTCGTTTCCCGATGAGCACTTGCATTTTATGGAACATTGGATGAAATCCTTTGTTTCACCCCATGATGAAGATGAAGTATGGGGTGAGTAAACATTTCACCTTGTTTGAGGATGACGTACGGTCCAGCTAGCGACCTTAAACCAGGCGCTTCTTGGGAGGCAACCCAAGGTATTGCTTTATTTTCCCTTTTCAAGTTTAGTTTAGATAGTTTGTTTCGTGTTTTTGCGTCCTCCTAGAAACCTATCAGGTACTCTCTAATTAGAAATTACAACTCAGGAGCTACATGGAATGACAAAAGTTCGAGAAATTGAGAAAATGGAGTTTGACTAAGACACATCTCGGGTGCAGTCACAGGACCTTGACCCAGATGTTCTTGGTCAACCGAGGCGATTAGTTCTGACATCCATTCTAACACATCGGTCCGCTCAAGAACATCTCGACCGAGGTGTAATCAAATTCAGCGAGGGGTATACAAGGCGAGACGGTTTCTCTCCCTTCTTACCTTATTCCTTCTTTCGTCGAGGGGTATACAAGGCGAGACGGTTTCTCTCGACCGAGGTGTAATCAAATCCGCTCAAGAACATCTCAACCGCGTCTACCCAAACTCTAAAAATCTCAATTCTTGCTCGTTTTCCACGGTTCTTGGATCGAAATCACCGGAGGAAGCACGAGATTCAGTTTCCAAGCAACGAACAACACGGAAAATGCTTCATTCTGCAGAATTTGGGGTATTTCGTTATAAACCCTAACTTCTTCTTCTTTCGTCGATTCTGGATAGATATGGCTCTAGTTGCCATAGATTGTTGTTGAGAAAGATATAAGTACCCAATATGAAGCTTTTGGTAGTACTTTTGGGGGAAAATACTTACAAATTCATGAAGTGAGTTCAAACAGCAATTCACCTCGGTCCAGTCGGCTGTGTCTCGGCCAAGGTGTTCTTGGCGACCGAGGTGTTCATCCAGTATGAGTAGCCCACGCAAATCAGATCGTTAGTTGGCCTTGAGAGACAGGCCTAGCAGTTCACCTCATTCGTCTCCTTTTTTAACTTCACAGTTTTTTATTCTGGTGATCCACGAGTAACACTAGCGGGACTATGACAGGATTTGTGGGCGCCCCATCATCGCCCCTCGATTCCTTCATGTTGATGCCTTCGAGTGCCTCGACGTGGTAGAGGACTTGAAGAAGATGATATCGATGGTTGGCCTGGAGGAGTTCATGGCCATTAGAGTGCCGTCCTATTTGGAGCCGACAATGGAGTTTTTGAGTTCAGTCACCTATGTGCCGGAGCATCGAGGGATAAAGTATAGGCTGCTGAACAGGAACTACGTAGTTCCATTGGACCAGTTTGGGGAGATTTTCGGCTTCCTGACACTTACTGTTACTAATTTTCCTTCCCGAGCGGTGGCTCGGAGTTTTTTGGGCGAGATTGCCCATGTTACATATCATATGGCCAAGTGGCAGCCCGGAGATTCCCGGGAGCGGATTATCTTCCACCTCGCCTTCCGCTTAGCTCACCGGATCTTCAACGAGACACTTTTGTCGCGTACTGAGACACCCCATAAGGTTAGACAGGAGGAGCTTTTGAGTTTGTTTTGTATGGTTACATGAGGCGTGCCGAACTTTGCTGCCATGTTGGCAGATGACTTACACAATATCAAGGGGAAGTCGAAGGGCGATATCTGCTATTTTGGGCTGGTGACCCACATCGCCACTTTCATGGGTTCAGATTTATCGGGATGTACATTGGTTGCGGCTCCGAAGCCGCCGGGATTGCAGGAGATGATCACTCGCCGCATTCTTGTTCCTCGTGGCCTTGGCACACCTTACGTTGCCATGCCATGGGAGACGACGTCTCCACAGGGCATTATGGGGTCTTCTCAGTTTTTTGTCTTTGATCGCCAGTTCTGGTCAGCTGCTTAGTTCCCTTATATGCAGGATGCTAGAGATGCAGTTGAGGAGGATGATGATGAGGGGTATGGAGGAGGAGCTTCTATGGAGACCGGTACTAATACCAGCGGACCTAGTATTCCCACCGTTTACCTTGACAACGAGGCCACAGAGGATGAGAGAGCACCACCACCACTACCGCCACCGCCACCTCAGCAGCGCAAATCACGCCGCCGTAGAGATCCCGAGGCACATCGACGGATTGATGAGCTTACAGAGCAGATGATAGATTCCTACGCAGCCTTGACAGTAGATATCACCCAGTGCTTCGATGATGAGCGCCGATATATTGAGGGATGGACGCATCGTATGGAGGAGAGCTAGCACGGCCAGCGTCGGATGATGGAGTTGCGGTATCAGCACGTTATGGGCTATCCATTCAATCCTTCCCAGCATCCCTAAATTCCACTACCACCACCACCAATTGACGAGGACTAAAGCTTCATGGATTTCTTTTATTTATTATGCAGTTCAGCTAGGTTCAGTGAGTATTCTGACTTTCAGACTTATATTTGACCCATTGGGACAATGTGTCCCAAGTATGGGGTATTTGGATGCACTTTGTGACTTATGTGTATGACTTGTATGAACCTTGCTAGATATTATCGTTTATTCTACTCTATGTGCTTATCTATCATTACATGCATATCTACAAGTTTCCGTTTGACAAAAACGTCAAAAACCTGTTTGAAATTTTTTTTATGGCTCGACCGAGACGTTTTTGACCGAACGAGGTTGAACACCTCGGATGACGTCAAAACACCTCGACCAAGATGGGCTTTTAACTGAAAGGTTTATGAAATGCTTTTCTGCTTCTTTTCTAGATATGACCTCGATGATGATTCTCTTTGTAGATTGGACAGCTTTCTTGTATCTATAAAATGTTTTGATCATGTTTTGGTTTTATTTGCCATGAAGCATTCTCTTAAGGTGATCTATGAGGGGAGCACACCACAAAAAGGTTTTGAAATGTTTTTCATTGATCTTTTTGATGACTTATAATCTATTCTATCTTGTATCTAAGATTCGGATCTTGCTTGGAGACAAGCAAGAGACAAGTATGGGGTATTTTGATAGCATGTATAATTGTCTATGTTTTGGGATTGCTTGGACGTTTTATCTTCATAAATGTGCATGTATGGATGTATATTCTTTGATCATTATGTTGTTTTGTCTACCTTTACGAGAATCGAGGTTGATAACGTGATTTATGACGTTATTTTAGGCATTCATTTAGATAGTTTTTCCCGTTATTCATGCATGGTTTGGCATTAGTTCATAACGTTTACGATTAATTCATGCATGTTGTTGAAATAGACGTCTACACGAAATCTTGTCGGTTTTGTAGGTATTTTGGAGAGCTTTTGGAGCTTAATCGATACATCTGAGGATCATTCTCGTGATGACACACTTCCAGACTCATTAAGAAGCAGGCTAGGAGCAAAGGAGAACACATAGGACCTTGTTGGTGCATGCCTTACACCAACTCATGGCTTAATGATCAAAAGGAAGCTGAACAGGGATTTCCACGGTCTAGCACCAAGAGCCACGCCCGTAATTTTGGTCATGGTTTCCTCTGGACAGTTATGACAGCTGTCCCATGATCTCCATGCCCGACTCTTGCCCTTGATGGAGAATATAAGTGGTCCTGCAGGCTGTTGCTAGAGGATTCTCTCCCACACTCTCTCTCAACACATCATTCCATCGGAGGATAGACTTGGAGAAGAAGAAAAACACTCCCATTTTAGGGAAGAATAAGGACAACATCATCTTAGAGTTTTTGATGTTTTGAGTGATTTTTGAGTGACCATGGTTGAAGACATTTGCAAGGATTGTAAGGAACGTTTTGGACCTTCTTTTTAAGGGTTGTAAGTCTTGTTTAAACTTATATGCATTTGAGTTTTCTTTTTTCTACTTGTTTCTTTCCTCTTCCATTTCATTTACTTGCTATGGAAGCCATGAATGGTTGCTTCTTGAGTTTAAATCTTAAAATGCATGTTGTTGGTTAAATAGTTGCGATTTTTAGGGTAATGGAGTGATGGTTATGGCTTGGAATATGATAGAATAGACTTGAATGTACTCTTGGATAGTTGCTTGTTCGAAACCTAACCTCTGATGAAACCACGGTCTGTTCACTGATTCCACGGCTGTGGTTCTATATGATCTACCCGTGATTTTGTTTGTTGTGCTTATATTGATGAATCTGAATGTTACGATGTTAGATTGTTGAAATCCTAGTGTTTGTTAAGCGTAATCTAGCCTGGGGTGACCTAATGCTAGCAAACTAAGAGATGGAAGAGACCTACCCGGTAATTCTTGATCTTAGATACAGAAGATGATAAACTTTAGGTAGTAGTGAGCCTCGCAAGCTGTTATTGGACTGAGTGTGCTAGGATTGATGCTTAGGACTTGCCTTCCCGAGACTTACCCGGTAAGGAGAGGTTTGACCCCTAGATAGCAATCCGGTTTGTGTAGAATTCCCAACCTTAGGCTCTTAGACACTTACCCGGTGATAGGACCTTAGGTGAGGGATTAGTGGACCATGAGACCTACCCGTTGATTAATCCCATTTGAGAAACACCCTTCTCCCAATATACCATAGCTAGTCCAAGGTTGATTAAAAGCTCGAGTCCAATGCCATAACCGGAAGTCCTAACCCCTAGAATCTGTTTTTCTCTCTTTGATCACATATCTCGTGTTTGTGTTGATAGCTTTAGCTGTTAGTTTGATTTATTTATCTTGCATAATTTGTGATCTTGTTTGATCCCCACAAAAACCAAACCCAAAAATATCATGGTCTTCATTTCTTTTTTTCTTTCTCTTTTCTTAGACTAGATTTGCACTATCCATGATCACTTGCATGATTTGATTTCACCTTAGTCTTTGTGTTCGACCTCGGAATACTATCCTTGCTACAAAACGACGCATACACTGTGGGTTCGCTAGGAGTTAGGAAATTATATCGAGTTATAAATTTTAAGACTTTTGTGCTATACGTTTCTAGTGTGACAAGTTTTTGGCGCCGTTGCCGGGGACTAGGTCTAGATTGGATCATTGTTTGTGATTCTTTATAGTGTAGGTCTTTCTTGTTGCTTTTGATCTTGTTTGGTTTGTGTCTTTGAATTTTCAGGACATCTCTCATTCTTTAGGGGCATGCGAATATCTCATGGCAAGGATATAGCTCTATTCGATCCCGAACCGGATAAAACCCTTAAGACTAGATCCAAGAGCATTAAGAAGAGGAAGGAGATGGCCGGAAGAGATCTTCAAGATGAGTTGAGTGAGGCCTTAGAGCTACTTAGGCTAAGGGATGACGCCTTGGAGAATGAGAGGAGACTTGCCAATGATAGGCAAGAAGCAACTAGGAGGGAAATTGAAGAGATTAGGCAAGCTCTTGTGCAAAGGGAGCTTAATCGTCAACAACCTCCACCACCACCACCACCGCAGCCGGCGGTCAATATTCGGATTGAACCGATCATCATTGAGGAGCCACAAACGCTAGGGCAACGTATGGATCCAGCCCAAAGAGTACACCGTCCGGGTGTAAACTTAGGAGATCCCGCAGCCCATGACTATGAGCTCCGCCCTCAAGTGCTACAAATGATCCGGCACAATCAATTTAGAGGGATGGAAGGAGAGTCTCCTCATCAAAACTTGATGAATTATGAGATCTTGATGGAGACTCTAAGGCCACCTAGATTGGAGAACAACAATCACAAGCTAAGGGCTTTTTCCTTCTCACTTAAGGATAAGGCCTTGGCTTGGTATCAATCTATTCTACAAGGACGTGTGGGTACTTGGGAGGAGATGACAACCAAATTCTTAACAAAGTTCTTCCCACCTTTCAACACAACCGAGCTAAGAGGGAAGATCAATGCCTTTGTGATGAAGGATAGAGAGAGCCTACTCAAATCTTGGGAGAGGTTCAAATACCTCCTTCTAGATTGTCCACACCATGGGATACCGAAGATAGAGCTATTGGAGATATATTTCAAGGGGCTTGATGAGGATAGCCAATTCAAGCTCCAATCGGTTTCCGGAGGAACATTCATGGAGAAGAATATGGATGAGGCTTGGGAGTTTGTAGAGAAGCAAGCCTTGGTGATAGAGAAGTACTCCCATAAGAAGAGTGATGGGAGGAAACCGGGAGTATATGAAGTGAGTGAAGTCACCATGAGCAACTATAAACTTGATGTAATCAACAATGAGCTTAAGTCTTTGAGGGAGTTGTGTGCCACAACCTTAAAGAATCAAGCAAGTCCTCAAGTGCAAGTACAAGCCAACTTGGCTTCCAAAGAGGAGGACATTAACTACATGGGATGGGGTAACTACAACAATTATCAAGGCCCTAGGAACTTCAACAACAACAGCCGGCAATACAACAATTACCGGCCTAAACACAACCATCCCGGGTTGTCCTATTCTAACCCGAATGGTGCCTTGAACCCTCCCGCTTCCACAAGCACATCCCCACCACCTAAGGCTTCACAAGAGCCTCCACCCGGTTTTGCTCAACCTCCAAAGGATAGAACCGAAATGATATTTGAACAATTGCTTGGAAGGTTGAGTGGACTTGAGAGCACGGTGACATCCATTTCTAAGGCTCAAAATGTGCTAGAAGCACAAGTGTTCCAAAAAGCGGGTGAAGCACAAAGGGATCCGGGAAAGCTTCCCAGAAAGACCGAGGACAACCCAAGACGCCAAGTGTTGGCCATTACCACATGGAGTGGGCTGAGCATGAAAGATCCTTTACCTAAAGGGAATGACAAGGGAAAGCAAGTAGTGGTGGAAGAAGAACCATTGCAAGAAAAAGGAGGCAAGAGCAAGGATAATGAGCCAACATATGTGGCACCTCCTCCCTACAAGCCACCACTATCATTCCCACAATCACGAGCAAGAGCTCGTTTGGATAAACACTTCGGTAAATTTCATGAACTCATGTCTAAATTGCATATTAACATTCCGTTCATGGATGCTATTCTAGGTATGCCAGCCTATGGAAAGTTTTTGAAGGAGATACTCTCCAACAAGAGGAAGTTGGAGAAGTATGGAGAAGTTAGAATGACAAAGAGATTTTCCGAGTTGATTCAAACTATGAGGGAGGAGATGCCTCCTAAGCTGCGAGATCCGGGATCTTTTTGTATTCCAATTGGAGTAGGAGAAGTGCAATATGAAGCCCTATGTGACATTGGAGCAAGTGTGAGCATTATCCCGCTTGCACTTTGCAATAAGGTTGGGCTAGGAGAACCGAAGCCGGTCAAGATGACCCTCTACATGGTGGACCAATCCATCACTCATCCCGTGGGAATCCTAGAGGACATACCGGTTCAGCTTGGGAAGTTCTATGTGCCAATCGATTTTGTTGTTTTGGACATCCCGGCGGACTACCCGGTTACTATCATTTTGGGTAGGCCATTCTTAGCCATATCCGGATCTTTAGTGTATTGCAAAAATGGAATCCTCTCCTTCAACATAGGAGAGGAGAATATCAAGTTCAAGCTATCCACAATGATGAAGGGGCCAGCCCTTGGTGAAGATGTCTTCAACATTGTTGAGAAAGAGGAGTCTAGGGAAGTTGTGAGCACAATCTTGATCAAGGATCCACTTGAGAAGGTTCTTAGCTTGATTATCATGGAGGAAGGAGTTGAGGATGATTGCAATGAAGAAATCCAAGCCTTGGATGCATTAGAAAAGGAGACAAGTGGTGAATTTGAAGTGCACGAAGTAGTGCTGAAGCACTGTAAGAACCACGACCAGGGAGCAAGAACCACGCCCGTGGTTATACCCGTGGAACTCTCTGTAATGTCCAATTGTGCCAGTTTCTCCAATTCCACGCCCGTGGTTGTGCCAGAGGTCATGGTTTTGCCCGTGGTTTCTCCAGAAAGTCCCTTAGTTATTGATCAAGCTTCGAGGAGTGTTGGAGAGTCTTCAATGGCTTTTGATTCATCTAATGTGGAGCTATATGGATTACATCCAACCGATAAAGGTCCTCCTAAACTTGATCTAAAGCCTCTTCCTTATCATTTAAAGTATGCTTTCCTTGGTTCAAATTCTACTTATCCCGTGATTGTGAATGCATCTTTGAATGATGATGAGCTTGATAGATTGTTGAATGAGTTGAAATTACATAGGAGAGCTATAGGTTACACCATTGATGACTTAGTTGGCATTAAACCTTCCTTGTGCATGCATAAAATCTTGATGGAAGACAACCATAAACCTTCAATTGAACCTCAAAGAAGACTGAACCTTATTATGAAAGAGGTAGTCAAGAAAGAGATCCTAAAGTTGCTAGATGCGGGAATCATTTTCCCGATTTCGGATAGTAAATGGGTTAGTCCCGTACATGTTGTTCCTAAGAAGGGTGGTATAACCGTAGTGACTAATGAGAACAATGAACTAACCCCTACTAGGACGGTTACGGTGTGGAGAATGTGTATTGACTATAGGAAACTTAATGTGGCCTCTAGGAAAGATCACTTCCCTCTTCCCTTTATTGACCAAATGCTAGAAAGGTTAGTGTTAGCATGAAATATTGTGATATTTTAGGCACGTTTTCTAAATGTATTTCATCCATATTGGTGTTCATTGATAAAGCATTGAAGCAATTGTTAGCTATTTTGTCTACATTGTCGATATAGAGGTCTACATAAGCTTTGTGTTGATTGTAGGTGAATAAGAGCTAAAACCGAACGGATTAAGAGAGGATGGAGATGAATTAAGCACATCCAAGGATTGAGGACACCACAAAGAAGCCAAGGAAGATGCTAGGATGAGGAATGGCACGAAACAAAGAGAATTACGAGCAACCTATGCTTCCACGCTCTAAAGTACGGCCGTAATGAAGTCCACGCTCTAAACCACGGCCGTGAAACTTAGCAACATGAACGTGGAGCATTCCAAAGAGTTACACGGTATAAAGTACGGTTGTTGAAGTTGTGAAGAACCGTAATCCAATTCCACGCTCTAAACTACGGGCATGGAATTCCATGAAACCGTGATTTAGGCAATCTTTTGACGAATAAAATATAGACACATTGTCTACGCACATGGGCCGGACGTTTATTCTATCTTTCCCTATAAAAGGACTGAAGGAGAGAGATTTCGGGACCTTCACTTACGCTTGCTTGCACGTGTCTAGGGTTTCATTGGGCGTGCGGAGATTGCCATTTTGCAACGGAGATTTGCAAAAGCTTGAAGATTTGGAAGTTGCGCTTTGTCCTTAGGTTTGATTAGAAGACGGATTGACATCCCGTTCTTCGTTCTTATCGAGGATTGTGATTGGTTTGTGTTATTCCAAATCTGATATACATTATACCCTTGTTTGTGGATTTGAGATTGATTTAAAGTTTATTGAAGGTTTTCGAAGGTTTTCATCTTTTATTCTTTTTAATCTTGAATTTGATATCATAATGACTGTTGTTGGCTAAAACCCTTTAGCAATTCTAAGGTGAAGGGTTGATAGTTGTGGCTTAGATGATGATAGATCGATCGTAAACAGATTGGACCCTGAGAGTTAGAGAGATTTCGCCGACGAGCCAAAATCACAGCCTATTCTTGAGGTTCCACGGCCGTGGAACTCGAGATCCACCCGTAATTTATGTCAGTTTACGAACCTTGCTTTTACTTTAATCCAAAGTTAAAGATTTGCTTTAACTTAGTGTTGGCTTGCCTTTTCTAGGTAGTAGTGAAGCCTCAACAACCTCTACTTCGATTTCGAGTGTCACAACCTTAATCGGTTTAGTTAGTCTTGATTCTTGGGTTACAAGTTTGGGTATTTGAGATTAATTCTTGTCTTTAGATCCTTTCTATACTGAAGCCTCAACAACCTTTATAGAGAGTGTCTTTAGATAAGTCATATAAAGTCTTGGAACTTCACCGTACAATGCTTTACCTTAGCATACCTTTGCAACTCTTAACTCTGTCCTTAGTTCTTTAGTATATCTTGAATCGATTGCCACAATTAGACACTTGAATCTTTAGGTTCGCTGTTTTCCCAATATATTTGCAAAGCTCATACATTTACTTGCTTGACGATTTACAACTGGATTTAACCCCCCAAATCCCTGTGTTCGATACTCTGGAATTCTTGCTTAACTACGTCGATCCGTACACTGCGGGTTCGCTTGCTTGATTTCTAGTTTTATAAATTTAAGACTTATTTGCACGCACGCTAAGTGGCGAACAAGTTTTTGGCGCCGTTGCCGGGGATTTGGTCTATGCCGAATGCGGTTGCCGGTTGTCAAGCTTGGGAGCATAGCTCTTGTTATTTGATATCTCTTGTGAGTGATATTTGCAGGTTACGTTAGGTATATGCGCAGGTCTAGGAACAAAACGGACCTCTTACCTCTTGATCAAGAACTTGAGAAGACTTTGAGGAAGAAGCTCAAGGAAAGAAAGATGGCTGAAGAAAGAGAACGAGATTACCAAACGGAATTAGCGGAATCCGAAGCTCAACTTAGATGGAGCGAGAGAACTCGTAAGGAGGAATCAGAGCGTCATCAATCAAAAGTTGATGATCTAACGGATATGATGTTTCAAATGTGGGTGGAATTAAGCGATCTTAAGAAGAAGAAGAGCAGGAAATCGTCAAGATTGGTTAGAGCCCATTCATCCGACGAGGATAGCGACTCTTCCATGCCACCACTAGAGGACATTGATCCAACGATCAATGTGAACCCATTTGCTCCAAGACGGGCTGTAAATCGTCGTGTTCTAGCTAGGGATGCGAGAGCTGCTCGTGTAGATGGAGAGCCAAGGACTCTTGGCCAAAGGATGGATCCCATTCAACAACCACGCTGTTTAGGTGTGAACTTTAATGTTGATGATATGCAAGGGTTTAGCTTCAACCCACAAGTTATTACCATCGTTCACCAAAATCAGTTTGGAGGAACGAGTGCTGAATCTCCACATCAACATTTACAAAATTTTGAGGTCATGATGGAGACAATGAAACCAAAGAATGCAACCACTAACAACTACAAGATCAAGCCATTCTTCTTCTCTTTAAAAGGGAAGGCTTTATCTTGGTATCAAGCTCTTCCAAATGGGAGACTTAACACATGGGAGGATCTTTCCGCGGAATTCCTCACCAAATTCTTTCCGCCATCCAAGACGGCAGAGTTGAAAGGTAAGATTAATGCGTTTTCTATGAGATCTAACGAAAGTTTGTTTCAATCTTGGGAAAGATTTCAGGACTTATTATTGGATTGCCCACACCATGGCATTTCAAAGTTGGGTTCATTGGAGATATACTATAAGGGCTGGATGTGGAAACACAATTCAAGCTCCAATCCCTTTCATGTGGTACATTCATGGACATGAGGGAAGATGACGCTTGGGACTTCATTGAGAAACAAGCCCGAGTCATAGAAAAGTATTCTCACCGGAAAGTAGAAGCAAATCAAGTGGAGCAAGGAGCAAAATTATCACAAGCCGCTCAAACTCAAATCTTTTCTCTCAATACCGAGATTAAAGAGTTGAAGGAAGCCATTCAAACAAATTTCCCAAAGCAAAAGGGACAAGATGTGGGTTATTTGGGAAACAACAATAACCACAATGGGAATGAGAATACAAATCGCAACAACCGGAACAACAACCGGAACAATTGGAACAACAACAATAACAACCGGAACAACGGCTGGAACAACAATAGGGGTTCAAACAACAACAATTGGCGGTCCAACCAACAACACAATTCCGGTAATTCTTATCCCAATTCAGGAAATTCACTAACTCCACCTTCTTCTTCTTCCATTCCCTTGAAAAGCCAGGAACAAGCATCTAATAGCGGAAGCACTTCGGGGAAAGAGAAGCCCGATCCAATGTTGGAAACAATCTTGGGAAAGCTTCAAAGATTGGAGACTCCCATCATTAAGGTCGATGATCACATTACTAAGGTTGATATAACCCAAAAGGTTTTAGAAAACCAAATGTTAAGTCAAGCTGAAGAATGTCCTAGGAATCAAGGAAAACTTCCAGGAAAGACGGAGGATAACCCAAAGGGAAGGGTGATGCCAATCACCACTAGGAGCGGAGCAACAACCAATGACCCGCAGCCTAAGTTTGTAGAAGTCCCCGCCGAAAAGGAGAAAGAAAAGGGGAAGGAGAAGGAAGATGTCTACGTTCCTCCTCCAGCTTTCAAACCTCCCCTACCATTCCCGCAATCTAGAGCAAGAGCGCGTCTAGACAAGCAATTCGGTAAGTTTATTGAACTCATGAGCAAACTGCATATTAATATACCTTTCATTGATGCAATTGTAGGTATGCCAGCTTATGGAAAGTTCCTAAAGGAGATCCTCTCTAACAAAAGAAAATTAGAGGATTTTGGAGAGGTCAAGATGAGTTCGGATTCATCGGATCTCATCAAGACAATGAAGGATAAGATGCCCCCAAAGCTAAAGGATCCGGGGTCG
Organism: Fagopyrum homotropicum; assembly: GCA_033239125.1. NCBI lineage: Eukaryota > Viridiplantae > Streptophyta > Magnoliopsida > Caryophyllales > Polygonaceae > Fagopyrum > Fagopyrum homotropicum. Next base: position 88,745,959 of record BSWB01000006.1, read on the forward strand.
TTTTGTATTCCCATAGGAGTAGGAGATGTCACATATGATGCATTATGTGATTTAGGAGCAAGCGTGAGCATCATTCCGCTTGCCTTATGCAGGAAGATCGGTTTAGGCGAACCTAAGCCGGTGAAGATGACGTTGTACATGGCGGATCGATCCATAACTCGTCCCGTCGGTATAGTTGAAGACGTCCCGGTCAAGCTTGGTAAGTTCTATGTTCCTATAGACTTTGTTGTGCTTGACATTCCTGCAGATAGTCCGGTCCCGATCATACTTGGAAGACCGTTTCTTGCAGCGTCCGGTTGTATAGTTGATTGCAAGAATGCTAGACTCGCCTTCGACATAGGAGAAGAAAAGGTAGAATTCGTTCTCTCCAGTTTGGTGAAGGAACCAATTTTTGATGAGGATATATTCAACATCCATGACGAAGAGCTATCTAGAGAGGAGGTAAGTTCGATTCTCTTCAAAGATCCCTTGCAAAAAGTTATTTCTATGAGCATTATGGATATAGGGGAAGAAGAGGCATGCAATGAAGAAATTGAAGCTTTAGAGAAGCAAAAAGAAGTGTATGAAGAAGAATTTGAGAAACTCTACGATGGGTCAGAAAACGTACAAAATCACGGCCACTCGTGCTATTCCACGGCCGTGGAATCTACCAACATGACCGTAATCAGCTATTCAGAGGACTCTAGTAAGTTACACGACCAAAACCACGGCTGTGGAACAAACAAAGGCACCGTAATTGACTTCCACACCCAAAACCACGGCCGTGGAGGGAACAGGGGAGCCGTAATTTTGGATGAATCTGAAGGAGATTGTATCTTCTCCACCACTTCTCTTGACTCTTCTCCAAGACCTTCTACATCCTTAGACACTTCTAAGGAAGCATCGGATACCCCTCAAGAGACATTAGAGACTCCTATAGTGATGGAATTGAAGCCACTTCCTACACATCTAAGGTATGTATTTCTAGGACTTAATTCTACCTTTCCGGTATTTGTTAGTTCTGATTTCAGTATTGATGAACATAGTAAGCTCATGGTTGTTCTTAAGAAACATAGGAAAGCCTTAGGGTATACTATAGAGGATCTAGTAGGAATCAAACCTTCACTATGCATGCATAAGATCCTAATGGAAGAAGACTTTAGAACTTCGCGACAACCTCAAAGGCGGTTAAATCCGACCATGAAGGAGGTTGTCAAGAAAGAAATTCTTAAACTACTTGATGCAAGTATCATCTACCCTATCTCCGATAGCAAGTGGGTGAGTCCCGTACAGGTAGTTCCAAAGAAGGGAGGAATGATGGTCATCACCAATAAAAACAATGAACTCATTCCCACACGAACCGTAACTGGATGGAGGATGTGCATAGATTACCGGAAGCTAAACAACACAACGAGGACGGATCACTTCCCGCTACCATTCATCGATCAAATGCTTGAGAGGTTAGCACAACACTCACACTTTTGCTATCTTGACGGTTATAGTGGTTTCTTTCAGATCCCGATACATCCGGACGATCAAGAGAAGACCACATTCACGTGCCCGTGGGGAACGTTTGTGTATAGGAGAATGCCGTTTGGGCTTTGCAACGCCCCAACCACCTTTCAAAGGTGCATGATGGCTATCTTCTCGGAGTACATAGAGGAGATCATGGAGGTCTTTATGGATGATTTCTCCGTTTATGGTTCTTCTTTTGATAATTGTCTTTCTAACCTTGCTCTTGTGTTACAAAGGTGTGAAGACACTAACCTAGTTCTTAATTGGGAAAAGTGTCAATTTATGGTGAAAGAAGACATTGTATTAGGACACTTAATCTCTAGTAGAGGGATTGAAGTGGATAAGGATAAGATAGAGACTATAGAAAAGCTTCCTCCCCCAATTTCGGTGAAAGGGATAAGAAGTTTTCTAGGACATGCTGGATTCTATAGGCGTTTTATAAAGGATTTCTCCAAGATATCAAAACCGCTTACTAATTTATTGATGAAGGATGCAGTTTTTGATTTCTCGCAGGAATGCTTAGATGAGTTTAATATGATTCGGGGAGCTCTAATCTCAGCCCCGATTATCCAACCTCCAGATTGGAATCTTCCATTCGAGGTTATGTGTGACGCAAGTGACGTAGCCGTAGGGGCTGTGCTTGGGCAAAGAAAGGAAGGACGAACCCATGCTATCTACTACGCTAGCAAGATGCTAGACGAAGCGCAGCTCAACTACGCCACAACCGAGAAAGAATTTTTAGCAATTGTATATGCATTTGAAAAGTTTCGCTCTTATCTTGTAGGTGCTATGGTGATTGTCTACACGGATCATGCTGCGATTCGGTATTTGCTTGCGAAGAAAGATGCGAAACCAAGACTGATTAGATGGATTTTTCTCCTACAAGAATTCGATCTAGAGATCCGTGACAAGAAGGGTTCTTTTAGGATGTTCGGGAATACTTTTGGAACGAACCTCATCTAGAGGACGACCATCTACCTATAGATGACTCCTTTCCGGACGAGCATTTACATATCATAGAGGAGTGCATCGATGTGATCACCAAAGGTAACGAACCATGGTTTGCTGATTTTGTTAACTATTTGGTTTGCCAGGAATTACCACCCGGATTATCCTACGCACAAAGAAATAAGTTCCTTAAGGATGTTCGGGAATACTTTTGGAACGAACCTCTCCTCTTTAAGAGAGGCCCGGACGGCATCATTCGGCGATGTGTACCGGAAGATGAGATGCAAAGTGTCATCCGTCATTGTCATTCACTACTTTGTGGAGGACACGCTAGTTCGAACAAGACTAGCGCTAAGGTATTGCAATCTGGATTCTTTTGGCCTACTTTATTTAAAGATGTGCAAACCTTTGTTTCCTGCTGCGATGCTTGTCAAAGAAAAGGGAACATATCTAGGAGAAACGAGATGCCTCTTAACAACATTCAAGAGGTGGAGATCTTTGACGTTTGCGGAGTAGATTTCATGGGACCCTTCCCATTATCTTGTGGAAACCAATACATACTTTTAGCCGTGGATTATGTTTCGAGATGGGTTGAAGCAATTGCCTCTCCACCAATGATGCCATGGTTGTGGTTAAGTTCTTTAACAAGACCATCTTCCCACGATTTGGGACACCACGGACTATCATTAGTGATGGAGGTTCTCACTTCATTGCCCGACGTTTCGAATCTCTCTTATTAGCTAAGTATGGGGTGACTCACAAGATCGCCACCCCTTACCATCCACAAACTAGTGGAGATCTCAAACCGGGAGATTAAAGGGATCCTAGAGAAGATGGTTTCAAGGACAAGGAAGGATTGGTCTTTGAAGCTAGATGACGCATTATGGGCATACCGGACTGCATATAAGACTCCCATCGGAACAACACCATACAACCTTGTGTATGGGAAGTCTTGTCACTTGCCGGTAGAATTGGAGCATAAGGCGTATTGGGCAATAAAGTGGTTGAACTTCAGCATGAAGGAAGCGGGGGAGAAGCGTCTCTTGGACCTCAATGAGCTTGAAGAAATTCGCTTGAACGCCTACGAAAACGCCAAGATCTATAAAGAAAGAGTGAAGCGTTGGCATGATAAGCATATCATCTCAAAGGACCTCAAAGAAGGAGATCAAGTTCTCCTCTTCAATTCAAGGCTTCGTCTCTTTCCAGGTAAGCTTAAATCTCGTTGGATTGGACCTTATCTAATTAAACGTGTTTTCCCCATGGTGCAGTTGAAGTATGGGGTGAAAAGGGCGGAAGCTTTAAGGTGAACTGTCAACGACTCAAGAAGTATACACCGGAACACCAAGCTGAAGAGTTCGCGCCCACCGCACTCGAATAAGTGCGAATTTGGTCTAGCTACGGACCTTAAACAAGCGCTTCTTGGGAGGCAACACAAGGTATTGCACTTACGTTTTTGTTTTTTGATTTGTAGATTAGAATAGTATAGACGTTTTTGTTTTGTTTTGCCTTCGATACCTTCCGGTATGTTCGTGTTTTTGGATGTAGGATCAGTGGAAGAGAAATGGAGAAGGAAAAGTTTGAAGAAAATTGACAAGACTTGGACTTTGGCACATTACAGAGAGTTCCACGGCCAAAACCGCGGCCGTGACAGCTATAGTGACCGTAATTTTGCAAAAGCCTGAGAAAAATCACCAAAACCACGGTTCCGTACATTTCCACGGTCGTGGAAACCCCCAAGTGACCGTAATTTTCGAAAAAATTTACGGCCACTATAAAAACCACGTTTCTTCACAAAACACACCAAAATCCCCAATTCCACGCCCAAAAACGCCGAAATCGTCCCCCTCTCTCAAATTCCCGTTCGTTAATCGTTTCGAACGATTCTTTGACCAAAAGTGAAGCAAATTCAATCACCTACAAGATCCAAGCAACGATTCGAGCGGCAAATCTCCGGAGAAGACAGAATTCGGATTTCAAAATCCGAAAACCTAGGTTTTTACCTCTTCTCTCACTTTGTCGATTTGCCTCAGTTTTTGCAAGAATTTTTAGGATAACTGAATGGAATTGGATTGGAATTAGTCTAGGGCTGCCATTTGTTGAATTTGGTGTGAATCTGTTGAGTTTTGAGATATTCAGAGCCGAATCACGGTCTCTGGAAGAACCACGGCCGTGGAAATGTTAGAAGAGGCCGTAATTTTTGAACTGAGATGGATTTGGTTAGGAGAATGTTAGCTAGGAACAAGAAGAGGAAAGGTAATGCTTCCTCCTCCTCCCAGGCACCCCCTACTGAGCCACCATCACCACCCTCACCACCATCCCCTAGAGTACGTTAACATACCTTTGCAACTCTTAATTTTGTCCTTAGTTCTTTAGTATATCTTGAATCGATTGCCACAATTAGACACCTGGATCTTTAGGGTTGTTGTTTTCCCAATATATTTGCAAAGCTCATACATTTACTTGCTTGACGATTTACAACTGGATTTAACCCCCCAAATCCCTGTGTTCGTTACTCTGAAATTCTTGCTTAACTACGTCAATCCATACACTACGGGTTCGCTTGCTGGATTTCTAGTTTTATAAATTTAAGACTTATTTGCACGCACGCTAAGTGGCGAATAGTTAGCTCAACATTCACATTTTTGTTACCTAGATGGCTATAGTGGGTTCTTCTAAATCCCTAATCACCCAAATGACCAAGAGAAAACAACATTTACATGTCCTTGGGGAACATTTGCATATAGGAGAATGCCATTTGGGTTGTGTAATGTACCAACCACCTTTCAAAGGTGTATGATGGCTATTTTTTCTGAATATATTGAGAAAATTATGGAAGTGTGTATGGATGATTTCTTGGTGTATGGCTCTTCATTTGATAATTGTTTGGCTAATCTATCTTTGGTGTTAAAGCGTTGTGAGGAAACTAACCTTGTGTTGAATCGAGAGAAATGACACTTCATGGTGAGTGAAGGCATAGTGTTGGGACACTTGGTGTCCCACCGTGGCATTGAGGTTGATAGAGCAAAGATAGAAACAATAGAGAAGTTGCCACCACCTACCTCGGTGAAGGGGGTAAGGAGTTTCTTAGGGCATGCCGGTTTTTACCGGAGGTTTATAAAAGATTTCTCTAAAATTTCTAAGCCTTTCACTAACCTACTAATGAAGGATGTTGAGTTTGTATTCTCCAAAGATTGTCTTGAAGCAGTTTGTAGGTTGAAGGATGCTTTGATCTCCACCCCTATCATGCAACCTCCGGATTGGAGCTTACCATTTGAGATAATGTGTGATGCAAGTGATGTGGCCGTTGGGGCTGTTTTAGGACAAAAGAAAGATGGGCTTACACATTCCATCTACTATGCTAGCAAGACGCTACATGATGCCCTACTCAACTATTCCAAAAAACCGAGAAGGAGTTGCTATCGGTAGTGTATGCCTTTGAGAAGTTCCGGTTATATCTTGTTGGAGCAAAGGTCATTGTGTACACAGATCATGCTGCGATCCGTTATCTACTCACAAAGAAAGATTCCAAGCCTCGCCTCATTCGGTGGATCCTTCTCCTCCAAGAATTCGACTTGGAGATTCGGGACAAGAAGGGTTCCGAAAATTCAGTAGCGGACCATCTTAGTAGGCTACCACCATTGGAGGTTGAAAGAGATGACATCCCGATTGATGACTCATTCCGGGATGAGCAATTGCAAACGATAGAGGAGTGCTTACTTCAAGTGTCTAGAGGGAGTGAGCCATGGTATGCGGATATAGTGAACTACCTTGTGTGTGAAGAGGTGCCACCCGGTTTGTCATATGCCCAAAGGAAAAAGTTTTTCAAGGATGTGAGGCATTACTATTGGAGTGAGCCTCTCTTGTTCAAGAGAGGACCGGATGGAGTCTTTAGGAGGTGCATTCCGGAGGATGTGGTGGAGAGTGTGATCTGCCATTGTCACTCCTTGCCATGTGGAGGCCATGCTAGCTCACACAAGACGTGTGCAAAGGTATTGCAATCCGGTTTTTATTGGCCTAACTTGTTTAAGGATGTGCAGAATTTTGTGGTAGCTTGTGACGCTTTCCAAAGGACGGGAAACATCTCAAGAAGGAACGAGATGCCCTTGAACAACATACAAGAGGTTGAGATATTTGATGTTTGGGGTGTGGACTTCATGGGGCCATTCCCCGCTTCATGTAGCAACCTCTACATTCTATTAGCGGTGGATTATGTGTCGAGATGGGTGGAGGCAATCGCCTCTCCCACAAATGATGCCAAAGTTGTGGTACGGTTCTTCAACCGAGTCATCTTCCCTAGGTTTGGAACACCCAAAGTGATCATAAGTGATGGAGGGAAGCATTTCACCAATAGGAGCTTTGGGACACTTTTGGCTAAGTATGGGGTGACTCATAAGGTAGCCACACCTTACCATCCCCAAACTAGTGGCCAAGTGGAGATCTCCAACCGGGAGATAAAGGGGATACTTGAGAAGACGGTTTTTAGGACAAGAAAAGATTGGGCCATGAAGCTCGATGATGTTTTGTGGGCATATAGAACCGCCTTCAAGACACCAATTGGCACCACTCCCTACAAGCTAGTTTATGGGAAGTCTTGCCACCTTCCGGTGAAGATGGAGCATAGAGCATATTGGGCCATAAGGTGGCTGAATTTTGGCCTCAAGGAATCCGGTGAGAAGAGGTTGCTAGACATTAATGCTCTTGAGGAGATCCGGTCCCGGATTTACAAGGAAAGGACCAAGCGTTGGCATGATAAACGTCACATCCCAAAGGAGTTGAGTGAAGGTGACCTAGTTCTTCTCTTCAACTCAAGGCTGCGGCTCTTCCCCGGAAAGCTAAAGTCAAGATGGACGGGTCCTTATGTGGTGAGGAAGGTCTTCCCTCATGGAGCAGTTGAGATAGGTGGGGAGCATTGTGGAGATTTTAAGGTGAATGGGCACCAGTTGAAGAAGTATATCCCGGAAGCTCCGGTGGACATGATTTCCCCACTTCACCTTGAGTGAAATGCCCCCGAATTTGGTCAAGCTAATGACCTTAAAGAAGCGCTTAATGGGAGGCAACCCATTGGTACATATCTTTCCCTTTTCATTTTTTTGTTTTCATTTTCGATTTTTGCTTTGGTTGTGGTGTGTTTGTGTGTCTTGTGTTTGTGTGCTAGAGTCTAGGTAGCATGGAAGCCTTGTAAGGCATGAGGATGATGATGATGATGATGATTATCCCGCATCAAACGTGGGTGGAGCGGACGTGGGACTTGGACGGCTAGTGGCACTTAGCGCGGGTCCCGACGCCATAATGAACATCAAGAGCTCTCTACCACCTTTGATTGATCATCCACCATCACTTCACATGAGTGAACCAAAATATCGTAACCACCACTTTTACATTGTGAGGACTCTCTTTCACTTCTTTATTTAATTTGCACACTGGGGACAATGTGTTCTAAAGTATGGGATGGGGTTTTCATGATCATTTGTATGATTGCATCTTGGATAGTTTCATATTGTCACATGGTTCATTAGCTTTTGAATTGTACATATATATTTCGAAAATTCCAAAAAATCAGAAAATTTTAAAAAAATTTTAGTGCTTCTAAGTTTGGATATGACCCTTATGATGAGATTGTTTTGTGAATTGGCTATGGATGGGCTTGTGTGTTGAATGGATGTATGCATATGTGGACTTGAAATACTTCTCTTGAATCCTATGTATGAATTGTGATTATGATGTTTGCCTTGATTGGATTGAGGATTGATGGTCGAAATTACATGTTAGTTCTTGCACATCATCTAGGAATGATTAAGGCAATTCATCTTCCTCTACTTTTCATCTTGATCATGTTGTTTAAGCACCTCAATTGATATGAAAATTTGATCTCTTTTGACCCATCCGGGAATAGGAGCATGCTAGTGTGTTGAGTGTGTGAAAAGCAAGTGTGGGGTGAAGTTGTTGATGAATGAATGTTGTGAATAAAGTGCTGAATTTGTTGTGAAAATTGTAGAAAAAATATAGGTTTGGGGACTTTGGTTTTGATGACGAGTAACTCGGTACCATTCACATAATCTGGTGTTTGTGCCTTGCTAAAGTCGGATAAACCGAATGTCCTAACGAGCCTTGGTATGTGTGCCCGGTGTGAGGCACCTTGGAAAAATCCCGAGGTCCGCTAATCACCAAGGTTTCGGCTTTTATACACCAATGCCATTGTCTCAAAATTAAGTGAAAGAAAAAGAAAATGAAAAAGAAAAGAAAAGAAAGAAAAGATGGAGAAAAATATACACTTGTAGGAAGTTGATAAAAAATGAAATTATGGAGTTAGTTCCTTTCACGGATTAGCATCACATGACCTAGAAAAATTCCCACCTTATCACAACGTTTCTTGGCCTCTTCTTTCCTAAGTCCTTGTGACCTATTTGCATATGTGTAAGACTTAGTGATCTAGATTGGATATTCTCATGATCATCTTGACTCCTTCATTTTCACCTTTCATGCATGCTTTCGAGTTAAGTATAATTGTCTTTCCATGCCTTCATTCATTTAATGCATGATTGCTTGTCCATTGCCATGAAACATGACTATGAAGGTGATCCAATTTTAGAAGCACAATACCAAAAATATTCTCTCTTTTTGTGCATTCATAAATCACGTCATCTCTTAGCCTATAGTTGGACCTTGCTCGGGGACGAGCAAGTCCTAAGTATGGGATATTTTGATAACGTGATTTATGACATTAGATTAGGCATTCATTTAGATAGTTTTTCCCGTTATTCATGCATGGTTTGGCATTAGTTCATAACGTTTACGCTTAATTCATGCATGTTGTTAAAATAGACGTCTACACGAACTCTTGTCGGTTTTGTAGGTATTTTGGAGAGCTTTTGGAGCTTAATCGATACATTCGAGGATCATTCCTCGTGATGACACACTTCCGGACTCATTAAGAAGCAAGCTATGAGCAAAGGAGAACACATAGGACCTTGTTGGTGCATGCCTTGCACCAACTCATGGCTTAATGATCAAAAGGAAGCTGAATAGGGATTTCCACGGTCTGGCACCAAGAACCACGCCCGTAATTTTGGTCGTCGTTTCCTCTGGACAGCTGTGACAGTTGTCCCACAATCTCCATGCCCGACTCTTGCCCTTGATGGAGAATATAAGTGGTCCTATAGGCTGTTGCTAGAGAATTCTCTCCCACACTCTCTCTCAACACATCATTCCATCAGAGGATAGACTTGGAGAAGAAGAAAAACACTCTCATTTTGGGGAAGAAGAAGGACAACAACATCTTAGTGTTTTTGAAGCTTTTGAGTGATTTTTGAGTGACCTGGGGTGAAGACATTTGCAAGGATTGTAAGGAACGTTTTGGACCTTCTTTTGAAGGGTTGTAAGTCTTGTTTAAACTTATATGCAGCTGAGTTTTCTTGTTTCTACTTGTTTTTTCCACTTCCATTTCATTTACTTGCTATGGAAGCCATGAATGGTTGCTTGTTGAATTTGAATATTAAAATGCATGTTGTTGGCTAAATAGTTGTGATTTTAGGGTAATTGAGTGATGGTTATAGCTTGGACTATGATAGAATAGACTTGAATGTACTCTTGGACAGTTGCTTGTTCGAAACCTAACCTCTGATGAAACCACGGTCTGTTCATTGATTTCATGGCCGTGGTTCGATATGATCTACCCGTGATTTTGTCTGTTTTGCTTATATTGATGAATCTGAATGTTAGGATGTTAGATTGTTGAAATCCTAGTGTTTGTTAAGTGTAATCTAGCCTAGGGTGATCTAATGCTAGCAAACTAAGAGAGGGAAGAGACCTACCCGGTAGTTCTTGATCTTAGATACCGAAGATGATGAACTTTAGGTAGTAGTGAGCCTCGCAAGCCACTATTGTACTGAGTGTGCTAGGATTGATGCTTATGACTTGCCTTCCCGAGACTTACCCGGTAAGGAGAGGTTTGACCCCTAGATAGCAATCTGGTTTGTGTAGAATTCCAAACCTTAGGCTCCTAGATACTTACCCGGTGATAGGACCAGACCTACCCGGTGATTGATCCCATTTGAGAAACACCCTTCTCCCAACATACCATAGCTAGTCCAAGGTTGATTAGAAGCTTGAGTCCAATGCCATAACCGGAAGTCCTAACCCCTAGAATCCGCTATTCTCTCTTTGATCAAATATCTCGTGTTTGTGTTGATAGCTTTAGTTGTTAGTTTGATTTATTTATCTTGCATGATTTGTGATCTTGTTTGATCACCACAAAAACCAAACCCAAAAACGTCATGATCTTCATTTCTTTATTTCTTTCTCTTTTCTTAGACTAGATTTGCACTATCCATGATCACTTTCATGATTTGATTTCACCTTAGTCTTTGTGTTCTACCTCGGAATACTATCCTTACTACAAAACGACCCATACACTGTGGGTTCGCTAGGAGTTAGGAAATTATATCGAGTTATAAGTTATAAGACTTTTGTGCTATACGTTTCTAGAGTGGTAGAGGTCTACACCTAGTTACGTTTTGATTGTAGGGAAAATGGCACGTTTTGGAACGTTTTGGAGCTAAGGAAGCTATGGAGTCATTGGAGCTACATTCTGGAGCATTGAGAAGTTATAAGAGAAGTTCAGGAACCATGGAAATGAGATAGAAGATTGATTTTTGACCAGATCAGAGAGATTTACGCTTAACTGAGATTCACCTCAGTTGGATACAGTGCCACCTCAACCGAGGTGATCTTCAAGATCAACTAGACCAACGCGAAGTGATGACGGGACACGAGATCTTAATCTTTGGCTGAGATTTTCTATTTTTGGAAAGTGAATATCACATATTTTAGGATGAATTTCTGGAAGGAAGCATATCTTTTTGGTTGATATATTTTGGAAGATTAGAAGATATTTTAAAGAAGAAAATTATCTTTTTAAGATATCGTATCTTAGAAAGGTAATTCTCCTATATAAAGAGGTTGATTTTCTGGAATACATCCATCTTCGGATCACCAAATCTCTAATTCAGGAAGTTGAAGGAAGTTTTGAAGGAAGGTTGGAAGGTTGAATATCAAGGAAGGAAGGAAGCTAGTTTGAAGAAAGTTGTAAAATTCTCTTAGTTGTTTTGGTTTGTTGTTTTTCTGATTGTGATTGAGGAATGCTGATTGTTTGTTTAACTGTTTGATTTAGTTATTGAGACCTTCGTGTTAAGGTTTTCTTGTTTGAATATTGATTCCTTTCTTATATATTTGATTATTGTTATCATGATAATTGTTGGCTAAGTTCTTTATGCGATTCTAGGGTGATTGAATGAAAGTTATGGGGAAGACGATGAAAGAATGAGCCTTTATCCCAGTGGTCCCTTAAAGCTCGAGCCTTTACCTTAATTGACGAACACCTTGGTCAGCTGTGGAACATCTCGACCGAGATGGTACATAAACTGAGCGAGGCGATACCTTTTCTGATCTTTATCTCAGTTGAGGTTTCAGTTTGCAAAATCGTATCCTTATTATACCTTTCCTGGTCCAACACAAGCCTAGGATGAGACTTACCCGGTGATTCCTTTGTTTGTATACCCAAGATCATGAGTGTTAGGCAATAAAGGTTTATCCTTTATTGGGGTTTGAGTGTGCCTTCATCCCATCTTTGAGAGTTAGCCCGAGACTTACCCGGTAAAGGTTGATTCTATCCCCTTGGGTGGTGTGTTGGTTTGAGATTATACTTCCTTTCCTTAGTACCTTGAGAGTTACCCGGTGAGAGGATCTTTGGTTTGGGATAGTGAGTAGTGAGACTTATCCGGTGATCTATTGCCACCTTAGAAACACCTTCCCTTTGCAAACCTCAGCTTTGTCCACATTACCTTTTGAGATCTTGAGTCGGAACCACAACCGGATGCTTTAATCTCAAGAATCCGCATTTTCTTTACATGACTTTTTATCATCTTTGATAGCTTTGATTTGTTGCTTTTTTTTTATTGATAACCTGAATTACCGATCTTTGTTTCACCATAGTCCTTGTGTTCGACCCTAGAATTCTTGCTTTTATTACAATCGATCCGTACACTGCGGGTTCGCTATTTGCAATTATTCTTAGTATAAATATTAAAGCTTGCAGACACGTTTTGAGTGAACACTCAACGCTATGGAGACATCTATGAATTCATTTTCGAAGGCACAAAAAGCCTTAGAACAACAATTTTTCAACAAGGCAAATGAAACGCCAAGGGATACTGGAAAACTTCCAGCAAGGACACAGAATAACCCAAAAAGGGCAAGTCATGACTATCACAATATGCAGTGGACTGAAGACTGCAGATCCAGTACCTCGGTCGGACCACGATCAGACGAGGAACACCTCGGTCAAGGTGCTAACCGAGATGGAGCCCCAGAAAGCGAAAGAAAAAGCTGAAGTTTATGTTCCACCTCATCCTTATAAACCACCACTCCCGTTCCCTCAATCAAGGGCGCGAGCACATCTAGACAAGCACTTTGGTAAGTTTCTTGACCTTATGACTAAGCTACATATTAACATCCCTTTCATTGATGCTATCTTAGGGATGCCCGCCTATGGGAAGTTTCAGAAAGAGATCTTGTCAAGAAAGAGAAAGCTGGAAGACTTTGGTGAAGTAAGCATGACCTCTAGATCTTCGGAGCTCATTCAAATTATGAAGGAGAAGATGCCACCTTAGTTGAGAGATCCTAGTTCGTTTTGCATTCCCATCCTAGTTGGGAATGTGACTTATGATGCGCTATGTGATCTAGGAGCAAGTGTGAGCATCATTCCGCTGGAACTTTGTGAGAAAGTCGGACTTGGAGAGCCCAAGCCCGTGAAGATGACGTTGTATATGGCGGATCGCTCCATTACCCGTCCCGTTGGTATCTTGGAGGACGTTCCTATCAAGTTAGGTAACTTCTACATACCTATAGACTTTGTTGTGCTGGACATTTATGCAGATTATCACATTCCTATCATTCTCTTAAGACCATTTCTAGCACCATCGGGTTGCAACATTGATTGTAAGAACGCCAAGTTGAAGTTCAACATTGGTGGCGATCATGTGGAGTGTGCATTACTGGCTGCAATGAAGGAAGAGCCTATGGAAGACAACATCTTGAACATCTATGATGAAGAATATTCTCGAGAATTGGTGAGCTCTATCCTTATTACATATCCTCTTGAGAATGTTTTAAGTTTTAGTATGATGGAGGAAGGTATAGATGTTTTGTGTGATGCAGATGTGCGAAGCTTGGAAGCATTTGAAGCAGATCCAGGAGCTAGATTTGATAAACTGATTCAGGAGAAGAAAAGCACATTAGGTTTCGGTCTCAGTTCTAGTACACCGACCGAGACAGTTTTGGAGCAAGCGAGGTGATCTTATCTGAAGAACACCTCGGTCGCCCACCTCGGACCATGACCGAGACAGCAGGCGAGATTTTATCAACTGAGGACGAAAATCTTTTTGATTCATTCTCTGATGATCACTCATGGTTGGTGGAGCGCTGGCTTCGCCAAGTTTTTGATGGTAAAGAGTCTTGGTACGCTTATATTGTCAACTATCTTGTTTGTCAAGAAGTACCTCCCGGATTGACGTACGCTCAAAGGAAGAAGTTCTTCTAGGACGTACGCCACTACTATTGGAATGAACCTCTACTCTTCAAGAGAGGTCCAGATGGGATGCTTCGACGATACATTCCGAAGGATGAAGCTGCTAGTGTCATACGGCATTGCCACTCACTTCCTTGTGAAGGACATGCTAGCGCTCACAAAACGTGCGCTAAGGTATTACGTAATGGTTTCTTTTGGCCTATATCATTTAAGGATGTGCAAGCTTTTGTTGTTTCTTGTGATGCATGCCAGAGAACAGAGAATTTGTCTAGAAGGAACGAGATGTCGCTCAACAATATTCAGGAGGTTGAGATTTTTTATGTATGGGGAGTTAATTTCATGGGACCTTTCCCATCATCCGCAGGGAACCTCTACATCCTCTTAGTTGTCGATTACGTCTCTAGATGGGTGGAGGCCGTTGCTTCTCCCACTATGACGCCATGGTGGTTGTGAAGTTCTTCAATAGAACTATCTTTCCACGTTTTGGGACGCCGCGTATCATCATCAGCGATGGAGGGATACATTTCATCAACCGGAAGTTCAAGGCACTTTTATCAAAGTATGGAGTAACCCACAAGGTTGCAACCCCTTATCTCCCTCCAACTAGTGGGCAAGTGGAGATCTAGAATAGAGAAATCAAGGCAATTTTGGAGAAGACCGTTTCAAGGACAAGGAAGGATTGGTTCATGAAGCTGGACGATGCTCTTTGGGCTTATAGGATCACATTCAAGACTCCCATTGGTTCCACACCTTACAATTTGGTATATGGGAAATCTTGTCACCTACCCGTTGAGTTGGAGCACAAGGCATATTGGGCAATCAAGTGGTTAAATTTCGACATCAAGGAAGCCGGAGGGAAGAGACTTTTTGACATTAATGAGCTGGAGGAGTTGCGCTTAAATGCCTATGAGAATGCCAAAATCTACAAAGAAAGAATGAAGAGATGGCATGACAAGCATATTGTTCCTAAGAAGCTCAAAGAAGGAGATCTTGTTTTTGCGCTATTAAAGAACACATCCCTATTAACCAATGTGAGAACCTCTTCCACTCTATTTGCTTGGTCAATATTCTTTCTCTCATTATTGATGAGGTTCTTATTGTAATATTGTCAATGAAAAAGTGGTATAACACTTTAAGTTGCCCATAACCCCCACCCATAACCTTATGGACTCCAATGGGTTTCCGATAAGGCATGTGATACCGTCACACGACAAGCTTGGGTTGCATTTTCTATTGGCACCTATGTTGATAAGATCTTTTCTGATGTAATCAAGATGGATGGCACACATATATTGTTAGAAGGACCATGGAAATTCGATCGTAGATCATTTCATGATGGCTATCTTAACCGGTGCATGTTCCATTATAACGGAAATGTGTCACACTATTGCCGATGACTCCACACAAAATTTTGATTGATTATGCGAAACGGAAGAGGAAACAAGTTATAGATGAGACCACTAAGGCGTCGGCAACATCGGACCCTCCTTGAAGCTCTCCCGATGTTATGGGTGCTAATACTTCCAGATCCCGTAACACCGCCCCTCATGTCCATTTCATCGAGTCAAGAGGTAGTAAAAGTTGCATCGTTCCTACGGACGCAACTTTCCACCTCTAGCTCCTATCATTGAAGGACGGTGTGAGCCGCGAATGCTTTTATCCCAACAACACGACTTGATACCAGTCATGGAAGGCAAGTTCCCTTGTTTCTTGCTTGTACATTTTTGTTTATGTACTTCTCATGGCCCGAATAATGTGCCATACGAATTGTCTATGTTGTTGTCCAAATTTCAAGACGTCTTGACCTATGACCAACCACCCGGCTTGCAACCAATCCGAGAAATTGAGCACCAAATCGACTTGCTGCCCGGCGCGAACCATTCCGCTTGTCGTGCAAGTCCGGAAGAGTCCAAGGAGCTACAACGCCAAGTACAAGAGATCCTAGACCGGGGGCATGTCTGTGAGTTCTTATCACCTTGTGCGGTGCTAGTCATCTTAATACCCAATAAGGACGGATCTTGGCGGATGTGTGTCGATTTCTTAGCCATCAACCAAATCACCATGCAGTATGATAACACTATTATGACCTTAGTTTAGACTTGCATTTAGGTAGTTTTTCCCTTTTTTGCATGCATAAACATGAATCCACGACATTTGAGCTTTACTTTGCATATTTTGTGATAGCATGTATTATAGTCTATATTTTGGGGCTAGTTTAGATGTTTTATCTTCATAAATGTGCATGTATGAATGTATATTCTGCGATTATATTTTTGTTTCATCTACCTTTACGGGAATCGAGGTCTACACCTAGTTTCGTTGTAATTGTAGGTAAAATGGCATGTTTTGCACTAAAATGGAGCTAAGGAGCTAAGGAGTCATTGGATCTACATTCTGGAGTTTAAGGAAAACCTCAGGAAGCATGGAAATGATTAAGAAGATTTACTTTGGACCAGATTCGAGAAATTTCACATTCAGTTGAGATTCACCTCGGTCAGCTACAGTGCCACCTCGACCGAGGTGATCTTGAGGAGCGCCCTGACCGAGGCGAACACCCTGCCGCCGGCGAGATCTATATTTTTGGCTGAGATCTTTTATTTTTGGAAAGAAGATATCTTTTATTTTTGGGTTGGATTTCTGGAAGGAAGATATAATTTCTGATTGATTTATTTTGAAAGAGAGATATATATTTTAAAGGAAATTATCTTTTTAAGATATTTTATCTTTGGAAGATAATTCTCCTATATAAAGGGTTGGATTTCTACAATTCAGCTATCTTCGGATCAAGAGATTTCTGGAGTATTTTCTGAAAGGGTTTGAAGGAAGAATTGAAGGAAGTATTGAAGATTGAAGTTCAAGGAAGGAAGGAGGTCATAGTTGGAATTGCTTTTTTAAAGGAGTTTGTAAGACTTTCTCAGATTGTCTTTTTGGTTGATTGTCTTTGTTGATGTGTGACTTGATGAATGCAATTTGTTTGTTATTTGATTCAGTTATTGAGACCTTTTACTCAAGGTTTTGTTGTTCGAATATTGATTCCATTTCCATAAATTTGATTATTGATATCATAATGATTATTGGCTAAGTTTCTTGTGCGATTCTAGGGTGATTGGCTGAAAGTTGTGGGGTAGACGATGATAGAATGATCATAATGCCAGAAGGACCCTGAAAGCTCGAGTCTTTAACCTTAACCCTAGAACACCTCGCTCAGTCGTTGAACATCTCGGCCGGGGTGGAATTTGACTGAACGAGGTGACCTTTCCTGAACCTTATCTGAAGTTAAGATTGTAAGTTTGCCAAATCCTATCCTTATTACACCTTTCCTGGTTCAATGCAAGCCTAGGATGAGACTTACCCGGTGATTCCTTTGTTTGTTTAGCCAAGATCATGAATGTAGGTAATAAAGGTTTATCTTTTATTGGGGTTTGAGTGTGCCTTCATCCCATCTTTGTGAGTTAGCCTGAGACTTACCCGGTAAAGGTTGATTCTATTCCCTTGGGTGGTGTGTTGGTTTGAGATTATAGTTCCTTTCCTTAGTACCTTGAGACTTACCCGGTGATAGGAGCTTTGGTTTGGGATAGTGAGTAGTGAGACTTACCCGGTGATCTATTCCCACCTTAGATACACCTTCCCTTTGCAAACCTCATCTTTGTCCGCGTTATCCTTTGAGATCTTGAGTCAGAACCACAACTAGATGCTTTAATCCCTAGAACCCGCATTTCCACTTACTTGAGTTTTACATCATCTTTGATTGCTTTAATTGCATTTAGTTAATTGCAATATTTGACAACCTGATTCTGTGCTTTGTTTCACCTAAGTCCCTGAGATCAACCCCCTGGAATTCTTTCTTTTTATTACAATTGGCCCGCACACTACAGGTTCGCATATTTGTTCAAGCATACTTCTTGGGTTATAAGTTTTAAAGCTTGCACACACCGTTTGGAGCGAACAAGTTTTTGGCGCCGTTGCCGGGGACTTGGTCTAGACCAAGCCGGCTTCGGTTGTCTTTCAGGGCTATTGCCCTTGTTGCTATTAACCACTCTACTTGAGTGTTTTCGCGGGATCTTTTCTTAGGTTTATGCGAAGAACCCGTGCTAGAAAGAAAATCGTTGCTTACGATCCCGAACCAGAAAAGACTTACAAGCAACGGTTAAGAGAAGCTAAGATGGCCAATCATGACGATCGCGATCTTGAGGCCGAATTGAAGGAGGCGCTGGAACAGCTACGCCTTAATAGAGAAGAACTGCAGCGTGAGAGAGAAGAGACTCGCGCCAGAACTGAAGGAATTGAAGCAGATATGGCCGCTCTAAGGGCACAGTTTCTACCTCGACCGATCCAAGATCCTCGACCGAGGCAGCACCCAGCCCTAGTTGCCCCGGCCGATGTGCATCTACCACCTCGTATGCCTGTCCGAAATGTTCTTTTTGCTGGAGTTCCGCAAACCCTAGGACAGAGGATGGACCCCAATCAGCAAGTGAGGCGTCCAAGAGTCAACCTAGGTGATCCAGCTGAGCATGATTACGAACTTCGACCGCAAGTTCTATCCATGATCCGACAATGTCTATTTGGAGGTTTATAGAGGGAGTCTTCGCATCAGCATTTGCAAAACTATGAGATTCTGATGGAGACCTTGAGACCTTCAAGACTGGAAAACAACAACTACAAGCTAAGGCCTTTCTATTTCTCTTTGAAGGACAAGGCGCTTGCTTGGTATCAATCTCTTCCGCCCAGATAGATCAACACATGGGAAGAGATGACGACGGAGTTTCTAACTAAATTCTTTCCTCCCTTTAAGACCGCTGAAATGAGAGGAAAAATCAATGCATTCATCATGAAGGACAAAGAGAGTTTGTCCAAGTCATGGGAGAGATTCAAAGATGTTCTATCGGATAGCCCACATCATGGGATTCCAAAGATAGAGTTGCTGGAGATATACTTCAAGGGGTTGGATGGAGCTACTCAAGGAACTGAGAATGGAGCAAGGAGAGTTAGCTTCCAGGACACATCATCAAATGGAGCTCAACTCACCTCGCTTAGCAAAGAAGTAAACGAATGAAGGAGCTTTTAGTAGCTCAAATGAAGAAGGAGCAAGATGGAGGATATCAAGGAAGAAACAACTACCAAGGGTCGCGGAACAACAATTACAACAACAATAGAAACTCCAACAGCAACAATTGGAGATCTAATCAACAAAATCCGGGTAACCTTATTCTCCTGCTCATAATGTTGTTAACCCCCCTCTTCCTCTTCTTCTACTCCATTGAGAAGTCAGGAACCTGGATCGAGTTCGTCCCAGCCAGAGAAGAAAGATGCAGTTTTGGAGGCATATTGATCAAGCTCAACGCTATGGAGACATCGATGACTTCATTTTCGAAGGCACAAAAAGCCTTAGAGCAACAATTCTTTAACAAGGCGAATGAAGCGCCAAGAGATCCAAGGAAGCTCCCAACAAGGACAGGGAGCAACCCTAAGGGACAGATTATGGCAATAACGACAAGAAGTGGACCAAAAACTGCAGATCCAGTACCTCGGTCGGTTCCAAAGCAGACGAAGAACATCTCGGTCCAGGATTAGACGAGGAACACTTCGATCGAGGTGCCAACCGAGGTGGAGTCCCAGAAAGCGAAGGATAGATCTAAATTTTATGTTCCACCCCGTTCTTATAAACCACCACTTCCATTCCCTCAGTCAAGGGCCAGAGCACATCTAGACAAGCATTTTGGTAAGTTTCTAGACCTAATGAATAAACTACACATTAACATCCCTTTCCTTGATGCTATTCTAGGGATGCCGGTCTATGGGATGTTTCTGAAAGAGATTCTTTCAAGGAAGAGGAAGCTGGAAGATTTTGGAGGAGTAAGGATGACATCTAAATCCTCGGAGCTCATTCAAATCATGAGGGAGAAGATGCCACCCAAATTAAGAGATCCCGGTTCATTTTGCATTCCCATTCAAGTTGGGGATGTAACTTATGAAGCGTTGTGTGATCTAGGAGCCAGCGTGAGTATCATCCCGCTGGAGCTATGTGAGAAGATCGGACTTGGAGAGCCCAAGCCGGTGAAGATAAGGCTATACATGGCGAATCGCTCCATTACCCATCCCGTGGGCATCTTGGAAGACGTTACCGTCAAGTTAGGTAATTTCTATTTACCTATACATTTTGTTGTACTTGACATACCCGCAGATTATCCCGTTCCTATCATTCTCGGGAGACCATTTCTAGCAACTTCGGGTTGCAATGTGGATTGTAAAAACGCCAAGTTGAAATTCAACATTGGTGGAGATCAAGTGGAGTTTACATTGCTTGCTGCAATGAAAGGAGAGTCGCTGGAAGATGACATCTTCAACATCTATGAGGAAGAAGAATCAAGTGAATTGGTGAGCTCTATCCTTATTAATGACCCTCTTGAAAGAGTTCTTAGTTTTAGTTTAATGGAGGAAGGTATAGATGTTTCTTGTGATGCAGATATACGGAGCCTAAAGGCATTGGAAGCAGATCTAGGAGCTAAGATTGAAAGACTAATTCAGAGGAAGAAGAGAAATTTAGGTATCGGTCCCAGTTCCAGTACCTCGACCGAGGCACTTTTTGGACCAAACGAGGTGTTCTTATTTGAAGAACATATCGGTCACCCACCTCGGACACTACCCGAGACAGCAAGCGAGATGTCGTCAACTGAGGACAACAAACTTCCAAATCCTTTTTCTGAGAATCATTTATAGTTGGTGGAGCACTAGCTCCAAATCCTTATTTTCCAGGAAATACCGCCCGGATTGACGTAGGCTCAAAGGAAGAAGTTCTTCAAGGATGTACGTCACTAGTACTGGAATGAACCTCTACTATTCAAAAGAGGTCCGGATGGGATGCTTCGACGATGCATTCCAGAAGATGAAGTTGCTAGTGATATACGGCATTACCATTCGCTTCCTTGTGGAGGACATGCTAGCGCACACAAGACGTGCGCTAAGGTATTACGTTCTGGTTTCTTTTGGCCTACATTATTTAAGGATGTGCAAACTTTTGTTGTTTCTTGTGATGCATGCCAAAGAACAGGGAACTTGTCTAGAAGGAACGAGATGCCACTCAACAATATTCAAGAAGTTTAGATCTTTGATGTGTAGGGAGTAGATTTCATGGGACCTTTCCCATCATCCACATGGAACCTCTACATTCTCTTAGCTGTTGATTACGTCTCTAGATGGGTGGAAGTCATTGCCTCACCCACTAATGACACCATGGTGGTTGTGAAGTTCTTCAATCGGACTATCTTTCCACGTTTTGGGACACCACGTATCATCATCAGCGATGGAGGGACACATTTCATCAACCGGAAGTTTAAAGCACTTCTATCAAAGTATGGGGTAACCCACAAAGTAGCAACCCCTTATCACCCTCAAACTAGTGGACAGGCCAAGATCTCAAATAGAGAAATCAAAGCAATTTTGGAGAAGACCGTCTGTAGGACGAGGAAGGATTGGTCCATGAAGTTGGACGATGCTCTTTGGGCTTATAGGACCACATTCAAGACTCCCATTGGTACCACCCCTTATAATTTGGTATATGGGAATTCTTGTCATCTACCCGTTGAGCTAGAGCACAAGGCATATTGGGCAATCAAGTGGTTGAATTTCGATATCTAGAAAGCCGGAGAGAAGAGACTATTGGACATCAATGAGTTGGAAGAGTTGCGCTTAAACCCTTATGAGAATGCCAAGATCTACAAGGAAATAACAAAGAGATGGCATGACAAACACATCATTCCTAAGGAATTCAAAGAAGGAGATCTAGTTCTACTCTTCAACTCCCGCCTCCGCCTCTTTCTAGGTAAGTTGAAATCTAGATGGACAGGACCTTACGTTGTGAACAATGTTTTCCCCTATGGTGCAGTTGAGATTTGGGGAGAAACAAGTGGAAGCTTTAAGGTCAACGGTCATAGGTTGAAGAAGTAACGACCGGAAGTCCAAGTTGAGGAGATTGCACCGCTACACCTTGTTTAGGATGATGTGCGGTCCAGCTGGCGACCTTAAATCAAGCGCTTCTTTGGAGGCAACCCAAGGTATTACTTTCTTTACCCCTTTTTCTAGCTTAGTTTTAGATAGTTTTCTTTGCTTTGCTTTTACGTCCTCTAGACAAAAACCAAGTACTTTCTAAGGAAGGATTACAGCTCAGGAGCTAGACTGGAAGAACAGAAGTTCGAGAAATTGAGAAGACGAAGTTTGACTGAGACACATCTCAGGTACTGTCCCATCACCTCAACCGATATATTCTAGGGGCAACCGAGGTGACTAGGTCTGATATCCAGTCAGACACCTCGGTCCGGTCGGGACCACCTCGACCGAGGTGATATAAAATTTAG
The DNA here is from genome assembly GCA_033239125.1 of Fagopyrum homotropicum. NCBI lineage: Eukaryota > Viridiplantae > Streptophyta > Magnoliopsida > Caryophyllales > Polygonaceae > Fagopyrum > Fagopyrum homotropicum. The sequence goes on from BSWB01000006.1 coordinate 88,768,336, forward strand.
TAAGGGGAATAAAAGGCGAAGCAGATTTCTCTCTCCTTAGTTTTCCCTCTCAACCGAGCCTCGACCGCGGCGGTGCCTTAACCTTGGCCCCTCGTTTCTAGCTCGTTTTCCACGATTTTTGGTGAGATTTCACCGGAAGAAGAAGGAGGATCACATTGCAAACAACAATCAGCAAGGAAAACGCTCAAATTCTGCGTAATCTGGGTATTTTGTTCGAAAACCCTAACTTCTCTTCTTTCACTGATTTAGGATAGATCTGGCTCTGGTTGCCACTTATTATTGCTGAAAAAGATATAAGTACCCCATAGGAAGCAATTGGTAGTGATTTGGGGAAAATAACTGGAAAATCAGAGAGTGAAATCGAATAGCCCTTCGCCTTGGTCCGGTCGGCTGTGTCTCGGCCGAGGTGGTTGTCAGAACAACCGAGGTGTTCATCTGTCAGCAGTAATGAGTAGCAGATCTGATCGCCAACTTGTTTTGAGAGATAGACCTAGTAGTTCTTCACCTTCTTCTGCATCTCATCCTACCATACCGGTGATCGATGAGCGTCACCAGGCTGATTTTGATAGGATATGCGGGCGTCCCATTGTTGCCTCGAGATTTTTAGATATTGTTGCCTTCGAGTGCCTCCACGTGGCGGAGGACTTGAGGAAGATAATCTCCATGGTGGGACTGGAGGAGTTCATGGAGATTCGAGCGCCGGCCTACTTAGAGCCGACCATGGAGTTCGTGAGTTCTGTCACTCACGTGCCTGAGAGGAACAGCATCAAGTACCGGTTGCTAAACCGGAACTACATAGGACCGATGGACCAGTTCAGAGAGGTTTTTGGCTTCCTGACCCCCACCGTTACTGATTTTCCTTCCCGATCCATAGCTAAAGACTTTTGAGGTGAGATTGCCCACGTAGTTGAGCATAGTGACAGGTGTAGACCTAGAGATTCCAGAGAGCGTATCATCTTCCACCTAGCCTTCCGTCTTGCTCACCGTATATTCAGTAAGACTCTTTTTGCGCGTACTGAGATGCCCCAAAAGGTCCGACAGGGGGAGCTGTTGATCATGTTTTGTATGGTTACAGGAGGAGTTCCTCACTTTGGAGGGATGCTGGCTGAGGACTTGCATAGGATCAAGAGCAAGTCTAAGGGAGATATTTGTTGTGGAGGATTGGTGACACATATTGCTACTGCCATGGGTCTAGATGTGAGTGCATGTACAGTGGTTGCGGCTGCGAAGCCGCTTGGACTTCAGGAGATGATCACGAGGCGTATTCTCGTTCCTCGTGGTCTTAGTACACCGCATGTCTCTATGCCATGGGAGACGACAGCTCCACAGGGCATTCTCTGGTCAGCTCAGTTCTCAGTCTTTGACTGACAATACTGGTCTTGTGCTTGGTTTCCTTACATGCAGGATGCTGGGGATGCTGTTGTAGATGATGAGGAGGAGTATGATGATGGCGGAGCTGCTATGAAGACCGGTACTGATACCGCCGGTCCTAGTGTGCCAGTTGTCAACCTTGATGACGAGGCGACACATGAGGAAGCAACAGCACCACCACGACCAGCTCGGCGCAGAGTTCGCTGGTACAGAGATCCCGAGGCCCACCGACGGATCGACGACCTGACCGATCAGATGATCGACTCCTATGTTGCTATGACAGTGGATATGTTCCAGTGCCTTGCTGATGAGCGCCGACACACTGATGGTTGGATGCATCAGATTAGAGAGAGCCAGCATTACGAGCAGCGCATGATGGAGATTCAGTTCCAGCATATGATGGGTTATCCATTTGATCCTACCCAGCACCCCTACATCCCATATGTTCCACATCCACCACCCCCGCCACCAGCTGACGAGGATTAGAGCTGCAGGGATTTTCTTTATTTATTTATTATCCGGTGAGTTTCATGTTTCTCTAGACTTTTATTTTGACCCATTGGGAAAATGTGTCCCAAGTATGGGGTATTTGGATGTATGATTTGACATTATGTGTGTATGCTTGTATGACTTCATTGGATATTTATGATCATATTCTATTTACTTGGTTCTATGTATTTATCTGTCATTACATGCATACATACAGGTTTTTATTTGAAAAAACGTCGAAAATTGGTTTGAAATTTTTTTTTATTGACCTCGACCGGGGATGTTCTTGACTGGACGTGGTAGACACCTCGGATGACGTCAAAACACCTCGACCGAGATGGGTTCTTAACTGAGAGTTTTTCGAAATGATTTTGTGCTTCTTCTCTAGATATGACCTCAATGATGATTTTGATTGCAAATTGGTTTTGAAATCTTTATATGCTCAAAAGGTTTTATGATATGTTTAAGTTTCAAAATACTTTGTTTGAAGTTTTAGCATGTTTAATACTTTGTTTTTATCAAAATTATGTTGGATTTGAAGGTTGACACCACATGATGAGTTCTATCACATTCTTCTTGGGATGATTAAGGCAATTCATTCTCTTCACTTCTTCTTCTTGATCATGCCTTAGCCCCTCATATACATATTTGCCTCCCTTTACCTATTTGGGGAATTTGGAAGCAAGCAAAGAAAAGCAAGTGAAAGTGAAGTTCAGATGTTGGATGAAAGTGTTAGAAAGAAACAAATAGGTTTGGGGAAGTCAATCATGATGAAGAGTAACTCGGCACCATTCACATAGCCGGGTGTTTGTGTCTTGGCAAAGTCAGATTGAGCGATATTCCTGACGGGTCATGGTATGTGCATCAAGGGTTTGACGCATCTCGAGAAATTGATGATTGCTGATCTCCTAGGCTTCAGTTATTGTGCACCTCTGTCCATGCATCCCAAAAAGTAACGTAAAATAAGCAAAGCTTATTGGTGGAAGAATTTGAGTTTCAAAAAAAGAAAGTGAAGTAAGATCCTTTTCCTGGATTCTAGCACCACATACCCTATATACATCCCACCTTGACACGTTTCTTGACCTCTTTTGAAAGCCCTTGATGTAACACCTCAATTCCACGGGACTTGGAATGCTACATTGGGCTAGGATCTCATAATGGATCCTGGCTCTAGCCTAACAACAAGTTCACTGGATCTTACAACAAGGCACAAGTAGAGTAAAACCAAATACATAAAAGTTGTAATGATACATCAAAAGTGTTTACAAACATAAAGCCGAGTACAAAACATCAAACATCAACATCTGATACAAAAGATCCCAACCCATGCATCCTAATGTACAGAAGTCCTCGGCTGGTCACACCATCTGGCTCACTCTGCAGCCTTCCTAACCTGCAGATCAACTACAACACGGTATACACCGTTAGCTACAACAATGAAAAGCATGAAGGTAATAGCACAACCACACATGAACATCTCATACATGCAATGCCACACACATTCATTTATTATCTTTCATTTATGTTATTCCTTTACTAATTCAACTTCTTTTGTGGCACGAGGAGCCTAAAGAACCCCGTCTCTTCCCCCTTTAACTCAGGTGTTGCATGGGGATCTACCTCCCCCCTGAGCTACTAGCTTCCGAGCACCTCCTTCCACTCTCGGCGAGCTTTTGACAAGTGGTCACCGCCCGTTATAATACACTTGGGCCATTTAAATGTAATAAATGGTCATCCTAGTCCGGTTTAGGTTATAAATGCACAATCATATGAACACACACAACCTTCACAATCATACAATCCACAATTGTAGGCTAAGTAAGTCCTATGGACTTACCTGTCACACTCGTATCCAATGCCACGTCACAGCTTCCCCTTGGGGAAGAATCAACGCCTGCAAGAGCAAGGCACAAAACATCACAAACTGTAAAGGTTAGGAGACTCGTCTCCATAACCAGAACCAATCTATAACCTCAGTCTAAACCTCAAGATCATAACAAGCTCAAATATGCCTATGGCATAACCTCAACATCAACACAAGTGCCTAAGGCACAACTCCAACATACCACACATCCTAACCACACTAGCCTAGCTACCAACTAAGCCAAGGACAAAGGAAAGGAAGGGAGGAAGACATACCAACAAGGTATGCACCAACAGAAGCAAGAGCATAAGGTTGTTCCAATGAGCCGCAGGGGCAGCTCACCATAGGCGCAGGGGCGGCTCACACACCAGGCGTAGGGGTGGCTGGGGTCAGGCACAGGGGCGGCCAATTGTGGAGAGAGTTGGTCCCGACTTCTCTTCGATCCCTTTCTCGACTCTCTGCACTTCTTCAACACACCACAACAACATATATGCACATACACACATATATGATCAACAAAAGTGTAATAACTAGGATTTCCGAATTCTAATTAATGTTGATTAACTTAATCAGTGATAGTAATTGACATATAACTCGCGAAGATTGCGGAAGTGTTGAGTATAAGTCCCACCGTTATGTTCCTGGCGTAATTTTGGGCTTATGGTGAAATTTTCACTTTTTCCCCTAGGTAATTATTTTTACATTCCGGTATTATTTGGAGCATTTGGGAGCTCCAATTAATAAAAATGCAGTTGAGAGAAATGATCAGGACATCGGACATGTCCTAGATATGAAATAACATGGAAAGGCAAAACGGCCAAAAGAGTCGTTATTTCGTTTCTTAACGGCTAAGAAAGACAGCTTAGGAATACACGTTTTTCGAAGCAGTTGTGGAATAATTATCCCTACAATATTCAAGTTTTATTGTTCCAATTTCGAGAAGTTTGGAGAAGGGTGTTTGATAACACGATTTATGACTTAGGTTTAGGTAATCATTTAGATAGATTTCTCACTCATTCATGCATGGATTAGCACTAGTTCACGACGTTTGCACTCAATTCATGTATTTTGTCGAGATAGACGTCTACACGGACTTTTGCATGCTTTGTAGGTATTTTGGGAGATTTACGAGCTTAATCGATACGTTCGAGGATCAATCCTCGAGATGACACCCTTCCGGACTCGTTAAGGAGCAAGCTAGGAGCAAAGGAGAACACGTAGGACCTAGTTGGTGCATGCCTTGCACCAACTCATGGTCCAATGGTTCAAGGAAAGCCTCTGGAACAAAACCACGGCCAGACACCATTCCACGGCCGTGGAACCAACCGTGGAATCTGCCAGGACCACGTTGACAGCTGTCCCACGATCTCTTTGATGACTCTTGCTCCTAGTGGGTATTTAAAGGATCTTGCAGGCTGTAATTGGGATCTCTCTTCCTCCTTTTTGACCTATCTTCTTCCCCAAAACACTTCTCCATTGTTGCCTCTCTTCCAAGCACCCATTGTGGGTGTTCTTGGAAGAGATTAGTGTAGATTCTTGTTTTAGAGTGAGATTAGAGTGGTTTTGAGAGAGGAGTCCATTGTTGACAACTTGGATTAGCTCTTGGAGCCTTGAAAGATTTGGTAACCTCTATTCTATGCTTTTAATGTCTTTTCTTTGGATTGTTCTTCATCATTTAACCATGACTTGCAAGCATGCTTTATTAGTGAAGTTTAATCTTGAAATGTATGTTGTTGGCTGAATAGATGTGATTCTAGGGTGAAGGAATGATGTTTATGCTTTGGACTATGATTATATGGACTTCGATGTTAGCTTAGGATCGATTTGTGTTCTAAATCCCAACTCAGAGTCAAACCACGTCTTGTTCTTCATGCTTCCATGGCCATGGTTTTGCATTATCCACCCGTGTTTTGTTCTGTTGTTCTTGAATTGATGAATCTAGATGTTTGGATGTAGATGTGATGAAATCCTAGTGTTTGTTGAGCTTAACCTAACTTAGGGTAACCTATTGTTAGCAACCTAATTGAGGAATGAGACCTACCCGGTCATTTGCCCTCTTAGATACCTAAGATGATGAACTCTAGGTAGTAGTGAGCCAAAAAAGCCGCTATTGGATTGAGTGTGCTAGGATCGTTACCTAAAACTTGCCTTTTCCGAGACTTACCCTGTAAGGAGGGTAGTGTCCGGTTTGTGTAGAATTCCCGTCCTTAGGTTCCTTGAGACTTACCCGGTGATTGGACCTTAGGTGCGAGACTAGTGGACGCATGAGACTTACCCGGTAATTGCTCCCATTAGAGAAACACCCAAATCCGAACAACCACAACCTTCCTTTGATCTCTAGAAACATGAGTCCATTGTCATAATCGGAATTCCGAATCTCTAGAATCCATTTTCTTACCTCTTATCGCCTATCATTGTGTTTGTGTGTGCTTGTTTTGCTTGATTGTGTTGATATATTTGTGATCTTTGTTTGATCACCCAAAACCCCTCCAAAAATATTGTGTTTTCCATTTTCTTTATTCCTCATCTCATCTTAGTTTAGATTTACACTATCTTTGATCATTGAATGACTTGATTTCACCTCAGTCCTTGTGTTCGACCTCGGAATACTTTCCTTTCTACAAAACGACCCGTACACTGCGGGTTTCGCTAGGTAGTTTAGGATTTTAGTTCGAGTTTATAAATGTAAAGCTTTTTGTGCTACCTTTCTAGCGTGACAGTGTTCAACCCGCGATTGGATCGGTTAAAGGATAATTATCAACTTCGCTAAAGGATAATTATCGACTTCACTATAAATAGCGGAAAATAGTTTATTAATTCATTTCCTTTCACGTTTCCTCGTAAAAGCTCTTATTTCTCTCAAACTTCAAACTCAGATCTACTCTCCGTTTCTAATTCAATTTTAATTCCGGTTGACTTTCTGGATTCCTTTCTTCATTCTCTTCATATCGGTACCAAGTTTCTGCATTTCTGAGTAGATAAGGACCTAGTCGAGCATATATGTCACCAGGACAGTTCCGTCGCTCAGATTCCGGTGAATTTGATGTTGTACATGCGTAGCCTGCGTCGTGGTGATTCCGAATCTTCTTTCAAATCGTCAATCGGGTTAGTAACGAATAAGTTATGAATTTATTCGTTTTTCGTACTGCGATTTGGCCTAAATTGACCTTTAAGCTTTTCAAAATGGATAATTAGAAATTCTATTATGATCATTATATTATTCTGGTGTTATGGGTTGTTTGTTTGATGAAATTTGATGACAAGTGAGTTTAGAAATGGCCTGCTGACGAAATGTTATTCTGGCGAAATTTAATTAATTAATTAAATTAGGATTAAATTTGAGATTGAGGAATACTGATTAGATGCATGCTAGGTGACAGAATGATTTGAGGATCATGATGATGTTATGGATATCGGTTATGGCTTTAAGGTTTAGTATGTGTACGAGTATGATGAGATGTTATGTTGAGGATATGCCTTAGGCATTTATGAATGTGTTGAGGATCTGAGGTATAGATTTGAGATATAGGTTGGTTGTGGTTAGTGAGACGAGTCTCCTAACCTTTGCAGTATGTGATTGTGGGTGCCTTGCTATTGCAGGCGTTGATTACATCCCCAAGGGGAAGCTATGACGTGGTACAGATTACGAGTATATCAGGTAAGTCCATAGGACTTACTTAGCGTGCAGTTGTGGATTGTATGATTGTGATGGTTGTGTGTGTTCATATGATTGTGCATTTATAACCTAAACCAGACTAGGATGACCATTCATTACATTTATTTGGCCCAAGTGTATTATAACGGGCGGTAAACGCCGGTCTCCGCCTGCTGGTTAGGAGGAGGTGCCCTGAAGATGATCTCATAGGAGAGACGAATGAAGGTCACTCCCATGCAAAACTCCTGTGTTACGTTGCATGGGACGGGGTTCTTGAGGCTCCTCGTGTTACAAAAGAAGTTGAATTAGTAATGGAATAACGTAATGAAAGATAATAAACGAATGTGTGTGGCATTGCATGTTTGAGATGTTGATGTGTGGTTGTGCTATTACCTTCATGCTTTTCATTGTTGTAGCTAACGGTTTCATACCGTGTTGTAGTGTTCTGCAGGTTAGGAATACTGCAGAGTGAGCTAGATGGTGTGACAAGCCGAGGATTTCTGTACATTAGGATGCGTGGGATGTGGGATTTTTGTGGTTGTGGTTTATGTTGTTGTTTTGTACTCGGCTATGAGTTTGTAAACTCTTTGGATGTATCATACTCAGCTTTTATGTATTTGTTTTTAATCTACATGTGTCTTGTTGTAAGATCCAGTGAACTTGTTGTCAGGCTAGGGTCAGGATCCATTGTGAGATCCTAGCCCAATGTGACACTCCAAGTCCCGCGGATTTGGGGTGTTACAGAGTTGGTATCAGAGCCTTAGGTTGAGAACAATGACACTTTCTATCTGCATTAAAGGTAGAGTGGATAAATAAACAGAACCCACATGGGGTCTGACTTTTCAAAAGGTTCTGGTTTTAAGCGAGTACAGATGTTTTGGGATAGTATGTACAAAAATCGTCACCCATCTCAGGATCTTGACATTTTAGATATATATATATATATCGATACATATGGCATATATATAGCCTTATAAGTTTAGGGGCGTATATTCTACAGATGGCTCAGAGTAGAGCAATATTTGTAGTGGGACGAGATAGGGGTACACACCCTCTTCCTTCAGTAGCGCCAAGTCAGGGACCATTATCTGTTGTTGTGTTGCCTATGGCAGAGAACGAGTTTGAAGAGGTTGATCGTGTCTCCATGAGTAGATTCGAGTTTCAAGAGTATATGCAGCAAGTATATGAGGCAGCGATAGCGGGTAGATCTACACCGGATTTACCAACATCTGTGAGATCAACTGAAGCTTCTGGATTAAAGAAGAAACAACGGGTTGAATCAGCATGACACGAGGTTGGATATTCCGGTTGCAAACCAAGCCCGACTTGTGGACGTTTGAGTACTTCTCGTATTACACGGACTTCAGGTGAACCGAGGACTTGTCACAATTGTGGGAAGCCTGGACATGTACGACCATAGTGTCGAAGATCGCCAGTTACTTGCTTTACATGTGGTAGACAGGGTCATAGAACTGTCTTTTGTAAGCAAACTGCAGTGGCATCATGACAGAGTTTTATTTCTGCTAATGTGACGGGAGGTGGTCAAAAAACACCTCAACAGCAGACGCGGGGGCAGCAGAGAGTCCTAGATCATTCGTCTACTCAGGAATCCGTTCCCAGGTTGAGTAGAGGTAAGGGTCGTGGTAGGAGTACCACGGATACTAGAAGAGCTCAAGGTAGAGCATTTTGAGTTGGGCAGTGCAGAGGAGCCACCCGTACTAATGGCAGGGATGAGACGTATATGTCTCAACTGTGGTTATCTAGATCATGTGCGCTCTGAGTGCCCCATAGCACCGATAGCTTGCTTCACCTATGGTGAACTAGGCCATCTGGCCCCTTTCTGTCAGCAAGGTAGTGTTTCTTCTCATCAAGACCTTCCTCTTTCCGATGCAGAAAGAGTGGAAGTGGAGGCTATGGAAATGACCTCAGTGATACCTGAGAATCATAGGTTTGAGATTGAGTAATGATATGCAGTAGAGCTTCGGGCGTTAGCTGTTACAAGTAACATTCTTGTTAATGGTTTACCTAGTGGAGTTTTGTTTGTTGGGAGTGCTATGCACCTCTTGTCTTTCGATGCATGTGTTAATAGTTAATTGTGGATACAGTAGAAGATAGATCTTCCTTTATAGGAGTACGAGTTACGGGTCTTAGGTACCCGCGAGATATGTGGTTGTTCCCTTTGTTCAGGGACTTGTGTATGGCTTGAAGACTTCTTTGTCATGCCTTAGGTGCATGAGAAGGTCTTTATGGGTGTGGTGGACGAATAGATATCATGTTGGTTTAGATAGCAGTAGGAGGACTATTTTAGTCTCTACTGAGATCGACTAAGTAGAGGTTTTCCGAGGTTATGACCTTTGAGGAGGTGAGTTGTCTTTAGTGCCGTATGAGCAGCGAGGTTAATAACACCAGAGGGTGATGTTTTTTTTAATGTTGTGCCATGAAGAAAAGAGATAGTTCCACCCTGAAGTGTATTCAAGTGGTATATGATCTTATCGACGTGTTACTGAACCGTCTAATCTATCGCCTCAGCGGAATGAGGACTTTGATATTGCGTTGAAGTATGGTACGAGACTGGTTGGGAGAAGGCCTATGAGGTATATGGCTTGTTGAGTTGTTAGAAATTGAAGAAGCAATTTGAAGAGTAGTTTGAGACGGGCTCCGTTCGCCCTAGCACGTTCATTGCTATGTAAGGACGACTTGTTGGATCAACTAAGAGAAGCAATTGTGCTTTTAAGATTTCTGTATGCTTAGGATATCATCAGCTAAGGATGAGAGAGCAGCGTGGGCATAGGACAACATTTCATACCCGTTATGGACATTACGAGTTGTAGTGCTGTCATCTGAGTTGAGGAACGTCCTAGTAGTCGTTATAGGAGTTGATGAATAGTGTCTTCATCTACTTCCTTGATCAGTTGGTGGTAGACCTTATTGGTGACGTTTTGGTGCACTCTCACAACAGAGAGGAACGTTTTGCAGAATCCTAGGGATAGAAGCCAGTGTGCTATGCTCCCTAAATGTGAATTGAGATGCCAGAAGTAACCTTCAAGGTCATGTTGTTCCGCCAGTAGGATCATGATTGATGTGACGAGGAGTAAGTATGAAGTCTGATGGATGATACTGATGAACATTAAGGGAATGTGTAGTTCTCGGCCCAGCCGATTGCTACCAACGCTTTGAGGAAGGATTCTATGTGATTGTGCATCCATTTACGAGTCTTTTGAGGAAGACCACCATAATTGTGTGGTTGAAGTAGTATGTCGAAGTTCTGAAGAGTAGAGGAAGCATTTGACCTCTGCTTCTATTCGGTGATAATCAGAAGATCCTGGGAATCACATGAATACGGTGCTGAGAACGTATGAGGAGAACTGCCCGACTCATGATTTCGAGTTAGTGGTGGCAGTTCAAGTTCCAAGATTTGAAGACAATACATGTGTGACATTTCGTGTTAGAGTTTCACGGATCATAGGAGGTTGAAGCATATTTTTACGCAATAAAGGTTGAATAACTGCCAGCGTCGATGGTTTGAGTTGATCAAGGACGCTGACCTTGAGATTTGTACCATTCTGGCAAGGAGAATGTGGTCATTGATGCCTTGAATAAGAATACGCCTCGAGAGAAGGTGATTGTTGGAATTGCTATACAGTCTCGGTTTCAAACTGATCTAGCTTGGTTAGAGTTGGACCTACAACTATTGATAAGGACGTTAGTTTCATGTTTTAGGGGTTCTACCTGATTTGTTGGATGAGGTCCAACAAAAACAAGGGACTTGACTGACCCTGAGGGAATTTGATGGAAGGATGTCTCATGGCGAGACACCACAGTTCTTTAACGAAGCAGAAGGAGTATGAGGTGCCGCAACTGCGTCTGTATAACCGCTTATGCGGAGTTGAGTGGAGAAGATTACAGTACACCCATAGTACACCTTCTTTAGTACATCCATGTACGAATAAGAGGTACCTTGAAGTAGTAGATCAGGTTAAAGTGTTACTGACCTGGAGATGAGCTCATCCACTACCAATGCTGTAGTGGAAGTGAGAGGACCTTTCTGTGGACTTGTGATGGGATTGAGACCTAGTAAGCGTTTTGGTGTTATCCAGATTATTGGTAAAAGATTTACGAAGTCGACACGTTCCATCTCTACTGAGAGACGTGGCCAGTGAATGAAATAACAAAGGAGTACACTAGACAGATGGTGGGACTCTATAAGTGTACCGGGGACGATCAACTATGATTGTAGTAGACGGGTTACTTTGAGGTTTTGATACCAGATTCAGACTGCTTGGGGAACGCGTCTACACTTCATGATTGAGATTTACCTCAGATAGTCGCTAGAAGTCGTATGTAGATTGGAGACGTCGACCTCTAGAGTTCAGGGTAGGAGCTCATGTCTGGTTGAGAGTATCTCCGACGTGAGGCGTCAAACGTTATGGCATAAAGGGAAAATTGAGTCCCCGATAGGTCGGTCCTTTCGAGATACTGGATAGAGTTGGAAGAGTAGTGCACAGATTGGCTTTGCCATCGAAGTTAGAGGGTGTTCACCCTATGTTTCATGTGTCTCACCTGAGGAAGTACATACCAAATCTGAGGCACATTGTGAGTCATGACGATCTGGTGGTTGAGCCGAACCACACGTTTGCAGAGCACCCTATTGCAGTCCTAGAGCGAGGTGTGAGACGCCTACGTTCGAAGGACATTCCTATGTTGAGGATACAGTGGTCTAGACGCGGAGCAGATGAGGCTACTTGGGAGACAGAGGATAGTATCTTGAGGAACTATCCGGAGTTCTACGCTGAGTTAGAGGCACCAATAGAATCCACGAGTAGACCTTAGTGCCTTCTTGGTGAGTGTTGTATGTTATGTGCTTTTGTGATATGTTGTGTTTCCGTGCTAGTTGTGTGTGCATATGATCTGTTAGATCCTGTTTGCTAGCACGATATAGGTATAGCTGGAGATGGTTCTTTCCTCCATGCTATTGTAATATGTTTAGGATTAGTTGGAGATGGTTCTTTCCTCCATGCTATTATTGATGGACATAGTGTGAGTGGAGACGGTTTTCCTCCACATAGTTGTGTTACGAGTACGATTGGCTGGAGACGACTTTCCTCCATGCCTTGTGATGTGATTAGTAGTTGGCTAGAGATGATTTTTCCTCTATGCCTTTTGATAGCGTTACAATCTTGTTGCTGGAGTTAGCGATTCCTACATGCTGATGTTTTGAGGTTATAGAGTGTTATAGGTTGATACCTTTGAACGGAGATTTGATACCTCCGATAGAGAGAGTGTTTATACCTCGGCGTATGGGTCCGATAGGATTTGGGAATTGTTCAAGTTTCGGGACGAAACTTTTTTTAAGGGGTGCGTGATGTAATAACTAGGATTTCCGAATTCTAATTAATGTTGATTAACTTAATCAATGATAGTAATTGACATATAACTCGCGAAGATTGCGTAAGTGTTGAGTATAAGTCTCACTATTATGTTCCTGGCGTAATTTTGGGCTTATGGTGAAATTTTCACTTTTTCCCCCGGGTAATTATTTTCACCCTCCGGTATTATTTGGAGCATTTGGGAGCTCCAATTAATAAAAATGCAGTTAAGAGAAATGATCAGGACATCGGACATGTCCTAGATATGAAATAACATGGAAAGGCAAAACGGCCAAAAGAGTAGCTATTTCGTTTCTTAACGGCTAAGAAAGACGGCTTAGGAATACACGTTTTCCGAGGCAATTGTGGAATAATTATCCCTACAATATTCAAGATTTATTGTTCCAATTTCGAGAAGTTTGGAGAAGGGGGTTCAACCCGCCATTGGATCGGTTAAAGGATAATTATTGACTTCTCTAAAGGATAATTATCGACTTCACTATAAATAGCAGAAAATCGTTTATTAATTCATTTTCTTTCATGTTTCCTCGTAAAAGCTCTTATTTCTCTCAAACTTCAAACTCAGATATACTCTCCGTTTCTAATCCGATTTTAATTCCGTTTGACTTTCTGGATTCCTCTCTTCATTCTCTTCATATCGGTACCAAGTTTCTGCATTTCCGAGCAGATAAGGACCTGGTCGAGCATATATGTCACCAGGACAGTTCCGTCGCTCAGACTCCGGTGAATTTGATGTTGTACAAGCGTAGCTGCGTCGTTGTGATTCCGAATCTTCTTTCAGATCGTCAGTCGGGTTAGTAACGAATAAGTTATGAATTTATTTGTTTTCCGTACTGCGATTTGGCCTAAATTGACCATATGCTTTTCAAAATGGATAATTAGAAATTCCATTATGATCATTATATTATTCTAGTGTTATCGGTTGTTTGTTTGATGAAATTTGATGACAGGTGAGTTTAGAAATGGCATGCGGGCAAAATGTTATTCTAGCGAAATTTAATTAATTAATTAAAGATTAATTAATTAAATTAGGATTAAATTTGAGATTGGTGAATACTGATTCGATGCATGCTAGGTGTCAGAATGATTTGAGGATCATGATGATGTTATGGATATCGGTTATTGCTTTAAGGTTTAGTATGTGTACGAGTATGATGAGATGTTATGTTGAGGATATGCCTTAGGCATTTATGAATGTGTTGAGGATCTGAGGTTTAGATTTGAGATATAGGTTGGTTGTGGTTAGTGAGACGAGTCTCCTAACCTTTGCAGTATGTGATTGTGGGTGCCTTGCTATTGCAGGCGTTAATTACTTCCCCAAGGGGAAGTTGTGACGTGGTACAGATTACGAGTATATCGGGTAAGTCCATAGGACTTACTTAGCGTGCAGTTGTGGATTGTATGATTGTGATGGTTGTGTGTGTTCATATGATTGTGCATTTATAACCTAAACCGGACTAGGATGACCATTCATTACATTTATTTGGCCCAAGTGTATTATAACGGGCGGTAACCGCCGGTCTCCGCCTGCTGGTTAGGAGGAGGTGCCCTAAAGATGATCTCACAGGAGGGGACGAGTGAAGGTCACCCCCATGCAAAACTCCTGTGTTACGTTGGATGGGACGAGGTTCTTGAGGCTCCTCGTGTTACAAAAAAAGTTGAATTAGTAATGGAATAACGTAATGAAAGATAATAAATGAATGTGTGTGGCATTGCATGTTTGAGATGTTGATGTGTGGTTGTGCTATTACCTTCATGCTTTTCATTACTGTAGCTAACGGTTTCATACCGTGTTGTAGTGTTCTGCAGGTTAGGAATACTGCAGAGTGAGCTAGATGGTGTGACAAGCCGAGGACTTCTGTACATTAGGATGCGTGGGATGTGGGATCTTTTGTGATTGTGGTTTATGTTGTTGTTTTGTACTCGGCTATGAGTTTGTAAACTCTTTGGATGTATCATACTCAGGTTTTATGTATTTGATTTTAATCTACCTGTGCCCTGTTGTAAGATCCAGTGAACTTGTTGTAAGGCTAGGGTCAAGATCCATTGTGAGATCCTAGCCCAATGTGACACCCCAAGTCCCACGGATTTGGGGTGTTACAAAAAGGCTAAGAAAGGATCCACATAAGCTTAGCTTGTGATCCTAAGCTAGAAGGAAGAAGAAAGAAGCAAGAAGAGGAAAGAAAGAAGATGAAAGCTGAAGAACTTGCCACAACAACCGTAGACAGCAACTATGGAGCACTCAGCACGTCTACCATCTCAACACAACACCAACAACCTTAAACAACATCCTCAAGAGCATCCAAGGCCAAAGCCACACTCAAACTAACAAGATCCCACTCACAAAAGCAAGAAGAGATCAAAGAAGATCAAGGAGAAAGAAAGAAGAAGAAGAACGTGAGGAGGAAGAGAGAAACTGGAGAGATGAAGAAACCCTTCATCTGAAGATAAGGAAAGTAGATATAAGAAGCCAACCCAAAAGCAAGTCAAGAGGTCAACAAAGGTGGCTGCAGCCGCACAAAACCGCAGGGGAGGATCAACTAAGGCGTAGGGGCGGCTCACCTGTGGCGCAGGTACGGCTCACCTGTGGCGCAGGTGCGGCTCATAGGGTCCGCTGGGGTGGCTGGCAGTGTCAAAGCTAGCTCAGCTAAGGCTCAGCAAGGCTCATAGGCTCCAAGGACTCAAGCTCTTACATCTCACCCCCCTAAAAACAAGTTTTGTCCCGAAACTTGCAAAAATCCCAAATCTTCTCGGACCCATAAGCCGAGGTAAACTCTCTCCTCAAGAACATCAGGTCACAACCTATAACATTTTATATCCTCAACACAACATAGAGGAATCACAACTCCAGCATAGCAACTCTACACAAGGCCTAGAGGAAGATCATCTCTAGCCAAACACTAACCACATCACACTGCATGGAGGAAAACCGTCTTTAGCCAAACCATGCACATAACACTACTATGTGGAGGAATGCCATCTCCACTCACACTATGTCCATCAAAGGTAGCATGGAGGAAAGAACCATCTCCAGCTAATCCTAACACACATACCATAGCATGGAGGAAAGATCTAACAGATTATATACACATATCATATGCACATATCACAGCTAATCCTAGCAAACAAGATCTAACAGATCATATGCACATATCACAGCTAGCATGAAAACGCGGCATATCACATAAGCACATAACATGCACTCACTCAGAAGGAATTAAAATCTACTCGTGGATCCAACTGGTGCAACTATCTTGGCGTAGAACTCTGGATAGTTCCTGTGGATACTATCTTCTGTCTCCCAGATAGCCTCATTAGGTCCTCGTCTAGACCATTGTATCCTCAGCATAGGAATGTCCTTCGAACGCAGGCGTCTCACACCTTGTTCTAGGACTGTAATGGGGTGCTTTGTAAACGTGTGGTCCGGCTCAACCACCAGATTATCATAATTCACGATGTGCCTCGGATCTGGTATGTACTCCCTCAACTGAGACACATGAAACACAAGATGAACACCCTCTAACCTCGGAGGCAATGTTAATCTGTAGGCTGCCCTCCTGACTCTATCCAATATCTCGAAAGGACCGATATATCGGGGACTCAGCTTCCCCTTTATGCCAAAACGTCTGACGCCTCGCGTCGGAGATACTCTCAACTAGACATGAGCTCCTACTCTGAACTCTAGAGGTTGACGCCTCTTGTCTGCATACGACTTCTAGCGACTCTATTCAGTCAACATCCTCTCTCTGATCAGCGCTACTCGAGCCATATCATCCTGGATCTACTCTGGCGTTATCCCACTGATACTGCTAGGCTCATACAGTGCCTCATAAGGAGTCATCCCTATAGATGCATACCAGCTATTGTTGTATGAGAACTCAACGAGTGGGAGGTAATCAGACCATCCATGTCCCCAATCCAATACATAGGCACGCTGCATATCCTCTAAGGTCTGGATGGCCCTCTTTGACTCACCATCTGTCTAGGGGTAAAATGCAGTCGTGAAGTGTAGACTTGTCCCCAAAGTAGTCTGAATCTGCTGCCAGAATCTCGATGTGAATCGTCCATCATGATCAGAAACGATCGTCCTCAGTACCCCATGGAGTCTCACTATCTGCCTAGTGTACTCTTCCACCAATCCATTTATTGACCACGTCTCTCTAATAGGAATGAGACATGTCGACTTCATTAATTTGTCACCAATAATCTAGATAACCTCAATTTTCCACGGGGCCACAATCTCATAACATGTCCATAGAGGTGTCCTCCCATTTCCACTACTGCACTGGTAGTGGATGAAGCTCATCTCTAGGCCGGATATACTCCACCTGGTTACATCATCTTCAATCTTCTTCATCAATATGATTATCTCAACCCATGGTACATGTTACTTGTACCTGCACGTACTAAATAAGGTGTACAGTGAGTATACTGGAAGATTCTCTGTCTCCACCTTGCATCAACGGGTACACAAAAGTGATTATTGTGCTCCATCACTCCATCTACTCTAATAGAGAACTGCAGTGCCTCATTACGAGACATCTTCTCTCTAAACCTTGTCAAGGTCAGGTAAGTCCCCTGCTTCTGTTGGACCTCATCCAACAGACCAGGTAGAACCTCTTAGGTATAACTGGGTATTCTCATCAAGGAACTGATTGTTCAACTCTAGCCAATCTAGATCTCTCTAAGGCTAAGGCTTTACTATGAGTCTCGCAATCATCTTCTCTTGGAGCGTCTTTCAGTTCAAGTTGTCAGCAATAATATTCAACTTCTCTGATATGAAATTTCCATGTTAGAAATCTTGATCAACTCAAGTCCTTAACGTTGGTGATTACTCAACTCCCACGGTGTAAAAACATACTTCAGACTTCTTTGGTCTGTGAAAACCTAACATGAGATATCCTGTAGGTACTACCTTCAAATCTTCAAGGCTTGAAGTAACATGGCTACTTTTGATCAGGCATCCAGTAGTTCTCCTCATACTCCTTCAGCTACAGACACACATGTCAATAACTCTATTCCTCTGTAGTAATACACGTCTCAACTTAGCTGGGGTGTATCACCGTAAATCATGGGATCCCCAAAATCTTCTGACTATGATAGAATGGAAGTAGAGGTCAAATGCCTCTTCAACTCTTGAAAGCTCTGGTATATTACTTAACAACGCCCATCTGGTGGTCTTTCTCAAAAGACTCATAAGTAGATACACATTCACATAAAATCCTTCCTTCAAGCATTGGTAGTAATCGGCTGAGCCGAGAAAACTATGCATTCCTTAATGTTCATCAATATCGTCCATGTTACAACATACTTAATCCTCGCCAGGTCAACCATGATCCCACTGGCGTAAACAAAATGGCCTAAGAAGGTTACCACTGGTATCTCAACTCACATTTAGAGAGTGTAGCATACAGCTCCCTACCTCTCAAATTCTGCAGAACAATCCTTAGACAATCGGTCTACCACTCTCAGTTATGAGAGTATACCAATATGTCATCAATGAAGATCTCCACAACAAGATCAAGGAAAAAGATACTATTCATTAACTCTCTAAAGACTGTTAAGGCATTCATCAGTCCCAAATGGCCTCACTACGATTCGTGGTGTCCATAATGATACAAAAGGCTGTCTTATGTACATCTTGCTCTCTCATCCTCCATTGGTGATATCCTGAACGTAAGGAAGTCTTAAAAACACAAATACTTCTTGAAGCTAACTCATCAGGTCGTCATACGGAACATGGAACACAAATTAGGGCAAAAGAAGCCTGCCTCAGTCAACTCTTCAAGTTGTTAGTTAAAATATCTCAAAATGCACCTTATAGTATGGGCCTTCCCAATTAGTGTCGTATCATATTTCAACTCGATAACCATGTCCACACTCTATTGAGGTGGCAACTAAATGATTCAATAACACGTCTATGAACTTAAAAACCACTGGAACGTCTTCCAACGTAGAACTTTCTTCTTCCAGGCATAACATCAAAAAACATCACCTCTTGTGTTGTCATCTTCACTGTTCATATGGCATTAATAACAAAACTCATCTATCCATAGGTCGTAGCCTCGGAAGATCTCTATCTAATCGATCTCAGTAGAAACTGTATCAACCTTTCAGTTGATGTCTAACATTACATAATATCTATTCATCTAAACCATATACATAGTGACTTCCTCATGCACCTATGGCATGACAAAGAAGTTTATAACCATACACACATCCCTGAATGAATAGGACAAACACATGTCTCACGGGTACCTCAAACCCATAACAGGTAATCTTGTAAAGGAAAATCTATCTCCTACTGTTTCCACAGTCCACTATTAACGCATGCATCGAAAGACAAGAAGTGCCTAGCACTCACAACAAACAAAACTCCACTAGGTAAACCATTAACAAGAATGGTACCTGTACAGCTAACACCAGAAGCTCCACTGCATAGCATCATTCAATCTCGGATCCATACTCCTCAGGTATCACTGAGGTCGTTGCCATAGCCTCCACTTCCACTCTTTCTGCACTGGAAAGAGGCAGGTCTTGTTGAGAAGAAACACCACCTTGCTGACTTGAAGGGGCCAGATGGCCTTGTTCACCATAGATGAAGCAAGCTATCGGTGCCAAAGGGCACGCAGAACGCATATGATCCGGATAACCACAGTTGAAACATAATCATCCCATCCTTGCACCTTGTGCAACTAAATGGTATCTCGACCTTCGTCGTCCACCTCTAATAATCTTACTCCGAGAAGGAACTAATAAAGGTAGCGCCTTGCCCTGTCGACAAAACTTCGATTTATGCCCTGCTTTACCACATGTAAAGCATAGTATGGGCATCCTTGGGCACACAGCTCGCCGGTGTCTAAACTTCGCATAATTAAAACACTGTAAATCCTTGGCAGACGTCTTCATGGCCATAGGACCACTTGATTGTCTTAATATCTAACTTGGTTCATTATTTATCATCTTTGCTTCAACACTAACTGATCCAATCCATTGCTTCTTCTCTGATCCTGAAGCTTCAATTGGTCTTACCGACGTTGGTAAATCCGGTGAAGGTCTTCCCGCTATTATAGACTCATATACTTGCTGCATATATTCTTGAAACTCAGATCTGCTCATGGAAACATGATCGGCCTCCTCAACTCATTCTTTGCCATAGGCAAACCAACAGCGGAAACTGGTCCCTGACTTGACGTGACTGGAGGAAGAGGGGGTGTACCCCTACCTCGTCCCACTATAGATACTGCTCTAGTTTGAGCCATCTGTAGGATATACGCACCTAACATAGAAGGCTCTATCTAGGCCATATATATAGATATATATGTATATATATAATACTTAATAATACATGCATACACATCATCAAATAAGAGATATCTATATATATATATATCTATGATGTCGAGATCCTCAAATGGGTGACGGCTTCTGTACATACTATCCCAAAACATCTGTACTCGTTCTAAAACCAAAACCTTTGAAAAGTCAGACCCGTGTGGGTTCTGTTTATTTATCCACTCTACCTTTATTGCGGATCGCAAGTGCCATTGTTGTCAACCTAAGGCTCTGATACCAACCCTGTAATACCCCAAATCCACAGGACTTGGAATGCTACATTGGGCTAAGATCTCACAATGGATCCTGGCCCTAGCCTAATGATAACACGATTTATGACTAGTTTTAGGTAATCATTTAGATAGATTTCTCACTCATTCATGCATAGTTTAGCACTAGTTCACGACGTTTTGCACTCAATTCATGTACTTTGTCGAGATAGACGTCTACACGGACTTGTGCGTGTTTTATAGGTATTTCGGGAGATTTAGGAGCTAAAACGATACGTTTGAGGATCGTTCATCTAGATGACACACCCTCGGACTCATTGGGACACAAGCTAAGGGCTAAAGAGGACGCATGGAACCTTGCCAACACTAGCCATGCACCAAATCACAGCTTAATGATCCAAGGCGAAGTTTCTGCATAGAATCACGGTTCTCTGACACTCCACGGCCGTGGAATCACCCGTGGATTTTGCCAGATTCTTGTGACAGCTGTGCCACGACTCTCATGGCTAGCTCATGCAAGTTTGTTATAAAAATGGTCCTTCATTGGCTGTGAGAAGCATCTTGGAGCAGCTCTCCATTATCCATTATCCTCTAACAAAAATATTCTCTCAACAAGTAGTCTTTCTAGGAAGGAAAGTGTCAAAGAGGAAGAAGAAGAGCTCCATTGAAGAGGAGAAGAACACACACCATTACCACACTTGATAGTCTTGTATTGAAGAATTCCGGATTCTATTTCTAGAGTGGTATGAATCGTTTGAACCTTCTTTTGGAAGGATTGTGAGTTACTCTAATTCTATTTTCAGCTTGGTTTGTTTTAGTTCACTTGCTCATCTCTTTTCCTTCATCATCTTGCAAATGGATGTCATGATTTTGTGTTTGTTTGTTTCGATTTCTATTATGAACATTGTAGGCTAAATAGATGTGATTCTAGGGTAAGGAAGAGATGGTTATGGCTAGGGCTATGATAGGACGGACTTAGATTTATCTTTGGATGACTTGTGTGCATAAACGTAGCCTCTGTTAGAAATCACGGGTAGTTCTTGCCTAACCACAGCCGTGGTTTAGGTAGAACAAACCGTTATTTTCCCTGGTTCGATGGATCTTGTCCTAGATTGTTAGAATGTTGAAATCCTAAGTGTTCGTTGAGTTAAATCTATCCTAGGGTGACCTAGTGTTAGCAACTAAGAGTTAGGAGAGACTTACCCAGTAATCCTTACCCTTAGATTCCAAAGATAACAAACCTTAGGTAGTGGTGAGCCTAATAAGCCGCCATTGGATTAAGTGTGCTAGGATAGTTGTTTAGGACTTCCCTTTCCAAGACTTACCCGGTAAGGATAGGTTAAGATCTCTAGGTAACAATCCTGTTTGTGTAGAATTCCGTCCCTTAGATTCTTAGAGACCTACCCGGTGATGAGATCTAGGGAATGGATTAGTGGATCATGAGACTTACCCGGTGATTGATCCCAATCTAGAAACACTTAACCCCAACATAGTTAATTCAAGGAATGAATAGATAGCTTGAGTCCTATGCCATAACCGGAACTTCCAACCCCGAGAATCCGACTTTTCTCTCTTTGATCTATATCTTGTTTAGCTTATTTATTTGTGTTGATCCATAGTTTATTTGATAGTTTACATTGCATGAATTGTGATCTTTGATTGATCACCAAAAACCAACCAAAAACATTTGAGATTTTCATTTCTTTATTTCTTTCTTTTCTTTCAACCTAGGTCTTTACTAAACTCAATCACAAATCGAATCAATTTCACCTTAGTCTTTGTGTTCGACCTCGGAGTACTATCCCTACTACAAACGTCCCGTACACTGCGGGTTTCGCTAGGTAGTTTAGGATTTAGTTCGAGTTATAAATTTAAAACCCATTTGCGCATCACGATCTTAGCGTAACACCTAACAACAAGTTCACTGTATCTTACAACAAGGCACAAGTAGAGTAAAACCAAATACATAAAAGTTGTAATGATACATCAAAAGTGTTTACAAACACAAAGCCGAGTACAAAACATCAAACATCAACATCTGATACAAAAGATCCCAACCCACGCATCCTAATGTATAGAAGTCCTCGGCTGGTCACACCATCTGGCTCACTGTGCATTCTTCCTAACCTGCAGATCAACTACAACATGGTATACACCGTTAGCTACGGCAATGAAAAGCATGAAGGTAATAGCACAACCACACATTAATACACCACAACAACATATATGCACATACACACATATATAATCATCAAAAGGCTAGGAAAGGATCTACACAAGCTCAGCTTGTGATCCTAAGCTAGAAGGAAGAAGAAAGAAGCAAGAAGAGGAAAGAAAGAAGATGAAAGCTGAAGAACTTACCACAGCAACCCTAGACAACAACTATGGAGCACTCAGCACGTCTACCATCTCAACACAACACCAACAACCTTCAGCAACATCCTCAAGAGCATCCAAGGCCAAAGCCACACTCAAACTCACAAGATCCCACTCACAAAAGCAAGAAGAGATCAAAGAAGATCAAGGAGAAAGAAAGAAGAAGAAGAAGAACATGAGGAGGAAGAGAAAAGCTGGAGAGATGAAGAAACCCTTCATCTGAAGATAAGGAAGGCTTATATAAGAAGCCAACCCAAAAGCAAGTCAAGAGGTCAACAAAGGTGGCTGCAGCCGCACAAAACCGCAGGGGCGGATCAACTAAGGCGCAAGGGGGGCTCACCTGTGGCGCAGGTGTGGCTCACAGGGTCCACTGCGGCGACTAGCAGTGTCAAAGCTAGCTCAGCTAAGGCTCAGCAAGGCTCCTAGGCTCCAAGGACTCAGACTCTTACACTTGAGACCTCGAGCTTGTTGATTGACTTGGTGCTTTAAACTGGATTATACATGATTGATTTCGATAAATATGATTTATTATGCATTCTGTGATTTTATGCAAAGATGAACAACTTTCTTATATCTATAAAATGTTTTGATCATTTCTTGATTTTATTTGCCATGAAGCATTCTCTTAGGGTGATATATGAGTAGAGCACACAACAAAAAAAGTTTTGAAATGCTTTTCATTGATTTTTCGGACCTATAATACATTCTATCTTGTATCTAAGATTTGGAACTTGTTTGGGGACAAGCAAGGGACAAGTATGGGGTATTTTGATAACATGTTTTATAGTCTAATTTTGGGGCTAGTTTAGACGTTTTATCTTCATAAATCTGCATGTATGGATGTATATTCTGCGATTATATTGTTGTTTCATCTACCTTTAGGGGAATCGAGGTCTACAGCTAGTTTCGTTGTAATTGTAGGTAAAATGGCACGTTTTGCATTAAAATGGAGCTAAGGAGCTAAGGAGTCATTGGAGCTACATTTTGGAACTTCAGGAAAACCTCAGGAAACGTGGAAATGAATAAGAAGATTTACTTTGGACTAAATTCGAGAGATTTCATATTCAGTTAAGATTCACCTCGGTCAGCTACAGTGCCACCTCGACCGAGGTGATCTTGAGGAGCGCCCCGACCGAGGCGAACACCCTGTCGCCGGCGAGATCTATATTTTTGGCTGAGATCTTTTATTTTTGGAAAGAAGATATCTTATATTTTTGGGCTGGATTTCTGAAAGGAAGATATGATTTCTGATTGATTTATCATGAGAGAGAGATATATATTTTATAGGAAAATATCTTTTTAAGATATTTTATCTTTGGAACATAAAGGGTTAGATTTCTACAATTCAGCCATCTTCGGATCAAGAGATTTCTGGAGTATTTTCTGAAAGTGTTTGAAGGAAGAATTGAAAGAAGTATTGAAGATTGAAGTTCAAGGAAGGAAGAAGTCATAGTTGGAATTGCTTTTTGAAGGAGTTTGTAAGACTTTCTTAGATTGTCTTTTTGGTTGATTGTCTTTGCTGATTTGTGACTTGAGGAACGCAGTTTGTTTGTTATTTGATTCAGTCATTGAGACCTTTTCCTCAAGATTTTCTTGTTCGAATATTGATTCCTTTTCTATAAATTTGATTATTGATATCATGATGATTATTGGCTAAGTTTCTTGTGCGATTCTAGGGTGATTGGCTCATAGTTGTGGGGAAGACGATGATAGAATGATCATAATCCGAGCAGGACCCTGAAAGCTCGAGTCTTTAAGCTTAACCCTAGAATACCTCGCTCAGTCGTTGAACATCTCGGCCGGAGTGGAATCTGACTGAACGATTCCTTTGTTGGTTCAATGCAAGCCTAGGATCAGACTTACCCGATGATTCCTTTGTTTGTTTACCCAAGATCATGAGTGTAGGTAATAAAGGTTTATCCTTTATTGGGGTTTGAGTGTGCCTTCATCCCATCTTTGTGAGTTAGCCTGAGACTTACCCGGTAAAGGTTGATTTTATTCCCTTGGGTGGTGTGTTGGTTTGAGATTATAGTTCCTTTCCTAAGTACCTTGAGACTTACCCGGTGATAGGAGCTTTGGTTTGGGATAGTGAGTAGTGAGACTTACCCAGTGATCTATTCCCACCTTAGAAACACCTTCCCATTGCAAACCTCATCTTTGTCCGCGTTATCCTTTGAGATCTTAAGTCGGAACCACAACTAGATGCTTTAATCCCTAGAATCCGCATTTCCCCTTACTTGACTTTTACATCATCTTTGATTGCTTTAATTGCTTTTAGTTAATTGCAAAATTTGACAACCTGATTCTGTGTTTTGTTTCACCTAAGTCCCTGAGATCGACCCCTGGAATTCTTGCTTTTTATTACAATTAACCCGTACACTGCAGGTTCGCATATTTGTTCAAGCATACTTCTTGGGTTATAAGTTTTAAAGCTTGCACACACCGTTTGGAGCGAACATTTTGCTAGAATAGATGTCTACACGGATTCTTGTTGCGTTTTCAAGTAATTTGGCGGATTTTGGAGCAAAATAGCATATATGAGGACTAAGCCTTGATGAGCATCATAATGGAATATGGTGGAGAATAAAAGGAGGGTTGTGATAGCATGAATTATAGTCTATATTTTGGGGTTTGTTTGGACGTTTTATCTTTCATAATCTGCATGTTTGTATGTATATTATGTGATTTTACTACCATTTCATCTACCTTTGCGAGAATCGAGGTCTACACCTAGTTTTGTTGTAATGGTAGGTAAAATGGCACGTTTCGCATCAACAAGGAGCAAAAGGAGTCATGAGACATTTGGAGCTACATCCAGGAAGCATAGCCATGGATTAAAGATTTACTTTGGACCAGTTTTGAGAGATTTCACATTCAGTTGTGACTCACCTCGGTTGACCAGAGATTCATCTCGACCAAGGTGATCCAGAGACGCCGACTCGACCGAGGCGAACACCTAGGACGCGGCGAGAATATTTTATTCTTGGCTGAGATCTTTTAAAATTGGAAAGTGATCTTATATTTTTGGGCTTGGCTCCTGGAAGGAAGAAGATATGCAGAATCATATATTTTACCTATATTTATGGGAAAATATCTTTCTAAGATTTATTATCTTTGGAGGGTTATTTTCCTATAAAAAGGGTTGGATTTCCACAAATCCGAAGGCCGCATACATCCGCTATCACCCCCGCTTATTACGCAGCAGCCGCAGCACACTCTCATTGGAGAGATTCGAAGAACCTTTTTGAAGGTTGAAGGAAGATTGAAGTCTATAGCTTTTATAGCTTTTTGGAGGGTTTTTGTAAGATTGTCTTCAATTCCCTCACTTGTTGTCTTGTCTTGTTGGATTGCTATCCAAGGAACGCTTTGTTGTGATATTTGATTCAGTTATTGAAGTCTTTTTCATTAAATTCTTCTTGTTCAAATATTCACCTTCTTCCCATATATTTAATACTTTCATAATGATGATGAGTGGCTAATTTCCTTGTGTGATTCTAGGGTGATTGGCTGAAGGTTGTGGGAAAAACAATGATAGAATAATCTTAGATTCCAGTAGGATCCTGAAAGTTCGAGCCTTTATCCTTAACCCTAAGCATCTCGTTCAGTCGATGAACATCTCGGCCGGGGTGGAAATTGGCTGACCGAGGTGACTTATCTGATCCTAAACTGAGAGTTAAGTGTTAGAGTTTGCCAAATCCTATTCTTATTACACCTTTCCTGGTGCAAAGCAAGCTTAGCATGAGACTTACCCGGTAATTCCTTAGTTTGTGTACCAACGATCATAAGTGTAGGTAATAAAGGTTTATCCTTTATTGGGGTTTGAGTGTGCTTCCATCCCATCTTTGTGAGTTAGCCTGAGACTTACCCGGTAAAGGTTGATTCTATTCCCTTAGATGGTATGTTAGTTTGAGGTAATAGTTCTTTATCTTAATTCCTTGAGACTTACCCGGTAATAGGAGTTACGGTTTTGGATTAGTGAGTAGTGAGACTTACCCGGTGATCTACTCCACTTTAGTAACACCTTCCCCACGCAAAAATCTCAGCTTTGTCCGCTTATCTATAGATCTTGAGTTGGAACCACAACTAGATGCTTTAATCCCTAGAATTGCATGTTTGCTTATTTGACTTCTTATTCATCTTTGATTGTGTTAATTGCTCTTTGTGGTTAGTATTCACGAAGCATACCGTTATTGACTTTGTTTCACCGAGTCCCTGTGATCGACCCCTGGAATTTTCTTGCTTTTTACTACGATTGACCCGTACACTGCGGGTTCGCAACCTTGTTTTAAGCTTAAGTCTAGGGTTATAAATTTAAAGCTTGCACACACCGTTTGGAGCGAACAAGTTTTTGGCGCCGTTGCCGGGGACTTGGTCTAGACCGAGCCGGTACGGTTTGCTCTTGGGGCGCTTGCCCCGTGTCATCTAACCACTCTACTTGAGTGACTTTTGCAGGTTCTTTCTTAGGTATATGCGAAGAACCCGCACTGGGAAGGAAATCGTTCCCTACGATCCCAAACCCGAAAAGACATACAAGCGACGCTTAAGAGAAGCGAAGATGGCCCAACAAGACGATCGCGATCTTGCGGCCGAATTGAAAGAGGCGCTAGAGCTGCTACGCCTCAGCAAGGAAGAACTAAGGCAAGAGAAAGAAGAGAATCGCACCAAGACTGCAGCAATCGAAGCTGAGATAGCAGTCATACGAGACCAGATTCTACTTCGACCGAGGGAAGATCCTCCTGTTGATCCTCGACCGATGCAGGATCCAGTAGCTGATCCTCGACCGAGGCAGGCTCCAGTACCTGACGCCCCGGCCGATGTACCTCCACCTCGGAGGCCAGTCCGAGATGTTCTTCTTGCAGGAATCCCACAAACCCTAGGTCAAAGGATGGACCCTAATCAACAACTGAGGCGTCCAGGAGTGAACCTAGGAGATCCAGCGGATCATGACTACGAACTTCGACCGCAAGTTCTGGCCATGATTCGCCAATGCCAATTCGGAGGGCTAGAGAAGGAGTCGCCACATCAACATCTTCAAAACTACGAGATCTTGATGGAAACCTTGCGACCTTCCAGAATCGAAAATAACAACTACAAGCTAAGACCTTTTTACTTTTCTTTAAAAGATAGAGCTCTTACTTGGTATCAATCTCTTCCTCCAGGAAAAATTAGCACATGGGAGGAGATGACTACGGAATTCTTGACCAAATTCTTTCCCCCCTCAAAGACCGCTGAAATGAGAGGGAAGATCAATGCTTTCATTATGAAGGACAAGGAGAGCTTGTCCAAATCTTGGGAGCGGTTCAAGGATATCCTTTTGGATTGCCCACACCATGGGATTCCAAAGATCGAGTTGTTGGAGATCTACTTCAAAGGACTGGACGGAAGCACCCAGTTCAATCTCCAACTACTCTCCGCCGGTACCTTCATGGACATGGCGATTGATGAGGCTTGGGACTTCATTGAGAAGCAAGCCTTGCACATGGAGAAATATACCCACCAAGGAGCTGAAGGTGGAGTTAAAAGAGTCAACTTTCAAGAGACTCAATCCAACAACAATCAACTCACGTCTTTGAAGAATGACGTGAAGCAATTGAAGGAACTCTTGATGGCTCAAACTAAGAAGGAAGAGCAAGGGCAAAGGAACAACAACAACAACAACGGGTACCGTAACAACAACAACGGTCCCCGAAACAATAACTACAACAACAACAATAGAGGATCCAATAGCAACAACTGGAGGGCGAATAACCAAAATCATGGTAACAATCATTCAAACTCCAACTCTAACGATTCCTCTAACCCTTTCCTCTCTTCCCCTTCTTCTTCTTCTACTCCATTAAAGAGCCAAGGGCAAGGATCAAGTTCGTCTCAACCAGAAAAGAAAGACGCAGTTCTGGAGGCTATCTTGATCAAGCTTAGCGCTATGGAGAATTCTATGACTTCATTTTCGAGGGCCCAAAAGTCCTTCGAACAACAACTTGCTAGTAGGGCGAATGAAGCGCCGAGAGATCCAGGGAAGCTTGCAGCAAAGACGGAAACTAACCCTAAGGGTCAGTGCATGGCCATAACGACGAGGAGTGGACTTAAAACTGCAGATCCAGTACCTCGATCGATGCAGACCACCTCGGTCCAGATCCAGTCGAAGAACACCTCGACCGAGATGCCAACCGAGGTGGAGCAACAGAAAGCAGGAGGGATGACTGAAACTTATATTCCACCTCCTGCATACAAACCACCACTTCCATTCCCTCAGTCCAGAGCCAGAGCACATCTAGACAAGCACTTTGGTAAGTTTCTTGACTTGATGAATAAGCTACATATTAATATCCCTTTCCTTGATGCTATTTTAGGTATGCCCGCCTATGGGAAGTTCTTAAAAGAGATCTTATCAAGGAAGAGGAAGCTGGAGGATGTTGGTGAAGTTAGGATGACATCTAAATCTTCGGAGCTTATCAAGATCATGAAGGAAAAGATGCCACCTAAGTTGAGAGATCCCGGCTCGTTTTGCATTCCCATTCAAGTTGGGGATGTCACTTGCGAAGCCCTTTGTGATCTAGGAGCCAGCGTGAGCATCATCCCGCTGGAGCTATGCACGAAAATCGGTCTTGGAGAGCCCAAGCCGGTCAAGATTCGACTTTATATGGCGGATCGCTCCATTACCCATCCCGTGGGCATCTTGGAGGACGTTCCGGTCAAGTTAGGTAACTTCTATCTACCTATAGATTTTGTCGTACTTGACATTCCCGCAGATTATCATGTTCCTATTATTCTCGGGAGGCCATTTCTAGCAACTTCGGGTTGCAAGAACGCCAAGTTGAAATTCAACGTTGGTGGCGATGAGGTGGAGTTCGCACTACTTGCAGCCATGAAAGGGGAGCAGCTAACTGATGATATCTTCAACATCTACGATGAAGAAGAATCAAGAGAATTGGTGAGCTCTATCCTTATTAACGATCCACTCGAAAGAGTTATTAGCTTCTGTTTAATGGAGGAAGGTATAGATGCTTCTTGTGATGCAGATATACGGAGCTTGAAGGCACTGGAAGAGGATCCAGGAGCTAAAACTGAGAAGCTAATCCAGGAGACGAAGATCTCCAGTCTCGGTTCCAGCAGCAGCACCTCGACCGAGGCACTTTCTGGACTGAGCGAGGCGACTGAAGAACACCTCGGTCAACGCCTCTGCGCCTCGACTGAGGTCGAAGGCGAGACGATTCTAACTGAGACTTCATCGAGTCCAGTTTCTGACACCACTCCACTGGAAAGAAGAAGCAAGGATCCCTCTCAGAAAGCACCCCCAGTTGTGGAGCTTAAACAACTCCCTAGTCACTTGAGGTATATCTTTCTTGGACCGGATTCTACTTATCCCGTTATTGTTAGTGCTGCCCTTACCGAATCTGAATTGTCTAAACTAATGCATGTCCTGAGAAAGCATCGAAAGGCTATAGGTTATACAACGGATGATCTTATTGGCATTAAACCTTCTTTCTGCATGCATAGAATTCTAATGGAAGATAATCATAAGACTTCACGGGAACCTCAAAGACGGTTAAATCCGATCATGAAAGAGGTTGTGAAGAAGGAAGTTCTTAAGTTGTTGGATGCAGGTATTATTTATCCTATCTCGGACAGCAAGTGGGTTAGCCCGGTGCATGTCGTTCCGAAGAAAGGAGGGATGACCGTTGTGACGAATAAGAACAACGAGTTGATCCCAACTAGGACCGTCACGGGCTGGAGAGTTTGCATCGATTATAGGAAGCTGAACACGGCAACTCGGAAGGATCATTTTCCACTTCCCTTCATCGATCAAATGCTCGAGCGGCTGGCCCAGCATTCACACTTTTGTTACTTGGACGGCTATAGTGGATTCTTCCAGATTCCTATCCATCCGGATGATCAAGAGAAGACCACTTTCACTTGTCCATAGGGGACATTTGCCTATCGGAGGATGCCATTTGGGCTGTGCAATGAACCCGCTACCTTCCAGCGATGCATGATGGCTATCTTCTCCGAGTACATAGAGGAGATCATGGAGGTATTCATGGATGATTTTTCTGTATATGGTTCCTCTTTTGATAATTGCCTATCTAACCTTTCACTAGTGCTTAAAAGATGTGAAGACACTAATCTCGTCTTGAATTGGGAGAAGTGTCATTTTATGGTTAATGAAGGCATTGTGCTAGGACACCTCGTTTCTAATCGAGGTATTGAGGTCGATCGGGCTAAGATCGAGACTATTGAGAAGCTCCCTCCTCCTTGTTCTGTTAAAGGTGTGAGGAGTTTTCTCGGGCATGTAGGTTTCTACAGGAGATTCATCAAGGACTTCTCTAAGATTTCTAAACCTCTAACTAACCTCTTGAATAAAGATGTTGTTTTTGAGTTTTTGTTGGGGTGTCTTGATGCTTTTCACAGGATTAAGGAAGCGTTGATCTCCGCTCCCATTATCCAACCTCCTGATTGGACCTTGCCCTTTGAGGTTATGTGTGACGCTAGTGATGTAGCCGTAGGAGCGGTGCTTGGACAGAAGAAGGATGGACGGACCACCGCCATTTATTATGCTAGCAAGACGCTAGATGAAGCACAACGCAACTACGCTACTACCGAGAAGGAGTTATTGGCGGTTGTATATGCTTTCGAGAAGTTTCATTCCTATCTAGTAGGGGAGAAAGTCATTGTCTATACCGACCACGCAGCCATTCGTTACTTGTTGGCTAAGAAAGATGCCAAGCCGCGCCTTATTCGATGGATTCTCTTGCTTCAAGAGTTTGACCTAGAGATCCGCGATAAGAAGGGATCCGAGAACTCAGTTGCGGACCACCTCAGCCGGCTACCGGAATCTTCCCGCGAGGCGGATAACCCACCCATAGACGATTCATTCCCCGATGAGCACTTACACTTGTTGGAGCGTTTGATGGATTTACTTACTTCACCCCACGATGGAGGTGAAGTATGGGGTGAGGGCACCTCCCACCTCGTTTGAGACGCATTATGGTCCAGCTAGCGACCTTAAACCAAGCGCTTCTTGGGAGGCAACCCAAGGTATTGCTTTCTTTTCCCGTTTTCTAGTCTAGCTTAGATAGTTTTTGGTTTTGCTTTTCTTTGCTTTGTTTTTGGCGTTCTGGACAGACAACAAGGAATATCTAAGGAAAGAGCATAAATGGAAGGACAGAAGTTCGAGATTTTGAGAAGACAGAAGCATCTCGGTTACTGTCAGAACACCTCGACCGAGTTGATTCTTGAGCAACCGAGGCGACTAGGGTTTTCTGCAGAACCACCTCGGTCCGTACCACCTCGGTCCAGTCGAGACCATCTCGACCGAGGTGACAGCAGATCCAGGAACAATATAAAAAGGGAAAAATTTATTTTTCACTTTTTTACTTTACCCACCTCGACCGCGGCGACAGTCCACTTCGCTCTCTCTCAGATCTTGCTTATTTTCGAAGATTTCCGCTTCTAAACTAAGATTGAAGGGTAGAGGAACCTTTTGCAACAATAGATCTGCAAAGAAATCGAGCGAATCGACCGAAACGAGGTAAAAACAGTTGAAACCCTAACTCGTTCATTCGTTTCGATTTGGGCTTTGGTTGCCCTTGATTCTGCTGAGAAAGGATTTAAGTACCCCTTAGGAAGCAATTGTAGTGGTTTTAGGGGGAAAAGAACTGAATTTCTGAGAATTGGAATCGCGACTATTGCGCCTCGGTCCGGTCGAACTGCATCTCGACCGAGGTGATTTCTGAGTCTTGTCAGTGACCGAGGTGGTCTGACAGTGTTGAGTGAAAATGAGTTCCGATCGTCGTCTAGCCCTGAGAGACAGATCCTCACCTTCCTCTTCTTCCTCTTCTTCCCGTCCTTACCGCCCGGTTATCCACGAGAGATGCCGGGTAGACTATGAGCGCATAGCTAGCCGTCCAGTTATCGCACCACGATTTCTGGACGTGTCAGCTTTCGATTGCCTAGGGTTAGATGCTGACCTTAGGAGGATGATTGCCACTGTAGGGCTGGATCAGTTTACTGAGATCCGAGCCCCAGCTTATTTGGAGCCGACCTTAGAGTTTGTTAGCTCCTTCTCCTACCTCCCCACAGACCGGTCTGTGAAGTACCGGTTGATGAACCGGAACTTCATACTTCCTTTAGAGATCTGGAGAGAGATTTTTGGCTTTTCTGAGCCCACCACCACCGACTTTCCCTCCCGATCCGTAGCTAGGGAGTTCTGGGGGCAGATTGCCCATATTACCGAGCATGCAGACAGATGGCGCCCTGGAGATTCCAGGGAGAAGGTCATCTTCCACCCAGCCTTCAGACTAGCCCATAGGATATTTAGCGAGACACTTCTGGCGCGTACTGAGACGCCCCAGAACATCCGACAGGGCGAGCTCTTCAGCCTCTACTGCATGGTTACAGGAGGTTTCCCAGACTTTGGCTTGATCTTGGCAGAGGACCTGTACAAGATCAAGGCCAAGGCGAAGGGAGACATTTGCTGCGGAGGTCTAGTCACCCATATTGCTACCTATCACGGGATGGACCTCAGTGTTTGCACGGTGGTGGCGGCTCCGAAGCCGCTTGGATTACAAGAGATGATCACACGGAGGATTTTGGTTCCCCGTGGTTTGACCACTCCTTATGTTGCTATGCCTTGGGAGCGGACTGCACCACAGGGGATCCGCTGGTCTGCTCAGTTCACAGTCTTTGATCCGCATTATTGGCAGACAGCTTGGGCCCCACTGATGGAGGATCATAGAGAGGCAGCAGCTGCCCCGGCTGAGGAGGAGGAGGATGATGACGACGACGAGACAGTGGATGAGAGGGATGGTGGAGTCCCGATGGATACAGGGACGGATACTGCAGGGATGAGCGCGCCACCGATCATTGATTTGGATGATGAGGAGGAGACGGAGCTTGTGCCAGCTGAGACTTCTCCAGTCAGACCTGCTAGACACAGGAGGCATGGAGTGAGAGATCGAGCTGCTCACAGACGGATCGATGACCTGACGGATCAGGTTATTGACACGTACGCTGCATTATCGCTGGATATCCGCGAGATGCAGGAGCGGAAGCACCATCAGCACATCATGGCCCAGCTTCAATTCGAGCATGTCATGGGCTATCCGTACGTACCACCACCACCACCGCCGGATCAGGATTACTGAGGAGCTGCAGGATTTTTCTTATTATATTTTTATGCAGTTCAGCTATTTATCCGGTGAGTACTCTCATTTCAGACTTATATTTGACCCACTGGGACAGTGTGTCCCAAGTATGGGGTGTTTGTATTATTTGACTACCTTTGGATGTATGACATTATCTTTTATCGGATATTTTATTTATGCTTCACTTCTGCATTTATATGATTATCTGATATTACATGCATACCTACAGGTTATTTGATTGAGAAAAACGTCGAATCTGAAAAAAAAAAAAAAATTTCGACCTCGACCGAGTCAGTCTTGGCCAAACGAGGCATTTCACCTCGGTTGAACCAAGAACATCTCGACCGAGGTGTGTTAACTGAGAGTTTTCGAAAACGATTTTTGTGTTACTTATCTGGATATGATCTCAGTGAAGATCTTGTTTACTGACTGGTTTTCAATTCTTTATTTGTTTGAAAGGTTTTATAATATGTTTAAGTTGCTAAATGCTTTGTTTGAAATTATTAGCATGATTAATACTTTGTTTTTATCCAAATTATGTTGAATTTGAAGGTTGACACCGCAGGTTAAGTTCTCTCACTTTCTTCATGGAAAGACCAAGGCAATTCATTCTCTTCTTCTTCTTCTTCTTGATCATGCTTAGCCCCTCATATACATTTTGCCTCCCTTTACCTATCCGGGAATTTGGAAGCAAGCGAAGTGGTGAAAGCAAGTGAAGTGCAAGTTGAGAAGTGGCTGGAAGTGAAAGTGTTAGAAAGCAATAATAGGTTTGGGGAAGTCAATCATGAAGATGAGTAACTCGGCACCATTCACATAGCCGGGTGTTTGTGTCTTGCCAAAGTCGGATTGAGCGATATTCCTAGCGGGTCATGGCATGTGCATCAAGGGTTTGATGCATCTCGAGAAATTGATGATTGCAGATTTCCTAGGCTTCGGTTATTGTGCACCTTTGTCCATGCATCCCAAAAAGTAAAGTAAAAAGAAAAAGTGTGAAATAAGCAAAGCTTATTGGTGGAAGATGTTGCAAGTCAAAGTGAAAGTGAAGTTTATCCTTTTCCCGGATTATAGCACCACATTACCTTACACACATCCCTACCCTACACGTTTCTTGACCTTTCTTTTGGGAAGCCCTTGAGACCTTGAGCTTGTTGATTGACTTAGCGGTTTAAACTGGATTATACATGATTAATTTTGATAATTATGATTTATTATGCATTCTATAATTTTATGCAAAGATGAACAACTTTCCTATATTTATGAAATGTTTTGAGCATATTGAGTTTTTGAATTCCATGATGTATTCTCTTAGAGTGATCTATGATAGTTGCTCACCATAAAATGTTTTTGAAAGACTTTTTCATTGATTTTCATGACTTATAATCCATTCTATCTTGACTTCTATATGAGGAACTTGCTTGGGGACAAGCAAGGGCTAAGTATGGGGTATTTTGATAGCATGAATTATAGTCTATATTTTGGGGTTTGTTTGGACGTTTTATCTTTCATAATCTGCATGTTTGTATGTATATTATGTGATTTTACTACCATTTCATCTACCTTTGCGAGAATCGAGGTCTACACCTAGATTTGTTGTAATCGTAGGTAAAATGGCACGTTTCGCATCAAAAAGGAGCAAAAGGAGTCATGAGACATTTGGAGCTACATCCAGGAAGCATAGCCATGGATTAAAGATTTACTTTGGACCAGTTTTGAGAGATTTCACATTCAGTTGTGACTCACCTCGGTTGACCAGA
Organism: Fagopyrum homotropicum; assembly: GCA_033239125.1. NCBI lineage: Eukaryota > Viridiplantae > Streptophyta > Magnoliopsida > Caryophyllales > Polygonaceae > Fagopyrum > Fagopyrum homotropicum. The sequence continues at coordinate 88,803,941 of BSWB01000006.1, forward strand.
GATTCATCTCGACCGAGGTGATCCAGAGACGCCGACTCGACCGAGGCGAACACCTAGGACGCGGCGAGAATATTTTATTCTTGGCTGAGATCTTTTAAAATTGGAAAGTGATCTTATATTTTTGGGCTTGGCTCCTGGAAGGAAGAAGATATGCAGAATCATATATTTTACCTATATTTATGGGAAAATATCTTTCTAAGATTTATTATCTTTGGAGGGTTATTTTCCTATAAAAAGGGTTGGATTTCCACAAATCCGAAGGCCGCATACATCCGCTATCACCCCCGCTTATTACGCAGCAGCCGCAGCACACTCTCATTGGAGAGATTCGAAGAACCTTTTTGAAGGTTGAAGGAAGATTGAAGTCTATAGCTTTTATAGCTTTTTGGAGGGTTTTTGTAAGATTGTCTTCAATTCCCTCACTTGTTGTCTTGTCTTGTTGGATTGCTATCCAAGGAACGCTTTGTTGTGATATTTGATTCAGTTATTGAAGTCTTTTTCATTAAATTCTTTTTGTTCAAATATTCACCTTCTTCCCATATATTTAATACTTTCATAATGATGATGAGTGGCTAATTTCCTTGTGTGATTCTAGGGTGATTGGCTGAAGGTTGTGGGAAAAACAATGATAGAATAATCTTAGATTCCAGTAGGATCCTGAAAGTTCGAGCCTTTATCCTTAACCCTAAGCATCTCGTTCAGTCGATGAACATCTCGGCCGGGGTGGAAATTGGCTGACCGAGGTGACTTATCTGATCCTAAAATGAGAGTTAAGTGTTAGAGTTTGCCAAATCCTATTCTTATTACACCTTTCCTGGTGCAAAGCAAGCTTAGGATGAGACTTACCCGGTAATTCCTTAGTTTGTGTACCAACGATCATAAGTGTAGGTAATAAAGGTTTATCCTTTATTGGGGTTTGAGTGTGCTTCCATCCCATCTTTGTGAGTTAGCCTGAGACTTACCCGGTAAAGGTTGATTCTATTCCCTTAGATGGTATGTTAGTTTGAGGTAATAATTCTTTATCTTAATTCCTTGAGACTTACCCGGTAATAGGAGTTACGGTTTTGGATTATTGAGTAGTGAGACTTACCCGGTGATCTACTCCACTTTAGTAACACCTTCCCCATGCAAAAATCTCAGCTTTGTCCGCTTATCTATAGATCTTGAGTTGGAACCACAACTAGATGCTTTAATCCCTAGAATTGCATGTTTGCTTATTTGACTTCTTATTCATCTTTGATTGTGTTAATTGCTCTTTGTGGTTAGTATTCACGAAGCATACCGTTATTGACTTTGTTTCACCGAGTCCTTGTGATTGACCCCTGGAATTTTCTTGCTTTTTACTACGATTGACCCGTACACTGCGGGTTCGCATCCTTGTTTTAAGCTTAAGTCTAGGGTTATAAATTTAAAGCTTGCACACACCGTTTGGAGCGAACAGGTTGTAATATCATCAAAGAATGGAATATAGAGCTAAGGAAGACAAGTGCAGAACAAAAATCTTGGCCCGACAAAGAAGCAGCTCGGCCAAGATCATTAATGAGATTACCCGAGGTTTTGCTATTTTTCGACCCATGGACCAAGATTCTAAACCCTAGTTTTTTCTATAAGATACGGATGGTTGCAACAATCAAAGGACGTTAACATCTTGCATCTACTACACACACTAGGATTGATTAAACGTGGCAACACTTGTGATTTTAGATTGAGAGAGATTTGAGAGAATTCTTGGAGAGAAAGATAGTTCTTGATTTGATTTCTTGGATTAAAGATTGGATCTTTGTTATTGGATTGCTTTTGCTATTGGATATTTAAGACACCTTGTTAAGTATTTCTTACTTTTCGTTTAGTTTTCTTGGTTTATGGTTTTCTTGAACTCTTCATATATCTTTCTTGATTTGAATATGTGTGTTGTTGGCTAAACCCCTGCGATTCTAGGGTGATTGGTTGAGGGTTGTGGTTTAGATAATGATAGACTGAGCCTTTAAGTTTATATTGGACGATTCTTGTTGGTTTAACCCTCGATCAGACGAATCTCGGCATGTTCTTGAGTAACGTCGGCCGAGGTTTTCCTTAGAACAACCCGAGGTTTCTTCTGTTGATCCGAGTTTTAATATATCTTTATGCTTTGGTTTCAGATTTCCCAAATCTTAGTCTTTGTTGAGAGTTTTATACCCTTTGATCCCTCTAAAGCTTACATCTAAGCTTGAGAGGAGACTTACCCGGTGATTTCCTTTCTTAGTTAACTTGAGACTTTCCCGGTTATGGTTAGTTCTTGACCCATAGGTTGAGTTGTTGGGTTGAGTGTTACGCTAAAAAGTGTGCACGCAATAAGCCTTAAATTTATACTCGTTATATTTATCCTAACTTCTAGCGCACCCGCAGTGTACGGGACGTTTGTAGTATGGATAGTATTCCGAGGTCGAACACAAAGACTAAGGTGAAATTGATTCGGTTTTGTGATTAAGTTTAGTGAAGGTCTAAGGTTAGAAAAGAGGGAAACAAAGAAATGAAAACCTCAATTGTTTTTTGATTGGATTTTTGGTGATCAGTCAAAGATCACAATTCATGCAAAGTAGACAATCAAACTAGACTAAAAATCTGCACAAATGAACAAACCAAACAAGATATTGATCAAGGGAAAAGAGAGATGGATTCTAGGGGTCGGAAATTCCGGTTATGGCATAAAACTCAAGTCATCTATTCATTCTTTGGATCTCACTATGATGTGTTGGGATTTAATGTTTCTAATTTGGGATCAATTACCGGGTAAGTCTCATGATCCAACTAGTCCACTCCTAAGATCTCATTATCGGGTAAGTCTCTAAGATCTTAAAGATAGGAATTCTACACAAACCGGGTTGTTAATTAGGGATCTAACCTATCCTTACCGGGTAAGTCTTGGAAAGGGAAGTCCTAATCAACATTCCTAGCACATCTAATCCAATGGCGGCTTATTAGGCTCACCATTACCTAAGGTTTGTTATTTTGGATTCTAAGGGCAAGGATTACCGGGTAAGTCTCTCCTAACTCTTAGCCACTACACTAAGTCATCCTAGGGTAGGTTAAACTCAACAAACACTTAGGGTTTCAACAATTCATAGATCTTAGGCAAGGTCCTTTGAACCAGGAAAATCACGGTTTGTTCTACAGAAACCACGGTCGTGGTTCTTCAAGAACTACCCGTGATTTCTAACAGGAACTACGTTCATAAACAAAGATCATCCAAAGGTAAATCTAAGTCCGTCCTATCATAGTTCTAGCCATAACCTTCCTTTCCTTACCCTAGAACCACATCAATTTAGCCTACAACATTCATAATGGAACTCAAAACAAACAAACATGAAATCAAAACACCCATTGCAAGATAATGAAAGAAAAGAGATGAACAATGAACTTCAAGAACAAACAAATCCGAAAATGGAATTAGAACTACTTACAACCCTTCCAAAAGAAGGTTTCAAGGGTTTACAAAGCTCTAGAAATAGGATCCGAAATACAAGAAAGCTATGGTGTGTTCTTCTCTCCTCTTCAATGGAGCCTTTCCTCTTCTCTTTGACACTTTCCTTCCTAGAAACCCTCTTGATTTTTGAGAATATATTTGTTAGAGAAATGGATAATGGATGAGCTGCTCCCAAACTACCCCAGCTACCTCCAATAATCCATGAAGGACCACTTTTATAACAAATCTCTCATGAGCTGGCCGTGAGAGTCGTGGCACAGCTGTCACGAGAATCTGGCAAAATCCACGGTCATTTCCACGGCCGTGGTTCTTCAGAGAACCGTGATTCTATGCAGAAACTTCGCCTTGGATCATTGAGCTGTGGTTTGGTGCATGGCTTGTGTTGGCAAGGTCCCATGAGTCCTTCTTAGTCCTTGGCTTGTATCCTAATGAGTCCGAGGACGTGTCATCTAAATGAACGATCCTTAAACGCGTCGTTTTAGCTCTAAACTTCCCGAAATACCTACAAAATGCACACAAATCCGTGTAGACGTCTATCTCGACAAAATACGTGAATTGGTTGCAAAACGTCTTGAACTAATGCTAGATCATGCATGAATGAGCGAGAATTCGATCTAAATGTACACCTAAAACTATGTTATAAATCGTGTTATCATTGAGTATATGTTCATTTCCTTAGAGCCTTAAGACTTACCCGGTGATAGGTGCTTAGGGTTGGGATAGTGGCTTGAGAGACCTCCCTCGTGATCATTCCCACCTTAGAAACATCTTTCCTTAGCAAACCAAACCTTGTCCTAATTTTTAGAAGTCTTGAATTGAAAACCGCAACTGGATACCTTGATCTATAGAATTTGCATTCCCGATTATCATATTATTCATCTTTATTGTGATTTGCTTCATTGATTCTTTACTATCAACTTTAGTCTATTCTATTTTTGATCTATCACTGATATTGATTTCACCATAATCCTTGAGATTGATCTTGGATTATTTACTTTTACTACAATTTGATATGTACACTGCGAGTTCGCTTATTTTCTTTGACTTTTATTACAAGTATACATTTAAGAATATATGCGTTCATTATTTACACACATATGAGAGTGAACAAAGTACCGTCATCCGATCCCATGCCTCGATGACATGTTGGACGAGATCAACGGCATAACCATCTTCTCCAAGATTGATCTCCAGAGCGGTTACCACCAAATCCGGATGGCCGAAGGTGACGAGTGGAAAACAACTTTCAAGATGAAGTATGACTTGAATGAATGGTTTGTCATGCCATTTGGCCTCTCCAACGCCCCGTCTACGTTCATGCGTCTCATGAACCATGTCTGACACCAATTTTTGGGTATATTCGTAGTAGTTTAATTTGATGATATCTTGACTTTTAGTAAGTCTTTGGATGAGCACATCGGACACCTTCACCAAGTGCTCGAGTGCCTTAGACAAAAGTAATTGTATGTTAAATTTGATACATGTGTCTTTTGCTCAAACACCACTAATTTTCTTGGCTATGTCGTGTCTAAGGACGGACTTCGAATGGACGAATTAAAAGTTCGCGTCATTCTGGAGTGGCCTACACCTAGTACGGCCACCATGAGCCTTTCTTGGCTTAGCGGACTTCTATCGACGCTTTGTCAAGGACTTTAGCTCGATAGACGCACCATTACATGAGCTTATCAACAAAGATGTCATGTTTGAGTGGCGTGATACCCATGCTCAAGCGTTTGATGTGCTCAAAGACCGCCTTTGTAATGCGCCACTACTCCAACTCCCAAACATTTCTAAAACCTTTGATGCGGAATGTGACGCATCGAATGTAAGCATTGGGGGGGTTCTCCTACAAGAGAATCAGCCCATTGCCTACTTTAAAGAAAATTTTCCGGTCATTCACTCAATTATCCAACATATGAAAAAGAATTATATGTTTTAGTTCATTGTCTAAAGACATGGCAACACTACTTGTGGCTGAAGGAGTTCGTGATTCATTCGGATCGTGTGGCTCTTTTGTATCTCAAGGGTCAAACGATTCTAAGTCAACATCTTTTTTTAGTTCATTCGGCATAAGAAAGGCAAAGAGAATGTGGTAGGCTAGTAGCCGGTATATCCTTCTTGTGCATATGGCCGCCAAGATCCATGGGTTTGCTCTTATCAAAGAGTTATATGCCACAAATCTTGACTTAATGGATATATTCGCACAATGCCTTGACCTCCGTGAGCATGAATCTTTCTTTATTAATGATTGCTATCAATTCCGTGCGGACAAGCTTTGTATCCCGCTCTCGTCTGTGCTCCATTTATTTATTAAAGTGGCTCATGAAGGTTGTGGTCACTTTGGTGCTATCAAGACTCTCATCGCTCTACAAGAGCACTTCTTATGGCCCCAAATGCGCAAGCATGTGACATATTTTTGCAAAGGTTACATCACATGTCACCATGCAAAATTGTGCAAGGTCCGATGGATTGCATTCGAGGATATTTCTATGGACTCTGTTGTTGGTCTACCCATGTCGAAAAGAGGCAAAGACTCTATTTTTGTGGTAGTCGACAATTTTTAAAAAATGGCTCATTTTATTGCATGTAAGAGCACACAAAACGCTAGTGAAGTCTCTATACTTTCTTTGACAACGTTGTGCCCTCTTGTTACTTGGATCTTAGCAAACAAAGACACAAAAACACGCAAAAAATGAAAACGAAAATGAAAAAGAAAGGGGAAAAAAAGTTCACCTTGGGTTGCCTCGCAAGAAGCGCTTGTTTTAATGTTGCTAGCTAGACCTAACTCCGTGGGTGATTCATTCGATATGCATAGGGGTTATCCGTTCCACGGGGGCTTCCGGTGTATATCTCTTCAACCTATGCCCATTCACCTTGAAAGCTCAACAATGTTCACCCCATACTTCAACCACTCAATGGAGGAAAACTTTCTTGACTACATACGGACCACTCCATCTAGACTTTAATTTCCCTATAAATAGACGGACTCTTGAGTTAAATAGAAGGACAAGATCTCCTTCATTCAAGTCCTTCAAAATGATGTGCTTGTCATGCCATTTCTTGCTCCTTTCCTTGTAAATCCGTGTATTCTCATAAGCATCAAGCCAGATCTCCTCAAGCTCGTTGGTATCAAGCAAACACTTATCACCGGCTTCCTTCATGTCAAAATTAGCCACTTGATGACCCAATATGTCCTATGTTCCAACTCTACCGGAAGATGGAAAGACTTGCGATAAACGAGCTTGTAGGGAGTGGTCCCTATTGGAGTCTTGAAAGCCGTTTTATAAGCCCACAAAGCATCATCAAGCTTCATTGTCCAATCTTTCCTTGTCCGGGATACTGTCTTCTAAAGAATTCCCTTGATCTCTCGATTTGAAATTTCCACTTCGCCACTTCTTTGAGGATGGTATGGAGTAGCCACCTTGTGAGTGACCTCATACTTGGACAATAGAGACTCAAAAGTTCCGAACGATGAAATGCTTTCCTCCATCACTAATAACAATCCGAGGTGTACCAAACCTTGGGAAGATAACCTAGTCGATACATAGTCCACCACCAATAGTATGTAGAGGTTTCCACAAGAAGATGGGAACGGCCCCATGAAGTCCAATCCCCACACATCAAAGATTTCTACCTCTTGATTATTGTTCAAAGGCATCTTGTTCCTTCTAAAGATGTTCCCCGTTCCTTGGAAATAGTAATAAGATGCCACAAATCTTTGCACATCCTTGAAGAGAGATGGCCAAAAGAAACCGGATTGTAAGACCTTGACACATGTCTTGTGAGAGCTAGCATGACCACCACAAGGCAATGTCGGGTGATGCTTTCCACTTCATCCTCCGGGACACATCTTCTAAACATTTTATCCGGACCCCTCTTGAACAAAAGAGGCTCACTCAAATAGTAGTGCCTCACCTTCTTGAAGAACCTCTTCCTTTGAGCAAAAGATAAACCGGGAGGGATCTCCACACACACACTAAGTAGTTGACAATATCGGCAAACCATGGTTCATCCCCCTTGAGATATGGAGGATGTACTCTTCCATCATGTGGAGTTGCTCATCCGGAAACGAGTTGTTCGCTCCAAAACGTGTGTGTATATGAAAGAAAATAGTCTAAATTTTATACCAAGAATAAAAGCAAATAAGCGAACCTTCAGTATGGATCAATCATAATAAAAGCAAGTATTTTAGGGTGATCACAAGGACTGTGGTGAAACCAAAAAGTAAAAGCAATCTAGATAGACAATTTGCAAATATCGCTGACTGAATATATAAAAAAAAATTATAAGAATATATGAAATAATTGGGAAAGCGCAGATTCTAGAGATCAAGGTATCCATATGTAGTTTTTGATTCAAGACATCTAAAGATCTATGGACAGAGCTGGGATTGCAAACGAAAGGTGTTTATAAGGTGGGATAGATCACGGGGAGGTCTCACTATCCACTAATCTCAAACCAAAAGGTTCTATTACCAGGTAAGTCTCAAGGATCTAAGGAAAGAAAACTATAAACTCAAACCAAACACTCAACCTAAGGGAATATAACCAACTGATAGCATGTATTATAGTCTATATTTTGGGAGTGGTTTAGACATTATATCTTCATAAATCTGCATGTATGGATGTATATTCTTTGATTATATTGTTGTTTTATCGACCTTTGCGGGAATCGAGGTCTACACCTAGTTTTGTTGTAATCGTAGATAAAATGGCACGTTTTGGACTAAAATGGAGCTAAGGAAGTTAAGGAGTCATTCGAGCTACATCCTGGAGCTTTGAGAAGATCTCAGGAAGCATAGAAATGATTTAGAAGATTGATTTTGGATCAGATTCGAGATGATTTACATTCAGCTGAGATTCACCTCGGTCAGCTACAATACCACCTTGACCGAGGTGATCTTGAGGAGCATCCCGACCGAGGCGAACACCTTGTCGCCGGCGAGATCTTTATTTTTGGCTGATTTATTTTGAGAGATATCGAGTTATACTTTAAGGAAATTATCTTTTTAAGATATTTTATCTTTGGAAGATAATTCTCCTATATATATGGGCTGATTTTCTACAATTCAGTCATCTACGGATCACCCATTATCTTCGGATCATTGATTTCTGGAGTATTTTCTGAAGAGTTGAAGGAAGTTTGATGGTTCAAGTTCAAGGAATGAAGGAATCATAGTTGGAGTTGGCTTTTGAAGGAGTTTGTAAGATCTTCTTAAATTGCTTTTGGTTTTATTGTCTTTTCTAATTGTGACTTGAGGAACGCTGACTTGTTGCTTGATTGATTCAATTATTGAGACCTTTGTGTTAAGGTTTTCTTGTTTGAATATTGATTCCTTTCTTATAGATTTGATTATTGTTAACATGATGATTGTTGGCTAAGTTTCTTAATCGATTCTAGGGTGATTGACTGAGAGTTGTGGGAAAGACGATGATAGAATGATCCTAATCCCAGCAGGACCCTGAAAGCTCGAGTCTTTACATTAACCGTAGAAAACCTCGGTCAGTCATTGAACATCTCGGCCGGGATGGAATATAGCTGAACGAGGTGAACCTTTCCTGAACCTTATTTAAGTTAACAATTTCAGTTTGCCAAATCCTAACCTTATTATACCTTTCCTGATTCAACGCAAGCCTAGAATGAGACTTACCCGGTGATTCCTTTGCTTGTTTACCTAACATCATGAATGTAGGTCATAAAGGTTTATCCTTTATTGGGGTTTGAGTGTGCCTTCATGCCATCTTTGAGAGTTAGCCTGAGACTTATCCGGTAAAGGTTGATTCTATTCCCTTGGGTGGTGTGTTGGTTTGAGATTATAGTTCCTTTCCTTAGTACCTTGATACGTACCCGATAAAAGGATCTTTGGTTTGGGTTTGTGAGTAGTGAGACTTACCCGGTGATCAATTCCCACTATAGAAACACCTTCCCTTTGCAAACCTCAGCTTTGTTCATGTTATCTTTTGAGATCTTGAGTCGGAACCACAACTGGATGCTTTAATCTCTAGAATCCGCATTCCCTTTATCTGACTTTTATGTCATATTTGATTACTTTAATCTGTGTTTATTAGTTATTTGATAACCTGATTTCCGAATTTTGTTTCACCATAGTCCTTGTGATCGACCCTTGGAATTCTTGCTTTTACTACAATTGATCCGTACACTGCGGGTTCGCATATTGTTCAAGCATACTTCTTGGGTTATAAATTTTAAAGCTTGCACACACCTTTTGGAGCGAACAAGTTTTTGGCGCCGTTGTCGGGGACTTAGTCTAGACCAAGTTTGGCCTCGGTTGTCTTTCAGGGCTATTGCCCTTGTTGCTTTTGACTACTTTACTTGAGTGTTTTCGCAAGATCTTTCCTTAGGTTTATGCGAAGAACTCATGTTGGAAAGTCAATCGTTCCCTACGATCCCGAACTAGAAAAGACTTGCAAAAGAAGATTAAAAGAAGCTAAGATGGCCAATCAAGACAATCACGATCTTGAAGCCGAATTGAAGGAGGCATTGGAACAGCTACGCCTCAGTATGGAAGAACTGCAGCGAGAGAAGGACAAGACTCGCGCAAGAATAGAAGGAATTGAAGCAGATATGGCCGCTCTAAGGGCCCAGTTTCTGCCTCGACCGATCCCAGATCCTCGACCGAGGCAAGACCCGGTTCATGTTGCCCCGGCCGAGATACACCCACCACCTCAGATGCCTATCCGAGATGTTCTTTTTGCTGGAGTTCCACAAACCCTAGGACAGAGGATGGACCCCAATCAGCAAGTCAGGCGTCCAGGAGTCAACCTAGGTGATCCAATTGAGAATGATTATGAACTTCGACCGCAAGTTCTAACTATGATTCGACAATGTCAATTTGGAGGTTTGGAGGGAGAGTCTCTGCATCAGCATTTGCAAAACTATGAGATTCTGATGGAAACCTTGAGACCTTCAAGAGTGGAGAATAACAACTACAAGTTAAGGCATTTCTATTTCTCTTTGAAAGACAAGGCGCTTGCTTGGTATCAATCTCTTCCGGCCGGAAAAATCAACACTTGGGAAGAGATGACGATGGAGTTTCTTACTAAATTATTTCCTCCGTCTAAGACCGCTGAATTGAGGGGAAAGATCAATGCTTTTATTATGAAGGACAAGGAGAGTTTGTCCAAGTCATGGGAGAGATTCAAGGATCTTTTATTGGATTGCCCACATCATGGGATTTCAAAGATCGAGTTACTGGAAATTTATTTCAAGGGTTTGGATGGAGATACTCAATTCAAGCTCCAACTACTTTCTGCCGGCACTTTCCAGGAAATGCAAATAGATGAAGCTTGGGATTTCATTAAAAACAAGCTTTACACATGGAGAAGTACTCCCGTCAAGGAACTGAAAATGGAGCAAGGAGAGTTAGCTTCCAAGACACATCATCAAATGGAGCTCAACTCACCTTGCTTAGCAATGAAGTGAAAGCATTAAAGGAGCTTTTAGTAGCTCAAACGAGGAAGGATCAAGATGGAGGATATCAAGGGAGAAAGAACTATCAAGGGCGGCGGAACAACAATTACAACAACAATAGAAACTCCAACAACAACAACAATTGGAGATCTAATCAACTAAATTCCGGTAACCCTTATTCTCATGCTAATAATGCTCTTAATGCCCCCTCTTCTTCTTCTACTCCATTGAGAAGCCAAGAGCCTGTATTGAATTCGTCCCAGCCAGAAAAGAAAGATGATGTGTTGGAGGCAATATTGATCAAGCTTAACGGTATGGAGACATCGATGAATTCATTTTCGAAGGCACAAAAAGCCTTAGAGCAACAATTCTTCAACAAGGCGAATGAAGCACCAAGAGATCCAGGGAAGCTCCCAACAAGGACAGAGAGCAACCCTAATGGACATATTATGGCAATAACAACACGTAGTGGATTGAAAACCGCTGATCCAGTACCTCGGTCGAGCCACGACCAGACGAACACTTCGGTCGAGGTGCCAACCAAGGCGGAGCCCCATAAAGTCAAAGATAAATCTGAAGTTTATGTTCCACCTCCTGCATATAAACCACCACTTCCATTCCCTCAGTCAAGGGCGAGGGCGCATCTCGACAAGCATTTTGGTAGGTTTCTAGACCTAATGAATAAACTACACATTAACATCCCTCATGAAGGAGAAGATGCCACCTAAATTAAGAGATCCCGGTTTATTTTGCATTCCCATTCAAGTTGGGGATGTAACCTATGATGCACTATGTGATCTAGGAGCCAGCGTGAGCATCATTCCGCTGGAGCTATGTGAGAAGGTAGGCCTTGGAGAACCCAAGCCGGTGAAGATGACGCTATACATGGTAGATCGCTCCATTTCCCATCCCGTGGATATTTTGGAAGACGTTCCCATCAAGTTAGGTAGTTTCTACATACCTATAGACTTTGTTGTACTTGACATTCCCGCAGATTATCCCATTCCTATCATTTTTGGGAGACCATTTCTAGAAACTTCGGGTTGCAATGTGGATTGTAAGAACGCCAAGTTGAAATTCAACTTTGGCGGCGATCATGTGGAGTTTGCATTACTTGCTGCAATGAAGGGAGAGCCGCTGGAGGATGACATCTTCAACATCTATGATGAAGAAGAATCAAGAAAATTGGTGAGCTTTATCCTTATTAAAGATCCTCTTGAAAAAGTTCTTAGTTTTAGTTTAATGGAGGAAGGTATAGATGTCTCTTGTGATGCAGATATACGGAGTTTAAAAGCATTGGAAGCAGATCTAGGAGCTAAGATTGAGAAACTAATCCAGGAGAAGAAAAGCACGTTAGGTTCCGGTCCCAGTTCCAATACCTCGACCAAGGCACTTCCTGGACCAAGCGAGGTGTTCTTATCTGAAGAACATTTCGGTCACCCACCTTGGGCCTTGACCGAGGTCGCAAGTGAGATGATGTCAACTGAGACTTCTGAAAGTCCAGTTCTTCGATCTAAGTCCACTTCACTGGAAGGAGAAGGTACAGATCCACCTCAGAAAGCACCTCCAGTCATGGAGCTTAAACCACTCCCGAGTCACTTGAGGTATGCTTTCCTTAGTCCGGATTCTACTTATCCCGTTATCATTAGTGCTTCCCTTTCTGAAACTGAATTGTTTAAACTGATGCATGTTTTGAGGAAACATCGAAAGGCTTTGGGTTATACTATTGATGATCTTGTTGGTATTAAGCCTTCTTTTTTCATGCATAAGATACTAATGGAATACGATCATAAAACTTCACGGGAACCTCAAAGACGGTTAAATCCGATCATGAAAGAGGTTGTGAAAAAGGAGATTCTTAAGTTGTTGGATGCAGGTATCATATCTCCCATATCGGATAGCAAGTGGGCGAGCCCGGTGCATGTAGTTCCAAAGAAAGGAGGGATGATCGTTGTGACGAATAAGAACAACGAGTTGATTCCAACTTGGACCGTTACGGGCTAGAGGATGTGCATTGATTATAGGAAGCTGAACGTGGCCACTCGGAAGGACCACTTCCCGCTTCCCTTCATCGACCAAATGCTTAAACGGTTCGTTCAACACTCCCATTTTTGCTATCTAGATGGTTATAGTGGCTTCTTTCAGATTCCTATCCATCCGGATGATCAAGAGAAGACCACTTTGACTTGTCCTTGGGGGACGTTCGCTTATAGGAGGATGCCATTCGGATTATGTAACGCACCCGCTACCTTTCAGCGTTGTATGATGCATATCTTTTCCGAGTACATTGAGGAGATCATGGAGGTATTCATGGATGACTTTTCGGTATATGGTTCCTCTTTTGATAATTGTTTGGCTAACCTTTGTCTAGTGCTACAACGTTGTGAAGACACTAATCTTGTTCTGAATTGGGAGAAGTATCACTTTATGGTTAGCGAAGGAATTGTTCTAGGACACCTCATTTCCAACCGAGGTATTGAGGTCGATCGAGCTAAGATCGAGACTATTGAGAAACTTCCTCCCCCTTGTTCTGTTAAGGGTGTGCGGAGTTTTCTCGGGCATGCAGGGTTCTACAAGATGTTCATTAAGGATTTCTCTAAAATCTCTAAACCACTCACTAATCTCTTGAATAAGGATGTTGTTTTTGAGTTTTCGTAGGAATGCCTTGATGCTTTTTACAAGATAAAGGAAGTGTTAATCACCGCTCCCATCATTCAACCTTCCGATTGGACCTTGCCCTTTGAGATCATCTGCGATGCTAGTGATGTGGCCGTAGGAGCGGTACTTGGACAAACGCCATTTACTATGCTAGCAGGACGCTAGATGTAGCTCAACTGAACTACGCCACCACCGAAAAAGAGCTCTTGGCGGTTGTATATGCTTTTGAGAAGTTTCGCTCTTACTTAGTGGGAGCGAAAGTTATTGTTTACAATGACCATGCAGCTATTCGTTACTTGCTCGCTACAAAAGATGCAAAGCCGCGTCTGATTCGTTGGATTCTATTGCTTCAAGAGTTTTACCTAGAGATTCGCGATAAGAAGGGATCCGAGAATTCTGTTGCGGATAAACTCAGCCGGCTACCTCCATCCACGCTCGAGAAAGATGACCTACCCATAGATGATTCGTTTCCCGATGAGCACTTGCATTTGTTGAAATGTTGGATAGAGTCCTTTGTTTCACCCCATGATAAAGATGAAGTATGGGGTGAGGACACCTTCCAGCATATTTGAGGATGATGTACGGTCTAGCTAGCGACCTTAAACCAAGCGCTTCTTGGGAGGCAACCCAAGGTATTGCTTTCTTTTCCCTTTCTAGCTTATTTTTAGATAGTTTGGTTCGCTTTGTTTTTGTGTCCTCTAGACAGGAACCAGGAAGTTTCTAAGGAAGGATTACAGCTCAGGAGCTACACTAGAAGGACAGAAGTTCAAGAAATTGAGAAGACGAAGCTTGACTGAGACACATCTCGGTTGTTGTCACAGCACCTCGACCGAGATGTTCTTGGGTAACCGAGGCGACTAGGTCTGACATCCAGTTAGACACCTCGGTCCGGTCGGAACCACCTCGACCGAGGTGAAATCAAAATCAGCGAGGGGTATAAAAGGTGAAACGGTTTTCTCTCTCTTCACTCTTTCCCTCCCAAAGTGAACCTCGACCATGGCGTGCCCAAACCCTCAAATCTTCGATTCTTGCTCGTTTTCCACGATTCTTGTCTTGATTACACCAGAGGAAGCAAGAGAATCAGTTTCCAAGCATCAAACAGCAAGGAAAACGTTGCAAATCTATAGAATCTGGGTATTTCGTTCCAAAACCCTAACTCGTTCTTCTTTTGTCGATTTTGCACAGATTTGGCTTTGGTTGCCACTATTTATTTTTGAGAAATATATAAGTACCCCTTAGGAAGCCTTTGGTAGTGATTTGGGGGAAAATAACTTACAGATTTGAGATTTGGGAATGAACAGCAGTTCGCCTCGGTCCAGTCGGCTGTGTCTCAGCCGAGGTGTTCTTGAGGCAACCGAGGTGACCTTGTCAAAAATTATGAGTAACAAATCCGATCGACAGTTGGTCTTGAGGGGCGGGCCTGGAAGCTCCCACCTGTCCTCTCCTTCTGCTTCACAGTATTCGATTTCGGTGATCCAATTTGGACCAGACAGACTATGATTGTATTTACGGGCGCCCGATCGTTGCCCCGCATTTTCTTGACATTCCTGCCTTCGAGTGCCTCCATGTGGTGGAGGACTTGAGGAAGATGATCTCCATGGTAGGGCTAGAGGAGTTCATGGAGGTTAGAGTGTCGGCTTATTTGGAGCCGACGATGGAGTTTGTGAGCTCGGTGACATACGTGCCGGAGCGTCAGGGGATCAAGTACCGGTTGCTGAACCGGAATTATGTCGTGCCCATGGATCAGTTTAGGGAGATTTTCGGCTTCCTTATCCCGAAAGTTTTTTATTTTCCTTCCCGAGCCGTAGCTCGAGATTTCTGGGGTGAGATAGCCCATGTGACTGATCACAGTGACAGGTGGAGACCCGAAGATTCCCGGGAGCGCATCATATTTCATCTTGCCTTCCGCCTTGCTCATGGGATTTTTAGTGAGACTCTTCTGGCGCGTACTGAGACGCCCCAGAAGGTCCGACAGGGGGAGTTGTTGGGCTTGTTTTGTATGGTCACAAGAGGAGTTCCTGATTTTGCTGGTATGCTAGATGTGGACTTGCACAGGATCAAGGGCAAGTCGAAGGGAGATATCTATTGTGGTGGGTTGGTGACCCACATTGCTACTGCTATGGGTCTGGATCTTTCAGCATGTACACTGGTTGCGGCTGTGAAGCCGCTAGGACTGCAGGAGATGATCACGAGACTTATTCTTGTTCCTCGTGGCCTTGGCACTTCATACGTTGCCATGCCTTGGGAGACGACTGCACCACAGGGCATTTTGTGGTCATCTCAGTTCTCTATCTTTGACCATCAGTACTGGTTTGCTGTCTGGTTTCCTTACATGCAAGATGCCAGAGACGCTGCTGATGATGATGATGATGAAGGTTATGATGGAGGAGTTGCCATGGAGACCGGTACTGATTCCGGCGGCCCTAGCGTTCCAGTTGTTGACCTTGATGATGAGGTGACAGAGGAGAAGACAACAACACCACCACCACCACCTCAGTGCAGATCCCGCCACAGGTTCCGAGGCCCATTAGAGGATTGACGATCTCACCGACCAGATGATCGACGCCTATGTAACCTGACAGTCGACATGTCCGAGCGCTTTGCTGACCAGCGCTGAGAGATTGAGGGTTGGACGCATCAGATGTTGGAGAGCTAGCATTATCAACGTCGGATGATGGAGATCCAACATCAGCAGATTATGGGTTATCCATTTAGACCATCCCAGCACCCCTACATACCACATCCACCACCACCAGGTGACGAGGACTAGAGCTTTATGGAATTCTTTCTTTATTTATTATGCAGTTCAGATAGGTCCGGTGAGTATTCTATTTCTTACTTTATATTTGACCCATTGGGACAATGTGTCCCAAGTATGGGGTATTTGGATTTATTTGCTTGACTTATGTGTATGCTTGTATGACTCCCTCGGATATTTATTCTGTTTACTTGGCTTTATGTGTTTATCTGTCATTACATGCATACATACAAGTTTTTGTTTGAGAAAAACGTCGAAAACCGGTTTGAAAAAAAAAAATTATGACCTCGACCGGGCCGTTCATGGCCGATCGAGGATGAATACCTCGGATGACGCTAGAACACCTCGACTGAGGTGGGTTTTTAACTGAAAGGTTTTTCAAAACGTTTGTGTTTCTTCTCTGGATATGACCTCAATGATGATTATGTTTGCATATTGGTTTTGAAATCTTTATATGCTCGAAAGGTTTTATAATATGTTTAAGTTGCAAAATACTTTGTTTGAAGTCTTAGCATGTTTAATACTTTGTTTTTATCAAAATTATGTTGGATTTGAAGGTTGACACCACATGATGAGTTCTATCACATTCTTCCTGGGATGATTAAGGCAATTCATTCTCTTCTCTCCTTCTTCTTGACCATGCTTTAGCCTCTCATATACATATTTGCCTCCCTTTACCTATCCGGGAATTTGGAAGCAAGCAAAGAAAAGCAAGTGAAAGTGAAGTTGAGATGTTGGCTGAAAGTGTGAGAGAGAAACAATTAGGTTTGGGGAAGTCAATCATGATGATGAGTAACTCGGCACCATTCACATAGCCGAGTGTTTGTGTCTTGCCAAAGTCGGATTGAGCGATATTCCTAACGGGTCATGGTATGTGCATCAAGGGTTTGAGGCATCTCGAGAAATTGATGATTGTTGATCTCCTAGGCTTCGGTTATTGTGCACCTCTGTCCATGCATCCCAAAAAGTAAAGTAAAAATAAACAAAGCTGATTGGTGGAGGATGTTAAGATTCAAATAAAGTGAAGTAAGATCCTGTTCCCAGATTCTAGCACCACATACCCTATTTACATCCCACCCTGACACGTTTCTTGACCTCTTTTTGGAAGCCCTTGAGACCTCGAGCATGTTGATTGACTTGGTGGTTTAAACTGGATT
Organism: Fagopyrum homotropicum; assembly: GCA_033239125.1. NCBI lineage: Eukaryota > Viridiplantae > Streptophyta > Magnoliopsida > Caryophyllales > Polygonaceae > Fagopyrum > Fagopyrum homotropicum. Next base: position 88,821,408 of record BSWB01000006.1, read on the forward strand.
ATACATGATTGATTTCGATAATTATGATTTATTATGCATTCTATGATTTTATGCAAAGATGAACAACTTTCTTATATTTATAAAATGTTTTGATCATGTCTTGATTTTATTTACCATGAAGCATTCTCTTAGAGTGATCTATGAGTGGAGCACACCACAAAAGGTTTTGAAATGTTTTTCATTGATCTTTCTGACTTATGATCCATTCTATCTTGTATCTAATATTTGGAACTTGCTTGGGGACAAGAAAGGGACAAGTATGGGGTATTTTGATAGCATGTATTATAGTCTATATTTTAGGATTGGTTTAGAGGTTTTATCTTCATAAATCTGCATGTATGGATGTATATTCTTTGATTATATTATTGTTTAATCTAACTTTGCGAGAATCGAGATCTACACCTAGTTTCGTTGTAATCGTAGGTAAAATGGCACGTTTTGGACTAAAATGGAGCTAAGGAAGTTAAGGAGTCATTCGAGCTACATCCTGGAGCTTTGAGAAGATCTCAGGAAGCATAGAAATGATTTAAAAGATTGATTTTAGACCAGATTCAAGATGATTTACATTCAGCTGGGATTCACCTCGGTCAGCTACAGTACCACCTCGACCGAGGTGATCTTGAGGAGCATCCCGACCGAGGCGAACACCCTGTCGCCGGCGAGATCTTTATTTTTGGCTGAGATCTTCTATTTTTGGAGGAGAATATCATATATTTTTGGCTAGATTTCTGGAAGGAAGATATTATATTTGGCTGATTTCTTTTGAGATATATGGAGTTATACTTTAAGGAAATTATCTTTTTAAGATATTTTATCTTTGGAAGATAATTCTCCTATATATATGGGCTGATTTTCTACAATTCAGCCATCTACGGATCACCCATTATCTTCGGATCATTGATTTCTGGAGTATTTTCAGAAGATTTGAAGGAAGTTTGGAGGTTGAAGTTCAATGAAGGAAGGAATCATTGTTGGAGTTGGCTTTTGAAGGAGTTTGTAAGATCTTCTTAGATTGCTTTTGGTTTTATTGTCTTTTCTGATTGGGACTTGAGGAACGCTGACTTGTTGTTTGATTCATTCAGTTATTGAGACCTTTGCGTTAAGGTTTTCTTGTTTGAATATTGATTCCTTTCTTATAGATTAGATTATTGTTATCATGATGATTGTTGGCTAAGTTTCTTATGCAATTCTAGGGTGATTGGCTGAGATTTGTGGGAAAGACGATAATAGAATGATCCTAATCCCAGCAGGACCTTGAAAGCTCGAGTCTTTGCTTTAACCGTAGAACACCTCGGTCAATCATTGAACATCTCGGCCGGGATGGAATACAAATGAACGAGGTGAACCTTTCCTGAACCTTATCTAAGTTTAGAGTTTTAGTTTGCCAAATCCTATCCTTATTGCACCTTTCCTGGTTCAACGTAAGCCTAGAATGAGACTTACCCGGTGATTCCTTTGCTTGTTTACCTAAGATCATGAGTGTAGGTAATAAAGGTTTATCTTTTATTGGGGTTTGAGTGTGCCTTCATCCCATCTTTGAGAGCTAGCCTAAGACTTATCCGGTAAAGGTTGATTCTATTTCCTTGGGTGGTGTGTTGGTTTGAGATTATAGTTCCTTTCCTTAGTACCTTGAGACTTACCCGGTAAAAGGATCTTTGGTTTGGGTTAGTGAGTAGTGAGACTTACCCGATGATCTATTCCCACTTTAAAAACACCTTTGAAAACTACACCTTGATTATAAAGGTTTTACAGGTGCTGCTGATGGAAGACTTAAACACAAATAAAGTAGTTTGATACACTAACCAATGAATTATTATACTTCGAGATGCTTGGTTGGTTTGGTTTTAAGTGCAGGTTTTACCAAAGAATTCAAAGGCTTTGAAATGAATTTCAACGGCACAAAGAAGACAAGGACGCACAGCGAACCATCTCAAAAGCCTTGAAGTAAATTTCAAAGGAACAAGAAAGACAAGGCTGGACAACAAACGAAAAGAGTTCAAAAAACAAAGAAAATCTTTTTGAAGAGATTTCAGAAGATATGAAGATTTGATAAGGAGAAGATCTCAACCGACCAACAAAGAAGATCTTACAAGATCCTTAAAACAAAAAGCACGAATATTCTTTGATCTGGAATTAACGATTGCTACAATAATCAACGAGAAGATTAAGGAGCCAAGAGATCAACGTGTTCTTAAGAGATGAAGTTCTACAACGTCTATCTCATCTCAACCAGAAAGCGATCTTCATGGAGAAGAAGAAATTATCTTCGAACGGTCATCTCTCCAACGGCTAGAAGGCCTCTCCATAGAAGATTATAAATGAAGATGGCATCTGGAGAACGAAGGGCAAGCCTGCACATAAACATCTAAAGTCTTCAAGTGAACAAAAGCTATCTTCATTTTCGAAACATAGTTTTTCTTTCTCTCCTTCTAAAAAGCTTTATTCCCTAGAGAGAGATAAAACTCGAGAGCTCCATTGGCATATCTAAAGAGTGTTATACTCGAGTGTGTTACTCTGAGAAGTAACTAGGCTATTATAGCATAGTGAAGAGTTGGAGCTAGATCGTAGCATTGGCTACAGTGAGAGAAGGGGATTTCTTCTAGTTTGTATCTAGGATTCTTTGAAGCTGATAATAGATAGTTAGATCCTAAGGCTATACCCTGGGACAAAGAGTAGGCTATTTAGAGCCGACCTTCGTAAACATATCCTCGTGTCGATCTTTTACATTCCGCAACATATCTTGTTTATTGTGACTAACTTTGTTTTGCAGGAGTTCAAAGTCAAGGCCCTTGAAAGTTGTTTCAAAGCCCTTGAAATCAAAGCTTCATAACAAACTGAGATCGACATCAAGACCCTTGAATTGATTTCAAGTCCTTGAGATTGGTTTTGCAAAAAGTTCTCATACTCTATTCAACCCCCCTCCCCTTCTAGAGTATCTTTAACCTTTTATTTCACCTACCAGTTCTTCATTGGTATCAGAGCTAGACTCACGTATATTGATTTAACCATCAGTGAGACTAATCATGAATCATGTAGGTGATGGTGGATTTGCTCAAGGAAGATCCTCATCTCGACCACCACTCTTCTGTGGTAACAACTTTGCTCATTGGAGAACACTCATGCGTATGTTCATTATTGATCAGGGCATGGAACTTTAGAGCATTGTTCAGAATGGCCCCAAAATCCCTACTACAACTATTGAAGGTGTCCAAGTGCCAAAGAAGGAAGCTGACTTCACATAAGCTGACCTGGACAGCATGTCAAAGAACAACAAAGCAATGAACCTACTATACTGTGGATTAGATGTACATGAATTCAACCGCATCTCATCATGCAAGTGTGCTAAAGAAATATGGGACAAGCTTGTTGTCACTTACGAAGGAACAAGTCAAGTCAAGGAAACAAAGATTAGCATCTTCCTTAGACAATACGAGCTATTCAAGATGAATCCAAATGAAACAGTCAAGGATTGTTCACAAGATTCACCGAGATTGTGAACAACTTGGACTCACTAGGAAAGATCTTCACAAATGAAGCAAAATCTAGGAAGGTTCTAAGGAGCTTACCTAAAGCTAAGTGGGGACCAAAGATGACTGCTATCAAAGAAGCTCAGAATCTCTCAACCCTTCCTCTTGATTATCTCCTTGGAAAACTCATCACACATGAAATGGTTCTTGGTGAAGAAGATGGAGAGCTCCCATCTAACTCCAAGAATTTGGCATTAAAATCAAGAAAGGATGAATTATCATCAGACGAGGAAGATAGTGATAATGATGAAGAAGATGCAATTGCCATGATCTTTAAGGACTTGCAAGAACTCTCAAGTTAAAGAAACAATCTGCTAACAATAGAGAATATCCACGAGTATCAAAACCCCGAGGTAAGTTTTCTAACTCTAACAAGAAAACTAGAGTACTGACTTGTTTTGAATGTGGTGAAACAGATCATCTTGTGAAAGATTGTCCATGTTCGCTCCAAACGGTGTGTGCAAGCTTTAAATTTATAACCCTAGATGTAAGCTTAAAACAAGGATGCGAACCCGCAGTGTACGGGTCAATCGTAGTAAAAAGTAAGGAATTCCAGGGGTCGATCACAGGGACTTAGTGAAACAAAGTCGGAATAGGTAAGCTTTAGCAATTACTAACCACAAAGCAATTAAAACAATCAAAGATGATAAAAAGTCAATAAAGGAAATATGCAATTCTAGGGATTAAAGCATCTAGTTGTGGTTCCAACTCAAGATCTAAAGATAAGCGGACAAAGCTGAGGTTTTTGCATAGGGAAGGTGTTACTATAGTGGAATAGATCACCGGGTAAGTCTCACTACTCACTAATCCCAAACCGTAACTCCTATTACCGGGTAAGTCTCAAGGAATTAAGATAAAGAACTATATCCTCAAACTAACACACCACCTAAGGGAATCAACCTTTACCGGGTAAGTCTCAGGCTAACTCACAAAGATGGGATGAAAGCACACTCAAACCCCAATAAAGGATAAACCTTCATTACCTACACTTATGATCTTAGGTAAACAAACTAAGGAATTACCGGGTAAGTCTCATCCTAAGCTTGCATTGAACCAGGAAAGGTGTAATAAGAATAGGATTTGGCAAACTCTAACACTTAACTCTCAGTTTCGGATCAGATAAGTCACCTCGGTCAGAAGAATTCCACCCCGGCCGAGATGTTCATCGACTGAGCGAGATACTTAGGGTTAAGGTAAAGACTCGAACTTTCAGGGTCCTACTGTGATTAAGATTATTCTATCATTGTTTTTCCCACAACCTTCAGCCAATCACCCTAGAATCACACAAAGAGATTAGCCACTCATCATCATGAAAGTATTAATCAAATATATGGGAAGAAAGAGAATAATTGAACAAGAAAACCTTAAGAGAAAGGCTTCAATAACTGAATCAATTATAAAACCAACAAGCGTTCCTTGGATAGAAATCCAACAAGACAATCAACAAGAAGGGAATCTAAGATGATCTTACAAAAACCCTTCAAAAAGCTATAAAAGCTATAGACTTTCTTCCTTCAACCTTCAAAAAGGTTCTTCAAATCTCCCAACTGGAGTATGGCTGCAGCGGTGTATAAACACAATCGGTGGTATGCGGGGTGATAGCGGATGTATAGCATGATATGGATTTGTGGAAAATTCAACCCTTTTTATAGGAAAATTACTCTCCAAAAATAAGATATCTTAGAAAGATCTCTTCCCATAAAAATAGGTAAAATATATGGTCTATCTTATCTTCTTCCTTCCAGGAACCCAACCCAAAAATATAAGATCCTCTTTCCAAAGATAAAAGATCTCAGCCAAGAATAAAATATTCTCGCCGCGTCCCAAGTGTTCGCCTCGCTCGAGTCGACTCCTCTAGATCACCTCGATCGAGGTGACTCTGTAGTCAACCGAGGTGAATCATAACTGAATGTGAAATCTCGCAAATCTGGTCCAAAGTGAATCTCTAATCCATGGCTATGCTTCCTGGATGTTTCCTTAAGTTCTTGAATGTAGCTCCAATGACTCCATAGCTCCTTTTTCTCCTTTTTGATGCAAAACGTGCCATTTTACCTACGATTACAACAAAACTAGGTGTAGACCTCGATTCCCGCAAAGGTAGATGAAACGACAATATAATCACATAATATACATACAAACATGCAGATTATTGAAGATAAAACGTCTAAACAAACCCCAAAATATAGACAATAATTCATGCTATCAGTCCACAAAAGAAGAGGATCAACTTCAAGAAAAATGATCGAAAGAAGAAAGCTATGGTAGCTTCCTGGAGTGATTCAGAATCATCAAATGAATTAGAAGACGAAAAAGAACAAGCAAACTTGTGTCTCATGGCCGATCATGAAGAAGATTCAAATCTGTATGTTGACAATGTGGTAAGTACAATTATGTCTCAACCTGAATCTGACCTGAAACAATTTCTTAAAGATATTATCATATGTGATAAGGAACATAAAATAAGGATAAATTCTTTAAAAGAAAAGCTACTTGAACAAGAACACCAACTAAGTGAAATGTCTTTGGAGATTGAAAATCTTAACACAGAAAAAGTAGACCTTGATGACAATATCAAGGCCTTTGAATCAGAGAATATTATTCTCAAGGAAAACCTCTCCTCTCTTTATCGAAACTATATTGATGTAGAGAAAGAGAAAGTTGATATAACCTTGATGTTTTAAGACCAGAAGGCTGCACTTGTTAAGTTTACTCGTTCAAAAGCTAATCTTGAGAGAATGATGGGTGAACAACAGTCCTCCCTTAAAAAAATGGTATAGGTTATCATAGGAGCTTTCCTAGAAAACCTACCACCACTTTTGTCAAATCCAAAGGAAGTATTCATATGCCTACTTGTTTCTACTGTTGTAAAAAGGGTCATGTTAAATCTACATGTCCTTATAGAAGAAATGGTCCTTATATCATTAGAAACACTTATCCTTTATGTTTAAGGAAACAAATCTGGGTTACAAAGGGTACTAGACCACCAAACATGATCGAACTTGAATATGGACCAAAATATGCCATTTGGTCGACCCGGAAAGGTTAATGTTTGTTGTTTTGCAGGATATCACCAAGGTAAAGGAGCACAAATGGATATTAGATAGTGGTTGCTCAAGACACATGAGTGGAAAAAACTCTTTATTCTCAGATTTAAAGAAGCAATCATCTGGAACCATTACTCTTGGTGATAAAGGAAAGTGTGACATTATTGACATTGGTAAAATTTGTTATAATTCATCTAACTTTATTGATGATGTCTATTCGGTTGACGGCTTGAAGTATAATTTACTTAGTATTTCTCAAATATGTGATAAAGGCAACAAAGTGTTATTTGATTCAGAAAAATGTAAGGTTCAAGACAAAAAGACGGGTGAAATTGTGCTTACTGCTCCTAGATGTAGCAATGTTTATTCTATGAGTACTAACCAAGTTTCAGGAACCAAGCTAAAATGTCTAAAGGCCTTGACTGATGATCCAAGGTTTTGGCATAGAAGACTAGCTCACGTAAGCATGCACACAATGTAGAAGCTACTTACAAAGGATTTGGTACGTGGTTTGCCAAACCTAAATTTCAAGGTAGATGAACTATGTAAGGCTTGTACACAAGATAAACAAACAAGAGGTTCATCCAAACCTAAGAAAGTTGTAAGTTCTTCTCGACCCATTGAACTGTTACATATGGATCTTTGTGGACCTATGCGTGTCAAATCTCCCAAAGGCAAGCAATACATCCTTGTTGTTGTGGATGATTTTTCTCGCTCAACATGGATTTCGTTTCTACGAGAAAAGTCTGAAGCATTATTTGAGTTTTCAAAATTATGTAAGGAGTTACAATCTTTGATAAACCTACCAATTGTTTCTATAAGAAGTGATCATGATAGAGAATTTTATCAACTAAAGTTTGATTTGGTTTGTGCAAAATATGGCATTTCACATAATTTTTCAGCCCCTAAAACTCCTCAACAAAACGGATTTGTGGAACGTAAGAACCGCACTCTTGAGGATATGTCTAGGACGATGCTTTTAGAAAATATTTTGCCAAAAAGTTTTTGGGCTGAAGCAATGAACACTACAAATTATATTTTGAATAGATGTTTAATTCGCCTTATCCTGAAAAAGACTCCTTATGAACTCTTTAAAGGAAGGAAACCAAATATTTCATATTTCAAACCCTTTGGATGTACTTGTTTTGTTCAAAACAATGGCAAAGATAATCTTGGGAAATTTGATGCACGTAGTGATGAAGCAATATTCATTGGATATGCTTCAAATAGAAAAGCTTATCGAGTCTATAACAAAAGTACCAAAATTGTTGACGAAAGCATTCATATTATTAGTGATGAAAGCAATGATGGTACTTTGAGAGAGAGTTTTGCATATCTAAATCTGAATCAACGAGAAGATCACAATTCGAATGAAGAGGAAGATCCTAAAGATCAAAAAAAGAATATGCAAGAAAAGATTCAAGATACCGAAGAAAACCCTACCTTGAAACACATCTTCAAGACCTTGGAACAAAAAACTGTGACAATAGAACTCTGTTTCAAAGGCTGGAAACCCAACTTCAAGGCCTTGAGATTGGATCAACGGGTAATATATCAATGGTACCTGAATCTAGTCAATCATATGAGGCTCAACCTTCTGGATCTGTTTCATATGTCAAAAGAAGAAAAGTTCAACACTCCTCATATCATCCACAAGAGAATGTGATCTCTGATCCAAACGCTGGAGTTCAAACTCGTTCTAAAGTGAATAATCTATGTGCCTTCTCTGCTTTTGTGTCTCTTGTCGAGCCAAAGAACTACGTCCAAGCTCTTCAAGAACCTGATTGGATTATTGCCATGCAAAATGAACTAAACGAATTTGAGAGAAACAAAGTCTAGACTCTTACTTCAAGACCAAAACATCAATCCGTCATTGGCACAAAATGGGTCTTTCGGAATAAGTTGGATGAAAGTGGCAAAGTCATACAAAATAAAACACGACTTGTAGCACAAGGCTATAACCAAGAGGAAGGTATTGATTATGAGGAGACTTTGGCTCCAGTTGTCAGGTTAGAAGCCATACGTATGCTACTTGCATTTGCATCTTTTATGAACATAAAACTTTTTCAAATGGATGTAAAATGTGCTTTTCTAAATGGCTTCTTAGAAGAAGAAGTCTATGTTGCTCAACTTCCTGGTTTTGAAAATGATGAATTTCCAGATCACGTTTTTAAATTGGACAAAGCTCTTTATGGTCTTAAACAAGCTCCTCGAGCTTGGTATGAGATTTTGTCTAAATATCTTCTTGAAAATAAATTCAAAAGAGGTTTGATTGATAAAACATGATTTATCAAAATCAGAGGCAACGACATTCTAGTAGTACAAATCTACGTCGATGATATTTTATTCGGTACTACTAATGATTCCCTTTGCAAGGAATTTTCATATATTATGTGCAGGGAATTTGAAATGACCCTAATGGGAGAGCTTAATTTCTTTCTTGGACTTCAAGTTTCACAAGCAAAGAAAGGAATTTTTTTTAATCAAAGCAAGTATACTAAAGACTTGCTTACAAAGTACAAAAAGGATCAATCTAAGATTGCAAAGACTCCTATGAGTTCAACACTTTTGCTTGACCATGACAAGGATGGCAAAAGTGTAGTACAAAAGGAATATCAAGGTATGATAGGTTCATTATTGTATTTAAGTGCTAGTCGTCCTGACATTATGTTTAACGTATGCATGTGTGCAAGATTTCAAGTTGATCCTAAAGAATCACACTTGATAGCTGTGAAAAGAATTTTTCGATATCTCAATGGCACTAGAGGGATCTAAGGTTATGGTACCCACGTCAAAGGTCATTTCATCTTGTTGGCTATTCAGATGCAGACTTTGCAGGTTATAAGGTCGATAGGGTCATCCCTAATTAGTTGGCACTCCAAGAAGCAAAATTTTTTCGCCTTATCCACAGCCGAAGCTGAATATATCGTTGGAGCCTGTTGTGCACAAATTTTATGGATTGCTCAACAACTTCGTGATCTTGGCTTTGATTTAAAAGGTATCCCTATAAAATGTGATAATACTAGTGCTATTTCGACAACTAAAAATCATGTATAGCGTTCAAGGACTAAGCATATTGATGTAAGGAATCACTTCATACGTGATCATGTAGAAAAAGGTGATGTTTCGATCTCTTTTATATCAACTAACTTGCAGCTTGTAGATATCTTTACCAAGCCTCTTCCTGAGGAACAATTTAATTTTATCAGATTAGAGCTTGGTATGTTGAATAAGGAAGCATTAACGTAGGGGGAGTAAAAAAGTTTATTTGTTCCTGCATGCTGCCCAATTAATGTTTTCAAGGGCCTTGAAATGAAATTCAAGGGCCTTGAAACATGTTTCAAAGGGTATATTAATAAAACGGATCAATTAGAAATTCATATCCTTTAGATATGCAATTATCTAATTTTTTATTTTTTAAAAGGGTTTTCAATAGGTTTTATCAGATTCAAAGGATTTTGAAAAGTGGTTACCAAAATTTATGGAAAGAATTTTAATCAACAATGATTTTCCCAAGATCTTAAATATCTTATTAATCTTATGTTGATATGACTTCTTCCCTTAAAAACCTCTTCTCTTCCTTCTTTATTTCTTCCGCTTCCTTTTCCCTTTGAAAGAACGGTGCTTTACTCTTTTGTTTTTTACAAACCCTCTTCGTCTTCTTCTCAAAAATTTCTTATGGCATATAAGAGATCTTCAGTGGATGAGGCAACATCATCTGTCTCCAAAAGACAGAGAGTAGTTCAGATTTCATCCGACTCCAACCCAGATTCGAGCTCAGGGTTTGATTCAAGCTCAAGTTCTTCAGATTAACTGAGTGACGCAAAGATCTTTGCCAAGACAGGGCTTCCGTCAAACTGGTTTGAGAGTCCAATGGCCACCAAAAAATGGTTGACAAAATTTGACGACCGATATGAATGTATGTGTGAGCCTGTCCACAGTGAACTTTTTACTAGCTTCTCTTTACTAGGGCTCGAAGTGCTGCAGGCAAGTTCTATCTGGATTATGCTCAATCCAGGTGAAGTCTCTTACCCACGATTAACCAAGTTGTTCTACACAAACTTAACTGCAAGAAGAGAAAGAGGAGAATGGATTTTGGACTCAGTTATCAAAGTAAGAAAATCACAATTACTACTAAGACTATTGCTGATATTTTTGGTTTTCCCCGATATGACGTATCAGATCATTCTAATCCTGCTAGAACTATCCGATTAGCCAAAGAACAGTTTCTTCTTCCCAATGCTTTACCACAACCCACTATCACTTGCTTAACCCTTGAAGCCAGAATTATTTATGCTATTTTAGATAGATGTGTGGTACCAGGGTTTACTAACAAGGATGTGGTAACCAACACATTATTGGCACTAGTCTATCATGTGGTGAATGGGCTTAAAGTAAATCTGCCAGAAATCATTCTGTCTCATATGGTAAATGTCATAAATTCTCCAAGTACTAGTCACCTGCCATATGGAAATCTGCTTCCCACAATTTTTAGGCATTTCTCTATTGATTATTCTAGTGAGGTACAACATATTGTTAATGGAGGATTGGATGAAGTTTTCTTTGAAACCATAGGAATTCAGAAGACACAGGTTGATTTTATTACTATATGGGTTTTTAAGGAGCAACCATAATGGAATTTCACCACAGTGCAGCGTCTGGAAGCTGTAGAGAGGGCAGTGGACTCACTAAGAACCGATCTTGTCTTTTTCCGAGCTTCAGTGACCGACAAGATGGATGAAACACAAGATTTACTGGGTATTCTTAACAAGAAAACTAATCAAATATTTCATCTTAATGCTCTTTCTCTTACAGCTTCCAGTAGCATCAAGCCTCTCTCAGAAGATGATGGACAAGCGACCACGAAAGATGCTGAAAAAGTCATGACAAAGTGTCATAAGATTATCAAAGATAAACCTATTCGTCAACCTTCATCAGAAGATCCAGACATTCTAACTATTTCAGAATTTGGAGTGATCAAAAAGCATGATAAGAATTCTGATCAGGGAAGAACAGATCTTTCTCGGAAAGAACTTGACCTCATCAATGCTCAGAATCGATGGAGTGATATGTGTTTAAAGGAGCATTATGGGAAAGGAAGTTCATCCAGATGGTACAAAGAAAACTGAAGTTCTCTGATTGTCATGACTATCAAGGCCTTGATAGTATTATCAACGGCTTGTTTTTAAGAAATTCTTTTTGTGGTGTTTGTGAAAATACTCTTGGGTCTGTAATCGTTTTTAAAACTCTCGTGCTTTAACTATTTTTCTCCCTTGTTGAAAGATAAAGGGGGAGAAATGAATATGATCCGACATTCGATATTCTGTATTCTGCATTTTAGTTTTTGATTTTCATATGCATTGCTAACTAACAAAATGCAGGTACGAAAAACATTTGTGTTGTCTTCCATCAAGAGGGAGATTGGAAACTCCACCTTGATTATAAAGGTTTTACAGGTGCTGTTGATGGAAGACTTAAACACAAATAAAGTAGTTTGATACACTAACCAATGAATTATTATATTTCGAGATGCTTGGTTGGTTTGGTTTTAAGTGCAGGTTTTACCAAAGAATTCAAAGGCCTTGAAATGAATTTTAAAGGCACAAAGAAGACAAGGATGCACAACGAACCATCTCAAAAGCCTTGAAGTAAATTTCAAAAGAACAAGAAAGACAAGGCTGGAGAACAAACGAACAGAGTTCAAATAACAAAGAAAATCTTTTTGAAGAGATTTGAGAAGATATGAAGATTTGATAAGGAGAAGATCTCAACCGACCAACAAAGAAGATCTTACAAGATCCTTAAAACAAAAGGCACGAAGATTCTCTGATCTGGAACTAACGATTGCTACAACAATCAACGAGAAGATTAAGGAGCCAAGAGATCAATGTGTTCTTAGGAGATGAAGATCTACAACGTCTATCTCATCTCAACCAGGAAGTGATCTTCATGGAGAAGAAGAAATTATCTTCGAACGGACATCTCTCCAACGGCTAGAAGACCTCTCCATAGAAGATTATAAATGAAGATGGCATGTGGAGAATGAAGGGCAAGCCTGCACAGAAACATCTAAAGTCTTCAAGCGAACAAAAACTATCTTCATTTTCGAAACATAGTTTTTCTTTCTCTCCTTCTAAAAAGCTCTATTCCCTAGAGAGAGATAAAACTCAAGAGGTCCATTGGCATATCTAGAGAGTATTATACTCGAGTGTATTACTTTGCGAAGTAACTAGGCTATTATAGCATAGTGAAGAGTTGGAGCTAGATCGTAGCATTGGCTACAGTGAGAGAAGAAGGGGATTTCTTCTAGTATGTATCTAGGACTCTTTGAAGCTGATAATAGATAGTTAGATCCTAAGGCTATACCTTGAGACAAAGAGTAGGCTATTTAGAGCCGAACTTCGTAAATATATCCTTGTGTCGATCTTTTACATTCCGCAACATATCTTGATTATTGTGACTAACTTTGTTTTGCAAGAATTCAAAGTCAAGGCCCTTGAAAGTTGTTTCAAAGCCCTTGAAATCAAAGCTTCACAACAAACTGAGATCGACATCAAGACCCTTGAAATTGATTTCAAGGCCTTGAGATTGGTTTTGCGAAAAGTTCTCATACTCTATTCAACCCCCTTCTAGAGTATCTTTTAACCTTTTATTTCACCTACCGGTTCTTCAACCTTCCCTTTGGAAACCTCAGTTTTGTCCACGTTATCTTTTGAGATTTTGAGTCTGAACCACAATTGGATGCTTTAATCTCTGGAATCCGCATTCCCTTATCTGACTTTTATATCATCTTTGATTACTTTAATTTGTGGTTATTAGTTATTTGACAACCTGATTTCTGAATTTTGTTTCACCATAGTCCCTGTGATCGACCCCTGGAATTCTTGCTTTTATTATAATTGATAAGTACATTGCGGGTTCGCATATTGTTCAAGCATACTTCTTGGGTTATAAATTTTAAAGCTTGCACACACCTTTTGGAGCGAACACTAACCATCACCGGGTAAGTCTCAGACTAGCTCACAAAGGCAAGGGAAGGCACATTCAAACCTAATAAAGGGTGTTGAGTCCTCTATTACCTAGAACTCATCATCTTTGGCAACCAAGAAAGGGAATCACTAGGTAAGTCTCTTCCTAAGCTTAGATGTAAGCTTGAAAGGCTCAACAAGGCTAGGATTTAGGCAATCTTTAACCTAGGCTTTATGATATAGCATGAATGGAGCAACATAAAGAAACTCGGGTGGTTCTTGCTAAAATCTTGGCCGAGATTCTCAAGAACAGACCGAGATTTCTCTTCTGTGAAGGTAAATCCAACTCTCAGGGTCCAATCTAAACTTGATGGCTCAATCTATCATCATCTAAACCACAACCATCAACCAATCATCCTATAATCGCAAGCGTTTTAGCCAATACACATAATCAAATTAAGATATAAATATAAAATTAAGAAACCAAAATAACCAATGAAACTAAAAGAGGAGTAAGAAATACTTAGTAATCTGTCTTCAATAATCAAAACTGTTACAAATCCAATAACAAAGATCCAATCTTTAATCCAAAAGCAAAATAAATAAAAAACCGAAACTTCTTCAAGAATCCTTCATCCAATCTTCCTTCTAAAACTAATCCTTGTGAATTTATGAGTATCAAATGGTGTGTCAAACCTATTCGTACTCTAGAATCCTTCGGTGGGCATGAGGCCTCTTTGTTGGGGGTTCTCTATACCGTTGTAAGTTATGATATATATATATAGAGAGAGAGAGAGAGAGATAAATCTAGGGTTTTACGGCCTTAAAGATAGATCGCAACTTAAAGATAAATCTTACCTTAAAGATAAATTGTAGCTTAAAGATAAACCGTAAATTTTGGGCCGAAAAAGAAATTGAGCCCACTGGTATCAAAGTCCGCTCCAGGGTACAAAGATCGCTCCGTGGTATCAGAGTCCACTCCAGCGCGTGTTCTTAGCTCCCTTTAACGCTTCATCATGTTCCTTTATGATCTGATCCTTAAATTTGCCATCCCGCTCCATAATTCGTCAAATTACTTAGAAATGTAACAAGAATCCGTGTAGACATCTGTTCTAGCAAAGTATGCAAATATGAGCTCAAATGTTATGGATTCATATTTATGCATGTAAAATAAAGGGAAAATCTACCTAAATGTATGTCTAAATATAGGTCATAATTCATGTCATCAAGAGTCATCAATTTGGATGTGACCTTTCTCTATGACGATAGAAGGCAAACGGCTAAGGTGATTCGCCACTGATTTCTCGGGTCCCTTCTTGGCTCGGATCTCTAAGTCAAACTCTTGGAGAAGAAGGATCCACCGAAAGAGGCAAGGCTTAGCATCTTTCTTTGTGAGGAGATATCGGATTGCCACATGATCGGTGTACACAATCATCTTTGCTCCCACAAGATAGGAGAGAAACTTCTCAAAGGCATAGACTACCGTTAAGAACTCCTTCTCAATAGTGGCATAGTTGAGTTGGGTTTCATCTAGCGTCTTGCTAGCATAATAGATGACATAAGTAAGCCCATCCTTCTTTTGTCCAAGCACGGCCCCAACCGCTACATCACTTGCATCACACATCACTTCATATGGAAGAGTCCAATCTGGAGGTTGAATGATAGGAGCGGAGACCAATGCTTCCTTTAACCTACAAAATGCATCAAGACACTCCTTCGAACACAAATGCAACATCTTTCAGTAGCTTAGTGAGAGGCTTAGAAAATTTGGAGAAGTCCTTAATAAACCTCCGGTAAAAACCGGCATGCCCTAGAAAGCTTCTTACCCCCTTTACCGATGTAGTTGGAGACAACTTCTCAATCGTCTCAATTTTGGCCCTATCAACCTCAATGCCACGGTTAGAGATCAAGTGCCCCAAAACAATTCCTTAACTAACCATGAAATGACATTTCTCCCAATTCAAGACAAGGTTAGTTCTTCACATCTTTGCAAAATCAATGATAAATTTTCTAAACAGTCATCAAAAGAGGAACCATATACGGAAAAGTCATCCATAAACACTTCCATGATATTCTCAATGTACTCGGAAAATACAACCATCATGCATCTTTGGAAAGTAGCGGGTGCATTACACAACCCTAATGGCATTCTCATATATGCAAAAGTTCCCCATGGACAAGTGAATATGGTCTTTTCTTGGTCATCGGGGTGGGATGGGATTTGAAAGAAATCACTATAACCATCTAGATAACAAAAATGTGAATATTGAGCTAATATGTCTAATATTTGATCAATAAAAGGGAGGGGGAAGTGGTTTTTCCTAGTACCTACATTCAATTTTCAATAGTCTATGCACATTCTCCATCTTGTAACCGTTCTAGTTGGTATCAACTCATTATTCTTGTTGCTTACTATCCGAAATAGGAAAGATGATACCCATCTACTATCCGAAAGAGGAAAGATGATACCCGCATCAAGCAACTTAAGAAGTTCTTTCTTAACTACCTCTTTCATGATAGGATTTAATCTTCTTTGAAGTTCAGTTGAAGGTTTATGGTCATCTTCCATTAGGATTTTATGCATGCATAGAGTGGGTTGATTCCAATTAGATCATCAATAATGTAGCCAAGAGCTTTCCTATGCAATTTGAGTTCATTCAACAACTTAACAACTTATCAAGCTCAACATCATTCAAGCTAGCACGAACAATCACCGGATAAGTAGAGTTAGGTCCAAGAAACGCATACCTTAGATGAGAAGGAAGAGGCTTCAACTCTAGTGTAGGAGAACCCTTTTGAAATGAATTTGATCCTTCCGATGCAGCTTGAGAGGTTTCCACCACCATAGAAGACATATCCCCACAGCTTGGCATCCTTTCAAGTGCACTTGGTTAAGAATCTAGGGGTCCAGATGGCGACCTCCCTGGAGGAAAATCTTTGGCCGAGATTTTAGTCGAGGGTGCAATCGACTTTCAAAATCTCGGTCGAATTAAATTCCATTAAATAAAATCTCTATTGAGATATCTTCAATTTGACCGAGATCATTAGCAAATTTATCCTACTTTACTAGGACTTCAAATCCAGCCTTAGGGTCTTCGCCCAAGGCTTCTAAGGATCGGATTTCAGCATTGTAACTCTCTTCCGCTCCTTCCTCCATGATGCTCATGCTCAACACCTTCTCGAGGGGATCTTTCACCAAGATGGAGCTCACCATCTCCCAGAACTCCTCTTCATCCTGGACATTGAACATGTCATCTTCAAAGGCTGGCCCCTTGACCATTGTGGGCAGCTTGAACTTGATTCCCTTATGTTGAAGGAGAGGGTGACATTCTTGCAATCCACCAAGCATCCGGAAGTTGCAAGAAAGGTCTCCCAAGTATGATTCACACCAGGTAGTTTGCAAGGATATCTAGGACAACAAAGTCAATTGGCACATAAAACTTCTCAAGTTTAACGGGAATGCCTTCAAGCATACCCACTAGATGTGTAATTGACCTATCCTCCATGTACAAGGTCATCTTCACTGGCTTAGGCTCTCCAAGTCCAACCTTTTTGCAGAGTGTGAGAGGTATGATGCTCACACTAGCTCCAAGGTTGCATAGTGCTTCATATGTCCCTTCCCCAAATCCAATGGGAACACAAAATGAGCTCGGGTCTCTTAGCTTTGGTGACATATCTTCTTTCATGATTTGGAGGTGTTTGGAAGATCTCATAATCATCCTCACTTCACCATACTCTTCCAATTTCCTCTTTTTGAAAGGATTTCTTGCAAGATCTTCCCATGCGCAGGCATTCCTAGAATTGCATCCATAAAAGGAATGTTAATATGCAATTTACTCATGAGTTCTAAGAATTTACCGAATGCTTACCCAAACGAGCTCTAGCTTGTTATTGTGGAAATGGGAGTGGTGACATGGATACCACAACGACGAGCTCTGGCTCGGGATTGTGGAAATGGGAGTGGTGACATGGATACCCACAACGGAATCATATCTATTTAACTTCCCTGATTTTTCACATCTGGTACTTTGAACTTGAGCTTCACTTCCTTGTGTTTGAGTTGCATGGGCGTTCCCATATACCGTGTTATTTGACACGTAACTTAGAGCTTGAATTCCATGAGTTTGAGTATTCCTTGACATGGAACTTGGATCACGGCTTCCTTGCGTTTGGGTTGTGGTTGGTTTCCCATATCCTGTCTTATGAACTGACATAGAGCACGGAACATGGCTTCCATGTGATTGAGTTGAAGATGGTTCATAAAGAGCATATTCGTAGTTGTAGCCACCAAGACTTCCATATCCATGAGCTAGCATAGAGCTTAGACCTTGGTTTCCATGTGCCTGAGTTGAAGGTTGTACATGGAGATCAAGTGACATAGAAGTTGGATGGACATCGTCTTCGTGTCCTCCACAACACTCATAACCATTTCCATGAAGTGACATAGAAGTTGGAGCTTTGGCTCCTTGTGTTTCAGCTGGGTATTTTTGTGTGTTAACTAGATAGGGATCACCTTGAACCATCTCTTGGGAGAAAAAAAGATTAAGAATCCTTGGTAGTAGAGTTGTTAGAGAATGTGGCTCCATTGTCATAGCTTGATGTGTGAAAAGAAAAGGGGCGATAACTAGTTAAAATGCCATGTTTTAGAACACGATATAGAATATTAGACTTTACAAATACATTGTATTGCATTATTGTTAACTATTTGGTATATGTCAAAACTATATTACTAAAGCAATGCATTTATATACCACTTTGTAAAATGCATTATAAGTCCAAGGACCAATCATGATTACAACTTACAAGGAAAATACAAAGTTGGTGGCTTCAAATCTTCTATCCCTACTTCTAACAATACCATTTCACGTGTAATCAGGTTTTTTTATTTGTTTTTGCCAATTCCATCATTCTCTGTCATATTACCTTCAATCATCTTATATGGTGTCATTGCATTTGTTTATGCAGGCGGGCGAAAAGGGTCATGAAGATGGACTTGAAAGAAAACTAGAAAAAGTGTCAAGAAAGAAACCAACCATTTTATTTCTCCTACCCTCAAAGTTCTACAAACTGTATTCCCTAAATGTCTCCTCTTCATAGAGGTTTTTTGTGGGTTTTCTTCACACCAATTGCTTCTACCTCACATATAAACAGCCCCGCTGCTATCAAAAACAGTTGAATAACACGACTGTAATATCCACAACAATGATTGCACAGGCCAATATTTAGGCAGAGGTGCTAAGAATGCTGCAAAACCAGCAACCAGTGTAGCCTGCAGGATTTACAAGTGAAACCAGCCGATAGAAGATCTACTTACATCTACAACCATATTCTCTTCCACCACTTTTTACCCTTCCTGAAAAGAATCATAAAAAAAAACTCCTACCTTTAGGCACTTCTTTCTATATACGACTACAATATGTATTTAGCCACAAGATAGTGTGATATTGCTGACCAAGAAGCTATTTTCTTTAGCTCACAAATGTCCAGAATTCAACACTCACCTTGTTAAGTCAACGACCAGGTAGCACACGGTAATGAAGTATCAAGTCTTCTGGTTTCTTCCATATATATGTGCGTATTGTGGCCAAGCTCATGTCAGGGGACAAAATCTAAAAAATACCAAACCAAAATTTTGGTATTGGAGGACGTAAACTTTAGAAGGAAAAAAATTGAATTTGGATAGGCAGAAGGCAATGATCATTAAATTACTCAAAAACTTTTCTTGCCTGGTTATTGCACAAGATCTCAATAGATGGCTTTGCCTGCTGCAAAGGTCTCGGTCCAGATCGAAGAGATGCATCTCCTGTAGCCAAAGGATTCTGCAATTGGCCTCCAGCTAAGCCATAGGCAAACGGTCCATCCATAGAAACACCCTCCAAAGGTTTATCATGATTCAACTTCTCTACCACATAATTAGCAACCTGGATAGTATTAACATAGACAATAAAAGCTTTAGAAACCAACACTTACATCACACCCTCAGATTGATTAATTACGTTTTTTTAAAGTTACAACTAGAAAATTTGTCTGTCAGGCAATCACCCTCGAAAATTTGTACAGTTTTAAAAGAACTAGATGAACCCTAGTGAGGGCACAAATTGATTAATTATGCTTTTTTACTATTTTATTTAGCATAATAGATTAAATATGATGATATTTATTATATTTTCTATTTAAATATTTTAAAGTTGTAAAGTTGTAAAGTTTAACAACTATGAAAAAACACTAGTATTTTAAAGTTACAACTATATAAATATATTAAAGCTAAGCCGAATAAGGTGATGTGTCAAGCAAACACATAAGCCGCCTCATCATTTTCATTAAAACAATTTTTTTTAAATATATAGCAATTTCTTTTTTAATAAATCTATTTACATATTAAAATTCAATCATGGATCCCACTTTATTGATCACTTCCTAGCAGACTATATCAAATAGTAACTACAATTAATATACACACATATATATGGTCGGGACTCAGGTTCACGTGAGAACCTCTCTTATGCTACTTGGCTTGGTTGCTTACTGAACTACAGAGAAATGGGAAACAATATAAAATTTCCAATTAAATTAATACAATGATTGTATATACATTAGTTTTAAGAACCACCACACATAAAAAGATCTGGCTGTTAGAATCATGAATCACGATTTAGGGAGATTTGGTTCTCACCTTATCATATCCCTATATGTAGATCGAAGAGTAGATATTTTCTTATGGTTTGCTAATTTTTGGCATTTTTAAGTTAAACTTTAAATTAATATACAATTATAAATTTTATCCGAAACGAAAACATCTCAAAGATATTTTATTGTGTATTGTAAGTAAACGATATATCTTATATCTTATGATTCTTATCCAATATATTTGAACATTTTATTAGGGGTGTAATACGAGCCGAGCATCGGCATGCTCAAGCTCGGCTCGTTTATAAACGAGCCGAGCCTAAATTTTATACGAGCTATAAAACGTGCTCAAGCTTGGCTCGTTTAGAAAGTGAACGAGCTCGAGCCGAGCTTTTGACGAGCCGAGCCCAAGTAGCTCGGCTAAAATAATGCTCCTATAGTGTTATTTTAGCGAACGAGCCGAGCTTTACCCGAACGAGCCGAGCTTTGACATGCTCAAGCTCGGCTTGTTTATAAACGAGCCGAGCCCGAGCCGAGCCTAAAAAATTATACAAGCTTTAAAATGTGCTCAAGCTTGGCTCGTTTAGAAAATGAACGAGCTCGAGCCGAGCTTTTGACGAGCCGAGCCCGAGAGCTTGTCTCATATTACAGCCCTACATTTTATAATATAAACTAACAAATATTATGGACAAATTTTAGAAGATTAAACTCCCACAAAAAAAAAATTAAAATGAAGGAAATTACGTGGCCGTCCACGTATGATATTAATTAATTCAGATTTATTTTACAACATTATTTTAGTCAATAAAATTTTTAAATATAAATTACATGATCAAACTAAAATATACACGAGTAAACTTAAACCACCTAATTTAGGTGCAAACTAATTCGAAAGATTTGACTCGCACGGTGATACACAAGTTTAGCGTTCGATAAAAGGGAAAATATGTACTGTGCACAACGTTATAAAACCAATATTAATCCAGTAAAATTACATAAGAAAAATCATTTCAGCAGTATGTTAATCAATATATATAACAATACTTCAAGTACAAGATTCTAAAATCACACCGTCACATTTTAGCTATTTTTGCCGATATGTCACTAGTATTTTTAATTAGAAGTTAAATATATATCATTTGCTTGAATATTATAACTCAAAAGAAATATTTAGATGGTATTATTAACATTAATCTTATAGATATTAGATGGAAACTTTCTTTTTTTACTTTAGAATTGTCAGCATAATTAAAATATTATCTGCGGAAATAACATGTGATATCACAAATCAAACCAAAAAAAAATAATTAAAGAGAAATTCCGTTTGGTAACCTCGAGGTTTTGCCTTTTCTGGTTAGTGGCCACTAAGTTTCACATTTCTCATTAGTGCCCTTAGAGTCTTCCTTTTTTCCGGTTGGTGGCCATTCTTAACAATTCTGTTATTGCTTTAACTTTTGTGTCAGTTAACAATTATTAAAACGAAAGAGATAAAGTTTGTCATAAAAGTATATATTATGCATATTATTCGATCGGAAATAATGTGATTTAAATACAGTAGAAAATATTATTTAAAATAATAGTAGTAGGATATTATTATGTAAAATAATAAATTATAAAAGTAAACAAAAAAATGTAAGTAGTTTATTTGCTTTATTATATGTTTATGAATAATAATTCATAAAATTTATTAAACTTATAATTGATAAAAAAAACACAGATCAATATTATAATTCGTAAGATATACAAGATATACCATTAATGATAAGTAATAGAAAGAGATATATAATTGATCCTTTACTACCGTATACATCAAATGCCACAAAAAGTAGTAAATGATAACCAAAATATCACCAAATATACAAGAAGGAATTTATTACCTTGTGTACTCTTAATATCCGAGGGGCACTCAATTTTCCTTGAGTGAGTATCTGGACAGATGAGCCTTCAGCAGGATGCAAATAAAAGCCACACCTGCAAATGTTTGGCAGTGCTTCAGCAGTACAAGAAACAATAGCAGCATACTCATAAGGGTGCACATGTTTAGCAGACCTTCAGCCCTTGCTTTTTATAAGAACTCGAACTGAAAAACTCCTTTCTACACAAAACTAGAAGAATTCTTGACAAGTACTGTTATTCCGTCAATGGGGTGGTGTGTGTGTGTGCGCGGGGGGTCATTCAAATAAAATAAAAAACCAGGAGTTAAGCCACTAATGTAAGCATATTACCCTCCATTTTAGAAAACAAATGGTGCAATTTTACCAAGCAGATGCCGTAGGACATGACTAACGCAGAAGCCTGTTATACCTGGAGTAGACTATGCAAAATTTTAAAACTGACTTTAACAGTAGGGTTTTCTTAGGAATGTCCTTCCACACACACTACTCAATAAATGATTTTTAATTTGGATGAACTATTCTTGGTAGTGACTTATGTAAGTTTCTTAAATTACATCTAAAACATTCAATCATCATGAATTCTGGCATTTCTTAATAATCGAGTATTGAAAGTCAAAAGGACTGGCATTTGACAAGGACTAATATTTAATCATGGGACACATCAAACAAACCATTGACCAAGAAAACAACCTTTCCTCTTTTTCCAACACATAACTGCAATAGCAAAGTGTATTGTAACTATAGCTCCAGAATGCACCTCTAATAATGCTAATTAAATATCCTAGAATGTAAGGTTAAAACAAGAGAGAAAATTACTTGGTATTTTCTCTGGGTGGAAGGCGATTGTTCAGGATACAATCGAGAACCCAGTATGGAAAATCCTTGTCATCTTCTGTTCCATCTAAATCGGTTATCTTTTTTCTCCATGGACCCCGTTGTGATCCCTCAGTAATAACAGAAGGAGGACAAACAGTGGAAAATTCAAATGGAGAGTAAACCATAGAATCATTTTCAGAACTACCATCCACCTCAATCCTTGAGTGGCTCATAGTCCTAGTAGAGATATCCTTCATGGTATTGATGTCCCCATTAGCTGAAAGATGAGATCCTGATCTTGGTTTTCTTTTAGCCAACCAATGGACCAAAAGGCCTTTGAGTGTTTCGCGTGCTAAATTAATCTGTAAATTTTATCATTCAAGCTAAAGATTATAGAGGAAAGGGTGAATGTACTAAATGATTGAAAGCCTATCACTCGAGTGTATTTTTATATATCGAACTAATATTAAACTTAGCTTCATAATAAGCAATCTTCACTGGATTCTTAGACTATCATTGATGTAAAATGGCATTCTAAAAGTGAAGATCATCACATGATTTAACAGGTATCTGTCACCAGGTGCTTCATAAGATTCCAAGATAACTAGATGTTACATGCATATTGCAAACCTTATATGATGATCTACTGGTCTTTCCCTGTCAACGAATGGGAGTTCCCAACTCTATATCATTTGCTAGTATCCTGAAGAATGGGAGTAAGGGGATTAAACTAAACAATACATGTTTACCTTATCATCCTCGGCTTTCCCTAGAATGCCCAGGTCAGCAGAATACATCTCTGCAGAAAAGCACTGAGGAGTTTCCAAATGAATTGACAAGGCACCAAGCCTGGTATCAACAGTGAACCAAGGTGGAATGCTCACCTGGATGAGTAGGAATACAATGTCTTCAATAAAAAACAAAGAAAACCCATCTCATTTTTTCTCAAGCTTTGTCGTCAATTTCAAAATACTACCAATGAAGAACAGAAGTACTATGTCAAAAGAGCTCATACCATCTCAAACAGTTCTTCCTTTTTTTCACCAAAAGAAACCTGGATATCCACAAAGTTAAACCAAGACTAGACATCTCAGGTCTCGTGGATTAATAATACAACCAAACAGTCAACAAACCAATTTAAACTCAATCCAAATACGAAGGGTGTAAGGAGGCAAATGGATGGAAGCATCATGGAAATACAGAAAATTTAAGGTCACTACATAATCCAAATATATACTCTTATAACCTTTTCATAGTCCTCAACAACAATGCCCTTTGTGATCTCCCATAGCTTCACAGAACCAGCAGTGTCCTGCCATCAACAAAAGAAAATTATGTTTGGCGTGATCTCATCAACAACTTAGGAATCAATATTGTCAAATTAACACACATCAGGAACATATAGTAACAATATCACAAACCTTTGTCAAAACATGCCTCCTATTATTTAATATTTCATGCTGCACAATAGCTGGAGTTCCACAAATAGTTTGTGTGGGCTCTTTGTGAACTGGAACCTGTTGCAAAGAGGGACTAATTTTAGCAAAGGGAGTTGGACCGAGAACAGCTTACAAAATATGAGGCTAAAAGGTGAATTCTAGAAGCTGATTCATCAGCCAAAGCAGGCAGCGCTGTTTCGTCGATGTTAACCTTCTAAGTGCAACAAAAGAATAGAAAGAAAGAAGGAAAAATGCTCTCGTGTAGGTGAAAGACATGGCCAATCCAAGACTTACAGGATTTGATCCTTCCATGGAAGCGCGTGCCCTAGAGAAGGACAGATTTCCAGCCAAGAACGAACCACCTCTTTCGAAAACTTTTTGAGGGCTATGCCCTTCTGCTGGCCATTTATGTATGGAAGAATCGGTGGTAGCAACCCATATGTCATCATCATGCAATGCTAGTCGCAGAATAGGGTGCTCTTCTGTGCAAAGCGAAATACTCTCTCTCGTTGCCAAGTCGGTCAAATATAACTGAAGCAAATGGAGGGGGGGGGGGGGGGGTGTAAAATTAGCAAAAGATATCACTAGTTTGAGGTAAATCAAAAGTTATGATAACACAAGACCAATAGCCACTCACAGATAGGTCCCTCCCGCCACTATAGACATGACTAAATGTTGGAGTACTAGCAAGAGCCCAAACTGAATCTGTATGCACAGCATAAGAATGCACACAGCGCTGCTGGCCAAGATCCCATAGTCTGCAGAATATAAACAATAGAAACAATCAACTTGCTAAGCACGGGAACTCTTAAAGTAGTAGCAAGAAGCAACGAATTTCGAGGTGATCGTTTAGCTTGACATGTAAACCATTTTTTTGACAGAAATGGACAACTGGATACACAGCTTCAATATTTATATAACAATATATGAAGAGTTACACTCCACATCAGATGATAGAAACATACCAAAGAGTGTGTGTCTAAACGACAGGGGATCTTATATTTAATCAAGCTAATGAAAATAAAAAGCTAAACGCAAAATTCCACAAGTTAGATGATCAAGAATATAAACATGTAGTAGGATGAGTCATCAAAGAATATGGATAGGAAAGTGCACACCCACAGGGAAAATTAAGTCAGCACAGTTAGAAGGTTGCACAATACCTGATCATAGAATCAGAGGATCCTGACAAACAGAACCTGCAGAGTGTATGACCAAATGAATTTTAATTTAGATAAAAACCATAGGAAAATAATGCATTTAACTAGTTATTTAGTACAACAAGAATAGAGAGCCAATAGAACAGTAATGGTCAAAGACAAAAAAAACAAATCAGTAATAACTATTGAAGAAAGAATACTACATCATACCAATGTAACCAAGATACTTATGCTCTCTTAAACAATTAACTGTTTTCAAAAATCACACGTAAAAAATATTCAATTTGAACAAAATAGAATGTGTTATTGGTAATCCCTAGATATTGACACAAAACACAAGTGGTGAAGCATACACTATAGCCTGCCACCAAAGATCACTGAAATCATAATTTCCTTCCACCCTTCCACTAAAAATTTTTTAAGCTCACCTCAAAACTCACAACTTCAATTCTGAGTCTACTACGATTCTAAGAAGAATGAATGCTCCATGCAGGATGTATGATGAACACATTTTTTTATTATAGAAAGAAAAAATACTTAAGGAATGCCCTCAAGTCCTAGGATAAAATTTTTGGAACCAAAATTTTGAAAATTGTTGCTTTTTGAAGTAAAATAAATAATTCCAGCATCACCAAGTTATTTTCATAAATGCTCCTGCCCCCCTAGGAGCAGTAAGTAAATGATAAAATGCCAAAGTTAAGGAGTACAAACTACTAGGCTTCATTTGACACAAGCAGCTTATGTATTAAAAGGAGCTTATAATTTATTTTCTGTGTTTGAAGAAGTTTCTAAGCTCTTTACATTGTATAAGCTGTTAAGGGAAGTGAAAAATTATGCATATACCTTGTTTTATTAAAACTGTGCGAGGATTGAGCATCCATATTACTATCAAATTCAATAATGGTGCTCTTGCAGCTCAAGAGTTTTCAACTTAGGAAGGAACTTAACCTTATTGAATTGCCAAGTTTATTACCATATTGATCCTCTTGCAAAAATAATTATGGTGTTTCCATCTAAAGCAAGACCACATGTGGAGTTCAATGATTGATATTATAGCAAGCAATGAACATCTACATTACAAGTATCGTTGCTATTTCACTTATTTGAAATGAAATTAAGTTGTAATTCGAGGGAGAGATCAGAAGTTCTCTTCTGGGTCAGCACCATTAAAATCTAGCTTGCAGTCAGTCACAATGGAAATGAGGGAGCGATCAGAAGTGCTCTTCTGGGTCAGCACCATAAAAACCTAGCTTGCAGTAGGTCACAATAAAAAATCAGGAGTGAAACTAAAGGGCTCTTCTGGGTCAGAGTAACAACAAAAATGAACCTTCACAGTATCATGCAACACATAAACTTTATATGTTTGAACATATTAACGTTGATATGACACGATAACAGATGTCATCCTGCAGCCAAACATGAAAATGAAATAAACCGTCCCACCAACTGTCCAGGACCATGTCCAATGCCAAAACCACCAACAGAGTTAAGACTAAAAGCAACCCCAGATAACTGCCACAAAATTGAACATTCCAATCTGCCGATAGAATTCATGATTTCAGGAAGAAAAAAAATGTAATTCCAGACCCTGTAAACTTTATAAGTTACCAACAAAACTTAATGAATTTTCCAATGCTATTATAACTATTTTTACAAAAATTGGAAAACGAAGAATTAAAACTTTTGAGGATTTGAAGTAATGTAATGAGATAAAAATTAGCTTTTTAAACTTGAAATAAACTTGTTTGATTCCAAAGTTACAATTTTCTTCTTGTAAATGCTCTAGCAGTTTCATCTAAGGCCATAATGACCATTTCAATACTTCAACATAGAAGAAAAAAATATTCCACAACCTTTTTAGGTACCAAGAAAAATTTTCCAAAATAACGTTTAATGGTGATGTTTTTTGTTTGTGAGGTGTGATGATGAGATTAAGAAAAAACATAGTTAAAATACTTCCCTGGTAAGACAAAAAATCATTTCTATTGACTTCATTGTAGAGTGGTTTAGTGTAGAATGGTAAATTAAAGCAATAATCAAATAACAAACTCGAAATGGGAACTGAACAAAATTTTCAAATTTGAAAAACTTTTGGAAATACACCAAAGCATTCTATTCCAGTTGTTTTTTCATGCAGACTAAATGTGATGACCAAAAGAATTAGGAAAATGAATTCATTCAACCTTCCCGTAGAATCCAAGAGAAGAGCTCTTATATTATCGGTATGTCCCCGCAATTTCATAATTTTCGAGCCACTTCTTGGGTCCCAAACACGAACCACCTAGATGGAAAGTTCAATCAGATCCAAAATCATTGGAAAGATACTGCTACTTTTTGCAAACGTAACTGTCATCGCTTAAAATTATCAAAATGAACAGAAAACAGGAGCAAAAAGTAGTTGATTATAGCTCAATGAGTGCAATTCCAATTACAAATTGAATTATTTCTTGATCTAGAAAGAGAAGTTTCATTTCTTTATGCATAACACTAGAACATACCTTTTCAGTACCACCTGAAACAAGAAGTTTCCCACTTTCATTCATAGCTAATGCATAAACAGACTCCTTATGACCTTTCGCAGCAATTACTCCATGTGAAGGAGTAGCATGGGATGCAATGCTATTATTTGAGCCGATTGGCCGGAAACTAGTGATGGGCAAAGTACTTGCAATCCCATTCATCCCATTTGAGCAGTTCTCTTCTGTACCTTCATTTGATTTGGACACTGGAGTAGAAACAGCTTCAATATCCCAAACGAAAACCTCTCCACCAAGCCCACCGGAGGCAACAACAGTGCTCTAAAATGCATGAACACTACTATAGTATGAGAACTCCAGCCAAATTAGGTATGATTTCAGCTTCAATAACATTCTAACATTCTACAGTGTCAAGCCATATAAAGATTTCATGCTTCCCACCAAACCCATTAAAACATAGAAAAATAAGACAATAACATAGAAAGGCCTTTCAGTGCAATTGGAAATTTTGAAATGAGAAGATATTACATTCTTCTCAGCAGCAGCAAGACAAGTAACATAGTCAGTATGTTGGCGTAAAGTCTTCATGCATGTTCCATCAGACAAGCACCAAGTCTGGATCATAAAGGGAAAAAAAAATAGCACGCCTCAAAAGTGGAATTTATTGACCAAACAATAAAATATAACACTCTTGTGTTACATAAGCAAACCTTGAGGGTAGCATCTGAAGAACATGACACAAGTGTACTATCTCCGAGAACAACAGCATCATTTACCTGGGAAAATAAGTCATAACACAAGTTTTAAGAACACATGAAATCTCAGAGCATTTGGGAGTTTTCTTTCTCTTGTCTCTGGGTGATCACCAGGAGAAAGAGGTCAACAATCCATACTGCCACATGAACTAATCCCCAACTCGAATAATCATCAACTAGGTTTTATTCTACTTAGCGAATATAGCACCTAGTATCTAGGATAGATAATATGCAGGGTATGAACGATTAATAACAACAAGTTTCAGTGAATAACCCAGTCCACATGTGACTCAAAAGTAGCCGAGCAGGTAGCAGAATCAACACCAAGGTCCCATCTTTTCAAAGTCCCATCACGACTTCCGGTAAACAGATAATGGGACCCATCAGGAACTGTAGACTTTGAAATAGCCAAACAATTTATTCCGGAAGAATGCTGCAAACAGAGAAGTAACCCATGGCAACATGTAAATATGACTAAGACAGTATGAATATACGAATATATTATCACACAAAAGTCATTTATATCTCCGTTTTCTATCTAACGTCATAAGGCTACTTGTAAATCGATAACCCAAGAAGTTTTTCACAATGATTGACAAACGCAGGTACCTTAGTATCATCAGATGCATTTAAGACATATGTCAATCTCTTCTCCTTACGGGGACGACTGGAACTAGATGTGTTCCCTGCACTGCCCACACGATGCATTACAAGGACTCCAGAGCAGAAAACCCACTTTATATATTCAATGCCGAAACTGCATTAGCAGCTTTGACCTTCCTACAAATTCATAAAAGATATACTTTTATGGGAAAAAAAAAAGCACATAAGTGAAAACCCAAGTAATCACATTTGCAAGGTAAGTTACAATGATTCAGCCAGCAGTTCTAAGCTAGTTAAAAATCACACGCTCAGATACTCAGAAAAAAAATTGGGTATCTATCAAATTTCATCAAGACAATTTGAAAACCATGGCCTCGACCAATAGATGAGTAGAATCAACTGATGCAAGATGGTAAGAAGCCAAGTAAAGAAAGAATTTAAAAAAAAAAAACCGGTTATTTGTTTACAGATAACTTCAATCTTCATTGACTATAAGTGGTCCAAGTTATATTTTGGGTCATTTGCCTTCAATCATCCCACCTATACAAACCTAACAATTGTCAAGTGAAGGGAAATTATGAGATTTCCCCTATCTTTTATTACTTCCCCTTTCGGATTTCCTCCACAAAGTATTCTGAAACTGGCTTCTCAAAAATCACCAGTTCCTGAACCTTGATATGCTCAAGTTGTGAGCTAATTAGGGTTTAGAAATTTTACTAACTCGGGAAATTAGCAACACAAACACTTAATTATACTCGATTCTAACCGCCGCATAGAGTAGAGAAAAGACAGCACCTTCCAATTATCCCACTGCTACAAAACACGTAACCGTGCGGTAGCACAACTTTAGATTTTTCAACAATTCAATTGCAGGGCACGTAATCATACGAACTTCTCAATCAATGACATCAAACACTGACGATTGCAATAATACTTCAAAAACAAGAAAGCTAATAATCGAAATTCAAACCGAGCGAAATTGCACAGATCATCGTCGAATTCAACTTGCTTAAACGAATCAAATTCGCATTTAACGGCCGAATTAGCCCTCGCCAAAAAGACTAGAACCAATAAATCGAGGGGGGGGGAGGCCAGAAAATCGAAATCAAGTGTAACGATTTAAGTGAAAAATGAAGCAAACAAGGACGAACCTATAAGAGAGACGGCTGAATCACAAGTTCACGATTTCGTAAAAATCTCGGTGGAGGAGGAGAAGACGAAGCCCTAGAAGCGATTTATACAGTTGAAGCTGAGGAGGAAGAGAGATATGGGGTCACAGGAGATGGTGATTGGACTTGTTTAATTTTCCAGTGTTTGAATAGTTGGTAATGGAGAAGTAGAGCAGAGAGACCCGACGATGTTAGAGGGCACTTTTTTTGTTTTTTATTATTTTACTATTCGCACCCTTAATATCAGCATCATCGGTGAATAGTACAATCATTTTTATTTGTTGTCTTTTATCTCTATTTTTATCAAATTACATATTTCAGCTCTAACTTTATATATTGCACAATTTTAACCAAATAAACACACTTGATTAAATTTATGTACTTTACGTGGTACTTGCTACCATAATCTACTAACTATATTATGAATAATAAATTTTCTATGATCACATGTCCACCATGCTCCGTAATTAAAAATTTTAAATAAGAGAGTTTTGACCAATACTTGGACGTAGTATCATTGGACCACTGGCGTTCTTGTAGCTTCTGGCTTTCTAGGGGTGGCTAATCCTCAACCAAGACTACCTTAGCCCAAGCACAACACATATATGTTTCGTTTCCTACCTCAGGCCGTAGTCTCTCACTCAAATCTCTCTTTTATGAGGATGGAGGAAATGTAATAAAGAAAGTAATATAACACCCCAAGTTTTGTGAACTCGAAGCGTTACGGGTTAGGACCTCACAATGGGTACCGACCATCAGAGTAGCAACGACACAACGGATCTTACAACAAGGCACAGACGAATGAAAACCAAAACTCAATATAAAACCAAAGGTTTAAACAAAAGGAAGCGTCAAAGACTCGCATCCAAGTTCAAAACAAAAAGAAAAACAACAACAGAAACATAAACCCGATCCCGTCCTATAATATATGGGAACCCCAGATGTCCACACCATCCACATCACTCAGCAGCATCCTGAACCTGTGGAACATCTACAACATTGGTATAAACCGTTAGTTAACATTCTACATATCAAAAAGACAGTAAAGGTACAAACACACATAAGGTAAAGTAAACACATAGCATGCTCACACAACAGCCGATTATTATTTTTCATTAGGTTATCCAATTAATAATTCAACTTCTGGTTGTTACACGAGTATCGCTACGATCTCGCCTCCGTCCCCTTTCACCATCAGGAATAGAACGTATGCATCCTTTTGTCACCTGTTGGACTGGTCGCGAGAGCACCTCCCAGTTTCCCCATTCTGAACTGAGCAAGCGGTAACCGTCCGGTTATAATACACTTGGGCCAATTAAGGTATAAAAAGGTCAATCTTATTCCGGTTATCAGATATAACAATAAACAACAACAAAACAAGCCAAAACAATCAAACGGATATACGAAATGAAGCTAAGTAAGTCCAAGGGACTTACCTCACTCGAAGGTAATCTCAACTCAACAAACACTCAGGAAAGGGACAAAGGGAAGCCTGTGTAATATCCGGAAAAATTTATTTCCGTTTAATACCGAGTCAAACCGGATTTCGATTCGCTAACCTTTCCTCATTCTAGATAGGGTTGCACATTATCAAAATTCTATCATTTTATGTAACCTTAATTCACATAATATGATGAATGTGTATCAAACCCTAATGCTTCATCAATTAGTTCATGTCATAGGACAAGCTTATGACAAGTTTTGACAAATTATGGGCAAGGCCATGCAAGTGCAGCCCATAATTTTCCCACTTTACTTCAGCCCACCGAGTTGCTGCTTGTGTTGGCCCAACCACAAGAAGGAGCCCAGCAAGGGCCAGCCGTTATAGATCGTCTCCTTCCTTCCCTCTTAACTGCCTACTCTCTCTCCTATCGTGAGATTTCCACAATCCCAACCCCGTATATCGCCTTCCTATCTCGCATATCATTTTCCCCAATTAGTCAGAGCCCTCTACACGCGACATCGAACACCAACGCACCGCCAACATCCTCCCCTCCTATCGCCGCAACAACGTGATGGACCCCAACCTTCTCGAGTCCGTAAGGCGCAAACGAGGTGAGCCTTCTCCTACTTCTCCTATCTGTTACGGCTTCCAACATCAATACCTGCCTCATGTGATGCCTACAACAGGACGAGGAAGCCTCCAGCATCTACAATCGACGTTGGAACCGTGCGAGTGCCGACCTGTCCAGACCGTCGTCACTAGCGCCGAGTACTGCTCCACCCCATACATCAAGTGAGTTTCGATCTTCCTCTGTCCATCCGGGTAAGGACATGTCTCCCTTTCCTCTCTTCATCTTCTAACTATCAAGTCATAGCCACTCACCATCCTCCTTCTCTGTGCCAGACGGACCCCCAATCTCGACTCAATCGGATGTCAACAGTGAGACCAAGTGGAGCCGTCCAACCGCTACAGTAGTAAAGTCGAGCCCATCGATTTCCGGAGTGTGGTGGTGCCGATCGACGCCAGTAGCAACGTGCCTCCTCCTTGCTGCAATTCGGTATGTGAAGGTGATCCTCTGATGTTAATCATGTACAGCAGGGAGATGATGTCTGTGTGTATATAGGTTGAGGACTGCACCAAGAAATAAACCTAGAATGTTTGGATAGGGTTTATGTATAAGTTTGTGATCTGTGAGAATCAAACTAGAGACCTCTAAGTAGAAATAATGGAAGCATATGTTGACAGGGAGAATCGAAGTTGAGACCTCTTGCATACCTTGTTTTCCAACCTTGACCTGTTGACTTTAGGATCTAGTTTTGATATCTTAGATCAAGCATCCACCGTTGAATTTTTTATATGTTGTAGATAGATATATGTAGTTTACTATGTTAAAATTTGAGAAAGAATTAACGGTCGGATTAGAAATTATAAGGTCCCAAAGTAGAGGAGTTGGGCTGTTTTTCCAGTAGAGGAAAATTTGGCTAAGTATAGAATTTCTGGATGTTTTAACCAACTTTAGGAATTTATGTAAGAGTAGTGGATGAATAGTTTTGAGAGATCTTTGCTCCTATGAGTAGCATGTTTATCATAGAAGACCTGGAGATTTATTTCGGAATTTTTATATTTTTATTCGGGCCCCGTATCTTAAGCCAAAGTCGGACCTTAGCGACTTTCTGTGAAAATCTAGATTTTGTGTTTAACTCTTACAAAGCTTTAGCGAACTATTTCCTAAGAGCTTGATAGCATGAATTATAGTCTATATTTTGGGGTTTGTTTAGACGTTTTATCTTCAATAATTTGCATAATTGTATGTATAATATGTGATTATATTACCATTTCATCTACCTTTGCGAAAATCGAGGTCTACACCTAGTTTTGTTGTAATCGTAGGTAAAATGGCACGTTTTGCATCAAAAAGGAGCAAAAGGAGCTATGGAGTCATTGGAGCTACATTCAGGAACATAAGGAACCATCCAGGGAGCATAGCTATGGATTAGAGATTCACTTTGGACGAGATTTGAGAGATTTCACATTTAGTTGTGACTCACCTCGGTTGACTACAGAGTCACCTCGACCGAGGTAATCCAGAGAAGTCGACTCGACCGAGGCGAACACCTGGGACGCGGCAAGAATATTTTATTCTTGGCTGAGATCTTTTATCTTTGGAAAGAGATCTTATATTTTTGGGCTTGGCTCCTAGAAGGAAGAAGATATGCTAGATCATATATTTTACCTATTTTTATGGGAAGAGATCTTTCTAAGATATCTTATCTTTGGAGAGTAATTTTCCTATAAAAAGGGTCGGATTTCCCACAAATCCGACATCCGCTATCACCTTGCTTACACCTACTACACCGCTGCAGCCATACTTCAGTTGGGAGATTTGAAGAACCTTTTTGAAGGTTGAAGGAAGATTGAAGTCTATAGCTTTCATAGCTTTTTGAAGGGTTTTTGTAAGATTATCTTAGATTCCCTTCCTTGTTGTCTTGTCTTGTTGGATTTCTATCCAAGGAACGCTTTGTTGTGATATTTGATTCAGTTATTGAAGTCTTTTCATTAAATTCTTCTTGTTCAAATATTCACCTTCTTCCCATATATTTGATTATTGCTTTCATGATGATGAGTGGCTAATTTCCTTGTGTGATTCTAGGGTGATTGGCTGAAGGTTGTGGGAAAAACAATGATAGAATGATCTTAATCACAGTAGGACCCTGAAAGTTCGAGTCTTTAACCTTAACCCTAAGCATCTCGCTCCGTCGATGAACATCTCGGCCGAGGTGGAATTCTTCTGACCGAGGTGACTTATTTGATCCGAAACTGAGAGTTAAGTGTTAGAGTTTGCCAAATCCTATTCTTATTACACCTTTCCTGGTTCAATGCAAGCTTAGGATGAGACTTACCCGGTAATTCCTTAGTTTGTATACCTAAGATCATAAGTGTAGGTAATAAAGGTTTATCCTTTATTGGGGTTTGAGTGTGCTTTCATCCCATCTTTGTGAGTTAGTCTGAGACTTACCCGGTAAAGGTTGATTCTATTCCCTTAGGTGGTGTGTTAGTTTGAGGTTATAGTTCTTTATCTTAATTCCTTGAGACTTACCCGGTAATAGGAGTTACGGTTTGGGATTAGTGAGTAGTGAGACTTACCCGGTGATCTATTCCACTTAAGTAACACCTTCCCCATGCAAAAATCTCAGCTTTGTCCGCTTATCTTTAGATCTTGAGTTGGAACCACAACTAGATGCTTTAATCCCTAGAATTGCATATTTCCTTTATTGACTTCTATATCTTCTTTAATTGTTTTGATCACCTTTTGTGGTTAGTAATTACTAAAGCTTACCGTGATTGGACTTTGTTTCACTAAGTCCCTGTGATCGACCCCTGGAATTCCTTGCTTTTTACTACGATTGACCCGTACACTGCGGGTTCGCATCCTTGTTTTAAGCTTACGTCTAGGGTTATAAATTTAAAGCTTGCACACACCGTTTGGAGCGAACAAGTTTTTGGCGCCGTTGCCGGGGACTTGGTCTAGACCGAGCCGGTTGCGGTTTGCTTTTGGGGCACTTGCCCCCGTGTCTACTGACCACTCTACTTGAGTGACTTTTTGCAGGTTCTTTCTTAGGTTTGTGCGAAGAACCCGCACTGGGAAGGAAATTGTTCCTTACGATCCCGAACCAGAAAAGACATACAAACGACGCTTAAGAGAAGCAAAGATGGCCAACCAAGACAATCGCGATCTTGAGGCCGAGTTGAAAGAGGCGCTAGAGCAGCTACGCCTCAGCAGGGAAGAGCTAAGGCAAGATAAGACCTTTTTACTTTGAGATCTTGATGGAAACATTGAGACCCTCAAGGATTGAAAATAACAACTACAAGATAAGACCTTTTTACTTTTCTTTAAAAGATAGAGCTCTTACTTGGTATCAATCTCTTCCTCCAGGAAAAATTAGCACATGGGAGGAGATGACAACGGAGTTCTTGACCAAATTCTTTCCCCCCTCAAAGACCGCTGAAATGAGAGAGAATATCAATGCTTTCATTATGAAGGACAAGGAGAGCTTGTCCAAGTCATGGGAGAGGTTCAAGGACATTCTTCTGGATTGCCCATATCATGGGATTCCAAAGATAGAGTTATTGGAGATATACTTCAAGGGACTGGACGGAAGCACCCAGTTCAACCTCCAACTACTCTCCGCCGGTACCTTCATGGACATGGCGATTGACGAAGCTTGGGACTTCATCGAGAAGCAAGCTTTGCATATGGAGAAGTACACCCATTAAGGAGCTGAAGGAGGAGTTAAAAGAGTTAACTTCCAGGAAACTCAGCCCAACAACAATCAACTCACGTCTTTGAAAAATGATGTGAAGCAATTGAAGGAACTCTTGGTTGCTCAAACCAAGAAGGAAGATCAAGGACAAAGGAACAACAACAATGGATACCGTAACAACAACAACAACAACGGTTCCCGGAACAACAATTACAACAACAACAATAGAGGATCCAATAGTAACAATTGGAGGGCGAACAACCAAAATTCTGGTAACAATCATTCTAACTCCAATTCTAACGATTCCTCTAATCCTTTCCTCTCTTCCCCTTCTTCATCTTCTACTCCATTAAAGAGCCAGGGGCAAGGATCAAGTTCGTCTCAGCCGGAAAAGAAAGACGCAGTGTTGGAGGCTATCTTGATCAAGCTTAGTGCTATGGAGACTTCTATGACTTCATTTTCGAAGGCCCAATAGGCCTTTGAACAACAACTTGCAAGTAGGGCGAATGAAGCGCCAAGAGATCCAAGGAAGCTTCCAGTAAGGACGGAGAGCAACCCTAAGGACCAGATCATGGCCATAACTACGAGGAGTGGACTGAAAACTGCAGATCCAGTACCTCGGTCGGTGCTAGTACCGACGAAGACCACCTCGGTCCAGGTGCAATCGAAGAACACTTCGACCGAGATGCCAACCGAGGTGGAGCCACAGAAAGCGGAGGGGAAAACTGAAGTTTATGTTCCACCTCCTGCATACAAACCACCACTTCCATTCCCCCAGTCAAGGGCCAGAGCACATCTAGACAAGCACTTTGGTAAGTTCCTTGACTTGATGAATAAACTGCACATTAACATTCCTTTCCTTGATGCTATTCTAGGGATGCCCGCCTATGGGAAGTTCTTGAAGGAGATCCTATCAAGGAAGAGGAAACTGGAAGATTTTGGTGAAGTTAGGATGACATCTAAATCCTCGGAGCTTATTCAAATCATGAAGGAGAAGATGCCGCCTAAATTGAGAGATCCCGGCTCATTTTGCATTCCCATTCAAGTTGGGGATGTCACTTGTGAAGCCCTATGTGATCTAGGAGCCAGCGTGAGCATCATTCCGCTGGAGCTATGTGTGAAGATCGGACTTGGAGAGCCCAAGCCGGTCAAGATTCGACTATACATGGCGGATCGCTCCATCACCCATCCCGTGGGAATTTTGGAGGACATTCCGGTCAAGTTAGGTAACTTCTATTTACCAATAGATTTTGTTGTACTTGACATTCCTGCAGGTTATCCTGTTCCTATTATTCTCGAGAGGCCATTTCTAGCAACTTCGGGTTGCAACATGGATTGCAAGAACGCCAAGTTGAAATTCAACATTGGTGGAGACGAAGTGGAGTTCGCATTACTTGCAGCCATGAAAGGAGAGCAGCTAAGCGATGATATCTTTAACATCTACGATGAAGAAGAATCAAGAGAATTGGTGAGCTCTATCCTTATTAATGATCCACTCGAAAGAGTTATTAGTTTCAGTTTAATGGAGGAAGGTATAGATGCTTCTTGTGATGCAGATATACGGAGCTTAAAAGCACTGGAAGAAGATCCAGGAGCTAAAACTGAGAAGCTAATCCAGGAGACGAATATCTCCAGTTTCGGTTCCAGTTGCAGTACCTCGACCAAGACACCTTCTGGACTGAGCGAGGCGACTGAAGAACATCTCGGTCAACGCCTCTACGCCTCGACCGAGGTCGATGGCGAGATGATGTCAACTGAGACTACTGAGAATAACAAACTTCTTACTCCCTTCTCTGACATTCATCCTCAGTTGGTGGAACATTCTATCCACCAACTTTCTGATAATAAAGGACCTTGGTATGCTGATATTGTGAATTATCTTGTTTGCCAGGAAATACCGCCCGGATTGACGTACTTTCAAAAGAAAAGATTCTTCAAAGAGGTACGCCATTACTACTGGGACGAGCCGCTGCTATTCAAGCGTGGGCCGGATGGGATGCTTCGAAGATGCATTCCGGAAGATGAAGTTAATAGTGTCATACGGCATTGCCATTCACTTCCTTGTGGAGGACATGCTAGCACCGATAAGACGTGCGCTAAGGTATTACGCTCCGGTTTCTTTTGGCCTACATTATTTAAGGATGTACAATCGTTTGTTGTCTCTTGTGATGCATGCCAAAGAACAAGAAATCTATCTAGGAGGAACGAAATGCCACTTAATAACATTCAAGAGGTAGAAATCTTTGATGTATGGGGGATAGACTTCATGGGACCTTTCCCATCCTCCGAAGGAAATCTCTATATTCTTCTTGCAGTTGATTACGTCTCTAGATGGGTTGAAGCCATTGCTTCTCCCACTAATGACGCCAAGGTGGTTGTGAAGTTCTTGAATAGAACTATCTTCCCACGTTTTGGAACTCCACGCATCATCATCAACGATGGAGGAACGCATTTCATCAACCGGAAGTTCAAAGCACTTCTATCGAAGTATGGGGTAACCCACAAGGTATCAACCCCTTATCACCCTCAAACTAGTGGACAGGTCGAAATCTCAAATAGAGAAATCAAAGCAATTTTGGAAAAGACCGTTTCTAGGACGAGGAAGGATTGGTCCATGAAATTAGATGACGCTCTTTGGGCCTACAGGATCGCATTTAAGACTCCCATAGGTACCACCCCTTATAATTTGGTATGTGGGAAGTCTTGCCATTTGCCCGTTGAGTTAGAACACAAAGCATATTGGGCGATCAAATGGTTGAACTTCGACATTAAGGAGGCCGGCGAGAAGCGGCTATTGGAAATCAACGAGCTGGAGGAGCTGCGTTTGAACGCTTATGAGAATGCCAAAATCTATAAGGAGAGGACGAAGAAATGGCATGACAAGCGTATCATCCCAAAGGAGCTTAACGAAGGACACTTAGTTCTACTCTTCAACTCCCGCCTCCGCCTCTTTCCAGGTAAGTTAAAATCTAGATGGACCGGACCTTACGTTGTGAAATATGTTTTTTCTCATGGTGCAGTTGAGATATGGGGCGAAACGAGCGGAAGCTTCAAGGTCAATGGTCATAGACTCAAGAAATACAAACCGGAAACTCCGGTTGAGGAGGTTGCACCAATATACCTCGTTTGAGAGACGCATCATGGTCCAACTAGCGACCTTAAACTCAACGCTTCTTGGGAGGCAACCCAAGGTATTGCTTTCTTTTCCCGTTTTCTAGTCTAGCTTAGATAGTTTTGCTTTTGCTTTGCTTTGTTTTGTTTTTGGCATTCTAGACAGATAACAAGTGACATCTAAGGAAGGATTACAAACCAAGAGCATAACTGGAAGGACAAAAGTTCGAGAATTTGAGAAGACGAAGTTTGACTGAGGCACATCTCGGTTGCTGTTAGAGCACCTCGACCGAGATGATTCTTGAGCAACCGAGGCGACTAGGGTTTCTGAAGATCCACCTCGGTCCGTACCACCTCGGTCCAGTCGAGATCACCTCGACCGAGGTGACAGCAGTTCCAGAAAGTGTATAAAAAGGGAAAAAAAATCTTTTATTCTCTTTTACCCTTCCTCGACCGCGGCAACCCCCTTCACCTCGCCTCTTCGATTCTCGCTCGTTTTCGAAGATTTTCGCTTCCAAACTGCGATTAAAGCGTAGAGGATCCCAGTGCATCGCCGATCTGCGAAGAAATCGAAACGAAACGGCCGAACGAGGTAAATCGAACCGAAACCCTAATTTCGCTGATTTCGCTTCGATTCGGGCTTGGATTGCCCTGCATTTGCTGAGAAACAGATTAAGTACCCCATAGGAACCAGTTGTAGTGATTTTGGGGGAAAAGAACTGGATTTCTGAGAGATTAGATCGCACAGTTTTTCGCCTCGGTCCAGACGTGCTGTGCCTCGGCCGAGGTGTTCTTCAGTTTGTCAGACCGACCGAGGTGACCTGACAGACAGAGTCTTGAAAATGAGTTCTGACCGACGTCTTGCTATTAGGGATAGACCCTCCCCTTCCCCTTCTTCCTCTTCTTCCCGACCCTATCGACCGGTGATCCACGAGCGACACCAGGTCGATTACGACCGTATTTCCGGCCGTCCAGTGATTGCACCTCGCTTCCTGGACGTGTCAGCCTTTGACTGTCTCCATGTAAATGGAGACCTTAGACGGATGATATCGACAGTAGGGCTAGATCAGTTTACTGAGATCCGAGCCTCTGCCTATTTGGAGCTCACCTTAGAGTTTGTTAGCTCCTTTACCTACCTCCCCACAGAGCGATCTGTGAAGTACCGGTTGATGAACCGGAACTTCTTAGTGCCTTTAGAGTATTGGAGAGAGATTTTTGGTTTTCCTGCCCCCACAGCTGTTGATTTCCCTTCCCGATCTGTAGCTAGGGAGTTTTGGGGACAAATTGCCCATATTGCTGAGCACGCAGACAGGTGGCGCCCTGGAAATTACAGGGAGAAGGTCATCTTTCACCTAGCTTTTAGGTTACCCCACCGTATTTTCAGCGAGACGCTTCTGGCGCGTACTGAGACGCCCCAGAAGGTCCGACAGGGGGAGCTTTTTAGCCTATATTGCATGGTGACTGGAGGGATCCCCGACTTTGGCTTGATGTTGGCAGAGGACCTGCACAAGATCAAGGCCAAGGCCAAGGGGATATCTGCTGCGGAGGACTTGTCACCCACATCGCCAGCTACCAGGACATGGATCTCAGCGCTTGCACTATGGTGGCGGCTGCCAAGCCGCTTGGGCTGCAGGAGATGATCACTCGGCGGATTCTGGTTCTCCGAGGACTGACTACACCATACGTGGCTATGCCATGGGAGCTGACTGCACCGTAGGGGATCAGGTGGTCAGCACAGTTTACAGTTTATGACCCTCATTACTGGCAGACCGTCTGGGCCCCACTAATAGAGGATTATAGAGAGGCAACAGCTGCCCCAGCTGAGGAGGAGGATGTAGATGAGGAGGAGACTGCTGATGATAGGGATGATGGAGTCCCGATGGATACAGGGACGGATACTGCAGGGACGAGTGCGCCGGTTATTGATATGGATAATGATGATACTGAGCCGGCACCTGCTGCATCACCATTGAGACCTGCTAGGCGTAGGGCACGCCGACATAGAGATCCAGAGGCTCACCGTCGGATCGATGATCTGACGGAGTAGATGATTGACTCTTATGCTGCTCTTACTGTGGACATCGATGAGAGATTTGCCGCCCAGCACCGACAGATCGACAGTTGGACTCATCAGATGCTAGAGAGCCAGCATTATCAACGCAGGATGATGGAGATCCAGTTCCAACAGGCTATGGGTTATCCATTTGACCCATCCCAGTATCCATATGTGCCACCACCACCACCGGATCGTGACTATTGAGAGCTGCAAGATTTTCTTTCTTATTTTTATGCAGTTCAACTTTATGTCCGGTGAGTACTTTATTCCCTTAGACTTATTTTGACCCACTGGGACAGTATGTCCCAAGTATGGGGTATTTATGTGTATTATTTGACACTTACGTAATGTATGACTCTACTTGATCGGATCTTTATTTATATTTATGCTTCAGTTGCACCTATGTGTTTATTTGAGACTGCATGCATACATACAGGTTATTTGATTGAGAAAAACGTCGAAACTGAAAAAAACTGGTTTTAAAAAAAAAATTTGACCTCGACCGGGGCAGTTCTGGCCGAACGAGGTGTTTCACCTCGGTTGACCTAAGAACACCTCGACCGAGGTGGGTTAACTGAGAGTTTTCGAAACGATTTTTGTGCTTCTTATCTGGACGTGATCTCAGTGAAGATTTTGCTTACTGACTGGTTTTAAAATCTTTATGTGTTTGAAAGGTTTTATAATATGTTTAAGTTGCTAAATGCTTTGTTTGAAATTATTGGCATGTTTAATACTTTGTTTTTATCCAAATTATGTTGAATTTGAAGGTTGACACCACATTATGAGTTCTCTCACTTCTTGGAAAGACCAAGACAATTCATTCTTCTCTCTTCTTCTTCTTAATCATGCTTAGCCCCTCATATACATTTTGCCTCCCTTTACCTATCCGGGAATTTGGAAGCAAGCAAAGTGGTGAAAGCAAGTGAAGTTAAAGTTGAGAAGTTGGCTGGAAGTGAAAGTGTTAGAAAGTAATAATAGGTTTGGGGAAGTCAATCATGAAGATGAGTAACTCGGCACCATTCACATAGCCGGGTGTTTGTGTCTTGTCAAAGTCGGATTGAGCGATATTCCTAACGGGTCATGGTATGTGCATCAAGGGTTTGATACA
Source organism: Fagopyrum homotropicum (assembly GCA_033239125.1). NCBI lineage: Eukaryota > Viridiplantae > Streptophyta > Magnoliopsida > Caryophyllales > Polygonaceae > Fagopyrum > Fagopyrum homotropicum. The sequence goes on from BSWB01000006.1 coordinate 88,863,869, forward strand.
TCTCAAGAAATTGATGATTGCTGATTTCCTAGGCTTCGGTTATTGTGCACCTCTGTCCATGCATCCCAAAAAGTAAAGTAAAAGAAAAAGTGTGAAATAAGCAAAGCTTATTGGTGGAAGATGTTGAAAGTCAAAGTGAAAGTGAAGTATGTCCTTTTCCCGGATTCTAGCACCACATTACCTTACATACATCCCTACCCTACACATTTCATGACCTTTCTTTTGGGAAGCCCTTGAGACCTCGAGCTTGTTGAATGACTTAGTGGTTTAAACTGGATTATACATGATTAATTTTGATAATTATGACTTATTATGCATTCTATGATTTTATGCAAAGATGAACAACTTTCTTATATTTATAAAGTGTTTTGATCATATTTTGATTTTAAATTCCATGAAGTATTCTCTTAGAGTGATCTATGATTGTAGCACACCATAAAAATGTTTTGAAAGACTTTTCATTGATTTTCATGACTTATAATCCATTCTATCTTGCCTTTTATATACGGAACTTGCTTGGGGACAAGCAAGGGCTAAGTATGGGGTATTTTGATAGCATGAATTATAGTCTATATTTTGGGGTTTGTTTAGACGTTTTATCTTCAATAATTTGCATAATTGTATGTATAATATGTGATTATATTACCATTTCATCTACCTTTGCGAGAATCGAGGTCTACACCTAGTTTTGTTGTAATCGTAGGTAAAATGGCACGTTTTGCATCAAAAAGGAACAAAAGGAGCTATGGAGTCATTGGAGCTACATTCAGGAACATAAGGAATCATCCATGGAGCATAGCTATGGATTAGAGATTCACTTTGGACCAGATTTGAGAGATTTCACATTCAGTTGTGACTCACCTCGGTTGACTACAGAGTCACCTCGACCGAGGTGATCCAGAGAAGTCGACTCGACCGAGGCGAACACCTGGGACGCGGCGAGAATATTTTATTCTTGGCTGAGATCTTTTATCTTTGGAAAGAGATCTTATATTTTTGGGCTTGGCTCCTAGAAGGAAGAAGATATGCTAGATCATATATTTTACCTATTTTTATGGGAAGAGATCATTCTAAGATATCTTATCTTTGGAGAGTAATTTTCCTATAAAAAGGGTCGGATTTCCCACAAATCCGACATCCGCTATCACCTTGCTTACACCTACTACACCGCTGCAGCCATACTCCAGTTGGGAGATTTGAAGAACCTTTTTGAAGGTTGAAGGAAGATTGAAGTCTATAGCTTTCATAGCTTTTTGAAGGGTTTTTGTAAGATTATCTTAGATTCCCTTCCTTGTTGTCTTGTCTTGTTGGATTTCTATCCAAAGAACGCTTTGTTGTGATATTTGATTCAGTTATTGAAGTCTTTTCATTAAATTCTTCTTGTTCAAATATTCACCTTCTTCCCATATATTTGATTATTGCTTTCATGATGATGAGTGGCTAATTTCCTTGTGTGATTCTAGGGTGATTGGCTGAAGGTTGTGGGAAAAACAATGATAGAATGATCTTAATCACAGTAGGACCCTGAAAGTTCGAGTCTTTAACCTTAACCCTAAGCATCTCGCTCAGTCGATGAACATCTCGGCCGGGGTGGAATTCTTCTGACCGAGGTGACTTATTTGATCCGAAACTGAGAGTTAAGTGTTAGAGTTTGCCAAATCCTATTCTTATTACACCTTTCCTGGTTCAATGCAAGCTTAGGATGAGACTTACCCGGTAATTCCTTAGTTTGTATACCTAAGATCATAAGTGTAGGTAATAAAGGTTTATCCTTTATTGGGGTTTGAGTGTGCTTTCATCCCATCTTTGTGAGTTAGTCTAAGACTTACCCGGTAAAGGTTGATTCTATTCCCTTAGGTGGTGTGTTAGTTTGAGGTTATAGTTCTTTATCTTAATTTCTTGAGACTTACCCGGTAATAGGAGTTACGGTTTGGGATTAGTGAGTAGTGAGACTTACCCGGTGATCTATTCCACTTAAGTAACACCTTCCCCATGCAAAAATCTCAGCTTTGTCCGCTTATCTTTAGATCTTGAGTTGGAACCACAACTAGATGCTTTAATCCCTAGAATTGCATATTTCCTTTATTGACTTCTATATCATCTTTGATTGTTTTGATCACCTTTTGTGGTTAGTAATTACTAAAGCTTACCGTGATTGGACTTTGTTTCACTAAGTCCCTGTGATCGACCCCTGAAATTCCTTGCTTTTAACTACGATTGACCCGTACACTGCGGGTTCGCATCCTTGTTTTAAGCTTACGTCTAGGGTTATAAATTTAAAGCTTGCACACACCGTTTGGAGCAAACAGAGCTAGATTATGTAAATAGGCTCCAAAGGAGAGTTTGGAACTAGGTTATAGAATATTCTGGAGTTTTCGGGACCAGGGACAAAATAGTCATTTTACCTTAGGAGGGCATTTTAGTAATTTCTCTTCATGAGATTGTACATCTAAGAAGTTTATAACTTCTAAGAATATGAGATGTAATTTTGATCCACGTGCCTTGTTTGACAGGCGATTGAGTTTCTACGGTTGTAGACCGAGTTGAGATTGAGAGAGTATTGATTTGATTCAGGTAAGTCCTTGCGACTTACTTAACGGGTTTCTAGATGTTAGCTGAAAAATGATAGTGGTGTGTGTTGATTGTTTAATAATTATAACATGTCTAGGACGACCTTTATTACTATTTATGGCCCAAGTGTATGTATAACGGGCCGTGACATCACTGCCCAGCTCTGATAGGAGACTAGGAGGTTCTCTATACCCAGACCATACAGGTACAAGGTGAGATGCATCGGATCCATTCCTGATGGTTACACGGGGACGTAGGCGAGGTTTGGGAATCCCTCGTGTCACAAAACAAGTATCATTAGTAAGAGTGAATGACCTAAGTAAAGATAATAAATGGTTCTTTGAAACCATGTTGTGTGTTTAGTTTTGCTATTGTTTGTGTGTGTGTGCTATTTTCATTTATCTAACGTTTGGATAACTAGCTAACGGTTGATTTGTTTTGTTGTTTAGATTTACCACAGGTTAGAGTAGCAGCTGAGTGATCTGGAAGTAGTGGTCAGCCGGGTCTCCGTACTCTCTACAATGGGGTTTGGGTTTTCGCTTTTAGGTTTCCTTTATCTTATCAGGACAGATAGACTGTTATGTTCTTAAGTTTTGTTGGTTGTTAGACGTTGTATTGCATTCATATCTCTTAAACCATCGCTTTATGAATTTTGTTTCCTTTATTTGTGTCTTGTTGCAAGATCCTAGTAAAATTGTTGTCAAACTGAGGTCGGAACCCATTGTGAGGTCCTAACCAGTAACTTTCTGAGTCCTGAGAACTCGGGGTGTTACAGCCTGTTCACACAAGCATCACGAATCAAGAATCAAAACGAATGCTATAACTTCTAATCTCCATGATCTCTAAGAGATCTACACAAGCTAAGGTCTCAACCTTAGTCTTACAGAACACTCAGGGGTCAAGGAACATCCAGAAGGAACAAGGAAAGGAACGAGGAAAGCAAGGAAGGAAGCAACCCACATCCGCGGGGGGCGGCACAATAGAGGCCTCTTGGTGAAGAACACGCAGCCGCAGAATCAAGTTGGCGCCCCCTGCATGGCCTTGTCACCGCCCCTGCTGACGTCTGGCGCCGCCCCTACGGTGGCTCTGGTCCGTCCCCGCACCTCTGATGATCCGCCCCCGCGGTTTGAGTAGTAGAAACGCCGTCTTCTTCGTTTTCGACTATGTATCCTTGGCTCCAATTTCCTCTTCTTCTTGCTGGGTCTTCTCCAAACACCAACCTATGATCTTAGGCTCCTCTCCACGACCTAATCGAGCCAAGAACTTGCACATGTAGCCGATCTAAGGAAAAGCTTCTTCAAGAGCTTCATCCATGCCAATGGATGAAGGGGGAGAAAGAATGGATATTCAACAAGGAAGGAGAAGGGGGGTGGGGGTGAGAGGAAGAACTTACCAAACCAATTGTGATTCTTCTTCACTGCAGCTCACACACAAGCAAATCTCCAAGAGAAGAGAGGAAGAAAGCACAAGCGAGAAGAGTGAAGAAGAGAAGAAGCGTGAAATGAAAAGTGAGGAGAGAGGGAAGACTTGGGCTGAAAAGGTTGGAGGGAAACAAGGGGTTAGCTGGCCTCTTGTCACCTCAGCTGGGAACGAGAGATCAAAAGCAGAAAAAGGGGAAACGAAGGGTCAGCGCGGGATTTTGGGAATAAATCCCGGTACTCAGCACACGTGCCTGCAGGGAAACTGAGCCGTTGGGGAGTGATATAGCAGAAAAAGGGGAAACGAAGGTCGATAAACCTTTCAACAATCGGAATAAAAATTCCGGATGTTACAATGTAGAGGGAGACTGTACCATTTCGTCCAGTTCTTCTTTCTCGATTGTCGTCAATGGGGAGTGATATAGCTTTCCTATTGCCTTCTTCCCTTTTGGTCTGCTGGAAGATGCCATCGATTGCTTGGGAATGCTCGTACGCAAGCTCTCGAGTTAGTCTATCTACTAGAGAGTTTTTTGATCCATGTACATGTGTAAGACTAAAGGAATATTGATTTAGTGTAAGTTTCCAACGTAGGAGCCTTCCTTGCGCTTTCATGTTACTCAAATTATTTCGAACAAAGCCTAATATTCCTTTGTAATTAGTTTTGATAGTGAAATGTTTTGGAGCAAGAAAAATTATAAATTTATCTATCCGTTTTAGGATAGCAAGTATTTCTTTCTCCATAGTATTGTAATTGCATTCGGCTTTATTGAAACTTCCACTACTATACCTGGAAAGCTTATTATCTTTTTTGATTTTTAAGATAGCTCCCCAATGGTAGTTACTTGCATCAGTTTCAAGTACTAGATCATCATCCACATTTAGTAAAGTTAAGACTGGTAACTTCATGCAACGTTTCTTAAGATCTTGAACTATTTGAGTATCTAGATTGGTCCAAGTCCAAATTTGTTCCTTCTTCAGCTTAACTTGTAAAGACTTTCTAAGCTTAGCTAAATCCTTAATAAAATCTGATGCATACGTGAGACATCCTAGAAACCTTTCTAGTTGCTTTCTATCTTCTATTTTATATGGAAATTTTTCTATTTTTTTAAGACATGTTTCTGCAATACTATTTCTCCAACTTTTATTTTTAATCCAAGAAACTCTATTTCTTGTTCAGCATAGAGTCACTTCTTTTGTCCTAAGATGATGCTATGTTTTATGCATTCTTGTGTTACAACTTTAAGATCATGCATATGTTGTTCCAGTGTTTTTGAAAAGATTAAGATATCATCAATGTAAACTAGACAACAAGTTTTCAAATGTCTTATCCATTCTTCTTTGAAATATTTGAGGTGCATTTTTTAATCCAAATTGCATAACTAACCATTCGTAATGTGCCTGAGGTGCACTAAAAGTTGTTAACGGAATACTATCTTTATCCATCTTAACTTGCCAATATCCACTTTTGCAGTCCATTTAGAGAACCAAGTGACTCCTTGAATTCTATTAAATAAGGCTGTTTTATTAAGGGTATAATAGCCATCAAAGACAGTATTATCATTTAGCTTTTTATAGTTAATCACCATTCTAGCTTTACCTCTTTTTTCTTCAACATGATTTCTAACCATAAATGCAGGACTAGAATGAGGACTCTTATTTTCTCTAATTAGATTCTTTTTCAGTAACTCATCTATTTGTTCCTTGAATTCTTGTTGATCTTTATAAGTGTAAACCATCTGCTTAACTCTAATAACCAATTTAGGTTCCTTTAACTCTATTGTAGCAAATGATTTATCCCTATCCCAAAATTTCAAAGGGTTTTCAGAATATAACTCTTTGCACAACTCTTTTTGTTGATCTATTATTTCTTCCTTAAGAGTTACTTCATTTATATCAAGTGCAAATTCTTTTTTGGTAGGAACAATATATTCCTCACCACGCTTACTACGCGTGAATTCAATAGTTTGATGAGTGTAGGCTTCTTTCATCTTTTTTACCAAAGCTTTTTCCCCATTTATAGTGAATATGATTTCACCTAGACTTTGAGTGCATGGAGAATATAATCTTTGGAAGTTATTTCCTATTATCATGTCATGTGATGTTTGCTCGGTAGCCCAAAGTATAGGAATTATGCATGAATAAGCTCCTATCATGATGGGTAAATCCTGAATAATCTCAGAATGTGTCATGATGCTATTATCAGCTATCCTAACTTGAATTGGTTTAGATGTAGTTTTCTAGATGAATGCAGGAAATAAATTTTTCTTTCCAAAGAAAACAGAACAACCACTATCAACAAATGCACATAAATCATAATTATTAAAACCTTCGATGCATATGGTGATAGGAATGTAAATGCTGTTTGGATTAGTAATCCTTAAACATACTTCTTTTTGCAAATTAAGTTCTTCATCATCTTCAAACACAAGTTGACTAATTGTTTTTGTTTTATACCGTATTAGTTCTTTAGAACTCGAGACTTCTCCTTGTGTTTGTGATGTATTTATTAGATTACTAGGTCCTGGACCTTCTAGGTGTGGTCTATAGCTAGATCCAGTGCTTCTCAGATCTATACTATGTCTAGCAGGTTCCTTAATATTTTTTCCCAAGTTATTGGCCTCTAATTTTCTGTTTAGGGCTGCTAATAGGCTGACACTTTCATCATCTACTTTAGAGAAGGATTTCTAGTTGGAAGACTTACTTGATTTTGTGGAGGCAAGTTGAAATGAGGATTACTCCTATAACTTTGACTCCTGGAAATACTTCCATTTATTGGAGGTGGATGAGAATTTGTGTGAATTCTCCCTTCTTTATCAACGGTTATAATTCTTCCATGGTTGTGACTAGAAGGATTTTCGAAGGCATTGATCCACACTGTCTTTAAACTTATTTGGTTTGGCCTTACTTTGACTGGTACAACTTTTTGTCCTGGTCCAACTACTTCATATTTATCAGCTTCTATCATTTGAGTTCTAGCAGGTGGATTGGTAGTATTTTCTAGTTTATATATGACCTTCCATTTCAACCGTAAAGGACAAGTCCCTTTGTGCATACTAATTCCTTCAGTTAGCAATTTTAATGCAGGAATTTATGCGCAAACTGATCTTCTAAACTTACATAATAATTTGGTCTACATACCCATGATATTGGTCCTTGACTTAGATTGCATATTACTCCACTGATCGTTTGATCACTAAATTTTTTATGCCTAGTATCACAGACAAAGTTAATGCAATGCACATTCTTACCGAAGTCTTGTAATGGAGTAATGATGACTTGAATTGCACAAACATAAATATACTAATATTTTTTGTCTTTATTGTGTTTTTGGATATTCTTCCAGTTAATTAGGTTTATCTCAGTATCTTGATTTTCATTATTTTTTACTACGATATCTCCAACCATTTCTTCACATACGAACTTTGAGAATATTGGAATGAACGTTCTTTAAAAGAACTGCTCTTTTGCAATGATCGGGAATTCAGCCCCTGATCTATGCATTTTTTCCAATTGCTCTTCGTCAATGGAAGTATCAGCTTCTTGCAATTGGGCTAGAGTATTTGTTTCTTTTGAAGAAAACATTTCTTCCATTTTTTTTAGCTTCATTATCCTCTCCTTGCATCATTTCACATACTTCCTCATAATTTGAGCTTTCAGATTCTTCTTCTTCCTCTACTACTTCTACAATTCCTTTATTATTATTTAAGGCTAGGTCAAGAGCTTCTTTTTCTGTTATTTCAATATAATCTAAGCCCCCTAAAGCTTCAACAAGTTTATTATTCTTTCTATTTTTGCATTCATTAGCATAAGATCTATTTTCCCGCATGCCCAACATTTGCAACTCTTTTTCTTCTCGGGACAATAAGAGGCTTTTCTAAAGAATCTTCTTTTCTTAACAAAGGGTTTTCGATAATATTTTTTCTAGTATTTTTCCCTATTTGTTTATTAAAGCTTTTCTTCCTATAATACTTTCTTCGATAACCATTTTTCTGATAATCTTTTCTGTTACAACCCCATTCTCTAGGAAGATTCCAACAATTTAGAAATTGTCTTTTCATATGTTGAGTTCCCTTAACTTTTCGACATTTTTTCTCTACCCATTTTCTAATGAACCTTAGTCTATTTCCTAGAGTATCCCTCGAATTGAATTTTTTTATTCATTCTTGGTACCCTTCACTAATTTCTTCATTTATGGGTTTAGGGAGTTTATCGAATAACATTTGAAGGTTTATCCCGTTTTCTCCCACCTTATAGTAATAGTACTCAAATTCTAAAAGATAATTTCCAAATAACTCATATTACAGATTTCAAGAGTATTTAATTTTCTTTGCCATTCGATTAATTTTTTTTATCTTTATCATCTCTGTCTCCAATAAACTCAGATTCTAAGGCTTTATAGAATTGCCTAAACATAACATATGGTGGTTCTATTGCCCTTAAGGTTTCTTTAATTTCTTCATCGATTGCTTCATACCAATCTACCACGATTTCATACAAACTATGTTCGATATAATTTAGAAAATTTGCAGATCTCCATTCAACGTTCATGTTTAAGACACTCATCATACTTTTCTTGTAAAAGTTTAGCACATCTTTTCGGTTTCTTACTCCATCTAGATTAAGCTTATATTCGGTTTCACTAATGGGTTTAAGCAAATATTCTCTTTTATTAAGTATATTGTTTGTCATAATCCTAACTCCAATGTTAGCTATTTTCTCTAAAAAATCTCTGGGTTTTAGATTAACTCTTTGTTGACTCGTTGAACCTTGCTCATATTCTCAATAACAAGATCTAGTGGCCTTGTTAACTTCTTGTTTTGAAACTATTTCTTCTTCCACTTTATTAAAATCTACAACTCTTTTACCCATCTTTTTATCGAGTTTTCGTTTAACTTCACTTAAGAGAATAGTTTCTAGGTCTTTAAGTTTGATTAATCCCATTTGCTGATACATTTCTTCTTCATCAGTGTAGTAACCAGATTCGTCACTACTCAAATAACTCATTTCTTTGTCAGACATATCAAGTGTCTCCTTGATTTTTTGACTCTTCTTCTGGTTCTTCTTTTGTTTTGGGCTTTCTAGTTAAACTTGGTACTGGAAACTTCTTTTGGGGATTTTCGTTTGAAAAGGATACTTATAAGGAAAACCTATTGGCTTTTTTGTTGGAGGGTTTAAGAAAGGTGTTGCACCAAGATGTCTAATTTCGTTGGTAATTTCAAGAACTAATTTTTGTTTTCTCTCTGATAGATAATAAAGTAGTAGATATTTCTTCCTTGTATGTTGTAAGGGTTGTTCTCAACTAATTAAACTTACTTTTAAATCTGCAATATCGTTGATTATGATATTTAAAATAGCTTCGTGATGACCTTGTCCAACGTTTAAATGTTTTGCATGTGGTGCTAATTTATTTCGGAAACCTCCAGTTTTACTTAATTTTTAATTTTTAAAATTTTAAAATTTTAATTTTTTAATTTTTTAATTTTTTAAATTTTTAAATTTTTAAATTTTTAAAATTTTAAATTTTTAAATTTTTAAATCTTTTAAATTTTAAATTTTTAAATTTTAAATTTTTAAATTTTTAAATTTTTAAATTTTTAAATTTTTAAATTTTTAAATTTTTAAATTTTTAAATTTTTAAATTTTTAAATTTTTAAATTTTTAAATTTTTAAATTTTTAAATTTTTAAATTTTTAAATTTTTAAATTTTTTAAATTTTTTAAATTTTTAATTTTTTAATTTTTTAACTTTTTAATTTTTTAGTTTTTTAGTTTTTTAATTTTTTTAATTTTTTAATTTTTTAATTTTTTAATTTTTTAATTTTTTAGTTTTTTAATTTTTTAATTTTTAAAATTTTAAAATTTAAAATTTTAAAATTTTAAAATTTAAAATTTTAAAATTTTAAAATTTTTTTAAATTTTTAAATTTTTTAAATTTTTAAATTTTTAAATTTTTAAATTTTTAAATTTTTAAATTTTTAAATTTTTAAATTTTTAAATTTTACTTAAGCACTTGGCGCTGATACCAAATGACAGAATCACACAAAAATTACAAAATACGACTAAAAGTTTTAAACAAGGATATAAGAACAACTTATTATAAACTAGGTACCCTAAATATAAATTTTAGAAAGTTGTGGGTAAAAAAAAAAGTAAAAAAAATAAAAAAATGGCTTTGATTTGACCGTTAATGGGCGCAATTAAGATAGTTCTTTTTTTTTTTAAGAAAAGAATCACTAAGGAGAGATGTGACATTCTTCCACAAAAAACACACTTTGAAACTATTGAAAGTGATTGGGTGCATAAGTGCATTGCCCTTTTGAGCCACAATAAATAAAAAAAATCTCATAATTCCCCTCCTAATTCTTCATAACTCTCATATTATATTATTGGTGTAATTCTCCATACTTTTTATCCTACATAAATTTTATAGACAGAAGTTTTCGCTCTTCGGGAGGGTCTTTAAAAGGCCGCAAGTATAGGTGTTACATCCATTGAGATTGAAGGAGAATTTGATGCTTATTAATTCGATCAACCAAGTTTGAAACCACCATGGGAGGGAGACGGACATGATCATCTCACATATCTCTTTCATGATCTCGGGCTTCATGCTCTCTTGTACGCATAATATGTTCAGGAAAATCAACATTGTTGTTGATAGACTCGTGTTGCTTGAACGCAACTTAGTCACATATGATGATGCTTTACCACAAGATGTTGAAGACCTCCTCTGAAAGGATGTTGTAGGACAACCAATTTTTTAGAAATTGACCACCTTAGTCTTCTTACCTTTGTATAAAAAAAAAACACTACCTTTATTGAACACGCCCAATATATGGCCCCAAACCAATCGTGTATGCAAGCCAAATACGGACCTTATTAAATAGTTGAAATAGGTAGTTGATTGAACCTTTTTTTTGATAAACTTGACAGAAATTAGGGTGTTCGAAAATTAATGGAGCTTATATAGATGTAAAATTGAAAAAAAAATCGTTTATTTTTTCATTTAAAAATTTCATTTGTAAGGTCATATTTGTAATATAGTCCGTATAATTTAAGAGGTTATCATGATATTCGTAAGTTTTCTTCATGTGACATATAAAATGAGAAAAGCTTAATCTTGTATAATGTAACGTAAAATGAAGTTTGGGTTCCCAAACACTCGTGAGTATAGACCTTGGAAAATGGGTTTTAGAAAATGACATCTTATTTGTATCTCCCCGATTAAAAATATGAACAGTGAAAAAAACAGTTTATAAGGGGTGATGTTTAGTATCGTATTAAATGTGATGCAAATACATTGAACTTGATAGTTTCTCTCATGCTCCTTTCGTAATGAATGTCAAGTTCCAAGAGCCATTGCTTAATCTCTCTAAGATCGAGCCCCTTTATGGTTCTAATTACAAGAGGTGGTCCCAAAAGCTTGTGATCTTCTTCAAGAAACTCAAAGTGGATTATATTCCCCTGACACAATGAAATCTACCCTGCAAGTGTGACAAGATTCATTGTAGTAATTGAGTGTTGAATCACAAGGACTATGTTTGGAATATATGTAACAATAAACATTTTTGTTAAGTCAAAGGGACGGAAATAGAGAAAAGGAAGAAAATCTTGGTTGTGGAGTTTATGTTGTCAAAAGGCAAATGAACGAACAAAAGTAGTGAGAAACGTGATATAAGGGGAGTAATCTAAGGAATAGGTATTTCCACGATGATAAATTAATAAATAACAATGTATATGAATATCGCGAACGTCAGTCAACAATAATTGTAGGTAATTATTAAAAGTAGCTTTTACCACTTCTCGATGTGTAAAGAATGTGTTTAACTCAATATAAAGACGTTCTCGTGGTTGTAAAAGATAAAAAGTCAAACCCTTTAGGTAATTAGAAAAAAGTAGAAAACCAAAATAAATCATGCTCTCACATAAAAGCTAGAAAGGTGTAAAATCAGTAAATCTATAATAGTTAGAAATTCTCAAGGTAAAGGTAGATGTCACTCCCCAAACCAAGTTCAATCCTAGTTGGTCAAATATAATCAACACGATTTTGCAGAAATTGATCTATTTATATTTCTCAAGGAGAACACTGTTTCTGAACAAATAGAACAAAGAGATCGAACTTGTCATATGATTAAGATCAACATTAGAATAAGGTCACGAGGGTGAAATAATCTCAGCTGATTTCCATTCAACAATTTATATACAAATTTATCAATCAATTCGTTATCGGGTTCAATTTATCCTTGATATGAGCAATGAACCAAACATGTTGAAATTTGCAAAAGAATGTATAAAAGTGCAAATAGAAGGCATAAACTCATAATTTAATGAAACAAAACAGAAAACTTGCATAAAAGTCTCAAAGTGTACCTTAGACAATCTCAAAGTGCAAGAGAAAGCAAGAAAACTCGGAAAACTTAACCACAATGGCTTGTTGAGTTTTCTAGTAGAGAAGGAAGAAAAATAAAATTCTTAAACTATCTTTGGAAGCTTGTTAAACACTTCCCGCATGCATGGGCAGTTGTGAGTGATGCCTTGAGATCTTGACAACATAAGGTTATTGAATTTTTGCATTTGGACGTCCATCCTTGTGTCCACTCGCATGGACTTCTACTTTATTCCTTGATCTTCAGTCATGTATGATGCTCATACGTATCTCTTGACCTTTGGGGGTGTGTCTTTTGATATTTTGACCGAAATGCACCATAAATAGTATCAAAACCTAACATAAGAAATAGGTCAAAGTAGACATCATAATATGCAATATGAATGCTTTCTATGTGATAGCATGTTTTCATGCTATTTTTCTAGATGTGTTTTACTGTGATTTTACCCTTTGTTTTGTATGGTTTATGCATTCTCATCACAACTAAAGCTTTAAATGTCAAAAGAATGTCTACTCCCTTTAGTTTGTATCTTTATAAGTGTTTTGGCCTCAAATGGAGCTTAAATATAGACATTTAATCTCTCAACCATTCTAAGGATCAATCATCAACTCATCATCAACCTCATGGAGAAAAGGAAGGAAGAAAGGCAAGCTAGGGCATTTATATGAAGCCAAAAGATCTAAAGAAACCCCAAGGATGGAGCATCAAGTGAAGCCAAACTTGAGCAAAGAGGAAGACGTTCACTCGATGAAGGAAGCATTTGCAGTGAAGTGTCAACTAAGCTCAAATTTACCTCATCACTCGACCAAAGAAGACATGAAAATCGAGCAAGGAGTACAAGACTAAGTTGTTGGAACCACTCGATGCTCAGGAGAAACCCAGTCGAAACAAGGAAGAGAAGCAAAGAGGAAGAGAAGAATGTGAACATGAAAGAAAGAGAAGAAGAAGATATGGAGAGAGAATATAAAACCCTTGGAACGAGGAAAGAAAGAAGCTTAAAAAAGGAAAAAGCAAGAAGGAAGTCGGCAAAAAGACGGCCGCCTACTCACTTATGCTGCGACCGCGGCCCGACATAGCCGCACCAGCGGTAATGTGAGTGCGGGTCAGGTGAAGCACGGTCGCGGGATCTCTTAAGGAACATGGTTGTTACATCAGATCCCCTAAAAACAAGTTTCGTCCCAAAACATGAATAGCCACATATCCTCTCGGCCTCGGACGCCGAGGTATACATGTTCGCCCCTAGAGGTGTGTGCAAATAAGTTTTAAATTTATAAAACTAGAATCAAGCAGCGAACCCGCAGTGTACGGATCGATATAGTTAAGCAAGAATTCAAGAGTATCGAACACAGGGATTTGGGGAGAACGAACTCGATTGCAGGTTATCAAGCAAGTAAGTATAGGAGTTTTGCAAATTATTGGGGAAACAACAATCCTAAAGATCCAGGTATCCAGCTGTGGCAATCGATTCAAGATATACTTAATGATGTAAAGACAGAGTAGAGATATGCAAAGGTATACTAATGTAAGGTAATCGTACGGTGAAGTTCCAAAAACCTTATATAACTCACCTACAAGGCACTCTCTATACAGGTTGTTGAGGCTCAATATAGAAGGATTCTAAAGGCAAGAATTAGTGTCAAATACCCAAACTTATAACCCAAGGATCAAGATTAACTTAACCAATTGAGGTTGTGACACTCACAATCGAGGTAGAGGTTGTTGAGGCTTCACTACCACCTAGAAAAGACAAGTCTAAACTAAGCTAAAGCCAATCTTTAACTTTAGATTAAAGTAAAAGCAGGTTCGTAGACTTAAGGGAAATCACGGTTAGTTCTTGAGGTTCCACGGCCGTGGACTCAAGAACAGCCCGTAATTTAGGGTTGTCGGCGATAATTCTCTAACTCTCAGGGTCTAATCTGTTTGCGATCGATCTATCATCATCTAAGCCACAACTATCAACCCTTGACCTTAGAATTGTTAAGGGTTTTTAGCCAATAACAGTCATATTGATATCAATTCAAGAATTAAAAGATAAAAAGATGAAAACTTTCAAGAACTTTCAATAATCTTCAATTCAATCTCAAAGTCACAAAGAGAATAGGCAGTATCAAAAGATTCACAATAGAACAAGTAATCGTAATCCTAGGAAAGAAAAGAAAACGGGATGTCAATCCGTTTTCCAAATCAAACCTAATCAAGAAGAGAGATCTTCTTGCAAAATCTTCCAAGAGCTTCGATCTTCCGCAAATCCGGAGATCCCAACAACAATCTCCGCCAAAAGTGCGAGATTAGCGAAATTCCCAACACGAACTTTGATCTCTTCAAAGAGATGTCAATTGCTTCCAAGGAAGCTAAGCAAAGCGTCTCCGTGTCTAAGCGGCGATGAATGAGGGTAAAACGGAGTAGCCAAGGTGACGGAATCTTGCTTCGTCCGTCTTTTTATAGTGTAGGGCAAAATGTCGGCCTGGCCCAATCTTTAAAAGATCGTGGCTTCAAAGTGTGGCGAAAAGATTCGCCAAGATCACGGTCGTGGAAGTGTTCCACGACCGTAATTTAGAGCGTGGAAACAAATACGGTTTGCAACATATGTTCCACGGCCGTGTAATCCCCTGGAATGAACATGAATTTCTGACTCCAAATCCACGGCCGTAATTCTGAACGTGGTTTGTGATACGGCCGTATTTTAGGGCGTGGTTTAGGGCAAGAACGTGATTCATCCCTAAACTCGTGCATTCCTCAAGCTAAGACTCCAAATTGCTTCCAAAGAACGTTCCTAATCCATGGATATATCAACTCAACTCTCCTTTGCTCGATTCCGTTCGGAAATAGCTCCAAATCACCTATAATCAACATAGAACTAGTGTAGACATCCATATCGACAATATAGGTAATACTAGCTCACATATGCATAAAGTTCAATCAAAGACTATCAATATGAATCAAATACGTTTAAAAAACGTGCCTAAAATATCACAATATTTCATGCTAACAAATAACCCCATACTTAACACTTGCTTGTCCCTAAGCAAGGTCTTTCAAAAAGGTTTGAACAAGAGTTAGGATGAAATATGTATACCTTCTTTTGGATGAATGTGACTTCTAAAGAATAGATCATTCTCAAACCTTGCTTCAATCGTTTTTCAAACTTTCACACACTTAATCAAAGAGTAAAAGGTATAGAAAATTCATGAATCAACTCAACTTCTAAACAAGCATTATAACCTTCAAACATTAACAAAATCAATCTCAAGAAACTTCAATTTAGATCACCAAGTCATATAACATTCTTTTGATCTTAAGGACTTTCAAAGAAAAGGTCTAGAATATGGAAGGGAGGGAAAAACTTTAAGGGAAAGTGGTGCATAAATCCGGGAAAGTGGACAACTACCTTCTTCTTCTTATGCGGTTACAACATTTCAACTTAGAGCTTCGCTCTCTTCTTTTCGCTTTTCGACTTTACTTTTGGAGTTATGGATAGAGGTGCACAAAAACCGAAGCCTAGGAGATCGGCGTTTCTCAAATTTTTCAAGAGATGCCTCAAACCCTTAGCGCACATACCATAATCCGCTAGGAATATCGCTCAATCCGACTTTGGCAAGACACAAACACCCGGCTATGTGAATGGTGCCGAGTTACTCATCGTCATGATTGACTTCCCCAAACCTATAATTTCTTTCTATTCAATTGATTTCAAACAATTGCTCTCATGGCTCTCCCACATCAAACATGCCTTTTTCTCATTCACTTCTCCAAATTCCCGGATAGGTAAAGGAGGCTAACATTTCAATGAGGAGCTAGATGATCAAAGAAAGAAGGAAGAAAGTATTGAATTGCCTTAATCATTTCAATAAGAAGTATAGGAACTTATAACGTGATTTCAACTTCAATTTTCTAGCATGATTTAGGTAACATTCTCACATTATAAAACTTGCAAAAGAGGTAAAATTCATTCATTCAAATTCTTTTCAATTCACAATCTTTTTAAGCATGCAATTGTCATCAAACTCAATTCACAAGTAGTGATTATCATGGAAATCATCTCAATTCATTAGAAGCACAAAATTTTCAAAAATTTTTTCAATTTTTATGGGTTTTTCAAGTCATTTTTCATGCAATGCAATAAGGAAACGTGTAACACATAATGAAGATGCAACGATAGTCTCAAATGAAAGCAAACATAGAGAGTAGAGTTATTACAAACTTTTAGTACATCCCACCCCATACTTAGGACGAACATTGTCCCTAATGTTCAAAAGGAAGAACAAAATAAAGAAAAGAAGAAAAAAAAGAAACTCACAAGTGGTGGCGGGAATGTCTAAAACAACGATCATGCATCAATCACTGCGGCGCCGGTGGAGGTGGGAATGGAGAGAAACTCGGATCATAGAACCGCCCAAACTGCTGGCGGTAGACGTCCCTCATCATGTGGTCAAGGTCGTCTAAGCGTCCGTCTCTAGCATCCGCCCGGATCTCTAGCGCTCCAACTCTCTCCGAAAGTCCGGTAGCCCAATCCGGCATCTGCTCGTACCATCCCGGGGCGTGACTGTACCATGATGGAGCATCGGATGGTGCTGGTGCTAGTGGCGGTGGTGGTGCTGCTGGCTGCGCCGTGGACCAAGGAGGGGGTGTGTCATACCAAGTGGGAGGTGTAGTCATCCACGTAGGCCTCTCACTCACGCTAGCGCGGCGAGATGACGAGCCTGAAGCTCTAGCCGGACGTGGAGAGCATCTAGGTACATCCGGGGCCGCCTCCGGCTGATCCGGAAACGTGCCAAACTCGTGCTCCGCTCCTCCACCACTCTCGTACTGACCTCCCATGTCCTCCTCCTCCACAACCGGTGGTGGAACGTAAGGGGGAGCCACTAGCCTGTTCGCATGCATCGCAGCGAACGTCTCCTTCCAATTGTGGCGTCCCGCCACAATGGAATACTCCGGCAGCCACTCAATCCCTCTACCCGTCCTAGTCTCCCAAGGCATGCCCGCATAAGGCGGACCTCCATGTGTGGGGAAGATGAGTCCCCTAACCATAAAAGCATGTAGCCCTAAGGGAACCGCCGGTATACGGGTGCAAGCGGAAAAATCTACACCAAACGTCTTAGCAATGTGGGTCACTATCCCACCATATCCAATGTTCCCCTTCTTCTTGTTCTTAAGTTTACTCATCGTAGCCGCCAAAAGAGTGGCACAATCTGCACGGCGACCGTATAGCATACTATAGAGCAAGAATAGCTCATCCGTCTTGATCTTTTGGGGCGTCTCCGTCCTAGGAAAGAGACACTTCGAAAGAACGCGGTGTGCTATCTTCAAGGCTAGATGGTACATCAATCTAGCCTTGGTATCGGCGGGTTGCCAACGGTCCTCGTCGGCGTAAATCATGACTACTTCCTCCCAAAAATCCTTGGGGTAAACTCCACTCGGAAATCGACCGTTATAGGTCTCATGGAACCCGAAAATGGTCCCAAACTCAACAATGCTCAACTGATAGTCTTGTTCCATGAGACGGAAGGAGACGGTCCTATCTACGTGGCTGTGCTCGAAGGACGTCACAACCTCCCGGGTAATCTCCTCATAAGCGTCTTCACGAATGTTCGTGAAGACAAACAATCCTGCTCTATCCAAGAGCCATGTAAGATCATCAACGATGTTGAGAGGATGTAGATCCTCCAACAACAAATACCTAGGACCTATCACTGTCCTCTCCTTGATCCGGTCAAGCGCTACAAGGTGGTTCTCATGTATGGTTGGGATGCTAGGGTGAGGAGGTGAAGATGGAGGTGAAGGTGAGGATGGTAGTGAGGGAGATGAGGTGGTGGTGCCCTAGAGGTGGAGGGATTGCCCTTTCTTTTCTTGTTTTGCTCTCCCTTCTTCTCTTTTATCCTTCCCGACATTCTCCTTACAAAGTCCATTTTTCACCAAAATTACGGTCTGTTCTTCGATTCCACGGCCGTGGTTTACCCAGAGACCGTGATTCGTCTCAGAATTTTGCGAATCTCAGCAAATTCACCAACAATCACCACAACAAGCAGCCCTAATCTAATTCCTTCCAGTCTTTGTTAGTTCTTCCTAAAAATCTATAGCAAAAACGAACCAAATCCGCGAAATTGAAGAAGAAAGAATAAACCTCTTTTTCGGATTGAAAAACCCGAAATGCGCGTTCGTTGATGGATTTCCGCTCGGTTTGTCGCTTGGATCTTGTTCGTGGTTGGATTTGCTGCAGTTTAGGATGAAGAATCGTTGAAAACGATTAGAAAACGAGGAATTGGAGAGGGTCGTGAGATTTCGGCATTTAGGGCGTGGAAAGGGGTATGTTTTTGGGTAATTTTGTGAAGAATGTGGCTTATATAGTCGCAGGCAAAATTTTGAAAATCACGGTCTGTCGGGGTGTTCCACGGCTGTGGAAGTGTACGGACCCGTGGTTTTGGTGATTTTTCAAAGGCTTTTGAGAATTACGGCCACTGTAGCTATGACGACCGTAATTTAGACCGTGGAACCTTCTGTAAAGCTTCAAAGTCCAAATTTCTTTGCCCTTCTTCGACATCATTCTCCCTTTCTCCTTTTCCATCGATCCTACAACCAAAAACACGAACATACCGGAAGAAATCGAGGCAAAATAAAGCGAAAACGTCTATTATAAGCTAAACTATGAATCGAAAATAAAAACAAGAATGCAATACCTTGGGTTGCCTCCCAAGAAGCGCTTTGTTTAAGGTCCGTAGCTAGACCAAACTCGCACTTATTCGAGCGCGGTAGGCGCAAACTCCTCAGCTTGGAGTTCCGGTGTGTACTTCTTGAGTCGTTGACCGTTCACCTTAAAACTTCCGCTAGCTTCACCCCATACTTCAACTGCACCATGGGAGAAAATACGTTTGATTAGAAAAGGTCCGGTCCAACGGGATTTAAGCTTACCTGGAAAGAGGCGAAGTCTTGAATTGAAGAGGAGAACTTGATCTCCTTCTTTGAAGTCCTTTGGAATGATATGCTTATCATGCCAACGCTTTGCTCTTTCCTTGTAGATCTTAGCGTTTTCATAGGCGTTCAAGCGAAGTTCATCCAGCTTGTTGATGTCTAGGAGACGCTTCTCTCCCGCTTCTTTCATGCCGAAATTCAGCCACTTGATAGCCCAAAACGCTTTGTGCTCCAGCTCTACCGGCAAATGACAAGACTTCCCATACACAAGGTTGTATGGTGTGGTTCCTATGGGAGTCTTGTATGCAGTCCGGTACGCCCATAATGCATCATCTAGTTTCAAGGACCAATCCTTCCTAGTCCTTGAAACCGTCTTCTCTAGAATTCCCTTGATCTCCCTATTTGAGATCTCAACTTGTCCGCTCGTTTGTGGATGGTAAGGGGTGGCGATCTTGTGAGTAACCCCATACTTAGCTAGAAGAGCTTCAAAGCGACGGGCTATGAAGTGAGAACCTCCATCACTAATGATTGTCCTTGGTGTTCCAAATCGCGGAAAGATGGTCTTGTTGAAGAACTTAACCACCACCATGGCATCATTTGTGGGAGAGGCAATTGCTTCCATCCATCTAGAAACGTAGTCTACCGCCAATAGTATGTATTGGTTTCCACAAGAAGATGGGAATGGTCCCATGAAATCGACTCCCCAAACGTCGAAAATCTCCACCTCTTGGATGTTGTTGAGGGGCATCTCGTTCCTTCTAGAAATATTGCCTGTTCTTTGACAAGCATCGCAGCAAGAGACAAAGGATTGCACATCTCTAAATAAAGTAGGCCAATAAAATCCAGATTGCAATACCTTTGCGCTAGTCTTGTTCGAACTAGCGTGTCCTCCACAAGGTAGTGAATGACAATGGCGGATGACACTTTGCATCTCATCTTCCGGCACACATCGCCGAATGATGCCATCCGGACCTCTCTTGAAGAGGAGAGGCTCGTTCCAATAGTATTCCCGGACGTCCTTAAAGAACTTCTTCCTTTGTGCGTAGGATAGTCCGGGCGGTATCTCCTGGCAAACCAAATAGTTAACAAAATCAGCAAACCATGGTTCGTTACCTTTGGAGATCTCGTTGATGCACTCCTCTATGATGTGTAGGTGTTCGTCCGGAAAGGAGTCATCAATGGGTAGATGGTCGTCCTCTAGATGTGTTAGACGGCTCAAATGATCCGCAACAGAATTTTATGAACCTTTCTTGTCGCGGAACTCTAGATCGAATTCTTGTAGGAGAAGAATCCATCTAATTAGCCTTGGCTTCGCGTCTTTCTTCGCAAGGAGGTACCGGATCGTAGCATGATCCGTGTAGACAATCACCTTTGCACCTACAAGATAAGAGCGAAACTTGTCAATAGCGTAGACAATGGCTAGAAACTCTTTTTCTATAGTGGCGTAGTTGAGCTGAGCTTCGTCTAGCGTCTTGCTAGTGTAGTATATGGCATGGGTTCGCCCTTCCTTTCGTTGTCCAAGAACAGCTCCAATAGCTACGTCACTAGCATCGCACATAATCTCGAAGGGGAGAGTCCAATCCGGGGGTTGGATAATAGGTGCTGAGATTAGAGCTTGCCGAATGGTGTTAAACGCATCTAAACATTCCTGCGAAAACTCAAAAACCGCATCCTTCATCAATAGATTAGTGAGAGGTTTTGATATCTTAGAAAAGTCCTTAATGAAGCGTCTATAAAATCCAGCATGTCCTAGGAAACTTCTTATCCCTTTCACCGAAATTGGGGGAGGAAGTTTCTCTATGGTCTCTATCTTAGCTTTGTCTACCTCTATCCCTCTACTAGAGACTAAGTGACCTAATACGATTCCTTCCTTAACCATGAATTGACACTTCTCCCAATTAAGAACTAGGTTAGTGTCTTCACAACGTTGTAAAACAAGAGAAAGATTAGAAAGACAATCGTTAAAAGAAGAACCGTATACAGAGAAGTCGTCCATGAAGACTTCCATGATCTCCTCTACATACTCGGAGAAGATGGCCATCATGCACCGTTGAAAGGTGGCTGGGGCGTTGCAAAGCCCGAACGGCATTCTCCTATAAGCGAACGTACCCCAAGGGCACGTGAATGTGGTCTTCTCCTGATCGTCCGGATGTATCGGAATCTGAAAGAAACCACTATAACCGTCAAGGTAGCAGAAATGTGAATATTGTGCTAACCTTTCAAGCATTTGATCGATGAATGGCAATGGAAAGTGATCCTTCCGCGTTGCGTTGTTGAGCTTGCGGTAGTCTATGCACATTCGCCATCCAGTCACGGTTCGGGTAGGAATGAGTTCGTTGTTCTTGTTGGTGATGACCGTCATTCCTCCTTTCTTCGGAACTACTTGAACTGGACTCACCCATTTGCTATCGGAGATAGGATAGATGATACCTGCATCAAGAAGTTTAAGAATTTCCTTCTTGACAACCTCCTTCATGGTCGGATTCAACCGCCTTTGAGGTTGTCTTGAAGTTCTAAAATCCTCCTCCATTAGTATCTTATGCATACATAGGGAGGGTTTAATTCCTACTAAGTCCTCGATAGTGTAGCCTATGGCTTTTCTATGTTTCCTAAGGACTATCATGAGCTGTTCATGTTCATCTATGCTTAGTTCGGAGCTAACAATGACCGGAAAGGTAGAATTAGATCCAAGAAAAGCGTACCTTAGATGAGTAGGAAGTGGTTTGAGTTCCATCACTTTCGGAGCTTCCAATGGTCCTTGAGGGGCATCCGACGTTTCCTTAGAAGTTTCTAAGGTTGTTGAGTGGTTTGGAGAAGAATCAAAAGAAGTTAAAGAAGTAAGCCGATCACCCTCTTCCACGGTCAGAATTACGGCCTCTCTATGTGTTCCACGGCCGTGTAATCTTCTGGAATGGAGGTCGATTTTGGTTGTGAAATCCACGGTCGTGGAATACAGGGTATGACCGTGGATTCTTACATTCTCAGCCTCATCGTGGAGTTTTTCAAATTCCACTTCATGCATCTCTTCTTGTGCTTCTAAGGCTTCAATTTCCTCTTTGCACTCTTCTTCTTCCCCTACATTGGTTAGACTCATAGTGATAACTTTTTGTAAAGGATCGTTAAAGAGAATCGCACTTACCTCCTCCCTAGACAAACCTTCTTCATCTTGGATATCGTAAATATCCTCATCAAAGATTGGCTCCTTTACTAGAGTGGAAAGAACGAACTCTACCTTCTCTTCTCCAATATCAAAAGCGAGTCTCCCATTCTTGCAATCGACCATGCAGCCGGAAGTTGCAAGAAACGGTCTTCCGAGTATAATCGGGACCGGACTATCTGCAGGAATGTCAAGCACGACAAAGTCAATGGGGACAAAGAATTTACCTAGCTTGACCGGGACGTCTTCTACGATACCGACGGGGTGAGTGATGGATCGATCCGCCATGTATAACGTCATCTTGACCGGTTTAGGATCGCCTAAACCGATCTTCCTACATAATGCAAGTGGTATGATGCTCACACTTGCTCCCAAGTCACATAAAGCGTCGTATGTGACATCTTCCACTCCAATGGGAATGCAAAATGACCCCGGATCCTTCAACTTTGGGGGCATTTTCTCCTTCATAGTCTTGATGAGATCCGAAGAATCCGAACTCATCTTGACCTCACCGAAATCTTCTAGCTTCCTCTTGTTAGAGAGAAGCTCCTTCAAGAACTTGCCATAAGCCGGCATACCTACAATAGCATCAATGAAGGGTATATTAATATGCAGCTTGCTCATGAGTTCTATGAACTTACCGAATTGTTTGTCTAGGCGCGCTCGCGCTCTAGATTGAGGGAACGGTAGGGGAGGTTTGTAAGCTGGAGGAGGAACATAGACATCTTCCTTCTCCTTCCCCTTTCCTTTGTCCTTCTCTACGGGGACTTCAACGAACGTAGGCTGCGGATCGGTGGTAGTCATTCCGCTCCTAGTTGTAATCGCCATTACCCTTCCCTTAGGGTTGTCCTCCGTCTTTCCTGGAAGTTTCCCTTGATTTCTAGGAACTTCCTCCGCGTGGTTGAACAATTGGTTTTCCAAAACTTTTTGAGCTTTGTCAACCTTAGAGACTTGATCATCAACCTTGATGAGGCGGTTCTCCAACCCTTGAAGCTTTCCCAAGATTGTTTCCAACATGGGATCGGACTTCTCCTTTCCCGTATTGTTTCCTCCATTAGATGATTGCCCCTGGCTTTTCAAAGGAGTAGAGGAAGAGGAAGGTGGAGTTAGCGAACTAGAATTGGAAGGATAGGAGTTACCGGAATTTTGTTGATTGGAGCGCCAATTGTTGTTGTTTGAACCCCGATTGTTGTTCCAATTGTTGTTGTTCCGGTTGTTGGTGTTTCCATTCCAATTGTTACTCCGGTTATTGTTCCGGTTGTTGTTGTTGCGGTTGGTGTTATCACCGCCATTGTTGTTGCCCAAATAGCCAACATCCTTCTCTTGTTGCTTTGGGAAGTTGGTCTTGATAGTCTCCTTCAACTCTTTGATCTCATTGTTGAGGGAGAAAATCTGATTTTGAGCTTCATGTGTGAGCTTCGCTCCTTGCTCCACACGATTTCCCTCCGCTTTCCGGTGGGAATACTTCTCTATGACTCTTGCTTGCTTCTCAATGAAGTCCCAAGCGTCATCTTCTCTCATGTCCATGAATGTTCCGCATGAGAGGGATTGGAGGTTGAATTGCGTTCTCGCATCCAGCCCTTTGTAGTAGATTTCCAGCAAGGCAAGCTTGGATATGCCATGATGAGGGAAATCCAAGAGTAAATCCTGAAACCTTTCCCATGATTGAAACAAACTTTCGTTAGGTCTCATGGAAAAAGCATTAATCTTACCTCTAAGTTCCTCCGTTTTGGAGGGCGGAAAGAATTTGGTGAGAAACTCCGCGGAAAGGTCTTCCCACGTGTCTAGCTTCCCATTGGGAAGAGCTTGATACCATGACAACGCTTTCCCTTTCAAAGAGAAAAAGAAAGGTTTGAGCTTATAGCTGTTGGTAGTAGCGTTCTTCGGTCTCATTGTCTCCATCATACACTCAAAGTTTTGCAAGTGTTGGTGTGGAGATTCAGCACTTGTACCGCCAAATTGGCTTTGGCGAACAAGAGTGATAACTTGAGGGTTAAAGCTAAACCCTTGCATATCTTCAGCATCAAAATTCACACCCAAGCGGCGCGGTTGTTGTGTTGGATCCATCCGCTGGCCAAGAGTTCTTGGCTCATTATCCACACGTTCGACTCTCGCATTCCTAGATGGAACGCGGCGATTAGCAGCTCCTTGTGGATGGAAAGGATTCATATTGATCGTGGGATCAATCTCTTCTAATGGTGGCATGGAAGAGTCACTATCATCAACGGATGAGTGGCTTCTTCTTCTAGACCTTGATCCCCTTCTTGAGGACTTCTTGACTACCTTATTCTCAAGGTCGCTCATCTTTATCCTCATTTGGAAGATCATGTCTTGCAGACCGTTAACTTGAGATTGATGACGATCCATCTCATCCTGGCGGAGAGTCTCATTCCATCGGAGTTGAGCTTCCTTCTCCGCCAACTCCGTTTGAAGATCACGTTCGTGTTCTTCGGCCATCTTCTTTTCCTTGCGCTTTTGCCTCAAGGTTTTCTCTAGCTCTTGATCAAGAGGTAAGAGATCTTCGGTGTTCCTAGACCTGCGCATGCACTCAAAGAGATATCAAATAACGAGAGCAAGCTCCCAAGCTTGACAACCGGCTACCGGAATCGGTCTAAACCAAATCCCCGGCAACGGCGCCAAAAACTTGTTCGCCCCTAGAGGTGTGTGCAAATAAGTTTTAAATTTATAAAACTAGAATCAAGCAGCGAACCCGCAGTGTACGGATCGATATAGTTAAGCAAGAATTCCAGAGTATCGAACACAGGGATTTGGGGAAAACGAACTCGATTGCAGGTTATCAAGCAAGTAAGTATAGGAGTTTTGCAAATTATTGGGGAAACAACAATCCTAAAGATCCAGGTATCCAGCTGTGGCAATCGATTCAAGATATACTTAATGATGTAAAGACAGAGTAGAGATATGCAAAGGTATACTAATGTAAGGTAATCGTACGGTGAAGTTCCAAAAACCTTATATAACTCACCTACAAGGCACTCTCTATACAGGTTGTTGAGGCTCAATATAGAAGGATTCTAAAGGCAAGAATTAGTGTCAAATACCCAAACTTATAACCCAAGGATCAAGATTAACTTAACCAATTGAGGTTGTGACACTCACAATCGAGGTAGAGGTTGTTGAGGCTTCACTACCACCTAGAAAAGACAAGTCTAAACTAAGCTAAAGCCAATCTTTAACTTTAGATTAAAGTAAAAGCAGGTTCGTAGACTTAAGGGAAATCACGGTTAGTTCTTGAGGTTCCACGGCCGTGGACTCAAGAACAGCCCGTAATTTAGGGTTGTCGGCGATAATTCTCTAACTCTCAGGGTCTAATCTATTTGCGATCGATCTATCATCATCTAAGCCACAACTATCAACCCTTCACCTTAGAATTGTTAAGGGTTTTTAGCCAATAACAGTCATATTGATATCAATTCAAGAATTAAAAGATAAAAAGATGAAAACTTTCAAGAACTTTCAATAATCTTCAATTCAATCTCAAAGTCACAAAGAGAACAGGCAATATCAAAAGATTCACAATAGAACAAGTAATCGTAATCCTAGGAAAGAAAAGAAAACGGGATGTCAATCCGTTTTCCAAATCAAACCTAATCAAGAAGAGAGATCTTCTTGCAAAATCTTCCAAGAGCTTCGATCTTCCGCAAATCCAGAGATCCCAACAACAATCTCCGCCAAAAGTGCGAGATTAGCGAAATTCCCAACACGAACTTCGATCTCTTCAAAGAGATGTCAATTGCTTCCAAGCAAGCTAAGCAAAGCGTCTCCGTGTCTAAGCGGCGATGAATGAGGGTAAAACGGAGTAGCCAAGGTGACGGAATCTTGCTTCGTCCGTCTTTTTATAGTGTAGGGCAAAATGTCGGCCCGGCCCAATCTTTAAAAGATCGTGGCTTCAAAGTGTGGCGAAAAGATTCGCCAAGATCACGGTCGTGGAAGTGTTCCATGACCGTAATTTAGAGCGTGGAAACAAATACGGTTTGCAACATATGTTCCACGGCCGTGTAATCCCCTGGAATGAACATGAATTTCTGACTCCAAATCCACGGCCGTAATTCTGAACGTGGTTTGTGATACCTCCGTATTTTAGGGCGTGGTTTAGGGCAAGAACGTGACTCGTCCCTAAACTCGTGCATTCCTCAAGCTAAGACTCCAAATTGCTTCCAAAGAACGTTCCTAATCCATGGATATATCAACTCAACTCTCCTTTGCTCGATTCCGTTCGGAAATAGCTCCAAATCACCTATAATCAACATAGAACTAGTGTAGACATCCATATCGACAATATAGGTAATACTAGCTCACATATGCATAAAGTTCAATCAAAGACTATCAATATGAATCAAATACGTTTAGAAAACGTGCCTAAAATATCACAATATTTCATGCTAACAATACACACTCAAACTCACGAAGGCATAATGTCTCAGCAAATTACAATCTCACTTGTGCTAGCACAACAAGATCTAATAACATCACACACCACATTCTAGCACGAAAAACAATGAACACATAATATCACATAAGCACATAAACTCACCAAGATATCACTAAGACTCATTCGTCTATCATACATATGCAACTATCTCTGCATAAAACTCTAGATAGTTCCTTCTAATACTATCCTCTGTCTCCCATGTGACCTCATCGGCTCCCCGTCCGGACCACTGTATCATTAACATCGGAATGTCCTTCGAGCGCAAGCGTATCGTACTCCGCTCTTGAACAACTACTGGATGCTCAACAAACGTGTGGTCCGGATCAACCACTAAGTCCTCATAACTGATAATGTGTATCGGATCTGGTATATACTTCCTCGGTTAAGACACGTAAAAGACTGGGTGATCACCCTCTAGTCTGACTGGCAACGCGAGTCGGTATGCTACCTCTCCAACTCGCTCCAAAATCTCAAAAGGTCCGACATATCGGGGAAAATCCCCCTTTATGCCGAATTGTCTAACGCCTCGCGTTGATGACACTCTCAACCAAACATGAGCGCCAACACTGAACTCTAGAGGCCGACGCCTCTTGTTTACATATGACTTCTAGCGGCTCTGTGCGGCCAGCATCCGCTCTCGAATCAATTTCACTCGAGCAATATCATCCTGTATCTGCTCAGGAGCTATACCACTAACACTACTCGGCTCATTCCAACACAAAGGCGTACAACAACTCCGTCCATAAAATGTCTCATAAGGAGCCATTTTGATGGACGCATTCCACTTGGAATGCGGCGATCAGGATGTGCTATTACTCCATCCCCCGGATTTGGGGTGTTACAGCTTGGGATATGTTTTGATGTAGGGGGGTAGGGTCATCACTTATACGGAGTACGAGACGCTCGACAACTCCATCCATAAAACGTCTCATAAGTGATGACCCTACCCCTATACTTCAGGGCGTGTACCATTTCAGCCAACTCTAGTTCATGAGTCGGGTAGTTAACAGAAATGAATAAGAATGAAGTAATAACACATCCTGATCGACGCATTCCAGCTCTTGTCATCTATGAATACCACCACAAACTGATCCAAGAAGTCGATGAAGATGTCGTTCATCAACTCCATAAAGACGGAAGGCGTATTTGTGAGCCCGAACCTTAGATCTATCCTAGAGAACACAATAACTCCCTACAGATGATCCATCAAGTCGTCAATACGGGGTAGCGCATACTTTTTCTTGATGGTCACCTTGTTCAACTCTCGGTAATCGATGCACAACCTCATCGATCCGTCCCTCTTCCTCACAAAAAGTATCGGCGCACCCCACGGGAAACGCTAGGGAAGATAAAAACCCTTCTTTGTTAACTTCTCGAGTTGCCTCTTCAACTCCAATAACTCGGTAGGCGCCATATGGAATGGTGCCTTCAAGATCGGTCTCACCACGGGCTCTAACTCTGTGCCAAAATCCACACTAATTTATGACGGTAAGATGGATTGCTCGTTGAATACGTCATTAAACTCGCACATGACGGGGATATCCTTTAATGTCGGATTCTCACGTTCCTTCATGGCATAACACCAAAAGGCCTCACATCCCTGTCCAATCAGTCTTGCAGCACGAACTTTGCTGATAATAATACCGGTCTTTCCGAGTTCCTAACCTCAGAATATCTTTATTTGACCTGCCTCGGTAGTGACCATCACGGTCCGCCTACTGAGATCATAAAACCACATCATGTTTGTCCATCCAATTCATCCCTAAAATGACTTCTTCATGTACTAAATACATGACAAAGAAGTCCACAAGCCAATCACAATTTTGCAAATGAATGGGACAATCGTGTATCTCGCGGGTACCTCTAACCTTACCTCCATCGAGTAACCCTATAATAAAGGGTATCCCCTCTATAGTATCTAAGGCCAAACACCCAACACATGCATCATAAATAAATGAGTGCGTAGCACCCGTATCAAAAAGTACTCTAACAAGTAAACCATTAATCTGAATGGTACATGTAGTAGCTGGCACTACCGGCTCTTCAACGCTCCTTTGCTAAAAAACTCGAGCATGTGCTCCTCTCGTACCATTGGAACCTGATGACATGAATTATGACCTTAGTTTAGGGATGCATTTATATAGATTTCCCCTTTGTTTTGCATGCATAGGCATATATTCACAGCAGTTGTGTTGATATTCTTCTACTTTGCAGAATTAGAGGTCTACACGCAGTTTTGTTGCAACTGTAGGAAATAAGACACATTCTGGAGCAAAAGGGAGCATAAGATAAGGAGTCAGGAAAGAGCATATTAGAGATGCATTAAGGAGAAGATGAAGATCAAGGATTAGAAGGAAAGAAGATTCATTTGGAAAAGAAGCAAAGAACATAAGAAAGTACGTAAAAATAGAGAAATCTTGGTTGAAGAGATACTATCTCGGCCGAGATTTTCTCCGGGCCCGACCAAGATTTTATTCGAAAACAGCCCGCGGCCCAAAGTTAAAACCCTAATTTTATCATTATCACGACTCAACAATAAGGGTTTTAGGACGACTTTTTAGACGGTTTTCTGAAAGATTGTAGAGTCCGACTTCGCAGCAAGTACGAAAGGGTGAAAGATTGATAGAAGGAAGAAGATCGAAGGGTTGAATATTTACATTGATTGCCTTGA
The DNA here is from genome assembly GCA_033239125.1 of Fagopyrum homotropicum. NCBI lineage: Eukaryota > Viridiplantae > Streptophyta > Magnoliopsida > Caryophyllales > Polygonaceae > Fagopyrum > Fagopyrum homotropicum. The sequence continues at coordinate 88,893,425 of BSWB01000006.1, forward strand.
GGTTTTGTGAGTTATTTTTGGAAGGATATCTTAAGTTTTCATTTTTTTTTATTGCATTGAAAGATTGAACCTTTATTGTTGCTTTGGATTGGTTTAGGAAATTAAAGATTGTTGAGTTAAGTTTTATTTGGTTTTCTTGGTTTATGCATTATTTGAATTCATATAACTTCTTTGTTTCAAATATGATGATTGTTGGCTATAATCCTTGCGATTCTAGAGTGACTAGTTGATGGTTGTGGTTTAGATGATGATAGAATGACCCTTTGAGTTAGATTGGATATTGAAGGTTGAGTTTCACCTACGTAGTTGCCGATCTCGGATGTTCCAGGAATCTCGGCCGAGATTTGAGTATGAACAATCCGAGATTTGCTTCCGTTTACTTGTTCATGTCTTATCCTTAAGCCTAGGTCATAGTTTGCCCAAATCCTAGTCATTGTTGAGAGCTTTATACCCTTAGATACCTTTAAGGCTTATGCTTGAGGATAGGAAGAGACTTACCAGGTGATTCCTTTCTTGAGTTCCGACGATGACGTTTTCTAGCTAACAAAGGTTTATCCTTTGTTAGGTTTGAGGGTGCTGTTCACTACAAGAGGTGTGTGCAAGCTTTAATATTTATACCAAGAATAGTTGTAAATAGCGAACCCGCAGTGTACGGATCGATTGTAATAAAAGCAAGAATTCCAGGGTGGAACACAAGGACTATGGTGAAACAAAGATCGGTAATTCAAGTTGTCAATAAAACACAAGCAACAAAACAAAGATATCAAAGATGCAATAACTAGGTAAAGAAAATGAGGATTCTAGAGATTAAAGCATCCAATTGTGGTTCCGACTCAAGATCTCAAAGGATAACGTGGACAAAGCTGAGGTTTGCAAAGGGAAGGTGTTTCTAATGTGGGAATAGATCACCGGGTAAGTCTCACTACTCACTATCCCAAACCAAAGATCCTCTCACCGGGTAAGTCTCAAGGTATTAAGGAAAGGAACTATAATCTCAAACCAACACACCACCCAAGGGGATAGAATCAACCTTTACTGGGTAAGTCTCAGGCTAACTCTCAAAGATGGGATGAAGGCACACTCAAACCCCAATAAAGGATAAACCTTTATTACCTACACTCATGATCTTGGGTAAACAAACAAAGGAATCACCGGGTAAGTCTTATCCTAGGCTTGCGTTGGACCAAGAAAGGTATAACAAGGATAGGATTTGGCAAACTGAAACCTCAACTCAGATAAGGATCAGGAAAGGTCTCGCCTCGCTCAGTTTATGTGCCATCTCGGTCGAGATGTTCAACAGTTGACCGAGGTGTTCGTCGGTTAAGGTAAAGGCTCGAGCTTTCAGGGTCCACTGGGGTAAAGACTCATTCTTTCATCGTCTTTCCTACAACTTTTAGCCAATCACCCTAGAATCGCATAAAAAACTTAGCCAACAATCATCATGATAACAATAATCAAATATATGAGAAAGGAATCAATATTCAAAAAGAAAACCTTAACACAAAAGTCTCAATAACTGAATCAAACAATCAAACAAACAATCAGCGTTCCTCAATCACAAATCAGAAAAAACAACATAACCAAACCAACTAAGAAAATCTTACAAACTTCCTTCAAACTAGCTTCCTTCCTTGAACTTCAACCTTCAAAACTTCCTTCAACTCTTCCTTCAAACTAGCTTCCTTTCTTGAACTTCAATCTTCAGCGTTCCTCAATCTCGTGTCCCGTCAGCACTTCGCCTCGGTCCAGTCGATCTTGAAGATCACCTCGGCCGAGGTGGTATTGTAGCGAACCGAGGTGAAGTCTCAACTGAGCTTCAATCTCTCTAATTTGGTCCAAAATCAATCTTCCATCTCATTTCCATGCTTCCTGAACTCCTTAATCCTCCATAATGTAGTTCCAATGACTCCTCAACTTCCTTAGCTCTATTTCGGTCCAAACGTGCTATTTTCCCTACAATCACAACGAAACTAGGTATAGACCTCGATTCTCGCAAAGGTAGACAAAACAACATAATGATCAAAGAGTATACATCTATACATGCAGATTTATGAAGATAAAATGTCCAAACCAATCCGAAAATAAAGCCAAACAGTTATCAAAAGAGGAAACATATACCGAAAAGTGATCCATGAATACCTCCATGATCTCCTCTATATGCTCGAAAAATATAGCCATCATACAACATTGAAAAGTAGCAGGTGCGCTACACAATCCGAATGGAATCCTCCGATAAGCGAACGTTCCCCATGGACAAGTGAAAGTGGTCTTCTCTTGATCATCCAAATTGATAGGAATCTGAAAGAAGCCACTATAACCATCTAAATAGCAAAAATGGGAGTGTTGAGCTAACCGTTCAAGCATTTGGTCGATGAAGGGAAGCGGGAAATGGTCCTTTCGAGTGGCTACTTCAGCTTCCTACAATCAATGCACATCCTCCAGCCCGTAACGGTCCTAGTTGGAATTAACTCGTTGTTCTTATTTGTCACAACGGTCATCCCTCCTTTCTTGGGAACTACATGCACCAGACTCACCCATTTGCTATCCGATATGGGAAATATGATACCTGCATCCAAAAACTTAAGAATCTCCTTCTTCACAACCTCTTTCATGATCGGATTTATCCATCTTTGAGGTTCCCGTGAAGTCTTATGATCGTCTTCCATTAGTATCTTATGCATACAAAAAGAAGGCTTAATACCAACAAGATCATCAATAGTATAACCCAAAGCCTTTCTATGCTTCTTCAGAGCATGCATCAGTTTAGACAATTCAATTTCAGAAAGAGAAGTACTAACAATAACGAGATAAGTAGAATCCGGACCAAGGAAAGCATACCTCAAGTGACTCGGAAATGGTTTAACTCCAGGACTGGGGGTGCTTTCTGAGGTGGATCTGTGCTTTCTCCTTCCAGTGAAGTGGACTTAGATCGAAGAACTGGACTAATTGAAGTCTCAGTTGACATCATCTCGCTCGATGTCTCGGTCGGGGTCCGAGGTGGGTGACCAAGATGTTCTTTTGATAAGAGCACCTCGCTTGGTCCAGAAAGTGTCTCGGTCAAGGAACTAGAACTGGGACCGAAACCTAACGTGCTTTTCTTCTCCTAAATCAGTTTACCAAATCTAGCTCCTGGATCCGCTTCCAATGATTCCAAGCTTTGCACATCGGCATCACAAAAGGCATCTATACCTTCCTCTGTCATACTAAAACTCAACTTTCTCAAGAGAATCTTTAATAAGGATAGATCTCACCAATTCTCAAGAATCTTCTTCATCATAGATGTTGAAAATGTCATCTTCTAGCGGCTCTCCCTTCATTGCAGTCAGTAATGCAAACTCCACATGATTGCCACCAATGTTGAACTTCAACTTGGCGTTCTTACAATAAATGTTGCAACCCGAAGTTGCTAGAAATGGTCTCCCGAGAATGATAGCAATGAGATAATCTGCGGGAATGTCAAGCACAACAAAGTCTATAGGTATGTAAAAGTTACTTAACTTGATGGGAACGTCCTCCAAGATACCAATGAGATGGGTAATGGAGCGATTCGCCATGTATAATGTCATCTTGACGGGCTTGGGCTCTCCAAGTCCGACTTTCTCACAAAGCTCCAGCGGAATGATGCTTACGTTGGCTCCTAGATCACATAATGCATCATAAGTGACATCCCCAACTTGAATGGGAATGCAAAATGAACCGGAATCTCTCAATTTAGGTGGCATCTTCTCCTTCATGATTTGAATGAGCTCCGAAGATCTAGAGGCCATCCTTACTTCACCAAAATACTCCAGCTTTCTCTTCCTTGATAAGATCTCTTTCAGAAACTTCCCATAGGCGGGCATTCCTAAGATAACATCAATGAAAGGAATGTTAGTATGTAGCTTATTCATAAGGTCTAGAAACTTACCAAAGTGCTTGTCTAGATGTGCCCGCGCCCTTGACTGAGGGAAAGGGAGTGGTGGTTTATAAGCAGGAGGTGAAACATAAACTTTAGATTTTTCTTTCGCTTTCTAGGGCTCCATCTGGGTTGGCACCTCGACCAAGGTGTTCCTCATCTGATTGGGCATCGACCGAGGTACTAGATCTATAGTCTTCAATCCACTGTGTGTTGTAATTGCCATGATCTGTCCATTTGGGTTGCTTTTTGTCCTTCCTTGAAGCTTCCCTGGATCTCTTGGTGCTTCATTCGCCTTGTTGAAAAATTGTTTTTCTAAGGCTTTTTGTGCCTTCGAAAATGAACTCATAGATGTTTTCATAGCGCTAAGCCTGATCAATATTGCCTCCAACACAGCGTCCGGTTTCTTGGGTGGCTGGGACGAGCTTGATGCAGGCTCTTGGCTTCTCAATGGAGTAGAAGAAGAAGAAGAGGGAGCATTAAGAGCATTTTCGGCATGAGAATAAGGGTTACCGGAATTTTGTTGATTTGATCTCCATTGGTTGTTGGAGTGTTTGTTGTTGTTGTTGTAATTGTTGTTCCGCGGCCCTTGATAGTTATTTCTTCCTTGGTATCCAGAATCTTGCTCCTTCTTGCCTTGAGCCATTAGAAGCTCCTTCAATGCCTTCACTTCATTGTTGAGCGAGGTGAGTTGAGCTACATTTGATGATGTATCTTGAAAGCTAACTATCCTTGCTCCATCTTCAACTCGTTGATGGGAGTATTTCTCCATGTGTAAAGCTTGCTTTTCTATGAAATCCCAAGCTTAATCTTTCGGCATATCCATGAAAGTGCTGGCGAAAAGTAATTGGAGCTTGAATTGAGTGTCTCCATCCAAATCCTTGAAGTATATCTCCACAACTCGATCTTTGGAATCCCATGATGAGGGCAATCCAACAAAAGGTCCTTGAATCTCTCCCATGACTTAGACAAACTTTCTTTGTCTTTCATTATAAAAGCATTGATGTTGCCCCTCAATTCAGAGGTCTTTGATTGGGGAAAGAACTTAGTAAGAAACTCCGTCGTCATCTCTTCCCAAGTGTTAATTTTTCCAGCCGGAAGAGATTGATACCAAGCAAGCACCTTGTCTTTCAAAGAGAAGTAGAAAGACCTCAACTTATAATTGTTATTCTCCACTCTTGATGGTCTCAAAGTCTCCATTAGAATCTCGTAGTTTTGTAAATGCTGATGTGGAGATTCTCTCTCCAAACCTCCAAATTGACATTGTCGAATCATGGTTACAACTTGAGGTCTAAGTTCATAATCATGCTCAACCGAATCACCTAGGTTGACTCCTGGACGCCTCACTTGCTGATTGGGATCCATCCTCTGACCTAGGGTTCGTGGAACTCCAGTAAAAAGAACATCTCGGACTGGCATCCGAGGTGGTGGGTGCATCTCGGCCAGTGCAACTAGGACTGGGTCTTGCCTCGGTCGAGCATCTGGGATCGGTCGAGGTAAAAACCGAGCCCTTAAATCGGCCATATCAGCTTCAATTCCTTCAGTTTGCGCGAGTCTCGTCCCTCCCCCTCTCTCTCTCTCTCTCTCTCTCTCTCTCTCTCGTTACAATTCTTCTTTACTGAGGCGCAGTTGTTCCAATGCCTCCTTGAATTCGGCTTCAAGATCGCGATTGTCTTGATTGACCATCTTAGCTTCTTTCAATCTTATTTTGTAGGTCTTTTCTAGTTCGGGATCGTAAAGAAATATTTTCTTTCCAGCACGAGTTCTTTGCATAAACTTAAGGAAATATCATGCGAAATCACTCAAGTAAAGTGGTCAAAAGCAACAAGTGCAATAGCCCCGAAAGACAACCGAAACCGAATTTGGTCTTGACCAAGTCCCCGACAACGGTGCCAAAAACTTATTCGCTCCAAGAGGTGTGCACAAGCTTTAATATTTATACCAAGAATAATTGCAAATAGCAAACCCGTAGTGTACGGATCGATTGTAATAAAAGCAAGAATTCCAGGGTGGAACACAAGGACTATGGTGAAACAAAGATCGGTAATTCAAGTTGTCAATAAAACACAAGAAACAAAACAAAGATATCAAAGATGATGCAATAACCAGGTAAAGAAAATGCGGGTTCTAGAGATTAAAGCATCCAATTGTGGTTCCGACTCAAGATCTCAAAGGATAACGTGGACAAAGTTGAGGTTTGCAAAGGGAAGGTCTTTCTAATGTGGGAATAGATCACCGGGTAAGTCTCACTACTCACTATCCCAAACCAAAGATCCTCTCACCGGGTAAGTCTCAAGGTATTAAGGAAAGGAACTATAATGTCAAACCAACACACCACCCAAGGGGATAGAATCAACCTTTACTGGGTAAGTCTCAGGCTAACTCTCAAAGATGGGATGAAGGCACACTCAAATCCCAATAAAGGATAAACCTTTATTACCTACACTCATGATCTTGGGTAAACAAACAAAGGAATCACCGGGTAAGTCTCATCCTAGGCTTGCGTTGGACCAGGAAAGGTATAACAAGGATAGGATTTGGCAAACTGAAACCTCAACTCAGATAAGGATCAGGAAAGGTCTCGCCTCGGTCAGTTATGTACCATCTCGGTCGAGATGTTCCACAATTGACCGAGGTGTTCGTCGGTTAAGGTAAAGGCTCGAGCTTTCAAGGTCCACTACGGTAAAGGCTCATTCTTTTATCGTCTTTCCCACAACTTTCATCCAATCGCCCTAGAATCGCATAAAGAACTTAGCCAACAATCATCATGATAACAATAATCAAATATATGAGAAAGGAATCAATATTCAAACAAGAAAACCTTAACATAAAGGTCTCAATAACTGAATCAAACAATCAAACAAACAATCAGCGTTCCTCAATCACGAATCAGAAAAGACTACAAAACCAAACCAACTAAGAAAATCTTACAAACTTCCTTCAAACTCCTTCAAACTAGCTTCCTTCCTTGAACTTCAACCTTCAAAACTTCCTTCAACTCTTCCTTTAACTTCAGAATAAGAGAATTGGTAATCCGAAGATGGCTGAATTCCAGAAAATCAGCCTCTATATATAGGAGAATTATCTTCCAAAGATAAAATATCTTAAAAAGATAATTTCCTTTAAAATATCTCCATATCTTCAAAAATATATCAGCCAAAAAGATATGCTTTCTTCCAGAAATCCATCAAAAAAATGTGATATTAACTTTTCAAAAATAGAAGATCTCACCCAAAGATAAAGATCTCGTGTGCCATCATCACTTCGCTCGGTCCAGTCGATCCTGAAGATCACCTCGGTCGAGGTGGTACTGTAGCCAACCGAGGTGAAGTCTCAATTGAGCTTCAATCTCTCTAATCTGGTCCAAAATCAATCTTTCATCTCAATTGATATGCTTAACAATGAAGTGAAAGCTTTGAAGGAGTTGTTGAAAGCTCAAACACAAGCGCCGCCAACACAAGCTAGATTGCCACTGAAAGAACATGATGTCAATTACATGGGAAGAGGCAACTATCATGGGCTACAGAACTTCAACAACAACAGGAATTTTCAAAGAGGAGGCGGTTGGCGTCCCGATCGTAGTCATCCCGGATTCTCGTACTCGAATCCAGATGGCGCACTTAATCTGCCCGCATCTTCCAACACTACTCCACCACAACGCAATCAAGAACCACCACCAGGATTCAATCAACCTCCCAAGGATCAAACGAAAGAAAATCCTCCTCTCAGTGTTCCTTTGCTCAAAAACTCGAGCATGTGCTCCTCTCGTATCACTGGTACCCCAACCAAGGCCTTTGCCTCTACTCGGTTTGTTGGAACCTTGAGTAGCAAGATGATCTAGGACTCGCTGCTATTGTCCCTAAGACTGATACGAAGAAGACCTTTGTCCGCCTCCTGCTACACTAGTAGGGGAAGAACCCTGCTAAGAAGAAGCCTTGCCTTGTCAGAAAAAGGTAGCCCAGTGACCTGACTTGCCATACGTGAAGCAATTCACCCGGTGCCCGCTAACACTCAAGCCGCAAATATCCAAGATCACCGTAGTTGAAGCACTGCCATCCCCTTTCCACAACCTGTGCGGCTGTGGGGTAACTCGAACGTCTCTACATTTGGCTCCGCGCAGAACCTGATTCTCCAACACTAGCATTAGTCTACCCCGTCCTCTATCTCTTCTCAAACCCTCCAGATTGAGAAGCCCTCCTATTGCCAGATTTCTCTCTCTTGTACACCGAGGCCCGATCCTGATAGTGTATCAGGGAATCACAATTAAAACTGCCATATAGGCACGGGTACTGATAGGTGATGAAATCACTATCGTATATAGGTAGTTTTAGCATGTTTTTCGAGTCTTTTGGTTGTATTGGGTTGCTACTTTGTAAATCCAGATGAAGGAGTGAAAAATGAAGATATCCAAGGATTTAGCAGCAATTGGAAGATAAAGAAGATCAAAGAAGACAACCAAGATGACCTTCTTTCGGTTAGCCGCCCTTGCGGTAGAGGAGCACCGCCCCCGCGGGGACCGATGCACCCAACGCTCCTCCTTGTGGCTCAATAGCGTCCGGAAGGCCCTTGTCACCGCCCCCACGCTAGCCTTTTCCCGCACCCGCGGTGAGACCGCCTGGAGATCTATGTCAACGCCCTTGCGCCTCATGCTTGCGGGTCTGAGAAGATCAAGAGACAATGTCACCGTGGGGGCGATGACACTAAGCCACACCTACACATCGACGACAAAAACGTTAGAAGATGAAGGTCAAGCGTTTCCAACGCATTGAAGACGCTGCCTTGCAGCACTTCCATGCCGCCCCCGCGGGTAAGGTTAAGATGGAACGTTTTGCACTAAGCCGCCCTCGCGGCTCCCATACGTCATGACTTTGGATATTTAAACCCAACATTTCCGGCCATTAAGGTGACGGTTTAGACAGCCCATTTAGTGTCCTTAGTAGTATAAATAGAGATGCTAGATTGATGTTAGAATCATCACTTTTCCCATTAAAAACCTCTCTTTTGTCATTTATCTTGTTTAATCTTTGTATGAAGTGCTAAGTCTCCTTGCTACATTGGGTAGATTGATACTTTCATAGAAGCTGGTTGTAAGTTATTTTAAATAAAAATTTTATTCAAGTCATATTTGTGTTATATTCCTAATTTCTAACTTTGTTTGCATGTTGTTTCCTACCTAGTTTGATCACCTAAGTAGTCTAAATCATATGCAAAATGCTAAGGTTAATTGGTTCCGGATTCGGGTCATTGATCCAGTAGCAAACACAATATGTATTACCGGGTTGTGAATATCTATGTGAAAACTAAATTATCAAGATTAGCAGGTTGTTTATCTTTTATGTATCTTTTTATCTTTATTTGAATGATAACTTGTTGTTTTATTTTATAGGTTTACGGATTAGCAATTTGTCAAGTAATATTAATGGCGGTTGGCTTTATATATATATAAAAGATCAATACGAGAACAAGTATTTGAATGCTTCTAAAAAGAACCAACCAAGCTGTATGAAAATGGATGTCTAACCTAGAGTATGTAAGAGATAGAATTTTTGAATCCTAATTAATGATGATTAATGTTGATTAACTTAATCATTGATAGTAATTGACACATAACTCGTGAAGAGTGCGTAAGTGATGAGTATGAGTCCCACCGTTATGTTCCCAGCGTAATTTTGGACTTATGGGGAATATTTCTCTTTTTCCCCCGGGTAATTATTTTTACCCTCCGGTGTTATTTGGAGCGTTTGGGAGCTTCAATTAATAAAAATACAGATGAGAGAAATGATCAAGACATCGGACATGTCGTAGATATGAAATAACATGGAAAGACAAAACGGCCAAAAGAGTCGGTATTTCGTTCTTAGCGGCTAAGAAAGACGGCTTAGGGATATGCATTTTCCGAGACAGTTGCGGAATCATCCATACAATATTCCAGATTTATTATTTCAGTTTCGAGAAGTTTGGAGAAGGGGTCAACTCGCCTTCGGATCGGCAAGAGGATAATTATTGACTTCGCTAAAGGATAATTATCGCCTTCGCTATAAATAGTAAAAAATTGTTTATTAATTCATTTCATTTCACGTTTCCTCGTAAAAGCTCATATTTCTCTCAACCTTCAAACTCATATCTACTCTCCGTTTCTAATCCGATTTCAATTCCGTTTGAGTTTCTGGATTCTTCTATTCATTCTCTTCTTATCGGCACCGATTTTTTGCGTTTCCGAGCAAACGGAGGTTTGGTCGATTATATATGATACCTATTTGGTTCCGTCGTTCAGATTCCGGTGGATTTGATAGTTTCCGAGCATAGCCTACATCGTTGTGATTCCAAATCTTCTTTCGGATCGTCAATCGGGTTAGTAACGGATAAGTTATGAATTTATTCATTTTTTGGATTGTGATTTGGCCTAAATTGACCTTATACTTGTCAAAATGGATGATTGAAAATTTCATTATGCTCGTTATATTATTCTGGTGATTATGGGTTGTTTGTTTGATGAAATCTGATGATAGGTGAGTTCAGAAATTGCATGCGGACAAAAAGTTATTCTGGTGAAAGTTAATTAATTAATTAATTAAAGGTTAATTAGTTAAATTAGGATTAGAATTGAGATTCAGGAATGTTGATTAGATGATACCTTGAGAGGTTTGAGGAATTGTGTGATGTTGAGTTTATGGATTGATTGTTATGATCTTTGAGGATTTTGATATTGTGGATTGTGTTATGGTTATGATCTTGCGAGATCTTGAAAACTAGGAGATGGAATCTCGTAGCTTGTGGATAGTGATTGATATTTGTGGGCCTTGTGTATCCCGCGCTGATCGTTTTATCGAGGGGAAACCGTGACGTCTGTTTAGGGCTACCTTGTGACAGGTAAGTCCTCTTGGCTTATGGATTGAAGTGATTGTACTAGTGGTGTATGTTCATATGTGTGTTGCATTGACAACCTAGCCGGACTAGGACGACCGTATATATATTTAATTGGTATAAGTGTATGATAACATGCGGTGATAACTTGTCTAGCTCAAAATTGGGCAACTAGGGGGTTCTTTGCGACCATTCCACCAGGTGGTGATGATCGACAGCAATTCCAAACCTGTGTGGTTATAGGGGACAGAGGTGAGGTAGTTTTACTCCTCGTATCACACCGAATAGTAATGTTATAACGTAATGAAGATAATAAATGGATGATGTGTGAGCATATGCATGTTATGATGTGATTATGTGATTATGTGTGCTATTACCGTTATTCTTATTCATGAATGGTTAGCAAACGGTTTTATACCGTGTTGAAGATGCTTTGGAATGTAGGAAGACTATAGAGTCATCTAGTGGGGTGATCAACCGTGGACTTCCGTACATTTAGATGGTGTATGGGTTTTTGGGATGTACATATGTATGTGGTTTTGCCATTTTGATACTCGGGTGTGGTTTTGTATGGTTTATGTTGTTTGATATTTCATTTTATAAAGGTTTGGTCTTATATTTATTTGTGCCTTATTGTAAGATCCAGTGAACTTGTTGTCAAGCTCGGGTCAGGATCCATTGTGAGGTCCTAGCCCATCACACCACGAGTCCTACGGGTTTGGGGTGTTACAAAGTTGGTATCATAGCCTTAGGTTGACAACAAGGACACTTGCAATCTGCTATAAATGTCGAATAAATAAAATAAACAGAACCTGAAAGGGGTATGACTTTGCGAAAGGAATTTGGTTTTGAAATGTGTATATAGTTGATTTGGGATAGAATGTACGGGAAGCCATCACTCATTCCGTAGATCTCAATAGTATATATATGTTCACATGGTAAGAGTTGTTTACATATGAGTCAAGATCTATATATATATATATATATATATATATATATATATATATATATATTTATATATATATATGTGTGTGTATGTGTTGGATTGTATATGTGTGATGTGGGAGTATAATATATTTATATATATATATATATACACACATACACATATACATATACATATGGTATTATGTATAGTCTTATATGTTTAGACATGTGTATACCGTAGATGGCTCGGACTAGAGCAACATCTGCAATAGGACGAGGTAGAGGTAGACAACCTCTTCCTCCTGTAGTCATAGGTCAAGGACAAGTTCCAATCGCTGATTTGTCTAGTACAGTCAGATGACTTAGATCATGTCTTGATGAGCGGACAAGAGTTCCATGCGTATATTCGACAAGTTGAGAAGGCTGCCAGGGCAGACAGACGTGCCTCGAATTTTCCAACACATGTGGGATCATCTGAGATGTCCTAGGTAGCTACTCATGTTCCTGATGTACCGGCACGCATTGCTGAGGTTGCTAGGGCTCCGGAAGAGCTGAGAGGACCACGACCGGACTCTTGGTTGAAGACTTTTCACCAAATGGGAGTAGCCCCTTTTGCAAGAAAGGTGGTCTTGGAGGTCGAGCTATGGATAAGGCATGTAGACTCAACCCTTGAGTCTATTAGATGCCTAGAGGATAGACGGATAGAGTTAGTGCAGACTCTATTCCATGATTTAGCCCAACATTGGTGGAGGACCATGCGAAGTTGAGCCACCAGCTATGACCAACTGCGGAGTATGATTAAAGAGGATATCTGCCCTGCCTCACTAAGGAGGGAAAACTACAAGATTTTGTTGAGACTGGATTCGAGGACGTCCCTATATCCGAGGCGATCAGAAAGTTCCAGGAGGAGCTGACATTACTAGTCCAGCTGCACCTCCCATGGACCAACATGTGTATGTATTCTCCCGCAGGCTGAGGGAGAGTACCCATGCCTACATGGCGGGTTTCCATTGTGATTCCCTGATAGATTATCACGATAGAGCCTTTGTTTATGAGCGGGAGCGGGCTGGTCAGAAGATAACTTCTCAAATAGAAAGGTATGAGAAGAGACAAAGAACGGGACATACCAGTGCAGGAGCATCAGGGTACGGGCAAGGCCAGACTCAGGGCCACTCGAGTTACCTAGTATCTACACAGACTTTTGAGAGAGGACGATATTGCTTCAACTACGGAGGGTCTGGGCATATGTGATCTCACTGCCCGAGGGCACTAGTGGCGTGCTTCTCTTGTGAGAAGCCAGGACATCGAGCCAGCTTTTGCCGTCACGGCGGAGCTTCATCACAACATGGTTCTTCCCTTGCTAGTGCAACAAGAGGTGGGCAGAGGCCACCTTAGCACTAGATGAAAGGACAACAGAGGGTCCCAAATCGTACCACTACTCAGGAATCTGCTCTAGAACCAAGTAGAGGGAGAGACTGTGGTGGAAACACCATTGATACCAGAGGAGCACAAGCTCGAGTGTTCCAGTTGAGGAGTGCGGAAGAGCCAACAACACCGGTTGCTACATGTACTATTCTGATTAATGGTTTACCTGTTAGAGTATTATTTGATACGGGTGCTACACACTCAATTATTTCTGATGTATGTGTTCATAGACTGACCTTAGGCACAGTAGAGGGGAGATCCTTTATTATAGGGTTACCCGATGGGGTCAAGTTAGAGGTACTCCTGAGGTACATGGTTGTCCTATACATTTAAGAAACTGTAATTTGTTAGTGGACTTATTTTTCATGCCGTTGGTGCATGAGGAGGTCATTTTGGGTATGGATTGAATGGATTGGTATAGTGCCGTGTTAGATGTTGGTAGGAGAACCGCATCGGTCTCTACCGAGTCAGGTCAAATAGAGATTTTCCGAGGTTGGGACCTTGGAAAATCTAGTATGATCATTAGCGTAGTCCGAACGGTGAGACTGATTGCACAAGGTTGTGATGCCTTCTGGTGTTATGCTATGAAGGAGGGTAAGAGTCCTGCATTAGAGGATATTCCGTGGTTTGCGAGTTCATGGATATATTTGACAAGCCATCCAGTTTTCCGCCTCAAAGGAGCGTGGATTTCAGTATAGAGGTAGAGCCGGGGACGAGACCGATCTCGAAGGCCCCATATCCTATGACGCCAATCGAGTTTTAGAGCTGAAGAAGCAACTCGAGGAATTGGCTGAGAAGGGCTTCATACGCCCTATAATATCCCCGTGGGGTGCACATGTCCTCTTCATACGGAAGAAGGGCGGATCATTACGGTTGTGTATCGACTATCGAGAGTTGAAAAAGGTGTCCATCAAGAACAAATATCCTTTTCCCCGTACGGACAATTTGTTGGATCAACTTCAAGGAGTGATTGTGTTCTCCAGGATTGACTTGCACTCTGGATATCACCAGCTGAGGGTGAGAGAGCAGGATGTGCATAAAATGGCATTTTGGACTCGGTATGGTTACTACGAGTTTGTAGTGATGCCATTTGGGTTCACGAATGTGTCCGCCGTCTTTTATGGAGTTGATGAATGACATCTTTATTGAATTCCTGGATCAGTTTGTGGTAGTCTTCATAGACGGCATCTTGGTGTACTCTTGTAGCAAAAAGGAGCACGTAGGACATTTGAGGATTGTATTACGAGTTCTGCACGATAGAGAACTGTATGTCAAGCTCTCTAAGTGCGAGTTCAGGATGCCAAAGGTAGCCTTTCTGGGTCACATTGTTTCCGACGAGGGGGCGAAGATCGAGTCTGTAGCAGCATGGACGACACCGACAAATGTCAAGGAAGACGTAGCTTCCTTGGCTTATCCGGATATTACCATAGGTTTGTGGAGGGATTCTCTATGATTGCCCGACCACTTACTAATCTATTGAGGAAGACTACCCGGTTTGTACGGTCCGAGCCGTGTAGAGTTTTGAGGAGCTGAAGAAACGTTTGACTTCTGCTCCTATTTTAGCACAACTGGAGTGCACAAATGATTTTGTGGTTTATAGTGATGCATCCAAGCTAGGCTTGGGATGTGTTTTGATGCAGCGGGGTAGAGTCATTTCCTATGCGTCTAGACAATATGAGGGGAACTACCCGACTCATGATTTGGAGTTTGCTATGGTAGTTCATGCTTTGAAGATCTAGAGGCATTACTTGTATGGAGCTACATGCCAAATCTTCAAAAACCATAGGAGTTTGAAGTATATTTTCACACAGCGGGAACTAACTAACAACTAGAGGAGATGGCTTGAGATGATCAAGGCCTTTGATCTTGAGATTCTGTATCACCTAGGGATGGTGAATGTTGTCGCCGACGCCCTTAGTAGGAAGAAGCCTCGAGAGAAGGCGATTGCACGAATGACGGTTCAACCTCAGCGGTAGAGAGATCTAGCGTGGCTAGAGATGGATATTCAGTTCCCTGATGAGGATGGTCATTTGTTTGCTTTAGAGGTTCTACCTGATCTGTTGGGTGAGATCTAAAAAAAACAAGAGGTGTGCCTGACGTTGGGACGGATCCGAGATAAGATGTCTCGTGGTGAGGCCACATAGTTCTCCATAGGAGTAGATAAAGTGATGAGACGCTACGAGCGCATCTATGTACCTGCTGATACGGAGTTAAGATAGTGGATTTTGCAGGAGGCTCACTTTACACCTTACTCAGTGCACCTAGGTGCGAGTAAGATGTATTAGGATGTGAGACGTTCATTCTAGTGGGGCGGGCTGAAGCCCGATGTTGCCAGATTTATGGCTCAGTGTTCGACCTGTCAACAGGTCAAGATAGAGCATTGTAGATCCGGAAGAGAACTCCATCCACTGCCAGTACCGTAGTGGAAGTGGGAGGATATCTCCATGGACTTTGTGACTGGATTGAGGTCAAGCAAGAGCTTTAATGCCATTTAGGTTATTGTTGATAGATTAACGAAGACCACACGTTTTATCCCTATTAGGTAAATATGGCTAGTGAGCCGGTTGGCTGAGGAGTTCACTAGGAAGATAGTGAGACTTCATGGTGTACCGAGGACGATCGTATCATATCGAGATGGACGATTTACCTCAAGGTTTTGGTGGTAGATTCATATTGCGTTGAGGAGTTGTTTGCATTTCACGATTTCTTTTCATCCTCAGACATATGATCAGTAAGAGAGGACCATTCAGACCCTTGAGGATATGTTGAGAGCTTGTGTACTAGACTGAGGACAAGTGTGGTCAGATCACTTCCCATTAGTTGATTTTTCATACAACAATAGTTGGCATGCATTGATTAGATGACCCCGTATGAGGCACTGTATGGGCTGAGATGTCATACGCCGTTGTGCTGGGATGATCCTAGCTGTGTCAGTGGTATAACATCTGAGTAGATTCAGGATGATATTGCCCGACTGGCACTGATTAGAGAGCGGATGTTGGCTGCACAGAGTTGCCAAAAATCGTATGCAGACAAGAGGTGTCGGCCTCAAGAGTTCAGAGTTGGAGCCATGTCTGGTTGAGAGTATCCCTGATGTGTGGCGTAAGATGTTTCAGCATTAAAGGGAAGTTGAGGCCCCGATATGTC
The DNA here is from genome assembly GCA_033239125.1 of Fagopyrum homotropicum. Lineage (NCBI taxonomy): Eukaryota > Viridiplantae > Streptophyta > Magnoliopsida > Caryophyllales > Polygonaceae > Fagopyrum > Fagopyrum homotropicum. The sequence goes on from BSWB01000006.1 coordinate 88,909,683, forward strand.
GGACCTTTTGAGATTTTTGATCGAGTTGGGAGAGCAAGATACAAACTTGCTTTACCTATGAGATTAGAGGGTGTTCACCTAGTGTTTCATGAGTCTCAACTGAGGGAGTACATACCAGATCCGAGGAACATTGTCAAATATGATGATTTAGTGGTCTGACTAGACCATACGTTTGTTGAGCATCTAGTAGTAGTCATAGAGTGGGTGTGATACGCTTGCGTTCGTAGGACATTCCTATGTTGAGGATACAGGGGTCAGACGAGGACCTAATGAGGCTATATGGGAGACAGAGGATAGTGTCCGAAGGAACTATCCAGAGTTTTATGCTGAGATAGATGCACCTTTAGGATTGATGAGTAGATCTTAGTGCTATCTTGGTGAGTTATGTGTATATGTGTTTTGATATGTGTCTTGTTTTCGTGCTAGTTGTGATATGTGTTGTGTGATCTTATTAGATCTTGTTATGCTAGCACGAGATATCGTTATAGTTGGAGATGGTTCTTCGTCCATGCTATCTAGATGTGATTATGGTTTAGGTGGAGATGATTCTTCCTTCATGATATTGTGTTACGAGTATAACTTGGCTGGAGATGGCTTTCCTCTTTGCCCTTGCGTTATGAGTATGGCTTGGCTGCAGATGGTTTTCATCCATGTCATTGTGATTTATTTATGGGTTGACTAGAGATGGTTTATGATAGCATGAATTATTGTCTATTTTTCGGGCATGTTTTTGTTGTTTTCTCATCATAATTTGTAGTGTTTATGCCATTATTCGGTTACTTTGCAAGAATTGAGGTCTACACCATGTTTTCTTGTATTTGTAGGGAATATGGCACATTTTGGATCAAAAGGAGCATGAAAGTGCAAGAAGTCGAAAGGATAGCAATTGGACTTCATTGGAACATAAAAAGGAGCAAAGAAAGTCAGGAACACGCATCCAAAGTGAACTCTGATACCACGGAGCAAGTTATGATACCGTGCCAAAGTATTCTCTGATACCACATTTCGGTAGAGATGATCCAAGGTCAACCGAGATGGACACAACATAGAGTCACCTCGACCCACATCTCGACCGAGATGCTTACGTTGGGCTCCGAGCCGCCAGAGTGGGCTCTCATACTGGCGGGCTCAACATTCTTTTTTCGGCCCAAGGTTCTAGGGTTTGTATTTAAGGCTGTAAACCCTAGTTTTATATTCTAATAAATATCCCTTAGCCTACAACGTAAAAGGGACGCCCCATAGAAGTTGGCCTTCGACTCCCCTCCGACGTGGATTGACGCCCCACTAAAGGAGGTTGGACGCTCGAGATTGAGACGTCATAAAGGTTTTCTTTGGAAGATTTATTTGAAGAATTGAAGGAAGGGAATATTTGAAGGAAGGATTTCTTAGGGTTTTAATAACCCTAGATTGTGAGTATTTCTTGAGGATTGCAAGTGAGTTGTTATCATCCCTTTTTGGAACATATTATTGATACTTTTGATTGGTTTGTTTGCTTTTGATAGTTGAGATACATTTATTGTTTGCTTTATTCCCTGTTCTTGATATTCTTGATATTATTGATATTGCTTGATTATGATGATTGTAGGCTAAACACCCCTGCGATTCTAAGGTGATTAGTTAAAGGTTGTGGTGTAGATGATGAAAGAATAGACCTTTATCCAAGTGGACCCTGAAAGCTTGAGTTAACTCTAATCCGAAACCCGTCTCGGGCTGTTCGTTGAGCGTCTCGACCGAGATCGATATAGAATAGAATGAGATCGTCCATTGCTTTGCCTATCTCGAGTTTAGGTTATAGTTTTCCAAATACTATCCTTGTTGCACCTTTCCTGGTTTATACGCAAGCTTAGGATGAGGCTTACCCGGTAATTCCTTTGCTTTTATACTGATGTTGATGAGTGTTAGGTAATAAAGGTTTATCCTTTATTAGGGTTTAAATGTGCCTTCATCCTACCTTTGAGAAGTTAACCTGAGACTTACCCGGTGATGGTTAGTTCTATACCCTTAGGTAAGTGATGTTGGTTTGAGAGATAGTACCTTTCCTTAGTTCCTTGAGACTTACCCGGTGGTAGAAGCTTTGGTTTGGGAAAGTGGGTGTGAGACTTACCCGGTGATCTATCCCATAGCAGCAACACCTTCCCTTAGCAAACCTCGGCTTTGTCCTTGTTATCCGAAGATATCTTGAGTCGAAACCACAATTGGATACTATGATCTTTAGAATCTGTATTTCCCCATCTTGATTCATATTCTTGCTTTTGCTTTTGATCAATATTATTGCATGCTTTCGATATTGGATTGCTTTATTGCGATTGTTGTCACCAATTCCCAAAGATCGACTCCGGAATATAAGCCCTTACTATAATTGATCCGTACACTACGGGTTCGCTTATCGTTAGGTTTATTATTCGGATTATAAATTTAAAGCTTTGTCTGCACACACCTTTTGGATCGAACAACTTACCTCTATGCCGATGGGTAGTGATTATGGTTATGTTGCTGGAGATGTTCTTCCTTCATGTTATCGTTGTAATTAGAGTTGTTGGAGATGTTCTTTCTCCATGCTTTTGCGTTATGATTACGGTTTGCCGGTGATGTTATACCTCTGTGCCTTTGTGATGGGCTTAGGTTTCCGGAGTTGTTCTACCTCCATACCTTTGGGATGAGTTTAGGATTATTGGAGATAATATGCCTCCACGTGAGTGAGTGTTTATACCTCGGCATATGGGACTGAAAGGATTTGGGTTTGTCTAAAGTTTTGGGACAAAACTTTTTCTTAAGGGGTTTGTGATGTAAGAGCTAGGATTTTTGAATCCTATTTAATGATGATTAATGTTAATTAACTTAATCATCGATAGTAATTGACACATAACTCGCGAAGAGTGCGTAAGTGATGAGTATGAGTCCCACCGTTATGTTCCTGGCGTAATTTTGGACTTATGGGGATTTTTTTTTCTCTTTTTCCCCCGGGTAATTATTTTTACCCTCCGGTGTTATTTGGAGCGTTTGGCAGTTTCAATTAATAAAAATATAGATAAGAGAAATGACCAGGACATCGGACATGTCGTAGATATGAAATAACATGGAAAGCAAAACGGCAAAAAAAAAGTCGCTATTTCGTTTCTTAGCAGGTTAGAAAGACAGATTAGGAATACACGTATCCCGAGATAGTTGCAGAATAATTATCCATACAATATTTCAAATTTATTATTCCAATTTTGAGAATTTTGGAGAAGGGGGTTCAACCTGCTTTCGGATCGGCCAAAGGATAATTATCGACTTCGCTATAAATAGCGGAAAATCATTTATTAATTCATTTCATTTCACGTTTCCTCGTAAAACTTCTAATTTCTCTCAACCTTTAAACTCATATCTACTCTCCCTTTCAAATCCGATTTTAATTCCGTTTGAGTTTCTGGATTGCTCTCTTCATTCTCTTCATATTGGTCCCGAGTTTTTGCGTTTCCGACCAAACGGAGGTCTGGTCGAGAATATATGATATGTATCTGGTTCCGTCGCTCAGATTTCGGTAAATTTGATAGTTTCCAAGCGTAGCCTAGGTCGTTGTGATTCAGAATCTTCTTTTGGATCGTCAATCGGGTTAGTAACGAATAATTTATGAATTTATTCATTTTTCGGATTGCAAGTTGGCCTAAATTAACCTTAGGCTTGTAAAAATGGATGATTGGAAATTACATTATGCTCGTTTATATTATCTGGTGATTATGGGTTGTTTGTTTGATGGAATCTAATGACAGGTGAGTTTAAAAATTTTCTTGCGGGCAAAACGTTATTCTGGTGAAAGTTAATTAATTAATTAGAGGTTAATTTAATGTTATTTAATTAAATTAGGATTAGAATTAAGATTCAGGAATGTTGATTAGATGATACCTTGAGAGGTTTGAGGAATTGTGAGATGTTGAGTTAATGAATTAATAGTTATGATCTTTGAGGATTTTGATATTGTGGATTGTGTTATGGTTATGATCTTGCGAGATCTCAACAGGCGCCATACAATATGGGGCCTTCGAGATCGGTCTCGTACCAGGTTCCAACTCGATGCTGAAGTCCACACTCCTCTGAGGCAACAAACTAGACAGCTCAGTAAACACGTTTGTAAACTCGTAGACCACTGGTATCTCCTCTAATGCTGGGCTATCTCCCTCCTTCATGGCATAACACCAAAAGGGATCACATCCCTTTGCTATCAGCCTCGCTGCTTGCAGAGAACCGATGACAGAACCCGTCTTCCCAAGTTCCCAACCTCGGAAGACCTCTATCGAACCTATGTAGGTAGAGACTTTAACAATTTTCTTACCTACATCTAACACCGCACGATGCCTACGCATCCAATCCATACCTAATATGACCTCTTCATGCACCAATGGCATGACTAAGAAGTCCACAAGCAACACACGTGTCCCTAAACAAAGGGGATAACTACGTATTTCACGGGTAACTCTGACCCCACTACTATCGGCTAACCCTATAGTAAAAGGTGTCCCCTCTTTAGTATCTAAACTCAGACGCTAAACACATACATCCAAAATAAAGGAATGCGTAGCACCTGTATCAAATAAAACTCTAACAGGTGAACCATGAAGCATAATGGTACCTGTAGCAACTAGTGTTGGCGGCTCCTCAGCACTCCTCAACTCAAAACTCGACCTCGAGCTCCTCGGGCATCACTGGTGCTAACATCTCTACCTCTGCCTCTACACGGTCCTGGAGCAGAACCTTGAGTAGCAGGTGCGTTTGGGACTCTCGGTTGTCCTTGTGTCTGGTGCTGAGGCGGTCTTTGCCCACCTCCTGATGTACTTGTAGGGGAAGAACCCTGCTATGATGATGCTTTGCCCTGACGGCAAAACGTAGCCCTATGTCCTGGATTCCCGCAAGAGAAGCAAGTCAATGGTGCTCTCGGGCACTCAGTTTTCATATGTCCATACGCCCCGCAGTTGTAACACTGCCGACGTCTCTAAGATGTCGGTGTAGACACTAGACAACTCGAGCAGCCTTGAGACTAGCTTCGCCTGTATCCAGATGCTTCTGCACCAGTCTGTCTTATACGCAGTCTCTTCTCAGACCGTCCCGTCTGAAAATCCCTCCTTTGACTGGCTTCCTCTCGCTCATAAGGTGAGGCCCGATCCTAGTAATATGCCAAGGACTCACAATGGAATCCCGCCATATATGAACGCATACTCTCCCTCAAGCGACGGGAGAACAAGTATACATGCTGGTCCTCAAAAGGTGCAGTTGGACCGAGCAATGCCAACTCTGTCTGGAAGCGGCTGATGGCATCAACAATTGGCACGTCCTCGAAGCCTGCCTCCACAAAATCCTGCAGCTTCTCCCTCCTCAGTAAGGCAGGGAAGAACTGTTGCCTAATCATAGTCCTCATCTGGTCTTAGCTAGTGGCTCGGGCTCGTACGGTCCTCCACCACTGATGAGCAAGGTTACGGAATAGAGACTGGGCTAACTCTATCCGTCTGTCGTCAGGATATCTAATAGACTCTAAAGCTGAGTCCACATGTCCTATCTAGATCTCCGTCTCTAAGCCAACCTTCCCAAAGAAAGGTTGTACGCCCAACTGATGGAATGCCTTCAACCAAGTATCTAGTCGAGACCCTTTGTACTCCTCTAGAGCTCTAACAGTCTCAACAGCACGTGCCGGCATAGCTGGCACCCAAGTGGCTCCCTGGGACCTCTAAGATGATCCCTCATGCACTGGTAGATCTGGGGCACGTCTGCCTGCTCTGGCGGCCTCCTCTACACATTGGATGTAATCACGAAACTCCGACCCTCTCATGGAGACACGATGTGAGTCATATGACTGGACTCGGTGTGACTGTTGTCTCCTAGATCCACCACTCCTCGTTTCGGGGACAACACTCTCAACAATCTCCTCATGAACCTCCTCCAACACCGGTGGATCAGCAACGGAAGTTGGTCCTTGTCCTATCACTCCTGGAGGAAGAGATGGCCTACCCCTACCTCGGGTCATGGCAGAAGTTGCTCTAGTCCGAGCTATCTACGGGGTATGCACACCTAACTTATAAGGATCTCTCTCTCTCTCTCTCTCTATATATATATATATATAATATTACATGCATACACATCATCACATAGTAGGTATCTATTTGTCTATCTATCTATCTATACATATATATATATATATATATATATATATATATATATATATAATATTACATGCATACACATCATCACATAGTAGGTATCTATTTGTCTATCTATCTATCTATACATATATATATATATATATATATATATATATATATAATATTACATGCATACACATCATCACATAGTAGGTATCTATTTGTCTATCTATCTATCTATACATATATATATATATATATATATATATATATTGTTGGGATCCTCAGAAGGGTGATGGCTATTGTACACACTATCCCAAAACATCTGTACTCGTTTCAAAACCAAAACATTTTCAAAAGTAAGACCTCTTTCAGGTTCTGTTTATTTATCTACTCCACCTTTATTGTAGATTGCAAATGCCATTATTCAACCTAAGCTATGATACCAACTCTGTAACATCCCAAATCCACGAGACTCGGGATGCCACATTGGGCTAGGATCTCACAATGGATCCTGACCCTAGCTTGACAACGAGTTCACTGGATCTTATAACAAGACACAAATAGATTAAAACCAAATACATAAAATTGTATAATGTACATCAAAAGGTTTTACAATATCATAGCCGAGTACAAAACAACATCCACAACATCCACATAAAAAACATCCCATATCCCACGAACAACCTAATGTACGAAAGCCCTCGGCTGGTCACCTTGTCTGGCTCACTCTGCAGTCTTCCTAACCTGCAGATCATCTACAACACGGTATACACCCTTATCTTTAGTTAAGTTATTCTATTACTAATTCAACTTCTTTTGTGGCACGAGGATCCTAAACAACCCCGTCTCTTCCCCCTTTAACTCAAGTTGTGCATGAGATCTACCTCCCCTTGAGCTACTGGCTTCCGAGCACCTCCTCCACTCTCGGCGAGCGTCGGCAAGTGGTCACGACCCATTATAATACACTTGGGCTATTTAAGGTAATAAATGGTCATCCTAGTCCGGTTTAGTTATAAATGCAACAACCATATGAACACACACAACCATTACAATCACTCAAATCCACAATTGTACCCTAAGTAAGTCCTATGGACTTACCTGAAATACTCGTAACCTGTACTACGTCATAACTTTCCCTTGGGGAAGTAATCAACGCGTGCATAAGCAAGACACATATAATCACATACTGTAAAGGTTAGGAAACTCGTCCCCATAACCACAACCAACCTATAACTCGGCTCTAAATCTCGAGATCAAATTATACTCACAAATGCCTAAGGCTTTACCTAACCTTAAACACAAGTGCCTAAGGCACATATTCATCATATAACTCATCAAGCTCAACCTAACCCTACTAGCCTAGCCATTGACTAAAGCCAAGGCCAAAGGAAAGGAAGGAAGGAACCATACCAACTAGATATGCCTTGGACGCACCAGCGGAAACAAGAGCACCAAGCTCAGCAGTAGTGCACAGGGGCGGCTAGCTCAGGGCACAGGGGCGGCTCACAGCAATGCGCAGGGGCGGCTCAAGACAGGTGCAGGAGCGGCTGTTTGTGCAGAAGGTTGGCCTCAACTTCTCTTCGATCCTTCTCTCGACTCTCTTCACTTCTTCACCACACAGTAAGCAACCACATACATATACACACATGGATGAACATCAACACGTCCAGGAAAGGATCTATCACAAGCCTAAACTTGTGAATCCTAAGCTAAAGAAGAAAGAAAGAAGCAATGAGGAAAGAAAGGAAGAACAACTGGCTTACCATAAAAGAAACCTAAGCAGAACCTTCACCACAACCACAACATCTACAACACCTCAGCAACATCATCCAACAACATGCTCATCATCATCCAAGATACAAGCCACACACTTTCCACTCACAAACTCAGGAAATCAAGGAAAAGATCCACGGAAGAGAAATGAGAGAAGAAGATGAACGTGAGGAGGAAGAAGGATGGAGAGATGAAGAAACCCTCTCCTAGAAGCAATGGGAGGCTTATAAAGGAAGACATTCAAAAGCACAAGTCAAAGAAAGGTCAACGAAAATGGCTGCAGCCGCACAAAGCTGCAAGGGCGGACCCTCTGGGGTGCAGGAGCGGCCAACCGCTGGTGCGGCCATCTGGACCCACAGGGGCGGCTGCCTGGCTCAACAAGGCTCATTAACTAAGGCTCTTACAACTACCACGGTTGAAGTAGTCCAAGTCGAAAAGAAGGAAGCCGACTTCATACAAACCGACTTGGATAGTGTTTCAAAGAACTACAAGGCCATGAACTTGCTCTACTGTGGATTGAATGCAAATGAATTCAAACGTGTCTCACCGTGCAAGAGTGAAAAGGAAATATAAAACAAACTTGTTGTCACATATGAAGGAACAAGCCAAATCAAGGAAATAAAGATAAGCATCTTCCTCAAATAATATGAGCTATTCAAGATGAACCCTAATGAACCAGTCAAAGAAATGTTCACAAGATGTACTGAGATCGTGAACAACCTGGACTCACTTGGAAAAGTATTCACAAATGAAGAGAAAGTAAGGAAGGTTCTAAGGAGCTTACCTATAGCCAGGTGGGGACCAAAGGTGACTGTAGTCAAAGAAGCTCAAAATCTCACAACTCTTCCTCTTGACAACCTTCTTGGAAAACTCATCACTCACGAGATGGTTCTTGGTGAAGAAGATGGATAGCTCCCATCCAACACAAAGAACCTGACACTAGATCTTAGAAGAATGAGATACCATCAGAGGAGGAAGATAGTGATGATGAAGATGAGGAAGATCCGTTTGCCTTGATCTCTAGGGGTCTCACAAAGATTCTTCAAATGAAGAAACAATTTGCAAACAATAAGGAATGTCCGCGAACATCAAGACCTCGAGGTAAGTTTTCTAACTCCAGCAAGAAAACTGAAGTTCTGACTTGTGTTGAATGTGGTGAAACAGATCATCTCGTATAGGATTGTCCACAAAAGAAGAGGAGCAACTTTAGAAAGAATGATGGAAAGAAGAAAGCTATGGTAGCTTCATGGAGCAATTTAGATTCCACAAATGAATCAGAAGTCGAAAACGAACAAGCAAACATTTGTCTTATGGCCGATCATGAAGAAGATCAAGATCACTACGTTGATAATGTGGTAAGTACCATTATGTCCCAACTTGAATCTGATCTCACACAATTCCTTAAAGACATAATCATATGTGATAAAGAATATAGGGTAAGGATAAGTTCCTTTAGAGAAAAGGTTATCAAACAAGAGAAAAGATGAAGTAATCTTTGGAGATTGAAAATCTTAACACTAAAAGTTAGACCTTGATATCTATATCAATGCCTTGGAATCGGAAAATTCGATTCTCAAGGGTAATCTCTCTTCTCTTCATCGAGATTATACCGATATAGAGAAATAAAAAGTTGATCTAATCGTGACGTGTCAAGACTAGAAGGTTACACTTATTCAATTCACTCATTCGAAATCCAATCTCGAAAGGACAAAGGCTGACAACAATCTTCCCTTACCAAAAATGGTATAGGCTATCATGTCAGTTTTCCTAGAAAAACAATTACCACTTTTGTCAAGGCTAAAGGAAGTATTCATATGCCCACATGTTTCTATTGTTGTAAAAAGGTCATGTTAAATCAACATGTCCATATAGAAAAAATGATCCTTATATCATTAGAAACACTTATCCTCTATGTTTGAGGAAGCAAGTTAAGAAAATATGGGTTCCTAAAGGTACTAGACCACCAAACATGATTGAGCCTGAATATGGACCAAAATATGCAATTTGGTCTACCCGAAAAGGTTGATGTTTGCTGTTTTGCAGGATATCACCAAGGTAAAGGAGCGTAAATGGATATTAGATAGTGGTTGCTCAAGACATATGAGTGGAAAAACCTCACTGTTTTCGGATCTAAAGAAGCAATCATCTGGAACCATTACACTTGGTGATAAAGGAAAGTGTAACATTATTGGCATTAGTAAAATTGGTTATAATTCATCTAACTTCATTGATGATGTATATCTTATTGACGGTTTGAAGTATAAATTGCTTTGCATCGGTCAAATATGTGATAAAGGCAACAATGTGATTTCTGATTCAGAAATATGTGAAGTTCAAGACTAGATTACAGGTGATGTTGTGCTTATAGCTCCTAGATGTAACAATGTTTATCCTATGAATACTAACCAAGTTCTAGGAACTAAGTTAAAGTGTCTCAAGGCCTTGACTCACGATCCAAGGCTTTGGCATAGAAGACTTAATCATGTAAGCATGCATACAATGAAGAAGTTACTTTCAAAGGATTTGGTACGTGGCTTGTCTATAACGCCCGGAATTTTGGTTCCGTTTATGAGAGGCGTTAGAAGCCTTGAGCAAGGGCTACCGCCCTTGCGGCTTAGAAGGCCTGCAACTGCGGATTTTGACGTCCCGCGGGGGCGGTGACACGTTAGAGCGGGAGTTAGGTGCCTTTTCCGTCCGACCTTTCATCTCCTAACTCCTTTATGCCGATGTTAGCATGAAATATTGCGATATGCTAGGCACTTTTTCTAGTTGTTTTTCATCCATTATAGTGTTCATTGACAAGGCATTGAAGCATTTGTTAGCTAGTTTGTCTATATTTTCGATATGGAGATCTACATTTGCTTTGTGTTGATTATAGGTGAATAAGAGTTAAAACCAAACCATTTGAGAGAGATAGGAGAAGATTTGAGCACATCCAAGGATTAAGGACACATCAAAGAAGTCAAAGGAGATGCTAGGATGAGGAATGGCACGACACAAAGGAAACCACAAGCAATTTACACTTCCACGCTCTAAAATACGGTCGTAGAGAAGTCCACGCTCTAAACCACGGCCGTGGATCTTTGCATCATGAACGTGGAGTATTCCAGAGAGTTACACAGTCTAAAGTACGGTCGTGGAAATCATATGGAACCGTAATCCACTTCCATGCTCTAAACCACGGTCGTGGAACCCCTTCAGACCGTAATTTAGGCGATCTTTTGACGAATTAATTATTGCCACATCATTTACGCACATGGGCCGGACGGTTATTTTATCCTTTCTTATAAATATGCTGGAGAGGAGAGAATTGGACATACGTGCTTAGGGCTGCATTGGACGTCCGGAGATTTGCGCTTGCCAACGTGATTCGCGAGGGTTTGAAGATTTGGGAGTTGCTTGTGGCGGAAGTTACGCCTTTTGTCCTTAGGTTTGATTAGAAGACGGATTGACATCCCGTTCTTTGTTCTTATCAAGGATTGCTATTGGTTTGTGTTTGTTCCAAATCTGATATACATTATCATCTTTGTGTGTGGATTTGAGATTGATTTGAGTTTTATTGAAGGTTTTCGAATGTTTTCATCTTTCATTCTTCTTAAACTTGATTTTGATATTATAATGACAGTTATTGGCTAAAACCCTTTAGCAATTCTAAGGTGAAGGGTTGATATTTGTGGCTTAGATGATGATAGATCGATCGTAAACAGATTGGACCCTGAGAGTTAGAGAGATTTCGCCGACGAACCAAAATCACGGTTTGTTCTTGAGATTCCACGACCGTGGAACTCAAGATCTACCCGTGATTTACCCTAGTTTACGAACTTTGCTTTTACTTTGATCCGAGGTTAAAGATTACCTTTAATCTAGTCTAGGTTTTCCCTTTTCTAGGTAGTAGTGAAGCCTCAACAACCTCTACTTCGATTTCGAGTGTCACAACCTTAATCGGTTTAGTTAGTTTTGATCCTTGGGTTACAAGTTTGGGTATTTTAGATTAATTCTTGCCTTTAGATCCTTTCTATACTGAAGCCTCAACAACCTTTATAGAGAGTGTCCTTAGGTAAGTCATATAGGGTTTCGGAACTTCACCGTACATTACCTTACCTTCGTATACCTTTGCAAACCTCAACTCTGTCCTTAATTCTTTAGTATATCTTGAATCGATTGCCACAATTAGATGCCTGGATCTTTAGGGTTGCTGTTTTCCTAAATATATTTGCAAAGCTTTACCCTTTTACTTGCTTGACAACTTTACAGCTGAATTTCTTCCCCCCAAATCCCTGTGATCGATACTCTGGAATACTTGCTAATCTACGCCAATCCGTACACTGAGGGTTCGCTTCCTTGATTCTATTTTTTTATAAATTTAAAGCTTATTTGCATGCACGCTAAGTGGCGAACAAGTTTTTGGCGCCGTTGCCGGAGACTGTTCTTGCTTTTTCTATTGATCTTTCTGCTTGAGTGTTCTTGCAGGCTTGTGTTCTTAGGTACATACGAAGTTCTCGTTCCGGCAACGGAACAGAGTTTCGCCAAAGAACAAGTTTTTGGCGCCGTTGCCGGGGATTTGGTTTAGGCCGAATTCGGTTACCGGTTGTCAAGCTTGGGAGCTTTGCCCTTGTTATTTGATATCTCCTTTGAGTGATATTTGCAGGTTACCTTAGGTATATGCGCAGGTCTAGGAACAGCAAAGACCTCTTACCTCTTGATCAAGAACTTGAGAAGACTTTGAGGAAGAATCGCAAGGAAGAATCGGACCGTCATCAATTGCAAATTGATGAGCTCAGGGATATGATGTTTCAAATGAGGCTGGAATTGAGCGATTCCAAGAAAAAGAAGAGGAGGAAACCGGCAAGATCGGTTAGAACCAACTCATCCGATGAGGATAACGACTCTTCCATGCCACCGCTAGAGGACATTAATCCGACGATCAACATGAATCAATATAATCCAAGACCGGATGCCAATTATCGTGTCCCGGATGGGGGTGCGAGAGCCGCTCGTGTAGATGAAGAGCCAAGAACTCTTGGCCAGAGGATGGATCCAATTCAGCAACCACGCTGTCTAGGTGTGAACTTTGATGCTGATGATATGCAGGGGTTTAGCTTCAACCCACAAGTTATTACTATCGTTCGCCAAAGTCAGTTTGGAGGAACGGGTGCTAAATCTCCACATCAACATTTACATAATTTTGAGATCTTGATGGAGACAATGAAGCCAAAGAATACTTCTCTTTGAAAGAGAAAGCTTTATCTTGGTATCAAGCTCTTCCAAATGGAAGACTCAACACATGGGAGGATATTTCTTCGGAGTTCCTCACCAAATTCTTTCCGCCATCCAAAACGGCGGAGTTGAGAGATAAGATTAATGCATTTTCTATGAGATCTAATGAAAGTTTGTTCCAGTCTTGGGAAAGATTTCAGGATTTACTATTAGATTGCCCACATCACGGCATTTCCAAATTGGAGCTATTGGAGGTATACTATAAGGGGCTGGATATGGAAACACAATTCAAGCTCCAATCCCTTTCATGTGGTACATTCATGGACATGAGGGAAGATGACGCTTGGGACTTCATTGACAAGCAAGCCCGAGTCATTGAGAAGTATTCTCACCGGAAAGTAGAAGCAAATCAAGTGGAGCAAGGAGCAAAGCTAACACAAGCCGCTCAAACTCAAATCTTTTCTCTCAACTCCGAGATTAAAGAATTGAAGGAAGTCATCAAGGCTAGCTTTCCAAAGCAAAATGAGCAAGATGTTGGTTATTTAGGAAACAGCAATAACCACAATGGGAATGAGAACACAAATCGCAACAACCGGAACAACAACCGAAACAATTGGAACAACAACAACAACTGGAATAACAATTGGAATAACAATAGGGGTTCAAACAACAACAATTGGCGTTCCAACCAACAACAAAACTCCGGTAATTCTTATCCCAATTTAGGAAATTCACTAACTCCACCTTCTTCTTCTTCCATTCCTTTGAAAAGTCAAGGACAAACATCTAATAGTGGAAGCACTTTGGGGAAAGAGAAGCCCGATCCCATGTTGGAAACAGTTTTGGGAAAGCTTCAAGGATTGGAGAGTCACATTACTAAGGTTGATAAAGCCTAAAAGGTTTTAGAAAACCAAATGTTTAGCAATGCTGAGGAAGTTCCTAGCTAGGAACCAAGGAAAACTTCTAGGAAAGACGGAGGATAACCCGAAAGGAAGGGTGATGGCTATCACAACTAGGAGCGGAGCAACAACCACCGACCCGCAACCTTAGTTTGTGGAAGTTCCTGTCGAAAAAGAGAAGGAAAAGGGGAAGGAGAAGGAAGACATCTACATTCCTCCTCCAGCTTACAAACCTCCCCTACCATTCCCACAATCTAGAGCAAGAGCGCGTCTAGACAAGCAATTCGGTAAGTTTATTGAACTCATGAGCAAACTGCATATTAATATACCTTTCATTGATGCAATTGTAGGTATGCCAGCTTATGGAAAGTTCTTAAAAGAGATCCTCTCTAACAAGAGGAAATTAGAGGATTTTGGAGAAGTCAAGATGAGTTCGGATTCGTCGGATCTCATTAAGACGATGAAAGAAAAGATGCCCCCAAAGCTGAAGGATCTGGGGTCATTTTGTGTTCCCATAGGAGTGGGAGACGTCACATATGATGCATTATGTGATTTAGGAGCAAGCGTTAGCATCATTCCGCTTGCCTTATGCAGGAAGATCGGTTTAGGCGAACCTAAACCGGTGAAGATGACATTATATATGGCGGATCGATCCATAACTCGTCCCGTCGGGATAGTTGAAGATGTCCCGGTCAAGCTTGGTAAGTTCTATGTTCCAATAGATTTTGTTGTGCTTGACATTCCTGCAGATAGTCCGGTCCCGATCATACTCGGAAGACCATTTCTTGCAACATCCGGTTGTATGGTTGATTGCAAGAATGCTAGACTCGCCTTCGACATAGGAGAGGGAAAGGTAGAGTTCGTTCTTTCCACTTTGATGAAAGAACCAGCTTTTGAAGAGGATACATTCAACATCCATGACGAAGAGCTATCTAGAGAGGAAGTAATTTCGATTCTCTTCAAAGATCCCTTGCAAAAGGTGATCACTATGAGCATTATGGACATAGGGGAAGAAGAGGAATGCAATGAGGAAATTGAAGCATTAGAGAAGCAAAAGGAAGTGTATGAAGAAGAGTTTGAAAAACTCTACGATGGGTCAGAAAACGTGAGGAATCACGGCCAGTCGTGCTATTCCACGGCCGTGGATTCCACCAACATGACCTTAATAAGCTATTCAGAGGACTCCAGTAAGTTACACGGCCAAAACCACGGCCGTGGAGGAAACAAGGGAGCCGTAATTGTGGGAAAATCTGAGGACAATTACGTTCTTTCTACCACTTCTCTTGATTCTTCTCCAACATCTTCTATACCCTTAGAGACTTCTAAGGAAGCATTAGACACTCCTCAAGAGTCATTAGAGAGTCCTATAGTGATGGAATTGAAGCCACTTCCCGCACATCTAAGGTACGCATTTCTAGGACCTAATTCTATCTTTCCGGTAATTGTTAGTTCCGATCTAAGTATAGATGAACATAGTAAGCTTATGGTTCTTCTTAAGAAACATAGGAAAGCCTTAGGTTACACTATTGAGGATCTAGTAGGAATCAAGCCTTCACTATGCATGCATAAGATCCTAATGGAAGAAGATTTTTGAACTTCGCGACAACCTCAAAGGCGGTTAAATCCGACCATGAAAGAGGTTGTCAAGAAGGAAATTCTTAAACTACTTGATGCAGGTATCATCTACCCTATCTCCGATAGCAAGTGGGTGAATCCCGTACAGGTGGTTCCAAAGAAAGGAGGAATGACGGTCATTACCAACAAGAACAACAAACTCATTCCTACACGAACCGTGACGGGATGGAGGATGTGCATAGACTACCGCAAGCTAAACAACACAACGAGGAAGGATCACTTCCCACTACCATTTATCGACCAAATGCTTGAGAGGTTAGCACAACACTCACATTTTGTTATCTTGACGGTTATAGTGGTCTCTTTCAGATCCCGATACATCCGGACGATCAAGAGGAGACCACGTTCACATGCCCGTGGGGTACGTTTGCTTATAGGAGAATGCCGTTTGGGCTTTGCAACGCCCCAACCACCTTTCAAAGGTGCATGATGGCTATCTTCTCGGAGTACATAGAGGAAATCATGGAGGTTTTCATGGATGACTTTTCTGTTTATGGTTCCTCTTTCGAAAATTGTCTTTCTAACCTTTCTCTTGTGCTACAAAGGTGTGAAGACACTAACCTAGTTCTTAATTGGGAAAAGTATCATTATGGTGAAAGAAGGCATTGTATTAGGACACTTGATCTCTAATAGAGGGATTGAAGTAGATAAGGCTAAGATAGAAACTATAGAAAAGCTCCCTCCTCCATCTTCGGTGAAAGGGATAAGAAGCTTTCTAGGACATGCTGGATTTTATAGACGCTTTATAAAGGATTTCTCTAAGATATCAAAACCGCTTACTAATCTATTGATGAAAGATGCAGTTTTTGATTTCTCACAGGAGTGTTTAGATGCGTTTAATAAGATTCGGGAAGCTCTAATCTCAACCCCGATTATTCAACCTCCAAATTGGAATCTTTCATTCGAGGTTATGTGTGATGCAAGTGACGTAGCTATAGGAGCTGTGCTTGGGCAAAAGAAGGAAGGACGAACCCATGCTATCTACTATGCTAGCAAGATGCTAGATGAAGCGCAGCTTAACCACGCCACTACCGAAAAAGAATTTCTAGCAATTGTATATGCGTTTGAAAAGTTTCGTTCTTATCTTGTAGGTGCAAAGGTGATTGTATACACGATCCGGTATTTACTTGCAAAGAAGGATGCGAAACCAAGGCTAATTAGATGGATTCTTCTCCTACAAGAATTCGATCTAGAGATCCGTGACAAGAAGGGTTCGGGAAATTCTGTTGCGGATCATTTGAGTCGTCTACCACATCTAGAGGACGACAATATACCCATAGATGACTCCTTTCCGGACGAGCATTTACATATCATAGAGGAGTGCATCGACAAGATCACTAAAGGTAATGAACCATGGTTTGCTGATTTTGTTAACTATTTGGTTTGCCAGGAATTACCACCCGGATTATTCTATGCACAAAGAAAGAAGTTCTTTAAGGATGTTCGGGAATACTTTTGGAATGAACCTCTCCTCTTTAAGAGAGGTCCTGACGGCATCATTCGACGATATGTGCCAGAAGACGAGATGCAAAGCGTCATCCGTCATTGTCATTCACTACCTTGTGGAGGACATGCTAGTTCGAACAAGACTAGCGCTAAGGTATTGCAATCTGGATTCTTTTGGCCTACTTTATTTAAAGATGTGCAAACCTTTGTTTCCTGCTGCGATGCTTGTCAAAGAATAGGAAACATCTCTAGAAGGAACGAGATGCCTCTTAACAACATTCAGGAGGTAGAGATCTTTGACGTTTGGGGAGTAGACTTCATGGGACCTTTCCCATCATCTTGTGGAAACCAATACATACTTCTACCTGTAGATTATGTTTCGAGATGGGTTGAAGCAATTGCCTCTCCTACTAATGATGCCATGATTGTGGTTAAGTTGTTTAACAAGACCATTTTCCCGCGATTTGGGACACCACGGACTATCATTAGTGATGGAGGCTCTCACTTCATTGCCCGACGATTCGAAGCTCTACTAGCTAAGTATGGGGTGACTCACAAGATCGCCACCCCTTACCATCCACAAACAAGTGGACAAGTGGAGATTTCAAACCGGGAGATTAAAAGAATCCTAGAGAAGACGGTTTCAAGGACAAGGAAGGATTGGTCTTTGAAGCTAGATGATGCATTGTGGGCATACCAGACTGCATATAAGACTCCCATAGGTACGACACCATACAACCTTGTGTATGGGAAGTCTTGTCACTTGCCGGTAAAGCTAGAACATAAGGCGTATTGGGCAATAAAATGGTTGAACTTCAGCATAAAGGAAGCAGGCGAGAAGCGCCTCTTGGACCTTAACGAGCTTGAAGAACTTCGCTTGAACGCTTACGAAAACGCCAAGATCTATAAAGAAAGAGCGAAGCGTTGGCATGATAAGCATATCATTCCAAAAGACCTCAAAGAAGGAGATCAAGTTCTCCTCTTCAATTCAAGACTTCGTCTCTTTCCAGGTAAGCTTAAATTTCGTTGGACCGGACCTTATCTAATCAAACGTGTTTTTCCCCATGGTGCAGTTGAAGTATGGGGTGAAAAGGGCGGAAGCTTCAAGGTGAACGGTCAACGACTCAAGAAGTACTCACCGGAACTCCAAGCTGAAGAGTTCGCACCAACCGCACTCGAATAAGTGCAAATACGGTCTAGCTACGGACCTTAAACAAGCGCTTCTTGAGAGTAAACCCAAGGTGTTGCACTTATGTTTTTGTTTATCATTCATAGATTAGAGTAGTTTAGATGTTTTTGCTTTGTTTTGCCTTCGATACCTTTCAGTATGTTCGTGTTTTTGGATGTAGGAGAAATGGAATAGGCAAGGGAGAAGGAAAAGTTGAAGGAAATTGATGAAATTTGAATTTTGGCACATTACAGAGAGTTCAACGCCCAAAACCACGGTCGTGAAAGCTACAGTGACCGTAATTTGCAAAAGCTTGAGAAAAATCACCAAAACCACGGTTCCGTACATTTTCACGGCTGTGGAAACCCCCGAGTGACCGTGATTTTCAAAAATTTTTACGGCCACTATAAAAACCACATTCCTTCACAAAGAACACCACAAACCCTCTTTTCCACGACCCTAATAGTCGTAAATCGTCCCCCTCTCTCAAATTTCCATTCGGTAATTGTTTCAAACGATTCTTGAGCCTAAAGTGAAGCAAATTCAACCATCTACAAGATCCAATGAACAATTCAAGTGGACAATCCTTGAAGAAGACGGAATTTGGATTTTAAGAATCCAAAACCTAGGTTTTCTTCTCTTTCTCTACTTTGTCGATTTGGTGTTGATTGATTGAATTTTGAGAAATACAAAGCCGAACCACGGTCTCTGGGTAAACCACGGCCGTGGAACCTGTAGAACAGACCGTGATTTTTTGACTGAAATGGATTTGATTAGGAGAATGTCCACTAGAAGTAAGAAGAGGAAAGGTGATGCTTCCTCCTCCTCCTAGGTACCTCCTAGTGAGCCACCATCACCCCCACCCCCTAGAATTCCAAAAATCCATGAGGATTACCTCGATGCCTTAGAAAGGATCGCGAAGAGGCCGGTCATAGGACCGCGTTACTTAGTTCTTGAGGAGTTAGAGCCACTGAATGTGGTGAGTGACCTTACATGGCTTTTAGATAGAGCCGGCTTGATCATCTTCTCCACTATTAGGGAGGACGCATATGAGGAGATCACTCGAGAGTTTGTGACCTCTTTTAAGCATAGCCATGTGGATAGGACAGTTTCCTTTAGGCTGATGGAGGAGAACTACGAGTTCTTGATCTTAGAGTTCGGAGCCTTCTTTGGGTTCCAAGAGACCTTCAATGGTCGTTTTCCTAGCGGTGTATACGCTAAGGATTTCTGGGAGGACATTACTATGATCTATGCCAGCGAGGACCGCTGGCAACCAACTGACACCAAGGCTAAGCTTATCAATCACTTGGCCTTGAAGATAGCCCATAAAGTACTTTCTGAGTGTCTTTTCCCTAGGACCGAGACCCCTCAGAAGATCAAGACAAATGAGTTGTTCCTCTTTTATGCTATGTTGCACGGTAGACCTGCTGATTGTGCTACCCTTCTAGCCTCCACCATGAGTAAGCTCAAGAATAAGAGAGCCGGGAACATTGGATATGGTGGTATGGTCACCCACACCGCTAGATAGTTGGGTATAGATTTTTTTGCTTGTACTAGGATAGCAGCTAGACCGTTGGGACTCCAGAGCCTCATGACTAGAGGTTTGATCTTTCCTAGACATAGAGGTCCACCTACCACTGCCATGCCATGGGATAATAGAGGAGGTAGAGGTGTTCCATGGCTCCCTGAGTATTCCATTATGGCTGGACGCCATAATTGGAAGCAGACATTCACTGCTATGCATGCGAATAGGTTAGTAGCCCCTCCCTACGTCCCTCTTGAGGTACCAGCTGCAGATGAGTAGGAGATAGGAGGAGGTGATGGTTTTGAGGGAGGAGGTGAGGAGCATGACTTTGGCACTTTCCTGGATCAGCCGGCACATTTCCCTGACCCTCCTAGACGTTCACCACGACCAGCTGGACCTTCAGGAGCCTCTTCCTCTCGCCGTGCTAGCATGAGTGAGAGGCCGACATGGATGGATACCCCTCCCGATTGGTATAGATCACAACCGGAGTGGATGGGAGCTCCGCCGACATGGTATGCACAGCCGCCGTCTACACCAACACCACAGGATGCACCATCTTAGTACAGCCAGACACCGGGGTGGTACGAGCAGCTTCCAGATTGGGCTACCGACCTCTCCAGGAGAGTAGGAGCTTTGGAGGTCCGGCAGGACGCTAGAGATGTACGAGCTGACGAGCACAACAGGATGATGAGAGACATCTACCGCTAGTAGTTTGGGCGGAACTTCGACTCCAGCTTCTTCCCGTTTCCACCACCGCCAGCACCACAGTGATGATCACGGATGATTGACAGTATTAGCCGCTCCACCGCCGTCTTGTGAGTTCATTTTCTTTCTTTCTTTTCCGTATTTCTTTTTTTGAACATTAGGGACAATGTTTGTCTCAAGTATGGGGTGGGGTGTGACTATCGTGTGTAATAACTCTACTCACTTTTCTTGCCTTGATTCGAGAACACTTTGCATGTTTCATTTCATTGTCACACGTTTCATTATTGCATTGCATGAAAAAGCTTTTGAAAAACCATAAAAATTTGAAAAATTTTGAAAATTTTGTGCTTATAAGATTTGAGATGATTCCTATGATAAATCTTACTTGCGGAATGAATTTTTGATGGTAATTGCATACTTGAACGGAATTAGGAATTGGAAAGAGTTTGAATTGTTTGTCTTTACTTGCAAATTTCGTAATGTGAGAACTTCATCTAAATCAATTTGAGAAATTGAGGTTGAAATTACATAATAAGTTCTTATGCTTCTTTATGAAATGATTAAGGCAATTCGACATTTCTTCTTCCTTTCTTTGTTCATTTAGCCCCTCAATGAAATAATAGCCTCCCTTACCTATCCGGGAATTGGAGGAGTTGATAATTGGCATGTTTGATGTGGGAGGGCCATGAAAGCAAAATTTTGCATTCAAAGAATAGAAAGAACTTGTAGGTTTGGGGAAGTCAATCATGACGATGAGTAACTCGGCACCATTCACATAGCCGGGTGTTTGTGTCTTGCCAAAGTCGGATTGAGCGATATTCCTAGCGGATTATGGTATGTTCATCAAGGGTTTGAGGCATCTCGAAATTGAGAAACGCCAATCTCCTAGGCTTCGGTTTTTGTGCACCGCTGTCCATAACTCCAAAAGTAAAGTCGAAAAACAATGTGAAAAAGAAAAGAGCAAAGCTCTAAGTTGAAAGTGTTGCAAAATCACAAGAGAAAAAGTAAAAGAGTTGGAGTATTCCCTTTCCCGGATTCATGCACCACATTCCTTATAAGTATCCTTCCTTTCCGCATTCTAGACCTTACTTGAAAGTCCTTAAGATCAAAATAGTGTTATATGACTTAGTGATCTAAATTGAAGTTTCTTATTCTTGATTTTGATGGTATTTGAAGGTTATGATGTTTGTTTTGAGGATTAAGTAGCTTGTGATGTTTCTTTACTTTACATACTTTGGTTTGTGTATGTGAGCGTTTTCAAGGATGATTGAAGCAAGGTTTGAGGTTGATCTATTGACTAGAAGCACATTTATCTAAAAGATGTTTTGTTTTCGAGTTTGCATGCATATTTCATCCTAACTTATGTTCTAAAGCTTTCAAAAGACCTTGCTTGGGGACAAGCAAGTGGCAAGTATGGGGTATTTTGTTAGCATGAAATATTGCGATATTCTAGGAACTTTTTCTAGTTGTTTTTCATCCATTATAGTGTTCATTGACAAGGCATTGAAGCATTTGTTAGCTAGTTTGTCTATTTTTTCGATATGGAGATCTACATTAGCTTTGTGTTGATTATAGGTGAATAAGAGCTAAAACCGAACCATTTGAGAGAGATAGGAGAAGATTTGAGCACATCCAAGGATTAAGGACACATGAAAGAAGTCAAAGGAGATGCTAGGATGAGGAATGGCACGACACAAAGGAAACCACAAGCAATTTATACTTCCACGCTCTAAAATACGGTCATAGAGAAGTCCACGCTCTAAACCACGGCCGTGGATCTTGGCATCATGAACGTGGAGTATTCCAGAGAGTTACACGGTATAAAGTACGGTCGTGGAAATCAGATGGAACCGTAATCCACTTCCATGCTCTAAACCACGGTCGTGGAACCCCTTCAGACCGTGATTTAGGCGATCTTTTGACGAATTAATTATTGCCACATCATTTACGCACATGGGCCGGACGGTTATTTTATCCTTTCTTATAAAAAGGCTGGAGAGGAGAGAATTGGACATACGTGCTTAGGGTTGCATTGGACGTCTGGAGATTTGCGCTTGCAAACGTGATTCACGAGGGTTTGAAGATTTGGGAGTTGCTTGTGGCTAAAGTTACGCCTTTTGTCCTTAGGTTTGATTAGAAGACGGATTGACATACTGTTCTTCGTTCTTATCAAGGATTGTTATTGGTTTGTGTTTGCTCCAAATCTAATATACATTATCATCTTTGTGTGTGGATTTGAGATTGATTTGAGTTTTATTGAAGGTTTTCGAAGGTTTTCATCTTTCATTCTTCTTAAACTTGATTTTGATATTATAATGACAGTTATTGGCTAAAACTCTTTAGCAATTCTAAGGTAAAGGGTTGATAGTTGTGGCTTAGATGATGATAGATCGATCGTAAACAGATTGGACCCTGAGAGTTAGAGAGATTTCGCCGACGAACCAAAATCACGGTTTGTTCTTGAGATTCCACGGCCGTGGAACTCAAGATCTGCCCGTGATTTACCCTAGTTTACGAACTTTGCTTTTACTTTGATCCGATGTTAAAGATTAGCTTTAATCTAGTCTAGGTTTGCCCTTTTCTAGGTAGTAGTAATCCTCAACAACCTCTACTTCGATTTCGAGTGTCACAACCTTAATCGGTTTAGTTAGTTTTGATCCTTGGGTTACAAGTTTGGGTATTTGAGATTAATTCTTGCCTTTAGATCCTTTCTATACTGAAGCCTCAACAACCTTTATAGAGAGTGTCCTTAGGTAAGTCATATAGGGTTTTGGAATTCACCGTACATTAACTTACCTTCGTATACCTTTGCAAACCTCAACTCTGTCCTTAATTCTTTAGTATTTTTTGAATCGATTGCCACAATTAGATGCCTGGATCTTTAGGGTTGCTGTTTTCCTAAATATATTTGCAAAGCTTTACCCTTTTACTTGCTTGACAACTTTACAACTGAATTTGTTCCCCCCAAATCCCTGTGATCGATACTCTGGAATACTTGCTAATCTACGCCGATCTGTACACTGCGGGTTCGCTTGCTTGATTCTAGTTTTATAAATTTAAAGCTTATTTGCACGCACGCTAAGTGGCGAACAGCCGACACATTACTAGGTGGTGATTCTTGGGCTGCTTGACCTTTGGTCTCCTCCCATTTATGCAACCTTATCTCCCTCCCTCATTCCTTTTCACGTTACTTTATCTACTCTGCTACCTTCTCCCTCATCTCTTTCACCTTCATCCTCCACTTAGTGTTTCTCTCCTCTTGAAGCTGTCACACAAAGGTTGGACTATAGAGACGTGATCCAGAGTAAGTTCTCTCCTTCTCCTTCTTCTCTTCTTGTTCCTTTTTTCTTCTTGCACCTTTGAAGAGTGAGATCCATGGATTCGATCAAGAGAGCCTTCTCTTGTTCCTTCTTATGTCCTTGCAGGCTTAGACTATCGAGGACGGCTATGATCTTGTGATGGGAGCTAAGAGACATTTACAACATCAAAGGAGGCAATAGGAAGGCTGATGCACATCGAAAAACCAAAGAGTCTACGCTTCTAGACTACAGTCATGGGGGAGGTTCCTATGAGCCATGGGGGCGGATACTGTAAACCGTGGGGGCGGCCTCTACAAGCTGCGGGAGCGGACTCTGGGTCCTGCACACCGCAGGGGCAGCGTCTTGACACCGTAGGGGCGGTTTCTACACCAGTAAGCCTCCGATCTCTTGTTCCTTTCTTTCCTTTCCGCTTCCTTGATCTTGAATCATCTTAGTAGCATGTTAGAATGGCTTAACATAGGTGATATGGAATACCAAGTAGTGGCTTGACCCTTAGGGTCATCTTATGAGAGTTGAGGGTATGTTGGTCTCTTAGGATTGTGAGGATATTAGTTTGGGACTGAGTTGTTATGTTGGAAGCATTTGAGACAGTGGACTGAGAGTGTTGAACTATCTTGAGTTGTTATTCTTGTGAAGATGTTGAGCCTAGAAGTCTAAGGACTTCTAGTTGACTAGAGTCATGTTGTTGTTGTAAGGATGTAGAACCTAGAAGTCTAAGTACTTCTAGTTGACTAGAGTGTTGTTGCTCTTGTAAGGATGTAGAGCCTAGAAGTCTAATGACTTCTAGTTGACTAGAGTGTTGTTTGATCCGTGTGCATTGTGTTGAACAGGCGTTGCGTGTTTTCCCACGGGAGGTTGAGTGAGTTCGATCGGGTTTCGCTTTGATTCTAGTAAGTCCACGGACTTACTTAGCTGGCTTCTTGTGTAACACCCCAAATTCTGAGAACTCGGGGAGCCACTGGTTAGGACCTCACAATGGGTCCCGACCTTAGTGTGACAACAATTTTACTAGGATCTTACAACAAGACACAAAAGTATTTAAAACAATTGAAACTTTAAACAATATATACATGAAGAATAGGTATCAGCCTTACAAAGAAAAGGTACTAAAACGACGCATATGAAGAATAGAAGACATCCCTATCCCCGACTAAATGAGTACGTGGACCCGGCTGACCATTCCCTCCGGATCTCTCTACAATTGTCTTAACCTGCAAGGCATCTACAAGCGGTATAAAACCGTTAGCTAACATTCTATGCATAAGTATAAAGGTAAAAGCACAAACACACACATACAAAATCAATATGCAACACTGAACCCTTTTATTATCTTTAATTAGGTGATAGGTTATTACTAATGATACTTATTTTGTGACACGAGGGATTCCCAAACCTTGCCCCTGTCCCCGTTTATCAACGAGGAATGGTACTAATGCATCTGACCGTCTACCTGACTCGGCTGGTCGCAGGGAACCTCCTACACTCTCGCAAGAGCTAGGCAGATGATGTCACGACCCGTTATCATACACTTGGGTCAATTATATACTATAATAAAGTCGGCCTAATCCGGTTTCGTTGTTTATCTTAACTAACAAACACCACTCATACACATTAAACTCATACAAGAAGCCAACTAAGTAAGTCCGTGGACTTACATTCTCCAAGAGCAACCGATGAGCACACTCTCAAGTTCCCCTCGGGAAAACGCACAACGCCTGTTCAAGACAAGGCTCACGCATCAAACAACGCTCTAGTCAACTAGAAGTCCTTAGACTTCTAGGCTCAACATCCTCACAAGAACATAAATGCATAAGATGGATCGACACTTAAAACCTAACACAACTCTTCTAAACTAAATTATACTTATACCCCACTTCGGAAAATCCTAAATCTAGCTTAACCCGCTCTCAACTTTTACTACATGCTCGTATACATATCCCTCAACAACATATCCAAAAATCATGTCCGACAGAGGTCAATAACCCCTCCAAATCTACCTCACAAAACTGCATAACAAGCAGTTTTTTCTAACACTTAGAATATTTCAGCAGTCCTAAAAATTGCATGAGAAACCAACTTTGGAGAATCATATCTCCTAAACTATAACTCGAAATACTCCCAAATTTCAGTATGCTATACTATATAATACCAACTACAATATATCCAAAAATCACCAATAAAGGAGGAGTCTAACTTACTCAAATCTGGATCACAAAACTGTATCAACATGCAGGTTTCCAACACTTCGGAAATTCAGCAACATTCAATAAAATTGCACTCTACCTCCACTTTGAAAAATCATAACTCGTAAACTACTTGCTAGATTTGTCCCAAATTTTGATATGTTCTACTATAAAATATCAACTATGACATATCCAAAATTCAAGTCTAACCGAGAAATATAACCCAATCAAATCTATATGACAAAACTGGATCACAAGCAGTTTTAGACAAAATTCAGCACAACCTATAAACTGCTAAAGGTCTCTACTTTGAAAAATCATAACTCCTAAACCACTTGCTCGATTCCTCTAAAAATTTAATATGTTCTACAATAATATCCCAACCATATTATATCATAATTTCAGCCAGAACGGATGAGTTTAGCATACCTAAATCTGACCCCGAACTCGACTGCTTGACACTTATTGAAACTCAGAAAAGTGTGTATCTTCACTACTTCTTCTATGGCTGATCTGAGCATGATTTGAAGACATAAAGGGAACCCATTAGGCATGAAAAGTGTGGAAGGCAGTGCAAAGAAGGAAGGGGTATGACTCTTACCTGATTCCAAAACTCGAGAGAGAGAGAGAGAGAAGAAGACACAAGGCGGACTGTAAGGCCACTAGATCCGATAGCTCTCTGCGTCCCAGATCTACAAGCTGCACGGTATTGTCGACACTGCAGGGAAGTGAGATGGCTGGTCTACTACAACGCTTGTCCAGAGGGATGAGTGCTTCTACGAGGGTGATCATTGTGTGAAGGAGGGAAACCAACGAAGACGCAAGGCAGCAGATCCTCCCTGGTTGATGGCGCCGCTGTGTGTTGGTTTGACAGAAAAAGGATAGACAGAAGGTAATAGATCCTCCCTGGCTGGCGTGAATCAAGGTAACAGAAGGAAGGAAAGTGGCGTTGATGATGGAGTGAAGAGGGAGAGCATCTGTCGAGGCTTGACTACCGACGGTTGGGGAGTGAAGCATGCAGGCGTTACAGGTTGTTCACTAAGGGAGAGGGAGTAGCAGCTACGTCTTGTGCCGACTATCCTCATGGGTTGGCGGAGATCCAACTGTGAGATAGAGGATCCAGGTTATTGTCTTCTAGGGTTATGGAAGGCAAGGCAAAGTTGGGTTGCCCGGAAACACACCACTGCTGGGCTGGAATGAAACACACCACTGTTGGGCTGCTTGTATGACTCTAGAAATGGCTGGCTGGAAACAAGAGATTAAGGGGTGAGATTGTCAAGAAAGGGTGGCTAAGGTTGTCAAGACTTGTCAAAACATGTCATGGCTTTGTCAAGCCCATGCATGGCTTTGTCATGATCTTGTCATAACTCGTCAAGGTCTCGTCTTGGTCTCGTCAAAAGGACGTCACGACTTTGTGAAAAACATGTCACGATATAAATTAGGGTTTGGTGGATTAGGGTTTGCTATAAACATCTTATCATTTTATGTGAAGTGAGGTTAGATAAAATGATAAAATTTTTAGATATTGTGTCCGACTAGATAGACATATAGGGATCAAGGGCTCGAAATCCGGTTTGCTACGGAAATAAACGGAATAAAAATTCCGGATATTACATCAGTACCCCCTTAAAATAAGTTTCGTCCCGAAACTTAGAACAAGGTATTTAATCAAACGACTTCCATAAATAAACTTGTATATCCTAATCTCACTAAATTTTAATTTCGTTTTCTAAACTCCTCTAACCCTATCAAAGCGTAACGAAAAAAATCCGGTCGTTACATCATATCCCCCTCAAAATAAGTTCTGTCCCGAAACTTAGGGTAAGACAATCCTGATCGGACTTTAAGGCACCAAATGGGTGTGTTTGATCACTACACAAAAGTCTCGTCGTTTCCACATCCAATTATCCCGCACATCAAGGTTACCAAAAGAGCACATCACTGACTAAACACTCAATCATGAAATAAACAAGTAGTCAACCAATATCACACATACAAGGTCAAGCCCTAACTCGTCACTTTCGAGGTTACAACTATCGCTAAATAGGTCTTTGAAAGGTTACGTCTTTTACTATCCCCAATATCTTAGGTAGCCTTATCAACTTTTCATAAAACCACTGAATCTTAAATCTTTTCAGGTACTTAGATCACAAGCGCCTGCCGCCACGCTCTAGAGTGGTTACCGGATATCTCGCCGATATCATCCGGCTCAACTATCTGATCCTCTAATATGATGACCTAACTCGTGTCTAGTAGGTATCTCTCCACTGAAATTCTCAAACTCAGTTCCCAAACTTAGTCCCCGTGGAAAACTAAAGCTACACTCTCCAATAGGGTGAGAAATACTAGTCCATCAGTCACTATTAAACCGCTTTAAAACAACCCATGGTTGCCTGACACAACTCACTTCCAGATCCTTTGATGACTCTACGGAAAATGATCTATTCAACTTCCTTCCCTTCGTTCTGACCACTCGCTTCCGACCTTCTAAAAAGGTTCTGACTACACACTCAGGCCAAAGGTCTTGGACATCCACCAACACTTATCAAGTTCCCAATGCTCTTCGTATCACGACCCACTTGGGCTTGTCTTTTATTATTACTCAGTCATCTTATTCCTCAGGTACGGAATCGTCACCGTTACCCTTTTCAGGTCTAACACTGGAGACAACTAAAAATCAAATCTAGTGGTCATCCTCTTTGTTCACCTGGCATTATTATATTATTTACAGATCTCTAATATATTGTTAGCTCAAACTTAGGTTTCTCACGCATTTTCTAAGATATTAAGTCAAATAGAATATGTCCGAAATGACGGCATTAGACACAAAGTGATCCCATATTACCGTTATTTGATAATAACTACTCAATAAATGTTAACATACCATCAGCAGTGCGCTCTTTTATCCACCATTGTTACCAGCCCGATAGTATCCCTCTAACTCAGAACGCAACTCGGGTCCGTTCCGATATAACATTACACATAAAATCTACTCCGAGATTATGCTTTCTTTAAGCACGGTTACTAAGTTGCAAGTATGATCCTGTCGCTTCTCTTTCTTATGTATCTTCGACTAAAGATGGTAGTTACTCACTTTGAGCTTTCTAGTGCAGACCATGTACAATACTTTTAATACATAGTTAATTCTTCTCTCAATCCATCAAGATAACTCACTCTAACGTACTCCGTTAGGTATAGAATTCAAAAACTACTTGCATGGCAACATGTACAAAGCCATCACTCTTCACTCGGATCCATAAAAGGGTACCAGTCTCCTTCTATTACCTCTACATGCACATAAGTTTCCGTACGACATTTTCAGTCACTCCACATAGCCTATCTCACGTTCCTTCCAACTAGAATGCATTTCACCAACTATCACCATCTAAATTCGACACGACATCCATCAGTACCATTGAGCTTCTTGCTCTGTGGGTTAGGACCCACCACGCTTCCGCTGCGCTACTCTAATTATTTTGTTGTTACCCCGTAATCATAAGGACGTGTTCTGTGAGTCCAAATGATTAACAGGATGAAGTACCAAGTACTTCCTTACTTGTCTTCCTGAAATAAAATCATGATTGGAAAACAACCATCTTCCGTTTACTTCCTTAATTCTTGTAACACCGATCCAAACTCCCTGACTCGACCAGAGTTTGATCTTAACCAGAAAAGAAATAACCTTTAACGCGATCCTCTCGATACCTTTTGTTCATCCCAGACGGTTGGCGTTGCCTACTTGAGGAAATCCTCCAAGGCGTCGGTAAAGCTACTCCATAGATCCACCGTCACAAATATCTCTTCTTAACGGCACATAACTCGTCAATACCAAACAATACTTGCACGTCCTTGGTTGACATCGGACAGTCTATAATTGACTTATCGCAATTTCATACCTCTACTGGTATTAAACTTTTGGTGCAAATCACCTACTAGATTAATCCTTTTAACCTTCTTTAGTTCGTCTTATCTTTCACTCTTCTGCTTCCTTTGGGACAACTCTCTTCCTCAAGTCTCACTGTGCTATTCGCCTGATGTCAAAATTCGTTCCTAACACTCCACAATAGATGGTAAGCGTCTTGTAGTTCCGATGACTTTTAATTACCTCCCAATTGTAGTCCCTTTACAAGGACCGTCTGTGTTGATGACCTATGTTCTGTTATAAATGGGGTTACCCTGGACTCTTGAGTCCACCACACGATTCTCACAAGCACAGGTTCCTTAATCGGCGTTGTTTGTAATATTTCCTCCCAAATCTCTGTTGACTATGTTACATGGCTTCGATCCTTTCGATACTGGCGTTGTGATTCCTCTTAAAATTCTTATCTTTAAAGAAGACAAAACGTCTCCAGGCTTGTGAAGTCTACCTTTCGCTCTTACATTAAGTTGTAAGTCTCCATTCCGTGTTAATTGTGATCTGTCAAAATTTCCTTAGCTAGTAGATAAATAGTTGTTCACCACAATCCTTTTATACTTCTTTAGTTCGTTCTTCCTTCCACCCTTCTGCTTCTTATGGCTAACTCCATTTCTCTAGTCCGCTGGTGTCATTCATCTGGCATAAATAGTCGTTTCAAGTTTCCACGATAGCTTGCAAGCGTCTTTGAAATTCTTATGGCCGTAATGATCATCCACTTGCAGTTCCTTTTGCATGGACCATCTGTGTTGATGGCTTAGGTCCCGTGATAATTCGGGTTACTCTGGACTCTCGAGTCTAGCAAGGCCGTTCTCCCATAAAAATTTCTTCACTGGTGTTGGTGGTAATATCGCCTTCCTGAAACTCCGTTGACCCTGCTACAGGCTTCCATTCTTTGGATATTGGCGTCGCGGTTTCTTTCAAACTTCTTATATCTCTGAGGAGGTCAAAACCTCGCCCACGCTTGTGGGGTCTGCCTTTTCACTTTTACACTCAATTGTAGGTCTTCATTCCGTGCACCTTAGATTCTCACACCCGGATTGACACTTTGTCTCTTCTGGTTTCTCATGCCCCTAATGGTCTATAGGGCATCCGCCTCAGTTATAATGTCCTTGATTCCGCAATCTTGGTTGTACTCAATTCTACTTGTCCCGTTCCAATATTGTTATCTCTACTCCGCACTCTTGTAGTCTCTTGCATGGTTCTTCTAATTCCGTCTCTCGGCCTCATATGCCCGAGTTCCTTGTACGACCTTCTATTCCTTCTAACTGAACTAACTCAGGGATTTCTTCCTCATCTTATTGTCCGTGTGGTAAAAATTATCTTCACAACTTTACTTCCTTGCTCACTTGTTCTTTGGATAATTTGTAAGGATCACCAAGCAGCCTACCCGAGTGTAATACTCAATTCAAGGTTCGATTCCGTTGCCTCGTGTTGGAGATTCTTCCAGTCCGCAGTTGATATATCATGAGGCGATAATCGCTTCGTGATATCACAACTAAAGGATATAAAATATCCTTTAGGATACTAACAAGCTAAGTATACACATGTATATAACATATTATAATAAACATCATAAAAATTCTATAAGCTAACTCCTATCGATCCAAGTTGCAGAGATCCACGGAGAGCAATGGTGGTCCGACGTTCTACTAACCTAACAACCCGACTATGCGTGCGTGTAAAAACATAAATCCGTTTTGAAAATTTAGATCCCTTTTGGGTTCTAGTTATTTATACATTCGGTCTTTTAGAAGATTTCAAGTGCCATTGTTGCCAACCTAGAGCTTTGATACCATATTGTAACACCCCAAATTCTGAGAACTCGGGGAGCCACTAGTTAGGACCTCACAATGGGTCTCGACCTTAGTTTGACAACAATTTTACTAGGATCTTACAACAAGGCACAAAAGTATTTAAAACAGTTGAAACTTTAAACAATATATACATGAAGAATAGGTATCAGCCTTACAAAGCAAAGGTACTAAAACGACGCATATGAAGAATAGAAGACATCCCCGTCCCCGACTAAATGAGTACGTGGACCCGGCTGACCATTCCCTCCGGATCTCTCTACAACTATCTTAACCTGCAAAGCATCTACAAGTGGTATAAAACCGTTAGCTAACATTCTATGCATAAGTATAAAGGTAAAAGCACAAACACACACATACAAAATCAACATGCAACACTGAATCCTTTTATTATCTTTAATTAGGTGATAGGTTATTACTAATGATACTTATTTTGTGACACGAGGGATTCCCAAACCTCGCCTCTGTCCCCGTTTACCAACGAGGAATGGTACTAATGCATCTGACCGTCTACCTGATTGGGCTGGTCGTAGGGAACCTCCTACACTCTTGCAAGAGCTAGGCAGATGATGTCACGACCCGTTATCATACACTTGGGTCAATTACATACTATAATAAAGTCGGCCTAATCCGGTTTTGTTGTTTATCATAACTAACAAACACCACTCATACACATTACACTCATACAAGAAGCCAGCTAAGTAAGTCCGTGGACTTACCTTCTCCAAGAGCAACCGATCAGCACACTCTCAAGTTCCCCTCGGGAAAACGCACAACGCATGTTCAAGACAAGCCACACGAATGAAACAACGCTCTAGTCAACTAGAAGTCCTTAGACTTCTAGGCTCAACATCCTCACAAGAACATAAACGCATAAGATGGATTGACACTTAAAACCTAACACAACTCTTCTAAACTAAACTATACTTATACCCCACTTCGGAACATCCTAAATCTAGATTAACCCAACGGATTGCTCTCAACTTTTACTACATGCTTCTATACATATCCCTCAACAACATATCAAAAAATCACGTCCGACAGAGGTCAATAACCCCTCCAAACCTACCTCACAAAACTGCATCAGAAGCAGTTTTTTCTAACAATTAGAATATTTCGGCAGTCCTAAAAACTGCATAAGAAACCAGCTTTGGAGAATCATATCTCCTAACCCATAACTCAGAATACTCCCAAATTTCAGTATGTTATACTATATAATACCAACTACAAAATATCCAAAAATCAACAATAAAGGAGGAGTCTAACTTAGCCAAATCTAGATCACAAAACTGTATCAACATGCAGTTTTTCAACACTTGGGAAATTCAGCAACATTCAACAAAACTGCACTCTGTCTCCACTTTGAAAAATCATAACTCGTAAACTACTCGTTGGATTTATCCCAAATTTTGATATGTTATACTATAAAATATTACTATGACATATCCAAAATTCAAGTCTTACCGAGAAATATAACCGAATCAAATCTATATCACAAAACTGGATCACAAGCAGTTTTAGACAAAATTCAGCACAACCGATAAACTACTCAAGGTCTGTACTTTGAAAAATCATAACTCCTAAAAAACTTGCTGGATTCTTCTCAAAATTTAATATGTTCTACAATTATATCCCAACCATATCATATCAAAATTTCAGCCAGAACGGATGAGCTTTGCATACCTAAATCTGACCCCGAACTCGACTACTTGACACTTATTGAAAACTCAGAAAAGTGTAAATCTTCACTGTTTCTTCTATGGCTGATCTGAGTATGATTTGAAGACATAAAGGGAACTCATTAGGCATGAAAAGTGTGGAAGGCAGTGCAAGAAAGGAAGGGGTATGACTCTAAGGCCACTAGAGCTGATAGCTCTCTACGTCCCAAATCTACAAGCTGCAAGGTATTGTCGACACTTCAGGGAGGTGAGATGGCTGGTCTACTGCAACACTTGTCCAGAGGGATGAGTGCTTCTACGAGGGTGATCATTGTGTGCAGGAGGGAAACCAACGAAGACGCAAGGCAGCAGATCCTCCCTGGCTGATGGTGCCGCTGTGTGTTGGTTTGACAGAACAAGGATAGACGCAAGGTAATAGATCCTCCCTGGCTGGCGTGAATCAAGGTAACAGAAGGAAGGAAAGTGGCGCTGATGATGGAGTGAAGAGGGAGAGCATCTGTCGAGGCTTGACTAGCGACGGTTGGGGAGCGAAACGTGCAGGCGTTACGGGTTGTTCAATAAGGGAGAGGGAATAGCAGCTGCGTCTTGGGCCGGCTATCCTCATGGGATGGCGGAGATCCAGCTACAAGATAGGGGATCCAGGCTGTTCTCTTCTAGGGTTATGGAAGGCAAGGCAAAGTTGGGTTGTCCGGAAACACACCACTGCTGGGCTGGACTTAAACACACCACTATTGGGCTGCTTGTGTGACTCTAGAAATGGATGGCTGGAAACAAGAGGGAAAGGGCTGAGATTGTCAAGAAATGGTGGCTAAGGTTGTCAAGACTTGTCAAAATATGTCATGGCTTTGTCATGATCTTGTCATAACTCGTCAAGCTCTCATCTTGGTCTCGTCAAATGGACGTCACGATATAAATTAGGGTTTGGTGGATTAGGGTTTGCTATAATCATCTTATCATTTTATGTGATGTGAGGTTAGATAAAATGATAAAAATTTTTAGATACTGTGTCCGACTAGATAGACATAGGGATCAAAGGCTCGAAATCCGGTTTGCTACGGAAATAAACGGAATAAAAATTCCGGATATTCCATCAGTACCCCCTTAAAATAAGTTTCGTCCCAAAACTTAGAACAAGGTATTTAATCAAATGACTTCCATAAATAAACTTGTATATCCTAATTTCACTAAATTTTAATTTGTTTTATAAACTCCTCTAACCCTATCAAAGCGTAACGAAAAAAATCCGGTCGTTACATCTTGTATGAGTGTAATGTGTATGAGTGGTGTTTGTTAGTTATGATAAACAAGGAAACCGGACTAGGCCGACTTAATTATATTACATAATTTACCCAAGTGTATGATAACGGGTCGTGACATCACTACTTAGCTCTTGTGATAGCTAAGAGGTTCCCTACGACCAGCCCAAGCAGGTAGACTGTCAAATGGATTAGCACCATTCCTCGCTGGTAAACGGGGACAGGGCGAGGTTTGGGAATCCCTCGTGTCACAAAATAAGTATCAGTAGTAACGGCTTGTCACCTAACTGAAGATAATAATAGGACTTGAGTGTTGCATGTTGATTGTATATGTTGTGTGTGTATGTGTTTTTACTTTATGCTTATGCGTAGAATGTTAGCTAACCGTATTATACCGCCTTGTAGATGCCTTGCAGGTTAGGGAGGTGGTCGAGTGATCCGGTGGGAGTGGGCAGTCGGGGTTCCGTGCATTATAGAACGGAATTGGATTGTTTTAGGATTGTATTTCGTTTTCGTTCATGCATTAAAACTATGTAGTTTTGCCTTTTTATTTGTGTCGTGTTGTAAGGTCCGATGACGTTGTTGTCAGGCTAAGGGCCGGGGCCCATTGTGAAGTCCCAACTCGTAGCATTCCGAGTCCTCCGGATTTGGGGTGTTACAATATGGTATCAAAGCCCTAGGTTGGCAACAACGGCACTCGCAATCTTCTAAAAGGCCAAATAGACAAATAAACAGAACCCACAAGGGTTCAGAGTTTTCAAAGCGAATTTTGTTTTCAAACCATGAGCATAGTCGGGTTTGGATAGAATGTACGGGACAACCACTACCTCCGCGGATCTCGACAGCCTAGTGTACTAGATTTAAAGTTGTATGTTGGATTGTAAGTTGTTTCCGTACTTGTTATGATTGTAGTAGTAGCATGAATTCTATATAGTTATATATACCTATATGTTTATATGTATGGTACACTAGTAGCATATTAGAGTTGCAAACTTTGTAATTAGATGATAGGAAGCTATCATTTCCCCTCGGACGAACGCCGTATGACTTAGGGTAGTGTACATACGACGAGGAGTATGCTCAAGTTATCGAGTTGAGCATCAAGTTTTAGCAAGCACCCCGATGATTTCTTGGATCTCTTTATGAGGACGTCGAACCAGAAGACCAAAGATGACTTAACCGAAGGTTAAACAAATAGAGAGGAAGCCAAGTCAATTTAAGCAAAACCGAGAGGGAAACTACACAATTAAGGAGGCGACATGAAGATTTGAGAGTGGTTCTGAGGAAGCAAGGACGGATCATCAATAAAGCAACAAGAGACAACGAACTTAAGGTTCTTCCAAGTGTCACGCTTGTAAATTTAAGACGTGAAACAAGTGAAGATGAGTGCAGTTTCACTCGAGGATAAGATTGGCGTTCCAATTGAGGCATAATTTTCCCTAGCCGCTCTTAAGCACGGGAGTCTAGACGAAAGGTGAAAATGGACCAATTACGAAGATCTAAGAGATACGTAAGTTAAACTACAGAAGGACTAGAAGGTGAAGTTCCGATTTTACGAGATCCCAAGTGGATGACTTTGTTCGGACATGTGAGGTGACAGGAAAAAAACCATTTAGTGAAGGTTCACATAGTAGAATATCTTTAACAGGGTCAACCGTTATTATTATGGTGAGAAGGCTAAGCAACATCAAGAAGAAGAAAGTGCATAGAGATGATGGTTTTATAAGATGAGTGACGCAACAAGGAGCTCTTATCAAAAGACGTAAGACATCAACCAAGAGAAACACGAGTGGGTGCTAACTAACGTTAGAGATTTTTGAGAAGGCGCACTTACAAGATATCATGAAATGCGGTTAAGCATATGAAGGTGAGTCACATGACACAACAAAGCGCACTTGGCAGTGTGGATTGAAGAATAAGCTAAAGAGTTTAAGGTAGAGTACCCCGAGAGAGTAGTCTTCATAAGAAGGGTAACATAGAGATTATAGAAGAAAGGTAAGTTGTTGACCTCAAAGAAGGTCAACCATAAGCTAATCAGTGACAACTGAGAACTTACAGGTGTAGATTGTCTGTTGATGAGTGTAGATGGGAAGAGTAACCCATATTGTGGATTACAAAGGAACGGTAACAAGATCTTGAAATATTTCCAGTGGTTCAATGTCAACAGTTAGGAGTTATATCAACGAAAGGGGCAAATGGCGTAATCAAGTAGCATTGAACGGGTTCAAGGCAAGTAACATTAAAGGACCTTCTTAGGTCATGGGATTGACATGTGGAGGAACGAAACGGATCATAACCTTTAAGGTGTAATCAGTTGGAAGAATTAGAGGATCAAGAGGAAGGTGAGGCTTTCATTGTTGTTTACACAGATGAGAATATATATATATATATAAAAAGGATGCATGGTATGAAATGATTGATATGTCGTCGCGAGCAAGAGATGAGTCAAAACTTTCTAGACTCACCAGAAGAAGCCACGAGGGCTATGTCGGGTAACGGAGAACCCGAATTAGGGTAACGCTGTAAGCTTAGAAAAGAAAGTACCTACATAAGACAATATTTCGGACCGGTATGATCACTACAAGTTGTAGTGAATTCATTTGGGCACGACACACGAGAAGTTGAGAGGTCATGTAAATACGTATTCATCAGTTTCTGAATCGAGTTGCAGTGGTGTCGCATAATTTGTGGTTTTGCAGGCGGTTTCAATATGGACTATACCCTAATGTTAGTAACGACAACTAGTGATGTGGGAGGTGTAAGAATGATTCTTATGTTCTCTTTTGATGACGCCTTTTAGATTGGTGGGATATAACTGCCCAGTTGCGGAATGGTTTTAAAGCCCTCCCATTCCGAGGAGGTATACTAGAATCGTATGGTCCGAGCCGTGTCCATGGAGCTTTGAAAAGCTGAAGAGGTGATTGGTCTCTACTCTAAATTCTTGTGCACAGACAAGAGTCTTGAGGATGTGACGAAAAATAGGGATGTATCCAAGCGGAACTTGGGATGCGGGTGAAGTAAAAAAGATAGGTTTCGCGTGTATGTGTTAGACAATTCTAGGCGTATGAAAGGAATGCCCCATGAAGGGTCGTGAGCTAGCCGCTTAATACATGTGCTTATGAGGATGTCAGTATTTTTATGGAGCGACATTTCAGTCTTGAACGGGAGATAAGAGTTTGATATATATATTCACTCACCAAGAGTTGAATACCGGATAGAACTGATGGATAGAGTTGATTAAGGAATTCGATCAGATGGTTTTGTATCATTCGGGAAAGGTGAATGTGGTCACCGACACCCTTAGGATGTGGATGCCTCGAGAGGAGGCGATAGCTCGACCTACGATCCAACGTCAAATGCAGAGGGATTTAGTAAGAATGGAGATGGATATCCGGTTTTCGGATAAGGACAAACCCTTGTCCGATTTGGAAGAGGCTACCTTATGTGTTATACAGAATGTAAGATGAACCGGGACATCATATGGTAGTGATGATGTGGGCTTAAGCCCGACGCGACTATATATGAAGTCAATGTGCGACCTGTCATCAGGTCAAGTGTTAGCACTATATATGACGGGATGAGGATTTCATCAACTGCCATTACGCAGTGGAAGTGGGAGGATATCTCCATAAATGTTATTACCGGTTTTAGACCGAGTAAAATTTGTGACGCAATTGGGATTGTCGTAGAGCAACTGACAAGATCGCGCGTTTTATAACTATTTGGGAAACGTGTTCAATGAGTCGGCTAGTGGATGAATTCACTAAGTTGATAGTGAAATTTTGTGGGGATACCGAGTACCATCGCCTCAGATTGAGAGCTTGTGTGCCAGATTAGGGACAAGCGTGATCAGAACACTTCCCTTTGTTTAAGTTTTTGTATATTAATAGTAGCCATGCGTTGTTTGGGATGGCCTTTGTGATACTTTATACGAGTGGATGTGTCATACACCATTGTGTAGGGAATTGCCGAGTAGTAATGGTAGGATGACCTAGAGCAGATATGTGATGAAATCACTCGAGTAACAATAATCCTAGAGCGGATGCTATCCTCGCCGAGTGGCTAGAAGGCGTGTATAGATAAGAGGCGTATGCTTCGAGAGTTCAGATATGGAGTAGATCTATATGAGAGTTTCATCAACGTGAAGCGTCAGACGTTTTGGCATTAAAAAGGGAGTTGAGTTCCATTACATCGGATCCTTTTGAGATCTTTGCGCGAGTTGGAAAAGTGGGTTACAGGTTGGCGTTGCCACCAAGAAGTAGAATGTGTTCAACGGCATTTCATGTGTATCAACTAAGGGATCATGTACACGACTCGAGATACATTGTCAGTCATGACAATCTAGTGGCATAGATGAGGAGCCGATGAGGCTATTTGAAAGACAGAGGATAGTATTTATGGTGGAGTTATGCTAAGCTAGTAACATCGATATGATCGATGAGTTAGACTTATGTGCATGTGTGATGTTATGTGTAGTTTATGCCTGTGCGGGATTATGTGTTTGATCTGTCTGATCTTTATGTGTTTGCTTAAGTGGATCGTGTGTAGATAGAAGTAGATAGAAGGTTAATATCTTCATTTTCCGAGTGCATGTCTCCGTTGAGACCGAGAGGATTTGCGTTTGTTTAAGTTTCGGGACGAAACTTATTTTGAGGGGGATCTGATGTAACGCCCGGATTTTTGGTTCCGTTTACGAGAGGCGTTAGAAGCCTTGAGCAAGGGCTACCACTCTTGCGGCTTAGAAGGCCCGCAACCGCGGCCGTCCGCGACCACGGATTTTGACGTCCTGCGGGGGAGGTGACACGTTAGAGATGGAGTTAGGTGCCTTTTCCGTCCGAAATTTTATCTTCAAACTCCTTTATGCCGACAAATTACTAGGTGGTGATTCTTCGGCTGCTTGACCTTTGGTCTCCTCCCATTAATGCAGCCTTATCTCCCTCCCTCATTCCTTTTCATGTTACTTTCTCTACTCTCCTACCTTCTCCCTCATCTCCTTCACCTTCATCCTCCACCTTAGTGTTTCTCTCCTCTTGAAGCTGTAAAACAAAGGTTGGACTGTAGAGACGTGATCTAGAGTAAGTTCTCTCCTTCTCTTTTCCTTCTCCTTCTTCTCTTCTTCTTCCTTTTTCCTTCTTGCATCTTTGAAGAGTGAGATCCATGGATTCACTCAAGAGAGTCTTCTCTTGTTTTTTCTTATGTCCTTGCATGCTTAGACCATGGAGGAAGGCTATGATCTTGTGGTGGGAGCTAAGAGACATTCACAACATCAAAGGAGGCAATAGGAAGGCTGATGTACATCGAAGAACCGAATAGTCGACGTTTCTGGACCACAACCGCGGGGGAGGATCCTGTGAGCCATGGGGGCGGATACTGTAAACCGCGGGGGCGGCCTCTGCAAGCTGTGGGGGCGGACTCTGGGTCCTGGACACCGTAGGGGTGGCGTCTTGACACCGCAGAGGCGGTTTCTACACACCAGTAAGCCTCCGATCTCTTGTTCCTTTCTTTCCTTTCCGCTTCCTTGATCTTGAACAATCTTAGTAACATGTTAGAATGGCTTAACATAGTTGACATGGAATTCCAAGTAGTGGCTTGACCCTTAGGGTCATCTTGTGAGAGTTGAGGGTATGTTGGTTGTGATATTATGGCATGATCTCTTAGGATTGTGAGGATATCGGTTTGGGACTGAGTTGTTATGTTGGAAGCCTTTGAGACAGTGGACTAAGAGTGTTGAACTATCTTGAGTTGTTATTCTTGTGAGGATATTGAGCCTAGAAGTCTAAGGACTTCTAGTTGACTAGAGTGATGTTGTTCTTGTAAGGATGTAGAGCCTAGAAGTCTAAGGACTTCTAGTTGACTAGAGTGTTGTTGTTCTTGTAAGGATGTAGAGCCTAGAAGTCTAAGGACATCTAGTGACTAGAGTGTTGTTTGATCCGTGTGCCTTGTGTTAAACAAGGGTTGCGTGTTTTCCCACGGGAGGTTAAGAGAGTTCGATCTGGTTTCGCTTTGAGTCTGGTAAGTCCACGGACTTACTTTGCTGGCTTCTTGTATGAGTGTAATGTGTATGAGTGGTGTTTGTTAGTTATGATAAACAACGAAACCGGAATAGGCCGACTTAATTATATAACGTAATTGACCCAAGTGTATGATAACGGGTCGTGACATCACTACTTAGCTCTTGTGATAGCTAAGAGGTTCCCTGCAACCAGCCCAGACAGGTAGACGGTCCAATGCATTAGCACCATTCCTCGCTAGTAAACGGGGACAAGGGCAAGGTTTGGGAATCCCTCGTGTAACAAAATAAGTATCATTAGTAACAGCTTGTCGCCTAACTGAAGATAATAATCGGACTTGAGTGTTGCATGTTGATTGTATATGTTGTGTGTGTATGTGTTTTTACCTTTATGCTTATGCGTAGAATGTTAGCTAACGGTATTATACCGCCTTGTAGATGCCTTGCAAGTTAGGGAGACGGTCGAGTGATCCGGCGGTAGTGGGAAGTCGGGGTTCCATGCATTATAGGACGCAATTGGTTATCTTATTTTATGACTTTGAGACTTATGTTGTATTTCCGGATTTGAGAACTCGGCTGGATTGTTTTAGGATTGTATTTCGTTTTTGTTCATGCATTAAAACTATGTAGTTATGCCTTTTTATTTGTGTTGTGTTGTAAGGTCCGATGAAGTTGTTGCCAGGCTAAGGGCGGGACCCATTGTGAGGTTCATTCAAGATAGATGAACTATGTAAAACTTGTACATAAAGTAAACAAACAAGAGGTTCATTCAAACCAAAGAAGGTTGTAAGTTCTTCTCGACCCATTGAACTTTTACATATGGATCTTTGTGGTCCTATGCGTGTCAAATCTCCCAAGGGTAAATAATAATCCTTGTCAATTTAGATGATTTTTCTCGCTTTACATGGATATCTTTCTTATAGGAAAAATCTGAAGCCTTGTTTGAATTTAATAAATTATGTAAGGAGTTGCAAACTTTGAAAATTCTACCTATTGTTTCGATAAGAATCGATCATGGTAGAGAATTTGATCAACTAAAGTTTGATTTGTTTTGTGCAAAATATGGTATTTCACACAACTTTTCAGTTCCTAGAACTCCTCAACAAACAGGGATTGTGGAACGTAAGAACCGCACCCTAGAGGATATGTCTAGGACCTTGCTTTTAGAAAATAGGTTGCCAAAAAGTTTTTGGGCTAAAGCAGTTAATACTACAAACTACATCTTGAATAGATGTTTAATCCGCCGTATTTTGAACAAGACTCCTTACGAACTCTTTACGGGAAGAAAACAGAATATTTTCTATTTTAAACCCTTTGGATGTACGTGCTTTGTCCATGACAATGGCAAAGACAACCTTGGTAAATTTGATTCATGTAGTGACGAAGCAATATTCATTGGATAAGCTTCAAATAGAAAAGCTTATCATGTTTATAATAAACGTACCAAAATCGTTGAGGAAAGTATTCATGTTATATTTGATGAAAGCAATGATGGTACTTTGAGTGAAAATTTTGCAGATCTTAATGTGAATCAACATGAAGATCATAATTCTGATGGAGAAGAAGATCCTAAAGCTCAAGAAAAGAATATGCAAGAAAAGATTCAAGATATCGGAGAACAATCTCAAGACCTAGAAATGCATCTTCAAGACCTTGAAACAAAAAACTGCGATGTTAGAACTCCATTTCAACGCCTTGAAACTGAACTTCAAGGCCTTGATACAGGATCCAAGGGCAATACTCCAACGGTACCTGAATCTAGTCAAGCAAACGAGCCCCAATCTTCAGGATCTTTTCCATCTTACAAAAGAATGAAATTTCTACATTCTTCATACCATCCAAAAGAGGATGTGATCTCAGATCCAAACGCAGGAGTTCAAACTCGATCTAGGCTTAACAACCTATGTGCATTCTCAGGGTTTGTGTCTCTTATTGAGCCCAAGAATTATGTTCAAGATCTTCAAGAACCCAACTGGATCATTGCCATGCAAAATGAACTAAATGAGTTTGAGAGAAACAAGTTTGGACCCTCACGTCTAGACCAAAGCATCAAACCGTCATTGGCACCAAATGGGTTTTACGAAACAAGTTGGATGAAAGTGGTAAGGTCACTAGAAACAAAGCACGACTTGTAGCTCAAGGCTATAATCAAGAAGAAGGTATTGATTATGAGGAGACTTTTGCTCCGGTTCCAGGTAAGAAGCCATACATATGCTACTTGCTTTTACATCTTTCATGAGCATAAAGTTATTTCAAATGGATGTGAAATGTGCTTTTCTAAACGGCTTCTAAGAAGAAGAAGTCTATGTTGCTCAACCACCTGGTTTCAAAATGATGAATTTCTGGATCATGTTTTTAAATTGGACAAAGCTCTTTATGGTGTTAAGCAAGCTCCTCGAGCTTGGTTTGAAAGATTGTTCAAGTATCCTCTTGAAAATAATGTCAAAAGAGGTTTGATTGACAAAACTTTATTTATCAAAACTAGAGGCAACGATATATTGGTAGTACAAATATATGTTGATGACATATTATTTGGTGCTACTAAGGATTCTCTATGCAATGAATTTTCAGATATTAAGTGTAGGGAATTCAAAATGAGCTTAATGGGAGGGTTAAATTTCTTTCTTGGACTTCAAGTTACACAAACAAAGAAAGGAATATTTTTCAATCAAAGCAAGTATACCAAGGACTTACTTAAGAAATATAAAATGGATCAATCCAAGGTCACAAAAACTCCTATGAGTTCCACACTTTCACTGGACCATGACAAAGACGGTAAAAGTGTTGTGTAAAAGGAGTATCAAGGGATGATCGGTTCTTTGTTATATCTAACCGCTAATCGACTTGACATTATGTTTAGTGTGTGCATCTATGCAAGATTTAAAGTTAATCCTAAAGAGTCACACTTGATAGCTGTAAAAAGGATATTTCGGTATCTCAATGGCACTAAGGATTTAGGGTTATGGTACCAACGTCAAAGCCCATTTTACCTTGTTGGCTATTCAGGTGCTGACTTTGC
Source organism: Fagopyrum homotropicum (assembly GCA_033239125.1). Taxonomy (NCBI): domain Eukaryota; kingdom Viridiplantae; phylum Streptophyta; class Magnoliopsida; order Caryophyllales; family Polygonaceae; genus Fagopyrum; species Fagopyrum homotropicum. Next base: position 88,953,358 of record BSWB01000006.1, read on the forward strand.
AGGTAATAAGGTCAATAGAAAGAGTACTTCTAGATGTTGCCAATTCTTAGGGTCATCCCTAATTAGTTGGCACTCCAAGAAGCAAAACTCTGTCGCCCTATCCACAGCTGAATCAGAATAGATAGTTGTTAGAGCGTATTATGCACAAATTCTATGGATAGCTCAATAACTCCGGGATCTTGGCTTTGATTTAAAAGGTATCCCGATTAAATGTGACAATACTAGTGCTATTTCGATCAATAAAAATCTTGTGCAGCATTCAAGGACAAAGCATATCGATGTAAGGCATCACTTCATACCTGATCATGTTGAGAAAGGTGATGTTTCGATATCTTTTATATCAACTAACTTGCAGCTTGCAGATATATTTATTAAGCCTCTACTAGAAGATCAATTTTTATTAGATTAGAGCTTGATATGTAGAACAAGGAAGCATTCACGTAGGGGGAGTAAAATGTTTAATTTTCTCCTTCGAATGAAACTCATTCTTCAATTTCAAGGGCCTTGAAATGCAATTCAAGGGCATTGAAACGGAATTCAAGGGCAACATTAAAAATCACGGATCTATTTAGGGGTTAATATCTTTTAGATATTTTTATCTCTAAATTATTTTAAAGAAGAATTTTTAAAATAATTTTAAAAGTCCATATTTTCAGATTCAAAGAATGTTTGAAAAGTGGTTACAAAATTTATGTAAAGAGTTCTAATCAAAATCGGTTCTTCCAAGATTTTGATTCTTTCAAGATATTATTGAACCGACAATAATGTGACTTCTTCCATTAAATACCACCTCTCTCCCCTCTTTAACTTCTTCCACTTCAACTCCCTTTGCAAACTCTCTACTTTACTCCTTTTTCCAAAAACTGTTTCAACTTCTCACAAACATCCTCCATGGCGTCAAAGAGATCTTCCACAGATGAGGCGTCATCATCTACCCCCAAACGTCAAAGGGTTGTTCACCTCTCCTCTGATTCCGACTCTGACTCTTCATCTCCCATGGACGATGTTGATATCTGCACAAGGACAGGCTTCCCATCTACATGGTTCAGTAGCCATACTGCCGTTGGCAAATGGCTTGACGGATTCAAAGACAGAGAGCTTTGCATGTGTGAGATGGTGGACCGGGAACTATTTCTGTCGCTTGGCCTTCCCTGCTTCACTATGCTACGAGCGAGTTCTATTTGGCATATCCTAAATCCGGGGATAACAACTTACCTAAGGTTCACAAGACTCTTCTTCGTCAATCTTACCGCTCGAAGAGAAAGAGGCGAGCTCATACTTGAATCGGTTGTCAAAGGTAAGAATATTGCCCTTTCTTCTCTAGTTATTGCTCAAATTCTAGGGCTTTCCACCTTTAATTCTTTCGACCATCCCCACCATGCCAGAACTATTAACTTGGCCAAAGAAAAATTTCTTCTGCCCAACTCTCCACCACAACCCACTTTGGTATGTCTTACTCTTGAGGCTAGAATCGTGTGTGTTATTCTTGTGCAATGTGTTGTCCCATGAATTAAAAATCGGAATGTGCTAACACACCAATTGTTTGCATTTTTTTACCATGTTTAAATGGGCTAGATGTTGACCTCCTTGAAATTATTATGAAGCACATGCTCCACATGATAAACCCCCTAGGGATACCCCTCTTCCCTACGCTAACTTGCTTCCAAAAATATTTTGGTATATCTCTATTAACCAATATGATGAGGAAAAATGCTATATTGGTGGAGAACTGGATGAATACTTCTTTGATAGCATAGGCATCAAGAAAACACAGTCTAGTGAATGGATTTTCAAAGAACAACCAGCTTTGACATTTTCCACAATACAAATACTTGAAGTAGTGGAGATTGGTCTGGATTCAATGAGACATGAGTAGTTGAAATTCAAATCTGAGATAACTGATAAATTGGATGAATCACAGGATTTGTTAGGTATCCTGAACCAAAAGATCAATCAGATGTTTCATGTGAATGCTCTGTCTCTAACTTCTGCGAGCTGTATCAAACCATTAACTGAGGATGATGCTCAAGCGACTACATATTAGGGTGAAAAGGTTATGCATCAATGCTACAAGATTGTGAAAGATCGCTCGATTTGCCAACCTACTCTTGAGGATCCAGACATACTACAATTGAGGAGTTTGGTATTGTGAAGAAATACAAGGACGAAAGAGATCAACGGTGAAGGGACGAGTCCTTTAGAAACTTTGACCTCAAAAATGCTCATGCTCGCTGGAAGAAGAAAAGCATGGATGAACTTCAAGGGAAAGGCCGTCTGAACCCACACTAGTACAAGGAGTGAAGCATCCCAGTCTTGATATGGTATCAAGGCCTTGACATCGATTTCAAAGCCCTTTGGTTTTGATTTGAAGGCCTTGATGTATTTTTGAGAGACTACCGTTTTTAATTTTTGTGGTTTTTAGAAATACTCTTTTTTATGGGTTTATAATTGTTTTTAAACTTCTGTGCCTCAACTGTTTTTCTCCCTTGTTGAAGACAAAGGGGGAGAAATTATGGTGATCCGAAATTTTGATATTTTTGCATTCTGCATTTAAGCTTTTGTTTTGATATTATTACATATGCATCACTAACTCTAAAATGCAGGTACGATATTTGTATTGTCTTCCATAAAGGGGGAGATTGAAAACTCTACCTCGATTATATATTTGATTATGTGATGATGGAAGACTTAACACAAATGAGCGGTTTTTATACTAACAAACATCGATTTTATTTCTAGATTGTTTGGTTTGTTTTGGTGTTTGTCAAATGTATGCAGACTTGGAAAGCATTTCAAGGGATGAATGAAGACCATGAAATCGGATACAAGGGACAAGCGCAGAGATTTGAAAGCATTTCAAAGGTTCAACACAGAGGCCTTGGAAACCATTTCTAGGGATCAAAACCAAAGTCCGAAATGGCTGGAAGATTTTTAAAATTGAAGATTCAATCTCAACCAAATCTACCAAGGATCGAGAGAAGATCTTCCAAGGAGATTCGGCCAATTAGAAGATCTCGACCAACAAGATTTGGCCCAACAAAACGGATCTCGCAAAAGATCCTCAACTAGACGCAAGATTTCTTCTCAACGGATCTTAAAAGATCTTGAAGATCTTGAGCCAAAGATTCTCACAAACCTGAAGATCTCGATGCTTGAACGACGAAGATCTTCAACAGTTTGTTTCAAGAGAAGATCACGGAGAAGAAGAATCAACGTGCGTCAAGGAGATGAAGAAGATAAGGAAAATCTACAACGGCTATCTAATCTCAACCAAGAAGCGTTTTTCATGGAGAAGAAGAAACATCCACAACGGTCATCTTCTTAACTGCTAGAAGACTTCTCCATCAAAGACTATGAATGAAGATGTTGATTCAAGAAGAAGTAAAACAAGCTTAGACGGAAATATCCGTAGTCTTTAAGGGATCCAAAGCATCTTTATTCGAAACAAGAAGTTTTTCTTCCTCTTAGTTTACAAAAGCTTTATTCCTTAGAGAGAGAAAAACACGAGAGCTTCATTGGAATATGTAAAGAGTATTATACTTGAGTGTGTGTTACTCTGCGAAGTAACTAGGCTATTATAGCTAGGTTAAGAGTTGGAACTAGATCATAGCATTGGCTACAGTGAGAGAAGAAGGGGATTTCTTCTAGGTTGTACCTAGGACTCTTTGAAGCTGATAATAGATAGTTAGATCCTACGGGTAAACCCTATGACGAAGAGTAGGCTGTTAGAGCCAAACTTCGTAAACATATCACCGTGTTGATCTTTTAATTTCCGCACCATATCTTGCTTTACCAGTGACTAAAGTTGCTTTGGAGGTTTACAAAGTAAAGGCCCTTGAAATCACTTTCAAAGCCCTTGAAAACAAGTTGTGACACAAAGAACTCAAATTGATATCAAGGCCTTTGAAATCAGTTTCAAAGCCTTGAGATAGTTTTTTGCATAAAGTTCTCATATTCTATTCAACCCCCCTTCTAGAATATTTATATCCTTTATATCTACCTTACGGCTCTTCATCTCCTATTCTATCTTTTGTCTCTAGCGGATCAACAATGGGGATTCGACCACCGACCTCTCGCTACTAGAGGTCTATCTCTTCCGTGTCCACGACCTAGGAATACCGAATATAGAGGTGGTCTATCTCTCCCGTGTCCTACAACGGATGTTGCTCTAATATGAAGCGATAAAATCATATCTACGTATAAGGTCATGGAAAACCATATATATATATAGGTAATACGCAAGTCCAAAAGTACACACACACTCTAGTATATATATATATAACTAAACTTGTGAGATCCATGGAAGAAGTGATGACTTCCCGTACATTCTTTCCCAAGTCGACTATGAAGACGGTTTAAAACCAAAATTTCTTTTGAAACTCATACCCCTTTCGGGTTCTGTTTATTTTATCTATCTGGCCTTTCAAAAAGACTACAAGTGTCATTGTTGTCAACCTAAGGCTCTGATGCCTTGTTTGTAACACCCCAAATCCGTAGGACTCAGAGTGCGACTCGGCTAGGATCTCACAATGGGTCTTGACCCTACCTTGACAACAAGTTCACTAGATCTTAGAACAAGGCACAAACAAATATAAAATAGCCTTTATAAAACAGAAACATCAAGTATCATAATACATATAAAACCCCATAACCGAGTATAAAACATCATTAACGTATATATACATAACCAAAAAACCAATAACATCCTAGATGAACAGAAGTCCTCGGCTGATCACCCCTCCAAATCACTTTGCAGTCCTCCTATCTTGCAAAGGATCAACAACACGGTATGAAACCGTTAGCTAACAAATCATATATAAGATCATGCATAGGCACATACACACATCAAAATCATAATAAACATCCAGCATGCTATCACATAATTCCCGTTTAATTATCTTTATAACGTTATACACTCAAAACAATATTTATGGTTGTGACACGAGAAGTATATCATTCTCGCCTCTAGGTACTATAACCATCTGGAGTGGAATCAAGCGCACTCACCGTATATGTCGGAATGGTGAAGTACCTTGCCCGTAGACCAGGTATGGCCTAACCTCGGAGAACCTCTCAAACTCCTTACAAGAAAAATGAGAAAGGTTATCACTGCCCGCTTCAAGGGGACCAATCATACGTCGGTAATAATCAATATCGCATTGATACATCCAATATAGGAGTGCGACTAAGTAAGTCCTACAGACTTACCTGAATCACAATATAATCCTCAACCACGATCAATCCTCTAATTCCTTTAGGGATGAGTATTGCCTAATAACAAGGCATAAAGATATATCAAACCTCGTATCATCAACTAAGGGGTCACACCTAGACTCAAGGGATCTATACGGATCATTAACATTGTATAAACCTCAAATATCATACTAAACCTCAAAGACACATTAGGGCATACATTATCATCATGATATCATCATCATACTCACATACATAAACCCTAGTATGCGTTAAAACTCAAGCCAAAGGCAAGGAAAGGAAGGAAACATACCAACACTTGGTATGTTCTGGATGACTGCACACCCGCGAGAATGAAAGGGCACGGGAGCAATGACAAGGTCCAACAAAGCCGCGATAGTGGCGGACATGGCCGTTGGGACGGTGCCAAGCTCACGCCACAAGGGGCGGCCAAACCAGGCGCAGGGGCGTCAACAATGCAAAAGGAGATCTTCAAGCTTCCATAAATCTCTCGCTTGATTCTCTTCTCTTCTAAGGTGCCAAAGGCAACCACCCATCATCATACATGTATATACATACACAAACATCCAAGAGCTTAACACAAGAGCAAGCTTGTGGGACTCAAAGCTAAGGAATGAAAGAGGAGAAGAAAGAATGGAAAAGGGGAGAAGACTTACCCCTACTGATCCAAATATGGAAAAACCACAACAACAACATCAACAATTACACAACCTCAGTATCCACATACACGTTTATCATCAAGGCCATCAAAACTCTCGTTCAAAACTAGAGAAAGATTCAAAGGAGAACAAAGCAAGAAAAAGGGCAAGAGAAAGAGAGATGAGAAGAAGAAGAGCTTGGAAGGGAAGAGGAAACCCTCCTAAAGAAGTAAAGAAGTAAGTATAAAAGAAAAGCAAAAAGGGAAAGACGGCCAACAAAGGCGGCGCCCACCCTACTAAACCACGGGGGCGGAAAGCCCAATCCGCGGGGGCAGCACCGCACCTGTGGCCAAGCAAAGATGCGGTCGTAGGGTCTCTAAAGCACTAGGAATATCACATTGTCTCCGAAGAACGAGCCACGCCTAGTCCGGTCTTGTCGGATCGCCACCGTAGCTATTGGAACGTGAACGCCGTCGTTTTACGATTTAAATCCTAGCGGGGTTTCGATCCTATTCTTGTAATTATTTTTATTTAATTTAATAAATTAAAGAAAAGAGATCATCTGAAGTAGAAAAAAAAAAGAGTATAGAAAGTAGGTGAGTCTATCCCGGATTGTTCCGAAGTTGAGACTTGACCCACCTTCTATCCCTACCTCTATCATATCACTAACTTATTTTTGGGTTGTGTTTGTCTTTTATATGTTATTGTTTTTTCTTGAGAAAAGTAGGTGAGTCTAGTTGTGCTTTTTCCTTTGTTAGCACCACTCTAAAAATCCATTCCCCTTTTGAGATCAACGATTGCTCATCTTTATTGGTTGTAGTTCCTGAACGCATTGACTTGTGCTTTGAGGTATTACTTGAAGATTTACATGTGGACTTCCCATACCTACTAAGATAAGCTAGACGGCAACGGAGAAGTGAGGGAAAAAATACACTTGTGAGGGTACCTTTATTTGATTTCATTAACTTAACTCGTTGCTCGTTTTGAGTAATGTCTACCTCATGAAAGGAAGTTGGTAACAGGGTCCCAGAACCCATTGATGCAAGTGAGTTCCTTGAAATGGTGAGGAACATGAATACCATGATGGAACGGATGACCACTTGGAGCAACAATTCCCGGCACCGACGCCACCAAGGACCGTTGGTCACGCCTTCGTCAATGATCCGTCACCTCCACCAACTTCACACCTTCCCCATTAAGATAATCCCAAAATCATGCAACCTAGGATATTCATGAGGAGAGATAGATTTCAATGAAGAAGGAGCATAAATAAACCCCGTTTTAGAAACTGAAGAGTTCTCCAAAACTAAGGTGAAGATACCATCATTTGAAGGGAAGTGTGATATTAGTTGGTACCTTATTTGGGAAGCGAAGGTAGAGTAAATATGGAGTTTCCATAATGTCCTAAAACTCCAAAAGGTGCGATACACTACCCTTGAATTTAGTAGTTATGCTCTAATGTGGTGGAGTAATTTAGTGAAGGAAATGAGAAGAAATCTAGATACGGATGCCATTACTTGGTACCGGATGAGAATATCATGACGGCTCGCTTTGTTCCATCCTATCATCGAAGAGAGCTTCGCCAAAGCTGGAGAACCTTAAGAAAGGGTCAATGAGTGCGGAAGAGGTGTATACGACCATGGAGATGGGCATGGTTCAAGCTGATTTGTAGGAAGAAGAAGCCATCATGACGAGGTATCTTAGGATCTTACATGCACCGTTATTTGGCTAATAAGATAGATTTGTATGCCTAATCTAACATAACATATCTACTACATCTCACGGTGAGAGTTGAGAGGAAGCTCAAGGCCAGAGTTCAAGAAAGACGGAACCCACCAACCTAGAAAAGCGGGTCCATCCGTCATCCATATATCTATGAGCCAATCTGAGAGCAAGGCACCAGCCGCAAACCGGCTCAAAATCTCCACAACCCTACGACCACCCTGTTGCACCATCTTCGAGCAAGATACCCGCCCCAACATCTCAAGAAAGTACTTCTACATCTAATCCTTGATATAGAGATATTACTTGCTTTAAGTTTCAGGGAAGAGGACATACGGCTCGAGAATGTCCTAACAAGAGAACATTAATTGTTAATGATATTGGGAATTTTAAATCCGATTCCGACAAGGGAGAGGAGGAGAAATCGACCTTTCTAGTCGAACAGGACCAGCCGGAGGATAATCATGAAGAGCCTTTTGAAAATAGTCTATGTTTGCATACTAGTAAGATTGTTAATGATTGTTGTGATGATTTAAGTGTTATGAATGTTGTTTATCCTGAAAGTGTAGCTATTCATGTTTTAGATAACCATGCTGAAATTTATATCCCTAATATGGAAAAAACTGATTGCTTAGATGATCTTGCTATTGTTGAATTTAATTCAACTCAACACCCTTTATTGATGATAATATATCTCCTGATTTGAATATGGAATTTGTTGAGTGTGTTGCTAAAATTATGTCACATCCTAAATCCTCTGTTTATGCTATTTTACCTCCTAGATTGAATGTTGATTTTGTTTAGTGTTATGTTGAAAATTTTGGCTTAGACACGTCTTTGGATGATACTAAGAAGGTTGAATTGTTTATTGAAATTCCTGACTTACAAGAAGGAAATTTTGAGAACTATATATGTCCCCCATATCGTTTGACTACTGCTACCTTTATTGATTTTCTTGTTATTAAGAGAGCTTTGAGTGTTAATACCTTTTATAGATGATGAAAATCACAGGGAGAATTCATTCCATACTCGTTGTTCGGTCAAGGATAGAGTATGTAACATAATCATTGAAAGTGGAAGCTACTACAACTTGGTAAGCCTTGATGTTATTTCTAAATTGCAGTTTAACACGATTCATCACCCTCGGCCCTACAAACTCGGGTGGATGAACGATTATGGAGAAATCAAGATCAATCGACAAACAAATTTTTCTTGGAATATTGGAGCATATGAGGATACTATATTATGTGATGTTGCTCATATGCATGATTGTCATATCCTACTTGGGCGTCCTTGGCAATATGATAGAGATATAGATCATCAAGGAAAGACTAATCGTTACTGATTTACATTTCAAGTAAAAGATTGCATACTTAAGACTATGAATCCAATTGAACTTGTTAATTACTATGAGGAGAGGAAGAGCAATAAAAAAGAGGAGGATACAAAGAAACAATCGTTGTTGATCACCAATACTAGATTGGTGGATAGAGGATCTACCCTCTTATTCACAAACGCATGGTCAACTATTAGGGGGCATGCGCCTAGTAATGACGTTTCGAATTGTCCTATCTTGAGTTTTCTTTTTAGGGAATTCTTATCATTCATGTATGATCTAGGAATTGTCAATGCTTTGATCGAAAATCTTTGAACTATCCACTGTGTATTTTTGACTTTTCCTTGGCCACACATAGTTTCTCATTGTCCCATGTTAAGTATGATCATCACTTTTGAGATTTATGAGTGTAAGGCATCATGGATAAGGATTAGCTCAAGTCAAAGTTCGACAAAACGTCGATTGACTTACGGTTATGTCGACGCCACGTAAGTATATATCTTGAACGCTCAATTTCAAGTTGTTATCGGATAATGGGATATTGGAATGATATACTTAGAAGTTATTTCAGGTACTTTGAATTTGGGGTTTGGGCAAACCCCAAGTGAGGTGCGACCCAAACTTGGATAGGGATTACGTAAGTCACTCTTACACCTACTAGACGGTGTTTTGATAAATGGTATATAATATGTGTGTATTGATTATGTGTTTTACGTGTTTAGGATTAATTGACGGGTTTTTGGTAACGATAGCATGATACCTATATTATTTTTATATGAGCATGATCATGATTTGAGTTAATATGTTATTACATGCATGATACCTATATTATTTTTATGTACATGGATGTTTCCCTTGTTTTAAATTTCTGATTTTGAAAGTCTTTCTTTAAATATGTTGGATTGATACTTATGATTTTATACTAGTATGTATTATTTATATATTGTGAAATTCTAAGTTAAGTGTTACTACGACTTTTAAGAAATTGCGGTTACATTATCTTTGATTTGATTATTTGATATGTTTGAAGTATTTGGACTTATGAGACTTGAGTCTAAAGTGGGTTATTGATGTGACGTGTGATAGCATGAAATATGACCATATTTTAGGCACTTAATTTGGTTGTTTTTCCCCGTTAGTTGTGTACATGGATAAGAGTTTGAAGCATTTATGAGCACATTCACCTATTTTGTCGATATAGAGATCTACACGAGCTTTGTTGCGTTTTTAGGTGAATAAAGGCTTGGAGTGGAGCACATATAAGAGAGTAGGAGTATTTGATCATGCTAGGCATCAAGAGGATGCATTAGAGAAGCTAAGGAAGGCGCATGATTAGAGAGCTTTACGAAACAAAGGCTTTTGCAAGGGAATTGGAGTTTCCACGGCCAAACATGAGGAACCACGACCGTGGTTTAAGCAATGAGGGCGTGGAAAACAAGGTCTGAGAGAAAAAGAAAGGTTCCACGGCCGTGAAAGTTTACACTGGATTGTGATTTCTATAAGGGTCGCCACGTGTCATATTTGCCATGTCAGCGGCAGTTGTCGGGCTTTTGCTAACCCTATTTTTCCCCTATAAGAAGGCTGAAGAAAGGAGAAAATAGTGAAGTCGCATACATCCCGCACGAAGAACATTTTGGAAGCATTGCTTAGGAAGATTTTATTGCGTATAGGGAAGATTCAGAGAAGGATGCATTTTGAGATTACGTATTTGGAGAAGATCTTAGGATTTCTTTTGAAGACGGATTGACAGCCCGTTCTTCATTCTTCCTAGAGATTATTGTGAAGTTTTCTGTTCCCTATTCCGCATACGTTGAACACATATACTCTTTGGATTGAATTGAGATTGATTGTTCAGTTATTATTGAGTTTTCAAGGTTTTACCCTTTTTCCCTTTTTAATTTGATTATTGATTCAATGACAATGATTGTTGGCTAAAACCCTTTTAGCGATTCTAAGGTGAAGGGTTGATAGTTGTGGCATAGATGATGATAGATTGAACCAAAACAATTTGGACCCTGAGAGTTGTGAGAAACCTCGTCTTCGACCATTTCCACGGGCTGTTCTTGAGTTCCACGGCCGTGGTTCCTCAAGATCTAACCGTGGTTTCCTCTGTCGTACGTCCTTTTCTTTTGCTTTGATCCAAAGTTAAAGATTTGCTTAAACCTAGTCTTGCCTTGCCTTTCCTAGGTAGTAGTGAGACTCAACATCTTATATTTCGGTTTCGAGTGTCACAACCTTAACCATTTTGGTTTATCTTTGATTCCCTTGGGTTTGGGCGTGGGTATTTGAGATTAATTCTTATCCTTTGATCCTTTCTATATTGCAGTCTCAACAACCTTTATAGAGAGAGCCCTTGGGTGAGACATATGGGTTTGGAACTTCACCGTACATAATCTTACATTAGATTTACCCTTTGCAATCCCAACTCCGTCCTTACATTTATAGAATATCTTGAATCAATTGCCATAATTGGATATCCGGAACTATAGAATTGCTGCTTTCCCAATATTATTTGCAAAGTTTCTATATTTTACTTGCTTGACAATTTGTGAACTGATTTTGTTCCCCCCAAATCCCTGATTTCCATACTCTAGAATTCATGTTTTACTACGCCGATCCGTACATTGCGGGTTCGCTTGCTTTGATTTCAGTTTTATAAATTTCAAGCTTATTTGCACGCACACTTTCGAGCGAACAACGTTTTTTATTGAGTTATGATTCCTTACGTGATTTTATGGAGTGTTATGGCGGAACCGGTTTATGGATGTGGATACATTGTGATAATTTTAATTTATGGCTATGGCGGGTAATTTCCCTATATTTAATATGATGATATGATTTAGGTTATGACCATGTATTTGTTTTCATGGTTTTAAGCTACCCGGTTAAAACGGGCCATGGTTACCTATGGTACCAGGTTTGTGCAAGCCGGTTATGCTCCCCCTTAGTGGACAAAGAGTCCCATGGTTGAGTTCTTTTTCCATGATTTTTCGCTACCCGGTTGAGGCGGGGCATGGTTACCAATGGTACCGGGTTTGTGCGGGCCGGGATGTGCCTGACCTTTGAGTGATAGAGAGGAGTCACTTGATCCGTGATTGCCGTGCTTATTCCGAGGTTGGGGTAAGAAGGTACCTTCGTGTACAACGTTGAAGGTGGGTATGTTTTAAACTAAAAATACATTTTTGAGTTTTAAGAACATTTTATAAATTAAAAATACCCGAGCATGTTTTGATATTGTGATTTGTTTGGTTCTTGTGTGGATTTGTTGAAGGGGTAAGGTTATACTTTGTTACCCCCATTTCGGTCAATTGACCATGCATGCGTTATACCTGTTATTTGGAATGTGAGTGATTGATTTACTCTATGAGTATTCGGATTTTTGAGTTGTTAATTAGATTTGGAGTATGGTTCAGATTATGAGTTATTGTTGGATTTATGAATTATGGTTTCGGTTTATGAACTATTGGTTTGGATTTGGGAAATATTTTGGACTTAAATGATGTCATTTTTTACTTATGAGTATTGCTTTGGATTAAGAGATTTAGTTTTTGATTTATAAGTATGTTGTGATGGATTTATGAACCTTGGTATTGGAATATGATTTACTTGAATTGGTGTTTTGAAACATCGTTTTCGGATTTGGATATTTAGATATGGTTGATATCATCATACATTTGGATTTGAAGCATGATTTCTATAAAGATATTTGATGTATATCCTTGCATGATATTGAGTTGACTTATGGGTTTAAAAGCATGATTCACCCATGTACGATCTTTTGAGATTTCTTAAAGTCATGTTGTTCCATATATGCTTATTCATGCTTACGTTCATATAAATTATCCTACTTATGTAATTGCTAGTTCATGTGGAAGACTAACCTCACCACGATAGTGCTGGTTATGTTTGTTTTAAATATAATCAAGTAGAAGACCAGTTCAAGAGCATGGAGCTCATAGACCCTAGTGTGAGTCAAGCCGGTCGGGTTTTGAGGTTGTTTTGCTCGTTAGGGTTTGTTTCTTAACTTTTGGTTCTTGTCTTTGGATCAGTTTTGTTTGCAAAAGCCCGGTTGTTGTTAACAGTTGATGGTCTTGGTTCTTTATTAGGTTTTGGAACCCCTTGTGGTTGACGTCATGAGACGTCTTTTCGGGTTTATTATTTGGCAAGTCAAGGCCGCTCGTGCCGTGTTGTAATTCATTTATATCTCATTTTGGTCTATTCTTATATAAAATCCTTAGGGGACCCCGGTCCGGATCTCTTGGCGATGTGACGTCTGACCCGCATTGAGGGGGCATTACAACTATGTTCATCAAGTTGCGAACACGTTGTTCATGAAAAACTAGTATCCCCTCCAAGATTATGACATCAGACGCATTCACCTAAAGACATAAGTTACACAATAGCAAAATAATCAACAAAAAGAGAGGTAAAAGATGGAAACTAAATAATTAGAAGTCAAATACATGACAAAACAAATTATGCAGTCCGAATATACCATAAGTACTTGAAACATATCATATAGTTCCATCTTCGAGAGAAATATGTTTTCTAATAAAATAAGTGAAGAACCGGTAGGTGAATAAAAAGGATAAAAGATACTCTAGAAGGGGGATTGAATAGAGTATGGGAACTTTTCGCAAAATGAATCTCAAGGCCTTGAAACCAATTTCAAGGGCCTTGATGTCGATCTGAGCTCTTTGTGATACACTTTGATTTCAAGGGCTTTGAAACAACTTTCAAGTGCCTTGACTTTGTACTCCTGCAAAACAAAGTTAGTCACAATAAATCAAGATAAAATGCGGAATGTAAAAGATCGACACAAGGATATGTTTACAAAGTTCGGCTCAAATAGCCTACTCTCCTTCCCAGGGTATAGCCTTAGGATCTAACTATCTATTATCAGCTTCAAAGAGTCCAAGATATAAACTAGAAGAAATCTCCTTCTTCTCTCACTGTAGCCAATGCTACGATCTAGCTCCAACTCTTCACCTTGCTATAATAGCCTAGTTACTTCGCAGAGTAACACACACTCGAGTATAACACTCTTTAGATTTACCAATGGAGCTCTCGAGTTTTATCTCTCTTTTAAGGGGATAATGCTTTTTAGAGAAAGAGAGAAAGAAAAAACTATTTGATCGAATGAAGATGTTTTGTATCGCTTGAAGACTACTGATGTTTCCGTGTAAGCTTCTATCCTTGTTCTTCAGTCGCCATTTCATTTATAGCCTTCTATGGAGAGGTATTCTAGCCGTTGGAAAGATGACCGTTTGAAGATGATTCTTCTTCTCCCTGAAGATCGCTTCTTGGTTGAGATGATATAGACGTTGTGGATCTACATCTCCTGAGAACACGTTGATCTCTCTGCTCCTTAATCTTCTCGTATTGTTGTGACAATATCATATTCAACGAGAGAGAATCTTCGTGCTTACGGTTGAGGATCTTTGTAAGATCTTTATTGGCCGGTTGAGATCTTCGTTCAATCATATCTTCTTGTTGAGCAAATCTTTCCTAGAAGATCTTCTTTAGTGATTTTAATTCCTTTAGCGTGCAGCCTTGACTTTTTTGTTCCCTTGAAATGAATTTCAAGGCCTCCGTCTTTTGAACACTCTAAACTCCTTGTACATCCTTGCATCCGATTCCAAGGTCTTCTGAGGTCCTTTGAAGTGTCTTTCAAAACCTGCACTTGTTCATTACAACCCGCCAAACCAAACAACTCGATATATAATCAATAAATTGTTAGTGTATTAAACTACTTCATTTGTATTTTAAGTCTTCCATCATCATCACCTGTACAATAATATAATCAAGGTGGAGTTTCAATCTCCCCCTTGATGGAAGGCAACACAAATATTTTCGTACCTACATTGTAAAATTAGCGATGCATATATGAATATGAAATTAACTTAAAATGCAGAATGCAGAATATCGAAAAAATGTCGGATCGGATCACATTTATTTCTCCCCTTTGTCTTTCAACAAGGGAGAAAATTAGTCAAAGCAAGGATAGAACCTACTTTTTCCCTTAGATGTAGACTTCTTGTGACTCCAATCATCCATTTCAGCTACTAAGCGTCGTCTCTTTTCTTCAGCTCTTCGTTTCTTAACCACCTCATATTCGATTATTGGCAAAATAGTTGGCTCAACATGAGTTGGATACAAAATAGATATACTATGTACACATCGTTTGCAATTCATCACCACATTTTCGACTTTCCCTTGAGTATGTTGAGCTACATCTTCATTCATGGGTAGGATCCTTCCCATAGTGGTCAGAGTAAGAACATTCATTAAATATATTTCATTGACTTTAGCATTTATGGTAGATAACAGTTCATGATTGGCATCCATTTTTCTCTTAGTGTCAAACTAGAAATCAGACAGTTAACGATTCAGACATACTAGTTCTTTCTCACAACCTTCTAACCTGATTTCTGGAGTAGGAGTAGAAGATGTTGGAGCTTCTTGAGTTGGAATTGGAATAGCTCCCTTCCCTTTTAAAGTCCATGTGCTTGCAAGAGTCCTCTCAATACCTAGTCGTTCTAAGCAGGTCTCATCAATCTTGCCAGGAATTGATTGTCGATCTTTAGAGGATGTATCAATTTTAAAATAATCAAAGATCTTGGGCAGCAAATTTCCATAAGGCTGAGGGATGGCTCGCTTAGAGTTAACAGAATGTATCATATGGTTGAGGATGAGGTTAGGTACATCAATGTCTAACCCAGACATAATTAGATGAATTAGCTCCAGGGATTGATCAGTCAAAAGTTCTCTTGAGTTTGCACGAGGAACAACACATCGAACTAGAATGGTAAACACAATTTTAGCATCTAAGGTTAGGGAAGTATGAGTAAGCTGGCGTGAGGTTAAATTTGGAACTACAAATTTCTCCTTAGCAAGACGAACTCTCTTTGATCGTGATGGATGATTGAAAACAATGTCTGTAGGAATTCCAAAAATCTCACTTAAAATAGAAGAAGTAAGCGAAATTGAGGTACCTTTTACAGAAGATTCAAGAGTGATAACTCCTTTGTCCCGTTTTGTGACGAGATTTACATAGAACATCCTTGTGAGCCTTGGGAAAGCGAAATCTCCAGGGTTTAAGATTTTCCAAACTATCGAACTCTTCAGCTTGTTAATGCACGGGATCTGAAGTGTTTCGAGAAATGCAGTATCCACCAAATCACACATACAAAGCGGTCGATTGTGAAACTCATCAAGCCAAGATCCTGAGGCTTGAAAATTGATGAACCAAGATGTGGGAAGACCATTCGTCTAAGAAATGTCCAATTCCTCACAAAAGTGTTTCTTCTTTTGCAATCGAGGAGCTCTGAACAGATTTCTTTTTGGGGGCTTGAGGAGCAGATTTCTTGCTTCTGGGTGCCATGGGTGATGTTGAGAGAAAAAACAAGGGGTTTTTGAAAAAGGCTTTCTGTGAGGGAGAAAAATGAAAAAGATAGGAGATTTTGGCCTTTTAAAAGAAAGCAAATAATAACAAGATTTTAAGAAAATCAAGCTTTTTAAAGACCAAAGAAAAATTTCCAATAAAAACTCAACAAATCTTTTTCAATCCTTAAACGAATGAAGCCATAAAAACAATTTAAGAATTGAAATATCAAAAATATATTAATTCTGAAATAGATCCGTATTTCTTAATTTACCCTTGAATCTTGTTTCAAGGCCCTTAAATTGCCTTTCAAGGCCCTTGAAAAATATAACTGGGCTGCATACGAAGGAGAAAATAAAATGATTTACTTCCCCTACGTTAATGCTTCATTGTTCAACAAACCAAGCTCCAATCTAATAAAATTAAATTGCTCTTCAGGAAGAGGCTTGGTAAAGATATCTGCAAGCTGCAAGTTAGTAGATATAAAAGAGATCGAAACATCACCTTTCTCAACATGATCACGTATGAAGCGATGCCTTACATCGATATGCTTAGTCTTAGAATGCTGCACAGGATTTTTGGTTATAGAAATAGCACTAGTATTATCACATTTTATAGGAATACCTTTCAAATCAAAGCCAAGATCACGAAGTTGTTGAGCAATTCATAGAATTTGTGCACAATAGGCTCCCGCAGCTACATATTCAGCTTCAGTTGTGAATAGGGCGACATAATTTTGCTTCTTGGAGTTCCAACTGATTAGGGATGACCCTATGAATTGACAACATCCAGAAGTGCTTTTCCTATCGACCTTATAACCTGCAAAGTCTGCATTTGAATAGCCAACAAGGTGAAACGAGCTTTGACGTGGGTACCATAACCCTAGATCCTTAGTGCCATTGAGATACCGAAAAATTCTTTGCACAACTATCAAGTGTGACTCTTTAGAATCGGCTTGAAATCTTGCACACATGCACATGCTAAACATAATGTCAGGTTGACTAGCAGTTAAATACAACAATGAACCGAACATACTCAATAATCCTTTTGTACTACACTTTTTCCACCTTTGTCATGGTCAAGTGAAAGTGTCGAACTTATAGGAGTCTTTGCGACCTTAGATTGATCCATCTTATACTTCTTAAGCAAGTCCTTAGTATACTTGCTTAGATTGAGAAAAATTCCTTTCTTTACTTGTGTAACTTGAAGTCCAATAAAGAAATTTAGCTCGCCCATTAAGCTCATTTCAAATTCTCTACACATTATATCTGAAAATTCCTTGCAAAGGGAATCATTAGTAGCATCGAATAATATATCATCAACATAGATTTGTACTACTAATATATCGTTGCCTCTGGTTTTGATAAATAAAGTTTTATCAATCAAGCCTCTTATGAATTTGTTTTCAAGAAGATACTTGGACAATCTTTCATACCAAGCTCGAGGAGCTTGCTTAAGACCATAAAGAGTTTTGTCCAGTTTAAAAACATGATCAGGAAACTCATCATTTTCAAAACCAGGGGGTTGAGCAACGTAGACTTCTTCTTCTAAGAAGTCGCTTAGGAAAGCACATTTTACATCCATTTGAAAAAGTTTTATACTCATAAAAGATGCAAATGCAAGTAACATACGTATGGCTTCTAACCTGGAAACCGGAGCAAAAGTATCCTCATATTCAATACCTTCTTCTTGATTATAGCCTTGTGCTACAAGTCGTGCTTTATTTCGTATGACTTTTCCACTTTCATCCAACTTATTTCGAAAGACCCAATTTGTGCCGCTGACGGATTGATGCTTTGGTCTTGTAGTAAGAGTCCAAACCTTGTTTCTCTCAAACTCATTTAGTTCGTATTGCATGGCAATGATCCAGTCGGGTTCTTGAAGAGCTTGAACATAATTCTTTGGCTCAACAAGAGACAGAACGCATAGAATGGAGATAGATTGTTTACTTTAGATCGAGTTTGAACTCCAGTGTTTGGGTCTGAGATTACATTCTCTTGTGGATGGTATGAAGAGTGTTAAAATTTTCTGCGTTTGTAAGATGGAGCAGATCCGGAAGGTTGAGCGTCATATTCTTGACTAGATTCAGGTACCGTTGATTTATTGCCCTTAGATCCTATCTCAAGGCCTTGAAGTTGGGTTTCAAGCCCTTGAAACGGAGTTTTGACATCGCAGTTTTTTGTTTTAAGGTCTTGAAGATGTGTTTTAAGGTCTTGAGGGTTTTATTTGGTATCTTGAATCTTTTCTTGCATATAATTTTCTTGATCTTTAGAATCTTCATCTTCATCCGAATTGTGATCTTCTCGTTGCTTTAGATTTATATCTGCAAAACTTTCACTCAAAGTACCATCATTGCTTTCATCAAAAATAACGTGGATAGTTTCCTCAACAATTTTGATACGTTTGTTATAAACATGATAAGCTTTGCTATTTGAAGCATAACCAATGAATATAGCTTCATCACTACGTGCATCAAATTTCCCAAGGTTATCTTTGTCATTGTTGTGAACAAAACAAGTACATCCAAAGGGTTTGAAATTTGAAATATTTGGTTTCCTTCTTTTAAAGAGTTCATAAGGAGTCTCTTTCAAAATAGGCGAATTAAACATCTATTCAAAATGTAATTAGCAGTGTTTACTGCTTCAGCCCAAAAAATTTTTGGCAAACTGTTTTCTAAAAGCATAGTCCTAGACATATCCTCAAGAGTGCGGTTCTTATGTTCCACAACTCCATTTTGTTGAGGTGTTTCTAGGAGGTGAAAAGTTATGTGAAATACCATATTTTGTGCAAAACAAATCAAACTTTAGTTGATCAAATTCTCTATCATGATCACTTATAGAAACGATTGGTAGGTTTTTCAAAGTTTGCAACTCCTTACATAATTTTGAAAACTCAAACAATGCTTCAGATTTTTCTCGTAGGAAAGAAATTCATGTAAAGCGAGAGAAATCGTCCACAATAACAAGGATGTACTGCTTGCCTCTGGGATATTTGACACGCATAGGTCCACAAAGATCCATATGTAAGAGTTCAATAGGTCGAGAAGAACTTACAACTTTCTTAGGTTTGAATGAACCTCTTGTTTGTTTATCTTGTGTACAGGCTTTACATAGTTCATCTACCTTGAAATTTAGTTTTGGCAAGCAACGTACCAAATCTTTTGAAAGTAGCTTCTGCATTGTGTGCATACTTAAATGACCAAGTCTTCTATGACAAAGCCTTGGATCATCATTCAAGGCCTTGAGACATTTTAGCTTAGTTCCTAAAACTTGGTTAGTACTCATAGAATAAACATTGTTACATCTAGGAGCAGTAAGCACAATGTCACCCGTCGTTTTTGTCATGAACTTCACATTTTTTTGAATCAAACAATACTTTGTTGCCCTTATCACATATTTCAGAGATGCTAAGCAGATTATGCTTCAAACCGTCAACCAGATATATATCATCAATGAAGTTAGAAGAATTATAACATATTTTACCAATGCCAATAATGTCACACTTTCCTTTATCACCAAGCATAATGGTTCCAAATGATTGCTTCTTTAAATCTGAGAATAGTGAGCTTTTTCCACTCATGTATCTTGAGCAACCACTATCTAATATCCATTTATGCTCCTTTACCTTGGTGATATTCTACAAAACAACAAACATCAACCTTTCTAATAATGTAAGGGTCATTTCTTCTATATGGACATGTAGATCTCACATGACCCTTTTTACAACAGTAGATGCAAGTAGGCATATGAATACTTCCTTTTGCTTTGACAAAAGTGGTAGTTGGTTTTCTAGGAAAGCTCCTATGATAACCTATACCATTTTTTTTAAGTGAGGACTGTTGTTTACCCATCATTCTTTCAAGATTAACTTTTGAATGAGTAAATTTAATAAGTGCAGCCTTCTGGTCTTGACACGTTAAAGTTAGATCAACTTTCTCTTTCTCTAGATCGATATAGTCGATGAAGAAAGGAGAGGTTGTCCTTGAGAATCCCATTTTCCGATTCCAAGGCCTTGATATTGTCATACTAGTCTACCTTTTCTTTGTTAAGATTTTCAATCTCCAAAGACATCTGACTTAGTTGTTTTTCTTGTTCAAGAAGCTTTTCTTTTAGAGAATTTATCCTTATTCTATGTTCCTTGTCATATATAATAATGTCTTTAAGGAATTGTTTCAGGTCAGATTCAGGTTGAGACATAATAGTACTTACCACATTGTCAACATAGAGATTCGAATCTTCTTCATGATCGGTCATGAGACATAGGTTTGTGATAACAAGATTTATGACTTAGGATTAGGTAATCATTTAGATAGATTTCTCACTCATTCATACACATTTTAGCATTGGTTCATGACGTCTTCGCTCAATTCATGCACATTTTTAGAAAAGACGTCTACACTACCTTTTATCGGTTTTGTAGGTAATTCGGGGATCTATTGGACGTTAATCGATACATTTGAGGGCCAAGCCTCATGATGGTACACATCCAAAGCCTTGGAGGAGCATAATTGGATCAACAAAGGACACAAAGACCACCATTGGTGCAAGCAATGGAGCAACTCATGGCTAGACGATCATAGCATGCTTCTGTTGAAGAAAATCGACCTACACCCAGGAAAATCGGCCGATTTTTTCCTCTGGGTCGATTTTTGGGCCTTTGACAGCTTAAGCCACGTGTCCCACGATCTCTTGTCCGGCCTTGCTCTTGGTGGAGAATATAAGTGGTCCTTCAAAGCTGTTGCTGGAGGATTCAATCCTCCTCCTCTCCCACATCCTCTAGCATCTTCCAAAAGAATCTTCCAATTGGGAGCTCTCTTCAAGACACCCTTGTGGGTGTTCTTGAGGGAGATTAGTGTAGATTTCAATTTCATAGTGAGATTTGAGAGATTTTTGTGAAGAAGATTGTTGAAGGTTACAAGATCCGACTTGGAGCTACATTTGGTGTATTGAAAGACTTGTTTTGAGCTCAAATCTAGCTAAGTTTCATTGCTTTCATTTCCTTACTTCATCTTCTTGCTATGAAAACCATGTTTGCTTGTATGATGATTCTAGATCTTGAAATGCATGTTATTGGCTAGTTTGTTGTGATTTTGGAGTGATGGATTGATGGTTAAGGCTTGGGTGATGATAGAATGGACTTATATGTTAGTTTAGGATGATTCGTATGCACAAAACCTAACTCAGACATAAAAATCGACCTGTTCTTCATAGTAAATCGGCCGATTTTTATTATGATCAGCCCGATTTTTCCTTCTGTTGCTCTTTAATTGATGAATCTGTATGTTAGGATGTTAGATTGTTGAAATCCCAGTGTTTGTTGAGCATGATATAGCTTAGGGTGACCTAATGCTAGCAAACTAAGTGAGGAAAGAGACCTACCCGGTGATTTCCGATCTTAGATACCGAAGATGATGAACTCTAGGTAGTAGTGAGCCTCATAAGCCGCTATTGGACTGAGTGTGCTAGGATTGTTGCTTGAGACTTACCTTTTCCGAGACTTACCCGGTAAGGAGAGGTTTGCCCCTTAAGTAGTGTCCGGTTTGTGTAGAATTCCCAACTTTACCTCCTTGAGACTTACCCGGTAATAGGAGTTTGGTGCGGGATTAGTGAAGTGAGAGACTTACCCGGTATTGCTTCCATTTGAGAAACACCCTTTCCCAACATCGCAGCCTTGTCCTTAGAATCTTTAGAACCTTGAGTCCAATGCCATAACCGGAAATCTTGACTTCTAGAATCCACTTTTTCTATCTTTGATCTCATATCTTGTGTTTGTGTCAATTGTTTGTTTTGCTAGCTTGAGTTGTTAGTTTGTTTATTACCTTGCTTGATTTGTGATCCTTGCTTGATCACCATAAAAACCAACAAAAACATTGAGTTTTCCATTTTCTTTGTTCCTCATCTTATCTTAGTCTAGATTCACACTATCTTTGATCATTGTTTGACTCGATTTCACCTTAGTCTTTGTGTTCGACCTCGGAATACTTACCTTTCTACATAACGATCCGTACACTGCGGGTTTCGCTAGGTAGTTTAGGAGATTAGATCGAGTTTATAAATGTAAAGCTTTTTGTGCTATTTCCTAGCGTAACAAGTTTTTGGCACCGTTGCCGGGGACTAGGTCTAGATTAAGTCATTTGATTTTGATTGCTTTTAGTGTTTATCTTTCTTGTTACTTTTGATCTTGCGTTGTTTTTGTCTTTGCCTTTTCATGTTTGCCATGGACGGATTGTACTTCCAAGACGACCTTGACAACATGGAGTATGAGGAGTGGATGGAAAGCCAAGATCTAGGACCTCTCCATGATGAGTTTGAGTATTGGGAGGAGTTTAATGCCCATCATGAGTCCCATGATCAAGCTCACATGACTATATTGCCTTATGTGGAACCTCACCATCAACCTCACAATGATCGATTGGAGTCAATGCTAGAAGAAATGTTGAGGAAGATGGATGATCTAGAAAGCAACCTTGCTTCCATTTCTAGTTCCCACATGGAGCTTGAAGGGGAAGTATGTCATCAAGAGGAGGTTCACTATGAGGAGATCCAAGAATTGCCCGATTCAACCATAACCAATAGAAGCCTTGAGGAAGAGTTGAATGAAGCTCGAGAGCAATTGTTGCTAAGGGATTTGGCCTTGAGGGAAGAAAGGTGATTGAATACTGAGAGAGAAGAACAAATGAGGAGGGAGATTGAGGAGATTAGGAATGCTCTTATGCTAGGAGATCCTACCACCCTTCAAGGCTTACCTCCACCTCCTTCACCTTTGGAGGAGTGCAATGAAGTATTCTCACCCCCGGTCATCCTTGCCATCAACCCCGGAACCACACTTGAAGAGCTCACGAGGGAGAGCCCTAAGCTAACCTCAACTCCTTCCAATCCCTCCTTGCTTGCCCGGAGTACACACGAAGATTGGAGCCCCTTTCCTAAGGAGTTTCCCATGTTGAATGATGGAGGCAAGCATGATGGATCCATGATGGTTATGGAGCACCTTAATGAAGAATTCTTTCCAAAAACCGGCCTTCTTTGGATCATAGAGGATGAGGATGACAAGCATCTCACCGGTATGACCGCGGAGTACCAATTGTCTAAGTATGGGGTGGCACCTATGGTTGCAACTCCATACTATCATCAAAGGAGCGGTGATGAAGGAGTCTACTACTCACCGGTGAAGAGAGAACTTAAAGCTTATTTGGGCATCAAGTGGCCCTTGCTTGTCATCATGGATGCCGGAAAGCGATGGTTGCTTGGACTCCTCAAGCAAACCATGGTATTCGAGGTGGATTGACACATCCTCGGAGTTTGGTCAAGCTAATGACCTTAAAGAAGCGCTTAATGGGAGGCAACCCATTGGTACATGTTTTTCCCTTTCTTTTTCTTGTTTTTGTTTGATCTCACTCTTGGTATGCTTTGTTTTTCCTTTGTGTTTTTGGGTGCTAGATCTTGTTGTTGTCACAAGGATGAGATGTTGGAGGTCATGTGAAGACCTCATGGAGCTATTGAAGGTACAAGATCCAAGCATATGGACGAGGAGGAAAGCACCCAGAAAAATCGGACTGTTCATGCACAAAATCGGCCGATTTTCCTGGGCTATGGGGCGATTTTTCCTCTGTAAAAAGGAAAGTGATGATCTCCAATCAAGCATGGGTGGAGCGGACGTGGAACTTGGACGGCTTGCGGCGCCAAGCGCGGGTTCCGACATCATAATGAACATCAAGAGCTCTCTACCATCCTTGATCGATCATCCACCATCATCATTCGATGTGAAC
Organism: Fagopyrum homotropicum; assembly: GCA_033239125.1. Classification (NCBI taxonomy): domain Eukaryota; kingdom Viridiplantae; phylum Streptophyta; class Magnoliopsida; order Caryophyllales; family Polygonaceae; genus Fagopyrum; species Fagopyrum homotropicum. The sequence goes on from BSWB01000006.1 coordinate 88,977,417, forward strand.
CGAAATACCAAAGCATCACCAATTTTACATTGTGAGGACTCTCTTTCACTTCTTTATTTAGTTTCCACATTAGGGACAATGTGTTTCTAAGTATGGGGTGGGGTTTTCATGATCACTTGCATGATTTGCACCTAGAATAGTTTAATTTTGTCACACGTTTCATTATGTCTTGCATTGTACATACATATTTCGAAAAATCCAAAAAAAATCAGAAAATTTTAAAATTTTTTAATGCTTCTAAGGCTTGGATATGACCCTAATGATGAATCTTGTCTTGTGGAATGGCTATGGATGACCTTATGTGTTTAATTGATGATGCATATGTGGACTTGAAATACTTATCTTGAATTCCATGAATGACTTGTGATTATGATGCTTGTCTTGATTTAATTGAGTATTGAAGGTCGAAATTACATGATAGTTCTTGCACACCATCTAGGAGTGATTAAGGCAATTCATCTTTCTCTACTTCTCATCTTGATCATGTTGTTTGAGCACCTCAATTGATGATATAAATTGACCTCTTTTGACCCATCCGGGAATAGGAGCATGATAGTGTGTTGATGTGTGTGAAAAGCAAGTGTGGGGTGATGTTGTTGATGAAAGAATGATGTGAATGAAATGCTGAAATTGTTGTGAAAGTGTAGACAAAAATATAGGTTTGGGGACGTTGGTTTAAATGACAAGTAACTCGGTACACTTCACATAATCGGGTGTTGGTGCCTTGCCAAAGTCAAATAAACCGATAGTCCTAACGAGCTTTGGTATGTGTGCCCGGTGTGGATGCATCTCGAAAAATAGAAAAAACCCGAGAATGGCTAATCACCGAGGTTTCGGCTTTTGTACACCAATGCCATTGTCTCAAAAATAAAAGAAAGAAAAGAAAAAATGAAAAATATACACTTGAGGGAAGTTGATAAGAAATGTGAAGTTGTGGTTGTTTAGTTCCTTTCCCGGATTAGCATCACATAGCCTAGAAAATTCCCGCCTAATCACAACGTTTCTCGGCCTTCTATTTCACAAGTCCTTATGACCTACTTGCATGTGTGTAAGACTAAGTGATTTAGATTGGATATACTCATGATCATCTTGACTTCTTCGTCTTTACATTTCATTGCATGCTATCAAGTTAAGTACAATTGTCTTTCCATGCTTTCATTTATTTGATACATAATTGCTTGTCCATTGCCATGAAACATGACTATGAAGGTGATCCAATATTAGAAGCACAACTCCGAAAAGATTTTGCCATTTTTCTGCATATATAAATCATGTCATCTCTTAGTCTATAGTTGGGAATTTGCTCGGGGACGAGCAAACCTTAAGTATGGGGTATTTTTGATAACAAGATTTATGACTTAGGATTAGGTAATCATTTAGATAGATTTCTCACTCATTCATACACATTTTAGCATTGGTTCATGACGTCTTCACTCAATTCATGCACATTTTTAGAAAAGACGTCTACACTACCTTTTATCGGTTTTGTAGGTAATTCGGGGATCTATTGGACGTTAATCGATACATTTGAGGGCCAAGCCTCATGATGGTACACATCCAAAGCCTTGGAGGAGCATAATTGGATCAACAAAGGACACAAAGACCACCATTGGTGCAAGCAATGGAGCAACTCATGGCTAGACGATCATAGCATGCTTCTGTTGAAGAAAATCGACCTACACCCAGGAAAATCGGCCGATTTTTTCCTCTGGGTCGATTTTTGGGCCTTTGACAGCTTAAGCCACGTGTCCCACGATCTCTTGTCCGGCCTTGCTCTTGGTGGAGAATATAAGTGGTCCTTCAAAGCTGTTGCTGGAGGATTCAATCCTCCTCCTCTCCCACATCCTCTAGCATCTTCCAAAAGAATCTTCCAATTGGGAGCTCTCTTCAAGACACCCTTGTGGGTGTTCTTGAGGGAGATTAGTGTAGATTTCAATTTCATAGTGAGATTTGAGAGATTTTTGTGAAGAAGATTGTTGAAGGTTACAAGATCCGACTTGGAGCTACATTTGGTGTATTGAAAGACTTGTTTTGAGCTCAAATCTAGCTAAGTTTCATTGCTTTCATTTCCTTACTTCATCTTCTTGCTATGAAAACCATGTTTGCTTGTATGATGATTCTAGATCTTGAAATGCATGTTATTGGCTAGTTTGTTGTGATTTTGGAGTGATGGATTGATGGTTAAGGCTTGGGTGATGATAGAATGGACTTATATGTTAGTTTAGGATGATTCGTATGCACAAAACCTAACTCAGACATAAAAATCGACCTGTTCTTCATAGTAAATCGGCCGATTTTTATTATGATCAGCCCGATTTTTCCTTCTGTTGCTCTTTAATTGATGAATCTGTATGTTAGGATGTTAGATTGTTGAAATCCCAGTGTTTGTTGAGCATGATATAGCTTAGGGTGACCTAATGCTAGCAAACTAAGTGAGGAAAGAGACCTACCCGGTGATTTCCGATCTTAGATACCGAAGATGATGAACTCTAGGTAGTAGTGAGCCTCATAAGCCGCTATTGGACTGAGTGTGCTAGGATTGTTGCTTGAGACTTACCTTTTTCGAGACTTACCCGGTAAGGAGAGGTTTGCCCCTTAAGTAGTGTCCGGTTTGTGTAGAATTCCCAACTTTACCTCCTTGAGACTTACCCGGTAATAGGAGTTTGGTGCGGGATTAGTGAAGTGAGAGACTTACCCGGTATTGCTTCCATTTGAGAAACACCCTTTCCCAACATCGCAGCCTTGTCCTTAGAATCTTTAGAACCTTGAGTCCAATGCCATAACCGGAAATCTTGACTTCTAGAATCCACTTTTTCTATCTTTGATCTCATATCTTGTGTTTGTGTCAATTGTTTGTTTTGCTAGCTTGAGTTGTTAGTTTGTTTATTACCTTGCTTGATTTGTGATCCTTGCTTGATCACCATAAAAACCAACAAAAACATTGAGTTTTCCATTTTCTTTGTTCCTCATCTTATCTTAGTCTAGATTCACACTATTTTTGATCATTGTTTGACTCGATTTCACCTTAGTCTTTGTGTTCGACCTCGGAATACTTACCTTTCTACATAACGATCCGTACACTGCGGGTTTCGCTAGGTAATTTAGGAGATTAGATCGAGTTTATAAATGTAAAGCTTTTTGTGCTATTTCCTAGCGTAACAGTTTGCTTGTTCTTTTTCGTTTTCTGATTCATTTGAGGATTTTGAATCATTCCATGAAGCTACCATAGCTTTCTTCTTTCGATCATTTTTCTTGAAGTTTGTCATCTTCTTTTGTGAACAATCCTTCACAAGATGATCTGTTTCACCACATTCAAAACAAGTCAGCACTCTAGTTTTCTTGTTAGAGTTAGGAAACTTACCTCGGGGTTTTGATATTCGTGGCTATTCTCTATTGTTTGCAGATTGTTTCTTTATCTTGAGAATTTTGCGAGACTCTTAGAGATCATGGAAATTGCATCTTCATCATTATCATCATCATCATTATCTTCCTCTTCGGATGGTAATTCATCTTTTCTTAATTTTAATGTTAGATTCTTAGTGTTCGATGGAAGCTCTCCATCTTCTTCACCAAGAACCATTTCATGTGTGATGAGTTTTCAAAGGAGGTCATCAAGAGGAAGAGTTCAGAGATTCGTAGCTTCTTCGATGGCAGTCATTTTAGGTCCCCACTTGACTTTAGGTAAGCTCCTTAGAACCTTCCTAACTTTTTCTTCATTTGTGAAGACTTTTCCTAGTGAGTCCAAGTTATTCACGATCTCAGTGAATCTTGTGAACATTTCTTTGACTGGTTCATTTGGATTCATCTTGAATAGCTCATATTGTCTGAGGAAGATGCTAATCTTGGTTTTCTTGACTTGACTTGTTCCTTCGTATGAGACAACGAGTTTGTCCCATATTTCCTTTGCACTCTTGCATGATGAGATGCGGTTGAATTCGTTGGCATCTAATCCACAGTAAAGTATGTTCATAGCTTTGTAGTTCTTTGACACATTGTCCAAGTCATCTTATGTGAAGTCAGCTTCCATCTTTGGGACTTGGACACCTTCAATTGTCGTAGTTGGGACTTTGGGCCATTTTGAATGATGCGCCATAATTCCATGTCCTGATCAATAATGAACATACGCATGAGTGCTCTCCAATGGGCAAAGTTGTTGCCATAAAAGAGTGGTAGTCGAGATGAGGATCTTCCTTGAGCAAATCCTCCATCACATACAAGATTCATGATTAGTCTCACTGATGGTTAAATCAATATATGTGAGTCGAGCTCTGATACCAATTAAAGAACCAGTAGGTGAATAAAAAGGATAAAAGATACTCTAGAAGGGGGGTTGAATAGAGTATGAGAACTTTTCACAAAACCAATCTCAAGGCCTTGAAACCAATTTCAAGGGTCTTGACTTTGTACTCCTGCAAAACAAAGTTAGTCACAATAAAGCAAGATAAAATGCGGAATGTAAAAGATCGACACGAGGATATGTTTGCAAAGTTCGGCTCAAATAGCCTACTCTCCGTCCCAAGGTATAGCCTTAGGATCTAACTATCTACTATCATCTTCAAAGAGTCCTAGATACAAACTAGAAGAAATCTCCTTCTTCTCTCATTGTATTCAATGCTACGATCTAGCTCCAACTCTTCACCTTGCTATAATAGCCTAGTTACTTCGCAGAGTAACACACACTCGAGTATAACACTCTTTAGATATATCAATGGAGCCCTCGAGTTTTATATCTCTCTAGGGGATAATGCTTTTTAGAAAAAGAGAGAAAGAAAAAACTATTTGATCGAATGAAGATGTTTTGGATCGCTTGAAGACTATTGATGTTTCCGTGTAAGCTTCTATCCTTGTTCTTCAGTCGCCATCTTCAATTATAGCCTTCTATGGAGAGGTCTTCTAGCCGTTGGAAGATGACCGTTTGAAGATAATTCTTCTTCTCCATGAATAAGTAGTTTAATACACTAACAATTTATTGATTTTATAACCTTGATTATATTTATTAATAACCTTGATTATATTATTGTACAGTTGATGATGATGGAAGACTTAAACACAAATGAAGTAGTTTAATACACTAACAATTTATTGATTATATATCGAGTTGTTTGGTTTGGTGGTTTGTATTGAATCAGTGCAGGTTTTGAAAGACACTTCAAAGGACCTTGGAAGACCTTGAAATCGGATGCAAGGAAAGAGAAGGAGTTTAGAGTGTTCAATAGACGGAGACCATGAAATTCATTTCAAGGAAACAAAGAAGTCAAGGATGCACGCTAAAAGAATTCAAATCACTAAAGAAGATCTTCTAGGAAAGATTTGCTCAACAAGAAGATATGATTGAACGAAGATCTCAACCGGCCAATAAAGATCTTGCAAAGATCCTCAACCGAAAGCATGAAGATTCTCTCTCGTTGAATATGATATCGTCACAACAATATGAGAAGATTAAGGAGCAGAGAGATCAACGTGTTCTCAAGAGATGCAAATCCACAACGTCTATCTCATCTCAACCAAGAAGCGATCTTAATGGAGAAGAAGAATCATCTTCAAACGGTCATCTTTCCAACGACTAGAAGACCTCTTCATAGAATGCTATAAATGAAGATGGAGATTGAAGAACAAGGATAGAAGCTTACGCGGAAACATCAATAGCCTTCAAGCGATCCAAAACATCTTCATTCAATCAAATAGTTTTTTCTTTCTCTCTTTCTCTAAAAAGCATTATCCCCTAGAGAGAGATAAAACTCGAGAGCTCCATTGGTATATCTAAAGAGTGTTATACTCGAGTGTGTGTTACTCTACGAAGTAACTAGGCTATTATAGCAAGGTGAAAAGTTGGAGCTAGATCGTAGCATTGGCAACAGTGAGAGAAGAAGGAGATTTCTTCTAGTTTGTATCTAGGACTCTTTGAAGTTGATAATAGATAGTTAGATCCTAAGGCTATACCCTGGGACGGAGAGTAACTTTCCTTTGTAGGAGTACAAAGTCAAGGCCCTTGAAAGTTATTTCAAAGCCCTTGAAATCAAAGTGTATCACAAAGAGCTCAGATCGACATCAAGGCCCTTGAAATTGGTTTCGAGGCCTTGAGATTGGTTTTAAGGCCTTGAGATTGGTTTTGCGAAAAGTTCTTATACTCTATTCAACCCCCCTTCTAGAGTATCTTTTATCCTTTTTATTCACCTATTGGTTGTTCAATAAGTTTTTAAACGAGATTACCACATATGTTGTAGCCTTGGTCTTGGTTGGTGAGGCTCTCTCTGATGTTATATCTCTTTCGTATTGGTACCACTTGAACTAGTTGCATATGCTTACTTTGAGAACAACCTTGTTTTTTGAAGGTTATGTTGTGGTTGAAGGACAACCTATGACTATGAGAGAGCCTCGCCTCATATGTTGTAGCCTTGGTCTTGGTTGGTGACTATAAGTTAAATTTCCACTCGATATATTTTGTACAAGAAATTCTAAAAAGCATACCATTGTTCTTACATATCGGAAGCATGATATGTCATGTGTGTGTTTTGAAGTTTCATCATTGGTTTCTTCAGTGCTGGTATGCCTTAGTATGTTGCTGCAATTCTTCTATCTTGTACCCAAAGAACTATGGACTATAAAGAGAGGTCAAGATATATCTTGTGTACAAACTCTCACGCACTTTATGAATCCGGATTTTTCACATAAAACATATGTGAATCATTCTTGTACCTACAAAATTTGTTTACAAGGTGAGAAGCTCTATATTAATTATTGATCCATCTGCATATTTTTTCAATAGCTAAATATTTTGTTGTGCTTATACTTGAAATGGATCAATCTTAAAATGTTAATTGGTTTAAAAGACCTTTGTTTCCTTACATGCATTAAGGAAGGAGCAACATTATTTGAAACATGAGAGACCTACTATACAAAATTAGTTATAACAATTGTGATACATTATACTCTTCATAAATGGAAAACATATCAACAATGAATGTTGCACAAACCAATTTCAACACACGTGAAGAAAATTTAGCTTCCTAGATACAACAAACTCATTGATAAAGTTGAGTAAGGAGAAAATTCAACCCCAAATCCAAACTCACCATAATTAGGAAACAAGACAACAATGACTTATAAAATTTTAAATGTTATCACATTCCAACCAAACACATAGTAAATTATATCCCTCTAGGTTGCAAACCCATTAAAAAGGTTGAATAGGGGGCACACTAAAACACGAAGCCAAGCAATTGGAGAAACAACAAGAAAGTAGTGATTGTAGATTAACTAGATCAATCTCCTAACAACATAAAGTGGCACATGCAACGGAAGAACCCACTTCTAATTTTCAAATAAGAGATGAATCCATGTCTTCAAAACAGATATTCAACGAAACAAAGGGGAAGAAAAAAGGTTACCAAGTGAAATTTGTGGCCACATTGTAGCTTAGCCTTCAATTTGGCCCCATTAGTATCCACGATTTCAAGGTAAATGGTGCAGTTAACAAGAGAATTAGATTTGACCCAATAATCAAATTGACCCCTTGATCAGTGTCTTCATCTTCATACTTCAACTTTGCTGCTTAGAAAAAACACAATCAAACACCCCAACTCAACAAATAGGTTCATTTTCTTTCAATTTTTCTTTCTGGGTTTTATGCAAAAGTGAGAATCTGTTGAAAACCCACCTCGAGAATGTTGATCAAAACATGGGTTTCAAGCAAAACCCCAAAATCTGATCTCCGAAGAACCTTCTTCCTAACTCTCTTTTTGAATGAACTGCTTGAATGTTCAGAAAACCTAAATCAAAACGGCAAATTTAGCGTGAACCTAATTGTAATTATAAGAAAATGAAAGAAGAAAGCCCAAATCAAAACGGGTATTAAGTTATAATCAGACGAAACGTAAAGAGAAGAAAAAGTATGGTACATACATGAATAGTCTACAAAACACGCAACTGAAGAAGACAACCCTTTTTGGTAGCAAGATATTAGGAATTACGTGGGTAAAAATGGCATCAAGCAGGTCTCCACTCGTATTAGTCACTCTTCTGCTCTCGGCGGCAATGGAAACCCGGGCGCCATGAATGCTAGAAAAGAGTGAAGCCAGGGAATCCTACATCAGGAGGTCGAGGGGAAGTTGGTAAAGGGAGGGGAGAGGGAATGGTGGTAGTCATGGAAGTCGACGATGGAGTTGGGCTTGTGTCATCTTCCGATAACCTTAAGAACGAGAGGTGTAAGTGGTGAAAAAACGTGGCATAAAAAGAATTAACACGCCAGAGATACGTGTAGCGAAGAAAATAGATAGATATAACTATTGTGTAGTTACTATGACTAAGTAGGGGCAAAAATTAAAATTGCACCGTTGCAAGGGAAAACTCTCACTTTTTATAAAGAATAAGGATTTGCTTTATTTTAATTTATTTATATTCATATATTTTGTAGAATTGTATTTGTAGAGTAGACTAGACCTTGTAGACTTTGGTTTGCAGGTAATTGTGGGGAAGAACATCGACTTAATCTTAAACTATATCAACTATTTTTATTTCTATTTTCAAATATCTAATAATTTATTGATTATTTTATTGATTAGTAATTTATATTTTAAAATTTGTCATTCTTTTGGTTTGTAATTGGTTTACATCAAATTTATTTTTAATTTTAATAATTAGTATAAGATGTCAGAAAATAGCAATTGTTGCATCTAATAAATAACCTTTTTTTATGAACTATTAGGAAATAATAATATATAATTATAGGAAATAAATTTTTATTATTATTTGATGGGATGGCATTCGTGCTTTAAAATATTACAAAAAATATATTGAAAATGGTGCTTAATTAATTAGCATATGTCTTTTTTTGTTTCATTATGTTTATTGATATAGTGTTTATCACTTTATTGAATATATATCAAGGCATGAAATGGTTGGTTAACTTAGTTAGTTTACTGTCTAAGACAAATTCAGTCTTGCCAAATTTATAATTCTGGATTCGTGCCTGATCGATGTATGTATTAAAATAGTCGGTGTATAAATAACTTATTTTTTAAATTACTCTATTTTTAAATAATTTTTTTTAATTTTTTCTCTTAATAAATCATGTAAATAACTATCAATTTAACTCAAAATTATCAATGTAACTTAATGACCCTAATGTATGCATTAAAATAGACGGGGTTATCGTGTCCTTTTGAATCGGGTTAGTTCAGGTTATTTATTACTTCGGGTTAAATCGGTTTCATGCGGGTCGGTTCCGGATATTCTCTTTTTTCAAAACTTTCGAGACCAAATCGGATACATGTTCATTGTATCAGTTTCATGGGCCGGGTTAACTTTTGATAGCTCTACTTCCATCTGTGAGAAAAAGTTTTAAGCTCATTTCATACGTAGAAATTTACAATTTTTAATGCTCATACACTCTTATTGTCGGTAGTCTAACGATCAAACAACCCATATTGGTAAATTACATATAACCACCCTTATATATTAAAATATAACTTTTTTATAAACTCCAATAAATTTTGAAATAATACAAAAGCACCTCTAGATTTTGTATTCTTCCAAACATGACCATATCCTATTTTTATACTTAAATTGTTTCAAAAAAGATATATTATCACTTTATTCCTTATGTAAATGGTATATTAGAAGAAAAAAAATAATGTATGGGTGGTTTTGTGTAATTTCAAAATTAGAAATGAAATTTTTTGGAAATTATCCTAATTTAAGGATGCTATTGTGTAAATTACCGAATCTATACTTTTTCAAACAAGCTTTGGATCCAATCTGGTATTTAATTAAATATTAGTAACAGTCTAGAAAGAAAATAAACACTTATTCTATAGATGCTGATAGGTTCATACGAGTCAGTGCCGGAGGTGACTGGTAACCACGAACAGTTGAATCAACCAAAATCCCTCTCTTTCTTTCTCCTGCATCATAATCAGACTTCAATCATTGAAAGTTAACTGTTGCCCCGGCTTGTGTTTTCTGGCTTGGCCCTTTTCGTCTCACTTCCGTTTTCAAATTTTCTAGGGTTCATCATCGCCTTCCATTACTGTTCTGAGTTTTGGAAATTCATAGGCCTAGTTGCGTTTCTACCCTTTTCGAGCTTCACTGTTGGGCCATTTTGCGGTCTCTTCGTTATTTGTTTCCTTTCCCTTCAAATTCCAAGGTCTTCTTTTATGAGATCTTGTTCATAGATCATCAGTTACGTACCTGAGCTATGTTAATCTCTAATGAGAAAGATCAGATCCTCTTCACAAGTGAAAATGGGTTCTGCTGCTCAAAAAACCTAGATAAAGATGATTTTGTGACCCCTGTTCCCATGATCCCGAGTTCATCCCCATTGCCCCCAATTTGTACTGAGTTTGATTCATCTCATGAGCGCAATAAAAATGAGCTTGAAGCACTGATCTCTACTGTAGAAGGTAAGTTTCCTCACTTATTCACATTGATAGTTAGATATAAGTACAAGTTTTTCAGCTTTTGATTGTTTCAGGTGAAATTGCTGGATTGAGATTGTACCAGAAAACGTTGGATGAGAAACGAAGAGAATCCTTGAATAAGCTATTAGACTTGAAGGGTACCTGATAGATTCCATGATTGATTTCTATTTCCTTTGAATGGCTCCACTTTTTTATCCATTCATGGTTAGTATTTGAAGTTGGGTTTATTTGATAGGTAGTATTAGAGTGTTCTGTCGAATTCGACCGTTCTTGTCAACTGATAGGAAAGCTATTCGTGAGCCCATTTTGGCTGGCCCAGAGAAAGTCGTTGTTAGATCAGCAGGGATCAGAAAAGAATTTGAATTTGACAAGGTGTTTTTACATGATTCTACTCAAGGTAAGTCTTCTTTCTTATTCTATTTTCTGACCGAAGATCGTCCATTTACAGTTTTTTATATGTAGTGAGAGTTCATATTCTTGCACTTTGTAGAGGATGTTTTTGTTGAGGTTGAACCAATTCTCAGATCTGCATTGGATGGACACAATGTATGTATTCTGTCTTATGGTCAAACCGGCACAGGCAAAACATTTACAATGGTTAGTGATAACAATAAACGTCCACATTCCTTGTCCATTGCCTCATATTCCATTTAATATACATCAATTTTCTTTGTTTTGTAGGAGGGAACAAGCAGTCAGCGAGGAATCGTACCTAGAGCGCTCAAGGTGCTAATCAACCGAGCCTCCATGAACAGCTCAGAGTCTATTTCGTTCTCAATAAGCATGCTGGAGGTCTACATGGGTAGTTTAATGGACTTATTGGCCCCTAAACAAACTCACAGAATTTATGAACCAGTAAAAAGATGGTAATCTTATTAATTCATAGTGAGAAAGTATCCACAGGAATTTCCTATTTTTCGTAATGCACCTTCATGTTGTAGCTTACATTTCTCTTCCATTGCAGCAATTTAAACGTTCAAATAGATCCAAAGGGGTCAGTGGAAATTGAAGGTCTAACCAGTGTGCCTATCTCGGATTTCTCTAAAGCTACATATTGGTATAATAGGGGAAGACGGGCTAGGTCAACTTCATGCACTAATGTCAATGACATGTCTAGTAGATCTCATTGGTGTGTTATGAATCCTTTTATCCTCTTTCGCTTCTTCACCAAAGTTAAATTTCCTGTTGTCTGTTGATCTCTTCCATTCAGTTTTGGTGTCACCTTACCTTTTTAGTTGATACATCTAGCTTAACAAGAATAAGCATAACCAAGCATGAGGATCCCTTGGGTGGTAGTGAATCAAGAGTGAGCAAACTGTGGATGGTTGATCTCGGAGGAAGCGAGCGATTGCTAAAAACAGGCGCAACAGGCCAAACAATGGATGAAGGAAGGGCTATCAACCTTTCCCTTTCTGCCTTAGGTGATGTCATAGCTGCTTTAAGAAGACGACGAACCCATGTTCCATACAGGTTCAACTTTTTTAAAGCACATCACTATACGATATGGAACTTTCATTTCGTATTGGTCATGTGAAATCTAAACGAGAGAATTGTTTGCATTTTGCAGAAATAGTAAGTTGACACAAATTCTAAGGGACTCCCTGGGTAAGTTTTGCATCTTTGTGACTACCATTAGGTTGAAACACTTTCTTCTAGAGGATATGCCTATTTGCTCAAAGCCTCAAAGGGGATAGAGTCTAAAACTTAAATTTTAGTTAAAAAATGCTTTATTCCTGTTCTTGAATACTGATTTCAGTGTATTTCTACGCATGTTTGGATAGGTGATGGTTCAAAGGTGATGTTGCTTGTTCATGCAAGTCCATGTGAAGAAGATACTGGTGAAACTGTTTGCTCCCTGAGTTTTGCAAAAAGGGCTAGAGCAATAGAACCGAACCAAGAGTTGCCTGAGGTACTCTCCTGGTTTCGGTATCAAAATTGATAACTCATGCTCAAATAAGTAACTATTTTTCACCTAGCTCACCTCATGTTCCTATTTTTAGGACATCAAGAGGCAGCGACAAAGGAGAATAAATGAACTAGGTGATTTGGTCCAAAAGGCAGAAGAAGAACAGAAGAAAATCACAAGCCAAATACAGAAAGCTGAGCTTTTACTCAGTGAACACAAGAAGTTGATATTGACTACTGAGCAGCATATCACTGAAGGCGAAGTGACTACACCAAGCGATACTGACAATGATCCAGCTGAAACTCCAAAATCTCCATTTACCTCAGAAAAGGGCGTAAAGAAAAGCTCGTTGCCACGGTTCATGACCTCTACAGCAGCCAGCCGACAGAGGCAGAACAGTGTCGAGAGGGAACTTGCAAGAACTAGGATCCTGAGATCATCAGGTACCAGGACTTCTATTCAACTCTCAGTTTCACAGTCCATTGGTCATCTGGATCCTCGTCTTAAAGCATTCTTAGGGAATACAAAGCTGAAACCCCGAGATGCAATAAAAAAGAATGTTATCAATGACAACCCCATCAAATGCAACAATGTTGACCTAAAACCTTCAGTTGTGCCACCGCGTAACAAAGTGGTAACTTCTTCAAATCCAAGTTTCAGTTCAGCACGCATTATCCATCACAGAAGAAGGATGTCGGATTTGAACTAACAGCAAACTGAAGAAAGCCATACGTTCGACATTTATAACGTCCAAACTTTGTAGATTTCATACTTCTGACCAGGTATATTCATTTTAGTGCAACTCTTGTTGTTACCATTGTTGTTATTGTTGTTGTTGTCGTCTGTTTTTCGGTTCGATGCCTTTCAAGTGGGTTGATTTGGTATCTTGATATTGGTTGACCACAAGCATTATTGTGGTGTGTTTTCCCCCTCATCTTTGACAAACAACTTGTTTGCACTGATTTGCATTTTGTAGGGAGGTCTGAAGTTTTTAAAGGCCTCCCTTGATAGTGATATGAAAAACTTAAATGGACAAGGTTTTGTAAGTTTTGTCCTTTATTCTTATATGATATGGAATTCTGTTTTCATCTAAATGCTGAAGTAAGGATCCTTCTACTCTAAGAATCTGATTGTGCAGAAAGAGGTAAAAGAAAAGTGAGTGATGAAGCCTTGGAATTGAAGCTAGCGGTGTTGCTCTTTTAGGCTGTGTTGTTCTTCTTTTACATGCTTTGCAGCCCACCTGCCTTGTGAAAGGGGACTCCTCTCACTCTTCTCAAGGAATCATCAACCCATCTGCCACATGGAGAATTGGAGATCAATGATTCATCCAAATTCTACCAAACCACATGGCATAAACCCCCTTTAAGATAATAGAGTTGGACCAATATTGTCTCTTTTTTTTTTTTTTTTTATATGCAAAATCCACGACATTTTCTTTTGTTAATAATAGAAGTTACAAAATGATTTTTTTTTATCAAGAAGGATAAGATGCTCGATCACACCATACATATTTGGAGTATGTAAAGGCCGAAAACCGACAAACGGATAAACTGTCACCCAAAAAGTAAAAAACCAAGAGAAAACCGTGCAAACATCATAAACAAAAGACCAAAATAGTGTTATAAAGCATTTCCAAAAAGTCGGAACAAACAAACCACGGGAGAAGGCAATGAACACTCGAGGCTGGCAAAACATGAAGAGGACACGAGATAGATGAACTAGCGCGATGTCTCTTCTCCGAAGTAGGATAGTACAAACTCTTTTGAAGGCAAAGTCAAACATTATGCGAAAATGTGGATACCTCGACCTTTCCCCACCTAGATGAAGGATCATTGGAGACCTCAAACACAACTACTATCAACAAGGGCATGTGACTATGGCATCTTCCAGAACATTTTTTTGAACCACACTCAAGAACGTCTTCAAACGGAAAGTGATTCCAACTAAGCAAGGATGTAGACTTCAGTTCTCAATTTTGCAAAACCGAGCGAGTTATACTTGCGTGAACAATCCTCACCGACCAATGTGTACTGATTCGGCCGTATGTCAGAAGGATAGAGTTTAGTTGGATGCATACAACTTTAAACTGTTTGTGTAGGTTAGAGTTCAATTTTAGATGAATACAACTTTAAACTAGTTGTGTAGAGTTCAGGGGCACTAGTTGTGCAAAGTTCAAGGGTTATGGTTCTTAACCGAATGACAATTATAGTTTTTGTGTTGTTTATACTTCTGCTTTTTATGTTTATTCTTTCTATCCAATTTTATTTGGGCAAGTTTGTTGATAAATTATTTCGCCTTCTTTGGCCCTTCCCCGCCTTTTCACTCTTATTGTATACAAGCAGTGTTACTACGTGATTATCTTGTTTACATTTTGTTGTTGTTGTTGTTGTGATCAATTCAAAGTAAAACGGGTATCACACAACCTTCTCTTTATCCAAGAACAATCCTGAATAAAACAAATATCCTTTGTTATAAACATGTTGTCGTGTTTTTGTTATAGGAATTTTTATTTTCATTATATTAGTGTAACATAACCTATTTACATTAGTATACCTTGTCATAAATGAGGAAAGTAGATAAACGCGGACATTAAAATAGACCCATGCATATACTTAGAGAAGTGCAAGTGTCCTAATTGCTCATTGGCAACAATGCTACAAGTTATAAATTGATGATTGTTGTTGGAGAGAAAAAGTTCAATTTTTTTTCCTATTTGTATTTCTACGGACAAGGGCGATGCACATTCGACCTAGATAATTTTATTGATTTTATTGCAAACTGACTTGTTAGTTTGCGAGATTCAGTTTACCACATTTGTACTAGGATTTGTTTTTTCTACTTTGCCTAAGCTATTCTTGTGGCTCAACCAAAGACTTGAACAGGCACATAATTGGTTATGTGATGTGTTGTCTCCTTACTTCTGATGCTATATTTGTGAAATATTGTACTTTCTATGCGCAATGGGATGTTAAGAATACAACAACTACGAGTATACAATTTTGCACGTTGTTGTGTATGAAATCAGTTATGTCTCGTATTCACATGGGCTTTCCAACACATGCGTGTAAGTTTAAAGTGATTGTGTTTAAGTTATAGATTAATTAAAATAAAGGAGGTTTCAAATATTTTTTGGTGTTTTTTTTGTCAAAAAAAGCAAACCTAAACAAATGCTAGCTAACAAAGAGAGAGAAAAAAAATCAAAGAAGTTTAAAATGTCTCTTGACAAATGAAACTATCAAATGTATGCTTGTAAACCCAATTCAATCATTCTATGTTATGTAAACTATTATGCGGAATTACTGAGAAAGAACATAATTCAACAAACAAGAATGATGACACACACAGATTTATGGTGGTTCACCCAATAATGATTACGTTCACTTTCTGGAGAGATTTTATTGATGTGTTTTAGAGTACAGATAAATAAATAAAAAATAATTGGAGGCAAACAGAACACTACAATATATAAAGTAATGAAACCCTAGGTTATACTTGGACGTCAAGTATAAGACTAAGCAGCATAGTAAAAGCCCAAACAAATGACAGACCCAATTCAAGGAATATCAACAAATCTCTACCTTAACTTGAGTCAATAGAGACATACAAAATGCACTAGTTAATGTCCAAACTAGCTCCCCTCTCTCTATCTAGATGTGCCCCTTGGACACTTAACAACTTCTGACAATTAGCAAGTCCAAACAATGTTGGAACTTGCTGTAGGGTACTAACTTGGTGAACATATCAACACGATTATCAATAGTTTCTACTTTCTTCACCGTGGTCCTCTGCTCATTTCTCAAGAAATGATACCTAACTTCAATATGCTTAGTCCTCTCATGATGAACCTGATCCTTGGACAAACAAATTGCACTCGGACTATTACAATATACAATAGCCTGGTCATGATGTATACCTAGATCACTAACAAATTGTTTTAACCAAATTTCCTCTTTAGTTGCTTCTATCTACAACATGAACTCTACCTTTGTGGTAGACAAAGTAACCGTGGGTTGTAAAGTTGCCTTCCAACTTAGAAAAAAATCCCCAAGAGTGAAGACATAACCGGTCATAGATCTTCTAGTATCAACATCGCCTACATATCAGAATTAAAGTACCAAGTGACCAAACACTTTGTATCATTCCCAAAAACAAGCCCAATGTCAGATGTACCTCTAAGGTACCGAAATACATCTTCACAACTTGCTAGTGCTCTTTTCTTGGTTTCCCCATGAAACCGCTCACAACACTAGCAACTTGTTCCAAATCTAGTCTTGTGTGGATCATATAATACATCAAACTCCATAATACACTAGCATAAGGGACTCGCGGCATATACTCATTCTCTTCATTTGATTGAGGTGAAAACAAAGTGGTAATATGGATGTTAACAACACTAGGTGTATCAATAGGTTTGACCGAGGACATTCCAAATCTTGACAACACTTTTTTAATGTAACCTTTTCGTGATAAGAAAAGATTCGTATGATCCCCATCTCTAAGTATCTCCATTCCTAGAATTTTCCGATCTACTCCCATATCCTTCATCTCAAACTCAACACGTAGGAGACCCTTTAGCTTCTGAATGCCACACTTGTTATCTGTAGCTATTAGCATATCATCTATATACATGACTAGATATATGAGAGAAGCACCATTCAACTTGTTCTAATACACACAATAATCATTATCACTCCTGTTGTAACCAATTTCTATCATATAGCTGTCAAATCTCTTGTACCACTGTCTCAAAGATTGCTTAAGTCCATATAAAGAATTCTTCAAGTTGCATACATAGTTTTCTTTTCTTGGAACTTGGAAACCATCCGGCTGTGTCATGTTTATTTCTTCATCTAACTCTCCATGTAAGAAATTTCTCATTACATCAAGTTGTTCGAGCTCTAGATTCTGACGTGCCACTATTACTAGTAACACTCTAATGAAGGTATGCATGACTATCGGGGAGAAAGTCTCACTGTAAACCACTCCCTCTCTTTGATGAAAACCTCTTGCAACAACTCAAGCCTTATCCTTGACACCTTCATTAGATGACATCCCTTCTTTCTTCTTGAAATCCATTTGGAGGTAATAACTTCTCTCTCTTTAGGTGGTATGACTAACTCGCAAGTCCGATTCTTATGAACTGACTCCATCTTATCTCCCATTTTTGTAAGCTACCGTGCACCTTCATACCCAAATACACTTCTTTACAGGTGGATAGTTGTTCTCTCCAAAGCGTGTGTATATGAAGACAAATAGCTTTAAATTTATACCAAGAATAAAAGCAATAGCGAACCTGCATTGTACGGATCAATCGCAATAAAAGCAAGTATTCTAGGGTCGATCACAACGACTATGGTGAAATCAAGAGTTATATCAATCTAGAATAAAAACTTGCAAATAACAAAGAACAAAGCAATCAAGGATGATATATCAATCAAAGAGAATTCAAATTCTAGACATCATAGCGTCAAGTTGTGGTTTTCGATTCAAGACTTGTAAAGATCTATGGACAAGGCTGGGGTTGCAAAGGAAAGGTGTTTCTAAGGTGGCATAGATCATGGGGGAGGTCTCACTATCCACTATCACTAACCAAATGTCCTATTATCGGGTAAGTTTGAAGGATATAAGGAAAGGAACTATAACTCAAACCAACAACTCAACCTAAGGGAATAGAACTAACCTTTACCGGGTAAGTCTTGTAAGAGCTAGGATTTTCGAATCCTAATTTATGATGATTAATGTTGATTAACTTAATCATCGATAGTAATTGACTCATAACTAGTGAAGATTGTGTAAGTGATGAGTATGAGTTTCACCGTTATGTTCCTGGCATAATTTTGGACTTATGGAAAATTTTTCACTTTTTCTTCCGGGTAATTATTTTTACCCTCCGGTGTTATTTGAAGCATTTGGGAGCTTCAATAAATAAAAATGCAGTTGAAAGAAATGATTAGGATATCGGACATGTCCTAGATATGAAATAACATGGAAAGACAAAAAGGCCAAAAGAGTCGCTATTTCGTTTCTTAGCGGATAAGAAAGACAGCTTAAGAATAAACATTTTCCGATGCAGTTGTGGAATAATTATCCCTACAATATTCCAGATTTATTATTCCAATTTTGAGAAGTTTGGAGAAGGGGGGTTCAACCCGCCTTAGATCGGTGAAAGGATAATTATGGACTTTGCTAAAACATAATTATCGTCTTCGCTATAAATAGCGGAAAATCGTTTATTAATTCATTTCCTTTCATGTTTCCTCATAAAAGCTCTAATTTCTCTCAACCTTCAAACTCAGATCTACTCTTCCTTTCTAATTCGATTTCAATTCTGTTTGAGTTTTTGGATTCCTCTCTTCATTCTCTTCATATCAATACCGAATTTTTGCGTTTCTGAGCAAACGAAGGTCTGGTCGAGCATAGATGGTATGTATCCGGTTCCGTCGCCCCGATTCCAGTGAATTTGATAGTGTCCGAGCGTAGCCTGCATCGTTGTGGTTCCAAATCTTCTTTTGGATCGTCAATCGGGTTAGTAACGAATAATTTATGAATTTATTCATTTTCCATATTGCAATTTAGCCTAATTTGACCTTAGGCTTGACAAAATAGATGATTTGAAATTCCATTATGCTCGTTATATTATTCGGGTGATTATGGGTGGTTTGTTTGATGAAATCTGATGACAGGTGGGTTCAGAAATTGCCTGCGAGCCAAACGTTATTCTTGTGAAAGTTAATTAATTAATTAAAGGTTAATTAATTAAATTAGGATTATAATTGAGATTGAGGAATGTTGATTAGATGATACCTTGAGAGGTTTGAGGAATTATGAGATGTTGAGTTTATGGATTGATAGTTATGAGCTTTGAGGATCTATGAGGCTAGAAGTAGAGTATTCTAGCATGTGTTCCGATGATTGATGTTTGTGCCTTGTTTATCAGGAGTGGTGATTATTCCTACGGGAATTCGAGGTTGATCGATTGTAGTGGATATTTGGATTCTGGTAAGTCCGTAGGACTTACTTAGCTGCAGTCCTATATTGGATGTATAAATGAGTGGTGATTGTTATATGCTTTATAGTATGCGATGTTGATTATTATCGACATAATTGACTCCCTTGAAGCGGGCGGTGATAACCTTTCTCTTTCATCCTATAAGGAGTTTGAGAGGGTTCTTTAAGGGCAGGCCATACCTGGTATACGGGCAGGGTACGTCTCCACTCCATATGGTATACGGGATGTGCGTCTGATTCTACTCCAGATGGTTATGGGACCCGGAGGCAAGAATAATATACTTCTCGTGT
The DNA here is from genome assembly GCA_033239125.1 of Fagopyrum homotropicum. Lineage (NCBI taxonomy): Eukaryota > Viridiplantae > Streptophyta > Magnoliopsida > Caryophyllales > Polygonaceae > Fagopyrum > Fagopyrum homotropicum. The sequence continues at coordinate 88,997,040 of BSWB01000006.1, forward strand.
CACAACCATAAATATGGTTTTGTGTGTATAACATTATAAAGATAATTAAACGGGTGAATGTGTGATATCATGCTTTGTGTTTATCGTTATTTTGATGGGTGTATATGCTTATGCATTATCTTTGTAACGACCGGATTTTTCGTTATGCTTGGGTAGAGTTAGATGAGGGTAGAAGCCGGGCGCAAGGGTTCACGCCCTTGCGGCTTTGGTAACGCAGTCGCGTAGGCCGCGGGTGCGGTTAGGTTTTCCGCGGGGGCGGTGACATGTGCGGACGGGTAGTAGCGTTTTGGGCAACCGTTCATCTTCCGACCCTTTTTAACTCCCCTCTTTAATTCCATGAGGAGTTGTTGGCTGAAGACCTTTGAGATTCCTTCTCTTTAATGTAGCCAACCCTTCTTCTCCTCTTATTCCTCCACTCACGTTACTTCTTTTCTCCTATCACTTCTTCCTGTTACATCCTTTCTCACATTCTTCTCTTGGAGTGCTCTAGCTTGGATCCACCATCTTTAAGGCCGGGACTGTAGTGACGAGACGTGGGTAAGGTTTCATCCTTTTCTCCTCCCTTATTCCTCCTTCTTCTTCTTCTTCTTCTTCCTTCATTGCCCTTCCATGGCTTGAATGAAAGACACTCTTGAATCCTTGCTCGACGATCTATCGTTGTTTTGTTGGTTCAATGACGAAGCTAGACCTTGGAGGGAGGCTAAGACCAAGTGAGAGAAGTGGAAGACGTTCATAGCATCAAAGGAGACCCCAAAGGACCGGCTGCACAATCGAAGAACTCAACCGGCGAACCTCCTGCACAGATAGGCGCAGGGGTGGACCCAGATCGACGTAGGGGCGGCTCAGACAGGCGCAGGGGCGGCTCAGGCAGGCGCAGGGGCGGTTTGGTGCCAGTGAGTCCCAAATCTCATTCTTTCCTTTCCTTCTTTCGTGTCTTAGGTTCGTTATACCTTAGAAGCATGCTAGGCTGGCTTAGGGTAGTTGAACTGGAATCTTTAAAGTGATGGGACTTTAAAGATCTAGTGTGAGTTACGTGAGTCTTGTGGTGGTATGTTGTTGAGGGTTCGTTTCGGGCTTGGTGAATGTAACCTTGTGTATATCGTTACGTTTGAGAGTTGGTTAGTTCATGGACTGAGAGTGTAGCTTCTTGAACTAGGTGTTTGAGGAGTTTGAGCCTAGAAGTCTAAAGACTTCCAGTGGACTAGAGTGTGGCTTGATTGTGTTCCTTGTCTTGAACAGGCATTGTACGTTTTCCCGAGGGAACTTTCGAGTGAGGTGATCTTGTGCGCTTCAGAGACTGGTAAGTCTACGGACTTACTTAGCTGGCTTCTTGTATGAGTGTATTGTGTATGAGTGGTGTTTGCTAGTTAGGATAATAACGAAACCGGATTAGGCCGACTTTATTATATTACGTAATGGACCCAAGTGTATGATAACGGGTCGTGACATCATCTGCCTAGCTCTTGCGAGAGTCTAGGAGGTTCCCTTTACCAGCCCAGACAGGTAGACTGTCAGATGCATTAGCACCATTCCTTGTTGGTAAACGGGATCAGGGGCGAGGTTTGGGAATCCCTCGTGTCATAAGATAAGTATCATTAGTAATGACTATCATCTAATTAAAGATAATAAAATGTTGAGTGTTGCATGCTGATTGCGTATGTTGTGTGTTTGTGCTTTTACCTTTATACTTATGCATAGATTGTCAGCTAACAGTATTATACCGCTTGTAGATGCCTTGCAGGTTAGAGAGGCGATCGAGTGATCCGGCGGTAGTGGGCAGCCGGGGTTCCGTGCATTATAGGACGGGACTATTTATCTTATTTCATGGATTTTGAGACTTATGATGTTATTTTGGTTTTGAGACTTGGCTGTATTGTTTTCCGATTTGTACCTTTTACTTCCACTCATGATTTAAAGACTATGTGTTTTGCCTTTTTATTTGTGCCCTGTTGTAAGGTCCGATGAAGTTGTTGCCAGGCTAAGGGCCGGGACCCATTTTGAGGTCCCAGCTCGTAGCATTCTGAGTCCTCTAGGAATTGGGGTGTTACAATCTTATATATGAATTGTTAGCTAACGGTTTCATACCATGCGGTAGATCCTTTGCAGGATAGGAAGACTGTAGGGTGATCTGGAGGAGTAATCAGCCGAGGACTTCCGTATATCTAGGATATTGGGCTTTTGGGTTGTGTTATGTATATGTTGTTGATGTTTTATACTCGGTTGTGGGGTTTTGTATGTATTATGATAATCGTTGTTTATGTTTTATAAATGTTGTTTTATATTTATTTGTGCCTTGCTGTAAGATCCGGTGAACTTGTTGTCAAGCTAGGGTGATGACCCATTATGAGGTCCTAACCCAGTAGAACTCTGAGTCCTGCGGATTTGGGGTGTTACAATTATGGTATCAGAGCCTTAGGTTGACAATAATGACACTTGCAATCTTCTTGAAAGGTCGAATAGATAAATAAACAGATGCGGAAAGGGGTCTGAGCTTTCAAAAGAAGCTTTTGGTTTTGGACCCTGTTCATAGTAGATTTGGGATGGAATGTACGGGAAGTCATCACTCCTTCCATGGATCTCAGTGTTCACCCTAAAACGTGCGTGCAATCAAGTCTTAAATTTATAAAACTAGAATAAAAGCAAGCGAACCCGCAGTGTACGGATCGACATAGATTAGCAAGTATTCCAGAGTATCGATCACAGGGATTTGGTGAAACAAAATCCAATTTCAGATTGTCAAGTATATAAGATGTAAAGCTTTGCAAATATTGGGAAAACAACAACCCTAAAGATCCAGGTGTCTAATTGTGGCAATTATTCAAGACATACTATAGATATAAGGACAAAGTAGAGAATTTCAAAGGTATGCTAAGGTAAGATAATGTACGGTGAAGTTCCAAAACCTTATATGTCTAATCAAAAGAACTCTATAAAGGTTGTTGAGACTGCAGTATAGAAAGGATCTAAAGACTAGAATTGATCTCAAATAGCCAAACTTGTAACCCAAGGATCAAGATAAACTCAAACGATTAAGGTTGTGACACTCGAAACCGAAATAGAGGATGTTGAGTCTCACTACTACCTAGAAAAGACAAGTCAAGACTAGGTTAAAGCTAATCTTTAACTTTGGATTAAAGTAAAAGCAAGGCTCGTAAACTGAAGTAAATCACGGGTAGATCTTGAGAACCACGACCGTGGGAACCCTAGAACAGGCCGTGATTTAGGTTCGCCGATAATATTTCTCTAACTCTCAGGGTCCAATCAAATTATGATCGATCTATCATCATCTAAGCCACAACTATCAACCCTTCACCTTAGAATTTCTAAAGGGTTTTAGCCAACAATCATTGTCATGATATCAATATTCAAATTAAAGAGAATAAAAGATGAAAACCCTCGAATACTCAATAAAACTTCAAAACCAATTCTCCAATCCGAAACACAAGAATCATTGTTTAATGGATTCATAATGTATAACACAAAACCTCACAATGATCTAAGGTAAGTATGAAGAACAGGTTTTCAATCCGTCTTCAATATCAAAACCTAAGAAAAAGGCTAAACATTTGCGTTTCCGCAACCTTTGGCGATCTCCAATAAACCCTAGGCAAAATCCTTGCGGAATGTAAGCGGCGTCTCTGCGAGCTCAAGCGGGATCCTCTAAAACTCTCTTTTCCGGCCTTTTTATAAGACAGGAAATAATTGCCGTCAAGGCCCATTACGTAAATGACGTGGCAAATAATTGTACGTTAAAAGATCGCCTAAATCACAGTCTCAAGGCTTTCCACGACCGTGGTTTAGAGCGTGGAAAAGGATTACGGTGTCTTGTGACTTCCACGACCGTAATTTAGGCTGTGTAACCTACTGGAGTGCTCCACGCTCATGATGCCAAGATCCACGGCCGTGGTTTAGAGCGTGGACTCTTCTACGGCCGTATTCAGGGCGTGGAAGTGCATATTGCTTGTAGTTTCCTTTGTGTCATGGCATTCTTCATCCTAGCTCCTTCCTTAGCTTCCTTGATGTGTCTCCTAATCCTTGAACATGATCGATCACTCTCTTTTCTCTCTCAATTGCTCTTATTTAGCTCCTTTTCACCTACAATCAGCACAAATCTAGTGTAGACTTCCATATCGACAATATAGATGAACAAGCTAACATTTGCTTCTAAACTTCATCCATGTACACAATAATAAGGGAAAAACAACCAAAATAAGTGCCTAGAATATCGCAATATTTCGTGCTAACACTCAGCACTTTAATTAGAGCAACATTTGCTATAGGGCGGGGAAGAGGTAGACCACCTTTATCTCCTGTAATCCTAGGTCGTGAACGAGTTGGTGGACCTCCAGTAGCGAGAGGTCGGGGTTGAGTACCCATTGTTGATTCACTAGAGGCGGAAGACCAAGTTAAGGAAGATGTTGAGAGTGTAGTTTGTTTGCCACTTAGTGTGCGTGCAAATAAGTCTTAAATTTATAAAACTAGAAATCAAGCAAGCGAACCCGCAGTGTACGGATCGACGTAGTTAAGCAAGAATTCTAGAGTATCGTACACAGGGATTTGGGGGGAACAAATTCAATTGTAAAGTTGTCAAGCAATAAAAGGTTAAGCTTTGCAAATGTATTGGGAAAACAACAATCCTAAAGATCCAGGAATCCAGATGTGGCAATCGATTCAAGATATACTAAAGATATAAGGACAGAGTTAAGATATGCAAAGGTATACGAATGTAAGGTAATCGTACGGTGAAGTTCCAAAAACCTTATATGACTCACCTACAAGACACTCTCTATAAAGGTTGTTGAGACTTCAATATAGAAAGGTTCTAAAGATAAGAATTAATGTCAAATACCCAAACTTGTAATCCAAGGATCAAGACTAACTAAACCGATTAAGGTTGTGACACTCACAATCGAGGTAGAGGTTGTTGAGGCTTCACTACCACCTAGAAAAGGCAAGCCAAGACTAAGTTAAAGCAAATCTTTAACTTTGGATTAAAGTAAAAGCAGGTTCGTAAACTAACACAAAATTACGGGTAGTTCTTGAGTTCCACGGCCGTGGAAGCTCAAGAACAGACCGTGGATTAGGTTGTCGTCGATTCTCTCTAACTCTCAGGGTCCAATCTGTTTACGATCGATCTATCATCATCTAAGCCACAACTATCAACCCTTCACCTTAGAATTGTTAAGGGTTTTTAGCCAACAATAGTCATATTGATATCGAATTCAAGGTTTAATAGAATGAAAGATGAAAACTTCTGAAAACTTTCAATAACTTTCAAATCAATCTCAGATCCACAATCAAGAACAATAATCGTCACTAGATTCGGAATAACACAAACAATCACAAATCTTAGATAAGAAGGAAGAACGGGATGTCAATCCGTCTTCTAAATCAAACCTAAGTAAGAAGCGAAATCTTCTTACGAACAATCTTCCGAATCTTCAATCTTCCGTCAATCCGGAAATCACACTAGGAACGCGCAAATCTCTCAAACACAATCTTCGCCAAATGCGAAATTAGGACAATTCCAAGCGTAAGCGTAAGCGTAAGCGTAAGCAAAAGTGCGTCTAAGCAGAGGTGACGGAATCTCTCTTCGTCCGTCCTTTTATAGTGTAAGATAAGATATCGGCCCGGCCCAATTGTGTATGAGATCGTGGCTTAAAGTGTGGCGAAAAAGATCGCCAAGATCACGGTCGTGGAAGGGTTCCACGGCCGTAATTTAGAGCGTGGAAATCATCACGGTTTGACACAACTCTTCCACGGCCGTAGAAGTTGCTGGAATGAACCACGCTTCCCTTGCCAAGGTTCCACGGCCGTGGACTTGAACGTGGAATGTAGTACGGCCGTATTTTAGAGCGTGGTTTAGGGCTAGAACGTGATTCTTTCTTGGTCTCGTGCATTCTTCAAGTTAGCACATCCTTAGCTCCTAGGAATGTCCTCAATTCATGGACATGCTCAATCAAACTCCATCTTTGCTCCATTCCGTTCGGAAATAGCTCTTAATTGCCTACAATCAACATAAAGCTTGTGTAGATCTCTATATCGACATTATAGATAAACTAGCTCACAAATGCATCAATGCTTAATCAATGACTATCAATATGGATCAAATACACTTAGAAAACGTGCCTAAAATATCACAATATTTCATGCTAACAAATAACCCCATACTTGCCACTTGCTTGTCCCTAAGCAAGGTCTTTAAAAAGCTTTTAAAACAAAAGTTAGGATGAAATATGTGTACCTTCTCAAAGCAAACTTCTTTTGGATGAATGTGCCTTCTAATCAATAGATCATTCTCAAATCTTGCTTCAATCGTTTGTAAGACTTTCATACACTTAATCAAAGAGTAAAGAGTAAAGAAAGCTCATGAATCAATCTAACTTCCATACAAACATCATAACCTTCAAACATTATCAAAATCAATCATAAGAAACTTCAATTTAAATCACCAAGTCATATAACATTCTTTTGATCTTAAGGACTTTCAAAAAGGTCTAGAATGTGGAAAGGGAAGGAAAACTTTAAGGAATGTGGTGCATGAATCCGGGAAAGTGGATAACTACTCTTTTCTTCTTCTCTTGCGGTTTCCGCAACACCTTCAACTTAGAGCTTCGCTCTCTCCTTTTTCATTTTTCGACTTTACTTTTGGAGTTATGGATAGAGGTGCACAAAAACCGAAGCCTAAGAGATTGGCGTTTCTCAATTTTTATGAGATGCCTCAAACCCTTAGCGCACATACCATAATCCGCTAGGAATATTGCTCAATCCGACTTTGGCAAGACACAAACACCCGGCTATGTGAATGGTGCCGAGTTACTCATCATCATGATTGACTTCCCCAAACCAACAATTTCTTTCTATTCTTTTGATTGCAAATAATTGCTTTCAAGGCCCTCCCACATCAAACATGCCAATATCAATCAACTCCAAATTCCCGGATAGGTAAAGGAGGCCATAATTTCCATGAGGGGCTAAATGATCAAAGAAAGAAGAAAGAAAATCGAATTACCTTAATCATCTCAACAAGAAGTATAAGAACTTATAGTGTGATTTCAACTTCAATTCCTCAACATGATTTAGGTAACATTCATCACATTATGAAACTTGCAAAAGAGGTATAATCAACTCATTCAATTTCTTTTCAATTCACTATTCGTTTAAGCATGCAATTGTCATCAAACTCAATTCACAAGTAGCGATTATCATAGAAATCATCTCTATCCTTAGAAGCACAAAATTTTCAAAATTTTTCAATTTTTATGGGTTTTTCAAACTCTTTTTCATGCAATGCAATAATGAAACGTGTAACAATATAATGAACATGCAAGATAGTCTCAATACAAGCAATCATAGTGAGTAAGAGTTATTACAAACTTTTAGTCACACCCCACCCCATACTTGGAACAAACATTGTCCCTAATGTTCAAATAAAAGAAAGAAAAGAAAAGAAAGAAAGAAAAAGACTCACAAAATGGCGGTGGAGTGGCTAAAGTTATCGGTCATGCAAATCATCACTGCGGTGGAGGCGGGAATGGAGAGAAGCTAGGATCGTAGTACCGCCCGAACTGCTGGCGGTAGACGTCTCTCATCATATGGTCGAGGTCGTCCATGCGTCCATCTCTAGAGTCGGCTCGGATCTCCAATGCTCCCACTCTATTAGAAAGGCTAGTAGCCCACTCTGGCATCTGCTCATACCAACCCGGAGCCTGGCTGTACCACCCCGGTGCATCTGACGGTGCTGGTGGCGGTGGCTGCTGTGCAGACCATGGTGGTGGAGCTCCGTACCACGCAGGAGGTGTCTCCATCCAAGTGGGTCTCTCGCTCACGCTGGCGCGGCGAGAAGATGAACCTGAAGCTCTGGCGGGGCGTGGAGAACGTCTAGGCACATCAGAAGCTATGTCCGGCTGATCCGGAAACGTGCTAAAATCCTGCTCGGCTCCTCCTCCTCCCTCGTACTGATCTCTCATCTCCTCCTCCTCAACTACAGGTGGTGGTGGGACATATGGAGGAGCTGCAATCCTGTTCGCATGCATAGCAACGAACGTCTCCTTCCAATTATGGCGTCCAGCCATAATGGAATACTCCGGGAGCCACTCAATGCCCCTCCCCGTCCTGCTCTCCCATGGCATAGCTGCATAAGGTGGACCTCTATGGGTAGGGAAGATGAGACCTCTAGTCATGAAGGCCTGGAGTCCTAGGGGTACGGCAGGAATACGTGTACATGCAGAAAAATCTACCCCTAACATCCTAGCAAGGTGGGTGACTATCCCACCATATCCAATGTTGCCCGCCCTCTTGTTCTTTAGCTTGCTCATGGTAGCAGCTAAGAGAGTGGCGTAGTCAGCAGGGCGTCCATACAGCATAGAGTACAGAAGGAAGAGCTCATCCGTCTTGATCTTCTGAGGTGTCTCCGTCCTAGGGAAGAGTCACTCAGAAAGTACCCGGTGAGCAATCTTCAAGGCTAAGTGATACATCAACTTAGCCTTGGTATCAGCTGGTTGCCAGCGGTCCTCGCTGGCATAGATCATGGCGACCTCTTCCCAGAAATCCTTGGCGTAAACACCGCTGGGGAAACGACCATTAAAGGTCTCTTGGAACCCAAAGAAGGTCCCGAACTCCCGGATGGAGAAATCATAGTTCCTTTCCATCAGACGGAAAGAAACTGTCCTATCAACGTGGCTGTGCTCAAAAAACGTCACAACCTCTCTCGTGATCTCCTCGTAAGCGTCTTCTCGGATAGCCGAGAAGACAACTAATCCGGCTCTATCCAAGAGCCAAGTAAGGTCATCTATGATGTAAAGAGGAGCTAAATCCTCCAAAACTAGGTACCTAGGTCCTATAACAGCCTTCTTGTGGATCCTCTCTAATGCATCGAGATGATCCTCGTGAATGACGGGTACCCTAGGGTTAGGAGGTGAAGGTGATGAAGGTGATGATGGAGGTGAAGGGGAGGAAGGTGGTGGTGCTCTAGAGGATGAAGAGGAAGAGGGGTTACCCTTCCTCTTTTTGTTCTTATCCTTCTCGTTTTTCTTTTCCTTAATTCTCCCAGAAACTCTCCTCACAAAATCCATTACTGTTGAAAACCACGGTCTGTTCTTGGTGTTCCACAGCCGTGGAAGTGACAGAGACCGTGGTTCGTCTCGACTTTTCTCAAAAATCAGCAATCAACAGCCAAACTCAGCAATCAAGCAGTCCTAGACTAATTCCTTCCAATTTCAATCAGTTCTCCTACAAATGCTAACAAAAACGAAGCCGAATTGACAAAGATAGACAAGAGCGGAAAAAACCTAGGTTTCGGATTTTAAAATCCGAATTCTGCGTTCCTTGGTGATTTGCCGCTCGATTTGTTGCTTGGATCTCGTTGGTGATCGAATTTGCTTCAGTTTGGGTTGAAGAATCGTTGAAAACGATTAACGAACGGAGAATTGAGGTGAGAGGCGTGGAATCGGCGAAATAGGGCGTGGAATGGGTTTTGTGTGTTGTGTTTTTGTGAAGAACGTGTTTATATAGTGGCCGGCAAAATTTTTGAAAACCACGGTCTGTCGGGGTGTTCCACGGCCGTGGAAATGTACGGAACCGTGGTTTTGGTGATTTTTCAAAGGCTTTTGGAAATTACGGTCACTGTAGCTGTCACGACCGTGGTTTAGGCCGTGGAACTCTCTGTAATGCTCTAAAGTCCAAGTTTCGTCACTTTTCTTCAAAATTACTCTTCCCCTTTCCTTTTCCATTGTTCCTACATCCAAAAACACGAACATACCGGAAGGAATCGAATGCAAAACAAAGCAAAAACGTCTAAACTAAGCTAAGCTATGAATCGAAAACAAAAACGTAAATGCAATACCTTGGGTTGCCTCCCAAGAAGCGCTTTGTTTAAGGTCCGTAGCTAGACCAACTTCGCACTTATTCGAGTGCGGTGGGCGCGAACTCTTCAGCTTGGAGTTCCGGCATATACTTCTTGAGTCGTTGACCGTTCACCTTAAAGCTTCCGCCCGCTTCACCCCATACTTCAACTGCACCATGGGGGAAAATACGTTTGATTAGAAAAGGTCTGGTCCAACGAGATTTAAGCTTACCTGGAAAGAGACGAAGCCTTGAATTGAAGAGGAGAACTTGATCTCCTTCTTTGAAGTCCTTTGGAATGATATGCTTATCATTCCAACGCTTTGCTCTCTCCTTATAAATCTTGGCGTTTTCATAGGCGTTCAAGCGGAGTTCTTCAAGATCATTAAGGTTCAAGAGACGCTTCTCTCCCGCTTCCTTCATGCTGAAATTCAACCATTTGATAGCCCAAAACGCCTTGTGTTCCAACTCTACCGGTAAGTGACAAGACTTCCCATACACAAAGTTATATGGTGTGGTTCCTATGGGAGTCTTGTACGCAGTCCGGTATGCCCACAATGCATCATCAAGCTTCAAGGACCAATCCTTCCTAGTCCTTGAAACCGTCTTCTCTAGGATTCCTTTGATCTCCCGGTTTGAGATCTCAACTTGTCCACTAGTTTGTGGATGATAAGGGGTGGCGATCTTGTGAGTAACCCCATACTTAGCTAGAAGAGCTTCAAAGCGCCGGGCAATGAAGTGAGAACCTCCATCACTAATGATAGTCCTTGGTATCCCAAATCGTGGGAAGATGGTCTTGTTGAAGAACTTAACCACCACCATGGCATCATTGGTGGGAGAGGCAATTGCTTCCATCCATCTAGAAACGTAATCCACCGCCAAGAGTATGTATTGGTTTCCACAAGATGATGGGAACTGTCCCATAAAATCAACTCCCCAAACATCAAAAATCTCCACCTCTTGGATGTTATTGAGGGGAATCTCATTCCTCCTAGAGATATTTCCTGTTCTTTGACAAGCATCGCAGCAGGAAACAAAGGATTGCACATCTCTAAATAAAGTAGGCCAAAAGAATCCAGATTGCAATACCTTAGCGCTAGTCTTGTTCGAACTAGCGTGTCCTCCACATGGTAGTGAATGACAATGGCGGATGACACTTTGCATCTCATCTTCCGGCACACATCGCCGAATGATGCCATCCGGACCTCTCTTAAAGAGGAGAGGTTCATTCCAAAAGTATTCCCGGACATCCTTAAAGAACTTCTTTCTTTGTGCGTAGGATAATCCGGGTGGTATCTCCTGACAAACCAAATAATTAACAAAATCAGCAAACCATGGTTCATTACCTTTGGAGATCACATCGATGCACTCCTCAATAATGTGTAGGTGTTTGTCCGGGAAGGAGTCATCTATAGGTAGATGGTCGTCCTCTAGATGTGTTAGGCGACTCAAATGATCCGCAACAGAATTTTCTGAACCTTTCTTGTCGCGGATCTCTAGATCGAATTCTTGTAGGAGAAGAATCCATCTAATTAGCCTTGGCTTCGCATCCTTCTTTGCAAGGAGGTACCGGATCGCAGCATGATCCGTGTAGACAATCACCTTTGCACCTACAAGATAAGAGCGAAATTTGTCAATAGCATAAACAATGGCTAAAAATTCCTTTTCCGTAGTGTCGTAGTTGAGCTGCGCTTCATCTAGCGTCTTGCTAGCATAGTATATGGCATGGGTTCGCCCTTCCTTTCTTTGTCCAAGAACAGCTCCTATTGCTACGTCACTAGCATCGCACATAACCTCAAAGGGAAGGTTCCAATCCGGAGGTTGGATAATAGGTGCTGAAATTAGAGCTTCCCGAATCATGTTAAACGCATCCAAGCATTCCTGCGAAAACTCAAAAACTACATCCTTCATCAATAGATTAGTTAGCGGTTTTGATATTTTAGAGAAATCCTTTATGAAGCGCCTATAGAATCCAGCATGTCCTAGGAAACTTCTTATCCCCTTCACCGAAGTTGGGGGAGGAAGCTTCTCTATAGTCTCTATTTTCGCTTTATCTACCTCTATCCCTCTACTAGAGATTAAGTGTCCTAGTACAATTCCTTTCTTTACCATAAATTGACACTTTTCCCAATTAAGAACTAGGTTAGTGTCTTCACACCTTTGTAAAACAAGAGAAAGGTTAGAAAGACAATTGTCAAAAGAGGAACCGTATACGGAGAAGTCATCCATGCAGACCTCCATGATTTCCTCAATGTATTCGGAGAAGATGGCCATCATGCACCTTTTAAAGGTGGCTGGGGCGTTGCAAAGCCCGAACGGCATTCTCCTATAAGCAAACGTACCCCACGGGCACGTGAATGTGGTCTTCTCCTGATCATCCGGGTGTATCGGAATCTGAAAGAAACCATTATAACCGTCAAGATAGCAAAAGTGCGAATGTTGCGCTAACCTTTCAAGCATTTGATCGATGAAGGGTAGTGGGAAGTGATCCTTCCTCGTCGCGTTGTTAAGCTTGCGGTAGTCTATGCACATCCGCCATCCCGTTACGGTTCGGGTAGGAATGAGTTCGTTGTTCTTGTTGGTGATGACCGTCATTCCTCCCTTCTTCGGAACTACTTGAACCGGACTCACCCACTTGCTATCGGAGATAGCGTAGATGATACCTGCATCAAGTATTTTAAGAATTTCCTTCTTGACAACCTCCTTCATGGTCGGATTCAACCGCCTTTGAGGTTGTCTTGAAGTCCTAAAGTCCTCTTCCATTATTATTTTATGCATGCATAGGGAAGGTTTGATTCCTACTAAGTCCTCAATAGTATAACCTAAAGCTTTCCTATGTTTCTTAAGGAAAACCATAAGCTTACTATGTTCATCTATGGTTAGATCGGAACTAACAATAACCGGATAAGTAGAGTTAGGTCCTAGAAAAGCTTACCTTAGATGTGTAGGAAGTTGTTTCAATTCCATTGCTTTCGGAGCTTCCAATGGTTCTTGAGAAGCATCCGATGGTTCCTTAGAAGTGTCTAAGGAAGTAGAAGGTATGGGAGAAGAATCAAAAGAAGTTGAAGAAGTGGCACGATCACCCTCTTCCACGGCCTGAATCACGGTTTCCCTGCATCCTCCACGGCCGTGGTTTAGGGCGTGGAAAGGAAATAAGGTTGCTCTGTTTCCTCCACGACCGTGTAACCCTCTGGAGTGAGCCACGCTTTGGTTGGTGAATCCACGGCCGTGGAATATAGTGTATGGCCGTGGATTCTCACGTTTTCTGCTTCATCGTGGAGTTTCTCAAACTCCTCTTCACATACTTCTTCTTGTGCTTCTAAGGCTTCAATTGCCTCATTGCACTCCTCTTCTTCCCCTACATTCATTAGACTCATAGTAATAACCTTTTGCAAAGGATCTTTGAAGAGAATAGCACTTACCTCCTCTCTAGACAACCCTTCTTCATCTTGGATATTGAATATATCCTCATCAAAGATAGGCTCCTTCACTAGAGTGGAAAGAACGAACTCTACCTTCTCTTCTCCTATGTCAAAGGCGAGTCTAGCATTCTTGCAATCGACTATGCAGCCGGAAGTTGCAAGAAACGGTCTTCCGAGTATGATCGGGACCGGACTATCTGTAGGAATGTCAAGCACAACAAAATCAATGGGAACAAAGAATTTACCAAGCTTGACTGGGACGTCTTCTACAATACCGACGGGACGAGTGATGGATCGATCCGCCATGTACAACGTCATCTTCACTGGTTTAGGGTCGCCTAAACCGATCTTCCTACATAATGCAAGTGGTATGATGCTCACACTTGCTCCCAAGTCACATAATGCATCATATGTGACATCTCCGACTCCTATGGGAATACAAAATGACCCCGGATCTTTTAGCTTGGGGGACATTTTCTCCTTCATGGTCTTGATGAGATCCGAAGAATCCGAACTCATCTTAACCTCTCCAAAATCCTCTAGCTTTCTCTTGTGAGAGAGGATTTCCTTCAAGAACTTGCCATAAGCCGGCATACCTACAATAGCATCAATGAAAGGTATATTAATATGCAGCTTGCTCATGAGTTCTATAAACTTACCAAATTGTTTATCTAGGCGCGCTCTCGCTCTAGATTGAGGGAATGGTAGGGGAGGTTTGTAAGCCGGAGGAGGAACGTAGACATCTTCCTTCTCCTTCCCCTTCTCTTTGTCTTTCTCAACGGAGACTTCAACAAACTTAGGTTGCGGATCGGTGGTAGTCACTCCGCTCCTAGTTGTGATTGCCATCACCCTTCCCTTAGGGTTGTCCTCCGTTTTTCTTGGAAGTTTCCCTTGATTCCTAGGAACTTCCTCCGCTTGGCTGAACATTTGGTTTTCTAAAACCTTTTGGGCTTTATCAACCTTAGAAATTTGATCATCAACCTTAATGATGCGGTTCTCCAAACCTTGAAGCTTTCCCAAAATCATTTCCAACATGGGATCGGGCTTCTCCTTCCCCGAAGTGTTTCCTCCATTAGATGTTTGCCCCTGGCTTTTCAAAGGAGTAGAGGAAGAGGAAGGTGGAGTTAGTGAATTCGAATTGGAAGGATAAGAGTTACCGGAGTTTTGTTGGTTGGAGCGCCAATTGATGTTGTTTGAACCCCTATTGTTGTTCCAATTATTGTTCCGGTTGTTGTTGTTGCCATTCCAATTATTCCGGTTGTTGTTCCGGTTATTGTTGTTGTTGCGGTTTGTATTCTCACTACCGTTGTTGTTGTTGCCCAAGTAGCCAACATCTCTTCCTTGTTGCTTGGGAAAGTTGGTCTTGATAGCCTCTTTCAACTCTTTGATCTCATTGTTGAGGGAGAAAATTTGATTTTGAGCTTCATGTGTGAGTTTTGCTCCTTGCTCCACACGATTTCCCTCTACTTTCCGGTGGGAATACTTCTCTATGACCCTTGCTTGCTTCTCAATAAAGTCCCAAGCGTCATCTTCTCTCATGTCCATGAATGTACCACATGAGAGGGATTGGAGCTTGAATTGTGTCTCCACATCCAGCCCCTTATAGTATATCTCCAACAATGCAAGCTTGGATATGCCATGATGAGGGCAATCCAATAGCAAATCCTGAAACCTTTCCCAAGATTGAAACAAACTTTCGTTAGATCTCATGGAAAATGCATTAATCTTACCTCTAAGTTCCGCCGTTTTGGATGGCGGAAAGAACTTAGTGAGGAACTCCGCAGAAAGGTCTTCCCACGTGTCTAGTTTCCCACTAGAAAGAGCTTGGTACCAAGACAATGCTTTCCCCTTCAAGGAGAAGAAGAAAGGCTTGAGCTTATAGTTGTTGGTAGTCGCGTTCTTCGGCCTTATTGTCTCCATCATACACTCAAAGTTTTGCAAGTGTTGGTGTGGAGATTCAGCGCTTGTTCCGCCAAATTGGTTTTGGCGAACAAGAGTAATAACTTGAGGGTTGAAGCTAAACCCTTGTACATCGTCAGCATCAAAGTTCACACCTAGACGGCGTGGTTGCTGCGTTGGATCCATCCTTTGGCCAAGAGTTCTTGGCTCCTCATCCACACGTTCGATCCTAGCATTCCTAGGTGGAACACGGCGATTTGCAGCTGTCCGTGGATGGAATGGATTCACATTGATCGTTGGATCAATTTCCTCTAACGGTGGCATGGAGGAGTCGCTATCCTCATTGGATGAGTTGGCTCTAACCGATCTTCCCGGTCTCCTCCTTTTCTTTTTCTCCTTAAGGTTGTTTATCTCCAACCTCATTTGGAACATCATGTCCGTTAGATCGTCAACTTTCATTTGATGACGATCCGTTTCTTCTCTACGTGTCTTCTCACTCCATTGGAGTTGAGCTTCTTTCTCCGCTAACTCCGATTGAAGATCACGTTCGTGTTCTTCAGCCATTTTATTTTCCTTACGCTTTTGCCTTAAAGTCCTCTCAAGCTCTTGATCAAGAGGTAAGAGGTCCTCGGTGTTCCTAGACCTGCGCATGCACTCAAAGAGATATCAAATAACAAGGGAGAAGCTCCCAAGCTTGACAACCGATAACCGAATTCGGCCTAGACCAAATCCCCGGCAACGGCGCCAAAAACTTGTTCGCCACTTAGTGTGCGTGCAAATGAGTCTTAAATTTATAAAACTAGAAATCAAGCAAGCGAACCCGCATTGTACGGATCGACGTAGTTAAGCAAGAATTCCAGAGTATCGAACACAGGGATTTGGGGGGAACAAATTCAATTGTAAAGTTGTCAAGCAATAAAAGGTTAAGCTTTGCAAATGTATTAGGAAAACAACAATCCTAAAGATCCAGGAATCCAGCTGTGGAAATCGATTCAAGATATACTAAAGATATAAGGATAGAGTTAAGATATGCAAAGGTATACGAATGTAAGGTAATCGTACGGTGAAGTTCCAAAAACCTTATATGACTCACCTACAAGACACTCTCTATAAAGGTTGTTGAGGCTTCAATATAGAAAGGTTCTAAAGATAAGAATTAATGTCAAATACCCAAACTTGTAATCCAAGGATCAAGACTAACTAAACCGATTAAGGTTGTGACACTCACAATCGAGGTAGAGGTTGTTGAGGCTTCACTACCACCTAGAAAAGGCAAGCCAAGACTAAGTTAAGGCAAATCTTTAACTTTGGATTAAAGTAAAAGCAGGTTCGTAAACTAACACAAAATTACGGGTAGTTCTTGAGTTCCACGGCCGTGGAAGCTCAAGAACAGACCGTGGATTAGGTTGTCGTCGATTCTCTCTAACTCTCAGGGTCCAATCTATTTACGATCGATCTATCATTATCTAAGCCACAACTATCAACCCTTCACCTTAGAATTGTTAAGGGTTTTTAGCCAACAATAGTCATATTGATATCGAATTCAAGGTTTAAAAGAATGAAAGATGAAAACTTCCGAAAACTTTCAATAACTTTCAAATCAATCTCAGATCCACAATCAAGAACAATAATCGTCACTAGATTCGGAATAACACAAACAATCATAAATCTTAGATAAGAAGGAAGAACGGGATGTCAATCCGTCTTCTAAATCAAACCTAAGTAAGAAGCGAAATCTTCTTACGAACAATCTTCCGAATCTTCAATCTTCCGTCAATCCGGAAATCACACTAGCAACGCGCAAATCTCTCAAACACAATCTTCGCCAAATGCGAAATTAGGGCAATTCCAAGCGTAAGCGTAAGCAAAAGTGCGTCTAAGCAGAGGTGACGGAATCTCTCTTCGTCCGTCCTTTTATAGTGTAAGATAAGATATCGGCCCGGCCCAATTGCGTATGAGATCGTGGCTTAAAGTGTGGCGAAAAAGATCGCCAAGATCACGGTCGTGGAAGGGTTCCACGGCCGTAATTTAGAGCGTGGAAATCATCACGGTTTGACACAACTCTTCCACGGCCGTAGAAGTTGCTGGAATGAACCACGCTTCCCTTGCCAAGGTTCCACGGCCGTGGACTTGAACGTGGAATGTAGTACGGCCATATTTTAGAGCGTGGTTTAGGGCTAGAACGTGATTCTTCCTTGGTCTCGTCCATTCTTCAAGTTAGCACATCCTTAGCTCCTAGGAATGTCCTCAATTCATGGACATGCTCAATCAAACTCCATCTTTTCTCCATTCCGTTCGGAAATAGCTCTTAATTGCCTACAATCAACATAAAGCTTGTGTAGATCTCTATATCGACATTATAGACAAACTAGCTCACAAATGCATCAATGCTTAATCAATAATTATCAATATGGATCAAATACACTTAGAAAGCGTGCCTAAAATATCACAATATTTCATGCTAACATAGTTCTCGAGACTATTGACAGTGTGAGCCACAGTGGGGAACAAGATGGTTAACCTACCCATATCACAAAGTACCCAAGTAATAGATTCGAGTTGCACCTCAATGAAGCAACGAGTTTGAGAAGACGCCTAGCGTGTATTGGAAGTGACTGAGAAGGAAAGATGCATTCCATATCCTTCGGCATCACCAGATCTGCTGATGTGTTGTTGAAGGTGATTTCGGTGTTAGTTACACCAGAAAAGGATGGATAAGGTTGTAAAGGATAAAGGGAAGCAAGGAACACCGATGCCAAATGTATAATTTAAGATTTATAATTAATAGAGAGTATTGGTAAAAAATATAGAGACATCATTGGAGTTGATCTGTCATCCAAGGGATCGACGGCTTGAGTTGAGGTGAACCTGATTGGAAGAGTTGTTCGGTCTAATAAGCCAACGAAGTGGCAGAGATTAGAGTATATCAATATTAGGAGTGGAGCTTCTGATAATGACGAGGTTCGATACAAAAACGAAGGGTTATTTCTTTACATGATATCTTCCATCGTGGGATCTTGTACCGAGACGAAGTCGTTATAATAGACGTGTGAATAGTATCGTGAATCCCTAAAAAATTCACTTGTGAGCGTTGGAGCTGAAGAGCCGACATCGCTAGCTATATCAGGTACCATTCAGATTAATGGTTTACGTGTTAGAGATTTTGTGATACGAGTGATATGCACTTATTGATTTATGTGTTATGTGTTGAGCGTTTGGTGTTAAATACGATAGAGGAGATACCCTTTATTATAGGGTTACCCGATGGTAGTAGGGTATGAGGTACCCGCGAGATATGTGATTGCCCCACTCGGGTAGGGACTTGTGTTTTGCTTATAGACTTTTTGTCATGTCATTAGAACATTAGAAAGTCATTTTAGGCTTGGATTGGATGAACCGTCATGTTGCGGTACTTGATATTGGTAGACGGACCGTGTCGGTCACTACCGCAATGGGTCCGGTTGAGGTTTTCCGAGGTTGGGACCTTGGAAAATCCGGTACGATCATCAGCGCAGTCCGAGCAGCGAGGCTGATTGCACAAGGTTGCGAGGCCTTCTAGTGTTATGCCATGAAGGAGGGAGAGCGTCCATCATTATAGAAAATTCCCTTCGTGGACGAGTTCACCGACGTTTTTGACAAGCCATCCAACTTGCTGCAATAGCGGAGCATGGACTTTGGCATTGAGTTAGAGCTTGGGACAAGACCGATCTCAAAGGCCTCATATCGTATGACGCCTATCGAGCTGTTAGAGTTGAAGAAGAAACTTGAGGAGTTGGCTGGGAAGGGCTTCATACGCCCTAGCGTATCCTCGTGGGGTGCACATGTTCTCTTCATGCGGAAGAAGGACGGATCGTTGCGGTTATGTATCGACTACAAAGATTTGAACAAGGTGACCATCAAGAACAAGTACCTGCTACCCCATATAGACGACTTGTTGGATCAACTTCAGGGAGCAACTGTGTTCTCCAGGATCGATTTGTGCTCTGGATATCACCAGCTGAGGGTGAGAGAGCAAGATATACATAAGACGATATTTCGGACACGATATGGTCACTACGAGTTTGTAGTAATGCCATTCGAGCTCACGAATGCGCCCACCGTCTTTATGAAGTTGATGAATGGCATCTTCATCGACTTCATGGATCAATTTGTGGTGGTCTTCATCGATGATATCCTAGTGTACTCTCGTAGCAAAGAGGAACACACTGGACATTTGAGGACGACGTTGCGAGTATTACAGGATAAAGAGTTGTATGTCAAGCTCACTAAGTGCGAGTTTTTGATGTTTGAGGTGGCATTTCTAGGTCTTCATCGATGATATCCTAGTGTACTCTCGTAGCAAAGAGGAACACACTGGACATTTGAGGACGACGTTGCGAGTATTACAGGATAAAGAGTTGTATGTCAAGCTCACTAAGTGCGAGTTTTTGATGTTTGAGGTGGCATTTCTAGGTCATGTGAGTTCCGCCGAAGGGATCAAGGTTGATAGAACGAAGAATGAGGTTATTGCAGCGTGGACGACTCCGACGAATGTCAAGGAAGTACAAAGCTTCC
Organism: Fagopyrum homotropicum; assembly: GCA_033239125.1. NCBI lineage: Eukaryota > Viridiplantae > Streptophyta > Magnoliopsida > Caryophyllales > Polygonaceae > Fagopyrum > Fagopyrum homotropicum. The sequence goes on from BSWB01000006.1 coordinate 89,016,758, forward strand.
TTGGCTTAGCCGGATATTAGCGTAGATTTTGACGAGCCATCCAACTTACTGCCATAGCGGAGCGTGGACTTTGGCATTGAGTTAGAGCTTGGGACAAGACCGATCTCAAAGGCCTCATATCGTATGACGCCTATCGAGGTGTTAGAGCTAAAGAAGCAACTCGAGGAGTTGGTTGGGAAGGGCTTCATACGCCCTAGCGTATCCCCGTGGGGTGCACATGTCCTCTTCATGCGGAAGAAGGACGGATCGTTGCGGTTATGTATCGACTACAAATATTTGAACAAGGTCACCATCAAGAACAAGTACCCGCTACCCCATATAGACGACTTGTCGGATCAACTTCAGGGAGCAACTATGTTCTCCAGGATCGATTTGCGCTCTAGATATCACCAGCTGAGGGTGAGAGAGCAGGATATACATAAGACGGCATTTTGGACACGATATGGTCACTACGAGTTTGTAGTAATGCCACTCTGGCTCACGAATGCGCCCTCCGTCTTTATGAAGTTTATGAATGGCATCTTCATCAACTTCATGGATCAATTTGTGGTGGTCTTCATCGATGATATCCTAGTGTACACTAAGTGCGAGTTTTGGATGTTTGAGGTGGATTTTCTAGGTCATGTGGTTTCCGCCGAAGGGATCAAGGTTGATACAGCGAAGAATGAGGCTATTGCAGCGTGGATGACTCCGACAAATGTCAAGGAAGTACGTAGCTTCCTTGGCTTAACCGGATATTACCGTAGATTTGTGAAAGGTTTTCTATGATTGCCCGACCACTTACCATCCTATAGAGGAAGACTACCGCTTTGTATGGACCGAACCATGTTCTCAAAGTTTTGAGGAGCTGAAGAGGAGATTGTATTCCGCTCCTATCTTAGCACAACCGGAGGGCACAAATGATTTTGTGGTTTACAGTCACGCTTCCAAGCATGGCTTGGGATGTGTTCTGATGCACCGGGGTAGAGTGATTGCCTATGCGTCTAGACAATTGAAGACGTATGAGGAGAACTACCCGACTCATGACTTGGAGTTGGCGGCAGTAGTACATGCTTTGAAGATCTAGAGGCATTATTTGTATGGAGTTACATACAAGATCTTCACAGACCATAAGAGCCTGAAGTATATATTTACTCAGTGGGAATTGAATAACCGCCAGAGGAGGTGGCTTAAGCTGATCAAGGAATTTTACCTTGAGATCCTCTATCATCCACCTCGATAATATATCTGAATATGTGATGATGGAAGACTTAACAAAAATGAGCGGTTTTTATACTAACAAATATCAATTTTATTTCTAGATTGCTTGGTTTGTTTTTGTGTTTGTCAAATATATGTGGGCCTTTGAAAGCATTTCAAGGGATGAATGGAGGCCTTGAACTCAAAAAGAAGGGACAAACACAGAGATTGGAAAGCATTTCAAAGGTTCAACATTGAAGCCTTGAAAACCATTTCAAGGGATCAAAGCCGAAGCCTTGAAACAAGATTCAAAGGATATGACGGCTGGAAGGAATTCAAATCTCAAACAACCAAATCTACCAAGGATCAAGAGAAGATCTTCCAAGGAGATTCGGCCAACTAGAAGATCTCGACCAAAAATATTTGGCCAAACAAAACAGATCTTGCAAAGATCCTCAACTAGACGCTAGATTTCTTCTCAACGGATCTTAAAAGATCTTGAAGATCTTCAGCCAAAGATTCTGAATAAACCCAAAGATCTCGATGCTTGAATGACAAAGATCTTAAACAGTGTGTTTCAAGAGAAGATCAAGGAGAAGAAGAATCAACGTACGTTAAGGAGATGAAGAAGATAAGGAAAATCTACAACGACTATCTCATCTTAACCAAGAAGCGTTTTCCATGGAGAAGAAGAAACATCAACAACGGCCATCTTATCAATGGCTAGAACACTTCTCCATCGAAGACTATAAATGAAGATGTCGATTGAAGAAGAAGGACAACAAGCTTAGACGGAAATATCTAAAGTCTTCAAGCGATCCAAAGCATCTTCATTCGATCCAAGAAGTTTTTCTTTGTCTTAGTTTACAAAAGCTTTATACCTTAGAGAGAGAAAAATATGAGAGCTTCATTGGAAAATCTAAAGAGTGTTATACTCGTTGAAGCTTATAATAGATAGTTAGATACTACGGGTAAACCATAGGACGGAGAGTAGGCTGTTAGAGCCGAACTTCGTAAACATATTACCGTGTCGATCTTTTCATTTCCGCATCATATCTTGCTTTATTGTGACTAATGTTGCTTTGCAGGTTTACAAAGTCAAGGCCCTTGAAATCACTTTCAAAGCCCTTGAAAACCAGTTGTGTCACAAAGAGCTCAGATCGACATCAAGACCTTCGGAATCCGTTTCAAAGCCTTGAGATAGGTTTTTGCGAAAGTTCCCATACTCTATTCAACCCCGTTCTAGAGTATTTATATCCTTTATATTCACCTTACGGTTCTTCAATTGGTATCAGAGCTAGACTAACGTATATTGATTTAACCATCAGTGAGACTAATCATGAACCCTATAGGTGATGGAGGATTTGCTCAAGGAAGATCCTCATTTCGACCACCACTCTTCTGTGGTAACAACTTTGTCCATTGAAGAGCACTAATGCGAATGTTCATTATTGATCAAGACATGGAACTATGGAGCATTAGACAAAATGGCCTTAAAATCCCAACCACCATGGTTGAAGGAGTCCAAGTCGAAAATAAGGAAGCTGACTTCACACAAACCAACTTGGATAGTATTTCAAAGAACTACAAGGCCATGAACTTGCTCTACCGTGGATTGGACGCAAATGAATTCAACCGTGTCTCATCATGCAAGAGTCTTAAAGAAATATGGGACAAACTTGTTGTCACATACGAAAGAACAAGTCAAATCAAGGAAACAAAGATCAACATCTTCCTCAGACAATATGAGCTATTCAAGATGAACTCAAATTAATCAGTCAAAGAAATGTTCACAAGATTCACCGAGATCTTGAACAACCTGGACTCGCTTGGAAAAGTCTTCACAAATGAAGAAAAAGTAAGGAAGGTTCTAAGGAGCTTACCTAAAACTTTTGTATGAATGAGGGAAAGAAAAACAACGAATAAAGATGATCAGGTTCCTAGAAGATGTAAAGATGTTTTCATGTGTAAGCTTGTGTATTTGTCTTCTTCGACCATCATCTTCATTTATACTCTTCTATGGAGAGGTATTCTAGCCGTTGTAGAGATGACCGTTTGAAGATGAATCTTCTTCTCCATGAAGATCGTTTCTTGTTTCGAGATAAGGTAGATGTTGCAAATCTTCAGCTCGCTCCTGAGAACACGTTGAGTCCTTAACTCCTTAATCTTCTCGTCTTTTGAATAGAGAGAGAGAAGATATTATTCTTGCCGCTTTTTGTTTAGAAAATCTTCTGAAAAGATTTTCTAATCTTTGGTTGAGATCTTTCTTCGGTTGATGAGATCTTTTTGTTAAAGAATCTTCCTAGAAAATCTTCAGCTCATTTGAATCCTTGTTTCGTGCATCTATAACTCCAAGGTCCTTGAATTCATCCCTTTGTAAATGCTATCTTCCTTTGTCCTTGAGATTCATATCAAGGCCCTTGACATTTAGATAAAACCTACACTGAATTCAAACCAACCAAATATCTAGAGAATATAATCAATACATTGTTAGTATATCCAACTACTACATTTGTGTTAAGTCTTCCATCATCAGCACCTGTAAAACATTTTAATCAAGGTGGAGTTTTCAATCTCCCGCTTGATGGAAGACAACACAAATGTTTTATCGTTCCTGCATTTTTTAGTTTAGCAATGCATATAAAAATCTCAAAACTAAAAATGCAGAATGCAGTATATCGAAATGTCGGATCGTATTTCTCTCCCTTTGTCTTTCAACAAGGGAGAAAACAGTCAAAGCAAGGAGTCTTAAAAAAACGATTACAGACCCAAAAACAAGAGTTTTTCACAAACCATAAAAATTTTCAAAACACTCATGACAAGAAGAGACCTTCAGGTTTCCTTGTACCACTTGGAGGAGCTTCCTTTCCCATAATAGTCTCGTAAGCACATATCTCTCCACCGATCCTTAGCATCAGCAAGATCACGCTCTTTGAGAGATAAGTCCGTTCCTCTTTGTGCAGAATTCTTGTCATATTTCTTAACTACCCCAAACTCTTCAATCGTCAGAATATCTAGATCTTCTGCCAGTGGTTGACGAATGGGTTTATCCTTAACAATCTTATGACATTGATCCATCACCTTTTTACCATCCTTTTGAGTCTCCGGTTCATCAACCTCTGATATTGGCTTAATACTACTAGCAGCTGTTAGAGACAGAGCACTTACATGGAACAACTGGTTAATTTTCTGATTGAGAATACCCAGTAAATCTTGAGTTTTGTCCATCTTATCAGTCACTACAACTCTAAAATCCACAAAATCAGATCTCAATGAGTTCAATGACTCTTCTACAAATTCTAATCGCTGCTGTGTAGAAAAATTCCATTCAGGCTGCTCCTTTAACACCCATAAAATACTAAATCCCACTTTAGTCTTCTGAATTCCTATTGTCTCGAAAAAAGCTTCATCCAATCCTCCATTGTAAATATGCAAATCCTCATCAGAAAAATCAACTGAAAAATGTCTGAATATTATGGAAAGCAGATTCCCATAAGGCAAATGACTGGTACTTGGAGAATTAATAACATTCACCATGTGAGACAAGAGAATTTCAGGTAGATTCACTTTCAACCCATTCATCACATTGTAAACTAACATCAGCACATCATTGGTTATAATGTCTTTGTTGGTAAACCTGGGAACTATGCATCTGTCTAAAATAGCACAAATTATTCTAGCCTCCAAAGTTAAACAGGTGATAGTGGGTGGTGATAAGGCATTAGGAAGGAGAAACTGTTCTTTGGCCAGCCTTATAGTTCTAGCAGGGTTTGAATATTCTGAAGCATCATAAAGAGGAATTCCATAGATATCGGCTAAATTCTCAGAAGTAATGGTAATTTTCTTACCTTTGATAACATAATCTAGGATCCATTCACCTCTCTCTCGTCTTGCCGTTAAGTTTGCGTAGAACAATCTGGTCAGTCGTGGGTATGATGATTCTCCTGGGTTTAACATGATCCAAATAGAGCTTGCTTGGAGTACTTCAAATCCCGACATAGAAGAGCAGATAAACAGTTCGCAATGTACATGCTCACACATGCACTGATAACGATCATCATACTCAGTGAGCCATTTCTTAGCTGCTGCTGGGTTAGCGAACCAACTTGATGGGAGCCCGGTTTTAGCAAAAATATCTGCATCGCTTGAAAAACCTGATGAACTTGAACTTGAACCAGATTCCGAACTTGAATCAGAATCAGACGATACTTGAACAATCCTTTGTCGTTTAGGGACAGAAGATGTTGCTTCGTTGATTGAAGGTCTCTTGGATGCCATTGAGAAAATTTTGAGAGGAAGATGAAGAGGGTTTTGGAAAAACAGAAGAGTAAAGCACCATTCTTTCAAAGGAAAAGGGAAGCGGAAGAAATAAAGAGGGAAGAGAAGAGGTTTTTATGGGAAGAAGTCTTATCAACGTAAGATCAAAAGATTTTTAAGATCTTGGGAAAATCATAGATGATAAAAATTCTTTCCATAAATTTTGGTAACCTCTTTTCAAAATCCTTTGAATCTGAGAACAAAACCTTTTGAAAACCCTTTTAAAGAATAAAAATTAGATAATTCAATATCTAAAAGATATGAATTTCTAATTAATCCGTTTTATTTATATACCCTTTGAAATATGTTTCAAGGCTCCTTGAATTTCATTTCAAGGCCCTTGAAATCATTAATTGGGCTGCATGCGTAGGAATGATTAAAACTCGTTTACTCCCCCTACGTTAATGCTTCCTTGTTCAACATACCAAGCTCCAATCTAATAAAATTAAATTGTTCCTCAGGAAGAGGCTTGGTAAAGATATCTACAAGCTGCAAGTTTGTAATAGCTAGGATTTCCGAATTCTAATTAATGTTGATTAACTTAATCAGTGACAGTAATTGACATATAACTCGCGAAGATTGCGTAAGTGTTGAGTATAAGTCCCACCGTTATGTTCCTGGCGTAATTTTGGGCTTATGGTGAAATTTTCACTTTTTTCCCGGGTAATTATTTTTACCCTCCGGTATTATTTGGAGCATTTGGGAGCTCCAATTAATAAAAATGCAGTTGAGACTTGAGAGAAATGATCAGAACATCGGACATGTCCTAGATATGAAATAACATGGAAAGGCAAAACGGCCAAAAGAGTCGCTATTTCGTTTCTTAACGGCTAAGAAAGACGGCTTAGGAATACACGTTTTCCGAGGCAATTGTGGAATAATTATCGCTACAATATTCAAGATTTATTGTTCCGATTTCGAGAAGTTTGAAGAAGGGAGTTCAACCCGCCATTGGCTCGGTTAATGGATAATTATCGACTTCGCTAAAGGATAATTATCGAGTTCACTATATATAGCGGAAAATCGTTTATTAATTCATTTCCTTTCACGTTTCCTCGTAAAAGCTATGATTTCTCTCAAACTTCAAACTCAGATCTACTCTCCGTTTCTAATCCGATTTCAATTCCGTTTGAGTTTTTGGATTCCTCTCTTCATTCTCTTCATATCGGTACCAAGTTTCTGCATTTCCAAGCAGATAAGGACCTGATCGAGTATATATGTCACCAGGTCGGTACCGTCACTCAGATTCCGGTGAATTTGATGTTGTACATGCATAGCCTGCGTCGTTGTGATTCCGAATCTTTCAGATCGTCAATCGGGTTAGTAACGAATAAGTTATGAATTTATTCGTTTTTCGTACTGCGATTTGTCCTAAATTGACCTTAGGCTTTTCAAAATGGATAATTAGAAATTCCATTATGATCATTATATTATTTTGGTGTTTATGGGTTGTTTGTTTGATGAAATCTGCTGACAGGTGGGTTTAGAATTGGCATGCGGGCAAAACGTTATTCTGGTGAAATTTAATTAATTAATTAAAGGTTGATTAATTAAATTTGGATTAAATTTGAGATTGAGGAATACTGATTAGATGCATGCTTGGTGTCAGAATGAGTTGAGGATCATGATGATGTTATGGATATCGGTTATGGCTTTAAGGTTTAGTATGTGTACAAGTATGATGAGATGTTATGTTGAGGATATGCCTTAGGCATTTATGAATGTGTTGAGGATCTGAGGTTTAGATTTGAGATATAGGTTGGTTGTGGTTAGTGAGACGAGTCTCCTAACCTTTGCAGTATGTGATTGTGTGTGTCTTGCTATTGCAGGCGTTGATTACTTCCCCAAGGGGAAGCTGTGACGTGGTACAGGTTACGAGTATATCAAGTAAGTCCATAGGACTTACTTAGCGTGCAGTTGTAGATTGTATGATTGTGATGGTTGTGTGTGTTCATATGATTGTGCATTTATAACCTAAACCGGACTAGGATGACCATTTATTACATTTATTTGGCCCAAGTGTATTATAACGGGAAGTAACCACCGGTCTCCGCGTGCTGGTTAGGAGGTGCCTCGAAGCCAGTAACACAGGGGGGGGGACGAGTGACGATCACCCTCAATGCAAACCCCTGTGTTAATGGGGAAAGGGACAAGGTTCTTTAGGTTCCTCGTGTTACAAAAGAAGTTGAATTAATAATGGAATAACGCAATGAAAGATAATAAATGAATGTGTGTGGCATTGCATGTATGAGATGTTGATGTGTGGTTGTGCTATTACTTTCATGATTTTCATTGTTGTAGGTAACGGTTTCATACCGTGTTGTAGATGATTTGCAGGTTAGGAAGACTGCAAGGTGAGACAGATGGTGTGGCCAGCCGAGGGCTTTTGTACATTAGGATGCACGAGATGTGGGATCTTTTGTATCAGATGTTGTGGTTTGATGTTTTGTACTCGGCTTTGAGTTTGTAAACTCTTGATGTATCATATACAACTTTTATGTATTTGGTTTTAATCTACCTGTGCCTTGTTGTAAGATCCAATGAACTTGTTGTCAGGCTAGGGTCAGGATCCATTGTGAGATCCTAGCCCAATGTGACACTCCAAGTCCCGTGGATTTGTCGTGTTACAGAGTTGGTATCAAAGCCTTAGGTTGAAAACAATGGCATTTGCTATCTGCAATAAAGGTAGAGTGGATAAATAAACACAACCCACATGGGGTCTGACTTTTTAAAGGATTTTGGTTTTAAAGCGAGTACAGATGTTTTGGGATAGTATGTACAGAAGTCGTCACCCATCTGAGGATCTCGACAGTGTAGATATATATATATATATATATATATATATATATATATATCTTTTATGTGCTAATGTGTATGCATGTAATAATTAGTATATATATATATATATATATATATATATATATATATATATCGATACACATGACATATATATATAGTCTTATAAGTTAGGAGCGTATATTCTGCAGATGGCTCAGAGTAGAGCAGAATTTGTAGTGGGACGAGATAGGGGTACACCCCCTCTTCCTCCAGTAGCGTCAAGTCAGGGACTAGTATCCGCAGTTGTGTTGCCTATGGCAAAGAACGAGTTTGAAGAGGCTGATCGTGTCTCCATGAGTAGATTCGAGTTTCAAGAGTATATATAGCAAGTATATAAGGCGGTGATAGCGGGTAGACCTACACCGGATTTACCAACATCTGTAAGATCAACTGAAGCTTCTAGATTAAAGAAGAAACAACGGGTTGAATCAGTGAAAGACGAGGTTGGATCTACGGGTTGCAAACCCAGTCCGACTTGTGGACGTCCGAGTACTTCTCGTTTCACACGGACTTCTGGTGAGACGAGGACCTGTTACAACTGTGGGAAGCCTAGACATATACGACCACAATGTCCAAGATCGTCAGTGACTTGCTTTACCTGTGGTAGACAGGGTCATAGAGTTGTCTTCTGTAAGCAAACTGGCATGGCATCGCGAGAGGGTTTTACTTCTGATAGTGTGACATGAGGTGGTCAGAAGACACCTCAGCAGTAGATGCGGGGACAATAGAGAGTCCTAGATCATCCTTTTACTCAAGGATCCCTTCCCAGGCTGAGTAGAGGTAAGGGTCGTGGTAGGAGTAGCACGGATACTAGAAGAGCTCAAGGTAGAGCCTTTGAGCTTGGCAGTGTAGAGGAGCCACCTGTACTAGTGGCAGGGATGAGATGTATATGTCTCAACTGTGGTTATCTAGATCATGTGCGCTTTGAGTGCCCCATGGCACCGATAGCTTGCTTCACCTGTGGTGAACTAGTCCATCTGGCCCCTTTCTGTCAGCAAGGTAGTGTTTCTTCTCATAAAGACCTTCCTCTTTCCGATGCAGAAAGAGTAGAAGTGGAGGCTATGACGATGACCTCAGTGATACCTGAGGAACATAGGTCTGAGATTGAGTAATGATATGCAGTAGAGCTTCGGGCGTTAGCTGTTACATGTACCATTCTTGTTAATGGTTTACCTAGTGGAGTTTTGTTTGTTGTGAGTGCTATGCACCTCTTGTCTTTCGATGCATGTGTTAATAGTTAACTGTGGATACAGTAGAATATAGATCTTCCTTTATAGGATTATGAGTCACGGGTCTTAGGTACCCGCGAGATATGTGGTTGTTCCCTAAGTTCAGGGACTTGAGTATGGCTTGAAGACTTCTTTGTCATGCCTTAGGTGCATGAGAAGGTCTTTATGTGTGTGGTGGACAAATAGATATCATGTTGGTTTAGATAGCAGTAGGAGGACTATTATAGTCTCTACTGAAATCGACTAAGTAGAGGTTTTCAGAGGTTATGACCTTTGAGGGGGTGAGTTGTCTTTAGTGCCGTATGAGCCGGGAGGTTGATAACACCAGAGGGTGATGTTTTTTATGTTGTTCCATGAAGGAAAGTGATAGCTCCACGCTGAAGAGCATTCCAGTGGTATATGATCTTAAGACGTGTTACTGAACCGTCTAATCTATCGCCTCAGTGGAATGAGGACTTTGATATTGTATTAAAGTATGGTACGAGACTGGTTGGGAGAAGGCCTATGAGGAATATGTCTTGTTGAGTTGTTAGAAATTGAAGAAGCAATTTGAAGAGTGGTTTGAGACGGGCTTCGTTCGCCCTAGCACGTTCATTGCTACGTATGGACGACTTGTTGGATCAACTAAGAGAAGCAATTGTGTTTTTAAGATTTCCGTATGCTTAGGATATCATCAGCTAAGGATGAGAGAATAACGTGGGCATATGACAACATTCCATACCCGTTATAGACACTACGAGTTGTAGTGCTTTCATCTGAGTTGAGGAACGTCCTAGTAGTCGTTATAGGAGTTGATGAACAGTATCTTCATCTACTTTCTTGATCAGTTGGTGGTAGACCTTATTGATGACGTTTGGTGTACTCTCACAACGGAGAGGAACGTACCGGTTATTTGAGGACGGTTTTGCAGAATCCGAGGGATAGAAGCCAGTGTGCTATGCTCCCTAAATGTGAATTGAGATGCCAGAAGTAACCTTCATGTTCCGCCAGTAGGATCATGATTGATGTGACGAGGAGTAAGTATGAAGTCTTATGGATGATACTAATGAACGTTAAGGGAATGCGTAGTTCTCGGCCCAGCCGATTGCTACCAATGCTTTGATGAAGGATTATATATGATTGTGCATCCATTTACGAGTCTTTTGAGGAAGACCACCATAATTGTGTGGTTGAAGTAGTATGCCGAAGCTCTGAAGAGTAGAGGAAGCATTTGACCTCTGCTTCTATTCGGTGATAATCAGAAGATTCTGGGAATCACGTGACTACGGTGCTGAGAACGTATGAGGAGAACTGCCCAACTCATGATTTCAAGTTAGTGGTGGTAGTTCAAGTTCCAAGATTTGAAGACAATACCTGTGTGACATTTCGTGTCAGAGTTTCACAAATCATAGGAGGTGGAAGCATATTTTATGCAATAAAGGTTGAATAACTTCCCGCATCGATGGTTTGAGTTGATCAAGGACGCTGACCTTGAGACTTGTACCATTTTGGCAAGGAGAATGTGGTCACTGATGTCTTAAATAAGAAGACGCCTCGAGAGAAGGCGATTGTTTGAATTGTTGTACAGTTTCGGTTTCAAAATGATCTAGCTTGGTTAGAGTTGGACCTACAATTGCTGATAAGGACGTTAGTTTCATGTTTAGGGATTTTACCTGGTTTGTTGGATGAGGTCCAAAAAAAATAGGGGACTTGCCTGACCCTGAGGGAACTTGATCGAAGGATGCCTCATGGCGAGGCACCATAGTTCTTTAATGGAACAGAAGGAGTATGAGGCGCCGCAACTGCGTCAGTATAACCACTTATGCGGAGTCGAGTGGAGAAGATTACATTACACTCATAGTACACCTTCTTTAGTACATCCATGTACGAATTAGAGGTACCACGAAGTAGTAAATCAAGTTCAAGTGTTACTGACCTGGAGATGAGCTCATCCACTACCAGTGCTATAGTGGAAGTGAGAGGTCTTTTTTGTGGACTTGTGATGGGATTGAGACCCAATAAGAGTTTTAGTGTTATCCATATTATTAGTAATAAATTTACGAAGGTGACACGTTTCATCTCTATAGAGAGACGTGACCAGTGAATGAAGTAACAAATGAGTACACTAGACAGATGGTGGGACTTCATAAGTGTACTGAGGACGATCGACTATGATTGTAGTAGACGGTTTACTTTGAGGTTTAGATAGCAGATTCAGACTGCTTGGGGAACGCGTCCACATATCATGATTGAGTTTTACCTCAGACAGACGGTTAGTCTAAGAGAACCCTCTAGATCATAGAGGACATGTTGTGAGCTTGTGGGATGGATTGGGAACAGGGACGATCTGTTTATCTCCCACTCGTTGAGTTCTTATACCACCACCGTTGGTATGCATCTATAGGGATGACCCCTATGAGGCGTTGTGTAGACATAGGTGTCATACACCTTTTTGCTGGGAGGAGCCTAGCAGTACCAGTGGGATAGCGCCACAACAGATTCAGGATGATATGACTCAAGTAACGCTGATAAGAGAGAGGATGCTGGCTGCACAAAGTCGCCAGAAGTTGTATGCAAATAGAAGGCGTCGACCTCTAGAGTTCAGGGTAAGAGCTCATGTTTGGTTGAGAGTAACTCTGACGTGAGACGTCAGACGTTTTGGCATAAAGGGGAAGCTGAGTCTCCGATATGTCAGTCCTTTCGAGATACTAGATAGAGTTGGGAGAGCAGTGCACAGATTGGCTTTGCCACCAAAGTTAGAGGGTTTTCACCCTATATTTCATGTGTCTCAGCTGAGGGAGTACATACCAAACCTGAGGCACATTGTGAGTTATGATGATCTAGTGGTTGAGCCGGACCACACATTTGCAGAACAACCTTTTGCATTTCTATAAAGTGAGGTGTGAGACGCCTACATTCGAAGGATATTTCTATGATGAGGATACAGTGGTCGAGACGAGGACCGGATGAGGCTACCTGGGAGACAGAGGATAGTATCCAGAGGAACTATCCAGAGTTCTATGCGGAGTTAGAGGCACCCGTAGGATCCACGAGTAGATCTTAGTGCCTTTTTGGTGAGTGCTTGTATGCTATGTGCTTATGTGATATGATGTATTTTTGTGCTAGCTTTGATATGTGCATCTGATATCTTATATCTTGTTTGCTAGCACAATATAGGTATAGCTGGAGATGGTTATTTCCTCCATGCTATTGTAATATGTTTAGGATTAGCTGGAGATGGTTCTTTCCTCCATGCTATTATTGATGGACATAGTGTGAGTGGAGAAAATTTTCCTCCACATAGTTGTGCTACGAGTACGATTGGCTGGAGACGGCTTTCCTCCATGCCTTGTGACGTGGTTAGTAGTTGGATAGAGATGATTTTTCCTCTATGCGTTTGGATAGCATTATGATCTTGTTGCTGGAGTTGGTGATTCCTCCAAGTTGTGTTTTGAGGTTATAGAGTGTTATAGGTTGATACGTTTGAACGGATATGTGATACATCCGATAGAGAGAGTGTCCATACCTCGGCGTATGGGTCCGAGAGGACTTGGGAATTGTTCAAGTTTCGGGACGAAACTTTTTCTTAAGGGGTGTGTGTTGTAATAGCTAGGATTTCCGAATTCTAATTAATGTTGATTAACTTAATCAGTGATAGTAATTGACATATAACTCGCGAAGATTGCGTAAGTGTTGAGTATAAGTCCCACCGTTATGTTCCTGGCGTAATTTTGGGCTTATAGTGAAATTTTTACTTTTTCCCCTAGGTAATTATTTTTACCCTACGGTATTATTTGGAGCATTTGGGAGCTCCAATTAATAAAAATGCAGTTGAGAGAAATGATCAGAACATCGGACATGTCCTAGATATGAAATAACATGGAAAGGCAAAACGGCCAAAAGAGTCGCTATTTCGTTTCTTAACGGCTAAGAAAGACGGCTTAGGAATACACGTTTTCCGAGGCAATTGTGGAATAATTATCGCTACAATATTCAAGATTTATTGTTCCGATTTCGAGAAGTTTGGAGAAGGGAGTTCAACCCGCCATTGGCTCGGTTAAAGGATAATTATCGACTTCACTAAAGGATAATTATCGAGTTCACTATAAATAGCGGAAAATCGTTTATTAATTCATTTTCTTTCATGTTTCCTCGTAAAAGCTCTGATTTCTCTCAAACTTCAAACTCAGATCTACTCTCCGTTTCTAATCCGATTTCATATCGGTACCAAGTTTTTGCATTTCCGAGAAGATAAGGACCTGGTCGAGCATATATGTCACCAGGACAGTTCCGTCGCTCAAATTCCGGTGAATTTGATGTTGTACATGCGTAGCCTGCGTCGTTGTGATTCCGAATCTTCTTTCAGATCGTCAATCGGGTTAGTAACGAATAAGTTATGAATTTATTCATTTTCCGTACTGCGATTTGGCCTAAATTGACCTTAGTCTTTTCAAAATGGATAATTAGAAATTCCATTATGATCATTATATTATTCTGGTGTTTATGGGTTGTTTGTTTGATGAAATATGATGACAGGTGGGTTTAGAAATGGCCTGCGGGCAAAACGTTATTCTGGTGAAATTTAATTAATTAATTAAAGGTTAATTAATTAAATTAGGATTAAATTTGAGATTGAGGAATACTGATTAGATGCATGTTAGGTGTCAGATTGAGTTGAGGATCATGAAGATGTTATGGATATCGGTTATGGCTTTAAGGTTTAGTATGTGTACGAGTATGATGAGATCTTATGTTGAGGATATGCCTTAGGCATTTATGAATGTGTTGAGGATCTGAGGTTTAGATTTGAGATACAGGTTGGTTGTGGTTAGTGAGACGAGTCTCCTAACCTTTGTAGTATGTGATTTTGTGTGCCTTGTTATTGCAGGCATTGATTACTTCCCCAAGGGGAAGCTGTGACGTGATACAGGTTACGAGTATATCAGCTAAATCCATAGGACTTACTTAGCGTGCAGTTGTGGATTGTATGATTTTGATGGTTGTGTGTGTTCACATGATTTTGCATTTATAACCTAACCCGGACTAGGTTGACCATTTATTACATTTATTTGGCCCAAGTGTATTATAATGGGCGGTAACCACCGGTCTCCGCCTCCTGGTTAGGAGGAGGTGCTTGGAAGCCAGTTTCACAGGGGGGGACGAGTGACGATCACCCCAAATGCAAACCCCTGTGTTAACGGAGAAAGGGACAAGGTTCTTTAGGTTCCTCGTGTTACAAAAGAATTTGAATTAGTAATGGAATAACGTAATGAAAGATAATAAATGAATGTGTGTGGCATTGCATGTATGAGATGTTGAGGTGTGGTTGTGCTATTACCTTCATACTTTTCATTGCTGTAGCTAACGGTTTCATACCGTGTTGTAGATGATGTGCAGGTTAGGAAGACTACATGGTGAGACAAATGGTGTGGCCACCCGAGGACTTCTGTACATTAGGATGCGCGGGATATGGGATCTTTTGTATAAGATGTTGTGGTTTGATGTTTTGTACTCGTCTCTGAGTTTGTAAACTCTTTTGATGTATCATATATAGCTTTTATGTATTTGGTTTTAATCTATCCGTGCCTTGTTGTAAGATCCAGTGAACTTGTTGTCAGGCTAGGGTCAGGATCCATTGTGAGATCCTAGCCCAATGTGACACTCCAAGTCCCGTGAATTTGAGGTGTTACAAAGTTAGTTGAGATAAAAGAAATCGAAACATCACCTTTCTCAACATGATCACGTATGAAGTGATACCTTACATCAATATTCTTAGTCCTTGAATGCTGCACATGATTTTTGGTTATAGAAATAGCACTAGTATTATCACATTTTATAGGAATACCTCTGAAGTCAAAGCCAAGGTCACGAAGTTGTTGAGCAATCCAAAGAATTTGAGCACAACAGGCTCTTGCAGCTATATATTCAGCTTCAGCTGTGGATAGGGCAACATAATTTTTCTTCTTGGAGTGCCAACAGATTTGGGATGACCCTAAGAATTGACAATATCCAGAAGTACTTTTTCTATCGACCTTATAACCTGCAAAGTCTACATCTGAATTGCCAACAAGATGGAACGAGCTTTGACATGGGTACCATATCCCTAGATCCTTAGTGCCATTGAGATACCGAAAATTTCTTTTCACAGCTATCAAGTGTGACTCTTTAGGATCAACTTGAAATCTTGCACACATGCACACGCTAAACATAATGTCAGGACGACTAGTAGTTAGATACAACAATGAACCGATCATACCTTGATATTCCTTTTGTACTACACTTTTGCCATTCTTGTCACGGTTTAGCGAAAGTGTTGAACTCATAGGAGTCTTTGCAACCTTAAATTGATCCATTTTGTACTTCTTAAGCAAGTCTCTAGTATACTTGCTTTGATTGAAAAAAATTCCTTTCTTTGCTTGTGTAACTTGAAGTCCAAGAAAGAAATTTAGCTCTCCCATTAAGCTCATCTCAAATTCCCTACACATAATATCTGAAAATTCCTTGCAAAGGGAATCATTAGTAGCACCGAATAATATATCATCAACATAGATTTGTACTACTAGAATGTCGTTGCTTCTAGTTTTGATAAACAATATTTTATCAATCAAGCCTCTTTTAAATTTGTTATCAAGAAGATATTTAGACAATCTTTCATACCAAGCTTGAGGAGCTTGCTTAAGATCGTAAAAAGCTTTGTCTAATTTGAAAACATGATTTGGAAATTCATCATTTTCAAAACCAGGAGGTTGAGCATCGTAGACTTCTTCTTCTAAGAAGCCCTTTAGAAAAGCACATTTTACATCCATTTGAAAAAGTTTTATCCTCATGAAAGATGCAAATGCAAGTAGCATACGTATGGCTTCTAACGTGACAACTAGAGCAAAAGTCTCTTCATAATCAATACCTTCTTCTTGGTCATAACCTTGTGCTACAAGTCGTGCTTTGTTTTGTATGACTTTTCCACTTTGATCCAATTTGTTTTGAAAGACCCATTTCGTGTCAATAACGGATTGATGCTTTCGTCTTGAAGTAAGAGGCCATACCTTGTTCCTCTCAAATTCATTTAATTCATTTTGCATGGCAATGATCCAATTTGGTTCTTGAAGAGCTTGAATGTAGTTCTTTGGCTCGACAAGTGATATAAAAGCGGAGAAGGCACATAAATTGTTCACTTTAGATCTAGTTTGATCTCCAGCATTTGGATATGAGATCACATTCTCTTGTGGATGATATAAGAAGTGTTGAACTTTTCTTTTTTTTGACAGATGGAGTAGATCTAGAAGGTTGAGCTTCATATGTTTGGCTAGATTCAGGTACCATTGATGCATTTCCTATTGATCTAATCTCAAGGCCTTGAAGTTGGGTTCCAAGCCCTTGAAGTTGAGTTTTGTTATCAAAGTTTCCAGTTTCATGGTCTTGAAGGTGTGTTTCAAGGTCTTGAGGATTTTCTTCGGTATCTTGAATCTTTTCCTGCATATTCTTCTCTTGATCTTTAGGATCTTCCTCTTCATCCGAATTATGATCTTCTCTTTGATTCAAATTTAGATCTGCAAAACTCTTACTCAAAATACCATCATTGCTTTCATCAAAAATAATATGAATACTTTCCTCAACAATTTTAGTACGTTTGTTATAAACACGATAAGCTTTGCTATTTGAAGCATATCCTATGAATATAGCTTCATCACTACGTGCATCAAATTTCCCAGATTATCTTTGCCATTGTTATGAACAAAACAAGTACATCCAAAGGGTTTGAAATATGAAATATTTGGCTTTATTCCTTTGAAGAGTTCATAAGGAGTCTTTTTTAAAATAGGGCGAATTAAACATTTATTCAAAATATAATTTGCAGTATTTACTGTTTCAGCCCAAAAACTTTTTGGCAAATTGTTTTCCAAAAGCATTGTCCTAGACATATACTCAAGAGTGCGGTTCTTTCATTCCACAACTCCATTTTGTTGAGGATTTCTAGGAGTTGAAAAATTATGTGAAATACCATATTTTGCACAAAACAAATTGAACTTCAATTGATCAAATTCTCTACCATGATCACTTCTTATAGAAACGATTGGTAGGTTTTTCAAACTTTGTAACTCCTTACACAATTTTGAAAACTCAAATAAAGCTTCAGATTTCTCTGGTAGAAAAGATATCCATGTAAAACGAGAGAAATCATCCACTATAACAAGGATGTATTGTTTTCCTTTGGGAGATTTGACACGCATAGGTCCACAAAGATCCATGTGTAAAAGTTCAATGGGTCGAGAAGAACTTACAGCTTTTTTAGGTTTGAATGAACCTCTTGTTTGTTTACCTTGTGTACACGCCATACATAGGTCATTAACCTTGAAATTTAGGTTTGGCAAACCACGTACCAAATCTTTTGTAAGTAGCTTCTGCATGGTATGCATGCTTACGTGACCAAGTCTTTTATGCCAAAGCCTTAGATCATCAATCAAGGCCTTTAGACATTTTAACTTAGTTCCTGCAACTTGGTTAGTACTCAAAGAATAAACATTATTACATCTAGGAGCAGTAAGCAACAATTCACTAGTCTTTTTGTCTTGAACCTCACATTTTTCTGAATCAAACATGACTTTATTGCCTTTATCAAAAATTTGAGATATACTTAGCAGATTATATTTCAAGCCATCAACTAAATAAACATCATCAATAAAGTTGGATGAATTATAGCAAATTTTACCAATACCAATTATGTCACACTTTCCTTTATCACCAAGAGTAATGGTTCCAGATGATTGCTTCTTTAAATCTGAGAATAAAGAGCTTTTCCACTCATGTGTCTTGAGCAACCACTATCTAATATCCATTTGTGCTCCTTTACCTTGGTGATATCCTGCAAAACAACAAACATCAACCTTTCTGGGTCGACCAAATGACATATTTTGGTTCATACTCAGGTTCGATCATGTTTGGTGGTCTAGTGCCTTTAGGAACCCAGATTTGTTTGACCTGTTTCCTTAAACATAAAGGATAGGTGTTTTTGATGATATAAAGATCATTTCTTCTATATGGACATGTAGATTTAACATGACCCTTTTTACAACAGTAGAAGCAAGTAGGCATATTAATACTTCCTTTGGCCTTGACAAAAGTGGTGGTAGGTTTGCTAGGAAAGCTCCTATGATAGCCTATACCATTTTTGTTAAGGGAAGACTGTTGTTCACCCATCATTCTTTCCATATTAGCTTTTGAACGAGTAAACTTAATATGTGCTGCCTTCTGGTCTTGACATGTCAAAGTCAGATCAATTTTCTCTTTCTCTAGATCAATATAGTTTCGATGAAGAGATGAGAGGTTGTCCTTGAGAATCATATTTTCTGATTCCAAGGCCTTGATATTGTCACAAAGATCTTCCTTTTTTGTGTTAAGATTTTCAATCTCTAGAGACTTTTCACTCAATAGTCTATCTTGTTCATGAAGCTTTTCTTTTAAATAATTTATCCTTATTCTATGTTCCTTATCACTTAAGATAATATCTTTAAGGAATTATATAAGGTCAATCTCAGGTTGAGACATGATTGTACTTACCACATTGTCAATGTACAAATTTGAGTCATCTTCATGATCAGCCATGAGACACAAGTTTGCTTGTTCTTTTTCATCTTCTGATTCATTTGTGGATTCTGAATCACTCTATGAAGCAACCATGGCTTTCTTATTTTGATCATTCTTCTTGAAGTTAGTCCTCTTCTTTCGTGGACAATCCTTCACAAGATGATCTGTTTTACCACATTCAAAACAAGTCAGTACTCTCGTTTTCTTATTAGAGTTAGAAAACTTACCTCGGGGTTTTGATGCTCGTGGAAATTCTCTATTTGCATATTGTTTCTTTAACTTAAGAATTCTTGCGAGACCCTTGGAGATCATGGCGATTGCATCATCATCATCATCATCATCATCATCATCATCATCATCATCATCATCATCATCATCATCATCATCATCATCATCATCATCATCATCATCATCATCATCATCATCATCATCATCATCATCATCATCATCACTATCCTCTTCATCAGATGGTATTTCATCTCTTCTTGATTTTAATGTCAAATTCTTGGAGTTGGATGAGAGTTCTCCATCTTCTTCACCAAGAACCATTTCATGTGTGATGAATTTTCCAAGTACATCATCAAGAGGAAGAGTTGTGAGATTTTGAGCTTCTTCAATAACAGTCATCTTTGGTCCCCACTTAGCTTTAGGTAGGCTCCTTAGAACCTTCCTCACTTTCTCCTCATTTGTGAAGATCTTTCCTAGCGAGTCCAGATTGTTCACAATCTAAGTGAATCTGGTGAACATTTCTTTGACCGTTTCATTTGGGTTCATCTTGAACAGCTCGTATTGTTTGAGAAAGATGCTAATCTTTGTTTCCTTGACTTGACTTGTTCCTTCGTAAGTGACAACAAGTTTGTCCCATATTTCTTTAGCACTCTTACACGATGAGATGTGGTTGAATTCATTTGCATCTAATCCACAATATAGAAGGTTCATTGCCTTGTAATTCTTTGACACACTGTCCAGGTCAGCTTGTGTGAAGCCAGCTTCCTTCTTTTTGACTTGGACATCTTTAACCGTTGTCATTGGAACTTTAGGCCCATTTTGAATGATGTTCCAAAGCTCCATGTCCTGGTCAATGATGAACATACGCATGATTCCTCTCCAATGAGGAAAGTTGTTGCCACAAAAGAGTGGTGGTCGGAATGAGGATCTTCCTTGAGCAAATCCTCCATCACCTACAGGATTTATGATTAGTCTCACTGATGTTTAAATCAATAAACATGACTCTAGCTCTGATACCAATTGAAGAACCGGTAGGTGAAATAAATAAGGTAAAAGATACTCTCGAAGGGGGGGGGGGGTGAATAGAGTATGGGAACTTTTCGCAAACCAAATCTCAAGGCCTTGAAACTTCTATCAAGGGCCTTGAAACTTCTATCAAGGGCCTTGATGTCGATTTGTGTTCTTTGTGAAACTTTGATTTCAAGGGCTTTGAAACTACTTTCAACTGCCTTGACTTCTTGCTCCTGCAAAACAAAGTTAGTCACAGTAAAGTATATATGGTGCGGAATTGAAAAGATCGACACGAGGATATGTTTACGAAGTTTGGCTCTAAATAGCCTACTCTCCGTCCCAAGGTATAGCCTTAGGATATAATTATCTATTATCAGCTTCGAAGAGTCCTTGATACAAACTAAAAGAAATCCCCTTCTTCTCTCACTGTAGCCACCACTACAATCTAGATCCAACTCTTAACCTAGCTATAATAGCGTAGTTACTTTGCAGAGTTACACACACTCTAGTATAACACTATTTAGATCTTCCAATGGAGCTCTAGTGTTTCCTCTCTCTAAGGGGATAAATCTTTTGTATAAATGAGAGAAAGAAAAACAACGAATGAAGATGATCAGGTTGCTAGAAGATGTAAAGATGTTTTCCATATATGCTTGTGTGTCCTTTCTTCTTCGACCATCATCTTCATTTATACTCTTCTATGGAGAGGTCTTCTAGCTGTTGTAGAGATGACCGTTTGAAGATGAATCTTCTTCTCCATGAAGATCGTTTCTTGTTTCGAGATAAGGTAGACGTTGAAAATCTTCAGCTCGCTCCTAAGAACACGTCGAGTCCTTAACTCCTTGATCTTCTCGTCTTTTGAATCGAGAGAGAGAAGATATTATACTTGCCTCTTTTTGTTTATAAAATCTTCTGAAAAGATTCTCTAATCTTCGGTTGATGAGATCTTTCTGCTAAAAAATCTTCTTGGAAAATCTTCAGCTCATTTGAATCCTTGTTTCGTGCATCTATAACTCCAAGGTCCTTGAATTCGTTCCTTTGTAAATGCTATCTTCCTTTGTCCTTGAGATTCATATCAAGACCCTTGACATTTAGATAAAACTGCACTGAATTCAAACCAACCAAATATCTAGAGAATATAATCAATACATTGTTAGTATATCCAACTACTACATTTGTGTTAAGTCTTCCATCATCAACACCTGTTATACATTTTAATCAAGGTGGAGTTTTCACAAACAATGAAGAATATCCACGAACATCAAGACCTCGAGGTAAGTTTTCTAACTCCAATAAGAAAACTGAAATTCTTTTGAATGTGGTGAAACTAATCATCCCGTAAAAGATTGTCCACAAAAGAAGAGGAACAAGTTTAGGAAGAATGATCGAAATAAGAAAGCTATGGTAGCTTCATGGAGTGATTCAGATTCTACAAATGAATCAAAAGACAAAAAAGAACAAGCAAACCTTTGTCTTATGACTGATCTTGAAGAAGATCCACATCACTACGTTGATAACGTGGTAAGTATCATTATGTCCTAACCTGAATCCGATCTTACACATTTCCTTAAAGACATAATCATGTGATAAAGAACATAGGGTAAGGATAATTTCCTTAAGAGAAATCTTATCAAACAAGAGAAAAGATAAAGTGATATGTCTCTAGAGATTGAAAATCTTAGCAATGAAAAGCTAGATCCTGATATCAATATGAAGGCCTTGGAATCAGAAAATACGATTCTCAAGGGCAATCTCTCTTCTCTCCATCGAGAATATATCGATCTAGAGAAAGAAATGGTTGATCTAACTGTGATGTGTTAAGACCAGAAGGTTGCACTTATTCAATACACTCGTTCGAAAGCTAACCTCGAAAGGATAATGGGTGAACAACAATCTTCACTTAACAAAAATGGTATATGTTATTATATCAGTTTTCCCAAAAAAACAACTACCACTTTTGTCAAGGCTAAAAAGAAGTATTCATATGCCCACATGTTTCTATTGTTGTAAAAGGGTCATGTAAAATCAACATGTCCATATAGAAGAAGTGATCCTTACATCATTAGAAACATGTATCCTCTATGTCTAAGGAAACAAGTAAAGCAAATTTGGGTTCCTAAAGGTACTAGACCACCAAACATGATTGAGCCTGAATATGGACCAAAATATGCCATTTGGTCGACCCGAAAAGGTTGATGTTTGTTGTTTTGCAGGATATCACCAAGGTAAAGGAGCATAAATGGATATTAGATAGTGGTTGCTCACGACATATGAGTGGAAAAAGCTCACTGTTCTCGAATCTAAAGAAGCAATCATCTGGAACCATTATGCTTGGCCATAAAGGAAAGCGTAATATTAATTTACATTGGTAAAATTGGTTATATTTCATCTAACTTTATTGATGATGTATATCTTGTTGATGGTTTGAAGTATAAATTCCTTAACATCTCTCAAATATGTGATAAAGGTAACAAGATGATTTTTGATTTAGAAAAATGTGAAGTTCAAAACAAGATATCAGGTGATGTTGTGCTTACAACTCCTAGATGTAACAATGTTTATTCTATGAGTACTAACCAAGTTTCAGGAACTAAGCTAAAGTGCCTCAAGGCCGTGACTAGCGATCCAAGGCTTTGACATAGAAGACTCGGTCATGTAAGCATGCATACAATGAAGAAGTTACTTTCAAAGGATTTGGTACGTGGCTTGCCAAACTGAACTTCAAGGTAGATGAACTATGTAAGTCTTCTACACAATATTTCCTATTTTTAACCGCCCTATTATGAAAAAGACTCCTTATGAACTCTTTAAGGGTAGAAAACCTAATATTTCCTATTTAAAACCCTTTGGATGTACGTGCTTTGTCCATAGCAATGGAAAAGACAACCTTGGTAAATTTGATGCATGTAGCGACAAAACAATATTCATTGGATATGCTTCAAATAGCAATGCTTATAGTGTTTATAATAAACGTACTAAAATCGTTGAGGAAAATTTTCATGTTATATTTGATGAAAGCAATGATGGTACTTCGAGTGAAAGTTTTGCAGATCTTAATTTGAATCAACATGAAGATCACAATTCTGATGGAGAAGAAGATCCTAAAGCTCAAGAAAAGAATATGTAAGAAAAGATTCAAGATACCGGAGAACAATCTTAAGACCTTGAAACGCATCTTCAAGACCTTAAAACAGAAATGACTTTGAGAATGTGATCTCAGATCCAAACACAAGAGTTAAAACTTGATCTAGAGTTAACAATCTATTTGCATTCTCAGTGTTCGTGTATCTTATTGAGCCCAAGAATTATGTTCAAGCTCTTCAAGAACCCGACTAGATCATCGCCATGCAAAATGAACTAAATGACTTTGAGAGAAATAAAGTTTGGACCCTCATATCTAGACCTAAGCACCAATCCGTCATTGATACAAGATGGGTTTTTCAAAACAAGTTGGATGAAAGTGGTAAGGTCATTCGAAACAAAGCACGACTTGTAACTCAAGGCTATAACCAAGAAGAAGGTATTAATTACGAGGAGACATTTGCTGCGGTTGCCAGGTTGAAAGCCATAAGTATGCTACTTGCGTTTGCATCTTTCAGAAGCATAAAGTTATTTCAAATGGATGTGAAATGTTCTTTTCTAAACGGCTTCTTAGAAGAAGAAGTCTAAGTTGCTCAACCACCTAGTTTTGAAAATGATGAATTTCCGGATCATGTTTTTAAATTGGACAAAACTCTTTATGGTCTTAAGCAAGCTCCTCAAGCTCGGTATGAAAGATTGTCCAAGTATCTCATTGAAAATAATTTCCAAAGAGGTTTAATTGACAAAACTTTATTTATCAAAACCAGAGGCAACGATATATTGGTAGTAAAAGTATATGTTGATGATATATTATTTGATGCTACTAACGATTCTCTATGCAAGGAATTTCCAGATATTATGTGTAGGGAATTCGAAATGAGCTTAATGGGAGAGTTAAATTTTTTTCTTGGACTTCAAGTTACACAAGCAAAGAAAGGAATATTTCTCAATCAAAGCAAGTATACCAAGGACTTGCTTAGGAAGTATAAAATTGATCAATCAAAGGTAGCAAAAACTCCTATCAGTTCCACACTTTCACTAGACCATGACAAAGACGGTAAAAGTGTTGTACAAAAGGAGTATTGAGGTACGATCGGTTCATTGTTATATTTAACTGCTAGTCGACTTGACATTATGTTTAGTGTGTGCATGTGTGCAAGATTTCAAGCTGATCTTAAAGAGTCACACTTGATAGCTGTGAAAAGGATATTTCGGTATCTCAATGGCACTAAAGACTTAGGGTAATGGTACCCACGCCAAAGCTCGTTTCACCTCATTGGCTATTCAGATGCTGACATTGCAGGCTATAAGGTCGATATAAAGAGTACTTCTGGGTGTTGCCAATTCTTAGGGTCATCCCTAATTAGTTGGCACTCCAAGAAGCAAAACTCAGTCGCCCTATCCACAACTGAAGTAGAATACATAGCTGCGGGAGCTTGTTGTGGACAAATTCTACTGATAGCTCAACAACTCCGTGATCTTGGCTTTGATTTAAAAGATATCCCGATTAAATGTGAAAATACTAGTGTTATTTCGATCACTATAAATCTTGTGCAGCATTCAAGGACAAAGCATATCGATGTAAGGCATCACTTCATACGTGAACATGTTGAGAAAGGTGATTTCGATATCTTTTATATCAACAAACTTGTAGCTTGCAGATATATTTAATAAGCCTCTACTTGAAAATAAATTCAATTTTATTAGATTAGAGCTTGGTATGTTGAACAAGGAAGCATTAATGTAGGGGGAGTAAATCGTTTTATTTTATCCTTCGAATGCAGCCCACTCTTCAATTTCAAGGGCCTTGAAATGCAATTCAAGGGCAACATTAAAATTCACGGATCTATTTAGGGGTTAATATCTTTTAGAGATTTTTATCTCTAAATTATTTTTAAAAAGGATTTTGAAAATGATTTCAAAAGTCCTTATTTTCATATTCAAAGGATGTTTGACAAGTGGTTACAAAATTTATGGAAAGTATTCTAATCAAAATCGGTTCTCCCAAGATTTTGATTCTTTCAAGATATTGTTGAACCGACGATGATGTGATTGCTTCCCTTAAATACCACCTCTTTCCCCTCTTTAACTTCTTCCACTTCAACTCCCTTTACAAACTCTCAACTTTACTCTTTCTTTTTCCGAAAACTGTTTCAACTTCTCTCAAACATTCTCCATGGTTTCAAAGAGATCTTCCACAGATGAGGCGTCGTCGTTAGCCCCCAAACGTCAAAGGGTTGTGCACCTCTCCTCTGATTTTGACTCTTCATCTCCCATGGACGATGTTGATATCTGCACAAGGACAAGCTTCCCATCTACCAGGTTCAGTAGCCATACTGCCGTGGGCAAATAGCTTGACGGATTCAAAGACCGAGAGCTTTGCATGTGTAAGTTGGTGGACCTGGAGCTCTTTTTGTTGCTCGGCCTTGCCTACACTACTATGCTTCGAGCGAGTTCCATCTGGTAGATCCTCAATCCAGGGGAAACAACTTATCCACGGTTGACAAGAATCTTCTTCGTCAATCTTACCGCTTGAAGAGAAAGACGCGAGCTAATTTTTGAGTCGGTTGTCAAAGGTAAGAATATTGGTCTTTCCTCTTTGGTTATTGCTCAGATTTTAGGGCTTCCCACCTTTAATTCTTTCGACCATCCCCACCATGTCATAATTGTTAACCTGGCCAAAGAAAATTTCTTCTTTCCAAGTCTCCCCCATAACACACCTTGACATGTCTGACTCTTGAGGCCAAAATCGTGTGTGTTATTCTTGTGCGATGTGTTGTCCCACGAATTAAAAATCTGGATGTGCTAACACACCAATTGTTTGCCTTTTTGTATCATTTGTAAAATGGGTTTGATGTTGACCTCCCTGGTATTATTCTGAATCACATGCTCCACATGATAAACTCCCCTAACGATACCCGTCTTCCCTACGCTAACCTAGTTCCAAAAATATTTCTTTATTTCTCTGTTAACCTAGCTGATGAGGAAAAATGCTATATTGGTGGAGAATTGGATGAATACTTCTTTCACAACATAGGCATTAAGATTTCACAAACTGATGAATTGATTTTGAAAGGACAACCAACTTGGACATTTTCCACAGTACAAAGACTTGAAGCAATGGAGATTGGTCTGGATTCAATGAGACATGAGTTGCTGAAATTCAGATCCGAGATAACTGATAGATTGGATGAATCATAGGATTTGCTAGGTATCCTAAACTAGAAGATCAATCAGATGCTTCATGTGAATGCTCTATCTCTAACATCTACGAGCAATATCAAGCCATTAATTGAGGATTATGCCAAAGCGACTACAAAGCAGGCTGAAGAGGTTATGCATTAATGCTACAAAGTTGTGAAAGATCGCCCTATTCACCAACCAGCTCCAGAGGATCCAGATATACTTCAGATTGAAGAGTTTGGTATTGTAAAGAAATACAAGAACGCAAACGATCAACGGCGATCGGACGAGTCCTTCAGAAACTTTGACCTAAATAATGCTTAACCAATCATTGGAGGAAAAAGTGTCTGGACGAACTCCATGGGAAAGGACGTCTGAATCCCAGATGGTACCATGAGTAGAGCATCCCTGCCTTGATATGGAAATCAAGGCCTTGACATTGATTTCAAAACCCCTTGGTTTTGATTTCAAGGCCTTGATGTATGTTTGAGAGACTACCGTTTTAAATTTTTGTGGCTTTTGGATATACTTTTTATGGCTTTGTAATTGCTTTTAAACTCCCATGCTTTAATTGTTCTTCTCCCTTGTTGAAAGACCAAGAGGGAGAAATTATGGTGATCCGAAATTTCGATATTTCTACATTCTGCATTTAAGTTTTGTTTTGATATCATTACATATGCATCACTAACTCTAAAATGCAGGTACGATATTTGTATTGTCTTCCATCAAGGGGAGATTGAAAACTCCATCTCGATTATATATTTGAATGTGTGATGATGGAAGATGATAGCATGTATTATAGTCTATATTTTGAGATTGGTTTAGACGTTTTATCTTCATAAATATGCATGTATTGATGTATATTCTTTGATTATATTGTTGTTTTGTCTACCTTTGCGGGAACCGAGGTCTACACCTTGTTTCGTTGTAATTGTAGGGAAAATGGCACGTTTTGGACCGAAATGGAGCTAAGGAAGCTAAGGAGTCATTGGTGCAACATTCTGGAGCATTGAGGAGTTATAAGAGAGACTCAGGAAGCATGGAAATGATTTAGAAGTTTGATTTAGGACCTAATTAGAGAGTTTCATTCTCAGTCGAGACTCACCTCGGTCAGCTACAATATCACCAAGGTGATCTTCAGGAGCGTTTTGGACCGAGGCGAACTGATGACCGGACACGAGATCTTTATTTTTGGCTAAGATCTTCTATTTTTGGAAAGTGAATATCACATATTTTTGGATGGATTTGTGGAAGGAAGAATATCTTTTGGCTGATATATTTTGGAAGCAAGGAAGATTGCAAGATATTTTAAGGAAGGAAATTATCTTTTTAAGATATTTTATCTTTGGAAGATAGTTCTCCTATGTATATGGGCTGATTTTCTGGAATTCAGCCATCTTCGGATCACCAATTTTCTGAAGAGTTTTGAAGGAAGTTTGAAGGTTGAAGATCAAGGAAGGAAGGAATCTAGTTTGAAGTTGGCTTTGAAGGAAGTTCGTAAGATTTCCTTAGTTTGGTTTGGTTTTATTGTCTTTTCTGATTTGTGATTGAGGAACGCTGATTGTTTGTTTGTTTGATTCTTTGAGTTATTGAGACCTTTGTGTTAAGGTTTTCTTGTTTGAACATTTGATTCCTTTCTCATATATTTGATTATTGTTATCATGATGATTGTTGGCTAAGTTCTTTATGCGATTCTAGGGTGATTGGATGAAAGTTGTGGGAAAGACGATCATAGAATGATCCTTTATCCTAGTGGACCCTGATAGCTCGAGCCTTTACCTTAACCGACGAACACCTCAGTCATTCGTGGAACATCTCGACCGAGATGATAGATAAATTGAGCGAGGCGAACCCTTTCTTGATCCTTATCTGAGTTGAGGTTTCTGTTTGCCAAATCCTATCCTTGTAATACCTTTCCTCGTTCAACGCAAGTCTAGGATGAGACTTACCCGGTGGTTCCTTTGCTTGTTGACACAAGATCATGAGTGTAGGTAATAAAGGTTTATCCTTTATTGGGGTTTGAGTATGCCTTCATCCCATCTTTGAGAGTTAGCCTGAGACTTACCCGGTAAAGGTTGATTCTATCCCCTTGGGTGGTGTGTTGGTTTGAGATTATATTTCCTTTCCTTAGTACCTTGAGACTTACCCGGTGAGAGGATCTTTGGTTTGGGATAGTGAGTAGTGAGACTTACCCGGTGATCTATTCCCACCTTAGAAATACCTTCCCTTTGCAAACCTCAGCTTTGTCCACGTTATCTTTTGAGATCTTGAGTCGGAACCACAATTGGATGCTTTAATCTCTAGAATCCGCATCCCTTTTACCTGATTATTACATCATTTTTGATATCATTGCTTGTTGTGTGTTTGTTGTTTGACAACCTGAAGTACCGATCTTTGTTTCACCATTGTCCCTGTGTTCGACCGTAGAATTCTTGCTTTTATTACAATCGATCCGTACACTGCGGGTTTGCTTATTTGAAATTATTCTTGGTATAAATATTAAAGCTTGCACACACCTTTTGGAGCGAAAAAGTTTTTGGCGCCGTTGCCGGGGACTTGGTCGACACCAAGTTCGGTTTTGGTTGTCTTTCGGGGCTATTACCCTTGTTGCTTTTGACCACTTTACTTGAGTGATTTCGAAGGATCTTTCCTTAGGTTTATGATAAAAACTCGTGCTGGAAAGGAAATCTTACCTTACGATCCCGAACCAGAAAAGGCCTACAAAAGAAGATTGAAAGAAGTTAAGATGGCTAATTAAGATAATCGGGATCTTGAAGACGAATTGAAGGAGGCATTGGAACAACTGCGCCTCAATAAAGAAGAACTGCAACGAGAGAGAGACGAGACTCGCGCAAGAACTGAAGGAGGTTAAGCTGATATGGCCGCTCTAAGGGCTCAATTTCTACCTCGACCGATCGTAGATGCTCGACCGAGGCAGGAGCCAGTCCTAGTTGCACCGGACAAGATACAACTACCACCTCAGATGCCTGTCCGAGATGTTCTTTTTGCTGGAGTTCCACGAACCCTAGGTCAGAGGATGGACCCCAATGAGCAAGTGAGGCATCCAAGAGTCAACCTAGGAGATCTAGCTGAGAATGATTATGAACTTTGACCGCAAGTTCTAACCATGATTGGACAATGTCAATTTGGAGGTATGGAGAGCGAGTGTCCGCATCAGCATTTGAAAAACTATGAGATTCTGATGGAGACTTTGAGACCATCAAGATTGGAGAATAACAACTACAAGTTGAGGCCTTTTTGCTTCCCTTTGAAAGACAAGGCGGTTGCTTGATATCAATCTCTTCCGGTTGGAAAAATCAACACTGGGAAGAGATGACGATGGAGTTTCTTACTAAATTCTTTCCCCTTCACAGACCGCTGAATTGAGGGGCAAGATCAACGCTTTTATTATGAAGGACAAAGAGAGCTTGCCCAAGTCATGGGAGAGGTTCAAGGACCTTTTGTTGGATTGCCCACATCATGGGATTGCAAAGATCGAGTTGCTGGAGATATATTTCAAGGGTTTGGATGGAGATACTCAATTCAAGCTCCAATTACTTTCCGCTAGCACTTTCATGGATATGCCGATAGATGAAGCTTGGGATATCATTGAAAAACAAGATTTACACATGGAGAAATACTCCCATCAGCGAGTTGAAGATGGAGCAAGGAGAGTTAGCTTTCAAGATACATCATCAAATGGAGCTCGACTCTCCTCGCTTAGCAATGAAGTGAAAGCATTGAAGGAGCTTTTAGTAGTTCAAACGAAGAAGGAGCAAGATGGTGGATACCAAGGAAGAAAAAACTATCAAGGGCCGCAGAACAACAATTACAACACCAATAACAAAAGCTCCAATAACAATTGGAGATCTAATCAACAAAATTCCGGTAATTCTTATTTTCATGCTGAAAATGCTCTTAATACCCCCTCTTCTTCTTCTACTCCATTGAGAAGCCAAGAGCCTACATCAAGCTCGTCCCAGCCACCAAAAAAAACCAGATGCTGTGCTGGAGGAACTTTTTATCAAGCTCAACGCTATGGAGACATCGATGAATTCATTTTTGAAGGCACATAAAGCCTTAGAACATCAATTTTTCAACAAGGCAAATGAAGCGCCAATAGATCCTGGGAAGCTTCCAACAAGGACAAAAAGCAACCCTAAGGGACAAATTATGGCTATTACTACAAGCAGTGGATTGAAGACTGCTGATCCAGTACCTCGGTCAAGCCACGATCAGATGAGGAACACCTCGGACCAAGATCAGACGAGGAACACCTCGGTCAAGGTGCGAACCGAGATAGAACCCTAAAAAACGAAAGAAAATTCTAAATTTTATGGTCCACCCCCTGCTTATAAACCGCCACACCACTCCCGTTCCCTCAGTCAAGGGCGCGGGCACATCTAGACAAGCACTTGGGTAAGTTTCTAGACCTTATGAATAAACTACATATTAACATCCCTTTCGTTGATGCCATTCTAGGGATGCCCGCCTATGGGAAGTTTCTGAAAGAGATCTTATCAAGGAAAAGGAAGTTGGAAGACTTTGGTGAAGTAAGGATGACATCTAGATCTTCGGAGCTCATACAAGTCATGAAGGAGAAGATGCCACCAAAATTAAGAGACCCCGGTTCATTTTGCATTCCCATCCAAGTTGGGGATGTAACTTATGATGCACTTTGTGATCTAGGAGCTAGCGTGAGCATCATTCCGCTAGAGCTTTGTGATAAAATCGGACTTTGAGAGCCCAAGCCCGTCAAGATGACGTTATACATGGCTGATCGCTCCAATACCCTCCATGGGTATCTTGGAGGACGTTCCCATCAAGTTAGGTAATTTCTACATACCTATAGACTTTGTTGTGCTTGATATTCCCGCAGATTATCCCATTCCTATCATTTCCGGGAGACCATTTCTAGCAACTTCGGGTTGCAATGTTGATTGTAAGAATGCCAAGATGAATTTCAACATTGGTGGCGATCATGTGGAGTTTGCATTACTAGCTGCAATGAAGGGAGAACCGCTGGAGGATGACATCTTCAACATCTATGGCGAAGAAGATTCCCGAGAATTGGTGAGCTCTATCCTTATTAAAGATCCTCTTGAAAAATTTCTTAGTTTTAGTTTAATGGAGGAAGGTATAGATGTCTCTTGTGATGCAGATGTGCGAAGCTTGGAACAATTGGAAGCAGATCCAGGAGCTAGATTTTATAAACTGGTTCCAATTCCAGTACCTTGACCGAGGCACTTTCTGGAGCAAGCGAGGTGTTCTTATCTGAAGAAAATCTCGATCACCCACCTTGGATCTCGACCAAGGTATCAAACGAGATGTTGTCAACTGAGGATGACAATCTTTCTGATTCTTTCTCTAATGGTCATTCACAGTTGGTGGAGCACTAGCTTCGCAACGTTTCTGATGGTAAAGAGCCTTGGTATGCTGATATCGTCAATTACCTTGTTTGTCAAGAAATACCGCCCGGATTGATGTACGCTCAAAGAAAGAAGTTCTTCAAGGATGTACGCCATTACTATTGGAACGAACCTCTACTGTTCAAGAGAGGTCCTGATTGGATGCTTCGACAATGTATTCCGGAGGATGAAGCTGCTAGTATCATTCGGCATTGTCACTCAGTTCCTTGCGGAGGACATGCTAGCGTTCCCAAAAATGCGCTAAGGTATTACGTTCCGGTTTCTTTTGGCCTACATTAATTGCGGATGTGAAAGCATTTGCTGTTTCTTGTGATGCATGCCAAAGAACAGGGAAGCTATCAAGAAGGAACGAGATGCCGCTTAACAATATTTAAGAGATTGAGATTTTTGATGTATGGGGAGTTGATTTCATGATACTTTTCCCATCATCCGCGGGGAACCTCTACATTCTCTTAGCTGTTGATTACGTTTCTAGATGGGTGGAAGTCATTGCCTCCCCCACTAATGACTCTATGGTGGTTGTGAAGTTCTTCTATAGGACTATCTTTCCATGTTTTGGGACACGCGCATCATCATCAGCGATGGAGGAACACATTTCACCAATCGGAAGTTCAAGGCACTTTATATCGAAGTATGGGGTAACCCACATGGTATCAACCCCTTATCACCCTCAAACTAGTGGGCAGGTGGAGATCTCGAATAGAGAAATCAAGGCAATTTCGGAGAAGACCGTTTCAAGGACGAGGAAGGGTTGGTTCATGAAGTTGGATGACGCTCTTTGGGCTTATAGGAGCGCATTCAAGACTCCCATTGGTATCACCCCTTACAAATTGCTATATGGGAAGTCTTGTCATCTACCCATCGAGCTGCAGCACAAGGCATATTGGGCAATCAAGTGGTTGAATTTCGACATCAAGGAAGCCAAAGAGAAGTGACTTTTAGACATTAATGAGCTGGAGGAGTTGCTCTTAAACGCCTATGAGACTGCCAAAATCAACAAAGAAAGAACGAAGAGATAGCATGACAAGCATATCATTCCTAAGGAGTTCAGACAAGGAGACCTTGTTCTACTCTTCAACTCCCGCCTCCGCCTCTTTCCAGGTAAGTTGAAATCTAGATGGACAAGACCTTACGTTGTGAAAACTGTTTTTCTCTACGGTGCAGTTGAAATATGGGGCGAAACTAGCGGAAGTTTTAAGGTCAACGGTCATAGGCTGAAGAAGTACCGACCGGAAGTCCCGGCTGAGGAGATTGCGCCATTATACCTTGTTTGATGATGATGTACGGTCCAGCTAGCGACCTTAAACCAAGCGCTTCTTGGGAGGCAACCCAAGGTTTTTCTTTCTTTTCCCTTTTCTAGCTTAGTTTTAGATAGTTTGCTTTGTTTTGTTTTTGTGTCCTCCAGACAGGAACCACATACTCTCTAAGGAAGGATTACAGCTCAGGAGCTACACTGGAAGGATAGAAGTTTGAGAAATTGAGAAGACGGAGCTTGACTGAGACACATCTCGGGTGCAGTCACAAGACCTCGACCGAGATGTTCTTGGTCAAATGAGGCGACTAGGTTTGACATCCACTCTGGCACCTCGGTCCACTCAGGAACATCTCGACCGAGGTGTAATTAAATTCAACGAGGGGTATAAAAGGCGAGACGGTTTCTCACTCCTCCACTTTTTCCCTCCCTAAGACCACCTCGACCGCGGAGGCCTCCTACTCCCAACTTCTTGATTCTTGCTCGTTTTCCACGGTTTTTGGCTCGAATTCACTGGAGGAAGCAAGAGATTCAGTTTCCAAGCAACAAACAGCAAGGAAAACGCTTCAATCTGCAAAATTTGGTTATTTCATTCCAAACCCTAACTCTTCCCTTCTTTTGACGATTATGAGTAGATCTGGCTTTGGTTGCCATAGTCTGTTGCTGAAAAGGATATAAGTACCCCTTAGGAAGATTTTGGTAGTGTTTTTGGGGGAAGAAGCTTACAAGTTCAGGAAGTGAGTTCGAACAGCAGTTCCCTCGGTCAAGTCGACTGTGTCTCTTTGGGCAACCGAGGTGTTCATCCAGAAAAATGAGCAACATATCAGATCGTCAATTGGCCTTAAGAGACAAGCCTAGCAGTTCACACCAATCTTCCCCTTCCTCTGCTTCTCAGTTTTCCATTCCGGTGATCCACGAGCGACACCAGAAGGACTATGATCATATTTGCGGGCACTCCATCATTGCCCCGCGATTCCTTGATGCTAATGCCTTCGAGTGCCTCCATGTGGCGGAGGACTTGAGGAAGATGATCTCCATGGTTGGTTTGGAGGAGTTCATGAGCATTAGAGCACCGGCCTATCTGGAACCGACGATGGAGTTTGTGAGTTCAATTACTTATGTGCCGGAGCGTCAGGGGATCAAGTACCGGCTGCTGAAGAGGAACTACGCAGTTCCGATGGATCAATTTAGGGAGATTTTCGGCTTCCCTACACCTATAGTGACTAATTTTCCTTCCTGAGCGGTGGCACGGAGTTTTTGGGGCAAGATAGCCAATGTGACTAGCCATAGTGACAGGTGGCGGCCCGTAGATTCCCGGGAGCGTATTATGTTTCACCTTGCCTTCCGCCTTGCTCACCGGATTTTTAGTGAAACTCTTCTGGCGCGTACTGAGACGTCCCATAAGATCCAATAAGGGGAGCTTTTGAGTTTATTTTGTATGGTGACTAGAGGAGTGCCAAACTTTGCTGCCATGATGGGAGATGACCTACACAAGATAAAGGGGGAAGTTGAAGGGCGGTATCTGTTGTGGTGGGCTGGTGACCCACATCACCACTTCCATGGGACTTGACTTATCAACTTGTACACTTGGCTCGGCTGCGAAGCCACTGGGTTTGCAGGAGATGATCACCCGACGCATTCTGGTTCCTCGTGGCCTTGGCACACCCTACGTTGCCATGCCATGGGAGACGACAACTCCACAAGGTATTATGTGGTCATCTCAATTTTCTGTTTTTGATCATCAGTATTGGTCTACTGCTTGGTTCCCTTACATGCAAGATACTGGAGATGCAGCTAATAATGATGATGATGATGAGGGGTATTGAGGAGGTGAAGCCATGGAGACCGGTACTGACACCGGCGGACCTAGTGACTGACCAGATGATTGACTCCTACGCAGCTATGACAGTTGACATTTCCCAACGCTCTGCTGATGAGCGCCGATACACTAATGGATGAATGCATCGTATGGAGGAGAGCCAGCATTACCAGCATCGTATGCAAGAGATCCAATTTCAGCAGATGATGGGCTATCCATTGTTCCATCGCAACATCCCTACATTCCACATCCACCACCGCCAACTGACGAGGACTAGAGCTTCATGGATTTCTTAATTATTTATTATGCAGTTCAGCTATGTCCGGTGAGTATTCTATTCCTTAGACTTATATTTGACCCATTGGGACAATGTGTCCCAAGTAAGGGGTATTTAGATGTATTATTCGAATTATGTGACTTATGTGTATGCTTGTATGACTCCCGAATATTATTGTTTAATTGGCTTTATGTGCTTATCTGTCATTATATGCATGCATACAAGTTTTTATTTGAGAAAACGTCAAAAACCAGTTTGAAAAATTTTTTTATGCCTTGACCGAGACGTTCAGGGCCTATCGAGGTTGAACACCTCGGATGACGTCAGAACACCTCGACCGAGATGGTTCTTAAATGAAAGGTTTTTCGAAACGTTTTGTGCTTCTTTTCTGGATATGACCTCGATGATGATTCTGTTTGCAGACTGGTTTTGAAATCTTTATATGCTCGAAAGGTTTTATGATATGTTAAAGTTGCTAAATGCTTTGTTTGAAATTCTAGCATGTTTAATACTTTGTTTTTATCAAAATTATGTTGGATCTGAAGGTTGACACCACATGATGAGTTCTATCAGATTCTTCCTCGGATGATTAAGGCATTTCATTCTCTTCTTCTTCTTCTTGATCATGCTTAGCCCCTCATATACATATTTACCTCCCTTTACCTATCCGGGAATTTGGAATCAAGTGATGAAAAGCAAGTGAAGTGAAGTTGAGATCCTGGCTGAAAGTGTTAGAAAGAAACAATTAGGTTTGGGGAAGTCAATCATGACGATGAGAAACTCGGCACCATTCAAATAGCCGGGTGTTTGTGTCTTGCCAAAGTCGGATTGAGCGAAATTCCTAACGGGTCATGGTATGTGCAACAAGGGTTTGAGGCATCTCGAGAAATTAATGATTGCTGATCTCCTAGGCTTCGGTTATTGTGCACCTCTGTGCATGCATCCCAAAAAGTAAAGTAAAAAAGTGAAAATAATCAAAGCTTATTGGTGGAAGATGTTGTTATCCAAAGAAAGTGAAGTAAGATCCTATTCCCGGATTCTAGCACCACATTATCCTATATACATCCCACCCTGACACGTTCGTTGACCTCTTTTGGAAGCCCTTAAGACCTCGAGTATGATTTGGTGGTTTAAACTGGATTATACATGATTGATTTCGATAAATATGATTTATTATGCATTCCATGATTTTATGCAAAGATGAACAACTTTCTTATATTTATAAAATGTTTTGATTATGTCTTGATTTTATTTGCCATGAAGCATTCTCTTAGGGTGATCTGTGAATGGAGCGCACCACTAAAATGTTTTAAAATGTTTTTGTTTGATCTTTTTGATGACTTATAATCCATTCTATCTTGTATCTAAGATTTGGATCTTGCTTGGGACAAGCAAGGGACAAATATGGGGTATTTTTATAGCATGTATTATAGTCTATATTTTGGGATTTGTTTAGACGTTTTATCTTCATAAATCTTCATGTATGGATGTATATTGTTTGATAATATTATTGTTTTGTCTACTTTTGCGGGAATCAAGGTCTACACCTAGTTTCGTTGTAATTGTAGGGAAAATGGCACGTTTTGGACCGAAATGGAGCTAAGGAAGCTAAGGAGTCATTGGAGCTACATTCTGGAGCATTGAGGAGTTATAAGAGAGACTCAGGAAGCAGGGAAATGATTTAGAAGTTTGATTTTGGACCAGATTAGAGAGTTTCATTCTTAGCTGAGACTCACCTCGATCAGCTACAATATCACCTCGACTGAGGTGATCTTCACGAGCGTTTTGGACCGAGGCGAAGTGATGACCGGACACGAGATCTTTATTTTTGGTTGAGATCGTCTATTTTTGGAAAGTGAATATCACATATTTTTGGATGGATTTATGGAAGGAAGAATATCTTTTGGCTGATATATTTTGGAAGCAAGGAAGATTGCAATATATTTTAAGGAAAGAAATTATCTTTTTAAGATATTTTATCTTTGGAAGCTAATTTTCCTATATATATGGGCTAATTTTCTTGAAGTTTGAAGGTTGAAGATCAACGAAGGAAGGAATCTAGTTTGAAGTTGGCTTTGAAGGAAGTTTGCAAGATTTCCTTAGTTTGGTTTGTTTTTGTTGTCTTTTCTGATTTGTGATTGAGGAAAGCTGATTGTTTGTTTGTTTGATTCATTGAATTATTGAGACCTTTGTGTTAAGATTTTCTTGTTTGAATATTGATTCCTTTCTCATATATTTGATTGTTGTTATCATGATGATTGTTGGCTAATTTCTTTATGCGATTATAGGGTGATTGACTGAAAGTTGTGTGAAAGACGATCATAGAATGATCCTTTATCCCAGTGGACCCTGATAGCTCGAGCCTTTACCTTAACCGACGAACACCTCGGTCAGTCGTGGAACATCACAACCAAGATGATACATAAACTGAGCGAGGCGAACCCCTTTCCTAGTCCTTATCTGAGTTGAAGTTTCTGTTTTCCAAATCTTATCCTTGTTATACCTTTCCTGGTTCAACCGAAGCCTAGGATGAGACTTACCCGGTGATTCCTTTTCTTGTTTACCCAAGATCATGAGTGTAGGTAATAAAGGTTTATCCTTTATTGGGGTTTGAGTGTACCTTCATCCCATCTTTAAGAGTAAGCCTGAGACTTACCCAGTAAAGGTTGATTCTATCCCCTTGGGTGGTGTGTTGGTTTGAGATTATAGTTCCTTTCCTTATTACCTTGAGACTTATCAGGTGAGAGGATCTTTGGTTTGGGATAGTGAGTAGTGAGACTTACCCGGTGACCTATTCCCACCTTAGAAACACCTTCCCTTTGCAAACCTCAACTTTGTCCACATTATCTTTTGAGATCTTGAGTCGGAACCACAACTGGATGCTTTAATCTCTAGAATCCACATTCCTTTTACCTGATTATTACATCATTTTTTATATCATTGCTTGTTGCGTTTTGTTGTTTGACAACCTGAATTACTGATCTTTGTTTCACCATAGTCCCTGTGTTCGACCCTAGAATT
Source organism: Fagopyrum homotropicum (assembly GCA_033239125.1). NCBI lineage: Eukaryota > Viridiplantae > Streptophyta > Magnoliopsida > Caryophyllales > Polygonaceae > Fagopyrum > Fagopyrum homotropicum. The sequence goes on from BSWB01000006.1 coordinate 89,055,183, forward strand.
CTTGCTTTTATTACAATCGATCAGTACACTTCGGGTTTGCTTATTTGCAATTATTCTTGGTATAAATATTAAAGCTTGCAAACACCTTTTGGAGCGAACAGACGACTTAACACAAATGAGCGGTTTTTGTACTAACTAATATCGTTTTTATTTCTAAATTGCTAGGTTTGTTTTTGTGTTTGCGAAATGTATGCAGGCCTTGGAAAGCATTTCAAGGGATGAATGGAGGCCTTGAAATCAGATACAAGGGACACACGTAGAGATTGGAAAGCATTTCAAAGGTTCAACACTGAAGCCTTGAAAACCATTTCAAGGGATGAAAGCTGAAGCCTTGAAACAAGATTCAAAGGATATGACAGCTGGAAGAAATTCAAATCTCAAACAACCAAAGTCCTTGATCAACTCAAGCCATTGACGCTGGCGGTTATTCAATTCCCGCAGCGTGAAAATATACTTCCGACTCTTATGGTCTGTGAAGATCTGGCATATAGCACCATATAGTTAATGTCTCTAGATCTTCAAAGCATGAACTACCGTTGCCAACTCCAGATCATGAGTCGGGTAGTTCTCCTCATATGTCTTTAGCTGTCGAGACGCATATGCAATCACTCTACCTCTATGCATCAGCACACATCCGAAGCCCAGCTTGGATGCATCACTGTAGACCACAAAATCATCAAAACCCTCTAGCTGTGCCAATACAGGAGCAGAGGTCAAACGCCCCTTCAACTCCTCAAAACTCTGAGCACAATGGTCGGTCCATACAAATCTGGTAGTCTTCCTCAGAAGACTCATCAATGGACGAAAATCACAGAAAAATCCCTCCACAAAGCTTCTGTAATAACCGGCTAAGCCACTAAAGCTACGCACTTCCTTGACGTTCGTCGGTGTCGTCCAAGCAGCAACTGACTCGATCTTCGCCGGATCAACCATGATCCCATTGGCGGGGACTATATGTCCAAGGAAAGCAACCTCAGACATCCAAAACTCGCACTTAGAGAGCTTGGCGTACAGCTCTCTATCTCTCAAAATTTGTAATACCGTCCTCAAATGACCGGCATGCTCCTCTCTACTATGAGAGTACACCATAATGTCATCAATGAAGACCACCACAAACTGATCCAGGAAGTCGATGAAGATGCTGTTCATCAACTCCATGAAAACTGCTAGAGCATTCGTCAGCCCGAATGGTATCACTACAAACTCATGGTGTCCATACCGAGTACGAAATGCCGTCCTATGCACATCCTGCTTTCTCACCCTCAGCTGGTGATATCCGGAATGCAAGTCAATCCTGGAGAAGATTGTCGCTCCCTGCAGTTGATCAAGTAGATCATTAATATGAGGTAGTGGATACCTGTTCTTGATGGTCACCTTGTTCAGCTCTCTGTAATCTATGCACAGTCTCAACGATCCGTCCTTTTTCCGCACGAAGAGGACCGGTGCATCCCACGGTGAAATGCTAGGGCGTATGAATCCCTTATCAGCCAACTCCTCAAGTTGCTTCTTCAACTCCAACATCTCGACAGGTGTCATACGGTATGGGGCCTTTGAGTTAGGTCTTGTGCCAGGCTCAAAGTCAATGCCAAAATCTATGCTCCTCTGAGGTGGCAAGCTAGATGGCTCTGCAAATACGTCTGTGAACTCACAGACCACGGGTATGTCCTCCAAAGCTGGACTCTCTCCATCCTTCATGGCGTAGCACCGAAAGGCATCACATCCCTGTGCAATCAGTCTAGCTGCTCGTACAACACTGATGACAGATCCTGTATTCCCAAGGTCCAAACCCCGGAAGACCTCTATCGGACCTAAGTCGGTAGAGACTGTAATAGCTCTCTTACCCACATCTAACACCGCACGGTGTCTACGCATCCAATCCATACCTAATATGACTTCTTCATGCATCAAAGGCATGACTAAGAAGTCAACAAGTAGTACACGAGTCCCTAAGCGTAGGGGACAACTACGTATCTCCTGGGTACCTCTGACCCTACTGCCATCAAGTAACCCTATAGTAAAGGGTACCTCCTCTATGGTAGACAAACCCACACGCACAACACAAGAAGCAAAAATAAATGAATGCGTAGCACCCGTATCAAACAAAACTCTAACAGGTAAACCATGTAATAAAATGGTACCTGTAGCAGCTGGTGCTGGCAGCTCCTCAGCACTCCTCAACTCAAAAGCACGGCCTTGAACCCCTCGGGTATCACTAGTGTCAGCCTCTCTACCTCTACCCCTACTCGGTCCAAGAGCTGAACCCTGAGTAGTAGGTGTCCCTGGGACCCTCTGCTGTCCCTGATGCTGAAGCGGTCTCTGCCCACCACTTGATGCACCTGCAGGGGAAGAACCCTGCTGTGATGACGTCTTGCCCTGACGGCAAAACGTAGCTATATGTCCTGGCTTCCCGCACGAGAAGCAAGTCAGTGGTGCTCTAGGGCAATCAACCCTCATATACCCATAGGCCCCGCAGTTGGAAAACTGCCGGCTTCTATCAGTAGTCTGTGCAGACACTAGAACACTCGAGCAGCCCGGAATCTGACCTCGCCCGAATCCAGATGCTCCTGCACCAGTCGGTGTTGTACATTGTCTCTTCTCATACCGTCAGGTCTGAGAAGTCCTCCTCTGGCTAGCCCTCTCTCTCTTATAGGTAGAGGCCCAATCCTGGTAGTCTGCCAATGAGTCACAATGAAATCTCGCCATGTATGAACGTATGCTCTCCCTCAAACGTCAGGAGAAAAGGTACACATGGTGGTCCTCAAAAGGTACAGCTGGACCCAGCAAAGCTAACTCAGTCCGGAAGCGGCGAATAGCATCTGTAATGGGTACATCCTCAAAGCCCGCTTCCACAAAATCCTGCAGTTTGTCCCTCCTCATTGAGACAGGGCAGAATTGCTCCCTCAGCAGAGTCCTCATCTGCTCATAGATGGTAACTCGTGATCTAACTGTCCTCCACCACTGATGTGCCAGGTCACGGAATAGAGACTGTACTAGCTCTACCCTTCTGTCTCAAGGCACCTAATAGACTCTAAAGCTGAGTCTACATGACCAATCCACACCTCGGTCTCTAAGCCGATCTCTCCTGAGAAGTGTGGAACTCCCTGCTGATGAAGCGCCTTCAACCAGGTGTCTAGTCAAGGCCCTCTGATCTCCTCTACAGCTCGAGCAACCTCAGCAGCATGTGCCGGCATAGCTGGCACCTGAGTAGCTCCATGGGATTCCTTAGATAATCCCTACTGCCCTGGTAGGTCTGGGGCTCGTCGACCAGCTCTGATGGCCTCCTCAAATTGCTCGAGATACTCTCTAAACTCAAGTCCTCCCATAAAAACATGATCTGAATCATCTGACTGGGCTCGATGTGACTAATGTCTCCTGGATCCATCACTCCTCGTTGCTGGAACAAAGCTCTCAACAACCTCCTCATGAGCCTCCTCCACCACTGGTGGATCTGCAGCGGGAGCTAGTCCCTGTCTCCTTCCTCCTAGAGGAAGAGGTGGTCTATCTCTACCTCTGCCTACAGCAGTAGCTCGGATGCACACCTAACATATAAGGCTCTATATAGGCCATATGTATAGATATATATAATACTTAATAACACATGCATACACATCAACATATAGAAGGTATCTATATATATATATATATATATATATATATATATATATATATTGTTGAGATCCTCAGATGGGTGACGACTTCTGTACACACTATCCCAAAACACCAGTACTCGCTTTTAAACCAAAACCTTGTAAAAAGTCAGACCCCATGTGGGTTCTGTTTATTTATCCACTCTACCTTTATTGCAAATTGCAAGTGCCATTGTTGTCAACCTAAGGCTTTGATACCAACTCTGTAACACCACAAATCCACGGGACTCCGAATGTTACATTGGGCTAGGATCTCACAATGGACCCTGACCGTAGCTTGACAACAAGTTCACTGGATCTTACAACAAGGCACAGATAGATTAAAACCAAATACATAAAAGTTGTATGATACATCAAAAGAGTTTACAAACTCAAAGCCGAGTACAAAACCATAACAACAACAACATCTGATACAAATGATCCCAACCCACGCATCCTAATGTACATAAGTCCTCGGATGGTCACACCATCTGGCTCACTCTGTAGTCTTCCTACCCTGCAGATCATCTACAACACGGTATACACCGTTAGCTACAACAATGAAAAGCATGAAGGTAATAGCACAACCACACATCAACATCTCATACATGTAATGCCACACATATTCATTTATTATATTTCATTAGGTTATTCCATTACTAATCAACTTCTTTGGTAACACGAGGATCTTCAAGAACCTCGTCCCATCCAACGTAACAGAGGAGTTTTGCATGGGGGTGACTGATAGATGATGGAATCACTATCATTTAGGGTAGTTTTAAGAGTCTTTTTATTGCATTAGTGTCGGTTTATGCTACTAACTCCTTGGTCCAGAAGAAGAAGATCAAAAGAAGCTAAGGAAGGAGTTATAAGCACTTAGGAGTAAAGATCGATCAAGAAGCAAAGTTTTTGTTGCTTCACCGCCTCTGCGGGCCCTTGCAGCCGCCCCTGCGGTGACTTGCCTTGACGAGACGAAGACCAGCTCCCCTGCGCCTCCCACTGTGCCCTTCCTGCGCCTCGCCTTGGGAGCTGGAAGGTGAAGCGTCTATGTCACCGCCCCTGCGTTGGCCTTAAGGCGCCCTTGCTCCTTGACATCAAAAACGTCAGGAAGGCGAAAGGTCAGACGTTGAAGTGCATTAAAGATCCACCCCAACGGAGTTGTGTAGCCGCCCTAGCGGTTCTAAAGAAGATCAACCGATTCTGCCTAAACCGCCCCTGCGGCTCCTGAAGGCCGCCCCTGCGGTTTAACGCCAGAAGCTTTACTCCGGCTATTTACACCACCTTTATGGCATTAAAGGTGGCTGTTTTAGGCCAGCTATTTACTCCTAATTTAGTGTCTTTTGTAGTATAAATAGTCCATAACTGATTGCTAGAATTATCCATGCTTTTCCCCACAAAATCCATTTTTAGACTTGAGTTTTCCATTGTATTGAGTTGCTAACTCCCTTGCTACATTGGGTTGGTTTGAAGCTGCTTTGTTACTTTGGTTGTAAGTTCTTTTAATATAAGTTTTTATCCAGTAATGCTTTGTGTTTCCTTGATCTCCATTGTTTAATTGCATGTTAACTATTACTTGAGATTGATCACCTTAGGTTCTAAAGTGCATGTAAACAACTAGGATTAATAGGTTCCGGGTTCGGGTCTTTAATCTAGTAGCAACTTTAAGTAATAACGGGTTGTAATTACTTGAAGAAAAGGAACACAAATATAAAGATAAGTTTAACGGTTTTAATCTTCTCTTTATATCCCTTAGTCTTTGTTTAAATGCTAACTTTTTGATTGTTCTTGTAGGTTTACGGAATTTTAATAGGTTAAGTTGTGTTGATGCCGGTTGGCTCAACACATGTAACGACCGAATTCTTTCGTTACGTTTTGATAGGGTTACAGGAGTTTAGAAACCAAAATCAAAATTTAGTGAGACTAGGATATACAAGTTTATTTATGGAAGTTGCTTAATTAAGTACCTTGTTTTATGTTTCGGGACGAAACTTATTTTAAGGGGGTACTGATGTAATATCCGAAATTTTTATTCCGTTTAATTCTGAATCAAATCGGACTTCGAACCGTTGACGGTTTCCCATTCTATCTAGTATTTCTTTCTTCATAAATTTTATTATTTTATGTAGAATTTAATTCACATAAAATGATAAAATTACATCAAGCTCTAATTCTTATAATTATTTTTTATTTTATGTAGAATTTAATTCACATAAAATGATAGATTTATATCAAACCCTAGTTATTATAATTCTTTCGTATCGATGACTTTAGACGAGATCATGACAAGTTGTGACGAGATCATGACTAAGCTGAGACGACGCCATGACAAAGCCCGACAAATCTGTGACAAACTCATTCATGGGCCTGACAAGGCCATGACGAGTTTTGACAGATTTGGACAAACAACTCAGCCCACTCTTATTTTTACCTTGTTTCAGCCCACCTCTTTTACTTACCTTGCTCCAGCCCACACCAACTTCTATTGCCAACAGCCACACCTTCAGCAACCCGGATCTTTAGCCACCTAGTGATGCCTGCTGCAGCCCAGAGATACAATGTTTCCAGCCCAGAACACAATCATGTTGCGGGCCTGTTGCTCCTTGTCTTGCAGCCCAAGAAGCACAACAGTTCCCTCCTATCTCCTACGTATTAGCATCCAGCGTTTCCCCTTCCTCATATTACGTAACAACTGCTGATTTATAGGAAAGAGATCTTCTGTAACAGCTCCTGAATTCACGCTAAAGAGAGTGTAAACTCAGCAGTAGCCACTTCCCATCTTTCCCGTCTACGTTCAACTCTTCCTCCCGTACGCAACAGCCGGTGACTCCTCCTCCTGAAATCACGCTACATCTGTTGCCAAGGATGTCCAGATTCATCTTCTGTCGACCGTTGCTCCTTCCTTTTGCTACAGAACCCCGATCGCGCTACACACATACACGATTGCTACAGATCGCTTTAGGCCTAGTTGCAGGCAGCAACAGCCCTCTCCTCGCTTTTGTTGAGCCAGCAGTGCAGGCGTACCCTCCTCTCCAGTTGCCTTCCAGCCTCTGGAGTCGTGCACAGCAGCTTCCTATCGGACCTCTTCAGTTTCCGACAAAGCTATGAACGCGAGAGCCGTCGTCATCCTTCATGCCCGAGTTTGGAGCCGGGTAAGACCTACATCTACCTCCTTACTTCCCCTCCATGTTTACGTGTCAATGTGTGCCTCGAAACCATCTTTAAACCCATACATTTCAGCCAAAGGAGCAACTTCAGAGAGCTGTTACATCTCTCAGTTTTCTGAGTTTTCGGAAGTGACGAGCAGTCAACTTCGGGTCCAATTTGGGTGAGCTAGACTACTGCTTTTTGGCTGGTTTTCAGATATGTCATAGACAGTAGTACATAGTATAACATACTAAAATTTGGGAAGAATCGGAGTTACGGTTTGAGAGTAATTGTGTTCCAAAGTTGACGCCTCATGCAGTTTTTATATATGTGCTGAGTGTAGGGGAAAACAGCAATTGATCTCCGTTGGGCTTGAATTTTGGATATGATATGGTTGACATATTGTTATAGAACATATTAAAATTTGAGAGGCATCCAGCGAGTGGTTTGAGATTTATGATTTTTCAAAGATTGAGTCGTAAGCAGTTTTTCTGTTGTGCTGAAATTCGGTTTTGTGAGATAGTTTTAAATAGGATTTTGATCTCCTTTGCGGCTGAATTTTGGATATACTATAGATACGATTTTATAGTAGAACATATCAAAATTTGGGATAAATCCAGCGAGTAGTTTAGGAGTTATCATTTTTCAAAGTTAAGACAATGTGTTGTTTGTTAAGTGTTGTAACCAACTTTAGAAATTTTTGTAGAAGTGATACTTTAACAGTTTTAAGAAATTCTTTCTCCTATGCGTAGAATGGATATCATAGATGATCTAGATAATTATTTCGGAATTTTTATAAGTTTATTCGAATTTCATATTTGAAGCTGAAGTTGGACCTTAACGATCTTTCGGAAAATAGGAAAATAGGTAAATTGCCAGTTTGTAACCAAACTCATCTTTAGGAGTTAGAATAGGACTTTTTAGTCTCAAATAAGAGTTTATGCATGGTATATGGAATTTTTGGAAGTTTCGGGACCAAGGGTAAAATAGTCATTTTACCATAAATTGGTACTGTATTACATTCTATTCTAATAGGATCTACTGTCTTAGAAGTCTTAGACTTCTAATTACCTAGAAAGCGTGCTAACACACTTGTCTCCTTTGACAGGCAACCGAGTTATACAGTTACAGATTGAGTTGTGATTAAGAGAGGCGAGATTTGATTCTAGTAAGTCCACGGACTTACTTAGCTGACTTTCTTGTATGAGTGTAATGTGTATGAGTGGTGTTTGCTAGTTATGATAAACAACGAAACCGGATTAGGCCGACTTTATTATTTATGTAATTGACCCAAGTGTATGATAACGGGTCGTGACATCATCTGCCTAGCTCTTGCGAGAGTCTTGGAGGTTCCCTGCGACCAGCCCAGTCCGGTAGACGGTCAGATGCATTAGTACCATTCCGCGTTGGTAAACGGGGACGGGGGCGAGGTTTGGGAATCCCTCGTGTCACAAAATAAGTATCATTAGTAATGACCTATCACCTAATTAAAGATAATAAAAGGATTGAGTGTTGCATGTTGATTGTGTACGATGTGTGATTGTGCTTTTACCTTTATACTTATGCATAGAATGTTAGCTAAAGGTTTTATACCGCTTGTAGATGCCTTGCAGGTTAATACAGTTGTAGAGAGATCCGGAGGAAATGGTCAGCCGGGTCCACGTACTCATTTAGTTGGGGACGGGGATGTCTTCTGTTCTTCATATGCATCATTTTAGTAGCGTTTCTTGTAAGGCTGATACATATTCTCCATGTATATATTGTTTACAGTTTTCAAATGTTTTAAATACTTTTGTGCCTTGTTGTAAGATCCAAGTAAAATTGTTGTCAAACTATGGTCGGGACCCATTGTGAGGTCCTAACCACTAGCTCCCCGAGTTCTCAAAATTTGGGGTGTTGCAATATGGTATCAGAGCACTGGGTTGGCAACAATGGCACTTGAAATCTTTTGAAAGACCAAATGTATAAAATAACTAGAACCCGAAAGGGGTCTAAAGTTTTCAAAAACGGATTTCTGTTTTTACACACACGCACAGTCGGGTTGTTGGGTTAGTAGTACGTCGGACCACCATCGCTCTCCGTGGATCTCTGCAACTTGGATCGATAGGGGTGAGTATATAGACTTTTTATGAGGTTTACCATTATATGTTATATACAAGTGTATGCGTAGCTTGTTAATACCCTAAAGGATACTTTATATCCTTTAGTCGTGATATCACGAAGCAATTATCGCCTCATGATAAATTAGTAGCGGACTTGAAGAGTCTCCAAAACGAGGCAATGGAATCAGACCTTGAATTGAGTATTTAACTCGGGTGGGCCGCTTGGTGATCCGTACAAATCATCCAGAGAACAAGTGAGCAAGGAAGTAAAGTGCTGAAGATAATTTTTACCACAAGCACAATCAGATGAGGAAGAAATCGCTGGGCCAGTTCAGTTAGAAGGAATAAAAGGTTGTACATGGAACTCGGGCATACGAGGCCGAGAGACGGAATTAGAAGAACCATGCAAGAGACTACAATAGTGCGGAGTAGAGATAACAATATTGGAACGGGACAAGTAGAATTGAGTACAACCAAGATTGCGGAATCAAGGACATTATAATCGAGGCGGATGCCGCACAGACCATTGTGGGCATGAGAAATGAAAAGAGACAAAGTGTCCGGGTGTGAGAATCTAAGGTGCACGGAATGAAGACTTACAATTGAGTGTAAAAGCGAAAAGGCAGACCCCACAAGCGTGGAGGGTTTTGACCTCCTCAGAGATATAAGAAGTTGGAAAGAAACCGCGACGCCAATATCCAAAGAATGGAAGCCGGTAGTAGGCAACGGAGTTTCAGGAAGGCGATATTACCACCAGCACCAGTGAAGAAATCTGTATGAGAGAACGGAAGGGTGGAAGGTAGAACGAACTAAAGAAGTAGAGTTAGCCATAAGAAGCGGAAGGGTGGAAGGTAGAACGAACTAAAGAAGTATAAAAGGATTGTGGTGAGCAACTATTTACCTACTAGCTAAGGAAATTTTGACAGATCACAATTAACACGGAATGGAGACTTACAACTTAATGTAAGAGCGAAGGGTAGACTTCAGAAGCCTGGAGACGTTTTGTCTTCTTTAAAGATAAGAATTTTAAGAGGAATCACAACGCCAGTATCGAAAGGATCAAAGCCTTGTAACATAGTCAACAGAGATTTGAGAGGAAATATTACAAACAACGCCGATTAATGTAACGACCAGTTTTTTTTCCGTTACGCTTTGATAGAGTTAGAGAAGTTTAGGAAACGAATAAAAATTTAGTGAGACTAGGACAGACCAGTTTAATTATGGAAGTCGTTTAATTAAGTACCTTGTCCTAAGTTTCGGGACGAAACTTATTTTAAGGGGGTATTGATGTAATATCCGGAATTTTTATTCCGTCTAATTCCGCCGTTGACGGTTTCCCCTTTCTATCTAGTATCTCTTCCTTCACAAATTTCATTATTTTATGTAGAATTTAATTCACATAAAATGATAAAATTATATCAAGCTCTAATCCTTATAATTATCTATTATTTTATGTAGAATTTTATTCACATAAAATGATAGATTTATACTAAACCCTAGTTATTATAATTCATTATTTTATGTAGAATTTAATTCACATAAAATGATAAAATTATATCAAGCTTAAATCCTTATAATTATCTATTATTTTATGTAGAATTTTATTCACATAAAATGATAGATTTATATCAAACCCTAGTTATTACAATTCATTCTTACCGATGACTTTAGACGAGTTTTGACAAGCTGTGACGAGACCATAACTAAGCTGAGACAAGGCCATGACAAAGCCCGACAAATCTGTGACAAACTCATTCATGGGCCTGACAAGGCCATGACGAGTTTTGACAAGAAAAACAGCCCATCTTTCTTACCTTAATTTCAGCCCAGCTTGACTTCGAGCTCAGCCTGCAACAGTCCAGGAGAGGCTGGTTACGAGCCCATTAACAGCCCTCCAGCCCAGCACGTTCAGCCCTCTCCAGCCCAGCATCTTGCGTAGCCCACAACAGCCCCAACATCCTTTGCAGTCCAGCCAGGAGCAGCCCAAGGAAGGCACACCAAAACGCCAGCCGCTCCTTCTCCCATCTGCTTGTAACAGCTGCATAAATGAGATAATTAAGGAGTTGTAACAGCCCTATAATCACGCCAGAAGAGAGGAAAACTACAACGCCTCCTTGATCCAGATTTACGCCAGAAGAGAGGAAAACTCTAACGCTTTTCTGTGCTCCAGATTCACGCCAGAAGCAAGGGAACTACAACAGCCCAGTCGTCCTTTATGTGCTCCAGATTCACGCCAGAAGCGAGGGAACTACAGAAGCCTAGTCGCCCTTCCTTGCTCCAGATTCACGCAGCGAGCCACTCCAGTTGTTGCCCACATTCTGCACTCGAGACTCCTTCGACACGTCCAACCACACAGCAAGCCATGAGAGCACTCGCAGCATAGTGTCTGACTGCAGCGGATCTTCAAACCGCAACTGTAGGCCTCTCGAGTCTCTGCTGATCAGTAGGGTTGGCTGATAGCATGAATTATAGTCTATATTTTGGGGTTTGTTTGGACGTTTTATCTTTCAGAATCTACATGTTTGTATGTATATTATGTGATTTTACTACCATTTCATCTACCTTTGCGAGAATCGAGGTCTACACCTAGTTTTGTTGTAATCGTAGGTAAAATGGCACGTTTCGCATCAAAAAGGAGCAAAAGGAGTCATGAGTCATTTGGAGCTACATCCAGGGAGCATAGCCATGGATTAAAGATTTACTTTGGACCAGTTTTGAGAGATTTCACATTCAGTTGTGACTCACCTCGGTTGACCAGAGATTCATCTCGACCGAGGTGATCCAGAGACGCCGACTCGACCGAGGCGAACACCTAGGACGCGGCGAGAATATTTTATTCTTGGCTAAGATCTTTTAAAATTGGAAAGTGATCTTATATTTTTGGGCTTGGCTTCTGGAAGGAAGGAGATATGCAGAATCATATATTTTACCTATATTTATGGGAAAATATCTTTCTAAGATTTATTATCTTTGGAGGGTTATTTTCCTATAAAAAGGGTTGGATTTCCACAAATCCGACATCTCGCATACAACCCGCTTACACCAAAAATTCACGGAGCAGCAGCAGCCTACTCCAGTTGGGAGAGATTCGAAGAACCTTTTTGAAGGTTGAAGGAAGAATGAAGTCTATAGCTTTTATAGCTTTTTGGAGGGTTTTGTAAGATTGTCTTCAATTCCCTCACTTGTTGTCTTGTCTTGTTGGATTGCTATCCAAGGAACGCTTTTGGTTGTGATATTTGATTCAGTTATTGAAGTCTTTTCATTAAATTCTTCTTGTTCAAATATTCACTTTCTTCCCATATACTTTAATACTTTCATAATGATGATGAGTGGCTAAATTTCCTTGTGCGATTCTAGGGTGATTGGCTGAAGGTTGTGGGAAAAACAATGATAGAATAATCTTAGATTCCAGTAGGATCCTGAGAGTTCGAGTCTTTATCCTTAACCCTAAGCATCTCGCTCAGTCGATGAACATCTCGGCCGGGGTGGAAATTGGCTGACCGAGGTGACTTATCTGATCCGTAACTGAGAGTTAAGTGTTAGAGTTTGCCAAATCCCATTTTTTATTACACCTTCCCTGGTTCAAAGCAAGCTTAGGTTGAGACTTACCCGGTAATTCCTTAGTTTGTATACCAACGATCATAAGTGTAGGTAATAAAGGTTTATCCTTTATTGGGGTTTGAGTGTGCTTCCATCCCATCTTTGTGAGTTAGCCTGAGACTTACCCGGTAAAGGTTGATTCGATTCCCTTAGATGGTGTGTTAGTTTGAGGTAATAGTTCTTTATCTTGATTCCTAGAGACTTACCCGGTAATAGGAGTTACGGTTTAGGATTAGTGAGTAGTGAGACTTACCCGGTGATCTATTCCACTTTAGTAACACCTTCCCCACGCAAAAATCTCAGCTTTGTCCGCTTATCTATAGATCTTGAGTTGGAACAACAACTAGATGCTTTAATCCCTAGAATTGCATGTTTGTTTTATTGACTTCTTATTCATCTTTGATTGTGTTAATTGCTCTTGTGGTTGGTATTCACGAAGCTTACCGTTATTGACTTTGTTTCACCGAGTCCCTGTGATCGACCCCTGGAATTTTCTTGCTTTTTACTACGATTGACCCGTACACTGCGGGTTCGCATCCTTGTTTTAAGCTTAAGTCTAGGGTTATAAATTTAAAGCTTGCACACACCGTTTGGAGCGAACAAGTTTTTGGCGCCGTTGCCGGGGACTTGGTCTAGACCGAGCCGGTTGCGGTTTGCTTTCGGGGCACTTGCCCCTGTTGCTACTAACTACTCTTTCTATGAGTTTTGTAGTTTTCAGGATTTCCAATGACTACATTTGATCCAGCCTGGATAGCAAGACAAAGTGCTAGGGCGGACCATTATGAATACTTGGAGGAGAAGTACTCCTTCTATTGGTTCAACAATGAATAGGAAACAGAAGAGGCCATTCAGCGTGAACTTGCGATATGGGATGAACTGAACGTCCCTAGAAAAATTTGTGAGCAACCCCTTGAAGATTCTCTTGAATCAAGATGGGAAAGGTTGATGAAGAAGGTGGAGGAGCTCAATGAAAGCACCCTATCCTATGCTAAGCCGGAATTGGAGCATAAGGAAGTGTTGCACGTTTCGAGCAATCCCCCAATCGAACCAGAAATTTCTCCTGAAACTTCTGAGGAAGAGGAGGATATAGAAGGTCTCGATCCAACTGTTGAGACCTCGGCCGAGGTGGAAGAGATTTCGGCCGAGATGGAAGAATCTGCAAAACCAAAAGTGGAAGATGCAGAGAACCGTGGCCAAATTACTGAGATTGTCGTCAAGGTGGAAGAAAGACCAGCAGAACTGAGAGAGATTTCGTGGGTGGATTATCAACCCAACACGAAACTTGTATCAAGCTTTGGAGAACTTTGCAAGGTACATTCTCCTACTTCATTTGAATTCCCTATAATATTTCTGAATTTTTCAGGAAGGCACCGGAGAGTTGGAGGTCTCTTCCGAAAGAACCTCCTAAGATCAAGATGAAACCTCCCTTGAAACCGATAGAAGAAGATACTCCTTGGATTATAAGGAGTGGAGTTTGCAAACACTACACCGTTAAGGCGATGAAGTGTCTCTTGTTCAAGTATGGGGTCCCTCACATGCTAAGGACCTTGTACCATCCCCAAGCTATAGATGGGGAAGCTGCTAGGATTCTCGAGAACTTGTTTTCTCGATCCACGAAAGGATGGGACACGAGGCTAGATTATGTCCCATTGAAGTGCGGGAAATATAGAAGGATTCCGGTGAGAATCAAACCGTACAAGCTTGTACGTGGGAGATCTTACCATTTGCCGGTAAAGTTAGGGACCGGAACCTTTATGGAAGAGTTTTACTATGGATGTGATGAGCACTCCTCGATATTCGAGGTACATTGAGTGATTCCACGCCGTATGGTCCAGCTAGCGATCTTAAACCGAGCGCTTCTTGGGAGGCAACCCAAGGTATTGCTCTCTTTTCCTGTTTTCTAGTCTAGCTTAGATAGTTTTTGTTTTTGCTTTGCTTTGCTTTGTTTTTGGCATTCTGGACAGACAACAGGGAATATCTAAGGAAGAAGCATAACTGGAAGGAAAGAAGTTCGAGATTTTGAGAAGACAGAAGCATCTCGGTCACTGTCAGAGCACCTCGACCGAGTTGATTCTTGAGCAACCGAGGCGACTAGGGTTTTCTGCAGAACCACCTCGGTCCGTACCACCTCGGTCCAGTCGAGACCATCTCGACCAAGGTGACAGCAGATCCAGGAACAGTATAAAAAGGGGAAAAATTTATTTTTCACTTTTTACCTTACCCAACTCGACCGCGGCGCCCTTCCCACCTCGCCTTCTCAAATCTTGCTCATTTTCGAAGATTTCCGCTTCTAAACTAAGATTGAAGGGTAGAGGAACCGATTGCAACAACAGATCTGCAAAGAAATCGAACGAATCGACCGAAACGAGGTAAAAACAGTCGAAACCCTAACTCGTTCATTCGCTTCGATTTGGGCTTTGGTTGCCCCTGATTCTGTTGAGAAAAGGCTTAAGTACCCCTTAGGAAGCAATTGTAGTGATTTTTGGGGGAAAAGAACTGAATTTCTGAGAATTGGAATCGTAACTGCTGCGCCTCGGTCCAGTCGAACTGCATCTCGACCGAGGTGTTTTGTGAGTCTTGTCAGTGACCGAGGTGTTCTGACAGTGTTGAGTGAAAATGAGTTTCGATCGTCGCCTAGCCCTCAGAGACAGATCCTCACCCTCCCTTCTTCCTCTTCTTCCCGTCCTTACCGCCCGGTTATCCACGAGAGATGCCGGGTAGACTATGAGCGCATAGCTAGCCGTCCAGTTATCGCACCACGTTTTCTGGACGTGTCAGCTTTCGATTGCCTAGGGTTAGATGCTGACCTTAGGAGGATGATTGCCACTGTAGGGCTGGATCAGTTTACTGAGATCCAAGCCCTAGCTTATTTGGAGCCGACCTTAGAGTTTGTTAGCTCCTTCTCCTACCTCCCCACAGACCGGTCTGTGAAGTACCGGTTGATGAACCGGAACTTTATAGTTCCTTTAGAGATTTGGAGAGAGATTTTCGGCTTTTCTGAGCCCACCGCCACCGAATTCCCCTCCCGATCCGTAGCTAGGGAGTTCTGGGGGCAGATTGCCCATATTACCGAGCATGCAGACAGATGGCGCCCTGGAGATTCCAGGGAGAAGGTCATCTTCCACCCGGCCTTCAGATTAGCCCATAGGATATTCAGCGAGACACTTCTGGCGCGTACTGAGATGCCCCAGAAGATCCGACAGGGCGAGCTCTTCAGCCTTTACTGTATGGTCACGGGGGGTTTCCCAGACTTTGGCTTGATCTTGGCAGAGGACCTGCACAGGATCAAGGCTAAAGTGAAGGGAGACATTTGCTGCGGAGGTCTAGTCACCCATATTGCTACTTATCACGGGATGGACCTCAGTGTATGTACGATGGTGGCAGCTCCGAAGCCGCTTGGATTACAGGAGATGATCACACGGAGGATTTTGGTTCCCCGTGGTTTGACCACTCCATATGTTGCTATGCCTTGGGAGCGGACTGCACCACAGGGGATCCGCTGGTCTGCTCAGTTCACAGTTTTCGATCCGCATTACTGGCAGACAGCTTGGGCTCCACTGATGGAGGATCATAGAGAGGCAGCAGCTGCCCCGGCTGAGGAGGAGGAGGATGACGACGACGAGGAGACGGTAGATGAGAGAGATGGTGGAGTCCCGATGGATACAGGGACGGATACTGCAGGGATGAGCGCGCCACCGATCATTGATTTGGATGATGAGGAGGAGACGGAGCCTGCACCAGCTGAGACTTCTCCAGTCAGACCTGCTAGACGCAAGAGGCATGAAGTGAGAGATCGAGCTGCTCACAGACGGATCGATGACCTGACGGATCAGGTTATTGACTCGTATGCTGCATTATCGCTGGATATCCGCGAGATGCAGGAGCGGCAGCACTATCAGCACATCATGGCCCAGCTTCAGTTCGAGCGTGTCATGGGCTATCCTTTCGATCCGACTCAGTATCCGTACGTACCACCACCACCACCGCCGGATCGAGACTATTGAGGAGCTGCAGGATTTTCTTATTATATTTTTTTATGCAGTTAAGCTATTTATCCGGTGAGTTCTCTCATTTTCAGACTTTTATTTGACCCACTGGGACAGTGTGTCCCAAGTATGGGGTATTTGTTGTACTTATATGACTACTTGATGTATTTGAATACTTTTGATGTATTACATTTCATCGGATATTTTATTTATGCTTCACTTCTGCATTTATATGATTATCTGATATTATATGCATACCTACAGGTTATTTGATTGAGAAAAACGTCGAAACTGAAAAAAAAAAAAATTTTGACCTCGACCGAGTCAGTCTTGGCCAAACGAGGCGTTTCACCTCGGTTGAACCAAGAACACCTCGACCGAGGTGTGTTAACTGAGAGTTTTCGAAAACGATTTTTGTGTTACTTATCTGGATATGATCTCAGTGAAGATCTTGTTTACTGACTGGTTTTAAATTCTTTATGTGTTTGAAAGGTTTTATAATATGTTTAAGTTGCTAAATGCTTTGTTTGAAATTATTAGCATGATTAATACTTTGTTTTTATCCAAATTATGTTGAAATTGAAGGTTGACACCGCAGGTTAAGTTCTCTCACTTTCTTCATGGAAAGACCAAGGCAATTCATTCTCTTCTTCTTCTTCTTGATCATGCTTAGCCCCTCACATACATTTTGCCTCCCTTTACCTATCCGGGAATTTGGAAGCAAGCAAAGTGGTGAAAGCAAGTGGAGTTAAAGTTGAGAAGTAGCTGGAAGTGGAAGTGTTAGAAAGCAATTTTAGGTTTGGGGAAGTCAATCATGAAGATGAGTAACTCGGCACCATTCACATAGCCAGGTGTTTGTGTCTTGCCAAAGTCGGATTGAGCGATATTCCTAACGGGTCATGGTATGTGCATCAAGGGTTTGATGCATCTCGAGAAATTGATGATTGCAGATTTCCTAGGCTTCGGTTATTGTGCACCTCTGTCCATGCATCCCAAAAAGTAAAGTAAAAAGAAAAAAAGTTTGAAATAAGCAAAGCTTATTGGTGGAAGATGTTGCAAGTCAAAGTGAAAGTGAAGTTTATCCTTTTCCCGGATTCTAGCACCACATTACCTTACACACATCCCTACCCTACACGTTTCTTGACCTTTCTTTTGGGAAGCCCTTGAGACCTTGAGCTTGTTGATTGACTTAGCGGTTTAAACTGGATTATACATGATTAATTTTGATAATTATGATTTATTATGCATTCTATGATTTTATGCAAAGATGAACAACTTTCCTATATTTATAAAAGGTTTCGAGCATATTGAGTTTTTAAATTCCATGAAGTATTCTCTTAGAGTGATCTATGATAGTTGCACACCATAAAATGTTTTTGAAAGACTTTTTCATTGATTTTCATGACTTATAATCCATTCTATCTTGACTTCTATATGAGGAACTTGCTTGGGGACAAGCAAGGGCTAAGTATGGGGTATTTTGATAGCATGAATTATAGTCTATATTTTGGGGTTTGTTTGGACGTTTTATCTTTCATAATCTGCATGTTTGTATGTATATTATGTGATTTTACTACCATTTGATCTACCTTTGCGAGAATCGAGGTCTACACCTAGTTTTGTTATAATCGTAGGTAAAATGGCACGTTTCGCATCAAAAAGGAGCAAAAGGAGTCATGAGTCATTTGGAGCTACATCCAGGGAGCATAGCCATGGATTAAAGATTTACTTTGGACCAGTTTTGAGAGATTTCACATTCAGTTGTGACTCACCTCGGTTGACCAGAGATTCATCTCGACCGAGGTGATCCAGAGACGCCGACTCGACCGAGGCGAACACCTAGGACGCGGCGAGAATATTTTATTCTTGGCTAAGATCTTTTAAAATTGGAAAGTGATCTTATATTTTTGGGCTTGGCTCTTGGAAGGAAGGAGATATGCAGAATCATATATTTTACCTATATTTGTGGGAAAATATCTTTTTAAGATTTATTATCTTTGGAGGGTTATTTTCCTATAAAAAGGGTTGGATTTCCACAAATCCGACATCTCGCATACAGCCCGCTTACACCGAAAAATCACACAGCGGCAGCAGCCTACTCCAGTTGGGAGAGATTCGAAGAACCTTTTTGAAGGTTGAAGGAAGATTGAAGTCTATAGCTTTTATAGCTTTTTGGAGGGTTTTGTAAGATTGTCTTCAATTCCCTCACTTGTTGTCTTGTCTTGTTGGATTGCTATCCAAGGAACGCTTTTGGTTGTGATATTTGATTCAGTTATTGAATTCTTTTCATTAAATTCTTCTTGTTCAAATATTCACTTTCTTCCCATATACTTTAATACTTTCATAATGATGATGAGGGGCTAAATTTCCTTGTGCGATTCTAGGGTGATTGGCTGAAGGTTGTGGGAAAAACAATGATAGAATAATCTTAGATTCCAGTAGGATCCTGAGAGTTCGAGTCTTTATCCTTAACCCTAAGCATCTCGCTCAGTCGATGAACATCTCGGCCGGGGTGGAAACTGGCTGACCGAGGTGACTTATCTGATCCGTAACTGAGAGTTAAGTGTTAGAGTTTGCCAAATCCTATTCTTATTACACCTTCCCTGGTTCAAAGCAAGCTTAGGATGAGACTTACCCGGTAATTCCTTAGTTTGTATACCAACGATCATAAGTGTAGGTAATAAAGGTTTATCCTTTATTGGGGTTTGAGTGTGCTTCAATCCCATCTTTGTGAGTTAGCCTGAGACTTATCCGGTAAAGGTTGATTCTATTCCCTTAAATGGTGTGTTAGTTTGAGGTAATAGTTCTTTATCTTGATTCCTAGAGACTTACCCGGTAATAGGAGTTACGGTTTAGGATTAGTGAGTAGTGAGACTTACCCGGTGATCTATTCCACTTTAGTAACACCTTCCCCACGCAAAAATCTCAGCTTTGTCCGCTTATCTATAGATCTTGAGTTGGAACAACAACTAGATGCTTTAATCCCTAGAATTGCATGTTTGTTTTATTGACTTCTTATTCATCTTTGATTGTGTTAATTGCTCTTGTGGTTGGTATTCACGAAGCTTACCGTTATTGACTTTGTTTCACCGAGTCCCTGTGATCGACCCCTGGAATTTTCTTGCTTTTTACTACGATTGACCCGTACACTGCGGGTTCGCATCCTTGTTTTAAGCTTAAGTCTAGGGTTATAAATTTAAAGCTTGCACACACCGTTTGGAGCGAACAAGTTTTTGGCGCCATTGACGGGGACTTGGTCAAGACCGAGCCGGTTGCGGTTTGCTTTCGGGGCACTTGCCCCTGTTGCTACTAACTACTCTTTCTATGAGTTTTGTAGTTTTCAGGATTTCCAATGACTACATTTGATCCAGCCTGGATAGCAAGACAAAGTGCTAGGGCGGACCATTATGAATACTTGGAGGAGAAGCCTAGTCGCCCTTCCTTGCTCCAGATTCACGCAGCGAGCCACTCCAGTTGTTGCCCACATTCTGCACTCGAGACTCCTTCGACACGTCCAACCACACAGCAAGCCATGAGAGCACTCGCAGCATAGCGTCTGACTTCAGCGGATCTTCAAACCGCAACTGTAGGCCTCTCGAGTCTCTGTTGATCAGTAGGGTTGGCTGTTAGGCACCTTCAGTACACCACAGGTGCATCCTGAGGCCAAAGCAACCTTCCGTCTTCTTCCTCGTACTCATGAGTTAGGCGAGTCTCATTTGTCCGGTAAAACCTCACCTCCCTTCTATGTGTTGCACTCTCTATATATATGTTCTGATGTGAGCCATTTGAATCCTAGAACCTTTCATAATAGCCATGGAAGATAGCTAGAAGAGCTGGGAATTTTCTGAGTTTTCGGAGGTGACGAGCAGTCTACTTGGAGTCACGATATGGGTAAGTTAGACTCCTCCTTTTTGGCTGGTTTTCGGATATGTCATAGACAGTAGTACATAGTATAACATACTAAAATTTGGGAAGAATCGGAGTTACGTTTTGAGAGTTATTGTGTTCCAAAGTTGATGCCTCATGCAGTTTTTATATATGTGCTGAGTGTTGGGGAAAACAGCAAGTGATGCTGTTTTGTGAGATGGTTTTGAATAAGCTCTTGATCTCTTTTGGGCTTGAATTTTGGATATGATATGTTTGACATATTGTTGTAGAACATATTAAAATTTTAGAAGAATCCAGCGAGTGGTTTGGGAATTACGAATTTTCAAAGATTGAGTCGTAAGCAGTTTTTCTGTTGTGCTGAAATTCGGTTTTGTGAGATAGTTTTAAACAGGATTTTGATCTCCTTTGCAGCTGAATTTTGGATATATTATAGATAAGATTTTATAGTAGAACATATCAAAATTTGGGATAAATCCAGCGAGTAGTTTAGGAGTTATGGTTTTTCAAAGTTAAGAAAGTGTGCTGTTTGTTAAGAGTTGTAACCAACTTTAGGAATTTTTGTAGAAACGATGTTTTAATAGTTTTAAGAAATTCTTTCTCCTATGAGTAGATGGGATATCATATATGATCTAGGGAATTATTTCGGAATTTTATAAGATTATTCGAATTTTATATTTGAAGCTGTAGTTGGTTTTTAGTGACTTTTCGGGAAATAAAAAATGGGTAGTTTTTCTAGTTGTTACCTAAAATCATCTTAGAGAGTAGAATATGGTTAGTTAGTCTCATATAAGAGTTTAAACATAAATTATGAAATTTTTGGAAGTTTCGGGACCAAGGGTAAAATAGTCATTTTACCATAAATTAACATTGTAATCAAATCCGTTCTATTAAGACCTACTATCTTAGAAGTCTTAGACTTCTAATTACCTAGAAAGTGTGCTGACACACTTGCCTCCTTTGACAGGCTACTAAATTCCTACATTTACCAATGAGTGGTGATTAAGAGAGTCAAAATTTGATTCTGGTAAGTCCACGGACTTACTTAGCTGGCTTTCTTGTATGAGTGTAATGTGTATGAGTGATGTTTGCTAGCTATGATAAACAATGAAACTGGATTAGGCCAACTTTATTATTTACGTAATTGACCCAAGTGTATGATAACGGGTCGTGACATCATCTGCCTAAAACTTGCGAGAGTCTAGGAGGTTCCTTGCGACCAGCCCAGTCCGGTAGACGGTCAGATGCATTACTACCATTCCGCGTTGGTAAACGGGGACAGGGGCGAGGTTTGGGAATCCCTCGTGTCACAAAATAAGTATCATTAGTAATGACCTATCACCTAATTAAAGATGATAAAAGGATTGAGTGTTGCATGTTGATTTTGTATGTTGTGTGTATGTGCTTTTACCTTTATACTTATACATAGAATGTTAGCTAACGGTTTTATACCGCTTGTAGATGTCTTGCAGGTTAATACAATTGTAGAGAGATCCGGAGGGAATGGTCAGTCGGGTCCACGTACTCATTTAGTTGGGGACGGGGATGTCTTTTGTTCTTCATATGTGTCGTTTAGTACCTTTACTTTGTAAGGCTGATACATATTCTTCATGTATATATTGTTTAAAGTTTTCAAATGTTTTAAATACTTTTGTGCCTTGTTGTAAGATCCTAGTGAAATTGTTGTCAAACTAAGGTCGGGACCCATTGTGAGGTCCTAACCAGTAGCTCCCCGAGTTCTCAAAATTTGGGGTGTTACAATTAAGGAACCTGTGCTTGTGAGAATCGTGTGGTGGACTCAAGAGCCCAGGGTAACCCCATTTATAAAAGAACATAGGTCATCAACACAAACGGTCCTTGTAAGGGGACTACAATTGGGAGGTAATTAAAAATCATCGGTATTACAAGACGCTTACCATCTATCGTGGAGTGTTAGAAACGACTTTTGACGTCAGGCGAATGGCACAATAAGACTTGAGAAAGATAGTGTCCCAAAGGAAGTAGAAGAGGGAAAGATAAGACGAACTAAAGAAGGATGAAAGTATTAATCTAGTAGGTGGTATGCACCAAAGGTTTAATATCAGTAGAGGTATGAAATGGCGATAAGTCAATTATAGACTATCCGATGTCAACCAAGGACGTGCAAGTATTGTTTAGTATTGACGAGTTATGTGCCGTTAAGAAGAGATAATTGCGACGGTGGATCTATGGAGTAGCTTTACCGACGCCTTGGAGGATTTCCTCAAGTAGGCAACGTCAACCGTCTGGGATGAGCAGAAGGTATCGAGAGGATTGCGTTAAAGGTTATTTCTTGTCTGGTTAAGACCAAACTCTAGTCGAGTCAAGGAGTTTGGATCGGTGTTGCAAGAATTAAGGAAGTAAACGGAAGATGGTTGCTTTCCAATAATGATTTTATTTCAGGAAAACAAGTAAGGAAAGTACTTGGTACTTCATCCGGTTAATCATTTTGGACTCGCAGAACACCTCCTTATGATTAAGGGGTGACAACAAAATAATCAGAGTAGTGTAGCTGAAGCGTGGTGGGTCCTAACCCACAGAGCAAGAAGCTCAATGGTACTGATGGATGTCGTGTCGAGTTTAAGATGGTGATAGTTGGTGAAATGCATTCTAGTTGGAAGGAACGTGAGATAGGCCATGTGAAGTGACTAGAAATGTCGTACGGAAACTTATGAGCATGTAGAGGTAATAGAAGGAGACTGGTACACTTTTATGGATCCGAGTGAAGAGTGATGGCTTTGTACATGTTGCCATGCAAGTAGTTTTGGAATTGTATATCCCTACCGGAGTACGTTAGAGTGATTTCGGACATGGGATCACTTTGTGTCTAATACCGTCATTTCGGACATATTCTATTTTACTTAAGATCTTGGAAAATGCGTGAGAAACCTAAGTTTGAGCTAACGATGTATTAGAGATCTGTAAATAATATAACAATGCCAAGTGAACAAAGAGGATGACCACTAGATTTGATTCTTAGTTGCCCCGAGTGTAGACCAGAAAAGGGTAAAGGTGACGATTCCTTACCGGAGGAATAAGACGACTTAGTTATATTAAAAGACAAGACCAAGTGGGTCGTGCTGCGAAGAGCATTGGGTACTTGGTATGTGTTGGTGGATGTCTAAGACCTTTGGCTTGAGTGTGTAGTCAGAACCTTTTCAGCAGGCTGGAAGCAAGTGGTCATAACGAAGGGAAGGAAGTTGAATAGATTATTTTCCGTAGGGTCATCAAAGGATCTGGAAGTGAGTTGTGTAAGGCAACCATTGAAAGTTTTAAAGAGGTTTAAAAGTGATTGATGGACTAATATTCCTCACCCTATTGGAGAGTGCAGCTTCAGTTTTCCACGGAGACTAAGTCTGGGAACTGAGTTTGAGATTTTCAGTTGGAGAAATACATACCAGACACGAGTTAGGTCATCAGATTAGAAGATCAGACAGTTGAGCCGGATGATATCGGTGAGATACCCGGTAACCACTCTAGAACGTGGTAGCAGATGCTTGTGATCTAAGTACCTGAAAAGATTAAAGATTTAGTGGTTTTAGGAAAAGTTGATAAGGCTACCTAAGATATGCGGGATAATAAGAGACGTAACCTTTCAAAGACCTATGTAGCGATAGTTGCAACCTTGGGAGTGACTAGTTAGGGTTTGACCTTGTATGTGTGATATTGTTTGACTGCTTGTTTATTTCATGATTGAGTATTAGTCAGTGATGTGTTCTTTTGGTAACCTTGATGTGCGGGATACTTAGATGTGGAAACGACGAGACTTTTGTATAGCGATCAAACACACCCATTCGGTGCCTTAAAGGCCGATCAGGATTGTCTTACCCTAAGTTTCGGGACAAAACTTATTTTGAGGGGGATCTGATGTAACGACCGAATTTTTTCGTTACGTTTTGATAGGGTTACAGGAGTTTAGAAAACAAAATTAAAATTTAGTGAGACTACGATATACAAGTTTATTTATGGAAGTTGCTTAATTAAGTACCTTGTTCTATGTTTCGGGACGAAACTTACTTTAAGGGGGTACTGATGTAATATCCGGAATTTTTATTCCGTTTAATTCTGAATCAAATCGGACTTCGAACCGTTGACGGTTTCCCATTCTATCTAGTATTTCTTTCTTCATAAATTTTATTATTTTATGTAGAATTTAATTCACATAAAATGATAAAATTATATCAAGCTCTAATTCTTATAATTATTTATTATTTTATGTAGAATTTAATTCACATAAAATGATAGATTTATATCAAACCCTAGTTATTATAATTCTTTCGTATCGATGACTTTAGACGAGATCATGACAAGTTGTGACGAGATCATGACTAAGCTAACACGACACCATGACAAAGCCCGACAAATCTGTGACAAACTCATTCATGGGCCTGACAAGGCCATGACGAGTTTTGACAGATTTTGACAAACAACTCAGCCCACTCTTATTTTTACCTTGTTTCAGCCCACCTCTTTTACTTACCTTGCTCCCGCCCACACCAACTTCTGTTGCCAACAGCCACACCTTCAGCAGCCCGGATCTTCAGCCACCTAGTGATGCCTGCTGCAGCCAAGAGATACAATGTTTCCAGCCTAGAACACAATCATGTTGCGGGCCTGTTGCTCCTTGTCTTGCAGCCCAGGAAGCACAGCAGTTCCCTCCTATCTCCTGCGTATTAGCAGCCAGCGTTACCCCTTCCTCATATTACGTAACAGCTGCTGATTTATAGGAAAGAGATCTTCTGTAACAACTCTTGAATTCACGCTAAAGAGAGAGTAAACTCAGCAGTAGCCACTTCCCATCTTTCCCGTCTACGTTCAACTCTTCCTCCCATACGCAACAGCGGGTGACTCCTCCTCCTGAAATCACGCTACATCTGTTGCCAAGGATGTCCAGATTCATCTTCTGTCGACCGCTGCTCCTTCCTTTTGCTACAGAACCCCCATCGCGCTACACACATACACGATTGCTACAGATCGCTTTAGGCCTAGTTGCAGGCAGCAACATCCCTCTCCTCGCTTTTGTCGAGCCAGCAGTGCAGGCGTACCCTCCTCTCCAGTTGCCTTCCAGCCCCTGGAGTCGTGCACAGCAGCTTCCTATCGGACCTCTTCAGTTTCCGACAAAGCTATGAACGCGAGAGCCGTCCTCATTCTTCATGCCTTCGAGTTTGGAGCCGGGTAAGACCTACATCTACCTCCTTACTTCCCCTCCATGTTTACGTGTCAATGGGTGCCTCGAAACCATCTTTAAACCCATACATTTCAGCCAAAGGAGCAACTTCAGAGAGCTGTTACATCTCTCAGTTTTCTGAGTTTTCGGAAGTGACGAGCAGTCAACTTCGGGTCCAATTTGGGTAAGCTAGACTACTGCTTTTTGGCTGGTTTTCGGATATGTCATAGACAGTAGTACATAGTATAACATACTAAAATTTGGGAAGAATCGGAGTTACGGTTTGAGAGTAATTGTGTTCCAAAGTTGACGCCTCATGCAGTTTTGATATATGTGCTGAGTGTAGGGGAAAACAGCAATTGATGCTGTTTTGTGAGATGGTTTTGAATAAGCTCTTGATCTCCGTTGGGCTTGAATTTTGGATATGATATGGTTGACATATTGTTATAGAACATATTACAATTTGAGAGGAATCCAGCGAGTGGTTTGGATTTATGATTTTTCAAAGATTGAGTCGTAAGCAGTTTTTCTGTTGTGCTGAAATTCGGTTTTGTGAGATAGTTTTAAATAGGATTTTGATCTCCTTTGCGGCTGAATTTTGGATATACTATAGATACGATTTTATAGTAGAACATATCAAAATTTGGGATAAATCCAGCGAGTAGTTTAGGAGTTATGATTTTTCAAAGTTAAGACAATGTGTTGTTTGTTAAGTGTTGTAACCAACTTTAGAAATTTTTGTGGAAGTGATACTTTAACAGTTTTAAGAAATTCTTTCTCCTATGTGTAGAATGGATATCATAGATGATCTAGATAATTATTTCGGAATTTTTATAAGTTTATTCGAATTTCATATTTGAAGCTGAAGTTGGACCTTAACGATCTTTCGGAAAATAGGAAAATAGGTAAATTGCCAGTTTGTAACCAAACTCATCTTTAGGAGTTAGAATAGGACTTTTTAGTCTCAAATAAGAGTTTATGCATGGTATATGGAATTTTTGGAAGTTTAGGGACCAAGGGTAAAATAGTCATTTTACCATAAATTGGTACTGTATTACATTCTGTTCTAGTAGGATCTACTGTCTTAGAAGTCTTAGACTTCTAATTACCTAGAAAGCGTGCTGACACACTTGTCTCCTTTGACAGGCAACCGAGTTATACAGTTATAGATTGAGTTGTGATTAAGAGAGGCGAGATTTGATTCTAGTAAGTCCACGGACTTACTTAGCTGGCTTTCTTGTATGAGTGTAATGTGTATGAGTGGTGTTTGCTAGTTATGATAAACAACGAAACCGGATTAGGCCGACTTTATTATTTATGTAAGTGACCCAAGTGTATGATAACGGGTCGTGACATCATCTGCCTAGCTCTTGCGAGAGTCTTGGAGGTTCCCTGCGATCAGCCCAATTCGGTAGGTCAGATGCATTAGTACCTTTCCGCGTTGGTAAATGGGGACAGGGGCGAGGTTTGGGAATCCCTCGTGTCACAAAATAAGTATCATTAGTAATGACCTATCACCTAATTAAAGATAATAAAAGGATTGAGTGTTGCATGTTGATTGTGTACGATGTGTGATTGTGCTTTTACCTTTATACTTATGCATAGAATGTTAGCTAAAGGTTTTATACCGCTTGTAGATGCCTTGCAGGTTAACACAGTTGTAGAGAGATCCGGAGGAAATGGTCAGCCGGGTCCACGTACTCATTTAGTTGGGGATGGGGATGTCTTCTATTCTTCATATGCATCATTTTAGTAGTGTTTCTTGTAAGGTTGATACATATTCTCCATGTATATATTGTTTACAGTTTTCAAATATTTTAAATACTTTTGTGCCTTGTTGTAAGATCCAAGTAAAATTGTTGTCAAACTATGGTCGGGACCTATTGTGAGGTCCTAACCACTAGCTCCCCGAGTTCTCAGAATTTGGGGTGTTGCAATATGGTATCAGAGCACTGGGTTGGCAACAATGTCACTTGAAATCTTTTGAAAGACCAAATGTATAAAATAACTAGAACCCGAAAGGGGTCTAAAGTTTTCAAAAACGGATTTCTGTTTTTACACACACGCACAGTCGGGTTGTTGGGTTAGTAGTACGTCGGACCACCATCGCTCTCCGTGGATCTCTGCAACTTGGATCGATAGGGGTGAGTATATAGACTTTTTATGAGGTTTACTAATATATGTTATATACAAGTGTATGCGTAGCTTGTTAATACCCTAAAGGATACTTTATATCCTTTAGTCGTGATATCACGAAGAGATTATCGCCTCATGATAAATTAGTAGCGGACTTGAAGAGTCTCCAAAACGAGGCAATGGAATCAGACCTTGGATTGAGTATTTTACTCGGGTGGGCCGCTCGGTGATCGGTACAAATCATCCAGAGAACAAGTGAGCAAGGAAGTAAAGTTGTGAAGATAATTTTTACCACAAGCACAATCAGATGAGGAAGAAATCGCTGGGCCAGTTCAGTTAGAAGGAATAAAAGGTTGTACATGGAACTCGGGCATACGAGGCCGAGAGACGGAATTAGAAGAACCATGCAAGAGACTACAATAGTGCGGAGTAGAGATAACAATATTGGAACGGGACAAGTAGAATTGAGTACAACCAAGATTGCGGAATCAAGGACATTATAATCGAGGCGGATGCCGCATAGACCATTGTGGGCATGAGAAATGAAAAGAGACAAAGTGTCAATCCGGGTGTGAGAATCTAAGGTGCACGGAATGAAGACTTACAATTGAGTGTAAAAGCGAAAAGGCAGACCCCACAAGCGTGGAGGGTTTTGACCTCCTCAGAGATATAAGAAGTTGGAAAGAAACCGCGACGCCAATATCCAAAGAATGGAAGCCGGTAGCAGGCAACGGAGTTTCAGGAAGGCGATATTACCACCAACACCAGTGAAGAAATCTGTATGAGAGAACGGCCTTGCTATACTCGAGAGTCTAGGGTAACCCGAATTATCACGGGACCTAAGCCATAAACACAGATGGTCCATGCAAAAGGAATTGCAAGTGGATGATCATTACGGCCATAAGAATTTCAAAGACGCTTGCAAGCTATCGTGGAAACTTGAAACAACTATTTATGCCGGATGAATGAGATAAGCGGACTAGAGAAATAGAGTTAGCCAATAGAAGCGGAAGGGAGGAAGGTAGAACGAACTAAAGAAGTATAAAAGGATTGTGGTGAGCAACTGTTTACCTACTAGCTAAGGAAATTTTGACAGATCACAATTAACACGGAATGGAGACTTACAACTTAATGTAAGAGCGAAGGGTAGACTTCAGAAGCCTGGAGACGTTTTGTCTTCTTTAAAGATAAGAATTTTAAGAGGAATCACAACGCCAGTATCGAAAGGATCAAAGCCCTGTAACATAGTCAACAGAGATTTGAGAGGAAATATTACAAACAACGCCGATTAATGTAACGACCAGTTTTTTTTCCGTTACGCTTTGATAGAGTTAGAGAAGTTTAGGAAACGAATAAAAATTTAGTGAGACTAGGACAGACCAGTTTAATTATGGAAGTCGTTTAATTAAGTACCTTGTCCTAAGTTTCGGGACGAAACTTATTTTAAGGGGGTATTGATGTAATATCCGGAATTTTTATTCCGTCTAATTCCGCCGTTGACGGTTTCCCCTTTCTATCTAGTATCTCTTCCTTCACAAATTTCATTATTTTATGTAGAATTTAATTCACATAAAATGATAAAATTATATCAAGCTCTAATCCTTATAATTATCTATTATTTTACTTAGAATTTTATTCACATAAAATGATAGATTTATACTAAACCCTAGTTATTATAATTCATTATTTTATGTAGAATTTAATTCACATAAAATGATAAAGTTATATCAAGCTTAAATCCTTATAATTATCTATTATTTTATGTAGAATTTTATTCACATAAAATGATAGATTTATATCAAACCCTAGTTATTACAATTCATTCTTACCGATGACTTTAGACGAGTTTTGACAAGCTGTGACGAGACCATGACTAAGCTGAGACAAGGCCATGACAAAGCCTGACAAATCTGTGACAAACTCATTCATGGGCCTGACAAGGCCATGACGAGTTTTGACAGATTTTTGACAAGAAAAACAGCCCATCTTTCTTACCTTAATTTCAGCCCAGCTTGACTTCGAGCTCAGCCTGCAACAGTCCAGGAGAGGCTGGTTACGAGCCCATTAACAGCCCTCCAGCCCAGCACGTTCAGCCCTCTCCAGCCCAGCATCTTGCGTAGCCCACAGCAGCCCCAACATCCTTTGCAGTCCAGCCAGGAGCAGCCCAAGGAAGGCACACCAAAACGCCAGCCGCTCCTTTTCCCATCTGCTTGTAACAGCTGCATAAATGAGATAATTAAGGAGCTGTAACAGCCCTATAATCACGCCAGAAGAGAGGTAAACTACAACGCCTCCTTGATCCAGATTTACGCCAGAAGAGAGGAAAACTACAACGCTTTTCTGTGCTCCAGATTCACGCCAGAAGCAAGGGAACTACAACATCCCAGTCGTCCTTTATGTGCTCCAGATTCACGCCAGAAGCGAGGGAACTACAGAAGCCTAGTCGCCCTTCCTTGCTCTAGATTCACGCAGCGAGCCACTCCTGTTGTTGCCCACATTCTGCACTCGAGACTCCTTCGACACGTCCAACCACACAGCAAGCCATGAGAGCACTCGCAGCATAGCGTCTGACTTCAGCGGATCTTCAAACCGCAACTGTAGGCCTATCGAGTCTCAGCTGATCAGTAGGGTTGTCTGTTAGGCACCTTCAGTACACCACAGGTGCATCCTGAGGCCAAAGCAACCTTCCGTCTTCTTCCTCGTACTCATGAGTTAGGCGAGTCTCATTTGTCCGGTAACACCTCACCTCCCTTCTATGTGTTGCACTCTCTATATATATGTTCTGATGTGAGCCATTTGAATCCTAGAACCTTTCATAATAGCCATGGAAGATAGCTAGAAGAGCTGGGAATTTTCTGAGTTTTCGGAGGTGACGAACAGTCTACTTGGAGTCACGATATGGGTAAGTTAGACTCCTCCTTTTTGGCTGGTTTTCGGATATGTCATAGACAGTAGTACATAGTATAACATACTAAAATTTGGGAAGAATCGGAGTTACGTTTTGAGACTTATTGTGTTCCAAAGTTGATGTCTCATGCAGTTTTTATATATGTGCTGAGTGTTGGGGAAAACAGCAAGTGATGCTGTTTTGTGAGATGGTTTTGAATAAGCTCTTGATCTCTGTTGGGCTTGAATTTTGGATATGATATGGTTGACATATTGTTGTAGAACATATTAAAATTTGAGAGGAATCCAGCGAGTTGTTTGGAAATTATGAATTTTCAAAGATTGAGTCGTAAGCAGTTTTTCTGTTGTGCTGAAATTCGGTTTTGTGAGATAGTTTTAAACAGGATTTTGATCTCCTTTGCAGCTGAATTTTGGATATATTATAGATAATATTTTATAGTAGAACATATCAAAATTTGGGATAAATCCAGCGAGTAGTTTAGGAGTTATGGTTTTTCAAAGTTAAGACAGTGTGTTGTTTGTTAAGTGTTGTAACCAACTTTAGGAATTTTTGTAGAAACGATGTATTAATAGTTTTAAGAAATTCTTTCTCCTATGAGTAGATGGGATATCATATATGATCTAGGAAATTATTTCGGAATTTTTATAAGATTATTCGAATTTTATATTTGAAGCTGTAGTTGGACTTTAGTGACTTTTCGGGAAATAGAAAATGGGTAGTTTTTCTAGTTGTTACCTAAAATCATCTTAGAGAGTAGAATATGGTTAGTTAGTCTCAAATAAGAGTTTAAACATAAATTATGATATTTTTGGAAGTTTCGGGACCAAGGGTAAAATAGTCATTTCACCATAAATTAACACTGTAATCAATTCCGTTCTATTAAGACCTACTATCTTAGAAGTCTTAGACTTCTAATTACCTAGAAAGTGTGTTGACACACTTGCTTCCTTTGACAGGCTACTGAATTCCTACAGTTACCAATGAGTGGTGATTAAGAGAGTCGAAATTTGATTCTGGTAAGTCCACGGACTTACTTAGCTGGCTTTCTTGTATGAGTGTAATGTGTATGAGTGGTGTTTGCTAGTTATGATAAACAATGAAACCGGATTAGGCCGACTTTATTATTTACGTAATTGACCCAAGTGTATGATAACGGGTCGTGACATCATCTGCGTAGCTCTTGCGAGAGTCTAGGAGGTTCCCTGCGACCAGCCCAGTCCGGTAGACGGTCAGATGCATTACTACCATTCCGCGTTGGTAAACGGGGACAGGGGCGAGGTTTGGGAATCCCTCGTGTCACAAAATTAGTATCATTAGTAATGACCTATCACCTAATTAAAGATAATAAAAGGATTGAGTGTTGCATGTTGATTTTGTATGTTGTGTGTATGTGCTTTTACCTTTATACTTATGCATAGAATGTTAGCTAACCGTTTTATACCGCTTGTAGATGTCTTGCAGGTTAATACAGTTGTAGAGAGATCCAGAGGGAATGGTCAGCCGGGTCCACGTACTCATTTAGTTGGGGACGGGGATGTCTTTTGTTCTTCATATGTGTCGTTTAGTACCTTTACTTTGTAAGGCTGATACATATTCTTCATGTATATATTGTTTAAAGTTTTCAAATGTTTTAAATACTTTTGTGCCTTGTTGTAAGATCCTAGTGAAATTGTTGTCAAACTAAGGTCGGAACCCATTGTGAGGTCCTAACCAGTAGCTCCCCGAGTTCTCAAAATTTGGGGTGTTACAATTAAGGAACCTGTGCTTGTGAGAATCGTGTGGTGGACTCCAGAGCCCAGGGTAATCCCATTTATAAAAGAACATAGGTCATCAACACAAACGGTCCTTGTAAGGGGACTACAATTGGGAGGTAATTAAAAATCATCGGTATTACAAGACGCTTACCATCTATCGTGGAGTGTTAGGAACGACTTTTGACGTCAGGCGAATGGCACAATAAGACTTGAGAAAGATAGTGTCCCAAAGGAAGTAGAAGAGGGAAAGATAAGACGAACTAAAGAAGGATGAAAGTATTAATCTAGTAGGTGGTATGCACCAAAGGTTTAATATCAGTAGAGGTATGAAATGGCGATAAGTCAATTATAGACTATCCGATGTCAACAAAGGACGTGCAAGTATTGTTTAGTATTGACGAGTTATGTGCCGTTAAGAAGAGATAATTGCGACGGTGGATCTATGGAGTAGCTTTACCGACGCCTTGGAGGATTTCCTCAAGTAGGCAACGTCAACCGTCTGGGATGAGCAAAAGGTATCGAGAGGATTGCGTTAAAGGTTATTTCTTGTCTGGTTAAGACCAAACTCTGGTCGAGTCAAGGAGTTTGGATCGGTGTTGCAAGAATTAAGGAAGTAAACGGAAGATGGTTGCTTTCCAATAATGATTTTATTTCAGGAAAACAAGTAAGGAAAGTACTTGGTACTTCATCCGGTTAATCATTTTGGACTCACAGAACACCTCCTTATGATTAAGGGGTGACAACAAAATAATCAGAGTAGTGTAGCTGAAGCGTGGTGGGTCCTAACCCACAGAGCAAGAAGCTCAATGGTACTGATGGATGTCGTGTCGAGTTTAAGATGGTGATAGTTGGTGAAATGCATTCTAGTTGGAAGGAACGTGAGATAGGCCATGTGAAGTGACTAGAAATGTCGTACGGAAACTTATGAGCATGTAGAGGTAATAGAAGGAGACTGGTACACTTTTATGGATCCGAGTGAAGAGTGATGGCTTTGTACATGTTGCCATGCAAGTAGTTTTGGAATTGTATATCCCTAACGGAGTACGTTAGAGTGATTTCGGACATGGGATCACTTTGTGTCTAATGCCGTCATTCCGGACATATTCTATTTTACTTAAGATCTTGGAAAATGCGTGAGAAACCTAAGTTTGAGCTAACGATGTATTAGAGATCTGTAAATAATATAACAATGCCAAGTGAACAAAGAGGATGACCACTAGATTTGATTCTTAGTTGCCCCGAGTGTAGACCAGAAAAGGGTAAAGGTGACGATTCCTTACCGGAGGAATAAGACGACTGAGTAATATTAAAAGACAAGACCAAGTGGGTCGTGCTGCGAAGAGCATTGGGTACTTGGTATGTGTTGGTGGATGTCTAAGACCTTTGGCTTGAGTGTGTAGTCAGAACCTTTTCAGCAGGCTGGAAGCAAGTGGTCATAATGAAGGGAAGAAAGTTGAATAGATTATTTTCCATAGGGTCATCAAAGGATCTGGAAGTGAGTTGTGTAAGGCAACCATTGAAAGTTTTAAAGCGGTTTAAAATTGATTGATGGACTAATATTCCTCACCCTATTGGAGAGTGCAGCTTCAGTTTTCCACGGAGACTAAGTCTGGGAACTGAGTTTGAGATTTTCAGTTGGAGAAATACATACCAGACACGAGTTAGGTCATCAGATTAGAAGATCAGACAGTTGAGCCGGATGATATCGGTGAGATACCCGGTAACCACTATAGAACGTGGTAGCAGATGCTTGTGATCTAAGTACCTAAAAAGATTTAAGATTTAGTGGTTTTAGGAAAAGCTGATAAGGCTACCTAAGATATGCGGGATAATAAGAGACGTAACCTTTCAAAGACCTATGTAGCGATAGTTTCAACCTTGGGAGTGACTAGTTAGGGTTTGACCTTGTATGTGTGATATTGTTTGACTGCTTGTTTATTTCATGATTGAGTATTTAGTCAGTGATGTGTTCTTTTGGTAACCTTGATGTGCGGGATACTTAGATGTGGAAACGACGAGACTTTTGTATAGCGATCAAACACACCCGTTCGGTGCCTTAATGGCCGATCAGGATTGTCTTACCCTAAGTTTCGGGAAAAAACTTATTTTGAGGGGGATCTGATGTAACGACCGA
Source organism: Fagopyrum homotropicum (assembly GCA_033239125.1). Classification (NCBI taxonomy): domain Eukaryota; kingdom Viridiplantae; phylum Streptophyta; class Magnoliopsida; order Caryophyllales; family Polygonaceae; genus Fagopyrum; species Fagopyrum homotropicum. The sequence continues at coordinate 89,089,643 of BSWB01000006.1, forward strand.
ATTTTTTCGTTACGTTTTGATAGGGTTACAGGAGTTTAGAAAACAAAATTAAAATTTAGTGAGACTAGGATATACAAGTTTTTTATGGAAGTTGCTTAATTAAGTACCTTGTTCTATGTTTCGGGACGAAACTTACTTTAAGGGGGTACTGATGTAATATCCGGAATTTTTATTCCGTTTAATTCTGAATCAAATCGGACTTCGAACCGTTGACGGTTTCCCATTCTATCTAGTATTTCTTTCTTCATAAATTTTATTATTTTATGTAGAATTTAATTCACATAAAATGATAAAATTATATCAAGCTCTAATTCTTATAATTATTTATTATTTTATGTAGAATTCATATAAAATGATAGATTTATATCAAACCCTAGTTATTATAATTCTTTCGTATCGATGACTTTAGACGAGATCATGACAAGCTGTGACGAGATCATGACTAAGCTAACACGACGCCATGACAAAGCCCGACAAATCTGTGACAAACTCATTCATGGGCCTGACAAGGCCATGACGAGTTTTGACAGATTTTGACAAACAACTCAGCCCACTCTTATTTTTACCTTGTTTCAGCCCACCTCTTTTACTTACCTTGCTCCCGCCCACACCAACTTCTGTTGCCAACAGCCACACCTTTAGCAGCCCGGATCTTCAGCCACCTAGTGATGCCTGCTGTAGCCAAGAGATACAATGTTTCCAGCCCAGAACACAATCATGTTGCGGGCCTGTTGCTCCTTGCCTTGCAGCCCAGGAAGCACATTAGTTCCCTCCTGTCTCCTACGTATTAGCAGCCAACGTTTCCCCTTCCTCATATTACGTAACAACTGCTGATTTATAGGAGAGAGATCATCTGTAACAGCTCCGGAATTCACGCTAAAGAGAGAGTAAACTCAGCAGTAGCCACTTCCCATCTTTCCCGTCTATGTTCAACTCTTCCTCCCGTACGCAACAGCCGGTGACTCCTCCTCCTGAAATCACGCTACATCTGCTGCCAAGGATGTCCACATTCATCTTCTGTCGACCGCTGCTCCTTCCTTTTGCTACAGAACCCCCATCGCGCTGCACACATACACGATTGCTACAGATCGCTTTAGGCCTAGTTGCAAGCAGCAGCAGCCCTCTCCTCGCTTTTGTCGAGCCAGCAGTGCAGGCGTACCCTCCTCTCCAGTTGCCTTCCAGCCCCTGGAGTCATGCACAACAGCTTCCTATCGGACCTCTTCAGTTTCCGACAAAGCTATGAACGCGAGAGCCATCCTCATCCTTCATGCCTTCGAGTTTGGAGCCGGGTAACACCTACATCTACCTCCCTACATCCCCTCCATGTTTACGTGTCAATGGGTGCCTCTAAACCATCTTTAAACCATACATTTCAGCCAAAGGAGCAACTTCAGAGAGCTGTTACATCTCTCAGTTTTCTGAGTTTTCGGAAGTGACGAGCAGTCAACTTCGGGTCCCATTTGGGTAAGCGAGACTACTTCTTTTTGGCTGGTTTTCGGATATGTCATAGACAGTAGTACATAGTATAACATAGTAAAATTTGGGAAGAATCGGAGTTACGGTTTGAGAGTTATTGTGTTCCAAAGTTGACGCCTCATGCAATTTTTATATATGTGCTGAGTGTTGGGGAAAACAGCAAGTGATGCTGTTTTGTGAGATGGTTTTGAATAAGCTCTTGATCTCCGTTGGGCTTCAATTTTGGATATGATATGGTTGACATATTGTTATAGAATATATTAAAATTTGAGAGGAATCCAGCGAGTGGTTTGAGATTTATGATTTTTCAAAGATGGAGTCGTAAGCAGTTTTTCTGTTGTGCTGAAATTCGGTTTTGTGAGATAGTTTTAAATAGGATTTTTTTCTCCTTTGCGGCTGAATTTGGGATATATTATAGATAAGATTTTATAGTAGAACATATAAAAATTTGGGACAAAGCCAGCGAGTAGTTTAGGAGTTATGATTTTTCAAAGTTAACACAATGTGTTGTTTGTTAAGTGTTGTAACCAACTTTAGAAATTTTTGTAGAAGTGATGCTTTAACAGTTTTAAGAAATTCTTTCTCTTATGAGTAGAATGGATATCATAGATGATCTAGATAATTATTTCGGAATTTTTATAAGTTTATTCTAATTTCATATTTGAAGCTGAAGTTGGACCTTAACGATCTTTCGAAAAATATGAAAATAGGTAAATTGCCATTTTGTAACCAAACTCATCTTTAGGAGTTAGAATAGGACTTTTTAGTCTCAAATAAGAGTTTAGGCATGATATATGAAATTTTTGGAAGTTTCGGGACCAAGGGTAAAATAGTCATTTTACCATAAATTGGTACTGTATTAAATTCTGTTCTAATAGGATCTACTATCTTAGAAGTCTTAGACTTCTAATTACCTAGAAAGCGTGCTGACACACTTGTCTCCTTTGACAGGCAACCGAGTTATACAGTTACAGATTGAGTTGTGATTAAGAGAGTCGAGATTTGATTCTGGTAAGTCCACGGACTTACTTAGCTGCCTTTCTTGTAAGAGTGTAATGTGTATGAGTGGTGTTTGCTAGTTATGATAAACAACGAGACCGGATTAGGCCGACTTTATAATTTACGTAATTGACCCAAGTGTATGATAACGGGTCGTGACATCATCTGCCTAGCTCTTGCGAGAGTCTAGGAGGTTCCCTGCGACCAACCCAGTCCGGTAGACGGTCAGATGCATTGGTACCATTCCGAATTGGTAAACGGGGACAGGGGCGAGGTTTGGGAATTCCTCGTGTCACAAAATAAGTATCATTAGTAATGACCTATCACCTAATTAAAGATAATAAAAGGATTGAGTGTTGCATGTTGATTGTGTACGATGCGTGATTGTGCTTTTACCTTTATACTTATGCACAAAATGTTAGCTAAAGGTTTTATACCGCTTGTAGATGCCTTGCAGGTTAAGACATTTGTAGAGAGATCCGGAGGAAATGGTCAGCCGGGTCCACGTACTCATTTAGTTGGGGACGGGGATGTCTTCTGTTCTTCATATGCATCATTTTAGTAGCGTTTCTTGTAAGGCTAATACATATTCTCCATGTATATATTGTTTACAGTTTTCAAATGTTTTAAATACTTTTGTGCCTTGTTGTAAGATCCAAGTAAAATTATTGTCAAACTATGGTCGGGAACCATTGTGAGGTCCTAACCATTAGCTCCCCGAGTTTTCAGAATTTTGGGTGTTACAGCACATATGTATGATCGAGACGGGAGATTACTTAAAAACTTGTAAAAGGAATGCACCGAAGTAGCAATTGCATGCTTAGAATCAACCTAGTGTAGATTCATCCATTATTGTCTTATTTGTCGCTTTAATCGTTTTCATAAGTTTTTGTGCATCAATTCAACCAACCCCCCCCCCCTTTGTGTCACTTGTCATTATAATTGATAATTGCATCTAAAACACCTTATCTCTCTTGGGTTCGACCCTTACTTAATCACTATACTTGTTCTTAGTGTTAAGTTGGGATTTACATTTGATTGGGTATAGACGACCATAGAAATACCTTCGGTCAAACTTTGGTGCCGTTGTCGTTTTATTGTTATTATTGATTATTGGTTTGAACCATTTTTATGGTTCAAATCCGTGCTACTAATTCCGGCTTTGCTTTTTTGATCCAGAAATTGAGAGGACGCACATCCGGCAACGAAGACAATAACAACTACAACAAGAGATGGCTGACCGTACTCTTCGTCAACTTACGCAACCCACTTTGGCTCAAAACCCTCTTGCGGTAGCTATACCGGCACTTGGGGAAGGAGTCAACTTTGAGCTCAAACCGGGCCTTATTCACTTACTTCCATCCTTCCAGGGGCTAAGTGGGGAAGACCCTATCAAGTACCTTGGGAAGTTCCACACCGTTTGTATGAGCATGAAGCCGGCCAACATTACTGAAGAACAGATCAAGATGAGGGCATTCGGCTTCACACTCAAGGATTCGGTAGATGATTGGTATTACCACCTTCCATCCAGGAGCATTGACACTTGGGAGAACCTTCACAAAGCATTTTTTGAGAAATACTTATGTTCGCTCCAAACGGTGTGTGCAAGCTTTAAATTTATAACCCTAGATGTAAGCTTAAAACAAGGATGCGAACCCGTAGTGTACGGGTCAATCGTAGTAAAAAGCAAGAAATTCCAGGGGTCGATCACAGGGACTTAGTGAAACAAAGCAGGAATAAGTTGTCAATGCAACTACTAACCACAAAAGCAATTAAAGCAATCAAAGATGATAATAAGGTCAATTAATGGGAATATGCAAATTCTAGGGATTAAAGCATCCAGTTGTGGTTCCAACTCAAGATCTAAAGATAAAGTGGACAAAGCTGAGATTTTGCAAGGGAAGGTGTTTCTAAAGTGGAGTAGATCACCGGGTAACTCTCACTACTCACTAATCCCAAACCGTAACTCCTATTACTGGGTAAGTCTCAAGGAATTAAGGAAAAGAACTATAACCTCAAACTAACACTCCAACTAAGGGAACAAAATCAACCTTTACCGGGTAAGTCTCAGGCTAACTCACATAGATGGGATGAAAGCACACTCAAACCCCAATAAAGGATAAACCTTTATTACCTACATTTATGATCTTGGGTAAACAAACAAAGGAATTACCGGGTAAGTCTCATTCTAGGCTTGCATTGAACTAGGAAAGGTGTAATAAGAATAGGATTTGGCAAACTCTAACACTTAACTCTCAGTTTCGGATCAGATAAGTCACCTCGGTCAGAAGAATTCCACCCCGGCCGAGATGTTCATCGACTGAGCGAGATGCTTTAGGGCTAAGGATAAAGACTCGAGCTTTCAGGATCCTATTGTGATTAAGATTATTCTATCATTATTTTTCCCACAACCTTCAGCCAATCACCCTAGAACCACACAAGGAAATTAGCCACTCATCATCATGAAAGTAATAACCAAATATAAGGGAAGAAAGAGAATAATTGAACAAGAGAACCTTAAGAGAAAGGCTTCAATAAGTGAATCAATTATCAAACAACAAGCGTTCCTTGGATCAAAATCCAATAAGACAATCAACAATGAAGGGAATCTAAGGGAATCTTACAAAACCCTTCACAAAGCTATAAAAGCTATAAACTTTCTTCCTTCAATCTTCCTTCAACCTTCAAAAAGGTTCTTCAAATCTCCCAGCTGCAGTGTGGTAAAACGGCTGTAAGCGGGGTATGCGGGGATACGGATTTGTGGAAAATCCAACCCTTTTTATAGGAAAATTACTCTCCAAAGATAAGATACCTTAGAAAGATCTTTTCCCATAAAAATAGGTAAAATATATGGGCTAAATTATCTTCTTCCTTCCAGGAATCCAGCCTAAAAATATAAGATCCTCTTTCCAAAAATAAAAGATCTCAGCCAAGAATAAAATATCCTTGCCGCGTCCAAGGTGTTCGCCTCGGTCGAGTCAGCTCCTCCGGATCACCTCGGTCGAGGTGACTCTGTAGTCAACCGAGGTGGATCACAACTGAATGTGAAATCTCTCAAATCTGGTCCAAAGTGAATCTTTAATCCAATTCCATGATTCCTGGATTCTTCCTTAAGCTCCTGAATGTAGCTCCACTGACTACTTAGCTCCTTTTGCTCCTTTTTGATGGAAAACGTGCCATTTTACCTTCGATTACAACGAAACTTGGTGTAGACCTCGATTCCTGCAAAGGTAGATGAAACGACAATATAATCACATAATATACATCCAAACATGCAGATTATTGAAGATAAAACGTCTAAACAGGCCCCAAAATATAGACAATAATTCATGCTATCAAAATACCCCATACTTAGCCCTTGCTTATCCCCAAGCAAGTTCCTAATATAAAATACAAGATACAATGGATTATTAGTCATGAAGATCAATGAAAAACTCTTTCAAAATATTTTAATTGTGTGCTACAATCATAGATCACTCTAAGAGAATACTTCATGGAATATAAAATCAAAATATGCTTAAAACATTTTATAAATATAAGAAAGTTGTTCATCTTTGCATAAAATCATAGAATGCATAATAAATCATAATTATCGAAATTAACCATGCATAATCCAGTTTAAACCACTAAGTCAATCAACAAGCTCCACGTCTCAAGGGCTTCCCAAAAGAAAGGTCAAGAAACGTGTAGGGTAGGGATGTATAGAAGGTAATGTGGTGCTAGAATCCGGGAAAAGGATATCACTTCACTTTCACTTGACTTTCAACATCATCCACCAATAAGCTTTGCTTATTTCACACTTTTCTTTTTTTTTACTTTACTTTTTGGGATGCATGGGCAGAGAGGTGCACAATAACCGAAGCCTAGGAAATCAGCAATCATCAATTTCTTGAGATGCATCAAACCCTTGATGCACATACCATGACCCGTTAGGAATATCGCTCAATCCGACTTTGGCAAGACACAAACACCTGGCTATGTGAATGGTGCCGAGTTACTCATCATCATGATTCACTTTCCCAAACCTATTTATTACTTTCTAACACTTTCACTTCCAGCCAACTTCTCAACTTTTCTTTCACTTGCTTTTCACTTGCTTGCTTCCAAATTCCCGGATACGTAAAGGAAGGCAAATATGTATATGAGGGGCTAAGCATGATCAAGAAGAAGAAGAAGAGAAAAGAATGAATTGCCTTGGTCTTTCTAGGAAGAAAGTGAGAGAACTCATAATGTAGTGTCAACCTTCAAATTCAATATAATTTTGATAAAAACAAAGTATTAAACATGCCATAAATTTCAAGCAAAGCATTTAGCAACTTAAACATATCATAAAACCTTTCAAACATATAAAGATTTCAAAACCAATCTGCAGACAAAATCTTCACTGAGGTCATATCCAGATAAGAAGCACAAAAATCGTTTTCGAAAAATTCCTTTCAGTTAAAGCGCCTCGGTCGAGATGTTCTAGTCAACCGAGGTGAAGTACCTCGTTTGACCAGAATTACTTCGGTCGAGGTCAAATTTTTTTTTTCTTTCATGTTTTTGACGTTTTTCTCAATCAAATAACATGTATGCATGCATGTAATCTCAGATAGAGCAAAATAAAAGATAAATATCCATCAAAGTAGCATACAATCATCCATAGTCAAGTAATACATCAAATACCCCATACTTGGGACACATTGTCCCAATGGGTCAAAGTAAGTCTAGAAAATAAAGTACTCACCGGACATAGCTGAGCTGCATAATAAATAAAGAAAGAAAATCCTGCAAGCTCTCAATAATCTCGATCCGGTGGTGGTGGTGGTGGCACATACGGGTGCTGAGATGGGTCGAAATAGCCCATGACATGCTGAAACTGAATCTCAGCCATCACGTGTTGGTAGTGTAGTCTCTCCTGCATCTCTCGGATCTCTAGGGACATGACAGCGTAGGAATCTAACATCTGATCCGTCAGATCATCGATCCGACGGTGAGCAAGTGGATCCCTCTGCCGGCGTACCCTACACCTAGCGGGACGTGCTGGTGCTGCAGCCGGCTCCTCCTCAGTCTCGTCATCATCCAATCGATGACCGGCGCACTAGTCCCAACTGTGTCCGTGCCCGTATCCATAGGAACACCACCATCCTCAACAACATCATCATCATCATCCCCAGCCTCGTCCTCCTCAGTTGGCCCCTGAGCTGCTGCAGCTGCCGCCTCTCTAGCATCCTCCATCAGTGGAATCCACGCAGTCTGCCAGTAGTGTGGATCAAACACGGAGAACTGAGCTGACCATCTGATCCCCTGTGGTGCAGTCGGCTCCCATGGCATCGCCACATATGGCGTTGTAAGTCCTCGGGGAACCAGTATCCTCCGAGTGATCATCTCTTGAAGTCCAAGCGGCTTGGCAGCCGCCACCATGGTACAAGCATTGAGGTCCATATCCATGTAACTCGCTATATGAGTCACAATACCTCCACAACAGATGTCGCCCTTCGCCTTTGCCTTGATCTTATGCAGATCCTCTGCCAGCATCAATCCAAAGTCCAGAACTCCTCCGGTCACCATGCAATATAAACTAAGAAGCTCGCCCTGTCTAACCTTCTGGGGCATCTCAGTACGCGCCAGAAGAGTCTCATTGAAGATCCTATGGGCCAGTGTAAAAGCAAGATGAAATATAATCCGCTCCCTGGAGTCTCCAGGTCGCCATCTGTCTGCATGCTCAACCACGTGAGCAATCTGTCCCCAGAACTCCCTAGCTACAGCTCGGGAGGGAAAATCAGCAACAGTCGGAATCGGGAAGCCAAAGATATCCCACCAGTGATCTAAGGGAACCAAATAGTTCTGGTTCATCAACCGGTACTTTACGGCACGCTCGGTAGGCAGGTAGGTAAAGGAGCTGACAAACTCCTAGGTCTGCTCTAGATAGGCCGAAGCTCTAATCTCTGTGAACTGCTCCAGCACTATAGCAGAAATCATATGCCTCAAATCATCAACAACGTGGAGGCAGTCAAAAGCTTAGATGTCCAGGAAGCGGGGTGCAATCACTGGATGGGCCGCTATGCGGTCATAATCGACCTGGTGTCTCTCGTTGATCACCGGTCTAGTACGGCGGGAGGAAGAAGAAGGAGAAGGAGAAGATCTGTCCCTCAGGACCAACTGCCTGTCAGAACTCATAATTTCTGTGACCTGTCAGACCATCTCGGTCGCCCTGACAACTCTGTAGAACACCTAGGCCGAGGCACAGGCCGACTGGAACGAGGCGAAAAACTGCTCGATCGATTCCCTCAAAAGTCCAGTTCTTTTCCCCCAAAATCACTACCAAAGGTTCCTATGGGGTACTTAATTCTTTTCTCAGCAAATGCAGGGGCAACCAAAGCCCAAATCGAAAGGAAACAGTGGAAAAAGAGGAGGGTTAGGGTTTTTTCGATTTTTACCCCGATTCGGTCGATTCGGTTCGTTATTTCTGCAGATTGGTGCTTGCAATGCGATCCTCTATCCTTTCCTCTCAGTTTAGAAGCATGAATCGTCGAAAATGAGCGAAGAATGGATAAACAAGGTGGAAAATGCGCCGCGGTCGAAAAGAGGGTAAAGAGAAGAGAGAGAAATCTTCAGCCCCTTTTATACCCTTTTCTGGAATTGCTGTCACCTCGGTCGAGATGGTCTCGACTGGACCGAGGTGTACGGACCGAGGTGAGTCTTCAGAAACCCTAATCGCCTCGGTTGCTCAAGAATCATCTCGGTCGAGGTGCTGTGACAGCAACCGAGATGTGTCTCAGTCAAACTCCGTATTCTCAAATTCTCGAACTTCTGTCCTTCTAGTTGTGCTACTTGGTTGTATTCCTTCCTTAGATGTCACCTGTTGTCTGTCTGGGACGCTAAAAACAAAACAAAGCAAAGCAAAAGCAAACTATCTAAAGCTAGACTAGAAAAGGGAAAAGAAAGCAATACCTTGGGTTGCCTCCCAAGAAGCGCTTGATTTAAGGTCGCTAGCTGGACCGTACGGCGTCTCTATGCGTGATGGGAGGAATCCTCACCCCATACTTCACCTTCATCATGGGGTGAGATAAGTAAGTCTATCAAACGCTCCAACAAGTGCAAATGCTCATCGGGGAATGAATCGTCTATGGGTGGGTTGTCCTTCTCGCTCGAAGATGGAGGTAGCCGGCTGAGGTGATCCGCAACAGAATTTTCGGATCCCTTCTTATCGCGGATCTGTAGGTCAAACTCTTGAAGCAAGAGAATCCATCGAATAATGCGTGGCTTGGCATCCTTCTTAGCAAGCAAGTAAGGAATGGCTGCATGGTCGGTGTAGACAATGACTTTTGCTCCTACTAAGTAGGAACGAAACTTCTCGAAAGCATATACAACCGCCAATAGCTCTTTCTCGGTGGTGGCGTAGTTACGCTGGGCTTCATCTAGCGTCTTGCTAGCATAGTAAATGGCGGTGGTCCGGCCATCCTTCTTTTGTCCAAGCACCGCTCCTACTGCCACATCACTAGCATCACACATGATCTCAAAGGGCTAGGTCCAATCCGAAGGTTGGATAATGGGAGCGGAGATCAATGCTTCCTTAATCTTGTAAAATGCATCAAGACACTCCTGCAAAAACTCAAAAACAACATCTTTATTCAAGAGGTTAGTTAGTGGTTTAGAAATCTTCGAGAAGTCCTTGATGAATCTCCTGTAGAAACCTTCATGCCCGAGAAAACTCCTCACACCTTTAACAGAACAAGGGGGAGGGAGTTTCTCAATAGTCTCGATCTTAGCACGATCGACCTCAATACCTCGATTAGAAACGAGGTGTCCTAGCACAATACCTTCATTAACAATAAACTGACACTTCTCCCAATTCAAAACAAGATTAGTGTCTTCACATCTTTGTAGTACTAGAGAAAGGTTAGATATGCAATCATCAAAAGAGGAACCATATACTGAAAAATCATCCATAAATACCTCCATGATCTCCTCTATATACTCGGAAAAGATAGCCATCATGCATCGTTGGAAAGTGGCGGGTGCATTGCATAATCCAAATGGCATCCTCCTATAAGCGAATGTCCCCCATGGACAAGTGAAAGTGGTCTTCTCTTGATCATCCGGATGGATAGGAATCTGGAAGAAACCACTACAGCCGTCTAAATAGCAGAAGTGTGAATGCTGGGCTAACCGTTCGAGCATTTGATCAATGAAGGGAAGTGGAAAATGGTCCTTCCGGGTGGTCACGTTCAGCTTCCTATAGTCGATGCAAACCCTCCAGCCCGTGACGGTTCTGGTTAGGATTAACTCGTTGTTCTTATTCGTCACAACGGTCATCCCTCCTTTCTTCGGAACTACATGTACTGGGCTAACCTATTTGCTGTCCGAGATAGGATATATGATACCTGCATCCAACAACTTAAGAATTTCTTTCTTCACAACCTCTTTCATGATCAGATTTAACCGTCTTTGAGGTTCCCGTGAAGTTTTATGATCGTCCTCCATTAGAATTCTATGCATGCAGAAAGAAGGCTTAATGCCAATAAGATCATCTATAGTATAACCTAAAGCCTTTTGATGCTTTCTCATGACATACATTAGTTTAGACAATTCAGATTCGGAGAGGGAAGCACTAACAATAACGGGATAAGTAGAATCCGGTCCAAGAAAGACATACCTCAAGTGACTTGGGAGTTGTTTAAGCTCCACAATTAGGGGTGCTTTTTGAGGGGGGTCCTTGCTTTCTCCTTCCAGTGGAGTAGATTGAAGAACTGGACTTTTAGAAGTCTCAGTTGACATCATCTCGCTTTCGACCTCAGTCGAGGTCCAGAGAGGTTGACCGAGATGTTCTTCAGTCACCTCGCTCGGTCCAGAAAGTGCCTCGGTCGAGGTACTGCAACTGAAACCAAAACTAGAGATCTTCTTCTCCTGGATTAGTCTTTCAGTTTTAGCTCCTGGATCTTCTTCCAGCGCTTTTAAGCTCCATATATCTGCATCACAAGAGGCATCTATACCTTCCTCCAATAAACTAAAACTAATAACTTTTTCAAGTGGATCGTTAATAAGGATAGAGCTCACCAATTCTCTTGATTCTTCTTCATCATAGATGTTGAAGATATCATCTCCTAGCTGCTCTCCCTTCATAGCCGCAAGTAATGCGAATTCTACTTCATCTCCACCAATGTTGAACTTTAACTTGGCGTTCTTACAATCCACATTGCAACCCAAAGTTGCTAGAAATGGCCTCCCGAGAATGATAGGAACAGGATAATCTGTGGGAATATCAAGCACAACAAAGTCTATAGGTAAATAGAAGTTACTTAACTTCACCGGAACGTCTTCATAAATGCCCACGGGATGGGTAATGGAGCGGTCCGCAATGTATAACCTTATCTTAACCGGCTTGGGCTCTCCAAGTCCGATCTTAACACATAGCTCCAGCGGAATGATGCTCACGCTGGCTCCTAGATCACATAAGGCTTCACAAGTCACATCCCCAACTTGAATGGGAATGCAAAACGAGCCGGGATCTCTCAGTTTTGGTGGCATCTTCGTCCTTATTGGCATTGACCGAGGCACTGGATCTGTAGTCTTCAGTCCACTCCTCGTCGTTATGGCCATAATCTGGCCCTTAGGGTTGCTTTCCGTCCTTGGTGGCAGCTTCTCTGGATCTCTTGGCGCTTCATTCACCTTATTGAAGAATTGTTGTTCTAAGGCTTTTTGTGCCTTCGAAAATGAAGTCATGGATGTCTCCATAGAGCTTAGCTTGATTAAGATGGCCTCCAGCACTTCGTCTTTCTTTTCTGGCTGGGACGAACTCAATCCTTTCTCTTGGCTCTTTAATGGAGTAGAAGAAGAAGAGGAAGAGAGGAATCATTCGAATTGGAGTTAGAATGATGGTTACCCGAATTTTGGTTGTTTGCCCTCCAATTATTGCCGTTGGATCCTCTATTGTTGTTGTAGTTGTTGTTCCGGGAACCGTTGTTTTTGTTACGGTATCCATTGTTGTTCCTTGATCCTTGATCTTCCTTCTTGGTTTAAGCAACTAAGAGTTCCTTCAATTGTTTCACGTCATTCTTCAAAGACGTGAGTTGATTGTTGTTAGGCGGAGCATCTTGAAATTTGACTCTTTTAACTCCACCTTCAGCTCCTTGGTGGGATTATTTCTCCATGTGCAAAGCTTGCTTCTCTATAAACTCCCAAGCTTCGTCAATCGGCATGTCCATAAACGTGCCGGCAGATAGTAGTTGAAGGTTGAACTGGGTGCTTCTGTCCAGTCCCTTGAAGTATATATCTCCAACAACTCTATCTTTGGAATCCCATGATGTGGGCAATCCAAAAGAATGTCTTTAAACCTCTCCCATGACTTGGACAAGCTCTCCTTGTCCTTCATGATGAATGCATTAATCTTCCCTCTCATTTCAGCGGTTTTAGAGGGGGGAAAGAATTTAGTCAAGCATTCCGTCGTCATCTCCTCCCAAGTACTAATTTTTCCTGGAGGAAGAGATTGATACCAAGTAAGAGCTCTATCTTTCAAAGAGAAGTAGAAAGGCCTTATCTTGTAGTTGTTGTTTTCTTGCCCTGAAGGTCTCAAGGTCTCCATCAAGATCTCATAGTTTTGTAGATGTTGATGTGGAGATTCTCTCTCTAGCCCTCCAAACTGGCATTGGCGAATCATGGAAAGAACTTGCGGTCGAAGCTCAAAATCATGGTCCGCTGGATCACCTAGGTCGACTCCTGGACGCCTCAGTTGTTGATTAGGGTCCATCCTCTGCCCCAGGGTTTGTGGGATACCTACAAAAAGAACATCTCGTACTGGCATCCGAGGTGGAAGTATCTCGGCCGGGGCGACAGGTAATGGATTCTGCCTCGGTCGAGGATCTGGAGTAGGGTCTTGCCTCGGTCGAGGATCTGGGTTCGGTCGAGGTAGATACTAGTCTCGTAAAGTTGCCATATTTGCTTCAATCGCTTCAGTCCTAGCGCGAGTTTCTTCCCTCTCCAGTCTCAACTCTTCTTTGCTGAGGCGTAGCTGTTCTAACGCCTTTTGTATGTCTCCTTCAATTCGGCCTCAAGATCACGATTGTCTTCGTCGGCCATCTTCGCTTCTCTTAAGCGTCTTTTGTATGTCTTTTCTGGTTTGGGATCGTAAGGAACGATTTCCTTCCCAGGGCGGGTTCTTCGCATAAACCTAAAAAGAACCTGCGGAAGTCAGTCAAGTAGAGTGGTTTGTAGAAACAGGGGCAAGTGCCCCAAAAGCAAACCGCAACCGGCTCGGTCTAGACCAAGTCCCCGGCAACGGTGCCAAAAACTTGTTCGCTCCAAACGGTGTGTGCAAGCTTTAAATTTATAACCCTAGATGTAAGCTTAAAACAAGGATGCGAACCCGTAGTGTACGGGTCAATCGTAGTAAAAAGCAAGAAATTCCAAGGGTCGATCACAAGGACTTAGTGAAACAAAGTAGGAATAAGTTGTCAATGCAACTACTAACCACAAAAGCAATTAAAGCAATCAAAGATGATAATAAGGTCAATTAATGGGAATATGCAAATTCTAGGGATTAAAGCATCCAGTTGTGGTTCCAACTCAAGATCTAAAGATAAAGTGGACAAAGATGAGATTTTGCAAGGGAAGGTGTTTCTAAAGTGGAGTAGATCACCGGGTAAGTCTCACTACTCACTAATCCCAAACCGTAACACCTATTAATTGACCTTATTATCGGGTAAGTCTCAGGCTAAGTCACATAGATGGGATGAAAGCACACTCAAACCCCAATAAAGGATAAACCTTTATTACCTACACTTATGATCTTGGGTAAACAAACAAAGGAATTACCGGGTAAGTCTCATCCTAGATTTGCATTGAACCAGGAAAGGTGTAATAAGAATAGGATTTGGCAAACTCTAACACTTAACTCTCAGTTTCGGATCAGATAAGTCACCTCGGTCAGAAGAATTCCACCCCGGCCGAGATGTTCATCGACTGAGCGAGATGCTTTAGGGCTAAGGATAAAGTCTCGAGCTTTCAGGATCCTATTGTGATTAAGATTATTCTATCATTATTTTTCCCACAACCTTCAGCCAATCACCCTAGAACCACACAAGGAAATTAGCCACTCATCATCATGAAAGTAATAATCAAATATAAGGGAAGAAAGAGAATAATTGAACAAGAGAACCTTAAGAGAAAGGCTTCAATAAGTGAATCAATTATCAAACAACAAGCGTTCCTTGGATCAAAATCCAATAAGACAATCAACAATGAAGGGAATCTAAGGGAATCTTACAAAACCCTTCACAAAGCTATAAAAGCTATAAACTTTCTTCCTTCAATCTTCCTTCAACCTTCAAAAAGGTTCTTCAAATCTCCCACCTGCAGTGTGGTAAAACGGCTGTAAGCGGGGTATGCGGGGATACAGATTTGTGGAAAATCCAACCCTTTTTATAGGAAAATTACTCTCCAAAGATAAGATACCTTAGAAAGATCTTTTCCCATAAAAATAGGTAAAATATATGGGCTAAATTATCTTCTTCCTTCCAGGAATCCAGCCTAAAAATATAAGATCCTCTTTCCAAAAATAAAAGATCTCAGCCAAGAATAAAATATGCTTGCCGCGTCCAAGGTGTTCGCCTCGGTTGAGTCAGCTCCTCCGGATTACCTCGGTCGAGGTGACTCTGTAGTCAACCGAGGTGGATCACAACTGAATGTGAAATCTCTCAAATCTGGTCCAAAGTGAATCTTTAATCCAATTCCATGATTCCTGGATTCTTCCTTAAGCTCCTGAATGTAGCTCCAATGACTCCTTAGCTCCTTTTGCTCCTTTTTGATGCAAAACGTGCCATTTTACCTACAATTACAACGAAACTTGGTGTAGACCTCGATTCCCACAAAGGTAGATGAAACGACAATATAATCACATAATATACATCCAAACATGCAGATTATTGAAGATAAAACGTCTAAACAGGCCCCAAAATATAGACAATAATTCATGCTATCAACTTCCCAGCTAAAAAGGCCAATAGCTTGAAGAAAGCTATAAGCAACATCGAGCAAGAGGCAACCGAAACTCTATACGAGTACTTCGAAAGATTTGCACGCCTCCGATCCAGCTGTCCTTTCCACGGATATTCAACTCAAGATCTAGTCTTGTACTTGTACAATGGTTTACTAGACAATGAAAGGAGGATCATTGATGCGGCTTGCGGAGGTAATATTCTTATCTCTACTCTTGACCTTGCTTTGGAAAAGATACAGGAAATAGCGGAAGGAACTCAGAACTTTGGAAGGACCCCGGCTAAGAAAGGAGTTCATGCCATGAGTTCCGGGAAGACCGAGATTTCCACCGAGCTAGCGGAATTGAAGGAAATGGTGAAGAGGCTAACACTTATGGGAACACCGCAACAACTCAAGGCTTGTGGAGTATGTGCTGACCCATATCATCCAACGGACATGTGTCCACAAGTTCAAGATGATGATGCTGAAGTAAACGCAATGGGTTATGGACAACCAAAGCAGCAAAGACCTAGGAACGATCCCTATGCACATAATTTTATGCCAAATTGGCGTGACCAACATAATTTTCGTTGGAGGGATCAACTAAACCAACAACAACAGCCCCACCAAGGTAAGTATCACTCAACTAAAGATATGTTGCAGGTTTTGACTAAAAACTTTGCTACTCATGTCCAAACAACAGAATTAAGCATCAAAAACCTTGAGAAGCAGGTTGGAAAAATGGCGGAAGCTATTTCAAGGACCGAATCAATACTTTCCGGGGGATTGCCTTCCCAGATGTTTATAAACCTCAAGGAGAATGTTAGTGCCCTAACATTAAGGAGTGGGAAGAAAATTCAAAAAGAATCAACAAAAGAGCCACAAAGCGAACCCTCTGTCGTTATTTCCGCACCCACAGCCGCCCCTGCGGCTGCAGCTGCGCCGAGCCCCGAAGGAAGGACGCCCCTGCGGCTGGCTACACCCGCCCCTGCGGTGACAGCCCCTGAGCCGCCCCTGCGCCTTCAACCTGACGCCCCTGCGGAAAACACAACAGAAGGTCTTGCTGAACAGGATACCTACGTCCGGCCTAACTTCCCGCCGTTGTACTCCGAAAAGCCAGCGACTCCTTTTCCTGAAGCATTAAAAGAACGAAGAATCATAGAGGACAAGGACTTCTTTGAGACTTTCTCTAAATGCGAGGTAAACATTCCCCTCCTTAAGTTGGTGAAAAGTATCCCTAAGTATGCTCGTTTTTTGAAGGAACTTTGCACTATCAAGAGAAATCAAAAGCTAAAGGGGAAACAAAAAGTGCAAGTGAGTGAACATGTGTCGGCAGTTTTCCAACGGAGAATGCCCAAGAAATGTAGCGATCCGGGCATGGAAAGCATTCCTTGTGTTATAGGGGAAACCCGTTTTGACAAAGCAATGCTTGATCTCGGTGTTTCTCTTAATGTTTTGCCATATTCGATTTACAAATCACTCGGCCTTGGGCCACTAATGGAAACTAGGATTGTAGTACAATTTGCTGATAGATCTAATGTGTACCCGAAAGGGATAATTGAATATGTATTAGTGATGGTAGACAACCTAATTTTTCCTGCTGATTTCTTTGTAATGGATATGGAAAATGACTCGCATGCTGCACCCATCCTGTTAGGTAGGCCATTTCTAAAAATGGCTAGGACTAAAATTGATTATGTTAGTGGTAAATTGACCATGGAGTTTGATGGAGAAGTAGTGGAATTTGACATTTATGATGCAATGAAATTTCCTAGCGATGATCATTCTCTATGTACTATTGACGTTGTTGAACCTTTTGTGCAAGATGTTTTTGATAACTCTGATGTGGATGAATTGAGAAATGTGATTGAGCATGATATTGATTGTTTCAAATTAGATTATGTGTTAACATCTAGCATGAAAGAGGTCCTAGCCCAATTAGATGGGCATAAAAGGCTACCTATCTCCAATTTGGCCATTGGGCCCACTTTACTAACCCCAAGCGAAAAGCTTGTTCCGTCCATAGTGCAGGCACTGGAAATAGAATTGAAGGATCTTCCATCACACCTCAAGTATGTTTTCCTTGGAGCACACAATACCTTGTCGGTAATCATTTCCAATAAGTTGACCACCGGACAAGAAGATAAGTTGGTAAACGTACTAAAGGAGCACAAGACGGCCCTCGGATGGACTATTGCAGACATCAAGGGGATAAGTCCTTCCACTTGCACGCATAGGATTTTACTTGAGGACGAAGCCAAGCCCTCTACGCAACCTCAAAGGAGGTTGAACCCACCAATGATGGATGCGGTCAAAAAGGAAGTGTTGAAACTCCTCCAAGCTGACATGATCTTTCCTATCTCGGATAGCACTTGGGTTAGTCCAACCCAAGTAGTTCCAAAAAAGGAAGGCATCACTTTGGTGGAAAATCAACATGGAGAGATGGTACCAAGCAAAACACAAACTGGATGGAGAGTTTGCATTGACTACCGCAAGCTCAATAAGGTAACACGACAAGACCATTTCCCATTACCTTTTATTGATCAAATGTTGGAACGTCTTGCAGGTCATAAATACTACTGTTTCATGGATGAATATTCGGGCTATTTCCAAATAGCCATCGCACCAGAAGATCAAGAGAAGACAATGTTCACTTGCCCATTTGGCACTTTTGCGTATCGCAGAATGCCCTTTGGACTTTGCAACGCACCGGGCACTTTCCAACGGTGCATGATAAGTATTTTCTCTGAGTACATAGAAAATTTCATTGAAGTTTTCATGGATGATTTCACCATCCATGGAGACAGTTTTGATGCATGTTTAGGGCATGTAAAAATTGTTCTTGAAAAATGTGTTGAAACCAACTTAGTTCTTAATTCGAAAAAATGTCATTTCATGATCGAACAAGGAATTGTGCTAGGACATGTAATATCCTAAAAAGGGATAGAGGTAGATAAGGCAAAGGTTGATGTTATTCAAAATTTACCTTATCCTACTAATGTTCAGGATATCCGATCTTTTCTTGGTCATGCAGGTTTCTACCGAAGGTTCATCAAAGATTTCTCAAAGATCTCAGCACCCCTGTGTGAATTGCTCAAGAAAGATGTAACCTTCATAGTGGATGAGGATTGCAAGAAGGCTTTCGACACTCTGAAGTCATGTCTCACCACCGCTCCGATCATCCGTTCTCCGGATTGGGAGAAACCTTTTGAAATCATGTGTGATGCCAGTGACTACGCTGTCGGAGCTATCTTAGGACAAAAAGACGGAAGGGCCTCTCATGTGATCCATTATGCGTCTATGACACTAAATGGAGCACAAAGGAATTACTCCGCCACCGAGAAGGAAATGTTGGCAGTAGTTTTTGCCCTTGAGAAGTTCAGGAAATACTTACTTGGGGTAAAAGTAATTATTTTCACTGACCATGCAGCCCTTAGGTACCTCATGGAAAAGTAGGAGGCGAAACCACGATTAATCCGTTGGGTGCTCCTTCTAAGCGAATTTGACCTAGAAATAAGGGACAAAAAGGGAGGTGAGAACCTGGTGGCAGATCATTTGAGCAGACTAGTGCACGAGGAGGAAGAACCAGGAAAAGAAAGAGAGATAGCCGGAAGCTTTCCAGACGATACATTCTACACAACTCTCTATTGTGTAACCGTCCCCGCGCCTCACACCAGCCGCCCCTACCGCTCTGTCTAGGCGCCCCTACGGAATTATCGACAGAGGTTTGTCTTAAGCTTCAATCTTTTAAGCCTTGGTTTGCTGATATTGTGAACTTCATTGTCGGGAAGGTGTATCCTTCAAACTTCACCAAGGCACAACGAGAGAAAGTCAAAGCTGAAGCTCGACACTACGTTTGGGATGATCCTTACCTTTGGAAACATTGTAGTGTTCAAGTGATCCGGCGTTGCATTCCGTACAATGAGGTACAATCCGTCCTAACTTTTTGTCATTCTGAAGCATGTGGGGGGCACTTTGGAGCAAACAAAACTGCAAGAAAAGTTTTGGATGCCGGTTTCTTTTGGCCACACATTTTTCGAGACGCTTTTGCGTTTTGTAAAGTGTGTGATAGATGCCAAAGGGTGGGAAATTTTTCAAGGAGACATGAAATGCCCGAAACCTCTCTTATATTTTGTGAAATATTTGACATTTGGGGAATTGATTTCTTGAGGCCATTTCCTACGTCATTCGGGAACACATATATTTTACTTGCGGTGGATTATGTTTCCAAGTGGGTGGAAGCAATGGCAACAAAAATTGATGATTCAAAAGTGGTTGCAACATTTCTTAAGGAAAACATCTTTGCTAGATTTGGAATTACGAAAGCCTTAATCAGTGATAGGGGTACCCATTTCTGCAACAAGACGATCACAGCTCTCCTTAAGAAGTACCATGTCCACCAACGAGTATCAACAGCCTATCATCCTCAAACAAACGGCCAAGCGGAGGTATCCAACCGGGAAATAAAGACCATCCTTGAAAAGACGGTCTCTCCCGGGCGGAAGGATTGGAGTGCAAGGCTAAATGACGCCCTATGGGCATATCGGACAGCCTACAAAACTCCAATAGGAATGTCTCCTTTTAGGCTCGTGTTTGGGAAAGCTTGCCACCTACCGGTGGAGTTAGAGCACAAGGCTTGGTGGGCGGTAAAGAAGTGCAACATGAACATAGAAGAAGTGGGAGAATTCCGGAAGCTCCAATTGAAAGAGTTGGAGGAAATAAGGCTAGATGCATATGACCATGCTACCGCATACAAAGAAAAAACCAAAGCATGGCATGACCGGAACATCCTCCGGAAGGACTTCAAGGTAGGTAATAAGGTACTTCTCATTCAATCCCGTTTGAAACTCTTTGCAGGTAAGCTGCTTTCAAGATGGACAGGGCCGTTCATAGTAGCTGAAGTATACCCTCACGGGGTTATGGATCTCTATGAGCCGCAGATGCACAAGGTGTTTAAGGTAAACCGCCAAAGGCTAAAGCTTTACCTTGAAGGAGTCAAGGACGACCCGATCGACGAGATGGTACTAGAGTAGGCACAATCAGAGAAGTAGAGATCTTATGTCGAGCCAACGACGTAAAACAAAGGCGCTTCTCGGGAGGCAACCCGAAGGAATAAGAAGAGGAGCTTCTGTCAAGGAACCCGCCCCTGCAATTTGATACACCGCCCCTGCGGCGACACTCAGGCCAGCACTGCCCCCGGCGCTTGGCCTGCGTCTGCAACACGCCGGTCACCGCCCCCGCGGTGACATCCCCACGCCCCTGCGGCGGCCATCCTTGACACAAATTCCCAGCGCTGCCCCCGACGCTGGGCTTGCGTGCTCCTCTCCCTTGCCGCCGCCCCTGCGGTTTCCAACTCCCACCCCTGCGGGATTACACAGAAAAGAAAAAAAAATAGGATCTCGAAAAAACACCTATACCTACAATGCACCACCCATCAACCCTCCTCACCAAACACAACCACAACTCCTCGCACCCTCTCTCTCTCTCTCTATGTTACGAACGCCCCTACACCCTCAGAGCAACCACCCAACCACCCTCTCCGACGCCCCTGTGCCACCAACACCAAGGACGCACACCCCCAATGCCCTTGCGCCACCAACCCTCGTGCCAAAAGCCACCTCCCTTCAATTGCAATGATTCTCCACTCCTGAGCCACCTTCAAAGTCGCCTGCACCGACGAACCAACCACCGGAGCCACTCCAAGGCGACACCACCTCGAAGCATTCGAAAAATCGCCTTCTGCTGTTCTCCCGCACCTGCGCCTGCAAGCACCCGCCCATGTGCCTCACCGCCCCTGCGCCTGCACAGCCGCCCCTACGGAAATCACAACAGAAAGGTCGTTTCTTCTCCTTTTTCCAAACATTCACTATTCCTTTGCTCGAATCCTTGCAAGAATGGAAGCCCGAAGGAAATACAAAATGACGGAAACAGAGAAGGACAAATATAGGATTGTGTAGGACCGAGTTGTGTATGCAACTCGTTTTCACCACATTCCGACCTTGGAGAAACTGGGCATGCTAGAGAGCATGCAAACGTTTTTGGCGAATGCTGGGCTCGGAGACTTCCTCCAGAAGAGTGCTCCGACATATCCGGAGCTCAGCGGACAATTCATCGCCACTTTTTCAATGCAGAAGGAAGATCACGTGTGTACCGGCCTCACCTTCAAGTTCAACAAAGTGAAGTACACGCTCGACTACAATGATTTACGGGAAGCATTTGGGGTGACTCTAAACCCCTCTGAGAACTGGTGGGATCCAGTCCCGGCCCCGGACCTATGTGAGTTTTGGCGAGCAGCTACCGGGTCAGAGTTCCATGTTGGGGGTGAGTACTTCAACAAACTCACTCACCCCAGTTTGAGGTTGATTTCCAAGATCCTCATGAGTGTCTTCTGTGGACACAAAGAGGAAAACAAGGTCGCTCTCAAGGACCTTCCACTGCTCTACTCCTGCCTTCCACATAGTCCGTAGCCGATGGATTGGCCCTCTCTCTTCCTCGCCGATTTGAAGCGGATTAGGAGGAATGAGCCGAGGGATATTGTCGGTGGTGGGGTGATCTCTTTGATCACCTCACAAGTGATGGACCTATCCGAGTTAAAGGATGGGATGGCAGCTCCTCTCTACACTGAGGGGATGCTTAGGATGTGCAAGCTCCTCCGGAGGGACGGGGAGAACATGTTTTGGATCTCCTTGGCAGATAGGAGCCACCTCACCTACCTCGCCCGACCTTTACCACTAGGAGGTGAGCTCTCCGAGCTCTATATACCGGTAGATCCTTTCGTGCCGAGGAGGCCACTAGTGGCCATTGTGGAGAGGTATGCCGCCAGCTCCAGCCAGGCCCATCAGGAGGTGCACCTACCCGTCCCAGATGACGAGGAGATGCCCACAGCAGCACCAGAGAAGGACCTAGCCCTTGCGAGCCTTCAGGCTCAGATGGCGGCCATGACGACCCAGCACCGGGCTTGGCAGTCCGACTACCAGCGGACTATGCTGGAGAAGTAGCAGAGCTGGTAGGACACCTTTGCCACCTCCATGACCTCACACTTCGACCAGAGGCAGGAGGCGTGGCAGGCAGCCCAGCAGCAGCACCAGAGAAGGACCTAGCCCTTGCGAGCCTTCAGGCTCAGATGGCGGCCATGACGACCCAGCACCGGGCTTGGCAGTCCGACTACCAGCGGACTATGCTGGAGAAGTAGCAGAGCTGGTAGGACACCTTTGCCACCTCCATGACCTCACACTTCGACCAGAGGCAGGAGGCGTGGCAGGCAGCCCAGCAGCAGCACCAGAGAAGGACCTAGCCCTTGCGAGCCTTCAGGCTCAGATGGCGGCCATGACGACCCAGCACCGGGCTTGGCAGTCCGACTACCAGCGGACTATGCTGGAGAAGTAGCAGAGCTGGTAGGACACCTTTGCCACCTCCATGACCTCACACTTCGACCAGAGGCAGGAGGCGTGGCAGGCAGCCCAGCAGCAGCAGCTGGAGGCTCCGCAGCTGGCTTGGCAGGCCAGTTTTGAGACCTCTTTTGGTCGCCGGATGACTGCCCAGCAGGACCGCATCGATGATATCTACTAGCGGCAGGAGCATTTATTCCGCCATTTTCCTTACCCACTGAAGGAGGTTCCTGATGGTCCATCTGGACCACCCTAGTGTGGGGTACATTTCTATTCCTTCTCCCAAATTATCTTTGACTCATTTTCACTTTGAGGACAAAGTACACTTCAAGTATAGGGGAGGGATATATATCATTGCTTGTACAGTTTGTTAGTTGTTTTTGGGATTTGTTTTGCATTATTGTTTGAAAAAAAAAGAAAAGAAAAAGCCAAAGAATTGAAAAAGGCATGAAAATCCTTGGATAAACCGAAAACCCGAAAGGGCGGTTTAGGTAAAAAGAAGGTAGTCCGACCAACCTTAGGTTGGTGAAAAATTGGACTTGAGGGATGAGAGCTTAAGTGAGAAAAGAAGAAGAGTGGCAAGGTGAAAACCCGAAAGGGCGCCTTGGCAAGATGAGCAACACCGAGTGTTGGTTTCCCTTGCGGCGTTTTGGCGACATAAGAAGGGGAGTGATAAGGAGGTTGTCCGGGTAGGCCGCTTGGAGCGATAAGGATGGTAGTATCTTCTTTGTCTCACATTTCCTCTCTTTTCCTTTCTTTCTTTCTTGGTTTTTCTCTTGTTTTCCATTATTTTTCTTTCTTTCCCTTGCTTCCTGAGCCCTTGAGTCTAATGGCTGTCATTTGTTTTACTCGGGACGAGTAAAAGGTCTAAGTATGGGGGAGTTTGATAGATGATGGAATCACTATCATTTAGGGTAGTTTTTAGAGTCTTTTTATTGCATTAGTGTCGGTTTATGCTACTAACTCCTTGGTCCAAAAGAAGAAGATCAAAAGAAGCTGAGGAAGGAGTTATAAGCACTTAGGAGTAAAGATCGATCAAGAAGCAAAGTTTCTGTTGCTCCACTGCCTCCGCGGGCCCTTGCAGCCGCCCCTGCGGTGACTTGCCTTGACGAGACGAAGACCAGCTCCCCTGCACCTCCCACTGAGCCCTGCTTGCGCCTCGCCTTGGGAGCTGGAAGGTGAAGCGCCTATGTCATCGCCCCAGCGCCTTGACATCAGAAATGTCAGGAAGGCGAAAGGTCAGACGTTGAAGTGCATTAAAGATCCGCCCCAGCGGAGTTGTGTAGCCACCCCAGCGGGTCTGAAGAAGATCAACCGATTCTGCCTAAACCGCCCCTGCGGGTCCTGAAGGCCGCCCTTGCGGTTTAACGCCAGAAGCTTTACTCCGGCTGTTTACACCACCTTTATGGCATTAAAGGTGGCTGTTTTAGGCCGGCTATTTACTCCTAATTTTGTGTCTTTTGTAGTATAAATAGTCCATGGCTGATTGCTAGAATTATCCATGCTTTTCCCCACAAAATCCATTTTTAGACTTGAGTTTTCCATTATAATGAGTTGCTAACTCCCTTGCTACATTGGGTTGGTTTGAAACTGCTTTGTTACTTTGGTTGTAAGTTCTTTTAATATAAGTTTTTATCTAGTAATGCTTTGTGTTTCCTTGATCTCCATTGTTTAATTGCATGTTAACTATTACTTGAGATTGATTACCTTAGGTTCTAAAGTGCATGTAAACAACTAGAATTAATAGGTTCCGGGTTCAGCTCTTTAATCAAGGAGCAACTTTAAGTAATAACGGGTTGTAATTACTTTATGAAAAGGAACACAAATATAAATATAAGTTTAACGGTTTTAATCTTCTCTTTATATCCCTTAGTCTTTGTTTGAATGCTAACTTGTTGATTGTTCTTGTAGGTTTACGGAACTTTATAGGTTAAGTTGTTTTGATGCCGGTTGGCTCAACACATATGTTTGATCGAGATGGGAGATTACTTAAAAACTTGTAAAAGGAATGCACCGAAGTAGCAATTGCATGCTTAGAATCAACCAAGTGTAGATTCATCCATTATTGTCTTATTTGTCGCTTTAATCGTTTTCATAAGTTTTTGTGCATCAATTCAACCAAACCCCCCCCCTTTTGTGTCACTTGTCATTAGAATCGATAATTGCATCTAAAACACCTTAACTCTCTTGGGTTCGACCTTACTTAATCACTATACTTGTTCTTAGTGCTAAGTAAGGATTTACTTTTGATTGGGTATAGACGACCATAGAATTACCTTCGGTCAGTGACCTTCACTCATCCCCTCCTGTGAGATCATCTTCAAGGCACCTCCTCCTAACCAGCAGGCGGAGACCGGTGGTTACCGCCCGTTATAATACACTTGGGACATATAAATGTAATGAATGGTCATCCTAGTCCGGTTTAGGTTGTAAATGCACAACCATATGAACACACACAACCATTACAATCATACAAATCACAACCGTACGCTAAGTAAGTCCTATGGACTTTCTTGTCACACACGTATCCAAAACCACGTCACAGCTTCCCCTTGGGGTAGAACCAACGCCTGCAACAGCAAGGCACACAACATCACAACCTGAAAGGGTTAGGAGATTCGTCTCCATAACTAGAACCAACCTACAACCTCAAGAACATAACAGGATCACATATGCCTATGGCATAACTTCAACATCAACACAAGTGCCTAAGGCACATCTCTATCATACAACTCATCCTAACCATCCTAACCTAGCTATCAACTAAGCCAAGGTAAAAGGAAAGGAAAGAAGGAAGACATACAACAAGGTATGGACCAACATAAGCAAGAACACACGGCTGGTCCAGTGAGACGCAGGGGCGGCTCCACACCAGGCGCAAGTGCGGCTCAGGACAGGCACATGGGCGGCCAACTGTACAGAGAGTTGGTCCCGACTTCTCTTCGACCCCTTTCTTGATTCTCGTCACGTCTTCAACAAACCACAACAACACATATGCATATCTACACATATATGATCATCAAACAACCAGGAAAGGATCCAACACAAGCCTAGCTAGTGATCCTAAGCTAGAAAGAAGAAGAAAGAAGCAAGAAGAAGGAAAGAAGAGAGAAGAAGAGAAAGAGCTTACCACACCAACCCTAGGCTGCAACTATGGAGCATCCACACCTCTCACCACTTTAGCCCATCAACCACAACACATAGCAACATCATCAAAGTCATCCAAGGCAAAGCCACTCTCAAACTCTCAAGAACTCTCCCAGAAGATCAAGAAGAAGCAAAGATGAGAAGAGGAAGGAGAAGAAGAACGTAAAGGTGATGAAGGAGCTAGAATGAAGTGAAGAAACCCTTCATCAGAAGGTTGGGAGGCTTATATACGAAGCTTCCCCAAAAGCAAGGTCAAGAGGTCAACAAAGGGGCGGACCGACTAAGGCGCAAGGCTCAACAAGGACTCCTAGGCTCCAAGGACTAAGGCTCTTACACTTGGAGAGGAGATGGAAGGGAAGTGCCAAGAAGTCAATCTATACCATTATTTTGAGATATTTTGTTTCCCTTTCTAATTCTTGTGGTTTGTGAACACATTACTGAGTGTTTTGAGAGATACTTTGAATGGATTTGAGATTTGATTACAGATTCGGAGATTATTAGATTTTTATTCAAAGTTTGGGTTTATTTGATTTTATTCATTCAATCTTAATTTTGATTTAATTTTGAAAATGGTTGGCTAAAAACCTTGTGATTCTGGGGAGAATAGTTGATGATTGAGGCTTAGATGATGATAGACTGAACTCATTTAACCATTTGGACCCTGAGAGTTGAGCTTTAACTTTGCGACAAACAGGAAAATCGACATGTTCTATAGAAAATCGTCCGATTTATTCAAGAACAACACGATTTCTTTCCCTAAAAATCTTTAATTAATTTATTCTTTAACCAAAGTTAATCCTTGCCTAAATACCAACCTTGCTTAACCTTTTTAACCTCTATTTAAGTGTTTGAAGAGACTTCATCATTAATTCTACATTTAATAGATAAAGATTACAAGATTTGGGTAATAGAGAGACTGAACATCCTTTATTAAGGTTTAAGTGTGCTTTCCATCTTTACATTTGAGAGCCACATCCTGGGGTTTTGGGTGGTTAGTTTGAGTGTAATTCTTGTCCTTAGATCTTTCTATATTGCAGCCTCAACAACCTTTGTAGAGATAGCCTTTGGATTAGACATATAGGTTTTGGAACTTCATCGTACGATACCTAACTTTGAAACACATAACCTTGGCAAGTTCAACTCTGTCCTTTGATCTTTATAAGTGTCTTGAATCAAAAGCCGTAGTTGGATACTTGAATCCTTGGAATCATTTGTCTTTTTGTTAATGACAAAAGCTTTTGCACTTTGTCAGATTTTTGAAATCGATTTTATTCTCACCAAATCCTTGAGTTCGACTCTGGAATTTCTTGCCTTACTACAGCTGATCTGTACCCAGCGGGTTCGCATTTGCTTAAGTTCTAGATACAAATTTAAGACTTTGACGCACACACTTCTGAGCGAACAAGTTTTTGGCGCCATTGCAGGGGATTTGGTCTAGACCAAATTCGGTTTTCGGTTGTTTGGCTTGGGAGCTTTTCTCTTGTGATTTGATTTGTCTACGTGAGTGCTTTTTGCAGATTCTTTAGTTATATGCGAAAGACTAGATCTACCAAAGATCTAGTTCCTTTTGATCCCAAATTGGAGAAAACTTTGAGAAGAAAGTTGAAAGAGAAAAAGATGGCTGAAAACAATGAGAGGAACATCCAAGCGGAGTTGGATGAAGCTCAAGCTAAACTCAAGTTGAGTGAGAAGGCTCGTATGGAAGAATTGGAGCGTCATCAATTCCAAATAGATGAGCTCAAGGCTATGATGCTAGACATGAAGTTGGAGATGAATGATGCTAAGAAGAAGAAAGTCAAGAAGCGTAAGTCCATTAGAGTTGAATCATCCGACGATAATGAGATGCCGGACCTAGAGGATATTATACCACTAGTTGGTCCAGTTCGTGGTAATCCTAGACCACAAGTTAACCCTAGCATTCCCGTTAGAGATGTGAGAGTTGCTGATAGAGGGGATGAACCACGAACCCTTGGACAAAGGATGGATCCAATTCAGCAACCGCGCCGTTAAGGTGTGAATTTCGGAGCTGAAGTTGTCCAGGATTTTGGGTTTAGGCCGCAAGTTATTACCATGGTTCGCCAAAGTCAGTTTGGTGGAATGAATGCTAAATCTCCACACCAACACTTGCAGAATTTCGAGATTATGATGGAGACAATAAAGCCGAAAAGGGCTATCAACAACAACTACAAGATCAAACCGTTTTTCTTCTCTTTGAAGGACAAGGCTTCGTCTTGGTATCAAGCTCTTCCAGCTGGAAGAGTTAACACTTGGGAGGATTTATCTAAGGAGTTCCTCACCAAGTTCTTTCCGCCATCCAAAACGGCATAGTTGAGAGGTAAGATTAATGCATTTTCTATGAAACCTAATGAAAGTTTGTTTCAATCCTGGGAAAGGTTTCAAGATCTCTTATTGGATGGCCCACACCGTGACATTTCAAAGTTGGAATTATTGGAGATCTACTACAAGGGGTTGGATGTGGAAACACAATTCAATCTCTAATCTCTTTCTTGTGGTACATTTACGGACTTGTGAAAAGATGATGTTTGGGACTTCATTGAGAAGCAAGCCCAAGTGATTGAGAAGTATTCCCACCGGAAGGTGGATCCGAATAACCAGAATCAAGGGGATCCGGGAGCTAAGTTGAATCAAGCTGCACAAACTCAAATATTCTCCCTCAACAATGAGATCAAAGAGTTGAGGGAAGTCATAAAAACTAGCATTCAAAAGGCGAAGGAGCAAGAGGCCAACTATCTACGAAGAGATAACAACCAAGACAATAGGAATGACTACCGGAACAACAACTGGAATAACAACAATAGGAACTTCAGCATCAACAATTGGAGATCCAACCAACAAAATCCAGGTAATCCCTATTCACATGCTGAAAATGCTTTAACACCTCCATCTTCTTCTACTCCTTTGAAAAGTCAGGGTCGAACATCGAATGGCTCGGGCAAGCCGGAGAAGGACAAGCATGAAGCCATGATGGAGACAATCTTAGGAAAGCTCCAAGGATTAGAGAATCACATCACTTCGGTTGACAAGGCACAAAAAGCCTTAGAAAACCAAGTGTTCAGCAAGGCAGGAGAAGTTCAAAGAGATCAAGGGAAGCTTCCCGGAAATACGGAGGACAACCCAAAAGGAAGGGTGATGGCGATTAATACTAGAAGTGGTGTAACAACCACCGATCCACAACCCAAAGTAATTGAGACTTCCGCTGAAAAAGGAAAGGAAAAGGAAAAAGAGAAGGAAGATGTCTATGTTCCTCCTCCCGCTTACAAACCACCTCTACCTTTCCCCCAATCTAGAGCAAGAGCGTGTCTAGATAAACACTTCGGTAAGTTCATTGATCTTATGAGTAAGCTGCATATGAATATACCTTTTATGGATGCAATTTTAGGTATGCCAGCTTATGGGAAGATCCTAAAGGAGATCCTCTCTAACAAGAGGAAATTAGAAGATATTGGTGAAGTCAAGATGAGCACGGATTCATCCGAACTCATCAAGACCATTATGGAGAACATGCCACCTAAGCTGCGTGATCCAGGATCGTTTTGCACACCCATTACCCTAGGAGAGGTCACCTATGATGCACTTTGCAACCTTGGAGCAAGCGTAAGCATCATACCACTTGCTTTGTCTAAGGCGGTTGGTTTAGGAGAACCTAGACCGGTGAAGATGACACTTTACATGGCCGATCGTTCCATCACTATGCTTGTTAGGATCATAGAAGACATTCCCGTGAAACTCGGTAAGTTTTACATCCCTATAGATTTTGTCTTTCTTGACATCCCTGGATATTATCCAATTCCCATCATTCTTAGGAGACCATTCGTTGCAACTTCCGGATGTATGGTTGATTGCAAGAATGGACAACTATCCTTCAATATAGGGGAAGAGAAAGTGGAATTTGTACTCTCCTCCTTAATCAAAGAGCCAGCTTTGAGAGAAGATGTTTTTAACATTTTTGATGAAGAAGAATCTAGAGAAGTGGTGAGTTCAATCTTGATGAAAGATCTACTTCAAAAGGTTCTTAGCATGAGTATCATGAAGGAAGGAGTGGAGCATGACTGTGATGATGAAGTCAAAGCATTGAAAGATGCAGAGGAAGAGCCAGAAGCAAGATTTGAAGAGTTGGAAAGAACCCCGGAATCTGTGAAAAAAATTGACCTACACAAAGAAAATCACACGATTTCTGAAGAGGTAAGTCGATTTTTGACAACAGGAAGAAAAATCGTCCCAAAAATCGGACGATTTGCTACAGAGGGGGTCGATTTTTCGGTGAATTGTCCTGTTTCTACAAACTCGACTCCAGTTGTTCTTAACTGTAATAGCACACTTCCTCTAGCTTCATAGGCTTCTCCCATGACACTAGATGATCATGAATCATCAATCAAGGCACCTCCTTCGTTGGAATTGAAACCACCCCCTACACACTTCAGGTATGCATTCCTTGGGCCTAACTCTACATATCCTGTTATAGTTAGTGCAAATCTGAACGATGATGAACTTGAGAAGCTTATGAATGCTCTAAGACAACATTGGAAAGCATTAGGCTATACTATTGATAAATTGGTAGGCATTAAACCTTCTCTATGTATTCATAAAATCTTGATGGAAGAGGATTATAAACCTTCACGTCAACCTCAAAGACGGTTAAATCCGATCATGAAAGATGTCGTGAAGAAAGAAATCCTTAAGCTACTTTATCCAGGTATCATCTTCCCTATGTCCGATAGCAAGTGGGTGAGTCCCGTGCAGGTGGTACCAAAGAAAGGATGCATTACCGTTGTTGTAAATAAGAACAACGGGTTTATTCCCACAAGGATAGTTACGGGATGAAGAATGTGCATTGACTACCGTAAACTGAATGTTGCCACAAGGAAGGACCATTTTCCCCTTCCTTTTATTGATCATATGTTGGAAAGGTTAGCCCAACACTCTTAATTTTGTTATCTAGATGGATATAGCGGTTTCTTTCAGATTCCCATTCACCCGGATGATCAAGAGAAGACGACTTTCACGTGACCTTGGGGTATGTTTGCCTATAGAAGGATGTCATTCGGCTTATGCAACGCTCCAGCCACCTTTCAAAGTTGTATGATGGCAATATTTTCGGAGTATCTAGAGAACATCATGGAAGTATTCATGGAAGACTTTTCGGTATATGGTTCTTCCTTTGATAACTGTCTCTCTAACCTTTCCCTAGTCCTTAAGAGATGTGTAGACACTAACCTTGTTTTAAACTGGGAGAAGTGTCATTTTATTGTCACCGAAGGAATTGTGTTAGGTCACTTGATTTCGAATAGAGGAATAGAGGTCGATAGAGCCAAGATTAAAACTATAGAGAAACTACCTCCTCCATCCTCGGTGAAAGGAGTTAGAAGCTTTTTAGGACATGCAGGTTTCTATAGGAGATTCATAAAGGATTTTTCTAAGATTTCAAAACCCTTAGCTAATCTTTTCATGAAGGACATAACTTTCGAGTTTTCGAAAGAATGTTTAGATGCCTTTTGCAGGGTCAAAGAAGCTTTGATTTCAGCTCCCATCATCCAACCACCCGATTGGATTCTTCCTTTAGAGATCATGTGCGACGCAAGTGACGTTGCTATAGGAGTTGTACTTGGACAGAAGAAAGATGGTCATACACACGCCATCTACTATGCTAGCAAGACGCTAGACGAAGCTCAATTAAATTATGATACTACGGAGAAAGAGCTTCTAGCTATAGTTAATACTTTTGAGAAATTTTGTTCGTATCTTGTAGGTGCAAAAGTGATAGTCTACACGGATCATTCAGCAACCCGTTACTTGTTCACAAAGAAGTATGCGAAGCCTAGTCTTCTAAGATGGATCTTGCTCTTACAAGAGTTCAATCTAGAGATCCGTGACAAGAAGGGCTCGGAAATTCAGTTGCTTACCACCTTAGTCGTCTTCCACACCTCACCAATGAGGCGGATGAGCTCTCTATCGACGACTCATTCCCTGACGAACAGATCCACGAGATTGAAGAATGTCTTCAACAAATCTCGAAAGGTAATGACCCATGGTTTGATGATATAGTAAATTACCTTGTGTGTCAGGAAATTCCTACCGGACTTTCGTATGCTCAAAGAAAGAAGTTCTTTAAGGACGTCCGGCATTTCTATTGGAACGAACCTCTTCTCTTCAAGAGAGGTCCCGATGGCATATACAGGAGATGTATTCCGGAGGATGAGGTGGAAAGTGTCATCCACCATTGCCATTATTTACCTTTTGGAGGACATGCTAGTTCCCACAAGACATGTGCTAAGAAACTCCGATCCGGTTTCTTTTGACCTACCTTATTTAAAGATGTGTAGAACTATGTTGTTGCTTAAGATGCTTGTCAAAGGACAGGTAATATTTCAAGGAGGAACGAGATGCCCCTCAACAACATACAAGAAGTAGAGATATTCGATGTATGGGGATTATACTTTTTGGGACCATTCCCATCTTTTTGTGGAAACCAATATATACTTCTAGCCGTAGACTATGTCTCAAGATGGGTACAAGCAATCGCTTCTCCTACTAATGATGAAATGGTGGTGGTGAAGTTCTTTAATAGAACGATCTTCCCAACGTTCAGGACTCCCCGAACCATTATTAGTGATGGAGGAACGCACTTCACAGCCCGTCGATTTGAGACTCTATTGGCTAAGTATGAGATAACCCATAAGATAGCCACGCCATACCATCCGCAAACCAGCGGACAAGTTGAGATATCCAATAGAGAGATCAAGGGAATTCTAGAGAAGACTATCTCTAGAACACGAAAGGATTGGTCAATGAAGCTAGATGATGCATTATGGGCATACAGGACCGCTTTTAAGACACATATAGGTACAATTCCATATAACCTTGTTAATGGAAAATCTTGTAATCTTCTTATAGAGCTAGAACATAAAGCATATTGGGCCGTCAAGTGGCTCAACTTCAACATGAAAGAAGCCGGAGAGAAGCGGCTATTGGACATCAACGAGCTAGAAGAGATCCGGCTGAATGCGTACTAGAACGCAAAGATTTACAAGGAATGAACGAAGTGGTGGCATGATAAGCATATCATTCCAAAAGACTTGAAGGAAGGAGATCAAGTTCTTCTATTCAACTCAAGGCTTCGACTCTTCCCAGGTAAGCTTAAATCCCGTTGGACAGGACCTTACGTAATTAAACGTGTTTTTCCCCATGGTGCAGTTGAAGTATGAGGTGAACAAAGCGGAAGTTTCAAGGTCAATGGCCAACGGTTGAAGAAGTACATACTGGAAGTCCCGATTGAGGAGATAGCTCCTATACTCCTCCATTGAACATCAAAACAAACAACGTCCAACTAAAGACGATAAATCAAGCACTTCTAGGGAGGCAACCCATGGTAGTATAGTTCTTTCCCTTTCCTTTCATCTTAGAGTAGTCTAGTTTAGTTGTTTGCTTTCTTTAGTTTTGTT
Organism: Fagopyrum homotropicum; assembly: GCA_033239125.1. Taxonomy (NCBI): domain Eukaryota; kingdom Viridiplantae; phylum Streptophyta; class Magnoliopsida; order Caryophyllales; family Polygonaceae; genus Fagopyrum; species Fagopyrum homotropicum. The sequence continues at coordinate 89,123,067 of BSWB01000006.1, forward strand.
TTTGTTTGTTTCTCGATGCACTCTTGGTTTGTTTGTGTCAAAAATCGCAAGAACTAGGTCCAACTTTGGGGAATCAATGAAGAAAGGGGACATAAAATGGTTCAAATGCAATCTTCAAGGAAAATAAGGAAGAGAATAGACCTACAAAGATTAAATCGAACGATTCAGGAATAGAGTAAGACGATTTTTGGCAACAAGGGGAAAAATCGTCCCCCCTTGAATAAATCGTCCGATTTTAAGTCTTGAGCTAAGAAAGTGAAGAAAAACCGGGCCGATAAATAAATCGACCCAATAAATCGTCCGATTTTCTGTGCAAAACCTCCGGCTTATATAAATCCTTCTCCACTCGATTCCTTCATTCCACCCTTCACCATTCTCGATTTCCCTTCGTTCCAAAGAGCCGAAAATCGCCTACCCTCCCATCTCCCAACTTCTTAACCGTGGTTCTTGAGCCTAAACTGAAGTACTTTCGACAAGGAAAAAGGATCTAGCAACAACAAGCTTGGAAAACTGCTCACTCATCCGGTATTCAGGTTTTTCAATTCGAAACCTAAGATTTTCGCTCGATTTCGATTATTGCATTGAAGTTGTTGTATTGCTGAGATTGATAGAGGGATCTGCTTTGAAATACGTCTAGGAGACTGTGTGAGGTGATAGTTTGATCAAAGCTTTACATAATTGTGAGTTGTGTTGAAATCGACAAATAAATCGACCCTCCAAGAAAAATCGGCCAATTTTTAGGAAGAACAGGGCGATTTTCTTGTGCAGAATGGAGACTTTGAAGAGAATCGCTAGGCATGCGGGGAAGAAGAAGATATCTTCTTCCAAAGCACCTCCCCCACCACCACCACCACCCTCCCAAGCTAAACCAAAACTTCCTCCTCCTCTTTCCAAACATAAAAAGAGATATGAACGTCTCTTATACCGTCCCTTTACCCCTCCTCGATACATTGTCCTTGATGACTTAGATGCTTTGTTTGTTAGAAAGGATGTCGATATGATGCTAGATAGAGTGGGAGTGAGTCAGTTTGCTTTGATTAGGGAGGTTGCCTAAACCGAGATCACTCTAGAGTTCTTGAGTACATTTGAGCATGATCCTAGAGAGAGGACGGTCATTTCCGTCTCATGAACCAAAACCATGCTATGTCCATTGCTGATTTTGGAGATTTGTTTGGCTTTCCCTATTCTTCTACAGGCACATTCGCAAGAGGGGTGAGTGCTAGTGCTTTTTGGGAAAGCATTTCAGTTGGAGAATATGGAGGGGATAAGTGGAGACCCGGGAACTCCAAGGAGACAAGTATGTACAACCTTTACTTTAAGGTAGTTCATAGGATCCTTAGTGAGAGTTTGTTTGCACGGACGGAGACTCCGCAGAAGCTCAAGGCAGATGAGCTCTTCTTACAATATTGCATGACTAGTAGTACCATCCCCAACATCACCTCCATGCTTGCTGACTATCTTTGGAAGATAGCCAACAAGGCGAAGGGTGACCTATGTGCTGGAGGCCTTGCCACTCACGTGGCAAAGGCATTAGAGCTAGACTTTTGAGATTGCACCTTATCTGAGAGTGCCCTGCCACTAGGTTCACAGAGATTGGTAGCGAGATAGGTTTTGATTCCTCGAGGTAGAGAAACTTTGCATGTGCCCATTCCATGGGCAAAGGATCAATCCAAGAAGCCGTCAGGGATAGTATGGAAGTTCGAATACACTATTCAAAATAAGAGGAACTAGAAGGAGACTTTTGTACTTATGTTTGTGGAGGTAGCCCCTCCATCTGGTTATTATGATGATGCATGTGACATAGAGGATGAGGAGGACCATGAGGATGAAGCGTACCAGGGGAACCTGCTGGAGTTTGAGAGTGATACCTATAGTGGACATGCTACGGATGCCATGGATACCGATACTCATGTTGCTGGACCTAGCCGGACTAGTCGAGGGACTGAGGAGACGGAGGATGAGATATAGCCACCCCGTCATTATTTTGCACATACTCCTAGCCACGGTCGAGGACGTGGGAGCGGACATAGGCTTCCCCGACATATTGGAGCATTGGTTTCAAGCTTCTAGGGCCTACGTACCGACCACTAGGGTCTTCGTGGAGATTATACGGCCCTCCACACCGACTACGCCGCCCTGAACACTCAGTTCATGGCGTACCACCCGGAGACGGATGCTAGACACTCCTCTTACGATGGTAAGATGAGGAGCATGTACTATCATCAGTTTGGCAACTTCTATGATCCCAGCGCACCGAGATATCCATATCCACCACCACCACCGCCACCGACTGAGGATTGAGTTTCCACTCCATTTTACATTGTAAGTATTTTTCTCCATCTTATGCTTAATTTTTCAAATTGGGGAGAATGCGAAGGTTAAGTATGGGGTGGGGGTACATACAATCTCTTTTACCTTTTTCGCACTTTATGTACTTTATGTCGCACTTGACGAATTAGCTTGTAATAACTCTTGCACTACTTGATTTCCACTATGACCTTCTCATTTGCATGCTTTCATTCGAAATTTATGAGTTTTTCAAAAAAAATTTGTGTTTCTTATGATGGAAATGACCTCTATGATGAGAATTGTGATGTGAAAAAGGAAAAAAGATGACTTAGTTATATTGAGATATTAATTATAGCATGAATGAGTTTGCTTTTTTTATTTGAATGCATGAATAGTTCATATGATCTTGATGTCTTGATAAGAGAATGAAATAATGATGGAAGCTATATTATAAGTTCTTTTGCATCATATAGGAATGACCAAGGTAATTCACTTCTTTTCTAGTTCATATCTTACTCATGCTAGCTCCTCAATGAAATATTTGACCTCCTTTTGACCATCCGGGATTTAGGATAAGTAATTGTTAAAGGCATGCTTGATGTGGGAGGGCCAATATGAAAGTGTTAAGTGAAAGTTTAGAAAATTATGGGTTTAGGGACGTTGAACATGAGGACGAGTAACTCGGCATCATTCACATAGCCGGGTGTTTGTGTCTTGCCAAAGTCCGATTGAACGACAAGTCCAAATGGGATATGGTATGTGCATTAAGGGTTTGAGGCATCTCGGAAATTGAGAAACGCCGATCTCCTAGGCTTCGGTTATTGTGCACCGCTGTCCATACTCTCAAAAAGTGAAGTATAAACAAAGCAAAAATTTTTACAAGCAAAGCATGTGTGGTGAAGTTTGGTTCTTGAAAGTATTGTGTTGTTCCTCTTTCCCGGATTAGCTTCACATTTCCTTAAAAGATTTCCCACCCTTGACACGTTTCTTAGACCTTCTTCTTTGATTGGAAGACCTTGAGACTTTTATGCACATGTTTAAGACTTCATGGATTAGATTTGTTTGACTTTGATTGTATTTACATCTTTATCATGTCCTTTATTTGTGTCTTTGAGAAGGAAAAGATAGTTAGTTCATATTGTGATTATTATTGATACATGCTTTGTCTTCCTATGTCTTGAAACATCACTTTGAGGGAGATCCAATAAGAAGAAGCACTTCAAAAACAAAAGGTTTTTGAGTTTTTTTATATATATAATCCATGATATCTTGTATTCTAGGTTTGAATCTTGCTTGGGGACAAGCAAGGGGCAAGTATGGGGTATTTTAATGTCATGAATTATATACCATTATAATCAAGCATATTGTAGAGGTTTACCTCAATTTACCTTGCATTTAGAGAGAATTTGTGTATCTTTTAGGCTTATTTCATTTATATTCCGAAAATAGAGGTCGACACGAGTTTTTGTGAATTATAGGTAAATGCGGTGGATTCGGATGCAAAACTGGAGCAAGGAGCATACAAGGCTAATAAGGAGTCTTAGAGGAGTCACAAAGAGCAAAGGAGGTGTATAAAGGAGTCACCAAAGGGAGAAAGGAAACAAGCCAAGAGACGAGCATTCTCTGTTGAAGAAAATCGTGCCATTCACCATAAAAATCGGACGATTTTTATCCCTAAAAATCGAACGGTTTTCTTCATTGTTTCAACAACACGATTTTCTACAGCTTTCGGCCAAAGAAATATCACGACCCAAAGCCCATCACTTGTTGGCTTGAGACGTGTTTTGCCAAGCGGCCCATTAGCAAGGAACTATACATTGGAACCCTAGGAAGGAAAATCGGGGGTTCGCAGACGATTTGGAGAGATTGAAGGTTCTTGGTGAGGAGATTGAAGGGAAGTGCCAAGAAATCAATCTATACCATTATTGTGAGATCTTTTGTTTCCCTCTCCAATTCTTGTTGTTTATGAACACATTACTGAGTGTTTTAAGAGATACTTTGATTGAATTTGAGATTTGATTACAGATTCGGAGATTATTAGGTTTTTATTCAAATGTCGGGTTTATTTGATATTATTCATTCAATCTTACTTTTGATTATGGTTGGCTACAAACCTTGTGATTCTGGGGAGAATCGTTGATGATTGAGGCTTAATTGATGATAGATTGAACTCATTTAACCATTTGGAACCTGAGAGTTGAGATTTAACTTTGCAACAAACAGGAAAATCGACCTGTTTTATAGAAAATCGTCCGATTTATTCAAGAACAGCACGATTTATTTCCCTGACGATCTTTAATTGATTTATTCTCTATCCAAAGTTAATCCTTGCCTAAATCCCAACCTTTCTTAACCTTTTTAACCTCTATTTATGTGTTTGAAGAGACTTCATCATTGATTCTACATTTAATAGATAAAGATTACAAGATTTGGGTAATAGAAAGACTCAACATCCTTTATTAAGGTTTAAGTGTGCTTTCCATCTTTACATTTGAGAGTCACATCCTGGGGTTTTGGGTGGATAGTGTGAGTGTAATTCTTGTCCTTAGATCTTTCTATATTGCAGCCTCAACAACCTTTATAGAGAGAGCCTTTGGATTAGACATATAAGTTTTGGAACTTCACCGTACGATACCTACCTCTGAAACACATAACCTTGACAACTTCAACTCTGTCATTTGATCTTTAGAAGTGTTTTGAATCGAAAGCCGTAGTCAGATACTTGAATCCCCGGAATCATTTGTCTCTTTATTAATCACAAAAGCTTTTGCACTTTGTCAGATTTTTGAAATCGATTTTATTCTCACCAAATCCTTGAGTTCGACTCTGGAATTTCTTGCCTTACTACAGCTGATCCGTACATTGCGGGTTTGCTTTTGCTTAAGTTCTAGATACAAATTTAAGACTTTGACGCACACACTTTTGAGCGAACAATCACTCAACGACATCTCTAACCTGTAGGGGATCTACAACATCGGTATAAACTGTTAGTTGACATTCTAGATATCAGAAAGACAGTAAAGGCACTAACACACACAAGAAGGTAAACACACAGCATGATCTTAAACAACCAGCTATTATCTTTCGTTAAGTTATCCATTAATAAGTCAACTTCTTTTGTCACACGAGAATCTCCCGAAACTCGCCTCTGCTTCCGTCTGCCGATAGGAACAGATTACTACTATCCGTTACACGTGGGCCTAGTTCGCATAAGCACCTCCTAGTCTCCTGTAGAACTAGACAAGTGGTCACCGCCCGATTATCATACACTTGGGCCTATTACGATTATAAAGGTCAATCCTAGTTCGGTTATCCGTTTTAACAATAACAACAACACAAACAAGCCAATACACTTAAACAAATATACGAAATGCAGCTAAGTAACTCCAAGGGACTTACCTCACTCGAAGGTACACCTAAAGATCAACAACAACTCATTTTCCCGAAGAAAAGGAAATAATGTTTGCTCAAACAAGGCATAACACATCAGGAACAAAACGATTGCTAGTATTTTATAACTTCTATTCTCCATTATCTCGAAGAGATCTACACAAGCTAGGGTCACAAAACCTAGTCTTACAAATAACCAAGGGTCAACAACATCCAACACAACTAAAGGATGGAATGAGGAAGCAAGGAAATGAAGCAACTCACCAAGAACGGGAGTTACTGCAAAAGAACCGCTGGCGAAGTGAGACAGAGGTGCGGGGGTTGCGGAACAGACTACCGCGGGGCGGGGATGTGCAGCTATGGGGGTGGTTTTTGTGACGTAAACTGCGTCTTCTCCTTCGACAACAAGGAACTCAACAAGGGCCAAAGCTTGGTCCTTTTACTCTTCACACACGTCACAACTCAACTCAAGGAGCCCGAGAACCACAACGTATCAACAACGGAAATGCCAACAAGAATAAAGACCCGATCTTGATTCTTGAAGAAGAAGAAGAAAGGAGAAAGAGGTAGAGAAAGAGAAAGAAGAAGCATGGAGGAGGCTCACAAATGTGTAGAGAATCAAAGGAATGAAGACTTACACATTCAACAAGATTCACAAGGAAGGAGACTGCAACTTTGCTCAAGGTTGAAGGAAAAACGTACGCAAGAAACGGGAGAAGGAAAAGAAGGCGGGAATTTATAGAAAACGTTTGGAAAGGATAAGGAAGGACGTTACTAGGGTTAGAAGATCAAAGGAAACCCGGCCCATAAGATAGAAGTTCGGAACTTCTATCCATGGAAAGAAATAAAACGGAATAAAAAATCATATTGGAGCAATCTATGGCAAAACCGCGGCAGACCTTGCCGCGAGGGCGACGGGCCGCAAGGATGGCCCTCTTCACCGTGGGGGCGGTGAAGGCCAAAATAGTTTATTACATCAGATCCCCCAAAAAAAAGGTTTCGTCCTGAAACTTGCAATGAAGCACAAGATCACACAACGACATAACAGAAACACTGAAATCAACTCATTAATTTCCTCACGGGGCATATAACACACAACGTCAGACAAGCATAAACACAACTCAACAAAGGAAACTCAAACTCCAACATCTACGCTATAGGTACATCCAACAAAATATAAAACTCCGGATAGTTCCACTAGATACTATCCTCTGTCTCCCAAGTTGCCTCATCAACTCTTCGCATCGATCGCTAAATCTTCATCATCGAGATGTCCTTTGATCGCAAGTGTCTCGTACTAAGCTCTAAGACAACTACCGGGTGCTCTACGAACATATGGTCTGACTCAACCACTAGATCCTCATGACTGACAATGTGTCTTGGGTCTGGTATGTATTCCCGTAATTGAGACACATAGAAGACCGGGTGAACACCCTCTACTCTCAGCCATACTTGAGCTCCAAATCTTAACTCTAGAGGTGTACGCCTCTTATCTGCGTAAGACTTCTGGCGACTCTATGCTGCTAACATCCGCTCTCTGATCATATCTACTTGAGCCATATCCTCCGGTATATGCTCACGTTCTACACCGCTAGCACTACTCTGCTCGTCCCCACAAAGCAGGGTACGACATCTCTGTTCGTATAAGGCCTACTAAGGAGCCATCCTGATTGATGCGTGCCAACGGTTGTTATATGAAAAATCTACCAAGGGAAGGTGATATGGCCACACTTGTCCGCAGTCTAACAGACATGCTCTTAGCATATCCTCCAAAGTCTGGATGGTCCGCTCTGACTGACCATCGGTGTGAAAATGATAAGCAGTCATGAACCGCAAACTCATACCTAAGGTGACATGCACTTGCTGCAAAAACCTCAAGGTGAACAGTCCGTCTTTGTCAAAGACCATTGTCCTATGTACTCCATAAAGTCATACTATCTATCTAGTGAACTCCTCTACTAATCGATTTATCGACCATGTTTCCTTGATAGGAATGAAACGTGCGGTCTTCGTCAATCGATCTACTATAATCCATATAGCATCAAAACCTCGACTAGGTCTCTGACCGGTGACAAAATCCATCGAGATGCCCTCCCACTTCCACTAAAAGACAAGAAGGGGGTGTAGTTCTCCCCCTGGTCGATGATACTCTATCTTAACCTGCTGGTAGGTCACACATTGAGCTACATATCTCGTCACATCTAGCTTCTGACCTCCTTACCGTAATGAGCGTCTAATATCCTGATACATCTTACTGTCACCGGGATGCACTGAGTAAGGTGTAGCGTGAGCCTCCTGTAGGATCCGCTGTCTTAACTCTCGATTTGAGGGCACACATACTCGCTCCTGGTGTCTTAAAACTCCATCAACACCGGCTGCAAACTGAGTTGCCTCTCCTCGAGACATCCTTTCTCGGATCCGTTTCAAAGTTGGGCAACTCTCCTGATTATGTTGGATTTCAACCAACAGATTAGGTAACACCTCTAAGCTGGATGAATGGTTGTTAGAATCTGGAAAGTGGATATTCATCTCTAGCCATGCCAAATCTTGTTATAACTAAGGGTGGGCTGTCAGCCGAGCGATCGCCATCTCCCGGGGAGTCTTCCTACTAAGGGCATCATTTACCACATTCGCCTTCCCCCAGTGGTATAACATCTTAAGATCGATGTCCTTGATCAACTCTAACCATCTCCTTTGGCGATTATTTAATTCTCGCTGAGTGAATATGTACTTCAGACTCTAATGGTCTGTGAATATCTGACACGTAGCTTCGTACAGATAATGCCTCCAAATCTTCAAAGCGTGAACAACGAAAGCTAACTCGAGATCGTGGGTAGGGTAGTTTTCCTCGTACGTCTTCAGTTGTTTTGATAAGTATGTTATAACCTTAACCCTCTGCATCAGAACACATCCCGAGCCGAGCTTGGATGCGTCGCTATAAACAACAAAGTCCTCAATGCCATTTGACTAAGCTAAGATAGTAGCGGAGGTCAACCTCCTCTTCAGCTCCTCCAAGCTCTACAGGCACAGGTCGGACCACACGAATCTCGTAGACTTTCTTAGAAAGGAAGTAAGTGGTCGGGCAATAACTGAAGCCATCCACGAAACGACGGTAGTAGCCCGCCAATCCTAGGAAGCTGCATACCTCCTTGACGTTCCTAGGAGGCGGCCAAGATGCTACAGACTGGACCTTCGCCGGATCTACCTTGATCCCTTCAGCGGAAACAATATGACAAGGAATGCCACCTCAGACATTCAAAACTCGCATTTAGAGAGCTTGGCGTAAAGCTCTCTATTCCGCAGGACTTGGAGTATGATCTTTAATTGTCCTGCATGCTCCTCTTTGTTGTGAGAGTATACCAAAATATCATCTATGAAGACCACTAGGAACTGGTCTAGGAAATCAAAGTAGATGTTGTTCATCAACTCCATGAATACGGAGGGTGCATTCGTAAGACTGAAATGCATCACTACAAACTCGTAGTAACTGTATTTGGTCTCATATGCCGTCTTGGCTATGTCCTGCTCTCTCACCCTCAATCGGTGATATCCGGATCTCAAGTTGGTCCAAGAAAACACTAAAGCTCCATGCAACTGGCCTAGCAAATCGTTGATACGGGGCAATGGGTACTTATTCTTGATTGTCACCTTGTTAATTGTCGGTAGTCAATAGATAACCTCATCGACCCGTCTTTCTTCCTGACGAAGAGTACTAATGCGCCCTAACGAGATACTCTAGGGCGGATGAAGCGCTTCTTATCAAACTCCTCGAGCTACTTCTTAAGCTCAAGCATCTCGATAGGCGCCATGCGGTAAGGAGTCTTCGAGATCCGTCTCGTCCCGGGCTCTAGACCAATGCCAAAGTCTACACTCCTCCGTGGAGGAAACCTGATGGATCTCCAAAAACGCCGGTAAACTCGCACGCTACCGGGATGTCCTCCAACGCGGGACTCCTACTATCCCATATGGCATAACACTAGAAAGCCTCGCAAACGTGATCGATAAGTCTTGCAGCTCGGACTACAATGATGACTGTACCGGCCTTTTCTAGATCCCATACTCGGAAAATCTCTACATGGCCTTACTCCAAAGTTACCGTCAACGTCCTATTACCGATGTCAAGAACTGCTTGATGTCGATCTATCCAATCCATGCCCATAATGACTTCTTCATTTACTAAGTACATGACGAAGAAGTCAGTTGGCCAATCGCGACCTCCCAATCTAATAGGGCAATCGCGAACCTGTCATCTACCCTTGATCTTACCCCATCGATAATCATATAAAGAAGGGTATCCCCTCTACGATAACTAACGCCAATCTATCTACACATTCATCGGATTGAAAACAATGCTTAACACCGATGTCGAAAAGAACTTTGACATGCAAACCATTAATATGAATGGTACATGTGGTCGCTGGAGTTGTCGCCTCCATTGCACTCCTCAACTCATAAACTCTGGCTGAAGCATCTGTGGTGTCTGACGTACCACCAACTCATCCTCTACCATTCCCTTGTTCTTGAGCGAAACCCTGTGGAGCCATAAAACTAGGACCTCTCTATTACTACTATTGTTGGTATTGAGGTCTCTACCCACCTCCTGCAACGCTAACAGGTAAAGATCCCTACTGAAATAGCGTCTTACCCTGACGGAAAAATGTAGCTCTATGTCCGGGCTTGCCACAAGAAAAGCTAGTCACTGCAGTCTTCTTGCAATCAGCTCGGATGTGTCCGACACCTCCACAATTATGACACTACCATCCTCGGTCGGAACTCTGCATCGATTGCTGCAAACCAGAGCGTCCCGGCGTCTGACTACGCCCAAATTCAGCTACTCCGGCTCCAATACTGGCTAGTCCAGTCCTTTGCCTCTTCTCATGACCTCTTGCCTGAGAAGCTCTCCCCTGACCCGGTCGGTCTCTCTCATAAGCAAATGCTCTATCCTAATAGTCAGTGAAGGAGTCACAACGGAAACCGGCAAGATAGGAGCGTGTAGACTCTCTCAACCTCCAAGAGAAAAGATAATCATGTTGATCCTCGGGTAGTGCAGACGGACCTAGCAAAGATAACTCCCTCTGAAACTTGTTGACGATCTCAGGAATAGAGATATCCTCGAATCCAACCTCGAGAAAATTCTGAAGTCTATCTCTCCTCATAGCTGTAGGGCAATAGTGATCTCTAATCACCGTCTTCATCTGCTTATAACTCGTGACTGTACTGTTCCTGGTTCTCAAATAGTGATGAGCCTGATCTTGCAACAATGTTTGTACTATATCGACTCAACGACCCCTAGGGAACAAATCGCCTTCGTAGCAAAATCCAACTCCCCTATGCAAAGCTCCATTCCAATCTATTCTTTCCTCTGAAAGAAGGAACCTTCAGCTGGTTGAAAGCCTTCAACCAATAGTCATGTCTTCGCTCTTTCATCTCGTTTGGAACTCTAGCAACGTCCGCAGCTGTAGCTGGTGCAACAACTACCTGCGTCACTCTCTACGAAACCTCATCTGATCTCGCGGGCACTGGCGGTGCTGGTGTAGGACCTCCAGGCCTGACCTCCTCGACTCTCTGCATGTAGTCGCGGTATACAAAAGCTCCGATGGACATTCGTCCAGAATCAGTCGACTGAGCTATTTGTGCTCCATACCTAGCGACGGTCCCGTTCCGAGTCTCAGGAACAACGCTCTCAACAACTTCTTCGCCGAACACCTCAGCGGTAGACGGATAAGAAACTGGGCTTGGCCCCGACCTCTAGCTAGTGGAGGTCTCTCTGTACATACTCGTCTACGGATTGTAGGTGGAAAAGGTGGTCGACCCCTTCCTTGCCCCACAGCTGATGTAGCTCTAGTACGCGCCATCTGCGATAGTGATATATATATATATATATATATATATATATATATATATATATACCATATTGTCACACCCCAGGTTCTAGGAACTCGAAGCGTTACGGGGTAGGACCTCACAATGGGTCCCGACCCTCAAAGTAGCAACGACAACATCGGATCTTACACCAAGGCACAAATAAATGAAAACAAAAACTGTTATAAAAACCGAAGAGACAAAAAAGGAAAACGTCATAGACTCGCATCCGAGTTCAAAACATAAGGGAAAGAACAACAACAAAAATATAAACCCGATCCCGTTGTATAATGTACGGGAACCCCGGCTAAAAACACCATCCGGATCACTCAGCATCATCCCTAACTTGTAGTGGATCTACAACAATGGTATAAACCGTTAGCTAACATTCTAGATATAAAAAAGATAGTAAAGGCACAAACATAATCAAGAAGGTAAACACATAGCCTGATCTCACGCAACCGGTTATTATCTTTTGTTAAGTTATCCATTACTAATTCAACTTCTTTTTCACACGAGAATAAAAACAATCCATACAAGCCAATAACGGTTATAAAGTTTAGTCCTAGTCCGGTTATCCATTATAACAATAAAAACAACCCATACAAGCCAATAAACTCAAAACAATATACGGAATGCTGCTAAGTAAGTCCAAGGGACTTACATCACTCGAAGGTACACCCAAAGATCAACAACAACTCAGTTTCCCGACGAAAAGGAAAGAATTTCTGCTCAAACAACGCATAATACATCAGGAACAAAACGATTGCTAGAATTCTGTAACTTCTAGTCTTCATGATCTCTAAGAAATTTACACAAGCTAGGGTCACAAACACAAGTCTTACAGATAACCAAGGGTCAAACAACAACCAACACAACTAAAGGAAGGAATGAGGAAGCAAGGAAATGAATCAACTCACAAGAACGGGAGTTACTGCAGAAGAACCGCGGGGATAGTCAGACAAAGGCACGGGGGCGGCGGAACAGACAACCACGGGGGCGGGGATGTGCAGCCACAGGGGCGGTTTTTGTGACAAAAACTACGTCTTCTCCTTCGACAACGAGGAACTCAAAAAGGGCCAAAGCTTAATCCTTTTACACTTCACACACGTCACAACTCAACTGAGGGAGCCTGAGAAACACAATGTATCAACAACGAAAAGGCCAACAAGAATCAAGACCGGATCTTGATTTTTGAAGAAGAAGAAGAAGAAAGAAGAAAGAGGAAGAGAAAGAGAAAGAGAAAGAAGAAGCATGCAGCAGGCTCACAAACGTGCAGAGAATTAAAGGAATGAAGACTTACACGTTCAATATCATTCACATGTAAGAAGACTGCAGATTTGCTCGAGGTTGAAGAAAAACATATGCAAGAAACGGGAAAAGGAAGAGAAGGTGGGAATTTATAGAAAACGGTTTGAAAGGATAAGGAAGGAAGTTTCTAGGGTTATAAGATCAACGGAAAGCCGTCCCATAAGATAGAAAATCGGATCTTATATATACGGAAAGAAATAAAACGGAATAAAAATCAGACCGGTGCGATATGGAGCCAAACCGCAAGAGCGGCTGATAGCAGGGGTGACCCTCTTTACCGCGGGGGCGGTGAAGGCCAAAACTAGGTATTACATAAAGGTTTATCCTTTATTAGGTTTGAGTGTGCCTTCCTCTTGCTTTTATGAGTTAACTTGAGACTTACCCGGTGATGGTTAATTCTATTCCCTTAGGTTGAGTGGTTGGTTTGAAACTATCATTCCTTTCCCTTGAAGCTTTGAGACTTACCCGGTGATAAATTTCTTTGGTTTGGAATAGCGGATAGTGAGACCTCCCACGTGATCTATACCACCTTCGAAACACCTTCTCTTTCCAATCCCATCTTTATCCTTTGAATCTTTAGAAGTCTTGAATTGAATATAACAATTCGATACCTTGATCTTTAGATCGTTCAAGTTTTTATTTTAGGTTATAAATTTAAGGCTTATTTCCACACACACTTTTGAGCAAACATATAAGATATCATAAAAGAAGACAGAAAGAAGAGCTAAGAGATAACACGTTGCAGAGTACAAATCTCGGCTCATTAGGAGAATTCTCGGCCGATATTTATAACAGGCTTGACAGTGGTTTAGTGAAAACGGCCCAAAACACAAACTTCAAACCCAAACTTCTTCTATAAGATATCATGGATGCAAACAATCAAGAGGCCGGAGGACAACTGATTGCCTACAAATTAGAGGCAATTTGACACGTCTTGACAAACCATACAACAAAACTTTGAGAAATTGAATCATCAACAACAACAACATTGAAGATTGTGAGATTCTTGGAGAGAATATTTGGTATTTAGATTTCATTGCTTTCGAACACAAGACCAGATATTTGTTATAATATTCATACATATTTTGATTATTGAAGATCTTTTGCTAAGTATTTCTCACTCCTCTTTTAGTTTTATTGGTTTTTTTGTGATGACTCCACCTTGATTATGAATTGTTTAATTATGTGAATGATGGAAGACTTAACATTCATATGTGGTTTTATATACTAACAAATATCGATTATATTTCTAGATTGCATGTTTTGGTTTGTGTTTTTTCAAATGTATGCAAGCCTTGAAAATCATTTCAATGGAAAAACGCAGGCCTTGAAAAACATTATAAAGGACGAGCACTGAGGCCTTGAAAAGCATTACAAAGAAGGATTCGGCTAAAGGCTTCACTACAAGATTTTCATATCTCAACAACCAAAACAAGAAATCTCAACCTAAGGTTAGCAAGAAGATAACAGAAGATTGTGGCCAGCCAACAAGAATATCTTCAAACGGTTTCAAAAGGAAGATCTCGGCATAACAAAAAGATCTCACCAAGTTCTCAACCTAAGACACAAGAAGATAAAGGAAGATCTCCAAACGGATTCCACGCAAGAAGATCTCGGATCTAAGGGAAAATCTTCAACGACATATCCAAGTGAGAAAATCTAGGATCTTCAACGACAAAGATCTTTCATGGCATTTCCAAGAGAGAGAAGATCACGACGATGAAGTGTAAGAGCATTAGTTTCTTTAGGGACCCCGCCCCTGTGCCACGACTTGGCCGCAGGTGCGGTGCCGCCCCGCGGCTTAGGCGGCCTCAACCGCTTTCTTTGATCCTTTGACCCGTGCTTTTCCCTTTGCTTTGCCTTTAAGTTCTTTCCTTCTCCCTCAAATGAGGGTTTCCATCTTTCTCTTTGATGCTCCATCTTCTCCACGTTCTCCTTCTTTCCTTAGCTCTTCTTTCATCATCTCGCTAGAGTTGTCTCTTGAAAGTGTTTTGATGATGATGTTGATAATGATGATGTTAATGTTGTCCCTGAATATAGTAGTTTGAGAGGCAAGTTTTTGGGCGTTGTTTCGGTGTGAGCTGTGGTAAGATCTCCCTGTTCTTTCTTCTCTCCTTCTTTTCCTAACTTTCTCTTGTTGAATTTAGAATTCCCACAAGTGATCTTGTGTTGATCTTCATTGACTTTGGTGATGGCGTATATGTATGTAAATGTGATGTTGATTGCCTTTGGCAGTGGAAGAAGTGAGGAGGATCAAGAGAGGAATCTAAGAGAAGCAGATATTCTCCCTTTTGTTGTGTTACCGTGCCCGCACCTTGAAAGTGCCACGCCCGCGGCTGAACTTATGTCGCCGCTCTTGCGGCTGAGTGTCACCGCTCCTACAGTGTGTCGCCGCTCTTGCGCCTTCTTGTTTCCGTAGGTGCGTTTGTCCAGGACAGACCAAGTGTGGTATGTTTCCTTTCTTTCCTTTGGCCTTGGCTTGATAGTGTAGCTAGGCTAGTTAAGTTTGTGATGAGCTTGATGATGTATATGTTGAGGTAATTCCTTAAGCATTTGTAAGTTATGTTGATGTGTTGAGGTTTAGATACGAGTTATGATTCGAATATTATTATAGGGTGTAGGAGGTAAATCTCCTAACCTTGGCCGTGTTTGATATTGTGTGTGCCTTGCTGATGCAGTAGTGATCTTTTCCTCGAGGGGAAATTGTGACGTGGATCAGGTTTACGTTTGTGTTAGGTAAGTCCATTGGAATTACTTAGCGAGAAGTTATGGATTTGAGTGATTGTGATAGTTGTGCTTGTGCATATGATTGTTGCATTTATAACATAAACCGGACTAGGACGACCACATATGTATATTTAAATGGCCCAAGTGTATTATAACGGGTCGTGACAACTTGTCAAAGCTCGACGATGAGTGGAGAAGGTGCTCTGAAACCGGTACTCCAGGGGGAGGTAGATCCCCATGCAAAACCTATGTGAAAGGGGACAGAGGTGGGGTTCTAAGGTTCCTCGTGCAATAAAAGAAGTTGAATTAGTAATGGTATAACGTAATTGAAGATAATAAACGGTTATGATGTATGACATATCATATTGTGATATGATGTGGTGTTTGTGTTTGCTATTATTATTGTTCTTATTCATGAACTATTAGCTAACGGATTTATACCGTGTTGTAGATATTCTCCAGGATAGGAAGACTACAGAGAGAGCCAGATGGGTGATCCGCCGAGGGCTTCCGTACACTAGGTTGTACGAGGGTTTGGGGTATTTTGTACACCTCTGTGTATGTTTTTCCATTTTGGTACTCGGTTGTGATGATGTATACGTTTTGATGTTTATGTATACCCTTTTATGTATTTGGTTTTATATCTATTTGTGCCTTGTTGTAAGATCTAGTGAACTTGTTGTCATGCTAGGTTCTGTAAGAGCCTAGTTGCTGAGTTGCTGAGAGAGTGAGCAGAGGGCTAGGAATTAGCCTGGAACCACCCTTGCGATTTTCTTGGGCCACCCCTGCGGCTCACACAGTCCGCCCCCGCGGCTCTATGTGCTGCAGCCGTCTTCTTTGACCCTTTGACCCGTGCTTAACCCTTTTTACCTCCTTTATATATCTTCTTCTCTCTTCTCCTTGGATCACCTTTGCTTGATCTTCTTTGAGTTTGTGTGTGAGTTGGAGAGCTTTTGCTTGGCTTTGATGATGTTTATGGTTGCTAAGCCTTGTGAGCCAGCTTGAGGACGTTTTGTTTATGTTCTGAGCTTCTAGATCTTCAGCTTTGTGAGCTTTCATGGTTTCCATCTCTTCCTTCTTCATTCTTTCATCTTTTCATCTCTTTTTCTATCTTTCTTTAGTTAGCTTTGGCTTCCTTAGGCTTGGATCATTTTCTAGCCATGTTTGGCTTGTGTTGATGTGTATATATGTATGTTATATATGTATGTTGCTGTTGGATTCAAGAAGGAATAAAAAATCGAAGGAAAGGGTGAAGAAGAGGCTAAAGTGGTATCCTCTGCACACCAGCCGCCCCTACGCTTGTCTTGAGCCACCCCAGCGCCGGTAGTGCACTGCCCCTGCGGCACCTCCTAGCCGCCCCTGCGCCACCTGCACCAGCTTGGTATTTCACTTGGTTCTGCAGGTGTGTGTTGCTTCTAGGCTTTCCTTAGGATGTCTTTATTCCCTCCTTTTCTAGTGTGAGAGCATGTGATCATGCTAGAAGTATGAGGATGTGTTTGGTTGAGGTTATGATCGGTTTATGTCTTGTACGGCTTTAAGGACTTAGGTTGATGTTAGTTGAGTTTTTGAGGTTGAGCTTGATCCCTATGGATCCCTTTGGGTCTAGCTGTGACCCTTGTGATGTTAGGAGATTGATATATCTCTTTATGCCCTGTTTATAGGTTGTGTTTTCCCTCTAGTGTAGAGGTGATCGTATTTGAGTTTGTTCGAGGTTGAGGTAAGTCTGTAGGAATTACTTAGCTACCATCCTTATATTGGGTGTTTGCATGAGTGGTATGTGCTTTGTATGTTGCTATGATAGCATGAGATATCGTTTATACTGACCTATGTTTTATTGATTGCCCCATATGCGTGGCTGTAATAACCTTTCCCTTTCATCCAGCCGTGGAGTCTGGGAGGTTCTCTAATGTGAGGCCATACTGACTTTACAAGAAGGGCATAATCCACTCCCATAGGGTACACGGATTGTGTAACCGATACTTGTGCAGCTGAATAGCAGGCTCATAGGCGAGGATGTATGAGTCCTTGTGTCACATAGTTTCATATATACTTATATATACGATTTGAGTGAATCACCATTATATTGAGATGATAAAATGGGTAAATGTGTGAAAGCATGCAGATGTATTTATCTTTCCTTACTTGAGATTGTGCTTATACATTACTCTATATATGTTTGGATAGCTAATGGTTTATTACCATGTGTGAGGGTGTTTATGGTTTGTTTACTTTTCCGTCCTGCGTGAGGATGATCTTTTGTTACCTCTTGTGTGAGGGTGTTGGGTGACCTAGCAGAGTGGCAGGCCGAGAACGTCTCGTACATAGGTTATTGTGGGTTTTTATGGTTTGTTTACTTTTCTGTCCTGCGTGAGGATGATCTTTTGTTACCTCTTGTGTGAGGGTGTTGGTTTATATACACGGTTATGTTGTCTTATCTTCTGGTTGTACAGTTTTTACAATTTTATGTATTTGTTTTTATATCTGTCAGTGCTATGTTGTAAGGTCCAGTGAACTTGTTGTCAGGCTAAGGTGAGGATCCATTGTGAGATCCTAGCCCAATGTGGTACTCCAAGTCCCGTAGATTCAGGGTATTATTGGTTCAGGATCCACTATGAGATCCTGTCCCAATAGCGCCCCAAGTCCCGTGGATTTGGAGTGTTATAAAGTTGGTATCAGAGTCGTAGGTTGACAACAATGACACTTGTAATCTGCGATAAAGGTCGATTGGATACATTAAAAGAACCCGAAAGTGGTCTGACTTTTCCAAAATATTTTGGTTTTGAAAAGTGTACAGTTAATTTGGGATAGAGTATACGGGAAGACATCACCCTTCTGAGGATCTCGACAATATAGATATGTATTATGTGTTGAATTGTGCATGTATACTGGATTTAAGTATTATAAATATCGATACATATGGCTTATATATAGCCTTATAAGTTAGGTGTGCATATACCGTAGATGGCTCGGACTAGAGCGACATATGTAGTAAGATCAGGTAGGGGTAGACCCCCTCCTCCAATAGTGATAGTCCAGGGACATGTTCTCATTGCTGATCCTCCAACAATGGAGGTTTTACACGAGGAGTTTGATGAGAGTGTCGTTCCTGAGACTAGGAGGGTACGGCAACGAGACATAGATCTCGGTGAGTCCAGTCAGATGACTCGTATCATGTATATTTGAGGGAACCAGTTCGTTCATTCATCAGAAGAGTCAAGGAGGCTGCCAGGGCAGGTAGACGTGCCCCGGATCCTCCAACGAAGATGGGGTAATCTGAGATGTCCCAGGGAGCTACTCATGTGCTAGTGATACCGGCACGCGCTGCTGAGGTTGTTGGAGCTCTAGAGGAGTTGAGAGGGCCTCGACTAGACACTTGGTTGAAGGCATTTCATCAGATGGGAGTACCCCCTTTCTATGGGAAGGTAGGATTAGATGTTGATATATTGATTGGGCATGTGGACTCAGCCCATGAGTCTATCAGATGTCCATAGGACAGACGGATAGAGTTAATGCAAACTCTATTACATGACCTAGTCCAGCAGAGGTGGATGACCATGCGGATTAAATTCACCAGTTATGATTAGATGTAGAGCATGATTAGAGAGCGTTTTTGTCCTGTCTATTTGAGGAGGGAGAAACTGCAAGATTTTATTGAGGCTGGCTTCGAGGATGTGCACATAGAACAGGCGATTAGAAGATTTTAGGAGGAGCTGACACTACTAGGTCCAGCTGCACCTCCAAAGGATCATCATGTGTACCTGTTCTCCCGCCGACTAAGGGAGAGTATTCGTTCCTATATGGCGGGTTTCCATTGCGAGTTTTTAATAGACTACCACGATAGAGCCTCAGCTTACGAGCGTGAGCGTTCCAACTAGAGGAGGACTTCTTAAACAGGTAGGTCTGAGAAGTGACAACGTACTAGGCAGACTAGTACAGGAGCATCAGGGTACTGGTGAGGCTAAACTCAAGGTCGCTCGAGTTACCCAATTTCTGAAACAAATTCTGATAAAGGACGACAATGTTACAACTACGGAGGGACAGGGCATGCGAGAGCTGATTGCCCGAGAGCACTAGTGACTTGCTTCTCTTGCGGGATGCCAGGACACCGGGCTACTATTTGCCGTCCGGGCAAGGTGTCGTCGCAGTAGGGATCTTCCCCTGATGGTGAAAAGAAGGTGGGAAGAGGCCACCTTAGTACCAGACGCAGGGAAAATAGAGGGTCCCGGACCATCCTCGTACTTAGGGTTTTGCTCCAAGACCGAGTATAGGCAGAGGTCATGATGGAGGTGCCAGTGACACCAGGGGAGCTAGTTATAGTGTTTTTGACTTGAGGAGCGCTCAGGAGCCGCCAACGGTATATGCTATATGTACCATTATGATTAATGGTTTACTTGTTAGAGTTTTGTTTAATATGGCTGCTACACACTCTTTCATTTCTGATACATGCATTGATAGACTGACCTTAGATACGGTAGAGGGAAGACCCTTCGTTATAGGGTTACCCGATGGGGGTCAGGTGAGAGGTACCCGAGAGGTACATGGTTGTCCTATACATTTAGGAAACCATGATTTGTTAGTGGACTTCTTTGTTTTGCCGCTAGTGCATGACGAAGTCATTTTCGGTATTGATTGGATGGATAGGCATCGTGCTGTGTTAGATGTATGGTCTCTACCGAGTCGGGTCAGATCGAGATTTTCCGAAGTTGGGGCCTATGGTGTTATACCATGAAGAAGAGTGAGAGTCCAGCGTTAGAGGATATCCCCGTGGTTTGCGAGTTTCTGGATGTATTTGCCGAGCCATCCAGTTTGCCACCTCAAAGGAGCGTAGACTTTGGCATAGAGTTAGAGCCGGGGACGAGACCGATCTCGAAGGCTCTATACCGTATGGCGCCTATCGAGTTGTTAGAGCTGAAGAAGCACCTCGAGGAGTTGGCTTAGAAGGGCTTCATCCGCCATAGCTTATCCCCGTGGGGAGCACTTGTTCTCTTTGTGCAGAAGAAGGACGTTCTTTGAGACTGTGTATAGACTACAAAGAGCTGAACAAGGTGACCATCAAGAACAAGTATCCTTTGCCCCGCATCGATGACTTGTTGGATCAACTTCAGGGAGCGATTGTGTTCTCCAGGATCGACTTGCACTCGGGATATCACTAGCTGAGGGTGAGAGAGCAAGATGCGCAAAAGACGGCATTTTGGACTCGGTATGGCCACTACGAGTTTGTAGTGATGCTATTCGGGCTAACGAATGCGCCCGCCATATTTATGGAGTTGATGAATGGAATATTCATCGACTTCCTAGATCAGTTTGTGGTGGTCTTCATAGACTATATCCTTGTGTACTCTCGTAGCAGAGAGGAACATGCAGGACATCTAAATATTGTGTTGCGAGTCTTTTAGGATAGAGAATTGTATGCCAACTTCTCTAACTGCAAATTCTGGATGCCAGAGGTAGCATTTATGGGTCATGTTGTTTCCGCCAAGGGGATCAAGGTTGATCCGGCGAAGATCGAGTCTGTAGTAGCATGGACAACACCGACAAACGTCAAGGAGGTACGTAGCTTCCTTGGCCTAGCCGGTTATTACCGACGGTTTGTGGAGAGATTCCCTATGATTGCCCGTCCACTTACCAGCCTGTTGAGGAAGACTACCCGGTTTGTATGGTCCGAGATATGCACTCAGAGTTTTGAGGAGCTGAAGAGGCTTCTAACTTCCACTCCCATCTTAGCACAGCCGGAGGGTACAAAGGACTTTGTAGTCTATAGTGGCGAATCCAAGCTAGGCTTGGGATATGTTCTAATGTAGCGTGGTAGAGTGATTGCTTATGCGTCTAGACAACCGAAGAGGTTAGAGGAGAACTACCCGACTCATGATCAAGAGTTGGCCGCGGAAGTTCATGCATTGAAGATCTGGCCGGAGACATTACTTGTATGGCACTACCTGCTAGATCTTTATATACCATAAGAGTCTGAAGTATATTTTCACGCATGGGGAATTGAATAACCGCCAAGGTAGACGGCTTGAACTAATCAAGGACTTTGACCTTGAGATTATGTATCATCCAGTCAAGGTGAACGTTGTCACCGATGCCCTTAGCAGGAAGATGCCTAGAGATGGACATCCATTTCCCTGATGAGGATGCTCAGTTGTGTATTTTAGAGGTTCTACCAGATTTGTTGGGTGAGATTCAACAAAAACAGGAGACCTTCCCGACGTTGATGAGAATCTGACTTTTAGTTCTCCATAGGAGCATATGGAGTGATGAGACGCCGCGATCGCATCTGTGTACCTACTGATGCGGAGCTGAGACAGAGGATTTTGCAGGAGGCTCACTCCACACCTTACTCAATTCACCCAGGTGTGAGTGAAATGTATGAAGATGCGAGACGTTCATATTGGTGGGGAGGGTTGACGCCCGATGTGGCCAGATTTGTGGCTCAGTGTGCGACCTGCCAACAGGTCAAGATAGAGCACGTGTTCTGTGAGTCCAAAATGATTAACCGGATGAAGTACCAAGTACTTTACTTACTTGTTTTCCTGAAATAAAATCATTATTGGAAAGCAACCATCTTCCGTTTACTTCCTTAATTCTTTTAGTACGGATCCAAACTTCCAGACTCGACCGGAGTTTGAAGTTAACCAACCAAGAAGTAACCTCTAACATGATTCTCTATATACCTTTAGTTGTCTAAGAAGATTTTCGTTGCCTACTTGAGGAATTTCTCCAAAGCATCGGTATAGTTAATTCAAATAATCTTCGCTCGTAGATATCTCTTCTTAAATGTACATAACTCGTCAATACCAAATAACCCTTGCACGTCCTCGGTTGACGTCGGTCAGTCAATAGTTGACTTATCTCAATTTCCGGGACTTACTTTTCTCATACCTCATTTTCCGTTGAATTTCGTGGTGAGCACTACTTACTCGAGTTCGTCCATTTGTACTCCTTTAGCTCGTTCTACATTACAAATTTCCAATTCCTCTGTGAGCTAACTCCATTTCTCGAGTCCAACTGTTTGGTCCATCTGACATCAATGGTCCTTTCTAGGTCTTCCACTATAGCTTGTAAACACGTCTACATGACTCTCATGACCTTAACTTCCATCCACTTGCGGTATATCTTGTATGGAATGCTGCCACACTCTGTTTGGATTGACATAGAACCTTGTCTAATTCATATACTTCTTACTCCTCTAGTTCTTCTTTTACAATCCCTTAATATTAGCTGTGATATGTACTCTTTTTCCTAGCCAGTAGGTAGTAAATCACTCACACAATTCCCTTGGTCTCAAATGACATAAGGGGGTCATCCCTGGCCGTCTAGTCTTTCCTATCAAGTTCTTAGTTAGAGTTACTGGCTCGAATTCACTCCATGTTACTATAAAGGGCACTAGCACGTGTACCGATTTAACTTTTACATTTGTCGTTGTGGTTCTCTTGAAGGGTCCTCTTGATGTCTATAAAAATTATTTCATAAGTCTATGGTTATCCTCCTTATCTGTCACTCAGTCAACTAGTCCCTCATAGGTGTAATTTATCAGTTGTTACTAAGTAATATAAAGTTGATCTTCTACAAGATCATAGCTCTACATTTCTTCTATTTTCTTCGCTGTGGATATACTAAGTAAAAGTTATCCACTAGGTTGTTCATTTATACACCTTTAGCTTGTTCTACCATCAACACTTTTCTTCCGCTCTGTAAGATCACTTTACCCGAGTCTAGTTGTATTACCCATATGCCATCTGTGGCTTATCAAATCTTCTCTGATAGCTTGTAGACGCCCTTTTCGAGAATCCTTTAACCTAGATTTTCCATCCACTGGCGTCTTGTATGAATCGTTGGTGTCGGTAACTTAAGTCCCGTGCCGAGTGAGAGATCGTGGTGGGCACTTGAGTCTACCCAGGTCATTCTCACTCACTCTTTTCTTTTCGCTAGTATTATATTGTAACATTTCCTTTATGGCTTCCCTTGTCTCAGTTACAGACTTCCATTCCCTTTAATACTTGTGTTGTGATTTCTTTCAAAATTTTTGTATCCTAGCAGAAGTCCACCATTCTCATTAGTTATGGATTTTACCTTTCGTCTTTAAATTCAATGTAAATGTCTGACCTTGTGCTCCTCTCTTCCTATGGCGGTATCTACCTTGGTTGTAACGTCCTTCATTCTGCGAAATCATGATTGTACTCCTTTCTATCTGGTCCTTGTTCCATTATTATTATTATTATCTCTAATCCGCTCTCTTGTCGTCTCTTGCGGGGTTCTTCTAGTTCATCTCTCGGCCTCGTATGCCCGACTTCCTTGTACGACCTTCTAACCGAACTGACTCAGTAATTCCTTCCTCATCTAATTGTGCTTGTGGTAATAGTTATCTTCACAACTTTATTTCCTTGCTCACTTGTTTTTTGGATGATTTGTAAGGATCACCAAGCAACCTACCCGAGTATAATACTCAATTCAATGTCTGATTCCATTGCCTCGTGTTGAAAACTCTTCAAGTTTGCTACCGATTTATCATGAGGCGATAATCCCTTCATGATATCACAACTAAAGGATATAATATACCCTTTAGGATACTAACATACTACACTTATACATATATATAGCATACATTAATACTCATCATAGTAAGTCTATATGCGAACTCATATCGATCTAAGTTGTAGAGATCCACGGAGAGCGATGGTGGTCCAACGTACTACTAGCCCAACAACCCGACTATGCGTGTGTGTAAAAACAGAAATCCGTTTTGAAAATTTTAGACCCCTTTTGGGTTCTAGTTATTTTATACATTTGGTCTTTCAGAAGATTTCATGTGCCATTGTTGCCAACCCAGAGCTCTGATACCATATTGTAACACCCCAAATTCCGAGAACTCGGGGAGCTACTGGTTAGGACCTCACAATGGGTCCCGACCTTAGTTTGACAACAATTTAACTTGGATCTTACAACAAGGCACAAAAGTATTTAAATCATTTGAAAACTTTAAACAATATATACATGAAGAATATGTATCAGCCTTACAAAGCAAAGGTACCAAAACGACACATAAGAAGAACAAAAGACATCCCGTCCCCAACTAAATAAGTACGTGGACCCGGCTGACCATTCCCTTCGGATCTCTCTACAACTATTTTAACCTGCAAGACATCTACAAGCGGTATAAAACTGTTAGCTAACATTCTATGCATAAGTAAAAAGGTAAAAGCACAAACACACAACATACACAATCAACATGCAACACTCAATCCTTTTATTATCTTTAATTAGGTGATAGGTTATTACTAATGATACTTATTTTGTGACACGATGGATTCCCAAACCTCGCCCCTTTCCCCGTTTATCAGCGCGGAATGGTATTAATGCATTTGACCGTCTACCGGACTGGGCTGGTCGCAGGGAACCTCCTAGACTCTCGCAAGAGCTAGGCAGATGATGTCACGACCCGTTATCATACACTTGGGTCAATTACACAATATACTAAAGTCGGCCTATTCCGGTTTCGTTATTTCTTAACTAGCAAACACCACTAATACACATCACACACCTACAAGAAGCCAGCTAAGTAAGTCCGTGGACTTACCAGAATCAAATCTCGACTCTCTTAATCACCACTCATCGGTAACTGTAGGAATTCAGTAGGCTGTCAAAGGAGGCAAGTGTGTCAGCACACTTTCTAGGTAATTAGAAGTCTAAGACTTCTAAGATAGTAGGTCTTAATAGAACGGAATTTATTACAGTATTAATTTATGGTAAAATGACTATTTTACCCATGGTCCCGAAACTTCTAAATATTTCATAATTTATGTTTAAACTCTTATTTGAGACTAACTAACCATATTCTACTCCCTACGATGATTTTAGGTAACAACTAGAAAAACTACTCATTTTCTATTTCCCGAAAAGTCACTAAGGTCCAACTACAGCTTCAAATATAAAATTCGAATAATCCTATAAAAATAATTCCTTAGATCATCTATGATATCCCATCTACTCATAGGAGAATGAATTTCTTAAAACTGCTCACCCTTGACTTCCACAAAAATTTCCAAAGTTGGTTACAACACTTGAAGTTTCCTATACTTAGCCAAAATCTGAGTATACTTTGAAAAATCATAACTCCTAAACCACTCGCTGGATTTATCCCAAATTTTGATATGTTCTACTATAATATGTCAAATATATCATATCCAAAATTCAAGTCCAACAGAGATCAAAAGCATATTCAAAACTATCTCCCAAAACCGAATTTCAGCACAACAGAAAAACTGCTTACAACTCAATCTTTGAAAAATCATAAATTTCAAACCACTCTCTGGATTCCTCTCAAATTTTAATATGTTCTACAACAATATGTCAACCATATTGAATCCCAACGGAGATCAAGAGCTTATTCAAAAGCATCTCACAAAACAGCGTCCCATGCTGTTTTTCTCAATTCAGCACATTTATAAAAACTGTATGAGGAGTCAACTTTGAAACCCCATATCTCTCAAACCATAACATGGATTCCTCTGCAATTTTGGTATGATTTACTTTGCAATACCATCTATAAGATATCCGAAAACTAGCCAAAAAGGAAGAGTCTAGCTTACCCAAAATTGGACCCGAAGTTGACTGCTCGTCAATATTGGAAAGCTGGAAAAGAAGTAACAGCTCCTTGAAATTGTTCCTTTGGCTGCAAAGTATGGGTTCTAGGATGGCTTAGCAGCAATTAATCATATATATAAATGGAGGGAAGGGAGGGCATGGTCATACTCACTATAAATCTCGACAAGGAGGGAGTTGCACGGTTGACGTCGCTTGGGAGAGGGAAATCACGTTCAGATCTTTGCAGGAGGTGTACCAGCGGACGCACCCATGGCCAGGAAGGACAGCGCCCCTTCGGATCTGGTCTTTGCTGTCGTCCTGTACGTGCAAAAGGCGAGAGGAGGTCCAGTCAAGGTACGCGGCTGTTGTTGCGAGTCCTCGAGGACACATGAAGGAGGCTTGCTGCTGCTTGCCGACAGTTGCAAGGAAGGGCGAGGTCATGACGCTGTGAGGGAGAGACGAGATTGAGAGCTGTGTGTCATCCTGATGGTTGGTGCTGGAACTGCTCGCAGAAACGATCAAGAGCGGGTGAAACGTAGAAGAGGTTCTAGGGTTAGAGTGTGAGAGAGAAGGGAGAGATTCTAGGGTTTACGTAAAAACAAGGGGGAAGGGAGGCGGCTGAACATAAAACACATAGGCTGGCTCGTTCATCCTTCTATTGGGCCCGGATGGTATGCTTAATGGGCTCGGATGGCCTATCTAAAAGAATTGAACTCTTTTAATGTTTAAGAAAAGGTCGATCGATTCCGCGTATTTTATATGAGTAGAACCCTCATAAAAGCTAACAAAAAATATTGAAGAACTCGGTCTCACATAAAATGACAAATGATGACGGAAAAGTCTAAACCAGTCGAGTGTCGGTTTGTCTCGAAAATAAACAAAAAAAATTAAAAATCTGGATATTACAAGGAAATCTTTCAAGGAGACATGAAATGCCCCAATCCTCTATTATATTTTGCGAAATTTTGACGTTTGGGGAATTGATTTCATGGGGCTGTTTCCTATTTCATTCGGGTACACATATATTTTGCTTGCGGTGGACTATGTTTCCAAGTGGGTGGAAGTAAAAGCCACAGAAACTGATGATTCAAAAGTGGTTGCAGCTTTTCTTAAGGAAAACATTTTTGAACGATTTGGAATTCCGAAAGCCTTAATCAGTGATAGGGGTACCCATTTTTGCAACAAGACGATCACAGCTCTCCTTAAGAAGTATCACGTCTACCAACGAGTGTCAACAGCTTATCATCCACAAACAAATGGCCAAGCTGAGGTATCTAACCGGGAAATGAAAACCATCCTTGAAAAGGCTGTCTCTCCCGGACGGAAGGATTAGAGTGTGATAGGTGATAGAATCACTATCATTAAGGATAGTTTTTGGAGACTTTTTATTGCATTTGTGTCGATTTATTCTACTAACTCCTTGGTCCAGAAGAAGAAGACTAAAAGAAGCTAAGGAAGGAGTTATAAGCGCTTAGGAGTGAAGTTCGTTCACGAAGCAAAGCTTTTGCTGCTTCACCGCCCCCGCGGAGCCTTGTCACCGCCACTAAAGGTGACAACTTATTCCGGAGCGCTCCCTGCGCCTTCGCCAGCACCAGCCACGAAGACTGCCACCGCACCTGCGTCAACCCCTAGCGCCCCTACGGTGACTTGCCCTGAGGAAGCGAAGACAAGCACCCCAGCGCCTTCCCCTGCGCCTCTGCCTGCGCCTCAACCTGGGAGTTGGAAGATGAAGAGTTTGTGTCACCGCCCCTGTGTTGACACTGGGACGCCCCGGTGGCTTGGCATCAGAAACGACAGGAAGTTGAAGAGTCAGACGTTTGAAAAGCATTAAAGATCCACCCCTGCGGAATTGCCTAGCCGCCCCTGCGGCTATGAAGAAGATCAAGCGTTTTTGCCTTCACCGCCCCTGCGGAGCTGAAGGCTGCCCCTGCAGTTCAACGACAGGAGCTTTACTCCGGCTGTTTACACCACCTTTATGGCATTAAAGGTGGCTGTTTTTGGGCCAACCATTTACTCCTATTTAGTGTCTTTTGTAATGTAAATAGGCCTTGGTTGATTGCTAGAATCATTCACTCATTTTCAATCATTTTCCACTTAGAATCTAATTTTTTCATCATTTCCATTGTAATGAGTTGCTAAGTCCCTTGCTACATTGGGTTGGTTTGAAACTGCGTTGTTACTTTGTTTGTAAGTTTTCTTTAATATAAGTTTTCATTCAGTAATGCGTTGTGTTTCCTTGATCTTCATTGTCTAATTGCATATTTTACTATTACTTGAGATTGATCACCTTAGGTTCTAAAGTGCATGCAAAGAACTAGGATTAATAGGTTCCGGGTTCGGGTCTTTAATCTAGTAGTAAAATTCAAGTAATAAGTTAACGGTTTTAATCTATTCTTTATATCCCTTAGTATTTATTTGAAAGCTAACTTGTTAATTATTCTTGTAGGTTTACGGAACACTAACCTGTTAAGTTGTGTTGATGTCGGTTGGCTCAACACGTATATATGATTGAGATGGGAGATTACTTGAAAACTTGTAAAAGGAACTCACCAAAGTAGCAATTGCATGCTAAGAATCAACCTAGTGTAGATTCATCCATTATTGTCTTACTTGTTGCGTTATTCGTTTTCATAAGTTTTTGTGTGCATCAATTCAACCAACCCCCCCCCTTGTTACTTGTTTTTATAATCAATAATCGCATTTAATAAAAATACCTTAACTCTCTTGGGTTCGACAGTTACTTAACCACTATACTTGTTTTAGTGTTATGTGAGGATTATATTTTGATAGGGTACAGACGACCATAGAAATAACCCCTAGTCAAATTTTGGCGCCGTTGCCGGGGAGTTTAGTGTTCTTATTTTATTGTTATTATTAATTATTGGTTTCAACCATTTTTTTGGTTCAAACCCGTGCTACTAACTCCGGCTTTGCTTCTTTTGATCCAGAAATTGAGAGGACGCACATCCGGCAACGAAGACAACAACAACTCCAACAAGATATGGCTGATCGTACTCTTCGTCAACTCACTCAGCCGACTTTGGCTCAAAACCCTCTTGCGGTTACCATACCGGCATTAGGGGAAGGAATCAATTTCGAGCTCAAGTCGGGTCTCATTTACTTGCTTCCATCTTTCCAAGGATTAAGTGGTGAAGACCCCATCAAACACCTTGGAATGTTTCATACCGTGTGTATGAGCATAAAGCCGCCCAACATCACCGAAGAGCAAATCAAGATGAGGACATTCGGCTTCACACTCAAAGATTCAACGGATGATTGGTACTACCACCTTCCATTTGGGAGTATCGACATTTGGGAGAACCTCCACAAGGCATTTTTGGAGAAATACTTCCCATCCAAGATGGCGAATAGCTTGAAGAAAGCTATAAGCAACATCGAGCAAGAGGCGAACGAAACTCTATACGAGTACTTTAAAAGATTCGTCCGCCTCCGATCCAGCTGTCCTTTTCACGGATATTCAACTCAAGATCTAGTCTTGTACTTATACAATGGCTTGATAGACAATGAAAGGAGGATCGTCGATGTAGCTTGTGGAGGTAACATTCTTAACTCTACCCCTGACCTTGCTTTTGAAAAAATTCATGAACTAGCGGAAGGGACCCGGAACTTTGGAAGGACTCCATCCAAGAAAGGTGTTCATGTTGTAAATACCAGGAAGATTGAGATCTCCACTGAGCTTGCGGAGCTGAAGGAAATGGTGAAGAGACTAACACTTATGGGAACCCCACAACAGCTCAAAGCTTGTGGAGTGTGTGCTGACCCATATCATCCAACGGACATGTGCCCACAAGTTCAAGATGATGATGCTGAGGTGAACGCAATGGGCTATGGATAGCCACAGCAGCAAAGGCCTAGGAACGATCCCTATGCACAGAATTTCATGCCAAACTAGCGTGACCAACAGAACTTTCGTTGGAGGGATCAACAAAACCAACAACAACAGCCCCGATAACGTAAGTATCAATCAACTGAAGATATGTTGCAGGTTTTGACTAAACACATTGCTACTCATGTCCAAACAACAGAGTCCAGCATCATGAACCTTGAAAAACAGGTTGGGCAAATGGCGGAAGCCATTACAAGGATTGAAATTAGGTCCTCCGGAGAATTACCTTCACAGACGGTTATAAACCCCAAGGTGATGCTGGAGGAGGCTCAATCATAGAGGTAGAGTCCTTACGTCGAGCCAAGGACGTAAAACAAAGGTGTTGTTTGGGAGGCAACCCGAAGGAATAAGAAGAGGAGCCTCTGTCAAGAAAACCGCCCCTACGGCTCAGTGTCCCTGCCCCCGCGGTGACACCCATGCCCAGCTCCGCCCCCGGCGCTGGGCCAGCGTCTGCAACACACTGGTTACCGCCCCCGCGGTGACACACCACGCCCCTGCGGCGGCCATCCTTGACACACATCCTCAGCGCAGCCCCCGGCGTTGAGGCTGCGTGCCCCCTCTTCCTTGTCACCGCCCCTGCGACGGCAAGCCACCACCCCTGCGGCCTTAATAAGGAAAGAAAAAAAATACACTTCCCAAAAATAGCCTACAACTACCGGCCCCTCCCCTCCCTCTCCATTCACTCTTCGAACCCTACACCGTCTCACCTCCCACGCCCCTGCGCCCTCTGGAAGCTCTCGCATGCCGCCTTGTGCAACGCTCCCGCGCGACCTCCTGTGACCTAGCCACAATCGCCCCCCTGCGACACCGGCCCTCACCACCACCACACACAAACCTCATCCTCTCAAAAACCCTCGCCCCTCACACTCCTCCCTCCACCGCTCAACATCGCCGGCGACATCTACACCAACAAAGAAGTCGCCGGAACAACCCCAGTACCACCACCTTCGTAGGCTCCCAGAATCGCCCTCAGCTCTTCTCCCGCCCTTGCGGCTGCAAGTTGCCTCCCCTGCGCCAAGCCGCCCCTGCGCAAGCTTCTGCCGCCGCAACGGAAAACACAACAGAGGGTTCGTCTCTTACTCTATTTTCTGATCTTTCTAATTCCTTTGCTTGTTCAACTTCAAGAGATGGATGAACAGAAGAAATACAAGTTGTCGGAAGCTGAGAAGGAGCGGTATAGGATTGTGCAAGGTCGGGATGTGTATGCAACTCGATTTCTGGCCGTTCCTACTTTGGAAAACTTGGGCATGTTGGAGAGCATGCAGGCATTCCTCAACAATGTTAGGCTCGGCGATTTTCTCATAATGAGTGCTCCAACACACCTCGAGCTCAGCCGCCTATTCATCGCCACATTCAACATGGAAATGGTGGATCACATGTGTGTTGGACTTTCATTCAAGTTCAATAACAGAAAGTATACATTGGACTACACTCAAATGCAGGAGGCATTAAGGGTGACTATTTGCGCCTCCGAAGACTAGTGGGAACCCATCCCGACACCCAACTTGATGGAGTTTTGGCAGGCCGCCACCAGATCTGAGTTTCATGCATGGGGTGAGTATTCCAACAAATTCACTCACCCCTGTTTGAGGCTCATCTCGAAGATCTTCATGAGTGTCTTCTGTGGACACTAGGAAGATAATAAGGTCGCTCTCAAGGACCTTCCATTGTTATACGCCTGCCTCCCCACGAACGATTGGGTACCAGATTGGCCATATCTCTTCCTTACCGCTTTGAAGCGGATTAGGAAGAATGAGCCACGAGACATTGTGGGAGGTGGGGTAATATCCTTGTTGGTTGCACAAGTGATGGATCTCCCTAACTTGGAAGAAGGTTTAGAGGCCCCACTATATACGGAAGGTATGATGAGGAGGTGTAGGCTCCTCAGGAGAGACGGAGAGAACCTCTTTTGGCTCTCTTTGGCAGATGGAAGTCACATCACATACCTCCCCCGACAACTTCCACTTGGAGACGAGCTCTCCGAGTTATACATACCAACTGACCCCTTTGCTCCGAGACGGCCTCAGTGGGACATTGTTGAGAGATATGCCGCGGGCTCCAACCGGGCTCCTATTACTGATGAGGAGATGCCTCTTGCAACACCGGAGGAGGATCCAACTCTTCGATAAACCGAAAACCTGAAAGGGCAGTTTAGGCAAAAAGAAGGTAGTCCGACCAACGTTAGGTTGGCGCAAAATTGGACTTGAGGAATGTGAGACTAAAGTGATATAATCAAAGAAAAGAAGAAGAGTGGCAAGTTGAAAACTCGAAAGGGCACCTTGGCAAAATGAGCGACACCGAGTGTAGGTTTCCCTTCCGGCGTTTGGCGACATAACAAGGGGAGTCATACGGAGGTTGTCCGGGTAGGCCACTCTTGGAGCAATAAGGATGGTAGTTTCTCACCTTTTTCTAACATTTTCTCTCTTTTCCTTCTTTCTTTCTTGGCTTTTCTTTTGTTTTCATTGTCTTTTTCTACTTACCCATGCTTCCTGAGGCCTTTGAGTCTAGTTGTTGTCATTTGTTTTACTCGGGATGAGTAAAAGGTCTAAGTAAGGGGGAGTTTGATAGGTGATGGAATCAGTATCATTTAGGATAGTTTTTAGAGTCTTTTTATTACATTTGTGTCGATTTATGCTACTAAATCCTTGGTCCAGAAGAAGAAGACTAAATGAAGCTAAGGAAGGAGTTATAAGCACTTAGGAGTGACGTTCGTTCACGAAGCAAAGCTTCGGTTGCTTCACCGCCCCCGCGGAGCCTTGTCACCGCCCCTGCGGGTGACACCTTACTCCGGAGCGCTCCCTGCGCCTTCGCTAGCGCCAGCCACGAAGACTGTCACCACACCTGCATCAAACCCCTGGCGCCCCTACGGTGACTTGCCTTGAGGAAGTGAAGACCAACGCCCCTGCGCCTTCCCCTGCGCCTCTGCCTGCACCTCAACATGGGAGCTAGAAGATGAAGAGTCTGTGTCAACGCCCCAGCGTTGACACTGGGACGCCCCGACGGCTTGGCATCAGAAACGGCCAGAAGTTGAAGATTCAGACGTTTGAAGATCATTAAAGATCCGCCCCCGCGGCCATGAAGAAGATCAAACGTTTTTGCATTCACCGCCCCTGCGGTTAGACGACAGAAGCTTTACTCTGGTTGTTTACACCACCCTTATGGCATTAAAGGTGGCTATTTTGGGCCGGCCATTTACTCCTATTTAGTGTCTTTTGTAGTATAAATAGGTCTTCGTTGATTGCTAGGATCATCCACTCATTTTCCATCATTTTCCATTTAGAATCCAATTTTGTCATCATTTCCATTGTAATAAGTTGTTAACTCCCTTGCTACATTGGGTTGGTTTGAAGCTGCGTTGTTACTTTGGTTGTATGTTTTCTTTAATATAAATTTTCATTCAGTAATGCTTTGTGTTTCCTTGATCTCCATTGTCTAATTGCATGTTTTACTATTACTTGAGATTGATCACCTTAGGTTCTAAAGTGTATGCAAAGAACTAGGATTAATAGGTTCCGGGTTCGGGTCTTTAATCTAGTAGTAAACTTTAAGTAATAACGGGTTGTAATTACTTAAACAAAGGGAACACAATTATAAAGATAAGGTTAACGGTTTTAATCTATTCTTTATATCCCTTAGTCTTTATTTCAAAGCTAACTTGTCAATTGTTCTTGTAGGTTTACGGAACACTAACCTGTTAAGTTATGTTGATGCCGGTTGGCTCAACACATATATGTGATCGAGACGGGAGATTACTTGAAAACTTGTACAAGGAACACACCAAAGTAGCAATTGCATGCTAAGAATCAACCTAGTGTAGATTCACCCAATATTGTCTTACTTGCTGCGTTATTCGTTTTCATAAGTTTTTGTGTGCATCAATTCAACCAAACCCCCCCTGTTACTTGTTTTTATAATCAATAATCGCATTTAATAAAAATACCTTAACTCTCTTGGGTTCGACCCTTACTTAACCACTATACTTGTTTTAGTGCTAAGTCGGGATTATATTTTGATAGGGCATAGACGACCACATAAATAACCCCTAGTCAGAGTGCATGGCTAAATGACGCCCAATGGGCATATCGGACAGCCTACAAAAATCCAATCGGGATGTCTCCTTTCGGGCTCGTGTTTGGCAAAGCTTGCCACCTACCGGCGGAGCTAGAGCAGAAAGCTTGGTGGGCGGTAAAGAACTGCAACATGAACGTAGAGGAAGTGGGAGAATTCCGGAAGCTCCAATTGCAAGAGTTGGAGGAATTGAGGTTAGATGCATATGACCATGCCACCGCATACAAAGAAAAGACTAAATCATGGCATGACCGAAACATTCTCCGGAAGGACTTCAAGGTAGGGAATAAGGTACTTCTCTTTCAATCACGTTTGAAACTCTTTGTAGGTAAGCTGCGTTCAAGATGGACGGGGCCGTTCGTGGTAGCCGAAGTATACCCTCACGGAGTTGTGGATCTTTATGATCCCCAAACGCACAAGGTGATCAAGGTAAACGGACAAAGGCTAAAGCCTTACCTTGAAGGAGTCAAGAACGATCCAATTGATGAGATGGTGTTGGAGGAGGCACAATCAGAGAAGTAGAGGCCTTACGTCGAGCCAACGACGTAAAATAAAGGCGCTGTTCGGGAGGCAACCCGAAGGAATAAGAAGAGGAGGCTCTGTCAAGAAAACCGCCCCTGCGGCTCAGTGTCTTTGCCCCCGCGGTGACACCAATGCCCAGCACCGCCCCCTCGCGTTGGGCCAGCGTTTGCAACATACTGGTCACTGCTCTCGCGGTGACTCCCCTACGCCCCTACGGCGGCCAACCTTGATGCACATCCTCAGCGCCGCCCCCGGCGCTGAGCCTGCGTGCCCCCTCTTCTTTTAAACCGCCCCCGCGGTGACAAGCCCCCGCCCCTGCGGGTTTACCCAAAAAAGAAAAAAAATATAAATCACAAAACATTTTCCTACACCTACCTCACCCACCCACACTCTCTCTCCTCACCAACCACAACCACATCTCCCTCGCACCTTCCCCTCTCTCAAGCTA
The DNA here is from genome assembly GCA_033239125.1 of Fagopyrum homotropicum. Lineage (NCBI taxonomy): Eukaryota > Viridiplantae > Streptophyta > Magnoliopsida > Caryophyllales > Polygonaceae > Fagopyrum > Fagopyrum homotropicum. The sequence goes on from BSWB01000006.1 coordinate 89,158,175, forward strand.
CAACACCCCTTGCGCCCTCAACAAACCCTCACAAGCCACCATATGCAACCGCCCCTGCGCCACCTCCGACGACCAGCAAACACCCCTGCGACGCCCCTGCGCCACCCCTCTAGCCCTACTACCACCTTGCTCACTTTGCAACTCTCTCACCCTACTACACCCTTCACCACTACCCCCCAACAAAACTCCACTACGCAACATCTCCGACGACGCCTCCACCACCAAGAAAGCCATCAGAACGCCGCCAGCACCACCACTCTCACAGTTTCCAAAATCGCACTCTGCACTTCTCCCGCCCCTACGCCTACAAGCTGCCGCAGCTGCGCCTCACCGCCCCTGCGCCACTTCAGCCGCCCCTGCGGAAAACACAACACATGGTCGTCTTTCTTCCATGTTTTTGAAAGTTGCTAATTCTTTTTTCTAATCAACTGCAAGAATGGAACCACAAAGAAAGTACAAGATGACGGAAGTTGAGAAGGAGAGGTATAGGATCGTACAATATCGGGTTGTGTACGCAACTCGGTTTTTGCACGTTCCTACCTTGGAGAAGCTAGGCATGCTGGAGAGCATGCAGTCCTTTCTAGCCAATGCTGGACTCGGAGACTTCCTATAGAATAGTGTTCCAACGTATCCCGAGCTCAGTAGACAGTTCATAGCCACCTTCACCATGGAGAAGGAGGATCACGTGTGTATTGGACTCACTTTCAAGTTCAACAAGCTGAAATACACACTTGATTACCACCAACTACAGGAGGCCTTCCGGGTGACTCTCAACCCCTCCGAGAACTGGTGGGACCAAGTCCCGACTTCGGACCTGTGTGAGTTTTGGCAGGCAACTACCGGGTCAGAGTTCCATGTAGGGGGTGAGTACTCCAACAAACTCACTCACCCTTGCCCGAGGCTCCTCTCCAAGATCCTGATGAATGTCTTATGCGGACACAAAGAGGAGAACAAGGTCGCCCTCAAGGACCTCCCACTACTATACTCTTGTCTTCCGATGAGCGAGAAGGTGAAGGATTGGCCGTCCCTCTTCCTTGCCGCTTTGAAGCGGATTAGGAAGAACGAACCGAGGGACATTTTCAGCGGTGGGGTGATCTCCTTGATCGTCTCACAGGTTATGGATCTTTCCGGCCTAGAGGATGGGCTGGATTCTCCCCTTTACACGGAGGGGATGCTTTGGTGGTGCAAGCTCCTCCGACGGGACAAGGAGAACCTATTTTGGATCTCCCTTGCGGATGGGAGTCACCTCACTTACCTCCCTCGGCCTTTACCATTTGAGGATGAGCTCTCCGAGCTCTACATCCCGGCAGATCCCTACGTACCGAGGAGGCCGCTAGTGGCCATTGTGTGGAGGCATGTTGCGAGCTCCAGCCGGGCTCACCATGAGGAGCACATGCCCATCCCCAATGACGAGGAGATGCCTACTGCGCCACCGGAGGAGGATCCGGTTCTTGCGAGCCTGTAGGATCAGATGGCAGCCCTGACCACCCAACATCAGGCATGGCAAACCGAGTACCAGCGGACCATGCTTGAGCAGCAGCGGAGCTGGCAGACGAGTTTTGCCACCTCCATGACCTCCCACTTTGACCAGAGGCAGGAGGCTTGGCAGACGGCCCAGTAGCAGCAGCTGGAGGCTTAGCAGTTGGCTTGGAAGGCTAGCTTTGAGACCTCTTTTGGCCGTCGGATGGAGGCTTAGCAAACCGGCATCGACGATATCTACCGCCGGCAGGAGCACTTCTTCAGCCACTTTCCATACCCACCGGAGGAGGGTCCGGGTGGTCCAGCCGGACCATCCCACTAGTGGTATCATTCTCTTTCCCTTTCGCACATTTATCTTTGGTTCATTTCCACTTTGAGGGCAAAGTGTACTTCAAGTATGGGGGTGGGACATATCATTGCATGTATAGTTGTTTTTGATTTGTTTTGAGTTGTTTCGCATTGAGTCTTTTGTAGTTTGAAATTCAGGAAAAAAAAGCCAAAGAAAATGAAAAAAGGCATGAAAAATCCTTGGATAAACCGAAAACCCGAAAGGGCGGTTTAGGCAAAAAGAAGGTAGTCCGACCAACCTTAGGTTGGTGCAAAATTGGACTTGAGGGATGTGAGTTCAAAGTGAGATCATCAAAGAAAAGAAGAAGAGTGGCAAGGTGAAAACCCGAAAGGGCACCTTGGCAAAATGAGCGGCACCGAGTGTAGGTGCCCTTTCCGGCGTTTGGCAACATAAGGAGGGGAGTCATAAGGAGGTTGTCCGGGTAGTTCACTCTTGGAGCAATAAGGATGGTAGTTTCTCACCTTTTTCTCACATTTTCTCTCTTTTCCTTCTTTCTTTCTTGGCTTTTCTTTTTGTTTTCATTGTCTTTTCTCCTTACCCATGCTTCCTGAGGCCTTTGAGTCTAGTTTGTTGTCATATATTTTATTCGGGACGAGTAAAAGGTCTAAGTATGGGGGAGTTTGATAGGTGATGGAATCACTATCATTTAGGATAGTTTTGAGATTCATTTTATTGCATTAGTGTGGGTTTATGCTACTAACTCCTTGGTCCAGAAGAAGAAGACTAAAAGAAGATAAAGAAGGAGTTATAAGCACTTAGGAGTGAAGATCGTTCACGTAGCAAACCTTTTGTTGCTTCACCGCCCCCGCGGAGCAGTGTCACCGCTCCTATGGGTAACACCTTACTCCGGAGCGCTCCCTACGCCTTCGCCAGCGCCAGCCACAAAGACGGTCACCGCACTTGCGTCAACCCTTGGCGCCCCTGCGGTGATTTGCCTTGAAGAAGCAAAGACCAGCGCCCCTGCGCCCCCCTGCTCCTCTGCCTGCGCCTCAACCTAGGAGCTGGAAGATGAAGAGTCATTGTCACTGACCTTGCGTTGACACTAGGACGCCCCGGCGGCTTGGCATCAGAAACGGCAGGAAGTGGAAGAGTTAGACGTTTGAAGAGCATTAAAGATCCGCCCCTGCGGAATTGCCTAGCCGCCCCTGCGGCCTTGAAAAAGATCAAGCATTTTTGTCTTCACCGCCCCTGCGGAGCTGAAGGCCGCCTCTGCGGTTCAACGACAGAAGCTTTACTCCAGCTGTTTACACCACCTTTATGGCATTAAAGGTGGCTGTTTGGGGCCGGCTATTTACTCCTATTTAGTGTCTTTTGTACTATAAATAGTCCTTGGTTGATTGCTAGAATCATACACTTATCATCCCATTTTATCCACTTTTTCCATTAAGACTATCTTGCTACCTTTGTAATGAGTTGATAACTCCCTTGCTACATTGGGTTGGTTTGAAGCTGCATTGTTACTTTGGTTATAAGTTCTTTCTAATATAAGTTTTCATTCAGGAATTCTTTGTGTTTCCTTGATCTCCATTGTCTAATTGCATGTTTTACTATTACTTGAGATTGATCACCTTAGGTTCTAAAGTGCATGCAAAGAACCAGGATTAATAGGTTTTGGGTTCGGATCTTTAATCTAGTAGTAAACTTTAAGTAATAATGGGTTGTAGTTGCTTAAATAAAATGAACACAAATATAAAGATAAGTTTAACGGTTTTAATCTTTTCTTTATATCCCTTAGTCTTTGTTTGAATGATAACTTGTTATTTCTTCTTGTAGGTTTACGGAACACTAACCTGTTAAGTTGTGTTGATGCCGGTTGGCTCAACACATATATATGATCGAGACGGGAGATTACTTGAAAACTTGTAAAAGGAACTCACCAAAGTAGCAATTGCATGCTTAGAATCAACCTAGTGTAGATTCACCCATCATTGTCTTACTTGTTGTGTTATTCGTTTTCATAAGTTTTTGTGTGCATCAATTCAATCAACCCCCCCCCCCCCTGTTACTTGTTTCTATAATCAATAATTGCATTTAATAGAAATACAAAACTCTCTTGGGTTCGACCTTTACTTAACCACTATACTCGCTTTAGTGCTAAGTTGGGATTAATTTTGATAAGATAAAAACGACCTCTAGAATAGAGTCTTGTCAGTGATGGAGGATTCGCTAAAGGAAGATCCACATCTCGACCACCACGCTTCTGCGGTAACATTTTTGCCCATTGGTGAGCACTAATGCAAATGTATATTATAGATCATGACATGGAACTATGGAGCATCATTCAAACTGGCCCTAAAATCCCAACCACCACAGTTGAAGGAGTCCAAGTCAAAAAGAAGGAAGCCGACTTCACTCAAACGGACATAGATAGCGTATCAAAGAATTATAAGGCCATGAATTTGCTCTATTGTGGATTGGATGCAAACAAGTTCAAACGTGTCTCATCATGAAAGAGTGCAAAGGAAATATGGGACAAGCTAGTAGTTACGTATGATGGAACAAGTCAAGTCAAGGAGACAAAGATAAACACCTTTCTCAAGCAATATGAACTATTCAAGATGAACTCAAACGAGACGGTCAAAGAGATGTTCACACAATTCACTGAGATTGTGAACAATGTCGATTCACTTGGAAAGGTATTTCACAAATGAAGAAAAAGTAAGGAAAGTACTAAGGAGCTTACCAAAAGCTAAGTGGGGATCAAAAGTGACCACCGTTGAAGAAGCTCAAAATCTCACTACATTACCTCTCGACGACCTTCTTGGAAAGCTAATGACACATGAATGGTTCTTTGTGAAGAAGATGCAGAGCTCCCATTAAACAAAAATAATCTTGCCCTAAGATCCAAGCAGGACGACATGCCATCAGATGATGAAGAGAGTGATGAGGAGGAGGAAGATCCATTCGTCTTGATTTCAAGAGGTCTTGCAAGAATTCTTCAAAAGAAGAAGCAATTCACAAACAACAAAGAATATCCACGATCATCAAGACCTCGAGGTAAGTTTTCTAACCCTAAAGACATTATTATACGTGAGAAAGACATAGGGTTAGCATAAGTGTCTTAACAGAAAAGCTTCTAAAACAAGAGAAATGAGCAAGTGAATTGTCTTTGGAAGTTGAAAATCTCAACACAAAAAAGTTAGACCTTGATGAAAATATCAAGGCCTTGAAATCGGAAAATGTGATTCTAAAGGGCAATCTCTCTTCTCTACATCAATATTATATTAATCTAGAGAAAGAGAAGGTTGATTTAACTGTGACGCGTAGAGACTAGAAGGCTGCACTTATTCAATTCACTCGTTCGAAAGCCAATCTCGAAACGATGATGGGTGAACAAAAATCCTCTCTTAACAAGAGTGGTATCGGTTATCACATGAATTTTCCTAGAAAAACAACTACCACTTTTGTTAAAGCTAAAGGAAGTTCACACATGCCCACATGTTTCTATTGTTGTAAAAGGAGTCACGTAAAATCAACATGTTCATATAGAAGAAATGATCCCCACATCATTAGAAACACTTATCCTCTATGTATAAGGAAACAAGTTAAGCAAATATGGGTTCCTAAAGGAACTAAACCACCAAACATGATTGAACTTGAATACGGACTAAAATATGTCATTTGGTCTACCCGGAAAGGTTGAAGTTTTTTGTTTTTCAAGATATCACAAAGGTTAAGGAGCATAAATGGATATTAGATAGTGGTTGCTCAAGACATATGAGTGCAAAAAGCTCACTATCTTCATATTTAAAGAAGCAATCATTTGAAACCATTACTCTTGGTGATAAAGGAAAGTGTAACATCATTGGAATTGGTAAAATCGGTAATAATTCATCTAACTTTATTGATGATGTTTATCTTGTTGACGGTTTAAAGTATAATTTGTTTAACATCTCTCAAATATATGATAAAGGCAACAAGGTGATTTTTAATTCGGATAAATGTGAAGTTCAATTTAAGCTATCAGGTGTTGCCGTGGTTACTGATCCTAGATGTAACAATGATTATTCAATGACTACTAACCAAGTTTCAGGAACAAGACTAACGTGTCTACAAGCCTTGATTGACGATTCAACACTTTGGCATAGACGACTTGGTCACGTAAGCATGGATACGATGAAAAAAATTTTTCAAAGGATTTGGTTTGTGGTTTACCAAACCTAAACTTCAAGGTTGATGAACTATTTAAGGCTTGTACACAAGGTAAACAAACAAGAAGTTTGTTCAAACCAAAGAAGTTATTTGAATCTTAATCAACATGGAGATCATAATTCTGATGGAGAAAAAGATCCTAAGGCTCAAGAAAAGAATATGCAAGAAGAAATTCTCGATACAGGAGAACAATCTCAAGACCTTGAAACGCATCTTCAAGACCTTGAAACGATAAACATCAACACTCCTGGAAGTCAATTTCAAGGCCTTGAAACCAAACTAAATTTCCTTGACATAGGATCCAAAGACAATAGTTCAATGGTACCTTAATCTAATCGAGCAAACGAGTCTCAATCATCATAATCCGTTTCAGTTTTAAAAGAAGAAAGTTTCAACATTCTTCATACCATCCACAAGAGAACTTGATCTCAAATGAAAAAGCATGTGTGCAAAACCGATCTATGGTAAACAACTTGTGTGCTTTTTCTGTATTTGTGTCTCTTGTAGAGCCCAAGAACTACGTTCAAGAATTTCAAGAACCTGATTGCATCATGGTTATGCAAAATGAGCTGAATGAATTAGAGAGAAACAAAGTCTGGACTCTCACGTCTAGACCCAAGCAACAATCCGTCATAGGAACAAAATGGGTGTTTCAAAACAAGTTGGTTGAAAATGGTCAAGTTATTCCAAACAAAGAACGACTTGTAGCTCAAGGCTATAACCAAGAAGAAGGTATTGATTATGAGGAGAGTTTTGCTCCGGTTGCCAAGTTAGAATTCATACGTATGCCACTTCTTTTTGCATCCTTCATGAACATAAAACTTTTTCAAATGGATGCTATATGTGCTTTCCTTAATGACTTCTTCGAAGAAGAAGTCTACGTTGCTCAACCTCCTGGTTTTGAAATGATGAATTTCCGGATCATGTGTCTAAACTAGACAAAGCTCTTTATGGTCTTAAGCAAGCTCCTCGAGCTTGGTATGAAAGATTGTCCAAGTATCTCCTTGAAAACGATTTCAAAAGAGGTTTGATTGACAAAACTTTGTTTGTCAAAACCAGAGGCAATGATTTATTAGTAGTACAAATCTATGTTGATGATATATTATTTGGTGCTACTAATAATTCTCTATGCAAGGAATTTTTAGATATTATGTGTAGGGAATGAGAGATGAGCTTCCTGGGAGAGTTGAATTTCTTTCTTGGTCTTCAAGTCACTCAAGGTAAAAAAGGAATTTTCTTAAACAAAACAAGTATCAAGGATTTGCTCAAGAAATATAAAATTGATCAATCCAAGGTAGCAAAATCTCCTATGAGTTCCACACTTTCACTAAATCAAGACAAGAATGGTAAAATTCGTACAAAAGGAGTATCGAGGTATGATCGGTTCTTTTTTATATTTAACCTCTAGTCGACCTGACATTATGTTTAGTGTGTGCATGTGTGAAAGATTTCAAGATGATCCAAAAGAGACACACTTGATAGCTGTGAAAAGGATATTTCGGTATCTAAATGGAACTAAGGATTTGGGGTTATGATATCCGTGCCAAAACTCGTTTCACCTCGCTGACTATTCAGATGCAGAATTTGCATGCTACAAGGTCGATAGGAAAAGAACTTCTTGATCTTGCCAATTCTTAGGGTCATCCCTAATCAGTTGGCACTCCAAGAAGCAAAATTATGTTGTCCTATCCATAGTTGAAGACGAGTATGTAGTTGATGGAGCCTGTTGTGCACAAATCTTATGGATAGCTCAACAACTTCGTGATCTTGGATTTGATCTCAAAGGTATACCTATTAAATGTGTTACTCTAGTGCTATTTCGATTACTAAAAATTTGGTGCAACATTCAAGCACAAACCATATCGATGTCACACATCACTACATATGTGATCATGTCGAAAAAGTTGATGTTTCAATATCTTTTATTTCCACTAACTTGTAGCTTGTAGATATATTTACTAAGCCATTACCTTCAGATCGATTCAAATTTATTAGATTGAAGCTTGGTATGTTGAACAAGGAAGCATTATCTTAGGGGGAGCAATTCATTTTATTTTCTCCTTATAATGTAGTCCACTTTTCCATTTAAAGGCATTGATATAAAATCCAAGGTCTTGAAATGGATTTCAAGGACTATAGAGATAACTACGGATCGGATTTATGGTTGTCAACTTTTTAGATGATTGATCATTAAATCATTTTAAAGAAGAACTTTTCAAAATGATTTCAAAAATATTCACAAAGATTTTATTTTCAAATTTCAAATCTTATATTGAAATTTGGTTGTAATTTATTAGGAAAGCATGCAAAATAAATTTCGGTTTTCAAGACCTTGATTCTCTCAAGATCTTGATATGCCATAAATTGGTTTAACATGCTCCCTTTACTACAATCACCCCTTCCACCTTTATCTCTTTTCCCTTCAACGTGTTTATAGAACCCCAATGCTTTACTCTTTCAAAATTTTCAAAAACTCTCTCATTCTCACGAACTCATCCATGAATCCCAAATGACCCTCAACCAGTTGCGCTTCATCTCCAGTCACAAAGGGCTCCAGGCAATCAACCCCTGAACGATCAACTTATGAGGTGGTTCATATCTCGTCCGATTCAGCTGCACCATCTCCACTGGCGACCATCGAAATCTGTGCTCAGACAAAAATGCCAACAAATTGGTTCCGGAACCACACAATAGTAGGCACCTGGTTCGATGGGTTCAGCAACCGAGCACTCTGCATGTGTGAGCTGGTTTATAAGAGTTTCTTCTATCCCTTAGTCTGCCATACATCACACTGCTCAAATGATGCACGATCTGGAAGATCTTGAATCCAGGAGAGATCGGTTTCACAAGGCTCACCCGGCTATTTTATGTGAATATCACACTAGGAGAGAAAGGGGGAGCTAACCCTAGAATCCGTCGTCAAAGGTAAATCAATCACCCTTACTTCGTCGATTCTTGTTCAGATTTCATGGCTTCCCTCTTCAACCTCATATGACCACCCTCCTAGAGCCAAATGTATCAAGTTGGCCAATGAACAATTTCTTCTTCCCAACTCCTCAACTCTGCAGCCATCCCAATCGTCTCTCACCCTAGAAGCAAGAATAGTCTTTACTGTGATTGTGAGATGCGTTTTACCTGGATCCATATGTAGGGATTTGCTGATTGCCCAGATTTTTTAGTTGCTATATCAAGTGATGAACGAGTTAGATGTAGACCTTCCCAAGCTCATTCTAAACCATATGCTACACACCATAAACTCCACCAGTGACACTCTTTTTTTCTCTGCCAATTGTAAGAGCCTTAGTCTTTGAGAGATCCCGCACATGCGCCTCAACTGAGACACAGGTGTAGAGTTGTGTTGAGGCTTGCATGAGGCACCCCCGTGGCCAGACCAGCCGCCCCAATGCCCTGTCTGATCCTCCCCTGTGCCACCTGGGTCCTCCCTTGCGGATTCTGGTGTGCTGCAGCCTGAATTATTGACCCTTGACCCATTCTTTACCTTTTCTTCTCCTATAAGTATCTTCTTTTACCTCTTGAGTGAGGGTTTCATCTTCCTCCAGCTCCATCTTCTCTCCTTACGATCTTCTTCTTCCCTTCTTCTCCTTCTTTTTTTGAAGAGAGTTTTGTGTGGCTTTGGTTGATGATGATGTTGATGGATGTTGTTGTGCTGTTGAGAGAGCCAACCATGGTTGTGGTATGAGGTTTCTTTCTCTGTTAGATCTCAACTTGGTAAGATCTTCATCTTCCTCTTCTTTCTGTCTTCCTATCTTCTTTTCTTCCTTCTTAGCTTAGGATTCCACAAGTTGAATCTTGTGGTGAGCTTCCTAGGCATATGTTGATGTCTATATGTATGTATATGTATGTCTATGTTTGTTGGATGTTGAAGAGGTGAAGAGAGACGAGTAAAGGATCGAAGAGAAGTCGAAGACGTGCATTCTGATGTCCAGCCGCCCCTGCGCCACCTCAGGGCCGCCCCTGCGCCTAGTGTGCCACCGCCCCTGCGGGTGGAGCCGCCGCCCCTGCGCCTCCCTTTGTCCAGCTCCTGCGCCTTCCTTGTCACACATGTGCGTTTGTTCATGGCTTTCCTAGGATGGCATGTCCCATTTCCTTTCCAAGTGTGAGTGTTTAGCAGCATGCTAGGCATGTGTATAAGGATAGGATGATGATGATTATGATATCGTTATATGCCGGTTATGGCTTTGAGGACTAGTAGGTTATGAGGCTTATGAGTTGGTTATGATCCTTATGGATCCCTTGGGTCTAGTTGTGACCCCTTTGATGGATAGGAGATTGATATATCTATGTGCCTTGTTATTAGGCAGGTTTGTTATCTAGATTGAGGTTGATCGTGGTTGAGAGTATCCGAGGTTGAGGTAAGTCCGTAGGACTTACTTAGTTACCATCCTTATATTGGGTATATGCATGAGTGATGTGTGTGTTCTATGCTTGATAACATGCGATATCGATTATCACCGACCTATGTTTTATTGATAGCCCCCTTGCAGTGGCAGTGATGACGTTCCCCTTTCATCTTGTAAGGAGTCTAGGAGGTTCTCTGAAGTCAGGCAAATACTGGTATACGGGATGGACACTTCACCACTCCCTTAGGGTGCACAGAAAGTGTGCCGATACTACTCCGGATGGCTATAACACCTAGAGGCGAGGATAATATGTTCCTCGTGTCACAAATATATATATATACGATTTGAGTTGATGACCATTTATATAAAGATGATTAAAACGAGTAAATGTGTGACATCATGATTGAGTGTTTACCTTAAATGACTTGTGCTTGTGCTTATGTATTATTTATATATGAATGGTTAGCTAACGGTTTTATACCGTGTTGTAAATGCTTTGGAAGATTGGAGAGTTGCAGACTGATCCGGAAGGGTGACTAGACGAGGACTTCCGTACATAGGTGTTTCCTGGTTTTTTGGGGATGTTTGTATACGTTGGATATGATGTTGTGATTTTGTACCCGGCTATGTTGTTGTATACTCTTTTAATATACGGTTGTATCGTCTTATGTATTTGTTTTTATACCTGTAGGTGCCTTGTTATAAGGTCCAGTGAACTTGTTGTTAGGCTAGGGTCAGGATCCACTGTGAGATCCTAGCCAAATATGACACCTCAAGTCCCGCGAATTCGGTGTGTTACATGAGGGATCTGCCAGCACATGAGGGATCTTCTGAAATGTCCCAGGGAGCTACTCATGTGCCAATTATGCCGGCACGTGCTGCTGAGACCGTTAGAGCTGCTGAGCAGTACAGACTCTATTCCGTGACCTAGCTCAGCAGTGGTGGAGGACCATGCGGGGTCAAGCCACTAGCTATGACCAGATTAGGACCAATGTCATAGAGTGTTTCTGCCCTGCCTCACTGAGGAGGGAGAAACTGCAAAACTTTGTTGAGGCAGGCTTTTAGGATGTGCCGATAGTAGATGCCATAAGCCGCTTCCAAGCGGAGCTGACACTACTGGGTCCAGCTGCCCTTTCTAAGCACCAGCACGTGTATATGTTCTCCTGCCGAGTGAGGGAGAGTACACGTTCTTACATGGCGGGTTTCCATTGCGAGTCCCTTATAGATTATCAGGACCGGGCCTCGGCTTATGAGCGTGAGCGGGCCAGTCAAAGGAAGACTTCTTAGATGGGATGGTTTGAGAAGAGACAACGGATTGGGCAAACCAGTGGCGTTAGTGGAGCTTCAGGTTTTGGGCGGAGCCGAAGACGTCAGAGTTACCCCTCATATGCATCAGTTGTAGATAAGGGACGACAATGTTTCAACTGTGGCGGTCCTGGACATATACGACCAAAGTGTACGAGGCCTCCAGTGACTTGCTTCACTTGTGGCAGATCAGGTCACGGAGCTTCCTTCTATAGGCAAGGTGGAGCTACATCGTAGCAGGGTTCTTCCCCTACCAGTGTGGTAGGAGGTGGGTAGAGGCCACCTCAGCAGCAGATACAAGGACAGTAGAGAGTCCCAAATCGTCCTTCTACTCAAGGATTTGTTCCCGGGTCGAGTAGAGGTAGAGGTCGTGGTGGGAGTACCACTGACGCTAGAGGAGCTCAGGGTAGAGTTTATGATTTGAGGAGGGCAGAGGAGACACCTGCACCGGCTGCTACAAACACCATTCTGATTCATGGTTTACCTGTTAGAGTTTTATTTGATACCGGTGCTACGCATTCATTTATTTCCGATGTATGTGTTGAGCGTTTGGGTTTAGCTACGATAAGGGTATACCCTTTGCTATAGGGTTACCTGATGGTAGTAGGGTCAGAGGTACCCGCGGGATACGTGATTGTCCCATTCGTTTAGGGACTCGTGTGTTTCTTGTAAACTTCTTTGTCATGCAATCGGTGCATGAGGAAGTCATTTTGTGTATGGATTGGATGCGTAGACATCGTGTTGTATTAGATGTACGTAGGAGGACTGTGATAGTCTCTACCGCATTAGGCCAGATAGAGGTCTTCCGAGGTTGGGACCTTTGGAAGACGGGTTCTGTCATCAGTGTTGTGTGTGCAACGAGATTGATCGCTCAAGGTGGCGAGGCCTTCTAGTGTTATGCCATGAAGGATGGAGAGAGTCTAGCATTGGAGGACATTCTAGTGGTTTGTGAGTTTACAAATGTGTTTGATGAGCCGTCTAGTTTTCCGCCTCAAAGGAGTGTGGACTTCAACATTGAGTTAGAACTTGGTACAAGACCAATCTCGAAGGCCCCATATCGTATGGTGTCTCTTGAGATGTTGGAGCTGAAGAAGCAACTCGAGGAGTTGGCTGAAAACGGCTTTATCCGCCCTACCGTATCCCCGTGGGGAGCACCTGTCCTCTTCATGCGGAAGAAGGATGGATCGTTGAGATTGTTCATCGACTACAGAGAGCTGAACAAGGTGACCATCAAGAACAAGTATCCACTGCCCCGTATTGACGATTTGCTGGATCACCTTTAGGGAGCGAATGTGTTCTCCAGGATTGATCTGCGCTAAGGCTATCACCAGTTGAGAGTGAGAGAGCACGACGTGCACAAGACGGCATTTCAGATCTGATATGGACACTACAAGTTTGTAGGGATTCCATTTGGGCTTACGAATGCCATATCAGTCTTCATCGAGTTGATGAACAACATCTTCATCGACTTCCTGGATTAGTTTGTGGTGGTCTTCATAGACGATATACTAGTATACTCTCGTAGCAGAGATGAGCATGCAAGACACTTGAGGATTGGGATGCGAGTTTTGCAGGATAGAGAGTGGTATGCCAAGATCTCTAAGTGCGAGTTCTTGATACAAGAGGTAGAATTCTTGGTTCATATCGTCTCCGCCGATGGGATAAAGGTTGATCCGGCGAAGATCGAGTTTGTAGCAGCGTGGACGACACCGACGAACGTCAAGGAAGTGCGTAGTTTCCTTGGCCTAGCCTGCTATTACCGACGCTTTATGGAGGGATTTTCTGTGATTGCCCATCCACTTACGAGTCTACTGAGGAAGACTACCAGATTTTTATGGTCTGAGCAGTGTGCCCAAGTTTTGAGGAGTTGAAGAGGCGTTTGACTTCTGCTCCTATCCTGGCAGAGCCAGAGGGTTTTGAGGATTTTGTGGTATAGAGTGATTCATCCAAGCTAGGATTGGGATGTTTGTTGATGCAGAGGGGCAAAGTGATTGCATATGCGTCTAGACAGTTATAGACGTATGAGAAGAAATACCTGACTCATGATCTCGAGTTGGCAGTGGTAGTTCATGCTTTGAAGATCTGGAGACAATACATGTATGGTGCTTCATATCAGATCTTCACAGGCCATAACAGTCTGAAGTACATTTTTCGCAGTGGGAGCTGAATAACCACCAACATAGATGGCTCGAGTTGATCAAGGATTTTGATCTTAACATTCTATATCATCAAGAGAAGGCGAACATTGTCGCCGACGCCCTGAGTAAGAAGACGCCTCAAGAAAAAGCGATTGCGAGACTGACAATTCAGCCTCAGCTTTAGAGAGATCTAGCTTGGCTAGAGTTGGACATCTAGTTTCCTGATGAGGATGCCTAGTTGTACACTTTAGAGGTTCTACCTGATCTGTTGGGGGAGATCTAACCAAAGCTGGGGACCTGCCCGACCCTGATGAGGATACGAGATAGGATGTCTCATGGTGAGGCACCACTGTTCTACATAGGAGCAGATGGAGTGATGAGACGCCACGACCGCGTCTGTGTACCCAGTGATGTGGAGCTGAGACAGAGGATTTTACAAGAGGCTCACTGTACACCTTACTCAGTACATCAAGGTACGAGTAAGATGTAAGATGATGTGAGACGATCATATTGGTGGGGAGGGCTGAAGTCCGATGTAGCCATATTTGTTGCACAATGTGCGACCTGTGAGCAGGTCAAGATAGAGCATTGTAGACGTGGAGGTGAGCTCTATCCACTGCAAGTACCACAGTGGAAGTGGGAGGATATCTCCATGGATTTTGTTACTAGATTGAGACCTAGTACGAGCTTTGATGCTATATGGGTTGTTACTGAAAAACTAACGAAGACTGCACGTTTCGTCCCTATTCGGGAAACGTGGCAAGTTGAGATTTTGGAAGCAGATTCAGACTATTTTGGGGACGAGTCTACACTATACGACTGCGTTTCACCCTCAGACAAATGGTCTGTCAAAGAGGCCTATCCAAACCCTGGAGGATATGCTGCGAGCTTGCGTGTTGGAATGTGGAAAAGTGTGGACGGATCATCTCCCACTAGTTGAGTTCTCATACAACAACTGGCATACATCGATTGGGATGGCCCCATATGAGGCACTGTGTGGGTGTAGATGCCGTACACCGTTGTGCTGGGATGAGCCTAGCGGTGTTGGTGGTTTAGCGCCAAAGTAGATTTAGGATGATATAGCTCGAGTAGCGCTAATCCGAGAGAGGATGTTGGGTGCACAGAGTTGCTACAAGTCATATGTAGACAAGAGGCGTCGACCTCTAGAGTTCAGAGTTCGAGCTCATGTCTGGATGAAAATATCTCCGACGCGAGGTGTCTGACGTTTTGGCATAAAGGGGAAGTTGAGTCCCCGATATGTTGGTCATTTTCAGACACTTGATAGAGTTGGGAGGGCAGCATACCGATTGGCTTTGCCTCCGAGGTTAGAGGGTGTTCACCTTGTGTTTCACATGTCGTAGCTGAGGGCGTAAATAATATATCTGAAACACACCATGAGTTATGATGATATGATGGTTGAGCCGGACCATACCTTTGTTGAGCATCCGTTTGCAGTCCTAAAGCGAGGTATGAGACGCCTGCGTTCGAAGGATTTTCCCATGTTGAGGATACACTGGTCGAGACAAGGACCAGATGAGGATACATTGGAGACTAATGTTACTATCCTAGGAACTATCTGGAGTTTTATGCCAAGATAGATGCACCTGTAGGATCGATGAGTAGATCTTAGTGTTATCTTCGTGAGTGTTGTGATTATGTTCTTATGTGCTTTCATGTGTTTATTTCCGTGCTAGCTATGTCATGATATATGATCTTACTAGATCCTAATGTGCTAGCACGATTTATGATTACAGTTGGAGATAGTTCTTTTCTCCATGATATTTGAGTGCGATTAGGATCTAGCTAGAGATGGTTATTCCTCCACGCTATTTTGATGGACATAGTCTCGCTAGAGATGTTTTTCCTCCATGCTCTCTATATATGAGTATAATCTGGCTAGAGATGTGTTTCCTCTATGCCCTGTGATGTGACTATGGAAAGAGATGTGATTCCTTTATGCCTTCAGTTAGCGTTATGATCTTGTTACAGGAGTGGATGATTCCTCCATTGCTGTGTTTGAGGTTATAGAATGATATAGGTTGTGACCGTTTGAGCGGAGATGTGATGCCTCCAATAGAGAGAGTTATGTCTCGGCATATGGGTCCGAGAGGATTTGGGATTTTGCATGTTTCGGAACAAAACTAGTTTTTAGGGGGGTGAGATGTAAGAGTCTTAGTCTTTGAGAGATCCCACGCCTGCGCCTCAACAAAGACGCAGGTGTTGAGTTGTGTTGAGGCTTTCCTGAACTGCCCTTGCGTCCAGACCAGCCGCCCCAACGCCCTTTCTGATCCGCCCTTGCACCACCTAGGTCGGCCCCCGTAGATTCTGGTGTGCTGCAGCCGGCATTGTTGACCCTTGACCCGTGCTTTACCTTTTCTTCTCCTATAAGTATCTTCTTTTGCCTCCTGAGTGAGTGTTTCATCTTCCTTCAGCTCTATCTTTTCTCCTTACGATCTTCTTCTTCTCTTCTTCTCCTTTAAATCTTCTTCTTGATTCCTTCTTGTTTTGAAGAGAGTTTTGTGTTGCTTTGGTTGATGATGATGTTGATGGATATTGTTGTGCTGTTGAAAGAGCCATCCATAGTTGTAATGTGAGGTTTCTTCCTCTATTAGATCTTAGCTTGGTAAGATCTTCATCTTCCTCTTCTTTCATTCTTCCTATCTTCTTTTCTACCTTCTTAGCTTAGGATTCCACAAGTTGAATCTTGTGTTGAGATTATTAGGCATATGTTGATGTCTATATGTATGTATATGTGTATGACTGCTGGATGTTGAAGAGGTGAAAAGAGACGAGTAAAGGATCGAGAAGAAGTCGAAGACGTGCATTCTGCTGTTCAGCCGCCCATGCGCCACCTCAGGGCCGCCCATGTGCATGTTGTGCCACCGCCCCTACATGTGGAGCCGCCGCCTCTGCGCCTCCCTGTTTCCAGCTCCTGCGCCTTCCTTGTCAAGCAAGTGCATCTTGTTCAAGGCTTGCCTAGGTTGGCATGGCCCCTTTCCTTTCCGAGTGTGAGTGTCTAGTAGCATGCTAGACATGTGTATGAGGATAGGATGATGATGATTGTGATATCGTTATATGCCAGTTATTGATAGCATGAGATATGACGATATTTTAGGTACATGTTTTAGTTGTTTTTCCCTTTCTTTTGTGTATACGGATATGAGTTTGAAGCATTTATGAGCGCATTCACCTATTATGTTGGTATAGAGATCTACACAAGCTTTGTTGTGATTTTAGGTGAATAAAGGCTTGGATTGGAGCATAAATGGAGTATGTAAGAGTGATTGATCATGCTAGACATCATAAGGATGCATTGGAATGGATAAGGAAGGAGTATGAGTAGAAAGCTTTTGGAAACAAGAGATTTCATGCACGTTTAAGGGATTCCACGGTCAAGTAAAAGGAACCACGGCCGTGGTCTTGGGAATTAAATTAATTAAGAATGTGGGAATGTATATCGAGAGAAATTATACCATTCCACGGCGTCTTCCACGGGCGTGGAATTTTGCTCTTGGCTGTGATTCTTCTAAGGGCTGTCACGTGTCAAATTTGCCACATCAGTAACGGTTATGGGCTTTTCGTAACCCTATTTTCTCCTATAAGAACGCCGAACGAAGAGAGAAAATACACACCACGCTAGAGAGAAGTTGAGATCATTGGAAGATCTTATTGCGAGAAGATTTTGGAAGGAAGATTGGGAGAAGAACGCATTTTGATATTGTGAAGTTGGAAGATCTTAGAGTTTCATTTTGAAGCCGGCTTGACATCCGTTCTTCTTTGCTCTTTTAGATTGTGAGATATTTCTTACTCTATTCTATATTCATTGAACACAAGTACGGATTTTGAGTTTGATTGAGATTGACTTTGTGTTTGCTATTGAGTTTTCAAGGTTATATCTTTTCTTTCTTTTAATCTTTATTATTGATTTGATGACAATGATTGTTGGCTAAAATCCTTAAGCGATTCTAAGGTGAAGGGTTGATAGTTGTGGCATAGATGATGATAGATTGAACCAAAACATATTGGAGCCTGAGAGTTGCGAGAAACCTCGTCGTCGAGGCTTTGCACGGCATGTTCTTGAGTTCCACGGCCGTGGTTCTTCAAGATCCAACCGTGGTTTTCTTCTGTCGTACGTTCTTTGCTTTTGCTTTGATCCAAAGTTATAGATTGGCTTTAACCTAGCCTTGGCTTACCTTTTCTAGGTAGTAGTGAGACTCAACATCCTTTATTGAGAGAGCCTTTGGGTGAGACTTATGGGTTCTGGAACTTCACCGTACAACTCCTTACCTTAGATATACCTTTGCAATCCCAACTCTATCCTTACATCTTTAGAACATCTTGAATCGATTGCCACAATTGGATACCTAAATCTTTACAATCGTTGTTTTCCCAATTATCATTACCAAAGCTTTTTATTTAGCTGGACAATTTACGGACTGAATTTGATCCCCCAAATCTATGAGTTCGATACTCTAGAATTCTTGCTTTACTATACCGACCCGTACACTGCGGGTTCGCTTTGCTTGATTTCAGTTTTTATAATTTTAAAACTAGTGACACACACTTTCGAGCGAACTAGTTTTTGGCACTATTGCCGGGGATTTTGTTTAGGCCAAATTCGGTTTTCGGTTGTCGGGCTTGGGAGCTTTTTCTCTTGTTATTTTATCTATCTATCTTAGTGATTTTGCAGATTTCTCTTTAGGTATATGCGAAGGTCTAGATCCGCGAAAGATCTCGTTCCTTTTGATCCCGAACCGGAGAAAACTCTCAAGAAACGTTTAAGGAAGAAAAAGATGTATGAACACAATGAAAAGAGTCTTCAAGAAGAGTTAGATGAAACTCGAGCTCTTCTTAATACAAGTGAAAGAAGACGTGTTGAGGAACAAATTGTAGCTCGTGCTGATAAGGATCGAATGCAAATTATGGATGAAATTAGGGCGATGGTTTTACAATCAAAATTAGGTAAAGGCGCCAAAAGTAAGAAAGATGAATCATCCGATGATGATGATATGCCCGAGCTGGAGGAAATACCACCATTTAATCCTCGTGTCTATGTCGATCATCGCATTCATGTTAGAGATGCGGGAGCTGCTAATGTTGTGGCTAAACCAAGAACTCTTGGGCAATGTATGGATCTGATTCAGCAACCGCTCCGTTTAGGTGTGAATCTTGGAGATCCGGATGAGCATGACTATGGGTTTCGCCCTCAAGTCATTAATATGATCCGCCAAAGTCAGTTTGGTGGAATGGAACCTTAATCTCAGCATCAACATTTGCAGAATTATGAGATTCTTATGGAGACTTTGAAGCCTCCAAGAGCTGTCAACAACAACTACAAGTTGAGACCGTTCTTCTTCTCTTTGAAGGACAAAGCCTTAACTTGGTATCAAGCTCTTCCAATTGAAAGATTTAGTACATGGGAGGAGTTGGCTTCGGAATTTCTCACCAAGTTCTTTCCGCCATCCAAAACAGCGGAGTTGAGAGGTAAAATATGTGTCTTTGCTATGAAACCTAACGAAAGTTTGTTTAAATTTTGAGAAAGGTTTCAAGATCTTCTATTGGATTTCCCGCACCATGGCATTTCAAAGCTGAAATTATTAATGATTTATTGCAATTCAAACTTCAATCCCTTTCTTGTGGAACTTTTATGGATATGAGAGAGGATGATGCTTGGGATTTTATTGAGAAGCAAGCTCTAATGATTGAGAAGTATTCCCATAGGAAGGCTGATAGTGGGAATTGAGATTCCGGAGAGCCACGAGCAAGATTGAATCCAACAGCCCAAGCTCAAATTTTCTCCCTCAACAATGAAATTAAGGAGCTGAAAGAAGTTTTGAAGTCTAGCATACAATCGAAAAAGGAGCAGGATGTTGGCTATCTAGGAAGGGAGAACAATCACGGGAATAAGAATAACAACTAGAACAATAATTGGAACAACAACAGTAGGAACTTTAACAACAATTGGAGATCCAACCAACAAAATCCCGGTAATCCTTATTCCCATGCTGAAAATGCACTAACATCTCCTTCTTCTACTCCTTTGAAAAGTCAGAGACAAACTTCAAATAATTCAAACCAGCCGGAGAAGGACAAATTAGATGCGATGATGAAAATAATCTTGGGGAAGTTATAAGGAATGGAGAATCACATTACTTCGACTTCCAAAGCACGAAAATCTTTGGAAAATCAGGTGCTTAGCAAGGCCGGAGAATTTCCTAGAGATCAAGGGAAGCTTCCCAGAAAAACGGAGGACAACCCGAAAGGGAGGTGATGGAAATTACAACAAGAAGCGGTGTAACAACCACCGACCCGCATCCCACATTCGTTGAGGTTCCCGTTGAGAAAGAGAAGGAAAAGGAGAAGGAAGATGTCTATGTTCCTCCTCCATCTTATAAACCTCCTTTGCCATTCCTGCAATCTAGAGCGAGAGCGCGTCTAGACAAGCATTTCGGTAAGTTTGTTGATCTCATGAGTAAACTGCACATTAACATACCTTTTCTTGATGTGATTTTAGGTATGCCCGCTTATGGGAGGTTCTTGAAAGCGATCCTCTCTAACAAGAGAAAGCTTGAAGACTTTGGTGAAGTTAAGATGAGTTCGGAGTCTTCGGAAATCATTAAAATGATGACGGAAAAGATGCCCCCAAAGCTGCGAGATCCGGGGTCGTTTTGCATACCAATAGGAGTGGGAGAAGTCACATATGATGCACTTTGTGACTTGGGAGCAAGTGTGAGCATCATTCCACTTGCTTTGTGTGAGAAAGTTGGTTTAGGTGAACTTAAACCGGTGAAGACGACGTTGTATATGGTGGATCGATCTATTACTCGACCCGTCGGAATCATTGAAGACGTCGTAGTTAAGCTCGGTAAATTCTGTATCCCTATAGACTTTGTTGTACTTGACATTCTTGCAGATTGTCATGTCCCGATCATACTTGGGAGACCTTTTCTTGCAACTTCCGGTTGTATGGTTGATTGCAAGAACACTAGATGAGACTTCGATATTGGAGAAGAGAAAGTTGAATTTGTTCTCTCAACTTTAACAAAAAAACCAGTACTTGGAGAGGATATGTTAAACATATATGATGAAGAGGTATCTAGAGAGGAAGTGAGTTCGATCTTGTTCAAAGATCCGTTACAAAAGGTTATAACTATGAGCATCATGGAAAAGGGAGCGGAAGAGGACTATAACATTGAGATTTAGGCTTTAGAAGAGTTAGAAGAAGTGCAAATTGAAGAATTCGAAAAATTGTACGATGCTTTGGAAATACCAGAAATCACAATCAGTCGGTGTTTTCCACGGGCGTGGTTTCACCAATTCCACCCGTGGAAAACTATGTCGAGAGCAACCACTCAAAAGACACACAAAATCACGGCCAAAAATGCACCTTCCACGGCCGTGGAAGTAACAATGACACCGATGAACTTGAAAATGCTGAGGAAAATTCCGTTCTTTCTACAAACGTTCTTGCTTGTTCTTCCGCCACTTCTACATCCTTGGAGACATCCAAGGAGACCTCAGACAGCCCTCACAACACTCCAAGGGCATCTACAACTTTGGAATTGAAGCCAATTCCCGCATATCAAAGGTATGCCTTTCTTGGACCTAGCTTTACGTTTTCCGTCATAGTTAGTTCTAGTTTAAGTGAAGATGAACATGATAGGCTTATGATTGTGTTGAAGAAACATAGGAAAGCTTTAGGCTACACCATAGAGGATCTTGTAGGAATTAAACCACCTTTATGTATGCACAAGATACTAATGGAAGAGGATTATAAGCCTTCACGTCAACCTCAACGAAAGTTCAACCCGATCATGAAAGAGGTCGTGAAGAAGGAGATCCTTAAATTGCTTGATGTAGGTATCATATTCCCAATTTCCGATAGCAAGTGGGTGATTCCCGTTCAAGTTGTCCCAAATAAGGGAGGAATGACCATTGTGGCTAACAAGAACAACGAACTCATTCCAATGAGAACGGTGACAGGATGGAGGATGTGTATAGACTACCACAAGCTGAACAATGCGACGAGGAAGGATCACTTCCCGCTGTCCTTCATTGATCAAATGCTTGAGAGGTTAGCGCAACATTCTTACTTTTGTTTTCTTGACGGTTATAGTGGTTTACTTCAGATTCCGATTCATCCGAACGACCAAGAAAAGACCACATTCATATGCCCGTGGGGTACGTTTCTTATAGGAGGATGCCATTCGGATTGTCCAACGCTCCAGCCACCTTTCAAAGGGTTATGATGTCCATCTTCCCGAAATACATTGACGAAATCATGGAGGTTTTTATAGATGACTTTTCTGTTTATGGTTCCTCATTTGATAATTGTCTTGCTAACCTATCTCTTGCTCTACAAAGATGTGAAGACACGAACCTAGTTCTAAATTGGGAGAAGTGTCATTTTAATTTTAGGGAAGGCATTATCTTATGACACTAGATCTCTAATTGAGGGATTGAGGTTGACAAGGCTAAGACTGAGAAAATAGAAAAGCTTCCTCCTCCATCTTTGGTGAAGGGGATTAGAAGTTTTCTAGGGCATGCTGGATTTCATAGGAGATTCATTAAGGACTTTTCGAAATTATCTAAACCATTGACTAATCTATTGATGAAGGATGCGGTTTTTGAATTTTCGAAAGAGTGTGTAGATGCTTTTTATAGGATTCGAGAAGCTCTAATCTTAGCCCCAATAATTCACCCTCCAGATTGGAGTCTTCAATTTGAGGTAATGTATGATGGAATGACGTAGCGGTAGGAGCGGTGCTTGGACAAAAGAAATATGGACGCACTCATGCCATCTATTATGCTAGAAAAATGCTAGATGAAGCTCAACTCAACTACGCCACAACGGAAAATGAATTTCTTGCCGTGGTATACGCATTTGAAAAGTTTCGTTCTTATCTTCTAGGAGCGAAGGTGATTGTATACACGGATCATTCTGCCATTCGGTATTTGCTTGCCAAGAAAGATGCAAAGCCAAGGCTGATTAGATGGATTCTCCTCCTTCAAGAGTTTCATCTTGAGATTCGTGACAAGAAAGGATCCGAAAATTCTATTGCGAATCACTTGAGTCGTCTACCACATGTCACCAATGAGGACTTACCTATTGATGACTCTTTCCCGGACGAACAATTGCATCTAATTTAAGAGTGCATCGATCATATTTCTAGAGGTAACCAACCTTGGTTTGCTGATTTTGTGAATTATTGGATTGTCAGGAAATACCTCCCGGGCTATCCTATGCTCAAAGAAAAAAGTTCTTTAAAGATGTCCGCCAATACTATTGGATTGAACCTCTACTCTTCAAGAGAGGTCTAGATGGCATCATTAGAAGATTTTTGCTTGAAGACGAAATGCAAAGTGTCATTCTTCATTTTCATTCTCTTCCTTGCAGAGGACATGCAATCCAGATTCTTTTGGCCTACATTATTTAAGGATGTGCAAACCTTTGTTGCTTGTTGTGATGCTTGTCAAAGAATAGGGAACATATCTAGGAAGAATGAAATGCCTCTAAACAACAACCAAGAAGTGGAAATCTTTAACGTTTGGGGAGTTGGCTTCATGGGACCATTCCAATCATCTTATGGTAATCAATGCATACTTCTAGCTGTAGATTATGTTTCAAGATAGGTTGAAGTTATTGCGTCTCCAACTAATGATGCAATGGTGGTTGTTAAGTTCTTTAATCGAACTATTTTTCCAAGGTTTGGGACACCCCGAACCATCATTAGTGACGGAGGATCACACTTCATTGCCCGTCGATTTGAAGCTCTACTAGCTAAGTATGGGGTGACTCACAAGATCACCACACCCTACCATCTGCAAACAAGTGGGCAAGTGGAGATTTCTAATAGGGAGATCAAAGGAATTCTGCAGAAAAGGGTGTCTAGGACAAGGAAAGGTTGGGTGTTAAAGCTTGATGACCCATTATGGGTGTATAGAACAGCATACAAGACTCCCTTTGGCACAACCCCATACAATCTTGTGTATGGGAAGTCTTGTCATCTTCCGGTCGAGCTGGAACACAAGGCATATTGGGTTGTTAAGTGGTTGAACTTTGGCATGAAGGAAGGGGGAGAGAAACGTCTTTTGGATCTTAATGAGCTAGAAGAACTCTGCTTGGACGCCTATGAGAACGCAAAGATCTACAAGGAGAGAGCGAAGCGTTGGCATGATAAGCACATCATTCCGAAAGACTTCAAAGAAGCAGACCTTGTTCTTCTCCTCAATTCTAGACTTTGACTCTTTACCGGTAAGCTTAAATCTCGTTGGACATGACCTTATGTTATTAAACACGTTTTCCCCCATGATGTAGTTGAATTATGGGGTGAGAAGTTCGGAAGTTTCAAATTAAATGGCCAACGACTCAAGAAATACTCTCCGGAACTCCAAACTGAGAAAGTTGCACCGATTCTCCTCACTTAAGCACAAAGGAATGGTCTAGCTACGGACCTAAAACAAAGCACTACTTGGGAGGCAACCCAAGGTAATGCATTCTTGTTTTTTCTTTTCGTTTTTCTTTGATTAGATTAGTGTTGTTTGTTTTTGTTTGTTTTTCGTCGATATCTTCAGGTATGTCTTGTGTCTTTGGATGTCAGGGTTGAAGAACGACCAAAAGAATTGAAGAAAGCCAAAGGAACAACGAAATTTGGGTTTTTGGAAGAAAAAAGGAAAATCAAGGGTTTAATTGTGATTCCACGGTCATGGTTTTGGTATTTTAGCTCGTCGAAAAGTATGTCGAGAGCAGCAAAAGAAAGGACGCAAAACCACGGTCGGTCGTGCAGTTCCACGACCGTGGAAGTAATAGTGAGGCCGTGGTTTTTGAAATTTTGACGGGCCTATATAAGTTCTTCTTCTTCTTCACAAACCACAAACTCCAACCTTCCCTTCCACGCCCTATTCCACGCCCAAAGCCCTCATCCCGCAAATCTTTGTTCGGTGATCGTTTTGCACGATTCTTCGCTCCAAACTGAAGCAAATTTGATTCTATTGCGGATTGTGGCTACAAACAACACAAACATTCAGCGATCGGGCGAGATTTTGGATTTCTTCAAATCCAAAACCTAGGTTTTCTCTCAAATCTTTCCATGGTTGATTTCCTTCATTTTCTTTGAAGATTTTTAGGAGAACTGAACGGAATTTAACCTAGAAATAGTTTAGGACTGTTGTTGTTGAGATTGTTGTGGAATTTCATGATTTTTGAGCAAAATCGTGTAGTTCCACGGGTAGCCGTACAAAACCACGGGCGTGATTTCTTCAAGAACAGGCCGTAATTTTCTGAAAAATGTTTGGGTTTCGCAAATCCAACCGAAAGAAAAAGCAAAGAGGCGAAGGCTCCTCTTCCCAACCCCCTCCCACTCCTGAACCTATCCCTAGGATCCCTACCATCCATGAGAACCACAAGAGGGCAGATGATAAGATCCAAAAACTGAACGTTATTGCTCCTTGGTACATTGTGCTTGAAGAGTTTGAGGATTTGCATGTGGTGAATGATCTTAGATGGATGCTTGATAGGGCCGGGCTGACTACATTTGCTAGCATTAGAGAGGATACTTATGAGGAAATCACAATGGAGTTCATAAGCTCGTTTGACCATAGTGTCGTTAACCGAACGGTCTCCTTTCGGTTGATGGACCACACCCACCATATGTCCATAGCTCAGTTTGAAGCATTGCTCGGCTTTGTAGACACATACAATGGGACATTCCCTAGGGGTTCTCAGGCTAGAGAGTTTTGGGAAGAGATTGCTATGGTAATGGGTCACGAGGATCGTTGGCAGCCGGCCGACTCGAAAGCGAAGCTCATCTATAACCTCTTCTTTAAGATTGCCCATAGGATCCTCGCCGAGTGCCTTTTCCCTAGGACCGAGACTCCCCAAAAGCTCAAGGCTAATGAGTTTTTTTTATCCTCTATTGCATGGCGGCCGATGTCACTCCGGATTGCGCCACTATGTTTGCTTCTACTCTTAGTAAGATCAAGAACAAATCTAAGGGGAATATCGATTATGGTGGGATGGTTACATACATTGCAAAGCAGTTAAGGATTGATTATTCAGCTTGTGAGTTGGTTGCATCCGCAAGGCCTCTAGGGCTTCAAGGCTTCATGACTATGACACTCTTGATTCCCCGCCACCGAGGTCCACCGTTTGTCTCCATGCCTTGGGAAGACAAGGGAGGACGAGGCATTCCATGGAGCGCTGATTATTCCATCCGGAATTGACAAAATTGGAAAGCAACATTTGTTCCGATGCATGCCAACCTCCTAGGAGCTCCAGCTTATTATCCCGAGGATGTGCCAACTGTTGTTGATGAGGATGTTGATGAGGAGATGGGTGGTGATGAGTTCCCGGATATTGGAGGTGTTGAGGAGGCTTTTGGAGATTTTCCGGATCAGCCGGCGGATTTCCAAGAGCTACCTAAGAGATCTACCTACTAGCAGCGGCCTTCCGCTTCTTCTTCCTCCAGGCGTGCTAGCGTCAGTGAGCGACCTACTTGGATGGACGCACCGCCGACTTGGATGGGTGCTCTTCCAGCTTGGATGGGAGCACTGCCGGAGTGGATAGCACAGCGGCCCGCATGGATGGACGAGCAGCGGGCATGGGTTACCGGACTTACACAAAGGATGGATGCTCTTGAGACCCGCTTTGATGAAGATAAGGATGAGCGCCGTGAAAACGCAAGGATCCTCCGAGACGTATACCGGCAGCAGTTTGGGCGCCCATTCGACCCAAACTTCTTCCCGTACCCACCACCACCACCTCCTATGGGATGAGCTGATTTGCTTGGTTCGAGTTTCTCCACCACCTTTGTGACTTTCTTTGTTCTTTTTCTATCTCTTTTTCCGCACATTAGGGACAATTTTTATCTTAAGTATGGGGTGGAGTATGATTCTCATGTGAGGTAATAACTTGACATATTGCTTCATTCTTATCCATTAACACTTGCATCTTTTTTTCTAGTCACACGTTTCCTTTTTGCATTGCATTTTTAAGCTTTGAAAAACCCATAAAAATTTGAAAAATTTTGAAAAATATTGTGCTTCTAGGATTGGAAATGACCTCAATGATGAATTGAATATTTGATGACATTTATGTGCTTGATTTGAATTGTGAATTGTGGAGAAATTGAATATATTGTTTGATCTTCTTGCAATTTTCATAATGTAAAACTCTTGTCTAAATCATGTTGAGTAATGAAGGTTGCAAATCGCATTATAAGATCTTGCGCTTCTTTTTGAAATGATTAAGGCACCTCGATTTTTCTTGCTTCTTCTTTGTTCATTTAGCCCCTCAATGAAACTTTTGCCTCCTTTACCTATCCGGGAATTAGGAAGAGTGTAATTTGTGGCAAGATTGATATGGGTTAGCCATGAAAAAAAAATTGTGCATTCAAAGTAAAGAAAAATAGGTTTGGGGACGTTGAACATGAGGATGAGTAACTCGGCACCATTCACATAGGCTTCGGTTTTTGTGCACCGTTGTCCATACTACCAAAAAGTAAAGTAAAAGAAAAGTTCGCATGCAAAGCATGTTTGGCAAGAAATGTTCTTCAAGCTTGTGTTGTGTTGTTCCTTTTTCCCGGATGTTTGCACCACATACCCTATATGCACCACACCCATTCACGTTTCTTAACCTTTACTTGAAAGTCCTTAAGATCTTTGGATTATTGTTTGGCTTAGTGATCTAAATTGGACTTCCACATGATTGATTTTGACATTACTTTTGGTTATGATATTTGTCTTGGAGCTTTTGCAATGTATGATGTTTCTTTTTCTTGACATGATTCGTTTTCTGTACATAAAAGTTTTCAAGGAAACATGAAGCAAGATTTGAGAGTGATCCATTGAATAGAAGCACAATATCAAAAATATTTGTTTTCCCTTGTTTAGCATTCATATTTCATCCTACCTTGTGTTCTAGCTTTTGAAAACCTTGCTTGGGCACAAGAAAGGGACAAGTATGAGGTATTTTGATAGCATGAAATATGACGATATTTTAGGCACATATTTTAGTTGTTTTTCCCCTTCTTTTGTGTATAAGGATATGAGTTTGAAGCATTTATGAGCACATTCACCTATTATGTTGGTATAGAGATCTACACAAGATTTGTTGTGATTTTAGGTGAATAAAGACTTGGATTGGAGCATAAATGGAGTATGTAGGAGTGATTGATCATGCTAGAAATCATGAGGATGCAATGGAATGGCTAAGGAGTATGAGTAGAAAGCTTTGGGAAACAAGAGATTTCATGCATGTTTTGGGGATTCCACGGTCAAGTACAAGGAACCACGCCCGTGGTTTTGGAAATTAAATTAATTAAGACCGTTGGAATGTATGTCGAGAGCAATTATACCATTCCACGGTGTCTTCCACGGGCGTGGAATTTTTCTCTTGCCCGTGATTCTTCTAACGGATGCCACGTGTCATATTTTCCACGTCAACAGCGGTTATGGGCTTTTCATAACCCTATTTTATCCTATAAGAAGGCTGAAGGAAGAGAGAAAATACACACCACGCTAGAGAGAAGTTGAGATCATTGCGGAAGATCTTATTGCGAGAAGATTTTGGAAAAAAGATTGGGAGAAGTACGCATTTTGATATTGCGAAGTTGGAAGATCTTAGGGTTTCACTTTGAAGGCGGATTGACATAACGTTCTTCTTTTTTCTTTAAGATTGTAAGAGATTTCTTACTCTATTCTATATTCATTGAACACAAGTACGGATTTTGAGTTTGATTTAGTTTGGCTTTGTGTTTGCTATTCAGTTTTCAAGGTTCTATCTTTTCTTTCTTTTAATCTTGATTACTGATTTGATGACAATGATTGTTGGCTAAAACCCTTAAGCAATTCTAAGGTGAAGGGTTGATAGTTGTTGCATAGGTTATGATAGATTGAACCAAAACATATTGGACCCTGAGAGTTGCGAGAAACCTCGTCGTCGAGGCTTTCCACGGCTTGTTCTTGAGTTCCACGGTCGTGGTTCTTCAAGATTCGACCATGGTTTTCCTCTGTCGTACGTTATTTGCTTTTGCTTTGATCCAAAGTTAAATTGGCTTTAACCTAGCCTTGGCTTACCTTTTCTAGGTAGTAGTGAAACTCAACATCCTTTATTAAGAGAGCCTTTGGGTGAGACTTATGGGTTTTAGAACTTCACCGTACAACGCCCTACCTTAGATATACCTTTGCAATCCCAAATCTGTCCTTACATCTTTAGAACATCTTGAATCGATTGCCACCATTGGATACCTGAATCTTTAGAATCGTTGTTTTCCCAATTATCTTTACAAAAGCTTTTTATTTTGCCGGACAATTTACGGACTGAATTTGATCCCCCCAAACCCCTAAGTTTGATACTCTAGAATTCTTGCTTTACTATACCGATCCGTACATTGCGGGTTCGCTTTGCTTGATTTCAGTTTTTATAAATTTAAAATTAGTGACGCACACTATTGAGCGAACAGTTATGGCTTTGAGGATTAGTAGGTTATGAGGCTTATGAGTTGGTTATGATCCTTATGGATCCCTTGGGTCTAGGTGTGACCCCTTTGATGGATAGGAGATTGATATATCTCTGTGCCTTGTTGTTAGGCAATGTTGTTATTTGGATTGAGGTTGACCGTGGTTGAGAGTATTTGAGGTTGAGGTAAGTCCGTAGGACTTACTAAACTACCATCCTTATATTGGGTGTATGCATGAGTGATATGTGTGTTATATGCTTGATAGCATGCGATATCGATTATTGTTAGCATGAAATACGACTATATTTTAGGCACTTGTTTTAGTTGTTTTTCCCTCTTTATTGTGTTCTTAGATATGAGTTTGAAGCAATTGTGAGCTAGTTCACTCACTTTGTCGATATAGAGATCTACACCAGCTTTGTTTTGTTATTAGGTGAATAAAGACTTGGATTGGAGCAAAATATGGAAGGAAAGGAGTGTTTGATCATGCTTGATGGCAAGGAGATACATTGGAGAGACTAAGGAAGGAGCATGGATGAAGGATGTCACGAAACAAAGGCAAAAACAAGGAGTTTGAAGAACCACGCCCTGAATTACGGTCGTGGAAAAGGAATTTGAAGTCCACGCTCTAAACCATGACCGTGGATTTGGCAACATGATCATGGACGTGAGTTTGGAACACAACAGAGAGTTACACGGCCAAATCCACAGCCGTGGAAATCATATTAGTGTCGTAATTGAGTTCCACGCTCTAAATCACGGTCGTGGAAAGTTGTTCATGACCGTGATTATGGTGATTTTGTGACGTGTCATTATTGCCACGTCAGCCACGTGATTGGGCTTTCTCGTAACCCTATTTCGCCCTATATAAAGGCTTGAGAAAGGAGTTTTCGGGATCCGCCGCTTACAGTTTCGCTTAGAGCTTTGGAGACGACCTTAGGTTACATTTCGACCTTGAGAATTGGAGATTCGAGAAGGACGTGTTTTCGGGGATTGTGTACTATCAGAATATTCTACGGTTTTCATTGAAAGACGGATTGACATCCCGTTCTTTGTGGTTTCTCTAGATCATTGTGAGAATTTTGATGACATGAATTATGTACCATCATATTCATGCATATTGTAGAGGATTGTCTTAGTTTACCCTGCATTTAGAGAGATTTTGTGTACCTTTTATGTTCTATTCAATCAATTGTCGGAAATAGAGGTCTACACGAGTTTATGATGAATTATAGGTAAATGGAGTGGAATTGGAAGCAAAAGCGGAGCAAGGAGCATCTAAGGATGTTAAGGAAGCTAAAGGAATCTTAAAGGGGTCATAAAGAGCTAAGGAATTGCAAAGGAGAAGCATAGAAGACGAGCCAAGAGAAGAGAACTTTCTGTTGAAGAAAATCGTGCCAAGATGTATATAAATCGGACGATTTTCTCCCCTAGAAATCGAACGGTTTTGTGTATAAATCGACTGGGTCGATTTCTTCTATTTTTCGGCCAAATGAAAAGACGACACAAAGCCCCATTCTTTTGGGCTAGAAGAGAGATTTGCCAAACAGCCCATTTGCAAGAAACTATAAAGGAGAACCCTACGAACGAAAATGAGGAGGCCGCAGCGGGAAATCTTTACACGTTTAAGAGAATTCGGAGATTCTTGGAGGAAGATTGAAGGACTCTTTGCCGGGAAGCTAATCTTGATTCTAGTTTTTGAGATTTCTTTGTCCATTGAAGTGATTGTTGTTTTTGAACACGAATTTGAGTTACTTAAGAGATACATTGATTTGTTTTGACAATCGTTTACAGATTTGAAGGTTATTGGATTTTTTTTATTCAAGATTCGGTTTCTTTGCGATATTTCTCTCAATATTTAATTTGATTCGATTTTGAAAATGGTTGGCTAAAACCTTTGTGATTCTGGGGAGAATATTTGATGATTAAGGCTTAGATGATGATAGACTGAACTCATTCAAACATTAGGACCCTGAGAGTTTAGATTTTAGTTTTGCGACAACAGGAAAATCGGACTGTTCTTGAGTAAATCGGCCGATTTTCTTATGAACAGCCCGATTTATTCCTCTGACGAACCTAAATTGAATCAATCTTTAACCAAAACTAATCTTTGCCTAAATCCCAATCTTGATTAACCTTTTTACCCTCTAATTGAATGTATGAAGACACTTCAAACCTGATTCTACATTTAATAGATTAAGATTTCAAGATTTGGGTAATAAAGAGACTCAACATCCTTTATTAAGATTTTAATTGTGCTTGCTATTCTTTACTTTGGAGAGTCATATCTTGGAGTTCTAGATAGTTAGTTTGAACATAATTTATGTCTCTAGATCTTTCTATATTGCAGCCTCAACAACCCTTATAGAGAGAACCTTTAGATTAGTCATATAGGCTTCGGAACTTCACCGTATGAATCCTACCTTTGAACATTTAATCTTGGCAATATAAACTCTGTCCTATATCTATAGAAGTGTCTTGAATTGAAAGCCGAAATCGGATACTTGAATCCTTGGAATCATTTCCCCCTTATTTGATCACAAAAGCTTTTCATACTTTTTGCTAGATAATTGAAATCGGAATTATTCTCACCAAATCCCTGAGTTCGACTCTGGAATTCTTACCTTACTACAGCTGATCCGTACACTGTGGGTTCGCTTTGCTTTGAGTTCTAGATATAAATTTAAGACTTTGACGCACACACCTTTTGAGCGAACAAGTTTTTGGCGCCGTTGCCGGGGATTTGGTCTAGACCAAATTCGGTTTTCGGTTGTCTAGCTTGAGAGCTCTTGCTCTTGTGATTTGATTTGTCTACTTGAGTGATCTTTGTAGGTTCTTTAGGTATATGCGAAAGACTAGATCCACTAAAGATCTAGTTCCTTTCGATCCCGAATTGGAGAGAACATTGAGGAAAAAATTGAAGGAAAAGAAAATGGCTGAGAACGACGAGCGAAACTACCAGGCTGAACTGAATGAAGCTCAATGCCAACTTCAGTTGAGTGAGAAAGCACGAAAAGATGTTGAAACAAGTCATCAATTTCAGATTGATGAACTAAGAGCTATGATGTTGGACATGAAGTTGGAATTGAACGAATCCAGGAAGAAGAAGAAAGCCAAGACGCCAACTAAATCCATTCGAAATGACTCATCCGATTATGAAGAGATAGATTCGGACATGCCGGAACTTGAGGAGATACATCCACTACTTCGTCCTATTCGGAACACCCCAAAACCACGGGTTGTTCCTCGCCTTCCAACTAGGGACGTAAGAGCTGTTAATGACGGTGATAGACCCCGAACTTTGGGGCAACGGATGGACCCAATTCAGCAACCACGCCGCCTAGGTGTGGATTTCGGAGCTGAAGACATCCAAGAGTTTAGCTTCTCACCACAAGTCATCACCATGGTTCGCCAAAGTCAATATGGCGGAGCAAGTACTGAATCTCCACACCAACACTTGCAGAATTTTGAGATTCTCATGGAGACAATGAAGCCGAAGAAGGCTACTACAAGCAATTATAATATCAAACCGTTCTTCTTTTCTTTGAAGGACAAGGCTCTAGCTTGGTACCAAACACTTCCAGCTGCAAAGCTAGCTACATGGGAGGAATTGTCTTCGGAATTCCTCACCAAATTCTTTCCGCCATCCAAAACGGCGGAATTGGGAGGTAAAATAAATGCTTTTTCTATGAAACCTAATGAAAGCTTGTTTCAATCTTGGGAAAGGTTTCAAGATCTCTTGTTGGATTGCCCACACCATGGCATTTCCAAGCTGGAATTATTGGAGATCTACTACAAAGGATTGGATGTGGAAACACAATTCAACCTCCAATCTCTCTCTTGTGGCACATTCATGGACATGAGAGAGGATGATGCTTGGGACTTCATTGAGAAGCAAGCCCAAGTGATTGAGAAGTATTCCCACCGGAAGGTGGACTCAATTAGCCGGAATCAAGGTGATTCGGACCCAAGTTGAACCAAGCTGCTCAAACACAAATATTCTCCCTCAACAATGAGATCAAAGAGTTGAAGGAAGTGCTCAAAACGAGTCTTCAAAAGACTAAGGAGCAAGAAGCCAACTACATGGGGAGAGACAATAATCAAAGGAATGATAACCGGAATTCCAATTGGAACAACAACAACAATAACAACCGAAATTCCAATTGGAACAACAACAATAGGAACTCAAATAACAACAATTGGAGGTCAAATCAGCAAAATCCAGGTAATCCTTACTCTCATGCTGAAAAGGCTCTAACACCTCCATCTTCTTCTACTCCTTTAACAAGCCAGGGACAATCAAGCGGATCAAGCAAACCCGATCCCATGCTAGAGACGATCCTAGGCAAGCTACAAGGGCTAGAGAGTTATATAACTTCGGTTGACAAAGCTCACAAAGCTTTAGAAAACCAAGTATTTAACAAGGCCGGAGAAGTTCCAAGAAACCAAGGGAAACTTCCCGGGAAGACGGAAGATAACCCAAAGGGGAGGGTTATTGCAATAACTACGAGGAGTGGCAAGACAACTACCGACCCTCAACCTAAAGTAGTCGATACCACCACCAAAGAAGGAGAGGCAAAAGAGAAGGAAGAAGTCTATGTTCCTCCTCCCGCTTACAAACCACCTCTACCTTTCCCTCAATCTAGAGCGCGTGCACGCCTAGATAAACATTTTGGTAAGTTTGTTGAACTTATGAGTAAGCTGCATATTAATATACCTTTTATGGATGTAATTTTTGGTATGCCGGCTTACGGGAAATTCCTCAAGGAGATTCTTTCTAACAAAAGGAAATTGGAAGACATAGGAGAAGTCAAGATGAGTATGGAGTCATCCGAACTCATCAAGACTATGACGGAGAATATGCCACCCAAGCTCCGCGATCCAGGATCTTTTTGCATACCCATCACTTTGGGAGAAGCTACCTATGATGCACTTTGTGACCTTGGAGCGAGTGTGAGTATCATACCTCTTGCTCTATGCAAAGCAGTTGGTCTAGGAGAGCCTAGACCGGTGAAGATCACACTCTACATGGCTGATCGTTCCACCACTAAGCCGGTAGGGATATTAGAAGACATTCCGGTAAAGCTCGGTAAGTTTTACATCCCAATAGATTTTGTCGTTCTTGACATCCCTGCAGATTATCCGGTTCCCATCATTCTTGGGAGACCATTCCTTGCAACATCCGGATGCATGGTAGATTGCAAGAATGGCCAGCTGTCTTTCCATATTGGTGAAGAAAAGATAGAATTCATACTCTCTTCCTTAATCAAGGAGCCAGCCTTGAAAGACGATGCTTTTGAAATTTTTGATGAAGAAGAGTCTAGAGAGGTAGTAAGTTCAATCTTGATGAAAGATCCTCTTCAAAAGGTTATTAGTATGAGCATCATGGAGGAAGGAGTGGAACATGATTGCAATGAGGATGTGAAAGCATTAAATGATGTGGAGGAAGAGCAAGGAACAAGAATTGAAGAACTAGAATTAACTCCGGAAACTGTGAAGAAAATCGGCCTGCATGAAATAAATCGACCGATTTGTGAAAAGGCAATCCGATTTTTGTCAACAGAAAGAAAAATCGACCCGACTATACTAAATCGTCCGATTTGTGAAGAGGCAACCCGATTTTTTTCGACAGAAAGAAAAATCGTACCTCAGATCGACCGATTTACTTCAGGGGAGGTCGATCCAGTGGGAAAATTTTTGGATTCTCCAAACGTCTCCGCAGCTGCTCTCGAATATAATGATGAAGTATCCCCACCTCTAGAGGCCTCTCCCACAACACTCGAAGGCCAAGATTCATCATCAATCAAGGTACCCCCATCATTAGAATTGAAGCCACTCCCCACGCATTTAAGGTACGCATTCCTTGGAACTAATTCCACATATCCGGTCATAGTCAATGCAAATTTGAATGATGCTGAATTAGAGAAACTTATGCATGTTTTGAAGCAACATAGGAGAGCATTAGGCTATACTATTGATGATCTAGTAGGAATAAAGCCCTCTCTATGTATGCACAAAATTGTAATGGAAGAGGATTACAAACCTTCACGCCAACCTCAAAGACGGTTAAATCCGGCAATGAAAGAGGTCGTGAAGAAAGAAATCCTTAAGCTACTTGATGCAGGTATCATCTTCCCTATTTCCGACAACAAATGGGTGAGTCCAGTACAAGTAGTACCCAAGAAAGGAGGCATTACCGTTGTTGCCAACAAGAACAACGAACTTATCCCCACACGGACAGTTACAGGGTGGCAAATGTGCATCGACTACCGCAAACTGAACGTGGCCACAAGGAAGGACCACTTCCCCCTTCCTTTTATCGATCAAATGTTGGAAAGGTTAGCCCAACATTCTTACTTTTGTTATCTAGATGGATATAGCGGTTTCTTTCAGATTCCAATTCATCCGGATGATCAAGAGAAGACGACTTTTACGTGCCCATGGGGTACGTTTGCTTATAGAAGGATGCCATTCGGTCTATGCAACGCTCCAGCCACCTTCCAAAGGTGTATGATGGCAATCTTCTCCGAGTACGTAGAGAATATCATGGAAGTCTTCATGGACGATTTTTCGGTATATGGTTCTTCCTTTGATAACTGTCTCTATAACCTTTCACTAGTTCTTAAGAGATGTGAGGACACTAACTTAGTCTTAAACTGGGAAAAGTGTCATTTCATGGTCACCGAAGGGATTGTGTTAGGTCATCTAGTATCACAAAGGGGAATAGAAGTTGATAGAGCAAAAATAGAAACCATTGAGAAGTTACCTCCCCCTTCTTCAGTGAAAGGAATTAGAAGTTTCTTAGGACATGCAGGCTTCTATAGGAGATTCATAAAAGATTTTTCTAAGATTTGAAAACCTTTGACTAATCTTTTGATGAAAGACGCAACTTTTGAATTTTCGAAGGATTGTTTAGATGCTTTTTGCAGGATCAAAGAAGCTTTGATTTCAGCACCAATCATTCAACCACCCGATTGGACTCTTCCTTTCGAGGTCATGTGCGACGCCAGCGACGTCGCTATAGGAGCCGTTCTTGGACAGAAGAAAGATGGTCGCACTCATGCCATCTACTATGCTAGCAAAACGCTAGATGAGGCTCAATATAATTATGCAACCACAGAAAAGGAGCTTTTAGCGGTAGTATACGCTTTTGAGAAATTTCGTTCCTATCTTGTAGGTGCGAAGGTGATAGTCTATACGGACCATTCCGCAATCCGATACCTATTTACGAAGAAGGATGCGAAGCCAAGGCTTCTAAGATGGATCTTACTCTTACAAGAGTTTGATTTAGAGATTCGAGATAAGAAAGGATCGGAAAACTCCGTTGCCGATCATCTTAGTCGTCTTCCACAACTCACCGGCGAGACGGATGAACTTCCCATAGACGACTCATTCCCTGACGAACAGCTACACGAGATTGAAGAGTGTCTTCAACACATCTCACAAGGTAATGATCCATGGTTTGTTGACATTGTGAATTACCTTGTTTGTCAGGAGATTCCACCCGGACTTTCATATGCTCAAAAGAAGAAATTCTTTAGTGGCGTCCGGCAATTCTATTGGAACGAACCTCTTCTATTCAAAAGAGTTCCCGATGGCATTTACAGGAGATGTATCCCCGAAGATGAGGTG
Source organism: Fagopyrum homotropicum (assembly GCA_033239125.1). Lineage (NCBI taxonomy): Eukaryota > Viridiplantae > Streptophyta > Magnoliopsida > Caryophyllales > Polygonaceae > Fagopyrum > Fagopyrum homotropicum. Next base: position 89,195,049 of record BSWB01000006.1, read on the forward strand.
GATAGCGTCATCCGTCATTGCTATTCTCTACCATGTGGCGGACATGCTAGTTCCCACAAGACTTGTGCTAAGGTACTTCGTTCCGGCTTCTATTGGCGTACACTCTTCAAAGATGTGCAAAAGTTTGTTGTTGCTTGTGATGCTTGTCAAAGGACATGTAATATATCAAGAAGGAATGAGATGCCTCTCAACAACATACAAGAAGTAGAGATCTTTGATGTATGGGGCATCGATTTTATGGGACCTTTCCCATCTTCATGCGGTAACCAATATATACTTCTTGCCGTAGACTATGTCTCAAGATGGGTAGAGGCAATCGCTTCTCCTACTAATGATGCAATGGTAGTGGTGAAGTTCTTCAATAGAACGATCTTTCCAAGGTTCGGAACTCCCCGAACCATCATTAGTGACGGAGGAACGCATTTCACAACCCGTCGATTTGAGACTCTATTGGCTAATTATGGGGTGACCCATAAGATAGCTACACCTTACCATCCGCAAACCAGCGGACAAGTCGAAATCTCCAATACAGATATTAAGGGAATTTTAGAGAAAACTGTCTCTAAAACAAGAAAAGACTGGTCAATGAAGCTTGACGACGCATTATGGGTGTACAGGACGGCCTTCAAGACACCAATAGGTACGACTCCCTATAACCTTGTCTATGGAAAATCCTGTCATCTTCCTGTAGAGCTAGAGCATAAAGCCTATTGGGCTATCAAGTGGCTCAATTTTGACATGAAAGAAGCCGGAGAGAAGCGGCTCTTAGACATCAATGAGCTAGATGAGATCCGGCTAAATGCGTATGAGAACGCAAAGATCTATAAGGAACGGACAAAGCGTTGGCATGATAAGCACATCATTCCAAAAGAATTGAAGGAGGGAGACAAAGTCCTTCTATTCAACTCAAGGCTTTGTCTATTTCCAGGTAAGCTTAAATCCTGTTGGACAGGACCTTATGTAATTAAACGAGTTTTCCCCCATGCTGCAGTTGAAGTATGGGGTGAACAAAGCGGAAGTTTCAAGGTCAATGGCCAACGGTTGAAGAAATACACACCGGAAGCTCCGGTCGAGGAGATAGCTCCTATCCTCCACCATTGAACACAAACCATACACCGTCTAGCTAAAGACGATAAATTAAGCGCTTCTTGGGAGGCAACCCATGATAGTATAGTTTTTCCTCCTTTCATCACTTAGTTAGAGTAGATTAGTTGTTTTGTTTCTTTGTTTTTGCTTTTTATTTGTTCCTCGATGCACTCTTGGTTTGTCGTGTCATTAATCGCATGAAATTAGGTTCAAACTAAGAGATCCATGGAGAAAGGGAGCATAAATCAGTTAAATCTTCGAGATCCATGAAGAATAAGGAAGGAAATCGAGCTACACTAAGTTAATCGTCCGATTCAGGAGCAGAGCAAGGCGATTTTTGACAACAGGAAGAAAAATCGACCTGGAGATCGACCTGCCAAATTAAATCGTCCGATTTTCCATGTGTTCAGAGAAAAATCGAGTTACCCAAAGTAAATCGTCCGATTCCGGAGCAGAGCAAGGCGATTTTTGACAACAGGAAGAAAAATCGACCTGGAGATCGACTTGCCAAATTAAATCGTCCGATTTTCTTTGAATCCAGAGAAAAATCGCCCCGACGATTAAATCGACCTTATAAATCGGCCGATTTTCTTCATAGTTTCTCGACCCTATATAAAGACTCAAACACTCGATCTTCCTCATTCCACAACCTACCACTCTCGATTTCCCCTTCTCAAGAAAGCCGAAAATCGCCCATACCCTACAATGCTCATTCCTTAATCATTTTGATTGATTCTTGGCTCCAAACTGAAGCATTTTCAACAAGGAACAAGGATCTACCAACAACAAGCACGGCAATCGACTCCTCCATAAGGAATTCAGTTTTTTCTTTCCAAAACATAAGTTTCTAATTCGAAATTGAAGTTTGCTTAGGAAGTGTTTGTTTGCTGGAATTGATTAAGGAATCTGCTTAGGAATCATTATAGGAGACTGTATGTGGTGATTGCTTGAACAGAACTTTACAGAATTGTGAGAATCGTTGAATTCGATAGAAAAATCGACCCAACCCAGAAAAATCGGACGATTTTTGTGAAGAACAGGCCGATTTTTTGACTCAGAATGGATCTTGTTAAGAGGATAACTAGAAACACGGGGAAGAAGAAGGGATCTTCTTCCAAAGCCCCTCCCCCACCTCCACCACCACCTCAAAACATCCCTAAGCTTCCCCCTCCCCTATTCAAGCACAAGAAACGTTATGAACGCATCGTAGATCGCCCATTCACCCCTCCTCGCTACATAGTGCTAGATGACTTAGATTCATTGTTTGTTCGAGAGGATGTAGATATGATGCTTGACAAGGCTGGGCTGAGACAGTTTGCTACGATTAGGGAGGATGCTTATACCGAAATCACCCTAGAGTTCCTTAGTACATTCGAGCATGATCCTAGGGAAAGGATGGTCACCTTCCGCCTTATGAGCCAAAACCACACTATGTCCATTGACACTTTTGGAGACTTGTTTGGCTTCTCTTATTCAGATGCAGGCACATTTTCTAGAGGTGTTAGTGCTAGTGACTTTTGGGAGGCTATTTCCGTGGGTGAATACGGAGGAGACAAATGGAGACCCGGAAATTCCAAGGAGACTAGTATGTACAACCTCTCCTTCAAGGTAGTACATCGGATTCTTAGCGAGAGCTTATTTGCACGGACAGAGACTCCACAGAAGCTCAAGGCTGACGAGCTTTTCATTCTCTACTGCATGACATCCACCACCATTCCCGACATCTCTACCATGCTTGCTGACTATCTAGGAAAGATAGCCAACAAAGCTAAGGGCGACATTTGTGCAGGAGGTCTTGTCACTCATGTGGCTAAGACAATGGGATTAGACTTCTCCGGATGCACTCTAGCTGAGAGTGCCCTTCCATTAGGCTCTCAGCGGTTGGTTGTTCGACAGGTCTTGATTCCTCGAAGGAGAGGAACACTTCATGTGCCCATGCCATGGCACAGGGATCCGAAGAAGAAGCCATCCGAGATCATATGGAAGTCCGAATACACTATTCGGAACAAGAGAAACTGGAAGGAGACGTTCGAGTCGATGCTTGAGGAGTTCTCTCCTCCTACTTACTATGATGATGATGCAGGTGACTCTGAGGAGAAGGATGAGGATGGACGACAGGAGACCATGCTCGAGTTTGAGTGTGACACTCATAGCGGTCATGCTACGGATGCCATGGACACCGACACTCATGGTGTAGGACCTAGCCGGACTAGTAGAGGCGATGAGGAGACGGAGCATGACATGCAGCCACCTCGCCGCTCATTTGCACGTGCTCCAGGACATGGACGAGGACGTCGCCCTCCCTGTCACTTTAGGGAGCTAGTCTCTAGCTTCTAGAGCCTCAACACCGACTATCATGCTCTCCACACCGACTACGAGACCCTGAACACTCAGTTCAGGAACTACAGGCAGGAGACGGACGCTAGGCATTCATCCTACGATGGCCAGATGAGAGATTTATACTACCACCAGTTCGGCCACTTCTACGATCCTAGTGCACCGATGTATCCTTATCCACCACCACCACCACCGACAGAGGATTGAGCTGCCACTTCTTTTACATTGCAAGTATTTTTCTTCATCTCACTCTTGATTTTCACATTGGGGACAATGTGGATGTCAAGTATGGGGTCGGGGTACTTACAATACCTTTTATTTCATCTTAGCACTTTATGAACTTTGCACTACTCTTGATGATTTGGCTTGTAATAACTCTTGAACTACTCACTTTCCACTATGACACTTGCATTCGCATGCTCTTTTTCAAATCCTATGAATTTTCAAATATTTCTGTGCTTCTTATGATGGAAATGACCTCTATGATGAGAAATGTGTATGTGGATAGGCAAAAAGATGCTTAGTGGTGTTGAGATGTTAATCATAGCATGAATGAGTTTACTTTTGTTACTTGAAAGCATGAATAAGTTATATGATTTAGTTGTTTTGATAAGAGAATGAAATAATAGTCGAAGCTATATTGCAAGTTCTTTTACATCATATAAGGATGACTAAGGCAATTCACTTCTTTTCTTTTCTCATATCTCGATCATGCTAGCCCCTCAATGAAATATGTACCCCTCCTTTTACCATCCGGGAATTAGGATAAGTGACAGAAAAAGGCATGTTTGATGTGGGAGGGCCAAGAAAAATGTATTAAAAGAAAGTGCATAAATTCATAAGTTTGGGGACGTTGAACATGAGGATGAGTAACTCGGCACCATTCACATAGCCGGGTGTTTGTGTCTTGCCAAAGTCTGATTGAACTACAAGTCCTAACGGGATATGGTATGTGCATCAAGGGTTTGAGGCATCTCGAAATTGAGAAACGCTGATCTCCTAGGCTTCGGTTTTTGTGCACCGCTGTCCATACTCTCAAAAAGTAAAGTATAATGAAAGCAAAGCTTTCTACATGCGAAGCATGTGCGGTGAAGAAAAATTTTGAAGGTATTATGTGTTCCTCTTTCCCGGCTTAGCACCACAATACGTTTCTTGAACCTTTTCTTTGATTAGAAGACCTTGAGACTTTTATGCATGTGTTTAATGCTTCATGGCTTAGATTTGTTTGACTTTGATTACCTCTACATCTTTATCATATCCTTTATTTGTGTTTTCAAGAAGGAAAAGGAAGTTAGTTCATCTTGTAGTTATCATTGATACATACTTTGCCTTTTTATGCCTTGAAATATCACTTTGAGGGTGATCCAATAAGAAGAAGCACTACCAAAAGAAAAGTTTTTGAGTTTTCATACATACATAATCCATGACATCTTGTATTCTAAATTTGAGTCTTGCTTAGGGACAAGCAAGGGGCAAGTATGGGGTATTTTGATGACATGAATTATGTACCATCATATTCATGCATATTGTAGAGGATTGTCTCAGTTTACCCTGCATTTAGAGAGATTTTGTGTACCTTTTATGTTCTATTCAATCAATTGTCGGAAATAGAAGTCTACACGAGTTTTTGATGAATTATAGGTAAATGGAGTGGAATTGGAAGCAAAAGCGGAGCAAGGAGCATCTAAGGATGTTAAGGAAGCTAAAGGAATCTTAAAGGGGTCATAAAGAGCTAAGGAATTGCAAAGGAAAAGCATAGAAGACGAGCCAAGAGAAGAGAACTTTCTGTTGAAGAAAATCGTGCCAAGATGTATATAAATCGGACGATTTTCTCCCCTAGAAATTGAACGGTTTTGTGTATAAATCGATTGGGTCGATTTCTTCTGTTTTTCGGCCAAATGAAAAGACGACACAAAGCCCAATTCTTTTGGGCTAGAAGAGAGAATTGCCAAACAGCCCATTTGCAAGAAACTATAAAGGAGAACCCTACGAACGAAAACAAGGAGGCCGCAGCGGGAAATCTTTACACGTTTAAGAGAATTCGGAGATTCTTGGAGGAAGATTGAAGGACTCTTTGCCGGGAAGCTAATCTTGATTCTAGTTTGTGAGATTTCTTTGTCCATTGAAGTGATTGTTGTTTTTGAACACGAATTTGAGTTACTTAAGAGATACATTGATTTGTTTGGACAATCGTTTACAGATTTGAAGGTTATTGAATTTTTTTATTCAACATTCGGTTTCTTTGCGATATTTCTCTCAATATTTAATTTGATTCGATTTTGAAAATGGTTGGCTAAAACCTTTGTGATTCTGGGGAGAATAGTTGATGATTAAGGCTTAGATGATGATAGACTGAACTCATTCAAACATTAGGACCCTGAGAGTTTAGATTTTAGTTTTGCGACAACAGGAAAATCGGACTGTTCTTGAGTAAATCGGCCGATTTTATTATGAACAGCCCGATTTATTCCTCTGACGAACCTAAATTGAATTAATCTTTAACCAAAACTAATCTTTGCCTAAATCCCAATCTTGATTAACCTTTTTACCCTCTAATTGAATGTATGAAGACACTTCAAACCTGATTCTACATTTAATAGATTAAGATTTCAAGATTTGGGTAATAAAGAGACTCAACATCCTTTATTAAGATTTTAATTGTGCTTGCTATTCTTTACTTTGGAGAGTCATATCCTGGAGTTTTAGATAGTTAGTTTGAACATAATTCTTGTCTCTAGATCTTTCTATATTGCAGCCTTAACAACCCTTATAGAGAGAACCTTTAGATTAGTCATATAGGCTTCGGAACTTCACCGTACGAATCCTACCTTTGAACATTTAATCTTGGCAATATAAACTCTGTCCTATATCTATAGAAGTGTCTTGAATTGAAAGCCGAAATCGGATACTTGAATCCTTGGAATCATTTCCCCCTTATTTGATCACAAAAGCTTTTCATACTTTTTGCTAGATAATTGAAATCGAAATTATTCTCACCAAATCCCTGAGTTCGACTCTGGAATTCTTACCTTACTACAGTTGATCCGTACACTACTGGTTCGCTTTGCTTTGAGTTCTGGATATAAATTTAAGACTTTGACGCACACACCTTTTGAGCGAACAAATTTCTATTCCTACTTTTCTGAATTCATAAACATACTACTTTGTGTTTGGATTTCGAGATTGACTTTGAGTTATTATTGAGTTTTCGAGGGTTTTCATCTTTCATTCTTCTTAATTTGATTATTGATATCATAATGATGATTATTGGCTAAAACCCTTTAGCAATTCTAAGGTGAAGGGTTGATAGTTGTGGCTTAGATAATGATAGATCGATCGTAATTTGATTGGGCCTTGGGAGTGCGAGAAACCTTGTCGACAGCCTAATCCACGGTCTATTCTTGAAAACCACGGCCGTGGTTCTTCAAGATCTAGTCGTGATTTTCTCTGTTTTACGACTTTTGCTTTTGCTTTAATCCAAAGTTAGAGATATGCTTTAAGCTAGCCTTGGCTTGCCTTTCCTAGATAGTAGTGAGACTCAACATCCTCTATTTCGGTTTCGAGTGTCACAACCTTAACCGTTTTAGTTTATCTTTGATTCATTGGGTTAGGGCATGGGTATTTGAGAGTAATTCTTGTTCTTATATCCTTTCTATATTGCAACCTCAACAACCTTTATAGAGAGTGTCCTTGGGTGAGATATATAGGCTTTTGGAACTTCACTGTACTCAACCTTACATTAGTTCTACCTTTGCAATCTCGACTTTGTCCTTATATCTATAGAATATCTTGAATCGATTGCCACAATTGGATACTTGGATCTTTAGGATTGTTGTTTTCCCAAATTATTTGCAAAAGCTTTCTATTTTATTGCTTGACAATTTTTAGAATTGAATTTGTTCCCCCCAATCCCTGAGTTCGATACTCTGGAATTCTTGCTTTACTACGTCGATCCGTACACTACGGGTTCGCTTGCTTTTGTTCCAGTTTTATAATTAAACTTATTTTCACGCACGCTTTTGAGGCGAACAAGTTGTTGGCGCCGTTGCCGGGGATTTGGTCTAGACCAATTCCGGTTTTCGGTTGTCGAGCTTGGGAGCTTTTGCTCTTGTTATTTGATATCTCTTTGTGAGTGATTTTTGTAGATTCATTAGGTACATGCGAAAGACTAGATCTACCAAAGATCTAGTTCCTTTCAATCCAGAACTTGAGAAAACTTTGAGAAGAAAGTTGAAAGAGAAAAAGATGGCTGAAAACAATGAGAGAAACATTCAAGCGGAGTTGGATGAAGCTCAACTTCAACTTAAGTTGAGTGAAAAAGCTCGTTTGGACGAGTTAACGGGTCATCAATTCCAAATTGATGAACTCAAAGCTATGATGTTGGACATGAAGTTGGAGTTGAATGATGCTAAGAAGAAGAAGCTCAAGAAACCAACTAAGTCCATTAGAGTTGAATCATCCGACGATGAGGATGAGGATATGCCACCACTTGAGGACATTAATATGGTGATTCATGCCGTTCGTAAGAACCCAAGACCACCGGTTGTTCCTCGCATTCCCACTAGAGATGTGAGAGTTCCTAATGGAGGGGATGAACCACGGACTCTTGGGCAAAGGATGGATCCAATTCAGCAACCACGCCGTCTAAGTGTGAACTTCGGAGCTGAGGACAACCAGGAATTCAGTTTTAGCCTGCAAATCATCACCATGGTTCGCCAAAGTAAATTTGGTGGAACTAGTGCTGAATCTCCACACCAACATTTGCAGAATTTCGAGTTCTCATGGAGACATTGAAGCCGATGAGGTCTACCAACAACAACTACAAGATCAAGCCATTTTTCTTTTCTTTGAAGGACAAGGCTCTATATTGGTATCAAGCTCTTCCAGCTGGAAAGCTTAACACATGGGAGGATCTATCTTCGGAGTTCCTCACCAAGTTCTTTCCGCCATCCAAAACGACGGAGTTGAGAGGTAACTTTAATGCAATTTCTATGAAAGCTAACGAAAGTTTGTTTCAATCATGGGAAAGATTTCAAGACCTCTTATTGAATTGCCCACAACATGGCATTTCAAAGCTGGAATTATTGGAGATCTACTACAAGGGGTTGGATGTGGACACACAATTCAACCTCCACTCCATCACTTGTGGTACATTCATGGACATGAGAGAGGATGACGCTTGGGACTTCATGGAGAAGCAAGCCCAAGTGATTGAGAAGTATTCCTACCGGAAGGTAGAGCCGGGAGTCAAGCTAACACAAGCTGCACAAACTCAAATATTCTCCCTCAACACCGAAATCAAGGAGTTGAAGGAAATCATTAGAGTTGGCCTTCAAAAGCCAAAGGAGCAAGATGTTGGCTACTTAGGTAACCACAACAACAACTACCAAGGGAATAGGAACAACAACCGGAACAACAATTGGAATAACAACAACCGAAATTCCAACAACAATTGGCGTTCCAACCAACAACAAAATTCCGGTAATTCCTATCCAAATTCTGGAAATTCACTAACATCTCCCTCTTCTTCTACTCCTTTGAAAATCCAGGGGCAAACATCAAATATATGGTTTGAACAATAAGGAGAAGGAAAAGCCCGATCCTATGTTGGAGACGATCTTAAGGAAGCTCCAAGGGTTGGAGAGTTACATAACTTCGGTTGATAAAGCTCACAAAGCTTTAGAAAACCATATGTTCAGCAAGGCCGGAGAAGTTCCTAGAGATCAAGGGAAGCTTCCCGGGAAGACGGAGGAAAACCCGAAAGGAAGGGTGATGGCTATCACTACTAGGAGTGGCGTGACAACCACCGACCCGCAGCCCAAGTTTGTGGAAGTCCCAGCTGAGAAAGGGAAAGATAAGGAGAAGGAGATGGAAGATGTCTATGTTCCTCCTCCAGCTTACAAACCTCCATTACTATTCCCGCAGTCTAGAGCAAGAGCGCGTCTAGACAAGCAATTCGGTAAGTTCATTGAACTAATGAGCAAACTGCACATTAATATACCTTTCATTGATGCAATTGTAGGTATGCCCGCTTATGGGACGTTCTTGAAAGAGCTCCTCTCTAACAAGAGGAAGCTAGAAGACTTTGGAGAATCAAGATGAGTTCGGAATCTTCGGAGCTCATCAAAACAATGACTGAAAAGATGCCCCCAAAGCTGAGAGATCCGGGGTCATTTTGCATTCCAATTGGAGTAGGAGAAGTCACATGTGACGCCCTTTGTGACTTGGGAGCAAGCGTAAGCATCATTCCGCTTGCTTTGTGTAGGAAGATCGGTTTAGGTGAACCTAAACCGGTGAAGATGTAGTTATACATGCCGGATCGATCCATAACTCGTCCAGTCGGTATCATTAAAGACGTCACAGTCAAGCTTGGTAAGTTTTACATTCCAATTGATTTTGTTGTGCTTGACATTCCTGTAGATTGTCCGGTTCCGATCATACTCGGATGACCGTTTCTTGCAACATCCGGTTGTATAGTGGATTGCAAGAATACTAGACTAGCTTTTGACATAGGAGAAGAGAAGGTTGAGTTTGTTCTCTCAACTTTAGTGAAAGAACCAGCTCTTGGAGAGGACATGTTCAATATCTATGACGAGGAAGCGTCTTGAGAAGAAGTGAGCTCGATTCTATTCAAAGATCCATTGCAAAAGGTCATTACCATGAACATCATGGAAAAAGGAGAAGAAGAGGATTGCAATGATGAGATTGAAGCCTTGGAAGAGCTAAAGGAAGTGCAAGAGGAAGAGTTTGAAAAACTCTATGTTGGCTCAGAAAATGTGAGAAACCACGGTCAGTTGTGCTATTCCACGGCCGTGGTTTTACCCAAGATGACCGTAACCAGCTATTATGAGAGCACCAGTAAGTTACACGGCCAAAACCACGGCCGTGGAATTCATATTGGTGCCGTAATTGAGAACCACGCCCTAAACCACGGCCGTGGAAGTAACAATGGTGCCGTAACTTTGGGTATTTCTGAGAACAATTCCGTTCTTTCCACAAATACTCTTAAGTCTTCTTCCATCACTCCTACCCCCTTAGAGACTTCTAAGAAAGCGTCGGACACATCTCAAGACTCGTCAAAGGCATCAATAGATATGGAATTGAAGCCACTTCCCACACATCTTCGGTATGCATTTCTTGGAACTAATTCTACTTTTCCCGTAATTTTTAGTTCCGAATTAAGTGAAGATGAACATGAGAAACTAATGGCTGTTCTAAGGAAACATAGGAAAGCCTTAGGTTATACCATAGAGGATCTTATAGGAATTAAACCATCATTATGCATGCACAAGATTCTAATGGAGGAAGATTTTAAGCCTTCGCGACAACCTCAAAGACGGCTAAATCCGATCATGAAGGAGGTTGTTAAGAAGGAAATTCTTAAGTTACTTGAAGCATGTATCATCTATCCTATCTCCGATAGCAAGTGGGTGAGCCCCGTTCAAGTTGTGTCGAAGAAAGGAGGAATGACAGTCATCACCAATAAAAACAATGAGCTCATTCCTACAAGAACCGTGACGGGATGGAGAATGTGCATTGATTACCGCAAGCTGAACAATGCAACTAGGAAGGATCACTTCCCGCTACCATTCATTGATCAAATGCTTGAGTGGTTAGCACAACACTCCTATTTTTGCTATCTTGACGGTTATAGTGGTTTCTTCCAGATTCCAATCCATCCGGACGATCAAGAGAAGACCACATTCACGTGCCCATGGGGGACGTTTGCATATAGAAGGATGCCATTCGGGCTTTGCAACGCCCCAGCCACCTTTCAAAGGTGCATGATGACCATCTTCTCGGAGTATATTGAGGAAATAATGGAGGTTTTTATGGACGATTTTTCTGTTTATGGTTCCTCATTTGATAATTGTCTTTCTAACCTCTCTCTTATGTTGTAAAGGTGTGAAGACACTAACCTAGTTCTTAATTGGGAGAATGTCAATTCATGGTTAAGGAAGGCATTGTGTTAGGACACTTAATCTCTAGTAGAGGGATTGAGGTAGACAAGGCTAAGATAGAGACTATAAAGAAACTTCCTCCTCCATCTTCGGTGAAGGGGATAAGAAGTTTTCTAGGACATGCTGGATTTTATAGACGTTTTATCAAAGACTTTGCTAAGATATCGAAACCGCTTACTAATCTATTGATGAAGGATGCAGTTTTTCATTTATCACAGGATTGTTTAGATGCTTTCTACAAGATCCGGTAAGCTCTCATCTCAGCCCCGATTATCCAACCTCCGGATTGGAACCTCCCGTTCGAGGTTATGTGTGATGCAAGTGACGTAGCTGTTGGGGTTGTGCTAGGACAAAAGAAGGAAGGCCGAACCCATGCTACCTATTATGCTAGCAAGACGCTAGATGAAGCACAGCTCAACTATGCCACAACCGAGAAAGAGTTTTTAGCTATTGTATATGCATTTGAAAAGTTTCGTTCTTATCTTATAGGTGCGAAGGTAATTGTATATACGGACCATTCAACGATCCGGTATTTATTCGCCAAGAAGGACGCGAAACCAAGAATGATTAGATGGATTCTTCTCCTACAAGAATTCGATCTAGAGATCCACGACAAGAAAGGCTCGGAAAATTTTGTTGCAGATCATTGCCCGACGATTCGAAGCTCCACTAGCTAGGTATGGGGTGACTCACAAGATCGCCACTCCCTACCATCCACAAACAAGTGGACAAGTAGAAATTTCGAATAGAGAGATCAAGGGCATCCTTGAGAAGACGGTGTCAAAGACAAGGAAGGATTGTTCTTTGAAATTGGATGATGCATTATGGGCATATAGGACTGCATACAAGACTCCCATAGGTACAACACCATACAACCTTGTGTATGGGAAGTCTTGTCATCTCCTAGTTGAGCTAGAACACAAGGCGTACTGGGTTGTGAAGTGGTTGAACTTGGGCATGAAGGAAGCGGGCAAGAAGCGCCTCTTGGACCTTAATGAGCTTGAAGAACTCCGCTTGAACGCCTTTGAAAACGCCAAGATCTACAAAGAAAGGGCGAAGCGTTGACATGATAAGCATATCAATTCAAAGGATCTCAAAGAAGGAGATCAAGTTCTCCTCTTCAATTTGAGACTTCGTCTCTTTCCAGGTAAGCTTAAATCTCGTTGGACTGGACCTTATCTAATCAAACGTGTTTTTCCCCATGACGCAGTTGAATTATAGGGTGAAAAGAGAGGAAGTTTCAAGGTGAATGGCCAACGTCTTAAGAAGTATTCACCGGAGCTCTCGGTTGAGGACATCGCTCTGATTGTCCTTGAATAAACACAGGAACGGTCTAGCTACGGACCCAAAAGAAGCGCTTCTTAGGAGGCAACCCAAGGTATTGCACTTACGTTTTTGTCTTTCTTTCTTAGAGTAGTTTAGTATAGTTGTTTTTGCTTTGTTTTTCCCTCGATACCTCCCGGTATGTTATGTTTTTGGATGTAGGAATAAGGATTGGGCAAAGGAAAGAAACAAAAGTTGGAAGGAATTGACGAAACATGGATGTTGGCACACAACAAAGACTTCCACGCCCTAAACCACGGTCGTGGAAGTAACAGGTGACCGTAATTCCCCAAAATCTAGCAAAATTCATCAAAACCACGGGTTCCGTACATTTCCACGGCCGTGGAATGCCTCGAGTGACCTTGATTTTCAAAAATTTTACGGCCACTATATAAACCACCTTCCTTCACAAAAACACATCCAAAACCAAAATCCACGCCCAAAACCACGCCCAGAATCGCCGACTACCTTCCTCAACCCGTGATTCTTCGTTCGGAGTCCGATTCGATCGGTTCTTGAGCCTAATGTGGAGCATTTTCGATCATCTACACGATCCAAGCAACGAACTGAGCGAACAATCCAAGCTGGAGAAGGAATTTGGATTTGAAAGATCCAAACCCTAGGTTTTTCTCCCTTTTCTCTACTTTGTCAATTTGGTTTAATTTCTTCGCAAGAATTTAGGAGAACTGAATGGAATTGGAATTGGAATTAGTCTAGGACTGTGATTGCTGAGTTTGGTGTTGATTTGCTGTGATTTGAGAGAAACAGACCAAAACCACGGTCTTTATACATTCCACGGCCGTGGTTTACCAAGAAGAAGCCGTAATTTTCATTGTTGCTGAGAAAAATGTTGAGGAGAAAGTCTAGCAGGAACAAGAAGAGAAATGATGATAGTTCCTCCTCTTCCCAACCTCCCCCTAGTGAACCACCATCACCACCACCTCCTAGAATCCCAACTATCCATGAAGATTATCTAGGAGCCTTAGAAAGGATTGAGAAGAGGCCAGTCATTGGACCTAGATACCTTCTCCTAGAGGAGCTTGAGCCTCTCAATGTTGTGAATGACTTGACATGGCTCTTGGATAGAGCTTGATTGATCGTCTTCTCCGCTATTAGAGAGGATACTTATGAGGAGATAACAAGGGAGTTTGTGACTTCCTTTGAGCATAGCCATGTGAACCGCACGGTCTCTTTTAGGTTGATGGAGGAGAACTATGAGTTCTCCATCGTTTATTTGGAGCATTCTTTGGGTTCCATGAGAGCTTCAATGGTAGGTTTCCTAGTGGAGTATATGCTAAGGACTTTTGGAAGGAGATTGCCATGATATATGCTAGTGAGGATTGTTGGCAACCGGCCGACACCAAGGCTAAGCTCATCTACAACATAGCCTTGAAGATAGCTCATAGGGTCCTTTCGGAGTGTCTTTTCCCTAGGACCGAGACCCCACAAAAGATTAAGACCGATGAGCTCTTTCTCCTTTATTGCATGCTTACCGGTAGACCCTCCGATTGTGCCACCCTCCTTGCCTCCACCATGAGTAAATTGAAGAACAAGAAAGCCGGGAACATTGGTTATGGGGGTATGGTGACTCATACAGGAAACCAGTTGGGGATAGACTACTCCGCTTGTACTAGGATAGCAGCAAGACCTTTGGGTCTCCACGGGCTCATGACTAGAGGCATTATCTTTCCCCGCCACCAAGCTCCACCTACCGCAGCCATGCCATGGGAGTAGAGAGGTGGTAGAGGTATCCCTTGGCTTCCCGAGTACTCCATCATGCAGGGCCACCACAATTGGAAGGCAACCTTTGCGGCCATGCATGCCAATAGACTTGTAGCTCCTTCGTATGTGCCGGATGATATCCCAACTGGGGATGATGATGAGGAGATGGGAGGAGGTGATGACCATGATGGAGACTCCACCCGCTTGGTATGGAGAGCAGCCGACATGGATGGGAGATCCTCCTCCGTGGTATGAGCAAGCACCGGTGGCACCGACTCCTCCTCCTCAAGACGCTCCAGCATGGTATGGACAGCCTCCGGATTGGTACTCGCAGCTTCCGGGATGGGCCACCGATCTTTCCAGGAGAGTGGGAGATCTAGAGATTCGACAGGAGACTCATGACGCATGGAGCCAAGAGAATGACCGTATCTTAAGGGACGTCTACCGCCAGCAATTTGGGCGGCCTTTTAGCTCGGATTTCTTTCCATATCCACCACCGCCTCCTCCAGAGTGATGATGTTGATTGACCGCCGGTTTGAGCCACCACACCTCCATTAGTGAGTTCCTTTTTCTTTTCTTTTCTTTTCTTTATTTCTTTTGAACATTGAGGACAATGTATGTTTCAAGTATGGGGTGGGGTGTGACTATCGTTTATAATAACTCTACTCACTTTGCTTTGCATGTCTATGAATACTTGCATGTTTCCTTTCATTGTCACACGTTTAATTATTGCATTGCATGAAAAAGGCTTCGAAAAACCCATAAAAATTTGAAAAATTGAAAAGATTTTGTGCTTCTAAGATTATAGTTGAATTCTATGATGAAAACTACTTGTGGAATGAGTTTTTGATGACAATTGTATGCTTAAATTGAATTATGAATTGTGAAGAGATTGAGTATGTTGTTTACCCTTTCTTGCAAGTTTCATAATGTGAAGGTTTTTATCTAAATCATATTGAAAAACAAAGGTTGAAATCACAATTTAAGTTCTTATACTTCTTTATGAAATGATTAAGGCACCTCGATTTTCTTACTTCTTTCTTTGATCATTTAGCCCCTCAATGAAAATAATTGCCTCCTTTACCTATCCGGGAATTAGGAAGAGTTATTTTTGGCATGTTTGATGTGGGAGGGCCATGAAAGCAATTGTTATCAAAGTGTAGAAAAATTCTAGGTTTGGGGAAGTCAATCATGACGATATGCAACTCGGCACCATTCACATAGCCGGGTGTTTGTGTCTTGCCAAAGTCGGATTGAGCGATATTCCTAACGAATTATGGTATATGCATAAAGGGTTTGAAGTATCTCGAAATTGAGAAACGCCAATCTCCTAGGCTTCGGTTATTGTGCACCGCTGTCTATAACTCCAAAAGTAAAGTCGAAAAATTAAGTGCAAAAGTCTAGAGCAAAGCTCTAAGTTGGTGGTTAGTTCAAATGGTAAAAAGAAAAGAGTTTGTGTTGTCCCTTCTTTCCGGATTCATACACCACATTCCTTTACAAGTTTCCCAGCTTTTCCGCATTCTTGGCCTTATTTGAAAGTCCTTGAGATCATAAGAGTGTTATTTGACTTGGTGATCTAGATTGAAGTTTCACATGCTTGATTTTGACAATGCTTGAAGGTTATGATGTTTGTTTTGAAGTATTTGCAATTTATGAAGGTTCTTTGCTTTGTATACTTTGGTTTGTGTGTATAAACGTTTTCAAGGATAAATGAAGCAAGGTTTGAGGATGATCTATTGACTAGAAGCACATTAAGCAAAAAGATTGTTTTGTTTTGTTTTGTTTTGCATTCATATTTCATTCTACCTTAAGTTCTAAGCTTTTGAAAACCTTGTTTGGGGACAAGCAAGTGGCAAGTATGGGGTATTTTGTTAGCATGAAATATGATTATATTTTAGGCCCTTGTTTTAGTTGTTTTTCCCTCTTTATTGTGTTCTTAGATATGAGTTTGAAGCAATTGTGAGCTAGTTCACCCACTTTGTCGATATAGAGATCTACCTAGCTTTGTTTTGTTTTTAGATGAATAAAGACTTGGATTGGAGCAAAATGTGGAAGGAAAGGAGTGTTTGATCATGCTTGATGGAAAGGAGATACATTGAAGAGACTAAGGAAGGAGCATGAATGAAGGATGTCATAAAACAAAGGCAAAAACAAGGAGTTTGAAGAACAACGCCCTGAATTACGGTCGTGGAAAAGGAATTTGAAGTCCACGCTATAAACCACGACCGTGGATTTGGCAACATGATTGTGGACGTTAGTTTGTAACACAACAGAGAGTTACACGGCCAAATCCACGGCCATGGAAATCATATTGGTGTCGTAATTGAGTTCCACGCTCTAAATCACGGACGTGGAAAGTTGTTCATGACCGTGATTTTGGTGATTTTGTGACATTTCATTATTGCCACGTTAGCCACGTTATTGGGCTTTCTCGTTACCCTATTTTGCCCTATATAAAGGCTTGAGAAAGGAGTTTTCGGGATCCGCTGCTTACAGTTTCGCTTAGAGCTTTGGAGACGACCTTAGGGTTACATTTCGACCTTGAGGATTGGAGATTTGAGAAGGACGTATTTTCGGGATTGTGTACTTTCAGAATATTCTAGGGTTTTCATTGAAAGACGGATTGACATCCCGTTCTTTGTGGTTTCTCTAGATCATCCCGTTCATAAACATACTACTTTGTGCTTCGATGTCGAGATTGACTTTGAGTTATTATTGAGTTTACGAGGGTTTTCATCTTTCATTCTTCTTAATTTTATTATTGATATCATAATGATGATTATCGGCTAAAACCCTTTAGCAATTCTAAGGTGAAGGGTTGATAGTTGTGGCTTAGATAATGATAGATCGATCGTAATTTGATTGGACCCTGGGAGTGCGAGAAACCTCGTCGACAGCCTAATCCACGGTCTATTCTTGAAAACCACGGCCGTGGTTCTTCAAGATCTAGCCGTGATTTTCTCTGTTTTACGACTTTTGCTTTTTCTTTAATCCAAAGTTAGAGATATGCTTTAACCTAGCCTTGGCATGCCTTTCCTAGGTATTAGTGAGACTCAACATCCTCTATTTCGGTTTCGAGTGTCACAACCTTAACCGTTTTAGTTTATCTTTGACTCATTGGGTTTGGGCATGGGTATTTGAGAGTAATTCTTGTTCTTAGATCCTTTCTATATTGCAGCCTCAACAACCTTTATAGAGAGTGTCATTGGGTGAGATATATAGGGTTTTGGAACTTCACCATACTCAACCTTACTTTAGTTATACCTTTGCAATCTCGACTCTGTCCTTATACATATAGAATATCTTGAATCGATTGCCACAATTGGATACATGGATCTTTAGGATTGTTGTTTTCCCAAATTATTTGCAAAAGCTTTCTATTTTATTGCTTGAGAATTTTGAGAACTGAATTTGTTCCCCCCAAATCCCTGAGTTCGATACTCTGGAATTCTTGCTTTACTACGCCGATCCGTACACTGCGGGTTCGCGTGCTTTTGTTTCAGTTTTATAATTAAAACTTATTTGCACGCACGCTTTTGAGGCGAACTATTATCACCGAGCTATGTTTTATTGATAGCCCCCTTGTAGTGGTAGTGATAACCTTCCCCTTTCATCATGTAAGGAGTCTGGGAGGTTCTTTGAAGTCAGGCCAATACTGGTATATAGGATGGACACTTCACCACTCCCTTAGGGTACACGGGAAGTGTGCCGATACTATTGAGTTGGCTATAGCACCCAGAGGCGAAGATGATATGTTCCTTGTGTCACATAGTTTCATATATATATACGATTTGAGTGGATGACCATTTATATAAAGATGATTAAAAGGGGTAAATGTGTGATAGCATGATTGAGTGTTTACCTTAAATGACTTGTGCTTGTACTTATGTATTATCTTATATATGAATGGTTAGCTAACGGTTTTATACCGTGTTGTAGATGCTTTACAGGATAGGAGAGATGTAGAGTGATCCGGTAAGGTGACTAGCCGAGGACTTCCGTACGTAGGTGTGGCCTGGGTTTTTGGGGATGTTTGTATATGTTGGATATGATGTTGTGGTTTTGTACTCGGCTATGTTATTGTATACTCTATTGATATACAGTTGTATCATCTTATGTATTTGTTTTATATTTGTCGGTGTCTTGTTGTAGGGTCTAGTGAACTTGTTGTCAGGCTAGGGTCAGGATCCACTATTTGATCCTAGCCCAATGTGACGCCTTGAGTCCCGCGGATTCGGGGTGTTACACCAATCTCCTCTCGAAAATCTTTAAATATTTCTCTATAGATATGGCAAATGAGGATACACATGTTTCATCTAGAAAGACTGATGAGGATTGTTTTGAAAGTCTTGGCATTGAAAAGACTTTAACAGGAGAATGGACACTGAAGGATCGGGATATGATCTCATCGTCTACGACTTAGAGACTAGATGTTGTGGAATTTAGGTTGGAAACCTTGCGCAAGGATATGGTAGAATTTCGGTCCGAAATCGCTGATCGATTGGACGCTTCTCAGGACCTTTTGGCTATAATACACAACAAGGTAAATCTGATGTCTCATGTGAATGCCTTAACTTACACAATTGCAGGAAGCATCAAGCCTTTGAATGATGAGGATGTTGAGCAAACGAGGAAATATACCTCTGATGTGTTGCTCCAGTGCTACAAAACTACAAAGGACCGTCCAATTTGTCAACCTATTTCTTAGGAGCCCGATATTATGACCATTGAAGAGTTTGGAGTGGTGAAGAAATACAAAAATTTGGTGGATGACCGAAGGGTAGACGAGTACAAGAAGATGATTACCTTGGACGAAGCCCATGCCATATGGAGGAAAAAATGTTACTATGATATCCAAGGGAAAAGGCATCGGAATCCTAAGTGGTACCAAAACTAGTTTTCAAAGTCTTGAAAAGGATTTCAAGGCCTTGGAATGGATGTCAAGGCCTTGACATGGACTTCAAAGCTCCTTGGTTTTGATTTCAAGGTAGTGAACAACGTTTGTGGGAGATGTTTTTAAACTCTGTTTTTTGTTTTTGGAGATACTTTTGGGTCGGTAATGATTTTAATCTCCCGTACTTAACTGTTTTTTTCTCCATTGTTGAAAGACAAAGGGGGAGAAATTAAATGTGTTGATACGACATTACTGCATTCTGCATTTTTCGATATAATTGTTGCATGCATATATCTAACATTGAATGTAGGTACGATATTTGTTTTGTCTTCAATCAAGGGGGAGATAGATAACTCCGCCTTTATTATGAATTGTTTTACGTGAATGTGGAAGACTTAACATTTATATGTTGTTTTATAAACTAACAAATATCGATTATACTTCTAGATTGCATGTTTCGGTTAGGTTTGTTTAAGTTAGGCAGACCTTGAAAAGCATTTCAAAGGAAGAACGCAAGCCTTGAAAAGCATTACAAAGGATGAGCACAGATGCCATGAAAAGCATTACAAAGAAGGAATCGGCTAAAGGCTTCACTACAAGATTCGCATAGCTCAACAACCAAAACAAGAAGATCTGAATCGAAAGATAACAAGAAGATAAGAGAATATCTCGGCCATCCAACAAGAATATCTTCAAACGGTTTCCAAAGGAAGATCTTGGCATAAAAAAAAGATCTTAACCGAAAACGCAAGAATATAAAGAAAGATCTCCAAATGGATTCCACGCAAGAAGATCTCGGATCTAAGGGAAAATCGTCAACGGCATATCCAAGTGAGAAGTTCTAGGATATTCAACGACAAAGATCTTCAACGACATTTCCAATAGAGAGAAGATCACGATGATGAAGATTCTCAACGAGCGTCAAAGAAAAGAAGTAGAAGAGAGAATATAGAAGATCTTACAACGGCTACTTCATCTCAACCAAGCACCGTATTTAATGGAGAAAGAAGAACATTATAACCGCTATCTTACAACGGCTAAGAAGTTCTCCATAGAAGAGTATAAATGAAGATGGAGATTGAAGAAGAAAACAATGAGCTTACATAGATTAGAACGAAGTCTTCAAGCGATCAAACATCTTCATTCGTTCCAAAAGTTTTTCTTCCTCTTAGCTTACAAACGTTTACATCCTTAGAGTGAGAAAAACACAAGAGCTCCATTGGCATACCTAGAGAGTGTTATACTCGAATGTGTTACTCTGTGAAGTAACTAGGCTATTATTCCTAGAGTAGAGTTGACTAGATCGTAGCATTGAGGCTACATTGAGAGAACAAGGGGATTTCTTCTAGGTTGTATCTAGAACTCTTAGGTTGTATCAAGAGTAATTTTATACTTATCATTCACTTATAAGGTTCTTCATTTTGGTTTCTTGATTTCATATATCTATCATGATTTGAATATGTGTGTTGTTGGCTAAAATTATTGCGATTCTTGGGTGATTGGTTGAAAGTTGTGGTTTAGATGATGATAGAATGATCATTTAATACTAGATTGGACCCTAAGAGTTATTTATACCTTCACATAATCAAATCTCGTTCTATTCTAGAGAATCTCGGCCGAGATTTGACCAAGAACAACTCTAGATTTTTTCTATGTTCTGTTTATGTTATATCATTATGCTTAGGTTATAGATTTTCCAAATACTAGCCTTGTTGAGTCTTTCATGCTTATATCCAATCTTGAAAAGAGACTTACCTAGTGATTCCCTTCCTTGGTTGCCAAAGATGATGAGTTCTAGGTAATACAAGTTTATCCTTTATTAGGTTTGAGTGTGACTTCTTCTTGCCTTTGTGAGTTAATCTAAGACTTACCAGGTAAAGATTAATTCTATTCCTTAGGTTGAGTGGTTGGTTTGAGATTATAGTTCCTTTCCTCAGATCCTTGAGACTTACTAGGTGATAGGAGCTTTGGTTTGGGATAGTGGATAATGAGACCTCCCCCGTGATCTATCCCACCTTAGAAACACCTTTCCTTTGCAATCTCAGCTTTGTAAATAGATCTTTAGTAGTCTTGAATCGGAAACCACAATTGGGTACCTTGATCTCTAGAATCTACGATTTCCCGATTATTACATATATTCGCATCATTTCTTTTTATCTTTAAGTTGCTTGATATTTGCAATTGTCTTTACTAGATTTACTTTTCTATTTCGTTTTACCACAGTCCTTGTGCTCGACCTTGGAATATTTTCCTTTATTGCGATTGATACGTACACTATGGGTTCTCTTATTTGTTTTATTTTCGATATAAATTTAAGACTTATTTTCGTTCATATACACACACATATGAGAATAAACATTGTACGTACCTTGAACTTATGCAATTAGAGGACAAAAAATAGGCGGGTAGGTTTAATCTCGATAGAAGGATAATCTCGGTGGAAAGGGTTCAATCTCGGGCGAGATATTTGTCTCAAGGTCAAGGTTTTGGAAAAGATAGGATTTTTGACTATGAAGTGGATCAAGAATGGTATGAAACTCTTGTCTGGACATCCTCTTGAACATGGTGCACTTGATTTTCTCAACTTCTATCTCAAAAAATTTCGATAAATACGCCATAGTAGCAAACCACGACCCAAATCTCGGGTGAGATTGTTGAATGGGGTCGAGATTGTTGTTTCATCAATTGTTTGACGACAACCACTGACAACCGCGGAATATTCTTGGGATATACTGTAACGACCGGATTTTTCGTCACGCTTTTATAGTGTTAGAGGAGTATTGGAAGTCGTGCACAAGGGCTCACGCCCTTGCGGCTTAGGTTGAGCAGTCGAGCAGGCCACAGGTGCGGCTAGGATTCCTGCAGGGGCGATGCCACGCGAGGGCGGGTTATTAGCATTTTCGATCAACCTTTTGTCTTCCTATCTTTATAACCCATATTATAAATGTTGGGGAGTTTGTGGTTGAGGGTCCTTTGATATTCCTCTCCTTTATGTAGCCACTTCTCCTCTCCCTCTCATTTCATTCACGTTACTTTGTTTTCCCTCTTCTAAATATCACCCTCTTGTGTTCTTCTCCTCCATTCTTCTCCTTCATTATTCTCCTTGCTTTCTCCAGCTTTGATCCACCTTCCTTGAGGCCAGAACTGCAATGACGTGACAAGGGTATGGCTTCTTCCTCTTCTGCGTTACTTTTTCTTTCTTCCTTCCTCTTCCATGGCTTGTATGGAAGATCTTCAAGAATCTTTGTTCAACGATCTATCATTGTCTTGATTGTATGGTGATGAAGCTAGACCTTGGAGGGAGGCTAAGACCTAGTGGGAGAGGTGGGAAGACATCCATAGCACCAAAGGAGACTCGAAGAGACCGGCTACACAATCGAAGAACTCAAAAGACGGACGTTCTGCACAGTTAGGCGCAGGGGAGGATTCGCTGAGGCGCAGGGGCGGGTCCACTCAGGCATAGGGGCGGACCCAGTCAGGCGCAAGGGAGGACCCAGATAGGCGCGGGGGCCGCTCAGTCAGGCGCGGGGGCGGTTTTGCACCAGTGAGTCCCGAATCTTTTTCCTTCTTCTCCTTCTTCCATTCCTTAGATTTGATATATCTTATAGGCATGTTAGGTTGGCTTAGAGTAGTTGAACTGGAATGCCATATAGTGGTTGGACCTTAGAGGTCTTGTGTGAGTTGTGTATGTTTCGTTTGTGGCATGTTGTTGTGTTCGATTAGAGCCTTAAGGGAACAACCCTTGTGAGTTTTTATGTTGAAAGTCGGAAAGGTTGTGGACTGAGAGTGTAGCCTTCTTGTACTAGGTTGGAGAGGAGGTTGAGCCTAGAAGTCTAAATACTTCTAGTGGACTAGAGTGTGGTTTGATTCGTGTGCCTTGTCTTGAACAGGCGTTGCGTGTTTTTCCGAGGGAACTTGAGAGTATGGTGATCGTCTGCGCTTCGGATACTGGTAAATCCACGGACTTACTTAGCTGGCTTCTTGTATGAGTATAATGTGTATGAGTGGTGTTTGTTAGTTAAGATAACAGCAGAACCGGATTAGGCTGACTTTATTATATTACGTAATTGACCCAAGTGTATGATAACGGGTCGTGACATCACTTCCTAGCTCTTGCGAGACCTAGAAGGTTCTCTACGTGCAGCCCAGGCAGGTAGATGGTCAGATGCATTAGTACCATTCCTCGTTGGTAAACGGGGACAGGGGTGAGGTTTGGTAATCCCTCGTGTCACAAAATAAGTATCATTAGTAATGGCGTATCACCTAACAGAAGATAATAAATGGATTTGAGTGTTGCATGTTGATCGTGTATGTGTGTGTATGTGCTTTACCTTATACTTATGTATGGAATGTTAGCTAACGGTATTATACCGCCTTGTAGATGCCTTGCAGGTTAGAGAGGCGGTCGAGTGATCCGGCGGTAGTGGGAAGCCGGGGTTCCGTGTGTTACGCTATGAATGTGACACGCAAAAGTCTTAAATTTACACTCGATATATTTCTCCTAACTCCTAGCGAACCCGCAGTGTACGGGACGTTTTGTAGTAGGGATAGTATTCCGAGGTCGAACACAAAGACTGAGGTGAAATTGAATCGATTAGTGACTAAGGATAGTGTTGATCTAGGCTAAGAAAAGAGAAAGAAACAAATAAATGAAAATCTCAATATATTTGGGTTTGGTTTTGTGTGGTGATCAATCAAGAATCACAACGATATAAGAATGCAAAACAAACTAACACTCTAGCAAATAAACACAAACAAACAAGACAAACACGAGATATAAGATCAAAGAGAGAAAAGCGGATTCTAGGGGTTGGAAATTCCGGTTATGGCATAGGACTCAAGCTATCTAATCATTCCTTGGACCAACTATAGTATGTTGGGAGTGAGAGTTTCTAGATTGGGATCAATCACCGGGTAGGTCTCATGGTCCACTAGTCCGTTCCTAAGGTCTCATCACCGGGTAAGTCTCAAAGAGCTTAAGGATAGGAATTCTACACAAACAGGATGGTTATCTAGGGATCTAACCTCTCCTTACCGGGTAAGTCTCGGGAAGGCAAGTCCTAAATACCTATCCTAGCACACTCAGTCCAATAGCGGCTTGTGAGGCTCACTACTACCTAGAGTTCGTCATCTTCGGTATCTAAGAGCAGGAATCACCGGGTAGGTTTCTTCTAAGACTTAGTTGCTAACACTAGGTCACCCTAGGATAGATTTAGCTTAACAAACACTAGGATTTCAACAATCTAACATCCTAGCACTTAGATTCATCAAAACAAGCAAGTCAGTCAAAATCACGGGTTGTTCATCAAGAACCACGGCCGTGGAATGTATAGAACAAACCGTGGTTTACAACAGAGGCTAGGTTCGAGCAAACAATTCATCCAAAGGTACATCTAAGTCCATCCTATCATAGTCTATGCCATAACCATTATTTCCTTACCCTAGAATCGCATCTATCTAGCCAACAACATGCATCATCACAATCAAAGTCATCAAGCATAAAATTATGGAATCCATATCAAAGGGATGAAATGAAAGAGAGATGAGCAAGTAAAACAAAGAAAACCAAGCTGAATATGAGTTCAAAAAAGACTTACAACCCTTCAAAAGAAGGTTCAATCGATTTTTACAAAACACTTGCAAATCGTCTTCACAAATCTCACTCAAAACTATGAAAAACAAAGAATGGTGTGTTCTTCTCTTCTTCTCCAATGGAAGCCTTTCTTCTTCTCCAATGGTAGCTCCAATCCAATCTTCCAATGAAAGAATCTTTCTTGTTGAGAGTGTGGGAGAGAATGGGAGTGATGGGGTCTGTCCCTAACAGCCTTGTAGGACCACCTTTTATCCTCCAAATTTGCAAGAGTCGGCCATGAAGATCGTGGGACAGCTGTCACAACTGTCTGGGGAAAACCACGGCCCATTTCCACGCCCGTGGAAGTCCCAGTGGCCGTGGTTTTGGTGGCTCAGCTTGTTTTGGATCATCAAGCCACAATTTGGTGCATGGCATGCACCAATAAGGTCCTATGTGTCCTCCTTAGCTCCTAGCTTGCTTCCCAATGAGTCCGAAGGTGTGTCATCTCGAGGAATGATCCTCAAATGTATCGAATAAGCTCCTAAATCTCCCAAAATACCTACAAAGCATGCAAAAGTCCGTGTAGACATCTATCTCGACAAAATACATGAATTGAGTGCAAACCGTCACGAACTAGTGCAAACCATGCATGAATGAGCGGAAAAACTATCTAAATGAGTGCCTAATCCTAAGTCATTAATCGTGTTATCACCGGGCATTATAGGACAGGACTGTTTATCTTATTTTCATGTTTTTGAGACTTATGTTATTTTTCTAGATTTGAGACTCGGCTAGAGTGTTCTGAAATTTGTACTTTCGCTTTCGCTCATGTAATAGAACTATGTTGTGTTGCCTTTTTATTTGTTTCGTGTTGTAAGGTCCGATGAACTTGTTGTCAGGCTAAGGGCCGGGACCCATTGTGAGGCCCAACTCGTGGCATTTCGAGTCCTCCGGGATTTAGGGTGTTACAATATGGTATCAGAGTTAGGTTGGCAACAACGGCACTCGCTATCTTCAAAAAGGCCGAATAAACAAACAAACGGAAACCGCAAGGGTTCCGAACTTTTAAAATGAATTTTTTTTTTCAAAACCGTGAGCATAATCGGGTTGGAATAGAATGCACAGACCACCACTACCTTCGCAGAACTCGATGGCATAGTTTATTGGACTTTTGTTATAGCATGTGTTTGTTAGTTAAGTTTTGACCTTTAGAAGTGACCTAGAGAAATAAGTTAGTTATGTCTTTATTAGCAAATAAAGTAGTCTTATATTGATCACATTGCTACCAGATGGCACGCACGAGAGCGACAACTTACGTTGGACGAGGAGAGGGTCGACCTCCCCTTCCTCCAGGAGCTCCGAGACGGGTACGTGTGGGTAGGCTTCCGAGGGGCCGAGGTCAGGGATGCGCTCCCGTTGTACATCCGCCAGATGCGGATGTTCCTGCTGAGGAGGTGGCTGAGAGTATTGTTCCCGAGGTTAGGGATGGGACCGCTGCTAAGTCCGGAGTACGGAGTGCAGGGCCTGCTGATTCTGGCCGTGTATCGATTGGAGTATCGGAGTATCAAGAGTATGTACAGCAAGTGCAAGAGGTATACAGGACCAGGGCAGCACCTCCAGCACCGTCGATGCCAGCTAGGTCGGCGGAGGTCTCTCAGAGGGTGACCCAGGTGGTAGTTCCACCGGGGGTAGCTGTACTAGTGAGAGTTGTTGAGGATGATCGAGTGAGAGACGAGCTGTAGGCACCAAGGCCGGATTGTTGGTTGAAGACTTTCAACCAGCAGCGAGTTCCCACGTTCGACAGGAACGTTGGACTCGAGGTGGAGCATTGGATTAGTCACGTGGAGTCCGCGCTAGAGGTGATCCGTTGTCCTAAGGGTTTTAAGGTGGAGTTGGTGAAGACCTTGTTTAGAGACCAGGCACAAATCTGGTGGAGAACTGTGTGGGGCATTATGTCCAGATTTGAGCAGTTGCTGAGTCTTATGCGGGAGACTTTTTGTCCTACCTCGCTGAGGAGAGACCGAGTGCACGACTTCTTAGAGGCAGGATTTGAGGATGTTCCGATAGCTGAGACGATCAGGAGGTTCCGGGAGGAGCTCTCGGTGTTGGGTCCTACTGCACCACTTGTGGACCAGCACATGTATCTATTCTCCCGGGGACTGAGGGAGACTACACGGCCCTATGTCGCAAGGTTTCGTTTTGAGTCCTTAGCCGATTACCAGGATCGGGCTTTAGCATATGAGAGGGACCGACTGGGTCCAAAGAGAGCTATGAAGCCTGGTGGGTCAGACAAGATACAGAGGAACGGGCCAGCCAGCACGGGAGTAGGAGGTTTGGGTCATGGACGTGGTCAGTCTCAGGGCCGTTCTAGTTATCAGGCTATACGGCCGACTGTTTCTAGGGGACGTCAGTGCTACCGCTGCGGGGAGTATGGACACATTAAGCCGGAATGTAGGAAGCCACCAGTGACATGTTTTACTTGCGGCCAACTATGCCATAGAGTTACCTTCTGCCGACAGGGAAAGGTAATATGACAGCAGGGGTCCTCGCCTGCTGGTACCTCAAGGGGTGGACAGAGGCAATCTCAGTATCAGGCTCGGGGTCAGCAGCAGCGAGCCCCTGGTCAGGCATATTCTCAAGGTTCTTCTTAGATTCCATGTAGAGGTAGAGGGCGTGGTGGAGGCACCTCAGAGACTAGGGGTACTCAGGCACGGGTCTTCGAGTAGAGGAGCGTCGTGGAGCCAGTAGCGCCCGCAGTCACAGGTACTATTACGATTCATGACTTTCCAGTCAGAGTACTTTTCGATATGGGCGCAACGCACTCTTTCAAATCTGATGATTGCATAGATAGGTTGACCTTTGATACAGTAGAGGGGAAACCTTTCCTTATAAGGTTACCCGATGGGAGTAAGGCTCACGGTACCCGTGAGATTCACGGTTGTCCCATCCGCTTGGGAGATCGTGACTGGCTAGCTGACTTCCACTTCATGCGCTTAGTGCATGAAGAGGTCATATTAGGGATGGATTGGATGGACTGCCATCGAGTTGTTCTGGACGTCAATAAGAGGATAGTGACGGTCACAATGGAGTCTGGGCAGGAGAAGGTCTTTCGAGGGTGGGACCTCGGAAAGATCGGGACGGTCATTAGTGCGGTCCGAGCCGCAAAACCTATAGGGCAGGGGTGTGAGGCCTTCTGGTGTTACGCCATGAAGGAGGAGACGAGGCCATCTTTATCAGAGACCCTTGTAGCTTGTGAGTTCGAGGATGTCTTTGGCGTGCCACCTGGCCTACCACCGCAGAGGAGAGTAGATTATGGGATTGAGTTGGACCCCGGCACTAGGCCGATCTCCAAGGCTCCATACCGCATGGCACTAGTCGAGATGCTTGAGCTCAAGAAGCAACTCGAGGATTTAGCAGAGAGGGGATTCATCCGACCTAGTGTGTCTTCCTGGGGTGCGCCAATCCTCTTCGTCAGGAAGAAGTACCGATCTATGAGGCTTTGTATCGACTATCGAGAGTTGAACAAATTCATTGTCAAGAACAAGTACCCGTTACCGCGTATTGATGATTTGCTGGATCAGTTGTAGGGCGCTACCGTGTTTTTGCGCATTGACTTGAGGTCAAGGTACCATCAGCTGAGAGTGCGAGAGGAGGACGTACTGAAGACTGTTTTTCGGACCAAATACGGTTATTATGAGTTTGTGGTGATGCCTTTCGGGCTCACTAATGCTTATGTTGTCTTCATGGAGTTGATGAATGGCATCTTCATTGACTTATTAGACCAGTTTGTGGTAGTTTTCATCGACGACATTTTAGTTTACTCTCGGAGTAGGGAGGAGCACGCCAGACACCTGAGGACGGTGTTGCGGGTCTTACAGGACAGAGAGCTTTATGCTAAGTTCTCTAAGTGTTAGTTCTGGATGCCAAAGGTTGCCTTCCTTGGCCACATTGTTTCCACCGAGGGTGTCAAGGTGGACCCGGTAAAGATAGAGTCAGTTGCATCATGGACGCTCCCAAAGACGGTCAAGGAGGTGCGCATTTTCTAGGTCTGGTCGGGTACTACCACAGGTTCGTGAAGGGTTTTTCTGTGATTGCCAGGCCACTCACTTCCTTGCTAAGAAAGTCCATCAGATTTACATGGTCCGAGTCCTGTCAGCGGAGTTTTGAGGAGCTGAAGGAGAGATTGACTTCCGCTCCCGTGTTAGCACAGCCACAGGACGTTGAGGATTTCGTCGTTTACAGTGATGTATCCAAGCTAGGCGTGGGATGCGTTCTGATGCAGAGGGGTAGGGTCATTGCTTACGCGTGTCGGCAGCTGAAGACATATGAGGAGAATTATCCTACTCACGACCTCGAGCTAGCCCTAGTCATTCATGCATTGAAGATCTGGCGTCATTACCTATATGTGGCCACTTATCAAATCTTCACAGACCACAAGAGTCTGAAGTACATATTCACTCAACGAGAGTTGAATAACCGCCAGAGGAGATGGTTAGAGTTGATTAAGGGTTTTGACTTAGAGATCTTTTATCACCCGGGAAAGGCGAATGTGGTCACCGATGCCCTTAGTAGGAGGACACCCCGTGAGGATGCAATAGCTAGATTGACCGTATAGACACAGTTGCAGAGAGATTTGATTTAGTTGGAGGTAGACATCCGGTTCCCGGATACTGACGGCCATTTTCGGCGTTAGAGGTTTCACCGGATCTGTCGGAGGAGATCCGGCGGAAACAGGAGGGTTGTCCGGCACTGGCGAGGATAAGGGATAGGATGTCCCGTGGTGAGGCACCATAGTTTATGGTGGGTACAGACGGAATTTTAGGGTGCCAGGAGCGCATATGTGTACCATCTGACACAAAGTTGAGGCAACGTATACTATAGAAGGCCTATTCTACACCTTACTCCGTCCACCCGGGCGAGAGTAAGATGTATCAGGATATACGGCGATATTATTGGTGGGGCGGGCTTAAGCCTGACGTGGCTAGATATGTAGCCCAGTGTGCGACCTGTCAACAAGTCAAGATCGAGCACCATAGGCCCGGAGGAAAGCTCCAACCACTTCCGATTCCACAGTGGAAGTGGGAGGACATTTTTATGGATTTTGTTACCGTCTTGAGGTTGAGTAGAGGCTTTGATGCGATATAGGTGGTGATGGATCGACTGACGAAGACACCACGATTTATTTCTATTAAGGAAACGTGGCCGGTGTCTCGCTTAGCCGAGGAGTTTATCCGTCAGGTAGTGAGGTTCCATGGGGTGCCGAGGACGATCATTTCAGATAGGGATGGGCGTTTTACCTCGAGGTTCTAGAAGAAGATACACGCCGCCCTAGACACGAGCTTACAGTTCACCACGACGTATCATCCTAAGGCAGACGGGCAGTCGGAGAGGACTATTTAGACCCTTGTGAACATGTTGATGGAATGTGTGCTTGATTGGGGGCAGGTATGGCCCAACCAACTTCCCTTGGTGGAGTTCTCTTATAACAATAGTTGGCATGCCACTATTGGGATTGCTCCTATGAGGCACTATATGAACGGAGGTGCCATACACCCTTGTGTTGGGATGAGCCTGGGAGGATGAGTGGTGTGGCACTTGAGCAGGTGCAGGATGATATGGCTCGGGTAGCAATGATCCGAGAGCGGATCTTGGCCGCGCAGAGCCGTTAGAGGTCTTATGCTGATAAGAGGCGCAAACTTCTGGAGTTCAGGGTTGGAGCCCAAGTATGGTTGAGGGTGTCACCGACAAGGGGCGTTCGACGCTTCAGCGTTAAGGGGAAGTTGATTCCCCGATATGTTGGGCCTTTTGAGATCCTTGAGCGGATAGGAGAGGTAGCGTATAGATTGGCATTGCCACCCGGACTAGAGGGAGTCCATCTAGTTTTTCATGTGTCTCGGGTGAGAGAGTATGAGCATGACCCGAGACACATAGTGAGTCACGACGACCTAGTGGTCGTGCCGGACCATACATTTGCAGAGCATCCGAGAGCAGTTCTGGAGAGAGGTACGAAACGCCTTAGATTGAAGGTTATACCCATGATGAGAGTGTAGTGGTCGAGACGAGGGATTGACCAGGCCACTTGGGAGACGGAGGATAGTATCCGGCGGAACTATCCCGAGTTTTATGCAGGTCTAGAGACGTCTATAGGACTGTCAGGTTAGTTTACATCCATGTATTGGTTGCTTTCAGTGATTGTATGTGTGATATGTCTGATGTGCTGGTGTGTAGCCCTTAGGTGGTCTTGATGTGGTAACTTGTTTAGTCATAGGGCTTGCCTACGTCTTATGTTCTCGGATAGTACTCCCTAATTTCGGGACGGAACTTATTTTGAGGGGGATTTGATGTAACGACTGGATTTTTTCGTTACTCTTTGACGGTCTTAGAGGAGTATTGGAAGCCGTGCATAAGGGCTCACGCCCTTGCGGCTTAGGTTGCGCAGTCGAGCAGGCCGCAAGTGCGGCTAGGATTCCCGCATGGGCGGTTACACGCAAGGGCGGGTTATTAGTGTTTTCGATCAACCTTTCTTCTTCCTATCTTTATAACCCATCTTATAAATGTTGGGGTGCTTGTGGTTGAGGGTCCTTTGATATTCCTCTCCTTATGCAGCCACTTCTCCTCTCCCTCTCATTTCATTCACGTTACATTGTTTTCCCTCTTCTAAACATCACTCTCTTACGTTCTTCTCCCTCATTCTTCTCCTTCATTCTTCTCTTTGCTTGCTCCAGCTTCGATCCACCTTTCTTGACGTCGGAACTAGAGTGATGTGACATGAGTAAGGCTTCTTCCTCTTGTGCGTTCCTTCTTCTTTCTTCCTTCCTCTTCCATGGCTTGTATGGAAGATCTTCAAGAATCTATGTTCAAAGATCAATCGTTGTCTTTATTGTATGGTGATGAAGCTAGACCTTGGATGGAGGCTAAGACCTAGTGGGAGAGGTGGGAAGACGTCCATAGCACCAAAGGAGACTCGAAGAGACCGGATGCACAACCGAAGAACTCAACAGACGGACGTTCTGCACAATTAGGCGCAGGGACGGATTCACTAAGGCGTAGGGGCGGGTCAAGTCAGGCACAGGGGCGGACCCAGTCAGGCGCAAGAGCGGACCCAGATAGGCGCGGGGGCGGCTCAATCAGGCACGGGGGCGGTTTTGCACCAGTGAGTCCCAAATCTTGTTCCTTCTTCTCCTTCTTCCATTCCATAGATTTGATATATCTTGGATGCATGCTAGGTTGGCTTAGAGTAGTTGAATTGGAATGCCATATAGTGGCTGGACCTTAGAGGTCTTGTGTGTGTTGCGTACGTCTCGTTGGTGGCATGTTATTGTGTTCGGTTAGAGCCTTATGGGAACAACCCTTGTGTGAGTTTTATGTTGAGAGTCGGAAAGGTTGTGGACTGAGAGTGTAGCCTTCTTGTACTAGGTTGGTGAGGAGGTTGAGCCTAGAAGTCTAAAGAATTCTAGTGGACTGGAGTGTGGTTTGATTCGTGTGCCTTGTTTTGAACAGGCGTTGCGTGTTTTTCCGAGGGAACTTGAGAGTGTGGTGATCATTTGCGCTTCGGACACTGGTAAGTCCACGGACTTACTTAGTTGGCTTCTTGTATGAGTGTAATGTGTATGAGTGGTGTTTGCTAGTTAAGATAAAAACGAAATCGGATTAGGCCGACTTTATTATTTTACGTAATTGACCCAAGTGTATGATAACGGGTCGTGAAATCACTGCCTAGCTCTTGCGAGAGCTAGAAGGTTCCCTGCGACCAGCCCAGGCAGGTAGACGGCTAGATGCATTAGTAACATTCCTCGTTGGTAAATGGGGACAGGAGCGAGGTTTGGGAATCCCTCGTGTCACAAAATAAGTATCATTACGACGGTTAGATGCATTAGTACCACGTACCAAATCTTTTGTAAGTAACTTATGCATGGTGTGCATGCTTACGTGACCAAGTCTTCAATATCAAAGCCTTGGGTCATCATTTAAGGCCTTTAGACATTTTAGCTTAGTTCCTGAAACTTGGTTAGTACTCATGGAATAAACATTATTACATCTAGGAGCAATAAGCACCACTTCACCCGTCTTTTTGTCTTGAACCTCACATTTATAAGAATCAAACATAACTTTATTGCCTTTATTACATATTTGAGAAATACTAAGCAGATTATACTTCAAACCGTCAACCAAATAGACATCATCAATAAAGTTAGATAAATTATAACAAATTTTACCAATGCCAATAATGTCACACTTTCCTTTATCACCAAGAGTAATGGTTCCGGATGATTGCTTCTTTAAAACTGAGAATAAAGAGCTTTTTCCACTCATGTGTCTTGAGTAACCACTATCTAATATCAATTTGTGCTCCTTTACCTTGGTGATATCCTGCAAAACAACAAACATTAACCTTTCCAGGTCGACCAAATGGCATATTTTGGTCCATATTCAGGTTCGATCATGTTTGGTGGTCTAGTACCTTTAGGAATCCATATTTGTTTGACATGTTTCCTTAAACATAAAGGGTAGGTATTTCTAATGATATAAGGATCATTTCTTCTATAAGGACATGCAGATTTAACATGACCCTTTTTACAATAGTAGAAGCAAGTAGGCATATGAATACTTTCTTTGGCCTTGACAAAAGTGGTGGTAGGTTTTCTAGGAAAGCTCCTATGATAACCTATACCATTTTTGTTAAGGGATGACTGTTGTTCACCCATCATTCTCTCAAGATTAGCTTTTGAACGAGTAAACTTAACAAGTGCAGCCTTTTGGTCTTGAGACATCAAAGTTAGATCAACTTTCTCTTTCTCTAGATCGATATAGTTTCGATGAAGAGAGGAGAGGTTGTCCTTGAGAATCAGGTTCTCTGATTCCAAGGCCTTGATATTGTCATCAAGGTCTACTTTTTCTATGTTAAGATTTTCAATCTCCAAAGACATTTCACTTAGTTGTTTTTCTTGTTCAAGTAGCTTTTCTTTTAAAGAATTTATCCTTATTCTATGTTCCTTATGACATATGATAATATCTTTAAGGAATTGTTTCAAGTCAGATTCAAGTTGAGACATGATTGTACTTACCACATTGTCAACATACAAATTTCAATCTTCTTCATGATCGGCCATTAGACACAAGTTTGCTTGTTCTTTCTCATCTTCTGATTCATTTGACGATTCTGAATCGCTCCAAGAAGCAACCATAGCTTTCTTCTTTCGATCATTTTTCTTGAAATTTGTCCTCTTCTTTTGTGGACAATCCTTCACCAGATGATCTGTTTCACCATATTTAAAACAAGTCAATACTCTCGTTTTCTTATTAGAGTTAGAAAACTTACCTCAAGGTTTTGATGCTCGTGGATATTCTCTATTAGCAGATTGTTTCTTTATCTTGAGAATTCTTGCGAGATCCTTAGAGATCATGGCAATAGCATCTTCTTCATCATCGTCATCACTATCCTCTTCGTCAAAAGATAATTCATCTCTTCTTTTTTTAATGCCAAATTCTTGGAGTTGGATGGGAGCTCTCCATCTTCTTCACCAAGAACCATTTCATGTGTGATGAGTTTTCCAAGGAGGTCATCAAAAGGAAGAGTTGTGAGATTTTGAGCTTCTTCAATAGCAGTCATCTTTGATCCCCACTTAGCTTTAGGTAGGCTCCTTAGAACCTTCCTAACTTTCTCTTCCTTTGAGAAGATCTTTCCTAGTGAGTTCAAGTTGTTCACGATCTCAGTGAATCTGGTGAACATTTCTTTGACTGTTTAATTTGGATTCATCTTGAATAGCTCGTATTGTCTGAGGAAGATGCTAATCTTTGTTTCCCTGACTTGACTTCTTCTTCGTATGTGACCACAAGCTTGTCCCATATTTCTTTTGCACTCTTGCAAGATGAGATGCGGTTGAATTCATTTGCATCTAATCCATAGTATAGTAGGTTCATTGCTTTGTAATTCTTTGACACATAGTCCTAGTCAGCCTGTGTGAAGTTAGCTTCCTTCTTTGGGACTTGGACATCTTCAACCGTTGTCATTGGAACTTTAGGTCCATTTTGAATGATGCTCCAAAGCTCCATGTCCTGGTCAAAAATGAACATACGCATGAGTGCTCTCCAATGAGCAAAGTTGTATCCACAGAACAATGGTGGTCGAGATGAGGATCTTCCTTGAGCAAATCCACCATCACCTACAGGATTCATGATTAGTCTCACTGATGGTTAAATCAATATACGGGAGTCTAGCTTTGATACCAATTGAAGAACCGGTAGGTGAAATAAATAAGTTAAAAGATACTCTAGAAGGGGGGTTGAATAGAGTATGGGAACTTTTCAGAAACCAAATCTCAAGGCCTTGAAACTCCTTTCAAGGGCCTTGATGTCGATTTGTGCTCTTTGTGAAACTTTGATTTCAAGGGCTTTGATACAACTTTCAAGGACCTTGACTTCGTGATCCTGCAAAACAAAGTTAGTCACAATAGCGAGATATAGTGCGGAATGTAAAAGATTGACACGAGGATATGTTTACGAAGTTCGGCTCTAAATAGCCTACTCTCCGTCCCAAGGAATAGCCTTAGGATCTAACTATCTATTATCAGCTTCAAAGAGTCCTAGATACAAACTAGAAGAAATCTCCTTCTTCTCTCACTATAGCCAACGCTACGATCTAGCTCTAACTCTTAACATAGCTATAATAGCCTAGTTACTTCGCAGAGTAACACACACTCTAGTATAACGCCATTTAGATCTTCCAATGAACCTCTTGTGTTTTATCTCTTTCTAAGGGGATAAGGCTTTTGCGTAAATAAGAGAAAGAAAACCAACGAATCAAATGAAGATGTTTAGGTTGCTTGAAGATGTAAAGATGTTTTCCATATATGCTTGTGTGTCCTTTCTTCTTCGACCATCATCTTCATTTATACTCTTCTATGGAGAGGTCTTCTAGCCGTTGGAGAGATGACCATTTGAAGATGAATCTTCTTCTCCATGAAAATCGCTTCCTGTTTTGAGATAAGGTAGGTGTTGCAAATCTTCAACTCCTGAGAACACGTCGAATCCTTAGCTCCTTGATCTTCTCGTTTTCTGTTGAACTGAACGAGAACAAATCTTGACGCTTTTTGGTTTTAGAAAATCTTCTGAAAAGATTCTCTAATCTTCAGTTAAAAAAGATCTTCCCTGAAATCTTTCTATTCAGCAATATGTTCCTAGAAAATCTTCTTTGTATTTTGAATCCTTGTTTCATGCAACTATATAACTTCAAGGCCTTTGAGATCGTCCCTTTGTAACACTATCTTCCTTGTATCCTTGAGTTATATTTCAAGGCCCTTGACATCAAGGCCTTTGAAATCATTCGATAATTCCTGCACTGAATTCAAACCAACCAAGCATCTAGAGAATATAATCAATACATTGTTAGTGTATCAAACTACTTCATTTGTGTTAAATCTTCCATCATCAACACTTGTAAAACGTTATAAACAAGGTGGAGTTTTCACAAGGCTTTGGCATAGACGACTTGGTCATGTAAGCATACATACGATGAAGAAACTTCTTTCAAAGGATTTGGTACGTGGTTTACAAAACCTAAACTTCAAGGTTGATGAATTATGTGAGGCTTGTACACAAGGTAAACAAACAAGATGTTCATTCAAATCAAAGAAGGTTGTAAGTTCTTCTCGACCCATTGAACTTTTACATATAGATTTATGTGGTCCTATGTGTGTCAAATCTCCCAAGGGAAAACAGTACATCCTTGTCATTATGGATGATTTTTCTTGTTTTACATGGATCTCATTCTTACGGGAAAAATCTGAACCCTTGTTTGAGTTTTCAAAGCTTTGTATGGAGTTGCAAACTTTGAAAAACGTACATATCGTCTCTATTAGAAACGATCATGGTAGATAATTTGACCAACTCAAATTTGATTTGTTTTGTGCAAAATATGGTATTTCACACAACTTTTCATCTCCTAGAACATCTCAACAAAACGGTGTTGTGGAACGTAAGAACCGCACCCAAGAGGACTAGGACTATGCTTTAAAAAATAGTCTTCCAAAAAGCTTTTGGGTTGAAGTTGTTAACACAGCTAATTACATCTTAAATAGATGCTTAATTCGCCCTATTTTTAAAAAGACTCTTTAAGAACTCTTTAAGGGACGAAAACCTAATATTTCCTATTTTAAACCTTGTGGATGTATGTGCTTTGTCCATAATAATGGCAAAGACAACCTTGGAAAGTTTGATGCACGTAGTGATGAAGCTATCTTCATTGGATATGCTTCATATAACAAAGCTTATTGAGTTTATAATAGATGTACCAAAATTGTTGAGGAAATATTCATGTTATTTTTTATTAATGGAATGATGGTACTTTGAATGAAAGTTTTGCAAATCTGATTCTTAATCAACATGGAGATCATAATTCTGATGGAGAAGAAGATCCTAAGGATCAAGAAACGAACATGCAAAAACAAATTCAAGATACCGGAGAATAATCTCAAGATCTTGAAACGCATCTTCATGACCTTGACAACAAACAACAACACTACTAGAAATCAATTTCAAGGCTTTGAAACCCAACTTCAAGGCCTTGACATAGGATCCAAAGACAATAATCCAACGGTACCTGAATCAAGTCGAGTAAACGAGCCTCAATTATAAGAATCCGTTCTAGTTTTGAAAAGAACAAAGTTTCAACATTCTTCATACCATCCACAAGAGAACGTGATCTCAGATCCAAAAGCAGGTGTGAAAACCCAATCTAGGGTAAAAATCTCGTGTGCTTTTTTTGCGTTTGTGTCTCTTGTAGAGCCCACGAACTACGTTCAAGCAATTCAAGAACCTGACTGGATCATGGCCATGCAAAATGATCTGAATGAATTCGAGAGAAACAAAGTCTAGACTCTCACGTCTAGACTCAAGCAACAATCCATCATAGGAACAAAATGGGTGTTTTGAAACAAGTTGGATGAAAATGGTAAAGTCATTTGAAACAAAGCACGACTTGTAGCTCAAGGCTATAACAAAGAAGAAGATATTGATTATGAGGAGACTTTTGATCCGGTTGTGAAGTTAGAAGCCATACGTATGCTACTTGCTTTTGCATTCTTTATGAACATAAAGCTTTTTCAAATGGATGTTAAATGTTATTTTCTTAATGGCTTCTTAGAAGAAGAAGTCTATGTTGCTCAACCTCTTGGTTTTGAAAATGATGAATTTCCGGATCATGTTTTTAAATTGGACAAAGCTTTTTATAGTCTTAAGCAAGCTCCTCGAGCTTGGTATGAAATATTGTCCAAGTATCTCCTTAAAAACGATTTCAAAAGAGGTTTGATAGACAAAATTTTGTTTGTGAAAACCAGAGGCAACGATTTATCAGTAGTACAAATCTATGTTGATGATATATTATTTGGTGCTACTAACTGTTCGCTCCAAAAGGTGTGTGCAAGCTTTAATATTTATAACCCAAGAAGTATGCTTGAATAATATGCGAACCCGCAGTGTACGGATCAATTGTAATAAAAGCAAGAATTCCAGGGGTCGATCACAGGGACTATAGTGAAACAAAGTTCGGTAAATAGGTTGTCAATCAACAAATCACGAAACAATTCAAAGACGATGTAAAAGTCAAGTAAAGGAAATGCGGATTCTAGGGATTAAAGCATCTAGTTGTGGTTCCGACTCAAGATCTCAAAAGATAACATGGACAAAGCTGAGGTTTGCAAAGGGAAGGTGTTTCTAAGGTGGGAATAGATCACCGGGTAAGTCTCACTACTCACTATCCCAGAATAAAGCTCCTTTTACCGGGTAAGTCTCAAGGTACTAAGGAAAGGAACTATAAGCTCAAACCAACACACCACCCAAGGGAATAGAATCAACCTTTACCGGGTAAGTCTCAGGCTAACTCACAAAGATGGGGTGAAGGCACACTCAAACCCCAATAAAGGATAAACCTTTATTACCTACACTCATGATCTTGTGTAAACAAGCAAAGGAATCACCGGGTAAGTCTCATCCTAGGCTTGCATTGAACCAGAAAAGGTATAACAAGGATAGGATTTGGCAAACTTAAATCTTAACTCAGATAAGGTTCAGGAAAGGTTCACCTCGTTCAGTTAAATTCCATCCCGGCCGAGATGTTCAATGACTGACCGAGGTGTTCTACGGTTAAGGTAAAGGCACGAGCTTTAAGGGTCCTCCTGAGATTAAGATCATTCTATCATCGTCTTTCTCACAACTTTCAGCCAATCACCCTAGAATCGCATAAAGAACTTACCCAACAATCATCATGATAACAATAATGAAATTTATAAGAAAGAAATCAATATTCAAACAAGAAAACCTTAACAGAAAAGTCTCAATAACTGAATCAAGCAAACAACAATCAGCGTTCCTCAAGTCAAAAATCAGAAAAGACAACAAAACCAAAAGCCAAACTAAGAAGATCTTACAAACTCCTTCAAAGCCAACTTCAA
This sequence comes from Fagopyrum homotropicum, assembly GCA_033239125.1. Taxonomy (NCBI): domain Eukaryota; kingdom Viridiplantae; phylum Streptophyta; class Magnoliopsida; order Caryophyllales; family Polygonaceae; genus Fagopyrum; species Fagopyrum homotropicum. Next base: position 89,234,391 of record BSWB01000006.1, read on the forward strand.
CTAGATTCCTTCCTTCCTTGAACTTCAACCTTCAAAACTTTCTTCAACTCTTCCTTCAAAACTCTTCAGAAAATCCTCCAGAAAATCCTTGATCCGAAGATGGTGGGTGATCCATAGATGGCTGAATTGTAGAAAATCAGCCCATATATATAGGAAAATTATCTTCCAAAGATAAAAAAATCTTAAAAAGATAATTTCCTAGAAAATATATCCATATCTCTCAAAATAAATCAGCCAAATATAATATCTTCCTTCCAGAAATCTAGCCAAAAATATGTGATATTCTCTTTCCAAAAATAGAAGATCTCAGCCAAAAATAAAGATCTTGTCGGCGGTAAGGTGTTTGCCTCGGTCGGGACGCTCCTGAAGATCACCTCGGTCGAGGTGGTACTGTAGCTGACCGAGGTGAGTCTCAGCTGAATGTAAATCATCTCGAATCTGGTCCAAAATCAATCATCTAACTCATTTCCACGCTTCTTGAGATCTTCTCAAAGTTCCAAAATGTAGCTCCAATGACACCTTAGCTTCCTTAGCTCCATTTTAGTCCAAAACGTGCTATTTTACCTATGATTACAACGAAACTAGGTATAGACCTCGATTCTCGCAAAAGTAGACAAAACAACAATATAATCAAAGAATATACATCCATACATGCAGATTTATGAAGATAAAACGTCTAAACCAACCCAAAATATAGACTATAATATATGCTATCACTAACGATTCTCTATTCAAGGAATTTTCAGATATTATATGTAGGGAATTGAAGATGAGCTTGATGGGAGAGTTGAATTTTTTTTTTTTGGTCTTCAAGTCACTCAAGCTAAGAAAGGAATCTTTCTTAATCAAAGCAAGTATACCAAGGATTTGCTCAAGAAATATAAAATTGATCAATCAAAGGTAGCAAAAACTCCTATAAGTTCCACACTTTCACTAGATCAAGACAAGAATGGCAAAAGTATTGTACAAAAGGAGTATCGAGGTATGATAGGTTCTTTGTTATATTTAACCACTAGGCGACCTGAAATTATGTTTAGTGTGTGCATATGTGCAAGATTTCAAGCTGATCCAAAAGATTCACACTTGATAGCTGTGAAAAGGATATTTTGGTATCTCAATGGAACTAAGGACTTAGGGTTTTGGTATCCACGTCAAAACCACCTCGTTGGCTATTCAGATGCAAGCTTTGCATGATACAAGGTCGATAGAAAGAGCACTTCTGGATATTGCCAATTATTAGGGTAATCCCTAATCAATTGGCACTTCAAGAAGCAAAATTATGTTGCACTATCGACAGTTGAAGCCGAATATATAGCTGATGGAGCCTGTTGTGGACAAATCCTATGGATAGCTCAACAACTTCATAATATTGGTTTTTATCTCAAAGGTATACCTATTAAATGTGATAATACTAGTGCTATTTCGATTATTAAAAATCTTGTGCAGCATTCAAGAACAAAGCATATTGATGTGAGACATCACTTCATACGTGATCATGTTGAAATTGGTGATTTTTCGTTATTTTTATTTCGACTAACTTGCAGCTTGCAAATATATTTACTAAGCCTCTACCTGAATATCGATTCAATTTATTAGATTAGAACTTGGTATGTTGAACAAGGAAGCATTATCTTAGGGGGAGTAAATCGTTTTATTTTCTTCTTATAATGCAGTCCACTATTCCATTTAAAGGCCTTGAAATGCAATCCAAGGTCTTGAAATGCAGTCCAGTTTTTAGATGATTGATCACTAAATCATTTTAAAGAAAATTTTTTAAATGATTTCAAAAATTTTCACCAAGATTATGTTTTCAAAATTCAAATCTTATTTTGAAATTTGGTTGTGATTTGTTAGGAAAGCATGCAAAATCAATTTCGGTTTTCAAGACCTTGATTCTCTCAAGTTCTTGATAGGCCATAAATTGATTTGACATGCTCCCTTTATAATGCAATCATTCCTTCCTCTATCTCTTTTCCTTCCTTTCACGTCTTTACGAACCCTTCATGCTCTACTCTTCTTCTTCCAAAAATCTCTTTGTTACTCTCACAAACTCATCCATGGCTCCAAAGAAACCTTCGAACCATCTTGCTTCAACTCACAGAGCAGACACGGCCCATATATCATTTGCATCAGAAGAGCCACATTTACGGGAGGATGTAGAAATCTCACCTCACACTAGGTTGCCAACAACTTGGTTCAAAATTTTCAAAGCTACAAGAACATGGTTGGATGGATTCCAAAATTGCCCATTGTGCATGTGCGATTTGGTTGATATGGAATTCTTGCAGACACTTCAACTAACATGCGTCTCATTGCTAAAAAAACTGCTCAATTTGGAAGGTTCTAAATCTTGGAGAAATTGCTTTCACGAGACTCACCAAATTGTTCTATATCAACCTCTCTTCCAAACGGGATAAGGGAACTCTCACCCTTGAAATAGTGGTTAAAGGTACGCCCATTTCTCTCGCTCCTACAGTCTTGTGCGAGATTTTAGGGCTTCCCACCAATACCTCCTTCCAACACCCGTCTAGATCTGAAAGTACTAGGCTTGCCAAGGATAATTTCTAATCCCTAACTCCAAATCTCAACAGCTCACTCACACCTCCCTAACCCTAGAAGCCAAAATCGTGTTTATTGTATTATTTAGATGTGTGATTCCCCGAGCCAACTCTAGGGAATTGTTAACAGATCAGACTCTCGAGCTGATCTACCAGATTTTGTCTGGTTTGTATGTTGACTTGTCTAACTTGATCTTGAACCACATGGTCCATACCATTAGCTCCACCCGAGCTATCCCCCTTCGTTATGGAAATTTTCTTCCCAATATTCTTTTCTCATTTTTCCATCGGCACCTCTACTGAGGACCAGTAGGTGTCGACTAGAAAAATCGATGAACAATGTCTGGAAGGATTAGGAGTGGAGAAGACTCTTTCCGGAATATGGACACTGGAGGGAAAGGCAGTTGTGATCCACTAGTACAAAAATGTGTTTATAACCCTTAAAATATATCCCGGGCTTATATATCATGAGGTATAAAATCGGATTTTTTAAAAAATTTAATTTGAAAACCTATAATAACACGGATGTTGTAACACCCGGTTTATAAAGTTATGTAAAATTAGGCAAGAGGTATGTAAATAACTCGAACATTGTTATATCCGGATTATATAAAATATTTATAGCACGGTTACTTTGACCACCGGGTTATATATTAGTTTAAATTTATAAATTCAGCAAAACCCCCCGAAAGATTTTTTCCACCGCTGGACGGGCGATAGACGATTAGCGAAGACCAAATGAACGAACAACAGACGATTAGCATTAAAAAAAACCCTACCCCGTTTTTATTTTCAACTTACTTTTCTCCCTCGACTGGCAACATGCGACAGACGATTAGCGAAGACCGAACGAACGACTTGCGACAATTGCTGTCTCCGACCACTGTCGGTTCATCCTCCGGCGACTGGACCAGGCTCGCTAGTCGCTTCTCTCTCCAACTCTCTTGCATCGCTCTCGAGTCTCGGCGATTGACGACTTTTCTCTTTTTTCAATCTCTGTTGCCTCCGACTAGGGTTTAAGACGAATCCGCGATCCTCCAAGCTCGATTCCACCATCTGTACGATGAACACTTAATAAAGGTCAGTAATTTTATTGAGTTCAGTTACAAAAAATGTCTATTGTTCCAAATTCTACAACCTTTATGATGTTAATTGGTACTCGCAACTGCAAAAGTTCTTTAGGATCGTCTTTTTCATCTCTCAAAATACGTGGATCCTCATTTCCAATAGACTAAAAAAAATATGCATCTTTAAAGTTTATTTCATTTTTTGTCAATGAGGTCATTAAATAACTACTTTCACAATTTATGGAGAGAAATTAATATCAATAGTTCTTTTTAACATGTCCAGACAAAAGCGGAAAACTTTCTTTTGCCAACAGTTGCCTATAATTAGAGAGTTAAGATCTCAGAGATAGCATTCTTAAGTTATTCTAATTTGAAATTATTGAAATAAAAAACCCTTAATTTGAAGCTATGTCCTTAGTAATCCTTCCATGAAAAAACCTTTATAAAAAGTGCAAAAATTACATTTTTTAAGTTATTGTAATTACACTCAATATATACCTGTTAACAATTTGTTGATTATTGGAGGCTTCTTGTGGGATGTAACATTCATCGTGCCATGGTAAAAGGAGAGAATTTGCTCAACGTAGAATACACCAAAAGCAAGATGTGGTTTGTTGATCTAACAAGAAGTGAGAAAATTTTCAAGACCAAAGCGCAAGGATACCAACTTAGGGAAGCCAAGTATATTAATGGATCTCTTCCTGCTCTATGCGATGTCATATTTTCTCTGGCAACCAAAAATTCACATGTACTTTTCAGGTAAATTTCATCAAACCATAACTTACTTTCAGGAATTATATGCATTCTTGTTTTTCTTTATACAAAGTCAGCTCTTCTACATGAACTCTAAACTTACCTACATGTCGCAGGATTCCTTGGATATTCCCCCTTCTCAGTCCTTGCAATCTTTTCATTCAAATATTGCCGAATGTTGTGTACTAGCAATATTAACTATTGTTATAGGATACCTAATAGTTAATAAACAATTGGGTATTTTCTATGTTATGTAAATAAGTTTATTTGTATAGTTGTATTGTTGCTTAACAGGTTTTTTTTTATCTAAGTTTATTAACCATTTTTTTTTTGATGTTTTTTGAATTTCTTTCCTTGGGGAAGTTTCTGAAGTTCTTTCCTTGGAGCATTGCTAAAATGTGTGGGCAGGGTTTGAAAAACATCCAGTTGAATTTGATTAAGACTTGGATTGCTTCTCATTAAGGAACATTTTATGTAATTTGCGATCACAGGTTGTTGAAGCTTCTGATTTTTAATTGCACATTCGTCGGTTTATTGCACTATAGCACTTTAAGACTCTTCTGTTTTCTCCTTTTCTGGTGGTATACTAGGTTGATTGTTGTTATATCAACATATTTACATAAATTTCTTCATGAATGCAGGCGTTTATACTTTATGTGATGGCCCTGCTCTCTCTCACGATCCATATCTTGGGAGTGACCATCTGCTCTGTTTCTTCAATCCTTATACTTTCTATCAAGGCTTGTGTCTTCTCTGTGTATTTTCAACTTGCAACTGAAGCCTCATATTATCCCTCAAGGCAGAGACTCCATATGAAGAAGTCATGGGGTATACCCGTCTATTTATACACGAACACCAAATGATTAAGGCAGCTAATCAATGATTCATTATCATTCAATGTTTTATATTGCAGCAAGATTCTGGACAAAATTGTGTAATCTCCGCAGACTCGCAATGACCATGCATGCTTCAAATCTTTGATTAGTTTTCTCACGGCGCATTACAGTGCCTCACAATCTTGTATTTTTATCTTAATTCCAATTTTAATTAATGATATTGTGTAATTCTGGTTTTCATGTTTGTATGTTGATCTTATCGTTTCCGTACAAGTATTTATGCACTTGATTTCTGTTACATCACTTCTGCTCAACTGTACTATAACTTATGTTCAATGTATATATGCATCGAAAATAAATCCCAACGCGCACGTTGCGCGCGCGGCTCTACTAGTATTCATAAAATAAATGGTTGGTTTAAATTTGTCAAATAACCCGGTTCCTATGCACGGTGTTATAAGGGGTTATTAGCAAGCAAATACCCCGGATATCCGAAAACAAATATACCCCATGTCCTCAAATATCCGGGTTATTTGATAGAATATATCCCAGATAGAATTACTAAACCGAAAAAAAGAGAAGGCAAATATCCCGGATATTTGATAATTAACGCCCGACCTATAAAGTGTCTGACCAAATATCGCCCTAACCTTTAACCCGGTTATAGTCCGGAGTGTTTGCCCTGATACAACCGGGTTATTTGCCCTTTTTTGTAGTGACACCATATCCTACAGTTCCTATAGTTTCTACATTATTTGAGATGAGATTGGATGGACTTGAATCGGAATTAAACACATTGAACAGGGAAATGACTGATTTTCAACTAGATATGCTGATCAAAATGGATGCTAGTAATGATATTTTGTCTGTGATGTATGTAAAGATCAACCGGATGTACCTCCTGAATGCTCTTACCCTCACCACCACTGAAAAGATTATGCCCCTGACCAAAGATGTTTCTCGGCACACTCAGGAGAAGGTAGAGAATGGGCTTACGAACTGTAAATGAAGTGTACAGAACAAACCCATCCTTTACCCTACACATGTCGAGCCTACCATTTTGACAACTGAGGAATATGTTGATGTCAAGGAGTATCGTCTTGCAGAAAGGAAAAAAAGACTGGAGGCTGAAATCAGGGACAAAAGTAAAGGAACGGCTCAATCCAGATGGAGGAAGAAGTTCTATGAGGACAATCCGGAATAGCTTTACAAAGTCTTGAAAGGATTTCAAGGCCTTGAAATGGATGTGAAGGCCTACGCATGGACTTCAAAGCTCCCTTGGTTTTGATTTTAAGGCCTTGATATGTGTTTGTGATTGATGTTTTTAAACTTTGTTGTTTGGAAATACTTTAGGTCTGTAATGTTTTAAACTCCCGTACTTAACTGTTTTTTCTCCATTGTTGAAACACAAGGGGGGGGGGGGGAATTAAATGTGTTGATCTAACATTACTGCATTATGCATTTTTGATATAATTGTTGCATGCATATATCTAACATTGAATGCAGGTACGATATTTGTTTTGTCTTCCATCAAGGGGGAGATTGATAACTCCACCTTGATTATGAATTGTTTTATGTGAATGATGGAAGACTTAAAATTTATATATGGTTTTATAAACTAACAAATATCGATTATATTTCTAAATTTCATGTTTTGGTTTGTTTGTTAATTTGTGTGCAGCCCTTAAAAAGCATTTCAAAGGAAGAACTTAGGCCTTGAAAAGCATTACAAAGGACGAATACGCAAGCCTTGAAAAGCATTACAAAGAAGGGTTCGGCTAAAGACTTCACTACAAGATTCGCATATCTCAACAACCAAAATAAAAAGATTTCAACCGAAGGAGTTAGAAGATTTGAGAAGATCCGATTAACAAGAAGATAAAATTTCGTCCAACAAGAAGATCTTCAAATAGTTTCCAAAGGAAGATCTCGGCTTCTACAACAAGAAGATCTCGGCTATCCAAATGAAGATCTCCAAACGATTCCACGCATGAAGATCTCGGATCTTAAGAGAAGATTTTCAACAGCAGTATATATCTTCAAATGACAAAGATCTTCAACGGCATATCCAAGTGAGAAGATATAGGATCTTAAGTAAAGATCTTCAACAAATAAAGATCTTCAACGATTTGTTCCCAAGAGAAGATCACGGTGATGAAGATCCTCAACGAGCGTCAAAGAGAAGAAGTTAGAAGATCTTACAACGGCTACTTCACCTCAACCAAGTAGCGTATTCCATGGAGAAAGAAGAACGTTACAACGGCTATCTTACAATGGCTAATAAGTTCTCCATAAAAGAGTATAAATGAAGATGGCGATTGAAGAAGAAAACAACAAGCTTGCATGGATAAGAAACCAAGTCCTCAAGCGATCAAATATCTTCATTGTTCCAAAAGTTTACTCTTCCTCTTAGCTTACAACGTTTACATCCTTAGAGTGAGAAAAACACAAGAGCTCCATTGGCATATCTAAAGAGTTTTATAATTGAGTGTGTTACTCTGCGAAGTAACTAGGGTATTATTGCTAGAGTAGAGTTGACTAGATCGTAGCATTGAGGTTACATTGAGAGGAGAAGGGGATTTCTTCTAGGTTGTATCTAGGAATCTTTGAGTAGATAATAGATAGTTAGATCCTAAAGTCGAGAAACCCTAGGACGGAGACGTAGACTGTTGTATCGCTTAAATTGTGACTAACTGTATTTTGCAGGTTTCGAAGTCAAGGCCTTGAAATCCCTTTCCAAGCCTTAAGAACCAGTTTGTCACAAAGCGCACAGATCGACTTGAAGGCCTTGATATTACTTTCAAAGTCTTGATATACGATATTACGAAAAGTCCCCATACTCTATTCAACCCCCCCCCCCCCTTCTAGAGAATTTATATCTTTATTATTCACCTATACGGTTCTTCAATTTGTAATGTAAGACCGAGATTTTGTGTAAACTTAAACATAAAGAACGTGAGTTTGATGGGATGATAATGGATAGATAAGAATATGAATAATGGAATGAAAATATGGAAATATAGGAAGATAGGACTATAATATTAGACTTGCAAAGAACCTTGATCAATTGGATCAAAACCTTCTACAAAGAACTACCTTAACCCTTCCTTCTTCAACCTTACACAAGCCTTATAAATAAGTCAAGCACAATGAGGGACTAGTTTGACTAGTAGCACCAGTTTTTAAGAAGATCAACACACACAAGAACAACCTAGCTAGGACTCATAACTATTCAATAAAAGGCTCTCTTTTTGATTGAATTTAAATGAATAAAACACAAACTTCGTAAGCGAAGCAACAAGTATCTCATAATATTGTGGAAATAATAATCAATCTAATCTAACTATAAATCTCGACCTCTAAGGCTATTTATAGGTTAGATTCCTCTAAGGAAATAAAATAAAAATAATCCCAAAAGATAGGATCAAACAAAAAGATACCTTTAAAATTTTTAGAACTTTTAATGGTAATAAAATATCTAACAACTAATAAGATCTCGAATGGATCTTATAGATCTTAATAGGAACAAATCTCGGTCAGAATCTCGGGCGAGATTTGGTCCTCATGGTCGAGATTCCTCACTGGGTTTCTTAATATCTCGAGTTAGCAACATTCCTTACTTCCTTGATCATTTTCACACATGTATGGTTCCTCCACAGTAGATATCAATGTCACTAAGGAAGATTTAGTCATGAATAAGATCTCCTTAGATGTACACGATGTCAATAAGCTAGCAACCTCCTCTTGAATGGCTTTTGAAGATGACAAATCATTCTCCTTCAATGCTCTTGCCTTTGATCTAGTGATTGGTCCATGTGTAGGGGTTGTGGTGGATGGTCCCTCATCACGTCTTCTTGTCCCGGCTCCCTCACTTGCATTATCATGACAAGTCTAGGCCAAGGTGGTCGAGTTGAAATAGGAAAGCTCGATTTCATTTTCTTGATGGTCTTGGTCCTAGCTCGATGGGGAAGGTCTTCTAGTTGGGTTGTTATGATGAACTTGACCTGAATCCGCGCTAGGTCTAGGGTTATTGCAATCATGATGGACAAGATCAACTTAGTGAGGAAGTAGAAGTGTATAAAAAGAAGGGTTAAGAATGTAGTTGTTTCATTATAATTTAGGGCTAGGAATTAAGTTGTTTTAGCATTTTTTATATGAAAGCAAAAGCGTATAAAATGAAAGGCTAAGATTCGGATGTTTTAGCATCCTACGTACAAGATTACGTTTTTTGTCATAAATATTGCCTTCATTAATTTTCATTTGAAAATTTTTATATATAATTTACAATCAATAATCTAAATATTTAGATTATTGGATTTATTTGTATATTAGAACTCATTTTTGGACATGTATAAATATTTTTTTTTTCGCCTCAATTAGCTCAACAATGAATTGTCTATCTAAACATACAATCAAAATCTATAGAACGAATCCCATTCGGCGAAAACCGTAAACATTGTTATGGTGTTTTCCCTTTCAATCCGATCAAAAAATATTTCTCCTTTGGATCGAATACGGGTCATAATTTTTCTATAAAACGAATCCCCATATGTCTAAAGAAAATTTAATTTAAATAATTCAAAAATATTCATATATCTTAATTTGGATTATTTTGTTTGACTTTGAATTACTATTTATAAAAAAATTGTAATGAAGAAAGAAAGAAATTCATATTCAAATATGTAATAGCTAGGATTTTCGAATTCTAATTAATGTTGATTAACTTAATCAATGATAGTAATTGACATATAACTCGCAAAGATTGCGTAAGTGTTGAGTATAAGTCCCACCGTTATGTTCCTGGCGTAATTGTGGGCTTATGGTGAAATTTTCACTTTTTCTCCCGGATAATTATTTTTACCCTCCGGTATTATTTGGAGCATTTGGGAGCCCCAATTCATAAAAATGCAGTTGAGAGAAATTATCAGGACATCGGACATGTCCTAGATATGAAATAACATGGAAAGGCAAAACGGACAAAAGAGTCGCTATTTCGTTTCTTAACGATTAAGAAAGACGGCTTATGAATGCACGTTTTCCGAGGCAATTGTGGAATAATTATTCCTACAATATTCAAGATCTATTATTCCAATTTCGAGAAGTTTGGAGAAGGGGGTTCAACCCGCCATTGGATCGATAAAAGGATAATTATCGACTTCGCTAAAGGATAATTATCGACTTCTCTATAAATAGCAGAAAATCGTATATTAATTCATTTCCTTTCACGTTTCCTCGTAAAAGCTCTGATTTCTCTCAAACTTATAACTCATATCTACTCTCTGTTTCTAATCCGATTACAATTCCGTTTGAGTTTTGGATTCCTCTCTTCATTCTCTTCATATCGGTACCGAGTTTCGGCATTTCCGAGCAGATGAAGACCTGTTCGAGCATATATGTCACCAGCACAGTTCCGTCGCTCAGATTCCGGTAAATTTGATGTTGTACATGCGTAGCCTGCGTCGTTGTGATTCCGAATCTTCTTTCAGAACGTCAATCGGGTTAGTAACGAATAAGTTATGAATTTATTCCTTTCCCGTACTGCGATTTGGCCTAAATCGGCCTTAGGCTTTTCAAAGTGAATAATTAGAAATTTCATTATGATCATTATATTATTCTGGTGTTTATGGGTTGTTTGTTGATGAAATTTGATGATAGGTGGGTTTAGAAATGGCTTGCGGGCAAAACGTTATTATGGTGAAATTAAATTAATTAATTAAAACTTAATTAATTAAATTAGGATTAAATTTGAGATTGAGGAATAGTGATTAGATGCATGCTGGGTGTCAGAATGAGTTGAGGATCATGATGATGTTATGGATATCGGTTATGGCTTTAAGGATTAGTATATGTAGGAGTATGATGAGATGTTATGTTGAGGATATGCCTTAGGAATTTATGAATGTGTTGAGGATCTGAGGTTTAGATTTGAGAAATAGGTTGGTTGTGGTTAGTGAGATGAGTCTCCTAACCTTTGCAGTATGTGATTGTGTGTGCCTTGCTATTGCAGGCGTTGATTACTTCCCCAAGGGGAAGCTGTGACGTGGTACAGGTTACGAGTATATCAGATAAGTCCATAGGACTTACTTAGCGTGCAGTTGTGGATTGTATGATTGTGATGGTTGTGTGTGTTCATATGATTGTGCATTTATAACCTAAACCGGACTAGTATGACCATTCATTACATTTACTTGGCCCAAGTGTATTATAACGGGCGGTAACTCCCGGTCTCCGCCTGCTGGTTAGGAGGAGGTGCCCTGAAGATGATCTCATAGGAGGGGACGAGTGAAGGTCACCCCCATGCAAAACTCCTGTGTTATGTTGGATAGGACGGGGTTCTTGAGGCTCCTCGTGTTACAAAAGAAGTTGAATTAGTAATGGAATAAAGTAATGAAAGATAATAAATGAATGTGTGTGGCATTGCATGTTTGAGATGTTGATGTGTGGTTGTGCTATTACGTTCATGCTTTTCATTGCTGTAGCTAACGGTTTCATACCATGTTGTAGTGTTCTGTAGGTTAGGAATACTGCAAAGTGAGCCAGATGGTGTGACAAGCCGAGGACTTCTGTACATTAGGATGCGTGGGATGTGGGATCTTTTATGGTTGTGGTTTATGTTGTTGTTTTGTACTCGGCTATGAGTTTGTAAACTCTTTTGATGTATCATACTTAGCTTTTATGTATTTGATTTTAATCCACTTGTGCCTTGTTGTAAGATCTAGTGAACTTGTTGTCAGGCTAGGGTCAGGATCCATTGTGAGATCCTATCCCAATGTGACACTCCAAGTCCCGCGGATTTGGGGTGTTACAGAGTTGGTATCAGAGCCTTAGGTTGACAACAATGGCAGTTGCTATCTGCAATAAAGGTAGAGTGGATAAATAAACAAAACCCACACGGGGTCTGACTTTTCAAAAGGTTTTGGTTTTAAACGAGTACAAACGTTTTAGGATAGTATGTACAGAAGTCGTCACCCATATGAGGATCTCGACAGTGTATATATATATATATATATATATATATATATATATATATATATATATATATATATATATATATAGATAGATAGATAGATAGATAGATATTATGTTGGTTTAGATAGTAGTAGGAGGACTATTATCGTCTCTACTGAGATTCACTAACTAGAGGTTTTTTGAGGTTAGGACCTTTGAGGAGGTGAGTTGTTTTTAGTGCCATATGAGCAGCGAGGTTGATAACACCAGGGGGTGATGTTTTTTTTTTATGTATGTCGTGAAGGAAAGAGATAGTTCCACGCTGAAGATTATTCTAGTGGTTTATGATTTTATAGACGTGTTACTGAACCGTCTAATCTACCGCCTCAGCGGAGTGAGGACTTTGATATTGCGTTGAAGTATGGTACGAGATTGGTTGGGAGAAGGCCTATGAGGTATATGGCTTGTTGAGTTGTTAGAACTTGAAGAAGCAATTTGAAGAGTGGATTGAGATGGGCTTCGTTCGCCCTAGTATATTCATCGCTATGTATTGATGACTTGTCAGATCAACTAAGAGAAGCAATTGTGTTCTCAAGATTTCCATATGCTTAGGATATCATCAGTTAAGGATGAGAGAGCAGCGTGGGCATAGGACAGCATTCCTTACCTGTTATGGACACTACAAGTTGTAGTGATGTCATCGGAGTTGAAGAGTGCTCTAATGGTTTTTATAAGAGTTGATAAATAGTACTTTCACAATGGAGAGGAATGTATCGGTTATCTGAGGACGGTGTTGCAGAATTCGAGAGATAGAAGCTTGTATGCTATGCTCCCTATATGTGAGTTGAAATGCCAAAGTTAGCCTTTTTGGTCATGTTGCCCCTGCCAGCGGGATCATAGTTGATGTGACGAGGAGTGAGTATGATGCCTTGTGGATGATGTTGCTGAACATTAAGGGAATGTGTAGTTCTCGGCCCAGCCGATTGCTACCAACGCTTTGAGGAAGGATTCTATGTGATTGTGCATCCAATTATGAGTCTTCTAAGAAAGACCACCATAAGTGTGTGGTTGAAGTAGTATGTCGGAGTTCTGAAGAGTAGAGGAAGCATTTGTACTCTGCTTCTATTCAATGATAATCAGAAGATTTTGGGAATCACGTGACTACGGTGCTGAGAACGTATGAGGAGAACTGCCCGACTCATGATTTTGAGTTAGTAGTGGTAGTTCAAGTGTCCAGATTTGAAGGCAATATCGGTGTGATATTTCATGTTAGATTCCCACCGATCATAAGAGTTTGAAGCATATTTTTATGCAACATAAGCTGAATAACCGCGAGCGTCGTTGACTGGAGTTGATCAAGGAGTTTGATCGTGAAGTTTGGTACCATTTTGGCAAGTGGCAAGGAGAATGTGGTAACTGATACCTTGAACAAGTAGACGCCTCGAGAGAAGGCGGTTGTTGGAATTGTTGTACAGCCTCGGTTGTAGAATGATCTATCTTGGTTAGAGTTGCACCTACAATTGCTGATAAGGACGTTAGTTTGATGTTTTAGGGGTTCTACCTGATTTGTTGGATGAGATCCAACAAAAGCAGGGGACTTGTCTAACCCTGAGGGAGTTTAATGGAAGGATGTCTCATGGCGAGACACCACAGTTCTTTAAAGGAGCAGAAGGAGTATGAGGTGCCGCAATTGCGTCTGTATAACCGCTTATGCGGAGTTGAGTGGAGAAGATTACAATACACCCATAGTACACCTTCTTTAGTACATACATGTACGAATAAGAGGTACCCTGAAGTAGTAGATCGGGTTAAAGTGTTACTGACCTGGAGATGAGCTCATCCACTACCAGTGTTGTAGTGGAAGTGAGAGGACCTTTTTGTGGACTTGTGATGGGATTGAGACCTAGTAAGAGTTTTGGTGTTATCCAGATTATTGGTAACAGATTTACGAAGTCGACACGTTCCATCTCTACTGAGAGACGTGGCCAGTGAATGAAATAACAAAGGAGTACACTAGACAGATGGTGGGACTCCATAAGTGTACTGGGGACGATCGACTATGATTGTAGTAGACGGGTTACTTTGAGGTTTTGATAGCAGATTCAGACTGCTTGGGGAACGCGTCTACACTTCATGATTGAGATTTACCTTAGATAGACGGTCAGTCTGAGAGGACCCTCCAGACTGTAGAGAACATGTTGCGAGCTTGTGGGATAGATTGGCAACAGAGACGATCTATTTATCTCCCACTCGTTGAATTCTTATACCACGGCCGTTGGTATGCATCTATAAGGATCGCCCCTATGAGACATTGTGTAGACATAGGTGTCATACACCTTTATGCGGGGATGAGCCTGGCAATACTAGGGGGTTAGCGCTAGAGCAGATTCAGGATGATATAGCTCAAGTAATGTTAATCAAAGAAAGGATGATGGCTGCACAGAGTCACCAGAAGTCGTATGCAGATTGGAGGGGTCGACCTCTAGAGTTCAAGGTAGGATCTCATGTCTGGTTGATAGTATCTCCAACGTGAGGCGTCAGACGTTATGGCATAAAGGGAAAGCTGAGTCCCCGATAGGTCGGTCCTTTCGAGATACTAGATAGAGTTGGGAGAGTAGTGCACAGATTGGCTTTACCACCGAAGTTAGAGGGTGTTCACCCTATGTTTCATGTGTCTCAGCTGAGGAAGTACATACCAGATCTGAGGCACATTGTGAGTCATGATGATCTAGTGGTTGAGCCGGACCACACTTTTGCAGAACAACCTTTTGCGGTTCTAGGAAGAGAGGTGTGAGACGCCTGCATTCGAAGGATATTCCTATGATGAGGCTACGCGTGAGACTGAGGATAATATCCAGGGGAACTATCCAGATTTTTACGCCGGGACATATGCACCTGTAGGATCCACGATTAGATTTTGGGGCTATCTTAGTGAGTGTATGTTATGCTATGTGCTTATGTGATATGTTGTGTTTTTATGCAAGCTGTGAGTTGTGCATATGATCTGTTAGATCTTGTTTGCCAGTACGAGATAGGTATAGTTGGAGATGGTTCTTTCCTCCATGCTACGGTGTATGTGTTAGGATTAGCAGAAGATGGTTTTTTCCTCCATGCTATCTTTAATGGACATAATGTGAGTGGAGACGGTTTCCTCCATATAGTTGTGTTACGAGTACGATTGGCTAGAGATGGCTTTCCTCCATGCCTTATGACGTGGTTAGTAGTTGGCTAGAGATGATTTTTCCTCTACGCCTTTGGATAGCGTTATGATCTTGTTGCTGGAGTTGGTGATTCCTCCATGCTGTGTTTTGAGGTTATAGAGTGTTATAGGTTGATACATTTGAACGGAGATGTGATACCTCCGATAGAGAGAGTGTTTATACCTCGGCGTATGGGTCCGAGAGGATTTGGGAATTGTTCAAGTTTCGGGACGAAACTTTTTTTTAAGGGGGTGTGATGTAATAGCTAGGATTTCCGAATTCTAATTAATGTTGATTAACATAATCAGTGATAGTAATTAACATATAACTCGCGTAGATTGCGTAAGTGTTGAGTATAAGTCCCACCGTTATGTTCTTGGAGTAATTGTGGGCTTATGGTAAAATTTTCACTTTTTCCCCCGGGTAATTATTTGGATGAGTTGGGTAAGTAGGCAACTTATGTAATAGTGTGTACAAACTAGGCCCATTTTGTATCTTGTTAATAAACTAGGCCCCTCTATAATTTACAAAAAAGATTAATCAAATAAATATATCAAATTCTATAGATTTGCTGATTAACCCTATTTCCTAATTTGTCGTATTAATTAGCTTAATTATAACACATTAATATTTATTTTAGGCATTAAATAAGGTAATGAGCGTTGAATAATTTCCATTAATTCACTGAATATCAATTAGACGATCGTTTGAAGAATCATTCTGGACGCCATTGCTGCTTCATCCGAGAGCTTATGTTCTTGTGTTCTTCAACATTGAAGCTTTTATTTGTCATCTTCACTCCTTCTTAATCGTTCGCTAGCAGTCGATGAAATACATAAGGTGATTGGTTTTAGATACATATTGAATGTGTTCATCGCTTTTTTTCATCCGACAACCTTTACGCCATTATTGGTGCTTTATATCTACTCATCATCATCGGTCTATGTCGATTATATACACAAGACGGTGGACTTCAACTACATATTTGTTGTTGTACCCAATAGATGCGTATGTACCAGGTAATTTGTACTTCTCCGGCGTTTTTTGCGATTTATTTGAATTTACACATACTTATTATCGGATTGTAGTTCAATGAACTATTCTATGATTTGGGTGTGATATGTAGTTATCTTATGTACTAAAGATGTGATTACGTTATGTACTATATATGTATTGTAACACATGTTATTGATGGTTATGTAATAGGTATGAGTACTGTTTTCGTGACATTCTATTACGGTGGTGCTTGGGAGTTGAAGAATAATGTATGGAAATACATTGGTGATGTTACAAGCAAACCTCTTGTTGTAGATGTGTCTTGCACATTTGAGGATTTAAAACATAAGGTTTACACGCAATTTGGGATATGTGAATCCGACTTTGGTGTAAAATTGTCGTACAAGAATCCTTTTAATCCTGCACTCAAGCCGTTTGACGTCACCACAATAGCTGATTTGGAAACATTTCTCCAAATAAATGGTCTGCAGCAATTCATGTGGTGTGCGCCAATGTGTGTGACGACAGTTTGCGTTCATAAGCCTAACAATATTGTGACAGTTGATGAGGTACATATTGTAGAACATAATACGACAGATTGTCTGCAACTTGATTTATGTACATATTCATCCAATATGTCGGTGACAGTCGAAGAAGATCTTACGCCGGGGGACCCACTTACGATAGTGCCTCGTGTAGATACATATGTACCAGATGTGCATGATTATGAGCTTGCGTTGGATAAAATGTATGCTTCAAAGGTAGAGTTAAAGAATGCTTTGTGTTTGCATTCAATATCCGAATGTTCCCAGTATAGGATTGTTAAGTCAAAAATGAAAGTAGTAACAACAAGATGTATTGACGAAGAATGTAAATGGAGGGTTCGCTTCACTAATCTTGGGGGATCAAGTTATTTTACAACAATAAGGTATGTATTCACACACGCATGTTCGCATCACATGAGGAGAGCTGGTAACAGGGGTGCTTCCTATCAAGTAATTGCAAAGAAAGTGATATCAATGTAAGTTGTACATTCTAACTGTAACCTTATCTTCTTGATTGTAAAATGTGTATTAATATGTTTGCCCAATATTTATGTAGGTACGGCAACTCGAAAAAGTTACCTTCTGTTAATTAGATAGTCACTGTTATGAAGAGTTTACATCGAATAGATGCTAGTTATTGGAAGTGTTGGAAAGCACAAGAGGCCGTGAAGGACATGATTAGAGGAACTTCAGAACATAATTATAGCTCCATCCCTGCATATTTGTATATGCTAGAGGAGGTGAACAATGGTACAGTTTCTGCCCTTGTACTAGATGAGGAAAATCATTTCAGATATGTATTTGTTGCGTTTGTACAATCTATCAAAGGCTTTGGTGCAATGCGAAAGGTACAATACTTTTATTCATGATAATATGTAGTAAATTCTAATATATTATGTATTTATAATGTGTACATTTTTTATAAATCTGTAGGTAATCACGGTAGATGGCACACATTTAAGTGGAAAATATGGAGGTGTTTTGCTCGTTGCAACTACGCAAGATGCAAATCACTAAATATATTCCATTTCTTTTGGAATTGTTGATAGTGAGAATGATGCATCATGGGATTTCTTCTTTAATAATTTGTGTCGTATCATTCCGGATAATAAGGAACTTGTGTTTGTTTCTGACCGACATAATTCTATTAAGAAGGACATTGCATCCAACTATCGTTTGGCGTTTCATGGTTTTCGTATTTGGCATCTTAAGGGAAACCTGCGAAAGAGGACAAGATCAAACCGTATACTACAAATGTTTATTGAAGGGGCGAAGAAATGTAGGGAAGCTGACTGCGTTGAACTACTTAGGCAAATATCATTGGTATGTATCGGTATATAATGGATTTATATGTGCATTATTTATAGAATGGGTATACTGATGTTACTAAGTATGTATATCATTTATGTGATATGTAAAATTATGTTACTACATATGTACACGAAAAGCCAAAAGTAGCGGAGTTGCTCATTGAGATGGGTATATCAACGTGGGCTCGTTCGATGTCTCCTGCAAAAAGGTACAACATAATAACTAGTAACAACGCTGAGTGTGTTAACGGCATAATGAAAGAAGGGAGAGAATATCCTGTGTTAGCCATGCTGGATGAAATCAGACAATTCATGTCACGTTGGTTTGCGGAGCGCCGACAAAAATCGCAATCTTGTGTGGATGTTTCCACGCCAAAAGTTGAGGCTATCATTCAAAAAAGGTTTGATGAATCAAGTTCTTACTTTGTGTACACACTTGACGCAGAAAGGATGGAATTTGAGGTAAAAATGGCAAATGAACATGTCATAGTTTGTTTGCAAATGAAAACTTATGCATGCAAAGACTTTGATATATAAGAGATACCATGCATACATGCAGTAGCTGCAGCAAAACATGTAGGTATGAGTCCTTCTTATCTTGTAAGTAAATATTATTCCACAGAATATTGGAGGTCTGGATATGCAGAAGTTATTTACCCCGTGCTGAACAAGTCAGACTGGGATGTACCGGTGTACGTTTCAGATATTGCTTGTGAGCCCCCATTGAAACGTAAGAGGTGTGGAAGGATGCCAAAGTCCAGATTCCGTGCATCGTAGGAACAAGGGTCTAAGAGAAAATGTAGTTGTTGTGGCTATAGTGGACACACTAAGAAGACTTGTGTAAACCAGCCGAAATAGTCAATTCATTTTTTTATTGAAAAGTCTGTAAGCTTGTGAACAAACAGTATTATTTTTAAAATTCAGCATCTTTTCAACAGTACAAATATTGCCTTATTTTTTATATGTACATAAATCATATAAATACTGACTAAAATCGTATACACACATCTTACTTCGTTTACATATATAAGCATAACTTAACGTAAAACTTATAAGGTTATGTCGAACCAAATGTTTACATATTTTATTGAGTTGCCAATTTGTACTGTATACATACAACTACTTCCAACGATCGTATATACAAATCTTAAGTCAAGTACATACAGAAATATATGTACATGATTACATAATTTATATGTATGTGTGTATCCTTATATGTTATGAATATAGCCTATTATTGAGTTTAACCTTAACCTACTGTATTTATGTACATATATACTAAATAAGGTAACAAACTGAACATTCCTACAAGAAATGTAGGGAACATATGTACATGTTTACATATTGCATTGAGATGCCAAATTGTACTGTATACATACAAATACTTCCAAATTTCGTATATACAAATTATAAGTAAAGTACATACAGAAACATATGTACATGATTACATAACTTTGTCGTATGTGTGTAACCTTATATGTTATGAATATAGCCTATTATTGAGTTTAATCTAAAACTACTACATTTATGTACATATATACTAAATAAGGTAACAAACTGAACATTCGAACAATTGCATTGAATATGAAATTGTTCTATACAACCAGGTTTATAATAACTACGGTTCATAATAAAAACAAGTAGTGACATGGATGTTTTGATATTTCGGTTACATAAACCATTACATAATATAATTTTTTTCAAATCTCATTGAACCATTCGCGCCATTCCCTAGTGAACACGAAGTTTGCCAATTTCTCCCTATTTGCTTGAACAGATTCATCGCTTATAGCACTTAAATCTTTGCGTTCAGACGCTAAGTACTGTATGTACTTCAGAGTGAAAATGCAACAGCTTCCCATGTGTTCAACAAGTGCACATAAATATAAAGTATGCAATATTATACTACATAATTGAAGTACAGTACACGTACTCATCAACGTTGATCTTCATACTAGTTTTTCTTATCACCTTGAGTGGCTTCTTGAGTCGATCTCCAAGACGTTTGTGCTTGTCATGTACTCCAAGAAGTTGAGGGAGCATAACAGCCATTGGCTCAAGAAGATTCTGCAGCTTATCATCCTTCGTGTAGTGGATTTGTGGATCATACACATATATGCACCACATACGGAAATCAATTTCAAGTGCAACCCAATGAGATTCTAGGAGGTTGAATGGTGAATATATCACATCAACATCATATAACGGCTTTCTGAACATTTGTGGGTTGTCCCCCGAAATAACATCATGCATGCTTTGATTAAAACTTGGTTTCGTGTCTTTCATGGTATCATGCTTTTCAAAAACCGTACGGTTGTATGCCCTAGACCAAACGGATGAAAGCATAGCAATGTTAGTGAATCGTTGAGGGTTTTCAACAATGCCCTTTCGCATGTTCATAATGATCTCATCAATAGTCCGTGAAAAACAAAATTACGGGGTCAAACATAACTACAAATATTATGTATATATATATATATATATATATATATATATATATATAAGATGTACATATGAACAGTTACATAATGGTCTCAGCAATGGCAGTTACATAATGATCTCAAAAAGAGCAGTTACAAGATGTACATATGAGCACTTACATAATGATCTCAGCAAGAACAGTTACATAATGATCTGAGCAATAACATGTGACAAATAATACTTACGGGAGTCAACATACTTATACATATTCTATGTGCACATGTAAACAATATGTACATATTAGCAGTTACATAATGATCACATCAATATCCAACGGCAAACATAATTACTGGGATCACAATAACTATACATTTTCTGTGTGTAAATGTAAGCAAACTATACATATGCGCAGGTACATATTTGAATAATTCAATATGTATCAAAAATGCTTATATATGTATTGAATATGTGTACATACCTCGTCTTTAATCCAGCCGCTTTGTTTCAGTATGTCCTGTATTGATGCTCTAGATATGTGGGTATGCACTACATTTCTAATTCATAACTACTGAATGAAAATCAAAAAAAATATTTTCTACTTATGTACATAATTACATCATAATTATGTGGAGTTGTACTATATTTTCAATGCACAATTTCTGGTTGCTTTACTGGAAAATTCATTTGCAAATAAACACCAATCATATTTACACATACTTGAAGCGCAAGTGGAAAACCGTCAATGTTGTAGCCACCACTGTTCCTATCTTTTCCAGCCTCACAAGATTGAAGGAACTTCTTAGTCTAGACGAAAGCTAATCTACCCCATGAAAACGAGTTAAAAAGGTCCATATCATTTACCATGTTGATCGTCAACTGGTTGATTTGGGTTTTCCTATCTTTGGCCACAACAACACATTCAATGAAAAGGATAAGGGTCATTCTGTATTTGAATGGGGACTCATTGGGTTCTTTCATGTATATTTCTTCCATATCCTTAGTTGAGCATCGTTCTACACCAACAACAGCTTTCATGTCGACATCGGGTGTTTCATCATATGAATCAAAGAAATCCTCCTCGTAGTTAAGCCCCGTTATTTCTTTAAACTTCTTGATTCCAAACCTTAGCAGTACCTCTTTGACTCCAAACCACATAGAGTGTTGTCTTCTGGTCTGAACCTCCCTCATCAACATAAACTGTATGATCTGGTTTGACATTTTCAGCCGTGTGCTCATTTCAATTATTAGTGCAAATACCCCATTCTTCATTGTTTTGTTGTCGGAATCAGACAGCCCGTCAAGTAATATTGGTATAAGTTGGAGTCGACTAAAGCTGTTAATACGAGCCATTCGAGGGGATTCATTTTTCACCCATCGGTAGGTGAACTGTAAAGGTAAATATAATATGTTGTAATATATTAGTACAATAAACAAAAAATGTATATTATGTAGTCTACAATATTTTGACAAATCTTCAGTTGGGGATTGTCTTCCCTATTCATTGTTGCGACATCTTGGGTGTATGTACCTTTCATTCCCTGTTCATAATTTGACTGATCAGCACATTTGTATGTGTATATGTAATACATATAATGATATACTCACAAATATGTGCTGCCTATTACATATTGAACTACATTACCTGTGTACAATCAACTGTTTTCCAAAACTTGTACATATAATACCAGAATATTTGTATATATGTAAACATATTATATTTTTGCATCAACTTGTGTATATTAGTAATGCATATGATGTCAGTTATATAAATATGTGCTTACTCATGTACTAATCAGTAGATTTTTTTTTTATGAAAAACATATGATTTTAACAACATATAACATGACAGTTACATAAATATGTGCTTACTGATGTGTGTTATGCATATGATGTTTGTCAGTCTCATCCTTGCTTACTAGTACATAATTACAAATAGACCATTACATTTGACTAATTATAGATCTATACATTTATCTAATGAGCTACAATTGATTAACAACTACATAATGAAGACATTTGGATACTTGCTTGGAAGGACCGGTCCCAGAAGTAGGATGTTCTTTCCTCATGTGGGGCTTAATGGCCATTCGCTTTTTTCTTGCCATAGTGTTTGTACTATCAATGAACTAATATGATTAGTTTATTTTGTAACTTATATTGAATGATATATGTACATATTGTAAATACATAATTTGTATGTCTATTACGAGCTATAAACGTAACACATCCATGTATGATATCTCATAAACAACTACAATGATATGTAACAAAAATTATGCTTGTCTATATATTTGGTTAGTATTTTGATTCATAATCAATTTGCATGTTGATATGTATACATATCAAAAATGTATGAAATATCAACTGTCTAAATAATATGTATATATTTGCTATTATTCAATATAATGTAACCGACATGCATCAATAACAATCAACAATTATCCATTTCCACACCAAATTCTAACAAATATCAGGCACATATTAGACATAATTGGTACATACAGCTATAAGTTTGATATAAACATGTATCAGATTTGTGTGTACCATACAAATATAACATGATATGTAGCTTTTTATATATACGAACATTTAACTAAACATGCAACATCGTCAATAAATTTGGAGTCTCATAACCAGATATCTCAAGAACAGATTTGGGCATATACTGAGTAAGTAGATGAAAGAATGAAACAGATGAATATTACTTTGTATTTGCCTAGTTTGATTACATATTTAGAAAGTCATTCTCCATAGAATCAAAAAATTTCCACAGATTACTTTTAATGTTAGCCTACTTCGTTCGTTGGAATAATCCTTAAATTCGTGTTTGATTTGTAATAATCTGGTACATAATCAAATAATAGGTTGCAATAAACTTCATTTCGAACTAAAAAATGTACCTTTTGGTGAGTTGGGGAAGACGATACTCTGAATATGTCTTCAGCGGTCTTCAGCGGTCTTCAATGGTGATATGCGTATACTGAGTGCATATTATCCTTCAATGGAGCATGATATAAACGCTTATAAGTATCGGCTTTACTGGATAAGTAGATGTAAACGAAATGTAAGGGTGAAGACGATACCTTGAAGCGAATATGCTGAGAGCTTCTTGAGAGAAGACTTGGACCTTGAATCGCCAAAAATGGAGAAGAAAGAGTAAAGTTAACCGGAGCTTGGAATACGTAATGATGTGTGTGATTGACGGATGTACTCTCTCTCATAGAGGTTGCAGATGGTGCGATATTCTTGGGTATTTGGTTGCCTTTTTTTATAAAATTCTATTGCTTAATTAAGGCACGTTTTGATTACGGTTTAAATAAACTACTCCCAACTCTCCTAATTTAACTCATCTGTAATTTATTTAATCTTTATTTATTTGGTTAATAATCCTAGGGGCCTAGTTAATCTACACTAATCAAAAAGGGCCCTAATATCACCAATTTTCTCTAATTATTTTTACCCTCCGGTATTGTTTGGAGCAATTGGGAGCTCCAATTAATAAAAATGCAGTTGAAAGAAATGTAGGACATCGGACATGTCCTAGATATGAAATAACATGGAAAGGGAAAACGGCCAAAAGAGTTGCTATTTCATTTCTTAACGGCTAAGAAAGACGGCTTAGGAATACACATTTTCCGAGGCAATTGTGGAATAACTATCCCTACAATATTCAAGATTTATTGTTCCAATTTCGAAAAGTTTGGAGAAGGGGGTTCAACCCGCTATTGGATCGGTTAAAGGATAATTATCGACTTCGCTAAAGGATAATTATCGACTTTACTATAAATAGCGGAAAATCGTTTATTAATTCATTTCCTTTCACGTTTCCTCGTAAAAGCTCTGATTTCTCGCAAACTTCAAACTCATATCTACTCTCCGTTTCTAATCCGATTTCAATTCCGTTTGAGTTTTTGGATTCCTCTCTTCATTCTCTTCATATCGGTACCGAGTTTCTGCATTTCCGAGCAGATGAAGACCTGGTCGAGCATATATGTCACTATGACAGTTCTGTCGCTCAGATTCTGGTGAATTTGATGTTGTATATGCGTAGCCTGCGTCGTTGTGATTCCAAATCTTTTTGCAGATCGTCAATCGGGTTAGTAACGAATAAGTTATGAATTTATTCGTTTTCCGTACTGCGATTTGGCCTAAATCGACCTTAGGCTTTTCAAAATGGATAATTAGAAATTCCATTATGATCATTATATTATTCTGGTGTTTATGGGTTGTTTGTTGATGAAATCTGGTGATAGGTGGGTTTAGAAATGGCTTGTAGGCAAAACGTTATTTTGGTGAAATTTAATTAATTAATTAAAGGTTAATTAATTAAATTAGGATTAAATTTGAGATTGAGGAATACTGATTAGATGCATGCTAGGTGTCAGAATGAGTTGAGGATCATGATGATGTTATGGATATCGGTTATGGCTTTAAGGATTAGTATGTGTACGAGTATGATGAGATGTTATGTTGAGGATATGTCTTAGGCATTTATGAATGTGTTGAGGATCTGAGGTTTAGATTTGAGATATAGGTTGGTTGTGGTTAGTGAGACGAGTCTCCTAACCTTTGCAGTATGTGATTGTGTGTGTCTTGCTATTGCAGGCGTTGATTACTTCCCCAAGGGGAAGCTGTGACGTGGTACAGGTTACGAGTATATCAAGTAAGTCCATAGGACTTACTTAGCGTGCAGTTGTAGATTGTATGATTGTGATGGTTGTGTGTGTTCATATGATTGTGCATTTATAACCTAAACCGGACTAGGATGACCATTCATTACATTTATTTGGCCCAAGTGTATTATAACGGGCGGTAACCGCCGGTCTCCGCCTGCTGGTTAGGAGGAGGTGCCCTGAAGATGATCTCACAGGAGGGGCCTAGTGAAGGTCACCCCCATGCAAAACTCCTCTTTTACGTTGGATGAGACGGGGTTCTTGAGGCTCCTCGTGTTACAAAAGAAGTTGAATTAGTAATGGAATAACGTCATGAAAGATAATAAATGAAAGTGTGTGGCATTGCATGTTTGAGATGTTGATGTGTGGTTGTGCTATTACCTTCATGCTTTTCATTGCTATAGCTAACGGTTTCATACCGTGTTGTAGTGTTCTGCAGGTTAGGAATACTGCAGAGTGAGCCAGATGGTGTGACAAGCCGAAGACTTCTGTACATTAGGATGCGTGGGATGTGGGATCTTTTGTGGTTGTGTTTTATGTTTTTGTTTTATTAATTTCATAAGAAGATAACAATAATCTACGTACGAAGCAAAACACACGATTAAGTGTAGTAATCTTGTCATTCATCGTGTAAATGACTATATCTTATTGAGTATTAGAGCATTATTTCGAAACCCTCTCTAAACCTTGTAATCCTCACACTAGGAAAAGCTAGTGTATACAATTTACAGAGATTTCCAGAGGCATGGGGGAAGTTTACTCATCAGCACTTCCAAATACTAGTTGAATGAATACGAAGTTGAGGAGAGAAAGAAGAATGCCGGAATGGATCAACTTCCTTTGGGACCTCAACAGCCAACTGCTCCAACAACTGCTCCAACTTCTGGTGCCATCCTCAGGCTAATGCCATTACAAAAATAACTAGTTAGCTGCAAATAAATATCACTCAATAAACTCACTGTTCCAGCTGTCGATTTGGATGACAGCCCAAAATCACAAACCTACACCATCCAGAAAGTTCAACTTACACTTATAGCATGTTAACAACACAAATTTTCTCAACCCAAGTCTTTTATTTTAATCCAGTAACATCTCTTAACAATATAAATTGAAAAAATTTAAAACGAAATTTTTTAAAAATGTTTAAATATCCAAAATTCCTTCAGAAATTAAATTATAAATTTTAAAAATCAAAAATTTTTAAATATTTTTTTTAAATTATTCAACAAAGTAGTTAATAAATTTTGTTAAAATATCAGATTTTTAAATTATAAAAAAGAGCTAGTTCATTTTTATTTAATTTTTAAAGTTGTATTTAAAAGCAAACTAGATAGTTGATCTAAACCAAATGATTTATAGATTTAAATATATCATTTTATCTACTATTATATTTTTCGAAATTTTGAAGAAAAAATTGAAAAAAAAATCTAATATTAATTTGTTTATTAGGAACTTTACAAAAACTAATTTTGAAATTTGTTCAGTGATTTTTTTTGACCTTGGTAATTATTAATACTAAATTTAACTATTAGACTTTTGCTATGTGATCTAATCAAAACTAGTTCATACCTTGGGGTACATTTATATATTTGATGGTTTTTTGAATAAAATGTCATCAACTTGTGTACCTAAAAACTAATGATACATTTATAAAAAAATTTTAATTAAAAATTTTAATTTATCACTAACAAAAGTTTTTGTAAAGGAAAAAAAAATATATAATTTTAACTTACAAAATCTTAAATTTCGATCTTTCAGTGTTGTGAAAAATATTTGTAAAAAAATCAAAATTATTAAAAAATGGTTTATAAACTCTTTTTTTTTTTAAATGAATCAAATTTTTTTAAAAAAAATAGTAAATATATTTGAAAACACACAAAAAAAAAATTGATTTGTTTTACAAAACTTGTACAACGTTTTTTTAGTAACAATATATATTTGACAATTATCTATTTTTAAAAAAAATTTAAAAAACCAATAAATTTTTTTAAACCTCTTATTAGTATGCAGTGAAAAACATTTTGATTATAAAGTATTTATATAAAAATTTGATTCCAAAAAAGGTGATCTTTAGTAAAATATTTAATCCGAGAAAAATGTGTGGGCATCACGTCGGTATTAGTGTAGTGCACTTTAGTAATATATACAGAGTATAGATTTTATATTTTTTTGATAAAATGTACAGGAGAAGTCTAGAACGTGATATACTTAACTTATTTTGGATTAATTTTTTAAAAGATTAGTTAAAAAAAAAGTTTTATTTAGATCTTGTTTTGATAAAACGTATAGGAGAAGCTTAGAATGTGATATACTTAACTTATTTTGGATTGATTTTTTAAAAGATTAGTTTAAAAAAATATTTTTTTAAGATTTTGTTTTAGTAAAAAAAGATTTATTGACTTAATTTGTGATTTAGTAAAAGATTTAATCCGAAAAAAATTGTGGGTGCGCCACGTCAACATTAGTGTAGTGTACTTTAGTAGTATATATAGATATATAGATAGAGATAGAGATATTATAGATTAGTATATTTTGTTAGATTTTGATATTTTTAATTTGATAAAACGTATCGGAGAAGTCTCAAACATGATATACTTAACTTTTTGGATTAATTTTTTTAAAAATTAGTTAAAAAAAAAGATTTGTTTAAGATTTTATCTTAGTAAAAACAAAATTATTGGCTTAATTCTTGATTTGATAAAAGATTTTATCTTGGAATTACTGTTCATCATACCTTTACAGTCCAGTTTTTGTCCTCAAGCAGATTAGGCGACTTCAAATCACGATGTACGATTGTTGGTGTGCTAGTATGTAAGCAATTCATACCCCTTGCATGCACAAGAAGAGATCTTGTTGCATGTGCAGAAAATTGACAGGAAACAAAGCTGAAAAAATTAGCAACTTTCTACCACGTCGAGTGCCATCCTCAATCTACGCTTCTCATCATTTTGACAATTAGGGCGATGGATAATCCTATATAGACTTCCTCTGCAGAAAGAACAGACTATGCAAGTTACATCTCTTTCATCAACAAGACGGAAAAAACTGATCAGCTCAACCCTGACTAACACCAATCAGCATAAAATTCTAGTATCAACATTGTAACTAACATAGCACACAAATTTATATTTGAACATATATACACTCTTATACAATCCCAAATATTGATGCTCATAATCTAGGTTGGAATTGCTTGTTTTGAAACTAGCCACAGTAAGGTTTCTGGTACAAAATAGTGAAAATACACGTTCAGCAATCTCTACTGTGAATGTATAACAATAAGGAAGAGAAGCAGTCATTTGAATGCCTTGCCCAAAAGAAACTACCATACAAGAAAATACCATACAAGAAACTGATATAAAAATGACTAGACACCAGCAGTAGAAAATACCATACAAGAAACTGAGGGAAAGGCACATATAGCATGAGTCAGTGAGAAACAGAAAGAAGATACATATTAGGATTATAATCCGGTGACAAGTTTACAATGAAGGGATACTTTGTAAGAAATTTCAGAGCAGAAAAATAGACAAAACACATCCACAACAAAGACATACCTTGGAAGATATTCTGAAATTATAGAGAGATTAGGAGGGCGAGTAACAGCACAACATAATTTGGATGCTGCAGTCTCCGCATGATGCCCACCTATAATTCAAAATAACACTTATTATGTAAAACTTACATCATCATTCATTTTTTGTATATCAAAGATTAGTTTGGTTGATCTATCAGTTTCTTTTTCTCTGCAAAACCACAAATCCAATAAAACATGTCACTATGTTCACTTATCAAACAAGAGTTTATCTAAATAGTTAGTAATCTTTTTCCAATCATTTATGTATGACCTTTATGCTTACAGAAAATATTACAAATACCAAATTATAAAGAAAATAATATAAATTGCCTCTTCAATGTCTTCGTATATGCTGTATTACTTTAGCATTACAAAAGATCAACCTTACTTTTCTTCTAAATTCAGACATATAAAAAACAATCAACATGTAGAATTTACGCCCATTTATCAAACAAAAGTTCACTTACAGTTATTGTCTATTTTATCATTTTATGTCAATCAAATTTGATGATCTATGTGCATGACCATTTGGTTGAAGACAACTTTAAAGATGAATAATATGAATGGTCTCTTCTATGTGCTCATATATGCGGCATTACTTTAGCATTACAAAAGATGAAGCTTAGTTCTCTTTTTAAATTCAGCTAAGGCAGCACCTGAAAAATACTGGTCTCACAGCAACCTCCTGCAGTGGAGATGTATCAAGATATCAGGCTGCATACCATTATAGCACAAGAAGGATAATGTGAGTATGGCTGAAAGCCAATGCATCCAACAAAATCCATACTGTAAGAGAAAAGACCTACCAACAGAAAGTCAAGAATAGAATTACAAGCATAGTTGTTAAATCTAGTCAACCTGTGCCTAAACTCAACATCATTTTACTTTACATGACCGGAAAAATGAAACTTGTAGCTAAGATTTAAATATTTTCTAGTCAAATTTCTCGTAAATTACATGGATAAAACTCACCGTTCCATTCCAATCAGCGCGGTACACTTCCCCATATGAACCCGTAAAATAAAGGAAAATATAAATGAAGTGGATCACTAAGAATCATTTGTCAAAGTAAGCTGATATCAAATAAATAACTAAAATGGATCATTTTAATAGTTCATTTTCCTTTTCACCTATGTCATGTATAAAACCAAATAGGTTAATCAAGAGGGCAACACGAAAGAAATTACATCAAGTCACACTTACAATTAGGTCCACAGCATTACACATTTCTAATTTCGGTCCTAAACGAGAAGTGGGAAATTCTGGAGAGAGGATGACGAAAAGCAGACCAGAAAGTGACAAAACTATATTTTAGCAACAACTTATTACCTATGTCGATCCTTTCACCAATGATAAGGTCTTCCCATGGAATTTCACATTCCGCCACATCATCCAGAACTGGATCAGCTGAACTAGCACATAGATTTCTCGCATAGCTACGGTTTCCCCCGTTATCAGGAAGTATGATGATCATGTACACTAACACCATTATTTAGTGCAGAATTTTCTGCAGATGATGTCCCTACGCTACTTAGGTATCCATCGTCCTGAATATTCTTCCTAGAATCAATTAAGGGAAGCTTGCTACTTCCACTCCTGCTCGGTTTAGCTACTGAAGCAACATCTTCAGAGTTCCTAGGATTCTTATAAATAGGAAGGACATACACATCTCATCAGTTCCCTTAAAAGTATTAGGATAGATATTTTCTGACAGCGACTGAGAAGATGCTGATGATGATTTATTGCAATTATCCACATCATCTTTTCCACGGAATAAGCCATGAACAAAATCCTGATCTTTTTTCTTGGGGGGCTCATTGATGATGGCCTGATGGTACCATAATACTGGCAGGAGAGGCCTACTTGACACTGGATAATTTCTCTGCCTTAGAGATTCATCAACTCTATATTCTTGGGTATTGCTTTGAACTAACCTACCAGCTCCTCGAATCTGGAATAGGTTAAGATCAGCAAAAAGATTTCTTGACTCATCCATGCTGTTTTGCTCATATGGTACTACATTAACATTCATCCTCGAACCATCACCACCTTCAAGAGCTCCACGATTTGCTTTGTGTAAAGAAGCCCTGACAGCTGATGTAGAAGGAAAATCAATCTGATTCGGAGAGGTTGATTTAATAGAGATTCTAGAAGGGCCAACAGCAGTGTCATGCCTTGCACTTGAGGATGAAGTTTCTACCATTTCAGTCCCCAACTTCCTGCCTAACTGCATATGGATTTCAGCAGTAACCATACTGGTGCCAGGGTTACTGCCCGTCATCTGTATTGGTTTAGGATAAGTGATAACACGATTTATGACATTAGTTAAGACATTCATTTAGATAGTTTTTCCGCTCATTCATGCATGGTTTCCACTAGTTCGTGACGATTTGCACTTAATTCATGTATGTTGTCGAGATAGACGTCTACACGGACTTTTGCATGTTTTGTAGGTATTTTGGGAGCTTTTGGAGCTTAATCGATACATTCGAGGATCGTTCCTCGTGATGACACACTTCCGGACCCATTGGGAAGCAAGTTATGAGCAAAGGAGAACACATGGGACCTTGTTGGTGCATGCCTTGCACCAAATTGTGGCTTGATGATCCATAGAAGTCTGAATCACCAAAACCACGACCACTGGGACTTCCACGGGCGTGGAAATAGGCCGTGGTTCTCCCAGCACAGTTGCGACAGCTGTCCCACGATCTCCATAACCGACCCTTGCCCTTGATGGTGTATAAAATGTGGTCCTGCAGGCTGTTGAGGGCAGACCCCATCATTCCATTCTCTCCCACACTCTCAACAACACATATTCTCTCATTGGAAGATTGGATTGGAGATATTCTTGGAGGAGAAGAAAGGCTTCCATTGGAGAAGAAGAGAAGAACACACCATTCTTTGTTTTTCATAGTTTTTAGAGAGATTTTGGAGCAACTTGTTGGAAACGTTTGCAAGGGTTTGTAAGGAACGATTTGAACCTTCTTTTAAAGGGTTGTAAGTCTTACTTAAACTCATTTTCAGCTTGGATTTCTTTGTTCTACTTGTTCATCTCTATTTCACTTCATTTACTTGTCATGGAAGCCTTGATTGTATGCTTGATGAGTTTGAATGTTATGATGCACGTTGTTGGCTAAATAGATGCGATTCTAGGGTAAGGGAAAGATGGTTATGGCTTGGACTATGATAGAATGGACTTAGATGTACCTTTGGATGAATTGTTTGCTCGAACCTAGCTATTGTTGCAAATCACGGTCTGATCTTATTAGTCCACGGCCGTGGAAAGGGATGAACTGCCCGTGAATTTGACTGACTTGCTTGTTTTGATGAATCTAAGAGCTAGAATGTTAGATTGTTGAAACCCTAGTGTTTATTAAGCTTAATCTAGCCTAGGGTGACCTAATGCTAGCAATTTAAGTGAGGAAAGAGACTTACTTGGTGATTTCCGATCTTAAGTACCAAAGATGATGAACTCTAGGTAGTAGTGAGCCTCATAAGGCGCTATTGGATCGAGTGTGCTAGGATCGAAGTTTAGGACTTACCTTCCTGAGACTTACCCGGTAAGGAGAGGTTAGATCCCTAGATAGCAATCCGGTTTGTGCAGATTTCTCAACCCTAGGCTCCTAGTGACTTACCCGGTATTAGGATCTTAGTTGCAGGGTTAGTGGATCATGAGACCTACCCGGTGATTGGTTCCATTTGAGAAACACCCTTTCCCAACATACCATAGTTGATCCAAGGAATGACTAGATAGCTTGAGTCCTATGCCATAACCGGAATTTCTAACCCCTAGAATCCGCTTTTCTCTCTTGATTACTATCTCGTGTTTGTGTTTGTTTATTTGCCTCGCTAGCTTAGTTATTTGTTAAATCTTGCATGATTTGTGATCTTTGATTGATCACCACAAAACCAATCCAAAAACAATGAGATTTTCATTTCTTTATTTCTTTCTCCTTTCTTAGCCTAGATCAACACTATCCTTAGTCACTATTGATTCAATTTCACCTTAGTCTTTGTGTTCGACCTCAGAATACTATCCTTACTACAAAACGACTCATACACTATGGGTTCGCTAGGAGTTAGGAAAAATATATCGAGTTATAAATTTAAGACTTTTGCGTGTCACAATCTTAGCGTAACAAGTTTTTGGCGTCGTTACCGGGGACTAGGTCTAGATTGAGTCATTTTTGTGATTGATTATAGTGTAGGTCTTTCTTGTTGCTTTTGATCTCGTTTGGTTTGTGTCTTTGCATTTTCAGGACATCTCTCACTCTTTAGGTGTATGCGAAGATCTCGTGGCAAGGATTTAGCTCCATTCGATCCCGAACCAGAGAAAACCCTTAAAGCTAGATCTAAGAGCATTAGAAAGGAGAAATAGATGGCCGCAAGAGATATTCAAGCTGAGTTTGATGAGGCTTTAGAACCATTAGGTTAAGAGATGAGCTCTTGAAGAATGAAAAGAGACTTGCCAATGAGAGGCAAGAAGCAACTAGGAGGGAGATTGAAGAGATTAGGCAAGCTCTTGTGCAAAGAGAGCTTAATCGTCAACAACCTCCACCTCAACCACAACCGCAGCCGGCGGTCAATATTCGGGTTGTGCCCATTGCTATTGAGGAACCACAAACGTTAGGGCAACGTATGGATCCGGCTCAAAGAGCACACCGTCCAGGTGTGAACATAGGAGATCCCGCAGCCCATGATTACGAGCTCCGCCCTCAAGTTCTACAAATGATCCGGCATAATCAATTTGGAGGGATGGAAGGAGAGTCTCCTCATCAACACTTGATGAACTATGAGATCTTGATGGAGACTCTAAGGCCGCCTAGGTTGGAGAACAATAACCATAAGCTTAGGGCTTTTTCCTTCTCACTTAAGGATAAAGCCTTGGCTTGGTACCAATCGATTCCTCTAGGGCGTGTGAGTACTTGGGAGGAAATGACTACCAAGTTCTTGACTAAGTTCTTCCCACCTTTCAAGACTACCGAGCTAAGAGGGAAGATCAATGCCTTCGTGATGAAGGATAGAGAGAGCTTATTCAAGTCTTAGGAGAGGTTCAAAGACCATCTCCTAGATTGTCCACACCATGGTATACCGAAAATAGAGCTTTTGGAGATCTACTTCAAGGGACTTGATGAAGATAGCCAATTTAAGCTTCAATCTCTTTCCGGTGCGACTTTCATGGAAAAGAACGTGGATGAAGCTTGGGAGTTTGTAAAGAAACAAGCTTTGGTGATAGAGAAGTACTCTCATAGGAAGAGTGATGGGAGGAAACCGGGAGCATATGAAGTAAGTGAAGTCACCATGAGCAACTTCAAGCTTGATGCAATCAACAATGAGCTTAAGTCTTTGAGGGAGTTGTGTGCTACAACTTTGAAGAGTCAATCAAGCCCTCAAGTGCAAGTGCAAGCAAACTTGTCTTCCAAGGAGAAAGATGTGAATTACATGGGAAGGGGAAACTACAACAACTATCAAGGCCCAAGGAACTTCAACAACAACCGGCAATTCAACAATTACCGGCCTAACCACAACCATCCCGGATTTTTCTATTCTAACCCGGATGGAGCCTTGAACCCTCCCGCTTCCACAAGCGCAGCTCCACCACCTAAGGCTTCACAAGAGCCTCCACCCATATTTACTCAACCTCCAAAGGATAGGACCGAGATGATGTTTGAGCAATTGCTTGGAAGGTTGAGTTGTAACACCCCGATTCCGCGGGACTCGGGATGCTACGGGCGGAGACCTCACAATGGGTCCCAACCCTTAGCCTGACAACAATTTCACTAGATCTTACAACAAGACACAAATAAAGGCAAAACCGAAATTCATTTTAATGCAATGATATGAACCCAAAAGAAAACAACGAAAGACTTCAGCCGAGATACAACGCTAAAGGCAACCTCCATACACGCGATATACATAATACCCTAAACAATACATAAAAACAACCCCCAAAACCCATCCTAAAATGTACGGACCCCGGCTGCCCACTCTTCCGGATCTCTCGGCCGCGTCCCTAACCTGCAAGGCAACTACAACAATATCGGTATAAAACCGTTAGCTAGCATTCAAGGCATTAGAATCATGGTATTGGCACACACACACACACATAAGACCTCATAAACACACAACATGTTCCAAAACACACAATCCGGTTTATTATCTTTTTATTATTAGGTCATATCCCGTTCTAATTCAACTTCTTTTGTGACACGAGAATCTTAAAGATCTCGCCCTTGTCCCCTTTCACCATACGGGTTTGTACTTGATGCGGATCAGCATCACCCGATGGACTGGTCGCAAGGCACCTCCCAGTCATCCCCATTTTGGACTA
Source organism: Fagopyrum homotropicum (assembly GCA_033239125.1). NCBI lineage: Eukaryota > Viridiplantae > Streptophyta > Magnoliopsida > Caryophyllales > Polygonaceae > Fagopyrum > Fagopyrum homotropicum. Next base: position 89,269,606 of record BSWB01000006.1, read on the forward strand.
GACAAGCGGTCACCGCCCGTTATCATACACTTGGGCCAAATATAAACATATAAAGTCGGTGGTCCTATTACCGGTTTAGATGTTATAACATAAGAAATAAACACACACATAAACAATAAACACACACCACCAAACACGCATTGAAACTAATACAGAGAATACGAGCTAAGTAAGTCCGAAAACTTACCTGTACCAAAGCTAAACCCGCTAAATCCCGTACTCGATTTCCCGCAAGAATGTAACTCAACGCCTGATCAGACAAGGCACACAATCAATGTCTAACCAACAAGCTAGAAGCTCTCGGGCTTATAGTCTCCCAAGCCTATACGAGGTCACAACCCTAGCATGCTAGGTCCAACTCCTAATCTAAAAGATCATCCTATGATCGTACCAAAAGCTCACAATACACATAAACCATTCAACAACCATATACGGTTCAAGGCCACTACTTGGCATTCTCTCTAAGTTATGCTAGGTCCAACCTAGCATGATACTAATACTAATCATAACTAGATCGAGAAAGGTACTCACACGAGGTTGAAGACGGAAGATGATCTACGAATGTCGAATGCGGATTCGTTAGGCCTTTATCGGGGTCGTTTCTGAACCTAACACCAAAACCAAACAAGTTTAGCTCATACGCTAAACTTGAACGGACTCTATATATTATAAATAAATCTAAGGAAACCCCGTTTTCAAAAGCCAGCGTTAAAACTCGTTAAACCCTTCCAGGCGAAAATATGAAATTAAACCACTTGGTCGTAAACCCGAAATTACAACTTGAACCATAAACCGAATATAAAATCCGTAATATTTTTTTTGGGCAATCTAAACAACATCATAAACCCAATGGTAAAACTCGTTCTCAAAGTCAACGATAAACAAAACCGTTCAACCATTTTCCGGCAAAATATACAATCTTGTAAAAATGTGAGTTATAAACCGTAAATAAAACTTTGGGCCATAATCCAAAATTTATTCAACAAAGGGCTCAATTGCTAATTAAAATGTGAAAACTGGGTTACAAACTATAATAATAAATATGGCCAATTTATGTAATTAACTTTCTGTAGTGGCATAAGTGTAAACTTCCAAAACTGTGGGTCAAAACTACAATATAAACATATGGGGCACAATCTGTAATTATAATAAAAGAGAGGGGGCCCGATTTAATTAACCCTTAAGGGTTTTAAACCCAAATCAGCACTTGCTAGGGAAGGAGGGCATCGATGGCGGCGGACGGCAGGGCAAGCAACTCAAGGAGGTGGCCTGCGGCGTCGATCCGACCGGGAGAAGGAGCGGCGGCTTAAGTTCCGGCGGCGACAGAGGCACGAACGTTGGGCTCCCTCATCGGTAGCACTGGCGGTGTTCCAGTCCGATTCCGGAGGTGAGTGAAGCGAGGATGGCGATGTGGAAGGCGGTTGACCTCCATCTCAGGCGACAGTGGCGGCGGCCTAGATGGCACCCCTCTCCAGTAGTTGCAGTGGCGTTTCTCGATGAAGCGTTTCTCCCTGGCGGCTGTGGTTGCGCTCCTCTGTTTCCTTAATCCAAGTTCGATGGTGGAGGCAGGGGAGGGTCGGCTTTGTTCCTAGCGGCGTCGAGGGCAACGCAGGGCTGCCAGGTGCCGGAGAGAGATAGGAGACGAGGAGGGTGAGGTTGGACAGATGAGTGCGAAGAGGGGAGTGTAGAGACAGACAGATGTAGAGGAGAGGAAGGGATGGTGAGGGAAGAGAGCAAGAGCAGGGCGTGATGGAGAGAGTGTGTGGGGCTGGGGTGTTCACGTGAGAGAGGGAAGGCAATAGGGGTGGCGAAGGGTTGGGGTGGTTGAGCGAAGGGTCGGAAGTGATCTAATCAGCTGCACTGCTCAGGCCTGACTGTGCGGCCAACAGGGAGAACGAGGGGTCGTTCATCCCAACTGACAAGGAGGGAAGAAAAAGAAGAAAAGAAATAGAGTAGGAGGAATAAAGTGCAATAAAATGACTCGATCGAATGCGTTTGGAACGGGATTTCGAATCGGCAACATTTCCGACTTTTCCGACACGAAAGTACCGGAAATATATATATACATATGGATCAAATATTTGGTAAATCCGTAAAATATATTTTGTGACATAGGTATCAATCTCTTAAATAAATAACGAGATTTAAAAAAAAATAATTAAAATACCATTAATATATTAATAAATACATATACTCGTAAAAATTAAATTTTACGAGTTAAAATACTCGTGAAACATACTCAATGTATTAAAAATATCGTTAACATCCGGAAAGATAAATAACGTAAACGCGCCTCAAAATTGGGGCGTTACATCAGATCCCCTAAAAACAAGTTTCGTCCCGAAACTTGCCATACACCGAACTTCTCGGACCCTAAGGCCGAGGTATAAACTCACAAGTAAACACGCCTATTCAGACCCCCATCGCAATATATATTATCCTCAACCAAGGGGAGAACTAGGTCTAACCTAATGATTCTATCGATGCTACTAACTCAGCGTAACTTCAACTAAAGATATTATCCTCCGACTTCCTATTAGCCTCATTGGTTCTATGACGCCACTAACTCATCATGACCGGCAAAACTTCTTGAGTCGTACCTATACTTCTCAGAATGATACACATGAAACACCGGGTGAACATCCTCTACTCTCGGCGACCCCGCCAACCGGTAAACCATTTTCCTAACTTGCGCTTAAGATCTCAAAAAGGTCCAATATATCGGAACTCAACTTCCTTCTCGGGTCTTTCTCAATGCAGCATTTCCATTAGGTTTCTCTTTGATGTCTCTATCAAAGAAGATCAAACTTCCAATTTACACCATTAGCTTTGGTTCTTGCCCAACCAAACTTCGATGTTACGTTTCCTCAAAATTGTTGTGGCAATTCCAAGTAACGAAGGAAGTACCTTACTTCGCACCGCTTCTACTAACGATACCAGTATGTTATTACTTTTACATCACTCCTCAATACCCAATCAAGACTTTGTCTTGGAGAATCACATGTCCACTTCAAACCCATAATACCTCAAGGTAAATCGAAACAGTTGCACCAATAAATCTCCTCTTAACTCTCAAAACTCCGTTGTTAATTTTCTTCCCACTCAATACTTCATGTCATCCGGAGTAGATTAGCCATCGATGGTGTTACTCGGAGAATCTCTCACAAATCCGGTAATGACTAGCAAATTCAAGAAAGCTTGTAACCTCTTTCATATCTTTCAGGGTTTGTCATCCCGAGACTCCATGGCATACATCTTCTCTCTTTCTCAAGAGTAGACCCAAAACATCTTAATCCGGGCATCAGTCAGCCCATATGGAATAGCTACAACTCTTAGTGACTCTGATTGGTCCAAAATGCCGTAATTGCAATATCTCAATCTCGAATTCTCAAACGGTGACAATCAAGTTCTTAACTTAATCTTATAAGAGACTACCAGCCCTTGCAACTGATCGAGTGGATCACCCATTCGTTGTAAGGGGTAATTGTCCTTCATTGTCATCTTGCACAACTTATATAAATCGAAGTATAAACGGAGATAACCATCTCTCTCCTCGCAAATTGGTGTCCTCTATAATAACTTCAAATCAAGAATTCAAGATATATCTAAACATGAACTTCAAATCAAGAGTTCCAGATATATTTTAACGTGCACTTCAAATCAAAAATTCAAGATATGCTTTCAATAACAACTCGAAATCAAGCTTAATGGTAAAACCCAACTACTGCCACATTCGAATCCGTTCTATCTCGGGTTCCATCTTTTCTCTACTCATCTCATCTCGCAATGACCGACACAACCTAGTCCTAACACTTGACAAGTGGTCCACCCCGATCTACTGGGGTGACGTTCTTCAGCCAGTGTATTGCTCCTTTTGTAGCTACTATGTTCATCTTCCTCTTTCAAAGATCCTTCATCTACAGAACTCGAGAGACTTGCTCAAATTTTCCGACTCTTGAAGCCTTGGTTAAGCAATACTTCAGCTTAATCCCTCTTCTCACTTCAAAGGAATGGCGATAGTAACATCTTTTGATCTCGCGCATGTGTTCAGTCACAAAGGTCTTAACTACAAGACTCAAGCATGTCATATAATAACTCGATACAATCTTCTTCGCTTCTTCGGACATCCCAGCATATGGGAGGAACTCCTCCTATTGTACATCAGCTCTCACCACAAACATTCTTTCTTCAAGTAGGCAGGATTTTACACTTCATTTTCTTATGTCACGCCAAACCGACCATAGAGGCTCTAACCTTAACCTTTCATGTACTCCTTGTACATCTCATGTCAACAACAAACTTTAAAACTTCGGTATTCTCTTACTCTTGTTGGTCACCTTATACATCTCTAGGGATTCCATGAACAATCTCACAACCGTACTAGTACGCCTTTAGGCGAAGTTTCCCGATCACAATCACCGAAAGATCAACTCATTGCTCCACTCAGCACTAACATCATAACTCTAAGCTTGCAACGTTGCCTTAATCTAGGTCCTCCCTTTCACGCCATAACCACCGGGGTTCTTTTGTGTGAGTTTGAAACATCTGACTCGGCTTTTACTCGCAAAACCATACCATCCATTCCATTAGAACAGGCATACTGTGCATCCTCTTATTATACTCCCGTTTATGTACCACCTCCATGAAACCTTACCTTCTTCTTGATTCACTACTTCCGCTTTACCGTTGTCAACTTTAAAACCTCTAATTCGTGTCGTTCTCCCCTATGCCAACTCCATGATCTACAAATGTCGCAATAGGTAATCAAAATCCCTCTATAAGAAGTCCGCTAGAGTTACTCGCTTGAACTCATACAACATTATTTGATTTAAGACAAATGCACTTTCGTGCTTCCTTACCATTGACATTGATCCACCGCAAATACTTTAAGAACTTGTTACCGATCCTCTATATTCCCATAGTCTGGGTTACTCCTCCCATCTACACTCATCAATGGGTAACCCACACCTGCGCGTACTCGGTTGTCACTGATTAACTTGTAACTGACCTCCTTCAATATCAATGACTTACCATTCTTCTTACACTTCCCATGTTACAACTCTTATGGAGGCTACCCTCCTCGGGGTACTCTACCTTAATGTCCATTAGCTCATTTTACTCTACTTCAAACTCCGTTAGCTCCTATTACATTCCTCTCTTCCTTCCCCTTCCTTAAGATAACTATACCTCCCTAGTGTTATACGATCCAACTTCATAGTCTTAATTGTTCTTCATAATATCTTGTAAGTGCATCTTTCCAGCATCTCTATCGTTAGTAACAACTCGCCCTTCTCTCGATCGGTATCCTTCATCTTCCGATAAAGCTCCTTATTGCATCTTTCATCTTTTGAAGACCATCACCCACACGCACTTTCTCCTTCTTAGCATTGCTTAGGCTCATCACCATGACGGAAAACAATTGACTCCACAAGGTAATTCTACTATGTGGACTTCCATCACGTGGTCTTCCTCGTAATTCTCGTATTTCTGAAGAAGTTTCCTACTTAGGCTCTCGTAAAACCGTCACTTCACTTTCTAGTTCCTCTGTAAGCTTAAATTACATATTTCTTAAATCCTCGTAATAATTCGACCACACTTCACTTCCTGGCTCCCATGCTTAGGAGCACTTAGGATAACTTCGCGTCTTAATGCAATGCCACTTTCACCCTTGCTAGAATGTACTCCTCTTCTCGATATGCATCTTTGCGTTATCGGCACGCCACTTGGAAGAATCTTAAGTTCGTTGTCTCGACTTCACTTCATTGTTACTCGTCATCGCTTTCTCGGCACCACTCTCACAACTTCAGATCGCTTCCCTATTTGTATAGCTTCCATCTCGGTTTTGCTTATGTTGACTCGAGGTTCTCTTCTCTATGTTTGTCCTTGCGTTTAACGTCATATCTAGTCTTCATATGGCTGCTTAGTCGCTCTCTAAGGAGTTTCAGAAATCACCGGGGTGCTCACTAAAATGTGATGTTCAACTCGATACTTGAGCATATTCGTCTTCGTGTTGACACTATCCTAAGCCAAAAGGCGTCGTCCAAGGCGATGATATCATAATAGCATCTCAACTAAAAGGTCTTATATCTTCATATGCTACTATATATAATAAGAATACTTATACATAATTATATAAGTCCTAAGTCCATATCACTACCAACATAACACGTCCAGCATTCCATCAACAATTTAAGGTCCCAAAACATATAACCGTCCACATATATAACTATACACATATATCCAGTTCATCATGCAACATACAATCACAAAGATACACATCAATTCTATCATGCATAACTACAAATCTCATATCCATATCTATATATACATATATATATACATATCAAAATCTAATAAGCTAAGCTGCCGAGATCTGTGGAAGGAGTGGTGGTCCGTACATTCTACCCCGACTCATGCATGTGATTTTGAAAACGAAAACTCAGAACCCGTGGGGTTCTGTTTATTCCTTATTCGGCCTTTATAAGATTGCGAGTGCCATTGTTGTCAACTTCGGGCTCTGATACCACTTTTGTAACACCCCGATTCCGCGGGACTCGGGATGCTACGGGTGGAGACCTCACAATGGGTCCCAACCCTTAGCCTGACAACAATTTCACTGGATCTTACAACAAGACACAAATAAAGGCAAAACCGAAATTCATTTTAATGCAATGATATGAACCCAAAAGAAAACAACGAAAGACTTCAGCCGAGATACAACGCTAGAGGCAACCTCCATACACGCGATATACATAATACCCTAAACAATACATAAAAACAACCCCCAAAACCCATCCTAAAATGTACGGACCCCGGCTGCCCACTCTTCCGGATCTCTCGGCCGCGTCCCTAACCTGCAAGGCAACTACAACAATATCGGTATAAAACCGTTAGCTAGCATTCAAGGCATTAGAATCATGGTATTGGCACACACACACACACATAAGACCTCATAAACACACAACATGTTCCAAAACACACAATCCGGTTTATTATCTTTTTATTATTAGGTCATATCCCGTTCTAATTCAACTTCTTTTGTGACACGAGAATCTTAAAGATCTCGCCCTTGTCCCCTTTCACCATACGGGTTTGTACTTGATGCGGATCAGCATCACCCGATGGACTGGTCGCAAGGCACCTCCCAGTCATCCCCATTTTGGACTGGACAAGCGGTCACCGCCCGTTATCATACACTTGGGCCAAATATAAACATATAAAGTCGGTGGTCCTATTACCGGTTTAGATGTTATAACATAAGAAATAAACACACACATAAACAATAAACACACACCACCAAACACGCATTGAAACTAATACAGAGAATACGAGCTAAGTAAGTCCGAAAACTTACCTGTACCAAAGCTAAACCCGCTAAATCCCGTACTCGATTTCCCGCAAGAATGTAACTCAACGCCTGATCAGACAAGGCACACAATCAATGTCTAACCAACAAGCTAGAAGCTCTCGGGCTTATAGTCTCCCAAGCCTATACGAGGTCACAACCCTAGCATGCTAGGTCCAACTCCTAATCTAAAAGATCATCCTATGATCGTACCAAAAGCTCACAATACACATAAACCATTCAACAACCATATACGGTTCAAGGCCACTACTTGGCATTCTCTCTAAGTTATGCTAGGTCCAACCTAGCATGATACTAATACTAATCATAACTAGATCGAGAAAGGTACTCACACGAGGTTGAAGACGGAAGATGATCTACGAATGTCGAATGCGGATTCGTTAGGCCTTTATCGGGGTCGTTTCTGAACCTAACACCAAAACCAAACAAGTTTAGCTCATACGCTAAACTTGAACGGACTCTATATATTATAAATAAATCTAAGGAAACCCCGTTTTCAAAAGCCAGCGTTAAAACTCGTTAAACCCTTCCAGGCGAAAATATGAAATTAAACCACTTGGTCGTAAACCCGAAATTACAACTTGAACCATAAACCGAATATAAAATCCGTAATATTTTTTTTGGGCAATCTAAACAACATCATAAACCCAATGGTAAAACTCGTTCTCAAAGTCAACGATAAACAAAACCGTTCAACCATTTTCCGGCAAAATATACAATCTTGTAAAAATGTGAGTTATAAACCGTAAATAAAACTTTGGGCCATAATCCAAAATTTATTCAACAAAGGGCTCAATTGCTAATTAAAATGTGAAAACTGGGTTACAAACTGTAATAATAAATATGGCCAATTTATGTAATTAACTTTCTGTAGTGGCATAAGTGTAAACTTCCAAAACTGTGGGTCAAAACTGCAATATAAACATATGGGGCACAATCTGTAATTATAATAAAAGAGAGGGGGCCCGATTTAATTAACCCTTAAGGGTTTTAAACCCAAATCAGCACTTGCTAGGGAAGGAGGGCATCGATGGCGGCGGACGGCAGGGCAAGCAACTCAAGGAGGTGGCCTGCGGCGTCGATCCGACCGGGAGAAGGAGCGGCGGCTTAAGTTCCGGCGGCGACAGAGGCACGAACGTTGGGCTCCCTCATCGGTAGCACTGGCGGTGTTCCAGTCCGATTCCGGAGGTGAGTGAAGCGAGGATGGCGATGTGGAAGGCGGTTGACCTCCATCTCAGGCGACAGTGGCGGCGGCCTAGATGGCACCCCTCTCCAGTAGTTGCAGTGGCGTTTCTCGATGAAGCGTTTCTCCCTGGCGGCTGTGGTTGCGCTCCTCTGTTTCCTTAATCCAAGTTCGATGGTGGAGGCAGGGGAGGGTCGGCTTTGTTCCTAGCGGCGTCGAGGGCAACGCAGGGCTGCCAGGTGCCGGAGAGAGATAGGAGACGAGGAGGGTGAGGTTGGACAGATGAGTGTGAAGAGGGGAGTGTAGAGACAGACAGATGTAGAGGAGAGGAAGGGATGGTGAGGGAAGAGAGCAAGAGCAGGGCGTGATGGAGAGAGTGTGTGGGGCTGGGGTGTTCACGTGAGAGAGGGAAGGCAATAGGGGTGGCGAAGGGTTGGGGTGGTTGAGCTAAGGGTCGGAAGTGATCCAATCAGCTGCACTGCTCAGGCCTGACTGTGCGGCCAACAGGGAGAACGAGGGGTCGTTCATCCCAACTGACAAGGAGGGAAGAAAAAGAAGAAAAGAAATAGAGTAGGAGGAATAAAGTGCAATAAAATGACTCGATCGAATGCGTTTGGAACGGGATTTCGAATCGGCAACATTTCCGACTTTTCCGACACGAAAGTACCGGAAATATATATATACATATGGATCAAATATTTGGTAAATCCGTAAAATATATTTTGTGACATAGGTATCAATCTCTTAAATAAATAACGAGATTTAAAAAAAAATAATTAAAATACCATTAATATATTAATAAATACATATACTCGTAAAAATTAAATTTTACGAGTTAAAATACTCGTGAAACATACTCAATGTATTAAAAATATCGTTAACATCCGGAAAGATAAATAACGTAAACGCGCCTCAAAATTGGGGCGTTACATGAGTGGTCTTGAGAGCACGGTGACTTCCATTTCTAAGGCTCAAAAGGTGTTGGAAGCACAAGTGTTCCAAAAGGCGGTTGAAGCTCATAGAGATCCGGGAAAGCTTCCCGGAAGAACCGAAGATAACCCGAGAGGCCAAGTGTTGGCCATTACAACAAGAAGTGGGCTGAGCATGAAAGATCCCTTACCTAAGGGAAATGACAAGGGGAAGCAAGTGGTGATAGAAGAAGAAACATTGCAAGAAGATGGAGGAAAGAGCAAGGATGATGAGCCAACATATGTGGCACCGCCTCCATACAAGCCACCACTACCATTCCCACAATCATGAACAAGAGCTCGTTTGGACAAACACGTCGGTAAATTCCTTGAACTTATGTCTAAATTGCATATTAACATTCCGTTCATAGATGTTATTCTAGGTATGCCGGCATATGGCAAGTTCTTGAAGAAAATACTCTCCAACAAAAGGAAGTTAGAGGAGTATGGAGAAGTGAGGATGACAAAGAGGTCCTCGGAATTAATCCAAACCATGAAGGAGGAGATGCCTCCTAAGCTAAGAGATCCGGGATCTTTTTGTGTGCCAATTGGAGTGGGAGAAGTGAAGTATGAAGCCCTATGTGATCTTGGGGCAAGTGTAAGCATCATACCGCTTACACTTTGCAACAAGGTTGGGCTAGGAGAGCCAAAGCCGGTTAAGATGACCCTTTACATGGCGGACCGTTCGATCACTCACCCGGTTGGAATCTTGGAGGACATACCGGTGCAACTCGGGAAGTTCTATGTGCCGATTGATTATGTTGTCTTGGACATCCCGGCGGACTATCCGGTTCCTATCATCTTGGGGAGACCTTTCCTAGCCACTTCCGGATGTTTGGTGGATTGCAAAAATAGAATTCTCTCCTTCAACATTGAAGAAGAGAATATCAAGTTCAAATTATCCACAATGATGAAAGGGCCAGCCCTTGGTAAAGATGTGTTCAACGTTGTCGAGCAAGAGGAGTCTAGAGAAGTTGTGAGCTCGATCTTGATCAAGGACCCCTTAGAGAAGGTTCTTAGCTTAAGTTTGATGGAGGAAGGAGTTGAGGAGGCTTGCAATGAAGAAATCAAGGCTTTTGGTGCATTAGAAAAGGAGACAAAAGCTGAATTTGAAGTACACGAAGGTGTGCTGAATTGCTGTGTGAACCACGGCCTGGGGGGAAGAACCACGCCCGTGGAATGTCCCGTGGAACTCTCTGGAGTGCTCAAAAAGGCTAGCTTTGCAAGTTCCACGGCCGTGGTTGTGCCAGAGCCCGTGATTTTGCCCGTTGTTTCTGCAGAAACTGCATTGGTTGTTGATCAAGCTTTAAGGAGCTTTGGGGAGTCTTCCATGGCTTTGGATTCATCTCAACCAACATTGTATGGAGCGTCTCCAACCGATAAAGGTCCTCCTAAACTTGAACTTAAACCCCTCCCCTCTCATCTTAAGTATGCTTTTCTTGGTGAAGATTCTACATATCCGGTGATTGTTAATGCATGCTTGAATGATGATGAGTTGAATAGATTGTTGCATGAGTTGAGATTGCATAGGAAGACTATTGGCTATACAATTGATGATTTAGTTGGCATTAAACCTTCTTTGTGCATGCATAAGATCTTAATGGAAGATAATCATAAACCTTCAATTGAACCTCAAAGAAGACTAAACCTCATCATGAAAGAAGTAGTAAAGACAAAGATCCTTAAATTGCTAGATGCGGGAATCATTTTCCCGATTTCAGATAGTAAATGGGTTAGTCCCGTGTATGTGGTTCCTAAGAAGGGTGAAATGACCGTATGACCAATGAGAACAATGAACTAATCCCAACTAGAACGGTAACGGGATGGAGGATGTGTATAGACTATAGGAAATTAAATGTGGCCTCTAGGAAAGATCACTTTCCTCTTCCTTTCATTGACCAAATGCTAGAAAGATTAGCTCAACATTCACACTTTTGCTACTTAGATGGCTATAGTGGATTCTTCCAAATCCCTATCCACCCGGATGACCAAGAGAAAACTACATTCACATGTCATTGGGGTACATTTGCATATAGGAGAATGCCGTTTGGGTTGTGTAATGCACCTGCCACCTTTCAAAGGTGTATGATGGCTATCTTTTCTGAGTATATTGAAAACATCATGGAAGTGTTTATGGATGATTTCTCTGTTTATGGATCTTCATTTGATGATTGTTTAGCTAACTTGTCATTGGTGCTTAAGAGATGTGAGGAGACTAATCTAGTCTTGAATTGGGAAAAATGCCACTTCATGGTAAGTGAAGGCATTGTGTTGGGACATTTGGTGTCCAACCGTGGCATTGAGGTTGATAGGGCTAAGATAGAGACGATAGAGAAGTTGCCACCACCTACCTCGGTGAAGGGGGTAAGGAGTCTTCTAGGGCATGCCGGTTTTTACCGGAGATTCATTAAAGATTTCTCTAAGATTTCTAAGCCACTTACTAACCTACTAATGAAAGATGTTGAGTTTGTTTTCTCCAAGGATTGCCTTGAGGCTTTTTGTAGGTTGAAGAATGCTTTGATCACCGCACCTATCATGCAACCTCCGGATTGGAGTTTTACCGTTTGAGATCATGTGTGATGCGAGTGATGTAGCTGTCGAGGCTGTTTTGGGGCAAAAGAAAGATGGGCGTACACATGCCATCTATTATGCTAGCAAGACGCTAGATGATGCCCAACTCAATTATGCTACCACCGAGAAAGAGTTGCTAGCGGTTGTGTATGCATTTGAGAAGTTCCGCTTGTATCTTGTTGGAGCGAAGGTCATTGTGTATACGGATCATACTGCGATCCGTTATCTCCTTACAAAGAAGGATTTCAGGCCTCGTTTGATTCGGTGGATCCTTCTTCTTCAAGAGTTTGACTTGGAAATCCGGGATAAGAAAGGGTCCGGAAATTCTGTGGCGGACCACCTTAGTAGACTCCCACCGTTGGAGATTGAGAGAGATGACATCCCGATTGATGACTCATTCCGGGATGAGCAATTGCAAATGGTGGAGGAGTGCTTGCTTTAAGTGTCCAAGGGAAATGAGTCATGGTATGCCGACATTGTGAACTACCTTGTGTGTGAGGAGGTGCCGCCTGGTTTATCCTATGCCCAAAGGAAGAAGTTCTTCAAGGATGTGAGGCATTACTATTGGAGTGAACCGCTTTTGTTCAAGAGAGGGCCGGATGGAGTCTTTAGGAGATGCATACCGGAGGATGAGGTGGAGAGTGTGATCTGCCATTGTCATTCCTTGCCATGTGGAGGGCATGCTAGCTCACACAAGACAAGTGCAAAGGTGTTGCAATCCGGGTTTTATTGGCCAAGTTTGTTCAAGGATGTGCAGAATTTTGTGGTAGCTTGTGATACTTGCTAAAGGACGGGGAACATCTCAAGGAGGAATGAGATGCCCTTGAACAACATACAAGAGGTGGAGATATTCGATGTGTGGGGTGTGGATTTCATGGGACCATTCCCCTCCTCTTGTGGCAACCTCTACATCCTATTGGCGGTAGACTATGTTTCAAGATGGATGGAGGCAATCGCCTCTCCCACAAATGATGCCAAGGTTGTGGTGTGGTTCTTCAACCGAGTGATCTTCCCTAGGTTTGGAACACCAAGGGTGATCATAAGTGATGGAGGGAAGCACTTCACCAATAGGAACTTCGGGACACTTTTGGCTAAGTATGGGGTGACTCATAAAATGGCAACACCTTACCATCCCCAAACTAGTGGCCAAGTGGAGATCTCCAACCGAGAGATAAAAGGAATTCTTGAGAAGACGGTTTCTAGGACGAGAAAAGATTGGGCTATGAAGCTCGATGATGCCTTGTGGGCTTATAGAACCGCTTTCAAGACACCGATTGGCACCACTCCCTACAAGCTAGTTTATGGCAAGTCTTGCCACCTTCCGATGGAGATGGAGCATAGAGCGTATTGCGCTATAAGGTGGCTGAATTTTGACCTCAAGGAGGCCAGAGAGAAAAGATTGCTAGACATGAATGCTCTTAAGGAGATCCGGTTGGATGCCTATGAAAACGCCCGGATCTACAAGGAAAGGACTAAACGTTGGCATGACAAGTGTCTCATCCCGAAGGAGTTGAGTGAAGGAGACTTGGTCCTTCTCTTCAACTCAAGGTTGCGGCTCTTCCCCGGAAAGCTAAAGTCAAGATGGACGGGTCTTTATGTGGTAAAGAAGATTTTTTCCCCATGGAGCGGTTGAGATAGGAGGGGAGCATTGTGGAGACTTTAAGGTGAATGGGCACCGGTTGAAGAGGTATATCCCGGAAGCTCCGGTGGATGTGATTACCCCACTTCACCTTGAGTGAGACGCCCCCGAATTGGGTCAAGCTAATGACCTTAAAGAAGCGCTTGATGGGAGGCAACCCATTGGTAGACATCTTTCCCTTTTCGTTTTTGTTTTGTTTTTGATTTTCTGTTTTTGTGTTTTTGTGTGTGTTTGGAGTTTGTATGCTAGAATCCAAGTAGCATGGAAGCCTTTCATGGCATGTGGATGATGACGATGAGCCCCTCATCAATTGTGGGTGGAGCGGACACGGAACTTGGACGGCTAGCGGTGCCTAGCGCAGGTCCCGACGCCATAACGAGCACCTTGAGCTCTCTACCATCGTTGATAGGATCATCCGCCATCAATCCACTTGAGTGAACCCAAATACCGAAGCAAACCATTTTACATTGTTGGGACCCTCTTTCACTCTTCTTTACTTCATTTACACATTGGGGACAATGTGTTTCTAAGTATGAGGTGGGGTGTTCATGATCACTTGCATGATTAGCATCTAGATAGTTTCTTTTTATCACATGTTTCATTATGTCTTGCATTGTACACATATATTTCGAAAATTCAAAAAAAAGATCAGAAAATTTTAAAAAAATTTTAGTGCTTCTAAGTTTGGGTATGACCCTTATGATGAGATTGTTTTGTAAATTTGCCATTGATGGCCTTGTGTGTTGAATTGATGGATGCATATGTGGACTTGAAGTACTTATCTTGAATCCCATGAGTGAATTGTGATCATGAATGTTTGCTTTGATTTGATTGAGGATTGAATGTCGAAATTACATGCTAGTTCTTGCACATCATCTAGGAGTGATTAAGGCAATTCATCTTTCTCTACTTCTCATCTTGATCATGTTGTTTGAGCATCTCAATTGATATAAATTTGACCTCTTTTGACCCATCCGGGAATAGGAGCATGATAGTGTGTTGATGTGTGTGAAAAGCAAGTGTGGGGTGAAGTTTTTGATGAATGAATATGGTGAATGAAGTGCTGAATTTGTTGTGAAAAGTGTAGAAAAAAATATAGGTTTGGGGACGTTGGTTTGCATGACGAGTAACTCGGCACCATTCACATAATCGGGTGTTTGTGCCTTGCCAAAGTCAAATAAACTGATAGTCCTAATGAGATTTGGTATGTGTGCCCGGTGTGGAGCACCTCTAAAAATAAAAAAGCCCGAGGCCCGCTAATCACCAAGGTTTCGGCTTTTGTACACCAATGCCATTGTCTCAAAATTAAGTGAAAGAAAAAGAAAAGAAAACAAAGAAAAGATGGAGAAAATATACACTTGTGGTGAAGTTGATCAAAAATGAAATTGTGGAGTTAGTTTCTTTCCCGGATTAGCATCACATAACCTAAGAATTCCCACCTAATCACAACGTTTCTTAGCCTCTTCTTTCCTAAGTCCTTGTGACCTATTTGCATGTGTGTAAGACTTAGTGATCTAGATTGGATATACTCATGATCATCTTGACTTCTTCATTTTTACCTTTCATGCATGCTTTCTAGTTAAGTATAATTGTCTTTCCGTGCCTTCATTCATTTGATGCATGATTGCTTGAATTTTCCATGAAACATGACTATGAAGGTGATCCAATATTAGAAGCACAATTCCAAAAAGATTTTGTTGTTTTTCTGCATTCATAAATCATGTCATCTCTTAGTCTATAGTTGGGACTTGCTCGGGGACGAGCAAACCTTAAGTATGGGGTATTTTTGATAACACGATTTATGACGTTAGTTTAGGCATTCATTTAGATAGTTTTTCCGCTCATTCATGCATGGTTTGCACTATTTCGTGACGATTTGCACTTAATTCATGTATGTTGTCGAGATAGACGTCTACACAGACTTTTGCATGTTTTGTAAGTATTTTGGGAGCTTTTGGAGCTTAATCGATACATTCGAGGATCGTTCCTCGTGATGACACACTTCCGGACCCATTGGGAAGCAAGTTAGGAGCAAAGGAGAATACATGGGACCTTGTTGGTGCATGTCTTGCACCAAATCGTGGCTTGATGATCCATAGAAGTCTGAATCACCAAAACCACAGCAACTAGGACTTAAACGGGCATGGAAATAGGCCGTGGTTCTCCCTTCACAGCTGCAACAGCTGTCCCACGATCTCCATAACCGACCCTTGCCCTTGATGGTGTATAAAATGTGGTCCTGCAGGCTGTTGAGGGCATATCCCATCATTCCATTCTCTCCCACACTCTCAACAACACATATTCTCTCATTGGAAGATTGGATTGGAGATACTCTTGGAGGAGAAGAAAAGCTTCCATTGGAGAAGAAGAGAAGAACACACCATTCTTAGTTTTTCATAGTTTTTAGAGAGATTTTAGAGCAACTTGTTGGAAACGTTTGCAAGGGTTTGTAAGGAACGATTTGAACCTTCTTTTAAAGGGTTGTAAGTCTTACTTAAACTCATTTTCAGCTTGGATTTCTTTGTTCTACTTGTTCACCTCTATTTCACTTCATTTACTTGCCATGGAAGCCTTGATTGTATGCTTGATGAGTTTGAATGTTATGATGCATGTTGTTGGCTAAATAGATGCGATTCTAGGGTAAGGGAAAGATGGTTATGGCTTGGGCTATGATAGAATGGATTTAGATGTACCTTTGGATTAATTGTTTGCTCGAACCTTTCTACTGTTGCAAATCACGGTCTGATCTTATCAGTCCACAACCGTGGAAAGGGATGAACTGCCCGTGATTTCGACTGACTTGCTTGTTTTGATGAATCTAAGAGTTAGAATGTTAGATTGTTGAAACCCTAGTGTTTATTAAGCTTAATCTAGCCTAGGGTGACCTAATTCTAGCAATTTAAGTGAGGAAAGAGACTTACCCGGTGATTTCTGATCTTAAGTACCATAGATGATGAACTCTAGGTAGTAGTGGGCCTCATAAGCCGTTATTAGATCGAGTGTGCTAGGATCGATGTTTAGGACTTACCTTCCCGAGACTTACCCGGTAAGGAGAGGTTAGATCCCTAGATAGCAATCCGGTTTGTGTAGATTTCCCAACCCTAGGCTCCTAGTGACTTACCCGGTATTAGGATCTTAGTTGCAGGATTAGTGGATCATGAGACCTACCCGGTGATTGGTTCCATTTGAAAAACACCCTTTCCCAACATACCATAGTTGATCCAAGGAATGACTAGATAGCTTGAGTCCTATGCCATAACCGGAATTTCTAACCCCTAGAATCCGCTTTTCTCTCTTGATTACCTATCTCGTGTTTGTGTTTGTTTATTTGCCTCGCTAGCTTAGTTATTTGTTAAATCTTGCATGATTTGTGATCTTTGATTGATCATCACAAAAACAATCCAAAAACATTGAGATTTTCATTTCTTTATTTCTTTCTCCTTTCTTAGCCTAGATCAACACTATCCTTAGTCACTATTGATTCAATTTCACCTTAGTCTTTGTGTTCGACCTCAGAATACTATCCTTACTACAAAACGACCCATACACTGTGGGTTCGCTAGGAGTTAGGAAAAATATATCGAGTTATAAATTTAAGACTTTTGTGTGTCGCAATCTTAGCGTAACAATAAGCAACCTCATAATCATTTGTCATCTTCATATAAGATAATTTTTCGAGGACTTGGTTATTTGGTTGAGAGGAAGGGTCCTTTACGCTTGATACGTATGCGGGTATAAGAGGAGGCTTAATATATACACCCCTTATTAGTCAATCTTGTCCATCAATTTGTCAAATCATATCCATCAACTTGGTCAATTATTATCTAATGATGGTGGTAAAATTTGTGTTAAATCAAGACAATTTGTCTAACTTGTCCAATCATTCTAATAAATACATTTTAGTATTTTTCAACAATGATTATAATGATGACATAAACACTAATGATGGATTTAAATATATATATTTGGTAACGTTGTTTGACGGAATTAATGGTATCCAGTAATTGTAACGTTGTTTAATGGTATTTGTATTTTTTTGTAAATAATATTTAAATTACCTGGTCGTACAAAAGTGAAAATTACATAACTTAAAAATACTTAATACACGACAAATACGAAAACACATTCCGATTAAAAAGTAAAAAAATGCGAGAACGAACTTTAAGGAATGTATGATGCACGGTCCTTGTGGATCTATGAATCCAAAGTGTATTTGTATGGAAGACAACAAATGCACCAAGTACTATCCTAGGAGCTTCGTTGAGAATACCATTGTTGCTGATGATGGATATCCCGTGTACAGAAGACGCGATTTGGGAATAAGTGTTGTCAAAGGAGGATTTGAATTGGATAACAGGAGTGTGGTTCCCCACAAACCCTTTCTTATGTTGAGGTACAGTGCGCACATAAATGTTGAATGGTACAATCAGACACGTACAATCAAGTATTTGTTCAAGTATGTGAACAAGGGTAGTGATCGTATCCTTGTCAAAATCACGGACGACAGTGTTCCTGCTGGACAGTCAAGAGCCAAAGACGAAATAAAAGACCACACGGATGCTAGGTACGTATCTACGTGTGAGGCAGTCTGGGGTATATTTAAATTCCCCATCCATTATAGGTATCCTTCAGTAACGAGGCTGAGTTTCCATCTCCCGGATGAGCAGACAGTTGTTTATGACGATGATGATATGGTTGAGGATGTGTTGGATAAGGATGCGTCTCATAACTCGATGTTTTTGGCTTGGATGGAAACCAATAAGAAATTTGAGGTTGCTAGGAAGCTTACCTACTCTAATTTTCCCTCCATGTTTGTGTGGAAAAAATCAAACAAGAATTGGTCAGAAAGAAAGGTTCGTAAAACGTCAGCTGCTACTACAACTCGAACAGTAGGGAGGATATACCACGTTGCACCTGGGTCTGGAGAGAGGTACTACTTGAGGGTTTTGCTGAATCATATTAAGGGTCCTACATGATACGAGGAAATTCGGACAATCAACGGTACACTATATGCCACAATTAGGGAAGCATGTTATGTTATGGGGTTGTTGGATGACGACCGGGAATACATTGACGGTATAAAAGAAGCAAGTTTTTGGGGAACTGCTGGTTATCTTCGGAATGTATTCGTCATGCTGTATCTCTTGGGTAGCATGTTATCGCCTCATCTGGTTTGGACCGAAGAATGGAAGTACTTATCTGATGATATTCTTGCACGGCAGAGAAGGGTGTTGCGTAATAATGGTATGCTTTCTTTCATGTATATGAATTTAATTTGAGTTTTGCATTATTTTTTCAATTTGTTTGGTATATTTTATCCTAGGTAAGTAAACATGTTTAACTTGGTTTATTTGTACATAGATTTGCAATTAGATGATGCCGTGCTGCAAAATTACGCCTTGGTTGAGATAGAGAAACTTTTACGGAGGAACGGCGGCAGTTTGAAGTCGAATAAGTCTATGCCTTATCCTGACGAAGCCTTGATTATGGAGCAGCATAATAGACTAATTCAAGATGAGCTAAACTATGATCGATCCCAGTTATCTTTGGACCATGACAGATTGGTTTCCAGTTTCACCGACGAGCAGAGGGGAGTGTATGATCAGATTATGTGTGTTGTGTCCGCTGATAAAGGGGGGTGTTTTTTCAATATGGATACGGTGGAACAGGAAAGACTTTTTATATGGAGATCCCTTTCGGCTGGTTTGAGGAGTAAAGGTGAGATCGTTCTGACAGTTGCTTCGAGTGGTAATGCAGCTCTCTTGCTTCCAGGCGGTAGAACCGCTCATTCGAGGTTTGGCATCCCAATAAATGTTGACGAAAGTTCAACATGCAACATTCGTGCAGGTATAAACCTTATTATTCAATTATTAAAGCTTCTTTTTTAATATATTGTTCATATTACACTGAACAATATATTAATGTTTTAATCTTATATGTTTAGGTACGGATCTGGCTGAGTTAGTGTCAAAGACAAAGCTGATAATATGGGATGAAGCACCCATGGTTAACAAATATTGTTTTGAAGCGCTCGATAGAAGTTTAAGGAACTTCATGCAATCTTATAATCCAAACTGCTCACTTCTCCCGTTTGGTGGTAAGGTTGTCGTTTTTTGTGGTGATTTTAGACAAATATTGCATGTTGTAAGTCATGGAAGTAGACATGATATTGTCTTTGCTGCAATCAATGCGTCATATTTGTGGGATCACTGCACGGTGCTTAGATTAACTCAAAACATGAGGGTTATACGTGGAGTTACTGAATTAGAAGCTCGAAAGGCTAAGGAGTTTTCAGATTGGATATTGGGCATTGGAGATGGCACGGAAGGTGAAAGTGTTATTGGAGAAGCTCATATGACCATCCCCGAAGATCTCCTACTTGCATCTACAAGTGACCCGATTGCAACTATTGTTGACCATGTATATCCTTTGAGTTACAATATTCAGGATCCACCGAGCTACTTTCAAGAAAGAGTTATTCTCTCCCCTACCAATGAGATTGTTGAGAAGGTTAGTGACTATATTCTATCACTGATACCTGGAGACGTGACAGAGTACTTGAGTTCGGATAGTATAGGTCCAAGCGAAGGTTCTCTTGATGATGGTTTCTACTCGAGCGAGTTCTTGAACTGCATCAAGTATTTTGGGTTTCCGAACCATGTCTTGAGACTGAAAGTTGGAATTCCAGTTATATTGATGAGAAACATTGATCAGTCTGCAGGGTTGTGTAACGGAACCAGACTGATAGTTAGGAGACTTGGAAAACAAATCATCGAGGCAGAAATAATATTTGGGAACAATATAGGTCATAAGGTCTTCATTCCGCGAACAATTCTTACACCCACAAACTTGAAAATTCTTGTTAAATTTTGAAGAAGACAGTTCCCAGTTATGGTATGTTTTGCTATGACTATAAATAAAAGTCAAGGTCAGTCCCTTGCACAGGTTGGAATATATTTGCCTAGACCGGTCTTCAGTCACGGCCAATTTGATGTGATCCCCGAGAGCCCCAAGATGAAGCCGAAAATGTTCACTCCAAGTGTGGTCAAGTTAAGTCATATTTCGCTCGATTCGGCTAAGCTGTCAAATGTATGCACTCTCAGTAAAATGCCTATATCTGGAGCTTCGTTTGGAGTTAGAAGACCTACAAGTACTACTTTCGAAGGTATCTTCAAGATCTACCACTTTATAGTTTATGAGAAGTCGAAACTCCAAGAGGAAGACGGTGAAAATGACCCGACAATGAAGCAGCGTTTATACTTGAGTGGGTTTTTGACCAAGATCACGCATGGACGCATGAAAGATGGTTATACAAAGCATATGCACGTCCACCCAATACATATTTTATGCAGCATATTATCCTCATATTATTCATATATTATGCATGAATTTATGTATTAATTATGGAAAAGTAGGTGGAGAAAAGTAGGTGGAAAAGTAGGTGGAGAAGTAGGTGGTTGAAAGTCCATATGTTTGCTCTATGTTTAATGTCACAACTCTTGAACTTGTAAGCCTTTAATGTTGGGAGTTAGGTGCTGAATTTTCAGCTTATATAAGGCCTCTCCCACAAACGTTTTTAAACACGAAATAGAGTTGAGTTATCAATCAAAATTTGTGTTTTCACTTTGAGAAAAACAAAACCCGAATTCTAGGTGAGATGCTTAGTTTTCAAACATCTAGGTGAGATGCTTAAGTGGTTCTAAGGTGAGAGGCCGAGGAACGAAGGTTCGAACCCCAAAGTGAGATTCCGAGGGTAGTTCGTTCGAGTTGAGGGATTCCCAAAGTGAGAGGCCGAGGGAATTTGCTCTTCATATCCAATAACACAAAATCCAAAAAAAAAGGAGTTCCATTTCACCGATTCCAATCCGAGTTTGAACTTGTGCCGGTGGATTCTCGTGTTCGAATCGAGTTCGATCCCATCACAATTATATGTCGCTATCTCAAGAGTGACGAGCAGGGATGGATTAAGGATTATGATATGTGACCCTAAGGGCAAGGTTCAAGATAATACAACTAATGTTGTATTCGACGAAGTTTTTCGCAGCATAATTTAAGGTACGTTAGAATTTCTTCTTCATTTTATTTCGTTTTCAATCAATAATATCAAGCGATCATAACCCGTTCTTGAGCTTACACTTATATAAAGTTTATCTTCTTCTCTTTTTCAGGATCAGACTGTCGCGCATGTGCTCGAGGTTTCACGTCAAAGGTTATCACGTGATTTCTATTATATTAAATGTACACAATTTTAACTGTTTTTTGACATGATTAATATTGTAATTTTTATAATATAGAGATAGTAGACACTCCTGGCTTGGTATACCCCCAGAGTAGTCATATTTATATATGACGAACTAGGTCAACAACTATGTTGTTATTATTTTTCTTATATGCGTATACTATTTAACATAAACATTCGTAATCAAATCAACAAAATATAATAAGAAAAATAAATCTATAAAAAATTACTCATACAAAAAAAACTGTAAGAAATATATTTTCAAATACCCGTGCACGGCACGGGCGCTAAACTAGTTAGTTAGCAAAATGGTAAATATTTTTTTTATATTTCTAATAAAATAAATTTCATCAGATTTATAAATAAATTAATAACAAATCCACGTGTAAACAACTTTAATTATTATTAATAATTAATACTTTATGCTAATTATTAATAATAATTAAAATTACTAAACAACCTTAATATTAATAATAATTACCACTAACTATTAATGATAATTAAACTAATAATAATTAGTAATTAATAATTATTACAAATTAAATATGATTACTTACTAATTAGTATGATTAATTATTGAATAATCATAATTAATACTACATACTAATTAAAAACTAATTTAGACTACTACTAAATATTTGCAATGCTGTTTAATTGCTTATGGTGCCGCAAGAGGTCAAAATATGAGTAATTGAGAATGTTGTTTTTCAATGGTTGATAATGTCAGTTGTCCTGCAATGATTAATGACTAGATTGATTGATATGATTAATTGAATTAGGGGTGTAAAGATTTTGAGGTGTATATAAGTTGAGGTTATAAGAGCATCCACATTAAAGAACATGTAAAATTAATCTTACCTAATTTTTTTTATTACTTTTTACTCTTTTTTTATGCCACATCATCTTAAGAACGTAACTAGTTTTTTTTATCCACATCAATAGAACACATACCTTTTTCTTAGTACTAGTCGGGACGCGCGTGCTTCGCACGCGCGCCGTAGATGAGATCGGAAATTGCTCGTCGTAAATGAAAGGAAAAATCGATCATTTCGTAATAATTCGACACCAATAAAACATTGGAGACAAATAAAATAAAATATAAATAAAGATAAGAATAAAGTGTAGGTGCATAGTTAGGGGTCATCAATATATAACATCAAGTAACTACAAGAACAAATTTCTCTCGTTATGTTCTAACAAATAATCACAATCATAAATACACAAGGATGGAGGCGACTTAGTGACAAGGAGGATTTCATCATCAGCTGAAACAAGAGATAAAAGTATAGTAAGATTGCGGGCGTGTTGCTCACTTTCGGGTGTGGCAGGACGGTATATGTGAAAGATGAGTCCACTGTGACGATCTATAACCCTGTCAAAGGAAAAGACCCCGTTTGCAGGCTTCGGGTTCGATGCGACTTCGCAATCAAGATACTCGGCTAGGTATCTAGGTAGCGGTTAAATGTGTCATCTGGAGATTGTAGGTGCGTGTATGCCAATTTGAACCGGGCGATTAGTACATATGTGTTCAATGGAACTACCATATGCAAAATAGCAACCAAAGAACACATTTGAATTATACTCTGAGATTTGAAGGAATAGCTTATACTCCTGAAATGCATATGAAATATATAATTAAAGTAAATTAAAACACTCTATTGATGCAAAATATAAGTATATTAAAACACTCTATTGTTGCAAAATATAAACTCATGTAATGCATATGAAATATATAAACCTTGAAGGATTCAAAGTCTCCATTTATAAATTGAATACTTTGTGGCCAGTTATGCAATTGAAATGATCTTTAGAAGTTGAAATACGCCAACCAACACTGCCACATTTCCCCACCTTTTACAGTGGGGTTTTGTTCTTTAAAGGTTGGTATTCCTACTAAATTTCCATTTTAATTCCATAAAAATTAAAAAATATAAAAATAGCAAATGTAATTAAAAGGATGAATAGTACAGAGACGTAAGCAAAGAATGTCATAATAAATCAACATGTATTTGTTCTTAAAATTGCCTCCATTCTTGACAATAAACCAACATCACCTAAGGCTCACAGCCGCAATGAAATTTTTAACCTAGTGAGAGGAAGTCTTTGAGCGGCTCATCGGCACATGCGGATTCTAGCAACATTGTATCTTATGTTAGGGAGAAATCAGATAAATCTGACAATAGTGTAAATGCTTCTTTTAATCTTTACAACAAGGATGAGCAAAACAGAATAATATCCAACACAATAATTAAATATTATCATTTTTATCAAAAGCATGGGTAAAGATAGCAATCAACAGTGCTCTAAACAGACCAAATTTTGCTATAGACATCAAATATTCAGTTAAAGTAGGCAAATTCCACTTTGGTTTTAGTTAGCCTCAAAGATTTCATAAAGTCAAATAATCTAGTCCATTCAAATATGCTAATAGATTGAGATCTACTTCAGTCAAAAAATTCCTGAATCATTTTCTTGACATGTATGCATTAACAAAATGAAAAATTAAAATCTTGATACCACAATGAATGTAAAACCAAGTAGAAATACTGCTCTAGAAGTATAAAATCAAAATTTTTCTTTGAGAATTTTTGTGTTCTTTCTTGCTATAGAACAATGATCATGTGTAACTAAGACATCTTATAAAAATCAACAACAGATACAACAAAACCCTTCTTTCATGCTAGACAAAATCGAAACAAGAAACAAACCCTTAAAAATAGCCAAAAACAAAACCCCACCCCCTACATTATTATGAAAATATTGCAACCTAGCTCAAACAACTGGGAGAACCCTATGAGTTGATAAAAATCCTTTGTCATCATGTCCAACATGCATGGAGCTAAATGAGCTACAACTCACCTAAACCTATCAAGTAGACTGAATGTGTTGTTTCTATAGATGATTTCCCATAATTTACTGTTTATGTAACAAACACAAGAACAAGAAAGAAAATTGCATGGGCAAAGCAATCATTTATGTTTTCGTCAAACTATAATATAATTACAACCCCACAAGAGGTGAACATGATGCAGATACGTCAGTGCTCATAAGTAAAATGATTCACAGAGATATTTAGCTTAAATTATGGGAAATCATCTACAAAACAACTCAAAGTAATAGGAAATAAAATATAAAATAAATAATACAGCAACACTCCAAAATTTAATAGGAAATGCAATGTGAAATAAGAGCTGGACAATGAAATATCTCAAATTTAATAGGAAATACAATATGAAATAAGAGGCAAACATGGAAACATCACAAATTACATAGGATTATTCCCTTTTCATTGGATTCATACTCAACCAAATTGTACCTAGTGCTCAAAAGACAGTAAGGAGGAATTGAATGTCTTGCCACAGGATACGGTGCATGCCATTGTTGGCACATGATCCAGAGGACACTGGTGTTCTCTTTCCATTCCCCTTCTGCACATCGGAACACCTGATTCTCAATAGAACCAAACCAGATTTTGATCAGAGTAAATCATAATTGCCACTCTTCACTTGTTTTCTAATCAGTAACTAAATATGAATCTGAGTCGGTATTAAAATAACCCCCAAAATACAACAAACAAACTACAAAGAGAGGGAGTAGTTCTTACCATGATGTTGATTAAGAGTCATGGTCATCGCTGAGAAAACAACTAAGGATATTATAGGGATCTTCAGTCTTGAATTCCTTCAAGAAAAAGAAGGATAACAGAAGTCTTTACCAAAGGTAGAAAGCATTTCACTGTGAAAACTTTGTCTTTGCATTTAATCTTTACTTCAGTGTTGAAAATCCAGCCACCTGTCATCAAGCAAAAAAGTAACAAATCTCTTTGCCTGATATATGTTGCAGGCTAACAACAAGTTTTTCTTTCAAATTAAAAAAAGTAGTCACACATCCCTGTTCTTATAACCTAGACTGTCGAAAACTATGATGACATTAAAATAAAGAAACTCATTAAGAGAAATACTATATTAAACACATAATAAATCTGATTTTCAAGCAATGCTATAAAGACTACAAGCTAGAGAAACTAAAATAAAAGATGAGGGTGATCACTGCTTATGGGCTTTCTTCCAAAGAGAAGCTCAAGAAGTACAACGCCATATTCATAAACATTAATCTTGTCACTCACTTTAATGTATATGAAATATTCTGGTGCCAAGTAACGGCAATGAAAAGGGTAAAACTCATTCAAGTTTAGCTTGGAATAGAATGTAGAAACTGAATAGTTGTAGAATACAAACTCAAAGGTCACTGCAATGTCACATAATGCCATCTGATTTGTGGTTAGTCCCATTTAAAGTCCAAACTAAAAGAGTTAAAAAGTTTGAAACAACCTCAGACCACTTCTTTTGATGTACATAACTATGTTTAACATATTTCATAACAAGTCATGCAGAATACACACAAAGGCTCCAATAGATGATATCAAAAAGCTACAGTAAGATCAAAATTCAAAATATGCCAGGAGACAACCCAATTTGCTTGATGCTCAAAAGGCACGAGAAGAGTTGGCCGAAACCTAGATTCAAGCACCGTTAAAATCCCCTCAAATTAACTAAAATTAAGGGTTTTTCTTGCCCTAAAATCAAGAGAAGAAGAAGTAATAAACCCGCTATTGTTGACAGCTTTAGCGGCATACTCGATTTGAAAAACTCGTCTATGAGGGAGAAGGTGGTGGTGGAACGGTCGTAACCGGTTCCGATGCTTCTCATCCTTCAAAATCGATTGATTAACCTCTCTTTATCTCTTTATCGAGGTTGTGTCACCGGAAGAGGAGAGGCCGAAATTGATATACAAAGCGAGAAAAAACAAGCAGTATAATCACGCAAATAAGTGAAAAACGATGATGGAGATTGAAGACATACATCCATAAAAAAAGGATGAACAAATCGAAATGACTCACAATAGATGGAGAGAGATTCGTCTAGAGGGCTCTTCTCAGATTTGAAGCGGGTTGCCTCTACCATGGTGGAAGCCGAAGCAAGGAGGAGTATCTGAGTGCATTTAATGCTGAAGCGTTGGAAAATCAGTAACACGCTTCTAACAGGTGGCTTCATAGCTCCGGAAATGCAGCCACCATCGACCAGAAAGAGGACGCGTGGCAATAGCGGAGGAGACACATATAACCCTAAGGTTTGAATGCCTTGCTACCCACGGAACATCGGGCTTTCTGACGTGAAAGAATCCCAGTTATTAATCATCCCACACGATCCAGCTGCCAGCCCAAATACCCATACCTAAGGAAGAAGCCCAAAACTGTAGTAAGTAGCGGACCGTAATTAACGAAGATTAATAAGGGTAAAACTGGAAAATATAAGGTATAAGTTAATGTTTAATATGGAATCAATAAAATATAATATATATTTTTAAAATATGTAAATATATACAAAATGAATATCTATGGGTAGATATAATTATTTTATAAATGATAAATTATTATTTTTATTTTTATATTTATAAAAAGATAGTTAAAATATATTTCAAATATTTGAAAATAGACTTGCCATGTGGCTTAACCTAATTGGTTAAGCTTTCATTTTGGGGTGTTCTACTATAAGACCAAATTTTCTTGAACCTATCAAAAAATTGAACCTCTTTCCTACATGGATCTAAGGACATCTTTAAGAACACCCCAATGTCGGTACTTTAAGAGTCCCTGGATCTGCCATGAGGTCAACCAGAAACTCCCCGAATCCAGGCAAATAACCATTAGCCACGTAAAAATTAATGATTGAGAAAGAAACATGCGTGCACATATATTATTTACTTTGGGAGGGGTAAAGGCAGGAAGAGGGAGAGGGGCAAAACATAAAATTATGGGAGATATTGTTTTCTGTGTCTTAACAATAATCTATATCCTACACATAATAATATAATATAATAGTGACCAAAGGGTAAAACAGTTAGACACAAAGTAATCCAGTCACATATCACTATCGCAATCATGATGAGTCTGAAATTAAAAAGGAATGAGATTGATGTTAAACCAGGAGAAATATACTACCTTTCATCATCCAACTTTATTATGTTAACAGCATCATCTTCGAAAACTGTGTAACAGCTTCCTTTCACCAATTTGCACCTTAATACAACAGTATCTGCTAATACATGTACGTAAGGTAGTACAAAGGGAAATCACTTCGTCAAACGTGTACATACGAGGATTATATTAGAGCTCAGCAAACTTCACAGATTACTGAACCAATTAAGACAATGAATTTTTTACCATCTATTTATTGATAATTTCATCAAAGTTTTGAAAAGAAATTCTCTTTGAGCTAGCTTTTGATTCGAAATCCTTCTGTTCTTCAAATATTTGGTGTTCTATGTAGAACATATGAGCAAAATACTTAAGGGTTTTTGGTACGTAAAGGCAACTAAAACTCTTTCTCGGATCATCGGATACGGATCGGAGTTTTAGGCATCCGGATATCCGCGGATACCCGGATAAAAAACGGATATCCGCGGATATCCGGATACTCACGGATCACCGGATACCCGTGGATCACCGGATATCCGCGGGTCACCGGATATCTACGGATCATCGGATCGTCTCGGGTCACCAGATAGATCCGGATCGCCGGATATCCGGATAGTCCCAGATCACTATATATTCCCGGATATCCGGCTATAAATTTTTTTTTTTTTATAATTATAAATGTATTTGTTTTAGGAAGGATAAATCAAGATTGTATATTGCAATTATGTACTAATATATATATTTAAAAATATATTAAATGGGAAAATATTTGAGTTAGGTAAAGTAATGAATTAATAATGTGCATACTTAGTTACTTTATATCACTATGGAGTTTTGTATTAATACTTGTATTTGACATATATTATAATATACATGGTAAACTATTTTAGTTAATCAAAGTAATGAATTAATAATATTTTTTTACACGTACTCAAATAGTCATATTGATCTTATTTAATTTAATTAAACATATATACATCTATAATATATATACAATTTTGTACATACTCATATATTCATACCTTTTGGAATAAATAATTATAATATTTTTGTATTATAATTTGATCTCATTGTACGATATATCTTTTTATAAATACGATTATAAGTTGGTCTCAATAATAATATTTTATTAAAAGTTTGTCTTATTTGAATAAACAAATGTTCATAATAATCTTTTATTATAGGTTGATCTCATTTTAAGATGTTGATTCTTGTAAATATGATTATAAGTTGGTCTTAATAATAATATTTTATTAAAAATTGATATCGTTTAAATGAACAAATGTTCATAATAATATCTAATTATAAGTTAGTCTCATTTTCATATATAGATTTATATAAATATGATTATAAGTTGGTTTCAATACTAATCTATTATTATAAGCTAGTCTCATTTAAATGAACAAATATTCATAATATTTTTTTAATTATAAGTTGATCTTATTGTAAGACATAAGTTTTATAAGATGGTCTCAATAATAATCTTTTATTAGAAGTTGATCTCATTTATATGAACAAATGTCCATAATAATATTTTATTATAAGTTGATCTCATTGTAAGATATATATTTTTTTTATAAGTTGCTCTCAATAATAATATTTTATTAGAAGTTGATATCATTCATATGAACAAATATTAATAATAATCTTTTATTATAAGTTGATCTCATTGTAAGGTATATGTTTTTATAAGTAAATCTCAACAATAATCTTTTAGTAGAAGTTGGTCTCATTTAAAAGAACAAATGTTCATAATGATCTTTTATTATAATTTAGTCTCATTGTAAGAAATATATTTTATAAGATGGCCAAAATAATAATCTTTATTAGAAGTTGATCTCATTTAAATGAACAAAATGTCCATAATAATCTTTTATCATAAGTTGATCTTAGTAAGATATATATTTTTATAAGTTGGTCTCAATAATAATCTTTTATTAGAAGTTGTCTCATTTAAATGAACAAATAATGATGATAATGATAATTGTAAAAACATACATATAGTAAAATTTATCATAAGGTTGTAAAAACATTATTAAATAATATAGCTCTATAATGAGCATTTTAATTTCAATTCTTATCACCCTACTAAGATAAGATATGTGATAAATGCCCATAATGATCTTTTTATCATAAGGTTGTAAAAACATTATTATATTTTAACATGGTTAAAAGAGTTAAACATATATATATAATAAATTTTGATTCAAATAAGATTTTACTATAATTCTAAAAATTCATTTTTATATATTATAATTTACTATGAATATTAACGAGTTTTTTAATTTCAGTTCTTATCACCCAATTAAAGATAAGATATGTGGTAAAGTCTTAATATAAGTTTCTCATTAATATAAATAATTATGATAATGAAAATTGTAATTTGAGTAAAAAATAAATTGGCACAATAATTTTTTTTGAAAAGTCTTCTATAAAAAAATAATATAAATAAATTTAGATCCAACTAAAATTTACTTTTCTACTTTAATTATACAAATTATTTTTTAAAAGATATTATATATAACTTTTGATTTTAACATCTAGTTTACTATACAAGATTACAAGTACAAAATTTCATTCTATAAGTTTATATAATGTTGTTTTATAAGTCTAACTATTTTAACCATGTTAGTCATAAGATTTGTGTTAAAGTTTTATAAATAAGTTTCTGAATAATATAAGTAATAATAATTATAATAACTATAACTTTAGTCATTTTTTTTCTTAGGAAATCAACCTTTTTATTAGAAGATTGTCTCATTTAATGAAACCGCCTATATATACATATATATATATATATATATATATATATATATATATATATATATATTTTTATGTATCTGTTTATATATATACAAGAATTTTGTTTTAGAATATATACAAAGTTTTATATTATATCATAATTTGCATTAATATAATTTTCTTGTGTAATTATTATTCATAATATTTATAATGAAATGCAATCAATTAACTTTTGTTAAAATAAAAAATAAGTTAATTGAATTTGATAATATTTAATAATAACATTTGCTATATATTAATATTTTCAAGACTAAAACAATAAATATTTATTCAAGTTAAATAATTTACTTTTACTTTATCATTCTCATTTTTTTTATTTCGTATTGCATGAAGTAGTTATAAAGTGTAAAGATAAAGAAATCTATTGTTTTAAAACCTTATTTTTATTTTATTTTATTATAATGTACATTAATATTCTCAAACGTGTGATATCCAAAAAAAAGTAGCAAATAAAAGTAGCAAATACATATCCGGATCAAACGTAGTAAATACATATCCGGATCAAACGTGTGATATCCAAAAAAAAGTAGCAAATAATTAATGTACATTAATTATTTTTTATTTCGTATTGCATGAAGTAGTTTTAAAACCTTATTTTTATTTTATTTTATTATAATGTACATTATCGTTTTTATTTTGATTTTTTTTTGTGTCTTTGAATTATTTTTATTACATTTTATGATAAATAAAAGTAGCAAACACATATCCGGATCAAACGTGTGATATCCAAAAAAAAAAATAAAAAAAAATTTAATTCCGATGAATCCGAGTCAAATCGGTTTTCGATCGATCAACCTTTCTAATCCTACTTAAAGTTTACTAAAACAAATTCTATCATTTTATGTACTATTGTAGTCACATAAAATGATAGAATTTCAAAACTTAATTTAAGTTATGACATAAGTTTAGACAAGAATTCGACAACGTTTGACGAGTTTAAGACGAGGACCCGACAACGGTTGACAAGACCATGACGAGGTCTTGACAACTTCCAGCCCAACCTTTTATCTTGTTTCCGGGCCAGCTCCTTATACTCACCTTAGCCCAGACCGTGTGTGTCTCCCACCAGCCCAAATGACAGCAACACCTTGGACGACTCAGCAGCTCGCAACCCAGGAAGAAACGGGCCCATTGCATCCAGCTCCGCAGCCCAGGAAGCCCAGACGCTGAAGGAAGCTAGTTGATCTCCACGTGAAGAGCCAGCCGTTACCTGCCTCCTCTTTCACCTCTTCTAAACTGCACGAATCTTTTGTTATCACGAGTATCACCACAATCACAACCTAGAATCTCGCTCTTTCCTATATCATTCTTCGTCCCATCTTCAACTACCCGGAATAACCTGTACGAGCTTCACAGAGCGAGACGCTGCCAGCCTCCTCCCTCTCGCAATCAGGTGACGAGTCCAAGTTTACCTGCGAGGCTATAGGACGATCAAGGTGAGCTTTCCTCTCTTTCCCATCTGTCTTTCCTCTCCCTAGTGCCTACACTACTTGCTGATGGACGGAGGCACGTCTTTGTAGGTGAACCGAGCCAACCGACGCTCCAGGCGCCACTGCAGAACCTGCTGGACCAGTGTTGCACTCCCTCAAAAACCAGGTGAGCCCGGTCGTGAGCCTTTTTTCCTCCTAGACCCTCTCTTGTCTCTCCTTTCTTTTGTACCGGTAGTCCAGAGAGTGACCCTAGCTTACGTTGCTGATTTAATACAACACAGATGACCTCCTCGCCTTGTCGACTAGAGACAACAAGGGCCGGACCGGATACACCACGCTGCAGCCGGTAAATCTTCTTAATACTCCTTCCTGTAGCAACCATATGTGTACAGAGGGGATGGGTAGGTAATTGCTATGCTGTTTGTGTTAATAGGTTTCATCTAAGTTGTAAGGGGTAGTGCACAGGTTGTTTTAGAGCGTAATGGGACTCGAACTGGGGATGTGTGGGTTTAGATTTTTGGTCCAGAATTGTTGACAGTGAGTATCGAACTAGAGACCTCCTGCATCTACCAATTTTTCAGAATTTTTAGTTTATACTCATAAGTTGGCTATTTGGAGGATAAGTTTCGATGCCTTAGAATGAACATCCACCGTTGAATTTTTGATATGTTGTAGATGGAATTATGTAGTTTATTGTGTAAAATTTTGGGAGAGAGTTAACGGTTGGATTAGGATTTACAAGGTCCTGAAGTAGGATAGTTGGGCTGATTTTGCAACAGAGGAAGAAAAATGACTAAGTATAGAAATGTTAGTTTTTACCCCAACTTTAGAATTTTATGTAGGAGTGTTGGTAGAGTATTTGTAAGAGATCTTTGCCCCTATGTCTAGTATGCATATCATAGAGGATCTAGAATTTTTATTTCGGAATTTTTATATTTTATCCAAGCTTTGTATCTTAACCCAAAATCGGACCTTAACGACTTTTTGTATAAACTGAGAACTGTGGGTAACTCTTATAAATCCTTATCAAACTTTTCAATGAGAACTAGATTAGGGACATAGGTTCTAGATAAGAATATTAGAACTAAATGATAGACTTTTTCGGAGTTTTCGAGATCAAGGGTAAAATAGTCATTCTACCTAAAAGAAACCTTTTTAGTAAATTCTCTTCATGAGATTGTACGTCTTAGAAGTTTATGACTTCTAAGAATATAGGATGTAATTTTGATCCACGTGCCTTGTGTGACAGGCGTTTGAGTTTCTACGGTTGCGGACCGAGTTGAGAATTTGAGAGTTGTGATTTGATTCAAGTAAGTCCTTGTGACTTACTTAGCTACTTTTTGGATATTAGTTGGGTGATAATAGTGGTGCTTGTGCAATGTGTGTTATAATAATAACTTGTTAGGACGACCGTCGTTATTATGTTTTAAGGCCCAAGTGTATGTATAACGGGCCGTGACATCACTGCACAGCTTTGCCAGGAGACTGGGAGGTTCTCTATACCCAGACCATACAGGTACAAGGTGAGATGCATCGGATCCAATCCTGATGGGTACACGGGGACGGAGGCGAGGTTTGAGAATCCTTCGTGTCACAAAATAAGTATCATTAGTAAGAGTGAATGACTTAAATGAAGATAATAAATGGATTGTTTGAAAGCATGATGAGTGTTTACTTTTGCTATGTGTGTGTGCTATTATTATTCTTCTAATGTTTAGATAGCTAGCTAGTGGTTGTTTTGTTGTGTTTTTAGATTTACCGCAGGCTAGAGCAGCAACTGAGTGATCCGGAAGTAGTGGTCAGCCAGGTCTCCGTACTTCTTAGAGTGGGGGTTGGGTTGTTGCTTTGTCGTTCTTTCCTTTTGTTAAGACAGTTAGTCTTTTTCCTCTGTTTAAGTACTATAAGCTGCTAGACCTTGTTGCATTCATCTTTTTAAAAACACATCTTTATGAATGTCGGTTTTTGTTATTTGTGTCTTGTTGCAAGATCCTAGTAATATTGTTGTCAAACTGAGGTTGGGACCCATTGTGAGGTCCTAACTAGTAATGTCCCGAGTTTTGAGAATTCGGGGTGTTACAAAACGGATATTCGGATCAAGCGGATATTCGGATCAAACGGATCAACCGGGTCAAACAAAAGTCATTCGGATCAAACTGATCATCCGGATATCCGCGGATAATAATCTGATCCGATCCGGCTAAAATCATTTTCGGATACTATATTTTGAAATTCGGATCAATCGGATCGGCCGGATATCCGCGGATAATTATCCGATCCAGGAAAAATGCTGGATATCCGGCCGGATACGGATCGGATCCGGATCGGGAGTTTTATGAAAATTTCTATTCGGGTATTCGGATCGGATCGGATCGATCCGTTGCCCACCCCTAGCGTTCAGCAGTAAGAGACACGGAGTTGGAAAGTAAAACATAGAAAATGTTGTAGTTGGATAAGCTCGTTGTGGCGAGCTTAACACGGAGTTTGTAAGCCTAAGAGCACCTACCCTAGAGAACACTCAACGTTTTTTTCACTTTTCAGCTTCTTTGTGTCGTCGGCTTAAAAACGCAACCTAAATTTATACACACATCAATAAAACACATTAGTTGTTCTTAACATACATATTATATATTATCTACTAAACCCTGAACGAATTATATTAAATAAATATGAACTAAATATTATATCTTATGATTAAATTTTAAATTTTAAATAAGGCAACGTTAAATTTTATAAAAATTTTAATTTTCACTACAAAAACTAAAAAAATTACATTAATTAATAATAAAGATAACATTACACTAATAACATTTAAGTATATTAGATAGTCAACAATACAAAATAGAACAATATCGAAGTACATGATACCCATCTACAAAATAAAGATTGGCTATACAAAAAAAAATCATATACAAAAGTTGAGATGATTATTTTCTTAATAAAATTTAGTTCAAATAAACTTATTTTACAAGTCAAATCAATTCAAATATTATAAAACTTCTGTAATATCAAATTATTTATATGATAATTATCGTATTTTGTACATACATAATAAAAATACCACACATTTCTACACTGACATTAAACACTTGCTCTTAACAAATTATATACTATACTATATTATACTATCTATTTTTATTTTTTGACAATAAAACATAAAAAACAATACAAAATAAATATAAACAAATAGTAACAAAAATTAATATAATGAAAACTTAGACTTTATGGTTAAAATATTAAAATTTTAATGTATATTTACATCAATACTTTTGTATATCAAAGAATTTATTCAAACAATTTTTGAAATAATAAATAGAACATATGATTTAAAATGAGAAAAAAGAAAATCATTTTGCCCAATTAATTAAAGTGGACCATTTCTATAACATTGCCCATATATATAACTAGTTGGGGAAGAAATATTTGTCCATTTAACGTTGCACACTTAAATTGAAGTGGGTAGAAGTAAATAACATAGTTATTTTAATCAAAGTGGGCCCCTATATTTTAATCTTAAGGTGTTCTCGCAGAGGATGAAAATTTATTGGTTCTTGAAAATTTAATTTTCTCTCTCCTCCTTTTTGCTGATATGGAGATAAGAGCACCCCTTAAACACTACTAATGTGGGTGCTCTAACACGTCAAAGCGGCCCATAATATGCTGAGGTGTCGAGTATTTAGTATGCATGTCGACTTCCGCCCACTCTCAAAGCGCGTGGGCTCTACTATTGCAGCCTAGTACAGCTCATGCGGGTAAATTATTATAGGGGCGTGTTAAATACAAAATTTTGAATTTATTTGGAATCGAATATGAGTTTTGTGTTGATGAATAACTTGGGTTATGGTAGATGGCGCCGGCGTTTAAGTTCTAGCGCCAACGCAAAGTGCTTGTGCTTTTTTTATTTGGGCACCGGCAGAAGGCGCTGGTGCCTTTTTTTGTAAAAATGGATCCCGAAATCTCATAAGCATTTCTCTCTCATCCTCTCATTCACTCCATTGAAACTCTTCAACCTATCTTCAACAATCGTCGTCTTCATCTTCAACCTATCTTCAATAATCGCCGTCGTTATCCTATACCTCTCTTCAACCGCTTCTTCGTCTTTGTAAAGCTTCCGATTTATTTTCATACATCGTTTTCCACTTCCCATTTCCCTCCGTAATATACGGGGACGAACACATATGTTATTCCTGGTACATAAAACAAAAAAATTCAAGTACAAGAAATACTGGTAAATAGATACGGAGTACATAACTACACCCAACACAATTTCTACATATACGTGTACATATTACCGATATATATATATTAATAGTCAACATGTAAAATGTACAAAAAACACAAAGTATTAGGTACATAAAATATTATTGAATACATACATATCTACATACAATACATGAATTACAAAAACGTTTACCTATGTCATTTACACAAAACACAAAATATCATATACAAGAAATACCATTTTTATGTACATAATATACACAAACGATACAATATAGATGCACTAGTGGAAGGTAAGCTCTATGCATCGTCCATGTATAATTACATAAGCATACACTGAAGTCAAACAAATAAGCAAACAATGTGTACATACAAAAACAAATTATACCTACACAATTCTAGAAGTGTACACAAACTGAAACAACACCATTGATATCTCATAATTACATCAAACACAATCCGGACAATTTCAAGGCTAACAAATATAAATTGAAGATGTACACAGGGTCACCGTTTTGTTTGTTAACGAATTCATTTATGTATACCTGGTCTTTGACAACCAAAGACCATTGAAGCAGTTAACATCGAAGAATGCACAAAACGATGAAAATTTCCGAAAGAACACTTACCCACTATTTAATGATCGGTCGACTCATATACAAATCTCAACCAATTCGCCTTGTAAAAACGATGGCTGCCGAACGCGAGATTACAAAACCGCCGTCTTCTAATTCCCAAAAAAATAGACGGTGATATCACCAGCAACGACTGAGGAAGAAGGTGTATGATAATTTTATTGTTTAACGGTTATTAGGTAACAATTAGCCTATTTAATGAAGGAAATTAAAAAATATAAATAGGAGAGAGAAAGATCATAAATTAGGTAGAATTTTTTTTTTCTTTGATGATAAATCTTTTTTTGTGATAAATGGAGGGACCTAGTTTGTCAACACCTACACACAAGTTTCTAGTTTATACACAATATTACAAAAACTACCTACTTAGCCATTTAACCCAAAAAATTTTTGCAACCACCGTACCAACGTCATATCATCCCGCTATCAAACCCTAACTGCCGTCACATTGGAAGAACCATAAAAGTAAGTTCCGTAGTTTCATTCTTTTCAAAATTCCTTATATATATATATATATCCTAACTCATAAGTAAACAACTCTTATCGTGTGAACGTGTAAACACTGAATATATGTGAGCATACTGTAACACCCCGAATCTAACACCCCGAATCCGCGGGACTCGGGGCGCTACGGGTTGGGACCTCACAATGGGTCCCGACCCTTAGCCTGACAACAATTTCACCGGATCTTACAACAAGACACAAATAAAGGCAAAACCGAAATACATTTTTATGCAAATGATATGATCCCCGGAAACAAATAAAAGACAACTTCAGCCGAGTTCTCAACTCCAAAGACTCGAACATCAAATACATAGCAATATACATGAAACCATACCCAAAAACCACTCCAACCAAACCGTTCCTAAAATGTACGGAACCCCGGCTGCCCACTCTTCCGGATCTCTCGACCGCATTCCTAACATGCAAGACAATCTACAACAATCGGTATAAAACCATTAGCTAATATTCAAAGCATTAGAATCAAGGTGAAAGGCACAAACACAAGTAAATCAACATAACACACAATGTACACCAAATCACACAAGTCCGGTTTATTATCTTTTTATTATTAAGTCGTATCCCGTTCTAATTCAACTTCTTTTGTGACACGAGAATCTCCCGAAACTCGCCTCCGTCCCCACTTACCGCATGGAACGGTACGGATGCCTCCGACCGTCTAACCACACGGGTTAGTCGCCAAGAACCTCCTAGCTCTACGCAAGAGCTAGGCAGTGATGTCACCGCCCGTTATCATACACTTGGGCCAAATAATATAAAGGTCGGTGGTCCTAATTCCGGTTTAGTTGTTATAAACAATAAAGAATAAACACACACCACCAAACACACATAGATGCTAATACAAGGAATACGAGCTAAGTAAGTCCGGAGACTTACCTCGTCACCACACTCAACTCACAATACTCTCGCTTCCTTAGGGAGGAAGCCCATAACCTGCTCACAAGAAGATAACTATATCAATAGCAACCCACTCACAATAGAAGTCTTAGACTTCTATACAAATGATCTACGCAAGACCATTTGACTCTCAATTCTAGGACTGCATCCTAGAATCCCTCATGCTCACATCACACTCAATACCAGCTAGAAGTCCTTAGACTTCTAGACCCTATGATCTCGCAAGATCATAACCCATAACACATATTAGGATAAACATGCTTAATCCAAACGAACCCTACTCCGGAGAGGCCAAACGGGTTGATGGCAAGAGGTTTGAGGAGGGAGCAGTGGCAACGAAGAAAGGTGAAGATCCATGGTGCTGCTAAGGTTGAGCTTTGTTAGAGGGGGGTTGAGCAAGAGATCGTTTTCCTTGCTGTTGCGTGAAGAAAGGTGAGGCAGAAAGGCTCCAGTTGCAGGCAAGAACTATCTTCATGCTAGGAAAGGGAAGCTGTGAGGTGAGCAAGGGGTCGGTATGCTGTCTGCAAGGGAGGTAGGGCTGTAGAGGCTAGGAAGAGGAAGGCATGCAGCTGGGCGGCAATCACCCAAAACCCAAATGCCAACCACACGGAACTTGAAAAAAAACTAAAACAAAATAACTCGATCCGAAATACTCGGATTGGGATTTTATAATCGGAAAACTTTCTCGACTTTTCCGAAAATAATAACGTGGATATAAGCGAACATATTAAAAATAATAATATACTCCGGAAAGATATTTCGCGTCGTAAAATACTTTTAAATAAATAAATAAATAAAATATAAGCCATTAAATATCGATAAAAGCCTTAAGAATAAATACGCAAACGCGCCTAAAAATTGGGGCGTTACATGTACCACCGAATATATAGATTCAGGTCCGGCAAATCTTCTTCCATTAATAACACGATTTTTTTATCCTTTAATATCGCCTAATCTCAGTCATCTATTTAACGATCTAACGGATACAATTTGTTTTCATTTTACATGGTAAGAGCTGTTTACATGGGAGTCAACCTCTCTCTCTCTCTATATATATATATATATATATATATATATATATATATATATATATATATATATATATATATATATATATATATATATATATATATATATATATATATATATAGAGAGAGAGAGAGAGAGAGCCGGTTCCGGTGAGGAGGAGGCTTTCATATAGGAATAAGGAGTGTTGTGAGTCATCGGATGAATTCTAAATCAAGGGCTCTCACACAAGATATCATTAATGACATTTTGATAATTACAATAAATATGGGGGGATTAGACAATAAAAAAGAAAGAAAGAAATGGTCAAACATCTTTCACATTTCTTCATCCCACGTTATTTTCCATATTTATGAAGAACGAAGAATAAAAACATAAACAATGACATATAAAAATACTAAGAATACCGATGAATAAAAACATGAATAATGACATATAAAAGTATGAACAATGAGTGTGTGCGAACCCTTGATTTGAACGTAAGGGTATTTTCCCAAATTTTAAGTCAATTTACAAAAATGTAATTAATGATGAGTGTGTGAGAGCTCTTGATTTACTCATGAAATGGCTCACAACCCTCCTAATTCCTATCTACAAGCTTTCTCTTCACTTGAGCTATATATATATATATATATGTGTGTGTGTGTGTGTGTGTGTATATATATGTGTGCGCGCGCGCACACGCTTAGTTATTTATCAAGTAAGAAATCGTTTATGCAAAATCAATTTGCAAAAGAGGGCAATCGAAAATATTCACCAAATCAAAAAGTTGACCACAAGGAAAAATTTGAGTATGAGTTTTACTAGTTCGATATCCCCTAAAATAATGAGGGGGAGTTAGAGAAAAGGAACGGGCCCTTACTTAAATGGAGGGCTAAAGTCTATTGTTCAAGCAACTAAAAACCGATTCACGAGGGAGAAATCAAAAGTGCAAACGTTAAGGAAATTGAGGTGTTAGAGAAATAATTTTATTTCTACTGAAGTTGTTAAACTTTAGAAAGGGGGAAACTAGGACTCAACATTCGAGAAGAGGTGAATGAAACTACGTTGTTCTTTAAACCTCCGAGAAGAGAGACAACTACGGATATTATACAACCGAAACACTCTTCACGTTTGCCAGGCAACCCCTCTTTTCTTCCATTAACATGGAAATCTTTAAATTTCCATTGTTTTGAAATAGATCCTCTATAGTTTTCAAGATTCCCACGTCTCCTTCTTGTAATCAAGGCTTCGACACCTTCGATTGACTTTGCTTTCTCTCTCAGTCTCGCAGTCACCCAACGTTGGTTTTGATTCAAGTAGATTTGGTCTCTCGTTCTCCTTTCTCCGGTTAACTACCAACGAATTCAACACTTCCACAACAAGTTGTGTTGTGTTTGTAGGAAAAAAGGCGGTATCTTTTTGTTCTGGTGACAATGGTGGTGGTTAAAGCTAATCCTATGGGATCTAGCGACCGGCGACATTCTTTGTTTAAAATCTTTTACCATGGGTCAGTTTAGTAACAAAAGATTACGTAGATGAAGATGAGGATGAAGATAATTATTTAGATGAAGAATTAAGGGGATAAATTGTTTAAGAGCATGAATATGGATATAAGTGAAATGAGTGTTTGGTAAAATTAATATGATTGTGGGTAAAATTATGAAAAATTACATTTTTTATTTTCTTATAGATGAAAGAGATGAAAAAAGAGAGGGGTAAAAGTGAGATTTTACCCTCAATAATATTCATAATCCCTATAATCAAAGTTTTGCAGGATTACAAAATTCTCATAATCTAATTCCCTTAATCTCCATAATCTAACCCCCTTTAATCTCTTTAATTCTATTACCAAACGAGATTACGAGAATTATTTCCCCCTTTTAATTCTCATAATCTTAATCTCCTTAATTTATACTCTTACCAAACGGAGCCCATATCTACTCATGTTCCTCCATTTTTGGTGTGATTGAGTTTTTTTGGTGGGTTAAATCTTTACTCCCAATAGAGTTTGTATTTCTTAAAATGACACACAACCAATGTTCCCAAATCGAGTTGATCCTTGATTTTATCCTCTTGGGCCTTGTTTGCAAATAGTTTAAGAATTCTGCGCATTTCACTCTTTATGTTGGGAAGTATTGTTGTTGATGTTTTGTTCTCTTCTCATTGTTGTTCATCTGACCTTCAATGAAGGCTCATGCTTCATCAAACCAATACATAGATTAGTATTTTGCACTATCTTAATGGCCAAAATGCCAACTAATCTGAATTGATGAGAAACTCATCAACTAGGGGAAAACCCTAAAATTGTGTTGAAGCATATGTGGTGTTCAAAATTACCTATTACTCTCAACAAGATAAAGGAAAAAATATTATATAAATTATTCATTATACTCTGTGAAAATGGATCTGAAAGTGGAAGGAGAATGTTTTACCTTTTTTTTTTACCATTATTTCCCACTAAAATATCTCCCAATAAAGTTGTTGTCTAACAAAAAAAATTGAAGTTGATACTGTTCATAAAGAGGAAACCCTCTCTTCCACATCAAAATATGGGAAAATCCTAGCCTTTAACCACACACTCAACACCCACCTTGAAAAGTTGGTTCTCTCACCACCTAAA
The DNA here is from genome assembly GCA_033239125.1 of Fagopyrum homotropicum. NCBI lineage: Eukaryota > Viridiplantae > Streptophyta > Magnoliopsida > Caryophyllales > Polygonaceae > Fagopyrum > Fagopyrum homotropicum. Next base: position 89,311,681 of record BSWB01000006.1, read on the forward strand.
GTTGTTTTTGTTCTCGATCTTTGAAAATGTTAATTAGGTAAACCCCACTAGGTCAATTCTGTCAATAAGATCTGGGTGAATACAACTTTGAATGCATCTAAAATTTGTAACGATTCACTTACTTTGGTGAAGTTTAATTGAATCGGTTAACTTGACAATGGTTACATTCCTCTTGATGTCCTCATTCGTGAATGCAGTGTGAGAAAGAAAAAATTCACAAATTTACAAAATCCTTTTCCTTCCTTTGTGTTTGACTCACCAAAAGGATATATATTAAAAAATACTAATGGTAATAAAAAAAGGTGTAAAAACTAACTCTTACAAATTAATTTTCGATTTCCAACCTCTAAAACCCATTTTTATTGGAGAATGTTGGTTTTTTTAAGAAGGTGGTGAATCTTTTTAGTCATTCTTCTGTTTTGTCCAAATCATTTTTTTATGTGAAATCCGCATCTTTCTCAACCCTATCTCTCTTTTTCAAAAACATATAGTTAATCAATCAATCATCAATTGTTCTTTGTTTATGTTATATGGTCCGATGGTATGGGGTACGTCTTGATATTGTGAGTTTTGTCTAGAAGAAGTGATGAATTTGTTCGTGACAAGGAGTTGTGGATAGGTGATCGAAATTTGAAGGCTCAAAAGAAGAGTCCAAAAATGAGTTGTCCATTGGTGGTCCCTAAAAGTTGTATTGTGCATTGCTTATACAAACTTGTTGTAATGCCCGGAATTTTAGTTCCGTTAGGAGAGTAGTTTGATAGTCTTTAGTGGTAGCCACCGCCCCTGCGGCCTAGGAGAACTACGGACGCGGCTCAGTCGTTCTGCAAGTGTGGTGATATGAGTGAACGGGATTTTATCCCGTCTTCTTTCCGACCTCTCGTTCCCTCCTTTTAGTTTCCAACCCCTTGTTAACTCTACCCCCTAGAGTGACCCTTGGACCCTCTTGACCCTCACTTTTTCCCAGCTGTGATGATTCTCTCTTCTCACTTCTCAAACACGCTACTTCACTCTCCCTCTCTTTCTTCCTTCCTTTATCTTCCTCCACCTTTCCCCATGGTGTTTCTTGTTCCTCTTGTGTGAGTTTTCCAACAAGAAGGACTATAGATCCGAGTTGTGTAAGTGTATTTTCTTCTCTTTCCTCTCCTTCTCTTCTTCTTCTTCTTCTTCTTCTTCTTCTTCCAACCCTAGGGTTGTGTAAGTCATGGATTCACCCAAGTTTCCCTCTCCCGTTTGATTGCATGTGTGTGGATCCGATCTAGGTAGTGGACATTGGTGGTGAGCTAGTGGTGAATATACAGGATGGAGCAAGCCAATCACGAGGTGCCAGAAAGCTTTTGCACAACAAAGAGAAGCCCAAAGAATCGCCGTTCTGAAGTTTGACCGCACCCGCGGCATGACAGAGCCGCGGGTGCGCCCACAACACCAGAGCTGCAAGGGCGGCCCCTAGGCCGCGGGTGCGGATCCTCTGGGCCGCAAGGGCGGCTCTGGCACAGCTTGAGCCGCTGGTGCGGCCTTCTGCTCCTCTCCGCGGTCACGCTTCCTTGTTCCGCGATCGCATCTTTGCCCCAGTGAGTAACCTCTTCCTTTATTTAGTGAACCTTCTCCTACCTTAAGTTATGCTTAGAGGTAGTATCATGCTAGGTGGCTTAACATAACCTTGTGGCATGCCAAGTAGTGACTTTGGACCTTAGGTGAGGGATTTGATGATTGATCCTTAGCATGAGGTGTTGTTGATATCTTGCGAGGTTGTTTATGGCTTTAAGTTGTATGGTTGATCTTGTGAGAATCCGAGGTTTGAGGTTGTGTGATTACTGAGGTTGTGGACTAGGACATGAGTATCCTAGCATAGCGTAATGATCGTTGAGATCGTCAAGACTAGGAACGTGTTGTCCTAGCATGTGAGTTGTACGACCTTGTAGAGGTCATTTGGGCTAGAAGTCTAAGGACTTCTAGCATGAGAGATAGATGTTGATCGGGTGCCTTGTTTGGTCAGGGTTAGAGTATCTTCATGCGGGAAGCGGAGTGCGGTTTATATCGGGTTGATCATTTGAGATAAGTAAGTCCTCCGGACTTACTTAGATAGCTTTTACATATTAGTTTGACGTGTGATGGTGGTGTGTGTGTTTAAGTTCAATTATAACGATAAACCGGACTGGGACGACTATATATTTCTATAGCTTAAATTTAGCCCAAGTGTATGATAACCGGGCGGTGACATCATTGGCTAGATCTTGCGGGAGCTAGGAGGTTCTCTGTGACCAGACCAGTCAGGTAGACGGTGTAACTAGTCCTTGTTGGTAAACGGGGACAGAGGCGAGAGTTGGTGATTCTCGTGTCACAACCTAAGTGAATTAGTAATGGAATAACTTAATTAAAGATAATAAACCGGCTTGGGTGTTATCATGTGGTGTGTTTACGTTCTTATATGTTTTGTTTCTTTACCATCTCTCTAATGCATAGAATGTTAGATAACGGCTTTATCCGCCTTTTTAGATTCCTTGCAGGTTAGGGACGCCGCCGAGTGACTCGGAGGAGTGGGCAGTCGGGTTTCCCGTACATTATAGGATGGGGATTGGGGTTTTATAGTATGCATTATTGTCGTATGTACTTTAGTTGTTATGGATGTATGTTGTTTTGAGAACTCGGTTGGAGTTTCCGTTTTGGATTGTATCTCGGTTTATGTCACCTTGCATTCAAACTATTTGGTCTTGCCTTTTTTTTGTGTCTTATTGAAAAGATCTGGTGAAATTATTGTCAGGCTAAGGGTTGAGACCCATTTTGAGGTCTCAGCCCGTAGCATCCCAAATCCCGCGGATTTGGGGTGTTACACTTGTTCTCATTGTTTCTTCCTCGCCTTGTTTGCCTAGCGCTTCCTTTAGCCGGTGCTCCTTATAGATCAACTCGTTGTGATCAAAGTTCTCTTTTGATGTGTTTTTATCTTGTTCTTCTTTGTATGTTTTGGTACCCTCGTGACGGTTTGACCTTCTTAATTAAACAAGTCTTTCAATCCATTAGACGGTATGCCGTCTAGTGTATCACCCGATTTCCTATATCAATTTTTTTTGCGGATATTACATAACGAAGAGAAAGATAAAAAGATTTCAGAAATCAATCGTTAAATTAGAATAGTAATTCTATATCCACGAGATGATGAATGCCGTAGTAAAAAAACAATGAGAGGTTAAAACCTATGTATGAGTACCAATGCTTGTACAAAAAGGAAGAACCCGTTACAAAATGGCGTAAACGGATTTAATTAGTATATAGCATAACAAGACAATGATAAATGACAATTAATACTATTAGACCCTCCAAAGTGGAGAGCCTTAAGGCTCCTATCGAGAGGCCATATCATCACTTGTGATGACATTTAGGAGGAAGAAGTTAGAAGTCGGGCAAAACAATGCCTATATAGGCGTCGGGTCCAACTTCTTTTTTGGTTTTTGTTAAAGTTTAGTTAAACAAGCAAATAGATGAGTGTCATGTGTAGGGCTATTTTATTTAAATTTACAACTGTTTTTTGTGGTTTATATAGTTAAGATAAAATTTTTTTAAAAGAATATATTTTTACATAGGATTTAATTTTCTCTGATCAACATAGGGATGTCGATGGGTCGAGTTTGGGGCGGGGAGTACCATATTCATCCCCATACCCGTTTAGTATAACGCCCCTCGTCCCCATCCCCATACCCGTTCGGGTATTGAGAATTGTCCCCATCCCCGTCCCCGTCGGATATTCGTCTCCATCGGGGATTCCCCATCCCCGTTTAATTTTTCCCATTTTAAAGTTCTATGGGTTTCCCCCGTAAAAATCTCTATCTCCATCCCGTTTAACTTTTAGTATTTTCAAAAAAAACATTAACTCGGGCAATAAATGTGAAATTACACAATAAAATAGAAAATTATTACTTTGTTTTACTATATAAATAATAAAAACACGAGATAAAAGAAAGAAGAAAACTTCATTTTAAAAAAAAAATAATAATAACTTGCCAATGTAAAGTTATACTGCATATATATTAGATTTCTCTCGTTCAAGTAGGATCGAGACTCGTAGTACAAACTAGTGTAAACTAAAATAATTATATCTTACTAACATTTAGATTACGATATCAAGATAAAGTGTTATATTACTTTATCAATTTCATTTTAATTGGGCAATTTTGGTAACTAGACCTTTTTGAAAAATTAGAGTAGTAACTAGGCTTTTTAATGTTTCAATTAAGTAAATATACCCCGAACTTTTGTATTTATTTTCAAATTCTACACACTCTTCTCTCAAGGGGTACATTTACTAAACACAAAAGTAGAAAAAGCCTAGTAAACCAAATTGTTTCATTTTAGTTTTACGGTTTATGATTTAGGTTGCACCACCAAAACATGTATTTGAGAGACTAATACACACGTAAAAAACACAACATGTAGTTTGTCATACATTTGATCATCGTGATTTGACATTTATGACATATTCAAAATTTTTGTTATCCTTATATGATCCAAAACAAAATTAATATTGGTTACCATTAGCATGTATATAATTTACGCATATATTATACAATTTAAATTGAAATGTTATCTTCGTATTTTTTTTAGAAAATATTTCGTGTAAGTAGGAACGAGTATGATACTATTAAGTATTAAGTACAAAAGTGTATATACTTTACTAACCCTTAGTTCGTGATTACAAGCTAAATGTCAATTTATATTATATTAATATACATTGTTAATTGAAATGTTGATGTGAATTAGTTTGTTGTTTAACGCATCACCTTATTCAATTTGTCAAAGTATAGGTATATTGTGTATATATATATATATATATTAAGTTTCTTACGTTCAAGTACGATCGAGACTTGTAGTACAAACTAGTGTAAATTCTAATAATTATATCTTTCTAACATTTAGTGTTACATTATTTCATCATTTTAATTTTATGGTTTAGAATTTAGGTTGCACATCAAATCATGTATGTGAAAGAGTAAGACACATTAAAAAACACGACATCTAGTGCGATTTGCATTTGATCATTGTGGTTGACGTTCACGACGTATTCAAAAATTTCATGAGGTGTTATCCTCATATGATTGAAAACCAAATTAATATAGGTTAGTATTAGCATAACTTAAACATATTATTATCAATTTAATATTTAAAGTTAAAATACATTTTGTGCAAGTAAGAACGAGTAGTCTTAAAGTACAAAAGTTTACATAGTTTTAATTTTAGGAATCATCGGTAATTTTTAAATTAAACATGAAACCACAATGAAAGTCTGATATAAATACAATTTGTTTATTAATGTATCCCGATAGATTCCTCGTCGGAGATCCCATCGGGGATTCCCATTAGGGTTCCCCAACGGGTTCGGGTTTGAAACGGGGGGCGGGGCGGATACCCCTATCTTCATCCCCGTCCCCATCCCCAAGCGGGTAATCAAAATTTTCCCCGTCCCCGTCCCCGTTTAAAATTCCCATCCCCGCCCCCATGACGGGTAATACCCGCGAATTTCGGAGAATCCCCACCCCATTTACACCCCTAGATCAACAACACCCACTTTCCATAAGTTTTACTAAAAAAAAAAGATTTTTGATCTTTTAAATGGACATTTATGATTTACGTAATAAGACTAAGATTAAATATTAAGTTATACTATGGTTATAGAAGGAACCCATAATAATATTAATAGAACTAATAATAAAAGTTATATATGAATAAAAAAATTCAATTTAAAAAATATAAATTAAAAAGTAAAAAGTAAATATAAGAGTCGCGAAACTCTTTGTTGGAAATTGGCTACTAAGATGATGTGGCACAAGAAGAAAAAAATAAGAAGTTTTGGGACTCTCTATTGCACATGATCAACATGCCTTTAAAGCAAATCTTGCATCGTAAACAATTAACTCCATATACTCCCACCTATAGTGGTGGGATACGTGTTGGAGACATGATTTGAAAAAACCCCCACAAGTGAAGTGGGGAATTTTTCTTTTTTCAGAAGAATTTTATTAAACGTTGTTAAGTCATATACTCGATCATATGCCTCCGCAACTTTTTCTCATGTACCTAGTGAAGTTTATATAAGTTATTAGCCACAAGTTACAATATGAATATTCATGTTTATGATGGTAAAGTTAATTATTGAAAGCGTCCAAGTAATGATCTTTGTTGCCCACAACTCTTCCAATTCTAGCCAGTCATCTCCTATGTTGATGATGTATGTCATTACAAGTCAAGGTGAAAATGTCATTAATTTAGGGTTAGTTGGTAAAAAAATTCAATATCTTCAAATTATTAATTTTTTTACTATGCATATTAGTCGATACTTCAAAATTTACAAAGAGTTAGAAGGAAGACGGGCAACAAGTTGTGCCGCCAAAAAACAAAGTTATATGATTAAATACATTAACTAATGCGTGTTTTGCCTAGGGAAAGATCATACAAAAGAAAGGAGGTGGTGGGTGAAGGCAAAATAAAGCATGCAAACTTGTTGCAAAATTCATGTGGACACATTTATCAAACTACAAGTAAAGATATATTTCAATTGTTGCAAAATTCATGTGGACACATTTATCAAACACTTGGTACACAAGGACATTCATGTGTAAAGATTTCTTGAAAGCATAAACAAGCCTACCTATATTAAGAGAAGAAATTATGAGCGTGAAATATGGGAATTGGGCTGAAGGTTTCATGCAACCACACCAAATTTTCCAAAGTGGAATCTAAATCAATAGCGTGAAAAAGAATGCTGGTAGAACATACCGTGGTTAGCTCCCCTATAGTTGTGGTTATGAATTGCAATGTCGGTCCAAAGAAAAAGAAAATCTCCAATTGCTAAAGGAATTTCACATATATGAAAGAGTAAGAAAGGTATAACACAAATGCTATCACCGTAATACTAAGGGTCTGTTTGGTATTAGATTGTAGGAGATTCATTCATATTGTTAGGTGGAGATTGTTGGGGATTATGATTGAACAGTAGCTTGGTATTAGATGGGGTTTAGGACTTGTATTAACATTTGGGTATTATATTTGAGAAAGAATCATCTAAAAATAATCTCGTGAGGACAAGACTGTAGAAAGAATCCCAAAAATCTCCATCTACCACGATCTAAAAAAACCTCATATGTTATCCATCAATCACGCCAGTCCTTTCTCATAACTAATCGCAAAACTAACAAAGATAATTAAGTAGCAAAGAGAGAGCAATGAGAGGGAGAGAGAAACATGAATGGTCATAATGGTGGGTTTGTTGAAACATTGAGGTATTGGTTAGATCTCAAAGACAAAACAAATAAGAAGGGGAAAGTGCAAAAATCTCATAAATTTAATAATTTTCTAACGAAACTGGAAAATAAACAATGGGAATGCCACATTGCCAGTGGCCACTAGTTAGATCTCAAAGCCGTAATAGACGACATTGAAATGGTATTTGGAAATAGTTTATAAGAAACCACAAGAGGCGAAGAAAAGAGATGATAACGAAGCTAGAAGCAGTGAAGGAAGGAAGAAGATGACACGTAGGTAGGTTGATAGGCCCGCAAAGCTCACATGGTAGAAGGGCCAAGAAAAAGCTCAAATAAGAAGATTCTATTACTTGATGACTATCAAACACTGTCGATAAGAAAAATACTATAGTTAAGGCTTTTGTAACATTTATAGCGATTTTTATTTTGCTATTTTGTTGACGGTGAAATCTACTATTTTTTGACTATCGATTAGTCATGTCTAAGACCCTCCACAATAGAGGGTCGGGACTCCTAAGCCTACTCCATTTTATCATTAAATTGATGACATGGGCAGTGGTGGGCATAGGAGCCCCAAGGTCGACACCAATATTGGTGGAGACTCCTATCTCATTTCATTTTTTACACGTTTTGGTTGTCTCATGAAGAGATGCGTCATGTGGTAGGGAGTTTAATTAAAGTTAAAAACCCTATTTTCCGTATAAATATTAAATTAAAAAAATATATTTTTGAATAGGATTTTATTTTATCCATCTAATGACACCCACTTTGCATATGTTTCGATACTTTTTTTTTACTTCTTATAACGTATATAAGATTTTGTAATGAGCATTTAACATTTTTTAAAACTCCATTTATCTCGTGCAATTGGTACCGATTTTTGGTCCAAATTTGAGCTCCATAATATTTTCTGGATAGAGAAAACTTATTTGGTTAGGTTTGGTATGTGGAAAACTCAATGAATATGACGTTGCTCGTAAAAAAATCATGGTTGGACAGACAAGAGTTTCGTATCTTACAATTGGCATGTGATAGACACGGAGGACCTACAAAGGAGAAAGATGTTGATCCAGATTATGTTACAAGTTCTAGCCAAAAAAAGAAATTGAAGAAGTGTATGTGCATGTTTCAACTTGAGGGGGGGGGGCACAATTTAAAGAAGAAAAATGGACATTGAGGTTTGTATGTGGAGTCTACAACCACATAATTCCCTCGGTGCTAAGGGGTCATATATATGCAGGACGTTCGTCTCTCACATAGGCGCGAAAGGTGGAGCGTGGATTGGTTTCCGGGTTAAAACCGAGACATATTTTGAAATCTATGCCATTAGAGGATTCTGACAATGTCACAACTATCCAACAAGTTTACAACACCAGATTGAATATTAGAAGGGAACTAGTTGAAGGAAGAGGGTCATTACAACAAGCACTTCATGCAATGATGGAAGACGGATATTATGTGCACACAAGGAGATGTATGGACTCCAATGAGGTGGTTGATTTCTTTATCTCACATCCCAATTTGGGGCATTTGCTCAATGTTCGCCTCAAAGCGTGCGTGCAAATAAGTTTTAATTATAAAACTGAAACAAAAGCAAGCGAACCCGTAGTGTATGGATCGACGTAGTTAAGCAAGTATTCCTGAGTATCGAACTCAGGGATTTGGTGAGTCAAATTAAGTTTTGAATAATCGAGCAAGTAATATTATATAAGCTTTGTAAATATTGGGGAAAACAATAACCCTAAAGATTCATGTCTCTAATTGTGGCAATCGATTCAAGATATACTATAGATGCAAGGACAGAGTTGAGGTTGCAAAGGTATAACTAAGGTAAGGTAATGTACGGTGAAGTTCCAAAACCCTATATGTCTAACCCAAAGACTCTCTCTATAAAGGTTGTTGAGGCTGCAGTATAGAAAGGATCTAAAGGTAAGAATTAATCTCAAATACCCATGACCAAACCCAAGGATTCAAAGACAAGCCAAAACGGTTAAGGTTGTGACACTCGAAACCGAAATAGAGGATGTTGAGTCTCAACTACTTCCTAGGAAAGACAAGCCAAGGCTAGGTTAAAGCAAATATTTAACTTTGGATTAAAGCAAAAGCAAAGGTCGTAAAACAGAGAAAATCACGGCTAGATCTTGAGATTCCACGGCCGTGGAGCTCAAGAACAGACCGTGGTTTAGGGTGTCGACGATGTTTCTCACACTCTCAGGGTCCAATCTGTTTACGATCGATCTATCATCATCTAAGCCGTAACTATCAACCCTTCACCTTAGAATTGCTAAGGGGTTTTAGCAAATAACCATCATCATGATATCAAAAATCAAATTAAGATGAAAGAAAGATGGAAACCCTTGAAAACTCAATAACAAAACAAAGTCAATCTCGAATCCGAATAACAAAAGTAGTATGTTTATGAATTCAGAAAAGAAGGAATAGAAATCCTCACAGTAATCTAGAGAAATAACGAAGAACGGGATGTCAATCCATTCTCCAATGTAAACCCTAAAATATCCCGAAAGTACAAAATCTCTCAAAATCACGTCTTCTCCAAGTTAGCTCCGAAATCTCCAATCTTCAAGGTAAAATGAACCCTAAGAAACCGTCTCCGAAGCTCTAAGCGAAGATGTGAGCGAAGGTCCTCGAAACGTCTTTCTCCAGCCTTCTTATAGGGCAAAAATAGGGTTACGAGAAAGCCCAATAACGTTGCTGACATGGCAAATATGACACGTCACAAAATCATGGAAATCACGGTCATGAACAAATTTCCACGGGCCGTGGTTTAGGAAGTGTAACTTTCTGTTGTGCTTCAAACTTACTTCCACGATCCAATTGCCAAATCCACGGCCGTAATTTAGGGTGTGGTTCTCCAAACTCTTGTGAAAGCCTTTATTTCGTGATGTTCTTCACTCATGCTCCTTCCTTAGCCTCTCCAAAGCATCTCCTTTCCATCAAGCATGATCAAATACTCCTCTTCTTCCACATTTTGCTCCAATCTAAGCCTTTGTTCACCTAAAAACAAAACAAAGCTAGTGTATATCTCTATATCGACAAAGTGGGTGAATGAGCTCACAAATGCCTCAAACTCATATCTATGTACACATAAAAGAGGGAAAAACAACTAAAACAAGTGCCTAAAATATAGTCATATTTCATGCTAACACTCAACATATTTTTCTATGTTATTGTGATGGACTCGACATATAAGACCGATAAGTAAGTATCAAGGCTTGTTTTTACTTTGTTTCATAAACTCAAACATCTTCTGGTACAAGGTTTTATATGTTATTGTAGATACAATATGCTATTGTTGGAAATCGTAGGCATCACAAACACAAAGAAGACATTCACAATTGCTTCTGTATTCATCCCACACGAGAACAAAGATCACTATGAGTGGGCTTTGAGGAGGGTCCGTTATTTGTGCTATGGAAAAATCCCGGAGGTGATTGTTACCGATTGTAAGCTAGGTCTTATAAGCGCCCTAAGTATAGTATTTCCCGAGGTGAAACATTTCTTGTGCTCGTTCTATATGAAGTGTAACATTGTAAATAGAACGGGGGTCATATTGCGTTCTAAGGAAGTAGAAGCCATGTTCATATCCCAATGACATACCTTGTTCGAGTCAAGATCCAATGAAAGCTACGAACAAAATTTTATTGAAATTAAAAACTATTGTAATGCGGGGATAAGGGGCGGTTCTCGATCTAGATTGAAAGACTTAAGTGGGATAAAAATCGGGTTTTTCTATAAAGAAAATCGTCCGGTTTTCCTCAAGAACATGCCGATTTTTCGACAAACCCTGAATACGGACTAGTGAAGGATATGTAAAGAAAAGAAGATGAATATGGAATGATTAATGACATAAATATAGGAAGATATGAACTAAGATAGTTCCGCAATAGAACCTTGACCAATGATGTGTCAAAACCCTAAAACGAGAAGATTACCTTAACCCGCACTTCTTTAACCTTACAGAAGTCTTCTAGTTAAGACAAGCTCAAAGAGGGACTAGTATTGACCAGGAGCACCAACCTTCAATAAGATTAACACACACAAGCACAATCTAGCAATGACTTTGTAATATCCGGAAATTTTCTTTCAATCAATTCCGAGTCAAACCGAGTTTTTGATCCGTGGACTTTTCATTTCACCTAATTTCTGGTTAGATCACAAATTCTATCATTTTATGTGAGACCTTTTTCTCACATAAAATGATAGAAAAATAACACTAAACCCTATTTTGCAACCATGAATTCGTATCTTAGACGAGATCATGACAAGGCCATGACAAGGCCACCCGACGAGTTTTGACAAGGCCATGACGAGGCCATGATAACGTCACCGACAAGCTTAGAAAAAGCCATGACAAGCTTTTGACAAGACCTTGAAATAATTTTTGTAGCCACCTCTCCCTCTTTTATTTCAGCCCCACTCACCCCGTCATTACTTCAGCCCGTCAGACCCATAAGCCTTCTTTTCCAGCCAACCTATTAACCTTTTACTTCTCTCCTTGCAAATGAGCTGGCCGGGCCACTCCTCATCGGATCCTTCCAATCACACACCCTGATTTACGTAAGTGCTCACCTCCTTCCTTATCTCAGCAGATCGGATCCCGATTTCATTCCACGCTTCCCCTCTTCGACCTCCAGCATACCGTCAGCGACCCTTGTCTCGCCAGCCAACCGTGAACCCAGACAACCCTCCGCTCTCCTGCAGTCGAGAGTTCCTCCTGCACTGGACTCCTTCCTCCCGACGAGCACTGCGTGCCTGTGCTTCCTGTCGATAACTCACCAAGAGAGATAGGGAATCAGCGTTCTCCCTTTCTGCTCCTCACACAAGCAACAACGTTGAAGACCAGCCACCTCCCTTCTTCATCGTCGAGCCTAGCAGCCATGGGGGACTGTTTATCTTCCCTCTCATGCGACGGGCGCTGATCCACCAAGACTCCCTCCTCCTTGGTCCTCCACGCGATAGAGGCTTATCGGCCTACTCGTACCCCTTCTGCCTCGTAGCCCTTTTGTATACTGACACCATCAGATTCACGTAGAGGTAAACTTTAGTCTCCCTCTATCTTCTCTGTGGTCGAACTGAGAGTGCACTGTGGTGAACTGGAAGTTTCCTTGTGCATATGTACAATCATCTTGTTGCCGCAAGTGAACCTGGTTGTTCCGTGGACAACAATCATCGCTGGAGCCTCACCGATCAACAAAGAAATAGCTTCAGTTCCTTTCTGCTGAAAAGAGTAAGCAATTCATGTCCTCCTCATCCTTATGTATAAGATGTTCGAAGCTTAGAACAGTAGTGTATACTCAATCTGTTGAGGAGTATGAATGTGAGTTCTAGAGAGGTGTGTGCTTAGGGGAGTCTCGAACCTGTGATGTTTGGTTAGAGTGTTGGTTTTCAAAAAACGTTGCCCGAGAGTATCGAACTCTCAACCTAGTTCATAAGCCTTTTATTTCCGGAAAAGTGTGTTCGACAACAATCTTTGAGCCCGTGTTTCGATATCTTAGATCGAACATCCACCGTTGAATTTTTGATAGCTTGTAGAGAGATACGCATAGTTGGATGTATCAAAAGTTTGGGTTGATTCAACGCTCGGATCTAGATTTACAAGGTCCCAAAGTAGGCTAGTTAGGCAGTTTGGTAAGGATGCGGATTTTGGCTAAGTATGGGATTTATAGATGTTGGACCCAACTTTGGGAATTTATGTAGGATTCTTGACTGAATATTGTTGGGAGATCTTTGACATTATGATTTGTATGCATATCATAGATGACTTAGGTAATTTTCTTAGAATTTTTATGAATTTATTTGAGTCTCGTATTATAGGCTAAAGTTGGACCTTAGTGACCTTTTTAAAAGTTAAGAAAAGTGTGTGAGCTATAAGTTCTACTGAAACTAACTCTTAAGAGTTAGATTATGAAATTCAGTGCCGAAGAAAGGTTCGGGCATATATTATAGGATCTTTGAGAGTTTCGGGACTAGGGGTAAAATGGTCATTTTGTCTTAGGAGGCATTTTTTTTATTAATTTTCTCTTGACGGGGTTATACATCTTAGAAGTATCGACTTATAAGAATATGTGATGTATTTAATCCACTTGCCCTTATGACAGGCAATGGAGTACCAACAGTTGCAGACCGAGTTGAGATAACGGGAATCGAGTTTCGGTTCTAGTAAGTCCTTTGGGTTTACTTAGCTAGCTTTCAGATATGAGTGTGAATGATTATAGTGGTGTTTGAATGATGTGTGTATAAGTGTATTTCATACTAATTACCGACCGACACATATATCAGACCTAGGAGTAACGGGCGGTGGCATTCTGCTCAGTTAGCCCGAGGGCGCTGGGGGTTTCTTTCGGGACTAGTCCATACTTGGTTTGCGGGGACGCCACCGGTGGAGGTGTGCCAAACCATCACAAGTTGGATAAGGAACGGAGGTGAGAAATCTTAAGATTTCTCGTGCCACAACTTTAAAACGGGATGAAGTGAATCACATAAGTTATTAGATAATAATCGGATTGTGTGCCAGCATGTTGAGTGTTTATATTTTTTTTCCTCCGTGTGTTTGTGCTATCTTTATTCTTCTTATATGTAGATTGTTAGCTAACGGTTTATCCGTGTTATAGATTTTGTAGAGATAAACAGTTGCAGAGAGATTCAGGACGGATGGTCAGCCGGGTCCACGTACTCATTAGATGGGGACGGGGGCGTCTTCCATACGACATGCATGTTATGTGTGTGTATATATATATATATATGTTGTAAGGCTGTCACATGTGTACATTCATACCATAAAATTTTTATGTTTTGGAAATTGTTTTAAATACATTTGTGCCTTGTTGTAAGATCCTAGTAAAGTTGTTGTTAAACCAAGGTCGGGACCCATTGTGAGGTCCTAACCAGTAGCTCCCCGAGTTCCAAGAACTTGGGGTGTTACAACATGGTATCAGAGCTCTGGATTGGCAACAATGACACTTGGAATCTTGTGAAAGACCGAATGTAGAAAATAACTAGAACCCGAAAGGGTCTGAAATTTTCAAAATGAATTTCTACTTCAAAATCATGTGCATAGTCGGGTTGTTGGGATAGTAGTACGTCGGACCACCATCACCCTTCGTGGATCTCTACAACTTAATAAGATTAGTAAAATAGCGTATGGACTTATAAGATTGTACACTTATGTATGTTATATGGATATGTATATATATACATGTAGCATGTTAGCACCCTAAAGGATAATGCCTATTATCCTTTAGTTGAGATATCACGATGTGGACATTGCCTCGTGATAAAATGCTAGTAGGTTTTAGGAGTATCAATACAAGATAGTGGAATCAGACCTCGGAGCAGAGTACTAGATCTAGCAGACACTTTGGTGACTTTTACAAGTCTTCCGAAGGATGGGTGGACAAGAAAATGAAGATTGCGAGACGATTACGAACCACAATAACAATTAGATGAGAAAGAATAGCATATCAACTCAAAAAGAAATAATATGAAACCATTCAATGGACTTAACGGACTGAAGACGAGAGATGAAACTTCAAGATGCATGTAAGGACTGACAAGAAGCACAAATTGAAAAGGACAATATCGGAATACAAATCATGCGGGGTAGAATACAACTACATTTGGCGGATAAAATGACAGTGCAACCAAGGTGGATGACGTCATAGGCAAATATGGGCCTAAGAGTACAAAGAAGATATGATGTTGACCCCGATGTGAAGAATTAAAGGAGTACAAAGACAAACATTGACAAATGAGTTTAAAGACGTGAAATGAATTTCATCATCATAGGGACGGTTTGACTTACTCAAAGATGCATTAGTTTGCAAGAAATCATGACGTAAGTATCAAATATAGTAGAAGTCTGAAATTAAGACAACGGAATTCTATAAAGGTGGCATTACAACACAACACCAAACAAAGGGAAGAATGTGGGAAAGTGATTTTGGTGGACTAGAGAGTCCACAATAACTTCTCATTCCCATAAAGATCTAAGTCACCAACATTAACGGTCATATTAGAGAACCACAAACAGACGATGAACAAAGTAAGAAGAATTGTGAAGACACGCTTACAAGTTATCTTGGAAGACTTACTAAACTCATTGACGACAGATAAATGTTAGGATTAGACTCAACAGAGTATAGTGATCCCATAAGAGAACAAGAGAAGTGCGGACTGGGAAGGAGCTGAAGGAGTGTTAACCAAGAAATTGGAGAATATAGATTTCACCAAGTGTATCAAACTTCAAAAGAGATAGAAGAACAATAAGTCCGTAATCTTATAGAAGGTCAACTACAGACTAGTTGGTAATAACTGAGACATAACACGTGCGGGTCAACTAGTAGTAAATGGTTGGCAGATGAAGAGGATAACCATAGACTTATGAAAGAATTATATAGACATCTGGAGGACTCTTCAAAAGATCATCGACGAAATATGTGAAGCTAAATCGATACAAGTGCTAGTACTCTTAATAGTAACATGGAGTGAGTTCGAGCCGGTAACTCTAATTAAGAACTTAAGAAGAAAGACTAGACGGTCAAGAATGACCCCTTATGTAATTTGAGACCAAGGGAATTGGATGAGTGATCTACTACCTACTGGCTAAATAAAAAAAAAGGTACATATCACAACTAGTACAGATGGATGGTAAAAGAAGAACTAGAGGAGTAATAAGTGGGTTTAGTTATGGTAAAATTTTTGAAAAAAATTTCACCTAGAATTGAATAAATCTCAACCATTAAATGATGATCCAATGGTTAGATTAAGTTTATCTTCTCTCCAAATCTTTTTTTATTTACAATTATCTTTTATCGAGTTTGATTGTTTCTATAGGATTTTTGGAATTTCACCTAGAATAATTCTAGGGAAAATGGACCCGTAATAAGTATACACTTTTGACAAGATTCTACGTCAGTCAAGACATAGAGTGTGTAGCATTTCATACAAAGGAGAATGATAATTCTCTTCCGATATTTACGGAAGAAGCCCTTGTGACTAATAGGTGCACGGAATGAAGACCTATAATTGGGTGTAAGAACGAAGATAGACCCCACAAGTGTAGAGAAGTTTTGACCCCGTCAGAGTTATCAGAAGTTGAAAGGAATCATGACGCTAGTATCAAAAAGAGTAGGAGGCCGGTAGCAGAGTCAATGGAGTTCAACAGAGCGATATTTTAAACAACGCTAATGAAGGAACATCTGAGAATGACCTAGGAGACTCGAGAAAGAGAGTTGACCTAAGGAAATGGAAGTGGGGAGGATAGAATGAACTAACAAAGGGGAAAAAGGATTAACCGAGTAGCCGATGCTTACTAGGAATTTTATGCCAGTAGAAGTATGAGAAGAGTGAATACGAGATATTGAGGTAAGTCAACTATAGACTAACCAATGTCAACAGAGGATGTGCAAGGATTGCGGATATTGGTGAGTTATGTGCCGTTAAAGAGAGATAATGGTGAATGTGGATTTACGAGGTAGCTTTACCGACGCCTTAGAGGATTTCCTCTAGTAAGCAACGACAACCCTCTTGGATGTACTAAAGGTATAAAAAGAACCATGTTAGAGATTTCGTGAGGGCTGATGTGGATTGTTAGCATGAAATATGACTATATTTTAGGCACTTGTTTTAGTTGTTTTTCCCTCTTTTATGTGTACATAGATATGAGTTTGAAGCATTTGTGAGCTCATTCACCCACTTTGTCGATATAGAGATCTACACTAGCTTTGTTTTGTTTATAGGTGAATAAAGGCTTGGATTGGAGCAAAATGTGGAAGAAAAGGAGTAATTGATCATGCTTGATGGCAAAGAGATGCTTTGGAGAAGCTAAGGAAGGAGCATGAGTGAAGAACATCACGAAATAAAGGCTTTCACAAGAATTTGGATTTCCACGCCCTAAATTACGGCCGTGGATTTGGCATTGGATTGTGGAAAGTGACTTTGGAGCACAACAAAAAGTTACATGGTCTAAACCACGACCGTGGAAAGTTATGTGACCGTGATTTCCATGACGAAGGTGACGTGTCATATTTGCCACGTCAGTTATTGGGCTTTCTTGTAACCCTATTTCGCCCTATAAGAAGGCTTGAGAAGGGAGTTTCGAGGATCTTCGCTTAGAGCTTCGGAGACGGCTGCTTAGGGTTCATTTTACCTTGAGGATTGGAGATTTCGGAAGATTGGAGAATTGTGAAAGACGTGGTTTTGGAGATTTTCTTAGGGTTTTCACTTTTGGAGACGGATTGACACTCCGTTCTTCATTGTTCCCTAAGATCGTTGTGAGGATTCTTATTCCATTTCCTGAATTTATAAACATACTACTTTTGTTATTCGGATTCGAGATTAACTTTGATTAGTTATTTAGTTTTTGAGGTTTTTCATCTTTCTTTCTTCTTAAATTGATTTTTGATATCATGATGATGGTTATTGGCTAAAACCCATTAGAAATTCTAAGGTGAAGGGTTGATAGTTGCTGCTTAGATAATGATATATCGATCATAACTTGATTGGACCCTGAAAGTGTGAGAAACCTCGTCGACACCCTAAACCACGGTCTGTTATTGAGTTCCACGGCCGTGGAATCTCAAGATCTAGCCGTGATTTTCTCTGTCTTACGACTTTTGCTTTTTCTTTAATCCAAAGTTAAAGATTAGCTTTAACCTAGCCTTGGCTTGCTTTTTCTAGGTAGTTGTGAGACTCAACATCCTCTATTTCGGTTTCGAGTGTGACAACCTTAACCGTTTTGGCTTATCTTTGATTCCTTGGGTTTGGGAATGGGTATTTGAGATTAATTCTTATCCTTAGATCCTTTCTATACTGCAGCCTCAACAACCTTTATAGAAAGAGTCCTTGGGTGAGATATATAGGGTTTTCGAACTTCATCGTACATTACCTTACATTAGTTATACCTTTGCAATCTCAACTTCGTCCTTATACTTATAGAATATCTTGAATCGATTGCCACACTTAGAGACCTGGATCTTTAGGGTTGCTATTTTCCCCAATATTTGCAAAGCTTTTATACTTTTACTTGCTCGATTATTCGAAACTGAATTTGACTCACCAAATCCCTGAGTTCGATATTCTAGAATACTTGCTTAACTATGCTGATCCGTACACTGCGGGTTCGCTTGCTTTTGTTTCAGTTTTATAATTAAAACTTATTTGCACGCACGCTTTGAGACGAATAAGTTTTTGGCGCCGTTGCCGGGGATTTGGTCTAGACCAAATTTTGGTTCTCGATTGTCGAGCTTGGGAGCTTTGCTCTTATATTTGATATCTCTTTTTGAGTGATTTTTGCAGATTCTTTAGGTATATGCGAAAGAGTAGATCTACGAAGATCTAGTTCCTTTCGATCCAGAACTTGAGAAGACTTTGAGAAGAAAGTTGAAAGAGAAAAAGATGGCTGAAAACAATGAGAGAAACATCCAAGCGGAGTTGGATGAAGTTCAACTTTAACTTAAGTTGAGTGAGAAGGCTCGTATGGAAGAATTGGAGTGTCATCAATTCCTAATGGATGAGCTAAAGGCTATGATGATGGACATGAAGTTGGAGATGAATGATGCTAAGAAGAAGAAGGTCAAGAAACCAAAGTCCATTAGAGTTTAATCATCCAACGATGAGGATGAGGATATGTCACCACTAGAGGACATTGATCCGGTGATCCATCCCGTTCGTAACAACCCTAGACCACCGGTTGTTCCTCGCATTCCCGCTGGAGATGTGAGAGTTGCTCACGAAGGGGATGAACCACGGACTCCTGGGCAAAGAATGGATCCAATTCAGCAACCGCGCCGTCTAGGTGTGAATTTCGGAGCTGAGGATATCCAGGAATTCAGTTTTAGCTTGCAAGTTATCACCATGGTTTACCAAAGTCAATTTGGTGGAACGAGTGCTGAATCTCCACACCAACATTTGTTGAATTTTGAGATTCTCATGGAGACATTGAAGCTGAAGAGGGCTACCAACAACAACTACAAGATCAAACCGTTCTTCTTCTCTTTGAAGGACATTGGCTTGGTATCAAGCTCTTCCAGCTGGAAGGCTTAACACATGGGAGGGTCTATCTTCGGAGTTCCTCACCAAGTTCTTTCCGCCATCCAAGACGGCGGAGTTGAGAGGTAAGATTAATACATTTTCTATGAAAGCTAACGAAAGTTGGTTTCAATCATGGGAAAAATTTCAGGATCTCTTATTGGATTTCCCACACCATGGCATTTCAAAGCTGCAGTTATTGAAGATCTACTACAAGGGGTTGGATGTGGAAACACAATTCAATCTCCAATCTCTATCTTGTAGTACATTCATGGACATGAGAGAAGATGACACTTGGGACTTCATTGAGAAGCAAGCCCAAGTGATTGAGAAGTATTCCCACCGGAAGGTGGATCCAAATAGCCGGAATCAAGGGGATCCGGGAGCTAAGCTAACACAAGCTGCACAAACTCAAATATTCTCCCTCAACACTAAAATCAAGGAGTTGAAGGAAATCATTAGAGCTGGCCTTCAAAAGCCAAAGGAGCAAGATGTTGGCTACTTAGGAAACAACAAGAACAATAACTAAGGGTATAGGAACAATAACCGGAACAACAATTGGAATAATAACAAAACAGAAATTCCAACAACAATTGGCAGTCCAACCAACAATAAAATTCCGGTAATTCCTATCCAAATTCTGGAAATTCACTAACATCTCCATCTTCTTCTACTCCTTTGAAAAGCCAGGGGCAAACATCAAATGGTTCAAAAAATAAGGAGAAGGAGAAGCCCGATCCATTGTTGGAGACGATCTTAGGAAAGCTACAAGGGTTGGAGAGCTACATAACTTCGGTTGATAAAGCTTTAGAAAACCAAGTATTCAGCAAGGCCGGAGAAGTTCCTAGAGATCAAGGGAAGCTTCCCGGGAAGACGGAGGATAACCCGAAAGGAAGGGTGATGGCTATCACAACTAGAAGCGGTGTCACAACTACCGACCCGCAGCCTAAGTTTGTAGAAGTTCCAGCCGAGAAGGAGAAAGAAAAGGGGAAGGAGAAGGAAGATGTCTATGTTCCTCCTTCAGCTTATGAACCTCTACCATTCTCGCAATCTAGAGCAAGTGCGCGTCTAGACAAACAATTCGGTAAGTTCATTGAACTAATGAGCAAACTACACATTAATATCCCTTTCATTGATGCTATTGTAGGTATGCTTGCTTACAGGAAGTTCTTGAAAGAGCTCCTCTCTAACAAGAGGAAGCTAGAAGATTTTGGAGAAGTCAAGATGAGTTCGGAATCTTCGGAGCTCATCAAAACGATGACGGAAAAGATGCCCCCAAAGCTGAGAGATCCGGGGTCATTTTGCATTCCAATTGGAGTAGGAAAAGTCACATATAACGCCCTTTGTGACTTAGAGAAAGCGTTAGTATCATCCCACTTGCTTTGTGTAGGAAGGTCGGTTTAGGTGAACCTAAACCGGTGAAGATGACGTTTTACATGACGGATCGATCCATAACTCGTCCCGTCGGTATCATTAAAGACGTCCCAGTCAAGCTCGGTAAGTTTTATATTCCAATAGACTTTGTTGTGTCGGAAGACCGTTTCTTGCAACATCCGGTTGTATGGTGGATTGCAAGAACGCTAGACTAGCCTTCGACATGGAGAAGAGAAGGTTGAGTTTGTTCTCTCAACTTTGGTGAAAGAGCCAGCTCTTGGAGAGGATATGTTCAATATCTATGACGAAGAAGCGTCTAGAGAAGAAGTGAGCTCGATTCTATTCAAAGATCAATTGCAAAAGGTCAGAACCTTGAGCGTCATGGAAAAGGGAGAAGAAGAGGATTGTAAAGTTGAGATTGAAGTCTTGGAAGAGCTAAAGGAAGTACAAGAGGAAGAGTTTGAAAAACTTTACGATGGCTCAGAAAACGTGAGAAACCACGTTCAGTCGTGCTATTCCACGGCCGTGGTTTCACCCAAACTGCCCGTAAACTGCTATTTTGATAGCAACAATAAGTTCCACGCCCAAAACCACGGTCGTGGAAGTAACAGTGGTGCCGCAATTGAGTTCCACGCCCAAAACCACGGCCGTGGAAGTAACAATGGTGCCGTGATTTTGGGAAATTCTGAGAACAATTCCGTTCTTTCCACAAATGCTCTTGAGTCTTCTTCAATCACTCCTACACCCTTAGAAACTTCTAAGGAAGCGTCGGACACTCCTCAAGACTCATCAAAGGCATCAATAGCTATGGAATTGAAGCCACTTCCCACACATCTTCGGTATGCATTTCTTGGAACTGATTCTACTTTTCCCGTAATTGTTAGTTCCGATTTAAGTAAAGATGAACATGAGAAA
This sequence comes from Fagopyrum homotropicum, assembly GCA_033239125.1. Lineage (NCBI taxonomy): Eukaryota > Viridiplantae > Streptophyta > Magnoliopsida > Caryophyllales > Polygonaceae > Fagopyrum > Fagopyrum homotropicum. Next base: position 89,333,265 of record BSWB01000006.1, read on the forward strand.
CTAATGGATGTTCTAAGAAAACATAAGAAAGCCTAAAGGTTATACTATAGAGGATCTTGTAGGAATTAAACCATCTTTATGTATGCACAAGATTCTAATGGAAGAAGATTTTAAGCCTTCGCGACAACCTCAAAGACGGTTAATTCCGATCATGAAGGAGGTTGTCAAGAAGGAAATTCTTAAGTTACTTGACGCTGGTATCATCTATCCTATCTCCGTTAGCAAGTGGGTGAGCCCCGTTCAAGTTGTCCCGAAGAAAGGAGGAATGACGGTTATTACCAACAAGAACAATGAGCTCATTCCTACAAGAACCGTGACGGGATAGAGGATGTGCATTGACTACCGCAAGCTAAACAATGCAACTAGGAAGGATCACTTCCCTCTACCATTCATAGACCAAATGCTTGAGAGGTTAGCACAACACTCCTATTTTTGTTATCTTGACGGTTATAGTGGTTTCTTCCAGATTCCGATCCATCCGGACGATCAAGAGAAGACCACATTCACGTGCCCATGGGGTACATTTGCATATAGGAGGTTGCCATTCGGGCTTTGCAACGCCCCAACCACCTTTCAAAGGTGTATGATGGCCATCTTCTCGGAGTATATTGAGGAAATCATGGAGGTTTTTATGGATGACTTTTCAGTTTATGGTTCCTCATTCGACAATTGTCTTTCTAACCTTTTTCTTGTGTTGCAATGGTGTGAAGGCACTAACCTAGTTCTTAATTGGAAGAAGTGTCAAGTCATGGTTAAGGAAGGCATTGTACTAGGACACTTGATCTCTAGTAGAGGGATCGAAGTAGACAAGGCAAAGATAGAGACCATAGAGAAACTTCCTCATCCATCTTCGGTGAAGGGGATAAGAAGTTTTCTAGGACATGCTGGATTTTATAGACGATTCATCAAGGGCTTTTCTAAGATATCGAAACCGCTAACTAATCTATTGATGAAGGATGCAGTTTTTGATTTTTCGCAGGATTGTTTAGATGCTTTCTATAAGATCCGGGAAGCTCTCATCTCAGCCCCGATTATCCAACCTCCGGATTGGAATCTCCCGTTCGAGGTTATGTGTGACGCAAGTGACGTAGTAGTTGGAGCAGTGTTGGGGAAAAAGAAGGAAGGCCGAACCCATGCTATCTATTATGCTAGCAAGACGCTAAATGAACCGCAACTCAACTACGCCACAACGGAGAAAGAATTTGTAGCCATTGTATATGCATTTAAAAAGTTTCGTTCTTATCTTGTAGGAGCGAAGGTGATTGTATACACGGACCATTCAGCGATCCGGTATTTACTCGCCAAGAAGGATGCGAAACCGAGGCTGATTAGATGGTTTCTTCTCCTACAAGAATTCGATCTAGAGATCCGCGACAAGAAAGGCTCCGGAAATTCTATTGCGGATCATTTGAGTCGTCTACCACACATTGAAGACGACGATCTACCCATAGATGACTCCTTCCCGGATGAGCACTTACACATCATGGAAGAGTGCATCGACAAGATCTCTAGAGGTAACGAACCTTGGTTTGCTGATTTTGTAAATTACTTGGTTTGTCAGGAAATACCTCCCGGATTATCCTATGTACAAAAGAAGAAGTTCTTTAGGGATGTCCGACAATACTTTTGGAATGAACCTCTACTCTTCAAGAGAGGTCCTGACGGCATCATTAGGAGATGTGTGCCGGAAGACGAAATGCAAAGCGTCATTCGTCATTGTCATTCACTACCTTGTGGAGGACACGCTAGTTCCAATAAAACTAGCGCGAAGGTATTGCAATCCGGATTCTTTTGGCCTACTTTATTTAAGGATGTGCAAACCTTTGTTTCTTGTTGTGATGCTTGTCAAAGAACAGGAAATATCTCTAGGAGAAATGAGATGCCTCTCAATAACATTTAGGAGGTAGAAATCTTCGACGTTTGGGGAGTCGACTTCATGGGATCTTTCCCATCATCTTGTGGAAACCAATACATACTTCTAGTTGTAGATTATGTTTCGAGATGGGTTGAAGCTATTGCCTCTCCAACTAATGATGCCATGGTTGTTGTTAAGTTCTTTAATAGAACTATTTTCCCAAGCTTTGGGACACCATAGACCATCATTAGCGACGGAGGTTCACACTTCATTGTCCGATGATTCTAAGCTCTACTAGCTAAGTTTGGGATGACTCACAAGATCGCCACTCCCTACCATCCACAAACAAGTGGGCAAGTGGAAATTTTGAATAGAGAGATCAAGGGCATCCTTGAGAAGACGGTGTCAAAGACAAGGAAGGATTGGTCTTTGAAACTAGATGATGCGTTATGGGCGTATAGGACTGCATACAAGACTCCCATAGGTACAACACCATACAACCTTGTGTATGGGAAGTCTTGTCATCTCCCGGTGGAGCTAGAACACAAGGTGTACTGGGCTGTGAAGTGGTTGAACTTCGGCATGAAGGAAGCAGGCGAGAAGCGCCTCTTGGACCTTAATGAGCTTGAAGAACTCCACTTGAACGCCTATGAGAATACCAAGATTTACAAAGAAAGGGCGAAGCGTTGACATGATAAGCATATCATTTCAAAGGACCTCAAAGAAGGAGATCAAGTTCTCCTCTTTAATTCGAGACTTCGGCTCTTTCCAGGTAAGCTTAAATCTCGTTGGACTGGACCTTATTTGATTAAACGTGTTTTTCCCCATGGCACAGTTGAAGTATGGGGTGAAAAGAGCGGAAGTTTCAAGGTGAATGGTCAACGACTTAAGAAGTATTCACCGAAGCTCCCAGTTGAGGAAATCGCTCCGATTGTCATCGAATAAACTTAGGAACGGTCTAGCTACGGACCCAAAACAAGCGCTTCTTGGGAGGCAACCCAAGGTATTGCACTTACGTTTTTGTTTTTCTTTCTTAGATTAGTTTAGTTTAGTTGTTTTTGTTTTGTTTTGTTTTCCCCTAGATACCTCCCGGTATGTTATGTTTTTGGATGTAGGAATAAGGGATGGGCAAAGGAAGGAAGAAAAAGTTGGAAGGAATTGACGAAACTTGGATTTTGGCACACAACAGAGACTTCCACGCCTAAAACCACTGCCGTGGAATTAGCAGATGGCCGTAATTTTCCAAAACTTGACATAAATCAGAGAAAAACCAATGGTCCGTACATTTCCATGGCCGTGGAATGCCTCGAGTGACCGTGGTTTTTCAAAAATTTGACGGCCACTATATAAACCACCTTCCTTCACAAAAACACCACAAAACCCCCTTTCCATGCCCAAATCGCCGCCACCCCTTCCTCATCCCGTAATTCTTCGTCCGGAGTCCGATTTGATCGATTCTTCAACCTAAAGTGGAGCATTTTCAATCATATACAAGATCCAAGCAACAAACTGAGTGAACAATCCACGTTGGAGAAGGAATTTGGATTTGAAAAATCCAAACCTAGGTTTTTACTCCCTTTTCACTTCTTTGTCAATTTGGTTCAATTTCTTCACAAGATTTTAGGAGAACTGAACGAAATTGGAATTAGAATTAGTCTAGGGCTGTGATTGTTGATTTTGGTGTGAAATTGCTGAGATTTGAGAGAAACAGAACAAAACCACGGTCCCGTACATTTCCACGGCCGTGGAAAATCAAGAACAGACCTTGGTTTTTTCTATTGTCGAGAGAAAATGTTTAGAAGGAAATCTAGTAGGAACAAAAAGCAAAAGGGTGATACTTCCTCCTCTTCCCAACCCCCTCCTAGTGAACCACCATCACCACCACTTCCTAGAATCCCTAGAATCCATGAAGATTATGTAGGAGCATTGGAGAGGATTGAAAAGAGGCCAATCATAAGACCTAGATACCTTGTCCTAGAGGAGCTTGAGGAGCTCAACATCGTGAATGACTTGACTTGGCTCTTGGATAGAGCCGGATTGATCATCTTCTCCGCCAATACAAAAGATGCCTATGAGGAGATAACAAGGGAGTTTGTGACTTCCTTTGAGCATAGCAACGTGAACCGAATGGTCTTCTTTAGGCTAATGGAGCAAAACTATGAGTTCTCCATCATTCAGTTTGGAACCTTCTTTGGGTTTCATGAGAGTTTCAATGGTAGGTTTCCTGGGGGAGTGTATGCTAAGGAGTTTTTAGGAGGACATTAGGATCGTTGGCAACCGGCTGACACCAAGACTAAGCTCATATACCACTTAGCCTTGAAGATAGCTCATAGAGTCCTTTCGTAGTGTCTTTTCCTAGAACCGAGACCCCACAAAAGATCAAAATCGATGAGCTTTTCCTCCTCTATTGGATGCTTACCGGTAGATTCGCCAATTGTGCCACCCTACTTGCCTCCACCATTAGCAAGTTGAAGAACAAAAAGGCCGGGAACATAGGTTATAGGGGTATGGTGACTAGAGGTATCATCTTCCCCCGACACCGAGCTCCACCTACTACTGCTATGCCTTGGAAGGAGAGAGGTGGTAGAGGTATCCCATGGCTTCCCGAGTACTCCATCATGCTAGGCCGCCACAATTGGAAGGAGACCTTTGTACCCATGCATGCCAATAGACTTGTAGCTCCTCCATATGTGCCGGATGAGGTCCCAGCTGAGGATGATGATGAGGAGATGGGAAGAGGAGATGATCATGATGTAGGAGGCGCTGAGCATGATATTGGTACATTCCCGGACCAGCCGTCCGACTTCCCGGAGCCTACTTGGCGATCTCCCCACCCCTCTAGACCTTCCGGTTCCTCTTCTTCACGCAGGGCTAGCGTGAGTGAGAGGCCGACGTGGATGGAGACTCCACCCGCTTGGTATGGAGAGCAGCCGTCTTAGATGGGAGCTTCTCCTCCATGGTATGATCATCCACCGGTGGCACCGACTTCTCCTCAGGACGCTCCTGCATGGTATGGCCAGTCGCCAGGTTGGTTTTCGCAGTTACCGGAGTAGGTGACCGATCTTTCGAGGAGAGTGGGAGATTTAGAGATCCATCAGCAGGCCCTTGACGTAGAGCGCCAGGAGAATGCCCGTATCTTGAGAGATGTCTACCGTCAGCAGTTTGGGCGGAACTTCAGGTCGGACTTCCATCCATTCCCACCGCCGCCTTCCTAGTGATGATGATGAGATGACCGCCAGTTAGAGCCGCTCCACCGCCATTAGTGAGTTTCCTTTGTTTCTTTCCTTTTCTTTATTTCTTTTGAACAATGACGACAATGTGTATTTCAAGTATGGGGTGGGGTGTGACTATCGTTTGTAATAACTCTACTCACTTTGCTTTGCTTATGACTATGAACACTAGCATGTTTCCTTTCATTATCACACGTTTTATTATTGCATTGCATGAAAAAGGCTTTGAAAAACCCATAAAAATTTAAAAATTTTGAAAATTTTTGTGCTTCTAAGATTGGAGATGATTTCTATGATGAAAACTACTTGTGGAATGAGTTTTTGATGACAATTGTATGCTTGAATTGAAACATGAATTGTAAAGAGATTTAGTATGTTGTTTATCCTTTCTTGCAAGTTTCATAATGTGAAGGTTTTTATCTAAATCATATTGAGAAACGAAGGTTGAAGTCACAAAATAAGTTCTTATACTTCTTTATAAGATGATCAAGGCACCTCGATTTTCTTACTTCTTTCTTTGATCATTTAGCCCCTCAATGAAATATTTGCCTCCTTTACCCATCCGGGATTTTGGAATAGTTGATTTTGGCATGTTTGATGTGGGAGGGCCATGAAAGCAATTGTTTGAATTCAAAGTGTAGGAAAGTATAGGTTTGGGGAAGTCAATCATGACGATGAGTAACTCGGCACCATCACATAGCCGGGTGTTTGTGTCTTGCCAAAGTCGGATTGAGCGATATTCCTAACGGATTATGGTATGCGCATCAAGGGTTTGAGGCATCTCGAAATTGAGAAACACCAATCTCCTAGGCTTCGATTTTTGTGCACCGTTGTCCATAACTTCAAAAGTAAAGTCGAAAAATTATGTGCAAAAAATCTATAGCAAAGCTCTAAGTTAGTGGTTAGTTCAAATGGTGAAAAGAAAAGACTTTGTGTTGTTCCTTCTTCCCGGATTCATACACCACATTCCTTTACAAGTTTCCCACCTTTTCCGTATTCTTGGCCTTACTTGAAAGTCTTTCAGATCATAAGAGTGTTATTTGACTTGGTGATCTAAATTGAAGTTTCACTTGCTTGATTTTGACAATGCTTTAAGGTTATGATGTTTGTCTTGAAGTTTAAGCAATTTATGAAATTCCTTTACTTTGCATATTTTGGTTTATGTGTATGAACGTTTTCAAGGATGAATGAAGCAAGATTTGAGGATGATCTATTGATTAGAAGCACATTACTAAAAAGGATTGTTTTGTTTTGTTTTGCATTCATATTTCATTCTACCTTATGTTCTAAACTCTTAAAAACCTTGCTCGGGGACAAGCAAGTGACAAGTATGGGGTATTTTGTTTGCATGAAATATGACTATATTTTAGGCACTTGCTTTAGTTGTTTTTCCCTCTTTTATATGTACATAGATATGAGTTTGAAGCATTTGTGAGCTCATTCACCCACTTTGTCGATATAGAGATCTACATTAGCTTTGTTTTGTTTATAGGTGAATAAAGACTTGGATTGGAGCAAAATGTGGAAGGGAATGAGTAATTGATCATGCTTGATGGCAAAGAGATGCTTTAGAGAAGCTAAGAAAGGAGCATGAGTGAAGAACATCACGAAATAAAGGCTTTCACAAGAATTTAGATTTCCACGCCCTAAAATACGGCCGTGGATTTGGCATTGGATCGTGGAAAGTGACTTTGGAGCACAACAGAAAGTTACACGGTATAAACCACTGCCGTGGAAAGTTATGTGACCGTGATTTCCATGACGAAGGTGACGTGTCATATTTTCCACATCACCAACGGTTATTGGGTTTCTCGTAACCCTATTTCGCCCTATAAAAACGCTTGAGAAGGGAGTTTCGAGGATCTTCGCTTAGAGCTTCGGAGACGGCTGCTTAGGGTTCATTTTACCTTGAGGATTGGAGATTTTGGAAGATTAGAGAATTGTGAAAGACGTGATTTTGGAGATTTTCTTAGGGTTTTCACTTTTGGACACGGATTGACACTCCGTTCTTCATTGTTCCCTAAGATCGATGTGAGGATTCTTATTCCATTTCCTGAATTCATAAACATACTACTTTTGTTATTCGGATTCGAGATTGAGTTTGATTAGTTATTGAGTTTTCGAGGGTTTTCATCATTCTTTCTTCTTAAATTGATTTTTGATACATGATGATGGTTATTGGCTAAAACCCTTTAGCAATTATAAGGTGAAGGGTTGATAGTTGTAGCTTAGAAAATGATAGATCGATCGTAACTTGATTAGACCCTGAGAGTGTGAGAAACCTCGTCGACACCCTAAACCACGGTCTGTTCTTGAGTTCCACGGCCGTGGAATCTCAAGATCTAGCCATGATTTTCTCTATTTTACGACTTTTGCTTTTGCTTTAATCCAAAGTTAAAGATTAGCTTTAACCTAGCCTTGGCCTGCCTTTTCTAGGTAGTAGTGAGATTCAACATCCTCTATTTCGGTTTCGAATGTCACAACCTTAACCGTTTTGGCTTATCTTTGATTCCGTGGGTTTGGGCATGGGTATTTGAGATTAATTCTTATCCTTAGAGCCTTTCTATACTGCAGCCTCAACAACCTTTATAGAGAGAGTCCTTGGGTGAGATATATAGGGTTTTGGAATTTCATCGTACATTACCTTACATTAGTTATACCTTTGCAACCTCAACTTTGTCCTTATACTTATAGAATATCTTGAATCGATTGCCACAATTAGAGACCTGGATCTTTAGGGTTGATGTTTTCCCCAATTTTGCAAAGCTTTTATACTTTTACTTGCTCGATTATTCGAAACTGAATTTGACTCACCAAATTCCTGAGTTCGATACTCTGGAATACTTGCTTAACTACGCCGATCCGTACACTGCGGGTTCGCTTGCTTTTGTTTCAATTTTATAATTAAAACTTATTTGCACACACGCTTTGAGGCGAACATGGATCAAACTCCGGTCGAGTCAAATAGTTTGAATCCGTGTTAGAAGAATTCAAAAAACGGGAGAGGTTGTCTTCTAGCCGTTATCTTATTTCCTTAAGGCAAGTAAGGAAGGTTCTTGATACTTCACCCGGATAGGACTTATGGTGTAATCGGGAGAAAGAGTTTTGGGGACAATCACTTTGGACTTACACATAATGTCCTTATGATAGATGGATGACATTTATAGAGTGAATATGATCATCTTGTGTCTAGTATCATCATTTTGGACACATCCTATGACGGTGAGGTGAGATCATCTTGTGTCTAGTATCATCATTCTGGACACATCCTATGCCATTAAGATCTTGGAAACTGGGTAAGAAGCTTGAGTCGAGTCAGTAATATATTAAAGATCTATAAAAATTGGACGACGTCAATGAAACGTAGAGAAGGACTACCGATTTTATTTTTGTTGAGTAATATCAAATTTTAAGACCACACGTCCAATCCCTCCAATGAGGCGTGATTGGTGAGTGATTCGGAGGAGTTCCTAGACTGAGTATGAAACCCAATGGGGGGTCGAGTACCATGGTTTTAACAAATGTGGACGGTGTATCTCGAGGTTTGAATAGCCAGTACTCACGGATAGAGTACAAGCCTTCTCTTTACTATAGTAAATCATCTCTAGACTGACGACCTGTTTGAAGATAATCTTGTTGTTATACAATGGAAGTTACAGGCGAGAGTGGGAAATTATCCCGACTAACAGAGGACGCCATTATGAGTAATGGGTAGCGACCAAGTGAAGAGAGTAGCGCAACGGAAGTGTGGTGGGCCCATGTAACTCGATATTATGTCAACGATGACCCAAGTTAAGGAACTAAAAATCGATATGGATAGCAAGTTGAAAGCCTAACCAAAGGGAGGTGATAGTTCATCAATGGAGAGGCGGTTCGGCTGAGTCATATTAGGGGGACAAGACCAAATGAGTGGTCTTACAAAGAGCATTAGACACGTAGTAAATTGACGGGAAATGTCTAAATCATTGTTTTAGAGTTGATGGGCGGGATCTTCCAAAAGGTAGAAGCAAGTGGGCCCAGAGGGAGGAATAAAGTTTTATAGTTATTTTACAATAGAGTCATCAACATAGATGGAAAGGGGGTTAGAATAGAAAACCGTTGAAATCTTAAAGAGGATTGGGAAGACATACTAGATCCGGGACATGTCATCAGCTATGAGAAGCTGATAGTTGAGCTAGATCATATGTTTAGGGAGTACCAGTAGCCGTCCTAAAGCGCAGTATTAGATGTCTACTGTCTAAGGGTATACCGATATTGAGGATCCAGTGGTCTAGAAGAGGAGCCGATGAGGTTACATGGGAGACGGAGGAGAGCATTATGTGTGGCTATCATAAGTTCTTTGCGGAGGTGATAGCTACTTTAGTACCGACGAGTTAGTACTCGGATGTTGTTTTGTGTGACCTACATGATTATGTTTTGATTTTTGAGTTTTGGTGTTTTCATATGCTACTTGACTATGATATTTGAGTAGAGCTTGCATGTTGAGTAAAGATTTAGTAGAAACCGAGTTAGATTCTCCTATTGAGGGAAGTTATTTGATTAGATGCCCTTATTCTAAGTTTCGGGACGAAACTTATTTTAAGGGGGTACTGATGTAATATCCGAAAATTTTCTTTCAATCAATTCCGATTCAAACCGAGTTTTTGATGTGTGGACTTTTCATTTCACCTAATTTCCGGTTAGATAAAAAATTCTATCATTTTATGTGAGACCTTTTTCTCACATAATATGATAGAAAATAACACTAAACCCTATTTTGCAACCATAAATTCGTATCTCAGACGAGATCATGACAAGGCCATGACGAGGCCACCCGACGAGTTTTAACAAGGCCATGACGAGGCCATGACAACGTCACCGACAAGCTTAAACAAAGCCATGACAAGCTTTTGACAAGACCTTGAAATAATTTTTGTAGCCACCTCTCCCTCTTTTATTTCAGCCCCACTCACCCCGTCATTACTTCAGCCCGTCAGACCCATAAGCCTTCTTTTCCAGTCAACCGATTAACCTTTTACTTCTCTCCTTGCAAATGAGCTGGCCGGGCCACTCCTCATCGGATCCTTCCTATCACACACCGTGATTTACGTAAGTGCTCACCTCCTTCTTTATCTCAGTAGATCGGATCCCGGTTTCATGCCACGCTTCACCTCTTCGACCTCCAGCATACCGTCAGCGACCCTTGTCTCGCCAGCCAACCGTGAACCCAGACAGCCCTCCGCTGTCCTGCACTCGAGAGTTCCTCTTGCACTGGACTCCTTCCTCCCAACGAGCACTGTCTGCCTGTGCTTCCTATCGATGACACACCAGGAGAGATAGGGAATCAGCGTTCTCCCCTTCTGCTTCTCACGTAGAGGTAAACTTTAGTCTCCCTCTATCTTCTCTCTGGTCGAACTGAGAGTGCACTGTGGTGAACTGGAAGTTTCCTTGTGCATATGTACAATCATCTTGTTGCCGCAAGTGAACCTGGTTGTTCTGTGGACAACAATCATCGTTGGAGCCTCACCGATCAACAAAGAAATAGCTTCAGTTCCTTCCTGCTGAAAAGAGTAAGCAATTCATATCCTCCTCATCCTTATGTATTAGATGTTCGAAGCTTAGAACAGTAGTGTATACTCAATCTGTTGAGGAGTATGAATGTGAGTTTTGGAGAGGTGTGTGCTTAGGGGAGTCTCGAACCTGTGATGTTTGGTTAGAGGGATGGTTTTCAGAAAATGTTGCCCGAGAGTATCGAACTCTCAACCTAGTTCATAAGCCTTTTATTTCCGGAAAATTGTGTTCGACAACAATCTTTGAGCCCGTGTTTCGATATCTTAGATCGAACATCCATCGTTGAATTTTTGATAGCTTGTAGAGATATACACATAGTTGGATGTATCAAAAGTTTGGGTTGATTCAACGGTCGGATCTAGATTTACAAGTTCCCAAAGTAGGCTAGTTAGGCAGTTTGGTAAGGATGCGGATTTTTGGCTAAATATGGGATTTATAGATGTTGGACTCAACTTTGGCAATTTATGTAGGATTCTTGACTGAATATTTTTGGGAGATCTTTGACATTATGATTTGTATGTATATCATAGTTGACTTAGCTAATTTTCTTAGAATTTTTATGAATTTATTTGAGTCTCGTACTATAGGCTAAAGTTGGACCTTAGTGACCTTTTTAAAAGTTAAGAAAAGTGTGAGCTATAAGTTCTACCGAAACTAATTCTTAAGATTTAGATTATGAAATTCAGTGCCAAAGGATGGTTCGGGCATATATTATAGGATCTTTGAGAGTTTCGGGACTAGGGGTAAAATGGTCATTTTGCCTTAGGAGGTATTTTTTTTAGTAATTTTCTCTTGAAGGGATTATACATCTTAGAAGTATAGACTTCTAAGAATATGGGATGTATTTTAATCCACTTGCCCTTATGACAGGCAATGGAGTCCCAACAGTTGCGGACCGAGTTGAGATAACGGGAATCGAGTTTTGATTCAAGTAAGTCTTTTGGGCTTACTTAGCAAGCTTTCAGTGAATGATGATAGTGGTGTTTGAATAATGTGTGTATAAGTGTATTTCATACTAATTACCGACTAACCCATATATCTGGCCTAGGAGTAACGGGCGGTGGCATTCTGCTCAGTTAGCCCGAGGGCGCTGGGGGTTTCTTTCGGGACTAGTCCATGCGTGGTTTGCGGGGACGCCACCGGCGGAGGTCTGCCAAACCATCACCGTTGGATAAGGAACGGAGGCGAGAAATCTTATGATTTCTCGTGCCACAACTCTAAAACGGGATGAAGTGAATCACATAAGTTATCAGATGATAATCGGATTGTGTGCCAGCATGTTGAGTGTTTATATTTTTTTCCTTCTGTGTGTTTGTGCTATCTTTATTCTTCTTATATGTAGATTATTAGCTAACGGTTTATCCGTGTTGTAGATTTTGTAGAGATAAAAAGTTGTAGAGAGATTCGGGACGGATGGCCAGCCGAGTCCACGTACTCATTAGATGGGGACAGGGGCGTCTTCCATACGGCATGCATGTTAGGTATATATATATATATATATATATATATATATATTTATGTATATGTTGTAAGGCTGTCACATGTGTACATTCATACCATAAAATTTTTATGTTTTAGAAATTGTTTTAAATACATTTGTGCCTTGTTGTAAGATCCTAGTAAAGTTGTTGTTAAACCAAGGTCGGGACCCATTGTGAGGTCCTAACCCGTAGCTCCCCGAGTTCCAAGAACTAGGGGTGTTACAGACTTCACAGACAATTCAACAAATATATCCCTTTATTGATTGAATGATTAATGAATTAAACGCAAACTTCGTAAGTGACGTTGCGAGTCTCATAATTTAGTGGAAATATATCAAATCTAATCTAATCTACTAACCCCCCACTAAGGCTATTTATAAGGGAGACTAATCCTGCAAAAACTAGGAAAATATATTTAAAGATAACCTTGCACAGATATCTTTAAGATATATAAAATATAAAATCTAAAAAGATAGTATCTAAATAATCCTTAAGATAGTCTGAGAGCTTTAAGGATTTATAACAAGATATAATTGCCAAAAGATAAAAGATCATGGCCGGATCTTTTGAAAACTTGTCTTAGTGAAGGAAATCGGGTGAAGAAATCGGTCGAACTTTCCTACAGGAAAATCGGTCGATTTTTTAGAGAAATTGGTCAATTTTCCTTCTCTGAGACTCTTCCTTGCTCTTATCCTTCTTCCTTGCTTAGTGGATCCTCTTGGTCGTTGCTTGGCTCTTCTATAACATTCAATATCGTTATCAAGGAATTCTTGAGAGTGAGGAGAGTTTTCTTGAGTGTACATGCCATGAGTAAGTCCGTAACTTCATCTTGAATTGCCTTTGCTCTTGACCTTGTGATTGCTCCATCCATAACTGAATCTGAAGAAGGTGAAGGTGTTGTTGGTTTTTTCTTCAATGCCTTAGCCTTTTGAACGTGTAACCGGTCCTTGTGTTGGAGATGGTCCAACATCAAACTCCCCTTCTTGATAAGGATTCATCCTTGAATCATCGATATGCTCATATCTAAACTCGTAAGGACTTAAGTCACCAACGTTGAAGGTGGGACTTACACCATAATCAGTTGGAAGTTCCAAGACATTAGAATTGCCACCAACTTTCCTTTTCACTCTAAAAGGTCCGCCTCCTCTTGGAGATAACCTAGACTTTCGCTTGTCCGGAAATTGCGCCTTCCTTAGATGCAACCACACTAGATCTCCGGGTTTGAATATCATCTCCTAGCGATTCCGATTTGCTTTGGAAGCAACGGAAATTCCATTTTGTTCCATCCGTAAGCGCGGCTTCTCATGTAGTTCCCTTATGAACTTAACATGTTGTCCTGCAACAAAATCTACTTGCTCCTCTAAGGGCAACGACACAAGATCAAAAGGAGTCAAAAGATTCACCCCATCACACACTCAAACGGCGTTAGGTTACTAGATGAATGCAAGATTCGATTATAAGCAAATTCAACATATGGTAACACATCTTCCCAAGCATTCAAATTAGAGAAGATTGGTGAAATAGGGCACTTTTTGTAACTTGTAGACTAACTAGACACCCTATTTTTACAAGTAAAAAATAAAGATAAAATTGAGTGGATATTGCCAAAATTATGGAAATTTAAAGATTCTTCTCTCTCCTATTAATAATCAAATAAATTTTGTTAAATCGGGAAAATAAATATTCTTATTTCTCTTCTTAATTATAATAAGTAAAAGATTGTGTTAAAGGTAGGAATCGAACTCTGGACGAGTTGCCCCACCCCGCCGCCCTTATACCAGTTAGACTAATCAAATTTCGTGTATTCTTTTGCCGATACACAATATTTAATACAAAATTTTTATAAATAATTTCAATTACACAATGTCCGTACACAATTTCAATTACACAATGTTAATACATAATACACAAATATCAGCTACATAAAATGCATTGGACATACATATTCTATTACACAATTTCAATTACACAATGTAAATAATTTCAATTGCACAATTTCAACTACACAATGTTAATATATAAAATACTTGTATAACCAACCATTCTGTAAATGACAAATTTGTGTAACCAAACATTGTCAAAATGACATACACTTGTACTACATAAACGTAATCGTTATGTAGAAAGTCGCAAAAATTATGTATCAACATATGTACATAACCACGAAATTATGTTTCAACATATGTACATAGCCACGAAATTAATAACAACATATTTCTTTAATTATGATAAATAAATAAATAATTAAAGAGCAAACCTCCATTGATGATATTCGAGTTTCTTAAAATCGAAAAAATGGACATTAGAAAGGTAGACGAAAAAGAATAATGAAAGATTGCTGTATTTATGTGAGGAGTTATTTTAGGAGCTGCTATAATTTCTTTCCTAATTTGACGTAATAATTTAGTTTATCAATTATTTTAATTTGCCAAATCCGTTACATATTTAAGGAGATAGAATATTAACATTTATGGCAATATCAATTAATATTTATCAATTTATCTTTTTCTACATAAAATAGGGTGTCTAGTTTATTAATTGAAAATAAAAAGTGCCTACTTTATACACCAAGATACATAAACTACCTACTTACCCTAAACACTCTTCAAATTATCATTCAAAACAGTTCGTAATATAGTAGTTAAAGTTCGGTCAGTTACCTCCGTTTGACCATCCGTTTGAGGATGACTAGAAGTTGAAAACAACAACTTTGTACCAAGCTTTCCCCAAAGCGTCTTCCAAAAGAAAGTAAGGAACTTAACATCTCTATCGCTTATAATAGTTCTTGGCACTCCATTCAATCTAACAACTTCCTTGAAAAACAAGTTAGCTACATTATATGCATCATCAGTTTATGGCAAGCAATAAAGTGAGCCATTTTAGAAAAGCGGTCAACAACCATAAATATAGAGTCTCTCACCTTCTTAGTCCTTGGCAATCCTACAACAAAATCCATACTAATATCAAGCCAGGGTGAAGTAGGAATAGGTAAAGGAGTATGCAAACCGTGTGGTTTCAGTCTTGACTTTGCTTTTAGACAAATAAGACACCTCTTAATCAAATGTTCAACATCCTTAAGCATGTGAGGCCAATAAAAATGAGAATGTAGCATGTGATAAGTCTTATCTCTTCCAAAATGTCCCATTAATCCTCCCATATGAGCCTTCTCAACTAATAATAATCTCAGAGAACATCTAGGAATACAAAATTTATCCTCATGGAACAAAAAGCCTTAAAAAAGATAATACTTATCTCTCGACTGGGGTAAAAATCGGTCAGAAAATCGGCCGATTTTCCCGACACTAGGTCGACTTTTGCATCCAGTGTAGATGTCGGCCAATTCTTCATCACCCTCGTATATATCCTTGATATAATGGAATCTTGGGACCTTGGAATCCATTGTTGTGATCAACGTATACCTCTTTGAAAGGCCATCTGCTACGATATTATCCTTCCCTTTCTTATATTTGATAATATAAGGAAATGTCTCAATGAATTCGATCCAACGTCCATGTCTCCTGTCCAACTTATCTTGACTTCGAAAATGCTTCAAAGACTTATGATCAGTTCTAAGGATGAAATCATTAGGCCAAAGATAGTGCTGCCATGTTTTGAAAACTCAAAATAAACATATAATTCCTTATCATAAGTAGAGTAATTCAAACATGGACCTTTTAATTTCTCACTAAATTATGCTAGAGGTTTACCTTCTTGCATGAGTACTCCTCCTATACCAATACCTGAAGCGTCACACTCTACTTCAAATGGTTTGGTGAAATCCGGAAGTGCAAGAAGAGGTGCATTGATACTCGCCTCTTTAGTTCCAAGAGTGCTTTCTCTTGCGCTTCTCCCTACTCGAGCGGTACTTGCTTCTTCTTGAGTTGCGTGAGAGGGGCTACGATGGTGTTGAAATCCTTCACAACGCGCCTATAAAAGGTTGCCAATCCATGGAAAGAACGCACATGTCCAATGATGGTAGGTGTAGGCCATTCTTGAATGGCTTTTAAAAACTCCACCTTGATTATAAAGGTTTTACAGGTGTTGCTGATAGCATGTATTATAGTCTATATTTTGGGATTGGTTTAGACGTTTTATCTTCATAAATCTTCATGTATGGATGTATATTCTGTGATTATATTGTTGTTTTGTCTACCTTTGCGGGAATCGAGGTCTACACCTAGTTTTGTTGTAATTGTAGGGAAAATGGCACGTCTTGTATCGAAATGGAGCTAAGGAAGCTAAGGAGTCATTGGAGCTACATTCTGGAGCTTTGAGAAGATCTCAGGAAGCATGGGAATGATATAGAAGATTGATTTTGGACCAGATTCGAGATGATTTACATTCAGTTGAGATTCACCTCGGTCAGCTACAGTACCACCTCGACCGAGGTGATCTTAAGGAGCGTCCCGACCGAGGCGAACATCCTGTCACCGGCGAGATCTTTATTTTTGGCTGAGATCTTCTATTTTTGGAAGAAAGTTATCTTATATTTTTGGCTAGATTTCTAGAAGGAAGATATTATATTTGGCTGATTTATTTTGAGAGATATGGATATATTTTGTAAGAAATTATCTTTTGTAAGATATATTATCTTTGATAGATAATTCTACTATATAAAGGGTTGGATTTTCCACAAGTTCAACCATGCTGGGAGCATCCAGCAATTGAAGGGTTTTTTGGAGTTTTGAAGGAAGAGTTGAAGGAAGTTTGAAGGTTGAAGTTCAAGGAAGGAAGGAATCATAGTTGAAGTTGGCTTTTGAAGGAGTTTGTAAGATCTGCTTAGATTGTTTTTGTTTGTTGTCTTTTTTGATTTGTGACTTGAGGAACGCTGATTTGTTACTTGTTTGATTCATTCAGTTATTGAGACCTTTGTTTTAAGGTTTTCTTGTTTGATTATTGATTCCTTTCCTATTAATTTGATTATTGTTATCATGATGATTGTTAGCTAAGTTTCTTATGCGATTTTAGGGTGATTGGCTGAAAGTTGTGGGAAAGACGATGATAGAATGATCTTAATCCCAACAGGACCCTGAAAGCTCGAGTCTTTACCTTAACCGTAGAACACCTCGGTCAGTCATTGAACATCTCGGCCGGGATGGAATATAACTGAACGAGGTGAATCTTTCTTGAACCTTTTCTGAGTTAAGAGTTTAAGTTTGTCAAATCCTATCCTTATTATACCTTTCCTGGTTCAATGCAAGCCTAGGATGAGACTTACCCGGTGATTCCTTTGTTTGTTTACCTAAGATCATGAGTGTAGGTAATAAAGGTTTATCCTTTATTGGGGTTTGAGTGTGCCTTCATCCCATCTTTGAGAGTTAGCCTAAGACTTAACCGGTAAAGATTGATTCTATTCCCTTGGGTGGTGTGTTGGTTTGAGATTATAGTTCCTTTCCTTAGTACCTTGAGACTTACCCGGTAATAAGAGCTTTGGTTTGGGATAGTGAGTAGTGAGACTTACCCGGTAATCTATTCCCACCTTAGAAACACCTTCCCTTTGTAAACCTCAGCTTTGTCCGCATTATCCTATGAGATCTTGAGTCGGAACCACAACTAGATGCTTTAATCCCTAGAATCCGCATTTCCTTTATCTGACTTGTATCATCTTGATTGCTTAAATTCGTAGTCATTAGTTATTTGACAACCTGATTCCGTGCTTTGTTTCACCATAGTCCTTGTGTTCGATCCCTGGAATTCTTGCTTTTTTTACAATTGATCCGTACACTACGGGTTCACATATTGTTCAAGCATACTTTTTGGGCTATAAACTTTAAAGCTTGCACACACCTTTTGGAGCGAACAACTGCTGATGGAAGACTTAAACACAAATCAAGTAGTTTAATACACTAACCAATGAATTATTATATTTCGAGATGCTTGGTTGGTTTGGTTTTAGTGCAGGTTTTGTCAAAGAATTCAAAGGCCTTGAAATGGATTTCAAGGGCACAAGGAAGGCAAGGATGCACAACGAAACGATCTCAAAATCCTTGAAGTAGATTCCAAAGAAACAAGGAAGACAAGGCTGGATTACGAAAAGATTTCAAATTACAAAGAAGATCTTTCACGAGAGATTTGCTCAAAACAAGAAGATTTGAGAAGATATGAAAATTTGAGAAGATATGATGAGGAGAAGATCCCAACCGACCAACAAAGAAGATCTTACAAAGATCCTTAACCGAAAAGCACGAAGATTCTCTCATTTGGATTTGACGATTGTTACAACAATCAACAAGAAGATTAAGGAGCCAAGAGATCAACGTGTTCTCAGGAGATGAAGATCTACAACGTCTATCTCATCTCAACCAGGAAGCGATCTTCATGGAGAAAAAGAATTATCTTCGAACGGTCATCTCTCCAACGGCTAGAAGACCTCTCCATAGAAGATTATAAATGAAGATGGCAATTGAAGAACAGATAGACAAGCCTGCACAGAAATATCTACAGTTTTCAAGTGATCCAAAGTTATCTTCATTTTCAAAGCATAGTTTTTCTTTCTCTCCTTCTAAAAAGCTTTATCTCCTAGAGAGAGATAAAAGTCGAGAGATCCATTGACATATCTAAAGAGTGTTATACTTGAGTGTGTGTTACTCTGCGAAGTAACTAGGCTATTATAGCAAAGTGAAGAGTTGAAGCTAGATCGTAGCATTGGCTACAATGAAAGAAGAAGGGGATTTCTTCTAGTTTGTATCTAGGACCCTTTGAAGGTGATAATAGATAGTTAGATCCTAAGGCTATACCCTGGGACGAAGAGTAGACTATTTAGAGCCGAACTTCGTAAACATATCCTCGTGTCGATCTTTTACATTCCGCACCATATCTTGTTTATTGTGACTAACTTTGTTTTGCAGGAGTTCAAAGTCAAGGCTCTTGAAAGTTGTTTCAAAGCCCTTGAAAATCAAAGTTTCACAACAAACTAAGATCGACATCAAGACCTTTGAAATTGATTTCAAGGCCTTGAGATTGGTTTGCGAAAAGTTCCCATACTCTATTCAACTCCCCCCCTCTAGAGTATATTTTAACGTTTTATTTCACCTACCGGTTCTTCAGCTTTGATCTTCTCTTTGTCCACCTCAAGACCTCTTGTGCTGACCACAAATCCAACAAAAACCACTTGATTAATACTAAACTCGCATTTCTTAATATTGCATATAAAGATTCAGATCTAAGAGTTGCAAGTACTTCCTTTAAGTGTTCTTCATGCTCCTCAATGGATTTGCTATAAATGAGGATGTCATCAAAGTAAACAACCACAAACTTTCCAATAAAATGGCGTAAGACACGATTCATTAACCTCATAAAAGTACTTGGAGTGTTAATTAAAACCGAAAGGCATTACCAACCACTCATAGAGTCCAAGCTTGGTCTTGAATGCTGTCTTCCATTTGTTTCCCTTCCTCATTCGGATTTAATGATATCCACTTTTAAGATCGATCTTCGAAAACAAGGTGGAACCGCTCAACTCATCCAACATATCATCCAATTGAGGAATGGGATGTCTATACTTGATAGTGATGTTGTTGATTGCTGGACAATCCACACACATCGTCCAAGTATTGTCCTTCTTGGGCACCAATAGAACCAAAACCGCACAAGGACTTAAGCTCTCACGTACATAGCCTTTGTTCCAAAGGTCTTGTACTTGATCTTGTATTTCTTGGCTTTCCTGCGGACTCATTCTATAATCAGGACGGTTAGGTAGTGACGAACATGGAATGAAGTCAATCCAATGCTCAATGCCTTGGAATGGTGGCAGTCCGGCAGGAATCTCATCCGGAAATACGTCTTGGTATTCATCTAAAGCCTGTAAAATGTTTGAAGGCAAAGTGGCCTTCACATCATCACTTAATGTCAGTAGGCTCTTATATAAGCTCAGTAGAGAAAGGTCTAAAGGAATATAATCATCGATAAACTCCCTTTTAGACGAAAGAAGGGCTCGTTATTCTCCTAGAGAGGAAATATTGGATGAGCTACAGGAAAATTGGTCGATTTCCCCTTGAACAAACCGATTTTCCTCAAAAATCTATCGATTTTTCGAAGAACTACCCGATTTTTCTTCTTTGAGAGTTGATTCTTTGTCCTTCTGCTTGCGTTTCTCTTTTTTATTTTCGTAGATCTCAGCAATCTACAAAGGAGTCATAGTTTTGAGTGTACTGGCTTTCCCTTTAAACTCAAACGAATGTTTATTAGAAAATCCGTCATGCATAACCTTTATACGAAATTGCCAAGGGCGGCTTAAAAAACATGACATGCTTGCATAGGCACAACATCATAAACAACAATATCCTCATACTTTCCCAAAGTAAACACAATGCGAGCCTATTTATTAACTTTTAATTCCCCACAATTATTCATCCAATGCAAGTTATAAGGTCGAGGATGGTAGAAGGTAGTGATTTGCAACTTATTGATGAATTCTTCACTAGCAATGTTGCAACAACTGCCCCCATCAATAATCATGTTACAAACCATTCCTTAAACAAGACGTCAAGTATGAAAAAGGTTTTCACGTTGATTATCCTCACATAAATCAATTTTAGCATGCAAAGTGCATCTAGCAATCATTCATTCACCATCTTCATATTCACAATCACTATCACTATGGTTATCATGCTCATGCTCATGTAATTCATTTATGTGGGTATGATCATGCTCATTTTCTTCCTCACTTTCATATTGTTCTTGTTGATTAAGAAATAAAACTCGTTTTTTAGGACAATCACGCATATAATGGCCTCTACCTTGACACTTAAAGCAAATAATATCTCTAGATCGTAACGTAGGGTTATAACTACTCCCTCTATGATCCTTTGAAGGCTCATTCAAAGGACGGGGCTACGTAGAAGGTTTAGGAGCTGCTGGATCGAGCAAAGAACATTTTCCATCATCATTCTGAGAAGAAAATCGGTCGAATTTCCTGTTAGTGGGTCGATTTTTCTTCTCTGGAGTCCAAGAAGTTGTTCCTTTAATTCGCCCATTGATCTTTTTCTCCACCCTAATAGCCAAATGCAGTAAATTAGTCATAGAAGCATAGAGATAAAGATCAATTTCATTAGCTAAAGAGGGATGTAAAATTCGTAAAAATCGAGCCATAATATACTCCTCATCCTCTTGTATGTTGACTTTCACCATTGCCGTTTGCATGACGGTGTAGACTTCTTCTACGGACATAGAACCTTGTTTGAGGTTCTCTAAATTTTGTCTCAACTTCTGACCATAGTACAGCGGTACAAATCTAGGTTTCATTAAAGCTTTAATATGTTCCCAAGTGGTGATGTTCGGTTCCCCCGCTCTTCTCCGTTCTTTGATAAGATGATTCTCCCAAATGAGAGCGTAGCCTTGGAGTTCCAATACAGCAAGTTGGATCTTCCTTTGCTCCCTGAAGTTATGGCAAGACGAAAGTTGTTCAATTTTGGTCTCCCACTCCATGTATGCATCCGGATCGAATCTTCCTTCGAAACTCGGGATTTTGACTTTGACCTTCCCAAGTCCGTCATTATCCCGTTGGGGTCTAGGGTGTTCATTATAGCGTCCCTTACGTTGATGACGTTGTGGGTGATCTCTCCACATACCCTCATCCTCTTCACTTATGTCCTGAAATTCGTCACTAAAAAGTGGAGAACTATGGTACCTCACCACGAGACATCGTCTTTCGAATCCTTATTAGGGTCGGGCAGGTCCCTTGCTTTTGTTGGATCTCATCCAATAGATCAGGTAGAACCTCTAAACTGTACAACTAGGCATCCTCATCAAGAAACTGGATGTCCAACTCTAGCCAAGCTAGATGTGTCTGAAGCTGAGGTTTAACTGTTAGTCTCGCAATCGCCTTCTCTCAAGACGTCATCCTACTCAGGGCGTCATCGACAATGTTCGCCTTCCCTGGATGATACAGAATCTCAAGGTCAAAGTCCTGGATCAACTCGAGCCATCTACGCTGGTGGTTATTCAACTCCAACTGCGTTAAAATGTACTTGAGACTCTTATGGTCTGTGAAGATCTGACATGAAGCACCATAAAAGTAATGTCTCTAGATCTTCAAAGCATGAACTACCGCTGCCCACTTCAAGTCATGAGTCAGGTAGTTCTCCTAATACGTCTTCAATTGTCTAGACGCATATGCAATCACTCTGCCCCTCTGCATCAACATATATCCAAGCCTAGCGTGGATGCATCACTATATACCACAAAATCCTCAGTACCCTCAGGTTGTCCCAAGATAGGAGCAGAAGCCAAACGCCTCTTCAACTCCTCAAAACTCTAAGCACACTGCTCAGACCATATAAATCTAGTAGTATTCCTCAGTAGACTCGTAAGTGGACGGGCAATTATGGAAAAACCCTCCACAAAGCGTCGATAACAGCCGGCTACGCCAAGGGAACTACGCACTTCATTGACGTTCGTCGGTGTCGTCCATGTTGCTACAAATTTGATCTTCTCTGGATAAACCTTGATCTCATCGGCAGAGACGATATGACCCAATAATGCTACCTCTAGCATCCAGAACTCGTACTTAGAGAGCTTCGCATACAACTCTCTATCCTACAAAACTCGCATCATAATCCTCAATTGTCCTGCATGCTCCTCTCTGCTACGAGAGTACACCAATATATCGTGTATGAAGACCACCACAAACTGATCCAAGAGGTCAATGAAGATATTGTTCATCAACTCCATGAAAACCATTGGGGCATTCGTAATCCCAAATGGCATCACTACAAACTCGTAGTGTCCATATCGGGTCCGAAATGGTATCTTGTGCACGTCTTGTTCTCTCACCCTCAACTAGTGATATCCTGAGCGCAGATCAATCGTGGAAAACACTATCGCTCCTTGAAGTTTATCCAACAAATAATCAATACGGGGCAGTGGATACTTGTTCTTGATGGTCACCTTGTTCAGTTATCTGAAGTCGATGCACAATCTCAACGATCCAACCTTTGCACGAAGAGGACAGGTGCTCCCCACAGGGATACGCTAGGGTGGATAAAGCCCTTCTCATCCAACTCGTCGAGTTGCTTCTTCAACTCCAACATCTCGACAGGCGCCATACGATATGGTGCCTTCGAGATCGGTCTCGTACCAGGCTCCAACTCGATGCTGAAGTTCATACTCCTCTAAGGCGGCAAACTAGACGGCTCAACAAACACATCTGTAAACTGATAGACCATGGGAACATCCTCCAAGGATGGACTCTCCCCATCCGTCATGGCATAACACCAGAAGGCCTCGCAACCCTAAGCGATCAATCTCTCTGCTCGTACAACACTGAGCCATTTGCGGGGGTATGCACACCTAACTTATAAGGCTATATATATGGCATATGTATGTATATCTATATATATATATCATATCCATATATAATTCATAATACATATATATACATATCTATACTGTTGAGATCCACGGCAGAGGTAACGACTTCCCGTACATTCTATCCCAAAACACTGTATACACAACTTTAAAACTCAAAAATCCTTTGAAAATGTCAAACCCCTTTCGGGTTTTGTTTATTTTTCTACTTGACCTTTATTGCAGATTACAAGTGCCATTTTTGTCAACCTAAGGCTCTGATACCATCTCTGTAACAACCCGAATCCGCAGAACTTGGGATGGAACATTGGGCTAGGATCTTACAGTGGATCTTGACCTTAGCCTCACATCAAGTTCATTGTACCTTACAACAAGGCACCGACAGATATTAAAAACAAATACATAAAAACGATACAACTGTATATCAAAAGGGTATACAAAACCATAGCCAAGTGTAAAACCACAACCACAACATATACAATAACATCATAACCATGTACACAAAACTACCCCAAAAGCCCATGCAACACCTATGTACGGAAGTCCTCGGCTAGTCACCCGGCCGGATCACTTTGCAGCTCTCCTATCCGGAAAAGGCTCTATAACACGGTATAAAACCGTTAGCTAATCATACATATATAAGGAATGCAAAAGGAAAAGCAGAAGTCATGGAATCATAAACACATAATCATGTTGTCATACATTTACCCGTTTAATCATCTTTATATAAATAGTCATCCACTCAAATCGTATATATATATATATATGAAACTATGTGACACGAGGAACGTATCATCCTTGCATTTGGGCCTACTAGTCATCTGGAGTAGTATCGGTCACACAACCGGTGTACCCTATGGGAGTGGTGTGGTGCCCTTCCCCTATATCAGGTCTGGCCTGGCGTCAAAGAACCTCCCAGACTCCTTAGAGGATGAAAGGGAAAGGATATCACTGACACTGCAAGGGGGCTATCAATAAAACATAGGTCGGTAATAATCGACATCGCGGGCTATCATATCAAGCATATAACACACACGTCTTTCCTACATACACCCAATATAAGGATGGTAGCTAAGTAAGTCCTACGGACTTACCTCAAGTTCTGATAATGTCAACCTCGATCAACCTCTACACTGGAGGGAAGCACAAACTCTCAACAAGGTCTAAAGAGATGTCACACCTCTTACCAAGAAAAGGGTCACACCTAGACCCAAAGGGATTAATAAGTATCATATACATCCTATAACCCTCAATCAACATCCTAAATTCTCAAAGCCGTACATGGCATAACATGATATCTTAACATCATCATCACACTCTCATCTATACCTAGCATGATGCTACACACTCATACTAGGAAAGGAAGGGACAATGCCATCCTTAGGCAAGCCCAGAAACAAGACACACCTGCGTGACAAGAACAATGCAAGGCTGGATGGAAGGAACCGCAAGGGCGGCCCTGGGTGGCACAGGGGCGGCGTCTCGCGGGCGTTGGGGCATCCTGGCTAGGCGCAGGGGCTGCTGGTGTGCAGATTGCACACCTCAACTCCTCTTCACTTCTTCACTTAAACCTCTTCACTCCTTCAGCCAGCAGCCCCATACATACATGTACATACATATATACATCAAACAAAGCCTAGGAAGGCTGCCACAAGATCAAATCTTGTGGAATTGTTCGCTCCAAAAGGTGTGTGCAAGTTTTAATATTTATATCCCAAGATATGTGCCTGAACAATATGCGAGCCCGCAGTGTACAGATCAATTGTAATAACAACAAATATTCTAGGGGTCGATCACAGGGACTATGGTGAAACAAAGCTCGGTAATTCAGGTTGTCAAATAACCACAAGCAACAAATCAAAGTTATCAAAGATGATATAAAAGTCAAGTAAAGAAAAATGCGGATTCTAGAGATTAAAGCATCAAGTTGTGGTTCCGACTCAGATCTCAAAAGATAATGTGGAAAAAGTTGAGGTTTGCAAAGGGAAGGTGTTTCTAAGGTGGGAATAGATCACCGGGTAAGTCTCGCTACTCACTATCCCAAACCATAGATCCTATCACCGGGTAACTCTGAAGGTACTAAGGAAAGGAACTATGATCTCAAACCAACACAGCACCCAAGGGGATAGAACTAACCTTTACCGGGTAAGTCTCAGGCTAACTCTCAAAGATGGGATGAAGGCACACTCAAACCCCAATAAAGGATAAACCTTTATTACCTATCACTCATGATCTTGGGTATACAAACAAAGGAATCACCGGGTAAGTCTTATTCTAGGCTTGCGTTGAACAAGGAAAGGTATAACAAGGATAGAATTTGGCAAAACAGAAACTCTTAACACAAATAAGGTTCAAGAAAGGTTCACCTCGTTCAGTTATATTCCATCCCGGCCGAGATGTTCAATGACTGACCAAGGTGTTCGTCGGTTAACGTAAAGGCTCAAGCTTTCAGGGTCCGCTGGGATTAAGATCATTCTATGATCGTCTTTCCCACAACTTTCAGCCAATCACCCTTGAATCGCATAAAGAACTTAGCCAAGAATCATCATGATAACGATAATCAAATATATGAAAAAGGAATCAATATTCAAACAAGAAAACCTTAACACAAAGGTCTCAATAACTAAATCAAACAAACAAACAATCAACGTTCCTCAATCACAAGTCAGAAAAGACAACAAAACCAAACCAACTAAGGAAATCTTACAAATTTCCTTCAAAGCCAACTTCAACTTGATTCCTTCCTTCCTTGATCTTCAATCTTCAAAACTTCCTTCAAAACTCCTTCAAACTTCCTTAAGAAAATCCTTGATCCGAAGATTATCCAAGGATGGCTAAATTGTAGAAAATCCAACCCTTTATATTAAGGAAAATTATCTTCCAAAGATAAAATATCTTAAAAAGATAATTTTCTTAAAATATATCACCATATCTTCCAAAATAAATCAGCCAAAACGATATCTTCCTTCTAGAAATCCAGCCAAATATATGTGATATTCACTTTCCAAAAATAGAAGATCTCAGCCAAAAATAAAGATCTCGTTGTCCCGTCATCAGTTCGCGTCGGTCTAGACGCTCCTCAAGATCACCTCGGTCGAGGTGGTACTGTAGCTGACCGAGGTGAGTCTCAGCTGAAAGTGTAACTCTCTAATCTGGTCCGAAATCAATGCTCCAAAATGTAGCTCCAATGACTCCTTAGCTTCCTTAGCTCCAATTCGGTCCGCATCGTGCTATTTTACCTACAATTACAACGAAACTAGGTGTAGACCTCGATTCCCGCAAATTTGTACAAAACAACAATATAATCAAAGAATATACATCCATACATACAAATTTATGAAGATAAAACGTCTAAACCAATCCCAAGATATAGACTATAATACATACTATCAAAATACCCCATACATGTCCCTTGCTTGTCCCAAACAAGATCCAAATCTTAGATACAAGATAGAATGAATTATAAGTCGTGAAAAAGATCAATGAAAAACAATTTCAAAACATTTTGGTGGTGTGCTCCACTCATAGATCACCCTAAGAGAATGTTTCCTGGCAAATAAAATCAAGACATGATCAAAACGTTTTATAAATATAAGAAAGTTGTTCATCTTTGCATAAAATCATAGAATGCATAATAAATCATATTTATCGAAACCAATCATGTATAATCCAGTTTAAACCACCAAGTCAATCAACAAGTTCGAGGTCTCAAGGGCTTCAAAAAGAGGTCAAGAAATGTGTCAGGGTGGGATGTATATAGGGTATGTGGTGCTAGAATCCGGGAATAGGATCTACTTCACTTTCTTTGAATCACAACATCTTCCACCAATAAGCATTGCTTATTTTTTACTTTACTTTTTGGGATGCATGGACAGAGGTGCATAATAACCGAAGCCTCTGAGATCACCAATCATCAATTTCTCGAGATGCCTCAAACCCTTGATGCACATACCATGACCCGTTAGGAATATCGCTCAATCTGACTTTGGTAAGACACAAACACCCGGCTATGTGAATGGTGCCGAGTTACTCATCATCATGATTGACTTCCCCAAACCTAATTGTTTCTTTCTAACACTTTCAGCCAAGATCTCAACTTCACTTCACTTGCTTTTCATCACTTGCTTCCAAATTCCCGGATAGGTAAAAGGAGGCAAATATGTATATGAGGGGCTAAAGCATGGTGAAGAAGAAGAGAGAATGAATTGCCTTAATCATCCCAGGAAGAATGTGATAGAACTCATCATGTGGTGTCAACCTTCAAATCCAACATAAGTTTGATAAAAAAACAAATTATTAAACATGCTAAAACTTCAAACAAAGCATTTTGCAAATTTAAACATATCATAAAACCTTTCGAGCATATAACGATTTCAAAACCAATCTGCAAACAAAATCATCATCGAGGTCATATCTAGAGAAGAAGCACAAAACGTTTCGAAAAACTTTCAGTTAAGCCATCTCGGTCGAGGTGTTCTGCGTCATTCGAGATGTTCATCCTCGATCGGCCATGAACGTCTCGGTCGAGGTCATAAATTTTTTTTTTCAAACCAGTTTTCGACGTTTTTCTCAAACAGAAACCTGTAGGTATGCATGTAATGACATATAAGCATATAGAGACAAATAAACAATAATATCCGAAAGAGTCATACAACCATTGAAGCAAATAAGTCAAATAATACATCCAAATACCCCATACTTGGGACACATTGTCCCAATGGGTCAAATATAAGTCAAAGGAAATAAAGTACTCACCGGACCTAGCTGAACTGCATAATAAATAAATAAGAAATCCATGAAGCTCTAATCCTCGTCAGTTGGCGGTGGTGGATGTGGAATGTAAGGGTGCTGGGTCGGATCAAAAGGATAGCCCATAATTTGCTGATGTTGGATCTCCATCATCCGTCTAGTGAAGTGCTGGCTCTCCACCATCTGATGTGTCCATCCCTCGATATGTCGGTGCTCATCATCGAAGCGCTGGTGAATGTCAACTGTCAGGGCTGAGTATGCATCTATCATCTGGTCAGTGAGATCATCAATCCTCTGGTGAGCCTCAAGATCTCTAAATCGGCGGGATCTGTGCTGATGCTGGATCTCCTTCGAGTGCCTCCATGGCAGCTCCTCATCATACCCCTCATCATCATCATCAGCTGCATCTCCAACATCCTGCATTATGGGATCCAAGTAGCTGACCATTACTGATGATCAAAAACAGAAAACTGAGATGGCCACATAAATCCCCTGTGGTGCAGCTGTCTCCCATGGCATAGCAACGTAAAGCGTGCCAAGGCCAGGAGGAACTAGAATGCATCGGATGATCATCTCCTGCAGTCCCAGCGGCTTCGCTGCTGCGACAAGTGTACAAACTGAAAGATCTAAACCCATAGAAGTGGCGACGTGGGTCACCAACCCACCACAACAAATATCGCCTATGGACTTGCCCTTGATCCTGTGCAAATCATCTGCCAACATGGCAGCAAAGTCCGACACTCCTCCAGTCACCATATAGAACAAACTCAACAACTCCCTTTGAAGGATCTTTTGGGGCGTCTCAGTACACGCCAGAAGAGTCTCACTAAAAATCTTGTGAGCAAGGCGGAAAGCAAGATGAAAGATAATATTCTCCCGGGAATCTCCGGGCCTCCACCTGTCACTATGGTCCATCACATGGGCTATCTCGCCCCAAAAAAATCCGAGCCACCGCTCGGGAAGGAAAATCAGTCACTGTAGGAGTAGGGAAACCAAAAATCTCCCTAAATTGATCCTTAGGAACTATGTAGTTCCTATTCAATAGCCGGTACTAGATTCCATTATGCTCCGGCACGTATGTCACAAAACTGACAAACTCCATCGTCGGCTCCAGGTAAGCCGGCGCTCTAATATTCATGAACTCCTCGAGACCAACCATGGAGATCATCTTCTTCAAGTCCTCCACCACATGGAGGCAGTCGAAGGCATAAACATGAAGAAAACGCAGGACACCGATTTGACGCCCGCAAATACGATCAAAATCCTTCTGGTGACGCTCGTGGATCACCGGAATGGAGAATTGAGAAGCAGAGGAAGGAGAAGAATGGTGTAAACTGCTAGGTATGTCCCTCAAGGCCAATTGATGATAAGATCTGTTGCTCATGTTTCTGGATGAAGAACACCTCGGTTGGCCTTAAACACCTCGACCGAGACAAAGTCGACTGGACCGAGGCGAACTGCTGTTCGAACGCACTCTCTGAATCTGTAAGCTTTTCCCCCAAAATCACTACAAAAAGCTTCCTAAGGGGTACTTATATCTTTTTCAACAACAATCAGTGGCAACCAAAGCCAGATCTGCTCAAGATCGACAAAAGAAAGAGGGAGTTAGGGTTTGGAACGAAATACCCCAAATTATGCAAATTGAAGCATTTTCCTTGCTGTTTGATGCTTGGAAACTGAATCTCTAGCTTCCTCCGGTGAAATCGAGCCAATAAACGTGGAAAACGGGCAAGAATCGAGAATTTGGGAGTAAGGGGTCGCCGCGGTCGAGGTGAGAGTACAGAGGGAAAAAATGGTAGAGTGAGAAACCGTCATGCCTTTTATACCCCTCACTGAATTTGAATACACCTCAGTCAAGGTGGTCCTGAGCGGACCGAGGTGTCATATTGGATGTCAGACCTAGTCGCCTCGGTTGACCAAGAACATCTCGGTCAAGGTGATGTGACAGCAACCGAGATGTGTCTTAGTCAAGCTCCGTCTTCTCAATTTCTCGAACTTCTATCCTTCCAGTGTAGCTCCTGAGCTGTAATCGTTCCATAGAAAGTATCTGGTTCTTGTCTAGAGGACGCAAAAACAAAGCCAAGCAAACTATCCAAGACTAAGCTAGAAAAGGGAAAAGAAAGCAATACCTTGGGTTACCTCCCAAGAAGCGCTTGATTTAAGGTCGCTAGCTGGACCGTACGTCATCCTCAAACAAGGTAGAGTGGTGCAATATCCTCATTATACTCGGAAAAGATAGCCATCATACAACGCTAGAAGGTGGCAGGTGCGTTACACAATCCGAATGACATCCTTCGATAAGCGAATGTCCCCCATGGACAAGTGAAAGTGGTCTTCTCTTGATCATCCGGATGGATAGGAATTTGAAAGAAGCCACTATAACCATCTAAATAGCAAAAATGAGAATGTTGAGCTAACCGTTCAAGCATTTGGTCGATGAAGGGAAGCGGGAAAGGGTCCTTTCGAGTGGCCATGTTCAGCTTCCTATAATCAATGCACATCTTCCAGCCCTTAACGGTCCTAGTAGGAATCAACTTGTTGTTCTTATTCGTCACAACGGTCATCCCTCCTTTCTCGGGACAATCATGCACCGGGCTCACCCATTTTCTATCCGATATGGGAAATATGATAACTACATCCAACAACTTAAGAATCTTCTTCTTCACAAACTCTTTTATGATCGGCTTTAACCGTCTTTGAGGTTTCCGTGAAGTCTTATGATCGTCCTTCATTAGTATCTTATGCATGCAAAAAGAAGGCTTAATACCAACAAGATCATCAATAGTATAACCCAAAGCCTTTCAATGCTCCCTCAAAACATATATCAGTTTAGATATTTCAGTTACATAAAGGGAAGCACTAACGATAACGGGATAAGTAGAATCCGGACCAAGGAAAGCATACCTCAAGTGACTCGGAAGTGGTTTAAGCTCCAGGACAGGGGGTCCTTTCTAAGGCGGATCTGTGCCTTTCCCTTCCAATGAAGTGGACTTAGATCGAAGAACTGGGCTTTCATAAGTCTCACTTGACATCATCTCGCTTGCTACCTCGGTCGAGATCCGAGGTGGTTGACCGAAATGTTCTTCAAATAAGAACACCTCGCTTGGTCCAGAAAGTGTCTCGGTCGAGGTACTTGAACTGGAACCAAAACCTTACGTGCTTTTCTTCTCCTGAATCAGTTTATCAAATCTAGCTCTTGGATCTTCTTCCAATGCCATCAAGCTTTGCACATATGCATCACAAGAGACATCTATACCTTCCTTCATTAAACTAAAACTAAGAACTTTTTCAAGAGGATCTTTAATAAGGATAGAGCTCACCAATTCTCTAGATTCTTCTTCATCATAGATGTTGAAGATGTCATCCTCCAGTGGCTCTCCCTTTATTGCAGCTAGTAATGCAAACTCCACATGATCTCCACCAATGTTTAATTTTAACTTGGCATTCTTACAATCCACGTTGTAACCCGAAGTTGCTAGAAATGATTTGCAGAGAATGATAGGAATGGGATAATCTGCGGGAATTTCAAGCACAAGAAAATCTATAGGTATGTAGAAATTACCTAACTTGATGGGAACGTCCTCCAAAATACCCACGGGACGGGTAATGTAGCGATCCGCCATGTATAACGTCATCTTTACCGGCTTGGGCTCTCCAAGTCCGACTTTCTCACAAAGCTCCAGCGGAATGATGCTCACGCTGGCTTCTAGATCACATAATGCATCATAGGTTATATCCCCAACTTGAATGGGAATGCAAAATGAATCGGGATCCCTCAATTTAGGTGGCATCTTCTCCTTCATGATTTGAACGAGCTCTGAAGACCTAGATGTCATCCTTACTTTCACCAAAATCCTCCAGCTTCCTCTTCCTTTATAAAATCTATTTCAGAAACTTCCCATAGGCGGGCATCCCTAGAATGGCATTAATGAAAGGGATGTTAATATGTAGCTTATTCATAAGGTCTAGAAACTTACCAAAGTGCTTGTCTAGATCTGCAGTCTTCATCTGACCGTGGCTCGACCGAGGTACTGGATCTGCACTCAAGTAAAGTAGTCAATAACAACAAGGGCAATAGCCCCAAAAGACAACCAAAACCGAACTTGGTCTAGACCAAGTTCGGTTTTGGTTGCAAGATTTAATATTTATAACCCAAGATATGTGCCTGAACAATATGCGAACCCGCACTATACGGATCAATTTTAATAACAACAAATATTCCAGGAGTCGATCACAGGGACTATGGTTGAACAAAGCTCGGTAATTCAGGTTGTAAAATAATCACAAGCAACAAATCAAAGTTATCAAAGATGATATAAAAGTCAAGTAAAGGAAAGTGCAGATTCCAGTTGTGGTTTCGACTCAAGATCTCAAAAGATAATGTGGACAAAGCTGAGATTTGCAAAGGGAAGATGTTTCTAAGGTGGGAATAATTAACCGGGTAAGTCTCACTACTAACTATTCCAAACCAAAGATCCTATCACCGGATAAGTCTCAAGGTACTAAGGAAAGAAAGTATGATCTCAAACCAACACAACACCCAAGGGAATAGAACTAACATTTATCGGGTATGTCTCAGGCTAACTCTCAAAGATGGGATGAAGGCACACTCAAACCCCAATAAAGGATAAACCATTATTACCTATCACACATGATCTTGGGTATACAAACAAAGGAATCACCGGGTAAGTCTCATCCTAGGCTTGCGTTGAACCAAGGAAGGTATAACAAGCATAGGATTTGGCAAAACAGAAACTCTTAAGTCATATAAGGTTCAGGAAAGGTTCACCTCGTTTAGTTATATTCCATCCCGGCCGATATGTTCAATTACTGACCGAGGTGTTCATCAGTTAAGGTAAAGGCCCAAGCTTTCAGGGTCTGTTGGGATTAAGATTATTCTATCACCGTCTTTCCCACAACTTTCAGTCAATCACCCTAGAATTGCATAAAGAACTTAGCCAAGAATCATCATGATAACGATAATCAACTATATGAAAAAGGAATCAATATTCAAACAAAAAAACCTTAACACAAAGGTCTCAATAACTAAATCAAACAAACAAACAATCAACGTTCCTCAATCACAAGTCTATAAAAGACAACAACACCAAACCAACTAAGGAAATCTTACAAACTTCCTTCAAAGCCAACTTCAACTTGATTCCTTCCTTCCTTGATCTTCAATCTTCAAAACTTCCTTCAAAACTCCTTCAAAACTCCTTCAAACTTCCTTCAGAAAATCCTTGATCCGAAGATTATCCAAGGATGGCTAAATTGCAGAAAATCCAACCCTTTATATAGGAGAATTATCTTCCAAAGATAAAATATCTTAAAAAGATAATTTCCTTAAAATATATCTCCATATCTTCCAAAATAAATCAGCCAAAAAGATATCTTCCTTCCAGAAATCCAGCCAGAAATATGTGATATTCACTTTCCAAAAATAGAAGATCTCAGCCAAAAATAAAGATCTCTTTGTCCCGTCATCAGTTTTCCTCGGTCAAGACGCTCCTCAAGATAACCTCGGTCGAGGTGGTACTGTAGCTAACCGAGGTGAGTCTCAGCTGAAAGTGTAACTCTCTAATTTGGTCCGAAATCAATCTTCTAAATCATTTCCAGGCTTCCTAAGATCTTCTTATAACTCCTCAATGCTCCAGAATGTAGCTCCAATTACTCCTTAGCATCCTTAGCTCCAATTCGGTCCGAAACGTGTCATTTTACCTACAATTACAACGAAACTAGGTGTAGACCTCGATTCCCGCAAAGGTAGACAAAACAACAATATAATCGAAGAATATATACATGTAGATTTATGAAGATAAAACGTCTAAACCAATCCCAAAATATAGACTATAATACATGCTATCAGAAATCCTAAGCTAGAAAGGAGTAAAAGAAGAAAGAAAGGAAGAACTCCCCAGCTGAGCCCTAACGGAGGAAGAACAACACACCACAACCTCAAGGCTGGCTCATCACAAGTACCAAAATGTAACACCTCGAATCCGCGGGACTCGAGATGCTACGAGCGGAGACCTCAAAATGGGTACCGACCCTTAGCCTGATAACAATTTCACCGAATCTTACAACAAGACACATATAAAGGTAAAACCGAAATTCATTTTAATGCAATGATATGAAACCCAAAAGAAAGCAATGAAAGACCCCAACAGAGATACAACTCCAAAGGTAAACGCCCTACACGCGACATACATAATACCATAAATAATAGATAAATACAACACCAACCAACCCATCCTAAAATGTACGGACCCCGGCTGCCCACTCTTCCGGATCTCTCGGCCGCATCCCTAACCTGCAAGTACACTACAACATATCGGTATAAAATCATTAGCTGGCATTCAAAGCATTAGAATCATGGTATTGGCACACACACACATAAGGAATCATAACACCCAACATGATCTAACACACAAGTCCGGTTCATTATCTTTTTATTTTTATTAAGTCATAACCCTTACTATTCCACTTATGGTGCGACACGAGAATCTCTCGCCCTTGTCCCCTTTCACCATGCTGAGTTTGTACTTGACGCCTACCAGCATCACCCGCTAGACTGGTCGTAAGGCGCCTCCCAGTCACTCCATTTTGGACTGGACAAGCGGTCACCGCCCGTTATCATACACTTGGGCAAAATATCAACATATAACGTCGGTTGTCCTATTGCCGTTTTAGTTGTTATAACACGCACATAACAATAAACACACACCACCAAACACACATCGAAACTAATACGCAAAATACGAGCTAAGTAAGTCCGGAGACTTAACTGTACCAGGTCAAGTTTAGTCAACGGTATTCCTTGACTCCATAGGAGTCTAATCTCAAATGCGTGATCATAACATAAATTGATATCAATATACTATCCGAACTCTAGAAGTTCTAACTTCTATGTCAACAATGTATAACTGAGAAAAGTACTAAACTGATTCTTTTATGAGAAAAGACAATTTTACCCCTAGGACCCGAAAAACCTTAAAATTCTAGGACGGCTAGAATACCTCCACTACAACTAAAGACATACAATCTATACAATCTCAACTCTAAAACGAAAAAGGTTAAAAAGTTTAAAAGATTCTACCTTCAAAACTTCCTATCCAAACTCACATAACATAAGTTATTATTAAAGTTTAGAGGACTTATCCAAACTCACATAACATCAGTTATTATTAAAGTTTAGAGGACTTATCCATGTTCTTGATCTCTACTATCGAATCGTCCTCATAGTTAGCCAACAAGCCTTCCTCTATTACCGTCATACTATTCGTTTTTAATACATACATCTCACATACCAACTCACAACTTTCTTCCACAACTCGTACCATACACACCATCACAAGTTCACAACCACTCGATATACAAATTATCAACTTCCGACATTCTTTCTAACTTCAATTACGAAGTACAACCAAAACTCTCACCGACCTTCAACATAATTAATATCATACAAAACATACACATACTACTAATCAAGATTAAAACTTACAAATCCCCAAACTAGTTACTGTAGTGGATAACTCACTTACACAAAAACGACCTAAAGCACCACAACAGGAGAGGAGGTGGCGGACGATGGCCGGCGGAACAAGGGCCGATGCGGTGGCCGGGTCGCAACGAAGACGAAGGAGAAGATGATGGAAATAGGGCCACATCTGCACTACAATCGGCGGCAATCGACGGCCCAATGCCCTCAGCGACGGTCCTTGGCGGTGGAAAGCGGCGCCCTAGCGAAATCTCCCTCTGCGTCAGATATGCGGTCGAATGAGAAGAAGGCACGCCGGCCGGAGCAACAGAAAGGAGAGAGGAGTTCTCATCCCCTTGGCCTGGGCGGAGCAAGGTGGCCGGATCTGCTCCCTCGGCTGCTATCAACACGTGATCAGAGAAGGGAGGGAGAGACAGATCGACGGCCGGGAAGAAGAGAAGAACAGAAAGGGAGGAAGGGACGGCCGAGGCGGAAGCAAAAGGAGGTACGGAAAGGGCATCCATCTCCGGCCGGGCGTCGCACGAGGTGGCCGGGTCTCCAGCATCCCTTGGTCCGGCGCTGAAACGAAAAGAAGGAAGGAAGGAGAAGTCCCTAGGGTGGCGGCTGAAGAAAGAAGGGAGAATTTGACCTAGTAGACTTTTTTGAGAATATGATTTAGTAAATGTACCCTAAAATTTTAACCACTTTCATTTAATGGTAGGTAAAAATAATTAACCCCTCCATTTAAAAAAAAAGAATGTTTATTATTTGTTATTTGTTATTTAAGTGTGAGTTTTAAGTTTTAATTACTGAATTTGTTTTTTATTTTATTTTATTTTTTTGTCTTTTTATTTTCTTTATTATTATTTTTTATTTTCTGGAATAAATTTATCATACCAGAAATTTCTCATACCAGAAATTTTATCATACCAGAATTGTAATCATACCAAAATTTTTATCATACCAGAATTTTATCATACCATAAATTTTTTCATACCAGAAATTTTATCATACCGAAATTTTATCATAACGGAAATTTATCATACCAGAAATTTTATCATACCAGAATTTTTTTCATACCATAAGTTTTTTTGTCCTTTTTTTTATTTTTTATAATTACATACCGGAATTACATACCGAAATTTTTCATACCAGAAATTCTCAGTTAACCTTCAAACATAACTAAATTCATACAATTACATACACATTAACACTAATCAAGATTAAACTATACACAACCTCAAACCCGATAATTAGGTTATTGGTATGAAAATT
This sequence comes from Fagopyrum homotropicum, assembly GCA_033239125.1. Taxonomy (NCBI): domain Eukaryota; kingdom Viridiplantae; phylum Streptophyta; class Magnoliopsida; order Caryophyllales; family Polygonaceae; genus Fagopyrum; species Fagopyrum homotropicum. Next base: position 89,370,192 of record BSWB01000006.1, read on the forward strand.
TTATCATACCAGAATTTTACATACCGAAATTTTCACATACCGAAATTTTCACATACCGGAATTTTTACATACCGGAAATTTCACATATCGGAATCGTCACATACCGAAATTTCACATACCGGAATTTCTGTAAGACTTGTAACTGTAAAACAAATCTGTTAACTAGGGAAGTTTATTAAACATATAAGCAATCAAATTCTAAAGTGAGATAGGCAAATAGAGCATTACAAAAGTTTTTGAACTAACCATAAAGACAATTTAAAAAAGAAGCTAATGAAGATGGCATTATAAAAGTTTGCAAAACTGCACCATGGAGCCGCTTTTTCAATTTTATTTTATTTTATATATATCCTTATTCAGTAGCTTACAGAAAAGCCTTTGGTGGATGCGATAATAGTGTCCGGCTCCGTCAATTCAAGCACATCGTAGTGGGACACAACCATGGAACCACTTTTCTCAATTTTATTATCTTTTAGTAATTGTAATTGAAGTATAGACAGACAACCACTGTTGTTATGGCAAAGTTATTAATTTTCCATCTAATGTGATTACTATCTAATGTGAACAGTAAAAAAAAAAGTTAATGGGGTATATTTACTAAATAGAAAACTAGAAAAAGCCTAGTTAGTATACATTAAAATAAAAAAGCCTATTTACTAAATTAGTCCAAGAAAGAATAAGAAGTAGGACGGCTAGGTTAAAAAAAATGAAGGGTAAAGGCTTCCTATCATCCACCATGGCCACGGGCCTGAAATATCTAAAAAGAACAAGGCCCAGCTAGCGGGCCTAGCTGAAATGTCGGATTTATTGAAAAATAATTAAGGACTCGGAACGAGTCCTAACCGGTCAGGTCTAGTTGATCCGAAAATTATCAAAAATAAATTCTCGGTTATTATATTAGATCCCACTAAAAAAATAAGTTTTGTCTCGAAATTTATAGAAAGAAACATCCTTCACATAACCTCCTATAACTACAACCGATATTTCTAAATCTTCTTCTAGAGAGTTTCGTTCTACTCTTTTAAAAATAGAAGATCACTAAACGATTATAAACATGCAACACATGAAATAAAAAATACTCAAACTACATATATATTTAAATAGGTTACATCGTTCAAAGTCCGCGTGTTAACTCGTCAGTACAGGGATGCGACTAATTCCGCAAAGAACTCCGGATAACTACTCCTAATGCTATTATTTGTCTCACATGTATCCTCATCGGCTCTTTGTCTAGATTAATGGATCCTCAACATCAATATAACTTTAAACCGTAGAAGTCTGGTACTAAGCTCTAGGATGGTCACCAGATACTCCACAAAAGTATTAACTGGCTCGACTATCAGGTTCTCTTAGCTGATTATGTGTCTCAGATCCGGTATGTACTCTTTCAACTGAGACATGTAGGACGCTGGGTGTACACCCTCTAGTATGGGCAAGGGTGCTAGTCGACAAATAACTTCTCAATCCGCTTTAAGATATCGACGGTTGCTTCCTTCAACTCACTTTAAGCTCTTTTAATGATTTCACTAAGAATAAACTATAAAACTTTATTCCTTCCGTTGAATCCATTTGCTTTTGACCTTCCGAAAGATCCCGACTGTCAACGTGGGATCATGATCTTAGACACCTTTTTGCACTTTACTAAGTGCCTAATACTCTTTGTGAGACAACTCACTTGGTCTTGTTTCCTTAAGGTGACCCAGTTGGTCCGTTTCACAATTAATGACTCAACACTTCTTTTCAGGCTTTCAACTTGCTATAGCCAAAATCACACTCCATGTGGGATTTTCATATAGATCTCTAATTCTTAACTTGAGGTCATCGTTAACCTAACATTTAGTCTCTTGTTATGTGGGTTATGGACCCACCACGCTTCTGTTGTGCTAGTCTGATTATTCTGTTGTCACCATTAGTCATGATGCCGTCTTTTGTGAGTCTGAAGGATTGACCCAACTCTTGCTCGTTAGAACACATGACCGTGTCACACCCTCTTCAAAGGGTTTTTACTTGCGGTCTTAGGAATTCCCGGAATTCACTTACGTTTCATCAAAACTCTACTTACTACTCACTATGACTACTCAATGTGGTTATTCTTCCAAAATCCCTTTGACCTCCAACGTAGGGTACATCACGTTGACTTACAAGTCCTTACCCTGATCTATTTAAAATCTTGACATGGAGTTTTCTACTTAGCTTCACATTTTCTAGGTGCGGTAACAAGCTTATATCGAACAATAATACCAAACACAAGATTGTTTACCATGCTTGTCTCGTGAACTTCTTATACTAGATGACTCACCTTGTAACTTTTCTTGGTCCGGACTGATCTCCTATCTAAACACCTTTCGGTGATTATCTTAGTTAAATGATATAGAATCCGTATACAACCTTTAGTCATTCTACATTACTTTTTCCTCATGTTTGTTCCTACCGAGATGTAGGTTCATCTAGAATCACCTCACCACTCTACAAGACATTTCACCAAGGCACTAACGTCATAATCTTCATGTTTGCTTTGTCTCTATAACTCTAGTTATTATTTGTCACATCTTTAGTCACAAAAGCTCCCTCGGTAAATGCAGAGAACCTTCTATCTTGATTGACGTCGTACATGATCAAAATCATGTGCTTCTTCTTATATAATTCCTCCGTACTAACTGTGATATGCACCCCTTTTTCTTAGCCAATAGGTAAGCAGTAATATCCGGAATTTTTATTCCGCTTAATTCCATAGCAAACCGGATTTCGATCTTTTGATCCTTAGCTGTCTACGTAGTTGGACAATATATCTCAAAATTTTATCATTTTATGTAATATCACTTCACATAAAATGATAAGATTTTATTAGTAGCAAACCCTAATCCAAACCCTAGTATATATAAATCATGACTAGTCTTTGATAAAGTCATGACGTCCTAGTGACGAGATCAAAACGAGCCCAAGATGAAGTCAAGACGAGACCATGACGAGTTATGACGAGGCCATGACAAGTTTGTGACAAAGCCATGCATGGCTATGACAAGCTGTTGACAAGGTTTTGACAAAACCTTGACAAAACTCAGCCCACTTTGCCTCTTCTTTCAGCCCACCTCTTGTACTTACCTTGTCCAGCCCTTGGCTTGTCCCTTGCTGGCGCATTGGACCAGACCAACAGTGAAGCGCCAACCCACTAGTGAGAGGCCTTGTTGCAGCCCGGAGTAACGCCAACCTCTTCTCGTGATGCTGAAGAGATGCCTCATTTTCACGTTCCCTCTTTCACGTTCAAAAACCCTAGAAGCCTTCTCCCCCGCTTCTCACTTTGAAGGTCGTCTCATCAAGCAGTTCCGGCACCCATCACTGCCTCCTACACGCAGCTCCGAGCCTCATCTTCTCGCTGAACCCGTCTCTCCCTCACCGGCGCCATGTCGTGCCCAACCTCGCCCTTTCTTCCAACCGTCGACAACAGCAGTTAGCGGGCAAGCCTTCTCCTCTCCAGCACAACGACCTTACCTCGTGGCCAACAGGGGGACACTTGCCATTCTTCTGTCCGGACATCAAGCCTCACAACAGCAACCCGAAGGAGGAAGACTACAGTCGACTCCTTTCTGCACACATAGTGCTGTGGTGCGTCATAAGCCGCCTCAGGTGCGCCTTCTGGAGACTATGGCTGCTCTTCCATCTTGGTTCTCTCCCTCCTGGTGCACTCAAACCCGAGTGAACTGGGACCTTTGCTTCTCCATTTGCGTAATGCAGCAACCATGCCTCCATCTTTTGTGAGTCTCATGTATGGCCACCTTATTTCTTCCTTGCTTCCCAACATATATATATTCTGCTAATAGTTCCTCTAAATCATCTTAGAACCCATACATTGCAACCAAAGGAACAATTACAAGGAGTTGTTACATCTTTTTCAGCTTTCCAACATTGACGAGCAGTCAACTTCGGGGCCAATTTTGGGTAAGCTAGACTCCTTATTTTTGGTTGGTTTTCGGATATGTCATAGACGGTACTGCATAGTAAGTCATACTAAAATTTTAGAGGAATCCATGTTACAGTTTGAGAGTTATGGTGTTACAAAGTTGACTCCTCCCACAGTTTTTATAACAGTGCTGAGTGTTGGGAAAAACAGCATGTGATGCTGTTTTGTGAGATAGCTTTGAGTAGGATTTTGATCGCTGTTGGACTTGAATTTTGGATATGAAATAGTTGACATATTATAATAGAACATATCAAAATTTGGGATAAATCCAGCGAGTGGTTTAGGAGTTATGATTTTTCAAAGTTAAGTCAGTGTGATGTTCTGTTAAGTGTTTGCTGAATTTCCAGAAACTGTGTTGATCAGCCAAGTTTGAGCATACGTTTTGATGCTTTAGAGATAAGATCCAACGTTCAGTTTTTGAGACGATGTTAAGTGCCATGCATAGGTTAATATGTCAAAAGTTAGGATGAATCCAACGGTGGGATTTAGAGTTTTAGAGGCTCAAAGTGGTCTTGTTGTACAGTTAGAAAACATACTCAGATTTTGGCTAAGTATAGAAAAAGTGTTGTAACCAACATTGGAAATTTTTGTAGAAGTGATGGTTGAACAGTTTTAAGAAATTCTTGCTCCTACGAGTAGATGGGATATCATAGATGATCTAGAGAATTATTTCCGAATTTTTATAAGTTTATTCGAATTTCATATTTGAAGCCAAAGTTGGACCCTAATGATCTTTTTAGAAGGTTAAAGAAAAGATGTAATGTTCTAGTCTTGACCTAAACTCAAATTTTAAGAGTTAGAATATGATGGTTAGTCTCAAGTAAGAATTTAAGTACATATTACAAGATTTTTAGAAGATTCGGGACCAAGGGTAAATGGTCATTTTACCTTAGACGTGTATTTTAGTATATTTCTCTTCCGATAGGATCTTATATCTTAGAAATCTTAGACTTCTAAGTATATTGGATATGTGTTGATTCACTTGCCTCCTTTGACATGTAACCGAGTTGTACAATTACAGATTGAGTTGTGATTAAGAGATTCGAGATCTGAATCAAGTAAGTCCCCAGACTTACTTAGCTGGCTTCTTGTATGAGTGTAATGTGTATGAGTGGTGTTTGTTAGTTATGATAAACAACGAAAACAGATTAGGTCGACTTTATTATTTACGTAATTGACCCAAGTGTATGATAACGGGTTGTGACATCATCTGCCTAGTGCTTGCGAGAGTCTAGGAGGTTCCCTGCGACCAGCCCAGTCAGGTAGACGGTGAGATGCATTAGTACCATTCCTCGTTGGTAAACGGGGACAGGGGTGAGGTTTGGGAATCCCTTATGTCACAAAATAAGTATCATTAGTAATGACATATCATCTAATTAAAGATAATAAAAGGATTGAGTGTTGCATGTTGATTGTGTATGTTGTGTATTTGTGCTTTTACCTTTATATTTATGCATAGAATGTTAGCTAACGGTTTTATACCGCTTGTAGATGCCTTGCAGGTTAAGACAGTTGTAGAGAGATCCGGAGGGAATGGTCAGCCGGGTCCACGTACTCATTTTAGTTGGGGACGGGGATGTCTTCTGTTCTTCATTTGCGTCGTTTTAGTACCTTTATTTTGTAAGGCTGATACATATTCTTCATGTATATATTGTTTAAAGTTTTCAAATGTTTTAAATACTTGTGTGCCTTGTTGTAAGATCCTAGTGAAATTGTTATCAAACTAAGGTCGGGACCCATTGTGAGGTCCTAACTAGTAGCTTCCCGAGTTCTCAAAATTTGGGGTGTTACAATATAATATCAGAGCCAGGTTGGCAACAATGGCACTTGAAATCTTCTGAAAGACCGAATGTATAAAATTACTAGAACCCGAAAGGGGTATAAATTTTCAAAACGGATTTATGTTTTTACACGCACGCATAGTCGGGTTGTTGGGTTAGTAGTACGTCAGACTACCATCGCTCTCCGTGGATCTTTATGATGTTTATTATAATATGTTATATACATGTGTATGCTTAGCTTGTTAGTATCCTAAAGGATATTTTATATCCTTTAGTCGTGATATCACGAAGCGATTATCGCCTCTTGATAAATCAATAGCGGACTTGAAGAATCTCCATCACGAGGCAATGGAATCGGACCTTGAATTGAGTATTATACTCGGGTAGGCTGCTTGGTGATCCTTACAACTCATCTAAAGGACAAGTGAGCAAGGAAGTAAAGTTGTGAGGATAATTTTTACCTCAAGCACAATCAGATGAGGAAGAAATTCCTGAGTCAGTTCAATTAGAAGGAATAGAAGGTCGTACAAGGAACTCGGGCATACGAGGCCGAGAGATGGAATTAGAAGAACCGTGCAAGGGGCTACAAGAGTGCGGAGTAGAAATGACAATATTTGAACAAGACAAGTAGAATTGAGTACAACCAAAATTGCAGAATCAAGGACATTATAATCGAGGCGGATGCCCCATAGACCATTATGGGCATGAGAAACTAGAAGAGACAGAGTGTCAATCCAGGTGTGATAATCTAAGGGGCACGGAATGAAGACCTACAATCGAGTGTAAAAGTGAAAAGGTAGACCCCACAAGTGTGGGGAGGTTTTGACCTCTTCAGAGATAAAATAAGTTTGAAAGAAACCGCAACTCCAATATCCAAAGAATGGAAGCCTGTAGCAAGGTCAACGGAGTTTCATGAAGGCGATATTACCACCAAATCCAGTGAAGAAATGGGTATGGGAGAACGGCCTTGCTGGACTTGAGAGTCCAGGGTAACCCCAATTATCACGAGACCTAAGCCATCAACACAAACGGTCCATGCAAGTGGATGGTCATTATGGCCATAAGAATTGCAAAGACGCTTGCAAGCTATCGTGGAAGACTTGAAACGACTATTTATGTCAGATGAATGACACAATCGGACTAGAGAAATGGAGTTAGCCCGAAGGAAACGGAAGGGGTGGAAGATAGGACGATCTAAAGAAGTATAAAAGGATTAATCAAGTAGGTGATGCTCCCAAGGAATTTTAGCCAATAGAGGTGGGAGAAGAGTAAGCCCTGGATAGTGAGATAAGTCAACTATAGATTGGCCAACTTTAGCTGAGGCGTGCAAGTGTTGTTTGATATTGACACGTTATGTATAGATAAGAAGAGATAACTGTGACTGGGGATTTATGAAGTAGCTTTACCGATGACTTTGGAGGATTTCCTCAAGTAGGCAACGTCAACCTTCTAGGATGAACAAAAGGTATCGAGAGGATCGCGTTAAAGGTTGTTTCTTGTCTAGTTAAGATCAAACTTCGGTCGGGTCAGGGAGTTTGGATTTGTGTTAGAAGAATTAAAGGAGTAAACGGAAGAGGTTGTTTCCAATCGTTATTTTATTTCAGGGAGGCGAATAAGGAAAGTGTTTGGCACTCCATCCGGATAAGACTAATAGTGTAATTAGGAGAAGAGTTTTGGGGTCAAGCACTTTGGACTCACAGAAAATGTCCTTATGGTTAATGGGTGACAACAGAACTATCAGAGTAGCGTAGCGGAAGCATGGTGGGTCCTAACCCACAGAGCTGGAAGCAATGGTACAGAAAAACAACGTGTCGAGTTTAAGATGATGATAGTTGGTGAAATGCATTTCGCTTGGAAGGAACGTGAGATAGGCTACGCGGAGTGACTGAAAATATTGTACGGGAGTTGTATCACCATCAAGGTAGACGGGAAAATATGTGAATGTAAGAGGTTATAGAAGGAGATTGGTACCCTATTATGGATTCAAGTGAACAATGACGGCTTGTCACATGTTGTCAGATAACTAGTTCAGAATCCAATACGTAACGGAGTATTCTAGAGTGAGTATCTTGATGGATTGAGGAAAGATTTAACGATGTAATAAAAGTAATGTACAACATGTGCACCCTATTGGAGTTGTATTGAGTTATTGAGGTTTAGATTTGGTTTATGATTTGAGGAAATGCCTTAGGCATTTGTGAGTTGTATTGAGTTATTGAGGTTTAGATTTGGGTTATGATTTGGGTAGTATCGATCACACAACACGTATACCCTATTGGAGTGGTGTTGTGCCCTTCCCCTATACTAGGTTTGGCCTGACGTCCAAGAACCTCCCAGACTCCTTACAGGATGAAAGGGAAAGGTTATCACTTCCACTGCAAGGGGGCTAACAATAAAACATAGGTCGGTAATAATTGACATCCCATGCTATCATATCAAGCAAATAACACACACGTCACTCATGCATACACCCAATATAAGGATGGTAGCTAAGTAAGTCCTACGGACTTACCTCAACTTCTAATCCTCTCAACATCGATCAACCTCTACACTAGAAGGAAGCACAACCTATCAACAAGGTATAAAGAGATGTCACACCTCTTATCAAGCAAAGGATCACACCTAGACTCAAAGGGATCCATAAGGATCATAAACATCCTATAACCCTCAATCGACATCCTAAATTCTCAAAGCCGTACATGGCGTAACATGATATCTTAACATCATCATCACTCTCTCATCTATACCTAGCATGATGCTACACACTCACACTAGGAAAGGAAGAGACAATGCCATCCTTAGGCAAGCCCGAAAACAAGACACACCTGCATAACAAGAACAACACAACGCTAGATACACGGAACCGTAAGGGCGGCCCTAGGTGGCGCAGGGGAGGCGCCTAGCCGGTGCTGGGGCGTCCTGGCTAGGTGCAGGGGTGGTTGGGGTCCAGATTGAACACCTCAGCTCCTCTTCACTTCTTCACTTGAACCTCTTCACTCATGCTTCATCCATCAGCCCCATACATGCATGTACATACATGTATACATCAAACAAAGCCTAGGAAGGCTTCCACAAGATCAAATCTTGTGGAAATCCTAAGATAGAAAGGAGTAAGAGAAGAAAGAAGAAAGAAAGGAAGAACTCACCAGCTGAGCCCTAACGGAGGAAGAACAACACACCACAACCTCAAGGCTGGCTCAACACAAGCACAACAACATAATCAAATTACAATTATCATCATAGAAACATCAAACTCTCTTCAAAACCCAAAAAAAACTTAAAAGAAATCAATGGAGAAAGGAAGGAGAAGAAGATCATGAGGAGAAGAGGGAGCTAGAGAGAGAATGAAGAAACCCTCATCTTGAAGAGGAATAGAACATATAAAGGAAGAAGGGTCAAAAGCAAAGGCACGAGTCTACGAAGGCGGCTGCAGCACACCACAAACCGAAGGGGCAGCTCATGGAGGCGCAAGGGCGGATCAGACAGCCCGCAGGGGCGCATGGTCTAGCCGCAGGGGCGGCTCATGCATGACTCAACACACTCAGCACCTGCATCCCAACTGAGGCGCATGCACGGAATCTCACAAAAGACTAAGGCTCTTACATGTCTAGTGTTAGTTTATGATGAGCTTGATGATATTGTTATGTTGAGGAAATGCCTTAGGCATTTGTGAGTTTTATTGAGTTATTGAGGTTTAGATTTGGGTTATGATTTGGGTATGATCGTGGGGTGTAGGAGGTGGAATCTCCTAGCCATGGATAGTGTTTGATATTGTGTGTGCCTTGCTGATGCAGGCACTGATCGTTTCCTCGATGGAAAACTGTGACCACGTGGTTTAGGTTTATCTTGTGACATGTAAGTCCTTCGAGCTTACTTAGTTAGCGTTTTCGAGTTTGAGTGATTTTGATAGTGGTGTTTGTGCATATGAATGTTGCATTGATAACCTAACCGGACTAGGACGACCATATATATATATATTTATATATTGAATGACCCAAGTGTATTATAATGGGTCGTGACAACTGTAACGCCCCAAATTTTTTGCGCATTTTCGATTTTTATTTTTTCCGACTTCTATCGATATTTTATTAGATTAAATATTTTTTATAAAAAATTAAGGGGTTTTACGACGTAAAATATATTTCCCGGTATATTATTTTGATTCGTTCATGTATACCTTTTCGGGAAAAGTTGGAAAGTTTTCTGATTCAGAAATCCCGTTCCGAATGCTTTGACCAAGTCCATTCTATTTCACTCTTCTTTTGTATCCCTTTTATTACCTTTTTTATGTATTTTATTTAGTCCATTCGGAAATCCCGCTTTTCCTCCCTGATGTGAACAGCTCTTGACCCCTCGCTTCCCCTCCAAAGCTGCAACTCGACCCCTCGTTTCACCCCCTCACACAGCAAGACTCCCGTCCTCCTCAGGCCATCTTCATCCCAGAAATCCAATTTTGATTTCTTTACTAATTTTTTTTGCTTTATTTTTAGAACCCAAAATATATGTCAGATTTAGTTTCTCTGTAGAGAAACTTCTCTCTATTCATCACCTTGGTTCTCTCCCTAAATCTGACATTTCAATAATAAAATTGTTTCTTATATAAGTGAAGAAACTCAAAATATCTGGGATGAAGATGCCCTCACTCTTCCATTTCTGTGTATCCTCCAACTCTATGTACTCCCAATCCCGTTACACATCACCTTCGCATTTCAAGACAGTAGCCCTCCGCAACCTCATCTCCCCCTTCGATCTCCATCTATAGCACCATCCCTCTTTAACCCTTGTCGCCTGGGACCGCCGGAAGAATCTCACCATCTTTATTTCCTCCCTTATGTCCACCTCGCCATGTGGAAATCACCACCACTCTCACTGCCGGAAGAAGCAGCCCTACGGCCTCTCTCCTCTGTTTCTCGAGCACCTTCGCACTAGAGCAGCCCTGTCTTCGCCCTGCGGAACCCTTGCTGGAGTCATGGCCGCCGACTGCTTTCCCCTCTTTCATATGTCCGTTGCCCTATCGAATCAACTCTATTGCTAGAAAAAAGGGAGATTTGTCAACCCTTGTTGCCGCCAAACACACCAAAGACAAGGTTCTGCCGCCACGTCACAACTGGAGAAGCCTCTACGCAGCCTCCCCTCCTCCTCCGCTTCTCTCCCTTGCCTCACCCAGCCTGCCGGGGCCCTAGCGCATTTCAGCCGCCCCTTGTGTTCTGTGGCAATTGAAGAAGAAACCCTTTAGGGTAAATTAAATCGGGACTCCCTCAATTTTGGTATAATTGCAAAATGTGCCCATCTATTATTATTTCAGATTTGTACCTAGGTTTTTGGAATGTACCAATTATACTCTCCTTTAGATTTTATTTACATAAAGGACTCATATTTTATATTGCGGTTTATGACCAAATTCCTATATTTGTATAATTTGTCCCGAAAAATGTGTTAGCGGTTTTGAACCTTATATTTTGATTAAGGGGATATTCTTATACATACATATATATATATATATATATGTTGAATAATTTACCCGGAAAGTGTTTTTGAGATTTTAACTCGATTTTTAGTACGAGTTTTATTCTTATTTTATATACATTATATACTATGCCCAAATTTGAAGTTATGCTAAATTTGTATAGCTTCGGTTTTAGGTCGGGAAGCGCCCCGACAAAGGCCAACGAATCCCTTCTCGATATTCGTGGTTCGTCTTCCGTCTGTTGACCTCGTGTGAGTACCTTCTTCCTCGATCTAGTTATGTTAAGTAGTGTCATGGTAGGTTGGATCTAGCATAACCATGTGAATGCCAAGCTTTGTAAGTGTGAGTTCTGGATGTTTGAGGTTGATTTTCTAGGCCACATCGTCTCCAACAATGGGATCATGGTTGATCCGGCGAAGATTAAGTCTGTTGCAGCTTGGACGACACCGATGAACATCAAGGAAGTGCGTAGGTTCCTTGGCCTTGCCGGTTATTACAAACGTTTTGTGAAGAGATTTTTTGAGATTGCCCGTCCACTTACGAGTCTTCTGAGGAAGACTACCAGATTTGTATAGCCTGACCAGTGTGCCCAAAGTTTTGAGGAGTTGAAGAGGTGTTTGACTTCTGCTCCTGTCTTGGCACAACCACAACGTTCTGATGATTTTGTGGTCTACAGTAATGCATCCAAGCTAGGCATGTAATGTGTATTGATGTAGAGGGATGATTGCTTATGCGTCTAGACAGTTAAAGACGTATGAGGAGAACTATCCGACTCATGATCTTGAGTTAGCAGTAGTAGTTCATGCTTTGAAGATCTGGAGACATTACCTGTATGGTGCCACATGTCAGATCTTCATCGACCATAGGAGTCTGAAGTATATTTTTACGCAGCAGGAGTTGAATAACTACCAGCGTCGATGGCTTGAGTTGATGAAGGACTTTGACCTTGAGATTTTGTATCATCCAAGGAAGGCGAATGTTGTAGCTGACGCCTTGAGTAGGAAGATGCCTCGAGAGAAGGCGATTCCGAGACTGATAGTCCAACCTCAACTTCAGAGAGATCTAGCTTGGCTACAGCTGGACATCTAGTTTCCTAGTGCGGATGCCCAATTATAGGCTTTAGAGGTTCTACCTGTTTTGTTGGATGAGATCCAACAGAAGCAGGGGACCTGCCCGACCTTGATGAGGATCAGAGAGAGGATGTCTCGTGGAGAGACACCACAGTTCTCCATTGGAGCAAACAGAAAGATAAGGTGCCATGACCGCGTCTGCGTACCTGCTAATGCAGAGTTGAGACAGAGGATCTTATAGGAGGCCCACTGTACACCTTACTCTGTACATCCAGGTACGAGTAAGATGTACCATGATGTGAGACACTCATATTGGTGGGGAGGGATGAAGCCCGATGTGGCCAGATTTGTGGCACAGTGTGCGACCTGTCAGTAGGTCAAGATCGAGCATTGTAGACCTAGAGGTGAGCTCCATCCACTTCTAGTACCACAATGGAAGTGGGAGGACGTCGCCATGGACTTTGTGACCGGATTGAGGCCCAGTAGGAGTTTTGATGCTATCTGGGTTGTGGTTGACAACTTCGACAAAGACGGCACGTTTAATTCCTATCCGAGAGACGTGGCCAGTGAGGAGATTTGTTGAGGAGTACACTAGACAGATAGTGAGACTCCATGGTGTACAAAGGACGATCGTCTCTGATCGAGATGAAAGGTTCACCTCGAGGTTTTGGAAGCAGATTCAAACTGCTTTGGGAACGAGTCTACACTTCACGATTGTGTTTCACCCCCAGACAGATGGTCAGTCAGAGAGGAACATCCAGACCCTAAAGGATATGCTGTGAGCTTGTGTGTTGGATTGGGTACATGATGGTTTGATTACCTCCCACTAGTTGAGTCCACAAACAACAACAATTGGAATGCATCTGTTGGGATGCCTCCTTATGAGGCACTGTATGGACGTAGGTGCCGTACACCTTTATGTTGGGATGGGCCTAGCAGTATCAGTGGGATAGCACTAGAGAAGATTAAGGATGATATGGCTCGAGTAGCGCTGATTAGAGAGAGGATATTGGCTGCACAGAGTCGCCAGAAGTCCTATGCAGACAGGAGGCATCGACCTCTAGAGTTCAAGGTAGGAGCTCATGTCTGGCTGAGAGTATCTCCGACGTGTGGCGTTAGACATTTTGGCATAAAGGGGAAGTTCAGTCCCCGATATGTCGGTCTTTTTGAGAACTGGAAAGAGTTGGGAGGGCATCCTACAGATTAGCTTTACCTCTGAGGTTAGACGGGGTTCACCCGGTCTTCCATGTGTCTCAGTTGAGGGAGTACATACCAAATCCGAGGCACATTGTGAGTTACGATGATTTGGTTGTTGAGCCGGATCACACCTTTGTTGAGCATCCTATTGCAGTCCTAGAGCGAGGTGTGAGGCGCATGCGTTCGAAGGACATCCCCATGTTGAGGATACAATGGTCGAGACGAGGACCTGAGGAGGCTACATGGAAGATTGAGGATATCATCAAGAGGAACTATCCAGAGTTTTATGCTGAGATAGATGCACCTAGGGTTGATAAGTAGATCTTAGTGCTATCTTGGTGAGTATATGATTATGTGATTATGTGCTTACATGCCTTCATGTTTTTATACCATGCTAGCTATGATGTGACTTATGATCTTATTAGATCTTGATGTGCTAGCATGATGTATGTTTATAGCTGGAGATGGTTCTTTCCTCCATGCTATCTGAGTGTGAATAGGATTAAGCCGGAGATGATTCTTTCCTCCATGATAACTTGATGTACATAGTTCATTGGAGATGTTATTAATCCATGCAATGTATATGAGTATGGTTTGGCTAGAGATGTGCTTCCTCTACGCCTTGTGATATGGTATGGCGGGAGATGTGATTCCTCTGCACCTTTGGGTAGCGTTATGGCCCTGTTTTTTGGAGTTGATGATTCCTCCATGTTGGTGTTTAAGGTTATAGATTGTTATAGGTTATGATCTTTTGAACGGAGAGGTGATACCTCCGATAGAGAGAGAGAGAGAGAGTTATACCCCGGCTTATGGGTCCGAGAGGATTTGGGATTTTGCAAGTTTCGGGACGAAACTTGTTTTTAGGGGGATGAGATGTAAGAGCCTAGTTGCTGATTTGCTGAGAGTGTATGTTGAGGACCTGGTTTTAGCCTGATCCGCCCCTACGTGAGCCAGTGGCCGCCCCTGCGGTTTGCCTGGGCCGTACCTACAACACAGTGTCCGCCCCTGCGGGTCTGTGTGGCTGTAGCCGTCTTTGTTGACTTTTTGACCCGTGTTTTACCCTTTTCCTCCCTTTATAAGCTTCTTCTCTCTTCTTCTGATGATGGTTCTTCATTTGCAGCTCCATCTCTCTCCCTACGTTCATCATCTCCTCTCTTCTTCCTTTGGATCTCTCCTTGACCTTGGTTGAGTTTTCTATGAGTTTGATAGCTTATATGCTGGGCTTTGTTGGTGATTGTTGATGGTTGATGTTGCTTTGCCTTGTTAAGCCAGCTTGAAGGTCATGGTGAGAGTTTCTGCTTCTGCATAGGTTCAGCTTAATGAGCTTTCTTCCATATCCTCCTATCTTTCTTCATTCTTTCATCTTCTTTCCTCTTCTGTTCTTCTATCTTAGATTCCCTTTGGATGGATCTTGCTCCAGCCATGATTGGCATATGTTGATGTCTATATATGTATGTTTCTGTATGTATGTGTGTTGGATGAACAAGGAGTGAAGGAATCGAAGGAAGAAGAAGGGGTTGACTTGGTATCTTGTGTTGTCCAGCCGCCGCTGCACCACTTGCAGCCACCCCAACGCCGGAAGTGAGCCGCCCCTACACCACCTACAGCCGCCCCTGTGGCCACCTACAATCCAGCCTTGTGTTGGCTTTGCTTTGAAGGTGTGTGTTGCTTCTAGGCTTGCTTTAGGATGCCTTTGTTCCCTCCCTTCCTAGTGTGAGTGTATTGGTTCATGCTAAATGTGTGAGGAGGTGTTTGGACGAGGTTTAGATCGATATATGCCACGTATGGCCTTTGAGGTTTATTAGGTTGTGAGGTTAGGTTGAGGACGATCCTATGGATCCTTTTGGGTCTAGGTGTGACCCTTGTGTTGTTAGGAAATTGATATATCTCTTTATTCCTTGTCTATAGGTTGTGTTGTCCCTCCACTTTTGAGGTTATCGAGTTGTTGTTGAGCTTTATACCAGGTTGAGGTAAGTCCGTAGGACTTACTTAGCAACCATCCTTATATTGGGTGTTTGCATGAGTGGTGTGTGCGTTATATGTTTGTTACGATATCATGAGATGTCGTTATTACCGACCTATGTTTTATTGATTGCCCCATATGCGTGGTTGTGATAACCTTTCCCCTTCATCCCGCCGTGGAGTCTGGGAGGTTCTTTGATGTCAGGCCAGACTGAATTTACAGGAAGGGCGCAATCCACTCCGATAGGGTACACAGATTGTGTGACCGATACTAGTACAGCTGGCTATCAGGCTCAGAGGTGAGGATGCATCAGTCCTCGTGTCACATACTTTCATCTATCTATATATACACGATTTGAGTGAATGACTATTATGTAAAGATGATAAATGGGTAAATGTGTGATAGCATGCTGATGTGTTTATCTTTCATGATTGTGATTATACTTATGCATTACTCTATATATGTATGGTTAGCTAATGTTTTAATACCATGTTGTAGATGCCCTACAGGATAGGCGTGCTGCAGAGTGATCTGGCAGGGTGGTAGGCCGATGACCTCTCGTACATAGGATGGTTGTGGTCTTTTGGAGTTATTATGTTTCCCTCCTGCGTGAGGATGATCTTTTGTTACCTCTTGTGTGAGGATGTTGTCGTTTATACTCGGCTATGATGTTGTTACCTTTTGGTTGTACAGTTTATACAGTTTTATGCATTTGTTATATATCTGTTAGTGCCATGTTGTAAGGTCCAGTGAACTTGTTATCAAGCTAGGGTCAGGATCCATTGTGAGATCCTAGCCCAATGTGACTCTCCGAGTCCCGCGGATTCGGGGTGTTACAATATGGTATCAGAGCCCTAAGTTGACAACAATGGCACTTGCAATCTTCGAAAGGCCGAATAAAAATAAACTGAACCCTTAAGGGTTCTTCGTTTTAAAAAAATGAATTTCATTTTCAAATCATATGCATGAGTCATTTTGGGGTAGAATGTACACTCCTTCCGTAGATCTCGGCAGCTTAGTTTATTGGATTTTGATATATATATGTATATATGTAGATATGTATAGTATATGTGGATTGTAGTTGCATGATGGACGTGATTCATATGTATAGTTATATATGTGGACTATGGTACATGTTTGGACCTTGTATTGTTGTAATGGTTTTCCGGATGTATTATATGAGTAATAATATGGACATAGGATTTATCTAGTCTTATAGACAAATTCTTATTATATATAGTAGTATATGGATGTGGGACTTAATAGAAAAGGTGATTGTATGATATCATCACCTTTAAGACGACGTCGTTGGCGTGGGATAGCATTCATACGTGGAGGAGTACGCTCAAGTATCGAGTTGAGATTTTTGTGCTAACGAGCACCATGGCGTTTCTCGGATTCCTTTAAAAGGACGTCGAAGAGGAGGAGTATAGATGTAGTAACGAAGGACAAAAAAGTAAAAGAAAACTCGAGACAACTTAAGACGAATCAAGATGGAAGCCATACAAGAAAGGGGAGCAGCATTAAAGTGTAGAAGCGGTTCCAAAGGAGCCATGATTGAACGACAACGAGACCAATGGAGATAACAAGTTCTTTTGCGGGGACAACTAAAGATGCGAATCGAGGAGGAGATGGATACATTCTAGCAAGTTTAAAGGTGGTATAACATTAAGATGTGAAGTTTTCTTTACGCGCTCCTAACATTGGAGTCAAGACGAGAAGAGTGATCGAACCATTTGCTAAAGATTTAAGATACCGTAAGTTAAGCTTACAAGGTACCAATAAGTAGAGTGTCAACATTACTAGAGTTATAAGAACAAGGGCATGGAGGGAATCCACGTAGAGTTCACCGGCTTTCGTCATGTTGATAAGGCTAAGAAATGCCAAGAAGGAAAGAAGAGTGAGTAGACGTGATCCGGAGAAGATAAGTAACGCAACAAGGAGCTTTTATTTATGAAAAGAGGTAAGACAATAACCAAGAGAAGTGAACGGTTGCTGAGTAACGTTACATATTTGAGAAGACACACTTACAAGATAGCATGTGACGCGGTTAAGCTTATGAAGGTGAGTTATACGGCGTGCGAAGCCTGGAAGAGTATGGTTGCCTTATGGAAGAGGTAGAAAGCATGAAACAGGGAAAGAACTAACGGAATTTAAGGTAAAGTACCCTCAGGAGGGTAGTCTTCATGAGACTGCTAATATGAGAAGTGTAGTAGTATAATAAGTCGTTGACTTCGGAGAAGGTCAGATATAAGTTAATCGGTGATAACTGAGATCGCCCAGATGCGGGTTGTCTATCGGTGAGTGTAGAGGGGATGTGTAAACAAGACTATGGGCATATAGAGGATCGACAACAAGAGCTTAAAGTATTCGCGGTGGATAAATGTCAATGATAAAGATGTACGTCAACGGAAGTGCATTTGTCTTAAATCAAATAATGTTGAATGAGTTCAAGCAAGCAGTTGTTACAGACCTCTTGGGGGAGGACGAAGATGACTCTTTGCGACCTTCTTAGGTCATTAGAACGGCATATGGGAGAACGTCCCGGATTAGAAGTTTTAATGTGTGATCATGGTAAAGGGGACTAGTAGATCAAGAGGAAGCTGAGGTTTTCATTATTTGTGGCGCGTAGACGGGAGTATAATACGAGGATGCATAGTATGTTCATTCTAATGAAATGCATGGTATGTTTTCGCGAGAAAAGCCGAGTCAGATGTTCAAACTCACACGGAAGAGCCATTGTGGTTGTGGTGTGAAAGGGAGGACCTAGATTAGGAGGCAACACTGCAAGCTTAGAGTTTATGATGTTAGTGCTTGGTGAAGTAATGAGTTGATCTTTCGGTAGTTAAGGTTGGGCAATTTCTTCTAGTGTTTTCCACATGGCATACTAGTACGGTTGAGGAGATTGTTCATGGAAAACCAAGGGAAGCTTAAGCTGACCACCAAGAGTAAGAGAAGGCCGAAGTTTTGAAGTTTGTTGTCGATATAAGATGTACAAGAAGTGCATGACAAATTGAGGCTAGAGCCTCTACGGTCGGTTTTACAATTGCATAAGAAAATGAAGTAAGTTCTACACCTACTCGAAGATATGATGCAAGCTTAGGTAGAATACGAAGAACTCCCCCAATATGTTGGGATGTCCGGAAAAGCGGAAAAGTTAAGATTGATTTGTTATAAGACGTGATTATGCCCTACAGTTAGGACGCTTATGGCAATACATAAGTATGAGTTCTTAAAAGGTTAATACGACCATGCCTTCAAGGTGAAAAAGATGGAATAGTACGGATTCGAGAGAAGAAGGACCCTTGAAAGAGAACAAACACGTTCATAGCTGAAGATGGAAAAATACACGAGTCTTAAAGGTGTTAGCTCCAAACGGTGTGTGCAAGCTTTAAATTTATAACCCTAGATGTAAGCTTAAAACAAGGATGCGAACCCGCAGTGTACGGGTCAATCGTAGTAAAAAGCAAGAAATTCCAGGGGTCAATCACAAAGACTTAGTGAAACAAAGCAGGAATAGGTTGTCAATGCAACTACTAACTACAAAAGCGATTAAAACAATCAAAGATGATAAAAAGTCAATTAAGGAAATATGCAATTCTAGGGATTAAAGCATCTAGTTGTGGTTCCAACTCAAGATCTAAAGATAAGCGGACAAAGCTGACATTTTTGCAAAGAGAAGGTGTTACTAAAGTGGAATAGATCACCGGGTAAGTCTCAAGGAATTAAGGAAAAGAACTATAATCTCAAACTAACACTCCAACTAAGGGAATAGAATCAACCTTTACCGGGTAAGTCTCAGGTTAACTCACAAAGATGGAATGAAAGCACACTAAAACCCCAATAAAGGATAAACCTTTATTACCTATACTTATGATCTTGGGTAAACAAACAAAGGAATTGCCGGGTAAGTCTCATCCTAGGCTTGCATTGAACCAGGAAAGGTGTAATAAGAATAGAATTTGGAAAACTCTAACACTTAACTCTCAGTTACGGATCAGATAAGTCACCTCGGTCAGACGAATTCTACCCCGGCCGAGATGTTCATCGACTGAGCGAGATGTTCTAGGGTTAAGGTTAAAGACTCGAGCTTTCAGGGTCCTACTGTGATTAAGATTATTCTATCATTGTTTTTCCCACAACCTTCAGCCAATTACCCTAGAATCACACAAAGAAATTAGCCAATCATCATCATGAATGCAATAATCAAATATATGGGAAGAAAGAGAATAATTGAACAAGAAAACTTTAAGAGAAAGGCTTCAATGACTGAATCAATTATAAATCAAACAAGCGTTCCTTGGATCAAAATCCAATAAGACAATCAACAATGAATGGAATCTAAGAGAATCTTACAAAACCCTTCACAAAAGCTATAAACTTCCTTCTTTCAATCTTCCTTTAACCTTCAAAAAGGCTCTTCAAATCTCCCAATTATAGTGGGGTAAACAGCTGTAAGCACAATCTTCATCCCTAAGCGGTTGTATGCGGGATTTCCAGCCGTTAGCGGATGTCGGATTTGTGGAAAATCCAATCCTTTTTATAGGAAAATTACTCTTCAAAGATAAGATATCTTAGAAAGATCTTTTCCCATAAAAATAGGTCAAATATATGGGCTAAATTATCTTCTTCCTTCCAGGAATCCAACCTAAAAATATAAGATCCTCTTTCCAAAAATAAAAGATCTCAGCCAAGAATAAAATATCCTTGCCGCGTCCAAGGTGTTCGCCTCGGTCGAGTCAGCTTCCTTGGATCACCTCGGTCGAGGTGACTCTGTAGTCAACAGAGGTGAATCACAACTGAATGTGAAATCTCTCAAATCTGGTCCAAAGTGAATCTCTAACCCAATTCCATGATTAGTGGATTCTTCCTTAAGCTCTTGAATGTAGCTCCAATGACTCCTTAGCTCCTTTTGCTCCATTTTGATGTAAATCGTGCCATTTTACCTATGATTACAACGAAACTTGGTGTAGACCTCGATTCCTGCAAAGGTAGATGAAACGACAATATAATCACATAATAAACATTCAAACATGCAGATTATTGTAGATAAAACGTCTAAATAGGCCCCAAAATATAGACAATAATTCATGTTATCAAAATACCTCATACTTAGCCCTTGCTTGTCCACAAGCAAGTTCCGAATATAAAATACAAGATAGAATGGATTATAAGTCATGAAGAATCAATGAAAAAGTCTTTCAAAACATTTAGTGGTGTGCTCGAATCATAGATCACTCTAAGAGAATACTTCATGGAATTTAAAATCAAAATATGATCAAAATATTTTATAAATATGAGAAAGTTGTTCATCTTTGCATAAAATCATAGCATGTATAATAAGTCATAATCATCGAAATTAATCATGTATAATCCAGTTTAAACCACCAAGTCAATCAAGAAGCTCGAGGTCTCAAGGGCTTCCCAAAAGAAAGGTCAAGAAACGTGTAAGGTAGGGATGTGTAGAAGGTAATGTGGTGCTAGAATCCGGGAAAAGGATATCACTTCACTTTCACTTGACTTTCAACATCATCCACCAATAAGCTTTGCTTATTTCACACTTTTCTTTTTTACTTTACTTTTTGGGATGCATGGATAGAGGTGCACAATAACCGAAGCCTAGGAAATCAGCAATCATCAATTTCTCGAGATGCATCAAACCTTTGATGCAAATACCATGACCCGTTAGGAATATCGCTCAATCTGACTTTGGCAAGACACAAACACCCGGCTATGTGAATGGTGCCGAGATACTCATCATCATGATTGACTTCCCCAAACCTATTTGTTATTTTCTAACACTTTCACTTCGAGCCAACTTCTAAACCTTTCTTTCACCTGCTTTTCACTTGCTTTCTTCCAAATTCCCGGATAGGTAAAGGAAGGCAAATATGTATATGAGGGGCTAAGCATGATCAAGAAGAAGAAGAGAAAAGAATAAATTGCCTTGGTCTTTCCAAGAAGAAAGTGAGAGGACTCATAATGTGGTGTCAACCTTCAAATTCAACATAATTTTGATAAAAACAAAGTATTAAACATGTGACAAATTTCAAACAAAGCATTTAGCAACTTAAACAAATCATAAAACCTTTCAAACATATAGAGATTTCAAAACCAGTCAGCAAACAAAATCTTCACAGAGGTCATATCCAGATAAAAAGCACAAAAATCGTTTCGAAATTCTTTTCAGTTAAAACGCCTCGGTCGAGATGTTCTAGTCAACCGAGGTGAAGTACCTCGTTCGGCCAGAATCACTTCGGTCGAGGTCATAAATTTTTTTTTCTTTCCAGTTTTTGACATTTTTCTGAATCAAATAACCTGTATACATGCATGTAGTCTCAGATAGGCACATAAAGAAAAATAATACATAAATATCCGATAGAGTCAAGTCATACATCCATAGTCAAATAATACATCAAATACCCCATACTTGGGACACATTGTCCCAATGGGTCAAAATAAGTCTAGAAAATAAAGTACTCACCGGACATAGCTGAGCTGCATAATAAATAGAGAAAGAAAATCCTGCAGGCTCTCAATAATCACGATCCGGTGGCGGTGGTGGTGGTGGTGGCACATATGGGTGTTGAGATGGGTCGAAAGGATAGCCCATGACATGCTGAAACTGAATCTCAGCCATCATGTGCTGGTAGTATAGTCTCTCCTGCATCTCTCTGATCTCCAGGGACATGGCAGCGTAGGAATCTATCATCTGATCCGTCACATCGTCGATCCGACGGTGAGCAACTGGATCCCTCTGCTTGCGTACCCTACGCCTAGTAAGACGTGCTGGTGCTGCAGCCGGCTCCTCCTCAGTCTCGTCATCATCTAAATCGATGACCGGCGCACTAGTCCCAGCTGTATCTGTGCCCGTGTCCATAGGAACACCACCATCCTCATCAACATCATCATCATCATCATCCTCAGCCTCGTCCTCGTCCTCCTCAAATGGCCCCTGAGCTGCTGCAGCTGCAACCTCTCTAGTATCCTCCATCAATGGGATCCACGCAGTCTGCCAGTAATGTGGATCAAACACGGAGAACTGAGCTGACCATCTGATTCCCTGAGGCGAAGTCGTCTCCCATGGCACCGCCACATATGGCGTAGTAAGTCCTCGGGGAACCAGTATCCTCCGAGTGATCATCTCCTGATGTCCGAGCGGCTTGGCAGCCGCCACCATGCTACAAGCACTGAGGTCTATATCCATGTAACTCGCTATATGAGTCACTATACCTCCACAACAGATGTCGCCTTTCGCCTTCGCCTTTATCCTATGTAAGTCCTCCGCCAGCATCAATCCAAAATCCGGGACTCCTCCAGTCATCATGCAGTATAACCTCAGAAGCTCACACTGTCTGACCTTTTGGGGCATCTCAGTACACGCCAGAAGAGTCTCACTAAAGATCCTGTGAGCTAGTCTAAAAGCAAGATGAAACATAATCCGCTTCCTGGAGTCTCCAGGTCGCCATCTGTCTGCATGCTCAACCACGTGAGCAATCTGTCCCCAAAACTCTCGAGCTGTAGCTCGAGAGGGAAAATCAGCTACGGTAGGGGTCGGGAAGCCAAAGATGTCCCGCCAGTGTGCCAAGGGAACCAAATAGTTCCGGTTCATCAACCGGTACTTTACGGCGCGCTCGGTAGGCAAGTAGGTAAAGGAGTTGACAAACTCCAGGGTCGGCTCTAGATAGGCCGGAGCTCTAATCTCTGTAAACTGCTCCAGCCCCACAGCAGATATCATACACCTCAAATCATCATCAACATGGAGGCAATCAAAAGCAGATATGTCCAAGAAGCGTGGTGCAACGACTAGACGGGCCGCTATACGGTCATAATCGACCTGGTGTCTCTCGTGGATCACCGGTCTAGTACGGCGGGAGGAAGAAGAAGGAGAAGGAGAAGATTTGTCCCTCAGGACCAACTGTCTGTCAGAACTCATAATTTCTGTGACCTGTCAGACCACCTCGGTTGCCCTGACAACTTTGTAGAACACCTCGGCCGAGGCACAGGCTGACTGGACCGAGGTGAAAAACTGCTCGATCGATTCCCTCAAAAATCCAGTTCTTTTCCCCCAAAATCACTACCAAAGGTTCCTATGGGGTACTTAATCCTTTTCTCAGCAAATGCAGGGGCAACCAAAGCCCAAATCGAGAGGAGACAGTGGGGAAAAGGAAAATAGGGTTTTTTCGATTTTTACCCCGATTCAGTCGATACGGTTCATTCTTTCTACAGATTGGTGCTTGCAATGCGATCCTCTATCCTTTCCTCTCAGTTTAGAAGCAAGAATCGTCGAAAATGAGCGAAGAACGAAGAAGCAAGGTGAGATTTACGCCGCGGTCGAGAAGAGGGTAAAGAGAAGAGAGAGAAATCTTCAGCCCCTTTTATACCCTTTTCTGGAACTGCTGTCACCTCGGTCGAGATGGTCTCGATTGGAACGAGGTGTACGGACCGAGGTGAGTCTTCAGAAACCCTTATCGCCTCGGTTGCTCAAGAATCATCTCGGTCGAGGTGCTGTGACAGCAACCGAGATGTGTCTCAGTCAAATTCCGTCTTCTCAAATTCTCGAACTTCTGTCCTTCCAGTTGTGCTCCTGGGTTGTATTCCTTCCTTAGATGTCACCTGTTGTCTGTCTAGGACGCCAAAAACAAAACAAAGCAAAGCAAAAGCAAACTATCTAAAGCTAGACTATAAAAAGGGAAAAGAAAGCAATACCTTGGGTTGCCTCCAGAGAAGCGCTTGATTTAAGGTCGCTAGCTGGACCGTACGGCGTCTCTCAAACGAGGTATAGCGGTGCAACCTCCTCAACCGGAACTTCCGGTTTGTATTTCTTAAGTCTATGACCGTTGACCTTGAAGCTTCCACTCGTTTCTCCCCAAATCTCAACTGCACCATGAGGGAAAACATGTTTCACAACATAAGGTCCGGTCCATCTAGATTTCAACTTACCTGGAAAGAGGCGGAGGCGGGAGTTAAAGAGTAGAACTAAGTCTCCTTCTTTAAGCTCCTTAGGAATGATGCACTTGTCATGCCATTTCTTCGTCCTTTCTTTATAGATTTTGGCATTCTCATAAGCGTTCAAACGCAGCTCCTCCAGCTCGTTGATATCCAATAGCCGCTTCTCGCCGGCTTTCTTGATGTCAAAGTTCAACCATTTGATCGCCCAATATGCCTTGTGTTCTAACTCAACGGGTAGATGACAAGACTTCCCATATACTAAATTATAAGGGGTGGTACCCATGGGAGTCTTGAATGCGGTCCTGTAAGCCCAAAGAGCGTCGTCCAACTTCATGGACCAATCCTTCCTCGTCCTAGAGACGGTCTTCTCCAAGATTGCTTTAATTTCTCTATTCGAGATCTCGACGTGTCCACTAGTTTGAGGGTGATAAGGGGTTGCTACCTTGTGGGTTACTCCATACATCGATAGAAGTGCCTTAAACTTCCGGTTGATGAAATGCGTTCCACCATCGCTGATGATGATGCGTGGAGTCCCAAAACGTGGAAAGATAGTCTTGTTAAAGAACTTCACAACCACCATGGCGTCATTAGTGGAGGAAGCAATGGCTTCAACCCATCTAGAGACGTAATCAACTACTAAAAGAATATAGAGGTTTCCTCCGGATGATGGGAAAGGTCCCATGAAATCTACTCCCCATACATCAAAGATCTCAACCTCTTGTATGTTATTGAGTGGCATCTCATTCCTCCTAGATAAGTTCCCTGTTCTTTGGCATGCATCACAAGAGACAACAAACGTTTGCACATCCTTAAATAATATGGGCCGAAAGAAACCGGAACGTAATACCTTAGCGCCTGTCTTGTTGGCGCTAGCATGCCCTCCACAAGGAAGTGAGTGACAATGCCGTATGACACTGTTAACTTCATCTTCCGGGATGCATCTTCGAAGCATCCCATCCGGCCCGCGCTTGAATAGCAGCGGTTCATCCCAATAGTAATGGCGTACGTCCTTGAAGAATATTTTCCTTTGAGCGTACGTCAATCCGGGTGGTATTTCCTGGCAAACAAGATAATTAACAATATCAACATACCAAGGTCCTTTATTATCAGAAATTTGGTGGAGAGAATGTTCCACCAACTGAGGATGAATGTCAGAGAAGGGAGTAAGAAGTTTGTTGTTTTCAGTAGCCTCAGTTGACATCTTCTCGCTTTAGACCTCGGTCGAGGTCCAAAGAGGTTGACCGAGATGTTCTTCAGTCACCTCGCTTGATCCAGGAAGTGCCTCGGTCGAGGTACTGCAACTGGAACCGAAATTGGAGATCTTCTTCTCCTGGATTAGTCTTTCAGTTTTAGCTCCTGGATCTTCTTCCAGCGCCTTTAAGCTTCGTATATCTGCATCACAAGAAGCATCTATACCTTCCTCCATTAAGCTAAAACTAATAACCTTTTCAAGTGGATCTTTAGTAAGGATAGAGCTCACCAGTTCTCTTGATTCTTCTTCATCAAAGATGTCGAAGATATCATCTCCTAGCTGCTCTCCCTTCATAGCCGCAAGTAATGCAAACTCCACTTCATCTCCGCCAATGTTGAATTTTAACTTGGCATTCTTACAATCCACATTGCAACCCGAAGTTGCTAGAAATGGCCTCCCGAGAATGATAGGGACATGATAATCTGCGGGAATGTCAAGTACAACAAAATATATAGGTAAATAGAAGTTACCTAACTTAACCGGAACGTCTTCCAAAATGCCCACGGGATGGGTAATGGAGCGGTCCTCCATGTATAATCTTATCTTCACCGGCTTGGGCTCTCCAAGTCCGATCTTCACACATAGCTCCAGCGGGATGATGCTCACGCTGGCTCCTAGATCACATAAGGCTTCACAAGTGACATCCCCAACTTGAATGAGAATGCAAAATGAGCCGGGATCTCTCAACTTGGGTGGCATCTTCTCCTTCATGATTTGAATAAGCTCCGAGGATTTAGATGTCATCCTTACTTCACCAAAGTCTTCCAGCTTCCTCTTCCTTGATAGAATCTCTTTCAAGAACTTCCCATAGGCGGGCATCCCTAAAATAGCATCAAGGAAAGGGATATTAATGTGTAGTTTGTTCATCAAGTCAAGGAACTTACCAAAATGCTTGTCTAGATGTGCTTTGGCCCTTGACTGGGGGAATGGAAGTGGTGGTTTTTATGCAGGAGGTGGAATATAAACTTCAGTTTTCTCCTCCGCTTTCCGTGGCTCCAACTCGGTTGGCATCTCGGCCGAAGTGTTCTTCGACTGCACCTGGACCGAGGTGGTCTTCATCTGTACTGGCATCGACCGAGGCATTGGATCTGCAGTCTACAGTCCACTCCTCGTCGTTATGGCCATAATCTTGCCCTTAGGGTTGCTTTTCATCCTTGCTGGAAGCTTCCCTAGATCTCTTGGCGCTTCATTCGCCTTGTTAAAGAATTGTTGTTCTAAGGCTTTTTGTGCCTTCGAAAATGAAGTCATGGATGTCTCCATAGAGCTGAGCTTGATTAAGATGGCCTCCAATACTGCATCTTTCTTTTCTGGCTAGGACGAACTCGATCCTTGCTCCTGGCTCTTTAATGGAGTAGAAGAAGAAGAGGAAGAGAGGAAAGGATTAGAGGAATCATTCGAATTGGAGTTAGAATGATGGTTACCCGAATTTTGGTTGTTTGCCCTCCAATTATTGCTGTTGGATCCTCTATTGTTGTTGTAGTTGTTGTTCCGGGAACCGTTGTTGTTACGGTATCCATTGTTGTTCCTTGATCCTTGATCTTCCTTCTTAGTTTGGGCAACTAAGAGTTCCTTCAATTGTTTCACGTCATTCTTCAAAGACGTGAGTTGATTGTTGTTAGGCGGAGCATCTTGAAAGTTGACTCTTTTAACTCCACCTTCAGCTCCTTGGTGGGAGTATTTCTCCATGTGCAAAGCTTGCTTCTCTATGAACTCCCAAGCTTCGTCAATTGGCATGTCCATGAACGTGCCGGCAGATAGTAGTTGAAGGTTGAACTGGGTGCTTCCGTCCAGTCCCTTGAAGTATATCTCCAACAACTCTATCTTTCGAATCCCATGATGTGGGTAATCCAAAAGAATGTCTTTAAACCTCTCCCATGACTTGCACAAGCTCTCCTTGTCCTTCATGATGAATGCATTAATCTTCCCTCTCATTTCAGCGGTTTTAGAGGGGGGAAAGAGATTGATACCAAGTAAGAGCTCTATCTTTCAAAGAGAAGTAGAAATGCCTTAGCTTGTAGTTGTTGTTTTCCAGCCTTGAAGGTCTCAAGGTCTCCATCAAGATCTCATAGTTTTGTAGATGTTGATGCGGAGATTCCCTCTCTAGCCCTCCAAACTGGCATTGGCGAATCATGGAAAGAACTTGCGGTCGAAGCTCATAATCATGATCCGCTAGATCGCCTAGGTCGACTCCTGGACGCCTCAGTTGTTGACTAGGGTCCATCCTCTGCCCTAGGGTTTGTGGAATACCAGCAAAAAGAACATCTTGGACTAGCATCCGAGGTGGAAGTATCACGGCCGGGGCAACAAGTACTGGATTCTGCCTCGGTCGAGGGTCTGGAGCAGGGTCTTGCCTCGGTCGAGGATCTAGGTTCGGTCGAGGTAGATACTGGTGTCGTAAAGCTGCCATATCTGCTTCGATCGCTTCAGTTCTTGCGCGAGTTTCTTCCCTCTCCAGTCTCAGTTCTTCCTTGCTGAGATGTAGCTGTTCCAACGCCTCCTTCAATTCAGCCTCAAGATCGCGATTGTCTTAGTCGGCCATCTTCGCTTCTTTCAAGCGTCTTTTGTATGTCTTTTCTAGTTCGGGATCGTAAGGAACGATTTCCTTCCCAGCGCGGGTTCTTCGCATAAACCTAAGAAAAAGAACCTGCGAAAGTCACTCAAGTAGAGTGGTTAGTAGAAACAGGGGCAAGTGCCCCGGAAGCAAACCGCAACCGGCTCGGTCTAGACCAAGTCCCCGGCAACGGCGCCAAAAACTTGTTCGCTCCAAACGGTGTGTGCAAGCTTTAAATTTATAACCCTAGATATAAGCTTAAAACAAGGATGCGAACCCGCAGTGTACGGGTCAATCGTAGTAAAAAGCAAGAAATTCCACGGGTCGATCACAGGGACTTAGTGAAACAAAGCAGGAATAGGTTGTCAATGCAACTACTAACTACAAAAGCGATTAAAACAATCAAAGATGATAAAAAGTCAATTAAGGAAATATGCAACTCTAGGGATTAAAGCATCTAGTTGTGGTTTAAACTCAAGATCTAAAGATAAGCGGACAAAGCTGAGATTTTTGCAAAAAGAAGGTGTTACTAAAGTGGAATAGATCACCGGGTAGGTCTCACTACTCACTAATCCAAAACTGTAACTCCTATTACCGAGTAAGTCTCAAGGAATTAAGGAAAAGAACTATAATCTCAAACTAACACTCCAACTAAGGGAATAGAATCAACCTTTACCGGGTAAGTCTCAGGTTAACTCACAAAGATGGAATGAAAGCACACTAAAACCCCAATAAAGGATAAACCTTTATTACCTATACTTATGATCTTGGGTAAACAAACAAAGGAATTACCGGGTAAGTCTCATCCTAGACTTGTATTGAACCAGGAAAGGTGTAATAAGAATAGAATTTGGCAAACTCTAACACTTAACTCTCAGTTACGAATCAGATAAGTCACCTCGATCAGACAAATTCCACCCCGGCCGAGATGTTCATCGACTGAGCGAGATGTTCTAGGGTTAAGGTTAAAGACTCGAGCTTTCAGGGTCCTACTGTGATTAAGATTATTCTATCATTGTTTTTCCCACAACCTTCAGCCAATCACCCTAGAATCACACAAAGAAATTAGCCAATCATCATCATGAATGCAATAATCAAATATATGGGAAGAAAGAGAATAATTGAACAAGAAAACCTTAAGATAAAGGCTTCAATGACTGAATCAATTATAAATCAAACAAGCGTTCCTTGGATCAAAATCCAATAAGACAATCAACAATGAAGGGAATCTAAGAGAATCTTACAAAACCCTTCACAAAAGCTATAAACTTCCTTCCTTCAATCTTCCTTTAACCTTCAAAGAGGCTCTACAAATCTCCCAACTATAGTGGGGTAAACGGCTGTAAGCACAATCTTCAGCCCTAAGCGGTTGTATGCGGGATTTCCAGCCGTTAGCGGATGTTGGATTTGTGGAAAATCCAACCCTTTTTATAGGAAAATTACTCTTCAAAGATAAGATATCTTAGAAAGATCTTTTCCCATAAAAATAGGTAAGATATATAGGCTAAATTATCTTCTTCCTTCCACGAATCCAACCTAAAAATATAAGATCCTCTTTCCAAAAATAAAAGATCTCAGCCAAGAATAAAATATCCTTGCCGCGTCCAAGGTGTTCACCTCGGTCGAGTCAGCTCCTCTAAATCACCTCGGTCGAGGTGACTCTGTAGTCAACCAAGGTGAATCACAACTGAATGTGAAATCTCTCAAATCTGGTCCAAAGTGAATTTCTAACCCAATTCCATGATTCCTGGATTCATTCTTAAGCTCCTGAATGTAGCTCCAATGACTCCTTAGCTCCTTTTGCTCCATTTTGATGTAAAACGTGCCATTTTACCTACGATTACAACGAAACTTGGTGTAGACCTCGATTCCCGCAAAGGTAGATGAAACGACAATATAATCACATAATATACATTCAAACATGCAGATTATTGAAGATAAAACGTCTAAACATGCCCCAAAATATAGACAATAATTCATGCTATCAAAAGGCGTCACCACAATACATCCAGGTAGATCAATTTTGTCATGACCACTTGTAAAATGATAAGATAAGATTGTGTTGGTTATTACAAAATGGGACAGGAAGAGAAAAGATAGAACATGAGAGAGATATCACGGTTTCCAATACATTAGAATGTGGATTTTGCCATTAAGGTTGATCTTGGCCCAACCCCAATTTTAAAAGAACCGTACAAATGATATCAATAAATAACAATGAAGTATTGAGTGGGATACAAATTAAAAATTTAGTTGTTGAGAGTTAAGAGGAGTATCATTGGTGCAACTGTTTTAAGATTGCCTCGAGGTATGATGAGCTTGAAGTGTACAAGTGATTCTCCAAGAGAAGGCCTTGATTGGGTATTGAGGAACGATGTAAAAGTAACATTATATGTGTCTCGTTAGTAGAAGCGGTGTGAAGTAAAGTACTTCCTTCATTACTTAACTTGCAAAGTTTGGTTTGACAAGAACCAAAGCCCAAGGTGTTACTGGGAAGATTCGATCTTCTTCGATAGAGACACACAAAGGAGAAACATAATGGAAATATTGCATTGAGAAAGAGCCAAGAAGGATGTTGAGTTCAAATATAACGGATCTTCTTGAGATCCGATATAACGGACCTTCTTGAGATCTTAGCGCGAGTTGGGATAGTGGGTCAGCAGTTGGTGTGGCCGCCGAGAGTAGAGGGTGTTCAGCGGTGTTTCATGTGTATTAATCAAGAGATTACATACTTGACTCGAGACATATTTTTAGTCATGAGGATCTAGTGGAAGACGAGGAACCGATGAAGCTGACTGGAATATGGAGGATAGTGACTTTGGTTGAGTTTTACATTGATTTAGTGGCATTATTAGAATCGACGGGTTAGACCTAGTCTTCCCTTGGTTGAGTTTTGTGCATGTGTGATGTTGTGTATAGTTTGTACCTTGTGCGAGATTGTGCTTTTTGACCCGATTTATCTTGCGGTGGTAGTTGGAGTAGATCACGTGTGTTTAGATTGGAGGGTTTAAGTATTCTTAGCTTGGGAGTTCATACCTCGGCCTTAGGGATTGACAAGTTCAGTGTATAGCAAGTTTCGGGACAAAACTTGTTTTTAGGGGTTTCTGATGTAACGCCCCAAATTTTTGGCGTGTTTTCGATTTTATTTTTTTTCCGACTTCTATCGAAATTTTATTAAATTATATATTTTTTATAAAAAAATAATGAAGGGTTTTTACGACGTAAAATATACTTCCCGGTATATTATATTATTTTGATACGTTCACGTATACCCTTTTTCGGAAAAGTCGGAAAGTTTTCCGATTCAGAAATCCCATTCCGAATGCTTTGACCGAGTCCATTCTATTTCTCTCTTCTTTTGTCACCCTTTTATTACATTTTTTTATTTTATTTAGTCCATTCGGAAATCCCGCTTTTCCTCCCTATTGTGAGTAGCTCTCGACCCCTTGCTTCCCCTACAAAGCTACAACTTGACCCCTCGTTTCACCCCCTAAAGCAGCAAGACTCCCCTCCTCCTCACTCTTCCCTTTCTGTGTGTCCTCTAACTCTTTGTACTCCCAATCCCGTTACACATCACCTTCGCATTTTTCAAGAGATCAACCTTTCGCAACCTCATCACCCCCTTCGATCTCCATCTCCAGCACCATCCCTCTTCAACCCTTGTCGCCTGGGACCACCGGAAGAAGCCCGCCGTCTTCATCTCCTCCCTCATGTCCACCTCGCCCTGTGGAAATCACCACCACTCTCATCGCTGGAAGTAGCAGCCCTCCAGCCTCCCTCCTCTGTTTCTCGAGCACCTTCACACCAGAGTAGCCCTACCTTCGCCCTACGGAACCCTTGCTAGAGTCATGGCCGCCGACTGCTTGCCCCTCTTCCATTTGTTTGTTGCCCTCTCGAATCACCTCTGTCGCTAGAAAAAGGGGTGATTTGTCAACCTTTGTTGCCGTTAAACACGCCGGAAACGAGGTGTTGCCGCCGCGCAGCCCCCCCTCCTCCTCCGCTTCTCTCCCTTGCCTCGCCCAGCCTGCCGGATCCCCAACACGTCTCAGCTGCCCCCTGCATTATGTGGCATTTGAAGAAGAAACCCTTTAAGGTTAATTAAATCGGGACTCCCCCAATTTTGGGTATAGTTGCAAAATGTGCCCATCATTTATTATTGTAGATTTGTACCCAGTTTTTGGAATGTACCAATACCTCCTACAGATTTTATTTACATACAGGACCCATATTTTATATTGCGGTTTATGACCAAATTCCTATATTTGTATAATTTTCCCCGGAAAATATGTTAGCGGTTTTGAACATTGGATTTTGATTAAGGGGATATTCTTATATATATATATATATATATATATATATATATATATATATATACATATATATATATTGGATGATTTACCCGGAAAGTGTTTTTGAGATTTTAACTCGATTTTTAGTACGGGTTTTATACTTATTTTATATACATTGTATACTATGCCCAAATTTAGTTATGTTAAGTAATATCATGCTAGGTTGGATCTAGCATAACGATGTGAATGCCCAATAGTGGCTTGGAATCTTAGGTGAGTGTTTGAGGTTATTGATGTTCTATGACATGTGGTGTGTTGATCTTGAGTTGTTATATAGTCGTGAGCATAATGGTTGATCTTGTGAGACTTGAGGTGGTATTTATATGTTGGTTGAGATTGTGGAGTTTAGGATGAGAGTATCCCAGCACTTGTGGCTGTAGTCGTTATCTTGTGAGTTGTGAGGACTAGGAGTGCTATCCTAGTTTATGGGAGTGTATGATCTTGTAAGAGTATATAGTACTAGAAGTCTAAGGACTTCTAGCTTTTATGGGTGGTTGTTGATTATCATGCCTTGTCTTGAACAGGCCATGGTTGTATTTCTACGGGAAGTGAGATCGGTTTTTAGCTAGCTTTGAGACGAGGTAAGTCCTCGGACTTAGTTAGCCGCTTTTATGCATTATTTGGATATGTAATGGTGGTGTCTGTTTAATTGCTTATGATCATGAAACCGGATTAGGACAACTTGGTTATATATATTGTTGGCCCATTGTTTATTAATATCGGGCGGTGACATCACTGCCTAGCTCCCGAGGGAGACTAGGAGG
The DNA here is from genome assembly GCA_033239125.1 of Fagopyrum homotropicum. Taxonomy (NCBI): domain Eukaryota; kingdom Viridiplantae; phylum Streptophyta; class Magnoliopsida; order Caryophyllales; family Polygonaceae; genus Fagopyrum; species Fagopyrum homotropicum. The sequence continues at coordinate 89,403,496 of BSWB01000006.1, forward strand.
TTCTCTGCGAACAAACCATACATGGTATACCGGAGGGCTTCTTCGCCACTTCACATGGTATATGGGTTGAACTCCGCATCACTCCTATTGGTTACACGGGACAGAGGCAAGACTTATAAGACTCTCGTGTCACACTTAAAACGAATGAAACTAGTAATGGAATGACTTAAAAAGATAAGAGATGTATCGGATTGTATGTATATGAGCATGATGTGTGTTATGTGTACTTATGTGTGTGTTTGTGCCCTTGCTATCTTTATAACGACTAGAATGTGAGTTAACGGTTTCCTACCGATTGTTGTAGTTGATGTGCAGGTTAGGATGTGGCCGAGCGATCCGGAGGAGTGAGCTGTCGGGGTTTTGTACATCATAGGTCGAGTTTGTGGGATTTGAGTCCTTGTGTTGTTGTTTTTGTATTATGTTGATGTTTTTGTAACGACGGCTGAAATCTTTTCTTTCTTTTGCATTTGGGTTTCATAACATTGCATAAAAATGTATTTCGGTTTTGACCTTTATTTGTGCCTTGTTGCAAGATCCGGTGAAATTGTTGTCAGGCTAAGGGTCGGGACCCATTGTGAGGTCTCCGCCCGTAGCACCACGAGTCCCGCGGATTCGGGGTGTTACAAAAACCTGTCGAAGCTCGTCGAGAGTGGAGAAGGTTCTTTGAAACCGGTACTCTAGGTGGGTAGGCTTGATCCCCGATTCCAAACCTGTGTGAAAGGGGACAGATGCGAGGTTTTGCGTGCTCCTCGTGTCATGAAATAAGTTGAATTAGTAATGGTATAACTTAATGAAGATAATAAATAGATATGTGTGTGAGCATTGCATATTGTGATGTGATGAAGTGGTTGCTTGTGCTATTGCTTTTATTCTTATTCATGAACGGTTAGCTAACGGTTTTATACCATATTGTAGATATTCTTCGAGATAGGAAGACTACAGAGTGATCCAGATGGGTGATCAGCCGAGGGATACCGTACATTAGGATGCGTGGGTTGTGGGATGGTTATGTACACGGATGTTTATGTTGTTGCTGTTTTGTACTCGGCTATGACTTTATATACGTTTTGATATACGATGACAAAGATTTATGTAATTGGTTTTATATTTATTTGTACCTTGTTGTAAGATCTAGTGAACTTATTGTCAGGCTAGGGTCAGGATACATTGTGAGATCCTAGCCCAATAACACCTCAAGTCCCGCGGATTTGGGGTGTTACAAAGTTGGTATCAGAGCCTTAGGTTGACAACAATGACACTTGCAATCTGCGATAAAGGGAGAATAGATAAATAAACAGAACCCGAAAGGGGTCTGACTTTTCAAAAGGATTTTGGTTTTGAAATATGTACAACTGATTTGGGATAGAATGTACGGGAATCCATCACCCTTTGTGATGATCTCGGCAATATATATATATATATATATATATATACACATATTATGTGTTGGATTGTGCATGTTTGTATGAATTGGAGTATTATATATATACATATGGCATATATTTAGCCTTATAAGGTTAGATGTGTTAATCCCGTAGATGGCTCGGACTAGAGCGACATTTGTAGTAGGACGAGGTAGGGGTAACCCCCTCTTCCTCAAGTTCTGATATGTCAGGGACAAATTCCCATCGTCGATCCGCCTGCAGTGGAGGATGTGCACGAGAAGGTTGTTGAGAGTGTCGTTCCTGAGACTGGGAACGGTATGACAACGAGACAAAGATCTCAGCGAGTCCAGTCAAATGTCTTAGATCATGTCTTGGTGAGGGGACCAGATTTCCGCACGTATATTAGACGAGTTGAGGAGGCTACTTAGGGGCCAGTCATGCCGGCACGCGTTGTTGAGATTGTGAGAGCTTTAGAGGAGGGCCTCGACTAGACACTTGGTTGAAGGCATTTCACCAGATGGGAGTGCCCTCTTTCCTTGGAAAAGTGGGCTTAGAGGTCGAGTTGTGGATCAGACATGTAGACTTAGCCTGTGAGTCTATTAGATGTCTAGAGGACACACGGATAGAGTTAGTACAAACTCTATTCAGTGATTTAGTTCAGCAATGGTGGAGGACCCTACGGAGTCGAGTCACCAGTTATAACCAAATGAGGAGCATGATTAGAGAGCGTTTATGCCCTGCCTTATTGAGGAGGGAGAAATTGCAGAATTTTGTTGAGGCTGGTTTTGAGGATGTGCCGATAGCAGAGGCGATCATGAGATTCTAGGAGGAGGTGGCACTATTGGGTACATCTGCAACTCTAAAGGATCAACACGTGTATTTGTTCTCCCGCATACCTAGGGAGAGTACCCATTCCTACATGGCGGGTTTCTACTGTGATCCCCTGATAGGTTATCAAGATAGATCCTCGGCTTACGAGCGTGAGCGGGCTAGCTAGAGGAGGACTTCTCAAACAAGAAGGTTTGAGAAGAGCCAACGCATTGGGCAAACTAGTGCAGGAGCATCAGGGTACAGGCGAGGCCACACTTAGGGCCGCTCAAGTTACCCAGTTTCGGCATAGACTTTTGAGAGAGGACAATAGTGCTTCAACTGCGGAGTGACTGGGCATATACGAGTTGATTGCCCAAGGGCACCTATGACATGCTTCTCTTGTGGGAAGCCATGACATTGGGCTACTTATTTCCGTCAAGGCAAGGTGTCGTCACAATAGGGTTCTTCCCCTGCTAGTGTAGTAGAAGGTGAGTAGAGCCACCCCAACATCAGGTGCACGGACAACAAAGAGTCCCAGACCATCCTGCCACTCAAGGTTTTGCTCCAGGACCGAGTAGAGACAAAGGTCGTGATGGAGGTGGCAATGATACCAAAGGAGCTCGGGGTCGTGTTTTTGAGTTGAGGAGTGTTGATCGCCAACGCCATCTGCCACAGGTACCATTCTGATTAATGATTTACTTGTTAGAGTTTTGTTTGATACGGGTTCTTTGCACTCTTTCATTTCCGATACATGCGTTGATAGACTGAACTTAGATACAATAGAGGGGAGACCCTTCGTTTTATGGTTACCCGATGGGCCCAGGTGAGAGGTACCCAAGAGGTACATGGTTGTCCTATATATTTAGGACACCGTGATTTGTTATTGAACTTATTTGTCATGCCACTAGTGCATGAAGAAGTCATTTTGGGTATGGATTGGATGGATAGATGATGACACGATTTATGATACTAGTTTAGGCACTCGTTTAGATATTTTTCCTTGCCATTTATGCATGTTTCCGCATTAGTTCGTGGCGTTTACGCTTAATGCATGCATATTGTCGAAATAGACGTCTACACGAACTCTTGTCGGTTTTGTAGGTATTTTGGGGAGCTTTTGGAGCTTAATCGATACATTCGAGGATCATTCCTTGTGGTGACACACATCCGGACCCTTTAAGGAGCAAGCTAGGAGCAAAGGAGAACACATAGTGCCTTGTTGGTGCATGCCTTGCACCAACTCATTGCTTCTGTAATAGCTAGGATTTCCGAATTCTAATTAATGTTGATTAACTAAATCAGTGATAACAATTGACATATAACTCGCGAAGATTGCGTAAGTGTTGAGTATAAGTCCCCCCGTTATGTTCCTAGCGTAATTTTGGGCTTATGGTGAAATTTTCACTTTTTCTCCCGGGTAATTATTTTTACCCTCCGGTATTATTTGGAGCATTTGGGAGCTCCAGTTAAGAAAAATGCAGTTGAAAGAAATGATCAGGACATCGGACATGTCCTAGAAATGAAATAACATGGAAAGGCAAAACGGCCAAAAGAGTCGCTATTTCGTTTCTTAACGGCTAAGAAAGACGGCTTACGAATACATGTTTTCCGAGGCAATTGTGGAATAATTATTCCTACAATATTCAAGATTTATTGTTCCAATTTCGAGAAGTTTGGAAAAGGGGGTTCAACCCGCCATTGAATCTGTTAAAGGATAATTATTGACTTTGCTAAAGGATAATTATCGACTTCACTATAAATAGCGGAAAATCGTTTATTAATTCATTTCCTTTCACGTTTCCTCGTAAAAGCTCTGATTTCTCTCAATCCTCAAACTCCGATCTACTCTCCATTTCTAATCCGATTTTAATTCCGTTTGAGTTTCTGGATTCCTCTCTTCATTCTCTTCATATCGGTACCAAGTTTCTGCATTTCCGAGAAGATAAGGACCTGGTCGAGCATATATGTCACCAGGACAGTTCTATCGCTCAGATTCCGGTGAATTTGATGTTGTACATACGTAGCCTGCGTCGTTGTGATTCCGAATCTTCTTTCAGATCATCAATCGGGTTAGTAACGAATAAGTTATGAACTTATTCGTTTTCCGTACTACGATTTGGCCTAAATTGACCTTAGGCTTTTCAAAATGGATAATTAGAAATTCCATTATGATCATTATATTATTCTGGTGTTTATGGGTTGTTTGTTTGATGAAATCTGATAACAGGTGGGTTTAGAAATGGCCTGCGGCAAAACGTTATTCTAGTAAAATTTAATTAATTAATTAAAGGTTAATTAATTAAATTAGGATTAAATTTGAGATTTAGGAATACTGATTAGATGCATACTAGGTGTCAGAATGAGTTGAGGATCATGATGATGTTATGGATATCGGTTATGGCTTTAAGGTTTAGTATGTGTACGAGTATGATGAGATGAATGTGTTGAGGATATGCCTTAGGCATTTATAAATGTGTTAAGGATCTGAGGTTTAGATTTGAGATATAGGTTGGTTGTGGTTAGTGAGACGGGTCTCCTAACCTTTGCAGTTTGTGATTGTGTGTGCCTTACTATTGCAGGCGTTGATTACTTCCCCAACGGGAAGTTGTGACGTGGTACAGGTTACGAGTAAATCAAGTAAGTCCATAGGACTTACTTAGCGTGCAGTTGTGGATTGTATGATTGTGATGGTTGTGTGTGTTCATATGATTGTGCATTTATAACCTAAACCGGACTAGGATGACCATTCATTACATTTATTTGGCCCAAGTGTATTATAACGGGCATTAACCGCCGGTCTCCGCCTGCTGGTTAAGAGGAGGTGCCCTGAAGATGATCTTACAGGAGGAGACGAGTGAAGGTCACCCCCATGCAAAACTCTTGTGTTACGTTGGATGGGACGGGGTTCTTGAGACTCCTCGTGTTACAAAAGAAGTTGAATTAGTAATGGAATAACATAATGAAAGATAATAAATGAATGTGTGTGGCATAACATGTTTGAGATGTTGATGTGTGGTTGTGCTATTACCTTCATGCTTTTCATTGTTGTAGCTAACGGTTTGATACCGTGTTGTAGTGTTCTGTAGGTTAGGAATACTACAGAGTGAGCCACATGGTGTGACAAGCCGAGGACTTCTGTACATTACGATGCGTGGGATGTGGGATCTTTTGTGGTCGTGGTTTATGTTGTTGTTTTGTACTCGGCTATGAGTTTGTAAACTCTTTTGATGTATCATACTCAGCTTTTATGTATTTGATTTTAATCTATCTGTGCCTTGTTGTAAGATCCAGTAAACTTGTTGTCAGGATCCATTGTGAGATCCAAGCCTAATGTGACACTCCAAGTCCTGCGGATTTGGGGTGTTACAGAGTTGATTGATAACACGATTTATGACTTAGGTTTAGGTAGTCATTTAGATAGATTTCTCACTCATTCACGCATGGTTTAGCATTAGTTCACGACGTTTGCATTCAAATCATGTATTTTGTCGAGATAGACGTCTACACGAACTTGTGCATTGCTTTGTAGGTATTTTGGGAGATTTAGGAGCTAAATCGAGACGTTTGAGGATCGTTCATTAAGATGACACACCCTCGGACTCATTAGGATGCAAGCTAAGGGCTAAGGAGGACTCATGGAACCTTGCCAACACAAGCCATGCACCAAATCGAAGAATAATGATCAAAGGCAAAGCTGAAGCACCAAACCACGGTTAACTGAAGGTCCACGGCCGTGGAACCAACCGTGGTTCTTGCCAGGCGGTTGTGACAGCTGTGCCACGATCTCTTGGCCAACTCTTGCAAAGTTGTAGTATAAAAGTGGTCCTGCATTGGCTGAGATAAGCATCTTTCATCATCCATTCCACCATCTAATTCCACATTCATTTCCACAACAAGAAGATTCTCTAAGGAGGAAAGCTACCATTGGAGAGGAAGAAGAGCTCCATTGGAGAGGAAGAAGATCTCCATTGGAGAGGAAGGAGAAGAGCACACCATTGTTAGACCTTGATAGCTTTTGTAGTGAAGAATTTCGGAATCGATTTCTAGAGTTGTATGAACCATCTAAACCTTCTTTTGGAAGGGTTGTGAGTCATTTTAATCTTACTTTCAGCTTGGTTTTGTTTACTTCACTTGTTCATCTCTTTCTCTTCATTATCTTGCAAATGGAAGCCATTATTTTATGTTTGATGATTTCGATTGTTATGATGAATGTTGTAGGCTAAATAGATGTGATTCTAGGGTAAGGAAAGGATGGTTATGGCTAGGACTATGATAGGATGGACTTAGAATTGCCCTTGGATGAGTGACCTACTTGGACGTAACCTCTGTTAGAGTCCACGGTTTGTTCATGCCAAACCACGGCCGTGGACTTGGTAGAACACCCGTGATTCTCCCTGGTTCGATGGATCTAGCTTTACATTGTTAGAATGTTTAAATCCTAGTGTTTGTTGAGTTAAATCTACCCTAGGGTGACCTAGTGTTAGCAACTAAGTATTAGGAGAGACTTAACCGGTGATCTTTACTCTTAGATTCCAAAGATAACAAACCTTAGGTAGTGGTGAGCCTCATAAGCCGCCATTGGACTAAGTGTGCTAGGATAGTTGTTTAGGACTAACCCTTTCGAGACTTATCCGGTAAGGATAGGTTAGATCCCTAGGTAACAATCCGGTTTGTGTAGAATTCCATCCCTTAGGTTCTTAGAGACTTACCCGGTGATGAGACCATAGGGACGGACTAGTGGACCATGAAACCTACCCATTGATTGATCCCAATCTAGAAACACTCATTCCCAACATATCATAGTTAATCCAAGGATGATTAGATAGCTTGAGTCCTATGCCATAACCGGAACTTCCAACCCCTAGAATCCGTTTGTCTCTCTTGATTCATATCTCGTGTTTGGCTTGTTTGTTTGTGTTGATTCGTTAGCTTAATTGATTGTTTACTTTGCATCATTTGTGATCCTTGATTGATCACCTAAAAACCAACCAAAAACATTGAGGTTTTCATTTCTTTATTTCTTTATTTCTTTCTCTTTTCTACAACATAGATCTTCACTAAACTTAATCATAAATCGAATCAATCTTACCTTAGTCTTTGTGTTCGACCTCGGAATATTATCCCTACTACAAACGTCCCGTACACTGCGGGTTCGCTAGGAGTTAGGAGAAATATAACGAGTATAAATTTAAAACCCATTGCGTATCACATCCTGAGCGTAACAAGTTTTTGGCGCCGTTGCCGGGGACTAGGTCTAGATTGAGTCTATTTTGTGATTGTTTATAGTGTAGATCTTTCTTGTTGCTTTTGATCTCTCTTTGGTTTGTGTCTTTGCTTTTCAGGACATCTCTTACTCTTTAGGTGTATGCGAAGATCTCGTGGCAAGGATTTAGCTCCATTCGATCCCGAACCGGAGAAAACCCTTAGATCTAGATCCAAGAGCATTAAAAGGGAAAAGAGATGGCCGGAAGAGATCTCCAAGATGAATTGGATGAAGCCTTAGAGCAAATAAGGCTAAGAGATGAACTCTTGGAGGAAGAGAGGAGACATGCCAATGAGAGGCAAGAAGCAACTAGGAGGGAGATTGATGAGATTAGGCAAGCCCTTGTATAAGGAGAGCTTAATCGTCAACAACCACCACCTGCACCACCACAACCGCAGCCGGCGGCGAATGTTAGGGTTGTGCCCATTGCTATTGAAGAGCCACAAACATTAGGGAGACGTATGGATCCGGCACAAAGAGCACACCGTCCGGGTGTGAACTTAGGAGATCCCGCAACCCACAACTACGAGCTCCGCCCTCAAGTTCTACAAATGATCCGGCATAATCAATTTGGAGGGATGGAAGGAGAGTCTCCTCATCAAAACTTGATGAACTATGAGATTTTGATGGAGACTCTTAGACCGCCAAGATTGGAAAGCAAAAACCATAAGCTTAGGGCTTTTTACTTCTCTCTCAAGGATAAAGCCTTGGCTTGGTATCAATCTATTCCACAAGGGCGAGTGAGTACTTGGGAAGAGATGACAGCCGAGTTTTTGACTAAGTTCTTCCCACCTTCCAAGACTACCGAGTTAAGAGGGAAGATAAATGCCTTCGTGATGAAGGATAGAGAGAGCTTGTTCAAGTCTTGGGAGAGATTCAAAGATCTTCTCCTAGATTGTCCACACCATGGTATACCAAAAATTGAGCTATAGGAGATCTACTTCAAGGGACTTGATGAAGATAGCCAATTCAAGCTCCAATCACTTTCCGGTGGGACTTTCATGGAAAAGAATGTAGATGATGCTTGGGAGTTTGTGGAGAAACAAGCCCTAGTGATTGAGAAATACTCCCATAGGAAGAGTGAAGGGAGAAAGGCGGGAGCATATGAGGTGAGTAAAGTCACCATGAGCAACTTCAAGCTTGATGCCATCAATAATGAATTGAAGTCTTTGAGGGAGTTGTGTGCTACAACTTTGAAGAACCAAGCAACTCCTCAAGTGCAAGTGCAAGCAAACTTGTCTTCCAAGGAGGAAGATGTGAATTACATGGGAAGGGGCAATTATAACAACTACCAAGGCCCAAGGAACTTCAACAACAACCGGAAATTCAACAATTACCGGCCCAACCATAACCACCCCGGGTTTTCCTATTCTAACCCGGATGGAGCCTTGAACCCTCCCGCTTCCACTAGCACAACTCCACCACCAAAAGCTTCACAAGAACCTCCACCCAGATTTACTCAATCTCCAAAGGATAGAACCGAAATGATGTTTGAGCAATTGCTTGGAAGGTTGAGTGATCTTGAGAGCACCGTGACTTCCATTTCTAAGGCTCAAAAGGTGTTAGAAGCACAAGTGTTCCAAAAGGCGGGTGAAGCCCATAGAGATCCGAGAAAGCTTCCCGGAAGGACCGAAGACAACCCAAGAGGCCAAGTGTTGGCCATTACAACGAGGAGTGGGTTGAGTATGAAGGATCCTTTGCCCAGGGAAAATGCTAAGGGAAAGCAAGTGGTGATAGAAGAAGAGATGTTGCAAGAAGATGGAGGCAAGAGCAAGGATGTTGAGCCAACTTTGGTAAATTCCTTGAACTAATGTCCAAGTTGCATATTAATATTCCGTTCATGGATGCTATTTTTGGAATGCCGGCATATGGCAAGTTCTTGAAGGAGATACTCTCCAACAAAAGGAAGTTGGAGGAGTATGGGGAGATAAGAATGACGAAGAGGTCCTCGGAATTGATCCAAACAATGAAGGAGGAGATGCCTCCTAAACTAAGAGATCCGGGTTCTTTTTGTGTCCCAATTGGAGTGGGAGATGTGAAGTATGAAGCCCTTTGTGATCTTGGGGCAAGTGTAAGCATCATACCGCTTGCACTTTGCAACAAGGTTGGGCTAGGAGAGCCAAAACCGGTCAAGATGACCCTCTACATGGCGGACCGTTCTATCACTCACCCGGTTGGGATCTTAGAAGACATTCCGGTGCAACTAGGAAAGTTCTATGTGCCGATTGATTTTGTTGTCTTGAATATTCCGGTGGACTATCCGGTGCCCATCATCTTAGGAAGGCCTTTCCTAGCCACTTCCGGATGCCTAGTGGATTGCAAGAATGGGATCCTCTCCTTCAACATTGGAGAAGAGAACATCAAGTTCAAGCTGTCCACCATGATGAAAGGGCCAACCCTTGATGAAGATGTATTCAACATAGTCGAGCAAGAGGAGTCTAGAGAAGTTGTGAGCTCGATCTTGATCAAGGACCCTTTGGAGAAGGTTCTTAGCCTAAGTATGATGGAATAAGGTGTTGAGGAGGCTTGCAATGAAGAGATCAAGGCCTTGGAAGCACTAGAAAAGGAGACAAGAGTTGGATTTGAGGTTCATGAAGGCATGCTGAACAGCTGTAAGTTCCACGGGCGTGGAATGTGTTCCACGGCCGTAGAACTCTCTGGAAAGCTCATAAGAGCAAGCCTGGCAACTTCCACGGCCGTGGAAGTGGAGCCAACCGTGGAGTTGGCCGTGGTTTCCCCAGCAGCAGCTCTTGATGATGAACAAGCTTCAAGGAGCCTTGGAGGGTCTTCATTTGCTTTGGATTCATCTCATCCAATGTTATTTGGATCGCCTCCACTCGACAAAGGTCCTCCTAAACTTGAACTTAAACCCCTTCCCTCTCATTTAAAGTATGCTTTTCTTGGTGATAATTCTACATATCCGGTGATTGTGAGTGCATGCTTGAATGATGATGAACTTGCTAAGTTGTTGCATGAGCTAAGATTGCATAGGAAAGCCATTGGCTATACCATTGATGATCTAGTTGGCATAAAACCTTCTTTGTGCATGCATAAGATATTGATGGAAGATAACCATAAACCCTCTATTGAACATCAAAGAAGATTGAATCCTATAATGAAAGAGGTAGTCAAGAAAGAGATCATTAAGTTGCTAGATGCGGGGATTATCTACCCTATCTCGGATAGTAAGTGGGTTAGTCCCGTTCATGTAGTTCCTAAGAAGGGTGGAATGACCGTAGTGACCAATGAGAATAACGAACTAATCCCGACTAGGACGGTTACGGGGTGGAGGATGTGTATTGACTATAGAAAGCTTAACATGGCCTCTAGGAAAGATCACTTCCCTCTTCCCTTCATTGACCAAATGGTAGAGAGGTTAGCTCAACACTCTCACTTTTGCTATTTAGATGGCTATAGTGGATTCTTCCAAATCCCTATCCACCCCGATGACCAAGAGAAAACCACCTTTACATGTCCATGGGGTACTTTTGCATATAGGAGAATGCCATTTGGGTTGTGTAATGCACCCGCCACCTTCCAAAGGTGTATGATGGCTATCTTCTCGGAATACATTGAAAATATCATGGAGGTGTTTATGGATGACTTTTCTGTTTATGGTTCTTCCTTTGATAATTGCTTAGCTAACTTGTCATTAGTATTGAAAAGATGTGAGGAGACGAATCTTGTCTTGAATTGGGAAAAATGCCACTTCATGGTAAGTGAAGGCATTGTGTTGGGACACTTGGTGTCCAACCGTGGCATTGAGGTTGATAGGGCCAAGATTGAGACGATAGAGAAGTTGCCACCACCTACCTCGGTGAAAGGGGTAAGGAGTTTCTTAGGGCATGCCGGTTTTTACCGGAGGTTCATTCAAGACTTCTCTAAAATTTCTAAGCCTCTTACTAACCTACTAATGAAAGATGTTGAGTTTGTTTTCTCCAAGGATTGCCTTGAGGCTTTTTATAGGTTGAAGAACGCATTGATCTCCGCACCTATCATGCAACCTCCGGATTGGAAGTTACCGTTTGAGATCATGTGTGATGCAAGTGATGTAGCCGTTGGGGCTGTTTTGGGGCAAAGGAAAGACGGGCGCACACATGCCATTTATTATGCTAGCAAGACGCTAGATGATGCCCAACTCAATTATGCTACCACCGAGAAGGAATTGCTTACGGTTGTGTATGCATTTGAGAAGTTCCGCTCGTATCTTGTTGGAGCAAAGGTCATAGTGTATACGGATCATGCTGCGATCCGTTATCTCCTTACCAAGAAGGATGCAAAGCCTAGGTTGATTCGGTCGATCCTTCTTCTTCTAGAATTTGATTTGGAAATCTGGGACAAGAAGGGATCCGAGAACTCTGTGGCGGATTACCTTAGTAGACTCCCACCATTGGAGCTTGAAAGAGATAACATCCCGATTAATGATTCATTCCGGGATGAGTAATTGCAAATGGTGGAAGAATGCTTGTTCCAAGTGTCTAGAGGAAGTGAGCCATGGTATGCCGACATTGTGAACTATCTTGTGTGTGAGGAAGTGCCTCCCGGATTGACATATGCCCAAAGAAAGAAGTTCTTCAAAGATGTGAGGCACTACTATTGGAGTGAACCACTTTTGTTCAAGAGAGGGCCGGATGGCATGTTTAGAAGGTGCATACCGGAAGATGAGGTGGAGAGTGTGATCCACCATTTTCACTCCTTGCCATATGGAGGGCATGCTAGCTCACACAAGACATGTGCGAAGGTGTTGCAATCGGGCTTCTTTTGGCCAAGTTTGTTCAAGGATGTGCAAAGCTTTGTGGTAGCTTGTGATGCTTGCCAAAGGACGGGCAACATCTCAAGGAGGAATGAGATGCCCTTGAACAACATACAAGAAGTGGAGATATTTGATGTGTGGGGTGCAGACTTCATGGGACCATTCCCCTCTTCTTGTGGCAACCTCTACATCCTATTGGCGGTTGACTATGTTTCGAGATGGGTGGAGGCAATCGCCTCTCCTACAAATGATGCCAAGGTTGTGGTGTGGTTCTTCAACCGAGTGATCTTTCCTAGGTTTAGAACACCAAGGGTGATCATAAGTGATGGAGGGAAGCACTTCACAAATAGGAACTTTGGAGCACTTTTGGCTAAGTATGGGGTGACTCATAAGGTGGCAACACCTTACCATCCCCAAACTAGTGGCCAAGTGGAGATCTCCAACCGGGAGATAAAGGGAATTCTTGAGAAGACGGTCTCTAGGACGAGAAAGGATTGGGCTATGAAGCTCAATGATGCCTTATGGGCATATAGAACCGCTTTCAAGACACCAATTGGCACCACTCCTTACAAGCTAGTCTATGGTAAATCTTGCCACCTTCCGGTAGAGATGGAGCATAGAGCTTATTGGGCCATTAAGTGGCTAAATTTTGACCTCAAGGAGGCCGGTGAGAAGAGATTGCTAGACATAAACGCTCTTGAGGAGATCCGGTTGGATGCCTATGAGAATGCCCGGATCTACAAGGAGAGAACCAAACGGTGGCATGACAAGCGCCTCATCCCGAAGGAGTTGAGTGAAGGCGACCTTGTCCTCCTCTTCAACTCAAGGCTGCGGCTCTTCCCCGGAAAGCTAAAATCAAGATGGACCGGGCCATATGTGGTGAAGAAGATCTTCCCCCATGGAGCTATTGAGATAGGAGGGGAGCATTGTGGAGATTTCAAGGTGAATGGGCACCGGTTGAAGAAGTATATCCCGGGAGCTCCGGTGGATATGATTTCCCCACTTCACCTAGAATGAGACGCCTTCGAGTTTGGTCAAGCTAATGACCTTAAAGAAGCGCTTGATGGGAGGCAACCCATTGGTAACGTTTTTCCCTTTTTCGTTTTGTTTTTGTTTTTGATTTTTCTGTTTTTGTGTGTTTTTGTGTGTTTTTGTGCTATGTGTGTGTGTTAGAGTCTTGGTAGCATTGTAAGCCTTACATGGCTTGGGAATGATGATGATGAACCCCTCATCAATTATGGGTGGAGCGGACGCGGAACTTGGACGGCTAGCGGTGCCTAGCGCGGGTCCCGACGCTTTGATGAACACTTAGAGCTCTCTACCGTTGTTGATAGGATCATCCAACATAAATTCCACTTGAGACATCCCAAATACCATAGCAAACCATTTTTACATTGTGAGAACCTTCTTGCACTCTTCTTTACTTCATTTACACATTGGGGACAATGTGTTTCTAAGTATGGGGTGGGGTTTGCATGATCCTTTGCATGATGAGCATCTAGGATAGTTTAATTCTATCACATGTCTTGCATTGTATATGTTCATTTCGAAAAATCCAAAAAAATCAGAAAATTTAAAAATTTTTGTGCTTTCTAGGCTTGGATATGACCCTAATGATGAATCTTGTCTCATGGATTGGCTATGGATGGCCTTATGTATTAAATTGATGAATGCATATGTGGACTTGAAGTACTTCTCTTGAATTTCATGAATGATTTGTGATCATGATGCTTGCCTAGAATGGATTGAGTGTTGAAGGTCGAAATTACATGCTAGTTCTTGCACACTATCTAGGAATGAATAAGCCAAATTCATCTTTCTGTACTTCTCATCTTGATCATGATGTTTGAGCACCTCAATTGATATATATTTGACCTCTTTTGACCCATCCGAGAATAGGAGCATGTTAGTGTGTTGATGTGTGTGAAAAGCAAGTGTGGGGTGAAGATGTTGATGAAAGAATGTCGTGAATAAATTGCTGAGTTTGTTGTGAAAGTGTAGACAAAAATATAGGTTTGGGGACGTTGGCTTAAGTGACAAGTAACTCGGCACACTTCACATAATCGGGTGTTGGTGCCTTGCCAAAGTCAAATAAACCAATATTCCTAACGAGCTTGGGTATGTGTGCCCGGTGTGGATGCACCTCGAAAAATAGAAAAAGCCCGAGGACGGCTAATCACCAAGGTTTCGGCTTTTGTACACCAATGCCATTGTCTTAAAAAGAAGTATAAGAAAAAGAAAAGAAAGAAAAGATGGAGAAAATATACACTTGAGGGAAGTTGATCGAGGACAAGATTGTGGAGTTATTTCCATTCCCGGATTAGCATCACATAGCCTAGAAAAATCCCCACCTAATCACAACGTTTCTTGGCCTTTTATTTCATAAGACCTTATGACCTATTTGCATGTTTGCAAGACTTAGTAATTTAGATTGGATATGCTCTTGATCATCTTGACTTTTTCATTTTTACATTTCATGCATGCTTTTGAGTCAAGTATAATTGTCTTTCCGTGCCTTCATTTATTTGATACATAATTGCTTATCCATTGCCATGAAACATGACTATGAAGGTGATCCAATAGTGGAAGCACAAACCCAAAAAGATTTTGCCATTTTTCTGCATACATAAATCATGTCATCTCTTAGTCTATAGTTGGGAATTTGCTCGGGGACGAGCAAACCTTAAGTATGGGGTATTTTTGATAACACGATTTATGACTTAGGTTTTGGTAGTCATTTAGATAGATTTCTCACTCATTCACGCATGGTTTAGCATTAGTTCACGACCTTTGCACTCAAATCATGTATTTTGTCGAGATAGACGTCTACACGGACTTGTGCATTGCTTTGTAGGTATTTTGGGAGATTTAGGAGCTAAATCGAGACGTTTGAGGATCGTTCATTAAGATGACACACCCTCGGATTCATTAGGATGCAAGCTAAGGGCTAAGGAGGACTCATGGAACCTTGCCAACACAAGCCATGCACCAAATCGAAGCTTAATGATCAAAGGCAAAGCTGAAGCACCAAACCACGGTTCACTGAAGGTCCACGGCCGTGGAACCAACCGTGGTTCTTGCCAGGCGGTTGTGACAGCTGTGCCACGATCTCTTGGTCAGCTCTTGCAAAGTTGTAGTATAAAAGTGGTCCTGCATTGGCTGAGAGAAGCATCTTTCATCATCCATTCCACCATCCAATTCCACATTCATTTCCACAACAAGAAGATTCTCTAAGGAGGAAAGCTACCATTGGAGAGGAAGAAGAGCTCCATTGGAGAGGAAGAAGAGCTCCATTGGAGAGGAAGGAGAAGAGCACACCATTGTTAGACCTTGATAGCTTTTGTAGTGAAGAATTTCGGAATCAATTTCTAGAGTTGTATGAACCATCTAAACCTTCTTTTGGAAGGGTTGTGAGTCATTTTAATCTTACTTTCAGCTTGGTTTTGTTTACTTCACTTGTTCATCACTTTCTCTTCATTATCTTGCAAATGGAAGCCATGATTTTATGTTTGATGATTTCGATTGTTATGATGAATGTTGTAGGCTAAATAGATGTGATTCTAGGGTAAGGAAAGGATGGTTATGGCTAGGACTATGATAGGATGGACTTAGAATTGCCCTTGGATGAGTGACCTACTTGGACGTAACCTCTGTTAGAGTCCACGGTTTGTTCATGCCAAACCACGGCCGTGGACTTGGTAGAACACCCCGTGATTCTCCCTGGTTCGATGGATCTAGCTTTAGATTGTTAGAATGTTGAAATCCTAGTGTTTGTTGAGTTAAATCTACCCTAGGGTGACCTAGTGTTAGCAACTAAGTGTTAGGAGAGACTTAACCGGTGATCCTTACTCTTAGATTCCAAAGATGACAAACCTTAGGTAGTGGTGAGCCTCATAAGCCGCCATTGGACTAAGTGTGCTAGGATAGTTATTTAGGACTAACCCTTTCGAGACTTACCCGGTAAGGATAGGTTAGATCCCTAGGTAACAATCCGGTTTGTGTAGAATTCCATCCCTTAGGTTCTTAGAGACTTACCCGGTGATGAGACCTTAGGGACGGACTAGTGGACCATGAGACCTACCCGGTGATTGATCCCAATCTAGAAACACTCACTCTCAACATATCATAGTTAATCCAAGGATGATTAGATAGCTTGAGTCCTATGCCATAACCGGAACTTTCAACCCCTAGAATCCGTTTGTCTCTCTTGATTCATATCTCGTGTTTGGCTTGTTTGTTTGTGTTGATTCGTTAGCTTAATTGATTGTTTACTTTGCATCATTTGTGATCTTTGATTGATCACCTAAAAACCAACCAAAAACATTGAGGTTTTCATTTCTTTATTTCTTTCTCTTATCTACAACCTTGATCTTCACTAAACTTAATCATAAATCGAATCAATCTCACCTTAGTCTTTGTGTTCGACCTCGGAATACTATCCCTACTACAAACGTCCCGTACACTGCGGGTTCGCTAGGAGTTAGGAGAAATATAACGAGTATAAATTTAAAACCCATTGTGAGATCCTAGCCTAATGAGACACTCCATGTCCCGCGGATTTGGGGTGTTACAAAGTTGGTATCAGAGCCTTAGGTTGACAACAATGGCACTTGCTATCTGCAATAAAGGTAGAGTGGATAAATAAATAGAACCCACATGGGGTCTAACTTTTCAAATGGTTTTGGTTTTAAGCGAGTACAAATGTTTTGGGATAGTATGTACAGAAGTCGTCACCCATCTGAGGATCTCGACAGTGTATATATATATATATCTTTTATGTGCTGATGTGTATGCATGTAATAATGAGTATTATATATATATATATATATATATATATATATATATATATATATATATATATATATATATATATATATATATATATATATATATATATCGATACATATGACCTATATATAGCCGTATAAGTTTAGGGGTGTATATTCTACAGATGGCTCAGACTAGAGCAGTATCTGTAGTGGTACGAGATAGGGGTACACCCCCTCTTCCTTCAGTAGCGCCAAGTCAGGGACCAGTATCCGCTGCTGTGTTGCCTATGGCAGAGAACGAGTTTGAAGAGGCTGATCGTGTCTCCATAAGTAGATTCGAGTTTCAAGAGTATATGCAGCAAGTATATGAGGTGGTGATAGCGGGTAGATCTACACCGGATTTACCAACATTTGTGAGATCGACTGAAGCTTCTGGATTAGAGAAGAAACAACGGGTTGAATCAGTGAAAGATGAGGTTGGATATCCGGGTTGCAAACCGAGCCCGACTTGTGGACGTTTGAGTACTTCTCGTTCACACGGACTTCTGGTGAAACGAGGACTTTTTACAATTGTGGGAAGCCTGGACATGTACGACTACAGTGTCCAAGATCGCCAATGACTTGCTTTACCTGTGGTAGACAAGGTCATAGAGCTGTTTTTTGTAAGCAAACTGGAGTGGCATCACGACAGGGTTTTATTTCTACTAGTGTGACGGGAGGTGGTTAGAAGACACCTCAACAGCAGACGCGGGGCAGCAGAGAGTCCCAGATCATTCGCCTACTCAGAAATCCGTTCCTAGGCTGAGTAGAGGTAAGGGTCGTGGTAGGAGTACAACGGATACTATAAGAGCTCAAGGTAAAGCCTTTTAGCTGGGCAGTGCAGAGGAGCCACCTGTACTAGTGGCAGGGATGGGACGTATATGTCTCAACTATGGTTATCCAGATCATTTGCGCTCGGAGTGCCCCATGGCACCGATAGCTTGCTTCACCTATGGTGAACTAGGTCATCTGGCCCCTTTCTGTCAGCAAGGTAGTGTTTCTTCTCATCAAGACCTTCCTCTTTCCGATGCAGAAAGAGTGGAAGTGGAGGCTATGGCGATGACCTCTGTGATACCTGAGGAGCATAGGTCTGAGATTGAGTAATGATATGTAGTAGAGCTTCGGGCGTTAGCTGTTACAGGTACCATTCTTGTTAATGGTTAACCTAGTGGAGTTTTGTTTGTTGTGAGTGCTATGCACCTCTTGTCTTTCGATGCATGTGTTAATAGTTAACTGTGGATACAATAGAAGATAGATCTTCCTTTATAGGATTACGAGTTATGGGTCTTAGGTACCAGCGAGATATGTGGTTGTTCCGTTTGTTCACGGACTTGTGTATGGCTTGAAGACTTCTTTGTCATGCCTTAGGTGCATGAGAAGGTATTTATGTGTGTGGTGGACGAATACATATCATGTTGGTTTAGATAGCAGTAGGAGGACTATTATAGTCTCTACTGAGATCGACTAGGTAGAGGTTTTTCAAGGTTATGAACCTTGAAAAGGCAAGTTGCCGACAATACCGTATTTGTAGCAAGGTTAATAAGGAGGTAATGATTTCTAATGTTATGTCGTGAAGGAAAGAGATAGTTCCACGCTGAAGATTATTCCAGTGGTTTATGATTTTATAGACGTGTTAGTGAACTGTCTAATCTACCGCCTCAGCGGAGTGAGGACTTTGATATTACGTTGAAGTATGGTACGAGATTGGTTGGGAGAAGGCCTATGAGGTATATGGCTTGTTGAGTTGTTAGAACTTGAAGAAGCAATTTGAAGAGTGGATTGAGATGGGCTTCGTTCGCCCTAGTATATTCATCGCTATGTATTGATGACTTGTCAGATCAACTAAGAGAAGCAATTGTGTTCTCAAGATTTTTATATGCTTAGGATATCATCAGTTAAGGATGAGAGAGCAGCGTGGGTATAGGACAGCATTCCATACTTGTTATGGAAACTACAAGTTGTAGTGATGTCATCGGAGTTAAAGAGTGCTCTAATGGTTTTTATAAGAGTTGATGAATAGTACTCTCACAATGGAGAGGAACGTACCGGTTATCTGAGGACGGTGTTGCAGAACCCGAGAGATAGGACCCTAAATGCTATGCTCCCTATATGTGAGTTGAAATACCAAAGTTAGCCTTTTTGGTCATGTTGCCCCTGCCAGTGGGATCATAGTTGATGTGACGAGGAGTGAGTATGATGCCTTGTGGATGATACTGCTGAACATTAAGGGAATGCGTAGTTCTCGGCCCAGCCATTTGCTACCAACGCTTTGAGGAAGGATTCTATATGATTGTGCATCCAATTACGAGTCTTCTAAGGAAGTCCACCATAAGTGTGTGGTTCAAGTAGTATGTCGGAGTTCTGAAGAGTAGAGGAAGCATTTGAACTCTGCTTCTATTCGGTGATAATCAGAAGATTTTGGGAATCACGTGACTACGGTGCTGAGAACGTATGAGGAGAATTGCCCGACTCATGATTTTGAGTTAGTAGTGGTAGTTCAAGTGTCCAGATTTGAAGGCAATATCGGTGTGATATTTCATGTTAGATTCCCACCAATCATAAGAGTTTGAAACATATTTTTATGCAACATAAGCTGAATAACCGCCAGCGTCGTTGACTGGAGTTGATCAAGGAGTTTATCGTGAAGTTTGGTACCATTCTGGCAAGGAGAATGTGGTAACTGATACCTTGAACTAGAAGACACCTCGAGAGAAGGTGATTGTTGGAATTGTTGTACAGTCTCGGTTTCAAAATGATCTAGCTTGGTTAGAGTTGGACCTACAACTGCTGATAAGGACGTTAGTTTCATGTTTAGGGATTTTACTTGGTTTGTTGGATGAGGTCCAACAAAAACAGGGGACTTGCCTGACCCTGAGGTAACTTGATGGAAGGATGTCTCATGGCGAGGCATCACAGTTCTTTAATAGAACAGAAGGAGTATGAGGCGCCGCAACTGCATCAGTATAACCGCTTATGCGGAGTCGAGTGGAGAAGATTACAGTACACTCATAGTACACCTTCTTTAGTACATCCATGTACGAATAAGAGGTACCACAAAGTAGTAAATCAGGTTAAAGTGTTACTAACCTGGAGATGAGCTCATCCACTACCAGTGCTGTAGTGGAAGTGAGAGGACTTTTCTGTGGACTTGTGATGGGATTGAGACCCAGTAAGAGTTTTGGTATTATCTAGATTGATGGTAACAAATTTACGAAGTCGACACGTTCCTTTTCTACTGAGAGATGTGGCCAGTGAATGAAGTAACAAAGGAGTACACTAGACAGATGGTGGGACTCCATAAGTGTACAGGGGACAATCGACTATGATTGTAGTAGATGGGTTACTTTGAGGTTTTGATAGCAGATTCAGATTGCTTGGGGAACGCGCCTACACTTCATGATTGAGATTTACCTCAGATAGATGGTCAGTATGAGAGGACCCTCCAGACCGTAGAGAACATGTTGTGAGCTTGTGGGATGGATTGGGAATATCGACGATCTATTTATCTCCCACTTGTTGAATTCTTATACCATGACCGTTGGCATGCATCTATAGGGATGGTCCCTATGAGACATTATGTAGACATAGGTGTCATACACCTTCATGCGGGGATGAGCCTGGCAGTACCAGTGGGTTAGCGCCAAAACAGGTTCAGGATGATATAGCTTGAGTAACGTTAATCAGAGCAAGGATGATGGCTGCACAGAGTCGCCAAAAGTCGTATGCAGATTAGAGGCGTCAACCTCTAGAGTTCAGGGTAGGAGTTCATGTCTGGTTGAGAGTATCTCCGACGTGAGGCGTCAGACGTTATGGCATAAAGGGATAGTTGAGTCCCCGATAGGTCGGTCCTTTCGAGATACTGGATAGAGTTGGAAGAGCAGTGCATAAATTGGCTTTGCCATCAAAGTTAGAGGGTGTTCACCCTATGTTTCATGTGTCTCAGCTGAGGAAGTACATACGAGATCTGAGGCACATTGTGAGTCATGATGATCTAGTGGTTGAGCCGGATCACACTTTGGTGTTATCTTAGTGAGTGTATGTTATGCTAGTGAGTGTATGTTATGCTATGTGCTTAGGATTGTATCCAGGGGAACTATCCAGATCTTTACACCGGGACAGATGCACCTGTAGGATCCACGATTAGATTTTGGTGTTATCTTAGTGAGTGTATGTTATGCTATGTGCTTATGTGATATGCTGTGTTTTCGTGCTAGCTGTGAGTTGTGCATATGATCTGTTACATCTTATTTGCTAGTACGAGATAGGTATAGCTGGAGATGGTTCTTTCCTCCATGCTACGGTGTATGTGTTAGGATTAGCAAGAGATGGTTCTTTCCTCCATGCTATCTTTGATGAACATAGTGTGAGTGGAGACGGTTTTCCTCCACATAGTTGTGCTACGAGTACGATTGGCTGGAGACGGCTTTCCTACATTCCTTATGACGTGGTTAGTAGTTGGCAAGAGATGATTTTTCATCTATGCCTTTGGATAGCGTTATGATCTTGTTGTTGGAGTTGGCGATTCCTCCATGCTGTGTTTTGAGGTTATAGAGTGTTGTAGGTTGATACGTTTGAACGGAGATGTGATACCTCCAATAGAGAGAGTGTCTATACCTCGGTGTATAGGTCGGAGAGGATTTAGGAATTGTTCAAGTTTCAGGACGAAACTTTTTCTTAAGGGGGGGTGTGATGTAATAGCTAGGATTTCTGAATTCTAATTAATGTTGATTAACTTAATTAGTGATAGCAATTGACATATAACTCGCAAAGATTGCGTAAGTGTTGAGTATAAGTCCCACCGTTATGTTCCTGGCGTAATTTTGGGCTTATGGTGAAATTTTCACTTTTTCCCCCGGGTAATTATTTTTACCCTCCGGTATTGTTTGGAGCAATTGGGAGCTCCAATTAATAAAAATGCAGTTGAAAGAAATGTAGGACATCGGACATGTCCTAGATATGAAATAACATGGAAAGGGAAAACGGCCAAAAGAGTTGCTATTTCATTTCTTAACGGCTAAGAAAGACGGCTTAGGAATACACATTTTCCGAGGCAATTGTGGAATAACTATCCCTACAATATTCAAGATTTATTGTTCCAATTTCGAAAAGTTTGGAGAAGGGGGTTCAACCCGCTATTGGATCGGTTAAAGGATAATTATCGACTTCGCTAAAGGATAATTATCGACTTTACTATAAATAGCGGAAAATCGTTTATTAATTCATTTCCTTTCACGTTTCCTCGTAAAAGCTCTGATTTCTCTCAAAATTCAAACTCAGATCTACTCTCTGTTTCTAATCCGATTTCAATTCCGTTTGAGTTTCTGGATTCCTCTCTTCATTCTCTTCATATCGGTAACAAGTTTTTGCATTTCCGAGTAGATAAGGACCTGGTCCAGCATATATGTTACCAGGACAGTTCCGTCGCTCAGATTCCGGTGACATTGATGTTGTACATGCGTAGCCTGTGTCGTTGTGATTCCGAATCTTCTTTCAGATCGTCAATCGGGTTAGTAACGAATAAGTTATGAATTTATTCGTATTCCGTACTGCGATTTGACCTAAATTGACTTTAGGCTTTTCAAAATGGATAATTAGAAATTCCATTATGATCATTATATTATTCTGGTGTTTATGGGTTGTTTGTTTGATGAAATCTGATGGCAGGTGGGTTTAGAAATGGCCTGCGGGCAAAACGTTATTCTGGTAAATTTTAATTAATTAATTAAAGGTTAATTAATTAAAATAGGATTAAATTTGAGATTTAGGAATACTGATTAGATGCATGCTAGGTGTCAGAATGAGTTGAGGATCATGATGATGTTATGGATATCGGTTATGGCTTTAAGGTTTAGTATGTGTACGAGTATGATGAGATGAATGTGTTGAGGATATGCCTTAGGCATTTATGAATGTGTTAAGGATCTGAGGTTTAGATTTGAGATATAGGTTGGTTGTGGTTAGTGAGACGAGTCTCTTAACCTTTGCAGTATGTGATTGTGTGTGTCTTGCTATTAGAAGCGTTGATTACTTGGGAAGCTGTGACGTGGTACAGGTTACGAGTATATCAAGTAAGTCCATAGGACTTACTTAGCGTGCAGTTGTGGATTGTATGATTGTGATGGTTGTGTGTGTTCATATGATTGTGCATTTATAACATAAACCGGACTAGGATGACCATTCATTACAATTTATTTGGCCCAAGTGTAATATAACAGTCGGTAACCGCCGGTCTCCGCCTGCTGGTAAGGAGGAGATGCCCTGAAGATGATTTCACAGGAGGGGATGAGTGAAGGTCACCCCCATGCAAAACTCCTGTGTTATGTTGGATGGGACGGGGTTCTTGAGGCTCCTTGTGTTACAAAAGAAGTTGATTTAGTAATGGAATAACGTAATGAAAGATAATAAATGAATGTGTGTGGCATTGCATGTTTGAGATGTTGATGTGTGGTTGTGCTATTACCTTCATGCTTTTCATTGCTGTAGCTAACGGTTTCATACCGTGTTGTAGTGTTCTGCAGGTTAGGAATACTGCAGAGTGAGTCACATGGTGTGACAAGCCGAGGACTTCTGTACATTAGGATGAGTGGGATGTGGGATCTTTTGTGGTTGTGGTTTATGTTGTTATTTTGTACTCGACTATGAGTTTGTAAACTCTTTTGATGTATCATACTCAGCTTTTATGTGTTTGATTTTAATCTACCTGTGCCTTGTTATAAGATCCAATGAACTTGTTGTCAGGCTAGGGTCAGGATCCATTGTGAGATCCTAGCCTAATGTGACACTCCAAGTCCCACGGATTTGGGGTGTTACAGCTTGATGATCCAGGAGAGTTTCTCGAGCAAAACCACGGCCTATCTGGCCGAACCACGCCCGTGGTTTTGGCCGTGGTTTTTGTCTGGACCACCTTGACACGTGTCCCACGATCTCTTTGGTCGACTCTTGCTCTTGGTGGGGTATTTAAGTGATCTTGGCAGGCTGTGATGGGGGATCCAATCTCTCTCTTCCCTTTTTGACCTAGCTTCTTCCCCAAAAACACTTCTCCATTGTAGTCTCTCTTCCAAGCACCCATTGTGGGTGTTCTTGGAAGAGATTAGTGTAGATTTTCGTTTTAAAGTGAGATTAGAGTGGTTTTGAGTGAGGTTTCCATTGTTGACAACTTGGAATAGCTCTTGGAGCTTTTGTAAGATTTGGTAACTTCTATTCTACATTTTAATGTCTTTTTGTTTGGATTATTCTTCATTATCTAGCCATGACTTGCAAGCATGCTCTATTTGTGAAGTTTGATCTTGAAATGTATGTTGTTGGCTGAATAGTTGTGATTCTAGGGTGAAGGAATGATGTTTATGCTTTGGACTATGATTGTATGGACTTCCATGTTAGCTTAGGACCGATTTGTGTTAGAATCACGGCCTGTTCTTCATGATTCCACGGCCGTGGTTTCCATGATCCACCCGTGATTATCTCTGTTGTGCTTGTATTGATGAATCTGGATGTTAGGATGTAGATGTGTTTAAATCCTAGTGTTTGTTGAGCTTAATCTAAGGTGACCTAATGCTAGCAAACTAAGTGAGGGAAGAGACCTACCCGGTAATTCTTAACCTTAGATACCCAAGATGATGAACTCTAGGTAGTAGTGAGCCAAAAAAGCCGCTATTGGATTGAGTGTGCTAGGATCATTGCCTAAGGCTTACCTTTTCCGAGACTTACCCGGTAAGGAGGGGTTGGACCCTTAGGTAGTGGCCGGTTTGTGTAGAATTCCCGTCCTTAGGTTCCTTGAGACTTACCCGGTAATTGCACCCATTTGAGAAACACCCAACTTCGAACAACCACAACTTTCCTTTTACCTTTAGAAGCATGAGTCCATTGTCATAATCGGAATTCCGAATCTCTAGAATCCGCTTCCTTACCTCTTATCTCTCATCTTTGTGTTTGTGTGTTTGTTTGCTTATTTTTGTTGATATATTTGTGATCCTTGTTTGATCACCCAAAACCAACCAAAAATACTATGTTTTGCACTTTCTTTATTCCTCATCTCATCTTAGTTTAGATTTACACTATCTTTGATCATTTAATTACTTGATTTCACCTCAGTCCTTGTGTTTGACCTCGGAATACTTTCCTTCCTACATAACGTTCGTACACTGCGGGTTTCGCTAGGTAGTTTCGGATTTTAGTTCGAGTTTATAAATGTGAAGATTTTTGTGCTACCTAATTAGCGTACCAAGTTTTTGGCGCCGTTGCCGGGGACTATTTCTAGATTAAGTCATTTGTGTTTGATTGTTTTTAGTGTTTATCTCTCTTGTTACTTTTGATCTTGTATTGTTTTTGTCTTTGCCTTTTCATGTTTGCCATGGACGGATTGTACTTCCAAGACAACCACGACAACATGGAGTATGAGGAGTGGATGGAAAACCAAGATCGAGGACCTCTCCATGATGAGTTTGAGTATTGGGAGGAGTTTAATGCCTATCATGAGTTCCATGATCAAGCTCACATGACTACATTGACTTATGTGGAACCTTACCATCAACATCACAATGATCGAGTGGAATCAATGCTAGAAGAAATGTTGAGGAAGATGGATGATCTAGAGAAAAACCTTGCTTCCATTTCGAGTTCCCACATGGAGCTTGAAGCGGAAGTGTTACAACAAGAAGAGGTTCACCATGAGGAGATCCAAGAATTTCTTGAATCAACCGTGATCATTAAGGAAATTCAAGAAGAGTTGGATGAAGCTTGGGAGCAAGTGAGGCTAAGGGATTTGGCCCTGAAGGATGAAAGAAGATTGAATTTTGAGAGAGAGGAACAAATGAGGAGGGAGATTGAGGAGATTAGAAATGCTCTTATGCTTGGAGATCCTACCATCCTTCAAGGATTACCTCCACCTCCTTCACCTTTGGAGGAGTGCAATGAAGTGCTCTCACCCCTAGACATCTTTGCCATCAACCTTGGAACCACACTTGAAGAGCTCACTAGGGAGGTGTTTGCCCCTAAACGTGCGTGCAAATAAGCTTTAAATTTATAAAACAAGAATAAAAGAAAGCGAACCCGCAGTGTACGGATCGGCGTAGATTAGCAAGTATTCCAGAGTATCGAACACAGGGATTTGGGGAAAACAAATTCGATCGTAGGTTATCAAGCAAGTGAATGTAAGAGCTTTGCAAATTATTGGGAAAACAACAATCCTAAAGATCCAAGTATCCAGCTGTGGCAATCGATTCAAGATATACTTAATGATATAAAGATAGAGTTGAGATATGCAAAGGTATTCTAATGCAAGGTAATCGTACGGTGAAGTTCCAAAAACCGTATATGACTCACCTACAAGACACTCTCTAAACAGGTTGTTGAGGCTTCAATATAGAAAGGTTCTAAAGGCAAGAATTAATGTCAAATACCCAAACTTGTAATCCAAGGATCAAGACTAACTAAATCGATTAAGGTTGTGACACTCACAATCGAGGTAGAGGTTGTTGAGGCTTCACTACCACCTAGAAAAGGCAAGTCTAAACTAAGTTAAAGCAAATCCTTAACTTTGGATCAAAGTAAAAGCAAGTTCGTAGACTTAAGGGAAATCAAGGTTAGTTCTTGAGGTTCCACGGCCGTGGACTCAAGAACAGGCCGTAATTTAAGGTTGTCGGCGATTCTCTCTAACTCTCAGGGTCTAATCTGTTTACGATCGATCTATCATCATCTAAGCCACAACTATCAACCCTTCACCTTAGAATTGTTAAGGGTTTTTAGCCAACAATCATCATTATGATATCAAATTCAAAGATTAAAAGATTGAAAGATGAAAACTTCCGAAAACTTTCAATAAACTTCAAACCAATCTCAAAGTCACAATCAAGAACGAATATCGTTAATAGATTCGGAATAGAACAAACAAACACAATCTTAGATAAGAAGGAAGAAGGGGTGTCAATCCGTCTTCTAAATCAAACCTAAACAAGAAGAGAAATCTTCTTGCGAACAATCTTCCGAATCTTCGATCTTCCGTCAATCCGGAAATCTCAATCACAATCTCCACCAAAGTGCGAGATTAGGGCAACTCCAAAGATGAGCGCAAGTACGTCTTTTGCAAGAATCGCAAAGATCTCTAAGTCGCGGCGTGGGCGAAAAGTGCGTCAAGCGGAGTTGCAAGCGTAAACCTAAAGCGAGGTCGCAAAAGTCTCTCCGCGGAGGTCTAAAAACACGTGTAAAGCGAGGTGACGGAATCTCTCTTTGTCTGTCCTTTTATAGGGTATGATGAAGTATCGGCCCGGCCCAATCTTTTAAAAGATCGTGGCTTAAAGTGTGGCGAAAAAGATCGCCAAGATCACGGTCGTGGAAGGTTCCACGACCGTAATTTAGAGCGTGGAAATCAACACGGTTTGAACACATGATTCCACGACCGTAAAAACTTCTGGAATGAACCACGCTTCTCCTGCATGGTTCCACGGCCGTGGAACTGAACGTGGAATGTAGTACGGTCGTATTTTAGAGCGTGGTTTAGGGCAAGAACGTGATTCTTCCCTAGCCTCGTGCATTCCTCAAGTTAGCTCTCTTTTGGCTCCTAAGAATGCCCTCAATCCATGGATATACTCAATCAACTCATCCTTGCTAAATTCCATTCGGAAATGGATCTCAATCACCTATAATCAACATAAATCTTGTGTAGACATCCATATCGACAATATAGGCAAACTAGCTCACAAATGCAACAATGCTCAATCAAAGACTATCAATATGAATCAAATACACTTAGAAAACGTGCCTAAAATATCACAATATTTCATGCTAACAAATAACGCCATACTTAACACTTGCTTGTCCCTAAGCAAGGTCTTTCAAAAGCTTTAAAACAAGAGTTATGATGAAATATGTGTACCTTCTCAAAGCAATACTTCTTTTGGAGGAATGTGCCTTCTAAAGAATAGATCATTCTCAAATCTTGCTTCAATCGTTTATAAGACTTTCATACACTAAATCAAAGAGTAAAAAGTAAAGAAAACTCATGAATCAATCAAACTTCCATACAAACATCATAACCCTTAAACATTATCAAAATCAATCATAAGAAACTTCAATTTAGATCACCAAGTCATATAACATTCTTTTGATCTTAAGGACTTTGAAAGAAAATGGTCTAGAATGTGGAAAGGGAAGGAAACTTTAAGGAATGTGGTGCATGAATCCGGGAAAGTGGACAACTACTCCTTCTTCTTCTTTTGCGGTTTCCGCAACACCTTCAACTTAGAGCTTCGCTCTCTTCTTTTCATTTTTCGACTTTACTTTTGGAGTTATGGACAGAGGTGCACAAAAAGCGAAGCCTAGGAGATTGGCGTTTCTCAATTTTTATCAGATGCCTCAAACCCTTAGCGCACATACCATAATCCGCTAGGAATATCGCTCAATCCGACTTTGGCAAGACACAAACACCCGGCTATGTGAATGGTGCCGAGTTACTCATCATCATGATTGACTTCCCCAAACCTACAATTTCTTTCTATTCTTTTGATTGCAAATAGTTGCTCTCATGGCCCTCCCACATCAAACATGCCTTTTTCATTCACTTCTCCAAATTCCCGGATAGGTAAAGGAGGTCAATATTTCAATGAGGAGCTAAATGATCAAAGAAAGAAGAAAGAAAATATCGAATTGCCTTAATCATCTCAACAAGAAGTATAAGAACTTATAGTGTGATTTCAACTTCAATTTCTCAACATGATTTAAGTAACATTCATCACATTATGAAACTTGCAAAAGAGGTATAATCAACTCATTTATTTCCTTTTCAATTCACTATTCTTTTAAGTATGCAATTGTCATCAAACTCAATTCACAAGTAGTGATTATCATAGAAATCATCTCAATTCCTTAGAAGCACAAAATTTTCAAAATTTTTCAATTTTTATGGGTTTTTCAAGTTCTTTTTCATGCAATGCAATAACGAAACATGAAATAATATAATGAATATGCAAGATAGTCTCGAATAGAAGCAAACATAGTGAGTAAGAGTTATTACAAACTTTTAGTCACACCGCACCCCATACTTGGGACGAACATTGTCCCTAATGTTCAAAAGAAAGAAAGAAAAGAAAGAAAAGAAAAAGAAACTCACAAAATGGCGGTGGAGCGGCTAAAGCAAAGGGTCAAGCAAATCATCACTGCGGCGCTGGTGGAGGCGGGAATGG
This sequence comes from Fagopyrum homotropicum, assembly GCA_033239125.1. Taxonomy (NCBI): domain Eukaryota; kingdom Viridiplantae; phylum Streptophyta; class Magnoliopsida; order Caryophyllales; family Polygonaceae; genus Fagopyrum; species Fagopyrum homotropicum. The sequence goes on from BSWB01000006.1 coordinate 89,432,691, forward strand.
AGAGAAGCTAGGATCATAAAACCGCCCAAACTGCTGGCGGTAGACATCCCTCATCATGTGATCAAGGTCGTCCAAGCGTCCATCTCTAGCATCGGCTCGGATCTCCAATGCTCCTACTCTCTCCGAAAGACTAGTAGCCTAATCCGGCATCTGCTCATACCATCCCGGAGCATGACTGTACCACTCTGGAGCATCGGATGGTGCTGGTGCTGGTGCTGATGCAGATGGTACCTGTGTAGACCATGGAGGTGGAGCTCCATACCATGCAGGAGGTGTGTCAGCCTATGTGGGTCTCTCACTCACGCTGGCGCGGCGAGAAGACGAGCCTGAAGCTCTAGCTGGACGTGGAGAACGTCTAGGCACATCGGGGGCCGCATCCGGCTGATCCGGAAACGTGCCAAACTCCTGCTCTGCTCCTCCTCCTCCATCACACTGATCTCTCATCTCCTCCTCCTCAACAACTGGTGGTGGGACATATGGGGGAGCTGCAATCCTGTTCGCATGCATAGCAGCGAACGTCTCCTTCCAATTATGGCGTCCGGCCATAATGGAATACTCCTGTAGCCACTCAATACCCCTACCCGTCCTGCTCTCCCAAGGCATGGCCGCATAAGGCGGACCTCGATGTGTGGGGAAGATGAGACCTCTAGTCATGAAGGCATGAAGACCTAAAGGTAAAGCTGGTATACGGGTACATGCAGAAAAATCAACTCCCAAACTCCTAGCAAGGTGGGTAACTATCCCACCGTATCCAATGTTTCCCTTCCTCTTGTTCTTGAGCTTGCTCATAGTAGCAGCTAAGAGGGTGGCACAGTCAGCTCGGCGCCCGTACAGCATAGAATACAGCAATAATAGCTCATCCGTCTTGATCTTTTGGGGCGTCTCCGTCCTAGGAAAGAGACACTCCGAAAGAACACGATGAGCAATCTTCAAGGCTAAGTGGTACATCAACTTAGCCTTGTTGTCAGCAGGTTGCTAGCGGTCCTCGCTGGCGTAGATCTCGCTACCTCCTCCCAAAAGTCCTTGGCGTAAACGCCACTAGGAAAGCGACCGTTAAAGGTCTCATGAAACCCGAAGAAAGTCCCGAACTCACGGATAGAAAAGTCATAGTTTCTTTCCATAAGACGGAAAGAAACGGTCCTATCTACATGGCTGTGCTGGAAAGACGTCACAACCTCCCTCGTGATCTCCTCATACGCGTCTTCTCGGATAGCCGAGAAGATAACTAGTCCGGCTCTATCTAAGAGCCAAGTAAGGTCATCTATAATGTTGAGAGGAGCTAGATCCTCCAACAATAGGTACCTAGGACCAATCACAGTCCTCTCCTCGATCCTCTCGAATGCTGCGAGGTGATCCTCATGTATAGTCGGTACTCTAGGGCTAGGAGGTGAGGGTGATGAAGGTGAAGATGGAGGTGAAGGGGAAGAGGGTGGTTGTGCTCTAGAGGAAGAAGAAGAAGAGGGATTACATTTCCTCTTCTTGTTCTGACCATTCTTTTTCTCCTTAATCCTCCCTGAAACTCTCCTTACAAAATCCATCACTGTCAAGAATCACGGTCTGTTCTAGCCTTTCCACGGCCGTGGTTCTTCCAGGAACCGTGGTTCGTCTCAGTTTTTCGCAAATCTCAGAATTCAACACTCAATCTCAAAAATCAGGCAGCCCTAATCTAATTTCTTCCAATTTCAATCAGTTCTTCCTAAAATTTCTAACAAAAACGAACCAAATCAACAAAGATCAAGAAGAGTGGAAAAACCTAGGTTTCGGATTTTAAAATCCGAATTGCACGTCCCTTGGTGAATTGCCGCTCGATTTGTCGCTTGGATCTTGTTGGTGGTCGAATGTGCTTCAATTTGGGAAGAAAAATCGTTGAAAACGATTAAGAAACGAAGAATTGGAGGAGGGGGCGTGGATTCGGCATTTAGGTCGTGGAAGAGGGTTTTGTGGAGTGATTTTTGTGAAGAACGTGGTTTATATAGTCACAGGCAAAATTTTGAAAATCACGGTCTGTCGGGGTGTTCCACGACCGTGGAATTGTACGGAACCGTGGTTTTTGTGATTTTTCAAAGGCTTTTGGAAATTACGGTCACTGTAGCTGTCACAACCGTGGTTTAGGCCGTGGAACTCTCTGTAAAGCTCCAAAGTCCAAATTTCATCACTTTTCTTCAACATTATCCTTCCCTTTTCCTTTTACATCGTTCCTACATCCAAAAACACGAACATACCGGAGGAATCGAAGGCAAAACAAAGCGAAAAACGTTTAAACTAAGCTAAACTATGAATCGAAAACAAAAACAAAAATGCAATACCTTGGGTTGCCTCCCAAGAAGCGCTTTGTTTAAGGTCCGTAGCTAGACCATTCTCGCACTTATTCGAGTGCGGTGGGCGCGAACTCTTCAGCTTGGAGTTCCGGCGTATACTTTTTGAGTCGTTGGCCGTTCACCTTAAAGCTTCCGCCCGTTTCACCCCATACTTCAACTGCACCATGGGGGAAAATACGCTTAATTAGAAAAGGTCCGGTCCAACGAGATTTAAGCTTACCTGGAAAGAGACGAAGCCTTGAATTGAAGAGGAGAACTTGATCTCCTTTTTTGTAGTCCTTTGGAATGATATGCTTATCATGCCAACGCTTTGCTCTCTCCTTATAGATCTTAGCGTTTTCATAAGCATTCAAGCGGAGTTCGTCCAGCTCATTAAGGTCTAGGAGACGCTTCTCTCCCGCTTCCTTCATGCTGAAATTTAACCACTTGATAGCCCAAAACGCTTTGTGCTCCAACTCTACCGGCAAGTGACTAGACTTCCCATACACAAGGTTGTATGGTGTGGTTCCTATGGGAGTCTTGTATGCAGTCCGGTATGCCCACAATGCATCGTCAAGCTTCAAGGACCAATCCTTCCTAGTCCTTGAAACCGTCTTCTCTAGAACTCCTTTGATCTCCCTATTTGAGATCTCAACTTGTCCACTAGTTTGTGGATGATAAGGGGTAGCGACCTTGTGAGTAACCCCGTACTTAGCTAGAAGAGCTTCAAAGCGCCGGGCAATGAAGTGAGAACCTCCATCACTAATGATAGTCCTTGGCATCCCAAATCGCGGGAAGATGGTCTTGTTAAAGAACATAACCACCACCATGGCATCATTGGTGGGAGAGGCAATTGCTTCCATCCATCTAGAAACGTAATCTACCGCCAATAGTATGTATTGGTTTCCACAAGACGATGGGAACGGTCCCATGAAGTCAACTCCCCAAACATCGAAAATCTCCACCTCTTGGATGTTGTTGAGGGGCATCTCATTCCTCCTAGAGATATTACCTGTTCTTTGACAAGCATCGCAGCAAGAAACAAAGGATTGCACATCTCTAAACAAAGTAGGCCAAAAAAATCCAGATTGTAATACCTTTGTGCTAGTCTTGTTCGAACTAGCGTGTCCTCCACAAGGTAGTGAATGACAATGGCGGATGACACTTTGCATCTCATCTTCCGGCACACATCGCCGAATGATGACATCCGGACCTCTCTTAAAGAGGAGAGGCTCGTTCCAAAAGTATTCCCGGACATCCTTAAAGAACTTCTTCCTTTGTGCGTAGGATAATCCGGGCGGTATCTCCTGACAAACCAAATAGTTAACAAAATCAGCAAACCATGGTTCGTTACCTTTGGAGATGACATCGATGCACTCCTCAATAAGGTGTAGGTGTTCGTCCGGGAAGGAGTCGTCGATGGGTAAATGGTCGTCCTCTAGATGTGTTAGGCGACTCAAATGATCCGCAACAGAATTTTCTGAACCTTTCTTGTCGCGGATCTCTAGATCGAATTCTTGTAGGAGAAGAATCCATCTAATTAGCCTTGGCTTCGCATCTTTCTTCACAAGGAGGTACCGGATCGCAGCATGATCCGTGTAGACAATCACCTTTGCACTTACAAGATAAGAGCGAAACTTGTCAATAGCATAGACAATGGCTAAAAACTCTTTTTCGGTAGTGGCGTAGTTGAGTTGCGCTTCGTCTAGCGTCTTGCTAGCATAGTATATGGCATGGGTTCGCCCTTCCTTTCGTTGTCCAAGAACAGCTCCTATAGCTACGTCACTAGCATCGCACATAACCTCAAAGGGAAGAGTCCAATCCGGAGGTTGGATAATAGGTGCTGAAATTAGAGCTTGCCGAATAGTGTTAAACGCATCCAGACATTCCTGCGAAAACTCAAAAACCGCATCCTTCATCAATAGATTAGTGAGAGGTTTTGATATCTTAGAAAAGTCCTTAATGAAACGTCTATAAAATCCAGCATGTCCTAGGAAACTTCTTATCCCTTTCACCGAAGTTGGGGGAGGAAGCTTCTCTATGGTCTCTATCTTTGCTTTATCTACTTCTATTCCTCTACTAGAGACTAAGTGACCTAATACAATTCCTTCCTTAACCATAAATTGACACTTCTCCCAATTAAGAACTAGGTTAGTGTCTTCACACCTTTGCAAAACAAGAGAAAGGTTAGAAAGGCAATCGTTAAAAGAGGAACCGTATACGGAGAAGTCGTCCATGAAGACTTCCATGATTTCCTCTATGTATTCGGAGAAGATGGCCATCATGCACCGTTGAAAGGTGGTTGGGGCGTTGCAAAGCCCGAACGGCATTCTCCTATAAGCAAACGTACCCCATGGGCACGTGAATGTGGTCTTCTCTTGATCATCCGGGTGTATCGGAATGTGAAAGAAACCACTATAGCCGTCAAGATAGCAAAAATGCGAATGTTGCGCTAACCTTTCAAGCATTTGATCGATGAATGGCAATGGGAAGTGATCCTTCCTCGTTGCATTGTTGAGCTTGCGGTAGTCAATGCACATCCGCCATCCTGTCACGGTTCGGGTAGGAATGAGTTCGTTGTTTTTGTTGGTGATGACCGTCATTCCTCCCTTCTTCGGAACTACTTGAACTGGACTCACCCACTTACTATCGGAGATAGGGTAGATGATACCTGCATCAAGAAGCTTAAGAATTTCCTTCTTGACAACCTCCTTCATGGTCGGATTCAACCGGCTTTGAGGTTGTCTTGAAGTTCTAAAATCTTCCTCCATTAGTATCTTATGCATGCATAGGGAGGGTTTAATTCCTACTAAGTCCTCAATAGTATAGCCTAAAGCTTTCCTATGTTTCCTAAGGACAATCATGAGCTGATTATGTTCATCTATGCTTAGATCGGAACTAACAATAACCGGAAAGGTAGAATTAGGTCCTAGAAAAGCGTACCTTAGATGAGTAGGAAGTGGTTTTAGTTCCATCGCTTTCGGAGCTTCCAATGATCCTTGAGGAGCATCCGATGTCTCCTTAGAAGTTTCTAAGGGTGTTGAATGTGTGGGAGAAGAATCGGATGAAGTTGAAGAAGTGTCTCGATCACCCCTTTCCACGCCTAAAAGTACGGGTTCCTCATATCCTCAACGACCGTGGTTTAGGGCGTGGAAAGGAAATACGGTTGTCATGTCTTCTCCACGACCGTATAACCCCCTGGAGTGGGATACGGTTTTGGTTGTGAAATCCACGGCCGTGGAATATAGTGTGTGGCCGTGGATTCTCACGTTTTCTGCCTCATCGTGGAGTTTTTCAAACTCCACTTCACCCATCTCTTCTTGTGCCTCTAATGCTTCAATTGCCTCATTGCACTCTTCTTCTTCCCCTACATTTGTTAGACTCATAGTGATAACTTTTTGTAAAGGATCGTTAAAGAGAATCGCACTTACCTCCTCCTTAGACAACCCTTCTTCATCTTGGATACCGAATATATCCTCATCAAAGATTGGCTCCTTCACTAGAGTGGAAAGAACGAACTCTACTTTCTCTTCTCCTATATCAAAAGCGAGTCTACCATTCTTGCAATCGACTATGCAGCCGGAAGTTGCAAGAAACGGTCTTCCGAGTATGATCGGGACCGGACTATCTGCAGGAATATCAAGCACGACAAAATCAATGGGAACAAAGAATTTACCTAGCTTGACCGGGACGTCTTCTACAATACCGACGGGGCGAGTGATGGATCGGTCCGCCATGTACAACGTCATCTTCACCGGTTTAGGGTCGCCTAAACCGATCTTCCTACACAACGCAAGTGGTATGATGCTCACACTTGCTCCTAAATCACATAACGCATCGTATGTGACATCTCCCACTCCTATGGGAATGCAAAATGACCCCGGATCCTTTAGCTTTGGGGGCATTTTCTCCTTCATGGTTTTGATGAGATCCGAAGAATCCGAACTCATCTTAACCTCTCCGAAGTCTTCTAGCTTCCTCTTGTTAGAGAGGAGCTCCTTCAAGAACTTGCCATAAGCCGGCATACCTACAATAGCATCGATAAAGGGTATATTAATATGCAGCTTGCTCATGAGTTCTATGAACTTACCAAATTGTTTATCTAGGCGCGCTCTCGCTCTAGATTGAGGAAATGGTAGGGGAGGCTTGTAAGCCGGAGGAGGAACGTAGACATCTTCCTTCTCCTTCCCCTTCTCTTTGCCTTTCTCTACGGGGACTTCAACGAACTTAGGCTGCGGATCGGTTGTAGTCACTCCGCTCCTAGTTGTGATTGCCATCACCCTTCCTTTAGGGTTGTCTTCTGTCTTTCCTGGAAGTTTCCCTTGATTCCTAGGAACTTCCTCCGCATGGCTGAACATTTGGTTTTCTAAAACCTTTCGAGCTTTATCAACCTTAGAAATTTGATCATCAACCTTAATGATGCGGTTCTCCAACCCTTGTAGCTTTCCCAAAATCGTTTCCAACATGGGATCGGGCTTCTCCTTCCCCGAATTGTTTCCTCCATTAGATGATTGCCCTTGGCTTTTCAAAGGAGTAGAGGAAGAGGAAGGTGGAGTTAGTGAATTAGAATTGGAAGGATAAGAGTTACCGGAATTTTGTTGATTGGAGCGCCAATTGTTGTTGTTTGAACCCCTATTGTTGTTCCAATTGTTGTTCCGGTTGTTGTTGTTTCCATTCCAATTGTTATTCCGGTTGTTGTTCCGGTTATTGTTGTTGTTGTTGTTGCGGTTTGTGTTATCACCGCCATTGTTGTTGCCCAAATAGCCAACATCTTTCCCCTGTTACTTTGGGAAGTTGGTCTTGATAGCCTCCTTCAACTCTTTGATCTCATTGTTGAGGGAGAAAATCTGATTTTGAGCTTCATGTGTGAGCTTTGCTCCTTGCTCCACACGATTTCCCTCCACTTTCCGGTGGGAATACTTCTCTATGACCCTTGCTTGCTTCTCAATGAAGTCCCAAGCGTCATCTTCCCTCATGTCCATGAATGTTCCACATGAGAGGGATTGGAGGTTGAATTGCGTCCCCGCATCCATCCCCTTGTAGTAAATCTCCAGCAATGCAAGCTTGGATATGCCATGATGAGGGCAATCCAATAACAAGTCCTGAAATCTTTCCCATGATCAAAACAAACTTTCGTTAGACCTCATGGAAAATGCATTGATCTTACCTCTAAGTTCCGCCGTTTTGGATGGCGGAAAGAATTTGGTGAGGAACTCCGCGGAAAGGTCTTCCCACGTGTCTAGTTTCCCCCTAGGAAGAGCTTGGTACCAAGACAACGCTTTCCCCTTCAAGGAGAAGAAGAAAGGCTTGAGCTTATAGTTGTTTGTAGTAGCACTCTTCGGTCTCATTGTCTCCATCATACACTGAAAGTTTTGCAAGTGTTGGTGTGGAGATTCAGCGCTTGTCCCGCCAAATTGGTTTTGGCGAACAAGAGTAATAACTTGAGGGTTGAAGCTAAACCCTTGCACATCCTCAGCATCAAAATTCACGCCCAAACGGCGCGGTTGTTGTGTTGGATCCGCCCTTTGGCCAAGAGTTCTTGGCTCATCATCTACACGTTCGATCCTCGCATTCCTAGGCGGAATGCGGCGATTAGCAGCTCCCCGTGGATGGAAAGGATTCACATTGATCGTGGGATCAATCTCCTCTAGCGGTGGCATGGAAGAATCACTATCATCAGCGGATGAGTGACTTCTTCTTCTAGATCTTGATGCCCTTCTTGAGGATTTCTTGCTTCCCTTATTCTTAAGGTCGCTTAGTTCTATCCTCATTTGGAAAATCATATCCTGTAGATTGTTAACTTGAGATTGATGACGATCCATTTCATCCCGGCGGATGTTCTCATGCCATTGGAGTTGAGCTTCTTTCTCCGCCAACTCCGCTTGAAGATCACGTTCGTGTTCTTCAGCCATCTTCTTTTCCTTGCGCTTTTGCCTTAAAGTTCTCTCAAACTCTTGATCAAGAGGTAAGAGATCTTCGGTGTTCCTAGACCTGCGCATGCACTCAAAGAAATATCAAATAACGAGAGCAAGCTCCCAAGCTTGACAACCGGCTACCGAATTCGGTCTAAACCAAATCCCCGGCAACGGCGCCAAAAACTTGTTCGCCCCTAAACGTGCGTGCAAATAAGTTTTAAATTTATAAAACTAGAATAAAAGCAAGCGAACCCGCAGTGTACGGATCAGCGTAGATTAGCAAGTATTCCAGATTATCGAACACAGGGATTTGGGGAGAACAAATTCGATCGTAGGTTATCAAGCAAGTGAATTTAAGAGCTTTGCAAATTATTGGGAAAACAACAATCCTAAAGATCCAAGTATCCAGCTGTGGCAATCGATTCAAGATATACTTAATGACATAAAGACAGAATTGAGATATGCAAAGGTATGCTAATGCAAGGTAATCGTACGGTGAAGTTCCAAAAACCTTATATGACTCACCTACAAGACACTTTCTATACAGGTTGTTGAGGCTTCAATATAGAAAGGTTCTAAAGACAAGAATTAATGTCAAATACCCAAACTTGTAATCCAAGGATCAAGACTAACTAAATCGATTATGGTTGTGACACTCACAATCAAGGTAGAGGTTGTTGAGGCTTCACTACCACCTAGAAAAGGCAAGTCTAAACTAAGTTAAAGAAAATCCTTAACTTTGGATCAAAGTAAAAGCAAGTTCGTAGACTTAAGGGAAATCACGGTTAGTTCTTGAGGTTCCACGGCCGTGGACTCAAGAACAGGCCGTAATTTAAGGTTGTCGGCGATTCTCTCTAACTCTCAGGGTCCAATCTGTTTACGATCGATCTATCATCATATAAGCCACAACTATCAACCCTTCACCTTAGAATTGTTAAGGGTTTTTAGCCAACAATCATCATTATGATATCAAATGCAAAGATTAAAAGATTGAAAGATGAAAACTTCCGAAAACTTTCAATAAACTTTAAACCAATCTCAAAGTCACAATCAAGAACGAATATCGTTAATAGATTCGGAATAGAACAAACAAACACAATCTTAGATAAGAAGGAAGAACGGGATGTCAATCCGTCTTCTAAATCAAACATAAACAAGAAGAGAAATCTTCTTGCGAACAATCTTCCGAATCTTCGATCTTCCGTAAATCTGGAAATCTCAATCACAATCTCCACCAAAGTGCGAGATTAGGGCAACTCCAAAGATGAGCGCAAGTACGTCTTTTGCAAGAATCGCAAAGATCTCTAAGTCGCAGCGTGGGCGAAAAGTGCGTCAAGCGGAGTTGCAAGCGTAAACCTAAAGCGAGGTCGCAAAAGTCTCTCCGCGGAGGTCTAAAAACACGTGTAAAGCGAGGTGACGGAATCTCTCTTCGTCCGTCCTTTTATAGGGTATGATGAAGTATCGGCCCGGCCCAATCTTTTAAAAGATCGTGGCTTAAAGTGTGGCGAAAAAGATCGCCAAGATCACGGTCGTGGAAGGTTCCACGACCGTAATTTAGAACGTGGAAATCAACACGGTTTGAACACATGATTCCACGAAAGTAAAAGCTTCTGGAATGAACCACGCTTCTCCTGCATGGTTCCACGGACGTGGAACTGAACGTGGAATGTAGTACGGCCGTATTTTAGAGCGTGGTTTAGGGCAAGAACGTGATTCTTCCCTAGCCTCGTGCATTCCTCAAGTTAGCTCTCTTTTGGCTCCTAAGAATGCCCTCAATCCATGGATATACTCAATCAACTCATCCTTGCTAAATTCCGTTCGGAAATGGCTCTCAATCACCTATAATCAACATAAATCTTGTGTAGACATCCATATCCACAATATAGGCTAACTAGCTCACAAATGCAACAATGCTCAATCAAAGACTATCAATATGAATCAAATACACTTAGAAAACGTGCCTAAAATATCACAATATTTCATGCTAACAGGAGGAAGAAACAAAGATTTCCACGGCCTATCTGGCACTTCCACGCCCGTGGATTTAACCGTGGAAGGCTTTGTCGTTGAGAACCCTAAGCTAATTTCAACTCCTTCCAATCCTTTCTTGCTTGCCCAGAGTAAACACGAAGAGTGGAGTCCCTTTCCTAAGGAGTCTCCCATGTTGAATGAAGGGGGCAATCATGATGGATCCATGATGGTTATGAAGCACTTCAATGAAGGATTCTTTCCAAGAATCGGCTTTCTTCGGATCATAGGGAATGAGGATGGCAAGCATTTCACCGGTGTGACCGCGGAGTACAAATTGCCTAAGTATGGGGTGACACCTATGGTTGCAACTCCATACTATCATCAAGGAAGCGGTGATGAAGGAGTCTACTACTCACCGGTGAAGAGAGAACTTAAGGTATATTTGGGCATCAAGTGGCCCTTGCTTGCCACCATGGATTCCGGTAAAAGATGGTTGCTTGGACTCCTCAAGCAAACCATGGTATTCGAGGTGGATTGACATATCCACGGAGTTTGGTCAAGCTAATGACCTAAAAGAAGCGCTTAATCGGAGGCAAGGCATTGGTACAACTCTTTCCCTTTTCTCTTTCGTTTTCGTTTTTGCTGTTGTTTTTATTTTTGTGTGTTTTTGTGTTTTGTGTTTGTGTGGTAGATTTTAGGTAATAAGGAAGCCTTGCAAAGCGAATTGAGGATGATGATCCCGTTTTCAACCATGGGTGGAGCGGACGTGAGACTTGGACGGCATAAAGTGTCTTTGTTTGATGGAAGAGCTCCCATCTCGCATACACCTTGGCGCGGGTCTTGATGCCGGAATGACTATAAAGAGCTCTCTACCATGCTTGATCGATCATCCACACCACCACTCCACATGAGTGAACCAAAATACGAACGACACCACTTTTACATTGTGAGGACTTCTTTCACTCTTCTTTACTTGATTTGCACATTGGGGACAATGTGTTTCTAAGATGGGGTGGGGTTTTCATGATTCTTGGCATGGCATGATCGCATCTAGGATAGTTTCATTTATTGTCACACGTTTCTTATCATGTTTTTTTTGCATTGTACATATATATCTCAAAAATTTCAAAAAAAATCGAAAAATTTTAAAATTTTGTGCTTCCTAGTTTGGATATGACCCTTATGATGAGATTGTTTTGTGAATTAGCTAAGGATGGCCTTGTGTGTTGAATGGATTTATGCATATGTGGACTTAAAATACTTCTCTTGAATCCTATGTATGAATTGTGATTATGATGTTTGCCTTGATTGGATTGAGGATTGATGGTCAAAATTACATTCTAGTTCTTGCACATCATCTAGGAATGATTAAGGCAATTCATCTCTCTTCTTCTCATCTTGATCATGTTGTTTTAGCACCTCACTTGATTAAAAATTTGACCTCTTTTGACCCATCCGGGAACAGGAGCATGCTAGTGTGTTGAGTGTGTGAAAAACAAGTGTGGGATGAAGTTGTTGATGAAAGAATGTTGTGAATGAGGTGCTGAATTTGTTGTGAAAAGTGTAGAAAAAAATATAGATTTGAGGACTTTGGTTTGATGACGAGTAACTCGGCACCATTCACATAATCGGGTGTTAGTGCCTTGCCAAAGTCGGATAAACCGAATGTCCTAACGATCCTTGTTATGTGTGATCGGTGTGAGGCACCTTGGAAAAATCCCGAAGTCCGCTAATCACCAAGGTTTTGGCTTTTGTACACCAATACCATTTTCTCAAAAATAAGTGAAAGAAAAAGAAAGTGAAAAGAAAAAAGAAAAGACGAGAAAACAAAGAAAAGATGGAGAAAAACATACACTTGTGGGGAAGTTGATCAAAAATGAAATTGTGGAGTTAGATCCTTTCCCGGATTAGCATCACATGACCTAAACAGTTCCAACCTAATAACAACGTTTCTCAGCCTCTTCTTCCTTAAGTCCTTGTGACCTATTTGCACGTGTGTAAGACTTAGTGATCTAGATTGGATATACTCATGATCATCTTGACTTCTTCATTTTCATCTTGCATGCATGCTTTTGAGTTAAGTATAATTGTCTTTCCATGCCTTCATTAATTTAATACATGATTGCTTGTCCATTGCCATGAAACATGACTATGAAGGTGATCCAATTTTAGAAGCACAATTCCGAAAATATTTTTCTGTTTTTCTGCATTCATAAATCGTGCCATCTCGTAGCCTATAGTTGGACCTTGCTCGGGGACGACCAAGTGCTAAGTATGGGGTATTTTGATGACACGATTTATGACACTAGTTTAGGCACTCTTTTAGATAGTTTTCCTTCCCATTCATGCATGTTTCCGCATTAATTCGTGGCGTTTACGCTTAATGCATGCATATTGTCGAAATAGACGTCTACACGAACTCTTGTCAGTTTTGTAGGTATTTTGGGGAGCTTTTAGAGCTTAATCGATACATTTGAGGATCATTCCTTGTGGTGGTACACATCCGGTCCCTTTAAGGAGCAAGGTAGGAGCAAAGGAGAACACATAGGACCTTGTTGGTGCATGCCTTGCACGAACTCATGCTTGATGATCCAAGGAGAGTTTCTGGAGCAAAACTACGGCCTATTTGGCAGAACCACGCCCGTGGTTTTGGCCGTGGTTTCTGTCTGGACCACCTTGACACGTGTCCCACGATCTCTTTGGCCGACTTTTGCTCTTGGTGGGGTATTTAAGTGATCTTGGTAGGTTGTGATGGGGGATCCAATCTCTCTCTTCCCTTTTTGACCTAGCTTCTTCCCCAAAACACTTCTCCATTGTAGCCTCTCTTCCAAGCACCCATTGTGGGTGTTCGTGGAAGAGATTAGTGTAGATTTTCATTTTAAAGTGAGATTAGAGTGTGTTACGCTAAGATCGTGATGCGCAAATGGGTTTTAAATTTATAACTCGAACTAAATCCTAACTACCTAGCGAAACCCGCAGTGTACGGGACGTTTGTAGAAGGGATAGTATTCCGAGGTCGAACACAAAGACTAAGGTGAAATTGATTCGATTTGTGATTGAGTTTAGTAAAGACCTAGGTTGAAAGAAAGAAATAAAGAAATGAAAATCTCAATTGTTTTTGGTTGGTTTTTGGTGATCAATCAAAGATCACAATTCATGCAAAGTAAACAATCAACTAAACTATGAATCAACACAAATAAACAAGCTAAACAAGATAATGATCAAAGAAAGAAAAGACGGATTCTAGGGGTTGGAGGTCCCGGTTATGGCATAGGACTCAAGTTATCTATTTATTTCTTGGATTAACTATGATATGTTGGGATTAAGCGTTTCTAGATTGGGATCAATTACCGGGTAGGTCTCATGGTCCAACTAGTCCACTCCTAAGGTCTCATCACCGGGTAAGTCTCTAAGAGCCTAAGGATAGGAATTCTACACAAACCGGATTGTTAGCTAGGGGTCTAACCTATCCTTACCGGGTAAGTCTTGGAAAGGAAAGTCCTAAACAACTATCCTAGCACACCTAATCCAATGGCGGCTTATTAGGCTCACCACTACCTAAGGTTTGTTATCTTTGAAATCTAAGAGCAAGGATTACCGGGTAAGTCTCTCCTAACACTTAGTTACTAACACTAGGTTGCCCTAGGATAGATTAAACTCAACAAACACTTAGGATTTCAACATCTTAACAATCTAGGACAAGGTCCATCGAGCTAGGGAAAATCACGGTTTGTTCTACCTAAACCACGGCCGTGGTCAGACAAGAACTACCCGTGATTTCTAACAGCAACTACGTTCATACACACAAGTCATCCAAAGGTAAATCTAAGTCCGTCCTATCATAGCCCTATCCATAACCTTCCTTTCCTTACCCTAGAACCTCATCAATTTAGCCTACAACGTTCATAATAGAAATCGAAACACACAAACATAAAATCATGACATCCATTTGCAAGATAATGAAGGAAAAAAGATGGACAAGTGAACTAAAGCAAAACCAAGCTGAAAATAGAATTAGAATAACTAAAAATCCTTCCAAAAGAAGGTTCAAATGATTCATACAACTCTTAGAAATAGAATCCGGAATTCTTCAATACAAAACTATCAAGTGTGGTGATGGTGTGTGTTCTTCTCCTCCTATTCAATGGAGCTCTTCTTCTTCCTCTTTGACACCTTCCTTCCTAGAAAGACTTCTTGTTGAGAGAATATTTTTTGTTAGAGGGTCATGGATAATGGAGAGCTGCTCCCAGATATCTCTCACAGCCCATGAAGGACCACTTTTATAACAAACTTGCATGAGCTGACCATGAGAGTCGTGGCACAGCTGTCACAAGAATCTGGCAAAATCCACGGGTGATTTCACGGCCGTGGAGTGTCAGAGAACCGTGATTCTGTGCAGAAACTTCGCCTTGGATCATTAAGCTGTGATTTGGTGCATGGCTTGTGTTGGCAAGGCTCCATGAGTCCTCCTTAGCCTTTAGCTTGTGTCCTAATGAGTTCGAGGGTGTGTCATCTAGATGAACGATCCTCAAACGCATCGTTTTAGCTCCTAAATCTCCCGAAATACCTATAAAACACGCACAAGTCCGTATAGACGTCTATCTCGGCAAAATACATGAATTGAGTGCAAAACGTGGTGAAATAGTGCTAGACCATGCATGAATGAGTGAGAAATCTATCTAAATATTACGCTAAAACCTAGTCATAAATCGTGTTATCAAAATACCCCATACTTAAGGTTTGCTCGTCCCCGAGCAAATTCCCAACTATAGATTAAGAGATGACATGATTTATGTATGCAGAAAAATGGCAAAATCTTTTTGGGTTTGTGCTTCTATTATTGGATCACCTTCAAAGTCATGTTCATGGCAAGGACAAGCAATCATGCATTCAAACAAATGAAGACATGGAAAGACAATTGTACTTAACTCAAAAGTATGCATGAAATGTAAAGATAAAGAAGTCAAGAAGATCAAGAGTACATCCAATCTAAACCACTAAGTCTTGCAAACATGCAAATAGGCCATAAGGTCTTGTGAGGTAAAAGGGCCAAGAAATGTAGTGATTTGGTGGGGATTTCTAGGTTATGTGATGCTAATCCGGGAACGGAACTAACTCCACAATCTTGTCCTCGATCAACTTCCCTCAAGTGTATATTTTCCTCTATCTTTTCTTTCTTTTCTTTTTCTTTGACTTATTTTTGAGACAATGGCATTGGTGTACAAAAGCCGAAACCTTGGTGATTAGCCGTCCTCGGGCTTTTTCTTAGTTTTCGAGGTGCATCCACACCGGGCACACATACCAAAGCTCGTTAGGACTATTGGTTCATTTGACTTTGGCAAGGCACCAACACCCGATTATGTGAAGTGTACCGAGTTACTTGTTTTTTAAGCCAATGTCCCCAAGCCTATATTTTTGGCTACACTTTCACCACAAATTCAGCATTTTATGCATGATATTCTTTTCATCAACAACTTCACCCCACACTTGCTTTTTGCACACATCAACACACTAGCATGCTCCTATTCCCGGATGGGTTAAAAGAGGTCAAATTTATCTCGATTGAGGTGCTCAAGCAATCATGATTAAGATGAGAAGTAGAAAAAGATGAATTGCCTCATTCATTCCTAGATGGTATGCAAGAACTATCATGTAATTTCGATTTTCACTACTCAATCCTTTCTAGGCAAACATCATGGTCACAAATCATTCATAGAATTTCAAGAGAAGTACTTCAAGTCCACATATGCGTTCATTAATCCTAACACATGAGGCCATCCATAGCCAATTCACAAGACAAGATTCATCATTAGGGTCATATCCAAGCCTAGAAAGCACAAAATTTTTAAAATTTTCTGATTTTTATGGTATTTTCGATTTAAGTATGTACAATGCAAGACATGTGAAGATTTTAAACTATCCTAGATGCTCATCATGCAAAGGATCATGCAAACCCCACCCCATACTTAGAAACACATTGTCCCCAATGTGGTATACAAGTAAAGAGAGTGAAAGAAGGTTCTCACAATGTAAAAATTGTTTGCTATGGTATTCGGGATTGTTCAATAGCGAATTGATGTTTGATGATCTTATCAACCATGGTAGAGAGCTCTTAAGCATCCATCAAAGCTTCGGGACCCGCGCTAGGCACCGCTAGCCGTCCAAGTTCCGCGTCCGCTCCACCCATAATTGATGAGGGGTTCATCATCATCATTCCTATGTCAAGCAAGGCTTCCAATGCCACTAATGTTCTAGCACACACACAAAGTAGACAAAACACACACAAAGATAGAAAAATCTAGAAACAAAAGCAAATCAAGAAAGGAAAAATGTTTACAATGGGTTGCCTCCCACCAAGCGCTTCTTTAAGGTCATTAGCTTGACCAAACTCGGGGGCGTCTACTCTAGGTGAAGCGGGGCAATTATCTCCACCGGAGCTCCCGGGATATACTTCTTCAACCGGTGCCCATTCACCTTAAAGTTCCCACAATGTTCCCCTCCTATCTCAATGGCTCCATGGGAAAAGATCTTCTTCACCACATATGGCCCGGTCCATCTTGATTTGAGCTTTCCGGGAAAGAGCCTTAGCCTTGAGTTGAAGAGAAGGACAAGATCTCCTTCACTCAATTCCTTGGGGATGATCTTCTTGTCATGCCATCTTTTGGTTCTCTCCTTGTAAATCCGGGCATTCTCATAAGCGTCCAACCGGATCTCCTCGAGGGCATTCAATTCAAGCAATCTCTTTTCTCCCGCCGCCTTGAGATCAAAATTTAGCCACTTAATGGCCCAATAAGCTCTATGCTCCATCTCTACCGGAAGGTGGCAAGACTTGCCATAGACCAACTTGTAAGGAGTGGTGTCAATCGGTGTCTTGAAGGCGGTTCTATATGCCCATAAGGCATCATTGAGCCTCATAGCCCAATCCTTTCTAGTCCTAGACACCGTCTTCTCAAGGATGGCCTTGATCTCCCGGTTGGAGATCTCCACTTGGCCACTAGTTTGGGGATGGTAAGGTGTTGCCACCTTGTGAGTCACCCCATACTTAGCCAAAAGCGCCCCAAAATTCCTATTGGTGAAGTGCTTTCCTCCATCACTAATGATCACCCTTGGTGTTCCAAACCTAGGGAAGATCACCCGGTTGAAGAACCACACCACCACCTTGGCATCATTTGTAGGAGAGGCGATTGCCTCCACCCATCTCGACACATAGTCCACCGCCAATAGGATGTAGAGATTGCCACATGAAGAAGGGAATGGTCCCATGAAGTCCACACCCCACACATCAAAAATCTCCACTTCTTGAATGTTGTTCAAGGGCATCTCATTCCTCCTTGAGATGTTGCCCGTCCTTCGGCAAGCATCACACGCCGCTACAAAACCTTGCACATCTCTAAACAAGTTAGGCCAATAAAAACCGGATTGCAATACCTTTGCGCACGTCTTGTGTGAGCTAGCATGGCCTCCACATGGTAAGGAGTGACAATGCCGGATCACACTCTCCAATTCATCTTCCAGTATGCATCTTCTAAACATCCCATCCGGCCCTCTCTTGAATAGAAGTGGTTCACTCCAATAGTAGTGCCTCACATCGTTGAAGAACTTCTTTCTTTGTGCATATGTCAATCCGGGAGGCACTTCCTCACACACTAAGTAGTTCACAATGTCGGCATACCATGGCTCATTTCCTCTAGACACTTGGAACAAGCATTTCTCCACCATTTGCAATTGCTCATCTCGGAATGAGTCATCAATTGGAATGTCATCTCTTCCAAGCTCTAATGGAGGCAATCTACTAAGGTGATCCGCCACGGAGTTCTCGGATCCTTTCTTATCTCGTATTTCCAAATCAAACTCTTGAAGAAGAAGGATCCACCGAATCAACCTTGGTTTGGCATCCTTCTTTGTAAGTAGATAACGGATCGCAGCATGATCCGTATAAACTATGACCTTCGCTCCAACAAGGTATGAGCGGAACTTCTCAAATGCATACACCACCGCCAACAACTCCTTCTCGGTGGTAGCATAATTGAGCTGGGCATCATCTAGCGTCTTGCTAGCATAATAAATAGCATGAGTGCGCCCTTCTTTCCTTTTCCCCAAAACAGCCCCTACGGCTACATCGCTTGCATCGCACATGATCTCAAATGGTAGACTCCAATCCGGAGGTTGCATGATAGGTGCGGAGATCAAGGCGTTCTTCAACCTACAAAAAGCCTCAAGACAATCTTTGGAAAAGACAAAATCAACATCCTTCATTAGTAGGTTAGTGAGAGGCTTAGAAATTTTAGAGAAATCTTGAATAAACCTCCGGTAAAAACCGGGCATGCCCTAAGAAACTCCTTACCCCCTTCACCGAGGTAGGTGGCGGCAACTTCTCTATCGTTTCAATTTTGGCCCTATCAACCTCAATGCCACGGTTAGACACCAAGTGTCCTAACACAATGCCTTCACTTACCATGAAGTGGCATTTTTCCCAATTCAAGACAAGATTTGTCTCCTCACATCTTTGCAATACTAATGACAAGTTAGCCAAGCAATTATCAAAGGAAGAACCATAAACAGAGAAATCATCCATAAACACTTCCATGATATTTTCTATGTATTCTGAAAAGATAGCCATCATACACCTTTGGAAGGTGGCGGGTGCATTACACAACCCAAATGGCATTCTCCTATATGCAAAAGTACCCCATGGACATGTAAAGGTTGTTTTCTCTTGGTCATCGGGGTGGATAGGGATTTGGAAGAATCCACTATAGCCATCTAGATAGCAAAAATGAGAGTGTTGAGCTAACCTTTCTAGCATTTGGTCAATGAAGTGGAGAGGGAAGTGATCTTTCCTAGAGGCCATGTTCAACTTCCTATAATCAATGCACATCCTCCACCCTGTAACCGTCCTAGTCGGGATTAGTTCATTGTTCTCATTAGTTACTACGGTCATCCCACCCTTCTTAGGAACTACATGAACGGGACTAACCCACTTACTATCCGAGATAGGGTAGATAATTCCCGCATCTAGCAACTTAATGATTTCCTTTTTGACTACCTCTTTCATTATAGGATTCAATCTCCTTTGATGTTCAATAGAGGGTTTGTGGTTATCTTCCATCATTATCTTATGCATGCACAAAGAAGGCTTAATGCCAACCAAATCATCAATAGTGTAGCCAATGGCTTTCCTATGCAATCTTAGTTCATGCAACAACTTAGCAAGTTCATCATCACTTAAGCATGCATTAACAATCACAGGATATGTAGAGTTTTCACCAAGAAATGCATACTTCAAATGAGAGGGGAGGGGTTTGAGTTCAAGTTGAGGAGGACCTTTATCGGTTGAAGATGATCCAAATAAGGTTGGATGAGATGAATCCAAAGCAAATGAAGACTCCTCATGGCTCCTAAAAGCTTGATCATCATCAAGGACTGGTCCAGGGAAAACCACGGCTGGAATCACGGTTTGCTCAACTTCCACGGCCGTGGTTCTTGCTAAGCTTGCTTCCCGGAGTTGTCCAGAAATTTTGACGGCCGTGGAACATAAATCTCGACCGTGGAACTTGCAGCTGTTCAACACCTCTTCGTGGCTTTCAAAACCAACTCTTGGCTCCTCTTCCAATGCTTCCAAGGCCTTGATCTCTCCATTGCAAGCCTCCTCAACACCTTCCTCCATCATACTTAAGGTAAGAACCTTCTCCAAGGGATCCTTGATCAAGATCGAGCTCACAACTTCCCTAGATTCCTCTTGCTCGACTATGTTGAAGACATCCTCATCGAGGGCTGGCCCTTTGGTCATTGTGGATAACTTGAACTTGACGTTCTCTTCTCCAATGTTGAAGGAGAGAGTTCTATTCTTGCAATCCACTAGGCATCCGGAGGTGGCTAGGAAGGGTCTTCCTAAGATGATGGGAACCGGATAGTCCGCTGGAATGTCCAAGACTACAAAATCAATCGGCACATAGAATCCTCCTAGTTGCACCGGGATGTCTTCTAAGATCCCAACCGGATGAGTGATAGAACGATCCGTCATATAGAGGGTCATCTTGACCGGTTTCGGTTCTCCTAGCCCAACCTTGTTACAAAGTGCAAGCGGTATGATGCTTACACTCGCCCCAAGATCACAAAGGGCCTCGTACTTCACATCTCCCACTCCAATTGGGACACAAAAATAGCCCGGATCTCTTAGCTTGGGAGGAATCTCCTCCTTCATTGTTTGGATCAATTCCGAGGATCTCTTGGTCATTCTTATCTCCCCATACTCCTCCAACTTCCTTTTGTTGGAGAGTATTTCCTTCAAAAACTTGCCATATGCCGGCATTCCTAAAATGGCATCCATGAACGGAATGTTAATATGTAATTTGGACATTAGTTCAAGGAACTTACCAAAGTGATTGTCCAAACGAGCTCTTGCTCTTGATTGTGGGAACGGTAGTGGTGGCTTGTATGGAGGCGGTGCCACATAGGTTGGCTCTACATCCTTGCTCTTGCCTCCATCTTCTTGCAACTTTCCCTCTTCTACCACTACTTGCTTTCCCTTAGCATTGTCCTTGGGCAAAGGATCTTTCATACTCAACCCGCTTCTCGTTGTAATAGCCAACACTTGGCCTCTTGGGTTGTCTTCGGTTCTGCCGGGAAGCTTTCCCGGGTCTCTATGGGCTTCACCCGCTTTTTGGAACACTTGTGCTTCCAAAACCTTTTGAGCCTTAGAAATTGAAGTCACCGTGCTCTCAAGACCACTCAACCTTCCAAGCAATTGCTCAAACATTATTTCGGTTCTATCCTTTGGAGATTGAGTAAATCCGGGTGGAGGTTCTTGTGAAGCTCTTGATGGTGGTGTTGTTCTTGTGGAGGAGGAGGGGTTCAAGGCTCCATCCGGGTTAGAGTAAGAAAATCCGGGATGGTTGTGGTTGGGCCGGTAATTGTTGAATTGCCGGTTGTTGTTAAAACTCCTTGGGCCTTGGTAATTGTTGAAGTTGCCCCTTCCCATATAATTCACATCCTCCTCTTTGGAAGACAAGTTGGCTTGTGGAAGCACTTGAGGAGTTGCTTGGTTCTTCAAAGTTGTAGCACACAACTCCCTCAAGGACTTCAACTCGTTGTTGATGGCGTCAAGCTTGAAATTGCTCATGGTGACTTCACTCACCTCATATGCTCCCGCTTTTCTTCCTTCACTCTTCCTATGGGAGTACTTCTCAATCACTAGAGCTTGCTTCTCCACAAACTCCCAAGCTTCATCCACATGCTTCTCCATAAATGTCCCACCGGAAAGAGATTGGAGCTTGAATTGGCTATCTTCATCAAGTCCTTTGAAGTAGATCTCCAATAGCTCAATTTTTGGTATGCCATGGTGTGGACAATCAAGGAGAAGATCTTTGAACCTCTCCCAAGACTTGAATAAACTCTCTCTATCCTTCATCACGAAGGCATTGATCTTCCCTCTTAACTCGGTAGTCTTGGAAGGTGGGAAGAACTTAGTCAAAAACTCGTTTGTCATCTCCTCCCAAGTACCAACTCGCCCTTGTGGAATAAATTGATACCAAGCTAAGGCTTTATCCTTAAGAGAGAAGGAAAAAGCCCTAAGCTTATGGTTGTTGCTCTCCAATCTTGGCGGTCTAAGAGTCTCCATCAAGATCTCATAATTCATCAAATGTTGATGAGGAGACTCTCCTTCCATCCCTCCAAATTGATTATGTCGGATCATTTGTAGAACTTGAGGGCGTAGCTCATAGTTGTGGGCTGCGGGATCTCCTAAGTTCACACCCGGACGGTGTACTCTTTGTGCCGGATCCATATGTCTCCCTAGGGTTTGTGGTTCTTCAATGGCAATGGGCACAACCCTAACATTAGCCGCCGGCTGCGGTTGTGGTGGAGGAGGTGGAGGTTTTCGGCGATTAAGCTCTCCTTGAACAAGGGCTTGCCTAATCTCATCAATCTCCCTCCTAGTTTCCTCTTGCCTCTCATTGGCAAGTCTCCTTTCTTCCTCCAAGAGCTCATCTCTTAGCCTTATTTGCTCTAAGGCTTCATCCAACTCAGCTTGGAGATTTCTACCGGCCATCTCTTTCTCTTTTCGAATGCTCTTTGATCTAGATCTAAGGGTTTTCTCCGGTTCGGGATCGAATGGAGCTAAATCCTTGCCACGAGATCTTCGCATACACCTAAAGAGTAATAGATGTCCTGAAAAGCAAAGACACAAACCAAAAAGAGATCAAAAGCAACAAGAAAGATCTATACTAGAAACAATCACAAAATAGACTCAATCTAGACCTAGTCCCCGGCAACGGCGCCAAAAACTTGTTACGCTAAGATCGTGATGCGCAAATGGGTTTTAAATTTATAACTCGAACTAAATCCTAACTACCTAGCGAAACCCGCAGTGTACGGGACGTTTGTAGAAGGGATAGTATTCCGAGGTCGAACACAAAGACTAAGGTGAAATTGATTCGATTTGTGATTGAATTTAGTAAAGACCTAGGTTGAAAGAAAGAAATAAAGAAATGAAAATCTCAATTGTTTTTGGTTGGTTTTTGGTGATCAATCAAAGATCACAATTCATGCAAAGTAAACAATCAACTAAACTATGAATCAACACAAATAAACAAACTAAACAAGATAATGATCAAAGAAAGAAAAGACGGATTCTAGGGGTTGGAGGTCCCGGTTATGGCATAGGACTCAAGTTATCTATTTATTTCTTGGATTAACTATGATATGTTGGGATTAAGCGTTTCTAGATTGGGATCAATTACCGGGTACGTCTCATGGTCCAACAAGTCCACTCCTAAGGTCTCATCACCGGGTAAGTCTCTAAGAGCCTAAGGATAGGAATTCTACACAAACCGGATTGTTAGCTAGGGGTCTAACCTATCCTTACCGGGTAAGTCTTGGAAAGGAAAGTCCTAAACAACTATCCTAGCACACCTAATCCGATGGCGGCTTATTAGGCTCACCACTACCTAAGGTTTGTTATCTTAGAAATCTAAGAGCAAGGATTACCGGGTAAGTCTCTCCTAACACTTAGTTACTAACACTAGGTTGCCCTAGGATAGATTAAACTCAACAAACACTTAGGATTTCAACATCTTAACAATCTAGGACAAGGTCCATCGAGCTAGGGAAAATCACGGTTTGTTCTACCTAAACCACGGCCGTGGTCAGACAAGAACTACCCGTGATTTCTAACAGCAACTACGTTCATACACACAAGTCATCCAAAGGTAAATCTAAGTCCGTCCTATCATAGCCCTAGCCATAACCTTCCTTTCCTTACCCTAGAACCTCATCAATTTAGCCTACAACGTTCATAATAGAAATCGAAACAAACAAACATAAAATCATGACATCCATTTGCAAGATAATGAAGGAAAAGAGATGGACAAGTGAACTAAAGCAAAACCAAGCTGAAAATAGAATTAGAATAACTCACAATCCTTCCAAAAGAAGGTTCAAATGATTCATACAACTCTTAGAAATAGAATCCGGAATTCTTCAATACAAAACTATCAAGTGTGGTGATGGTGTGTGTTCTTCTCCTCCTCTTCAATGGAGCTCTTCTTCTTCCTCTTTGACACCTTCCTTCCTAGAAAGACTTCTTGTTGAGAGAATATTTTTTGTTAGAGGGTCATGGATAATGGAGAGCTGCTCCCAGATATCTCTCACAGCCCATGAAGGACCACTTTTATAACAAACTTGCATGAGCTGGCCATGAGAGTCGTGGCACAGCTGTCACAAGAATCTGGCAAAATCCACGGGTGATTCCACGGCCGTGGAGTGTCAAAGAACCGTGATTTTGTGCAGAAACTTCGCCTTGGATCATTAAGCTGTGATTTGGTGCATGGCTTGTGTTGGCAAGGCTCCATGAGTCCTCCTTAGCCTTTAGCTTGTGTCCTAATGAGTCCGAGGGTGTGTCATCTAGATGAACGATCCTCAAACGCATCGTTTTAGCTCCTAAATCTCCCGAAATACCTATAAAACACGCACAAGTCTGTGTAGACGTCTATCTCGGCAAAATACATGAATTGAGTGCAAAACGTCGTGAACTAGTGCTAGACCATGCATGAATGAGTGAGAAATCTATCTAAATGTTACGCTAAAACCTAGTCATAAATCGTGTTATCAGAGTGGTTTTGAGTGAGGTTTCCATTGTTGACCACTTAGAACAGCTCTTGGAGCCTTTGTAAGATTTGATAACTTCTATTCTAGCTCTTAATGTCTTTTCTTTGGATTATTCTTCATTATCAAGCCATGACTTGCAAGCATGCTCTATTTGTGAAGTTTGATCTTGAAATGTATGTTGTTGGCTGAATAGTTGTGATTCTAGGGTGATGGAATGATGTTTATGTTTTGAACTATGATTGTATGGACTTCCATGTTAGCTTAGGATCGATTTGTGTTCAAAACCCCAACTCGGTGTAGAATCCCGGCCTGTTCTTCATGATTCGACAGCCGTGGTTTCCATGATCCACCCGTGATTCTCTCTGTTGTGCTTGTATTGATGAATCTGGATGTTAGGATGTAGATGTTTTGAAATCCTAGTGTTTGTTGAGCTTAATCTAGCTTAGGGTGACCTAATGCTAGAAAACTAAGTGAGGGAAGAGACCTACCCAGTAATTCTTAACCTTAGCTACCCAAGATGATGAACTCTAGGTAGTAGTGAGCCAAAAAAGCAGCTATTGGATTGAGTGTGCTAGGATCATTGCCTAAGATTTACCTTTTCCAAGACTTACATGGTAAAGAGGGGTTTGACCCTTAGGTAGTGGCCGGTTTGTTTAGAATTCCCGTCCTTAGGTTTCTTGAGACTTACCCGGTAATAGGACAGTAGGTTCGAGACTAGTGGAGTATGAGACTTACCCGGTAATTTCTCCCATTAGAGAAACACCCAACTTCGAACAACCACAACTTTCCTTTTACCTTTAGAAGCATGAGTCCATTGTCATAATCGGAATTCCGAATCTCTAGAATCCGCTTCCTTACCTCTTATCTCTCATCTTTGTGTTTGTGTGTTTGTTTGCTTATTTGTGTTGATATATTTGTGATCCTTGTTTGATCAGCCAAAACCAACCAAAAATACTGTGTTTTGCACTTTCTTTAATCCTCATCTCATCTTAGTTTAGATTTACACTATCTTTGATCATTGAATGACTTGATTTCACCTCAGTCCTTGTGTTCGACCTCGGAATACTTTCCTTCCTACATAACGATCCGTACACTGCGGGTTTCGCTAGGTAGCTTAGGATTTTAGTTCGAGTTTATAAATGTAAAGCTTTTTGTGCTACCACCAATAGACACCGTGTTGTGTTAGATATAGGTAGAAGGACCGTGATGGTCTCTACCGAGGCGAGTCAGATCGAGATTTTCCGATGTTAGGACCTTGGAAAGACGGGTATATTTATCAGTGTTGTCCGAGTGACGAGACTGATTGCATAGGGTTGCAAGGCCTTTTGGTGTTATGCCATGAAGGAGCACGTGTGTCCAACGTTAGAGGATATCCCCGTGGTTTGCGAGTTTTTGGATGTATTTGCCAAGCTATTCAATTTTCCGCCTCAGAGAAGCTTGGATTTCCTCATAGAGTTAGAGCCGGGGACAAGACTGATCCCGAAGGCTCCATACCGTATGACGCCTATCGAGTGGTTAGAGTTGAAGAAGAAACTAGAGGAGTTGGCTAAGAAGGGCTTCATTTGCCCTAGCGTATCCCCGTTGGGTGCACCTGTCCTCTTGGTAAGGAAGAAGGATGGATTGTTGAGACTCTGTATCGATTATAGAGAGCTTAACAAGGTGACCATTAAGAACAAGTATCCTTTGCCCCACATCGATGACTTGTTAGATCAGCTTCAGGGAGAGAATGTGTTCTCCAGGATCGACTTGCGCTCGGGATATCACCAGCTAAGGGTGAGAGAGCACAATATGCATGAGACAAAATTTCGGACTCGGTATGGCCACTACGAATTTGTACTGATGCCATTCGGCTCACGAATCCGCCCGTCGTCTTTATGGAGTTGATGATTGGCATATTCATCGACTTCCTGGATCAGTTTGTGGTGGTCTTCATAGACGATATCTTGGTGTACTCTCGTAGCAAAGAGGAACCTGCAAGACATCTTAGGACAGTGTTGCGAGTTTTGCGGGATAGAGAACTGTATGCCAAGTTCTCTAAGTGTGAGTTCTGGATGCAAGAGGTAGCATTTCTCGGCTGAGTCTGTAGCAACGAGGACGACACCGACGAACATCAAGGAAGTATGCAATTTCCTTGGCTTAGTCGGTTTATGGAGGGATTCTTTGTGATTACCCGTCCACTTACCAGTCTGTTGAGGAATACTACCTGGTTTGTATGGTCTAAGCCGTGTACTCAGAGTTTTAAGGAGATGAAGAGGAGATTGACTTCCACTCCCATCTTAGCTCAGCTAAGGGGAAAAAAGAACACTTTCTAGTCCACAGTGATGCATCGAATCTAGGCTTCGGATGTGTTTTGATGCAGCATGGTAGAGTAATTGCATATGCATCTAGACAGCTGAAGACGTATGAGGAGAAATACCCGACTCACGATCTGGAGTTGGCCACGGTAGTTCATGCATTGAAGATCTGGAGACATTACTTGTATGGAGCTACATGCTTGATCTTCACATACAATAAGAGTGTGAAGTATATTTAACGCAGCGGGAATTGAATAACCGCTAGCGTAGATGGCTTGAGCTAATCAAGGACTTTGACCTTGAGATTTTGTATCATTTAGGGACGGCGAACGTTGTCGCCGATGCCCTTAGCCGGAAGATGCCTTGAGAGAAGAAGATTGCGCAACTTATAGTTCAGCCTCATTTGTAGAGAGATCTAGTGTTGCTAGAGATGGACATCGAGTTTCCTGATGATGATGCCCAGTTGTATATCTTTTTGGTTCTACCGGATATGTTGGGTGAGATCCAACAGAAACAGGAGACCTGCCCTACACTAATGAGGATCCTAGACAGGGTGTCTCGAGGTGAGGCCGCTCAGTTCTCCATAGGAGCAGACGGAGTGATAAGACACCACGGGCAATTCTGTAATCTCAAACCAACACACCACTCACTATCCCAAACCAAAGATCCTCTCATCGGGTAAGTCTCAAGGAACTAAGGAAAGTAACTATAATCTCAAACCAACACACCACCTAAGGGGATAGAACTAACCTTTACCAAGTAAGTCTCAAGCTAACTCACAAAGGTAGGATGAAGGAATACTCAAACCTAATAAAGGATAAACCTTTATTACCTAACACTCATCATCATAGGTATACAAGCGAAGGAGTCACCCAGTAAGTCTTGTCCTAATCTTGCATATGGACCAGGAAAGGTACAACAAGGATAGGATTTGGCAATCTATAACCTAAACTCAGGTTTGGATCAGATCTGGTTCACACCTCGCTCAGTTCATATCGACCTCGGTCTAGATGTTCTATGAATCAACCGAGGTGAGGTTCGGTTAAGGTTTCGCTCGAGCTTTCAGAATCCACTAAGGTAAAAGCACATTCTTTCATCGTCTTTCCCACAACCTTTAGTCAATCACCCTAGAATCACAAGAGAATTTAGCCAATAATCATCATGATTTTAACAATCAAATATATGAAGGAATCAATAACCAAACAAGAAAACCTTAACACAAAGGTCTCAATAATCACTAAATCAATCAAAGAAATCCAAACAATCAACAAACTATGTTCCTCAATAACAAACCAAAAGACAACAATCAAGGATCCTAAGAAAACCTTACAATTTCCTTCAAAAGCCTTCAACTTTCACTCCAAAGCTATCTTCCTTCAACTTCCTTCCTTCCTTGGAATATCTTCAATCTTCCAAACTAATCAGTTAACCAGCCGTCCTTCCATCCAGAAAATATCTTCCAATTTATAGGAGAATCACTTGCCAAAAATAAAAGATCTTATGGGCCATGGGCCGGGCGTCTCATTCCAAGCCTAGGGAAGCATCTTGGTCGAGATGATCTTGGGGTCAACCGAGGTGAACCTCACCTACGTACAAATCTCTCAAAACTGGTCCAATAACAAACTTCTGTCCAACTTCCATGGTTCCTATGCTTTTCTTGTAGCTCATCAATGCTCCATAATGTAGCTCTAATGATTCCTTAGATCCCTTGGCTCAATATCGTTCCAAAACATGCCATTTTTCCAACAATTACAACAAAACTAGGTGTAGACCTCGATTGCAAATGTAAACAAAACAACATCATCATCAAGAATATACATCCATGTATGCAGATTTATGAAGATAAAACGTCCAAAGCAATCCCAAAATATAGACTATAATGCATATTATCACTCACTCCAAACCTTACTCCGTACACCCAAGTACGAGTAAGATGTATCAGGATGTGAGACGTTCATACTGGTCGGGAGGGCTAAAACCCGATGTGGCCGGATTTGTGGCACAATGTGCGACCTGCTAGTAGGTCAAGATAGAGCATTGTAGACCTGGAGGAGAGCTCCATCCACTGCTAGTGCTACAGTGGAAGTGGGAGGACATCTCCATGGACTTTGTGACGGGATTGAGACCGAGCCAGAGTTTTGATGCCATCTGGGTTGTTGTGGATAGACTTACGAAGACTACACGTTTCATCCCTATTCAGGAAATGTGGCTAGAGCCGGTTGGCTGAGGAGTTCACTAGGCAAATATTGAGACTCCATGGTGTGTCAAGGACGATCGTCTCAGATCGAGATGGATGATGCAACCGATATTGACTACCTTGGGTAAGAGTTTACATTTCACGTCTACATTTCATCCTCCGACAGAATGTCAGTAAGAGAGGACCATTCAAACCCTGGAAGATATGTTGGGAGTTTGTGTGTTGGACTACGGACAGGTGTAGTCGGATCGCCTCCCATCGGTTGAGTTTTCGTACAACAACAGCTGGCATGCATCGATTGGGATGGCCCCATATGAGGCACTATATGGGTGGAGATGTCGTACGTCGTTATGTTGGGATGAGCCTAGCAGTGTTAGTGGTAAAGTGCTTGAGCAGATTTATGATCATATTAGACGAGTAGCGTTGATTAGAGAGAGGATGTTGACTGCACAGAGTCGCTAGAAGTCGTATGCAGACAAGAGGTGTCGGCCCCTAGAGTTCTAAGTTGGGGCTCATGTATGATTGAGAGTATCCCGACTCGTGGCGGCATACGTTTTGGCATAAAAGGAAAGTTGAGTCACCGATATGTCGGTCCTTTTGAGATACTATACAGATTTGGGAGAGCATCATGCAGATTAGCTTTACCACCGAGGTTAGAGGATATTTACCCTGTGTTTCATGTGTCTCAACTGAGGGAGTACATACCAGATCCGAGACACATCGTCAGTTATGATCATTTAGTGGTCGATCCGGACCACACTTTTCTTCAGCACCCGATTGTAGTCCTCGAACGAGGTGTATGACAACTGCATTCGAAGGACATTTCTATGTTGAGGATACAATGGTCTGGACGAGGACCTGATGAGGCCACATGGGAGATAGAGGATAGTATCCAAAGGAACTATCCGGAGTTCTATGCCGGTATAGATGCACCTGTAGGATCGACGAGTAGATCTTAGTGATATCTTGGTGAGTGTTATGATTATGTGCTTATGTGATTTGATGTGTTTTTGTGCTAGTTGTGATGTGCATGTATGATCTTATTAGATCTTGTTTTCTAGCACGAGCTGTACTTATAGCTGGAGATGGTTCTTCCTCCATGATATTGAGTTGTGATTAGGGTTAAGCTAGAGATGGTTATTCCTTCATGCTATTATTTATGGACATAGTTTGGCTGAAGATGGTTTTCCTTGATGTCTTTGTGTTATGAGTATGGTTTGGCTGGAGATGGTTTTTCTTCTATGCCATCGTGATGTGGTTATAGGTTGGCTAGAGATGGTTTTCCTCTATGCCTTAGATAGTAGTTGGGATCTTGTTACTGGAGTAGATGATTTGTCCATGCTATGTTTTGAGGTTATAGAATGTTATAGGTTGATAACTTATGAACGGAGATGTGATGCCTCTGATAGAGAGAGTGTTTATACCTCGGCATATGGGTCTGATAGGATTTGGGAATTGTTCAAGTTTCGAGACGAAATTGTTTTTACGGGGATATAATGTAATATCCTTAGTTTTATAAGGATACCGCCCCCGCAATTTTGTTCACCATAGGTGCGGTACCGCACCCGCGGTTCTGGTGACTCGCCCATGCGGTTTTGTAGGATGGGCGCTAGTTTTGTTGATGGTCTTGCTTTACTCTTTTGCTTCTCTTCTCCTTTAAGTTTCCTTCCTTCTCTTCAGATGGGGGTTTCCTTTCTTCAGCTTCATCCCCTCCTACATTCATATTCTCCTCTCTTCTTCTTTTGAGTTTTCTTTGGAATTCTTCCAAGAGATTATCTTGTGTGCAGTTGTTGTGTTTTGTGAGTTGTGTTGTTGGTGTTACTGTAGTTGTGTTGTTGTTGTTGGCTGAGTGGATTCTTCCCTTCCTTAGCTTTTGTGGTAAGCCTTCCTCTTCTTCTTTCTTCTTTGATTCCTTTCTTCTTCTTAGATTAGGAAATCCTACAAGTTATGCTTGTGTTTGATCTTTCTGGACGTTGTTGATGAGTACATGTATGTATATGTGTGGATGATTGCCTTTAGACAATGAAGAAGTGAAGAGATCGAGAGAGAGATCGAAGAAAAGTCTCAGAGGCACTCCTCTGTTGTTCGAACGCCCCCGCGGATTGGAATCGTCGCACTTGCCGAAGAGTTGTGTCGTCGCCCCTCCGACTGAATGTCATTGCCCCTGCGGTGTGTCGGCGCTCTTGCGCCTTCTTTCTTCCACATTTGCGTTTGTCCAGGACATACCAAGTACGGTATGTGTCTTTCCTTTCCTTTGGCCTTGGCTTGAGAGTGTAGCTAGGCTAGTAAGGTTTATGATGAGCTTGATGAGTTATATGTTGAGGATATGCCTTAGGCATTTGTGAGCATATTAAGATATCGAGGTTTAGTTACGAGTTATGGTTGGATATGATAGTGGGGTGTTGAAGGTGGATCTCCTAACCTTGGATAGTGTTTGATATTATGTGTGCCTTGTCGAGGGGAAACTGTGATGTGGATACAGCTTTACGTATGTGACAGGCATGTCCATTGGACTTACTAAGTGAGCAGTTATGGATTTGAGTGATTGTGATAGTGGCGTGTGTGCATATGAATGTTGTATTTATAGCCTAAACTGGACTAGGACGGCCATATATGTATATTAAAAGGCCCAAGTGCATTATAACGGGTCATGACAACCTGTCAAAGCTCGACGATGAGTGGAGAAGTTGCTCTGAAACCGGTACTCTAGGGGGGAGGTAGATCCCCATGCAAAACCTGTGTGAAATGGGATCTAGGCGGGGTTCTAAGGTTCCTCGTGTCACAAAAGAAGTTGAATTAGTAATGGTATAACGTAATTGAAGATAATAAACGGTTATGATGTGTGACATTGCATATTGTGATATGATTATATGTTTGTTTGTGTTATTAATTTTGTTCTTATTCATGATCTGTTAGATAACAGTTTATACCGTGTTGTAGATATTCTGCAGGATAGGAAGACTGCAGAATGAGCCACATGGTGATCAGCCGAGGGCTTCCGTACACTAGGTTTTGCGAGGGTTTTGGAATGCTTTGTTCAAGTATGGATTTGTGATTACCGTTCTGCACTCGATTGTGTTTTGTAAACCTTTTGGATATATATATTTATACAGATTTATGTATTTGGTTTTATATCTATATGTGCCTTGTTGTAAGATCTAGTGAGCTTACTGTTAGGCTAGGGTCAGGATCCATTGTGAGATCCTAGCCCAGTAGGGCCCCGAGTCATGCGGAGTTGGGGTGTTACAAGATCTCCACAGACCATAACAATCTGAAGTATATTTTCACGCAACGGTAATTGCATAACCGTCAGTGTAGATGGCTTGAGCTGATCAAGGACTTTGACCTTGAGATAATTTACCATCCGGGGAAGACGAACGTTGTCTCCGCCACCATTAGTAGGAAGACACCTTGAGAGAAGGCGATTGCACGACTTACGGTTCAACCTCAGTTACAGAGGGATCTAGCGTGGCTGTAGATGGACATCCAGTTTCCTGATGAGGATGCCTAATTCTTAACCTCAAAGGTTCTACCTGATCTGTTGTATGAGATCCAACAAAAACAGGAGACCTGCTTGACGTTGATCAGGATTCGAGATAGGATGTCTCGAGGTGAGACCCACAGTTCTCCATAGAAGCAGATGGAGTGATGAGACGCCACGAGCGTGTCTGTGTACCTGCTCATGTGGAGCTGAGAAAGAGGATTTTGCAACAGGCTCACTCCACACCTTACTCAGCGCACCCAGATACGAGTAAGATGTATCACGATGTGAGACACTTATTCTAGTGGGGAGGGATGAAGCCGGTGTGGCCAGATTTGTGGAACAGTGTGCGACTTGCCAACAGGTCAAGATAGAGCATTGCAGACCTGGAAGAGAGCTCCATCTACTATTAGTACTATAGTGGAAGTGGGAGGACATCTCCATGGACTTTGTGACGGGATTGAGGCCGAGTAGAACTTTTGATGCCATTTGAGTTGTTGTTGATAGACTGACGAAGATTGCATGTTTTATCCCTATTCGGGAAACATGGCCAGTGAGCTGGTTGGCTGAGGAGTTCAGTAGACAAATAGTGAGACTCCATGGTGAACCGATTAAGATCGTCTCACATCGAGATGGACGATTTACCTCGAGGTTTTGGTAGTAGGTACAAACTACCTTAGGTACGAGTTTTTATTTCACGACTACGTTTCATCCTCAGACAGATGGCCATTCAAAGAGGACTATTCAAACCCTAGAGGATATGTTGAGAGCTTGAGTGATGCACTGGGGGCAGGTGTGGTCAAATCACCTCTCATTGGTTGAGTTTTCGTACAACAACAGCCGCATGCATCGATTAGGATGTCCCCATATGAGGCACTGTATGGGCGGAGATGTCGTACCCCGTTATGTTGGGATGAGCCTGGCAATACAGCGGTATAGTGTCTCAAGAGATTCAAGATGATATTGCCCGAGTAGCACTAATTAGAGAGAGGATGATTGTTGTGTAGAGATGCCAGAAGTCATATGCAAACAAGAGGCGTCGACCTCTAGAGTTCAGGGGTTGAGCTCAAGTCTGGCTAAGAGTATCCCAACGCGTGGTGTCAGCTGTTTTGCCATTAAGGGGAAGTTGAGCCCCCGATATGTTGGACTTTTTGAGATTCTAGATCTAGTTGGGAGAGCAACGTACAGACTTGCTTTACCTCCGAGGTTAGAGGGTGTTCACCCAATGTTTCATGTGTCACAGTTGAGGGAGTACATACCAGATCCGAGACACATCGTCAGCTATGATGATTTAGTGTTTAAGCCAGACCAAATGTTTGTTGAGCATCCGATTGCAGTCCTAGAGCGAGGTGCGAGACGCTTGCGTTCGAAGGACATTCCTATGTTGAGGATAAAGTGGTCGAGACGAGGACCTGATGAGGCTACATGGGAGACAGAGGATGGTATCTAGAGGAACTATCTAGAGTTCTATGACGAGATAGATGCACCAGTAGGATCGACAAGTAGATCTTAGTGCTATCTTGGTGAGTTATGTGCTTATGTGTATGGTATGTTTTCGTGCTAGTTGTGATATGTGTATATGATCTTGTTAGATCCTGTTATGCTAGCACGAGTTGTAATTATAGCTTGAGATGGTCCTTCCTCCATGCTATGGTGATATGGTTAGGATTTAGCTGGAGATTGTTTTTCCTCCATCCTATTATGTTATGCACATAGTTTGGCTGGACACGGTTTTTCTCCACGCCCTTGTTTTATGAGTGCGGTTTGGTTGGAAATGGTTTTTCTCCATGCCTTTTTGATGTGGGTATGGTTTGGTTAGAGATGATTTTTCTCTATATCATTGGGCAGTGATCTTGACTATGTTGTTGGAATGGATGATTCATCCATGCTTATGTTTTGAGGTTATAGAATGTTATAGGTTGATACCTTCTGAGAGGAGATGTGATACCTCCGATAGAGAGAGTTGTATACCTCGGCATATAGGTCCGAAAGGATTTGGAAATTGTTCAAGTTTCGGGATGAAACCTTTTTTTATGGGGATCTGATGTAATATCCTTAGTCTTTTTAGGGATACCGACCCTGTGGCTTGGCTTGGCCGCAGGTGCGGTGCCGCCCCTGCGGCTCTGAAAACCCCCCCCCTGCGGTTTTGATGTCGGGTGCCGTCTTCTTTGACCGTTTGCTTTTTCCTTTGCTTCCTTTATAAGCAATCATCTTCCCTTCAGATGAGGGTTTCATATTCCATATTAAGACTCATCCTCTTTCATGTTCTTCTTCCTTTCCTTGGTCTCTTTCTTGTGGATCTTCCTTGATCTTCCTTCAAGAGTGTAACACTTTGGTTGTGTGAGTATGATGATGATGATGATGATGAGGATGTTGTTGATGTTGTTGTGTTGTGGATAGCTAGGTTGAGAGTGTGAAGGTTCTTCCCTTTTCCTGAGCTGTAGTGGTAAGCTCTTTCCCCTTCTTTCCTTCATCCTTTCTTCTCCTCTTCCTTTCATAGCTTTGGATTCCCACAAGTTGATCTTGTGTTGGCTATCCTAGACAAGTGCATATACATATACATATACATATATATATAAATATATATATATATACATATATACATATATATATATATATACATATATATATATATATATGTATGTATGTATGTATATATATATGAAGAACCGGTAGGCGATATAAATAAGATAAATAATACTCCAGAAGGGGGGCTTGAATAGAGTATGGGAACTTTTCGCAAACCAAATCTCAAGACCTTGAAACTCCTTTCAAGGGCCTTGATGTCAATCTGTGCTTCTAGTGAAACTTTGATTTCAAGGGCTTTGAAACTCTATTTCAAGGGCCTTGACTTCTTGCTCTTGCAAAACAAAGATAGTCACAGTAAAGTATATATGGTGCGGAATTGAAAAGATCGACACGAGGATATGTTTACGAAATTCGGCTCTAAATAGCATACTCTCCGTCCCAGGGTATATCCGTAGGTTCTAACTATCTATTATCACCATCAAAGAGTCCTAGATATAAACTAGAAGAAATCTCCTTCTTCTCTCATTGTAGTCAATGCTACGATCTAGCTCCAAATCTTAACCTAGCTATAATAGCCTAGTTACTTCGCAGAGTAACACACTCTAGTATAACACTATTTAGATCTTCTAATGGAGCTCTAGTGTTTTCTCTCTCTAAGGGGATAAAGCTTTTGCGTGAATGGGAGAAAGAAAAACAACGAATGAATATGATTAGGTTGCTTGAGGAAGCAAAGATGTTTCCCTATGTAAGCTTGTGTGTCTTCCTTGTTCGACCATCATCTTCATTTATTTCTTCTATGGAAAGATCTTCTAGCCGTTGTAGAGATAACCGTTTGTAGATAAATCTTCTTATCCATGAAGATCGTAAGGTAGACGTTGCAAGTCTTCAGCCCCTACGAACACGTTGAGT
This sequence comes from Fagopyrum homotropicum, assembly GCA_033239125.1. NCBI lineage: Eukaryota > Viridiplantae > Streptophyta > Magnoliopsida > Caryophyllales > Polygonaceae > Fagopyrum > Fagopyrum homotropicum. The sequence goes on from BSWB01000006.1 coordinate 89,468,390, forward strand.
CTTTTACTCCTTGATCTTCTCGTTTTCTGTTGGATAAAAGAGAGAAGATATTTTTTCCGTTTTGTTGTTTAGAAAATCTTCTAGAAAAGATTCTCTATTCTTCGGTTCAAATCTTCCTTCGGTTGACTAAATCTTTGGTTGATGAGATCTTCTTGTTATTGAATCTTCAACGAAGATCTTCAATTTATTTGAATCCTTGTTCCGTGCACCTTAGATTCCAAGGCCCTAGATTTTGTCCTTTTGAACTTGTTATCTTCCTTTGTTCTTGAGTCCAACTTCAAGGCCCTTGACATGTAGATATACAACCTGCACTGAATTTCAAACCAACCAAATATCTAGAAATATAATCAAGTACATTGTTATTATATCCAACTGCTATATTTGTGTGAAGTCTTCTATCATCAACACCTGTAAACCGTTTTAATCAAGGTGGAGTTTTCATTATATATATATATATATACAAAGATCATGACTCATATCTAAATAGTTCTTACCAAGTGAACATGTAAACAACGAATATATGTGACTATACCGCCGAATATATGTGCCTATATCGCCGAATATATAGAGACAGGTCGACCGAATATTTCTTCCATTAATAACATCATCTTTTTTTCTTTCATATTGCCTAATCTAAGCCATCTATTTAACAATCTAACGGATACAATTTGTTCTCATTTTACATGGTAAGACTTGTTTACATGAGAGTTTGACTCCCATAAGAGTTGTTTACATGAGAGTTCGACACCTCTTGTTTACATATGAGTCAGGATCTACACATATATACATATATATATATGTGTGTGTATATATATATATATATATATATGCGGCTACACAACTGAGGGGAGATTCTCTGACTTCTCTTCAATCTCGCGCTCGACCTTGTTCTCTTCTATGGTGCCAAAGGCAACCATCAACATATACATATATATATATATACGCACACACACACACATATATATATATATATGTATATATATATATATGTATATGTTGATGGTTGCCTTTGGCACCATAGAAGAGAAGAAGGTCGAGCGCGAGATTGAAGAGAAGTCAGAGAATCTCCCCTCAGTTGTGTAGCCGCATATATATATATATATATATATATATATATATATATATATATATATAGTATATATATATATATATATATATATATATATCTATATATATTTATATGTATATGTTGATGGTTGCCTTTGGCACCATAGAAGAGAAGAAGGTCGAGCGCGAGACTGAAGAGAAGTCAGAGAATCTCCCTTCAGCTGTGTAGCCGCCCCCCGCGCCTTGACAGTGTCGTCCCCGCGGTAGAAGAGTGTCACCGCCCTTGCGGCTAAGAGTCACCGCTCTAGCGCCTTCCCGTTTACGCATGTGCGTCTTGTACAGGACATATCAAGTGTGGTATGTGTCCTTCCTTTCCTTATGACTTTATCTTTAGAGTGAGGCTAGTCTAGTGTTATTTTTTGATGATCTTGATGATATTGTTATGTTGAGTAAATGCCTTATTCATTTCTGAGTTGTGTTGAGTTATCGAGGTTTAGATTTGGGTTAATATTTGGGTATAATCGTGGGGTATAGGAAGTGGAATCTCCTAGCCTTGGGTAGTGTTTAAGATTGTGTGTGCCTTGCTAATGCAGGCATTCATCGTTTCATCAAAGGGAAATTGTGACCACGTGGTTGAGGTTTATCTTGTGACAGGTAAGTCCTTCGGACTAACTTATTGTGATAGTGGTATTTGTATAGGAATGTTGCATTCATAACCTAACGGTACTAGGATGACCGTATATGTGTGTGTGTATATATATATATATATGTGTGTGTGTGTGTGTGTGTGTGTGTGTGTGTGTTAAATGGCTCAAGTGTATTATAATGGGTCGTGGCAACCTGTCGAAGCTCGTCGAGAGTGGAGAAGGTTTTGTGAAACTGGTACTCTAGTGGGGAGGCTTGATCCCCAATTTCAAACCTGTGTGAAAGGGAACAGAGGCGAGGTTTTGGGTGCTCCTCGTGTCACAAAATAAGTTGAACTAGTACCATGGTATAACTTGATAAAGATAATAAATGGATATGTGTGTCAACATTGCATATATTATGTGATGATGTGTTTGTTTGTGCTATTGTTTTTATTCTTGTTCATGAATTGTTAGCTAATGGTGTTATACCGTGTTGTAGATATTCTGCAGGATAGGAAAACTGCTGAGTGATCCATATAGGTGATAAGCCGAGGGCTACCGTATGTTAGGATGTGTGGGTTTTGGGATGATAAGCCGAGGGCTACCATACGTTAGCCTGTGACTTTGTATATTTTTTGAAATACAATCATACAATTTTATGTCTTCAGTTTGATATATATTTGTGCCATGTTATAAGATCTAGTGAACTTATTGTCAGGCTAGGGTCACGATCCATTGAGAGATCCTATCTCAATAACGCCTCGAGTTGTGCGGATTCGGGGTGTTACACAGATCGCCTCCATAATACAATCCACTCGGCCTAGCCAAAGCTCTATCCCCAATCCGGTCTTTCCATCGAAAGAAGGAACATTCATTTGGTTGAAGGACTTCAACCAACAGTCGGGTCTCGGCTCTCTCGCCTCATTCTAAACTTTAGCAACGTCGGTAGCTCTAATATGTGCAGCAACAACCTGCGTCACTCTCTGCGAAACCTCAATTGATCTTGCAGGTACTGGCGGGGTTTCGGAAGGTCCTCCTGTCCTAATAGCCTCCTCTACTCTCTGCACGTAGTCACGATATGCAGAAACTTTGATAGACACTCGACCGGACTCGGTTGACTGTGCTTGTTGTGCTCCGGACCTAGTGGCAGTCTTGTTCCCTACTTCGGGAACCACACTCTCAGCGACCTCTTCAGTGAACGCCTCAACGACAGGCGGGTCAACAATAGGGGTTTGACCGAGACCTCTAGCAAGTGGAGGTCTTCCTGCACGTCCTCGTCCACGGACTATAGGTGGAAGAGGTGGTTGACCCCTTCCTTGCCCCATAGCAGATGTAGCTCTAGTATGCGCCATCCATGATATATATATATATAAGGTCATACTATCACTACTGCAGAAATCTAGAAAAAGCACGTAAAGGCCAACATAAAAAGAAAACTAACTACTGAGATCCGCGGAGGTAGTGGTGGTCATCCATACTTATATCCCAGACCGACAAGTTTTAAAACAAAACCCCCTTTATAAAACGTAGACCCCTTGTGGGTTCTATTTATTTATTATTCGGCTTTTAGAAGATTTCGAGTGCCATTGTTGTAAACCTAGAGCTCTGATACCATATTGTCACATCCCAAGTTTTGGGAACTCGAAGCGTTACGGGCTAGGACCACACATTAGGTCACGACCCTCAGAGTAACAACAATAACATTGGATCTTGCAACATGGCACAAATAATGAAAACCAAAATATATATAAAGTCATAAGGTATAACAAAGGGAAACGCAAAGGACTCGCAACCGAGTTCAAAAACAAAGGGAAAGACACCAACAGAAATATAAAACCCGATCCTTTCTTATAATGTACGGGAACCTCGATTGACCACACCGTCTTGATCACTCAGCAGTATCTCTAACCTGCAGGGCATCTACAAAATCGGTATAAACCGTTAGATAACATTCTAGATATCAGAGGGAGAATAAAGGCACACACATACATAAGAAGGTAAACACGTAGCATGCTCTCACACAACCGGTTATTATCTTTCATTAAGTTATCCATTACTAATTCAACTTCTTTTGCCACACGAGAATCTCCCGAAACTCGCCTCCTCTTCCATCTGCCAATAGGAATAGATTAGTATTTTTAGTTACTTGAGGGCCTGGGTTGCTATAACACTTCCCATTCTCCTGTAGACCTGAACAAGTGGTCACCACCTAGTTATAATACACTTGGGACAATTACGGGTATAAGCTCAATCCTAGTCCGGTTTTTCCATTATAACGATAGAGCAACAAGCACCATCAATACGGTCAAACCAGTATACGGAACGCAGCTATGTAAGTCCAAGGGACTTACATCACTCGAAGGTAACTCAAGAATCCGCTAACTGCTCAGCTTCCCGAAGGAAAGGATAGATGTTTGCTCAGACAAGGCATCGGGAATCAAAAATTGAATGAATTCTAGAAGTCTACATACTTCTAGTCTCAATGATCTATAATAGATCTACTACATCATGCTAGAAGTTCCATACTTCTAGTCTCAATGATCGCTAACTGATCTCAACATCCTAGGAGAAGGATTCCTAGTCTCAAGGCTTGCAAGGAATGCCATCAATAACATAGCTCAAGGACGTAACCAACTCATGGGGATCAACAAGCCACTAACTGGCATTTACACTAATCATCTAGGTCCAGTCTAGCATGATCTAGCATAAGGAAAGGGCAAAGGAAGCAAGGAAGGAAGCACCTCACCAAAGACGGGAGTCACTGCAAAAGAATCGCGGGGGCGGAAGACAGAGGCGCGGGGGCAGCGGAACTTGCAGCCGCATGGGACAGATCTTTCCAGGCACGGGGGTGGTTCAGCGACAAAGGCCGTGTCTTCTCCTTTGACAACAAGAACTCGGCCAGGGATCAAAGCTCGATTCTTTCAATCCACGCACGTCAACACTCAACTGAAGATTCTGGACACATAACTGATCATCAACGAAGGCTAAACAAGAATCAAGACTCAAAGAAGAAGAAGAAGAAGAAGAAGAAGAAGAAGAAAAGAAGAAGAAAAAAGCATGCAGCAGGCTCAAGAGTGTAAGGAAGATCAAAGGGAATGAAGAGTTACACTTCTGCAGAAGATCACAAGGGAAAGGCTGCAGCTTGCTCGTGGTTGAAGAAACATAAGCAAGAAACTAAAAAAGGAAGAGAAGGCGGAAATTTATATGAAACGGTTGGGAAAGAACCAAGGAAGGTTAGATTTAGGGTTAGAAGATAGAAGAAAAGTCGACCCATAAGATAGAAAATCAGTTCTTCTAAGAAAGGAAAAAAGATCAAAACAAAAAAGGAAAGTTGACCTGCGATCTGGAGTCAGCCGCGGGGGCAGAGTGACCCGGCTGCGACCGCGGCTGGCCGAGGGGCGGCCACTGTCACCGCGGGGATGGTGGCAGCCCAAAACCAGTTGATAATCTGTTTGTAAAGGTCAATCTATCATCATCTAAACCACAACTTTCAACCAATCACCCTAGAATCGCAAGCATTTTTGCCAACAATCATCATATTCAAATCAAGATATAAATACATAATCAAGAACTGAATGCAATCAATAAAACCGAAAGAAACACAAGAATTGCTAAGCAAGGCGTTCTCAAATAACATAAACTTAATCAAAATCAATAACAAGTTTCGTTCTTGTGTTCCAAAGAAAAGAAAATCAAAATCTAGAATAATCTCACAAATATCTCAATGTATCTCTCAATCTCGAATGCTAAAGTAGTACGGGTTGTCAATTCGTTTCCAAGTTGCGAATCCAAAGCTTCCTTACAGCAATGTGTCTCTAATCTCCAGTAGTTGATGTGTGTTTTTCATCCTTGCAACCCTCTATCTTATATAATGAAGTGAGGGTTTGAAAGATTGCATTTGGGCTGAAATGTCAAAACAACGGCAAGGCCCGAAGAAAATCTCGGCCGAGATTTAATGTCCTTGTCCGAGATTTCTTCTTTGAGGCGTGTGATCTTTTTGATCGTCCGCATATCTTCAAAAACTTGACTTCATCCTTCTTTTTAAGTCCTAAATGCTTCCTACATACTCCACCTTGATCCATTATCCATGAATACTCCATTTCCGCTCCAATTTGCGCCAAATCACGTACAATTGTAACAAAGCTTGTGTAGATCTCGCTTCTAACATAATAGATGATTATGAACCATATTTGCCACGAATGTATGTGTATGTACGCAAAAGAAAGGGAAAACTAGCTATATATACATCTATACTAAGGTCATATTTGATGTCATCAGTTACTAACCCAATTGACGGTCTGAAAGAAGATAGGGCTCCTGACGATATGAGGAATAAGAGCATGAGAATAAACTCCATGTTCAGTGGCTCGCAGTGGTCGTCGTTCCGATAACGGTAAATTGAGGTTTAACTAAAAAGATAATAAAGATAAAATAATTTTTTACCAAGATGAAGAGAACAAGGTAAAGGACTCATTTGTACAATCGGATCTAAAAATGGGTTAAAGACGAAGGATTTGTGAGAGATTGAAGATGGAGGATACGTCGTGTTTACTCTCGAATTTCCTCTTTGTAAATTGTAATTGGAATTGAAGAAGAAGATAAGAGTCTAGAACCTTCCTCTATAAGTTCGTATTAAATATAATAAATATTTTTTTTTGATAATGGCAAGCGGTTAGGGTGGACTATGGTCTAGAGGTAGTCCATCCTAAACCATCCTTGTGGATGAGAACACAATGTTCACAATCGTCAGAAAAGTTGGTGTTGGGTGTCGAAATTTTCAAATGGGTTAATCGGTCAGCAACACAGTTTACTTCTCTGAAACCATGTATAATCTAGACTTCAATAAAGAACCCGAGGTCAAGTTTGGAGTCAGAAATAATCATCTTGATCTCCCAGGGACAGCTCCAACAACCTTGGAGTGCCTTGATAACATATAGGTTGTCCCCTTCGATTTCGATCTTTTCAATTTTTAGTCTGATTGCCTCATGATGACCTGCTTTTAGGGCAAAAGCTTCAGCCTTTAAGACCGAGTTGAAGTTATTCTTTCTTGCATCAAGGCGTACGATTTTTCCATTGTGGTCTCGAATCACATACCTAATAGAAGTACTTCCAGAATCTAATTTAGATCCGTCAAATTTTAATATATGAAAGCCCGGTTTTGGTTTGTGTGGGTTGAGTTTTAAGGGTGATATTGTTAAGATATGATTGTTGGTAAAATCGATGGCAAAAATATTTGTAAAAGTTTAAAAACTATTTTTGAAAAAAAAAAATTTTGTAAATGTTTTTTAAAAAAATTTAGAAATCACTTTCCAACTTATATTAACATTTAGAAATCACTTTTTAAAATAATTTTTTTTGACTTCGAGAAACTCTACTTTGACATGTGGCAAAAGAGGCTCCTGCTTTAATAGATATAAGATATTATGTTTTTTTTCTTGTGTTGAGATTTACATTCTTTTGTTGTTAAATGTCAAAGTCATCTTCATTAAGGGTGTTTCATTTTCACTTATGGATTTTATCCTTGATAAAGCCGGTAATCTTGTTAAAAGACTCAATTGGTTCATTACCAAAGATGATTTTATTCTAAAGTGCCAAATAATCCACCAAATGGTTGCGATACAAGCAAATTTATTCATTCCTAGTTTATTTTTTTAAGTTCGTTTAAAATTTTATGGTTTATTCTATTGTTATAATATATTTTATCTATTTCATTTAAAATTGTTTTTTCGATTTTTCCAATGAGTTATTTGCTAAAAGGACATTCAAGGAACAAGTTGACCAAATCCTCGAGGTGGTGGTTTCAAAATTCGCAATGTCTTGTAACTACTATTCTTCTTTCGTCCAACTTTGGTTTTGTTGGAATTCCATTATGTGATAATTTCCATAAAAAGTTTTTAATTTTTGGTTGGGTTTCAAGTTTCCAAATCCAGTCACAAACGTTGGTTTGTGAAAAGCAAGTTTGTGTCTCAATCATTTTGAAAGCAGATTTAGTAGAGAACCAACCATTATTGCTACCATTCCAATAAAGTCTATATTGGATTTTATTGTTTGGAATAATTGTTTTCTTAATTTTATCTTTCCCCTAATATCTTGGTATAAAAAGTGTTGTAGTTCATTATCAATTTTGTTGACATCCCAAAGTCCCATGTTATTGATAATATGACTCACTCTTGTGTTTGTATCAATAAGATTAGTATTGTTTGCAATTTTAATTAGCAGGGAAGTTGTTACCCACAATTCATGCCATAAATTTATAGTTTCACCATAACCAACCAGTCAGATAAGTCCGTTCTTGAATTCACTTTTGGTTTGATGAGGTTATTCCATTGCCACGATGTTATGCCTTTCTTTTAGTAATGAATGATATTTGTATTTTTAAGGTACTTTTCATTGATGATCCTTATCCAGATGTTATTTGGTTCGGCTAGGATTTTTCACAAGAGTTTCATTTGTAGTGATTTGTTGGTGATATGGGCTCTACTCGGCCCTAATCCACCATTTTCCTTGGATTTACAAATTACATCTCATCCAACAATAGGCATGTGTTGATCCCCATTATTCCAGAAAATTTTTTTGTATGTCTTGTCAAGTTCCTTTAGGTTATAATTTGGTAGCATAAAGCTTTCCATAGCAAAGGTTCAGTTGATTGCAAGATTGTGTTTGATAAGAGTCCTTCTACCCTCTTGCGAGAGAGAGTTAGATTTCCATTTAGATAACTCTTGTTTAGTTTTAAGATTGATTTCCACAAATGTTTCATTTGTCACTCTTCCATTGATAATGGGACACCCCAAATATTTGTCAAGAGAGTTAGTGTGGTTCATAGCTAGAATATTTTTTAATTGTATGATGTTGTTTTCGGTGGTATTTTTGTTCTTTGAAAAGCACATTTTTGATGGTTGATTTTTTGTCCCAAAATGGAGCAGTACATATCCAAAATTTGTTTTACTCCTTGGCATGAAGCCATGTTTGCCTTGGCAAAAATGTTCATCAGCAAAGGAAAGGAATGGGATTGGAGTTCATTGTCTACAAACAAAGAATCCAATTTGGTTATCATAATTGTTCCAATCTTCTTGTAGCATTTGTGTAAGAATTTCAGCCCCTAGAATGAATAGGTATGACGATAAGGGGTCACCTTGTCTAAGTCCTTTTTCAGGGAAGAATTGCTCAGTAGGTCCATTGTTGACAAGGACCGATAAAGAAACGGTAGTAAACATTCCTTAATCCATCCCACAAATTTATTGCAGAAGTCGAATTTTTCTAATATACTGAAAAATTAATTCCAATCAACTTGTCCATAAGTATTTTCCATGTCAAGTTTTATAGCCAACCATCTTCCTTATCTTTTTTTTAATCTAAAAGAATGGAAGATCTCATGGGCAATGAGTATGTTGTCATGGAATCATCGGTTTACGACAAAAGCGCCTTGTAGCGGGTGAATTAATGATGCGGGGAAGCCCGCTATAGTTCGATCTAGTCGACAGAAAACAAGATAAGACACGAGAAGGGCCGGAAGCAATCTGCAGCGCCGTTGTTGGATGAGGAACGGCCAGAAACTCGAAGCAAAACAACACAAACAGCGACTGAAAACAAGACAAGGAGAGATGGAGATAAACCCGAAACAAACAACGGCGAAGACCCTTGATCTCGGGATCAAGAACCAACCCAATGATGATCCAAACCTAGCCCTTTACAACTCCACACAAGCAGTCAATGAAGTGCCTGCCGCAAGTGTCACGGGCCGAGTTATTCCCCAACTCAGACCGCACGGCTCTTAGCTATAATGTCGCCCCCAACAAGCTAAGATCAGCCTTACTCCTCGACACTCCTTGACAATGAGTGGTTTGTCTGGATGGCTAAGTGAACTCGGAGAGTTGTCGGCAAACCTTGTCTTTATATTACTTCAAAGAGAGCTTTACAAATGAGAGCTTTTTACAAGAGAACTTTTGGATTGGATTGTGGTGGTTGATGGAAATGAGGGGTGATCTCCCCTATTTATATCCTTGGTCACCTCCTCTCTGGGAAGGTTCTGGAACCTAACTCTCCTAGGTCATTCCGGATCCTTCCTACCTTGACCTTATCCTAACGACCCTAGAACTTTTCTTAACACTCTAGCTAAGTCTTCAAGGATCCTTCGAGTTCTAGAAGTCTCCGCTTTCTTACGGTGCCTTTCGGGTCTCTTCTAGATCCTTACGGATCCTTCCGGATGCTTCCTCCATCTTCCGAAATATTCCTCTTCCTTCCTGAATATTCTTTCACCTTCCGGAATGTTCCGTCGTGTTTCGGATTCCTCTTGAGCATTCCGGATCCTCCTTGACCGTCTCGGATCTTTCCGGAATACTCCATGTCCTTTTGGTGTGCCATCTTGACAAGGTTTTTGTCTAGCCTCCCGCTTGACCTTCTTCCCATACCATTGTCGCTTGGCCTTGTCAAATGGCGTCTTGATGACGTCTTCCAGCAAGTCGGCTTGTCTTGCCGGTCTTGGCATCGTCACGGAAGAGTGGTCCGTGACATTCTCCCCCATTTGTTTTCGCAATGTCCCCATTGCGAGTCCGTTCTTAAGGTTTTCCTTGACCTTGTCAACCCCTTTCTCCAAAGAGGTTTTGTCTTCCAAATTCAAGCATTGCGTCTCCTCCCGCAATGTGCCCGCTTCATCTCCCGAAGGATCTTGTTGCGTCTCCTCCCGCAACATGCCATCTTCTTCTTCTAAAGGCTCCCGTATTGTCTCCTCCCATAACGGGCTAGCCTTGTCTTCTTCGGTGTCCCCGGGCGGCTTGCCGTCCTCACATGCCTCAGGTGCTCTATAGACTCCTTCTCCTCTGGTCTAGCAACATTGCATGTCCTCACGGCCCTGAGCCTTAATACCCGTTTACCCAGCTCCTCCTCGGGTGAGGACTCTTCCTTATTCGCTCTTTGTGGGCAATCCCGGTTTAGATGATCACCGTCACACTTGAGGCATTTGAATTACCTCACTTTTGGGGTGCTCTTCACCGTATCCCCGAGCCTAAGCGGGTCCCTCCTCCGCTCTTCTTTCTTTATTGAGACTATCGCGGCAAGCTTGTTCTTCGTCGGGCAGTTCCTTACGAGGTGCTCCTCTCCACACAAGTAGCAACTCCAGCAGCGTCTTTCCTTTGCCTCGGCCTTGTCCATGTTGAGCATTGCCCTTCGTTCCGATGGACACTCGTCGTCTCGTTGGAACTTCCTCCTTTCCAAGGAACTCTCGTCCGTGCGAGACCGACTTACTTCTCCTGTCCATGGGCCGCTCATCATCGCTCCCGATGACTCACCATCTTTATCCGCTCCCCCACTTTTACCCTTGCTCCTCCAAGGATTACTTCGTTCCACGCTCTTGAATTCGAACAAGGAGTCCGCTACCTCCATGGCTTCAGTGAGGGTTTGGACGTTCCGACGTTACAAATCCTGCTTTGTTCGTGTCTTGAGGCCGTCTAGGAAGGCAAAGAGGGTCTCTTCTTTTCCCATGTTGGAGATGTGAAGCATAATCTCCGAGAATTCCTTCACACACTCATGCACGGTCCCATGTTGCGTGAGCCGACGAAGCTTTCCCCGTGCTTCATCATTGGCGTAGGTTGGGTAGAACTGCTTCTTCAGTTCCTCCACGAATATAACACCACGAATCCGCGGGACTCGGAGTGTCACCTTGGGCTAGGATCTCACAATAGATCCTGACCCTAGCATGACAACAAGTTCACTGGATCTTACAACAAGGCAAAGAAAGATTAAAACCAAATACAGAAAGCTGTATAAGATACATCAAAAGGTTTTACAACATCAAGCCGAGTACAAAAACAACATCCACAACATTAGATACAAAATATCCCATATCCTACGCAACTCTAATGTACAGAAGTCCTCGGCTGGTCACCCCATCTGGCTCACTCTGCAGTCTTCCTAACCTGCAGATCATCTACAATACGGTATACACCGTTAGCTACAGTAATGAATAAGAATGAAGGTAATAGCACAAACACATAACCACACATCACACATAAAATGCCACACACACATTCATTTATTATCTTCAATTACGTTATTCCATTACTAATTCAACTTATTTTGTAACACGAGAAGCCTAAAGAACCTCATCCCTTCCACCGTAACGCAGGGGCTTTGCATGGGGGTGATCGTCCCTCGTCCCCCTGTGAGATCAGCTTCCGGGCACCTTCTCTTACCCTCGAGCGGAGGCAAGCGGTCACGCCCCGTTATAATACACTTGCGCCATTTAATGTAATAAATGGTCATCCTAGTCCGGTGTAGGTGATATATGCACAACCATATGAACACACACAACCATTACAATCACACAAATCCACAACTGAACGCTAAGTAAGTCCTATGGACTTACCTGTAATACTCGTAACCTGTACCACGTCACAGATTCCCCTTGGGGAAGTTATAAACGTCTGCAATAGCAAGGCACACACAACATCTCATACTACAATGGTTAGGAGACTCGTCTCCATAACCACAATGAACCTATGACTCCAAACTAAACGTCGAGATCATATCGCGCTCACAAATGCCTAAGGCATATCCTCAACATAAAAATAACTGCCTAAGGCACATATCCATCATACAACTCATCATACACATCCTAAACATAGTAGCCTAGCCATCAATTAAAGCCAAGGCCAAAGGAAATGGAAGAAGGAATCATACCAACAAGGTATGCCCTGGACGTACCAGCGGAAACAAGAGACGCAAGGGCCGAACCAGCGAGGCGCAGGGGCGGATGGCTCAGGGCGCAGGGGCGGCTCATAGTGAGGCTCAAGGGCGGCTCAAGACAGGCGCGGGGGGGGGGGGGGCTGTTTGTGCAGAAGGTTGGCCTCGACTTCTCTTCAATCCTTTTCTCGACTCTCTTCACTTCTTCACCATACAACAACATACCTCATACATATACACACATGTATGAACATCAGAATGTCTAGGAAAGATCCACACAAGCTCATGCTTGTGAATCCTAGATAGAGAAGAGGGAGAGAAGCAAGAAAAGAAGAAAGAAAGAAAGAAAGGAAAGAAGGAGAGTTGGCTTACCACAACCAGAACCCTAAGCAGCAAAGGAGAACCACACTATCATCATCCTACAACCCCTCAACACATCAGCAACATAACCCAACATCATCCTCATGATCATCCAAGGTCAATTCCACAACCAACTCTCAAAACTCACACACAAGATCAAAGGGAGAAGGAGAGAAGAAGATGAACGTAAGGAGGAAGGAGCTGGGAAGAGATGAAGAAACCCCTCACAAGAAGCAATGGATGGCTTATATGGGAAGCCAACCGTAAAGAAAGGGTCAAAGGTCAACGAAAGCGGTTGCAGCCACACAGAGCCGCAAGGGAGGACCCTGTGAGGCGCAGGGGCGGCTAGCCGCAAGGGCGACTGTCTAGGTCAGCTAAAGGCTCAGCAAGGCTCCAATGTTACTAGGACTAAGGCTCTTACAATGAATTCCCTCCAATTTGCGGTAGGGGTACCACCGGTCCTATCCCAAGTCCAACGCCTCCACCATAGCAAGGCAACATCACTAAGATATAGGGTGCGGTACTTACCTTGCGTCCGTCTTTCGTGATTCCCACAACACGGAAGTATTGCTCCATGCCCCATTGGAAGTTCTCTACGCCCTTAGCTGACCGTTCTCCCTTGAACTCCTTCGGCTTTGGTGCTTCCATCTTGTGCGCGGGCGCCATTACTAACATGCCCGTCCCAGCGGCGGCCTTACATGTCTTCAACTCCTTCATTAGAGCCTCTATCTCCGCGCTCATTGCCATCACCATTGCTTCTAGTTAACCATTCGACTTAGATAGGATCCCATGTTACTCGTTCAAGGCTCCTTGAAAGTTGTCCTTGAGGCCGTCTACTTCTTCTCGAAGGTCGTCCACCCGACCATTGACATCCTCAATGGCGTCTACCATCTCGTAAGTCTTACGCTCTGCCTTCTCTAAGCGGGCCTCCATACTTGTTGCCATGTCCCTTGAAAGTTCCCTTGGGGTCTTCTTGCCCTTCTTACCCTCATCACCAACTCTGGGCACAACTCCGCTAGCCATCGTGTCTTCCCTCGGACCTTAACGTGCTCTCTGTCCCTGCCTACTTACCAACCTTCCTTGCAAATGCTTGGTGGTCCACGAAGAGATCCTCCTCGATCCGTGCCCCTGCCTATTTTCCTCTCTTGGTTGTAAGCGCTTCGCGGCCGAATAGAGTGATCGTTTGAACCTTGGCTTTGATACCACTTGTCACGGGCCGAGTTATTCCCCAACTCCGACCGCGCGGCTCTTAGCTATAATGTCGCCCCCCACAAGTTAAGATCAGCCATACTCCTCGACGCTCCTTGACAATGAGCGGTTTGTCTAGATGGATAAGTGAACTCGGAGAGTTTTTGGCAAACCTAGACTTTATATTAATTCAAAGAGAGCTTTACGATATAGATTTTTTTACAACAGAGCTTTTGGATTGGATTGTGGTGGTTGCTGAAAATGAGGGGTGATCTCCCATATTTTGGTCGTGGTCACCTCATGTTTGGGAAGGTTCCGAAACCTAACTCTCCTAGGTCATTTAGGATCCTTCCTACCTTGATCTTAACCAAACGACGCTAGAACTTTCCTTAACCCTCTAATTAAGTTTGCAAGGTTCCTTCCAGTTCTACAAGTCTCTGCTTTCTTCCGGGGAGATCCTCCTCCATCCGGATCGTCCCACCGACTTGTACACAAGTCTAGCGACTTCCTCCGGTTTCTAGACTTGTCTTGATCCTTCCGGATCCTTCCAGATTCTTCCTCCATGTTCCTAAATATTCCTCCTCCTTTTGGAATATTCTATCACCTTCCGGAATGTTCCATCGTGTTCCAGATTCTTCTTGAGCATTCCAGATCCTCCTTGACCGTCTCGGATCTTTCCGGAATACTCCATGTCTTTTTGGTGTGCCATCTTGACAAGGTTTTTGTCTAGCCTCCCGCTTGACCTTCTTCGTTATTCCCATGCCATTGTCGCTTGCCCTTGTCAAATGGCGTCTTGATGACGTCTTCCGGCAAGTCGTCTTGTCTTGCTAGTCTTGGCATTGTCACGGAAGAGCGGTCCATGACAGAAGCATAGAGAGGATGCTTATGGAATCTCGAGAGCACCAACAACCCGAAGAAGATTGACACACGTAAAACAACTAAGCCAAACTGATCACAACAGTCTTCAACCAAAACTCACCTTTGAATGAAGACAGAAATCTGAAAAGTACGTGTTTTTCACAACAAAATGCCCACCCTAAAATGGAAACCTAAAAGCTTTGAAATAGGTTCAGTTGAAGACTAAAATAAACAATTAATAATCTAGAAATTAGGCCAATGGGCTATAAAACACAAAAGCCTTAGAAAGCTAAGTTCTTCAAAGAGAGGCACGGCCGTTGTCGCTAGCCAACATCGCCGGGCGCAAAGAAGGAAGCGGCGTCAACCTGGTCATGTGTTGCATCGTTGGGTTGGACATGTGTTGTGGCGTCGTCGGTTCCTTGCATTCCTAGGCGTCATCTTTCATTGCGAGCACTTGTTGCAAACAAGATCAACATGCTCTTTGTATCCCGCTCAATCCTCCGGGACGTTGTGACTGCTCCCTCATACTCCGGAAAAGCTAGATCGGATGGTCCCTCATCATTATCCCCCTCTTGGGAAGGATTTGTCCATGAATTCTCAAGCTCTTCATCCATAGGCGGGTACGGTTGAGGTGCCGAACATTGAATGTCAGACTGACTCCGAAGTCTTCAGGAAGATCCAACGCATAGGCGTTGCTCCGGCCTTGTGAAGCACCTTGAAAGGCCTAGTTCCTTGAGGAGATAGCTTTGACTTTCGCAGCACTTGGAAACGCTCCTTCCTTAGGTGAAGCCATACGAGATCTCCGGGCTCGAACATCACCTTCTTGCGGCCCTTATTGGCTCGAGCTGCATTGCAGCGTGCCTTCTCCTCCAGCTGCAGCCGTGTTTGCTCATGTAAACTCCTAATGTACTCCACCTGTTTACCTGCATTAAAATCTACTCGCTCCTTTGAAGGCAATGGCATAAGATCAAAAGGGGTTAAGGGGTTTAAACCATACACACATTTAAAAGGGGTTGTGTTGGTGGAGGATTGGATGGTCTGGTTATAAGCAAACTCAACATGTGGCAAAACATCCTCCCACTCCTTCAAATTGTTCTTAATAACAACCCTTAAAAGTGTTCGTAAAGTCCTATTAGTTACATCGTTTTGGCCATCGGTGTGCGGATGGCTAGCGGTAGAGAACAACATCTTAGTACCTAGCTTTCTCCACAAAGTTTTCCAAAAGTAACTAAGGAACTTTACATCCCAATCACTAACAATGATCCTTGGAACCCCATGTAGCCTAACTACTTCTCTAAAGAAGAGGTTTGCAACATTAGTGGCATCATATGTTTTGTAACAAGCAATGAAATGTGCCATCTTAGAGAACCTATCAACCACAAAAAAATAGAGTCCCTCCCCCTCTTAGTCCTAGGTAACCCCACAATAAAGTTCATGCTAATGTTCTCCTAAGTTGTAGTGGGAATGGGTAACGGGGTATACAAACCATGGGGCATGACCTTAGACATAGCTTTCAAACACTCTAAACACCTCTTCACAAAGTGCTCAACATCCCTAAGCATGTGTGGCCAATAAAAATGAGTATGCAGCATATGATATGTCTTATCCCTACCAAAGTGATCCATTAAACCTACCCTATGGGATTCCTCCACAAGTAAAATTCTTAGAGAACACTTCGGAATGCACACCTTATCAACACCAAAGAATAAGCCATCAAACAAATAATACTTATCTACAACCCTGTTTTCCACACAAGTCTTATAAATCTCACCAAAAGCATCATCATTTTCATACAATTTCTTAAAGTAAACAAATCCAAGAACTTTAGCATCCAATGTGGTTAGCAAAACATGTCTCCTAGAAAGTGCATCAACTACCACATTATATTTCTCTTTCTTGTACATAATCACATAAGGAAATGTTTAAATGAATTCCATCCATCTACCATGCCTCCTATCAAGCTTAACTTGGCTCCTAAAGTGTTTTAATGATTCATGATCAGTATGCAAAATAAACTCTCTAGGCCAAAGACAATATTTCCAAGTCCGCAGCACTCTAAACAAAGCTTAAAGTTCCTTATTGTAAGTAGAATAGTTTAGAGTCGAACCTTTCAACTTTTCACTAAAGAAAGTGATGGGATTGCCCTCTTGCATAAGCACTCCTCCAATGTCTATTCCTAAAGCGTCATACTCCACCTTGAATGGCCTAGTGAAATCCGGGAGAACTACCAAAGGGGCATTAGTTAGCATCCATTTGAGCTTGTCAAAAGCTCTCTCTTGGGCCTCTCCCCACACAAACGGCGTGCTCTTTAAAAACTCCATCTTTATTATAATGTTTTACAGGTGTTGATGATGGAAGATTTAAACACAAATGTAGTAGTTTGATACACTAACAATGTATTGATTATATTCTCGAGATGCTTGGTTGGTTTGAATTTAGTACAGGACTTATCGAAGATTTCAAAGGCCTTGATATGGATTTGAAGGGCCATGAAATATTATTCAAGGACACAAGGAAGATTGTGTTATACAAAGGGACGATCTCAAAGGCCTTGAAGAAATATAGTTGCACAAAACAAGGATTCAAATTACAAAGAAGATTTTCAAGGAAAGATTTGCTCAACAGAAAGATTTCAGTGAAGATCTTTTTCAACCGAATATTAGAAGATCTTTTCAGAAGATTTTCTAAAACCGAAAATCATCAAGATTTCTCCTTGTTCGGTTCAACCGAAAACGAGACGATTAAGGAGCTGAGGAATCAACATGTTCTCAGGAGATGAAGATCTACAACGTCTACTTCATCTCAAAATAGGAAGCGATCTTCATGGAGAAGAAGATTCATCTTCAATGGGTCATCTTTCCAACTGCTAGAAGATCTTTCCATAGAAGAGTATAAATGAAGATGGTGATTGAAGAAGGAGGTACAACAACTTACACGGAAACATCTTTACGTCTTCAAGCAACACAAACATCTTCATTTGATTCATTGTTTTTTCTTTCTCTCTTTTTCTAAAAAGCTTTATCACTTTAGAGAGAGATAAAACGCAAGAGCTCCATTGGAAGATCTAAATAGTGTTATACTAGAGAATGTGTTACTCTGTGAAGTAACTAGGCTATTATAGGAAGGTGAAGAGTTGGAGCTAGATCGTAGCATTGGCTATAGTGAGAGAAGAAGGGCATTTCTTCTAGTTTGAATCTAGGACTCTTTGAAGCTGATAATAGATAGTTAGATCCTAAGGCTATACCTTGGAACGGAGAGTAGGCTATTTAGAGCCGAACTTCGTAAACATATCCTCGTGTCGATCTTTTACATTCCGCACTATATCTCGCTATTATGACTAACTTTGTTTTACAGGAGCACGAAGTCAAGGCTCTTGAATGTTGTTTCAAAGCCCTTGAAAGGAGTTTCAATGCCTTGAGATTGGGTTTGCGAAAAGTTCTCATACTATATTCTACTCCCCTTCTAGAGTATATTTTAACCTTTTTATTCACCTACAGGGGCTGCTATGGTGCTAAAATCTCTCAAAACATGCCAATAGAAGCTAGCCAAACCATGGAAGCTACGCACATTACTAATAGACGTCGGGGTTGGCCATTCGTGGATCTCTTTAACCTTCTCTTCATCTACTCGTAGCCCTTAAGCACACAATACAAAGACAAGAAACATAACTTCATTGGAGTAGAAATCACATTTCTTAAGATTAGCATACAAATTTTCAAGTCTAAGAGTAGAAACAACGTGACATAGATGATCCGCATGCTCCTCCGCTAATCTACTATAGATGAGTATTTCGTCGAAGTAGACAATGACGAACTTCCCTATGAAATTCCTCAATACATGATTCATGAGGCGCATGAAAGTGCTTGGGGCATTAGTCAATCCGAATGGCATTACAAACCACTCATAGAGCCCAAACTTGGATTTAAACGCTGTTTGTCATTCGTCCTCTTCCTTCACTCGAATCTGATGATAGCCACTTGGAAGATCGATCTTGGAGAATGTAGTAGCCTCATGTAGCTCATCGAGCATGTCATCAAGGCGCGGGATGGGATGACGGTACTTGATGGTGATGTTATTGACGGCTCTACAATCAAAACACATCCGCCAGGTATTGTCCTTCTTGGGGACTAATAGGACCGGGACCGCCATAGGGTTAAGGCTCTCTCGGATGTACCCTTTGTCAAGGAGTTCTGGCACCTATGTTTGGATTTCTTGACACTCCTTCGGATTCATCTTATAAGATAACTGGTTTGGAAGAGTGACTTTAGGAATAAGGTCTATTTGATGCTCAATACCCCACAATGGTGGTAATCCGTGGGGTATTTCTTCCGAGAACACATCTGCAAGTTCATCCAAGATAGCCAAAATAATAGGAGGGAAATCAAATAGGGCCTCGTTACTTACCAAATTCAGCGTTTTGCATAACCCCATAAGAGTGACGTCGGAAGGAAGGTACCCGTCCACAAACTCCGCCTTGGTTGCAAGCATGGTCCTTGGGGTGGGTTTGGCCATTGCTGCAAGCGTCGTGGGTGCCGCCTTGGCGTCGCCTCCCTTGGCCGAGCTGGCCGATTCCTCCGGTTGGCCGCCACTGCTAGATTGGCCGTCATCACTCGTTTTCTTCTCAAAGGGCTTCGCAATCTGCATTGGAATCACAGGCTTGAGAGTAACACGTTTATCTTTAAAAGTAAAAGAATACTTGTTAGTAAAACCATCATGTAGCACTTTCCTATCATATTGCCAAGGACGACCTAACAAAATATGACAAGCTTGCATAGGAACCATATCACATAGAATAGTGTCTTCATAATGTCCTAAGGTGATGTTTACTTTAGCTTGCTTGTTCACTTTTAGCTCACCACAATCGTTTATCCAATGCAACTCTTTAGTTCTAGGGTGATAGAAAGTAGGCAATTTTAATTTAGAAATCATTTTCATACTAGCTATGTTGCAACAACTACTACCATTAATAATCACATTACAAAGCTTCCCTTTAACTAAGCATCTTGTATGAAACAAATTTTCCCGTTGGTTATCCTCACAAGGGGCAGGTTTTAAACGCAAAGTTCTTCTAGCTATCAAGGTTTCACCATGCTCAAACGCTATACCATCATCACCATCATCACCATCATCATCATCATCATCATCACCAAAAATAAGATTATCAACAACATTTTCATATTCATTATCCTCATTGTAGGATTCCGACTCATGTTGTCCTCGGTGATTGATTAAAAGGGTTTTTTTATTAGGGTATTCTCTCATCATGTGCCCCCTACCTTGACATTTAAAACATATCACATCTCTAGCTCTATAAGTAGGATTAGGAGCAAGGGGGTTAGAGCTACTTAGCTTGGATGACGAAGGAGCAGCCGGAGTCGCCTTGGGAGGGAACGTAGTGGTACCCGATACTGCGCCGCGCCTTGCAGCCGCGGATGACCCTTGCACTATAGCGGTCGTCTCCCTTACAGCGTAGATCTCCTTGCCGTAAGGCGGATTCCTTCACTTGTTGGTTGTGTTAAAGCATTGTAACCCGCTCCTTGGTACCTACTCTTCGACTTCATTTCCACTTTAATGGCTAAGTGTAATAATTCTGTCATATTGCCATATGGGAAACAAGTCCACTTCTTTAGCTAAAGAAGGAGTTAAGACTCGGAGATACCTTGCATTGTAGCTTCTTCATCCTCCGTCACATTGGCTCGGGCCATTGCAACTTGCATTGCATTGAAAGTCTCCTCGGCGCAAAAGTTGTCTTGTCTCAAGTTTTCAAGCCTTCTTCGGAGCTCTATAGGTAGTGGTGAGGAATGAACCTAGCTCGCATCAAGGACTTCATTTGCTCCCAAGTAGCTACAGGAGGATCAAGTGCAAGTCTCCTCTCTCGGACTAGTTTGTTCCACCAAATAAGAGCAAATTCATGGAACTCAAGGGCAGCTAGTTGCACCTTCTTATGCTCGGGGAAGTTATGGCATGAACAAATCTGCTCAATCTTTGTCTCCCACATCATGTAAGCATTGGGGTCAGATTTTCCATCAAAGACGGGGGTTTTCACCTTGGTTTGGCCAATCCCGTCTTGTTTTGGCTCCGGGTAACGCCTTTGGTTACCTTGTTGTGGTGGAGCCCATGCCTCTTCCATCATCGGCACCTCCTCTTCTTCATTGAACATGTTGACATTAATAGGAGGAACAACATTTCTATGCAAAGGAGAGTAAGGATTGGGCTCATAGCCATAGCGGTGGCCCGGTTGGGGTGGTGGAGCTGGCAGAGCAGGCCCTTGGACATGAGCTGCCGTGGCGGCCTCAAAAGCATCCCGTTGATCGGGCAAAGGCCTCCGTTGCTACTGTTGTGACATTTGCTTCAATGGTAACTATGTGTGCGGTCAAGGTAGCAATATTGTCCAATATGTGCTTCAATAAGTTGTAAGTGGTCGGGTCTATCGGCTCAGGGCTCTTCATGGCCTCGTTGTTATGTGAGTGTTCGCTCCAAAAGGTGTGTGCAAGCTTTAATATTTATACAAAGAATAATTGCAAATAGCGAACCCGCAGTGTACGGATCGATTGTAATAAAAGCAAGAATTTCAGGGTCAAATACAAGGACTATGGTGAGACAAAGATCGGTAATTCAGGTTGTCAATTAACAAACATGCAACAAGCAAAGCTACCAAAGATGATGTAATAACCAGGTAAAGAAAATGTGGATTTTAGAGATTAAAGCATCCAGTTGTGGTTCCGACTCAAGATCTCAAAAGATAACGTGGACAAAGCTGAGGTTTGCAAAGGGAATGTGTTTCTAAGATGGGAACAAATCACCGGGTAAGTCTCACTACTCACTATCCCAAACCAAAGATCCTCTCACCGGGTAAGTCTTAATGTACTAAGGCAAGGAACTATAACCTCAAACCAACACACCACCCAAGAGGATAGAACTAAGCTTTACCGGGTAAGTCTCAAGCTAACTCTCAAAGATGGGATGAAGGCACACTCAAACCCAAAAAAGGATAAACCTTGATTACCTACACTCATGATCTTGGATATACAAACAAAGGAATCACCGGGTAAGTCTCATCCTAGGCTTGTGTTGAACCAGGAAAGATATAACAAGGATAGGATTTGGCAAACAGAAACCTCAACTCAGATAAGGATCAGAAAAGGTCTCGCCTAGCTCAACTTATGTACCATCTTGGTCGAATGTTCCATAGCTGACCGAGGTGTTCATCGGTTATGGTAAAGGCTTGAGCTTTCAGGGTCCACTAGGGTAAAGGATCATTCTATCATCGTCTTTCGCACAACTTTCAGCCAATCACCCTAGAATCGCATAAAGAACTTATCCAACAATCATCATGATAACAATAATCAAATATATGAGAAAGGAATCAATATTCAAACAAGAAAACCTTAACACAAAGGTCTCAATAACTAAATCAAACAAACAAACAAACAAGCGTTCCTTAATCACAAATTAGAAAAGACAACTATCAAACCAAACTAAGAAAATCTTACAAATTTCCTTCAAAGACAACTTCAACTAGATTTCTTCCTTCCTTGATCTTCAACCTTCAAAACTTCCTTCAAAATTCGTCAAAGAATTGGTGATCCGAAGATCTGAGATTTTATGATCCGAAGATCTGAGATTTCGTGATCCGAAGATGGCTGAATTCTAGAAAATCAGCCCATATATATAAGAGAATTATCTTTCAAAGATAAAATATTTTAAAAAGATAATTTCCTTCCTTAAGATATCTTGCAATCTTCTTTGCTTCCAAAATATATCATCCAAAAGATATTCTTCCTTCCAGAAATCCATCCAAAAATATGTGATATTCACTTTCCAAAAATAGAAGATCTCAGCCAAAAATAAATATCTTATGTCCCATCATCAATTCGCCTCGGTCTGGACGCTCCTAAAGATCACCTCGGTCAAGATGGTAGTGTAGCTGACCGAGGTGAGTCTCAATTGAGAGTGAAATTCTCTAATCTGGTCCAAAATCAATCTTCTAAATCATTTGCATCCTTCCTTAGCTCTTCTTATAACTCCTCAATACTTCAGAATGTAGCTCCAATGACTCCTTAGCTTCCTTAGCTCCATTTCGGTCTAAAATGTGCCATTTTCCCTACAATTACAACGAAACTAGGTGTAAACCTCGATTCCCGCAAAGGTAGACAAAAAAACAATATAATCAAAGAATATACATTTATACATGCATATTTATGAAGATAAAACGTCCAAACCAATCCCAAAATATAGACTATATGTAATACATGCTATCAAAATACCCCATACTTGTCCCTTGCTTGTCCCCAAGCAAAGATAGAATGGATTATAAGTCATCAAAAAGATCAATAAAAAACATTTCAAAACCTTCTGATGGTGTGCTCCACTCATAGATCACCCTAAGAGAATTCTTCATGGCAAATAAAATCAAGACATGATCAAAACATTTTATAAATATAAGAAAGATGTTCATCTTTGCATAAAATCATAGAATGCATAATAAATCATATTTATCGAAATCAATCATGTATAATCCAGTTTATACCACCAAGTCAATCAACAAGCTCGAGGTCTCAAGGGCTTCCCAAAAGAGGTCAAGCAAACGTGTCAGGGTGGAATGTATATAGGGTAATGTGGTGCTAGAATCCGGGAATAGGATCTTACTTCACTTTCTTTGAATCTCAACATCTTCCACCAATAAGCTTGCTTATTTTTACTTTCCTTTACTTTTTGGGATGCATGGACAGAGGTGCACAATAACCAAAACCTAGGAGATCATCAATCATCAATTTCTCGAGATGCCCAAACCCTTGATACACATACACCCGACTATGTGAATGGTGCCGAGTTACTCATCATCAAGATCAACGTCCCCAAACCTAATTTGTTTCTTTCTAACACTTTCAGCCAAGATCTCAACTTCACTTCACTTGCTTTTCGTCACTTGCATCCAAATTCCCGGATAGGTAAAGGGAGGCAAATATGTATATGAGGGGCTAAAGCATGGTCAAGAAGAAGAAGAGAAGATAATAAATTGCCTTACTCTTCCCAGGAAGAATGTGATAGAACCCATCATGTGGTGTGATAGGTGATGGAATCACTATCATTTAGGGTAGTTTTTAAAGTCTTTTTATTGCATTAGTGTCGGTTTATGCTACTAACTCCTTGGTCCAGAAGAAGAAGATCAAAAGAAGCTAAAGGAGTTATAAGCACTTAGGAGTGAAGATCGATCACGAAGCAAAGCTTCTGTTGCCTCACCGCCCCAGCGGATCGTTGCAGCCGCCCCTACGGGTGGCGCCTTACATCGGAGCGCTCCCTGCGCCTTCACCAGCGCCAATCATGAAGCGTGTCACCGCCCCTGCATCACTCCTTGGCGCCCCTGCGGTGACCTGCCCTGAAGAAATGAAGACCAGCTCCCCTACGTCTCTCACTATGCCCCTGCCTGCGCCTCAACATGGGATTTGGAGGACGAAGAGGTTGTGTCACCATCCCTGTGCTGACACAGGCACGCCCCGGCGGCTTGACATCAGAAACGTCAGGAAGGCGAAAGGTCAGACGTTGAAGTGCATTGGAGATCCGCCCCAGCAGAATTGTGTAGCCGCCCCAGCGGCTTTGAAGAAGATCAACCTATTCTGCCTAAACCGCCCCTGCGGTTCCTGAAGGCCGCCCCTGCG
Source organism: Fagopyrum homotropicum (assembly GCA_033239125.1). Taxonomy (NCBI): domain Eukaryota; kingdom Viridiplantae; phylum Streptophyta; class Magnoliopsida; order Caryophyllales; family Polygonaceae; genus Fagopyrum; species Fagopyrum homotropicum. The sequence continues at coordinate 89,492,805 of BSWB01000006.1, forward strand.
GTTTAACGTTAGAAGCTTTACTCCGGCTGTTTACACCATCTTTATGGCATTAAAGGTGGCTGTTTTGGGCCGGCCATTTACTCAAATTCAGTGTCTTTTGTAGTATAAATAGTCCTTGGTTGATTGCCAGAATCATCCATCTTATCATCTTGTTAGTCAACAAATTATCCACTTAGATTATCTTGCTTCCTTGTAATGAGTTGCTAACTCCCTTGCTACATTCGGTTGGTTTGAAGCTGCTTTGTTGCTTTGGTTGTAAGTACTTTATAATATAAGTTTTCATTCAATAATACTTTGTGTTTCCTTGATCTCCATTGTCTAAATTGCATGTTTACTATTGCTTGAGATTGATCACCTTAGGTTCTAAAGTGCATGTAAACAACTAGGATTGATAGGTTCCGGGTTCGGGTCTTTAATCTAGTAGCAACTTTAAGTAATAACGGGTTGTGATTACTTAAGGAAAAGGAACACAAATATAAAGATAAGTTTAACGGTTTTAATCTTCTCTTTATATCCCTTTGTCTTTGTTTGAAAGCTAACTGGTTATTTGTTCTTGTAGGTTTACGGAACTTTAACCTGTTAAGTTGTGTTGATGCCGGTTGACTCAACACATATATATAATCGAGACGGGAGATTACTTGAAAACTTATAAAAAGGAACTCACCAAAGTAGCAAGTGCATGCTTAGAATCAACCTAGTGTAGATTCACCATCATTGTCTTACTTGTCGCATTAATCGTTTTCATAAGTTTTTGTGCATCAATTCAACCAACCCCCCCCCCTTTGTGTTACTTGTCACTATAATCGATAATTGCATCTAAAACACCTTAACTCTCTTGGGTTCGACCCTTACTTAATCACTATACTTGTTCTTAGTGCTATGTCGGGATTTACTTTTGATTGGGTATTAACAACCATAGAAATACAATCGGTCAAATTTGGGCGCCGTTGCCGGGGAGTTTTAGTGTTTTATTGTTATTATTGATTATTGGTTTGAACCATTTTTTATGGTTCGAACCCGTGCTACTAATTCCGGCTTTGCTTCTTTTGATTCAGAAATTGAGAGGACGCACATCCGGCAACAAAGACAACAACAACTTCAACAAGAGATGGCTGACCGTACTCTTCGTCAACTTACGCAGCCCACCTTGGCTCAAAACCCTCTTGCGGTCACTATACCGGCACTAGGGGAAGGAGTCAACTTTGAGCTCAAGCCGGGCCTCATTCACTTGCTCCCATCCTTCCATGGGCTAAGTGGTGAAGACCCCATCAAGCACCTTAGGAAGTTCCATACCGTTTGTATGAGCATGAAGCCGGCCAACATTACTGAAGAACAAATCAAGATGAGGGCATTCGGCTTCACACTCAAAGATTCGGCGGATGATTGGTATTACCACCTTCCATCCGGGAGTATCGACACTTGGGAGAACCTTCACAAAGCGTTGTTAAAGAAATACTTTCCAGCTAAGAAGGCCAATAGCTTGAAGAAAGCTATAAGCAATATCGAGCAAGAGGCAACCGAAACTCTCTACGAGCACTTCGAAAGGTTTGCACGCCTCCGATCCAGCTGTCCTTTTTACGGATATTCAACGCAAGATCTAGTCTTATACTTGTACTATTGATTGCTAGACAATGAAAGGAGGATCGTTGATGCGGCTTGCGGAGGTAATATTCTTAACTCTACTCCTGACCTTGCTTTGAAAAAGATACAGGAACTAGCGGAAGGAACTCGGAACTTTGGAAGGACCCCGGCTAAGAAAGGAGTTCATGCTGTGAGTTCCGGGAAAAGTGAGATTTCCACCGAGCTCGCGGAATTGAAGGAAATGGTGAAGAGACTAACACTTATGGGAACACCGCAACAGCTCAAAGCTTGTGGAGTTTGTGCTGACCCGTATCATCCAACGGACATATGTCCACAAGTCCAGGATGACGATGCTGAGGTAAACGCAATGGGATATGGACAACCACAGCAGCAAAGACCTATGAACGATCCCTGTGCACAGAATTTCATGCCAAATTGGCGTGACCAACAAAATTTTCGTTGGAGGGATCAACAAAACCAACAACAACAGCCCCGCCAAGGTAAGTATCAGTCAACTGAGGATATGTTGCAGGTTTTGACTAAACACTTTGCTACTCATGTCCAAACAACAGAATCTAGCATCAAGAACCTTGAGAAACAGATTGGTCAAATGGCGGAAGCCATTACAAAAATTGAAACTAGGACCTCCGGCGGATTACCTTCTCAAACGGTTATAAACCCAAAGGTGATGTTGGAAGAGGCTCAATCATAGAGGAAGAATCCCTACGTCGAGCCAACGACGTAAAACAATGGCGTTGCTCCGGAGGCAACCCGAAGAAATAAAAAGAGGAGTTTCTATCAAGAAAACCACCCCTGCGGCTCTAAGTCCCCGCCCCTGCAGTGACACCCTTGGCCAGCGCCGCCCCCGGCGCTGGGCCTGCGTCTGCTCACGTAGGCCACCGCCCCCGCGGTCACACCCTTACGCCCCTGCGGCGGCCACTCTTGACACGCATCCTCAGCTCCGCCCCGGCGCTGAGGCTGCGTACCCCCTCTCTCTTGTCACCGCCCCCGTGGCGACAAGCACCGCCCCTGCAGTTCAGTTAAGGAAAGAAAAAAAATACACTTCCCAAAAATAACCTAAATCTACCGCCCTCTCCACTCCCTCTCCATTCATTCTTTGAAACCCTAACAGCCTCACCTCCCACGCCCTTGCGCCCTCCGGAAACTCTCCCACCACCTCGTCGCGCCCCTGCGCCACCTCCGGCAACCTAGTGTCGCCACCCCTTTTGCAACACGAACCATCTCCACCTCACACACACACTCAACCCTTTCACTCTCCTCCACTGTCCCACCTCCGGCGACGTCTATGACAGCAAGGAAGACGTCGGGAAAGCCCCATCGCCACCACCTTCGTCGAACTTCCAAATCGCCTTTTGCTCTTCGCCCGCCCCTGCGTCAAGCCGCCTCTGCGCCTGTTGCAGTCGCCCCTGCATAAATCATGACAGTAGGTTTGTCTCTTGATCCAATTTCTAAACTTTCTAACTCCTTTGCTTGATTCATTGCAAGAAATGGAGAACTAGAAGAAATATAAGTTATGAGAAGGAGAGAAGGATCGGTATAGGATTGCTCAAAGCTGGGAAGAGTATGCAACCCGATTTCTGGACGTTCCTACCTTTGAACAATTGGGTTTGTTGGAAAGCATCCAGGAGCTTCTCAACAAAGCCGGGCTCGGGGATTTTTTGACAACAACCGCTCCGACATACCCCGAGCTCAGCCGCCAGTTTATTTCCACTTTCAAAATGGAAACGGTGGACCATGGGTGTGTTGGACTCACATTCAAGTTCAACAAAAAGAAGTACACATTAGACTACACCCAGCTGCACGAGGCAGTAGGGGTGACCATAGCCGCTTCCGACGACTGGTGGGAACCTATTCCGATACGTGATTTGATGGAGTTCTGGAAGGTTGCCACCATGTGTGAATTTCATGCAGGGGGTGAGTACTCCAATAAATTCACTCACCCCTGTTTGAGGCTCATCACGAAGGTATTCATGAGTGTCTTCTATGGACACAAGGAGGAGAATAAGGTTGCTCTTAAGGACCTTCCGCTGCTATACGTCTGCCTCTCTACCAACGACTGGGTACCGGATTGGCCAAACCTCTTCCCTACCGCTTTGAAGCGGATTAGGAAGAATGAGCCACGTGATATTGTGGGAGAAGGGATCATCTCCTTGTTGGCTGCACAGGTGATGGATCTCTCCACTTTAGAGGACGGATTAGAAGCCCCACTTTATATGGAGGGTATGTTGAGGAGGTGCAGGCCCCTCAGGAGAGACGGGGAGCATCGTTTTTAGATCTCTCTAGCAGACGGGAGTCACATCACATACCTCCCCCGAAGACTTCCATTAGGAGACGAGCTCTCCGATCTATATGTACCGGCTGACCCAGTCCCTCCGAGACGGCCTCAGGTTGATATTGTTGGGAGGTACGTAGCCGGCTCAAGCAGGGCCCACACCACTGATGAGGAGATACCGACGGCTGGACACGACAGTCAAACCATGGAGAGTCTGCAGGCTCAGATGGCAGCTTTGACTACACAGCACCAGGCATGGCAGACCGAGTACCAGTGGTCCATGCTTGAGTAGCAGCAGGCGTGGCAGTCCAGTTTTGCCTCCTCCATGACCACTCACTTTGACCGCCGTCAGGATGCTTGGCAAGCGGCTCATCAGCAACAGTTGGAGACTCAGCAGCTGGCTTGGCAAGCTAGCTATGAGACTTCATTTAGAGAGAGGATGGAGGCTCAGGAGGGCCGTATCGACACCCTTCACCGCCGGCAGGAGCACTTCTTCCGCCATTTCCCTTACCCACAAGAGGAGGGTCCAAGTGGTCCATCCGGACCACCCCACTGAGGGGTACATTTCTTTCCCTTCTCCCACATTTATCTTTGACTCATTTCCACTTTGACGACAAATTGTACTTCAAGTATGGGGGAGGGATATATCATTGCTTGTACAGATCATTGAGTTGTTTTTGGAGTTTGTTTTTGCATTGTTGAATTCAGTTTGATATTCAGTAAAAAAAAAGGAAAAGAAAAAGCCAAAGAACTGAAAAAAACCATGGAAATCCTTGGATAAACCGAAAACCCAAAGGGCGGTTTAGGCAAAAATAAGGTAGTCCCACCAACCTTAAGTTGGTGCAAAATTGGACTTGAGGGATGTGAGTTATGAGAAAAGAAGAAGAGTGGCAAGGTGAAAAGCCGAAAGGGAGCCTTGGCAAAATGAGCGACACCGAGTGTAGGTTTCCCTTCTGGCGTTTTGGCAACATAAGAAGGGGAGTCATAAGAAGATTGACCGGGTAGGCCACTCTTGGAGCGATAAGGATGGTAGTATTTCTTTTTCTCACATTTCCTCTCTTTTCCTTCTTTCTTTCTTGGCTCTTGTTTTTCATTATCTTTCTACTTACTCATGCTTCCTGAGGCCTTTGAGTCTAGTTGATGTCATTTGTTTTTACTGGGGACGAGTAAAAGATCTAAGAATAGGGGAGTTTGATAGGTGATGGAATCACTATCATTTAGGGTAGTTTTTAGAGTCTTTTTATTGCATTAGTGTCGGTGTATGCTACTAACTCCTTGGTCCAGAAGAAGAAGATCAAAAGAAGCTAAAGAAGGAGTTATAAGCACTTAGGAGTAAAGATCGATCACGAAGCAAAGCTTCTGTTGCCTCACCGCCCTAGCGGATTGTTGCAGCCGCCCCTACGGGTGGCGCCTTACATCGAAGCGCTCCCTACGCCTTCACCAACGCCAACCATGAAGCGTGTCACCGCCCCTGCGCCACTCCTTGGCGCCCCTACGGTGACCTGCCCTGAAGAAATGAAGACCAGCTCCCCTGCGTCTCCCACTATGCCCTGCCTGCGCCTCAACATGGGATTTGGAAGACGAAGAGGCTGTGTCACCGCCCCTGCGCTGACACAGGCACGCCCCGGCGGCTTGACATCAGAAACGTCAGGAAGGCGAAAGGTCAAACGTTGAAGTGCATTGAAGATCCGCCCCAGCAGAATTGTATAGCCGCCTTAGCGGCTCTAAAGAAGATCAACCGATTCTGCCTAAACCGCCCCTGCAGTTCCTGAAGGCCGCCCCTGCGGTTTAACGCTAGAAGCTTTACTCCGGCTGTTTACACCATCTTTATGGCATTAAAGGTGGCTGTTTTGGGCCGGCCATTTACTCCTATTTAGTGTTTTTGTAGTATAAATAGTCTTCGGTAGATTGCTAGAATCATCCATCTTATCATCTTGTTAGTCAACAAATTATCCACTTAGATTGTCTTGCTTCCCTGTAATGAGTTGCTAACTCCTTTGCTACATTGGGTTGGTTTGAAGCTGCTTTGTTGCTTTGGTTGTAAGTACTTTATAATATAAGTTTTCATTCAGTAATACTTTGTGTTTCCTTGATCTTCATTGTCTAAATTGCATGTTTACTATTGCTTGAGATTGATCACCTTAGGTTCTAAAGTGCATGTAAACAACTAGGATTAATAGGTTCCGGGTTCGGGTCTTTAATCTAGTAGCAACTTTAAGTAATAACGGGTTGTGATTACTTGAAAGCTAACTGGTTATTTGTTCTTGTAGGTTTACGGAACTTTAACCTGTTAAGTTGTGTTGATGCCGGTTGGCTCTACACATATATATGATCGAGACGGGAGATTACTTGAAAACTTGTAAAAAAGAACTCACCAAAGTAGCAAGTGCATGCTTAGAATCAACCTAGTGTAGATTCACCATCATTGTCTTACTTGTCGCATTAATCGTTTTCATAAGTTTTTGTGCATCAATTCAACCAAACCCCCCCCCTTGTGTTACTTGTCATTATAATCGATAATTGCATCTAAAACACCTTAACTCTCTTGGGTTCGACCCTTACTTAATCACTATACTTGTTCTTAGTGATAAGTCGGGATTTACTTTTGATTGGGTATAGACGACCATAGAAATACCTTCGGTCATGGTGTCAACCTTCTAATCCAACATAATTTTGATAAAAACAAAGTATTAAACATGCTAGAGTTTCAAACAAAGAATTTTGCAACTTAAACATATCATAAATCCTTTCGAGCGTATACAGATTTCAAAACCAATCTGCAAACAGAATCATCATCGACGTCATATCCAGAAAAGAAGCACAAAACGTTTCGAAAAACTTTCAGTTAAGAACCATCTCGGTCGAGGTGTTCTGGCGTCATCTGAGGTTTTCAACCTCGAACGGACAAGAACATCTCGGTCGAGCCATAAAAAAAAATTTCAAGCTGGTTTTTGACGTTTTCTCAAACAGAATCCTGTAGGTATGCATGTAATGACAAATAAGCACATAGAATAGAATAAGCAATAATATCCAAAAGAGTCATAAAAGCCATAGTAGCACATAAGTCACATAAATACATCCAAATACCCCATACTTGGGACACATTGTCCCAATGGGTCAAATATAAGTCTAAAAGATAAAGTACTCACCGGACCTAGCTGAACTACATAATAAATAAAGAAAATCCATGAAGCTCTAGTCCTCATCAGCTTGCGGCGGTGGATGTACAATGTAGGGATGCTGGGAAGGATCGAATATATAGCCCATCATCTGTTGATACTACAGCTCCATCATCCGTCTAGTGTAGTGTTGGCTCTCCTCCATCTGATGCGTCCATCCCTCTATGTGTGTACGCTCATCAGCGAAGCGCTCAGTGATGTCAACTGTCAAGGTTGCGTAGGCATCTATCATCTGGTAAGTGAGATCATCATTCCGTGGGTGGGCCTCAGGATCTCTACGTAGGCGGGATCTGCGCTGAGGTGGCGTTGGTGGTGCTTCTCTCTCATACTTTGTCGCCTCGTCGTCGAGATCAATAGTGGGAATATTGAGCTCGCCGGTATCAGTACCGGTCTCCATGGCTACACCTCCTCCATACCCTCATCATCATCATCGGCTGCATCTCCAACATCCTGCATATAAGGGAACCAAGCAGAAGACCAATACTAATGATCAAAGACATTAAACTGAGATGACCACATAATCCTCTGTGGAGATGTCGTCTCCCATAACATGGAAACGTAGGGCGTGCCAAGGCCTCGTGGAACTAGAATGCGTTGAGTGATCATCTCCTGCAGTCCCAGCGACTTCGCAGCCGCGACAAGTGTACATCCTGATAAGTCAAGTTCCATAGAAGTGGCGATGTGGGTCACCAGCCCACCATAGCAGATATCGCCCTTTGGCTTCCCCTTTATCTTGTGTAGGTCATCTATAAGCATGGCAGCAAAATCTGGCACTCCTCCAGTCACCATACAAAACAAGCTCAAAAGCTCCCCCTGTCGGACCTTCTTGGGCGTCTCAATACGCGCCAGAAGAGTCTCGCTAAAAATCCGGTGAGCAAGGCGGAAGGCAAGGTGAAAGATAATACGCTCCCAAGAATCTCCGGGCCGCCACCTGTCACCATGGTCTGTTATGTGGGCAATCTCGCCCCTGAAACTCCGAGCCACCACTCGGGAAGTAAAATATGTCACTATCGGTGTAGGAAAGCCGAAAATCTCCCTGAACTGATCCATAGGAACTACAAAGTTCCTGTTCAGCAGCCGGTACTTGATCCCATGATGCTCCAGCACGTAAGTCACCGAACTCACAAACTCCATCGTCGGCTCCAGATAGGCCGGTGCTCTAATAGTCATGAACTCCTCCAAACCAACCACGGAGATCATCTTCCTCAAGTCCTCCACCACATGGAGGCACTCGAAGGCAGCAACATCAAGGAATTGCGGGGCAATGATGGGGTGCCCGCCAATCTGATCATAATCTTTCTATTATCGCTCGTGGATCACCGGAATTGAAAATTGAGAAGCTGAGGAAGGGGAAGAATGGTATGAATTGTTGGGCCTGTCTCTCAAGGCCAACTATCGATCAGATCTGTTACTCATTTTCTTGATGAAGAACACCTCGGTTGCCCATGAACACCTCGGCCGAGACACAGTCGACTAGACCGAGGCGAAGGGCTGTTCGAACTCACTTCCTGAATCTGTAAGCTTTTTCCCCCAAAAACACTACCAAAAGCTTCCTAAGGGGTACTTATATCCTTTTTAGCAACAAACTATGGCAACCAAAGCCAGATTTTCTCAGAATCGACAAAAGAAGAAGGGAGTTAGGGTTTGGAACAAAATACCCCAGATTCTACAAATTGAAGCGTTTTCCTCGTTGTTTGTTGCTTGAGAACTGAACCTCTTGCTTCCTCCGGTGAATTCGAGCCAAGAAACGTGGAAAACGAGCAAGAATCGAGAATTTGAGGGGAGTAGTCGCCGCGGTCGAGGTCGGTCGTACAGAGGGAAAAAGTGGGAAGAGTGAGAAACCATCTCGCCTTTTATACCCCTCGCTGAATTTGATTACACCTCGGTCGAGATGTTCTTGAGTAGACCGAGGTGTCAGAGTGGATTGTCAGACCTAGTGGTCTCGGTTGACCAAGAACATCTCGGTCGAGGTCCTGTGACTGCACCCAAGATGTGTCTCAGTCAAGCTCCGTGTTCTCAATTTCTCGAACTTATGTCCTTCCAGTGTAGCTCCTGAGCTGTAATCCTTCCTTAGAGAGTACATGGTTCCTTTCTTGAAGGACGCAAAAACAAAACGAAGCAAACTATCTAAAACTAAGCTAGAAAAGGGAAAAGAAAGCAAAACCTTGGGTTGCCTCCCAAGATGCGCTTGGTTTAAGGTCGCTAGTTGGACCGTACGTCATCATCAATCAAGTTGTAAGGTGTCCTCACCCCACACTTTATTTGCATCATGGGGTGAAACAAAGGATTTCATCCAATGTTCCAACAAATGCAATTGTTCATCGGGAAACGAGTTATCAATGGGTAGGTCATCCTTCTCGAGCGAGGTAGGAGGTAGCCGGATGATGTGATCCGCAACAGAATTTTTGGATCCCTTTTTATCGCGAATCTCTAGGTCAAACTCTTGAAGCAAGAGAATCCAACGAATAAGGCGCGGCTTTGCATCCTTCTTAGCTAGTAAGTAACGAATAGTTGCATGGTCAGTGTAAGCAATAACTTTCGCTCTCACTAGATAAGAGCGAAATTTCTCAAAAGCATATACAACTGCCAAAACCTCCTTTTTGGTGGTGGCGTAGTTCAGTTGAGCTTCATCTAACGTCTTGCTAGCATAGTAAATAACGTTGGTCCGGCCATCCTTCTTTTGTCCAAGTACCGCTCCCACGGCCACATCACTAGCATCACACACGATCTCAAAGGGAAAGGTCCAATCGGGAGGTTGAATGATGGGAGCAGTAATCAACGCTTCCTTTATCCTGTAAAAAGCATCAAGGCATTCTTGCGAAAACTCAAAAACAGCATCCTTATTCAAAAGATTAGTGAGCGGTTTAGAGATTTTAGAGAAATCCTTGATGAACCTCTTATAGAAACCTGCATGCTTGACAAAACTCCGCACAACCTTAACAGAACAAGGGGAAGGAAGTTTCTCAATACTCTCGATCTTAGCTCGATCGACATCAATACCTCGGTTGGAAACGAGGTGTCCTAGAACAATTCCTTCGCTAACCATGAAGTGACATTTCTCCCAATTCAAAACAAGATTAGTGTCTTCACAACGTTGTAGCACTAGAGAGAGGCTAGCCAAATAGTTATCAAAACAGGAACCATATACCGAAAAGTCATCCATGAATACCTCCATGATGTCCTCTATATACTCGGAAAAGATAGCCATCATACAACGCTGAAAAGTAGTTGGTGCGTTACATAATCCGAATGGCATCCTTCGATAAGTGAATGTCCCCCATGGACAAGTGAAAGTGATCTTCTCTTGATCATCCGGATGGATAGGAATCTTAAAAAAGCCACTATAACCATCTAAATAGCAAAAATAGGAGTGTTGAGCTAACTGTTCAAGCATTTGGTCGATGATGGGAAGCGGGAAATGGTCCTTTCGAGTGGCCACGTTCAACTTCCTATAATCAATGCACATCCTCCAGCCCGTATAGGTTCTAGTGGGAATTAAATCGTTGTTCTTGTTTGTCACAACGGTCATCCCTCCCTTCTTGGGAACTACATGCACCGGACTCACCCACTTGCTATCCAATATGGGAAATATGATACCTACATCCAACAACTTAAGAATCTCCTTCTTCACAACCTCTTTCGTGATCGGATTTAACCGTTTTTTGAGGTTCCAGTAAAGTCTTATAATCGTCCTCTATTAGTATCTTATACATACGAAAAGAAGGCTTAATACCAACAAGATCATCAATAGTATATAACCCAAAGCCTTTCTATGTTTCTTCAGAACATGCATCAGTTTAGACAATTCAAATTCAGAAAGAGAGGCACTAATAGTAACGGGATAAGTAGATTCCAGACCAAGGAAAGCATACCTAATGTGACTCGGAAGTGGTTTAAGCTCCAGGACTGTGGGTGCTTTCTGAGGTGGATTTGTGCCTTGTCCTTCCAGTGAAATGGACTTAGATCAAAGAACTAGACTTTCAGAAGTCTAAGTTGACATCATCTTGCCTGCTGTCTCGGTCGAGATCCGAGGTGGGCGACCGAGATGTTCTTCACATAAGAACACCTCGCTTGGTCTAGAAAGTGTCTCGGTCGAGGTACTAGAACTAGAACCGAAACCTAACGTGCTTTTCTTCTCCTGAATCAGTTTATCATATCTAGCTCTTGGATCTTCTTCCAATGTTTCACATCTGCATCACAAGAGACATTTATACCTTCCTCCATTAAACTAAAACTTAGAACTTTTTCAAGAGGAGCTTTATAAGGATAGAGCTCACGAATTCTCGCGAATCTTCTTCATCATAGATGTTGAAGATATCATCTTCCAGCGGCTCTCCCTTCATTGCAGCCAGCAATGCAAACTCCACATGATCTCCACCAATGTTGAATTTCAACTTGGCATTCTTACAATCTACGTTGCAACCCTATGTTGCTAGAAATGGTCTCCCGAGAATGATAGGAATGGGATAATCTGCGGGAATATCAAGTACAACAAAGTCTATAGGTATGTAGAAATTACTGTTACGCTCAGGATGTGATACGCAATGGGTTTTAAATTTATATTCTCGTTATATTTATCCTAACTCCTAGCGAACCCGCAGTGTACGGGACGTTTGTAGTAGGGATAGTATTCCGAGGTCGAACACAAAGACTAAGGTGAAATTGATTCGATTTATGATTAAGTCTAGTGAAGATCAAGGTTAAGAAAAGAGAGGGAAATAAAGAAATGAAAATCTCAATTGTTTTTGGTTGGTTTCTTTTTTTCTGTGATCAATCAAAGATCACAAATCATGCGAAATATAATAATCAACTAAGCTAACAAATCAACGCAAACAAACAAGCTAAATACGAGATATAGATCAAAGATAGAAAAGCGGATTCTAGGGGTTGGAAGTTCCGGTTATGGCATAGAACTCAAGCTCTCAAATCGCTCCTAAGATTAACTATGATATGTTGGGAGTAAGTGTTTCTAGATTGGGATCAATCACCGGGTAGGTCTCATGGTCCACTAGTCCATCCCTAAGGTCTCATTACCGGGTAAGTCTCTAAGAACCTAAGGAACGGAATTCTACACAAACCGGATTGTCACCTAGAGATGTAACCTATCCTTACCGGGTAAGTCTCGGAAGGGTTAGTCCTAAGCGACTATCTAGCACACTTAGTCCAATGGCGGCTTATGAGGCTCACCACTACCTAGGGTTTGTTATCTTTGAAATCTAAGAGTAAGGATCACTGGGTAAGTCTCTCCTAACACTTAGTTGCTAACACTAGGTCACCCTAGGATAGATTTAACTCAACAAACACTTAGGATTTCAACACTCTAACTAACTAAAGCTAGATCCATCGAACCAGGGAAGATCACGGGTTGTTCTTCCAAGTCCACGGCCGTGGTTTGGTAAGAACAAACCGTGGATCCTAACAGAGGCTACGTTCAAGCACACAAGTTATCCAAGGGTTGATCTAAGTCCATCCTATCATAGTCCTAGCCATAACCATTCCTTCCTTACCCTAGAATCACATCTATTTAGCCTACAACATTCATCATAGCAATCAAAATCATCAAACATAAAATCATGGCTTCCATTTGCAAGATAATGAAAATAAAGAGATGAACAAGTGAAGTAAACAAATCCAAGCCGAAAATGGAATTAGAATGACTCACAACCCTTCTTAAAGAAGGTTCAAATGGTTCATACAACTCTAGAAACCGATTCTGAAATTCTTCACTACAAAGCTACCAAAACCTATCAATGGTGTGTTCTTCTTCTTCTCCAATGAATCTCTTCTCCAATGGTAGCTTCTTTCTACCTCCTTCTTCCCAAGAATCTTCTTGTTGAGAGAATATTTTGATTGGATGATAGTGGATAATGGAGAGCTTCTCCAAGATGATTCTCTCAGCCAATGCAGGACCACTTTTATACTACAACTTTGCAAGAGCTCGCCAAGAGATCGTGGCACAACTGTCACGAAAACCTGGCAAAATCCACGGGCAAAATCACGGCCGTGGAGTGTTAGTGAACCGTGATTCTGTGCTTCAGCTTTGCCTTTGATCATTAAGCTTCGATTTGGTGCATGGCTTGTGTTGGCAAGGTTCCATGAGTCCTCCCTAACCTTTAGCTTGCATCCTAATGAGTCCGAGGGTGTGTCATCTTGATGAACGATCCTCAAACGTATCGTTTTAGCTCCTAAATCTCCCAAAACACCTACTAAACAATGCACAAGTCCGTGTAGACGTCTATCTCGACAAAATACGTGAATTGAGTGCAAAGGTCGTGAACTAATGCTAAACCATGCATGAATGAGCGAGAAATCTATCTAAATGATTACCTAAACCTAAGTCATAAATCGTGTTATCAAAAATACCCCATACTTAAGGTTTGCTCGTCCCGAGCAAATTCTCAACTATAGACTACAAGATAACATGATTTATGTATGCAGAAAAATGGCAAAATCTTTTTGGGTTTGTGCTTATACTATTGGATCACCTTCATAGTCATGTTTTATGGCAACGGACAAGCAATTATGCATCAAATAAATGAAGGCATGGAAAGACAATTGTACTTAACTCAAAAACATGCATGAAATGTAAAAATGAAGAATCCAAGAAGATCAAGAGCATATCTAATCTAGATTACTAAGTCTTACAAACATGCAAATAGGTCGTAAGGTCTTATGAACTAAAAGGCCAAGAAACGTTGTGATTAGGTGGGGATTTTTCTAGGCTATGTGATGCTAATCCGGGAATGGAACTAACTCCACAATCTTGTCCTCGATCAACTTCCCTCAAGTGTATACTTTTCTCTATCTTTTCTTTCTTTTCTTTTTCTTTCGCTTATTTTTGAGACAATGGCATTGGTGTACAAAAGCCGAAACCTTGGTGATTAGCCATCCTCGGGCTTTTTCTATTTTTCGAGGTGCATCCACACCGGGCACACATACCAAAGCTCGTTAGGACTATTGGTTTATTTGATTTTGGCAAGGCACCAACACCCGATTATGTGAAGTGTACCGAGTTACTTGTCATTTAAGCCAACGTCCCCAAGCCTATATTTTTGGCTACACTTTCACAACAAATTCAGCATTTTATGCATGATATTCTTTCATCAACATCTTCACCCCATACTTGCTTTTCACACACATCAACACACTAACATGCTCCTATTCCCGGATGGGTCAAAAGAGGTCAAATTTATATCAATTCAGGTGCTCAAACAATCATGATTAAGATGAGAAGTAGAGAGAGATGAATTGCCTCATTCATTCCTAGATGGTATGCAAGAACTAGCATGTAATTTCGACTTTCAATACTCAATCCATCCTAGGCAAACATCATGATCACAAATCATTCATGGGATTCAAGAGAAGTATTTCAAGTCCACAATATGCATCATCAATTTAACACATAAGGCCATCCATAGCCAATCCACAAGACAAGGTTCATCATTAGGGTCATATCCAAGCCTAGAAAGCACAAAAAATTTTAAAATTTTTTTTGATTTTAATATTTTTGATTTTTATGGGATTTTAGAAATGGAAAATATACAATGCAAGACATGTGAAAATATTAAACTACCCTAGATGCTCATCATGCAAAGGATCATGCAACCCCACCCCATACTTAGAAACACATTGTCCCCAATGTGTAAATGAAGTAAAGAAGAGTGAAAGAAGGTTCTCACAATGTAAAAATGGTTTGCTATGGTATTTGGGATTCTCAAGTGGAATTGATATTGGATGATCCTTTCAACCATGGTAGAGAGCTCTAAGTATTCCTCAAGGCGTCGGGACCGCGCTAGGCACCGCTAGCCGTCCAAGTTCCGCGTTCGCTCCACCCACAATCGATGAGGGTTTCATCATCATCATTCACTTGCCAAGCAAGGCTTCCAATGCTACTAAGGTTCTAGCACACACAAAGCACACAAAACACAACCAAAAACAGAAAAATCTAAACAAAAACAAAACAAGAAAGGGAAAATGTTACCAATGGGTTGCCTCCCACCAAGCGCTTCTTTAAGGTCATTAGCTTGACCAAACTCGGGGGCGTCTACTCAAGGTAAAGTGGATCAATCATATCCACCGGAGCTCCCGGAATATACTTCTTCAACCGGTGCCCATTCACCTTAAAGTTTTCACAATGCTCCCCTCCTATCTCGATAGCTCCATGGGGAAAGATCTTCTTCACCACATATGGCCCGGTCCATCTCGATTTGAGCTTTCCGGGAAAGAGCCGCAGCCTTGAGTTGAAGAGAAGGACAAGGTCTCCTTCACTCAACTCCTTGGGGATGATCCTCTTGTGATGCCACCGTTTGGTCCTCTCCTTGTAGATCCGGGCATTCTCATAAGCATCCAACCGGATCTCCTCAAGTGCGTTCATATCAAGCAACCTCTTCTCTCCGGCCTCTTTGAGATCAAAATTTAGCCACTTGATGGCCCAATGTGCTCTATGCTCTATTTCTACCGGAAGGTGGCAAGACTTGCCATAGACCAACTTGTAAGGAGTAGTGCCAATTGGTGTCTTAAAAGCGGTCCTATATGCCCATAAGGCATCATTGAGCTTCATAGCCCAATCCTTTCTAGTTCTAGATACCGTCTTCTTGAGAATGGCCTTTATCTCCCGGTTAGAGATCTCCACTTGGCCACTAGTTTGGGGATGGTAAGGTGTTGCCACCTTATGAGTCACCCCATACTTAGCCAAAAGTGCCCCAAAGTTCCTATTGGTGAAGTGCTTCCCTCCATCACTTATGATCATCATTGGTGTTCCAAATCTAGGAAAGATCACTCGGTTGAAGAACCACACCACAACCTTGGCGTCATTTGTAGGAGAGGCGATTGCCTCTACCCATCTCAAAACATAATCCACCGCCAATAGGATGTAGAGGTTGTCACACGAAGAAGGGAATGGTCCCATGAAGTCCACACCCCACACATCAAAGATTTCCACCTCTTGTATGTTGTTCAAGGGCATCTCATTCCTTCTTGAGATGTTGCCCGTCCTTTGGCAAGCATCACAAGTTACCACAAAGCTTTGCACATCCTTGAACAAACTTGGCCAAAAGAAGCCCGATTGCAACACCTTGGCACATGTCTTGTGTGAGTTAGCATGCCCTCCACATGGCAAGGAATGACAATGGCGGATCACACTCTCCACCTCATCCTCCGGTATGCATCTTCTAAACATTCCATCCGGCCCTCTCTTGAACAAAAGTGGCTCGCTCCAATAGTAATGCCTCACATCTTTGAAGAACTTCTTCCTTTGGGCATATGTCAAACCGGGAGGCACTTCCTCACACACTAAGTAGTTCACAATGTCGGCAAACCATGGCTCACTTCCTCTAGACACTTGGAACAAGCATTCCTCCACCATTTGCAATTGCTCATCCCGGAACGAATCATCAATCGGGATGTCATCTCTTTCAAACTCCAATGGTGGAAGTCTACTAAGGTGATCCGCCACGGAGTTCTCGGATCCCTTCTTGTCCCGGATTTCCAAATCAAACTCTTGAAGAAGAAGGATCCACCGAACCAACCTAGGCTTTGCATCCTTCTTGGTAAGGAGGTAACAGATCGCAGCATGATCCGTATAAACTATGACCTTCGCTCCAACAAGATATGAGCGGAACTTCTCAAAAGCATACACTACCGCTAGTAACTCTTTCTCGGTGGTAGCATAGTTGAGTTGGGCATCATCTAGCGTCTTGCTAGCATAATAAATGGCATGAGTGCGCCCATCTTTCCTTTGCCCCAAAACAGCCCCAACGGCTACATCGCTTGCATCACACATGATCTCAAACGGTAAACTCCAATCCGGAGGTTGCATGATAGGTGCGGAGATCAAGGCGTTCTTCAACCTACAAAAGGCCTCAAGACAATCTTTGGAAAAGACAAAATCAACATCTTTCATTAGTAGGTTAGTAAGAGGCTTAGAAATTTTAGAGAAGTCTTGAATAAACCTCCGGTAAAAACCGGCATGCCCTAAGAAACTCCTTACCCCCTTCACCGAGGTAGGTGGTGGTAACTTCTCTATCGTTTCAATTTTGGCCCTATCAACCTCAATGCCACGGTTAGACACCAAGTGTCCTAACACAATACCTTCACTTACCATGAAGTGGCATTTTTCCCAATTCAAGACAAGATTTGTCTCCTCACATCTTTGCAATACTAATGACAAGTTAGCCAAGCAATTATCGATGGAAGAACCATAAACAGAGAAATCAGCCATGAACACTTCCATGATATTTTCAATGTATTCCGAAAAGATAGCCATCATACACCTTTGGAAGGTGGCGGGTGCATTACACAACCCAAATGGCATTCTCCTATATGCAAAAGTACCCCATGAACACGTAAATGTTGTTTTCTCTTGGTCATCGGGGTGGATAGGGATTTGGAAGAATCCACTATAGCCATCTAAATAGCAAAAATGAGAATGTTGAGCTAACCTTTCTAGCATTTGGTCAATGAAGGGGAGAGGGAAGTGATCTTTCCTAGAGGCCATGTTCAACTTCCTATAGTCAATGCACATTCTCCACCCCGTAACCGTCCTAGTTGGGATTAGTTCATTGTTCTCATTAGTCACTAAGGTCATCCCACCTTTCTTAGGAACTACATGAACGGGACGAACCCACTTACTATCCGAGATAGGGTAGATAATTCCCGCATCTAGCAACTTAATGATCTCCTTTTTGACTACCTCTTTCATTATAGGATTCAATCTTCTTTGATGTTCAATAGAGGGTTTATGATTATCTTCCATCAATATCTTATGCATGCACAAAGAAGGCTTAATGCCAAACAAATCATCAATAGTATAGCCAATGGCTTTCCTATGCAATCTTAGTTCATGCAACAACTTAGCAAGTTCATCATCACTCAAGCATGCATTCACAATCACCGGATATGTAGAATTATCACCAAGGAAAGCATACTTTAAATGAGAGGGGAGGGGTTTGAGTTCAAGTTTAGGAGGACCTTTATCGAGTGTAGACGATCCAAATAAGGTTGGATGAGATGAATCCAAAGCAAATGAAGGCTCTCCATGTCTCCTAGAAGCTTGATCATCAATAAGGTCTGATTCAGGGGAAACCACGGCTGGAACCACGGTTGCCTCCACTTCCACGGCCGTGGACCTTGCCTGGCTCATCTGTTGAGGCTTTATAGAGAGTTTGACGGCCGTGGAACCTCTTCCACGCCCGTGGAACTTCCAGCTATTCAGTACCTCTTCGTGGCCTTCAACTTGAGCACTTGTCTCCTCTTCTAATGCTTCTAAGGCCTTGATCTCCTCATTGCAAGCCTCCTCAACACCTTCCTCCATCATACTTAAGGTAAGAACCTTCTCCAAGGGGTCCTTGATCAAGATCGAGCTCACAACTTCTCTAGATTCTTCTTGCTCGACTATGTTGAAGACATCCTCATCAAGGGTTGGCCCTTTCATCATTGTGGACAACTTGAATTTGATGTTCTCCTCTCCAATGTTGAAGGAGAGAGTCCCATTCTTGCAATCCACTAGGCATCCGGAAGTGGCTAGGAAGGGTCTTCCCAAGATGATGGGAACCGGACAGTCCGCCGGAATATCCAAGACAACAAAATCAATTGGCACATAGAATCCTCCTAGTTGCACTGGGATGTCTTCTAAGATCCCAACCGGGTGAGTGATAGAACGGTCCGCCATATAGAGGGTCATCTTGACCGGTTTTGGCTCTCCTAGCCCAACCTTGTTGCAAAGTGCAAGCGGTATGATGCTTACACTTGCCTTAAGATCACAAAGGGCCTCGTACTTCACATCTCCCACTCCAATCGGGACACAAAAAGAACCCGGATCTCTTAGCTTGGGAGGCATCTCCTCCTTCATTGTTTGGATCAATTCCGAAGACCTCTTGGTCATTCTTATCTCCCCATACTCCTCCAACTTCCTTTTGTTGGAGAGTATCTCTTTCAAGAACTTACCATATGCCGGCATTCCTAAAATAGCATCCATGAACAGAATGTTAATATGCAATTTAGACATTAGTTCAAGAAACTTACCAAAGTGATTGTCCAAGCGAGCTCTTGCTCGTGATTGAGGGAACGGTAGTGGTGGCTTGTATGGAGGCGGTGCCACATATGTTGGTTCTACATCCTTGCTCTTGCCTCCATCTCTTTGCAAAGTTTCTTTCTCTATCACCACTTGTTTCCCTTTAGCATTCTCCTTGGGCAAAGGATCCTTCATGCTCAACCCACTCCTTGCTGTGATAGCCAACACTTGGCCTCTTGGGTTGTCTTCGGTCCATCCGGGAAGCTTTCCCGGATCTCTATGGGCTTCACCCGCTTTTTGGAACACTTGTGCTTCCAACACTTTTTGAGCCTTATAAATGGAAGTTACGGTGCTCTCAACACCACTCAACCTTCCAAGCAATTGCTCAAACATCATTTCGGTTCTATCTTTTGGAGGTTGAGTAAATCCGGGTGGAGGTTCTTGTGAAGCTTTTGGTGGTGGAGTTGTGCTTGTGGAAGCGGGAGGGTTCAAGGCTCCATCTGGGTTAGAATAGGAAAACCCGGGATGGTTGTGGTTAGGCCGGTAATTGTTGAATTGTCGGTTGTTGTTGAAGTTCCTTGGGCCTTGATGATTGTTGTAATTGCCCCTTCCCATGTAATTCACATCCTCCTCCTTGGAAGATAGATTAGCTTGCAGTTGCACTTGAGGAGTTGCTTGATTCTTCAAAGTTGTAGCACACAACTCCCTCAAGGACTTTAGCTCGTTGTTGATGGCGTCAAGCTTGAAATTGCTCATGGTGACTTCACTCACCTCATATGCTCCCGCCTTTCTCCCTTCACTCTTCCTATGGGAGTACTTCTCAATTACTAGAGCTTGCTTCTCTACAAACTCCCAAGCTTCATCTACATGCTTCTCCATGAAAGTCCCACCGGAAAGAGATTGAAGCTTGAATTGGCTATCTTCATCAAGTCCCTTGAAGTAGATCTCCAATAGCTCAATTTTCGGTATGCCATGGTGTGGACAATCTAGGAGAAGGTCTTTGAATCTCTCCCAAGACTTGAACAAACTCTCTCTATCCTTCATCACGAAGGCATTGATCTTCCCTCTTAACTCGGTAGTCTTGGAAGGTGGGAAGAACTTAGTCAAAAACTCGGTTGTCATCTCCTCCCAAGTACCAACTCGCCCTTGCGGAATAGATTGATACCAAGCCAAGGCTTTGTCCTTAAGAGAGAAAGAGAAAGCCCTAAGCTTATGATTGTTGCTCTCCAATCTTGGCGGTCTAAGGGTCTCCATCAAGATCTCATAGTTCATCAAGTGTTGATGAGGAGACTCTCCTTCCATCCCTCCAAATTGATTATGCCGGATCATTTGTAGAACTTGAGGGCGGAGCTCGTAATCATAGGCTGCGGGATCTCCTAATTTCACACCCGGACGGTGTGCTCTTTGTGCCGGATCCATACGTTTCCCCAACGTTTGTGGTTCTTCCATAGCAATGGGCACAACCCTAATATTCACCGCCGCCGGCTGCGGTTGTGGTGGAGGTGGAGGAGGTTGTTGACGGTTAAGCTCTCTTTGCACAAGAGCTTGCCTAATCTCCTCAATCTCCCTCCTAGTTGCTTCTTGCCTCTCATTGGCAAGTCTCCTTTCATTCTCCAAAGCTTCATCCCTTATCCTAATTTGCTCTAAAGCCTCATCCAACTCAGCTTGGAGATCTCTTCCGGCCATCTCTTTCCCCTTTTTAATGCTCTTGGATCTAGATCTAAGGGTTTTCTCCAGTTCGGGATCGAATGGAGCTAAATCCTTGCCACGAGATCTTCGCATACACCTAAAGAGTAAGAGATGTCCTGAAAAGCAAAGACACTAACCAAAAAGAGATCAAAAGTAACAAGAAAGATCTACACTAATAAACAATTACAAAATAGACTCAATCTAGACCTAGTCCCCGGCAACGGCGCCAAAAACTTGTTACGCTCAGGATGTGATACGCAATGGGTTTTAAATTTATATTCTCGTTATATTTATCCTAACTCCTAGCGAACCCGCAGTGTACGGGACGTTTGTAGTAGGGATAGTATTCCGAGGTCGAACACAAAGACTAAGGTGAAATTGATTCGATTTATGATTAAGTCTAGTGAAGATCAAGGTTAAGAAAAGAGAGGGAAATAAAGAAATGAAAATCTCAATTGTTTTTGGTTGGTTTCTTTTTTTCTGTGATCAATCAAAGATCACAAATCATGCGAAATATAATAATCAACTAAGCTAACAAATCAACGCAAACAAACAAGCTAAATACGAGATATAGATCAAAGATAGAAAAGCGGATTCTAGGGGTTGGAAGTTCCGGTTATGGCATAGAACTCAAGCTCTCAAATCGCTCCTAAGATTAACTATGATATGTTGGGAGTAAGTGTTTCTAGATTGGGATCAATCACCGGGTAGGTCTCATGGTCCACTAGTCCATCCCTAAGGTCTCATTACCGGGTAAGTCTCTAAGAACCTAAGGAACGGAATTCTACACAAACCGGATTGTCACCTAGAGATGTAACCTATCCTTACCGGGTAAGTCTCGGAAGGGTTAGTCCTAAGCGACTATCTAGCACACTTAGTCCAATGGCGGCTTATGAGGCTCACCACTACCTAGGGTTTGTTATCTTTGAAATCTAAGAGTAAGGATCACTGGGTAAGTCTCTCCTAACACTTAGTTGCTAACACTAGGTCACCCTAGGATAGATTTAACTCAACAAACACTTAGGATTTCAACACTCTAACTAACTAAAGCTAGATCCATCGAACCAGGGAAGATCACGGGTTGTTCTTCCAAGTCCACGGCCGTGGTTTGGTAAGAACAAACCGTGGATCCTAACAGAGGCTACGTTCAAGCACACAAGTTATCCAAGGGTTGATCTAAGTCCATCCTATCATAGTCCTAGCCATAACCATTCCTTCCTTACCCTAGAATCACATCTATTTAGCCTACAACATTCATCATAGCAATCAAAATCATCAAACATAAAATCATGGCTTCCATTTGGAAGATAATGAAAATAAAGAGATGAACAAGTGAAGTAAACAAATCCAAGCCGAAAATGGAATTAGAATGACTCACAACCCTTCTTAAAGAAGGTTCAAATGGTTCATACAACTCTAGAAACCGATTCTGAAATTCTTCACTACAAAGCTACCAAAACCTATCAATGGTGTGTTCTTCTTCTTCTCCAATGAAGCTCTTCTCCAATGGTAGCTTCCTTCTACCTCCTTCTTCCCAATGGCGGCTTATGAGGCTTATGAGGCTCACCACTACCTAGGGTTTGTTATCTTTGAAATCTAAGAGTAAGGATCACCGGGTAAGTCTCTCCTAACACTTAGTTGCTAACACTAGGTCACCCTAGGATAGATTTAACTCAACAAACACTTAGGATTTCAACACTCTAACTAACTAAAGCTAGATACATCGAACCAGGGAAGATCACGGGTTGTTCTTCCAAGTCCACGGCCGTGGTTTGGTAAGAACAAACCGTGGATCCTAACAGAGGCTACGTTCAAGCACACAAGTTATCCAAGGGTTGATCTAAGTCCATCCTATCATAGTCCTAGCCATAACCATTCCTTCCTTACCCTAGAATCACATCTATTTAGCCTACAACATTCATCATAGCAATCAAAATCATCAAACATAAAATCATGGCTTCCATTTGGAAGATAATGAAAATAAAGAGATGAACAAGTGAAGTAAACAAATCCAAGCCGAAAATGGAATTAGAATGACTCACAACCCTTCTTAAAGAAGGTTCAAATGGTTCATACAACTCTAGAAACCGATTCTGAAATTCTTCACTACAAAGCTACCAAAACCTATCAATGGTGTGTTCTTCTTCTTCTCCAATGAAGCTCTTCTCCAATGGTAGCTTCCTTCTACCTCCTTCCCAAGAATCTTCTTGTTGAGAGAATATTTTGATTGGATGATAGTGG
The DNA here is from genome assembly GCA_033239125.1 of Fagopyrum homotropicum. NCBI lineage: Eukaryota > Viridiplantae > Streptophyta > Magnoliopsida > Caryophyllales > Polygonaceae > Fagopyrum > Fagopyrum homotropicum. The sequence continues at coordinate 89,515,798 of BSWB01000006.1, forward strand.
ATAATAGAGAGCTGCTCTAAGATGATTCTTTATACTACAACTTTGCAAGAGCTGGCCAAGAGATCGTGGCACAGCTGTCACGAAAACCAGGCAAAATCCACGGGCAAAATCACGGCCGTGGAGTGTCAGTGAACCGTGATTCTGTGCTTCAGCTTTGCCTTTTATCATTAAGCTTCGATTTGGTGCATGGCTTGTGTTGGCAAGGTTCCATGAGTCCTCCCTAACCTTTAGCTTACATCCTAATGAGTCCGAGGGTGTGTCATATTGATGAACGATCCTCAAACGTATCGTTTTAGCTCCTAAATCCCCCAAAACACCTACAAAGCAATGCACAAGTCCGTGTAGACGTCTATCTCGACAAAATACGTGAATTGAGTGCAAACGTCGTGAACTAATGCTAAACCGGGCATGAATGAGCGAGAAATCTATCTAAATGATTACCTAAACCTAAGTCATAAATCGTGTTATCAATTACCTAACTTGATGGGAACGTCTTCCAAAATACCGACGGGACGGGTAATGGAGCGATCCGCCATGAATAACGTCATCTTCACGGGCTTGGGCTCTCCAAGTCCGACTTTCTCACAAAGCTCCAGCGGAATGATGCTGACACTGGCTCCTAGATCACATAATGCATCATAAGTTACATCCCCAACTTGAATGGGAATGCAAAACGAACCGGGATCTCTCAATTTAGGTGGCATCTTCTCCTTCATGATTTGAATGAGCTCCGAAGATCTAGATGTCATCCTTACTTCACCATAATCTTCTAATTTCCTCTTCCTTGATAAGATCTCTTTCAGAAACTTCCCATAAGCGGGCATCCCTAGAATGGCATCAATCAAAGGAATGTTAATATGTAGCTTATTCATAATGTCTAGAAACATACCGAAGTGCTTGTCTAGATGTGTCCGCGCCCTTGACAGAGGGAACGGGAGTGGTGGTTTATAAGAAGGAGTTGAAACATACACTTCAGATTTTTCTTTCGCTTTCTGGGGCTCCATCTCGGTTGGCACCTCGACCGAGGTGTTCCTCCTCTGATCTTGGTCCGAGGTGTTCCTCATCTGGTCGGGGCTCGACCGAGGTACTGGATCTGTAGTATTCAGTCCACTGTGCGTTGTAATAGCCATGATTTATCTTTTTGGGTTGCTCTCTGTCCTTGCTAGGAGCTTCCCAAGATCTCTTGGTGCTTCATTCGCCTTGTTGAAAATTTGTTACTCTAAGGCTTTTTGTGCCTTCGAAAATGATTTCATAGACGTCTCCATAGCGTTGAGCTTGATCAATATAGCATCCAGCACAACATCTGGTTTCTTCGGTGGCTGGGACGAACTTGATGCAGGCTCCTGACTTCTCAATGGAGTAGAAGAAGAAGAGGGGGTGTTAAGAGCATTTTCAGCATGAGAATAAGGGTTACCGGAATTTTGTTGATTAGATCTCCAACTGTTGTTGTTGGAATTTCTGTTATTGTTCTAATTGTTGTTCCGCGGCCCTTGATAGTTGTTTCTTCCTTGATATCACCATCTTGCTCCTTCTTCGTTTGAGCTACTAAAAGCTCCTTCAATGCTTTCACTTCATTGACAAGCGAGGTGAGTTGAGCTCCATTTGATGATGTGTCTTGGAAGCTAACTCTCCTTACTCCATCTTCAACTCTTTGATGGGAGTAATTCTCCATGTGTAAAGCTTGCTTTTCAATAAAATCTCAAGCTTCATCTATCGACATATCCATGAAAGTGCCGGCGGAAAGTAATTGGAGCTTGTTTTGAGTATCTCCATCCAAACCCTTGAAATATATTTCCAACAACTCGATCTTTGGAAGCTCATGATGTGGAAAATCCAACAAAAGATCCTTGAATCTCTCCCATGACTTGGACAAACTTTCTTTGTCTTTCATAATAAAAGCATTGATCTTTCCCCTCAACTCAACGGTCTTTGAAGGGGAAAAGAACTTAGTAAGAAATGATAACATGATTTATGACGTTAGTATAGGCATACATTTAGATAGTTTATCCCGTTATTCATGCACGTTTTGACATTAGTTCACGACGTTTACACTTATTTCGTGCATATTTTTAGAAAAGACGTCTACACGAGCTTTTGTCGGTTTTGTAGGTATTTCGGGGATCTTTTAGATTAATCGATACATTCGAGGATCAAGCCTCATGGTGGTACATATCCAAGACCTTGAAGGAACATAATTGGAGCAACAAAGGACACAAAGACCACTATTGGTGCAAGCAATGGAGCAACTCATGGCTAGACGATCATAGCATGCTTCTGTTGAAGAAAATCGACCTACACCCAGGAAAATCGGCCGATTTTTCCTACTAGGTTGATTTTTGGGCCTTTGACAGCTTAAGCCACGTGTCCCACGATCTCTTGTCCGGTCTTGCTCTTGGTGGAGAATATAAGTGGTCCTTCAAAGCTGTTGCTGATTCATTCAATTCTCCTCCTCTCCCACATCCTCTAGCATCTTTCCAAAGACTCTTCCAATTGGGAGCTCTCTTCAAGACACCCTTGTGGGTGTTCTTGAGAGAGATTAGTGTAGATTTCAATTTCATAGTGAGATTTGAGTGATTTTTGTGAAGAAGCTTGTTGAAGGTTGTAAGATCCGACTTGGAGCTACATTTGGTGTGTTGAAAGACTTGTTTTGAGCTCAAATCTAGCTAAGTTTCATTGCTTTCATTTCCTTATTTCATCTTCTTGCTATGGATTCCATGTTTGCTTGTATGATGATTCTAAATCTTGAAATGCATGTTATTGGCTAGTTTGTTGTGATTTTGGAGTGATGGATTGATGGTTATAGCTTGGGTGATGATAGAATGGACTTATATGTTAGTTTAGGATGATTTGTATGCACGAAACCTAACTCAGACAAAAAAATCGGCCTGTTCTTCAGGTAAATCGGCCGATTTTTACTATGATCCACCCGATTTTTCCTTCTGTTGCTCTTTAATTGATGAATCTGTATGTTAGGATGTTATATTGTTGAAATCCTAGTGTTTGTTGAGCTTAATATAGCTTAGGGTGACCTAAGGCTAACAAACTAAGTGAGGAAAGAGACCTACCCAGTGATTTCCGATCTTAGATACCAAAGATGATGAACTCTAGGTAGTAGTGAGCCTCACAAGCCGCTATTGGATTGAGTGTGCTAGGATTATTGCTTGAGACTTACCTTTTCCGAGACTTACCCGGTAAGGAGAGGTTTTCCCCTTAAGTAGTGTCCGGTTTGTGTAGAATTCTCAACATTACCTCATTGAGACTTACCCGGTGATAGGAGTTTGGTGCGGGATTAGTGAAGTGAGAGACCTACCCGGTAATTGCTTCCATTAGTGAAACATCCTTTCCCAACACCGCAGCTTTATCCTTAGAATCTTTAGAAGCTTGAGTCCAATGCCATAACCGGAAATCTTGACCTCTAGAATCCTCTTTTTCTATCTTTGATCTCATATCTTGTGTTTGTGTCACTTGTTTGTTTTGCTAGCTTGAGTTGTTAGTTTGTTTTATTACCTTGCTTGATTTGTGATCCTTGCTTGATCACCACAAAAACTCAACCAAAAATATCATCATTTTCATTTCTTTATTTCTTTCTCTTTTCTTAGACGAGATTTGCACTATCTTTGATCATTAAATGACTTGATTTCGCCTCAGTCCTTGTGTTCGACCTCGGAATACTTTCCTTCCTACATAACGATCCGTACACTGCGGGTTTCGCTAGGTAGTTTAGGATTTTAGTTCGAGTTTATAAATGTAAAGCTTTTTGTGCTATTTCCTAGCGTAACAAGTTTTTGGCGCCGTTGCCGGGGACTAGGTCTAGATTGAGTCATTTTTGTGATTGTTTTTAGTGTTTATCTTTCTTGTTACTTTTGATCTTGTGTTGTTTTTGTCTTTGTCTTTGCATGTTTGCCATGGACGGTTTGTACTTCCAAGACGACCTTGACAACATGGAGTATGAGGAGTGGATGGAAAGCCAAGATCTAGGACCTCTCCATGATGAGTTTGAGTATTGGGAGGAGTTTAATGCCTATCATGAGTTCCATGATCAAGCTCACATGACTACATTGCCTTATGTGGAACCTCACCATCAACCTCACAATGATCGATTGGAGTCAATGCTAGAAGAAATGTTGAGGAAGATGGATAATCTAGAAAGCAACCTTTCTTCCATTTCGAGTGCACATGTGGTGCTTGAAGCGGAAGTATTTCAACAAGAGGAGGTTCACCGTGAGGAGATCCAAGAATTACCCGATTCAACCATAACCAATAGAGACCTTGAGGAAGAGTTGAATGAAGCTCGGGAGCAATTGTGGCTAAGGGATTTGGCCCTGAAGGATGCAAGAAGATTGAATATCGAGAGAGAAGAACAAATGAGGAGGGAGATTAAGGAGATTAGGCATGCTCTTATGCTAGGAGATCCTACCATCCTTCAAGGATTACCTCCACCTCCTTCACCTTTGGAGGAGTGCAATGAAGTATTCTCACCCCCGGACATCCTTGCCATCAACCCCGGAACCACACTTGAAGAGCTCACAAGGGAGAGCCCTAAGTCAACTTCAACTCCTTCCAATCCTTTCTTGCTTGCCCGGAGTACACACGAAGATTGGAGTCCCTTTCCTAAGGAGTCTCCAATGTTGAATGATGGAGGCAAGCATGATGGATCCATGATGGTTATGGAGCACTTCAATGAAGAATTCTTTCCAAGAACCGGCTTTCTTTGGATTATGGAGGATGAGGATGGCAAGCATCTCACCGGTGTGACCGCGGAGTGCCAATTGTCTAAGTATGGGGTGGCACTTATGGTTGCAACTCCATACTATCATCAAGGGAGCGGTGATGACGGAGTCTACTACTCACCGGTGAAGAGAGAACTTAAGGCTTATTTGGGCATCAAGTGGCCCTTGCTTGTCATCATGGATGCCGGAAAGCGATGGTTGCTTGGACTCCTCAAGCAAACCATGGTATTTGAGGTGGATTGACACACCCTCGGAGTTTGGTCAAGCTAATGACCTTAAAGAAGCGCTTAATGGGAGGCAACCCATTGGTACATATTTTTCCCTTTCATTTTTCTTGTTTTTGTTTGATTTTGCTCTTGGTGTGCTTTGTTTTTCTTTTGTGTTTTTGGGTGCTAGATCTTGTTGATTGTCATGAGTGATGAGATGCTGGAGGTCATGTGAAAACCTCATGGAACTGTTGAGAAGAAGGTGCAAGATCCGAGCACATTGACAAGGAAGAAAGCACCCAGGAAAATCGGACTGTTCTTCACAGAAATCGGCCGATTTTCCTGGGTAGCTGGTCCGATTTTTCCTTCTGTCAAGAAAAGTGATGATCTCAAATCAAGCATGGGTGGAGCGGACGTGGAACTTGGACGGCTTGCGGTGCCAAGCGCGGGTTCCGTCACCATAATGAACATCAAGAGCTCTTTACCATCCTTGATCGATCATCCACCATCATCATTCGATGTGAACCGAAATACCAAAGCATCACCAATTTTACATTGTGAGAACTCTCTTTCACTTCTTCATTTAGTTTACACATTAGGGACAATGTGTTTCTAAGTATGGGGTGGGGTTTTCATGATCACTTGCATGACTAGCATCTAGGATAGTTTAATATTGTCACATGTTTCATTATGTCTTGCATTGTACATACATATTTCGAAAAATCCAAAAAAAAAAAATCAGAAAATTTTGAAAATTTTTTAGTGCTTCTAAGCTTGGGAATGACCCTTATGATGAAATTGTCTTGTGAATTGGCTATGGATTGCTATGTGTTGAATAGATGAATGCATATGTGGACTTGAAGTACTTATCTTGAATCCCATGAATGATTTGTGATCATGATTGTTTGCCTTGATTGAATTGAGGATTGAAAGTCGAAATTACATGCTAGTTCTTGCACATCATTTAGGAGTGATTAAGGCAATTCATCTTTCTCTACCTCTCATCTTGATCATGTTGTTTGAGCACCTCAATTGATGAAAAATTTTACCTCTTTTGACCCATCCGGGAATAGGATCATGATAGTGTGTTGATGTGTGTGAAAAGCAAGTGTGGGGTGAAGATGTTGATGAAAGAATGTTGTGAATGAAATGCAGAAATTGTTGCGAAAGTGTAGCAAAAAATATAGGTTTGGGGACGTTGGCTTAAATGACAAGTAACTTGGTACACTTCACATAATCGGGTGTTGGTGCCTTGCCAAAGTCAAATAAACCGATAGTCCTAACGAGCTTTGGTATGTGTGCCCGGTGTGGATGCACCTCGAAAAATAAAAAAGCCCGAGGACGGCTAATCACCAAGGTTTCGGCTTTTGTACACCAATGTCATTGTCTCAAAAATAAGTGAAAAAAAAAGAAAACAAAGAAAAGAGGGAGAAAATTATACACTTGTTGGGAAGTTGAGCAAAAACGAAATTGTGGAGTTAGTTCCTTTCCCGGATTAGCATCACATGACCTACAAATTCCCACCTAATCACAACGTTTCTTAGCCTCTTCTTTTCTAAGTCCTTGTGACCTAAATGCATGTGTGTAAGACTTAGTAATCTAGATTGGATGTACTCATGATCATCTTGACTTCTTCATTTTCACCTCTCATGCATGCTTTCTAGTTAAGAATAATTGTCTTTCCATGCCTTCATTTATTTCATGCATGATTGCTTGTCCATTGCTATGAAACATGACTATGAAGGTGATCCAATATTAGAAGCACAATTCCAAAAAGATTTTGTTGTTTTTCTGCATGCATGAATCACGTTATCTCTTAGTCTATAGTTGGATCATGCTCGGGGACGAGCAAACCTTAAGTATGGGGTATTTTGATAACGTGATTTATGACGTTAGTATAGGCATACATTTAGATAGTTTATCCCGTTATTCATGCACGTTTTGACATTAGTTCACGACGTTTACACTTATTTCGTGCATATTTTTAGAAAAGACGTCTACACGAGCTTTTGTCGGTTTTGTAGGTATTTCGGGGATCTTTTAGATTAATCGATACATTCGAGGATCAAGCCTCATGGTGGTACATATCCAAGACCTTGAAGGAACATAATTGGAGCAACAAAGGACACAAAGACCACTATTGGTGCAAGCAATGGAGCAACTCATGGCTAGACGATCATAGCATGCTTCTGTTGAAGAAAATCGACCTACACCCAGGAAAATCGGCCGATTTTTCCTACTAGGTTGATTTTTGGGCCTTTGACAGCTTAAGCCACGTGTCCCACGATCTCTTGTCCGGTCTTGCTCTTGGTGGAGAATATAAGTGGTCCTTCAAAGCTGTTGCTGATTCATTCAATTCTCCTCCTCTCCCACATCCTCTAGCATCTTTCCAAAGACTCTTCCAATTGGGAGCTCTCTTCAAGACACCCTTGTGGGTGTTCTTGAGAGAGATTAGTGTAGATTTCAATTTCATAGTGAGATTTGAGTGATTTTTGTGAAGAAGCTTGTTGAAGGTTGTAAGATCCGACTTGGAGCTACATTTGGTGTGTTGAAAGACTTGTTTTGAGCTCAAATCTAGCTAAGTTTCATTGCTTTCATTTCCTTATTTCATCTTCTTGCTATGGATTCCATGTTTGCTTGTATGATGATTCTAAATCTTGAAATGCATGTTATTGGCTAGTTTGTTGTGATTTTGGAGTGATGGATTGATGGTTATAGCTTGGGTGATGATAGAATGGACTTATATGTTAGTTTAGGATGATTTGTATGCACGAAACCTAACTCAGACAAAAAAATCGGCCTGTTCTTCAGATAAATCGGCCGATTTTTACTATGATCCACCCGATTTTTCCTTCTGTTGCTCTTTAATTGATGAATCTGTATGTTAGGATGTTAGATTGTTGAAATCCTAGTGTTTGTTGAGCTTAATATAGCTTAGGGTGACCTAAGGCTAACAAACTAAGTGAGGAAAGAGACCTACCCAGTGATTTCCGATCTTAGATACCAAAGATGATGAACTCTAGGTAGTAGTGAGCCTCACAAGCCGCTATTGGATTGAGTGTGCTAGGATTATTGCTTGAGACTTACCTTTTCCGATACTTACCCGGTAAGGAGAGGTTTGCCCCTTAAGTAGTGTCCGGTTTGTGTAGAATTCTCAACATTACCTCATTGAGACTTACCCGGTGATAGGAGTTTGGTGCGGGATTAGTGAAGTGAGAGACCTACCCGGTAATTGCTTCCATTAGTGAAACATCATTTCCCAACACCGCAGCTTTATCCTTAGAATCTTTAGAAGCTTGAGTCCAATGCCATAACCGGAAATCTTGACATCTAGAATCCTCTTTTTCTATCTTTGATCTCATATCTTGTGTTTGTGTCACTTGTTTGTTTTGCTAGCTTGAGTTGTTAGTTTGTTTTATTACCTTGCTTGATTTGTGATCCTTGCTTGATCACCACAAAAACTCAACCAAAAATATCATCATTTTCATTTCTTTATTTCTTTCTCTTTTCTTAGACTAGATTTGCACTATCTTTGATCATTAAATGACTTGATTTCGCCTCATTCCTTGTGTTCGACCTCGGAATACTTTCCTTCCTACATAACGATCCGTACACTGCGGGTTTCGCTAGGTAGTTTAGGATTTTAGTTCGAGTTTATAAATGTAAAGCTTTTTGTGCTATTTCCTAGCGTAACAAGAAACTTCGTCGTCATCTCTTCCCAAGTGTTGATTTTTCCAGCCAGAAGAGATTGATACCAAACAAGTGTCTTGTCTTTCAAACAGAAGTAGAAAGGCCCCAACTTGTAGTTGTTGTTCTCCACTCTTGATGGTCTCAAAGTTTCCATCAGAATCTCATAATTTTTCAAATGTTGACTCGGAGACTCTCTCTCCAAACCTCCAAATTGACATTGTCGAATCATGGTTAGAACTTGAGGTCTAAGTTCATAATCATGCTCAGCTGGATCTCCTAGGTTGACTCCTGGACGCTTGACTTGCTGATTGAGGTTCATCCTCTGACCTAGGGTTCGTGGAATTCCAGCAAAAAGAACATCTCGGACTGGCATCCGAGGTGGTGGGTGTATCTCGGCCGGGGCAATTAGGACAAGGTCTTGCCTCGGTCGAGCATCTGGGATCGGTCGAGGTAGAAACTGAGCCCTTAGAGCGGCCATATCAGCTTCAATTCCTTCAGTTCTTGTGCGAGTCTTGTCTCTTTCTCGCTGCAGTTCTTCTTTACTGAGGCGCAATTATTCCAATGCCTCCTTCAATTCGTCTTCAAGATCGCGATTGTCTTGATCGGCCATCTTAGCTTCTTTCAATCTTCTCTTGTAGCTCTTTTCTGGTTCGGGATCGTAAGGAACGATTTCCTTTCCAGCACGAGTTCTTCGCATAAACCTAAGGAAAGATCCTGCAAAATCACTCAAGTAAAGTCGTTAATAGCAACAAGGGAAATAGCCCCGAAAGACAACCGAACCCAAACTTGATCTTGACCAAGTCCCCGGCAACGACGCCAAAAACTTGTTCGCTCCAAAAGGTGTGTACAAGCTTTATGATTTATATCAATAATAATTGCAAATAGCGAACACACAGTGTACGAATCGATTGTAATAAAAGCAAGAATTCCAGGGTCGAACACAAGGACTATGGTGAAACAAAGATTTCAGGTTGTCAATTAACAAGCACGCAACAAGCAAAGCTATCAAAGATGATGTAATAACCAGGTAAAGAAAATGCGGATTCTAGAGATTAAAGCATCCAGTTGTGGTTCCGACTCAAGATCTCAAAATATAACGTGGACAAAGCTGAGGTTTGCAAAGGGAAGGTGTTTCTAAGATGGGAATAGATCACCGGATAAGTCTCACTACTCACTATCCCAAACCAAAGATCCTCTCGCCGGGTAAGTCTCAAGGTATTAAGGAAACGAACTATAATCTCAAACCAACACACCACCCAAGGGGATAGAACTAACCTTTACCGGGTAAGTCAGGCTAACTCTCAAAGATGAGATGAAGGCACACTCAAACCCAAATAAGGGATAAACCTTTATTACCTACACTCATGATCTTGGATATAAAAACAAAGGAATCACAGGGTAAGTCTCATCCTAGGCTTGCGTATAGGCCAGGAAAGTGTAACACCCCAAATCCACGGGACTTGGAGTGTCACATTGGGCTACAATCTCACAATGGATCCTGACCCTAGCCTGACAACAAGTTCACTGGATCTTACAACAAGGCACAGGTAGATTAAAACCAAATACATAAAAGTTATATATGATACATCAAAAGAGTTTACAAACTCCAAGCCGAGTACAAAACAACATCATAAACCATAACCACAAAAGATACCCCATCCCACGCATCCTAATGTACAGAAGTCCTCGGCTGGTCACACCATCTGGCTCACCCTGCAGTATTCCTAACCTGCAGAACACTACAACACGGTATGAAACCGTTAGCTACAGCAATGAAAAGCATGAAGGTAATAGCACAACCACACATCAACATCTCAAACATGCAATGCCACACACATTCATTTATTATCTTTCATTATGTTATTCCATTATTAATTTAACTTCTTTTCTAACACGAGGAGCCTCAAGAACCCCGTCCCATCCAACGTAACACAGGAGTTTTGCATGGGGGTGACCTTCACTCGTCCCCTCCTATGAGATCATCTTCAGGGCACCTCCTCCTAACCAGCAGGCGGAGACCGGCAGTTACCGCCCGTAATAATACACTTGGGCCAAATAAATGTAATGAATGGTCACCCTAGTCTGGTTTAGGTTATAAATGCACAATCATATGAACACACACAACCATCACAATCATACAATCCACAACTGCACGCTAAGTAAGTCCTATGGACTTATCTGATATACTCATAACCTGTACCACGTCACAGCTTCCCCTTGGGGAAGTAATCAACGCCTGCAATAGTAAGGCACACACAATCACATACTGCAAAGGTTAGGAGACTCGTCTCACTAACCACAACCAACCTATATCTCAAATCTAAACCTCAAATCCTTAACACATTCATAAATGCCTAAGGCATATCCTCAACACATTCATCTCATCATACTCGTACACATACTAAACCTTAAAGCCATAACCGATATCCATAACATCATCATGATCCTCAACTCAGTCTGACACCTAGCATGCATCTAATTAGTATTCCTCAATCTCAAATTTAATCCTAATTTAATTAATTAACCTTTAATTAATTAATTAAATTTCACTAGAATAACGTTTTGCCCGCAGGCCATTTCTAAACCCACCTGTCATCAGATTTCATCAAACAAACAACCCATAAACACCAGAATAATATAATGATCATAATGGAATTTCTAATTATCCATTTTGAAAAGCCTAAAGTCAATTTAGGCCAAATCGTAGTACGGAAAACGAATAAATTCATTACTTATTCGTTACTAACCCGATTGACGATCTGAAAGAAGATTCGGAATCACAACGACGCAGGCTACGCATGTACAACATCAAATTCACCGGAATCTGAGCGACGGAACCGTCCTGGTGACACATATGCTCGACCAGGTCTTCATCTGCTCAGAAATAAAGAAACTCGGTACCGATATGAAGAGAATGAAGAGAGGAATCCAGAAACTCAAACGGAATTGAAATCGGATTAGAAACGGAGAGTAGATCTGAGTTTGAAGTTTGAGAGAAATCAGAGCTTTTACGAGGAAAATGTGAAAGGAAATGAATTAATAAACGATTTTCCGCTATTTATAGTAAAGTCGATAATTATCCTTTAGTGAAGTCGATAATTATCCTTTAACCGATCCAATAGCGGGTTGAACCCCCTTCTTCAAACTTCTCGAAATTGGAAAAATAAATCTTGAATACTGTATGGATAATTATTCCACAATTGCCTCAAAAAACGTGTATTTCTAAGCCGTCTTTCTTAGCCAGTAGGAAACGAAATAGCGACTCTTTTGGCCGTATTGCCTTTCCATGTTATTTCATATCTAGGACATGTCCGATGTCCTGATCATTCCTCTCAACTACATTTTTATTAATTGGAGCTCCCAAATACTCCAAATAATACCGGAGGGTAAAAATAATTACCCGGGGAAAAAAGTGAAAATTCACCATAAGCCCAAAATTACGCCAAGAACATAACGGTGGGTCTTATACTCAACACTTACGCAATCTTCGCGAGTTATATGTCAATTGCTATCACTGATTAAGTTAATCAACATTAATTAGAATTCAGAAATCGTATCTGTTACAAAAAGGTTTAACAAGGATAGGATTATGCAGATTGGAACCTCAACTTAGATAAGGATCAGGAAAGGTCTCGACTAGCTCAGTTCATGTTCCATCTCGGTCGAGATGTTTTACGAACGGACTGAAGTGTTCTTCGGTTAAGGTAAGGCTCGAGCTTTCAGGGTCCACTTGGGTAAAGGCTCATTCTTTCATCGTCTTTCCCACAACTTTCAGCCAATCACCCTAGAATCGCATAAAGAACTTAGCCAACAATCATCAGGATCACAATAATCAAATATATGAGAAAGGAATCAATATTCAAACAAGAAAACCTTAACACAAAGGTCCCTATAACTGAATCAAACAAACAGACAAACAAGCGTTTCTCAATCACAAATCAAAAAAGACAACAATCAAACCAAACTAAGAAAATCTTACAAACTTCCTTCAAAGCCAACTTCAAATTAGATTCCTTCCTTCCTTGATCTTCAACCTTCAAAACTTCCTTCAAAATTGTTCAGAGAATTGGTGATCCGAAGATCTGAGATTTCGTGATCCGAAGATTTGAGATTTTGTGATCCGAAGATGGCTGAATTCCAAATAATCAGCCAATATATATATATAGGAGAATTATCTTCCAAAGAAAAAATATTTTAAAAAGATAATTTTCTTCCTTAAAATATCTTGCAATCTTCTTTGCTTGCAAAATATATCAGCCAAAAGATATTCTTCCTTCCAGAAGTCCATCCAAAAATATGTGATATTAACTTTCCAAAAATAGAAGATCTCAGCAAAAAATAAAGATCTTATGTCCCGTCATCATATCGCCTCGGTCCAGACGCTCTTGAAGATCACCTCGGTCGAGATGGTATTGTAGCTGACCGAGGTGAGTCTCATGTGAGAGTGAAATTCTCTAATCTGGTACAAAATCAATCTTCTAAATCATTTTCATGCTTCCTGAGCTCTTCTTGTAACTCCTCAATGCTCCAGAATGTAGCTCCAATGACTCCTTAGCTCCCTTAGCTCCATTTCGGTTCAAAACGTGCCATTTTCCCTACAATTACAACGAAACTAGGTGTAGACCTCGATTCCCGCAAAGGTAGACAAAACAAAAATGTAATCAAAGAATATACATCCATACATGCAGATTTATGAAGATAAATCGTCCAAACCAATCCCAAAATATAGACTATAATACATGCTATCAGTGAGCTAGACATAATCAACAATACAAGATCGAACACGTAAAGATGTTAAGGTTAGTTAAAACTGAAAACGCCTCACAAGTGTCTCACTCCTTTTTCCACTCAACTCTCGATGTGAAAAGTTGGACTTGTTGATGGATTGCCTTGAATGGATCAATAACCTCACTTAAGTTAGGTGTCTAGGTACCACAACCAGAGATATTAGGGTAGGACACAACAACCAAAGTATCGGAAAATAAATAAATAAAAATCAAACAAAGAAGAAGAAGAAGAAAGAAGACTCACCGATCAAAACGAACTTGTTGCACTTCCAGGCTGCCTTGGTATGTGAGTAATCCGAGGGTGTAGGTAGTGAAACAAGTGCCGAAAGGGTTATTTGGTGAGGTTCTTTTTGAGGGTCAACGGTGCCGAGTGCTGGGGCACAAGGGACAGCGTTGAGGGTGAGGCCAAAAGTTGCTTAGGCACGAGCGTGGTGCCGATGAGTTAGGCCGAAGGAGGTCCGAGGTGATTGTGGAAGGGTTAGGGAACAAAGAAGACTTAGGCAAAAAATAAATGTATACAATATGAAATAAAATGCAATACTAATGTTGGAAATAAAATAAATGTAACAAAGACTCTCTTTTTTTAACTACTCGATTTTGTTTGTCCTTTTTTTTTTATCTGAGCTCCTTTTTTTTAAGCTGAAGAGATAATGCACAACTCTTCTTTGAAGAGAAATGCACAAGTCTTCTCTTTTCTTTTTTTTGCCTTTTTGTTACCCAAAATTAAGGACTTCAAAAGATAAGATCCGATAACTAAAATCAAACAAAAACAAAGATAAAGATGAATAACAACCAAATGAAGGTTAGAAGATGGAGGAGGTGGTAACCGTAGCTTGTATGTGGTGGTTCGGCAGAATGGTAGGGCACAAAGCCAACGGTTCCAAGGGCAGGACCGGCGTTGTTGGCCGCCGGTAAGGGACTGTCGTGGGTGATGGGGTGTAAGCCGGGATACTCACAACCATGTAGCACCTTCAACACAACAAAAATCAATGATGATTAGTTCAAGACTCAAAACAAACTCAAAAGAACACGAAAAACTGACTCGATGAAGATGAAGAAAACTGAAAGTCGATCCGTCGTCGCCTTAGCTCTGATACCAATTGATGCAGGGAACCCCACTATTGTTCGATCTACACGACGGAAAACAAGATAAGACAAGAGAAGGGCCGGAAGCAATCTGCACACAAGCAACCAATGAAGTGCCGAAAGCAACCAATGAAGTGCCGAAAGCAACCAATGAAGTGCCACAAGACAGGGAGAGATGGAGATAAACCTGAAACAAACAATGTGAAGACCCTTGATCTCGGGATCAAGAACAATCCGAATGATGATCCGAACCTAGCCCTTTACAACTCCACACAAGCAACCAATGAAGTGCCGCAAGCACGAAGAGGATGCTTATGGAATCTCGAGAGCACCAACAACCCAAAGGAGATTGACACACGCAAAACAACTAAGTCAAACTAATCATAACAATCTTCAACCAAAACTCACCTTTGATTGAAGATAGAAATCTGAAAAATACGTGTTTTTCACAATAAAATGCCAACCCTAAAAAATGGAAACCTAAAAGCTCTTAAATAGGTTCATCTCAAGACTAAAACAAACAATTAATAATCTGGAAATTAGGCCCAATGGGCTATAAAACACAAAATAACAAAGAAAGCCTTAAAAAGCCAAGTTCTTCAAAAAGAGGCATGGCCATTGTCACTGGCCAGCAGCGCCGGGCGCAAAGAAGGAAGCGGCGTCGGCCTGATCATATGTTGCAGCATTGGGCTGGCCATGTGTTGCGGCGACGTCGGTTCCTTGCACTCCAAAGAGTCCTCTTTGATTGTGAGAGCTTGTTGCAAACAAGATCAACATGCTCTCCATATCCCGCTCAATCCTCCGGAACCTAGTGACTTCTCCCTCATGCGCCGGAAGTGCTAGCTCGGATGGTCCCTCATCAATTAGTTTTGGTATGATCGATTCCAATCGATTTTTTATAATTTTATAAATAGTTAAACACAAACTAATTGATCTAAATTGATTTGTTGTTGTCGGATTATCTTGTTTTGGGATAAGCGTTATAAAAGTATGGTTTATTTGCTTGAGCATTTTGCCACTCCTAAAGAAGTTTTTAATTGCTTTTGTTAGATCGATTCCAACAATGTGCCAATACTTTTGGTAGAAACCGGCTGGCATGTCATCCGGTCCCGGTGAATTATCACAACCAATGTCGAATAAGGCATTTTTTATTTCAGTATTTGTCGGGGTCTTTGTTAGGTTTAAATTATCTTCTTGACTAACATTGTTTTTGATGAGTTGAAGTTTTGCTTGTAGAAGAGGTTTGTTCAGAACTAAATGGTATAGGACTACCTTGTGATAGGTAAGTCATTTGGGCTTACTTAGCGAGCATATATGAGTTTTAATGATTGTGATAGTGGTGTTTGTGCATATTAATGTTGCATTGATAACCTAACCAGACTAGGACGACCATATATGTATATTAAATGGCCAAGTGTATTATAGCGGGTTGTGTCCACTTGTATGTAGCTCGCCGAGAGTGTGGAGGTGCTCTGCAACCAGCCCACCAGGGGGAAGGTAGATCCTCTATACAAAACTTGGGGGTCAAAGGGGAAAGAGGTGAGGTTCGGGAGATCCTCGTGTCACAAAAGAAGTTGAATTAGTAATGGTATAACATATTGAAAATAATAAACGGTGTTGATGTGTGATACCATGTATTATAGTCTATATTTTTGGATTGGTTTAAACGTTTTATCTTCATAAATCTGCATGTTTGGATGTATATTCTTTGATCATTATGTTGTTTTGTTTACCATTGCAAGAATCGAGGTCTACACCTAGTTTTATTGTGATTGTGGGGAAAATAACACGTTTTGGAGCGATATGGAGCTAAGGGAGCTAAGGAGTCGTTGGAGCTACATTATAAAGCATTGAGGAGCTACAAGAAAGGCATAGGAACCATGGAAGTTTGATAGAAGATTGATTTTGGACCAAATTAGAGAGATTTACACGTAGCTGAGACACACCTCGGATGGCTATAGTGTCACCTCGACCGAGGTGATCTTTGTGGTGGGCTGGACCGAGGCGAACGGCCCACAGCCCACAAGATCTTTTATTCTTGGCTGAAGATCTTTATTTTTGCCATGTGATTCTCCTATATATTGGGATGGATTTTCTGGATGGAAGCATGTCTCAGGGCTGGAAGTTGAAGGAAGTCGGAAGATTGAAGATATTCCAAGGAAGGAAGGAAGGAACTTGGCTTTGAAGATAAAATTTAAGGCTTTGAAAGAATTTGTAAGGTTTTCTTAGATTGTTTGATTGTTGTCTTTTGGTTTGTGATTGAGGAACGCAGTTTGATTGAGTTATTGAGACCTTTGTGTTAAGGTTTTCTTGTTTGAATATTGATTCCCTTTTCATATATTTGATTATTGTTATCATGATGATTATTGGCTAAGTTCTTTGTGCGATTCTAGGGTGATTGGATAAAGGTTGTGGGAAAGACGATGAAAGAATGAGTCTTTACCCCAGTGGACCCTGAAAGCTCGAGCCTTACCTTAACCGGAGAACACCTCGGTCAGTTCGTAGAGCATCTCGACCGAGATGGAACATGAACTGAGTGAGTCGAGACATTTCCTAATCCTTATCTGAGTTGAGGTTCTAGTTTGCCAAATTCTATCCTTCTTATACCTTTCCTGGCCTATACGCAAGCCTGGGATGAGACTTACCCGGTGATTCCTTTGCTTGTATACCCAAGATCATGAGTTTTAGGTAATAAAGGTTTATCCTTTATTAGGGTTTGAGTGTGCCTTCATCCCATCTTCGAGAGTTAGCTTGAGACTTACCTCGTAAAGGTTAGTTCTATCCCCTTGGGTGGTGTATTGGTTTGAGATTATAGTTCCTTTCCTTAGTACCTTGAGACTTACCCGGTGAGAGGATCTTGGGTTTGGGATAGTGAGTAGGAATGGAAATGGGTCGGTTTATGGGTGGAAGTTCCACTTCCACCAACCGCCCACCTTACTAAACTCTCACCCACCCCGCCCACCACCCGCCTAACACTTCACCCGCCACCCACTCACCCATCACTCACCGGGTGTTCAGGTGGTTCGGATGAAATAACCGGGTGTGTATTGTGTAGTACATCTTTCATGTTTAAACATTTACATGTAAAAAGTAAATTTATATTTTAAAGTAACACAAATATAAATCTACTAAATTACGGAACATTATCCAACATTACAAACCAACGTGGAAAATGAATTCCAATTAGTACAAAATGATGCAAATAAACGCAATATTTTTGCATACAACAAATGTAACTCAACATATACTACAATCAAACTCCTTTAGAGCTCGATGTAGCGATCATGCAATCCTCCGCAAACCACATGGTAAAATGTCAGCTAGTATTGACCATCAGCTTGTCTACTCTCATACTCTAAAGGTTCGAAAATTTCGGACTAATATCATATAAGGAGACAAAACGCACAAGCTCCCGCAAAATGTAACGGCCCCCATGATTAACTAATGAAACAACTTACAAAGAAGTGTTGTCTTAATCCAAAATCATCAAACTAAAATAGTATTCCAAACACATGGTATGAACTAAGATGTATGAATTGTATAACTGATTGAACGCCTGAAGTGAGTGTTGTGTTAAAGGGGGTGTGTGTGGCTCCAAAACCGAATATAGATATGAGGAGAGGATGGGAGAAGTCATGAAGATTAATTACCTGTTGAGAGAATCAAGCGAGCGACGCGCAGAAGTAAGTGATTGAACGGGGAAGGGAGCGTTTGGCTCGGCGACGGTAAACTAAGGTAGTCAGTATGACGATTTGGTGAAGGACCGAAGGTTTTAGCAAGACTAGCAACTAGGGAATTAGCGATCGATATTAAAAAAACTCAAATTGGGGAAGGGGTAAGGTGAATGGTCATGCAGTTGCACTCTTGCCTCTTGATAATTTAGGATTTTTATATTTTTAATAATTTATACGGGTAGAATTTAGGATTTTTTTATTTTATTTTTTTAATACTTTATACGGGTGATGCGGGGCGGGTGGGGTAGGTGGTGGATGGTTCGGGTGGTGGGTGGTTGTACCAATACCCATACCCACCCCACCACCCATCAATTGCACTCGTCAACGCCCACCACCCGGAATTCTTCGGGTTTTCACCCACAAATTTGGGTCGGTTGACCGCTTAGATCGGGTGGTTGTGCACCCATTTCCATCCCTAATAGTGAGTAGTGAGACTCACCCGGTGATCTATTCCCACCTTAGAAACACCTTCCCTTTGCAAACCTCAGCTTTGTCCACGATATCCTTTGAGATCTTGATTCGGAACCACAATTGGATGCTTTGATCTCTAGAATCAGAATTTTCTTTATCTGATTATTACATCATCTTTGATATTTTTGCTTTGTTGCTTGTTTTTTATTGAAAACCTGAATTACCGTGCTTTGTTTCACCATAGTCCCTGTCTTCGACCCTAGAGTATTTGTTGTTATTACAATTGATCCGTACACTGTGGGTTCGCATATTGTTTCAGGTTTATATTTTAGGTTATAAATTTAACGTTATATCGTTCACCATACACACACGTTTGAGAGCGAACAAGTTTTTGGCGCCGTTGCCGGGGACTTGGTCAAGACCAAGTCAGTTTGGTTGTCTATTAGGGTTGTTGCCCTTGTTACGATTGATTACTTTACTTGAGTGATTTTGCAGGATCTTTCCTTAGGTTTATACGAAGAACTCGTGTTGGAAACGAAACCGTTCCTTACGATCCCGAACCAGAAAAGACATACAAAAGAAGCTTGAAAGAAGCTAAGATGGCCGATCAAGATAATCAAGATCTTGAAGCCGAGTTGAAGGAGGCATTGGAACAACTCAGTAAAGAAGAATTACAGACAGAGAGAGAGAGAGACGAGACTCGTGCAAGAACTGAAGAGATTCAAGCTGATATGTTCCCTCTAAGAGCTCAGATCCAACCTCGACCGGTCCCAGTTGCTCGACCGAGGCAGGATCCAGCCCTAGTTGCACCGGCCGAGATACACCCATCACCTCGGATATCGGCTATGGTTGACTGAGGTGATCTTTTTGCTGGAGTTCCACAAACCCTAGGTCAAAGCATGATTATGAACTTCGCCCTCAAGTACTAACAATGATTCGAAAATGTCAATTTGGAGGCATGGAAAGAGAATCTCCACATCAACAAATTCAAAACTATGAGATTCTTATGGAGACTTTGAGACCATCAAGAATGGAGAACAACAACTACAAGCTAAGGTCTTTCTACTTCTCTTTGAATGCGCTAGCTTGGTATCAATCCCTTCTGGCTAGAAGAGTTAACACATGGGAAGAGATGACTACGGAGTTTCTTACTAAGTTCTTCCCCCCATCAAAAACCGCTGAATTGAGGGGTAAGATCAATGCTTTTGTTATGAAAGATAAAGAAATTTTGTTCAAGTCATGGGAAAGGTTCAAGGACCTTCTATTGGATTGCCCTCACCGTGGGATTCCAAAGATCGAGTTGCTAGAGATTTACTTCAAGGGTTTAGATGAGGAAACTCAAATCAAACTCCAATCACTTTCCGCTGGAGCTTTTATGGATACACCAGTTGATGAAGCTTGGGAGTTTATTGAGAAGCAAGCTTTACACATGGAGAAATACTCCCATCAAAGAGTTGAAGATGGAGCGAGGCGAGTTAGCTTTCCGGATACAAGTCTTACATATTCAAGTGCTGCTCAACTCACCACGCTCAACAATGAAGTCAAGGCATTAAAGGAGCTTTTGTTAGCTCAAACTAAAAAGGAGCAAGATTCTAGATATATGGGGAGAGGAAACTATCAAGGGCCGCGGAACAACAACAACTACAACAACAACAACAAGAATTTCAACAACAATTGGAGATCGAACCAACAAAATCCCGGTAACCCTAATTCTCATGCTGAAAATGCTCTTAACTCCCTTCTTCTTCTTTTACTCCATTGAGGAGCCAAGAGCCGTCATTAAACTCATCCCAGCCCCCCAAGAAGCCGGATGTTGTGCTGGAGGCTATTTTGATCAAGCTCAATGCTATGGAGACTTCTATGAACTCGTTTTCGAAGTCACAAAAAGCCTTAGAACAACAAGTTTTCAATAAGGCTAATGAAGCAGCAAGAGATCTTGGTAAACTTCTAGGAAGGAAAGAGAACAACCTAAAAGGGAAAGTCGTGGCAATGACAACACGTAGTAGATTGAAGACTGCAGATCCAGTACCTCGGTCAGACCACGATCAAACGAGGAACACCTCGGTCGAGGTGCCAACCGAGATGGAGCCCCAGAAAGCGAAAGAAAAAGTTGATGTTTATGTTCCACCACCTGGTTATAAGCCACCGCTCCCATTCCCTCAGTCTAGGGCGCGGGCACATCTAGGCAAGCACTTTGGTAAGTTTCTTGACCTTATGAATAAACTACATATTAACATCCCATTGATGTTATCCTAGGAATGCCCGCCTATGGGAAGTTTTTGAAAGAGATCTTGTCAAGGAAGAGAAAGCTGAAAGACTTTAGAGAGGTACAGATGACCTCTAGATCTTCGGAGGTCATTTGATAGCATGAATTATAGTCTATATTTTAGGGTTTGTTTGGACGTTTTATCTTTCATAATCTGCATGTTTGTATGTATATTATGTGATTACATTACCATTTCATCTACCTTTGCGGGAATCGAGGTCTACACCTAGTTTTGTTGTAATCGTAGGTAAAATGGCACGTTTTGCATCAAAAATGAGCAAAAGGAGTTATGGAGTCATTGGAGCTACATCCAGGAGCATAAGGAACCATACAGGAAGCATAGCTATGGATTTAGGACTCACTTTGGACCAGATTTGAGAGATTTCACATTCAGTTGTGACTCACCTCGGTTGACCACAGATTCACCTCGACCGAGGTGATCCAGAGAAGCCGACTCGACCGAGGCGAATACCCAGGATGCGGCGAGAATATTTTATTCTTGGCTGAGATCTTTTATCTTTGGAAAGTAATCTTATATTTTTGGGCTTGGCTCCTGGAAGGAAGAAGATATATTAGATCTTATATTTTACCTATTTTTATGGAAAGAGATCTTTTCTAAGAT
Source organism: Fagopyrum homotropicum (assembly GCA_033239125.1). Taxonomy (NCBI): domain Eukaryota; kingdom Viridiplantae; phylum Streptophyta; class Magnoliopsida; order Caryophyllales; family Polygonaceae; genus Fagopyrum; species Fagopyrum homotropicum. The sequence continues at coordinate 89,537,330 of BSWB01000006.1, forward strand.
ATCTTATCTTTGGAGGGTTATTTTCCTATAAAAAGGGTTGGATTTCCACAAATCTGATATCTCGCATACAGCCCGCTTACACCGAAAAATCCGCATTTAGTTAGGAATCACGCAGCAGCCATACTCCAGTTGGGAGATTTGAAGAACCTTTTTGAAGGTTGAAGGAAGATTGAAGATTGTAGCTTTTATAGCTTTTGGAAGGTTTTCTTGTAAGATTACCTTAGATTCTCTTCCTTGTTGTCTTGCTTGTTGGATTTATATCCAAGGAACACTTTGTTGTGATATTTGATTCAGTTATTGAAGTCTTTTCATTAAATTCTTTTCGTTCAAATATTCACCTTCTTCCCATATATTTGATTTATACTTTCATGATGATGAGTGGCTAATTTCCTTGTGTGATTATAGGGTGATTGGCTGAAGGTTGTGGGAAAAACAATGATAGAATAATCTTAGATTTCAGTAGGACCCTGAAAGTTCGAGTCTTTAACCTTAACCCCAAGCATCTCGCTCAGTCGATGAACATATCGGCCGGGGTGGAATTTGGCTGACCGAGGTGACTTATCTGATCCGAAACTGAGAGTTAAGTGTTAGAGTTTGCCAAATCCTATTCTTATTACACCTTTCCTGGTTCAATGCAAGCTTAGGATGAGACTTACCCGGTAATTCCTTAGTTTGTGTACCTAAGATCATAAGTGTAGGTAATAAAGGTTTATCCTTTATTGGGGTTTGAGTGTGCTTTCATCCCATGTTTGTGAGTTAGCCTGAGACTTACCCGGTAAAGGTTGTACCTATTCCCTTAGATGGTGTGTTAGTTTGAGGATATAGTTCTTTATCTTGATTCCTTGAGACTTACCCGGTAATAGGAGTTACGGTTTAGGATTAGTGAGTAGTGAGACTTACCCAGTGATCTATTCTACTTTAGTAACACCTTCCCTATGCAAAAACCTCAGCTTTGTCCGCTTATCTTTAGATCTTGAGTTGGAACCACAACTAGAGGCTTTAATCCCTAGAATTGCATGTTTGCTTTATTGACTTCTTATTCATCTTTGATTGTGTTAATTGCTCTTGTGGTTAGTATTTACATAAGCATACCGTAACTGGACTTTGTTTCACTAAGTCCCTGTGATCGACCCCTGGAATTCCTTGCTTTTACTACGATTGACCCGTACACTGCGGGTTCGCATCCTTGTTTTAAGCTTAAGTCTAGGGTTATAAATTTAAAGCTTGCACACACCGTTTGGAGCGAACAAGTTTTTGGCGCCGTTGCCGGGGACTTGGTCTAGACCGAGCCGGTACGGTTTGCTCTTGGGGCACTTGCCCCCGTGTCTACTGACCACTCTACTTGAGTGACTTTTGCAGGTTCTTTCTTAGGTATATGCGAAGAACCCGCACTGGGAAGGAAATTGTTCCTTAGGATCCCGAACCAGAAAAGACATACAAGCGACCCTTAAGAGAAGCGAAGATGGCCCAACAAGACAACCGCGATCTTGAGGCCGAGTTGAAAGAGGCGTTACAGCTGCTACGCCTCAGCAGGGAAGAACTAAGGCAAGAGACGGAAGAAACTCGCACAAAGACTGAAGCAATAGAAGCAGAAATGGCGGTCATACGAGACCAGATTCTACTTCGACCGAGGGAAGATCCAGTCCCAGATCCTCGACCGATGCAGGATCCAGTTGCTGACCCTCGACCGAGGCAGGTTCCAGTACCTGACGCCCCGGCCGAGATACTCCCACCTCGGATGCCAGTCCGAAACGTTCTTCTTGCAGGAATCCCACAAACCCTAGGTCAAAGGATGGACCCTAATCAACAACTGAGGCGTCTAGGAGTTAACCTAGGAGATCCAGCGGACCATGACTATGAACTGCGACCGCAAGTTCTATCCATGATTCGCCAATGCCAGTTCGGAGGGCTAGAGAAGGAATCACCACATCAACATCTTCAAAACTATGAGATCTTGATGGAGACCTTGAGACCTCCGAGAATTGAAAACAACAACTACAAGCTAAGACCTTTTTACTTTTCTTTAAAAGATAGAGCTCTTACTTGGTATCAATCTCTTCCTCCAGGAAAAATTAGCACATGGGAGGAAATGTCTACGGAGTTCTTGACCAAATTCTTTCCCCCCTCAAAGACAGCTGAAATGAGAGGGAAGATCAACGCTTTCATTATGAAGGACAAGGAGAGCTTGTCCAAGTCATGGGAGCGGTTCAAGGACATTCTTTTGGATTGCCCACATCATGGGATTCCAAAGTTAGAGTTATTGGAGATATACTTCAAGGGACTGGACGGAAGCACCCAGTTCAATCTCCAACTACTCTCCGCCGGTACCTTCATGGACATGGCGATTGACGAAGCTTGGGACTTCATCGAGCAGCAAGCTTTGCACATGGAGAAATACACCCACCAAGGAGCTGAAGGTGGAGTTAAAAGAAATAACTTTCAAGAAACTCAGCCCAACAACAATCAACTCACGTCTTTGAAGAATGATGTGAAGCAATTGAAGGAACTCTTGGTTGCACAAACCAAGAAGGAAGAGCAAGGGCAAAGGAACAACAACAACGGCTCCCGGAACAACAATTACAACAACAACAATAGAGGATCCAATAGCAACAACTGGAGGGCGAACAACCAAAATTCTGGTAACAATCATTCAAACTCCAACTCTAACGATTCCTCTAACCCTTTCCTCTCTTCCCCTTCTTCTTCTTCTTCTACTCCATTGAAAAGCCAGGGGTAAGGATCAAGTTCGTTTCAGCCAGAAAAGAAAGACACAGTTCTGGAGGCCATCTTGATCAAGCTTAGTGCTATGGAGACTTCTATGACTTCGTTTTCGAAGGCCCAAAAGGCCTTTGAACAACAACTTGCAAGTAGGGCGAATGAAGCGCCAAGAGATCCAGGGAAGCTTCCAGCAAGGACGGAAAGCAACCCTAAGGGCCAGATCATGGCCATAACTACGAGGAGTGGACTGAAAACTGCAGATCCAGTGCCTCGGTCGGTGCCAGTACCGACGCAGACCACCTCGGTCCAGATGCAGTCGAAGAACACTTCGACCGAGATGCCAACCGAGGTGGAGCCACAGAAAGCGGAGGGGAAAACTGAAGTTTATGTTCCACCTCCTACATACAAACCACCACTTCCATCCCCCAGTCAAGAGCCAGAGCACATCTAGACAAGCACTTTGGTAAGTTCCTTGACTTGATGAATAAACTACACATTAACATTCCTTTCCTTGATGCTATTCTAGGGATGCCCGCCTATGGGAAATTCTTAAAAGAGATCCTATCAAGGAAGAGGAAACTGGAAGACTTTGGTGAAGTTAGGATGACATCTAAATCCTCGGAGCTTATTCAAATCATGAAGGAGAAGATGCCACCTAAATTGAGAGATCCCGGCTCATTTTGCATTCCCATTCAAGTTGGGGATGTCACTTGTGAAGCCCTTTGTGATCTAGGAGCTAGCGTGAGCATCATCCCGCTGGAGCTATGTGTGAAGATCGGACTTGGAGAGCCCAAGCCGGTCAAGATTCGACTTTATATGGCGGATCGCTCCATTACCCATCCCGTGGGCATCTTGGAGGACGTTCCGGTCAAGTTAGGTAACTTCTATCTACCTATAGATTTTGTTGTACTTGACATTCCCGCAGATTATCCTGTTCCTATTATTCTCGGGAGGCCATTTCTAGCAACTTCGGGTTGCAACGTGGATTGCAAGAACGCCAATTTGAAATTCAACGTTGGTGGCGATGAGGTGGAGTTCGCACTACTTGCAGCCATGAAAGGGGAGCAGCTAACTGATGATATCTTCAACATCTATGATGAAGAAGAATCAAGAGAATTGGTGAGCTCTATCCTTATTAACGATCCACTCGAAAGAGTTATTAGCTTCAGTTTAATGGAGGAAGGTATAGATGCTTCTTGTGATGCAGATATACGGAGCTTAAAGGCACTGGAAGAGGATCCAAGAGCAAAAACTGAGAAGCTAATCCAGGAGACGAAGATCTCCAGTTTCGGTTCCAGTTGCAGTACCTCGACCGAGGCACTTCCTGGACTGAGCGAGGCGACCGAAGAACATCTCGGTCAACGCCTCTGCGCCTCGACCGAGGTCGATGGCGAGATGATGTCAACTGAGACTACTGAGAATAATAAACTTCTTACTCCCTTCTCTGACATTCATCCTCAGTTGGTGGAACATTCAATCCACCAACTTTATGATAAAAACGGACCTTGGTATGCTGATATTGTGAATTATCTTGTTTGCCAGGAAACACCGCCCGGATTGACGTACTCTCAAAAGAAGAAATTCTTCAAAGAAGTACGACATTACTACTGGGACGAGCCGCTGCTATTCAAGCGCGGGCCGGATGGGATGCTTCGAAGATGCATTCTGGAAGATGAAGTTAATAGCGTTATACGGCATTGCCATTCACTTCCTTGCGGAGGACATGCTAGCACCGATAAAACATGCGCTAAGGTATTGCGTTCCGGTTTCTTTTGGCCTACATTATTTAAGGATGTACAATCTTTTGTTGTCTCTTGTGATGCATGCCAAAGAACAGGAAATTTATCAAGAAGGAACGAGATGCCACTTAACAACATCCAAGAGGTGGAAATCTTTGATGTATGGGGTATTGACTTCATGGGACCTTTCCCATCCTCCGGAGGAAACCTCTATATTCTTCTTGCAGTTGATTACGTATCTAGATGGGTTGAAGCCATTGCTTCTCCCACTAATGACGCCAAGGTGGTTGTGAAGTTCCTAAACAGGACTATCTTTCCACGGTTTGGAACTCCACGCATCATCATCAGCGATGGAGGAACGCATTTCATTAACCGGAAGTTCAAGGCACTTCTATCGAAGTATGGGGTAACCCACAAGGTATCAACCCCTTATCACCCTCAAACTAGTGGACAGGTCGAGATCTCGAATAGAGAAATCAAAGCAATTTTGGAGAAGACCGTCTCTAGGACAAGGAAAGATTGGTCCATGAAATTGGACGATGCTCTTTGGGCATACAGGACCACATTTAAGACTCCCATAGGTACCACCCCTTATAATTTGGTATATAGGAAGTCTTGCCATTTGCCCGTTGAATTGGAACACAAAGCATATTCGGCAATCAAATGGTTGAACTTCGACATTAAGGAGGCCGGCGAGAAGCGACTATCGGAACTCAACGAGCTAGAGGAGCTGCGTTTGAACGCTTATGAGAATGCCAAAATCTATAAGGAAAGGACGAAGAGATGGCATGACAAGCGTATCGTACCAAAGGAGCTTAACGAAGGAGACCTAGTTCTACTCTTCAATTCCCGCCTCCGCCTTTTTCCAGGTAAGTTAAAATCAAGATGGACCGGACCTTATGTTGTGAAATATGTTTTTCCTCATGGTGCGGTTGAGATATGGGGCGAAACTAGCGGAAGCTTCAAGGTCAACGGTCATAGACTTAAGAAGTACCAACCGGAAACTCCGGTTGAGGAGGTTGCACCAATATACCTCATTTGAGACGCATTATTGTCCAGCTAGCGACCTTAAACCAAGCGCTTCTTGGGAGGCAACCCAAGGTATTGCTTTCTTTTCCCGTTTTCTAGTCTAGCTTAGATAGTTTTTGCTTTTGCTTTGCTTTGTTTTGCTTTGGCGTTATAGACAGATAACAAGAGACATCTAAGGAAGGAGCATAACTGGAAGGACAAAAGTTCGAGATTTTGAGAAGACGGAGTTTGACTGAGGCATCTCGGTTGCTATCAGAGCACCTCGACCGAGATGATTCATGAGCAACCGAGGCGACTAGGGTTTTCTGAAGAACCACCTCGGTTCGTACCACCTCGGTCCAGTCGAGACCATCTCGACCAAGGTGGCAGCAGTCCAGAAAAGGGTATAAAAGGCGGAAGATTTCTCTCTCCTCGCTTTACTCTTTCTCCTCGACCGCGGCGATAGTTCACCTCGCCTCCTTCGTTTCTTGCTCGTTTTCGAAGATTTTTGTCTCCAAACTACGATTGAAGGATAGAGGATCGTGTTGCAAGTACAGATCTGCAGAAAATCGAACCGATTCGGCCGAAATGAGGTAAAACGAACCGAAACCCTAACCTCTCCGTTTTGCTTCGACTTGGGCTTTTGTTGCCCCTGCATTTGTTGAGGAAAAGCCTAAGTACCCCATAGGAAGCAATTGTAGTGATTTTTCGGGGAAAAGAACTGAATTTTCAGAAGGAATTAGAATCCAGTTTTTCGCCTCGGTCCAGTCGAGCTGTGCCTCGGCCGAGGTGATTCTTGAGTGTTGTCAGTCGACCGAGGTGACCTGACAGTAGCTGAGTTGAAAATGAGTTCTGTGCGATGCCTCGCCCTTAGGGATAGATCCTCACCTTCCCCTTCTTCTTCCTCTTCCCGACCTTACCGCCCGGTGATCCATGAGCGACACCGGGTGGATTATGAGCGTATTTCCGGCCGTCCAGTGATTGCACCACGCTTCCTGGACGTGTCTGCTTTTGATTGCCTCCAGGTCGATGGAGACCTTAGGAGGATGATTTCTACAGTTGGGCTGGATCAGTTTACTGAGATCCGAGCCCTAGCCTATTTGGAGCCGACCCTAGAGTTCGTTAGCTCCTTCACCTACCTTCCCACAGAGCAGTCTGTGAAGTACCGGTTGATGAACCGGAACTTCTTAGTGCCACTTGAGTACTGGAGAGATATTTTTGGCTTTCGGAAGCCCACTGTTGTTGACTTCCCGTCCCGGTCAGTAGCTAGGGAGTTTTGGGGGCAGATTGCCCATATTGTTGAGCATGCAGATAGATGGCGCCCTGGAGATTCCAGGGAGAAGGTCATCTTCCACCTAGCCTTTAGGTTAGCCCACCGGATATTCAGCGAGACACTTCTGGCGCGTACTGAGACGCCCCAAAAGATCCGACAGGGAGAGCTTTTCAGTTTGTACTGCATGGTTACTGGGGGTTTCCCGGACTTTGGCTTGATGTTGGTAGAGAATCTGCACAAGATGAAGGCCAAGGCGAAGGGAGACATCTGCTGCGGAGGGCTTGTCACCCATATAGCTAGCTATCAGGACATGGATCTCAGTGCTTGTACGATGGTGGCGGCTGCCAAGCCGCTTGGATTGCAGGAGATGATCACTCGGCGGATTCTCGTTCCCCGAGGTCTGACTACTCCGTACGTGGCTATGTCGTGGGAGCTGACTGTGCCACAAGGGATCAGGTGGTCTGCCCAGTTCACTGTTTATGACCCACACTATTGGCAGACCGCTTGGGCTCCACTGATGGAGGATTACAGAGAGGCAGCAGCTGCCCCAGCTGAGGAGGAGGAGGCTGATGATGAGGAGACAGTTGATGAGAGAGAGGGTGGAGTCCCGATGGATACAGGGACAAATATTGCAGGGACGAGCGCATCACCAGTTATAGATCTGGATGATGAGGATACTGAGCCTGCACCTGCTGCATCACCTGCTAGACATGCTAGGCGTAGGACACGCCGTCATAGAGATTCAGAGGCTCATCGTCGGATCGATGATCTAACGGATAAGATGATAGACTCCTATGCTGCCCTTACTGTGGACATGCATGAGAGCTTTGCTGCCCAGCACCGACAGATTGACAGCTGGACTCATCAGATGTTAGAGGGGCAGCACTAACAACGCAGGATGATGGAGATACAGTTCCAGCAGACTATGGGTTATCCGTTCGACCCGACCCAGTATCCGTACGTGCCACCACCACCACCACCGGATCAGGATTCTTGAGAGCTGCAGGATTTTCTTTATTATTTTTATGCAGTTCAGCTATTTGTCCGGTGAGTACTTTTATCCTTTAGACTTATTTTGACCCACAGGGACAGTGTGTCCCAAGTATGGGGTATTTGATGTATTATTTGACTTTGATGTATGATTCTATTGATCGGATATTTATATTTATGCTTCACTTCTGCATTTATATTTTTTATCTGAGATTGAATGCATACTTACAGGTTATTTGATTGAGAAAAACGTCGAAACTGAAAAAAAAACTGGTTTTTAAAAAAAAAATTTTGGACCTCGACCGGGGCAGTTTTGGCCGAACGAGGCGTTTCACCTCGGTTGACCTAAGAACACCTCGACCGAGGTGGGTTAACTGAGAGTTTTCGAAAAACGATTTTTGTGTTACTTATCTGGATATGATCTCAGTGAAGATCTTGCTTACTGACTGGTTTTAAATTCTTTATGTGTTTGAAAGGTTTTATAATATGTTTAAGTTGCTAAATGCTTTGTGTGAAATTATTGGCATGTTTAATACTTTGTTTTTATCCAAATTATGTTGAATTTGAAGGTTGACACCGCAGCATGAGTTCTCTCACTTTCTTCCTGGAAAGACCAAGGCAGTTCATTCTTCTCTCTTCTTCTTCTTAATCATGCTTAGCCCCTCATATACATTTTGCCTCCCTTTACCTATCCGGGAATTTGGAAGCAAGCAAGTGGTGAAAGCAAGTGAAGTTAAGGTTGAGAAGTTGGCTGGAAGTGAAAGTGTTAGAAAGTAGTAATAGGTTTGGGGAAGTCAATCATGAAGATGAGTAACTCGGCACCATTCACATAGCCGGGTGTTTGTGTCTTGCCAAAGTCGGATTGAGCGATATTCCTAACGGGTCATGGTATGTGCATCAAGGGTTTGATGCATCTCAAGAAATTGATGATTGCTGATTTCCTAGGCTTCGGTTATTGTGCACCTCTGTCCATGCATCCCAAAAAGTAAAGTAAAAAGAAAAAAAAGTGTGAAATAAGCAAAGCTTATTGGTGGAAGATGTTGCAAGTCAAAGTGAAAGTGAAGTTCATCCTTTTCCCGGATTCTAGCACCACATTACCTTACATACATCCCTACCCTACACGTTTCTTGACCTTTCTTTTGGGAAGCCCTTGAGACCTTAAGCTTGTTGATTGACTTAGTGGTTTAAACTGGATTATACATGATTAATTTTGATAATTATGACTTATTATGCATTTTATGGTTTCATGCAAAGATGAACAACTTTTCAATATTTATAAAATGTTTTGAACATGTTTTGATTTTAAATTCCATGAAGTATTCTCTTAGAGTGATCTATGATTGCAGCGCACCATAAAATGTTTTTGAAAGACTTTTCATTGATTTTATTGACTTATAATCCATTCTATCTTGTCTCTTATATGCGGAACTTGCTTGGGGACAAGCAAGGGCTAAGTATGGGGTATTTTGATAGCATGAATTATAGTCTATATTTTGGGGTTTGTTTGGACATTTTATCTTTCATAATCTGCATGTTTGTATGTATATTATGTGATTGTATTACCATTTCATCTACCTTTGCGGGAATCGAGGTATACACCTAGTTTTGTTGTAATCGTAGGTAAAATGGCACGTTTTGTATCAAAACGGAGCAAAAGGAGCTATGGAGTCATTGGAGCTACATCCAGGAGCATAAGGAACCATCCAGGAAGCATAGCTATGGATTTAGGACTCACTTTGGACCAGATTTGAGAGATTTCACATTCAGTTATGACTCACCTCGGTTGACCACAGATTCACCTCGACCGAGGTGATCCAGAGAAGCCGACTCGACCGAGGCGAATACCCAGGACGCGGCGAGAATATTTTTTTCTTGGCTGAGATCTTTTATCTTTGGAAAGTGATCTTATATTTTTGGGCATGGCTCCTGGAAGGAAGAAGATATATTAGATCTTATATTTTACCTATTTTTATGGGAAGAGATCTTTTCTAAGATATCTTATCTTTGGAGGGTTATTTTCCTATAAAAAGGGTTGGATTTCCACAAATCCGATATCTCGCATACAGCCCGCTTACACCGAAAAATCCGCATTCAGTTGGGAATCACGCAGCAGCCATACTCCAGTTGGGAGATTTGAAGAACCTTTTTGAAGGTTGAAGGAAGATTGAAGATTGTAGCTTTGATAGCTTTTGGAAGGTTTTCTTGTAAGATTACCTTAGATTCTCTTCCTTGTTGTCTTGCTTGTTGGATTTATATCCAAGGAACACTTTGTTGTGATATTTGATTCAGTTATTGAAGTCTTTTCATTAAATTCTTTTCGTTCAAATATTCACCTTCTTCCCATATATTTGATTAATACTTTCATGATGATGAGTGGCTAATTTCCTTGTGTGATTCTAGGGTGATTGACTGAAGGTTGTGGGAAAAACAATGATAGAATAATCTTAGATTCCAGTAGGACCCTGAAAGTTCGAGTCTTTAACCTTAACCCCAAGTATCTCGCTCGGTCGATAAACATCTCGGCCGGGGTGGAATTTGGCTGACCGAGGTGACTTATCTGATCCGAAGCTGAGAGTTAAGTGCTAGAGTTTGCCAAATCCTATTCTTATTACACCTTTCCTGGTTCAATGCAAGCTTAGGATGAGACTTACCCGGTAATTCCTTAGTTTGTGTACCTAAGATCATAAGTGTAGGTAATAAAGGTTTATCCTTTATTTGGGTTTGAGTGTGCTTTCATCCCATCTTTGTGAGTTAGCCTGAGACTTACCCGGTAAAGGTTGATTCTATTCCCTTAGATGGTGTGTTAGTTTGAGGATATAGTTCTTTATATTGATTCCTTGATACTTACCCGGTAATAGGAGTTACAGTTTAGGATTAGTGAGTAGTGAGACTTACCCGGTGAACTATTCTACTTTAGTAACACCTTCCCTATGAAACCTCAGCTTTGTCCGCTTATCTTTAGATCTTGAGTTGGAACCATAACTAGAGGCTTTAATCCCTAGAATTGCATGTTTGCTTTATTGACTTCTTATTCATCTTTGATTGTGTTAATTGCTCTTGTGGTTAGTATTTACATAAGCATACCGTAACTGGACTTTGTTTCACTAAGTCCCTGTGATCGACCCCTGAAATTCCTTGCTTTTACTACGATTGACCCGTACACTGCGGGTTCGCATCCTTGTTTTAAGCTTAAGTCTAGGGTTATAAATTTAAAGCTTGCACACACCGTTTGGAGCGAACATCATTCAAATCATGAAGGAGAAGTTCCACCTAAGTTGAGAGATCGTGGTTCGTTTTGCATTCCCATCCAAGTTGGGGATGTGACTTATGATGCGCTTTGCGATCTAGGAGCTAGTGTGAGCATCATTTCTCTAGCACTTTGTGAGAAGATCGGCCTTGGAATTCCCAAGCCCATGAAGATGACGTTATACATGGCGTATCGTTCCATTACCTGCCCCGTTGGAATCTTGGAGGACGTTCCCGTCAAACTAGTTAATTTTTATATACCTATAGACTTTGTTGTGTTGGACATTCCCGCAGATTATCCCATCTATATCATTCTTGGAAGACCATTTCTAGCAATATCGGGTTGCAACGTTGATTGTAAGAATGCCAAGTTGAAGTTCAACATTGGTGGCGATCATGTGGAGTTTGCACTTTTGGCTGCAATGAAGGGAGAGCCTTTGGAAGATGATATCATCAACATCTATGATGAATAAGATTCTCGAGAATTGGTGAGATCTATCCTTATTAAAGATCCTCTTGAGAAAGTTTTGAGTTTTAGTATAATGGAGGAAGGTGTAGATGTTTTGTGTGATGCAGATGTACGAAGCTTGGAAACATTGGAAACAAATCCGGGAGCTAGATTCGACAAACTGATTCAGGAGAAGAAAAGCACATTAGGTTTCGGTCCCAGTTCTAGTGCCTCGACCAAGACAGTTTCTGGAGCAAGCGAGGTGACCTTATCTGAAGAACACCTCGGTTCATCATCTCGGACCACGACCGAGACAGCAAGCGAGATGAAGTCAACTGAGAAGGACGATCTGTCCATTGATGATTCATTCTCTGATGATCATTCGCAGTTGGTGAAGCATTGGCTTCGCCAAGTTTCTGATGGTAAGGATCCTTGGTATGTTGATATTGTTAACTATCTTGTTTGTCAGGAAATACCTCCGGGATTGACATACGTTCAAAGGGAGAAGTTCTTCAAAGACGTACGTCACTACTATTAGAATGAACCTCTACTCTTCAAGAGAGGTCCGGATGGGATGCTTCGACGATGCGTACCGGAGGATGAAACTGCTAGTGTCATACGGCATTGCCACTCACTTCCTTGTGGAGGACATGCTAGCGCTCACAAAATGTGTCCTAAGGTATTACGTTCCGGTTTCTTTTGGCCTACATTATTTAAGGATGTGCAAGCGTTTGTTGTCTCTTGTGATGCATGCCAAAGAACAGGGAACTTGTCTAGAAGGAATGAGATGCCGCTCAACAATATTCAGGAAGTTGAAATCTTTGATGTATGGGGAGTTGATTTCATAGGACCGATCCCATCATCCGCATGGAACCTCTACATCCTGTTAGTTGTTGATTATGTTTCTAGATGGGTGGAAGTCATTGCCTCCCCCACTAATGACGCCATGGTGGTTGTGAAGTTCTTCAATAGAATTAACTTTCCACGTTTTGGGACACCGCGTATCATCATCAGCGATGGAGGGACACATTTCATTAACCAGAAGTTCAAAGCACTCCTATCGAAGTATGGGGTAACCCACAAGGTAGAAACCCCTTATCACCTTCAAACTAGTGGGTAGGTGGAGATCGCTAATAGAGAAATCAAGGCAATTTTGGAAAAGACCGTTTCAAAGACAAGGAAGGATTGATCCATGAAGTTGGACGATGCTCTTTGGGCTTATAGGACCGCATTCAAGACTCCCATTGGTACCACCCCTTACAATTTGGTATATGGAAAATCTTGTCATCTACCCGTTGAGCTGGAGCACGAGGCATATTGGGCAATCAAGTGGTTGAATTTCGATATCAAGGAAGCTGGAGAATAAAGACTTTTAGACATTAATGAGATGGAGGAGTTGCGCTTAAACGCTTATGAGAATGACAAAATCTACAAAGAAAGAACAAAGAGATGGCACAACAAGCATATCGTTCCTAAGGAGCTCAAAGAATGAGATCTTGTTCTAATCTGCAATTCCCGCCTCCGCCTCTTTCCAAGTAAGTTGAAATCTAGATGGACAGGACCTTACGTTGTGAAAAATGCTTTTCCCAATGGTGCAGTTTATGTATGGGGTGAAGCTAGTGGAAGCTTTAAGGTCAACGGTCATATGTTGAAGAAGTATCAACCAGAAGTTCCGGCTCAGGAGATTTCTCCCTTACACCTTGTTTGAGGATGACGTACGGTCCAGCTAGCGACCTTAAAACAATCACTTCTTGGGAGGCAACCAAAGGTATTGCTTTCTTTTCCCTTTTCTAGTTTAGTTTAGATAGTTTTCTTTGTGTTTTGTGTGTCCTCCTAGACAGGAATCAGGTGATCTCTAAGAAGAAATTACAACTTAGGAGCTACATGGAAGGACAGACGTTCGAGAAATTGAGAAGACGGAGTTTGACTGAGACACATCTCGGGATTTGTCAGAGTGCCTCGACCGAAGTGTTCTCCGTCAACCGAGGTACCTAGGTCTGACATCCACCTCGCTGTGACACCTCCATCCGCTCAGGAACACCTCGACCGAGGTGAAATCAAATTTAGTGAGGGGTATAAAAGGGGTTCGACATTTCTCTCTCCTCTCACTTTCCCTCTCTTTGCTCTCCTCGACCGTGGCATACCTTCTTGCTCAAATTCTCGATTCTTGCTCGTTTTTAAAGATTTTTGGCTCCAAATCATCATGAGAAGTACGAGACTTAGTTCCCAAGCAACAAATAACACAAAGATCGAATCGAATCTGCACATTTTGGGGTATTTCATCCAAAAGCCTAACTTGCTTCCTTACCTTCAATTCTGCTTAGATCTGGCTTTGGTTGCCACATATTGTTGTTGAGAAGGATATAAGTACCCCTCAGGAAGCAGTTGGTAGTGTTTTGGGGGGAAAAAGCTTGCATTTTTTGGATTTCGTCTCGCCAGCTCTTCGCCTCGGTTGACCCTTCTGCATTTCGGCCGAGGTGTTCTTGATCCGACCGAGGTGAATTCCAACCATGAGCAGTTCAAGCAGATCTGATCTTTAGTTGGCCCTGAGAGATAGGCCAAGCAGTTCACACCACTCTTCCCCTTCTTCATCTCAGTCCACAGTTCCGGTGATCCACGAGCGATTCCAGCGGGATTTTGATAGGATATGTGGGTGCCCATCGTTGCCCCACGCTTTGTGGATGTTGATGAGTTTGAGTGCCTTCACGTGGTGGAGGACTTGAAGAAGATGATATCTATGGTTGGCCTCGAGGACTTTATGGCCATACGAGCACCGGCTTATTTGGAGCCGAATTTTGAGTTTTTGAGCTCAGTTACCTACATACCGGAGCGTAGAGGAATCACGTACCGGTTAATGAACAAGAACTACGTCATTCCCTTAGATCAGTTTGGGGAGATTTTTGGATTCCCGACCCCCACCGCTATAGACTTTGCTTCTAGAGCGCAGGCTCAGAGTTTCTGGAGGGAGATAGCTCATGTGACTGATCACCGTGACATATGGAAGCCCGGAGATTCCCGGAAGCGGATTATCTTTCACCTAGCCTTTCGGCTAGCTCACATGATCTTTAGTGAGATGCTTCTGGATCGTACTGAGAAGCCCCAGAAGGTCCGACAAGGTGAGCTCTTTAGTTTGTTTGGTATGTTTACAGGGGGAGTTCTAGATTTTGCTGCCTGCTGACAAAGGATCTCCACAGGATCAAGGGGAAGGCAAAGGGTGATAATTGTTGTGGTGGGTTGGTGACCCACATTGCCACGTCTATGGGTTTGGACTTATCTGTATGTACATTGGTTGCGGCTTCGACGCCGTTGAGTTTGCAGGAGATGATTATGCGGCGTATACTCGTTCCCCGTGGTCTTGGCACACCCTATGTTGCCATGTCATGGGAAACGAAGTTTCCTCAAGGCATTCTTTGGTCGTCCCAGTTCTCAGTTTATGATCATCAGTACTGGTCCGCTGCTTGGTTACCGTATATGCAAGAGGAGGCTGCTAGGGAGGCAATTGATAGAGATGATGATGGAGATGGCTATGGAGGAGTTGTTGCCATAGATACTGGTACTGATACCGGCGGCCCTAGTATTCCCACCGTTGACCTTGTTGATGAGGCCACGGAGGACGAGAGAGAGGCGCCTGCACCTCTAGCTGACATGCCACCACCACCTCAGCAGCGAGCCCGCCGCCAGTGAGATCCCGAGGCGCATCAGCGGGTCGATGATCTGACGAGACAAATGATAGATTCTTACGCTGCCTTGAGAGTAGATGTCACCTAGTGTTTTGATGCCCATACCAGATCTATTGAGGGATGGACGCATCGGATGGAGGAGAGCCAGCACTTCACGCGACGGATGATGGAGGTGCAGTTCCAGCACGTTATGGGCTACCAATTCGATCTGTCCCAATTCCCCTACATTCCACCACCACCACCGCCAGCTGACGAGGATTGAGCACTTCATGGATTTATTTTCTATTTATTATGCAGTTCAGCTTTATCCGGTGAGTACTTGTTTCTCATGACTTATATTTGAACCATTGGGACAATGTATCCCAAGTATGGTATATTTGTATTACTTGACCTTATTTGTATGACTCTTGTTTGATATTATCATTTATTTGGCTTCATGTGCTTATGTGTCATTACATGCATTGCATACAGGTTTCTATTTGAGAAAAACGTCAAAAACCAGTTTAAAAAAAACATTGGCTCGACCAAGACGTTCTTGACCAAACGAGGTCGTGAAACTGAGACACATCTCGGTTGAACACCTCGGATAACGACAGATCACCTCGCCCGAGATGGGTTTCTAAATGAAAGATTTTCAAAACGTTTTATGCTTCAATTCTAGATATGACCTCAATGAAGATATTTGTTTGCTGATTGGATTTGAAATCTTTATATGCTCGAAAGGTTTTATGATATGTTTGGCTTGCTAAATGCTTTGTTTGAAATTCTAGCATGTTTAATACTTTGTTTTTATCAAAATTATGTTGGATTTGAAGGTTGACACCACATTATGAGTTCTCTCACATTCTTCTTGGGATGATTAAGGCACTTCATTGTCTTCTTCTTCTTCTTGACCATAATTTATCCCCTCATATACACATTTGCCTTCCTTTACCTGTCCGGGAATTGGATGTAGTTGATAAAAAGCATGTGAAGTGAAGTTGAGATCTTGGCTGAAAGTGTTAGAAAAAAATTTAGGTTTGGGGACATTGATCTTGATGATGAGTAACTCGGCACCATTCACATAGCCGGGTGTTTGTGTCTTGCCAAAGTCGGATTGATCGATAGTCCTAACGGGTCATGGTATGTGCATCAAGGGTTTGAGGCATCTCGAGAAATTGATGATTGTTGATGTCCTAGGCTTCGGTTATTGTGCACCTCTGTCCATGTTCCCAAAAAGTAAATTAAAAAGTGAAAATAAGCAAAGCTTATTGGTGGAAGATGTTGTGATTCAAAGAAAGTGAAAGTAAGATCCTATTCCCGGATTCTAGCACCACATTATCCTATATACATCCCACCCTAACATGTCTCTTGACCTCTTTTGGAAGCCCTTGAGACCTTGATTATGATGATTGACTTGGTGGTTTAAACTGGATTATACATGATTGATTTCGATAAATATGATTTACTATGCATTCTATGATTTTATGCAAAGATGAACAGTTTTCTTATATTTATAAAATGTTTTGACAATTTTTTGATTTTATTTGCCATGAAGCATTCTCTTAGGGTGATCTATGAATGGAGCACACCACAAAAAGGTTTGAATTGTTTTTCATTGATCTTTTTGGTGACTTATAATTCATTCTATCTTGTATCTGAGATTTGGATCTTGCTTGGGGACAAGCAAGGGACAAGTATGGGGTATTTTGATAGCATGTATTATAGTCTATATTTTGGGATTGGTTTAGACGTTTTACCTTTATAAATTTGCATGTATGGATGTATATTCTTTCATCATTATGTTGTTTTGTTTACCTTTCCAAGAATCAAGGTCTACACCTAGTTTTATTGTGATTGTAGGGAAAATAACACGTTTTGGAGCGATATGGAGCTAAGGGAGCTAAGGAGTCATTGGAGCTACATTATGGAGCATTGAGGAGCTACAAGAAAGGCTTAGGAACCATGGAAGTTCGATAGAAGATTAATTTTGGACGAGATTAGAGAGATTTATACATAGCTGAGACACACCTCGGATGGCTACAGTGTCACCTCGACCGAGGTGATCTTCGCGTTGGGCTGGACCGAGGTGAATGTAACACCCCGAATCCGCGGAACTCGGAGTGCTACATTGGGCTAGGATCTCACAATGGATCCTGACCCTAGCCTGTAAAACAAGTTCACTGGACCTTACAACATGGCACTAACAGATATGAAAACAAATACATAAAACTATATAAAAATGTACAACCCAGAAGGTAAGACAACATAGCCGAGTATGAAACATAACAACCTCACACATGAGGTAACAAAAGACCATCCTCACGCAGGAGGGAAAGATAACAAAACCAAAAGCCCACATAACCTATGTACGAGACGTCCTCGGCCTGCCACTCTGCTAGATCACCCAGCAGCATGCCTATCCTGTGGGGCATCTACAACATGGTAATAAACCATTAGCTATCCATGCACATATATAGAGTAATGCATAAGCACAATCACAAGTAAGGAAAGAAAACACATCAGCATGCTTCCACTCATTTATTTATTTAATCAACTCCATATAATGGTCATTCACTCCAAACGTATATATAATATATATGAAACTATGTGACACGAGGACCGATACATCCTCGCCTCTGAGCCTGCTAGCCAGCCGTACTAGTATCGGTCACACAATCCGTGTTGCAAATGGGAGTGGATTGTGCCCTTCTTGTAAACCGGTCTGGCCTGACCCAAGAGAACCTCCCAGACTACACAGCGGGATGAAAGGGAAAGGTTATCACAGCCATGCATACGGGGCAATCAATAAAACATAGGTCGGTATATACGACATCACATGCTATTATAACAAACATGCAGAGCACACACCACTCATGCAAACACCCAATATAAGGATGGCAACTAAGTAAGTCCTACGGACATACCTCAACCTCGATCACAACTCAACCACGATCACCTCTACACTGGAGGGACAACACAGCCTATAAACAAGGCATAAGGAGATATATCAGACTCCTAACCACACAAGGGTCACACCTAGACCCAAAGGGATCCAAAGGATCAACCTCAACCTCACTCACAACCTAACGAACCTCAAAAGCCATACAATGTAAAAACCGATCATAAATATCATCAAAACACAACCTCACACATCTAGCATGATCCTAAGCACTCATACTAGGAAAGGAGGGAACAAGAGCACCCTAAGGAATGCCTAGAAGCAACACACACCTGCAGAACCAAAGGAAACACCAAGCTGGTGCAGGTGGGCACAGGGGCGGTTCACTGGTGGCGCAGGGGCGGTGCACTGGCCGGCGCAGGGGCGGTGCACTGGCCGGCGCAAGGGCGGCTGTAGGGTGGCGCAGGGGCGGCTGGTATGCAGAAGACACCACTTCAGCTCTTTCTTCACTTCTTCCTCCGATTCTCTACCCTTCTTCACTCCAACAGCAACATATACACAGAACATACACATATATACATCAACATAAGCCAAACTTGGCTAAACCAAGATCCAATCCTAAGGAGTCTATGCTAGACTAAGGAAAGGAAAGAAAAGAGACAAGAAGATGCAAGGGAAGAAGGGGAAGCAGATGGAAGCCATGAAAGCTTACCAAGCTGAAGATCCAGAAGCTTACACCTTAACCAAAATGTCCTCAAGCTGGCTCACAAAGCTCAGCAACCATAAACATCACCAAGCCAAGCAAAAGCTCTCTAGCTCACACACAAAAACAAGAAAGATCAAGCAAGGTTGATCCAAGGAGAAGAGAGAAGAAGTTGTACGTAAAGAGAGAGAGAGAGATCTCAGAAAGGTAAACCCTCATCAAGGTAAGGAAGAAGATATATAAACAGGGGTAAAAGGTAAAGCACGGGTCAAAGGAGTCAAAGAAGACGGCTGCAGTACACAGAGCCGCAGGGGCGGACCCTGTGAGCCACAAGGGCTGACCAGGCTAGGCGCAGCGGCGCCCCCTGGGTCACGCAGGGGCGCCCCCTGGGTCACGCAGGGGCGCCCCCTGGGTCACGCAGGGGCGGCTCAGGCATAAACCTGGCCCCTCTGCTCCCTCTCTCAGCACTCAGCAACTAGGCTCTTACATCTCACCCCCCTAAAAACAAGTTTCGTCCCGAAACTTGCAGATCCCAAAGCCTCTCGGACCCACAAGCCGAGGCATAACTCACTCTCTCTATCGGAGGTATCACATCTCCGCTCAGAAGGTCATAACCTATAATAGATCTATAACCATAAACATCAACATGGAGGAATCATCAACTCCAGATAACAGGCCCATCACGCTACCCAAAGACGTAGAGGAATCACATCTCTCGCCATAACTCAACATAGGGCATAGAGAAAGCACATCTCTAGCCGAAACATAACACAGGCATAGAGGAAATACGTCTCTAGCCCAAACCATAAGTATATATATCACATGGAGGAATCACATCTCCACTGAAACTATGTCCATCAAGGTAGCATGGAGGAAAGAACCATCTCCAGCTGAATCATAATCAAATCAGATAGCATGAAGGAAAGAAACATCTCCAGCTATAAACATAAGTCATACCCAAATAGCATGGAGGGAATAATCATCTCCAGCTATAACATTCATCATGCTAGTATAGCAAGATCTAATAAGATCATAAGGCACAACATCACTAGCATGGAATAAACACATCAAGGCATGTAAGCACATAAGCACATAATCACAAACTCACCAAGATAGCACTAAGATCTACTCAACGACCCTAGGTGCATCCATCTCGGCATAAAACTCTGGATAGTTCCTCTGGATACTATCCTCAGTCTCCCATGTAGCCTCCTCAGGTCCACGTCTCGACCATTGTATCCCCATCATAGGTATGTTCTTCGAACGCAAGCGTCTCACACCTCGCTCTAGGATTGCAATAGGATGCTCAGCAAAGGTGTGGTCCAGCTCTACCACCAAATCATCATAACTCACGATGTGCCTCGGATCTGGTATGTACTCTCTCAGCTGAGACACATGGAACACAGGGTGAACACCCTCTAATCTCGGAGGCAAAGTTAATCTGTAGGCTGCCCTCCCAACTCTGTCCAGTATCTCAAAAGGACCGACATATCGGGGACTCAACTTCCCCTTTATGCCAAAACTTTTGACGCCACGTGTCGGGGATACTCTCAACCAGTCATGAGCTCCTACACTGAACTCTAGAGGTCGACGCCTCTTGTCTGCATATGACTTTTTGGCGAATCTGTGCAGCCAGCATCCTCTCTCTAATCAGCGCTACCCGAGCCATATCATCCTAAATCTGCTCTACCGCTATCCCACTGATACTGCTAGGCTCATTCCAACATAAAGGTGTACGGCACCTACGTCCATACAGTGCCTCATAAGGAGTCATCCCAATAGATGCATGCCAGCTGTTGTTGTATGAGAACTCAACAGGTGGGAGGTAATCAGACCATCACTGTCCCCAATCCAACACACAAGCTTGTAGCATATCCTCTAAAGTTTGGATGTCCTCTCTGACTGACCGTCTGTCTGGGGGTGAAACGCAGTCGTGAAGTGTAGACTCGTCCCCAAAGTAGTCTGAATCTGCTGTCAAAACCTCGAGGTGAATCGTCCATCTCGATCAGAGACGATCGTCCTCGGTACACCATGGAGCCTCACTATCTGTCTAGTGTACTCCTCAGCCAACCTACTCACTGGTCATGCCTCTCTAATAGGGATGAAACGTGTCGTCTTCGTCAGTCTATCAACAACAACCCGGATGGCATCAAAACTCCTACTACGTCTCAAACCAATCACAAAATCCATGGAGACGTCCTCCCACTTCCACTACGGCACTGGCAGGGGATGGAGCTCACCTTCAGGTCTGCAATGCTCTATCTTGACCTGCTGACAAGTTGCACACTGAGCCACAAATCTGGCTACATCGGGCTTCAACCCTCCCCACCAATATGAACGTCTCACATCATGGTACATCTTACTCGTATGTGGATGTACAAAGTAAGGTGTACAGTGAGCCTCCTGTAAAATCCTTTGTCTCAACTCTGCATCAGCAGGAACACAAATGTGATCATGTCACCTCATCACTCCATCAGCTCCAACAGAAAACTGTGATGCCTCTCCACGAGACATCCTCTCTCTGATCCTCATCAAGGTCGGGCATGTCCCGTGCTTCTGTTGGATCTCATCCAATAGACCAGGTAAAACCTCTAAAGCATACAATTGGGCATCCTCATCGGGAAACTAGATGTCCATCTCTAGCCAAGCTAGATCCCTCTGAAGTTGAGGCTGTACAGTCAATCTCGCAATCGCCTTCTCTCGAGGCGTCTTCCTGCTCAAGGCGTCAGCAACCACGTTCGCCTTTCTAGGATGATACAAAATCTCATGATCAAAGTCCTTGATCAACTCAAGTCATCGACACTGACGGTTGTTCAACTCCCGCTGCGTAAAAATGTACTTCAAACTCTTATGGTATGTGAAGATATGACATGTAGCACCATACAGGTAATGTCTCCAGATCTTCAAAGCATGAACTACCACTGCCAACTCCAGATCATGAGTCGGGTAGTTCTCCTCATACGTCTTCAGTTGTCTAGACGCATAAGAAATCACTTTGCCCCTCTGCATCAACACACATCCCAAGCCTAGCTTGGATGCATCACTATAGATCACAAAATCATCTGAACCCTCTGGCTGTGCCAGGACAGGAGCAGAAGTCAAACGCCTCTTCAACTCCTCAAAGCTCCGAGAACACTGGTCAGTCCACGCAAACCGGTTAGTCTACCTCAGAAGACTCGTCAGTGGGCGGGCAATCACAGAAAATCCCTGCACAAAGCGTCTATAGTAACCGGCTAGGCCAAGAAAGCTACGCACTTGCTTGACGTTCGTCGGTGTCGTCCATGCAGCAACAGACTCGATCTTTGCCGGGTCAACCATAACCCCATCGGCGGAGACGATGTGTCCAAGGAAAGCAACCTCAGACATCCAGAACTCACACTTAGAGAGCTTAGCATACAACTCTCTATCCCTCAAAATCTGCAAAACCGTCCTCAGATGACCGGCATGATCCTCCCTACTACAAGAGTACACCAAAATATCATCAATAAAGACCACCACAAACTGATCAAGGAAGTCAATCAAATATACTGTTTATCAACTCCATAAAGACTGCTGGGGCATTCGTCAGCCCGAATGGCATCACTACAAACTCGTAGTCGTCCTGCTCTCTCACCCTCAGTTGGTGATATCCTGAGCGTAAATCAATCCAGGAGAAAACTTTAGCTCCTTGAAGCTGATCAAGTAGATCATTAATACGAGGCAATGGATACATGTTCTTGACGGTCACCTTGTTCAACTCTCTGTAATCTATTCATAACCCCAAAGATCCGTCCTTCTTCCACACGAAGAGGATAGGTGCACCTCATGGTGAAACACTAGGGCATATGAAGACCTTCTCAGCCAACTCCTCGAGTTGCTTCTTCAGCTCCAACATCTCGATAGTTGCCATACGGTATGGGGCCTTCGAGATGGGTTGGGTGTCAGGCTCTAACTCTATGCTGAAGTCCACACTCCATTGAGGCGGCAAACTCGACGGCTCAGCAAACACATCTGTAAACTCGCAGACCACTGGAATATTCTCCAGAGCTGGACTCTCTCCATCCTTCATGGCGCAGCACCAAAAGGCATCACAACCCTGTGCAATCAATGTTGCTGCTCGTACGACACTAATAACCGAACTTGTCTTCCCAAGTTCCCAACCCCGGAAGACCTCAATCTGACCAACCTCGGTAGAGACTGTAACAGTCCGTCTACCAACATCCAAAACTGCATGGTGTCTACGCATCCAGTCTATACCCAATATGACTTCTTCATGCATCAATGGCATGACTAAGAAGTCAACAAGTAAAACACGAGTCCCTAAACGAAGAGGACAACTACGTATCTCACGGGTACCTCTGACCCGACTACCATCAAGTAACCCTATAGTAAAGGGTATCCCCTCTATGGTAGCTAAACTCAGATGCTCAACACAAGTATCAGAAATAAATGAATGCGTAGCACCAATATCAAATAAAACTCTAACAGGTAAACCATGAAGTAGAATAGTACCTATAGTAGCCGGTACAGGTGGATCCTATGCACTCCTCAACTCAAAAGCTCGCCTCGGGCTCCTCTGGCATCACTGGTGCCAACATCTCTACCTCTACCTCTACTCGGTCCTGGAGTAGAACCTTGAGTAGATGGACGCTCGGGGACCCTCTGTTGTCCCTGTGTCTGCTGTTGAGGTGTCCTCGGACTAACTCCTGCTAAACTGGTAGGGGAAGAACCCTGCTGAGATGCTACTCCACCCTGCCTACAGAAGGCAGCTCGATGTCCCTGTCGGCCACAGGTAAAACAAGTCATAACTGGTCTGGGACAAGCTGGCCTCAGATGACCAAGGTCACCACAGTTGTAACACTGACGTCCCTTATCTACAGTTTGTGCAGGCGAGGGGTAACTTTGACGCCTCTGGTCTCGTCTAGACCTAGATGCTCCTCTAACTCCACTGGTCTGCCCAGTGCGCTGCCTCTTCTCAGACTGGCTCGCTCTCTCTCAAACGCAGAAGCCCGGTCTTGGTAATCAGCTAGGGACTCACAACAGAATCCCGCCATGTTTGAATGTGTGCTCTCTCTCAAACGACGAGATAACAGATACACATGTTGGTCCTCAGATGGTGCAGTTGGACCCAATAAAGATAACTCGGTCTGGAAGCGGCGGATGGCATCAGTAATAGGCACATCCTCAAAGCCAGCCTCAATAAAATCCTGCAGTTTCTCCCTCCTCAGTGAGGCATGGCAGAACTGCTCTCTAATCATGCGCCTCATGTGATTATAACTAGTAGCTCTAGTCCGGACAGTCCTCCACCACTAGTGTGCGAGGTCACGGAATAGGGACTGGACTAGCTCTATCCGTCTGTCCTCAAGACATCTGATAGACTCTAAAGCTGAGTCTACATGCCCAATCCACACCTCAGTCTCTAAATCAATCTCTCCTGAGAAGTGTGGCACTCCCTACTGGTGAAATGCCTTCAACCAGGCATCTAGTTGAGGCCCTTTGGTATCCATTGGGACTCGAACTGGATCAGTAACACGTCCAGGTGCAACTGGCACCCGTGTAGTTCCTTGAGATCTCTTAGAAGATCCCTCAGGTACTGGTAAATCTGGGGCTCGCCTACCAGCCCTAATATCCTCCTCAAAACGTCGGAGGTACTCTCTGAACTCCGGTCCTCCCATGGAGACACGGTCAGCGTCATCAGACTGAGCTCGATGTGAATGATGTCTCACAGATCCACTACTCCTTCTCTCAAGGACAACGCTCTCTACAGCCTCCTCATGGATCTCCTCCACCACTAGTGGATCAGCAGCGGGACCTGGTCCCACACCTACCACACCCGGAGGACGGGGTGGTCTACCTCTACCTCTACCTACAGCAGCAGTAGCTCTAGTCCTAGCCATCTGCGGGGTATGCACACCTAACTTATAAGGCTTTATATAGGCCATAAGTATATGTATATATGTACTCAACACAAACACATACATAATCCATCATACATATATACATATCTATCTATACTGCAGAGATCCATAGCAGGAGTGGCGACTTCTCGTACATCTAACCCAAAACCACATTTAAAACCAAAACCTTTAAAATGTCAGATCCCATGTGGGTTTTGTTTATTTTACCTATCAAACCTCATTGCAGGTAGCAAGTGCCATTGTTGTCAACCTAAGCTCTCATACCAACTTTGTAACACCCCGAATCCGCGGGACTCGGAGTGCTACATTGGGTTAGGATCTCACAATGGATCCTGAACCTAGCCTGACAACAAGTTCACTGGACCTTACAACATGGCACTGACAGATATGAAAACAAATACATAAAATTGTATAAAATTGTACAACCCAGAAGGTAAGACAACATAGCCGAGTATGAAACATAACAACCTCACACAGGAGGTAACAAAACACCATCCTCACTCAGGAGGGAAAGATAACAAACCCAAAGGCCCACACAACCTATGTACGAGACGTCATCGGCCTGCCATTCTGCTAGATCACCCAGCAGCATGCCTATCTTGTGGGGCATCTACAACATGGTAATAAACCATTAGCTATCCGTACACATATATTGAGTAATGCATAAGCACAATCACAAGTAAGGAAAGATAAACACATCAGCATGCTTCCACTCATTTACCCATTTATTCAACTCCATATATTGGTCATTCACTCCAAACGTGTATATATATATATATATATATATATATAATATATATAAAACTATGTGACACGAGGACCGATACATCCTCGCCTCTGAGCCTACTAGCCAGCTGTACTAGTATCGGTCACACAATCCGTGTACACTATGAGAGTGGATTGTGCCCTTCCTCTAAACTGGTCAGGTTTGACCCAAGAGAACCTACTAGACTCCACGGCGGGATGAAAGGGAAAGGTTCTCACAGCCACGCATACGGGGCAATCAATAAAACATAGGTCGGTATATATGACATCACATGCTATCATAGCAAACATGCAAAGCACACACCACTCATGCAAACACCTAATATAAGGATGGCAGCTAAGTAAGTCCTACGGACTTACCTCAACCTCGATCACAACTCAACCACGATCACCTCTACACTGGAGGGACAACAGAGCCTATAAACAAGGCATAAGGAGATATATCAGACTCCTAACCACATAAGGGTCACACCTAGACCCAAAGGGATCTAAAGGATCAACCTCAACCTCACTCACAACCTAACGAACCTCAAAAGCCATACAAGGCATAAACCGATCATAAACATCATCAAAATGCAACCTCATACATCTAGCATGATCCTAAGCACTCATACTAGGAAAGGAGGGAACAAAGGCACCCTAATGAAGGCCTAGAAGCAACACGCACCAGCAGAACCAAAGGAAACACCAAGCTAGTGCAGGTGGGCGCAGGGGCGGTTCACTGGTGGCGCAGGGGCAGTGCACTGGCCAGCGCAGGGGCGGCTGTAGGGTGGCGCAAGGGCGGTTGGTTTGCAGAAGATACCACTTCAGCTCTTTCTTCACTTCTTCCTTCGATTCTCTACCCTTCTTCACTCCAACAGCAACATATATACAGAACACAGACATATATACATCAACATAAGCCAAACTTGGCTAAAACAAGATCTAATCCTAAGGAGTCTATGCTAGACTAAGGAAAGGAAAGAAAAGAGACAAGAAGATGCAAGGGAAGAAGAGGAAGGAGATGGAAGCCATGAAAGCTTACCAAGCTGAAGATCCAGAAGCTCACACCCTAACAAAAAAGTCCTCAAGCTGGCTCACAAAGCTCAACAACCATAAACATCACCAAGCCAAGCAAAAGCTCTCTAGCTCACACACAAAAACAAGGAAGATCAAGCAAGGTTGATCCAAGGAGAAGAGAGAAGAAGATGTACGTAAAGAGAGAGAGAGAGAGATCTGAGAAAGGTAAACCCTTATCAGGGTAAGGAAGAAGATATATATACAGGGGTAAAAGGTAAAGCACGGGTCAAAGGAGTCAAAGAAGACGGCTGCAGCACACATAGCCGCAGGGGCGGACCCTGTGAGCCGCAGGGGTAGACCAGGCTAGGCGCAGGGGCGCCCCCTGGGTCACGCAGGGGTGGCTCAGGCATAAACCTGGCCCCTGCTCCCTCTCTCAGCACTCAGCAACTAGGATCTTACAACGAACGGCCCATAACCCACGAGATCTTTTATTTGTGGCTGAAGATCTTTTATTTTTGGCAAGTGATTCTCCAATATATTGGGATGGATTTTTTGGATGGAAGCATGTCTTAGAGCTGGAAGTTGAAGGGAGTTGGAAGACTGAAGATATTCAAAGTAAGGAAGGAAGGAAATTGGCTTTGAAGATAAAGTTGAAGGATTTGAAGGAAGTTGTAAGGTTTTCTTAGATTGTTTGATTGTTGTCTTTTTGTTTGTGATTGAGGAACGCAGTTTGATTGTTTGATTGAGTTATTGAGACAATTGTGTTAAGGTTTTCTTGTTTTAATATTGATTCCCTTTTCATATATTTGATTATTGTTATCATGACGATTATTGGCTAAGTTCTTTGTGCCATTCTAGGGTGATTGGATAAAAGTTATGGGAAAGAGGATGAAAGAATGAGCCTTCACCCCAGTGGACCCTAAAAGCTCGAGCCTTACCTTAACCGAAGAACACCTCGGTCAGTTCGTAGAACATCTCGACCGAGATGGAACGTGAACTGAGTGAGTCGAGACATTTCCTCATCCTTATCTGAGTTGAGGTTCCAGATTGCCAAATTCTATCCTTGTTATACCTTTCCTGGCCTATACGCAAGCCTAGGATGAGACTTACCCGGTGATTCCTTTGCTTGTATACCCAAGATCATGAGTGTTAGGTAATAAAGGTTTGTCCTTTATTAGGGTTTGAGTGTGCCTTCATCCCATCTTTGAGATTTAGCCCGAGACTTACCCTATAAAGGTTAGTTATATCCCCTTGGGTGGTGTGTTGATTTGAGTTTATAGTTCCTTTCCTTAGTACCTTGAGACTTACCCGGTGAGAGGATCTTTGGTTTGGGATAGTGAGTAGTGAGACTTACCCGGTGATATATTCCCACCTTAGAAACACCTTCCCTTTGCAAACCTCAGCTTTGTCCACGATATCCTTTGAGATCTTGAGTCGGAACTACAACTGGATGCTTTGATCTCTATAATTTGCATTTTCTTTATCTGATTATTACATCATCTTTTATATTTTTGCTTTGTTGCTTGTTTATTATTGACAACCTGAATTGCCATGTTTTGTTTCACCATAGTCCCTATGTTCGACCTTGGAGTATATGCTGTTATTACAATTGATCCGTACACTGCGGGTTTGGATATTGTTTCAGGCTTATATTTTAGGTTATAAATTTAAAGCTATATCGTTCACCATACACACACGTTTGAGAGCGAACAATGTGAGCATTGCATAATGTGATGTGATAATGTTTTTGTATGTGCTATTACATTTACTCTTATTCATGAACTGCTAGCTAACAGTTTTATACCATGTTATAGATGTTCTGCAAGATAGGAAGATTGCAGAGTGAGCTAGCTGGGTGATCAGACGAGGACTTCTGTACACTAGGTTGGGTGTGGGTTGTGGGGATGTTTTGTAAACCTCTAGATATGTGTTGCCGTTTTGTACCCGACTGTGTTGTGTATACCTTTTGGATGTATATATTTTTATACAACTTTATGTTTTTGGTTTTATATCTATTTGTGCATTGTTGTAAGATCAAGTGAAGTTGTTGTTACGCTAGGGTCATGATCCATTGTGAGATCCTAGCCAAATAGCACCCCGAGTTCTGCGGATTTGGGGTGTTACAGTATAAAACCGTTAGCTAACAGTTCATGAATAAAAATAAAAGAAATAGCACACACAAACACATCATCACATCACGGTATGAAATGCTCACATACATATCTGTTTATTATCTTCATTAGATAATACCATTACTAATTCAACTTATTTTGTGACACGAGGAACACCCATAGCATCGCCTCTATCCCCTTTCACACAAGTTTGGAATTGGTGATCAAGCGTACCCACTGAAGTATCGGTCGCAAAGAACCCTCTCCACTCTCGACGAGCTTCGACAAGTTGTCACGAGTCGTTATAATGCACTTGGGCCATTTAATATACATATATGGTCGTCCTAGTCCGGTTAGGTTACCAATGCAACATTCATATGCACAAACACCACTATCACAATCATTCAAACTCATATACGCTCGCTAAGTAAGCCCGAAGGACTTACTTGTCACAATGTAAATCTCAACCACGTGGTCACAATTTCCCCTCGAGGAAACGATCAATGCCTGTATCAGCAAGGCACACACAAAATCAAACACTACCAAGGCTAGGAGATTCCACCTCCTACACCCCATGATCATACCCAAATCGTAGTCTATAAACCAAACCTCGATAACTCATCATAACTCACAAATGCCTAAAGCCTTACCTCAAAATGCATATCATCTAACTAAACATATACATCACTAGTCTAGCCTCACACTCAAGCTAAAGCCATAAAGAAAGGAAGGACACATACCACACTTGGTATGTCCTGGACAAGACGCACCTGCATAAACGGGAAGGCCCAGGAGCGATGACACGCCGCAGGGTGGTAGCTCTCAGCTGCAGGGGCGGTGACACTCGACAGCCGTGGTGGCGGCGCTGTCAAGACGTGGGGGCGGTCAACCAGTATAGGGGCGATTCTCTGCTTCTCTTTGATCCTTTGTTCGATCTCTTCCTCTTCAAAGGTGCCAAAGGCAACCCATCAACATACATACACATATATCCATCATCAATTGTCCAAGAATGTACACAAGATCAAACTTGTGGGAATTGCTAAGCTAAAGAAGAAGATAGGAAGGAAAGATGAAGGAAGAAGGGAGAAGAGCTTACCACTGCAGCTCAGGAGAAGGGGAGAACCTCACAGTTGCTCACCCACATCAACAACAACATCATCATCTCACATCCACACAACCAAAGCTTCCCTTGAATGATCAAAGCAAAACCCAAGGACGAAAGCCAAAGAAAGAAGAGGAGAAGGAGAAGAACGTGGGAGATAATGAAAGAAAAGGTCTAGGAGCAAACCCTCTCTCTGAAGGGAGGAAGAAGCTTATAAGGGAAGCAACGGAAAAGGCAAATGGTCAGAGAAGAAGGCGCCCGACCTCATAACCGCGGAGCGGGTAACTAGAGCCGCGGGGCGGCACCGCACCTGCTGCTAAGTCATGGCGCAGGGGCGGGATCCCTATCAATCTAAGGATATTACATCACATCCCCCTAAAAACAAGTTTAATTCCGAAACTTGAACAATTCTCAAATCCTCTCGGACCCATACGCTGAGGTATAAACACTCTCTCTATCAGAGGTATCACATCTCTACTCATAAGGTATCAACCTATAACACTCAATAACCTCAAAGCACAAGAATGGAGGAATCCTCTGCTCCATCAACATGATCAAAAATGCTACCCAATGGCATAGACGAAAACCATCTCAAGCCAACCTATAACCACATCACAAAGGCATGGAGGAAAACCATCTCTAGCCAAACCACACTCATAACGCAAGGGCGTGGAGTTAAACCGTCTCCAGCCAAACTATGTCCATAACACAATAGCATGGAGGAAAACCATCTATAACTAAACACTAATCACATCTCAATAGCATGGAGGAAGAACCATCTCAAGCTATAATCACAACTCGTGCTAACAAACAAGATCTAACAAGATCATATACTCATATCACAGCTAGCACAAAAACACATCAAAACACATAAACACATAACTCACCAAGATAGAACTAAGTTCTACTCGTCGATCCTATAGGTGCATCTATCTCGGCATAGAACTCTGGATAGTTCCTCTGCATATTATCCTTTGTCTCCCATGTATCCTCATCAGGTCCTCGTCTCGACCATTATATCTTCAGCATAGGAATGTCCTTCGAACGCATGCGTCTCAAACGTTGCTCTAGGATTGTAACTAGATGCTCAATAAAAGTGTGGTTTGGCTCGACCACCAAATCATCATAGTTGACGATGTGTCTCGGATTTGGTATGTACTCTCTCAGCTGAGACACATGACACACAGGGTGAACACCCTCTAACCTCGGGGGTAAAGCAAGTTTGTACGTTGCTCTCCCAACTCTATCCAGAATCGCAAAAGGACCGACATATCGGGGACTCCACTTCCCCTTTATGTCGAAACGTCTGACGCCACGCGTCGGGGATACTCTCAGCGAGACATGAGCTCTAACTCTGAACTCTAGAGGCTAACGTCTCTTGTCTCTGTATACGACTTCTGGAGACTCTATGCAGCCAGCATTCTCTCTTTGATCAACGCTACTCAGGCGACATCATCTTGAATCTGCTAAGGTGTTATACCATTGACACTGCTAGGCTCATCCCAACATAACGGCGTGTAACATCTCCGCCCATATAGTGCCTCATATGGGGCCATCCCAATCGATGCATGCCAGTTGTTGTACGAAAACTCAAACAATGGGAGGTGATCTGACCACACATGCCCCCAGTCTAGCACGCAAGCTCTAGCATATCCTTCAATGTTTGAATAGTCCTCTCGGACTGACCATTTGTCTTAGGATGAAACACAGTCGTAAAATGCAAACTCGTACCCAGGGCAGTCTGTATCTACTGCCAAAACCTCGAGGTAAATCGTCCATCTTGATTTAAGACGATCGTCCTCAGTACACCATGGAGTCTCACTATCTGTCTAGTGAACTCCTCAACCAATCTGCTCACTGGCCATGTTTCCTGAATAGGGATGAAATGTGCAGTCTTCATCACCCTATCCACAATTACCTAGATGGCATCAAAGCTCCTGCTCGGAATCAATCTTGTCACAAAGTCCATGGAGATGTCCTCCCACTTCCATTACGGCATTGACAGTGGGTGGAGCTCTTCCCCAAGTTTGCAATGCTCTATCTTGACCTGTTGACAAGTCGCAAACTGTGCCACAAATATTGCTACATCGGGCTTCAGCCCTTCCCACCAATATAAATGTCTCACATCCTTATACATCTTACTCGCACCTAGGTGCACTGAGTAAGGTGTGTTGTGAGCCTCCTACAAAATCCTCTGTCTCATCTCCGCGACAGCGGGTACACAAACGCGCTCGCGGCGTATCATCACTCCATCTCCTCCTATGGAGAACTATGGGGCCTCACCTCGAGACATCCTATCTCGAATCCTCATCATCGTCGGGCAGGTCTCTTGTTTCTTTTTGATCTCACCCAACAGATCAGGTGAAACCTCTTAAGCAAACAACTGGGCATCCTCGTCATGGAACTAGATGTAGGGCTGTGCAAAATCGGACCGGACCGGAATTCCGGTCTAGTCCTATAGACTACAAAGTCCTCTGTGCCCTCCGGCTGTGGATAGGCAATCATCCTACCTCGCTGCATCAAAACACAAGCCTAGCTTGGATGCGTCACTATAGACTACAAAGTCCTTTGTGCCCTCCGGCTGCGCTAAAATGGGAGCGGAAGTCAGACGTCTCTTCAGCTCCTCAAAACTCTCAGTACATGGCTCGGACCATACAAACCAGGTAGTCTTCCTCAACAGACTGGTAAGTGGACGGGCAATCATGGAGAATCCCTCCACAAACTGACGGTAATAACCGGCTAAGCCAAGGAAACTACGCACTTCCTTGACGTTCTTCGGTGTCGTCCACGTTGTCATAGACTCGATCTTCACCGGATCAACCTTGATCCCTCGGCGGAAAAAACATGACCTAAATATGCTACCTATGTCATCTTGAACTTGCACTTAGAGAACTTGGCATACAGTTTTCTATCATGCAAGACTCGCAAAACAGTCCTTAGATGTCTTGCATGCTCCTCTCTGCTACGAGTGTACATGTTATGCTAAGATCGTAATGCGCAAATGGGTTTTAAATTTATAACTCGAACTAAATCCTAACTACCTAGCGAAACCCGCAGTGTACGGGACGTTTGTAGAAGGGTTAGTATTCCGAGGTCGAACACAAAGACTAAGGTGAAATTGATTCGATTTGTGATTGAGTTTAGTAAAGATCTAGGTTGAAAGAAAAGAAGAAATAAAGAAATGAAAATCTCAAATGTTTTTAGTTGGTTTTTGGTGATCAATCAAAGATCATAATTCATGCAAAGTAAACAATCAAACTAAACTAAGAATCAACACAAATAAACAAACTAAACAAGATAATGATCAAGGAAAGAAAAGACGGATTCTAGGGGTTGGAAGTTCCGGTTATGGCATAGGACTCAAGTTATCTATTCATTTCTTGGATTAACTATGATATGTTGGGATTAAGTGTATCTAAATTGGGATCAATTACCGGGTAGGTCTCATGGTCCAACTAGTCCACTCCTAAGGTCTCATTACCGGGTAAGTCTCTAAGAACCTAAGGATAGGAATTCTACACAATCCGGATTGTTAATTAGGGGTCTAACCTATCCTTACCGGGTAAGTCTTGGAGAGGGAAGTCCTAAACAACTATCCTAGCACACTTAATCCAATGGCGGCTTATTAGGCTCACCACTACCTAAGGGTTGTTATCTTTGGAATCTAAGAGTAAGGATTACCGGTTAAGTCTCTCCTAACATTTAGTTACTAACACTAGGTCACCCTAGGGTAGATTAAACTCAACAAACACTTAGGATTTCAACATCCTATAGATCTAAGACAAGATCCATCGAACCAGGGAAAATCACGGTTTGTTCTACCTAAACCACGGCCGTGGTTAGACAAGAACGACCCGTGATTTCTAACAGTAGCTACGTTCATAAGAACAAGTCATCCAAGGGTAAATCTAAGTCCGTCCTATCATAGCCCTAGCCATAACCATCCTTTCCTTACCCTAGAACCACATCAATTTAGCCTACAACATTCATAATAGAAATCGAAACAAACAAACATAAAATTATAACATCCATTGCAAATGATGAAGGAAAAGAGATGAACAAATGAACTTAAAACAAACCAAGCTGAAAATAGGATTAGAATAACTCACAATCCTTCCAAAGGAAGGTTCAATGATTCATACAACTCTTAGAAATAAAATCCGGAATTCTTCACTACAAAACTTTCGAGTGTGGTGATGATGTGTGTGTTCTTCTTCTCCTCTTCAATGGAGCTCTTCTTCTTCCCTTTTGACACTTTCCTTCCTAGAAAAACCTCTTCTTCTTGAGAGAATATTGTTGTTAGAGAGAAAATGGATAATGGATGAGCTGCTCTAGGATGCTCCCAGCTCCTCTCACAGCCCATGAAGGACCACTTTTATAACAAACTTGCATGAGCTGGCCATGAGAGTCGTGGCACAGCTGTCACAAGAATCTGGCAAAATCCACGGTTGATTCCACGGCCGTGGAGTGTCAGAGAACCGTGATTCTGTGCAGAAACTTCGCCTTGGATCATTAAGCTCCGGTTTGGTGCATGGCAAGTGTTGGCAAGGCTCCATGAGTCCTCCTTAGCCTTTAGCTTGTGTCTAAATGAGTCCGAGGGTGTGTCATCTAGATGAACGATCCTCAAACGCATCGTTTTAGCTCCTAAATCTCCCGAAATACCTATAAAACGCGCACAAGTCCGTGTAGACATCTATCTCGGCAAAATACATGAATTGAGTGCAAAACGTCGTGAACTAGTGCTAGACCATGCATGAATGAGTGAGAAATTTATCTAAATGTTCCGCTAAAACCTAGTCATAAATCGTGTTATCAGTACACCAGGATATCGTCTATGAAGACCACCACAAACTAATCCAAAAAGTCGATGAATATGCCATTCATCAACTCCATAAAGACGGCGGGCGCATTCGTGAGCCCGAATGGCATCACTACAAACTCATAGTGGTCATACCGAGTCCGAAATACCGTCTTATGCACATCCTGCTCTCTCACTCTCAGTTGGTGATATCCCGAGTGCAAGTCGATCTTGGAGAACACAGTCGCTCCCTGAATCTGATCTAACAAGTCGTCAGTGCGGAGAAAAGGATACTTGTTCTTGATGGTCACCTTGTTCAGCTCCATGTAGTCGATACACAATCTCAACGATCCGTCCTTCTTACGCACGAAGAGGACAGGTGCACCCCACGGGGATACTCTAGGGCGTATGAAGCCCTTCTCAGCCAACTCCTCAAGTTGTTTCTTCAACTCAAAAAATTGATGGGCATCATATGATATGAGGCCTTCGAGATCGGTCTCGTCCCCAGCTCTAACTCTATGCCAAAGTCCACGCTCCTCTGAGGCGGTAAACTAGATGGCTCGTCAAACATATTCATGAAGTCACAAACCACGGGGACATCCTCTAACGCAGGACTCCCACCCTCCTTCATGGCATAGCACCAGAAGGCTTCACAACCTTCGTTACAAGGTCTATCCCCTTGTTCACGCACTCCTTTATTTCTGATGGTACTTGTAGTAGTTGGCACTGGCGGCTCCTCAGAAGGGTGATGACTTCCCGTACATTCTATCCCAAATCATTTGTACACATTTCAAAACAAAAATCCTTTGGAAAATTCATACCCCTTTCGGGTTCTATTTATTTATCTATTCGGCCTTTATCGCAGATTATAAGTGCCATTGTTGTCAACCTAAGGCTCTGATACCAACTTTGTAACACCCCGAATCCGCAAGACTTGTGGCGCCATGGACTAGGATCTCACAATGGATCTTGACCTTAGCCTAACAACAAGTTCACTAGATGTTACAACAAGGAACAAATCTTTAATCTATATATACTACTAAACTAGACTACACTAATGCTGACGTGTCATTCTCACAAATTTTGTAGGGTTAAATCTTTTTTTAATTAACTTATTAAACTATAAAATCTTTTTTATTAATCCAAAAATAAAACAAAATTTTGTAAAATTAACTAACAAGATTTCCTAAATATTTTAAAAATAATTTGGTTTACGTATTTCTTTTATTTTTAAGCCGTCAAAATTTAAGTAATTTATTTATTGGGAAGATTTTTATTTTTTTTCTTAATTTATTTTTTAAGGATTATAAGTTCAATCTATTTACGTTAAAAAATTTCGCGGAATTCCCTATCCCACATCGATTATAAGTAAGTTTGACAGTTTGATAATTTATATAAATAGAGGGTTTGAATATTAAACAAATCACACATTTCTCGGCTTTTTGGCTAAGTTAAGTATACTTTTTATTCATAACGGATTAATATCTGTTTTGTGAGTCGTTGGCCTGCTGTTTTGTGGGTCGTTGACCTGCTGTTTTGTGGGTCATTGACCTATTGTTTTGTAAGTCATTAACCTATTATTTTGTGGGTCATTGAGCTACTGTTTTGGGGGTCGCTAAGTATTTTCAGCGATTTTTGGCTAATATAAATAGAGGTTAATAACGGATATTCAAGAATAAACAAATGATACATTTTTGGCCTTTTAGCTAAGTTAAGCTATAATTTATATTCATAATATATGTTTTATGGGTCTTTGACTTACCGTTTTTTATGGGTCGTTTACTTACTGTTTTCAACGAATTTGTTATCCCACGTCGATTATCAAGTAAGGCTGATAGTTTGAGAACTTAAAAAGCGTTTATAATTGTCTAAATTAATACTAATTTATTCGTTATTGTATGAGATTTTGTTTAATTTTATATTATAGAATTTTTTATCGTCATCTATAAATTGTTTTTTAATTTACAAATTTTCAGATTCTGATTTTTTAAATATAAATGATTTGTTAAAAATGTATGTTTTCTAAATAAAAATATTACTCTACGGGTATTCTTTTTTTATCTAAGTATTTTGTTGTCCTATTATGTTTTTTAATCATAAAATACGAGTATCCTTTTTATATTACGTCGGTCGTTACAAAAATAAAGTTCCAGATTTTAAGTTTCGTTCATTCAATAATTTGTTTTTGCTTCTGTTTGTATTTTTAAACTTTATTTCAACTTTTTGTGTATTTATTTTAAAAAAACTTTTAATTTTTATTATTTATCACACATTTCGTTTCAAATTTTTTTTTTTTACAAAATTATATTTCGGGTTCCATTTAGATAATTACTATATATTAAAGTAATTTTGTTATTAGTCTATAACGGAGTTGTGCATTGTATTTTTTTTTAAAAAATTGTGCATTGTATTTTTTTAAAAAAAATTGTGCATTGTATAAGGATTAAATTTATGAAGTGTAGAATAATAAGAAGTTAATTATTTGTGACTATTTTTTCGTTTTGAGAATAATTAAATCCGAATCATTAT
Source organism: Fagopyrum homotropicum (assembly GCA_033239125.1). Lineage (NCBI taxonomy): Eukaryota > Viridiplantae > Streptophyta > Magnoliopsida > Caryophyllales > Polygonaceae > Fagopyrum > Fagopyrum homotropicum. The sequence continues at coordinate 89,574,217 of BSWB01000006.1, forward strand.
TATAAAATTTCATTAATATATCTTAAGTTCGTACAACTACTATTATAAAGATACCCGCACAAGGTGCGGGCTATACACTAGTATATTATAAATGAGAGTTACTCTTATGAATAGTCTCTTTCCTATTTTGCCCCTAATTGATTATTTGACTGTTTTGCTCTTAAATTTGGTGAAAATTACAGTCTTGTACCCTCGATGACACATTTCTGTACAATGTTACGTGTCGTTCTTCCACTTCCCCTGACGATATTCGATGACCGCTTCATCGCTTCTTCTACTTCGATGACCGCTTCATCGCTTCTTCTACTTCGATGACCGCTTCTTCATCCCCTTCGATCATCCTTCTTTTTCCTCTCTTCTTCGTTCTCTCTCTTTCTGCTTTCATTTTTTCACTCTCCATCAACCTAGGGTTTCCTCCCATGTCTTTCCATGTCTCAACAACTCCACTGACGACTCCAGCGAAACCGAACTTGCAGCTCTCATCCCCATTCTTCTATTCTCTATACCGGCAACATTGTCTGAGTCAGTGAGTCACGCATGTAAGCAGATTCGTTTCTTTCTTTCACTTCCTCAATCATCTCTTCAATTTTGATGTTACAAAGAGTGATTTCTTCTATACTTCTATTGTCACTCAGGTTTGTTGGTTCCTTAATCTTTTCTGGCTCTCCTCAGTCCTCTTTCAGTCACGTAGGTTTGTTTCCTGTATTCTATTGAATGAGTTCTACTTCTATTGAATCTAATTATGCCTTTCTACATATCGGTTTATTGGGATTGGGTCCAATTTCTTGTTTTTTCAGGAACCAGATTTTGGCTGTAAAATACTCTGACCAATATATGTTTTTTCTCTATGTTTTGTCAGTGTATTGTAATTGAAGATGCTCCTGCTGGTTTACAAGAAGCAAAAGCAGCCAAAATGAGGTTAATATTGTATTCGATAATACCTAATGATATGATATCAATATGTATGTGCAGATTATAATCCTTATTTGTTGTCTGTAACTATTACTGCCGTTGCCTGTATACCTTATCTTAATAAAGAATAAGTTTGAGTACAATAGACTACTGAGCACGTAATCCTTATTATCATCAAAAGTGTATACTTAGATTAAGCTGCCCATTTTCTTCTTTAATAGTATGTAATTTGTGTATTTGTACTATTTGTGTATTTTGTGAATAATTATCAACATCAATGAATATTTCCTACCTTATGATTTAGCAATTTGATTACAATAGTCTACTGAGCAAACATATTCTATAAAGCTTTATTACCTCATCAACTAAATGAGGTCACAAACCTTACTAATTGATAAATATAGCAACTACATATGAACAAGGGGATAAGCTATCATTTTAATTTTGAGCATACATATGCTAAAATTATCAACTATGAAATTATCAACACATTTCATGCCAATATTGTAAAGCTATATAGCTTTAATTGTAAATGCAACCTATAAAGCTTACCTTAGATTAAACTGAAAATGATAATTTGATAGTTCAAACAGATCTTGACAATATTAACATGAAGGAAGGAAGTCACTAATGAAGTAAATAATTATCAACAACAATGAATATTTTCTAAAGATCTTGACAAAATGAATAACTCTAGCATATATATTTGCCAAAATGGGTAAATGTGGTGTAAATTCATTAGCTCATGCTCAGTGCTCAGTGTTCAGTGCATATGATACCTAAGCACCTCTCTGACTTTCTTCCACGCCGTCACATTGTACCGGAACTACTGCTCCTGTTGGATTATAAGCAGCAAAAGCTGCCAAAATGAGGTTAATATATGCTAAATTATTGTCTTGAAAATATTCCTTCTATGTAATGTATATATTTATAAAAGATGTATTTCTTAAGATTAGTGTGTGTGTTTGTGTCCTCTTTCTTGGGCTAATGAATTGTAATATGTATGTGCAAATGAATAGTTGTGACAACTACATTATTGGAAGAGGCTTTGGTAGCAGCTGGTCCAACACTTATTAGGAAAGACACATTGAATATTTCATTTGATGATATAATCAGTGGTGGATCTAACTTTAATAGTATGTAGTTCTATGAGTGTTGTCAATGACTTTGGTTGCACAGGTAGATTTTAATTTCTCACTGTTTCATTTATTTTTGGGTTCACCATATTTATTTACCTTTAGAGTTTAGACCTGATATTAAAGTCCAGCTTTTTCTTTTACGATGTTAAATTGGTGTATGTTATTTTCAGTATTCTTGGGTGTTGCATCATGAATACTTTTGTGTTGACTAATCTGAATCACAATTTTGCTTTTTGGAACTAGGGGGTAGCACTTCAATTGAGATAGGAATCAGTTAATATCTGTACTTGTATTTTTGAATGTTGTGCTTCAAAAATATTTTTTTGCCTATAATTCTGAACTGAGTTGGCCTTGTGTTTTCATTTTTATATTCTTCAAGTCCAAAGTGATCATTTTGAGTAATTTTTGCTCATGAGCTTGATAAACACGGTTACCAGGCTCTTTGTAAGAGAAAAACATCTGAGGTTTCTATGTCGGATTTTGCAAATTGTAGCTGGATTTTGCAAATTGTATCTGGAGGTGTTTTACTTTGTCTTCTGTATGTTGTAGGTCTCTCAGACATTTGATGTTTGTGCTACTTTTTCCCGTTGAGATATATTTTCACATGTCAAAAAATATGAGGTTTGATATTTTGCTCAGTCATTTCGTCTATTTTTATTCTCTCTGTTTCTTGGAGTTTAAACTCTATTCCTTCTTATCCTTAGGTTGGGTTTAATAAGGTTGCACAGTCTTTGACGGATGCGGTAGTTCTTGACGCTCAGAAGAAAAGTGCATTAGGTCGATTGGTTAAGGTGTTATATTTGTGAGGTTATACTGTATAATTCACCTTGTGCCTTTTTTGTTTGATTGCCTATTTTTGGATTTAGCTGTTGAGATGGCCATTGATTTTTATTTGATGATATTACTCATTTGAGTGTGTTTACTTGGTAAGCTTGTTATTTACAGGGATGGATGGTGTGGAATGATTTCAATATGCACCATAGACCTCTTGGAAGGTAAACTTGAGTCATATCTACTTGAGTCATATCTAGAGGGGTTTTTACCAATTTCAACTTTATCGGACATGCACCAACAGATGATTCGTCAAGTAGACACTTTCTTTGCCTTACCCGATACAACAAAGCTTTTTTTACTTGCTTTGTACTGGAAAATGTGATCATTTTACTTGACCATTTTGGATGGTAATATTAGGACTTGAAGAACGTAGTGTGGACTATTTCCCGTACTCAATTTCCGATTTCATGTACAGATCAATTAACGATTTTTTGTTATTTACTCACTCCTAATTTAACCAACGGCGGTTAATACACGGTGCCGCGCATCTCATACTAGTAAATACAAAACCAAATACATAAAATTGTATGATCGTATATCAAAACACATACAAAATCCACAACCGAGTACAAAACGGCAACATCATAACCACATGTGTACATAAACATCCCCAAAACCCACGTGCAACCTAATGTATAGAAGCCCTTGGCTGATCACCCATCTGGATCACTTTGCAGTCTTCTTATCCTGCAGAATATCTACAACACGGTATAAAACCGTTAGATAACAATTCATGAATAAAAATAAAAGCGATAGCACATACTAACACATCATCACATCACAATATGCAATGCTCACATACATATCCGTTTATGATCCTCATTACGTTATATCATTACTAATTTAACTTATTTTGTGACACGAAAAACACCCATAACCTTGCCTCTGTCCCCTTTCACACAGGTTTGAAGTTGGGGATCAAGCCTCCCCACCTAGAGTACCAGTCGCAGAGAACCCTCTCCACTCTCGACGAGCTTCGACAAGTTGTCACGAGCCGTTATAATACACTTGGGCCATTTAATATACGTATATGGTCGTCCTAGTTCGGTTAGGTTGTCAGTGCAACATTCATATGCACAAACACTACTATCATAATCATTCAAACTCATAAACGCTTGCTAAGTAAGCCCGAAGGACTTACCTGTCGCAATGTAAATCTCAACCACGTGGTCACAGTCTCCCCTCGAGGAAACAATCAATGCCTACATCAGCAAGGCACACACAAAATCAAACACTACCAAGGCTAGGAGATTCCACCTCCTACACCCCATGAACATACCCAAATCGTAGTCTGTAAACCAAACCTCGATAACTCATCGTAACTCACAAATGCATAAGCCATTACCTCAACATACACATCATCAAACCCAAATATACATCACCAGTCAAGCCTCACTCTCAAGCTAAAATCATAAGTAAAGGAAGGACACATACCACACTTGGTATGTCCTAGACAAGATGCACCTGCGTAAACGGGAAGGTGCAAGAACGGTGACACACCGCAAGGGCGGTGGCTCTCATCCATAGGGGCGGTGACACTCCTCAGTCGTGGGGGCGGCGCTGTCAAGACGTGGGGGCAGTCAAATAGTAGAGGGGAAATTCTTTGCTTCTCTTCGATCCTTTGTTCGATCTCTTCCTCTACAAAGGTGCCAAAGGCAACCCATCAACATACATACACATATATCCATCATTAATTGTCCAGGAATGTACACAAGATCAAACTTATGGGAATTTCTAAGCTAAGAAGAAGAGAGGAAGAAAAGATGAAGGAATAAAGGAGAAGAGCTTACCACTGCAGCTCAAGAGAAGGGGAGAACCTCACAGCTACTCACCCACATCAACAACATACATACAAAACATCATCAACATCTCACAACCACACAACCAAAGCTTCCCTTGAATGATCAAAGCAAAACCCAAGGAAGAAAGCCAAAGAAAGGAGAGGAGAAGAAGAAGAACGTGGGAGATAATAAAGGAAATGGTTTGGGAGCAAACCCTCTCTCTCTCTCTCAAGGTAGGAAGAAGCTTATAAGGGAAGCAACGGAAAAAGCAAACAATCAAAGAAGGCGGCATCCGACCTCATAACCGCAGGGGCGGGTCACTAGAGCCGTTGAGGTGGCACCGCACCTGCGGCCAAGTCATGGCGTAGGGGCGGGATCCCTATAAATCTAAGGATATTACATAAACCTCCTGCCCTTCTGGTAGCCGGACAATAGATTATATTGTCAAAACCAACTGATTTCTAGAGGTTGTCATCTGGTGGTTTTTTTTTATTTTATTTCAGCGAGGGCAATGGCATTGATCTAATGGATCTTACAAACTGCTTCGAGGTTTGTCCAAAGGTTACTCCGGCCCGTTCCTCTAATTTTCCTGAAACCGATAATCATAAAGATTATATTTTTTATTCTTTTGTGAATGTAGTCTAGCCTGGTGGTCTAAGTGTTCATCGTTATAGGGAGCGATTGGTTTGGGCTTTGAATGCAATTGTGTTTTGAAAATTGATGAAAAGATGGCTTTGAAGTATGGCATACTTTTACAAATGAAAGAGTTATTCATGGTGAGATTTTTTTTAAATGGCATAAAAGCAAATAGTTAAATTTGAAATAGTCGAATTCATAGAGAGCTATCCAGCTAAAACCATCAGTTTCCCTTGGCATTGTGTCAAAACACATATGAATAGTTGTGGAATGTAACCGTTCCTGAACAACATCGTAATCTGAGTAAGTTTGCTTCTTAAAGCGGTGAAGAAAGGATTGTTCAAAGCCATTGAAGACATTTTTAGTCATGAGGTAACATGAGTATACTAATAGCGTGTTTAGGTACCAAAAGATCAGTCTAGCACTCGAAACAATATCAGGTGTAAATTGCGAAGGCCAAAAGTTAGTCAAGTAGAGAATGGTGGTGCAGTAGGTGGTAAGACCGCAAGAATGCCATTTTTTCGAAAGCCAAAACCTCCACAATCGCAAAAGAGTAATTATGAAGGGATTAGCACATATATCAAAGACGGGTATAAGTGTGCCTTTAGAAGCGAAAGAAAACCGGTAACCAAGAAAAAAACCATAAATTCGAAAGAAAAAAACTCAACATCCCTCATGATCGAAGCCCATTGAGGAAAACATAAGGGATGAAGGGCAAGTTTGTAAGTCAGACAAAACATCCACATACAACAAGGCATGAATTCTAGAATGGAAACGGGACATAACAATAAACATTTGTAAGTGTTGGGGATAAACCCAAAGAGACATAACCGAATCGAGATTCTAAATGAGCATGATTTTAATATCTTTTTAAACTTAATCAAGCTTGTATGCCATACTGAAAGCCAACATCGATCAAGATAAAAGAACATCCAAATCACTGGAATCAGACAAGAGAACACCAAAAGACATCTCATACACACATCAAATATGAATCACACACCTTTACGACAAGAGCCCACGGCTAGCACAACGGAAGAAACCCAAGCTTCCAAAAGAGGCAAACTACTTAAAACAGATCCGGTGACGGCTTCCATGAAAAGAAAATCATGATTTATCCACTTTGTGCTTGATTGATCCTTCCACTCTTCAAAGAGACGGAAGTGGAGTTTGAAAATAGAATTTGAAAGGCCTCATTTTCTTTTACAAAAAAATTGTGAAGCAACCCAAAATACACCTGAAATGGAAGCGTAGATAGAATTTTGCAAGAAATCAGAGAGGGCGGACCTTGCTTCGGAGCCGAAGCGGAAATCAGCTTTTGCAAGATGAAACTTGTTCATTTCAAGGTGAAGGGGGAATCTATGGCGGCGGTATAAGCGTCTGATGAGAAAGAACCCATTTGACCAGCGATTAACCTTGAGGGAACCAAACCATTCGGGATGAAGGAAGGAGAATCCGATGCACACAACGCCAGCGTAGAGGAAGTCGCAAGTGGCTTGGAGTTGGTCGGTTCCATCGAGAGAGGACTTCATTTTCAAACTGATCCACAAAGTCGATGAATATGCCATCCCTATCCCCCTTGATATTTTGTCGCATGTGGCTTGGAACTGGTCTGACCATCCTTGTCCCCACTCCAACACACAAGCTTGCAGCATATCCTCCAACATCTGGATGGTCCTCTCTGACTAACCATCTGTCTGAGGATGAAACGTAGCCGTAAAGTATAAACTCGTCCCCATGGCAGTCTGAATCTACTTCCAAAACCATAAGGTGAATCCTCCATCTCGATCTGAGACAATCATCCTCGGTACACCATGGAGTCTCACTATCTATCTGGTGAACTCCTCGGCTTATCTGCTCATTGGTCACGTTTCCCCGATAAGAAGGAAACGTGCAGTCTTCGTCAGTCTGTCAACCACAACCCAAATGGCATCAAAGCTCCTGCTCGGTCTCAATCATGTCACAAAGTCCATGGAGATGTCCTCCCACCTCCATTGCGGTACTGGAAGTGGATGAAAATCTCCTCCTCGTCTATAATGGTCTATCTTGACCTGTTGACATGTCGCACACTGAGCCACAATCTGGATACATCGGGCTTCAGCCCTCCCACAAGTATGAACGTCTCACATCCTGATACATCTTACTCGCACTTGGGTGTACTAAGTAAGGTGTGGAGTGAGCCTCTTGCAGAATCCTCTGTCTCAGATCCACATCAGTGGGTAAATATACGCGGTTGTGGTGTCTCATCACTTTATCTTCTCTATGGAGAACTGCGGTGCCTCGCCACGAGATATCCTATCTCCTATCCTTGTCAGCGTTTGGAAAGTCCCCTGCTTCTTTTGGATCTCTCCCAACAGATCATGTAGAACCTCTAAGGTACTCAACTAGGCATCCTCATCAGGAAATTGGATGTCCATCTCTAGCCACGCTGGCGGTTATTCAATTCCCGTTGCGTGAAAATATACCTCACAATCTTATGATCTGTAAAGATCTGGCATGTAGCGTCATACAAGTAATATCTCCAGATCTTCAAAGCATGAACTACCGCTGCTAACTCCAGATCATCAGTCGGGTAGGTCTCCTCATACGTTTTTAATTGGTCTAGACACATATGCAATCACTCTACCACGCTGCATCAAAACACACCCTAAGCCTAGCTTGAATACGTCACTATAGACTACAAAGTCCTTTGTGCCCTCCGGTTGCGCTAAGATGGGAGCGGAAGTAAGACATCTCTTCAGTTCCTCAAAACTCTGAGTACACGGCTCGGACCCTACAAACCGGGTAGTCTTTCTCAATAGGTTGGTGAGTGGACGGACAATCACAAAGAATCCCTCCACCAACCGTCGGTAGCAACCAGCTAGGCCAAGGAAATTGTGCACTTCCTTGACGTTCGTCGGTGTTGTTCATGCTGCTACAGACTCAATCTTCTCCGGATCAACCTTGATCCATTAGACAACATGACCCAGAAATGCTACATCTAGCATCCAAAACTCGCACTTAGAGAACTTGGCGTACAATTCTCTATTCCATAAAACTCGCAACACTGTCCTCGGATGTCCTGCATGTTCCTCTCGGCTACGAGAGTACACCAGGATATCGTCTATGAAGACCACCACAAATTGATCCAGGAAGTCGATGAACATACCATTCATCAACTCCATAAAGACAGCGAGCGTATTCGTGATCCCGAATAGCATCACTACGAACTCATAGTGGCCATACTGAGTCCGAAATGCCGTCTTATGCACATCCTGCTCTCTCACCCTCAACTAGTAATATCCCGAGCGCAAGTCGATCCTCGAGAACACAGTCGCTCCTTGAAGCTGATCTAACAAATCATCGATGCGGGGTAAAGGATACTTGTTCTTGATGGTCACCTTGTTCAACTCTTTGTAGTCGATGCACAATCTCAACGATCCGTCCTTCTTCCGCATGAAGAGGACAGGTGCTCCCCATGGGGATATGCTAGGGCCCGATGATGCCCTTCTCGGCCAACTCCTCGAGTTGCTTCTTCAGCTCTAACAACTTGATAGGCGTCATACGGTATAGGGCCTACGTGATCAGTCTTGTCCCCGGCTCCAACTCTATGCCGAAGTCCACGCTCCTTTGTGGTGGCAAACTGAATGGTTCAGGAAACACATCCAAAAACTCGCGAATTACGGGGATATCCTCTGACGCTGGACTCTTGCCCTCCTTCATGGCATAATACCAGAAGGTTTTGCACCTTGTGCGATCAACCTAACCATACCCGACTTTCCAAGGTCCCAACCTCGGAAAATCTCAATCTGACCCGACTCGGTAGAGACCGTCATGGTCCTCCTACCTACATCTAACACAACACGATGTCTATCCATCCAATCCTTACCCAGAATGACTTCCTCATGCACTAGCGGCATGACATATAAGTCCACCAGCAAATCACAAGTCCCTAATGAATGGGACAAACATGTATCTCGCGGGTACCTCTGACTCTACTAGCATCGGGTAACCCTATAATAAAGGGTATCCCTTCTATCGTATCTAACACCAAACGCTCAACACATAAGACAAAAATCAATAAGTGCATAGCACTCGTATAACAAACATCTCTAACAGTTAAACCATTAATCTGGATGGTACCTGCATTAGTTGGTGATGTCGGCTCTTCAGCTCATAAGTGAATTTCTTAGGTATTCACGATACTATTCACACGTCTATTATCACGACTTCGTCTTGGTACACGATCCCACGAAGGAAGATATCATATACTGGAATAACCCGTTCGTTTCTCTATCGAACCTCGTCATTATCATAAGCTCCACCCTTGGTATACTCTAATTCAGCCACTTCTTTGGCTTATTAGACCGAACAACCCTTCCAATCAGGTTCACCTCAGCTCAAACCGTCTATCCCTTGAATGACATATCGACTCCAATGATGTCTCTACATTTTCATACCAATACTCTCTAGTAATTGTAAATCTTCAATCATACATATGGCGTCGGTGTTCCTGGCTGCTCTTGAGCTTTAACAACCTTAGCCATCCTCTTTGGTGTAACTAACACCGAAATCATCTTTTATAACACCTCAGCGGATCTAGTGATGCCGAAGGATATGGAACGCATCTTTCCTTGTTTGCCACTTTTGTTACACCCTAGACGTCTTCTCAAGCTTGTTGCTTCATCGAGGTGCAACTTGAATCATCCACTTGGGTACTCCACAATCTAAGTAGGGTAATTATCTCGTTTCTTAATACGATCCACATGTCGCCGACAGCCTTGAAAATTACATTCTCAACATCTTCCATAACTTGGTCTTCCGCCTCTAGAGAATCAGCAACGGAGACTTAACCCCGACCTCTCGCGACTGGAGATCCACCAACTCGTTCACGACTTACGATTACCGGAGATAGAGGTGGTCTACCTCTTCCCCGTCCTATAGCAAATGTTGATCTAGTCTGAGCCATCAACGATAATATCATAGCTACGTAAAAGGCAATATATATATGCCATATGTATTTATATATATAATACTTAAGGTCACATGCAAACACATCAATACATAACATGTATCCATCTATATATATATATATATATATATATACATATATTGTCGAGATCCTCAGAAGGGCGATGGCTTTCCGTACACACTATCCCAAAACACTATATTTGTTTCAAAATCAAAATCCTTTTCAAAAGTCAAATCCCTTTCGGGTTCTATATATTTATCCACTCCACCTTTATTGCAGATTGCAAGTGTCATTGTTGTCAATTTAAGGCTCCGATACCAACTTTGTAACACCTCAAATCCGTGGGACTCGGGGCGCTACTAGGCTAGGATCTCACAATGGATCCTGACCCTAGGTTGATAACAAGTTCACTGAATCTTACAACAAGGCACATATAGATTAAAAACCAAATATATAAAACTATATTAGATATATACATCAACAGGTTTACAAAACACATCCGAGTACAAAATGGCAACACCATACACAAATGTATACAAAAGATCCCATAACCCTCGCACAACCTAGTGTACGAAAGCCCTTGGCTGATCACCCATCTGGCTCACTCTGTAGTCTTCCTATCCTGCAGAAGATCTATAACACGGTATAAACCGTTAGCTAACAGATCATAGATAAGAATGAAGTCGTATCACATATATCAAATCATCAAATCATATCATGCAATGTCGCACACAACCCTTTCTTATCATTAATTAAGTTATGTCATTACTAATTCATTTCCTTGTGACACGCGGAGTAAACTCCTAACGCCTCTGTCCCCATTCCCTCAGGTTTGGAATAGTGTCAATCATCACCAGATGGAGGTCTGGTCGCAAAGAACCTCCCTAGCGTCCCAATTCTAGGCTAGAGAAGTCATCACCGCCCGTTATCATACACTTGGGCCAATAATATGCATGTAGGGTCATCCTAGTCCAGTGAGGTTATAAATGCAAGACACATATACACACACAACCACAACACACACTCAAACCCATAGTAAGTCCCCCGGACTTACTTGTCACAACGTCGATCTTCACCACTTCACTGCTTCCCCTCGAAGAAACGATCAGCGTCTACATCAGCAAGGCACAAAAATGTAAACATCGTCCCAAGGTTAGGAGATTCCACCTCCTAAACCTTATAACCATCCTCAACTCACAGCTCGAATTTGAACATCGATATCTCAACATAACTCACAATTCCTCAAATCTCAAGGTAGCATCTAATCAATATTTCTCAATCTCAATTCTAATCCTAATTTAATTAATTAACCTTTAATTAATTAATTAAATTTCACCATAATAACATTTTGCCCGCATGCAATTTTTAAACCCACATGTCATCAGATTTCATCAAACAAACAACTCATAAACACCAGAATAATATAAAGACCATAATGGAATTTCTAATTATCCATTTTGACAAGCCTAAGGTCAATCTAGGCCAAATCATAGTACGGAAAACGAATAAATTCATAACTTATTCGTTACTAACCCGATTGACGGTCTGAAAGAATATTCGGAATCACAACGACGCAGGCTACGCATGGACAACATCAAATTCACCGGAATCTGAGCGACGGAACCGTCCTGGTGACATATATGCTCGACCAGGTCTTCATATGCTTGGAAATACAAAAACTCGGTACCGATATGAACAAAATGAAGAGATGAATCCAAAAATTCAAACGGAATTGAAATCGGATTAGAAACGGAGAGTAGATGTGAGTTTGAAGGTTGAGAGAAATCAGAGCTTTTATGAGGAAATGTAAAAGGAAATGATTTAATAAATGATTTTCCGCTATTTATAGTGACGACGATAATTATCCTTTAGCGAAGTCGGTAATTATCCTTTAATCGATCCAAATGTGGGTTGAACCCCCTTCTCCAAACTTCTCGAAATTGGAATAATAAATCTAGATTATTGTGGGGATAATAATCCCACAACTGCCTCAGAAAACGTGTATTTCTAAGCCGTCTTTCTTAGCTGTTAAGAAACGAAATAGCGACTCTTTTGGTCGTTTTGCCTTTCCATGTTATTTCATATCTAGGACATGTCCAATGTCCTCATCATTTCTCTCAACTGCATTTTTATTAATTGGACCTCCTAAATGCTCCAAATAACGCCGGAGGGTAAAAATAATTACCGGAAAAAGTGAAAAATTCCCCATAAGCCCAAAATTACACCAGGAACATAAAGGTGGGACTCATACATATCAATTACGAAATCTTCGCGAGTTATGGGTCAATTACTATCAATGATTAAGTTAATCAACATTAATTAGAATTCGAAAATCCTAGCTATTACAGCGTGGACGGCGAAAACACAGGACCAGGAGAGATCTCACGTCACCATAGGTTTCACATCGATATTTAAGAGCCTTTCGCTTTGCTTCTTTATAGCAGGGGCAGAGAAGCCCTTCACCAAAGGATGAGTAAGGATCCAGAGTACATGAACAACAAAGTTACCGAGTTTGGTGATGAGGAAGCCACAAATGTTTGGAAGTCAATTGATTGAATCGTTGTTGGCTAGGTTTACGAGTTTTGGGGTGAGGTTCGTTGTCGGCTAGGGTTTGTTGTTGGTGAAACAGGAGAGAGCGTTTTACTAGTGTAGCGTTGTTGGTGAAACTTTAATATAATAAATATAATTACTTTTACAATTACAAAGCAAATGTTTTTTTTTACATAGGTAAGAGAATTATGTTAGTAATATGTTGTGTTGATGAAACAGGAGAGAGCGTTTAACTAGTGTAGCGTTGTTGGTGAAACTTTAATATAATAAATATAATTACTTTTCCCTATAAATATGTTGTGTTGATGAGTTAGAAAATCCCCAAATCATGTTAGTAATATCAGTGATGATCATGTCCAATTCCCATGGAGGTTTCCATATTAGATTGATTGCATTGATAAGCATTAAGTTATCTCATTCGATATCGATTGACAAAAATCCTATCCCCTTGGCCGAAGAGCAAACACTTCTACTTCAAGCACATATTCAGCGTTGCCTCTACCGCTTTCTATAACAATAGGAACGGCGCATTGATTTCTAATAATGTAACAAAAAAAAATTGGTTCGCTGAGCTTTGTGAGGCGTCAAAGTTAAGCTTGAGAAATCCATCTTCTAGTCGTTTCCATTTTTTGTTTTTAGTTTTCGTTCTTTGCTTTTTAATTTTTGTTTGGTTGTTGATCAGATTTTTGTTTACTTGCTCCCAGTTAGCAATCTGATTAAAAGCTATTGTTTTGAGGTTCAGTGGAATCGTAGTTTTATTGAAGATGAATTGATTCCTAACCATCCAAATGTTCCACTAGATGACGGCGAGGTATCTCAGTTCAGAAGATGTTATTGCTCCTTAAAGGTCAAACATGACCTCTGCAATGCTCTCATTATCGCAGTTTCGTAAAATGGATGAAAATTTTGGTTGTTCGATTGATGTTCCCATGTAAGGACACTGATAAAACAAGTGTTCGACATTTTCTCTGTGGTGATTACAGAATTCACAATTCATCACGACAGGGATTATTTGCCTATCAAGATTTTGCTTGGTAGGTAGACCATCTAGTGCAAGTTTCCATAGAAATATTTTTTATTTTGGACAAAACGCCAATTTTTCATATCCATGTTTTGTCCATTGTAACCCCCAACTTTCGTTTTTGAATTATTTTCATAACCGATTTGGTCGAAAGCCATCCTTCATCATTCTCTGCCCAATATAGTCGATTAATCGGTTGATTATTCCTTCTTTTGTTTGTGATGTACGATGACGTACTTTCATTCTTATTTATCAAGTCCTTATTAGTCACCATTACCAGGAGAGGTTTGTTGTTGTTCTACCTGTCCTTCCAAAATCTAACTGTTTTTCCATCTCCTACTCGCCATCTAAGCCCTTTGTCGAATTGTTCTCTTAATTTTACTAGTTTCTTCCATTGTCATGATGCATTTGCTCCACATTAGTAGTTCCAAATACATGATCCAATAAGATATTTTTCTTCGATAATTTTAACCCAAATATTGTTCGGCTTTGCCATAATTTTCCACAAAAGTTTCATTTGTAGTGCTTTATTCATATCTTCTACTTTCCTAATTCCGGTGTCTCCTAGGGATCTTGGTTTACAGATTTTATCCCAATTGATGAGCGGGTGGTATTTGGGGCCCTTTGATAGCATGTATTATAGTCTATATTTTGGGATTGGTTTGGACGTTTTATCTTCATAAATCTCCATGTATGAATGTATATTCATTGATTATTATGTTGTTTTGTTTACCTTTACAAGAATCGATGTCTACACCTAGTTTCGTTGTGATTGTAGGAAAAATAGCACGTTTTAGAACAAAATGCAGCTAAAGGAGCTAAGGAGTCATTGGAGCTACATTTTGGAGCATTGAGGAGCTACAAGAAAGGCTCATGAACCATGGAAATGAGATGGAATTGATTTTGGATCAGATTAGAGAGATTTACACGTAACTGAGATTCACCTCGGGTGGCTAAAGTACCACCTCGACCGAGGTGATCTTCAGGACAGGCTGGACCGAGGCGAATAATCTACCGGCCACGAGATCTTTATTTTTTGCTGAGATCTTCTATTTTTGGAAAGTGAATTTCCTATTTTTTAGGATGGATTTTCTAGATGGAAGCATATCTTTTTGGCTGATTTATTTGGAAGATTGGAAGATATTTTAAGGAAGGAAATTGCTTTTAAAGATATTTTATCTTAGGAAGGTGATTCTCCTATATAAAGAGGTGTATTTTCTGGAGACAAATTATCTCGGAGTTGTAGTTCTCCAGATCAAAAAGCAAGTTTGAAGGAAGTTTGGAAGGAAGTTTGGAAGGTTGAAGAATCCAAGGAAGTTAGTTTTGAAGGAAGGTTGAAGGAAGTTGTAAGATTGTCTTAGTTTGTTTGATTTGTTGTCTTTCTGATTGTGATTGAGGAACGCAGTTTGATTGTTTGTTTGATTGTTTGATTGAGTTATTGAGACCTTTGTGTTAAGGTTTTCTTGTTTGAATATTGATTCCTTTCTTATATATTTGATCATTGTTATCATGATGATTGTTGACTAAGTTCTTTATACGATTCTAGGGTGATTGGCTGAAAGTTGTGGGAAAGACGATGAAAGAATGAGTCTTTATCCTAGTGGGCCCTGAAAGCTCGAGCCTTTACCTTAACCGACGAACACCTCGGTCAGTCATAGAACATCTCGACCGAGATGGAACATGAACTGAGTGAGGCGAGCCCTTTCCTGATCCTTATTTGAGTTGAGGTTTTAGTTTGCCAAATTTTATCCTTGTTATACCTTTCCTGGTTCAACGCAAGCCTAGGATGAGACTTACCCGGTGATGCCTTTGTTTGTATACCCAGGATCATGAGTGTAGCTAATAAAGGTTTATCCTTTATTGGGGCTTGAGTGTGCCTTCATCCCATCTTTGAGAGTTAGCTTGAGACTTACCCGGTAAAGGTTGATTCTATCCCCTTGGGTGGTGTGTTGGTTTGAAATTATAGTTCCTTTCCTTAGTGAGACTTACCCGGTGAGAGGATCTTTGGTTTGGGATAGTGAGTAGTGAGACTTACCCGGTGATCTATTCCCACCTTAGAAACACCTTCTCTTTGCAAACCTCAGCTTTGTCCATGTTATCCTTTGAGATCTTGAGTCGGAACCACAATTGGATGTTTTTTCTTTACTTGGTTATTACACCATCTTTGATATCTTTGCTTTGTTGCTTGTCTTTGATTGACAACCTGAATTACCGATCTTTGTTTCACCATAGTCCCTGTGTTCGACCCTGGAGTATTTGCTATTATTACAATTGATACGTACACTGCGGGTTTGCATATTGTTTCAAGCTTACATTTTAGGTTATAAATTTAAAGTTATATTGTTCACCACACACACACGTCTGAGAGCGAACACCCTTATTCCAAAAATATTCCTATTAAGTTGATCTAATTTTGTGTGGATACTAGTTGGTAGCATGAAGGCGTGCATTAGATAGTTTAGTTTGACATTGAGATTGACTTTTATTAGTGTTATTCTACCTTCTTGTGATAGTGACAACGCTTTCCATCTCGTCAGTTGTTGTTTGGTTTTTATTATAACGGAGTTAAAGATGTCTTTTATAATTCGTCCATTAATGATAAGGCACCCAAGGTATTGTTCAAGACTATTTGTAGCATTAATTCCTAGTTGTCCTTGGATTCTTCGTTATTACTTTGGTTAATGTTTGCGGTTGTTTGGAATGCAGATTTATGGTAGTTTATGACCTGTCCTGAGATATCACAGTAGTCGTTTAAGGTCCAAAGGACCTTGTTGCTAACATCAACAGATGTCTTAGTAAAGATAATTATATCATCGGCAAAAACTAAGGTATTCTAGTTTCATTTTTTGTAATAGGGAAGACGATAGAGTTAGGGTTATCGTTTTTCATTTTCTGAATGTTTCTGGCTAATACCTCCGCGCAAAGATTAAATAGAAGGGGGGGGGAAGTGGGTCAGTGTTTCTGGCTAATACCTCCACGCAAAGATTAAATAGAAGGGGGGAAAGTGGGTCAATGTTTCTGGCTAATACCTCCGCGCAAAGAATAAATAGAAGGGGGGGAAAGTGGATCGCCTTGACGAAGACCTCTTTGTGGAAGCAAAATGTTGATGCGAAAGTCATTGATTAAAATAGAGTAAGATACTGTGAAGATACATTCGTAGATCCACTCTCGAAATTTTTCTCCGAAGCTGAATTTTGCTAATATGGCTTTCATAAATACACATTCTACTTTGTCATATGTTTTTTTCCATATCTAGTGTGATAGCCATGAACCCATCTTTTCCTTTTTTCGACTTGAATCCATGGAAAACTTTGTGCGCGGTGAGCATGTTGTTTTGAATTGCTCTATTTTTAATGAAGACACTTTGTAGAGGATAAATTAGTTTATGTAGGACTAAGCTAAGTCTTTTTGCCAAGATTTTTACAATCATTTTGTAGACAGTTGAACATAAGCTTATGGGTCTGTAGTGCGAAGTTGTGGTTTGGTTGTCTATTTTAGGAAGTAGAGCAATAAATGTATGATTGATTTGTTTGAGTATTTTTCCGGTTCTATAGAAACTTTTGACTGTCCTGGTAATTTCCGATCCTATGATGTGCCAATATTTTGATCTAAGTCGGCCGACATACCATCAGGTCCCGGTGATTTGTCATTGTCGATGTCAAAAAGTGCATCTTTGATTTCCTTTATGAAGAACGGCAATACAAGATTGAAATTTTCAATTTTAGATATCTCTGATTGAATTACTTCTAGTAGTTTTAGAAGTTTGATTTTATCTATTGTTAAATTACAAAGCAAATGCTGATCAAGAGTTGCTTTTCTCATTTCAATTTCAATTGAAATGTAAAGGTAATGTTGCGGAGCACTTAGCCGCCTATCTCCATAAACACAATTATATATATATATAATGTTGATCAAGAGTTGCTTTTCTCATTTCAATTTCAATTGAAATGTAAAGGTAATGTTGCGGAGCACTTAGCCACCTATCTCCATAAACACAATTATATATATATATATATATATATATATATATATAAAAGTTATCCAAGCAATTTAATTGAAATGCGGTTATAAGTTTCGGTCTTTAAAAATTACCAAATTGGAATAGAAAATCTGAGATATCATGGGGATAATTATTTTGCAACTTTCTTGAAATATGGACATTCCTAAGCCGTATATCTTAACAACTAAGAATCAAATTAGCGACTCTTTTGTTAGTTTTGTCATTTCATATTATTTCACATTTAAAACTTATTCGATGTCCTGATCATATCTCTCAACTGCAACTTTATTATTTGGAGATCTCAAATTTCCCAAATAATACCAAATGATAGAAATAATTATCCTGAGGAAAAAGTAAAAATTTTCCCACCAAGCTAATTTGAAGCCAGAAACACCGTTGTGGAATTTGTACTCGTCAATTCCACACCGTTCACAAGTTATAACTCAATTGTTGTCAATGATTATGTTTAATCCAACTTAATCATAATTAACTAGGATTCAAAAATCTTGGCCTTACATTGAAGATATTATATTTCTACTTATATTTGGACGACTTGTATTCATGATGTAATAGATATTTTGTTAAATGACTTTAATGATTTTAATATATATGTGTGTAGTTTTAACATACGTCCTATTTTGTTAAATGATTTAGTGGTTTCAATATAGAAAATTTTTCAAATAATAAATAAACTCAAACAATAATACTAGAATTAAACTCAATATTCATACATAATTTCAACAAAACTCAAAAGATCCTAAACATGTGATCACTCATGTTGTGAAGCCTAGACCTGCGAAGGAGCCACAAGTGGACGGCGCCTAACTACCTCCTCTATCATGAATGATACGTCTTCGGGTGATTACGTGATGACATGATTTATGACGTTAATTTAGGCATTCATTTAGATAGTTTTTCCCGTTATTCATGCATGGTTTGGCATTATCTCGTGACGTTTACGCTTAATTCATCCACATTGTCGAAATAGACGTCTACATGAGCTTTGTTGGTTTTGTAGGTATTTTGGGGAGCTCTTGGACTTAATCGATACATTCGATGATCATTCCTCGTGATGACACACATCCCGACTCTTTAAGGAGCAAACTAGGAGCAAAGGAGAACACAAAAGACCATATTAGTGCATGCCTTGCACCAATTCATGACTTGGTGATCCAAGGAAGGCTTCTGGTGCAGAACCACGGCACAGAGGGAAATTCCACGCTCGTGGTTTCTGTTTGGACAGCCTTGACACTTGTCACACGATTTCTTTGCCCGACCTTTGCTTTTCTTGGTTGAGTGTTGACTTGGGAGAGCCTGCAGGCTAGTTTTTTGTCTCTCTCTCATCATCCATTGTTGGGAAGGAGGACTTGGAAGAAGAACAAAAACACTCTCATTTTGGGAGAAGAAAAACATCATCAAAACTTAGATCTAGAGTGAGATTTTGAGTGGTTTTTAGTGAGTTTTGTAGGGAAGCTTTTGGAAGTGTTGTAAGGAACGATTTGAAGCTGCATTTGAATGGTTGTAAGTCTTGTTTAAACTTATATTCAGCCAAGATTTCTTGCTTTTACTTACTTTCATTCACCATCTAGCTATGAAACATATGTATGCTTGTATGATGATTCTAGATCTTGAGATGCATGTTATTGGCTAAGTAATTGTGATTCTATGGTGATGGACAAAAGGTTATGGCTTGGATAATGATAGAATAGACTTGAATGTACCTTTTGCTGACTTGCATGCTCGAAACCTAACCCCCGATCAAAACCACGGCCTTTTTCTCCTAAACCACGGTCGTGGTTGTGTATGATTAGCCCGTGGTTTTGCTCGGTTGTGCTTATATTGATGAATCTGAATGTTTAGTTGTTAGATTGTTGAAATCCTAGTGTTTGTTAAGCCTTATCTAGCTTAGGGTGACCTAATGCTAGCAAACTAAGTTAGGGAAGAGACTTACCCGGTAATTCCCGATCTTAGATAACAAAGATGATGAACTCTAGGTAGTAGTGAGCCTCGCAAGCCGCTATTGGATTGAGTGTGCTAGAATTGTTGCTAAGGACTTGCCTTCCCGAGACTTACCCGGTAAGGAGAGGTTTGACCCCTAGATAGCCATCCGATTTGTGTAGAATTCCCAACCTTAGGTTTCTAGAGACTTACCCGGTAATAGGACCTTAGGTGCGGGATTAGTGGACCATGAGACCTACCCGGGGATTGATTCCATTAGAGAAACACCTTTTCCCAACATACCGCAGCTTGTCCAAGGTTGATTAGAAGCTTGAGTCCAATGCCATAACCGGAAGTCCCAATCCCTAGAATCCTCTTTTGTTACTCGATCATATATCTTGTTCTTGTGTTGTTTGTTTGTGTTGCTTGCTTGATTGATAAATCTTGCATGATTTGTTATCTTTGTTTGATCACCATAAAAACCCAACCAAAAATATCATGATTTTCATTTCTTTAATTCTTTTTCTTTTCTTAGACTAGATTTGCACTATCCATGATCACTTGTTTGATTTGATTTCACCTTAGTCTTCGTGTTCGACCTCGGAATACAATCCTTGCTACAAAACGACCCATACACTATGGGTTCGCAAGGAGTTAGGAGAATATATCGAGTTATAAATTGTAAGGCTTTTGCGTGGTACATTTCTAGCGAACAAGTTTTTGGCGCCTGATAGCATGAATTATAGTCTATATTTTGGGACTTGTTTAGACGTTTTATCTTCAATAATCTGCATGTTTGGATGTATATTATGTGATTATATTGTCGTTTCATCTACCTTTGCGGGAATCGAGGTCTGCACCTAGTTTCATTGTAATCGTAGGTAAAATGGCACGTTTTGGACTAAAATGGAGCTAAGGAGCTAAGGAGTCATAGGAGCTACATTCAAGAGCTTAAAAGAGGACTCAGGAAGCAAGGAATTTACAAAGAAGATTTACTTTGGACCAGATTTAAGAGATTTCACCTTCAGCTAAGATTCACCTCAGTCAGCTACAATGTCACCTCGACCGAGGTGATCTAGAGGAGTGCCCCGACCGAGGTGAATGCCCTGACGCGGCTAGAAATATTTTATTTTGGCTGAGATCTTTTATTTTTGGAAGGAGAGATCTTATATTTTTGGGTTGGATTTCTGGAAGGAAGATCATATATTTAGGAGATCTATTTTAGAGATATGGATATATTTTATTAGGAAATTATCTTTTTAAGATATTATTATCTTTGGAAGATAATTCTCCTATATAAAGGGTTGGATTTTCCACAATTCAACAATCTCGCACCTTTGTATTTTTATCCTCTACACCATATTCTCCCAGCTGCAATCAGGAAGGAAGCTTGAAGGAAGTTTGAAGATTGAAGGAAGGAAGTTTATAGCTTTGAGATAGCTTTTAAGGGGATTTGTAAGACTTTCTTAGATTCCCTTTGGTTTGTTGTCTTTGTGTGATTTGTGATTGAGGAACGCTGATTTGTTTGATATTTGATTCAGTTCTTGAAGCCTTGTTCTTAAGGTTTTTGTGTTTAAATATTCATTCTCTTCCCATATATTTGATTATTGCTTTCATGATGATGAGTGGCTAATTTCCTTGTGCGATTCTAGGGTGATTGGCTTAAAGTTGTGGGAAAGACGATGATAGAATAATCTTAATCCAGTAGGACCCTGAAAGCTCGAGTCTTTATCCTTAACCCTAGAACATCTCGTTCAGTCGATGAACATCTCGGCCGGGGTGGAACTTGACTGACCGAGGTGATCCTTTCTGATCCGTAACTGAGAGTTAAGTGTTAGACTTTGTCAAATCCTATTCTTATTACACCTTTACTAGCTCAATACAAGCCTAGGATGAAACTTACCCGTTAATTCCTTAATTTGTTTACCCATGATCATAAGTATAGGTAATAAAGGTTTATCCTTTATTGGGGTTTGAGTGTGCCTTCATCCCATCTTTGTGAGTTAGCCTGAGACTTACCCGGTAAAGGTTGATTCTATTTCCTTAGTTGGTGTGTTGGTTTGAGATAATAGTTCTTTTCCTTAGTACCTTGAGACTTATCCGGTAATAGGAGCTTTTGGTTTGGAGTTAGTGAGTAGTGAGACTTACCATGTGATCTATTCCACTTTAGTAACATCTTCCCTTTGCAAAATCTCAGCTTTGTCCGCTTTATCTTTAGATCTTGAGTTGGAACCACAACTAGATGTTTTAATCCCTAGAATTTGCATATTCCCCTTTATTGACCTTATTATTATCTTTGATTGTTTTAATCGCTTTTGTGGTTATTTGCAATATTGACAAACTATACTTGCTTTGTTTCATCTAAGTCCCTGAGATCGACACCCCAGAATTCTTGCTTTTACTATAATTGATCCGTACACTGCGGGTTCGCATCCTTGTTTAAGCATATTTCATCGGTTATAAATTTAAAGCTTGCACACACCGTTTGGAGCGAACAACGCCGTTGCCGGGGACTAGGTCTAGATTGAATCATTGTGTGTGATTGTCTATAGTGTAGGTCTTTCTTGTTGCTTTTGATCTTGTTTGGTTTGTGTCTTTTATTTTTCAAGAACTCTCTTATTCTTTATGTGCATATGAAGATCTCGTGACAAGGATTTAGCTCAATTCAATTCTGAACTGGAGAAAACCCTTAAGACTAGATCCAAGGGTACTAAGAAGAAGAAGGGGATGGCCGGAAGAGATCTTCAAGCTGAGTTGAATGACGCCTTAGAGCAATTTAGGCTAAGGGATGAAGCCTTGGAAATTGAGAGGAGACTTGCAAATGAGAGGCAAGAAGCAACTAGGAGGGAAATTGAAGAGATTAGGCAAGCTCTTGTGCAAAGGGAGCTTAATCTTCGTCAACTACCACCTCCACAACCATCGCAGCCGGCGGCCAATGTTCGGTTTGAGCCATTATTGAGGAACCACAAACACTTGGGCAACGTATGGATCCAGCCCAAAGAGTGCACCGTCCGGGTGTAAGCTTAGGAGATCCCGCAACCCATGACTACGAGCTCCGCCCTCAAGTGCTACAAATGATCCGACACAATCAATTTGGAGGGATGGAAGGAGAGTCTCCTCATCAACACTTGATGAATTTTGAGATCTTGATGGAGACTCTAAGACCACCTAGATTGGAGAGCAACAACCACAAGCTTAGGGCTTTTTCCTTCTCACTTAAGGATAAGGCCTTGACTTGGTACCAATCTATTCCACTAGGACGTGTGGGTACTTGGGAGGAGATGACAACCGAATTTCTTACAAAGTTCTTCCCACCTTCCAATACAACCGAGATAAGAGGGAAGATCAATGCCTTCGTGATGAAAGATAAGGAGAGCCTATTCAAATCTTGCGAGAGGTTCAAAGACCTCCTCCTAGATTGTCCACACCATAGGATACCGAAGATAGAGTTATTGGAGATTTATTTCAAGGTGCTTGATGAGGATAGTCAATTCAAGCTCCAATCACTTTCCGGAGGAACATTCATGGAGAAGAATGTGGATGAGGCTTGGGATTTCATAGAGAAGCAAGCCTTGGTGATAGAGAAGTACTCTCATAGGAAGAGTGATGGGAGGAAACTGGAAGCATATGAAGTAAGTGAAGTCACCATGAGCAACTACAAACTTGATGCAATCAACAATGAGCTTAAGTCCTTGAGGGAGTTGTGTACCACAACCTTGAAGAGTCAAGCAAGTCCTCAAGTGCAATTGCAAGCCAACTTGGCTTCCAAAGAGGAGGATGTTAACTACATGGGAAGGGGCAATTTCAACTACTAGCAAGGCCCTAGGAACTTCTACAACAACAGCCGGCAATACAAAAATTATCGGCCTAAGCACAACCATCCCGGGTTTTCCTATTCTAACCCGGATGGTGCCTTGAACCCTCCCGCTTCCACAAGCGCAGCCCCACCACCTAAGGCTTCACAAGAGCCTCCACCCGGTTTTGCTCAACCTCCAAAGAATAGGACCGAAATGATGTTTGAACAATTGCTAGGGAGGTTGAGTGGGCTTGAGAGCACGGTGACATCCATTTCCAAGGCTCAAAAGGTGTTAGAAGCACAAGCGTTCCAAAAGGCGGGTGATGCACAAAGGGACCCGGGAAAGCTTCCCGGAAGGACCGAGGACAATCCAAGAGGCCAAGTGTTGGCCATTACCACAAGGAGTGGACTGAGCATGAAAGATCCCTCACCAAAGGAGAATGACAAGGGGAAGCAAGTAGTAGTGGAGGAAGAACCATTGCAAGAAGAAGGAGGCAAGAGCAAAGATTGTGAGCCAACATATGTGGCACCTCCTCCGTACAAGTCACCACTACCATTTCCACAATCAAGAGCAAGAGCTCGTTTGGATAAACATTTCGGTAAATTCCTTGAACTCATGTCTAAATTACATTTTAATATTCCGTTCATGGATGCAATTCTAGGTATGCCGGCCTATGGAAAGTTTTTAAAGGAAATACTATCCAACAAGAGGAAGTTGGAGGAGTATGGAGAATTTCGAATGACAAAGAGGTCTTCCGAGTTGATTCAAACTAAGAGGGAGGAAATGCCTCCTAAGCTGCGGGACCTGTGGTCTTTTTGTGTGCCTATAGGAGTTGAAGAAGTGCAATATGAGGCTCTATGTGACCTTGGAGCAAGTGTGAGCATTATCCCACTTGCACTTTGCAATAAGGTTGAGCTAGGAGAACTGAAGCCGGTCAAGATGACCCTCTACATGGCGGACCGATCCATCACTCACCCCGTGAGGATCCTAGAGGATATACCGGTTCAGCTTGGGAAGTTCTATGTGCCAATCGATTTCATTATTTTGGACATCCCGGCGGACTACCCAGTTCCGATCATTTTAGGGAGGCCATTCTTATCCACATCCGGATGCTTAGTGGATTGCAAAAATGGGATCCTCTCCTTCAACATAGGAGAAGAAAATATCAAGTTAAAACTGTCCATAATGATGAAGGGGTCAACCCTTGGTGAAGACGTCTTCAACATTGTCGAGGAAGAAGTGTCTAGGGTCTTAGCATGAGTATCATGGAGGAAGGAGTTGAGGAAGACTACAACAAAGAAATCCAAGCTTTGGATGCATTAGAAAAGGAGACAAGTGTTGAATTTGAAGTACATGAAGGGTGGCTGAAGAGCTGTAAGAACCACAGCCTAGAGGAAAGAACCACGCCCGTGGTTTCAATAAATGGACCCGTGGAAAACCATGTCGTAGTTAATCGTGCCAAAACCACGCCCGTGGTTATGCAAGAGCCCGTGAGATCACCCGTGGTTTCTCTAGAAAGTCCCTTAGTTGTTGATAAAGCTTCAAGGAGTCTTGGAGAGTCTTCAATAGATTTGGATTCATCTAATGTGGAGTTATATGGATCACATCCAATCGAGAAAGGTCCTCCTAAACTTGCTCTCAAACCTCTCCCTTCTCGTTTAAAGTATGCTTTCCTTGGTTCAAATTCTACTTATCCCGTGATTGTGAATGCATCTTTGAATGATGATGAGCTTGATAGATTGTTGAATATATTGAAATTGCATAGGAGAGTTATAGGATACACCAATGATGACTTAGTTGGCATTAAACCTTCTTTGTGCATGCAAACCTCAAAGAAGATTGAACCCTATTATGAAAGAGGTAGTCAAGAAATAAATCTTAAAGTTGCTAGATGCGGGAATCATTTTCCCGATTTTGGATAGTAAATGGGTTAGTCTCGTTCATGTTGTTCCTAAGAAGGGTGGTATGATCGTCGTAACTAATGAGAACAATGAACTAATCCCAACTAGGACGGTTACGGGGTGGAGAATGTGTATTGACTATAGGAAACTTAATGTGGCCTCTAGGAAAGATCACTTCCATTTTCCCTTTATTGACCAAATGCTAGAAAGGTTAGCTCAACATTCATATGTTTGTTACCTTGATGGCTATAGTGGGTTCTTTCAAATCCCAATTCACCCGGATGACCAAGAGAAAACAACATTTACTTGTCCTTGGAGAATATTTGCATATAGAAGGATGCCATTTCGGTTGTGTAATGCACCCGACACCTTTCAAAGGTGTATGATGGCTATTTTTTATGAATATATTGAGAATATTATGGAAGTGTTTATGGATAATTTCTCGGTATATGGCTCTTCATTTGATAATTGTTTGGCTAATCTATCTTTGGTGTTGAAGAGATGTGAGGAAACTAAGCTTGTGTTGAGGAAGGTTTTCCCCCATGGAGCTGTTGAGATAAGTGGGGAGCATTGTGGAGATTTTAAGGTGAATGAGCACCAGTGGAAGAAGTACATTGTTAGCATGAAATATTGTGATATTTTAGGCACGTTTTCTAAGCGTATTTGATTCATATTGATAGTCTTTGATTGAGCATTGTTGCATTTGTGAGCTAGTTTGCCTATATTGTCGATATGGATGTCTACACAAGCTTTATGTTGATTGTAGGTGATTGAGAGCCATTTCCGAACGGAATTTAGCATAGAAGAGTTGATTGAGTATGTCCATGGATTGAGGGCATTCTTAGGAGCCAAAAGAGAGCCAACTTGAGGAATGCACGAGGCTAGGGAAGAATCACGTTCTTGCCCTAAACCACGCTCTAAAATACGGCCGTACTACATTCCACGTTCAGTTCCACGGCCGTGGAACCCTGCAGGAGAAGCGTGGTTCATTCCAAAAGATTTTACGGTCGTGGAATCCATGGTTCAAACCGTGTTGATTTCCACGCTCTAAATTACAGTCGTGTAACCTTCCACGACCGTGATCTTGGCGATCTTTTTCGCCACATTTTAAGCCACGATCTTTTAAAAGATTGGGCCGGGCCGCTACTTCATCATACACTATAAAAGGACGGACGAAGAGAGATTCCGTCACTTCGCGATACACGTGTTTTTACACCTTGGCTTAGACGTGTTTCCGACTCCCGCTTAGAGAATTTTACGACTCCGCTTGACGCACTTTTCGCCTACGCCGCGACTTAGAGATCTTTGTGATTCTTGCAAAAGACGTACTTGCGCTCATCTTTGGAGTTGCCCTAATCTCGCACTTTGGTGGAGATTGTGATTGAGATTTCCGGATTGACGGAAGATCGCAGATTCGGAAGATTATTCGCAAGAAGATTTCTCTTCTTGTTTAGGTTTGATTTAGAAGACGGATTGACATCCCGTTCTTCCTTCTTTCCTAAGATTGTGTTTGTTTGTTCTATTCTGAATCTATTGACGATATTCGTTCTTGATTGTGACTTTGAGATTGGTTTGAAGTTTATTGGAAGTTTTCGGAAGTTTTCATCTTTCAATCTTTTAATCTTTGAATTTGATATCATAATGATGATTGTTGGCTAAAAACCCTTAACAATTCTAAGGTGAAGGGTTGATAGTTGTGGCTTAGATGATGATAGATCGATCGTAAACAGATTGGACCCTGAGAGTTAGAGAGAATCGCCGACAACCTTAAATTACGGCCTGTTCTTGAGTCCACGGCCGTGGAACCTCAAGAACTAACCGTGATTTCCCTTAAGTCTACGAACTTGCTTTTACTTTGATCCAAAGTTAAAGATTTGCTTTAACTTAGTTTAGGCTTGCCTTTTCTAGGTGGTAGTGAAGCCTCAACAACCTCTACCTCGATTGTGAGTGTCACAACCTTAATCGATTTAGTTAGTCTTGATCCTTGGATTACAAGTTTGGGTATTTGACATTAATTCTCATCTTTAGAACCTTTCTATATTGAAGCCTCAACAACCTGTATAGAGAGTGTCTTGTAGGTGAGTCACATAAGGTTTTTGGAACTTCACCGTACGATTACCTTACATTAGCATACTTTTGCATATCTCAACTCTGTCTTTATATCATTAAGTATATCTTGAATCGATTGCCACAGCTGGATACTTGGATCTTTAGGATTGTTGTTTTCCCAATAATTTGCAAAGCTCTTATATTCACTTGCTTGATAACCTACGATCGAATTTATTCTCCCCAAATCCCTGTGTTCGATGCTCTGGAATTCTTGCTTAACTACGTCGATCCGTACACTACGGGTTCGCTTGCTTGATTCTAGTTTTATAAATTTAAAGCTTATTTGCACGCACGTTTAGGGGCGAACAAGTTTTTAGTGCCGTTGCCGGGGATTTGATTTGGACCGAATTCGGTAGCCAGTTGTCAAGCTTGGGAGCTTGCTCTCGTTATTTGATATTTCTTTGAGTGCATGCGCAGGTCTAGGAACACCGAAGATCTCTTACCGCTTGATCAAGAGCTTGAGAGAATTTTAAGGCAAAAGCGCAAGGAAAAGAAGATGGCTGAAGAACACGAACGTGATCTTCAAGCGGAGTTGGCGGAGAAAGAAGCTCAACTCCAATGGAATGAGAACATCCTCCGGGATGAAATGGATCGTCATCAATCTCAAGTTAACAATCTACAGGATATGATTTTCTAAATGAGGATAGAACTAAGCGACCTTAAGAATAAGGGAAGCAAGAAATCCTCAAGAAGGGCATCAAAATCTAGAAGAAGAAGTCACTCATCCGCTGATGATAGTGATTCTTCCATGCCACCGCTAGAGGAGATTGATCCCACGATCAATGTGAATCCTTTCCATCCACGGGGAGCTGCTAATCGCCGCATTCCGCCTAGGAATGCGAGGATCGAACGTGTAGATGATGAGCCAAGAACTCTTGGCCAAAGGATGGATCCAACACAACAACCGCGCCGTTTGGGCGTGAATTTTGATGCTGAGGATGTACAAGGGTTTAGCTTCAACCATCAAGTTATTACTCTTGTTCGCCAAAACTAATTTGGCGGGACAAGCGCTGAATCTCCACACCAACACTTGCAAAACTTTGAGTGTATGATGGAGACAATGAGACCGAAGAGTGCTACTACCAACAACTATAAGCTCAAGCATTTCTTCTTCTCCTTGAAGGGGAAAGCGTTGTCTTGGTACCAAGCTCTTCCTAGGGGGAAACTAGACACGTGGGAAGACCTTTCCGCGGAGTTCCTCACCAAATTATTTCCGCCATCCAAAACGGTGGAACTTAGAGGTAAGATCAATGCATTTTCCATGAGGTCTAACGAAAGTTTGTTTCAATCATGGGAAAGGTTTTAGGACTTGTTATTGGATTGCCCTCATCATGGCATATCCAAGCTTGCATTGCTGGAGATTTACTACAAGGGGCTGGATGCGGGGACACAATTCAACCTCCAATCCCTCTCATGTGGAACATTCATGGACATGAGGGAAGATGACGCTTGGGACTTCATTGAGAAGCAAGCAAGGGTCATAGAGAAGTATTCCCACCGGAAAGTGGAGGGAAATCGTGTGGAGCAAGGAGCAAAGCTCACACATGAAGCTCAAAATCAGATTTTCTCCCTCAACAATGAGATCAAAGAGTTGAAGGAGGCTATCAAGACCAACTTTCCAAAGCAACAAGGGAAGGATGTTGGCTATTTGGGCAACAACAATGGCGGTGATAACACAAACCGCAACAACAACAACAATAACCGGAACAACAACCCCGGAATAACAATTGGAATGGAAACAACAACAACCGGAACAACAACTGGAACAACAATAGGGGTTCAAACAACAACAATTGGCGCTCCAATCAACAAAATTCCGGTAACTCTTATCCTTTCAATTCTAATTCACTAACTCCACCTTCCTCTTCCTCTACTCCTTTGAAAAGCCAGGGGCAATCATCTAATGGAGGAAACAATTCGGGGAAGGAGAAGCCCGATCCCATGTTGGAAACGATTTTGGGAAAGCTACAAGGGTTGGAGAACCGCATCATTAAGGTTGATGATCAAATTTCTAAGGTTGATAAAGCTCAAAAGGTTTTAGAAAACCAAATGTTCAGCCATGCGAAGGAAGTTCCTAGGAATCAAGGGAAACTTCCAGGAAAGACGGAGGACAACCCTAAGGGAAGGGTAATGGCAATCACAACTAGGAGCGGAGTGACTACCACCGATCCGCAGCCTAAGTTCGTTGAAGTCCCCGTAGAGAAAGACAAAGAGAAGGGGAAGGAGAAGGAAGACGTCTACGTTCCTCCTCCAGCTTATAAACCTCCCCTACCATTCCCTCAATCTAGAGCGAGAGCGCGCCTAGATAAACAATTTGGTAAGTTTATAGAACTCATGAGCAAGTTGCATATTAATATACCCTTTATCGATGCTATTGTAGGTATGCCGGCTTATGGCAAGTTCTTGAAGGAGCTCCTCTCTAACAAGAGGAAGCTAGAAGACTTCGGAGAGGTTAAGATGAGTTCGGATTCTTCGGATCTCATCAAAACCATGAAGGAGAAAATGCCCCCAAACCTAAAGGATCCGGGGTCATTTTGCATTCCCATAGGAGTGGGAGATGTCACATACGATGCGTTATGTGACTTAGGAGCAAGTGTGAGCATCATACATCTTGCGTTGTATAGGAAGATCGGTTTAGGCGACCCTAAACCGGTGAAGATGACGTTGTACATGGCGGATCGATCCATCACTCGCCCCGTCGGTATTGTAGAAGACGTCCCGGTCAAGCTAGGTAAATTCTTTGTTCCCATTGATTTTGTCGTGCTTGACATTCCTGCAGATAGTCCGGTCCCGATCATACTCGGAAAACCGTTTCTTGCAACTTCCGGCTGCATAGTTGATTGCAAGAATGGTAGACTCGCTTTTGATATAGGAGAGGAAAAAGTAGAGTTCGTTCTTTCCACTCTAGTGAAGGAGCCAATCTTTGATGAGGATATATTCGATATCCAAGATGAAGAAGGTTTGTCTAGGGAGGAGGTAAGTGCGATTATCTTTAATGATCCTTTACAAAAAGTTATCACTATGAGTCTAACAAATGTAGGGGAAGAAGAAGAGTGCAATGAGGCAATTGAAGCCTTAGAAGCACAAGAAGAGATGCATGAAGTGGAGTTTCAAAAACTCCACGATGAGGCAGAAAACGTGAGAATCCACGGCCACACACTATATTCCACGGCCGTGGATTTCACAACCAAAACCGTGTCCCACTCCAGGGGGTTATACGGTCGTGGAGAAGACATGACAACCGTATTTCCTTTCCACGCCCTAAACCACGGCCGTGGAGGACATGAGGAACCCGTAATTATGGGCGTGGAAAGGGGTGATCGAGACACTTCTTCAACTTCTTCTGATTCTTCTCCCACACATTCAACACCCTTAGAAACTTCTAAGGAGACATCGGAAGCTCCTCAAGGATCATTAGAAGCTCCGAAAGCGATGGAACTAAAACCACTTCCTACTCATCTAAGGACTTCAAGACAACCTCAAAGGCGGTTGAATCCGACCATGAAGGAGGTTGTCAAGAAGGAAATTCTTAAGCTTCTTGATGCAGGTATCATCTACCCTATCTCCGATAGTAAGTGGGTGAGTCTGGTTCAAGTAGTTCCGAAGAAGGGAGGAATGACGGTCATCACCAACAAAAACAACGAACTCATTCCTACCCGAACCGTGACAGGATGGCGGATGTGCATAGACTACCGCAAGCTCAACAATGCAACGAGGAAGGATCACTTCCCATTGCCATTCATCGATCAAATGCTTGAAAGGTTAGCGCAACATTCGCATTTTTGCTATCTTGACGGTTATAGTGGTTTCTTTCAGATCCCGATACACCCGGATGATCAAGAGAAGACCACATTCACGTGCCCATGGGGTACGTTTGCTTATAGGAGAATGCCGTTCGGGCTTTGCAACGCCCCAGCCACCTTTCAACGGTGCATGATGGCCATCTTCTCCGAATACATAGAGGAAATTATGGAAGTCTTCATGGACGACTTCTCCGTATACGGTTCCTCTTTTAACGATTGCCTTTCTAACCTTTCTCTTGTTTTGCAAAGGTGTGAAGACACTTGATAACACGATTTATAACATAGTTTTAGGTGTACATTTAGATAGAATTCTCGCTCATTCATGCATGATCTAGCATTAGTTCAGGACGTTTTGCAACCAATTCACGTATTTCGTCGAGATAGACGTCTACACGGACTTGTGTGCGTTTTGTAGGTATTTCGGGAAGTTTAGAGCTAAAACGACGCGTTTAAGGATCGTTCATTTAGATGACACGTCCTCGGACTCATTAGGACACAAGCCAAGGACTAAGAAGGACTCATGGGACCTTGCCAACACAAACCATGCACCAAAACACAGCTCAATGATCCAAGGCGAAGTTTCTGCATAGAATCACGGTTCTCTGAAGAACCACGGCCGTGGAAATGACCGTGGATTTTGCCAGATTCTCGTGACAGCTGTGCCACGACTCTCATGGCCAGCTCATGAGAGATTTGTTATAAAAGTGGTCCTTCATGGATTGTTTGAGGCAGTTGGGGTAGTTTGGGAGCAGCTCATCCATTACCCATTTCTCTAACAAATATATTCTCAAAAAAGAAGGATTTTTCTAGGAAGCAAAAGTGCCAAAGAGAAAGAGAAGAACTCCATTGAAGAGGAGGAGAAGAACACACCATAGCTTTCTTGTATTTCGGATTTTGTTTTCTAGAGATTGTATGAGTCTTTGAACCTTCTTTTGGAAGGGTTGTAAGTGGTTCTAATTCTAATCTTCAGCTTAGTTTTGGATTAAGTTCACTTGCTCATCCTTTCTCTTTCATCATCTTGCAATGGATGTTTTGATTTCATGTTTGTTTGTTTTGAGTTCCATTATGAATGTTGTAGGCTAAATTGATGTGGTTCTAGGGTAAGGAAAGGAAGGTTATGGCTAGAACTATGATAGGACGGACTTAGATTTACCTTTGGATGATCTTTGTTTATGAACGTAGTTCCTGTTAGGAATCACGGGTAGTTCTTGAAGAACCACGGCCGTGGTTTCTGTAGAACAAACCATGATTTTTCCTGGTTCGAAGGACCTTGCCTAAGATCTATGAATTGTTGAAACCCTAAGTGTTTGTTGAGTTTAACCTATCCTAGGATGACTTAGTGTAGTGGCTAAGAGTTAGGAGAGACTTACCCGGTAATCCTTGCCCTTAGAATCCTAAATAGCAAACCTTAGGTAATGGTGAGCCTAATAAGCCACCATTGGATTAGATGTGCTAGGAATGTTGATTAGGACTTCCCTTTACAAGACTTACCCGGTAAGGATAGGTTAGACCCCTAATTAACAATCCGGTTTGTGTAGAATTCCTATCCTTAAGATCTTAGAGACTTACCCGGTAATGAGATCTTAGGAGTGGACTAGTTGGATCATGAGACTTACCCGGTAATTGATCCCAAATTAGAAACACTAAATCCCAACACATCATAGTGAGATCCAAAGAATGAATAGATGACTTGAGTTTTATGCCATAACCGGAATTTCCGACCCCTAGAATCCGTCTTCTTTTCCCTTGATCAATATCTTGTTTGATTTGTTTATTTGCGATTTTTGGTTTAGTTTGATTGTTTGCTTTGAATTGTGATCTTCGATTTGATCACCTAAAACCGACAAAAACAATTGAGATTTTATTCTTTCCTTTATTTCCTTCTTTTCTTTAGACTTAGATCTTTGCTAAACTAAATCACAACTTGAATCAATTTCACCTTAGTCTTTGTGTTCGACCTCGGAATACTTATCTTTCTACATACGTCCCGTACACTGCGGGTGCGCTAGAAGTTAGGATAATTACAACGAGTATAAATTTAAGGCTTATTGCGTGCACACCTTTTAGCGTAACAAGTTTTTGGCGCCGTTGCCGGGGACTAGGTCTAGATTGAGTCTATTTTGTGATTGTTTCTAGTGTAGATCTTTCTTGTTGCTTTTGATCTCTCTTTGGTTGGTGTCTTTGCTTTTCAGGGCATCTATTACTCTTTAGGTGTATGCAAAGGTCTCGTGGCAAGGATTTAGCTCCATTCGATCCCGAACCGGAGAAAACCCTTCGATCTAGATCTAAGAACATCCGAAAAGAGAAAGAGATGGCCGGTAGAAATCTTCAAGCTGAGTTGGATGAAGCCTTAGAGCAAATAAGGCTAAGAGATGAGCTCTTGGAGGAAGAAAGGAGACTTGCCAATGAGAGGCAAGAGGAAACTAGGAGGGAGATTGAGGAGATTAGGCAAGCCCTTGTTCAAGGAGAGCTTAATCGTCGACAACCTCCACCTCCTCCACCACAACCGCAGCCGGCGGCCAATGTTAGGGTTGTTCCCATTGCTATTGAGGAGCCACAAACCCTAGGGAGGCGTATGGATCCGGCACAAAGAGCACACCGACCGGGTGTGAATTTAGGAGATCCCGCAACCCACAACTATGAGCTCCGCCCTCAAGTTCTACAAATGATCCGGCACAATCAATTTGGAGGGATGGAAGGAGAGTCTCCTCACCAACATTTGATGAACTACGAGATTTTGATGGAGACTCTTAGGCTACCAAGATTGGAGAGCAACAACCATAAGCTTAGGGCTTTTTCCTTCTCTCTTAAGGATAAAGCCTTGGCTTGGTATCAATCTATTCCTCAAGGGCGAGTTGGTACTTGGGAGGAGATGACAACCGAGTTTTTAACCAAGTTCTTCCCACCTTCCAAGACCACCGAATTAAGAGGGAAGATCAATGCCTTTGTGATGAGGGATAGAGAAAGTTTGTTCAAGTCTTGGGAGAGATTTAAAGACCTTCTCCTAGATTGTCCACACCATGGCATACCGAAGATTGAGCTATTGGAGATCTATTTCAAAGGACTTGATGAAGATAGCCAATTCAAGCTCCAATCTCTTTCCGGTGGGACATTTATGGAGAAACATGTAGATAATGCTTGGGAGTTTGTGGAGAAGCAAGCTCTAGTGATTGAGAAGTACTCTCATAGGAAGAGTGAAGGAAGAAAGGCGGGAGCATATGAGGTGAGCGAAGTCACCATGAGCAATTTCAAGCTTGACGCCATCAACAACGAGTTGAAATCCTTGAGAGAGTTGTGTACTACAACCTTGAAGAGCCAAGCAACTCCTCAAGTGCTTCCACAAGCTAACTTGTCTTCCAAGGAGGAGGATGTGAATTATATGGGAAGGAGCAACTTCAACAATTACCAAGGCCCAAGGAATTTCAACAACAACCGGCAATTCAACAATTACCGGCCAAACCACAACCATCCCGGATTTTCCTACTCTAACCCGGATGGAGCCTTGAACCCTCCCGCCTCCACAAGCACAACTTCACCACAAAGAGCTTCACAAGAACCTCCACCCGGCTTTACTCAACCTCCAAAGGATAGGACCGAAGTCATGTTTGAACAATTGCTAGGAAGGTTGAATGGACTTGAGAGCACCGTGACTTCAATTTATAAGGCTCAAAAGGTCTTGGAAGCACAAGTCTTTCAAAAGGCGGGTGAAGCACATAGAGATCCGGGGAAGCTTCCCGGAAGAACCGAAGACAACCCAAGAGGCCAAGTGTTGGCTATCACAACAAGGAGTGGGTTGAGTATGAAGGATCCTTTGCCCAAGGACCAAGCTAAGGGAAAGCAAGTAGTGGTAGAAGAGGGAAGAAGGCAAGAAGATGGAGGCAAAATCAAAGATGTAGAGCCAACCTATGTGGCACCGCCTCCATACAAGCCACCACTACCATTCCCACAATCAAGAGCGAGAGCTCGTTTGGACAATCACTTTGGTAAGTTCCTTGAACTAATGTCCAAATTACATATTAACATTCTGTTCATGGATGCTATCTTAGGAATGCCGGCATATGGGAAGTTTTTGAAAGAAATACTCTCCAACAAAAGGAAGTTGGAGGAGTATGGGGCGATAAGGATGACCAAGAGATCCTCGGAATTGATCCAAACCATGAAGGAAGAAATGCCTCCCAAGTTAAGGGATCCGGGTTCTTTTTGCGTCCCAATAGGAGTAGGAGATGTGAAGTACGAGGCCCTTTGCGATCTTGGAGCGAGTGTAAGCATCATACCGCTTGCACTTAGCAACAAGGTCGGACTAGGAGAGCCAAAGCCGGTCAAGATGACCCTCTATATGGCGGACCGTTCTATCATTCATCCGGTTGGGATTCTAGAGGATATTCCGGTGCAATTGGGAGGATTCTATGTACCCATCGACTTTGTAGTGTTGGACATTCCGGCGGACTATCCAGTTCCCATCATCTTAGGAAGACCTTTCCTAGCTACTTCCGGATGCTTAGTGGATTGCAAGAACGGGACTCTCTCCTTCAACATCGGGGAAGAGAACATCAAGTTCAAGCTGTCCACAATGATGAAAGGGCCAACCCTTGATGAAGATATCTTCAACATAGTCGAGCAAGAAGAATCTAGAGAAGTTGTAAGCTCGATCTTGATCAAGGACCCCTTGGAGAAGGTTCTTACCTTGAGTATGATGGAGGAGGACATTGAGGAAGAATGCAATGAAGAGATCAAGGCCTTGAAGGCCTTGGAAGAAGAGCCAAGAGTTGGATTTGAAAGCCACGAAGAGTTTGTGAACAGCTGCAAGTTCCACGGTCGAGATTCAGGTTCCACGGCCGTCAAACTCTCTGGACAACTCCAAGAAGCAAGCTTGGCAAGAACCACGGCCGTGGAAGATGAGCAACCCGTGTTTCCAACCGTGGTTTTTCATGAATCAGCTCTTGATGATGATCAAGCTTTGAGGAGCCATGGGGAGTCTTCCCTTGCTTTGGATTCATCTCATCCAATCTTATTTGGATCTTCTTCAACCGGAAAAGGTCCTCCCTCACTTGAACTTAAACCCCTTCCCTCTCATTTAAAGTATGCATTTCTTGGTGATAATTCCACATATCCGGTGATTGTTAATGCATGCTTGAGTGATGACGAACTTACTAAGTTGTTGCATGAACTAAGATTGCATAGGAAAGCCATTGGCTATACCATTGATGATTTGGTTGGCATTAAGCCATCTTTGTGCACGCATAAGATAATAATGGAAGATAACCACAAACCCTCTATTGAACATCAAAGGAGATTGAATCCTATAATGAAAGAGGTGGTCAAAAAGGAAATCATTAAGTTGCTAGATGCGGGAATTATCTACCCTATCTCGGATAGTAAGTGGGTTAGCCCCGTTCATGTAGTGCCTAAGAAGGGTGGAATGACGGTAGTAACTAATGAGAATAATGAACTAATACCGACTAGGACGGTTACGGGGTGGAGGATGTGCATTGATTATAGGAAATTAAACATGGCCTCTAGGAAAGATCACTTCCCCCTCCCCTTCATTGACCAAATGCTAGAAAGGTTAGCTCAACACTCTCATTTTTCCTATTTAGATGGGTATAGTGGATTCTTCCAAATCCCTATCCACCCCGATGACCAAGAGAAAACAACTTTTACATGTCCATGGGGTACCTTTGCATATAGAAGAATGCCATTTGGGTTGTGTAATGCACCCGCCACCTTTCAAAGGTGTATGATGGCTATCTTTTCGGAATATATAGAAAATATCATGGAAGTGTTCATGGATGATTTCTCTGTTTATGGTTCTTCTTTCGATGATTGCTTGGCTAACTTGTCATTAGTGTTGCAAAGATGTGAGGAGACAAATCTTGTCTTAAATTGGGAAAAATGCCACTTCATGGTAAGTGAAGGGATTGTGTTAGGACACTTGGTGTCTAACCGTGGCATTGAGGTTGATAGGGCCAAGATTGAAACGATAGAGAAGTTACCACCACCTACCTCGGTGAAGGGGGTAAGGAGTTTCTTAGGGCATGCCGGTTTTTACCGGAGGTTCATTCAAGATTTCTCAAAAATTTCTAAGCCTCTCACTAACCTACTAATGAAAAATGTTGATTTTGTCTTTTCCAAGGATTGTCTCGAAGCTTTTTGTAGGTTGAAGAACGCCTTGATCTCCGCACCTATCATGCAACCTCCGAATTGGAGTCTACCATTTGAGATCATGTGCGATGCAAGTGATGTGGCCGTTGGGGCCGTTTTAGGGCAAAGGAAAGAAGGGCGCACTCATGCTATTTACTATGCTAGCAAGACGCTAGACGATGCCCAACTCAACTATGCCACCACCGAGAAGGAGTTGTTGGCGGTGGTGTATGCATTTGAGAAATTCCGCTCATACCTTGTTGGAGCGAAGGTCATAGTTTATACGGATCATGCGGCGATCCGTTATCTACTTACAAAGAAGGATGTCAAACCAAGGTTGATTTGGTGGATCCTTCTTCTTCAAGAGTTTGATTTGGAGATACGAGATAAGAAGGGATCCGAGAACTCCGTGGCGGATCACCTTAGTAGACTCCCACCATTGGAGCTTGGGAAAGACAACATCCCGATAGATGATTCATTCCGGGATGAACAATTACAAATGGTGGAGGAATGCTTGTTCCAAGTGGCTAGAGGAAGTGAGCCGTGGTACGCCGACATTGTGAACTACTTAGTGTGTGAGGAAGTGCCTCCTGGACTTACATATGCACAAAGGAAGAAGTTCTTCAACGATGTAAGGCATTACTATTGGAGTGAGCCACTTCTATTCAAGAGAGGCCCGGATGGGGTGCTTAGAAGATGCATACCGGAGGATGAAGTGGAGAGTGTAATCCGACATTGCCACTCCTTACCATGCGGAGGCCATGCTAGCTCACACAAGACGTGTGCAAAGGTATTGCAATCCGGTTTTTATTGGCCTAACTTGTTTAGAGATGTGCAAGGTTTTGTAGCGGCGTGTGATGCTTGCCAAAGGACGGGCAACATCTCAAGGAGGAATGAAATGCCCTTGAATAACATCCAAGAAGTTGAGATTTTTGATGTGTGGGGTGTAGACTTTATGGGACCATTCCCTTCTTCATGTGACAATCTCTACATCCTATTGGCGGTGGACTATGTGTCAAGATGGGTAGAGGCGATCGCCTCTCCTACGAATGATGCCAAGGTGGTAGTGCGATTCTTCAACCGGGTGATCTTCCCTAGGTTTGGAACACCAAGGGTGATCATTAGTGATGGGGGGAAGCATTTCACAAATAAGAATTTTGGAGCACTTTTGGCTAAGTATGGGGTGACTCATAAGGTGGCAACACCTTACCACCCCCAAACTAGTGGTCAAGTGGAGATCTCCAACCGAGAGATAAAGGCCATCCTCGAGAAGACGGTGTCTAGGACAAGGAAGGATTGGGCTATGAAGCTCGATGACGCATTATGGGCCTATAGAACCGCCTTCAAGACACCAATTGGAACCACCCCCTACAAGTTGGTCTATGGCAAGTCTTGCCATCTTCCGGTGGAAATGGAGCATAGAGCTTATTGGGCCATTAAGTGGCTAAATTTTGACCTCAAGGAAGCGGGAGAAAAGAGGTTGCTTGATATCAATGCCCTTGAGGAGCTCCGGTTGGAAGCTTATGAGAATGCCAGGATCTACAAGGAGAGAACCAAAAGGTGGCATGACAAGAGGATCATTCCAAAGGAGTTGAGTGAAGGAGATCTTGTCCTTCTCTTCAATTCAAGGCTAAGGCTCTTTCCCGGAAAGCTCAAATCAAGATGGACCGGGCCATATGTGGTGAAGAAGATCTTTCCCCATGGAGCTATTGAAATAGGAGGGGAGCATTGTGGAAATTTCAAGGTGAATGGGCATCACTTGAAGAAGTATATTCCGGGAGCCCCGGTAGACATGATTGCCCCGCTTCACCTCGAATAGACGCTCCCGAGTTTGGTCAAGCTAGTGACCTTAAAGAAGCGCTTGGTGGGAGGCAACCCATTGGTAACATTTTTCCCTTTTCATTTTTGCTTAGATTTTTTTTTCTGTTTTTTGTGTGCTTTGTGTGTGTTTTGTCTACCTTCGTGTGTGTGCTAGAGCATTAATGGCATTGGAAGCCTCTCTTGGCAATGAAAATGATGATGATGACACCCTCACCAATTATGGGTGGAGCGGACGCGGAACTTGGAAGGCTAGCGGTGCCTAGCGCGGGTTCCGAAGCTTTGAAGGATGCTTAGAGCTCTCTACCATGGTTGAAAGGATCATCCAACATCAATTCACTTGAGAATTCCCAAATACCATAGCAAACAATTTTACATTGTGAGAACCTTCTTTCACTCTCTTTACTTGAATACCACATTGGGGACAATGTATTTCTAAGTATGGGGTGGGGTTTGCATGATCCTTTGCATGATGAGCATCTAGGATAGGTTAATGTCTTGCATTGTACATACTTAAAACGAAAATCCCATAAAAAATCAGAAAATTTAAAAATTTTTGTGCTTTCTAGGCTTGGATATGATCCTAATGATGAAACTTGTCTTGTGATTGGCTATGAATGGCCTTATGTGTTGAATTGATAAATGCATATGTGGACTTGAACTACTTTTCTTAAATTCTATGAATGACTTGTGATCATGATGATTGCCTAGAATGGATTGAGTATTGAAAATCGAAATTACATGATAGTTCTTGCATACCATCTAGGAATGAATGAGGCACTTCATCTTTCTCTACTTCTCATCTTGATCATGATTGCTTAAGCACCTCAATTGATATAAATCGACCTCCTTTAAAACCCATCCGGGAATAGGAGCATGCTAGTGTGTTGAAATGTGTGAAAAGCAAGTGTGGGGTGAAGATGTAATGAAAAGAATGTCGTGAATGAAATGCTGAAATTATTGTGGAAGTGTAGCCAAAATTAGGTTTGGGGGCGTTGGTTTAAATGACAAGTAACTCTGTACACTTCACATAATCGGGTGTTGGTGCCTTGCCAAAGTCAAATGAACCAATAGCCCTAACGAGCTTTGGTATGTGTGCCCGGTGTGGATGCACCTCGAAAACTAAGAAAAAGCCCGAGGACGGCTAATCACCAAGGTTTCGGCTTTTGTACACCAATGCCATTGTCTCAAAAATGAGTTAAAGAAAAAGAAAAGAAAGCAAGATAGGGAAAAATATACACTTGGGGGAAGTTGATCGAGGACAAGGATGTAGAGTTAGATCCATTCCCGGATTAGCATCACATAACCTAGAGAATCCCCCGCCCAATTGCAACGTTTCTTGGCCTTTTATGTCACAAGCCCTTATGACCTACTTGCATGTTTGTAAGACTTAGTAATCTAGATTGGATAGACTCTTGATCTTCTTGACCTCTTCATCTTCACATTTCATGCATGCTTTTGAGTTAAGTACAATTGTCTTTCCATGCCCTTATTGTTTGATACATAATTGCTTATCCAATTGCCATTGATCATGACTATGAAGGTGATCCAATAGTAGAAGCACAAGCCCAAAAAGATTTTACCACTTTTCTGCATATATAAATCATGTCATCTTCTAGTCTATATGTGAGAATTTGCTCGGGGACGAGCAAACCTTAAGTATGGGGTATTTTGATAACACAATTTATAACATAGTTTTAGGTGTACATTTAGATAGAATTCTCGCTCATTCATGCATGATCTAGCATTAGTTCAGGACGTTTTGCAACCAATTCACGTATTTTGTCGAGATAGACGTCTACACGGACTTGTGTGCGTTTTGTAGGTATTTCGGGAAGTTTAGAGCTAAAACGACGCGTTTAAGGATCGTTCATTTAGATGACACGTCCTCGGACTCATTAGGACACAAGCCAAGGACTAAGAAGGACTCATGGGACCTTGCCAACACAAACCATGCACCAAAACACAGTTCAATGATCCAAGGCGAAGTTTTTGCATAGAATCACGGTTCTCTGAAGAACCACGGCCGTGGAAATGACCGTGGATTTTGCCAGATTCTCGTGACAGCTGTGCCACGACTCTCATGGCCAGCTCATGAGAGATTTGTTATAAAAGTGGTCCTTCATGGATTGTTTGAGGCAGCTGGGGTAGTTTGGGAGCAGCTCATCCATTACCCATTTCTCTAACAAATATATTCTCAAAAAAGAAGGATTTTTCTAGGAAGGAAAGTGCCAAAGAGAAAGAGAAGAACTCCATTGAAGAGGAGGAGAAGAACACACCATAGCTTTCTTGTATTTCGGATTTCGTTTTCTAGAGATTGTATGAGTCTTTGAACCTTCTTTTGGAAGGGTTGTAAGTGGTTCTAATTCTAATCTTCAGCTTAGTTTTGGATTAAGTTCACTTGCTCATCCTTTCTCTTTCATCATCTTGCAATGGATGTTTTGATTTCATGTTTGTTTGTTTTGAGTTCCATTATGAATGTTGTAGGCTAAATTGATGTGGTTCTAGGGTAAGGAAAGGAAGGTTATGGCTAGAACTATGATAGGACGGACTTAGATTTACCTTTGGATGATCTTTGTTTATGAACGTAGTTCCTGTTAGGAATCACGGGTAGTTCTTGAAGAACCACGGCCGTGGTTTCTGTAGAACAAACCGTGATTTTTCCTGGTTCGAAGGACCTTGCCTAAGATCTGTGAATTGTTGAAACCCTAAGTGTTTGTTGAGTTTAACCTATCCTAGGATGACTTAGTGTAGTGGCTAAGAGTTAGGAGAGACTTACCCGGTAATCCTTGCCCTTAGAATCCTAAATAGCAAACCTTAGGTAATGGTGAGCCTAATAAGCCGCCATTGGATTAGATGTGCTAGGAATGTTGATTAGGACTTCCCTTTCCAAGACTTACCCGGTAAGGATAGGTTTGACCCCTAATTAACAATCCGGTTTGTGTAGAATTCCTATCCTTAAGATCTTAGAGACTTACCCGGTAATGAGATCTTAGGAGCAGACTAGTTGGATCATGAGACTTACCCGGTAATTGATCCCAAATTAGAAACACTAAATCCCAACACATCATAGTGAGATCCAAAGAATGAATAGATGACTTGAGTTTTATGCCATAACCGGAATTTCCGACCCCTAGAATCCGTCTTCTTTTCCCTTGATCAATATCTTGTTTGATTTGTTTATTTGCGATTTTTGGTTTAGTTTGATTGTTTGCTTTGAATTGTGATCTTCGATTTGATCACCTAAAACCGACAAAAACAATTGAGATTTTCTTCTTTCCTTTATTTCCTTCTTTTCTTTAGACTTAGATCTTTGCTAAACTAAATCACAACTTGAATCAATTTCACCTTAGTCTTTGTGTTCGACCTCGGAATACTTATCTTTCTACATACGTCCCGTACACTGCGGGTGCGCTAGAAGTTAGGATAATTATAACGAGTATAAATTTAAGGCTTATTGCGTGCACACCTTTTAGCGTAACAACACTAACCTAGTTCTTAACTGGGAGAAGTGTCAATTTATGGTTAAGGAAGGAATTGTATTAGGTCACTTAGTCTCTAGTAGAGGGATAGAAGTAGATAAAGCTAAGATAGAGACCATAGAGAAACTTCC
The DNA here is from genome assembly GCA_033239125.1 of Fagopyrum homotropicum. NCBI lineage: Eukaryota > Viridiplantae > Streptophyta > Magnoliopsida > Caryophyllales > Polygonaceae > Fagopyrum > Fagopyrum homotropicum. The sequence continues at coordinate 89,617,161 of BSWB01000006.1, forward strand.
TCCCCCAACTTCGGTGAAAGGGATAAGAAGTTTCCTAGGACATGCTGGATTTTATAGACGTTTCATTAAAGACTTTTCTAAGATATCAAAACCTCTCACTAATCTATTGATGAAGGATGCGGTTTTTGAGTTTTCGCAGGAATGTTTGGATGCGTTTAACACCATTCGGCAAGCTCTAATTTCAGCACCTATTATCCAACCTCCAGATTGGACTCTTCCCTTTGAGGTTATGTGCGACGCTAGTGACGTAGCTATTGGAGCTGTTCTTGGACAACGAAAGGAAGGACGAACCCATGCCATATACTATGCTAGCAAGACGCTAGACGAAAGCGCAGCTCAACTACGCCACTACCGAAAAGGAGTTTTTAGCCATTGTCTATGCTATTGACAAGTTTCGCTCTTATCTTGTAGGTGCAAAGGTGATTGTCTACACGGATCACGCTGCGATCCGGTACCTCCTTGCGAAGAAAGATGCGAAGCCAAGGCTAATTAGATGGATTCTTCTCCTACAAGAATTCGATCTAGAGATCCGCGACAAGAAAGGTTCAGAAAATTCTGTTGCGGATCATTTGAGTCGCCTAACACATCTAGAGGACGACCATTTACCCATCGATGACTCCTTCCCGGACGAACACCTACATCTTATTGAGGAGTGCATCGATGTAATCTCCAAAGGTAATGAACCATGGTTTGCTGATTTTGTTAACTATTTGGTTTGTCAGGAGATACCGCCCGGATTATCCTACGCACAAAGGAAGAAGTTCTTTAAGGATGTCCGGGAATACTTTTGGAACGAGCCTCTCCTCTTTAAGAGAGGTCCGGATGGCATCATTCGGCGATGTGTGCCGGAAGATGAGATGCAAAGTGTCATCCGCCATTGTCATTCACTACCTTGTGGAGGACACGCTAGTTCGAACAAGACTAGCGCAAAGGTATTGCAATCCGGATTCTTTTGGCCTACTTTATTTAAAGATATGCAATCCTTTGTTTCTTGCTGCGATGCTTGTCAAAGAACAGGTAATATCTCTAGGAGGAATGAGATGCCCCTCAACAACATCCAAGAGGTGGAGATTTTCGATGTTTGGGGAGTTGACTTCATGGGACCGTTCCCATCCTCTTGTGGAAACCAATACATACTATTGGCGGTAGATTACGTTTCTTGATGGGTGGAAGCAATTGCCTCTCCCACCAATGATGCCATGGTGGTGGTTAAGTTCTTTAACAAGACCATCTTCCCGCGATTTGGGACGCCAAGGACTATCATTAGTGATGGAGGTTCTCACTTCATTGCCCGGCGCTTTGAAGCTCTTCTAGCTAAGTATGGGGTTACTCACAAGATCGCTACCCCCTACCATCCACAAACAAGTGGACAAGTTGAGATCTCAAATAGGGAGATCAAAGGAATTCTAGAGAAGACGGTTTCAAGGACTAGGAAGGATTGGTCCTTGAAGCTTGACGATGTATTGTGGGCGTACCGGACTGCATATAAGACTCCCATAGGAACCACACCATACAACCTTGTGTATGGGAAGTCTTGTCACTTACCGGTGGAGTTGGAGCACAAAGCGTTTTGGGCTATCAAGTGGTTGAATTTCAGCATGAAGGAAGCGGGAGAGAAGCGTCTCCTAGACCTTAATGAGCTGGATGAACTCCGCTTGAACGTTTATGAAAACACTAAGATCTATAAGGAGAGAGCAAAGTGTTGGCATGATAAGCATATCATTCCAAAAGACTTCAAAGAAGGAGATCAAGTTCTCCTCTTCAATTCAAGGCTTCGTCTCTTTCCAGGTAAGCTTAAATCTCATTGGACCGGACCTTTTCTAATTAAGCGTATTTTCCCCCATGGTGCAGTTGAATTATGGGGTGAAACGGGCGGAAGCTTTAAGGTGAACGGCCAACGACTCAAGAAGTATACGCCGGAACTCCAAGCTGAAGAGTTCGCGCCTACCGCACTCGAATAAGTGCGAGAATGGTCTAGCTACGGACCTTAAATAAAGCGCTTCTTGGGAGGCAACCCAAGGTATTGCATTTTTGTTTTTGTTTTCGATTCATAGATTAGCTTAGTATAGACGTTTTTGCTTTGTTTTGCCTTCGATTCCTTCCGGTATGTTCGTGTTTTTGGATGCAGGAACGATGGAAAAGGAAAAGGAAAGGATAATGTTGAAGAAAAGTGACGAAACTTGGACTTTGGAGCATTACAGAGAGTTCCACGGCCTAAACCACGGTCGTGACAGCTACAGTGACCGTAATTTCCAAAAGCCTTTGAAAAATCACCAAAACCACGGTTCCGTACAATTCCACGGCCGTGGAACACCCCGACAGACCGTGATTTTCAAAATTTTGCCTGTGACTATATAAACCACGTTCTTCACCAAAATCACTCCACAAAACCCTCTTCCACGACCTAAACGCCGAATCCACGCCCCCTCCTCCAATTCTTCGTTTCTTAATCGTTTTCAACGATTTTTCTTCCCAAATTGAAGCACATTCGACCACCAACAAGATCCAAGCGACAAATCGAGCGGCAATTCACCAAGGGACACGCAATTCGGATTTTAAAATCCGAAACCTAGGTTTTTCCACTCTTCTTGATCTTTGTCGATTTGGTTCGTTTTTGTTAGAAATTTTAGGAAGAACTGATTGAAATTGGAAGGAATTAGATTAGGGCTGCTTGATTGTTGAGATTGAGTGTTGAATTCTGAGATTTGCGAAAAACTGAGACGAACCACGGTTCCTGGAAGAACCACGGCCGTGGAATTGCTAGAACAGACCGTGATTTTTGACAGTGATGGACTTCGTGAGGAGAGTTTCAGGGAGGATTAAGGAGAAAAAGAATGACCAGAACAAGAAGAGGAAGGGTAATCCCTCTTCTTCCTCATCCTCTAGAGCACCACCACCCTCTTCCCCTTCACCTCCATCATCACCTTCATCACCCTCACCTCCTAGCCCTAAAGTCCCGACCATTCATGAGGATCACCTCGATGCATTCGAGAGGATCCACGAGAGAGCTGTGATTGGACCTAGGTACTTGTTGTTAGAGGATCTAGCTCCTCTTAACATCATAGAGGATCTTACTTGGCTCTTGGATAGAGCCGGACTAGTTGTCTTCTCGGCTATCCGAGAAGACGCTTATGAGGAGATCACGAGGGAGGTTGTGACGTCTTTTCAGCACATCCATGTAGACAGGACCGTTTCTTTCCGTCTTATGGAAAGAAACTATGATTTTTCCATTCGTGAGTTCGGGACCTTCTTTGGGTTCCATGTGACCTTTAACGGTCGCTTTCCTAGTGGCATTTACGCCAAGGACTTTTGGGAGGAGGTAGCGATGATCTACGCCAGCGAGGACCGCTGGCAACCTGCTGACACCAAGGCTAAGTTGATGTACCACTTAGCCTTGAAGATTGCTCACCGTGTTCTTTCGGAGTGTCTCTTTCCTAGGACGGAGACGCCCCAAAAGATCAAGACGGATGAGCTATTTTTGCTGTATTCTATGCTGTATGGGCGCCGAGCTGACTGTACCACCCTCTTAGCTGCTACTATGAGCAAGCTCAAGAACAAGAGGAAGGGCAACATTGGATACGGTGGGATAGTTACCCATCTTGCTAGGAGTTTGGGAGTTGATTTTTCTGCGTGTACCCGTATACCAGCCATACCTTTAGGACTCCATGCCTTCATGACTAGGGGTCTCATCTTCCCCACACATAGAGGTCCGCCTTATGCGGCCATGCCTTGGGAGAGCAGGACCGGTAGGGGCATTGAGTGGCTGCAGGAGTACTCCATTATGGCTGGACGCCATAATTGGAAGGAGACGTTCGCTGCTATGCATGCGAACAGGATTGTAGCTCCTCCGTATGTTCCACCACCGCCCGTTGTTGAGGAGGAGGAGATGAGAGATCAGTTTGAGGGTGGAGGAGGAGCCGAGCAGGAGTTTAGCACGTTTCCGGATCAGCCGGATGCGGCCCCCGATGTGCCTAGACGTTCTCCACGTCCAGCTAGAGCTTCAGGCTCGTCTTCTCGCCGCGCTAGCGTGAGTGAGAGGCCCACATGGTCTGAGACACCTCCTGCATGGTATGGAGCTCCACCTCCATGGGCTACACAGGTACCATCTGCACCAGCACCAGCACCAGCACCATCCGACGCTCCAGCATGGTACAGTCAGGCTCCGGGATGGTATGAGCAGATGCCGGATTGGGCTACTAGCCTTTCGGAGAGAGTAGGAGCATTGGAGATCCGAGCCGAAGCTAGAGATGGATGCCTGGACGACCTCGATCACATGATGAGGGATGTCTACCGCCAGCAGTTTGGGCGGTTTTATGATCCTAGCTTCTCTCCATTCCCGCCTCCACCAGCGCCGTAGTGATTGATTGCATGACCGTTTGCTTTAGCCGCTCCACCGCCACTTTGTGAGTTTCTTTTTCTTTTCTTTCTTTTCTTTCTTTCTTTTGAACATTAGGGACAATGTTCGTCCCAAGTATGGGGTGGGGTGTGACTAAAAGTTGTAATAACTCTTACTCACTATGTTTGCTTCTATTCGAGACTATCTTGCATGTTCATTATATTGTTGCATGTTTCATTATTGCATTGCATGAAAAAGAACTTGAAAAACCCATAAAAATTGAAAAAATTTGAAAATTTTGTGCTTCTAATGAATTGAGATGATTTCTATGATAATCACTACTTGTGAATTGAGTTTGATGACAATTGCATGCTTAAAAGAATAGTGAATTGAAAAGGAAATAAATGAGTTGATTATACATCTTTTGCAAGTTTCATAATGTGATGAATGTTACTTAAATCATGTTGAGAAATTGAAGTTGAAATCACACTATAAGTTCTTATACTTCTTGTTGAGATGATTAAGGCAATTCGATTTTTCTTTCTTCTTTCTTTGATCATTTAGCTCCTCATTGAAATATTGACCTCCTTTACCTATCCGGGAATTTGGAGAAGTGAATGAAAAAGGCATGTTTGATGTGGGAGGGCCATGAGAGCAATTATTTGCAATCAAAAGAATAGAAAGAAATTCTAGGTTTGGGGAAGTCAATCATGATGATGAGTAACTCGGCACCATTCACATAGCCGGGTGTTTGTGTCTTGCCAAAGTCGGATTGAGCGATATTCCTAGCGGATTATGGTATGTGTGCTAAGGGTTTGAGGCATCTCATAAAAAAATTGAGAAACGCCAATCTCCTAGGCTTCGGTTTTTGTGCACCTTTGTCCATAACTCCAAAAGTAAAGTCGAAAAATGAAAGGAAGAGAGCGAAGCTCTAAGTTGAAGGTGTTGCGGAAACCGCAAAAGAAGAAGAAGGAGTAGTTGTCCACTTTCCCGGATTCATGCACCACATTCCTTAAAGTTTTCTTCCCTTTCCACATTCTAGACCTTTTTCTTTGGAAGTCCTTAAGATCAAAAGAATGTTATATGGCTTGGTGATCTAAATTGAAGTTTCTTATGATTGATTTTGATAATGTTTAAGGGTTATGATGTTTGTATGGAAGTTTGATTGATTCATGAGTTTTCTTTACTTTTTACTCTTTGATTAAGTGTATGAAAGTCTTATAAACGATTGAAGCAAGATTTGAGAATGATCTATTCTTTAGAAGGCACATTCATCCAAAAGAAGTATTGCTTTGAGAAGGTACACATATTTCATCCTAACTCTTGTTTTAAAGGCTTTTGAAAGACCTTGCTTAGGGACAAGCAAGTGTTAACTATGGGGGTATTTGTTAGCATGAAATATTGTGATATTTTAGGCACGTTTTCTAAGCGTATTTGATTCATATTGATAGTCTTTGATTGAGCATTGTTGCATTTGTGAGCTAGTTTGCCTATATTGTCGATATGGATGTCTACACAAGCTTTATGTTGATTGTAGGTGATTGAGAGCCATTTCCGAACGGAATTTAGCATAGAAGAGTTGATTGAGTATGTCCATGGATTGAGGGCATTCTTAGGAGCCAAAAGAGAGCCAACTTGAGGAATGCACGAGGCTAGGGAAGAATCACGTTCTTGCCCTAAACCACGCTCTAAAATACGGCCGTACTACATTCCACGTTCAGTTCCACGGCCGTGGAACCCTGCAGGAGAAGCGTGGTTCATTCCAGAAGCTTTTACGGTCGTGGAATCCATGGTTCAAACCGTGTTGATTTCCACGCTCTAAATTACGGTCGTGGAACCTTCCACGACCGTGATCTTGGCGATCTTTTTCGCCACATTTTAAGCCACGATCTTTTAAAAGATTGGGCCGGGCCGCTACTTCATCATACACTATAAAAGGACGGACGAAGAGAGATTCCGTCACCTCGCGATACACGTGTTTTTACACCTTGGCTTAGACGTGTTTCCGACTCCCGCTTAGAGAATTTTACGACTCCGCTTGACGCACTTTTCGCCTACGCCGCGACTTAGAGATCTTTGTGATTCTTGCAAAAGACGTACTTGCGCTCATCTTTGGAGTTGCCCTAATCTCGCACTTTGGTGGAGATTGTGATTGAGATTTCCGGATTGACGGAAGATCGCAGATTCGGAAGATTATTCGCAAGAAGATTTCTCTTCTTGTTTAGGTTTGATTTAGAAGACGGATTGACATCCCGTTCTTCCTTCTTTCCTAAGATTGTGTTTGTTTGTTCTATTCTGAATCTATTGACGATATTCGTTCTTGATTGTGACTTTGAGATTGGTTTGAAGTTTATTGGAAGTTTTCGGAAGTTTTCATCTTTCAATCTTTTAATCTTTGAATTTGATATCATAATGATGATTGTTGGCTAAAAATCCTTAACAATTCTAAGGTGAAGGGTTGATAGTTGTGGCTTAGATGATGATAGATCGATCGTAAACAGATTGGACCCTGAGAGTTAGAGAGAATCGCCGACAACCTTAAACTACGGCCTGTTCTTGAGTCCACGGCCGTGGAACCTCAAGAACTAACCGTGATTTCCCTTAAGTCTACGAACTTGCTTTTACTTTGATCCAAAGTTAAAGATTTGCTTTAACTTAGTTTAGGCTTGCCTTTTCTAGGTGGTAGTGAAGCCTCAACAACCTCTACCTCGATTGTGAGTGTCACAACCTTAATCGATTTAGTTAGTCTTGATCCTTGGATTACAAGTTTGGGTATTTGACATTAATTCTCATCTTTAGAACCTTTCTATATTGAAGCCTCAACAACCTGTATAGAGAGTGTCGTGTAGGTGAGTCACATAAGGTTTTTGGAACTTCACCATACGATTACCTTACATTAGCATACCTTTGCATATCTCAACTCTGTCTTTATATCATTAAGTATATCTTGAATCGATTTCCACAGCTGGATACTTGGATCTTTAGGATTGTTGTTTTCCCAATAATTTGCAAAGCTCTTATATTCACTTGCTTGATAACCTACGATCGAATTTATTCTCCCCAAATCCCTGTGTTCGATACTCTGGAATTCTTGCTTAACTACGTCGATCCGTACACTGCGGGTTCGCTTGCTTGATTCTAGTTTTATAAATTTAAAGCTTATTTGCACGCACGTTTAGGGGCGAACATACATCCAGGAAGCTCCAGTGGGTATGATTGCCCCACTTCACCTTGAGTGAGATGCTCCCGGATTTGGTCAAGCTAATGACCTTAAAGAAGCGCTTAATGGGAGGCAACCCATTGGTACATATCTTTCGGTTTTCGTTTTCGTTTTCGTTTTCGCTTTTTGCTTTTGTATTTTTTTGGTGTGTTTATGTGTATTTCGTGTTTGTGTGCTAGAGTCTAGGTAACAAAGAAGTCTTGCAAGACATGAAGATGATGGTGATGATCCCAAATCGAACGTGGGACTTGGACGGCTTGTGGTGCTTAGCGTGGGTCCCGACGCCATAATAAGCATCAAGAGCGCTTTACCACCTTTGATTGATCATCCACCATCACTCCACATGAGTGAACCAAAATACCGAAAACACCATTTTTATATTGTGAGGACTCTCTTTCACTTATTTATTTAATTTACACATTGGGGACAATGTGATTTTAAGTATGGGGTGGGGTTTTCACAATCTTTTGCATGATTGCATCTAGGATAGTTTCATAATATTGTCACATGTTTCATTATGTTTTGCATTATACATATTTATCTCAAAAATTCCAAAAAAAATCAGAAAATTTTAAAAATTTTTGTGCTTCCTAGTTTGGATATGACCCTTATGATGAGCTTGTTTTGTGAATTGGCTATGGATGGCCTTGTGTGTTGAAAGAATTTATGCATTTGTGAACTTGAATACTTCTCTTGATTTCCATGTATGAATTTTGATGAAGATTGTTGTCTTAGTTTGATTGAGAATTGATTATCGAAATTGCATGTTAGTTCTTACACATCATATAGGAATGATTAAGGCAATTCATCTCTCTTCTTCACATCTTGATCATGTTGTTTGAAGCACCTCAATTGATAAAAAAATTTGACCTCTTTTAACCCATCTGGGAATAGGAGCATGCTAATGTGTTGAGTGTGTGAAAAACAATTGTGGGGTGTTGAAGGAAGTGTATGAATGTTATGAATGAAGTGTTGAATGTGTTGTGAAAGTGTAGAAAAAAAATATAGGTTTGGGGACATTGGTTTTGATGACGAGTAACTCAGCACCATTCACATAATCGGGTGTTTGTGTCTTGCCAAGGTCGGATTAACCGATAGTTCTATCGAGCCTTGGTATGTGTGCCCGGTGTGAGGCACCTCGGAAAAATCCCGAGGTCCGTTAATCACCAAGGTTTCGGCTTTTGTACACCAATGCCATTGTCTCAAAAATAAATGAAAGAAAAAAAGAAGAAAAAGATGGAGAAAAATATACACTTATGGTGGAGTTGAACAAAAATGAAGTTGTGGAGTTAGTTCCTTTCCCGGATTAGTATCACATGACCCAAAATTTCCACCTTTAACAACGTTTTTTGGCCTCTTCTTTCCTAAGTCCTGAAGACCTCTATGCACATGTGTTTTGACTTAAGTGATTTAGATTTGATGTTTTCATGATCATCTTGACATTCTCGATTTACTTTGCATATATGATTTCAAGTTAAGTGTGATTGTCTTTCCTTGCATGTATTCTCTTGATGCACATTTCCTCATCCTTTTCCATGAACATCACTATGAAGGTGATCTATGACAAGAAGCACAATTGCAAAAAATATTTCCCGTTTTTCCGCATTCATAACTCATGCCATCTTGTAGCTTAGGTTTGAACCTTGCTTGGGGTCAAGCAAGTGGCAAGTATGGGGTATTTTGATGACATGATTTATGACGTTAGTTTAGGCATTCATTTAGATAGTTTTTCCCATTATTCATGCATGGTTTGACATTAGTTTGTGACGTTTACACTTAATTCATCCACATTGTCAAAATAGATGTCTACACGAGCTTTTGTCGGTTTTGTAGGTATTTTGGGGAGCTCTTGGACTTAATCGATACATTCAAGGATCATTCCTCGTGATGACACACATCCGGACTCTTTAAGGAGCAAACTAGGAGCAAAGGAGAACACAAAAGACCTTACTGGTGCATGTCTTTCACCAATTCATGACTTGGTGATCCAAGGAAGGCTTCTGGTGCAGAACCACAGCCCAGAGGGCAATTCCACGCCCGTGGTTTCATCATTTTGCCCGTGGTTTCTGTTTGGACAGCCTTGACATTGTCACACGATTTCTTTGTCCGACCTTTGCTTTTCTTGGTTGAGTGTTGACTTGGGAGAGCCTGCAGGCTGGTTTTTGGTCTCTCTCTCATCATCCATTGTTGGGAAGGAGGACTTGGAAGAAGAACAAAAACACTCTCATTTTGGGAGAAGAACAACATCATCAAAACTTAGATCTAGAGTGAGATTTTGAGTGGTTTTTAGTGAGTTTTGTAGAGAAGCTTTTGGAAGTGTTGTAAGGAACGATTTGAAGTTGCATTTGAATGGTTGTAAGTCTTGTTTAAAGTTATATTCAGCCAAGATTTCTTGCTTTTACTTGCTTTCATTCACCATCTAGCTATGAAACCCATGTTTGCTTGTATGATGATTCTAGATCTTGAGATGCATGTTATTGGCTAAGTAATTGTGATTCTAGGGTGATGGACAGAAGGTTATGGCTTGGATAATGATAGAATAGACTTGAATGTACCTTTTGATGACTTGCATGCTCGAAACCTAACCCCCGATCAAAACCACGGCCTTTTCCTTCTAAACCACGGCCGTGGTTGTGTATGATTAGCCCGTGGTGTTGCTCTGTTGTGCTTATATTGATGAATCTGAATGTTAGGCTGTTAGATTGTTGAAATCCTAGTGTTTGTTAAGCCTTATCTATCTTAGGGTGACCTAAAGCTAGCAAACTAAGTTAGGAAGAGACTTACCCGGTAATTCCCGATCTTAGATACCAAAGATGATGAACTCTAGGTAGTAGTGAGCCTCGCGAGCCGCTATTGGATTGAGTGTGCTAGGATTGTTGCTAAGGACTTCCCGAGACTTACCCGGTAAGGAGAGGTTTGACCCCTAGATAGCAATCCGGTTTGTGTAGACTTCCCAACCTTAGGTTCCTAGAGACTTACCCGGTAATAGGACCTTAGGTGCGGGATTAGTGGACCATGAGACCTACCCGGTGGTTGATCCCATTAGAGAAACACCCTTTCCCAACATACCGCAGCTTGTCCAAGGTTGATTAGAAGCTTGAGTCCAATACCATAACCGGAAGTCCCAATCCATAGAATCCACTTTTCTTACTTGATCACATATCTTGTTCTTGTGTTGTTTGTTTGTGTTGCTTGATTGATTGATTGATAAATCTTGCATGATTTGTGATCTTTGTTTGATTACCATAAAAACCCAACCAAAAATATCATGATTTTCATTTCTTTATTTATTTCTCTTTTCTTAGACTAGATTTGCACTATCCATGATCACTTGTTTGATTTATTTTCACCTTAGTCTTCGTGTTCGACCTCGAAATACTATCCTTGCTACAAAACGACAGATACACTGTGGGTTCGCTAGGAGTTAGGAGAATATATCGAGTTATAAATTGTAAGGCTTTTGCGTGCTACATTTCTAGCGAACAATATGGTAGACCGCGAGCCTGTATATCTCGTAGACGACCCACACGTATGTGAAGAGGTTGTAATACAAATAATAATTTGTTAAAAAAATGAAAGATAAAATACAAAGTAAATTAAGGAATAGAAACAAACGTACTTTGGGATTTGAGACCGGAACAGACGTGGACGGTCTACCAGTAGCTGGAGTGCAATAAACGTCGGCAAGATGTAGGGATGACCATGGGCAGTGTACCAGGGCATGTATGCATCATCGACATGCCATGGAGACGTAGTTGGGATCAACCCAAGCAATGAAACTCTAGTGTTCTCTGGGCCGGGGTAAGCATGTCCACAGGTCGGACCCCCGGGTCGAGGGTCCGGAAAGGGTGACCGGACCCGAACCTGTGTAAAAGGCCAACCCGCCGGGATGGCGACCTGCCGGGTCACGGTTCAGACCCGGCGGGTTGGCCCTTTTGTTTAAAAAACTGATTTTTAAAAAAAAAAAAGAAGAAAAGAGTTGACCCGGCGGGTCGACCCGCCAACGGCTATTTTATCCGTTGCGTTTTATTTTTTATTTTATTTTTTTTCAAAATTGACACTTGGCGGGTCGACTCGCCGGGTCACGGGTAAGAATCACCTCGACCCTTACCCGTACTTGTAACCCGCCGGGTCACGCGTAACCCGTGACCCGTGGACATGCTTAGGTCGGGGGTTGCCCAACGATCGTATATGGGAGCATATGAAATTCTAAAACCATTTCCATTAGCTAGACTTGTCTCATGGAAGGGTGGAATTTGGCGTAGCGACACGGTCTACACCTACCCAAATTGTTGCAGGAATCGATTCGACGTACGCCTTCTCAATTTCGGATATCCGTATAATAAACCGATAACGAGATACAACAAACTCCCCTCCAAAGTCATCCACCCTCTTCTGGTCCAATTGTGTTCATAATGCATGTAGCCTCTCTATACTAAGAAGTGTCTTCAAGACAAAACGTCTCGAAGCAACGTGCATGGCTATACAACTCTAGATCCTCTACGGCTGCACATCCCAATAATGATAAATGTGCGTAAATCTAAAACTGTATCAAGAAAAGTAAATTAAGTTTCACTCATAAAATTATGTTTTACTAAGGAAAATAGTGATGAAACCGTACTTGTAAAAGTGTAGTACAACCTTCCATCGTCGTCACTTTCTTCCTAGTAGAGTCCCCCAAACATCTATGTAAAAATGCGAGGGTCTTGATGCCCCATGCATATGAGTCTGTCCTCAAATGATCTTGTAATAGGTCGATAAGCCATGATTGCATCCTGTTGGTAGATTTGTCGACTACCAAGGCCGACGAGATGAATAATATGCAGATGCAATAGTGTCATGGGGAGACTTTGGAAGGTCCAACATGGTTGTGGCCCTAGTATTAATAGTCTCGCAAAATAGTTGTTTGTAGTGCCGTCTAGCATCCGCCGAAGATAACCATAAGACTCTACAATCCAATCATACGTAACAATATCATCAATGAGAGTCAATAATGCATCTTTATCAACTACAAGTCCCATAATAACTTGAACATCGTGCAACACTATGCCCATCTCCCCCACGCCATATGAAAATGTGTTTGTCTCGGGGTGCCACCTCTTGACAAACGCCGTAATCAAACAGTGATCAACCCCACCAAGATGATGGTCCTCCAACTTTGTAAGTCAATTGCGTCTGGCCAAACCAAACCAGGAATATGGATCGTCCAAATCTCGACGCCAGTCATGTAATCCACTAATCGCATCTAGTTTCCTCACGACCCTGACCACCCCGGGATCCTCTTACGATAATATAGAAAAATGACATTATCTTAGATAAACAAACAAAATGTTTTTTATTATTAAACATTTGAAGGAAAAAACTATACCCTCTAGCTAGGCCCATATGACGCTAGCTCCGTGGTCAATGTAGCATGTCAATAACACATGTACTTGTTCATGCTCTTGCCCCATATGTACATGCTCCTGCTCTATATGTACATGCTCTTGCTCTACATGTATATGCTCCTCTCCATAGGTACCTACTTCTACTTCACACATACATATTCATGCTCAACAAGTATCTGCTCCTACTCACCATCCAAAATGCCATCTAGATGCGGAACACCTTCTGAGGAGTCCTCCGTATCATAATCCGGAACAAGTAATGATGGTCCCGCATCCTCCTCACTAATAATATGATCACGTGCCTCAACGGATGCATCAATTGATGCCTCAACGGATGCCTCAACACATGTCATGACAAGTCTATCCCGTCGAGCTTTGGTCTCTCGACGGGCGGATGTTGTGATAAGTCTAGCTTCTCACTTCTTCTTCTCTTTTATGCTTTTCATCACAAACTGAATTTTGTTTTCAAATAAAATTTTGCATTTTAAATTATAAAATAAATTTTTTTGTCACTTCTTCGCCGGAATCTCACCATTTGAACCCGTTTGAAAGCTCGCGAAAAAAATTCATAAAAATGCAAAAAAAATACACGAAATCTCGTAGACGATCCAATTCATTGAAAATCCTAAAGTAACCAAATCTTCCTAAAATAACTAAATTCAAGCCTAAAATCATAATAAACCACATAATAACAAAAACGATAAAAACATTAAAAACTAACCTCAAACCGAGATATAAGTTGTCTTCTACTTTGAGACTGTTGTGAATTTCCGACATTTAAATCTCGGACCATTTTCCGTAGCTTCTTTGTGTGACTTACATAGGATTTTGTTTGCGTTTCCTCCCGATTTTTTCCGAACTAGATGCGGCACAAACATGTAAAGGAGGAAAGAAGAAAAGGCACCCCACGGCGCTCTAATATTACACCTTGGACACATGCACTTTCCGTATGCTTTGTGATGATTGTGTTTTCCGGCCGCATCAAATAATATTGTCCTGAAATGAGGCTCGTAAATTGACAAATCTCGCTGAAATGACAAGCGAAAATATAAGAGGTCGAAGTCTTTTGTCGCCGGAATCTCACCATTTGAGCCCGTTAGATGGTTGATGGTGACTCAGGCGATAGAGATGGTTTAGAGAGAAATCCTAACATCAAGAAATGTCTCCGCGAGGTTTCAGATGGGCATTTTACGGCCGCTGTTAAGGTTTTGTGTTCTTCTAGTGTTGCTTCTTACAATGAGGAGACTTTGAAGGTGTTAGATGCTAAACATCCCCACAAACCTCCACCTTCTAAGTCTTGCACTACCTTTCATGAACCACCCCTCGTTGTTGACATCGATTTGGTATTTAAATGTATCAAGTCCTTTCCAAAAGGTACTTCTTGCGATAGAGATGGCTTGAGGGCACAACACATCTTAGACGCTATGTGCGGTGAGGGTTCTTCTATTGACTTGGGTCTTTTGAGAGCGATCACCTCAGTGGTTAATTTGTGGTCGGGAGGGAGGTGTCCCCTGAGTTTGCCCGAGTTTGTGGCTTCGGCTCCTCTTACGCCGCTGTTGAAGCTTGACATTGGGATTCGACCCATTGCAGTTGGTACTGTATTGAGACGGTTGGTGTCTAAAGTTGCTATGAAGGGTGTGTGTAAGGATATGAGAGGATATTTGGGAGATCTCTAGTTTGGAGTTGGTGCTTCGGGTGGTGGAAAGGCTATTCTACATAGTGTTAATAGAGTTCTGAGTGATCGTTATGCCGATGGCTCTCTAGCTATGTTGACAGTGGATTTTTCCAATGCCTTTAACTTGGTTGATAGGACTATTTTGCTTAGGGAGGTTAGAGAGAGATGCCCGTCTATCTCCTTATGGGTTGATTTCTTGTATGGTCAGGCCGCCCGGTTGTACATTGGAGATAGATTTATTTGGTCGACTACTGGTGTGCAACAAGGAGACCCTTTGGGGCCCTCCTCTTCTCTCTTGTCTTGCACCCGCTTTTGCATAGTATTCGAAACAATTGCAAGCTTATTCTACATGCTTGATATCTTGACGATGGCACCATTATTGGTCGGTCTGAGGAGGTGTCTAGAGCTCTTGATATCATTCGTGAGTTTGGTCCGGGTTTAGGCCTCATGCTGAATGTTCGCAAAACTGAGCTCTTTTGGCCTTCATGCGATGGGTCGAAAGTTAGAGATGGACTATTTCCACATGACATTGCAATGCCGGCATTGGGTGTCAAGTTGCTAGGTGGGACAATGAGTAGAGATGAGGAGTTTGTTAGAGAGCTTGTCATGAAGAGAGCTGTTAAGGCGGTTGAGTTGATACATCTTCTTCCACAGTTGAGGGATCCTCAAAGTGAGCTTCTTCTGCTTCGTTCTTATATGGGTGTTGCTAAGATGTATTTTGGCCTGAGGACTTGTCATTTGGAGCATTGAGAGAGTGCAACAGCTTATTTTGATGTTGGGCTCCGTAGATCAGTCGAGGATATTGTGGTTTGTGGGGGCCCGTTTTTTGGAGATCTTCAGTGGCGACTTGCTTCTTTGCCTATTCGATTTGGGGCTTGGTTTATATTTTGCTATGGAGACGTCTTTCTTTGCTTTTGTTGCCTCTAGGGCCCAGTCTTGGGAGCTCTAAGACCACATTTTACGGGACAGCGGAGTTGTAGAAATGGGCTCTGACTTTTATGGAGCTTTGGGCAATCTTCAGACTTCTATTATTGGTTTCGATCTTTCTGTCTTTACTGTCAAGAACACCGTCCCCCTAAAGCCCAACACGCTTTGGCGAGTGCTCTTTTCGGTAAGACCGTGCAGGAGGTGGAAGTTACTTTTGATTTGACCCTTAGACAAAATGCGGTTTTCAAGTGTCATCAATCCACACATAGCCAAGATTTCCTTCTTGTCATACCCATTGATGGACTTGGACAATGTATGTCCCCGATTGAGTATCGTTCGGTTCTTAAGTATCGCCTTATGATTCCTCTATACCCGGTTGATGAGATTTGTCCTATACCCAATTGTCGGAGGATTCTAGATTCTTTTGGGAGCATGCGATTTATTGTAAAGAGCTTCCTGGGTTAAAATATAGGCATGATTTGGTCCGTGATGTGTTGTGTAATGTGTTTAGGAGGGCAGAGGTCTCGGTTAAGAAGGAGGTGTATGTGTCCTTCTTGACCGACCCACGTGAAGGGAGATCCACCTTGAGACCGGCGGATGTCTTAGTATTTGGATGGGCGGTTGGAAATCATGTTTGCATCGATTTGACTGGAGTTTGCCCACTTGTTTGTTTGGGTAGTGGACTTTTTGTGGTGGGTAAGACGGCGCTTAATGCAGTTTTTGCTAGGGTGACCAAACATGAGAAAACTTGTATGGAAAATAAACAAGTGTTTACTTTTGACACCGATTGTTTTTAGGAGCATGGAATGCGCTATCCGGGTGGCCCAACTTGTTGCCCGTCTAAAACCGAAACTCTGTGACGATTGTACTCGAAAATACATATTACATGTATCCGTTTCCTCTCCTCATTGACTATCACCTCACCCGCTCCATCCCACAACGAGCAGTGACACCCCCGATTCTTCTGCATCAACCATGGGTGTTCCCGCGTTCTATAGATGGCTAGCCGATCGGTACCCGCTCTGCATCTCCGATGTGGTCGAAGAGGAGCCAAAGGAGGGCGCCAATGGCGTCCTCTTGCCAATCGACGTGTCGGGTCCTAACCCTAATGGCATGGAGTTCGACAATTTGTATTTGGATATGAATGGTATCATTCATCCTTGTTTCCATCCTGAAGGAAAGGTTCGCTCGGATCTTGTCCAACTGCCCTTAGTTTATGTTGAATTTTCCTTCTCTGAGTGTTTTAGAATTTAGGGTTAGAGGAAAAAAGAGCATATATAGCTCGATGTAACCGTTTGATCATTTGATTTGGCCGCTTCAACATTTAAATTCGTAAGCTTAGAACCATGTAGGTTGTAATTCGCGCATCAGTGTATAGAAAGGTTTAGAAGTATTGGAAGTATTCCAGTGTTTTGTGGTGAATTAGTAATATTTGGTATACAACTAACACATTTTCTTAGAATAAGCCTGTAAATGTGAGCATGCTCGTCTTCATATTTGACCAATTTGACAGAACTACATATTGATTTCTCAAACCTTTACTCATGTGTTTATGCAGCCTCTTCCTTCCACCTATGATGAGGTCTTCAAGTCAATATTTGACTACATTGATCACCTGCTCTTCTTGGTCCGCCCAAGGAAGCTCCTTTACATGGCAATAGGCAAGCTTTAATTCTGTCAGCTTGCATCTGTTTTTCAATTCAATCCTGAATTATGGTTAGTAAGCTTTTCCCTCTGATTTGGAAAGATGGAGTTGCACCAAGAGCTAAAATGAATCAGCAACGATCAAGGCGGTTTCGAGCTGCAAAAGATGCAGCTGATGCGGTATGATTGTTTTTCCAGAAAAAAAAACATTTTTATAGTTTTGCATATCACCATGGGAGTGCTGATTGATGTTGCTATTAATATATCACTCCGCAGGAAGCTGAGGAGGAAAGACTGAAAAAACAGTTTGTGGCTGAAGGAAGAGTTTTGACTCCTAAAGAAAGACCGGAGACATCGGACTCCAATGTCATTACTCCTGGGACACAATTTATGGCTGTGCTCTCAGTTGCCTTGCAGTACTATATACAGAAGACCTTGAACAGCAACCCTGCCTGGAGGAGGACAAAGGTCGGACATTAGACTTCTTTGGTATTTTCTCCTTCATGTTATCTCTGCATGTTGGAGTGATCCTTTTTTATCCTTTTCCTGTACACTGAATTTCAGGATGATTTCTCTCTTAACATATTTATCCGGCTGCATTGGGTGCATATTTGAAGGTTATTCTGTCTGATGCAAATGTTCCTGGAGAGGGAGAGCATAAGTTTATCTCTTACATACGCTTGCAACGCAATCTTCCTGGTTTTGATCCAAATACTAGGCACTGTTTGTATGGACTGGTGAGTGTTTTTTTGGTATCTCCTTCACCTCTTCTGTCATTTTACATCTTAACCCTGGTTAATGTATAAGCTATATTTTTAACAGGATGCTGATTTGATCATGTTGTCTCTAGCTACACATGAGGTGCACTTCTCAGTTTTGAGAGAGGTTGGTATTTGATTGTCTTTTGTATACTTTAACCATATTTAACCGTTTACGTTGAACAGCTAATTGTCTTATACTCCCGTGCAGGTTGTTACTTTACCTTCGCAACAAGAAAAGTGTTTTGCTTGTGGCCAAGTGGGTCATTTCGCTGCAGATTGTAGTGGTAACAACAATGACCAAACTTCAAATTCAAATGGAAAATTGGTAGATAATACCCCTATTCACAAGAAAAAATATCAGGTATCCCCTATTATAAACCATCTGCGACTTCTGTCTATCCGTTCTTTTGTCGTTTTCCTTTTTAAGGACTTGTTTGGACCTTTTGGCAGTTCCTTAATATCTGGGTGCTTCGAGAATACCTGCAATATGATATGGAAATCTCCAATCCTCCTTTCAAACTCTGCTTTGAACGGCTGGTGGATGATTTTGTGTTTCTCTGTTTTTTTGTTGGCAATGACTTCCTACCTCATATGCCAACCCTGGAGATCCGAGAGGTATTTCCTAAAAGCCGATTTCATAATGGCAAAACTTTTTGGTTACCAACAATTCTGTTATGACAATCCTATGTTTTTAGTGTGTGTGTGTGTTCATAATATGTATACATAGATTTTACTATTAAAAGACCTGATATTCATTCTTGTGTTTCTTTGTCCCAAGAATTGACTTTTTTTTTTAAAAATATCATTTGCTGTTTGAAAGCCTAAATTAAGCTTATGTTCCAGGGTGCCATAACTCTTTTGATGCACATCTATCGGAAAGAATTCAATGCTATGGGTGGTTATCTTACTGATGGCGGTGAAGTAAGTTCTCTCATTCAATTATTTTGTTTTGAGCATTTCCTCCTTGAAAATACAGTGAGGAATAAATGAATAAATGATTCTGTGCTTCAGATGTTTTTATTTGTTTTCACATAACTGGATGTACGTTAATATTAGTCGTGCGAACTCAGGTATCTTTGGATAGAGTTGAATATTTTATTCAAGCTGTTGCGGTTCATGAAGACCAGATTTTCCATAAAAGAGCTCGCCTAAAGCAGGTTCTTCTCTTTCATATCTTATTGTTCTTTTCTTTCTTTTTTTCCCCCAATTATTTTGCAATATGAACCTTGGAAATTTTGAACAGTGCTTGTTCTTAATTTTTGTATGCTTGTTCTGTTACACTATTTATTCCGGTTTTATTGTTATGCTGCTTGGGTGCTTTGTGACGTTTTTGCTTATTCTCTGCTATTGATTTGATTTGGGGAAGACAATATGATCTGTATTAGACTTGTACTATTTTATACAGGCATATGAGAATCGAGAGGAGATGAATTTGAAAGCAAGAGGAGAGTCTTCTGAGGCACCTCGATCTCTTGTTGACAAGGTCTGTGGTTTTTTTTTTTTTTTTTTACATTTTCTATTAATTCTACTGTATAGGTTCTATGTTTATTGAATGGATACACTATATGGTATCTTTTTCTTCTCTATAATTAAAAGAATGCTTCGGTTTGGAATGCTTATAACTTCTGCAAAATTTGTCATATCTAGTGCTTCATCTGCAGATCAAACTAGGGCAGCCTGGATACAAGGAAAGATATTATATGGAGAAGTTTGGCTTATCAAATCCAGAAAAAGTTGATGAAATTAGAAAAGATATGGTGAGTGTTAGTGGCTTATACATTTTTTTCTTGTAAAAAACTAATTGATCTACTTACACGTGTCTTCCATTTCCAAACAATATGTCCATCCTTGTGGAACATGCGGTATGGTTTTATGAAATGGATCATATTTGAGACATGTCTGAACTCGCAGTTGTGTTTCGTGAGCTATGTCATCTAATTAGCTTGATTAAGTCCCTCTATTGAAATTTTTCTGAAGATTCTATAATGCATTTATGCTTCCTGACATAAACTGCTTTTTGACTTGTTGCTGACAAAAACCAATGTAACTTTTGGGGGCTTCTTTATGCTCTCTGTAGCTGAGACTGTGAGCTTTCTTATCTTTGCCTCTTCCAAGCTACCATATCTGATAATAATCATCAGTCAACTAGTGAAGTAGGTACGGGCGTGTGGCCTGTATTTGGTTCATTCTTACACATATATTGGACCAATTCAATGGGTAACTTTGAGGCCATCGCCTGTGCAATATGAAGTAAATTTTCAGTTATGGATAGTTAACTGTTTTTTCTAGATTAGATCCTTCGATCCCTTATGGAATAGTTATCTGCTACCTTCTTCAGTGGAATCGATGGAGCAGCTGTGGAATTTTAGAGGTGCGATGATCTCATCTGTGCTAGGCCTACAGTTGTACCTTTTCTAATCGATGAAGCATGTATAGTCCTGAGAGTTTTTATCTGGTGGATGTGATCCTTTTGGTGGTTCCCTTATTGGATATCATTGCTCTTATCTGGTGAATGTGATCCTTTTGGTGATTCCCTAATTGGATATGATTAGTAATATGTTGGAAATTAGGATGTAGAAATTGGTTGAGGCGTGAAAAGATCACTATCTTTAAAGTGATATTTGTCCCCTTTATAATTGTTGTAGCGTTTCAGGCAAATTTATCTCTTAGGATACAACAAAGCCCTAAAGAAATTCAAACAGCAAATCTGATTTCTTTCGTATATTTCTGTTAAGAAACAATTCTCTCTCTCTATATGTAGAATTTTCTGAATCTGTGTGCAGACAGTTAATTCAGATTTCAATTAGGCATTAGGTTGATAGAAGTTAGGAAGATCGACCACAGATTTCTTCTTCTTCTTCTTCTTCTTCTTCTTCTTCTTCTTCTTCTTCTTCCTTCTTCTTCTTCTTCCTTCTTCCTTCCTTCTTCTTCTTCTTCTTCTTCCTCCTTCTTCTTCTTCTTCTTCTTCTTCTTCTTCTTCTTCATTTGTACATTTTCGTTTGCCTTTCCTATATTCCGTCGACACATTCTTTTGCATTCACAGGTCTTGAAGTATGTTGAAGGGCTGTGTTGGGTCAGTCGCTATTACTATCAAGGTGTTTGTTCTTGGCAATGGTGAGGTCAACTATTTTATGGTTGTAACAGTTTATAAATATTTATTCTTATTTTAGGATTGGAATGCTTTATCTTGTGATACTGACACCTGTATATGTTTCCCTGCTTACCAGGTTTTACCCATATCATTATGCACCTTTTGCCTCTGATCTGAAAGATCTAGCTGAGTTGGAGATTACATTTTTCTTAGGAGAGCCATTTAAACCTTTTGAACAACTTATGGGTGTACTACCTGCAGCAAGGTTTTTCACTTACTTCAAGTTGACATCATTCCATTTAGTAATTTTTGTACACTTTGTTTTTGCCAGAGACTTGCAAGGAGTTTTTTTTTCACTTCCTTCGACTTATGGTCATCCCTTGCCGAGTATCTTTCTTATGACTTACAAGGAATTTTTTCTCTCTATATTCTAGCTCTGATGCTTTGCCAGAAAATTATAAGAAGCTGATGACTGATCCAGCCTCACCCATACTCGAGTTTTATCCTTCAGGTAATGAGACTGCTGTTTACATCCAAAAGTTACTAAGCTGTACAGTTCTCTTTCTCATGTGACATTCTCTATCGCCAGATTTTGAAGTTGATATGCCCGGGAAACGTTTTGCATGGCAGGTAATTAACATAAAAAAATAAAAAGTTTGTGTTCGATTTCTCTGTGAATGGAGCTAAGGGTTCGTTTGGATGCAAAATACATGTTTTATAATACATATATCATGATTAATGCTACATTCTAATATGAGTTATGTTTGGATGCTCCTAAAAATAATGTAGTATTGCACAAAAATCAAATTCCAATCGTAAATGTACACACCTACTTTTCAGACTACATTTTACTCCAATACTACATATTTTAAGGAAAAATGACCAAGAATAAGACGAACTATGAGGCATGGACCAATAATAAAATAAGCTTAAAAATTACTAATCAGTGTACACACTAATTCACATTAAACCAGTGTACACACTAATTCACACTAAACCAGTTTTGGTACGGGCTAAAATTTTAACCAAGTTTTATTCCAAAAACCGCCATATAAAGTTAAAATTACACAAAATCAGCCCTACGTTATACTTTTTTCAAAAACCACCCATATTGTTTTTGTATACTTAACAAATTATGTAATAAAGGTCAAGTTATCAGTTTATTCTTAAATATTTTAGCTACTCGTATATTTTCAAACTACACAATTTTTCTGATTAGTGATATCTTATTTCGTTAATTTTACCCACAAAATATGAGTATTTTTTTCTCGAACTTTCCATAAAAACAATAATGGCACCAAACATGGGTCTTTTAAGCCAAAATTTTATTTTAAAATTTTTAAAACTTGACGATTAATCTTATATTATAAATAAATTACCTAAATATTTAACAATAAAGTGATGACTAACCTTTATCATATAATTTGTTTAGTATACAAAAAATATTATGGGTGGTTTTTGAAAGAAAGTATAATGCATGGGTACTTTTGTGAAATTCAAAAAATTATGGGGCGGTTTTTAAAATAAAATTTGGCCATAATTCCACCGCATATCAAATCTGGTTTAATATGAAATAGTTTGTATATTGCTTAGCATTTTTTAAAGTTTATAATATTTATTTTTCATGCTTTGTAGTTGGTAATATTTTTGTCATTTTCCTATTTTAAAGCCCCATACTACACAATTGATGTATAATGCATGACATCCAAATTAAGTCTTACAGTTTGATAATATAATAATCATTTGTTTTCCTTGAGATCAGGGTATTGCCAAGTTGCCATTCATCAATGAAAATAAATTGCTTGCTGAAACTAAGAGACTTGAACAAACTTTGACGGTGAGATGTGTCACTTGCTTCTTTCCATCATACTCGCTGCTCTTTATTTTTATCTTGCTTATATTTTGTTAGTTCAAATTTTTTTTTCTATCTGTGCCTGCCTGATATGTATTTTGGGGGAAGCCAGATGAAAATGTAGAACATAATTCAACTTGACATCTCCTCTTTTCATTCACGCCCTCAATGAGGATATTACCTTTCTTCCACAAAAATGCTGAATCAGTGAGGATATTATTATTACCATATTATCGCCTTGTTTTGTTCAAGTTGATATGCGTATGATAAAGGTTGATTTCAACTTGTTCTCTTGAATATGATTGGAGGATAACTTTTATTTTTCGAAGTTGTTGGAAGGTATATTACAGTCTGGTTCATTTGTATATATCTGCTAAATTGCTGCAGCGAATGTGATTCTGGTATCTACTTTCCTCTGTTTCTTCTACTTCCTCCCATAACCAAAGTAAAGGGTTGCACAGGCTGACTATTGGCCTTGTATGTCTCATTCTTCTCCTCTGTTGCTCCATGAATTTGATGAAACAAATGATTTACATAGATCTGGCTGACTGATTCTTCCACTCTATTTTGGTATCCCTTGATACTAGTTTGAAAATTTCCCGTTGATACTTTTGATAAGTTACTACTCTAAAAGGTGGAAGTGGTATTACTGATATAATGGTCTATTAGTTTTCCATCTCATAGATAATTCTGATCTACTATATATAGGTGGAGGAGCGTGTTCGTAACAGTATTTTGTTTGATCTGTTATATGTGCATTCTGCACATCCAATGAGTTTACAAATTATGGCGTGCCACCAATCTTATTACCAATTACCTCCTGACGAAAGATATGCTTGGCCAATAGACGTGAATACTAGGTTAGTTGGCTGTCACTTTCATATGCTCCAACAATATGTTTCCCCTAGAAATGGTTTTGTTAGCATTAAACTTTGACGTCCTTTATACAGTGGTGGAATGAATGGCTATATTTGGTTGTGTGAGAGAAACGGATGGAGACCAATGATTCCTTCTCCTGTTAATGGGTTGCCCAATATTGTGAACGACCAAGTCCTGTAAGTTGCACGAGCTATTTTTCTCCTCAGGTATTTGAAGCAAATCTATGTTTAAGTTCAGGAAGGTATTCTTTTCCTTTGCAGAAGCGTGTCGTATCTGAATCCCTTACCACATAGACACATTTCAGAACTTCCAAAGGGGGTGATCATGCCAGCGAAGGTATGCTACTAGTCATTACTATCTGATGTATGTGATGCTACCTATATTGTTATCCTAATATCACTATTTCGACATACAAGACAATAAATGTAGGTGGAAGCCAATCATAGCCAAACTGTTCTTCATGCTACTGATGTCAGAAATTTCTGTGTCAATGGTGTAAATAACAAAAAAAAAGAATTAATTTTACGACGGGAAGGAAGATGGTGCTAATGGGATAGTTTGTAACCTATATAAAGGAGTGCTAATGCTAATACACGGTAAATGAATATTAGCTGATAACATAGTACCTAGACCTGTACAAATCCAGGCCAGTCCGTGCGAATAAAATGGGCATGGGCAGCTAGTTTGGCCCGTTCGGGCCTGGCTCAGCCCATATTTTGATGAGACATGTATGGGTAGATGTTTGGCCCGCGGGCTAACCTGGCCCGGACCGCATATAGTTTTATTTCACATATATATATATATATATATATATATATATATATGAGAGAGAGAGAGAGGGGTTGACTCTCATGTAAACAACTCTTACCATGTAAAATAAGAAGAAATTGTATCCGTGAGATCGTTAAATAGATGACTGAGATTAAACGATATTAAAGGAAAAAAAAATCGTGTTATTAGTGGAAGAAACATTCGCCGGACGTGACTATATATTCGGGGCGGTATAGTTACGTATATTCGGCGGTATAGTCACATATACATATATATATATATATATATATATATATATATATATATAGAGAGAGAGAGAGAGAGAGTATAGATCCTATGAGAACACCCCTAACGTGTATATATGAGAACAGATTCGTAATTATTATTAGTTTTGTTACGAAGGTGCCATATCGTTTAATGTATTATTCGTAGTTATTGTTGGATTCCTAATTATTATTATTTGTAGTTATTTATTAATTATGATATCTACTCTAAATCTCAACCCTTAATACTCACCATCCAACGGTGTACGATTGTTCTCATGTATACACGTCAGAGGTGTTGTCATGGGAACCACACCCTCTATATATATATACATATATATATATATATATATATATATATAATTCAGCTTGTTTTGAGTGTCACCTACTTTGAGTTTTCATTTAGTTTTTTTTCAGTATTTTGACGAGTTCTCGTTTGTAATACAAGATCGCATGAATAACTTGACTGAAATGGTACTTGTTGTTTTTCACGTATTTGGATTTATTATTTTTGTTTGTTGAGTGTTGTTGACTTGTTAGTGCACTATATAAGTATAATTGGATTGAAAATTTGTGTTAAATACATTATATTACTTGTTTTGAATGATAAATCCCGAGAAACGCACAATCGAGTACATCCGGGCCT
Source organism: Fagopyrum homotropicum (assembly GCA_033239125.1). Lineage (NCBI taxonomy): Eukaryota > Viridiplantae > Streptophyta > Magnoliopsida > Caryophyllales > Polygonaceae > Fagopyrum > Fagopyrum homotropicum. The sequence continues at coordinate 89,642,613 of BSWB01000006.1, forward strand.
GCCCGGCAGCCCTCCCGCTTTTTATGTTGGACTAGTGCACCGTTTGAGGCCCGTACAAGACGAGCTGGGCAGGCCCGGCCCGCACCTTTCGGGTAGAGCTTTTAGATATTAGTCGGCCCAAACCCAGCCCTAGCCTGCTTTTGTACCTACTTACGCTGATTTTTTGGAGGAATTATACCTCATTATATTACTTATAAATACTTACGTTTGATACATAAGAATGTTGGACTTGAATTATGGCAACTAGATGCAACATGCATTTGTTAACTTTGGCTAATTACCTTCCCGTGTTTTGTTTACAGGAGATAAATCGCTCTGATGTAAAACCACTCCCTATACTATGGCATGAAGATAATGGCCGACGATACCGTGAACGGTATTATTTTATATAACCTGTTGGTATACTATTCCTATCCATGCCATTAGTGGAAATGTGATCTCATGGAAATTTTCTGATTTTGGATGTGTTTGTATAATTCTCGCTGCACCAAAACTTTTGCTGATATGAAAAAGCATGTAGGCATTTTTTATTTTATGACCCTGATTCCTTTTTGTCTGTTTCCTCATCATTAATGTGATAGATAGTTCCCTTTCATGATATTCCATCTAGCAAATGTTTGAGAATTGAGCTTTCATATCTTAGGTCTCAAGTGCCAGGGGCAATGCATGGTCTTCAGTTAGGGGAAGCTGCTCATCGTCTGGTTAAGAACACACTTAATATCAAACAAAATGGGTCTTTCCCTGGTTTCTCAGATGCACTTGGGAATTATTCAGACAACAATTTTTCTTACAGACAGAGGCCTGCCGGACCCATGGGATACACAAGGGGGTACTATGATGAGCCAAATCATTACTATGGACACCAGAATGTCCCAAGAGGCATGATAAATGGCCCTAGATATGGCCATCAAGATTCGCGGCATGGCAAGCAGAATGTCAGGATGGGTGATCTGGGCGCTGCAATGACATCTCTAGTACTGCAAGAGGGTAGACCAAGACTGCCAGCAGAGTATAATAGAACGATTACGAGTTTCTCTCCAAGTCAACAGAATCAGTTTGCACAAAATGGAAATGTTCTTCCCACGCCACCAGTTAAGTGGATCCATACGGGACCCGGAGGAAGAACACATGTGCAGATGGAAATGCAAGAACGACGGGGTAATGCCGGTTCTTCATCTGGGTGATAACGATGTTACGTACTTGTTAAAACAGTTTGGGTCTCCACCTGGAGGATAGGGTGGCCAGTGCAGACGATGACGGTGAAGACGGAAGTCACTAATTTACCCGGTAAGCGGTGATTTTCAAGCTCAGTTTGAAGATTAGTCTGGCTAGAGATGCGGCTGACAGATCTATTCATGAATGCCTGGATAGAAAAAACAGGTTTGAGCTATTAATCATCCTGCTGCTTTTGATAAGCCATAGCTTATAGATTGTACTGCATAGCTCCAAACCTCAGGGTTCTTGTATTTGTTTTTTAAATTTACGCCCAAAGAAAAAGGTCATCCACCTTCATTGAGGATGATCATTTGAATTTTTTGATTGCATTAGGTCCGAATATGTTATATTGGTTTAAGTAGAGTGACATATTATGCATATTTTGGAGAGACGCAATCCGTCACCTCATTTTCTCATCACATGTAGACTTTGTCGAGCCGTTTAGGTGGTTTGGGCTCAGGTTGGGTAATTATGGGTTTGGCCAATTGCAAGTCGCAGGCTAGAAAATACTAATCCAATCCTACATTTTACGGTTTTGAGTTAATCCAACCAGTTTCACAATTGCTTAAATATTCTATTGTGGTTAGCATTATAAATATATTTAAAATCCCCTCAAAAAAAATAAAATAAAAATTAATAATTTTGTACTACTAAGTAAAATAAGGTTAATGTTATTATTTTATTAAAGCATCATTTATTTTTGTATTGATATTCATAATTTTTGTATGGGAAGATTAAGCTACTAAGGTAAATTTTGTTTCTAAAAAAACAAATTAGGTTTCTAATATTAACAATTAAAATAAAAAGATTAATAAGGGGTGAAGAATTAAGTATTTAAGGTAACTATTAAAAGAAAATTAATATTTTTGAATATACTAATTGTGCTAAAAATAAGGAAACCGTTAATAAAATTTGGTAACTGTATTAGTTGACCTTACTAATTGAACCATTCTGAGCCATCGGACTACTCCCTCCTCTCTTCAGCCCTAAGATGGAAGTCGAATATCGCAATCCCAAAGACTTCTTCATCTTGCTGGCGGCAACCGAAGTCAAAGAGCGCTGGAGCGGCGACGTTCCTCCAGCAGCCGACGACGGAGACGAGTGAGAAGAAGACAAATTGGAGACGTTGGAGGCGGATAAATCTACTCCTCGAAAATTCTCCAATTGCTCAAAAAGCTCCAACTCAGCTCTTCTTCCTCGTCGACATCGGCTCCGCGCCGAGGTTTGTTGTGCGGCAGGCCGCAAATCGTGCTTTGGCGGTTGCGGTGAGAGAGTGAACGAGGTGGAGTCGCGCTATCCTTAGCAACCGCCTCAAGCTCAAGTTCATGAAGAACAAGAGCAACAACGATGTCCGCAGCTAGCGGTGGAGGCGGCTTTGGAGATGCAGGTCTGTGCCATGACTGCTCTGACTGAGATTCTTTCTCGATCGGCTAGATCTAGTACCGGCGCCGAATGTAGCGTCTCCTACCCTCCTGCCTCCGAGGGATCTCCGGCGAACTAAAGTGCATATTTGGGGTACGAATCTTTTTCTCCATTTTTTACCGTGATCTGATTCTCATGTTCAAACTCCATCTGTCTTTGATTGAACTAGGAATCTCTTGTGTAAATTACTCCCAACGCATAATTGCTTGTTGCTTGATTGATATTGGCAAACTGAAATCAGTTCTACGGACTACTACGATGCTTGTAAATTCCTTTGCTAGCAATTTGCTGTCATTGAGTGCAAGTAAATTCTATTAAGATGATAGACTTCAACAGTTAGTCACATAAGTATGATAATCAATGTTTTGTACATCAAAATTTTCAATTCGACTTTTGTTTTTGACAGTCAAATGAGCAATGAATTCTATCATCAAAACGGTTTTACTTGCTGAATAGGCTCGCCATTTACAAAATTCCTTTGCTAGCAATTTGTATTTGTATTTTTCTTTTTTGTTTTCCCGTCCAACTGGATAAATAATACGACCTTATGCTAATAATTAAGGTGTGAGTTGTGAACCTGTATATGTAACAAAACCATGTGTAAATGACGGATTTGTGTTACCAAATCTTGTGTAAACGACGGACTTATGTAACCAAACCATGTGTAAATGACGGACTTATGTAAACAAACCATGTGTCAATGACAGACTTATGTAACCAAACTTGTATAAATGACAGACTTATGTAACAAACCATGTATAAATGACGGACTTATGTAACCAAATCGTGCGTAAACGACGGACTTATGTAACCAAACCATGTGTAAATGACGGACTTATGTAAACAAACCATGTGTAAATGACGGACTTATGTAACCAAACTTGTGTAAATGACGGACTTATGTAACAAAAACATGTGTAAATGACGGATTTGTGTAACCAAATCTTGTGTTAATGACAGAATTGTGTAATCAAACCTTGTGTAAATGACAGACTTGTGTACATAACATAAACAAACATAACTTATGTAATTAAAATTATGTATTAACATTATGTAACTGAAATTGTGTATTAATATTGTGTATCATCAAAATTATACACAAAGTTTAATTAATATTGTCATCTAGAGTACGAATCCTACTTGACACAATATTTTATTTATTATAATTAAGAGGAGAGAAGAATATTTAGTTACCCGATTTAATAAAATTAATTGATTATAAATAGGAGAGAGAAGAATCTTCTAATTTCCATAATTTCCTCTTTTATTTTAATAAATCTTTTTTATAAAATCTAAAGGGGTCTAGTTTGTACCCATTTTTTAACTTGAGTTTCTATTTATGCTCATGGTTACAAAACCTACCTACTCTCCCATTTTACCCTTTTTATCAAACAAATCATGTAAATCTATGATATAAGTTTTCTTTTTTATGGTATCAAGTTCACACAAAAACTAAAACTTGTACCAACATAATGGAGATTATAATTTCTATATAATCCAATCAAAAGTATAAATGTATTATCAAAGTGCAACATATTACTCCATTCATGTTAATTCATTCGACGACAAATAAATATTGTTTTAGCATTTTTTAGATTTCATACAAGTACAAATGTTGTTTTACAAGGAACAAGGGATCAGATGCTTCAAATATAATATTGAAAATTAAACTTTTTGACGTTGAGAGTTTTGATTACAGGTGACGTTGAGAGTTTTGATTTTTATAAGTGTAATCTTGTGATTGTGGATTATAGTGTTAAATTGGGTATATGTTATATCTACTATTTCTAACGACTATAACTTGTGGCTAAATTCAATAAACCAACATTTTTGCTAGATTTGCTATTCCTAGAGTCTTGATCGGTGATGGAGGATCCCATTTTATTGAAAAAAGTTTTGAAAACTTGCTAAAAAAGTATGGTGTAAACCACCATATAGCCACCTACCATCCCTAAACTAGTGGCCAAGTCAAGGTCTCTAACAACCAGATTAAAAACATCCTAAAAAAATGTGTATCTTCTGTAAAGACTTGACAAAAAAAAACTCGATGACGCTCTATGGACCTATCGCAAATGCATCAAACACAATCTTATGCACTATTCCGTACTTACTTGTGTATGGTAAATCTTGTGACCTACTAGTAGAAATACAATATTGCACCTTTTTCTCTAATAAAAGTCTTAATCGAGATTTCAAATCAGGCCGTGAAGAATGTCTGCTTAACCAACAAGAACTTCCAGAAATAACGTTAACGGATTATGAAAAGTCCTGCATACACAACGACTACCGTGAAGAGAGATGTCATGACAAGAAGATCACTTCTAAGTACATAAAATTGGAGACAAGATATTATTTTATGATCATGTCTTCTCCTTTTTCTAAGTAAGATTAAATCATGCTAGAGTGACCCCTTTCAAGTTGAGAAAATTTCCCTTCAATGAGACATGATCATCCAAAGCGAACAAGGTGAAGAATTCAAGGTGAAAGGACAACAATTAAATTATTTTTTTAAGACTCATCTCCTAGGAGAATCGACACTATACACTCCTGCAAACATAGGGAAATCAAGTCCATCTAGAAACCTAAAATGAAACGCTTTTTCTGTCTCCTCTTCCCCTTTTTGGACAATACCGCATAATCTACAAATCGTTGATCGACGAGACGATCTCTTTCCCAAAACCGTCCAAATCAAAATGCCAATAAATTTATATGGTGAAGCCTAACATACCCACGTCAACTCACTTCGCCTCAGGCCACTCCCGAAGTCACCAAACACTCTCTCCTAGGCCTATCCTAATAGATCCAACAGTCTTTCACCTAAAAATCACCCAAGCCCAAACTAGATGCAACGTAAACCCTACCCATCTCCTTTTCTTTCCTTCCCTTCTGCCACACAATCTCAACACCTTGTAATAGAGAAACAATGGATCCCCTCCCCATCTCGTTCTCTTATCAAACGAAACCCTTCACTCCAACATTATTCTACGGCGATCCTCTCGACTATTACGACCAATCACACGATCTTTCACTCTTCTCTTGTATGTTTGTTCTCCCTTCTTCTTCTATGATTTGTAGTAGGCGATGCTAACTTATCTTGTTCTCGCGATATTTTATTTTGGATGTCTAGTGTTTAAATTCCTTGGATGTGTTTTGATTGTTGATTATACGATATTTGGGTGTGATTTACAAATTTTGTTTGTTATTTTGATTTGTGCATTTCCCATTGACTAAGTCGATTTGATCGATTTGCCAATCGACTCGATCGTGATAGTGGATTATTAATAACTGCTAAACTGCTCTAATAATTTCTATAGTATCGTAATCAAGTCAACAACATAATCGAATGACTCGATTGATTATCTCACCTTTTTCATTTGAGTAATTCTAGGATGTTTTGCATGGATCGAGCCAATTGGCTGCATCGACCAACTGAATTTTTTGATTTTAGTCATAATCATTATCCATCTCATGATTCATATTTTCCTTTTTTGTTTTGTCATGATCGAGCCGACTTGTTTCATTGATCAAGCCAATCAATGATTCAATTGTCTCGATCAACCATTATAGTCTCTCAAATCTGGTTTTTGTGCACGTACCATGGATACTCGCCAATCCAGTAAGTTCTCATATTCTTCACCCCGCACTTACTCTATGGACCACGACTAAATCTAAATCGACCATGTTCAATTCCATTGTGAGCGCTACCTTGGCAAGAACAATGTCATCATGGGGTAGGAGTTCCAAGCCCCAAAATGACTCAACATATTTGACAACATCACTACATCCTCTAAACAAAGACCGAACTGCTTTGTGATCGCTTTGGGATCGAGGTCAAATCCCTAGGGACTATATATAATTTTAAGTGTTTCAAGGTCAATGAGCAAGGTTCAAGTGTATACAAGCAAGAAAAAGGGGTGATCTAAAGGATCAAGCCTTTGGATTTAACATAACAAGTAAGCAAGTAACTCAATTAAGTATCAAGTATGGATAAACTACAAGGTTTAAGGTTATTACTCTCAAACTATAGCTAGTAACATGCTCAAACAAGCTATGTTCAATCAATTGAAGGGAAATATGAAGGTTGTATGAGCCTTAGTCTTTTAGGGACCCCGCACTTGTGCATCAGCTGAGACGTAGGTGCTGAGCTGTGCTGAGTGGGCTGAGACAGGACCAGCCGCCCCTGCGCACCCAGTGGGCCGCCCCTACGGGTCCTATGGTCCGCCCTTGCGTCCCTGCAGATCCGTCGCTGCGGGTTTGTGTGGCTGCAACCGTCTTTGTTGACCTTGACCCGTGCTTTTGGTTGGCTTCCCATATAAGCTTCCCTTACTTTCTAATGTGGGTTTGCTTCATCTTCTCCAGCCTTCTTCTCCTCATGTTCATCATCTTCTCTTCCTCTCTTTTCCTTTGGATCTTCTTCTTTGATCTTGTGTGAGCTTTGAGAGAGTTTGAGCTTGGTGAGCTTTGATGATTTTGATGTTGATATGTGGTAGTTGTTGTTGCTGTTGTGCTTTGATTAGCTGCTGGTGAGGGTGTTCTTCCTTTCCTTAGCAGTTGTTGTGAGTTCTTCTTCTCTTCCTTTCTTTCTTTCTTCTTTTCTTCGTCTTTAGCTTAGGATTCACAAGCCTAGGCTTGCGTGGACCTTTCCTGGACATTTTGATGTTCATACATGTGTATATATATATATATATGTGTATGCTTGTTGTGTGGTGAAGAAGTGAAGAGAGTCGAGAGAAGGATCGAAGAGAAGTCGGGATCAACTTGCTGTACACCATCCGCCCCTGTGCCTGAGCTGAGCCGCCCCTGCGCCTGGGGTGAGCCGCCCCTGCGCCTAGAGTGGTCCGCCCCTGCGCCTCACTAGTGCAGTGCCCTGCGCCTCTTGCTTCCGCCAGTGCGTGTCTAGGGCACACCTAGTTGGTATGTTTCCTTCCCTCCTTTCCTTTGGCCTCGACTTTAGATGTGGCTAGGCTAGTGTGGTTGATGATGAGCTTGCTGAGATGTATGATGAGAATGTGTCTTAGGCACTTGCGTGTATGTTGAGGTAATGCCTTAGGCATTTGTGAGGTATGATGTGTTGTTGAGGTTTAGATGCATGTAGTAGGTTGGTTATGGTTACGGGGTATAGGAGACGAGTCTCCTAACCTTTGCAGTATTTGATTGTATGTGCATTGCTTATGCAGACGTTGATCGTTTCCTCAAGGGGAAACTGTGACGTGGTACAGGATTACGAGTATTTCAAGTAAGTCCATAGGACTTACTCAGCGTGTAGTTGTGGATTTGAGTGGTTGTGATGGTGGTGTGTGTGCTTATATGATTGTTGCATTTATAACCTAAACCGGACTAGGATTTACCACTTCATTACCTTATATGACCCAAATGTATTATAACAGGGCGGTGACCACCTTCCAAAGGTCGCCGAGAGTGGAGGAGGTGCTTGGAATCCAGTAGCTCAGGGGGGAGGTAGATCCCCATGCAAAAACCTGGGTTAAAAGGGGAAGAGACGAGGTTCTTTAGGCTCCTCGTGTCACAAAATAAGTTGAATTCGTAATGTAATAACTTAAGTAAAGATAATAAACAATGTGTGTGGAATTGCATATTGTGATGTGTTTGTGTGTGTTTGTGCTATTACTTCATTCTCATTCATTTGTGTTAGCTAACGGTGTATACCGTGTTGTAGATGATCTGCAAGTTAGGAAGATTACAGAGTGTGCTAGATGGGTGATCAGACGAGGGCTTCCGTACACTAGGTGGTGCATGGGTTTTGGGGTGTTTTGTACTCTGATGTTGTGGTTGCCGTTTTGTACTCGGTTGTGATGTTGTAAACCTTTTGATGTATATATTTATACAATTTTATGTATTTGCTTCAATCTATTTGTGCCTTGTTGTAAGATCCAGTGAACTTGTTGTCAGGCTAGAATCAGGATCCACTGTGAGATCCTAACCTAGTAGCGCCCCGAGTCCCGCGGATTCGGGGTGTTACAAAGCTGGTATCAGAGCCTTAGGTTGACAACAATGGCACTTGTAATCTGCAATAAAGGTGGAGTAGATAAATAAACAAAACCCGAAGGGGTCTGACTTTTGAAAATGATTTTTGTTTTGATGGAGTATAGAGTTTTGGGATAGTGTGTACAGGAAGCCATCACCCTTCTGAGGATCCCGATAGTAAATATATATATATATATATATATATATATATATATATATATATATTTATATATGACATATATATGGCCTTATAAGTTAGACATGCATACGCCGCAGATGGCTCGGACTAGAGCGACATCTACAGTTGGAGGAGGTAGAGGTAGATCGCCTCTTCCTTCAGTTGTGATAGGTCAGGGACCGGTTCCCGCTTTTGATCCACCGGTAGCGGAGGAGGTACATGATGACGTTGCTGAGAGCGTCGTTCCTGAGACTAGGACTAGGAGCGGTAGAGCTACGCTACGAGACAGGGATCACAACGATTCCAGTCAGATGACTCGGATCATGTCTCTATGAGGGGACCAGAGTTCCGCGCGTACATCAGACGAGTAGAGAAGGCTGCCAAAGCGGGTAGACGTGCCCCAGATCTGCCAACACAGGTGGGATCTTCTGAGATGTCCCTGGGAGCTACTTAGGTGCCAGTTATGCCGGCGAGTGCTGCAGAGGTTGGTAGAGCTCTAGAGGAGTATAGAGGGCCTCAACCAGACACTTGGTAGAAGGCATTTCATCAGCTGGGAGTACCACCTTTTTTTGGGAAGGTGGGATTGGAGACTAAGGTTTGGATTGGGCATGTAGACTCAGCTCTTGAGTCTATTAGATGTCCAGAGGACAGACGGATAGAGGTAGTACAGTCTCTACTCCGTGACTTAGCTCAGTAGTGGTGGAGGACCATGCGGGTTCGAGCCACTAGCTATGACCAAATGAGGACTATGATCAGAGAGCGATTCTGCCCTGCCTCTCTGAGGAGGGAGAAACTGCAGGACTTTGTGGAGGCAAGTTTCGAGGATGTACCAATAGCGGATGCCATCAGTTGCTTCCAGACGGAGTTGGCATTACTAGGTCCTGCTACCCCTTTTGAGGACCAGCATGTCTATCTGTTTTCCGTCGAATAAGGGAGAGTACGCGTTCGTACATGACGGGATTTCATTGTGAGTCTTTGACAGACTACTAGGATGGAGCCTCAGCTTACGAGCATGAGCGGGCTAGCAGAGGAGGACTTCTCAAACGGGACGGTGTGAGAAGAGACAACGTACAGGACAAACTGGGGCAGAAGCATCTGGATACGGGCGAGGCTAGACTCAGGGCTGCTCGAGTTATCCACCCGGACCGTCTTGCTACTCAGGGTTCTGCTTCAGGACCGAGTAGAGGTAGAGGTAGAGATGGTGGTACCAATGACACTAGAGGAGTTCGAGGTTGATTTTTTGAGTTGAGGAGTATTGAGGAGCCATTAACACCAACTACTACATGTACCATTCTGATTCACGGTTTACCTATTAGAGTTTTATTTGATACGGGTGCGACACACTCTTTCATATCTTATGCATGTATGGATAGACTAACCTTAGATATAGTAGGCGGTAGACCTTTCTTGAGAGGGTTACCAGATGGGGGTCAGGTTAAAGATATCCGAGAGGTACACGGTTGTCCTATACATTTAGGGAACTGCGATTTGGTTGTGGACTTCTTTGTCATGCCAATGGTGCATGGCCCCATATGAGACACTGTATGGGCGTAGTGTCGTACACCATTATGCTGGGATGAGCCTAGAAGTGTTAGTTGTATAGCGCTAGAGCAGATTCATGATGATATGGCTCGAGTAGCGCTGATCATAGAGAAGATACTGGCTGCACAAAGTCGCTAGAAGTCATATGCAGACATGAGACGTCGACCTCTAGAGTTCAGAGTAGGAGCTCATGTCTGGTTGAGGGTATCTCCGACGCGAGGCGTTAGACGTCTTAGCATAAAGCGGAAGTTGAGTCCCCAATATGTCGGTCCTTTTGAGATACTGGACAAAATAGGGGGAGCAACATATAGATTGGCTTTTCCACCGAGGTTAGAGGGTGTTCACTTTGTGTTTCATGTGTCTCGGCTGAGGGAGTACATACCAGATCCGAGACACATCGTCAGTTATGATGACTTTAGTGGTTGAGCCGAACCACACCTTTGTGGAGCATCCAGTTGCAGTCCTAGAACGAGGTGTGAGACGCCTGCGTTTGAAGGACATTCTTATGCTGAGGATACAATGGTCGAGACGAGGACCAGAGGAGGCCACATGGGAGACCGAGGATAGCATCTAGAGGAACTATCCAGAGTTTTATGCCGGGATAGATGCACTTGTAGAATCAACGAGTAGATCTTAATGCTATCTTGGTGAGTGTATGTTATGTGTTTATGTGATATATTGTGTTTTTGTGCTAACTATGATGTGTGCATACGATCTTTTAGATCTTGTTTGCTAGCACGAGTTGTGTTATAGCCGGAGATGGTTCTTTCCTCCATGCTATCATGTTATGTTTAGGATTAGCTGGAGATGGTTATTCCTCCATGCTATTATTGATGGACATAGTGTGAGTGGAGACAATTTTCCTCCACGTAGTTGCATTATGCGTATGTTTTGGCTGGAGACGGCTTTCCTCCATGCTAGTGTCATGTGGTTAGTTGTTGGCTAGAGATGGTTTACGTCCATGCCTCGCTTAGTTGTGTGATGGTGTTGTTGGAGTGATGATTCCTCCATGCTTGTGCTTTGAGGTTATATACTATGTAGGTTGATATCTTTTGAGTGAAGATGTGACGCCTCCTAGAGAGAAAGAGTGTTATACCTCGGCATATGGGTCATAGAGGATTTAGGATCATGCAAGTTTCGGGACGAAACTTGTTTTTAGGGGAGTGTGTAGTAAGAGCCTCAGTCTTTTAGGGATCCCGCACCTGCGCCTCAACTGAGATGCATGTGCTGAGTTGTGCTGAGTGGGTTGAGACAGGACCAGCCGCCCCTGCGCACCCAGTGGGCCGCCCCTGCGGGTCCTGTGGTCCGCCCCTACGGCCCTGCAGATCCGCCCCTACGGGTTTGTGCAGCTACAGCCGTCTTTGTTGACCTTGACCCCTACTTTTGGTTGGCTTCCTATATAAGCTTCCCTTGCTTCCTGATGAGGGTTTGCTTCATCTTCTCCAGCCTTCTTCTCCTCACGTTCATCATCTTCTCTTCCTCTCTTTTCCTTTGTATTTTCTTCTTTGATCTTTTGTGAGTTTTGATAGAGTTTGAGCTTGGTGAGCTTTGATGATGTTGATGTTGAGATGTGGATGTTGTGCTTTTGTTAGTTGCTAGTGAGGGTGTTCTTCCTTTCCTTAGCAGCTGTGGTGAGTTCTTCTTCTAATCCTTTCTTCCTTTCTTCTTTTCTTCCTCTTTAGCTTAGGATTCATAAGCCCAGGCTTATGTGGACCTTTCCTGGACGTTTTTGATGTTCATACATGTGTATATATGTATGTGTATGCTTGATGTGTGGTGAAGAAGTGAAGAGAGTCGAGAGAAGGATCGAAGAGAAGTCGGGATCAGCTTGCTGCACACCAGCCGCCCCTGCGCCTGAGTTGAGCCGCCCCTGCACCTGGGTGTGAGCCGCCCATGCGCCTCATTGGTGCAGTGCCCCGCGCCTCTTGCTTCATCCGGTACGTGTCCAGGGCATACCTAGTTGGTATGTTTCCTTCCTTCCTTTCCTTTGGCCTTGTCTTTTGATGTGGCTAGGCTAGTGTGGTTGAGGATGAGCTTGCTGAGATGTATGATGAGAATGTGCCTTAGGCACTTGCGTGTATGTTGAGGTAATGCCTTAGGAATTTGTGAGGTATTATGTGTTGTTGAGGCTTAGATGCATGTTGTAGGTTGGTTGTGGTTACGGGGTATAAGAGACGAGTCTCCTAACCTTTGTAGTATTTGATTTTATGTGCCTTGCTTATGTAGGCGTTGATCGTTTCCTCAAGGGGAAACTGTGACATGGTACAGGATTAAGAGTATTTCAGGTAAGTCCATAGGACTTACTTAGCGTGCAGTTGTGGATTTGAGTGGTTCTGATGGTGGTGTGTGTGCTCATATGATTGTTGCATTTAAAACCTAAACCAAACTAGGATTTACCACTTTATTATCTTATATGGCCCAAGTGTATTATAACCGGGCGGTGACCACCTGTCAAAGCTCGCCGGAGTGGAAGAGGTGCTCGGAAGCCAGTATCTCAGGGGGAGGTAGATTCCCATGCAAAAACCTGGGTTAAAGGGGGAAGAGATGAGGTTCTTTAGGCTTCTTGTGTCGTAAAATAAGTTGAATTAGTAATAGAATAACTTAAGTAAAGATAATAAATGGATGTGTATGTGGCATTGCATATTGTGATGTGTTGGTGTGTGTTTGAGCTATTACTTCATTCTTATTCATTTATGTTAGCTAACGGTGTATACCGTGTTGTAGATGATCTGCACGTTAGGAGGACTGCAGAGTGAGCCAGATGGGTGATCAGCCGAGGGCTTCCGTACACTAGGTAGTGCATGGGTTTTGGGGTGTTTTGTACTCTGATGTTGTGGTTGCCGTTTTGTACTCGGCTGTGATGTTGTAAACCTTTTGATGTATATATTTATACAGTTTTATGTATTTGGTTTTAATCTATCTGTGTCTTGTTGTAAGATCCAGTGAACTTGTTGTCAGACTAGGGTCAGGATCCACTGTGAGATCCTATCCCAGTAGCGCCCCGAGTCCCGTGAATTCGGTGTGTTACAAAGGTAGCATGTGTAATCAAGTGAGTTTTGGCACAACATATGACTTTATGTCAACTAATATGCCTCACATGATGTTTGCTATTTTCATACTAGTCGATTAATCTTGATCATAATTATGATGATACTAGACAATATAAGCATTACATGGTGTTTTCTATATTTTATATTATGCAATGTCACCATAATTTGGACAATAACATCACAAGTAGGATGATAATCCTTTCGGCCATAACCTTCGTACTCTAGCATGATAAGCATCTCAACATTTAACAATCATCCTCATACTACTTATAAGTCTCAACTTGGAAGATTAATTTAAACATCATTGATTCATGCTTGAAAATGTACAATTTGTTATGAGAACAATCTAAACTAGTAATAGCCTAACATTCTACATTTAAATAAATTCAACATAAATAAATAACTTGTAGATTTTGATCCCTCCTATATGCTACTAACGTACTTAGTTTTCCTTCAAATCATAATCATAACACAAGAATAATACTAGTCTAGCAAGATTTGAGGATTTTCACCCCATAACCTAGCAAGGGAACTACTCACACATCGAAAATATGGACATAATAACAATAGAAACAAGTAACATGGTTAAAATGTAGAAAAAAAGGAATGTAGGAAAAATAATGGACCAAATTTTGGACTTACCAATCCAAAGTTATGATCAAAACAAGTTGGGAAAAAGATCCAACAAGAATAGAATAAAGAACACCAATGTTTCTTCCTTTGCATCAATCCAAATTCAGCCAATTCAAACTCAAAATTGTTGATTGTACAACCAACTACTTACTGAGAAAGTATTATAGAGTGGTTTATGTGAATTAGTACATTTACAATCAACTAAATTCCTCTTATATATGCCTAGAAGTCGTGGTCCTCCCCTTGGTCGAGTGGTCCATTGTTTGGCCAATTTGGAGGTCTTCCTTGAATATTCAACTCTCAATTTCAACTAAAAATGTATCCCTTAAAAATACTTTTCGAACAAGTATTTGTGCGTATCATAATTCATTCGGGCCCTGCTATAGTTTGTTTAACTAAAACTATGCAAAATTTCTTCTTTGCTCGAGTTTCTAGCTACTCGATTGGGTGAGGGTTGTAGAGGGTCATTTGAGGTTCCCACTCAAGGTACACTCATGTAATCGCAATTTCCACTCGATTCTAACAACTTTGCTTCTTATTTGGACCTTTCTTTCCTTCTTCTTTATGAAAACCCCACCTTGAGTATATATTTGATTATGTGATGATGGAAGACTTATGTTATTCTCACTTAAAGGATGTAAATGTTTGTAAGCTAAGAGGAAGAAAAACTTTTGGAACAAATGAAGATGTTTGATCGCTTGAAGACTTGGTTTCTTATCCGTGTAAGCTTGTTGTTTTCTTCTTCAACCTCCATCTTCATTGATATTCTTTTATGGAGAACTTCTTAGCCATTGTAAGATAGTCGTCGTAACATTCTTCTTTCTCCATGGAATACGGTGCTTGGTTGAGGTGAAGTAGCCGTTGTAAGATCTTTTAACTTCTCTCTTCTACTTCTTCTCTTTTACGCTCGTTGAGAATCTTCATCATCGTGATCTTCTCTCTCTTGGAAATGCCGTTGAAGATCTTTGTTTGTTGAAGATCCTAGATCTTCTCACTTGGATATTCCGTTGAAGATATTCCCTTATATCCGAGAGCTTCTTGCGTGGAATTTGTTTGGAGATCTTCCTTTATCTTCTTGTGTCTTCGGTTGAGATCTTTTTGTTATGCCGAGATCTTCCTTTGGAAACCGTTTAAAGATCTTCTTGTTGGCTGGCCGAGATCTTCTCTTATCTTTCTTGTTATCCTTTGGTTGAGATCTTCTTGTTTTGGTTGTTGAGATATTTGAATCTTGTAGTGAAGCCTTTAGCCGAATCCTTCTTTGTAATACTTTTCAAGGCCTACACGTTTGTCCTTTGTAATGATTTTCAAGATCTCCGTGCTCGTCCTTTGTAATGTTTTTTAAGGCATGCGTTCTCCTTTGAAATGTTTTTCAAGGCCTGTACACATTTGAACAAACACAAACCAAAACATGCAATCTAGAACTATAATCGATATTGTTAGATTATAAAACCGCATGTAGATGTTAAGTCTTCCATCATTCACATAAACAAATCATAATCAAGGTGGAGTTATCAATCTCCCCTTTCATGGAAGACATAACAAATATCGCACCTGCATTCAATGTTAGATATATGCATGCAATGATAATATCGAAAAAAATGAAGAATGCATTAATGTCGGATCAACACATTTAATTTCTCCCCCTTTGTCTTTCAACAAGGGAGAAAAACGATTAAGTACGGGAGTTTAAAACCATTATAGACCCAGAAAGTATTTCCAAAAACAAAAAACAGAGTTTAAGAACAAATCCCACAAACGTCGTTCAATGCCTTGAAATCAAAACCCAGGGAGCTTTGAAGTCCATGCCAAGGACTTGTGATGTGGGATCATTCTTGATAGCATCTACACCTACATTACATGGACCATTCACTAAGCCAGGAGCCGGAGGAACTCAGGCAAAAGGTTGCTAACAAATTGCATCCATGGGAGGAATCGATGAAATGGAAGATTACATGGCAGAGAGGAAAAATCGACCGATTTCCCAAAAAGATCGACCGATTTTCCTGTAGGAAAACGCGATCGATTTTCGAATCCGATTTCTTTCACTGGAACGAGTTGCAAAAGATCCGGCCATGATCTTCTATCATTTGCTAATTATATCTTGTTATAATTCCTTAAATCTCTCAAACTATCTTGAGAGATTATTTAGATTATATTTTTGTAGATTTTATATTTTATATCTTTTAAAGATATCTTTTCTAGATTATCTTTTAAAGAATATATTTTATAGATCATATCTTTTAGATTTTATAGTTTTATATATTTGAAAGATATCTTTGCAAGATTATCTTTAAATATATTTCCTAGTTTTAGTAGGATTAGTCTCTCTTATAAATAGCCTTAGTGGGGAAATTGTTTAGTAGAGTAGATTAGATTTGATATATTTACACAGATTTGTATGAACTCATGGCTCCACTTACGGAGTTCGTATTTTATTCATTGCTATTCAATCAAAGGAGAGTTTTGGTTGAATTGTTGTGACGTTCTTGCTAGATTGTGCTTGTGTGTGTTAATCTTGTTGAAGGTTGGTGCTCATGGTCAATCCTAGTCCCTCCTTGTGCTTGTCTTACTTAGAAGACTTATGTAAGGTTACAGAAGTGCGGGTTAAGGTAATCTTCTCGTTTAAGGGTTTTGACACATCATTGGTCAAGGTTCTTTTGCGGAACTATCTTGGTTCATATCTTCCTATATCTTTCATTTATCATTCCATAATCATCTTCTTTTCTTTCCATATCATTCACTAATCCGTATTTTGAGTTTGTCAAAAAAATCGACTTGTTCATCAGATAAATCGATCGATTTATTCCCTAGAACAACCCACTTTTTATCCTAGTTAAGGACTTTCAATCTAGATCGGGAACTGCGGCTTATCCCGCATCAAAGTGGTATCAAAGCTAAGCGATTGAAGTCCGAGCGTTCATAAAAAGGTTTGATTTTTTTGAGTCTTCTTTGAGTCTTTAAAAGTCGAGTCTTTTCTTGTCGCCTTTCTTGCGAGATTATTTGAGTCTAACGTGCGTTGATTTGTGTAAGTTCGGGAGGAGAGAAACACCATCACCCAAACACAAGCCAACCGTTGAACTTGAAACCTCGCCAATACAAAAAAAAGAAGAAGTTCTTGAACGTCGAATCCAAGAGTCGATTTTTTACAAAGAAAATTGACATGTTCTTTAGCAGATGGACCGATCCTTCATCCGATTTTTTCTACTGTTGCCAAAATCGAAGAAATCTTTGAGGCATACTTTGCAGAATTAAAGTGCACCCTGTGCAAGAGTATTACAACAGAAGATTTCCAGTATATACCTTGAAGCAATCAAAGAGATCTAACCATACCTAAACCCAAATCCAACTATCTCTCTTTATTAACTTCACAACTCAAGGTACGTTCTTCTCTCTTCTTAATATCTTGTGCGCTTCTCCTTAGCCTCTTTTCTATTGTAAACACTGAGTCTTTCATTGAGTGTGATAGTTAGTATCTATACTTCTTAACATACTAATTGTCTATCCGTAATCTTTCTTTCTATCTTGTCGTGTGTGGAGTAAACTTCTTACAGGGATTCCTTAACTATTGCACCCCACAAGAACCTTTATCCGAACCAAGTTAACTACTTGATTCAACCAAGGAGTTCTACGGAGACCAAGGCGCTGATTTGTAAAGAAGCATTAATCCATACAAGTCAATTCCGTCAACCAACTTGCGACAACATAACAAGAGCGTGAGTGTGAGAGAAAACAAGAAAGGTCTTTTCGATTTCTCTAACTTTACGAGTTTGTTGTTACTTTTTGTGATTGTGCAGGTGCATTATCCAGACTATCATTCCAAAGGAGAATCACGACCCCTAGAATAATATCTCGTCAGAGATTTTGGCCGAGATTTGCCCCTGTCAAGGTTTAATTAATATGTTCCTCAACGAAGATCGATGAATGAGGATGACGGATGCTCACGTGTTCCGTATATAACTCCAGCCCGGGAACCACATCCACGAAACCATTATGATCAAGGTATGAGGTATTCAAATCAATATTATGATATGCCTTGATGACATGATTTACGACGTTAGTTTAGGCATTCATTTAGATAGTTTTTCCCGTTATTCATGCATGGTTTGGCATTAGTTCGTGGCGTTTACGCATAATTCATCGACATTCTCGAAATAGACATCTACACAAGCTTTTGTCGATTTTTGTAGGTATTTTGGGGAGCTCTTGGACTTAATCGACACATTTGAGGATAATTCCTCGTGATGGCACACTTCCGGACTCAAAAAGGAGCAAGCTAGGAGCAAAGGACAACACAAAAGACCTTGATGGTGCATGCCTTGCACCAACTCATGACTTGGTGATCCAAGGAGGGCTTTGTGATGAGAAACACGGCCCAGAGGGCATTTCCACGCCCGTGGTTTTGCCCGTGGTTTCTTCTGGACAGCTGTGACACTTGTCCCACGATCTCTTTGCCCGACCCTTGCTTTTTGGTGGAGGATAGAAGTGGTCCTGTAGGCTGGCTAGTGGACTCTCTCTCATCATCCATTGTGGAAAGACTTGGAAAAGAAGAAAACACTCTCATTTTTGGAAGAAGAACAACAACATCAAAACTTAGATTTAGAGTGAACTTTTGAGTGGTTTTTAGTGACTTTTGTTGAGAAGCTTTTGAAAGTATTGTAAGGAACGTTTTGGAGCTGTGTTTGAAGGGTTGTAAGTCTTGTTTAATCTCATATTCAGCTAAGATTACTTGTTTCTTTTCACTCTTATTTCATTTTCTTGCTATGGAAACCATGAATGCTTGCATGATGAGTTTGGATCTTAAAATGCATGTTGTTGGCTAAGTAGTTGTGATTCTAGGTTGATGGAATGATGGTTATGGCTTGGACTATGATAGAATAGACTTGAATGTACCTTTTGATTGCTTGCTTGCTCGAAACCTAACCCCTGATAGAAACCACAGCCTGTTCCTCCTAAACCACGGTAATTCCCGACCTTAGATACCAAAGATGATGAACTCTAGGTGGTAGTGAGCCTCACAAGCCGCTATTGGACTGAGTGTGCTAGGAATGTTGCTTAGGACTTGCCTTCCCGAGACTTACCCGGTAAGGAGAGGTTTGACCCCTGAATAGCAATCTGGTTTGTTTAGAATTCCCAACCTTAGGTTCCTAAAGACTTACCCGGTAATAGGACCTTAGGTGTGGGATTAGTGGACCATGAGACCTGCCGGTGATTGATCCCATTGAAGAAACACCCTTTCCTAACATACCTCAGCTTGTCCAATTGGCACCACTCCCTACAAGTTAGTTTATGGAAAGTCTTGTCACCTTCCGGTGGAGATGGAGCATAGGGCATATTGAGCCATAAGGTGGCTGAATTTTGACCTCAAGGAAGCCGGTGAGAAGAGGTTGCTAGACATTAATGCTCTTGAGGAGATCCGGTTGGATGCTTATGAAAATGCCCGGATTTACAAGGAAAGGACCAAGCGTTGGCATGACAAACGTTTAATCCCAAAGGAATTGAGTGAAGATGACTTAGTCCTTCTCTTCAATTAAAGGCTTCGGCTCTTCCCCAGGAAGCTCAATTCAAGATGGACGGGTCCTTATGTGGTGAGGAAGGTTTTCCCCCATGGAGAGGTTGAGATAGGTGGGGAGAATTGTGGAGATTTTAAGGTGAATGGGCACCGTTTGAAGAAGTATATCCCGGAAGCTCTAGTGGATATGATTGCCCCAGTTCACCTTGAGTGAAACGCTCCCAGATTTGGTCAAGCTAATGACCTTAAAAAAGCGCTTAATGGGAGGCAACCCATTGGTACATATCTTTCCCTTTTCGTTTTTTGTTTTTGTTTTTGATTTTTTCTTTTGTTTTTGTTTTGGTGTGTTTGTGTGTTTTGTGTTTGTGTGCTAGAGTCTAGGTAACAAGGAAGTCTTGCAAGGCATGATGATGATGATCCCGCATCAAACGTGGGACTTGGACGGCTTGCGGTGCTTAGCGCGGGTCGCGACACCATAATGAACATCAAGAGCTCTCTACCACCTTTGATTGATCATCCACCACCAACCCACATGAGTGAACCAAATACCGAAAGCACCACCATTTTTACATTGTGAGGACTCTCTTTCACTTCCTTATTTAACTTTCACATTGGGGACAATGTGGTTTTAAGTATGGGGTGGGGTTTTCATAATCATTTGCATGATTGCATCTAGGATAGTTTCATATTATTGTCACATGTTTCATTAGTCTTTGCATTGTACATATTTATCTCAAAAAAAAAAATTTGTGCTTCCTAGTTTGGATATGACCCTTATGATGAGACTGTTTTGTGAATTGGCTGTGGATGGCCTTGTGTGTTGAATGGATTTATGCATATGTGGACTTGAAATATTTCTCTTGAATCCTATGTATGAATTGTGATTATGGTGTTTGCCTTGATTGGAGTGAGAATTGATAGTTGAAATTACATGCTAGTTCTTGCACATCATCTGGGAATGATTAAGACAATTCATCTCTCTTCTTCTCATCTTGATCATGTTGTTTGAGCACCTCACTTAATTAAAAATTTGACCTCTTTTGACCCATCCGGGAATAGGAGCATGCTAGTGTGTTGAGTGTGTGAAAAGCAAGTATGGGGTGGTGAAGTTGATGTATGAGTTTTGTGAATGAAGTTGTTGAAAATGTGTTGTGAAAAGTGTAGAAAAAATATAGGTTTGGGGACTTTGGTTTGGATAATGAGTAACTCGGCACCATTCACATAATCGGGTGTTTGTATCTTGTCAAAGTCGGATAAACCAAATGTTCTAACGATCCTTGGTATGTGTGCCCGGTGTGAGGCACCTCGGAAAAATCCCGAGGTCCGCTAATCACCAAGGTTTCGGCTTTTGTACACCAATGCCATTGCCTCAAAAATAAGTGAAAGAAAATGAAAAAGAAAGAGAAAAGAAAAGAAAAAAAAGAAGGAGAAAAATACACTTTGGTGGATGAAGTATAAATGTGAAGTTGTGGTTGTTTTGTTCCTTTCCCGGATTTGCACCACATGACCTTAGAATACCACCTTATCATCACATTTCTTGGCCTCTTCTTTCCTAAGTCCTTGTGACCTATTTGCATATGTGTATGACTTAGTGATCTAGATTGGATATTCTCATGATCATCTTGACTTCTTCATTTTCACCTTTCATGCATGCTTTTGAGTTAAGTATGATTGTCTTTCCGTGCCTTCATTAATTTAATACATGATTGCTTCTCCATTTCCATGAAACATGACTATGAAGGTGATCAATCTTTAAAAGCACAATTCCAAAAAGATTTTATGTTTTTACGCATTCATAAATCATGTCATCTCGTATCCTATAGTTGAACCTTGCTCGGGAACGAGCAAGTGACAAGTATGGGGTATTTTGATGATATGATTTATGACGTTAGTTTAGGTATTCATTTAGATATTTTTTCCCGTTATTCATGCATGGTTTGGCATTAGTTCGTGGCGTTTACGCTTAATTCATCCACATTGTCGAAATAGACATCTACACGAGCTTTTTTCGGCTTTTGTTAGGATTTTGGAGAGCTCTTGGACTTAATCGACACATTCGAGGATCATTCCTCGTGATAGCACACTTCTGGACTCAAAAAGGAGCAAGCTAGGAGCAAAGGAGAACACAAAAGACCTTGTTGGTGCATGCCTTGCACCAACTCATGACTTGGTGATCCAAGGGGGGCTTTGTGATGAGAAACACGGCCCAGAGGGCATTTCCATGCCCGTGGTTTTGCCCGTGGTTTCTTCTGGACAGCTGTTACACTTGTCCAACGATCTCTTTGCCCGACCCTTGCTTTTTGGTGGAGGATAGAAGTGGTCCTGCAGGCTGGCTAGTGGACTCTCTCTCATCATCCATTGTGGAAAGACTTGGAAAAGAAGAAAACACTCTTATTTTTGGAAGAAGAACAACAACATCAAAACTTAGATTTAGAATGAACTTTTGAGTGGTTTTTAGTGACTTTTGTTGAGAAGCTTTTGAAAGCAATATCAGAAACATTTTGGAGTTGTGTTTGAAGGGTTTTAAGTCTTGTTTAATCTCATATTCAGGTAACATTACTTGTTTCTTTTCACTCTTATTTCATTTTCTTGCTATGGAAACCATGAATGCTTGCATGATGAGTTTAGATCTTAAAATGCATGTTGTTGGCTAAGTAGTTGTGATTCTAGGGTGATGGAATGATGGTTATGGCTTGGACTATGATTGAATAGACTTGAATGTACCATTTGATTGCTTGCTTGCTCGAAACCTAACCCCTGATAGAAACCACGGCCTGTTCCTCCTAAACCACGGCCGTGGTTATGTATGATCAGCCCGTGGTTTGTTTTATTGTGCTTGTATTGATTAATCTGAATGTTAGGATGTTAGATTGTTGAAATCCTAGTGTTTGTTAAGCATAATCTAGCTTAGGGTGATCTAATGCTAGCAAGCTAAGTGAGGGAAGAGACTTGCCCGGTAATTCCCGACCTTAGATACCAAAGATGATGAACTCTAGGTAGTAGTGAGCCTCACAAGCCGCTATTGGACTGAGTGTGCTAGGAACTTTGCTTAGGACTTGCCTTCCCGAGACTTACCCGGTAAGGAGAGGTTTGACCCCTAGATAGTAGTCCGGTTTGTGTAGAATTCCCAACCTTAGGTTCCTAGAGACTTACCCGGTAATAGGACCTTAGGTGCGGGATTAGTGGACCATGAGACCTACCCGGTAATTGATTCCATTGAAGAAACACCCTTTCCCAACATACCGCAGCTTGTCCAAGGTTGATTAGAAGCTTGAGTCCAATGCCATAACCGGAAGTCCCAATCCCTAGAATCCTCTTTTCTTACTTGATCACATAACTTGGTCTTGTGTTGTTTGTTTGTGTTGCTAGTTTGAGTTGATTGTTTGATTTGTAATCTTGCATGATTTGTGATCCTTGCTTGATCACCACAAAAACCTAACCAAAAATATCATGATTTTCATTTCTTTATTTCTTTCTCTTTTCTTAGACTAGATGTGCACTATCCATGATCACTTGTTTGATTTGATTTCACCTTAGTCATCGTGTTGGACCTCGGAATACTATCCTTGCTACAAAACGACCCATACACTGTGGGTTCGCTAGGAGTTAGGAGAATATATCGAGTTATAAATTGTAAGACTTTTGTGCTACACATCTCTAGCGCGAACATGCCTAACGCTCCAAAGTATGTTGATTTTTAGGAGTTCGCGGATGAGAGGGATTATCGTAGGAAACGCTATTACCCTAGGGCGGAATCACCTAGACGTCCTTCGGTTATGGTTGATGAAACTATAAAGGAACTCAAAAGTGACTTGGAAGAAGTGCGTATTCTATTGATCGCCTTCATGGAGGCTGTCCAAGCTAACAGGCTAGTGATTCTAAACTTTATGTTCCTATTAATGATCATGTACACGACATCTGATTTGATTGTTGATGATGAGCATGATATAGATACAAGCATGAATGATCATTCTCTTGTTAACAATGAGCATGAGCCTAAGTTGTTGCATTCATGTTTGAGTAGTGATCTATCTTCTGTTTTGTCTTCAAGTCCATACATAAAGCCTTTTGAAAACCTTATGGAAGAACATAAAGAGTTTTATGTAGTGCATCCCCAAGTTGTGGCATTGCTAGATTCACATAAGAAGTATGTTATGCATGAGATTGCTAATGAAAGTTTAAGATATCATAGAGTGTTATACGCTTTGCATTGCCATTGTTTTGTTAATACATTACTTCTTTCAAACCACAATCTTTCACCGTAATCCAAGAGGAAGCGAGTGAGCTCTATTGTAGGATTGCAAGATGAGATGGTCGAGAAGGAGGGTATACAAGAGTTGATGATTTCATCCCATGAAGTTGATCCAGTCAAGAAGCCGCCATACTTGAGTCAGTATGTGCTTAGTGATGATCAAGCCTATGATTCGAGGTCGAATCATTTTCAAGAAGGGGAGTATGATGTGAGACCATCTGATAGCATGAAATATGACCATATTTTAACACTTGTTTTGATTGTTTTTCCCTTTTAGCTGTGTACATGGATGAGAGTTTGAAGCTTTTATGAGCACATTCACCTATTTTATCGATATAGAGATCTACACAAGCTTTGTTGTGTTTTTAGGTGAATAAAGGCTTGAATTGGAGCATATATGAGAGAGAAGAAGTATTTGATCATGCTAGGCATCAAGAGGATGCATTGGAGAAGCTAAGGAAGGAGCATGATTAGAGAACTTTACGAAACCAAGGCTTTTACAAAGGAATTTGACAAATCACGGCCAAACCAAGAGAACCATGACCGTGGTTTTAGCATCGAGGGCGTGAAAAGTCATGTCAAGAGCAACAGAAAGATTCCACGACCAGAACCACGACCGTGGAAGTTTACACTAGACCGGGATTTTTATAACGGTTTCCACGTGTTATATTTGCCACGTCAACGACGGTTATCGGGCTTTTTCGTAACCCTACTTTTCCCTATAAGGCTGAAGAAAGGAGAAATTGGGGGAACTCGCATTGACGGCTGCATACACTACATTTCATTTGGAGATTGATTGAGGAAGATCCCGAGAAGGACGCATTTCGAGATTGCGTACTTAGGAAGATCTTAGGGTTTACACTCGAAGGCGGATTGCCATCCCGTTTTTCGTTGTTCCTAGAGATCGTTGTGAGGAATTTTGTTCCCTATTCCGCTTTCATTGAACACATATACATGTTGTTTGTTTTCGAGATTGACTATTTGGTTATTATTGAGTTATTGAGATTTTACCCTTTTTCTCTTTTAAACCTAATTTTTGATTTAATGATGATGGTTATTGGCTAAAATCCTTTAGAAATTCTAAGGTGAAGGGTTGATAGTTGTGGCTTAGATAATGATAGATGGAACGTAAACAGATTGGACCTTGAGAGTTTCGAGAAACCTCGTCGTCGACATTTTCCACGGTTTGTTCTTGAGTTCCACGGCCGTGGTTCTTCAAGATCCAGCCGTGGTTTCCTCTGTCGTACGTCTTTTGCTTTTTCTTTGATTCAAAGTTAGAGATATGTTTTAACCTAGCTCTGGCTTGCCTTTTCTAGGTAGTAGTGAAACTCAACATCCTCTATTTCGGTTTTGAGTGTCACAACCTTAACCGTTTTGGCTTATCTTTGATTTCCTTGGGTTTGGGTATGGGTATTTGAGAGTAATTCTTATCCTTTGATCCTTTCTATACTGCAGCCTCAACAATCTTTATAGAGAGAGCCTTTGGGTGAGACATATAGGGTTTTGGAACTTTATCGTACATAACCTTACATTAGATATACCTTTGCAATCCCGACTCTGTCCTTTTATCCGTAGAATATCTTGAATCAATTGCCACAATTGGATGCCTAGATCTTTAGAATTGCTGTTTTCCCAATATATTTGCAAAGCTTTTACATTTACTTGCTTGACAATTTGTGAACTGATTTGGTCCCCCCAAATCCCTGAGTTCGATACTTTGGAATTCTTGCTTTACTACGCCAATCCGTACACTGCGGGTTTGCTTTTGCTTAATTTCAGTTTTATAAATTTTAAGACTTTGACGCAAACACTTTCGAGCGAACAAGTTTTTGGCGCCGTTGCCGGGGATTTGGTTTAGGCCAAATTCGGATCTCAGTTGTCGAGCTTGGGAGCTTTGCTCTTTTTATTTGATTTTTCTTTTTGAGTGATTTTGTAGAATTTTAGGTGTATGCGAAGGTCTAGATCCGCGAAAGACCTTGTTCCTTTTGAACCCGAACTTGAGAAGACTTTGAGGCAAAAGTTAAGGGAGAAAAGGATGGATGAACATAACGAGAGGAACAACCAACAAGAGTTGGAGGATACTAGAGCTCAATTGAATACAAGTGAAATACTACGTCTTGAGGAGCAAGCTGTTGCTCGGGCTGATCGAGAGAGAAATCAAGCTCAAATTGAGGAGCTTAGGGCGATGATTCTACAAATGCAATTAGATAAAGGCGCCGGAAGTAAGAAAGCTAATTCAAATAGATCCATTAGAGCTGAATCATCCGACGATGATGACATGCCGGACCTAGAGGATATTGCACCAATAATCCATCCAGTTCATGACAATCCTAGACCACATGCTGATCCTCGCATTCCCGCTAGAGATGTGTGAGCCGCTGATGGCGGGGATGAATCACTAACCCTTGGGCAATGGATGGATCCAATTCGGCAACCACGCCGTTTAGGTGTAAATTTCGGAGGTGAAGACGTCCAGGATTTCAGGTTTAGCCTGCAAGTTATTACCATAGTTCGCCAAAGTCAATTTGGTGGAACGGATGCTGAATCTCCACACCAACACTTATAGAATTTCGAGATTCTTATGGAGACAATGAAGCCGAGGAGAGTTGTCAACAACAATTACAAGATAAAACCGTTCTTCTTCTCTTTGTAGGACAAGGCTTTGTCTTGGTACCAAGCTCTTCCGGCTGAAAGACTTAACACATGGGAGGATTTGACTTCGGAATTCCTCACCAAGTTCTTGCCGCCATCCAAGACGGCGGAGTTAAGAGGTAAGATTAATGCTTTTTTACATGAAACCTAACGAAAGCTTGTTTAAATCTTGGGAAAGGTTTCAAGATCTTCTATTGGATTGCCCGCATCATGGCATTTCAAAGTTGGAATTATTGGAGATCTACTACAAGGGGTTGGATGTGGAAACGCAATTCAAGCTTCAATCCCTTTCTTGTGGAACTTTCATGGACATGAGAGAGGATGACGCTTGGGACTTCATTGAGAAGCAAGCCCAAGTGATTGAGAGGTATTCCCATAGGAAAGTCGATGATGGGAATCGGAATTCGGGAGATCCAGGAGCAAAGTTAACTCATACTGCACAAACTCAAATATTTTCCCTCAACAATGAGATCAAGGAGTTGAAGGAAGTCATAAAAACTAGCCTTAAAAGAACGAAGGAGCAAGATGCTGGCTACCTAGCAAGGGACAATAACCAAGGCAATAGGAACAACTACCGGAACAATAACTGGAATAACAACAACAGGAACTCCAACAACAACAACAATTGGAGATCCAACCAACAAAACCCCGGTAATCCTTATTCACATGCTGAAAATGCACTAACACCTCCATCTTCTTCTACTCCTTTGAAAAGTCAGGGTCAAAATTCAAATAATTCGAGTAAACCGGAGAAGGATAAGCATGATGCTATGCTGGAGACAATATTGGGAAAGCTCAGGGATTAGAGAATCATATCACTTCGGTTGATAAAGCACAAAAAGCTTTAGAAAACCAAGTTTTCAGCAAGGCTAGAGAAGTTCATAGAGACCAAGGAAAACTTCCCGAAAAAACGGAGGACAATCCGAAAGGAAGGTTGATGGCTATTATAACTAGAAGTGGTGTAACAACCACCGATCCGTAGCCAAAGTTCGTCGAAGTCCCGCTGAGAAAGAGAAAGATAAGGAGAAGGAGAAGGAAGATGTTTATGTTCCTCCTCCAGCAACCTCCTCTACCGTTCCTGCAATCTAGAGCAAGAGTGCATCTAGACAAGCAATTCGGTAAGTTTATTGATCTAATGAGCAAACTGCATATTAAAATACCTTTCATTGATGCAATTGTAGGTATGCCCGCTTACGGGAAGTTTTTAAAGGAAATCCTCTCTAACAAGAGGAAGCTGGAAAACTTTGGAGAATTCAAGATGTGTTCGGAATCTTCGGAGCTCATCAAAACAATGACGGAGAAGATGCCCCCAAAGCTGAGAGATCCCGGGTCATTTTATATTCCAATAGGAGTTGGAGAAATCACATACGATGCTCTTTGTGATTTAGGAGCAAACGTAAGCATTATCCCGCTTGCTTTGTGTAGGAAGGTCGGTTTAGGTGAACCTAAACCGGTAAAGATGACGTTGTATATGGCAGATCGGTCCATAACTCGACCCGTAGAAATCATTGAAGACGTCCCGGTCAAGCTCGGTAAGTTCTATAATCCTATAGATTTTGTTGTGCTTGACATTCCTGCAGATTGTCCAGTCCCGATCATACTCGGGAGACCTTTTCTTGCAACTTCCGGCTGTATGGTAGATTGTATGAATGCTAGGCTAGCCTTTGATATAGGAGAAGAGAAGGTTGAATTTGTTCTCTCAACTTTGGCAAAAGAACCTGCGCTTGGAGAGGATATGTTCAACTTCTATGACGAAGAAGTATCTAGGGAGGAAGTAAGCTCGATCTTGTTTAAAGATCCATTGCAAAAGTTCATAACCACGAGACTCATGGAAAGAGGAGAATAAGAGGATTGCAATGTTGTGGTTGATGCTTTGGAGGAGCTAGGAGAAGTACAAACTGAAGAATTCGAAAAATTGTACGATAGCTCCGAAGACGTTAGAAACCACGGTCAATCGCTCTTTTCCACGGGAGTGGTTTTACCTATTCCAGCCGTGGAAATTTATGTCAAGAGCAAAGATTAATTCAAACCACATTCCACGGCCGTGGAAGTAATAGTGACACCGTGGTTTTGGAAAATGCTGACGACAACTCCGTTCTTTCTACAAACACTCATGATTCTTCCTCCAACACTTTCACACCCTTGGAGACTTCGAAGGAGACATCAACCAACACTCAAGACACTTCAAAGGTATCAACAACCTTGGAATTGAAGCCACTTCCCACACATCTTAGGTATGCATTTCTTGGAACTAAATCTACATTTCCCGTTATTGTTAGTTCCGATTTGAGTGAAGATGAACATGAGAAACTTATGACTGTTTTGAGGAAACATAGGAAAGATCTAGGCTATGCCATAGAGGATCTTGTAGGAATTAAACCATCTTTATGTATGCACAAGATTCTAATGGAAGAGGATTATAAGCCTTCACGCCAACCTCAAAGACGGTTAAATCCGATCATGAAAGAGGTTGTGAAGAAGGAAATCCTTAAGTTACTTGACGCAGGTATCATCTATCCTATCTCCGATAGCAAGTGGGTGAGCCCCGTTTAAGTTATCCCAAAGAAGGGAGGAATGACCGTTGTCAACAACAAGAACAACGAACTCAATCCAACAAGAACGGTAACAGGATGGAGGATGTGCATCGATTACCGTAAGTTGAACAATGCAACGAGGAAGGACCACTTCCCGCTACCATTCATAGATCAAATGCTTGAGAGGTTAGCACAACATTCCTATTTTTGTTACCTTGATGGTTATAGTGGTTTCTTTCAAATCCCGATTCACCCGGATGATCAAGAGAAGACCACATTCACATGCCCATGGGGTACGTTTGCTTATAGGAGGATGCCATTCGGACTTTGCAACGCTCCAACCACCTTCCAAACGTGCATGATGGCCATCTTCTCGGAATATATTGAGGAAATCATGGAGGTTTTTATGGACAATTTTTTAGTTTATGGTTCCTCATTTGACAATTGTCTTGCTAACCTTTCTCTTGTTTTGCAAAGATGTGAAGATACTAACCTTGTTCTAAATTGGGAGAAGTGTCAGTTGATGGTTAGAGAAGGCATTGTGTTAGGACATTTGATCTCCAATAGAGGGATCGAAGTTTACAAGGCTAAGATAAAGACGATAGAGAAGCTTCCTCCTCCATCTTCGGTGAAGGGGATAAGAAGTTTCCTAGAACACGCAGGATTTTATAGGAGATTTATCAAAGACTTTTCGAAAATTTCTAAACCGCTAACTAATCTATTGATGAAGGATGCTGTTTTTGAATTTTCGCAGGAATGTTTAGGTGCCTTCTATAAGATTCGAGAAGCCCTCATCTCAGCCCCAATAATCCAACCTCCGGACTGAAATCTTCTATTCGAGGTTTTGTTTGATGCAAGTGACGTAGCTGTTGGAGCAGTGCTTGGACAAAAGAAAGAAGGCCGAACCCACGCCATCTACTATACTAGCAAGACACTAGATGAAGCGCAGCTCAACTACGCCACGACAGAGAACGAATTTCTTGCCGTTGTATATGCTTTTGAAAAAGTTTCGTTCTTATCTTGTAGGAGCGAAGGTGATTGTATACACGGACCATTCAGCAATACGGTATTTGCTCGCCAAGAAGGATGCAAAGCAAAGGCTGATTAGATGGATTCTTATTCTTCTTCTTCTTCTTCAAGAATTCGATCTAGAGATTCGCGACAAGAAAGGCTCCGAAAATTCTGTTGCGGATCACTTAAGTCGTCTACCACACACCGAAGGCGACAACCTACCCATCGATGACTCCTTCCGGGACGAACACTTACACATAATGGAAGAGTGTATCGATACGATCTCTAGAGGTAACGAACCTTGGTTTGCTGATTTTGTAAATTACTTGGTTTGTCAGGAAATACCTCCCGGATTATCCTACACACCAAGAAAGAAGTTCTTTAGGGATGTCCGCCAATACTATTGGAATGAACCTCTACCTTCAAGAGAGGTCCCGACGGCATCATTAGAAGATGTGTGACGGAAGACAAAATGCAAAGTGTCATTCGTCATTTCCATTCACTTTCTTGTGGAGGACACGCTAGTTCGCATAAAACTAGCGCTAAGGTATTGCAATCCGGATTCTTTTGGCCTACTTTATTTAAGGATGTGCAAACCTTTGTTGCTTGCTGCGATGCTTGTCAAAGAACAGGAAATATCTCTAGGAGGAATGAGATGCCTTTCAACAACATTCAAGAGGTGGAGATCTTTGACGCTTGTGGAGTCAACTTCATGGGACCATTCTCATCATCTTGTGGAAACCAATACATACTTCTAGCTGTAGATTATGTTTCCAAATAGGTTGAAGCTATTGCCTCTCCAACTAACGATGCTATGGTGGTTGTCAAGTTCTTTAATAGAACTATTTTCCCCAGGTTTGGGACACCACGAACCATCATTAGTGACGGAGGTTCACACTTCATAGCCCGATGATTCGAAGCTCTACTAGCTAAGTATGGGGTGACTCACAAGATCGCCACACCCTATCATCTGCAAACAAGTGGACAAGTGGAGATTTAAAATAGAGAGATTAAAGGAATCCTTGAGAAGACGGTGTTAAAAACAAGGAAGGATTGGTCATTGAAGCTAGATGACGCATTGTGGGCGTAAAGGACAGTATACAAGACTCCCATCGGCACAACACCTTACAACCTTGTGTATGGGAAGTCTTGCCATCTCCCAGTAGAGTTGGAACATAAGGCGTATTGGGCTGTAAAGTGGTTGAACTTCAAGATGAAGGAAGCGGCTTTAATGCCTATGAGAACGCCAAGATTAACAAAGAAAGGGTGAAACGTTGGATGATAAGCATATCATTCCAAAGGATCTCAAAGAAGGAGACCTTGTTCTCCTCTTTAATTCTAGACTTCGGCTCTTTCCAGGTAAGCTTGAGTCTCGTTGGACAGGACCTTATGTGATTAAACGTGTTTTTCCCCATGGTGTAGTTGAAGTATGGGGTGAGAAGTGCAAAAGTTTCAAGGTGAACGGTCAACGACTCAAGAAGTACTCACCGGAGCTCCAAGCTGAGGACATCGCTCCGATTGTCCTCACTTAAACAAAGGAACGGTCTAGCTACGGACCCAAAATAAAGCGCTTCTTAGATGTTTTTGTTTGTTTTTCTTCAATATGTTCCGGTATGTTTGTGTCTTTGAATGCCAAGAATAAGGAATAAGCAAAAGAAGAGAGGAAAAGCCGAAAAAATGACGAAACTTGGATTCTCGCCAAGGATGCAAAACCATGGTCATGGTTTGCTTAATTAGGCCGTGGAAAACAAGGTCGTAGCTAAAGAAAATAAAAACGCCAAAATTCCACGGGTTTGTACAAAACCACGGCCGTGGAACACCCCGACTGGCCGTGGTTTTCAAAATTTTTACGGCCACTATAAAACCCCTCCTTCACAAAATCTCAAACCTCTTCCCCTTCCACGCCCCAAACCACGCCGAACCACCCTCACCCTCGTGATTCTTCATCCGGTGACCGATTCGAACGATTCTTCAACCTAAAGTAAAGCAAATCGGATCCTCTATAAGATCCCAACAACAAATTGAGCAAACAATCAACAATCGGAAAGGAATTTGGATTTTCCCAAATCCAAACACTAGGTTTTCTCTCTATCTCTTCTTGGTTGAATTTGTTCGTTTTTCTTGCAAATTTCAAGGATAACTGGACAAAATTGAACTTAGAAATAGTTTAGGGCTGTTGTTGCTGAGTTTGCTGTGAATTTGCTGAATTTTTGTGTGAAATTGACGAATTCCACGGGTACCGTACAGTTCCACGGCCGTGGTTTCTGAAGAACAAGCCGTGGTTTTTGCTGATTTGTGAGAAAATATTCGGAACTAGGAAATCCAACAGAACCAAGAAGTCAAAGGGTGATGGGTCTTCTTCCCAACCCCCTCCTGTAGAACCACCAGTCCCTAGAGTCCCCACTATCAATAGCGATTACCTTAGAGCCATGGAAAAGATTTCCAAGCGGAATGTGATAGCTCCTACGTTCATTGTCATGGATGATCTTCAAGAGTTGAATGTGGTTGATGATTTGACTTGGTTACTGGATAGGGTTGGCTTGATTGTATTCTCCTCCATTATAGGAGGATGCATATGAGGAGATCACAAGGGAGTTTATTACTTCCTTTGAGCATGATGCCATTAACCGAACGGTTTCATTTAGATTGATGGAGCGCAACTACATTTTTTCTATTGTGCAGTTTGGGACGATGTTTGGGTTCCATGAGACGTTCAATGGAACATTTCCTAGAGGAGTTAAGGCTAAGGAGTTTTGGAAAGAGATAGCTATGATAGTCGGGCATGAGGATCGTTAGCAACCGGCCGATTCAAAGGCCAAGCTCATCTACCATCTAGCTAATAAGATAGCCCATAGGATCCTTTCAGAATGCCTATTCCCAAGGACCGAGACCCCTTAAAAGATCAAGGACGATGAGCTCTTCATCCTGTATTGCATGATTTCCGGTCACTCTCCGGATTGTGCAACCTTGCTCGCCTCCACCCTTAGTAA
Source organism: Fagopyrum homotropicum (assembly GCA_033239125.1). Taxonomy (NCBI): domain Eukaryota; kingdom Viridiplantae; phylum Streptophyta; class Magnoliopsida; order Caryophyllales; family Polygonaceae; genus Fagopyrum; species Fagopyrum homotropicum. The sequence continues at coordinate 89,675,583 of BSWB01000006.1, forward strand.
AGTGAAGAACAAATCAGCCGGAAATATAGGATATGGAGGCATGGTTACACATATTGCAAACCAGCTAGGAGTTGATTATTCTGCTTGTATGAGGGTAGCTGCTGTGAGACCTTTGGGTCTCAATGGTCTCTTGACTAGAGGACTTTTGTTTCCTCGCCACCGCGGTCCACCTATCACAGCCATTCCTTGAGAGGATAGAGGTGGTAGAGGCATTCCATGGCTCCCGGAGTACTCTCTTAGGCTTAGCTGAGAGAACTGGAAGGAGACCTTTGTTCCTATGCATGCTAACAGGTTAGGAGCTCCTCCTTATGTTCCCGATGAGTTTCCAGTTGTAGTTGATGAGGATGAGGAGATGGGAGGAGGTGACTATCCGGATGCCGGAGGGGATGAGCAGGACTTTGGATCATTCCCGGAGTAGTCAGTGGACATCCCGGAGCCAACTAGGAGGTCCACTTACCAGCCGAGGCCTTCCGCTTCTTCCTCTTCCCGCTGAGCTAGTGTTAGTGAGCGCCCCACATGGATAGAGAGTGCACCGGATTGGTACGGCCAACAACCGGCTTGGATGGGAGCTCTGCCACCTTGGACTCAACAGCCTCCTACATGGTACCAGCAGCCGCCAACATGGGCACAACAACCTCCTTCTTGGTATGACCAGCATCCGGCGTGAGCAGGTGATCTTTCTAGGATGGTGGACGACTTAGAGAGCCGCCAGGGGGAGCATGAAGTAGAGAGGCAAGAGAATGCAAGGATCATCTATGACGTCTATCGCCAGCAGTTTGGGCAACCTTTCAGCTCCGACTTCTTTCCATACCCACAACCACCTCATCCACAGTGATTGATGATGGATGTTTAGAGCCACTCCACCAACTTAGTGAGTTTTCTTTGTTTCTTTTTCTTTTCTTTATTTTTCCTAAACATTGAGGACAATTTGATAGTTAAGTATGGGGTGAGGTGTGACTCTCGTTTGTAATAACTCGATACACTTGCTTCGTTTTATTTCCATGAACACTTGCATCTTTCCTTTTATTGTCACACGTTTATTTATAGCATTGCATTAAAAAGCTTTGAAAAACCCATAAAAATTTTGAAATTTTTTAAAAATTATTGTGCTTCTAAGATTGGAGATAAATTCTATGATGAATCTACTTGTAGAATGAATTTTTGATGATTTGTATGCTTGAATTGAATTATGAATTGTGAAGAAATTGAGTATGTTGTTTAACCTTTCTTGCAAGCTTCATAATGCGAGAGTTTTATCTAAATCATATTGAGGAATAGAGATTGAAATCACAATATAAGTTCTTGCACTTCTTTATGAGATGATTAAGGCACTTCGATTTTTCTTGCTTCTTTCCTTAATCACTTAGCCCCTCAATGAAAATAATTGCCTCCTTTACCTATTCGGAAATTAGGAAGAGTTGATTTTGGCATGTTTGATGTGGGAGGGCCATGAAAGAAATTTTGTGAATTCAAAGTGTAGAAAAATAGGTTTGGGGAAGTCAATCATGATGATGAGTAACTCGGCACCATTCACATAGCCGGGTGTTTGTGTCTTGCCAAAGTCGGATTGAGCGATATTCCTAACAAATTATGGTATGTGCATCAAGGGGTTGAGGCATCTCGAAATTGAGAAACGCCAATCTCCTAGGCTTCCGTTTTTGTGCACCGCTGTCCATATTTCTAAAAAGTAAAGTCAAAAAATTTTGTGCTAAAATAAAGAGCAAAGCTCTAATTGGTGGCTGGATCAAATTGTAGAAAACGTTTGTGTTGTTCCTTCTTCCCGGAATTATACACCACATTCTCTTATAAGTTTCCCACCTATTCATGTTCTTGACTTTACTTGAAAAGTCCTTGAGATCATGAGAATGATGTTTGACTTGGTGATCTAAATTGAAGTTTTACATGTTTGATTTTGACAATGCTTGAAGGTTATGATGTTTGTCTTGTAGTTTATGCAATTTAGGATATTTCCTTTGCTTTACATACTTTGATTTATGTATATTGATGTTTTCAAGGAAGCATGAAGCAAGATTTGAGAATGATCTATAGATTAGAAGCACAATACCAAAAAGATTGTTTTTATCTTGTTTTGCATTCATATTTCATCCTACCTTGTATTCTAAGCTTTTGAAAACCTTGCTTGGGGACAAGCAAGCGACAAGTGAGACCATCTGATAGCATGAAATATGACCATATTTTAGGCACTTGTGTTGATTGTTTTTCCCTTTTAGTTGTGTACATGGATGAGAGTTTGAAGCTTTTATGAGCACATTCACCTATTTTATCGATATAGAGATCTACACAAACATTGTTGTGTTTTTAGGTTAATAAAGGCTTGGATTGGAGCATATATGAGAGAGTAGGAGTATTTGATCATGCTAGGCATCAAGAGGATGCATTGGAGAAGCTAAGGAAGGAGCATGATTAGAGAACTTTACAAAACCAAGGCTTTTACAAAGGAATTTGAAAAATAACGGCCAAACCAAGAGAACCACGACCGTGGTTTTAGCATTGAGGGCATGAAAAGTCATGTCGAGAGCAACAGAAAGATTCCACGACCAGAACCACGACCGTGGAAGTTTACACTAGACCGGGATTTTTATAACGGTTGCCACGTGTTATATTTGCCACGTGAGCGACGGTTATCGGGCTTTTTCGTAACCCTACTTTTCCCTATAAAAAGGCTGAAGAAAGGAGAAATTGGGGGGACTCACATTGAGGCTGCATACACTACATTTCATTTGGAGATTGATTGAGGAAGATCCTGAGAAGGACGCATTTCAAGATTGCGTACTTAGGAAGATCTTAGGGTTTACATTCGAAGGCGGATTGACATCCCGTTCTTCATTGTTCCTAGAGATCGTTGTGAGGATTTCTGTTCCCTATTCTGCTTTCATTGAACACATATACTTGTTGTTTGTTTTCGAGATTGATTATTTGGTTATTATTGAGTTTTCGAGATTTTACCCTTTTTCTCTTTTAAACTTGATTTTTGATTTAATGATGATAGTTATTGGCTAAAACCCTTTAGCAATTCTAAGATGAAGGTTTGATAGTTGTGGCTTAGATAATGATAGATTGAACATAAACAGATTGGACCATGAGAGTTGCGAGAAACCTCGTCGTCGACATTTTCCACGGCCTGTTCTTGAGTTCCACGGCCGTGGTTCTTCAAGATCCAGCCGTGGTTTCCTCTGTCGTACGTCTTTTTACTTTTGCTTTGATCCAAAGTTAGAGATATGCTTTAACCTAGCCCTGACTTGCCTTTTCTAGGTCGTAGTGAGACTCAACATCCTCTATTTCAGTTTTGAGTGTCACACCCTTAACCGTTTTGGCTTTTCTTTGATTTCCTTGGGTTTGGGCATGGGTATTTGAGTGTAATTCTTATCCTTTGATCCTTTCTATACTGTAGCCTCAACAACCTTTATAGAGAGAGCTTTTGGGTGAGACATATAGGATTTTGGAACTTCATCGTACATAACCTTACATTAGATATACCTTTACAATCCCCACTCTGTCCTTTTATCCTTAGAATATCTTGAATCAATTGCCACAATTGGATGCCTAGATCTTTAGAAATGTTCTTTTCCTAATATATTTGCAAAGCTTTTACATTTACTTGCTTGACAATTTGTGAACTGATTTTGTTCCCCCCAAATACTTGAGTTCGATACTTAGGAATTCTTGCTTTACTATGCCGATCCGTACACTGCGGGTTCGCTTTTGCTTTATTTCAGTTTTATAAATTGCAAGACTTTGACGCACACACTTTCGAGCGAACACCATCCTTGATAACATCTATACCTACATTACATGGACCATTCACTAACCTAGGAGCCGAAGGAACTCAAGGAAAGGTTGCTAACAAGTAGCATCCATGAGAGGAATCGATGGAATGGAAGATTGCATGGTAGAGAGGAAAAACGACCGATTTCCCATAAAGATCGACCGATTTTCCTGTAGGAAAACTCGATAGATTTTTGAATCCGATTTCCTTCACTGGAACGAGTTGCAAAAGATCCGGCCATGATCTTCTATCTTTTGGCAGTTATATCTTGTTATAATTCCTTAAATCTCTTAGACCATCTTAAAAGATTATTTAGATTCTATTTATTTAAATTTTATATTTTATATCTTTTAAAGATATATTTTCTAAATTATCTTTTTAAGGATATATTTTATAGATCATATCTTTTAAATTTTATAGTTTTATATATTTGAAAGATATCTTTGCAAGATTATCTTTAAATATATTTTCCTAGTTTTAGTAGGATTAGTCTCCCTTATAAATAGCCTTAATGGGGGAGATTGTTTAGTAGAGTAGATTAGATTTGATATATTTCTACAAATTTGTGTGAACTTACGGCTTCACTTACGGAGTTCGTATTTTATTCATTGCTATTCAATCAAAAGAGAGTTTTGGTTGAATTGTTGTGACTTTCTTGCTAGATTGTGCTTGCGTGTGTTAATCTTGTTGAAGGTTGGTGCTCCTGGTCAATCCTAGTCCCTCCTTGTGCTTGTCTTAATTAGAAGACTTGTTTAAGGTTAAAGAAGTGCGGGTTAAGGTAATCTTATCGTTTAAGGGTTTTGACACATCATTGGTCAAGGTTCTTTTACGGAACTATCTTGGTTCATATCTTCCTATATCTTTCATTTATCATTCCATATTCATCTTCTTTTCTTTCCCTATCATTCAATAATCCGTGTTCTGAGTTTATCAAAAAAATCGACTTGTTCATCAGATAAATCGACCGATTTATTCCCTAGAACAACCCGATTTTTATCCCAGTTAAGGACTTTCAATCTAGATCGGGAACTGTGGCTTATCCCCGCATCACGTTGACATCTATTTAAAGGCTTTGAAATCCTTTCAAGACTTTGAAGAGCTATTCTGGATTCTCCTCACAGAACTTCTTCGTCCATCTAGATTGAGTCGTTCCTTTGCTTTTGTCCCATATTTTAGCCTCTAGTGTTCGTTTCCTTTCTACAATTTCTCACACAAGACTGTATGAGTGAGAGAAATTGGCGTACCTTTAACCACTATATCAAGGGTGAGGGTTCCCTTATCCCGTTTGGCTGAGAGGTTGATGTAGAACAACCTTGAAAGTGTTGTGAAACCAATTTCACCCGGGTTGAGTACCTTCCAGATTGAGCAATTTCAGAGCATAGAGACACATGGAAATTGAAGCATCTCCAGGAGTTCTATATCGACCGAATCGCACATGCATATTGGGCGATTGTGGAATCCGTCCAACCAGGTTCCTATAGCTTTGATGTTCTTGAACCAGGTTGTTGGCAGCCTAGTGTGTGGTGTGATTTCGACATCCTTTGGAAAGTTTGTCTCTTATGATGCAAAGGATATATGGGTTATGTTTGTTGTGTCAGTCGAAGCAAGACAGTTCAATGATTTCTTTGGAGCCATGAATGAGTTTGTGAGAGCAACCGAGAGATTTTTGGAAGATGAAGTGCAAAGCACGGTGTTCTGTAAAGACGTTGAAGGAAAAGCGATAAAGTTGGAAGGGATGATTGTATTTAAAGGGGACTGTCAAATCAATTTATGGCTCATCAAGATCTTGAAAGAATCAAAGTCTTGAAAACCGAAAGTGATTTGCATGCTATCCTAATAAATCACAACCAACTTTCAAAAAGATTTGAATTTTGAAAACGAAATCGTGGTGAAAATTTTGAAATCATTTTTAAAAATTCTTCTTTAAAATGATTTAATGATCAATCATCTATGAAGAACCGATAGGTGATATAAATAAGATAGATAATACTCTAGAGGGGGGGGGTTGAATAGAGTATGAGAACTTTTCGCAAACCAAATCTCAAGGCCTTGAAACTCCTTTCAAGGGCCTTGATGTCAATCTGTGCTAGTAGTGAAACTTTAATTTCAAGGACTTGGAAACTCTGTTTCAAGGGCCTTGACTTCTTGCTCCTGTAAAACAAAGTTAGTCACAATAAAGTATATATGGTGTAGAATTGAAAAGATTGACACGAGGATATGTTTACGAAGTTCTGCTCTAAATAGCCTACTCTCCGTCCCAAGGTATATCCGTAGGATCTAACTATTTATTATCAGCTTCAAAGAGTCCTAGATACAAACTAGAAGAAATCCCCTTCTTCTCTCACTTGTAGTCAATGCTACGATCTAGCTTCAACTCTTAACCTAGCTATAATAGCCTAGTTACTTCGCAGAGTAACACACTCTAGCATAACACTTTTTAGATCTACCAATGGAGCTCTTGTGTTTTCTCTCTCTCTAAGGGGATAAAACTTTTACGTGAATGTGAGAAAGAAAAACAACGAATGAAGATGATTAGGTTGCTTGAGGATGCAAAGATGTTTTCCGATGTTAGCTTGTATCTTTCTTCTTCGACCATCATCTTCATTTATATCTTTTATGGAAAGATTTTCTAGCCGTTGTAGAGATGACCGTTTGAAGATCAACCTTCTTTTCCATGAAGATCGTAAGGTAGACGTTGCAAGTCTTCAGCCCCTACGAACACGTTGAGTCTTTTACTCCTTGATCTTCTCGTCTTCTGTTGGATAAGAGATAGAAGATATTTTTGCCATTTTGTTGTTTAGAAAATCTTCTCGAAAAGATTCTCTATCCTTCGGTTCAGATCTTCCTTCGGTTGACAAAGTCTTTGGTTGATGAGATCTTCTTGTTACAGAATCTTTAACGAAGATCTTCAATTTATTTGAATCCTTGTTCCGTGCGCCTTAGCTTCCAAGGCCCTTGATCTCGTCCTTTTGAACTTGTTCTTGAATCCAACTTCAAGGCCCTTGACATGTAGATATACATCCTGCACTGAATTCAAAACAACCAAACATCTAGAAATATAATCAAGTACATTGTTAGATATCCAACTGCTATATTTGTGTGAAGTCTTCCATCATCAACACCTGTAAACCATTTCAATCAAGGTGGAGTTTTCAATCTCCCCCTTGATGGAAGACAGCACAAATTCTCGTACCTGCATTTGTTAGTTTAGCAATGCATATAACAATCTCAGAACTAAAAATGCAGAATGCAGTATATCGAAATGTCGGATCATATTTCTCCCCCTTTTGTCTTTCAACAAGGGAGAAAAAGTAGGAAGTCTTAAAAATCAATTACAGACCCAAAAACCAAAAGTATTTCCAAACCAAAAAATATTTTTCAAAAAACTCATGAAATGCCGAGAGTCTTCAGTCTTCCTTGTACCATTTGGAGGAACTTCCTTTTCCATAATAGTCTCGTAGACACATATCTCTCCATCAATCCTTTGCATCAGCAAGATCACATTCTTTAAGAGATAGGTCAGTTCCTCTTTGTGTAGACTCCTTTGCATACTTCTTGACGACCCCAAATTCTTCGATTGTCAAGATATCTGGATCTTCTAGCATTGGCTGTCGGATGGGTTTATCTTTGACAACTTTATAACACTGATCCATAACCTTCTCAGCATCCTTATGGGTTTCATGTCCATCCTCCTCTGATATTGGTTTGATACTACTTGCAGCTGTTAAAGTCATAACACTCACATGAAATAACTAGTTAATCTTCTGATTCAGAATTCCCAGCAGATCTTGAGCTTTATCCATCTGATCAGTCATTGACACTCTAAACTCTATAAAGTCAAAAGTTAATGATTTCAACGATTCTTCCACAAAATTCAGTCGCTGCTGTGTAGTAAAATTCCATTCAGGCTGCTCCATTAACACCCACACAATACTAAATCCCACTTTAGTCTTTTTGATTCCTATTGTCTCAAAGAAAGTTTCATCTAATCCATCATTGTAAAGATTCAACACCTCACCAGAATAATCTACTGAAAAATGTGTGAATATTATGGGAAGCAAATTCCCATAAGGTAGGTGACTGGTGCTTGGAGAATTAATCACATTCACCAGAGTTAAACAGGTAATGGTTGGAGGTGATAAGGCATTAGGAAGGAGAATTTGTTCTTTTGCTAGCCTTAAAGTTCTAGCAGGGTTTGAGTCTTCTGAAGTATCATACAAAGGAATCCCAAAAGATCTGCTATAATTTCAGAAGTGAGGGTGATTTTCTTACCTTTGATAACTGGGTTTAAAATCCATTCCCCTCTCTCACGCCTTGCCGTCAAGTTGGCATAGAACAGTCTTGTCAGGCGAGGATATGACGATTCCCCTGGATTCAGCATAATCCATATAGAGCTCGCTTGGAGCGCTTCAAGCCCTGGCATAGACGAGCAAGTAAACAGTTCGTTGTGTACTCCTTCACACATGCACTGAAAGCGGTCATCATACTCCTTGACCCACTTTTTAGCTGTTGTTGGGTTGATGAACCAACTTGATGGTAACCCTGTTCTAGCAAAAATATCTGCATCACTAGAGATTCCAAATGAACTCGAACTAGACCCCGAGTCAGAACTTGAATTAGAGTCTGACGACACTTGAACGAGCCTTTGTCATTTTGGAGCTGAGGATGTTGCTTCGTTGACTGAAGATCTCTTGGGAGCCATTGGGGAATTTTGAAAAAAACGATGAAGAGGGTTTTGGAAATTTGGAAGAGTAAAGCACCGTTCTTTCGAAAGCAAAGGGAAGCGGAAGAAAGAAAGAGGGAAGATAAGAGGTATTTAAGGAAAGAAGTCTAATCAACGTAAGATCAAAAGATTTTAAAGATCTTGAGTAATAAAAATTCCTTCCATAAATTTAGGTAACCACTTTTCAAAATTCTTTCAATTTGAAAACAAAACTTTTGAAATCCCTTTTAAAGAATAAAAATTAGATAATTCAATATCTAAAAGATATGAATTTCTAATTGATCCGTTTTATTTATGTACCCTTTGAAATATGTTTCAAGGCCCCTTGAACTTTTTTTCAAGGCCCTTGAAAACATCAATTGGGCTGCATGCGTAGGATGATTAAAACTCGTTTACTCCCCCTACGTTAATGCTTCCTTGTTCAACATACCAAGCTCCAATCTAATAAAATTAAATTGTTTCTCAGGAAGAGGCTTGATAAAGATATCTGCAAGCTGCAAGTTAGTTGAGATAAAAGAAATCGAAACATCACCTTTCTCAACAAGATCACGTATGAAGTGATGCCTTACATCAATATGCTTAGTCCTTGAATGCTGCACAAGATTTTTGGTTATAGAAATAGCACTAGTATTATCACATTTTATAGGAATACCTCTCAAGTCAAAACCAAGGTCACGAAGTTGTTGAGCAATCCAAAGAATTTGAGCACAAGAAGCTCTTGTAGTTATGTATTCAGCTTCGGTTGTGGATAGGGCAACATAATTTTGCTTCTTGGAGTGCCAACTAATTAGGGATGACCCTAAGAATTGACAACATCCAGAGGTACTTTTTCTATCAACCTTATAACTTGCAAAGTCTGCATCTGAATATCCAACAAGATGAAACGAACTTTGACGTGGGTACCATAACCCTAGATCCTTAGTGCCATTGAGATACCGAAAAATTCTTTTCACAGCTATCAAGTGTGACTCTTTAGGATCAGCTCGAAATCTTGCACACATGCACACGCTAAACATAATGTCAAGACGACTAGTAGTTAGATATAACAATGAACCGATCATACCTCGATACTCCTTTTGTACTGCACTTTTTCCGTTATGTGCAGGGAATCTTGCACATAACTTTAGATTGATCCATTTTGTACTTTTTAAGCAAGTCTTTAGTATACTTGCTTTGATTGATCAATCAAAGCAAGTATACTAAAGACTTGCTTAAAAAGTACAAAATGGATCAATCATTAAGCTTCATGCTGCAAGATTCCCTGCACATAATATCTGAAAATTCCTTGCAAAGGGAATCATTAGTAGCACCGAATAATATATCATCAACATAAATTTGTACTATTAAAATGTCGTTGCTTCTAATTTTGATAAACAATGTTTTATCAATCAAACCTCTTTTGAAATTGTTTTCAAGAAGATATTTAGACAATCTTTCATACCAATCTTGAGGAGCTTTCTTAAGACCGTAAAGAGCTTTATCTAATTTAAAAACATGATCTGGAAACTCATCATTTTCAAAACCGGGTGGTTGAGCAACGTAGACTTCTTCTTCTAAGAAGCCGTTTAGAAATGCACAGTTTACATCCATTTGAAAAAGTTTTATGCTCATGAAGGATGCAAATGCAAGTAACATACGTATGGCTTCTAACCTGGCAACAGGAGCAAAAGTCTCCTCATAATCAATACCTTCTTCTTGGTTATAGCCTTGTACTACAAGTCGTGTTTTGTTTCGTATGACTTTGCCACTTTTATCCAATTTGTTTTGAAAGACCCACTTCGTGCCAATAACTGATTGATGCTTTGGTCTTGAAGTAAGAGTCCATACCTTGTTCCTCTCAAATTCGTTTAATTCATTTTGCATGGAAATGATCCAGTCTAGTTCTTGAAGAGCTTGAGTGTAGTTCTTTGGCTCGACAAGTGATACAAAAGTGGAGAAGGCACAAAGATTATTTAATTTAGATCTAGTTTGAACTCCAACATTTGGTTCTGAGATCACATTCTCTTGTGGATGATACGAGGAGTGTTGAACTTTTCTTCTTTTGACAAATGATGTAGATCCAGAAGGTTGAGCTGAATATGTCTGACTCGATTCAGGTACCGTTTGTGCATTTCCTGTTGTTCTAATCTCAAGGCCTTGAAGTTGGGTTTCAAGTCCTTGAAGTGGAGTTCTGTTGTCACAGTTTCCAGTTTCAAGGTCCTGAAGGTATGTTTCAAGGTCTTGAGTATTTTCTTTAGTATCTTGAATCTTTTCTTGCATATTCTTGTCTTGACCTTTAGGATCTTCCTCTTCATTCGAAATGTGATCTTCTCTTTGATTCAGATTTAAATCTGCAAAACTCTCACTCAAAGTATCATCATTGCTTTCAACAAAAATAATATGAATGCTTTCCTCAACAACTTTGGTACGTTTGTTATATACTCGATAAGCTTTGCTAATTGAAGCATATCCAATGAATATAGCTTCAACACTACATGCATCAAATTTCCCGAGATTGTCTTTTCCATTGTTGTGAACAAAACAAGTACATCCAAAAGGTTTGAAGTATGAAATATTTGGTTTTCTTCCTTTAAAGAGTTCATAAGGAGTCTTTTTCAAAATAGGGTGAATTAAACATATATTTAAAATATAATTTGCGGTGTTTACTGCTTCAGCCCAAAAACTTTTTGGCAAATGATTTTCTAAAAGCATTGTCCTAGACATATCCTCAAGAGTGCGGTTCTTGCGTTCCACAACTCCATTTTGTTGAGGAGTTCTAGAAGCTGAAAAGTTATGAGAAATATCATATTTTGCACAAAACAGATCGAACTTTAGTTGATCAAATTCTCTACCATGATCGCTTCTTATAGAAACGATTGGTAGGTTTTTCAAACTTTGTAACTCCTTACACAATTTTGAAAACTCAAATAAAGCTTCAGATTTTTCTCGTAGAAAAGATATCCATGTAAAACGAGAGAAATCATCTACTATAACAAGGATGTATTGTTTTCCTCCGGGAGATTTGACACGCATAGGTCCACAAAGATCCATATATAAAAGTTCAATAGGTCGAGAATAACTTACAGCTTTCTTAGGTTTGAATGAACCTCTTGTTTGTTTACCTTGTGTACACGCTTTACATAGGTCATTAACCTTGAAGTTTAGGTTTGGCAAACCATGTAACAAATCTTTAGTAAGTAGCTTCTGCATGGTGTGCATGCCTATGTGGCCAAGTCTTCTATGTCAAAGCCTTGGATCATCACTCAAGGCTTTTAGACATTTTAGCTTAGTTCCTGCAACTTGGTTAGTACTCAAGGAATAAACATTATTGCACCTAGGAGCAGTAAGCAATACTTATCCCGTCTTTATGTCTTGAACTTCACATTTTTCTGAATCAAACATGACTTTATTGCCTTTATCACAAATTTTCGAAATACTTGGCAGATTATATTTCAAGCCATTAACTAAATAAACATCATCAATAAAGTTGGATGAATCATAACAAATTTTACCAATGCCAATTATGTCACACTTTCCTTTATCACCAAGAGTAATAGTTCCACATGATTGCTTCTTTAAATCTGAGAATAAAGAACTCTTTCCACTCATGTGTCTTGAGCAACCACTATCTAATATCCATTTGTGCTCCTTTACCTTGGTGATATCCTGCAAAACAACAAACATCAACCTTTCCGGGTCGACCAAATGACATATTTTGGTTCATATTCAGGTTCGATCATGTTTGGTGGTCTAGTACCTTTAGTAACCCAGATTTGTTTGACATGTTTCCTCAAACATAAAGTATAGGTGTTCCTGATGATATAAGGATCATTTCTTCTATAAGGACATGTAGATTTAACATGACCCTTTTTACAACAATAGAAGCAGGTAGGCATATGAATGCTTTCTTTGGCCGTAACAAAAGTGGTGATAGGTTTTCTAGGAAAGCTTCTGTGATACCCTATACAATTTTTGTTAAGTGAAGATTGTTGTTCACCCATCATTCTTTCCAGATTAGCTTTTGAACGAGTAAACTTAATGAGTGATGCCTTATGGTCTTGACACATGTTCGCTCCAAATGGTGTGTGCAAGCTTTAAATTTATATCCAAGAAATATGCTTAAAACAAGGATGCGAACCCGCAGTGTACGGATCAATTATAGTAAAAAGCAAGAATTTCGGGGTGTCGATCTCAGGGACTTAGGTAAAACTAAGCAAGTAATAATCACAAAAGCGATTAAAGCAATCAAAGATGATAATAAGGTCAAATAAGGGGAAAATGCAAATACAAGGGATTAAAGCATCTAGTTGTGGTTCCAACTCAAGATCTAAAGATAAATTAGACAAAAATGAGATTTTGCAAAGGGAAGGTGTTTTTAAAGTGTGAATAGATCACCGGGTAAGTCTCACTACTCACTATCCCAAACTAAAGCTCCTATCACCGGGTAAGTCTCAAGGTACTAAGGAAAGGAACTATAATCTCAAACCTACACACCACCCAAGGGAATAGAATCAACCTTTACCGGGTAAGTCTCAGGCTAACTCAAAGATGGGATGAAGGCACACTCAAACCCCAATAAAGGATAAACCTTTATTACCTACACTTATGATCATGGGTAAACAAACTAAGGAATCACCGGGTAAGTCTCATCCTAGGCTTGCATTGAACCAAGAAAGGTGTAATAAGAATAGGATTTGGCAACTTAGAACACTTAACTCTCAGTTTCGGATCAGAAAAGGTCACCTCGATCAGTCAAGTTCCACCCCGGCCGAGATGTTCATCGACTGAGCGAGGTGTTCTAAGGTTAAGGGTAAAGACTCGAGCTTTCAGGGTCCTACTGGGATTAAAATCATTCTATCATCGTCTTTCCCACAACTTTCAGCCAATCACCCTAATATCGCACAAGGAATTTAGCCACTCATCATCATGATAACAATAATAAAAAATATGAGAAGGGAATGAATATTTGAACACAAAAACCTTAAGAACAAGGCTTCAATAGCTGAATCAAATAATCACAAATCAACGTTCCTTGAATCACAAATCACACAAGACAATAAACCAAAAGGAATCTAAGAGAATCTTACAAACTCCTTCAAAAGCTATCTCAAAGCTATCAATCTTCCTTCCTTAAATCTTCAAAACTTCCTTTAAACTTCCAGAAATTCTTCCTAACTGCAGTGTATTCTCGGCTTCCAGCCTGCGGTGATGCTGAATTATGGAAAATCCAGACCTTTTTATAGGAGAATTATCTTCCAAAGATAATAATATATTAAAAAGATGATTTCCTATAAAATATATCCATATCTCTAAAATAGATCTCCCAAATATATGATCTTCCTTCCAGAAATCCAGCCCAAAAATATAAGATATATTCCTTCCAAAAATAAAAGATCTCAGCCAAAAGATATGATCTCGCCGGCGCCAGGGTGTTCGCCTCGGTCGGGACGCTCCTCAAGATCACCTCGGTCGAGATGATACTATAGTTGACCGAGGTGAATCTCAGCTGAATGTGAAATCTCTCAAATCTGGTCTAAAGTAAATCTTCTTCATTAATTCCTTGCTTCCTGAGTTCTTCTTTAAGCTCCAAAATGTAGCTCCTAGGACTCCTTTGCTCCTTAGCTCCATTTCGATCCAAAACGTGCCATTTTACCTACGATTACAACGAAACTTGGTGTAGACCTCGATTCCCGTAAAGGTGGATGAAACGACAATATAATCACATAATATACATTCATACATGCAGTTTATTGAAGATAAAACGTCTAAAAAAGTTCCAAAATATAGGCTATAATACATGCTATCAAAATACCTCATACTTGTCCCCAAGCAAGTTTTAAATCTTAAGTACAAGATAGAATGGATTATAAGTCATAAAGATCAATGAAAAGTTTTTCAAAACATTTTTGGTGGTGTGCTCCACTCATAGATCCCTCTAAGAGAATGCTTAATGGAAAATAAAATCAAGATATGATCAAAACATTTTATAAATATAAGAAAGTTGTTCATCTTTGCATAAAATCATAGAATGCATAATAAATCATAATTATCAAAATTAATCATGTATAATCCAGTTTAAACCACCAAGTCAATCAACAAGCTCGAGGTCTCAAGGGCTTTTCAAAAGAAGGTCAAGAAACGTGTGAGGGTGGGATGTTTATAGGGAATGTGGTGCTAGAATCCGGGAAAAGGATCTTCACTTCACTTGCTTTGAACTTCAACATCTTTCACCAATAAGCTTTGCTTATTTTACTTTTTTTTTACTTTTTGGGATGCATGGACAGAGGTGCACAATAACCGAAGCCTAGGAAATCAGCAATTATCAATTTCTCGAGATGCCTCGAACCCTTGATGGACATACCATGACCCGTTAGGAATATCGCTCAATCCGACTTTGGCAAGACACAAACATGCTGAGTTACTCATCATCATGATTGACTTCCCCAAACCTATTTGTTTCTTTCTAAACTTCCAGCCAATATCTCAACTTTTCTTTCACTTGCTTTTCTTTGCTTGCTTCCAAATTCCCGGATAGGTAAAGGAAGGCAAATATGTATATGAAGGGCTAAAGCATGATCAAGAAGAAGAAGAGAAGAGAGTAAATTGCCTTAATCATCCCAGGAAGAAAGTGAGAGAACTCATCATGTGGTGTCAACCTTCAAATTCAACATAATTTGGATAAAAACAAAGTATTAAACATGCCAAAATTTTAAATAAAGCATTTAGCAACTTAAACATATTTATAAAACCTTTCAAACATATAAAGATTCTAAAACCAATCTGCAAACAAAATCATCACTGAGGTCATATCCAGAAAAGAAGCACAAAAATCGTTTCAAAAACTCTCTCAGTTAAACCGCCTCGGTCGAGGTGTTCTAAGTCAACCGAGGTACTTGACCTCGTTTGGCCAGAATCATCCCGGTCGAGGTCATAAATTTTTTTTTTCTTAACCAGTTTTTGACATTTTTCTCAATCAAATAACCTGTATGCATGCATGTAATCTCAGATAAGCACATAGAGCATAAAGAAAGATCATAAATATCAAGTCGAGTCATACAAGCATACATAATGTCGAATAATACACATAAATACCCCATACTTGGGACACATTATCCCAATGGGTCAAAATAAGTCTAAAAACAGGAGAACTCACCGGATATGCTGAGTTGCGTAATAAATAAAGAAAAGAAAATCCATGCAAGCTCTAGTCTTGATCTGCTGGTGGTGGTGGTGGATACGGGACGAAGGGATACTGAGATGGATCAAACGGATAACCCATGGTATGTTGGAATTGTATCTCCATCATCCGGCGCTGGTAGTGGTGGATCTCCCTCATCTCCATAATCTCTAGTGACAAGGCGGCGTAGGAGTTGATCATTTGGTCCGTTAGCTCGTCAATCCGTCGGTGAGCTACGGGATCCCTCTGTCTGCGGACTCTGTGCCTAAAAGCATGTGATGGTGCTGCAGCAGCCTCCTTCCCTGTAGCCTCGTCGTCTAAGTCGACAACTGGCGCACTGGGGCCGGCTGTATCTGTACCTGTCTCCATGGCAGCACCGCCATCATCATACTCCTCCTCCACCTGAGCTGGTGCAGCATCTCTAGCGTCCTCTATGTAGGGGATCCAAGCGGATGACTAGTATTGTGGATCAAATACTGTAAACTGATATGACCATGGGATACCCTGAGGGGCAGTCTACTCCCAAGGCATCGCCACGTCCGGTGTAGTAAGGCCACGAGGAACCAGTATCCTCCTCGTGATCATCTCCTGAAGTCCAAGCGGCTTGGCAACCGCCACCAGTGTACAAGCAGTCAAATCAAGACCCATAACTATAGCGATATGAGTCACCAGTCCTCCACAACAAATGTCTCCCTTCGCCTTGGCCTTGATCCGATGCAGATCCTCAGCCAACATGGCCCCAAAATCAAGCACTCCTCCAATAACCATACAAAAGAGACTCAACAACTCTCCCTGTCTAATCTTCTGGGGCATCTCAGTATGCGCCAGAAGGGTCTCACTAAAGATACGGTGGGCTAGACGGAAAGCTAGGTGGAATATAATACGCTTCCTGGAGTCTCCAGGTCTCCATCTGTCCGCATGCTCCACTACATGGGCAATCTGCCCCCAGAATTTTCGAGCTACGGCTCGAGAAGGGAAGTCAGGGACTGTAGGAGTCGGGAAGCCAAATATATCCCTGAACTGTTCCATAGGAACCAGGTAGTTCCGGTTCATCAACCGGTACTTGATGCGTTTTCTCTCAGGCATGTGAGTAACAGAACTCACAAACTCTAGGGTCGGCTCGAGGTAAGCTGGAGCTCTGATCTCTATAAACTGCTCCATCCTCACCATGGAAATCATCTTCTTCAAGTCCTCCACCACGTGGAGGCACTCGAAGGCCGGAACATCTATGAAGCGCGGGGCAATGACAGGGCGTGTGCATATACGGTCCAAGTCAACCTGGTGACGCTCATGGATCACCGGGATAGAAGGTCTAGAGGAAGGGGAAGGGGAAGAACCACTGGGGGTATCTCTCAGGACAAGCTGAAGGTCGGAACGAGAAGTCATGGTTTCTGCTGACAAGGTACCTCGTCCGGTCTGACAGCCTGAAGAATACCTCGGCCGAGACACAGCTCAACTGGACCGAGGCAAAAGGCTGTTCCAATTCTCCTATCTGATTTTCAGTTCTTTTCCCCAAATTCACTACCAATTGTTCCTATGGGTTACTTATATTCTTTTCAGCACAAAAACGTGGCAACCAAAGCCACAAATCCCTAAAATCAGTAAAGGGAAAGAGAGTTAGGGTTTCCGACAATTTACCACAGATTAGGTCGATTCGAGGCGTTTTTCTTGCAGTTTCTTGCTTGCAATCTGTTCCTCTTGCCTTTCCTTGCAAGATCGGAGAAAAAATCATAGAAAACGGTCGAAAATCGAAGAAGCGAGGTGAGGGGTTGCCGCAGTCGAGAAGGTGGTTGGGAGGGAAGAGAGAGAAATCGTTTCTCCTTTTATATACCTCGCCGATTCTGCTGTCACCTCGGTCGAGGTGGTACCGACCGGACCGAGGTGGCTGACTGGATTGTCAGACCTAGTTGCCTCGGTTTATCAAGAATCATCTCGGTCGAGGTGCTGTGACAGCAACCGAGATCTATCTCAGTCAAACTCCGTCTTCTCAATTTCTCAAACATATGTCCTTCCGGTGTTGCTCCTAGTTGTAATCCTTCCTTAGAGAGTACCTGGTTTCTGTCTAGGACGCCAAAAACAAAACAAAGCAAAAGCAAACTATCTAAACTAAACTAGAAAAAGGGAAAAGAAAGTAATACCTTGGGTTGCCTCCCAAGAAGCGCTTGATTTAAGGTCGCTAGCTGGACCGTATGGCATCCCTAAATAAGGTATAGTGGTGCTATCTCCTCAACCGGGACTTCCGGTTGGTATCTCTTAAGCCTATGACCATTGACCTTGAAGCTTCCGCGTGTTTCTCCCCAAATCTGAACTGCACCATAAGGGAAAACATGTTTCACAACGTAAGGTCCTGTCCATCTAGATTTCAACTTACCTGGAAAGAGGCGAAGGCGGGAGTTGAAGAGTAAAACTAAATCTCCTTCTTTGAACTCCTTAGGAATGATACGCTTGTCATGCCATTTCTTTGTCCTTTCCTTGTAGATCTTGGCATTCTCATAAGCATTCAAGCGCAACTCTTCAAACTCATTGATGTCCAATAGCCGCTTCTCACCGGCTTCCTTGATATCGAAATTCAACCACTTGATTACCCAATACGCCTTGTGCTCTAACTCAACGGGTAGATGGAATGACTTCCCATATACCAAACTGTAAGGGGTGATACCAATGGGAGTCTTGAATGCGGTCCTGTAAGCCCAAAGAGCGTCGTCCAACTTCATGGACCAGTACTTCCTCGTCCTAGAGACGGTCTTTTCCAATATTACCTTTATTTCTCTATTCGAGATCTCGACATGTCCACTAGTTTTAGGGTGATAAGGTGTTGCTACCTTGTGGGTTACCCCATACTTCGATAGAAGTGCCTTAAACTTCTGGTTGATGAAATGTGTCCCTCCATCGCTGATGATGATACGTGGTGTCCCAAAACGTGGAAAGATAGTCCGATTGAAGAATTTCACAACCACCATGGCGTCATTAGTGGGGGAGACAATGGCTTCCACCCTTCTAGAGACGTAATCGACAGCTAGGAGAATGTAGAGGTTCCCTGCGGATGATGGGAAAGGTCCCATGAAATCAACCCCCATACATAAAAAATCTCAACCTCCTAGATGTTGTTGAGTGGCATCTCTTTCCTTCTATATAAGTTCCCTGTTCTTTGGCATGCATCACAAGAAACAACAAACGTTTGCACATCCTTAAATAATGTAGGCCAAAAGAAACCGGAACGCAATACCTTAGCGCACGTTTTGTGAGCGCTAGCATGTCCTCCACAAGGAAGTGAGTGGAAATGCCGTATAACACTAGTAACTTCATCTTCCGGAATGCATCTTTGAAGCATCCCATCCGGACCTCTCTTAAACAGTAGAGGTTCATCCCAGTAGTAGTGGCGGCGTACATCCTTAAAAAATTTCTTCCTTTGAGCGTACGTCAATCTGGGCGGTATTTCCTAGCAAGCAAGATAATTAACAATGTCAGCATACCAAGGTTCTTTGTTATCAAAAGCTTGATGGAGCCAATGCTCCACCAACTATAAATGAGTTTCAGAAAAGGGTGTAAGAATTTTGTTGTTCTCAGTTGAAAGCATCTCACTTGCTGTCTCGGTCGGTGCCCGGGGTGAGTGACCGAGATGTTCTTCAGATAAGAACACCTCGCTTGGTCTAGAAAGTGCCTTGGTCAAGATACTAGAATTGGGACCGAAACTGGAATTTTCCTGTCCTGGACTAGTTTTTCAATCTTAGCTCCTGGATCTTCTTCCAGTGCCTTTAAGCTCCATATATTTGCATCACAAGAAGCATCTATACCTTCCTCCATTAAGCTAAAACTAATAAATCTTTCAAGAGGGTCATTAATAAGGATAGAGCTCACCAATTCTCTTGATTCTTATTCATCATAGATGTTGAAGATATCATCCTCCAACGGCTCTCCTTTCATTGCAACAAGCAATGCAAACTCCACTTGATCACCGCCAATGTTGAATTTCAACTTGGCGTTCTTACAATCCACATTGCAACCCGAAGTTGCTAGAAATGGTCTCCCGAGGATGATAGGAACGGGATAATCTGTGGGTATATCAAGTACAACAAAGTCTATAGGTAAATAGAAGTTACCTAACTTAACCGGAACGTCTTCCAAAATGCCCACGGGATGGTAATGGAGTGGTCCGCCATGTATAATCTTATCTTCACCGGCTTGGGCTCTCCAAGTCCGATCTTCACACATAGCTCCAGTGGGATGATGCTCACGCTGGCTCCTAGATCGCACAACGCCTCACAAGTTACATCCCCAACTTGAATGGGAATGCAAAATGAGCCGGGATCTCTTAACTTGGGTGGCATCTTCTCCTTCATGATTTGAATGAGCTCCGAGGATTTAGATGTCATCCTTACTTCACCAAAATCTTCCAATTTCCTCTTCCTTGATAGAATCTCCTTTAAGAACTTCCCATAAGCGGGCATCCCTAGAATAGCATCAAGGAAAGGGATGTTAATATGTAGTTTATTTATCAAGTCAATGAACTTACCAAAGTGTTTGTCTAGATGTGCTCTAGCCCTTGTCTGAGGGAATGGAAGTGGTGGTTTATATGCAGGAGGTGGGACATAAACTTCAGATTTGTCCGTCGCTTTTTGGGACTCCACCTCGGGTGGCACCTCGAACGAAGTGTTCCTCGTCTGTACCTGGACTGAGGTGTTCTTCGTCTGCACTGGCATTGACTGAGGCACTGGATCTGCAATTTTCAGTCCACTTCTCGTCATTATTGCCATTATTTGTCCTTTAGGGTTACTCTCTGTCCTTGTTGGGAGCTTCCCTGGATCTCTTGGCGCTTCATTCGCCTTATCAAAGAATTGTTAATCTAAGGCTTTTTGTGCCTTCGAAAATAAAGTCATGGACGTCTCCATAGCGTTGAGCTTGATCAAGATGGCCTCCAGCACTGCATCTTTCTTCTCTGGCTAAGACGAACTTGATCCAGGCTCCTGGCTCTTCAATGGAGTAGAAGAAGAAGAAGAGGGGTTAAAAGAATTATTAGAATTGGAATTAGAATAAGGGTTACCCGAATTTTGATTGTTAGATCTCCAATTGTTGATGTTGGAGCCTCTATTGTTGTTGTAATTGTTGTTCCTGGGCCCTTGATTGTTGTTCCTTGAGCCTTGATATCCTCCTTCTTCCTTCTTTGTGCGAGCAACCAAAAGGTCCTTCAATTGTTTCACATCGTTCTTGAGGGAGATGAGTTGATTATCAATTGATGGAGCTTCCTGGAAATTAACTCTCTTAACTTCATTCTCAGCTCCTTGGTGGGAATATTTCTCCATGTGTAAAGCCTTTTTCTCAATGAACTCCCAGGCTTTGTCAATCGGCATGTCCATGAATGTGCCGGCGGAGAGTAGTTGAAGATTGAATTGGGTAGCTCCATCCAATCCCTTGAAGTATATCTCCAACAACTCTATCTTTGGAATCCCGTGTTGTGGGCAATCCAATAGAACATCTTTGAATCTTTCCCATGACTTGGACAAACTCTCCTTGCCCTTCATGATGAATGCATTAATCTTCCCTCTCATTTCAACGGTTTTGGAGGGGGAAAAGAACTTTGTTAAGAACTCCGTAGTCATCTCTTCCCGTGTGTTGATCTTTTCGGGGGGAAGAGATTGATACCAAGTAAGCGCTCTGCCCTTCAAAGAAAAGTAAAAAGGCCTTAGCTTGTAATTGTTGTTTTCCAGCCTTGAAGGTCTCAAGGTCTCCATGAAAATCTCATAGTTTTGCAAATGCTGATGCGGAGACTCCCTCTCTAAACCTCCAAACTGGCATTGGCGGATCATGGATAGAACTTGCGGTCGAAGTTCATAATCATGCTCCGCTGGATCATCTAGGTTGACTCCTGGACGCCTCACTTGCTGGTTTGGGTTCATCCTCTGTCCTAGGGTTTGTGGAATTCCTGCAAAAAGAACATCTCGGACAGGCATCCGAGGTGGATGTATCTCGGCCGCGGCAACTGGGACTAGGTCCTACCTCGGTCGATGCAAAATCTGAGCTCGTAGATCAGCCATATCTGCTTCAATCTCTGCAGTTCTGGTGCGAGTCTGCTCTCTCTCGCGCTGTAGTTCTTCCTTATTGAGGCACAGCTGTTCTAGCGCCTCCTTCAGTTCGGCCTCAAGATCTCGATCGTCTTGGTTGGCCAATTTCGCTTCTTTTAAGCATCTTTTGTATGTCTTCTCTGGTTCGGGATCGTAAGGAACGATTTCCTAGCCAACACGGGTTCTTCACATAAACCTAAGAAAAAGAACCTGCGAAAGCACTCAAGTAGAGTGGTTAGTAGCAACAAGGGCAATTGCACCGAAAGAAAAGCGCAACCGGCTTGGTCTAGACCAAGTCCCCGACAACGGCGCCAAAAACTTGTTCGCTTCAAATGGTGTGTGCAAGCTTTAAACTTATATCCGAAGAAATATGCTTAAAACAAGGATGCGAACCCGCAGTGTACGGATCAATTATAGTAAAAAGCAAGAATTCCGGGGTGTCGATCTCAGGGACTTAGGTGAAACTAAGCAAGTATAGGTTGTCAATGCAACTAATAACCACAAAAGCGATAAAAGCAATCAAAGATGATAATAAGGTCAAATAAGGGGAAAATGCAAATTTTAGGGATTAAAGCATCTAGTTGTGGTTCCAACTCAAGATCTAAAGATAAATTGGACAAAGCTGAGATTTTGCAAAGGGAAGGTTTTTTAAAGTGTGAATAAATCACCGGATAAGTCTCACTACTCACTATCCCAAACCAAAGCTCCTATCACCGGGTAAGTCTCAAGGTACTAAGGAAAGGAACTATAATCTCAAACCTACACACCACCCAAGGGAATAGAATCAACCTTTACCGGGTAAGTCTTAGGCTAACTCACAAAGATGGGATGAAGGCACACTCAAACCCCAATAAAGGATAAACCTTTATTACCTACACTTATGATCATGGGTAAACAAACTAAGGAATCACCGGGTAAGTCTCATCCTAGGCTTGCATTGAACTAGGAAAGGTGTAATAAGAATAGGATTTGGCAACTTAGAACACTTAACTCTCAGTTTCGGATCAGAAAAGGTCACCTCGGTCAGTCAAGGTACACCCCGGCCGAGATGTTCATCGACTGAGCGAGGTGTTCTAGGGTTAAGGGTAAAGACTCGAGCTTTCAGGGTCCTACTGGGATTAAGATCATTCTATCATCGTCTTTCCCACAACTTTAAGCCAATCACCCTAAAATCGCACAAGGAATTTAGCCACTCATCATCATGATAACAATAATAAAAAATATGAAAAGGGAATGAATATTTGAACACAAAAACCTTAAGAACAAGGCTTCAATAACTGAATTAAATAATCACAAATCAGCGTTCCTTGAATCACAAATCACACAAGACAAAAAACCAAAAGGAATCTAAGAGAATCTTACAAACTCCTTCAAAAGCTATCTCAAAGCTATCAATCTTCCTTCCTTCAATCTTCAAAACTTCCTTTAAACTTCCTGAAATTCTTCCTAACTACAGTGTATTCTCGGCTTCTAGCCTGCGGTGATGCTGAATTATGGAAAATCCAGACCTTTTTATAAGAGAATTATCTTCCAAAGATAATAATATCTTAAAAAGTTAATTTTCTATAAAATATATCCATATCTCTAAAATAGATCTCCCAAATATATGATCTTCCTTCCAGAAATCCAGCCCAAAAATATAAGATATCTTCCTTCCAAAAATAAAAGATCTCAGCCAAAAGATATGATCTCACCGGCGTCAGGGTGTTCGCCTCGGTCGGGACGCTCCTCAAGATCACCTCGGTCGAGGTGATATTGTAGCTGACCGAGGTGAATCTCAGTTGAATGTGAAATCTCTAAAATCTGGTCCAAAGTAAATCTTCTTCATTAATTCCTTGCTTCCTGAGTTCTTCTTTAAGCTCCAGAATGTAGCTCCTATGACTCCTTTGCTCCTTAGTTCCATTTCGATCCAAAACATGCCATTTTATCTACAATTACAACGAAACTTGGTGTAGACCTCGATTTCCGTATAGGTGGATGAAACGACAATATAATCACATAATATACATTCATACATACAGTTTATTGAAGATAAAACGTCTAAACTAGTCCCAAAATATAGACTATAATACATGCTATCAACACATTAAAGTCAGATCAACTTTCTCTTTCTCTAGATCGATATAGTTTCGGTGTAGAGAAGAGAGGTTGTCCTTGAGAATCAGGTTTTCTGATTCCAAGGCCTTGATATTGTCATCAAGTTCTTCCTTTTCTGTGTTAAGATTTTCAATCTCCAAAGACATTTCACTCAATTGTTTATCTTGTTCATGAAGTTTTTCTTTGAAAGAATTTATCCTTATTCTATGTTCCTTATCACTCAAGATAATATCCTTAAGGAATTGTTTAAGGTCAATCTCAGGTTGAGACAAAATTGTACTTACCATATTGTCGATGTATAGATTTGAGTTATCTTCATGATCGGCCATAAGACACAAGTTTGCTTGTTCTTGTTCATCTTTTGATTCAATTGTTGATTCTGAATCACTCCATGAAGCAACCATGGCTTTCTTCTTTCGATCATTCTTCTTGAAGTTGGTCCTCTTCTTTTGTGGACAATCCTTCATCAAATGATCTGTTTCACCACATTCAAAACAAGTCAGTACTTTCGTTTTCTTATTAGAGTTAGAAAACTTGCCTCGGGGTTTTGATGCTCGTGGAAATTCTCGGTTTGCAGATTGTTTCTTTATCTTGAGAATTCTTGCTAAACCTTTAGAGATCATGGCGAGAGCATCTTCTTCATTATCATCATCACTATTTTCTTCATCAGAAGGTAACTCATCTCTTCTGGATTGTAATGCCAAATTCTTGGAGTTGGATGGGAGTTCTCCATCTTCTTTGCCAAGAATCATTTCATGTGTGATGAGTTTTCCAAGTAAATCATCAAGAGGAAGAGTAGTGAGATTTTGAGCTTCTCCAATAGCAGTCATCTTTGGTCCCCACTTGGCTTTAGGTAAGCTTCTTAGAACCTTTCTCACTTTTTATTCATTTGTGAAGGTCTTTCCAAGTGAGTCTAGATTGTTCACTATCTCAGTGAATCTAGTGAACATTTCTTTGACTGGTTCATTTGGATTCATCTTGAATAGCTCGTATTGTCTGAGAAAGATGCTAATCTTTGTTTCCTTGAATTGACTTGTTCCTTGGTAAGTGATAACAAGCTTGTCCCATATTTCTTTTGCACTTTTGCATGATGAGATGCGGTTGAATTCATTAGTATCTAATCCACCGTAAAGTAGATTCATTGCCTTGTAATTCTTTGACACATTGTCCAGGTCAGCTTGTGTGAAGTCTGATTCCTTCTTCGGGACTTGGACGCCTTCAACCGTTGTCATTGGAACTTTTGGTCCATCTTGAATAATGCTCCAAAGCTCCATATCCTGGTCAATCAGGAACATACGCATAAGTGATCTCCAATGAGGGAAGTTGTTGCCACAGAAGAGTGGTGGTCGAGATGAGAATCTTCCTTGAGCAAATCCACCATCACCTACATGATTCATGATTAGTCTCACTGATGGTTAAATCAATAAACGTGAGTCTAGCTTTGATACCAATTAAAGAACCGGTAGGTGATATAAATAAGATAGATAATACTCTAGAAGGGGGGGTTGAATAGAGTATGGGAACTTTTCGCAAACCAAATCTCAAGGCCTTGAAACTCCTTTCAAGGGCCTTGATGTCAATCTGTGCTACTAGTGAAACTTTGATTTCAAGGACTTTGAAACTCTATTTCAAGAGCCTTGACTTCTTGCTTCTGCAAAAAAAGTTAGTCACAGTAAAGTATATATGGTGCGGAATTGAAAAGATTGACACGAGGATATGTTTACGAAGTTCGGCTCTAAATAGCTTACTCTCCGTCCCAGGGTATATCCGTAGGATCTAACTATCTATTATCAGCTTCAAAGAGTCCTAGATACAAACTAGAAGAAATCCCCTTCTTCTCTCACTTGTAGCAAATGCTACGTTCTAGCTCCAACTCTTAACCTAGCTATAATAGGCTAGTTACTTCGCAGAGTAACACACTCTAGTATAACACTTTTTAGATCTACCAATGGAGCTCTTGTGTTTTCTCTCTCTCTAAGGGGATAAAACTTTTACGTGAATGTGAGAAAGAAAAACAACGAATGAAGATGATTAGGTTGCTTCAGGATGCAAAGATGTTTTCTGTTGTTAGCTTGTATCTTTCTTCTTCGACCATCATCTTCATTTCTATCTTCTATGGGAAGATTTTCTAGTCGTTGTAGAGATGACCATTTGAGGATCAACCTTCTTTTCCATGAAGATCGTAAGGTAGACGTTGCACGTCTTCAGCCCCTACGAACACGTTGAGTCTTTTACTCCTTGATCTTCTCGTCTTCTGTTGGATAAGAGAGAGAAGATATTTTTTACGTTTTGTTGTATAGAAAATCTTCTCGAAAAGATTCTCTATCCTTCGGTTGAGATCTTCCTTCGGTTGACAAAGTCTTTGGTTGATGAGATCTTCTTGTTACAGAATCTTCAACGAAGATCTTCAATTTATTTGAATCCTTGTTCCGTGCACCTTAGATTCCAAGGCCCTTGATCTCGTCCTTTTGAACTTGTTCTTGAATCCAACTTCAAGGCCCTTGACATGTAGATATACAACCTACACTGAATTCAAACCAACCAAACATCTAAAAATATAATCAAGTACATTGTTAGATATCCAACTGCTATATTTGTGTGAAGTCTTCCATCATCAACACTTGTAAACCATTTCAAGCAAGGTGGAGTTTTCAATCTAAAAAGATAACAACCATAAATCCGATCCGTGATTATCACTATAGTCCTTGAAATCCATTTCAAGACCTTGGATTGCATTTCAAGGGCTTGAAATGAAAAAGTGGGCTGCATTATAAGGAGAGAATAAAACGATTTACTCCCCCTATGATAATGCTTTCTTGTTCAACATACCAAGCTCCAATCTAATAAAATTGAATCGATCTTCAGGTATAAGCTTAGTAAATATATCTACAAGCTACAAGTTAGTCGAAAAAAGATATGAAACATCACATTTATCAACATGATCACGTATGAAGTGATGTCTCACATCGATATGCTTTGTTCTTGAATGTTGCACATGATTTTTAGTAATCGAAATAGCACTAGTATTATCACATTTAATAGGTATATCTTTGATATCAAAACCGAGATCAAAAAAATGTTGAGCTATCCATAGAATTTGTGCACAACATGCTCCAACAGATATATATTCGGCTTCAGTTGTGGATAGGGCAACAAAAATTTTTCTTCTTGGAGTGCCAACTGATTAGGGATGACCCTAAGAATTGGCAGCATCTAGAAGTTCTCTTTCTATCGACCTTATAGCCTGCAAAGTCATCATTTGATTAACCAAATGAGGTGAAACAAGTTTTGACGTGGATATCATAACCCTAAGTCCTTAGTGCCATTGAGATATGGAAATATCCTTTTCACAGCTATCAAGTGTGACTCTTTGGGATCAGCTTAAAATCTTCCACACATGCACACACTAAACACAATGTCAGGTCAACTAGCGGTAAATATAACAAAGAACCGATCATACCTCGTACTCCTTTTGTATGACACTTTTACCATTCTTGTCTTGATCTAGTGAAAGTGTGGAACTCATAGGAGTTTTTGCTACCTTGGATTGATCCATTTTATATTTCTTGAGCAAATCCTTGATATATTTGCTTTGATTAAGAAAAATTTCTTTCTTTGCTTGAGTGACTTGAGGACCAAGAAAGAAATTCAACTCTCCATCAAGCTCATCTCGAATACCCTACACATAATATCTGAAAATTCCTTACATAGAGAATTTTTAGTAGCATCAAATAATATATCATCAACATAGATTAGTACAACTAATAAATCGTGGCCTTTGGTTTTTACAAACAAAGTTTTGTCAATCAAACCTCTTTTGAAATCGTTTTCAAGGAAATACTTGGACAATCTTTAATACCGAGCTCAAGGAGCTTGCTTAAGACCATAAAGAGTTTTGCTCAATTTAAAATCATGATCCAGAAATTCATCATTTTCAAAACCAGGAGGTTAAGCAACGTAGACTTCTTTTTCTAAGAAGCCATTAAGAAAAGCACATTTAACATCCATTTGAAAAAGCTTTATGTTCATGAAGGATGCAAAAGCAAGTAACATACATATGGCTCCTACTCGATTCTACTCCTTGTGTTTGTCTCGATTTGAAGACTTATGTAAGGATGAAGAAGGAAGGGTTCAGGTAATTCATTGTTATGGTTTTGATTGAGTCGATCAAGTTTCTAATAAGTATATCTTGGTTTTTTTTTATCCTATATTTCAATCATCTTTATCCATTCTATTTTCTCATAATCCTGTCATCCATCGCCCACATCTCGTTCTTTCTTCTTTCTTTTATCGTCGAAATTTCGCTTTCTAATCTTATTGATCTCAACCAAGATTCAGCGTCGAGATTTCCATTTTTGAAGGTTTTTGTGGACTTCTAATCTAGATCCGTCATTGCGGCCTCAACCCCGCATCAAAGTGGTATTAGAGCTTGTTGATTCGAAGTCCAACTCAACCAACACAACAACGATTTGGGTATTTTATTTTGAGTCTTCTTGGAGTCTAGTCAACATTGAGTCTTTTTTTTTGTTTTCTTTCTTTTGTTAAGAGTCTATTTGAGTTTAATTTGCTTTGTTCTTGTGCTCATTGGAGTAGGGAAAACTCCCCAGTCTAATGAAAATGATGCAGGGTTGAGGCCGCAATTAACGGATCTAGATTGAAAGTTCACAAAATTCTTGATCTTTGAAAACCTCGCCTTACGTATCTCTACTAGAGGGGCGAGGCTAGTAATCTTAAGGCAGGATTTACAAAAGACAAAAGAACAAGAATGGCGAGATGTGTAGTATGGATGTCGAGATTATTAGAAGATGATATGGAGTGAATTTGATGGAAAATATAGGAAGATAAGAAACAAGATATACTTGCAAGAACCTTGATCAATTGGATTAAAACCTGAACAATGAATTATCTTAACCCTTAATTCTTCAACCTTACACAAGTCTTCAAATCGAGACAAGCACAAGGAGGAACTAGAATCAACTAGGCGCCCCATCTTTAATAAGATTAACTCACACAAGCACAACCTAGCAAGGACTCACAACGATTCAATCAAAGACTCTGTTTTTTGATTGAAAAGGAATGAATCAAACGAAAACTTCATAAACGAAGTAACTAGTATCACACAATATTGTTGATAAAAAAATATCTAATCTAAGTTAATCGACTATCTCGACCCTAGGGTTTACTTATAGTCGAAAGTATCCAAATAAAAGAATAAAAATAATCCTAAAAATCTAAAATCTAAAAGATACCTGTAGAAAGTCTAGAGCTTTAAAGGTAACAAAAATAAAATAACTAGAAGCCGTTTATTCCTTCAAGTCGTGGCTTTCACACGAGATCCTTCAATGCATGATGTCTCCTATGTGATATCCTCTTCCTTCCTTAGGGTATCCGCGACCGCACCTAACCTTGCCGCTGGTGCGGGCCACCGCAAGCGCGGTGCTGTCGAGCCGTGACCGCGGCTAAGGCAACCTCAGCCGTCTTCTTAGACCTCTTGACCGTGCTTTTGGCTTTCCTTCCTCTATAAGTTTGCTCCTTCTTCCTTCTAATGAAGGGTTTCCTTTCTAGACGTCTTCATCTCCTCCTCCTCACGTTCTTCTTCTCTTCCTTCTTTCCTTGTTTTCTCCTTATCTTGGTTGGATCTTCATCTAGTCTCCAGGCGAGTTTGATGTTGTTGCTGTTGTGGACGTTTGCTGTTGAAGGAGGTGATTAACCTGCATCTTGGGTTCTTCTTCGGATTGGACAGAAGAGTGGTGAGCTTATCCTCTTCTTCTCCTTTCCTTCTCATTTTCCTTCTCTTATCTTGATCCAATAGTTGGATCTTGGGTTGATGATGAGTTTATGGCTGTTATAGATGTGTATATGTGTATATCTAAAGGCTAGAATACCTGTGTTGGACTCCCTGAGGTGGAGACGAAAAGGGTAAAAGAGAGGGATCGAACAGCTCTTTAGAGTTGTCCTCTGTCGAGCTCGTGCCCCCGCGGATCATCATCGCCGCCCCCACGGCCTGTGTATGTCACCGCCCTTGCGGTTGTGAGTCGCTGCCCTTGCACCTTCCTCTTTACTTACCAAGCGTTGGTAAGTTCTATTCCTTCCTTGGCTTAGGCTTTGGTTTAGGATCATGTTAGAGTTTATGGAGGAGAATTTGATGATGATATCATAATTTGGATATATGCCGGATGTGGCTTTTAGGTTTAGCATGCTATTCGAGGTTTATACGATGCTTATGATCCTTATGGATAAGGGTCAAATAGAATGTACGGGAAATCGTCACTGTTCATAGTCGGGTTGGGATAGAATGTACGGGAATCAAGTGTGACTCTTTGGGATCAGTTTGAAATCTTGCACACATGCACACACTAAACATAATGTCAAGTCAACTAGCGGTTAAATATAACAAAGAACCGATCATACCTCGATACTCCTTTTGGACGACACATTTACCATTCTTGTCTTGATCTAGTGAAATTGTGGAACTCATAGGAGTTTTTAATACCTTGGATTGATCCATTTTAAGCAAATCCTTGATATACTTGCTTTGATTAAGATAAATTCCTTTCTTTGCTTGAGTGATTTGAGGACCAAGAAAGAAATTCAACTCTCCCATCAAGCTCATCTCAAATTCCCCTACACATAATATCTGAAAATTCCTTGCATAGAGAATCGTTAGTAGCACCAAATAGTATATCATCAATATAGATTTATACTACTAATAAACCGTTGCCTCTGGTTTTGACAAATAAAGTTTTGTCAATCAAACCTTTTTTGAAATCGTTTTCAAGGAGATACTTGGACAATCTTTCATGTCAAGCTCAAGGAGTTGCTTAAGACCATAAAGAGCTTTGTTCAGTTTAAAAACATGATCCGAAAATTCATCATTTTCAAAACCAGAAGGTTGAGCAACGTAGACTTCTTCTTCTAAGAAGCCAGTAAGAAAAGCACATTTAACATCCATTTGAAAAAGCTTTATGTTCATGAAGGATGCAAAAGCAAGTAGCATACGTATGACTTCTAACCTGGAAACCGGAGCAAAAGTCTCCTCATAATTAATAACTTCTTCTTGGTTATAGCCTTGAGCTACAAGTCGTGCTTTGTTTCAAATGGTTATACCATTTTCATCCAACTTGTTTCGAAACACCCATTTTGTGCCTATGACGGATTGTTGCTTAGGTCTAGATGTGAGAGTCCAAACTTTGTTTCTCTCGAATTCATTTAGCTCATTTTGCATGGCCATAATCCAATCAGGTTCTTGAAGTGGTAGAATGTAGTTCTTTGACTCTACAAGAGACACAAACGCAGAAAAAGCACACAAGTTGTTTACCCTAGATCGGGTTTGCACACCTACTTTTGGATATGAGATTACGTTCTCTTGTGGATGGTATGAAGAATGTTGAAAATTTCTTCTTTTGAAGGTTGGAACAAATCCTAAAAGATTGAGGCTCGTTTACTTGGCTCGTTTCAAGTACCGCTAGAGTTGTGTCTTTGGATCCGATGTCAAGACCTTGAAGTTGGGTTTCAAGGCCTTGAAATTGACTTCCAGCAGTGTTGATGTTTTTTGTTTCAAGGTCTGAGATTGTTCTCCAGTATCCTGAATTTGTTCTTGCATATTCTTTTCTTGAGCCTTAGAATTTTCTTCTCCATCAGAATTATGATCTTCATGTTGATTAAGATTCAGATCTGCAAAACTTTCAATCAAAGTACCATCATTGCTTTCATCGAAAATAACATGAATACTTTCCTCAACAATTTTGGTACGTCTATTATAAACTCGATAAACTTTGCTATTTGAAGCATATCCAATGAATATAACTTCATCACTGCGTGCATCAAACTTTTCATGGTTGTCTTTTCCATTATTATGGACAAAGCACGTACATCTAAAGAGTTTTTAATAGGAAATATTAGGTTTTCGTCCCTTAAAGAGTTCGTAAGGAGTCTTTTTTAAAATAGGGCGAATTAAACAACTATTTAAGATGTAATTAGCCGTGTTAATAGCTTCAGCCCAAACACTCTTTGGCAAACTATTTTCTAAAAGCATAGTCCTAGACATGTCCTCTAGGGTGTGGTTCTTACGTTCCAAAACCCTGTTTTGTTGAGGTGTTCTAGGAGCTGAAAAGTTATGTAAAATACCATATTTTGCACAAAACAAATCAAACTCGATTTAGTCAAATTCTCTACCTTGATCGCTTCTAATAGAGATGATAGGTAGGTTTTTTCAAAGTTTCCAACTCCTTACAAAGTTTTGAAAACTCAAACAAAGCTTTAGATTTTTCCCGTAAGAATGACATCCATGTAAAACGAGAAAAATCATCCACAATGACAAGGATGTACTGTTTTTCCCTTGGGAGATTTGGCACGCATAAGACCACATAAATCCATATGTAAAAGTTCAATGGGTCGAGAAGAACTTATAACCTTCTTTGGTTTGAATGAACCTCTTCTTTGTTTACCTTGTGTACAAGCCTTACATAGTTCATCAACTTTGAAGTTTAGGTTTGGTAAACCACGTACCAAATCCTTTGAAAGAAGTTTCTTCATCGCATGCATACTTATGTGACCAAGTCGTCTATGCCAAAGCCTTGGATCGTCAGTCAAGGCCTTGAGAAACGTTAGTTTTGTTCCTGAAACTTGGTTAGTTCTCATTGAATAAACATTGTTACATCTAGGAGCAATAAGCATGACATCACCTGATAACTTATCTTGAACTTCACATTTATCCGAATGAAAAACCACCTTGTTTCCTTTATCACATATTTGAGAGATGCTAAGCAAATTATACTTTAAGCCGTCAACAAGATACACATCATCAATAAAGTTAGATGAATTATAACCAATTTTACCAATGCCAATGATGTTACACTTTCCTTTATCAACAAGCGTGATTGTTCCAGATGATTGCTTCTTAAATCTAAAAACAGTGAGCTTTTTCCACTCATATGTCTTGAGCAACCACTATCTAATATTCATTTATGCTCCTTAAACTTGGTGATATCCTGCAAAACAGCAAACTTCAACCTTTCCGGATAGACCAAATGGCATATTTTGTTTCATATTTAGGTTTAATCATGTTTGGTGGTCTAGTACCTTTAGGAACCCATATTTGCTTTATTTGTTTCCTTAGACATAGAGGATAAGTGTTTTCAATGATGTAGGGAACATTTCTTCTATATGGACATGTTGATTTTACGTTAACCCTTTTTACAACAATGAAAACATGTGGGCATGTATGAAATTCCTTTACCTTTAACAAAAGTGGTAGTTGTTTTTCTAGGAAAATTCATGTGATAACCGATATCACTCTTATTAAGAGAGGATTGTTGTTCACCCATCATCCTTTCAAGATTGGCTTTTGAACAAGTGAATTGAATAAGTACAACTGTGTTTTTATAGCATTAAGTAATAGCGTTTATCTAGTAAATGCTATAGTTTACGTGTTCTAATTTTTTTATAGCGTTTCTTCATAAAAAAAAAACGCTATTAAAAAAAATAATAACAAGCGCTCGTTTTTTCCCTAGGCGCGTTAAGGTTTTTTTTTTCTCACTTGTGTCGCCAAGACAGCAAGCGCTATGAAACTCAGATTATTCTCATATTCCCTTCAAACGTTTAACAGGTTAATTGAAGTACTTGCAGATACAACATCTAGGGCTCCAATCCAATCGACGAGGGCGAGGGCTGCACTCGACGAGGATGAGGGCTGCAATCGACGAGGGCGAGGGCTGAGGGCTGCAATCGACGAGGGCGAGGGCTGCAGTCAACGAGGGTGACAATCGACGGTTCCCCGCTCTAGGTACTATTCCGTTTCCCTTACTTGCCTTTTGATTTCCCTCGTCGAATGCAACCCTCTCCCTTAATTGCGTTTATGCTATCCTTCGATTACCAACAATAAGAACTCTCTCCCCTTCTAATTCTAATATGCTAATATGCTACCGAAGAGAGCAATGATACACTGAGAATTTCTTTGTTCAGTTTGGCTTTTCTCTAGACGCCGGCTTTGTTGTTTCCGTAGTTGTCTGATGTCCTCTCTGCCATGTCTTGAGCCTTTTTATGTGTTTTCGAAGGTATGCAATTTATAAAAATCTTTGAAAGTCTTTGTGAGCATCCATCGAAGGTACGCAATTGATATAGATACCATTGTGGGTTATTGTCTCAATAGTCTCAGTGTGTATACATATAGTTGCATGAGTCCTTGTAGTTTATTATGTTGTTGTAGCATTGGGTTGATCTTGATCCCCAATTTCCGAATTTTCGGAGGCTCGAGTTTTCTTGTATCTAGAACCTTCTTATGTATGATCCTTGTCTCTGCATATAGGTTCTCTGGCTACTGGAGTCTCTCTAGTGTTATTTTTTTTGTCATATGATCATTTCAGTATTATAAGATATATTCTGGTCAAGTTCTTAATTTTCGAAGGAATTGTGTTCTTTAATAACTTGCAATGACTAAATTTAGACTAGGAGAATTGATATAGATCCCCAATTTCCGAATTCAACGAAGGTACGCAATAAATAATAATAAGTAGTTTCTCCTTCTCTCTGCAATCACATGGTTAGAGGTAACTTCAGATAGTATTTTCTTTAAAAGTCTTTGTGAGCTTCCATTTGTATGTTTAAGGGCGGTGAGCTTCTGTCATTTGTGTGGTTGTCCATGCTGCATTTCTGATTTGGATTTATAGGTGACACTAGTCGATGAGTTTAGTTACTGAACCAATGATGTTTATTTGAATTGTTATATATGCTTCATTTAAAAGGTACTCATGAATTAGTTCCTTGTCTAATTTTTGTCATTTAAGTGTATTAACAAAGCTACCTATGAGTTAGTTCCTTGTGAGCACATACAACTTCATGCTGCATTTTTAATTTTTGTCTAATTTTGGTGTTTATCATCATTTAGTTTCGACTCCGACTTATTTTGGTGATCTTTGGATACAGCATGCACAAAATCCATACAAAACACAATTTCATACAATAAAAGAAACTTACAGCAAGTATCTGCATACTGGTATCATACCTTCAGCATTAACTTAGACTAACCTGTCAGCTAAGGACTACACATAGGGTTCTTCCTAGCTTTAGAATTCCATTGTGCCTCAGTTGATAAGAGTAAGATTATGAGTTACATAGTTAAGTGACATTACAAGTAGTAGAGTGTGTTGAGTACATACTATAGGATTTGAAGACAGGCTGACTCCCGGTGTCAATGAGCTCGAAGACTAGAGCATCTCCGATATTCAATTTGTGAGCATCAATTGTCTGAATTTTGAAAGCATACCACTGTCTGAATTTTACTTGATTTTGAAAGCCACTAGAGCTGTCATCAGAAGACTCTAATAATCTCATTTCTTCACATGGCACAACTATTTGAATTTTGAATACATACCACTGTCTGAATTTTGAAAGCATACCACTGTCTGAATTTTGAAAGAACAAAATTGGTCAAGATTAGTCATTAAGAAAATTAGTAATGACTACTCAAACATGTGAATAGACCTATTTCTGGTTACTCAAGTCATCATCATCTATGAGCAATGTTGGTGGTACTGGAATTCAAGGATGAGACCACCAACTTTGAACATCTTCCCCTCCCAGCCTATGCATGTAGACCCATCAACGAAGGTAAGCAGTTTATAAAAATCAAATCCTATTCAATAGTTGATCTCTTTTCTTTCCTCTTCCTACTCCATTAATAATTAGCACCCAAACTCTAAGTTTAGAGCTTGACAAACTACTTATTATTATTTATTTGAATTTTCAATTGGGGTAGTTTTGTTATATTGATTAGTTTTATTTCTTTGTTTGGGTACATATATTTGGTAAGCCTTCAAATGGAGAAGGATTGTCACAATCAACACCCACCTGCACAACTAGTCCAAAGAGGCCGTCCATGGAACTTTCTACTGACCCAAAACACAATACAAGTTCATCTAATCCATCGAAAACCATCAAGGTTTCGGCCTCTCTCTCTCTCTCTCTGATATTCGATAGACGGCTTACTGTTTTACTAAGCTCGGTTGGTGATTTTGTTGGTGTTAATTTGCAGCAGCAAGGAACCCGCAGAGGCCCAACATCAAACTCAGATGGAGAAGGGCCTAAAACACCCGATCCCAAGGTTAATTAATTTTGGATCAATAATTGTATACATATATCTTGTTGTTTGTTTACTTCATTAATTAGCTATAAGTGAATAGAAAAATGATGGTAGAAGTCAAGTGGAACGCCTTTATGCCATTTATGTTAACATTAATTATTCCTTTTGGTGCCCTCTGATGATGCCAGACGTTGAGAAGACTTACACAGAATAGAGAAGCAGCTAGGAAGAGTAGGCTTAGGAAAAAGGTAGGCCTTAGTTTGTGCATGCACTAAATTTCATGGCTATGGTCGACTCTTTCCTGTTGCCTTCAAGTTTGAGGTTGAATATTCAAAATCTATACTTACTCTAGTTTTTTTTTGTTCAAATTTGGTTTGTTTGGTCCAGGCTTATGTTCAGCAGCTTGAGTCAGTAGGATTAAGCTTACCCAGTTAGTGCAGGAACTTCAACGAGCCAGAACCCAGGTAATGATCATTCAGATTCTCCACATGTCTCCATCTCTAACAACCAAAGGTGATCAATATATAACTAATTAGTATATGTATATAAAATTGTAAGTGTGCAATAATTATGATTAATTGATTCAGTCAAATGACTGATTGCTACTTAGAGACCATTTCAATTAATAGAAATGTTTTATTTGATGGCTATACTTGAACCAAATTGATGGAGATTATTAACTTTTGTCTATGAATATGGAATAGGGTATATATGAAAACCAGTCACCGATTATTGACTTTTGTCTGAATTTTGAATGATTAAATGAATGTTTTTTTTGGGCTGATAATAATCAAACTTGTGTTCATGTTAGGACACAAGGTATTAGAAACACGATTGGATTTGTTGTTAACATGGGCTTTAACAAATGTTTTGGAGATGGTTGTTGCATAAAGTCTGATGACAGGGTTACAAGAAAGGTCAAAAAAGGTAGGGTATGAGAAGAAGCCAGACCTGGATACAGAATACCGATTAGTGAAGCTTTACTTGTGTAAACACATATAATGATGAGCGGTGACTGGTCTTTTTTGTTTGTTGTACTTGATTTTGTGCAGTTTGTGAGTGCTATACATGGGCATGGAAGTTGCAAAGAGGAATTCATAAGTATGCTTGGTAGTGATTTCAAGGCCAAGCAATGAACATGTGCATGCGGATGGGAGGATTTAGGCCTTTTGAAGTCATGAAGGTTGGTATATACATTAAGTTAAAATCGGTATAGATAAGTTTAGATGAGAGGTAAAAAGAAAAGGATGGAGCGGAATTTGTCGGCGTATACATGAAGAAAGCTAATGATGAAATGAATGACGCTAGAATTGAAGTTAGGCTCCATTTGTGGTGTGGGGAGGTCTGAAAGTGTGCGTCTCCACTTGTGTCCATGTATGAGAAACCTTGCAAGTCTCTTTCTTGGCTAACCAAAAATGTTGTTAATCATACATGCATGCAGACAGTGATGCACCAAATAGAGCCGCTCACGGAGCAGCAGCTGCTAGACATATGCCAACTCCAGCAGGCAACACAGGAGGCCGAGGACGGGCTCTAGCAGGGACTCGACTCCCTCAACCACTCCATCTCCGAAAACTTAGCCTCCGACGCTCTCGCCTGGCCCCCTAACATGCCCAACTACATGGGTCAGATGGCTTCCGCCATGAACAAGCTCTCAGCCCTAGAAGGCTTCCTCAGACAGGTACTTACTCTATGGTCTCTATCAAAAATATATATTTGCATGCGTTACATATACGTGGTGGGTCCATCGTCATATATCACACATTGAAATCAAAAGAATATGGTCCTATGTGGAACAGAAAAACTAAAACCTGCCCCCAAACAGATAACCTACTCCAGTCCTCCCATAGTAAAAAGGTAGTTACCAAATCCTTATTTACGTAAAAAAGTATTATCCTCTTATTCGTTACAATCTTCAACCTGGCCCCTCAAAAAACCCTAACTAGTTTCACCATTTACACAATACATTATATATCTCGTATAATATTTACATAATCATCTCATGAAATTATAAATAATATAAATTATTTAAAATAATTCATTTTTTTTAATTATTGATTCTAATAGAGTTGAATTTTGGTAGATAGGCAACCAGCCTGGCAATTAATCAATATATATGATACCCGTTAATTTTCTTGTTGAAGGACTTTAACGCTTTAAAAGAAATATCATCTCATTCAGTAATTATTTTTACCGATACTTTTTTTATTGCTATTATTTTTTACTAAGTTGGTTATAATATGAAAATGAAATTATGTTGTTTTTTTTTGCTGAACTGTGAACAATTCAAAGAAAAAGTGCAACTTATTGGATCGGAGTGGCTAAGGAAAGGTAGCTGCTGAAAGTCGGTGGTCTTCAAGTGATCCGAATCAGCTTGTTCATTTTGCTCCTTTAGATCCTAACGCAGTACGAGTTTAAGCTGACATACCTAAGATTCTTGATGAAAAACTTTGGAGGGAAACTTTGGAGGGCAACATTTGAGTTGGAGTTCACAACAATTGCATGGCCAGTAGAAAAAATTGTTATAATATAAAATGACATTAGATGGTTATCCATTTTAGATTAGCATTGTTAAATTATTTATGTTCTCTTGGTAAACAATTGTTTTAAACAACTCATGTTTTGTATCATTTTGAATCTTTAAAATAAATAATGTGGTCTTTGTTCGATGTTATTATTGAGTTTCTATACCATTTATAAAAAACGCTTAGGTTTTATAGCGTTTATCAAAAATGCTATTATTGGGTTCTATAGCATTTACAAAACACTATAACTGACATTGTTTTCATAGCATTTGAAGAAACGCTATTAATAGGTCCACTTTTTCATAGCGTTTCATCAAACACTATTAAAATGTTCACTTTTCCATAGCGTTTCCTGAAACGCTATAATAGGTCTACTTTTTCATAGGATTTGCACAAACGCTATAATAGGTCCATGTTTTCATAGCGTTTATCAAATGCTATAATAGGTCTACTTTTTCATAGCGTTTGCACAAACGCTATTATTGGTGACTTTTCCATAGCGTTTCTGCAAACGCTATAATAGGTCCACCTTTTCATAGCGTTTGCACAAACGCTATGAAAAGTTGTGACCCTATTATAGCGGGCTCTGTCATAGCGTTTATAAAAACGCTATTAATGTATATCATAGCGTTTTTCAAACGCTATGAATGCTTCTAAATGTTGTAGTGAGTTCAGCCTTCTGGTTTCTACGCGTTACAGTTAGATCAACCTTCTCTTTCTCTAGATTAATATAATCTTGATGTAGAGAAGAGAGATTGCCCTTGAGAATCACATTTTTCGATTCTAAGGCCTTGATATTGTCTTCGAGGTCTAACTTTTCTGAGTTGAGATTTTCAACTTCCAGAGACAATTCACTTACTCATTTCTCTTGTTTGAGAATCTTTTCTCTTAAGGCACTTATCCTTACCCTATGTTCTTTATAACATATAATAATGTCTTTGAGGAATTGTGTGAGTTCTAGGTTGGATTGAGACATAATAGTACTTACCACAACATAAACATAGAAGTTTGGGTCCTCTTCATGATCTGCCATTAAGCACAAGTTTGCTTGGTCCTTTTCGTCTTCTGACTCATTTATTGAATCTGAGTCACTCCGCGATGCTACCATATCCTTCTTCTTCGATTATTCTTTCTAAAGTTGTTCCTCTTCTTTTGTGGACAATCCTTTACGAGATGATCTGCTTCACCACATTCAAAACAAGTCAATACTTTACTTTTCTTATTAGGGTTAGAAAATTTACCTCGAGGTCTTGATGATCGTGGATATTTTTTGTTATTTGCAAATTGCTTCTTCATTTGAAGAATTCTTACAAGACCTCTTGAGATCAAGGTGAATGGATCTTCCTCCTCATCATCATTCTCTTCATCATCTAATGGCATGTCTTTCTTCTTGGATCTTAGGGCAAGATTCTTTGTGTTTGATGGGAGCTCTCCATCTTCTTCACCAAGAACCATTTCATGGGTGATTAGCTTTCCAAGAAGGTCGTCTAGAGGTAATGTAGTGAGATTATGAGCTTCTTCAACGACGGTCACTTTTGGTCCCCACAAATTGAGATTGTTCACAATCTCAGTGAATCGTGTGATCATCTCTTTGACCGTCTCATTTGAGTTCTTCTTGAATTTGTCTCCTTGACTTGACTTGTTCCTTCGTACGTAACTACTAACTTGTCACATATTTCCTTTTCACTCTTGCATGATGAGACACGGTTGAATTCATTTGCATCGAAATCCGCAATAGAGCAAGTTCATGGTCTTGTAGTTCTTTGATACACTATCCAAGTCTGTTTGAGTGAAGTCAACTTCCTTCTTTTTCCACTTGGAATCCTTAAACCGTGGTGGTTGAGATTTTAGGGTCATTTTGAATGATGCTCCATAGTTCCATATCCCGATCAATAATAAACATTTGCATTAGTGCTCTCCAATGGGCAAAGTTGTTACCGCAGAAGAGTGGTGGTCGAGATGTGGTTCTTCCTTGAGAGAATCCTCCATCACCTACAAAGTTCATGATTAGTCTCACTGATGGTTAAATCAATATACGTGAGTCTAGCTCTGATAAGAACCGTATAGGCAAATAATAAGGATATAAATACTCTAGAAGAGGGGTTGAAAAGAGTATGAGAAATTTTAGCAAAATCGTATATCAAGGCTTTGAAACTAATCTCAAGGCCTTGAACTCGATCTGTGAGCTTAGTGACAAAATTGGTTCTCAAGGCTTTGAAAGGGATTTCAAGGCCTTGACTTTGAAACCTGCAAAATATGGTTAGTCACAATTTAAGCGACATAAAGTGCGAAATTGAAAAGATCGACACGACGATATGTTTACGAAGTTCAGCTCTAATAGCTTACGTCTTCGTCCTAGGATTTCTCGACCCTAGGTACTAACTATTTATTATCTACTCAAAGAGTCCTAGATACAACCTAGAAGAAATCCTCTTCTTCTCTCAATGTAGCCTCAATGCTACGATCTAGTTAACTATACTCTAGCAATAATAGTCTAATTACTTCGCAGAGTAACACACTTGAGTATAACACTCTCTAGGTATGCCAATGCAGCTCTTGTGTTTTTCTCACTCAAAGGATGTAAATGTTTGTAAGCTAAGAGGAAGA
This sequence comes from Fagopyrum homotropicum, assembly GCA_033239125.1. Lineage (NCBI taxonomy): Eukaryota > Viridiplantae > Streptophyta > Magnoliopsida > Caryophyllales > Polygonaceae > Fagopyrum > Fagopyrum homotropicum. Next base: position 89,716,616 of record BSWB01000006.1, read on the forward strand.
AAAACTTTTGGAACGAATGAAGATGTTTGATCGTTGGAAGACTTGGTTTCTTATCCGTGCAAGCTTGTTGTTCTCTTCTTCAAGCGCCATCTTCATTTATACTCTTCTATGGAGAACTTCTTAGCCGTTTTAAGATAGCCGTTGTAACGTTCTTCTTTCTCCATGGAATACGGTGCTTGGTTGAGGTGAAGTAGCCGTTGTAAGATCTTCTATCTTCTCTCTTCTACTTCTTCTCTTTGACGCTCATTAAGAATCTTCATCATCGTGATCTTCTCTCTCTTGGAAATTTCGATCTTTGTTTGTTGAAGATCCTAAATCTTCTCACTTGGATATGCCGTTGAAGAAATACCCTTAGATCCGATATCTTCTTGTGTGGAATTCGTTTGGAGATCTTCCTTTATCTTCTTGCGTCTTCGGTTGAGATATTTGTGAGATCTTTTTGTTATGCCGAGATCTTCCTTTGGAAACCGTTTGAAGATCATCTTGTTGGTTGGCCGATATCTTCTCTTATCTTTCTTGTTATCCTTCGGTTGAGATCTTCTTGTTTTGGTTGTTGAGATATTCGAATCTTGTAGTGATGCCTTTAGCCGAAACCTTCTTTGTAATTCTTTTCAAGGCCTACGCGTTCGTCCTTTGTAATGATTTTCAAGGTCTCCGTGCTCGTCCTTTTTAATTTTTTTAAGGTCTGCGTACTTCCTTTGAAATGGTTTTCAAGGCCTGCACACATTTGAACAAACACAAACCAAAACATGCAATCTAGAAATATAATTGATATTTGTTAGTTTATAAAACCGCATATAGATGTTATGTCTTTCATCATTCAAATAAACAATTCATAATCAAGGTGGAGTTATCATAAAGATTTGGCGTACATAAGTGTACTTAATCGCAAACAAAACGCTAACATAGAGTACATCTTCATATCGGATTTTTCACATTGAAAACTGTCCATTTTGTGTTCTTGGTAAGTAGTATATTTTAATTGTATTTTGAAATTTGTGTAAGCTAGTATAATTGTGTACGTATACTTTTTTTTTACAAAGTTCTTCAGTTGTTGTATTCTATATATGGTTATGTAAATGTATTGTTGTTTGTACGTATGAGTGGGTGTTGTCAGTAGTGTACAATATGTATCTGTTATATTAAACTTATGTTGGGTATTGATATTTTGTACATATATGTAGAGCGTTATATTGATCTTCTATTAAGTTTGTATATTTTGATTATAACATATATGCATTGTGTGTATATAAAAACAATAATATGTATTTTGTGAATGGTTTGACTGTAACATATATGAATCTACAATATGTACATTTATCTATATGTTATGTATTTTGTGTGTTTATGTATCAATTTCTTTTTACCTCGATTTGGTTTTTGACAAACGACGAACGGAAAGTAGAAGAAGTCGAAGGTTGAAGACGACGATTGAAGACAAAGTTCGAAGAGTCAGTTTATCTTGTTTCTCCGTTGTCGTTGTGAGAGGGATGTTGATTTGATTTCCAAAACCTCAACTTTCGATTTAAAAAAAACGCTGAAACAAATTCGAGAAATCTTTAATATTCGGCTACCATAAATTTTAAGTGGTTTCTCTTAATTTTTGGCAGTTTACTATATCCAATTTTAATTACCTATACACAACTTTCTTAATTAATATCAGAATTAACCACCCATTTTATGTTTATTTTTATTAATTAAATTGTAGGAGCCTATTTTGTATCCATAACACAAAAAGTGTCTTACTACACCAATATTCTTATTTTTAAACTAGATTAAAGTATTAATTTCACCTATTAGAACATGATGATCAAGTTAATAAAGATAAACTGACTCTTCGAACTTGAAAATTATAGATTAAAAAATAAATAACAAAAAATAAATTATAGATTAAAATCAATTTATATAATAGTAAGTTTTAGAAACTATTAAATGTTAAATAAATAACAAAAAATAAATTATAGATTAAAAAATAGAAATATTAAAAAATTTAAAAATAAATAAGTCAAAATAACTTATATTATAATAATTTAATAATGACATTATTTAATACAATTTTCAAGTATAATCAAATATAACTAAACAATTCATAACGATCACAAAATATACAAAAAAAAAAAAAAAAAAGTAATCCTCGCATAATGGCTCGGGTTACAACAAGTTCCATATTGTTATTTGTGGTAAGCATGCCAAAACGCAATATTTTTGAGGTTGGTCCGTGGCGTTTTGGGAGGTCTAACCACAGCTCCTCCATTGGTTACCAATAGTCATTACATGAGCATCCTCCGTTTTGGAAATGGTGAAATCTATTCCTGTCTCTCATGATAATGAGACGATCAAAAGCTTTTGAGATGTACTTACTTGCCGTGTGACAGTCCCGGCACACCCGCAAGTTCTTGGTCACACGAATTGTCTCTCCCGCCTTTGTCTTCATCAGCCCAAATGCAATGGCAAGTTTCTCACTGTGGTAGTATAACGCCTTCTCATCATCAACATCATGCAGCAGAGCATCCGCATCAGGCGCATACCCCATGTATTTTATTTTCTCCATCATTTCTTTAACCTTCTCGTATACTTGCCGCATTTCCGGATGCCTCCTCTCGTCTGCCAAAAATTCATTCACCACACCTCCCACTTGGATCCTCGAAAACCCGGGAGCCTTCTTCACACCTCTCTCATCCATCAATCTCCTCACCTTTGCAGCATCTTCCCATTTTCCTGCACTTGCATACAGATTTGCTACTAACACGTAACGACCACTGTTACCAGGATCGAGTTCAATAACTCGCTTACCAATCTCATCCCCAATAGCATTCTCTCCGTGAATCTTACAAGCTCCGGCTAAAGCACCCAGAACACTAGCATCAGCGGATACAGGCATATCTTGTATCACCTTTTTTGCTTCCTCTAACAACCCTGCTTTACCCAACAAATCAACCACGCATCCGAAATGCTCCCTTCTCGGTTCAATCCCATAGACTTTACTCATATATTTCAAGTAATACTCACCTTCTTCAACTAAACCCGAATGAGAGCACCCGTTTAGAAGATTTAAGAAGGTGATTTCGTCTGGAGATACAGTTTGATCCTTCTCCATCTCCTTAAACAAATCTATTGCTGCCTTGCCTTTCCCGTGTAAAGCCAACCCACCAATCATGCAGTTCCATGAAGAAACCCCCTTGGAAGGTAAGGCGTTGAAGACCGCGAGTGCCTTCTCTAAGCAACCACATTTGCAGTACATATCAATGATCTTTGCTGTGAGTTTCCTATCAACTACCATCCCACTCTCCCTGATGTTTCTGCAAATCACCTCCCCGCTCTCAAGTGCTCCTAATCCAATACAAGCAGCTAACATAGTTGTCGTCACAAATCTATCTATCTCAACATTTTCTGATCTCATGCGATCAAACAATTCGAATGCATCCCCAAAGCGGTTGTGCTGAACCAAGGCGGATATCATTGCGTTCCAGGTGGCACAGCTTCTCTCGCTCATCAAACTAAAAGCTTCATAAGCTTCATCCAATAATCCCCATTGAGAATATCCATTTATCAAAGTGGTACGGGAGATATCATTCCTTTGAGGCATACAATCAAACACTCTCCTAGCCTCATTTACCATCCCAAACCTCATGTACATAAAAATCAAATTGTTAAGAGAAAAGTCATGATATCCAAACCCTAGTTTTACGACATGGGCATGAATTTGTGTTCCCTCTTCGACTCCATTCTCAACAGAGCAGGCTCTAATGAGAGAGGGGAAGGTGAAACTGTTGGGTCCCACCGAGTGTAGAAGCATTTCCATGTAGAGAAGAATACATTGTGTGGGTAAGTCACGTTTCAGATAACCCTTGATGAGCGTATTATAGAGAAGGGCATCCGGTTGAGGCATTTGATCGAACAGCTGGCGAGCATAACCCATGTCAGCGGATAAAGAGACGGAACATAAGTGAATCATTTTGCCGGCAAGGTAGTTGTCGAATGAAAGACCTAGACGGATGATTTGGGAATGAATTTGTTTGAGGTGGGCGAAGGTGGAGCATATTTGAAGGTGTTTAAGAGACGTTACTTTTGGGCGGTGAGGTGGAGAATGTATGGAGTTCAAGAGTTGAGCTTGGAAGGAAATCATTTCTCAAGGATCTCCCCAGACGGACCCTCGGGGAAAGGGAAGAAATGAAAACTGGCTAGTCCAATGGGCCAGGCCCGGCTACAGCTTGGGAGTCGTATCGTATGTTCATACAAACAATTATTAAATTTTGATACGCATTCGTGTAATATACATTTTTATTTTTAATTAATACAAGCGATTCACCAAAAATAATCACAACGCCACTGAGCTAAAGATTTGTATTCTCTACTCAAACCGTTGATACGGAAGTCGGGCTTGTTGAACTCAAACCTTACAGGTAATCAGGGGCGGATGCAAGACCGTTGAGATTATTTCCCTTTCAGTGGATATTATTTTATATAGTTATGCTAGATCAGCTCATAAATTTGTCTACAAGAAAACATACTAAATAGATAAAAACACACTAGAATGGAGATTAAGAGATTAAGTGAAATTTATTATTAAATTTACTTTTAATTAAATTATTGTAATCAATATGATATAATTTCAAATACAACATATGATTCATCGACCAAAACCTAAGTTATTTATAAAACATACTAAATATATAAAAATACTTTAATAATCCTCTAAATAGAAAAAGATATACACACAAACTCTAAATTCCCCTCCCCCCAACCATATCGGCCTCCGCCACTGCAAATAATGGTCGTAATTATTAACGTTGAATTTGGGTGTGGGGATGAAATTCTCAAGAAATCACTTCATGCGAAGACGACGAAGATAGTGTATCATTCGACGATATGAATTTCACTCATTTCGCAGTAAGTTTTTCATATATTTCAACTTCATGAATATATTATTATGGTCTTTTTCCACTACTACGATGCTTTTTTGTTGTCTTTGTAGAAGTTATTCACGTCTCTTTTATGTGTATGCATGAAATAAATTGTAGAAATTTTCTGTGTGATTCTTGTACATATTATTCTATATATTTCAACTTTATAAATTTTTTCACGGCTAAGAGACTTTTGTTGGTTAGGGTCTTTTTATGGGAAGAACAACAAAATGATGTTGATCACAAATAGATCATGGTCAAATAGTGTCGGATTCCGTACAATTCATTTGAGATGTGAAGTCTATATATGGAAACCTATGAGGAAGAAATAAATCAAACTTTAATTTGTGTCATCAAGTAGTCAAGATAAGAGTTAAAAAAGACTGATTTAAATTCTGTTAAATTTATCTTTTTAATATCCGTCGGGTCTAAGACGTGAAGGGGATGCACGCCACAAGTGAACCTACGCACATTAACCTTCGAGGTTCCATCCTAAAACCAATTGGCAATAGGAGGAGTAACCCTTGGGTTTATTTGTTAGGTTCACATTATTCATTTAGTCGATGTGGGACACAATAATCCACACATCTCAACACTCCCCCCCTCAAGTGCAACTATCCTGGACTAGTTGCACTTGACACAAACGGGTGGATAGCATATTTTGCTAATCACAACCCACAAAGCCTTAAGGCCGGCTTAGCCAAACACAGGATAACGAGACCCGGATCGGACCTGCTCTGATACCATGTTAAATTTATCTTTTTAATATCCGTCGGGTCTAAGACGTGGAGGGGATGCACGCCACAAGTGAACCTACGCACATTAACCTTCGGGGTTCCATCCTAAAACCAATTGGCAATAGGAGGAGTAACCCTTGGGTTTATATGTTAGGTTCACATTATTCATTTAGTCGATGTGGGACACAATAATCCACACATCTCAACAAATTCGAACTCGAGGTGGCGCAAGAGGGTCTAGAAAAATGGATAGAGAGGGTAGTATGTATAGTGGATAGCTACACACTTCGTGAGAACTTGGAAGAGAATGCATATGTCAGATGATCGGCTCACACACAATATTGGAAGGTGGGGTGTAAATTGGGTTAAGTTTCAATCCAATAAATATTTTGTCATCCTTGTAGTTAGATGACCCAAACAATATAACCTTCATCCGACATATACAATGTGAGGTTGAAAATAAGGATGAAAGATGTCAAAGGTTGAGTGTCACTCAAACAGGTACACCTCATACACTAAAAAAACGCGGATATATGAGTGTTAGGAGATCTCTAGTTTTTGATGGAGCTACCCCTTTTATCATCCATCCAAACTCGAGGAATTTGTTGAGCATATTCTCCTACAACATCATATACACAACATAGAAGACCAATAAGTAAGTTTGTATCATAGATTTTTGGTTTAGGTTTACTAGTTTATATGACGTTATATATGCGCCATGTTGAGTAACCTTTTATTTTTTTATTTTTGGTTTAAATGTACGTACAAAATATCGTAGTTGGAGATTGTTGAAATTGATAAGATCCATTCTAGTGTATTTTTACCCTCATTTGTATCAATCTCTTAAGCATATGTTAGATTCTCATAATATTATGGTAGATTTTCTTTACTTTGTTATTTTGGAGATCTACTTGTGCTTTTATGAGATTACATACATTCTAGTCCATTCGGAGCTAAAATGGAGCTATGTTTGGAGGAATGTCTATTATTTGTTGAAGTTCTTTCGGAGGTCTGGTAGGCTAAAAGCTACCTCGCAAGTATGATGAGATCAAATGTAGTAATCGAGTGTTGAATTCATAGGGACTACTTTTGTATCAGTCGTGACAATAGATAAGTCAACTTTGCCAAGGAGATTGGGAAAGAGTAAAGGAAGAAATATCTTGTTGTTTTAATTTTGGAGGTTTTGGTTGTCAAAAGACAAAATGGCAAGCAAATATGATGATGAAAAATAATATAAGAGAAAACAATCTAAGGAATAGGTATCCCCACTATAAAAAAAATCAAGATATAACCAAGTATATGTACATAATGAACATCAATTAACGGATATTTAGGTAACTGTCAAACGTAGCTTTTATTACAACTCTGTAAAAACCATGCTCAACTCAACTCAAAGATGTTCTCACAATTGAAAAGCGTAAAAGTCAAATCCTTTAAGTAGAAGGAAAATTGGTAGAAGACCAAAACAGGTCACACTTTCGTAGAAAATCCAAAAGTGTATAAAAAAAATAGTAAATCTATGACAATCAAGAATCTTTGAGGTAAAGTAGACGTCTCTCTCAATCCAAGTTTAATCCCAAAAGGTCTAATAGAATTAGCATGCTTTTGCTGAAAACTGATCTATTTCTAATGTTTCTCAACATATGCAACAAAAGCATCGAACTTGCCATATGGTTAAGGTCAATGTCGGATTTAGGTTATGAAGACAAAACACAACCTAGTGATATAAAAACCCAAATATAACCTTATTTAGATAAAAAAAAAAAAAGCATCAAAACAACCTATAACCTCATACCTCATTTAGATTAACCCCCCCCCCCCCCCCCACACACACACACACACCATCACCAACAACAACAACAAAAATATTTACAAGTAAACAAACCCCAAACACCAAAACAAATAAAACAAGAGAGAAAATTTGCACAAATCAGTTTAGTACCTCAATCAAGGTAAACAAAATAATGATCAATCAACAAAACTCAAAAAAAATCACCTCAAAAGCATTTTTGTGAATCCAAGTAGGAATAGGAAAACTAGGGTCACGACAAGGTTTGTAAGTCACCAAAAGGATCGAAGTTGCGATCAACAAACCCTAAAATAGAGGGGAAATAGCCAACATACCTTAATGCATAATGCAAAGATTTATTAAATATCAAACAGATACTAAGTCGAGAAACCTACAACTTGTTAAGCGACCTCTAGAGAATAAGAGCGGAAGAAACTTCAAACAAATATGGAAGAGGAGATGCTCTAACCTAATGGTTGAAGAGCCTTGTTTATAGGATCAAGGGATGGCATGAAAACCATAGATCTCCTCGAATTAATCTTCTAACAAGAAAGATCAAATCTAAAAGATAACGATTCTAAAAGGAAGTGCTAGCAAGTGAGTCCAACTAAACTACGAAAGAAAAACAAAATAAGACATCGGAGCAAGCATGTCGAGCGGGCCGTCAAGCGACCTCTTGGGCCTGGTCCAGAATTGCTCTAGGATCTTCCTTGTAGTAACGGGAGGTCATTTCGAGGTCACGTCTAGAGGATGAGCGGTCATAGTGTAATAGTTAGGATTTCCGAATTCTAATTAATGTTGATTAACTTAATCGTTGATAGTAATTGACATATAACTCGCGAAGATTTTGCAAGTGATGAGTATGAGTCCCACCGTTATATTCCTCGCGTAATTTTGGACGTTTGGGGAAATTTTTACTTTTCCCCCCAGGTTATTATTTTTACCCTCCGGTGTTATTTGGAGCATTTGGGAGCTCCAATTAATAAAAATGCAGTTGAGAGAAATGATCAGGACATCGGATATGTCTTAGATATGAAATAACATGGAGAGGCAAAACGGCCAAAAGAGTCGCTATTTCGTTTCTTAACGGCTAAGAAAGACGGCTTAGGAATACACGTTTTCCGAGGCACTTGTGGAATAATTATCCCTACAATATTTCAGATTTAATGTTCCAAACTCGAGAAGTTTGGAGAAAGAGATTCGACCCGCCTTTTTATCGGTTAATGAATAATTATCGACTTTACTAAAGGATAATTATCGTCTTCACTATAAATAGCGGAAAATCCTTTATTAATTCATTTCCTTTCACGTTTTCTCGTAAAAGCTCTGAGTTCTCTCAACCTTCAAACTCAGATCTACTCTCCGTTTCTAATCCGATTTCAATTCTGTTTGAGTTTTTGGATTCCTCTCTTCATTCTCTTCATAACGGTGCCGAGTTTTTGCATGTCCGAGTATATGGAGGGCTGGTCGAGCATATATGTCACCAGGACGGTTCCGTCGCTCAGATTCCGGTGAATTTGATGTTGTCCATGCGTAGCCTGCGTCGCTGTGTTTCCGAATCTTCTTTCAGATCGTCAATCGGGTTAGTAACGAATAAGTTATGAATTTATTCGTTTTCCGTACTGCGATTTGGCCTAAATTGACTTTAGGCTTGTCAAATAGGACAATTAGAAATTCCATTATGGTCGTTATATTATTCTGGTGATTATGGGTTCTTGTTTGATAAAATCTGATGACAGGGGGTTTGGAAATTGCCTGCGGGCAAAACGTTATTCTGAAGAAATTTAATTAATTAATTAAATTAGGATTAAAATTGAGATTGAGGAATGTTGATTAGATACTACCTTGAGATTTGAGGAATTGTGAGTTATGCTGAGATATTGAGGTTTAGTTGGTTGTGAGGCTTATAGATTGAGTATGATCCTTATGGATCCCTTTGGTTCTAGGTGTGACCCCTTTGATGAATAGAGGTTGATATATCTCTTTATGCCTTGTTTATAGGCCGTGTTGTCCTCCAGTGTAGAGGTGATCGTGGTTGAGTTTGTACGAGGTTGAGGTAAGTCCGTAGGACTTACTTAGCTACCATCCTTATATTGGGTGTTTGTATGAGTGGTGTGTGCCTTATATGTTTGCTATGATAGCATGTGATGTCGTATTTACCGACCTATGTTTTATTGATTGCCCCACTGCGTGACTGTGATAACCTTTCCCTTTCATCCCGCCGTGGAGTCTGGGAGGTTCTCTGATGTTAGGCCAGACCGGTTTACAGGAAGGGCGCAATCCACTCCCATAGGGTACACGGATTGTGTGACCGATACTAGTACGGCTGGCTAGCAGGCTCAGAGGCGAGGATGTATCGGTCCTCGTGTCACCTAGTTTCATATATATTATATCTATACGATTTGAGTGAATGACCATTATATTGAGATGAATAAATGGGTAAATGAGTGAAAGCATGCTGATATGTTTATCTTTCCCTATGTGTGATTGTGCTTATGCATTACTCTATATATGTGTATGGATAGCTAATGGTTATTACCATGTTGTAGATGCCCTACAGTTTAGGCACTGTTGAGTGATCTGGCAGGGTGACAGGCCGAGGACTCTCGTACATTAGGTGGTTGGTTTGGGGTTGTTGTGTTTCCCCTCTTGCGTAAGGATGATCTTTTGTACCTCCTATGTGAGGATGTCGTTTTATATACTCGGCTATGTTGTTGTTTACTTTGGGTCGTACAATTTATACTGTTTTATGTATTTGTTTTATATTTGTCAGTGCCATGTTGTAAGGTCCAGTGAACTTGTTGTCAGGCTAGGTCAGGATCCATTGTGAGATCCTAGCCCAATGTGACATCCCGAGTCCCGCGGATTCGGGGTGTTACAGAGTTGGTATGAGAGCCCAGGTTGACAACAATGACACTTGCTACCTGCAATGAGGTTTGATAGGTAAAATAAACAGAACCCGAAAGGGGTCTGACGTTTTAAAACGTTTTTGGTTTTAAGTGTGGTTTTGGGTTAGAATGTACGAGAAGTCGTCACCTCTGCCATGGATCTCTGCAGCGTAGATATGTATATATATTTGTGTGTACTATGGATTATGTGGATGTATTATATACATATCGATACTTATGGCATATATATAGACTTATAAGATTAGGTGCGTATATCCTACAGATGACTCAGACTAGAGTAGTATCTGTAGTGGGATGAGGTAGGGGTACACCTCCTCTTCCTCCAGTGGTGATAAGTTAGGGACCAGTTTCCGCTATTGCTTCGCCTATGACAGAGAACGAGTTTGAAGAGGCTGATCGTGTCTCCATGAGTAGATCCGAGTTTCAAGAATATATGTAACAAGTATATGAAGCGGTGATAGCGGGTAGATCCATACCGGATTTACCAACAATTGTGAGATCAACTGAAGCTTCTGGATCCGGAAATAAGCAATGGACTGAATCAGTTACTGGAGAAGCAAAGATGATGAACGGGGAACCAAGTCCAATATCAAGACAATCTAGTGATCCTTTGGCCATGAAGATGACTAGCAAGGAACTACAGTGCTTTAATTGTGTGGAAGTTGGGACACTGGCGAGTTGTGTGCCCAAAGGCGCCCATCATATGCTTTATGTATGGTAAAGCAGGGTATAGAGCGAAGTTTTGTCGACAGGGCAAGGCATTGTCTTTACATGTTCCCTTCAAGAGTGAGATCATTCCAGGTGGACGACGAAGGTCGAGTTACCCTTCAGTTGCACAGGTTGTACGGATGGGATGATTATGTTTCAGTTGTGGCTATCCAGATCATTTGCGTTCTGTGTGCCCTTTGGCACTGATAGCTTGTTTCACTTGTGGTGAGTTAGGCCATCTAGCCCTTTCTGTCAGCACGGTGGTGTTTCTTCCTAGCAAGACCTTCCTCTTTCCGGTGCAGAAAGAGTGGAAGTGGCGGTTATAGTAATGACCTCAGTGATACCTGAGGAGCATGAATCTGACATTGAGAGATGATATGTAGAGGAGCTACGAGTGTTAGCTGTTATAGGTACCATTCTCGTTAATGGTTTACCTGGTGGAGTTTTGCTTGTTGTGAGTGCTATGCATGTCATGTCTTTCGATGCATGCGTTAATGGTTAAATTTTGGTATATAGTAGAAGGTGAATTTTCTTTTACAGGATTACCTTTTTGGGTCTGAGATACCCGTGAGATGCGTGTTTGTTCCCTTATTTCAGGGACCCGTGTATGGTTGCAGACTTCTTTGTCATGTCGTAGGTGCATGAGGAAGTCATTATGTGTATGGTTTGTATGAATAGATATCATGCGGTGTTAGATATTAATAGTAAGGCTATTATAGTCTTTACTGAGATGGTAATTGGAGGTCTTCTAAGGTTAAGACCTTTGAAGAGACGGGTTTGTCATCAGGATTGTACGAGCAGCGAGCTCATAGCACAACGATGTGACGCCTTCTAGTGTTATACCATGAAGGAGCGAGATATTCCAACAACGGAAGGTATTCCAGTTGTTTATGAGTTATAGACGTGTTACTGAACCGTCTAGTTTCCACCTCAGCGGAGTGTGGACATTGTTATCGAGTTGAAGTATGATACAAGATTGAATGGGAAAGCCACACTATATGGTGCTTGTTGAGATATTGTACTGATAACTTGAAAAGTTGATCGAAACGGGTTTACCCTAGTGGGTTCCATGTTCCGTATTGACGACCTGATGAGTTAGCTTCAAGAAGCAATTGTGTTTTCAGGATTCCTTTGTGCTCAAGATATCCCTAGTCATGGATGAGAGAGCAGCATGTGTATGAGATAGCATCCCATACCCGTTATGGACACTACGAGTTTGTAGTGATGTCATTTGGGTTGACAAATGTTTTAGTAGTTTTTATGGAGTTGATGAATAATATCTTCATCGACTTCCTTGATTAGTTGGTGGTTGACTTCATGGATGACTTGTCGGTATACTCTCATAGCAGAGAATAGTAGACCGATCGTCTGAGGACCGTTCTACAGATTTCGAGAGATAGAGGGTTGTATGCTACGCTCTCTAAGTGTAAGTTGAGATGCCAGTGGTAGTCTTTTTAGGCCATGTTGTCTCCGCCAGTGGGATCATGGTTGACCTGGCGAGAATTAAGTATGTTGTAACATGGGAGATACTGATGAACATTAAGGAATACGTAGTTTTCTCGGCTCAACCGATTGCTACCAATGCTTTGACGAAGGATTTTATATGATTACGTATTCATTTGCGAGTCTTTTGAGAAGACCACCATAACTACGTGATGAAAGTAGTGTGTCTATGTTCTGAAGAGTTGAGGAGGCGTTTGACCTTTGCTTCCATTCTGTTGTAGTTAGAAGATTTTTGGGATCCCGTGATTTACGGTGATACATCCCAGCTAAGTCTGAGATGTCTATTACTACAGAGGAGTAGGGTTATTGATATGTGTGTTTACAAGTGAGAACGTATGATGAGAACTACCCGACTCATGATTTAGAGTTAGTAGTGGTAGTTCAAGCCTTTAAGTTTTGAAGACCGTACCGGTGTGATCTTCATGTCAGATTTCTATAGATCATAGAAATCTGAAGTATATTTTATGCAACAGGGGTTGAATAACCGCTAGCGTTAAGAGCTTAAGTTGATCAAGACTTTGACCTGGAGGTTCCATATCATTCCGAGAAGTTGAACGTTGTCACCGACAATTGGAACGGAAAGACGCTCCAAGAGAAGATGATTGTGAGACAGATAGTTCAGCTTCAGCTTCAGAGAAATCTAGCTTGGCTAGAGTTAGACAATCAGTTCCTTGATGAGGATACCCAATTATACCTCAGAGGTTCTACCTGGTCTGTTGGATGAGGTCCAACAGAAGAAGGAGACCTACCCGGCCTTGACAAGGTTTAGAGAAAGGATGTCTCGTACTGAGGCACCATAGTTCTCCATGGGAGTAGATGGACTGATGAAGAGTCATGACCACTTTTGTGTACCTGCTGATGCATATGGAGACAGAGAATATTACGGTATATCCACTGTACGCCTTATTTAGTACATTCAGGTACGAGTAAGATGGACCACGAGATGAGACGATTATACTGTATGAAGCCGATATAACCAGATTTGTGATACAGTATATAACCTGTTAGCAGGTCCAGATAGAGTATTTCTGATCTAGATATAAGCCCCACCCACTACCAGTGCAGTAGTAGAATTTGGGAGGACATCTCTATGGACTTTGTTATGGGATTGTGACCTAGTAGAAGATTGATGTTATCTGGATTGTTGGTAACAGATTAATGAAACCAGCACGTTTAATTTCTATCAGAAGGACGTGGCAAGTGAATGAATTGGCTGAGGAGTACACTAGACAGATAGTGAGACTCCATGGTATACCGAGAACGATCATTTCTGATCGAGATGGATGTTTTTATTTTGAGATTTTAGTCAGCAGATTCAGACTGCTTTGGGGACGAGTTTGTACCTCATGACTACACTTCACCCCCTGACAGATGGTCAGTTAGAGAGGATCATCTAGATCTTAAAGATCTATTATAAGTTGTAAGTCGAATGGGAAACGTGGATGGTTATATTACCTTCCATTAATGAGTTTATTATATAACAATGAAGGACGTGCATCTTTCTGGGATGGCCCTATGAGGCAATATATATAGACATAGATGTCGTATATCCTTATGCTAGAAGTGATCTAGCAGTAGTAGTAGAAATAACACATGACTAGACTCAGGATTTTATAGTTCAAGTAACGATGATTAAAGGAAGAGTGTTGGCTCTACATAGTCGCCAAATTGTGTGTGTAGACAAGAGGTGTTAACCTCTAAAGTTCAAGTGAGAGTTCATGTCCGGCTGGAGGTATCTCAGCTGTGAGACGTTTGTTGTGTATTATGGAAAGGGGAACTTAGTTTCCAATATGTCGGTTGCTTGAGATCTTGATCAGTTTTGTGAAGGCAACATGATGTTTAGCTTTCACTCTGAAGTTGGTGGATGTTCACCCAGTGTTCATGTGTCTCAACTGAGGAAGTATATACCAGGTTGGAAACACTTTGTGAATTATAATGATCTAGTGGTTAAGTTGAACCACATCGTTGTTGAGCATCTGATTACATTTTTGGAATAAGATATGAAACGCTTGCATTTGAAAGACATTCCCATATTGAGGATATAATGGTCGAGATGAAGACCTGAAGAGGCTATGTGAGAGATTGGGGATAGTGTCCTGAGGAACTATCCAGAGTATATGTTGGGACAAACCCATTTGTGGGAGCACGAGTATATCTTAGTGCTATCTTGATGAATGTTGTGCTTATGTGCTTATATGCTTATATGCCTTGATGTGTTATTCCATGCTAGTTGTGATGTGATTTATGATCTTAGTAGATCTTGATGTGCTAGCGTGATGTATGCTATAGCTGGAGATGATTACTTCCTCCACGCTACCCGAGTATGATCATATTTATAGCTGGAGATGGTTCTTTCCTCCATGCTATTTGAGTGGGATTAGGATTTAGTTGGAGATGGTTCTTTCCTCCATGCTACCTTGATGGACATAGTTCAGTGGAGATGTGATTCCTCCATGCGATATATATGTTTATGGGTTGGCTAGAGACGTATTTCCTCTATGCATGTGATATGTTTTGGCTAGAGATGTGCTTTCTCTATGCCTTGTGATGTGGTATGGCGAGAGACGTGATTCCTCTACGCCTTTGGGTAGCGTTATGGCCCTATTTCCTGGAGATGATGATTCCTCCATGTTTATACTTGAGGTTATAGATTGTTATAGGTTATGATCTTTTGAACGAAGATGTGATACCTCCGATAGAAAGAGTGAGAGTTATACCTCGGCGTATGGGTCCGAGAGGATTTGGGAATTGTTCAAGTTTCGGGACGAAATTTTTTTAAGGGGTGTGTGATGTAATAGCTAGGATTTTCGAATTCTAATTAATGTTGATTAACTTAATTGTTGATAGTAATTGACATATAACTCGCGAAGATTTTGCAAGTGATGAGTATGAGTCTCACCGTTATGTTCCTCGCGTAATTTTGGACGTTTGGGGAAATTTTTACTTTTTCCCCCGGGTAATTATTTTTACCCTCCGGTGTTATTTGGAGCATTTGGGAGCTCCAATTAATAAAAATGCAGTTGAGAGAAATGATCAGGACATCGGATATGTCTTAGATATGAAATAACTTGGAGAGACAAAACGGCCAAAAGAGTCGCTATTTCGTTTCTTAACGGCTAAGAAAGACGGCTTAGGAATACACGTTTTCCGAGGCACTAGTGGAATAATTATCCCTACAATATTTCAGATTTAATGTTCCAAACTCGAGAAGTTTGGAGAAAGAGATTCGACCCGCCTTTTTATCGGTTAATGGATAATTATCGACTTTACTAAAGGATAATTATCGTCTTCACTATAAATAGCGGAAAATCCTTTATTAATTCATTTCCTTTCACGTTTTCTCGTAAAAGCTCTGATTTCTCTCAACCTTCAAACTCAGATCTACTCTCCGTTTCTAATCCGATTTCAATTCCGTTTGAATTTTTGGATTCCTCTCTTCATTCTCTTCATAACGGTACCGAGTTTCTGCATGTCCGAGTATATGGAGGGCTGGTCGAGCATATATGTCACCAGGACGGTTCCGTCGCTCAGATTCCGGTGAATTTGATGTTGTCCATGCGTAGCCTGCGTCGCTGTGTTTCCGAATCTTCTTTCAGATCGTCAATCGGGTTAGTAACGAATAAGTTATGAATTTATTCGTTTTCCGTACTGTGATTTGGCCTAAATTGACTTTAGGCTTGTCAAATAGGACAATTAGAAATTCCATTATGGTCGTTATATTATTCTGGTGATTATGGGTTCTTGTTTGATAAAATCTGATGACAAGGGGTTTGGAAATTGCCTGCGGGCAAAACGTTATTCTGAAGAAATTTAATTAATTAATTAAATTAGGATTAAAATTGAGATTGAGGAATGTTGATTAGATACTACCTTGAGATTTGAGGAATTGTGAGTTATGCTGAGATATTGAGGTTTAGTTGGTTGTGAGGCTTATAGATTGAGTATGATCCTTATGGATCCCTTTGGGTCTAGGTGTGACCCCTTTGATGAATAGAGGTTGATATATCTCTTTATGCATTGTTTATAGGCCGTGTTGTCCCTCCAGTGTAGAGGTGATCGTGGTTGAGTTTGTACGAGGTTGAGGTAAGTCCGTAGGACTTACTTAGCTACCATCCTTATATTGGGTGTTTGTATGAGTGGTGTGTGCCTTATATGTTTGCTATGATAGCATGTGATGTCGTATTTACCGACCTATGTTTTATTGATTGCCCCACTGCGTGACTGTGATAACCTTTCCCTTTCATCCCGCCGTGGAGTCTGGGAGGTTCTCTGATGTCAGGCCAGACCGGTTTACAGGAAGGGCGCAATCCACTCCCATAGGGTACACGGATTGTGTGACCGATACTAGTACGGCTGGCTAGCAGGCTCAGAGGCGAGGATGTATCGGTCCTCGTGTCACCTAGTTTCATATATATTATATCTATACGATTTGAGTGAATGACCATTATATTGAGATGAATAAATGGGTAAATGAGTGAAAGCATGCTGATATGTTTATCTTTCCCTATGTGTGATTGTGCTTATGCATTACTCTATATATGTGTATGGATAGCTAATGGTTATTACCATGTTGTAGATGCCCTACAGTTTAGGCACTGTTGAGTGATCTGACAGGGTGACAGGCCGAGGACTCTCGTACATTAGGTGGTTGGTTTGGGGTTGTTGTGTTTCCCCTCCTGCGTAAGGATGATCTTTTGTACCTCCTATGTGAGGATGTCGTTTTATATACTCGGCTATGTTGTTGTTTACTTTGGGTCGTACAATTTATACTGTTTTATGTATTTGTTTTATATTTGTCAGTGCCATGTTGTAAGGTCCAGTGAACTTATTGTCAGGCTAGGTCAGGATCCATTGTGAGATCCTAGCCCAATGTGACATCCCGAGTCCCGCGGATTCGGGGTGTTACACATAGTATGTTTTCATATTAATTTTTTAGATGTATTTTGTGTGATTTTACCTTTGTTTGTATGGATTGGAATTCATATCTTTGTTAGACCTTAAAATGTCAAAAAAGAAAATGCCTACTTCCCTTCTTTTCATGTTTTTAAGGTACTTTGGCCTAAAATGAGCTAAAATGTAGATACTCAATCACTCAACTAATCCAACGATCATACTTCATCTCATCATCAACCTCATGGAGCAAAGGAAGGAGGAAAAGCAAGCTATGATGCATACATGAAGCCAATGGAGCTAGGGAAACCTCAAGGTTGGAACATCGAGTGAAGCCAAACTCGAGAAAAGGGGAAAAATTAACTCGAGGAAAGAAGCATTGAAGGTGAAGTTATAAACTAAGCTTGAGTTTACATATTAACTTGAGAAAAGAATCCAGAAAACTCGAGCAAGGAAAACACTTCAGTCAACCAAGGAAGACACTAGTTGGTCGATCGGCGTCCGTAACAAAAACATATTAAACTAATAGAAATAAGGGAGAGTGAAATATTGTGTATTGTTGGGATTCACAATCAAAGAATTCAAGAATAGATTGTCAAGAACAAGTAATAAAGAAATCATAGGATCAGGATCACCATAAAATGTATATAAATAGATTTCAATTCATGATTTCAAAACTTAATGTAAAACATGTTATGTGGGGGATAATTTTTCTTAATTGTCACGTGTAAAAAACATCCTTCGTACATCGCCGGTTGTCACATTTGTATCACATACACAAGACTTCTGCTTATCACACATCGAACGAATTATTTTGGGCATGATTGAATAGACTCTCCCATTTTACCATCAATACTTGAAGAGCATATAACTATGAAAGATTCCAAACTCGACTCTCGCATTTTACAAGGCACAATCCAAAGACTACCATAACTCTTATACCCTAGACAAGAATGAAATTAGCTTGACATACTTGAATAATACTCAAAAGCTTTATTGAAC
Source organism: Fagopyrum homotropicum (assembly GCA_033239125.1). Classification (NCBI taxonomy): domain Eukaryota; kingdom Viridiplantae; phylum Streptophyta; class Magnoliopsida; order Caryophyllales; family Polygonaceae; genus Fagopyrum; species Fagopyrum homotropicum. The sequence continues at coordinate 89,735,058 of BSWB01000006.1, forward strand.
AAAGATTGAGAAGCTAGTCGATCGACCAAGGCAATGTTTGTCGATTGTCCAACTATAATATTGTAGTCCAGAAACTTCGGAAAACTATATATAGAAGATGTTAAAATCCTAAGGTTGAATGCCTTATTTATATAGATGAAATCTTATATATCCTCCTTAAGATATACTAGGATCTCTCAAATTTACCGAATCATAACTTCTAATAAGATAGAACTTGTCCCTAATGGATAACTACATAGAACAACATCCATTTAGACCGGCTAAATTATGGCAAAAAATAAAAGGGAATAAGGGAAGAAAGATAGACGTCAAAATGAGCATTGTTAACTCCACCTTGGTTATGAATTGCTTTATTTAATGATGGAAGACTTAACATATAAATGCAGTTTTATAAAGTAACAAATATCGATTATATTTCTAGATTGCTTGTCTTGGATTGTTTGTTAAAGTGTGTGTAAGTCTTGAATAACATTACAAGGGAAGATCTCAGCTAAGAGGTTTATTACAAAACACGGACGCCTACAATAACCAAAGGAGAAGATCTTAAAAAGCCAACAAACCAAACAAGAAGATCTCGGGTGAAGGCATTTGAAGATAAGATCTAAACCAACGCAAAGATCTAGGAGAGAAGATCTCGGCTGAAGACATTTGAAGATAAGATCCTAAGAGAAGATCATGGTGAAGATTCTTGAAGATATCACCGCCCGTTATCATACACTTGGGCCAATTAAAATGCATGTAGGATCATCCTAGTCTAGTTAGGTTATAAATTCAACACACATATGCACACACATAACCACAACACACACTCAAACCCATAACTGCTCGCTAAGTAAGTCCCAAGGACTTACCTGTCTCAAACGCAACTCGTATCAAGAGTTCACGACTTAAACTCGGGGAAACGATCAGTGCCTACATTAGCAAAGCACAACAATATCAACATCGTCCCAAGGTTAGGAGATTCCACCTCCTAAACCCTATACCCATCCTCAAGTCATAACTCAAATCTAGCCTCAGCATCACGTCAACTCACACTGCATAAGGCATTAATAACATTCATCTCAACATCCCATACACATACTAAACCTTAAAGCCATAACCGTCATACAACAACATCATGATCCTCAACTCACTCTCACACCTAGAATGCCTCTAAGCCACTCATAATAGGAAAGAAAAGGATCCATACCACCCTAGGTAGGTCCTGCAGAAGACGCACCTGCGTAATAGAAAGGCGCAGGGCAAGGGCAAAGTACCAAGAAGGCGCAGGGACGACGGTCTGGTGGCGCAGGGGCGGCTGGTGTGCAGTGGGCGATTCCCAACTTCTCTTAGATCCTTCACTCGTATCCTTCACTCCTTCATTATCTAGATCATAGACATACACATATATACACATATACATCAATATATGTATGAGAAGATCAACACAAGATCAATCTTGTAGATTCATCATCCAGGAAGAGGAAGAAGAGGAAAGAAGGAAGAAAGAGGAAGAAAGAAAGAAGAAGAAGAAAGATCTTACCCCAGCTACAACTAACAGAGGAAGAGATCACAAACAACCATCTCAACTGGATCTCCACAACTTAGCATCAACAACTCATCAATAACGAAACTCAAACTCAACAACTCTCTCTTGCAAGATCAAAGAAACCAAGAAGAAGATCCAAGGAGGAAGAGAAAGAGAAGAGGAAGAACATGAGGAGAAGAAGCCTAGAGAAGATGAAGAAACCCTCACCAGGAAGCAAAGGAAGCTTAGATAGGAAGATAGGGTAAACCACGGGTCAAGGGGGTCAACAAAGACGGCTGCAGCCGCAGGAAACCGCAGGGGAGGACCCTGTGAGGCGTAGGGGTGGCTCACCGTGGCGTAGGGGCGGTCCACAGATTTGTAGGGGCGGCTCAGCCCTGGCTCACCACAAGCTCAACACCCGTGTCTCAACTGGGGCACAGGTGAGGAATCCATAAAAGACTAAGGCTCTTACATCACACTCCCCTAAAAATAAGTTTTGTCCCGAAACTTGCATGATCCTAGATCCTCTCGGACTCATATGCCGAGGTATACATATACTCTCTATCGGAGGTATCACATCTCCGTTTACAAGATCACAACCTATAACATTCGATAACCCCAAAGCACAACATGGAGGAATCATCTACTCCAACAACACCATCACACCAAACAAGGCGTAGAGGTAAACCATCTCTAGCCAACTCATAACCATGTTATAATGGAATGGAGGAAAACCATCTCCAGCCAAACCGAACTCATAACGCAAGGGTGTGGAGGAAAAACATCTCCACTCAAACTAGGAGAAGATCTTAAAAAGCCAACAGACCAAACAAGAAGATCTCGGATGAAGGCATTTGAAGATAAGATCTAAACCAACGCAAATATCTAGGAGAGAAGATCTCGGCTGAAGACATTTGAAGATAAGATCCGAAGAGAATATCACGGTGAAGATTCTTGAAGATATCCAACGACTTTCAAGTGAAGTACCGTGAAGAGAAGATCTTGGGCTTGAAGATCTTTTAACAACTTTCAAGTGAAGTACGTTGATGAAGATCTTACAACGGCTACTTCTCAAACAACGTGAGAATATCTCGCTCAACCAAATAACGGATTCTATGAAGGAAAGAAGATGTTATAACGGCTGTGGGACAATGGCTAAAAGAAGATCTCCATAGAAGACTATAAATGAAGAACATCGATTGAAGATGAAGATAGAGCTTATAGTGAAAGTAACCAAGCCTTCCAAGCGATCATACAAGAACATCTTTATCAATCTAAAAGTTTATCTTCCTCTTAAGCTTACATTATTTTATTTGTTAGAGTGAGATAAACACAAGAGCTCCAATGGCATATCATTATAGTGCTATACTCGAGTGTGTTACTCTATGAAGTCACTAGGCTATTATTGCTAGAATAGAGTTGACTAGATCGTCGCATTGAGACTACATTGAGAGAAGAAGGGAAGTTTTTTTAGGTATATCTAAGACTCACAACAAGCAGATAATAGATAGTTAGAATCCTAGGGTCGGAAACCCTAGGCGGAGAGTAGGTTGTTAGGGCAGAACTTCGCAAACATGTCGTCGTGTCAATCTTTTCAATTCCGTACCTTATATTGCGTTTTATTGTGTCAAACAACTTTCTGCAGATTTTGAAGTCAAGACCTTGAGATCCACTTCAAATCCTTGAGAAATAGTTTTATCACTAAGCGCAAAGATCAACTTCAAGGCCTTGAGATTAGTTTCAAAGCCTTGATATACGATATTGCAAAAAGTTCTCATACTCTATTCAACCCCCTTCTAGAGTATTTATATCCTTACTAATCACATATTCAGTATTCAGTTGGTATTAGAGCTAGACTCACATATATTGATTTAACCATCAGTGAGACTAATCATGAACTTTGTAGGTGATGGAGGATTCGCTCAAGGAAGATCCACATCTCGACCACCCCTCTTCTGCGGTAACAACTTTGCCCATTGGAGAGCACTAATGCAAATGTTTATTATTGATCAGGACATAGAACTATGGAGCATTATTCAAACTGGTCAAAAAATCCCAACCACCATGGTTGAAGGAATCCAAGTTGAAAAGAAGGAAGTTGACTTCACTCAAACGGACAAGGATAGTGTGTCAAAGACCTACAAGGCCATGAACTTGCTCTATTGTGGATTGTATGCGAATGAATTCAACCGTGTTTCATCATGCAAGAGTGCAAAGGAAATATGGGACAAGTTAATACATATGAAGGAACAATTCAAGTCAAGGAGACAAAGATAAGCATTTTCCTCAGTCAATATGAATTATTCAAGATCACTTCAAACGAGACGATTAAAGAGATGTTCACACGATTCACTGATATTGTGAAAAATCTCGATTCACTTGGAAAGGTATTAAAAAATGAAGAAAAAGTAAGGAAAGTCCTAAGAAGCTCAGAATCTCACAGCATTACCTCTCGACGACCTACTTGGAAAACTAATCACCCATGAAATGGTTTTTGATGAAGAAGATGGAGAGCCATCGTCAAACGCAAAGAACCTTGATTTAAGATCCCAGAAGGATAACATTTTATCGGATGATGAAGAGTGTGATGATGATGAGGAAGATCCATTTGCCTTGATTTCAAGAGGTCTTGCAAGAATTCTTCAAATGAAGAAGCAATTCGTAAACAAAGAATATCCTCGTTTTTCAACACTTAAAGGTAAGTTTTCTAACCCTAATAGGAAAACTAAAGTGTTGACTTGTTTTTAATGTGGTGAAGCAGATCAACTTGTAAAAGATTGTCCACAAAAGAAGAGGAACAACTTTAAGAAGAAGGCTATGGTAGCATCATGGAGTGACTCAGATTTAACAAATGAGTCAGATGACCTTAATGATCAAGCAAACTTATGCTTAATGGCTGATCAAGAAGAGGATCCAAACCTCTACGTTGATGTAGTGGTAAGAACCCTTATGTCTCAATCTAATCTAGAACTTTCCAAATTCCTTAAAGATATTATCATATGTGATAAAGAACATAGAGTTAGGATAAGTGCCTTAAGAGAAAGGATTATCAAACAAGAAAAACGAGTAAGTGAATTTTCTTTGGAAGTTGAAAATCTCAACACTGAAAAGTTAGACCTTGATAATAGTATTAAGGCCTTGGAATTAGAAAATGAGATTCTTAAGGACAATCGCTCTTCTCTACATCAAGATTATATTAATCTAGAGAAAGAGAGGATTTATCTAACTGTGACGTGTAGAGACCAGAAGGCTGCACTTATTCAATTCACTCGTTCAAAAGCTAATCTTGAAAGGATGATGGGTGAACAACAATCCTCTTTTAATAAGAGTGGTATTGGTTATCACGTGAATTTTCCAAGAAAAACAACTACCACTTTTGTTAAAGCTAAAGGAAGTTCACGTATGTCCACATGTTTCTATTGTTGTAAAAAGAGACATGTAAAATCAACTTCCCATATAGAAGAAATGATCCCTGCAACATTAGAAGCACTTACTCTCTATGTATAAGGAAATAAGTCAATCAAGTCAGGGTTCGTAAAGGTACTAGACCACCAAACATGATTGAACCTGAGTATGGCCAAAATATGCCATTTGGTCTACCCGGAAAGGTTGAAGTTTGTTGTTTTGTAGGATATCACCAAGGTTAAGGAGCAAATATGGATATTAGATAGTGGTTGCTCAAGACATATGAGTGGAAAAAGCTCACTATTTTCAGATTCAAAGAATCAATCATATGGAACCATTACTCTTGGTGATAAAGGAAAGTGTAACATCATTGGTATTGGAAAAATTGGTTATAATTCATCTAACTTTATTGATGATGGTTAGCTTGTTGACGACTTAAGATATAATCTACTTAGCATCTCTCAAATATGTGACAAAGGAACAATATTAACGTGTCTCGAGGCCTTGACTGACGATCCAAGACTTTGACATAGACGACTTGGTCACGCTTGTACACAAGATAAAAATTTTGATGGAGAAGAAAACCCTAAGGCTCAAGATAAGAACATGCAAGAACAAATTCTGGATACCGGAGAACAACCTCAAGACCTTGAAATGCATCTTCAAAACCTTGAAATGACAAACATCAACACTGCTAAAAGTCAATTTTAAGGCCTTGAAGCCCAACTTCAAGGCCTTGACATAGGAAACAAGGGCATAACTCCAGCGGTACCTGAATCAAGTCGAGCAGCTGAGCCTCAATCATCAAAAACCGTTCCACTCGTCAAGAGAAGAAAGTTCCAACATTCTTTATATTATCCACAAGAGAACGAAATATCCGATCCAAAAGCAGGTGTGCAAACCCGATCTAGAGTAAACAATTTGAGCTATTTCTGCGTTTGTGTCTCTTGTAGAGCCCAAAAACTACGTTCAAGCACTTCAAGAACCAGATTGGATTATTGCTATGCAAAATGAGCTAAATGAACTCAAGAGACACAACATATGGACTCTCACGCCTAAACCTAAGCAACAATATGTCATAGGAAAAAATAGGTGTTTCGAAACAAGTTGGATGAACATGGTAAAGTCATTCAAAACAAGCACGACTTGTAGCTCAAGGATATAACCAAGAAGAAGGTATTGATTATGAGTAGACTTTTGCTCCGGTTGGCAGGTTAGAAGCCATATGTATGATACATGCATTTTCATCCTTCATGAACATAAAGCTTTTTCAAATAGATGTTAAGTGTGCTTTTCTCAATGGCTGCTTAGAAGAAGTTTACGTTGCTCAACCTCCTGGTTTTGAAAATGATGATTTTCCGGATCATGTTTTTAAATTGGACAAAGCTCTTTATGGACTTAAGCAAGCTCCTCGAGCTTGGTATGAAAGATTGTCCAAGTATCTCCTCGAAAATGATTTCAAAAGAGGTTTGATTGACAAAACATTGTTTGTCAAAACCAGAGGCAACGATTTATTAGTAGTAGGGTTGTGCATACGGTCCAAATAGGACCAGATATATCCGGTCCGGTGAACCGTAAATTGATAAAACCTTGGACCGTAGAGCCGGTCCGGTCTGGACTGGTCTGGTTCCGGGTTGGACCGGTTTGTACCTAAATTATGCAATTTTGAATATTTCAGATCGGACCGGACCGGACCGGTTTGTACCTAAATTGTATGATTTTGGTGAGGTTTTCCGGTTCAAAACCGGACCCGGATCGTACTGGAAAGGACCGAACTAGACCGGACCGGACCGGAAATTCGTAGTTTACAGTCCAACCCGGGTTACGGTTTTATACGGTGCAAATCCCGGACCGGACCGTAACCCGGGTTTTCAAGACAACCTGGACTGTAGACCGGACCGGTTGCGGTCCGGTTTTTTAGTCCGGTCTTATTTTGCACAACTCTAATTAGTAGTACAAATCTATGTTGATGATATATTATTTGGTGCTACTAATGATTCTTTATGTAAGGATTTTTCAGATATTATGTGTAGAGAATTCGAAATGAGCTTGGTGGAAGAGTTGAATTTATTTCTTGGTCTTCAAGTTACTCAAGCTAATAAAGTAGAGCAACGATTTGATCAAGAAATATAAAATGGACCAATACAAAATAGCAAAAACTCCGATGAGTTCTACTCTTTCATTTAATCAAGACAAGAATAGTAAGAGTGTCGTACAAAAGGAGTATCGAGGTATGATTGGTTCTTTGTTATATCTAACCGCTAGTCGACCTGACGTTATGTTTAGTGTGTGCATGTGTGCTAGATTTCAAGTTGTTCCCAAAGAGTCACACTTGATTTTTGTGAAAAGGATTTTTCGATATCTTAATGACACTAAGGATCTAGGGTTATGGTATCCACATCAAAAATCGTTTCACCTCGTTGGCTATTCAGATGCAGACTTTGCAAGCTATAAGGTTGATAGAAAGAGAACTTTTGGAGGTTGCCAATTCTTAGGGTCATCCCTAACCAGTTGGCACTCCAAGAGCAAACCTATGTCGCCCTATCCTCAATTGAAGCCGAATAAATAGTTGTTGGAGCTTGTTGTTCACAAATTCTATGGATATCTCAACAACTTTGTGATCTTGGTTTAGATCTCAAATATATAACTATTACATGTGATAATAGTAGTGCTATTTCAATAACAAAAAATATTGTGCAGCATTCAAGAACAAAGCATATCAACGTAAGACATCACTTCATATGTGATCATGTTGAAAAAGGTGATGTAACGATATCTTTTATTTCGACTAATTTGCAACTTGCAGATATATTTATTAAGCCTCTACGTGAAGATCAATTCAGTTTTATCAAATTGGAGCTTGATATGTTGAACAAGAAAGCATTATCTTAGGGGGAGTAAATCGTTTTATTTTCTCCTTATAACACAATCTACTTTTCCATTTCAAGGCCTTTAAATGCAATACAAGGTCTTGAAACGGATTCTAAAGACAAAAGTGATAAACCCGGATCGGATTTATGATTTTCATCTTTTTATATGTTTGATCATTAAATCATTTTAAAGAATATTTTTTAAAATGATTTCAAAAATTTTCACCAAGATTTAGGTTTCAAAATTCAAATCTTTGTTTTAAAAATTGGTTGTGATTTATTAGGGAAGCATGCAAATCAAAATTCAATTATCAAGGTCTTGATTCTATCAAGATCATGATATGCCTTAAATTTATTTAGACTTCTCACTCTAATGATCTTCACAAGATCATCCAAAATCTCAAGCTAGGATCGCATCCTAAGATTCCAAGATACAATAATCTCACCAAGCCTATGTAAGGGTATCATAAAAACCCACTCTTCACAAGATCAAACTCAACAACCATGAAAGTTGTAATAACTAGGATTTCTGAATTCTAATTAATGTTGATTAACTTAATCGTTGATAGTAATTGACATATAACTCGCGAAGATTTCGCAAGTGATGAGTATGACTCCCACCGTTATGTTCCTAGCGTAATTTTGGATGTTTTGGGAAATTTTTACTTTTTCCCGCGGGTAATAATTTTCTCTCCGGTGTTATTTGGAATATTTGGGAGCTCCAATTAATAAAAATGCAGTTGAGAGAAATGATCAGGACATCAAATATGTCCTAGATATGAAATAACATGGAGAGGCAAAACAGCCAAAAGAGTCGCTATTTCATTTCTTAACGGCTAAGCAAGACGGCTTAGGAATACATGTTTTCCGAGACAGTTGTGGAATAATTATCCCACAATATTTCAGATGTATTATTCCAATCTCGAGAAGTTTGGAGAAGGAGGTTCGACCCGCCTTTGGATTGCTTAAAGGATAATTATCGATTTCGCTAAAGGATAATTATCGATTTCGCTAAAGGATAATTATCGTCTTCACTATAAATAGCGGAAAATCCTTTATTAATTTATTTCCTTTCACATTTCCTCGTAAAAGCTCTAATTTCTCTCAACCTTCAAACTCAGATCTACTCTCCGTTTCTAATCCGATTTCAATTTCGTTTGAGTTTTCGGATTCCTCTCTTCATTCTCTTCATATTGGTGCCGAGTTTCTGCATTTCCGAGTAGATGAAGAGCTGGTCGAGCATATATGTCACCAGGCAGGTTCCATCACTCATATTCCGGTGAATTTGATGTTTTCCATGCGTAGCCTGCATCGTTGTGATTCCGAATCTTCTTTCAGATTGTCAATCGGGTTAATAACGAATAAGTTATGAATTTATTCGTTTTCCGTACTGCGATTTGACCTAAATTGACTTTAGACTTGTCAAAATGGATATTTAGAAATTCCATTATGGTCGTAATATTATTATGGTGATTAAGGGTAGTTTGTTTGATGAAATCTGATGACAGGTGGGTTTAGAAATTGCTTGTGGGCAAAACGTTATTCTTGACAAATTTAATTCATTAATTAAAGGTTAATTAATTAAATTAGGATTAGAATTGAGATTGAGGAATGTTGATTAGATACTACCTTGAGATTTGAGGAATTTTGAGTTATGTTGAGATATTGAGGTTTAGTTGGTTGTGAGGCTTATAGATTGAGTATGATCCTTATGGATCCCTTGGGTCTAGGTATGACCTTTTTGATTGATAGGAGTATTGATATCTCTTTATGCCTTGTTATTAGGCAGTCTCAAGATTGGAGGTTGATCGTGTTTGTGATTGTACGAGGTAGACGTAAGTCCGTAGGACTTACTTAGCTACCATCCTTATATTGGGTGTTGCATGAGTGGTGTGTGTGTTATATGCTTGATATGATAACATGTGATGTCGATAATTACCGACCTATGTTTTATTTATTGCCCCGTATGCGTGGCTGTGATAAACTTTCCCTTTCATCCCGTCGAGAGTCTGGGAGGTTCTTTGACGTCAGGCCACCTGGTATACAGGAAGGGTCCAATTCACTCCCATAGAGTACACGGGTTATGTGACCGACACTTCTTCTAGATGGCTAGCAGGCCTAGAGGTGAGGATGATACGTTCCTCGTGTCACCTAGTTTCGTATATCTATATATATATACAATTTGAGTGAATGACTATTATATAAAGATGATAAAATGGGTAAATGTGTGATAGCATGATTATGTGTTTACCTTCCATGACATGTGTTTGTGCTTATGCATTACCTTATATACGTATGGTTTGCTAATGGTTTCATACCATGTGGTAGATGCCTTGAGGATAGGCGAGCTGCTGAGTTATCTTGCAGGGTGACAAGCCGAGGACTCTCGTACATTAGCTGGTTATGGTTTTGGGGATATTTTCTATACCTCATGCGTGAGGATGATGTTTTGTATACCTTATGTGTGAGGGCGATATTTTATACTCGGGTATGATGTTCTATACCTTTTGATGTACAATTTTTTGTATTTTTATTATATCTGTCAGTGCCATGTTGTAAGGTCCAGTGAACTTGTTGTCAGGCTAGAGTCACGATCCACTGTGAGATCCTAGCCCAATGTGGCATCCCGAGTCCTTCGGATTCAGGGTGTTACAGAGTTTGTATTAGAGCCTTAGGTTGACAACAGTGACACTTGCTACCTGCAATGAGGTCGGATGGATAAAATAAACAAAACCCGAAAGGGGTTTGACGTTTTCAAAAGATTTTGGTTTTAAAAGTTGTTGTTTTGGGATAGAATGTACGAGAAGTCGTCACCTCTTCCGTGAATCTAAGTAGTATAGATATGTATATATATGTATTATGGATTTTATGTGGATGTGTTATATATATATATATATATCTATACATATGGAATATATATAGCCTTATAAGTTAGGTGTGTATACCCCTCGGATGGCTCAGACTAGAGTAACATCTATAGAAGGACGGGGTAGAGGTAGATCACCTCTTCCTCCAATAGTGATAGGTCAGGGACCAATTTCCGTTGTTGTTTTGCCTATAGCAGAGAACGAGCCTGAGAAGACTGATTACGTCTCGATGAGTGGACCCCAGTTTCGAGAATATATACGCCAAGTACAAGAAGCTGCAGAGTAGGTAGACCTATCTTGGGTTTACCAACATCAGTGGGACCTACTGAAGCTTCCGGATCAAAGAAGGAACAATGAACTGAACTAGTAAGTGATTAAGCAAATCCTTTAGGTGTTAGACAGAGTCTAACACATGGACGTTCGAGTGATCCCTTGTCCACATGGACTTCTGGTGGGATGAAATCTTGTTTCAACTGTGGGGAGATTGGACACCTATTTCCGGAATGTAAGAGATCTTTAGTGACATGTTATACATGTGGTAAGTTAGGACATCGAGCGATTTTCTCTCGACAAAATAAGATGCTACATCAACAAGTTTCTTCTTATGCTAAGGTTACTAAAGTTGAATGAAGAAGATCGAGTTACCCTTCAGCCACATAGGTTGCGAAGAAGGGACGACCGTATTTCAACAGTGGTGATCCAGGCCATTTGCGCTCTGAGTGTTCCTTGACACCAATAGCTTGCTTCACATGGGTTGAACTAGGCCATTTGGCTCCCTTTTGTCAACAAGGCAGTGTTCCTTCTTAGTTGGACTCTCCTCTTTCTGGTGTAGTGGAGTTGTTAATGGTAGTTGTTTTCTGGTACCATTCTTGGTAATGGTTTACCTTTTTGAGTTCTTTTGGTGCTGGTGTTATGCCCTCTTTTTGATGTATGTGTTGAACGTGGGTTTAAATGTGATATAGGGAGTACCTTTTACTTAGGGTTACTCAATTGTTTTTGGGTCAGAGCTACCCGCGAGATGTGTGTTAACACAGTTATATCGGGACTTGTGATTTTCTCTTGTAGACTTCTTTGTTATGTCTTTGAACGTGAGGAAGTAGTGGATCGTGTAGATCGCTATAAGTGTAGTTTGAACTATGATAGATGGACCATATTGACCACTATTATGATGGATTAGATTGTGATCTTTCTTGTGATAGAGATCTTGAAGGATGTGTACTGTTATCAACAACGAGGCTGATTGCGTGGGCCTATGAGGCCTTCTGATGTATGTAATGAGGAATACGAGAGTCTTGGTAATACGAGGATTTGTGAGTATGTTTGATATACTATCTAGTCTATGGTATGGAAGAGCGTGGATTCCGGCATCAAGTTAGAGCTGGAGCATCTAAATGATTTTGAATATATCCATGTTTTCGTATGGAGGAAGGAATGTTGGTTGTGCGCGAATTTTCGAGAATAAGTAAGATGATTATTAAGAACGAGTGTTCATTACCCCACCGGGATGAATTGATAGATTTGTTGCAAGGAACTTTTGAGTTTTACAGATAAGAGTGGATACCTGGATATCACCGAATGAGAATGAGCGAATAGGATGTGCCCAAAACGACATTTCGGACTCGGTATTGCCACTACGAGTTGTAGTGATGTCATTCAGGCTCACAAAAACGCCGCCACATATATGGTGAGGAACGAAGTTTTATTGACTTAATGGATCCGCATTAGTGAGTTTTTGTAGATGATATCCTAATGCACTCTCAGAGTTGAGAGGGACACGTAGAACATTGGAGAATATTTTATGAGTCTTGTAAGATTAAGAGTTGTATGTTAAGTACGAGTTTGAATATGTGACCTGACCTTTTGAGATCGTGTGACTTGTTGAAGGAATCTAGATTGATTCAAGAAGGATTATAACTGTTGTAGTTGGAACAGTACCGACGCATGTCGATGAAGTTCGTAACTTTCTGAAGTAGCCTTTTCGGAGTAACTAGATATTATTGCTGTCTATGGAGGAGTTTATATGATAGCCCGATCGTGTATCAATCTGTTGAGAAGACTATTTGATTTGTATAGTCCAAGCCGTGTTCTTATCGATTGAGGAGTAGAAGGAAGATTGACTTCTACTCCTATGTTAGCACGGCCATAGTGCACTGGTGGTTTCGTGTAGTATGATGATGTTTCAATCTTGGCTAAGATGTGTATTGATGCAGAACGGAGGTATTGCATATGCGTCTCGACAATTGAAGACGTATGAGGAGAACTACCCGACTCATGATTTGGAGTTAACAGTGGTAGTTCATGCTTTGAAGATTTGGAGGCATTACTTGTATGGTGCTATATGACAGATCCTCACAGACCATAAGAGTCTGAATTATAGTTTTACGGAATGGGAATTGAATAACCGCCAGCGTAGATGGTTTGAGCTAACCTAGGATTTTGACCTCGAGATTTTGATAGCAGATTCAGACTGGTTTGAGGACAAGTCTACACTTCACGACTGCGTTTCACCCCCAGACCGATGGTTAGTTAGAGAGGACCATCCAGACCCTTGAGGATATGTTGCGAGCTGGTGTGTTGGATTGGGGACAAGGATGGTCAAATTACCTCCCATTGGTTGAGTTCTCATACAACAACAGCTGACATGCATCTATTAGGATGACCCCTTATGAGGCACTATATGGGCGTAGATGCCGTACAACTTTATACTGGGATGAGCCTAGCAGTACCAGTGGGATAGCACTAGAGAAGATTCAGGATGCTATGGCTCGAGTAGCGCTGTTTAGGAAGAGGATGTTGGCAGCACAGAGTCGCCAGAAGTCGTATGTAGACAAGAGGTGTCGGCCTCTAGAGTTCAGAATAGGAGCTCATGTCTGGCTGAGAGTATCTCTGACGCGAGGCGTCAGACGTTTTGGCATAAGGGGGGAAGTTGAGTCCCCGATATGTCGGTCCTTTCTAGATACTAGATAGAAGTTGGGAGGGCAACATAAATAGTAGCTTTGCCTCCGAGGTTAGAGGGTATTCACCCTATTGTTTACGTGTCTCAGCTAAGGGAGTATATATCAGATCCGAGATGCACTGTAAGTCATCATGATTTAGTGGTCGAGGCATACCACATGTTTGCTGAATATCTTGTTGCAGTCTTAAAATGAGGTATAAGACGTTTATGCTTGAAGAACATTATGATGATGAGAGTATAGTGACCAAGACGAGGCCACTTGGGTGACTGAGGATAATATCCATAGGAACTAATCCGAGTTTATGTAGAGAAGGCTGCATCGTAGACTTATTGAGCAATCCATGGTTGTATATTATGAGATATATGATGATGTGATTATGTGATATGTGATGTTCACTTCCGTGCTAGATTATTGGTGATCCTAGTGGATCTTGTTATGTTAGGGCGAGTTATGTTATGGCTAGAGAAGTTTTACCTCCAAGCCCTCGAGCGATGATTTTACCATTGGAGAAGTTCTACCTCCATACCATCGTGTATAGGTCAGCTGGAGATGGTTCTACCTTCATGGTGTAGAATGAGATTAGGTTAGTTGGAGATGATATTACCTCCATGTTTGGGATTTAGGTATAGAGATTTCTGGAGATGTTCTTCCTCCATTCGGTCATTTGTGTTTTGGAGATGTTTTTCCTCCATGCCCTTGTGATGTTAGCCAATTGGAGGTGTATTTCCTCCATACTGTTATAGTGATTATAGTTCTTGGAGATGTTTTCCTCCACGTTGTGATTAAGGATATAGTTGCTAGAGATGTTTTACCTCTGTACCTTTGGGATATGACTAGAGTGCTGGAGATGTTTTACCTCCATGCCTTTGGGATAGCGTTATGATCCTGTTTTCTAGAGTTGATGTTTCCTCCATGCTTATGTTTTGAGGTTATAGATCGTTATAGGTTGATACCTTTGAAAGGAGATGTGATACCTCCGATAGAGACAGTGTTTATACCTCAGCGTATGGGTCCGAGAGGATTTGGGAATCGTTTTTCAAGGGGTGTGTGATGTAATAGCTAGGATTTCCGAATTCTAATTAATGTTGATTAACTTAATCGTTGATAGTAATTGACATATAACTCGCGAGATTTCGCAAGTGATGAGTATGAGTCCCACCGTTATGTTCCTGGCGTAATTTTTGACGTTTGGGGAAATTTTTAGTTTTTCCCCCGGGTAATTATTTTTACCCTCCAGCGTTAATTGGAGCATTTGGGAGCTCCAATTAATAAAAATGCAATTGAGAGAAAGGAGCAGGACATCGAATATGTCCTAGATACGAAATAACATGGTGAGGCAAAACAACCAAAAGAGTCGCTATTTCTTTTCTTAACGGCTAATAAAGACGGCTTAGGAATACATGTTTTCCGAGATAGTTGTGGAATAATTATCCCTACAATATTCCAGATTTATTATTCCAATCTCTAGAAGTTTGGAGAAGGAGGTTCGACCTGCCTTTGGATCGGTTAAAGGATAATTATCGACTTCGCTAAAGGATAATTATCGTCTTCACTATAAATAGCGGAAAACCCTTTACTAATTCATTTTCTTTCACGTTTTCTCGTAAAAGCTATGAGTTCTCTCAACCTTAAAACTCAGATCTACTCTCCGTTTCTAATCCGATTTCAATTCCGTTTGAGTTTCCGGATTCCTCTCTTCATTCTCTTCATATCGGTACCGAGTTTCTACATTTCCGAGCAGATGAAGAGCTGGTCGAGCATATATGTCACCAGGCAGGTTCCGTCGCTCAGATTCTTGTGAATTTGATGTTGTCCATGCGTAGTGTACGTCGTTGTGATTCCGAATCTTCTATCAGATCGTCAATCAGGTTAGTAACAAATAAGTTATGAATTTATTCGTTTTCCGTACTATGATTTGGCCTAAATTGACTTTAGGCTTGTCAAAATGGATAATTAGAAATTCCATTATGGTCGTTATATTATTTTGATGATTATGGGTAGTTTGTTTGATGAAATCTGATGACAGGTGGGTTTAGAAATTGCCTGGGGGCATAACGTTATTCTGGAGAAATATCTTTTATATGGGTTTATTTATGAATGATGATTTGGGGTAATCGTAATATTACCTGTTCTTGAGAGAAATGTATTGATTTGAACAAATCAAATAGAATCTTAAGTTAGATTGTACACTCTCAAGGCCGACTGGCTATTCTAGATTGTCTATGTTAAGTATACAAGACCTCTCATGGGAAAAGACATAGAGATAAGTGTGGACCTTTAGGGAATAAAATAAGGAGTTTGTCCCCATATCTTTTATATGGGTTTATTTATGATTGATGATTTGGGGTAATCGTAATATTCCCTGTTCTTGAGAGAGATGTATTGATTTGAGCAAATCAAATAGAATCTTAGCTTAGATTGTACACTCTCAAGGCCGACTAGCTATTCCAGATTGTGTATGTTAAGTAAACAAGACCTCACATGGGAATAGTTAACATTTTGAGCAGTTCGGCGTCAATTTCTAGTCAATCAATCTAAATATAAGGTGCGAACCCATACTGGACGAAGCGAGAATACGACTAGCTATTCAAGCTATTGTTATCAGTGTGCAAAAAGCATGCACATTATTCCCAAAATACATATAAACAATTTGACCATGAAAAAGACTCTTATGGTTAACGCACCATCCATTTATAATGTTATAAGCCGAGTCGAGATCAATAATTTGGTAGATAAAAATGAAGAATTTTTTCTTTGAATGATAGAGTAGGTGCTAGCACAAGTGATCTTACTAAGAATCTTACGCCTACAACATCTATTTTAGAAATTGACGCCGAACTGCTGAAAATGTTAACTATTCCCATGAGAGGTCTTGTATACTTAACATAGACAATCTAGAATAGCTAGTCGGCCTTGAGAGTGTACAACCTAAGCTAAGATTCTATTTGATTTGCTCAAATCAATACATCTCTCTCAAGAAAAGGTAATATTACGATTACCCCAAATCATCAATCATAAATAAACCCATATTAAAGATATGGGGACGAACTCCTTATTTTATTCCCTACATGTCCACACTTATCTTTTTTTTTTTTTTAAATTAATTAGGATTAGAATTGAGATTGAGGAATGTTGATTAGATATTACCTTGAGATTTGAGGAATTGTGAGTTATGTTGAGATATTGAGGTTTTGTTGGTTGTGAGGCTTATAGATTGAGTATGATCCTTATGGATCCCTTGGGTCTAGGTTTGACCTTTTTGATTGATAGGAGTATTGATCTCTTTATGCCTTGTTATTAGGCAGTGTCCCTCTCAGGATTGGAGGTTGATCGTGGTTGTGATTGTACGAGGTTGAGGTAAGTCCGTAGAACTTACTTAGCTACCTACCTTATATTGGGTGTTGCATGAGTGATGTGAGTGTTATATGCTTGATATGATAGCATGTGAGGTCTATTATTACCGACCTATGTTTTATTTATTGCCCCGTATGCGTGGTTGTGATAACCTTTCCCTTTCATCCCACCGAGGAGTCTGGGAGGTTCTTTGATGCTAGGCCACCTAGTATACAGGAATGGCGCAATCCACTCCCACAAGGTACACGGGTTGTGTGACCGACACTACTTCCAGATGGCTAGCAGGCCTAGAGGCGAGGATGATACGTTCCTCGTGTCACATAGTTTCATATATCTATATATATACGATTTGAGTGAATGACTATTATATAAAGATCATAAAATCGGTAAATGTGTGATTACATGATTATGTGTTTACCTTCCATGACGTGTGTTTGTGCTTATCCATTACCTTATATACGTATGGTTAGCTAATGGTTTCATACCATATTGTAGATGCCTTGAGGATAGGCGAGCTGCTGAGTGATCTGGCAGGGTGACAGGCCGAGGACCCTCGTACATTAGGTGGTTATGGTTTAGGGGATATTTTATATACCTCCTGCGTGAGGATGATGTTTTGTATACTTCCTGTATGAGGGAGATGTTTTATACTCGGCTATGATCTTCTATGCCTTTCGATGTATAGTTTTGTGTATTTGTTTTATATTTGTCTGTACCATATTTTAAGGTCCAGTGAACTTGTTGTCACACTAGGGTCAGGATCCACTATGAGATCCTAGCCCAATGTGGCATCCCGAGTCCTGCGGATTCGTGGTGTTACAATAGTACTCAACTAGTCTTGGAGAAACTCATGATCATCGTACTAGATTTAACAACACCACTTCCAAGCTCTAAGGACTCATAGGTTCACAACCATTAAGTGGCATTCACAACTATCTAGGTCCATTTTAGGCATGATAATAACATGGATCAATCTCACAATGAAGGAAGAAAATAAGAAGCGAGAAGAAGAGCCTAGTGTTGAAGAAACGCAGCCGAGGAAACAAAAAGCTCCACTGCGTGCTGAAGGTCACCGCCCTCGCGACACTGGTCACCACCCCCGCGGCACCTGGAAAATCCTGGCGCCGCCCCCACGGCACTGTTCATCACCCCTGCGGCTTTTTGGGTCCACCCCGCGGTCGAACTCCAAAGAGCGATTTCGTCGGTCTTCGATTGTGCAGCAACACTCCAATGGCTTCCATTCCTGAATGGGTCGACTCCAAGCTTCTTCCAACCAATCTTAACTCTCCTCCAAGACCTAAACAAGCCGAAGGACACATGCATGCAAAGGAGACTACTCATGAGTCTTCCATCATAGCTTCCTCCATGAAAATGGAGAAGAGAAGAAGAAGAAGAGGGATATGGAAGAAACGCCAATCTATAAATCACTATCTATTGGTTCTCATCTCTTAAAAAGGTCCGTAACATCCAGGACCCAACTCCTTCCTAATGTCCAACACGTATGACGTCTCGCATCCATAATACCCTGAACTAGACCTGTCCCATATCTGAACCCAAGAGGTCCGTACCTCTTAACTGTATACGCCATTTGGCGACTCAGCTTAATTAGCATATGATTTTAGACCACCTCCACTCGAGCGAGGTTGTCCTTTACTTGCTCAAGGCTATCCCCAACATGTACTACTCTAATTTCCAACACATTGGTATACAACACTTCCGCCCCTCTTATGCCTCATAAATGGACCATCACTGTAATATCCTTAGTCTTCATAGGGACCCCGACCGTGCGGCTGAGGCGGCTGCAACCGTCTTTGTTGACTCCTTTGCCCGTGCTCTTTCCCTTGGATTCCTTTATAAGCCTCCCTTTCCTTCAGATGAAGGGTTTCACTTTCTTCTTTAGCTCCATCTTCTCCACGTTCCTTCTCCTTCCTTGGTTCTTCTGTGATCTTCTTGCTAGAGTTGATCTTTGGAAGTGCTTTGATGATATTGTTGAGGTTGATGTTGTTGTGATGGTTTGATGTTGTTGTTGATGTGTTGTGGTGTTGATTGAGGTTGTGAGGTTTCTTGTTGTAGAAGATGTTGTGGTGAGCTCTCCCTCTTCCTTCACCTTTCCTTTTTTATTCTTTCTTTCTTCTTCTTCCTTCGGTTAGGAATTCCCACAAGTCAATCTTGTGTCCTTTCCTGGACGATTGTTGACATGTATATGTATGTATATGTCGATTGCTGTTGGATGATGAAGAAGTGAATAGAATCAAGAGAAGGGTCGACCGCCCCCGCGGATTGGAGTCGCCGCCCCTGCGGCCAGGCCAGTGTAGCCACCCTTGCGGTCGAGTGTCACCGTCCTTGCGGTGTGTCGCCGCTCCTGCGCTTCCTTGTTTATGTAGGTGCGTTTGTCCAGGACATACCAAGTGTGGTATGTATCCGTCCTTTCCTTTGGCCTTGGCTTGGGAGTGTAGCTAGGCTAAAGTGGTTTATGATGAGTTTGATGATGCTTATGTTGAGGTAATGCCTTAGGCATTTGTTCGTTTGATGAGGTATTGAGGTTTAGATTGGAGTTATGGTTTGGTTATGTTTATGAGGTGTAGGAGGCCAATCTCCTAACCTTGGATGATATTGAGATTGTGTGTGCCTTGCTGATGCAGGCACTGATCGTTTCCTCGAGGGGAAACTGTGACGTGGACATGTTTATAGTTGTATGAAGTCCATATGACTTACTTAGCGAGCAGTTGTGGATTTGAGTGATTGTGATGGTTGTGTGTGTGCATATGATTATTGCATTTGTAACCTAAACCTGACTAGGGTGACCATATTTGTACATTAAAAGTCCCAAGTGTATTATAACGGGTCGTGACCACCGGTCAAAGCTTGTCGAGAGTGGAGAAGGTAAACTGAATCCGGTACTCATGGGGGGAATTAATGGAGTAAGTGGAAGTTCTAAAGGCTCCTCGTGCCACAAAAGAAGTTGAATTAGTAATGGAGTCGCATAATTTAAGATAATAAATAGTTGTGTGTGTGGAATTGCATATTGTAATGTGTTGATGTGTTGTATGTGCTATTCCATTCATTCTTATTCAAGATATGTTAGCTAACGGTTTTATACCGTGTTTTAGATCTTCTGCAGGATAGGAGAACTGCAGAGTGAGCCAGATGGGTGATCAACTGAGGACGTCCGTACACTAGATTGTGCGAGGGTTGTTGGATGTTTTGTATATATGTGGTTGTGATTGCCGTTTTGTACTCGGCTGTATCTTTTTTTTTGTAAACCTTATGATATATATATTTATACAGTTTTATGTATTTGGTTTTATATCTATTTATTCCTTGTTGTAAGATCAAGTAAACTTGTTGTCAGGCTAGGGTCAGGATCCATTGTTAGATCCTAACCCAATAGCACCCCGAGTCTTGCGGATTTAGGGTGTTACAAAGTTGGTATTAGAGTAGGTTGACAACAATGGCACTTGTAATCTGCGATAATGGTCGAATAGATAAATAAACAGAACCCGAAAGAGGTATGACTTTTAAAAGGATTTTGGTTTAGAAAAATGTACAACTATTTTGGGATAAGGTGTACAGGAAGCCATCAGCCTTATGAGGATCTCGACAATATATATATATATAGGCTCCCATGTAAACAACTCTTACCATGTAAAATGGGAACAAATTGTATTTGTTAGATATTTAAATAGATGGCTGAGATTAGGGGATATTAAAGGAAAAAAAATCGTGTGATTAGTGGAAGAAATATCCGCCGGACCTCATTCATATATTCGGCGGTATAGTCACATAACTTCGGTGGTATAGTCACATATATTCGGTGTTACATGTTCACATGGTAAGAGTTGTTTAAAATGAGTCAGGATCTATATATATATATAATACTTAAAGTCAACACGCAAACACAACATCACATAATACATATCTATCTATCTATATATATATACATATATATACATACATACATATATATATATATATATATATATATATATATATATATATATATATATAGATAGATAGATAGATAGATAGATAGATAGACAGATAGATATGTATTATGTGATGTTGTGTTTGCGTGTTGGCTTTAAGTATTATATATATATAGCCTTATAAGTTAGGTGTGCCTACCCCACAGATGGCTCGGACTAGAGCGACATCTACGGTAGGACGGGGTAGAGGTAGACCACCTCTTCCTTTGGTAGTCATAGGTCAGGGACAAGTTCCCACAGCTGATCCGCCTGCAGCGGAGGATAGACCTGAGGAGACCGACTACGTCTCGATGAGTGGAACCGAGTTTTGAGAATATATACGTCAAGTAGAAGAGGTTGTAAGAGCGGGTGGACCTACACCGGATTTACCAACATCTGTGGGACCAACTAAGGCTTCCGGATCAAGGAAGAAACAACAGACCAAGCTACTGAGTGATGAAGTAGGGACTTCAAGTGTTGGATAGAGTTTGATCCAAGGACGGTCGAGTGATCCCTTGTTCACGTGGACTTCTGGTGGAGTTACATATTGTTTTAACTGTGCGGATTCTAGACACAGACGATCGGAGTGTAAGAGATCACTAGTGACATGCTTCACATGTGGTAAGGTAGGGCATCGATCAACCTTTGCCGACGAAACAAGGCACTGCGTCAGCAAGTTTCCTCCCATGTTAAGGTTGCTAATGGTGAACGAAGAAGACCGAGTTACCTTTTTGCTGCACAGGTTGCGAAGACAAAACGATTGTGTTTCAACTGTGGTGATCCCGGACATTTATGCCCTAAGTGTCCATTGGCACCGATAGCTTGCTTTACATGTTGCGAGCTAGGTCATTTGGCTCCATTTTGCCGGCGAGGCAATGTTTCTTCTCAACAAGACTCTTCTCCTGCCAATACAGATGGAGTAGAGGTAGAGACTATGACGATGACCCCAATGTTACCTAAGGAGCATAGGTTCCAGTTTGAGTGGTGTATGCAGTGGAGTCGCCGACGTTAGCTGTTACAGGTACTATCTTTATTAATGGTTTGCCTATTAGAGTTTGTTTGATACGGGTGCTACGCACTATTCCCTTTCTGATGTATGCGTTGATAGACTGACCATAAATACGGTAGAGGGTAGAATTTTTGATAAGGTTACTAGATGGAGATCAGGTTAGAGGTACCCGATTGCCCTATACATTTAGGAAACCGGGATTTGTTAGTAGACTTCTTTGTCATGCCGCTGGTGCATGAGGAAGTCATTCTAGGTATGGATTTGATGGATAGACATCATGTTGTGTTAGATATAGGTAGGAGAACCGTGACAGTCTATACCGAGTTGGGACCTTGGGAAGACGGGTATGGTTATTAGTGCAGTACGAGCAACGAAATTGATCGCACAGGGTTGCGAGGCCTTTTAGTGTTATGCGATGAAGGAGAGGGAGAGTTCAACATTAGAGGGCATCCCCGTGGTCTGTGAGTTTCTGGATGTGTTTGCCAATCCATCCAGTTTGCCGCCTCAAAGGAGCTTGGCATTCGAGATTGAGTTGGAGCCTGGTACGAGACCGATCTCGAAGGCCCCATACCATATGGCACCTATCGTGCTGTTAGAGCTGAAGAAGCAACTCAAGGAGTTGGTTGAGACGGGCTTCATCCACCCTAGCGTAGAACACTTGTCCTCTTCGTGCGAAAGAAGGACGGATCGTTGAGATTGTGCATCGATTACAGAGAGTTAAACAAGGTGACCATCAAGAACAAGTATCCTTGCCGCGCATCAATGTAACCCTCCGAATCCGTGGGACTCTGGGCGCTACTGGGCTAGGATCTCACAATGGATCCTACCCTAGCATGACAACAAGTTCACTGGATCTTACAACAAGAGACAAATAGATTAAACCCAAAAGATCAAACTGTATAAATATATACAAATATAGTTTTATAAAAACACCGCTAAGTACAAAACAACAACACATACCCATACATATAAAAAAAACATCCCCATATCCCTCGCATAACCTAGTGTACGGAAGCCCTCAACGGATCACCCATCTGGCTCACTCTAAAGTCCTCCTATCCTGCAAAATATCTACAACACGGTATAAACCGTTAGCTAACTGAATTAGATAAGAATGAAGCAATAGCACATACACATATCAACACATCACAATATGCAATGTCACACACAACCATTTATTAACTTCAATTACTTTATTCTATTACAAATTCAACTTCTTTTGTGGCACAAGGAGTCTTTAGAACTTCGCCTCTTCCCCCTTTAACCCAGGTGTTGCATGTGGAGCTACGTCCCCCCCTGATCTACTGGCTTCCGAGCACCTTCTCTACTCTCGACGAGATTTGACAAGTGGTCACCGCCCGATTATAATGCACTTGGGCCAATTACGTATATATGGTCGTCATCCTAGTCCGGTTTAGGTTATAAATGCAACAATCATATGAACACACACCACCATCACAAACACTCAAATCCACAATTGCTCGCTAAGTAAGTCCTATAGACTTACCTGAAATACTCGTGAACCTATACCACGTCCACAGTTTCCCCTCGAGGAAACAATCAACGCCTGCATCAGCAAGGCTATAACAATATCAATCATTGTCAAGGTTAGGAGACTCGTCTCCTACACCCCATAACCATAACCAAGCTATAACTCGAATCTAAACCTCGATACATCAACATACATACAAGTACCTTAGCACATTCCTAACATATAACTCATCAAACTCATCATGCACCACTCTATTCTAGCTACATTCTTAAGCCAAGGCCAAAGGAAAGGAAAGGAAGAAGCATACCAATCTTGGTATGTCCTGGACACGCACCTATGTTAACAAGGAAGTGTAGGAGCACAACACACCGCAGGGGCGGTGACACTAGGCCGCAGGGGCGGTGACAATGACCTGGCCGCAGGGGTGGCAGCTCCAATCTGTAGGGGCGGTCGACTGTGCAGAGGGCAATTCTGCCCCTCTATGATCCTTCACTCAATCCTCTTCACTTCTTCATTCCCAAAAGCAAACAAAAACATATACATACACATAAACCATCCCCAAATGTCCAAGAAGATCAACACAATATCAAGCTTGTGGGAGTTCATCCCCAAGGAAGAGGAAGAAAGAAAAAAGAAGAAAGAAGAAAGAAAGAGGAAGAAAGAAAGAAGCTTACCACAACAAGCTCGGAACAGGGGAGAACTCTCTCAGCTAGCTATCCAAAGAACAACATCATACCAACAACAACATAAACATCATTAAAACACTCTTAAGGCCAACTCTTGAAAGGAATCAAGAAGAACCAAGGAATGAAAAAGAACGTGAAGAAGGATGGAGCTGGGGAAAAAAGATGGGGAAACCCTCATCAGAAAAAAAGAGGAAGAAACTTATAAGGGAAGGAAAATCAAAAGCATGGGTTAAATGGTCAAAGAAAGCGGTTGAGGCTGACATAGCCTCAGGGGCGGGTCCTCAGTACTGTTGGGGCGGCTCACCGCACCTGCGGCCAAGTCATGGCGCAGGGGAGGGGTCCCCATGAACACTAAGGATACTACAATCGATGACTTCTAGATCAACTTTAGGGAGTGACTGTGTTCTCCAAGATCAACTTGCACTCGGGATATCACCAGTTGAGGGTGAGAGAGCACGATGTGCATAAGACGGCATTTCGGACTAGGTATTGCCACTACGAGTTTGTAGTGATGCCATTCGGGCTTACGAATGCGCCCTCTGTTTTTATGGAGTTGATGAATGACAAATTCATCGACTTCCTGGATCAGTTTGCGGTAGTCTTTATAGACGATATCCTGGTTTACTCTTGTAGTAGAGAGGAATATGCAGGACATCTAAGGACTGTGTTGCGAGTTCTGCGTGAAAGAGAACTGTATGCCAAGTTCTCTAAGTGCAAGTTCTAGATGTAAGGGGTATCCTTTCTGGGTCATGTTGTTTCCACCAAAGGGAACAAAATTGATCCGGTGAAGATCGAGTCTGTAGCAGCATGGACGACACCGACAAACGTCAGGAAGTACGCAACTTTCTTGGCCTAGCCGGTTATTACCTTTGGTTTGTGGAGGGATTCTCTGTGATTGCTTGTTCACTTACCAACGTGTTAAGGAAGACTACCCGGTTTGTATCGTCTGATCCGTGTACTCAGAGTTTAGAGGTGCTGAAGAGACATCTGAATTCCGCTCCCATCTTAGCACAGCCGGAGGGCACAAAGGACCTTTTAGTTTACAGTGACGTATTCAAGCTAGGCTTGGGATGTGTGTTGATGCAGCGTGGTAGAGTGATTGCCTATGCATCTACACAACTGAAGACGTATGAGGAGAACTACCCGACTCATGATTTTGAGTTGGTAGCCGTAGGGTTCATGCATTAAAGATCTGGGGACATTACTTGTATGGTGATACAGGCCAAATCTTCACAAATCATAAGAGTCTAAAGTATATTCTCACGCAACGGGAATTGAATAACCACTAGCGTAGATGGCTTGAGTTGATCAAGGATTTTGACCTTGAGATCCTGTATCATCTAGGGAAGGCGAACGTTGTCGCCGATGCCCTTAGTAGGAAGACGCCTCGAGAGAAGACGATTGTGTGACTGACAGTTCAATCTCAGTTGCAAAGAGATCTAGCATGGCTAGAGATGGACATCCTGTTTCCTATAAGGATGCCTAGTTGTATGCATTAGAGGTTCTACCTGATCTGTTGGGTGAGATCCAACAGAAAGAGGAGACTTGCCCCAACATTGATGAGGATACGAGATAAGATGTCTCGTGGTGAGGTGATAACATGAAATATGACGTAGTTTAGATATGCATATAGGTAGTTTTTCCGTTTCTTTTGAGTACAAGGACATGCATTCATAGCATTTATCGTGTATACTCACTTATTATACTGGAATCGTGATCTACACAAGCTTTGTTGTGATTTTAGGTGATTTGGAGATGAAATGGAGTGGAAAGGGAGCATTCATTGAGCATTGGTCGATGAGGAATTCATTAAGAAGCATTGGAACATCATTGGAAGATGTATGAAGTGAAGCAACGGAGAAAAGCGTCGAAAAGGAGGAACCACAACCAAGAAGGAAGTTCAACGGCCGGGGTTTCGATAATTAATTGAATTTCACACGTGGAACCAAAGGTTGAGAGTCGCCACAAGAGGAACCACGACCATGGTTTTGTGATGTCACCGGTGGTTTTCTTCGGAAAAGACCGTTACGTTAATTGCCACGTCAACAAGAAAGGAAGGAGTCTTTTAACCTAATTTTATTTTGTAAAAGGAGGTTAACGGCTGCATTTGGAGTATCTCGCTTTAGACCTGCTTTTCAGCACGGTTTTGGTCGCTGATGATGCTTGACGTACTTGGATTCCATTTCCATACTTCGGAAAGGATTCCTTCACCATTGGAGGAGATTGAATAATTTCTTGATTCCGCTTTAGAGATTTGTGAGATTGTTCTAGTCTTTGATTATTGTCTTTAAGAACATATTCTAGGATTATACATTGTTTGATTGAGTTATTGATTCTTTAAAGATTGGTTTTGTTCATCTTTGTATTCTTCTTGATTGCATGCCTTCTTGGTTTTCTTTCTTAAACTTGAATTGAATAGGATGATGATTGTTGGCTAAACCCCCTGCGATTCTAGGGTGAAGGGTTGATGGTTATGGTATAGATGATGATAGATTGAGCCTTAATAGATCGGACCATGAGAGTTGTGAGACGAAAACCTTGAACGAGGATTTCCACGGCCGATTCTTCAGGAACCACGACCGTGGTTTCCGAAGATCTGCCCATGGTTTCCTCTGTTTTACACGTTTTGCTTTTGCCTTTATCCAAAGTTCAAGATTGCTTAAATCCTACATTTTTTAACCCTTTCTAACCCTTAGTCTTTCTTGGTTGTGAGTGTTTACGAGTTATAGGTAATAGGGGATTCAAAATGCTCTATTGAGGTGAGGAGTGTCATAGTCTTTACCTTTGTCTTTCTTTTCCTTGGGTTCTGGTTTGGTATGAGAGCGGAATCCTATCCTTATGACCTCTTATTGACGAGAATCAACATCTGTTAAGTAGAATCCTTTGGTTGGGACAAAAGGAAGTTGGATCTTCACCGGACGACATCCTACCGAAGAATATATACCTTGTTATCCAACTCTTTCCGTACACATCCTTACATATCTTGAATCGAACACCACAACCGGATACTTGGATCTTTAGAATCTATATTCCCATTATTCTTGCTTCTATATTCTTAATTGTTATCATTGCTTTGCTTGCTACCAAGTTGGGATTACCTTTATTGCTTTGTTCTCACCAATTCCCTGAGATCGACTCCGCAATATCAGCCCATACAACTATTGATCCGTACACTGTGGGTTCGCTAACGTTAGGCTTAATCCTTGGATGTAAATATAAAGCTTATTTGCGCACACACCTTTTGGAGCGAACAAGTTTTTGGTGCCGTTGCTGGTGAATTGGTCAAGACCAATCAGTGCATGGTTGTCTAGCTTGCTAGCTTCTTGCTTTGCTATTAATTACTCTTGTTGAGTGTTCTTGCAGGATCTTTCTTTAGGATTATGTGAAGAACGCAAACCTATAAAGAAATCATTCCTTACGATCCTGGACCGGAAAAGACTTACAAAAAGAAGTTGAGAGAGGCTAAGAAATGGCCGCTAATAACAATCAACAGTTGGAGGATCTTAGAGCTGAATTAGCTTGCTAGCTTCTTGCTTTGCTAGTAATTACTCTTGTTGAGTGTTCTTGCAGGATCTTTCTTTAGGATTGGTTTTGTTCATCTTTGTATTCTTCTTGATTGCATGCCTTCTTGGTTTTCTTTCTTAATCTTGAATTGATTAGGATGATGATTGTTGGCTAAACTCCCTGCGATTCTAGGGTGAAGGGTTGATGGTTGTGGTATAGATGATGATAGATTGAGCCTTAATAGATCGGACCATGAGAGTTGTGAGACGAAAACCTCGAACGAGGATTTCCACGGCCGATTCTTCAGGAACCACGAACGTGGTTTCCCAAGATCTGCCCATGGTTTCCTCTGTTTTACACGTTTCACTTTTGCCTTTATCCAAAGTTCAAGATTGCTTAAATCCTACATATTTTAACCCTTTCTAACCCTTAGTCTTTCTTGGTTGTGAGTGTTTACGAGTTATAGGTAATAGGGGATTCAAAATGCTCTATTAAGGTGAGGAGTGTCATAGTCTTGCCTTTGTCTTTATGTTCCTTGGGTTTTGGTTTGGTATGAGAGCGGAATCCTATCCTTATGACCTCTTATTGACGAGAATCAACATCTGTTAAGTAGAATCCTTTGGTTGGGACAAAAGGAAGTTGGATCTTCACCGGACGACATCCTACCGAAGAATATATACCTTGCTATCCAACTCTTTCCGTACACATCCTTAGATATCTTGAATCGAACACCACAACCGGATACTTGGATCTTTAGAATCTATATTCCCATTATTCTTGCTTCTATATTCTTAATTGTTATCATTGCTTTGCTTGCTACCAAGTTGGGATTACCTTTATTGCTTTGTTCTCACCAATTCCCTGAGATCGACTCCGCAATATCAGCCCATACAACTATTGATCCGTACACTGTGGGTTCGCTAACGTTAGGCTTAATCCTTGGATGTAAATATAAAGCTTATTTGTGCACACACCTTTTGGAGCGAACAAGTTTTTGGCGCCGTTGCTGGGGAATTGGTCAAGACCAATCCAGTGCATGGCTGTCTAGCTTGCTAGCTTCTTGCTTTGCTACTAATTACTTTTGTTGAGTGTTCTTGCAGGATCTTTCTTTAGGATTATGTGAAGAATGCGAACCTATAAAGAAATCGTTCCTTACGATCCCGAACCAGAAAAGACTTACAAAAAGAAGTTGAGAGAGGCTAAGAAATGGCCGCTAACAACAATCAACAGTTGGAGGATCTTAGAGCTGAATTAGCTGCAGCTCGAGATCAGATAAGGCAACAAGAAGAAGCCTTGTGGAAAAAAAGAGTTGATCAAGCTACTTTACAAGAACAACTTCGAGCCGACATGGCCGATGTGGTAGCACAAGCCTGACTCGCAAATCAGGAGAGGAACGCGAATGCTAGAGTTTTGATTAATCCACCTCCACCAGCACCCGCCAACATCTTACCACCGCCAGTCCATGTGCCACCGCCACTACCACCTAGAGCGAAGCAAGCTGATCCGTTTGCGGGTGTTCCACAAACACTTGGGCAACGGATGTATCCGGTCCAGCAAGCTCGCCGCCCGGGCGTGCATTTGGGAGATCCAGCTGATCGTGACTACGAGTTTAGACCTCAAGTGATTATTATGATCCAGCTGAATCGCTTTGGAGGAATGGAGAGAGAGTCACCGCACCAACATCTTCAGAATTATGAGATCTTGATGGAAATATTGCGACCTTCAAGGTGCGAGAATAATAATTATAAGCTGCATGTTTTCTTTTTCTCTTTGAAGGATAAAGCACTAGCGTGGTACCAATCACTTCCCACCGGAAGAGTGAACACGTGGGAAGAGACGACCGCAGAGTTTCTTACCAAATTCTTTCCGCCATCGAAGACGGAGGAATTTAGAGCTAAGATCAACGCATTTATGATAAGCGTGGCGAAAGTCTCTTCACCTCATGTGAAAGGTTCAAGGACCTCTTATTGGATTTCCCACATCATGAGATTCCAAAGATTGATTTGCTTATGATCTACTTTAAAGGCTTGGATGTGGAAGCGCAATTCAAGCTACAATCATTTTCAGGTGGAACCTTTGTGGACAAGCTGGTAATTGAGGCGTGGGAATTTGTTGAGAAGCAAACTCTCACAATTGAGAAGTACTCACATCGAGGTGAGGAAGCGGGGAGTCAAACCTCAAGAACTCCGGTGTTGAATCTTACTGCCTCTAGTGTCAAGGAGTTGAACGCTTTGAATAGCGAAATGAAAGCCTTGAAAGACCTTTTGACAGCTCATGTGAAACATCTCAAGGAGCAATAGGTGGGCTATGTTGGAAGAGGAAACCAACAAGAGAATAGGAACAACAACAATTGGAACAACAACAATATCAACCGGAACTACAACAATAATTGGAGATCAAATCAACAAAATTCCAGTAATCCATATTCCCATGCTGAAAATTCACTAACCCCTCCTTCTTCTTCTTCCTCCTCTATTCCTTTGAGAGTTTAAGGACAAGCTTCATCAAATTCGAGCCAGCCAGCGAAGGACAAGCTTGAAGCAATGATGGAAGCCTTGTTGGGGAAGATGCAAGGATTAGAGAGTTCCGTCACTTTGATTTTTAACGCACAAAGCCTTGGAAATCAAGTGTTTAGTAAGGCCGGAGAAGCTCCTAGAGATCAAGGGAGACTTCCCGGAAAAACTGAAGATAAAGGGGCAAGTGATGTCGATCACAACAAGGAGTGGTGCGAAGACCACCGATCCTACACCAAAGACGAGCGATAAGGGCGAGCAGCCCGTGGAAGTCGAGGTTCTAGCTTAGAAAGAAAAAGAGAAGGTCTCCGTTTACGTTCCTCCTACAACCTACAAACCTCCACTTCCGTTTCCATAAAAAGAGCGAGAGCGTACCTTGATAAACACTTCGGTAAGTTCATTTAACTCATGAGCAAACTGCATAATAACATACCTTTTATTGATGCAATTTTAGGTATACCGGCTTATGGGAAGTTCTTGAAGAAAATCCTCTCAAACAAGAGGAAGCTAGAGGATTTTGGTGAAGTGAAGATGACTTCCGAGTCGTCGGAGCTCATCAAAACGATGACGGAATGGATGCCACCCAAGCTGAGGGATCCGGGTTCGTTTTGTGTTTCCCTTGGAGTTGGAGAAGACATGCACAATGCACTTTGCAATCTTGGAGCAAGCGTGAGCTTCACCCCGCTTGCACTTTGTGAGAAGGTTGGTTTAGGAGAGCCTAGACCAGTAAAGATAAAACTCCACATGGCCGATCGATCCACTACCGTACCCGTCGTCATATTAGAGGACATTCCCGTGAGGCTTGGTAAGTTTTACCTTCCTATAGACATTGTGGTTTTTCACATTCTTGCATATTATCCAACGCCAATGATTCTTGGAGACCTTTCCTAGCAACTTCTGGTTGTCGAGTTGATTGCAAAAATGCCAAGCAATCCTTCAATATTGGAGGGTAAGATATGGAGTTTGCTCTCCAAGAAGAAGAATCAAGGGAGACAGTGAATTCCATATTACCCGACAATATAGCGAAAAAGGGCAAGAGAAGGACAATTGTGGAGAAAGAGCGGAAAGACTAGAAGGTTGGCCAAAACCACGGCCAAAGTCAAGGTTCCACGGCCGTGGTTTGCATTAATTCCCCCGTGGAAAGACAAGTCGAGAGCAGCCACGGTTGGTTCCACGACCGTGGAAGTAATAGTGAAACTGTGGAATCTAAAGTTCCCGATGCCTCTTTCCCTCCTCTTAATAAAATTCATAAACATTGTTTCACCTTCTCTCAATCCTTATAAACATCTAGAGATGGTTTAAGAAGCCATAGCAAGGTGACGAGCACATTGAAGAATGTGCAAACTTGGAGGAAAGGATGGAAGAAGTGGCGTAACGAACATTGAACTCCGAAGGATTTGAAAGAAGGAGACCTTGTCCTTCTCTTCAATTTCCTTCTTCGTCTATTTCCCGGTAAATTGAAGTCTCGTTGGACCGGACCATTTGTAATTAAACACATTTTCCCCCATGGTGCAGTTGAAGTATGGGGTGAACAATGCGGATCTTTCAAGGTCAATGGCCAACGACTAAAGAAGTACATACCGGAGGTTCAAATTGAGGAGATTGCACCTATCCTCGTCACTTAAGCGCTTCTTGGGAGGCAACCCAAGGTATTTCTTCTTTTCCCTTTTTCTTAGATTAGCTTAGTTAGTTTTTTTTTGTCATTTTCGTTGGTTCGTTCCCGGTTTTTCTTGTGTCTTTGGATGACAGGCACTAGGAGATCTCCGAAAAGATATGAGGAAAAAAGAGATTTTAGGGATAAAAATAGGTTTCCACGGCCCTGGTTCCCTATTTTTGGCCGTGGAAACACAAGTCGAGAGGCGCCACGGTCAGTTCCATGCCCGTGGTTTTTCCAGGGGGCGTGGTTTTCCAAAATTTCACGAAAGTATAAATAGTCGTCTTCACTTTGTTGCTGCGCCAGAAACCTCCAAAAACCACGCCCTACGCAACAAAAATAGCTGACCCCTAACCCCGGCCTCGATCTTCGTATCCGGCAACCGAGTGCATCGATTATTCTTCCCAAATCGAAGCTCTCATCATTCTATTGAAGATTCTATGCTCAAACAGCACAAACGGACGAGAAATCAGCAAGCATTTTGGATTTTTCAATCCAAAAACCTAGGTTTTTCTCTAAACTTGATCTTGGTTCGATTATTTTGATTTTGTTGAAGATTTTCTAGAGAAATGGACGGAATTGGAAGTAGAAATAGACTAGGGCTGCTGTTGTGGAGTTTGATGTCTGTTATTTTCAATTTCTGAAAAATCGAAAGTTTCCACGAGGTGCTCTTGAGTTTTACAAGCGTGGTTTGTGAAGATCCGGCCGTGGTTTTTCCATTTATGGATAGTTTGCATAGAAGTGGCCGTAATATGTTCAAAAAGAGTAAGGGAGACTCTTCCTCATCCACACCACCACCACACAACCCCCACAACAACAACCACCATCTCCTAGACTCCCCCGCATATTAGAAGAACACAAAAGGCATATAAAACCATCCAACCTCGCATCATTGTAGCCCCTAGGTAC
The DNA here is from genome assembly GCA_033239125.1 of Fagopyrum homotropicum. Classification (NCBI taxonomy): domain Eukaryota; kingdom Viridiplantae; phylum Streptophyta; class Magnoliopsida; order Caryophyllales; family Polygonaceae; genus Fagopyrum; species Fagopyrum homotropicum. Next base: position 89,767,750 of record BSWB01000006.1, read on the forward strand.
CTTGTACTCGAGGAGCTTGAATGTTTAAATGTTTTGGATGATCTCAATATGATGATTGACAATGATAGGCTTAGGGATTTCATTGGCATTAGAGAGCATGCTTATGGAGAGCTTACCATGGAGTTTCTTATCTCCTTTGACCATGACCCTAGGGAGAGAACAATTAAGTTCCGGATGATGAACCAGAACTTTAACATGTCTATTGGGAGGTCCGCTCAAATTTTCGGGTTTAGTGATACTACTCACACGACATTCCCTAGAGCTACTAGACCTAATGCCTTTTGGGAGTGTATTGCTATGGTGGTGAGTTTTGCAGATAGGTGGCACCCGGCCGACTCTAAGGACAACTTGATATATAGTTTGTATTTCAAGCTGGCACATCGGATCATGTCTGAATGTCTATTTCTTAGGACCTTGACGCCACAACGGCTTAAGGCCGATGAGCTGTTCATATTGTTCTGCATGGCTACCGGTACCGCTCTTGACTATGCCACTCTACTTGTTGATAGTGTGAGGAAGATCAAAAACAAGGCTAAGGGAGATATCTGCGTGGGAGGTATTGTGACTCATATCGCTCGCCGTCTAGGAGTTGACTTTTCAGGTTGTGAACTTGTTGTAGAGGCTAATCCTCTTGGTCTTGAGCGCTTCATGCATAGTGGTATTCTTGTAACACCCCGAATCCACGGGACTCGGGATGCCACATTGGGCTAGGATCTCACGATGGATCCTAACCCTAGCCTAACAACAAGTTCACTGGATCTTACAACAAGGCACATACAGATTAAAATCAAATGCATAAAACTATATAATGTATACATCAAAAGGTTTACAACATCACAACCGAGTACAAAACAACAACCATAAACATAGAAGTACAAACATCCCATCCCACGAACAACCTAGTGTACAGGATCCTTCGGCTGATCACCCATCTGGCTCACTCTACATTCCTCCTAACTTGCAGATCAACTACATCACGGTATAAACCGTTAGCGAACAGAAATGAATAAGAATGAAGTAATAGCACATAGACACATCAACACATCGCAATATGCAATGTTACACACACATCCGTTTATTATCTTTAATTATGTTATTCCATTATTAATTTAACTTATTTTGTGACACGAGGAACTAAAGATCCCCGGATCTTCCCCCCTTAAAGCACAGGGTTTTGCATGGGGGTGAATAAGATTGAAGTAATAGCACATACACACATCAACACATCGCAATATGCAATGTCACACACACATCCGTTTATTATCTTTAATTATGTTGTTTTATTACTAATTCAAATTATTTTGTGACACGAGGAACTAAAGATCCCCGGCTCTTCCCCCCTTAAAGCACAGGGTTTAGGTTATAAATGCAACAATCATATGAACACAGACAACCATTACAAACACTCAAATCCACAACTGCAAGCTATGTAAGTCCCAAGGACTTTCCTAAAATACTCATAACCCGTACCACATCACAGTTTCCCCTTGGGGAAACAATCAACGCTTGCATAAGTGAGGCATACACACCACTCAGACATAAACCCAATATAAGGATGATAGCTAAGTAAGTCCTACGGACTTACCTCAACTTTTGATACTCTCAACCATTATCAACTCTCTAATTTCCGTATGAATGAGCACTGACTAATAACAAGGCATATACATATATCAATCCTCACATCATCTACATATAGGGATCACACCTAGACCTAAGGTATCCATAAGGATCATAACCAACTCCAAAAGCCTCACAACCTACTAATTCTCAAAGCCATAACTGGCATATATCGATATCATAATCATCATTATCCTAACCTCATACACATGCCTAGCATGCTAATAAACACTCGTACTAGGAAAGGAAAGGGTCTTTGCCAACCTAGGCAAGCCTTGAACAAGATGCACCTGGGTGACAAGGAAGACGCAGGAGCTGGACACAAAGAGGCGCAGGGGCGGCGGCACCACACATATGGGTGGTAGCACACCAGACGCAGGGGCGGCCCTAAGGTGGCGTAGGGGCGGCTGGACTGCAGGGACTCGTCTTAGACTTCTCTTCGGTCCTTCACTCGCCTCTCTTCACTTCTTTAGCATCCAACAGCCCAAACATACATACATACATACACACACACACACACACACACACACACACATATATATATATATATATATATATATATATATATATATATATATATATATATATATATATAACATCAACATAAAGCCTAGGAAGGCTGCCACAAGATCCAATCTTGTGGAATCCTAAGCTAGGAAAGAAGAAGAGAAGAATAGAAAGAAAGAAAGAAGAAGGGATGGAAGAATCACCCGCAGAACCCTAACAGAGGAAGAACCACTTACCACACATCAAGGTTGGCTCAACACAAGCACATCAACATCACCAAACACCATCATCATCACACAAACATCAAACTCTCTTCAAAACAAGAAGAATTCTCAAAAGAGATCCAAGGAGAAAGGAAGGAGAAGAAGATCGTTATGAGAAAGATGCAGCTGGAAAGAGAATGAGGAAACCCTCATTCTGAAGAAGAAGAAGAAGAAGATATATAGGAAAAGGGGTCAAAAGCAAAGGCATGAGTCTACAAAGACGGGTATAGCACACCACAAACCGCAGGGATGGCCCATGGAGGCGCAGGGGCGGATCAAGATGGCCGCAGGGGTGGTTCAGGCATGGCTCATCACACTCAAAACTCCCAAAGAATAAGGCTCTTACATCTCACCCCCCTAAAAACAAGTTTCATCCCGAAACTTGCAAAATCTTAAATCCTCTCGGGCCCATATGCTGAGGTATAACTCTCTCTATCGGAGGCATCACATCTCCGCTCTAAAGGTAATGACCTATATCAATCTATAACCTCAAAACCAACCATGGATGAATCATCCACTCCAACAACAAGGTCACAACACTATCAAAAGGCATAGAGGAATCACATCTCTTGCCAGACTCACATCACAGAGTATAGAGGAAGCACATCTCTAGCTAGATCATACTCATACACAAAGCATGGAGGAAAAACATCTCCAGGAAGACTATGTCCATCAAAATAGCGTGGATGAATAGCCATCTTCAGCTAGATCCTAATCACATTCAAATAGCATGGAGGAAAGAACCATCTCCAACTATAATCATAAATCGCGCTAGCATATCAAGATCTTTTAAGATCATATATCACATTTTAGCTAGCACGAAAATAAACACATCAAAGAACATAAGCACGTAATCACAACACTCACCAAGATAGCACTAAGATCTACTCATCGATCCTACAAGTGCATCTATCTTGGCATAAAACTCCGGATAGTTCCTCTGGATACTATACTCAGTCTCCCATGTAGCCTCATCAGGTCCTCATCTCGACCACGGTATCCTTAACATGGGAATGTCCCTCGAACGCAAGCGTCTCATACATTACTCTAGGATTGTAATCGGATGCTCAACAAAGGTGTGGTCCATGTTGCAACTGACTCCATCTTCGCCGGATCAACATGACCCGGATTGTTACCTCTAGCGTCCAGAACTCGCACTTAGAGAACTTGGCGTACAGCTCTCTATCTCATAATACCTACATTAGTGTCCTCACATGTACTCCAGGTTCCTCTTTGCTACGAGAGTACACCAGGATATCATCTATGAAGACCACCACAAACTAATCCAAAAAGTTGATGAATATGCCATTAATCATCTCCATAAAGACGGTGGTGCATTCGTGAACCCGTATGACATCACTACAAACTTGTGGTGTCCATAGAGAGTCCGAAATGCCGTCTGATGCACATCCTGTCCTCTCACCTTCAGCTGGTGATAACCCAAGCACAAGTCAATCTTGGAGAACATTGTCACCCTCTGAAGCTGGTCTCACAAGTCATCTATGCAAGACAATGGATACCTGATCTAGATGGTCACCTTGTTCCACTCTTTGTAGTCGATGCAGACTCTCAACGTTATGTCGTTCTGATAACAAGATTTACGGTTTAGGTTTAGGTAATCATTTAGATAGTTTTTTCCGCTCATTCATGCATGGTTTAGCACTAGTTCACGAAGTTTGCACTAAATTTACGTATTTTGTCGAGATAGACGTTTACACGGACTTTTGTATTGCTTTGTAGGTATTTTGGGAGATTTAGGAGCTTAATCGATACATTTGAGGATCGCTCCTCAAGATGACACACCTTCGGACTCATTGGGATGCAAGTTAGGAGCTAAGGAGGACACTTGGGACCTTGTTGGTGCATGCCATGCACCAAATCGTAGCTTAATGATCCAAAACAAGCTGAGGCACCAAAACCACGGTCAATGGGACTTCCACGGGCGTGGAATTGGACCGTGGTTTTTGCCAGACGGTTGTGACAGCTGTGCCACGATCTTCATGGCCGACCCTTGCAAATTTGTAGGATAAATAGGTGGTCCTGCAAGGCTGAAAGGGCATCCAATCACATCCACTCTCACTCCTATTCTCTCCCACACTCTCAACAAGAAGATTCTCTCAATTGGAAGCTTGGAAGGGAGCTATCATTGGAGGAGAAGAAAAACTCCATTGGAGAAGAAGAGAAGAAGACACCATTGTTAGCCTTTGATAGATTTTAGAGTGAAGATTATCGGAATCGTTTTCTAGAGTTGTAAGAATCAATTGAACCTTCTTTTGAAGGGTTGTGAGTCTTTCTAATTCTCATATTCAGCTTGGTTTTACTTGTTCTACTTGTTCATCTCTTTCTCTTTATTTTCTTGCAAATGGATGTCATGATTCTATGCTTGATGATTTCGATTGTGATGATGTATGTTGTTGGCTAAATAGATGCGATTCTAGGGTAAGGAAAGGGTGGTTATGGCTTGGACTATGATAGGATAGACTTAAATGTATGCTTGGATGATTAATTGCTTGAACCTAGTCACTGTTGGAATCCATGGTTTGTTCTAGACAAACCACGGCCGTGGACCTTGATGAACACCCCGTGATTTTGATGAATTTGCTTGTAATGATAAATCCAAGTGTTAGGTTGTTAGATTGTTGAAATCCTAGTGTTTGTTGAGCTAATTCTATCCTAGGGAGACCTAGTGTTAGCAACTAAGTATTAGAAGAGACCTACCCGGTAATTCTTGCTCTTAGATACCGAAGATGACAAACTTTAGGTAGTAGTGAGCCTCATAAGCCGCTATTGGATTGAGTGTGCTAGGATAGGTGTTTAGAACTTGCCTTTCCGAGACTTACCCGGTAAAGAGAGGTTAGATCACTAGAATAACATCCGGTTTGTGTAGAATTCCATTCCTTAGGCTCTTTGAGACTTACCCGGTGATGAGACCTTAGGAACGGATTAGAGAACCATGAGACCTACCCGGTGATTGATCCCAATCTAGAAACACTCACTCCCAACATACTATAGTTAATCCAAGGAATGATTAGATAGCTTGAGTCCAATGCCATAACCGGAATTTCCAACCCCTAGAATCCGTTTTTCTCCCTTTGCTTACATATTTCATATTTGCTTGTTTGCTTGTGGTGTTAGTTTAGTTGATTGTTTATTTTGCATGATTTGTGATCTTTGATTGATCACCTAAAAACCAAACCAAAAACAATTGAGCTTTTCATTTCTTTATTCCTTTCTCTTTTCCTAGCCTAGATTTTCACTATCATTAGTCACTAATCGATTCAATCTCACCTCAGTCTTTGTGTTCGACCTCGGAATACTATCCCTACTACAAACCGTCCCGTACACTGCGGGTTCGCTAGGAGTTAGGAGAAATATATCAAGTTATAAATTTAAACCTTTTGCGTGCACACATCCTTAGCGTAACAAGTTTTTGGCGCCGTTGCCGGGGACTAGGTCTAGATTGAGTCGTTTTTGTGATTGTTTATAGTATAGATCTTTCTTGTTGCTTTTGATCTCTTTTTGTTTGTGTCTTTGCTTTTCAGGACATCTCTCACTCTTTAGGTGTATGCGAAGATCTCGTGGCAAGGATTTAGCTCCATTCGATCCCGAACCGGAGAAAACTCTTAGATCTAGATCCAAGAGCATTAGAAAGGGAAAAGAGATGGCCGGAAGAGATCTCCAAGCTGAGTTGGATGAGGCTTTAGAGCAAATTAGGCTAAGAGATGAGCTCTTGGAGGAAGAAAGGAGACTTGCCAATGAGAGGCAAGAAGCAACTAGGAGGGAGATTGAAGAGATTAGGCAAGCTCTTGTGCAAGGAGAGCTTAATCGTCAACAACCTCCACCTCCTCCACAACCGCAGCCGGCGGTGAACATTCGGGTTGTGCCCATTGCTATTGAGGAGCCACAAACATTAGGGAGACGTATGGATCCGGCTCAAAGAGCACACCGTCCGGGTGTGAACTTAGGAGATCCCGCAACCCATAACTACAAGCTCCGCCCTCAAGTTCTACAAATGATCCAGCATAATCAATTTGGAGGGATGGAAGGAGAGTCTCCTCATCAACACTTGATGAACTATGAGATCTTGATGGAGACTCTAAGACCGCCTAGATTGGAGAGCAACAACCATAAGCTTAGGGCTTTCTCCTTCTCACTTAAGGATAAAGGCTTGGCTTAGTATCAATCTATTCTACAAGGGCGAGTGAGTACTCGGGAGGAGATGACAACCGAGTTTTTGACTAAGTTCTTCCCACCTTCCAAGACTACCGAGTTAAGAGGGAAGATCAATGCCTTCGTGATGAAGGATAGAGAAAGCTTGTTCAAGTCTTGGGAGAGGTTAAAAGACCTTCTCCTAGATTGTCCACACCATGGTATACCAAAAATTGAGCTATTGGAGATCTACTTCAAAGGACTTGATGAGGATAGCCAATTCAAGCTCCAATCTCTTTCCGGTGGGACTTTCATGGAGAAGAATGTGGATGAAGCTTGGGAGTTTGTAGAGAAACAAGCTTTAGTGATTGAGAAGTACTCCCATAGGAAGATTGATGGTAGGAAAGCGGGAGCATATGAGGTGAGTGAAGTCACCATGAGTAACTTCAAGCTTGATGCAATCAACAACGAGCTAAAGTCTTTGAGGGAGTTGTGTGCTACAACTTTGATGAATCAAGCAACCCTCCAAGTGCAAGTGCAAGCAAACTTGTCTTCCAAGGAGGAAGATGTGAACTACATGGGAAGGGGCAACTACAACAACTATCAAGGCCCAAGGAACTTCAACAACAACCGGCAATTCAACAATTACCGGCCTAACTACAACCATCCCGGATTTTCCTATTCTAACCCGGATGGAGCCTTGAACCCTCCCGCTTCCACAAGTGCAGCTCCACCACCAAAGGCTTCACAAGAACCTCCACCCGGATTCACTCAACCTCCAAAGGATAGAACCAAGATGATGTTTGAGCAATTGCTTGGACGGTTGAGTGGTCTTGAGAGCACGGTGACTTTTATTTCTAAGGCTCAAAAGGTATTGGAAGCACAAGTGTTCGAAAAGGCGGGTGAAGCTCATAGAGACCCGGGAAAGCTTCCCAGAAGAACTGAGGACAACCCAAGAGGCCAAGTGTTGGCCATCACAACAAGGAGCGGGTTGAACATGAAGGATCCCTTGCCTAAGGGAAGTGACAAGGGGAAGTAAGTAGTGGTTGAGAAAGAGACCTTGCAAGAAGATGGAGGCAAGAGCAAGGATGATGAGCCAACTTATGTGGCACCGCCTCCATACAAGCCACCACTACCATTCCTACAATCACGAGCAAGAGCTCGCTTGGACAAACACTTTGGTAAATTCCTTGAACTTATGTCTAAATTGCATATTAACATTCCGTTCATGGATGCTATCTTAGGTATGCCGGCATATGGCAAGTTTTTGAAAGAAATACTCTCCAACAAGAGGAAGTTGGAGGAGTATGGGGAAGTGAGGATGACAAAGAGGTCCTCGGAATTGATTCAAACTATGAAGGAGGAGATGCATCCTAAGCTAAGAGATCTGGGTTCCTTTTGTGTGCCAATTGGAGTGGGAGAAGTGAAGTATGAAGCCCTATGTGATCTTGGGGCAAGTGTAAGCATCATACCGCTAGCACTTTGCAACAAGGTTGGGCTAGGAGAGCCAAAACCGGTCAAGATGACCCTTTACATGGCGGACCGTTCTATCACTCACCCGGTTGGAATCTTGGAAGATATACCGGTGCAACTCGGGAAGTTCTATGTGCCGATTGATTTTGTTGTCTTGGACATCCCGGCGCACTATCCGGTTCCCATCATCTTAAGGAGACCTTTCCTAGCCACTTCCGGATGCTTGGTGGATTGTAAAAATGGAATTCTCTCCTTCAACATTGGAGAAGAGAATATCAAGTTCAAGCTGTCCACAATGATGAAAGGGCCAACCCTTGATGGGGATGTATTCGACATTGTCGAGCAAGAGGAATCTAGAGAAGTTGTGAGCTCGATCTTGATCAAGGACCCCTTGGAGAAGAGTCTTAGCTTAAGTTTGATGGAGGAAGGTGTTGAGGAGGCTTGCAATGAAGAAATCAAGGCCTTGGAAGCATTAGAAAAGGAGACAAGAGCTGAATTTAAAGTCCACGAGAGTATGCTGAATTCCTGTAGGAACCACGGTCAGGTGGGGAGAACCACGGCCGTGGAACTCTCTGGAATGCTCCGAAGTGCAAGCTTTGCAAGAACCACGGACGTGGATGTGCCAGAGTCCGTGGATTTGCCCGTGATTTCCCCAGAAACAGCCTTTGTTGTTGATCAAGCTTCAAGGAGCCTTGGAGAGCCTTCATTTGCTTTGGATTCATCTCAACCAACGTTATTTGGATCGTCTCCACTCGATAAAGGTCCTCCTAAACTTGAACTCAAACCTCTTCCTTCTCATTTAAAGTATGCTTTTCTTGGTGATAATTCTACATATCCGGTTATCGTGAATGCATGCTTGAATGATGATGAACTTGCTAGGTTGTTGCATGAGCTAAGATTGCATAGGAAAGCCATTGGCTATACTATTGATGATTTAGTTGGCATAAAACCCTCTTTGTGCATGCATAAGATATTGATGGAAGATGACCATAAACCCTCTATTGAACATCAAAGAAGATTGAATCCTATAATGAAAGAGGTAGTCAAGAAAGAGATCATTAAGTTGCTAAATGCGGGAATCATCTACCCTATTTCGGATAGTAAGTGGGTTAGCCCCGTACATGTGGCTCCTAAGAAGGGTGGGATGGCCGTAGTAACCAATGAGAATAATGAATTAATCCCAACTAGGACGGTTACGGGATGGAGGATGTGTATTGACTATAGGAAACTAAATGTGGCCTCTAGGAAAGATCATTTCCCCTTCCTTTCATTGACCAAATGCTAGAGAGGTTAGCTCAACATTCTCACTTTTGCTACTTAGATGGCTATAGTGGATTCTTCCAAATCCCTATCCACCCCGATGACCAAGAGAAAACCACATTTACATGTCCATGGGGTACTTTTGCATATAGGAGAATGCCATTTGGGTTGTGTAATGCACCCGCCACCTTTCAAAGGTGTATGTTGGCTATCTTTTTTGAGTACATTGAGAATATTATGGAAGTGTTTATGGATGATTTTTCTGTTTATGGATCTTCCTTTGATGATTGCTTAGCTAACTTATCTCTAGTGCTTAAGAGGTGTGAGGAGACAAACCTTGTCTTGAATTGGGAAAAATGCCACTTCATGGTAAGTGAAGGTATTGTATTGGGACACTTGGCGTCCAACCGTGGCATTGAGGTTGATAGGGCTAAGATAGAGATGATAGAGAAGTTGCCACCACCTACCTTGGTGAAGGGGGTAAGGAGTTTTCTAGGGCATGCCGATTTTTACCGGAGATTCATTAAAGATTTCTCTAAGATTTCTAAGCCTCTTACTAACCTACTAGTGAAAGATGTTGAGTTTGTTTTCTCCAAGGATTGCCTTGAGGCTTTTTGTAGGTTGAAGAATGCTTTGATCTCCGCACCTATCATACAACCTCCGGATTGGAGTTTACCGTTTGAGATCATGTGTGATGCAAGTGATGTAGCCGTTGGGGCTGTTTTGGGGCAAAAGAAAGATGGGTGCACACATGTCATTTATTATGCTAGCAAGACGCTAGATGATGCCCAACTCAATTATGCTACCACCGAGAAGGAGTTGCTAGTGGTTGTGTACGCATTTGAGAAGTTACGCTCATATCTTGTTGGAGCGAAGGTCATTTTGTATACGGATCATGCTGCGATCCGTTATCTCCTTACAAAGAAGGATGCCAAGCCTAGGTTGATTCGGTGGATCCTTCTTCTTCAAGAATTTGATTTGGAAATCCGGGACAAGAAAGGGTCCGAAAATTCTGTGGCGGATCACCTTAGTAGACTCCCGCCATTAGAGCTTGAGAAAGATGACATCCCGATTGATAACTCATTCCGGGATGAGCAATTGCAAGTGATGGAGGAGTGTCTACTCCAAGTGTCTAGAGGAAGTGAGCCATGGTATGCCGACATTGTGAACTATCTTGTGTGTGAGGAAGTTCCTCCCGGTTTATCATTTGCCCAAAGGAAGGAGTTCTTCAAGGATGTGAGGCATTACTATTGGAGTGAGCCGCTTTTGTTCAAAAGAGGGCCGGATGGAGTCTTTAGGAGATGCATACCAGAGGATGAGGTGGAGAGTGTGATCCGCCATTGTCACTCCTTGCCATGTGGAGGTCATGCTAGCTCACACAAGACATGTGCTAAGGTGTTGCAATCGGGGTTCTTTTGGCCAAGTTTGTTCAAGGATGTGCAAAATTTTGTGGTAGCTTGTGATGCTTGCCAAAGGACGGGCAACATCTCAAGGAGGAATGAGATGCCCTTGAACAACATACAAGAGGTGGAGATATTTGATGTGTGGGGTGTGGACTTCATGGGGCCATTCCCCTCTTCATGTGGCAACCTCTACATCCTATTGGCGGTTGACTATGTTTCAAGATGGGTGGAGGCAATCGCCTCTCCCACAAGTGATGCCAAGGTTGTGGTGCGGTTCTTCAACCGAGTAATCTTCCCTAGGTTTGGAACACCAAGGGTGATCATAAGTGATGGAGGGAAGCACTTCACCAATAGGAACTTCGGGACACTCTTGGCTAAGTATGGGGTGACTCATAAGGTGGCAACACCGTACCATCCCTAAACTAGTGGCCAAGTGGAGATCTCCAACCGGGAGATAAAAGGAATTCTTGAGAAGACGGTTTCTAGGACGAGAAAGGATTGGGCTATGAAGCTCGATGATGCCTTGTGGGCATATAGAACCGCTTTCAAGACACCGATTGACACCACTCCTTACAAGCTATTCTATGGCAAGTCTTGCCACCTTCCGGTAGAGATGGAGCATAGAGCATATTGGGCCATTAAGTGGCTAAATTTTGACCTCAAGGAGGCCGGAGAGAAGAGGTTGCTTGATATGAACGCCCTTGAGGAGATCCGGTTGGACGCCTATGAGAACGCTCGAATTTACAAGGAGAGGACCAAACGTTGGCACGACAAGCGTCTCATCCCGAAGGAGTTGAGTGAAGGTGACCTTGTCCTTCTCTTCAACTCAAGGCTGCAACTTTTCCCCGTAAAGCTAAAGTCAAGATGGACGGGTCCTTATATGGTGAAGAAGATCTTTCCCCATGGAGCGGTTGAGATAGGAGGGGAGCATTGTGGAGATTTTAAGGTGAATGGGCACCGTTTGAAGAAGTATATCCCGGGAGCTCCAGTGGATATGATTGCCCCACTTCACCTAGAGTGAGACGCCCCCGAGTTTGGTCAAGCTAATGACCTTAAAGAAGCGCTTAATAGGAGGCAACCCATTGGTAGACGTTTTTTCCCCTTTTCGTTTTTGTTTTTGTTTTGATTTTTATGTTTTTGTGTGTTTGGTGTGCTTTATGTGTGTGCTAGAGTCTTGGTAGCATGGAAACCTTGCATGGAATATGGATGATGATGATGAGTCCCTCATCAATTATGGGTGGAGCGGACGCGGAACTTGGACGGCTAGCGGTGCCTAGCGCGGGTCCCGACGCCATGATGAACATTTAGAGCTCTCTACCATTGTTGATAGGATCATCCAACATCACTCCACTTAAGTGATCCCAAATACCAAAGCAAACCATTTTTACATTGTGAGAACCCTCTTTCACTCTTCTTTACTTTATTTACACATTAGGGACAATGTGTTTCTAAGTATGGGGTGGGGTTTGCATGATGTTTTGCATGATCAGCATCTAGGGTAGTTTCTTTTTGTCACATGTCTTGCATTGTACATAGGCATTTCGAAAAAATCCAAAACAAAATCAGAAAATTTTAAAAATTTCTAGTGCTTCTAAGTTTGGGAATGACCCTCGTGATGAAATTGTCTTGTGAATTGGCTATGTATGGCCTTGTGTGTGAATAGATGAATGCATATGTGGACTTGAAGTACTTATCTTGAATCCCATGAATGATTTGTGATTATGATGTTTGTCTTGATTGGATTGAGTATTGAAAGTCGAAATTACATGCTAGTTCTTGCACATCATCTAGGAGTGATTAAGGCAATTCATCTTTCTCTACTTCTCATCTTGATCATGTTGTTTGAGCACCTCAATTGATATAAATTTGACCTCTTTTGACCCACCGGGAATAGGAGCATGTTAGTGTGTTGAGTGTGTGAAAAGCAAGTGTGGGGTAAAGTTGTTGATGAAAGAATGTTATGAATGAAGTGCTGAATTTGTTGTGAAAGTGTAGACAAAAATATAGGTTTGGGGACGTTGGTTTCAATGACGAGTAACTCGGCACCATTCACATAATCGGGTATTTGTGCCTTGCCAAAGTCAAATAAACCGATATTCCTAACGAGCCTTGGTATGTGTGCCCGGTGTGGATGCTCCTCGAAAAATAAAAAAGCCCGAGGAAGGCTAATCACCAAGGTTTCGGCTTTTGTACACCAATGCCATTGTCTCAAAAATAAGAAAAAGAAAAAGAAAAGAAAAGAAAGGAAAAATGGAGAAAAATATACACTTGTGGGAAGTTGATAGAAAATGTGAAATTGTGGAGTTAGTTCCATTTCCGGATTAGCATCACATAACCTAGAAAAATTCCCACCTAATCACAACGTTTCTTGGCCTTTTATATCACAAGCCCTTGTGACCTATTTGCATGTGTGTAAGACTTAGTAATCTAGATTGAATATGCTCATGATCATCTCGACTTCTTCATTTTCGCATTTCATTGCATGTCTTCGAGTTAAGTATAATTGTCTTTCCGTGCCTTCATTTATTCGATGCATGATTGCTTGTCCATTACCAAGAAACATGACTATGAAGGTGATCCAATATTAGAAGCACAACTCCAAAAAGATTTTGTTTTTCTGCATGCATAAATCATGTCATCTCTTAGTCTATAGTTGGGACTTGCTCGGGGACGAGCAACCCTTAAGTATGGGGTATTTTTGATAACACGATTTACGGTTTAGGTTTAGGTAATCATTTAGATAGTTTTTTCCGCTCATTCATGCATGGTTTAGCACTAGTTCACGACGTTTGCACTAAATTCACGTATTTTGTCGAGATAGACGTCTACACAGACTTTTGCATTGCTTTGTAGGAATTTTAGGAGATTTAGGAGCTTAATCGAAACATTTGAGGATCGCTCCTCAAGATGACACACCTTCGGACTCATTGGGATGCAAGTTAGGAGCTAAGGAGGACACTTGGGACCTTGTTGGTGCATGCCATGCACCAAATCGTAGCTTAATAATCCAAAACAAGCTGAGGCACCAAAACCACGGTCACTGGGACTTCCACGGGCGTGGAATTGCACCGTGGTTTTTGCCAGACGGTTGTGACAGCTGTGCCACGATCTTCATGGCCGACCCTTGGAAATTTGTAGGATAAATAGGTGGTCCTGCAAGGTTGAAAGGGCATCCAATCACATCCACTCTCACTCCCATTCTTTCCCACACTCTCAACAAGAAGATTCTCTCAATTGGAAGCTTGGAAGGGAGCTATCATTGGAGGAGAAGAAAAGCTCCATTGGAGAAGAAGAGAAGAAGACACCATTGTTAGCCTTTGATAGATTTTAGAGTGAAGATTATCGGAATTGTTTTCTAGGGTTGTAAGAATCAATTGAACCTTCTTTTGAAGGGTTGTGAGTCTTTCTAATTCTCATATTCAGCTTGGTTTTACTTGTTCTACTTGTTCATCTCTTTCTCTTTATTTTCTTGCAAATGGATGTCATGATTCTATGCTTGATGATTTCGATTGTGATGATGTATGTTGTTGGCTAAATAGATGCGATTCTAGAGTAAGGAAAGGATGGTTATGGCTTGGACTATGATAGGATAGACTTAAATGTATGCTTGGATGATTAATTGCTTGAACCTAGTCACTGTTGGAATCCACGGTTTGTTCTAGACAAACCACGGCCGTGGACCTTGATGAACACCCCGTAATTTTGATGAATTTGCTTGTAATGATAAATCCAAGTGTTAGGTTGTTATATTGTTGAAATCCTAGTGTTTGTTGAGCTAATTCTATCCTAGGGAGACCTAGTGTTAGCAACTAAGTGTTAGAAGAGACCTACCCGGTAATTCTTGCTCTTAGATACCGAAGATGACAAACTTTAGGTAGTAGTGAGCCTCATAAGCCGCTATTGGATTGAGTGTGCTAGGATAGGTGTTTAGAACTTGCCTTTCCGAGACTTACCCGGTAAAGAGAGGTTAGATCCCTAGAATACCATCCGGTTTGTGTAGAATTCCATTCCTTAGGCTCTTTGAGACTTACCCGGTGATGAGACCTTAGGAACGGATTAGAGAACCATGAGACCTACCCGGTGATTGATCCCAATCTAGAAACACTCACTCCCAACATACTATAGTTAATCCAAGGAATGATTAGATAGCTTGAGTCCAATGCCATAACCGGAATTTCCAACCCCTAGAATCCGTTTTTCTCCCTTTGATTACATATTTCATATTTGCTTGTTTGCTTGTGGTGTTAGTTTAGTTGATTGTTTATTTTGCATGATTTGTGATCTTTGATTGATCACCTAAAAACCAAACCAAAAACAATTGAGCTTTTCATTTCTTTATTCCTTTCTCTTTTCCTAGCCTAGATTTTCACTATCATTAGTCACTAATCGATTCAATCTCACCTCAGTCTTTGTGTTCGACCTCGGAATACTATCCCTACTACAAAACATCCCTTACACTGCGGGTTCGCTAGAAGTTAGGAGAAATATATCGAGTTATAAATTTAAAGCTTTTCCGTGCACACATCCTTAGCGTAACACCTTCTTCCACATTAAGAGGACAGGTGCTCCCCATGGGGATACGCTAGAACGGATGAATCCCTTCACAGCCAACTCTTTGAATTGCTTCTTCAGCTCTAATATCTCGACAAGCGCCATACGATATGGGGCCTCCGAGATCGGTCTCGTACCAGGCTCCAACTCGATGCCGAAGTCCACGCTCCTCTGAGGCGGTAAACTGGGTGGTTCAACAAACGCATCTAGAAACTTGCATACCACTGGGGTGTTCTCTAACACTGGACTCTCGCTCTCTTTCATGGTATAGCACCAGAAGGCCTCGCCATCTTGTGCGATCAATATAGCTGCACGCACTACACTAGTAACCATATCCGTCTTTCCAAGGTCCCAATCTCGGAAGACCTCTATCAAACCCAACTCGGTAGAGACTGTCACGGTCCTCCTACCAACACCTAACACAACATGGTATCTATCCATCCAATCCATACACAGAATGACTTCCTCATGCACCTATGGCATGACAAAGAAGTCCACAACCAAATCACAGTTTCCTAAATGTATAGGAGAACCATGTACCTCTCGGGTATCCCTAACTTGGCCCCCATCTCGTAACCCTATCAAAGAAGGTCTACACTCTACTATATCTATGGTCAATCTATCAACGCACGCATCAGAAAACAAAGAGTGCATGACACCGACATCAAACAAAACTCCAATAGGTAAACCATTAATAAGGATGGTACTTGTAATAGCTAACGCGAGCGGCTCCACTGCATATTATCACTCAAAACTCGGACCTATGCTCCCCAGGTATCACTGAGGTGATCGCCATCGTTTCGGCCTCTACTCCTTCTACACCGGAAAGAGGAGAGTCTTGCTAAGAAGGAACACTGTCTTGTTGACAAAAGGGAGCCAAATGACCTAGTTCACCACAGATGAAGCAAGTCATCGGTGCCAAAGAACACTCAGAGCGCAAATGTCCTAGATCACCACAGTTGAAACACGGTCATACCGTCTTCGCAACCTGTGTGGCTGAAGGGCAACTCGATTATCTTCCTGCAGCCTTAGTCACCTTAGCATGGGAGGAAAGTTGTTGATGCAGTATCTTGTTTTGTTGGTAGAAATCGATCGATGTCCGATCTTACCACTTGTAAAACACGTCACTAAAAATCTCTTACACTTCGGTCGTAGGTGTCCAATCTCCCCACAGTTGAAACAAGATCTCATCACACCAGAAGTCCGTGTGGATAGGGGATCACTCGAATGCCCATGTGCCAGACTCTATCTAACACTTGAAGGATCTACTTCATCACTCACTAGTTCGGCCCGTTGTTTCTTCTTTGACCCGGAGCATCAGCTGGTCCCACAGATGTTGGTAAACACAGTGTAGGTCTACCTTCTCTTGCAGCTTCCTCCAATAAGCATATGTATTCTCAAAACTCAGATCTACTAATCATGACATAGTATGTCTCCTCTGGTCCAATCTCTACTGCAGGCAGATCAACGGTGGGAACCTGTCCCGGGCCTATCACTATTGGAGGGAGAGGGGGTGTACCCCTACCTCGTCCCACTATAGATGTCGCTCTAGTCTGAGCCATTTACAAGGAATACACACCTAATCTTATAAGGCTATATATATGCCATATGTATATATATATATATATACTTTCGAGATCCTCATAAGGGTGATGGCTTCTTGTACACACTATCCCAAAACATTTGTACTCGTTTTAAAACCAAAATCCTTTTCAAATGTGATACCCCTTTTGGGTTCTGTTTATTTATCTACTCCACCTTTATTGCAGGTTACAAGTGCCATTGTTGTCAACATAAGGATTTGATACCAACTCTGTAACACCCCGAATCCACGGGACTCGGGATGCCACATTGGGGTAGGATCTCACGATGGATCCTGACCATAGCCTGACATGAAGTTCTCTGGATCTTATAACAAGGCATAAACATATTAAAATCAAATACATAAAACTGTACAATGTATACATCAAAAGGTTTACCATGTCACAACCGAGTATAAAACAGCAACCATAAACATACAAGTACAAACATCCCATCCCACGAACAACCAAGTGTAAAGGAGCCCTCGGCTGATCACCCATCTGGCTCACTCTGCAGTCCTCCTAACCTACAAATCAACTACAACACGGTGTAAATCGTTAGCTAACATAAATGAATAAGAATGAAGTAATTGCACATACACACATCAACACATCGCAATATGCAATGTCACACACACATCCATTTATTATATTTAATTATGTTATTCCATTACTAATTCAACTTTTTTGTGACATGAGGAACTAAAGATCCCCGGCTCTTCCCCCCTTAAAGCAAAGGGTTTTGCCTGGGGTTAGATTTACTACTAGCCCCCTGTGTTGCAGAGCTTCCGAGCACCTCCTCCACTACGTGAGCTTTGGCAGGTGGTCATAACCCGTTATAATACACTCGGCCCATATAATGTATTAAAGTGGTCATCCTAGTCCCGTTTAGGTTATAAATGCAACAATCATATGAACACACACAACCATTACAATCACTCAAATCCACAACTGCACGCTAAGTAAGTCCCAAGGACATACCTGAAATACTAATAACCCGTACACGTCACAATTTCCCCTTGGAGAAACAATCAACGCCTGCATAAGTGAGGCATACACACCACTCATACATACACCCAATTTAAGGATGGTAGCTAAGTAAGTCTTACGGACTAACCTCAACTTCTGATACTCTCAATGATGATAAACTCTCCAATTCCCGTAGGAATGAGTACTGCCTGATAACAAGGCATATACATATATCAATCCTCACATCATCAACATATATGGATCACACCTACACCCAAGGTATCCATAAGGATCATAACCAACTCCAAAAGCCTCACAACCTACTAATCATCAAAGCCATAACCGGCATATATCGATATCATAATCATCAATCCTAACCTTATACACATGCCTAGCTTGCTACTAAACACTCGCACTAGGAAAGGAAAGGGTCTATGCAAACCTAGGCAAGCCCTGAATAAGACGCGTGACAAGAAAGACTTAGGTGCTGGACATAGAGAGGCGCAGGAGAGGCGGCACCACACGCAGGGCAGTTGCACACCAGATGCAGGGGCGGCCTTGAGGTGGCGCAGGGGCGACTGGAATACAAGGACTCGTCTTCGACTTCTCTTTGATCCTTCACTCGACTCTCTTCACTTCTTCAGCATACAACAACCCAAACATACATATATATATGCATATATATACATCAACACAAAGCCTAGGAAGGCTGCCACAAGATCCAATCTTGTGGAATCCTAAGCTAGGAAGGAAGAAGAGAAGAAAAGAAAGAAAGAAAGAAAGAAAGAAAGAAAGAAAGAAGGAAAGGAAGAACTGACCAGCTAAACCATAATAGAGGAAGAACCACCCAGCATACCTCAAGGCTGGCTCAAAACAAGCACAACAACATCACCAAACACCATCATCATCATACAAACATCAAAACCTCTTCAAAACAAGAAAGAAACTCAAAAGAGATCCAAGGAGAAAGGAAGGAGAAGAAGATCGTAAGGAGAAAGAAGCAGTTGAAGAGAGAATGAGGAAACCCTCATTCTGAAGAAGAAGAAGAAGAAGAAGAAGAAGAAGAAGATATATATAGGAAGAGGGGTCAAAAGCAAAGGCACAAGTCAACGAAGACGGTTGCAACACACCACAAACCGCAGGGGCGGCCCATGGAGGCGCATGGGCGGATCAAGATGGCCGCAAGGGCACAAGACCTGGCCGCAGGGGCAGTTCAGGCATGGCTAAGTACACTTAGCACTCTCAAAGACAAAGGCTCTTACAATTTTGATTCTCTAACACATGGTTCGATGAGCAGCCTCCATGGCTCCCCGCATTGTAGCAGAGGATGGATATCATGGACAGCCTCCTCGGCACGGTGTAGGAGGGGCAACAGATGATACGAGACCTCTATCATGCCCAGTTTTACCGCACCTATGACCCGCAGTGGAATCTATTCCCACCATCGCTTTGATGTTGACGTCAATCCTTAGCAGTTTTATCGGACTTGTGAGTTTATGTACTTTTACCTCTACTTTTATTGCACGTTGGGGACAACGTGTAATTCAGGTATGGGGTGGTTGAATACTATGGTCTGTAATAACTTTTTCATGCTTGCTTGTTTGATTGTCCATCGTACTTTGCATCTTTCATTATCTTTGTCACGTGTTCGTTATTGCATTGCATTTTGATAGTTTTGAAAAAACCAAAAAATTGAATAATAAAAAAAAATTTGGCTTCTAGGATTTTAGATGACCTCAATGAAGAAAACTTACTGTGAATTGAATTTTTGATGATTTTTTATGTGTTTAAAATGAATTGTGAATTGTGAAGGATTTAAATATTTTGTTGAAATTTCTTGCAAGTTTTATAATTTGGAATTTGATCTAAATCATGTTGAGAATTTGAAGGTTGAAACCGCTTTATAAGTTCTTGCACTTCTTATTGATATGATTACGGCATTTCGGTTTTGATTCCTTTCTTCTTCTTGATCACCTTTTAGCTCCACATGAATATCTTTATTTTGCCTCCTTATCACCTATCCGGGCATTAGGTTGCAATTGCGCGAAAGAGTGAAGTTTGAAGTTGAAAGTGGCTAAGTGTGTTAGAAAATAGGTTTGGGGAAGTCAATCATGATAATGAGTAACTCGGCACCATTCACATAGCTGGGTGTTTGTGTCTTGCCAAAGCCGGATTGAGAGATATACCGAACGAGTCATTGTATGTGCATTACAGTTTGAGGCAACTCGAAAATCTAGGGGTGGGCATAAATCCCGCTTAATCCCGTCCCGTCCCGCATCCCGTCCCGATCCCGTCCCGATCCCGGCGGGATTTGAAAAAAAAAATGTGTATCCCGTCCCGTCCCGCATATATATATAAATAATATATTTATATTTTTATAAATATTATATAGATAAATAATATACATAAATTATAATTTTTAAAAATATTTTTTTATTTTTTTATTAGATCGATGATTTTTCATCAGTCATTCACTCATTCTTTACTACTCATTCGGTTGGATCCAAAATACTAGAGTTTTTGATCTCCCTTGATTTAGTCCGTTTACCGCCTTGCTCTGGTCCGTTCCATCGACACCCTTGCTCTAGTCGGTTCCATCGCCCTTATATTTGTGGATTACCACAGTTGTAATCGATAGTTAAATAAATATAATTTTCATTAAATTATCTGTTGTTATTTTTTGGATGTGAGTCGGTAAGACACTTTGATGTAACTTGAATTTATTTTCAATGTATAAACTACTAATGTAGGCGTCATGAATCGATAATTCGGTATCGAGTTTTTTTTCCGATCATTTATGTCTTTAAACATGAGAGAAAACAAGTATACATATTAAATATAATCGGTGCGTAATTTTTGCGGGATTTGTCCCGTCCCATCCCGTCCCACATGGGATAGGGCCCACACGGGACGAAGGAAAAATGTCATAAATCCCGTCCCTTCCCGTCCCGCAAATAACTTGCGGGATGGGACGCGGGACGACCCCAATCCCGTCCCGTCCCGTCCCATGCCCACCCCTACGAAAATCTGAGTTAATACTGATTTCCTAAGCTTCGGTTATTGTGCACCTCTATCCTTGACCTCAAAAAGTAAAGTCGAAAAATTATTCAGAAAAAGAAGAGCAAAGCTCTCATTTGTGGAAGTTGAAGTGTGCTTGAAAAGTTTCTGATGTTATTGTCCTCTTTCCCGGATTTTGCACCACATATCCTTTACATATCCCACCCTAACACGTTTCTTGACCTTTATTTGAAATACCTTAAGATCTTTGAGATTGTTGTTTGGCTTTGTGATCCAAATTGGATTTTTCCATGATTGATTTTGATTTTACTTCAGGTTATCATGCTTGTTTTGGATCTTTTGCAAGATGTGATTGTTCTTCTTAAGACATGAGTCTTTTTGTTCACATAATGGTTTTCGGAAAGCCATGAAACAAGTGTTGAGAGCGCTCTTTGAATAGAAGTACTAATCCAAAAATATTGTGTTTTTCCTTGTCTTTGCATATATATTTCATACATCTTTGTATTCTAGATTTGAACCTTGCTTGGGGACAAGCAAGAGGCAAGTATGGGGTATTTTGATAGCATGAAATATGACATAGTTTAGATGTGCATATAGGTAGTTTTTCCCTTTCTTTTGAGTACAAGGACATGCATTCATAGCATTTATCGAGTCTATTCACCTATTATCATGGAATCGAGATCTACACAAGCTTTGTTGTGATTTTAGGTGAATTGCAGTTGAAATGTAGAGGAAAGGGAGCATTCACTGAGCATTGGTCATTGAGGAATTCAGTGGGAAGCATTGGAACATCATTGGAAGAAGTATGAAGTGAAGCAAGGGAGAAAAGCGTCGAAAAGGAGGAACCACGGCGAAGAAGGAAGTCCCACGGCCAAGAAGGAAGTTCCACGGCCGGGATTTCGATAATTAATTGAATTCACACGTGGAAACAAAGGTCGAGAGTCGCCACGGGAGGACCCATGGCCGAGGTTTTGTGATGTCACCTGTGGATTTCTTCGGAAAAGACCGTTACATTAATTACCACGTCAGCAAGAAAGGAAGAAGCCTTTTAACCTAGTTTTAATTTATAAAAGAAGGTTGACGGCTGCATTTGGAGTATCTCCCTTTAGACCAGCTTTTTGGCACAGGTTTGGATCGTTGACGACACTTGACGTACTTGGATTCCATTTCTATACTTCGGAAATGATTGATTCACCATTGGAGGATATTGAAAAAGTTCTTGATCTTGCTTTAGAGATTTGTGAGATTGTTCTAGTCTTTGATTATTGCTTTGAGAACACATTCTAGGATTATACATTGTTTGATTGAGTTATTGATTATTTGAAGATTGGTTTTGTTCATCTTTGTATTCTTCTTGATTGCATACCCTTCTTGATTTTCTTTCTTAAACTTGAATTGATTATGATTAGGATTGTTGGCTAAACCCCCCTGCGATTCTAGGGTGAAGGGTTGATGGTTGTGGTACAAATGATGATAGATTGAGCCTTAACATATCAGACCCTGAGAGTTGTGAGACGAAACCCTCGAACGAGGATTTCCACTGCTTGTTCTTTAGGAACCACGACCGTGGCTTCCCAAGATCCGCCCGTGGTTTCCCCTACTTTGCACGTTTCGCTTTTGCATTTATCCAAAGTTAAAGATTGCTTAAATCCTACCTTTGTTAACCATTATAACCCTTAGCCTTGCTTGGTTGTGAGTGTTTACGAGTTATAGGTAATAGGGAATTCAAAACCCTCTATTAAGGTGAGGAGTGTCATAGCTTTTGCCTTTGTCTTTCTTTTCCTTGGGTTTTGGTTTTGTATGAGAGCTGAATCCTATCCTTATGACCTTTTCTTGACGAGACTCAACATCCGTTAAGTAAAATCCTTTGGTTGGGACAAAAGAAAGTTGGATCTTCACTGGACGACATCCTACCGAAGAATATATACCTTGGTATCCATCTTTGTCCGTACACATCCTTAGATATCTTAAATGAAACACCGCAACCGGATAGTTGGATCTTTAGAATCTACATTCCCATTATTCTTGTTTTTATATTCTGTATTGTGATTGATATTTGCTTGCTACCAAGTTGGATTACCTTTATTACTTTGTTCTCACCAATTCCCTGAGATAGACTCCGGAATATCAACCCATACTACGATTGATCCGTACACTTCGGGTTCGCTATTGTTAGGCTTAATTCTTGGATATAAATATAAAGCTTATTTATGCACACACGTTTTGGAGCGTACATGAGGCCCCACTGTTCTCCATAGGAGACGATGGAGTGATGAGACGCCGCGATTATGTTTGTGTACCAGTTGATGCGGAACTGAGATATAGGATTCTGCAGGAGGCTCACTCCACACCTTACTTAGTGCAGCTAGGTGCGAGTAAGATGTATCAAGATGTGAAACGTTCATATTGGTGGGGAGGGCTGGAGCCCGATATGGCTAGATTTATGCCACATTGTGCGACCTACCAACAGGTCAAGATAGAGCATTACAGACCAAGAGGAGAGCTCCACCCCCTGCCAATACCGCAGTGGGAGTGGGAGGACATATCCATGGACTCTGTGACAAGATTGAGGCCGAGCAGGAGTTTTGATGCCATTTGGATTGTTATTGATAGACTGTCGAAGACTGCACGTTTCCTTCATGTTAGGGAAACGTGGCCAGTGAGCAGATTGGCTGAGGACGATCGTCTCAGATCGAGCTGGACGATTTACCTCATCCCAAATGGTGTATCGAGGACGATTATCTTAGATCAAGATGGATTATTCACCTAGAGATTTTAGCAGCAGACTCAAACTACTCTGGGGCCGAGTTTAAACTTCACGACTACGTTTCATCCTAAAACAGATGGTCAGTCAGAGAACACCATTTCGACCCTAGAGGATATGTTGCGAGCTTGTGTGTTGGACTAGAGACAGGTATGGTCAAATCACCTCCTACTGGTTGAATTCTCATAAAACAACAGCTGGCATGCATCGATTGGGATTGCCTCATATGAGGCATTGTATGGGCAGAGATGTCGTACACTGTTATGCTGGGATGAGCCTAGCAGTGTTAGTGGTGTAGCGCTTGAGCAGATTCAGGACGATATTGTACGAGTAGCAATGATCAAAGAGAGGATGTTGGCAGCATAGAGTCGCCATAAATTGTATCCAGACAAGAGGCGTCGGCCTCTAGAATTCAGGGTTGGAGCTCATGTCTGGCTGAGAGTATCCCCGACGCGTGGCGTTAGACGTTTTCGCATACAGGGGAAGTTGAGTCCCCGATATGTCGGTCCTTTCTAGATACTGGACAGAGTTGGGAGAGTAGCATACATGTTGGCTTTACAACTGAGGTTGGAGGATCTTCATTCTGTATTTCATCTGTCTCAATTGAGGGAGTACATACCGGATCCAAGACACATCGTTAGCTATGATGACTTAGTGGTTGAGCCAGACCAAACTTTTGTTGAGCACCCAATTACAGTCGTAGAACAAGGTGTGAGATGTTTGTGTTCGAAGGCCATTCTTATGCTGAGGATACAGTGGTCTAGACGAGGACTTGATGAGGCTACCTGGGAAACAAAGGATAGTATCGAGATGAACTATCTAGAGTTCTATATCGAGATGGATAAACTTGTAGGATTGACGAGTAGATCTTAGTGCTATCTTGGTGAGTGTTGTGTTATGTGCTTATGTATTTTGATGTGTTTTCGTGCTAGATGTGATGTGTGCATATGATCTTGTTTTGCTAGCGCGAGCTATGATTATAGCTCGAGATGGTTCTTCCTCCATGTTATTGTGTTGTGAGTAGGGTTTAGCTGGAGATGACTATTCCTCCATGCTATTGTTTACGGACATAGTTTGATTAGAGACGGTTCTCCTCCATGTCTTTGTGTTATGAGTATGGTTTGACTAGAGATGGTTTTCCTCTATGCCTTTGCTAGTACTTTTGATTTTGTTGTTGGAGTGATGATTCCTCCATGCTATGTTTTGAGGTTATAGAACGTTATAGGTTGTAACCTTTTGAGCGGAATGTGATACCTCCAATAGAGAGAGTTGTATCCCTTGGCATATAGGTCCCAGAGGATTTGAGAATTGTTCAAGTTTCAAGACGACACTTG
Source organism: Fagopyrum homotropicum (assembly GCA_033239125.1). Taxonomy (NCBI): domain Eukaryota; kingdom Viridiplantae; phylum Streptophyta; class Magnoliopsida; order Caryophyllales; family Polygonaceae; genus Fagopyrum; species Fagopyrum homotropicum. The sequence goes on from BSWB01000006.1 coordinate 89,792,638, forward strand.
TTTTTAGGGGGATCTGATGTAATATCCTTAGTCTTCATAGGGACCCCACCCTGCGGCTGCAGCCGTCTTTGTTGACTCCTTTTACCCGTGCTTTTACCCTTGGCTTCCTGTATAAGCCTCCTCTTCCTTAGATGAAGGGTTCCCCTTTCTTCTTTAGCTCCATCTTCTTCATGTTCCTTCTCCTTCCTTGGTTCTTCCTTGATCTTCTTGCTAGAGTTGATCTTTGGAAGTGCTTTGATGATATTGTTGAGGTTGATGTTGTTGTGATGGTTTGATGTGGTTGCTGATGTGTTGTGGTGTTGATTGAGGTTGTGATGTTTCTTGTTTCAGAGCTGTTGTGGTGAGCGCTCCCTCTTCCTTCTCCTTTCCTTCTTCATTCTTTCTTTCTTCTTCTTCCTTAGGTTAGGAATTCCCACAAGTTGATCTTGTGTACCTTTCCCGGACGATTGTTGGCATGTATATGTATGTATGTATATGTTCATTGCTGGTGGATGATGAAGAAGTGAAGAGAATCAAGAGAAGGGTCGAAGAGAAGTCATAGAGGACTCCTCTGATGTTCGACCGCCCCCGCGGTTTGGAGCCGCCGCCCATGCGGCCATGCCAGTGTCGCCGCCCCTACGGCCGAGTGTGACCACCCCTGCGGTGTGTCGCCGCCCCTGCGGTGTGTCGTCGCCCCTACGGCCAGGCCATTGTCGCCGCCCCTACGGCCGAGTGTCACCGCCCCCGCGGATTGGAGCCGCCGTCCTTCGGTTAGAATAATCACAACAAAGCAATCTAACTTCATAAGCATGATATAGTACTAATCAAAGCAAAAGACAAGATGTATAGCAAGATGGGAGATGCAGATTATAGAGGTCAAAGTATTCAGTTGTGGTTTCGACTCTATATCTCTAAAGGTAACGTGGACAAAGTTGAGGTTTGCTGAGGGAAGGTGCTTCTTCGATGGGATAGATTACGGGGGAGGTCTCACTATCCACTTTCCCAAACCAAAACTCCTATCACCGGGTAAGTCTCAAGGAACTAGGGAAAGGTAAAGGTACTCAAACCAACACACTCACCGAAGGGTACATAACTAACCATCACTGGGTAAGTCTCAAGTTAACTCTCAAAGGTAGGATGAAGGCACACTCAAACCCTAATAAAGGATACACCTTTATTACCTGATACTCATCATCATAGGTAAACAAGCAAAGGAAACGAATAATGACATAAACACTAAGAATACAATTACAATAAAAAAAGTGCCACGGTATCTTCAACTGAATCTTTCTTTCTTCCTTCTAGCATAGTTCATACCTTTCTTCTTGTCCTTCCTAATGTTCCACAATGTAGCTCCATAGCTTCCTTAGCTCCTTATGGTCCATTTCGACCCAAAAAGTGCCATATTCCCTACAATTACAATCAAACGTGGTGTAGACCTCGATCTTGCAAAGTAAACGAATAATGACTTAAACACTAAGAATACAACTACATGCATGCAGAATTATGATGAGAAAACACCAAAACCATATCCGAAATATAGACAATAATTCATGCTATCAAAATACCCCATATTTGCCTTTTGCTAGTCCCCAAGTAAGGTTCAAATTTTAGACACAAGATAGAATGAAATATAATCAGTTAAAACTCAGCGGAAAAAAAAACTTTCAAAAAAATTTTGGTTGTGTGCTTCCTCCCATAGATTACCCTTCGGAAATGCTTCATAGCTAATAAGGATCTGTATATGATCAAAACAAGTCATAGATATATGAAAGCTAATCATACTTCACTTGAGATCATAGAATACACAACAAATCATACTTATCAAAATAAATCATGAATAATCCAGTTTAAACCACAAAGTCAAACAACATGCTCATGGTCTCAAGGGCTTTCAATGAAAGTCCAAGAAGCGTGTTAGGGATGGAGTGTATAAAGGATATTGTGGTGCTAAATCCGGGAAAAGGATAAGAACTTCACAACTTCGAAGTTCACTCTATCAACATGATTTTCTTTCTTCTTTGCATCATTTTGCTTTACTTCTCACTTTATGAGAACATGGACAAAGGTGTACGATAACCGAAGCCTTGGAGATCAGCTACTCTCAGTTTCTCGAGATGCCTCAAAACTTAATGCACATACCATGACCCGTTGGGACTATCAATCAATCGGACTTTGGCAAGACACAAACATCCGACTATGTGAATGGTGCCGAGTTACTCATCCTCATGACTAACGTCCCCAGACCTATTGTTTTCTAACACTTCTTCTCCTTTCGACATCGTCTTTCACTTGCCTTTCACTTTCTTTCTTCCAAGTTTCCGGATAGGTGAAGGAAGGCAAACATATTTCAATGAGGGTGCTAAAAGCATGATCATGAAGAGGAAGAAAGAATAACAAATTTCCTCAATCATTCCAATAAGGATGCGAGAGAACTCATAATGCATCGTCAACTTTCAAATTCAACATGATTCGGGTAAAACAACTTACTAAACATGCTCAAATTTAAAACAAAGCATTCAAACATTAGATATATCACAAATCATTTCAAACACGTAAGGATCATAAACACTAATCAGAAAACAATTTTCATCATTGGGATCATATCCAGCTCAGAAGCACAAAAGTTTTCAGAAATTCAAGAAGGTCGAAACCCAACTCAGTCGAGATGATATATAGGAAAACGAGGTAATAGACCGATGTAAGCTCCTGTTATGGTCACCTCGTTTGGTCATAGGTCATTTCGGTCGAGACAAAAAAAATTCAAACTTGTTTTGTACGTTTTTTCGATCAAAAATGTTGTTGCAATGCATGTTATGTACAAAATAGTCTCTAAGCACATAATGGAAGCAATGGAAATAGTCATCAGCACATAAGTCGGTTATTACAGACCATAGTATCTCAAAGCACCCCATACTCAGGACACATCGTCCTGATGGGTATAAGAAATCTAGAGAAAAACACTTACAATGCCAATGCAGATCCGCAAAATAAGAAGAGAACTTAAAACAGCAACAGCTCCCTGGATGGCTCGATCATGCATCCGGAGGAGGAGGGTGGAACGGGTACAAGGATTGGACGAATGGATTACCCATCAGATGCTGGAACTGAAGGTCCATCATCCGGCGTTGGTAACGATGGCTCTCCTATATCTGTAGCCTCTTGGCGCTGAGCTATCCGGTTTGTGCATCAAGACGATCCCACATATATTTGTGCAGGTTACGGAATGACTTATCTATATGACGTGCGAGATCGTCAATCTCTAGTGAGCCTCGGGGTCGCGGCAGCAGCGGTTGCGGCGCTGTCGGTGTTGTGACATCTCTAGTGCAGGAGTCTCCGGTGCGGGATGGTCATCCTCCGTCTCCTCGTCGTCATCCACCAACTCAATCACCGGGGCACTCGGACCAGCAGTGTCCGTCACGGTGTCAATAGGCACTCTAACATCCCCTCGTCACTATATGTGCCACTCTGCATCAAACTCTATGTCCCACACAAATTGAAAACTCCACCTTGAGTATATTTGAATATTTGATTATGGAAGACTTAACACAAATAAAGTGGTTTTTATACTAACAAAAATATCGATTGTATTTCTAGATGCTTGGTTTGTTTGGTTGTTTGTCTAAAAATGTGCAGGCCTTGGAAAGCATTTCAAGGGACAGTCGGAAGGCTTGAAATAAAAAACAAAGGATAAGCGAGGCCTTGAAACTAGAAACAAGGGACAAGCGTAGAGTTTGAAGAAGATTAACTTGAAGGCCTTGAAAGCCATTTGAAGGGATCAAAAGCCAAAGAACAGAACGGCAAGGGAATTCAAATCTCTACCAAACAAATCAACTAAGAATCCAAAGAAGATCTTCGAGGAAGATTTGGCTAACAAGATACGCTCAACAAGAAGATCTCTACCTAGAAGATTCGATCCACCACAGGATCTTGCAAAGATCCTCAAATAAAGGCGCAAGATTCTTTCTTAACAAAATTCGAAGATCTTCATCCAACAAATCACAACAAGATCTCTATGCTCAAACGACAAAGATCTTCAACAAAATAATCAACATGCTTTTAGGAGATGAAGAAGAAAAAGAAGATGTACAATGGCTATCTCTTCTCAACATAGAAGCGTATTCCATGGAGAAGAAGAAACATCGACAACGGTCATCTTCCCAACAGCTAGAAGACTTCTCCATCGAAGACTATAAATGAAGATGTCAATTGATGAAGAAGATGCACAACCTTACACGGAAACATTCAAAGTCTTCAAGCGATCCAAAGCATCTTCATTAGATCGAACAAGTTTTTATTTATCTCTTTCTATAAAAGCTTTATCCCCTAGAGAGAGATAAAACTTGAGAGCTCCATTGGAATATCTAAACAGTGTTATAGTGGAGTGTGTGTTACTCTGCGAAGTAACTAGGCTATTATAGTAAGGTGAAGAGTTGGAGCTAGATCGTAGCATTCGCTACAGTGAGAGAAGAAGGGGATTTCTTCTAGTTTGTATCTAGGACTCTTTGAAGCTGATAATAGATAGTTAGATCCTACGGTTATACTTTGGGATTGAGAGTAGGCTATTTAGAGCCGAACTTCATAAATATATCCTCGTGTCAATCTTTTCTATTCCGCACCATATCTGCTTTATTGTGACTAACTTTGTTTTGCAGGTTTACAAAGTCAAGGCCCTTTAAATCAGTTTCAAAGCCCTTGAAATCAAAGTGTGTCACAAAGTGCTCAGATCAACAACAAGGCCTTTGAAATCAATTTCAAATCCTTGAGATTGATTTTTGCGAAAAGTTCTCATACTCTATTCAACCCCCCTTCTAGAGAATCTTTATCCGTTATATTCATCTAACGGTTCTTCAATTGGTATCAGAGCTAGACTCACGTATATTTATTTAACCATCAGTGAGACTAGTCATGAATCTTGACATGGAACTATGGAGTATTATTCAAAATGGCCCCAAAGTCCCAACTATCACAATTGAAGGTGTCCAAGTCACAAAAAAGAAAGTTGACTTCACACAAGCCGACTTGGATAGTGTTTCAAAGAACTACAAAGCCATGAACCTGCTCTACTGTGGATTAGATGCAAATAAATTCAACCACATCTCATCATGTTAGAGTGAAAAAGAAATATGGGACAAGCTTGTTGTCACATACAAAGGAACAAGTCAAGTCAAGGAAACAAAGATCAACATCTCCCTTATACAATATGAGCTATTCAAGATGAATCCAAGCGAACCAGTCAAAAAAATGTTCACAAGATTTACTGAGATCGTGAACAACCTGGACTCACTTGGAAAGGTCTTCACAAACGAACTAAAAGTTAGGAAGGTTCTAAGTAGTTTACCTAAAGCTAAGTGGGGACCAAAGATGACTGCCATTGAAGAAGCTCATAATCTCTCCACTCTTCCTCTTGACGACCTCCTTGGAAAACTCATCACACACGAGATGATTCTTGGTGAACAAGATGGAGAGCTCCCATCTAACACAAAGAATGTGGCATTAAGATCTAAAAAGGATGAGTTACCATCTAAAGAGGAAGATAGTGATTATGATGATGAAGAAGATGCAATTGCCTTGATCTCCAGGGGTCTCGCGAAGATTCTTTGAATAAAGAAACAACGTGCTACAACAAAGAATATCCGCGAACATCAAGGTCTCGAGGTAAATTTTCTAACTCTAACAAGAAAACTAAAGTTCTGACTTGTTTTGAGTGTGGTGAAATAGATCATCTTGTTAAGGAATGTCCACAAAAGAAGAGGACCAACTTTTAGAAGAATGATCGAAAGAAGAAAGCTATGATAGCTTCTTGGAGTGATTTAGATTCCTCAAATGAATCAGAAGACAGAAAAGAACAAGAAAACCTTTGTCTTATGGCCGATGATGAAGAAGATCCAAATATCTACGTTGATAATGTGGTAAGTACCATAATGTATCAACCTGAATCTAATCTCACACAATTCCTTAAAGACATTATCATATGTGATAAAGAACATAGGGTAAAGATAAATTCCTTGAAATAAAAGCTTCTCAAACAAGAGAAAAGATTGAGTGATATGTTTCTGGAGATTGAAAATCTTAACACTGAGAAGTTAGACCTTGATATCAATATCAAAGTCTTGGAATCTGAAAATGCGATTCTCAAGGGAAATCTTTCTTCTCTCCATCGAGAATATATCAATCTAGAGAAAGAAACTGTTGATCTAACTGTGACGTGTCATGACCAGAAGGCTGCACTTATTCAATTCACTCATTCCAAAGCCAATCTCAAAAGGATGATGGGTGAGCAACAATCTTCCCTTAACAAAAATGATATAGGATATCATGTTAGTTTTCCAAGAAAAACAATTATCACTTTTGTTAAAGCTAAAGGAAGTATTCATATGCCCACATGTTTCTATTGTTGTAAAAAGGGTCATGCCAAATCTATATGTCCATATAGAAGAAATGATCCTTACATCATTAGAAACACTTATCCTCTATGTCTAAGGAAACAGGTTAAGCAAATGTGGGTTCCTAAAGGTACTAGACCACCAAACATGATTGAGCCTGAATATGGACCAAAATATGTCATTTGGTCGACCCGGAAAAGTTGATGTTTGTTGTTTTACAGGATATCACCAAGGTGAAGGAGCATAAATGGATATTATATAGTGGTTTCTCAAGACATATGAGTGGAAAAAGGTCACTGTTCTCAAATCTAAAGAAGCAATCATCTAGAACCATTACGCTTGGTGATTAAGGAAAGTGTGACATTATCGACATTGGTAAAATCTGTTATAATTCTAACTTTATTGATGATGTATATCCTGTTGACGGTTTGAAGTATAACTTGCTTAGTATCTCTCAAATATGTGATAAAGATAACAAGGTTATGTTTGATTCAAAAAAATGTGAAGTTCAAGACAAGACATCGGGTGATATTGTACTTACAGCTCCTAGATGTAACGATGTTTATTCTATGAGTACTAACCAAGTTTCTAGAACTAAGCTAAAGTATCTCAAGGCCTTGACTGATGATCCAAGGCTTTGACATAGAAGACTTGGTCACGTAAGCATGCATACAATGCAGAAATTACTTTCAAAGGATTTGGTACGTGGAATGCCAATCCTAAACTTCAAGATCTTAATCTAAATCAATGTGAAGATCACAATTCTGTTGAAATGGAAGATCATAAGGCTCAAGAAAAGAATATGCAAGAGAAGGTTCAAGACACCGGAGAAAGCCTTGAAACGTATCTTCAAGATCTTGAAACAGAAAACTACGATGTCAGAACTCCGTTTCAAGGACTTGGAACACAACTGCAAGGCCTTGATATAGGATCCAAGGGAAACACTCCAACGATACCTGAATCTAGTCAAGCATATGAGCCTCAATCTTCAGGATCTGTTCAGTCTTACAAACGAAGGAAGTTTCAACAATTTTCATACAATCCTCAAGAGAATGTGATCTCAGATCCAAATGCAGAAGTTCAAACTCGATCCAAAGTTAACAACCTATGTGTGTTCTAGGCGTTCGTGTCTCTTATTGAGCCAAAGAATTATGTTCAAGATTTTCAAGAACCCGACTGGATCATTGAAATGAAAAATGAACTAAATGAGTTTGAGAGAAACAAGGTTTGGACTCTTACTACAAGACCAAAGCATCAATCCGTCATTGGCACGTAGTGGGTTTTTCGAAACAAGTTGGATGAAAACGGTAAAGTCATTCGAAATAAAGCACAACTTGTAGCTCATGGCTATAACCAAGAGGAAGATATTGACTATGAGGAGACTTTTGCTCCAGTCGCCTGATTAGAAACCATACGTATGCAACTTGCTATTGCATCCTTCATGAGCATAAAGTTATTTCAAATTAATGGATGTAAAATGTGCTTTTTTAAATGGCTTCTTAGAAGAAGAAGTCTACGTTGCTCAACCACCTAGTTTTGAAAATGATGATTTTCCGGATCATGTTTTTAAATTGGACAAGGCTTTATATGGTCTTAAGCAAGTTCCTCGAGCTTGGTATGAAAGATTGTCCAAGTATCTTCTTGAAAACAATTTTAAAAGAGGTTTGATTGACAAAACTTTATTTATCAAAACTAGAGGCAATGATATTCCAATAGTACAAATCTATGTTGATGATATATTATTCGGTGCTATTAATGATTTCTTATGCAAGGAATTTTCAGATATTGTGTGCAGGGATTTCGAAATGAGTCTAATGGGTGAGTTAAATTTCTTTCTTGGACTTCAAGTTACACAAGCAAAGAAAGGAATTTTTCTCAATCAAAGTAAGTATACCAAGGATTTGCTCAAGAAGTATAAGATGGATCAATCTAAGGTCGCAAGAACTCCTATGAGTTCTACACTTTCACTTGGCCGTGACAAAGATGGCAAAAGTGTGGTACAAAAGGAGTATCGAGGTATGATCGATTCTTTGCTATATCTAACCGCTAGTCGAGCTGACATTATGTTTAGTGTGTGAATGTGTGCAAGATTTCAAGCTGATCCTAAAGAATCACACTTGATAGATGTGAAAAGGATATTTCGATATCTCAATGGCACTAAGGATTTAGGGTTATGGTACCCACGTCAAAGCTCATTTCACCTTGTTGGCTATTCAGATGTAGTCTTTGTAGGTTATAAGGTCGATAGAAAAAGTACTTCTGGATGTTTCCAATTCTTAGGGGCATCCCTAATCAGTTGGCACTCCAAGAAGCAAAACTCTGTCGCCCTATCCACAATTAAAGCCGAATACATAGCTGCAGGAGCCTGTTGTTCACAAATTGTATGGATAGTTCAACAACTTCGTGATCCCAATTAAATGTGATAATACTAGTGCTATTTTGATTACTAAAAATCCTGTGCAATATTCAAGGACAAAGGATATCGATGTAAGGCATCACTTCATACGTGATCATGTTGAGAAAGGTGATGTTTCGATTTCTTTTATATCAACTGACTTGCAGCTTGCAGATATATTTACTAAGCCTCTACCTGAAGAACAATTCAATTTTATTCGATTAGAGATTGATATGTTCAACAAGGAAGCATTAACGTAGGGGGAGTAAATCATTTTATTTCCCCCTTCGTATGCAGCCCATGTTTCATTTTCAAGGGCCTTGATATTCAATTCAAGGGCCTTGAAACGAAAATCAAGGGCAAATTGAATATCACGGATCTATTTAGGGATTAATATCTTATAGATATATTTGATTCCTAAATTATTTTAAAGAAGGATTTTAAAAATGATTTTAAAATCCTTTAATTTCGGGTTCAAAGTTTTGAAAAAAGAGTTGTTGAGATTTAATTGGAAACAATTTTGGCTTTTCAAGGCCTTGATTCTCTCAAGATCTTGTTTAGACCTTAAATTGTTTTCTTTTATTTTTAAAGGTGAAAAACTTCTCTCTTACCTATTCAACATTCTTTTACAAAAACCATTTTCAAAACCCTTGTTTTCTCTCTCAAAATCATCTATGGCTCCTAGAAACAAGAAAATTGCTCCTCATTCAGCTTCATCTTCAAAAAAGGAATCAGCTCATATTTCCTCAGCCACAAATGGAGAGTACCCTTCTGAAGATTTGGAAATTTCACAAACGACTGGTCTTCCAACATCCTGGTTCGTCAATTTTCAAGCTACGGGATCTTTGCTTGATGGATTTCACAATCGCCCTCTCTGTATGTGTGATGTGGTGGATATCGCATTTGTGGAAACCCTTCAAATCCCCTGCATTGCAAAGCTTAAGCGCTCCACAGTCTGGAAGATCTTAAACCCCAGAGACTTTGTCTTTCCAAGGCTAACAAGACTGTTTTATGTCAACCTCGTCACAAAACGGGACAAAGGAATTTTCACCCTTGAATCATATGTAAAAGTTACCCCAATTCTTCTCACTTCAACTATTTTATGTGAGATTTTAGGAATCCCTACAGATCGTTCATTCACACATCCCTCCCGATCAGAAAGCGTTTGACTTGCCAACGAGAAATTCCTGGTTCCAAACTCAACATCACGTCAACTCTCCCACACATCCCTAACCCTAGATGCCAAAATAGTTTTTACCATTCTGGTAAGGTGTGTAATCCCTCGTGCAAACTCAAGAGAACTATTGACAGATCAATCTTTGGAATTGATTCATCTGATCATGTCTGGATTGGACATTGATATGAAGGCCTTAAAAGAGATTTCGAGGGATCAAAAGCCAAAGAACAGAACGGAAAGAGAATTCAAATCTCTACCAAACAAATCAACCAAGAATCCAAAGAATATCTTCCAGGAACATTTGGTTAACAAGATACGCTCAACAAGAAGATCTCTACCTAGAAGATTCGATTCACAATAGGATCTCGCAAAGATCCTCAAATAAAGGCGCACGATTCTTTCATAACAAAATTTGAAGATCTTCATCCAACAAATCACAACAAGATCTTGATGCTCAAACGACAAAGATCTTCAACAAAAGAATCATCGCGCTTTTAGGAGATGAAGAAGACAAAGAAGAATTACAACGGCTATCTCATCTCAACCAAGAAGCGTTTTCCATGGAGAAGAAAAAGCATCCATAACGGTCATCTTCCCAATGGCTAGAAGACTTTTCCATCGAAGACTATAAATGAAGATGTCGATTGAAGAAGAAGATACACAAGCTTACACGGAAACATTCAAAGTCTTCAAGCAATCCAAAGCATCTTCATTAGATTGAACAAGTTTTTCTTTCTCTCTTTGTACAAAATCTTTATCCCCTAGAGAGAGATAAAACTCGAGAGCTCCATTGGAATATCTAAAGAGTGTTATACTAGAGGGTGTGTTACTCGACAAAGCAACTAGTCTATTATAGCAAGGTGAAGAGTTGGAGCTAGATCGTAGCATTGGCAATAGTTAGAGAAGAAGGGGATTCTTCTAGCATAGAGGAATAACCATCTCCAGCTAATCCTAAACATAACACAATAGCATGGAGGAAAGAACCATCTCCAAGTATAACACAACTCGCGCTAGCAAAAGAAATCTAAAAGATCATATGCACACATCACAGCTAGCACAAAAGCACAACATATCACATAAACACATAACATACACTCACGAAGATGGCACTAAGATCTACTCGTGGATTCTACAAGTGCATCTATCTCGGCATTGGACTTTGGATAGTTCCTCTAGATACTATCTTGAGTCTCTTATGTAGCCTCATCACGTCCTCGTCTCGACCACTGTATCCTCAACATAGGAATGTCCTTCGAACGCAGGCATCTCATACCTCGTTCTAGGACGGCAGTCGGGTGCTCAACAAAAGAGTGGTCCGGCTCAACAACTAAATCATCATTCTGACGATGGGTCTCGGATCTGGTATGTACTCTCTCAGTTGAGACACATGAAACACAAGGTGAACACCCTCTAATCTCGGTGGCAAGGCCAATCTGTATGCTGCTCTCCCAACTCTGTCCAGTATCTTAAAAGGACCGACATATCAGGGACTTTGTTTCCCTTTTTTGCCAAAATGTCTGACGCCTCGCGTTAGAGATTCTCTCAGTCACACATGAGCTCCTACCCTGAACTCTAGAGGTCAACGCCTCCTATCTGTATACGACTTTTGGCGACTTTGGGCAGCCAACATCCTCTCTCTAATCAGCGCTACTTGAGCCATATCATCCGGAATCTGATCAGACGCTATACCACAGACACTACTAGGCTCATCCCAGCATAACGGTGTACGGCATCTATGCCCATATAGTGCCTCATATGGGGTCATCCCAATCGATGCAGGCTAGTTGTTGTTGTATGAGAACTCAACCAATGGGAGGTAATCTGACCATCCTTGTCCCAATCCAACACACAAGCTCGCAGCATATCCTCTAGCGTCTGAATGGTCCTCCTTGACTAACCATCTGTCTGGAATGCAACGCAGTCGTGAAATGCAAGCTCGTCCCCAAAGCAATCTGAATCTGCTGCCTAAACCTCGAGGTAAATCATCCATCTCGATTTGAGACGATCGTCCTCGGTACCCCATGGAGTCTCACTATCTGCCTAGTGAACCCCTCAGCCAATATGTTCATTGGCCATGTTTCCTTAATAGGAAGGAAATGTGTAGTCTTCGTCATTCTATCAACCATAACCTAGATAACGTCAAAGCTCCTACTCGGTCTCAACCTTGTCACAAAGTCCATGGAGATGTCCTCCCAATTCCACAACGGTACTGGCAGTGGATGGAGCTCTTCTCCTGGTCTGTAATGATTTATCTTGACCTGCAGACAAGTCGCACACTGAGCAACAAATATGGCTACATCGGGCTTCAACCCTCCCCACCAGTTTGGGCGTCCCACATCTTGATACATCTTACTCGCACCGGGGTGTACGGAGTAAGTTGTGGAGTGAGCCTCCTGCAGAATCCTCTGCCTCAGATCCGCATCAGCGGGAACACAGACGCGGTCGCGGTGTCTCATCACTCCATTGGCTCCTATGGAGAATTGTGGTGCCTCACCACGAGACATCTTATCTCGTATCCTCATCAGCATCGGGAAGGTCCCCTTCTTCTGTTGGATCTCACCCAACAGATCAGGTAGAACCTATAAAGTACTCCACTGGGCATCCTCATCAAGGAATTGGATGTCCATCTTTAGCCAAGCTAGATCCCCTTGTAGCTGAGGCTGAAATATCAGTCTCGCAATCGCCTTCTCTCGAGGTGTCTTCCTGCTCAGGGCGTCGGCGAGAACATTCGGCGACAACATTCGCCTTCTCTCGAGGCGTCTACGCTAGCGGTTATTTAATTCCAGCTGCGTAAAAATATACTTCAGATCATGAGTCGGGTAGTTCTCCTCATACATCTTCAGCTGTCTAGACACATATGCAATCACTCTGCCATGCTGCATCAGTATACATCACAAGCCTAGCTTGGATGCATCACTATAGACCACGAGGTCTTATGTGCCCTCCGATTGTGCTAAGATAGGAGCGGAAGTCAGACGTCTTTTCAGCTCCTCAAAACTCCGGGCACACTGCTCAGACCATACAAAACAGGTTGTCTTCCTCAATAGGTTGGTCAATGGACGGGCAATCACAGAGAATCCCTTCACAAAGCGTCGGTAGTAACCGGCTAAGCCAAGAAAGCTACGCACTTCATTGACATTCGTTGGTGTCGTCCATGCTGCAATTGACTCTATCTCCTCTAGATCAACCTTGATCCCATCGGCGGAGATAACATGACCCAAAAATCACTAGTACAAATACCCCCCTAGACCTCGCTTATGTTGGAGTGGTTTGAATGAATCGTGATTAAAGGTTATTTCGGACCACGGTTACATGTATAACCTAGGTAAATTGTTTTTTTATTTTTTAAAAATAAATTTAGACCCTGGTTATTTTATTTAACCGCGGTAATAAAGGCTCGGACCCCGGTTTATAATTAACCGTGTTAGAATAATGAACCCGGACCCCGGTTATTATATTAAACGTGTTAAAATAATGAACCGGACCCCAGTTTTAAATAACCGTGTAAAAAAGTACAATATAGACGACGTCGTTTTGAGTTGCTGAAAGAACCACGACACCCGGCCCTCTCGATCTGCTTCCCTAACCTATCGATCCCGTACGCGCGCCCTTCTTCGTGTTCAACCATCCGGCGACTGCACCTCGACCCCGATTCTCCATGGCTGGCGACGAGCTGCAGTGAATTGAAGCACAAAGAACACGTATGGTATGAGTTCTTCGTGAGATTTCCCTTCTTTGTTAATAATTGTCACTTTGTAGTAGGATTAAGAATCTATACTTGTGAATATTTACAGGCTTGAAGGATATGAGAAAAGAAGCCCTTTTACATTCTTCACTTCGTTCGTGAGATTACCTTCTTTACTTTTGCAGCTGCACGTCCAATCGACTTCTTCCTTCGTTTCCCAGATTCATTGCGCCTTCATCATCAAGGTATGACTTGCCCTAGTCTTAATCCATTCTTCTTCCTCAGTTCCATGTTGTGTCTTAGTGAAGCTGTTTCAGCTTCAAACTAAAATTAGCCACAAACTATTTGGCTATGTGCACAGTTTTCACCTGCTAAAGCTAACTGCCCTTGGATTTCCTATGCCACCTGTCTTGAGCAGTGCAGTGCAGTATGATCTGTGTACTTACAAGTGTAAACGTTGCTTTCTGTTAATATGAATCCACATTTTATAGTCAACATTTGAAATACCGATGTAATAAGTACATTGATGTAGACAGAAATTGGGATTTAGAGGATAGTTCTTGCTTAATTGCATTACTGAGTCATGTACTAAATACACCTTGATTATGTTGCTACCCATGACTTATAAATAGGAACTTGTCTATGGTGATGGGAATAAGAGAAACTATTTTGTTTATTCTTGTTTTCTCTATACATTTTACTCTTTCAGTGTAGATTATAAACTTATCATTTGTCAATAAAGGTGTGCAATTTCAAATTCACATCTTGTGAAGCTTCCTCTAGAGTTCTGGACATGCCCAAGTGTGTGAGCCATATAGGCCAAATATTTGCACCAAGAAATAGGGAAAAATTTATAACTTCCTCGAATAATGCAGCATCTAGCTGAAGATGAGTTTTGGATATAACATCATATTTATGTCTTCAGTTTCATGTCATGGTTACTGAAATCATATCATATATATATATATATATATATATATATATATATATATAGTCTTGCATTGGACTTGAACACAAAAATTTCATACTGTTAACACTTAGAAAAATAAGAGAGGCCATAATTTTGGCTATGACAAAGAAGACTGGTGTACACTGTACACTTTTGGGCCCTTGATATCATTATTCTAATGTGTCATGATGAACACTTTTCTGCTACCTAACTTTATAATCTTTTGATTCTTTGACACTTATGGTCTTATGCTCTATTTTTTTAGTTAATGGACACATTAGAATATCATCTTAGGTCCCCATGTTATGAGAAGATAGCCTGTCTTCCATTATCACTTATTTACTGAAAATATCACATATTCGTTCTTGACTAGTGCAGAAGGCTTCATTTTTTGTCATTGCCTATATGTTTCCTTCATTTTATACTTATAATTTTGCAACTCATTCTTTCCAATTAATTGCACCTTACACTTGCAGCATGTGATTTTTTGTGATTTTTTGTCATTGCCTATTTGATATCCTGTGAGAATTATCTTAGTTGCTCAACTGATAACTTATTAAGAGCTTGGTGGAGAATGAATAATACTATATTATGTAATATCTGAATCTCTGTTGTGATTGTATTGTCACTTGCAGCATGTGATTTTTTGTCATTGCCTATTTATTTTGCCTTTGCTGAAAGTGTTTTACTTAATTTAGAGATGTAGCTATCATATAATCCCTATGAACCCATTGTGAACTTATATGAAATTGAAAGTGTAATTGCTACTGTTTAAATTAATTCAGTAAGTTTAAACCTAATTTGTGAGAGTTTCTATGCCTAAGAATAAATTGTTAAATTCTCTTAATTGGGCACTAGATGCTACTATGAATTTAGGGGATACATGACCTAAATACATTTGAAACCAATAAATCTCCTTCTCCCATCTCTCCCATCCCCACCACACATATGAATCTACCAAATACAAAAGGATCACTTATCCATCAGAGAAGTGATCTGTTCCTGGAAATACATTTTCCTCTTGATATTTAACAGATTAGTAAAGAGAACTTAGGCAAAGATTATTGCATCAGATTAGTCATAACAATATGCAAAGATGATTATAATCCTAACATTTACTCTCACCACATGAATACAGTAGACACCATTGAATCAATGAAAAGTGACTCTAGCCTTTTATAGGGTTGGTTTAAATGTTTAATAAATAGAGCATGACTGCAACTCACAACTTGAAGTGACAAGATTTTGGTAATAATTCCATGGAACCGGACGATGAACAATCACTCTGTTTTCTCTTAGAGAAGTGAGATTACTGGCATGGACTAATGAACTAATGAACTAATGAAAAGAGTTTATATTTATAACATAATTTCTCTTACAGAACTTGGGGACTGCTTTCAACATCCCTTTGACTGTAGCCTAGAGTCTTCTGCTGAATACATATTATCCTAATAATTATGGTTGTAATCTTAGTTAGCACTTCTACTTATGCATTGGAAAAATTCTGATTCATTTCTGGATACATTCATGCTCTTCAGTTTTATTAAGAATGTTGATGTTTACAATGTGTGTGAAGTTGCTTACAATAAAATCACTTTTGATGAGAATAATAGAGTGCAGCAAGTCCACATTCCACGGGAAGCCCTTAACTCCTTAGGTTTTTGCTATCACTTTCCACTTTTCTACTTCCATAGGATTGTTGCTTATTTTCATAAAGTTTGGGTGAAGGACAACATATGATTTTTGACAATCAGTTAAAAGAGAAAATAGTTCATAACTCATAAGCTTGGCCAAGGTATACGATATTAGTATTGCCAGTTAAAATCTTTCTTTTGACTACTGAGCTGAATATCTAAATTGGATGATTGCCTAGTGGAGGTGGGTTTCTGGTCAGTTGCCTGATTCAATTTTAGATGTTACTTCTGGTGTTACTGCTGATATAGAATGGGATTCTTCTCGCATGTAGTTACAGTAGATATATGCAGAATGCTTTGTATGTGGAATAGGAATGTGGCAAGTTTCCAAGTTTATTATAAAAAGGGAATCTTATTTGTACAGTGGTTGGTAGGTCAATAAGTCTAAATGGCATATTGACTGCTCAGTGCTCATTCAACCAGCAAATTCTACTTAATCCTTCTCAAAAATTCAAATGGATATTTCTTTTCCCATTCGCTTAATGTTGGTGGATTTGCCACCTTCTTTTAGATGCCCAGAAGAGGTGAATTGAAAAGCCTAAAAGTTTAGAAAATACTGTTGGTTTAGAGGGGTTTTGAGACAAGAATGAGTCCACTTGACTTTTGTCATGGAAAGGCTGACGTGGCAGGTGGTAGTAGAGATGAAATGACTAAATTTCAAGCTGTGAACTTCTTTGTGGCTTTGCAATTTGTTAATCTCCCATTTGAAATTTATGCATGTAGAAACAATTCTAAGTTGTAATATGTACTACTTTTCTAGTATAAAAACGACTTGAGTTGTGAAAATGATTCTCTTCTCAAAGATATCCTTAGTTAGTGAGCTTGCTATGAATTCTTAGGATGAGAAGTCAATTTTAGTTGATAATTATCAGTGAATCTTAATTGATACACTGACGTAGATTGTTGTAATTACCAAAGAGAAAATGAAAAATATTGAATTTAGCTTACTGTAATTCATTTTTATAAAATTAATTCTTTGGATAGATACTTCTTCATTCTTAACAAATTTTTTACGTTGTATTTCTCTAAACAATTTCAAAACACCCCTTTGGATGGGACATATCACACACGTGATTTATAAAACGCATAACTCCAATAATAGGAATAATAACCTTCACATGATTTATCTATTTAGAAAGAAAAAGATGTAAATAAAGAAAAATACTAAGTGTATCGCCAACAGTAGAATAATGAACTCCGATGGCCCATCCAGAAGTGTCACCCACTGTGTATGCCGTGGCCATACAGCATGGCAGTCCAACAGCCCACACCACAACTGCAACTAATTCTCTCCATCCAGCCGCACTCATCTCTGCCTTCTCATCTACTTCAATCATGGTCGTCCTTTTTTTATAGACCTTGCTATGTACATCTTTCTTGTATAGATTCACTTCTATACCAAAAAGGAATGATTACACTACTCAATCTCAATAATTCACATGTTGAATTTTCTTATAAAATAGACTTTGAAAAATAAAGTGGTATGTTCAATGCATTCAAATAAAATATATTTTTAAAGGTTGTGAGTATTTTTTTGAAAATTCATTTCGTTGTTTTTTGTACAAAATAATATATGAATAAATTACGAAAATTTGTCTACTTTATGCAGGATTTTGTATAATATAATATTTTATCTCAAACTCCGTTACCATATGCAATTTTTTTATTAAACTCTTTTCATTAGTTCATTAGTTCATTGGTTGTTTATTGCTGATTAAATTGGCCGGAATTTTTGATCTATTGGATTTTTTTATTCAACTAGGGCCGTTGTTTATTGCTGGTTCATTTGGAGTTGCTGATTTATTTGGATTGAAGCTTCTGCTTGTTGCTGATTCATTTGGATTCAGACATCATATAGGGTTTCTCTAAAGCCTTGTATTTTTAACAAGTAAGTCTCTTATTCCATCTCGTTTCTACTCTGGGAGGACCTGAGGTTACGTTATTTTTTATTCGTTTACCTGGAAGAGGAACCAGAATTCTTGTTTTCCTTTTGTTTCATCTCGTTTCTACTCAGGGAGGACCTGAGGTTACGTTCGTTTTGTTTCGTTTATCTGGAAGAGGAACCAGATTCTTGTTTTCTTTCCATATCAATATTATTTATACAAATTCTTGATTTCTCTTAGGCTTTGTTGAGTTTAATTTAAAGTTCTTCAAAATGGATCGAAAGTGGATGTCTACGAGTCGTTTGACAGTTGAGTACCGGGATGGGGTTAAGGAATTC
Source organism: Fagopyrum homotropicum (assembly GCA_033239125.1). Classification (NCBI taxonomy): domain Eukaryota; kingdom Viridiplantae; phylum Streptophyta; class Magnoliopsida; order Caryophyllales; family Polygonaceae; genus Fagopyrum; species Fagopyrum homotropicum. The sequence goes on from BSWB01000006.1 coordinate 89,811,124, forward strand.
ATAAGGCTTGCTGTAGAAAATGCTAAGAACCCTGACATGCTTCCATGCCCTTGTACAAAATGCTTCAATTGTAGACGGTCCGATGCTAGGAGTTTGAAGGATCATTTGATTATCCATGGAATTGACCAATTGTATACTTGTTGGATATGGCACGGAGAGAAAGAACAACCATTTGATAGCACCGATGCACCTCTCCAAGAGGAGAATTATGGTACTGATCATTTTGAGGAAATGAGGAAATGGCACAAGCTGCCGAGGAAAATTTCAATGATCATCCTAATATTTTTGACAATTTCTTGTGTGACGCTAGAGAACCTCTATATCCATCGTGTACTAAGTTCACAAAATTGTCTAGTGTTTTGAGGTTGTATAATCTGAAAGCCGCCTATGGATGGAGTAAAAAGAGTTTTACAGCCTTACTAAAGCTTTTGAAGGAAATGCTTCCTGAAGATTCCGTGCTTCCTGATTGCACATATCGAGCCAAAAAAGTGCTACGCTCCTTCAGCATGGATTACGAGAAAATTGATGTATGCCGTAATGATTGTATTCTGTACAAAAAAGAATATGCCTCCCTAGATAAATGCCCAAATCCTATTTGTGGTGAGCCTAGATATAAGAGAGATCGTGTCCCGGCGAAGGTGATGTGGTATTTTCCAATAATTCCACGATTGACACGTCTATTTTCCAACATTGAGGATGCAAAGAAACTAAGATGGCATGCTGAAGAGAAGATTTGTGATGGAAAGTTGAGACATCCAGCGGATTCCGAACAATGGTTAAGTATCAATAACCGATATCCCGAGTTCGGAAGGGACTCTAGAAACTTACGTCTTGCTTTATCAACTGAAGGAGTTAACCCATTTGGGAATCAATCAACTAGTCATAGTACATGGCCTGTTGTGATTGTGATTTATAATCTTCCACCGGAGTTGTGCATGAAAAGAAAGTATATGATGTTGACATTGTTAATTTCTGGTCCAAGACAACCTGGAAATGATATGGATGTTTTCTTGGCACCTTTCGTGGATGATTTGAACCTTATGTGGGATCGTGGTGTGGATGTCTACGATGCTTATGGTAAAGAAACCTTTTGTTTGCGCTCGATGTTGTTTTGCACTATAAATGACTTTCCAGCATATGGGAATATCTCTTGTTATACTACTAAGGGATATACGGCATGTCCAATTTGCGAGGAAGGTACTTGTTATTGTTGGCTAGACTTTGGTAGAAAGACCGTGTATCTTAGACATCGAAGTTGGTTGGAGATAAACCATCATTACCGCAAGCTCATGAAAGTTTTCAACGGCCGTATAGAAAATAATAGACCTCCTCGACCTTTGACGGGCTCTCAAATCTATGATAAAGTTAAAGATTTGAATGTTGTCTTTGGCAAAAAGCGTGCCAACCTCTACCGAAGCAAGGTTGGAAAAAGAAGTCAATATTTTTCACCCTTCCTTATTGGGAGCACTTGTACGTGAGACATTGTCTTGACGTAATGCACATTGAGAAGAATGTATGTGATAGTCTAATAGGTACATTGTTGAACGTGCCTGGAAAGACTAAAGATGGCATCAATTCAAGAAAAGACATGGAAATATGGGAATTAGACCAAAGTTGAAACATGAGATAAGAGGAGGAAAAACGTACCTACCGCCGGCTTGCTACACCCTTTCAAAAGCTAAAAAATCTGCATTCTGTAAATTCTTTCTTGAGGTAAAGGTACCTTCTGGATTTTCATCCAACATCAAAAGTCTCGTAAATATGAATCAAGTGAAGCTGCAAGGACTTAAATCTCATGATTGTCATGTTATAATGGAGGAATTTTTGCCGATAGCCATACATGGAATTCTACCAAAACATGTTCAAGATATTGTCCCACGTCTTTGTTTCTTCTTTAAGATACTTTGCAGCAAGGTCATTGATGTGAAAGAGTTAACAAGTTTGCAAAAGGAGATTGAGCTTATATTGTGCAAACTTGAAATGATTTTTCCTCCATCATTTTTTGATGTAATGGTGCATTTGATGGTTCATCTTGATAGAAAAGTAAGATATTGTGGACCAGTATACTTGAGGTGGATGTATCCATTTGAGAAATATATGAAAGTATTGAAAGATTATGTGCAGAACAGATATCGACCTGAAGGTTGCACGGTTGAAAGATATATTGTCGAAGAAGCGGTTGAGTTTTGTAGCAATTACTTATCAGGTGCTGATGCCATAGGACTTCCTAAGACATCCACGATAGATCCGACAGAAGGAAATGGTTTAGTTGGTGAAAGAACGGAAAGAGTAACGTCAGAGTTGCTACGTCAAGCTCATTTGTATGTTCTCCGAAACAGTGACGAAGTTAGTCCTTTTATCGAAGAGCACATGGATTATTTGAGAAGCCAAAATCTTACTTCTAAAAGTGAGAAGTGGATCATGAAAGAACATAATCGCTCTTTTGTTGAATGGTTCAGAAAGAGAATACTTGATCAACAACAAATATCACCCGAGTCAGTGTCCAACAATTTGAGGTGGTTGTCCAAAGGCCCTCTTCCCGACGTAACGTCATTCTCTGCATATGCAATAAATGAATACACTTTCCACACAAAATCTCATGATGCTAAAAGTGCGGTGCAGAACAGCGTTGTAACACTAGTATCTGAGACTTTACATATGTCTGTCTATAAACAATTGTCATATTATGGAGTTATTGCAAACATATGGGAACTCAATTACATTGAGTTTAAGGTGCCGGTTTTTCTCTGTACCTGGGCTGATGTCGAAAAGGGTGTAAAAACGGATGACTTAGGCTTCATTCTTGTTGATTTGAGTAAGGTTGGCCATAAGGATGATCCTTTTATCTTAGCTTCACAAGCAATTCAAGTGTTCTTTGTCCCTGACCTGTCTGATTCCAAGTGGGTTATTGTGCGAGCAACAAAGGATAGATATGTGGAGAATAATACTGACACAGAAGACTTAGTGGCAAATTGTTCAGTCATCATGCCGGTGAATGCGACAATTGTTAAAGAAGATGACCGGTCATACCTACGGTCAGACCATGGAGAAGGTTTAGAGATTAATAGTTCAAAAAAGGTTTCTAAAAGAAAGAGAAAGTGATTGTAGACCTTTTGCTGAATTCTTATTCTTGAAGTGTTGTGTTGCATTCTTATTCTTGAAGTTGTTAAACAAACGGATAAGGTTGTAGTTGACATAGTTGATGTTGATTATGGTTTTTGGATTCTACTTATGTTTATGAACTATTTTCTGTTTTCTGATTTTTCTAAATTTCTATGAATTGTTTATGCACTTTTGCTGATTTTTCTAAATTTATATGAACAGTTGCTAATTTTTCTAAATTTCTATGAACTGTTAAAACAAACGGATAAGGTTTTTGGATTCTTGAAGTGTTGTGTTGCTATTTATGCACTGTTGCTGATTTTTTTAATTTTGGAATATATTGTTGCTGATTTTTTATTTTGTTTTGAACTGTTTATTTTTATTTATGCACTGTTTATTTTGGAATGCTTCTTTTGCGTTATTTCTAATTAACTAATCATATAAATTATAAATGTTATCACAAGTCCAGGTAAATGGCAAGTCCCTCTTCAAGAAATGATGAGATTATTCGCACAATGCAGACAGTGCACCCAATAGGTGATGGTGGTGATTCTGAAGCGAGTGACGACGATGCTACTCACACACACGCTAGGGGTGCTGCTGTTACAAATAGGATTAGAAAGAGTTCTAAGAATTTCACCCAAAAGATAGTCTTGGATTGAAACCTATATGGAAAAGCAGTTTGTGATAAATCTGAACTATTGGCAAGCTATGTTGGTTATCTAGCACGGACACGGATACCAATTGTTTATCGTGATTGGAGAAAAGTTCCAACTGAGATTAAGACCTCTATATTGGACTCTGTAAAGGTAATTATCATTTTGTGATTTTTGTAAATATGTTATTACATGTATATGGGGCTTTTTATTTAGGGTGCTTTTTATTTAAGGTAATGTTATCTTCTTGTGGCCTTTCATAAAAATTGCAGGAAGCTTTTGAGATTCCTAGTGATGCACATAAAAACATGATCCTTATGGATGTTGGTGACAAGTTTAGAGGCTTCAAGAAAACACTCACTAAACTAGTCAAAGATGGTAAATTGGAACCTCCTGCTAAATATAATTACATCGAGCAGACTGATTGGGATGAGTTTAGACGACAAAGATGCACTAAAGATTTTCAGGTATTGTTGGATTTTATTTATGTTTTGCTGGATTATGTTTTCTTAGAAATTGTTGAATGCGGGAGACAAGTGCAATAAATAGTGAAAATGCAAAGAAGAATAAGTATCCATATAGGGGATCAAGAAAAGGCTATGCACGATTGGAGAAAAAACTGGTAATGCATCTACATTATTCTTCAAATTTATAGTTTATGCATTGCGGTTGACTGACGGTTTCATTACTCAAATTGTTTGTACAGCTCGAACAACGTGGGGAAAATTATACCACTTCTACAATAGACCGATCTGAATTATGGGTACATGCTAGGCAAACAATGAGTGGTGAAGTTGATGTCGCTTGTAGACCCGTGGCTTCAAAAATTGTAAGTATAAAAACAATTTGTCGTATAAATACATTTATTGTTTTAGAAGATTTTCATCCTAAAGTAGATAAATTATTAATGTAAAATATATGTGATTTCAAGGATTCGCTTACTAAACAAGTTGCGGATGGACTCGTAACAACCTCGGAGAGTAATGATATACTATCTATGGCACTAGGTGATGATCACCCCGGTCGAGTGAAGGGTGTAGGTCTTGGAGTTGGTTCTAAACAAGTGTTTGGTAAAAACAAGCGCAGATGTGCTCGTCCATCTGAACAAGTTGTAAAACTAAGCTCTAAAGTAAACGAATTGGAATCAGAAGTTATGACATTGAAAAAAGAAATCTTGGAACTGAAGGGGAAGTATCAAGGAGGAGAGAATATTAACCATAGCATACACAATAGCTGCTCAATTAATGATTCACCTGCTACGGACAATCAGGTAATTATCTAGCATAAAGTTCATCATTTATATTATATTGATTAAGTGTCATCATTGATATATATATATATATATATATATATATATATATATATATATATATATATATTAATTGGTTAGGGAGTGTGGCAAAAATGTGAGCTTTATTGGCCCACTCCAACATCTATGGTAGCTACAGGGCAAGTTTATATTCCAAAAGACAGAGAAGTTACAATGCTTCATGGCAAGCCGTTGGATGCAGAAACTTGCAAGGTTGTAGTTGAGATAGTTGAGGTTGATCATGAGTTTACAGAATTGCCAAAACAGACGGATGAGGTTGTCGTTGTCAAAGATGCAATCGGAGGTTACATTGCATGGCCAAAGTGCATGGTCACTTTTGTATCGGTATAATGCTAACATTTATAAATTTTTTATTAGATATTGTTAATGTTTTGTCAATATGTATATGTGAGTATCCTTATGAATTCTTATATAGGATGTTCGTGAGAGTTCAAAAGCATCTAAAACCACAAAAGATGCTCATATCCACATTGATGAGGATTACATAGATCGTACACCCCAAGGAAAGAGTGACAGTGTGGTGACGAGATGCTTGTCAATGATTAATTCGGTTGATGATGTGGATGTCGTGGTCAATATGCCAACTTCAATTTTTCATCAAGAGTACTTGTTGCACTTTGGAAAGAGGGAGATGAAAATATATGGTTAGATGAACGAGAATTAGAGACGAGGCATATCGAGATATATATCAAGTATGTATTTAATACATGTCAATTACATTTTTATTAGAAAATTTTTGGGAAGTTAATCTCGTTTGATTATGCATGATAGGTGCTTGTTTGAAAATTACAATCCAAGTAAATTTGCCTTTCTTTCCCCAACAAACTTGGCTTGGCCGGTGGGTACCGAAAGACGTGTTGATGAGAGAGTTGAATATATGGTTAATTCTCTACGGAATTCTGATATGACAAGACGTTTATGGTTCGCCCCCTATTTTGGAGGGTAAGTAAAATGTTACTATATTACATTTTATATATATATATATATATATATATATATATATATATATATATATATATATATATATATTAAATTTTGGATTGTCCAACTAGTAACCAATTTGAGTGGATTTTTTATTCGTAGTCTTCATTGGATGTTGGCGGTGATCGATCCCTTAGAATGTGTTGTTTATTGGTAGGATCCAATGCATGAAGAAGTTAGATATGATTTTCGGATCGTGGCTAAACTGTAAGTTATATAACACAAAATGCTATACTTTCAAGTTTTTGTTGATTTCATGGATTGATAGATATTGATGGATATGTTACATTGTATTTCATTGTAGTTCTATGGAACAATTTAATGAAACAAGGATGCCTCCTACTAATCCCAAGACAAGAAAGCGAGTATTGCGTTGGAAGATCATCAATGTTAGATCTTAATTGATTTTGTCTTGTTAAAATGAGTTTGTAATTAACATATTTGTATATTGAGCTATAAATCTTCTTTAATATTTTAGGCCCCTAAACTACCAACAAATGACAAAAGTGGTTACTACATATGCCGTTACATGAGGGAAATTATTGAAAACGATGTGCATGATATTCCGCAAATGGTATGCATGTGTACTTACTACATTTTAAAATATTGATATGTAAAATTGTTGATATATGTTGTTGCTTACTTTTGTTGTTTATTGTTTAATTGTTTAGTATTTTAAAGGCTCTTCGAAGACGTATGCCAAAGACCATCTTCATGAACTGCACAAGGAGTGGCTCGAGTTTGTGGAACCTCTCATTCAAGAATGCATCGACATTGACTGACTTTCCTAGCTTAGTTTTCCATGTAGAGACCATCTCGGTAAAAAGTGTTTGTTATCTTTTGTTAAACATATATAATATACTATCAGAACGAAGAACGGTAGAAACTTGGTTTGTTTTTTTATATTACTTTCCTAGCTTAGTTTTACCCCGGTTATTTTAAAATAACAGGGTTCCGATTTTTACTCTGCTATAAAAAAAACCGGGGTCCGAAAAATTTTAACTCGGTGACATTTACCGGGGTGCGAACCGTCGGACCTCGCTCCAGTTAACCACGCTTCCATAACCGGGTTCCCATGTACAAAATAACCGGGGTCTAGGGGGGGTATTTGTACTAGTGAATGCTACCTCTGGCATCTAGAATTCGCACTTAGAGAACTTGGCGTACAGTTCTCTATCCCGCAATACTCGCATCACTGTCCTTAAATGTCCTGCATGTTCCTCTTTGCTACGAGAGTATATCAGGATGTCATCTATGAAGACCACTACAAACTCATCTAGAAAGTCGATGAATATGCTATTCATCAACTCCATAAAGATGGCGGGCGCATTCGTGAGCCCGAATAGAATCACTACAAACTCGTAGTGGCCATACCGAGTCCGAAATGCCTTCTTATGCACATCCTGCTCTCTCACCCTCATTTGGTGATAACCCGAGAGCAAGTCGATTCTGAAGAACACAGTCGCTCCCTGAAGCTGATCTAACAAATCATTAATGCGAGGAAATGGATACTTGTTCTTAATGGTAACTTTGTTCAACTCTCTATAGTCGATGAACAGTCTCAACGATCAGTCCTTCCGCACTAAGAGGACATGTGCTCCTCACGGGGATACGCTAGAGCAAATGAAACCCTTCTTAGCCAACTCCTCGAGTTGCTTTTTCAGCTCCAACAACTCGATAGGTGCCATACGATATGGGCCCTTCGAGATCGGTCTCGTACTAGGCTCCAACTCTATACCAAAATCGACGCTCCTTTGAGGCGGAAATCTGGATGGCTCAGCAAACACATCCAGAAACTCGCATACCACTAGGATGTACTTTAACGCTGGACTCTCGCTCTCCTTCATGGCATAACACCAGAAGGCATCAGAAGCTTGTGCGATCAATCTCGCTGCTCATATTGCAGTAATAGCCATACCCGCCATCCCAAGGTCCCAACCTCGGAAAACCTCTATCTGACCCAACTAGGTAGAGACCGTCACGGTCTTCCTACCCAAATCTAACATACCATGATGTATATCCATCCAATCCATACCAAGAATGACTTCCTCATGCACCAATGGCATGACAAAGAAGTTCACTACCAAGTCACGTTTTCATAAATGTATAGGACAACCGTGTACCTCTCGGGTACCTCTAATTTGACCTCTATCTAGTAACCATATCAAGAAAGGTCTACCCTATATTGTATCTAAGGTAAGTCATCCACACATGCATCAGATATAAAAGAGTGCGTCGCACCCGTATCAAACAAAACTCTTATTGGTAAACCATGAATCAGAATGGTACCTATAGCAACAGGTGATGGCGGCTCATCAACACTCCTCAACTCAAAAACTCGACCTCAAGCTCCTCTGGTGTCACTAGTACCACCATCTCGACCTCTGTCTCTACTCGATCCTGGCATGTGTTTGGTGCTGAGGCGGTCTCTGCCCACCTCTTGCTACATCAGCAGGAGAAGAACCCTATTGTGATCTTGCCCTGCCTTGACGGCAAAACGTATCCCGATGTCCTAGCTTCCTAGAAGAGAAGCAATTCAGTGATGCTCTCGGGCAATCAGTCTTCATATGTCCATACTCTTTGCAACTGCAGCATTGCCGACCTCTCTCAAAATTTTGTGCAGACACTGGATAACTCGAGTGGTCTTGAGACTGGCCTCACCCGTATCCAGATGCTCCTACACTAGTCTGTCCCGTACGTTGTCTTTTCTCAGACTGTCCCGTCTGAGAAGTCCTCCTCTGGCTAGCCCACTCATGCTCGTAAGTTGAGGCTCTATCCTGGTAGTTGTTCAAGGACTCACAATGAAATACCTCCATATACGAACTACTACCCTCCCTTAGTCGATGGGAGAACAGATACACATGTTGGTCCTCAAAAGGTGCAGCTGGACCCAGTAATGCAAACTCTGTCTGAAAACGACTAATGGTGTCTGCTATCGGCACATCCTCGAAGCCTGGCTCCACAAAATCCTACAGTTTCTCCCTCCTCAAAGAGATAGGGCAGAAACACTCTCTGTTCATGGTCTTCATCTGGTCATAGCTAGTGGCTCGAACCCACATGGTCCTCCACCACTGCTGAGCTAGGTCACGGAGTAGAGTCTGTACTACCTCTATTTGTGTGTCCTCTAGACATTTTATAGACTCCAGGGCTGACTCTACATACCCAATCCAGACCTCCGTCTCCAATCTCACCTTCCTAGAGAAAGGGGGTACTTCCAACTAATGAAATGCCTTCAACTAAGTATTTGGTCGAGGCCCCCTATACTCCTCTGGAGCTCTAGCAACCTCAGCAGCATGTGATAGTATAACTAGCACCCGAGTAGATCCCTGGGACATCTCAGAAGATCCCTCTTGTGTTGGCAGATCCAGAGCACGTCTACCCGCTCTTGAAGCTTCCTCAACCCGCCTGATGTACGCGCGGAACTCAAGTCTCCTCATAGATACATGATCCGAGTTATTTGACTGGACTCGTTGTGATCCTTGTCTCACAGCTCTGCCGCTCCTAGTCTCAAGAACAACACTCTCAGCAGCGTCCTCATGTACCTCCTCCGCTGCCTGTGGATCAGCAGCGGGAACTGGTCCTTGACCTTCACTACTGGAGGAAGAGGTGGTCTACCTCTACCTTGTCCAACTACAGATGTCGCTCTAGTCCGAGCCATCTGCGGGGTATGCACACCTAACTTATAAGGCTATATATATGCCATATGTATATATATATATATATATATATTTATATATATATATCATACTTAAGTCACATGCAACACAGCATCACATAAAACATATCTATATATTTATATCTATATTGTCGAGATCCTCAAAAGGGTGATGGCTTCCCGTACATACTATCCCAAAACTATGTACTCTTTCAAAACCAAAATCCTTTTCAAAAGTTAGATCCCTTTCGGGTTCTGTTTATTTATCTACTCCACCTTTACTGCAGATTGCAAGTGCCATTGTTGTCAACCTAAGATTCTAATACCAACTTTGTAACACCCCAAATCCGCGGGATTCGGGGCGTCACATGGGATAGGATCTCACAATGGATCCTGACCCTAGCATAACAACAAGTTCACTGGATCTTACAACAAGGCACTGACAGATTAAAACAAAAAAGTATAAACTGTACAATATATACATCAAAAGGGTTTACAACATCATAGCCAAGTACAAAATGGCAACCATAAACATCCAAGTACAAAACATCCCATATCCCACGAACAACCTAGTGTACGGAAGCGTCGGCCGATCACCCATCTGGCCCACTCTGCAGTCTTCCTAACTAGAAAATTATCTACAAAACGGTATACACCGTTAGCTAACAGAAATGAATAAGAATGAAGTAATAGCACAAACACACACCAACACATTACAACATGCAATGCCACACACACATTCGTTTATTATCTTTACTTAAGTTATTTCAGTACTAATTCAACATATTTTGTGACACGAGGAGCCTAAAGAACTTCGGATCTTCCCCCTTTAACTCAGATTTTTGCATGGGATCTACCTCCCCCTTGAGCTACTAGCTTCCGAGCACCTCCTCCACTCTCGGCAAGCTTTGGCAGGTGGTCACCGCCCGGTTATAATACACTTGGGTCAATTAAGGTAATGAAATGGTCATCCTAGTTCGGTTTAGGTAATAAATGCAATACACATATGAACACACAACCATTATAACCACTCAAATCCACAACTGCACACTAAGTAAGTGCTATGGACTTACCTGAAACTCGTAAACCTGTACCACATCACAGTTTCCCCTTGAAGAAACAATCAACACCTGCATAAGCAACGCACACACAATCAAACACTGAAAAAGATTAGGAGACGTATATCCTACACCTAATAACCACAACCATCCCATAACCCGGGTCTAAACCTCAACAATACATCAAACCTCACAAATGCCTAAGGCATTACCTCAACATGCATACAAGTGCCTAAGGCACATTCTCACCATACAACTGTTCGCCCCTAAAGGTGTGTGCAAATAAGCTTTAAATTTATAAAACTAGAATCAAGCAGCGAACCCGCAGTGTACGGATCGACGTAGCTAAGCAAGAATTCCAGAGTATCGAACAGAGGGATTTGGGTGGGAACAAATTCGATTGCAGATTATCAAGCGAGTAAATATGAGAGTTTTGCAAATATTGGGAAAACAACAATCCTAAAGATCCAAGTATCCAGCTGTGGCAATCGATTCAAGATATACTTAATGATATAAAGACAGAGTTGAGATATGCAAAGGTATACTAATGTAAGGTAATCGTACGGTGAAGTTCCAAAAGCCTTATGTAACTCACCTACAAGACACTCTCTATACAGGTTGTTGAGGCTCAATATAGAAAGATTCTAAAGATGAGAATTTATGTCAAATACCCAAACTTATAACCCAAAGATCAAGACTAACTTAACCGATTGAGGTTGTGACATTCACAATCGAGGTAGAGGTTGTTGAGGCTTCACTACCACCTAGAAAAGACAAGTCTAAACTAAGTTAAAGCAAATCTTTAACTTTGGATTAAAGTAAAAGCAAGCTCGTAGATTTAGGAGAAATTACGGTTAGTTCTTGGTGTTCCACGGTCGTGGACTCAAGAACAGGCCGTAATTTATGGTTTGTCGACGATTTTCTCTAACTCTCAGGGTCTAATCTGTTTGCGATCGATCTATCATCATCTAAGCCACAACTATCAACCCTTCACCTTAGAATTGTTAAGGGTTTTTAGACAATAACAGTCATGTTGATATCAATTCAAGAATTAAAAGATAAAAAGATGAAAACTTTCAAGAACTTTCAATAATCTTCAAACCAATCTCAAAGTCACAATCAAGAACGAGTGTTGTCAAAGGATTCAAAATAAAGTAAACAATCACAACCTTAGGAAAGAAGGGAAAACGGGATGTCAATCCGTTTTCCAAATCAAACCTAAAAAAGAAGAGAAATCTTCTTGCAAAATCTTCCAAAAGCTTCGATCTTCCGCCAATCCGGAGATCTCAACAGCAATCTCCACCAAAAGTGCGAGATTAGCGCAATTCCCCGATGCGAAATTCGATCTTCCAATGAGATGATCAATGCTTCCAAGCGACGGTGTAAAATGAGGTAGCGGGCGTAAACGATCCTAAGCGTCGATGACGGAATCTCCTTTCGTCCGTCTTTTTATAGGGCAAGATAAAATATCGGCCCGACCCAATCTTCAAAAGATCGTGGCTTCAAAGTGTGGCGAAAAGATTCGCCAAGATCACGGTCGTGGAAGTTTCCACGACCGTAATTTAGGGCGTGGATTAGGTCACGGTTTGCATCATATATTCCACGACCGTAATAGTTACTGGAATGCATCACGCTTCTCTTGCAAGGTTCCACGGACGTGGAACTAAGCGTGGTTTGTAGTACGGCCGTATTTTAGAGCGTGGTTTAGGGCAAGAATGTGATTCTTCCCTAGCCTCGTGCATTCCTCAAGCTAAAACTCCAATTTGCTCCTAAGAATGCCCTTAATCCATGGACATATCAAATCAACTCTTCTTTGCTCGATTCCGTTCGGAAATAGCTCCAAATCACCTATAATCAACATAGAATTAGTGTAGACATCCATATCGACAATATAGGTAATACTAGCTCACATATGCACAAAGTTCAATCAAAGACTATCAATATGAATCAAATACGTTTAGAAAACGTGCCTAAAATATCACAATATTTCATGCTAACAAATAACCCCATACTTAACACTTGCTTGTCCCTAAGCAAGGTCTTTCAAAAAGCTTTAAACAAGAGTTAGGATGAAATATGTGTACCTTCTTTTTGGGTGAATGTGACTTCTAAAGAATAGATCATTCTCAAACCTTGCTTCAATCGTTCATCAAACTTTCACACACTCAATTAAAGAGTAAAAAGCAAAGAAAATTCATGAATAAATTTAACTTCTAAACAAGCATCATAACCTTCAAACGTTATCAAAATCAATCATAAGAAACTTCAATTTGGATCACCAAGTCATATAACATTCTTTTGATCTTAAGGACTTTCAAAGAAAAGGTCTAGAATGTGGAAGGGAAGGGAGAACTTTAAGGGAAAGTGGCGCATGAATCCGGGAAAGTGGACAACTACCTTCTTCTTCTTTTGCGGTTTCGCAACACTTCAACTTAGAGCTTCGCTCTCTTCTCTTTATTTTTTTTTGACTTTACTTTTGGAGTTATGGACAGAGGTGCACAAAAACCGAAGCCTAGGAGATCGGCGTTTCTCAACTTTTATGAGATGCCTCAAACCCTTAGCGCACATACCATAATCCGCTAGGAATATCGCTCAATCCGACTTTGGCAAGACACAAACACCCGGCTATGTGAATGGTGCCGAGTTACTCATCGTCATGATTGACTTCCCCAAACCTATAATTTCTTTCTATTCTTTTGATTGCAAATAATTGCTCTCATGGCCCTCCCACATCAAACATGCCTTTTTCATTCACTTCTCCAAATTCCCGGATAGGTAAAGGAGGCTAATATTTAATGAAGAGCTAAAGTGATCAAAAAGAAAGAAGAAAGAAAGTATCGAATTGCCTTAATCATTTCAACAAGAAGTATAGGAACTTATAACGTGATTTCAACTTCAATTTCTCAACATGATTTAGGTAACATTTTCACATTATAAAACTTGCAAAAGAGGTATAATTCATTCATTCAAATTCTTTTCAATTCACAATCCTTTTAAGCATGCAATTGTCATCAAACTCAATTCACAAGTAGTGATTATCATGGAAATCATCTCAATTCATTAGAAGCTCAAAATTTTCAAAATTTTTCAATTTTTATGGGTATTTCAAGTTATTTTTCATGCAATGCAATAAGGAAACGTGCAACACATAATGAACATGCAACGATAGTCTCAAATGAAAGCGAACATAGTAAGTAGAGTTATTACAAACTTTTAGTACATCCCACCCCATACTTAGGATGAACATTGTCCCTAATGTTCAAAAGAAAGAAGGAAAAGAAAGAAAAGAAAAAAAAACTCACAAAGTGGTGGCGGGAATGTCTAAAACGAACGGTCATGCATCAAATCACTGCGGCGCCGGAGGAGGCGGGAATGGGGAGAAGCTGGAGTCGTAGGGCCGCCCAAACTGCTGGCGGTAGACGTCCCTCATCATGTGGTCGAGGTCATCGAGGCGTCCGTCTCTAGCGTCGGCCCGGATCTCTAACGCTCCAACTCTCTCTGAAAGTCCGGTAGCCCAATCCGGCATCTGCTCGTACCATCCCGGGGCGTGACTGTACCATGCTGGGGCGTCGGATGGTGCTCGTGCTGGTGGTGGTGCTGCTGGCTGCTCCGTGGACCAAGGAGGGGGAACGCCATACCATGTGGGAGGTGTGGTCATCCACGTAGGCCTCTCACTCACGCTAGCGCGGCGAGATGACGAGCCTGAGGCTCTAGCTGGACGTGGAGAGCGTCTAGGCACATCTGGGGCCACCTCCGGCTGGTCCGGAAACGTGCCAAACTCCTGCTCCGCTCCTCCTCCACTCTCAAACTGATCTCCCATATCCTCCTCCTCGACAACCGATGGTGGGACGTAAGGGGGAGCTACTATCCTGTTCGCATGCATCGCAGCGAACGTCTCCTTCCAATTATGGCGTCCTGCCATAATGGAATACTCCGGCAGCCACTCTATACCCCTGCCCGTCCTACTCTCCCAAGGCATGCCCGCATAAGGCGGACCTCCATGTGTGGGGAAAATGAGACCCCTAACCATGAATGCATGTAGCCCTAAAGGAACGGCCGGTATGCGGGTGCAAGCAGAAAAATCCACACCAAAACTCCTAGCAATGTGGGTAACTATCCCACCATATCCGATGTTTCTCTTCGCCTTATTCTTGAGCTTGCTCATAGTAGCAGCCAAGAGAGTAGCACAATCTGCACGGCGTCCATATAGCATGCAATAGAGCAAGAATAGCTCATCCGTCTTGATCTTTTGGGGCGTCTCCGTCCTAGGAAAGAGACACTCCGAAAGAACACGGTGAGCTATCTTCAAGGCTAGATGGTACATCAATCTAGCCTTGGTATCAGCGGGTTGCCAACGGTCCTTGTCGGCGTAAATCATTGCAACTTCCTTCCAAAAATCCTTGGGGTAAACACCACTCGGAAATCGACCATTGAAGGTCTCATGAAACCCAAAAATAGTCCCAAACTCAACGATACTCAAATGGTAGTCTCTTTCCATGAGACGGAAAGAGACGGTCCTATCTACGTGGCTGTGCTCGAAAGACGTCACAACCTCCCGGGTGATCTCCTCATAGGCGTCTTCTCGGATAGCCGAGAAGATAACTAATCCGGCTCTATCCAAGAGCCAAGTAAGATCATCAACTATGTTGAGAGGATATAGGTCCTCCAATAACAAATATCTAGGGCCAATCACTGGCCTCTTCGTGATCTTCTCAAAAGCAGCGAGATGATTCTCATGTATGGTCGGGATTCTAGGGTGAGGAGGTGAGGATGGAGGTGAAGGTGAGGATGGAGGTGAAGGAGAGGAGGGTGGTGGTGCCCTAGAGGATGAGGAGGTGGAGGGATTGCCTTTCCTTTTCTTATTCTGCTCACCCTTCTTCTCTTTTATCCTTCCCGACACTCTCCTTACGAAATCCATTCTGCACAAAAATTACGGTCTGTTCTTCAAGAATTACGGCCGTGGTTTACCCAGAGACCGTGATTCGTCTCAGAAAATCACGAATCTCAGCAAATCAGCAATCAATCACCACAACAAGCAGTCCTAGTCTAATTCCTTCCTGTCTCTATCAGTTCTTCCTAAAAATCTATAGCAAAAACGAACCAAATTGGCGAGAATCAAGAAGAAAGAATAAACCTCTTTTTCGGATTGAAAAATCCGAAATGCGAGTTTGTTGATGAATTTCCGTTCGATTCGTCGCTTGGATATTGTTTGTGGTTGAATTTGCTGCAGTTTGGGAAGAAGAATCGTTAGAAACGATTAAGAAACGAGGATTTTGAGGAGGTCGTGGATTTTCGGCAATTAGGTCGTGGAAAGAGGGATTTTTAGGATGAGTTTGTGAAGAACGTGGCTTATATAGTTGTAGGCAAAATTTTGAAAATCATGGTCTGTCGGGGTGTTCCACGGCCGTGGAAGTGTACGGAACCGTGGTTTTGGTGATTTTTCAAAGGCTTTTGGGAATTACGGCCACTGTAGCTATGACGACCGTAATTTAGACCGTGGAACCTTCTGTGAAGCTTCAAAGTCCAAGTTTCGTCACTCCTCTTCAACATCATCCTCTTCTTTTCCTTTTCCATTGATCCTACAACCAAAAACACGAACATACCGGAAGAAATCGAGCAAAAACAAAGAAAAAACGTTTATTCTAAGCTAAACTATGAATCGAAAACAAAAACGAAAATGCAATACCTTGGGTTGCCTCCCAAGAAGCGCTTTGTTTAAGGTCCGTAGCTAGACCAATCTCGCACTTATTCGAGTGCGGTAGGCGCAAACTCCTCAGGTTGGAGTTCCGGCGTATACTTCTTGAGTCGTTGGCCGTTCACCTTAAAACTTCCGCTCGCTTCACCCCATACTTTAACTGCACCATGGGGGAAAATACGCTTAATTAGAAAGGGTCCGGTCCAACGGGATTTAAGCTTACCTGGAAAGAGGCGAAGTCTTGAATTGAAGAGGAGAACTTGATCTCCTTCTTTGTAGTCCTTTGGAATGATATGCTTATCATGCCAACGCTTTGCTCTTTCCTTGTAGATCTTGGCATTTTCATAGGCGTTCAAGCGGAGTTCATCCAGCTTATTGATGTCTAGGAGACGCTTCTCTCCCGCTTCCTTCATGCCGAAATTCAGCCACTTGATAGCCCAAAACGCTTTGTGCTCCAGCTCCACCGGCAAGTGACAAGACTTCCCATACACAAGATTGTATGGTGTGGTTCCTATGGGAGTCTTGTACGCAGTCCGGTACGCCCATAATGCATCATCTAGCTTCAAGGACCAATCCTTCCTAGTCCTTGAAACCGTCTTTTCTAGAATTCCTTTGATCTCCCTATTTGAGATCTCAACTTGTCCACTAGTTTGTGGATGATAAGGGGTAGCGATCTTGTGAGTAACCCCATACTTAGCTAGAAGAGCTTCAAAGCGACGGGCTATGAAGTGAGAACCTCCATCACTAATGATCGTCCTTGGTGTCCCAAATCGCGGAAAGATGGTCTTGTTGAAGAACTTAACCACCACCATGGCATCATTTGTGGGAGAGGCAATTGCTTCCACCCATCTAGAAACGTAATCTACCGCCAATAGTATGTATTGGTTTCCACAAGAAGATGGGAATGGTCCCATGAAATCGACTCCCCAAACGTCGAAAATCTCCACCTCTTGGATGTTGTTGAGGGGCATCTCGTTCCTTCTAGAAATATTGCCTGTTCTTTGACAAGCATCGCAGCAAGAAACAAAAGATTGCACATCTCTAAACAATGTAGGCCAAAAGAATCCAGATTGCAATACCTTTGTGCTAGTCTTGTTCGAACTAGCGTGTCCTCCACAAGGTAGTGAATGACAATGGCGGATGACACTTTGCATCTCATCTTCCGGCACACATCGCCGAATGATGCCATCCGGACCTCTCTTAAAGAGGAGAGGCTCGTTCCAATAGTATTCCCGGACGTCCTTAAAGAACTTCTTCCTTTGTGCGTAGGATAGTCCGGGCGGTATCTCCTGGCAAACCAAATAGTTAACAAAATCAGTAAACCATGGTTCGTTACCTTTGGAGATCACGTTGATGCACTCCTCTATGATGTGTAAGTGTTCGTCCGGAAAGGAGTCATCAATGGGTAGATGGTCGTCCTCTAAATGTGTTAGGCGACTCAAATGATCCGCAACAGAATTTTCTGAACCTTTCTTGTCGCGGATCTCAAGATCGAATTCTTGTAGGAGAAGAATCCATCTGATTAGCCTTGGCTTCGCGTCTTTTTTCGCAAGGAGGTACCGGATCGCAGCATGATCCGTGTAGACAATCACCTTTGCACCTACAAGATAAGAGCGAAACTTGTCAATAGCGTAGACAATGGCTAGAAACTCTTTCTCTGTAGTGGCGTAGTTGAGCTGCGCTTCGTCTAGCGTCTTGCTAGCATAGTATATGGCATGGGTTCGCCCTTCCTTTCGTTGTCCAAGAACAGCTCCAATAGCTACGTCACTAGCATCGCACATAATCTCGAAGGGGAGAGTCCAATCCGGAGGTTGAATAATAGGTGCTGAAATTAGAGCTTGCCGAATGGTGTTAAACGTATCCAAACATTCTTGCGAAAACTCAAAAACCGCATCCTTCATCAATAGATTAGTGAGAGGTTTTGATATCTTAGAAAAGTCCTTAATGAAACGTCTATAAAATCCAGCATGTCCTAGGAAACTTCTTATCCCTTTCACCGAAATTGGGGGAGGAAGTTTCTCTGTGGTCTCTATCTTAGCCTTGTCTACCTCTATCCCTCTACTAGAGACTAAGTGACCTAATACGATTCCTTCCTTAACCATGAATTGACACTTCTCCCAATTAAGAACTAGGTTAGTGTCTTTACATCTTTGCAAAACAAGAGAAAGGTTAGAAAGACAATCGTTAAAAGAGGAACCGTATACGGAGAAGTCGTCCATGAAGACTTCCATGATTTCCTCTACGTATTCGGAGAAGATGGCCATCATGCACCGTTGAAAGGTGGCTGGGGCGTTGCAAAGCCCGAACGGCATTCTCCTATAGGCGAACGTACCCCAAGGGCACGTGAATGTGGTCTTCTCTTGATCATCCGGATGTATCGGAATTTGAAAGAAACCACTATAACCGTCAAGGTAGCAAAAATGTGAATGTTGTGCTAACCTTTCAAGCATTTGATCGATGAATGGCAATGGAAAGTGATCCTTCCGCGTTGCGTTGTTGAGCTTGCGGTAGTCTATGCACATTCGCCATCCAGTCACGGTTCGGGTAGGAATGAGTTCGTTGTTCTTGTTGGTGATGACCGTCATTCCTCCCTTCTTCGGAACTACTTGAACTGGACTCACCCACTTGCTATCGGAGATAGGATAGATGATACCTGCATCAAGAAGTTTAAGAATTTCCTTCTTGACAACCTCCTTCATGGTCGGATTCAACCGCCTTTGAGGTTGTCTTGAAGTTCTAAAGTCCTCCTCCATTAGTATCTTATGCATACATAGGGAGGGTTTAATTCCTACTAAGTCCTCAATAGTATAGCCTATGGCTTTTCTATGTTTCCTAAGGACAATCATGAGCTGCTCATGTTCATCTATGCTCAGTTCGGAACTAACGATAACCGGAAAGGTAGAATTAGATCCTAGAAAAGCGTACCTTAGATGAGTAGGATGCGGTTTGAGTTCCATCACTTTCGGAGCTTCCAATGATCCTTGAGGAGCATCCGACGTTTCCTTAGAAGTTTCTAAGGGTGTTGAGTGAGTTGGAGAAGAATCAAAAGAAGTTGAAGAAGTATGCCGATCACCCTCTTCCACGGTCAGAATTACGGGCTCTCCATATGTTCCACGGCCGTGTAATCCCCTGGAATGGAGGTCGATTTTGGTTGTGAAATCCACGGTCGTGGAATACAGGGTATGACCGTGGATTCTAACATTCTCAGCCTCATCGTGGAGTTTCTCAAACTCCACTTCATGCATCTCTTCTTGTGCTTCTAAGGCTTCAATTTCCTCTTTGCACTCTCCTTCTTCCCCTACATCTGTTAGACTCATGGTAATGACTTTTTGTAAAGGATCGTTAAAGAGAATCGCACTTACCTCTTCCCTAGAAAAACCTTCTTCATCTTGGACATCGTAAATATCCTCGTCGAAGATCGGCTCCTTCACTAGAGTGGAAAGAACGAACTCTACTTTCTCTTCTCCAATATCAAAAGCGAGTCTTCCATTCTTGCAATCGACCATGCAGCCGGAAGTTGCAAGAAACGGTCTTCCGAGTATGATCGGGACCGGACTATCTGCAGGAATGTCAAGCACGACAAAATCAATAGGGACAAAGAATTACCTAGCTTGACCGGGACGTCTTCTACAATACCGACGGGGCGAGTGATGGATCGATCCACCATGTATAACGTCATCTTCACCGGTTTAGGGTCGCCTAAACCGATCTTCCTACACAATGCAAGTGGTATGATGCTCACACTTGCTCCTAAGTCACATAAAGCGTCATATGTGACATCTCCCACTCCAATGGGAATGCAAAATGACCCCGGATCCTTCAACTTTGGGGGCATTTTCTCCTTCATGGTCTTGATGAGATCCGAAGAATCCGAACTCATCTTGACCTCACCAAAATCTTCTAGCTTCCTCTTGTTGGAGAGGAGATCCTTCAAGAACTTACCATAAGCCGGCATACCTACAATAGCATCAATGAAGGGTATATTAATATGCAGCTTACTCATGAGTTCTATGAACTTACCGAATTGTTTGTCTAGGCGCGCTCACGCTCTAGATTGAGGGAATGGTAGGGGAGGTTTGTAAGCTGGAGGAGGAACATAGACATCTTCCTTCTCCTTCCCCTTTTCCTTGTCCTTTTCTACGGGGACTTCAACGAACGTAGGCTGCGGATCGGTGGTAGTCACTCCGCTCCTAGTTGTAATCGCCATCACCCTTCCCTTAGGGTTGTCCTCCGTCTTTCCTAGAAGTTTCCCTTTATTTATAGGAACTTCCTCCGCGTGGTTGAACATTTGGTTTTCCAAAACTTTTTGAGCTTTGTCAACCTTAGAGACTTGATCATCAACCTTGATGAGGTGGTTCTCCAACCCTTGAAGCTTTTCCAGAATCGTTTCCAATATGGGATCGGGCTTCTCCTTCCCCGAAGTGTTTCCTCCATTAGATGATTGCTCCTGGCTTTTCAAAGGAGTAGAGGAAGAGGAAGGTGGAGTTAGTGAATTTGAGTTGGAAGGGTAAGAGTTACCGGAATTTTGTTGATTTGAGCGCCAATTGTTGTTGTTTGAACCCCTATTGTTGTTCCAATCGTTGTTCCGGTTGTTGTTGTTTCCATTCCAGTTATTATTCCGGTTGTTGTTCCGGTTATTGTTGTTGCCCAAATAACCAACATCTTTCCCTTGTTTCTTTGGGAAGTTGGTCTTGATAGCCTCCTTCAACTCTTTGATCTCATTGTTGAGGGAGAAAATCTGATTCTGGGCTTCATGTGTGAGCTTTGCTCCTTGCTCCACACGATTTCCCTCCACTTTCCGGTGGGAATACTTCTCTATGACTCTTGCTTGCTTCTCGATGAAGTCCCAAGCGTCATCTTCTCTCATGTCCATGAACGTTCCACATGAGAGGGATTGGAGGTTGAATTGCGTTCCCGCATCCAGCCCCTTGTAGTAAATCTCTAGCAGGGCAAGCTTGGATATGCCATGATGAGGGCAATCCAAGAGCAAATCCTGAAACCTTTCCCAAGATTGAAACAAACTTTCGTTAGGTCTCATGGAAAAAGCATTAATCTTACCTCTAAGTTCCGCCGTTTTGGAAGGCGGAAAGAATTTGGTGAGGAACTCCGCGGAAAGGTCTTCCCACGTATCTAGTTTCCCACTAGGAAGAGCTTGATACCAAGATAACGCTTTCCCCTTCAAGGAGAAGAAGAAAGGCTTGAGCTTGTAGCTGTTGGTGGTAGCATTCTTCGGTCTCATCGTCTCCATCATACACTCAAAGTTTTGCAAGTGTTGGTGTGGAGATTCAGCGCTTGTACCGCCAAATTGGTTTTCGCGAACAAGAGTAATAACTTGAGGGTTAAAGCTAAACCCTTGCACATCTTCAGCATCAAAATTCACGCCCAAGCGGCGTGGTTGTTGTGTTGGATCCATCCGCTGGCCAAGAGTTCTTGGCTCATTATCCACACGTTCGACCCTCACATTCCTAGGTGGAATGCGGCGATTAGTAGCTCCTTGTGGATGGAAAGGATTCATATTGATCGTGGGATCAATCTCCTCTAACGGTGGCATGGAAGAGTCACTATCATCAGCGGACGAGTGGCTTCTTCTTCTAGTTCTTGATCCCCTCCTTGAGGATTTCTTGCTTCCTTTATTCTTAAGGTCGCTTAACTCCATCCTCATTTGGAACATCGCATCCTGCAGTTTGCTAACTTCAGATTGATGACGATCCATTTTATCCCGGCGGAGGTTCTCGTTCCATTGGAGTTGAGCTTCCTTCTCCGCCAACTCCGTTTGAAGATCACGTTCGTGTTCTTCGGCCATCTTCTTTTCCTTGCGCTTTTGCCTCAAGGTTTTCTCTAGCTCTTGATCAAGAGGTAAGAGATCTTCGGTGTTCCTAGACCTGTGCATGCACTCAAAGTAATATCAAATAACGAGAGCAAGCTCCCAAGCTTGACAACCGGCTACCGAATTCGGCCGAAACCAAATCCCCGGCAACGGCGCCAAAAACTTGTTCGCCCCTAAATGTGTGTGTAAATAAGCTTTAAATTTATAAAACTAGAATCAAGCAGCGAACCCGCAGTGTACGGATCGACGTAGCTAAGCAAGAATTCCAAAGTATCGAACACAGGGATTTGGGTGGGAACAAATTCGATTGCAGATTATCAAGCGAGTAAATATGAGAGTTTTGCAAATATTGGGAAAACAACAATCCTAAAGATCCAAGTATCCAGCTGTGGCAATCGATTCAAGATATACTTAATGATATAAAGACAGAGTTGAGATATGCAAAGGTATACTAATGTAAGGTAATCGTACGGTGAAGTTCCAAAAGCCTTATGTAACTCACCTACAAGACACTCTATATACAGGTTGTTGAGGCTCAATATAGAAAGATTCTAAAGATGAGAATTTATGTCAAATACCCAAACTTATAACCCAAAGATCAAGACTAACTTAACCGATTGAGGTTGTGACATTCACAATCGAGGTAGAGGTTGTTGAGGCTTCACTACCACCTAGAAAAGACAAGTCTAAACTAAGTTAAAGCAAATTTTTAACTTTGGATTAAAGTAAAAGCAAGCTCGTAGATTTAGGAGAAATTACGGTTAGTTCTTGGTGTTCCACGGTCGTGGACTCAAGAACAGGCCGTAATTTATGGTTTGTCGACGATTTTCTCTAACTCTCAGGGTCTAATCTGTTTGCGATCGATCTATCATCATCTAAGCCACAACTATCAACCCTTCACCTTAGAATTGTTAAGGGTTTTTAGCCAATAGCAGTCATGTTGATATCAATTCAAGAATTAAAAGATAAAAAGATGAAAACTTTCAAGAACTTTCAATAATCTTCAAACCAATCTCAAAGTCACAATCAAGAACGAGTGTTGTCAAAGGATTCAAAATAAAGTAAACAATCACAACCTTAGGAAAGAAGGGAAAACGGGATGTCAATCCGTTTTCCAAATCAAACATAAACAAGAAGAGAAATCTTCTTGCAAAATCTTCCAAAAGCTTCGATCTTCACCCAATCCGGAGATCTCAACAGCAATCTCCACCAAAAGTGCGAGATTAGGGCAATTCCCCGATGCGAAATTCGATCTTCCAATGAGATGATCAATGCTTCCAAGCGACGGTGTAAAATGAGGTAGCGGGCTTAAACGATCCTAAGCGTCGATGACGGAATCTCCTTTCGTCCGTCTTTTTATAGGGCAAGATAAAATATCGGCCCGGCCCAATCTTCAAAAGATCGTGGCTTCAAAGTGTGGCGAAAAGATTCGCCAAGATCACGGTCGTGGAAGTTTCCACGACCGTAATTTAGGGCGTGGATTAGGTCACGGTTTGCATCATATATTCCACGACCGTAATAGTTACTGGAATGCATCACGCTTCTCTTGCAAGGTTCCACGGCCGTGGAACTGAGCGTGGTTTGTAGTACGGCCGTATTTTAGAGCGTGGTTTAGGGCAAGAATGTGATTCTTCCCTAGCCTCGTGCATTCCTCAAGCTAAAACTCCAATTTGCTCCTAAGAATGCCCTTAATCCATGGACATATCAAATCAACTCTTCTTTGCTCGATTCCGTTCGGAAATAGCTCCAAATCACCTATAATCAACATAGAACTAGTGTAGACATCCATATCGACAATATAGGTAATACTAGCTCACATATGCACAAAGTTCAATCAAAGACTATCAATATGAATCAAATACGTTTAGAAAACGTGCCTAAATCATCACAATATTTCATGCTAACAACAACTCATCAAGCTCATCCTCAAGCATACTAGCCTAGCTACATCTAAAGCCAAGGCCAAAGGAAAGGAAGGAAGGAAACACACCAACTCGGTATGCCTTGGAAGCACCAGCAGAAGCAAGAGGCGCAAGGCACTGCACTAGTCAGGCGCAAGGGCGGACCACTCTACGTGCAGGGTCGGCTCAGTTCAGGTGCAGGTGCGGCTCAACTCAGGCGCAGGGGCGGCTGGTGTGCAGTGAGTTGGTCCCGACTTCTCTTCGATCCTTCTCTCGACTCTCTTCACTTCTTCACCACACAAAAAGCATACACATACGTATATACACATGTATGAACATCAAAGCGTCCAGGAAAGATCCACACAAGCCTAGGCTTGTGAATCCTAAGCTAAAGTGGAAGATAAGAAGCAAAGAATAAAGGATTAGGAGGAAGAGAAAGAAGATGAACTTACCACAGCTGAAACCTAAGTAGAAGGGAAGATCAACACCAACACCAGCTCAAAACTACCACAACACATCAGCAACAACATCCAACATCATCAACATCCAAAGTCATGCAAACTCTCTCTTAGAAGACCAAAGAAGATCAAGAAGAAGATCCAAAGGAAGAAAGGAAGAGAAGATGAGGAACCTTAGGAGAAGAGGCTGGAGAAGATGCAGAAACCTATCCTAGAAGCAAAGGAAAACTTATATAGGAAGCATGCCAAAAGTATGCCACACAAATCCGTAGGGGCGGCTCACATAGCTCGCAGGGGCGGCTCAGCTGGACTTAGCACCTAAAAGACTAAGTCTCTTACAATCTACAAGGTTTAAGATATTCTAGACTGTAGAACTTTTAAGCTCTGCAATGCAGGGGATCTGAAGTGTTTCCAAAAACGCAATATCTACCACGTCACACATACAAAGAGGGAGATTGTGAAATCCATCAAGCCAAAATCCCGTAGCTTGAAAATTAACGAACCAGGAAGTGGGAAGACCAGTAGTTTGTGAAATCTCTAAATCTTCAGAAAATTTCTCATCATGTGTAGTTGAGGAGATATGAGATGATTCCCTTAAAGTCGAAGCTTGACAAGGGGCAGATTTCTTGTTTCTTGGAGCCATGATGGATTTGTGAGAGAAAGAAATCAAGGGTTTTGAAAGAGGTGTTTTTGGTTTTGTAAAAACGTTGAAAAGGAAGGGAGAGTTTTAAAGCCTTTAAAAGGGAAAAAGTAAACAATTTATGATTTTATCAAGATCTAGAGAAAATTCAGGCCTTGAAAAACGAAAATTTGTTTCCAATTTAATCTCAACAACTCTTTTCAAATCATTGAAAAGACTTTTGAAATCATTTTAAAAATCA
Source organism: Fagopyrum homotropicum (assembly GCA_033239125.1). Classification (NCBI taxonomy): domain Eukaryota; kingdom Viridiplantae; phylum Streptophyta; class Magnoliopsida; order Caryophyllales; family Polygonaceae; genus Fagopyrum; species Fagopyrum homotropicum. Next base: position 89,836,668 of record BSWB01000006.1, read on the forward strand.
TTCTTTAAAATAATTTAGAGATCATAATATCTAAAAGATATAAATCCCTAAATAGATATGTGATATTCAATGTTGCCCTTGAATTCCCTTTCAAGGCTTTCAAGGCCCTTGAAATTGAGAAGTCGGCTGCATACGAAAGAGAGAAAAAAACGATTTACTCCCCCTACGTTAATGCTTCCTTGTTCAACATACCAAGCTCTAATCTAATAAAATTGAATTGATCTTTAGTTAGAGGCTTAGTAAAGATATCGGCAATTTGCAAGTCAGTTGATATAAAAGAAATCGAAACATCATCTTTCTCCATGATCACGTATGAAGTGATGCCTTACAATGATATGCTTTATCCTTGAATGTTGCACAGGATTTTTAGTAATCGAAATAGCACTAGTATTATCACATTAAATCGGGATACCTTTTAAGTCAAAGCTAAGATCACGAAGTTGTTGAGCTATCCATAGAATTTGTTCACAACAGGCTCCCACAACTATGTATTCTGCTACAGTTGTGGATTGGGCGACATAGTTTGCTTCTTGGAGTGCCAACGATTAGAGATGACCCTAAGCATTGGCAACATCCAGAAGTAATTTTTCTATTGACCTTATAGCCTGCAAAGTCTGCATCTGAATACCCAACGAGGTGAAATAAGCTTTGACGTGGGTACCATAACCCTAAATACTTGGTGCCATTGAGATACCGAAATATCCTTTTCACAACTATCAAGTGTGACTCTTTTGGATCAGCTTGAAATTTTGCACACATGCACACGCTAAACATAATGTCAGGTCGACTAGCGGTTAGATATAACAAAGAACCGATCATACCTCGACACTCCTTTTGTACAACACTTTTACCATCTTTGTCATGGTCAAGTGAAAGTGTAGAACTCATAGGAGTTTTTACGACCTTAGATTGATCCATCTTATACTTCTTAAGCAAGTCCTTGGTATACTTGCTTTGATTGAGAAAAATTCCTTTCTTTGCTTGTGTAACTTGAAGTCCAAGAAAGAAATTTAATTCTCCCATTAAGCTCATTTCGAGTTCCCTACACATACTATCTGAAAATTCCTTGCATAGGGAATCATTAGTAGCACCGAATAATATATCATCAACATAGATTTGTACTACTAATATATTGTTGCCTCTAGTATTGATAAATAAAGTGTTGTCAATCAAACCTCGTTTGAAATTGTTTTCAAAGAGGTACTTGGACAACCTTTCATACCAAGCTCGAGGAGCTTTCTTAAGACCATAAAGAGCTTTGTCCAATTTAAAAACATGATCCAAAAATTCATCATTTTCAAAACTAGGAGGTTGAGCAACGTAGACTTCTTCTTCTAAGAAGCCGTTCAGAAAAGCACATTTTACATCCATTTGAAATAACCTTATGCTCATGAAAGATGCAAAAGCAAGTAGCATACGTATGGCTTCTAACCTGGCAACCGGAGCAAAGGTCTCCTCATAATCAGTACCTTCTTCTTGGTTATAGCGTTGAGCCATAAGTCGTGCCTAATTTCGAATGACTTTTCCCTTTTCATCCAACTTGTTTCGAAAAACGCATTTCGTGCCGATGAAGGATTGGTGCTTTTTTTTCGATGTAAGAGTCCAAATCTTGTTTCTCTCAAACTCATTTAGCTCATTTTGCATGGACATGATCCATTCGGGTTCTTGAAGAGCGTGAACATAATTTTTGGGCTCAATAAGAGACACGAACGTCGAGAATGCACATAGGTTGTTAACACTGGATCGAGTTTGCACTCCTGCGTTTGGATATGCGATCACATTCTCTGGTGGATGGTATGAAGAGTGTTGAAACTTTTTCCTTTTATAAGATTGAAAAGATCCTGAAGATTGAGGCTCATTTTCTTGACTAAATTCAGGTACTATTGGAGTGTTTCCCTTGGATCCTATATCAAGGCCTTGAAGTTGAGTTTCAAGGCCTTGAAATAGAGTTTTGACATCGCAATTTTCTGTTTCAAGGTCTTGAAGATGTGTATCAAGGTCTTGAGATTGTTCTCCGCTATCTTGAATCTTTTCTTGCGTATTATTTTTTGGAACTTTAGGATCTTCTTCTCCATCATAATTGTAATCTTCACGTTGATTCAGATTACTTTTGCAAAACTTTCACTCAAAGTACCATCATTACTTTCATCAAATATGACATGAATACTTTCCTCAACGATCTTGGTACGTTTATTATAAACACGATAAGCTTTGTTATTGGAAGCATATCCAATGAATATTGCTTCGTCACTACGTGCATCACATTTAGAAGGTTATCTTTGCCATTGTTATGGACAAAGCATGTACATCCAAAGGGTTTAAAATAGGAAATGTTAGGTTTTCTACCCTTAAAGAGTTCGTAAGGAGTCTTTTTCAAAATAGGGCGAATTAAACATCTATTCAAGATGTAGTTAGCAATGTTTACTGCTTCAGCCCAAAAACGTTTTGGCAAACTCTTTTCTAAAAGCATAGTCCTAGACATATCCTATAGGGTGTGGTTCTTACGTCCCCAACCCCGTTTTGTTGAGGAGTTATAGGAGCTGAAAAGTTGTGTGAAATACCATATTTTGCACAAAACAAATCAAACTTTAGTTGATCAAATTCTCTATCATTATCACTTCTTATAGAAACGATAGGTAGGTTTTTCAAAGTTTGCAACTCCTTACATAATTTTGAAAACTCAAACGTTGCTTCCGATTTTTCCCATAAAAATGATATCCAAGTAAAATGAGAGAAATCATCCACAATGACAAGGATGTATTGTTTACCTTTGGGAGATTTGACACTCATAGGACCACAAAGATCCATATGTAGAAGTTCAATGGGTTGAGAAGAACTTACAACTTTCTTTGGTTTGAATGAACCTCTTGTTTGTGTACCTTGTATACAAGCTTTGTAATATCCGGAATTTTCAATCCGTTTAATTCCGTAGCAAACCGGATTTCGATCTTTTGATCCTTAGTTGTCTACGTAGTTGGACACTATATCTCAAAATTTTATCATTTTATGTAATATCATTTCACATAAAATGATAAGATTTTATTAGTAGCAAACCCTAATCTTGCAAAACCCTAGTTCTTATAATAAGTTCGTAACGACGACTTTTGACGAGACCATGACAAAGTTGAGACGAGGTCATGACAAATTCCTACAAGCAGCTGACAAGGCCGATACAAGCAGTTGACAAGGCCGATACAAGCAGTTGACAAGGCCCAGACAAGCAGTTGACAAGGCCCAGACGAGACAAGCAGTTGACAAGGCCCAAACAAGCAGTTGACAAGGCCCAGACAAGACAAGCAGTTGACAAGGCCCAGACAAGCAGTTGACAAGGCCGAGACAAGCAGTTGACAAGGCCCAGACAAGCAGTTGACAAGGCCCAGACAATCCCATGATGTGGGCAATCCAAAAGAATGTCCTTGAACCGCTCCCATGACTTGGACAAACTCTCCTTGTCCTTCATAATGAAAAGGTTGATCTTTCCTCTCATTTCAGCGGTTTTTGAGGGGGGAAAGAATTTCGTCAAGAATTCCGTAGTCATCTCCTCCCATGTGCTGATTTTTCCTGGAGGAAGAGATTGATACCTAGTAAGAGCTCTATCTTTTAAAGAAAAGTGAAAAGGTCTTAGCTTGTAGTTGTTGTTTTCAATCCTCGGAGGTCTCAAGGTTTCCATCAAGATCTCATAGTTTTGAAGATGTTGATGTGGTGATTCCTTCTCTAGCCCTCCGAACTGGCATTGGCGAATCATAGACAAAACTTGCGGTCGAAGTTCATAGTCATGGTCCGCCGGATCTCCTAGATTAACTCCTGGACGCCTCAATTGTTGATTGGGGTCCATCCTTTGACCTAGGGTTGTGGGATTCCTGCAAGAAGAACATCTCGGACTGGCCTCCGAAGTGGAAGTACATCGTCCGGGGCGTCAGGTACTGGAACCTGCCTCGGTCGAGGGTCAGCAACTGGGACCTGCATCGGTCGAGGATCAACTGGTGGATCTTCCCTCGGTCGAAGTAGAATCTGGTCTCGTATGACTGCCATCTCCGCTTCGATCGCTTCAGTCTTGGTGCGAGTTTCTTCCTTCTCTTGCCTTAGTTCTTCCCTGCTGAGGCGTAGCAGCTCTAACGCCTCTTTCAACTCGGCCTCAAGATCGAGGTTGTCTTGTTGGGTCCAAAGCTAGAGTTATTGGAGATATACTTCAAGGGACTGGACGGAAGCACCCAGTTCAATCTCCAACTACTCTCCGCCGGTACCTTTATGGACATGGCGATTGACGAAGCTTGGGACTTCATCGAGAAGCAAGCTTTGCATATGGAGAAGTACACCCACCAAGGAGCTGAAGGTGGAGTTAAAAGAGTTAACTTCCAAGAAACTCAGTCCAACAACAATCAACTCACGTCTTTGAAGAATGACGTGAAGCAATTGAAGGAACTCTTGGTTGCTCAAACCAAGAAGAAAGAGCAAGGGAAAAAGAACAACAACAACGGATACCGTAACAACAACAACGGTTCCCGGAACAACAATTACAACAACAACAATAGAGGATCCAATAGCAACAATTGGAGGGTGAACAACCAAAATAACGGTAACAATCATTCAAACTCCAACTCTAATGATTCCTTTAACCCTTTCCTCTCTCCCCCTTCTTCTTCTTCTATTCCATTAAAGAGCCAGGGGCAAGGATCAAGTTCGTCTCAGCCGGAAAAGAAGACGCACTTCTAGAGGCTATCTTGATCAAGCTTAGTGCTATGGAGACTTCTATGACTTCATTTTCGAAGGCCCAAAAGGCCTTTGAACAACAACTTGCAAGTAGGGCGAATGAAGCGCCAAGAGATCCAGGGAAACTTCCAGCAAGGACGGAAAGCAACCCTAAGGGCCAGATCATGGCCATAACTACGAGGAGTGGACTAAAGACTGCAGATCCAGTGCCTCGGTCGGTGCCAGTACCGACGAAGACCACCTCGGTCCAGGTGCAGTCGAAGAACACTTCGACCGAGATGCCAACCGAGGTGGAACCACAGAAAGCGGAGGAGAAAACTGAAGTTTATATTCCACCTCCTGCATACAAACCACCACTTCCATTCCCCTAGTCAAGGGCCAGAGCACATCTAGACAAGCACTTTGGTAAGTTCCTTGACTTGATGAATAAACTGCATATTAACATTCCTTTCCTTGATGCTATTCTAGGAATGCTCGCCTATGGGAAGTTCTTGAAGGAGATCCTTTCAAGAAAGAGGAAACTGGAAGACTTTGGTGAAGTTAGGATGACATCTAAATCCTCGGAGCTTATTCAAATCATGAAGGAGAAGATGCCACCTAAGTTAAGAGATCCCGGCTCATTTTGCATTCCCATTCAAGTTGGGGATGTCACTGGTGAAGCCCTTTGTGATCTAGGAGCCAGCGTGAGCATCATTCCGCTGGAGCTATGTGTGAAGATCGGACTTGAAGAGCCCAAGCCGGTCAAGATTCGACTTTATATGGCGGATCGCTCCATTACCCATCCCGTGGGCATCTTGGAAGACGTTCCAGTCAAGTTGGGTAACTTCTATCTACCTATAGATTTTGTTGTACTTGACATTCCCGCAGATTATCCTGTTCCTATTATTCTCGGGAGGCCATTTCTAGCAACTTCGGGTTGCAACGTGGATTGCAAGAACGCCAAGTTGAAATTCAACGTTGGTGGCGATGAAGTGGAGTTCGCATTGCTTGCAGCCATGAAAGGGGAGCATTCCATCCACCAACTTTCTGATAATAAGGGACCTTGATATGTTGATATTGTGAATTATCTTGTTTGCCAGGAAACACCGCCCGGATTGACGTACTCTCAAAAGAAGAGATTCTTCAAGGAAGTACGACAATATTACTGGGACGAGCCGCTGCTATTCAAGCGCGGACCGGATGGGATGCTTCGAAGATGTATTCCGGAAGATGAAGTTAATAGCGTTATACGGCATTGCCATTCACTTCCTTGTGGAGGACATGCTAGCACCGACAAAACATGCGCTAAGGTGTTGTGATCCGGTTTCTTTTGGCCTACATTATTTAAGGATGTACAAGCTTTTGTTGTCTCTTGTGATGCATGCCAAAGAACAGGAAATTTATCAAGGAGGAACGAGATGCCACTTAACAACATCCAAGAAGTGGAGATCTTTGATGTATGGGGGATTGACTTCATGGGACCTTTCCCATCCTCCGGAGGAAACCTCTACATTCTTCTTGCAGTTGATTACGTCTCTAGATGGGTTGAAGCCATTGCTTCTCCCACTAACGACGCCAAGGTTGTTGTGAAGTTCTTAAATAGAACCATCTTTCTACGGTTTGGAACTCCACGCATCATCATTAGCGATGGAGGGACGCATTTCATCAACCGGAAGTTCAAAGCACTTCTATCGAAGTATGGGGTAACCCACAAGGTATCAACCGCTTATCACCCTCAAACTAGTGGACAGGTCAAGATCTCGAATAGAGAAATCAAAGCAATTTTGGAGAAGACCGTTTCTAGAACGAGGAAGGATTGGTCCATGAAATTGGGCGATGCTCTTTGGGCGTACAGGACCGCATTTAAGACTCCCATAGGTACCACCCCTTATAATTTGGTATATGGGAAGTCTTGCCATTTGCCCGTTGAATTGGAACACAAAGCGTATTGGGCGATCAAATGGTTGAACTTCGACATTAAGGAGGCCGGCGAGAAGCGACTATTGGAACTCAACGAGCTGGAGGAGCTGCGTTTGAACGCTTATGAGAATGCCAAAATCTATAAAGAAAGGACGAAGAGATGGCATGACAAGCGTATCATCCCAAAGGAGCTTAACGAAGGAGACCTAGTTCTACTCTTCAACTCCCGCCTCTGCCTTTTTCCAGGTAAGTTAAAATCAAGATGGACCGGACCTTATATTGTGAAACATGTTTTTCCTCATGGTGCAGTTGAGATATGGGGCGAAACTAGCGGAAGCTTCAAGGTCAACGGTCATAGACTTAAGAAGTACCAACCGGAAACTCCGGTTGAGGAGGTTGCACCAATATACCTCATTTGAGACGCATCATGGTCCAGCTAGCGACCTTAAACCTAGCGCTTCTTGGGAGGCAACCCAAGGTATTGCTTTCTTTTCCCGTTTTCTAGTCTAGCTTAGATAGTTTTTGCTTTTGCTTTGCTTTGTTTTGTTTTTGGCGTTCTAGACAGATAACAGGAGACATCTAAGGACGGAGCATAACTGGAAGTACAGAAGTTCGAGAATTTGAGAAGACGAAGTTTGACTGAGGCATTTCGGTTGCTATCAGAGCACCTCGACCGAGATGATTCTTGAGCAACCGAGGCGACTAGGGTTTCTGAAGAACCACTTCGGTCCGTACCACCTCGGTCCAGTCGAGACCATCTCGACCGAGGTGACAGCAGATTCCAGAAAGGGTATAAAAGGGGGATTAATTTTCTCTCTCTTCACTTTCAACCCTCCTCGACCGCGGTGACAGATTCACCTCGCCTCCTTCGTTTCTTGCTTGTTTTCGACGATTTCTGTCTCCAAACTACGATTGAAGGATAGAGGATCGCGTTGCAAGTACAGATCTGCAGAAAATCGAACCGATTCGGCCGAAACGAGGTAAAACGAACCGAAACCCTAACTTCTCCGTTTCGCTTCGATTTGGGCTTTGGTTGCCCCTGCATTTGTTGAGGAAAGGCTTAAGTACCCCATAGGAAGCAGTTGTAGTGATTTTTGTGGGAAAAGAACTGAATTTTTTGAGGAAATTAGATCCAGTTCGCCGCCTCGGTCCAGTCGAGTTGTGCCTCGGCCGAGGTGATTCTTGAGAGTTGTCAGTGACCGAGGTGACCTGACAGTAGCTGAGTTGAAAATGAGTTCTGAGCGACGCCTCGCCCTTAGGGATAGATCCTCACCTTCCCCTTCTTCCTCTTCTTCCCGACCTTACCGCCCGATGATCCATGAGCGACACCGAGTGGATTATGAGCGTATTTCTGACCGTCCAGTGATTGCACCACGTTTCTTGGACGTGTCTGCTTTTGATTGCCTCCAGGTCGACGGAGACCTTAAGAGGATGATTTCTACAGTTGGGCTGGATCAGTTTATTGAGATCCGAGCCCCAGCCTACTTGGAGCCGACCCTAGAGTTCGTTAGCTACTTCACCTACCTTCCCACAGAGCAGTCTGTGAAGTACCGGTTGATGAACCGGAACTTCTTAGTGCCGCTCGAGTATTGGAGAGATATTTTCGGCTTTCCGAAGCCCACCGCCATTGACTTCCCTTCCCGATCTGTAGCTAGGGAGTTTTGGGGGCAGATTGCCCATATTGTTCAGCACGCAGATAGATGGCGCCCGGGAGATTCCAGGGAGAAGGTCATCTACCACTTAGCCTTTAGGTTAGCCCATCGGATCTTCAGTGAGATGCTTCTGGCGCGTACTGAGATGCCCTAGAAAATCCGACAGGGAGAGCTTTTCAGTTTGTACTGCATGGTTACTAGGGGTTTCCCGGACTTTGGCTTGATGCTAGCAGAGGATCTGCACAGGATCAAGGCCAAGGCGAAGGGAGACATCCGTGCGGAGGGCTTGTCACCCATATAGCTAGCTATCAGGACATGGACCTCAGTGCTTGTACGATGGTGGCGGCTGCCAAGCCGCTTGGATTGCAGGAGATGATCACTCGGCGGATTCTCGTTCCCCGAGGTCTGACTACTCCATATGTGGCTATGTCGTGGGAGCTGACTGCGCCACAAGGGATCAGGTGGTCTGCCCAGTTCACTGTTTATGACCCACACTATTGGCAGACCGCTTGGGCTCCACTGATGGAGGATTATAGGGAGGCAGCAGCTGCCCCAATTGAGGAGGAGGAGGAGGCTGATGACGAGGAGACAGTTGATGAGAGAGAGGGTGGAGTTCCGATGGATACAGGGACAGATACTGCAGGGACGAGCGCACCACCGATTATAGATCTGGATGAGGAGGATACTGAGCCTGCACCTGTTGCATCACCTGCTAGACCTGCTAGGCGTAGGACACGCCGTCATAGAGATTCAGAGGCTCATCGTCGGATCGATGATCTGACGGATCAGATGATAGACTCTTATGCTGCCCTTACTATGGACATGCATGAGAGATTTGCTGCCCAGCAACGACAGATTGACAGCTGGACTCATCAGATGTTAGAGGGACAGCACTATCAGCGTAGGATGATGGAGATACAGTTCCAGCAGACTATGGGTTATCCATTTGACCCATCCCAGTATCCGTACGTGCCACCACCACCACCACCGGATCGTGACTACTTAGAGCTGCAGGATTTTCTTTATTATATTTTTATGTAGTTCAGCTTATTATCCGGTGAGTACTTTTATCCTTTAGACTTATTTTGACCCACTGGGACAGTGTGTCCCAAGTATGGGGTATTTGATGTATTATTTGACTTTGATGTATGACTCTATTGACCGGATATTTATATTCATTCTGTACTTTTGCATTTATATGTGTATATGAGATTGCATGCATACTTACAGGTTATTTGATTGAGAAAAATGTCGAAACTGAAAAAAACTGGTTTTTAAAAAAAAAATTTTGAACCTCGACCGGAGCAGTTCTGGCCGAACGAGGCGTTTCATCTCGGTTGACATAAGAACGCCTCGACCGAGGTGGGTTAACTGAGAGTTTTCGAAAACGATTTTTGTGTTACTTATCTGGATATGATCTCAGTGAAGATCTTGCTTACTGACTGGTTTTAAAATCTTTATGTGTTTGAAAGGTTTTATAATATGATAAGTTGCTAAATGCTTTGTTTGAAATTATTGGCATGTTTAATACTTTGTTTTTATCCAAATTATGTTGAATTTGAAGGTTGACACCACATTATGAGTTCTCTCACTTTCTTCCTGGAAAGACCAAGGCAATTCATTCTTCTCTCTTCTTCTTCTTGATCATGCTTAGCCCCTCATATACATTCTGCCTCCCTTTACCTATCCGGGAATTTGGAAGCAAGCGGAGCGGTGAAAGCAAGTGAAGTTAAAGTTGAGAAGTTGGCTGGAAGTGAAAGTGTTAGAAAGTAATTTTAGGTTTGGGGAAGTCAATCATGAAGATGAGTAACTCGGCACCATTCACATAGCCGGGTGTTTGTGTCTTGCCAAAGTCGGATTGAGCGATATTCCTAACGGGTCATGGTATGTGCATCAAGGGTTTGATGCATCTCAAGAAATTGATGATTGCTGATTTTCTAGGCTTCGGTTATTGTGCACCTCTGTCCATGCATCCCAAAAAGTAAAGTAAAAGAAAAAGTGTGAAATAAGCAAAGCTTATTGGTGGAAGATGTTGCAAGTCAAAGTGAAAGTGAAGTTCATCCTTTTCCCGGATTCTAGCACCACATTACCTTACATACATCCCTACCCTACACGTTTCTTGACCTTTCTTTTGGGAAGCCCTTGAGACCTTGAGCATGTTTATTGACTTAGTGGTTTAAACTGGATTATGCATGATTAATTTCGATAATTATGACTTATTATGCATTCTATGATTTTATGCAAAGATGAACAACTTTTCTATATTTATAAAATGTTTTGATCATATTTTGGTTTTAAATTCCATGAAGTATTCTCTTAGAGTGATCTATGATTGTAGCACACCATAAAAATGTTTTTGAAAGACTTTTCATTGATTTTCATGACTTATAATCCATTCTATCTTGTCTTTTATATGCGGAACTTGCTTGGGGACAAGCAAGGGCTAAGTATGGGGTATTTTGATAGCATGAATTATAGTCTATATTTTGGGGTTTGTTTGGACGTTTTATCTTCAATAATCTGCATGTTTGTATGTATAATATGTGATTATATTACCATTTCATCTACCTTTGCCGGAATCGAGGTCTACACCTAGATTTTTTGTAATCGTAGGTAAAATGGCACATTTTGCATCAAAAAGGAGCAAAAGGAGTTATGGAGTCATTGGAGGTACATTGAGGAACATAAGGAACCATCTAGGAAGCATAGCCATGGATTAAAGATTCACTTTGGACCAGTTTTGAGAGATTTCATATTCACTTGTGATTCACCTCGGTTGATCACAGATTCATCTCGACCGAGGTGATCCAGAGAAGCCGACTCGACCGAGGCGAATACCTAGGACGCGGCGAGAATATTTTATTTTTGGCTGAGATCTTTTATATTTGGAAAGTGATCTTATATTTTTGGGCTTGGCTCCTGGAAAGTGATCTTATGGGAAGAGATCTTTCTAAGATATATTATCTTTGGAGGGTTATTTTCCTATAAAAAGGGTTGGATTTCCACAAATTGAAGGGGCCGCTTACACCGAAATACATCCCGCAGATCCGTTTACGCAGCAGCAGCCATACTCCAGTTGGGAGATTTAAAGAACCTTTTTGAAGGTTGAAGGAAGATTGAAGATATTAGCTTTTATAGCTTTTGGAGGGTTTTGTAAGATTGTCTTTGATTCCCTTCCTTGTTGTCTTGTCTTGTTGGATTGCTATCCAAGGAACGCTTTTGTTGTGATATTTGATTCAGTTATTGAAGTCTTTTCATTAAATTCTTCTTGTTCAATTATTCACCTTCTTCCCATATATTTGATTATTGCTTTCATGATGATGAGTGGCTAATTTCCTTGTGTGATTCTAGGGTGATTGGCTGAAGGTTGTGGGGAAAACAATGATAGAATAATCTTAGATTCCAGTAGGACCCTGAAAGTTCGAGTCTTTAACTTAACCCTAAGCATCTCGCTCAGTCGATGAACATCTCGGCCGGGGTGGAATTCGGTTGACCGAGGTGATTTATCTGATCCTAAACTGAGAGTTAAGTGTTAAAGTTTGCCAAAATCCTATTCTTATTACACCTTTCCTGGTTCAATGCAAGCTTAGGATGAGACTTACCCGGTAATTCCTTAGTTTGTGTACCAACGATCATAAGTGTAGGTAATAAAGGTTTATCCTTTATTGGGGTTCGAGTGTGCTTTAATCCTATCTTTGTGAGTTAGCCTGAGACTTACCCGGTAAAGATTGATTCTATTCCCTTAGATGGTGCGTTAGTTTGAGGTTATAGTTCTTTATCTTGATTCCTTGAGACTTACCCGGTAATAGGGATTACGGTTTAGGATTAGTGAGAAGTGAGACTTACCCGGTGATCTATTCCACTTTTGTAACACCTTCCCTATACAAAAACCTCAGCTTTGTCCGCTTATCTTTAGATCTTGAGTTGGAACCACAACTAGATACTTTAATCCCTAGAATTGCATGTTTGCTTTATTGACTTCTTATTCACCTTTGATTGCTTTAATTGCTCTTGTGGTTAGTAATTACGAGGCTTACTGTTATCGGACTTTGTTTCACTGAGTCCCTGTGATCGACCCCTGAAATTCCTTGCTTTTTACTACGATTGACCCGTACACTGCGGGTTCGCAACCTTGTTTTAAGCTTACGTCTAGGGTTATTAATTTAAAGCTTGCACACACCGTTTGGAGTGAACACCAACAATCATTGTCATTGAATCAATAATCAAATTTAAAAGAGAAAAAGGGTAAAACCTCGAAAACTCAATAATAACCAAATAGTCAATCTCAAAAACAAACAACGAGTATATGGGTTCAATGAAAGTGGAATAGGGAACAGAAATCCTCACAACAATCTATAGGAATAATGAAGAACGGGATGTCAATCCGCCTTCGAATGCAAACCCTAAGATCTTCCTAAGTACGCAATCTCGAAATGAGTCATTCTCGGGATCTTCCCTGTACGCGATGGAATCTTCCTATGCAATCTCCAAATGAAATGTAGTGTATGCAGCCGTCAATGCGAGTCCCCTGATTTCTCCTTTCTTGTGCCTTCTTATAGGGAAAAAGTAGGGTTACGAAAATCCCGATACCCGTTGCTCACGTCACAAATATGACATGTGGCAACCGTTATAAGAACCACGGTCTAGTGTAAACTTCCACGGTCGTGGTTCTGGCCGTGGAACCTTTCTGTTGCTCTCAACATGGTTTTCGACGCCCTCAATGCTAAAACCAGGGTCGTGGTTTCCTTGGTTTGGCCATGATTTGTCAAGTTCCTTTGTAAAAGCCTTTGTTTCTCTAATCATGCTCCTTCCTTAGCTTCTCCAATGCATCCTCTTGATGCGTAGCATGATCAAACACTTCTTCTCTTCTCATATACGCTCCAATCCAAGCCTTTATTCACCTAAAAACATAACAAAGCTTGTGTAGATCTCTATATCGATAAAATAGGTGAATGTGCTCATAAATGCTTCAAACTCTCATAAATGTACACAACTAAAAGGGAAAAACAATCAAAACAAGTTCTTAAAATATGGTCATATTTCATGCTATCACCTTGTTGAATACATGGTTCTCTAAAGCTTTTTGTGCTTTATCAACCGAAGTAATGTAATTCTCCAATCCTTGGATCTTTACCAAGATTACATCTAGCATAGGATCGGGTTTATCCTTCTCCAGTTTTCTTGAGCTATTTGACGTTTGCCCCTGACTTTTCAAGGGAGTAGAAGAAGAAGAACGAGGTGTTAGTGAATTTTCAGCATGTGAATAAGGATTACCCGAATTTTGTTGGCTGGATCGCCAATTGTTGTTGGCATTCCTGTTGTTTTTGTTATTCCAATTGTTGTTCCGGTAATTGTTCCTATTTCCTTGATTATTATTCTCCCTTCCTAAGTAGCCAACATCTTGCTCTTTTGTCTTTTGAAGGCTAGATTTCATTATTTCCTTCAACTCTTTGATTTCATTGTTGAGGGAGAAAATTTAAGCTTGAGCTGCTGAATTTAATTTCGCTCCCGACTCTCTGGAGTTTTGATTCCCATTATCAGCTTTCCTATGGGAATACTTCTCAATCACTTTACCTTGCTTCTCAATGAAGTCCCAAGCATCATCCTCTCTCATATCCATGAAAGATCCACACGAAAGAGATTGAAGATTGAATTGTGTTGTTGCATCTAACCCCTTGTAGTAGATCTCCAATAATTTCAGTTTTGAGATGCCATGGTGTAGGCAATCCAATAGGAGATCTTGAAACCTTTCACAAGATTTAAACAAGCTTTCGTTAGGTTTCATATAAAAAACATTTATCTTACCTCTCAATTCCGCAGTTTTAGATGGAGGAAAGAACTTGGTGAGAAACTCCGAAGTTAAAGTCTCCCATGTGCTGAGTTTGCTAGGTGGAAGTGCTTGAAACCAAGGAGATCGGCGAAGATTTCGCCGAATTCTAATTAATGTTGATTAACTTAATCGTTGATAATAATTGACATATAACTCACGAAGATTTCGCAAATGATGAGTATGAGTCCCACCGTTATGTTCCCGGCATAATATTGGACGTTTGGGAAATTTTTTACTTTTTCCCCGGGTAATTTTTTTTACCCTCTGGTGTTATTTGGAGCATTTGGGAGCTCCAATTAATAAAAATGCGGTTGAGAGAAATGATCAGGACATCGGATATATCTAAGATATGAAATAACACGGAGAGGCAAAACGGCCAAAAGAGTCGCTATTTCATTTCTTAACGGCTAAGAAAGACGGCTTAGGAGTACACGTTTTCCGAGGCAGTTGTGGAATAATTATCCCTACAATATTCCAGATATATTATTCCAATCTCGAGAAGTTTGAAGAAAGAGGTTCGACCCGCCTTTGGATCGGTTAAAGGATAATTATCGACTTAGCTAAACGATAATTATCAACTTAGCTAAAGGATAATTATCGTCTTCACTATAAATAACGGAAAATCCTTTATTAATTCATTTCCTTTCACGTTTCCTTGTAAAAGCTCTGATTTCTCTCAACCTTCAAACTCATATCTACTCTCCGTTTCTAATCCGATTTCAATACCATTTGAGTTTCTAGATTCCTCTCTTCATTCTCTTCATATCGGTACCGAGTTTTTGGATTTCCGAGTACATGGAGGGCTGGTCGAGCATATATGTCACCAGGACGGTTCCGTCGCTCAAATTCCGGTGAATTTGATGTTGTCCATTGTAGCCTGCGTCGTTGTGATTCCGAATCTTCTTTCAGATCGTCAATCGGGTTAGTAACGAATAAGTTATGAATTTATTCGTTTTCCGTACTTCGATTTGGCCTAATTGACTTTAGGTTTGTCAAATAGGACAATTAGAATTTCCATTATGGTCGTTGTATTATTTTGGTGATTATGGTTTGTTTGTTTGATGATATTTGATGACAAATGGGTTTAGAAATTGCCTGCGGGCAAAACGTTATTCTGGCGAAATTTAATTAATTAATTAAAGGTTAATTAATTAAGTTAGGATTAGAGTTGAGATTAAGGAATGTCGATTAGATACTACCTTGAGATTTGAGGAATTGTGAGTTATGCTGAGATATTGAGGTTTAGTTGGTTGTGAGGCTTAAAGATTGATTATGATCCTTATGGATCCCTTGGGTCTAGGTGTGACCTTTTTGATTGATAGGAGTATTGATATCTCTTTCTGCCTTGTTTATAGGTTGTGTTGTCCCTCCAGTGTAGAGGTGATCGTGGTTGAGTTTGTACGAGGTTTAGGTAAGTCCGTAGGAATTACTTAGCTACCATCCCTATATTGGGTGTTTGCATGAGTGGTGTGTGTTTTATATGTTTGCTATGATAGCATGAGTTGTCGTTTTTATCGACCTATGTTCTATTGACTGCCCCACTACGTGGCTATGATAACCTTTCCATTTCATCCCGCCGTGGAGTCTGGGAGGTTCTCTGATGTTGAGCCATACTGGTTTATAGGAAGAGCGCAATCCACTCCCATAGGGTACACGAATTGTGTGTCCGATACTCGTACAGCTGGACATTGCACTCAGAGGCGGGGATGTATCGGTCCTCGTGTCACATACTTTCATCTATCTATATATATACGGTTTTTGAGTAAATGGTTATTATATAAAGATAATAAATGGGCAAATGTGTGATAGCATGCTGATGTGTTTATCTTTAATGATTGTGCTTGTGCTTATGCATTACCCCATATATGTATCGTTAGCTAACGGTTTCATACCGTGTTGTAGATGTTTGCAGGATAGGTGTTGTTGGGTGATCTGGCAGGGTGACAGGCTGAGGACTCTCGTACATTAGGTGGTTGGTTTTGGTGTTGTTTATGTTTTCCCTCCTGCGTGAGGATGATGTCTTGTTTACCTTCTGTGTGAGGATGTCGTACTTCCATACTCGGCTATGTTGTTGTTTACCTTTGGTTATACAGTTTATACGGTTTTATGTATTTGTTTTTATATCTGTCAGTGACATGTTGTAAGGTCCAGTGAACTTGTTGTCAGGCTAGGGTCAAGATCCATTGTGAGATCCTAGCCCAATGTGACACTCCGAGTCCCGCGGATTCGAGGTGTTACAGAGTTGGTATCAGAGCCAGGTTGACAACAATGGCACTTGCTACCTGCAATGAGGTTTGATAGGGAAAATAAACAGCACCCACATGGGACCTGACGTTTTAAAACATTTTTGGTTTTAAGTGTGGTTTTGGGATAGAATGTACGAGAAGTCGTCACCTCTGCCATGGATATCTGCAGCATAGATATGTATATATATGTGTATTATGGATTATGTGGATGTGTTATATACATATATACCTATACATGTGGCATATATATAGCCTTATAAGATTAGGTGCGTATACTTTGCAGATGGCTCAGACTAGAGCAACATTTGTAGTGGAACGAGGTGGGAATATGCCCCCTCTTCCTCCAGTATTGATAGGTCAAGGACCAATTTCCCTGTTGTATCGCCTATAGAAGAGGACGACCATGAAGAGCTTGATTACGTTTCAATGAGTGGACTCGAGTTTAGAGAATATATACGCTAAGTATATGAAGCTGCAAGAGCGGGCAAACTTACACCGGGCTTACCAACATCTGTGGTATTAACTAAAGCTTCCAGATCAAAGAAGAAACAACGGATCGAGCTAGTGAATGAGGAAGTAGACCATTCAAGAGGTAGACAAAGTCTAGCACATGGACATTCGAGTGATCCCCGTTCTACACGGACTATTGGTGGGATGAGATCTTGTTATAACTGTGGGAAGTCTGGACATTTGCGACCAAAGTTTACGAGACCACAAGTGACTTGTTACACCTGTGGTAGACCAGGTCATAGAGTTGCCTTCTGTAGGCAAGGTAGAGTTGCATCACAGTAAGGATCTTCCCCTTCCAGTGTGGCAGGAGGTGGTCAGAGGACACCTCAGCAGCAAACACAGGGACAACAGAGAGCTTTAGATCATCCTTCTACTCAGGGATCTGTTCCCGGGTCGAATAAAGGTAGAGGTCGTGGTGGAAGTACCACTAATACCAGAGGAGCTCAGGGTAGAGCCTTTGAGCTGAGAAGTGCAGAGAAGTCACCCGTATCAGTAGCAGAGATGGGACGTCTGTGTCTCAACTGTGGCAATCCAGATCATTTGCGCCCTGAGTGTTCTTTGGCACCGATAGTATGCTTTACATGTGGTGAACTAGGCCATTTGGCCCCTTTTTGTCAACAAGGTAGTGTTTCTTCTCAACAAGACCTTCCTCTTTCCGGTATAAAAAGAGTAGAAGTTGAGGCTATAGTGATGACCTCAGTGATACTTGAGGAGCATAGGTCCGAGGTTTGAGTGATTATATACAATGGAGCTGTTGGCGTTAGCTGTTTACAGGTACCATTCTCGTTAATGGTTTACCTAGTGAATTTTTGTTTGATATGGGTGTTATGCACTCTTCGCTTTTGATGCATGTATAGATTGATTTTAGATACAATAGAGGGTAGACCTTCCTTGATAGGGATACCAGTTAGGGGTCTGAGGTACCTGCGAGATATGTGATTGTCCCCTTTATGTAGGGACTTGTGTGTTGCTTGTAGACTTCTTTGTCATGTCATAGGTGCATGAGGAGGTCATTATGTGTATGGATGGGACGGATAGATATCATGTAGTATTAGATGCCAGTTGGAAGACTGTTATAGTCTCTACTGAGATAGATTAGATAGAGGTCTTCCGAGGTTAAGACCTATGACGAGACGGGTTTTGTCATTAGTGCCATACGGGCAGCAAGGCTTATAGCACAGGCATGTGATTCCGTCTGATGTTATGCCGTGAAGGAGGAAGAGAGTCCAGCCTTAGAAGATATTCCAGTGGTTTATGAGCTTAGAGACGTGTTACTGAACCGTCTGGTTTGCTACCTCAGTGGAGTGTGGACTTTGATATTAAGTTGAAGTGTTGTATGAGATTGATTTGAAAGGACCCATATCGTATGGCGCCTCTTGAGATGTTAGAGCTGAAGAGACAACTTGAGGAATGGGTAGAGAAGGGCTTTATTCGCCCTAGTGTATTCATTGTGTCGTGTTGACAACTTATTGTGTCAGCTTCAAGAAGCGATTATGTGTTCCAGGACTTCCATGAGCTCAAGATATCACCAGTTAAGGGGGGAGAGCATGATGTGCATAGGATGACATTTTGTACCCGTTATGGACACTACGAGTTTGCAGTGATGCTATTCGGGCTGACAAATGCCCCGCTACCTCCATCGAGTTGATAAATAGTATCTTCCTCGACTTCCTTGATCAGTTTGTGGTAGTCTTCATTGATGACATTCTGGTATACTCTCGTAGCATAGAGGAGCATGTCGGTCATCTGAGGACAGTTTTACAAATTTTGAGGGATAGAGGGTTGTATGCCAAGCTCTCTAAGTGCGAGTTTTGGATGTCTGAGGATTGTTTTTCTAGGCCACATGGTATCTGCCAGTGGGATCAAGATTGATGTGGCGAAGATTGAGTATGTTGCAGCATGGACGATATTGATGAACAATAAGGAAGTACGTATCTTTCTCGGCTTAGCCGATTATTACCGACGCTTTGTGGAAGGATTTTTTGTGATCACCGTCCACTTACGAGTCTTCTGAGGAAGACTACCAGATTTGTGTAAGCTGATCAGTGTGCCCAGAGTTTGAGGAGTTGAAGAGGCGTTTGACTTCTGCTCCTGTTCTGGCACAACCAAAGGATTCCGATGAATTGGTGGTCTATAGTGATGCATACAAGCTAGGTTTGGGATGTGTTTTGATGCAGAAGGGCAGAGTGATTGCATATGTGTCTCGCTAGTTGAAGACGTATGAGGAGAACTACCCGACACACGATCTGGAGTTAGTAGCGGTAGTTCATGCTTTGAGAATCTAAAGACATTACCTGTATGGTGCTATATGACAGATCCTCACAGACCATAAGAGTCTGAAGTATAGTGTTATGTAGTGGGAATCGAATAACCGCCAGCGTAGATGGTTTAAGCTAACCTAGGATTTTGACAGAAAATTCAGACTGCTTTGGGGACAAGTCTACACTTCACGACAGCGTTTTACCCCAGACCGATGGCCAGTTAGAGAGGACCATCCAAACCCTTGAGGATATGTTGCAAGCTGGTGTGTTGGATTGGGACAAGGATGATCAGATTACCTCCCATTGGTTGAGTTCTCATACAACAACAACTGACATGCATCTATTGGGATAGCCCCTTATGAGGTATTGTATGGGTGTAGATGTCGTACACCTTTATGATGGGATGAACCTAGAAGTACCAGTGGGATAGCACCAGAGAAGATTCAAGATGCTATGGCTCGAGTAACACTGTTTAGGAAGAGGATGTTGGCGGCAGAGAGTCGCTAGAAGTCGTATGTAGACAAGAGGCACCGGCCTCTAGAGTTCAGAATAGGAGCTCATGTCTGGCTGAGAGTATCTCTGACGCGAGGCGTTAGACGTTTTGGCATAAGGGGGGTTGAGTCCCCGATATATCGGTCCTTTCTAGATACTGGATAGAGTTGGGAAGGCAGCATACATAGTAGCTTTGCCTCCGAGGTTAGAGGGTATTCACCATGTTGTTCACGTGTCTCAACTAAGGGAGTATATACCAAACCCGAGACGCACTGTGAGTCATGATGATTTTAGTGGTTGAGGCAGACCACATGTTTGCTTAATATCTTGTTGCAGTCTTAGAATGAGGTATAAGACGTTTATGTTTGAAGAACATTCTTCTGATGAGAATATAGTGACCAAGACGAGCCAACCTGAGTGACTGAGGATAGTATCCATAGGAACTAATCCAAGTTTATGCAGACAAGGCTGCACCGTAGACTTGTTGAGCAAGCCATGATTGTATATTATGGGATATATGATTATGTGATTATGTGATTATGTGATATATTGGTGATCCTAGTGAATCTTGTTATGTTAGGGCGAGTTATGTTATGGCTGGAGAAGT
Source organism: Fagopyrum homotropicum (assembly GCA_033239125.1). Lineage (NCBI taxonomy): Eukaryota > Viridiplantae > Streptophyta > Magnoliopsida > Caryophyllales > Polygonaceae > Fagopyrum > Fagopyrum homotropicum. The sequence goes on from BSWB01000006.1 coordinate 89,856,875, forward strand.
TTTACCTCCAAGCCCTCGAGCGATGATTTTACCATTGAAGAAGTTTTACCTCCATACCATCGTGTATAGGTCAGCTGGAGATGGTTCTACCTTCATCTTGTAGAATGTGATTAGGTTTAGTTGGAGATGATATTACCTCCATGTTTGGGATTTAGGTATAGAGATTTCTGGAGATGTTCTTTCTCCATACGATCATTTGTGTTTTGGAGATGTGTTTCCTCCTTGATTATGAGTTGGTAGCTGGAGATGTTTTTCCTCCATGCCCTTGTGATGTGAGCCAGTTGGAGGTGTATTTCCTCCATACTGTTATAGTGATTATAGTTCTTGGAGATGTTTTCCTCCACGGTGTGATTAAGGATATAGTTGCCAAAGATGTTTTCCCTCTGTACCTTTGGGATAGTGTTATGATATTTTACCTCCATGCCTTTGGGATAGCGTTTGGGATAGCGTTTGGGATTAGACTGCTGGAGATGTTTTACCTCCATGCCTTTGGGATAGCGTTATGATCCTGTTTTCTGGAGTTGATGATTCTTCCATGCTTATGTTTTGAGGTTATAGATTGTTATAGGTTGATACCTTTGAACGGAGATGTGATACCTCCGATAGAGACATTGTTTATACCTCGGCGTATGGGTCCGAGAGAATTTGGGAATTGTTCAAGTTTCGGGACGAAACTTTTTTTAAGGGGTGTGTGATGTAATAGCTAGGATTTCCGAATTATAATTAATGTTGATTAACTTAATCGTTCATATTAATTGACATATAACTCGCGAAGATTTCGCAAGTGATGAGTATAAGTCCCACCGTTATGTTCCTGGCGTAAATTTGGACGTTTGGGGAAATTTTTACTTTTTCCTCCGGGTAATTATTTTTACCCTCCGGTGTTATTTGGAGCATTTGGGAGCTCCAATTAACAAAAATGCAGTTGAGAGAAATGATCAGGACATCGGATATATCCTAGATATGAAATAACATGGAGAGGCAAAACGGCCAAAAGAGTCGCTATTTCGTTTCTTAACGGTTAAGAAAGACGGCTTAGGAATACACGTTTTGCGAGGCAGTTGTGTAATAATTATCCCTACAATATTCCACATATATTATTCCAATCTCGAGAAGTTTGGAGAAAGAGGTTCGACCCGCCTTTGGATCGGTTAAAGGATAATTATCGACTTCGCTAAAGGATAATTATTGTCTTCACTATAAATAGCGGAAAATCCTTTATTAATTCATTTCCTTTCACGTTTCCTCGTAAAATCTCTGATTTCTATTAACCTTCAAACTCAGATCTACTCTCCGTGGCTAATCCGATTTAAATTCAATTTGAGTTTCTGGATTCCTCTCTTCATTCTCTTCATATCGGTACTGAGTTTCTGCATTTCCGAGTATATGGAGGGCTGGTCGAGCATATATGTCACCAGGACGGTTCCGTCGCTCAGATTCCGGTGAATTTGATGTTGTACATGCGTAGCCTGTGTCATTGTGATTCCGAATCTTCTTTCAGATCATCAATTAGGTTAGTAACGAATAAGTTATGAATTTATTCCTTTTCCGTACTGCGATTTGACCTAATTGACTTTAGGCTTGTCAAATAGGACAATTAGAAATTCCATTATGGTTGTTGTATTATTTTGGTGATTATGGGTAGTTTGTTTGATGAAATCTGATGATAGATGGGTTTAGAAATTGCCTGCAGGCAAAACGTTATTCTAGCGAAATTTAATTAATTAATTAATGGTTAATTAATTAAATTAGGATTAGAATTGAGATTTAGGAATGTCGATTAGATACTACCATGAGATTAGAAGAATTGTTAGTTATGCTGACATATTGAAGTTTAGTTGGTTGTGAGGCTTATAGATTGATTATGATCCTTATCGAGCCCTTGGGTCTAGGTGTGACCTTTTTGATTGATAGGAGTATTGATATCTCTTTCTCCCTTGTTTATAAGCCGTGTTGTCCCTCCAGTGTAGAGGTTATCGTCGTTGAGTTTGTACGAGGTTGAGGTAAGTCTGTAGGACTTACTTAGCTACCATCCATATATTGGGTGTTTCCATGAGTGGTGTGTGCTTTATATGTTTGCTATGATAGCATGAGTTGTCGTTTTTATCGACCTATGTTCTATTGACTGCCCCACTGCGTGGCTGTGATAACCTTTCCCTTTCATCCCACCGTGGAGTCTGGGAGGTTCTCTCATGTCGGGCCAGACTGGTTTACAGGAAGGGCGCAATCCACTCCCATAGGCTACACGGATTGTGTGACCGATACTCGTACAGCTGGACATTGCACTCAGAGGCGGGGATGTATCGGTCCTCGTGTCACATACTTTCATCTATCTATATATATACGGTTTTTGAGTGAATGGTTATTATATAAAGATAATAAAGGGGTAAATGTGTGATAGCATGCTGATGTGTTTATCTTTCATGATTGTGCTTGTGCTTATGCATTACCCCATATATGTATGGTTAGCTAACGGTTTCATACCGTGTTGTAGATGTTTGTAGGATAGGCGTTGTTGGGTGATGTGGCAGGGTGATAAGCCGAGGACTCTCGTACATTAGGTGGTTGGTTTTGGGGTTGTTTATGTTTTCCCTCCTGCGCGAGGATGATGTCTTGTTTACCTCCTGTGTGAGGATGTCGTTCCATACTCGGCTATGTTGTTGTTTACCTTTTGTTATGCAGTTTATACGGTTTTATGTATTTGTTTTTATATTTGTCAGTGCCATGCTCTAAGGTCTAGTGAACTTGTTGTCAGGCTAGGGTTAGGATCCATTGTGAGATCCTAGCCCAATGTGACACTTCGAGTCCCGCGGATTTGGGGTGTTACATTCAAGGCTTCAAATTCTCCATAAGAATCTCATAGTTTATCAAATGTTGGTGCGGAGATTCAACTTCCGTTCCGCCAAAATGATGAGCATAGTGATGACTTGTGGGCGAAGTCCAAAGTCATGATCATCTTGCTCTCCAAGATTCACACCTAAACGGCGTGGTTGCTGAATTGGGTCCATTCGTTGCCCAAGAGTTTGTGATTCAGCCACGAAATTAGCGTCTCTTTCGTCCCTAGCATGAGCGCGAGGGTCAACATCAGCCCGATGATTAATTGGGGGTATGTCCTCTAGCTCCAGCATATCATCATCATCAGATGATTCAGCTTTAGATGCCTTAGATTTCTTTTTCTTGGTGTCATTTCTCTCCAATTGAATATCCAAAATCATCACTCTAAGCTCATCTATTTGAAACTGATTTCGCTCTTTTTCTTCCATACGAGCTTTCTCACTTAATTTGGGTTGAGCTTGAGCTTCTTCCAACTCCTCTTGGAAGTTCCTCTAATTATTTTCAGCCATATTTTTCTCCCTTAACTTTCTCCTCAAATTTTTTTCTAATTTGGGATCAAAAGGAACGAGGTCTTTGGTGGATCTAGACCTTCACATATACCTGTAAAAATTCCTGCAAAAATCACTCAAGTAGATAGATCAAAGCACAAGAGCAAAAGCTTCCAAGCCCGACAACCAAAGACCGAATTTGTCCTAGACCAAATCTCCGGCAACGGCGCCAAAAACTTGTTCTTTGCCGAAACTCTGTTCCATTGCCGGAACGAGAACTTCAAATGTACCTAAGAACACAAATATGCAAGAACACTAAAGCAGAAAGATCAATAGCAAAAGCAAGTGTTTAGTCCCCGGCAACGGCGCTAAAAACTTGTTCGCTCGAAAGTGTGCGTGCAAATAAGCTTTAAATTTATAAAATTGAAATTAAGCAATAGCGAACCCGCAGTGTACGGATCGGCGTAGTAAAGCAAGAATTCTAGAGTATCGAACTCAAGGATTTGGGGGGAACAAATTCAGTTCACAAATTGTCAGGCAATTAGCAAAAGCTTTTATAAAGATGATAAGGAAAACAACGATTCTCAAGATCTGGGTATCCAATTGTGGCGATTGATTCAAGATATTCTAAAGATATAAGGACAGAGTCGGGATTGCAAAGATATATCTAAGGTAAGGTAACGTACGGTGAAGTTCCAAAACCCTATATGTCTCACCCAAAGACTCTCTCTATAAAGGTTGTTGAGGCTGCAATATAGAAAGGATAAAAGGATAAGAGGATAAGAATTACTCTCAAACACCCATGCCCAAACCCAAGTGAATCAAAGATAGGCCAAAACGGTTAAGGTTGTGACACTCGAAACCGAAGTACAGGATGTTGAGTCTCACTACTACCAAGAAAAGGTAAGCCAAGGCTAGGTTAAAGCAAATCTTTAACTTTGGATCAAAGCAAAAGCAAAGGTCATACGACAGAGGAAATCACGGTCGAATCTTGAAGAACCACGGCCGTGGAACTCAAGAATAGGCCGTGGAAAAGGTTGACGACGAGGTTTCTCGCAACTCTCAGGGTCCAATCTGTTTTGGTTCAATCTATCATCATCAATGCCACAACTACCAACCCTTTACCTTAGAATCGCTAAAGGTTTTAGCCAACAATCATCATTGTCAAATAAATAATCAAATAAGAAAGGAATAAAAGATGGAACTTTGAAACCTTAATGAAAATCACCGAAATCAATCTCAATAAAACCAATAATCTGTCAATGTGTTCAATGTATTGGGAATAGAATAAGAATCTCTCGCAATACTCAACAAATAAAGAAGAACGGGATGTCAATCCATCTTCAATTGAAACCCTAAGATCTTTCTCCAAGTACGCAATCTTCAAATGCGTCTTTCTCCAAATCTTCCCTGTACGCAATATAATCTTCCCAAGCAATGCTTCCAAAATGTACGCCGTGCGGAATGTATGCGAAACTCCTTTTTTCTCTCTTTGCCTCTGCCTTCTTATAGGAAAAAATAGGGTTACGAAAGCCCAATGAACGCTGCTGACGTGGCAAATATGACACGTGGCGACCGTTATAGAAACCACGGTCTAATAAAAACTTCCACGTCCGTGGAACTGGTCGTGGAACCTTTCTGTTGCTCTCGACATGGTTTTCCACGCCCTCAATGCCTAAACCACGGTCGTGGTTTCTCATGTTTGGCCGTGGAAACTCCAATTCCATTGCAAAAGCCTTTGTTTCGTAAAGCTCTCTAATCATGCTCCTTCCTTAGATTCTCTAATGCATCCTCTTGATACCTAGCATGATCAAATACTCCTACTCTCTCATATATGCTCCAATCCAAGCCTTTATTCACCCAAAACCACAACAAAGCTTGTGTAGATCTCTATATCGACAAAATAGGGGAATGTGCTCATAAATGCTTCAAACTCTTATCCATGTACACAACTAAAGGGGAAAAACAACCAAAACAAGTGCCTAAAATATGCTTCAAACTCTTATTCATGCTATCAGTATCGCCGGACTAAGGCTTTGTGCAGTCCCGTATGCCGCATGATGAAGTGAAGCTTGACCATGACTAAGTCTCCGACTTGATATTGGCCGTCCCTCCGGTGTTGGTCCGCCCACTTCTTTGTCCGCTTGTTAGCCTTGACAATGCATGATTGTGTTAAGTCCAACTCTTCTTGCCAATTGGAAAACTTGTACGCCGTGGGTGTCAGTCCCTTGTCGCCCATGATGATGGTACTCGGGGTGCATGGTTTAAATCCCATGACTATCTGGAACAGAATCTTACCCGCTACTCGCTTTTTTGCAGGTTGTAAGAGAATGTAGCGACGCCGAGGAGCTTGGACCAATCCTTCTGTGAAGCGCTCACATAATACCGTAGGTATACCTCAAGCAAACAGTTGGTCCTCTTGGTATATCCGTCCATCTGGTGGTGGAAAATGGTGGTGAACTTGAGGTTGGACCCCAACATCTTGAATAACTCCGTCCAAAACTTTCCCGTGAACCGTCCATCCTTGTCACTAATGATCGATTGTGGAAAGCCCCGGTACTTGAACACGATCTTCATGAATAGCTTGGCCACCTCTTCGGTCAAGCATTCCTTTGTCGCGGGAATGATGGTGGCATACTTCGAAAATCTATCCACGACAACCATGATACTTCCATAGCCTTCTGACTTGGGAAATCCGGTGATGAAGTCCATGTTGACGCTTTGCCAAGGATGCTCCCATATTGCAAACGGATCAAGTAGTCCTTCCGGTTGTCTCTGCTCGAACATGTCTTGTTGGCACACAAGACATGTCCGGACATAGATCTCCACGTTGTCACGCATCTGTGGCCAATAATAAGTCCCTCTAAGAGGGCTAAGGTGCGATGTACTCCTGGGTGGCCCGCCCACTTGGAGTCATGGCATTCATGCACGACCTCTTTCCTTAGTCCCCCCGTAGTGAGGCCCTTATAACCGTTGCCCCTTTTTGTAGATCAGTCCACCTTTGGCCCAAAACCTCCTCGTCTTGCCTTCCTTGACGAGCTTCTTCAAGTTCTGAGTTGTCGGATCGTGGTCAAGTCTGATCGTGATCATGTCCTCCATGAACCCTTGTGGTTGACTTATGGCGGATAGCTCGGGTTTACGACTTAAGGTGTCGGCCACAACATTAGCTTTTCCCGGTTTGTACTCCAACTCATAGTAAAACTCTGTGAGGAAGTCCTTCCATTTGGCTTGGTTGGGCATCAACTTGTTTTAGGTGAGAAAGTAACTTGTCGCCACATTCTCCGTCTTGACCATAAATTTTGACCCTAAGAGGTAGTGACGTCAAGTCCTTAGGCAGTGGAGGATGTCGGTCATCTCCTTCTCTTGGACGGTGTAACGCCACTCGGTGTCTCTTAGCTTTTGACTCTCGTAAGTGAACGGATGCCCCTCTTGCATCAATACTCGTACAATGGTGAAGTTTGAGGATCGGTATGGACTTCGGACAGCTTCCCATAGTTTGGCAAGACGAGTACAAGTTCCTCGGTCATTGCCTTTTAATATGTCGAACGCCTCCTGACTCTCCTTACTCCAAGCACAAGATGACCCCTTCTTGAGCATGTTTGTAAGAGGCGTCGTAATGTGGGAGTAGCCATGGATAATATGTCAGTAATAGTTAGATTGTCCCAAGAGTGATCGAAGCTCGGTTACTTTGTTGGCGGCTCCCAATTGGCAATCGCTTTGACCTTGGCCGGGTCCACGAGAGTCCTTCCCTTGCCGACAATGTTCCCTAGGAACGGCACTTCCCTTTTGGCGAAGGCACACTTCTCCCTTTCGACGTATATCTCATGCTCCTGTAGTACTTGGAAGACTTGTCGAAGATCCTCCTTATGCTCCTTTACACTTCGGCTATCGATGACAATTTTGTTAAAGTATACAACTATGAAATGATCAAGGAAGGGATGAAGTACCTTGTTCATGAGTGTGCAAAACATAGCCGGTGTGTTCGTTAGTCCAAACGGCATGGCTAAGAACCTGTATGACCCATATCTTGTGACGCACGCGGTCTTCTCTTCTTTGCCTTCCACGATCCTTACTTGGTAGTAGCCCAATCTTAAGCCCAGCTTGGTAAACCACATTGAATCCGCAAGCCTATTGATAGCATGTATTATAGTCTATATTTTGGGGCTGTTTTAGACGTTTTTTCTTCACAAATCTGCATGTATGGATGTATATTTTTTGATTATATTGTTGTTTTGTCTACCTTAGCGGGAATCGAGGTCTACACCTAGTTTCGTTGTAATTGTAGGTAAAATGGCATGTTTTAGACCGAAATAGAGCTAAGAAAGCTAAGGAGTCATTGGAGCTACATTCTAGAGCTTAAGGAAGATCTCAAGAAGCATGGAAATGGAATAGATATTTGATTTTGGACCAGATTCGAGAGATTCACATTCAGCTGAGATACACCTCGGTCAGCTACAATATCACCTCGACCGAGGTGATCTTGAGGAGCGTCCCGACCGAGGCGAACACCCTATCGCCGGCGAGATCTTTATTTTTGGTTAAGATCTTTTATTTTTGGAAGGAAGATATCTTATATTTTTGGCTGGATTTTTGGAAGGAAGATATTATATTTGGCTGATTTATTTTGAGAGATATGGATATATTTTCTAGGAAATTATCTTTTTAAGATATCTTATCTTTGGAAGATAATTCTCCTATATATATGGGCTGAGTTTCTACAATTCAGCCATCCTGAAATCTACGGATCATATGCTTGGAGCATCCAACAATTAAAGGATTTTCTAGAAGTTTTGAAGGAAGAGTTGAAAGTTGAAGTTCAAGGAAGGAAGGAATCATAGTTGAAGTTGGCTTTTGAAGGAGTTTGTAAGACTTTCTTAGATTGCTTTTGGATTGTTGTCTTTGTTGATTTGTGATTGAGGAACGCTTGTTTGTTGATTGTTTGATTCAGTTATTGAAACCTTTTTCTTAAGGTTTTCTTGTTCGAATATTGATTCCTTTCCTATTAATTTGATTATTTTTATCATGATTGTTGGCTAAGTTTCTTATGCGATTATAGGGTGATTGGCTGAAATTTGTGGGAAAGACGATGATAGAATGATCTTAATCCCAGCAGGACCTTGAAAGCTCGAGTCTTTACCTTAACCGTAGAACACCTCGGTCAGACATTGAACATCTCGGCCGGGATGGAATGTAACTGAGCGAGGTGACCTTTCCTGAACCTTATCTGAGTTATGAATTTAAGTTTGCCAAATCCTATCCTTATTACACCATTCCTGGCTCAATGCAAGCCTAGGATGAGACTTACCCGGTGATTCGTTTGTTTGTATATCTATGATCATGAGTGTAGGTAATAAAGGTTTATCCTTTATTAGGGTTTGATTGTGCCTTCATCCAATATTTGAGAGTTAGCCTGAGACTTACCCGGTAAAGGTTGATTCTATCCCTTGGGTGGTGTGTTAGTTTGAGATTATAGTTCATTTCCTTAGTACCTTGAGACTTACCCGGTAATAGGATGCTTTGGTTTGGGATAGTGAGTAGTGAGACTTACCCGGTGATCTATTACAACCTTAGAAACACCTTCTCTTTGCAAACCTCAGCTTTGTCCGCGTTATCCTTTGAGATCTTGAGTCGGAACCACAACTAGATGCTTTAATCCCTAGAATCCGCATTTTCCTTTATCTGACTTTATATCATCTTTGATTGCTTTAATTTGTAGTCATTAGCATAATGGACTACCTGATTTCGTGCTTTGTTTCACCACAGTCCCAGTGTTCGACCCCTGAAATTCTTTCTTTTTATTACAATTGATCCGTACACTGCGGGTTCGCATAATTGTTCAAGCATACTTCTTGGGTTATAAATATTAAAGCTTGCACACACCTTTTGGAGCGAACACCTATCGAACAAGTCAGCTATGAGCGGGATCTGGTACTTATTCTTGATGGTGAGTTTGTTGAGAGCCCGGTAATCGATGAACATTCTAAGACTCTCATCATGCTTCCTATGAAATAGAACGGGCGCTCCATACGGTGCCTTCAAGGGTCGGACGTAACCAGCTTCTAGAAACTCCTTAAGTTGTCTCTGCAACTCCTCTAGCTCCGGCAGAGACATGCAGTATGGTGCTCGGGAGGACGGCCGAGCATCGAACATGAGTTCGATCTAGTGATCGACCTCTCTCTTTGCCGGCAACTTATTGGGTGAATCAGGGGGCAAGAAGTCTTTGAACTTGTCCAACACTTGGCTTACTTCTAGGGGTATTGGATCCTCCTTGGGTTCATTCTCCAACTTAAGTGCCGCTAGGAACGTGGGTTCTTCGTGTTTTAGTCCTTTGGAGAGTTGGACTTTCGAGACTATCTTGACGCTCGGCCCCTTTTCTCGATAGACCGGCACAATGCAACGTTGTTGGGGGTCCATGATACATATGCAGTTGGCAAACGGCACGAGTAGAGCATTTATACGATCGAGGAAGGTTAGGCCAATAACTAAGTCATAGTCGTCGAGCGGGATTACCTCGATCGTGGTCTTCCTAGACGATTCTCCCAGCGTCATTCCACTCTTCATGCCACACCCCCATGGTCAGGACCTCCTTCGTGTTCACCGTCTTGATCCATCCATTGTTCTTAGTGATCTCTATCCCAAGTTCTTGGATGTCCCTTTTAACATTAACACATCCAATGCTCTGGTGTCCACCAACACGCTTAGTTTTGTTCCGCCCACCAAGGTATCTACAAACATTAGTCCCTTCTTGTTGGTGAACCGCTTAGTCTTGACCAAACTAAGCATCATCAGCTTCAACCTTACTTCCTCGGGAGGGTCCTCGTGTTGCATCATGGCATTGAGCTTGCTTCTGGTTGGACAATCTCTCATTCGATGCTCACCGTTACAGTGCTACAATCTCATTGATTTCCTTTCCATGGAGTGCTTGCCTATCTCCAACTTGGTGTAGAGCTCCTTGGGCTTGAACGAGTATTTTAAGGACTCATCGTCACTCTTTCTCTACTATTGTCGGCCCCTGCCTTGGTCTCCCCCACTTTTACCATTGTCTTTGAAGGAACCGGGTCGGTCTTGGCTTTTCAACTCGATTAGTAAGTTGGCTACCGTCATTTCCTCAGTTAGAGTCTGGATGTTCTGGCGTTGTAGCTCTTGTTTAGCCTAATGGTTAAGTCCGTCCATGAAAGTGAAGAGTGCTTCTTCCTCACCCATGTTGGAGATCTGAAGCATGACCTCTGACAACTCCTTAATGTACTCACGAACGGTATCACGTTGCGTGAGTCGACGAAGTCTAGCTCGAGCTTCGCCATTGGCTTAGGTCCGGTAGAAATGCTTCTTCAGTTCCGCCTCAAACTTGCCCCAAGTAGTGATTTGGGCACCTCTGGTCCTCTCACATGTCCTACGCCTCCACCAGAGAAAAGCAACATCATTGAGGTATAGGGCTGCAATGCTTACCTTGCGTTCCTCATCCGTAATTCCTACCACACGAAAAATATTGGTCTATGCCCCATATAAAGTTCTTGATGTCCTTGACCGACCGGCTCACCTTGAACTCCTTAGGCCTTGGTGCATCCATCTTCTACACAGGAGTGGACGCCAACATGCATACCCCTAAGGCCGCATTGCATGCTACGAGCTCTTTCTTGAGCACCTCAATCTCCTTGCACATTTGCGCCACCATTGCCTTCAACAAATCGTTTCGGTTGGACAAAGTCCTTGGACTTCATTCACGGCACCTTGTAGCCCTTCCTTGAGAGCATCCATATCCTCCTTGACGTCCTCGACGACGTCCACCATCTTGCCGTCCTTAAGCTCCATCTTCTCCAAGTGAGCTTCAAAATTTCGCATCATGTCCTTCGATGGTCCCCTTGACGGGTCCCTGAGAACCTTCTTGCCCTTCTTTCCTTGGGCATTGGGGTTGACAATCCCGGACACACCTACGTCAGCTATCACTTCTCCTTGGAATGAAATTGCTCTGATACCACTTGACACGGGCTGAGTATACTCGAACTCACAACCGTGCGGCTCGTAGTCGTTGGCCTTGTCAAATGACTTAGTCAAGCCTTAACTCGAGGGATTATGATGTGGAAGCACTTGCTAGCTATGGCTAAGAAGCTTAGAACTTTTATGAACGAGAGTACTTGATTGCTTTGAGAGAATTCTTACAAGTGTGCTTTTCTTGGATGGTTTGCAAATGAGGGGTGGCCTCCCTATTTATAGCCTTGGCCATCTCCTTAGTTAGGAATTATCCGGATTTACACAATCCTAGAGGGATCTAGATACTTCTTGTTGGAAGAAGACTTTAACTATCTATACAAATCCGGAACATTCTCTACAATCCTTGACAAGCTTAGAGAATTCCCGAGAGATCTAGAATATTTTATCCTTGTCAAGACAATGTCGGGGTGGTCTCCATGCTTCTTGTGCCTTCTGGAACTCGGTTTGTGTCACTAACACATTCACCTACGGATCAACCATGCATCAACATATTGGACAAAACCCAAGGGTACAAATCGGATCTAGTTGCATTATCTTCCAGCCCATAAAAACATATTTAAATAATGTGATGTGCCCTTGGCATCCACTTCCGACACTATGGGTTACCGACGGATGATTGAGGCTACCGACGAAAGACTTGTCCCGCATATTTATTTCCATCATCTATTATCTATTTTATGTTTTTAATATTTAAATACTTAAAGGGATATTCTTGTGGATATTTCCCTTTAAGAAGAAGATTTGACTTAAAATAATTCATAGAATATTACAATCAAATCCCTTAAATTATGGCTAGCATCTCTCAGTTGAGTCCAAAGAATTTCCCTCTTTGCCCCCACCCTCCACTATATAAAGAATGGTTGACCTCATTGTAAAAGCATGTTCAATATTAATAAAGTACAATTGAGAAGCATTTCCTCATCCTTGGTTATTTTGCATCACATATTCCTCTCTTATAAGGTTCTTGTTTTGGATCTTTGATCCAAGTCTCCAACTCGAGGAGCCTTCAAGGATCGCTAGTGTAACACCCTAAATTCTGAGAACTCGGGGAGCTACTAGTTAGGACCTTACAATGGGTCTCGGCCTTAGTTTGACAACAATTTCACTAGGATCTTACAACAAGGCACAAAAGTATTTAAAACATTTCAAAACTTTAAACAATATATACATGAAGAATATGTATCAGCCTTACAAAGTAAAGGTACTAAAATGACGCATATGAAGAACAGAAGACATCCCCGTCCCCAATTAAATGAGTACGTGGATCCGCCTGACCATTCCCTCCGGATCTCTCTACAACTGTCTTAACCTGCAAGACATCTACAAGGCGGTATAATACCGTTAGCTAACATTCTACGCATAAGTATAAAGGTAAAAGCACATACACACAACATTTATAATCGACATGCAACACTCAAGTCCGTTTATTATCTTCAGTTAGTTGATAAGCCGTTACTAATGATACTTATTTTTTGACACGAGGGATTCCCAAACCTCGCCACTGTCCCCGTTTACCAACGAGGAATGGTACTAATGCATCTGACCGTCTACCTGCCTAGGCTGGTCGTAGGGAACCTCCTAGCTCTCGCAAGAACTAGGATGTGATGTCACGACCCGTTATCATACACTTGGGTCAATTACATAATATAATAAAGTCGGCCTAATCCGGTTTGTTGTTTATCATAACTAACAAGCACCACTCATACACATTACACTCATACAAGTAGCCAGCTAAGTAAGCCCATGGACTTACCAGTCTCCCAGCGCAACCGATAACCACACTCTCAAGTTCCCTCGGGAAAACACGCAACGCCTGCTCAAGACAAGGCACACGAATCAAACAACACACTAGTCAACTAGAAGTCCTTAGACTTCTAGGCTCCACTTCCTGACAAGAACAACATCACTCTAGTCAACTGGATGTCCTTAGACTTCTAATCTCAACAAACTCGCAAGAACATAAACGCATAAGATAGATCGACACTTAAAACCTAACACAACTCTTCTAAACCAAAATATACTTATACCCAACTTTGGAACATAATAACTCTAGATTAACCCAACAGATCGTTCTGAACTTTTACCACATGCTCCTATATATATCCATCAACAACATATCCGAAAATGATGTCCGACAGAGGTCAATAACCCCTCCAAATCTATTTCACAAAACTGCATCACAAGCAGTTTTTCTAACACTTGGAATATTTCAGCAACCATCTAGAAAACTATTTACAGCCTCGACTTTGAAAAATCATAACTCCTAAACCTATTGATTGAATCCTCTCAAATTTTGATATATTATACTATGAAATATTAACTATGACATATCCAAAATTCAAGTCTAACTGAGAAATATAACCCAATCAAATCTATATCACAAAACTGGATCACAAGCAGTTTTAGACAAAATTCAGCACAACCAATAAACTGCTCAAGGTCTCTACTTTGTGACTCATAACTCTTAAACTATAACTCGGATTCCTTTCAAATTTCAGTATGTTCTACTATATAATGCCAACTACAACATATCCAAAATCAGCACTAATGGAGAAATCTAACTTACCCAAATCTGGATCACAAAACTGTATCGACATGCAGTTTTCCACACTTAGGAAATTCAACGAACGCTTAACAAAACAGCACACTGTCTTAACTTTGAAAAATCATAACTACTAAAGCACTCGTTGGATTTATCCCAATTTTTTATATGTTCTACTATAAAATCTTATCTATAATATATCCAAAATTCGGCAGCAAAGGAGGAGTATAACGTAGTCAAATCTGGACCTAAAGTTAACTGCTCGTCAACTCTAAAAACTCGGAAAACGCCTCAGCTCAGCAAGCCATCTTCTAGGGCTGTTGTGAACTGTTTCAAGATCCCAACAGGATTCCAATCAGCACATATATAGAGAGGGTACGGAAATAAAGGGAAGTAAGGTCCTTAATCGACAAATCGAAACTCGACAAACTCACGAGCACTAGAAGGAAGGAGGAAGACGTGAGCTTCTGCAGCTTCCGCTAGGGATCTGGCGATGGGTAAGAAGCTTAGAACTTTTATGAACAAGAGTACTTGATTTCTTTGAGAGAATTCTTACAAGTGTGCTTTTCTTGGATGGTTTGCAAATGAGGGGTGGCCTCCCTATTTATAGCCTTGGCAACCTCCTTAGCTAGGAAGGATCCGGATTTACACAATCCTAGAGGGATCTAGATACTTCTTGTTGGAAGAAGACTTTAACTATCTATACAAATCCGGAACATTCTCTACAAGCCTTGGCAAGCTTAGAAAATTCCACAGAGATCTAGAATATTTTGTCCTTGTCAAGACAATGTCGGGGTGGTCTCCATGCTTCTTGTGCCTTCCAGAACTCGGTTTGTGTCACTAACACATTCACCTACGGACCAACCATGCATCAACATATTGGACAAAACCCAAGGGTGTAACACCCCAAATCCGCGAGACTTGGAGTGTCACATTGGGCTAGGATCTCACAATGGATTCTGACCCTAGCCTGACAAGAAGTTCATTGCATCTGACAACAAGACACAGGTAGATTAAAATCAAATACGTAAAAGCTGAGTATGATACATCAAAAGAGTTTACAAACTCATAGCCAAGTACAAAACAACAACATAAACCACAACCACAAAAGATCCCACATTCCACGCATCCTAATGTACAGAAGTCCTCGGCTTGTCACACCATCTGGCTCACTCTCCAGTATTCCTAACCTGCAGAACACTACAACACGGTATGAAACCGTTAGCTACAGTAATGAACAACATGAAGGTAATAGCACAACAACACATCAACATCTCAAACATGCAATGCCACACACATTCATTTATAATCTTTCATTACGTTATTCCATTACTAATTCAACTTCTTTTGTAACACGAGGAGCCTCAAGAACCCCGTCCCATCCAACATAACACAAGAGTTTTGCATGGGGGTGACCTTCACTCGTCCCCTCCTGTGACATCATCTTCAGGGCACCTTCTCCTAACCGGCAGGCGGAGACCGGCGGTTATTGCCCGTTATAATACACTTGGGCCAAATAAATGTAATGAATGGTCATCCTAGTCCGGTTTAGGTTATAAATGCACAATCATATGAACACACACAACCATCACAACCATACAATCCACAACTGCACGCTAAGTAAGTCCTATGGACTTACCTGATATACTCGTAACCTATACCACGTAACAGCTTCCCCTTGGGGAAGTAATCAACGCCTGCAATAGCAAAGCACACACAATCACATACTGCAAAGGTTAGGAGACTCGTCTCACTAACCACAATCAAACTATATCTCAAATCTAAACCTCAGATCCTCAACACATTCTTAAATGCCTAAGGCATATCCTCAACATAACATCTCATCATACTCGTACATATACTAATCCTTAAAGCCATAACCGATATCCATAACATCATCATGATCCTCAACTCATTCTGACACCTAGCATGCATCTAAATAGTATTCCTCAATCTCAAATTTAATCCTAATTTAATTAATTAACCTTTAATTAATTAATTAAATTTCGCCAGAATAACATTTTGCCCACACGCCATTTCTAAACCCACATGTCATCAGATTTCATCAAACAAACAACCCATAACACCTGAATAATATAATGATCATAATGGAGTTTCGAATTATCCTTTTTGAAAAGCCTAAGGTCAATTTAGGCAAAATCTCAGTACGGAAAACGAATAAATTCCTAACTTATTCGTTACTAACCCAATTGACGATCTGAAAGAAGATTCGGAATCACAACGACGCACGCAGGTACAACATCAAATTCACCGGAATCTGAGCGACGGAACCGTCCTGGTGGCACATATGCGCGACCAGGACTTCATCTACTCGGAAATGCAGACACTCGGTACCGATATGAAGAGAATGAAGAGAGGAATCCAGAAACTCAAACGGAATTGAAATCGGATTAGAAACGGAGAGTAGATCTGAGTTTGAAGTTTGAGAGAAATCAAAGCGTTTACGAGGAAACGTGAAAGGAAATGAATTAATAAGCGATTTTCCACTATTTATAGTGAAGTCGATAATTATCCTTTAGCGAAGTCGATAATTATCCTTTTATCGATCCAATGGCAGGTTGAACCCCCTTCTCCAAACTTCTCGAAATTGGAATAATAGATCTTCAATATTGTAGGAATAATTATTCCACAATTTCCTCGGAAAACATGTATTCCTAAGCCGTCTTTCTTTGCCGTTAAGAAACGAAATAGCGACTCTTTTGTCCGTTTGGCCTTTCCATGTTATTTCTTATCTAGGACATGTCCGATGTCCTGATCATTTCTCTCAACTGCATTTTTATTAATTGGGGCTCCCAAATTCTCCAAATAATACCGGAGGGTAAAAATAAATACCCGGGAAAAAGTGAAAATTTCACCATAAGCCCACAATTACGCCAGGAACATAACGGTGGGACTTATACTCAACACTTACGCAATCTTCGCGAGTGATATGTCAATTACTATCACTAATTAAGTTAATCAACATTAATTAGAATTCAGAAATCCTAGCTATTACATCACACACCCCCTAAAAAAAGTTTTGTCCCAAAACTTGAACAATTCCCAAATCCTCTCGGACCCATACGCCGAGGTATAAACACTCTCTCTATCGGAGGTATCACATCTTTGTTCAAACGTATCAACCTATAACACTCTATAACCTCAAAACACAGCATGGAGGAATCACCAACTCCAACAACAAGATCATAACGCTATCCAAAGGCATAGAGGAAAAATCATCTCTAGCCAACTACTAACCACGTCACAAGGCATGGAGGAAAGCCGTCTCCAGCCAATCGTACTCGTAACACAACTATGTGGAGGAAACCGTCTCCACTTACACTATGTCCATCAAAGATAGCATGGAGGAAAGAACCATCTCTTGCTAATCCTAACACATACACCGTAGCATGGAGGAAAGAACCATCTCCAGCTATACCTATCTCGTACTAGCAAACAAGATCTAACAAATCATCTGCACAACTCACAGCTAGCACGAAAACACAGCATATCACATAAGCACATAGCATAACATACACTCACTAAGATAGCACCAAAATCTAATCGTGGATCCTACGGGTGCATCTGTCCCGGCATAAAAATCTGGATAGTTTCCCTGGATACTATCTTCAGTCTCCCAGGTAGCCTCATTCGGTCCTCGTCTCGACCACTGTATCCTCATCATAGGAATATCCTTCGAATACAGGCGTCTCACACCTCTCTTTCTAGAACTGCAAAAGGTTGTTCTACAAAAGTGTGATCCGGCTCAACCACTAGATCATCATAACTCACAATGTGCCTCAGGTCTGATATATACTCCCTCGGCTGAGACACATGAAACATAGGGTGAACACCCTCTAACTTCGGTGGCAAAGCCAATATGTGCACTGCTCTCCCAACTCTATCCCTGATATATCGGAGACTCAGGTTCCCCTTTATGCCATAATGTCTGACGCCTCGCGTTAGAGTTACTCTCAACCTGACATGAGCTCCTACCCTGAACTCTAGAGGTCGACGCCTCCAATCTACATACGACTTCTAGTGACTCTGTGCAGCCATCATCCTTTCTCTGATTAACGTTACTCGAGCTATATCATCCTAAGTTTGTTCTAGCACTATCCCACTGGTACTGCTAGGCTCCTCCTAGCATAGAGGTGTATGACATCTATGTCTACACCACGCCTCATAGGGGTCATCCCTATAGATGCATACCAACGGTGGTGGTATAAGAACTTAACGAGTGGGAGATAAACCGATCGTCCCTGTTCCCAATCCATCCCACAAGCTCACAAAATGTCCTCTATGGTTTGGAGGGTTCTCTCAAACTGACCGTCTGTCTGAGGTAAAACTCAATCATGATATGTGGACGCGTTCCCCAAGCAATCTGAATCTGCTATCAAAATCTCAAAGTAAACCGTCTACTACAATCATAGTCGATCGTCCTCGGTACACTTATGGAGTCCCACCATCTGTCTAGTGTACTCCTTTGTTACTTCATTCACTGGTCACGTCTCTTTGTAGAGATGGAACGTGTCGCCTTCGTAAATCTGTTACTAATAATCTAGATAACACCAAAACTCTTACTGGGTCTCAATCCCATCACAAGTCCACAAAAAAGTCCTCTCACTTCCACTGCAGCACTGGTAGTGGATGAGCTTATCTCCAGGTCGGTAACACTTTAACCTGATTTACTACTTCGTGGTACCTCTTATTCGTACATGGATGTACTAAAGAAGGTGTACTATGAGTGTACTGTAATCTTCTCCACTCGACTCCACATAAGCGGTTATATTGACGCAGTTGCGGCGCCTCATACTCCTTTAGTTCCATTAAAGAACTGTGGTGCCTCGCCATGAGGCATCCTTCCATCAAGTTCCCTCAGGGTCAGGCAAGTCCCTTGTTTTTGTTGGACCTCATCCAACAAACCAGGTAAAATCCCTAAACATGAAACTAACGTCCTTATCAGTAGTTGTAGGTCCAACTCTAACCAAGCTAGATCATTTTGAAACCGAGACTGTACAACAATTCCAACAATCGCCTTCTCTCGAGGCGTCTTCTTATTCAATGCATCAGTGACTACATTCTCCTTGCCAGAATGGTACAAATCTCAAAGTTAGCGTCCTTGATCAACTTAAACCATCGATGCTGGCACTTATTCAACCTTTATTGCATAAAAATATGCTTCAACCTCCTATGCTCTGTGAAACTCTGACACGAAATGTCACACATGTATAGTCTTCAAATCTTGGAACTTGAACTACCACCACTAACTCGAAATCATTAGTCGGGCAATTCTCCTCATACGTTCTCAGCACCGTAGTCACGTGATTCCCAAAATCTTCTAATTATCACCGAATAGAAGCAGAGGTCAAATACTTCCTCTACTCTTCAGAGCTTCGACATACTACTTCATCCACACAATTATGGTGGTCTTCCTCATAAGACTCGTAATTGGATGCACAATCACATACAATCCTTCCTCAAAGCGTTGGTAGCAATCGGCTGGGCCGAGAACTACGCATTCCCTTAATGTTCATCAGTATCATGCATAAGACTTCATACTTACTCCTCGTCACATCAATCATGATCCTACTTGCGGAACAACATGACCTTGAAGGTTACTTCTGGCATCTCAATCCACATTTAGGAAGCATAGCCCACTGGCTTTTATCCCTCGGATTCTGCAAAACCGTCCTCAAATAACCGGTACGTTCCTCTCCGTTGTGAGAGTACACCAAACGTCATCAATAAGGTCTACCCCAACTGATCAAGGAAGTAGATGAAGACATTGTTCATCAACTCCTATAATGACTACTAGGACGTTCCTCAACTCATATGGCAGCACTACAACTCGTAGTGTCCATAACGGGTATGGAATGTTGTCATATGCCCACGTTGCTCTCTCACCTTTAGCTGATGATATCCTAAGCATACAGAAATCTTAAAAACACAATTTCTTCTCAAAGTTGATCCAACAAGTCGTCCACACGTAGCAATGAACGTGGTAGGGAGAACGGAGCCCGTCTCAAACCACTCTTCAAATTGCTTCTTCAATTTCTAACAGCTCAACAAGCCATATACCTCATAGGCCTTCTCCCAACCAGTCTTGTACTATACTTTAACGCAATATCAAAGTCCTCATTCCGTTGAGGCGATAGATTAGACGGTTCAGTAACACGTCTATAAGATCATATACCACTAGAATACTCTTCAACGTGGAACTATCTCTTTCCTTCATGACACAACATTAAAAAAACATCACCCTCTGGTGTTATCAACCTCGCTGCTCATACGGTACTAAAGACAACTCACCTCCTCAAAGGTCATAACCTCGGAAAACCTCTACTTAGTGGATCTCAGTAGAGACTATAATAGTCCTCCTACTGCTATCTAAACCAACATGATATCTATCCGTCCACCACACACATAAAGACCTTCTCATGCACCTAAGGCATGACAAAGAAGTCTTCAAGCCATACACAAGTCCCTGAACAAAGGGAACAACCACATATCTCGCGGGTACCTAAGACCCGTAACTCATAATCCTATAAAAGAATATTTATCTTCAACTGTATCCACATTTAACTATTAACACATGCATCGAAAGACAAGAGGTGCATAGCACTCACAATAACAAAACTCCCCTAGGTAAATCATTAACAAGAATGGTACCTGTAACAGCTAACGCCCGAAGCTCTACTGCATATCATTACTCAATCTCAGACCTATGCTCCTCAGGTATCACTGAGGTCATCGTCATAGCCTCCACTTCCACTCTTTCTGCATCGGAAGAGGAAGGTCTTGATGAGAAGAAACACTAACTTGCTGACCAAAAGGGCTAGATGGCCTAGTTCACCATAGGTGAAGCAAGCTATCGGTGCCATGGGGCACTCAGAGCGCACATGATCTGGATAACAACAGTTGAGACATATACATCTTATCCCTGCCACTAGTACGGGTGGCTCCTCTGCACTGTCTAGCTCAAAGGCTCTACCTTGAGCTCTTCTAGTATCCGTGGTACTCCTACCACGACCCTTACCTCTACTCAGCTTGGGAACGGATTCCTGAGTAGGCGAATGATCTGGGAATCTCTGTTGCCCCGCGTCTGCTGGTGAGGTGTCTTCTAACCACCTCTCGTCACACTAGTAGAAATAAAACCCTGTCATGATGCCACTCCAGTTTGCTTATAGAAGACAGTTCTATGATCCTGTCTACCACAGGTAAAGCAAGTCACTGGCGATCTTGGACACTATGGTCGTACATGTCCAGGTTTCCCACAAGTGTAACAAGTCCTCGGTTCACCTGAAGTCCGTGTGAAATAAGAACTACTCAAACGTCCACAAGTCGGGCTTGGTTTGCAACCCGAATATCCAACTTCGTCTTCTGCTGATTCAACCCGTTGTTTTCTTCTTTAATCCAGAAGCTACAGTTGATCTCACAGATGTTGGTAAATCCGGTGTAGATCTACCCGCTATCGCCGCCTCATATACTTGCTGCATATACTCTTGAAACTCGAATCTACTCATGGAGACACGATCATCCTCTTCAAACTCGTTCTTTACCATAGGCAACACAGCAGCGGATACTGGTCCCTGACTTGGCGCTACTGAAGGAAGAGGGGGGGTGTACCCCTATCTCGTCCCACTACAGATACTGCTCTAGTCTGAGTCATCTGTAGAATATACGCCCCTAAACTTATAAGGCTATATATATGCCATATGTATATATATATATATATATATATATATATATGATACTCATTATTACATGCATACATATCAGCACATAAAAGATATTTATATATATATATATATATATATATATATATCTACATTGTCGAGATCCTTATATGGGTGACGACTTTTGTACATACTATCCCAAAACATCTGTACTCGCTTAAAACCAAAACCTTTTGAAAAGTCAGACCCCATGTGGGTTGTGTTTATTTATTCACTCTACCTTTATTGCAGATAGCAAGTGCATTTGTTGTCAACCTAAGGCTCTGATACCAACTCTGTAACACCCCAAATCCGCGGGACTTTGAGAGTCACATTGGGATAGGATCTCACAATGGATCTTGACCCTAGCCTGACAACAAGTTCACTGGAACTTACAACAAGGCACAAGTAGATTAAAATCAAATACATAAAAGCCGAGTATGATACATCAAAAGAGTTTACAAACTCATAGCCGAGTACAAAACAACAACATAAACCACAACCACAAAAGATCCCACATCCCACGCATCCTAATGTACAGAAGTCCTCGGCTTGTCACACTATCTGGCTGACTATGCAGTATTCCTAACCTGCAGAACACTACAACACGGTATGAAACCGTTAGCTACAGCAATGAAAAGCATGAAGGTAATAACACAACAAAACATCAACATCTCAAACATGCAATGCCACACACATTCATTTATTATCTTTCATTACGTTATTCCATTACTAATTCAACTTATTCTGTAACACGAGGAGCCTCAAGAACCCTGTCCCATCCAACGTAACATAGGAGTTTTGCATGGGGGTGACCTTCACTCGTCCCCTCCTGTGAGATCATCTTCAGGGCACCTCCTCCTAACCAGCGGGCGGAGACCGGCGGTTACCGCCCGTTATAATACACTTGGGCCAAATAAATGTAATGAATGGTTATCCTAGTCCGGCTTAGGTTATAAATGCACAATCATATGAACACACACAACCATCACAATCATACAATCCACAACTGCACGCTAAGTAAGTCCTATGGACTTACGTGATATACTCGTAACCTGTACCACGTCACAGCTTCCCCTTGGGGAAGTAATCAACGCCTACAATAGCAAGGCACACACAATCACATACTGCAGAGGTTAGGAGACTCGTCTCACTAACCACAACCAACCTATATCTCAAATCTAAACCTCAGATCCTCAACACATTCATAAATGCCTAAGGCATATCCTCAACATAACATCTCATCATACTAGTACACATACTAATCCTTAAAGCCATAACCGATATCCATAACATCATCATGATCCTCAACTCATTCTGACACCTAGCATGCATCTAATCAGTATTCCTCAATCTCAAATTTAATCCTAATTTAATTAATTAACCTTTAATTAATTAATTAAATTTCGCCAGAATAACATTTTACCCACACGCCATTTCTAAACCCACCTGTCATCAAATTTCGTCAAACAAACAACCCATAACACCATAATAATATAATGATCATAATGGAATTTCTAATTATCCATTTTGAAAAGCCTAAGGTCAATTTAGGCCAAATCACAGTACGGAAAACGAATAAATTCATAACTTATTCGTTACTAACCCGATTGACGATCTGAAAGAAGATTCGGAATCACAACGACGCAGGCTACGCAGGTAAAACATCAAATTCACCGGAATCTGAGCGACGGAACCGTCCTTGTGGCACATATGCTCGACCAGGTCTTCATCTGCTCGGAAATGCAGACACTCGGTACCGATATGAAGAGAATGAAGAGAGGAATCCAGAAACTCAAACGGAATTGAAATCGGATTAGAAACGGAGAGTAGATCTGAGTTTGAAGTTTGAGAGAAATCAAAGCTTTTATGAGGAAACGTGAAAGTAAATGAATTAATAAACGATTTTCTGCTGTTTATAGTGAAGTCGATAATTATCCTTTAGCAAAGTCGATAATTATCCTTTTATCGATCCGATGGCGGGTTGAACCCCTTTCTCCAAACTTCTCGAAATTGGAATAATAGATCTTGAATATTGTAGGGATAATTATTCCACAATTGTCTCGGAAAACGTGTAATCCTAAGCCATCTTTCTTAGCCGTTAAGAAACGAAATAGCGACTCTTTTGTCCGTTTTGCCTTTCCATGTTATTTCATATCTAGTACATGTCCGATGTCCTGATCATTTCTCTCGACTGCATTTTTATTAATTAGGGCTCCCAAACGCTCCAAATAATACCAGTGGGTAAAAATAATTACCCGGGGGAAAAAGTGAAAATTTCACCATAAGCCACAATTACGCCAGGAACATAACGGTGGGACTTATACTCAACACTTACGCAATCTTCGCGAGTTATATGTCAATTACTATCACTGATTAAGTTAATCAACAGTAATTAGAATTCGGAAATCCTAGCTATTACAAAGGGTACAAATCGGATCTAGTTGCATTATCTTCCAGCCCATAAAAACATATTTCAATAATGTGATGTGCCCTTGGCATCCACTTCCGACACTATGGGTTACCGACGGATGATTGAGACTACCGACGAAGACTTGTCCCGCATATTTATTTTCATCATCTATTATCTATTTTATGTTTTTAATATTTATATACTTAAAGGGATATTCTTGTGGATATTTCCCTTTAAGAAGAAGATTTCACTTGAAATAATTCATAGAATATTACAATCAAATCCGTTAAATTATGGCTAGCATCTCTCAGTTGTGTCTTAAGAATTTCCCTCTTTGCCCCCACCCTCCACTATATAAAGGATGGTTGACCTCATTGTAAAAGCATGTTGAATATCAATCAAGTACAATTGAGAAGCATTTCCTCATCCTTGGTTATTTGGCATCACATATTCCTCTCTTATAAGGTTCTTGCTTTGGATCTTTGATCCAAGTCTCCAACTCGATGAGCCTTCAAGGATCGCTAGTGTTACACCCCAAATTCTGAGAATTCGGGGAGATACTGGTAAGGACCTCACAATGGGTTCCAACCTTAGTTTGACAACAATTTCACTAGGATCTTACAACAAGGCACAAAAGTATTTAAAACATTTGAAAACTTTAAACAATATATACATGAAGAATATGTATCAGCCTTACAAAGCAAAGGTACTAAAACGACGCATATGAAGAACAGAAAACATCCCCGTCCCCAACTAAATGAGTACGTGGACCCGGCTGACCATTCCCTCCGGATCTCTCTACAATTGTCTTAATCTGCAAGACATTTACAAGGCGGTATAATACCGTTAGCTAACATTCTACGCATAAGTATAAAGGTAAAAGCACATACACACAACATATACAATCAACATGCAACACTCAAGTCCGTTTATTATCTTCAGTTAGGTGATAAGCCGTTACTAATGATACTTATTTTGTGACACGAGGGATTCCCAAACCTCGCCCCTGTCCCCGTTTACCAACAAGGAATGGTACTAATGCATCTGGCCGTCTACCTACCTGGGCTGGTCGCAGGGAACCTCCTAGCTCTCACAAGAGCTAGGCAGTGATTTCACGACCCGTTATAATACACTTGGGTCAATTACGTAATATAATAAAGTCGGCCTAATCCGGTTCGTTGTTTATCATAACTAACAAGCACCACTCATACACATTACACTCATACAAGAAGCCATCTAAGTAAGTCCGTGACTTACTAGTCTCCAAGCGCAACCGATCACCACACTCTCAAGTTCCCTCGGGAAAACGCGCAACACCTGCTCAAGACAAGGAACACGAATCAAACAACACTCTGGTCAACTAGAAGTCCTTAGACATCTAGACTCCACTTCCTCACAAGTACAACATCACTCTAGTCAACTGGAAGTCCTTAGGTTTCTAAGCTCAACAACCTCGCAAGAAGATAAACGCATAAGATAGATCGAGACTTAAAACCTAACACAACTCTTGTAAACAAAAATATACTTATACCCAACTTCGGAACAAAATAACTCTAGATTAACCCAATAGATTGTTCTCAACTTTTACCACATGCTCCTATATATCCATCAACAACATATCCGAAAATCATGTCCAATAGAGGTCAATAACCCCTCCAAATCTATTTCACGAAACTGCATCATAAGCAGTTTTTCTAACACTTAAAATATTTCAGCAACCATCTAAAAAACTATTTACAGCCTCGACTTTGAAAAATCATAACTCCTAAAAATCTCGATTTAATCCTCTCAAATTTTGATATATTCTACTATGAAATCTTAACTATGACATATCCAAAATTCAAGTCTAACTGAGAAATATAACGCAATCAAATCTATATCACAAAACTGGATCACTAGCAGTTTTAGACAAAATTCAGCACAACCTATAAACTGCTCAAGGTCTCTACTTTGGGACTCATAACTCTTAAACTATAACTCGGATTCCTCTCAAATTTCGGTATGTTCTACTATATAATACCAACAATAACATATCCAAAAATCAGCACTAATGGAGAAGTCTAACTTACCCAAATCTGGATCACAAAACTGTATCGACATGCAGTTTTCCACACTTAGAAAATTCAGCAAACACTTAAAAAAACAGCACACTGTCTTAACTTTGAAAAATCATAACTACTAAACCACTGGCTGGATTTATCCCAATTTTTGATATATTCTACTATAAAATCTTATCTATAATATATCCAAAATTCAGCAGCAAAAGATGAGTATAACGTACTCAAATCTGGACCTAAAGTTGACTGCTCGTCAACTCTAAAAACTCGGAAAACGCCTCAGCTCAGCAAGCCATCTTCTAGGGCTGTTGTGAACAGTTCCAATATCCCAACGGGATTCCAATCAGCACATATATAGAGAGGGTACG
This sequence comes from Fagopyrum homotropicum, assembly GCA_033239125.1. NCBI lineage: Eukaryota > Viridiplantae > Streptophyta > Magnoliopsida > Caryophyllales > Polygonaceae > Fagopyrum > Fagopyrum homotropicum. The sequence continues at coordinate 89,883,285 of BSWB01000006.1, forward strand.
GAAATGAAGGGAAGTAAGGTCCTTACTCGACAAATCGAAACTCGACAGACTCACGTGCACCAGAAGGAAGGAGGAGGATGTGAGTGTCTACAGCTTCCGCCCTAGCGGATCTCGCTGCCGCCCCCAGCGGGTCTGCACTGCCGCCCTCGCGGATCTGGGCTGCCGCCCCCGGTGGATTTGGGCTGCCGCCCCTGCGGTCGAAGAGGCTGAACGTCCAATCTCCTTCCACTGCGTGGTTGTCTGCAAGGCTTAGACTATAGCCGTCTGTACCGGACCCAGGCTGCTTGCTTCGGCTTGCTGGGCTGAAGAAGGAGGAGAGCACCACCACCGGTTGTGTACATAAGTGGTTGCGAGGCTCGGTTGCATCCTCAGGTGTACAGATGACAAGGAGCAGCTCCGGTCCATGAAGACGGCTGCTGTTGTTAACGTGCAGAAGGCAAGCAAAAGATCCGATCTTGGGTAGGCGGTTGCTGTTGCAAATGTGTAGAAGATGTTTCCGGTTCTGTCCAAGGTTGCTACATCCAGGGAGGAGAGGAGGGAGAGCATTGTTGATTCCGTGAAGCCAGGTACAAGAGGAAGAGGAAGAGGCAGAGGAGTTTTTGCGTGGGAGAGGAGGCGAGGTAGGATTACAGAGGGTTGTTGCATTTTACGTAATGGGCCTTAGCTGAATGAGGTTGCTGATCCTCATTCAGCTACAAAATGGGCCTGCTGGCCCGCTCGTGATGGGCCTGGATGGTGAGTTAAGAAGAATAACACTCCTTTAAAAGCCTAAGCATTTATAACGGTTAAGACGTATTTTATGTGGATAGAGTTCTCACATAAAATGATAAATATTCTAGGATAGGTCAGAACTCGATGTCACCCAAAAGATAAGAAGTGGGGAAAACCCAAAACCATTCCAGGTCCGGTTTGCTTCGGAATAACTCAGAAGTAAAAATTCCGGATTTTACATCAGTTCCCCCTTAAAATAAGTTTTGTCCCGAAACTTAAAAGAAGGCGACAAAAAGACGAAGTCTATACAAAAAGAAATAAAGCGCCGGAAAAAGTCATAATCGGTCAAGTTCTGATTTGTTTCGTAAATAGTCGGAAGAAAATTTCCAGGTATTACATCAATCCCCCCTTAACAATAAGTTTCGTCCCGAAACTTAGGGTAAGACAATCCATATCGGCCTTTAAGGCACCAAACGGGTGTATTTGATCACTACATAAAAGTCTCTTCGTTTCCACATCTAAGTATCCCACACATCAAGGTTACCAAAAGCACACATCACTGACTAAGCACTCAATCATGAAATAAACAAGTAGTCAAACAATATCACACATACAAGGTCAAGCTCTAACTCGTCACTCCCGAGGTTACAACTATCGCTACATAGGTCTTTGAAATGTTGAATCTCTTACTATCCCCAATATCTTAGGTAGCCTTATCGGCTTTTCGTAAAATCACTGAATCTTAAATCTTTTCAGGTACATAAAATAACAATCGCCTGCTTCCACGTTCTAAAGTGGTTACCGGATATCTCACCGGTATCATCCGGCTCAACTGTCTGATCCTCTAATCTTATGACCTAACTTGTGTCTTGTAGGTATCTCTCCAACTGAAATTCTCAAACTCAGTTCCCAAACATAGTCTCCATGGAAATTGGAGTTACACTCTCCCATAGGGTGAGGAATGTTATTCCATCAATCACTTCTAAACAGCTTTAAAACTTCCAATGGTTTATTTACACCACTCACTTCCAGATCCTTTGATGACCTTACGGAAAATAATCTATTCAACTTTCTTCCCTACATTATGACCAATTGCTTCCGGCCTTCTGAAAAGGTTCTGACTACGCACTGAGGCCAAAGGTCTTTGACATCCACCAATACTTTACCAAGTGCCCAATGCTCTTCGTATTACGACCCACTTGGTCTTGTCTTTTAATATTACCCAGTCATCTCATTCCTCAGGTAAGGAATCGTCACCTTTACCCTTTTCTGGTCTAACACTCGAGACAACTAAAAATAAAATCTAGTGGTCAGCCTCTTTGCTCACTTGGCATTATTATATTATTTATAGATCTCTCATATATCGTTAACTCCAACCTAGGCTTCTCACACATTTTCCAAGATCTTAAGTGACATAGAATATGTCCGGAATGACGGTATTAGACACAAAGTGATCTCATATCACCTTTATTTGATCATAACTACTCGATAAATGTTAACACACCATCAACATTGCACTCTTATATCCTCCACTTTTAGCGGACTAGTAATAGCCCTCCAACTCAAAACGCAACTAGGCTCTATTCCGACATAACATTACACGTATAATCTACTTTGAGATTATGCTTCCTCTATGCACGGTTACTAGCCTGTAAGTATTCTCCCATGGACTCAATCTGATAGATACTCACCTTGAGCTCCCTAGTGCAGACCATGCACAATACTTTTATTAAAGCGATAATTCTTCTCTCAATCCATCAAGAAAATTCGGTCTAAAGTACTCCGTTAGGTATATAATTCCAAAACTACTTGTCTGGCAACATGTAACGAAGCCGTCACTCTTCACTCGGATCCATAATAGGGTACCAGTCTCCTTCTATTCCCTCTACATGCACATAAATTCTCGTACATATTTTTTAGTCACTCCGCCTAGCCTATCTCACGCCCCTTCTAACTAGAATGCATTTCCCAACTATCATTCTTTGAAACTTGACAGGTTATTTCTCTGTACCATTGAGCTTCCTACTCTGTGGGTTAGGGCTCACCACGCTTCTACTTCTCTATACTTTTATTATTCTGATGTCACTCATTAATCATAAGGACATTTCTGTAAGTCTAAAATGATTGACCCCAAAACTTATTCTTCCAATTACACCATAAGCCCTAACCGGATGAAGTACATGTACGTTCCTTACTTGCCTTCCTGAAATAAAATAACGATTAGAAAACAACCTCTTCCGTTTACTCCTTTAATTCTTCTAACACAGATCCAAACTCCTTGACTCGACCAGAGTTTGATCTTAACCAGACAAGAAACAACCTTTAATGCGATCTTCTCGATACTTTTGTTCATCCTAGAAGGTTGACGTTGCCTACTTGAGGAAATCCTCCAAAGGCATCGGTAAAGCTACTTCATAAATCCCAATTACAATTATCTCTTCTTATCTATACATAACTTGTCAATATCAAACAACATTTGCACGTCCTCAGCTAAAGTTGGCCAATCTATAGTTGACTTATCTCAATATCCCGGACTTAATCTTTGTACGACCTTCTATTCCTTCTAATTGAACTGACTCAGGAATTTCTTCCTCATCTGATTGTGCTTGTGGTGAAAATTATCTTCACAACTTTACTTACTTGCTCACTTGTTCTTCGGATTATTTGTAAGGATCACCAAGCAGCCCACCCGAGTATAATACTCAATTCAAGGTCCGATTCCATTGCCTCGTGTTGGAGACTCTTCAAGTCCGCTGTTGATTTATCATGAGGTGATAATCGCTTCGTGATATCACGACTAAAGGATATAAAATATCCTTCAGGATACTAACAAGCAAAGCATACACATGTATATAACATATAGTAATAAACATCATAAAAAGTCTATATACTAACTCCTATCGATCCAAGTTTTAGTTGAAGAACCGTTAGGTGATATAAATAATATAGATAATACTCTAGAAGGGGAAGGGGTTGAATAGAGTATGGGAGCTTTTCGCAAACCAAATCTCAAGGCCTTGAAACTCCTTTCAAGGGCCTTGATGTCAATCTGTGTTAGTCATGAAACTTTGATTTCAAGGGCTTTGAAACTCAATTTCAAGGGCCTTGACTTCTTGGTCATGTAAAACAAAGTTAGTCACGATAAAACTTATATGGTGCGGAATTGAAAAGATTGACACGAGGATATGTTTACAAATTTCGGCTCTAAATAGCCTACTCTCCGTCCCAGGGTATATCCGTAGGATCTAACTATCTATTATCAGCTTCAAAGAGTCCTAGATACAAACTAGAAGAAATCCCCTTCTTCTCTCACTTGTAGCCATTGCTACGATCTAGCTCCAACTCTTAACCAAGCTATAATAGCCTACTTACTTCGCAGAGTAACACACTCTAGTATAACACTTTTTAGATCTACCAATGGAGCTCTTGTGTTTTCTCTCTCTCTAAGGGAATGAAACTTTTACGTAATTGTGAGAAAGAAAAACAATGAATGAAGATGATTAGGTTGCTTAAGGATGCGAAGATGTTTTTCCGATGTAAGCTTGTGTCTCTTCTTCTTCGACCATCATCTTCATTTATATCTTCTATGGAAAGATCTTCTAGCCGTTGTAGAGATGACCATTTGAAGATCAACCTTCTTTTCCATAAAGATCGTAAGGTAGACGTTGCACGTCTTCGATACCTATGAACACGTTGAGTCTTTTACTCCTTGATCGTCTCGTCTTCTGTTGAGAGAGAGAAGATATTTTTTCCATTTTTGTTGTTTAGAGAATCTTTTTGAAATGATTATCTATCCTTCGGTTGAGATCTTCCTTCGGTTGACAAAGTCTTTGGTTGATAAGATCTTCTTTGTTACAGAATCTTCAACGAAGATCTTCACTTTTATTTGAATCCTTGTTCCGTGCACTTTAGATTCCAAGGCCCTTGATCTTCGTCTTTTTGAACTTGTTCTTGAGTCCAACTTCAAGGCCCTTGACATGTAGATATACAACCTGCACTGAATTCAAACCAAACATCTAGAAATATAATCATGTACATTATTAGAGATCCAACTGCTATATTTGTGTGAAGTCTTCCATCATCAACACCTGTAAAACATTTCAATCAAGGTGGAGTTTTCAATCTCCCCCTTGATGGAAGACAACACAAAGTTTCGTACCTGTATTTGTTAGTTTAGCAATGCATATAACAATCTCAAAACTAAAAATGCAAAATGCAGTATATCGGAAATGTCGGATCAATTTCTCCCCCTTTGTCTTTCAACAAGGGAGAAAAAACAGTCAAACTAGGAAGTCTTAAAAACGATTACAAACCCAAACATAAATGTATTTTCAACAAGGGAAACAGTTAACCCGTAGAGAAAAATATCAGCCAGCTTTAAAATTCCTCATAAAACTTCCTCTTTCCTTTGGATGAAGTTTTCTTATAACGCCAATCATCCATTTCAGCTGCCAAACTTCTTCTCTTTTCTTCAGCTCTTCTCTGTTTATTAACTTCATACTCAATTTTGGGCAAGAACATTGGCACTTCATGAGTTGGGTACATAATTGATTTATTCTGGACACGCCTTTTACAATTCAACAGCATATTCTCAACCTGCTCTTGAGTATGTTGAGCTACATCTTCAGGTATGGGCAAAATACTTCCCATTGTAGTTAGTGTAAGAGCATTCATCAAATACATCTCATTTACTTTAGCATTGATGGTAGCTAGTAACTCGAAATTTGAGTCCATTCTCCTTTTGGCATCAAACTTAAAATCAGATAATTCACGATTGAGACGAGCTATTTCATTTTCACAACCCTCTAGCCTGATTCTGCAGTAAGAGATTAACTTCTTCATTTGGATTTTGAGTAACTCCTTTTCCTTTCAAAGTCCATGTACCTGCAAGAGTTTTCTCAATCCCTAGACGTTCTAAGCAGTTCTCATCAATTTTGCTGTTAATGGACTGTCTTTCCTCAAAAGATGTATCAATTATGTAATAAACAAAGACCTTAGGCAGCAAATTTCCATAGGGCAAAGGAATAGATCTCTTAGAGTTAATAGAATGCATCATATGATTGAGAATCAGATTAGGCACATCTATAGCCACATCAAACATAAGTAAATGAATGAATTCCAGAGATTGATCAGTCAGCAGCTCTCTTGAGTTTGCACGGGGAACAACACATCGAACCAGTATAGTGAATATTATTTTAGCCTCTAACGTCAGAGAAGTATGAGTGAGTTGATGTGAGATTGAATTGGAAATCAGAAAATTCTCTTTAGCAATACGAACACTCTTTGACCTTGAAGGATAATTGAACACCACATCTGTAGGGATTTCTAAAATTTCACTGAGAATAGAAGAAGTGAGTGAAATTGGAGTACCTTTGACTGAAGATTCAAGAGTAATACCCCCTTTGTCCTTTTTTGTGGTGAGATTAACATAGAATAGTCTCGTGAGCCGTGGAAAAGCAAAATCTCCAGGGTTTAAAACCTTCCAGATAATCGAACTCTTCAGCTTGTCTATACAGGATATCTTGAGAGTATCGAGAAAGTTAGTATCCACCAAATCACACATACAGAGTGGTCGATTATGAAAGCCATCAAGCCAAGATCTAGAAGCTTGAAAATTTATAAACCATGATGAGGGAAGCCCAATAATCTGAGATGTATCTCGATCTTCAGAAGGTTTTTCTTCTCTCTCGATTGAAGAATTTTGAACAACTTTCTTGTTTGAAGATGGATGGGCAGATCTCTTGCTTCGGGGTGCCATGAGGAAAGTTTAAGAGAGAATTCAAAGAATTTTGAAGTAGGGTTTCTTTGTGAAAGAATAGAAAGGCTGAGAAATTAGGTCCTTTTTATCAGGGATATGACAAAATCTTTGAAAGAATCAAGCCTTTTTAAAACCAAAATCAAACTGTCTAAAGAAAAAAAAATTTAAAAGTTGAAATATCTAACAGATATTAACTCTTAAAACATCCGTCATGTCAATTTACCCTTTACAATGTTTCAAGGTCCCTTGAATTTTATTTCAAGGCCCTTGAAAACATCAATTGGGCTTGCATACGTAGGATGATTAAAACTCGTTTACTCCCCCTACGTTAATGCTTCCTTCTTCAACATACCAAGTTTCAATCTAATAAAATTAAATGTTCCTCAGGAAGAGGCTTGGTAAAGATATCTGCAAGCTGCAAGTTAGTTGAGATAAAAAAAATCGAAACATCACCTTTCTCAACATGATCACGTATGAAGTGATGCCTCACATCAATATGCTTAGTCCTTGAATGCTGCACATGATTTTTGGTTATAGAAATAGCACTAGTATTATCACATTTTATAGGAATACCTCTCAAGTCAAGGCCAAGGTCACGAAGTTGTTGAGCAATCCAAAGAATTTGAGCACAACAGGCTCCAGCAGCTATGTATTCAGCCTCAACTGTGGATAGGGCAACAAAATTTTGCTTCTTGGAGTGCCAACTAATTAGGGATGACCCTAAGAATTGACAACATCTAGAAGTACTTTTTCTATCAACCTTATAACCTGCAAAGTCTGCATCTGAATAGCCAACAAGATGAAACGAGCTTTGACATGGGTACCATAACCCTAGATCCTTAGTGCCATTGAGATACCGAAAAATTCTTTTCACAGCTATCAAGTGTGACTCGTTAGGATCAGCTTGAAATCTTGCACACATGCACACGCTAAACATAATGTCAGGACGACTAGCAGTTAGATATAACAATGAACCAATCATACCTCTATACTCCTTTTGTACTACACTTTTGCCATTCTTGTCATGATCTAATGAAAGTGTTGAACTCATAAAAGTCTTTGCAACCTTAGATTGATCCATTTTGTACTTTTTAAGCAAGTCTTTAGTATAGTTGCTTTGATTGAGAAAAATTCCTTTCTTTGCTTAAGTAACTTGAAGTCCAAGAAAGAAATTTAACTCTCCCATTAAGCTCATCTCAAATTCCCTGCACATATATCTGAAAATTCCTTGCAAAGGGAATCATTAGTAGCACCGAATAATATATCATCAACATAGATTTGTACTACTAAAATGCCGTTGCCTCTAGTTTTGATAAACAATATTTTATCAATCAAACCTCTTTTGAAATTGTTTTCAAGAAGATATTTAGACAATCTTTCATACCAAGCTCGCGGAGCTTGCTTAAGACCGTAAAGAGCTTTATCTAATTTAAAAACATAATCCGGAAATTCATCATTTTCAAAACTAGGAGGTTGAGCAACAAAGACTTCTTCTTCTAAGAAGCCGTTTAGAAAAGCACATTTTACATCCATTTGAAAAAGTTTTATGCTCATAAAGGATGCAAATGCAAGTAACATACGTATGGCTTCTAACCTAGCAACAGGAGCAAAAGTCTCCTCATAATCAATACCTTCTTCTTGGTTATAACCTTGTGCTACAAGTCGTGCTTTGTTTCGTATGACTTTTCCACTTTCATCCAATTTGTTTCGAAAGACCCACTTCGTGCCAATAACTGATTGATGCTTTGGTCTTGAAGTAAGAGCCTATACCTTGTTCCTCTCAAATTCATTTAATTCATTTTTCATGGCAATGATCCAGTTTGGTTCTTGAAGAGCTTGAATGTAGTTCTTTGGCTCGACAAGTGATATAAAAGCGGAGAAGGCACAAAGATTATTCACTTTTGATCGAGTTTGAACTCCAGCATTTGGATCTGAGATCACATTTTTTTGTGGATGATACGATGAGTGTTGAACTTTTCTTCTTTTGACAGATGATGTAGACCCAGAAGGTTAAGATGAATATGTCTGACTTGATTCAGGTACCGTTTGTGCATTACCTGTTATTCCAATCTCAAGGCCTTGAAGTTGGGTTTCAAGCCCTTGAAGTGGAGTTCTGTTTTCACAGTTTCCAGTTTCAAGGTCTTGAAGGTGTGTTTCAAGGTCTTGAGGATTTTCTTTGGTATCTCGAATCTTTTTTTGCATATTCTTGTCTTGAACTTTAAGATCTTCCTCTTCATCCGAAATGTGATCTTCTCTTTGATTCATATTTAAATCTTTTGTACAAGCTTTACATAGGCCATCAACCTTGAAGTTTAGGTTTGGCAAACCACGTACCAAATCTTTTGTAAGTAGCTTGTACATGGTGTGCATGCTTACGTGGCCAAGTCTTCTATGCCAAAGCCTTGGATCATCAGTCAAGGCCTTTAGACATTTTAGCTTAGTTCTTGAAACTTGGTTAGTACTTAAAGAATAAACAATATTACATCTAGGAGCAGTAAGTAATACTTCTCCCGTGTTTATGTCTTGAACTTCGTATTTTTCTGAATCAAACATGACTTTATTGCCTTTATCACGAATTTGAGAAATACCTAGCAGATTATATTTCAAACCATCAACTAAATAAACATCATCAATAAAGTTGGATGAATCATAGCAAATTTTACCAAATGCCAATTATTTCACACTTTCCTTTATCACCAAGAGTAATAGTTCTAGATGATTGCTTCTTTAAATCTGAGAATAAAGAACTCTTTCCACTCATGTGTCTTGAGCAACCACTATCTAAAATCCATTTGTGCTCCTTTACCTTGGTGATATCTTGCAAAACAACAATCATCAACCTTTCCGGGTCGACCAAATGGCATATTTTGGTTCATACTCAGGTTCGATCATGTTTGGTGGTCTAGTACCATTAGGAACCCAGATTTGTTTGACCTATTTCCTTAAACATAGAGTATACGTGTTTCTGATGATATAAGGATCATTTCTTCTATAAGGACATGTAGATTTAACATGACCCTTTTTACAACAATAGAAGCAAGTAGGCATGTGAATGCTTCCTTTTGCTGTAACAAAAGTGGTAGTAGGTTTTCTAGGAAAGCTTCTATGATACCCTATACCATTTTTGTTTAGTGAAAATTGTTGTTCACCCATCATTCTTTCTAGATTAGCTTTTGAACGAGTAAACTTAATGAGTAATGCCTTCTGGTCTTGATACATGAAAGTCAGATCAACTTTCTCTTTCTCTAGATTGATATAACTTTGATGTAGAGAAGAGAGGTTGTTCTTGAGAATCAGATTTTCTGATTCCAAGGCCTTGATGTTGTCATCAAGTTCTTCTTTTTCTGTGTTAAGATTTTCAATCTCAAGAGACATTTCACTCAATTGTTTATCTTGTTCATGAAGTTTTTCTTTGAAAGAATTTATCCTTATTCTATGTTCCTTATCACTTAAGATAATATCCTTGAGAAATTGTTTAAGGTCAATCTTAGGTTGAGACAAGATTGTACTTACCATACTGTCGATATAAAGATTTGAGTTATCTTCATGATCGGCCATAAGACACAAGTTTGCTTGTTCTTGTTCATCTTATGATTCATTAGTTGAATCTGAATCACTCCATGAAACAACCATAGCTTTCTTCTTTCGATCATTCTTCTTGAAGTTGGTCCTCTTCTTTTGTGGACAATCCTTCACCAAATGATCTGTTTTACCACATTCAAAACAAGTCAGTACTTTTGTTTTCTTGTTAGAGTTAGAAAACTTACCTCGGGGTTTTGATGCTCGTGAAAATTCTCGGTTTGTAGATTGTTTCTTTATCTTGAGAATTCTTGCTAACCCTTTAGAGATCATGGCGAGAGCATCTTCTTCATTATCATCCTCACTATTTTCTTCATCAGAAGGTAACTCATCTCTTCTGGATTTTAATGCCAAATTCTTGGAGTTGGATGGGAGTTCTCCATCTTCTTCGCCAAGAATCATTTCATGTGTGATGAGTTTTCCAAGTAAATCATCGAGAGGAAGAGTAATAAGATTTTGAGCTTCTTCAATAGCAGTCATCTTTGGTTCCCACTTGGCTTTAGGTAAGACTTTTTCTTCATTTCTGAAGGTCTTTCCAAGTGAGTCTAGATTGTTCACTATCCCAGTGAATCTGGTGAACATTTCTTTTACTGATTCATTTGGATTCAACTTGAATAGCTCGTATTGTCTCAGAAAGATGCTAATCTTTGTTTCCTTGACTTGACTCGTTCCTTCCTTCGTAAGTGACAACAAGTGTTCGCTCCAAACGGTGTGTGCAAGCTTTAAATTTATAACCCTAGACTTAAGCTTAAAACGAGGATGCGAACCCGCAGTGTACGGGTCAATCGTAGTAAAAGCAAGAAAATTCCAGGGGTCGATCACAGGGACTCGGTGAAACAAAGTCAATACGGTGTGCTTATGTCAATACTAACCACAAGAGCGATTAACACAATCAAAGATGAATAAGAAGTCAATAAAGCAAACATGCAATTCTAGGGATTAAAGCATCTAGTTGTGGTTCCAACTCAGGATCTATAGATAAGCGGACAAAGCTGAGATTTTTGCGTGGGGAAGGTGTTTCTAAAATGGAGTAGATCACCGGGTAAGTCTCACTACACACTAATCCTAAACCGCAACTCCTATTACCGGGTAAGTCTCAAGGAATCAAGATAAAGAACTATAACCTCAAACTAACACACCATCTAAGGGAATAGAATCAACCTTTACTGGGTAAGTCTCAGGCTAACTCACAAAGATGGGATGGAAGCACACTCAAACCCCAATAAAGGATAAACCTTTATTACCTACACTTATGATCGTTAATACACAAACTAAGGAATTACCGGGTAAGTCTCATCCTAAGCTTGCTTTGAACCAGGAAAGGTGTAATAAGAATAGGATTTGGCAAACTCTAACACTTAACTCTGAGTTATGGATCAGATAAGTCACCTCGGTCAGAAGAATTCCACCCCGGCCGAGGTGTTCATCGACTGAACGAGATGCTTAAGGTTAAGGTTAAAGACTCGAACTTTCAGGATCCTACTGGAATCTAAGATTATTCTATCATTATTTTTCCCACAACCTTCAGCCAATCACCCTAGAATCACACAAGGAAATTAGCCACTCATCATCATAATGAAAGTATTAAAATATATGGGAAGAAGGTGAATATTTGGACAAAGAAGAATTTAATGAAAAGACTTCAATAACTGAATCAAATATCACAACAAAGCGTTCCTTGGATAACAATCCAAAAAGACAAGACAACTATTGAGGGAATTGAAGACAATCTTACAAAACCCTTCAATAAAGCTATAAAAGCTATGGACTTCAATCTTCCTTCGACCTTCAAAAAGGTTCTTCAAATCTCCAAACTTGGAGTAGGCTGCTGCTGCGTAAACAACTCTCTTGCGCTGATAGCCGATTCCTGGATTTGTGGAAATCCAACCCTTTTTATAGGAAAATAACCCTCCAAAGATAATAAATCTTAGAAAGATATTCTCCCATAAATATAGGTAAAATATATGATTCTGCATATCTCCTTCCATCCAGGAACCAAGCCCAAAAATATAAGATCACTTTCCAAATTTAAAAGATCTCATCCAAGAATAAAATATTCTCGCCGCGTCCTAGGTGTTCGCCTCGGTCGAGTCGACATCTCTGGATCACCTCGGTCGAGGTGAATCTCTGGTCAACCGAGGTGAGTCACAACTGAATGTGAAATCTCTTAAAACTGGTCCAAAGTGAATCTTTAATCCATGGCTATGCTCCCTGGATGTAGCTCCAAATGACTCATGACTCCTTTTTGCTCCTTTTTGATGCAAAACGTACCATATTACCTGCAATTACAACGAAACTAGGTGTAGACCTCGATTCTCGCAAAGGTAGATGAAATGGTAGTAAAATCACATAATGTACATACAAACATGCAGATTATGAAAGATAAAACGTCCAAACAAACCCCAAAATATAGACTATAATTCATGCTATCAAAATACCCCATACTTAGCCCTTGCTTGTCCCCAAGCAAGTTCCTCATATAGAATATAAGATTAGAATGGATTATAAGTCAATAAAATCAATGAAAAAGTCTTCCAAAAACATTTTATGGTGTGCAACTATCATAGATCACTCTAAGAGAGTACTTCCTGGAATTAAAAACTCAATATGCTCAAAACTTTTTATAAATATAGGAAAGTTGTTCATCTTTGCATAAAATCATAGAATGCATAATAAATCATAATTATCAAAATTAATCATGTATAATCCAGTTTAAACCGCTAAGTCAATCAACAAGCTCAAGGTCTCAAGGGCTTCCCAAAAGAAAAGGTCAAGAAACGTGTAGGGTAGGGATGTATGTAAGGTAATGTGGTGCTAGAATCCGGGAAAAGGATGAACTTCACTTTCACTTTGACTTGCAACATCTTCCACCAATAAGCTTTGCTTATTTCACACATTTTTTTTCTTTTACTTTACTTTTTGGGATGCATGGACAGAGGTGCACAATAACCGAAGCCTAGGAAATCTGCAATCATCAATTTCTCGAGATGCATCAAACCCTTGATGCACATACCATGACCCGTTAGGAATATCACTCAATCCGACTTTGGCAAGACACAAACACCCGGCTATGTGAATGGTGCCGAGTTACTCATCTTCATGATTGACTTCCCCAAACCTATTATTGCTTTCTAACACTTGCACTTCCAGCCACTTCTTCAACTTTAACTCCACTTGCTTTCACCACTTCGCTTGCTTCCAAATTCCCGGATAGGTAAAGGGAGGCAAAATGTATATGAGGGGCTAAGCATGATCAAGAAGAAGAAGAAGAGAATGAATTGCCTTGGTCTTTCCAAGAAGAAAGTGAGAGAACTTAACCTGCGGTGTCAACCTTCAAATTCAACATAATTTGGATAAAAACAAAGTATTAAACATGCTAATAATTTCAAACAAAGCATTTAGCAACTTAAACATATTATAAAACCTTTCAAACACATAAAGAATTTAAAACCAGTCAGTAAACAAGATCTTCACTGAGGTCATATCCAGATAAGTAGCACAAAATCGTTTTCGAAAACTCTCAGTTAACACACCTCGGTCGAGGTGTTCTTGGTTCAACCGAGGTGAAATGCCTCGTTTGGCCAAGACTCTCCCCGGTCGAGGTCAAAAAATTTTTTAAAACCATTTTTTTTTTTCGGTTTCGACGTTTTTCTCAATCAAATAACATGTAGGTATGCATGTAATATCAGATAATCATATAAAGGCAATGAAGCATAAATACGAAAATATCCGATAAATAAAATACATCAAAGGTGGTCAAATAACATACATCACGTAGTCAAATAACAACAAATACCCCATACTTGAGACACACTGTCCCAGTGGGTAAAATAGAAGTCTAAAGATGAGAGTACTCACCGGATAAAAGCCGAACTGCATAAAAAATATAATAATAAAATCCTGCAGCTCCTCAGTAGTCCCGATCCAGTGGTGGTGGTGGTGGCATGTAGGGATACTGAGTCGGATCGTAAGGATGGCCCATGATACGCTCGAACTGTAGCTGAGCCATGATGTGCTGATGGTGCTGCCGCTCCTGCATCTCGCGGATATCCAGCAATAATGCAGCATATGAGTCGATAACCTGATCCGTCAGGTCATCGATCCGTCGGTGAGCAGCTCTATCCCTCACTCCACGCCTCCTGCGTCTAGCAGGTCTGACTGGAGAAGTCTCAGCTGGTGCCGGCTTTGTATCCTCCTCGTCATCCAAATCTATGGTAGGTGGCGCGCTCGTCCCAGCTGTATCTGTCCCTGTGTCCATCGGGACGCCACCTCCTCTCTCATCTACTGTATCCTCATCGTCGTCGTCCTCATCAGCCTCCTCCTCCTCCTCAGTTGCAGCAGGGGCAGCTGCTGCCTCTCTGTAATCCTCCATCAGTGGAGCCCATGCTGTCTGCCAGTAATGCGGATCAAAGACTGTGAACTGTGCAGACCAGCGGATCCCCTGTGGCGCAGTCAGCTCCCATGGCATAGCGACGTAGGGTGTAGTCAGTCCACGGGGAACTAGAATCCTCCGTGTGATCATCTCCTGTAGTCCGAGCGGCTTGGCAGCCGCCACCATAGTACACCTACTCAGATCCATATCCTGATAAGTAGCGATATGGGTCACTATCCCACCACAGCATATATCTCCCTTCCCTTTGGCCTTGATCCTGTGCAGATCCTCTGCCAGCATCAATCCAAAGTCGGGGAATCCACCTGTAACCATGCAGTATAAAGCAAAGAGCTCCCCCTATCGGACCTTCTGGGGCGTCTCAGTACGCGCCAGAAGTGTCTCGCTGAAGATCCTGTGGGCTAATCGAAAAGCTAGATGGAAGATAAGCTTCTCCCTGGAATCACCAAGGCGCCACCTATCTGCATGCTCCACAACATGAGCAATCTGACCCCAGAACTCTCTAGCTACGGCTCGGGTCGGGAAGTCTACAGCAGTGGGGGCAGGGAAGCCAAAGATGTCTCTCCAGTGGTCCAAGGGTACTAAGAAGTTCCGGTTCATCAACCGGTACTTCACAGCCCTCTCTGTGGGGAGGTAAGTGAAGGAGCTGACAAACTCAAGGGTCGGCTCTAAGTAAGCTGGGGCTCGGATCTCAGTAAACTGATCCAGCCCCACTGTGGTGATCATCCTCCTAAGCTCTCCATCAACGTGGAGACAGTCAAAAGCAGAAATGTCCAGAAATCTAGGTGCGATATATGGACGGCTGGCAATACGCTCATAATCTACCTGGTGTCTGTCGTGGATCACCGGGACAGAAGGTCTGGATGAGGAAGAAGAAGGGGAAGGAGAGGATCTATCTCTAAGGGCTAATAATCTGTCAGAACTCATCTTCAATCAACACTGTCAGGCTACCTCGGTCGACTGACAATCTCCAAGAACACCTCGGTCGAGGTGTAGGTCGACTGGACCGAGGCGAAGACAATCGCGATTCCAACTCTCAGAAATTCAGTTCTTTTCCCCCTAAAATCACTACAATTGCTTCCTAAGGGGTACTTAAATCCTTTCTCAGCAAAATCAAGGGCAACCAAAGCCCAAATCGAAGTAAACGAACGAGTTAGGGTTTCGATCGTTTTTACCTCGTTCCGGCCGATTCACTCGAATTTCTTGCAGATCTGCAGTTGCAATCGGTTCCTCTACTCTTCAATCTCAGTTTAGAAGCAGAAATCTTCGAAAACGAGCAAGATTTGAGAGGGAGCGAAGTGGATCTGTCGCCGCGGTCGAGGTAGGTAAAAGTGAAAAGTGAAAAATAAAATTTTTCCCTATTTATACTGTTCCTGGATCTGCTGTCATCTCGGTCGATATGGTCTCGACTGGACCGAGGTGGTATGGACCGAGGTGGTTCTGCATAAACCCTAGTCGCCTCGGTTGCTCAAGAATCAACTTGGTCGAGGTGGCCTCGACTGGACCGAGGTGTCTCAGTCAAACTTCGTCTTCTCGAATTCTCGAACTTCTGTCCTTCCAGTTGTGCTCCTTCCTTAGATATTCCCTGTTGTCTGTCCAGAACGCCAAAAACAAAGCAAAGCAAAGCAAAAATAAAAACTATCTAAGCTAGACTAGAAAACGGGAAAAGAAAGCAATACCTTGGGTTGCCTCCCAAGAAGCGCTTGATTTAAGGTCGCTAGCTGGACCATGATGCGTCTCAAACGAGGTAGGAGGTGCCCTCACCCCATACTTCACCTCCATCGTGGGGTGAAGTAAGTAGATCCATCAACCGCTCCAACAAGTGTAAGTGCTCATCGGGGAATGAATCGTCTATGGGTGGGTTATCCGTCTCGCGGGAGGATTCCGGTAGCTGGCTGAGGTGATCCGCAACGGAGTTCTCGGATCCTTTCTTATCGCGGATCTCTAGGTCAAACTCTTGGAGCAAGAGAATCCATCGAATAAGGCGCGGCTTGGCATCTTTCTTAGCCAACAAGTAACGAATGGCTGCGTGGTCGGTGTAGACAATGACTTTCGGTCCTACTAGATAGGAACGAAACTTCTCGAAAGCATATACAACCGCCAATAACTCCTTCTCGGTGGTAGCGTAGTTGCGTTGTGCTTCATCTAGCGTTTTGCTAGCATAATAAATGGCGGTGGTCCGTCCATCTTTCTTCTGTCCAAGCACCGCTCCTACGGCTACATCACTAGCGTCACACATGACCTCAAAGGGCAAGGTCCAATCGGGAGGCTGGATAATGGGGGCGGAGATCAACACTTCCTTAATCCTGTAAAAAGCATCAAGACACTCCTGCGAAAACTCAAAAACAACATCTTTATTCAAGAGGTTAGTTAGAGGTTTAGAAATCTTAGAGAAGTCCTTGATGAATCTCTTGTAAAAACCTGCATGCCCGAGAAAACTCCTCACACCTTTAACAGAACAAGGAGGAGGGAGTTTCTCAATAGTCTCGATCTTAGCTCGATCGACCTCAATACCTCGATTAGAAACGAGGTGTCCTAGCATAATGCCTTCATTAACCATAAAATGACACTTCTCCCAATTTAAAACAAGGTTAGTGTCTTCACATATTTTAAGCAGTAGAGAAAGGTTAGATAGGCAATCATCAAAAGAGGAACCATATACAGAAAAGTCATCCATGAATACCTCCATGATCTCCTCTATGTACTCGGAGAAGATAGCCATCATGCATCGCTGGAAGGTAGCGGGTGCATTGCACAATCCAAATGGCATCCTCCGATAGGCAAACGTCCCCCAAGGACAAGTGAAAGTGGTCTTCTCCTGATCATCCGGATGGATAGGAATCTGGAAGAACCCACTATAGCCGTCCAAGTAGCAAAAGTGTGAATGCTGGGCCAGCCGTTCGAGCATTTGATCGATGAAGGGAAGCGGAAAATGATCCTTCCGAGTCGCCGTGTTCAGCTTCCTATAATCGATGCAAACTCTCCAGCCCGTAACGGTCCTTGTTGGGATCAACTCGTTGTTCTTATTCATCACAACAGTCATCCCTCCTTTCTTCGGAACGACATGCACCGGGCTAACCCACTTGCTGTCCGAGATAGGATAAATAATACCTGCATCCAACAACTTAAGAACTTCCTTCTTCACAACCTCTTTCATGATCGGATTTAACCGTCTTTGAGGTTCCCGTGAAGTCTTATGATTATCTTCCATTAGAATTCTATGCATGCAGAAAAAAGGTTTAATGCCAATAAGATCATCCGTGGTGTAACCTATAGCCCTTCGATGCTTTCTCAGGACATGCATTAACTTAGACAATTCAGATTCGGAAAGGGAAGCACTAACAATAACGGCATAAGTAGAATCCGGTCCAAGAAAGATATACCTCAAGTGATTGGGGAGCTGTTTAAGCTCCACGACTGGGGGTGCTTTCTGGGGGAAATCCATGCTTCCTCTTTCCAGTGGAGTGGTATCAGAAACTGGACTCGATGAAGTCTCAGTTTGAATCATCTCGCCTTCGACCTCGGTCGAGGCGCATAAGCGTTGATCGAGATGTTCTTCGGTCGCCTCGCTCAGTCCAGAAAGTGCCTCGGTCGAGGTACTGCTACTGGGTCCGAGACTGGAGATCTTCATCTCCTCGATTAGCTTCTCAGTTTTAGCTCCTGGATCCTCTTCCAATGCTTTCTAGCTCCGTATATCTGCATCACAAGAAGCATCTATACCTTCCTCCATTAAACTGAAGCTAATAACTCTTTCGAGTAGATTGTTAATAAGGATAGAGCTCACCAATTCTCTTGATTCTTCTTCATCGTAGATGTTGAAGATATCATCAGTTAGTTGCTCCCCTTTCATGGCTGCAAGTAGCGCGAACTCCACCTCATCGCCACCAACGTTGAATTTCAACTTGGCGTTCTTGCAATCCACGTTGCAACCCGAAGTTGCTAGAAATGGCCTCCCGAGAATAATAGGAACAGGATAATTTGCGGGAATGTCAAGTACGACAAAATCTATGGGTAGATAGAAGTTACCTAACTTGACCGGAACGTCTTCCAAGATGCCCACGGGATGGGTAATGGAGCGATCCGCCATGTAAAGTCGAATCTTGACCGGCTTGGGCTCTCCAAGACCGATCTTCGTGCATAGCTCCAACGGGATGATGCTCACGCTGGCTCCTAGATCACAAAGGGCTTCACAAGTTACATCCCTAACTTGAATGGGAATGCAAAATGAGCCGGGATCTCTCAACTTAGGTGGCATCTTTTCCTTCATGATCTTGATAAGCTCCGAAGATTTAGATGTCATCCTAACTTCACCAATATCCTCCAGCTTCCTCTTCCTTGATAAGATTTCTTTTAAGAACTTCCCATAGGCGGGCATACCTAAAATAGCATCAAGGAAAGGAATATTAATATGTAGCTTATTCATCAAGTCAAGAAACTTACCAAAGTGCTTGTCAAGATGTGCTCTGGCTCTGGACTGAGGGAATGGAAGTGGTGGCTTATATACAGGAGGTGGAACATAAGTTTCTGTCGTTCCTCCTGCTTTCTGTTGCTGCGCCTCGGTTGGCATCTCGGTCGAGGTGTTCTTCGACTGGATCTGGACCGAGGTGGTCTGCGTCGAGCGAGGTACTGGATTTGCAGTTTTAAGTCCACTCCTCGTCGTTATGGCCATGCACTGGCCCTTAGGGTTAGTTTCCGTCTTTGCTAGAAGCTTCCCTGGATCTCTTGGCGCTTCATTCGCCCTATTAGCAAGTTGTTGTTCGAAGGATTTTTGGGCCCTCGAAAATAAAGTCATAGAATTCTCCATAGCGCTAAGCTTGATCAAGATTGCCTCCAGAACTGCGTCTTTCTTTTCTGGCTGAGACAAACTTGATCCTTGCCCTTGGCTTTTCAATGGAGTAGAAGAAGAAGAAGAAGGGGGAGAGAGGAAAGGGTTAGAGGAATCATTAGAATTGGAGTTTGAATGATTGTTACCGTGATTTTGGTTATTCGCCCTCCAGTTGTTGCTATTGGATCCTCTATTGTTGTTGTTGTAGTTGTTGTTTCAGGGACCGTTGTTGTTGTTACGGTACCCGTTATTGTTGTTGATCCTTTGCCCTTGCTCTTCCTTCTTAGTTTGAGCCATCAAGAGCTCCTTTAATTGCTTCACATCATTCTTCAACGACGTGAGTTGATTGTTGTTGGATTGAGTCTCCTGAAAGTTGACTCTTTTAACTCCACCTTCAGCTCCTTGGTGGGTGTACTTCTCCATGTGCAAGGCTTGCTTCTCAATGAAGTCCCAAGCCTCATCAATTGCCATGTCCATGAAGGTACCGGCGGAGAGTAGTTGGAGGTTGAACTGGGTGCTTCCGTCCAGCCCTTTGAAGTATATCTCCAACAACTCGATCTTTGGAATCCCATGATGTGGGCAATCCAAAAGGATATCCTTGAACCGCTCCCAAGATTTTGACAAGCTCTCCTTGTCCTTCATGATGAAAGCATTGATCTTCCCTCTCATTTCAGCGGTCTTTGAGGGGGGAAAGAATTTGGTTAAGAATTCCGTAGTCATCTCCTCCCATGTGCTAATTTTTCCTGGAGGAAGAGATTGATACCAAGTAAGAGCTCTATCTTTTAAAGAAAAGTAAAAAGGTCTTAGCTTGTAGTTGTTATTCTCAATTCTGGGAGGTCGCAAGGTTTCCATCAAGATCTCGTAGTTTTGAAGATGTTGATGCGGCGACTCCTTCTCTAGCCCTTCGAATTGGCATTGGCGAATCATGGCTAGAACTTGCGGTCGAAGTTCATAGTCATGATCTGCTGGATCTCCTAGGTTCACTCCTGGACGCCTCAGTTGTTGATTAGGGTCCATCCTTTGACCTAGGGTTTGTGGAATTCCTGCAAGAAGAACATCTCGGACTGGCATTCGAGGTGGAAGTACATCGGCCGGGGCGTCAGGTACTGGAATCTGCCTCGGTCGAAGATCAGCTACTGGATCCTGCATCGGTCGAGGATCAACAGGAGGATCTTCCCTCGGTCGAAGTAGAATCTGGTCTCGTATGACTGCAATCTCAGCTTCGATTGCTGCAGTCTTGGTGCGATTCTCTTCTTTCTCTTGCCTGAGTTCTTCCTTGCTGAGGCGTAGCAGCTCTAGCGCCTCTTTCAATTGGGCCGCAAGATCGCGATCGTCTTGTTGGGCCATCTTTGCTTCTCTTAAGCGTCGCTTGTAAGTCTTTTCTGGTTCGGGATCGTAAGGAACGATTTCCTTCCCAGCGCGGGTTCTTTGCATATACCTAAGAAAGAACCAGCAAAAGTCGTCACTCAAGTAAAGTGGTTAGATGAAACGGGGCAAGCGCCCCAAGAGCAAACCGTACCGGCTCGGTCTAGACCAAGTCCCCGGCAACAGCGCCAAAAACTTGTTCGCTCCAAACGGTGTGTGCAAGCTTTAAATTTATAACCCTAGACTTAAGCTTAAAACGAGGATGCGAACCCGCAGTGTACGGGTCAATCGTAGTAAAAGCAAGAAAATTCCAGGGGTCGATCACAGGGACTCGGTGAAACAAAGTCAATACGGTGTGCTTATGTCAATACTAACCACAAGAGCGATTAACACAATCAAATATGAATAAGAAGTCAATAAAGCAAACATGCAATTCTAGGGATTAAAGTATCTAGTTGTGGTTCCAACTCAGGATCTATAGATAAGCGGACAAAGCTGAGATTTTTGCGTGGGGAAGGTGTTTCTAAAATGGAGTAGATCACCGGGTAAGTCTCACTACACACTAATCCTAAACCGCAACTCCTATTACCGGGTAAGTCTCAAGGAATCAAGATAAAGAACTATAACCTCAAACTAACACACCATCTAAGGGAATAGAATCAACCTTTACCGGGTAAGTCTCAGGGTAACTCACAAAGATGGGATGGAAGCACACTCAAACCCCAATAAAGGATAAACCTTTATTACCTACACTTATGATCGTTAATACACAAACTAAGGAATTACCGGGTAAGTCTCATCCTAAGCTTGCTTTGAACCAGGAAAGGTGTAATAAGAATAGGATTTGGCAAACTCTAACACTTAACTCTCAGTTATGGATCAGATAAGTCACCTCGGTCAGAAGAATTCCACCCCGGCCGAGGTGTTCATCGACTGAACGAGATGCTTAGGGTTAAGGTTAAAGACTCGAACTTTCAGGATCCTACTAGAATCTAAGATTATTCTATCATTGTTTTTCCCACAACCTTCAGCCAATCACCCTAGAATCACACAAGGAAATTAGCCACTCATCATCATAATGAAAGTATTAAAATATATGGGAAGAAGGTGAATATTTGGACAAAGAAGAATTTAATGAAAAGACTTCAATAACTGAATCAAATATCACAACAAAGCGTTCCTTGGATAACAATCCAAAAAGACAAGACAACTATTGAGGGAATTGAAGACAATCTTACAAAACCCTTCAATAAAGCTATAAAAGCTATGGACTTCAATCTTCCTTCGACCTTCAAAAAGGTTCTTCAAATCTCCAAACTTGGAGTAGGCTGCTGCTGCGTAAACAACTCTCTTGCGCTGATAGCCGATTCCTGGATTTGTGGAAATCCAACCCTTTTTATAGGAAAATAACCCTCCAAAGATAATAAATCTTAGAAAGATATTCTCTCATAAATATAGGTAAAATATATGATTCTGCATATCTCCTTCCATCCAGGAACCAAGCCCAAAAATATAAGATCACTTTCCAAATTTAAAAGATCTCATCCAAGAATAAAATATTCTCGCCGCGTCCTAGGTGTTCGCCTCGGTCGAGTCGACATCTCTGGATCACCTCGGTCGAGGTGAATCTCTGGTCAACCGAGGTGAGTCACAACTGAATGTGAAATCTCTTAAAACTGGTCCAAAGTGAATCTTTAATCCATGGCTATGCTCCCTGGATGTAGCTCCAAATGACTCATGACTCCTTTTTGCTCCTTTTTGATGCAAAACGTACCATATTACCTGCAATTACAACGAAACTAGGTGTAGACCTCGATTCTCGCAAAGGTAGATGAAATGGTAGTAAAATCACATAATGTACATACAAACATGCAGATTATGAAAGATAAAACGTCCAAACAAACCCCAAAATATAGACTATAATTCATGCTATCAACAAGCTTGTCCCATATTTCTTTTGCACTTTTGTATGATGAGATGCGGTTGAATTCATTAGCATCTAATCCACAGTAAAGTAGATTCATTGCTTTGTAATTCTTTGACACGTTGTCCACGTCAGCCTTAGTGAAGTCTGATTCCTTCTTCGGGACTTGGACGCCTTCAACCCTTGTCGTTGGAACTTTTGGTCCATCTTGAATAATGCTCCAAAGCTCCATATCCTGGTCAATCAGGAACATACGCATTAGTGATCTCCAATGAGCGAAGTTGTTGCCACAGAAGAGTGGTGGTCGAGCTGAGGATCTTCCTTGAGCAAATCCACCATCACCTACAGGAGTCATAATTAGTCTCACTGATGGTTAAATCAATAAACGTGAGTCTAGCTCTGATACCAATTGAAGAACCGTTAGGTGATATAAATAATATAGATAATACTCTAGAAGGGGGGGGGGGGGGTTATATAGAGTATGGGAACTTTTTGCAAACCAAATCTCAAGCCCTTTCAAGGGCCTTGATGTCAATCTGTGTTACTTGAAACTCAATTTCAAGGGCCTTGACTATTTGCTCCTGCAAAACAAAGTTAGTCACGATAAAACTTATATGGTGCGGAATTGAAAAGATTGACACGAGGATATGTTTACGAAGTTCGGGTCTAAATAGCCTACTCTCCGTCTATGGGTATATCCGTAGGATGTAACTATCTATTATCATCTTCAAAGAGTCCTAGATACAAACTAGAAGAAATCCCCTTCTTCTCTCACTTGTAGCCAATGCTACGATCTAGCTCCAACTCTTAACCTAGATATAATAGCCTAGTTACTTCGCAGAGTAACACACTCTATTATAACACTTTTTAGATCTACCAATGGAGCTCTTGTGTTTTTCTGTCTCTAAGGGAATAAAACTTTTACGTAATTGTGAGAAAGAAAAACAACGAATGAAGATGATTAGGTTTCTTAAGGATGTGAAGATGTTTTTCCGATGTAGGCTTGTGTCTCTTCTTCTTCGACCATCATCTTCATTTATATCTTCTATGGAAAGATCTTCTAGCCGTTGTAGAGATGACCGTTTGAAGATCAACCTTGTTTTCCATGAAGATCGTAAGGTAGACGTTGCACGTCTTCGATCCCTATGAACACGTTGTATCTTTTACTCCTTGATCTTCTCGTCTTCTGTTAAGAGAGATAAGATATTTTTGCCGTTTTTGTTTTTTAGAGAATCTTTTCGAAATGATTCTCTATCCTTCGGTTGAGATCTTCCTTCGGTTGACAAAGTCTTTGGTTGATAAGATCTTCTTTGTTACAGAATCTTCAACGAAGATCGTCACTTTTATTTGAATCCTTGTTCCGTGCACTTTAGAATCCAAGGACCTTGATCTTCGTCTTTTTGAACTTGTTCTTGAATCCTACTTCAAGGCCCTTGACATGTAGATATACAACCTGCACTGAATTCAAACCAAACATCTAGAAATATAGTCAAGTAGATTGTTAGAGATCCAACTGCTATATTTGTGTGATGTCTTCCATCATCAACACTTGTAAAACATTTCAATCAAGGTGGAGTTTTCAGTAGAGATGCACGGAGAGCGATGGTGGTCCGACGTACTACTAACCCAACAACCCGGCAATGCGTGTGTGTAAAAACAGAAATCCGTTTTGAAAATTTTAGACCCCTTTCGGGTTCTAGTTATTTTATACATTCGGTCTTTCGGAAGATTTCAAGTGCCATTGTTGCCAACCTAGAGCTTTGATAGCATATAGAAACACCCCAAATTCTGAGAACTCGGGGAGCTACTGGTTAGGACCTCACAATGGGTCCCGACCTTAGTTTGACAACAATTTCACTAGGATCGTACAACAAGGAACAAAAGTATTTAAAACGTTTGAAAACTTTAAACAATATATACATGAAGAATATGTATCAGCCTTACAAAGCAAAGGTACTAAAATGACGCATATGAAGAACAGAAGACATCCCCGTCCCTAACTAAATGAGTACGTGAACCCGGCTGACCATTCCCTTCGGATCTCTCTACAACTGTCTTAACCTGCAAGACATCTACAAGGCGGTATAATACCGTTAGCTAACATTCTACGCATAAGTATAAAGGTAAAAGCACATACACACAACATATACAATCAATATGCAACACTCAAGTCCGTTTATTATCTTCAGTTAGGTGATAAGCCGTTACTATTGACAATTATTTTGTGACACGAAGGATTCCCAAACCTCGCCCCTGTCCCCGTTTACCAACGAGGAATGGTACTAATGCATCTGACCGTCTACCTGCCTGGGCTGGTCGCAGGGAACCTCTTAGCTCTCGCAAGAGCTAGGCAGTGATGTCACGACCCGTTATCATACACTTGGGTCAATTACGTAATATAATAAAGTCGGCCTAATTCGGTTCGTTGTTTATCATAACTAACAAGCACCACTCATACACATTACACTCATACAAGAACAACATCACTCTAGTCAACTGGAAGTCCTTAGACTTCTAAGCTCAACAACCTCGCAAGAACATAAACGCATAAGATAGATCGACACTTAAAACCTAACACAACTCTTCTAAACCAAAATATACTTATACCCAACTTCGGAACATAATAACTGTAGATTAACCCAACAGATCGTCCTCAACTTTTACCACATGCTCCTATATATATCCATCAATAACATATCCGAAAATCATGTCTAGCAGAGGTCAATAACCCCTCCAAATCTATTTCACAAAACTGCATCACAAGCAGTTTTTCTAATACTTAGAATATTTCAGTAACCATCTAGAAAACTATTTACAGCCTCAACTTAGTAAAATCATAACTCCTACTCGATTGAATCCTCTCAAATTTTGATATATTCTACTATGAAATCTTAACTATGACATATCCAAAATTCAATTC
The DNA here is from genome assembly GCA_033239125.1 of Fagopyrum homotropicum. NCBI lineage: Eukaryota > Viridiplantae > Streptophyta > Magnoliopsida > Caryophyllales > Polygonaceae > Fagopyrum > Fagopyrum homotropicum. The sequence continues at coordinate 89,908,757 of BSWB01000006.1, forward strand.
TAACTGAGAAATATAACCCAATCAAATCTATATCACAAAACTGGATCACAAGCAGTTTTAGACAAAATTCAACACAACCAATAAACTGCTCAAGGTCTCTACTTTGGGACTCATAACTCTTAAACTATAACTTGGATTCCTCTCAAATTTCAGTATGTTCTATTATATAATACCAACTACAACATATCCAGAAATCAGCACAAAAGGAGAAATCTAACTTACCCAAATCTGGATCACAAAACTGTATCGACATGCAGTTTTCCACACTTTGGAAATTCAGCAAACACTTAACAAAACATCAAACTGTCTTAACTTTGAAAAATCATAACTAATAAACCACTCGCTAGATTTATCCCAACTTTTTATATGTTCTACTATTAAATCTTATCTATAATATATCCAAAATTCAGCAGAAAAGGAGTACTATAACGCACTCAAATCTGGACCTAAAGTTGACTGCTCGTCAACTCTAAAAACTCGGAAAACGCCTTACCTCAGCAAGCCATCTTCTAGGACCGTTGTGAACTGTTCCAATATCCCAACGGGATTACAATCAGCACATATATAGAGATGGTACGGAAATGAATGGAAGTAAGGTCCTTACTCGACAAATTGAAACTCGACAGACTCACGTGCACCAAAAGGAAGGAGGAAGACGTGAGCTTTTGCAGCTTTTGCCCTAGCGGATCTGGCTGCCACCACCAGCGGTTCTGGACTGCCGCCCCCGGCGGATCTGGGATACCGCCCTAGCAGATCTAGGCTGCCGCCCCTTCGGTCGAAGAGGCTGAAAGTCCAACCTCTTTCTGCTGCGTGGCTGTCTGCAAGGCTCAGACTATAGCCGTCTGTACCGGACCCAGGCAGCTTGCTTTGGCTTGCTGGGCTGAAGAAGGAGGAGAGCACCACCACCGGTTGTGTACAGAAGTGGTTCCGAGGCTCGGTTGCTATCCTCAGGCGTACAGACGACAAGCAGCAGCTCCGGTCCATGAAGACAGTTGTTGTTGTTAACGTGCAGAAGGAAAGCAGAGATCCGATCTTGGGTAGGCGGTTTCTATTGCAAACGTGAAGAAGATTTCGCCGGTTCTGTCCGAGGTTGTTGCATCCAGGGAGGAGAGGAGGGAGAGCAGCGTTGATTCCGTGAAGCAAGGTACAAGAGGAAGAGGAAGAGGTAGAGGAGTTTCTGCGTGGGAGAGCAGGCAAGGTAGGGTTACAGAGGGTTGCTGCATTTTACGTAAGAGGAGAGAAGAAGGAAGGAGGCTGCTGATCCTCATTCAGCTACAAAATGGGTCGGCTGGCCCGCTCGTGATGGGCCCGGATGGTGAGTTAAGAAGAATAACACTCCTTTAAAAGCCTAAGCAATTATAACGGTTAAGACGTATTTTATGTGGATAGAGTTTTCACATAAAATGATAAATATTCTAGGATAAGTCAGAACTCGATGTCACCCAAAATATAAGAAGTTGGGAAAAACCCAAAACCGGTCCAGGTCCGGTTTGCTTCGGAATAACTCAGAAGTAAAAATTCCGGATGTTACAGCTAGTGCACTCCACTTCAAGGATTATTCGATCTCTCTAGATCGAATAAACCATACGCTTCTGCAACATCATCTGTCAAGCTTCAGCAAAATCGTTTTTCTACATCAAATCCATCCGCACATAACAAAACAGAGTAGTTGAAGTTCTAGCTCGATCTAGATCCGGAGTTTGTCCTTGAACGCATCCAAGGATGCATGAAATTGGCATCAGAGGAAAGGGATCGAAGCTAAGTTTTTCTTTACTCCAAGTTTTTGTGAGTTACATATTTTGCCTTTTTTTCTTTTGTTCATCTCGTTCTTCACCTTGTTCTTCATTCTTCATATCTGTTTTCTGGAAAAAAAAAAAGATTTTTCTTCATCTATTTTTGCAAAAAATTAAGGAGATATTTTGGTTTCCCATCAAGCCATTTACCATAAAAATAAATCTTTTGCATTAGCTAACCCAATCTGACATAATTGTTAATTGATTGCACCGAATCTCTTGGGGTATTTTGTTAACAAAAATTATCGGATATCGGATCTTTGATATTCCAAAAACAAAAAAAATCTTCAAAAATGCATTTGTTTCCAAAAGTGAATTCCACTCTTGCATTTTCACTATCAAGAATTTGCATTCAAAAAGTTTCAAAATGAAATAAACAAAAAGATGTTTGACAAATTGGTCCATCCGAAAAATCGGATTTTTTTCAAGCATGTCAAAAGACCAACAATTCGTACATCTTTTGTCTCTCCATTTTCTTACACGTTTGCAAACTATCTCTTGTGTTTTTGTGTACAATTGGTTCAAACTTGTTGGATTAAGCCTTCCTTGCTCAATCGCCCACACGGCTATTCCAAAGTAGAACCCTAACGCACCAAAACTTGGGTAACGTTGACTTAATTCGTCATCTTGCTCATTTGATTGCTTGCATTATTGTGCGTTGAAATTGGAATATGACTAAAGTTCAATTGGAAAACTCACAGGATTCTTGGGAACGGCAAGATCAAGATACTATCCGCTCGTTATCTGAGGAAAACACCGTTATACGACGTGAAATTGGTGAGATAAATGAACAATTGCGGGTCTTGATGGCGTCCCTCCAACGCCAAGAACAACCAACTGAAATCATCCATAATGACCCTTCAGTGGAGCGGCGTCATAAAAACAAAGGTAATATGGGTGCATGACCGTCTAATGATCCACATCTTGCCTCCGTTATTGAAAGTAAAAGTCAACACTTACGTGATGATGATAACTCATTTGACGAAGATGAAGAAGACCTTGGGCCTTCTCCAGTTTCCACACACTAAGTCAACACGGAGGAAAGGCACAAGCGTCAAGAGTCATATTGACATTGTTATATGGGATCCCCAGTCCCCCGTGATGAACATTGTTCTAGACGTACCACAAGAGAAAGGACCCGACCCCATCGACCCACTAGTGTTATTCCTTATGATCCCGAAAGTGATCATTATCGTCCACATCGCCAAAGAAACCGCCGCCAAGCTATGCCTCAAGAATATGAGGAGTATAATGAGTTTGAAGAATTCCCTAATGACGAGTCCAATTTGGAGCGTGCCGCACAAGTCCGACCATGGCACCCTCCTATTCGGGAACCTTTTGAGAATCAAGATCAAGGTGATGAATGGTTTCCTCCTCCTAATATACCAAGGCGTAGACAAGCCGTCCATGGGTAACCACGACCTCACGGTGGCCGGCGTCGGAACCAATATGAAGACGATTACATTGAGCCCCGACTTCCAAACCCCTACAATGCTCGTAAGGAAGGTAATGTTAAATTTCCAACTTTTCATGGTAAATATGATCCGTGTGCTTTTCTTAATTGGGCGCAGGATATGAAGAGGGCCTCAAAGCATTTTCATTATGACGAGCATGATAAGATTGAGGCCGTAACTTTATACTTTGAAGGCGATGCCAAGTCTTGGTAAAACCGCTATGAAAGCAACCGTGAAATCCGAGGTTGGGATCTAGTGATGACATTTGATCAACTGAACTATGTCATGAACAAGAAGTATGTGCCCGACGACTTCAAGAATGTCATGAGAATGCAAATTGCCGGACTCCGACAAGGTGATGATTCACCGGTGGCCTACTTGGCCAAACTCAAAGATATGCATGAGAAGGGTGGAATTTTGGCTTCCACATCCACCCTCCGCACCAAGTTCATGAGTGGCCTTAATGACCCCATTAGAAGATCCCTCAAGATTGTGCCTTACAAAGACCTAGGTGCTTTATGTCATGCGGCGATGAAGCTCTACAAGCAACAACAAGAAGCACCGAGGAATTCAAGGTACAATAATTATTACAATAGTCAATACATTTATACCTCTAACACCCGTGCACGAGATGTGTCTACTCCGGAAATTTCAGGTCTTGCCAAAGGATGAAAAGAGAAGGGCTAACCTACCAACCAAACTGAGAGGCCGCTATACCGTCTCCATGGTGACCTGGAACAACCCACACACGGCCTCAACATCCAAGGATCCCAAGTCGCAGCGTGACCTCGCGAACCCGCGCGTTATATGTTTAGCGGATATGATAACGTTCAACGTGATTGCCCAAAAACAGAGAGGGTTTTGTTTTCCAACTCATTGCATGAGGAGAATGGAGAATACAACAATGGAGATATCATCATTGAAGATGAAGGAGATGCCGAGCCATATTATGGCATGGAACCATGTAAAGACCAAATTGATTGCGCCCCGGCACCTCCAGGTAAGTTTGCACTTGTGTTGCGACGTATTTTAAACATCAAGGAGTTTTTGCCTATTGATCAACGCAAAAACCTTTTCCATTCTCAATGCGTGGTCAATGACAAAAATTTGTCCTTGATAATTGAAGGGGATTCATGTTGTAATATGATCAATGAGAAAGTGGTAAAACACTTAAATTTAGCAACAATCCCTCACCCACAACCTTACAAACTCCAATGGATCTCCCAAAAGATGTGTGACACCGTCACATGTCAAGCTTGGGTTTTGTTTTCCATTGGTGTCTATGTTGATAAAATCCTTTGTGATGTCATCAAGATGGATGCCACACATTTTTTGTTGGGACGACCATGGCAGTTTGATCGTTGAACGTTCCATGATGATAATCTTAACCGATACATGTTTCAGTATAACGAGAAATGAGTCACGCTTTTGCCTATGACTACGCATGAGATTCTCGTAGACTATGCGGAACAAAAAAAGCAACAAGCTATTGATGACGCTGAAAAAGCATCAGCAAAGTTGTATCCTCTCGGAGTTCCCCCAATTTCATTGTTGCTAGTAGATCCGGCAACCGCACTAATGCCCATCATCCCAAGGGGGTTCACAACGGGGTCTAGTCAAGGTTCCTTCTTTCCTACTGAAGAACCATAAGGTGAATATAAGGGATATAAATACTCAAGAAGGGGGTTGAATAGAGTATGGAAACTTTTTACAAAAACCTATCGCAAGGCTTTGAAACTAATTCCAAGGCCTTGATGTCGATCTGAGCTCTTTGTGACACAATTGGTTTTCAAGGGCTTTGAAAGTGATTTCAAGGGCCTTGACTTCGTAAACCTGCAAAGCAATGTTAGTCACAATAAAGCAAGATATGATGTGTAAATGAAAAGATCGAAATGGTGATATGTTCACGAAGTTCAGCTCTAATAACCTACATCTCCGTCTTAGGGGTTCTTTACCCGTAGGATCTAACTATCAATTATCAGTTTCAAAGAGTCCTAAATACAACCTAGAAGAAATTCCCTTCTTCTCTCACAGTAGTCAATGCTAAGATCTAGTTACAACTCTTAACCTAGCTATAATTGTCTAGTTACTTCGCAAAGTAACACACACTCGAGTATAACACTCTCTATATATTCCAATGAAGCTCTCGTGTTTTTCTCTCTCAAAGGTAGTAAGCTTTTGTACTCAAAGAGGATGAAAAAATTTTGGAACGAAATGAAGATGCTTTGATTGCTTGAAGACTTAGATGTTTCCGTGTACGCTTGTTGTTGTTCTCTTCAATCGTGATCTTTATTTATAATCTTTGATGGAGAAGTCTTCTAGCCGTTGTGAAGTTGACCGTTGTTCATGTTCCTTCTTCTCCATATAAAATTGTGTATGTTGAGATAAAATAGCCGTTGTAGATCTTCTAGACTTCTTCATCTCCTTGACGCATGTTGTGATTCCTTTTCTTCGAGATCTTCTCTTGAAAATAGTTGTTGAAGATCTCGCCGTTTGAAGTTCCGAGATCTTCAAGTTTGATGAGGATCTTCAAGATCTTTCTAAGATCCGTTGGGAAGAGATCTTCAATCTTGCATCAATTTGGTTAAGATTTTTGCAAGATCTTTTTTGTTGGGCCAAATCTTGTTGTTGGTCAAGATCTCCTTGAGATCTTCTTGGAAGATTTTCCCTTAATCCTTGGTAGATTTGGTTGTTCAGATTAAATCTTGAATTTCAAATTCCTTCCAGCCAATCTATCCTTTGTATTGTGAAGGTTTCAGCTTTGATCCCTTGAAATGGTTTCCAATATTTGTGCTTGTCCCTTGTATCTGTTTTCAAGGCCTCCTTTCATCCTTTGAGATATTTTTCAAGACCTGTGCACATTTGACAAACACAAAACCAAACCTTGCAATCTAGAAATATAATCGATATTTGTTAGTATAAAAACCGTTCATTTGTGTTAAGTCTTCCATCATCACATATGAAAACATATAACCAAAGTGGAGTTATCACCTACGACCGCATCCTTGACACCTCTGGTTTCTACCATTCAAGGACGTTGTGAACCGCAGATTCTCTTAGCTCGTGGACACAATGTGACTCCAATCATGAAGGACAAGTTTTCTTGCTTCTTACTCGTTCCACATCATTTATCACCTTCACATGACTTAAATAATCTCCCACACGAGATGTCAATGTTATTTTCCAGATCTCAGGTTATTAGGTGTTGTGACCTACCACCCGGTTTACCAACCATTCAATACTTGGACCACCATCTCAGTTTGGTTCCCGGACCATCTTTACCCAACATGGCAACGTTCGGATCCACTCTCGAGGACACGGAAGAGCTCCATAGCTACATTCAAAAGATCCAAGACCAAGAATATGGACCCGAGTCCTATCCCCCTTATGCGGTGCAAATCATTTTGGTGCCTAAGAAGGACATGTCTTGGCAAATGTGTGCTTTGTCTACCGTCCTCCATGTTACGCTAGGATTGTACGACACAAATCCAAGGCAAGAGTGCCAAGAACTTGTTCGCCCAAAACATGCACACAAAAAGTCTTAAATATATAACTCGATATAACATCCTAAACTACCTAGCGAAACCCGCAGTGTACGGATCGTTATGTAGGAAGAAAAGTATTCTGAGGTCGAACACAAGGACTGAGGTGAAATCAAGTCATTTAATGATCAAAGATAGTGTAAATCTAAACTAAGATGAGATGAGGAATAAAGAAAGTGCAAAACACAATATTTTTGGATGGTTTTGGGTGATCAAACAAGGATCACAAATATATCAACACAAACAAGCAACACAAACACAAAGATAGGAGATAAGAGGTAAGAAAGCGGATTCTAGAGATTCGGAATTCCGATTATGACAATGAACTCATGCTTCTAAAGATAAAAGGAAGGTTGTTGTTGTTCGGAGTTGGGTGTTTCTCTAATGGGAGCAATTACCGGGTAAGTCTCATGCTCCACTAGTCTCGCACCTAAGGTCCTATTACCGGGTGAGTCTCAAGGACCCTAAGGACGGGAATTCTACACAAACCGGTCACTACCTAAGGGTCAAACCCCTCCTTACCGGGTAAGTCTCAGAAAATTCAAGTCTTAAGCAACAATCCTAGCACACTCAATCCAATAGCGGCTTTTTTGGCTCACTACTACCTAGAGTTCATCATCTTATGTATCTAAGAGAGGAAATTACCGGGTAAGCCTCATCCCTCAAAAAGGTTGCTAACACTAGGTCACCCTAAGCTAGATTAGGCTCAACAAACACTAGGATTTCAATACATCTACATCATAACATCCAGATTCATCAATACAAGCACAACAGAGAAAATCACGGGTGGATCATGGAAACCACGGCCGTGGAATCATGAAGAACATGTCGTGATTCTCCACTGAGTTGGGGTTTCAAACACAAATCGATCCTAAGCTAACATGGAAGTCCATACAATCATAGTTCAAAGCATAAACATCATTCTTTCACCCTATAATCACAACTATTCAGCCAATAACATACATTTCTAGATCAAACTTCACAAATAGAACATGCTTACAAGTCATGGCTAGATAATGAAGAATAATCCAAAGAAAAGACATTAAAAGTTAGAATAGAAGTTACCAAATCTTACAAAGGCTCCAAGAGTTGTTCCAAGTTGTCAACAATAGAAACCCCACTCAAAACCACTCTAATCTCACTTTAAAACGAAAATCTACACTAATCTCTTCCAAGAACACCCAAAATGGGTGCTTGGAAGAGAGGCTACAATGGAGAAATGTTTTGGGGAAGAAGCTAGGTCAAGAAGGGAAGAGAGAGATCCCCAAATACAACCTGCAACATCACTTAATATACTCCTCCAATAAGCAAAGGTTGGGCAAAGAGATCGTGGGACACGTGTCAAAGTAGTCCAGACAAAAACCACGGGCGTGGAAATGGCCTTTGGGCCGTGGTTTTCTTTGTTCAGCTCTCTTTGGATCATTAAGCCATGAGTTGGTGCAAGGCATGCACCAGCAAGGTCTTTTGTGTTCTCCTTTGCTCCTAGCTTCCTCCTTAAAGAGTCCGGAAGTGTGCCTTCACGAGGAATGATCCTCGAATGTATCGATTAATCTCCAAAAGCTCCCCAAAATACCTACAAAACCGACAAGAGTTCGTGTAGACGTCTATTTCGACAATATGCATGAATTAAGCGTAAACATCATGAACTAATGCCAAACTATGCATGAATAACGGGAAAAACTATCTAAATGAATGTCTAAACTAACGTCATAAATCATGTCATCACTCCATGCTCACACCTTGACGACATGTCAACCGAACTCCACAACTCCACCAACATGATGGACTACGACTTTGAGTCACCGGATTCTTATGGTGTACACCCCTAATTTCTCACCATTGGCTTTGCCAATTTGTTGAGCCCTTCTTTGACGATAGTGAAACGGGGACATTTCACATCCAAGATGGGGGGACTGATGCGCCCTTGGTATCCACTTTCTGACACTATGGGTTACCGACAGATGATTGAGACTACCGACGGAAGACTTGACCCGCATATTTATTTCTGTCATCAATTATCTATTTTATGTTTTAAATATATAAATAATTAAAGTTATTTTCTTGTGGATATTTCCCTTTAAGAAGAAGATTTGACTTGGAATAATTCATAGAATATTCCAATCAAAACTCTTAAGTTATGGCTAGAATCTCTCAATTGTATCTTAAGGATTTCGCTCTTTGCCACCACCCTCCACTATATAAAGGATGATTGACCTCATTGTAAAAGCATGTTCAATATTAATCAAGTATAATTAAGAAGCATTTCATCGTCCTTGGTTATTGGGCATCACATCTTCCTCTCTTATAAGGTTCTTGCTTTGGATCTTTGATCCAAGTCTCCAACTCGAGGATCCTTCAAGGATCGCTAGTTCACTCCACTTCAAGGATTGTACGATCTCTCTAGATCGAATCAACCATACGCTTCCGCAACATCATCTCTCAAGCTTCTGCAAACTCGTTTTTCTACATCAAATCCATCCGTAGATAACAAAACGGAGTAGTTGAAACTCAAGCTCGATCTAGATCCGGAGTTTGTCCTTGAACACATCCACGGACGCATCATAATGGGTTAAGTTGTTTGAAGTTTGGGCTTTGAATTGTTAATTTTCAACTCATGCTTAATTTACTTATTTTGCAAGTAATCTAAGACTTCTAATAGATAAGCTTAATGGAAGATTAATATAATCATATTTTTAACAAGATATCATTTTATTAATCTTAGAAGATCGTACCGTTCTAGAAAGTTGATCTTATTTTAATATTTTCTAGATAAGAAGTTCTATCTTACGCTAGGTAAGATGGGCTTCTTTATGAGCCTTTACTTGGAGCCTACTCGACGCATACCCTATATCTAGGGATGTTCGAGCCTCTTGTAACTCACCTGAATTTGAATTAAACACATTGTTTTCGGAATTCCTAGTAGACAACTGATTTTTGGCCTTCCGTGTGGGATGAGGGAGTGAGCGGCGTCTTCATTGACCTTTAGCTTGGACTTATTTGAGTTGTTCAGCTTGTGTGTGGCGAGTAGGGTTTCTCGAGCTTTTTACAAGCACACCTCCTGGTGCTCTAGCGACCATCGCTCCCTTTTGTGTCTAGTTGTACGGAAGGGTTCTACGAACGACGCTTGGTTGTGTGATAAGGTGCATCGTGTCTTATCGTGCTTTTGAGTCGTTGCTTAGGGTTTGCCCTTGATCTATCCAACTACTGATATATCCATCATCGGATCATCCTCTTTCCATATTCTTTTTATTTTCTTTTATATCGAGTCTTTTTGGTGTCAAAAGATCGTCTCATTTACTAAAGATAACCCCGTATCAAAGTGGTATAAGAGCTTTAGGTTAATCGACATCAACATCTTTATTTTTCTATTCAAAAAAATCAGATATTTCACAAAGATCTCAATGAAAAGAGTCGATAAGAGCAGCCATCGTTACAGTTAGTTATCTATCCCTCTCGTTTATTTACTACTTTCGATTTCAATTGCAACTGCTTTTACCTTTTGTTGATCTTTGTAGCCTATAATTATCAAAAAAAATGTCTTCACTCATCGTAGCTGTAACACCCCGAATCCGCGGGACTGAGGCGCTACGGGCGGAGGCCTCACAATGGGTCCCGACCCTTAGCTTGACAACAATTTCACCGGACCTTTCCAACAAGGCACAAATAAATGCAAATCCGAAAACGCTTTAATGCAAGTGCAGGAATTCTGAAATGTAAATACAAAGTGGAAACTCAGTCGAATCCTCAAAACGATAATACAACACACAAGTCCATAACATAAAGATAGAAATCCCATCCCATCCTATAATGTACGGAGACCCCAGCTATCCACTCCTCCGAGTCACTCGATGGTATCCCTAACCTACAGGGCATCCATAACAACCGGTTTAAAACCGTTACTAACAGTCAAAGCATTATAATCATGGTAACGACACATACTGATAGCATGTATTATAGTCTATATTTTGGGGCTGGTTTAGACGTTTTGTCTTCAATAATCTCCATGTATGGATGTATCTTATGTGATTATATTGTTGTTTCATCTACCTTTACGGGAATCGAGGTCTACACCTAGTTTCGGTGTAATTGTAGGTAAAATGGCACGTTTTGGATTTAATAGGAGCTAAGGAGCTAAGGAGTCATTGAAGCTACATTCTGGAGCTTTAGGAAGAACTCAGGAAGCATGGAAATAATGAAGAAGATTTACTTTGGACCAGATTTGAGAGATTTCACATTCAGTTAAGATTCACCTCGGTCAGCTACAGTATCACCTCGACCGAGGTGATCTTGAGGAGCGTCCCGACCGAGGCGAACACCCTGTCGCCGACGAGATATATATTTTTGGCTAAGATCTTTTATTTTTGGAAAGAAGATATCTTATATTTTTGGGCTGGATTTCTGGAAGGCAGATATTATTTTTTGGGAGATCTATTTTAGAGATATGGATATATTTTCTAGGAAATTATCTTTGTCAGATATTATTATCTTTGGAAGATAATTCTCCTATATAAAGGGTTGGATTTTCCACAAGTTTGAGAGGAGGCTTACATGCTGAGAACATCCAGCAGTTAAGAGATTTTCTGGAAGCTTGAAGGAAGGATTGAAGGATTGAAGATCAAGGAAAGAAAGATTCATAATTTGGAGTTAGCTTTTGAGGGATTTTGTAAGACTTTCTAAGATTCCCTTTTGGTTTTTGTTTAGGTGATTTGTGATTTGAGGAACGCTGATTTGTTGTTATTTGATTCAGTTATTGAGACCTTTTTCTTAAGGTTTTCTTGTTCGAATATTGATTCCCTTTTCATTAAATTGATTATTGTTATCATGATGATTGTTGGTTAAGTTTCTTATGCGATTCTAGGGTGATTGGCTGAAAGTTGTGGAAAAGACGATGATAGAATGATCTTAATCCCAGCAGGACCCTGAAAGCTCGAGTCTTTAAACCTTAACCCTAGAACACCTCGCTCAGTCGAAAAACATTTCGGCCGGGTGTTCGCCCCTAGAGGTGTGTGCAAATAAGTTTTAAATTTATAAAACTAGAATCAAGCAAGCGAACCCGCAGTGTACGGATCGACGTAGTTAAGCAAGAATTCCAGAGTATCGAACACAGGGATTTGGGTGGGAACAAATTCAATTGCAGATTATCAAGCGAGTAAATATGAGAGTTTTGCAAATATTGGGAAACAACAATCCTAAAGATCCAAGTATCCAGTTGTGGCAATCGATTCAAGATATACTAATGATATAAGACAGAGTTGAGATATGCAAAGATATGCTAATGTAAGGTAATCGTACGGTGAAGTTCCAAAAACCTTATATGACTCACCTACAAGACACTCTCCATACAGGTTGATGAGGCTCAATATAAAAAGGTTCTAAAGGCAAGAATTAATGTCAAATACCCAAACTTGTAATCCAAGGATCAAGACAAACTTAACCGATTACGGTTATGACACTCACAATCGAGGTAGAGGTTGTTGAGGCTTCACTACCACCTAGAAAAGATAAGTCTAAACTAAGTTAAAGCAAATCTTTAACCTTGGATTAAAGTAAAAGCAGGTTCGTAAACTTAAGGGAAATTACGGTTGGATCTTGAGACTCCACGGTCGTGGAACTCAAGAACAGCCCGTAATTTAGGGTTCGTCAACGATTCTCTCTAACTCTCAGGGTCTAATCTGTTTACGATCGATCTATCATCATCTAAGCCACAACTATCAACCCTTCACCTTAGAATTGCTAAAGGGTTTCTAGCCAATAACAGTCATGTTGATATCAATTCAAGAATTAAAAGATAGAAAGATGGAAACTTCCGAAAACTTTCAAATAAACTTCAAACCAATCTCAGAGTCACAAACAAGAACAAATATTGTCAATGGATTCAAAATAAAGCAATCAATCACAATCTTAGGAAAGAAGGAAGGACGGGATGTCAATCCGTCTTCCAAGTCAAACCTAAACAAGAAGAGAAATCTTCTTGCAACAATCTTCCAAAAGCTTCGATCTTCCGCTAATCCGGAGATCTCAACAGTAATCTCCACCAAAAGTGCGAGATTAGGGCAATTCCCAAACGCGAACTTCGATCTCCAACGAGATGTCAATGCTTCCAAGCAAGGGCTAAACGAGATCTCTTCAAGTGAAGATGACGGAATCTTGCTTCGTCCGTCTTTTTATAGGGCAAGATAAAATATCGGCCCGGCCCAATCTTCAAAAGATCGTGGCTTCAAAATATGGCGAAAAAGATCGCCAAGATCACGGTCGTGGAAGTTTCCACGACCGTAATTTAGAGCGTGGATTGTGTCACGGTTTGGACCATATGTTCCACGACCGTAATAGTTACTGGAATGCATCACGCCTCTCTTTGCATACTTCCACGGCCGTGGAACTAAACGTGGTTTGTAGTACGGCCGTATTTTAGAGCGTGGTTTAGGGCAAGAACGTGATTCTTCCCTAGCCTCGTGCATTCCTCAAGTTGAACTCCAATTTGCTCCTAATAATGCCCTCAATCCATGGACATATTCAATCAACTCTTCTTTGCTCGATTCCGTTCGGAAATGACTCTCAATCACCTATATTTCAACATAAAGCTAGTGTAGACATCCATATCGACAATATAGGTAATACTAGCTCACATATGCAATGATGCTCAATCAAAGACTATCAATATGAATCAAATACGTTTAGAAAACATGCCTAAAATATCACAATATTTCATGCTAACAAATAACCCCATACTTAACACTTGCTTGTCCCTAAGCAAGGTCTTTCAAAAAGTTCTAAATAAGAGTTAGGATGAAATATGTGTACCTTCTTTTGGATGAACGTGCCTTCTAAAGAATAGATCATTCTCAAACCTTGCTTCAATTGTTTATCAAACTTTCACACACTCAATCAAAGAGTAAAAAGCAAAGAAAATTCATGAATCAATTTAACTTCTAAACAAGCATCATAACCTTCAAACATTATCAAAATCAATCATAAGAAACTTCAATTTAGATCACCAAGTCATATAACTTTCTTTTGATCTTAAGGACTTCCAAAGAAAAGGTCTAGAATATGGAAGGGAAGGGAAAACTTTAAGGAAATGTGGTGCATGAATCCGGGAAAGTGGACAACTACCTTCTTCTTCTTTTGCGGTTTCCGCAACACTTCAACTTAGATCTTCGCTCTCTTCTTTTCATTTTTTGACTTTACTTTTGGAGTTATGGACAGAGGTGCACAAAAACCGAAGCCTAAGAGATTGGCGTTTCTCAATCTTTTATGAGATGCCTCAAACCCTTAGCGCACATACCATAATCCGCTAGGAATATCGCTCAATCCGACTTTGGCAAGACACAAACACCCGGCTATGTGAATGGTGCCGAGTTACTCATCATCATGATTGACTTCCCCAAACCTATAATTTCTTTCTATTTTTTTGATTGCAAATAATTGTTCTCATGGCCCTCCCACATCAAACATGCCTTTTTCATTCACTTCTCCAAGTTCCCGGATAGGTAAAGGAGGCTAATATTTCAATGAGGAGCTAAAATGATCAAAGAAAGAAGAAAGAAAAATCGAATTGCCTTAATCATCTCAACAAGAAGTACAAGAACTTATAGTGTGATTTCAACTTCAATTTCTCAACATGATTTAGGTAACATTTATCACATTATGAAACTTGCAAAAGAGGTAAAATTTATTCATTCGAATTCTTTTCAATTCACAATTCTTTTAAGCATGCGATTGTCATCAAACTCAATTCACAAGTAGTGATTATCATAGAAATCATCTCAATTCATTAGAAGCACAAAATTTTTCAAAATCGATTCAATTTTTATGGTTTTTCAAGTTCTTTTTCATGCAATGCGATAATGAAACGTGAAACACATAATGAACATGCAATGATAGTCTCGAATGAAAGCAACATAGTGAGTAGAGTTATTACAAACTTTTAGTACATCCCACCCCATACTTAGGACGAACATTGTCCCTAATGTTCAAAAGAAAGAAAAGAAAGAAGAAAAGAAAAAGAAACTCACAAAGTGGTGGCGGGAATGTCTAAAACGAACGGTCATGCATCAAATCACTGCGGTGCCGGCGGCGGCAGGAATGGAGAGAAGCTCGGATCATAGAACCGCCCAAACTGCTGGCGGTAGACGTCCCTCATCATGTGGTCAAGGTCGTCTAAACGTCCGTCTCTAGCATCTGCCCGGATCTCCAGCGCTCCTACTCTCTCTAAAAGTCCGGTAGCCCAATCCGGCATCTGCTCGTACCACCCCGGGGCCTGACTGTACCATGTTGGGGCGTCGGATGGTGCTGGTGCTGGTGGAGGTGCTGCTGGCTGCTCTGTAGACCAAGGAGGGGGAACGCTATACCATGCGGGAGGTGTGGTCATCCACGTGGGCCTCTCACTCACGCTAGCGCGGCGAGATGACGAGCCTGAGGCTCTAGTTGGACGTGGAGAGTGTCTAGGTACATCTGGGGCCGCCTCCGGCTGGTCCGGAAATGTGCCAAACTCCTGCTCGGCTCCTCCTCCACTCTCAAACTGATTTCCCATATCCTCCTCCTCGACAACCGGTGGTGGGACATAAGGGGGAGCTATTATCCTGTTCGCATGCATCGCAGCGAACGTCTCCTTCCAATTATGGCGTCCCGCCATAATGGAGTACTTTGGCAGCCACTCTATACCCCTACCCGTCCTACTCTCCCAAGGCATGCCCGCATAAGGCGGACCTCTATGTGTGGGGAAGATGAGACCCCTAACCATGAAAGCATGCAGCCCTAAAGGAACGGCCGGTATGCGGGTGCAAGCAGAAAAATCAACACCAAAGCTCCTAGCAATGTGGGTAACTATCCCACCATATCCGATGTTTCCCTTCTTCTTGTTCTTGAGCTTGCTCATCGTAGCAGCCAAGAGAGTAGCACAATCTGCACGGCGTCCATAAAACATGCAATAAAGCAAGAATAGCTCATCCGTCTTGATCTTTTGGGGCGTCTCCGTCCTAGGAAAGAGACACTCCGAAAGAACACGGTGAGCTATCTTCAAGGCTAGATGGTACATCAATCTAGCCTTGGTATCAGCGGGTTACCAACGGTCCTCGTCGGCGTATATCATCGCAACCTCCTTCCAAAAGTCCTTGGGGTAAACACCACTCGGAAATCGACCATTAAAGGTCTCATGGAACCCAAAAATGGTCCCAAACTCACGGATACTCAACTGATAATCTCTCTCCATAAGGCGGAAAGAGACGGTCCTATCGACGTGGCTGTGCTCAAAGGACGTCACAACCTCCCGTGTAATCTCCTCATAAGCGTCCTCTCGGATAGCCGAGAAGACAACTAATTCGGCTCTATCCAAGAGCCAAGTAAGGTCATCAACTATGTTGAGAGGAGCTAGATCCTCCAACAACAAATATCTAGGGCCAATCACTGGCCTCTCCTTGATCCTATCAAGTGCATCAAGATGATCGTCGTGTATGGTCGGAACTCTAGGGTGAGGGGGTGAAGATGGAGGTGAAGATGAGGATGGAGGTGAAGGTGAAGAGGGTGGTGGTGCCCTAGAGGATGAGGAGGAGGAGGGATTACCCTTCCTCTTCTTATTCTGCTCATTCTTCTTCTCTTTTATCCTCCCTGAAACTCTTCTCACGAAATCCATTCTGCTCAAAATTACGGTCTGTTCTTCAGCAAACCACGGCCGTAATTTACCCAGAGACCGTGATTCGTCTTCAGAAAATCACAAATCTCAGCAAATCAACAATCAATCTCCACAACAGGAAGTCCTAGTCTAATTTCCTCCAATCTCAATCAATTCTTCCTAAAAATCTCTAACAAAAACAACCAAATAAGCAAGAATCAAGAAGGGAAAAGAAAACCTCTTTTTCGGATTGAAAAATCCGAAATGCGCGTTTGTTGGTGAATTTCCGTTCGATTCGTCGCTTGGATCTTGTTTGTGGTTGAATTTGCTGCAGTTTGGGAAGAAGAATCGTTGAAAACGATTAGGAAACGAAGATTTGAGAGGGGGTCATGGGGTTTCGGCACTTAGGTCGTGGAAAGAGGGATTTTTGGGATGAATTTGTGAAGAATGTGGCTTATATAGTTGCAGGCAAAATTTTGAAAATCACGGTCTGTCGGGGTGTTCCACGGCCGTGGAAGTGTACGGAACCGTGGTTTTGGTGATTTTTCAAAGGCTTTTGGAAATTACGGCTACTGTAGCTATGACGACCGTAAAATAGACCGTGGAACCTTCTGTAAAGCTCCAAAGTCCAAATTTCGTCACCTTTCTTCAACATCATCCTCCTCTTTTCCTTTTCCATTGTTCCTACATCCAAAAACACGAACATACCGGAAGAAATCGAGGCAAAAACAAAGCAAAAATGTCTATACTAAGCTAATCTATGAATCGAAAGCAAAAGCAAAAATGCAATACCTTGGGTTGCCTCCCAAGAAGCGCTTTGTTTAAGGTCCGTAGCTGGACCAATCTCGCACTTATTCGAGTGCGGTAGGCGCAAACTCCTCAGCTTGGAGTTCCGGCGTATACTTCTTGAGTCGTTGGCCGTTCACCTTAAAACTTCCGCTTGCTTCACCCCATACTTCAACTGCACCATGGGGGAAAATACGCTTAATTAGAAAAGGTCCGGTCCAACGAGATTTAAGCTTACCTGGAAAGAGGCGAAGTTTTGAATTGAAGAGGAGAACTTGATCTCCTTCTTTGAAGTCCTTTGGAATGATATGCTTATCATGCCAACGCTTTGCTCTTTCCTTGTAGATCTTAGCGTTTTCATAAGCATTCAAGCGGAGTTCATCCAGCTCATTGATGTCGAGGAGACGCTTCTCTCCCGCTTCCTTCATGCCGAAATTCAGCCACTTGATAGCCCAAAACGCTTTGTGCTCCAACTCTACCGGCAAGTGACAAGACTTCCCATACACAAGGTTGTATGGTGTGGTTCCTATGGGAGTCTTGTATGCAGTTCGGTATGCCCATAATGCATCGTCAAGCTTCAAGGACCAATCCTTCCTAGTCCTTGAAACCGTCTTCTCTAAGATTCCTTTGATCTCCCTATTTGAGATCTCAACTTGTCCACTTGTTTGTGGATGGTAAGGGGTAGCGATCTTGTGAGTAACCCCATACTTAGCTAGAAGAGCTTCAAAGCGACGGGCTATGAAGTGAGAACCTCCATCACTAATGATCGTCCTTGGCGTCCCAAATCGCGGGAAGATGGTCTTATTGAAGAACTTAACCACCACCATGGCATCATTTGTGGGAGAGGCGATTACTTCCACCCATCTAGAAACGTAGTCTACCGCCAATAGTATGTATTGGTTTCCACAAGAGGATGGGAATGGTCCCATGAAATCGACTCCCCATACGTCGAAAATCTCCACCTCTTGGATGTTGTTGAGGGGCATCTCATTCCTCCTAGAGATATTGCCTGTTCTTTGACAAGCATCACAGCAAGAAACAAAGGATTGCACATCTCTAAACAAAGTAGGCCAAAAGAATCCAGATTGCAATACCTTTGCGCTAGTCTTGTTCGAACTAGCGTGTCCTCCACAAGGTAGTGAATGACAATGACGGATGACACTTTGCATCTCATCCTCCGGCACACATCGCCGAATGATGCCATCCGGACCTCTCTTAAAGAGGAGAGGCTCGTTCCAATAGTATTCCCGGACGTCCTTAAAGAACTTCTTCCTTTGTGCGTAGGATAGTCCGGGTGGTATCTCCTGGCAAACCAAATAGTTAACAAAATCAGCAAACCATGGTTCGTTACCTTGGGAGATCACGTTGATGCACTCCTCTATGATGTGTAGGTGTTCGTCCGGAAAGGAGTCATCAATGGGTAGATGGTCATCCTCTAGATGTGTTAGACGACTCAAATGATCCGCAACAGAATTTTCTGAACCTTTCTTGTCGCGGATCTCAAGATCGAATTCTTGTAGGAGAAGAATCCATCTAATCAATCTTGGCTTCGCATCTTTCTTCGCAAGGAGGTACCGGATCGCAGCATGATCCGTGTAGACAATCACCTTTGCACCTACAAGATAAGAGCGAAACTTGTCAATAGCATAGACAATGGCTAAAAACTCTTTTTCGGTAGTGGCGTAGTTGAGCTGCGCTTCATCTAGCGTCTTGCTAGCATAGTATATGGCATGGGTTCGCCCTTCCTTTCGTTGTCCAAGAACAGCTCCAATAGCTACGTCACTAGCATCGCATATAATTTCAAAGGGTAGAGTCCAATCCGGAGGTTGGATAATAGGTGCTGAAATTAGAGCTTGCCGAATGGTGTTGAACGCATCCAAACATTCCTGCGAAAACTCAAAAACCGCATCCTTCATCAATAGATTAGTGAGAGGTTTTGATATCTTAGAAAAGTCCTTGATGAAACGTCTATAAAATCCAGCATGTCCTAGGAAACTTCTTATCCCTTTCACCGAAATTGGGGGAGGAAGTTTCTCTATGGTCTCTATCTTAGCCTTGTCTACTTCTATCCCTCTACTAGAGACTAAGTGACCTAATACGATTCCTTCCTTAACCATGAATTGACACTTCTCCCAATTAAGAACTAGATTAGTGTCTTCACACCTTTGCAAAACAAGAGAAAGGTTAGAAAGGCAATCGTTAAAAGAGGAACCGTATACGGAGAAGTCGTCCATGAAGACCTCCATGATTTCCTCTATGTATTCGGAGAAGATGGCCATCATGCACCGTTGAAAGGTGGCTGGGGCGTTGCAAAGCCCGAACGGCATTCTCCTATAAGCAAACGTACCCCAAGGGCACATGAATGTGGTCTTCTCCTGATCGTCCGGATGTATCGGAATCTAAAAGAAAGGTAGCAAAAATGTGAATGTTGTGCTAACCTTTCAAGCATTTGATCAATGAATGGCAATGGAAAGTGATCCTTCCGCGTTGCATTGTTGAGCTTGCGGTAGTCTATGCACATCCGCCATCCAGTTACGGTTCGGGTAGGAATGAGTTCGTTGTTCTTGTTGGTGATGACCGTCATTCCTCCCTTCTTCGGAACTACTTGAACTGGACTCACCCACTTACTATCGGAGATAGGATAGATGATACCTGCATCAAGAAGCTTAAAAATTTCCTTCTTGACAACTTCCTTCATGGTCGGATTCAACCGCCTTTGAGGTTGTCTCGAAGTTCTAAAGTCTTCCTCCATTAGTATCTTATGCATGCATAGGGAGGGTTTAATTCCTACTAATTCCTCCATGGTATAGCCTATAGCTTTCCTATGTTTCTTAAGGACAATCATGAGCTGTTCATGTTCATCTATGCTTAGATCGGAACTAACAATAACCGGAAAGGTAGAATTAGATCCTAGAAAAGCGTACCTTAGATGAGTAGGAAGTGGTTTGAGTTCCATTGCTTTCGGAGCTTCCAACGATCCTTGAGAAGCATCCAACATCTCCTTAGAAGTTTCTAAGGGTGTTGAGTGTGTTGGAGAAGAATCAGAAGAAGTTGAAGAAATGTCTAGATCACTCTCTTCCACGGCCAAAATTACGGGTGGATCTTGTCCTCCACGGCCGTGGTTTAGGGCGTGGAAGGGAAATACGGTTGTCACATCTTCTCCACGACCGTATAATCCCTTGGAATGAGGCACGATTTTGGTTGTGGAATCCACGGTCGTGGAATACAGGGTATGACCGTGGATTCTGATATTCTCAGCCTCATCGTGGAGTTTCTCAAACTCCTCTTCATGCATCTCTTCTTGTGCTTCTAAGGCTTCAATTGCCTCATTGCACTCTTCACCTTCCCCTACATTGGTTAGACTCATAGTGATAACTTTTTGTAAAGGATCGTTGAAGAGAATCGCACTTATCTCCTCTCTTGACAAACCTTCTTCATCTTGGATATCGTAAATATCCTCATCAAAGATTGGCTCCTTCACTAGAGTGGAAAGAACGAACTCTACTTTCTCTTCTCCTATATCAAAAGCGAGTCTACCATTCTTGCAATCGACTATGCAGCCGGAAGTTGCAAGAAACGGTCTTCTGAGTATGATCGGGACCGGACTATCTGCAGGAATATCAAGCACGACAAAATCAATGGGAACAAAGAATTTACCTAGCTTGACCGGGACGTCTTCTACAATACCGACGGGGCGAGTGATGGATCGATCCGCCATGTATAACGTCATCTTCACCGGTTTAGGGTCGCCTAAACCGATCTTCCTACACAATGCAAGTGGTATGATGCTCACACTTGCTCCTAAGTCATATAAAGCGTCATATGTGACATCTCCCACTCCAATGGGAATGCAAAATGACCCCGGATCCTTCAACTTTGGGGGCATTTTCTCCTTCATGGTCTTGATGAGATCCGAAGAATCCGAACTCATCTTGACCTCACCGAAGTCTTCTAGCTTCCTCTTGTTAGAGAGGAGCTCATTCAAGAACTTGCCATAAGCCGGCATACCTACAATAGCATCAATAAATGGTATGTTAATATGCAGCTTGCTCATGAGTTCTATGAACTTACCGAATTGTTTGTCTAGACGCGCTCGCGCTCTAGATTGAGGAAATGGTAGGGGAGGTTTGTAAGCTGGAGGAGGAACATAGACATCTTCCTTCTCCTTCCCCTTCTCCTTGTCCTTCTCTACGGGGACTTCAACGAACGTAGGTTGCGGATCGGTAGTTGTCACTCCACTCCTAGTCGTAATCGCCATCACCCTTCCCTTAGGGTTGTCCTCCGTCTTTCCTGGAAGCTTCCCTTGATTTCTAGGAACTTCCTCCGCATGGTTGAACATTTGGTTTTCTAAAACCTTTTGAGCTTTATCAACCTTAGAAACTTGATCATCAACCTTGATGAGGCGGTTCTCCAACCCTTGAAGCTTTCCCAAAATCGTTTCCAATATGGGATCGGGCTTCTCCTTCCCCGAAGTGTTTCCTCCATTAGATGATTGCCCCTGGCTTTTCAAAGGAGTAGAGGAAGAGGAAGGTGGAGTTAGTGAATTTGAGTTGGAACGATAAGAGTTACCGGAATTTTGTTGATTGGAGCGCCAATTGTTGTTGTTTGAACCCCTATTGTTGTTCCAATCGTTGTTCCGGTTGTTGTTGTTTCCATTCCAGTTGTTATTCCGGTTGTTGTTTCGATTATTGTTGTTGCCGCCATTGTTGTTGCCCAAATAACCAACATCCTTCCCTTGTAGCTTTGGGAAGTTGGTCTTGATAGCCTCCTTCAACTCTTTGATCTCATTGTTGAGGGAGAAAATCTGATTTTGAGCTTCGTGTGTGAGCTTTGCTCCTTGCTCCACACGATTTCCCTCCACCTTCCGGTGGGAATACTTCTCTATGACTCTTGTTTGCTTCTCAATGAAGTCCCAAGCGTCATCTTCTCTCATGTCCATGAACGTTCCACATGAGAAGGATTGGAGGTTGAATTGCGTTCCCGCATCCAGCCCCTTGTAGTAAATCTCCAGCAAGGCAAGTTTGGATATGCCATGATGAGGGCAATCCAAGAGCAAATCCTGAAACCTTTCCCAAGATTGAAACAAACTTTCGTTAGGTCTCATGGAAAAAGCATTAATCTTACCTCTAAGTTCCGCCGTTTTGGATGGCGGAAAGAATTTGGTGAGGAACTCCGCGGAAAGGTCTTCCCACGTGTCTAGTTTTCCACTAGGAAGAGCTTGGTACCAAGATAACGCTTTCCCCTTCAAGGAGAAGAAGAAAGGCTTGAGCTTATAGCTGTTGGTAGTAGCGCTCTTTGGTCTCATTGTCTCCATCATACACTCAAAGTTCTGCAAGTGTTGGTGTGGAGATTCAGCGCTTGTCCCGCCAAATTGGTTTTGGCGAACAAGAGTAATGACTTGAGGGTTGAAGCTAAACCCTTGCACATCTTCAGCATCGAAATTCACGCCCAAGCGGCGTGGTTGTTGTGTTGGATCCATCCGCTGGCCAAGAGTTCTTGGCTCATTATCTACACGTTCGATCCTTGCATTCCTAGGTGGAACACGACGATTGGCAGCTCCCCGTGGATGGAAAGGATTCACATTGATCGTGGGATCAATCTCCTCTAGCGGTGGCATGGAAGAATCACTATCATCGGCGGATGAGTGACTTTTTCTTATAGATCTTGATGCTTTCCTTGAGGATTTCTTGCTTCCCTTATTCTTAAGGTCGCTCATCTCTACCCTCATCTGAAAGATCATGTCCTGTAGATTGTTAACTTGAGATTGATGACGATCCATCTCATCATGGCGGAGGGTCTCATTCCATTGGAGTTGAGCTTCCTTCTCTGCCAATTCCGCTTGAAGATCACGTTCGTGTCCTTCAGCCATCTTCTTTTCCTTGCGCTTTTGCCTTAAAGTTTTCTCTAGCTCTTGATCAAGAGGCAAGAGATCTTCGGTGTTCCTAGACCTGCGCATGCACTCAAAGTAATATCAAATAACGAGAGCAAGCTCCCAAGCTTGACAACCGGCTACCGAATTCGGCCGAAACCAAATCCCCGGCAACGGCGCCAAAAACTTGTTCGCCCCTAGAGGTGTGTGCAAATGAGTTTTAAATTTATAAAACTAGAATCAAGCAAGTGAACCCGCAGTGTACGGATCGACGTAGTTAAGCAAGAATTCCAGAGTATCGAACACAGGGATTTGGGTGGGAACAAATTCAATTGCAGATTATCAAGCGAGTAAATATGAGAGTTTTGCAAATATTGGGAAACAACAATCCTAAAGATCCAAGTATCCAGCTGTGGCAATCGATTCAAGATATACTAATGATATAAAGATAGAGTTGAGATATGCAAAGGTATGCTAATGTAAGGTAATCGTACGGTGAAGTTCCAAAAACCTTATATGACTCACCTACAAGACACTCTCCATACAGGTTGATGAGGCTCAATATAAAAAGGTTCTAAAGGCAAGAATTAATGTCAAATACCCAAACTTGTAATCCAAGGATCAAGACTAACTTAACCGATTACGGTTATGACACTCACAATCGAGGTAGAGGTTGTTGAGGCTTCACTACCACCTAGAAAAGACAAGTCTAAACTAAGTTAAAGCAAATCTTTAACCTTGGATTAAAGTAAAAGCAGGTTCGTAAACTTAAGGGAAATTACGGTTGAATCTTGAGACTCCACGGTCGTGGAACTCAAGAACAGCCCGTAATATAGGGTTCGTCAACGATTCTCTCTAACTCTCAGGGTCTAATCTGTTTACGATCGATCTATCATCATCTAAGCCACAACTATCAACCCTTCACCTTAGAATTGCTAAAGGGTTTCTAGCCAATAACAGTCATGTTGATATCAATTCAAGAATTAAAAGATAGAAAGATGGAAACTTCCGAAAACTTTCAAATAAACTTCAAACCAATCTCAGAGTCACAACCAAGAACAAATATTGTCAATGGATTCAAAATAAAGCAATCAATCACAATCTTAGGAAAGAAGGGAGGACGGGATGTCAATCCGTCTTCCAAGTCAAACCTAAACAAGAAGAGAAATCTTCTTGCAACAATCATCCAAAAGCTTCGATCTTCCGCTAATCCGGAGATCTCAACAGTAATCTCCACCAAAAGTGTGAGATTAGGGCAATTTCCAAACGCGAACTTCGATCTCCAACGAGATGTCAATGCTTCCAAGCAAGGGCTAAACGAGGTGTAGGCGTCGATAAGCGGCTTGCGGAAATCGCCAAAACTCTCTTCAAGTGAAGATGACGGAATCTTGCTTCGTCCGTCTTGTTATAGGGCAAGATAAAATATCGGCCCGGCCCAATCTTCAAAAGATCGTGGCTTCAAAATATGGCGAAAAAGATCGCCAAGATCACGGTCGTGGAAGTTTCCACGACCGTAATTTAGAGCGTGGATTGTGTCACGGTTTGGACCATATGTTCCACGACCGTAATAGTTACTGGAATGCATCACGCCTCTCTTTGCATACTTCCACGGCCGTGGAACTAAACGTGGTTTGTAGTACGGCCGTATTTTAGAGCGTGGTTTAGGGCAAGAACGTGATTCTTCTCTAGCCTCGTGCATTCCTCAAGTTGAACTCCAATTTGCTCCTAATAATGCCCTCAATCCATGGACATATTCAATCAACTCTTCTTTGCTCGATTCCGTTCGGAAATGACTCTCAATCACCTATATTTCAACATAAAGCTAGTGTAGACATCCATATCGACAATATAGGTAATACTAGCTCACATATGCAATGATGCTCAATCAAAGACTATCAATATGAATCAAATACGTTTAGAAAACATGCCTAAAATATCACAATATTTCATGCTAACACCGGGGTGGAACTTGACTGAACGGGGTGAACCTTTCCTGATCCGAAACTGAAGTTAAGTGTTTTAGTTTTCCAAATCCTATTCTTATTACACCTTTTCTGGTTCAATGCAACCTTAGGATGAGACTTACCCGGTGATTCCTTTGTTTGTTTACCTAAGATCATAAGTGTAGGTAATAAAGGTTTATCCTTTATTGGGGTTTGAGTGTGCCTTCATCCCATTCTTGTGAGTTAGCTTGAGACTTACCCGGTAAAGGTTGATTCTATTCCCTTGGGTGGTGTGTTGGTTTGAAATTATAGCTCCTTTCCTTAGTACCTTGAGACTTACCCGGTAATAGGAACTTTGGTTTGGGATAGTGAGTAGTGAGACTTACCCGGTAATCTATTCCCACCTTAGAAACACCTTCCCTTTGCCAAATCTCAGCTTTGTCCGCGTTATCTTTTGAGATCTTGAGTCCGAACCACAACTAGATGCTTTAATCCATAGAATCCACATTTCTCTTTACTTGACTTTATATCATCTTTGATTGCTTTAATTGCTTTTGGTTAATTTCAATATTTGACAACCTATTATGTGCTTTATTTCACCTAAGTCCCTGTGATCGACCCCTGGAATTCTTGCTTTTTATTACAATGGACCCATACCCTGCGGGTTCACATATTTGTTCAAGCATACTTCTTGGGCTATAAATTTAAAGTTTACACACACCTTTTGGAGCGAACAAGTTTTTGGCGCCATTGCCGGGGACTTGGTCTAGACCGAGCCGGTAGCGGTTGTCGTTCAGGAAAATTGCCCTTGTTGCTATTAACCACTCTACTTGAGTGTTTTCGCAGGATCTTTTTCTTAGTTTTATGCGAAGAACCCGTGCTGGGAAGGAAATCGTTGCATACGATCCCGAACCCGAAAAGACATACAAGAGACGATTAAGAGAAGCTAAGATGGCCAATCAAGACAATCGCGATCTTGAGGCCGAATTGAAGTAGACGTTGGAACAGCTACGCCTCAACCAAGAAGAACTGCAGAGAGAGAGAGAGAGAGCAGACTCGGGCAAGAACTGAAGAGATCGAAGCAGATATGGCCGCTCTAAGGGCCTAGTTTCTGCCTCGACCGATCCCAAATCCTCGACCGAGGCAAGACCCAGTCCATATTGCCCCGGCTGAGATACATCCACCTCGGATGCCTGTTCGAGATGTTCTTTTTGTTGGGGTTCCACAAACCCTGGGACAGAAGATGGACCCTAATCAGCAAGTGAGGCGTCTAGGAGTCAACCTAGGTGATCCAGCTGAGCATGATTACGAACTTCGACCGCAACTTCTCTCTATGATCCACCAAATCCAATTTGGAGGTTTAGAGAGGGAGTCTCCGCATGAGCATTTGCAAAACTACGAGATCCTGATGGAGACCTTGAGACCTTCAAGGCTGGAAATTAACAACTACAAGTTAAGGCCTTTCTATTTTTCTTTGAAAGACAGGGCGCTTGCTTGGTATCAATCTCTTCCACCCGGAAATATCGACACTTGGGAAGAGATGACAACGGAGTTTCTAACAAAGTTCTTTCCTCCCTCCAAGACCGCTGAAATGAGAGGGAAGATCAATGCATTCATTATGAAGGACAAGGAGAGTTTGTCCAAGTCATGGGAGAGATTCAAAGATGTTCTATTGGATTGCCCACATAATGGGATTCCAAAGATAGAGTTGCTGGATATGCCGATAGACGAAGCTTGGGAGTTCATTAAAAAACAAGCTTTGCATATGGAGAAGTACTCCCATCAAGGAGCCGAGAATGGAGCAAGGAGACTTAGTTTCCAGGACACTTCATCAAATGATAATCAACTCATCTCCCTTAAAAATGATGTGAAGCAATTGAAGGAGCTTTTATTAGCTCATACGAAAAAGGAGCAAGATGGAGGATATCAAGGAAGAAACAACAACCAAGGGTCACGGAACAACAATTACAAAAACAATAGAGGCTCCAACAGAAACGATTGGAGATCTAATCAACAAAATCCGGGTAACCCTTATTCTCAAGCTAATAATGCTTTTAACCCCTCCCCTTCTTCTTCTACTCCATTGAAGAGCCAGGAGCCTGGATCAAATTTGTCCCAGCCTGAGAAGAAAGATGCAGTGCTGGAGACAATTTTGATTAAGCTCAACGCTATGGAGACGTCGATGACTTCATTTTCGAAGGCACAAAAAGCCTTAGAGCAACAATTCTTTAGTAAGGCGAATGAAGCGCCAAGAGATCCAGGGAAGCTCCCAACAAGGACAGAGAGCAACCCCAAAGGACAGATTATGGCAATAACGACGAGAAGTGGACTAAAAACTGCAGATCCAGTACCTCGGTTGGTGCCAGTGCAAACGAAGAACACCTCGGTCCACGATCAGACGAGGAGCACTTCGGTCGAGGTGCCATCCGAGGTGGAGTCCTAGAAAACGAAGGACAAATCTGAAGTTTATGTCCCATCTCCTGCTTATAAACCACCAATTCCATTCCCCATTCAAGGGCCAGAGCACATCTAGACAAGCATTTTGGTAAGTTTCTTGACTTGATGAATAAACTACACATTAACATCTCTTTCCTTGATGTTATTCTAGGGAAGCCCGCCTACGGGAAGTTCTTGAAAGAAATTTTATCAAGGAAGAGGAAGCTTGAAGACTTTGGAGAAGTTAGGATGACATCTAAGTCCTCGGAGCTCATTCAAATCATGAAGGAGAAGATGTCACCCAAATTGAGAGATCCCGGCTCATTTTGCATTCCCATTCAAGTTGGGGATGTAACTTATGAGGCATTGTGTGATCTAGGAGCCAGTGTGAGTATCATCCCGCTGGAGATATGTGAGAAGATCGGACTTGGAGAGCGTAATCCGGTGAAGATAAGGTTGTACATGGCGGATCGCTCCATTACCCATCCCGTGGGCATCTTGGAAGACGTTCCCGTCAAGTTAGGTAATTTCTATTTACCTATAGACTTTGTTGTACTTGATATACCCGTAGATTATCCCGTTCCTATCATTCTCGGGAGACCATTTCTAGCAACTTCGGGTTGCAACGTGGATTGTAAGAACGCCAAGTTGAAATTCAACATTGGTGGAGATCAAGTGGAATTTGCATTGCTTGCTGCAATGAAAGGAGAGCCGCTGGAGGATGATATCTTCAACATCTATGATGAAGAAGAATCAAGAGAATTGGTGAGCTCTATCCTTATTAATGACCCTCTTGAAAGAGTTCTTAGTTTTAGTTTAATGGAGGAAGGTATAGATGTTTCTTGTGATGCAGATATACGGAGCTTAAAGGCATTGGAAGCAGATCCAGGAGCTAAGATTGAGAGACTAATCCAGGAGAAGAAAAGCAATTTAGGTTTCGGTAACAGTTCCAGTACCTCGACCGATGCACTTTCTGGACCAAGCG
Source organism: Fagopyrum homotropicum (assembly GCA_033239125.1). NCBI lineage: Eukaryota > Viridiplantae > Streptophyta > Magnoliopsida > Caryophyllales > Polygonaceae > Fagopyrum > Fagopyrum homotropicum. The sequence goes on from BSWB01000006.1 coordinate 89,937,175, forward strand.
AGGTGTTCTTATCTGAAGAACATCTCGGTCACCCACCTTGGACCTCGACCGAGGTCGCAAGCGAGATGATGTCAACTGAGACTTCTAAAAGTCCAGTTCTTCGATCTAAGTCTACTTCCTTGGAAGGAGGAAGCATGGATCCCCCTCAGAAAGCACCCCCAGTTGTGGAGCTTAAACTGCTTCCAAGTCACTTGAGGTATGTTTTCCTTGGACCGGATTCTACATATCCCGCTATCGTAAGTGCTTCCATTTCCGAAACTGAATTGTCTAAACTGATGCATGTCCTGAGGAAACATCGAAAGGCTTTGGGATATACTATTGATGATCTTATTGATATTAAGCCTTCTTTCTGCATGCATAGAATACTAATGGAAGATGATCATAGGACTTTACGGGAACCTCAAAGACGGTTAAATCCGATCATGAAAGAGGTTGTGAAGAAGGAGATTCTTAAATTGTTGGATGCAGGTATCATATGTCCTATCTCGGATAGCAAGTGGGTGAGCCCAGTGCATGTAGTTCCGAAGAAAGGAGGGATGACCGTTGTGACGAATAAGAACAACGAGTTGATTCCAACTAGGACCGTTACGGGCTGGAGGATGTGCATCGATTACAAGAAGCTGAACGTGGTCACTCGGAAGGACCATTTTCCACTTCCCTTCATCGACCAAATGCTTGAACGGTTAGCCCTGCATTCCCATTTTTGCTATCTAGATGGTTATAGTGGCTTCTTTTAAATTCCTATCCATCCGGATGATCAAGAGAAGACCACTTTCACTTGTCCATGGGGGACATTCGCTTATAGGAGGCTACCATGCTTGGAGCATCCAGCAATTGAAGGATTTTCTAGAAGTTTTAAAGGAAGAATTGAAGGAAGTTTGAAGGATTGAAGTTCAAGGAAGGAAGGAATCATAGTTGAAGTTGGCTTTTGAAGGAGTTTGTAAGACTTTCTTAGATTGCTTTTGGTTTGTTGTCTTTGCTGATTTGTGATTGAGGAACTCTTGTTTGTTGATTGTTTGATTCAGTCATTGAGACCTTTTTCTTAAGGTTTTCTTGTTCGAATATTGATTCCTTTCCCGTATATTTGATTATTGTTATCATGATGATTGTTGGCTAAGTTTCTTGTGCGATTCTAGGGTGATTCGCTGAAAGTTGTGGGAAAAACAATGATAGAATGATCTTAATCCCAGCAGGAACCTGAAAGCTCGAGTCTTAAACCTTAACCCTAGCACACCTCGCTCAGTCGATGAACATCTCGGCCGGGGTTGAACTTGACTGGACGAGGTGAACCTTTCCTGATCCGAAACTGAAGTTAAGTATTCTAGTTTGCCAAATTCTATCCTTATTACACCTTTCCTGGTTCAATGCAAGCCTAGGATAAGACTTACCTGGTGATTCCTTTGTTTGTTTACCTAAGATCATGAGTGTAGGTAATAAAGGTTTATCCTTTATTGGGGTTTGAGTGTGCCTTCATCCCATCTTTGTGAGTTAGCCTAAGACTTACCCGGTAAAGGTTGATTCTATTCCCTTGGGTGGTGTGTTGGTTTGAGATTATAGTTCCTTTCCTTAGTGCCTTGAGAGTTACCCGGTGATAATAGCTTTGGTTTGGGATAGTGAGTAGTGAGACTTACCCAGTAATCTATTCCCACCTTAGAAACATCTTCCCCTTGCAAATCTCAGCTTTGTCCACGTTATTCTATAGGATCTTGAGTCGGAACCACAACTAGATGCCTTAATCCCTAGAATCTGCATTTCCCCTTACTTGACTTTTATATCATCTTTGATTGCTTTAATTGCTTTTGGTTAATTAGAACATTTGACAACCAATTATGTGCTTTGTTTCACCTAAGTCCCTGTGATCGATCCCTGGAATTCTTGCTTTTTATTACAATTGACCCGTACACTGCGGGTTCGCATATTTGTTCAAGCATACTTCTTGGGTTATAAATTTAAAGGCTGCACACACCGTTTGGAGCGAACACACACATACATACGGAAATCACACAACATAATATCACGCAAGCCGGCTTATTATCTTTTCACTAATGTCATTACATTACGAATTCAACTTAGGTTTGTGACACGAGAATCCCCGAAACTTGCCTCTGTCCTGACTTACCAACAAGGAATGGTACTGATGCATCCGACCGTCTACCTGCTTGGGCTAGTCGCAGAGAACTTGCTAGCTCTTGCAAGAGATACGAAATGTTGTCACCACCCGTTATCATACACTTGGGCCAAATATCAATATATAAAGGTCGTCCTAGTTCCGGAATCGTTATCATAAAACATAAATAAACACACACACCACATATCATACATCGATGCTAAACAAAAGGAAGCTAGCTAAGTATGTCCGGAGACGTACCTCGTCCCAAAGCTAAATCAACACAGCCGCTCTTGCTTCCCGTAGGAAGATACCCAAAGCCTGCTCACAATAAGACATGTAATCAATAACACTCTCACGCTCTAGAAGTCGTTAGACTTCCTACTCTAATGATCTTTACAAGATCATCTAAACTCTCAAGCTAGGATCGCATCCTTAGACTCCACGATTCCATAATCTCACCCAGCATGTGCAATGGTACTACAACAGCCCACTCTATCACAAGATCAAACTCACAGCCATGCTAGCACACAACTAGTCTAGGAGATACAACATGATCAACACACTCGAGTTCATCCTAAGAAACAAACAAGACTCTAAGGTCTCCTAAGGTTCACAACCACTAGATGGCATTCACAACTATCCTAGGTCCATCCTAGGCATGATACTAACATGGAACAACCTCACAATGAAGGAAGGAAAGAAGAAGAAGGGAGAAGAAGACCCTACTGTTGAAGAAACACATTGGCTGAAACAAATGGTGCCACTACGAAGCTGAAGGCCACCGCCCTCGCGGGTCCAGGCACCGCCCCTTCGGCTGCTGGTGATCTTGGCACCGCCCCTGTGGATCCTGGCTCTGCCCCTTCGGCTGACTGAGTCGGCCCTCACGGCACTGTGCATCCTCCCCACGGTTAAAATCCAGAAAGCGATTCGTCGATCTTCGTTGGTGTAGTTGGACTTCAATGACTTCTTTTCCTGAATGGGTCGACTTCAAGCTTAACCGATCTTAACTCTCCTCCAAAACATAAGAAAGCCTAAGGACACATGCATGCATAAGGAGACTACTCATGAGTCTTCCACCAAAGCTTCCTTCATGAAAATGGAGACGAGAAGAAGAAGAGAGATATGAAAGCAAGGAAGAAGAAGGAAGGGGGGAGGAAGAGACTTACTAAGCTGGATCTAAAACTTCTTCATTGTTGGCCACACACAAGAGGATCCAAGAAGGAGATGGGGGAGAAAAGAGAAAGCAAGGGTATGGAGGGGAACTGAAACACGTTAATGAGCAAAGTTAGGAGAGAGAGAGAAGGTTGATACATGGGGGAAAAAACAAAGGATCAACAACCCTCATAGGATCCTTTTTGGCTAAGGAATCGAGGGGTTAAAAGCAAAATGGCGGAAAACGAAAGGTCAGAACAGAATTGGGATGAAATCCCGTCACTCAGCACATCGTGCCTGTAGAAAGACTGAGTCGCGCCTGCGGTAAGGCCGCTAAACTACTCACTAACCGGAATTAAAATTCTAGGCATCACAGTAGCATCACCGGAAATAATCTCACCGTCATCACCACCGTTGCAACGCCATCAACCTTGTTGTCACCACCCACTCTGTCATCGGAAAACCCATGCCACCAGACCACCACCCGCTTGACCGCTATCCAGTACTAAATCCAACTCCACAGATTGATCTAATATCCACAACCACCGGGAACCACCCTACAACCACAAGTCCTCCAATCTTGACCTTTCTCTTTTTCTACCACCATAGCCACCGGACCATCAACACCCACGTCACCAAACCAGGAAAATCTTGACAGGGAATCCCTTGTGGACCCAAAGCCACCGGACCACCTCACAGTCCCTAACGCAATAGCCCTTAACTCCGCCAGTACCTTTGCCGGAAAACAACATTTGTTTCCAGAGCCACCCATGCGACCTCCGGAAGATTCACACGCCCGGGACAACAGACGCTTAACCACCTCCTTCTCCCGAAGCCAACCCCACCGGTCTTGCACCGAACCACCATGCACAACCCTTGTAACAACCCTTACAACCACCAACACCTAGCCCGGGCCCAACAACTGTAATATCCGGAATTTTTATTCCGTTTAATTCCGTATCAAATCGGATTTCGGTCCGTTGACTATTTCCCATTCTATCTAGTATTTCTTCCTCCACTAATTTTATCATTTTATGTAGAATTTAGTTCGCATAAAATGATAGAATTTCACCAAACCCTAGTTTATAACATAGATTTGTCTTCGACAAGGTCATGACGTCCTATTGACAAAGCCATGATGAGTTATGAAGAGACCATGACAAATTTGTGACAAGGTCATGCATGGGCTTGACAAAGCCTTGACGAGTTTTAACAAGTTTTGACAAACTCTCAGCCCACATTGTTTCATTCTCATTTCAAGCCCATCTCTCCCTTTCCCTCCTTGCTTCAGCCTATACTTTAGCCCTCCTCTCCAGCCAACCTTACCTTGTTGTGCGCCAGCCCAGCTCCAACGTAAGCAGCTCCAGCCCAGCCCGCCGTTGTCCTTGCAAGAGCGCTGGCCCAACCTCACGTCCAGCCCAGCAAGGAGAAGGGGAGCAGCCGGTCTCCACACCACAGCTCACGTAACAGCAGGCACGCCTCTTTAAGTTCCTCATATAACAGTTGGAAGACTGTTGTAAATGCCGGATCTCATGCCTTGAAGATTGCCTCTCCTGCTTCTCCTCATCCGTCATTTGCTGCGTACAGAAAACCTCTTTGAAGAGCAAGTCCAGGGCACACAGTGGGAGAGTCGGTACAATTATCTTGCCCTCTGTCGCTGCTTCGATCGATCGAGTTCCCTCCTGTCCCTACGGGTATTACCAAGCTTTCATCTCTCCTTTCATCTCCTTATTTTGTCATGTGTTTGAGCACTCACACTCCTATTCTTTGTGCCGGAAGGACTCCCAACTGCTGCATCTTTGAAACTCAACCTTCACCTCCCAAAATTGGTGGCGCCGAGAAACCTAAGAGCGACGTAGCCTCCTCCTTACTACAGTCCGGTAAGTAAAGTCTCTATGATGATAAGCTGGTACAGTAGATATATTAATCATGTATGTGTGCAAGGATGACTGCACTAGAAAAGACCTTAGAATGTTAGATTTAGGTTGATGTTTAGATGGTTCCTTGAGAGATTCGAACTAAGGACTTCGGGGTAGTGTAAAGGTGAGTTATATTGATAATAGGGTTCGAAGTAGGGACCTATAGGAATGTGTTGTGGTTGTAAAGGTGAACAGCCGAAATAGAAGTGAGAAACTTTTCTTACACCTTAGTTTGGTAAGTCAAGAATAGTCACTGTTGTGAATCAATGTTAAAAAGATTGGTTTAAGATAAACCGTTGAATTTTTTATAGATCATAGATGAATACACGTAGTTTACTGTGTTAACATTTGAGAATAAATGAACGGTCGGATTGAAAGTTATAGGGCCTCAAAGTAGAGTAGTTGAGTTGTTTTTCCAGCAGTGAATTTTGACTAAGTATAGGAATATTTTTAGTGTTGTAGCCAACTTTAAGGGTTTTTGTACAAGTGATAGTTGAACAGTTTTAAGAAATTCTTGCTCTTAGGAGTAGATTGGATATCATAGATAATTTAGAGATTTATTTTAGAATTTTTATAAGTTTATTCTAATTTTATATTTGAAGTTGTAGTTGGACCTTAGTGACTTTTCGGGAAATAGAATAGTGGGTAGTTTCTCTAGATTTTACCTAAAATCATCCTAGAGAGTAGAATATGGTTAGTTAGCCTCAAGTAAGAATTTAAGTACGTATTACGAGTTTTTGGAAGTCTCGGGACCAAGGGTAAAATAGTCATGTTACTTAAAATAAGTACTGTAATAATTTATGTCCAAAAAGGATCTTACATCTTAGGAGTTTCATACTTCTAAGTACCTAGGGAAATGTGTTGACCCACGTGCCTCCTTTGACGGGCAACTGAGTTTTTGTAGTTACCGATTGAGTGGTGATTAAGAGAGTCGAGATTTGATTCTGGTAAGTCCACTTACTTACTTAGTTGGCTTCTTGTATGAGTGTAATGTGTATGAGTGGTGTTTGTTAGTTATGATAAACAACGAAACCGGAATAGGCCGACTTTAGTGTACTGTGTAATTGACCCACGTGTATGATAACGGGTCGTGACATCATCTGCCTAGCTCTTGCGAGAGTCTAGGAGGTTCCCTGCGACCAGCCCGGTCAGGTAGACGGTCAAATGCATTAGTATCATTCCGCGTTTGTAAACGGGGACAGGGGCGAGGTTTGAGAATCCCTCGTGCCACAAAATAAGTATCATTATTAATGACATATCACCTAATTAAAGATAATAAAAGGATTGAATGTTGCATGTTGATTGTGTATGATGTGTGATTGTGCTTTTACCTTTATACTTATGAATAGATTGTTAGCTAACGGTTTATACCGCTTGTAGATGCCTTGCAGGTTAGGGAGGCGATCGAATGATCCGGCGGTAGTGGGCAGCCGGGGTCCCGTGTATTATAGGACGGGACTGTTATCTTTTTATTTAACGACTGTTGAGAATTATGTTGTTACTTTGGTTTTGAGACTTGGCTGGATTGTTTTCAGTTTGTACTTTTCCTTTCGCTCATGATATAAAACTCTATGTATTGCCTTTTTATTTGTTTCGTGTTGTAAGGTCCGATGAAGTTGTTGTCAGGCTAAGGGCCGGGACCCATTGTGAGGTCCCAGCTCGTAGCATTCCGAGTCCTCTAGGATTTGGGGTGTTACAATATGGTATCAGAGCCCTAGGTTGGCAACAGTAGCACGCGCTATCTTCAAAAAGGCGAATAAACAAACAACCGGAAACCACAAGGGTTCCGAACTTTTGAAATGAATTTTGTTTTCAAAACCATGAGCATAAATGGGTTGGGATAGAATGCACGGACCGCCACTACCTCCGCTGAACTCGATGGCATAGTTTATTGGACTTTTGTTATAACTTGTGTTTATTAGTTACGTTGTGACCTTTAGGAGTGACCTAGAGTAATAAGATAGTTATGTCCTTACTAGCAATTAAAGTAGTCTTATATTGATCAAATCTCTACCAGATGGCTCGTACGAGAGCGACAGCTTACGTTGGACGAGGAGAGGGCCGACATCCCCTTCCTCCAGAAGCTCAGAAACAGGGACGTGTGGGTAGGCTTCAGAGGAGCCGAGGTCGGGGACGTCTTCCGGTTATAGATCCGCCAGCTGCGGATGTACCTGCTTAGGAGGTGGCTGAGAGTATTGTTCCCGAGGTTAGGGATGGGACCGCTGCTAGGTCCAGAGTACGGAGTGCAGGGCCTGCTGATTCGGGCCGTGTATGAATTGGAGCATCGGAGTATCGAGCTTATGTCCAGTTGGTGCAAGAGGCATACAGGGTCGGAGCACCACCTCTAGCACCGCCGGTGCCAGCTAGGTCAGTAGAGGTCTCTCAGAGAGTGACTCAGGTGGTAGTTCCACCGGTGGTAGCTGTACCAGTGAGGGTTGTCGAGGATGATCGAGTGAGAGACGAGCAGAGGGTACCGAGGCCGGATGAATGGTTGAAGACTTTCAACCATCAGCGAGTCCCCACATTCGACGGGAATGTTGGACTGGAGGTAGAGCAATGGATTAGTCATGTTGAGTCCGCACTAGAGGCGATTCATTGTCCTGAGAGTCGTAAGGTGGAGCTGGTTCAGACCTTGTTTAGGGACCAGGCACAGTATTCGTGGAGGACAGCGCGGAGCGGAGTGTCCCGATTTGAGCAGTTGGTGAGTCTCGTGCGGGAGACTTTTTGTCCTACCTCGCTGAGAAGAGACCGAGTGCAGGACTTCTTGGAGGCAGGATTTGAGGATGTTCCGATAGCTGAGACGATTAGGAGGTTCCGGAAGAAGATGTCACTGTTGGGTCCTGCTACACCACCTGTGGACCAACACGTGTGTTTGTTCTCCCAGAGACTGAGGGAGACTACCCACTCCTATCTAGCAGGGTTCCGCTATGATTTCTTAGCCGATTACCAGATTCGGGCTTCAACGTATGAGAGGGACCGACTTGGTCAAAGGAGAGATATGCAGTCTGGAGGGTCAGACAAGAGACAGAGGACCGGACCAGTCAGCACCGGAGTAGGAGGTTCAGGTCATAGGCGTGGTCAGTCCTAGGGCCGTTCTAGTTACCAAGTGGTACCGCCGACGGGGTCTAGAGGACATCAGTGCTACAACTGTGGGGAGTATGGACACATTAAGCCGGAGTGTAGGAAGCCACTAGTTACATGTTTTACTGGGGGCCAGCTAGGCCATAGAGCTACCTTCTGTCGACAGGGCAAGGTAACATAACAGCAGGGGTCCTCACCTGCTGGTACCTCAGGAGGAGGACAGAGGCAGTCTTTGTATCAGGCTCGGGGTCAGCAGCAGCGAGCCCCTGGTCAGGCATATTCACAGGGTTCTGCTCAGATTCCAGGTAGAGGTAAAGGGTGTGGTGGAGGCACTTTAGAGACTAGGGGTACTCAGCCTCGAGTCTTTGAGTTGAGGAGCCCCGTAGAGCCAGCAACGCCGCAGCCACAGGTACTATCACGATTCATGGCTTTCCAGTCCGAGTACTTTTTGATACGGGTGCGACGCACTCTTTCATATCTGATGATTGCATAGATAGGTTGACCTTAGATACAGTAGAGGGGGAACCTTTCCTTGTAAGGTTACCCGATGGGAGTAAGGTTCGCGGTACTCGGGAGATTCACGATTGTCCCATCCGCTTGGGAGGTTGTGACTGGCTAGCCGACTTCCACGTCATGCGCTTAGTTCATGAAGAGGTCATACTTGGTATGGACTGGATGGACCGCCATCGGTGGACGTCAGTAAGAGGACAGTGACGGTCACCACAAAGACTAGGCAGGAGGAGGTTTTTCGAGGATGGGACCTCAGAAAGATAGGGACGGTTATTAGTGCAGTCCGAGCCGGAAAGCTCATAGGTCAGGGGTGCGAGGCCTTCTGGTGTTACGCCATGAAGGAGGAGACGAGATCATCTTTAGTAGAGACCCCGGTAGCTTGCGAGTTTGAGGACGTCTTTGGCGAGCTGCCTGGCTTACCACCGCAGAGGAGCGTAGATTTTGGGATTGAGTTGGAGCCCGGCACGAGGCCGATCTCCAAGGCTCCATACCGCATGGCACCAATCGAGATGCTTGAGCTTAATGTTAGCATGAAATATGACTATATTGTAGGTACTTGTTTTAGTTGTTTTTCCCTCTTTTATGTGTACATAGATATGAGTTTGAAGCATTTGTAAGCTCATTCACCCACTTTGTCGATATAGAGATCTACACTAGCTTTCTTTTGTTTATAGGTGAATAAAGGCTTGGATTGGAGCAAAATGTGGAAGGAAAGGAGTATGTGATCATGCTTGATGGCAAGGAGATACTTTGGAGAGGCCAAGGAAGGAGTATGAGTGAAGAACATTACGAAATAAAGGCTTTCACAAGAATTTGGAGAACCACGCCCTAAATTACGGCTGTGGACTTAGCAATTGAATCGTGGAAGTGAGTTTGAAGCGCAACACAAAGTTACATGGTCTAAACCACGGCCGTGGAAATTTGTTCATGACCGTGATTTCCATGATTTTGTGACGTGTCACATTTGCCACGTCAGCAACGTCATTGGGCTTTCACGTAACCCTATTTCGCCCTATAAGAAGGCTTGAGAAGGGAGTTTCAAAGATCTTCGCTTAGAGCTTTGGAGACGGCTATTTAGGGTTCATTTTACTTTAAGGATTGGAAATTTTGGAAGATTGGAGAATTGTGGAAGACGTGATTTCAGAGATTGTGTACTTTCGGATATTATAGGGTTCACCTTTTGGAGACAGATTGACACTCCGTTCTTCATTGTTCCCTAAGATCGTTGTGAGGATTCTTATTCTATTTTATGAACTCATAAACAAACTACTTTTGTTATTCGGATTCGTGATTTACTTTGATTTGTTATTGAGTTTTCGAGGGTTTTCATCTTTCTTTCTTCTTAAATTGATTTTTGATATCATGATGATGATTATTGGCTAAAACCCTTTAGCAATTCTAAGGTGAATGGTTGATAGTTGTGGCTTAGATAATGATAGATCGATCGTAACTTGACTGGACCCTGAGAGTGTGAGAAACATCGCCGACACCTTAAACCACGGTCTGCTCTTGAGTTCTACGGCCGTGGAATCTCAAGATCCAGCCGTGATTTTCTCTATTTTACGACCTTTGCTTTTGCTTTGATTCAAAGTTAAAGATTTGCTTTAACCTAGCCTTGGCTTGCCTTTCCTAGGTAGTAATGAGACTCAACATCCTCTATTTCGGTTTCGAGTGTCACAACCTTAACCGTTTTAGTTTATCTTTGATTCCTTGGGTTTGGGCATGGGTATTTGAGATTAATTCTTGTCCTTAGATCCTTTCTATATTGCAGCCTCAACAACCTTTATAGAGAGTGCCTTTGGGTAAGACATATAGGGTTTTGGAACTTCACCGTACATAACCTTACATTAGTTATACCTTTGCAAATCTCAACTTTGTCCTTACATCTATAGTATATCTTGAATCAATTGCCACAATTAGACACTTGGATCTTTAGGGTTGCTGTTTTCCCCAATATTTGCAAAGCTTTTATACTTTTACTTGCTCGATTATTTGAAACTGAATTTGACTCACCAAATCCCTGAGTTCGATACTTTAGAATACTTGATTAACTACACCGATCCGTACACTGCGGGTTCGCTTGCTTTTGTTTTAGTTTTATAAATTTAAAACTTATTTGCACGCACGTTTTGAGGCGAACACTTAAGAAGCAACTCGAGGATTTGGTAGAGAGGGGATTCATCCAACCCAGTGTGTCTCCCTGGGGTGCACATGTCCTCTTCGTCAGGAAGGACGGATCTATGAGGCTTTGTATCGACTATCAAGAGTTGAACAAAGTTACCGTCAAGAACAAGTACCCGTTGCCGCGTATTGATGATTTGCTGGATCCGTTACAGGGAGCTACGGTGTTTTCACGTATTGACTTGAGGTCAAGATACCATCAGTTGAGAGTACGAGACGAGGACATACCAAAGACGGCATTTCGGACCAGATACGGTCATTATGAGTTCGTGGTGATGCCTTTCGGACTCACCAATGCTCGTGTTGTCTTTATGGAGTTGATGAATGGCATCTTCATTGGCTTCTTAGACCAGTTTGTGGTAGTTTTCATCGACGACATCTTGGTATACTCCCGGAGTAGGGACGAGCATGCCGGACACCTGAGGACTGTGTTGCGGGTTTTACAGGATAGAGAGCTTTATGCTAAGCTCTCGAAGTGTGAGTTCTAGATGCCAGAGGTTGCCTTCCTTGGCCACATTGTCTCCGCCGAGGGGTTCAAGGTGGACCCGGCGAAGATAGAGTCAGTTGCATCATGGCCGCTTCCTAAGACGGTCAAGGAGGTATGCAGTTTTCTAGGTCTGGCCGGATACTACCGCAGGTTCGTGAAGGGTTTTTCTGTGATTGCCAGGCTACTCACTTCCTTGCTAAGGAAGTCGATCTGATTTACATGGTCCGAACCCAGTCAGCGGAGTTTTGAAGAGCTAAAGGAGAGATTGACTTCCGCTTCTGTGTTAGCACAACCAGAGGACTTCGTCATTTGCAGTGATGCATCCAAGCTAGGCTTGGGATGCGTCTTGATAAAGAGGGGCAGGGACATTGCGTACGCATCTCGACAGCTGAAGACGTATGAGGAGAATTATCCTACTCACGACCTTGAGCTAGCTGCAGTCATTCATGCCTTGAAGATCTGGCGCCATTACACTACGAGGCCACCTGTCAAATCTTCACAGACCACAAGAGTTTGAAGTACATATTCACTCAGCGGGAGTTGAATAACTGCCAGAGGAGATGGCTAGAGCTGATTAAGGATTTTGACTTAGAGATCCTTTATCATCAAGGGAAGGCGAATGTGGTCGCCGATGCCCTTAGTAGGAGGACACCTCGCGAGGCTGCGATAGCTAGATTGACTGTTCAGACCCATTTGCAGAGAGATTTGATTTGGTTGGAGGTCGACATCCGGTTTTTGGATATTGACGGTCATTTGTTAGCGTTAGAGGTTTCACCAGATCTGACGGAAGAGATCCGGCATAAATAGGAGGGTTGTCCAAAGGGGAGGCACCACAGTTTATGGTGGGTGCAGACGGGATTTTGAGGCGCCAGGATCGCATATGTGTACCCTCTGACAGAGAGTTGAGGTAGCGCATACTGTAGGAGGCCCATTCTACACCTTACTCCGTCCACCCGGGCGCGAGTAAGATGTATCATGATATACGACAATCTTATTGGTGAGGCGGGCTCAAGCCCGACATGGCTAGATACGTAGCCTAGTGTGCGACCTGTCAGCAGGTCAAGATCGAGCACCACAGGCCCGGAGGAGAGCTCCAACCACTTCCGATTCCACAGTGGAAGTGGGAAGACATTTCTATGGACTTCGTTACCGGATTGAGGTTGAGTAGAGGCTTCGATGCGATATGGGTTGTAGTGGATCGGTTGACGAAGACGGCACGATTTATTCCTATTAAGAAAACGTGGCCGGTGTCTCGTTTAGTCGAGGAGTTTACCCGACAGATTGTGAGGTTCCATGGAGTGCCGAGGACGATCATTTCAGATAGCGATGGGCGTTTTACCTCGAGGTTCTGGCAGCAGGTACACGCCGCCTTAGGCACGAGCTTACAGTTCACCACAGCATACCATCCTCAGACGGACGGGCAGTCGGAGAGGACTATTCACACTCTTGAGGTAGTCGGAGAGGATAGTATCCGGCGGAACTATCCCGAGTTTTATGCGGATCTAGAGACGTCTATAGGATTGTCAGGTAGTTCTACATCCTAGTTTTGGTTGGGAGAGGGCTGTAAATGCCGGATCTCATGCCTTGAAGATTGCCTCTCCTGCTTCTCCTCATCCGTCATTTGCTACATACAGAAAACCTCTTCGAAGAGCAAGTCCAGGGCAGACAGTGGGAGATTCGGTACAATTATCTTGCCCTTTGTCGCTGCTTCGATCGATCGAGTTCCCTCCGGTCCCTATGGGTATATTACCAAGCTTTCATCTCTCCTTTCATCTCCTTATTTTGTCATGTGTTTGAGCACTCACACTCCTATTCTCTGTGCCGGAAGGACTCCCAACTGCTGTAGCTTTGAAACTCAGCCTTCACCTCCCGAAATTGGTGGCGTCGAGCAACCCATTAGCGACGTATCCTCCTCCTTACTGCAGTCCGGTAAGTAAAGTCTCTATGATGATAAGCTGGTACAGTAGATATATTAATCATGTATGTGTACAAGGATGACTGCGCTAGAAAAGACCTTAGGATGTTAGATTTAGGTTGATGTTTAGATGGTGCCTTGAGATTCGAACTAAGGACTTCGGGGTAGTGTAAAGGTGAGTTATACTGATAATAGGGTTCGAAGTAGGGACCTATAGGAATATATTGTGGCTGTAAAGGTGAACAGCAGAAATAGAAGTGAGAAACTTTTCTTAAACCTTAGTTTGGTAAGTCAAGAATAGTCATTGTTGTGAATCAATGTTGAAGAGATTGGTTGAAGATCCACCGTTGAATTTTAGATAGATCATAGATGGGTATACGTAGTTTACTGTGTTAAAATTTGAGGATAAATGAACGGTCGGATTGAAATTTATAGGGTGTCAAAGTAGAGTTATTGAGTTGTTTTTCCAACAGTGAATTTTGACTAAGTATAGGAATATTTTTAGTGTTGTAGCCAACTTTAAGGGTTTTTGTAGAAGTGATAGTTGAACAGTTTTAAGAAATTCTTGCTCCTAGGAGTAGATTGGATATCATAGATAATTTAGAGATTTATTTCAGAATTTTTATAAGTTTATTCTAATTTTATATTTGAAGTTGTAGTTGGACCTTAGTGACTTTTCGGGAAATAGAATAGTGGGTAGTTTCTCTAGATTTTACCTAAAATCATCCTAGAGAGTTGAATATGGCTAGTTAGCCTCAAGTAAGAATTTAAGTACGTATTACGAGTTTTTGGAAGTCTCGAGACCAAGGGTAAAATAGTCATGTTACTTAAAATAAGTACTGTAATAATTTATGTCCAAATAGGATCTTACATCTTAGGAGTTTCATACTTCTAAGCACCTAGGGAAATGTGTTGACCCACGTGCCTCCTTTGACAAGCAACTGAGTTTCTGTTGTTACCGATTGAGTGGTGATTAAGAGAGTCGAGATTTGATTCTGGTAAGTCCACGGACTTACTTAGTTGGCTTCTTGTATGAGTGTAATGTGTATGAGTGGTGTTTGTTAGTTATGATAAACAACGAAACCGGAATAGGCCGACTTTAGTATGCTGTGTAATTGACCCACGTGTATGATAATGGGTGGTGACATCATCTGCCTAGCTCTTGCGAGAGTCTAGGAGGCTCCCTGCGACCAGCCCATCAGGTAGACGGTCAAATGCATTAGTACCATTCCGCGTTAGTAAACGGGGAGAGTGGCGAGGTTTGGGAATCCCTCGTGTAATAAAATAAGTATCATTAGTAATGACATATCACCTAATTAAAGATAATAAAAGGATTGAATGTTGCATGTTGATTGTGTATGATGTGTGATTGTACTTTTACCTTTATACTTATGCATGGATTGTTAGCTAACGGTTTATACCGCTTGTAGATGCCTTGCAGGTTAGGGAGGCGATCGAGTGATCCGGCGGTAGTGGGCAGCCGGGGTCCCGTGCATTATAGGACGGGACTGTTATCTTTTTATTTCACGATTGTTGAGACTTATGTTCTTACTTTGGTTTTGAGACTTGGCTAGATTGTTTTCAGTTTGTACTTTTCCTTTTGCTCATGATATAAAACTCTATGTTTAGCCTTTTTATTTGTGCCGTGTTGTAAGGTCCGATGAAGTTGTTGCCAGGCTAAGGGTCGGGACCCATTGTGAGGTCCCATCTCGTAACATTCCGAGTCCTCTAGGATTTGGGGTGTTACAACAACTAACGTAGTAACTTGGCTCAGCCAAGGCTACCACTAGAACCCTTACTCAAAACTCTAGTTTTCATCTATTTACACTTTTGGCCCTCCAAACTCTAGAAACCCTAAACCCTGACTGGCTCAATGAGCCCATAATTATCCCGGTCTAGTGGGCCGAAGGCTGAACCCGGTTCGGTTCAAGTGCAGATTGGTTACTCGAGTTGAAGATTGAAAGCTAGAAACCGGTTTAAGTGAAGGAACTTTTGGTCATTGTATGTAATTATTTAAATTTTTTCGTTTAAAAAAAGAAGAAGCCAAATAAAAAAAGATTAGAAAGGAAAAAAGAAGATGATGAGCCTTTTGTGTTGTTTGTTCTAGTTCGAAGCTTTACATGTCAAAGGTTGAAGATTGTGAGTTATCTCGGAATATCTTAAGCGAAACTCCACCCCTTTCATTCTCACCCCCTCTATCTCTAAGATGTTCTTATTTTTTGATACATCTGTCTTTTATAAGTTATTGTATTTTATTGAGAAAGTAGACGAGAGTGATTTTGCTTGCCCTTCAATAAAACCACTTAAAAGGCACTTTTCCTTTGAGATCAAGGTTACCCCTACTTATCGAATGTAGTTCTTGAACGTACTAACCTATTAATTGTTTGAAAGCTTTACTTGTCAATGGAAAGAAAACTATAACACCCCGAATCCGCAGGACTCGGGATGCTACGGTCGGAGACCTCACAATGGGTCCCGACCCTTAGCCTGATAACAATTTCACCGGATCTTACAATAAGACACAAATAAAGGTAAAACCGAAATACATTTTTATGCAAAAGATATGATTCCCGAAAGAAAATAAGCAAAAGACTCCATTCGAGTTTACAACTCCAAAGACCAAACGTCAAACACGCACCAACATACAAAATACCATATACACGACTCTCAACCAAACTCATCCTAAAATGTACGGAACCCCGGCTACCCACTCTTCCAGATCTCTCGGCCGCATCCCTAAACTGCAAGACAACTACAACATCGGTGTAAAACCGTTAACTAATATTCGAGGCATTAGAATCATGGTAATGGCACAAACACACATAAATCATCAATAACACACATCATGCTCCAAAACACACAAGTCCGGTTTATTCTTTTTTTCGTTAAGTCATTCCGTTACTAATTCAACTTAAGGTCGTGACACAAGAATCAACATGATCTCGCCTCGGTCCCCACTTACTATTAGCATGAAATAAGACTATATTTTAGGCACTTGTTTTAGTTGTTTTTCCCTCCTTTTATGTGTGCATAGATATGAGTTTGAAGCATTGTTCGCTCAAAAAGTGTGTGCGTCGAAGTCTTAAATTTATATCTAGAACTCAAAGCAAAGTGAACCCGCAGTGTACGGATCAGCTGTAGAAAGGTAAGAATTCCAGAGTCGAACTCAGGGATTTGGTGAGAATAATTCCGATTTCAATTATCTAGCGAAAAGTGTGAAAAGCTTTTGTGATCAAATAAGGATGAAATGATTCCAAGGATTCAAGTATCCGATTTCGGCTTTCGATTCAAGACACTTCTATAGATATAGGACAGAGTTTATATTGCCTAGATCAATTGTTCAAAGGTAACATTCGTACGGTGAAGTTCCAAATCCTATATGACTAATCTAAAGATTCTCTCTATAAGGGTTGTTGAGGCTGCGATATAGAAAGATCTAAAGACAAGAATTATGTTCAAACTAACTATCTAAAACTCCAGGATATGACTCTCCAAAGTAAAGAATAGTAAGCACAATTAAAATCTTGATAAAGGATGTTGAGTCTCTTTATTACCCAAATCTTGAAGCCTTAATCTATTAAATGTAGAATCAGGTTTGAAGTGTCTTCATACATTCAATTAGAGGGTAGAAAGGTTAATCAAGGTTGGGATTTAGGCAAGGATTAGTTTTGTTTAAAGATTGATTCAATTAAAGTTCGTCAGAGGCATAAATCGTGTTGTTCATAAGAAAATCGGCCGATTTTCCTCAAGAACAGTCCGATTTTCCTGTTGTCGCAAAACTAAAATCTAAACTCTCAGGGTCCTAATGTTTGAATGAGTTCAGTCTATCATCATCTAAGCCTTAATCATCAACTATTCTCCCCAGAATCACAAAGGTTTTAGCCAACCATTTTCAAAATCGAATCAAATTAATTATTGAGAGAAATATCACAAAGAAACCGAATCTTGAATAAAAATTCCAAAAACCTTCAAATCTGTCAACGATTGTCAAATCAAATCAATGTATCTCTTAAACAACTCAAATTCGTGCTCAAAAACAGCAAGTACTTCAATGAACAAAGAAATCTCACAATCAGAATCCAAATTTACTTCCCGGCAAAGAATACTTCAATCTTCCTCCAAGAATCTTCAAATTCTCCCAAACGTGTAAAGATTTCCCTCTGCCGCCTCCTCGTTTCCGTTCCTAGGGTTCTCCTCTATAGTTTCTTGCAAGTGGGCCATTTGGCAAAACTCTCCTCTAGCCCAAATTAATTGGGCTTTGTGTCGTCTTTTCATTTGGCCGAAAAACATAAGAAATCGACCCAGTCGATTTACACACAAAACCGTTCGATTTCTTTAGGAGAAAATCGTCCGATTTATATGTAAATTGGCACGATTTTCTTCAACAGAAAGTGCTCTTCTCTTGGCTCGTCTTCTATGCTTCTCCTTTGCAATTCCTTAGCTCTTTATGACTCCTTTAAGATTCCTTTAGCTTCCTTAACATCCCTAGATGCTCCTTGCTCCGCTTTTGCTTCCAATTCCACTCCATTTACCTATAATTCATCAAAAACTCGTGTAGACCTCTATTTCCGACAAATGATTGAATAGAACATAAAAGGCATACAAAATCTCTCTAAATGCAAGGTAAACTGAGACAATCTTCTATAATATGCATGAATATGATGATACATAATTCATGTCATCAAAATACCCCATACTTGCCTCTTGCTTGTCCCTAAGCAAGACTCAAATTTAGAATATAAAATGTCATGGATTATATGTATGAAAACTCAAAAACTCTTCTTTTGGTAGTGCTTCTTCTTATTGGATCACCCTCAAAGTGATATTTCAAGGCACAAAAAGGCAAAGCATGTATCAATGATAACTATAAGATGAACTAACTCCCTTTTCTTTCTTGAAAGCACAAATAAAGAACATGATAAAGGTGTAGAGGTAATCAAAGTCAAACAAGTCTAAGCCATTAAGTCTTAAACACATGCATAAAAGTCTCAAGGTCTTCTAATCAAAGAAAAGGTTCAAGAAACGTATTAAGGGAAGGAACTCTTTTTGACAATTGTGGTGCTAATCCGGGAAAGAGGAACACATAATACCTTCAAGAATTTTCTTCACCACACATGCTTCGCATGTAGAAAGCTTTGCTTTCATTATACTTTACTTTTTGAGAGTATGGACAGCGGTGCACAAAAACCGAAGCCTAGGAGATTGGCGTTTCTCAATTTCGAGATGCCTCAAACCCTTGATGCACATACCATATCCCGTTAGGACTTGTCGTTCAATCGGACTTTGGCAAGACACAAACACCCGGCTATGTGAATGGTGCCGAGTTACTCATCCTCATGTTCAACGTCCCCAAACTTATGAATTTCTGCACTTTCTTTCAATACATTTTCCTTGGCCCTCCCACATCAAACATGCCTTTTTCTATCACTTATCCTAATTCCTGGATGGTAAAAGGAGGGTTACATATTTCATTGAGGAGCTAGCATGATCAAGATATGAGAAAAGAAAAGAAGTGAATTGCCTTAGTCATCCTTAAATGATGTAAAAGAACTTGCAATATAGCTTCGACTATTATTTCATTCTCTTACCAAAACAACTAGATCATATAACTTATTCATGTGTTCAAGTAACAAAAGTAAACTCATTCATGCTATAATCAATATCTCAACACAACTAAGCATCTTTTTGCCTATCCATATACACAATTCTCATCATAGAGGTCATTTCCATATAAGAAGCACTAAAAATTTTTGAAAATTCATAGGATTTGAAAAAGATCATGCAAATGCAAGTGTCATAATGGAAAGCAAGTAGTGCAGGAGTTATTACAAGCCAAATTTGTCAAGAGTAGTGGAAAGTACATAAAGTGCTAAAATGAAACATAAGGTATTGTAAGTACCCCCACCCCATACTTGACATCCACATTGTCCCCAATGTGAAAATCAAGCATAGAAAGGAGAAAAATACTTACAATGTAAAAGAAGTGGAAGCTCAATCCTCTGTCGGTTGTGGAGGTGGTGGATAGGGATACATCGGTGCGCTAGGATCGTAGAAGTGGCCGAACTGGTGGTAGTACAAGTCTCTCATCTGGCCGTCATAGGATGAGTGTCTAGCGTCTGTCTCCTGTCTATAGTTCCTGAACTGAGTGTTCAGGGTCTCGTAGTCGGTGTGGAGAGCATGATAGTCGGTGCTGAGGCTCTGGAAGCTAGTGATTAGCTCCCTAAAGTGGCGCGGAGGGCGACGTCCTCGTCCTTGTCCTGGAGCACGTGCAAATGAGTGGCGAGGTGGCTGCATGTCATCCTCCTTCTCCTCCTCGCCTCTACTAGTCCTGCTAGGTCCTGCACCACGAGTGTCGGTGTCCATGGCATCCGTAGCATGTCCGCTATGAGTGTCGCTCTCAAACTCGAGCATGGTCCCCTGTCCTACATCCTCATCCTCCTCCTCGGAGTCACCTGCATCATCATCATAATAAGTAGGAGGAGAGAACTCCTCAAGCATCGACTTGAACGTCTCCTTCCAGTTTCTCTTGTTCCGAATAGTGTATTCGGACTTCCATATGATCTCGGATGGCTTCTTCTTCGAATCCTTGTGCCATGGCATGGGCACATGAAGTGTTCCTCTCCCTCGAGGAATCAAGACCTGTCGAACAACCAACCGCTGGGAGCCTAATGGAAGGGCACTCTCAGCTAGAGTGCATCCGGAGAAGTCCAATCCCATTGTCTTAGCCACATGAGTGACAAGACCTCCTGCACAAATATCGCCCTTAGCTTTGTTGGCTATCTTTCCTAGATAGTCAGCAAGCATGGTGGCAATGTCGGGGATGGTGGTGGATGTCATGCAGTAGAGAATGAAAAGCTCGTCAGCCTTGAGCTTCTGTGGAGTCTCTGTCCGTGCAAATAAGCTCTCGCTGAGAATCCGATGTACTACCTTGAAGGAGAGGTTGTACATGCTAGTCTCCTTGGAATTTCCGGGTCGCCACTTGTCTCCTCCGTATTCACCCACTGAAATAGCCTCCCAAAAGTCACTAGCACGAACGCCTCTAGCAAAAGTGCCTGCATTTGAATATGAGAAGCCAAACAAGTCTCCAAAAGTGTCAATGGACATAGTGTGGTCTTGGCTCATGAGGCGGAAGGTGACCATCCTTTCCCTAGGGTCATGTTCGAATGTGCTAAGGAACTCTAGGGTGATCTCGGTATAAGCATCCTCCCTAATCGTAGCAAACTGGCTCAGCCCAGCCCTGTCAAGCATCATATCAACATCCTCTCGAACAAACAATGAATCTAAGTCATCTAGCACTATGTAGCGAGGAGGGGTGAATGGGCGATCTATGATGCGTTCATAACGTTTCTTGTGCTTGGATAGGGGAGGGGGAAGCTTAGGGATGTGTTGAGGTGGTGGTGGAGGTGGGGGAGGGGCTTTGGAAGAAGATCCCTTCTTTTTCCCCGTGTTTCTAGTTACCCTCTTAACAAGATCCATTCTGAGTCAAAAAATCGGCCTGTTCTTCACACAAATCGTCCGATTTTTCTGGGCTAGGTCGATTTTTCTGTCGATTTCAACGATTCTCACAATTCTGTAAATCTATCACCACACACAGTCTCCTACAATGATTCCTAAGCAGATTCCTCAATCAATTCCAGCAAACAAACACTTCCTAAGCAAACTTCAATTTGAATTAGAAACTTAGGTTTTTGGAAAGAAAAACCTAAATTCCTTATGAAGGAGTCGATTGCCGTGCTTGTTGTTGCTAGATCCTTGTTCCTTGTTGAAAATGCTTCAGTTTGGAGCCAAGAATCACTCAAAATGATTTAGGAATGAGGATTGTAGGTGGAGGGCGATTTTCGGCGTTCTTGAGAAGGGGGAAATCGAGAGTGGTAGGTTGCGGAATGAGGAAGATCGAGCGTTTGAGTCTTTATATAGTGTCGAGAAATTGTGAAGAAAATCGGACGATTTATAGGGTCGATTTAATCGTCGGGGCGATTTTTCTCTGAACTCAAAGAAAATCGGAGGATTTATTTCGGCAGGTCGATCTCCAGGTCGATTTATCTTCCTGTTGCCAAAAATCGACTTGCTCTGCTCTTGAATCGATCGATTTACTTCAGGTAACTCGATTTTTCTCTGAACACATGCAAAATCGGACGATTTATTGTGATAGGTCGATCTCCAGGTCGATTTATCTTCCTGTTGCCAAAAATCGCCTTGCTCTGCTCTTGAATCGACCGATTTACTCAGTGTATTTCGATTTCCTTCCTTATTCTTCATGGATCTAGAAGATTTAACTGATTTGTGCTCCCTTCTTCCATGGATCTCTCATTTTGAACCTAAATTCCTGCGATTAATGACACGACAAACCAAGAGTGCATCGAAGAACAAACAAAAACGAAAACAAAGACATAAAACAACTAATCTACTCTAACTAAGTGATGAAAAGAAGGAAAAATTACTATCATGGGTTGCCTCCCAAGAAGCGCTTGATTTATCGTCTTTAGCTGGACGGTGTAAGGTTTTGCGTTCAATGAAGGAGTATAGGAGCTATCTCCTCAACCGGAGTTTCCGGTATGTATTTCTTCAACCGTTGGCCATTAACTTTGAAACTTCCGCTTTGTTCACCCCATACTTCAACTGCACCATGGGGGAAAATTCGTTTAATTACATAAGGTCCTGTCCAACGGGATTTAAGCTTACTTGGAAATAGACGCAGCCTTGAGTTGAATTGGAGGACTTGGTCTCCCTCCTTCAAGTCTTTTGGAATGATGTGCTTATCATGCCAACGCTTTGTCCGTTCCTTGTAGATCTTTGCGTTCTCATACGCATTTAGCCGGATTTCATCTAGCTCATTGAGGTCTAAGAGCCGCTTCTCTCCGGCTTCTTTCATGTCAAAGTTGAGCCACTTGATAGCCCAATAGGCTTTGTGCTCTAGCTCTACAGGAAGATGACATGATTTACCATAGACAAGGTTATAGAGAGTCGTACCTATTGGTGTTTTGAAGGTTGTCCTGTACGCCCATAGTGCGTCGTCAAGCTTCATTGACCAATCTTTTCTTGTTTTAGAGACGGTTTTCTCTAAAATTCCCTTGATCTCTCTATTGGATATTTCGACTTGTCCGCTGGTTTGCGGATGGTAAGGTGTAGCTATCTTATGGGTTACCCCATACTTAGCCAATAGAGTCTCAAAACGACGGGCCGTGAAATGCGTTCCTCCGTCACTAATGATGGTTCGGGGGGTTCCGAACCTTGGGAAGATCGTTCTATTGAAGAACTTCACCACTACCATTGCATCATTAGTTGGAGAAGCGATTGCCTTCACCCATCTTGAGACATAGTCTACGGCAAGAAGTATATATTGGTTGCCGCATGAAGATGGGAAAGGTCCCATAAAATCGATGCCCCATACATCAAAGATCTCTACTTCTTGTATGTTGTTGAGAGGCATCTCATTCCTCCTTGATATATTACCTGTCCTTTGACAAGCATCACAAGCAACAACGAACTTTTGCACATCTTTGAAAAGTGTAGGCCAATAGAAGCCGGAACGAAGTACCTTAGCACAAGTCTTGTGGGAACTAGCATGTCCGCCACATGGTAAAGAATGGCAATGGTGGATGACGCTATCCACTTCATCTTCGGGGATACATCTCCTGTAAATGCCATCGGGACCTCTTTTGAATAGAAGAGGTTCGTTCCAATAGAATTGCCGGACGTCATTAAAGAATTTCTTCTTTTGAGCATATGAAAGTCCGGGTGGGATCTCCTGACAAACAAGGTAATTCACAATGTCAGCAAACCATGGATCATTACCTTGGGAGATGTGTTGAAGACACTCTTCAATCTCGTGCAGCTGCTCGTCAGGGAATGAGTCGTCTATAGGGAGTTCATCCGTCTCGCCGGTGAGTTGCGGTAGACGACTAAGATGATCGGCAACGGAGTTCTCCGATCCTTTCTTATCACGAATCTCTAAATCGAACTCCTGTAAGAGTAAGATCCATCTTAGAAGCCTTGGCTTCGCATCCTTCTTCGTGAATAAGTATCGAATTGCGGAGTGGTCCGTGTAAACTATCACCTTCGCACCTACAAGATAGGAACGAAATTTCTCAAAAGCGTATACTACGGCTAAAAGTTCCTTCTCTGTAGTTGCATAATTATATTGAGCCTCATCTAGCGTTTTGCTAGCGTAGTAGATGGCATGAGTGCGACCATCTTTCTTCTGTCCAAGAACGGCTCCTATGGCGACGTCGCTTGCGTCGCACATGACCTTGAAAGGAAGAGTCCAATCGGGTGGTTGAATGATTGGTGCTGAAATCAAAACTTCTTTGATCCTACAAAAAGCATCTAAACAATCCTTCGAAAATTCGAAAGTTGCGTCCTTCATCAAAAGATTAGTCAAGGGTTTTGAAATCTTAGAAAAATCTTTTATGAATCTCCTATAGAAGCCTGCATGTCCTAAGAAACTTCTAATTCCTTTCACTGAAGAAGGGGGAGGTAACTTCTCAATGGTTTCTATTTTTGCTCTATCAACTTCTATTCCCCTTTGTGATACTAAATGACCTAACACAATTCCTTCGGTGACCATGAAATGACACTTTTCCCAGTTTAAGACTAAGCTAGTGTCCTCACATCTCTTAAGAACTAGTGAAAGGTTATAGAGACAGTTATCAAAGGAAGAACCATATACCGAAAAATCGTCCATGAAGACTTCCATGATATTCTCTACATATTCGGAGAAGATTGCTATCATACACCTTTGGAAGGTGGCTGGAGCGTTGCATAGGCCGAATGGCATTCTTCTGTAAGCGAACGTACCCCATGGGCACGTAAAAGTTGTCTTCTCTTGGTCGTCCGGATGAATTGGAATCTGAAAGAAACCGCTATATCCATCTAGATAACAAAAGTAAGAATGTTGGGCTAACCTTTCCAACATTTGATCGATAAAAGGAAGGGGGAAGTGGTCCTTCCTTGTGGCCACGTTCAGTTTGCGGTAGTCGATGCACATTCGCCACCCTGTAACTGTCCGTGTAGGGATAAGTTCGTTGTTCTTGTTGGCAACAACAGTAATGCCTCCTTTCTTGGGTACTACTTGTACTGGGCTCACCCATTTGCTATCGGAAATGGGGAAGATGATACCTGCATCAAGTAGCTTAAGGATTTCTTTCTTCACGACCTCTTTCATTGCCGGGTTTAACCGTCTTTGAGGTTGGCGTGAAGGTTTGTAATCCTCTTCCATTAGAATTTTGTGCATACATAGAGAAGGCTTTATTCCTACTAAATCATCAATAGTATAGCCTAATGCCCTTCTATGTTGTTTCAAAACATGCATAAGTTTCTCTAATTCAGCATCATTCAAATTCGCATTGACAATGACCGGATATGTGGAATTAGTGCCAAGGAAAGCGTACCTTAAATGTGTGGGGAGTGGTTTCAATTCTAATGATGGAGGTACCTTGATTGATGATGAATCGTGGCCTTCGGATGTTGTGGGAGAGGCCTCTAGAGATGGGGGTATTGCATCATTAGATTCGAGAGTAGTTGTGGAGACGTTTGGAGATTCCAGAAAATTTCCCTCTGGATCGACCTCCCCTGAAGTAAATCGGTCGATTTGAGGTTCGATTTTTCTTTCTGTCGAAAAAACTCGGGTTACCTCTTCACAGATCGGACGATTTAGTTTAGTCGGGTCGATTTTTGTTTTTGTTGAGAAAAATCGGATTGCCTTTTCACAAATCGGGCGATTTATTTCAAGCCGGTCGATTTTCTTCACAGTTTCCGGAGATACTTCTAGTTCTTCACATCTTGGTCCTAGTTCTTCCTCCATATCATTCAATGCCTTCACATCCTCGTTGCAATCATGTTCCACTCCTTCCTCCATGATGCTCATACTAATAACCCTTTGAAGAGGGTCTTTCATCAAGATTAAACTTATTACCTCTCTAGACTCTTCTTCATCAAAAATTTCAAAAGCATCGTCTTTCAAGGCTGGCTCCTTGATTAAGGAAGAGAGTATGAATTCTATCTTTTCTTCGCCAATATGGAATGACAGCTGGCCGTTCTTACAATTTACCATGAATCCGGATGTTGCAAGGAACGGTCTCCCAAGGATGATGGGAACCGGATAATCTACAGGTATGTCAAGAACGACAAAATCTATTGGGATGTAAAACTTACCAAGCTTTACCGGAATGTCTTCTAATATTCCCACCGGCTTAGTGGTGGAACGATCAGCCATGTAGAGTGTGATCTTCACCGGTCTAGGCTCTCCTAGACCAATTGCCTTGCATAGAGCTAGAGGTATGATACTCACACTCGCTCCAAGATCACAAAGTGCATCATAGGTAGCTTCTCCCAAAGTGATGGGTATGCAAAAAGATCCTGGATCACGGAGCTTGGGTGGCATGTTCTCCGTCATAGTCTTGATGAGTTTGGATGACTCCATACTCATCTTGACTTCTCCTATATCTTCCAATTTCCTCTTGTTAGAGAGGATCTCCTTGAGGAATTTCCCGTAAGCCGGCATACCTAAAATTGCATCCATAAAAGGTATGTTAATATGTAGCTTACTCATAAGTTCAACAAACTTACCAAAATGTTTATCTAGGCGTGCACGCGCTCTAGATTGAGGAAAAGGTAGAGGAGGTTTGTAAGCGGGAGGAGGAACATAGACTTCTTCCTTCTCTTTTGCCTCTCCTTCTTTTGTGGTGGTATCAACTACTTTAGGTTGAGGATCGGTAGTCGTTTTTCCACTCCTAGTAGTTATTGCCATAACCCTTCCCTTTGGGTTATCTTCCGTCTTTCCGGGAAGCTTCCCTTGATCTCTTGGAACTTCTCCGGCTTTGTTGAATACTTGGTTTTCTAAAGCTTTGTGAGCTTTGTCAACCGAAGTTATATAACTCTCTAGCCCTTGTAGCTTGCCTAGGATCGTCTCTAGCATGGGATCGGGTTTGCTTGATCCGCTTGATTGTCCCTGGCTCGTTAAAGGAGTAGAAGAAGATGGAGGTGTTAGAGCCTTTTCAGCATGAGAGTAAGGATTACCTGGACTTTGCTGATTTGACCTCCAATTGTTGTTATTTGAGTTCCTATTGTTGTTGTTATTCCAATTGGAGTTTCGGTTGTTATTGTTGTTGTTACTCCAATTTGAATTCCTATTGTCACTCCTTTGATTGTTGTCTCTTCCCATGTAGTTGGCTTCTTGCTCCTTAGTCTTTTGAAGACTTGTTTTGAGTACTTCCCTCAATTCTTTGATGTCATCTTTGAGGGAGAATATTTGTGTTTGAGCAGCTTGGTTCAACTTGGCTCCCGAATCGCCTTGATTCCGGCTATTTGAGTCCACCTTCCGGTGGGAATACTTCTCAATCACTTGGGCTTGCTTCTCAATGAAGTCCCAAGCATCATCCTCTCTCATATCCATGAATGTGCCACAAGAGAGAGATTGGAGGTTGAATTGTGTCTCCACATCCAACCCTTTGTAGTAGATCTCCAATAATTCCAGCTTGGAAATGCCATGGTGTGGGCAATCCAACAAGAGATCTTGAAACATTTCCCAAGATTGAAACAAACTTTCATTAGGTTTCATAGAAAAAGCATTTATTTTACCTCTTAATTCCGCCGTTTTGGATGGCGGAAAGAACTTGGTGAGGAATTCCGAAGACAATTCCTCCCATGTAGCTAGCTTTGCAGCTGGAAGTGTTTGGTACCAAGCTAGAGCCTTGTCCTTCAAAGAAAAGAAGAACGGTTTGATCTTGTAATTGCTTGTAGTAGCCTTCTTCGGCTTCATAGTCTCCATGAGAATCTCAAAATTCTGCAAGTGTTGGTGTGGAGATTCAGTACTTGCTCCGCCATATTGACTTTGGCGAACCATGGTGATGACTTGTGGTGAGAAGCTAAACTCTTGGATGTCTTCAGCTCCGAAATCCACACCTAAGCGGCGTGGTTGCTGAATTGGATCCATCCGTTGCCCCAAAGTTCGGGGTCTATCACCCTCATTAACAGCTCTTACGTCCCTAGTTGGAAGGCGAGGAACAACCCGTGATTTTGGGGTGTTCCGAATAGGACGAAGTAGTGGATCGATCTCCTCAAGTTCCGGCATGTCCGGATCTATCTCTTCATCATCGGATGAGTCATTTCGAATGGATTTAGTTGGTGTCTTGACTTTCTTCTTCTTTCTGGATTCGTTCAACTCTAACTTCATGTCCAACATCATAGCTCTTAGTTCATCAATCTGAAATTGATGACTTATTTCAGCTTCTTTTCGTGCTTTCTCACTCAACTGGAGTTGGCGTTGAGCTTCGTTCAGTTCAGCCTGGTAGTTTCTCTTATCGTTTTCAGCCATTTTCTTCTCCTTCAACTTTCTCCTCAAAGTTCTCTCTAATTCGGGATCGAAAGGAACTAGATCTTTAGTGGATCTAGTCTTTCGCATATACCTAAAGAACCTGCAAAGATCACTCAAGTAGACAAGTCAAATCACAAGAGCAAGAGCTCCCAAGCCAGACAACCGAAAACCGAAATTGGTCTAGACCAAATCCCCTGCAACGGCGCCAAAAACTTGTTCGCTCAAAAAGTGTGTGCGTCGAAGTCTTAAATTTATATCTAGAACTCAAAGCAAAGCGAACCCGCAGTGTACGGATCAGCTGTAGAAAGGTAAGAATTCCAGAGTCGAACTCAGGGATTTGGTGAGAATAATTCCGATTTCAATTATCTAGCGAAAAGTGTGAAAAGCTTTTGTGATCAAATAAGGATGAAATGATTCCAAGGATTCAAGTATCCGATTTCGGCTTTCGATTCAAGACACTTCTATAGATATAGGACAGATTTTATATTGCCTAGATCAATTGTTCAAAGGTAACATTCGTACGGTGAAGTTCCGAATCCTATATGACTAATCTAAAGATTCTCTCTATAAGGGTTGTTGAGGCTGCGATATAGAAAGATCTAAAGACAAGAATTATGTTCAAACTAACTATCTAAAACTCTAGGATATGACTCTCCAAAGTAAAGAATAGTAAGCACAATTAAAATCTTAATAAAGGATGTTGAGTCTCTTTATTACCCAAATCTTGAAGCCTTAATCTATTAAATGTAGAATCAGGTTTGAAGTGTCTTCATACATTCAATTAGAGGGTAGAAAGGTTAATCAAGGTTGGGATTTAGGCAAGGATTAGTTTTGTTTAAAGATTGATTCAATTAAAGTTCGTCAGAGGCATAAATCGTGCTGTTCATAAGAAAATCGGCCGATTTTCCTCAAGAACATTCCGATTTTCCTGTTGTCGCAAAACTAAAATCTAAACTCTCAGGGTCCTAATGTTTGAATGAGTTCAGTCTATCATCATCTAAGCCTTAATCATCAACTATTCTCCCCAGAATCACAAAGGTTTTAGCCAACCATTTTCAAAATCGAATCAAATTAATTATTGAGAGAAATATCACAAAGAAACCGAATCTTGAATAAAAATTCCAAAAACCTTCAAATCTGTCAACGATTGTCAAATCAAATCAATGTATCTCTTAAACAACTCAAATTCGTGCTCAAAAACAGCAAGTACTTCAATGAACAAAGAAATCTCACAATCAGAATCCAAATTTACTTCCCGGCAAAGAATACTTCAATCTTCCTCCAAGAATCTTCAAATTCTCCCAAACGTGTAAAGATTTCCCTCTGCCGCCTCCTCGTTTCCGTTCCTAGGGTTCTCCTCTATAGTTTCTTGCAAGTGGGCCGTTTGGAAAAACTCTCCTCTAGCCCAAATTAATTGGGCTTTGTGTCGTCTTTTCATTTGGCCGAAAAACATAAGAAATCGACCCACTCGATTTACACACAAATTCGTTCGATTTCTTTAGGAGAAAATTGTCCGAGTTATATGTAAATTGGCACGATTTTCTTCAACAGAAAGTGCTCTTCTCTTGGCTCGTCTTCTATGCTTCTCCTTTGCAATTCCTTAGCTTTTTATGACTCCTTTAAGATTCCTTTAGCTTCCTTAACATCCCTAGATGCTCCTTGCTCCGCTTTTGCTTCCAATTCCACTCCATTTACCTATAATTCATCAAAAACTCGTGTAGACCTCTATTTCCGACAAATGATTGAATAGAACATAAAAGGCATACAAAATCTCTCTAAATGCAAGGTAAACTGAGACAATCTTCTATAATATGCATGAATATGATGATACATAATTCATGTCATCAAGCATTTGTGAGCTCATTCACCCACTTTGTCGATATAGAAATCTACACTAGCTTTGTTTTGTTTATAGGTGAATAAAGGCTTGGATTGGAGCAAAATGTGGAAGGAAAGGAGTATTTAATCACGCTTGATGGTAAGGAGATGCTTTGGAGAAGCTAAGGAAGGAGCATGAGTGAAGAACATCACGAAATAAAGGCTTTCACAGAATTTAGACTTCCACGCCCTAAATTACGGCCGTGGACTTGGCATTGGATCGTGGAAAGTGAATTTGGAGCACAACAGAAAGTTACACGGTTTAAACCACGGCCGTGAAAACTTGTACTAGACCGTGATTTCCATGACGAAGTGACGTGTCATATTTGCCACGTCAGCGACGGTCGTTGGGCTTTCTCGTAACCCTATTTTGCCCTATAAGAAGGCTTGAAAAGGGAGTTTCGAGGACGGCTACTTGAGGGTTCATTTTAATTTCGGGATTGAGACGAAGGATTGGAGACTCGGATTGTGGCTTGTGAAAAATGTGATATTGGAGATTGTGTACTTTCGGGATATCTTAGGGTTTACATTGGAGGACGGATTGACATCCCGTTCTTTGTTGTTTCTCTAGATCGTTGTGAGGATTTCTATTCCTACTTTTCTGCATTCATCAAACATACATTATTGTGGATTCGAGTTTGTTATTGGATAATTATTGAGTTTTCAGAGTTTTATACCTTTTCTCTTTTAAACTTGATTTTTGATATCATGATGATGATTATTGGCTAAAACCCTTTACCAATTCTAAGGTGAAGGGTTGATAGTTGAGGCTTAGATGATGATAGATCGATCATAAACATATTGGACCCTGGGAGTGTGAGAAAACTCGTCGACACCCTAAACCACGGTCTGTTCTTGAGTTCCTCGGCCGTGGAATCTCAAGATCTAGCTGTGATTTTCTCTGTTTTACGACTTTTGCGTTTGCTTTAATCCAAAGTTAAAGATTAGCTTTAACCTAGCCTTGGCTTGCCTTTTCTAGGTAGTAGTGAGACTCAACATCCTCTATTTCGGTTTCGAGTGTCACAACCTTAACCGTTTTAGTTTATCTTTGATTCCTTGGGTTTGGGCATGAGTATTTGAGATTAATTCTTACCTTTAGATTCTTTCTATACTGTAGCCTCAACAACCTTTATAGAGAGAGTCATTGGGTTAGACATATAAGGTTTTGGAACTTCACCGTACTCAACCTTACATTAGTTATACCTTTGCAACCTCAACTCTGTCCTTATATCTATAGAATATCTTGTATCGATTGCCACAATTGAATACCTGGATCTTTAGGATTGTTGTTTTCCCAATTATTTTCAAAGCTTCTACACCTTTGATTGCTCGATTATTCGAAACTGATTTTGTTTCAGCAAATCCCTGAGTTCGATACTCTAGAATTTTTTCTCTACTATGCTGATCCGTACACTGCGGGTTCGCTTGCTTAATTTCAGTTTTATAAAATTAAAACTTATTTTTACGCACGTTTAGGGGCGAACAAGTTTTTGGCACCGTTGTTGGAGATTTGGTCTAGACCAAATTTTGGTTCTCGGTTGTCGAGCTTGAGAGCTTTGCTCTTGTTATTTGATATCTCTTTTTGAGTGATTTTTGCATATTCTTTAGGTATATGCGAAAGACTAAATCTACTAAAGATCTAGTTCTTTTCGATCCAGAACTTGAGAAAACTTTGAGAAGAAAGTTGAAAGAGAAAAAGATGGCTGAAAACAATGAAAGAAACATCCAAGCGGAGTTGGATGAAGCTCAACTTCAACTTAAGTTGAGTGAAAAGGCTCGTATAGAAGAATTACAGCGTCATCAATTCCAAATAGATGAGCTCAAGGCTATGATGCTAGACATGAAGTTGGAGATGAATGATGCTAAGAAGAAGAAGGTCAAGAAACCTAAGTCCATTAGAGCTGAATCATCCGACGATGAGGATGAGGATATGCCGCCACTAGAGGACATTGATCCGGTGATCCATCCCGTTCGTAACAACCCTAGACCACCGGTTGTTCCTCACATTCCCGCTGGAGATGTGAGAGTTGCTCAGGAAAGGGATGAACCACGGACTCTTGGGAAAAGAATGGATCCAATTCAGCAGCCGCGCCGTCTAGGTGTGAATTTCGGAGCTGAAGATATCCAGGAATTCAGTTTTAGCCCGCAAGTTATCACCATGGTTCGCCAAAGTCAATTTGGTGGAACGAGTGCAGAATCTCCACACCAACATTTGCAGAATTTTGAGATTCTCATGGAGACATTGAAGCTGAAAAGGGCCAACAACAACAACTACAAGATCAAACCGTTCTTCTTTTCTTTGAAGGACAAGGCTTTGTCTTTGTATCAAGCTCTTCCAGTTGGAAGGCTTAACACGTGGGAGGATCTATCTTCGGAGTTCCTCACCAAGTTCTTTCCGCCATCCAAGACGGCGGAGTTGAGAGGTAAGATTAATGCATTTTCTATGAAACCTAGCGAAAGTTTGTTTCAATCTTGGGAAAGGTTTCAGGATCTCTTATTGGATTGCCCACACCATGGTATTTCAAAGCTGGAATTATTGGAGATCTACTATAAGGGGTTGGATGTGGAAACACAATTCAATCTCCAATCTCTCTCTTGTGGTACATTTATGGACATGAGAGAAGATGACGTTTGGGACTTCATTGAGAAGCAAGCCCAAGTGATTGAGAAGTATTCCCATCGGAAGGTGGATCCGAACAACCGGAATCAAGGGGATCTGGGAGCTAAGTTGAATCAAACTGCGCAAACTCAAATATTCTTCCTCAACAATGAGATCAAAGAGTTGAAGGAAGTCATAAAAACTAGCCTTCAAAAGGCAAAGGGGGAAGAGGCCAACTATCTAGGGAGAGACAACAACTAAAGGAATAGGAATGACTACCGGAACAACAACCGGAACAACAACTGGAATAACAACAATAGGAACTCCAACAACAACCATTGGAGATCCAACCAACAAAATCCAGGTAATCCCTATTGACATGCTGAAAATGCTTTAACATCTCCATCTTCTTCTACTCCTTTGAAAAGTCATGGACAAACATCAAATAGCTCAAACAATAAGGAGAAGGAGAAGCCCGATCCTATGTTGGAGATGATCTTAGGAAAGCTACAAGGTTTGGAGAGCTACATAACTTCGATTGATAAAGCACACAAAGCTTTGGAAAACCATATGTTCAGCAAGGTCGGAGAAGCTCCTAGAGATCAAGGGAAGCTTCCCGGAAAGGCGGAGGACAACCCAAAGGGAAGGGTGATGGATATCACTACTAGGAGTGGCATGACAACCACCGACCCACAGTCCAAGTTTGTGGAAGTCCCAGCTGAGAAGGGAAAAGATAAGGAGAAGGAGAAGGAAGATGTCTATGTTCCTCCTCCAGCTTACAAACCTCCTCTACCATTCCCGCAATCTAAAGCAAGAGCACGTCTAGACAAACAATTCGGTAAGTTCATTGAACTAATGAGCAAACTGCATATCAACATACCTTTCATTGATGCAATTGTAGGTATGTCCGCTTACGGGATGTTTTTGAAAGAGCTCCTCTCTAACAAGAGGAAGCTAGAAGACTTTGGAGAAGTCAAGATGAGTTCGGAATCTTCGAAGCTCATCAAAACGATGACGGAAAAGATTACCCCAAAGCTGAGAGATTCGGGGTCATTTTGCATTCCAATTGGAGTAGGAGAAGTCACATACGACGCTCTTTGTGACTTAGGAGCAAGCGTAAGTATCATCCCGCTTGCTTTGTGTAGGAAGGTCGGTTTAGGTGAACCTAAACCGGTAAAGATGACGTTGTACATGACGGATCGATCCATAACTCGTCCCGTCGGTATCATTGAAGACGTTCCAGTCAAGTTCGGTAAGTTCTATATTCCAATACACTTTGTTGTGCTTGATATTCCTACAGATTGTCCGGTTCCGATCATACTCGGAAGATCGTTTCTTGCAACATCCGGTTGTATGGTGGATTGCAAGAATGCTAGACTAGCCTTCGACATAGGAGAAGAGAAGGTTGAGTTTGTTCTCTCAACTTTGGTGAAAGAGCCAGCTCTTGGAGAGGATATGTTCAATATCTATGACGAAGAAGCGTCTAGAGAGGAAGTGAGCTCGATCTTATTCAAAGATCCATTGCAAAAGGTCATAACCATGATCATCATGGAAAAATGAGAGGAATAGGATTGCAATGCTGAGGTTGAAGCCTTGGAAGAGCTAAAGGAAGTACAAGAGGAAGAGTTTGAGAAACTATACGATGGCTCAGAAAACGTGAGAAACCACGGTCAATCGTGCTATTCCACGGCGGTGGTTTCACCAAAACTGGCCGTAAACTGCTATTTCGAGAGCAACAGAGAGTTCCACGCCCAAAACCACGGCCGTGGAAGTAACACTGGTGCCGTAATTTTGGGAAATTTTGAGAACAACTTCGTTCTCTCCACAACTACTCTTGAGTCTTCTTCAATCACTCCTACACCCTTAGAGACTTCTAAGGAAGCGACGGACACACCTCAAGACTCATCAAAGGCATCAATAGCTATGGAATTGAAGCCACTTCCCACACATCTTCGGTATGCATTTCTTGGAACTAATTCTACTTTTCCCGTTATTGTTAGTTCCGATTTAAATGAAGATGAACATGAGAAACTAATGGTTGTTCTAAGGAAACATAAGAAAGTCTTAGGTTATACCATAGAGGATCTTGTAGGAATTTAACCATCTTTATGCATGCACAAGATTCTAATGGAGGAAGATTTCAAGCCTTCGCGACAACCTCAAAGACGGTTAAATCCGATCATGAAGGAGGTTGTTAAGAAGGGAATTCTTATTTACTTGACGCAGGTATCATCTATCCTATCTCAAATAGTAAGTGAGTGAGCCCCGTTCAAGTTGTCACGAAGAAAGGAGGAATGATGGTTATCACCAACAAGAACAATGAGCTCATTCCTACAAGAACCGTGACGGGATGGAGGATGTGCATTGATTACCGCAAGCTGAACAATGCAACTAGGAAGGATCACTTCCCGCTACCATTCATAGATCAAATGCTTGAGAGGTTAGCACAACACTCCTATTTTTGTTATCTTGACGGTTATAGTGGTTTCTTCTAGATTCCGATCCACCCGGACGATCAAGAGAAGACCACATTCACGTGCCCATGGGGTACATTTGCTTATAGAAGGATGTCATTCGGACTTTGCAACGCTCCAGCCACCTTTCAAAGGTATATGATGGCCATCTTCTCGGAATATATTGAGGAAATCATGGAGGTTTTTATGGATGACTTTTCAGTTTATGGTTCCTCATTTGACAATTGTCTTTCTAACCTTTCTCTTGTGTTGCAAAGGTGTGAAGACACTAACCTAGTTCTTAATTGGGAGAAGTGTCAATTCATGGTTAAGGAAGGCATTGTACTAGGACCCTTGATCTCTAGTAAAGGGATCGAAGTTGACAAAGCGAAGATAGAGACTATAGAGAAACTTCCTCCTCCATCGTCGGTGAAGGGGATTAGAAGTTTTCTAGGACATGCTGGATTTTATAGAAGATTCATCAAGGACTTTTCTAAGATTTCGAAACCGCTAACTAATCTATTGATGAAGGATGCAGTTTTTGATTTTTCGCAGGATTATTTAGACGCCTTCTATAAGATCCGGGAAGCTTTCATCTCAGCCCCGAATATCCAACCTCCGGACTGGAATCTCCCGTTCGAGGTTATGTGTGACGCAAGTGACGTAGTTGTTGGAGCGGTGCTGGGGCAAAAGAAGGAAGGCCGAACCCATGCCATCTATTATGCTAGCAAGACGCTAGATGAAGCGCAGCTCAACTACGCCACAACGGAGAAAGAATCTTTAGCCATTGTATATGCATTTGAAAAGTTTCGTTCTTATCTTGTAGGAGCGAAGGTGATTGTATACACGGACTATTCAGCGATCCGGTATTTACTCGCCAAGAAGGATGCGAAACTGAGGCTGATTAGATGGATTCTTCTCCTACAAGAATTCGATCTAGAAATCCGAGACAAGAAAGGCTCAGAAAATTATGTTGCGGATCATTTGAGTCGTCTCCCACACATTGAAGACGACGATCTACCCATTGATGACTCCTTCCCGGATGAGCACTTACACATCATGGAAGAGTGCATCGACAAGATCTCTAGAGGTAACGAACCTTGGTTTGCTGATTTTGTAAATTACTTGGTTTGTCAGGAAATACCTCCCGGATTATCCTATGCACAAAGAATGAAGTTCTTTAGGGATGTCCGACAATACTTTTGGAATGAACCTCTACTCTTCAAGAGAGATCCCGATGGCATCATTAGGAGATGTGTGCCGGAAGACGAAATGCAAAGCGTCATTCGTCATTGTCATTCACTACCTTGTGGAGGACACGCTAGTTCCAATAAAACTAGCGCTAAGGTATTGCAATCCGATTCTTTTGGCCTACCTTATTTAAGGATATGCAAACCTTTGTTTCTTGTTGCGATGCTTGTTAAACAATAGGAAATATCTCTAGGAGAAATGAGATGCCTTTCAACAACATTCAGGAGGTGGAAATCTTCGACGTTTGGGGAGTTGATTTCATGGGACCTTTCCCATCATCTTGCGGAAACCAATACATACTTCTAGCTGTAGATTATGTTTTGAGATGGGTTGAAGATATTGCCTCTCCAACTAATGATGTCATGGTTGTTGTCAAGTTCTTTAATAGAACTATATTCCCAAGGTTTGGGACACCACGGACCATCATTAGCGACAGAAGTTCACACTTCATTGCCCGACGATTCGAAGCTCTACTAGCTAAGTATGGGGTAACCCACAAGATCGCCACCCCCTACCATCCACAAACAAGTGGGCAAGTGGAAATTTCGAATAGAGAGATAAAGGGCATCCTTGAGAAGACAGTGTCAAAGACAAGGAAGGATTGGTCCTAGAAATTAGATGATGCGTTATGGGCGTATAGGACTGCATACAAGACTCCCATAGGTACAACACCATACAACCTTGTGTATAGGAAGTCTTGTCATCTCCCGGTGGAGCTAGAACACAACGCGTACTGAGCTGTGAAGTGGTTGAACTTTGGCATGAAGGAAGCGGGCGAGAAGCGCCTCTTGGACCTTAACGAACTAGAAGAACTCCCCTTACACGCCTATGAGAACGCAAAGATTGACAATGAAAAGGTGAACCGTTGGCAAGATAAGCATATCATTCCAAAGGACCTCAAAGAAGGAGATCAAGTTCTCCTCTTCAATTCGAGACTTCGGCTCTTTCCAAGTAAGCTCAAATCTCGTTGGACTGGACCTTATTTGATTAAACGTGTTTTTCCCCATGGCGCAGTTGAAGTATGGGGTGAAAAGAGAGGAAGTTTCAAGGTGAATGGCCAACGACTTAAGAAGTATTCACCGGAGCTCCCAGCTGAGGAAATCGCTCCGATTGTCCTCGAATAAACTCATGAACGGTCTAGCTACGGACCCAAAACAAGCGCTTCTTGGGAGGCAACCCAAGTTATTGCATTTGCGTTTTTGTTTTTTCTTTCTTAGATTAGTTTAGTTTAGTTGTTTTTGTTTTGTTTTCCCCTCGGTACCTCCTGGTATGTTATGTTTTTGGATGTAGGAATAAGGAATGGGCAAGGGAAGGAAGCAAAAGTTGGAAAGAATTGACGAAACTTGGATTTTGGCACACAACAAAGACTTCCCTACCCAAAACCACGGTCGTGGAAGTAACAGGTGGCCGTAATTTTCCAAACTTTGACACAATTAGAGCAAAACCACGGGTCCGTACATTTCCACGTCCGTGGAATGCCTCGAGTGACCGTGGTTTTCCAAAAAACTACGGCCACTATATAAACCACTTTCCTTCACAAAAACACATCCAACCTTACCTTCCACGCCCAAATCGCCGCCACCTTTCCTCATCCCGTAATTCTTCATCCGGAGTCCGATTCAATCGATTCTTCAACCAAAAGTGGAGCATTTTCAATCATCTACAAAAGCCAAGCATCAAACTGAGTGACAATGCACATTAAAGAAGGAATTTTGATTTTTCAAATCCAAACCTAGGTTTTTATTCTCTATTCTCTTCTTGGTAAAGTTGGTTCAATTTCTTTGCAAGATTTTAGGAGAACTGGACGAAATTGGAATTAGAAGTAGTCTATGGCTGTGATTGTTGATTTTGGTGTGAAATTACTGAGATTTGAGAGAGACAGACCGAAACCACGGTTCCGTACATTTTCACGGCCGTGGAATCCCAAGAACAGACCGTGGTTTTTTTTGTTATTGAGTGAAAATGTTTAGAAGGAAGTCAAGTAGGAATAAGAAGAAGAAAGGTGATACCTCCTCTTCCTCCCAACCCCCTCCTAGTGAACACCATCACCACCACCTCCTAGAATCCCTAGAATCCATGAGGATTATAAAGGACCCTTAGAAAGGATTTCAAAGAGACCGATCATAGGACCTAGGTACCTTGTCCTAGAGGAGCTTGAAGAGCTCAATGTAGTGAATGATCTAACTTGGATTTTGGATAGAGCTGGATTGATCATCTTCTCCGCCATTAGAGAAGATGCTTATGAGGAGATAACAAGGGAGTTTGTGACTTCCTTTGAGCATAGCGCCATTAACCGAACGGTGTCTTTTAGGTTGATGGAGGGGAACTATGAGTTCTCCATGGTTCAGTTTGGAACCTTCTTTGGGTTCCATGAGAGTTTCAATGGTAGGTTTCCTGGGGGAGTGTATGTTAAAGACTTTTGGGAAGACATCGTTATGATCAATGCTAGTGAGGATCTTTGGCAACCGGCCGACACCAAGGCTAAGCTCATATACCACTTAACCTTGAAGATAGCCCATAGAGTCCTTTTGGAATGTCTTTTCTCTAGGACCGAAACACGACAAAAGATCAAGACCGATTAGCTTTTCCTCCTCTATTGCATGCTTACCGGTATATCCGCCGATTGTGCCACCCTACTTGCCTCCACCATTAGTAAGTTGATGAACAAAAAGGCCGGGAACATAGGTTATGGGGGTATGGTGACTCACATCGCCAACCAGCTAGGTATTGACTATTCCGCATGTACTAGGATAGCAGCGAGACATTTGGGTCTCAATGGGCTTATGACTAGAGGGATCATCTTTCCCCGCCACCGTGCTTCACCTACCGCAACCATGCCTTGGAAGGAGAGAGGTGGTCGAGGTATCTCATGGCTTCCCGAGTACTCCATCATGCTAGGCCGCCACAATTGGAAGGAGACCTTCGTACCCATACATGCCAATAGACTTGTAGCTCCTTCATATGTGCCGGATGAGGTTCTAGCGGAGGATGATGATGAGGAGATGGGAGGAGGAGATGACCATGATGCAGGAGGCGCTGAGCATAATTTTGGTACATTCCCGGACCAACCGGCCGACTTCCCGGAGCTGCCTAGGCGATCTCCCCGCCCTTCTAGACCTTCCGGTTCTTCTTCTTCACGCAGGGCTAGTGTGAGTGAGAGGCCGACATGGATGGAGACTCCACCCACTTGGTATGGAGCGCAACCGTCATGGATGGGAGCTCCTCCTCCATGGTATGATCATCCACCGGTGGCACAGACTCTTCCTTGGGATCCACCTTCATGGTATGGCCAGCCGCCACCTTGGTATTCGTAGCTTCCAAATTGGGCGGATGACCTTTCAAGGAGAGTAGGAGACTTAGAGGTGCATCAGCAGGCTCATGACGTAGAGCGCCAGGAGAACCCCCGGATCTTGAGGGACGTCTACCGTCAGCAGTTTGGACGGCCGTTTAGCTCCGACTTCTCTCCATTCCCGCCGCCTCCTTCCCATAGATGATGAGATGATCCACCGGTTAGAGCCGCTCCACCGCCATTAGTGAGTATCTTTTGTTTCTCTTCTTTTCTTTATTTCTTTTGAACATTGAGGACAATGTGTATTTCAAGCATGGAGTAAGGTGTGACTATCGTTTGTAATAACTCTACTCACTTTGCTTTGCTTATGTCTATGAATACTTGCATGTTTCCTTTCATTGTCACACGTTTCATTATTGCATTGCATGAAAAAGGCTTTGAAAAAACCCATAAAAATTTGAAATTTTTGGAAATTTTTGTGCTTCTAAGATTAGAGATGATTTCTATGATGAATCTACTTGTGGAATAAGTTTTTAATGACAATTGTATGCTTGAATTGAATTATGAATTGTGAAGAGATTGAGTATGTTGTTTATCCTTTCTTGCAAGTTTCATAATGTGAAAGTTTTTATCTAAATCATATTGAGAAACGAAGGTTGAAATCACAATATAAGTTCTTATACTTCTTTATGAGATGATTAAGGCACCTCGATTTTCTTACTTCTTTCTTTAATCATTTAGCCCCTCAATGAAAATATTTGTCTCCTTTACCTATCCAGGATTTAGGAAGAGTTGATTTTGGCATGTTTGATGTGGGAGGGCCATGAAAGAAATTGTTTGCATTCAAAGTATGGAAATTCTAGGTTTGGGGAAGTCAATCATGACGATGAGTAACTCGACACCATTCACATAGCCGGGTGTTTGTGTCTTGCCAAAGTCGGATTGAGCGATATTCCTAACGGATTATGATATGTGCATCAAGGGTTTAAGGCATCTTGAAATTAAGAAACGCCAATCTCCTAGGCTTCGGTTTTTGTGCACCGTTGTCCATAACTCCAAAAGTAAAGTCGAAAAATTATGTGCAAAAAGTCTAGAGCAAAGCTCTAAGTTGGTGGTTAGTTCAATTGGTGAAAAGAAAAGAGTTTGTGTTATTCCTTCTTCCCGGATTCAGACACCACATTCCTTTACAAGTCTCCCACCTTTCCGTATTCTTGGCCTAACTTGAAAGTCCTTGAGATCATAAGAGTGTTATTTGACTTGGTGATCTAAATTGAAGATTCACATGCTTGATTTTGACAATACTTGAAGGTTATGATGTTTGTCTTGAAATTTAGGCAATTTATGATATTCCTTTGCTTTGCATATTTTGGTTTATGTGTATGAACGTTTTCAAGGATGAATGAAGCAAGATTTGAGGATGATCTATTAATTAGAAGCACATCACCAAAAAGATTGTTTTGTTTTGTTTTGCATTCATATTTCATTCAACCTTATGTTCTAAACTTTTGAAAACCTTGCTTGGGGACAAGCAAGTGACAAGTATGGGGTATTTTGTTAGCATGATATATGACTATATTTTAGGCACTTGTTTTAGTTGTTTTTCCCTCTTTTTTGTGTGCATAGATATGAGTTTGAAGCATTTGTGAGCTCATTCACTCACTTTGTCGATATAGAGATCTACACTAGCTTTGTTTTGTTTATAGGTGAATAAAGGCTTGGAA
This sequence comes from Fagopyrum homotropicum, assembly GCA_033239125.1. Lineage (NCBI taxonomy): Eukaryota > Viridiplantae > Streptophyta > Magnoliopsida > Caryophyllales > Polygonaceae > Fagopyrum > Fagopyrum homotropicum. Next base: position 89,978,035 of record BSWB01000006.1, read on the forward strand.
TGGAGCAAAATGTGAAAGGAAAGGAGTATTTGATCATGCTTGATGGAAAGGAGATGCTTTGGAGAAGCTAAGGAAGGAGCATGAGTGAAGAACATCACGAAATAAAGGCTTTCACAAAAAATTTAGACTTCCACGCCCTAAATTACGGCTGTGGACTTGGCATTGGATCGTGGAAAGTGAATTTGGAGCACAACAGAAAGTTACACGGTCTAAACCACAGCCGTGGAACTTGTACTACACCGTGATTTCCATGACGAAGTGACGTGTCATATTTGCCACGTCAGCGACGGTTATTGGGCTTTCTCGTAACCCAATTTCGCCCTATAAGAAGGCTTGAGAAGGGAGTTTCAAGGACGGCTGCTTGAGGGTTCATTTTACTTTTGGGATTGAGACGAAGGATTGGAAACTCGGATTGTGGCTTGTGAAAGACGTGATTTTGGAGATTGTGTACTTTCGGGATATCTTAGGATTTACATTGGAGGACGGATTGACATTCCGTTCTTTGTTGTTTCTCTAGATCGTTGTGAGGATTTCTATTCCTACTTTTCTGCATTCATCAAACATACATTGTTGTGGATTCGAGTTTGTTATTGGTTAATTATTGAGTTTTTAGAGTTTTATACTTGATTTTTGATGTTTTCCCAATTATTTGCAAAGCTTCTACACTTTTGATTGCTCGATTATTCGAAACTGATTTTGTTTCACCAAATCCCTGAGTTCGATACTCTGGAATTCTTGCTCTACTACGCCGATCCGTGCATTGCGGGTTCGCTTGCTTAATTTCAGTTTTATAAAATTAAAACTTATTTGCACGCACGTTTAGGGGTGAACACTTACCGGCAAGGAATGGTACTGATGCATCTGACCGTCTACCCGCACGGGCTAGTCGCCAAGAACCTCCTAGCTCTACGCAAGAGCTAGACAAGTTGTCACCACCCGTTTTCACACACTTGGGCCAAATATCAAAATATAAGGGTCGGTTGTCCTATGTCGGGTTTTGTTATAATATAACATAATTGACACACACACACACAACCAAATACACATCAATGCTAATACAAAGAATACTAGCTAAGTAAGTCTGGAGACTTACCTGTCACAAACGCTCAACCCGAAAATATACTGCACTCTGCTTCCCACAAGAAGATACTCTCAGCCTGACTAAACGAGGTATAACATTAGCATCTATCTCTCATGCTAGAAGTCCTTAGACTTCTAGCCTAAATGACCTCTACAAGGTTGTACAACTCACATGCTAGGACAACTCGTTCCTAGTCTCAATGATCTCAATGATCGTAAAACTACGCTAGGATACTCACGTCCTAGTCGCTACAACCTCAACAAACATACAACCTCACGTAAGAATCTCACAGGATCAACCATACAATCAAAGCCATAAACAACCTCACAAGATATAACGACACTCATGCTTAAGAACAAACTTCAATCCTCAACTACTCACATAAGGTTCAAAGCCACCACTTGGCATTCACTCTAAGTTATGCTAGATCCAACCTAGCATAATACTACTAAACATAACTAGATCGAGGAAGAAGGTACTCAAACGAGGTCAAAGGCGGAAGACGATCTACGGATGTCGAGAATGGATTCGTTGGTTTATATCGGGCGTTTCCGGACCTAAAACCGAAGCTAAGAAAATTTAGCTCATACGCTAAATTTGATATTGAAGTAAAATATAATATATAAAATCCTAAGGTAAAACTCGTTTTTAAAAGTCAACGTTAAAATCTTGTAATTACGCTTCCGGGAAAAAAAAAGTACAATACTAGAAACTTGGTCATAAAACCGTGATTAAAACCTTGAGTTCTAAACAGAAACTAATCCAACAAGGGCAAAATATATATTATATATATAAATAAGAATATAACTCGAAGTAAAACCCAAGTTTAAAAACCGTAAATACATTTTCTGGGCACAATATACAACTCTAGAAACTTGGGTCATCTTCCGTAAATAACACCTTGAGCCAAAATTATATAAATAATTCCAGCAGGGCATAAAAGCAACAATCTAGAAACTTGAGTACAAAGCTGCAATTATAAAGCTATGGGTACAATTTGTAATTATTTAAATCAGTAGGGCCGAAATGTAATTATGCCAAATAAAAGGGGCCAAAATTAATAAAGCAAAAAGGGGTTTTGTTTTGAACCCTTGGCGGCGGCAAGGAGGACACGGGAGCGGCTGGGGTTTCGGCCCGGAGGAAGGCGGCTCCGATGGCTCCCTTGGTGGTTGTAGAAGGGTGGCGGCCAGCCTCTTGCTCCGGCGAGGACAGAGAAAAGTTGAGGAGGGCAAAGCTGGGTTCGATAGAGGCGTAGAAAAGGGTGAGGCGAAGGGGGGTGGCAGGGCATCGGCGGCTCCGGCAAGGCTCATGCAGGCAGGGCACGGCGAGGGCGAGGGGCATGGGCTTCTCCGGTGTTCATCTGGCACCTTCCCCGCGAAGGTGAGGCGGTGTATTTTCCATGGCGGCCATGCCTGCAAAGAGTGGATCAAGAGAGGGATTCGAGAAGCTGTTCTTCGAAGAGGATGTACGGGTCCAATGTAAGATCTCGCCGGTGCTTGCAAGAGGAGGGACAAGATGAAGATGGAGAGGTGGTCCACTGGTTCTTCTAACGAGGCTCGACGGTTCCAGTGGTGGATGGCGAGGTAAAGAAGACAAGAGAGGTGTCGATGCTGAGGAGAATGAGGGAGTGGTGGTGAGGCTTGCTTGCTGTTGCAGGTGAGAGAATTTCAGAGGGAAGGGATGGGTGTTTGCAGATGAGGAAAGTTGAGAGGTGAGGTTATTAGCTACTTTCTTGCATGCAACCAAGGATAAAGAGCAAGATCCAAAACGAGATATCATGTCTAAATGGAGACGAACTCTTTTAAACCCGGAAGAATTGTCGTGTATAGAACAACCAGAAAGCATTTTCCTTACTTGATTCCTTTTGTCGACTAGTGTTGCAACATCATCATCGATGGCGGAATTTTTTGCAACATTGCTAGCAATGAAATGGTTGATAAACTATTGTGAGAACAATTAGACCACTCGAACCTATACAAGCTAGTCTGGATGCATGTCAGTGGAGAAGTGCATATCAACAAGCAAGTCAAAGTTCCCTTCCGCATAGGGAAATGCACTAACACCGCCCTATGCAAAGTCGCCCAAATTCAAGTGTGTCACTTGTTACTAGACCGCCCATGGAACTACGATGACGACGTTACTAATAAAGGGAAGATTAACAAATACATGTTTGAATTCCAAGGAAAGCCGCTAACCCTCATACCCATGAGTCTTGATCAGATTGCGGTTATCCAAAAAGAAGAACAAGACCATATGAAAGCCCGAATTAAAGAGGAAGCAAAAGAAAGGATAAGAACGAGGTGCACCCAATTAGTCCAAAACCACAACCTCCTATGTCGCCTCCTACAACTCCTACTTGTAGTTCATCTTTGTCATTGTCAAACACCATAGTAATTAAGGTTACCACATCCACAACAGGGAGTGATTCTATACCTTCTACCTTTAAGCTAGATGAACCAGATCATGATGATAAAGAGCTAGTCAGTAACAAATCTTATAAATTAAAGGCTAAATTAAATGATGCGCATATAATTCAAGATGATTTTATTGCTGAAAAATTATTAAAATATCTTGTGATCATATAGTGCCTTTTTGCTGATTAGAAGGAGAGTCTTATAGGGAGCATGTTGATGAGCACATTTATGATGTTAAACTTCTTGTTGTACTTTTTAAAATTTTACATTGAAAATGCGTCTTCTTTTGAGCATACCATTATTATGTCATATGCTTACAAGTATTTTGATTTTATCATGCCTTTAACTATGAATGCCAATCATATTATTCATCTTCATAAGCTTACTGAATTTATGGGACATTCCATTATTGTTTTGACAATATTGATAATTATACATCCCTTATTTTACATGTTGAGTTTTTGGATCCTATTGATAATATTGGTAGAGATACCGATCCTAGGGTGCTAGATGATGACCTTGATCCTACTTGTGTTGAATCGATTTCATCTCTTGATAATCATGTTGATCATCATTTGCCTCATGTGTTATGTGCTGACTTTATTAAGGATAATTTTGCAACTAATGATTTGATTGAGCATGATAATTCTCTTAAGTACGAAGAAGAGTGTGCTGAACTTTATAAACCCTCACATATAAATTTCGATTTAGTTATGGTGGTTGGATTTAATGTTGAATGTTATCATTTCATGAATAAAGGCCTTGTTTGTCTTGTGACAAGAAGAACCTTACTTCATACGAGAAGTTTGGTTAAAGAGAAAATTGAGGATGTTAACAACAATGGTCTTATGATATATTTTTCTTTGTTTTTTTAACATGCCTTATCTTTTGTTAAGACCTCGTGATTTTGTCTTTTATACCAGTTGGAGGATCATAAGATTTATTCTTAAGATATTCTTAGACTTCTTATATGTCTTATATAGTGCACTTGCTGCAATTAAGGATCTTAGGGTGGCACATAAATGGCACATGATGATACCATTGAATGATATTTCTATTAATTGCTCTATAATGTTGACATGCGAGATTATAAAAGACTTTTATGACCTAGTGTGTAACGTTTTCATGTGGAGTAATTTTTTTGTCCTTAAGACTTTATTACCGAAACTTCTCCTATAAATATACACACCTGTTGATCTTATAGGTGATATATTCATAGATGCCGCCCTTGATGGAGACCCACCAACACAAATCGGATTCGTGGTCGAATCTTCTTAAAGAAGGAGGGGTTGATGTAGGAGCATCTCCGGACCTAACTCTCTTCATGGTCATGGCTATGAAAACTAGGAGGAAAAGAATGAAGAACACTTTAATGGGGAGAAGAGGAAGGATCAAAATCATTTCTATAAGAGAAATTAAAAACATTTCCAGTAGAGAAACACATACTATTTCTATAAGGCAAATGAAGACCACTTCCTGGACCATCTCTCGGGAGAAAATGATGATCATCCTTGAGGAAGAACTAAAGATCATCTCTAATAGAGAAGTAAAGACCTTTTAATGGAGATGGCAGATAACAAGATCCACATATGCATGGAAGCTTGTTGTCCCATACAAGTACACGTGTGGCTAGAAGAGAGGATGGATCGATCTTTTGTTGAATCTTGAAGATCCTGCAAATATACGTTTCCAAATACATGCATGTGGGAGAAGGAGATCAATGTCACGGATGGAAGAGTTCTCCCATGCACGACCACGTAGGAAGCAACCAGATAATTCATGCAGCCATGCAAACGTTGTAATGAGACCACCATGCATGGACATGTTGGACGAAATCCAAGGCTACAAATGGAACCTAGTTGTATTATTTTTCAGCCAATAGAAAAACACATTTAAATTATGAGTTAAGTTGATTGTTAATTTTCAACCTATGCTTGATTTAATTATATAGTAAATTAATTTAAATTTTATAATCGATTTGACTAATTGTTGTCTACAGTTTTGTAGAAAGGTGAGTCTCATAAGTATAGCTTATTGAAGATTTAAGAGAAATGGATTTAGAAATAATTAATTTGGCGTTGTTGGGGGCTTTTATGAATACTAAAAAAAGGTCTCCTTTTGTATCTGACGCTGGAAAGATTTTGAGAAATAAATGAACGGAAGCAGAGGAAACCAAGATCGTAGGGCGTGGCATGTTCCCTAATTAAAATCCACCTTATAATTCTTTTGATCTTGTTTGTTTCCATAACCCAATGCATTTGGGTTTTTACGGATTATTAAGAATGGCCATTTTCCAAAGTAAAAACCCATTGTATTGTATTTGTTTTTGTATGTAGCCACCGCAATAGAAAAACTAGTTTATAACCAATTAATTAGCCCCTAAAAATAATAATCCCCTTCAAAGGTTTCCCGGCGGCGTTGGCCAGGGCAGCCGTGCCTACCCCTTGGCTACCGCCGTCGTCGCTGCCAAATCCCCATTCCATCAAATATCCACTCACCTTTAGCCCAACTCGAATGATGCCTTATAGAAACAGGACCAAATTAGGGTCAACCATCCCGCTCCTACCCTCGCCTTCATGGCGCAATGTAGCGCGCTCACCGCGACCGCAGCCCCCTCCTCCTCCTCCTCCGGCGCCCACCAGGAGTACGTCGCAGGCCTCGGAGTTGGACAAAGAGCTGCCCCAACGCAACCGGAGCCTCATGAAACAGCTATCCATGAGCGAGTCTTCCGCGGCCAGGGACATCGCCTGGGAGAAGCGGCGAAGGCAGATCATCCGGAAGGAGAGGAGGAGGAATAGCATCTCCATCGTAACCACGCCTGAAGTTGACCCCGCCGCACCGGGGGAGGTCGACAAACTGACTGATGCGGATTTGCACGATTTGAAGGGATCCATAGAACTAGGCTTCGGATTCAACGAAGAGGAAGGTCAGAAATTGTGCAGTACGTTACCAGCCTTGGATCTCTACTTCGCCGTCAATCGGAAGCTCTCGCCCAGTCCGGTGTCGACGCCTCGCCAGGCTCCGTCAAGCAGGATGCCGTCCATGAGCACTCCCAACAGCCCCAGCAGCGACCAGGATTCATGGAAGATATTCGGTCCAGGTGAATTCTTCTCCATTTTGATTCCTGAATCACCAAATTGAAAGCAGAATTAATTGGAATCAATTAATTTGATTTGGCAGGGGATGATCCGCAGCAAGTGAAGACAAAGTTGAGGCATTGGGCCCAAGCTGTAGCGTGCTCTATCATCCAATCGTCATCATAAGCAACCCTAATTAGATGTTCATCAAATCGAACTAGAGATACATATGTATATAACTACACAATTGAGGGGAAACAATCCAATAATCCTAATTTTTTTCGCGGGTTCGAGCATGCAATGGAGTAATTAGTCTTGTACTGTAAAAAGGATGCCATTTTGACTGGTTAACGATGTTGTACATCTAAATGAATATATGACTTTGTCTAAGGACTCTTCTGATACAGCCTTCTATACATTTTCGAACCTTCAAACTCAGCATGAATCTCCCTCTCTGTCCTTATACCCATAGGGTTGTGCAATAACCATCCATCGGAATCGCAAGTCATTGTCGCCTCCACCGCATCAATGTGTTTCAGACGATCACATACAGCATCAAAATGGTTTCTCATGTCAACTGCCACGTCCAACACGTCCGACTGCAAATAAACCTTCAACCCAAAACATCAAATGGATTGCTCATTCAATGTGAAACACTAGTGCTACTTGTCAGCTAAGTTGATCATTAATGTACCACGCTCGATATCATACAATCAAGCAAGTCCAATCTAATAAAAAAAAAAATCCCAACCAAACAAATCCACATACAAAATGAGAACAGTGAAAACTGGATGCATTAACATCATCAACGAATCAGGTGCAATGCTCTCCCAGCTTGTCAAGTCATTTCTAAGTAACTAATGCATATTTTCCTTGAGAGGTTCATCCACAGGGAAGAAGACTAGACTTGTACAGTTGACAAAAGAGACAGATAGATAATGCACAAATTAAAGTATGCCAATTGGATACAATGAAAGAAATTACCTGTCCTCCCCATGTAAGACTATTCACAACAGCGTCTACCAAATTGCTTTGAACAACCCTTCTTTTGTGATGTCTTTTTTTAAAATGTGGATCAGGACACTGCAATTTGAGGTGATTTTATGTCAAATTTATCAATGAATCAATTGAAAGCTCCGATACCACAGCTGCATCGTTATTCCACGGAATCTAAAACCATACCCATAGCCCAAAAAGACCATACCCATAGCCCAAAAAGACCACACTTAATAAGCTTACCAGGATAGAAACAAACACGAGGGGCCCAGGATAGGAGGACACTAAATTCTCAAACGACACAGTAGCATTAGCAAACAAGAAATGCCTGCCCATACAAGTGATGATTCAGCAATAGAAAATATGCAATACTGATTTTTCTTCTGATGCAATTAGAACAATGTTGGAATGCTTACGCATTGTAGAGGGCAAGCTCTTTTACCCAAATATTGGCACGATGAACTAACTGCACATATTACATCTCCAAGTGTCATTAGAAGCAAACTGCATAGTTGTCAAACTTAAAGTGAGAGAATATACGCACCTTTTCCCGTATTTCAAGACCCAAATAATTTTTTGCACCAGAATTTCTTTTTGCAAGCCACAAGAGAAACCGTCCACTACCTAACAATCAGTTGACATGATCATCATCTTTTGCAAGTCTTCAGTCCCTCACAAAGGTTGGAATGTTACAGCAATGGACATAGTGAAGATAAATGTCAAAACTCAAGTGTCAATTACAGCTTCAAGGTCTCAAGGATACTATCTACTGAAAATAGCACAGAAGAAACAACGGGGAGAAACAGACTGCATTTGGTAGGATAAAAGATTAAGGGATTAAGATTATAGAAATGAAGAGGGAGAAATAATTGATTTAATCTCGTTTGGTAAGGGAATGAAGGAGGTAAAGGATTAAGAGGTAAAGGATTAGATTATGGAAATTGTGCAATTCTATTGAGCTTCTATTATAATGATTATTCTAAAATCTCTTTTTCTTACACAACTTTTTTTTTCATCTCTTTCATGTGCAAAAAAAATTAACACATACTTTTCCGTAATTTTACCACAATCAAATTCATTTTACCAAATACTCATATCTATTTTCATCTTCAAATAATTTTATCTCCTCAATTCTTTAGCTAAATAATTTTCTTCATCTTAATCTACATCTTACGGTACCAAACAGACCCCATGTCCACATAATATAGCCATGTACTGTTCTGGATGAAGGAAATGGTAACCCATTTTCTCAACATTTGACTTACAGTGTTAATTTGGTCCTTGAAACAATGAAATTCATATTGCCATATGTAATTATTAAGCAAGGGGTACTGACAGTATATACATAATTATAACTGAAGACAGACCAAATTACATGAGAAAGGGCGAGTGGAAGACTAGAAAGAACATACCAGAACCAATATCCACTACCAATGGCAATGTACAATCCCTAAATATAGATTTCCAGTCGGGTACTTCTGCTGGAACCTGCCAAATAGCATTTATAATTTTCTTATATCTACAAAAAAAAAAATCACAATATCCAAAGGAAAACGAAAAGGAGGGGATCTACACAAAAGGTCGAGCTCAGAGGATTGACATGCTGCCGAAGTCGAACTTGACCTACATCCTGCAATCATCATCATCATCATCAAATTCCGTTCCGTGCAATTAGAAAGACAAACATATAATTGGGAAAACCGTACCTGGTGGGATTTGTAAGAGATGTTGAGGTCGGCATATTCAGAAGCGACGAGTTCAGGTGGACGAACGAGAAGCTCCCTTTCCCCATAGCAGTGAAATCGACTGAATTTAGGAGCACCAGTGAAGTAAAAGTTGAGTGGGAATCGAAATTGAGAAAAGAGCGTAAAAGGAAGCCTATTGGGGGAGAGGGCATGCATTCCTTTTGAAAGCAGTGGAGCAAAACAAGCCACCGGGTACTAGAGGCGTTTCTGTGGTACTGGCCGCCAGTGAAGGGCGAGACGCCGGAGGTGAAATTTCTCAGATATCTTAGGGCTATGAAAAGTGTGAACTGATGGGGTGGAAATCAGTTTCTATTATATTACCCATTATAACTAGGACAGATCCAAACTGTCCAAAGACTCAAAACCGCGCCGCAACCCAAACATAACCCTAAATCTGAAAAAGGCTAGCAAACCGAACCGCCTACATGCTGCTGCGGTTCTCTTCACTCTGCATATTACAGTTCGGTTACAATTAGAACCGAATTTCAACAGCACATCATGGTTTATCGCAAATTGCGGTTTATTGTTGAACCATAGAGAACCACAAATTGCAGCTCAATGAACCGCAAATTCGCAATGCGAGACTTTGAGAATGCAGTCATTGTAGTGTCGTGTGTACAAAATATATAAGCAAAAATGATCGTAATCGAAAATTATCAAATATTCAAACCAAAAAAATTTCAAAAGCTTTAAACTTAAGTAACACAACAAAGTAACAAATATCTAAAATACTAAACAAATTCAAATCAACAAATACAATGTACAATTTCTAAACGTTAAAACTTCAAAGTGTCAACATTCAAAATAAGACTAATGACTATCCCAATCATGAATTATCTATCGTACTCCAAGTCCAATAGTTCATGATCCACAACCTACCAACAACACGTCAATGCAACAAGCAAATTCAAAATAATAATGATTTTTAATTTTTTTTATAATGGAAAGATGTTAGGTTGGACTATCTTCTAGAGGTAGTCCATCCTAAAGCATCCTTACAAATGAGAACACAAAGTTCAAGATCATCAGAAAAGTTGGTGTTGGGTGTCGAAATTCCCAGATGGGTTAGTCGGTCTACAACACAGTTTACTTCTCTGAAAACATGCCTAAATTGGACTTTGTCAAAAGAGCAGAGATCTAGTTTGGAGTCGGAAATAATCATCTCGATCTTCCAAGGACAACTCCAACATCCTTGGAGTGCGTTAATAACACAGAGGTTGTCCCCTTCAATTTCATTTTTTATTTGTAGTCTAATTGCCTCATGAAGGCCTGATTTTAAGGCAAAAGCTTCAGCTTTTAGAACCGACTTGAAGTTTTTTTTTTTTGGCATCAAGACTTACTACTTTTACATTTTGGTCCCGAATCACGTAGCCAATAGAAGTAATTTCAGAGTCTAATTTCGATCCATCAAAGTTTAGTTAATGAAAGCCCAATTTGGTTCATCCCATTTGATATTATGTTTTTTTCCTTGTTATAGGATTTGCATTCTTAATTTGTTTAAAGTCATAATCATCTTCATCGAGCGTGTTAACTTTTTACATATGAATTTGGTCTTTGATGAATCCAGTGACCTTGTTGCATGATCCAATGGGTTCATTACCAAATATGATTTTGTTTTTGAAGTACCAAATACTCCACTAAATGGTTGCGATGCAAGCAAGTTTGTTTACTCTAAATATATTTTTAAGTTCAATTAGAATTTCATGGGTTTTTTTTTGTTGTTATAGTTAATTTTGTTTATTTCGATTAACATTGTTTTGTCAATTTTTCCAATAACTTGTTTGCTAAAAGGGCATTCGAGGAACAAATGAACCAAATCCTCGCAATGGTGGTTGCATAGTTCGCAATGTCTTGTAACTGCTATTCTTCTTTCGTGCAACTTTGCTTTAGTTGGGATACCATTTTGTGAAAATTTCCAGAGGAAGTTTTTTTATTTTAGATTGGGTATCAAGTTTCCATATCCACTCACATGCATTTGTCTGATCAAAGCACGATTGTGTTTCAATCATATGAGCAGCTGATTTTGTAGTAAACCACCCATTATTGCTACCTTTTCAGTATAGTCTATCTTGAATTTCATTGTTTGGGATTATTGTTTCCGTTATTTTCCCCCTAATATCTTGGTTTAAGATGTTTTTTAGTTCATTTTTGATTTTTATGACATCCCATAGTCCAATGTTATTGATGAAGTGGCTGACTGTTATGGTTGTGTCAATGGAATTGATATTTTGTACCATTTTTATAAGCGGAGAAGGAGTAATCCAATTATCTTACCAAAAATTTATGGTATTACCATTACCAACCTGCCAAATAAGTTCATTCTTGAATTCGGTTTTAAGTTTCATAAGGTTATTCCATTGCCAAGATGTTGCACCTTTCTTTGGGTAATTTAGTATATTTATATTGTTAAGGTATTTTTCATTTATGATCTTTACCCATATGTTATTTGGCTCAGCAAGGATTTTCCACAAGAGTTTCATTTGAGGTGCTTTGTTTGTAATATGAGTTCTCCTTAGTCCAAGACCACCATTTTCCTTGGATTTACAAATAACATCCCAACTGATAATAGCCTTGTGTTGATCTCCTTTGTTCCAAAAGAATTTTTTGTAGGTTGTGTCTAGTTCTTCAAGATTATAAGCTGACAACATAAAACTTTGCATAGCAAAAGTTGGTTTGGTCGCAAGATTGTGTTTAATGAGGGTCTTTCTACCTTCTTGTGATAAGGAATTAGCTTTCCATTTCGAGAGCTGATGTTTAGTTTTAAGATTGATATACCCAAAAGTTTCTTTTGTCACTCTACCATTTATAATAGGACAACCAAGATTTTTGTCAAGAGACTTGGTATGGTCCATAGCCAATATGTTTTTTAGTTGGGTGATGTTGTTATCGTTAGTGTTTTTTGTTGTTTGGAAATCAGATTTTTGGTAGTTGATTTTTTGTCCTAATATAGAGCAGTACATTTCAAAGATTTGTTTTGTTCTTTGGCATGAAGCCATGTTTGCTTTAGCAAAGATGATCATGTCATCAACAAAAGAGAGGAAAGGAATTGGGGTTCCTTGTCTACAAACAGAGAATCCAATATGGTTATCATAATTGTTACTATCATCTTGTAATATTTGTGTTAGGATTTCAGCCCCGAGAATAAATAGGTAAAAAGATAAGGGGTCACCTTGGCTATGCCCTTTTTCTGGGAAAAATTGCTCAGTTGGGCCATTGTTAACAAGGCCAGAGAAGGAAACCGTGGTTAAACACTCCTTAATCCATCCCACAAAATTGTTGCAGAATCCAATTTTTTCGAAAATTTTAAAGATAAAATTCCATTTAACTTGTTCATAAGCTTTTTCCATATCAAGTTTGATGGCCACCCACCCTTCCTTGTCTTTTTTTAATCTAAAGGAGTGAAAAATCTCGTGTGCAATAAGAATATTATCATGAATTGATCGGTTTGAGACAAAAGCACCTTGCAATGGATGAATTAGTTTTGGCATGATTGATTCCATTCTATTTGTTATTATTTTTGCTATGATTTATATATAGTTGAACACAAACTAATTGGTCTAAAGTGGTTCGTTGTTGTTGGATTATCCACTTTAGGGATTAGTGTTATAAAAGGGTGGTTGATTTGTTTGAGCATTTTACCACTCCTAAAAAAGTTTTTAACTGCTTTTGTAACGTCGTTTCCGACAATATGCCAGTATTTTTGATAAAAAACCAGCTGACATGCCATCAGGACCCAGGGATTTATCACACCCAGTGTCAAAGATAGTTTTTTTAATTTCGGTATCCGTCCTGATTTCTGATCGGATTTCATTTTCACTTGAATGTAGAGTTCCATATGTAGTTGTCAATTCTTTAATGTGTTTGCGATTTCTTCTACCCGTAGCAATGCGGTTAAAATATTTAGAATTTGTATCAATATTTTTTAGATGTTTATTTTTTGTTCTTTGTCTCCAATATCTTTGATGAAAAGAGAGTAGTCTATTTGTTTGATTAGGATTTTTTTTTTGCAAGAGGTCATTTTTTTGGTTTGGGTTTGATTGGTTGATTCCCTGAATTTCTTCAAATTTTATTTCAATATATTCGAGTTGCTTAAAGATGTTGCCGAAGTTTGTTTTACTCCACTCTTTTGCTTTTGTTTACATTAGTTGGGTTTTCTTTGTTAGTTTATACATTTCATTTCCAATGAAGTTAGACCGCCACGTTTGTCGAACTATATTTTCAAAAGATTTTCATTTAGTCCACATCATTTCAAACTTAAATGGTTGTGGGATGAAAGTTTTTGTAGCGGAAATATCGAGTGAGATTTGACAATGGCCTGATAGTGTGAATGCGTGATTTTTTGTTGTTAAATTTGGGTACCATTGAAGAACATGGTTATGGACCAAGACACGGTCAAGTTTCTCTAGGATATTATTAGGTTCGTTACACTTTTTTCTCCATGTGAACTCATTGCCAGTGGTTTTCAAATTCTCCAAGTTACAACTGTTTTTAAAGTTATGTAGTCTATTGAATCTATTTGTATTGATTGGAGCACCACCTTGTTTATCCGAGTGTTGTTGAATCTCGTTTAGATCTCCGAGGATAATAAAGGGAATGTTAGAGTCGCGTATGAAGGTGGATATTGAATACCAAAAAAGGTTTTTCAAGGTTTCTTGTGGAGGAGCATAAGCAAAAATGACGTTCATTTTATGATCCGCGTTTTACAATTGAATTCAATACAAATGAATCTATCATTTTTAAATTTGAGAGTTATAGTTTGGTTTCTAAAGTGATATTCTTTCCATAGGAGGCGTAAACCTCCAGCCCTTCCGGTAGCCGGACAATAGATCATATTGTCGAAACCGGCTAATTTCCAAAGGCGGACATCCGGTGGTTTTTTCCGATTTTGTTTTCGTTAAGGCAATAACATTGATCTTATGGATCTTACAAACTGCTTCGAGGATTGCCCAGAGGTTACTCCGGCCCATTCCTCTAATATTACAAAAACTAATAATCATTAAGGAAATGATTTTTGTCCTTTTGCCAAAGGTGGTATCACCTGGTGGCTTGAGTAAATTGATAATGGGTTGTTGATTGGGTGATACATTCCTTAAAGTCGACCTTTCATGAGATAAAGAGATTGTAAGATTGGTAAGACATCAACGGCTTAAGAAAATGACGGTTGTAAGTCAAGATCCTGAAAGTGTTTTTGTGAGGTTTAATCGTCTTGTCAAAGCGAAGAAATTCATCAGGTTAAAAATCATGGGATAAAAACAAATCCAACGGGATTAACAACCAAGTTTTGCAGTAGTCAAGGATGTACAACCCAATATAAAACACATTGGTTAAGACGAGCGACATGGGTTGTAGCCTAATGAATTGACTTGTGTAGGAGTCAACCGCCCTACTTGGTTTATGGACTTGGCTCACAAGTAATATAGATTGTATCCATTCCTGGACAAATATAAGCTCCTTAGTTTTCTCGATAAATCGTTTGCAACTGAATTGGTCGACTTTGTAGAAAGCTTTGTAAAGCTTGTATGAGCATAAGTTCATCATTAAAATTATGAGTTCCAAAACCCAAAAAAACTTTAGGTAAAAATTAAAACATGGTGTAAATTGGATCTTATTGGTCAATCGGAAACCAAGGGATAATTTGTTCAAAGGGTTCGGAATAGTCTGAACACTCAGAAAACGGCAAATATCATTTAAGAGAAAGTTATCAAGGGAGCCATGGTCAAGGCAACTCAAAGATAATGCTAGGTTATAGCAAATCCATGTTAGACGGTGAGGAGCATAGCATGTTTTGTGAAAGTTGATCAAACAATCAATATTCACAATCCATTTGTACATACCATTGATACCAATAACCAGCAGCCAAGACAAAGTGTGAGTAGTAAACGAGTGCCTGCTAATTTTAGAAAAGGGCATCTCATAAGAAAATGCCTAATTCAGATGAACATAATTATAAGAATTTACAGATGTATATAAGTTACAATAAGGATGCAAAACTTCTCGTTCATATAGTTTAATATGTTCCAGTTTAAGAACAGAAAGGACAGATCCCATTCAGTGTGGGTAGAGTTACTACCTTCAGTTTCAGAATCAGTTAGTAGTAACCAGATGCAATGATCGAAATTCATAGGAAGGTTATACTGAGCTCGTTTCCAGTCTGTAAACATATTGTAGTTGATAAAGGAGTGGGTAAGAAGCAAGTACATTGAAGACCTGGGATCATAATCGCAGAACAGGGCATGTTTCATGTGGTTGACTTGTAAAGGAATGATTCGCAACAAAAGTATTACTGCAAGTAACATTTCCAGCAAATCAAACTCAGGAAAATGGGATAAGGGCTTGAATGGAGGGAAGCACCATCGTAGAGACGAAAAATTGCTACAAAGAAGGTGGTTGCACTTTTTTCTTTTCTTCTTTCTTCTTCTTATTCCCATCTTTCTAAGCCAGACGATGGGGCTTTTCTTGGTTTGAAATGGAGGGGAAGCAACGCGGTTGTGCCTTCTTCATTCTCTGCTTTCAATGTTGCTTCCCATTTCTTCTCGAAACCAAGGGTTAACTCTCATTGTCCTTCGATCTTCACGAAGGAGAAAGCTCCAAACATCTCGCTTTCTTCTTCTTCTTCGTATGGGTCTTCTCCCAAAGCGTGAGCCTTCAGTAGGACATTTTGCCTTTGTATCCGACGAGGAGATATGGGTGTTCATCGAGGTTGGATAGCTCTTGTAATTGGGGCATCCAGGATGAGAGTCGAGGCAGCTTCTTGAACGCCAACAAGGCGATGGCAGCGAAGATTGATTAACGGTGCCTGGTGTTTGGCGGCGGCGCGGAACTAGGGTTTGGATGTTCACTTTCGTTTTTATAGGTTTTGGGAAAGGGGGTGAGAAGCGCGTTCAAGCACGTACATTTTGTGGGGTTTGAGGCGCAGACCCTTCTTGAACATTACTTAGGAGACTATTGATTATAATAATGATTTATAATTTATATGATCTGAAAGTTGATAATATTATTTATTTTGTGTCTTAGACATATCTTTTGACTTACCTATCAAATAATATTAGGTTCCTTTTCAACACCAATTAATGAATTCAATTCTTCCAACTCTATACACATGAAAACAATGACATCAAGTAAGCAGATATTTTAAATAATTAACATTTTATACAATATTATAAGTTTATAACTAATTGAAAGTGAATGTTTACATGTTTAAGCATTATCTCAATATAGCTTCATCATCTCTTTATTTCATCATCTAAGTTTTCCTTAGCAGTCCCTTGATAGCATGTATTATAGTCTATATTTTGGGCTAGTTTATACGTTTTATCTTCATAAATCTGCATGTATGGATGTATATTCTTTGATTGTATTTTTATTTTGTCTACCTTTCCGGGAATCGAGGTCTACACCTAGTTTCGTTGTAATTGTAGGTAAAATGGCACGTTTTGCATCGAAATGGAGCTAAGGAAGCTAAAGAGTCACTAGAGCTACATTCTAGAGCTTAAAGAAGATCTCAAGAAGCATGGAAATGATAAAGAAGATTGATTTTGGACCAGATTCGAGAGATTTCACATTCATTTGAGATTCACCTCAGTCAGCTACAGTACCACCTCGACCGAGGTGATCTTGAGGAGCGTCCCGATCGAGGCGAACACCCTATCGCCGGCGAGATCTTTATTTTTGGCTGAGATCTTCTATTTTTGGAAGGAGGATATCTTATATTTTTGGCTGGATTTCTGGAAGGAAGATATTATTAAGCCATCGCTGATTTATTTTAAGAGATAGAGATATATTTTATAGGAAATTATCTTTTTAAAATATTATTATCTTTGAAAGATAATTCTCTTATATAAAGGGTTGGATTTTCAACAAGTTCAACCATGCTTGGAGCATCCAACAATTGAGGGATTTTCTAGAGTTTTGAAGGAAGAGTTGAAGGAAGTATTGAAGGATTGAAGTTTAAGGAAGGAAGGAATCATAGTTGGAGTTGGCTTTTGAAGGAGTTTGTAAGATTTTCTTAGATTGCTTTTGGTTTGTTGTCTTTGCTGAGTTGTGATTGAGAAACGCTTGTTTGTTACTTGTTTGATTCAGTTGTTGAGACCTTTTCCTTTCTTGTTCGAATATTGATTCCTTTTCCATAAATTTGATTATTGTTGTCATGATGATTGTTGGCTAAGTTTCTTATGCGATTCTAGGGTGATTGGCTGAAAGTTGTGGGAAAGACGATGATAGAATGATCTTAATCCCAACAGGACCCTGAAAGCTCGAGTCTTTACCTTAACCGACGAACACCTTGGTCAGTCGTGGAACATCTTGACCGAGATGGTACATAAACTGAGCGAGGTGAACCTTTCCTGAACCTTATCTGAGTTAAGAGTTTAAGTTTGCCAAATCCTATCCTTAGTACACCTTTCCTGGTTCAACGCAAGCCTAGGATGAGACTTACCCGGTGATTCCTTTGTTTGTTTACCCAAGATCATGAGTGTAGGTAATAAAGGTTTATCCTTTATTGGGGTTTGAGTGTGCTTTCATCCCATCTTTGTGAGTTAGCCTTAGACTTACCCGGTAAAGGTTGATTCTATTCCCTTGGGTGGTGTGTGGGTTTGAGATTATAGTTCCTTTCCTTAGTACCTTGAGACTTACCCGGTAATAGGAGCTTTGGTTTGGGATAGTGAGTAGTGAGACTTACCCGGTGATCTATTCCCACCTTAGAAACACCTTCCCTTTGCAAAACCTCAGCTTTGTCCGCGTTATCCTTTGAGATCTTGAGTCGGAACCACAACTAGATGCTTTAATCCCTAGAATCCGCATTCCCTTTATTTGACTTTATATCATCTTTGATTGCTTTAATTTGTAGTTAATTGCAATATTTGACAACCTGAATCCGTGCTTTGTTTTACCATTGTCCTTGTGTTCGACCCTTGAAATTCTTGCTTTTATTACAATTGAACTGTACACTGCGGGTTCGCATATTGTTCAAGCATACTTCTTGGTTTATAAATTTTAAAGCTTGCACACACCTTTTGGAGCGAACATCCCTCGAGTGTCATTATTGATTTAGACTTAGTTTTGCAGGTAGTCAATCTTGTGCACAGACAAAACCTTCAATTGTCTATTGTCATATATTCATAAGAAGATAATAATTAATAAATGATAATATAAGTTTACAGTTAAAACATAATACAAAAACATGTTATAAGCAATTAATCATACCTTGGGATTTAAGGAACTTCTATACTCATTTAGAGTACGTCCTCCGGTATTATATGCAAATTCAGATGGAACAACAGTGACCGGAATGGCTAGGACATCACAAACCACATGTGCAAGGATAGAATATCTTCCTTCATTCAATCTCCACCACCCCAATATATCAATCATCTTAACAAAAAGGTCTTTGCTCAATCAAATATCCCTTAAGCTCACATGTTGTAAATCTACCATAAAAAACTTCTTTGTCCTCAAGTTGTACAAATAGTCCTTGGAAAACTTACTACCTTAAGTAATAAGATCTTTGTCAGTTTGTCCTCATATATAATATATTCATAAGAAGATAATAATTAATAAATGATAATATAAGTTTAAAAGCTAAATGAGGTAATGCACCTCCTTTCCCTCCCCGTGAAGTAGAACTTGACTAAGCTTGATGATGCGGGGTTGAGGTCGCAATTGACGAATCTAGATTAAAAGTCCACAAAGCTTCAACCTTGGGTAGTACCGGCGTTGATCTTGGGTTAAATCAATACTGAGGGTGGCGAGATCGATAAAAAAACAAAGGAACAAATAATGCCAAGATATGGATGATATATGTCGAGATTTGAAAAGATGAATATGGATGAAATTGATGGAAAATATAGGAATGAAAGAATCAAGATATATTGGCAAGAAACTTGATCAATTGAATCATTACCCGAACAATGAATTACCTTAATCCTTCCTTCTTCAACCCTACACAAGTCTTCAAATCGAGAAACGCAAGGAGGGACTAGATCAACTAGGAGCACCAATCTCTAAGAAAACTAACACACACAAGCACAACCTAGCAATGACTCACAATAATTCAATCAGAGGCTCTCTTTATGATTGAATATGAATGAATAAAACGAACTCTTCATAAGCGAAGGAACGAGTCTCACAAAATATGTGGCTGAAAATAATCTTATCAAATCTACATTGAAAAGAGTCGGCCCTAAGAGTACTTATAGCCGAAATCCTCCAAAATAATAAAAAAAATAATCCTAACAATATAAGATAAAAGACATCTTAGAATGTCTAGAGCTTTAAAGATATTAAAAGAAAATTACATAAGCTTTTGCGACTAAGGAAGACTTAGACACAGATAGATCACCAATGGTCTCCTTAAGAGCTAATGTGCCAACAAGCTAGTCACTTCTTTTTGGATGGTTCTTGCTTTGACTCTAGTGATTGCTCAGTCAATAATAGGACTTGTATATGGTATAGACTTCTTCTCCTTCAATGCTCTAGTGATTGGTCCATGTGAAGTAGGAGGTATTGGGGATGATCCTCATCATACTCCCCTTCTTGAAAAGGATTCGCCCTCGAATCATCACCATGCTCATCACTAGAAACAAAGGACTCAAGTCTCCTACATTAAAGATATGGATCACTCCATACTCATCCGGAAGGGGAGTATGATAAGGATCCATATATTTAATGTAGGAGACTTGAGTCCTTTGTTTCTAGTGATGAGCATGAGCGTTGTTGCGAACCTTACATAGTACCTTAAATGGTCCATCCCGGTTAAGTGTAAAGTCCAACCCCCCTGGTTACTAATTGTTTATTGGGGATGATCCAATACATAAGCGTTGTTGCGAACCTTACATAGTACCTTAAATGGTCCATCTCGTTGTGGTGAGAGCTTCGATTTCCTCTTCTTTGGAAACCATTCTTTCCTTAGATGCAACCAAAATAGATCTCTTGGCTTGAATAGCAATTCCTTGCAATTTTTATTAGCCCTGGCTGCAACTAATCTTCCCTTCTACTCTAGCCTCTTGTGTGTCTTAGCATGCAACTCTTGGATGAACTCCACCTATTTTCCTGCATTAAAATCTACTCGCTCCTCTATAGGCAACGATATAAGATAAAAAGGGGTCAAATGATTCAACCTACACACACTCAAAAGGCGTTAGGTTAGTAGAAGAATGTATGGTTCGATTATATGCAAATTCAACATGAGGCAATATATCTTCTCAAGAATTTAAATTATCCGTTTGAGGATGACTAAAAGTAGAAGAATGTATGGTTCGATTATATCCTATTAGTAACTTCCGTTCGACCATCCGTTTGAGGATGACTAAAAGTAGAAAAAAGCAACTTAGTTTTTTGCTTTCCCCAAAGAGTCTTCCAAAAGAAACTAAGGAACTTAACATCTCTATCACTCACTATAGTCCTAGGCATTCCAACAAGGCTAAAAACTAAGGTCGTTGTGTTTTAGCTTTAATCAAAGTAGAATTCCGAACTTTACACTTAACCGATTGTATAGTGTAAGTAAGGATCGAACCCAAGAGTGTTATAGTCAAAGTTTTGTTTAGATTCAATAAACAATTAGTAACCAGGGGGGTTGGATTGTAGAATAAAACAAGACAAAAGCGATTATATAACAACCAAAGATGATGATAATATGGATGATTTAGAAAACTACACTAGGTTAGATCTTAGCATGCATGCAACTTGGTTGATTCTTTTCAGAAGTAATTCGCCAATGTTCTCATCTTGATCTTATATATGTGTTAAGTCAACGGGCATAAACACACCTTAGCTAGCTTATTGAATTGTAAACCTACAAGATCAAAGACACAAGTTAGCATTCAAATAAAGATAAAGAGATACAAAGAAGATAAACAACCCGTTAATCTTACTTGTAGTTATTATCCTTTCCCTTATATAATTACAACCAGCTTTTACCTATTGCTAGTAGATTAAGGACCCGAACCCGGAATCGATTAACCCTAGCCTTTTGCATGCAATTGTACACTTAAGGTGATCAATCTAAGTGATAAGTGACATGCAAACATAAGTTAAAGAGAATGGAAATATAACACAATTGAATACTAAATTGAACTTCTAATATAAAGACTTACTGATGACATGGTTTATGACGTTAGTTTAGGCATTCATCTAGATAGTTTTTCCCGTTATTCATGCATGGTTTGGCATTAGTTCATGACATTTACACTTTATTCATGCATATTGTCAAAATAGACGTCTACACGAACTCTTGTCGGTTTTGTAGGTATTTTGGGGAGCAACAGGAGCTTAATCGATACATTCGAGGATCGTTCCTCGTGATGGCACACTTCCGGACTCATTAAGGAGCAAGATAGGAGCAAAGAAGAACACAAAAGACCTTTTTGGTGCATGCCTTGCACCAACTCATGACTTAATGATCCAAAGAGAGCTGAACAGGCATTTCCACGGCCCAAAGGCCAGAACCACGCCCGTGGTTTTGGCCGTGGTTTTCTTTGTACGGCTTTGACATGTGTCCTATGATCTCTTTGCCCGACCCTTGCTCTTGGGTGAGAATATAAGTGGTCCTCCAGGCTGTCGCTGGAGGATTCTCCCACATTCTCTCACACATTATCATTATCCACATTGGGAATTCTTGGAGGAGAAGAAAAACACTCTCATTTGGAGGAAGAACAACACATCAAGATAGAGATTTAGTGTGAACTTTTGAGTGACTTTTGTTGAGAACATTTGGAAGGATTGTAAGGAACGTTTTGGAGCTGTGTTTGAAGGGTTGTATTGTCTCGTTTAATCTCATATTCAGCTAAGACTACTTATTTCTTTTCACTTTCATTTCATTTTCTTGCTATGGAAGCCATGAATGTTTGCTTGTTGAGCTTAAATCTTATAATGCATGTTGTTGGCTAAATAGTTGTGATTCTAGGGTAATGGAATGATGGTTGTGGCTTGGACTATGATAGAATAGACTTGAATGTACCTTTGGATGATTTGCTTGCTCGAACCTAACCTTTGATGAAAACGACAACCTGTTCATGTAATTCCACACCCGTGGTTCTGTATGATCTACCTGTGGTTTGTTCTATTGTGCTTGTATTGATGAATCCGAATGTTAGGATGTTAGATTTTTTAAATCCTATTCTTTGTCAAGCATAATCTAGCCTAGGGTGACCTAATGCTAGCAAACTAAGTGACGGAAGAGACTTACCCGGTAATTCTCGATCTTAGATACCAAAGATGATGAACTCTAGGTAGTAGTGAGCCTCACAATCCGCTATTGGACTGAGTGTGCTAGGATTGTTGCTTAGGACTTGCCTTCCTGAGACTTACCCGGTAGGGAGAGGTTTGACTCTTAGATAGAAATCCGGTTTGTGTAGAATTCCCAACCTTAGGCTCCTAGAGACTTACCCGGTAATAGAACCTTAGGTGAGGGATTAGTGGACCATGAGACCTACCCAGTGATTGATCCCATTAGAGAAACACCCTTTTCCCAACATACCATAGCTTATCCAAGGTTGACTAGAAGCTTGAGTCCAATGCCATAACCGGAAGTCCTAACCTCTAGAATCCGCTTTTCTCACTTTGATTACATATCTTGTGTTTGCGTTGCTAGTTTGTGTTGCTAGCTTAAGTCGTTTGTTTGATTTATACTCTTTCATGATTTGTGATCTTTGCTTGATCACCACAAAAAACCAAACCCAAAAATATCATGATTTTGATTTCTTTATTTCCTTCTCTTTTCTTAGATTAGATTTGCACTATCCATGATCACTTGTTTGATTTGATTTCACCTTAGTCTTCGTGTTCGACCTCGGAATACTATCCTTGCTACAAAATGACCCATACGTTGTGGGTTCGCTAGGAGTTAGGAAATTAGATCGAGTTATAAATTGTAAGACTTTTGTGCTATAAATTTCTAGCGTAACACTTACAACCAAATTGCATACAAATTCAATCAGTCAAATGTAGCAAGGAAGCTTAGAAACTCATTACAAATGACACTTAGACAATATAGAGCTTTTAGGGAAAATGTGGATGATTCTAGCAATCATCTAAGGGATCTATTTATACTACAAAATGCATTAAAAAGGGAGTAAAGAGGCTGTGTAAACAACCACCATTAAGGCCATAAAGGTGGCGCAAATAGCCAGAGTAAAGTCCTCTGGCGCTAAACCGCAGGCGCGGGCAAGGGTGCCGTAGGGGCGGTTTAGGCCAAAACGTTCCATCTTAATCTTGGCCGCGGGGGCGGGGTCTTTAATGCTCTTAAACGTCTAACTCTCCATCTTCGTGACATTTCTAGTGTCGATCCATAGGGGCGGTGACACAGTCTCTTCAGCTTCACAGGTCCGCAGGCATGGGCGCAGGGGCGCCGACTTTGCTTCTTAAGGCTAAGTCACCTCAGGGGCGGCTAGAGAGTACCGCTGGGGCGGTGACAAGTATCTTCTGGGCGCAGACGAAGGCCCTAGCTACGGCATTGGACATGGGTCTTCAGGGGTGTCACCGTAAGGGCGGCTAGGTGACACCGCGGGGGCGATGACACCCTACTCTTGGGGCGCTGGTGAGGCGCAGGCTGCGTCGTTCGAGGCGTAGTGTTACCGCAGGGGCAGTGACATTACGCTGCGGGGTGGAGTGGCACCAGAAAGTTGTCTTCGTTGATCTTCTTCAATTCCCAAGTGTTGCTAGATCCTTGTTTTACTTTATTTGTGGACTCTTCATCTGGATCATAATGTTAGCAACACAATACGACTCAAAGACACTAAAAAGACTCTAAAAACTACCTAGAATGATAGTGATTTCATCACCAATCAAACTCCCCCATACTTAGACTCTTTACTCGTCCTGAGTAAACCACATGTAAGCAATATAAGCACAAAAAGCCAGGAAGTAGGGTGCAACAGAAAGGTGAAAAAACAAGACAAAATTTACCAAAAGAAGTGAGAAAAGAGAAAAGTGAGAAAAGAGTGGAACTACCATCCTTATCGCTTCGAGAGTGACCTACCCGGACTCCTTCTTATGACTCTCCTTCTTATGTCTCCAATGTCGGAAAGAGAACCTACATTCGGAATTACTCATTTTGCCAAGGAGCCCTTTCGGGTTTTCACTTTGCCACTCTTCTTCTTTTAATGATAGTCTCACCTTTTCTCACATCCCTCAAGTCCATGTTTGTACCAACCTAGTGTTGGTCGGACTACCTTCTTTTTGCCTAAACAACCCTTTTGGTTTTTTGGTTTATCCAAGAATTTTCTTGCCTTTTTCTCAATTCTTTGGCTTTTTCTCTACTTTTTTTAGACTGAGTATAATGTTGAATTACAAACGGAATTTCTCGAACAAACTCAAACACACAAAAACTGTACAAGCAAAGATAGATACCCTCCCCATACTTGAAGAACACTTTGCCCTCAAAGTGCTAAAATGAAGGAAAAATAAAATGTGGAGAAGGTAAAGAGAATGCTCACTAGTGGGATGATCCGGATGGACCATCCGGACCATCCTTTGGTGGATACGGAAAGTGGCCGAAGAAGTGCTCTTGCCGTCGGTAGATGTCATCGAGGCAGGTCATTTGAGCGTCCATCCGGGCACCAAAGGAGGTCTCAAAGCCAAGCCTGCTACTGAGCCTCTATCCTTTGCTATTAAGCCTGCTGCAAAGCGTCCTGACCCTTGTCAAAGTGAGCGGTCATGCTCTCTTGAAATCCTGACTGCTAGGCCTGCTGCTGCTCTAGATCGTCCTCTAGTAGCCAGTCTGCCACTACTGGTGCTGAGTGGACAAAGCCGCCATCAGAGCAAGCACGATGGCGTGTGTAGGGTCATCCTCCTCCGCCGCGGTAAGCATCTCCTCATCATCCGGAATCGGCATGTGATCCTCAGACGGGACTTTGTTGGAGCTCGCCGGATGTTTCTTGTTCGCTTTCAGACGTGTGTGTATTGTGAACGATATAACTTTAAATTTATAACCTAAAATATAAGCTTGAAACAATATGCGAACCCTCAGTGTACGGATCAATTGTAATAACAACAGATACTCTAAGGTCGAACACAGGGACTATGGTGAAACAAAGATCGGTAATTCTGGTTGTCAATAAAAAACAAGCAACAAAGCAAAAATATCAAAGATGATGTAATAACCAGGTATAGAAAATGCGGATTCTAGAGATTAAAGCATCCAATTGTGGTTCCGAATCAAGATCTCAAAAGATAACGGGGACAAAGCTGAGTTTGCAAAAGGAAGGTGTTTCTAAGGTGGGAATAGGTCACCGGGTAAGTCGTACTACTCACTATCCCAAACCAAAGATCCTCTCACCGGGTAAGTCACAAGGTACTAAGAAAAGGAACTATAATCTCAAACCAACACACCACCCAAGAGGATAGAATCAACCTTTACCAGGAAAGTCTCAGGCTAACTCACAAAGATGGGATGAAGGCACACTCAAACCCCAATAAAGGATAAACCTTTAATACCTACACTCATGATCTTGGGTATACAAACAAAGGAATCACCAGGTAAGTCTTATCCTAGGCTTGCGTTGAACCAGGAAAGGTATAACAAGGATAAGATTTGGCAAACTGAAACCTCAACTCAGATAAGGATCAAGAAAGGTCTCGCCTCGCTCAGTTCATGTACCATCTTGATCGAGATGTTCCACGACTGACCGAGGTGTTCGTCGGTTAAGGTAAAGGCTCGAGCTTTCAGGGTCCACTGGGATAAAGGCACATTCTTTCATCGTCTTTCCCACAACCTTCAGCCAATCACTCTAGAATCGTATAAAGAACTTAGCCAACAATCATCATGATAACAATAATCAAATATATAAGAAAGGAATCAATATTCAAACAAGAAAACCTTAACACCAAGGTCTCAATAATTCAATCAAACAATCAAACAAACAATCAAACTGCGTTCCTCAATCACAATAAAAAAGACAACAAATCAAAAGAAACTAAGAAAATCTTACAACTTCCTACAACCTTTCTTTAAAGTTAACTTCCTTGGATTCTTCAACCTTCCAAACTTCCTTCCAAACTTCTTTCAACTTTCTGATCTGGAGAACTACCGCTCCGACATAATTATTTTTCCAGAAAATACACCTCTTTATATAGGAGAATCACCTTCCTAAGATAAAATATCTTTAAAGGCAATTTCCTTCCTTAGAATATCTTCCAATCCTCCAAATAAATCAGCCAAAAAGATATTCTTCCAGCCTGAAATCCATCCTAAAATATGGGACATTCACTTTCCAAAAATAGAAGATCTCAGCCAAAAGTAAAGATCTCGTGCTGGAGGATTATTTGCCTCGGTCCAGCCTGTCCTGAAGATCACTTCGGTCGAGGTGACACTGTAGCCGACCTAGGTGACACTATAGCCGACCTAGGTGACACTGTAGTTGACCTAGGTGAATCTCAGCTACGTGTAAATCTCTCTAATCTGGTCCAAAATCAATCTTCCATCTCATTTTTATGGTTCTTGAGCCTTTCTTGTAGCTCCTCAATGCTTCCATAATGTAGCTCTAATGACTCCTTAGCTTCCTTAGCTACATATCGTTCCAAAACGTGCTATTTTCCCTACAATCACAACAAAACTAGGTATAGACCTTGATTCTTGCAAAGGTAAACAAAACAACACAATGATCAAAGAATATACATCTATACATACAAATTTATGAAGATAAAACGTCCAAACCAATACCAAAATATAGACTATAATACATGCTATCAAAATACCTCATACTTGTCCCTTGCTTGTCCCCAAGCAAGATCCAAATCTTAGATACAAGATAGAGTGGATTATAAGTCATCAAAAAGATCAATGAAAAACATTTCAAAACCTTTTGGTGGTGCGCTCTATTCATAGATCACCTTAGAGAATACTTGATAGCATGAATTATAGTTTATATTTTGGGGTTTGTTTGGACGTTTTATCTTCAAAAATCTGCATGTTAGCATGTATAATATGTGATTATATTACCATTTCATCTACCTTTGCGGGAATCGAGGTCTACACCTAGTTTTGCTGTAATTGTAGGTAAAATGGCACGTTTAGCATCAAAAAGGAGCAAAAGGAGTCATGAGTCGTTTGGAGCTACATTGAGGAGCATAAGGAACCATCCACGAAGCATAACCATGGATTAAAGATTCACTTTGGACCAATTTTGAGAGATTTCACATTCAGTTATGACTCACCTCGGTTGACCAGAGATTCATCTCGACCGAGGTGATCCAGAGACGCCGACTCGACCGAGGCGAACACCTAGGACGCGGCGAGAATATTTTATTCTTGGCTGAGATCTTTTATCTTTGGAAGGTGATCTTATATTTTTGGGCTTGGCTCCTGAAAGGAAGAAGATATGCAGAATCATATATTTTACCTATATTTATGGGAAAATATCTTTCTAAGATTTATTATCTTTGGAGGGTTATTTTCCTATAAAAAGGGTTGGATTTCCACAAATCCAACATCATGCTATACCATCGATCAGGGTTTATAGCACGCAACAGCCATACTCCAGTTGGGAGTTTCGAAGAACCTTTTTGAAGGTTGAAGGAAGATTGAAGATCATAGCTTTTATAGCTTTTTGGAGGGTTTTGTAAGATTGTCTTTAATTCCCTCACTTGTTGTCTTGTCTTGTTGGATTTATATCCAAGGAACGCTTTTGTTGTGATATTTGATTCAGTTATTGAAGTCTTTTTCATTAAATTCTTCTTGTTCAAATATTCACCTTCTTCCCATATATTTAATACTTTCATGATGATGATGAGTGGCTAATTTCCTTGTGTGATTCTAGGGTGATTGGCTGAAAGTTGTGGGGAAAACAATGATAGAATAATCTTAGATTCCAGTAGGATCCTGAAAGTTCGAGTCTTTAACCTTAACCCTAAGCATCTCGTTCAGTCGATGAACATCTCGGCCGGGGTGAAATCTGGCTGACCGAGGTGACTTATCTGATCATAAACTGAGAGTTAAGTGTTAGAGTTTGCCAAATCCTACCCTTATTACATCTTTCCTGATTCAAAGCAAGCTTAGGATGAGACTTACCCGGTAATTCCTTAGTTTGTGTACCAACGATCATAAGTGTAGGTAATAAAGGTTTATCCTTTATTGGGGTTTGAGTGTGCTTCCATCCCATCTTTGTGAGTTAGCCTGAGACTTACCCGGTAATAGGAGTTACGGTTTAGGATTAGTGAGTAGTGAGACGTACCCGGTGATCTAGTCCACTTTAGTAACACCTTCCCCTTGGAAAAATCTCAACTTTGTCCGCTTATCTTTAGATCTTGAGTTGGAACCACAACTAGACGCTTTAATCCCTAGAATTGCACGTTTAATTTATTGACTTCTTATTCATCTTTGATTGTGTTAATTGCTCTTTGTGGTTAGTATTCACGAAGCTTACCGTTATTGACTTTGTTTCACCGAGTCCCTGTGATCGACCCCTGGAATTTCTTGCTTTTTACTACGATTGACCCGTACACTGCGGGTTCGCATCCTTGTTTTAAGCTTAAGTCTAGGGTTATAAATTTAAAGCTTGCACACACCGTTTGGAGCGAACAAGTTTTTGGCGCCGTTGCCGGGGATTTGGTCTAGACCAAGCCGGTACGGTTTGCTCTTGGGGCGCTTGCCCCCGTGTCATCTAACCACTCTACTTGAGTGACTTTTGCAGGTTCTTTCTTAGGTATATGCGAAGAACCCGCACTGGGAAGTAAATCGTTCCTTACGATCCCAAACCAGAAAAGACATACAAGCGACGCTTAAGAGAAGCGAAGATGGCCCAACAAGACAATCGCGATCTTGAGGCCGAATTAAAGGAGGCGTTAGAGCTGCTACGCCTCAGCCAGGAAGAGCTACAGCGAGAGAAGGAAGAAACTCGCACCAAGACTAAAGCAATCGAAGCAGAAATGGCCGTCATACGAGACCAGATTCTACTTCGATCGAGGGACGACCCAGTTCCCGATGCTGGACCGAGGCAGGTTCCAGTTGCTGACCCTCGACCGAGGCAGGTCCCAGTACCAGACGCCCCGGCCGAGATACATCCACCTCGGATGCCAGTCCGAGATGTTCTTCTTGCAGGAATCCCACAAACCCTAGGACAAAGGATGGACCCTAATCAACAACTGAGGCGTCCAGGAGTTAACCTAGGAGATCCAGCGGACCATGACTACGAACTTCGACCGCAAGTTCTATCCATGATTCGCCAATGCCAATTCGGAGGGATGGAGAAGGAATCACCACATCAACATCTTCAAAACTACGAGATATTGATGGAAACCTTGCGACCTTCCAAAATTGAAAATAACAACTACAAGCTAAGACCTTTTTACTTTTCTTTAAAAGATAGAGCTCTTACTTGGTATCAATCTCTTCCTCCAGGAAAAATCAGCACATGGGAGGAGATGACTACGGAATTCTTGACCAAATTCTTTCCCCCTCAAAGACCGCTGAAATGAGAGGGAAGATCAATGCTTTCATTATGAAGGACAAGGAGAGCTTGTCCAAATCATGGGAGCGGTTCAAGGACATCCTTTTGGATTGCCCACATCATGGGATTCCAAAGATCGAGTTGTTGGAGATCTACTTCAAAGGACTGGACGGAAGCACCCAGTTCAATCTCCAACTACTCTCCACCGGCACCTTTATGGACATGGCTATTGACGAGGCTTGGGACTTCATTGAGAAGCAAGCCTTGCACATGGAGAAATATACCCACCAAGGAGCTGATGGTGGAGTTAAAAGAGTCAACTTTCAAGAGACTCAATCCACTAACAATCAACTCACGTCTTTGAAGAATGACGTGAAGCAATTGAAGGAACTCTTGGTTGCTCAAACCAAGAAGGAAGAGCAAGGACAAAGGAACAATAACAATGGATACCGTAACAACAACAACGGTTCCCGGAACAACAACTACAACAACAACAACAATAGAGGGTCCAGTAGCAACAATTGGAGGACGAACAATCAAAACAACCAGAATCCTGGTAACAATTATTCTAACTCCAACTCTAATAATTCCTCTAACCCTTTCCTCTCTTCCCCTTCTTCTTCTTCTTCTTCTTCTACTCCATTAAAGAGCCAGGGGCAAGGATCGAGTTCGTCTCAGCCGGAAAAGAAAGACGTAGTTCTGGAGGCTATCTTGATCAAGCTTAATGCTATGGAGAATTCTATGACTGCATTTTCGAGGGCCCAAAAGTCCTTCGAACAACAACTTGCGAGTAGGGCGAATGAAGCGCCAAGAGATCCAGGGAAGCTTCCAGCAAAGACGGAAAGCAACCCTAAGGGCCAGTGCATGGCCATAACGACGAGGAGTGGACTTAAAACTGCAGATCCAGTACCTCGTTCGACGCAGACCACCTCGGTCCAGATCCAGTCGAAGAACACCTCGACCGAGATGCCAACCGAGGCGGAGCAACAGAAAGCGGAGGGGAAAACTGAAGTTTATGTTCCACCTCCTGCATACAAACCACCACTTCCATTCCCCCAGTCAAGGGCCAGAGCACATCTAGACAAGCACTTTGGTAAGTTCCTTGACTTGATGAATAAGCTGCATAATAACATTCCTTTCCTTGATGCTATTCTAGGAATGCCCGCCTATGGGAAGTTCTTAAAGGAGATCCTATCAAGGAAAAGGAAATTGGAAGACTTTGGTGAAGTTAGGATGACATCTAAATCCTCGGAGCTTATTAAGATCATGAAGGAGAAGATGCCACCTAAGTTGAGAGATCCCGGCTCATTTAGCATTCCCATTCAAGTTGGGGATGTTACTTGTGAAGCCCTTTGTGATCTAGGAGTCAGCGTGAGCATCATCCCGCTGGAGCTATGCATGAAGATCGGACTTGGAGAGTCCAAGCCGGTCAAGATTCGACTTTATATGGCGGATCGCTCCATCACCCATCCCGTGGGCATCTTGGAGGACGTTTTGGGTCAAGTTAGGTAACTTCTATCTACCTATAGATTTTGTTGTACTTGACATTCCCGCAGATTATCCTGTTCCTATTATCCTCGGGAGGCCATTTCTAGCAACTTCGGGTTGCAATGTGGATTGCAAGAACGCCAAGTTGAAATTCAACATTGGTGGCGATGAGGTGGAGTTCGCACTACTTGTAGCCATGAAAGGGGAGCAGCTAACTGATGATATCTTCAACATCTACGATGAGGAAGAATCAAGAGAATTGGTGAGCTCTATCCTTATTAACGATCCACTCGAACGAGTTATAAGTTTTAGTTTAATAGAGGAAGGTATAGATGCTTCTTGTGATGCAGATATACGGAGCTTAAAGGCACTGGAAGAGGATCCAGGAGCTAAAACTGAGACACTACTTCAGGAGACGAAGATCTCCAGTTTCGGTTCCAGTTGCAGTACCTCGACCGAGGCACTTCCTGGACTGAGCGAGGCGACTGAAGAACATCTCGGTCAATGCCTCTGCGCCTCGACCGAGGTCGATGGCGAGATGATGTCAACTGAGACTTCCGAAAGTCCAGCTTCTGAATCCACTCCACTGGAAGGAGGAAGCAAGGATCCCCCTCAGAAGACACCCCCAGTTGTGGAGCTTAAACAACTCCCTAGTCACTTGAGGTATGTCTTTCTTGGGCCGGATTCCACTTACCCCGTTATTGTTAGTGCTTCCCTTTCCGAATCTGAATTGTCTAAGTTAATGCATGTCCTGAGAAAGCATCGAAGGGCTATAGGTTATACCACGGATGATCTTATTGGCATTAAGCCTTCTTTCTGCATGCATAGAATTCTAATGGAAGATAATCATAAGACTTTACGGGAACCTCAAAGATGGTTAAATCCGATCATGAAAGAGGTTGTGAAGAAGGAAGTTCTTAAGTTGTTGGATGCAGGTATTATTTATCCTATCTCGGACAGCAAGTGGGTTAGCCCGGTGCATGTCGTTCCGAAGAAAGGAGGGATGACCGTTGTGACGAATAAGAACAACGAGTTGATCCCAACCAGGACCGTTACGGGCTGGAGGGTTTGCATCGATTACAGGAAGCTGAACACGGCCACACGGAAGGACCATTTTCCACTTCCCTTCATCGATCAGATGCTCGAGCGGTTGGCCCAGCATTCACACTTTTGCTACTTGGACGGCTATAGTGGATTCTTCCAGATTCCTATCCATCCGGATGATCAGGAGAAGACCACTTTCACTTGTCTATGGGGGACATTTGCCTATCGGAGGATGCCATTTGGATTGTGCAATGCACCCGCTACCTTCCAGCGATACATGATGGCTATCTTTTCCGAGTACATAGAGAATATCATGGAGGTATTTATGGATGATTTTTCCGTATACGGATCCTCTTTTGATGATTGCCTATCTAACCTTTCGCTAGTGCTTAAAAGATGTGAAGACACTAATCTCGTCTTGAATTGGGAGAAGTGTCATTTTATGGTTAATGAAGGCATTGAGGTCGATCGAGCTAAGATCGAGACTATTGAGAAACTCCCTCCTCCTTGTTCTGTTAAAGGTGTGAGGAGTTTTCTCGGGCATGCAGGTTTCTACAGGAGATTCATCAAGGACTTCTCTAAGATTTCTAAACCTTTAACTAACCTCTTGAATAAAGATGTTGTTTTTGAGTTTTTGCAGGAGTGTCTTGATGCTTTTTACAGGATTAAGGAAGCGTTGATCTCCGCTCCCATTATCCAACCTCCTGATTGGACCTTGCGCTTTGAGGTCATGTGTGATGCTAGTGATGTAGCCGTAGGAGCGGTGCTTGGACAGAAGAAGGATGGCCGGACCACCGCCATTTACTATGCTAGCAAGACGCTAGATGTAGCCCACCACAACTACGCTACCACTGAGAAGGAGTTGTTGGCGGTTGTATACGCTTTCGAGAAGTTTCGTTCCTACTTAGTTGGGGCGAAAGTCATTGTTTACACCGACCATGCAGCCATTCGTTACTTGTTGGCTAAGAAAGATGCCAAGCCACGCCTTATTCGATGGATTCTCTTGCTTCAAGAGTTTGACCTAGAGATCCGCGATAAGAAGGGATCCGAGAACTCCGTTGCGGATCACCTCAGCCGGCTACCGGAATCTTCCCGCGAGACGGATAACCCACCCATAGACGATTCATTCCCCGATGAGCACTTACACTTGTTGGAGCGTTTGATGGATTTACTTACTTCACCCTGCGATGGAGGTGAAGTATGGGGTGAGGGCACCTCCCACTACATTTGATGAGGCATCATGGTCCAGCAGCGACCTTAAACCAAGCGCTTCTTGGGAGGCAACCCAAGGTATTACTTTCTTTTCCCGTTTTCTAGTCTAGCTTAGATAGTTTGCTTTTGCTTTGTTTTGTTTGTTTTTGGCGTCCTAGACAGATAACAGGAGACATCTAAGGAAGGAGCATAACTGGAAGTTCACAAATTCGAGAATTCGAGAAGATGAAGTTTGACTGAGACACCTCGGTCCAGTCGAGGCCACCTCGACCGAGTTGATTCTTGAGCAACCGAGGCGACTAGGGTTTCTGCAGAACCACCTGGGTTCGTACCACCTCGGTCCAGTCGAGAGCATCTCGACCGAGGTGACAGCAGTTCCAGGAATAGTATAAAAAGGAAAAAATTTCTGTTTTCACTTTTTACCTTTTTCGACTCGATCGCGGCACCTTCTCACCTCGCTTCCTCAGATCTTGCTCGTTTTCAAAGATTTCCGCTTCCAAACTGCAATTGAAGAGTAGAGGATCCATTTGCAAGTACAGATCTGCGAAGAAATCGAACGAATCGACCGAAACGAGGTAAAAACATTCGAAACCCTAACTCGTTCATTCGTTTCGATTTGGGCTTTGGTTGCCCTTGAATCTGCTGAGAAAAGGCTTAAGTACCCCATAGGAAGCAATTGTAGTGATTTTTGGGGGAAAAGAACTGGATTTCTGAGCTTTGATTCGCAAACTGTAACGCCTCGGTCCAGTCGAACTGCATCTCGACCGAGGTGATTCTTGAGGATTGTCAGCGACCGAGGTGATCTGACAGTATCTGAAAACAAAATGAGTTCCGAACGTCGCCTTGCCCTCAGAGATAGATCCTCACCCTCCCCTCCTTCCTCTTCTTCCCGACCTTACCGCCCGGTGATCCACGAGAGATGCCGGGTAAATTATGAGCGTATAGCCAACCGTCCAGTGATTGCACCACGTTTCCTGGACGTGTCAGCTTTTGATTGCCTAGGGGTAGATTGAGACCTTAGGCGGATGATCACCACAGTTGGGCTGGATCAGTTTACTGTGAAGTACCGGTTGATGAACCGGAACTTCATAGTTCCCTTAGAGGTTTGGAGAGAGATTTTCGGCTTTTTTGAGCCCACCGCCACTGACTTCCCTTCCCGATCTGTAGCTAGGGAGTTCTGGGGGCAGATTGCCCATATTACTGAGCATGCAGATAGATGGCGCCCTGGAGATTCCAGGAAGAAGGTCATCTTCCACCTAGCCTTCAGATTAGCCCATAGGATATTCAGCGAGACACTTCTGGCGCGTACTGAGATGCCCTAGAAGATCCGATAGGGCGAGCTTTTCAGTCTTTACTGTATGGTTACGGGGGGTTTCCCGGACTTTGGCTTGATCTTGGCAGAGGACCTGCACAAGATCAAGGCCAAAGCGAAGGGAGATATCTGCTGCGGAGGTCTAGTCACCCACATAGCTGCTTTTCATGGGATGGACCTCAGTGCTTGTACGATGGTGGCGGCTCCGAAGCCGCTTGGATTGCAGGAGATGATCACTCGGAGGATTCTAGTTCCCCGAGGTCTGACCACTCCATATGTTGCTATGCCATGGGAGCGGACTGCGCCACAGGGGATCCGTTGGTCTGCCCAGTTCACCGTTTACGATCCGCATTATTGGCAGACAGCTTGGGCTCCACTGATGGAGGATCATAGGGAGGCAGCAGCTGCCCCAGGTGAGGATGAGGAGGAGGAGGCTGACGATGACGATGATACAGTAGATGAGAGAGATGGTGGAGTCCCGATGGATACAAGGACAGATACTGCAGGGACGAGCGCGCCGCCGATCATAGACTTGGATGATGAGGAGGATACTGAGCCTACACCTGCTACACCACCTGCTAGATCTGCTAGACGTCGGACACGCCGTCATAGAGATTCAGAGGCTCATCGTCGGATCGACGATCTGACAGATCAGATGATAGATTCTTATGCTGCCCTTACTGTGGACATGCATGAGAGATTTGCTGCCCAACACCGACAGATTGACAGCTGACTCATCAGATGTTAGAGGGGCAGCACTATCAGCGCAGGATAATGGAGCTACAGTTCCAGCAGACTATGGGCTATCAGTTCGACCCGACTCAGTATCCGTACGTGCCACCACCACCACCACCGGATCAGGACTATTGATGAGCTGCAGGATTTTCTTTATTATATTTTTATGCAGTTCAGCTATTTATCCGGTGAGTACTCTTATTTCCAGACTTATATTGACCCACTGGGACAGTGTGTCCCAAGTATGGGGTGTTTTTATTTATGTGATGACTTTGATGTACTTATTTGATTACCTTGATGTATGACGCACATTTTATCGGATATTTTATCTTTGCTTCACTCCTGCATTTATATGTTTATCTGATATTACATGCATACCTACAGGTTATTTGATTGAGAAAAACGTCGAAACTGAAAAAAAATGGTTTTAAAATTTTTTTTTTGACCTCGACCGAGTCAGTCTTGGCCAAACGAGGCGTTTCACCTCGGTTGAACCAAGAACACCTCGACCGAGGTGGGTTAACTGAGAGATTTCGAAAACGATTTTTGTGTTACTTATGTGGATATGATCTCAGTGAAGATCTTGTTTACTGACTGGTTTTAAATTCTTTATGTGTTTGAAAGGTTTTATAATATGTTTAAGTTGCTAAATGCTTTGTTTGAAATTATTGGCATGTTTAATACTTTGTTTTTATCCAAATTATGTTGAATTTGAAGGTTGACCCCACAAGATAAGTTCTCTCACTTTCTTCCTGGAAAGACCAAGGCAATTAATTCTCTTCTTCTTCTTCTTCTTCTTCTTAATCATGCTTAGCCCCTCATATACATTTTGCCTCCCTTTACCTATCCGGGAATTTGAAGCAAGCGAAGTGGTGAAAGCAAGTGAAGTTAAAGTTGAGAAGTGGCTGAAGTGAAAGTGTTAGAAAGCAATAATAGGTTTGGGGAAGTCAATCATGAAGATGAGTAACTCGGCACCATTCACATAGCCGGGTGTTTGTGTCTTGCCGAAGTCGGATTGAGCGATATTCCTAACGGGTCATGGTATGTGCATCAAGGGTTTGATGCATCTCAAGAAATTGATGATTGCTGATTTCCTAGGCTTCGGTTATTGTGCACCTCTGTCCATGCATCCCAAAAAGTAAAGTAAAAAGAAAAAAGTGTGAAATAAGCAAAGCTTATTGGTGGAAGATGTTGCAAGTCAAAGTGAAAGTGAAGTTCATCCTTTTCCCGGATTCTAGCACCACATTACCTTACATACATCCCTACCCTACACGTTTCTTGACCTTTCTTTTGGGAAGCCCTTGAGACCTTGAGCTTGTTGATTGACTTAGTGGTTTAAACTGGATTATACATGATTAATTTTGATAATTATGACTTATTATGCATTCTATGATTTTATGAAAAGATGAACAACTTTCCTATATTTATAAAATGTTTTGATCATGTTTGGATTTTAAATTCCATGAAGTATACTCTTAGAGTGATCTATGATTGTAACACACCATATAAATGTTTTTGAAAGACTTTTCATTGATTTTTATGACTTATAATCCATTCTATCTTGTCTTCTATATGCGGAACTTGCTTGGGGACAAGCAGGGGCTAAGTATGGGGTATTTTGATAGCATGAATTATAGTTTATATTTTGGGGTTTGTTTGGACGTTTTATCTTCAAAAATCTGCATGTTAGCATGTATAATATGTGATTATATTACCATTTCATCTACCTTTGCGGGAATCGAGGTCTACACCTAGTTTTGCTGTAATTGTAGGTAAAATGGCACGTTTAGCATCAAAAAGGAGCAAAAGGAGTCATGAGTCGTTTGGAGCTACATTGAGGAGCATAAGGAACCATCCAGGAAGCATAACCATGGATTAAAGATTCACTTTGGACCAGTTTTGAGAGATTTCACATTCAGTTATGACTCACCTCGGTTGACCAGAGATTCATCTCGACCGAGGTGATCCAGAGACGCCGACTCGACCGAGGCGAACACCTAGGACGCGGCGAGAATATTTTATTCTTGGCTGAGATCTTTTATCTTTGGAAGGTGATCTTATATTTTTGGGCTTGGCTCCTGGAAGGAAGAAGATATGCAGAATCATATATTTTACCTATATTTATGGGAAAATACCTTTCTAAGATTTATTATCTTTGGAGGGTTATTTTCCTATAAAAAGGGTTGGATTTCCACAAATCCAACATCATGCTATACCATCGATCAGGGTTTATAGCACGCAGCAGCCATACTCCAGTTGGAAGTTTCGAAGAACGTTTTTGAAGGTTGAAGGAAGATTGAAGATCATAGCTTTTATAGCTTTTTGGAGGGTTTTGTAAGATTGTCTTTAATTCCCTCACTTGTTGTCTTGTCTTGTTGGATTTATATCAAAGGAACGCTTTTGTTGTGATATTTGATTCAGTTATTGAAGTCTTTTTCATTAAATTCTTCTTGTTCAAATATTCACCTTCTTCCCATATATTTAATACTTTCATGATGATGATGAGTGGCTAATTTCCTTGTGTGATTCTAGGGTGATTGGCTGAAAGTTGTGGGGAAAACAATGATAGAATAATCTTAGATTCCAGTAGGATCCTGAAAGTTCGAGTCTTTAACCTTAACCCTAAGCATCTCGTTCAGTCGATGAACATCTCGGCCGGGGTGATGAGTCGTTTGGAGCTACATTGAGGAGCATAAGGAACCATCCAGGAAGCATAACCATGGATTAAAGATTCACTTTGGACCAGTTTTGAGAGATTTTACATTCAATTATGACTCACCTCGGTTGACCAGAGATTCATCTCGACCGAGGTGATCCAAAGACGCCGACTCGACCGAGGCGAACACCTAGGACGCGGCGAGAATATTTTATTCTTGGCTGAGATCTTTTATCTTTGGAAGGTGATCTTATATTTTTGGGCTTGGCTCCTGGAAGGAAGAAGATATGCAGAATCATATATTTTACCTATATTTATGGGAAAATATCATTTTAAAATTTATTATCTTTGGAGGGTTATTTTCCTATAAAAAGGGTTGGATTTCCACAAATCCAACATCATGCTATACCATCGATCAGGGTTTATAGCACGCAGCAGCCATACTCCAGTTGGGAGTTTCGAAGAACCTTTTTTAAGGTTGAAGGAAGATTGAAGATCATAGCTTTTATAGCTTTTTGGAGGGTTTTGTAAGATTGTCTTTAATTCCCTCACTTGTTGTCTTGTCTTGTTGGATTTATATCCAAGGAACGCTTTTGTTGTGATATTTGATTCAGTCATTGAAGTCTTTTTCATTAAATTCTTCTTGTTCAAATATTCACCTTCTTCCCATATATTTAATACTTTCATGATGATGATGAGTGGCTAATTTCCTTGTGTGATTCTAGGGTGAAAGTTGTGGGGAAAACAATGATAGAATAACTTAGATTCCAGTAGGATCCTGAAAGTTCGAGTCTTTAACCTTAACCCTAAGCATCTCGTTCAGTCGATGAACATCTCGGCCGGGGTGAAATCTGGCTGACCGAGGTGACTTATCTGATCCTAAACTGAGAGTTAAGTGTTAGAGTTTGCCAAATCCTACCCTTATTACATCTTTCCTGATTCAAAGCAAGCTTAGGATGAGACTTAGCCGGTAATTCCTTAGTTTGTGTACCAACGATCATAAGTGTAGGTAATAAAGGTTTATCCTTTATTGGGGTTTGAGTGTGCTTCCATCCCATCTTTGTGAGTTAGCCTGAGACTTACCCGATAATAGGAGTTACGGTTTAGGATTAGTGAGTAGTGAGACCTACCCGGTGATCTAGTCCACTTTAGTAACACCTTCCCCTTGCAAAAATCTCAGCTTTGTCCGCTTATCTTTAGATCTTGAGTTGGAACCACAACTAGACGCTTTAATCCCTAGAATTGCACGTTTGCTTTATTGACTTCTTATTCATCTTTGATTGTGTTAATTGCTCTTTGTGGTTAGTATTCACGAAGCTTACCGTTATTGACTTTGTTTCACCGAGTCTTGTGATCGACCCTTGGAATTTCTTGCTTTTTACTACGATTAACCCGTACACTGCGGGTTCGCATCCTTGTTTTAAGCTTAAGTCTAGGGTTATAAATTTAAAGCTTGCACACACCGTTTGGAGCGAACAAGTTTTTGGCGCTGTTGCCGGGGATTTGGTCTAGACCAAGCCGGTACGGTTTGCTCTTGGGGCGCTTACCCCCGTGTCATCTAACCACTCTACTTGAGTGACTTTTGCAGGTTCTTTCTTAGGTATATGCGAAGAACCCGCAATGGGAAGGAAATCGTTCCTTACGATCCCGAACCAGAAAAGACATACAAGCGACGCTTAAGAGAAGCGAAGATGGCCCAACAAGACAATCGCGATCTTGAGGCCGAATTAAAGGAGGTGTTAGAGCTGCTACGCCTCAGCCAGGAAGAGCTACAACGAGAGAAGGAAGAAACTCGCACCAAGGCTGAAGCAATCGAAGCAGAAAAGGCCGTCATACGAGACCAGATTCTACTTCGACCGAGGGACGACCAAGTTCCCGATGCTGGACCGAGGCAGGTTCCAGTTGCTGACCCTCGACCGAGGCAGGTCCCAGTACCAGACGCCCCGGCCGAGATACATCCACCTCGGATGCCAGTCCGAGATGTTCTTCTTGCAGGAATCCCACAAACCCTAGGACAAAGGATGGACCCTAATCAACAACTGAGGCGTCCAGGAGTCAACCTAGGAGATCCAGCGGACCATGACTACGAACTTCGACCGCAAGTTCTATCCATGAATCGCCAATGCCAATTCGGAGGGATGGAGAAGGAATCACCACATCAACATCTTCAAAACTACGAGATCTTGATGGAAACCTTGCGACCTTCCAGAATTGAAAATAACAACTACAAGCTAAGACCTTTTTACTTTTCTTTAAAAGATAGAGCTCTTACTTGGTATCAATCTCTTCCTCCAGGAAAAATCAGCACATGGGAGGAGATGACTACGGAATTCTTGACCAAATTCTTCCCCCCCTCAAAGACCGCTGAAATGAGAGGGAAGATCAATGCTTTCATTATGAAGGACAAGGAGAGCTTGTCCAAATCATGAGAGCGGTTCAAGGACATCCTTTTGGATTTCCCACATCATGGGATTCCAAAGATCGAGTTGTTGGAGATCTACTTCAAAGGACTGGACGGAAGCACCCAGTTCAATCTCCAACTACTCTCCGCCGACACCTTTATGGACATGGCTATTTACGAGGCTTGGGACTTCATTGAGAAGCAAGCCTTGCACATGGAGAAATATACCCACAAAGGAGCTGAAGGTGGAGTTAAAAGAGTCAACTTTCAAGAGACTCAATCCACTAACAATCAACTCACGTCTTTGAAGAATGACGTGAAGCAATTGAAGGAACTCTTGGTTGCTCAAACCAAGAAGGAAGAGCAAGGACAAAGGAACAACAACAATGGATACCGTAACAACAACAACGGTTCCCGGAACAACAACTACAACAACAACAACAATAGAGGGTCCAATAGCAACAATTGGAGGACGAACAATCAAAACAACCAGAATCCTGGTAACAATTATTCTAACTCCAACTCTAATAATTCCTCTAACCCTTTCCTCTCTTCCCCTTCTTCTTCTTCTTCTTCTTCTTCTTCTTCTTCTACTCCATTAAAGAGCCAGGGGCAAGGATCGAGTTCGTCTCAGCCGGAAAAGAAAGACGCAGTTCTGGAGGCTATCTTGATCAAGCTTAATGCTATGGAGAATTCTATGACTGCATTTTCGAGGGCCCAAAAGTCCTTCGAACAACAACTTGCGAGTAGGGCGAATGAAGCGCCAAGAGATCCAGGGAAGCTTCCAGCAAAGACGGAAAGCAACCCTAAGGGCCAGTGCATGGCCATAACGACGAGGAGTGGACTTAAAACTGCAGATCCAGTACCTCGTTCGACGCAGACCACCTCGGTCCAGATCCAGTCGAAGAACACCTCGACCGAGATGCCAACCGAGGCGGAGCAACAGAAAGCGGAGGGGAAAACTGAAGTTTATGTTCCACCTCCTGCATACAAACCACCACTTCCATTCCCCCAGTCAAGGGCCAGAGCACATCTAGACAAGCACTTTGGTAAGTTCCTTGACTTGATGAATAAGCTGCATATTAACATTCCTTTCCTTGATGCTATTCTAGGAATGCCCGCCTATGGGAAGTTCTTAAAGGAGATCCTATCAAGGAAAAGGAAATTGGAAGACTTTGGTGAAGTTAGGATGACATCTAAATCCTCGGAGCTTATTAAGATCATGAAGGAGAAGATGCCACCTAAGTTTAGAGATCCCGGCTCATTTAGCATTCCCATTCAAGTTGGGGATGTTACTTGTGAAGCCCTTTGTGATCTAGGAGCCAGCGTGAGCATCATCCCGCTGGAGCTATGCATGAAGATCGGACTTGGAGAGCCCAAGCCGGTCAAGATTCGACTTTATATGGCGGATCGCTCCATCACCCATCCCGTGGGCATCTTGGAGGACGTTCCGGTCAAGTTAGGGAACTTCTATCTACCTATAGATTTTGTTGTACTTGACATTCCCGCAGATTATCCTGTTCCTATTATCCTCGGGAGGCCATTTCTAGCAACTTCGGGTTGCAATGTGGATTGCAAGAACGCCAAGTTGAAATTCAACATTGGTGGCGATGAGGTGGAGTTCGCACTACTTGCAGCCATGAAAGGGGAGCAGCTAACTGATGATATCTTCAACATCTACGATGAGGAAGAATCAAGAGAATTGGTGAGCTCTATCCTTATTAACGATCCACTCGAACGAGTTATAAGTTTTAGTTTAATAGAGGAAGGTATAGATGCTTCTTGTGATGCAGATATACGGAGCTTAAAGGCATTGGAAGAGGATCCAGGAGCTAAAACTGAGACACTACTTCAGGAGACGAAGATCTCCAGTTTCGGTTCCATTTGCAGTACCTCGACCGAGGCACTTCCTGGACTGAGCGAGGCAACTGAAGAACATCGGTCAACGCCTCTGCGCCTCGACCGAGGTCGATGGCGAGATGATGTCAACTGAGACTTCCGAAAGTCCAGCTTCTGAATCCACTCCACTGGAAGGAGGAAGCAAGGATCCCCCTCAGAAGACACCCCCAGTTGTGGAGCTTAAACAACTCCCTAGTCACTTGAGGTATGTCTTTCTTGGGCCGGATTCCACTTACCCCGTTATTGTTAGTGCTTCCCTTTCCGAATCTGAATTCTCTAAGTTAATGCATGTCCTGAGAAAGCATCGAAGGGCTATAGGTTATACCACGGATGATCTTATTGGCATTAAGCCTTCTTTCTGCATGTATAGAATTCTAATGGAAGATAATCATAAGACTTCACGGGAACCTCAAAGACGGTTAAATCCGATCATGAAAGAGGTTGTGAAGAAGGAAGTTCTTAAGTTGTTGGATGCAGGTATTATTTATCCTATCTCGGACAGCAAGTGGGTTAGCCCGGTGCATGTCGTTCCGAAGAAAGGAGGGATGACCGTTGTGATGAATAAGAACAACGAGTTGATCCCAACCAGGACCGTTACGGGCTGGAGGGTTTGCATCGATTACAGGAAGCTGAACACGGCCACACGGAAGGACCATTTTCCACTTCCCTTCATCGATCAGATGCTCGAGCGGTTGGCCCAGCATTCACACTTTTGCTACTTGGACGGCTATAGTGGATTCTTCCAGATTCCTATCCATCCGGATGATCAGGAGAAGACCACTTTCACTTGTCCATGGGGGACATTTGCCTATCGGAGGATGCCATTTGGATTGTGCAATGCACCCGCTACCTTCCAGCGATGCATGATGGCTATCTTTTCCGAGTACATAGAGAATATCATGGAGGTATTTATGGATGATTTTTCCGTATACGGATCCTCTTTTGATGATTGCCTATCTAACCTTTCGCTAGTGCTTAAAAGATGTGAAGGCACTAATCTCGTCTTGAATTGGGAGAAGTGTCATTTTATGGTTAATGAAGGCATTGTACTAGGACACCTCGTTTCTAATCGAGGTATTGAGGTCGATCGAGCTAAGATCGAGACTATTGAGAAACTCCCTCCTCCTTGTTCTGTTAAAGGTGTGAGGAGTTTTCTCGGGCATGCAGGTTTCTACAGGAGATTCATCAAGGACTTCTCTAAGATTTCTAAACCTTTAACTAACCTCTTGAATAAAGATGTTGTTTTTGAGTTTTCGCAGGAGTGTCTTGATGCTTTTTACAGGATTAAGAAAGCGTTGATCTCCGCTCCCATTATCCAACCTCCTGATTGGACCTTGCCCTTTGAGGTCATGTGTGACGCTAGTGATGTAGCCGTAGGAGCGGTGCTTGGACAGAAGAAGGATGGCCGGACCACCGCCATTTACTATGCTAGCAAGACGCTAGATGTAGCCCAGCGCAACTACGCTACC
The DNA here is from genome assembly GCA_033239125.1 of Fagopyrum homotropicum. Taxonomy (NCBI): domain Eukaryota; kingdom Viridiplantae; phylum Streptophyta; class Magnoliopsida; order Caryophyllales; family Polygonaceae; genus Fagopyrum; species Fagopyrum homotropicum. The sequence goes on from BSWB01000006.1 coordinate 90,021,942, forward strand.
ACTGAGAAGGAGTTGTTGGCGGTTGTATACGCTTTCGAGAAGTTTCGTTCCTACTTAGTTGGGGCGAAAGTCATTGTTTACACCGACCATGCAGCCATTCGTTACTTGTTGGCTAAGAAAGATGCCAAGCCACGCCTTATTCGATGGATTCTCTTGCTTCAAGAGTTTGACCTAGAGATCCGCGATAAGAAGGGATCCGAGAACTCCGTTGCGGATCACCTCAGCCGGCTACCGGAATCTTCCCGCGAGACGGATGACCCACCCATAGACGATTCATTCCCCGATGAGCACTTACACTTGTTGGAGCGTTTGAAGGATTTACTTACTTCACCCCGCGATGGAGGTGAAGTATGGGGTGAGGGCACCTCCCATTACATTTGATGAGGCATCATGGTCCAGCTAGCGACCTTAAACCAAGCGCTTCTTGGGAGGCAACCCAAGGTATTGCTTTCTTTTCCCGTTTTCTAGTCTAGCTTAGATAGTTTGCTTTTGCTTTGTTTTGTTTGTTTTTAGCGTCCTATACAGATAACAGAAGACATCTAAGGAAGGAGCATAACTGGAAGTTCACAAATTCGAGAATTCGAGAAGATGAAGTTTGACTGAGACACCTCGGTCCAGTCGAGGCCACCTCGACCGAGTTGATTCTTGAGCAACCGAGGCGACTAGGGTTTCTGCAGAACCACCTCGGTCCGTACCACCTCGGTCCAGTCGAGAGCATCTCGACCGAGGTGACAGCAGTTCCAGGAACAGTATAAAAAAGATAAAATTTCTGTTTTCACTTTTTACCTTCTTCGACTCGATCGCGGCGCCTTCTCACCTCGCTTCCTCAGATCTTACTCGTTTTCAAAGATTTCCACTTCCAAACTGCAATTTAAGAGTAGAGGATCCATTTGCAAGTACAGATCTGCGAAGAAATCGAACGAATCGACCGAAACGAGGTAAAAACAGTCGAAACCCTAACTCGTTCATTCGTTTCGATTTGGGCTTTGGTTGCCCTTGAATCTGCTGAGAAAAGGCTTAAGTACCCCATAGGAAGCAATTGTAGTGATTTTTGGGGGAAAAGAACTGGATTTCTGAGCTTTGATTCGCAAACTGTAACGCCTCGGTCCAGTCGAACTGCATCTCGACCGAGGTGATTCTTGAGGATTGTCAGCGACCGAGGTGATCTGACAGTATCTGAAAACAAAATGAGTTCCGAACGTCGCCTTGCCCTCAGAGATAGATCCTCACCCTCCCCTCCTTCCTCTTCTTCCCGACCTTACCGCCCGGTGATCCACGAGAGATGCCGGGTAAATTATGAGTGTATAGCCAACCGTCTAGTGGTTGCACCACGTTTCCTGGACGTGTCAGCTTTTGATTGCCTAGGGGTAGATGGAGACCTTAGGCGGATGATCACCACAGTTGGGCTGGATCAGTTTACTGAGATCCGAGCCCCAGCTTACTTGGAGCCGACCCTAGAGTTTGTTAGCTCCTTTTCCTACCTTCCCACAAAGCAGTCTGTGAAGTACCGGTTGATGAACCGGAACTTCATAGTTCCCTTAGAGGTTTGGAGAGAGATTTTCGGCTTTCTTGAGCCCACCGCCACTGACTTCCCTTCCCGATCTGTAGCTAGGGAGTTCTGGGGGCAGATTGCCCATATTACTGAGCATGCAGATAGATGGTGCCCTGGAGATTCCAGGAAGAAGGTCATCTTCCACCTAGCCTTCAGATTAGCCCATAGGATATTCAGCGAGACACTTCTGGCGCGTACTGAGATGCCCTAGAAGATCCGACAGGGCGAGCTTTTCAGTCTTTACTGTATGGTTACGGGGGGTTTCCCGGACTTTGGCTTGATCTTGGCAGAGGACCTGCACAAGATCAAGGCCAAAGCGAAGGGAGATATCTGCTGCGGAGGTCTAGTCACCCACATAGCTGCTTTTCATGGGATGGACCTCAGTGCTTGTACGATGGTGGCGGCTCCGAAGCCGCTTGGATTGCAGGAGATGATCACTCGGAGGATTCTAGTTCCCCGAGGTCTGACCACTCCATATGTTGCTATGCCGTGGGAGCGGACTGCGCCACAGGGGATCCGTTGGTCTGCCCAGTTCACCGTTTACGATCCGCATTATTGGCAGACAGCTTGGGCTCCAATGATGGAGGATCATAGGGAGGCAACAGCTGCCCCAGGTGAGGATGAGGAGGAGGAGGCTGACGATGACGAGGATACAGTAGATGAGAGAGATGGTGGAGTCCCGATGGATACAAGGATAGATACTGCAGGGACGAGCGCGCCGCCGATCATAGACTTGGATGATGAGGAGGATACTGAGCCTACACCTGCTGCACCACCTGCTAGATCTGCTAGACGTCGGACACGCCGTCATAGAGATTCAGAGGCTCATCATCGGATCGACGATCTGACAGATCAGATGATAGATTCTTATGCTGCCCTTACTGTGGACATGCATGAGAGATTTGCTGCCCAGCACCGACAGATTGACAGCTGACTCATCAGATGTTAGAGGGGCAGCACTATCAGCGCAGGATAATGGAGCTACAGTTCCAGCAGACTATGGGCTATCAGTTCGACCCGACTCAGTATCCGTACGTGCCACCACTGTTCGCCCCTAGAGGTGTGTGCAAATAAGCTTTAAATTTATAAAACTAGAATCAAGCAAGCGAACCCGCAGTGTACGGATCGACGTAGTTAAGCAAGAATTCCAGAGTATCGAACACAGGGATTTGGGTGGAACGAACTCGGTTGCAGGTTATCAAGCAAGTAAATATAGGAGTTTTGCAAATTATTGGGAAAACAACAATCCTAAAGATCCAGGTATCCAGCTGTGGCAATCGATTCAAGATATACTTAATGATATAAAGACAGAGTTGAGATATGCAAAGGTATACTAATGTAAGGTAATCGTACGGTTGAGGTTCCAAAAACCTTATGTAACTCACCTAAAAGACACTCCCTATACAGGTTGTTGAGGCTCAATATAGATAAGGTTCTAAAGACGAGGATTAGTATCAAATACCCAAACTTACAATCTAAAGATCAAGACTAACTTATCCGATTGAGGTTGTTGAGGCTCACAATCGAGGTAGAGGTTGTTGAGGCTTCACTACCACCTAGAAAAGACAAGTCTAAACTAAGTTAAAGCAAATCTTTAACTTTGGATCAAAGTAAAAGCAGGTTCGTAGACTTAAGGGAAATCACGGTTAGTTCTTGAGGTTCCACGGTCGTGGAACTCAAGAACAACCCGTAATTTAGGGTTGTCGGCGACAATTCTCTAACTCTCAGGGTCTAATCTGTTTGCGATCGATCTATCATCACCTATGCCACAACTATCAACCCTTCACCTTAGAATTGTTAAGGGTTTTTAGCCAATAACAGTCATATTGATATCAATTCAAGAATTAAAAGATAAAAGATGGGAACTTTCAAGAACTATCAATAATCTTCAAATGAATCTCAGAATCACAGCCAAGAACAAGTGTTTATCAAAAGATTCAAAACGGAGTAAACAATCACAATCTTAGGAAAGGAAAGAAACGGGATGTCAATCCGATCCTAAATCAAACCTAAGCAAGAAGAGGGATCTTCTTGCAAAACCCTCCAAGAACTTCGATCTTCCACAAATCCGAAGATCACAAACAACAACTCTCCAATACGAACTTTGATCTTCAATGAGATCTCCAAATTACCTCCAAGATGAGGGTTTGTGCGTTGCTAAACGTGGATTGTAAGCGTACGTTTGCCGCTAAGCGAGGGTTGGAAAGGTCGTAAGTGAGGTGACGGAATCTTGCTTCATCCGTCTTTTTATAATGCAGGGCAAAGTGTCGGCCCGGCCCAATCTTCAAAAGATCATGGCTTCGAAACATGGCGAAAAGATTCGCCAAGATCACGGTCGTGGAAGATTCCACGACCGTAATTTAGGGCGTGGAAACAATTACGGTTTGTTCCACGGCCGTAGAATCCCCTGGAATGAACATCGAATTTTGACTCTGAATCCACGGCCGTAATTCTGAACGTGGTTTGTGGTACGGCCGTGTTTTAGGGCGTAATTTAGGGCAAGAACGTGATTCTTCCCTAACTCGTGCATTCCTCAATCTAAGACTCCAAATTGCTTCCAAAGAGTGTCCTCAATCTATGAACATATCAACTCAATTCTCTTTTGCTCGTTTCCGTTCGGAAATAGCTCCAAATCACCTATAATCAACATAGAAATAGTGTAGACATCCATATCGACAATATAGGTAATACTAGCTCTCATATGCACAAAGCTCAATCAAAGACTATCAATATGAATCAAATACGTTTAGAAAACGTGCCTAAAATATCACAATATTTCATGCTAACAAATAACCCCATACTTAACACTTGCTTGTCCCTAAGCAAGGTCTTTCAAAAAGCTTTAAACAAGAGTTAGGATGAAATATGTGTACCTTCTTTTGGATGAATGTGACTTCTAAAGAATAGATCATTCTCAAACCTTGCTTCAATCGTTTTTCAAACTTTCACACACTTAATTAGAGAGTAAGAGGTAAAGAAAATTCATGAATCAACTCAACTTCTAAACAAGCATTATAACCTTCAAACATTATCAAAATCAATCATAAGAAGCTTCAATTTAGATCACCAAGTCCTATAACATTCTTTTGATCTTAAGGACTTTCAAAGAAAAGGTCTAGAGTATGGAAGGGAAGGGAAAACTTTAAGGGAGAGTGGTGCATAAATCCGGGAAAGTGGACAACTACCTTCTTCTTCTTTTGCGGTTTCCGCAACACTTCACTTAGAGCTTCGCTCTCTTCTTTTCATTTTTCGACTTTACTTTTGGAGTTATGGATAGAGGTGCACAAAAACCGAAGCCTAGGAGATTGGCGTTTCTCAAAATTGTAAGAGATGCCTCAAACCCTTAGCGCACATACCATAATCCGCTAGGAATATCGCTCAATCCGACTTTGGCAAGACACAAACACCCGGCTATGTGAATGGTGCCGAGTTACTCATCGTCATGATTGACTTCCCCAAACCTATAATTTCTTTCTATTCAATTGATTGCAAATAATTGCTCTCATGGCCCTCCCACATCAAACATGCCTTTTTCTCTTTCACTTTTCCAAGTTCCCGGATGGGTAAAGGAGGCTAATATTTCAATGAGGAGTTAGATGATCAAAGAAAGAGGAAAGAAAGTATCGAATTGCCTTAATCATTTCAACAAGAAGTATAGGAACTTATAATGTGATTTCAACTTCAATCTCTCAACATGATTTAGGTAACGTTTTCACATTATAAAACTTGCAAAAGAGGTAGAATTCATTCATTCAATTTCTTTTCGAATTACAATCCTTTTAAGCATGCAATTGTTATCAAACTCAATTCGCAAGTAGTGATTATCATGGAAATCATATCGATTCATTAGAAGCACCAAATTTTCAAAATTTTCAAATTTTTATGGGTTTTTAAAGTTCTTTTTCATGCAATGCAAGAATGAAACGTGTAACATATAATGAACATGCAATGATAGTCTCGGAATGAAAGCAACATATAGAGTAGAGTTATTACAAACATTTAGTACATCCCACCCCATACTTAGGACGAACATTGTCCCTAATGTTCACAAGAAAGAGCAAAAGAAAGAATATAAAAAGAAACTCACAAGTGGTGGCGGGAATGTCTAAATCAAACGAGCGGTCCGGTCATCAATCACTGCGGCGCCGGTGGAGGTGGGAATGGAGAGAAACTCGGATCATAGAACCGCCCAAACTGCTGGCGGTAGACGTCCCTCATCATGTGGTCAAGGTCGTCTAAGCGTCCGTCTCTAACATCCGCCCGGATCTCTAGCATCCGCCCGGATCTCTAATGCTCCGACTCTCTCTGAAAGTCCGGTAGCCCAATCCGGCATCCTCTCATACCATCCCGGGGCGTGATCATACCATGAGGGGGCATCGGCTGGTGCTGGTGCTGGTGGTGGTGGTGGTGGTGCTGGCTGTGTCGTGGACCAAGGAGGAGGTGTGCTGTACCAAGTGGGAGGTGTAGTCATCCACGTGGGCCTCTCACTCACGCTGGCGCGGCGAGATGACGAGCCTGAAGCTCTAGCTGGACGTGGAGAGCGCCTAGGTACATCCGGGGCCGCATCCGGCTGATCCGGAAACGTGCCGAACTCCTGCTCCGCTCCTCCACCACTCTCGTACTGCTCTCCCATGTCCTCCTCATCCTCAACCGGTGGTGGAACGTAAGGGGGAGCTACAAGCCTGTTCGCATGCATCGCAGCGAACGTCTCCTTCCAATTGTGGCGTCCCGCCACAATGGAATACTCTGGCAGCCACTCAATACCCCTGCCTGTCCTACTCTCCCAGGGCATACCCGCATAAGGCGGACCTCTATGTATGGGGAAGATGAGTCCCCTAACCATGAATGCATGTAATCCTAGAGGTACGGCGGGTATGCGGGTGCAAGCTGAAAAATCTACACCAAAGCTCCTAGCTATGTGGGTCACTATCCCACCATATCCAATGTTCCCTCTCGATTTGTTCTTGAGTTTACTCATCGTCGCCGCCAAAAGAGTAGCACAATCTGCGCGGCATCCATAAAGCATGGCGTAAAGAAGGAATAGCTCATCCGTCTTGATCTTTTGGGGCGTCTCCGTCCTAGGAAAGAGACACTCCGAAAGAACACGGTGAGCTATCTTCAAGGCTAGATGGTACATCAATCTAGCCTTGGTATCAGCTGGTTGCCAACGGTCCTCGTCGGCATAAATCATGGCCACTTCCGCCCAAAAGTCCTTGGCGGAAACGCCTCTAGGAAGTCGACCGTTGTAGGTCTCATGGAACCCGAAAATGGTCCCGAACTCAACAATGCTCAAGTGGTAGTCTCGATCCATAAGACGGAAGGAGACGGTCCTATCTACTGGGCTGTGCTCAAAGGACGTCACAACCTCTCGGGTAATCTCCTCGTAAGCGTCTTCACGAATGTTCGTGAAGACAAGCAATCCGGCTCTATCCAAGAGCCATGTAAGGTCATCAACTATGTTGAGAGGATGTAGATCCTCCAACAACAAGTACCTAGGGCCAATCACTGCCCTCTCCTCTATCCTTTCAAATGCAGCTAGGTGGTTTTCGTGTATGGTTGGGATGCTAGGGTGAGGGGGTGAAGATGGAGGTGAAGGTGAGGATGGTGGTGAGGGAGATGAGGGTGGTGGTGCCCTAGAGGTGGAGGGGTTTCCCTTCCTTTTCTTGTTTTGCTCCCCTTTCTTTTCCTTAATCCTTCCCGACACTCTCCTTACGAAATCCATTTTCAGCAAAAATCACGGTCTGTTCTATAGAAACCACGGCCGTGGAACCTCCAGAGACTGTGATTCGTCACAGAATCTCGTGAATCTCAGCAAATTCACCAAATATCACCACAACAAGCAGTCCTAATCTAATTCCTTCCAATCTTTGTCAGTTCTTCCTAAAAATCTATGGCAAAAACGAACCAAATCCGCGAGAATCGAAGAGAAAGAAATAACCTTTTTTTCGGATTGAAAAATCCAAAATGCGCGTTTGTTGATTGATTTCCACTCGATTTGTTGCTTGGATCTTGTTCGTGGTTGGATTTGCTGCAGTTTAGAGCGAAGAATCGTTGAAAACGATTAGAGAATGAAGAATTGGGAGAGGCTGCGGGTTTTCGGTATTTAGGTCGTGGAATTGGGGGAAGAATTGTGGTGGTTTTGTGATGAAGTGTGGCTTTTATACTCGCAGGCAAAATTTCAAAAATCACGGTCTGTCGGGGCATTCCACGGTCGTGGAAATGTACGGACCCGTGGTTTTGGTGATTTTTCACAGGCTTTTGAGAATTACGGCCACTGTAGCTATGACGACCGTAATTTAAGCCGTGGAACCTTCTGTAAAGCTTCAAAGTCCAAATTTCGTCACTTCTCTTCGACATTATCCCTCCTTTCTCCTTTTCCATCGATCCTACAACCAAAAACACGAACATACCGGAAGAAATCGAGGCAAAATAAAGTGAAAACGTCTATTCTAAACTAATCTATGAATCGAAGAAAAAACGAGAATGCAATACCTTGGGTTGCCTCCCAAGAAGCGCTTTGTTTAAGGTCCGTAGCTAGACCATTCTCGCACTTATTCGAGTGCGGTAGGTGCAAACTCCTCAGCTTGGAGTTCCGGCGAGTACTTCTTGAGTCGTTGGCCGTTCACTTTAAAACTTCCACTAGCTTCACCCCATACTTCAACTGCACCATGGGGGAAAATACGCTTAATTAGAAAAGGTCCAGTCCAACGAGATTTTAACTTACCTGGAAAGAGGCGAAGTCTCGAATTGAAGAGGAGAACTTGATCTCCTTCCTTGAAGTCCTTTGGAATGATATGCTTATCATGCCAACGCTTTGCTCTTTCCTTGTAGATCTTAGCGTTTTCGTAGGCGTTCAAACGGAGTTCATCCAGCTTGTTGATGTCTAGGAGACGCTTCTCTCCCGCTTCCTTCATGCCGAAATTCAGCCATTTGATAGCCCAAAACGCTTTGTGCTCTAGCTCTACCGGCAAATGACAAGACTTCCCATACACAAGGTTGTATGGTGTGGTTCCTATGGGAGTCTTGTATGCAGTCCGGTATGCCCATAATGCGTCATCTAGCTTCAAGGACCAATCCTTCCTAGTCCTTGAAACCGTCTTCTCTAGAATTCCCTTGATCTCCCTATTTGAGATCTCGACTTGTCCACTCGTTTGTGGATGGTAAGGAGTGGCGATCTTGTGAGTAACCCCATACTTGGTTAGAAGAGCTTCAAAGCGACGGGCTATGAAGTGAGAACCCCCATCACTAATGATCGTCCTTGGTGTCCCGAATCACGGAAAGATGGTCTTGTTGAAGAACTTAACCACCACCATGGCATCTAATCAAATAACGAGAGCAAGCTCCCAAGCTTGACAACCGGCTACCGGATTCGGACGAAGCCAAATCCCCGGCAACGGCGCCAAAAACTTGTTCGCCCCTAGAGGTGTGTGCAAATAAGCTTTAAATTTATAAAACTAGAATCAAGCAAGCGAACCCGCAGTGTACGGATCGACGTAGTTAAGCAAGAATTCCAGAGTATCGAACACAGGGATTTGGGTGGAACGAACTCGGTTGCAGGTTATCAAGCAAGTAAATATAGGAGTTTTGCAAATTATTGGGAAAACAACAATCCTAAAGATCCAGGTATCCAGCTGTGGCAATCGATTCAAGATATACTTAATGATATAAAGACAGAGTTGAGATATGCAAAGGTATACTAATGTAAGGTAATCGTACGGTTGAGGTTCCAAAAACCTTATGTAACTCACCTAAAAGACACTCCCTATACAAGTTGTTGAGGCTCAATATAGATATGGTTCTAAAGACGAGGATTAGTATCAAATACCCAAACTTACAATCTAAAGATCAAGACTAACTTATCCGATTGAGGTTGTTGAGGCTCACAATCGAGGTAGAGGTTGTTGAGGCTTCACTACCACCTAGAAAAGACAAGTCTAAACTAAGTTAAAGCAAATCTTTAACTTTGGATCAAAGTAAAAGCAGGTTCGTAGACTTAAGGGAAATCACGGTTAGTTCTTGAGGTTCCACGGTCGTGGAACTCAAGAACAGCCCGTAATTTAGGGTTGTCGGCGACAATTCTCTAACTCTCAGGGTCTAATCTGTTTGCGATCGATCTATCATCACCTATGCCACAACTATCAACCCTTCACCTTAGAATTGTTAAGGGTTTTTAGCCAATAACAGTCATATTGATATCAATTCAAGAATTAAAAGATAAAAGATGGGGAACTTTCAAGAACTATCAATAATCTTCAAATGAATCTCAGAATCACAGCCAAGAACAAGTGTTTATCAAAAGATTCAAAACGGAGTAAACAATCACAATCTTAGGAAAGGAAAGAAACGGGATGTCAATCCGATCCTAAATCAAACCTAAGCAAGAAGAGGGATCTTCTTGCAAAACCCTCCAAGAACTTCGATCTTCCACAAATCCGAAGATCACAAACAGCAACTCTCCAATACGAACTTTGATCTTCAATGAGATCTCCAAATTACCTCCAAGATGAGGGTTTGTGCGTTGCTAAACGTGGATTGTAAGCGTACGTTTGCCGCTAAGCGAGGGTTGGAAAGGTCGTAAGCGAGGTGACGGAATCTTGCTTCATCCGTCTTTTTATAATGCAGGGCAAAGTGTCGGCCCGGCCCAATCTTCAAAAGATCATGGCTTCGAAACATGGCGAAAAGATTCGCCAAGATCACGGTCGTGGAAGATTCCACGACCGTAATTTAGGGCGTGGAAACAATTACGGTTTGTTCCACGGCCGTAGAATCCCCTGGAATGAACATCGAATTTTGACTCTGAATCCACGGCCGTAATTCTGAACGTGGTTTGTGGTACGGCCGTGTTTTAGGGCGTAATTTAGGGCAAGAACGTGATTCTTCCCTAACTCGTGCATTCCTCAATCTAAGACTCCAAATTGCTTCCAAAGAGTGTCCTCAATCTATGAACATATCAACTCAATTCTCTTTTGCTCGTTTCCGTTCGGAAATAGCTCCAAATCACCTATAATCAACATAGAACTAGTGTAGACATCCATATCGACAATATAGGTAATACTAGCTCTCATATGCACAAAGCTCAATCAAAGACTATCAATATGAATCAAATACGTTTAGAAAACGTGCCTAAAATATCACAATATTTCATGCTAACAAATAACCCCATACTTAACACTTGCTTGTCCCTAAGCAAGGTCTTTCAAAAAGCTTTAAACAAGAGTTAGGATGAAATATGTGTACCTTCTTTTGGATGAATGTGACTTCTAAAGAATAGATCATTCTCAAACCTTGCTTCAATCGTTTTTCAAACTTTCACACACTTAATTAGAGAGTAAGAGGTAAAGAAAATTCATGAATCAACTCAACTTCTAAACAAGCATTATAACCTTCAAACATTATCAAAATCAATCATAAGAAGCTTCAATTTAGATCACCAAGTCCTATAACATTCTTTTGATCTTAAGGACTTTCAAAGAAAAGGTGTAGAGTATGGAAGGGAAGGGAAAACTTTAAGGGAGAGTGGTGCATAAATCCGGGAAAGTGGACAACTACCTTCTTCTTCTTTTGCGGTTTCCGCAACACTTCACTTAGAGCTTCGCTCTCTTCTTTTCATTTTTCGACTTTACTTTTGGAGTTATGGATAGAGGTGCACAAAAACCGAAGCATAGGAGATTGGCGTTTCTCAAAATTGTAAGAGATGCCTCAAACCCTTAGCGTACATACCATAATCCGCTAGGAATATCGCTCAATCCGACTTTGGCAAGACACAAACACCCGGCTATGTGAATGGTGCCGAGTTACTCATCGTCATGATTGACTTCCCCAAACCTATAATTTCTTTCTATTCAATTGATTGCAAATAATTGCTCTCATGGCCCTCCCACATCAAACATGCCTTTTTCTCTTTCACTTTTTCAAGTTCCCGGATGGGTAAAGGAGGCTAATATTTCAATGAGGAGTTAGATGATCAAAGAAAGAGGAAAGAAAGTATCGAATTGCCTTAATCATTTCAACAAGAAGTATAGGAACTTATAATGTGATTTCAACTTCAATCTCTCAACATGATTTAGGTAACGTTTTCACATTATAAAACTTGCAAAAGAGGTAGAATTCATTCATTCAATTTCTTTTCGAATTACAATCCTTTTAAGCATGCAATTGTTATCAAACTCAATTCGCAAGTAGTGATTATCATGGAAATCATATCGATTCATTAGAAGCACCAAATTTTCAAAATTTTCAAATTTTTATGGGTTTTTAAAGTTCTTTTTCATGCAATGCAAGAATGAAACGTGTAACATATAATGAACATGCAATGATAGTCTCGGGATGAAAGCAACATATAGAGTAGAGTTATTACAAACATTTAGTACATCCCACCCCATACTTAGGACGAACATTGTCCCTAATGTTCACAAGAAAGAACAAAAGAAAGAAAAGAAAAAGAAACTCACAAGTGGTGGCGGGAATGTCTAAATCAAACGAGCGGTCCGGTCATCAATCACTGCGGCGCCGGTGGAGGTGGGAATGGAGAGAAACTCGGATCATAGAACCGCCCAAACTGCTGGCGGTAGACGTCCCTCATCATGTGGTCAAGGTCGTCTAAGCGTCCGTCTCTAGCATCCGCCCGGATCTCTAATGCTCCGACTCTCTCTGAAAGTCCGGTAGCCCAATCCGGCATCCTCTCATACCATCCCGGGGCGTGATCATACCATGAGGGGGCATCGGCTGGTGCTGGTGCTGGTGCTGGTGGTGGTGGTGCTGGCTGTGTCGTGGACCAAGGAGGAGGTGTGCTGTACCAAGTGGGAGGTGTAGTCATCCACGTGGGCCTCTCACTCACGCTGGCGCGGCGAGATGACGAGCCTGAAGCTCTAGCTGGACGTGGAGAGCGCCTAGGTACATCCGGGGCCGCATCCGGCTGATCCGGAAACGTGCCGAACTCCTGCTCCGCTCCTCCACCACTCTCGTACTGCTCTCCCATGTCCTCCTCATCCTCAACCGGTGGTGGAACGTAAGGGGGAGCTACAAGCCTGTTCGCATGCATCGCAGCGAACGTCTCCTTCCAATTGTGGCGTCCCGCCACAATGGAATACTCTGGCAGCCACTCAATACCCCTGCCTGTCCTACTCTCCCAGGGCATACCCGCATAAGGCGGACCTCTATGTGTGGGGAAGATGAGTCCCCTAACCATGAATGCATGTAATCCTAGAGGTACGGCGGGTATGCGGGTGCAAGCTGAAAAATCTACACCAAAGCTCCTAGCTATGTGGGTCACTATCCCACCATATCCAATGTTCCCTCTCGATTTGTTCTTGAGTTTACTCATCGTCGCCGCCAAAAGAGTAGCACAATCTGCGCGGCATCCATAAAGCATGGCGTAAAGAAGGAATAGCTCATCCGTCTTGATCTTTTGGGGCGTCTCCGTCCTAGGAAAGAGACACTCCGAAAGAACACGGTGAGCTATCTTCAAGGCTAGATGGTACATCAATCTAGCCTTGGTATCAGCTGGTTGCCAACGGTCCTCGTCGGCATAAATCATGGCCACTTCCGCCCAAAAGTCCTTGGCGGAAACGCCTCTAGGAAGTCGACCGTTGTAGGTCTCATGGAACCCGAAAATGGTCCCGAACTCAACAATGCTCAAGTGGTAGTCTCGATCCATAAGACGGAAGGAGACGGTCCTATCTACTGGGCTGTGCTCAAAGGACGTCACAACCTCTCGGGTAATCTCCTCGTAAGCGTCTTCACGAATGTTCGTGAAGACAAGCAATCCGGCTCTATCCAAGAGCCATGTAAGGTCATCAACTATGTTGAGAGGATGTAGATCCTCCAACAACAAGTACCTAGGGCCAATCACTGCCCTCTCCTCTATCCTTTCAAATGCAGCTAGGTGGTTTTCGTGTATGGTTGGGATGCTAGGGTGAGGGGGTGAAGATGGAGGTGAAGGTGAGGATGGTGGTGAGGGAGATGAGGGTGGTGGTGCCCTAGAGGTGGAGGGGTTGCCCTTCCTTTTCTTGTTTTGCTCCCCTTTCTTTTCCTTAATCCTTCCCGACACTCTCCTTACGAAATCCATTTTCAGCAAAAATCACGGTCTGTTCTATAGAAACCACGGCCGTGGAACCTCCAGAGACTGTGATTCGTCACAGAATCTCGTGAATCTCAGCAAATTCACCAAATATCACCACAACAAGCAGTCCTAATCTAATTCCTTCCAATCTTTGTCAATTCTTCCTAAAAATCTATGGCAAAAACGAACCAAATCCGCGAGAATCGAAGAGAAAGAATAACCTCTTTTTCGGATTGAAAAATCCAAAATGCGCGTTTGTTGATTGATTTCCACTCGATTTGTTGCTTGGATCTTGTTCGTGGTTGGATTTGCTGCAGTTTAGAGCGAAGAATCGTTGAAAACGATTAGAGAATGAAGAATTGGGAGAGGCTGCGGGTTTTCGGTATTTAGGTCGTGGAATTGGGGGAAGAATTGTGGTGGTTTTGTGATGAAGTGTGGCTTTTATACTCGCAGGCAAAATTTCAAAAATCACGGTCTGTCGGGGCATTCCACGGTCGTGGAAATGTACGGACCCGTGGTTTTGGTGATTTTTCACAGGCTTTTGAGAATTACGGCCACTGTAGCTATGACGACCGTAATTTAAGCCGTGGAACCTTCTGTAAAGCTTCAAAGTCCAAATTTCGTCACTTCTCTTCGACATTATCCCTCCTTTCTCCTTTTCCATCGATCCTACAACCAAAAACACGAACATACCGGAAGAAATCGAGGCAAAATAAAGTGAAAACGTCTATTCTAAACTAATCTATGAATCGAAGAAAAAACGAGAATGCAATACCTTGGGTTGCCTCCCAAGAAGCGCTTTGTTTAAGGTCCGTAGCTAGACCATTCTCGCACTTATTCGAGTGCGGTAGGTGCAAACTCCTCAGCTTGGAGTTCCGGCGAGTACTTCTTGAGTCGTTGGCCGTTCACTTTAAAACTTCCACTAGCTTCACCCCATACTTCAACTGCACCATGGGGGAAAATACGCTTAATTAGAAAAGGTCCAGTCCAACGAGATTTTAACTTACCTGGAAAGAGGCGAAGTCTCGAATTGAAGAGGAGAACTTGATCTCCTTCCTTGAAGTCCTTTGGAATGATATGCTTATCATGCCAACGCTTTGCTCTTTCCTTGTAGATCTTAGCGTTTTCGTAGGCGTTCAAACGGAGTTCATCCAGCTTGTTGATGTCTAGGAGACGCTTCTCTCCCGCTTCCTTCATGCCGAAATTCAGCCATTTGATAGCCCAAAACGCTTTGTGCTCTAGCTCTACCGGCAAATGACAAGACTTCCCATACACAAGGTTGTATGGTGTGGTTCCTATGGGAGTCTTGTATGCAGTCCGGTATGCCCATAATGCGTCATCTAGCTTCAAGGACCAATCCTTCCTAGTCCTTGAAACCGTCTTCTCTAGAATTCCCTTGATCTCCCTATTTGAGATCTCGACTTGTCCACTCGTTTGTGGATGGTAAGGAGTGGCGATCTTGTGAGTAACCCCATACTTGGTTAGAAGAGCTTCAAAGCGACGGGCTATGAAGTGAGAACCCCCATCACTAATGATCGTCCTTGGTGTCCCGAATCGCGGAAAGATGGTCTTGTTGAAGAACTTAACCACCACCATGGCATCATTTGTGGGAGAGGCAATTGCTTCTACCCATCTAGAAACGTAGTCTACCGCCAATAATATGTATTGTTTTCCACAAGAAGAAGGGAATGGTCCCATGAAATCGACTCCCCAAACGTCGAAAATCTCTATCTCTTGGATGTTGTTGAGGGGCATCTCGTTCCTTCTAGAGACATTGCCTGTTCTTTGACAAGCATCGCAGCAAGAAACAAAGGATTGCACATCTTTAAATAAAGTAGGCCAATAGAATCCAGATTGTAATACCTTTGCGCTAGTTTTATTAGAACTAGCGTGTCCTCCACAAGGTAGTGAATGACAATTGCGGATGACACTTTGCATCTCATCTTCCGGCACACATCGCCGGATGATGCCATCCGGACCTCTCTTAAAGAGGAGAGGCTCGTTCCAATGGTATTCCCGGACGTCCTTGAAGAACTTCTTCCTTTGTGCGTATGACAGTCCGGGTGGTATCTCCTGGCAAACCAAATAGTTAACAAAATCAGCAAACCATGGTTCGTTACCTTTGGAGATTACCTTGATGCACTCCTCTATGATATGTAGGTGTTCGTCCGGAAAGGAGTCATCAATGGGTAAATGGTCGTCCTCTAGATGTGTTAGACGACTCAAATGATCCGCAACAGAATTTTCTGAGCCTTTCTTGTCGCGGATCTCAAGATCGAATTCTTGTAGGAGAAGAATCCATCTAATCAGCCTTGGCTTCGCATCTTTCTTTGCAAGGAGATATCGGATCGCAGCATGATCCGTGTAGACAATCACCTTTGCACCTACAAGATAAGAGCGAAACTTGTCAATAGCGTAGACAATGGCTAGAAACTCTTTTTCCGTAGTGGCGTAGTTGAGCTGGGCTTCGTCTAGCGTCTTGCTAGCGTAGTATATGGCGTGGGTTCGTCCTTCCTTTCGTTGCCCAAGAACAGCTCCAATGGCTACGTCACTAGCATCGCACATAATCTCGAAGGGAAGAGTCCAATCCGGAGGTTGGATAATAGGTGCTGAAATTAGAGCTTGCCGAATGGTGTTAAATGCGTCCAAACATTCTTGCGAAAACTCAAAAACTGCATCCTTCATCAATAGATTAGTGAGAGGTTTTGATATCTTAGAAAAGTCCTGAATGAAACGTCTATAGAATCCAGCATGTCCTAGGAAACTTCTTACTCCCTTCACCGAAATTGGGGGAGGAAGTTTCTCTATGGTCTCTATCTTAGCCTTGTCTACCTCTATCCCTCTACTAGAGACTAAGTGACCTAACACGATTCCTTCCTTAACCATGAATTGACACTTCTCCCAATTAAGAACTAGGTTAGTGTCTTCACATCTTTGCAAAACAAGAGAAAGGTTAGAAAGACAATCGTTAAAAGAGGAACCGTAAACGGAGAAGTCGTCCATGAAGACTTCCATGATTTCCTCTACATATTCGGAGAAGATGGCCATCATGCACCGTTGAAAGGTGGCTGGGGCATTGCAAAGCCCGAACGGCATTCTCCTATAAGCGAACGTACCCCAAGGGCACGTGAATGTGGTCTTCTCTTGATCATCCGGATGTATCGGAATCTGAAAGAAGCCACTATAACCGTCAAGGTAGCAAAAGTATGAATGTTGTGCTAACCTTTCAAGCATCTGATCGATGAATGGCAATGAAAAGTGATCCTTCCGCGTTGCATTATTGAGCTTGCGGTAGTCTATACACATTCGCCATCCAGTTACGGTTCGGGTAGGAATGAGTTCGTTGTTCTTATTGGTGATGACCGTCATTCCTCCCTTCTTCGGAACTACTTGAACTGGGCTCACCCACTTGCTATCAGAGATAGGATAGATGATACCTGCATCAAGAAGTTTAAGAATTTCCTTCTTGACAACCTCCTTCATGGTCGGATTCAACCGCCTTTGAGGTTGTCTTGAAGTTCTAAAGTCCTCCTCCATTAGTATCTTATGCATGCATAGGGAGGGTTTAATTCCTACTAAGTCCTCAATAGTATATCCTATGGCTTTTCTATGTTTCCTAAGGACAATCATGAGCTGTTCGTGTTCATCTATGCTTAATTCGGAACTAACGATAACCGGGAAGGTGGAATTAGATCCAAGAAAAGCGTACCTTAGATGAGTAGGAAGTGGTTTGAGTTCCATTGCTTTCGGAGCTTCCAATGATCCTTGAGGAGCTTCCGATGTTTCCTTAGAAGTTTCTAAGGATGTTGAATGGTTTGGAGAAGAATTAGAAGAAGTTGAAGAAGTATGCCGATCGCCCTCTTCCACGGTCAAAATTACGGTTTCCTCTGGTGTTCCACGGCCGTAATATCCTCTGGAATGGAGGTTGATTTTGGTCGTGGAATCCACGGTCGTGGAATACAGAGTATGACCGTGGATTCTAGTATTCTCAGCCTCATCGTGGAGTTTCTCAAACTCCACTTCATGCATCTCTTCTTGTGCTCCTAAGGCTTTAATTACCTCTTTGCACTCTTCTTCTTCTCCTACATCGGTTAGACTCATAGTAATAACCTTTTGTAAAGGATCGTTAAAGAGAATCGCACTTACCTCCTCCCTAGATAAACCTTCTTCGTCTTGGACATTGTAAATATCCTCATCAAAGATTGGCTCCTTCACTAGAGTGGAAAGAACGAACTCCACTTTCTCTTCCCCAATATCAAAAGCGAGTCTCCCATTCTTGCAATCGACCATGCAGCCGGAAGTTGCAAGAAACGGCCTTCCGAGTATGATCGGGACCGGACTATCTGCAGGAATGTCAAGTACGACAAAATCAATGGGGACAAAGAACTTGCCTAGCTTGACCGGGACGTCTTCTACAATGCCGACGGGACGAGTAATGGATCAATCCGCCATGTATAACGTCATCTTCACCGGTTTAGGGTCGCCTAAACCGATCTTCCTGCACAATGCAAGTGGTATGATGCTCACACTTGCTCCCAAGTCACATAAAGCGTCATAAGTGACCTCTCCCACTCCAATGGGAATGCAAAATGACCCCGGATCTTTCAGCTTTGGGGGCATTTTCTCCTTCATAGTCTTGATGAGATCCGAAGAATCCGAACTCATCTTGACTTCACCGAAATCTTCTAGCTTCCTCTTGTTAGAGAGAAGCTCCTTCAAGAACTTGCCATAAGCCGGCATACCTACAATAGCATCAATGAAAGGTATATTAATATGCAGTTTGCTCATGAGTTCTATGAACTTACCGAATTGCTTGTCTAGGCGCGCTTGCGCTCTAGATTGAGGGAACGGTAGGGGAGGTTTGAAAGCTGGAGGAGGAACATAGACGTCTTCCTTCTCCTTCCCCTTTTCTTTGTCTTTCTCTACGGGGACTTCAACGAACGTAGGCTGCGGATCGGTGGTAGTCACTCCGCTCCTAGTTGTAATCGCCATTACCCTTCCCTTAGGGTTGTCCTCCGTCTTTCCTGGAAGTTTCCCTTGATTTCTAGGAACTTCCTCCGCATGATCGAACATTTGGTTTTCTAAAACCTTTTGAGCTTTGTCAATCTTAGAAACTCGATCATCAACCTTAATGAGGCGGTTCTCCATCCCTTGAAGCTTTCCCAAGATTGTTTCCAACATGGGATCCGGCTTCTCCTTTCCCGTATTGTTTTCTCCATTAGATGATTGCCCCTGGCTTTTCAAAGGAGTAGAGGAAGAGGAGGGTGGAGTTAGCGGATTGGAATTGGAAGGATAGGAGTTACCGGAATTTTGTTGATTGGAGCGCCAGTTGTTGTTGTTTGAACCCCGATTGTTGTTCCAATTGTTGTTGTTCCGGTTGTTGTTGTTTCCATTCCAATTGCTATTCCGGTTATTGTTCCGGTTATTGTTGTTGCGGTTGGTATTGTCACCGCCGTTGTTGTTGCCCAAATAGCCAACATCCTTCTCTTGTTGCTTTGGGAAGTTGGTCTTGATAGTCTCCTTCAACTCTTTGATCTCATTGTTGAGGGAGAAAATCTGATTTTGAGCTTCATGTGTGAGCTTTGCTCCTTGCTCCACACGATTTCCCTCCACTTTTCGGTGGGAATACTTCTCTATGACTCTTGCTTGCTTCTCAATGAAGTCCCAAGCGTCATCTTCTCTCATGTCCATGAACGTTCCACATGAGAGGGATTGGAGGTTGAATTGCGTTCCCGCATCCAGCCCCTTGTAGTAAATCTCCAGCAAGGCAAGCTTGGATATGCCATGATGAGGGCAATCCAAGAGCAAATCCTGAAACCTTTCCCAAGATTGAAACAAACTTTCGTTAGGTCTCATAGAAAAAGCATTAATCTTACCTCTAAGTTCCGCTGTTTTGGAAGGCGGAAAGAATTTGGTGAGAAACTCTGCGGAAAGGTCTTCCCACGTGTCTAGTTTCCCATTAGGAAGAGCTTGATACCAAGATAACGCTTTCCCTTTCAAGGAGAAGAAGAAAGGTTTAAGCTTGTAGCTGTTGGTAGTAGCGCTCTTCGGTCTCATCGTCTCCATCATACACTCAAAGTTTTGCAAGTGTTGGTGTGGAGATTCAGCGCTTGTGCCGCCAAACTGACTTTGGCGAACAAGAGTGATAACTTGAGGGTTGAAGCTAAACCCTTGTACATCTTCAGCATCAAAATTCACACCCAAGCGGCGTGGTTGTTGTGTTGGATCCATTCGCTGGCCAAGAGTTCTCGGCTCATTATCCACACGTTCGACCCTCGCATTCCTAGGTGGAATGCGACGATTAGCAGCTCCTTGTGGATTGAAAGGATTTATATTGATCGTGGGATCAATCTCTTCTAACGGTGGCATGGAAGAATCACTATCATCGGCGGATGAGTGGTTTCTCCTTCTAGACCTTGATCTCCTTCTCGGGGACTTCTTGCCCACCTTATCTTCAAGGTCGCTCATCTTTATCCTCATTTGGACGATCATGTCTTGTAGACCGTTGACTTGAGATTGATGACGATCCATCTCATCCTGGCGGAGAGTCTCATTCCATCGGAGTTGAGCTTCCTTCTCCGCCAACTCCGTTTGAAGATCGCGTTCGTTCTCTTCAGCCATCCTCTTTTCCTTGCGCTTTTGCCTCAAGGTTTTCTTTAGCTCTTGATCAAGAGGTAAGAGATCTTCGGTGTTCCTAGACCTGCGCATGCACTCAAAGAAAAATCAAATAACGAGAGCAAGCTCCCAAGCTTGACAACCGGCTACCGGATTCGGACGAAGCCAAATCCCCGGCAACGGCGCCAAAAACTTGTTCGCCCCTAGAGGTGTGTGCAAATAAGCTTTAAATTTATAAAACTAGAATCAAGCAAGCGAACCCGCAGTGTACGGATCGACGTAGTTAAGCAAGAATTCCAGAGTATCGAACACAGGAATTTGGGTGGAACGAACTCGGTTGTAGGTTATCAAGCAAGTAAATATAGGAGTTTTGCAAATTATTGGGAAAACAACAATCCTAAAGATCCAGGTATCCAGCTGTGGCAATCGATTCAAGATATACTTAATGATATAAAGACAGAGTTGAGATATGCAAAGGTATACTAATGTAAGGTAATCGTACGGTTGAGGTTCCAAAAACCTTATGTAACTCACCTAAAAGACACTCCCTATACAGGTTGTTGAGGCTCAATATAGATAAGGTTCTAAAGACGAGGATTAGTATCAAATACCCAAACTTACAATCTAAAGATCAAGACTAACTTATCCGATTGAGGTTGTTGAGGCTCACAATCGAGGTAGAGGTTGTTGAGGCTTCACTACCACCTAGAAAAGACAAGTCTAAACTAAGTTAAAGCAAATCTTTAACTTTGGATCAAAGTAAAAGCAGGTTCGTAGACTTAAGGGAAATCACGGTTAGTTCTTGAGGTTCCACGGTCGTGGAACTCAAGAACAGCCCGTAATTTAGGGTTGTCGGCGACAATTCTCTAACTCTCAGGGTCTAATCTGTTTGCGATCGATCTATCATCACCTATGCCACAACTATCAACCCTTCACCTTAGAATTGTTAAGGGTTTTTAGCCAATAACAGTCATATTGATATCAATTCAAGAATTAAAAGATAAAAGATGGGAACTTTCAAGAACTATCAATAATCTTCAAATGAATCTCAGAATCACAGCCAAGAACAAGTGTTTATCAAAAGATTCAAAACGGAGTAAACAATCACAATCTTAGGAAAGGAAAGAAACGGGATGTCAATCCGATCCTAAATCAAACCTAAGCAAGAAGAGGGATCTTCTTGCAAAACCCTCCAAGAACTTCGATCTTCCACAAATCCGAAGATCACAAACAGCAACTCTCCAATACGAACTTTGATCTTCAATGAGATCTCCAAATTACCTCCAAGATGAGGGTTTGTGCGTTGCTAAACGTGGATTGTAAGCGTACGTTTGCCGCTAAGCGAGGGTTGGAAAGGTCGTAAGCGAGGTGACGGAATCTTGCTTCATCCGTCTTTTTATAATGCAGGGCAAAGTGTCGGCCCGGCCCAATCTTCAAAAGATCATGGCTTCGAAACATGGCGAAAAGATTCGCCAAGATCACGGTCGTGGAAGATTCCACGACCGTAATTTAGGGCGTGGAAACAATTACAGTTTGTTCCACGGCCGTAGAATCCCCTGGAATGAACATCGAATTTTGACTCTGAATCCACGGCCGTAATTCTGAACGTGGTTTGTGGTACGGCCGTGTTTTAGGGCGTAATTTAGGGCAAGAACGTGATTCTTCCCTAACTCGTGCATTCCTCAATCTAAGACTCCAAATTGCTTCCAAAGAGTGTCCTCAATCTATGAACATATCAACTCAATTCTCTTTTGCTCGTTTCCGTTCGGAAATAGCTCCAAATCACCTATAATCAACATAGAACTAGTGTAGACATCCATATCGACAATATAGGTAATACTAGCTCTCATATGCACAAAGCTCAATCAAAGACTATCAATATGAATCAAATACGTTTAGAAAACGTGCCTAAAATATCACAATATTTCATGCGAACAACCACCACCACCACCGGATCAGGACTATTGATGAGCTGCAGGATTTTCTTTATTATATTTTTATGCAGTTCAGCTATTTATCCGGTGAGTACTCTTATTTCCAGACTTATATTGACCCACTGGGACAGTGTGTCCGAAGTATGGGGTGTTTTTATTTATGTGATGACTTTGATGTACTTATTTGATTACCTTGATGTATGACGCACATTTTATCGGATATTTTATCTTTGCTTCACTCCTGCATTTATATGTTTATCTGATATTACATGCATACCTACAGGTTATTTGATTGAGAAAAACGTCGAAACTGAAAAAAAATGGTTTTAAAATTTTTTTTTTGACCTCGACCGAGTCAGTCTTGGCCAAACGAGACGTTTCACCTCGGTTGAACCAAGAACACCTCGACCAAGGTGGGTTAACTGAGAGATTTCGAAAACGATTTTTGTGTTACTTATGTGGATATGATCTCAGTGAAGATCTTGTTTACTGACTGGTTTTAAATTCTTTATGTGTTTGAAAGGTTTTATAATATGTTTAAGTTGCTAAATGCTTTGTTTGAAATTATTGGCATGTTTAATACTTTGTTTTTATCCAAATTATGTTGAATTTGAAGGTTGACCCCACAAGATAAGTTCTCTCACTTTCTTCTTGGAAAGACCAAGGCAATTAATTCTCTTCTTCTTCTTCTTCTTAATCATGCTTAGCCCCTCATATACATTTTGCCTCCCTTTACCTATCCGGGAATTTAGAAGCAAGCGAAGTGGTGAAAGCAAGTGAAGTTAAAGTTGAGAAGTGGCTGAAGTGAAAGTGTTAGAAAGCAATAATAGGTTTGGGGAAGTCAATCATGAAGATGAGTAACTCGGCACCATTCACATAGCTGGGTGTTTGTGTCTTGCCGAAGTCGGATTGAGCGATATTCCTAACGGGTCATGGTATGTGCATCAAGGGTTTGATGCATCTCAAGAAATTGATGATTGCTGATTTCCTAGGCTTCGGTTATTGTGCACCTCTGTCCATGCATCCCAAAAAGTAAAGTAAAAAGAAAAAAGTGTGAAATAAGCAAAGCTTATTGGTGGAAGATGTTGCAAGTCAAAGTGAAAGTGAAGTTCATCCTTTTCCCGGATTCTAGCACCACATTACCTTACATACATCCCTACCCTACACGTTTCTTGACCTTTCTTTTGGGAAGCCCTTGAGACCTTGAGCTTGTTGATTGACTTAGTGGTTTAAACTGGATTATACATGATTAATTTTGATAATTATGACTTATTATGCATTCAATGATTTTATGCAAAGATGAACAACTTTTCTATATTTATAAAATGTTTTGATCATGTTTGGATTTTAAATTCCATGAAGTATTCTCTTAGAGTGATCTATGATTGTAACACACCATAAAAATGTTTTTGAAAGACTTTTCATTGATTTTTATGACTTATAATCCATTCTATCTTGTCTTCTATATGCGGAACTTGCTTGGGGACAAGCAAGGGCTAAGTATGGGGTATTTTGATAGCATGAATTATAGTTTATATTTTGGGGTTTGTTTGGACATTTTATCTTCAAAAATCTGCATGTTAGCATGTATAATATGTGATTATATTACCATTTCATCTACCTTTGCGGGAATCGAGGTCTACACCTAGTTTTGCTGTAATTGTAGGTAAAATGGCACGTTTAGCATCAAAAAGGAGCAAAAGGAGTCATGAGTCGTTTGGAGCTACATTGAGGAGCATAAGGAACCATCCAGGAAGCATAACCATGGATTAAAGATTCACTTTGGACCAGTTTTGAGAGATTTCACATTCAGTTATGACTCACCTCGGTTGACCAGAGATTCATCTCGACCGAGGTGATCCAGAGACGCCGACTCGACCGAGGCGAACACCTAGGACGCGGCGAGAATATTTTATTCTTGGCTGAGATCTTTTATCTTTGGAAGGTGATCTTATATTTTTGGGCTTGGCTCCTGGAAGGAAGAAGATATGCAGAATCATATATTTTACCTATATTTATGGGAAAATATCTTTCTAAGATTTATTATCTTTGGAGGGTTATTTTCCTATAAAAAGGGTTGGATTTCCACAAATCCAACATCATGCTATACCATCGATCAGGGTTTATAGCACGCAGCAGCCATACTCCAGTTGGGAGTTTCGAAGAACCTTTTTGAAGGTTGAAGGAAGATTGAAGATCATAGCTTTTATAGCTTTTTGGAGGGTTTTGTAAGATTGTCTTTAATTCCCTCACTTGTTGTCTTGTCTTGTTGGATTTATATCCAAGGAACGCTTTTGTTGTGATATTTGATTCAGTTATTGAAGTCTTTTTCATTAAATTCTTCTTGTTCAAATATTCACCTTCTTCCCATATATTTAATACTTTCATGATGATGATGAGTGGCTAATTTCCTTGTGTGATTCTAGGGTGATTGGCTGAAAGTTGTGGGGAAAACAATGATAGAATAATCTTAGATTCCAGTAGGATCCTGAAAGTTCGAGTCTTTAACCTTAACCCTAAGCATCTCGTTCAGTCGATGAACATCTCGGCCGGGGTGAAATCTGGCTGACCGAGGTGACTTATCTGATCATAAACTGAGAGTTAAGTGTTAGAGTTTGCCAAATCCTACCCTTATTACATCTTTCCTGATTCAAAGCAAGCTTAGGATGAGACTTACCCGGTAATTCCTTAGTTTGTGTACCAACGATCATAAGTGTAGGTAATAAAGGTTTATCCTTTATTGGGGTTTGAGTGTGCTTCCATCCCATCTTTGTGAGTTAGCCTGAGACTTACCCGGTAATAGGAGTTACGGTTTAGGATTAGTGAGTAGTGAGACGTACCCGGTGATCTAGTCCACTTTAGTAACACCTTCCCCTTGCAAAAATCTCAGCTTTGTCCGCTTATCTTTAGATCTTGAGTTGGAACCACAACTAGACGCTTTAATCCCTAGAATTGCACGTTTAATTTATTGACTTCTTATTCATCTTTGATTGTGTTAATTGCTCTTTGTGGTTAGTATTCACGAAGCTTACCGTTATTGACTTTGTTTCACCGAGTCCCTGTGATCGACCCCTGGAATTTCTTGCTTTTTACTACGATTGACCCGTACACTGCGGGTTCGCATCCTTGTTTTAAGCTTAAGTCTAGGGTTATAAATTTAAAGCTTGCACACACCGTTTGGAGCGAACAAGTTTTTGGCGCCGTTGCCGGGGATTTGGTCTAGACCAAGCCGGTACGGTTTGCTCTTGGGGCGCTTGCCCCCGTGTCATCTAACCACTCTACTTGAGTGACTTTTGCAGGTTCTTTCTTAGGTATATGCGAAGAACCCGCACTGGGAAGGAAATCGTTCCTTACGATCCCGAACCAGAAAAGACATACAAGCGACGCTTAAGAGAAGCGAAGATGGCCCAACAAGACAATCGCGATCTTGAGGCCGAATTAAAGGAGGCGTTAGAGCTGCTACGCCTCAGCCAGGAAGAGCTACAGCGAGAGAAGGAAGAAACTCGCACCAAGACTAAAGCAATCGAAGCAGAAATGGCCGTCATACGAGACCAGATTCTACTTCGACCGAGGGACGACCCAGTTCCCGATGCTGGACCGAGGCAGGTTCCAGTTGCTGACCCTCGACCGAGGCAGGTCCCAGTACCAGACGCCCCGGCCGAGATACATCCACCTCGGATGCCAGTCCGAGATGTTCTTCTTGCAGGAATCCCACAAACCCTAGGACAAAGGATGGACCCTAATCAACAACTGAGGCGTCCAGGAGTTAACCTAGGAGATCCAGCGGACCATGACTACGAACTTCGACCGCAAGTTCTATCCATGATTCGCCAATGCCAATTCGGAGGGATGGAGAAGGAATCACCACATCAACATCTTCAAAACTACGAGATATTGATGGAAACCTTGCGACCTTCCAAAATTGAAAATAACAACTACAAGCTAAGACCTTTTTACTTTTCTTTAAAAGATAGAGCTCTTACTTGGTATCAATCTCTTCCTCCAGGAAAAATCAGCACATGGGAGGAGATGACTACGGAATTCTTGACCAAATTCTTTCCCCCTCAAAGACCGCTGAAATGAGAGGGAAGATCAATGCTTTCATTATGAAGGACAAGGAGAGCTTGTCCAAATCATGGGAGCGGTTCAAGGACATCCTTTTGGATTGCCCACATCATGGGATTCCAAAGATCGAGTTGTTGGAGATCTACTTCAAAGGACTGGACGGAAGCACCCAGTTCAATTTTCAACTACTCTCCGCCGGCACCTTTATGGACATGGCTATTGACGAGGCTTGGGACTTCATTGAGAAGCAAGCCTTGCACATGGAGAAATATACCCACCAAGGAGCTGAAGGTGGAGTTAAAAGAGTCAACTTTCAAGAGACTCAATCCAACAATAATCAACTCACGTCTTTGAAGAATGACGTGAAGCAATTGAAGGAACTCTTGGTTGCTCAAACCAAGAAGGAAGAGCAAGGACAAAGGAACAACAACAATGGATACCGTAACAACAACAACGGTTCCCGGAACAACAACTACAACAACAACAACAATAGAGGGTCCAATAGCAACAATTGGAGGACGAACAATCAAAACAACCAGAATCCTGGTAACAATTATTCTAACTCCAACTCTAATAATTCCTCTAACCCTTTCCTCTCTTCCCCTTCTTCTTCTTCTTCTTCTACTCCATTAAAGAGCCAGGGGCAAGGATCGAGTTCATCTCAGCCGGAAAAGAAAGACGCAGTTCTGGAGGCTATCTTGATCAAGCTTAATGCTATGGAGAATTCTATGACTGCATTTTCGAGGGCCCAAAAATCCTTCGAACAACAACTTGCGAGTAGGGCGAATGAAGCGCCAAGAGATCCAGGGAAGCTTCCAGCAAAGACGGAAAGCAACCCTAAGGGCCAGTGCATGGCCATAACGACGAGGAGTGGACTTAAAACTGCAGATCCAGTACCTCGTTCGACGCAGACCACCTCGGTCCAGATCCAGTCGAAGAACACCTCGACCGAGATGCCAACCGAGGCGGAGCAACAGAAAGCGGAGGGGAAAACTGAAGTTTATGTTCCACCTCCTGCATACAAACCACCACTTCCATTCCCCCAGTCAAGGGCCAGAGCACATCGAGACAAGCACTTTGGTAAGTTCCTTGACTTGATGAATAAGCTGCATATTAACATTCCTTTCCTTGATGCTATTCTAGGAATGCCCGCCTATGGGAAGTTCTTAAAGGAGATCCTATCAAGGAAAAGGAAATTGGAAGACTTTGGTGAAGTTAGGATGACATCTAAATCCTCGGAGCTTATTAAGATCATGAAGGAGAAGATGCCACCTAAGTTGAGAGATCCCGGCTCATTTAGCATTCCCATTCAAGTTGGGGATGTTACTTGTGAAGCCCTTTGTGATCTAGGAGCCAGCGTGAGCATCATCCCGCTGGAGCTATGCATGAAGATCGGACTTGGAGAGCCCAAGCCGGTCAAGATTCGACTTTATATGGCGGATCGCTCCATCACCCATCCCGTGGGCATCTTGGAGGATGTTCCGGTCAAGTTAGGTAACTTCTATCTACCTATAGATTTTGTTGTACTTGACATTCCCGCAGATTATCCTGTTCCTATTATCCTCGGGAGGCCATTTCTAGCAACTTCGGGTTGCAATGTGGATTGCAAGAACGCCAAGTTGAAATTCAACATTGGTGGCGATGAGGTGGAGTTCGCACTACTTGTAGCCATGAAAGGGGAGCAGCTAACTGATGATATCTTCAACATCTACGATGAGGAAGAATCAAGAGAATTGGTGAGCTCTATCCTTATTAACGATCCACTCGAACGAGTTATAAGTTTTAGTTTAATAGAGGAAGGTATAGATGCTTCTTGTGATGCAGATATACGGAGCTTAAAGGCACTGGAAGAGGATCCACGAGCTAAAACTGAGACACTACTTCAGGAGACGAAGATCTCCAGTTTCGGTTCCAGTTGCAGTACCTCGACCGAGGCACTTCCTGGACTGAGCGAGGCGACTGAAGAACATCTCGGTCAACGCCTCTGCGCCTCGACCGAGGTCGATGGCGAGATGATGTCAACTGAGACTTCCGAAAGTCCAGCTTCTGAATCCACTCCACTGGAAGGAGGAAGCAAGGATCCCCCTCAGAAGACACCCCCAGTTGTGGAGCTTAAACAACTCCCTAGTCACTTGAGGTATGTCTTTCTTGGGCCGGATTCCACTTACCCCGTTATTGTTAGTGCTTCCCTTTCCGAATCTGAATTGTCTAAGTTAATGCATGTCCTGAGAAAGCATCGAAGGGCTATAGGTTATACCACGGATGATCTTATTGGCATTAAGCCTTCTTTCTGCATGCATAGAATTCTAATGGAAGATAATCATAAGACTTCACGGGAACCTCAAAGACGGTTAAATCCGATCATGAAAGAGGTTGTGAAGAAGGAAGTTCTTAAGTTGTTGGATGCAGGTATTATTTATCCTATCTCGGACAACAAGTGGGTTAGCCCGGTGCATGTCGTTCCGAAGAAAGGAGGGATGACCGTTGTGACGAATAAGAACAACGAGTTGATCCCAACCAGGACCGTTACGGGCTGGAGGGTTTGCATCGATTACAGGAAGCTGAACACGGCCACACGGAAGGACCATTTTCCACTTCCCTTCATCGATCAGATGCTCGAGCGGTTGGCCCAGCATTCACACTTTTGCTACTTGGACGGCTATAGTGGATTCTTCCAGATTCCTATCCATCCGGATGATCAGGAGAAGACCACTTTCACTTGTCCATGGGGGACATTTGCCTATCGGAGGATGCCATTTGGATTGTGCAATGCACCCGCTACCTTCCAGCGATGCATGATGGCTATCTTTTCCGAGTACATAGAGAATATCATGGAGGTATTTATGGATGATTTTTCCGTATACGGATCCTCTTTTGATGATTGCCTATCTAACCTTTCGCTAGTGCTTAAAAGATGTGAAGACACTAATCTCGTCTTGAATTGGGAGAAGTGTCATTTTATGGTTAATGAAGGCATTGTACTAGGACACCTCGTTTCTAATCGAGGTATTGAGGTCGATCGAGCTAAGATCGAGACTATTGAGAAACTCCCTCCTCCTTGTTCTGTTAAAGGTGTGAGGAGTTTTCTCGGGCATGCAGGTTTCTACAGGAGATTCATCAAGGACTTCTCTAAGATTTCTAAACCTTTAACTAACCTCTTGAATAAAGATGTTGTTTTTGAGTTTTCGCAGGAGTGTCTTGATGCTTTTTACAGGATTAAGAAAGCGTTGATCTCCGCTCCCATTATCCAACCTCCTGATTGGACCTTGCCCTTTGAGGTCATGTGTGACGCTAGTGATGTAGCCGTAGGAGCGGTGCTTGGACAGAAGAAGGATGGCCGGACCACCGCCATTTACTATGCTAGCAAGACGCTAGATGTAGCCCAGCGCAACTACGCTACCACTGAGAAGGAGTTGTTGGCGGTTGTATACGCTTTCGAGAAGTTTCGTTCCTACTTAGTTGGGGCGAAAGTCATTGTTTACACCGACCATGCAGCCATTCGTTACTTGTTGGCTAAGAAAGATGCCAAGCCACGCCTTATTCGATGGATTCTCTTGCTTCAAGAGTTTGACCTAGAGATCCGCGATAAGAAGGGATCCGAGAACTCCGTTGCGGATCACCTCAGCCGGCTACCGGAATCTTCCCGCGAGACGGATGACCCACCCATAGACGATTCATTCCCCGATGAGCACTTACACTTGTTGGAGCGTTTGAAGGATTTACTTACTTCACCCCGCGATGGAGGTGAAGTATGGGGTGAGGGCACCTCCCATTACATTTGATGAGGCATCATGGTCCAGCTAGCGACCTTAAACCAAGCGCTTCTTGGGAGGCAACCCAAGGTATTGCTTTCTTTTCCCGTTTTCTAGTCTAGCTTAGATAGTTTGCTTTTGCTTTGTTTTGTTTGTTTTTAGCGTCCTATACAGATAACAGAAGACATCTAAGGAAGGAGCATAACTGGAAGTTCACAAATTCGAGAATTCGAGAAGATGAAGTTTGACTGAGACACCTCGGTCCAGTCGAGGCCACCTCGACCGAGTTGATTCTTGAGCAACCGAGGCGACTAGGGTTTCTGCAGAACCACCTCGGTCCGTACCACCTCGGTCCAGTCGAGAGCATCTCGACCGAGGTGACAGCAGTTCCAGGAACAGTATAAAAAAGATAAAATTTCTGTTTTCACTTTTTACCTTCTTCGACTCGATCGCGGCGCCTTCTCACCTCGCTTCCTCAGATCTTACTCGTTTTCAAAGATTTCCACTTCCAAACTGCAATTTAAGAGTAGAGGATCCATTTGCAAGTACAGATCTGCGAAGAAATCGAACGAATCGACCGAAACGAGGTAAAAACAGTCGAAACCCTAACTCGTTCATTCGTTTCGATTTGGGCTTTGGTTGCCCTTGAATCTGCTGAGAAAAGGCTTAAGTACCCCATAAGAAGCAATTGTAGTGATTTTTGGGGGAAAAGAACTGGATTTCTGAGATTTGATTCGCAAACTGTTACGCCTCGGTCCAGTCGAACTGCATATCGACCGAGGTGATTCTTGAGGATTGTCAGCGACCGAGGTGATCTGACAGTATCTGAAAACAAAATGAGTTCCGAGCGTCGCCTTGCCCTCAGAGATAGATCCTCACCCTCCCCTCCTTCCTCTTCTTCCCGACCTTACCGCCCGGTGATCCACAAGAGATGCCGGGTAGATTATGAGCGTATAGCCAGCCGTCCAGTGATTGCACCACGTTTCCTGGACGTGTCAGCTTTTGATTGCCTAGGGGTAGATGGAGACCTTAGGCGGATGATCACCACAGTTGGGCTGGATCAGTTTACTGAGATCCGAGCCCCAGCTTACTTGGAGCCGACCCTAGAGTTTGTTAGCTCCTTTTCCTACCTTCCCACAGAGCAGTCTGTGAAGTACCGGTTGATGAACCGGAACTTCATAGTTCCCTTAGAGGTTTGGAGAGAGATTTTCGGCTTTCTTGAGCCCACCGCCACTGACTTCCCTTCCCGATCTGTAGCTAGGGAGTTCTGGGGGCAGATTGCCCATATTACTGAGCATGCAGATAGATGGCGCCCTGGAGATTCCAGGAAGAAGGTCATCTTCCACCTAGCCTTCAGATTAGCCCATAGGATATTCAGCGAGACACTTCTGGCGCGTACTGAGATGCCCTAGAAGATCCGACAGGGCGAGCTTTTCAGTCTTTACTGTATGGTTACGGGGGTTTTCCCGGACTTTGGCTTGATCTTGGCAGAGGACCTGCACAAGATCAAGGCCAAAGCGAAGGGAGATATCTGCTGCGGAGGTCTAGTCACCCACATAGCTGCTTTTCATGGGATGGACCTCAGTGCTTGTACGATGGTGGCGGCTCCGAAGCCGCTTGGATTGCAGGAGATGATCACTCGGAGGATTCTAGTTCCCCGAGGTCTGACCACTCCATATGTTGCTATGCCGTGGGAGCGGACTGCGCCACAGGGGATCCGTTGGTCTGCCCAGTTCACCGTTTACGATCCGCATTATTGGCAGACAGCTTGGGCTCCACTGATGGAGGATCATAGGGAGGCAGCAGCTGCCCCAGGTGAGGATGAGGAGGAGGAGGCTGACGATGACGAGGATACAATAGATGAGAGAGATGGTGGAGTCCCGATGGATACAAGGACAGATACTGCAGGGACGAGCGCGCCGCCGATCATAGACTTGGATGATGAGGAGGATACTGAGCCTACACCTGCTGCACCACCTGCTAGATCTGCTAGACGTCGGACACGCCGTCATAGAGATTCAGAGGCTCATCGTCGGATCGACGATCTGACAGATCAGATGATAGATTCTTATGCTGCCCTTACTGTGGACATGCATGAGAGATTTGCTGCCCAACACCGACAGATTGACAGCTGACTCATCAGATGTTAGAGGGGCAGCACTATCAGCGCAGGATAATGGAGCTACAGTTCCAGCAGACTATGGACTATCAGTTCGACCCGACTCAGTATCCGTACGTGCCACCACCACCACCACCGGATCAGGACTATTGATGAGCTGCAGGATTTTCTTTATTATATTTTTATGCAGTTCAGCTATTTATCCGGTGAGTACTCTTATTTCCAGACTTATATTGACCCACTGGGACAGTGTGTCCCAAGTATGGGGTGTTTTTATTTATGTGATGACTTTGATGTACTTATTTGATTACCTTGATGTATGACGCACATTTTATCGGATATTTTATCTTTGCTTCACTCCTGCATTTATATGTTTATCTGATATTACATGCATACCTACAGGTTATTTGATTGAGAAAAACGTCGAAACTGAAAAAAAAAATGGTTTTAAAATTTTTTTTTTGACCTCGACCGAGTCAGTCTTGGCCAAACGAGGCGTTTCACCTCGGTTGAACCAAGAACACCTCGACCGAGGTGGGTTAACTGAGAGATTTCGAAAACGATTTTTGTGTTACTTATGTGGATATGATCTCAGTGAAGATCTTGTTTACTGACTGGTTTTAAATTCTTTATGTGTTTGAAAGGTTTTATAATATGTTTAAGTTGCTAAATGCTTTGTTTGAAATTATTGGCATGTTTAATACTTTGTTTTTATCCAAATTATGTTGAATTTGAAGGTTGACCCCACAAGATAAGTTCTCTCACTTTCTTCTTGGAAAGACCAAGGCAATTAATTCTCTTCTTCTTCTTCTTCTTAATCATGCTTAGCCCCTCATATACATTTTGCCTCCCTTTACCTATCCGGGAATTTGGAAGCAAGCGAAGTGGTGAAAGCAAGTGAAGTTAAAGTTGAGAAGTGGCTGAAGTGAAAGTGTTAGAAAGCAATAATAGGTTTGGGGAAGTCAATCATGAAGATGAGTAACTCGGCACCATTCACATAGCCGGGTGTTTGTGGCTTGCCGAAGTCGGATTGAGCGATATTCCTAACGGGTCATGGTATGTGCATCAAGGGTTTGATGCATCTCAAGAAATTGATGATTGCTGATTTCCTAGGCTTCGGTTATTGTGCACCTCTGTCCATGCATCCCAAAAAGTAAAGTAAAAAGAAAAAAGTGTGAAATAAGCAAAGCTTATTGGTGGAAGATGTTGCAAGTCAAAGTGAAAGTGAAGTTCATCCTTTTCCCGGATTCTAGCACCACATTACCTTACATACATCCCTACCCTACACGTTTCTTGACCTTTCTTTTGGGAAGCCCTTGAGACCTTGAGCTTGTTGATTGACTTAGTGGTTTAAACTGGATTATACATGATTAATTTTGATAATTATGACTTATTATGCATTCTATGATTTTATGCAAAGATGAACAACTTTCCTATATTTATAAAAATGTTTTGATCATGTTTGGATTTTAAATTCCATGAAGTATTCTCTTAGAGTGATCTATGATTGTAACACACCATAAAAATGTTTTTGAAAGACTTTTCATTGATTTTTATGACTTATAATCCATTCTATCTTGTCTTCTATATGCGGAACTTGCTTGGGGACAAGCAAGGGCTAAGTATGGGGTATTTTGATAGCATGAATTATAGTTTATATTTTGGGGTTTGTTTGGACGTTTTATCTTCAAAAATCTGCATGTTAGCATGTATAATATGTGATTATATTACCATTTCATCTACCTTTGCGGGAATCGAGGTCTACACCTAGTTTTGCTGTAATTGTAGGTAAAATGGCACGTTTAGCATCAAAAAGGAGCAAAAGGAGTCATGAGTCGTTTGGAGCTACATTGAGGAGCATAAGGAACCATCCAGGAAGCATAACCATGGATTAAAGATTCACTTTGGACCAGTTTTGAGAGATTTCACATTCAGTTATGACTCACCTCGGTTGACCAGAGATTCATCTCGACCGAGGTGATCCAGAGACGCCGACTCGACCGAGGCGAACACCTAGGACGCGGCGAGAATATTTTATTCTTGGCTGAGATCTTTTATCTTTGGAAGGTGATCTTATATTTTTGGGCTTGGCTCCTGGAAGGAAGAAGATATGCAGAATCATATATTTTACCTATATTTATGGGAAAATATCTTTCTAAGATTTATTATCTTTGGAGGGTTATTTTCCTATAAAAAGGGTTGGATTTCCACAAATCCAACATCATGCTATACCATCGATCAGGGTTTATAGCACGCAGCAGCCATACTCCAGTTGGGAGTTTCGAAGAACCTTTTTGAAGGTTGAAGGAAGATTGAAGATCATAGCTTTTATAGCTTTTTGGAGGGTTTTGTAAGATTGTCTTTAATTCCCTCACTTGTTGTCTTGTCTTGTTGGATTTATATCCAAGGAACGCTTTTGTTGTGATATTTGATTCAGTTATTGAAGTCTTTTTCATTAAATTCTTCTTGTTCAAATATTCACCTTCTTCCCATATATTTAATACTTTCATGATGATGATGAGTGGCTAATTTCCTTGTGTGATTCTAGGGTGATTGGCTGAAAGTTGTGGGGAAAACAATGATAGAATAATCTTAGATTCCAGTAGGATCCTGAAAGTTCGAGTCTTTAACCTTAACCCTAAGCATCTCGTTCAGTCGATGAACATCTCGGCCGGGGTGAAATCTGGCTGACCGAGGTGACTTATCTGATCATAAACTGAGAGTTAAGTGTTAGAGTTTGCCAAATCCTACCCTTATTACATCTTTCCTGATTCAAAGCAAGCTTAGGATGAGACTTACCCGGTAATTCCTTAGTTTGTGTACCAACGATCATAAGTGTAGGTAATAAAGGTTTATCCTTTATTGGGGTTTGAGTGTGCTTCCATCCCATCTTTGTGAGTTAGCCTGAGACTTACCCGGTAATAGGAGTTACGGTTTAGGATTAGTGAGTAGTGAGACGTACCCGGTGATCTAGTCCACTTTAGTAACACCTTCCCCTTGCAAAAATCTCAGCTTTGTCCGCTTATCTTTAGATCTTGAGTTGGAACCACAACTAGACGCTTTAATCCCTAGAATTGCACGTTTAATTTATTGACTTCTTATTCATCTTTGATTGTGTTAATTGCTCTTTGTGGTTAGTATTCACGAAGCTTACCGTTATTGACTTTGTTTCACCGAGTCCCTGTGATCGACCCCTGGAATTTCTTGCTTTTTACTACGATTGACCCGTACACTGCGGGTTCGCATCCTTGTTTTAAGCTTAAGTCTAGGGTTATAAATTTAAAGCTTGCACACACCGTTTGGAGCGAACAAGTTTTTGGCGCCGTTGCCGGGGATTTGGTCTAGACCAAGCCGGTACGGTTTGCTCTTGGGGCGCTTGCCCCCGTGTCATCTAACCACTCTACTTGAGTGACTTTTGCAGGTTCTTTCTTAGGTATATGCGAAGAACCCGCACTGGGAAGGAAATCGTTCCTTACGATCCCGAACCAGAAAAGACATACAAGCGACGCTTAAGAGAAGCGAAGATGGCCCAACAAGACAATCGCGATCTTGAGGCCGAATTAAAGGAGGCGTTAGAGCTGCTACGCCTCAGCCAGGAAGAGCTACAGCGAGAGAAGGAAGAAACTCGCATCAAGACTAAAGCAATCAAAGCAGAAATGGCCGTCATACGAGACCAGATTCTACTTCGACCGAGGGACGACCCAGTTCCCGATGCTGGACCGAGGCAGGTTCCAGTTGCTGACCCTCGACCGAGGCATGTCCCAGTACCAGACGCCCCGGCCGAGATACATCCACCTCGGATGCCAGTCCGAGATGTTCTTCTTGCAGGAATCCCACAAACCCTAGGACAAAGGATGGACCCTAATCAACATTTGAGGCGTCCAGGAGTTAACCTAGGAGATCCAGCGGACCATGACTACGAACTTCGACCGCAAGTTCTATCCATGATTCGCCAATGCCAATTCGGAGGGATGGAGAAGGAATCACCACATCAACATCTTCAAAACTACGAGATATTGATGGAAACCTTGCGACCTTCCAAAATTGAAAATAACAACTACAAGCTAAGACCTTTTTACTTTTCTTTAAAAGATAGAGCTCTTACTTGGTATCAATCTCTTCCTCCAGGAAAAGTCAGCACATGGGAGGAGATGACTACGGAATTCTTGACCAAATTCTTTCCCCCCTCAAAGACCGCTGAAATGAGAGGGAAGATCAATGCTTTCATTATGAAGGACAAGGAGAGCTTGTCCAAATCATGGGAGCGGTTCAAGGACATCCTTTTGGATTGCCCACATCATGGGATTCCAAAGATCGAGTTGTTGGAGATCTACTTCAAAGGACTGGACGGAAGCACCCAGTTCAATCTCCAACTACTCTCCGCCGGCACCTTTATGGACATGGCTATTGACGAGGCTTGGGACTTCATTGAGAAGCAAGCCTTGCACATGGAGAAATATACCCACCAAGGAGCTGAAGGTGGAGTTAAAAGAGTCAACTTTCAAGAGACTCAATCCAACAATAATCAACTCACGTCTTTGAAGAATGACGTGAAGCAATTGAAGGAACTCTTGGTTGTTCAAACCAAGAAGGAAGAGCAAGGACAAAGGAACAACAACAATGGATACCGTAACAACAACAACGGTTCCCGGAACAACAACTACAACAACAACAACAATAGAGGGTCCAATAGCAACAATTGGAGGACGAACAATCAAAACAACCAGAATCCTGGTAACAATTATTCTAACTCCAACTCTAATAATTCCTCTAACCCTTTCCTCTCTTCCCCTTCTTCTTCTTCTTCTACTCCATTAAAGAGCCAGGGGCAAGGATCGAGTTCGTCTCAGCCGGAAAAGAAAGACGCAGTTCTGGAGGCTATCTTGATCAAGCTTAATGCTATGGAGAATTTTATGACTGCATTTTCGAGGGCCCAAAAATCCTTCGAACAACAACTTGCGAGTAGGGCGAATGAAGCGCCAAGAGATCCAGGGAAGCTTCCAGCAAAGACGGAAAGCAACCCTAAGGGCCAGTGCATGGCCATAACGACGAGGAGTGGACTTAAAACTGCAGATCCAGTACCTCGTTCGACGCAGACCACCTCGGTCCAGATCCAGTCGAAGAACACCTCGACCGAGATGCCAACCGAGGCGGAGCAACAGAAAGCGGAGGGGAAAACTGAAGTTTATGTTCCACCTCCTGCATACAAACCACCACTTCCATTCCCCCAGTCAAGGGCCAGAGCACATCGAGACAAGCACTTTGGTAAGTTCCTTGACTTGATGAATAAGCTGCATATTAACATTCCTTTCCTTGATGCTATTCTAGGAATGCCCGCCTATGGGAAGTTCTTAAAGGAGATCCTATCAAGGAAAAGGAAATTGGAAGACTTTGGTGAAGTTAGGATGACATCTAAATCCTCGGAGCTTATTAAGATCATGAAGGAGAAGATGCCACCTAAGTTGAGAGATCCCGGCTCATTTAGCATTCCCATTCAAGTTGGGGATGTTACTTGTGAAGCCCTTTGTGATCTAGGAGCCAGCGTGAGCATCATCCCGCTGGAGCTATGCATGAAGATCGGACTTGGAGAGCCCAAGCCGGTCAAGATTCGACTTTATATGGCGGATCGCTCCATCACCCATCCCGTGGGCATCTTGGAGGACGTTCCGGTCAAGTTAGGTAACTTCTATCTACCTATAGATTTTGTTGTACTTGACATTCCCGCAGATTATCCTGTTCCTATTATCCTCGGGAGGCCATTTCTAGCAACTTCGGGTTGCAATGTGGATTGCAAGAACGCCAAGTTGAAATTCAACATTGGTGGCGATGAGGTGGAGTTTGCACTACTTGCAGCCATGAAAGGGGAGCAGCTAACTGATGATATCTTCAACATCTACGATGAGGAAGAATCAAGAGAATTGTTGAGCTCTATCCTTATTAACGATCCACTCGAACGAGTTATAAGTTTTAGTTTAATAGAGGAAGGTATAGATGCTTCTTGTGATGCAGATATACGGAGCTTAAAGGCACTGGAAGAGGATCCAGGAGCTAAAACTGAGACACTACTTCAGGAGACGAAGATCTCCAGTTTCGGTTCCAGTTGCAGTACCTCGACCGAGGCACTTCCTGGACTGAGCGAGGCGACTGAAGAACATCTCGGTCAATGCCTCTGTGCCTCGACCGAGGTCGATGGCGAGATGATGTCAACTGAGACTTCCGAAAGTCCAGCTTCTGAATCCACTCCACTGGAAGGAGGAAGCAAGGATCCCCCTCAGAAGACACCCCCAGTTGTAGAGCTTAAACAACTCCCTAGTCACTTGAGGTATGTCTTTCTTGGGCCGGATTCCACTTACCCCGTTATTGTTAGTGCTTCCCTTTCCGAATCTGAATTGTCTAAGTTAATGCATGTCCTGAGAAAGCATCGAAGGGCTATAGGTTATACCACGGATGATCTTATTGGCATTAAGCCTTCTTTCTTCATGCATAGAATTCTAATGGAAGATAATCATAAGACTTCACGGGAACCTCAAAGACGGTTAAATCCGATCATGAAAGAGGTTGTGAAGAAGGAAGTTCTTAAGTTGTTGGATGCAGGTATTATTTATCCTATCTCGGACAGCAAGTGGGTTAGCCCGGTGCATGTCGTTCCGAAGAAAGGAGGGATGACCGTTGTGACGAATAAGAACAACGAGTTGATCCCAACCAGGACCGTTACGGGCTGGAGGGTTTGCATCGATTACAGGAAGCTGAACACGGCCACACGGAAGGACCATTTTCCACTTCCCTTCATTGATCAGATGCTCGAGCGGTTGGCCCAGCATTCACACTTTTGCTACTTGGACGGCTATAGTGGATTCTTCCAGATTCCTAACACACACAAGCACAACCTAACAATGACTCACAATAATTCAATCAGAGGCTCTCTTTATGATTGAATATGAATGAATAAAACGAACTCTTCATAAGCGAAGGAACGAGTCTCACAAAATATGTGGCTGAAAATAATCTTATCAAATCTACATTGAAAAGAGTCGGCCCTAAGAGTACTTATAGCCGAAATCCTCCAAAATAATAAAAAAAAATAATCCTAACAATATAAGATAAAAGACATCTTAGAATGTCTAGAGCTTTAAAGATATTAAAAGAAAATAACATAAGCTTTTGCGACTAAGGAAGACTTAGACACAGATAGATCACCAATGGTCTCCTTAAGAGCTAATGTGCCAACAAGCTAGTCACTTCTTTTTGGATGGTTCTTGCTTTGACTCTAGTGATTGCTCAGTCAATAATAGGACTTGTATATGGTATAGACTTCTTCTCCTTCAATGCTCTAGTGATTGGTCCATGTGAAGTAGGAGGTATTGGGGATGATCCTCATCATACTCCCCTTCTTGAAAAGGATTCGCCCTCGAATCATCACCATGCTCATCACTAGAAACAAAGGACTCAAGTCTCCTACATTAAAGATATGGATCACTCCATACTCATCCGGAAGGGGAGTATGATGAGGATCCATATATTTAATGTAGGAGACTTGAGTCCTTTGTTTCTCGTGATGAGCATGAGCGTTGTTGCGAACCTTACATAGTACCTTAAATGGTCCATCCCGGTTAAGTGTAAAGTCCAACCCCCCTGGTTACTAATTGTTTATTGGGGATGATCCAATACATAAGCGTTGTTGCGAACCTTACATAGTACCTTAAATGGTCCATCTCGTTGTGGTGAGAGCTTCGATTTCCTCTTCTTTGGAAACCATTCTTTCCTTAGATGCAACCAAAATAGATCTCTTGGCTTGAATAGCAATTCCTTGCAATTTTTATTAGCCCTGGCTGCAACTAATCTTCCCTTCTACTCTAGCCTCTTGTGTGTCTTAGCATGCAACTCTTGGATGAACTCCACCTATTTTCCTGCATTAAAATCTACTCGCTCCTCTATAGGCAACGATATAAGATAAAAAGGGGTCAAATGATTCAACCTACACACACTCAAAAGGCGTTAGGTTAGTAGAAGAATGTATGGTTCGATTATATGCAAATTCAACATGAGGCAATATATCTTCTCAAGAATTTAAATTATCCGTTTGAGGATGACTAAAAGTAGAAGAATGTATGGTTCGATTATATCCTATTAGTAACTTCCGTTCGACCATCCGTTTGAGGATGACTAAAAGTAGAAAAAAGCAACCTAGTTTTTTGCTTTCCCCAAAGAGTCTTCCAAAAGAAACTAAGGAACTTAACATCTCTATCACTCACTATAGTCCTAGGCATTCCGACAAGGCTAAAAACTAAGGTCGTTGTGTTTTAGCTTTAATCAAAGTAGAATTCCGAACTTTACACTTAACTGATTGTATAGTGTAAGTAAGGATCGAAGCCAAGAGTGTTATAGTCAAAGTTTTGTTTAGATTCAATAAACAATTAGTAACCAGGGGGGTTGGATTGTAGAATAAAACAAGACAAAAGCGATTATATAACAACCAAAGATGATGATAATATGGATGATTTAGAAAACTACACTAGGTTAGATCTTAGCATGCATGCAACTTGGTTGATTCTTTTCAGAAGTAATTCGCCAATGTTCTCATCTTGATCTTATATATGTGTTAAGTCAACGGGCATAAACACACCTTAGCTAGCTTATTGAATCGTAAACCTACAAGATCAAAGACACAAGTTAGCATTCAAATAAAGATAAAGAGATACAAAGAAGATAAACAACCCGTTAATCTTACTTGTAGTTATGATCCTTTCCCTTATATAATTACAACCAGCTTTTACCTATTGCTAGTAGATTAAGGACCCGAACCCGGAATCGATTAACCCTAGCCTTTTTCATACAATTGTACACTTAAGGTGATCAATCTAAGTGATAAGTGACATGCAAACATAAGTTAAAGAGAATGGAAATATAACACAATTGAATACTAAATTGAACTTCTAATATAAAGACTTACTGATGACATGGTTTATGACGTTAGTTTAGGCATTCATCTAGATAGTTTTTCCCGTTATTCATGCATGGTTTGGCATTAGTTCATGACATTTACACTTTATTCATGCATATTGTCAAAATAGACGTCTACACGAACTCTTGTCGGTTTTGTAGGTATTTTGAGGAGCAACTGGAGCTTAATCGATACATTCGAGGATCGTTCCTCGTGATGGCACACTTCCGGACTCATTAAGGAGCAAGATAGGAACAAAGAAGAACACAAAAGACCTTTTTGGTGCATGCCTTGCACTAACTCATGACTTAATGATCCAAAGAGAGCTGAATAGGCATTTCCACGGCCCAAAGGCCAGAACCACGCCCGTGGTTTTGGCCGTGGTTTTCTTTGTACGGCTTTGACATGTGTCCTACGATCTCTTTGCCCGACCCTTGCTCTTGGGTGAGAATATAAGTGGTCCTCCAGGCTGTCGCTGGAGGATTCTCCCACATTCTCTCACACATTATCATTATCCACATTGGGAATTCTTGGAGGAGAAGAAAAACACTCTCATTTGGAGGAAGAACAACACATCAAGATAGAGATTTATTGTGAACTTTTGAGTGATTTTTGAGTGACTTTTGTTGAGAACATTTGGAAGGATTGTAAGGAACGTTTTGGAGCTGTGTTTGAAGGGTTGTATTGTCTCGTTTAATCTCATATTCAGCTAAGACTACTTATTTCTTTTCACTTTCATTTCATTTTCTTGCTATGGAAGCCATGAATGTTTGCTTGTTGAGCTTAAATCTTATAATGCATGTTGTTGGCTAAATAGTTGTGATTCTAGGGTAATGGAATGATGGTTGTGGCTTGGACTATGATAGAATAGACTTGAATGTACCTTTGGATGATTTGCTTGCTCGAACCTAACCTTTGATGAAAACGACGACCTGTTCATGTAATTCTACGCCCTTGGTTCTGTATGATCTACCCGTGGTTTGTTCTATTGTGCTTGTATTGATGAATCCGAATGTTAGGATGTTAGATTTTTTAAATCCTATTCTTTGTCAAGCATAATCTAGCCTAGGGTGACCTAATGCTAGCAAACTAAGTGACGGAAGAGACTTACCCGGTAATTCTCGATCTTAGATACCAAAGATGATGAACTCTAGGTAGTAGTGAGCCTCACAATCTGCTATTGGACTGAGTGTGCTAGGATTGTTGCTTAGGACTTGCCTTCCCGAGACTTACCCGGTAGGGAGAGGTTTGACTCTTAGATAGAAATCCGGTTTGTGTAGAATTCCCAACCTTAAGCTCCTAGACACTTACCCGGTAATAGGACCTTAGGTGAGGGATTAGTGGACCATGAGACCTACCCAGTGATTGATCCCATTAGAGAAACACCCTTTTCCCAACATACCATAGCTTATCCAAGGTTGACTAGAAGCTTGAGTCCAATGCCATAACCGGAAGTCCTAACCCCTAGAATCCGCTTTTCTCACTTTGATTACATATCTTGTGTTTGCGTTGCTAGTTTGTGTTGCTAGCTTGAGTCGTTTGTTTGATTTATACTCTTTCATGATTTGTGATCTTTGCTTGATCACCACAAAAAACCAAACCCAAAAATATCATGATTTTGATTTCTTTATTTCCTTCTCTTTTCTTAGACTAGATTTGCACTATCCATGATCACTTGTTTGATTTGATTTCACTTTAGTCTTCGTGTTCGACCTCGGAATACTATCCTTGCTACAAAATGACCCATACGCTGTGGGTTCGCTAGGAGTTAGGAAATTAGATCGAGTTATAAATTGTAAGACTTTTGTGCTATACATTTCTAGCGTAACACT
This sequence comes from Fagopyrum homotropicum, assembly GCA_033239125.1. NCBI lineage: Eukaryota > Viridiplantae > Streptophyta > Magnoliopsida > Caryophyllales > Polygonaceae > Fagopyrum > Fagopyrum homotropicum. The sequence goes on from BSWB01000006.1 coordinate 90,064,813, forward strand.
TACAACCAAATTGCATACAAATTCAATCAGTCAAATGTAGCAAGGAAGCTTAGAAACTCATTACAAATGACACTTAGACAATATAGAGCTTTTTAGGGAAAATGTGGATGATTCTAGCAATCATCTAAGGGATCTATTTATACTACAAAATGCATTAAAAAGGGAGTAAAGAGGCTGTGTAAACAACAACCATTAAGGCCATAAAGGTGGCGCAAATAGCCTGAGTAAAGTCCTCTGGTGCTAAACCGCAGGCGCGGGCAAGGGTGCCGTAGGGGCGGTTTAGGCCGAAACTTTCCATCTTAATCTTGGCCGCGGGGGCGGGGTCTTTAATGCTCTTAAACGTCTAACTCTCCATCTTCGTGACATTTCTAGTGTCGATCCATAGGGGCGGTGACACAGTCTCTTCAGCTTCACAGGTCCGCAGGCATGGGCGCAGGGGCGCCGACTTTGCTTCTTAAGGCTGAGTCACCTCAGGGGCGGCTAGAGAGTGCCGCTGGGGCGGTGACAAGTATCTTCTGGGCGCAGACGAAGGCCCTGGCTACGGCATTGGACATGGGTCTTCAGGGGTGTCACCGTAAGGGCGGCTAGGTGACACCGCGGGGGCGATGACACCCTACTCTTGGGGCGCTGGCGAGGCGCAGGCTGCGTCGTTCGAGGCGTAGTGTTACCGCAGGGGCAGTGACATTACGCTGCGGGGTGGCGTGGCACCAAAAAGTTGTCTTCGTTGATCTTCTTCAATTCCCAAGTGTTGCTAGATCCTTGTTTTACTTTATTTGTGGACTCTTCATCTGGATCATAATGTTAGCAACACAATACGACTCAAAGACACTAAAAAGACTCTAAAAACTACCTAGAATGATAGTGATTTCATCACCAATCAAACTCCCCCATACTTAGACTCTTTACTCGTCCTGAGTAAACCACATGTAAGCAATATAAGCACAAAAAGCCAGGAAGTAGGGTGCAACAGAAAGGTGAAAAAACAAGACAAAATTTACCAAAAGAAGTGAGAAAAGAGAAAAGTGAGAAAAGAGTGGAACTACCATCCTTATCGCTTCGAGAGTGACCTACCCGGACTCCTTCTTATGACTCTCCTTCTTATGTCTCCAATGTCGGAAAGAGAACCTACATTCGGAATTACTCATTTTGCCAAGGAGCCCTTTCGGGTTTTCACTTTGCCACTCTTCTTCTTTTAATGATAGTCTCACCTTTTCTCACATCCCTCAAGTCCATGTTTGTACCAACCTAGTGTTGGTCGGACTACCTTCTTTTTGCCTAAACAACCCTTTTGGTTTTTTGGTTTATCCAAGAATTTTCTTGCTTTTTTCTCAATTCTTTGGCTTTTTCTCTACTTTTTTTAGACTGAGTATAATGTTGAATTACAAACGGAATTTCTCGAACAAACTCAAACACACAAAAACTGTACAAGAAAAGATAGATACCCTCCCCATACTTGAAGAACACTTTGCCCTCAAAGTGCTAAAATGAAGGAAAAATAAAATGTGGAGAAGGTAAAGAGAATGCTCACTAGTGGGATGATCCGGCTGGACCATCCGGACCATCCTTTGGTGGATACGGAAAGTGGCCGAAGAAGTGCTCTTGCCGTCGGTAGATGTCATCGAGGCAGGTCATTTGAGCGTCCATCCGGGCACCAAAGGAGGTCTCAAAGCCAAGCCTGCTACTGAGCCTCTATCCTTTGCTGTTAAGCCTGCTGCAAAGCGTCCTGACCCTTGTCAAACTGAGCGGTCATGCTCTCTTGAAATCCTGACTGCTAGGCCTGCTGCTGCTCTAGATCGTCCTCTAGTAGCCAGTCTGCCACTACTGGTGCTGAGTGGACAAAGCCGCCATCAGAGCAAGCACGATGGCGTGTGTAGGGTCATCCTCCTCTGCCGCGGTAAGCAACTCCTCATCATCCGGAATCGGCATGTGATCCTCAGACGGGACTCTGTTGGAGCTCGCCGGATGTTTCTTGTTCGCTTTCAGACGTGTGTGTATTGTGAACGATATAACTTTAAATTTATAACCTAAAATCTAAGCTTGAAACAATATGCGAACCCTCAGTTTACGGATCAATTGTAATAACAACAGATACTCTAAGGTCGAACACAGGGACTATGGTGAAACAAAGATCGGTAATTCTGGTTGTCAATAAAAAACAAGCAACAAAGCAAAAATATCAAAGATGATGTAATAACCAGGTAAAGAAAATGCGGATTCTAGAGATTAAAGCATCCAATTGTGGTTCCGGATCAAGATCTCAAAAGATAACGGGGACAAAGCTGAGTTTGCAAAAGGAAGGTGTTTCTAAGGTGGGAATAGATCACCGGGTAAGTCGTACTACTCACTATCCCAAACCAAAGATCCTCTCACCGGGTAAGTCACAAGGTACTAAGGAAAGGAACTATAATCTCAAACCAACACACCACCCAAGAGGATAGAATCAACCTTTACCAGGAAAGTCTCAGGCTAACTCACAAAGATGGGATGAAGGCACACTCAAACCCCAATAAAGGATAAACCTTTAATACCTACACTCATGATCTTGGGTATACAAACAAAGGAATCACCAGGTAAGTCTTATCCTAGGCTTGCGTTGAACCAGGAAAGGTATAACAAGGATAAGATTTGGCAAACTGAAAGGTCAGATAAGGATCAAGAAAGGTCTCGCCTCGCTCAGTTCATGTACCATCTTGATCGAGATGTTCCACGACTGACCGAGGTGTTCGCCGGTTAAGGTAAAGGCTCGAGCTTTCAGGGTCCACTGGGATAAAGGCACATTCTTTCATCGTCTTTCCCACAACCTTCAGCTAATCACTCTAGAATCGTATAAAGAACTTAGCCAACAATCATCATGATAACAATAATCAAATATATAAGAAAGGAATCAATATTCAAACAAGAAAACCTTAACACAAAGGTCTCAATAACTCAATCAAACAATCAAACAAACAATCAAACTGCGTTCCTCAATCACAATAAAAAAGACAACAAATCAAAAGAAACTAAGAAAATCTTACAACTTCCTACAACCTTTCTTTAAAGTTAACTTCCTTGGATTCTTCAACCTTCCAAACTTCCTTCCAAACTTCTTTCAACTTTCTGATCTGGAGAACTACCGCTCCGACATAATTATTTTTCCAGAAAATACACCTCTTTATATAGGAGAATCACCTTCCTAAGATAAAATATCTTTAAAGGCAATTTCCTTCCTTAGAATATCTTCCAATCCTCCAAATAAATAAGCCAAAAAGATATTCTTCCATCCTGAAATCCATCCTAAAATATGGAACATTCACTTTCCAAAAATAGAAGATCTCAGCCAAAAGTAAAGATCTCGTGCTGGAGGATTATTTGCCTCGGTCCAGCCTGTCCTGAAGATCACTTCGGTCGAGGTGACACTGTAGCCGACCTAGGTGACACTATAGCCGACCTAGGTGACACTGTAGTTGACCTAGGTGAATCTCAGCTACGTGTAAATCTCTCTAATCTGGTCCAAAATCAATCTTCCATCTCATTTTTATGGTTCTTGAGCCTTTCTTGTAGCTCCTCAATGCTTCCATAATGTAGCTCTAATGACTCCTTAGCTACATATCGTTCCAAAACGTGCTATTTTCCCTACAATCACAACAAAACTAGGTATAGACCTTGATTCTTGCAAAGGTAAACAAAACAACACAATGATCAAAGAATATACATCTATACATACAAATTTATGAAGATAAAACGTCCAAACCAATACCAAAATATAGACTATAATACATGCTATCAAAATACCTCATACTTGTCCCTTGCTTGTCCCCAAGCAAGATCCAAATTTTAGATACAAGATAGAGTGGATTATAAGTCATCAAAAAGATCAATGAAAAACATTTCAAAACCTTTTGGTGGTGCGCTCTATTCATAGATCACCCTAAGAGAATGCTTCATGGAAAATAAAATCAAGACATGATCAAAACATTTTATAAATATAAGAAAGCATGTTCATCTTTGCATAAAATGATAGAATGCATAATAAATCATATTTATCGAAATCAATCATGTATAATCCAGTCTAAACCACCAAGTCAATCAATATTCTCGAGGTCTCAAGGGCTTCCAAAAGAGGTCAAGAAACGTGTCAGGTGGGATGTATATAGGGTAGTATGGTGCTAGAATCCGGGAATATGATCTTTTTTCACTTTCTTTGAATCACAACATCTTCCACCAATAAGCTTTGCTTATTTTCACTTTACTTTACTTTTTGGGAACATGGACAAAGGTGCAAAATAACCGAAGCCTAGGAGATCAACAATCATCAATTTCTCAAGATGCCTCGAACCCATGATGCACATACCATGTCCTGTTAGGACTATCGATCAATCCGACTTTGGCAAGACACAAACACCCGGCTATGTGAATGGTGCCGAGTTACTCATCATCAAGATCAACGTCCCCAAACCTAATTTATTTCTTTCTAACACTTTCAGCCAAGATCTCAACTTCACTTCACACGCTTTTCATCAACTGCATCCAAATTCTCGGATAGGTAAAGGGAGGCAAATATGTGTATGAGGGGCTAAAACATGATCAAGAAGAAGAAGAGAATGAAGTGCCTTAATCATCCCAAGAAGAATGTGAGAGAACTCATAATGTGGTGTCAACCTTCAAATCCAACATAATTTTGACAAAAACAAAGTATTAAACATGCTAGAATTTCAAACAAAGCATTTAACAACTTCAACATATCATAAAACCTTTCGAGCATATAAGGATTTCAAAACCAATCTGCAGACAAATATCTTCATTGAGGTCATATCTAGAATAGAAGCACAAAACGTTTCGAAAATCTTTCAGTTAAAAACCCATCTCAGTCAAGGTGTTCTGACGGTGTCCAAGTTGTTCAACCGAGATGTCCTCGGTTTTCACGACCTCGTTTGGTCAAGAACGTCTCGGTCGAGATAATTTTTTTTTTCAAACTGGTTTTTGACATTTTTGTCAAACAAAAACCTGTATGCATGTATGTAATGACAGATAAGCACATAGAGCCAAATAAGATCATAATCAAAGATCAAGAGAGTCATACAAGTTATACAAATACCCCATACTTGGGACACATTGTCCCAATGGGTCAAATATAAGTCATAAGAAATAAGTACTCACCGGACATAGATGAATTGCATAAAGAAATAAGATACAACTCCCAGATAAGACCATCTCGGTTGGCGAAGAACATCTCGGTCGAGGCGTTCTGACAACATCCGAGATGTATCTTAGTCAAGCTCCGTTTTCTCAACTTCTCTAACATCAATCATTCCATGTAGCTCGTGAGTTGTAATTTCTTCTTAGAGAGTACCTGATTCCTGTCTAGGAGGACACACAAAACACAAAGTAAACTATCTAAACTAAACTAGAAAAGGGAAAAGAAAGCAATACCTTGGGTTGCCTCCCAAGAAGCACTAGGTTTAAGTTCGCTAGCTGGATCTATCCATGGAATTACTCAATGTACCTCTAATATATTGGAGTGCTCATCAGATCCGCAATAAAACTCTTCCAAGAAGGTTCCGGTTCCTAATTTCACCGGAAAATGGTAGGATCTTTCACGTACAAGCTTGTACGGTTTGATACTCACCGGAATCCTACCGGTCTTCCTATGCTTCCATGGGATATAATTTAGTTTTGCATCCCATCCTTTCCCGGATCTAGAAATCAGCTTCTCGTGAATCCACTTAGCTCTCCCATCTCCAGCTTGGGGATGACGTATGGTCTTTGTCACGTGAGTGACCCCATACTCGAACAAAAGACCCTTCATCGCCTTAACGGCGAAGTGCTTGCTAGCTCCGTTCCTTGTAGTCCAAGGAGAATCTTCTTTCAGCAAATATAAGGGAGGTTTCATCTTGACCTTAGGAGGTTTCTTCGAAAAAGACCTCCAACTCTTCGGTGCATTCCTGGAAAATTTAGAAATTTTAATAGGAATTTCAAAGGGAGTAAGAGAAAGTACCTTGTAAAGCATTTGAAAACTTGGGACGAGATTTGAGCTAGGATGACAATCCACAAATAAAACTTCTCCCAACTCAACTTACCTTTCCTCAACCTCGACCCAAGTTTCAATAGTTTGATCGAGGTCTTCCACTTCTTCCTCTTCTTCAATGAGGACTAATAGAGGGGTTTCGGGATCGATAAGAGGAATGCTTAAGACACAAAATTCTTCCTTGCCGGATAAATGATTTTTAAAGCCTTTTTGAACCTTGGAAATAATATTTTTGGCGTCTTTCATCTCTTTTAATCCTCTTAACAGTTTTTCCTCATATGCCTCTTCTGACTCAACATAGGATAGGAAACTTTCTTCGAGCTTCTCTAATTTCTTCATCAATTTCTCCCATTTTGGTTCGAGCGAATCTTCAAGAGGTTTCTCATAAACCTTTTTAGGGACATTCAACTCATCCCATATCGCAAGCTCCTCCTCAATAGCCTATTCTCTTTCACTTTCATCATTAAATTCGATGAACGCAAATAAGCGCAACAAATATTCATAATGGTCCACCCTAGCAAGTTGTCTTGCTCTTCAAACTGGATCAAATGCAGGTTCACAGCGACTTGCAACCATTAGAAATCCGAAAAACTACAAAACTCATAGGAAAAGATTGATAGCATGTATTATAGTCTATATTTTGGGACTGTTTAGACGTTTTATCTTCAATAATCTGCATGTTTGAATGTCTATTATGTGAATATATTGTCGTTTCATCTACCTTTGTGGGAATCGAGGTCTACACCAAGTTTCATTATAATCGTAGGTAAAATGGCACGTTTTGGATTAAAATAGAGCTAAGGAGCAAAGGAGTCATTGGAGCTACATTCAGGAGTTTAAAGAGGAGCTCAAGAAGCTTGGAATTAACAAAGAAGATTTACTTTGGACAAGATTTGAGAGATTTCACCTTCAGCTGAGAGTCACCTCGGTTGACCACAGAGTCACCTCGACCGAGGTGATCTAGAGGAGCTGCTCGACCGAGACGAATACCCTGACGTGGCGAGATATATTATTTGGCTGAGATCTTTTATTTTTGGAAGGAGAGATCTTATATTTTTGGGCTGGATTTCTGGAAGGAAGATCATATATTTGGGAGATCTATTTTTGAGATATGGATATATTTTAGTAGGAAATTATCTTTTTAAGATATTATTATCTTTGGAAGATAATTCTCCTATATAAAGGGTTGAATTTTCCACAAGTGAAAGCATGCTTAGAGGTTGAGAGCATCCAGCAATTAAGGGATTTTTCTAGAGTTTTGAAGGAAGCTTTGAAGGAAGTTTGGAGATTGAAGGAAGGAAGTTCATAGCTTTGAGATAGCTTTTTAAGGGGATTTGTAAGACTTTCTTAGATTCCCTTTGGTTTGTTGTTTTTTATTGATTTGTGATTCTAAGGAACGCTGATTTGTTTATTTGATTCAGTTATTGAAGCTTTGTTCTTAAGGTTTTTGTGTTCAAATATTCATTCTCTTCCCATATACTTGATTATTGCTTTCTTGATGATGAGTGGCTAATTTCCTTGTGCGATTCTAGGGTGATTGACTGAAAGTTGTGGGAAAAACGATGATAGAATGATCTTAAATCCCAGTAGGACCCTGAAAGCTCGAGTCTTTATCCTTAACCCTAGAACATCTCGTTCAGTCGATGAACATCTCGGCCGGGGTGTAATTTGATTGACCGAGGTGACCTTATCTGATCCGAAACTGAGAGTTAAGTGTTAGAGTTTGCCAAATCCTATTCTTATTACACCTTTCCTGGTTTAATGCAAACCTAGGATGAGACTTATCCGGTAATTCCTTAGTTTGTTTACCCATGATCACAAGTGTAGGTAATAAAGATTTATCCTTTATTGTGGTTTGTGTGTGCCTTCATCCCATCTTTGTGAGTTAGCCTGAGACTTACCCGGTTATAGGAGCTTTTGGTTTGGAGTTAGTGAGTAGTGAGACTTACCCGGTGATCTATTCCACTTTAAAAACAACTTCCCTTTGCAAAACCTCAGCTTTGTCCGCTTATCTTGAGATCTTGAGTTGGAACCACAACTGGATGCTTTAATCCCTAGAATTTGCATATTCCCCTTAATTGGCCTTATTATCATCTCTTTGATTACTTTAATTGCTTTTGTGGTTATTAGCTGCATAGACTACCTCTTCTTGCTTAGTTTCACCTAAGTCTCCGAGATCGACACCCCGGAATTCTTGCTTTTACTATAATTGACCCGTACACTGCGGGTCCGCATCCTTGTTTAAGCATATTTCCTCGGTTATAAATTTAAAGCTTGCACACACCGTTTGGAGCGAACAAGTTTTTGGCGCCGTTGCCGGGGACTTGGTCTAGACCGAGCCGGTTACGGTTGTCTTTTGGGGCTATTGCCCCTGTTACTACTAACCACTCTACTTGAGTGACTTTCGCAGGTTCTTCTTTTTAGGTTTATGCGAAGAACCCGTGTTGGGAAGGAAATCGTTCCTTACGATCCCGAACCCGAAAAGACATATAAGAGACACTTGAGAGAAGCGAAAATGGCCAATCGAGATGACCGCGATCTTGAGGCCGAATTGAATGAGGCAATGGGTTGCGCCTCAATAGGGAGGAATTGCAGCGTGAAAGGGAGGAAAATTGCACCAGGGCTGCAGAGATTGTAGCAGATATGGCCGAGTTACGAGCTTAGATTTTGCCTCGACCAGACCCTCGACCGAGGTAGGACCCCGCTCCAGCTGCCCCGGCCGAGATACTTCCACCTCGGATGCCAGTCCGAGATGTTCTTTTTGCAGGTATTCCACAAACCCTAGGGCAGAGGATGAACCCAAACCAGCAAGTGAGGCGTCCAGGAGTCAACCTAGGTGATCCAGCGGAGCATGATTATGAACTTCGACCGCAAGTTCTTTCCATGATCCGCCAATGCCAGTTTGGAGGTTTAGAAAGGGAGTCTCCGCATCAACATTTACAAAACTATGAGATTTTGATGGAGACCTTGAAGCCTTCAATGGTGGAAAATAATAATTACAAGTTAAGGCCTTTTTACTTTTCTTTGAAAGACAAGACACTTACTTGGTACTGTTCGCTCCAAACGGTGTGTGCAAGCTTTAAATTTATAACCCTAGATGTAAGCTTAAAACAAGGATGCGAACCCGCAGTGTACGGGTCAATCGTAGTAAAAAGCAAGAAATTCCAAGGGTCGATCACAGGGACTTAGTGAAACAAAGTCGGAATAGGTAAGCTTTAGCAATTACTAACCACGAAGCAATTAAAACAATCAAAGATGATAAAAGTCAATAAAGGAAATATGCAATTCTAGGGATTAAAGCACCTAGTTGTGGTTCCAACTCAAGATCTAAAGATAAGCGGACAAAGCTGAGATTTTTGCATAGGGAAGGTGTTACTAAAGTAGAATAGATCACCGGGTAAGTCTCACTACTCACTAATTCCAAACCATAACTCCTATTACCGGGTAAGTCTCAAGGAATTAAGATAAAGAACTATAACCTCAAACAAACACACCACCTAAGGGAATAGAATCAACCTTTACCGGGCAAGTCTCAGGCTAACTCACAAAGATGGAATGAAAGCACACTCAAACCCCAATAAAGGATAAACCTTTATTACCTGCACTTATGATCTTAGGTAAACAAACAAAGGAATTACCGGTTAAGTCTCATCCTAAGCTTGCATTGAACCAAGAAAGGTATAATAAGAATAGGATTTGGCAAACTCTAACACTTAACTCTCAGTTTTGGATAAGATAAGTCACCTTGGTCAGACGAATTCCACCCCGGCCGAGATGTTCATCGACTGAGCGAGATGCTTTAGGGTTAAGGTAAAGACTCGAACTTTCAGGGTCCTACTGTGATTAAGATTATTCTATCATTGTTTTTCCCACAACCTTCAGCCAATCACCCTAGAATCACACAAATAGATTAGCCAATCATCATCATGAAAGTATTAATCAAATATATGGGAAGAAAGAGAATAATTAAACAAAAAAACCTTAAGAGAAAGGCTTCAATAACTGAATCAATTATAAAACCAACAAGCGTTCCTTGGATAGAAATCCAACAAGACAATGACAAAGAAGGGAATCTAAGATGATCTTACAAAAACTCTTCAAAAAGCTATAAAAGCTATAGACTTTCTTCCTTCAACCTTCAAAAAGGTTCTTCAAATCTCCCAACTGGAGTATGGCTGCAGCGGATCTTCGATGTATGCAGCGTGTATAGCGTGATAATGGATGTATGCGGGATGTCGGAATTGTGGGAAATCCGACCCTTTTTATAGGAAAATTACCCTCCAAAGATAAGATATCTTAGAAAGATCTCTTCCCATAAAAGTAGGTAAAATCTATGATCTATCATATCTTCTTCCTTCTAGGAACCAAGCCCAAAAATATAAGATCCTCTTTCCAAAGATAAAAGATCTCAGCCAAGAATAAAATATTCTCGCCGCGTCCCAGGTGTTCGCCTCGGTCGAGTCGACTTCTCTGGATCACCTCGGTCAAGGTGACTCTGTAGTCAACCGAGGTGAGTCACAACTGAATGTAAAATCCCTCAAATCTGGTCCAAAGTGAATTTCTAATCCATGGCTATGCTTCCTGGATGTTTCCTTATGTTCCTGAATGTAGCTCCAATGACTCCATAGCTCCTTTTGCTCCTTTTTGATGCAAAACATGCCCTTTTACCTACGATTACAACAAAACTAGGTGTAGACCTCGATTCCCGCAAAGGTAGATGAAACGGTAATATAATCACATAATATACATACTAAAATGCAGATTATTGAAGATAAAACATCTAAACAAACCCCAAAATATAGACAATAATTCATGCTATCAAAATACCCCATACTTAGCCCTTGCTTGTTCCCAAGCAAGTTCCGCATAAAAAAGGCAAGATAGAATGAATTATAAGTCATAAAGATCAATGAAAAAGTCCTTCAAAAACATTTTTTGGTGTGCTACAATCATAGATCGCTCTAAGAGAATATTTCATGGAATATAAAATCAAAATATGATCAAAACATTTTATAAATATAAGAAAGTTGTTCATCTTTGCATAAAATCGAAGAATGCATAATAAATCGTAATCATCGAAATTAATCATGTATAATCCAGTTTAAACCACTAAGTCAATCAACAAGCTCGAGGTCTCAAGGGCTTCCCAAAAGAAAGGTCAAGAAACATGTAGGGTAGGGATGTATGTAAGGTAATGTGGTGCTAGAATCCGGGAAAAAGATAACTTCGCTTTCACTTTGACTTTCAACATCTTCCACCAATAAGCTTTGCTTATTTCACACTTTTTCTTTTTTTTTTTACTTTACTTTTTGGGATGCATGGACAGAGGTGCACAATAACCGACGCCTAGGAAATCAACAATCATCAATTTCTTGAGATGCATCAAACCCTTGATGCACACACCATGACCCGTTAGGAATATCGCTCAATCCGACTTTGGCAAGACACAAACACCCGGCTATGTGAATGGTGCCGAGTTACTCATCATCATGATTGACTTCCCCAAACCTATTTATTGCTTTCTAACACTTTCACTTCCAGCCAACTTCTCAACTTTTACTTCACTTGCTTTCACCACTTTGCTTGCTTCCAAATTCCCAGATAGGTAAAGGTAGGCAAAAATGTATATGAGGGGCTAAGCATGATCAAGAAGAAGAAGAGAGAAGAATGAATTGCCTTGGTCTTTCGAGAAAGAAAGTGAGAGAACTCATAATGCGGTGTCAACCTTCAAATTCAACATAATTTGGATAAAAACAAAGTATTAAACATGCCAAAAATTTCAAACAAAGCATTTAGCAACTTAAACATATCATAAAACCTTTCAAACACATAAAGATTTCAAAACCAGTTAGTAAACAAGATCTTCACTGAGATCATATCCAGATAAGAAGCACAAAACGTTTCGAAAACTCTCAGTTAAACCACCTCGGTCGAGGTGTTCTTAGGTCAACCGAGGTGAAGTACCTCGTTCGGCCAAAACTGCCCCGGTCGAGGTCAAATTTTTTTTTTTTCTAAACCAGTTTTGACGTTTTCTCAATCAACTAACCTGTATGCATGCATGTAATCTTAGATAAAACCATAGAAGCAAAGTAAGCATAAATATCCGATAATGTAGAGTCATACATCACATAAGTCATAAAATACATAAACACCCCATACTTGGGACACACTGTCCTAGTGGGTCAAAATAAGTCTAAAGAAATAAAGTACTCACCGGACATAAAGCTGAGCTGCATAATAAATAAGAAAGAAAAATCCTGCATGCTCTCAGTAATCCTGATCCGGTGGTGGTGGTGGTGGCATGTACGGATACTGGGATGGGTCAAACGGATAACCCATAGTCTGCTGAAACTGGATCTCCATCATCCGGCGCTGATAGTGCTGGCTCTCTAGCATCTGATGAGTCCAGCTATCGATCTGTCGGTGCTGGGCGGAAAATCTCTCATCGATGCCCACAGTAAGGGCAGCGTAAGAGTCTATCATCTGATCTGTCAGATCATCGATCCGACGGTGAGCCTCTAGATCTCTTTGTCGGCGTACCATACGCCTAGCAGGTCGGACTGGTGATGCAGCCGGCGCGGTCTCAGTATCGTCATCATCTAAATCAATGACCGGCGCACTCGTCCCAGCAGTATCAGTCCCTGTATCCATAAGAACTCCACCATCCCTATCATCATCAGCAGTCTCCTCCTCTACCTCATCCTCCTCAGCTGGTGCAGCTGCTGCCTCTCTAGCATCCTCCATCAATGGGATCCAAGCAGTCTGCCAGTAGTGAGGATCATAAACTGAGAACTAGGGTGACCATCTGATCCCCTGTGGTGTAGTCGGCTCCCATGGCATGGCTACATACGGTGTAGTGAGTCCTTGGGGAACCAGAATCCGCCGAGTGATCATCTCCTGAAGTCCTAGCGGCTTAGCAGCCGTCACCATGGTACATGCGCTGAGATCCATATCTTGATAGTTCGCAATGTGGGTCACGATGCCCCCGCAACAGATATCCCCCTTTGCCTTGGCCTTGATCCTGTGCAGATTCTCTGCCAGCATCAAGCCAAAGTCTGGGATCCCTCCAGTCACCATGCAGTAAAGGCTGAAAAGCTCCCCTTGTCGGACCTTCTGGGGCGTCTCAATACGCGCAAGAAGCGTCTCACTGAAAATACGGTGAGCTAACCTAAAGGCTATGTGAAAAATAATGCGCTCCCTGGAGTCTCCAGGGCGCCATCTATCTGCGTGCTCAACAACATGAACAATCTGACCCCAGAACTCCCGAGCTAAAACTCGGGAGGGAAAATTTACAGCAGTCGGAGCCGGGAAACCAAAAATGTCCCGCCAGTACTCTAAAGGAACTAAGAAGTTCCGGTTCATCAACCGGTATTTCACAGAACGCTCTATGCGAAGGTAGGTGAAGGAGCTAATGAACTCCAAAGTAGGCTCTAAATAGGCAGGTGTACGGATCTCAGTAAATTTATAGCCCTATCATCGAAATCATCCGCCTCAAATCTCCATGAAAGCTGAAATGTCCAGGAAGCGCGGTGCAATCACTGAACGGGCGGCAATACGGTCATAGTCGACCTGGTGTCTCTCGTGGATCACCGGTCTATAAGGTCTAGAGGAAGAAGAAGAAGAAGGGGAAGGGGGGATCTGTCCCTCAGGACAAGCTGTCTATCTGAACTCATCTCTCAACAAACTCTGTCAGATCACCTCGGTCGGCCTGACACAACTCAAGAACACCTCGGCCGAGGCACAGATCGACTGGACTGAGGCTAATAACTGCGCGACGAATTTCTTCAAAAATCCAGTTCTTTTCCCCCAAAATCACTACAACTGGTTCCTATGGGGTACTTAATCTGTTTCTCAGCAAATGCAAGGGCAACCAAATCCCAATTCGAAGCGAAACAGTGAAGAGAACAAGATTAGGGTTTTTTTTTTCTTTTTTTTTTTTTTTTTTTTTTTTTTTTTTTTTTTTCTGATTTTACCTCCAATCGGTCGATTCGGTTCGTTTTTTCTTGCAGATTGACGCTTGCACTGGGATCCTCTATCCTTTCTTTGCAATTTGGAAGCAAGAATTGTCGAAAACGGGCGAAGAACGGCGAAACAAGGCGAGGAAGCTACCGCGGTCGAGGAGAAGGTAAAGGAGGAGAGAGAATTTCAGCACCCCTTTTATAACCTTTTCTGGAACTGCTGTCACCTCGGTCGAGGTGGTCTCGACTGGACCGAGGTGGTACGGACCGAGGTGGATCTTCAGAAACCCTAGTCGCCTCGGTTACTCAAGAATCATCTCCGTCAAGGTGCTTTGACAACAACCGAGATGTGCCTCAGTCAAACTCCGTCTTCTCCAATTCTCGAACTTCTATCCTTCCAGTTATGCTCCTGGTTTGTACTCCTTCCTTAGATGTCACCTGTTGTCTGTCTAGGACGCCAAAAACAAAACAAAGCAAAAGCAACACTATCTAAGCTAGACTAGAAAAAGGGAAAAGAAAGCAATACCTTGGGTTGCCTCCCAAGAAGCGCTTGGTTTAAGGTCGCTAGCTGGACCGTAGTGCGTCTCTCAAACGTGATGGGAGGTGCCCTCACCCCATACTTCACCTCCATCGTGGGGTGAAGTAAGTAAGTCTATCAAACGCTCCAACAAGTGTAAGTGCTCATCGGGGAATGAATCGTCTATGGACGGGTCGTCTTTCTCGCGTGAAGATGCAGGTAGCAGGCTGAGGTGATCCGCAACAGAATTTTCGGATCCCTTCTTATCGCGGATCTCTAAGTCAAACTCTTGAAGCAAGAGAATCCATCGAATAAGGCGTGGCTTGGCATCTTTCTTAGCAAGCAAGTATCGGATGGCTGCATGGTCGGTGTAGACAATGACTTTCGCTCCTACTAAGTAAGAACGAAACTTCTCGAAAGCATATACAACCGCCAATAACTCCTTCTCGGTGGTAGCATAGTTGCGCTGGGCTACATCTAGCATTTTTCTAGCATAGTAAATGACGGTGGTCCGGCCATCCTTCTTCTGTCCAAGCACCGCTCCTACGGCTACATCACTAGCATCACACATGATCTCAAAGGGCAAGGTCCAATCCGGAGGTTGGATAATGGGAGCGGAGATCAACGCTTCCTTAATCCTGTAAATGCATCAAGACACTCCTGCGAAAACTCAAAAATAACATCTTTATTCAAGAGGTTAGTTAGAGGTTTAGAAATCTTAGAGAAGTCCTTGATGAATCTCTTGTAGAAACCTGCATGCCCGAGAAAACTCCTCACACCTTTAACAGAACAAGGGGGAGGGAGTTTCTCAATAGTCTCGATCTTAGCGCGATGGACCTCAATACCTCGATTAGAAACGAGGTGTCCTAGCACAATGCCTTCATTAACCATAAAATGACACTTCTCCCAATTCAAAACAAGATTAGTGTCCTCACATCTTTGTAGTACTAGAGAAAGGTTGGATAGGCATTCATCAAAAGAGGAACCATATATTGAAAAGTCATCCATAAATACCTCCATGATCTCCTCTATATACTCAGAAAAGATAGCCATCATGCATCGCTGGAAGGTAACGGGTGCATTGCACAATCCAAATGGCATCCTCCTATAAGCAAATGTCCCCATGGACAAGTGAAAGTGGTCTTCTCCTGATCATCCGGATGGATAGGAATCTGGAAGAATTCACTATAGCCGTCTAAGTAGCAAAAGTGTTAATGCTGGGCCAATCGTTCGAGCATTTGATCAATGAAGGGAAGTGGAAAATGGTCCTTCCGAGTGGCCGTGTTCAGCTTCCTGTAATCAATGCAAACCCTCCAGCCCGTGACGGTCCTGGTTGGGATCAACTCGTTGTTCTTATTCGTCACAACGGTCATCCCTCCTTTCTTCGGAACTACATGCACCGGGCTAACCCATTTGCTGTCCGAGATAGGATATATGATACCTGCATCCAACAACTTAAGAATTTCCTTCTGCACAACCTCTTTCATGATCGGATTTAACCGTCTTTGAGGTTCCCGTGAAGTCTTATGATCGTCCTCCATTAGAATTCTATGCATGCAGAAAGAAGGCTTAATGCCAATAAGATCATCTATAGTGTAACCCAAAGCCTTTTGATGCTTTCTCAAGACATGCATTAGTTTAGACAATTCAGATTCAGAGAGGGAAGCACTAACAATAACGGGATAAGTGGAATCCAGTCCAAGAAAGACATACCTCAAGTGATTTAGGAGTTGTTTAAGCTCCACAACTGGGGGTGCTTTCTGAGGGGAATCCTGGCTTCCTCCTTCCAGTGGAGTAGATCCGGAAACTGGACTTCCGGAAGTCTCAGTTGAAATCGTCTCACCTTCGACCTCGGTCGAGGCGCAGAGGCGTTGATCGAGATGTTCTTTAGTCGCCTCGCTCAGTCCAGAAAGTGCCTCGGTCGAGTACTGCAACTGGAACCGAAACTGGAGATCCTCGTCTCCTGGATTAGTTTCTCAGTGTTAGCCCCCGGATCTTCTTCCAGTTCCTTTAAGCTCCGTATATCTGCATCACAAGAGGCATCTATACCTTTCTCCATTAAACTGAAACTAATAACTCTTTCAAGTGGATCGTTAGTAAGGATAGAGCTCACCAATTCTCTTGATTCTTCTTCATCATAGATGTTGAAGATATCATCTCCTAGCTGCTCTCCTTTCATGGCCGCAAGTAATGCGAACTCCACTTCATCTCCACCAATGTTGAATTTCAACTTGGCGTTCTTACAATCCACGTTGCAACCCGAAGTTGCTAGAAATGGCTTCCCGAGAATAATAGGAACAGGATAATCATGTCAAGTACGACAAAGTCTATAGGTAAATAGAAGTTACCTAACTTGACCGGAACGTCGTCCAAAATTCCCACGGGATGGGTAATGGAGCGGTCCGCCATGTATAATCGAATCTTGACCGGCTTGGGCTCTCCAAGTCCGATCTTCACACATAGCTCCAGCGGAATGATGCTCACGCTGGCTCCTAGATCACATAAGGCTTCACAAGTGACATCCCCAACTTGAATCGGAATGCAAAATGAGCCGGGATCTCTCAACTTAGGTGGCATCTTCTCCTTCATGATTTGAATAAGCTCCGAGGATTTAGATGTCATCCTTACTTCACCAAAGTCTTCCAGTTTCGTCTTCCTTGATAGGATCTCCTTCAAGAACTTCCCATAGGTAGGCATCCCTAGAATAACATCAAGGAAAGGAATGTTAATGTGCAGTTTATTCATCAAGTCAAGTAACTTACCAAAGTGCTTGTCTAGATGTGCTCTGGCCCTTGACTGGGGGAATGGAAGTGGTGGTTTGTATGCAGGAGGTGGAACATAAACTTCAGTTTTCCCCTCCGCTTTCTGTGGCTCCACCTCGGTTGGTATCTCAGCCAAAGTGTTCTTCGACTGCACCTGGACCGAGGTGGTCTTCGTGGTACTGGCACCGACCGAGGCACTGGATCTGCAGTTTTCAGTCCACTCCTCGTAGTTATGGCCATAATCTGGCCCTTAGGGTTGCTTTCCGTCCTTGCTGGAAGCTTCCCTGGATCTCTTGGCGCTTCATTCGCCCTACTAGCAAGTTGTTGTTCAAAGGCCTTTTGGGCCTTCGAAAATAAAGTCATAGAAGTCTCCATAGCACTAAGCTTGATTAAGATAGCCTCCAGCACCACATCCTTCTTTTCCGGCTGGGACGAACTTGATCCTTGCCCCTGACTCTTTAATGGAGTAGAAGAAGAAGAAGAAGGGGAAGAAAGAAAAGAATTAGAGGAATCGTTAGAATTGGAGTTAGAATGATTGTTACCAGAATTTTGGTTGTTCGCCCTCTAATTATTGTTGTTGGATCCTCTATTGTTGTTGTTGTAATTGTTGTTCCGGGAACCGTTGTTGTTGTTACGGTATCCATTGTTGTTATTCCTTGGTCCTTGATCTTCCTTCTTGGTTTGAGCAACCAAGAGTTCCTTCAATTGCTTCACGTCATTCTTCAAAGACGTGAGTTGATTGTTGTTAGTTGGAGCATCTTGGAAGTTAACTCTTTTAACTCCGCCTTCACCTCCTTGGTGGGTGTATTTCTCCATATGCAAAGCTTGCTTCTCAATAAAGTCCCAAGCTTCGTCAATCGCCATGTCCATAAATGTACCGGCGGAGAGTAGTTGGAGGTTGAACTAGGTGCTTTCGTCCAGTCCCTTGAAGTATATCTCCAACAAAACTATCTATGGAATCCCATGATGTGGGCAATCCAAAAGAATGTCTTTAAACCTCTCCCATGACTTGGACAAGCTCTCCTTGTCCTTCATAATGAATGCATTAATCTTTCCTCTCATTTCAGCGGTCTTAGAGGGGGGAAAGAATTTAGTCAAGAATTCTGTAGTCATCTCCTCCCAAGTGCTAATTTTTCCTAGAGGAAGAGATTGATACCAAGTAAGAGCTCTATCTTTTAAAGAAAAGTAAAAAGGTCTTAGCTTGTAGTTGTTGTTTTCTATTCTTGAGGGTTTCAAGGTCTCCATCAAGATCTCATATTTTTGAAGATGTTGATGCGGAGATTCCTTCTCTAGCCCTCCGAACTGGCATTGGCGAATCATGAAAAGAACTTGCGGTCGAAGTTCGTAGTCATCATCCGCTGGATCTCCTAGGTTAACTCTTGGACGCCTCAGTTGTTGATTGGGGTCCATCCTTTGACCTAGGGTTTGCGGGATTCCTGCAAAAAGAGCGCCTCGGACTAGCATCCGAGGTGGAAGTACCTCGGCCGGGGCGTCAGGTACTGGGACCTGCCTCGGTCGAGGGTCTGCGATTGGGACCTACATCGGTCCAGCATCGGGAACTGGGTCTTCCCTCGGTCGAAGTAGATATTGGTCTCGAAAGGCTGCCATATCTTCTTCGATCGCTTCAGTCCTGGTGCGAGTTTCTTCTTTCTCTTGCCTCAGTTCTTCCCTGCTGAGGTGTAGTTGTTCTAACACCTCCTTCAATTCGGCCTCAAGATCACCATTGTCTTGGTTGGCCATCTTCGCTTCTCTTAAGCGTTGTTTGTATATCTTTTCTGGTTCGGGATCGTAAGGAACGATTTCCTTCCCAGTGCGGGTTCTTTGCATAAACCTAAGAAAGAACCTGCAAAAGTCACTCAAGTAGAGTGGTTAGTAGACACGGGGGCAAGTGCCCCAAAAGCAAACCGTAACCGGCTCGGTCTAGACCAAGTCCCCGGCAACGGCGCCAAAAACCTGTTCGCTCCAAACGGTGTGTGCAAGCTTTAAATTTATAACCCTAGATGTAAGCTTAAAACAAGGATGCGAACCCGCAGTGTACGGGTCAATCGTAGTAAAAAGCAAGAAATTCCAGGGGTCGATCACAGGGACTTAGTGAAACAAAGTCGGAATAGGTAAGCTTTAGCAATTACTAACCACGAAGCAATTAAAACAATCAAAGATGATAAAAGTCAATAAAGGAAATATGCAATTCTAGGGATTAAAGCATCTAGTTGTGGTTCCAACTCAAGATCTAAAGATAAGCGGACAAAGCTGAGATTTTTGCATAGGGAAGGTGTTATTAAAGTAGAATAGATCACCGGGTAAGTCTCACTACTCACTAATTCCAAACCATAACTCCTATTACCGGGTAAGTCTCAAGGAATTAAGATAAAGAACTATAACCTCAAACAAACACACCACCTAAGGGAATAGAATCAACCTTTACCGGGCAAGTCTCAGGCTAACTCACAAAGATGGAATGAAAGCACACTCAAACCCCAATAAAGGATAAACCTTTATTACCTACACTTATGATCTTAGGTAAACAAACAAAGGAATTACCGGGTAAGTCTCATCCTAAGCTTGCATTGAACCAGAAAGGTATAATAAGAATAGGATTTGGCAAACTCTAACACTTAACTCTCAGTTTCGGATCAGATAAGTCACCTCGGTCAGACAAATTCCACCCCGGCCGAGATGTTCATCGATTGAGCGAGATGCTTTAGGGTTAAGGTAAAGACTCAAACTTTCAGGGTCCTACTGTGATTAAGATTATTCTATCATTGTTTTTCCCACAACCTTCAGCCAATCACCCTAGAATCACACAAAGAGATTAGCCACTCATCATCATGAAAGTATTAATCAAATATATGGGAAGAAAGAGAATAATTGAATAAGAAAACCTTAAGAGAAAGACTTCAATAACTGAATCAATTATCAAACCAACAAGCGTTCCTTGGATAGAAATCCAACAAGACAATGACAAAGAAGGGAATCTAAGATGATCTTACAAAAACCCTTCAAAAAGCTATA
The DNA here is from genome assembly GCA_033239125.1 of Fagopyrum homotropicum. NCBI lineage: Eukaryota > Viridiplantae > Streptophyta > Magnoliopsida > Caryophyllales > Polygonaceae > Fagopyrum > Fagopyrum homotropicum. Next base: position 90,085,069 of record BSWB01000006.1, read on the forward strand.
GAAGCTATAGACTTTCTTCCTTCAACCTTCAAAAAGGTTCTTCAAATCTCCCAACTGGAGTATGGCTGCAGCGGATCTTCGATGTATGCAGCGTGTATAGCGTGATAATGGATGTATGCGGGATGTCGGAATTGTGGGAAATCCGACCCTTTTTATAGGAAAATTACCCTCCAAAGATAAGATATCTTAGAAAGATCTCTTCCCATAAAAATAGGTAAAATCTATGATCTATCATATCTTCTTCCTTCTAGGAACCAAGCCCAAAAATATAAGATCCTCTTTCCAAAGATAAAATATCTCAGCCAAGAATAAAATATTCTCGCCGCGTCCCAGGTGTTCGCCTCGGTCGAGTCGACTTCTTTGGATCACCTCGGTCGAGGTGACTCTGTAGTCAACCGAGGTGAGTCACAACTGAATGTAAAATCCCTCAAATCTGGTCCAAAGTGAATCTCTAATCCATGGCTATGCTTCCTGGATGTTTCCTTATGTTCCTGAATGTAGCTCCAATGACTCCATAGCTCCTTTTGCTCCTTTTTGATGCAAAACATGCCCTTTTACCTACGATTACAACAAAACTAGGTGTAGACCTCAATTCCCGCAAAGGTAGATGAAACGGTAATGTAATCACATAATATACATACTAACATGCAGATTATTGAAGATAAAACGTCTAAACAAACCCCAAAATATAGACAATAATTCATGCTATCAGGTACCAGTCTCTTCCTCCCGGAAAGATCAACACTTGGGAGGAGATGACGACGGAGTTCTTGACAAAATTCTTTCCTCCCTCGAAAACTGCTGAAATGAGAGGGAAGATTAATGCATTCATCATGAAGGACAAGGAGAGTTTGTCCAAGTCATGGGAAAGATTTAAAGATGTTCTTTTGGATTGCCCACATCATGGGATTCCAAAGATAGAGTTGTTGGAGATTTACTTCAAGGGATTGGATGGAGCTACCCAATTTAACCTTCAACTACTATCCGCTGGCACATTCATGGACATGCCAATTGATGAAGCTTGGGAGTTCATTGAGAAACAAGCTTTGCACATGGAGAAGTACTCCCACCAAGGAGCTGAAAATTGAGTTAAGAGAGTTAATTTCCAAGAAGCTCCATCAAATGATAATCAACTCACCTCCCCCAAGAATGATATGAAGCAATTGAAGGATCTTTTGGTTGCTCACACCAAGAAGGAAGAGGAAGGATATCAAGGCTCAAGGAACAATAATGGGTACCGGAACAACAACAACAAAAATGGTTCCCGGAACAACAACTACAACAACAATAGAGGGTCCAACAACAACAATTGGAGGCCCAACAATCAAAATCAAAATTCGGGTAACCCTTACTCTATCTCAAATTCAAATAATTCTTCTAATCCCTTCCTCTCTTCTTCTTCTTCTTCTTCTTCTTCTTCTTCTTCTTCTTCTTCTTCTTTTACTCCATTGAAGAGCCAAGAGCCTGGATCAAGTTCGTCCCAGCCAGAGAAGAAAGATGCAGTGCTGGAGGCTATCTTGATCAAGCTCAATGCTATGGAGACGTCCATGACTTCATTTTCGAAGGCACAAAAAGCCTTAGAACAACAATTCCTTAATAAGGCGAATGAAGCGCCAAGACACCCAGGGAAGCGCCCAGCAAGGACAGAGAGCAACCCCAAGGGATAGATCATGGCAACAACGACGAGAAGTGGACTTAAAACTGCAAATCCAGTGCCTCGGTCGATGCCAGTGAAGAACACCTCGGTCCAGGTACAGACGAAGAACACTTCGGCCGAGTACCAACCGAGGTGGAGCCTCAGAAAGCGGAGGAGAAAACTGAAGTTTATGTCCCACCTCCTGCATATAAACCACCACTTCCATTCCCCCAGTCAAGAGATAGAGCACATCTAGACAAGCACTTTGGTAAGTTCCTTGACTTGATGAATAAACTACATATTAACATCCCTTTCCTTGATGCTATTCTAGGGATGCCCGTATATGGGAAGTTCTTAAAAGAGATTCTATCAAGGAAGAGGAAGCTGGAAGATATTGGTGAAATAAGGATGACATCTAAATCCTCGGAGCTCATTCAAATCATGAAGGAAAAGATGCCACCCAAGTTAAGAGATCCCGGCTCATTTTGCATTCCCATTCAAGTTGGGAATGTCACTTGTGAGGCATTGTTTGACCTGGGAGGCAGCGTGAGCATCATCCCGCTGGATCTATGTGTGAAGATCGGATTTGGAGAGCCCAAGCCGGTGAAGATAAGATTATAGATGGAGGACCGCTCCATTACCCATCCCGTGGGCATTTTGGAAGACGTCCCGATTAAGTTAGGTAACTTCTATTTACCTATAGACTTTGTTGTTCTTAATATTCCCGCAGATTATCCCGTTCCTATCATTCTCGAGAGACCATTTATAGCAACTTCGGGTTGCAATGTGGATTGTAAGAACGCCAAGTTGCAATTCAACATTGGCGGTGATCAAGTAGAGTTTGCATTGCTTGCTACAATGAAAGGAGAGCCACTAGAGGATCTTATCTCCAACATCTATGATGAAGAAGAATCAAGAGAATTGGTGAGCTCTATCCTTATTAATGATCCACTTGAGAGAGTTATTAGTTTAAGCTTAATGGAGGAAGGTATAGATGCTTCTTGTGATGCAGATATACGGAGCTTAAAGGCACTAGAAGAAGATCTAGGAGCTAAGATTGAAAAACTAATCCAGGAGAAGAAGATCTCTAGTCTCGGTCCCAGTTGCAGTACCTCAACCGAGGAACTTTCTAGACCAAGCGAGGTGTTCTTGACTGAAGAACATCTCGGTCACCCTCTTTGGACCTCGACCGAGGTCGAAAGCGAGATACCGTCAACTGAGAATAACAAACTTCTTACTCCCTTTTCTGAAACTCATCCACAGTTGGTGGAACACTTTCTCCACCAAACATCTAATAATAAAGAACCTTGGTATGCTGACATTGTTAATTATCTTATTTGCCAAGAAATACCACCCGAGTTGACGTACGCTCAAAGGAAGAAATTCTTTAAAGATGTACGCCACTACTATTGGGATGAACCTCTATTGTTTAAGAGAGGTCCAGACGGGATACTTCGGAGATGCATTCCGAAAGATGAAGTTGCTAGTGTTATACGGCATTGCCACTCGCTTCCTTGTGGAGGACATGCTAGTGCTCACAAAACATGCGCTAAGGTATCGCGTTCCGGTTTCTTTTGGCCTACATTATTTAAGGATGTGCAAACGTTTGTTGTTTCTTGTGATGCATGCCAAAGAACAGGGAACTTATCTAGGAGGAACGAGATGCCACTCAATAACATCCAAGAGGTCGAGATTTTTGATGTATGGGGGGTTGATTTCATGGGACCTTTCCCATCATCCGGAGGAAACCTCTACATTCTCCTAGCAGTCGACTACGTCTCTAGATGGGTGGAAGCCATTGCCTCTCCCACTAATGACGCCATGGTTGTTGTGAAGTTCTTTAATAGGACTATCTTTCCACGTTTTGGTACTCCACGCATCATCATCAGCTTTGTCCGCTTATCTTGAGATCTTGAGTTGGAACCACAACTGGATGCTTTAATCCCTAGAATTTGCATATTCCCCTTAATTGGCCTTATTATCATCTCTTTGATTACTTTAATTGCTTTTGTGGTTATTAGCTGCATAGACTACCTCTTCTTGCTTAGTTTTACCTAAGTCTCCGAGATCGACACCCCGGAATTCTTGCTTTTACTATAATTGACCCGTACACTGCGGGTTCGCATCCTTGTTTAAGCATATTTCCTCGGTTATAAATTTAAAGCTTGCACACACCGTTTGGAGCGAACAAGTTTTTGGCGCCGTTGCCGGGGACTTGGTCTAGACCGAGCCGGTTACGGTTGTCTTTTGGGGCTATTGCCCCTGTTACTACTAACCACTCTACTTGAGTGACTTTCGCAGGTTCTTCTTTTTAGGTTTATGCGAAGAACCCGTGTTGGGAAGGAAATCGTTCCTTACGATCCCGAACCGGAAAAGACATATAAGAGACGCTTGAGAGAAGCGAAAATGGCCAATCGAGATGACCGCGATCTTGAGGCCGAATTGAATGAGGCAATGGGCTGCGCCTCAATAGGGAGGAATTGCAGCGTGAAAGGGAGGAAAATTGCACCAAGGCTGCAGAGATTGTAGCAGATATGGCCGAGTTACGAGCTTAGATTTTGCCTCGACCAGACCCTCGACCGAGGCAGGACCCCGCTCCAGCTGCCCCGGCTGAGATACTTCCACCTCGGATGCCAGTCCGAGATGTTCTTTTTGCAGGTATTCCACAAACCCTAGGGCAGAGGATGAACCCAAACCAGCAAGTGAGGCGTCCAGGAGTCAACCTAGGTGATCCAGCGGAGCATGATTATGAACTTCGACCGCAAGTTCTTTCCATGATCCGCCAATGCCAGTTTGGAGGTTTAGAAAGGGAGTCTCCGCATCAACATTTACAAAACTATGAGATTTTGATGGAGACCTTGAAGCCTTCAAGGGTGGAAAATAATAATTACAAGTTAAGGCCTTTTTACTTTTCTTTGAAAGACAAGACGCTTACTTGGTACTGTTCGCTCCAAACGGTGTGTGCAAGCTTTAAATTTATAACCCTAGATGTAAGCTTAAAACAAGGATGCGAACCCGCAGTGTACGGGTCAATCGTAGTAAAAAGCAAGAAATTCCAAGGGTCGATCACAGGGACTTAGTGAAACAAAGTCGGAATAGGTAAGCTTTAGCAATTACTAACCACGAAGCAATTAAAACAATCAAAGATGATAAAACTCAATAAAGGAAATATGCAATTCTAGGGATTAAAGCACCTAGTTGTGGTTCCAACTCAAGATCTAAAGATAAGCGGACAAAGCTGAGATTTTTGCATAGGGAAGGTGTTACTAAAGTAGAATAGATCACCGGGTAAGTCTCACTACTCACTAATTCCAAACCATAACTCCTATTACCGGGTAAGTCTCAAGGAATTAAGATAAAGAACTATAACCTCAAACAAACACACCACCTAAGGGAATAGAATCAACCTTTACCGGGCAAGTCTCAGGCTAACTCACAAAGATGGAATGAAAGCACACTCAAACCCCAATAAAGGATAAACCTTTATTACCTACACTTATGATCTTAGGTAAACAAATAAAGGAATTACTGGGTAAGTCTCATCCTAAGCTTGCATTGAACCAAGAAAGGTATAATAAGAATAGGATTTGGCAAACTCTAACACTTAACTCTCAGTTTTGGATAAGATAAGTCACCTTGGTCAGACGAATTCCACCCCGGCCGAGATGTTCATCGACTGAGCGAGATGCTTTAGGGTTAAGGTAAAGACTCGAACTTTCAGGGTCCTACTGTGATTAAGATTATTCTATCATTGTTTTTCCCACAACCTTCAGCCAATCACCCTAGAATCACACAAAGAGATTAGCCACTCATCATCATGAAAGTATTAATCAAATATATGGGAAGAAAGAGAATAATTGAACAAAAAAACCTTAAGAGAAAGGCTTCAATAACTGAATCAATTATAAAACCAACAAGCGTTCCTTGGATAGAAATCCAACAAGACAATGACAAAGAAGGGAATCCAAGATGATCTTACAAAAACCCTTCAAAAAGCTATAAAAGATATAGACTTTCTTCCTTCAACCTTCAAAAAGGTTCTTCAAATCTCCCAACTTGAGTATGGCTGCAGCGGATCTTCGATGTATGCAGCGTGTATAGCGTGATAATGGATGTATGCGGGATGTCGGAATTGTGGGAAATCCGACCCTTTTTATAGGAAAATTACCTTCCAAAGATAAGATATCTTAGAAAGATCTCTTCCCATAAAAATAGGTAAAATCTATGATCTATCATATCTTCTTCCTTCTAGGAACCAAGCCCAAAAATATAAGATCCTCTTTCCAAAGATAAAAGATCTCAGCCAAGAATAAAATATTCTCGCCGCGTCCCCGGTGTTCGCCTCGGTCGAGTCGACTTCTCTGGATCACCTCGGTCGAGGTGACTCTGTAGTCAACCGAGGTGAGTCACAACTGAATGTAAAATCCCTCAAATCTGGTCCAAAGTGAATCTCTAATCCATGGCTATGCTTCCTGGATGTTTCCTTATGTTCCTGAATGTAGCTCCAATGACTCCATAGCTCCTTTTGCTCCTTTTTGATGCAAAACATGCCCTTTTACCTACGATTACAACAAAACTAGGTGTAGACCTCGATTCCCGCAAAGGTAGATGAAACGGTAATATAATCACATAATATACATACTAACATGCAGATTATTGAAGATAAACATCTAAACAAACCCCAAAATATAGACAATAATTCATGCTATCAAAATACCCCATACTTAGCCCTTGCTTGTCCCCAAGCAAGTTCCGCATAAAAAAGGCAAGATAGAATGGATTATAAGTCATAAAGATCAATGAAAAAGTCCTTCAAAAACATTTTTTGGTGTGCTACAATTATAGATCGCTCTAAGAGAATATTTCATGGAATATAAAATCAAAATATGATCAAAACATTTTATAAATATAAGAAAGTTGTTCATCTTTGCATAAAATCGAAGAATGCATAATAAATCGTAATCATCGAAATTAATCATGTATAATCCAGTTTAAACCACTAAGTCAATCAACAAGCTCGAGGTCTCAAGGGCTTCCCAAAAGAAAGGTCAAGAAACATGTAGGGTAGGGATGTATGTAAGGTAATGTGGTGCTAGAATCCGGGAAAAAGATAACTTCGCTTTCACTTTGACTTTCAACATCTTCCACCAATAAGCTTTGCTTATTTCACACTTTTTCTTTTTTTTTACTTTACTTTTTGGGATGCATGGACAGAGGTGCACAATAACCGACGCCTAGGAAATCAACAATCATCAATTTCTAGAGATGCATCAAACCCTTGATGCACACACTATGACCCGTTAGGAATATCGCTCAATCCGACTTTGGCAAGACACAAACACCCGGCTATGTGAATGGTTCCGAGTTACTCATCATCATGATTGACTTCCCCAAACCTATTTATTGCTTTCTAACACTTTCACTTCCAGCCAACTTCTCAACTTTTACTTCACTTGCTTTCACCACTTTGCTTGCTTCCAAATTCCCGGATAGGTAAAGGGAGGTAAAAATGTATATGAGGGGCTAAGCATGATCAAGAAGAAGAAGAGAGAAGAATGAATTGCCTTGGTCTTTCCAGAAAGAAAGTGAGAGAACTCATAATGCGGTGTCAACCTTCAAATTCAACATAATTTGGATAAAAACAAAGTATTAAACATGCCAAAAATTTCAAACAAAGCATTTAGCAACTTAAACATATCATAAAACCTTTCAAACACATAAAGATTTCAAAACCAGTTAGTAAACAAGATCTTCACTGAGATCATATCCAGATAAGAAGCACAAAACGTTTCGAAAACTCTCAGTTAAACCACCTCGGTCGAGGTGTTCTTAGGTCAACCGAGGTGAAGTACCTCGTTCGGCCAGAACTGCCCCGGTCGAGGTCAAAATTTTTTTTTCTAAACCAGTTTTTGACGTTTTCTCAATCAAATAACCTGTATGCATGCATGTAATCTTAGATAAAACCATAGAAGCAAAGTAAGCATAAATATCCGATAATGTAGAGTCATACATCACATAAGTCATAAAATACATAAACACCCCATACTTGGAACACACTGTCCTAGTGGGTCAAAATAAGTCTAAAGAAATAAAGTACTCACCGGACATAAAGCTGAGCTGCATAATAAATAAGAAAGAAAAATCCTGCTTGCTCTCAGTAATCCTGATCCGGTGGTGGTGGTGGTGGCATGTACGGATACTGGGATGGGTCAAACGGATAACCCATAGTCTGCTGAAACTGGATCTCCATCATCCGGCGCTGATAGTGCTGGCTCTCTAGCATCTGATGAGTCCAGCTATCGATCTGTCGGTGCTGGGCGGAAAATCTATCATCGATGCCCACAGTAAGGGCAGCGTAAGAGTCTATCATCTGATCTGTCAGATCATCGATCCGACGGTGAGCCTCTAGATCTCTCTGTCGGCGTACCATACGCCTAGCAGGTTGGACTGGTGATGCAGCCGGCGCGGTCTCAGTATCGTCATCATCTAAATCAATGACCGGCGCACTCGTCCCAGCAGTATCAGTCCCTGTATCCATAGGAACTCCACCATCCCTATCATCATCAGCAGTCTCCTCCTCTACCTCATCCTCCTCCACTGGTGCAGCTGCTGCCTCTCTAGCATCCTCCATCAATGGGATCCAAGCAGTCTGCCAGTAGTGAGGATCATAAACTGAGAACTGGGGTGACCATCTGATCCCCTGTGGTGTAGTCGGCTCCCATGGCATGGCTACATACGGTGTAGTGAGTCCTCGGGGAACCAGAATCCGCCGAGTGATCATCTCCTGAAGTCCTAGCGGCTTCGCAACCGCCACCATGGTACATGCGCTGAGATCCATATCTTGATAGTTCGCAATGTGGGTCACGATGCCCCCGCAACTGATATCGCCCTTCGCCTTGATCCTGTGCAGATTCTTTGCCAGCATCAAGCCAAAGTCTGGGATCCCTCCAGTCACCATGTAGTAAAGGCTGAAAAGCTCCCCCTGTCGGACCTTCTGGGGCGTCTCAATACGCGCAAGAAGCGTCTCACTGAAAATACGGTGAGCTAACCTAAAGGCTAGGTGAAAAATAATGCGCTCCCTGGAGTCTCCAGGGCGCCATCTATCTGCGTGCTCAACAACATGAGCAATCTGACCCCAGAACTCCCGAGCTACAACTCGGGAGGGAAAATCTACAGCAGTCGGAGCCGGGAAACCAAAAATGTCCCGCCAGTACTCTAAAGGAACTAAGAAGTTCCGGTTCATCAACCGGTACTTCACAGAACGCTCTATGCGAAGGTAGGTGAAGGAGCTAATGAACTCCAAAGTAGGCTCTAAATAGGCAGGTGCACGGATCTCAGTAAACTGATCTAGCCCTACCATCGAAATCATCCGCCTCAAATCTCCATGAAAGCTGAAATGTCCAGGAAGCGCGGTGCAATCACTGGACGGGCGGCAATACGGTCATAATCGACTTGGTGTCTCTCGTGGATCACCGGTCTATAAGGTCTAGAGGAAGAAGAAGAAGGGGAAGGGGGGATCTGTCCCTCAAGACAAGCTGTCTATCTGAACTCATCTCTCAACAAACTCTCTCAGATCACCTTGGTCGGCCTGACACAACTCAAGAACACCTCGGCCGAGGCACAGAACGACTGGACCGAGGCTAATAACTGCGCGACGAATTTCTTCAAAAATCCAGTTCTTTTCCCCCCAAAATCACTACAACTGGTTCCTATGGGGTACTTAATCTGTTTCTCAACAAATGCAAGGGCAACCAAAGCCCAATTCGAAGCGAAACAGTGAAGAGAACGAGATTAGGGTTTTTTTTTTCTTTTTTTCTTTTTTTTTTTTTTCTAATTTTACCTCCAATCGGTCGATTCGGTTCGTTTTTTCTTGCAGATTGACGCTTGCACTGGGATCATCTATCCTTTCTTTGCAATTTGGAAGCAAGAATCGTCGAAAACGGGCGAAGAACGGCGAAACAAGGCGAGGAAGCTACCGCGGTCGAGGAGAAGGTAAAGGAGGAGAGAGAATTTCAGCCCCCCTTTTATAACCTTTTCTGGAACTGCTGTCACCTCGGTCGAGGTGGTCTCGACTGGACCGAGGTGGATCTTCAGAAACCCTAGTCGCCTCGGTTACTAAAGAATCATATCCGTCGAGGTGCTTTGACAGCAACCGAGATGTGCCTCAGTCAAACTCCGTCTTCTCCAATTCTCGAACTTCTGTCCTTCCAGTTATGCTCCTGGTTTGTACTCCTTCCTTAGATGTCACCTGTTGTCTGTCTAGGACGCCAAAAACAAAACAAAGCAAAAGCAACACTATCTAAGCTAGACTAGAAAAAGGGAAAAGAAAGCAATACCTTGGGTTGCCTCCCAAGAAGCGCTTGGTTTAAGGTCACTAGTTGGACCGTAGTGCGTCTCTCAAACGTGATGGGAGGTGCCCTCACCCCATACTTCACCTCCATCGTGGGGTGAAGTAAGTAAGTCTATCAAACGCTCCAACAAGTGTAAGTGCTCATCGGGGAATGAATCGTCTATGGACGGGTCGTCTTTCTCGCGTGAAGATGCAGGTAGCCGGCTGAGGTGATCCGCAACAGAATTTTCGGATCCCTTCTTATCGCGGATCTCTAAGTCAAACTCTTGAAGCAAGAGAATCCATCGAATAAGGCGTGGCTTGGCATCTTTCTTAGCAAGCAAGTATCGGATGGCTGCATGGTCGGTGTAGACAATGACTTTCGCTCCTACTAAGTAAGAACGAAACTTCTCGAAAGCATATACAACCGCCAATAACTCCTTCTCAGTGGTAGCATAGTTGCGCTGGGATACATCTAGCGTTTTGCTAGCATAGTAAATGGCGGTGGTCCGGCCATCCTTCTTCTGTCCAAGCACCGCTCCTACGGCTACATCACTAGCATCACACATGATCTCGAAGGGCAAGGTCCAATCCGGAGGTTGGATAATGGGAGCGGAGATCAACGCTTCCTTAATCCTGTAAATGCATCAAGACACTCCTGCGAAAACTCAAAAATAACATCTTTATTCAAGAGGTTAGTTAGAGGTTTAGAAATCTTAGAGAAGTCCTTGATGAATCTCTTGTAGAAACCTGCATGCCCGAGAAAACTCCTCACACCTTTAACAGAACAAGGGGGAGGGAGTTTCTCAATAGTCTCAATCTTAGCGCGATCGACCTCAATACCTCGATTAGAATCGAGGTGTCCTAGCACAATGCCTTCATTAACCATAAAATGACACTTCTCCCAATTCAAAACAAGATTAGTGTCCTCACATCTTTGTAGTACTAGAGAAAGGTTAGATAGGCATTCATCAAAAGAGGAACCATATACTGAAAAGTCATCCATAAATACCTCCATGATCTCCTCTATATACTCAGAAAAGATAGCCATCATGCATCGCTGGAAGGTAGCGGGTGCATTGCACAATCCAAATGGCATCCTCCTATAAGCAAATGTCCCCATGGACAAGTGAAAGTGGTCTTCTCCTGATCATCCGGATGGATAGGAATCTGGAAGAATCCACTATAGCCGTCTAAGTAGCAAAAGTGTGAATGCTGGGCCAACCGTTCGAGCATTTGATCAATGAAGGGAAGTGGAAAATGGTCCTTCCGAGTGGCCGTGTTCAGCTTCCTGTAATCAATGCAAACCCTCCAGCCCGTGACGGTCCTGGTTGGGATCAACTCGTTGTTCTTATTCGTCACAACGGTCATCCCTCCTTTCTTCGGAACTACATGCACCGGGCTAACCCATTTGCTGTCCGAGATAGGATATATGATACCTGCATCCAACAACTTAAGAATTTCCTTCTTCACAACCTCTTTCATGATCAGATTTAACCGTCTTTGAGGTTCCCGTGAAGTCTTATGATCGTCCTCCATTAGAATTCTATGCATGCAGAAAGAAGGCTTAATGCCAATAAGATCATCTATAGTGTAACCCAAAGCCTTTTGATGCTTTCTCAAGACATGCATTAGTTTAGACAATTCAGATTCGGAGAGGGAAGCACTAAAACAATAACGGGATAAGTGGAATCCAGTCCAAGAAAGACATACCTCAAGTGATTTAGGAGTTGTTTAAGCTCCACAACTGGGGGTGCTTTCTGAGGGGAATCCTGGCTTCCTCCTTCCAGTGGAGTAGATCCGGAAACTGGACTTCCGGAAGTCTCAGTTGAAATCGTCTCACCTTCGACCTCGGTCGAGGCGCAGAGGCGTTGACCGAGATGTTCTTTAGTCGCCTCGCTCAGTCCAGAAAGTGCCTCGGTCGAGGTACTGCAACTGGAACCGAAACTGGAGATCCTCGTCTCCTGGATTAGTTTCTCAGTTTTAGCCCCTAGATCTTCTTCCAGTGCCTTTAAGCTCCATATATCTGCATCACAAGAGGCATCTATACCTTCCTCCATTAAACTGAAACTAATAACTCTTTCAAGTGGATCGTTAGTAAGGATAGAGCTCACCAATTCTCTTGATTCTTCTTCATCATAGATGTTGAAGATATCATCTCCTAGCTGCTCTCCTTTCATGGCCGCAAGTAATGCGAACTCCACTTCATCTCCACCAATGTTGAATTTCAACTTGGCGTTCTTACAATCCACGTTGCAACCCGAAGTTGCTAGAAATGGCCTCCCGAGAATAATAGGAACAGGATAATCATGTCAAGTACGACAAAGTCTATAGGTAAATAGAAGTTACCTAACTTGACCGGAACATCGTCCAAAATTCCCACGGGATGGGTAATGGAGCGGTCCGCCATGTATAATCGAATCTTGACCGGCTTGGGCTCTCCAAGTCCGATCTTCACACATAGCTCCAGCGGAATGATGCTCACGCTGGCTCCTAGATCACATAAGGCTTCACAAGTGACATCCCCAACTTGAATGGGAATGCAAAATGAGCCGGGATCTCTCAACTTAGGTGGCATCTTCTCCTTCATGATTTGAATAAGCTCCGAGGATTTAGATGTCATCCTTACTTCACCAAAGTCTTCCAGTTTCCTCTTCCTTGATAGGATCTCCTTCAAGAACTTCCCATAGGCAGGCATCCCTAGAATAACATCAAGGAAAGGAATGTTAATGTGCAGTTTATTCATCAAGTCAAGTAACTTACCAAAGTGCTTGTCTAGATGTGCTCTGGCCCTTGACTGGGGGAATGGAAGTGGTGGTTTATATGCAGGAGGTGGAACATAAACTTCAGTTTTCCCCTCCGCTTTCTGTGGCTCCACCTCGGTTGGTATCTCAGCCGAAGTGTTCTTCGACTGCACCTGGACCGAGGTGGTCTTCGTCGGTACTAGCACCGACCGAGGCACTGGATCTGCAGTTTTCAGTCCACTCCTCGTAGTTATGGCCATAATCTGGCCCTTAGGGTTGCTTTCCGTCCTTGGTGGAAGCTTCCCTGGATCTCTTGGCGCTTCATTCGCCCTACTAGCAAGTTGTTGTTCAAAGGCCTTTTGGGCCTTCGAAAATGAAGTCATAGAAGTCTCCATAGCACTAAGCTTGATTAAGATAGCCTCCAGCACCGCATCCTTCTTTTCCGGCTGGGACGAACTTGATCCTTGCCCCTGGCTCTTTAATGGAGTAGAAGAAGAAGAAGAAGGGGAAGAAAGGAAAGAATTAGAGGAATCGTTAGAATTGGAGTTAGAATGATTGTTACCAGAATTTTGGTTGTTCGCCCTCTAATTATTGCTGTTGGATCCTCTATTGTTGTTGTTGTAATTGTTGTTCCTGGAACCGTTGTTGTTGTTACGGTATCCATTGTTGTTATTCCTTGGTCCTTGATCTTCCTTCTTGGTTTGAGCAACCAAGAGTTCCTTCAATTGCTTCACGTCATTTTTCAAAGACGTGAGTTGATTGTTGTTAGGTGGAGCATCTTGGAAGTTAACTCTTTTAACTCCGCCTTCACCTCTTTGGTGGGTGTGTTTATCCATATGCAAAGCTTGCTTCTCAATAAAGTCCCAAGCTTCGTCAATCGCCATGTCCATAAATGTACCGGCGGAGAGTAGTTGGAGGTTGAACTGGGTGCTTCCGTCCAGTCCCTTGAAGTATATCTCCAACAACTCTATCTTTGGAATCCCATGATGTGGGCAATCCAAAAGAATGTCTTTAAACCTCTCCCATGACTTGGACAAGCTCTCCTTGTCCTTCATAATGAATGCATTAATCTTCCCTCTCATTTCAGCGGTCTTAGAGGGGGGAAAGAATTTAGTCAAGAATTCTGTAGTCATCTCCTCCCAAGTGCTAATTTTTCCTAGAGGAAGAGATTGATACCAAGTAAGAGCTCTATCTTTTAAAGAAAAGTAAAAAGGTCTTAGCTTGTAGTTGTTGTTTTCTATTCTTGAGGGTTTCAAGGTCTCCATCAAGATCTCATAGTTTTGAAGATGTTGATGCGGAGATTCCTTCTCTAGCCCTCCGAACTGGCATTGGCGAATCATGGAAAGAACTTGCGGTCGAAGTTCGTAGTCATCGTCCGCTGGATCTCCTAGGTTAAATCTTGGACACCTCAGTTGTTGATTGGGGTCCATCCTTTGACCTAGGGTTTGCGGGATTCCTGCAAAAAGAGCGCCTCGGACTGGCATCCGAGGTGGAAGTACCTCGGCCGTGGCGTCAGGTACTGGGACCTGCCTCGGTCGAGGGTCTGCGACTGGGACCTACATCGGTCCAGCATCGGGAACTGGGTCTTCCCTCGGTCGAAGTAGATATTGGTCTCGTAAGGCTGCCATATCTGCTTCGATCGCTTCAGTCCTGGTGCGAGTTTCTTCTTTCTCTTGCCTCAGTTCTTCCCTGCTGAGGCGTAGTTGTTCTAACACCTCCTTCAATTCGGCCTCAAGATCGCCATTGTCTTGGTTGGCCATCTTCGCTTCTCTTAAGCGTCGTTTGTATGTCTTTTCTGGTTCGGGATCGTAAGGAACGATTTCCTTCCCAGTGCGGGTTCTTCGTATAAACCTAAGAAAGAACCTGCAAAAGTCACTCAAGTAGAGTGGTTAGTAGACACGGGGGCAAGTGCCCCAAAAGCAAACCGTAACCGGCTCGGTCTAGACCAAGTCCCCGACAACGGCGCCAAAAACTTGTTCGCTCCAAACGGTGTGTGCAAGCTTTAAATTTATAACCCTAGATGTAAGCTTAAAACAAGGATGCGAACCCGCAGTGTACGGGTCAATCGTAGTAAAAAGCAAGAAATTCCAGGGGTCGATCACAGGGACTTAGTAAAACAAAGTCGGAATAGGTAAGCTTTAGCAATTACTAACCACGAAGCAATTAAAACAATCAAAGATGATAAAAGTCAATAAAGGAAATATGCAATTCTAGGGATTAAAAAATCTAGTTGTGGTTCCAACTCAAGATCTAAAGATAAGCGGACAAAGCTGAGATTTTTGCATAGGGAAGGTGTTACTAAAGTAGAATAGATCACCGGGTAAGTCTCACTACTCACTAATTCCAAACCATAACTCCTATTACCGGGTAAGTCTCAAGGAATTAAGATAAAGAACTATAACCTCAAACAAACACACCACCTAAGGGAATAGAATCAACCTTTACCGGGCAAGTCTCAGGCTAACTCACAAAGATGGAATGAAAGCACACTCAAACCCCAATAAAGGATAAACCTTTATTACCTACACTTATG
This sequence comes from Fagopyrum homotropicum, assembly GCA_033239125.1. Taxonomy (NCBI): domain Eukaryota; kingdom Viridiplantae; phylum Streptophyta; class Magnoliopsida; order Caryophyllales; family Polygonaceae; genus Fagopyrum; species Fagopyrum homotropicum. The sequence goes on from BSWB01000006.1 coordinate 90,100,311, forward strand.
ATCTTAGGTAAACAAACAAAGGAATTACCGGGTAAGTCTCATCCTAAGCTTGCATTGAACCAGAAAGGTATAATAAGAATAGGATTTGGCAAACTCTAACACGTAACTCTCAGTTTCGGATCAGATAAGTCACCTCGGTCAGACAAATTCCACCCCGGCCGAGATGTTCATCGACTGAGCGAGATGCTTTAGGGTTAAGGTAAAGACTCAAACTTTCAAGGTCCTACTGTGATTAAGATTATTCTATCATTATTTTCCCCACAACCTTCAGCCAATCACCCTAGAATCACACAAAGAGATTAGCCACTCATCATCATGAAAGTATTAATCAAATATATGGGAAGAAAGAGAATAATTGAATAAGAAAACCTTAAGAGAAAGACTTCAATAACTGAATCAATTATCAAACCAACAAGCGTTCCTTGGATAGAAATCCAACAAGACAATGACAAAGAAGGGAATCTAAGATGATCTTACAAAAACCCTTCAAAAAGCTATAGAAGCTATAGACTTTCTTCCTTCAACCTTCAAAAAGGTTCTTCAAATCTCCCAACTGGAGTATGGCTGCAGCGGATCTTCGATGTATGCAGCGTGTATAGCGTGATAATGGATGTATGCGGGATGTCGGAATTGTGGGAAATCCGACCCTTTTTATAGGAAAATTACCCTCCAAAGATAAGATATCTTAGAAAGATCTCTTCCCATAAAAATAGGTAAAATCTATGATCTATCATATCTTCTTCCTTCCAGGAACCAAGCCCAAAAATATAAGATCCTCTTTCCAAAGATAAAATATCTCAGCCACAAATAAAATATTCTCGCCGCGTCCCAGGTGTTCGCCTCGGTCGAGTCGACTTCTTTGGATCACCTCGGTCGAGGTGACTCTGTAGTCAACCGAGGTGAGTCACAACTGAATGTAAAATCCCTCAAATCTGGTCCAAAGTGAATCTCTAATCCATGGCTATGCTTCCTGGATGTTTCCTTATGTTCCTGAATGTAGCTTCAATGACTCCATAACTCCTTTTGCTCCTTTTTGATGCAAAACATGCCCTTTTACCTACGATTACAACAAAACTAGGTGTAGACCTCAATTCCCGCAAAGGTAGATGAAACGGTAATGTAATCACATAATATACATACTAACATGCAGATTATTGAAGATAAAAAGTCTAAACAAACCCCAAAATATAGACAATAATTCATGCTATCAGGTACCAGTCTCTTCCTCCCGGAAAGATCAACACTTGGGAGGAGATGACGACGGAGTTCTTGACAAAATTCTTTCCTCCCTCCAAAACTGCTGAAATGAGAGGGAAGATTAATGCATTCATCATGAAGGACAAGGAGAGTTTGTCCAAGTCATGGGAAAGATTTAAAGATGTTCTTTTGGATTGCCCACATCATGGGATTCCAAAGATAGAGTTGTTGGAGATTTACTTCAAGGGATTGGATGGAGCTACCCAATTTAACCTTCAACTACTATCCGCTAGCACATTCATGGACATGCCAATTGATGAAGCTTGGGAGTTCATTGAGAAACAAGCTTTGCACATGGAGAAGTACTCCCACCAAGGAGCTGAAAATTGAGTTAAGAGAGTTAATTTCCAAGAAGCTCCATCAAATGATAATCAACTCACCTCCCCCAAGAATGATATGAAGCAATTGAAGGATCTTTTGGTTGCTCACACCAAGAAGAAAGAGGAAGGATATCAAGGCTCAAGGAATAATAATGGGTACCGGAACAACAACAACGACAATGGTTCCCGGAACAACAACTACAACAACAATAGAGGGTCCAACAACAACAATTGGAGGCCCAACAATCAAAATCAAAATTCGGGTAACCCTTACTCTATCTCCAATTCAAATAATTCTTCTAATCCCTTCCTCTCTTCTTCTTCTTCTTCTTCTTCTTTTACTCCATTGAAGAGCCAAGAGCCTGGATCAAGTTCGTCCCAGCCAGAGAAGAAAGATGCAGTGCTGGAGGCTATCTTGATCAAGCTCAATGCTATGGAGACGTCCATGACTTCATTTTCGAAGGCACAAAAAGCCTTAGAACAACAATTCCTTAATAAGGCGAATGAAGGGCCAAGACACCCAGGGAAGCGCCCAGCAAGGACAGAGAGCAACCCCAAGGGACAGATCATGGCAATAACGACGAGAAGTGGACTTAAAACTGCAAATCCAGTGCCTCGGTCGATGCCAGTGAAGAACACCTCGGTCCAGGTACAGACGAAGAACACTTCGGCCGAGTACCAACCGAGGTGGAGCCTCAGAAAGCGGAGGAGAAAACTGAAGTTTATGTCCCACCTCCTGCATATAAACCACCACTTCCATTCCCCCAGTCAAGAGATAGAGCACATCTAGACAAGCACTTTGGTAAGTTCCTTGACTTGATGAATAAACTACATATTAACATCCCTTTCCTTGATGCTATTCTAGGGATGCCCGTATATGGGAAGTTCTTAAAAGAGATTCTATCAAGGAAGAGGAAGCTGGAAGATATTGGTGAAATAAGGATGACATCTAAATCCTCGGAGCTCATTCAAATCATGAAGGAAAAGATGCCACCCAAGTTAAGAGATCCCGGCTCATTTTGCATTCCCATTCAAGTTGGGAATGTCACTTGTGAGGCATTGTGTGACCTGGGAGGCAGCGTGAGCATCATCCCGCTGGATCTATGTGTGAAGATCGGACTTGGAGAGCCCAAGCCGGTGAAGATAAGATTATAGATGGAGGACCGCTCCATTACCCATCCCGTGGGCATTTTGGAAGACGTCCCGATTAAGTTAGGTAACTTCTATTTACCTATATACTTTGTTGTTCTTAATATTCCCGCAGATTATCCCGTTCCTATCATTTTCGAGAGACCATTTATAGCAACTTCGGGTTGCAATGTGGATTGTAAGAACGCCAAGTTGCAATTCAACATTGGCGGTGATGAAGTAGAGTTTGCATTGCTTGCTGCAATGAAAGGAGAGCCACTAGAGGATCTTATCTCCAACATCTATGATGAAGAAGAATCAAGAGAATTGGTGAGCTCTATCCTTATTAATGATCCACTTGAGAGAGTTATTAGTTTAAGCTTAATGGAGGAAGGTATAGATGCTTCTTGTGATGCAGATATACGGAGCTTAAAGGCACTAGAAGAAGATCTAGGAGCTAAGATTGAAAAACTAATCCAGGAGAAGAAGATCTCTAATCTCGGTCCCAGTTACAGTACCTCGACCGAGGCACTTTCTAGACCAAGCGAGGTGTTCTTGACTGAAGAACATCTCGGTCACCCTCTTTGGACCTCGACCGAGGTCGAAAGCGAGATACCGTCAACTGAGAATAACAAACTTCTTACTCCCTTTTTTGAAACTCATCCATAGTTGGTGGAACACTTTCTCCACCAAACATCTAATAATAAAGAACCTTGGTATGCTGACATTGTTAATTATCTTGTTTGCCAAGAAATACCACTCGAGTTGACGTACGCTCAAAGGAATAAATTCTTTAAAGATGTACGCCACTACTATTCGGATGAACCTCTATTGTTTAAGAGAGGTCTAGACGGGATACTTCGGAGATGCATTCCGGAAGATGAAGTTGCTAGTGTTATACGGCATTGCCACTCGCTTCCTTGTGGAGGACATGCTAGTGCTCACAAAACATGCGCTAAGGTATTGCGTTCCGGTTTCTTTTGGCCTAAATTATTTGAGGATGTGCAAACGTTTGTTGTTTCTTGTGATGCATGCCAAAGAACAGGGAACTTATCTAGGAGGAACGAGATGCGACTCAATAACATCCAAGAGGTCGAGATTTTTTATGTATGGGGGGTTGATTTCATGAGACCTTTCCCATCATCCGGAGGAAACCTCTACATTCTCCTAGCAGTCGACTACGTCTCTAGATGGGTGGAAGCCATTGCCTCTCCCACTAATGACGCCATGGTTGTTGTGAAGTTCTTTAATAGGACTATCTTTCCACGTTTTGGTACTCCACGCCTCATCATCAGCGATGGAGGGACACATTTCATCAACCGGAAGTTCAAAGCACTTCTATCGAAGTATGGGGTAACCCACAAGGTGGAAACCCCTTATCACCCTCAAACTAGTGGACAGGTCGAGATCTCGAATAGAGAAATCAAAGCAATATTAGAGAAGACCGTGTCTAGGACGAGGAAGGATTGGGCCATGAGGTTGGACGACGCTCTTTGGGCCTACATGACCGCATTCAAGACTCCCATTGGTACCACCCTTTATAATTTGGTATATGAGAAGTCTTGCCATTTGCCCGTTGAGCTAGAACACAAGGCGTATTGGGCAATCAAATGGTTGAATTTCGACATCAAAGAAACCGGTGAGAAACGGCTATTGGATATCAACGAGTTGGAGGAGTTGCGTTTAAACGCTTATGAGAATGCCAAGATCTACAAGGAAAGGACAAAGAAATGGCTTGACAATCATTCCTAAGGAGTTCAAAGAAGGAGATTTAGTTCTACTCTTCAACTCCCATCTTCGCCTCTTTCCAGGTAAGTTAAAATCTAGATGGATAGGACCTTATGTTGTGAAACATATTTTCCCTTATGGTGCAGTTGAGATTTGGGGAGAAACAAGTGGAAGCTTCAAGGTCAATGGGCATAGACTTAAGAAATACCAACCTGAAGTCCAGGTTGAAGAGATTTCACCACTATACCTTGTTTAGGGATACCGTACGGTCCAGCTAGTGACCTTAAACCAAGTGCTTCTTGGGAGGCAACCCAAGGTATTGCTTTCTTTTTCCCTTTTTCTACTCTAACTTTAGATAGTTTGCCTTTGCTTTGCTTTGCTTTGTTTTTGGCGTCCTAGATAGAAACAAGGTACTTTCTAAGGAAGGAATACAACCCAGGAGCAACACTGGAAGGACAGAAGTTCGAGAAATTGAGAAGACGAATTTTGACTGAGACACATCTCGGTTGCAGTCAAAGCACCTCGACCGAGATGATTCTTGAGCAACCGAGGCGACTAGGGCTGACAACAAAGAACCTCGCTCTAGACACCTCGGTCCAGTCGGGACCACCTCGACCGAGGTGACAACAGAATCGGCGAGGGGTATAAAAGGGGAACAGTTTTTCCTCTTTCCCTCCCATCTTCCCCCTCGACCGCGGTGCGCCCTAATCTCGTTTTCTTCGTTTCTCGACCGTTTTCGACGATTCTTGCTTCCATTCTGCAAGGAAAGGCTAGAGGAACAGTTTGAAAGCGAGAATCTACAACAAAAACGCCTCGAATCGACCGAATCCGGGGTAGACGTTTGAAAATCCTAACTTCTCTATTCTCATTGATTTCGGAATTTAGTGGCTTTGGATGCCATAGATTTTTGTTGGAAAAGGATTAAGTAACCCTTAGGAACAATCTGTAGTGAAATCGGGGGAAAAGAACTGAAATTCCGAGAGTTGGAATCGAACAGCTTCGTACTTCGGTCTAGTAGACTGCGCCTCGGCCGAGGTGATTCTTGAGATCTGACACGCAACCGAGGTGAACTGTCAGACAGAAAAGAGAAAATGAGTTCCAGGTCAAATCGCCAGATTGTCCTGAGAGATAGATCATCCCCTTCTTCTTCTTCCACCTGACCTTCCATACCGGTGATACAATAGCGTCACCAGGCTGATTACGACCACATCTATACGCGCCCTGTGATTGCGTCGCTGTTTTTAGACATTTCTGCTTTTGACTGTTTGGATGTTGTTGATGATTTGAGACGGATGGTCTCGATTGTTGGGTTGGAGTAGTTCATGGAGATCAGAGCTCCAGCCTACCTCGAGCCTACATTGGAGTTTGTGAGCTCTGTGACTCACCTGCCCGAGGAGAGGGCCATCAAGTACCGGTTGCTGAACCGGAATTACTTAGTACCGATGGATCAGTGGAGAGACATCTTCGGCTTCCCGACCCCCACAGTTTCCGATTTCCCTTCTTGAGCTGTAGCTCGACAGTTTTGGGGACAAATAGCTCATGTAGTTGAGCATGCTGGTAGGTGGAGACTTGGAGACTCCAGGGAGAGGATTATTTTCCACCTCGCTTTCAGACTCGCCCACCGTATATTCAGCGAGACACTTCTGGCACGTACTGAGACGCCCCAGAAGGTTAGACAGGGGGAGCTTTTGAGTTTATTTTGCATGGTGACTGGGGGTGTGCTTGATTTTGGTGCGATGCTAGCTGAGGATATGCACCGGATCAAGGCTAAGGCGAAAGGGGACATTTGTTGTGGCGGCTTATTGACTCACTTAGCTACTAAGATGGGGCTGGATTTGAGTGCATGTACACTAGTGGCGGCTGCCAAGCCGCTAGGGCTGCAGGAGATGATCACCATGAGGATTCTAGTTCCTCGTGGACTTATGACAGGTGATGGAATCACTATCATTTAGGGTAGTTTTTAGAGTCTTTTTATTGCATTAGTGTCGGTTTATGCTACTAACTCCTTGGTCTAGAAGAAGAAGATCAAAAAAAGTTAAGGAAGGAGTTATAAGCACTTAGGAGTAAAGATCGATCAAGAAGCAAAGTTTATGTTGCTCCACCGCCCCGCGGGCCCTTGCAGCCGCCCCAACGGGTGACACTTCCCACTGAAGCGCTCCCAACACCTTCACTAGCGCCGGCCAAGATGCAGGTCACCGCCCTTGCGCCACCCATCAGCGCCCCTGCGGTGACTTGCCCGGACAAGACGAAGGCCAGCTCCCCTGCGCCTCCCACTGCGCCCTGCCCGCGCCTCGCCTTGGGAGCTGGAAGGCAAAGAGTCTGTGTCACTGCCCCTGCGTTGGCCTTGAGGCGCCCCTGCGCCTTGACATCAGAAACGTCAGGAAGGCGAAAGGTCAGACATTGAAGTGCGTTAAAGATCTGCCCCAGCGGAGCTGCGTAGCCGCCCCAATGGTTATAAAGAAGATCAACCGATTCTGCCTAAACCGCCCCTGCGGGTCCTGAAGGCCGCCCCTGCGGTTTAATGCCAAAATCTTTACTCCGGCAGTTTATACCACCTTTATGACATTAAAGGTGGCTGTTTTAGGCCGGCTATTTACTCCTAATTAAGTGTCTTTTGTAGTATAAATTGTCCATGGTAGATTGCTAGAATGATCCATGCTTTTCCCCACAAAATCCATTTTTAGACTTGAGTTTTCCATTGTAATGAGTTGCTAACTCCCTTGCTACATTGGGTTGGTTTGAAGCTGCTTTGTTTCTTTGGTTGTAAGTTCTTTTAATATAAGTTTTTATTCAGTAATGCTTTGTGTTTCCTTGATCTCCATTGTTTAATTTCATGTTAATTATTACTTGAGATTGATCACCTTAGGTTCTAAAGTGCATGTAAACAACTAGGATTAATAGGTTTCGGGTTCGGTTCTTTAATCTAGTAGCAACTTTAAGTAATAACGGGTTGTAATTACTTAAAGAACACGAACACAAATATAAAGATAAGTTTAACGGTTTTAATCTTCTCTTTATATCCCTTAGTCTTTGTTTGAATGCTAACTTATTATTTGTTCTTGTAGGTTTACGGAACTTAAATAGGTTAAGTTGTGTTGATGCCGGTTGGCTCAACACATATGTACGATCTAGACGGGAGATTACTTAAAAACTTGAAAAAAGGAATACACCAAAGTAGCAATTGCATGCTTAGAATCAACCTAGTGTAGATTCACCCATTATTGTCTTATTTGTCGTATTAATCGTTTTCATAAGTTTTTGTGAATCAATTCAACCAAAACCCCCCTTTTTGTGTCACTTGTCATTATAATCGATAATTGCATCTAAAACACCTCAACTCTCTTGGGTTCGACCCCTTACTTATTCGATATACTTGTTCTTATTGCTAAGTCGGGATTTACTTTTGATTGGGTATAGACGACCATAGAAATACCTCCGGTCAAATTTTGGCGCCGTTGCCGGGGAGTTTTTGTGTTTTATTGTTATTATTGATTATTGGTTTGAACCATTTTATGGTTCAAACCCGTGCTACTAATTTCGGCTTTGCTTCTTTTGATCCAGAAATTGAGAGGACGCACATCCGGCAACAAAGACAACAACAACTACAACAAGAGATGGCTGATCGTACTCTTCGTCAACTTAGGCAACCCACTTTGGCTCAAAACCCTCTTGCGGTCGCTATACCGGCACTAGGGGAAGGAGTCAACTTTGAGCTCAAACCGGGCCTTATTCACTTACTTCCATCCTTCCATGGGCTAAGTGGTGAAGACCCCATCAAGCACCTTGGGAAGTTCCACACCGTTTGTATGAGTATGAAGCCGGCCAACATTAGCGAAGAGCAAATCAAGATGAGGGCATTCGGCTTCACACTCAAGGATTCGGCGGATGATTGGTATTACCACCTTCCATCCGGGAGCATTGACACTTGGGAAAACCTTCACAAAGCGTTTTTGGAGAAATACTTTCCAACTAAAAAGGCCAATAGCTTGAAGAAAGCTATAAGCAACATCGAGCAAGAGGCAACCGAAACTCTCTATGAGTACTTCGAAAGGTTTGCACGCCTCCGATCCAGCTGTCCTTTCCATGGAAATTCAACTCAAGATCTAGTCTTGTACTTGTACAATGGCTTGCTAGACAATGAAAGGAGGATCGTCGATGCGGCTTGCGGAGGTAATATTCTTAACTGTACTCCTGACCTTGCTTTGGAAAAGATACAAGAACTAGCGGAAGGGACTCGGAACTTTGGAAGGACCCCGGCTAAGAAAGGAGTTCATGCCGTGAGTTCCGGGAAGAACGAGATTTCCACCGAGCTAGCGGAACTAAAGGAAATGGTGAAGAGGCTAACACTTATGGGAACACCGCAACAGCTAAAAGCTTGTGGAGTTTGTGCTGACCCATATCATCCAACGGACATGTGTCCACAAGTTCAAGATGACGATGCTGAAGTAAACGCAATGGGTTATGGGCAACCACAACAGCAAAGACCTAGGAACGATCCCTATGCACAAAATTTCATGCCAAATTGGCGTGACCAACAGAATTTTCGTTGGAGGGATCAACAAAACCAACAACAGTAGTCCCGCCAAGGTAAGTATCACTCAACTGAAGATATGCTACAGGTTTTGACTAAACACTTTGCTACTCATGTCCAAACAACAGAATCAAGCATCAAGAACCTTGAGAAGCAGGTTGGTCAAATGACGGAAGCCATTACAAGAATTGAAACTAGGGCATCCTGAGGATTACCGTCACAAACTGTCATAAACCCAAAAGGCATGCAGGAAGAGGTCCAAACATAGAGGAATAGTCCTTACGTCGAGCCAACGACGTAAAACAAAGGCGCTAATTCGGGAGGCAACCCGAAGGAATAAGAAGAGGAGCTTCTGTCAAGTAAACCGTCCCTGCGGCTCTAAGTTCCGCCCCTGCGGCGACACCCCTGGCCAGCACCACCCCCGGCGCTGGGCCTGCGTCTGCTCACGTAGGTCACCGCCCTCGCGGTGCCAACCCTACGCCCCTGTGGCGGCCACCCTTGACACGCACCCTCAGCTCCATCCCCGGCACTGAGGCTGCGTGCCCCCTCTCTCTTGTCACCGCCCCCGCAGCGACACACACCGCCCCTGTGGTATAGTTAAGGAAAGAAAAAAATACACTTTCCAAAAATAACCTACATCTACCACCTTCCCCACTCCCTCTCCATTCACTCTGCAAAACCTAGCCGCTCATCCCCCTACGCCCTTGCGCCCTCTAGCACCTCATCACCACCACCTCGACGCGCCCCCTGCGCCACCTCCGGCAACCCAGCAGCGCCACCTGTTCCTACAAACACAAACAATCTCCATCACATACACTCACTCCTTCTCCCCACTCCGCTGTCCCACCTCCGGCAACGCCTGCGACTGCAAGGAAGGAATCGGAAAAGCACAATCGCCACCACCTTCGTCGAACGACCAAATCGCCCTTCTGCTCTTCGACCGCCCCTGCGCCTGCAAGCTCCCGCCCCTGCGTTGAGCCGCTCATGCGCCTGTTGCAGCCGCCCCTGCGTAAATCACAACAGAAGGTTTGCCCCTTGTTCAAATTGCTGAACTTTCTAACTTTTTACTTGATCAATTGCAAGAGATGGAACCACAAAGGAAATACAAGTTGACGGAAGGTGAGAAGGATCGGTACAGGATTGCTCAAAGCTGGGAGGTGCATGCAACCCGGTTCCTTGATGCTTCCACCTTGGAAAATCTTGGGATGTTGGAAAGTATGCAGGAATTTCTTAACAATGCCGGGTTAGGAGATTTTCTGATAAAGAGCGCTCCAACACACCCCGACCTCACCAGACAGTTCATAGCAACATTCAAAATGGAGACGGAAGACCAATTGTGTATAGGAGTTTCATTCAATTACAACAAGAGGAAGTACACATTGGATTACACTCAAATACAAGAGGCATTGGGAGTGACCATTGCAGCTTCTGATGACTAGATGGAACCCATTCCGACACTGGATCTGTTGGAGTTTTTGCAAGCCGCTACTAGGTCAGAGTTTCATGCAGGGGGTGAGTACTCCAACAAATTCACTCACCCCTATTTAAGGCTCATCTCCAAGGTCTTCATCAGTGTCTTCTGTGGACACAAGGAAGAGAATAAGGTCGCTCTTAAGGACCTTCCACTACTATATGCTTGTCTCTCCAACAAATTTGTGCCAGATTGGGCATATCTCTTCTTCACCGCTCTAAAGCAGATTAAGAGGAATGAGCCTCGTGACATAGTTGGAGGAGGTATCATTTCACTACTAGCTGCACGGGTGATGGATCTTCCTCCATTGGAAGAAGGTTTGGAGGCAGCCTTATACAATGAGGGGTTATTGAGGAGGTGCAGGCTCCTCAAGATAGATGGGGGACATCGTTTCAGGATCTCCCTTGCAGATGGGAGTCATCTCACATATTTTCCCTGCCGACTCCCCTTGGGAGAAGAGCTCTCCGACCTATATGTACCGGCTGACCCTGTCCCTCCGAGACGACCTCAGGTTGATATTGTTGGGAGGTACGCAACCGGCTCTAGCACAGCCCGCCACACTGATGAGGAGATGCCGACGGCGGGACACGATAGTCAGACCATGGAGAGTCTGCAGGCTCAGATGGCTGCTTTGACTACACAACACCAGGTCTGTAGACTGAGTATCAGGGGTCCATGCTTGAGGAGCAACAGGCATGGTAGTCCAGCTTCGCCTCCTCCATGACCACCCACTTTGACCGCCGTCAGGATGCTTGGCAGGCGGCTCATCGGCAGCAGTTGGAGACTCAGCAGCTAGCTTGGCAGGCTAGCTATAAGACTTCATTTCGAGAGAGGATGGAGGCTCAGGAGGACCGGATTGACACCCTTCACCGCCGGCAGGAGCACTTCTTCCGCCATTTCCCTTACTCACCGGAGGAGGGTCTTGGTGGTCCATCCGGACCACCCCGGTGAGGGGTACATTTCTTTCCCTTCTCCCACATTTATCTTTGACTCATTTTCACTTTGAGGACAAAGTGCACTTCAAGTATGGGGGAGGGATATATATCATTGCTTGTACAGTTGTTAGTTGTCTTTGATATTTTGTTTTGCATTATTGAAAAAAAAAGAAAAAAGCCAAAGAAGTGAAAAAAGGCATGAAAATCCTTGGATAAACCGAAAACCTGAAAGGGCGGTTTAGTAAAAAAGAAGGTAGTCCGACCAACCTTAGGTTGGTGGAAAAATGGACTTGAGGGATGTGAGCTTAAGAGAGAAAAGAAGAAGAGTGGCAAGGTGAAAACCCGAAAGGGCGCCTTGGCAAGATGAGCGACACCGAGTGTAGGTTTCCCTTCCGGAGTTTTGGCGACATAAGAAGGGGAGTCATAAGGAGGTTGTCCGGGTAGGCCACTCTTGGAGCAATAAGGATGGTAGTATCTTCTTTTTCTCACATTTTCTCTCTTTTCCTTTCTTTCTTTCTTGGGTTTTCTCTTGTTTTCCATTATTTCTTTTTCCCTTGCTTCCTGAGACCTTGAGTCTAATGGCTGTCATTTGTTTTACTCGGGACGAGTAAAAGGTCTAAGTATGGGGGAGTTTGATAGGTGATGGAATCACTATCATTTAGAATAGTTTTTAGAGTCTTTTTATTGCATTAGTGTCGGTTTATGCTACTAACTCCTTGGTCCAGAAGAAGAAGTTCAAAAGGAGCTAAGGAAGGAGTTATAAGCACTTAGGAGTATAGATCGATCAAGAAGCAAAGTTTCTATTGCTCCACCGCCCCCGCGGGCCCTTGCAGCCGCCCCAGCGGGTGACACTTCCCATTGAAGCGCTCCCAACACCTTCACCAGCGATGGCCAAGATGCAGGTCACCGCCCCTGCGCCACTCATCGGCGCCCCTGCGGTGACTTGCCCGGACAAGACGAAGGCCAGCTCCCCTGCGCCTCCCACTGCGCCCTGCCTGCAACTCGCCTTGGGAGCTGGAAGGCGAAGAGTATGTGTCACCGCCCTTGCGTTGGCCTTGAGGCGTCCCTGCGCCTTGACATCAGAAACGTCAGGAAGGCGAAAGGTCAGACGTTGAAGTGCATTAAAGATCCGCCCCAATGGAGCTGTGTAGTCGCCCCAACGGTTATGAAGAAGATCAACCGATTCTGCATAAACCGCCCCTGCGGGTCCTAAGGCCGCCCCTACGGTTTAACTCCAGAAGCTTTACTCCGGCTGTTTATGTTAGCATGAAATATTGTGATATTTTAGGCACGTTTTCTAAGTGTATTTGATTCATATTGATAGTCTTTGATTTAGCAATGTTGCATTTGTGAGCTAGTTTGCCTATATTGTCGATATGGATGTCTACACTAGCTTTATGTTGATTATAGGTGATTGAGAGTCATTTCCGAACGAAATCGAGCAAAGAAGAGTTGATCAAGTATGTCCATGGATTAAGGGCATTCTTAGGAGCAAATTGGAGTTCAACTTGAGGAATGCACGAGGCTAGGGAAGAATCACGTTCTTGCCCTAAACCACGCTCTAAAATACGGCCGTATTACAAACCATGTTTACTTCCACGGCCATGGAACCTTGGAAAGAGAGGCGTGATGCATTACAGTAACTATTACGGTCGTGGAATCCATGGTTCAAACCGTGACACTTTCCACGCTCTAAATTACGGTCGTGGAACCTTCCACGGCCGTGATCTTGGCGATCTTTTTCGCCACACTTTGAAGCCACGATGTTTTGAAGATTGGGCCGGGCCGATACTTTATCTTGCCCTATAAAAAGACGGACAAAGCAAGATTCTGTCACGACCGCTTAGGGATTTTTGGCGACTCCTGCTTAGACGCACTTACCCTCGTTCAACCCTCGCTTAGAGGCATTGTCATCTATTTGGAGATCGAAGTTCGTGTTTGGGATTTGCCCTAATCTCACACCTTTGGTGGAGATTGTTGTGAAGATTTCCGGATTGACGGAAGATCGAAGCTTTTGGAAGATTGTTGTAAGAAGACTTCTCTTCTTGTTTAGGTTTGATTTGGAAGACGGATTGACATCCCGTTCTCCCTTCTTTCCTAAGATTGTGATTGTTTGCTTTATTCTGAATTTATTAACAATATTTGTTCTTGGTTGTGACTTTGAGATTGGTTTGAAGATTATTGAAAGTTTTCGGAAGTTTTCATCTTTCTATCTTTTAATTCTTGAATTTGATATCAATATGACTGTTATTGGCTAAAAACCCTTAACAATTCTAAGGTGAAGGGTTGATAGTTGTGGCTTAGATGATGATAGATCGATCGTAAACAGATTAGACCCTGAGAGTTAGAGAGAATCGTCGACGAACCCTAAATTACGGTTTGTTCTTGAGTTCCACGGCCGTGGAGTCTCAAGATCTACCCGTAATTTCCCTTAAGTTTACGAACCTGCTTTTACTTTAATCCAAAGTTAAAGATTTGCTTTAACTTAGTTTAGGCTTGCCTTTTCTAGGTGGTAGTGAAGCCTCAACAACCTCTACCTCGATTGTGAGTGTCATAACCGTAATCGGCTAAGTTAGTCTTGATCTTTGGATTATAAGTTTGGGTATTTGACATAAATTCTTGCCTTTAGAACCTTTCTATATTGAAGCCTCAACAACCTGTATAGAGAGTGTCTTGTAGGTGAGTCATATAAGGTTTTTGGAACTTCACCGTACGATTACCTTACATTAGCATACCTTTGCATATCTCAACTCTGTCTTTATATCATTAGTATATCTTGAATCGATTGCCACAGCTTGATACTTGGATCTTTAGGATTGTTGTTTTCCCAATATTTGCAAAACTCTCATATTTACTCGCTTGATAATCTGCAATTGAATTTGTTCCCACCCAAATCCCTGTGTTCGATACTCTGGAATTCTTGCTAATCTACGTCGATCCGTACACTGCGGGTTTACTTGCTTGATTCTAGTTTTATAAATTTAAAGCTTATTTGCACACACCTCTAGGGGCGAACAAGTTTTTGGCGCCGTTGCCGGGGATTTGGTTTCGGCCGAATTCGGTAGCCGGTTGTCAAGCTTGGGAGCTTGCTCTCGTTATTTGATATTACTTTGAGTGCATGCGCAGGTCTAGGAACACTGAAGATCTCTTGCCTCTTGATCAAGAGCTAGAGAAAACTTTAAGGCAAAAGCGCAAGGAAAAGAAGATGGCAGAAGGACACGAACGTGATCTTCAAGCGGAATTGGCGGAAAAGGAAGCTCAACTCCAATGGAATGAGACCCTCCGCCAGGATGAGATGGATCGTCATCAATCTCAAGTTAACAATCTACAAGACATGATCTTCCAGATGAGGATAGAGATGAGCGACCTTAAGAATAAGGGAAGCAAGAAATCCTCAAGGAAAGCATCAAGGTCTAGAAGAAAAAGTCGCTCATCCACTGATGATAGCGATTCTTCCATGCCACCGTTAGAGGAGATTGATCCCACGATCAATGTGAATCCTTTCCATCCACGGGGAGCTGTCAATCGTCGTGTTCCACCTAGGAATGCGAGGATCGAACGTGTAGATGAAGAGCCAAGAACTCTTGGCCAGTGGATGGATCCAACACAACAACCACGCCGTTTGGGCGTGAACTTTGATGCTAATGATGTGCAAGGGTTTAGCTTCAACCCTCAAGTCATTACTCTTGTTCGCCAAAACCAATTTGGCGGGACAAGCGCTGAATCTCCACACCAACACTTGCAGAACTTTGAGTGTATGATGGAGACAATGAGACCAAAGAGCGCTACTACCAACAGCTATAAGCTCAAGCCTTTCTTCTTCTCCTTGAAGGGGAAAGCGTTATCTTGGTATCAAGCTCTTCCTAGTGGGAAACTAGACACGTGGGAAGACCTTTCCGCGGAGTTCCTCACCAAATTCTTTCCGCCATCCAAAATAGCGGAACTTAGAGGTAAGATTAATGATTTTTCCATGAGATCTAACGAAAGTTTGTTTCAATCTTGGGAAAGGTTTCAGGATTTGCTCTTGGATTGCCCTCATCATGGCATATCCAAACTTGCCTTGCTGGAGATTTACTACAAGGGGTTAGATGCGGGAACGCAATTCAACCTCCAATCCCTCTCATGTGGAACATTCATGGACATGAGAGAAGATGACGCTTGGGAATTGAGAAGCAAGCAAGAGTCATAGAGAAGTATTCCCACCGAAAAGTGGAGGGAAATCGTGTGGAGCAAGGAGCAAAGCTCACACATGAAGCTCAAAATCAGATTTTCTCCCTCAACAATGAGATCAAAGAGTTGAAGGAGGCTATCAAGACCAACTTCCCAAAGCAACAAGGGAAGGATGTTGGTTATTTGGGCAACAACAATGGCGGCGATAACAATAACCGGAACAACAACCGGAATAACAATTGGAATGGAAACAACAACAACCGGAACAACAATTGGAACAATAATAGGAGTTCAAACAACAACAATTGGCGCTCCAATCAACAAAATTCCGGTAACTCTTATCCTTCCAACTCTAATTCACTAACTCCACCTTCCTCTTCCTCTACTCCTTTGAAAAGCCAGGGGCAATCATCTAATGGTGGAAACAATTCGGGGAAGGAGAAGCCCGATCCCATGTTGGAAACGATTTTGGGAAAGCTTCAAGGGTTGGAGAACCGCTTCATTAAGGTTGATGATCAAATTTCCAAGGTTGACAAAGCTCAAAAGGTTTTGGAAAACCAAATGTTCAACCATGCGGAGGAAGTTCCTAGGAATCAAGGGAAACTTCCAGGAAAGACGGAGGACAACCCTAAGGGAAGGGTTATGGCAATCACTACTAGAAGCGGAGTGACTACCACCGATCCGCAGCCTAAGTTCGTTGAAGTCTCCGTAGAGAAGGACAAGGAGAAAGGGAAGGGGAAAGAGAAGGAAGATGTCTACGTTCCTCCTTCAGCTTATAACCCTCCCCTACCATTCCCTCAATCTAGAGCGAGAGCGCGCCTAGATAAACAATTTGGTAAGTTCATAGAACTCATGAGCTAGCTGCATATTAATATACCATTTATCGATGCTATTGTAGGTATGCCGGCTTATGGCAAGTTCTTAAAGGAACTCCTCTCTAACAAGAGGAAGCTAGAAGACTTCGGAGAGGTTAAGATGAGTTCAGATTCTTCGGATCTCATCAAAACCATGAAGGAGAAAATGCCCCCAAAGCTAAAAGATCCGGGGTCATTTTGCATTCCCATAGGAGTGGGAGATGTCACATACGATGCGTTATGTGACTTAGGAGCAAGTGTGAGCATTATACCACTTGCATTGTGCAGGAAGATCGGTTTAGGCGACCCTAAACCGGTGAAGATGACATTGTACATGACGGATCGATCCATCACTCGCCCGTCGGTATTGTAGAAGACGTCTCGGTCAAGCTAGGTAAATTCTTTGTTCCCATTTATTTTGTCGTGCTTGACATTCCTGCAGATAGTCCGGTCCCGATCATACTCGGAAGACCGTTTCTTGCAACTTCCGGCTGCATAGTCGATTGCAAGAATGGTAGACTCGCTTTTGATATAGGAGAGGAGAAAGTAGAGTTCGTTCTTTCTACTCTAGTGAAGGAGCCAATCTTTGATGAGGATATTTTCAATATCCAAGATGAAGAAGGTTTGTCTAGAGAGGAGGTAAGTGCGATTCTCTTTAACGATCCTTTACAAAAGGTTATCACTATGAGTCTAACCAATGTAGGGGAAGAAGAAGAGTGCAATGAGGCAATTGAAGCCTTAGAGGCACAAGAAGAGATAGGTGAAGTGGAGTTTGAGAAACTTCACGATGAGGCAGAAAACGTGAGAATCCACGGTTATACCCTGTATTCCACGGCCGTGGATTTCACAACCAAAATCGTGCCTCACTCCAGGGAGTTATACGGTCGTGGAGAAGATGTGACAACCGTATTTCCCTTCCACGCCTTAAACCACGGCCGTGGAGGACAAGATCCACCCGTAATTTTGGTCGTGGAAGAGAGTGGTCGAGACACTTCTTCAACTTCTTCTGACTCTTCTCCCACACACTCATCACCCTTAGAAACTTCTAAGGAGACGTCGGATGCTTCTCAAGGATCATTGGAAGCACCGAAAGCAATGGAACTCAAACCACTTCCTACTCATCTAAGGTACGCTTTTCTAGGATCTAATTCTACCTTTCCGGTTATTGTTAGTTCTGATCTAAGCATAGATGAACATAATCAGCTCATGACTGTCCTTAGGAAACATAGGAAAGCTATAGGCTATACTATTGAGGACTTAGTAGGAATTAAACCCTCCCTATGCATGCATAAGATACTAATGGAGGAAGATTTTAGAACTTCAAGACAACCTCAAAGGCGGTTGAATCCGACCATGAAAGAGGTTGTCAAGAAGGAAATTCTTAAGCTTCTTGATGCAGGTATCATCTACCCTATCTCCGATAGTAAGTGGGTGAGCCCGGTCCAAGTAGTTCCGAAGAAGGGAGGAATGACGGTCATCACCAACAAAAACAACGAACTCATTCCTACCCGAACCGTGACTGGATGGCGGATGTGCATAGACTACCGCAAGCTCAACAATGCAACGCGGAAGGATCATTTTCCATTTCCATTCATTGATCAAATGCTTGAAAGGTTAGCACAACATTCACATTTTTGCTACCTTGACGGTTATAGTGGTTTCTTTCAGATTCCAATACACCTGGATGATCAAGAGAAGACCACATTCACGTGCCCATGGGGTACGTTTGCTTATAGGAGAATGCCGTTCGGGCTTTGCAACGCCCCAGCCACCTTCCAACGGTGTATGATGGCCATCTTCTCCGAATACATAGAGGAAATCATGGAAGTCTTCATGGACGACTTCTCCGTATACGGTTCCTCTTTTAACGATTGCCTTTCTAACCTTTCTCTTGTTTTGCAAAGGTGTGAAGACACTAACCTAGTTCTTAATTGGGAGAAGTGTCAATTTATGGTTAAGGAAGGAATTGTATTAGGCCACTTAGTCTCTAGTAGAGGGATAGCGGTGGACAAAGCTAAGATAGAGAACATAGAGAAGCTTCCTCCCCCAATTTCGGTGAAAGGGATAAGAAGTTTCCTAGGACATGCTGGATTTTATAGACGTTTCATTAAAGACTTTTCTAAGATATCAAAACCTCTCACTAATCTATTGATGAAGGATGCGGTTTTTGAGTTTTCGCAGGAGTGTTTGGATGCATTTAACACCATTCGGCAAGCTCTAATTTCAGCACCTATTATCCAACCTCTGGATTGGACTCTTCCCTTTGAGATTATGTGCGATGCTAGTGACGTAGCTATTGGAGCTGTTCTTGGACAACGAAAGGAAGGGGCAACCCATGCCATATACTATGCTAGCAAGACGCTAGATGAAGCGCAGCTCAACTACGCCACTACCGAAAAAGAGTTTTTAGCCATTGTCTATGCTATTGATAAGTTTCGCTCTTATCTTGTAGGTGCAAAGTGATTGTCTACACGGATCATGCTGCGATCCGGTACCTCCTTGCGAAGAAAGATGCGAAGCCAAGGCTAATTAGATGGATTCTTCTCCTACAAGAATTCGATCTTGAGATCCGCGACAAGAAAGGTTCAGAAAATTCTGTTGCGGATCATTTGAGTCGCCTAAAACATCTAGAGGACGACCATTTACCCATAGACGACTCCTTCCCGGACGAACACCTACACCTTATTGAGGAGTGCATCGATGTAATCTCCAAAGGTAACGAGCCATGGTTTGCTGATTTTGTTAACTATTTGGTTTGCCAGGAGATACCGCCCGGACTATCCTACGCACAAAGGAAGAAGTTCTTTAAGGACGTCCGGGAATACTATTGGAATGAGCCTCTCCTCCTCAAGAGAGGTCCGGATGGCATCATTCGGCGATGTGTGCCGGAAGATGAGATGCAAAGTGTCATCCGCCATTGTCATTCACTACCTTGTGGAGGACACGCTAGTTCGAACAAAACTAGCACAAAGGTATTGCAATCTGGATTCTTTTGGCCTACTTTGTTTAGGGATGTGCAATCCTTTGTTTCTTGCTGTGATTCTTGTCAAAGAACAGGCAATATCTCTAGGAGGAATGAGATGCCCCTCAACAACATCCAAGAGGTGGAGATTTTCGACGTTTGGGGAGTCGATTTCATGGGACCGTTCCCATCCTCTTGTGGAAACCAATACATACTATTGGTGGTGGATTAAGTTTTTAGATTGGTGGAAGCAATTGCCTCTCCCGCCAATGATGCCATGGTGGTGGTTAAGTTCTTCAACAAGACCATTTTCCCGCGATTTGGGACACCAAGGACGATCATTAGTGATGGAGGTTCTCACTTCATTGCCCGGCGCTTTGAAGCTCTTCTAGCTAAGTATGGGGTTACTCACAAGATCGCTACCCCTTACCATCCACAAACAAGTGGACAAGTTGAGATCTCAAATAGGGAGATCAAAGGAATTTTAGAGAAGACGGTTTCAAGGACAGAGAAGGATTGGTCTTTGAAGCTTGACGAGGCATTGTGGGCATACCGGACTGCATACAAAACTTCCATAGGAACCACACCATACAACCTTGTGTGTGGGAAGTCTTGTCACTTGCCGGTAGAGTTGGAGCACAAAGCGTTTTGGGCTATCAAGTGGTTGAACTTCAGCATGAAAGAAGCGGGAGAGAAGCGTCTCCTAGACATCAATGAGCTGGATGAACTCCGCTTGAACGCTTATGAAAACGCTAAGATCTATAAGGAGAGAGCAAAGCGTTGGCATGATAAGCATATCATTCCAAAGGACTTCAAAGAAGGAGATCAAGTTCTCCTCTTCAATTCAAGGCTTCGTCTCTTTCCAGGTAAGCTTAAATCTCGTTGGACCGGACCTTTTCTAATTAAGCGTATTTTCCCCCATGGTGCAGTTGAAGTATGGGGTGAAGCGAGCGGAACTTTTAAGGTGAACGGCCAACGACTAAAGAAGTATACGCCGGAACTCCAAGCTGAGGAGTTCGCGCCTACCGCACTCGAATAAGTGCGAGATTGGTCTAGCTACGGACCTTAAACAAAGCGCTTCTTGGGAGGCAACCCAAGGTATTGCATTTTTGTTTTTGTTTTCGATTCATAGATTATCTTAATATAGACGTTTTTTTTTGCTTTGTTTTTGCCTCGATCTCTTCCGGTATGTTCGTGTTTTTGGATGTAGGAACGATGGAAAAGGAAAAGAGGAGGATCATGTTGAAGAAAAGTGACGAAATTTGGACTTTGGAGCTTTATAGAGAGTTCCACGGTCTAAACCACGGTCGTGACAGCTACGGTACCCGTAATTTCCAAAAGTCTTTGAAAAATCACCAAAACCACGGTTCCGTACACTTCCACGGCCGTGGAACACCCCGACAGACCGTGATTTTCAAAATTTTGCCTGCGACTATATAAGCCACATTCTTCACAAAATTCATCCCAAAACCCCTCTTTCCACGACCTAATTGCCGAAAATCCACGACCCTCTCTCAAATCCTCGTTTCCTAATCGTTTTCAACGATTATTCTTCCTAAACTGAAGCAAATCCAACCACAAACAAGATCCAAGCGACGAATCGAGCGGAAATTCACCAACGAACGCGCAATTCGGATTTTTCAATCCGAAAAATAGGTTTTTTCTCTCTTCTTGATTCTTGGCAATTTGGTTCGTTTTTGTTAGAGATTTTTAGGAAGAACTGATTGAGATTGGAGGAAATTAGACTAGGACTGCCTGTTGTGGAGATTGATTGCTGATTTGCTGAGATTTGTGATTTTCTGAGACGAATCACGGTCCCTGGGGGAATTACGGCCGTGGTTTTCTGAAGAACAGACCGTAATTTTGAGAAGAATGGATTTTGTGAGAAGAGTTTCGGGGAAGATAAAAGAGAAGAAGAATGAACAGAATAAGAAGAGGAAGGGTAATCCCTCCTCCTCCTCATCCTCTAGGGCACCACCACCCTCTTCCCCTTCACCTCCATCCTCACCTTCACCTCCATCCTCACCTCCTCACCCTAGAATCCCGACCATACACGACGATCATCTCGATGCACTCGAGAGGATCAAGGAGAGGCCGGTGATTGGCCCTAGGTACTTGTTGTTGGAGGATCTAGCTCCTCTCAACATAGTTGATGACCTCACTTGCCTCTTGGATAGAGCCGGACTTATTGTCTTCTCGGCTATCCGAGAAGACGCCTATGAGGAGATTACACGGGAGGTTGTGACATCTTTTGAGCACAGCCATGTAGACAGGACCGTCTCTTTCCGTCTCATGGAAAGGGACTACCATTTGAGCATCCGTGAGTTTGGGACCATTTTTGGGTTTCATGAGAACTTTAATGGTCGATTTCCGAGTGGCGTTTACGCCAAGGACTTTTGGGAGGAGGTGACTATGATTAACGCTAGCGAGGACCACTGGCAGCCCGCTGACACCAAGGCTAGGTTGATGTACCACCTAGCCTTGAAGATAGCTCACCGCGTTCTTTCGGAGTGTCTCTTTCCTAGGACGGAGACGCCCCAAAAGATCAAGACGGATGAGCTGTTCTTGCTTTACTCCATGCTTTATGGATGCCGTGCTGATTGTGCTACTCTCTTGGCTCTACTATGAGCAAGCTCAAGAACAAGAAGAAGGGCAACATAGGATATGGTGGGATAGTTACCCACATTGCTAGGAGCTTTGGTGTTGATTTTTCTGCTTGCACCCGCATACCGGCCGTACCTTTAGGGCTACATGCTTTCATGGTTAGGGGTCTCATTTTCCCCACACATAGAGGTCCGCCTTACGCGGGCATGCCTTGGGAGAGTAGGACGGGTAGGGGTATAGAGTGGCTACCGGATTACTCCATTATGGCAGGACGCCATAATTGGAAGGAGACGTTCGCTGCTATGCATGCGAACAGGATAGCAGCTCCCCCTTATATCCCACCACCGGTTGTTGAGGAGGAGGATATGGGAGATCAGTTTGAGAGTGGAGGAGGAGCCGAGCAGGAGTTTGGCACGTTTCCGGATCAGCCGGAGGCGGCCCCAGATGTACCTAGACGCTCTCCACGTCCAGCTAGAGCCTCAGGCTCGTCTTCTCGCCGCGCTAGCGTGAGTGAGAGGCCTACGTGGATGACCACACCTCCTACATGGTATGGCGTTCCCCCTCCTTGGTCCACAGAGCAGCCAACAGCACCTCCACCAGCACCAGCACCAGCACCAGCACCATCCGACGCTCCAGCATGGTATAGTCAGGCCCCGGGATGGTACGAGCAGATGCCGGATTGGGCTACCGGACTTTCGGAGAGAGTAGGAGCATTGGAGATCCGAGCCGATGCTAGAGACGGACGCTTAGACGACCTTGACCACATGATGAGGGACGTCTACCGCCAGCAGTTTGGGCGGTTCTATGATCCTAGCTTCTCTCCATTCCCGCCTCCACCAGCGCCGCAGTGACGAGTTTGATGATTGGCCGTTCGCTTTAGACATTCCGCCACCACTTTGTGAGTTTCTTTTTCTTTTCTTCTTTTCTTTCTTTCTTTTGAACATTAGGGACAATGTTCGTCCTAAGTATGGGGTGGGATGTACTAAAAGTTTGTAATAACTCTTACTCACTATGCTTGCTTCTATTCGAGACTATTTGCATGTTCATTATATTGTTGCACGTTTCATTATCGCATTGCATGAAAAAGAACTTGAAAAACCCATAAAAATTGAAAAATTTTGAAAATTTTGAAAATTTTGTGCTTCTAATGAATTGAGATGATTTCTATGATAATCACTACTTGTGAATTGAGTTTGATGACAATTGCATGCTTAAAAGAATAGTGAATTGAAAAGAATTTGAATGAATAAATTTTACCTCTTTTGCAAGTTTCATAATGTGATGAATGTTACCTAAATCATGTTGAGAAATTGAAGTTGAAATCACACTATAAGTTCTTATACTTCTTGTTGAGATGATTAAGGCAATTCGATTTTTCTTTCTTCTTTCTTTGATCATTTTAGCTCCTCATTGAAATATTAGCCTCGTTTACCTATCCGGGAACATGGATAAGTGAATGAAAAAGGCATGTTTGATGCGGGAGGGCCATGAGAGCAATTATTTGCAATCAAAAGAATAGAAAGAAATTCTAGGTTTGGGGAAGTCAATCATGATGATGAGTAACTCGGCACCATTCACATAGCCGGGTGTTTGTGTCTTGCCAAAGTCGGATTGAGCGATATTCCTAGCGGATTATGGTATGTGCGCTAAGGGTTTGAGGCATCTCATAAAAATTGAGAAATGCCAATCTCCTAGGCTTCGGTTTTTGTGCACCTCTGTCCATAACTCCAAAAGTAAAGTCGAAAAATGAAAAGAAGAGAGCGAAGCTCTAAGTTGAAGTGTTGCGGAAACCGCAAAAGAAGAAGAAGGGTAGTTGTCCACTTTCCCGGATTTATACACCACATTCCTTAAAGTTTCCTTCCCTTCCACATTCTAGACCTTTTCTTTGAAAGTCCTTAAGATCAAAAGAATGTTATATGAGTTGGTGATCTAAATTGAAGTTTCTTATGATTGATTTTGATAATGTTTGAAGGTTATGATGCTTGTTTAGAAGTTAAATTGATTCATGAGTTTTCTTTGCTTTTTACTCTTTGGATAAGTATATGAAAGTCTTATAAACGATTGAAGCAAGGTTTGAGAATGATCTATTCTTTAGAAGGCACATTCCTCCAAAAGAAGTATTGCTTTGAGAAGGTACACATATTTCATCCTAACTCTTGTTTAAAGTTTTTTGAAAGACCTTGCTTAGGGACAAGCAAGTGTTAAGTATGGGGTTATTTGTTAGCATGAAATATTGTGATATTTTATGCACGTTTTCTAAGTGTATTTGATTCATATTGATAGTCTTTGATTTAGCAATGTTGCATTTGTGAGCTAGTTTGCCTATATTGTCGATATGGATGTCTACACTAGCTTTATGTTGATTATAGGTGATTGAGAGTCATTTCCGAACGAAATCGAGCAAAGAAGAGTTGATCAAGTATGTCCATGGATTAAGGGCATTCTTAGGAGCAAATTGGAGTTCAACTTGAGGAATGCACGAGGCTAGGGAAGAATCACGTTCTTGCAGTAAACCACGCTCTAAAATACGGCCGTATTACAAACCACGTTTACTTCCACGGCCGTGGAACCCTGCAAAGAGAGGCGTGATGCATTTCAGTAACTATTACGGTCGTGGAATCCATGGTTCAAACCGTGACACTTTCCACGCTCTAAATTACGGTCGTGGAACCTTCCACGACCGTGATCTTGGCGATCTTTTTCGCCACACTTTGAAGCCACGATCTTTTGAAGATTGGGCCGGGCCGATACTTTATCTTGCCCTATAAAAAGACGGACAAAGCAAGATTCCGTCACGACCGCTTAGGGATTTTTGGCGACTCCTGCTTAGACGCACTTACCCTCGTTCAACCCTCGCTTAGAGGCATTGTCATCTCTTTGGAGATCAAAGTTCGTGTTTGGGATTTGCCCTAATCTCGCACCTTTGGTGGAGATTGTTGTGAAGATTTCCGGATTGACGGAAGATCGAAGCTTTTGGAAGATTGTTGCAAGAAGACTTCTCTTCTTGTTTAGGTTTGATTTGGAAGACGGATTGACATCCCGTTCTCCCTTCTTTCCTAAGATTGTGATTGTTTGCTTTATTCTGAATTTATTAACAACATTTGTTCTTGGTTGTGACTTTCAGATTGGTTTGAAGATTATTGAAAGTTTTCGGAAGTTTTCATCTTTCTATCTTTTAATTCTTGAATTTGATATCAATATGACTGTTATTGGCTAAAAACCCTTAACAATTCTAAGGTGAAGGGTTGATAGTTGTGGCTTAGATGATGATAGATCGATCGTAAACAGATTAGACCCTGAGAGTTAGAGAGAATCGTCGACGAACCCTAAATTACGGTTTGTTCTTGAGTTCCACGGCCGTGGAGTCTCAAGATCTACCCATAATTTCCCTTAAGTTTACGAACCTGCTTTTACTTTAATCCAAAGTTAAAGATTTGCTTTAACTTAGTTTAGGCTTGCCTTTTCTAGGTGGTAGTGAAGCCTCAACAACCTCTACCTCGATTGTGAGTGTCATAACCGTAATCGGCTAAGTTAGTCTTGATCTTTGGATTATAAGCTTGGGTATTTGACATAAATTCTTGCCTTTAGAATCTTTCTATATTGAAGCCTCAACAACCTGTATAGAGAGTGTCTTGTAGGTGAGTCATATAAGGTTTTTGGAACTTCACCGTACGATTACCTTACATTAGCATAACTTTGCATATCTCAACTCTGTCTTTATATCATTAGTATATCTTGATCGATTGCCACAGCTTGATACTTGGATCTTTAGGATTGTTGTTTTCCCAATATTTGCAAAACTCTCATATTTACTCGCTTGATAATCTGCAATTGAATTTGTTCCCACCCAAATCCCTGTGTTCGATACTCTGGAATTCTTGCTAATCTACGTTGATCCGTACACTGCGGGTTCGCTTGCTTGATTCTAGTTTTATAAATTTAAAGCTTATTTGCACACACCTCTAGGGGAGAACAAGTTTTTGGCGCCGTTGCCGGGGATTTGGTTTCGGCCGAATTGGGTAGCCGGTTGTCAAGCTTGGGAGCTTGCTTTCGTTATTTGATATTACTTTGAGTGCATGCGCAGGTCTAGGAACACCGAAGATCTCTTGCCTCTTGATCAAGAGCTAGAGAAAACTTTAAGGCAAAAGCGCAAGGAAAAGAAGATGGCTGAAGGACACGAACGTGATCTTCAAGCGGAATTGGCGGAAAAGGAAGCTCAACTCCAATGGAATGAGACCCTCCGCCAGGATGAGATGGATCGTCATCAATCTCAAGTTAACAATCTACAAGACATGATCTTCCAGATGAGGATAGAGATGAGCGACCTTAAGAATAAGGGAAGCAAGAAATCCTCAAGGAAAGCATCAAGGTCTAGAAGAAAAAGTCGCTCATCCACTGATGATAGCGATTCTTCCATGCCACCGTTAGAGGAGATTGATCCCACGATCAATGTGAATCCTTTCCATCCACGGGGAGCTGTCAATCGTCGTGTTCCACCTAGGAATGCGAGGATCGAACGTGTAGATGAAGAGCCAAGAACTCTTGGCCAGTGGATGGATCCAACACAACAACCACGCCGTTTGGGCGTGAACTTTGATGCTAATGATGTGCAAGGGTTTAGCTTCAACCCTCAAGTCATTACTCTTGTTCGCCAAAACCAATTTGGCGGGACAAGCGCTGAATCTCCACACCAACACTTGCAGAACTTTGAGTGTATGATGGAGACAATGAGACCAAAGAGCGCTACTACCAACAGCTATAAGCTCAAGCATTTCTTCTTCTCCTTGAAGGGGAAAGCGTTATCTTGGTATCAAGCTCTTCCTAGTGGGAAACTAGACACGTGGGAAGACCTTTCCGCGGAGTTCCTCACCAAATTCTTTCCGCCATCCAAAACAGCGGAACTTAGAGGTAAGATTAATGCTTTTTCCATGAGATCTAACGAAAGTTTGTTTCAATCTTGGGAAAGGTTTCAGGATTTGCTCTTGGATTGCCCTCATCATGGCATATCCAAACTTGCCTTGCTGGAGATTTACTACAAGGGGTTAGATGCGGGAACGCAATTCAACCTCCAATCCCTCTCATGTGGAACATTCATGGACATGAGAGAAGATGACGCTTGGAACTTCATTGAGAAGCAAGCAAGAGTCATAGAGAAGTATTCCCACCGAAAAGTGGAGGGAAATCGTGTGGAGCAAGGAGCAAAGCTCACACATGAAGCTCAAAATCAGATTTTCTCCCTCAACAATGAGATCAAAGAGTTGAAGGAGGCTATCAAGACCAACTTCCCAAAGCAACAAGGGAAGGATGTTGGTTATTTGGGCAACAACAATGGCGACGATAACAATAACCGGAACAACAACCGGAATAACAATTGGAATGGAAACAACAACAACCGGAACAACAATTGGAACAACAATAGGTGTTCAAACAACAACAATTGGCGCTCCAATCAACAAAATTCCGGTAACTCTTATCCTTCCAACTCTAATTCACTAACTCCACCTTCCTCTTCCTCTACTCCTTTGAAAAGCCAGGGGCAATCATCTAATGGAGGAAACAATTCGGGGAAGGAGAAGCCCGATCCCATGTTGGAAACGATTTTGGGAAAGCTTCAAGGGTTGGAGAACCGCTTCATTAAGGTTGATGATCAAATTTCCAAGGTTGACAAAACTCAAAAAGTTTTGGAAAACCAAATGTTCAACCATGCGGAGGAAGTTCCTAGGAATCAAGGGAAACTTCCAGGAAAGACGGAGGACAACCCTAAAGGAAGGGTTATGGCAATCACAACAAGGAGCGGAGTGACTACCACCGATCCGCAGCCTAAGTTCGTTGAAGTCTCCGTAGAGAAGAACAAGGAGAAAGAGAAGGGGAAAGAGAAGGAAGATGTCTACGTTCCTCCTTCAGCTTATAACCCTCCCCTACCATTCCCTCAATCTAGAGTGAGAGCGCACCTAGATAAACAATTTGGTAAGTTCATAGAACTCATGAGCAAGCTGCATATTAATATACCATTTATCGATGCTATTGTAGGTATGCCGGCTTATGGCAAGTTCTTAAAGGAATTCCTCTCTAACAAGAGGAAGCTAGAAGACTTCGGAGAGGTTAAGATGAGTTCGGATTCTTCGGATCTCATCAAAACCAAGAAGGAGAAAATGTCCCCAAAGCTAAAAGATCCGGGGTCATTTTGCATTCCCATAGGAGTGGGAGATGTCACATACGATGCGTTATGTGACTTAGGAGCAAGTGTGAGCATTATACCACTTGCATTGTGCAGGAAGATCGGTTTAGGCGACCCTAAACCGGTGAAGATGACATTGTACATGACGGATCGATCCATCACTCGCCCCGTCGGTATTGTAGAAGACGTCCCGGTCAAGCTAGGTAAATTCTTTGTTCCCATTGATTTTGTCGTGCTTGACATTCCTGCAGATAGTCCGGTCCCGATCATACTCGGAAGACCGTTTCTTGCAACTTCCGGCTGCATAGTCGATTGCAAGAATGGTAGACTCGCTTTTGATATAGGAGAGGAGAAAGTAGATTTCGTTCTTTCTACTCTAGTGAAGGAGCCAATCTTTGATGAGGATATTTTCAATATCCAAGATGAAGAAGGTTTGTCTAGAGAGGAGGTAAGTGCGATTCTCTTTAACGATCCTTTACAAAAGGTTATCACTATGAGTCTAACCAATGTAGGGGAAGAAGAAGAGTGCAATGAGGCAATTGAAGCCTTAGAGGCACAAGAAGAGATAGGTGAAGTGGAGTTTGAGAAACTTCACGATGAGGCAGAAAACGTGAGAATCCACGGTTATACCCTGTATTCCACGGCCGTGGATTTCACAACCAAAATCGTGCCTCACTCCAGGGAGTTATACGGTCGTGGAGAAGATGTGACAACCGTATTTCCCTTCCACGCCTTAAACCACGGCCGTGGAGGACAAGATCCACCCGTAATTTTGGTCGTGGAAGAGAGTGGTCGAGACACTTCTTCAACTTCTTCTGACTCTTCTCCCACACACTCATCACCCTTAGAAACTTCTAAGGAGACGTCGGATGCTTCTCAAGGATCATTGGAAGCACCGAAAGCAATGGAACTCAAACCACTTCCTACTCATCTAAGGTACGCTTTTCTAGGATCTAATTCTACCTTTCCGGTTATTGTTAGTTCTGATCTAAGCATAGATGAACATAATCAGCTCATGATTGTCCGTAGGAAACATAGGAAAGCTATAGGCTATACTATTGAGGACTTAGTAGGAATTAAACCCTCCCTATGCATGCATAAGATACTAATGGAGGAAGATTTCAGAACTTCAAGACAACCTCAAAGGCGGTTGAATCCGACCATGAAAGAGGTTGTCAAGAAGGAAATTCTTAAGCTTCTTAATGCAGGTATCATCTACCCTATCTCCGATAGTAAGTGGGTGAGCCCGGTCCAAGTAGTTCCGAAGAAGGGAGGAATGACGGTCATCACCAACAAAAATAACGAACTCATTCCTACCCGAACCGTGACTGGATGGCGGATGTGCATAGACTACCGCAAGCTCAACAATGCAACGCGGAAGGATCATTTTCCATTGCCATTCATTGATCAAATGCTTGAAAGGTTAGGACAACATTCACATTTTTGCTACCTTGACGGTTATAGTGGTTTCTTTCAGATTCCGATACACCTAGATGATCAAGAGAAGACCACATTCACGTGCCCATGGGGTACGTTTGCTTATAGGAGAATGCCGTTTGGGCTTTGCAACGCCCCAGCCACCTTCCAACGGTGTATGATGGCCATCTTCTCCGAATACATAGAGGAAATCATGGAAGTCTTCATGGACGACTTCTCCGTATACGGTTCCTCTTTTAACGATTGCCTTTCTAACCTTTCTCTTGTTTTGCAAAGGTGTGAAGACACTAACCTAGTTCTTAATTGGGAGAAGTGTCAATTTATGGTTAAGGAAGGAATTGTATTAGGCCACTTAGTCTCTAGTAGAGGGATAGATGTGGACAAAGCTAAGATAGAGAACATAGAGAAGCTTCCTCCCCCAATTTCGGTGAAAGGGATAAGAAGTTTCCTAGGACATGCTGGATTTTATAGACGTTTCATTAAAGACTTTTCTAAGATATCAAAACCTCTCACTAATCTATTGATGAAGGATGCGGTTTTTGAGTTTTCGCAGGAGTGTTTGGATGCATTTAACACCATTCGGCAAGCTCTAATTTCAGCACCTATTATCCAACCTCCGGATTGGACTCTCTCCTTTGAGATTATGTGCGATGCTAGTGACGTAGCTATTGGAGCTGTTCTTGGACAACGAAAGGAAGGGGCAACCCATGCCATATACTATGCTAGCAAGACGCTAGATGAAGCGCAGCTCAACTACGCCACTACCGAAAAAGAGTTTTTAGCCATTGTCTATGCTATTGACAAGTTTCGCTCTTATCTTGTAGGTGCAAAGGTGATTGTCTACACAGATCATGCTGCGATCCGGTACCTCCTTGCGAAGAAAGATGCGAAGCCAAGGCTAATTAGATGGATTCTTCTCCTACAAGAATTCGATCTTGAGATCCGCGACAAGAAAGGTTCAGAAAATTCTGTTGCGGATCATTTGAGTCGCCTAACACATCTAGAGGACGACCATTTACCCATCGACGACTCCTTCCCGGACGAGCACCTACACCTTATTGAGGAGTGCATCGATGTGATCTCCAAAGGTAACGAGCCATGGTTTGCTGATTTTGTTAACTATTTGGTTTGCCAAGAGATACCGCCCGGACTATCCTACGCACAAAGGAAGAAGTTCTTTAAGGATGTCCGGGAATACTATTGGAATGAGCCTCTCCTCCTCAAGAGAGGTCCGGATGGCATCATTCGGCGATGTGTGCCGGAAGATGAGATGCAAAGTGTCATCCGCCATTGTCATTCACTACCTTGTGGAGGACACGCTAGTTCAAACAAAACTAGCGCAAAGGTATTGCAATCTGGATTCTTTTGGCCTACTTTGTTTAGAGATGTGCAATCCTTTATTTCTTGCTGCGATGCTTGTCAAAGAACAGGCAATATCTCTTGGAGGAATGAGATGCCCCTCAACAACATCCAAGAGGTGGAGATTTTCGACGTTTGGGGAGTCGATTTCATGGGACCGTTCCCATCCTCTTGTGGAAACCAATACATACTATTGGCGGTGGATTACGTTTCTAGATGGGTGGAAGCAATTGCCTCTCCCACCAATGATGCCATGGTGGTGGTTAAGTTCTTTAATAAGACCATTTTCCCGCGATTTGGGACACCAAGGACGATCATTAGTGATGGAGGTTCTCACTTCATTGCCCGGCGCTTTGAAGCTCTTCTAGCTAAGTATGGGGTTACTCACAAGATCGCTACCCCTTACCATCCACAAACAAGTGGACAAGTTGAGATCTCAAATAGGGAGATCAAAGGAATTTTAGAGAAGACGGTTTCAAGGACAAGAAGGATTGGTCTTTGAAGCTTGACGATGCATTGTGGGCATACCGGACTGCATACAAGACTCCCATAGGAACCACACCATACAACCTTGTGTATGGGAAGTCTTGTCACTTACCGGTAGAGTTGGAGCACAAAGCGTTTTGGGCTATCAAGTGGTTGAACTTCAGCATGAAAGAAGCGGGAGAGAAGCGTCTCCTAGACATCAATGAGCTGGATGAACTCCGCTTGAACGCTTATGAAAACGCTAAGATCTATAAGGAGAGAGCAAAGCGTTGGCATGATAAGCATATCATTCCAAAGGACTTCAAAGAAGGAGATCAAGTTCTCCTCTTCAATTCAAGGCTTCGTCTCTTTCTAGGTAAGCTTAAATCTCGTTGGACCGGACCTTTTCTAATTAAGCGTATTTTCCCCCATGGTGCAGTTGAAGTATGGGGTGAAGCGAGCGGAACTTTTAAGGTGAACGGCCAACGACTCAAGAAGTATACGCCGGAACTCCAAGCTGAGGAGTTCGCGCCTACCACACTCGAATAAGTGCGAGATTGGTCTAGCTACGGACCTTAAACAAAGCGCTTCTTGGGAGGCAACCCAAGGTATTGCATTTTTGTTTTTGTTTTCGATTCATAGATTAGCTTAATATAGACATTTTTTTTGCTTTGTTTTTGCCTCGATCTCTTCCGGTATGTTCGTGTTTTTGGATGTAGGAACGATGGAAAAGGAAAAGAGGAGGATGATGTTGAAGAAAAGTGACGAAATTTGGACTTTGGAGCTTTAGAGAGAGTTCCACGGCCTAAACCACGGTCGTGGCAGCTACAGTACCCGTAATTTCCAAAAGTCTTTGAAAAATCACCAAAACCATGGTTTCGTACACTTCCATGGCCGTGGAACACCCCGACAGACCGTGATTTTCAAAATTTTGCCTGCGACTATACAAGCCACATTCTTCACAAAATTCATCCCAAAACCCCTCTTTCCACGACCTAATTGCCGAAAATCCACGACCCTCTCTCAAATCCTCGTTTCCTAATCGTTTTCAACGATTCTTCTTCCTAAACTGAAGCAAATCCAACCACAAACAAGATCCAAGCGACGAATGGAGCGGAAATTCACCAACGAACGCGCAATTCGGATTTTTCAATCTGAAAAATAGGTTTTTTCTCTCTTCTTGATTCTTGGCAATTTGGTTCGTTTTTGTTAGAGATTTTTAGGAAGAACTGATTGAGATTGGAGGAAATTAGACTAGGACTGCCTGTTGTGGAGATTGATTGCTGATTTGCTGAGATTTGTGATTTTCTGAGACGAATCACGGTCCTTGGGGGAATTACGGTAGTGGTTTTCTGAAGAACAGACCGTAATTTTGAGAAGAATGGATTTTGTGAGAAGAGTTTCGGGGAGGATAAAAGAGAAGAAGAATGAACAGAATAAGAAGAGGAAGGGTAATCCCTCCTCCTCCTCATCCTCTAGGGCACCACCACCCTCTTCCCCTTCACCTCCATCCTCACCTCCTCACCCTAGAACCCCGACCATACACGACGATCATCTCGATGCACTCGAGAGGATCAAGGAGAGGCCGGTGATTGGCCCTAGGTACTTGTTGTTGGAGGATCTAGATCCTCTCAACATAGTTGATGACCTCACTTGGCTCTTGGATAAAGCCGGACTTATTGTCTTCTCGGCTATCCGAGAAGACGCCTATGAGGAGATTACACGGGAGGTTGTGACATCTTTTGAGCACAGCCATGTAGACAGGACCGTCTCTTTCCGTCTCATGGAAAGGGACTACCATTTGAGCATCCGTGAGTTTGGGACCATTTTTGTGTTGCATGAGAACTTTAATGGTCGATTTACGAGTGGCGTTTATGCCAAGGACTTTTGGGATGAGGTGGCTATGATTTACGCTAGCGAGGACCGCTGGCAGCCCGCTGACACCAAGGCTAGGTTGATGTACCACCTAGCCTTGAAGATAGCTCACCGCGTTCTTTCAGAGTGTCTCTTTCCTAGGACGGAGATGCCCCAAAAGATCAAGACGGATGAGCTGTTCTTGCTTTACTCCATGCTTTATGGACGCCGTGTTGATTGTGCTACTCTCTTGGCTGCTACTATGAGCAAGCTCAAGAACAAGAAGAAGGGAAACATAGGATATGGTGGGATAGTTACCCACATTGCTAGGAGCTTTGGTGTTGATTTTTCTGCTTGCACCCGCATACCGGCCGTACCTTTAGGGCTACATGCTTTCATGGTTAGGGGTCTCATTTTCCCCACACATAGAGGTCCGCCTTATGCGGGCATGCCTTGGGAGAGTAGGACGGGTTGGGGTATAGAGTGGCTACCGGAGTACTCCATTATGGCAGGACACCATAATTGGAAGGAGACGTTTGCTGCTATGAATGCGAACAGGATAGCAGCTCCCCCTTATGTCCCACCACCGGTTGTTGAGGAGGAGGATATGGGAGATCAGTTTGAGAGTGGAGGAGGAGCCGAGCAGGAGTTTGGCACGTTTCCGGATCAGCCGGAGGCGGCCCCAGATGTACCTAGACGCTCTCCACGTCCAGCTAGAGCCTCAGGCTCGTCTTCTCGCCGCGCTAGCGTGAGTGAGAGGCCTACGTGGATGACCACACCTCCTACATGGTATGGCGTTCCCCCTCCTTGGTCCACAGAGCAGCCAGCAGCACCTCCACCAGCACCAGCACCATCCGACACTCCAGCATGGTATAGTCAGGCCCCGGGATGGTACGAGCAGATGCCGGATTGGGCTACCGGACTTTCGGAGAGAGTAGGAGCATTGGAGATCCGAGCCGATGCTAGAGATGGACGCTTAGACGACCTTGACCACATGATGAGGGACGTCTACCGCCAGCAGTTTGGGCGGTTCTATGATCCTAGCTTCTCTCCATTCCCGCCTCCACCAGCGCCGCAGTGACGAGTTTGATGATTGACCGTTCGCTTTAGACATTCCGCCACGACTTTGTGAGTTTCTTTTTCTTTTCTTCTTTTCTTTCTTTCTTTTGAACATTAGGGACAATGTTCGTCCTAAGTATGGGGTGGGATGTACTAAAAGTTTGTAATAACTCTTACTCACTATGCTTGCTTCTATTCGAGACTATTTGCATGTTCATTATATTGTTGCACGTTTCATTATCGCATTGCATGAAAAAGAACTTGAAAAAGCCATAAAAATTGAAAAATTTTGAAAATTTTGTGCTTCTAATGAATTGAGATGATTTATATGATAATCACTACTTGTGAATTGAGTTTGATGACAATTGCATGCTTAAAAGAATAGTGAATTGAAAAGAATTTGATTGAATAAATTTTACCTCTTTTGCAAGTTTCATAATGTGATGAATGTTACCTAAATCATGTTGAGAAATTGAAGTTCAAATCACACTATAAGTTCTTATACTTCTTGTTGAGATGATTAAGGCAATTCGATTTTTCTTTCTTCTTTCTTTGATCATTTTAGCTCCTCATTGAAATATTAGCCTCCTTTACCTATCTGGGAACTTGGAGAAGTGAATGAAAAAGGCATGTTTGATGTGGGAGGGCCATGAGAGCAATTATTTGCAATCAAAAGAATAGAAAGAAATTCTAGGTTTGGGGAAGTCAATCATGATGATGAGTAACTCGGCACCATTCACATAGCCGGGTGTTTGTGTCTTGCCAAAGTCGGATTGAGCAATATTCCTAGCGGATTATGGTATGTGCGCTAAGGGTTTGAGGCATCTCATAAAAATTGAGAAACGCCAATCTCCTAGGCTTCGGTTTTTGTGCACCCTTGTCCATAACTCCAAAAGTAAAGTCGAAAAATGAAAAGAAGAGAGCGGAGCTCTAAGTTGAAGTGTTGCGGAAACCGCAAAAGAAGAAGAAGGGTAGTTGTCCACTTTCCCGGATTTATGCACCACATTCCTTAAAGTTTCCTTCCCTTCCACATTCTAGACCTTTTCTTTGAAAGTCCTTAAGATCAAAAGAATATTATATGACTTGGTGATCTAAATTGAAGTTTCTTATGATTGATTTTGATAATGTTTGAAGGTTATGATGCTTGTTTAGAAGTTAAATTGATTCATGAGTTTTCTTTGCTTTTTACTCTTTGGATAAGTGTATGAAAGTCTTATAAATGATTGAAGCAAGGTTTGAGAATGATCTATTCTTTAGAAGGCACATTCCTCCAAAAGAAGTATTGCTTTGAGAAGGTACACATATTTCATCCTAACTCTTGTTTAAAGTTTTTTGAAAGACCTTGCTTAGGGACAAGCAAGTGTTAAGTATGGGGTTATTTGTTAGCATGAAATATTGTGATATTTTAGGCACGTTTTCTAAGTGTATTTGATTCATATTGATAGTCTTTGATTCAGCAATGTTGCATTTGTGAGCTAGTTTGCCTATATTGTCGATATGGATGTCTACACTAGCTTTATGTTGATTATAGGTGATTGAGAGTCATTTCCGAACGAAATCGAGCAAAGAAGAGTTGATCAAGTATGTCCATGGATTAAGGGCATTCTTAGGAGCAAATTGGAGTTCAACTTGAGGAATGCACGAGGCTAGGGAAGAATCACGTTCTTGCCCTAAACCACGCTCTAAAATACGGCCGTATTACAAACCACGTTTACTTCCACGGCCGTGGAACCCTGCAAAGAGAGGCGTGATGCATTCCAGTAACTATTACGGTCGTGGAATCCATGGTTCAAACCGTGACACTTTCCACGCTCTAAATTACGGTCGTGGAACCTTCCACGACCGTGATCTTGGCGATCTTTTTCGCCACACTTTGAAGCCACGATCTTTTGAAGATTGGGCCGGGCCGATACTTTATCTTGCCCTATAAAAAGACGGACAAAGCAAGATTCCGTCACGACCGCTTAGGGATTTTTGGCGACTCCTGCTTAGACGCACTTACCCTCGTTCAACCCTCGCTTAGAGGCATTGTCATCTCTTTGGAGATCGAAGTTCGTGTTTGGGATTTGCCCTAATCTCGCACCTTTGGTGGAGATTGTTGTGAAGATTTCCGGATTGACGGAAGATCGAAGCTTTTGGAAGATTGTTGCAAGAAGACTTCTCTTCTTGTTTAGGTTTGATTTGGAAGACGGATTGACATCCCGTTCTCCCTTCTTTCCTAAGATTGTGATTGTTTGCTTTATTCTGAATTTATTAACAACATTTGTTCTTGGTTGTGACTTTCAGATTGGTTT
The DNA here is from genome assembly GCA_033239125.1 of Fagopyrum homotropicum. Taxonomy (NCBI): domain Eukaryota; kingdom Viridiplantae; phylum Streptophyta; class Magnoliopsida; order Caryophyllales; family Polygonaceae; genus Fagopyrum; species Fagopyrum homotropicum. The sequence goes on from BSWB01000006.1 coordinate 90,136,917, forward strand.
GAAGATTATTGAAAGTTTTCGGAAGTTTTCATCTTTCTATCTTTTAATTCTTGAATTTGATATCAATATGACTGTTATTGGCTAAAAACCCTTAACAATTCTAAGGTGAAGGGTTGATAGTTGTGGCTTAGATGATGATAGATCGATCGTAAACAGATTAGACCCTGAGAGTTAGAGAGAATCGTCGACGAACCCTAAATTACGGTTTGTTCTTGAGTTCCACGGCCGTGGAGTCTCAAGATCTACCCGTAATTTCCCTTAAGTTTACGAACCTGCTTTTACTTTAATCCAAAGTTAAAGATTTGCTTTAACTTAGTTTAGGCTTGCCTTTTCTAGGTGGTAGTGAAGCCTCAACAACCTCTACCTCGATTGTGAGTGTCATAACCGTAATCGGCTAAGTTAGTCTTGATCTTTGGATTATAAGTTTGGGTATTTGACATAAATTCTTGCCTTTAGAACCTTTCTATATTGAAGCCTCAACAACCTGTATAGAGAGTGTCTTGTAGGTGAGTCATATAAGGTTTTTGGAACTTCACCGTACGATTACCTTACATTAGCATACCTTTGCATATCTCAACTCTGTCTTTATATCATTAGTATATCTTGAATCGATTGCCACAGCTTGATACTTGGATCTTTAGGATTGTTGTTTTCCCAATATTTGCAAAACTCTCATATTTACTCGCTTGATAATCTGCAATTGAATTTGTTTCCACCCAAATCCCTGTGTTCGATACTCTGGAATTCTTGCTAATCTACGTCGATTCGTACACTGCGGGTTCGCTTGCTTGATTCTAGTTTTATAAATTTAAAGCTTATTTGCACACACCTCTAGGGGCGAACAGTTTACACCACCTTTATGGCATTAAAGGTGGCTATTTTAGGCCGCCTATTTACTCCTAATTAAGTGTCTTTTGTAGTATAAATAGTCCATGGCTGATTGCTAGAATGATCCATGCTTTTCCCCACATAATCCATTTTTAGACTTGAGTTTTCCATTGTAATGAGTTGCTAACTCCCTTGCTACATTGGGTTGGTTTGAAGCTGCTTTGTTGCTTTGGTTGTAAGTTCTTTTAATATAAGTTTTTATTCAGTAATGCTTTGTGTTTCCTTGATCCCCATTGTTTAATTGCATGTTAACTATTACTTGAGATTGATTACCTTAGGTTCTAAAGTGCATGTAAACAACTAGGATTAATAGGTTCCAGGTTCGGGTCTTTAATCTAGTAGCAACTTTAAGTAATAACGGGTTGTAGTTACTTACAGAAAAGGAACACAAATATAAAGATAAGTTTAACGGTTTTAATCTTCTCTTTATATCCTTTAGTCTTTGTTTGAATGCTAACTTATTATTTGTTCTTGTAGGTTTACGGACTTAAATAGGTTAAGTTGTGTTGATGCCGGTTGGCTCAACACATATGTACGATCGAGACGGGAGATTACTTAAAAACTTGAAAAAATGAATACACCAAAGTAGCAATTGCATGCTTAGAATCAACCTAGTGTAAATTCACCCATTATTGTCTTATTTGTCGTATTAATCGTTTTCATAAGTTTTTGTGAATCAATTCAACCAAAACCCCCTTTTTTGTGTCACTTGTCATTATAATCGATAATTGCATCTAAAACACCTCAACTCTCTTGGGTTCGACCCTTACTTATTCACTATACTTGTTCTTAGTGATAAGCCGGGATTTACTTTTGATTGGGTATAGACGACCATAGAAATACCTCCGGTCAACTTACTATGCCATATGTGGCGATGCCTTGGGAGCAGACTGCCCCTTAGGGTATTAGGTGGTCGTCTTAGTTTTCGGTCTACGACCCTTAGTACTGGTCCACTGCGTGGATACCTTACATTGAGGATGCTAGAGATGCTGCAGCCCAGACACAGGATGAGGATGAGGAGGTCGATGGTGGTGCTGCCATGGAGACAGGGACGGACACGGCCGGTCCCAATATAACAGTCGTCGATCTGGATGACGAGGAGACTGAGTAGGAGGCAGCTGCACCACCATCACGTCCTGCCAGGCACAGAGTCCGCAGACAGCGGGATCCCGTAGCTCACAGGCGGATAGACGAGCTGACGGATCAGATGATCGACTCTTACGCCGCCCTATCCTTAGACATGTTAGAGATGAGGGAGAGCCAACACTACCAGCGCCAGATGTTGGAGATACAGTTCCAACAAACTATGGGCTACCCTTTTGATCCTTCACAGCATCCGTACGTGCCATATCCACTACCACCACCACCAGCAGATCAGGACTAGAGCTTGCAGGGATTTCTTTTATTTATTTATTATGCAGCTCAGCTTATGTCCGGTGAGTATTTTCTTTCAAAAACTGGTTAAGAAAATTTATTTTTATGACCTCGGCCGAAGTGATTCTGACCAATCGAGGTGCAACATTTCGGTTGACTTAGAACATCTCGACCGAGGTGGTTTAACTGAAAGAGTTTTCGAAACGATTTTCTGCTTCTTATTTGGATATGACCTCAGTGAAGATTTTGTTTGCAGGGTTTTTTGAAATCTTTATATGTTTGAAAGGCTTTAAGAAATGTTTAAGTTGCTAAATGCTTTGTTTAAAATTTGTGGCATGTTTAATAGTTTGTTTTTATCCAAATTATGTTGAATTTGAAGGTTGACACCACATGATAAGTTCTCTCACTTTCTTCCTGGGATGATTAAGGTAATTCATTCTTTTCTCTTCTTCTTCTTGATCATGCTTAGCCCCTCATATACAAATTTGCGTCCCTTTACCTATCCGGGAATTTGGAAGCAAGCAAGTGAAAAGAAAGTGAAAGAAAAGTTGAGATGTTGGCTGGAAGTTTTAGAAAGAAATAAATAGGTTTGGGGAAGTCAATCATGATGATGAGTAATTCGGCACCATTCACATAGCCGGGTGTTTGTGTCTTGCCAAAGTCGGATTGAGCGATATTCCTAACGGGTCATGGTATGTGCATCAAGGGTTTGAGGCATCTCGAGAAATTGATGATTGCTGATCTCCTAGGCTTCGGTTATTGTGCACCTCTGTCCATGCATCCCAAAAAGTAAAGTAAAAAGTAAATAAGCAAAGCTTATTAGTGGAAGATGTTAAAGTTCAAAAGCAAGTAAAGTGAAGATCCTTTTCCCGGATTCTAGCCCCACATTCCCTATATACATCCCACCCTCACACGTTTCTTGACCTTCTCTTGAAAAGCCCTTGAGACCTCGAGCTTGTTGATTGACTTGGTGGTTTAAACTGGATTATACACGATTAATTTCGATAATTATGATTTATTATGCATTCTATGTTTTGATCATATTTTTATTTAAAACACCATGAAGCATTCTCTTAGAGTAATCTATGAGTGGAGCACACCATTAAAATGTTTTGAAACACTTTTCATTGATCTTTATGACTTATAATCCATTCTATCTTGTACTTAAGATTTGGAACTTGCTTGGGGACAAGCAAGGGACAAGTATGGGGTATTTTGATAGCATGTACTATAGTCTATATTTCGGGACTTGTTTAGACGTTTTATCTTCAATAATATGAATGTTTGAATGTATATTATGTGATTATATTGTCGTTTCATCTACCTTTGCGGGAATCGAGGTCTACACCAAGTTTCGTTGTAATCGTAGGTAAAATGGCATGTTTTGGATCAAAATGGAGCTAAGGAGCAAAGGAGTCATTGGTGCTACATTCATGAGCTTAAAGAGGAGCTCAGGAAGCTTGAAATTAACAAAGAAGATTTACTTTGAACCAGATTTGAGAGATTTCACCTTCAGCTGAGAGTCACCTCGGTTGACCACAGAGTCACCTCGACCGAGGTGATCTAGAGGAGCGGCTCGACCGAGGCAAATACCTTGACGCGGCGAGATATATTATTTGGCTGAGATCTTTTATTTTTGGAAGGAGAGATCTTATATTTTTGGGCTGGATTTCTGGAAGGAAGATCATATATTTGGGAGATCTATTTTTGAGATATGGATATATTTTATTAGGAAATTATCTTTTTAGATTTTATTATCTTTGGAAGATAATTCTCCTATATAAAGGGTTGGATTTTCCACAAGTGAAAGCATGCTTAGAGGCTGAGAGCATCCAGCAATTAAGGGATTTTTCTAGAGTTTTGAAGGAAGCTTTGAAGGAAGTTTAAAGATTGAAGGAAGGAAGTTCATAGCTTTGAGATAGCTTTTTAAGGGGATTTGTAAGACTTTCTTAGATTCCCTTTGGTTTGTTGTTTTTGATTGATTTGTGATTCTAAGGAACGCTGATTTGTTTATTTGATTCAGTTATTGAAGCCTTGTTCTTAAGGTTTTTGTGTTCAAATATTCATTCTCTTCCCATATACTTGATTATTGCTTTCATGATGATGAGTGGCTAATTTCCTTGTGCGATTCTAGGGTGATTGACTGAAAGTTGTGGGAAAAACGATGATAGAATGATCTTAAATCCCAGTAGGACCCTGAAAGCTCGAGTCTTTATCCTTAACCCTAGAACATCTCGTTCAGTCGATGAACATCTCGGCCGGGGTGGAATTTGACTGACCGAGGTGACCTTATCTGATCCGAAACTGAGAGTTAAGTGTTAGAGTTTGCCAAATCCTATTCTTATTACACCTTTCTTGGTTTAATGCAAACCTAGGATGAGACTTACCCGGTAATTCCTTAGTTTGTTTACCCATGATCATAAGTGTAGGTAATAAAGGTTTATCCTTTATTGGGGTTTGTGTGTGCCTTCATCCCATCTTTGTGTGTTAGCCTGAGACTTACCCGGTTATAGGAGCTTTTGGTTTGGAGTTAGTGAGTAGTGAGACATACCCGGTGATCTATTCCACTTTAGAAACACCTTCCCTTTGCAAAACCTCAGCTTTGTCCGCTTATCTTGAGATCTTGAGTTGGAACCACAACTGGATGCTTTAATCCCTAGAATTTGAATATTCCCTTTATTAACCTTATTATCATCTTTGATTGCTTTAATCGCTTTTGTGGTTATTAGTTACATTGACAACCTATAATTGCTTAGTTTCACCTAAGTCCTTGAGATCGACAACCCGGAATTCTTGCTTTTACTATAATTGATCCGTACACTGCGGGTTCGCATCCATGTTTTAAGCATATTTCCTCGGTTATAAATTTAAAGCTTGCACACAGTGTTTGGAGCGATCAGGGATGAACTCTTGGATGATGAGAGGAGACTTGTCAATGAGAGGCAAGAAGCAACTAGGAGGGAAATTGAAGAGATTAGGCAAGCTCTTGTACAGAGGGAGCTTAATCGTCAACAACCACCACCACCACCACCGCAGCCGGCGGTTAATGTTTTGTTCGAGCCGATCATGATTGAGGAGCCACAAATGCTAGGGCAACGAATGGATCCTGCCCAAAGATTTCACCGTCCGGGTGTAAACTTAGGAGATCCCGCAGCCCATGACTATGAGCTCTGCCCTCAAGTGCTACAAATGATCCGGCACAATCAATTTGGAGGGATGGAAGGAGAGTCTCCTCATCAATACTTGATGAACTATGAGATCTTGATGGAGACTCTAAGGCCGCCTAGATTGGAGAACAACAACCATAAGCTTAGGGCTTTTTCCTTCTCACTTAAGGATAAGGCCTTGGCTTGGTACCAATCTATTCCACTAGGACGTGTGAGTACTTGGGAGGAGATGACAACCGAATTCTTGACAAAGTTCTTCCCACCTTCCAAGACAACCGAGCTAAGAGGGAAGATCAATGCCTTCGTGATGAAGGATAGAGAGAGCCTATTCAAATCTTGGGAGAGGTTCAAAGACCTCCTCCTAGATTGTCCACACCATGGGATACCGAAGATAGAGCTATTGGAGATTTATTTCAAGAGGCTTTATGAGAATAGTCAATTCAAGCTCCAATCGCTTTCCGGAGGGACATTCATGGAGAAGAATGTGGATGAGGCTTGGGAGTTTGTAGAGAAGCAAGCCTTGGTAATAGAGAAGTACCCCCATAGGAAGAGTGATGGGAGGAAACCGGGAGTATATGAAGTGAGTGAAGTCGACATGAGTAACTACAAACTCGATGCAATCAACAATGAGCTTAAGTCTTTGAGGGAGTTGTGTGTCACAACCTTAAAGAATCAAGCTAGTCCTCAAGTGCAAGTGCAAGCCAATTTAGCTTCCAAAGAGGAGGACATTAACTATATGGGAAGGGGCAACTTCAACAATTATCAAAGCCCTAGGAACTTCAACAACAACATCCAACAATACAACAATTACCGGCCTAATCACAACCATCCCGGGTTCTCCTATTCTAACCCGGATGGTGCCTTGAACCTTCCCGCTTCCAAAAGCACAACACCACCACCTAAGGCTTCACAAGAGCTGCCACCCGGTTTTGCTCAACCTCCAAAGGATAGAACCGAAGTGATGTTTGAACAAATGCTTGGAAGGTTGAGTGGACTTGAGAGCACGGTGACATCTATTTCAAAAGCTGATAAAGGTGCTAGAAGCACAAGTGTTCCAAAAGGCGGGTGAATCACAAAGAGATCCGAGAAAGCTTCCCGGAAGGATCGAGGACAATCCAAGAGGCCAAGTGTTGACCATTACCACAAGGACTGGGCTGAGCATGAAGGATCCCTAACCTAAGGGGAATGACAAGAGAAAGCAAGTAGTAGTGGAAGAAGAACCATTGCAAGAAGAAGGAGGCAAGAGCAAAGATGATGAGCCAACATATGTGGCGCCTCCTCCATACAAGCCACCACTACCCTTTCCACAATCACGAGCAAGAGCTCGCTTGGACAAACATTTCGGTAAATTCCTTGAACTCATGTCTAAATTGCATATTAACATTCCGTTCATGGATGCTATTCTACGTATGCCGGCCTATGGAAATTTTTTGAAGGAGATACTCTCCAACAAGAGGAAGTTGGAGGAGTATGGAGAAGTGAGAATGACAAAGAGATCTTCCGAGTTGATTCAAACTATGAGGGAGGAGATGCCTCCTAAACTATGAGATCCGGGATCTTTTTGTGTGCTAATTGGGGTTGGAGAAGTGCAATATGAAGCCCTATGTGATCTTCGAGAAAGTGTAAGCATTATCCCGCTTGCACTTTGTAACAAGGTTGGGATAGGAGATCCAAAGCCAGTGAAGATGACCCTCTACATGGCGGACCGTTCAATCGCTCACCCCGTGGGAATCCTAGAGGACATACCGGTTCAGCTTGGGAAGTTCTATGTACCAATCGATTTTGGTCGAATTGATGCACACAAAAACTTATGAAAACGAATAACGCAACAAGTAAGACAATAATGGATGAATCTACACTAGGTTGATTCTTAGCATGCAATTGCTACTTTGGTGAGTTCCTTTTACAAGTTTTAAAGTAATCTCCCGTCTCGATCATATATATGTGTTGAGCCAACCGGCATCAACACAACTTAACAAGTTAGTGTTCCGTAAACCTACAAGAACAATTAACGAGTTAGGTTTCAAATAAAGACTAAGGGATATAAAGAATAGATTAAAACCGTTAACCTTATCTTTATATTTGTGTTCTTTTTCTTTAAGTAATTACAACCCGTTATTACTTAAAGTTTACTACTAGAATAAAGACCCGAACCCGGAACCTATTAATCCTAGTTCTTTGCATGCACTTCAGAACCTAAGGTGATCAATCTCAAGTAATAGTAAAACATGCAATTAGACAATGGAGATCAAGGAAACACAAAGCATTACTGAATGAAAACTTATATTAAAGAAAACTTACAACCAAAGTAACAACGCAACTTCAAACCAACCCAATGTAGCAAGGGAGTTAGCAACTCATTACAATGGAAATGATGAGAAAATTGGTTTCTAAGTGGAAAATAATGGATAATAAGTTGGATGATTCTAGCAATTAACCAATGACTATTTATACTACAAAAGACACTAAATAGGAGTAAGGCCGGCCCAAAACAACCACCTTTAATGCCATAAAGGTGGTGTAAACAGCTGGAGTAAAGCTTCTGTCATTGAACCGCAGGGGTGGCCTTCAGCTCCGCAGGGACGGTGAAGGCAAAAACGCTTGATCTTCTTCATGACCGCAGGGGCCGCTAGGAAATTCCGCAGGGGCGGTTCCTTAATGCTGTTCAAAAGTCTGACTCTTCAACTTCTTGCCGTTTTTTATGCCAAGCCGCCGGTGCGTCCCAATGTCAACGCAGGGGCGGTGACTCAGACTCTTCATCTTCCAGCTCCCACGTTGAGGCGCAGGCAGAGGCGCAGGGGCGCCGGTCTTTGCTTCTTCAGGGAAAGTCACCGCAGGGGCGCCAGGGTTTGACGCAGGTGCGGTGACAAATCTTCGTAGTTGGCGCTGGCGAAGGAGCAGGGAGCGCTTCGGAGTAAGGCGTCACCCGCAGGGGCGGTGACAAGGCTCCGCGGGGGCGGTGACAAGGCTCCGCGGGGGCGGTGACAAGGCTCCGCGGGGGCGATGAAGCAACAGAAGCTTTGCTTCGTGAACGATTTTCACTCCTAAGTGCTTATAACTCCTTCCTTAGCTTCTTTTAGTCTTCCTCTTCTGGACCAAGGTGTTAGTAGCATAACCCGAACACAAATGCAATAAAAAGACTCTAAAAACTATCCTAAATGATAGTGATTCCATCACCTATCAAACTCCCTATACTTAGACCTTTTACTCGTCCCGAGTAAAACAAATGACAACAACTAGACTCAAAGGCCTCAGGAAGTATGGGCAAGCAGAAAAGACAATGAAAACAAAAGAAAAGCCACAAAAGAAAGAAGGAAAAGAGAGGAAATGTGAGAAAAAGGTGAGAAACAACCATCCTTATTGCTCCAAGAGTGGCCTACCCGGATAACCTCCTTATCACTCCCCTTCTTATGTAGCCAAACGCCGGAAGGGAAACCTACACTCGGTGTCGCTCATTTTGCCAAGGTGCCCTTTCGGGTTTTCACCTTGCCAATCTTCTTCTTTTCTTTCATGATCTCACTTTGAACTCACATCCCTTAAGTCCAATTTGGCACCAACCTAAGGTTGGTCTGACTACCTTCTTTTTGCCTAAACCGACCTTTCGGGTTTTCGGTTTATCAAAGGATTTTCATGCCTTTTTTCATTTTCTTTGGCTTTTTTTTTCTTTTTTATATGAATTTCAAACTTCATAAGATTTCATGCAAAACAAAATCAAAAACTCAAATGAAACTGTACATGCAATGATATGTCCCTCCCCCATACTTAAAGATCACTTTGCCCTCAAAGTGGAAATGAGGCAAAGATAAATGTGGAAAGGGAAGAGAAATATACCCCTCAGTGGGATGGTCCAGCTGGACCATCCGGACCCTCCTCCGGTGGGTATGTAAAGTGGCTAAAGAAGTGCTCCTGTCGGCGGTAGATGTCATCGATGCGGTCCTGCTGAGCCTCCATCCGACGGCCAAAAGAGGTCTCAAAGCTGGCTTACAAAGCCAGCTGCTGAGCCTCCAGCTGCTGCTGCTGGGCCGCCTGCCAAGCCTCCTGCCTCTGGTCGAAGTGGGAGGTCATGGAGGCGGCAAAGCTCGTCTGCCAACTTTACTGCTGCTCAAGCATAGTCCTCTAGTAGTCAGACTACCATGTCCGGTGCTGGGTGGTCATAGACGCCATCTGAGCCTGAAGGCTCGCAAGGTCCAGATCCTCATTTGGTGCCGAAGTGGGCATCTCCTCGTTGTCGGGGATGGGCATGTGCTCCTCCTGATGAGCCCGGCTGGAGCTTGCAACATGCCTCTCCACAATGGCCACTAGCGGCCTCCTCGGTACGAAGGGATTTGCCGGAATGTAGAGCTCGAAGAGCTCATCCCCGAATGGTAAAGGCCGAGGGAGGTAAGTGAGGTGGCTCCCATATGCAAGGGAGATCCAAAATAGGTTCTCCCCGTCCCGTCGGAGGAGCTTGCACCTCCTAAGCATCCCCTCAGTGTAAAGGGGAGCCTCCAACCCGTCGTCTAGCTTGGACAGGTCTATCACCTGTGAGGCGATCAAGGAGAACACCCCACCGCCGACAATGTCCCTCGGCTCGTTCCTCCTAATCTGCTTCAAAGCGGCAAGGAAGAGGGACGGCCAATCCATCACCTTCTCGCTCATCCGAAGGCAGGAGTAGAGTAGTGGGAGGTGCTTGAGGGCGACCTTATTCTCCTCTTTGTGTCCACAGAAGACACTCATGAGGATCTTAGAGAGGAGCCTCAAGCAAGGGTGAGTGAGTTTGTTGGAGTACTCAACCCCTACATAGAACTCTGACCAGGTAGCTGCCTGCCAAAACTCACACAGTTCCGGGGTCGGGACTGGATCCCACCAGTTTTCGGAGGGGTTGAGAGTCACCCCGAAGGCCTTCTGTAGCTGGTGGTAATCAAGTGTGTATTTCACCTTGTTGAACTTGAAGGTGAGTCCGTTACACACATGATCTTCCTTCTCCATTGTGAAGGTGGAGATGAATTGTCTGCTGAGCTCGGGATATGTTGGAGCACTCCTCTGTAGGAAGTCTCTGAGCCCAACATTGGCCAGAAAGGACTCCATACTCTCCATCATGCCAAGCTTCTCCAATGTACGAACGTGCAAGAACCGAGTTGTGTACACAACTCGATCTTGTACGATCCTATACCTCTCTTTCTCAGCTTCGGACATTTTGTATTTCCTTTGTGGCTCCATTCTGGTATTTGATTTAGCAAAGGAATCAGAAACTTTCAAAAATAGAGAGAGAAGACGAACCCTCTGTTGTGTTTTCCGTAGGGGCGGCTGAAGTAGGCGCAGGGGCGGCAAGGCGCAGGTGCGGGAGCTTGCACGCGCAGGGGCGGGAGAATTACAAAGGGCGAACTGGGGAGCGACGAAGGTGGTGATGCTGAGGCCGTTCCGGTGACTTCTTTGCTGGTGTAGGCGTCGCCGGAGGTGGAACAGGAATGGAGTTTGTGGTGAGAGGTGATGAAGAGTGCAGTAAGGTGAGAGAGTTTGGAGGAAGGAAGATGGATCTGGTTAGGGTGGTGTAGGGGCGTCACAGGTTATTGGCTGTCGTCGGAAGAGGCACAGGGACGTCGTGAGGGTGCCTTGTGAGTGTTTGGTGGTGGCGCAGGGGCGTTGTAGTTTGAGAGGGGTTAAGGTGATGGAGATGTGGTTGTGGTTGGTGAGATAGAGAGTGAGTGGGTGGGGTAGGTGTATGGAAATGTTTTTGCAATTTCTATTTTTTTTTCTTTTCTGGGTAGACCCGTAGGGGCGGGAGCTTGTCGCCGCGGGGGCGGTGACAAGGGAGAGGGGCCACGCAGGCTCAGCACCGGGGGCGGCGCCGAGGATGTGTTTCAAGGATGGCCGCCGCAGGGGCATATGGGAGTCACCGCGGGGGCGGTGACTAGCATGTTGCAGGCGTTGGCCCAGCGCAGGTGGCGGCGCTGGGCATGGGTGTCACCGCAGGGGCGGGGACACTGAGCTGCAGGGGCGGTTTTCTTGACAGAGGTTCCTCTTCTTATTCCTTCGGGTTGCCTCCCGAGCCGCGCCTTCGTTTTTTGTCGTTGGCTTGACGTAAGACCTCTACTTCTCTGACTGTGCTTCCTCAAGCACCATCTCGTCAATCGGATCGTTCTTGAGTCCTTCAAGGTAAGGTTTTAGCCTGTGTCCGTTTCCCTTGAACACCTTGTGTGTTTGGGGATCATAAAGATCCACAACTCCGTTGGGGTATACTTCGGCTACAACGAACGGCCTTGTCCATCACGAACACAGCTTACCTGCAAAGAGTCTCAAACGTGATTGAAGGAGAAGTACCTTATTACCTACATTGAAGTCCTTCCGGAGAATATTTCGGTCATGCCATGCTTTAGTCTTTTCTTTGTATGCGGTGGCATGGTCATATGCATCTAACCTCAGTTCCTCCAACTCTTGTAATTGGAGAGCTTCGGGAATTCTCCCACTTCCTCTATGTTCATGTTGCACTTCTTTACCGCCCACCAAGCTTTGTGTTCTAGCTCCATCGGTAGGTGGCAAGCTTTCCCAAACACGAGCCTAAAAGGAGACATCCCGATAGGAGTTTTTTAGGTTGTCCGATATGCCCATAGGGCGTCATTTAGCCTTGCACTCCAATCCTTCCGTCCGGGAGAAACTGTCTTTTCAAGGATGGTCTTTATTTCCCGGTTGCATACCTCAGCTTGGCCGTTTGTTTGTGGATGATAAGTTGTTGATACTCGTTGGTGGACGTGAGTAGCAAAGTGTTTAGTTAAAACCTGCAACATATCCTCAGTTGATTGATACTTACCTTGTCGGGGCTGCTGTTGTTGGTTTTATTGATCCTTCCAACGAAAATGCTGTTGGTCACGCCAATTTGGCATGAAGTTTTGTGCATAAGGATCGTTCCTAGGCCTTTGCTGCTGTGGTTGTCCATAACCCATCGCGTTTACCTCAGCATCGTCATCCTGGACTTGTGGACACATGTCCATTGGAAGATATGGGTCAGAACACACTCCACAAGATTTCAGCTGCTATGGGGTTCCCATCAATGTTAATATCTTCACCATCTCCTTTAATTCTGCAAGCTCCGTGGAGATCTCACTCTTCCCGGTATTAACAACATGAACTCCTTTCTTGGACGGGGTTCTTCCAAAGTTCCGGGTTCCTTCCGCTAGTTCCTGTATCTTTTCCAAAGCAAGGTCAGGAGTAGAGTTAAGAATATTACCTCCGCAAGCCGCATCGACGATCCTCCTTTCATTATCGAGCAAGCCGTTGTACAAGTACAAGACTAGATCTTGAGTTGAATATCCGTGAAAAGTACAGCTGGATCGGAGGCGTACGAATCTTTCGAAGTACTCGTAGAGAGTTTCGTTCGCCTTTTGCTCGATGTTGCTTATAGCTTTCTTCAAGCTATTCGCCTTTTTGGCTGGGAAGTATTTCTCCAGAAACGCCTTATGGAGGTTCTCCCAAGTGTCGATACTCCCGGATGGAAGGTGGTAATAACAATCATCCGCTGAATCTTTGAGTGTGAAGCCGAATGCCCTCATCTTGATTTAATCTTCGGTAATATTGGACGGCTTCATGCTCACACACGGTATGGAATTTTCCAAGGTGTTTGATGGGGTCTTCACCACTTAGCCCATGGAAGGATGGAAGCAAGTGGATGAGACCCGGCTTGAGCTCAAAGTTGATTTGTTCCCCTAATGCCGGTATGGACACTGCAAGAGGGTTTTGACCCAAAGTCGGATGAGTAAGTTGACGAAGAATACGATCAGCCATTTCTTGTTGGAGTTGTTGTTGTCTTCGTTGCCGAATGTGCGTCATCTCAATTTCTGGATCAAAGGAAGCAAATCCGGAGTTAGTAGCACGGGTTTGAACCATAAAAATTGTTCAAACCAATAATCAATAATAACAATAAAAACACTAAAACTCCCCAGCAACGGCGCCAAAATTTGACTAGAGGTATTTCTATGGTCGTCTATACCCAGTCAAAAGTAAATACCGACTTAGCACTAAAACAAGTACAGTGGTTAAGTAAGGGTCAAACCCAAGAGAGTTATGGTGTTTATTTGATGCAATTATTGATTATAGAATCGAGTAACAAAAAGGGGGGGGGTTTGGTTGAATTGATGCACACAAAAACTTATGAAAACGAATAACGTAGCAAGTAAGACAATAATGGATGAATCTACACTAGGTTAATTCTTAGCATGCAATTGCTACTTTGGTGAGTTCCTTTTACAAGTTTTCAAGTAATCTCCCATCTCGATCATATATATGTGTTGAGCCAACCGGCATCAACACAACTTAACAAGTTAGTGTTCCGTAAACCTACAAGAACAATTAACGAGTTAGCTTTCAAATAAAGACTAAGGGATATAAAGAATAGATTAAAACCGTTAACCTTATCTTTATATTTGTGTTCCTTTTCTTTAAGTAATTACAACCAGTTATTACTTAAAGTTTACTACTAGATTAAAGACCCGAACCCGGAACCTATTAATCCTAGTTCTTTGCATGCACTTTAGAACCTAAGGTGATCAATCTCAAGTAATAATAAAACATGCAATTAGACAATGGAGATCAAGGAAACACAAAGCATTACTGAATCAAAACTTATATTAAAGAAAACTTACAACCAAAGTAACAACGCAGCTTCAAACTAACCCGATGTAGCAAGGGAGTTAGCAACTCATTACAATGGAAATGATGAGAAAATTGGTGTCTAAGTGGAAAATGATGGATAATAAGTTGGATGATTCTAGAAATCAACCAAGGACTATTTATACTACAAAAGACACTAAATAGGAGTAAAAGGCCGGCCCAAAACAACCACCTTTAATGCCATAAAGGTGGTGTAAACCGCCGGAGTAAAGCTTTTGTCGTTGAACCGTTGGGCGGCCTTCAGCTCCGCAGGGGCGGTGAAGGCAAAAACGCTTGATCTTCTTCATGACCGCAGGGGAGGCTAGGCAATTCCGCAGGGGAGGTTCTTTAATCCTCTTCAAATGTCTGACTCTTCAACTTCCTGCCATTTCTGATGCCAAGCTGCCGAGGCGTCCCACTGTCAACGCTGGGGCGGTGACACATACTCTTCATCTTCCAGCTCCCAGGTTGAGGCGTAGGCAGAGGCGCAGGGGCGTTGGTCTTCGCTTCTTCAGGGCAAGTCACCGCAGGGGCGCCAGGGGTTGACACAGGTGCGGTGACAAATCTTCGTAGCTGGCACTAGTGAAGGCGCAGGGAGCGCTCCGGAGTAAGGCGTCACCCGTAGGGGCGGTGACAAGGCTCCGCGGGGGCGGTGAAGCAACAAAAGCTTTTCTTCGTGAACGATCTTCTCCTAAGTGCTTATAACTCCTTCCTTAGCTTCTTTTAGTCTTCTTCTTCTGGACCAAGGATTTAGTAGCGTAAACCGAACACAAATGCAATGAAGAATGCCTTGATCTCCGCCCCTATTATGCAACCTCCGGATGGGAGCCTTCCGTTTGAGATAATGTGTGATGCAAGTGATGTGGCCGTTGGAGCTGTTTTGGGACAAAAGAAGGATGGGCTTACACATGCCATCTATTATGGTAGCAAGATGCTAGATGATGTCTAACTCAACTATGCCACAACCAAAAAGGAGTTGCTAGCGGTGGTGTATGCCTTTGAGAAATTCCGGTCATATCTTGTGGGAGTCAAGGTCATTGTGTACACGGATCATGTTGCGATCTGTTATGTCCTCACAAAGAAGGATGCCAAACCTCACCTCATTCGGTGGAGATTGAGAGAGATGACATCCCGATTGATGACTCATTCCAGGATGCGTAATTACAAATGATGGAGGAGTGCTTACTTCAAGTGTCTAGAGGGAGTGAGCCATAGTATGCGGACATAGTGAACTACCTTGTGTGTGAAGAGGTGCCACCCTGTTTCTCATATGCCCAAAGGAAAAAGTTCTTCAAGGATGTGAGGCATTACTATTGGAGCGAGCCTCTCTTGTTCAAGAGAGGACCGGATGGAGTCTTTAGAAGGTGCATTCCGGAGGATGAGGTGGAGTGTGTGATCCGCCATTGTCACTCCTTGCCATGTGGAGGCCATGCTAGCTCACACAAGACATGTGCAAAGGTATAGCAATCCGGTTTTTATTGGCCTAACTTGTTTAAGGATGTGCATAATTTTGTGGTAGCTTGTGACGCTTGCCAAAGGACGGGCAACATCTCAAGGAGGAATGAGATGCCCTTGAACAACATACAAGAGGTTGAGATATTTGATGTTTGGGGTGTGGATTTCATGGGGCCATTCCCCTCTTCATGTGGCAACCTCTACATTCTATTGGTGGTGGATTATGTGTCGAGATGGGTGGAGGCAATCGCGTCTCCCACAAATGATGCCAACGTTGTGGTGTGGTTCTTTAACCGAGTCATCTTCCCTAGGTTTGGAACACCAAGAGTGATCATAAGTGATGGAGGGAAGCATTTCACCAATAGGAACTTTGGGACACTTTTGGCTAAGTATGGGGTGACTCATAAGGTAGCAACACCTTACCATCCCCATACTAGTGGCCAAGTGGAGATCTCCAACCGGAAGATAAAGGGGATACTTGAGAAGACGGTTTCTAGGACAAGAAAAGATTGGGCTATGAAGCTTGATGATGCTTTTTGGGCCTATAGAACCGCCTTCAAGACACCAATTGGCACCACTCCCTACAAGCTAGTTTATGGCAAGTCTTGCCACCTTCCGGTGGAGATGGAGCATAGGGCGTATTGGGCCATAAGGTGGCTGAATTTTGACCTCAAGGAAGCCGGTGAAAAGAGGTTGCTAGACATTAATGCTCTTGAGGAGATTCGGTTGGATGCTTATGAATACGCCCCGATTTACAAGGAAAGGACCAAGCATTGGCATGACAAACGTCTCATCCCAAAGGAGTTCAGTGAAGGTGACTTAGTCCTTCTCTTCAACTCAAGGTTGCGGCTCTTCCCCGGAAAGCTAAAGTCAAGATGGACGGGTCCTTATGTGGTGAGGAAGGTTTTCCCCCATGGGACGGTTGAGATAAGAGGGGAGCATTGTGGAGACTTTAAGGTGAATGGACACCGTTTGAAGTAGTATATCCAAGAAGCTCCGGTGGATATGATTGCCCCGCTTCACCTTGAGTGAAACGCTCCCGAATTTGGTCAAGCTAATGACCTTAAACAAGCGGTTAATGGGAGGCAACCCATTGGTACATATCTTTCCCTTTTCGGTTTTCGTTTTTGTTTTTCAGTTTTTGTTTTGCTTTGGTGTGTTTGTATGTCTTGTGTTTGTGTGCTAGAGTCTAGGTAGCATGGAAGCCTTGTAAAGCATGGGGATGATGATGATGATCCCGTATCAAACGTGGGTGGAGCGGACGTGGGACTTGGACGGCTTGCGGTGCTTAGCGCGGGTCCCGACACCGTAATGAACATCAAGAACTTTCTCCCACCTTTGATTGATCATCCACCATCACTCCACATGAGTGAACCAAAATACCGAAAATAACATTTCTTACATTGTGAGGACTCTCTTTCACTCTTCTTTACTTGATTTACACATTGGCGACAATGTGTTTATAAGTATGGGGTGGAGTTTTCATAATCATTTGCATGATAGCATCTAGGATAGTTTCATATTGTCACATGTTTTATTAGCTTTATTGTACATATATATTTCGAAAAATCCAAAAAATCAGAAAATTTAAAAAATTTTAGTGCTTCCTAAGTTTGGATATGACCCTTATGATGAGATTGTTTTGTGAATTGGCTATGGATGGCCTTATGTGTTGAATGGGTGTATGCATATGTGGACTTGAAGTACTTCTCTTGAACCCTATGTATGAATTGTGATCATGATGTTTGCCTTGATTGGATTGAGGATTGATAGTCAAAATTACATGCCAGTTCTTGCACATCATCTAGGAATGATTAAGGCAATTCATCTTTCTCTACTTCTCATCTTGATCATGTTGTTTGAGCAACTCAATTGATATAAAAATTTGACCTCTTTTGACCCATCCGGGAATAGGAGCATGCTAGTGTGTTGAGTGTGTGAAAAACAAGTGTGGGGTGAAGTTGTTGATGAATGAATGTTGTAAATAAAGTGCTGAATTTTTGTGAAAAGTGTAGAAAAAATATAGGTTTGGGGACTTTGGTTTTGATGACGAGTAACTCGGCACCATTCACATAATCGGGTGTTTGTGCCTTGCCAAAGTCGGATAAACGGAATGTCCTAACGAGCCTTGGTATGTGTGCCCGGTGTGAGGCACCTCGGAAAATACCAAGGTCCGCTAATCACCAAGGTTTCGGCTTTTGTACACCAATGCCATTGTCTCAAAAATAAGTGAAAGAAAAAGAAAATAAAACAGAAAAGAAAATATGGAGAAAAAAATATACACTTGTGGGAAGTTGATTCAAGAATGAAATTGTGGAGTTAGTTCCTTTCCCGGATTAGCATCACATGACCTAGAAAAATTCCCACCTTATCACAACATTTTCTTGGCCTCTTCTTTCCTAAGTCCTTGTGACCTATTTGCATGTGTATGACTTAGTGATCTAGATTGGATACTCTCATGATCATCTTGACTTCTTTGTTTTCACCTTTCATGCATGCTTTCGAATTAAGTATAATTGTCTTTCCATGCCTTCATTCATTTGATACATGATTGCTTGTCCATTGCTATGAAACATGACTATGAAGGTGATCCATCTTATGAAGCACAATTCCAAAAAAAATTCATGTTTTTTTCTGCATTCATAAATCATGTCATCTCCTAGCCTATAGTATGACCTTGCTCGGGGACGAGCAAATCTTAAGTATGGGGTATTTTGATAACACGATTTACGACGTTAGTTTAGGCATTCATTTAGATTGTTTTTCCCGTTATTCATGTATGGTTTGGCATTAGTTCATGATGTTTACGCTTAATTCATGCATATTGTCAAGATAGACGTCTACACGAACTATTGTCGGTTTTGTAGGTATTTTGGGGAACTTTTGGAGCTTAATCGATACATTCGAGGATCATTCCTCGTGATGACACACTTCCGGAATCATTAAGAAGCAAGCTAGGAGCAAAGGAGAACACATAGGACCTTGTTGGTGCATGCCTTGCACCAACTCATGGCTTAACAATCAAAAGAGAGTTGTTTATGCAAAACCACGGCCCAGACCGAGATGCCACGCCCATAATTTTGGTTGTGGTTCTCTCTTGACAGCTATGACAACTGTCCCACGATCTCCATAACCGACTCTTGTTCATGGTGGAGAATATAAGTGGTCCTACTGGCTGTTGCTAGGGATTCTCTCCCACACTCTCTCTCAACACATCACTCCATTGGAGGCTACTCTTGGGGAGGAAGAAAACTCTCTCATTTGGAGAAGAAGAAGAACAACACTAGTTTTAGAGTTTTCATAGCTTTTGAGTGGTTTTTGAGTGAGGTTGTTGAAGACATTTGCAAGGATTTGTAAGGAACGATTTGGACCTTCTTTTGAAGGGTTGTAAGTCTTTCTTAAACGTATATTCAGCTTGGTTTACTTGTGTTTACTTGTTTCTCTTCTCTTTCATTTCATTTTCTTGCTATGGAAGCCATGAATGTTTGCTTGTTGAGTTTAAATGTTAAAATGCTTGTTGTTGGCTAAATAGTAGTTATTCTAGGGTAACAGAATGATGGTTATGGCTTAGACTATGATAGAATAGACTTAAATGTATCCTTGGATGATTTGCTTGCTCGAACCTAACCTCTGTTACAAATCACGGTCTGTTCTTGCCTAACCACGGCCGTGGTTCTAGATTATCAGCCCGTGGTTTTCTCCGTTGTGGTTGTATTGATAAATCTGAATGTTAGGAAGTTAGATTGTTGAAATCCTAGTGTTTATTATGCTTAATGTAGCCTAGGGTGACCTAATACTAGCAAATTAAGTGAGAGGAGAGACCTACCCGGTGATTCTCGCTCTTAGGTACCAATGATGATGAACTCTAGGTAATAGTGAGCCTCACAAGCCGTTATTGGACTGAGTGTGCTGGGATTGTTGCTTAGGACTAGCCTCCCAAGACTTACCCGGTAAGGAGAGGTTTGACCCCTAGATAGCAATCCGGTTTGTGTAGATTTCCCAACCTTAGGCTCCTAGAGACATACCCGGTGATAGGACCTTAGTTGCGGGATTAGTGGATCATGAGACCTACCCGGTGATTGACCCCAATTGAGAAATATTCCTTCCCAACTTACCATAGCTAGTCCAAGGTTGATTAGAAGCTTGAGTTCAAAGCCATAACCGGAAATCCTAACCCCTAAAATCCGCTTTTCTCTCTTTGATTACATATCTCGGGTTTGTGTTGCTTGTTTGTGTTGCTAGCTAGATTTGTTAGTTTGTTTTACAATCTAGCATAAATTGTGATCTTGTTTGATCACCACAAAACCAACCCAAAAACATTATGATTTTCATTTCTTTATTCCTTTCTCTTTTCTTAGACTAGATTTGCACTATCCATAATCACCTATTTGATTTGTTTCACCTTAGTCTTTGTGTCTGATCTCGGAATACTATCCTTGCTACAAAACAACCCATACACCGTGGGTTCGCTAGGAGTTAGGAAAATATATCGAGTTATAAATTTAAGACTTTTGGGCTATACGTTCTTAACGTAACACATATCATCTTGTTAAGGATTGTCCACAAAAGAAGAGGACCAACTTCAAGAAAAATGATCGAAAGAAGAAAGCTATGGTAGCTTCATAGAGTGATTCAAAATCCTCAAATGAATCAGAAGACGAAAAAGAACAAGCAAACCTATTTCTTATGGCCGATCATTAAAAAGATTCAAATCTCTACGTTGATAATGTGGTAAGTACTATTATGTCTCAACCTGAATGTGACCTAAAACAATTTTTCAAAGACATTATTATATATGACAAGTAGCATAGAATAAGGATAAATTATCTAAAAGAAAAGCTTCTCGAACAAGAAAAACAACTAAGTGAGATGTCTCTGGAGATTGAAAATCTTAACACAGAAAAGGTAGACCTTGATGACAATATCAAGACCTTAGAATCGGAAAATGCGATTCTCAAGGACAACATCTCCTCTCTTCATCGAAACTATATCGATCTAGAGAAAGAGAAAGTTCATCTAAATTTGACGTGTCAAGACCAGAAGGCAGCTCTTGTTAAATTTAATCGTTCAAAAGCTAATCTTGAAAGAATGATGGGTGAACAACAGTCCTCACTTAACCAAAATGGTATAGGTTATCATATGAGCTTTCCTAGAAAACCAACTACCACTTTTGTCAAAGCCAAATGAAGTATTCATATGCCTACTTGCTTTTACTGTTGTAAAAAGGGCTATGTTAAATCTACATGTCCAAATAGAAGAAATGACCCTTATATTATTAGAAACACCTATCCTCTATGTTTAAGGAAACAGGTCAAACAAATCTGGGTTCCTAATATTACTAGACCACCAAACATGATCGAACCTGAATATGGACCAAAATATGTCATTTGGTCAACCCGAAAATGTTAATGTTTGCTGTTTTGTAGGATATCACCAAGGTAAATGAGCATAAATGGATATTAGATAGTTGTTGCTCAAGACACATGAGTGGAAAAAGTTCAATATTCTCAAATTTAAAGAAGTAATCATCTGGAACCATTACGCTTGCTGATAAAGGAAAGTGTGACATTACTGGCATTGGTAAAATATGTTATAATTCATCTAACTTCATTGATAATGTATATCTGGTTGACGGTTTAATGTATAATTTTTTTTAGCATCTCTTAAATATGTAATAAGTAAGTCCTACAGACTTACCTCAACCTCGATCAACCTCAACCACGATCACCTCTACACTTGAGGGATAACACAACCTATAAACAAGGCATAAAGAGATACATCAAACTCCTATCAACACAAGGGTCACACCTAGACCCAAAGGGATCCATAAGATCATCCTCAACCTAAGCTCACAACCTAATAGACCTCAAAGGCCATACATGGTATAAACCGATCAAAACATCATCATCTTACATCCTCATACACCTAGCATGATCCTATACACTCATACTAGGAAAGGCGGGAACAAAGAAATCCTAAAGCAAGCCTAGAAGTAGCACACACCTGCAAAGCAAAGCCAACACAAGGCTGGACTGCAGGTGGCCGCAGGGGCAGTTCTAGGTGGCGTAAGGGCGGCTCACTTCCGGCACTAGGGCGGCTGCAAGTGGAGCAGGGGTGGCTGGACAATAGAGACACCGAGTCAGCCCCTTCTTCACTCATTCCTTTGATTCCTTCACTCCTTCTTCAACCAATACACATACATACAGAAACATACATATATATACATCAACATATGCCAATCATGGCTGCAACAAGATCCAAACCTAAGGAAATCTAAGCTAGAAGAGGGGAAGACGAGAGAAGATGAAAGACTGAAAAGAGAAAGGGAAGAAGCCATGAAAGCTTACCAAGCTAAACCTATGCCAAAGCAGAACTCTCACAAAGATCTCCAAGCTGGTTCAACAAGGCACAACAACATCAACCATCAATAATCAGCAACAAAGTCATCCAAGACTCTCACAAACTCAATCAAAGCTCAAGGAAGATCAAGAAAAGATCCAATGGAAGAAGAGAGGAGAAGATGAACGTAGGGAGAGAGATGGAGGTGCAATGAAGAACCCTCATCAGAAGGGAGAGAGAAGAATCTTATCAAGGGGGGTAAAGGTTAAAGCACTGGTCAGAGGGTCAACAAAGACGGGTGCAGCCACACAGAGCTGCAGGGGCGGACCCTGTGAGGCGCAGGTGCGGCCCAGGCAAACCGCAGGGGCGGCCACATGGTCACACAGGGGCGGTCTAGGCCTAATCCAGGTCCTTAGCTCACACTCTCAGCAACTCAGCAACTAGGCTCTTACATGTCCACTCCTCCACCTCACTCGGCGGCGTCCCTAACCTGCGGGGCATCTACACAAGTGGTTTAAAACCGTTAGCTCAATTCGAAGCATTAGAAACACGGTGAAGGCACATACACACTGATACATCATAACATCACATAATCATGCTCAATAACACGTCCGGTTTATTATCTTTATTTATTAGGTCATATCCCATTCTAATTCAACTTAGGTTTTAGACACGAGAATCCCCGATACTCGCTTCGTTCCCTACTTACCGGCATGGAATGGTACTGATGCATCCGATCGTCTACCAGCACGGGATACTCACCAAGAACCTCCCAGCTCTCGCGGGAGCCAGGCAATTTGTCACCGCCCGTTATCATACACTTGGGCCAAAATATATATACATAAAGGTTGGTGGTCCTATTACCGGTTTATATGTTATAAAGAAAGCGATAGAACACACACCACCAAACACGCAACGAATCTAATACATAGAATACGAGCAATGTAAGTCCGGAGACTTACCTCGTCACCACACTCAACTCACACACTCTTTCTACCTTAAAGAGAAACTCCACAACCTGCTCACAAGGAATATACGATTATCAACACAATCTCAAGCTCAACGAAGTCTAAGACTTCACTCTAGGGATCTAAGCAAGATCACCTAGCTCTCAACCTAGGAACGCATCCTAGAACTCACAATCTTCACAACACTCTCAGCACAAGGAAACCTCTCACAACAACTTATACATCACATGGTCATGAACAACAGCCTAGGAGAGCCACTCTATCCTAGAAAGGTCCAACATGATCAAATAATACGAGATCAACAATCACATCAAGCCATAAGGGCTCCAAGGATAGCAACCAGTAGATGGAATTCTCATAAGTCCTAGGTCCACCCTAAACATGCTTCTAACTAGGTATAATCACAAGGATAGGAAAGGAACGAAAGGAAAGGAAGGAGGGAGCCTACTGGTGAAGAAAACGCAGCCACGGAAGCAAGTTGGCGCCCCCTGCGTGGAGCTGTCACCGCCCCTGCGCAAGTCTGGCACCGCCCCTGCGCCTGGGAGCCGCCCCTGTGGTGGCTCTTGCGGCCCCTGCGGTAGCCCTGGTCCGCCCCCGCGATTTGAGCAACAGAACGTCGTCTTCTTCGTTTGCGACTATGGACCCTTTGCTCCAATGGCTTCCTCTTCTTGCTGGGTATTCTCCAAAACCAAACTATGATCTTAGGCTCCACTCCATGACCTAATCGAGCCAAGAACATACACATGCAATGGATCTAAGGAAAAGCTTCCTCAAGAGCTCCATCCATGGCCATGGATGAAGGGGAAGGAAGGAAAGGATATTCAGCAAGAAAGGAGAAGGGAAAAAGAGGAAAAACTTACCATACAACTGAGATCCTTCTCCACTGCATGTCATCCACAAGTAAATTTCCAAGGGAAGAGAGAAAGAAAGCACAAGAGATAGTAGAGGGGAAAAATGAACTAACGTGAATAAGAAGTGAAAGAGGAGAGAGGGAGAATCCAACAAAGCTGAAAAGGTGGGAGGGAAACAAGGGATCAGCTGGCTTGTTGTCACCTCTACTGGAAACGAGAGGTCAAAAGCGTAATAAGGGGAACGAGGGGTCGACGTGGGATTTTGGGAATAAATCCCGGTACTCAGCACACGTGCGTACAGGAAAAACTAGGTCATTGACGCGGGAAGCTCGGAAACGTCACGACACCCGGAATAAAAATTCCGGACGTTACATTAATCAATTCAATACTAGCAATATTGCAACAACTACCACCATCAATAAGCATATTGTTCACCTTACCCCTTAACAAGACATCTAGTATGAAAGAGATTTCCCCTTTGATTATCACCACATGGAGATATATTAACATGCAATGCTCTCCAGGTAATCAAAGACTCTCCATGATCAAACTTAATGCCTTTATCACTATCACTATCATGTTCGTGATATGCATTAAGCTGTGTATGATTATTTTCATGGTCTTCTTCACTTTCATATTGTCCAAGTTCATTTATATATAAAACCCTTTTAGTAGGACAATCTCCCATATAGTGACATGTACCTTGACATCTAAAGCATACAATATCTCTAGAATGTAAAGTACAGTTAGAAGTACTCCCTTTATTAACCTTTGAAGGCTCATTCAAAGGACAAGAGTGTGTCGAAGCTTTAGG
The DNA here is from genome assembly GCA_033239125.1 of Fagopyrum homotropicum. Lineage (NCBI taxonomy): Eukaryota > Viridiplantae > Streptophyta > Magnoliopsida > Caryophyllales > Polygonaceae > Fagopyrum > Fagopyrum homotropicum. The sequence continues at coordinate 90,161,395 of BSWB01000006.1, forward strand.
ACATGTTGGATCTGGATTTTGACTTTTGCCTTCGTCTTTTTGCAAATCTCGAGCACGATCTCGGGCGATATTGTTATTGGTTAGCCGAGATTTCTGTGATTTCCACATACTTGTTCCTTGTTCCTTCCTTTGAACATCTTTTCAATTTTAATGGCCAAGTGCAGCAAACCTGTCATGTTATCATAGGAGTATAAGTCAATTTCATTTGTTAAGGATGGATGCAAAATACACAAATAGCGAGCCATTGGCTTTCACCATTTCCATTTACATTGATGTATACAATTCTTTCACAATCATGGAACCTTGCTTGAGGTTCTCCAGCCTTTGACTCAATTCTCTAGCATGATGTGGAGGCAGAAATCTAGTCTCATTAACGCCTTCATTTGCTCCCAAATGTTGATGTCCGGATCTAGCGTTCTTTTCCATTCTTTGTCAAGGTGATCCCACCATACTAAGGCATAGCCTTGGAACTCGAACGCATTAAGTTGGATCTTCCTTTGCTCACTAAAACTATGGGAAAACCAAATTTGTTCAATTTCAGACTCTCATTCTATGTAAACGTCCGGATCACACTTTCCTTCAAATCTCGGAATCTTGACCATCACTTTGCAAATTTTATCATTATCACGGGGATACCTATAAGGTTTCAAGTCGTGACCTCTCCTAGGAGGATGGCTGCATCTAGGATAGTCTCTCCACATGCCTTTGTCACCCTCTTCCTTGAATTCTTGAAATTCATTAACAAAATCCGGAATATTAGTTGTATGGAAATTAGGATTCGGGTATTCCATACCTGACTTTGGTGGGAGCCTTGGAGATGGATTAGGGGATGGTGGCATAGGTAGGTTGCATGAGCTTTCGCCCACCTTAGTAGAAAATCTCGGCTGAAATCTAGGTTGGACTGGGGCGAGATTTTGGGGCAAGATTTCTTCTGTGGGACGTGTTTCCAATTTCACCATCCGTTCGGTCAATGTTGAGACCGTAACTAGTAGTTGTTTGAGAAGATCCATGGCCTCTAGTTTTGAGGAATCATTTTGGTGTGACCCTCGAGGGCTACCATGCTTATACACAAACAAGCAAATTAACAATAAACTTGTGAAGTTAGTGAAAACAAGGGTTCCTTACTTGTTTTCTCCGCACTCACAATCTATTGTGATATCTCAAGCTGGTTTCATGTATTTGCTTAGGATGGATTAATGGTTCGTTACAGATTGGTTACTAGCTTCAACTAGAACTCCTTGGATGACTTAATAAGTCAACTTGGTTCGGACAAAGTTTCTTGTGTTGGAAGATAGTCAAGGTAAACTTATAGCATGCATTATAGTCTATTTTTTGGGATTGGTTTGGACGTTTTATCTTCATAAATCTGCATGTATGGATGTATCATCTTTGATCATTATGTTGTTTTGTCTACCGTTGCGGGAATTGAAGTCTACACCTAGTTTCGTTGTGATTGTAGGGAAAATAGCATGTTTTGGACCGAAATAGAGCTAAGGAAGCTAAGGAGTCATTGGAGCTACATTCTAGAGCATTGAGGAGTTATAAGAAGAGCTCAAGAACCATGGAAATGAGATGGAAGATTGATTTTGGACCAGATTAGAGAGATTGATGCTCAGCTGAGACTCACCTCGGTTAGCTACAGTTCCACCTCGACCGAGGTGATCTTCAAGATTGTCTGGACCGAGGCGAAGTGATGACGGGACACGAGATCTTTATTTTGGCTGAGATCTTCTATTTTTGGAAAGTGAATATCACAAATTTTTGGATGGATTTCTGGAAGGAAACATATCTTTTTTGCTGATATATTTTGGAAGATATGGAGATAATTTTAAGGAAATTATATTTTAAGATATATTATCTTTGGAGGATAATTCTCCTATATAAATGGGCTGATTTTCTAGAATTCAGCCCTCTTCGGATCACCGAATCTCGGAAATTCCGGATCAGAGGAGCAGTAGTTCTCCAGAGTTGAAGGAAGTTTTGAAGGAAGTTTTGAAGGTTGAAGTTCAAGGAAGGAAGGAAGCTAGTTTGAAGGAAGTTTGAAGAAAGTTTGTAAGATTTTCTTAGTTTGGTTGATTGTTTTCTTTTCTAATTGTGATTGAGGAACGCTGTTCGTTTGATTGCTTGTTTGATAAATTTATTGAGACCTTTGTGTTAAGGTTTTCTTGTTTGAATATTGATTCCTTTCTTATATATTTGATTATTATCATGATGATTATTGGCTAAGTTCTATATGCGATTCTAGGGTGATTGGTTTAAAGTTATGGGAAAGACGATGAAAGAATGAGCCTTTATCCCAGTGGACCTTGAAAGCTCGAGCCTTTACCTTAACCGACAAACACTTCGGTCAGTCGTGGAGCATCTCGACCGAGATGGTACATGAACTGAGCGAGGTCAGACCTTTCCTTATCCTTATTTTAGTTGAGGTTTTAGTTTGCCAAAACCTATCCTTGTTATACCTTTCTTGGTTCAACGCAAGCCTAGGATGAAACTTACCCGGTGATTCCTTTGTTTGTATACCCAAGATCGTGAGTGTAGGTAATAAAGGTTTATCCTTTATTGGGGTTTGAGTGTGCCTCCATCCCATCTTTAAGAGTTAGCTTGAGACTTACCCAGTAAAGGTTAGTTCTATCCCCTTGGGTGGTGTGTTGGTTTGACATTATAGTTCCTTTCCTTAGTACCTTGGGACTTACCCGTTGAGAGGATCTTTGGTTTGGGATAGTGAGTAGTGAGACTTACCCGGTGATCTATTCCCACCTTAGAAACACCTTCCCTTTGCAAGCCTCAACTTTGTCCACATTATCTTTTGAGATTTTGAGTCGGAACCGCAACCGGATGCTTTAATCTCTAGAATCCACATTCCTTTTACCTGGTTATTACATCATCTTTGATAGCTTTGCTTTGTTGCGTGTTTGTTATTGACAACCTGAATTATCGATCTTTGTTTCACCAAAGTTCTTGTGTTTAACCCTGGAATTCTTGCTTTATTACAATCGATCCGTACACTGCGGGTTCGCTATTTGCAATAGTTCTTGGTATAAATAATAAAGCTTGCACACACCTTTTGGAGCAAACATGTTTTTGGCGCCGTTTCCGGGGATTTAGTCAAGACCGAGTTCGGTATTTGGTTGTCCAGCTTGGAAGTTTTTGCTTATGCATTTGATCTTTTCCTAAAAGTTTTGTAGTTTTCAAGATTTCCAATGGATGCGAGTCGCTATGAACCTGCATTTGATCCAGTTTGGAGAGCAAGACAACTTGGTAGGTTGGACCATTATCAATATTTGTTGCGCTTCTTTGCGTTCATCGAATTTAATGATGAAAGGGAAAGACAAGAGGCTATTGAAGAGAAGCTTGCAATATGGAATGAGCGGAATGCCCCTAAAAAGGTTTATGAGCAACCTCTTCAAGATTCATTTAAATCAAAGTGGGAGAAATTGATGAAGAAGATAGAGAAGCTCGACGAAAGCTATGCTATGCCGAAAGAGGTGTATAAGGAAGAACTATCAGTTTTAAGCATTCTTCTTGTCGATCCCGAACCCCCTCTTAAAATTCTTGAAAAAGAAGAAGATGAGGAACACCTCGACCCAACTGCCGAAATTGGGGCCGAGATTGAAGAAGAATAAGTTGATTTGGAAAAGGAAAAAGAAGAACACCTTGGCCTTACTGTTGAACTATTGGCCAAGGTTGAGGCACAACCGGAGAAGACGGAAGAGATTTCATGTGCAGAATGTCCTCTTGACATGATTCTCATCCCAAGGCTTGAAACACTTCATCCGGTATGTTCTCCCATTTGTTTTAAAGTTCCCTTGGAAATTACTAATCATTTCTGGGATGCACCGAAAAGTTGGAGGTCTCTTCCGACGGAACCTCCTAAATTCAAGATGAAACATCCCCTAAAATTGCTGAAAGAAGATGCCCCTTGGATTATAAGGAGTGGAGTTAGCAAGCACTTCACCGCTATGGCAAGGAAATGCATTTCGTTCAAGTATGGGGTCATTCACATGACGAAGACCATACATCATCCCCAATCTAGAGATGGGTGAGCTAAGTTTATTTTCAAGATGCTGATTTCTCGATCCAGGAAAGGATGGGACGAAAAACTGAGTTATGTCCCATGGAAGAATATGAAGATCGGTAGGATTCCGGTGAAAACCAAACCGTACAAGCTTGTACGTGGTAGATCCTACCATTTGCCGGTAAAATTAAGAACTGTAACCTTTTTGGAAGAGTTTTATTGCGGATATGATGAGCGCTCCAAGATATTCGAGGTACATTGAGTAATTCCATGGAGATAGGTCCAGTTAGCGACCTTAAACCAAGTGCTTCTTGGGAGGCAACCCAAGGTATTGCTTTCTTTTACCTTTTCTAACTTAATTCAGATAGTTTGCTTCGTTTTGTTTTTGCGTACTCCTAGACAGGAATCAGGTACTCTCTAAGAGGGAATTACACAACTCACGAGCTACATGGAAGGACTAACGTTCGAGAAATTGAGAAGACGGAGTTTGACCGAGACACATCTCGGATGCTGTCAGGACGCCTCGATTGAGATGTTCTTTGCCAACCGATACGCAGCGTTTTCTTATTTATTATACAGTTCTGCTATTTCCGGTTAGTACTCTGTTCTCATGACTTATATTTGACCCATTGGGACAATGTGTCCCAAGTATGGGGTATTGATGTATTATGTGACTTATTTGACTATGGTTTGTATGACTCTCGATGATATTATCTTTTATTCTGCTCTATTGCTTATCTGTCATTACATGCATACATACAGGTTTCTGTTCGAGAAAAACGTCAAAAACCAGTTTGAAAAAAAATTTTAGCTCGACCGAGACATTCTTGACCAAACGAGGTCGTGAAAACCGAGGCACATCTCGGTTGGCACCTTGGACACCGTCAGAACACCTCCACCGAAATGGGTTCTTAACTAAAAGGTTTTTCAAAACATTTTGTGTTTCTTTTCTAGATATGACCTCGATGATGATTATGTTTGCAGATTGGTTTTAAAATCTGTATATGATCGAAAGGTTTTATGATATGTTTAAGTTGCAAAATGCTTTGTTCGAAATTCTAGCATGTTTAATACTTTGTTTTTATCAAAGTTATGTTGGATTTGAAGGTTGACACCACATTATGAGTTCTCTCACATTCGTCCTGGGATGACTAAGGCACTTCATTATCTTCTTCTTCTTCTTCTTGACCATGCTTTAGCCCCTCATATACATATTTGCCTCCCTTTACCTATCAGGGAATTTGGATGCAAGTGACGAAAAGCGTGTGAAGTGAAGTTGAGAGCTTGGCTGAAAGTGTTATAAAGAAGCAAATTAGGTTTGGGGACGTTGATCTTGATGATGAGTAACTCGACACCATTCACATAGCCGGATTTTGTGTCTTGCCAAAGTCGGATTGATCGATAGTTCTAACGGGTCATGGTATGTGCAACAAGAGTTTGAGGCATCTCGAGAAATTGATGATTGATGATCTCCTAGGCTTCGGTTATTGTGCACCTCTGTCCATTTTCCCAAAAAGTAAAGTTAAGTGAAAATAAGAAAAGCTTATTGGCGGAAGATGTTGTGATTAAAAGAAAGTGAAGAAAAGATCAAATTCCCGGATTCTAGCACCACATTACCCTATATACATCCCATCTTGACACGTTTCTTGACCTCTTTTGGAAGCCATTGATCCCTCGAGTATGTTGATTGACTTGGTGGTTTTAACTGGATTATACATGATTAATTTCGATAAATATGATTTATTATGCATTCTATGATTTTATGTAAAGATGATCAACTTTCTTATATTTATAAAATGTTTTGATCATGTTGTGATTTTAATTACCATGAAGCATTCTCTTAGGGTGATCTATGATTGGAGCACACAACAAAAGGTTTTGAAATGTTTTTCACTGATCATTTGGAAGACTTATAATCCATTCTATCTTGTATCTAAGATTTGGATCTTGCTTGGGGACAAGCAAGGGACAAGTATGGGGTATTTTGATAGCATGTATTATAGTCAATTTTTTGGAATTGGTTTGGACGTTTTATCTTCATAAATCTGCATGTATGGATGTATAATCTTTGATCATTATGTTGTTTTGTCTACCTTTGCGAGAATCGAGGTCTACACCTAGTTTCGTTGTGATTGTAGGGAAAATAGCATGTTTTGGACCGAAATAGAGCTAAGGAAACTAAGGAGTCATTGGAGCTATATTTTGGAGTATTGAGGAGTTATAAGAAGAGCTCAGGAACCATGGAAATGAGATGGAAGATTGATTTTGGACCAGATTAGAGAGATTGACGCTCAGCTGAAACTCACCTCGGTTGGCTACAGTGCCACCTCGACCGAGGTGATTTTCAAGATCGTCTGGACCGAGGCAAAGTGATCACGGGACACGAGATCTTTATCTTTGGTTGAGATCTTCTATTTTTGAAAAGTGAATATTGTATATTTTTGGATGGATTTCTGGAAGGAAGCATATCATTTTCGCTGATATATTTTGGAAGATATGGAGATATTTTAAGGAAATTATCTTTTTAAGATATATTATATTTGGAAGATATTTCTCCTATATAAAGTGGCTGATTTTCTTGAGTTCAACCATCTTCGGATCACCTAATCTCGGAAACTCCGAATCAGAGGAGCAGTAGTTGTCCAGAGTATAAGAAACTTTTGAAGGAAGTTTTGAAGGTTGAAGTTCAAGGAAAGAAGCTAGTTTGAAGGAAGTTTGAAGAAAGTTTGTAAGATTTTCTTAGTTTGATTGATTGTTGTCTTTTCTGATTGTGATTGAGGAACGCTGTTTGTTTGATTGATTGTTTGATTCATTTATTGAGAGCTTTGTGTTGAGGTTTTCTTATTTGAATATTGATTCCTTTCTTATATGTTTAATTATTATCATGATGATTGTTTGCTAAGTTTTTTTTGCAATTCTAGGGTGATTGGCTGAAAGTTGTGGGAAAGAGGGTGACAGAATGAGCCTTTATCCCAGTGGACCCTGAAAGCTCGACCCTTTACCTTTACCGACAAAAACCTCGGCCAGTCTTGGAACATCTCGACTGAGATGGTACATAAACTGAGCGAGGCGAGACCTTTCTTGATCCTTATCTGTGTTGAGGTTTCAGTTTGCCAAAACTTATCATTGTTATACTTTTCTTGGTTCAACGCAAGCCTAGGATTAGACTTACCCGGTGATTCCTTTGTTTGTATACACAAGATCATGAGTGTAGGTAATAAAGGTTTATCCTTTATTGGGGTTTGAGTGTGCCTTCATCCCATCTTTGAGAGTTAGCCTGAGACTTACCCGGTAAAGGTTAGTTCTATCTCTTGGGTGGTGTGTTGGTTTGAGATTATAGTTCTTTTCCTTAGTACCTTGAGATTTATCCGGTGAGAGGATCTTTGGTTTGGGATAGTGAGTAGTGAGACTTACCCGGTGATCTATTCCCACCTTAGAAACACCTTCCCTTTACAAACCTCAGCTTTGTCCACGTTATCTTTTGAGATCTTGAGTCGGAACCATAATTGGATGCTTTAATCTCTGGAATCCGCATTCCTTTTACCTGGTTATTACATCATCTTTGATAGCTTTGCTTTGTTGCGTGTTTGTTATTGACAACCCGAATTCCCGATATTTGTGTCACCATAGTCCTTGTGTTCGACCCTGGAATTCTTGCTTTTATTACAATCGATCCGTACACTACGGGTAAGCTATTTGCAATTATTCTTTGTATAAATAATAAAGCTTGCAATTATTCTTGAGGGCTACCATGATTATACACAAACACGCAAATTAACAATAAACTTGTGAAGTTAGTGAAAACAAGGGTTCCTTACTTGTTTTCTCTCGCACTCACAAGCTATTCTGATATCTCAAGCTGGTTTGATGTATTTGCTTAGGATGAATTAATGGTTCATTACAAATTGGTTACTAGCTTCAACTAGAACTCCTTGGATGACTTAATAAGTCAACTTGGTTCGGAAAAAGGTTCTTGTGTTGGAAGATAGTCAAGGTAAACCTACTGGAAGTCTCTTCACATAATGGGCACAAGGTGAAAATAATATTGCAAGTAGACACAACTAGTATGATAGAAAGTATAGATACCAACTGTCACACCTAAAGAAATTGACTGAATGTGTTTAGAGTAGAAAAGGGAAAAGAAATAGACACACCACATATTAAGAATAGAGTTTACGTAGCTTGAATTTCTATAATTAGAGAAAAGAGATAGTCAAGTAGGTTTAATCTCAATAAAAAGGAATTTCGGGTAAATTGTTCAAATCTCGGGCGAGATTTCTATCTCATGGTCGAGATTGTTGACAATTATCGACGACAATCACTAGTTATGATATGGGATATAATCCTCCATTGTTTCCTTGATGATCCCTCCTCAGTTGGATCGCAATACCTCTTACTCAAAAAGGTTTTGCTTCAACTTGTAGGCATAAGTTGAAGATAAGAAATGGCGTTGAAAATATGGTTGGAAACTTTGTGCTTGGCCTTCTATGCAGTTATAGATTAACAAGGGAGGGTCGAGTCTATGGCTGTTGCAGGTTATAGAAAGAGATTTTGGGAAAAGATATTCGGTTAGGATTTTAAAGATATGATAAGATCTCACCTACTAGATAAAATCTTAACAAAAGATACCGTAAAGATCTCCTTCCTCCTTAATATGGAAGCTGGAAATAATTCAGATTTGACTCAAATCCAAATAAATATCTTCACTTAAGATGGTTGAGATTTCAAAACTTCTTCTCCAAGTAAGGGAGAAATCTCAGTGTAGTTACGCAAAGATATTCAGTTGACTCTTTTTTGGCAGTTCTTTTTTAAAGATTTTTTTTACGTAAAAACCGTCCAATAAAGCTCATCGCCCTAGTAGAAACGTAATGATGCAATGTGGATAAACCAAAGGCTCTTATACCACTTTGAGACAGAGATCAACCGTAACTGGATGGATCGATAGATGGAGATATCAAGGTTGAACCATAAGAAACAACTCGAAGCAGGATAAGCACATAATAGCCTTACCACACAGCTGAACATCGTTTTATAAGACCCTTCCGTACAACCACACACAAAAGGGAGTGATGGTCCCTAAACCACCAGGTGGTCTGCTTGTGAATTGTCGAAGCACTCTACTTGGTGCGCGCAAGCAAAAAAACTCAAAAAAGTCCAAGCTAAAAGTCGAACAAGACATCTCTCGCTCTCAACTTCCCACACGGAAGGCCACCAAAATCGGGGTTGCAACTGCAAAATACCGAAGAGCAAATTTTTTATTGGCTCGAGATCCTTATATATAGGGGGGTGACTTGAGTTTGGGTTCCCTATAATATAGCCCAAAAAATCATTTCATATCGAGAATAAGATATGATCTTGTGCTAGGCAAATAAAATAAGAAGATCGATCTTCTAATAACATAAATCTTCAAAGAATTGAGCATCAAGTATCTCCAACAGATATGATTTCTCTATCTTTAAGCTTCTCTTTTAGAATACTTAAGGTATTTGTGAAAAATAGATAAATAGCATGGGCTGAAAAATAACATTTAAAAGCCCAACATAAACAACTTAACCCATAAATATGCATGCATAGCTAGTCTGTTGGTGAATTTATTAAAATAAAAGAAGATCAATCTTCTATCTTTAAGCTTCTCTATTAGAATACTTAATGTATTTGTGAAAAAATAGATAAATATGCATGCATAGCTAGTCTGTTGGTGAATTTGTTAATGCATGACTGGTCGTTCCAACATTTGGATGGCTGCATGGATAGTCAAGTGGCTTCCTATGCGGTCGTGTATATGCGAGCGCTTCCATCCGTTACATTGATCTCCATTTCCCACATGCATGTGTATGGGAATATATATTTGTAGTATGTCCTAGATTCAACATAGGATCGATCCATGCTCTTCTCCGTCCACACGTCTACTTGCATGGAACAATTGACTTCCATGCATATGTGGATCTTGCTCTCTTCCATCTTCAATAAATGGTCTTTACTTCTTTATTAGAGATGGTTTTCAGTTCTTCCTCGAGGATGATCGTAGAAATGGTATATGTTTCTCAAGTGAAATTTTTTTTCATTTCTCTACAAGAAATCATTTTGATCCTCCTCTTTTCCTCAAAGTGTTTTTCATTCCTCGCCTCCTAGCTTTCATAGTCATGGTCTTGAAGCGAGCTAGGTTTGGAGATGCTCTTGCATCAGTTCCGGATTACCAACTTTCGCTATCAAGGTAATAATGTATCATTACTCCCCACAGGTAACTAATAAGAATAAAAAAACTTGGTAACATCTTGTTTGACGGAATTACCCACAATATTTAAGCATCTGTGATAGAAAATTGGATGAAACCGTCAATCCGTGGGGATTTATAAGATCACATACTCTTTATTGCCCTCTAAATCTCATTCATAGTAATTTGTTGAAAGATTTTATCCCAATCAATCCTGCTAATCTTAGGGATGCCCTCGGCCATAATATTGTATAGGAATAACGGGCTTATAACCTATATATTGTAGAGATGCTTGAAAAAAATGACAGCATGAGTGAAAACTCCACCATGATTATATATTTGTATAGGTGGTGATGGAAGACTTCAACACAAATGAAGTGGTTTTTAAGACTAATAAATTATCGATTGTATGTCTAGTTGCTTGGTTTGTTTTGGTGTTTTATCTTGAATGCATGCAGGCCTTGAAACGCATTTCAAAGGGCCGACAGAGGCCTTGAATTTGGATACAAGGGACAAACGAAGAGTTTAGAGAGATTCAACACGGAGGCCTTGAAAGTCATTCAAGGGATCAGAAGCCAAAGCCTTGAAGTAAAAACAAAACGGCTGGAAGGATTGCAAAACTCTAACAACCAAATCTACCAAGCATCAAAGAAGATCTTCTGAGGAGATATGCCCAACAAGAAGATACGCTCAAAGAAGATCTTAAGCGACCTCGCTCAAAGAAGATCTCAACCGACCTAGTAGATTGGATTCAAAGCAGGATCTTACAAAGATTCTTGTTACGCTAGGAAATAGCACAAAAAGCTTTACATTTATAAACTCGAACTAAAATCCTAAACTACCTAGCGAAACCCGCAATGTACGGATCGTTATGTAGGAAGGAAAGTATTTTGAGGTCGAACACAAGGACTGAGGCGAAATCAAGTCATTCAATGATCAAAGATAGTGCAAATCTAGTCTAAGAAAAGAGAAAGAAATAAAGAAATGAAAATGATGATATTTTTGGTTGGGTTTTTGTGATGATCAAGCAAAGATCACAAATCAAGCAAGGTAATAAAACAAACTAACAACTCAATCTAGCAAAACAAACAAGTGACACAAAAACACAAGATATGAGATCAAAGATAGAAAAAGAGGATTCTAGAGGTCAAGATTTCCGGTTATGGCGTTGGACTCAAGCTTCTAAAGATTCTAAGGACAAAGCTGCGGTGTTGGGAAAGGGTGTTTCTCTAATGGAAGCAATTACCGGGTAAGTCTCATGCTTCACTAATCCCGCACCAAACTCCTATTACCGGGTAAGTCTGAAGGAGGTAAAGTTGGGAATTCTACCAAACCGGACACTACTTAAGGGGCAAACCTCTCCTTACCGGGTAAGTCTCGGAAAAGGTAAGTCTCAAGCAATAATCACAGCACACTCAATCCAATAGCGGCTTGTGAGGCTCACTACTACCTAGAATTCATCATCTTAGGTATCTAAGATCGGAAATCACCGGGTAGGTCTCTTTCCTCACTTAGTTTGCTAGCATTAGGTCACCCTAAGCTATATCATGCTCAACAAACACTAGGATTTCAACAATCTAACATCCTAACATACAGATTCATCAATTAAAGAGCAACAGAAGGAAAATTCGGGTGGATCATAGTAAAAATCGGCCGATTTACTATGAAGAACAGGTCGATTTTTATGTCTGAGTTAGGTTTTGTGCATACGAATCATCCTAAACTAACATATAAGTCCATTCTATCATCATCCAAGCAATAACCATCAATCCATCACTCCAGAATCACAACAAACAAGCCAATAACATGCATTTCAAGATTTAAAATCATCATACAAGCATACATGGAATCCATAGCAAGAAGATGAAGTAAGGAGATGAAAGCAATGAAACTTAGCTAGATTTGAGCTCAAAACAAGTCTTTCAACAAACCAAATGTAGCTCCAAGTCGGATCTTACAACCTTCAACAAGCTTCTTCACAAAAATCACTCAAATCTCACTACGAAATTGAAATCTACACTAATCTCTCTCAAGAACACCCACAAGGGTGTCTTGAAGAGAGCTCCCAATTGGAAGAGTCTATGGAAATATGCTAGAGGATGTGGGAGAGGAGGAGAGTGGGAGAGAGAGAGAATGGGGGAGAGATCCCAACAACAACTTGCAGGCCCACTTATATTCTCCACCAAGAGCAAGGCCGGACAAAGAGATCGTGGGACACGTGGCTTAAGTTGTCAAAGGCCAAAAAATCGACCTAGTCAAATAAATCGGCCGATTTTCCTGAGTGTAGGTCGATTTTCTTCAACAGAGACTTGTTATGATCATCTAGCCATGAGTTGCTCCATTGCTTGCACCAATAAGGGTCCTTGTGTCCTCCATTGCTCCAATTATGTTCCTTCAAAGCCTTGGATGTGTACCACCATGAGGCTTGACCCTCGAATGTATCGATTAATGTCCAAAAGATCCCCAAAACACCTACAAAACCGACAAAAGCTCGTGTAGACGTCTTTTCTAGAAATATGCATGAAATAAGTGTAAACGTTGTGAACTAATGCCAAACCGTGCATGAATAATTGGAAAAACAATCTAAATGTATGCCTATATTAACGTCATAAATCACGTTATCAATTCTCAACCAAAAGCGCAAAGATCTTCTAACGGATTTCGGATATCTTTACAACAAGTTTGAGAAGATTACGGACAAGGGAGATCAACGTGCTTTAAGGAGGTGAAGACGATAGAAGATCTACAATGTCGACCTCATCTCAACCACGAAGCAGCTTTCATGGAGAAGAAGAACCATCTTCAAAAGTCATCTTCCCAACGGCTAGAAGACCTCTCCATCAAAGACTATAAATGAAGATTTCGATTGAAGAAGAAATATACACAAGCTTACACGGAAACATTCAAAGTCTTCAAGTGATCCAAAGCATCTTCATTCGATCAAACAAGTTTTTCTTTGTCTCTTTTACGAAAAGCTTTATCATCTAGAGAGAGATAAAACTCGAGAGATCTATTGGAATATCTAAAGAGTGTTATATTAGAGTATGTGTTACTCTGCGAAGTAACTAGGCTATTATAGCTAGGTGAAGAGTTGGAGCTAGATCGTAGAGTTGGATACAGTGAGAGAAGAAGGGGATTTTTTTTAGTTTGTGTAACATCCGGAATTTTTATTCCGGGTGTTGAGCGGTTTATCGACCTTCCCGCAGCCATGGGGCGCTGAGTAACGGAAATTATCCCAAAATCTCGTTCCGACCTCTCGTTTCTACCCTTGCTTTTGGACCCCTCGATTCCTAGCGTATTTAGGAGAATGGGTCAGCTGACCCTTGAGCTTCCCCTTTTTGTGGCAGCCTTCCTTCCTTCCCTCTCTCTTTTCCCATTTTCTTCTTTCACGTGTATGGCTCTCCTTTCCTCTCTTTTGCTCCACCTTCTTCTTTCGATCTTCCATGGCCTTCCACCTTAGGTTTTATGAGTTGCTCCTCTTGGATACTAGATGGAGACAGAGGATCCGAGCTACACTGTTGTAGGTAATCTCTTCTTCCTCCATCATCTTCTTTCTTCTTCTTCCTTGGGCTTTAATGGTGGAAGCCATTGATTTCATTCAAGATCTTCCTTCTTTGGCTTGCATGCGATTGGAATCGAGTTTGTGATGTCTTGTGTGATGTTGTGGTGTGTGGAGAACTTCTATGGTGGAGCAAGGAAGCTAGGAGGCATCAACACATTATGGATCCACCGAAGAAAACCATGGCGGAATCGACTCTGCTAGTCGACCGTAGGGGGGCCAGCCTGAGCAGCAGGGGAGGCCAGCCCAGACTGTAGAGGCGGCCAGATGCCGCAGGGCCGGCAAGACCACGCCACAGGGGCGGCCAACCCAGGCCGCAGGGGCGGCTGCAGGTTTTGTCAGCATTCCCTCGAGTATAGGTTCTCTGATTACCTTAGAGAGTATTGTTGATCAGAAGCATGCTAGGTTGGACCTAGGATAGTTGGAACGCCATGTAGTGGCTTGTGAACCTTAAGCGAGTTGTGAGGTTTTCGGAATGATCTATTGCTTGATGGCTACATGATTCTGAGTTGGTTCATTGGATGAGGGTATGGCTGCATTGTGAGGCTTTGTGAGGGTTTAGGTGGTTAGTACATGGATGTGAGTTTGTGAGCTAGGATGTGCATTTAGTTGTTACCTTAGAGTGTTGTAGAGACTATACATGTTATCCTAGTATGGGTATGGGTTATGACCTTGTGAGAACATATAAGACTTAGACTTCTAGCTTATGTGAGTGGTTGTTGATTATTGTGCCTTGTTCTGAACAGGCTTTGGTTATATTCCTACGGGAAATGTGATTGGGTTGATCATTGGGACGAGGTAAGTCTACGGACTAACTTAGCTCGCTTTTATGCATTATTTGGATATGTGATGGTGGTGTGTGTTGTATCGCTTTGATCATGAAACTGGATTAGGGCAACTTGGTTGTATTTATTGTTGGCCCATTGTTATTATTATTATCGGGCTGTGACATCACTACCTAGCTCCCGAGGGAGACTGGGGGGATCTCTGCGACCAAACCATACATGGTATACGGGCGGGCTTCTTCATCACTCCCTCAGGGTATACGGGTTGAGCACCGCCACACTACTGTCGGTTACACGGGGACAGAGGCGAGAGTTATAAGACTCTCGTGTCACACTTTAAGCGAATGGAATTAGAAATGGAATAACCTAAAAAGAGAATAAGAACCGGATGTGTATGTTTACGTCCATGATGTGTGTTATTTATGCTTCCGTGTGTGTTTGTGCCCTTGCTATCTTTATAATGCCTAGAATGTGAGATAACGGTTTTATACCACTTCTTGTAGTTGACATGCAGGTTATGTGTGGCCGAGTGATCTTGAGGAGTGGGCAGTCGGGGTTCCTTACATCATAGGTCGAGTTGGGGTTTTGAGTCCATGTATTATTGTCGTATATTGTGTATTATTGGCTTTGTTGTATAGACGGTTGATGTCGTTCCTTTCTTGTTGTATTTGGGAATCATGGCATTTCATTAAACTTGTTTTCGGTTTTGGCCTTTTTTTGTGACTTGTTGGAAAGGTCCGGCGAAATTGTTGTCAGGCTAAGGGTAGGGATCCACTATGAGGTCTCGCCCGTAGCATCCTGATATCATGCGGATTCGGGGTGTTACAAAGTGGTATCAGAGCCCTAGGTTGACAACAATGGCACTCGCAACCTTCTTAAGGCCAAATGAGGAATAAACAGAAACCCACGGGTTCTAACTTTTCGTTTTAAAAATTCATGTGCATGAGTCAGTTGGGGTAGAATGTACGGGACCACCACTTCCTCCGCGGACCTCGGCGACGTAGTTATTGATTATTATATTATGTATATATATATATATATACTTGTGGTCTTAGGATGGTTTGGACTATGAATTTATGTTGGGTTGTGAGTTGTTTTGGACTTGTTATGTTATATGAGTTTATAAATATGGCATGATATGTTGGTAGTATTATGGACACAAGGCTTATATAGTCTTATATATATATGCTTATTATATATAGTAATGTAAGTAGATAAGGGACCTTATAGTTAAGATGATAGTTTGATATCATCGCCTTGGACAACGCCGTTGGACTTAGAATAGTATGCATGCAAGGCCGAGTCGACTCATGTATCAAGTGGAGCATCACGTGTGGTGAACACCTTGACGTGTCATCGAATTCCTTTCAAGGGTGGAAAAGCAACCATGAGAGGGTTATTGAAGGTATTGTCGCAAGGACGAACAAGTAGAAGAAAAACTCGAAATAACCTAAGATAAATCAAGATCAATACCAGCGAGGAAGTAACATGGAGATGTGGAGCAGTTTTGAAGAAACCACGATTGAGCGGGAATGATGGCATCTAGAGACAACCAACTTATGGAGAGTTCAAGTGACGTGATGATAAAGGGAAGAAGTGGATTAAGCGTATAGGATTGCTAGTAGTGATCCCATTTAAGGCAAGTTTCCCTAAACACTCCTAAGCACGGGAGTCGGGATGAGACGTATGATCAAGAAATGACGAAAGGATTAGGGGGCCGTAGGTTAAGCTTATGGAGGCACCAAAAGAGGAAGTGTAAAGTTCCTAGAATACCGTTTGATTGACTTCTTCGGACTTACGAGAATTATGAGAAGAATGGAGAGGTGAGGATTCACATAGTATTATTTCCGTGGTAGAGCTAACCGTTTTTCCAAAATTGTAATAATGCCAAGAAACTTCAATGAAAGAAGAAAGGTGAATTGATGTTGACCCCGAGAGGATGAGAAACACAACAAGGAGCTTTCTATTATGAAAGGAGTTGAGTTACCAACCTAAGAGACACATGAGAGGATACTATCTAATGAAAGAGATGTTTAAAAGGTTCACTTGAAGGATATTTTGAGAGAGTGGTTGAGCCTATGAGAGGGAAGAGTCTAAGAGTGTAGACTAAATTAACAGAGTTAAAGTAAGAGTACCCCGAGGAGGGTAGCCTTCGGGCTAAAGGTGACGTGAAGAGCATAAAAGATAGTTATGTTGATGACCTCAAGGAGGCCAACTATAATCTGACTGGTGGCAATCAAGAACGTACGTGTGAGGGATTGCCTAGTGATGAGCCCGAAAGGGCATAGTAAACAAGATTGTGGATTATAGCGGATCGGTTTTGAGAGTTGGTGTATGCCGGCGGTTAAATGCCAGTGGTAAGAAGGTGTATCAACTAAGGCGCTTGTGTCTTGGTCATATAACGTGAAGTGGTTAAAGCAAGTAACTATGATTAGACCTCCCATGGAGGGATGGTAACGGCCTTACGTGATCTTTTGCGGTCATGTTATTGACATGTGAGAGAACGGTGCGGATTTGGACCTTGAAGGTGGGAACATGATAACGGGATCTAGTGGATCACACTAGAGGAGTGACTTCCCTAGTTGCTTTACGCAAATGGGAAAATACGTAAAGAGGATGCATGGTGTTTTCTTATCTTATGAAACGGTTGATACGTTGGCGCGAACAAGAGAGGAGTCAAAGTCTCTTGACTCAACCGAAGGAGCCATGTGGCTATGGTGTAGAATTGAGGACCGAGATTATGGTAATATTGCAAGTTGTAAGCTTAAGAAGGTAGTACTCGAGAATTTATGAGTTGGAAGTTGCGGTTGTTTGAATGGGGAATTTCTTCGGGTTTTTCCCACACAGAATTCTGGTACAGGTTTTGAGGAAAGGTGCAAGGCAGAATAATTGTACTTCGATTATCGAGAGATGTGTATGGTGAACGACAAGTAGAGTTATCTTCTCCATAGTAGGAGACTCGTTAAGACTAGTTGGGTGTGATCGTTATGTTTTATAAGATCGAATTGAAGTCGATATACCACCAGATGGGGTGGAGTAATAAAGGATCATCAGAAGACGGCGTGTCGAGGCTGGTTTGGTCCCTACCGGTTGTAGTGAAGCCTTTTTGGACTCACAAGTGTGATCGGTGAGATTGAGTTGTTAATGATGTGCTTTCATCGAGTTTCTAAAGCGGATTGCAATAGCGACATTTTTTTTGTGCTTTCGGGTGGTTCTAATCTGAACCCTAAGCTTATGGTAGTGTTGCAGACAAGTAAGAGTTGTGATAAGAGGTGGACCGTAACCTAACGATTCATGATAACTATTGTTATTCGAGGTGTACGAGTGGTTCTTCGAGTTCTCATTTGCTGAGAAAGGCGTGTTACACTCTTGGATTGAGTGGAACAAGCGTGACACGGGAAGCCGGTGATACGGGCTATGCAAGGTAAGAGGGTAAACATAGTTGTCTAATCAAGACAGGACGTACGAGGTGACTTCCTAAGGAAACATTGGTTTTAATATCAAGTTGATCCAATGAGGACGAGGTTATAGTTTTAGTCATACCTCCAAGGTATATAGAGGAGCTATGCAACCTATAAGTTGGTAGACCATAACCGCCGAGTTGAGGAATGGTTTCGACACTTCCTCCTTTCTAAGAAAGTCGATTAGATTGTGGGACCGAGACGTGTAGATCGAGCTTTATTAGAAGAAGAAGAAGAGGTGAGTGACCTCCATTCTGTTTTCTCTAACACAAACATCGAGTCATGGGGATGATAGGTGATGGAATCACTATCATTTAGGGTAGTTTTGTGAGTCTTTTTATTACATTTGTGTTGGTTTATGCTACTAACTCCTTGGTCCAGAAGAAGAAGACTAAAAGAAGCTAAGGAAGGAGTTATAAGCACTTAGGAGTGAAGATCGTTCACGAAGCAAAGCTTCTATTGCCTCACCGCCCCAGCGGAGCCTTGTCACTGCCCCTGCGGGTGACGCCTTACACCGGAGCGCTCCCTGCGCCTTCGCCAGCGCCGGCCATGAAGTGTGACCGCCCATGCGTCATTCCTTGGCGCCCCTGCGGTGACTTGCCTTGAAGAAACGAAGACTAGCTCCCCTGCGCCTTCCACTGCGCCCCTGCCTGCGCCTTAACCTGGGAGCTGGAAGACGAACAGGCTGTGTCACTGCCCCTGCGTTGACATAGGGACGCCCCGGCGGCTTGGCATCAGAAACGTCGGGAAGTCGAAGGATCAGACGTTTGAAGAGCATTAAAGATCCGCCCCTGCGGAATTGCCCAGCCGCCCCGGCGGTAATGAAGAAGATCAAGCGTTGTTGCCTTCACCGCCCCTGCGGAGCTGAAGGCCGCCCATGCGGTTTAACGTCACAAGCTTTACTCCGGCTGTTTACACCACCTTTATGGCATTAAAGGTGGCTGTTTTGGGCCGGCCATTTACTCCTATTTAGTGTCTTTTGTAGTATAAATAGTCCTTGGTTGATTGCTAGAAAAAATCATCTTGTTAGCCAACAAATATCCACTTAGATTATCTTGCTACCTTTGTAATGAGTTGCTAATTCCCCTGCTACTTTGGGTTGGTTTGAAGCAGCGTTGTTACTTTGGTTGTAAGTTTACTTTAATATAAGTTTTCATTCACTAATGCTTTGTGTTTCCTTGATCTCCATTGCCTAATTTCATGTTTTATTATTAGTTGAGATTGATCACCTTTGGTTCTAAAGTATATGCAAATAACTAGGATTAATAGGTTCCGGGTTCGGGTCTTTAACGGTTTTAATATTCTCTTTATATCCCTTAGTCTTTGTTTGAAAGCTAACTTGTTATTTGTTCTTGTAGGTTTACGGAACACTAACCTATTAAGTTGTGTTGATGCCGGTTGGCTCAACACATATATACGATCGAGACGGGAGATTACTTCAAAACTTGTAAAAGGAACTCACCAAAGTAGCAATTGCATGCTTAGAATCAACCTAGTGTAGATTCACCCATCATTGTCTTACTTGTCGCATTAATTGTGTCCATAAGTTTTTGTGTATCAATTCAACCAAAACCCCCCTTTTTGTTACTTGTTACCATAGTCGATAATTGCATCTAGTAAAACACCTCAACTCTCTTGGGTTCGACCCTTACTTAACTACTATACTTGTTTTAGTGCTAAGTTGGGATTTACTTTTGATTGGGTATAGACGACCTTAGAAATACCTTCAGTCAAATTTTGGCACCGTTGCCAGGGAGTTTTAGTGTTTTGTTTCTTTGTTATTATTGATTATTGGTTTGAACCATTTTTATGGTTCAAACCCGTGCTACTAACTCCGGCTTTGCTACCTTTGAACCAGAAATTGAGAGGACGCACATCCGGCAACAAAGACATCAACAACTTCAACAAGAGATGGCTGACCGTACACTTTGTCAACTCACGCAGCCCACCTTGGCTCAAAACCCCCTTGCGGTGACTATACCTGCATTAGGGGAAGGAGTAAATTTTGAGCTCAACCCGGGTCTCATTCACTTGCTTCCATCATTCCATGGGCTAAGTGGTGAAGACCCCATTGAATACCTTGGGAAGTTCCATACGTGTGTATGAGCATGAAGCTGGCCAACATTACCGAAGAGCAAATCAAGATGAGGGCATTCGGCTTCACACTCAAAGATTCCGCGGATGATTAGTATTATCACCTTCCATCCAGGAGCATCGACACTTGGGAGAACCTTCACAAGGCGTTTTTGGAGAAATACTTCCCAGCCAAGAAGGCCAATAGCTTGAAGAAAGCTATAAGCAACATCGAGCAAGAGGCGAACAAAACTCTTTATGAGTACTTCGAAAGGTTTGCACGCCTCCGATCCAGCTGTTCTTTTCACGGATATTCAACACAAGATCTAGTTTTGTACTTGTACAATTGCTTGCTCGATAATGAAAGGAGGATCGTCGATGCGGCTTGCGGAGGTAATACTCTTAACTCTACTCCTGACCTTGCTTTGGAAAGGATACAAGAACTAGCGGAAGGAACTCGGAACTTTAAAAGGACCCCGTCCAAGAAACGAGTTCATGCTGTGAGTTCCGGGAAGAGTGAGATCTCCACCGAGCTCGCAGAGCTGAAGGAGATGGTGAAGAGACTAACGCTCATGGGAACCCCACAACAGCTCAAAGCTTGTGGAGTGTGTACTGACCCATATCATCCAACGGACATGTGTCCACAAGTCCAGGATGACGATGCTGAAGTAAACTTGATGGGTTATGGACAACCACAGCAGCAAAGGCCTAGGAACGATCCCTATGCACAGAATTTCATGCCAAACTGGCGTGATCAACAGAACTTTCATTGGAGGGATCAACAAAACCAACAACAACAACCCCGTCAAGGTAAGTATTAATCAACTGAAGATATGTTGCAGGTTTTGACTAAACACTTTGCTACTCATGTCCAAACAACAGAATCCAGCATCAAGAACCTTGAAAAACAGGTTGGTCAAATGGCGGAAGCCATTTCAAGGACCGAATTAAGACTTTCCGGAGGTTTACCTTCCCAGACGTATATAAACCCCAAGGAGAATGTTAGTGCCCTAACGTTAAGGAGTGGGAAGTAAATCCAACAAAAATTAGCAAAAGAATCACCAAGCAAACCTTCTGTCCATTTTACCACACCCACAGACGCCCCTGCGGCTACAACTGCGCCAAGCACAAAGCAGACGTCGCCCCTGCGGCTGGATGTCCCTGCCCCTGCGGTGACAACCCCTGAGCCGCCCCTGCGCATACAAGCGAACGCCCCTGCGGAAAACACATCAAAAGGTTTTGCTGAGAGGGATTCTTACATCCGGCCTAACGTTCCACCGCTATACTCTGAGAAACCACCAACTCCTTTTCCTGAAGCTCTGAAGAAGAGATGAATCATCGAGGACAAGGACCTCTTTGAGACTTTCTCCAAATGCGAGGTAAACATTCCCCTCCTTAAGTTGGTGAAAAGTATTCCTAAGTATGCTCGTTTCTTGAAGGAACTTTGCACTATCAAGAGGAATCAAAAGCTGAAGGGGAAACAAAAAATGCAAGTAAGTGAGCATGTGTCGGCTGTTTTCCAAAGGAGAATGCCCAAGAAATGCAGCGATCCGGGCATGGTAAGCATTCCTTGTGTTATAGGGGAACCCTCTTTGACAAAGCAATGCTTGATCTTGGTGCTTCTATCAATGTTTTACCATATTCAATTTACAAATCACTTGGCCTTGGACCATTAATGGAAACTAGGATTATAGTACAACTTGTTGATAGATCTAATGTGTACCCGAAAGGGATAATTGAAGATGTATTAGTAATGGTAGACAATCTAATATTTCCTGCGGATTTCTTTCTAATGGATATGGAAAATGATTCACATGATGCACCCATTCTGTTAGGTAGGCCATTTCTGAAAACTGCTAGGACAAAAATTGATTATGTTAATGGCAAATTGACCATAGAGTTTGATGGAGAAGTAGTGGAATTTGACATCTATGATGCAATGAGATTTCCTAGTGATGATCATTCTTTATGTGCTATTGACAATGTTGAACCTTTTGTGCAAGATGTTTTTGATCACTCTGATGTTGATGAATTGAAAAATGTGATTGCGCATGACATTGATGGTTTCAAATCAGATTATGTATTAACATCCAGCATGAAAGAGGTCCTAACCCAATTAGATGGGCATAAAAGGCTACCTATCTCCAATTTGGCAATTGGGCCCACTTTACTAGCCCCAAGCAAGAAGCTTGTTCCGTCTATAGTGCAGGCACCTGAAATAGAATTAAAGGACCTTCCATCACACCTCAAGTACGTTTTCCTTGGAGAGCACAATACCTTGCCGGTGATCATCTCCAACAAGTTGACTACCGGTCAAGAAGAAAAGTTGGTGAAGGTACTAAAAGAGCACAAGACGGCCCTTGTATGGACCATTGCAGACATCAAAGGGATAAGCCCTTCCACTTGCATGCATAGGATATTACTTGAGGATGAAGTCAAACCCTCTAGGCAACCGCAACGGAGGTTGAACCCGCCGATGATGGATGTGGTCAAAAAGGAAGTGTTGAAGCTCCTCCAAGCGGATATGATCTTCCCTATCTCGGATAGACTTGGGTTAGTCCAACGCAAGTAGTTCCAAAGAAAGGAGGCATCACCATGGTGGAAAATCACCATGGAGAGATGGTCCCAAGCAAAACACAAACCGGATGGAGAGTTTGCATTGACTACCGCAAGCTCAACAAGGAAACGCGAAAAGACCATTTCCCATTGCCTTTTATTGATCAAATGTTGGAACGTCTTGCAGGTCATCAGTACTACTGTTTCCTGTATGGATATTTGGGCTATTTCCAAATAGCCATCGCACTAGAAGATCAAGAAAAGACGACGTTCACTTGCCCATTTGGCACTTTTGCGTACCGCAGAATGCCATTTGGACTTTGCAACGCACCCGGCACCTTCCAACGGTGCATGATAAGTATTTTTCCGAATACATATAAAATTTCATTGAAGTCTTCATGGATGATTTTACCGTCCATGGAGACAATTTTGACGCATGTTTAGGAGATTTCAAACTTGTTCTTGAAAAGTGTGTTGAAACCAATTTGGTTCTTAACTTGGAAAAATGTCATTTCATGGTCGAACAAGGAATTGTGCTAGGACATGTAATATCCTCAAAAGGGATTGAGGTAGATAGGGCAAAGGTTGATGTGATTCAAAATTTACCTTATCCCACTAATGTTCGGGAAATCCGATCTTTTCTTGGTCATGCAGGTTTTTACCGACGATTTATCAAAGATATTTCAAAGATCTCGGCACCCCTATTTGAATTGCTCAAGAAAGACGTCACCTTCATAGTGGATGAGAATTGCAAGAAAGCTTTCGACACTTTGAAGGCATGTCTTACCACCGCACCAATCATCCGTTCTCCAGATTGGGAGAAACCTTTTGAAATCATGTGTGACGCCAGTGATTACGCTGTTGGAGCCGTCTTAGGACAAAAAGACGGACGGGCTTGCCATGTGATCCATTATGCATCCATGACACTCAATGGAGCGCAAAAGAATTACTCCACCACCGAGAAGGAAATGTTGGCGGTGGTTTTTGCCGGTTAGTGAAAGATGAGGAGGACCCAGGAAAAAGAAGAGAGATTGCTGGAAGCTTTCCAGACGATACATTCTACACAACCCTCTGTTGTGTAACCGCCCCCGCGCCTCACACCAGCTGCCCCAGCTGCTCAGTGTAGGCGCCCCTGCGGAATGGTCGACAGAGGTTTGTCTTAAGCTCCAATCGTTTAAAGCTTGGTTTGCTGATATTGTGAACTTCATTGTCAGGAAAGAATACCCTCCAGACTTTACCAAGGCACAACGAGAGAAGGTAAAAGCAGAAGCTCGACACTACGTTTGGGACGATCCTTACCTTTGGAAGCATTGAAGTGACCAAGTAATTCACCGTTGTATTCCAGACAATGAGGTACAATCTGTCCTAACCTTCTGTCATTCTGAAGCATGTGGGGGCACTTTAGGGCAAACAAAACTTCAAGAAAAGTTTTGGATGCCGGTTTCTTTTGGCCACACATTTTTCGAGACGCTTTTGCATTTTGCAAGGTGTGTGATAAATGCCAAAGGGTAGGAAATCTTTCAAGGAGACATGAAATGCCCCAATCCTCTCTTATATTTTACGAAATATTATAAGTTTGGGGAATTGATTTCATGGGGCCGTTTCCTACTTCATTCGGGCACACATATATTTTGCTTGCAGTGGACTATTTTTCCAAGTGGGTGGAAGCAAAGGCCACCAAAACTGATGATTCAAAAGTGGTTAAAGCTTTCCTTAAGGAAGATATCTTTGCAAGATTTAGAATTCCAAAAGTCTTAATCAGTGATAGGGGTACCCATTTCTGCAACAAGACGATCACGGCTCTCCTTAAAAAGTACCACGTCCACCATAGAGTATCAACAACGTATCACCCCCAAACAAATGGCCAAGGTGAGGTATTCAACCGGGAAATAAAGACCATCCTTGAAAAGACGGTTTCTCACGGACGGAAGGATGGGAGTGCAAGGATAAATGACGCCTTATGGGCATATGGGACAGCGTACAAAACTCCTATCGGGATGTCTCCTTTTAGGCTCGTGTTTGGGAAAGCTTGTCACCTACCGGTGGAGCTGGAGCACAAGGCTTGGTGGGCGGTAAAGAAGTGCAACATGAACATAGAGGAAGTGGGAGAATTCCGGAAGCTCCAATTGCAAGAGTTGGAGGAACTGTGGCTAGATGCGTATGACCATGCTACCACATACAAAGAAAAGACCAAAGCATGGCATGACCGAAACATTCCCCGGAAGGACTTCAAGGTAGGTAATAAGGTACTTCTCTTTCAATCACGTTTGAAACTCTTTGCTGGTAAGCTGCGTTCGAGATGGACAGGGCCGTTCGTGGTAGCCGAAGTATACCCTCACGGAGCTGTGGACCTTTATGATCCCCAAACGCACAAGGTGTTCAAGCTTTACCTTGAAGGAGTCAAGAATGATCCGATTGATGAGATGGTGTTGGAGGAAGCACAGTTAGAGAAGTAGAGATCTTACGTCGAGCCAACGACATAAAACAAAGGCGCTTCTCGGGAGGCAACCCGAAGAAATAAGAAGAGGAGCCTCTGTCAAGAAAACTGCCCCTGCGGCTCGATGTCCCCGTCCCTATGTTGACACCCATGCCCAGTGCCACCCCGGCGCGGGGCCTACGCCTGCAACATGCCAGTCACCGCCCCTGCGGTGACAACCATACGCCCCTACAGCGGCCATCCTTGACACTCACCCTCAGCGCCGCCCCTGGTGCTGAGGCTGCGTGGCCCCTCTCCCTTGTCACCGCCCCCGCGGTGACAAACACCCGCCCCTACGCGTTTACCCAGAAAAGAAAAAAAAATAAGGATCTTGGAAAAAATGCCTACACCTACCACCCCCACCCACCTACCTTCCTCACCAAACGCACATCTCCTCCAAACCCTACTCCCTCACACCACACTCACGCTCCTACGCCCTTTTGCTCACCGACCACCTCTCCGACGCCCCTGCTCCGCCTCTGACACACAACCACAACACGCGACGCCCCTGCGCCACCCTCGACAACTACCTCCTTACTCTCTCACATTCCTACAACCTCCATCCTCACCCACTCTAAGCATTCCACTCCTGCTACACCGTCGGCGACGACTAAACCGCCAAGGCAGTCACCGGAGCAGCCTTAGCAACACCACTTTGATCGCTCCCCACAAAATCGCCGCTGCACTTCTCCCGCCCCTACGCCTGCAAGCACCCACACATGCGCCTTACCGCCGCTGCGCTTGCTTCAGCCGCCCTGATAACATGAATTATAGTCTATATTTTGGGACCTGTTTAGACGTTTTATCTTCAATAATCTGCATGTTTGAATGTATATTATGTGATTTTATTGTCGTTTCATCTACCTTTGCGGGAATCGAGGTCTACACCACGTTTCGTTGTAATTGTAGGTAAAATGACATGTTTTGGACTAAAATGGAGCTAAAGGAGCGAATGAAGAACTCAGGAAGCAAAGAATTAACAAAGAAGATTCACTTTGGACCAGATTTAAGAGATTTCACCTTCAGCTGAGATACACCTCGGTTGACAACAGAGTCACCTCGACCGAGGTGATCTTGAGGAGCGCCCCGACTGAGGCGAACACCCTGGACGCGGCGAGATATATTTTATTTGGCTGAGATCTTTTATTTTTGGAAGGAGAGATCTTATATTTTCGGGCTGGATTTCTGGAAGGAAGATCATATATTTTGGAGATTTATTTTAGAGATATGGATATATTTTATTAGGAAATTATCTTTTTAAGATATTTTATCTTTGGAAGATAATTCTCCTATATAAAGGGTTGGATTTTCCACAAGTTTAACCATGCTTAGAGGGCTTAGAGCATCCAGCAATTAAGGAATTTTTCCGGAGTTTTGAAGGAAGGAAGGAAGATTGAAGATCAATCAAGGAAGGATTAATAGTTCGGATAGAGCTTTTGAGGGGATTTGTAAGACTTTTTTGGATTCCCTTTTGTTTGATTGTCTTGTTGGATTTGTGATCCAAGGAACGCTGATTTGTTTGATATTTGATTCAGTTATTGAAGCCTTCTTCTTAAGGTTTTTGTGTTCAAATATTCATTCTCTTCCCATATATTTGATAATTGCTTTCGTGATGATGAGTGGCTAATTTCTTTGTGCGATTCTAGGGTGATTGGCTGAAGGTTGTGGGAAAAACAATGATAGAATAACTTAAATCCAGTAGGACCCTGAAAGCTCGAGTCTTTATCCTTAACCTTAGAACATCTCGTTCAGTCGATGAACATCTCGGCCGCGGTGGAACTTGACTGACCGAGGTGACCTTATCTGCTCTGTAACTGAGAGTTAAGTGTTAGAGTTTGCCAAATCCTATTCTTATTACACATTTCCTGGTTCAATGCAAGCCTAGGATGAGACTTACCCGGTGATTCCTTAGTTTGTTTACCCATGATCATAAGTGTAGGTAATAAAGGTTTATCCTTTATTGGGGTTTGAGTGTGCCTTCATTCCATCTTTGTGAGTTAGGCTGAGACTTATCCGGTAAAGGTTGATTCTATTCCCTTAGTTGGTTTGTTGGTTTGTGACTATAATTCCTTTCCTTAGTACCTTGAGACTTACCCGGTAATAGGTTATTTGGCTTGGGATTGAGAGTAGTGACACTTACCCGGTGATCTATTCCACTTTAGAAACACCTTCCCTTAGCAAAATCTCAGCTTTGTCCGCTTATCTTGAGATCTTGAGTTGGAACCACAACTGGATGCTTTAATCCCTAGAATTTGCATATTCCCTTTAATTGACCTTATTATCATCTTTGATTGTTTTAATCGCTTTTGTGGTTAGTTGCAATATTGACAACCTATAATGGTTTTGTTTCACCTAAGTCCCTGTGATCGACCCCTGGAATTCTTGCTTTTTATTACAATTGACCCGTACACTGCGGGTTTGAATCCTTGGTTTAATCATACTTCTTGGGTTATAAATTTAAAGCTTGCACACACCATTTGGAGCGAACACGCCCCTGCAGAAAACACACCAGAAAGGTCGATTTCTTTTCCCTGTTTCGACATTTACTAATCTTTTGCTTCAATCATCTTCAAGAATGGATGCACCAGGGAAATACAAGATGTCCGAAGCAGAAAGGGAGCGTTACATGATTGTGCAGGATCGAGTTGTGTATGCAACTCGGTTTTTGCATATTCCTACCTTGGAGAAGCTTGGCATGCTAGAGAGCATGTAATCCTTTTTGGCGAATGCTGGGCTCGGAGACTTCCTATAGAGGAGTGCTCCAACATATCCCGAGCTCAACAGACAGTTCATATCCACCTTCACATTGGAGAAGGAAGACCATGTGTGTATCGGCCTCACCTTCAAGTTCAACAAGGTGAAATACACACTTGATTACAACGATCTACAGGAGGCCTTTGGGATGACTCTAAACCCCTCTGCAAACTGGTGGGATCCAGTCGTGACCCCGGACTTGTGTGAGTTTTGGCAGGCAGCTACCGGGTCAGAATTCCATGCTGGGGGTGAGTACTCCAAAAAACTCACTAACCCCAACTTGAGGCTCATCTCAAAGATCCTCATCAGTGTCTTCTGTGGACACAAAGAGGAAAACAAGGTCGCCCTCAAGGACCTCCCACTACTCTACTCCTGCCTTCCGCAGAGCGAGAAGGTGATGGATTGACCGTCCCTCTTCCTTGCCGCTTTGAAGCGGATTAGGAGGGACGAGCCGAGTGACATTGTCGGCGGTGGGGTGATCTCCTTGATTGCCTCACAGGTGATGGACCTGTCCGAGCTAGAGGACGGGCTGGAGGCTCCTCTTTACACTGAGGGGATGCTCAGGAGGTGCAAGCTCCTCCGGCGGGACGGGGAGAACCTATTTTTGATATCCCTAGCAGATGGGAGCCACCTCAGCTACCTCCCTTGGCCTTTACCATTAGGGGATGAGCTCTCCGAGCTCTACATTCCGGCAGATCCCTTCGTGCTGAGGCGGCCGCTAGTGGCCATTGTGGAGAGGCATGCTGCCAGCTCCAGCCGGGTTCACCAGGAGGAGTACCTACCCATCCCAGATGATGAGGAGATGCCCACTGCGGCACCAGAGGAGGATCCGGCCCTTGCGAACCTTCAGGCTCATATGGCGGCTATGACCACCCAGCACCGGACATGGCAGTCCGATTACCAGCGGACTATGCTGGAGCAGCAGCAAAGGTGGCAGACCAGCTTTGCCACCTCCATGACCTCCCACTTCGACTAACGGCAAGAGGCGTGGCAGGCGGCCCAACAACAGCAGATGGAGGCTCAGCAGTTGGCTTTGCAAGCCAGCTTTGAGACCTCTTTTGGTCATCGGATTACAACTCAACAGAACCGCATAGATGACATCTACCGCCGGTAGGAGAACTTCTTCCCCCATTTTCCTTACCTACAGGAGGAGGGTCCAGGTGGTCCATCCGGACCATCCCACTGAGGGGTACATTTCTTTCCCTTTTCCCACATTTATCCTTGCCTCATTTCCACTTTGAGGACAAAGTGTACTTCAAGTATGGGGGAGGGACATATCATTTATTGTACAGTTCATTTAAGTTGTTTTGTTTTAAGTTGTCTTGCATTTCAATGCAGATTGAAACTCACAAAAAAAAAGAGAGAAAAAGCCAAGGAAATTGAAAAGAGGCATGAAATCCTTGGATAAACCGAAAACCCGAAAGGGCGGTTTAGGCAAAAAAAAAGGTACTCCGACCAACCTTAGGTTGGTACAAAATTGGACTTGAGGGATGTGAGTTAAAAGTGAGATCATCAAAAGAAGAAGAGTGGCAAGGTGAAAACCCGAAAGGGCGCCTTGGCAAAATGAGCGACACCGAGTGTAGGTTTCCCTTCCGGCGTTTGGCGACATAATAAGGGTAGTCATAAGGAGGTTGTCCGGGTAGGCCACTCTTGGAGCAATAAGGATGGTAGTTTCTCCCTTTTTCTCACATCTCCTCTCTTTTCCTTCTTTCTTTCTTGGCTTTTCTCTTGTTTTCATTGTCTTTTCTGCTTGCCCATGCTTCCTGAGGCCTTTGTGTCTAATTGCTGTCATTTGTTTTACTTGAGACGAGTAAAAGGTCTAAGTATGGGGAGTTTGATAGGTAATGGAATCACTATCATTTAGGGTAGTTTTTAGAGTCTTTTTATTACATTTGTGTCGGTTTATGCTATTAACTCCTTGGTCAAGAAGAAGAAGACTAAAAGAAGCTAAGGAAGGAGTTATAAGCACTTAGGAGTGAAGATCGTTCACGAAGCAAAGCTTCTGTTGCCTCACCGCCACAGCGGAGCCTTGTTACCGCCCCTGCGGGTGACGCCTTACACCGGAGCGCTCCCTGTGCCTTCGCCAACGCCGACCATGAAGTGTGTCACCGCCCCTGCGCCATTCCTTGGCGCCCCTGCGGTGACTTGCTCTGAACAAACGAAGACCAGCTCCCCTGCGCCTTCCACTGCGCCCCTGCCTACGCCTCAACCTTGGAGTTGGAAGACGAAGAGGCTGTGTCACCGCCCCTATATTGACATAGGGGCGCCCCGGCGGCTTGGCATCAGAAACGTCACGAAGTCGAAGGGGCAGACGTTTGAAGAGCATTAAAGATCCACCCCTACGGAATTGCCCAGCCACCCCGGCGGATATGAAGAAGATCAAGCGTTCTTGGCTTCACCGCCCCTGCGGAGCTGAAGGCCGCCCCTGCGGTTTAACGTCAGAAGCTTTACTCTGGCTGTTTACACCACCTTATGACATTAAAGGTGGCTGTTTTGGGCCGGCCATTTACTCCTATTTAGTGTCTTTTGTAGTATAAATAGTCCTTGGTTGATTGCTAGAAAAAATCATCTTGTTAGCCAACAAATTATCCCTTAGATTATCTTGCTACCTTTGTAATGAGTTGCTAACTCCCCTGCTACATTGGGTTGGTTTGAAGCTGCATTGTTACTTTGGTTGTAAGTTTTCTTTAATATAAGTTTTCATTCAGTAATGCTTTGTGTTTCCTTGATCTCCATTGCCTAATTGAATGTTTTACTATTACTTGAGATTGATCACCTTAGGTTCTAAAGTGCATGCAAATAACTAGGATTAATAGGTTCCGGGTTCGGGTCTTTAATCTAGTAGTAACTTTAAGTAATAACTGGTTGTAATTACTTACAGAAAAGGAACACAAATATAAAGATAAGTTTAACGGTTTTAATCTTCTCTTTATATCCCTTAGTCTTTGTTTGAAAGCTAACTTGTTATTTGTTCTTGTAGGTTTACGGAACACTAACGTGTTAAGTTATGTTGACGCCGGTTGGCTCAACACATATATACGATCGAGACGGGAGATTACTTGAAAACTTGTAAAAGGAACTAACCAAAGTAGAAATTGCATGCTTAGAATCAACCTAGTGTAGATTCACCCATCATGGTCTTACTTGTCGCATTAATCGTTTCCATAAGTTTTTGTGTATCAATTCAACCAAAACCCCCCTTTTTGTTACTTGTTACCATAGTCGATAATTTCATCTAATAAAATAGCTTAACTCTCTTGGGTTCGACCCTTACTTAACTACTATACTTGTTTTAGTGCTAAGTTGGGATTTACTTTTGATTGGGTATAGACGACCTTAGAAATACCTTCAGTCATGGGACTGTATGGATTTTTGGATACGTCCAAGCGGAGCTTGGGATACGTGTAAAATAAAGACAGAATTTTCGCATGTGTGTTAGACGATTGTGTGAATATAAGGAGAATGACCGAAGAAGGGTCAAGAGTTAGGCGCTTAATTGCGCGCACTTGTGATGATGATGATGTTTGTGTGATAAGCGACACGTAGTTGTGTTTTGACGGTAAGAGTATGATATGCGTATATATTTGCTCTGCGAGGGTTGAATACCCATCAGTGGTGATGGTTAAAGATGGTTCAGGACGGCGGCCTTATGATTTTGATATCACCCGGGTTATTAACGAAGATGATCGGTGAAGAGATCCGGCGGAATCGTGGGATTTGTAGAATGGATTTGAGGAAGCCGGGATAGAAGGTTTTGAGGAGAGACCCCATAGTTACCTTTATGGGATGACGGTTTTGATTGGGACGCTAGGAGCGTCTATATGAGCTTATGATGGAGAGCTGAGATAGAGGCTCACACTGCCCTTACTAGTTCACGATGGCACTAATAAGAGGTATCGTGGTTGGAGATGTTTGCCCTTGGGAGACAGCCTTAAGGCCGGAATGGGTAAGTACATAGCCATTATGTGACTCGTTGTAGTCAAGTATAGAACCCTAAGACGAGGAAGAAGTCATCATCCACAGCAAGTTATGCCGTGGGAGTGGGAGGATACATCCACAGAGGTTATTACTAGTTTGAGACCACGTAACGGTGGTGACATATTTGGGTCAGTAGGTACCGACCGATAGATATAACACATTTTTACACCGTCTCGGGAAACAAGACCGACGAGTCGGCTAATTGTGGAATCACTAAGTAATGGTGGGATTACCTGGGATATCGGGTACCATCGTTTTGGTATGAGGTGGACGTTTCATCTCGAGATTTTGGGGGCAGCAGGATAGTGCCGCTTAAGAGCCCAGTTGTCTTTCCTGACAGTTTTTGTTCACGGACGTATGGTCGGTTAGAGAGGGTTTTTCAAGCCCTAAAGGACATGTTAAGAACCTCCATGTTAAAATGAGAACAAGTGTCATCCGGACACTTCCGGGGAATGAGTGCATATTTATGATAGTTGAAATGTGTTTATGATGGACGTTGTTAGGAATTTATGAACGGAATTCTAGTACACCGTGGAGTTGGAATGTTGATGGTAGATATGACGATAGCTGGACTGAGTCGCCTGTTGGGGTTGTTAGAAGAGAGGCGCAGACCTCTAGAGTCCTGATATATGACAGATCTAGCCTAGACTACCATGGACGCAAAGCGTCATATATGGTGGAAACGAAGAAGGGAAAGTTGAGTTCCCAATTTATCAGACCCTTGAGATATGGATGGGAGTTGGAAGTGGTTCACAATTTGTGTTACCGCCAAGAATGGAGAGTATCTTCTGAGGTTTCTTTCGATAACAATCATGGAAGTAAATACATTAATCGAAGTTATGATGTTAGTCGTGTTGATATAGTGGTAAACGCAGAGCCGATGAGACTACCGGAGGACATGGGATAATATCTTTGGTTGAGTTTACAACGAGCTAGTTACATTTGCTATGGCCGATGGGATAGATTTTATGTGCATGCGCGAGTTTTATGTGTTTTGTGCCCTGAGTGGGACTGTGTTGTGTGTTCGGTTAGGTTGTGAGTTGGTATGTGTTATGTGGTTCTTGTGAGTATGTATGTCAGCCTGGAGAGGTCTTGACGATGTTATACGAGTGTGTGATGGTTATCGAGTAGAGAGTTGGTACGTTTTCGGCTTTGAGTGGTTACCGAGTTCTTATACCGAGAGTTATGCGCTATCAAAGTTTCGGGACAAAACTTGTTTTTAGGGGGATTAGTTGTAACATCTGGAATTTTTATTCCGGGTGTTGAGCGCTTTATCGACCTTCCGCATGCGCTGCTCATTTTTCCCGCAGGCATGGGGCACTGAGTAACGGGATTTATCGCAAAATCTCGTTTCGACCTCTTGTTTTCCACCCTTGCTTTTGGACCCCTCGGTTCCTAGCGTATTTGGGAGAATGGGTCAGCTGACCCTTGAGCTTCCCCTTTTTGTGGCAGCCTTCCTTCCTTCCTTCCCTCTCTCTTTTCCCATTTTCTTCTTTCACGTGTATTGCTCTCCTTTCCTCTCTTTTGCTCCACCTTCTTCTTTGGATCTTCCATGGCCTTCCACCTTAGGTTGTATGAGTTGCTCCTCTTGGATACTAGACGGAGACACAGGATGCGAGCTACACTGCTGTAGGTAATCTCATCTTCCTCCTTCATCTTCTTTCTTCTTCTTCCTTGGGCTTTAATGGTGGAAGCCATTGATTTCATTCAAGATTTTCCTTATTTGGATTGCATATGATTGGAATCGAGTTTGGGATGTCTTGTGTGATGTTGTGGTGTGTGGAGAACTTTTATGGTGGAGCAAGGAAGCTAGGAGGCATCATCACATCAAGGATCCACCGAAGAAAACCATGGCGGAATTGACTCTGCTGTTCAACCGCAGGGGCGACTAGCCTAAGCCGCAAGGGCGGCCAGCCCAGACCGCAGGGGCGGCCAGACCAGGCCGCAGGGGCGGCTAGACTAGGACACAGGGGCGACCAGACCAGGTCGTAGGGGGGCCAGACCAGATCGCAGGGGCGGCCAGGCCAGGCCGCAAGGGCGGCTGCAGGTTTTGTCAGCCTTTCATTGCGGTCTTCTTCTCCCTTTCGCGGCTGCTCTTCCTTCTCCCACAACTGTGTCTTTGCTTGGTGAGTTCCCTCCCTCGAGTATAGGTTCTTTGATGACCTTAGAGAGTGTTGATGATTAGAAGCATGCTAGGTTGGACCTAGGATAGTTGGAATGCCATGTAGTGTCTTGTGAACCTTAA
Source organism: Fagopyrum homotropicum (assembly GCA_033239125.1). Taxonomy (NCBI): domain Eukaryota; kingdom Viridiplantae; phylum Streptophyta; class Magnoliopsida; order Caryophyllales; family Polygonaceae; genus Fagopyrum; species Fagopyrum homotropicum. The sequence continues at coordinate 90,195,511 of BSWB01000006.1, forward strand.
GCGAGTTGTGATGTTTTCGGATTGATTTATGGCTTGATGGATACATGATTATGAGTTTGTTCATGGGATGAGGGTATGACTGCATTGTGAGGCTTAGTGAGGGTTTAGGTGGTTAGTACATGGATGTGAGTTTGTGAGTTAGGATGCGCATTTAGTTGTTACCTTAGAGTTTTGTGGAGACTATGCATGTTATCCTAGTTTGGGTATGGGTTATGACCTTGTGAAAACATATAAGACTTAGACTTCTAGCATATGTGAGTGGTTGTTGATTATTGTTCCTTGTCTTGAACAACCTTGGTTATATTCCTATGGCAAATGTGATTGGGTTGATCATTGGGACGAGGTAAGTCTACGGACTTACTTAGCTCGCTTTTATACATTATTTGGATATGTGACAGTGGTGTGTGTTGTATCGCTTTGATCATGAAACCGGATTAGGGCAACTTGGTTGTATATATTGTTGTCCCATTGTTATTATTATTATCGGGCGGTGACATCACTGCCCAACTCCCGAGGTAGACTGGGGGGATCTCTGCGACCAGTCCATACATGGTATACGAGCGGGATTCTTCACCACTCCCTCAGGGTATACGGGTTTAGTGCCGCCACACTCCTGTTGGTTACACGGGGACAGAGGCGAGAGTTATAAGACTCTCGTGTCACACTTTAAACGAATGGAATTAGTAATGGAATAACCTAAAAAGAGAATAAGAACCGGATGTGTATTTTTACGTCCATGATGTGTGTTATGTATGCTTTTGTGTGTGTTTGTGCCCTTGCTATCTTTATAATGCCTAAAATGTGAGCTAACGGTTTTATACCACTTGTTCTAGTTGACGTGCAGGTTAGGTGTGGCCGAGTGTTCCGGAGGAGTGAGCAGTCGGGGTTCCGTACATCATAGGTCGAGTTGGGGTTTTGAGTCCATATTTTATTGTCGTATATTGTGTATTATTGGCTTTGTTGTATAGACGGCTGATGTCGTTCCTTTCTTGTTGTATTCGGGAATCATGGCATTCATTAAACTTCTTTTCGGTTTTGGTCTTTATTTGTGCCTTGTTGGAAAGGTCCAGTGAAATTGTTGTCAGGCTAATAGTCGGGACCCTTTGCGAGGTCTCGCCCGTAGCATCCAGATATCCCGCGGATTCGGGGTGTTACAGTTTTTATCTCGGACTCTTTGAAGATGATAATAGATAGTTAGATCCTACGGCTATACCCTGGGACAGAGAATAGGCTATTTAGAGCCGAACTTCGTAAACATATCCTCGTGTCGATCTTTTACATTCCACACTTTATCTGCTTTATTGTGACTAACTTGGTTTTGCAGGTGAACAAAGTCAAGTCCCTTGAAAGTAGTTTCAAAGCCCTTGAAATCAACGTGCGTCACAAAGAGCTCTGATCGACATCAAGGCCTTTGAAATCAGTTTCAAAGTCTTGACATAGGTCTTTGCGAAAAGTTTTTATACTCTATTCAACCCCCCTCTTCTAGAGTATCTTTATCATTTATATTCACCTAACAGTTCTTCAATTGGTATCAGAGTTAGACTAATGTATATTGATTTAACCATTAATGAGACTAATCATGAATCTTGTAGGTGATGGAGGATTTGCTCAAGGAAGATCCTCATCTCGACCACCACTTTTATGTGGTAACAACTTTGCCCATTGGAGAGCACTCATGCACATGTTCATTATTGATCAAGACATGGAACTATGGAGCATCATTCAAAATGGCCCCAAAGTCCCAACTTCCACAGTTGAAGGTGTTCAAGTCCCAAAGAAGGATGTTGACTTTACACAAGCTGACTTGGACAATGTGTCAAAGAACTATAAAGCGATGAACCTACTCTACTTTGGATTAGATGCAAATGAATTCAACCGCATCTCATCATGAAACAGTGCAAAGGAAATATGGGACAAACTCGTTGTCACATACGAAGGAACAAGTCAAGTCAACGAAACAAAGATCAGCATCTTCCTCAAACATTATGAGTTATTCAAGATGAATCCAAATGAACTAGTCAAAGAAATGTTCACAAGATTTACTGAAACTGTGAATAACCTGGGCTCACTTAGAAAGGTCTTCACAAACGAAGAAAAAGTAAGGAAGGTTCTAAGGAGCCTGCCTAAAGCTAAGTGGGGATCAAAGATGACTGTCATCGAAGAAGCTCAGAATCTCTCAACTCTTCCTCTTCACGACCTTCTTGGAAAACTCATCACACACGAAATGGTTCTTGGTGAAGAAGATGGAGAGCTCACATCCAACACAAAGAATCTGGCATTAAGATCGAAAAAGGATGAGTTACAATCTGAAGAGGAAGACAGTGATGACGATGATGAAGAAGATGCAATTGCCATGATCTCTAAGGGTCTCGCGAGAATTCTCAAAATAAAGAAATAGTTTGCAAACAATAGAGAATATCCACGAACATTAAGACCTCGAGGTAAGTTTTATAACTCTAACAAGAAAACTGAAGTTCTCACTTGTTTTGAATGTGGTGAAACAGATGATCTCATTTAGGACTATCCACAAAAGAAAAGGACCAACTTTAAGAAGAATGATCGAAAGAAGAAAGCTATTGTAGCTTCATGGAGTGATTCAGATTCCTCAAATGAATCAGAAGAGGAAAAAAATAAGCAAACCTTTGTTGTAACACCCCGAATCCGTGGTATTCGGGAATGCTACGGGCGAGACCTCACAATGGGTCCCGACCCTTAGCTTGACAACAATTTCACCGGACCTTTCCAACATGGCACAAATAAAGGCAAAACCGTAAATCATTTTTAATGCAAATGATAAGAAACCCGAAAGAATACACTACCAAACTTCAGCTGAGATACAACTCAAAAACAAAATGCCAAACACGCGACATACAAAACGCAATAACCGAAGGACAAAACACAACTCAACTCCAACTCATAAACCCTTCCTAAAATGTACAGACCCCGGCTGTCCACCCTTCTGGATCTCTCGGCCGCATTCCTAACCTGCAAGGCAATCTACAAATTCGGGATAAAACCGTTAGCTCATATTCTAAGCATTAGAATCAATGGGAAAGGCACAAATAAACGTAAATCAACATAAGTACACAACACACTCAAAAGTACACCAATCCGATTTATTATATATTATTATTAGGTCATATCCCGTTCTAGTTCAACTTCTTTTGTGACACGAGAATCTTCCAAAACTCGCCTCGGTCCCTTCTTCCGGCAATGGAACGGTTCGGATGCCTCCGACCGTCTAACCAGCACGGACTAGTCGCGGAGAACCCCCTAGCTCTCGCAAGAGCTAAGTAGTGATGTCACCGCCCGTTATCATACACTTGGGCCAAACAATATATAAATGTCGGTGGTCCTATTACCGGTTTATTTTTTATAACATAAAAAATAAACACAACACCAAACACACATCAACGCTAATACAGGGAATACGAGCTAAGTAAGTCCGGAGACTTACCTTATCGCCACACTCAACTCACAACACTCTCGCTTCCCTTGGGAAGGAGTCCACAACCTGCTCACAAGAAGGTATGTATCAACATATGCTCACGCTCAAGAAGTCTTAGACTTCACTCTTGTGATCTAAGAAAGATCACCTAACACTCACGCTAGGAAATGCATCCTAGGAACCAAGATACACACCACACTCTCATCACATGTTAATAACTCAAAACATCTTATAACCTCACATGAATATAACCTTAGCCAAGAAGGAACAAGCTATCCTAGAAGGTCCATCATGCTCAACATACTCCAAGTCATCAACTACATCGAGTCTTAAGGGCTCCTAGGTTCTAAACCACTAGGTGGCATTCACAACTACCCTAGGTTCATCCTAGGCATGATACTGACATGAAATAACCTCACAACTAAGGAAGGAACGAAGAAGAAGGGAGAAGAAGATCCTACTGTTGAAGAAACGCAGCCGCGGAAAAAAAAGACGCGATTGCGTGCTAAAGGTCACGGCCCCCGCGGCGCCAGTAGCCGCCCCCACGGCACCTGGAAACCCTGATGCCGCCCCCGCGGCTGAACTCCAAAAACAGCGTCTTCTTCGTCTTCGACTATGGATCTTGAGCTTCAATGGCCTCCTTCTCTTGCTGGGTCTTCTTCAAACATCATCCACGGTATATAGGCTCTCCCTCATAAACTAATCAAGGTAAGAACACACACATGCAAAGTATTCAACAAGAACCCTCTTCTAGAGCTCCATCTATGGCCATGGAGAAGAAGAGGAAAAGAAGAAGAAGGTAGCAACTGGAAAGAAGGGAGAAATGAGGAGAGAAACCTTACCCAATTTGAATACAAGGCTTCCCATTGCTACAGATCACAAGCCAAGAGTTCCAAGGAGAGGGTAGAGGAAAGGGCACCAAGAGGGGAGTGTGTGTGAGAGAGTAACGTGAAATGAAAAGTGAGGAGAGAGAGAAGAGTGGGCTGCACAAAAGGGGTGAGAGACTCAAAGGTCAGCTGCCCACATATCTCCTCACACCAAAACACGAGGGGTCGGAAAGCAAAATGGGAAAGCGAAAGATCGGGACGGGATTAGGAATAAAATCCCGTCACTCAGCATCCCGTTCCTGCCGGAAAAAATGAGCCGCTAAAGCGGAAAGGTCGATAGCTCGCTAACCATCTGGAATAAAAATTCCGAATGTTACAACTAATCCCCCTAAAAACAAGTTTTGTCCCGAAACTTGCTAAACATAACACTCTCGGGTGACTAACTCGGTAACCACTCAAACTTTAACGTGCCAACACTCTACCCAACCATCACACACTCGTGTACCCGCTTCAAGACCTCGCAAGGCCTACACACATACTCGCATGAACCGCATATCGCATAAAATGCCAAAAGCTAACCAATCATACACACATTCCCGCTCGGGGCACAAAACACATAAACTCGCACATGCACACAACATCTAACCCATCGTCTAACTCTACGTAACGAGATCATCAAAAAAACTCCAACAAAGATACTACCTCACGTCCTCTCGATAGCCTCATCGGCTCCTCGTCTAACACTAGATCAACACGACTAACAACATAACTTTAGTCGTACATGTATTCTCTCACCGTCACACCTTAGACCTGGTGAACATCCTCCACTCTCGGTGGCCATGGCAACGGGTAAACCGCCCCCAATTCGCGCCAAGATCTCCAAAGAAAAGTCCGATATATTTGAACTCAACACCCTCCTAATGACCAACACCTATGACGCCTCGCGTCCGTAATACTCTTAACTCGACTCGTCTCACATCCAAACCCAAGAGGTCCGCACCTCTTTTCTGTACATACTTCTTTGTGACTTAGCTTGTCTAGCCTCTGCCATTAAACCACCGCTACTCGAGCAAGGTCGTCCCGTATCTGCACAAGGATATACATACATATACTACTTAATTTCCAACACCACAAGGTACTACACTTCCGTCCATAAATTTCCTCGGAAAAGGGGCATCACAACGGTACATCTCAGCTGTCATAGTGAAAACTCGACCCCAGGGGGTCTACCTTTTACCCCCTACCTCGCACACATGCCCTCTGCATGGCATCCACTGGTCACCAAAGTCCTTTCTAGCCGACCAATTATTCAAGGGTGGAGTTGTCTCGAAATACATATGGTCTCTTACGTGGCACGATTCCGCTGCCTAACCGTCCCAAGATAAATCTTCCATCTCGATCCGTGGTAACAATACTCGGTAGCTCAAATTATCTTGCTATCACTTAGAAGACTCCACAATTAGCCAACTCATCGGTCTTGTTTCCTAAGGTGTAAAACAGGTCGTCTTTGCCGGTCGGTCTATACAACCAAACTCATCAGCACTGTCACCTAGTCTCAAACTGGTAATAACCTCTATATAGGTATATTACCACTCCTACGGCATAACTCGCGGTGGGTGAAGTCTTCCTTCCGTCCTATGGTGCTCAACTTGACCTGATGACGGTTCACATAAGGGTTATGCACTTAGCCACCTCAGCCTTAAGCCCGTCTCACTAATGTGAACATCCTAAACCGGATATCTCTTATCAACGACATGGTCTTAACAAACCACCAACCCATAAAGGTGACTATGGGGTCTCTCCTCGGAACCTTCTATCCCGAATCTTTCCCAAAGCCGTTCAAAGACCATCTATGACCCAAGTCCTTAACCATCCCATTGTTCATACATGCCAGGCATGTTACTCCGTAGCCCACCAACATCACCATAAGCACGCGTCCTAAAGCGGTTAACTTTCGACCTTTAGTCGGTCATTATTCTTACATACCCGCAAATGTCTACCTACACACGAAACCTCGTTTGTTACCTCATACACATCCCAAGCCCCGCTTGGATGTATCCATAATATCATACAGTCCCCATAACTCGATATTTGTGTCAAAGAAAATGGAAAGGAGGTCACTCACCTCTTCTGCTTCAGTTAAAATTCCACGGATACGTCCCGGATCCCACGATCCAATTGACTTCTTCAGAAGAGAAGAAAATGTCAAAACCATCCCACAACTCGACGGTTATGACCCACCAACTTACAAGCTTTATATCTCCTCCACATACCTTGAAGGTGCTACCCAAACTATCATATCGACTTCATCTGATCAACTGGATATTCTCAATACCGCTACATCTCTCAAGAGGTCACCTCGGACGTCCCAACCCGCTTAGGTAACTCTGCTCTTCCCGCATAACCGGTATTATTGCCGTCCCATGTCAAGGTTATTCCTCCCAATTTTATGAGTATAACAAGGCATCGTTATTAAAAAGTAATCATTTGTGCAACTCATTTATCAATACTTTCATTATAATCCTTAGGTTAGGGCCCACCTTTTGAACGGCCTGAAACACTACAAATTGCGCGACCTCATTGCAACTCGATTCCAAAAGCCGATGGATACTTGTCTATGTAACTTCCCCCTCATTAATCGCACTTGTAGTCTCAAATGGTTTCACTACACTTGTAGTGACCATATCGGCCCTAAATGCCGCTTCACGAGGGTCCTTTCTTCTCTCCACCCAAATCTGGTGACATCTCGACTTCAAGTCGATCTAATCAAACATTGTAACCACATGCAACTTGTTCTAGCGAGTCGTCCACTACGGGGCGAAGGTACTTATCCTCAATGGTTCCTTACGCCTTTCCCGATAGCCGATGTACAACTTCCTGACTCGTATCCTTCCTCACAACTTGTACCAGAAGGCCCTGAGGGGAAGACCGGAAGAAATTCCCCATTCCGAACCACCGAAACTTCTTACTCATGAATTCTCAAGTACCATCACCTTAAGCTTAAAGCTTACAACGTTACCATAACCTCGGTAGCTCCATCGGGTGAGTCTAGTAACTTTGACTCATGCCTTGTTCGCGACAACATATCATTCGTTCTTTAAGAACGAAGTACCATGCATCTACTTTCCGTATCTTCCCATTTGCTTAAAGCAACTCGGGAAACTTCACTTTCCTCCTCATTTACTAGGTCCTTATATCCTGCTCAACCTTGAAGGTTTCCAACCCGCGCCATTCCTCCATATCTCAAATCCCAAGACCTATAAACGTCGCAAAAAGGGTCATTCCGGGAGGTCTATTACCGTCACTTGCTTTAACCATTCAATGTTATAATGCTCAAGACAATCACACTTCTGCTGATGCACTCTTTACTATTGACACCAAAGCATTCGGAAAACACCAAGCTTTTGTTACCGTTCCTTCATTTATCCGCTTGAGATTACGCCTCCTATCTATAATTCTTCAACAGGCAACCCGCATTTTATGCTTTCTCGGTCATTACCGGTAAGCTTGTGGTTGACCTTCTCTAAGGTCAACGACTTACCATTCTTCTTTACTTCATGTAACTATTCTTATGAAGGTCACCCTCCTTGGGGTACTCCATCTCAACTCCGTTAACTCTTTCCACGTTCCATTCTTCCTCCCTCTTATATAATGTGATCGTACTCTTCTAGGTCTCACGTTTCGTATATCCCGCCTTTATAGTCTTAACCGCAACTCATAACATCTTGGAAGTGTGTCTTCTCCAAAAGTTCTAACATAATTCAGTAACCGCTTGCGTATCTCTTGGTTGTCGTCCTAAGTCCTTTCATAACTAAAGCTCCTTGTTGGGTCACTCCTCTCCTCGGGATCACGTCCGCTCACACTTCTATCTTCTTGGCGTTTCTTAGGCTTATCATCATAACTGAAATCGGTTAACTCTACGTGAATCCCACCATGCCATTGTGCTCATATATCTCGAAATGCCGACTCTTCCTTTAATGGTACTTCGTAATCTTAACTTATAGCATCTTATATCTTTCACACTAGGTTCGATCGCTTTTAACATCTTGACTCCAAAGCTTAGGAGCGTCTAAGAGAAGCTTTACTTCTCGTAATGGAACTTCGTCTCTCACCTAGTGGGGATGCACCCATCTCCTCCTTGATTCGCATCTTTAGTTGTACCCGCATCTTCTTGAAGAACTTATATACGTTATCTCCATCGGTCCCGTTGTCTTCCCAATTCGCGACTCCTATAACCACTTTTCACAACTTTATGTTGCTCCTTTTTCTTGTTTGGTCTCCGTTCCGCTTTCTCTTATGTTGTCTCGGGTTGTTCTCTTACTTTGTTGCCCTTCGTTTACTTCATCTCCAATCCTTCTCTTCGACATCCTTTCAAAAGGAACTCGAGAATGCCATGATGTTCGTTAGCACGAAATGCTCGACTCGATACTTGAGCGTAATCCACCGCGTATGAATGTTATCCCAAGCCATATCATCGTCTTAAAGGTGATGATATCATACTATTGTCTTTCCATTAGGCCCCATATCTCCATGCACTACTACATGTATATAAGAATACGTATACATAACTATATAAGTCCTATGTCCATATCTCTACCAATGTAACACATCCGGCATGCCATCCTATCATACAACGTCCAAAACACATAATCGTCCACATATACAACTATACACATAAATCATGTCCATCATGCAACTACAATCCACAAAGACACACATCAATTCCATCATGCATAACTACAAACCTCATATCCATATCTATATATATACCTATCAAAATCCAATAAACGAAGTTGCCGAGATCCGCGGAAGGAGTGGTGGTCCGTACATTCTACCCCGACTCATGCATGTGATTTTGAAAACGAAAACTCATAATCCGTGGGGTACTATTTATTCCTTATTCGGCCTTTAGAAGATTGCGAGTGCCATTGTTGTCAACCTAGGGCTCTGATACCACTTTGTAACACCCTGAATCTATGGTACTCGGGAATGCTACGGGCGAGACCTCATGTTCGCTCAAAAGTGTGTGCGTCAAAGTCTTAAATTTATATCTAGAATTCAAAGCAATGCGAACCCGCAGTGTACGGATTAGCTGTAGCAAGGTAAGAAATTCCATAGTCGAACTCAAGGATTTGGTGAGAATAAAATCGAATTCAATTATCTAGCAAAGTGCAAAAGCTTTTGTAATTAATAAAGGGGGAAATGATTCCAAGGATTCAAGTATCCGACTGCGGCTTTCGATTCAAGACACTTCTAAAGATAAAAGGAAAGAGTTTATATTGCCAAGTTTATGTGTTTCGAAGATAGGTATCGTACGGTGAAGTTCCGAAACCTATTTGTCTAATCCAAAGGTTCTTTTTATAATGGTTGTTGAAGCTGCAATATAGAAAGATCTAAGGACAAGAATTATATTCAAACTAACCATCCAAAACCCCAGGATATGACTCTCCAAGGTAAAGATAGAAAGCACACTTAAAACCTTAATAAAGAATGTTGAGTCTCTCTATTACCCAAATCTTGTAATCTTAATCTATTAAATGTAGAATCAATGATGAAGTCCCTTCACACACTCAAATAGAGGTTAAAAAGGTTAAGCAAGGTTGGGATTTAGGCAAGGATTAACTTTGGTTTAAGAATAAAGCAATTAAAGATCATCACGGAAATAAATCGTGCTGTTCAGGGATAAATCGGACGATTTATTCAAGAATAGGTCGATTTTCCTGTTGTCGCAAAGTTAAAATCTAAACTCTCAGGGTCTAGATGTTTCAATGAGTTCAATCTATTATCATCTAAGCCTCAATCATCAACTATTCTCCCCAGAATCACAATGGTTTTAGCCAACCATTTTCAAAATCAAATCAAAATTAAGATTGAGTGAATAAATCAAATAAACCCGAGTCTTGAATAAAAACTCAATAACTTTCAAATCTATAAACCAATCTCAAACTTGATCAAAGTATCTCTCAATTAGCTGAGTATTATGTTCAAAAACCACAAAGATCGCAATGGAAACAAGGAATCTCACAAATATGATCAAGATTGACTTCCCGGCAATAACCCTTCAATCCTTCTCCAAGAATCTTCAATCTCTCTCAAACGTGTAAAGATTTCCCGCTGCCGAACCCCCGTTTCCGTTCCTAGTGTTCCAATCTATAGTTCCTTACTAATGGGCCGCTTGGCAAAACACTTCTCTAGCCTAAAAGTGATGGGCCTTGAGTCGTCTTTACCATTGGGCCGAAAAACACATAAATCGTGCCAGCCGATTTTCATACAAAACCGTTCGATTTTCAGGTATAAAAATCATCCGATTTATATATTAAATGGCACGATTTTCTTCAACAAAGAATGCTCGTCTTTTGGCTTGTTTCCTTCCTCCCTTTGTGACTCTTTTACACAACTCGTTTGCTCTTTGTGATTCCTCTAAGACTCCTTTAGCTTCCCTAATGGCCTTAGATGCTCCTTGGTCCACTTTTGCTTCCAAATCCACTGAATTTACCTACAATTCAACCGAAACTCGTGTAGACCTCTTTTTCCGAAATATAATTGAATAAAGCTTAAAAGGTACACAAGTTCCCTCTAAATGCAAGGTAAATCGAGGTAAACCTCTACAATATGCATGATTATAATGGTATATAACTCATGTCATCAAAATACCCCATAGCTGCCCCTTGCTTGTCCCCAAGCAAGACTCAAACTTAGAATACAAGATGCCATGGATTATATATGTATGAAAACTGAAAAACCTTTTAATTGATAGTGCCTCTTCTTATTGGATCACCCTCAAAGTGATGTATCAAGGCATAGGAAGACAAGGCATGTATCAATGATAATAATAATATGAACTAATTCTCTTTTCTTTCTCAAAAACAAAAATAAAAGACATGATAAAGATGTAGAGATAATTAAAATCAAACAAGTCTAGGCCATGAAGTCTTAAATACATGCATAAAAGTCTCAAGGTCTTCTAATAAAAGAAAGGTCTAAGAAACGTGTTAAAGGAGGGAATTCTTTTAGGGAATTGTGGTGCTAATCCGGGAAAGAGGAACAACATAATACCTTCAAGAACTTTACTTCACCACACATGCTTTGCATGTAAAAGCTTTGCTTTCTTTATACTTTACTTTTTGAGAGTATGGACAGCGGTGCACAATAACCGAAGCCTAGAAGATCGGCGTTTCTCAATTTCGAGATGCCTCAAACCCTTGATGCACATACCATATCCCGTTAGGACTTGTCGTTCAATCGGACTTTGGCAAGACACAAACACCCGGCTATGTGAATGGTGCCGAGTTACTCATCCTCATGTTCAACGTCCCCAAACATACAATTTGCTAAACTTTCACTTAACACATTTTTATTGGCCCTCCCACATCAAACATGCCTTTTTCAATCACCTATCCTAATTCCCGGATGGTAAAAAGGAGGTCACATATTTCATTGAGGAGCTAGCATGAATAAGATATGAATTAGGGAAGAAATGAATTGCCTTGGTCATTCTTATATGATGCAAAAGAACTTATAATATAGCTTCGACTATTATTTCATTCTCTTATCAAAACATCAAAATCATATAAATCATTCATGTGTTCAAGTAAGGAAAGTAAACTTATTCATGCTATAATCAAAATCTCAACATAACCTGTCATCTTTTTGCCTTTTCCACATCACAATTCTCATCATAGAGGTCATTTCTATCATAACAAGCACAAAATTTTTTTGAAAACTCATAATTTTTGAAAGAAAGCATGCAAATGCGAATGTCATAGTGGAAAGCAAGTAGTGCAAGAGTTATTACAAGTCAAATCATCAAAAGTGATACAAAGTGCATAGAGTGCTAAAATGAAGTAAAAGAGATTGTAAGTACCCCCACCCCATACTTAACCTTCACATTGTCCCCAATGTGAAAAATCAAGCATAAGATGGAGAAAAATACTTACAATGTAAAGGAATGGAATCTCAATCCTCGGTCGGTGGTGGAGGAGGTGGAGGATATGGATACATCGGCGCGCTAGGATCATAGAAGTGACCGAACTGATGATAGTACATTTCTCTCATATGGCCGTCATAGGAGGAGTGTCTAGCATCCGTCTCCTGCTGGTATTCCTTGAACTGAGTGTTCAAGGTGCTGTAGTCGGTGTGGAGGGCCTATTAGTCGGAGCGTAGACCTTGGTAGTTAGTGAGTAGACCTTGGAAGCTAGAGACTAAGTCTCTAAAATGTCGGGGAAGTCTATGTCCTCGTCCATGTCCTCTACCGTGGCTAGGAGGGTATGCAAAGGAGTGACGGGGTGGCTGCATGTCATCGTCTATTTCCTCGGTGCCTCGACTAGTCCGGCTAGGTCCTGCACCATGAGTGTCGGTGTCCATGGCATCCGTAGCGTGACCACTATAAGTGTCACTCTCGAACTCGAGCATGGTCCCCTGGTGTACTCCAGCCTCATGGTCCTCCTCATCCTCAGTCTCACCTGCATCATCATCATAATAACAAGGAGGAGCTATCTCCTCAAGCATCAGTACAAAAGTCTCCTTCCAATTCCTCTTGTTCCGAATGGTGTATTCGGACTTCCACACTATCTCGGATAGCTTCTTTTGTGGATCCTTTGCCCATGGCATGGGCACATGAAGAGTTCCTCTCCCTTGAGGAATCAACACCTGTCTCACTATCAATCTCTGTGATCCTAAGTGTTGGGCACTCTCAGCTAAGGTGCAATCCGAGAAATCTAACTCCAATGCTTTTTCCACGTGAGTGACAAGGCCTCCAGCACAAATGTCGCCCTTTCCCTTGTTGGCTATCTTTCCTAGATAGTCAGCAAGCATAGAGGTGATATCGGGGATGGTGCTACATGTCATACAGTACAAGATAAAGAGTTCATCAGCCTTGAGCTTTTGCGGATTCTCCGTCCGTGCAAACAAGCTCTCACTAAGAATCCTATGCACTACCTTACAGGAAAGGTTGTACATGCTAGCCTCTTTCAAATTTCCGGGTCTCCACTTATCATCACCATACTCTCCCAGTGAGATGGTTTCCCAAAAGGCACTAGCACTTACTCCTCTCGCGAATGTGCCTGCAGAAGAGTAACGAAAACCAAACAAATCCCCAAAGTCATCAATTGTCATAGCATGGTTTTGGTTCATGAGGCGGAAAGAGATTGTCCTCTCTCTAGGACCATGCTCAAATGTACTAAGGAATTCTAGGGTGATCTCGGTATAAGCATCCTCCCTAATCATAGCAAACTGACTCAGCCCAACTCTATCTAACATCATATCTACATCCTCTCGAACAAACAAGGAATCCAAGTCATCTAGCACAATGTATAGAGGAGGGTGAAGGGACGATCTAAGAGACGTTCATATCTCTTCATATGTTTTGAGAGAGGAGGGGGGAGGTTTGGTTTGGCTTGAGAGGGTGGTGGTGGTGGGGGAGGGGCTTTGGAAGAAGATCCTTTCTTCTTCCCCGCATTTCGAGTGATTCTTTTCAAAGTCTCCATTTCTGCAACAAAAAATCGGGTTGTTCTAACTAGAAAATCGGACGATTTATCTAGGTTGGGTCGATTTTCTATCGATTTCAACAATTATCACAAATTTGTAAAGTTCTGAGCAAACTATCACCACACACAGTCTCCTATAGTTGTTTCTAAGCAAACCCCTCAATCAATCTCAGCAAGCAAACAATCTCTAAACAAGAATCAAAATTGAGCGAAAAACATAGGTTTCGAATTGAAAAACCTGAATTCCGGTTGGATGAGTCGATTGCCAAGCTTGTTGTTGCTAGATCCTTGTTCCTTGTCAAAACTTCTTCAGTTTAGGGCCAAGAATCGTTCAAAACAATTAAAGAGTGAGGAGATGAGAGGGTGGGCGATTTTCGGTTCTTTGGGAGAAGGGAAATCGGGAATGGAGAGTTTGTGGAATGAGAGAATCGAGCGGTGAAGGATTTATATAGGCCGGAGGTTTAATGAAGAAAATCGGACGATATTTAGGGGCGATTTATTTGTCGGGGTGATTTTCCTTCATTTTCTCAGCTCAAAGAAGAAAATCGGACGATTTATCTCAGGGGGGTCGATTTAGGGGTCGATTTATCTCCCTGTTGCCAAAAATCGACTTGCTTTGTTCCTGAATCGAACGATTTGCTTTGTGTAGCTCGATTTCTTTCCTTCTTTTCCTTGAAGATTGCAATTTGAGCTATTTTGTGTCCCCTATCTTCATTGATTTCTCAATTTGGATCTAATTTCTTGCGATTTTGACATAAACAAACCAAGAGTGCATCGAGGAACAAACAAAAGCAAAAACAAAAAAAATCAAAACAACTAAACTAAGTTAAACTAAGTGATAAGAGAAGAAAAGATTTATACTATCATGGGTTGCCTCCCAAGAAGCGCTTGGTTTATCGTCTTTTGCTGGACGGTGCTTGTTTTGGTGTTCAATGGAGGAGGATATGAGCTATCTCCTCAACCGGAACTTCCGGTGTGTATTTCTTCAACCGTTGGCCATTTACTTTAAAACTTCCGCTTTGTTCACCCCATACTTCAGTTGCACCATGGGGGAAAATTCGTTTAATTACATAAGGTCCTGTCCAACGGGATTTAAGCTTACCTTGGAATAGTCGAAGCCTTGAGTTGAATAGAAGAACTTGATCTCCTTCTTTCAAATCCTTTGGAATGATGTGCTTATCATGCCAACGCATCATCCTTTCCTTGTAGATCTTTTCATTCTCATACGCATTCAGCCGGATCTCATCCAGCTCGTTAATATCCAAGAGCCGCTTCTCTCCGGCTTCTTTCATGTCAAAGTTGAGCCACTTGACATCCCAATATGCTTTATTCTCTAGCTCTACAGGAAGATGACAAGATTTACCATAAACAAGATTATATGGAGTCGTACCTATTAGCGTCTTAAAGGCGGTCATGTACGCCCATAGTGCATCGTCAAGCTTCATTGACCAGTCCTTCCTTGTTTTAGAGACAGTTTTCTCTAAAATTCCATTAATCTCTCTATTGCACATCTCAACTTGTCCGCTAGTTTGCGGATGGTACGGTGTAGCTATCTTATGGGTCACCCCATACTTAGCCAATAGAGTCTCAAATCGACGGGCTGTGAAGTACGTTCCTCCATCACTAATGATGGTTCGGGGAGTTCCGAACCTTGGGACGATCATTCTATTGATGAACTTCACCACTACCATTGCATCATTAGTAGGAGAAACGATTTCTTCTACCCATCTTGAGACATAGTCTACGGCTAGAAGTATGTATTGGTTTCCACAAGAGGATGGAAATGGTCCCATAGAGTCTACTCCCCAAACATCGAATATCTCTACTTCTTGTATGTTGTTGAGGGGCATTTCATTCCTCCTAGAAATAGTACATGTCCTTTGACAAGCATCACAAGCAACAATATATTTTTGCACATCTTTGAATAAGGTGGGCCAAAAGAAACCGGAACGAAGTACCTTAGCACAAGTTTTGTGGGAACTAGCATGTCCTCCACAAGGTAGAGAGTGGCAATGGCGGATGACACTTTCCACTTCATCTTCCGGAATGCATCTTCTGTATATGCCATCGGGACCTCTTTTGAAGAGAAGAGGTTCGTTCCAATAGAAATGCCGGACGTCCATGAAGAACTTCTTTCTTTGAGCATATGAAAGTCCGGGTGGGATCTCCTGACAAACAAGGTAATTTACAATGTCAGCAAACCATAGATCATTACCTTTCGAGATGTGTTGAAGACACTCTTCAATCTCATGTAGTTGTTCGTCAGGGAATGAGTCGTCTATAGGGAGCTCATCCACCTCGTCGGTGAGGTGTGGAAGACGACTAAGATGGTCAGCAACTGAATTTTCTGAGCCCTTCTTGTCACGGATCTCTAGATCGAACTTTTTGTGAATAAGCCTCGGCTAGAAGTTCTTTTTCCGTAGTAGCATAATTGGATTGAGCCTCGTCCAGCATCTTGCTAGCATAGTAGATGGCGTGTGTACGACCATCTTTCTTCTGTCCGAGTACGGCTCCTATAGCGACGTCGCTTGCGTCGCATATGACCTCGAACAGAAGATTCCAATCGGGTGGTTGGATGATTGGTGTTGAAATCAAAGCCTCTTTGATCCTGCAAAAAGCTTCTAGATAATCTTTCGAAAATTCAAAAGTTGCGTCTTTCATTAAAAGATTAGTTAAGGGTTTTGAAATCTTAGAAAAATCCTTTATGAATCTCCTATAGAAGCCTGCATGTCCTAAAAAGCTTCTAATTCCTTTCATAGAGGATGGAGGAGGTAGTTTCTCAATAGTTTCTATCTTAGCCCTATCAACCTCTATTCCTCTATTTGATATTAGATGACCTAACACAATTCCTTCGGTGACCATGAAATGACACTTCTCCCAGTTTAAAACTAAGTTAGTATCTTCACATCTCTTAAGAACTAATGAAAGGTTAGAGAGACAGTTATCAAAGGAAGAACCATATACTGAAAAGTCGTCCATGAATACTTCCATGATATTCTCTACATATTCTGAGAAGATTTCCATCATACACCTTTGAAAGGTGGCTGGAGCGTTACATAGGCCGAATGGCATCCTTCTATAAGCAAACGTACCCCAAGGGCACATGAAGGTTGTCTTCTCTTGATCATCCGGGTGATAGGGAATCTGAAAGAAAACGCTATATCCATCTAGATAACAAAAGTAAGAGTGTTTGGCGAAACTTTCCAACATATGATCAATAAAAGGAAGGGGAAAGTGATCCTTCATGGTGGCTACATTCAGCTTACGGTAGTCGATGCACATTCTCCATCCCGTAACTGTCCTTGTGGGAATAAGCTCGTTGTTTTTGTTGGCAACAACGGTAATGCCTCCTTTCTTTGGTACTACCAGCACTGGACTCACCCACTCGCTATCGGAAATAGGGAAGATGATACATGCATCAAGTAGCTTAAGGATTTCTTTCTTCACGACCTCTTTCATGATCGGATTTAACCGTCTTTGAGGTTGACGTGAAGGCTTGTAATCCTCTTCCATTAAGATTTTATGCATGCATAGACGATAGCATGAATTATAGTCTATATTTTGAGGTTTGTTTGGACGTTTTATCTTCAATAATCTGCATGTTAGCATGTATAATATGTGATTATATTACCATTTCATCTACCTTTGCGGGAATCGAGGTCTACACCTAGTTTTGTTGTACTTGCAGGTAAAATGGTATGTTTTGCATCAAAAAGGAGCAAAAGGAGTCATGAGTCATTTGGAGCTACATTGAGGAGCATAAGGAACCATCCAGGGAGCATAGCCATGGATTAAAGATTCACTTTGGACCAGTTTTGAGAGATTTCACATTCAGTTATGACTCACCTCGGTTGACCAGAGATTCATCTCGACCGAGGTGATCCAGAGACGCCGACTCGACCGAGGCGAACACCTAGGACGCGGCGAGAATATTTTATTCTTGGCTGAGATCTTTTATCTTTGGAAGGTGATCTTATATTTTTGGGCTTGGCTCTTGGAAGGAAGAAGATCTTATATTTTACCTATTTTTATGGGAAAAGATCTTTCTAAGATATATTATCTTTGGAGGGTTATTTTCCTATAAAAAGGGTTGGATTTCCACAAATCCAACATCCCGCTTAGCACGATATACACCATTGAAGGCTGCGAGATCCAGCATACATCGCTGCAATCATACTCCAGTTGGGAGTTTTGAAGAACTCTTTTTGAAGGTTGAAGGAAGATTGAAGATCATAGTTTTTATAGCTTTTTGAAGGGTTTTGTAAGATTGTCTTTAATTCCCTTCCTTGTTGTCTTGTCTTGTTGGATTGCTATCCAAGGAACGCTTTGTTGTGATATTTGATTCAGTTATTGAAGTCTTTTTCATTAAATTCTTCTTGTTCAAATATTCACCTTCTTCCCATATATTTAATACTTTCATAATGATGATGAGTGGCTAATTTCCTTGTGTGATTCTAGGGTGATTGGCTGAAGGTTGCGGGAAAAACAATGATAGAATAATCTTAGATTTTAGTAGGACCCTGAAAGTTCGAGTCTTTAACCTTAACCCTAAGCATCTCGTTCAGTCGATGAACATCTCGGCCGGGGTGGAATCTGGCAGACCGAGATGACTTATCTGATCCTAAACTGAGAGTTAAGTGTTAGAGTTTGCCAAATCCTATTCTTATTACACCTTTCCTGGTTCAAAGCAAGCTTAGGATGAGACTTACCCGGTAATTCCTTAGTTTGTGTACCAACGATCATAAGCGTAGGTAATAAAGGTTTATCCTTTATTGGGGTTTGAGTGTGCTTCCATCCCATCTTTGTGAGTTAGCCTGAGACTTACCCGGTAAAGGTTGATTTTATTCCCTTGGATGGTGTGTTAGTTTGAGGTTATAATTCTTTATCTTAATTCCTTGAGACTTACCCGGTAATAGGAGTTACGGTTTAGGATTAGTGAGTAGTAAGACTTACCCGGTGATCTAGTCCACTTTAGTAACACCTTCCCCTTGCAAAAATCTTAGCTTTGTCCGCTTATCTTTAGATCTTGAGTTGGAACCACAACTAGACGCTTTAATCCCTAGAATTGCATGTTTGCTTATTTGACTTCTTATTCATCTTTGATTGTGTTAATTGCTCTTTGTGGTTAGTATTCACGAAGCTTACCGTTATTGACTTTGTTTCACCAAGTCCCTGTGATCCACCCCTGGAATTTCTTGCTTTTTACTACGATTGACCCGTACACTGCGGGTTCACATCCTTGTTTTAAGCTTAAGTCTAGGGTTATAAATTTAAAGCTTGCACACGTCGTTTGGAGCAAACAAGTTTTTGGCGCCGTTGCCGGGGACTTGGTCTAGACCGAGCCGGTACGGTTTGCTCTTGGGGCACTTGCCCCGTGTCATCTAACCACTCTACTTGAGTGACTTTTGCAGGTTCTTTCTTAGGTATATGCGAAGAACCCGCACTGGGAAGGAAATCGTTCCTTACGATCCCAAACCAGAAAAGACATACAAGCGACACTTAAGAGAAGCGAAGATGGCCCAACAAGACAACCGTGATCTTGAGGCCGAATTAAAGGAGGCGTTAGAGCTGCTACGCCTCAGCCAGGAAGAGCTACAGCGAGAGAAGGAAGAAACTCGCACCAAAACTGAAGCAATCGAAGCAGAAATGGCCATCATACGAGACCAGATTCTACTTCGACCGAGGGACGACCCAGTTCCCGATGCTGGACCGAGGCAGGTTCCAGTTGCTGACCCTCGACCGAGGCAGGTCCCAGTACCAGACGCCCCGGCCGAGATACATCCACCTCGGATGCCAGTCCGAGATGTTCTTCTTGCAGGAATCCCACAAACCCTAGGTCAAAGGATGGACCCTAATCAACAACTGAGGCGTCCAGGAGTCAACCTAGGAGATCCAGCAGACCATGACTACGAACTTCGACCGCAAGTTCTATCCATGATTCGCCAATGCCAATTCGGAGGGATGGAGAAGGAATCACCACATCAACATCTTCAAAACTACGAGATCTTGATGGAAACCTTGCGACCTTTCAGAATTGAAAATAACAACTACAAGCTAAGACCTTTTTACTTTTCTTTAAAAGATAGAGCTCTTACTTGGTATCAATCTCTTCCTCCAGGAAAAATTAGCACATGGGAGGAGATGACGACGGAATTCTTAACCAAATTCTTTCCCCCCTCAAAGACAGCTGAAATGAGAGGGAAGATCAATGCTTTCATTATGAAGGACAAGGAGAGCTTGTCCAAGTCATGGGAGCGGTTCAAGGACATCCTTTTGGATTTCCCACATCATGGGATTCCAAAGATCGAGTTGTTGGAGATCTACTTCAAAGGACTGAACGGAAGCACCCAGTTCAATCTCCAACTACTCTCCGCCGGTACCTTCATGGACATGGCGATTGATGAGGCTTGGGACTTCATTGAGAAGCAAGCCTTGCATATGGAGAAATACACCCACCAAGGAGCTGAAGGTGGAGTTAAAAGAGTCAACTTTCAAGAGACTCAATCCAACAACAATCAACTCACGTCTTTGAAGAATGACGTGAAGCAATTGAGGGAACTCTTGGTTGCTCAAACTAAGAAGGAAGAGCAAGGACAAAGGAACAACAACAATGGATACCGTAACAACAACAACGGTTCCCGGAACAATAACAACAACTACAACAACAACAATAGAGGATCCAATAGCAACAATTGGAGAACGAACAATCAAAACAACCAGAATCCTGGTAACAATTATTCTAACTCCAACTCTAATAATTCCTCTGACCCTTTCCTCTCTTCCCCTTCTTCTTCTTCTTCTTCTACTCCATTAAAGAGCCAAGGGCAAGGATCAAGTTCGTCTCAGCCAGAAAAGAAAGACGCAGTTCTGGAGGCCATCTTGATCAAGCTTAGCGCTATGGAGAATTCTATGACTTCATTTTCGAGGGCCCAAAAGTCCTTCGAACAACAACTTGCGAGTAGAGCGAATGAAGCGCCAAGAGATCCAGGGAAGCTTCCAGCAAAGACGGAAAGCAACCCTAAGGGCCAGTGCATGGCCATAACGACGAGGAGTGGACTTAAAACTGTAGATCCAGTACCTCGTTCGATGCAGACCACCTCGGTCCAGATCCAGTCGAAGAACACCTCGACCGAGATGCCAACCGAGACGGGGCAACAGAAAGCGGAGGGGAAAACTGAAGTTTATGTTCCACCTCCTGCATACAAACCACCACTTCCATTCCCTCAGTCCAGAGCCAGAGCATATCTAGACAAGCACTTTGGTATGTTCCTTGACTTGATGAACAAGCTGCATATTAACATTCCTTTTCTTGATGCTATTCTAGGAATGCCCGCCTATGGGAAATTTTTAAAGGAGATCCTATCAAGGAAAAGGAAATTGGAAGACTTTGGTGAAGTTAGGATGACATCTAAATCCTCGGAGCTTATTAAGATCATGAAGGAGAACATGCCACCTAAGTTGAGAGATCCCGGCTCATTTAGCATTCCCATTCAAGTTGGGGATGTAATTTGTGAAGCCCTTTGTGATCTAGGAGCCAGCGTGAGCATCATTCCGCTGGAGCTATGTACGAAGATCGGACTTGGAGAGCCCAAGCCGGTCAAGATTCGACTTTATACGGCGGATCGCTCCATCACCCATCCCGTGGGCATCTTGGAGGACGTTCCGGTCAAGTTAGGTAACTTCTATCTACCTATAGATTTTATCGTACTTGACATTCCCGCAGATTATCCTGTTCCTATTATTCTTGGGAGGCCATTTCTAGCAACTTCGGGTTGCAATGTGGATTGCAAGAACGCCAAGTTAAAATTCAACATTGGTGGCGATGAGATGGAGTTCGCACTACTTGCAGCCATGAAAGGGGAGCAGCTAACTGATGATATCTTCAACATCTACGATGAAGAAGAATCAAGAGAATTGGTGAGCTCTATCCTTATTAACGATCCACTCGAAAGAGTTCTAAGTTTTAGTTTAATAGAGGAAGGTATAGATGCTTCTTGTGATGTAGATATACGGAGCTTGAAGGCACTGGAAGAAGATCCAGGAGCTAAAACTGAGAAGCTAATCCAGGAGACGAAGATCTCCATTTTCGGTTCCAGTTGCAGTACCTCGACCGAGGCACTTCCTGGACTGAGCGAGGCGACTGAAGAACATCTCGGTCAACGCCTCTGCGCCTCGACCGAGGTCGATGGCGAGATGATGTCAACTGAGACTTCCGAAAGTCCAGTTTCTGAATCCACTCCACCGGAAGGAGGAAGCAAGGACCCCCCTCAGAAGACACCCCCAGTTGTGGAGCTTAAACAACTCCCTAGTCACTTGAGGTATGTCTTTCTTGAGCCGGATTCCACTTATCCCGTTATTGTTAGTGCTTCCCTTTCCGAATCTGAATTGTCTAAGTTAATGCATGTCTTGAGAAAGCATCGAAAGGCTATAGGTTACACCACGGACGATCTTATTGGCATTAAGCCTTCTTTCTGCATGCATAGAATTCTAATGGAAGATAATCATAAGACTTCACGGGAACCTCAAAGACGGTTAAATCCGATCATGAAAGAGGTTGTGAAGAAGGAAGTTCTTAAGTTGTTGGATGCAGGTATTATTTATCCTATCTCGGACAGCAAGTGGGTTAGCCCGGTGGATGTCGTTCCGAAGAAAGGAGGGATGACCGTTGTGACGAATAAGAACAACGAGTTGATCCCAACTAGGACCGTTCGGGCTGGAGGGTTTGCATCGATTACAGGAAGCTGAACACGGCCACACGGAAGGACAATTTTCCACTTCCCTTCATCGATCAGATGCTCGAGCGATTGGCCCAGCATTCACACTTTTGTTACTTGGACGGCTATAGTGGATTCTTCCAGATTCCTATCCATCCGGATGATCAGGAGAAGACCACTTTCACTTGTCCATGGGGGACATTTTCCTATCGGAGGATGCCATTTGGATTGTGCAATGCACCCGCTACCTTCCAGCGATGCATGATGGCTATCTTTTCCGAATACATAGAGGAGATCATGGAGGTATTCATGGATGATTTTTCTGTATATGGTTCCTCTTTTGATGATTGCCTATCTAACCTTTCTCTAGTGCTTAAAAGATGTGAAGACACTAACCTTGTTCTGAATTGGGAAAAGTGTCATTTTATGGTTAATGAAGGCATTGTACTAGGCCACCTCATTTCTAATCGAGGTATTGAGGTCGATCGAGCTAAGATCGAGACTATTGAGAAGCTCCCTCCTCCTTGTTCTGTTAAAGGTGTTAGGAGTTTTCTCGGGCATGCAGGTTTCTACAGGAGATTCATCAAGGACTTCTCTAAGATTTCTAAACCTCTAACTAACCTCTTGAATAAAGATGTTGTTTTTGAGTTTTCGCAGGAGTGTCTTGATGCTTTTTACAGGATTAAGGAGGCGTTGATCTCTGCTCCCATTATCCAACCTCCTGATTGGACCTTGCCCTTTGAGGTCATGTGTGACGCTAGTGATGTAGCCGTAGGAGCGGTGCTTGGACAGAAGAAGGATGGCCGGACCACCGCCATTTACTATGCTAGCAAGACGCTAGATGTAGCCCAGCTCAACTACGCTACCACTGAGAAGGAATTGTTGGCGGTTGTATACGCTTTCGAGAAGTTTCGTTCCTACTTAGTTGGGGCGAAGGTCATTGTCTACACCGACCATGCAGCCATTCGTTACTTGTTGGCTAAGAAAGATGCAAGCCACGCCTTATTCGATGGATTCTCTTGCTTCAAGAGTTTGACCTAGAGATCCGCGATAAGAAGGGATCCGAGAACTCCGTTGCGGATCACCTCAGCCGGCTACCGGAATCTTCCCGCGAGACGGATGACCCACCCATAGACGATTCATTCCCCGATGAGCACTTACACTTGTTGGAGCGTTTGATGGATTTACTTAATTCACCCCACGAAGGAGGTGAAGTATGGGGTGAGGGCACCTCCCATCACATTTGAGACGCATTATGGTCCAGCTAGCGACCTTAAATCAAGCGCTTCTTGGGACGCAACCCAAGGTATTGCTTTCTTTTCCCGTTTTCTAGTCTAGCTTAGATAGTTTGCTTTTGCTTTGTTTTGTTTGTTTTTGGCGTCCTAGACAGATAACAAGAGACATCTAAGGAAGGAGCATAACTGGAAGTTCAGAAGTTCGAGAATTCGAGAAAACGAAGTTTGACTGAGACACCTCGGTCCAGTCGAGGCCATCTCGACCGAGTTGATTCTTGAGCAACCGAGGCGACTAGGGTTTCTACAGAACCACCTCGGTCCGTACCACCTCGGTCCAGTCGAGACCATCTCGACCGAGGTGACAGCAGTTCCAGGAAAAGTATAAAAAGGAAAAAATTTTATGTTTTCACTTTTACCTATTTCGACTCGACCGCGGCGCTCTTCCACCTCGCTTCCTCCAAATCTTGCTCGTTTTCGAAGATTTCCGCTTCCAAACTGCGATTGAAGGGTAGAGGATCCTATTGCAAGTGCAGATATGCGAAGAAATCGAACGAATCGACCGAAACGAGGTAAAAACAGCCGAAACCCTAACTCGTTCATTCGTTTTGATTTGGGCTTTGGTTGCCCCTGAATCTGCTGAGAAAAGGCTTAAGTACCCCATAGGAAGCAATTGTAGTGAATTTTGGGGGAAAAGAACTGGATTTCTGAGATTTGAATCGAAAGCTGTTACGCCTCGGTCCAGTCGAACTGCATCTCGACCGAGGTGATTCTTGAGGATTGTCAGCGACCGAGGTGCTCTAACAGTAGCTGAAAAAAAATGAGTTCCGATCGTCGCCTTGCCCTCAGAGATAGATCCTCACCCTCCCCTCCTTCCTCTTCTTCCCGACCTTACCGCCCGGTGATCCACGAGAGATGCCGGGTAGATTATGAGCGTATAGCTAGCCGTCTAGTGATTGCACCACGTTTTCTGGACGTGTCGGCTTTTGATTGCCTAGGGGTAGATGGAGACCTTAGGCGGATGATCACCACAGTCGGGCTGGATCAGTTTACTGAGATCCGAGCCCTAGCTTACTTGGAGCCGACCCTAGAGTTCGTTAGCTCCTTTTCCTACCTTCCCACAGAGCAGTCTGTGAAGTACCAGTTGATGAACCGGAACTTCATAGTTCCCTTAGAGGTTTGGAGAGAGATTTTCGGCTTTCCTGAGCCCACCGCCACTGATTTCCCCTCCCGATCTGTAGCTAGGGAGTTCTGGGGGTAGATTGCCCATATTACTGAGCATGCAGATAGATGGTGCCCTGGAGATTCTAGGGAGAAGGTCATCTTCCACCTTGCCTTTAGATTAGCCCATAGGATATTCAGCGAGACACTTCTGGCGCGTACTGAGACGCCCCAGAAGATCCGACAGGGTGAGCTTTTTAGTCTTTACTGTATGGTTACAGGGGGTTTCCAAGACTTTGGCTTGATCTTGGCAGAGGACCTGCACAAGATCAAGGCCAAAGCGAAGGGAGATATCTGCTGCGGTGGTCTAGTCACCCACATAGCTGCTTTTCATGGGATGGACCTTAGTGCGTGTACGATGGTGGCGGCTCCGAAGCCGCTTGGATTGCAGGAGATGATCACTCGGAGGATTCTAGTTCCCCGAGGTCTGACCACTCCATATGTTGCTTTGCCGTGGGAGCGGACTGCGCCACAGGGGATCCGCTGGTCTGCTCAGTTCACAGTTTTCGATCCACATTATTGGCAGACAGCTTGGGCTCCACTGATGGAGGATCATAGGGAGGCAGCAGCTGCCCCAGCTGAGGATGAGGAGGAGGAGGATGACGATGATGAGGACACTGTAGACGAGAGAGATGGTGGAGTCCCAATGGATACAGGGACAGATACTGCAGGGACGAGCGCACCGCCGATCATATACTTGGATGATGAGGAGGATACTGAGCCTGCACCTGCTGCACCTCCCGCTAGATCTGCTAGGCGTCGGACACGCCGTCATAGAGATTTTGAGGCTCATCGTCGGATCGACGACCTGACAGATCAGATGATAGATTCTTATGCTGCCCTTACTGTGGACATGCATGAGAGATTTGCTGCCCAGCACCGACACATTGACAGCTGGACTCATCAGATGTTAGAGGGGCAACACTATCAGCGCAGGATGATGGAGCTACAGTTCCAGCAGACTATGGGCTATCAGTTCGACCCGACTCAGTATCCGTACGTACCACCACCACCACCACCGGATCAGGACTATTGATGAGCTGCAGGATTTTCTTTATTATATTTTTATGCAGTTCAGCTATTTATACGGTGAGTACTCTTGTCTCTAGACCTATATTGACCCACTAGGACAGTGTGTCCCAAGTATGGGGTATTTGTATTTATGTGATGACTTTGATGTACTTATTTGATGATTTCGATGTACGCACATTTGATCGGATATTTCATATTGATGCTTCATTTGCCTTTATATGTTTATCTGATATTACATGCATACTTACAGGTTATTTGATTGAAAAAAACGTCAAAACTGAAAAAAATGGTTTTAAAAAAACAAATTTTTTTGACCTCGACCGAGTCAGTCTTGGCCAAACGAGGCGTTTCACCTCGGTTGAACCAAGAACACCTCGACCGAGGTGGGTTAACTGAGAGTTTTCGAAAACGATTTTTGTGTTGCTTATCTGGATATGATCTCAGTGAAGATCTTGTTTACTGACTGGTTTTAAATTCTTTATGTGTTTGAAAGGTTTTATAATATGTTTAAGTTGCTAAATGCTTTGTTTGAAATTATTGGCATGTTTAATACTTTGTTTTTATCCAAATTATGTTGAATTTGAAGGTTGACACCACAAGATAAGTTCTCTCACTTTCTTCCTGGAAAGACCAAGGCAATTCATTCTTCTCTCTTCTTCTTGATCATGCTTAGCCCCTCATATACATTTTGCCTCCCTTACCTATCCGGGAATTTGGAAGCAAGCGAAGTGGTGAAAGCAAGTGAAGTTAAAGTTGAGAAGTGGCTGGAAGTGAAAGTGTTAGAAAGCAATAATAGGTTTGGGGAAGTCAATCATGAAGATGAGTAACTCGGCACCATTCACATAGCCGGGTGTTTGTGTCTTGCCAAAGTCGGATTGAGCGATATTCCTAACGGGTCATGGTATGTGCATCAAGGGTTTGATGCATCTCAAGAAATTGATGACTGCTGATTTTCTAGGCTTCGGTTATTGTGCACCTCTGTCCATGCATCCCAAAAAGTAAAGTAAAAAGAAAAAAAAAAAGTGTGAAATAAGCAAAGCTTATTGGTGGAAGATGTTGCAAGTCAAAGTGAAAGTGAAGTTCATCCTTTTCCCGGATTCTAGCACCACATTACCTTACATACATCCCTACCCTACACGTTTCTTGACCTTTTCTTTTGGGAAGCCATTGAGACCTTGAGCTTGTTGATTGACTTAGTGGTTTAAACTGGATTATACATGATTAATTTTGATAATTATGATTTATTATGCATTCTATGGTTTTATACAAAGATGAACAACTTTCCTATATTTATAAAATGTTTTGAGCATATTGAGTTTTTAATTCCATGAAGTATTCTCTTAGAGTGATCTATGATTGTAACACACCATAAAAATGTTTTTGAAAGACTTTTCATTGATTTTTTTGACTTATAATCCATTCTATCTTGTCTTCTATATATGCGGAACTTGCTTGGGGACAAGCAAGGGCTAAGTATGGGGTATGTTGATAGCATGAATTATAGTCTATATTTTGAGGTTTGTTTGGACGTTTTATCTTCAATAATCTGCATGTTAGCATGTATAATATGTGATTATATTACCATTTCATCTACCTTTGCGGGAATCGAGGTCTACACCTAGTTTTGTTGTACTTGCAGGTAGAATGGTATGTTTTGCATCAAAAAGGACCAAAAGGAGTCATGAGTCATTTGGAGCTACATTGAGGAGCATAAAGAACCATCTAGGGAGCATAGCCATGGATTAAAGATTCACTTTGGACCAGTTTTGAGAGATTTCACATTCAGTTATGACTCACCTCGGTTGACCAGAGATTCATCTCGACCGAGGTGATCCAGAGACGCCGACTCGACCGAGGCGAACACCTAGGACGCGGCGAGAATATTTTATTCTTGGCTGAGATCTTTTATCTTTGGAAGGTGATCTTATATTTTTGGGTTGGCTCCTGGAAGGAAGAAGATCTTATATTTTACCTATTTTTATGGGAAAAGATCTTTCTAAGATATATTATCTTTGGAGGGTTATTTTCCTATAAAAAGGGTTGGATTTCCACAAATCCAACATCCCGCTTAGCACGATATACACCATTGAAGGCTGCGAGATCCAGCATACATCGCTGCAATCATACTCCAGTTGGGAGTTTTGAAGAACTCTTTTTGAAGGTTGAAGGAAGATTGAAGATCATAGCTTTTATAGCTTTTTGAAGGGTTTTGTAAGATTGTCTTTAATTCCCTTCCTTGTTGTCTTGTCTTGTTGGATTGCTATCCAAGGAACGCTTTGTTGTGATATTTGATTCAGTTATTGAAGTCTTTTTCATTAAATTCTTCTTGTTCAAATATTCACCTTCTTCCCATATATTTAATACTTTCATAATGATGATGAGTGGCTAATTTCCTTGTGTGATTCTAGGGTGATTGGCTGAAGGTTGCGGGAAAAACAATGATAGAATAATCTTAGATTTCAGTAGGACCCTGAAAGTTCGAGTCTTTAACCTTAACCCTAAGCATCTCGTTCAGTCGATGAACATCTCGGCCGGGGTGGAATCTGGCTGACCGAGATGACTTATCTGATCCTAAACTGAGAGTTAAGTGTTAGAGTTTGCCAAATCCTATTCTTATTACACCTTTCCTTGTTCAAAGCAAGCTTAGGATGAGACTTACCCGGTAATTCCTTAGTTTGTGTACCAACGATCATAAGCGTAGGTAATAAAGGTTTATCCTTTATTGGGGTTTGAGTGTGCTTCCATCCCATCTTTGTGAGTTAGCCTGAGACTTACCCGGTAAAGGTTGATTCTATTCCCTTGGATGGTGTGTTAGTTTGAGGTTATAATTCTTTATCTTAATTCCTTGAGACTTACCCGGTAATAGGAGTTACGGTTTAGGATTAGTGAGTAGTGAGACTTACCCGGTGATCTAGTCCACTTTAGTAACACCTTCCCCTTGCAAAAATCTCAGCTTTGTCCGCTTATCTTTAGATCTTGAGTTGGAACCACAACTAGACGCTTTAATCCCTAGAATTGCATGTTTGCTTATTTGACTTCTTATTCATCTTTGATTGTGTTAATTGCTCTTTGTGGTTAGTATTCACGAAGCTTATCGTTATTGACTTTGTTTCACCAAGTCCCTGTGATCGACCCCTGGAATTTCTTGCTTTTTACTACGATTGACCCGTACACTGCGGGTTCGCATCCTTGTTTTAAGCTTAAGTCTAGGGTTATAAATTTAAAGCTTGCACACACCGTTTGGAGCGAACAATAGAGAAGGTTTATTGCCTATCAAATCATCAATAGTATAGCCTAATACTCTCCTATGTTGTCTTAGAACATTCATAAGCTTCTCTAGTTCATCATCATTCAGATTCGCACTAACTATAACAGGATATGTAGAGTTAGGCCCAAGGAATGCATACCTTAAGTGTGTAGGAAGGGGCTTCAATTCCAATGAAGGAGATGCTTTGATCGATGATTCATTACCTTCTAATGTCATGGGAGAAGCCTCTAAAGGTGGGGAAGGTGCACTATTAGAGTTGAGAACAACTGTAGTCAAGTTTGTAGAAACCGGAGAAATCGTCGCTAAATCGCCCCCCTCTGAAGAAAATCGTCCGATTTTTAGGTCGATTTTTCTTCTTGTTGTCAAAAATCGACTCGCCTTTTCATAAATCGTGTGATTTATTTCGTGTAGGTCAATTTTTTTCACAGTTTCCGGGGTTAATTCCAGCTCTTCAAATCCTACTCCTGGTTCTTCCTTTACATCTTCTAATGCTTTTACCTCATCATCACAATCATGCTCTACTCTTTCCTTCATGATGCTCATACTAAGAACCTTTTAGAGTGGATCTTTCATTAGGATCAAACTCACCACTTCTCTAGACTCTTCTTCATCAAAGATGTTAAAAACGTCTTCTCTGAAAGTTGGCTTTTTGATTAAAGAGGAGAGTACGAACTCCACTTTCTCTTAACCTATATTGATGGATAGCTGTCCATTCTTGCAATCTACCATGCATCCGGAGGTTGCAAGGAATGGTTTCCCAAGAATGATGGGAACTGGATAATGTACAGGGATGTCAAGAACGACAAAATCTATAGGAATGTAAAACATACCGAGTTTTACAGGAATGTCTTCTATTATTCCAACTGGCTTGGTGATGGAACGGTCGGCCATGTAAAGCGTCATCTTCACCGGTCTAGGCTCTCCTTGACCAACCGCCTTGCATAAAGCAAGTGGTATGATGCTCACACTTGCTCCAAGGTCGCAAAGTGCATCATAAGTAACCTCTCCTAAGGTGATGGGTATGCAAAATGATCCTGGATCACGTAGCTTAGGTGGCATATTCTCTGTCATAGTCTTGATGAGTTCGGATGACTCTGTGATCATCTTGACTTCTCCAATATCTTCTAATTTCCTCTTGTTGGAGAGGATTTCCTTTAGGAATTTCCCATAAGTTGGCATACCTAAAATTGCATCCATATAAGGTATATTAATATGCAGCTTACTCATAAGTTCAATAAACTTACCGAAGTGTTTATCTAGCCGCGCCCGCGCTCTAGATTGAGGAAAAGGTAGAGGTGGTTTGTAGGCGGGAGGAGGAACATAGACATCTTCCTTCTCTTTTCCTTTCCCTTCTTCGGTGGTGGTTTCAACTACTTTAGGTTGAGGATCGGTGGTTGTTACACCACTTCTAGTAGTGATTGCCATAACCCTTCCCTTTGGGTTATCTTCCGTCTTCCCGGGAAGCTTCCCTTGATCTCTTGGGACTTCTCCGGCTTTGCTAAATACTTGGTTTTCTAAAGCCTTGTGAGATTTATCAACCGAAGTTATATAACTCTCCAATCCTTGTAGCTTTCCTAAGATTGTCTCCAACATGGGATCGGGCTTGTTCGATCCATTTGATGATTGCTCTTGGCTTTTCAAAGGAGTAGAAGAAGATGGAGATGTTAAAGCTTTTTCAGCATGTGATTAGGGATTACTTGAATTTTGTTGATTGGATCTCCAATTGTTGTAGTTGGAGTTCATATTGTTGTTATTCCAGTTGTTGTTCCGGTTGTTGTTTCGATAGTCATTCCTTTGATTGTTATCTTTTCCCATATAGTTGGCTTCTTGCTCCTTAGCCTTTTGAAGGCTAGTTTTGATGACCTCCTTCAACTCTTTGATTTCATTGTTGAGGGAAAATATTTTTGTTTGAGCAGCGTGGTTCAACTTAGCTCCCGAATCTCCTTGCTTCCTGCTATTTGGATCCACCTTTCGGTGGAAATACTTCTCAATCACCTGGGCTTGCTTCTCAATGAAGTCCCAAGCATCATCTTCTCTCATGTCCATGAACATGCCACAAGAGAGAGATTGGAGATTGAATTGTGTTTCCACATCCAACCCCTTATAGCAGATCTCCAATAATTCCAGCTTTGAAATGCCGTGGTGTGGGCAATCCAATAAGAGATCCTGAAACCTTTCCCAAGATTGAAACAAACTTTATTTAGGTTTCATAGAAAAAACATTAATCTTACCTCTCAGTTCTGCCGTTTTGGATGGCGGGAAGAACTTGGTGAGGAACTCCGAAGATAGATCCTCCCATATAGCCAGCTATGCAGTTGGAAGTGTTTGGTACCAAGCTAGAGCTTTGTCCTTCAAAGAAAAGAAGAACGGTTTGATCTTGTAATTACTTGTAGTAGCCTTCTTCGGCTTCATGGTCCCCATGAGAATCTCAAAATTCTGTAAGTGTTGGTGTGGAGATTCAGCACTTGCTCCACCAAACTGACTTTGGCGAACCATGGTGATAAATTGTGGTGTAAAGTTGAATTCCTGGATGTCCTCAGCTCCAAAATTCACACCTAGACGGCGTGGTTGCTGAATTGGATCCATCCTTCGCCCCAGAGTTCGTTGTTCATCTCCTCCATTAGCAACTCTCACGTCCCAGCTGGAATGCGAGGAACAACTGGTGGTCTTGGGTTGTTACGAACGGGATGAATCACTGGATTGATTTCCTCAAGTTCCGGCATATCCGGATCGAGTTCTTCATCGTCGGATGAATCATCTCTAGTGGACTTAGTTGGCTTCTTGACTTTCTTCTTCTTTCTTGCATCATTCAGCTCCAACTTCATGTCCAACATCATAGCCCTGAGTTCATCAATTTGGAATTGATGACTCGTTTCCGCATCCACACGAGCTTTCTCACTCAACTTAAGTTGACGTTGAGCTTCATCCAATTCAGCTAGGATGTTTCTCTCGTTATTTTCAGCCATTTTCTTTTCCTTCAATTTCCTTTTTAAAGTTTTTTCCAATTCGGGATTGAAAGGAACTAGATCTTTGGTAGATCTAGTCTTTCGCATATACCTAAAGAACCTGCAAAGATCACTCAATTAGACAAATCAAATCACAAGAGCAAGAGCTCTCAAGCTAGACAACCGAAAACCGAATTTGGTCTATACCAAATCCCCGGCAACGGCGCCAAAAACTTGTTCGCTCAAAAGTGTGTGCATCAAAGTCTTAAATTTATATCTAGAATTCAAAGCAAAGCGAACCCGCAGTGTACGGATCAGCTGTAGCAAGGTAAGAAATTCCATAGTCGAACTCAGGGATTTGGTGAGAATAAAATCGAATTCAATTATCTAGAAAAGTGTGTAACGCTAAGATTGTGACACGCAAAAGTCTTAAATTTACGACTCGATATATTTTTCCTAACTCCTAGCGAACCCACATTGTATGGGTCGTTTTGTAGTAAGGATAGTATTCCGAGGTCGAACACAAAGACTAATGTGAAATTGAGTCAATAGTGACTAAGGATAGTGAAGATCTAGGCTAAGAAAATAGAAAGGAATAAAGAAATGAAGATCTCAATGTTTTTGGTTTGGTTTTGAGGTGATCAATCAAGGATCACAAATTATGCAAGATTAACAAACAACTAAGCTAGCAACACAAATAAACAAGCAAACACGAGATAGGTAATCAAAGAGAGAAAAACGGATTCTAGGGGTTAGAAATTCCGGTTATGGCAATGGACTCAAGCTATCTAGTCATTCCTTGGATCAACTATAGTATGTTGGGAGTGACTGTTTCTAGATTGGGATCAATCACTAGGTAGATCTCATGGTCCACTAGTCCTTTCCTAAGGTCTTATCACCGGGAAAGTCTCAAAGAACCTAAGGTTAGGAATTCTACACAAACCGGATTTGCTATCTAGGGATCTAACCTCTCCTCACCGGGTAAGTCTCGGGAAGGCAAGTCCTAAACATAAAACCTAGCACACTCAGTCCAATAGCGGATAGTGAGGCTCACTACTACCTAGAGTTCATCATCTTCGGTACCTAAGAGCAAGAATCACCGGGTAGGTATGTTCTAACACTTAGTTGCTAACACTAGGTCACCCTAGGGTAGATCTTACTCAAAAAACACTAGTCTTTCAACAATCTAACAACCTAACACTTAGATTTATCAATATAAGCAAGTGAGA
Source organism: Fagopyrum homotropicum (assembly GCA_033239125.1). Classification (NCBI taxonomy): domain Eukaryota; kingdom Viridiplantae; phylum Streptophyta; class Magnoliopsida; order Caryophyllales; family Polygonaceae; genus Fagopyrum; species Fagopyrum homotropicum. Next base: position 90,228,912 of record BSWB01000006.1, read on the forward strand.
CAGAATCACGGGCAGTTCCTCACTTCCACGGCCGTGGAACTACCTAGAACAGGCCGTGATTTACAACAAAGGCTAGGTTCGAGCAAACAAATCATCCAAAGGTACGTTTAAGTCTATCCTATCATAGTCCAAGCCATAACCATAATTTCCTTACCCTAGAATCACATCTATATAGCCAACAACATGCATCATCACAATCAAAATCATCAAGCATAAAATCATAGAGTCCATATCAAAAGGATGAAATGAAAGAGAGATGAAGCAAATAGAACAAGAAAAACGTGCTGAATAAGTGTTAAAAGAGAGACTTACAACCCTTCAAAAGAAGGTTGGAATCGTTCTTACAACCCTAGAAAATGTTTCCAACAAACTTCACTCTAAAAACTTAGAAACTCTAAGAATGGTGTGTTCTTCTCCTCTTCTCCAATGAAAGTCTTTCTTCTCCTCCAAGAAAATCGTGTTATCAAAATAGAGAGACTTACAACCCTTCGAAAGAAGGTTCGAATCGTTCTTACAACCCTAGAAAATCGTGTTATCAAAATACCCCATACTTAAGGTTTGCTTGTCCCCGAGCAAGTCCTATCTATAGACTAAGAGATGACATGATTTATGCATGCAGAAAAACAACAAAATCTTTTTGGAATCGTGCTTCTAATATTGGATCACCTTCATAGTCATGTTTCATGGCGAATGGACAAGCAATCATGCATGAAATAAATGGAGACATGGAAAGACAATTATACTTAACTCAAAAGCATGCATGCAAGGTGAAAATGAAGAAGTCAAGATGATCATGAGCATATCCAATCTAGATGACTAAGTCTTACACACATGCAAATAGGTCACAAGGACTTAGGAAAGAAGAGGCTAAGAAACGTTGTAATTAGGTGGGAGTTTTTAGTTTATGTGATGCTAATCCGGGAAAGGAACTTGTGCTTCCAACACCTTTTGAGCTTTAGAGATGGAAGTCACTGTGCTCTCAAGACCACTCAACCTTTCAAGCAATTGCTCAAACATCATCTCGGTTCTATCCTTTGGAGGTTGAGTAAATCCGGGTGGAGGCTCTTGTGAAGCTTTAGGTGGTGGAGCTGCGCTTGTGGAAGCGGGAGGGTTCAAGGCTCCATCCGGGTTAGAATAGGAAAACCCAGGATGGTTGTGGTTAGGCCGGTAATTCTTGATTTGCCGGTTGTTGTTGTTGAAGTTCCTTGGGCCTTGATAGTTGTTGTAGTTTCCCCTTCCCATATAGTTCACATCTTCCTCTTTGGAAGACAAGTTTTCTTGCACTTGCACTTGAGGGTTTGCTTGACTCTTCAAAGTTGTAGCACACAACTCCCTCAAAGACTTGAGCTCATTGTTGATTGCATCAAGCTTGAAATTACTCATGGTGACTTCACTCACCTCATATGCTCCCGTTTTCCTCCCTTCACTCTTCCTATGGGAGTACTTTTCAATCACCAAAGCTTGTTTCTCTATGAACTCCCAAGCTTCATCCACATTCTTTTCCATGAAAGTCCCACCGGAAAGAGATTGAAGCTTGAATTGGCTATCTTCATCAAGTCCCTTGAAGTAGATCTCCAAAAGCTCTATTTTCGGTATACCATGGTGTGGACAATATAGGAGGAGGTCTTTGAACCTCTCTCAAGACTTGAATAGGCTTTCTCTATCCTTCATCATGAAGGCATTGATCTTCCCTCTTAACTCGGTAGTCCTGGAAGGTGGGAAGAACTTAGTCAAGAACTCGGTTGTCATTTCCTCCCAAGTACTCACACGCCCTAATGGAATCGATTGGTACCAAGCCAAGGCTTTATCCTTAAGTGAGAAGGAAAAATCTCTAAGCTTATGGTTGTTGTTCTCCAACCTAGGCGGCCTTAGAGTCTCCATCAATATCTCGTAGTTCATCAAATGTTGATGAGGGGACTCTCCTTCCATCCCTCCAAATTGATTATGCCGGATCATATGTAGAACTTGAGGGCGGAGCTCATAATCATGGGCTGCGGGATCTCCTAAGTTCACACCCGGACGGTGCACTCTTTAAGCCGGATCCATACGTTGCCCTAACGTTTGTGGCTCCTTAATAGCAATGGGCATAACCCAAATATTAACCGCCGGCTGCGGTTGTGGTGGAGGTGGAGGTTGCTGACGATTAAGCTCTCTTTGCACAAGAGCTTGTCTAATCTCTTCAATCTCCCTCCTAGTTGCTTGTTGCCTCTCATTGGCAAGTCTCCGTTCATTCTCGAAGAGCACATCTCTTAACCTAATTTGCTCTAAAGCCTCATCCAACTCAGCTTGAAGATCTCTTGTGGCCATCTCCTTTCCCTTTCTAATGTTCTTAGACATAGCCTTAAGGGTTTTCTCCGGTTCGGGATCGAATGGAGCTAAATCCTTGCCACGAGATCTTCGCATACACCTAAAGAGTGAGAGATGTCCTGAAAAATCAAAGACACAAACCAAACGAGATCAAAAGCAACAATCACAAAAATGACTCAATCTAGACCTAGTCCCCGGCAACGGCGCCAAAACTTGTTACGCTAAGATTTTGACACGCAAAGGTCTTACATTTATAACTTGATATATTTTTCCTAACTCCTAGCGAACCCACAGTTTATGGGTCATTTTGTAGTAAGGATAGTATTCCGAGGTCGAACACAAAGACTAAGGTGAAATTGAGTCAATAGTGACTAAGGATAGTGAAGATCTAGGCTAAGAAAAGAGAAAGGAATAAAGAAATGAAGATCTCAATGTTTTTGGTTTGGTTTTGAGGTGATCAATCAAGGATCACAAATCATGCAAGATTAACAAACAACTAAGCTAGCAACACAAATAAACAAGCAAACACGATATAGGTAATCAATGAGAGAAAATCGGATTCTAGGGGTTAGAAATTCCGGTTATGGCAATGGACTCAAGCAATCTAGTCATTCCTTGGATCAACTATAGTATGTTGGGAGTGAGTGTTTCTAGATTGGGATCAATCACCGGGTAGGTCTCATGGTCCACTATTCCTTTCCTAAGGTCTTATCACCAGGTAAGTCTCAAAGAACCTAAGGTTAGGAATTCTACACAAACCGGATTTGCTATCTAGGGATCTAACCTCTCCTCACCGGGTAAGTCTCGGGCAGGCAAGTCCTAAACATAAATCCTAGCACACTCAGTCCAATAGTGGCTAGTGAGGCTCACTACTACCTAGAGTTCATCATCTTCGGTACCTAAGAGCAAGAATCACCGGGTAGGTCTGTTCTAACACTTAGTTGCTAACACTAGGTCACCCTAGGGTAGATCTAACTCAACAAACACTAGGCTTTCAACAATCTAACAACCTAACACTTAGATTTATCAATACAAGCAAGTGAGACAAAATCACGGGCAGTTCCTCACTTCCACGGCCGTGGAACTACCTAGAACAGGCCGTGATTTACAACAGAGGCTAGGTTCGAGCAAACAAATCATCCAAAGGTACGTTTAAGTCTATCCTATCATAGTCCAAGCCATAACCATCATTTCCTTACCCTAGAATCACATCTATATAGCCAACAACATGCATCATCACAATCAAAATCATCAAGCATAAAATCATAGAGTCCATATCAAAAGGATGAAATGAAAGAGAGATGAAGCAAATAGAACAAGAAAAACGTGCTGAATAAGTGTTAAAAGAGAGACTTACAACCCTTCAAAAGAAGGTTGGAATCGTTCTTACAACCCTAGAAAATGTTTCCAACAAACTTCACTCTAAAAACTAAGAAACTCTAAGAATGGTGTGTTCTTCTCCTCTTCTCCAATGAAAGTCTTTCTTCTCCTCCAAGAGTAGCTCCGATCCAATTCCAAAATGAGAGAGTATGGGAGAGAATGTGTGTGAGGTAAGGTGTGTAGTGGATCCCCTTTAGAATCAGCCTGCAAGAGTACTTATAGCCTTCACCATTTCCAAGAGTGGGTTATGGAGATCGTGGGAAAGTTTTCCCTGCTGTGCAGAGGGAATCACGGCCCATTCCACGGTCTTGGAACTCCTAGTGGCCGTGATTCTGGTGCTTCAGCCTTCTTTTGATCGTTGAGCCATGAGTTGGTGCAAGGCATGCACCAACATGGTCCTATGTGTTCTCCATTTGCAAGAGTCGGTTATGGAGATCGTGGGACAGCTGTCCCAGCTGTGCAGAGGGAATCACGGCCCATTCCACGGCCGTGGAACTCCCAGTGGCCGTGATTCTGGTGCTTCAGCCTTCTTTTGTAATTAATAAAGGGGGAAATGATTCCAAGGATTCAAGTATCCGACTGCGGCTTTCGATTCAAGACACTTCTAAAGATAAAAGGAAAGAGTTTATATTGCCAAGTTTATGTGTTTCGAAGATAGGTATCGTACGGTGAAGTTCCGAAACCTATTTGTCTAATCCAAAGGTTCTTTTTATAATGGTTGTTGAAGCTGCAATATAGAAAGATCTAAGGACAAGAATTATATTCAAACAAACCATCCAAAACCCCAGGATATGACTCTCCAAGGTAAAGATAGAAAGCACACTTAAAACCTTAATAAAGGATGTTGAGTCTCTCTATTACCCAAATCTTGTAATCTTAATCTATTAAATGTAGAATCAATGATGAAGTCCCTTCACACACTCAAATAGAGGTTAAAAAGGTTAAGCAAGGTTGGGATTTAGGCAAGGATTAACTTTGGTTTAAGAATAAAGCAATTAAAGATCATCACGGAAATAAATCGTGCTGTTCAGGGATAAATCGGACGATTTATTCAAGAATAGGTCGATTTTCCTGTTGTCGCAAAGTTAAAATCTAAACTCTCAGGGTCTAGATGTTTCAATGAGTTCAATCTATTATCATCTAAGCCTCAATCATCAACTATTCTCCCCAGAATCACAATGGTTTTAGCCAACCATTTTCAAAATCAAATCAAAATTAAGATTGAGTGAATAAATCAAATAAACCCGAATCTTGAATAAAAACTCAATAACTTTCAAATCTATAAACCAATCTCAAACTTGATCAAAGTATCTCTCAATTAGCTGAGTATTATGTTCAAAAACCACAAAGATCGCAATGGAAACAAGGAATCTCACAAATATGATCAAGATTGACTTCCCGGCAATAACCCTTCAATCCTTCTCCAAGAATCTTCAATCTCTCTCAAACGTGTAAAGATTTCCCGCTGCCGAACCCCCGTTTCCGTTCCTAGTGTTCCAATCTATAGTTCCTTACTAATGGGCCGCTTGGCAAAACACTTCTCTAGCCTAAAAGTGATGGGCCTTGAGTCGTCTTTACCATTGGGCCGAAAAACACATAAATCGTGCCAGCCGATTTTCATACAAAACCGTTCGATTTTCAGGTATAAAAATCATCCGATTTATATATTAAATGGCACGATTTTCTTCAACAAAGAATGCTCGTCTTTTGGCTTGTTTCCTTCCTCCCTTTGTGACTCTTTTACGCAACTTGTTTGCTCTTTGTGATTCCTCTAAGACTCCTTTAGCTTCCCTAATGGCCTTAGATGCTCCTTTGTCCACTTTTGCTTCCAAATCCACTGAATTTACCTACAATTCAACCGAAACTCGTGTAGACCTCTATTTCCGAAATATAATTGAATAAAGCTTAAAAGGTACACAAGTTCCTTCTAAATGCAAGGTAAATCGAGGTAAACCTCTACAATATGCATGATTATAATGGTATATAATTCATGTCTTAACCTCACAATGGGTCCCGACCCTTAGCTTGACAACAATTTCACCGGACCTTTCCAACATGGCACAAATAAAGGCAAAACCGTAAATCATTTTTAATGCAAATGATAAGAAACCCGAAAAAATGCAATAACAAACTTCAGCCGAGATACAACTCAAAACCAAACGCCAAACGCCAAACACGCGACATACAAAACGCAATAACCGAAGGACAAATCACAACTCAACTCCAACTCATAAACCCTTCCTAAAATGTACAGACCCCGGTTGTCCACCCTTCTGGATCTTTCGGCCGCATTCCTAACCTGCAAGGCAATCTACAACATTCGGTGTAAAACCGTTAGCTCATATTCTAGGCATTAGAATCAATGGGAAAGGCAGAAACACACGTAAATCAACATAAGTACACAACACACTCAAAAGCACACCAATCCGATTTATTATATATTATTATTAGGTCACATCCCGTTCTAGTTCAACTTCTTTTGTGAAACGAGAATCTCCCGAAACTCGCCTCGGACCCTTCTTCCGGCAATGGAACGGTTTGGATGCCTCTGACCGTTTCACCAGCACGGGCCAGTCGCCGAGAACCCCCTAGCTCTCGCAAGAGCTAAGCAGTGATGTCACCACCCGTTATCATACACTTGGGCCAAACAATATATAAATGTCGGTGGTCCTATTACCGGTTTAATTGTTATAACATAAACAATAAACACACACCACCAAACACGCATCAACGCTAATACAAGGAATACGAGCTAAGTATGTCCAGAGACTTACCTTATCGCCACACTCAACTCACAAATCGCTTCCCTTGGGAAGGAGTCCACAACCTGCTCACAAGAAGGTATGTATCAACATATGCTCACGCTCAAGAAGTCTTAGACTTCACTCTTGTGATCTAAGCAAGATCACCTAACACTCATGCTAGGAAATGCATCCTAGGATCCAAGATACTCACCACACTCTCATCACATGATAACAACTCAAAAAATCTTATAACCTCACATGAACATAACTTCAACCAAGAAGGAACAAGTTGGCCTAGAAGGTCCATCATGCTCAACATACTCCAAGTCATCAACTACATCGAGCCTTAAGGGATCCTAGGTTCTCAACCACTAGGTGGCATTCTCAACAACCCTAGGTCCATCCTAGGAATTATACTAACATGAAATAACCTCACAACTAAGGAAGGAACAAAGAAGAAGAAGGGAGAAGAAGATCCTACTGTTGAAGAAACGCAGCCGCGGAAACAAAAGGCACGACTGCGTGCTGAAGGTCACGGCCCCCGCGGCGCCAGTAGCCGCCCCCGCGGCGCCTGGAAACCTTGATGCCTCCCCCACGGCGCTTCTCACCGCCCCCGCGGCTGGCTATGATCCGCCCCCGCGGTGCCTGATCCCGCCCCCGCGGCTGAACTCCAGAAACAACGTCTTCTTCGTCTTCGATTGTGGATCTTGAGCTTCAATGGCCTCCTTCTCTTGCTGGCTCTTCTTCAAACATCATCCACGGTATATAGGCTCTCCCTCATGACCTAATCGAGCCAAGAACACACAGATGAAAAGGATTCAAGAAGAACCCGCTTCTAGGGCTCCATCCATGGCCATGGAGAAGAAGAGGGTGAAGGAGAAGAAGGTAGCAGCTAGAAAGAAGGGAGAAATCAGGAGAGAAAGCTTACCCAAACTCAATCCAAAGCTTCCCATTGCTGCAAATCACAAGCCAAGAGTTCCAAGGAGAGGGTAGAGGAAAGGGCACCAAGAGGGGAATGTGTGAGAGAGAGTAACGTGAAATTAAAAGTGAGGAGAGAGAGAAGAGTGGGTTGCACAAAAGGGGTGGGGAGACTCAAAGGTCAGCTGCCCACATGTCTCCTCACACCAAAACCCGAGGGTTCGGAAAGAAAAATGGGAAAGCGAAAAATCGGGACGGGATTAGGAATAAAATCCCATCACTCAGCATCCCGTGCCTGCGGGAAAAACTGAGTCACTAACGCGGAAAGGTCGATAGCTCGCTAACCATCTGGAATAAAAATTCCAGATGTTACATTTGTCTTATGGCCGATCATGAAGAAGATTCAAATCTCTATGTTGATAATGTGGTAAGTACTATCATGTCCCAACATGAATCTGATCTCACATAATTCCTTAAAGATATTATCATATGTGATAAAGAACACAGAGTAATGATAAATTCCTTCAAAGAAAAGCTTCTTGAACATGAGAAACGACTAAGTGAGATGTCTCTAAAGATTGAAAATCTTAACACGGAAAAGGTAGACCTTGATGACAATATCAAGGCCTTGGAATCGGAAAATGTGATTCTGAAGGACAACCTCTCTTCTCTTCGTCGAAACTATATTGATCTAGAGAAAGAGAAAGTTGATCTAACTTTGACGTGTCAAGACCAGAAGACTACACTTGTCAAATTCACTTGTTCAAAAGCCAATCTTGAAAGAATGATGGGTGAACAACAGTCCTCGCTTAACAAAAATGGTATAGGTTATCTTAGGAGTTTTCCTAGAAAACCGACTACCATCTTTGTCAATGCTACAGGAAGTATTAATATGCCCACATGTTTTTACCGTTGTAAAAAGGGTCATGTAAAATATACATGTCCATATAGAAGAAATGATCCTTACATCATTAGAAACACTTATCCTCTATGTTTAAGGAAATAAGTTAAATAAGCATAGGTTCCTAAAGGTAGTAGACCACCAAACATGATTGAGCTTGAATATGGACCAAAATATGCCATTTGGTCGACCCGGAAAGGTTGATATTTGTTGTTTTGCAGGATATCACCAAGGTAAAGGAGCATAAATGGATATTAGATAGTGGTTGCTCAAGACACATGAGTGAAAAAAGTACAATATTTTCAGATTTAAAGAAGCAATCATTTGGAACCATTACGCTTGGTGATAAAGGAAAGTGTGACATTATTGACATTGGTAAAATATGTTATAATTCATCTAACTTTATTGATGATGTATTTCTTGTTGAATGTTTGAAGTATAGCTTGCTTAGCATCTCTCAAATATGTGATAAAGGCAACAAGGTAATGTTTGATTCAGAAAAATGTGATGTTCAAGACAAGAATACGAGTGACATTGTGTTTATGGCTCCGAGATGTAACAACGTTTATTCTATGAGTAGTAACCAAGTTTCAGGAACTAAGCTAAAGTGTCTCAAGGTCTTGACTGATGATTCAAGGCTTTGGCATAGAAGACTTGGTCACGTAAGCATGCGTACAATGCAGAAGTTACTTTCAAAGGATTTGGTACGTGGATTGGCAATCCTAAACTTCAAGGTAGATGAGGTATGTAAAGCTTGTACACAAGGTAAACAAACTAGAGGTTCATTCAAATCAAAGAAGGTTGTAAGTTCTTCTCGACCAATTGAACTTTTACATATGGATCTTTGTGGTCCTATGTGTGTCAAATCTCCCAAAGGTAAATAATACATCCTTGTCATTGTTGATGATTTTTCTCGTTTTACATGGATATCATTTTTACGAGAAAAATTTGATGCATTGTTTGAGTTTTCAAAATTATGTAAGGAGTTGCAAACTTTGAAAAAGCTACCAATCATTTCTATAAGAAGCGACCATGATAGAGAATTTGATCAACTAATGTTTGATTTGTTTTGTGCAAAATATGGTATTTCACACAACTTTTCAGCTCCAAGAACTCCTCAATAGAACGGGGTGGTGGAACGAAAGAACCGCACCCTAGAGGATTTGTCTAGGACTATGCTTTTAGAAAACAGTTTGCCAAAAAGTTTTTGGCAGAAGCAGTAAACACTGCAAATTACATCTTGAATAGATGTTTAATTTGCCCTATTTTGAAAAAGACTCCTTATGAACTCTTTAAGGGTAGAAAACCTAATATTTCTTATTTTAAACCCTTTGGGTGTACATGCTTTGTTCATAACAATGACAAAGATAACCTTGAGAAATTTAATGCACGTAGTGATGAAGCTATATTGATTGGATATGCTTCAAATAGAAAAGCTTATCGGGTTTATAATAAGCGTACCAAAATTGTTGAGGAAAGTATTCATGTCATATTCGATGAAAGCAATGATAATACTTTGAGTGAAAGTTTTGCAGATCATAATCTGAATCAACGAGAAGATCAAAATTCTGATGAACAAGAAGATCCTAAGGATCAAGAAAAGAATATGCAAGAGAAGATTCAAGATACCGGAGAAAACTTTCAAGACCTTGAAACACATCTTCAAGACCTTGAAACAGAAAACTGCGATGTCAGAACTTTGTTTCAAGACCTTGAAACCCAAATTCAAGGCCTTGAGATAGGATCCAAGGGCAACACTCCAACAGTACTTGAATCTAGTCAAGCATACGAGCCTCAATCGTCAAGATTTGTACCATCTTACAAACGAAGGAAGTTTCAACACTCGTCATACCATCCACAAGAGAATGTGATCTCAGATCCAAACGCAGGAGTCAAACTTGATCCAAAGTAAACAACCTATGTGCAATATCTGCGTTCGTGTCTCTTATTGAGCTAAAGATTTATGTTCAAGCTCTTCGAGAACCCGAGTGGATCATTGCCATGCAAAATGATCTAAATGAGTTTGAGAGAAACAAGGTTTGGACTCTTACGAAAAGACCAAAGCATTAATCCGTCATTGGCACGAAATGGGTTTTTCGAAACAAGTTGGATGAAAACGGTAAAGTCATTCGAAATAAACAATGACTTGTAGCTCAAGGCTATAACCAAGAAGAAGGTATTGATTATGAGGAGACTTTTGATCCGGTTGCCAGGGTAGAAGTCATACATATGCTACTTGCATTTGCATCTTTCATGAGCATAAAGTTATTTCAAATGGATGTAAAATGTGCTTTTCTAACCAAGAAGAAGGCATTTGCATCTTTCATGAGCATAAAGTTATTTCAAATGGATGTAAAATGTGCTTTTGCTCCTGATCATGTTTTTCATTTTAGACAAGGCTCTTTATGGTCTTAAGCAAGCTCCTCGAGCTTGGTATGAAAGATTGTCCAAGTATCTCCTTGAAAACAATTTCAAAAGAGGTTTGATTGATAAAACTTTATTTATCAAAACCAGAGCAACGATACTTTAGCAGTACAAATATATGTTGATGATATACTATTCGGTGCTACTAATGATTCCCTATGCAAGGAACTTTAAGATATTATTTGCAGGGAGTTCGAAATGAGCCTAAGGGTGAGTTAAATATCTTTTTTGGACTTCAAGATACACAAGCAAAGAAAGGAATTTTTCTCAATCAAAGAAAGTATACCAGGACTTGCTTAAGAAGTATAAGATGGTTCAATTTAAGGTCGCAAAGACTCCTATGAGTTCTACACTTTCGCTTGACCATGACAAAGATGGCAAAAGTTTTGTACAAAAGGATTATTGAGGTATGATCGGTTCACTTTATATCTAACCGTTAGTCGACATGACATTATGTTTAGCGTGTGCATGTGTGCAAGATTTCAAGCTGATCCTAAAGAGTCACACTTGATAGTTGCGAAAAGAATATTTCGGTATCTCAATGGCACTAAGGATTTAGGGTTACGGTACCCACGTCAAAGCTCGTTTCATCTTGTTGGCTATTCAGATGCAGCCTTTGTAGGTTATAAGGTTGATAGAAAGAGCACTTCTGGATGTTGTCAATTCTCAGGGGTATCCCTAATTAGTTGGCACTCTAAGAAGCAAACCTCTATCACCCTATCCACAACTGAAGCCGAATATATAGTTGTTGGAGCCTATTGTGCCGAAATTCTATTGATAGCTCAACAACTTCGTAATCTTGGCTTTGATTTGAAAGGTTTCCCGATAAAATGTGATTATACTACTGCTATTTCGATTACTAAAAATCGTGTGCAGCATTCAAGGACTAAGAATATCGATGTAAGGCATCACTTCATATGTGATCATGTTGAGAAAGGTGATGTTTCGATTTCTTTTATATCAACTGGCTTGCAGCTTGCAAATATCTTTACCAAGCCTCTACCTGAAGATCAATTCAATTTCATTCGATTAGAGTTTGATATGTTAAACAAGGAAGCATTAACGTAGGGGGAGTAAATTGTTTTATTTTCTCCTTCGTATGCAACCCACTCTTCGTTTTCAAAGGCCTTGAAATGGAATTCAAGGGCCTTGAAATGAGATTCAAGGGCAAAATCGAATATCACGGTTCTATTTGGGGATTTATATCTTTTAGATATTTTGATTCCTAAAATTATTTTTCAAGAAAGAGTTTTAAAAGAGATTTCAAAAGCTACTATTTTCAGATTCAAATATTTTTGAAAAGTGGTTACAAATTTATGGAAAGAATTCTAACCAAGTTTGATTCTCCCAAGATTTTGAGTCTCTCAACATCCTAGTGAACTAAAGTTGATATGACTTCTTCTCTTAAATACCACCTCTCTTCTTTCTTTATCTCCTCCGCTTCAACTTCTCTTTGCAAACCCCCCTTGCTTTACTCTTTTGCTTTCACAAACTACTTCAACTTCTTTCAAAAATATTCATGGCTTCCAAGAGATCTTCGGTCGATGACGCTTCATCCTCTACCCCCAAATGCTAGAGGATCGTTCACCTCTCCTCTGACTCGGACTCCGGTTCCGACTCAAGCTCACATTCCTCATTTCCCATGGGCGGCGCAGAAATTTGTGCCAAAACTGGTGTTCCTTCACACTGGTTTGGAAGTCAAACCGCAATCAAGAAGTGGCTTGAGGGGCTCAACCAACGGGATCTATGCATGTGTGAATTAGTTGATCGAGAGCTCTTCACTTGTCTTTCTCTACCAGGTCTAAGCGTGCTTCAATCCGGCTCAATTTGGATCATTCTAAACGCCGGGCAAATAGCTTATCCAAGGTTAACCAGGTTGTTCTATGTCAACCTGACAGCTCGAAGAGAACGAGGAGAACTTGTCCTGGAATCAGTGGTTAAAAGTAATAGCATGTGATGTCGTATATAATAGCATGTGATATACATATATATACATCAACATAAGCCAAGTCATGGCTGAACATGATGTCAGGTTGACATAGAACAGCAACATACATGTGTGACATACATATATATACATCAACATAAGCCAAGTCATGGCTGAACATGATCGAATCCTAAGGAAAGCTAAACTAAGCTAAGGAAAGAGAGAAAAGATGAAGAAAAGAAGAAAGGAAGAGGAGAAGCCATAAAAGCTTACCAACCAGCTCTCTAGGAGATCAACACAGCACCAACAACGCCCTCAAGTTGGCTCCACAAGGTGCAACATCATCATCAACATCAAAGTCAAGCCAAACTAGGCAAAAACTCTTACAAAACTCAAACCAAGATCAACCAAGGTGATCCAAGACAGGAGAAGAGAAGAACGTGTGCGTAAGTCATGGCTGAACATATATATACATCAACATAAGCCAAGTCATGGCTGAACATGATCCAATCCTAAGGAAAGCTAAACTAAGCTGAGGAAAGAGAGAAAAGATGAAGAAAAGAAGAAAGGAAGAGGAGAAGCCATAAAAGCTTACCAACCAGCTCTCCAGGAGATCAACACAGCACCAACAACGCCCTCAAGCTAGCTCCACAAGGCGCATCATCATCATCATCAAAGTCAAGCCAAACTAGGCAAAAACTCTTGCAAAACTCAAACCAAGATCAACCAAGGTGATCCAAGAGAGGAGAAGAGAAGAAAGTGTGCGTAAGGAGAGAGAGAGAGATTTGAGAAAGGAAACCCTCATCAAAGGTAAGGAAAGAAGATATATATAGGTGAAAAGGGTAAAGCACGAGTCAAAGAGGTCAAAGAAGGCGGTTGCAGCACACAGAGCCATAGGGGCGGACCTTGTGAGCCGCAGGGGTGGACCAGACTAGGCACAAGGTCGCCCCCTAAGTCATGCAGGGGCGGCTCAGGCATAAACATGGCCCCTCTACTCCTCCCTCTCTCAGCACTCGGCAACTAGGCTCTTACAGTTCACCCCCCTAAAAACAAGTTTTGTCCCGAAACTTGCAAGATCCCAAAGCCTCTCGGACCCACAAGCCGAGGCATAACTCACTCTCTCTATCAGAGGTATCACGTCTCTTCTAACACTTAATTACTAACACTAGGTTACCCTATGATAGATTTAGCTCAACAAACACTAGGATTTCAACATTTTAACACTATAGAACTTAGACTCATCAAATCAAACGGATCAGGCAGAACCACGGGCTATTCATCCCCTTCCATGGCCGTGGACTGGCAAGAACAAACCGTGGAATCTAACAGTGACTCTGTTCAAATAAACGAATCATCCAAAGGCAAATCTAAGTCCATTCTATCATAGTCCATCCATAACCTTCCTTTCCTTACCCTAGAATCGCATATATCTAGCCAACAACATTCATCATCACAATCGAAATCATAAAACATAAAATCATGGCATCCATTTGTAAGATAATGAAGAGAAAGAGATAAACAAGTGAATCAAAGAAAACAAATCTGAATTCGAGATTTAGAAAGACTCACAATCCTTCAAAAGAAGGTTTAATCGGTTCTTACAACCCTAGAAAACGATTCAGATAAACTTCACTCTAAAAAATCTATCAAAGACTATGGTGTACTGCTCTTCTCTTCTTCAATGGAGCTTTTCTCTCCTCCAATGGTCTCCAATCCAATGCTCCAATGAGAGAATCTTGTTGTTGAGGGTATGAGAGATGTCCCCTAACAGCCTTGCAGGACCACCTTTTATACTAAACTTTGCAAGAGTCGGCCATGAGAATCGTGGCACAGCTGTCACAACCGTTTGGCAAAAATCACGGTCCAATTCCATGGCCGTAGAAGTCCCAGTGACCGTGGTTTTGGTGCCTCGGCTTGTTTTGGATCATTGATTCACGACTTGGTGCATGGCTTGCACCAACAAGGTCCCATGAGTCCTCTTTAGCCCCTAGCTTGCATTCCAATGAGTCCGAAGGCGTGTCATCTCGAGGAACGACCCTCGAATGTATCGATTAAGCTCCTAAATTCTCCCAAAATACCTACAAAGCAAACAAGGGTCCGCGTAGACGTCTATCTCGACAAAATACATGATTTGAGTGCAAACGTCGTGAACTAATGCTAGACCATGCATGAATGAGCGGAAAATCTATCTAAATGAGTGTTTAAACCTAAGTCATAAATCGTGTTATCAGTCATCAACGAAGACAGCTACGAACTGGTTCAGGAAGTCGATGAAGATGTTGTTCATCAACTCCATGAACACTGCGGGCGCATTCGTGAGCCCGAAAGGTATCACTACGAACTCGTAGTGGCCGTATCTGGTCCGAAATGTCGTATTGGCTATGTCCTACTCTCTCACCCTCAGTTGGTGATATCCGGATCTCTAGTCGATTCGTGAAAACACTGAAGTTCCGTGCAACTGGTCCAAAAGATCGTCGACACGGGGCAATGGGTATTTATTCTTGATTGTCATCTTGTTAAGCTCTCGGTAATCAATACATAACCTCATCGACCCGTCTTTCTTCCTAACGAAGAGTACTGGTGCGCCCCAAGGAGATACACGAGGGTAGATGAAGCCCTTCTCTGCTAACTCCTCGAGTTGCTTCTTCAGCTCAAGCATCTCGATAGGCGTTATGCGGTAAGGAGCCTTCGAGATCGGTCTCGTCCCGGGCTCTAGATCAATGTTAAAATCTACATTCCTTAGTGGAGGCAAACCTGATGGCTCTCCAAAAACGTCGGTAAACTCGCACGCTACCGGAATCTCCTTCAATGATGGACTCGTACTATCCTTCATGGCATAGGACTATAAAGCCTCACAAACTTGACCGATAAGTCTCGCAGCTCGGACTGCACTGATGACTATACTGGTCTTTCCGAGATCCCATCCTCGGAAAATCTCCACATGGTCAGACTCTATAGTTACCGTCATTGTCCTCTTGCCGATGTTCAAAACAGCCTAATGTCGATCCATCCAATCCATGCCCAAAAAAACTTGTTCATGTACTAAGTGCATGAAGAATAAGTCAGTTGGTCAATCGCGCCCTCCTAATCTAATAGGGTAATCTCGAACCTCTCGTGTACCTCTAATCCTACCCCCATCGGGTAATCCTATAAAGAAGGGTCTCCCCTCTATGGTAACTAAGAACAATCTATCTACACATGCATCAGATATAATAGAATGCGTAGCACCGATATCAAAAAGAACTCTGACACGAAAACCATTAATATGAATGGTACCTGTGGTCGTTGGAGCTGTAGGCTCCACTGCACTCCTCAACTTATAAACCCTGGTTGAAGCATCAATGGTGTCTGACTTACCACCAACTCGTCCTCTATCTCTACCCTGTCCCTGAACGGAACCTTGAGGAGCGGTAAAACTAGGTGCTCGCTACTGTTGTTGCTGATGCTGAGGTGGCATCTGCCCACCTCCGGCAATGCTAGCACGTGATGAACCCTGTTGTGATAGTGCCTTGCCCTAACGGGAAAACACAACCTTGTATCCCGGCTTGCCACAAGAAAAGCAAGTCACTGCAGGCTTCTGACAATCTGCACGGATATGTCCGGCTCCTCTACAGTTATGACATTGTCGTTCTCTGTCAGAATTCTACATCGAGTGCTGGAAACCACAGCGTCCCGGCGACGCCCGATCCAACTACTCCAACTCCAACACTGGATGATCCAGTCATCTGCCTCTCCTCAGGACCTCTTGTTTGAGAAGCTCTTCTTTGACCTGGTCGGTCTCTTTCATAAGAAAATGCTCTATCCTGATAGTCCATCAAAGACTCACAACGAAAACCAGCAAGATAAGAGCATATAGACTCTCTCAACCTCAGAGAGAAAAGGTACCCGTGTTGATCCTTGGGTGGTGCAGACGGATTCAGCAAAGACAACTCCTCTTGAAACTTGTTGACGATCTCAGCAATAGGAAGATCCTTGAATCCATCTCGAGGAAATCTTGTACACGAACTCTCCTCATAGTTGCAGGACAGTAACAATCTCTTATCGCAGTCTTCATCCACTCATAACTCGTGACGTTGTTGCGAAAGGTCCTCTACCAGTGATGAGTCTGATCCTTCAGCAACATCTGTGCTATGTCAACTCGACGACCCTAAGGGCAACGGATTGCCTCCATAGCAGAATCTAGTTGGCCTAGCTAAAATCTTGAATCTTCATTTCAAAAATACATTTTAATCCCGATGTTCATTTTTTCATCTCTAGGAGTTCATATTTTGGGACCATGGTGTTCAATTTCACTTTTGAACGACTTCATATTTTCAAATTTAGAAGTTTGTATTTTGTTTTTTAATTCCATTGTATTTTGTTTTTTAATTCCATTGTCACATGCGATGAACATACTACTATATATAAAGACAAACTTGTGCATTGCCATTTGCCAGCCGAGAATCCAGATAGATGATGGGCTATAGAGGCCTCAGGAGTGAGTAATCTTCAAGGAGTTCTCTCTTTGATAGGGTATCGTTTTCATCTTGTGGTGTCCACAACACCTCAACGGCCTGCGTAGCACAGTAAAATATCATCAACCTCGATGAGGCATCTGATTTTGATACTTTGAGAGAAAATTGGATGTAAAAGAAAATAACAGAACTTGCATTCAACCTTATTGTCAATATCCTTACCATGGTTAGACTGGATGGGATAGACCCTAGCTTCTGTAGTGCATCTTTCAGGTCTTTACTTCCATTGATGGCTGGCAGCTTGTGAACTCCTTTAGCAGCAACCAAGAGCGTAATCTAAAGCAATTCACCACATATGGAAAACTAGTGAATTACAATACACAACAAATATACACTTCACTCGAAAAGCATTGCTTTTGACTCCACCTTCCGTTTTTCCTGCCCTAATATGGCTTTCAAGAACGATCAAGAAACAGTTTTTAGTATGAAATTTAACCCTCCAAATGTTTTAAACTTGTATTGCATCATTGGAATTCACCATCATGTTCGTCATCATATTCACCCATTAAAAATCTCTCCATTTTTGTTAAATGCATCAAGCCTCGTTTGATTGTAACTAGAAACAGAATGGAAATGAATTTAGTCGATATTTTGTTCATGAACTTTTTTGGAATCATTCCTTGTGGTTTCATGCAAAATGCATTAGCTTCCCCCAATTTTTTCTGCCCTACAGGGTATCAAAACTAATCAAATAATACTTCAATTAGTTCAAACCATAAGGAATGATTCCAAAAATTTCATGAAGAACGGACTAGATTAGTTTTCATTCCGTTTCCGTTTCTGGAGTTAAAACCAAACGGGCCCTAATAAGGATTCTTACCACTATATACTCATTGCTGAAGCCACTGGATCTCAAGCTAGTTGTATTCTGTCTCCTTATGTTATTCACATTTACAAGCGTCTCCACGTCAAATTTCCCTCGTTCTTCAATAGATAGTTGATTGAACCACTTTTCTCCCTCCTCAACGCTTTTTTTCACATCTGTCTAGAACCATGGTAATTAAATGAAGATGAAAAATGGCTCAATGTATTTCAATTAACATTTAACAATCAGCATGAGAGAGGTTCCACTTGAGGCACTAGAATCCAAAATGAAAAGAGCACGGAAAAAGATTCACAACAATACGAGGAAACCCTGACCCTCAAACGATTGGTAGCTGATGCAGACTAGAACACTAAAACTTGAAGGGAAAAAAGATAAAGCATCCCACACGGCCACATAAGAAACCATAAAATTCGAATGATGTGAGGAATATAAAAGATATGACACATCCATGATTCTCTAGTATCAAGAACACCATTTTCTTATAGCACAGAGTACAGAACTTAATAAGGTAAAAGTCAACATGCATCAAAAACATTTTTTTAACTTACAGATGAATAAGCAGAGATGCAATAATCTGGATGCCGCAATAAAGCAAGCGTTGTTTCTGCAACCTCACAAGGAAGGGTAATAACCATCAAATACAGGATTATCTTCAAGCCACTACAATTATGCAAACAATTGTTATCTAGTTATGAGTCCATTACTCATGCACTTTTGGCTACTGCTGATGGATGGGTGACTTAGTAATCATCAGAAGCCTTACCCGTCAATACATAACTTAGTCCCTCAGTGGTCGATGTATCTGCAGTTTCAGCTATCCTATTAAGATCTCTTTGAAGTGTCCTTGCCATACCCAAGAGTCCTACCTAAGAAGATTTAGACAGCAACTTAGAATTATGAATATCTTATTTCTATCATCCACACAATAAATCATAAATCATAAATCATAAATTAACAAGGTTCTACCAAGTACAATAATTGCTGAAGCAGCTGTAAAACTCTTCCTCTAATGAAATCATCCTCTAGTCACACACAAGGGAATTGAACTCTCGACCGTACATCCATAGCTTAATGAAATGTCTACTAATGTCGGTGTATAGATAAAACTCAAAAAACATGTGCAGACAGGACCATCTTATCCAACCTAACCCATTATGACAGATACACGCAAGCAGGTTCCATGCTTCCTTCAACAAACATACTTCTCTTGCAACATATATTATTGCTATTATATTTTATCTACACCGAGAGATGCAAGGCAAAGTCACTAAATTTATTTATCCAGCACACATGTTATTTATCAAGACAACATCACTTAGTCTAGATCCTCCAACTCATACAGAAAATAAGTTCCTACAAAAGTGTTAATTCCATAACCATTTCAAATTTTCAGAAAACTAATCCAGCATGCTAAGAACATCAAACCCAATTTCTATTTTACTCATGAAATTGCATCTAATTTTCAAAATGCACCCACAAATAACAACTAATACCATGCACAATTAATAACATTAATCACATTAACTTTCACACAAACAACTTTACCAGTTAAGTCTGCATCTTAACCCTTCTAAGACAGGCAACATATGCTAGAATACTTGGCAGTAGTCACCCATCCCTGATCCCACCCACAAGGCATGACATAAATAACATAACATGCATGCATTATGCAAAATAACCTCAGGACCCAAGTTCTGTAAGACCTTCATTCAAGATCGAAACCTTAAAATCCATTTCTGAAGTGCATGAGTATTGGCAAGACATGCTGGTAATATAAAATGTTTTGATAAGGTATGACAAGGCAATAAGATAAGATGTGATAAAGTACCCGTAATATTAAAAAAAATTTTAACCAAACATAGCCTTATAGTACTCTGTTTCGGGTTGAAGCTAGAGATTCAAATCAAAACCAATAGGCCAACACCTACGCTCAAACTTCCAAATGCATATGCAAAATCAAGCCAATCCGACCATTTGAAAATCCAAGTTAATCAAAATTGCCAAGAAAAATAAGCAGATAGTTCAATATCACCAAAATTTACATACATCCCTAATGCCTACACAACTCAACCTTAAATGAATCAACAATCTCTACAGCTAACAACAGAAATATTCACATCCCGCTCTGGCACCAAAAGCATTGCAACATAAAATAAAATAGGAACAAAAAGAGACATATCCAGCAATTGCAAGCACACAATCGCCACGCAAAGAAAAAAATTCACCTGAAGCTTAAGTATGCTAGTCTTATCCGTAGCAGTCAAAACGCTGCCCTCAGACCGATCAGAGAGAAACCCTGAAACCAATATAAAAGCCATAAATCCCGCCAAGACGAAGAAGAAACTCGACCCAGCACCAAACCCAAACGCCGGGGCCATGTAGAGTCCACCGCCACCACCAAATGGTGTTGGGGAGTAATACGGCGTCGTGTAAGAGAAAGCCGAGCTCGCCCTCTCAGAAGAGTAACTCCTCGAAGGCGAAGACGATGAAAAAGCCCGGCCACCCATTCGGCCACCTGAAGCAGCCCAAGCAGAAACTGGGCACGAAATTAGCAATAAAGCCATCAACACAAGCGCAATCGCAGGATTTTTCCACGCTTTGAGACCGGTGTCCATGACAACCCGGATCGGGTTTGACTGCTTAGGTTGGATATGCGTATCGAATTTGGGATTGGGTGGTGAATTGGCACAGCATCTGGGGGAGAGTCTGATGAGTTTTATGGAAATCAGAGGGTTGAAAGTGAGATGGGAAGAGGGGGTATGAGAGAAAAAATTGTTGCTGTACCTCCATTGTAGAGATTGAAGATGTGGGTGTCGGGTGCAACCGGAAAGTAAAATGGTAGTCGCCATGAGAGACTATAGGGTGAAATGGGACATTGGGTATTAGATTCTGATATTGGGGTTGGGGTAGCTAAGGGCTTGCTAATATGATATGGGTCACTAGATATCAAATACTTCTTGGTGTAATATCTATATCTATATTTTATATCTACGTTTAGCACAATTTGTACCGTCTCATCAAACTTAGAGTCAGTTTGGTAACCTCGAGTTGAGGTGAAACTTAATGTAGTTGAAGTTGTGAAATAAGTAGTTGATGTAACTGATTTATTTTTATTAAGCTTGTTTAGCGTTCGGAAAGTACGAGTTGATCGAGGCTGATAGGAACGTAAAATTACGAATAAGGGCTTCATAAATAAGGTAAATGTTCAGGTACGGCCCTTTTATTGCGGTACGGTCGTACGGTCGTACGTAAGGGCGACACGTGTCCCGAAAAAATTTTTTTTTTTTTTTTCTCTCTTTTCTGAAACGATTTTTTTTTTCGGAAACTAATGAAAATTTATTTGAACTACCATGTTATAATTTATGCACCTATAAACTTTGAACTATTCCCATATAATCCATGAACTATTACTTTTTAATATAATCCATGAACTATTCTATTATAATTCATGAACTATCCCATAATAAGTTTTTAACTATTACTTTCACTCCTTTATAAATTTTGCACTATGAACTATTCTATTATAATTCATGAACTATCCTTTTAGAAGTTATGAACTATTACTTAATAAGTTTTGAACTATTACTTTCAATCCTTTATAAATTTTACACTATGAACTATTCTATTATAATTCATGAACTATCCTTTTATAAGTTATGAACTATTCCATAATAAGTTTTGAACTATTACTTTTACTCGTTTTAAAAAAAACTCGTTCAGAAAAAAAAATAAAAAAAAAATAAAATAAATTAAATTTCCGGGACACGTGTCGGCCGTACCGGAATAATGGGTCTTACTTGAACACTACCCTCATAAATAGTATATAATTGTTATGTTTTTTCTTTGAAAATATTTATTTAATAGAGTTTATAGTTAAAAAAAATTATGAAATAATAGATATATAAAAATTATATAGTTAAATTTTAGTTTCATTAAACAATATTCAAAATTTTAATTTATAAAATTATAAGCTACAAAATAATAAATAGTAAAATTCATATGTCTTTTTGATAAATATTTAATAGAGATTATTGACAAAAAAAAAAACCATTATTTTGATAATTAAAATTTTAGTTTTGTAAGATAAATTTTTTTTATAATATAAATAAATTTAAATACAAATACGATAAAGAAAAATTATTAAAAGCTGAAAGTAACAACTTACTCAGTTTTAATCTCGATAGTCGATACTTTAATACTAATACAATATTATTACACTCGGTTATAAATCTAAAGAAGTTAATGAAAAGATAAATATGCATGAATATACTATTGATGATGAATCAATAAAAAAGATCAAGGTTAAAAAATAATATTAAAGTGAAATAAACAAATTAAATTAAGGTTGAAAATGATATTAAAGTAAAATGAACTGTTGTTTTGGGCATAATTTCATGTGGAACATTTCATTATAGCTTACGGTAGAATATTCGTAGTTGGAAGCTAAAAAATAAATAAGGGTATTTTGAGAATTAAAATTTCATCGGCTTCATCAGCTCACGTAAGCTTACCATGGGGAACTGATGGAAAACAGGATTTCTTCAACTAGTATCAGCTTCTTCAACTAGCATCAGCTTTGTAAGAGCCTTAGTCTTGGAGGTGCTGAGTTGTGTTGAGTTAGCCTGAACCGCCCCTACACCCAGGTTAGGCGCCCCTGCGCCATCCTTCATCCGCCCCTGCGGCCACCTGATATGTCCCTGCAGTTTAGGGTGTGCTGCAGCCATCTTCGTTGACTCGTGCCCTTGCTTTTGACCCTTCCTTCCTTTATAAGTTTCCTCCTCCTTCAGATGAGGGTTTCCTCTCTCTCTCTCTCTCTCTCTCTCTCTCTCTCTCTCCCTCCAGCTCGATCTTATCTCCTACGCTCTTCTCTTCTCCTTCTTCTTCCGTTGAATCTTCTTCTTTTTTCTTCCTTGTTTGGTTGTGGATTTTGATGCTTGAATAATGAGGATGATGATTAGATGATGTTGTTGTGCTTGTGTTGATCCAGCCTTGAGGTTGTGGTGTTGTTCTCTTTCTCTACTAGGGTTACAGTTGTGGTAAGCCATCTTCTTCTTTCCTTCTCTCTTTCCTTCTTTTTTTTCTCTTCCTTCTTCCTTTAGCTTAGGATTTCACAAGTTGAATCTTTTGTTGGATCTTCCTAGACATATGTTGATGTCTATATGTATGTATATGTATGTGCTTGGCTGATGGACGTTGAAGAAGTGAAGGCAAGTGAAGGATCGATGAGAAGTCGAAGACGAGGCCACTATTGTCCAGCCGCCCTTGCGCCACCTTAGGGCCGCCCCTGCACCTGGTATGTCACCGCCCCTACGTGTGGTGTTGCCGCCCCTGTGCCTCTCTGCATTCCAGCTTTGTGTTGTTCTTGTAACACAGGTGTATCTTGTTTCCGGGCTTACCTAAGGATGGCAATGTCCCTTCCTTTCCTAGTGTGAGTGTGTAGTATCATGCTAGGTAGAGATGAGAGTGATGTTAATGTTAAGATCATGTTATGCCTTGTACGGATTTGAAGATTAGTAGGTTGTGAGGCTTAGGTTGATATGATCCTTATGGACCCCTTTGGGTCTAGGTGTGGCCCCTTTAATGAATAGGAGATTGATATCCTTTTATGCCTTGTTATTAGATATTGTCCCTCTCAGGTTTGGAGGTTGATGATATCGTGGTTGAGGTTGTACGAGGTTGAGGTAAGTCCGTAGGACTTACTTAGCTACCATCCTTATATTGGGTGTTTGCATGAGTTGTGTGTGAGTTATATGCTTGATATGATAGCATGCGATGTCGATTATTACCGACCTATGTTTTATTGATAGCCCCATTGCTTGGCAGTGACAACCCTTCCCTCTATCCTGTAAGGGGTTGGGAGGTTCTCTGACGTCAGGCCACCTGGTATACAGAAAGGGCGCAATCCCCTCCCATAGGGTACACGGGTTGTGTGATCGACATTACTTCCAAATGGATATCAGGCCTAGAGGCGAGGATGATACGATCCTCGTGTCACAAAGTTTCATATATCTATATATATACGTTTTGAGTGAATGACTATTGTATAAAGATAATAAAATGGGTAAATGTGTGACATCATGGTTATGTGTTTATCTTTCATGACTTGTGTTTGTGCTTATGCATTACCTTATATATGTGGGGATAGCTAACGGTTTCAAACCGTGTTGTAGATGCCTTGCAAGATAGTAGAGTTGTTGAGTGATTTGGTAGGGTGACAGGCCGAGGACCCTCGTACATTAGGTGGTTATGGTTTTTGGGATATATAGATCCTCCTGCACGAGGATGATGTTTTGTATACCTCCTATGTGAGGATGATGTTATATACTCGTCTATGATCTTGTATACCTTTGATGTACATTTTTATACAGTTTTGTGTATTTGTTTTATATCTGTCAATGCCATGCTGTAAGGTATAGTGAACTTGTTGTCAAGTTAGGGTCAGGATCCACTGTGAGATCCTAGCCCAATGTGGCATTCTGAGTCCCGTGAATTTGGGGTGTTTCAGAGTTGGTATCAAAGCATTAGGTTGACAACAATAGAACTTGCTACCTGCAATGAGGTCGGATGGATAAAATAAACAGAACCCGAAAGGGGTGTGATGTTTTTAAAGGATTTTTGGTTTTAAAAGTTGTTTTGGGATAGAATGTACGAGAAGTCGTCACCTCTGTCGTGGATCTCAGCAGTATAGATAGGTAAATATATGTATTATAACTTATGTGAATGTGTATTATATATATCTATACATATGGCATATATATAGCCATATAGGATTAGGTGTGTATACCATGCAGATGGCTCAGACTAGAGCGACATTTGTGGTGGGACGAGGTAGGGATACACCCCCTCTCCCACCAGTAGTGATAGGCCAGGAACAAATTTTCACTATCGATTTTGCAGCAGAGATTGGACCAGAGGAGACAGACTTTGTCATGATTAGTATATCTGAGTTTCGAGAATATATATGCCTACGGGTGGAAGCTGCAAGAACAGGTAGACCTATCTTGGGTTTACCAACATCAGTGGAACCAACTAAAGCTTCCGGATCAAAGAAGAAACCACGGACTTCTGGTGGGATGAGATCTTGTTTCAATTGTGAGGATCCTGGACACCTACGACCGGAATGTAAGAGATCTTTAGTGACGTGCTTTACCTGTGTAAGTTAGGACATCGAGCGATTTTCTATCGACAAAATAAGATGCCACATCAGCAAGTTTCTTTCCCTACTAAGGCTACTAAAGGCGAACGAAGAAGATCGACCTACCCTTTAGCCACACAGGTTGCAAAGAAGGGACGACTGTGTTTCAACTGTGGTGATTCAGGCTATTTGCACTTTGAGTGTTCCTTGGCACCGATAGCTTGCTTCACATGTGGTGAACTAGGCCATTTGGCTTCCTTTTGTCAGCAAGGTGGTGTTCCTTCCCAGCAAGACTCTCATCTTCCTTGTGTAGAAGGAGTAGGGGCAGAGACTATGGAGATGACCTCAATGATACCTGAGGAGCATAGGCCCGAGTTTTGAGTGATGATATGTAGTGGAGCTACTGGCGTTAGCTGTTACAAGTACCATCCTCGTTAATGGTTTACCTAGTGGAATTCTGTTTGGTATTGGTGCTAAGCACTCTTTTTCTTTCTGATGTATGTGTTAATAGATTGACCTTAGATACAATAGGGAGTATACCTTCCTTGGTAGGGTTACTTGATGATAGTAGGGTCAGAAGTACCCGTGAGAGACGTGATTGTCCCATTTATTTAGGGACGTGTGTGTTACTTGACGACTCCTTTGTCATTCCACTAGTGCATAAGGAAGTCATTTTAGGTATGGATTGAATGTGTAGACACCGTGTGGTATTAGATGTAGGTAGGAGGACTGTGACAGTCTCTACCAAGATAGGTCAGATAGAGGCCTTCCGAGATTGGGACCTTAGAAAGACAGGTTGTGTCATTAGTGTTGTACGAGCAGCAAGAAATTGATAGCTCAGGGATGTGAAGTCTTTTGATGTCATACCATGAAGGACGGAGAGTGTCCAACATTGGAGGATATTCCAGTGGTGTGTGAATCTACAGACATGTTAGTTGAGCCGTCTAGTTTGCCGCCTCAGAGGAGGGTGGACTTTAGCATCGAGTTGGAGCCTAGTATGAGACCGATCTCGAAGGCCCATATTGTATGGGGCATGCCGAGATGTTAGAACTAAAGAAGCAACTCGAGGAGTTGGCTGAGAAGGGCTTCATTCGCCCTAGCGTATCCCCGTGGAGAGCATCTGCCCTCTTCGTGCAAAAGAAGGACGGATCGTTGAGATTATGCATTGATTACAGAGAGTTGAACAAGGTAACCATCAAGAACAAGTGCTCATTGCCTCGTATTAATGATCTGCGTGATCAGCTTCAGGGAGCGACAGTGTTCTCCCGGATCGAGTTACGTTCAGGATATCACCAATTGAGTGTAAGGAAGCAGGATGTGCGCAAGACGACATTTCGGACCCGTTATGAACACTACAAGTTTGTAGTGATGCCATTTGGGCTTACGAATGCCCCAATGGTTTTCATGGAGTTGATGAATAGTATCTTCATCGATTTCCTTGATCAGTTTGTGGTGGTTTTCATTGATGACATCTTGGTGTACTCTCGTAGCAAAGAGGAGTATGTCGGTCATTTGAGGACTGTTTTACAGATTCTACAGGATAGAGAGCTGTATGTCAAGCTCGCTAAGTGTGAGTTCTGGATGCCCGAGGTAGCATTCTTAGGCCATACTATTTCCGCCGATGGGATCATGGTTGATCCGGAGAAGATCGAGTCTGTTGCAGCATGGACGACACTAACGTACGTCAAGGAAGTACGTAGCTTTCTTGGCCTAACCGGCTATTATCGACGCTTGTGAAGGGATTTTTTGTAATTGCTTGTCCACTTATGAGTCGGATGAGGAAGATAATAGATGTGTGTGGTTTGTGCAGTGTACCCAGATTTTTGAGGAGTTGAAGAGGCGTTTGACTTCTGCTCCTATCTTGGCATAACTAGAGGGTTTTGATGATTTTGTGGGTTACAATGATGCATCCAAGGTTGGCTTGGGATGGGTGTTGATGCAGAGGGGCAGAGTGATTGCATATGCATCTCAATAGTTGAAGACGTATGAGGAGAACTACCCGACTCATGACCTGGAGTTGGTAGTGGTATATCATGCTTTGAAGATCTGGAGACATTACCTGTATAGTGCTACATGTTAGATCTGGTGACATTACCTGGATGGCTCGAGTTGATCAAGTGCTTTGACCTTGAGATATTGTATCATCCAAGGAAGGCGAACGTTGTCGCCGACGCCTTGAGTAGGAAGACAACTCGAGAGAAGGCGAGTGCGAGACTGACATTTCAGCCTCAACTGCAGAGGGACCTAGCTTGGCTAGAATTGGACATCCAGTTTCCTGATGAGGATGCCCAGTTGTACGCTTTAGAGGTTCTACCTGATATGTTGGATGGGATCCAATAGAAGCACAGGACTTGTCCGACCTTGATGAGGATTAGAGAAAGGATATCCCGTGGTGAGGCACCACAGTTTTCCATAGGAGCGGATAGAGTGATGAGACGCCATGATCGCATCTGTGTACTTACAGATGCAGAATTGAGACAAAGGATCCTACAGGAGGCTCACTGTACACCTTAATCAGTACATCCAAGTACAAGTAAGATGTATCATGATGTGAGACGATCATATTGGTAGGGAGGGATGAAGCCCGATGTGGCCAGATTTGTGGCACAGTGTGAGACCTGTCAGCAGGTCAGGATAGAGCATTGTAGACCTGGAGGTGAGCTCCATCCGCTGCCAGTGCCGCAGTGGAAGTGGGAGGACGTCTTCATGGACTTTGTGACCGGATTGAGGCTCGTAGGAGTTTTGATGTTATCTGAGTTGTTGTTGATAGACTGGATGTTTCATTCCTATCAAAGAGACGTGTCCAGTGAGCAGATTAGCTGAGGAGTACACGAGACAAATAGTGAGACTCC
Source organism: Fagopyrum homotropicum (assembly GCA_033239125.1). Classification (NCBI taxonomy): domain Eukaryota; kingdom Viridiplantae; phylum Streptophyta; class Magnoliopsida; order Caryophyllales; family Polygonaceae; genus Fagopyrum; species Fagopyrum homotropicum. The sequence goes on from BSWB01000006.1 coordinate 90,256,840, forward strand.
ATGGTGTACAGAGGACGATCGTCTTTGATCGAGATGGGCGATTTACCTCGAGGTTTTGGCAACAGATTCAAACTGCTTTGGGGACGAGTCTACACTTCACGACTGCGTTTCACCCCTAGACAGATGACCAGTCAAAGAGGACCATCAAAACCCTTGAGGATATGCTGCAAGTTTGTGTGTTGGATTGGGGACATGGATGGTCAAATTACCTCTCATTGGTTGAGTTCCCATACAACAACAACTAGCATGCATCTATTGGGATGGCCCATATGGGACACTGTATGGGCGTTGATTCCGTACCCTATTATGCCGGGATGAGCCTATCAATATCAGTGGCATAGCGCTAGAATAGATTCAGGATGATATGACTCGAGTAGCGTTGATTAGAGAGAGGATGATGGCTGCACAGAGTCGCTAGAAGTCATATGCAGACAGGAGGTGTCAACCTCTAGAGTTTAGAGTACTCATGTCTGACTGAGAATATCTCCGACGCGAGGCGTCAGACGTTTTGGCATAAAGGGGAAGCTGTGTCCCCGATATGTCGGTCCTTTTAGGATACTAGATAGAGTCGGGAGGGCAGCCTCCAATGTTAGAGGATGTTCATCCTGTGTTTCATGTGTCTCGGCTGAGGGAGTATATACCAGATCCGAGATACATAGTCAATTATGATGATTTGGTGGTTGAGCCGGACCACATCTTTGCCGAGCATCTAATTGCAATCCTAGAGCGAGGTATGAGACGCCTGGGTTCGAAGGACATTCCCATGTTGAGGATACAGTGGTCGAGATGAGGACCTAGGGAGGTTACATGGGAGACTAAGGATAGTATCTAGAGGAACTATCCAGAGTTTTATGTTGAGATACATGCACCTGTAGGAGTACCGAGTAGATCTTAGTATTATCTTGGTGAGTGTTGTGATTATGTGCTTATATGCGTTAATGGGTTTATTTTCGTGCTAGCTATGATGTGATATATGATGTTATTAGATCTTGATGTACTAGCACGATTTATGCTTGTAGCTAGAGATGGTTCTTTCCTCCATGCTACATTGATGGGCATAGTCTCGTTGGAGATGTTTTTCCTCCATGCTTTGTATATGCGTATGATCTCACTAGAGATGTGTTTCCTCTATGCCCTGTGATTTGAATATGGCAAGAGATGTGATTCCTCTATGCCTTTGGGATAGCGTTATGATCCTGTTCTCTCGAGTTGATGATTTCTCCATGCTTGTGTTTGAGGTTATAGATTGTTATAGGTTGTGACCTTTTGAACGGAGATGTGATACCTCCGATAGAGAAAGTTTTACCTCGGCATATGGGTCCGAGAGGATTTGGGATTTTGCATATTTTGGGACGAAACTTGTTTTTAGGGGGGTGAGATGTAAGAGCTTTACTCTTGGAGGTGCTGAGCTATGCTAAGTTGGCCTGAACCGCCCCTGCGGCCAAGCTATGCGCCCCTGCGCCAACCTTGATCCGCCCCCGCGGCCACCTGATCCGCCCCTGCGGTTTAGGGTGTGCTTCAGTCATCTTCGTTGACTCGTACCCTTACTTTTGACCCTTCCTTCCTTTATAAGTTTCTTTCTCCTTCAGAGGAGGGTTTCCTCTCTCTCTCTCTCTCTCTCTCTCTCTCTCTCTCTCTCTCTCTCCAGCTCCATCTTATCTCCTACGCTCTTCTCTTCCCCTTCTTCTTCCTTTGAATCTTCTTCTTGTTTCTTCCTTGTTTGGTTGTGGGTTTTGATGCTTGGATGATGAGGATGATGATGAGATGATGTCGTTGTGCTTGTGTTGAGCCAACCTTGCGGTTGTGGTGTTGTTCTCTTTCTCTACTAGGGTTACAGCTGTGGTAAGCCATCTTCTTCCTTCCTTCTCTCTTTCCTTCTTCTTTTCCTCTTCCTTCTTCCTCTAGCTTAGGATTTCACAAGTTGAATCTAGTGTTGGATCTTCTTAGGCATATGTTGATGTCTATATGTATGTATATGTATGTTCTTGGTTGCTGAACGTTGAAGAAGTGAAGAAAGCAAGTGAAGGATCGAAGAGAAGTCGAATACGAGGCCACTGTTGTCCAGCCGCCCCTGCGCCACCTCAGGGCCGCCCTTGCGCCTGGTGTGCCACCGCCCCTGCGTGTGGTGCTGCCGCCCCTACGCCTCTTTGCATTCTAGCCTTGTTTTGTTCTTGTAACATAGGTGTGTCTTGTTTCCGGGCTTACCTAAGGATGGCATTGTCCCTTCTGAAAACTCCACCTTGATTACATATTTGCATATGGGATGATGATAGAAGACTTAAACACAAATGAAGTGGTTTTATACACTAACAATTCATTGATTATATATTGAGTTACTTGGTTTGGTTTTGGTGCTTTGTTTAGTATGTGTGCAGGTCTTGAAACGCATTTCAAGGGACCTTTGGAGGCCTTGAAATCGGATGCAAAGACAGACAAGGTGTTTAAAGTGATTAAAGACGGAGGCCTTAAAAGCCATTTCAAGGGATCAAAAGCCAAGACCCGCCAAGGCTCTTGAATCTCTAATCAGAACAAAGCACGCTAAAGGAATTCAAATTCAACAAACTAAATCTACAAGCGGCAAAGAAGATCTCCTATAAAGATATACCCAACAAGAAGATATGTTCAAAAAAGATCTCAACCGACCAAGGAAGATTAGATTCAATACAGGATCTTTCAACGATCCTCAACCGAAAGCACAAAGATCTTCTCTCAAATGAAATTTAATATCTTCACAACAAATACAAGAAGATTATGGACAAGAGAGATCAACGTTCTTCAAGGAGATGAAGACGATAAAAGATCCACAATGTCTACCTCATCTCAACCAAGAAGCGACTTTCATGGAGAAGAAGAATCATCTTCAACGGTCATGATCCCAACGGCTAGAAGACCTCTCCATAGAATTCTATAAATGAAGATATCGATTGAAGAACAAGAGACAAGCTTACACGGAAACATCTAAAGTCTTCAAGCGATCCAAAACATCTTCATTCGATCAAACCGTTTTTCTTTCTCTCCTTTTCTTAAAGCGTTATCCCCCTAGAGAGAGATAAAACTCAAGAACTTCATTGGAATATCTAAAGAGTGTTATACTAGAGTGTGTGTTACTCTGGGAAGTAACTAGGCTATTATAACAAGGAGAAAGAGTTGAAGAAAGATCGTAACATTGACTATAGTGAGAGAAGAAGTGGATTTCTTCTAATTTGTATCTAGGACTCTTTGAAGATGATAATAGATATTTAGATCCTATGGCTATACCTTGGGAAGGAGAGTAGGCTATTTAGAGCGGAACTTCATAAACATATCCTCGTGTCGATCTTTTACATTCTGCACTTTATCTGCTTTATTGTGACTAACTTTGTTTTGCAGGTGAACAAAGTCAAGGCCCTTGAAATCAGTTTCAAAGTCCTTGAAATCAAAGTGTGTCACAAAGAACTCAGATCGACATCAAGGCCTTTGAAATTAGTTTCAAAGCCTTGAAGTCCTTTTTTTTTAATCAACTCGGTTAAACAAGTTTGGAAACCTCCATGGGAACTTGACTTGATTATTAATGATATTTCATATCTTATCTCAAGTTTCTCGTATTCTAGGATTCAACATGTTTACAGGGAAGTCAACAGGGTTGCGGACAGGATTGCTATGCACGGACATCTGGTCAAGTTAGAAGTCAATGCGATCCCTGAAGATGTTCGTCACCTCATCCATTTGGATGCTTTAGGCCGATTGGTGTCTCGAAACTGATCCGCCTAATTGCTTACCTATGTATCAAAAAAAAAAAGTTTCAAAGCCTTGAGATAGGTTTTTGCGAAAAGTTCTCATACGCTATTCAACCCCCCTTCTATAGTATCTTTTATCCTTTATATTCACCTAACAATTTTTCAATTGGTATCAGAGCTAGAATCACATATATTGATTTAATCATCAGTGAGACTAATCATGAATCTTGTATGTGATGGAGGATTTTCTCAAGGAAGATCCTCATCTCGACCACCACTCTTCTCTGGCAATAACTTTGCGCATTGGAGAGCATAAATGCGCATGTTCATTATTGATCAGGACATGGAATAATGGAGCATTATTCATAATGGCCCCAAAGTCACAATTACCACAGTTGAAGGTGTTCAAGTCCTAAAGAAGGAAGTTGACTTCACACAAGCTGACTTTGACAACGTGTCAAAGAACTACAAAGCTATGAACCTGCTCTACTGTGGATTAGATGCAAATGAATTCAACCGCATCTCATCATGCAAGAGTGAAAAGGAAATATGTGACAAACTCGTTATCACATATGATGGAACAAGTCAAGTCAAGGAAACAAAGATTAACATCTTCCTCAGACAATATGAGCTATTCAAGATGAACCCAAATGAACCAGTCAAAGAAATGTTCACAAGATTTACTGAGATTGTGAATAATCTGGACTCACTTGGAAATGTCTTCACAAACGAAGAAAAAGTTAGGAAGGTTCTAAGGAGTCTGCCTAAAGCTAAGTGGGGACCAAAGATGACTATCATCGAAGAAGCTTAGAATCTTTCAAATCTTCCTATAGACGATCTCCTTGGAAAACGCATCACACACGAAATGGTTCTTGGTGAAGAAGATGGAGAGCATCCATCCATTACAAAGAATCTAGCATTAAGATCGAAAAAAGGATGAGTTACAATCTGAAGAGGAAGATAGTGATGATGATGATGAAGAAGATGCAATTGCTATGATCTCTAAGGGTCTCGTGAGAATTCTCAAAATAAAGAAACAATCTGCAAACAATAGAGAATATCCACGAACATCAAGACCCTGAGGTAAGTTTTCTAACTCTAACAAAAAAACTAAAGTTTTGACTTGTTTTGAATGTGGTGAAACAGATCATCTTATTAAGGATTGTCCACAAAAGAAGAGGACCAACTTTAAGAAGAATGATCGAAAGAAGAAAGTTATGGTAGCCTCATGGAGTGATTCAGATTCCTCAAATGAATCAGAAGACAAAAAAGAACAAGCAAACATGTGTCTTATGGCTGATCATGAAGAAGATTCAAATCTCTACGTTGATAATGTGGTAAGTGATATCATGTCTCAACCTGAATCTAACCTCACACAATTCCTTAAAGACATTATCATATGTGACAAAGAACATAGAATAAGGATAAGTTCCCTAAAAAGAAAAGCTTCTTGAACAAGAAAAACAACTAAGTGAGATGTCTCTGGAAATTGAAAATCTTAACACAGAGAAGGTAGACCTTGATGACAATATCAAGGCCTTGGAATCGGAAAATGCGATTCTCAAGGACAACCTCTCTTCTCTTCATCGAAACTATATCGATCTTGAGAAAGAGAAAGTTGATCTAACTTTGACAAGACAAGAAGAATGCACTTGTTAAATTCACTCGTTCAAAAGCTAATCTTGAAATAATGATGGGTGAACAACAATCCTCACTTAATAAAAATGGTATAGGTTATCATAGGAGCTTTCCTAGAAAACCAACTACCACTTTTGCCAAAGCCAAAGGAAGTATTCATATGCCCACATGTTTCTACTGTTGTAAAAAGGGTAATGTAAAATCCACATGTCCATGTAGAAGAAATGATCCTTACATTATTAAAAACACTTATCCTTTATGTTTAAGGAAACATGTCAAACAAATCTGGGTTCCTAAAGGCACTAGACCCCCATACATGATCGAGCCTGAATATGGACCAAAATATGCCATTTGGTCGACCCGAAAGGTTGATGTTTGTTGTTTTGCAGGATATCACCAAGGTAAAGAAGCATATATGGATATTAGATAGTGGTTGCTCAAGACACATGAGTGGAAAAAGTTCACTGTACTCAGATTTAAAGAAGCAATCATTTGGAACCATTACGCTTGGTGATAAAGGAAAGTGTGACATTATTGGCATAGGTAAAATATGTTATAATTCATCTAACTTTATTGTGATGTATATCTTATTGACGGTTTGAAGTATAATATGTTTAACATCTCTCAAATATGAGATAAAGGCAACAAGGTAATGTTTGATTAAGAGAAATGTGAAGTTCAAGACAAAACGACGGGTGACATTGTGCTTACTGCTCCTAGATGTAACAATGTTTATTCTATGAGTACTAACCAAGTTTCAGGAACTAAGCTAAAATGTCTCAAGGCCTTGACTCATGATCCAAAGCTTTAGAATAGAAGACTTGGTCACGTAAGTATGCATACAATGCAGAAGCTACTTTCAAAAGAATTGGTACGTGGCTTGCCAAACCTAAACTTCAAGGTAGATGAACTATGTAAAGCTTGTACACAAGGTAAACAAACAAGAGATTCATTCAAACCTAAGAAAGTTGTAAGTTCTTCTCGACCCATTGAACTTTTACATATGGATCTTTGTTGACCTACGCCTGTCAAATCTCCTAAAGGCAAGCAGTACATCCTTGTTATTGTGGATGATTTTTCTGGTTTCACATGGATTTCTTTCTTACGAGAAAAGTCTGAAGCATTGTTTGAGTTTTCAAAATTGTGTAAGGAGTTGCAAACTTTGAAAAACCTACCAATCGTTTCTATAAGAAGTGATCATGGTAGAGAATTTGATCAACTAAAGTTTGATTTGTTTTGTGCAAAATATGGTATTTCACATAACTTTTCAGCTCCTAGAACTCCTCAACAGAATGGAGTTGTGGAACGTAAGAACCGCACCCTTGAGGATATGTCTAGGACTATGCTTTTAGAAAACGGTTTGCCAAAAAGTTTTTGGGCAGAAGCAGTAAACACTACTAATTACATCTTAAATAGATGTTTAATTCGCCCATTTTGAAAAAGACTCCTTATGAACTATTTAAGGGTAGAAAACCTAATATTTCATATTTCAAACCCTTTGGATGTACATGCTTTGTTCATAACAATGGCAAAGATAATCTTGGAAAATTTGATGCACGTAGTGATGAAGCTATATTCATTGGATATGCTTCAAATAGCAAAGCTTATCGTGTTTATAACAAACGTACCAAAATTGTTGAGGAAAGTATTCATGTCATATTTGATGAAAGCAATGATGGTAAAGTTTTGCAGATCTGAATCTAAATGAAAAAGAAGATCACAATTTTGATGAAGAAGAAGATACTAAAGATCAGGAAAAGAATATGCAAGAAAAGATTCAAGATACCGGAGAAAATCCTCAAGACCTTGAAACAGAAAACTGCGATGTCAGAACTCCGTTTCAAGGCCTTGAAACCCAACTTCAAGGCCTTGAGATAGGATCCAAGGGCAATACACCAACAGTACCCGAATCTAGTCAAGCATATGAGCCTCAATCTTCAGGATCTGTTCCATCTTACAAACGAAGGAAGTTTCAACACTCTTCATACTATCCACAAGAGAATGTGATCTCAGATCCAAACGCAGGAGTTCAAACTCAATATAAAGTAAATAACCTATGTGCGTTCTCTATGTTCGTGTCTTTTATTAAGCCAAAGAATTATGTTCAAGCTCTTCAAGAATCCGACTGGATCATTGCTATGCAAAACGAACTAAATGAGTTTGACAGAAACAAGGTTTGGACTCTTACTATAAGACCAAAGCATCAATCCGTCATTGACACAAAATGGGTTTTTCGAAACAAGTTGGATGAAAGCGGCAAAGTCATTCGAAATAAAGCACGACTTGTAGCACAAGGCTATAACCAAGAAGAAGGTATTGATTATGAGGAGACATTTGCTTCGGTTGCCAAGTTAGAAGCCATACGTATGTTGCTTGTATTTGCATCTTTCATGAGTATAAAGCTATTTCAAATGGATGTAAAATGTGCTTTCCTAAACGGCTTCTTAGAAGAAGAAGTCTACGTTGCTCAACCTCCTGGTTTTGAAAATGATGAATTTCCTGATCATGTATTTAAACTGGACATTGCTCTTTATGGTCTTAAGCAAGCCCCTCGAGCTTGGTATGAAAGATTGTCCAAGTATCTCCTTGAAAACAAGTTCAAAAGAGGTTTGATTGATAAAACTTTATTTATCAAAACCAGAGGCAACGATATATTAGTAGTACAAATCTATGTTGATGATATATTATTCGGTGCTACTAATAATTCCCTATGCAAGAAATTTTCAGATATAATGTGCAGGGAATTTGAAATGAGCTTAATGGGTGAGTTAAATTTCTTTCTTGGACTTCAAGTTACACAAGCAAATAAAGGAATTTTTCTTAATCAAAGCAAGTATACCAAGGACTTGCTTAAGAAGTATAAGATGGATCAATCTAAGGTCGAAAAGACTCCTATGAGTTCGACACTTTCGCTTGACCATGACAAAGATGGCAAAAGTGTAGTACAAAAGGAGTATCGAGGTATGATCGGTTCATTGTTGTATTTAACCGCTAGTCGACCTGACATTATGTTTAGTGTGTGTATGTGTGCAAGATTTCAAGCTGATCCTAAAGAGTCACACTTGATAGTTGCGAAAAGAAATTTTCGGTATCTCAATGGCACTAAGGATCTAGGGTTATGGTACCCATGTCAAAGTTCGTTTCACCTCGTTGGCTATTCTGATGCAGATTTTGCAGGTTATAAGGTTGATAGGAAGAAGACTTATGGATGTTGCCAATTCTTAGGGTCATCCCTAATCAGTTGGCACTCCAAGAAGCAAAACTCTGTCACCCTATCCACAGCTGAAGCCGAATATATAGCTGCGGGAGCTTGTTGTGCACAAATTGTATTGATAGCTCAACAACTTCGTGATCTTGGCTTTGATTTGAAAGGTATTCCTATAAAATGTGATAATACTAGTGCTATTTCAATTACTAAAAATCCTGTGCAGCATTCAAGGACTAAGCATATCGATTGTAATGCATCACTTTATACGTGATCATGTTCAGAAAGGTGATGTTTCGATCTCTTGTATATCAACTAACTTGCAGCTTGCAGGTATCTTTACCAAGCCCCTACCTGAAGATCAATTCAATTTTATTCGATTAGAGTTTGGTATGTTGAACAAGGAAGCATTAACGTAGGGGGAGTAAATTATTTTATTTTCTCTTTCATATGCAGCCCACTTGTCTTTTTCAAGGGCCTTGAAAAACAATTCAAGGGCCTTCAAACGAGATTCAAGGGTAAATAGAATTTCACGGATCTTTTAAGAATTAATATCCTTTAAATATTTTAATTCTTAAATTTTTTTTAAAAGAGTTTTAAAAGAGATTTCAAAAGGCTTTATTTTCAGATTCAAAGAATTTTGAAAAGTGGTTACTAAGTTTATGGAAAAAATTCTAATCAAAAGTGATTCTTCCAAGATTTTGAGTCTCTCAAGATCCTAGTAAACTTACGTTGATGTGACTTCTTCCCTTAAATACCACTTCTCTTCCTTCTTTATCTCTTCCGCTTCATCTTCTCTTTGCAAAATCCCGTGCTTTACTCATTCACTTTTCATAAATTTGCTTCTTCTCTCTTTCAAAAGTTTCCATGACTTCCAAGAGATCTTCAGTTGATGATGTTGCATCATCTGCCCCAAAACGCTAGAGGGTAGTTCACATCTCCTCTGACTCAAACTCTGACTCAGACTCCGGCTCAAACTCAAGCTCTAGTTCCCCATTTCATATGGATGATGCTGAAATTTGTGCCAAAACGGGTCTTCCCTCACACTAGTTCGGAAGTCAGATTGCAGTCAAGAAATGACTGAATGGGTTCAACGATCGGGATCAATGCATGTGTGAATTAGTCGATCGGGAGTTATTCACATGCCTCTCTCTACCAGGGCTCGAGGTTCTTCAAGCCAGTTATATCTGGATTATTCTCAACCCAGGGGACACATCCTTTCCAAGATTAACCAAGTTATTCTACGTCAACTTAACAGCCCGAAGAGAAAGGGGGGAACTTGTCCTAGAATCAGTCGTTAAAGGTAAGAAAATTTCTGTTTCCTCTTAAATTATTGCTGAAATTCTAGAGTTTCCCCGATACAACTCATTCGACCACCCTACCCCCTCTAGAACTGTTAAGATGGCTAAAGAACAGTTTCTTCTACCTAATGCACTACCTCAACCTACCACCTGTTTAACCCTTGAAGTCAGAATTGTTTGTACACTGCTGGTTAGATGTGTGGTACCAAGAGTTAATAATAGGGATGTGCTGACAAATCAACTGCTTGCTTTCTTGTATCATGTGCTGAATGGACTAGATGTAAATCTCCCAGAAATTATCTTGTCCCACATGCTTCACACCATCAATTCTTCCAGTGATTACCATTTACCATATGGAAACTTTCTCCCAAAAATCTTTCAATACTTTTCGATTGATTATTCTGATGAGGAACAACATTATGTTCTTGGTGAATTGGATGAGGAATTTTTTGACAGTATGGGGATTAAGAAAACTGCCACAGGGGAATGGGTTTTGAAAGAGCAACTAGTCTGGAACTATACCACTGTGTAGCGACTGGAGGTTGTAGAACGAGGATTGGACTCTATGAGAAGTGATCTCATATTTTTCAGATCAGCAGTTACCGATCGTCTAGATGAAACATAAGACTTACTGGGAATTTTAAATCAGAAAATTAACCAGATGTTTCATGTAAATGCTCTTTCTCTTACAACAGCCAACATCAACAAGCCTCTAACTGAAGAAGATGGTCAAGCTACACTAAAGATGCTGAAAAAGTCAAGACTCGGTGCTACAAAATTATCAAGGATCTAACCATTGGTCAACCATCGTTTGAGGATCCAGATGTCTTGCATATCGAAGAATTTGGATTTGTCAACAAATACAAAAAGGATTTTGATCAAAGACGAACGGACATTTCCCTCAAAGAACATGGCGTCTCGAAAGCTGAAAATCGATGGAGGAAGATGTGCATGAGGAAGCATTTTGGGAAGGGGAGTTCTTCTTCGAAGTGGTATCATGAATGAAGTTCTTTGGATGACCATGATTTTCAAGGCCCTTGATTTTGATATCAAAGCCTTGTTTTGAAAAACATGATTTGTTTTTGTGGTTTTTGTGAAATACTTTTCTGGGTTGTAATCTTTCAAACTTCCCTGCTTTAACTATTTTTCTCCCTTGTTGAAAGACAAAGGGGTAGAAATAAATGATCCGACATCCGACATTTCGATATTTCTGCATTCTGCATTTTAAGTTAGTTTGATATTCATATATGCATTGCTAACTTTACAATGTAGGTACGATATATTTGTGTTGTCTACCATCAAGGGGGAGATTGAAAACTCCACCTTGATTATATATTTGTATAGGTGATGATGATGGAAGACTTAAACACAAATGAAGTGGTTTTATACACTAATAATTTATTGATTATATATCGAGTTGCTATGTTTGGTTTGGTGGTTTGTTTAGTATGTGTGCAAGGGACCTTTGGAGGCCTTGAAATCGGATGCAAGGACAGACAAAGTGTTTAAAGTGATTAAAGACGGAGGCCTTGAAAGCCATTTCAAGGGATCAGAAGCCAAGACCCGCCAATGCTCTTGAATCTCTAATCAGAACAAAGCATGCTGAAGGAATTCAAATTCAACAAACTAAATCTAACAAGCGGCAAAGAAGATCTTCTACAAAGATATGCCCAACAAGAAGATATGTTCAAAGAAGATCTAACCGACCAGGGAAGATTTGATTCAAAACAGAATCTTTCAATGATCCTCAACCGAAAGCACAAAGATCTTCTCTCAAACGGAATTTAATATCTTCACAACAAATACGAGAAGATTATGGACAAGAGAGATCAACGTGCTTCAAGGAGTTGAAGACAATAAAAGATCCACAACGTCTACCTCATCTCAACCAAAAAGCGACTTTCATGGAGAAGAAGAATCATCTTCAACGGTCATCTTCCCAACGGCTAGAAGACCTCTCCATAGAATTCTATAAATGAAGATGTCGATTGAAGAACAAGAGACAAGCTTACATGGAAACACCTAAAGTCTTCAAGCGATCTAAAACATCTTCGTTCAATCAAACCGTTTTTCTTTCACTCCTTTTCTTAAAGTGTTATCTCCTAGAGAGAGATAAAACTCAAGAGCTCCATTGGAATATCTAAAGAGTGTTATACTAGAGTGTGTGTTACTCTGGGAAGTAACTAGGCTATTATAGCAATGAGAAAGAGTTGGAGCTAGATCATTGCATTGGCTACAGTGAGAGAAGAAGGGTATTTATTCTAGTTTGTATCTAGGACTCTTTGAAGCTGATAATAGATAGTTAGATCCTACAGCTATACCCTGGGATGAAGAGTAGGCTATTTAGAGCCGAACTTCATAAACATATCCTCGTGTCGATCTCTTACATTCCGCACTTTATCTGCTTTATTGTGACTAACTTTGTTTTGCAGGTGAACAAAGTCAAGGCCCTTGAAATCAGTTTCAAAGCCCTTAAAATCAAAGTGTCTCACAAAGAGCTCAAATCGACATCAAGGCCTTTGAAATAAGTTTCAAATCCTTGAGATAGGTTTTTGCGAAAAGTTCTCATACTCTATTCAACCCCCTTCTAGATTATCTTTTATCCTTTATATTCACCTAACGGTTCTTCACCTTCCTTTGCTAGTGTGAGTGTATAGTATCATGCTTGGTATAGATGAAAGTGTGATGTTGATGTTATGATCATGTTATGCGTTGTATGGCTTTGAGGATTAGTAGGTTGTGAGGCTTAAGTTGATATCATCCTTATGGATCCCTTTGGGTCTAGGTGTGACCCCTTTGATGAATAGGTGATTGATATCCATTTATGCCTTGTTATTAGGTAGTGTCCCTCTCAGGTTTGGAGGTTGATTGTGGTTGAGGTTGTACGAGGTTGAGGTATGTCCGTAGGACTTACTTAGCTACCATCCTTATATTGGGTATTTGCATGAGTGGTGTGTGAGTTATATGTTTGATATGATAACATGCGATGTCGATTATTACCGACCTATGTTTTATTGATAGCCCCATTGTATGGTAGTGACAACCCTTCCCTCCATCCTGTAAGGGGTTGGGACGTTCTCTGACGTCATGTCACCTGGTATACAAGAAGAGCACAATCCACTCCCATGGGGTACACGGGTTGTGTGACCGACACTACTTCCAGATAGATAGCAGGCCCAAAGGCGAGGATGATACGATCCTCGTGTCACATTGTTTCATATATCTATATATATACGTTTTGAGTGAATGACTATTATATGAAGATAATAAAAGTTCTAAATGTGTGACAACATGATTATGTGTTTATCTTTCATGACCTGTGTTGGTGCTTATGCATTACCTTATATATGTATGGATAGCTAGCGGTTTCATACCGTGTTGTAGATGCCTTGCAGGATAGTAGAGCTGCTGAGTGATCTGGTAGGGTGACAGGCCGATGACTCTCGTACATTAGGTGGTTATGGTTTTGGGGATATATAGATCCTCCTACGTGAGGATTTTGTATACCTCCTGTGTGATGATGATGTTTTATACTTAGCTATAATCTTCTATACCTTTGATGTACAATTTTATATAGTTTTGTGTATTTGTTTTATATCTGTCACTGTCATGTTGTAAGATCCAGTGAACTTGTTGTCAGGTTAGGGTAAAGATCCACTGTGAGATCCTAGCCCAATGTGGCATTCCGAGTCCCGCGAATTCGGGGTGTTACAAGTTTCAACTCCCAAACATGTGCAATACATGTACAGTGACAACTGAAATAAAAATAAGCTCCCATCACCTAGTATAAGCTAGTTCCCACACGCTACATTATACGTCTAAATTTTAAAACATATCATAAACTTACATTTGTATTCGTGCAAACCTTTTTTCTAGACGTTATATAATAATATCTATTAATGTTTACTTTAATATAATTATTATTCAACTGATATTTATTTCTTCTATTATTGTAGATATGACTACCATATTATTAATCACTTTTATATATAAATTATTTTTTTGTTACTAAAAGTTTTATTTATTTAATGATATATTAGATTTTTTTATTTTGTTGAGCTCTCAAATAAATGTTATTACACTTGCTATTCTTACAACTATAATTATTTCAACTAGTATATTACGCGCACCTTTTGCGAGACTGTAATTTAAATTTAATTTATAACAAATACTATGATACACTATATGTAAGGTTCAAAGTATAAAAAAATTTGATGCAATATGTCACGCTCAGGATGTGATACGCAATGGGTTTTAAATTTATATTCTCGTTATATTTATCCTAACTCCTAGCGAACCCGCAGTGTATGGGACGTTTGTAGTAGGGATAGTATTCCGAGGTCGAACACAAAGACTAAGATGAGATTGATTCGATTTATAATTAAGTCTAGTGAAGATCTAGGTTAAGAAAAGAGAGGGAAATAAAGAAATGAAAATCTCAATGTTTTTGGTGGATTTTTAAGTGATCAATCAAGATCACAAATCATGCGAAATATAATAATCAACTAAGCTAACAAATCAACGCGAACAAACAAGCTAAACACGATATATAGATTAAAGATAGAAAAGCGGATTCTAGGGGTTGGAAGTTCCGGTTATGGCATAGGACTCAAGCTATCTAATCATTCCTTGGATTTACTATGACATGTTGGGAGTAGGTGTTTCTAGATTGGGATCAATCACCGGGTAGGTCTCATGGTCCACTAGTCCATTCCTAAGGTCTCATCACCGGGTAAGTCTCTAAGAACCTAAGGATAGGAATTCTACACAAACCGGATTGTTACCTAGAGATCCAACCTATCCTTACCGGGTAAGTCTCGGAAAGGGAAATTCTAAGCAACTATCCTAGCACACTTAGTCCAATGGCGGCTTATGAGGCTCACCACTACCTATGGTTTGTCATCTTCGGAATCTAAGAGTAAGGATTACCGAGTAAGTCTCTCCTAACACTTAGTTGCTAACACTAGGTCATCCTAGGGTAGAATTAACTCAACAAACACTTAGGATTTCAACATTCTAACAATCTAAAGCTAGATCCATCACACAAGGGAGAATCACGGGCTGTTCTACACCTTCCACGGCCGTGGAAAGGCAAGAACAAACCGTGGACTCCAACAAAAGCTACGTCCAAGCAAGAGAGTCATCCAAGGGCTAACCTAAGTCCATCCTATCATAGTCCTAGCCATAACCATTCCTTCCTTACCCTAGAATCACATCTATTTAGCCTACAACATTCATCATAGCAATCAAAATCATCAAACATAAAATCATGACTTCCATTTGCAAGATAATGAAGAGAAAGAGATGAACAAGAGAAGTAAACAAAACCAAGCTGAAAAATGGAATTAGAATGACTCACAACCCTTCTTAAAGAAGGTTCAAATGGTTCATACAAGTCTAGAAATCGATTCCGAAATTCTTCACTACAAAGCTATCAAATCTATCAATGGTGTGTTCTTCTTCTTCTCCCACCAAGCTCTTCTCCAATGGTAGACTCCTTCTACCTCCTTCCTCTAAGAATCTTCTTGTTGAGAGAATATTTTGATTGGATGATAGTGGATAATGGAGAGCTGCTCCAAGATGATTCTCTCAGCCAATGCAGGACCACTTTTATACTACAACTTTGCAAGAGCTGGCCAAGAGATCGTGGCACAGCTGTCACGAAAACCTGGCAAAATCCACGGGCAGTTCCACGGCCGTGGAGTGTCAGTGAACCGTGATTTTGTGCTTCAGCTTGCCTTTGATCATTAAGCTTCAATTTGGTGCATGGCTTGTGTTGGCAAGGTTCCATGAGTCCTCCCTAGCCTTTAACTTCCATCCTAATGAGTCCAAGGGTGTGTCATCTTGATGAACGATCCTCAAACGTATCGTTTTAGCTCCTAAATCTCCCAAAACACCTACAAAGCAATGCACAAGTCCGTGTAGACGTCTATCTCGACAAAATACGTGAATTGAGTGCAAACGCCGTGAACTAGTGCTAAACTATGCATGAATGAGCGAGAAATCTATCTAAATGATTGCCTAATCCTAAGTCATAAATCGTGTTATCAAAAATACCCCATACTTAAGGTTTGCTCGTCCCCGAGCAAATTCTCAACTATAGACTACGAGATAACATGATTTATGTATGCAGAAAAAAAAATGGCAAAATCTTTTTTGGGTTTGTGCTTCTACTATTGGATCACCTTCATAGTCATGTTTTATGGCAACGGACAAACAATTATGCATCAAATAAATGAAGGCATGGAAAGACAATTGTACTTAACTCAAAAGCATGCATGAAATGTAAAAATGAAGAAGCCAAGAAGATCAAGAGCATATCCAATCTAGATTACTAAGTCTTACAAACATGCAAATAGGTCATAAGGTCTTATTAATTAAAA
This sequence comes from Fagopyrum homotropicum, assembly GCA_033239125.1. NCBI lineage: Eukaryota > Viridiplantae > Streptophyta > Magnoliopsida > Caryophyllales > Polygonaceae > Fagopyrum > Fagopyrum homotropicum. The sequence goes on from BSWB01000006.1 coordinate 90,273,083, forward strand.
GGCCAAGAAACGTTGTGATTAGGTGGGGATTTTTCTAGGCCATGTGGTGCTAATCCGGGAATGGAACTAACTCCACAATCTTGTCATCGATCAACTTCCCTCAAGTGTGTATTTTTCTCTATCTTTTCTTTCTTTTCTTTTTCTTTTTCTTTCTTTTATTTTTGAGACAATGGCATTGGTGTACAAAAGCCGAAACCTTGGTGATTAGCCATCCTCGGGCTTTTTCTATTTTTCGAGGTGCATCCACACCGGGCACACATACCAAAGCTCGTTAGGACTATCGGTTTATTTGACTTTGGCAAGGCACCAACACCCGATCATGTGAAGTGTACCGAGTTACTTGTCATTTAAACCAACGTCCCCAAACTATATTTTTGGCTACACTTTCACAATAATCTCAGCATTTTATTCATGGCATTCTTTCATCAACAACTTCACCCCACACTTGCTTTTCACACACATCCACACTAACATGCTCCTATTCCCGGATGGGTCAAAAGAGGTCAAATTTATCTTAATTGAGGTGCTCAAACAATCATGATCAAGATGAGAAGTAGAGAAAGATGAATTGCCTCATTCATTCCTAGATGGTATGCAAGAACTAGCATGTAATTTCGACCTTCAATACTCAATCCATTCTAGGCAAACATCATGATCACAAATCATCCATGGAATTTAAGAGAAGTACTTCAAGTCCACATATGCATTCATCAATTTAACACGTAAGGCCATCCATAGCCAATCCACAAGATAAGATTCATCATTAGGGTCATATCCAAGCCTAGAAGGCACACAAAATTTTCTGAATTTTTAAATTTTCTGAATTGTTTTGGGATTTTCGAAATGAATATGTACAATGCAAGACATGTGAAAATGTTAAACTATCCTAGACAAACATCATGCAAGGGATTATGCAAACCCCACCCCATACTTAGAAACACATTGTCCCCAATGTGTAAATAAAGTAAAGAAGAGTGAAAGAAGGTTATCACAATTGTAAAAGTGGTTTGCTATGGTATTTGGGATTGCTCAAGTGAATTGATGTTGGATGATCCTATCAACCATGGTAGAGAGCTCTAAGCAATTCATCAAAGCGTCGGGACCCGCGCTAGGCACCGCTAGCCGTCCAAGTTCCGCGTTCGCTCCACCCATAATTGATGAGGGGTTCATCATCATCATTCTCATGCCAAGCAAGGCTTTCAATGCTACTAAGGTTCTAGCACACACAAAGCACACACAAAGCACACAAAACACACACAAAATAGAAAAATCTAAAACAAAAACAAAACAAGAAAGGGAAAATGTTACCAATGGGTTGCCTCCCACCAAGCGCTTCTTTAAGGTCATTAACTTGACCAAACTCAGGGGCGTCTACTCAAGGTAAAGTGGGGCAATCATATCCACCGGAGCTCCCGGGATATACTTCTTCAAACGGTGCCCATTCACCTTAAAGTTTCCACAATGCTCCCCTCCTATCTCAATAGCTCCATGGGGAAAGATCTTCTTCACCACATATGGCCCGGTCCATATTGATTTCAGCTTTCCGGGAAAGAGCCGCAGCCTTGAGTTGAAGAGAAGGACAAGGTCTCCTTCACTCAACTCCTTTGGGATGATCCTCTTGTCATGCCACCGCTTGGTCTTCTCCTTGTAGATCCGGGCATTCTCGTATGCATCCAACCGGATCTCCTCAAGTGCGTTCATATCAAGCAACCTCTTCTCTCCGGCCTTTTTGAGATCAAAATTTAGCCACTTGATGGCCCAATGCGCTCTATGCTCTATTTCCACCGGAAGGTGGCAAGACTTGCCATAGACCAACTTGTAAGGAGTAGTGCCAATTGGTGTCTTGAAAGCGGTCCTATATGCCCACAAGGCATCATTGAGCTTCATAGCCCAATCCTTTCTAGTTCTAGATACCGTCTTCTCGAGAATGGCCTTTATCTCCCGGTTGGAGATCTCCACTTGGCCACTAGTTTGGGGATGGTAAGGTGTTGCTACCTTATGAGTCACCCCATACTTAGCCAAAAGTGCCCCAAAGTTCCTATTGGTGAAGTGCTTCCCTCCATCACTTATGATCACCGTTGGTGTTCCAAACCTAGGAAAGATCACTCGGTTGAAGAACCGCACCACAACCTTGGCGTTATTTATAGGAGAAGCGATTGCCTCCACCCATCTCGAAACATAGTCAACCGCCAATAGGATGTAGAGGTTGCCACATGAAGAAGGGAATGGTCCCATGAAGTCCACACCCCACACATCAAATATTTCCACTTCTTGTATGTTGTTCAAAGGCATCTCATTCCTCCTTGAGATGTTGCCCGTCCTTTGGCAAGCATCACAAGCTACCACAAAGCTTTGCACATCCTTGAACAAACTTGGCCAAAAGAAGCCCGATTGCAACACCTTCGCACATGTCTTGTGGGAGCTAGCATGCCCTCCACATGGCAAGGAATGACAATGGCGGATCACACTCTCCACCTCATCCTCCGGTATGCATCTTCTAAACATTCCATCCGGCCCTCTTTTGAACAAAAGTGGCTCGCTCCAATAGTAATGCCTCACATCTTTGAAGAACTTCTTCCTTTGGGCATATGTCAAACCGGGAGGGACTTCCTCACACACTAAGTAGTTCACAATGTCGGCAAACCATGACTCGCTTCCTCTAGACACTTGGAACAAGCATTCCTCCACCATTTGCAATTGCTCATCCCGGAACGAATCATCAATCGGGATGTCATCTCTTTCAAGCTCCAATGGTGGGAGTCTACTAAGGTGATCCGCTACGGATTTCTCGGATCCCTTCTTGTCCCGGATTTCCAAATCAAACTCTTGAAGAAGAAGGATCCACCGAATCAACCTAGGCTTTGCATCCTTCTTGGTAAGGAGGTAACGGATCGCAGCATGATCCGTATAAACTATGACCTTCGCTCCAACAAGATATGAGCGGAACTTCTCAAAAGCATACACCACCGCTAGCAATTCTTTCTCGGTTGTGGCATAATTGAGTTGGGCATCATCTAGCGTCTTGCTAGCATAATAAATAGCATGAGTGCGCCCATCTTTCCTTTGCCCTAAAACAGCCCCAACGGCTACATCGCTCGCATCACACATGATCTCAAATGGTAGGCTCCAATCCGGAGGTTGCATGATAGGTGCGGAGATCAAGGCGTTCTTCAACCTACAAAAAGCCTCAAGACAATCTTTGGAAAAGAAAAAATCAACATCCTTCATTAGTAGGTTAGTGAGAGGCTTAGAAATTTTAGAGAAGTCTTGAATAAGCCTCAGGTAAAAACCGGCATGCCCTAAGAAACTCCTTACCCCTTTTACCGAGGTAGGTGGTGGCAACTTCTCTATCGTTTCAATCTTGGCCCTATCAACCTCAATGCCACGGTTAGACACCAAGTGTCCTAACACTATACCTTCACTCACCATGAAGTGGCATTTTTCCCAATTTAAGACAAGATTTGTCTCCTCACATCTTTGCAATACTAATGACAAGTTAGCCAAGCAATTATCAAAGGAAGAACCATAAATAGAGAAATCATCCATGAACACTTCCATGATATTTTTAATGTATTCAGAAAAGATAGCCATCATACACCTTTGGAAGATGGCGGGTGCATTACACAACCCAAATGGCATTCTCCTATATGCAAAAGTTCCCCATGGACATGTAAAGGTGGTTTTCTCTTGGTCGTCGGGGTGGATAGGGATTTGGAAGAATCCACTATAGCCATCTAAATAGCAAAAATGAGAATGTTGAGCTAACCTCTCTAGTATTTGGTCAATGAAAGGAAGAGGGAAGTGATCTTTCCTAGAGGCCATGTTAAGCTTCCTATAATCAATGCACATCCTCCACCCCGTAACCGTCGTAGTCGGGATTAGTTCATTGTTCTCATTAGTCACTAAGGTCATCCCACCCTTCTTAGGAACTACATGAACGGGACTAACCCACTTACTATCCGAGATAGGGTAGATAATTCCCGCATCTAGCAACTTAATGATTTCCTTTTTGACTACCTCTTTCATTATAGGGTTTAATCTCCTTTGATGTTCAATAGAGGGTTTGTGGTTATCTTCCATCAATATTTTATGCATGCACAAAGAAGGTTTTATGCCAACCAAATCATCAATAGTATATCCAATGGCTTTCCTATGCAATCTTAGTTCATGCAACAACTTAGCAAGTTCATCATCACTTAAGCATGCATTAACAATCACCGGATATGTTGAATTATCACCAAGAAAAGCATACTTCAAATGAGAGGGGAGGGGTTTGAGTTCGAGTTTAGGAGGACCTTTATCGAGTGTAGACGATCCAAATAGTGTTGGATGAGATGAATCCAAAGCAAATGAAGACCCTCCAAGGCTCCTAGAAGCTTGATCATCATTAAGGTCTGATTCAGGGGAAACCACGGCTGGAACCACGGTTTGATCCAAGTCCACGGCCGTGGAAGCTGCCAAGCCTGCTTCTCGGAGTTGTCCAGAGAGTTCTACGGCCGTGGAACATAAATCTAGACCGTGGAACCTACAGGTGTTCAGCACTTCTTCGTGGCCTTCAATTTGAGCCCTTGTCTCCTCTTCTAATGCTTCTAAGGCCTTGATCTCTTCATTGCAAGCCTCCTCAACACCTTCCTCCATCATACTTAAGGTAAGAACCTTCTCCAAGGGGTCCTTGATCAAGATCAAGCTCACAACTTCTCTAGATTCTTCTTGCTCGACTATGTTGAAGACATCCTCATCAAGGGTTGGCCCTTTCATCATTGTGGACAACTTGAACTTGATGTTCTCTTCTCCAATGTTGAAGGAGAGAGTCCCATTCTTGCAATCCACTAGGCATCCGGAGGTGGCTAGGAAAGGTCTTCCTAAGATGATGGGAACCGGATAGTCCGCCGGAATATCCAAGACAACAAAATCAATTGGCACATAGAGTCCTCCTAGTTGCACCGGAATGTCTTCTAAGATCCCAACCGGGTGAGTGATAGAACGGTCCGCCATATAGAGGGTCATCTTGACCGGTTTCGGCTCTCCTAGCCCAACCTTGTTGCAAAGTGCAAGCGGTATGATGCTTACACTTGCTCCAAGATCACAAAGGGCTTCATACTTCACATCTCCCACTCCTATTGGGACACAAAAGGAACCCGGATCTCTTAGCTTGGGAGGCATCTCCTCCTTCATTGTTTGGATCAATTCCGAAGATCTCTTGGTCATTCTTATCTCCCCATACTCCTCCAACTTCCTTTTATTGGAGAGTATCTCTTTCAAGAACTTGCCATATGCCGGCATTCCTAAAATAGCATCCATGAACGGAATGTTAATATGCAATTTAGACATTAGTTCGAGGAATTTACCAAAGTGATTGTCCAAGCGAGCTCTTGCTCGTGATTGAGGGAATGGTAGTGGTGGCTTGTATGGAGGCGGAGCCACATAAGTTGGCTCTACATCCTTGCTCTTGCCTCCATCTCTTTGCAAAGTCTCTTCCTCTATCACCACTTGTTTCCCTTTAGCATTGTCCTTTGGAAAAGGATCTTTCATGCTCAACCCACTCCTTGTAGTAATGGCCAACACTTGGCCTCTTGGGTTGTCTTCGGTCCTTCCGGGAAGCTTCCCCAGATCTCTATGGGCTTCACCCGCCTTTTGGAACACTTGTGCTTCCAACACTTTTTGAGCTTTAGAAATTGAAGTCACGGTGCTCTCAAGACCACTCAACCTTCCAAGCAATTGCTCAAACATCATTTCGGTTCTATCCTTTGGAGGTTGAGTAAATCCGGGTGGAGGTTCTTGTGAAGCCTTTGGTGGTGGAGTTGTGCTTGTGGAAGCGGGAGGGTTCAAGGCTCCATCCGGGTTAGAGTAAGAAAATCCGGGATGGTTGTGGTTGGGCCGGTAATTGTTGAATTGCCGGTTGTTGTTGAAGTTCCTTGGGCCTTGATAATTGTTGTAATTGCCCCTTCCCATGTAATTCATATCTTCCTCCTTGGAAGATAGATTAGCTTGCACTTGCACTTGAGGAGTTGCTTGGTTCTTCAAAGTTGTAGCTCACAACTCCCTCAAAGATTTCAATTCATTATTGATGGCATCAAGCTTGAAGTTGCTCATGGTGACTTCACTCACCTCATATGCTCCCGCCTTTCTCCCTTCACTCTTCCTATGGGAGTACTTCTCAATCACTAGAGCTTACTTCTCCACAAACTCCCAAGCTTCATCTACATGCTTCTCCATAAAAGTCCCACCGGAAAGAGATTGAAGCTTGAATTGGCTATCTTCATCAAGTCCTTTGAAGTAGATCTCCAATAGTTCAATTTTCGGTATGCCATGGTGTGGACAATCTAGGAGAAGATCTTTGAACCTTTCCCAAGACTTGAATAAACTCTCTCTATCCTTCATCACGAAGGCGTTGATCTTCCCTCTTAATTCGGTAGTCTTGGAAGGTGGGAAGAACTTAGTCAAAAACTCGGTTGTCATCTCCTCCCAAGTACCAACTCGCCCTTGTGGAATAGATTGATACCAAGCCAAAGCTTTGTCCTTAAGAGAGAAGGAGAAAGCCCTAAGCTTATGGTTGTTGCTCTCCAATCTTGGCGGTCTAAGAGTCTCCATCAAGATCTCATAGTTCATCAAGTGTTGATGAGGAGACTCTCCTTCCATCCCTCCAAATTGATTATGCCGGATCATTTGTAGAACTTGAGGGCGGAGCTCGTAATCATGGGCTGTGGGATCTCCTAAGTTCACACCCGGACGGTGTGCTCTTTGTGCCGGATCCATACGTTGCCCCAACGTTTGTGGCTCTTCCATAGCAATGGGCACAACCCTAATATTCACCGCCGCCGGCTGCGGTTGTGGTGGAGGTGGAGGAGGTTGTTGACGGTTAAGCTCCCTTTGCACAAGAGCTTGCCTAATCTCCTCAATCTCCCTCCTAGTTGCCTCTTGCCTCTCATTGGCAAGTCTCCTTTCATTCTCCAAAGCTTCATCCCTTATCCTAATTTGCTCTAAGGCCTCATCCAACTCAGCTTGGAGATCTCTTCCGGCCATCTCTTTTCCCTTTTTAATGCTCTTGGATCTAGATCTAAGGGTTTTCTCTGGTTCGGGATCGAATGGAGCTAAATCCTTGCCACGAGATCTTCGCATACACCTAAAGAGTGAGATGTCTTGAAAAGCAAAGACACAAACCAAAAAGTGATCAAAAGCAACAAGAAAGATCTACACTACAATCAATCACAAAAAGACTCAATCTAGACCTAGTCCCCGGCAACGGCGCCAAAAACTTGTCACGCTCAGGATGTGATACACAATGGGTTTTAAATTTATATTCTCGTTATATTTATCCTAACTCCTAGCAAACTCGCAGTGTACGGGACGTTTGTAGTAGGGATAGTATTCCGAGGTCGAACACAAAGACTAAGGTTAGATTGATTCGATTTATAATTAAGTCTAGTGAAGATCTAGGTTAAGAAAAGAGAGGGAAATAAAGAAATGAAAATCTCAATGTTTTTGGTGGGTTTTTAAGTGATCAATCAAGATCACAAATCATGCGAAATATAATAATCAACTAAGCTAACAAATCAACGCGAACAAACAAGCTAAACACGAGATATAGATCAAAGATAGAAAAGCGGATTCTAGGGGTTGGAAGTTCCGGTTATGGCATAGGACTCAAGCTATCTAATCATTCCTTGGATTTACTATGACATGTTGGGATTAGGTGTTTCTAGATTGGGATCAATCACCGGGTAGGTCTCATGGTCCACTAGTCCATTCCTAAGGTCTCATCACCGGGTAAGTCTCTAAGAACCTAAGGATAGGAATTCTACACAAACCGGATTGTTACCTAGAGATCCAACCTATCCTTACCGGGTAAGTCTCGGAAAGGGAAATTCTAAGCAACTATCCTAGCACACTTAGTCCAATGGCGGCTTATGAGGCTCACCACTACCTATGGTTTGTCATCTTCGGAATCTAAGAGTAAGGATTACCGAGTAAGTCTCTCCTAACACTTAGTTGCTAACACTAGGTCATCCTAGGGTAGAATTAACTCAACAAACACTTAGGATTTCAACATTCTAACAATCTAAAGCTAGATCCATCACACAAGGGAGAATCACGGGCTGTTCTACACCTTCCACGGCCGTGGAAAGGCAAGAACAAACCGTGGACTCCAACAGAAGCTACGTCCAAGCAAGAGAGTCATCCAAGGGCTAACCTAAGTCCATCCTATCATAGTCCTAGCCATAACCATTCCTTCCTTACCCTAGAATCACATCTATTTAGCCTACAACATTCATCATAGCAATCAAAATCATCAAACATAAAATCATGACTTCCATTTGCAAGATAATGAAGAGAAAGAGATGAACAAGAGAAGTAAACAAAACCAAGCTGAAAAATGGAATTAGAATGACTCACAACCCTTCTTAAAGAAGGTTCAAATGGTTCATACAAGTCTAGAAATCGATTCCGAAATTCTTCACTACAAAGCTATCAAATCTATCAATGGTGTGTTCTTCTTCTTCTCCCACCAAGCTCTTCTCCAATGGTAGACTCCTTCTACCTCCTTCCTCTAAGAATCTTCTTGTTGAGAGAATATTTTGATTGGATGATAGTGGATAATGGAGAGCTGCTCCAAGATGATTCTCTCAGCCAATGCAGGACCACTTTTATACTACAACTTTGCAAGAGCTGGCCAAGAGATCGTGGCACAGCTGTCACGAAAACCTGGCAAAATCCACGGGCAGTTCCACGGCCGTGGAGTGTCAGTGAACCGTGATTTTGTGCTTCAGCTTGCCTTTGATCATTAAGCTTCAATTTGGTGCATGGCTTGTGTTGGCAAGGTTCCATGAGTCCTCCCTAGCCTTTAACTTCCATCCTAATGAGTCCAAGGGTGTGTCATCTTGATGAACGATCCTCAAACGTATCGTTTTAGCTCCTAAATCTCCCAAAACACCTACAAAGCAATGCACAAGTCCGTGTAGACGTCTATCTCGACAAAATACGTGAATTGAGTGCAAACGCCGTGAACTAGTGCTAAACTATGCATGAATGAGCGAGAAATCTATCTAAATGATTGCCTAATCGTAAGTCATAAATCGTGTTATCACAATAGTAATGATGAGTTACTTCATCCAGCAATACATTATTTCTAACCAATGAATCTCAACAACTTATTTTTTTTTTAAGTAATTGATTTTGTAAATGGTGATATAAATTTTCTTTAACTAAATCTTTAACTTTTTCGTGCTTCTAATTTTATAAATTTAAATTGTCTCAAATATATTGTTAACTTGTTTTTTAAGAAAATATTCTGACTAATAACCTATTAGTTTTTAAGTAATTAAGAAACATAAATAAGATTTTTGGTCTGTTGTTAATTGCTAAAATAACAAGTGGGAGTTAGATTTCTCATGTTTAGACACGTGGAATTAATGCTCCTCCTATAATATATACTAGTTTAGGACCCGTGCCATGCACGTGTATTTGTAAAAAATATTTTTTTTGAACTATTTGATATTTTATGATTACCAAAATTATGAATTAAAATTATAAAACATATAATATATAAATTATTACCTATATAAATTTTCATTTTAAAAATATTTTATGAGTAACGTTTGAGTTTTTGACATTACGATTTTGTTTTTTAATATTTTCAATAGAATTAAAAATAAGATAGATTGAGATAAAAAAAATATAGAAAAAATGAAAGTAGAAAATATGTGAAATATATAGTAAATTAAGATTAAATAATCTTAACAAAATAATTTTGAATTTGAAAAGCCGCACGGCTTTGTAACATTTAAGAATTTATGTTCATTAATAAAAAATTAATAATTCAAAATAAGAAAACTTCCTTACAAATTTCAAAAAAAAAAAAGATTTTTTTATTTTTAGATTTTGATAAAAAAAAAATCGGCACGTTTAAATATTTTCATATCTTTGTATGATGAAGAACTGTTAGTTGAATATAAAGGATAAAAGATACTCTAGAAGGGGGTTGAATATAGTATGAGAATTTTTCGCAAAAACCTATCTCAAGGCTTTGAAAGTAGTTTCAAAGGTCTTGATGTCGATTTGAGCTCTTTGTGACACACTTTGATTTCAAGGACTTTGAAACTGATTTCAAGCGCCTTGACTTTGCTAACCTGCAAAACAAAGTTAGTCACAATAAAACAAATAAAGTGCGGAATGTAAAAGATCGACACGAGGATATGTTTACGAAGTTCGGCTCTAAATAGCCTACTCTCCGTCCTAGGGTATAGCCGTAAGATCTAACTATTTATTATCAGCTTCAAAGAGTCCTATATACAAACTAGAAGAAATCCCCTTCTTCTCTCACTATAGCCAACGCTATGATCTAGCTCCAACTCTTCACCTTGCTATAATAGTCTTGTTACTTCGTAGAGTAACACACAACTAGTATAACAGTCTTTAGATATTCCAATGGAGCTCTCGAGTTTTATCTCTCTCTAGGGGATAACACTTTATGTAAAAGAGAGAAAGAAAAACTTGTTTGATCGAATGAAGATGCTTTGGATCGCTTGAAGACTTTGGATGTTTCCGTGTAAGCTTGTGTCATTTTTTCTTCAATAAACATCTTCATTTATAGTCTTCTATGAAGAGGTCTTCTAGCCGTTAGGAAGATGACCGTTGAAGATGATTCTTCTTCTCCTGAAAGCCGCTTCTTGGTTGAGATGAGGTAGACTTTGTAGATCTTCTATCGTCTTCATCTCCTTAAAGCACGTTGATCTCACTTGTCCGTAATCTTCTCATACTTGTTGTGAAGATATTTGAAATCCGTTGAGAGAGGATCTTTGCGCTTTTAGTTGAGGATCTCTGCGAGATCCTGTTTTGAATCAAATCTACTTGGTCGGTTGAGATCTTCTTTGAGCGTATCTTCTTGTTGGGCATATTTTCTTAGAAGATCTTTTTTGATGCTTGGTAGATTTAGTTTGTTGAAGTTTAAATTCCTTTGCATTATCCGATATCAATTTCAAGGCCTTGGTTTCTGGTCCCTTGAAATGGCTTTCAAGGCCTCCGTGTTGAATCTCTCTAAACTTCTTCGTCTGTCCCTTGTATCTGATTTCAAGGCCCCCGGAGGTCCCTTGAAATGCGTTTCAAGACCTACACATATTCTAAACAAACCACCAAACCAAACCAAGCAACTCGATATACAATCGATAAATTGTTAGTATATAAAACCACTTCATTTGTGTTTTAGTCTTCCATCATCATCACCTATATAAATATATAATCAAGGTGGAGTTTTCAATCTCCCCCTTGATGGAAGACAACACAAATATCGTACCTGCATTGTAAAGTTAGCGATGCATATATGAATACCAACTTAAAATGCAGAATGCAGAAATATCGAAAATGTCGGATCATTTATTTCTCCTCCTTTGTCTTTTAACAAGGGAGAAAAATAGCTAAAGCACGGTAGTTTTAAAAATTACAACCCCAGAAAAGTATTTCAAAAGATCCACAAAAAAATCAAGTTTTTAACACAACAATCCCACAATCATCTGCTCAGTCTGAATCCTCCTCGTAAAACCTCCTTTTTCCCTTAGATGAAGATTTCTTGTGGCTCCAATCATCCATTTCAGCAGCTAAGTGTCGTCTCTTTTCTTCAACTCTTCGTTCCTTAACCTTCTCATATTCGAGCACTAGTAGAATAGTTGGCTCAACATGGGTAGGATAAAGAATAAAGTTATTCTGCACACGACGTTTGCAGTTCATTAGAACATTTTCCACTTTCTCTTGAGTATGTTGAGTTGCATCTTCAGTCATAGGTAGGATCCTTCCCATGGTGGTAAGAGTAAGAGCATTCATCAGATACATTTCATTTACCATAGCATTCATGATGGATAATAGTTCATGATTTGCATCCAGTCTTCTCTTAGTGTCAAACTGGAAATCAGAGAGTTCACGATTCAGACAAGCTAGTTCTTTTTCACATCCATCTAACCTGATTTCTAGAGTAGGAGTAGAAGATGTTGGAGCTTCTTGAGTTGGAAGTGGAATAACTCCTTTTCCGTTTAATGTCCATGCTCCTACAAGTGTCTTCTCTATTCCTAGTCTTTCTAAGCAGGACTCATAAATCTTGCCAGGAATTGGTTGTCGATCTTCAAAAGATGAATCAGTTGTAAAATAGTCGAAGATCTTGGGCAGAAGATTTCCATAAGGCAAAGGGATGGCTCACTTCGAGTTAAATGAGTATATCATATGGTTGAGTATGAGATTAGGTACATCAATGTCTAACCCATACAGAATCAAATGAATTAGTTCCAAGGATTAATCAGTCAAAAGTTCTCTTGAGTTTGCTCGAGAAATCACACACCGAACCAGAATGGTAAATACAATTTTAGCATCTAGGGTTAGGGAAGTATGAGTAAGCTGGTGTGAAGTTGAGTTGGGAACCAAAATTTTCTCTTTAGCGAATCGAACACTCTCTGATCGTGAGGGATGTGTAAAAGAGAGATCTGTAGGGATTCCTAAAATCTCACCCAAAACAATAGAAGTGAGAAGAATTGGGGTACCTTTTACAGATGACTGAAGGGTGATAATTCCTTTGTCCCGTTTTGTGACGAAGTTGACATAGAACATTCCGGTGAGCCTTGGAAAAGCAAAATCTCTAGGGTTTAAGATTTTCCAGACTGTTGAGCTCTTGAGCATGTCGATGTAGGGGATCTGAAGGGTTATAAGAAATGTAGTATCCACCAGATCACACATACAGAGAGGTCGATTGTAAAATCCATCAAGCCAAAATCCCGAAGCTTGAAAGTTGATGAACCAAGATGCTGAAAGACCAGTTGTCTGAGAAATTTCTAAATCTTCAGAAGGTTTCTCTTCTTTTGTGGCAGAGGAGATCTGAGCTTGTTCCTTTTTGGAAGATGAGGCCTGGTGAGGAGAAGATTTATTGCTTTTGGGAGCTATAGATGATATTGGGAGAGAAAACAAGGGGTTTTTGAAAAGGGTTTCTGTAAAGATGGGAAATAAAAAAGATAGAAGATTTTAGCCTTTTAAAAATATGAAAACAATTTAAATTTAAACACAATCTCGAGAAAATCAAGCTCTTGAAAGGCCAAAATTATTTCCGATAAAATCTCAACAATTCTTTTTCCAAACTTTGAACCCAAAAATGAGGATTTTGAAATCATTAAAAACAATTTAAGAATTCAAATATCTAAAAGATATTAGTCCTTAAATAGATCCATAATATTCAATTTACCCTTTGAATCTTGTTTCAAGGCCCTTGGATTGCATTTTAAGGCCCTTGAAAAAGAAAATGGCTTGCATACGAAGGAGAAAATAAAAATATTTACTCCCCCTACGTTAATGCTTCCTTGTTCAACATACCAAGCTCCAATCGAATGAAATTGAATTGATCTTCAGGTAGAGGCTTGGTAAGGATATATGCAAGCTACAAGTCAATTGATATAAAAGAAATCGAAAATCACCTTTGTAAACATGATCACGTATGAAGTGATGTCTTACATCGATATGCTTAGTCCTTGAATGCTGCACAAGATTTTTAGTAATCGAAATAGCACTAGTATTATCACATTTTATAGGGATACCTTTTAAATCGAAGCCAAGATCAAGAAGTCGTTGAGCTATCCATAGAATTTGTGCACAACAGGCTCCCACAGCTATATATTCAGCTTTGGCTATGGATAGGGCGACAGAGTTTTGCTTCTTGGAGTGCCAACTGTATAGGGATGCCCCTAAGAATTGGCAACATCCAGAAGTGCTCTTTCTATCAGCCTTATAACCTACAAAGTCTGCATCCGAATAGCCAACGAGGTGAAACGAGCTTTGACATGGGTACCATAACACAAAATCCTTAGTGTCATTGAGATACCGAAAAATCCTTTTCACAGCAAGTGTGACTCTTTAGGATCAGCTTGAAATCTTGCACACATAGGCAAGCTAAACATAATGTCAGGTCGACTAGCAGTTAGATATAACAATGAACTAATCATACCTCGATACTCCTTTTGTATAACACTTTTGCCATCTTTGTCATGGTCAAGCGAAGTGTAGAACTCATAGGAGTCTTTGCAACCTTAGATTGATCCATCTTATACTTCTTAAGCAAGTCCTTGGTATACTTGCTTTGATTGAGAAAAATTCCTTTCTTTGCTTGTGTAACTTGAAGTCCAAGAAAGAAATTTAGCTCACCCATTATGCTCATTTCGAATTCCCTACACATGATATCTGAAAATCCTTGCGTAGGGAATCATTAGTAGCACCCAATAGTATATCATCAACATAGATTTGTACTACTAAAATATCGTTGCCTCTGGTTTTGATAAATAAAGTTTTGTCAATCAAGCCTCTTTTGAAATTGTTTTCGAGCAGATAATTGGACAATCTTTCATACCAAGCTCGAGGAGCTTGCTTAAGACATAAAGAGCCTTGTCCAGTTTAAAAACATGATCAAGAAATTCATCATTTTCAAAACCAGGTGGTTGAGCAACATAGACTTCTTCTTCTAAGAAGCCGTTGAGAAAAGCACATTTTACATCCATTTGAAATAACTTTATGCTCATGAAAGATGCAAATGCATGTAGCATACGTATGGCTTCTAACCTGGCAACTGGAGCAAAAGTCTCCTCACAATCAATACCTTCTTCTTGGTTATAGCCTTGAGCTACAAGTCGTGCTTTATTTCATATGACTTTACCGTTTTCATCCAAATTGTTTCGAAAAACCCATTTAGTGCCAATGACTGATTGGTGCTTTGGTCTTGTAGTAAAAGTACAGACTTTGTTTCTCTCGAACTCATTTAGTTCATTTTGCATGACAATGATCTAGTAGGGTTCTTGAAGAGCTTGAACATAATTCTTTGGCTCAATAAGAGACACGAACGCAGAGAACGCCAATAGGTTGTTTACTTTAGATCGAGTTTGAACTCTTGCGTTTGGATCTAAGATCACATTTTCATGTGGATGGTATGAAGAATGTTGAAACTTCTTGCGTTTGTAAGATGGAACAGATCCTAATAATTAAGGCACATATGCTTGATAACATGATTTATGACGTTAGTTTAGGCATTTATTTAGATAGTTTTTCCCTTCATTCATGCATGATTGTACGTTAGTTCGTGACGTTTATTGCGAAATTGAATCATATTTCTAGAAAAGACGTCTACATGAGATTTTGTCGGTTTTGTAGGTATTTCGGGGATCTTTTGGATATTAATCGATACATTTGAGGGTCAAGCCTCATGGTGGTACATATACAAGGCTTTGAAGGAACATAATTGGACCAATGAAGGACACAAAGACCCTTATTGGTGCAAGCAATGGAGCAACTCATGACTAGATGATCATAACAAGCTTCTGTTGAAGAAAATTGACCTAACACTCAGGAAAATCGGACGATTTCCTTCAGGCTGGGTCGATTTTTTGGCCCCTGACAGCTTGTGCCACGTGTCCCACGATCTCTTTGCCTGACCCTTGCTCTTGATGGAGAATATAAGTGGTCATGCAGGCTGTTGCTAGAGGAGATTCCCACATTCTCTCACACACACATCATTCCATTGGTGGATAGACCTGGAAAAGAAGAAAACTCTCTCATTTTTGGAAGAAGAAGAAGAAGAACATCAAACTTAGAGTGAGAGTGAACTTTTGAGGGATTTTTAGAGATTTTGGTTGAAGAACTTTTGAAAGCTTTGTTAGGAACGTTTTGGACTTTCTTTTGAAGGGTTGCAAGTCTTGCTTAAACTCATATTCAATTAAAATTTCTTGTTTTTACTTGCTTCTCTTTCACCATCTAGCTATGAAAACCATGTATGCTTGTGTGATGGTTTTAGATCTTGAAATGCATGTTACTGGCTAAGTTATTGTGATTCTGGAGTGATGGATTGATGGTTATGGCTTGGGTGATGATAGAATTGACTTGTATGTTAGTTTAGGATGATTCGTATGCACAAAACCTAACACAGATAGAAAAATCGACCTGTTCATAGGCAAATCAACCGATTTATCTGATGATCCACCCAATTTTTCTCTCTATTGTTCTTTAATTGATGAATCTGTATGTTAGAATGTTAGGTTGTTGAAATCCTAGTGTTTGTTAAGCATAATATAGCTTAGGGTGACCTAATGCTAGCAAACTAAGTGAGGAAAGAGACCTACCCGGTGATTTCCGATCTTAGATACCGAAGATGATGAACTCTAGGTAGTAGTGAGCCTCATATGCCGCTATTGGACTGAGTGTGCTAGGATTGTTCCTTAAGATTTGCCTTTTTCGAGACTTAACCGGTAAGGAGAGGTTTTTCCCTTAAGTAGTGTCCGGTTTGTGTAGAATTCCCAACTTTAGCTCCTTGAGACTTACCCGGTAATAGGAGTTTGGTGCGACTTACCCGGTAATTGCTTCCATTAGAGAAACACCCTTTCCCAACACCGCAACCTTGTCCTTAGATCTTTAGAAGCTTGAGTCCAATGCCAAAACTGGAAATCTTGATCTCTAGAATCCGCTTTTCTCTCTTTGATTACCTATCTTGTGTTTGTGTTGCTTGTTTGATTTATAATCTTGCATGATTTGTGATCTTTGCTTGATGACCACAAAAACCCAACAAAAAATATCATGGTTTTCATTTCTTTATTTCCTTCTTTTTTCTAAGACTAGATTTGCACCATCCATGATCACTAGTTTGATTTGATTTCACCTTAGTCTTCGTGTTCGACCTCGGAATACTATCATTGCTACAAAATGACCCATACACTGTGGGTTCGCTAGGAGTTAGGAAATTATATCGAGTTATAAATTGTAAGACTTTTGCGTGGTATGATTCTAGCGTAACAAGTTTTTGGCGCCGTTGCCGGGGACTAGGTCTAGATTGAATCATTTTGTGTGATTGTTTATAGTGTAGGTCTTTCTTGTTGCTTTTGATCTTGTTTGGTTTGTAACGCCCGGTTTAGATATTCCCCTTCTTGCGTACTTCTATCGATATTTTCGTTTTAGAAAAGTCCTTTATATATATATATATATATATTTAAAAGTGTTTTCGAAACGTGAAAATAAAATTTCCGAGTATAATTCTATATTTCTTTTACTTGCGGAAAGTTGTTTCGATTCGAAAATCCCGTGCAAAATATTTGAAATCGAGCCATCCTTTATTATTCTTTCTTTTCTTCTTTATTTTACTTTCCTTTTTATATTTTATTTTTTTTCTTTTATTTGCCCTTGTCTATCTCGTTGGTGAGCAGCCAACAGGTCCTCCCGACCCTTCGGTCTCCCTCCTTCCCAATTGATGAAGGTGACCTCTCGATTCCGGCGGGCCGACCCCTCGCCCTCTGTGGCCGACTCCTCGTCCCTCTCACCCCGACCTCTCCTTTCCCATTCGTTTCCAATCCCCCAGTCCGCCTTCCTTGGGTACTCTCCCCATCTCCCCATATCCCCATCTCCTTTCCTCTCTCTGCATCTTTTGAGAGCCACTTGCACCCGCTGGAACCGCCGGAGAGGAGGGTTGAACAACCTGAGAACCGCAGGGACTGAAGGAAGCCGCCTCCACGCCGCCGCCTAGGGCAAACAGAGCCACCAGTAGTTTGAGCAAGCCGCCCCTCTCTTCTTCTCTGTTCAGTGCAAAAGCCGCCGGAGGGAACTCTTTCTGTCGCCGGAGACGCCGCCGCCGGAGGCGACGCCTGCGCGCCCAACCGCCTCTCCTCTTCCTCCGCCTGGGCAGCCGCCGAATCCCTCTGCCCTTTCCTTCTTCTTCTGCGCGTGTCACAGGAGGTTGAAGAAGGAGTTTTGGTCTTATTATATTTTTGCCCTCCTTTTAATATTTAATACGATTTTGCCCCTAAAATTGATATAGTTGCAAACTGTACCCACATCATTATTTATATTGCAGTTTTGAACCCACTCTTTTTGGAATTTGCAACTTATGCCCCTACTGGTTTGTATAAACACGGTCATGACCCATTATTCTTGAGATATGCAGTTTTTTCCCTTGTGAATAAACCATAGTTTTGATCCATGTTTATAAAATGGTATAAATCACCCCGGAAAATATTTTGCGGGTTTTTAACCTTGTTTTCAAAGCGAGATTTTTTCTTAGAATATTATACGTTAAATCTTCCGTTCAAATTTAGCATATGAGCTAAATTTCCTTAACTTTGGTTTTAGGGCCGGAAGCGGCCGTTATAGACCAACGAATCCAATCTCGACGTCCGTAGATCATCTTGAACCTTGGATCGTGTGTGAGTACCTTCTTCCTCGATCTAGTTATGTTTAGTGGTAGAATCATGCTTGGTTGGATTTAGCATAACTTAGGGCAGATGCCAAGTAGTGGCTTGGAACTTTAGGTGAGGATTTGATGATGGTTTGAACGTTCTAAGGATTGAGGTGTGTATGTTATCATTTGAGCTTTGTTGAGGTCGTGAGTATGCGTTGTTGAGATTGTGGAAGTTAGGATGAGAGTATCCTAGCACTTGTGGTTGTAGTCGTGATCTTGTGAGTTGTGAGGATTAGGAATGCTATCCTAGTTTATTGGAGTGTACGATCTTGTAAGAGTATATAGTACTAGAAGTCTAAGGACTTCTAGCTTGCGTGAGTGGTTGTTGATTATCATGCCTTGTCTTGAACAGGCTTTGGTTATATTCTTTCGGAGAGTGTTATCGGTTTCGGTTAGCTTTGAGACGAGGTAAGTCCTCGGACTTACTTAGCCGCTTCTATGCCTTATTTGGATGTATATGGTGGTGTGTGTTTACCGCTTTTAAGCATGAAAATGGATTAGGATTTACTTGACCTTATTTATTGGCCCATTGTTACTACTATTATTATCGGGCAGTGACATCACCGCTCAGTTTCCCGAGGGAGACTTGGGGGATCTCTGCGACCAGGCCATACACGGTATACGGGCGGGCTTCTTCATCACTCCCTCAGGGTATACGGATTGGGCGCCGCCACACTCCTATTGGTTACACGGGGACAGAGGCGAGAGTTATAAGACTCTCGTGTCACACTTGAACGAATGGATTAGATATGGAATAAACTAAAAAGATAATAAGTAACGGATGTGTATGTTTATGAGCATGTTGTGTGTTTGTGCCATATTATTCTTATAATGCCTAGAATGTGAGCTAACGGTTTTATACCGATTGTTGTAGTTGATGTGCAGGTTAGGATGTGGTCGAGTGATCCGGAGGAGTGGACAGCCGGGGTCCCGTACATCTTAGATTGTTTTGGGTTTTGGAGTCCTTGTGTTGTTGTTATTGTATATTATGTTGATGTTATTATAAGGACGGCTGAAGTCTTTGCTTTCTTTTATTTTCGGGTTTCATAACATTGCATAAAAATGTATTTTGGTTTTGGCCTTTATTTGTGCCTTGTTGCAAGATCCGGTGAAATTGTTGTCAGGCTAAGGGTCGGGACCCATTGTGAGGTCCCAACCCGTAGCATCCCGAGTCCCGCAGATTTGGGGTGTTACATGGTTTGTGTCTTTTATTTTTCAGGACATCTCTCACTCTTTAGGTGCATGCGAAGATCTTGTGGCAAGGATTTAGCTCTATTCGATCCCGAACCGGAGAAAACCCTTAAGACTAGATCCTAGAGCATTAAGAAGAAGAAGGAGATGGCCAGAAGAGATCTTCAAGCTGAGTTGAATGATGCCTTAGAGCAAATTAGGCTAAGGGATGAAGCCTTGGAGAATGAGAGGAGACTTACAAATGAGAGGCAAGAAGCAACTAGGAGGAAAATTGAAGAGATTAGGCAAGCTCTTGTGCAAAGGGAGCTTAATCGTCAACAACCTCCACCACCACCACCACCACCACCGCAACCGGCGGTCAATGTTCGGTTTGAGCCGATCATCATTGAGGAGCCACAAACGCTAGGTCAACGTATGGATCCAGCCCAAAGAGTGCACCGTCCGGGTGTAAACTTAGGAGATCCCGCAGCCCATGACTACGACCTCCGACCTCAAGTGCTATAAGTGATCCGGCACATTCAATTTGGAGGGATGGAAGGAGAGTCTCCTCATCAACACTTGATGAATTATGAGATCTTGATGGAGACTCTAAGGCCACCTAGATTGGAGAGCAACAACAACAAGCTTAGGGCTTTTTCCTTTTCACTTAAGGATAAAGCCTTGGCTTGATACCAATCCATTCCATTAGGACGCGTGGGTACTTAGGAGGAGATGACAACCGAGTTCTTAACAAAGTTCTTCCCACCTTCCAAGACAATCGAGCTAAGAGGGAAAATTAATGCCTTCATGATGAAGTATAAGGAGAGCCTATTCAAATCTTGGGAGAGGTTCAAGGACCTCCTCCTAGATTGTCCACACCACGGCATACCGAAGATAGAGTTATTGGAGATTATTTCAAGGGGCTTGATGAGGATAGTCAATTCAAGCTCTAATCACTTTCCGGAGGAACATTCATGGAGAAGAATGTGGATGAGGCTTGGGAGTTTGTAGAGAAGCAAGCCTTGGTGATAGAAAAGTACTCCTATAGGAAGATTGATGGGAGGAAACCGGGAGTATATGAAGTAAGTGAAGTCACCATGAGCAACTACAAACTTGATGCAATCAACAATGAGCTTAAGTCTTTGAGGGAGTTGTGTACCACAACCTTAAAGAATCAAGCAAGTCATCAAGTGCAAGTGGAAGCCAATTTGGCTTCCAAAGAGGAGGATATTAACTACATGGGAAGGGGTAACTTCAACAATTATCAAGGCCCTAGGAACTTCAACAACAACAGCCGGCAATACAACAATTACCGGCCTAATCACAACCATCCCGGGTTCTCCTATTCTAACCCGGATGGTGCCTTGAACCCTCCCGCTTCCACAAGCACAGTCCCATCACCTAAGGCTTCACAAGAGCCTCCACCCGGTTTTGCTCAACCCCCAAAGGATAGGACCGAAATGATGTTTAAACAATTGCTTGGAAGGTTGAGTGGACTTGAGAGCACGTGACATCCATTTCTAAGGCTCAAAAGGTTCTAGAAGCACAAGTGCTCCAAAAGGCGGGTAAGGCACAAAAGGATCCGGGAAAGCTTCCCGGAAGGACCGAGGACAACCTAAAAGGCCAAGTGTTGGCCATTACCACAAGGAGTGGGCTAAGCATGAAAGATCCCTTACCCAAGGAGAATGAAAAGAGTAAGCAAGTGATGGTGGAAGAAGAACCATTGCAAGAAGAAGGAGGCAAGAGCAAAGATGATGAGCCAACATATGTGGCACCACCTCCATACAAGCCACCACTACCATTCCCACAATCATGAGCAAAAGCTCGTTTGGATAAACATTTCGGTAAATTCCTTGAACTCATGTCTAAATTACATATTAACATTCCGTTCATGGATGCAATTCTAGGTATGGCGGCCTATGGAAAGTTCTTGAAAGAGATACTCTCCAACAAGAGGAAGTTGGAGGAGTATGGAGAAGTTAGAATGACAAAGAGGCCTTCCGAGTTGATTCAAATCATGAAGGAGGAGATGCCTCCTAAGCTGCGGGATCCGGGCTCTTTTTGTGTGCCAATTGGAGTAGGAGAAGTGCAATATGAGGCCCTTTGTGACTTTGGTGCTAGTGTAAGCATAATCCCGCTTGCAATTTGCAAAAAGGTTGGGCTAGTAGAACCAAAGCCGGTCAAGATGACCCTCTACATGGTGGACTGATCCATTACTCACCCCGTGGGGATCCGAGAAGACATACCGGTTCATCTTGGGAAGTTCTATGTGCCAATCGATTTCGTTGTTTTGGACATCCCGGCTGACTACCCGGTTCCTATTATTTTGGGAAGACCGTTGTTAGCCACCTCGGGATGCTTGGTGGACTGTAAAAATGCAACCCTCTCATTCAACATTGGAGAGGAGAACATCAAGTTTAATTTGTCCACAATGGTGAAGGGGAAAGCCCTAGGTGAAGATGTCTTCAACATTGTTGAGGAAGAAGAGTCTAGAGAAGTTGTGAGCTTAATCTTGATCAAGGATCCACTTGAGAAGGTTCTTAGCTTGAGTTTGATGGAGGAAGGAGTTGAGGAGAGTAGCAATGAAGTGATCAAGGCTTTGAATGCATTGGAAGAGCTACCAAGTGTTGGATTTGAAGTACTAGAAGAAGGGACAAATTCCTGTAGAAAAATCGGACCATAGGGCAGAAAATCGGCCGATTTTAGCATTAATTCTGAATTTTCATCCGATTTTGCAAATGTCGTAGCTGAAATCGACCCTCAGATCGACCGATTTTCTTTATAGAGGGTCAATTTTCCTGAGTCTTTTGAGCATCATCCAAGTGTTTTTGAGCAATCATCAAGGGACTTAGATGAGGCTTCCATGGCTTTGGAATCATCTGAACCTACATTGTATGGATCATCTCCAACTGATAAAGGGCCTCCTAAACTTGATCTAAAGCCTCTTCCTTCTCATTTAAAGTATGCTTTCCTTGGTTCCAGTTCTACTTATCCTATGATTGTGAATGCATCTTTGAATGATGATGAGCTTGATAGATTGTTGACTGAATTGAAACTACATAGAAACGCAATAGGATATTGTTCGCTCCAAACGGTGTGTGCAAGCTTTAAATTTATATCCCAAGAAATATGCTTAAAACAAGGATGCGAACCCGTAGTGTACGGATCAATTATAGTAAAAAGCAAGAACTCCGGGGTGTCGATCTCAAGGACTTAGGTGAAACTAAGCAAGTATAGGTTGTCAATGCAACTAATAAACACAAAAGCGATTAAAGCAATCAAAGATGATAATAAGGTCAAATAAGGGAAAAATGCAAATTCTAGGGATTAAAGCATCTAGTTGTGGTTCCGACTCAAGATCTCAAGATAAAGTTGACAAAGCTGAGATTTTGCAAAGGGAAGGTGTTTCTAAAGTGGGAATAAATTACCGGGTAAGTTTCACTACTCAATATCCCAAACCAAAGCTCCTATTACCGGGTAAGTCTCAAGGTACTAAGGAAAAGAACTATAATCTCAAACCAACACACCACGTAAGGGAATAGAATCAACCTTTACCGGGTAAGTCTCAGGCTAACTCACAAAGATGGGATGAAGGCACACTCAAACCCCAATGAAGGATAAACCTTTATTACCTACACTTATGATCTTGGGTAAACAAACTAAGGAATCACCGGGTAAGTCTCATCCTAGGCTTGTATTGAACAAAGAAAGGTGTAATAAGAATTGAATTTGGGAAACTATAACACTTAACTCTCAGTTTTCGGATCAGAAAAGGTCACCTCGGTCAATCAAGTTCCACCCCAGCCGAGATGTTCATCGACTGAGCGAGGTACTCTAGGGTTAAGGTTAAAGACTCGAGCTTTTAGGGTCCTACTGTGATTAAGATCATTCTATCATCGTCTTTCCCACAACTTTCAGCCAATCACCCTAGAATCGCACAAGGAATATAGCCACTCATCATCATGATAACAATAATCAAATATATGAGAAGGGAATGAATATTTGAACACAAAAACCTTAAGAACAAGGCTCCAATAACTGAATCAAATAGTTCATAAATCAGCGTTCTTTGAATCACAAATCAAACAAGACAATAAATCAAAGGGAATCTAAGAAAGTCTTACAAATCCCCTCAAAAGCTATCTCAAAGCTATCAATATTCCTTCCTCCAATCTTCAAAACTTCCTTCAACATCCAGAAAATCTCTTAATCTACAACTTCTTCAATGATCCAAAGATGGTTGAATTGTGGAAAATCCAACCCTTTATATAGCAGAATTATCTTCCAAAGATAATAATATCTTAAAAAGATAATTTCCTATAAAATATATTATATCTCTAAAATAGATCTCCCAAATATAAGATCTTCCTTCCAGAAATCCAGCCCAAAAATGTAAGATATCCTCCTTCCAAAAATAAAAGATCTCAGCCAAAAGATATGATCTCGCCGGTGCCAGGGCGTTCGCCTCGGTCGGGACGCTCCTCAAGATCACCTCGGTCGAGGTGACACTGTAGCTGACCGAGGTGAATCTCAGCTGAATGTGAAATCTCTCAAATCTAGTCCAAAGTAAATCTTCTTCATTAATTTCATGTTTCCTGAGTTCTCTTTCAAGCTCCAGAATGTAGCTCCTATGACTCTTTAGCTCCTTAGCTCCATTTCGATCCAAAATGTGCTATTTTACCTACGATTACAACGAAACTTGGTGTAGACCTCGATTCCCGTAAAGGTAGATGAACAACAATATAATCACATAATATACATCCATACATGCAATTTATTGAAGATAAAACGTCCAAACAAGTCCCAAAATACAGACTATAATACATGCTATCAAAATACCCCATACTTTTCCCTTTCTTGTCCCCAAGCAAGTTTCAAATCTTAAGTACAAGATAGAATGTACTATAGGTCATAAAGATCAATGAAAAGTATTTCAAAACATTTTTGGTGGTGTGCTCCACTCATAGATCACTCTAAGAGAATGCTTCATGGCAATTAAAATCAAGATATGATCAAACATTTTATAAACATAAGAAAGTTGTTCATCTTTGCATAAAATCATAGAATGCATAATAAATCATAAATTATCGAAATTAATCATTTATAATCTAGTTTAAACCACCAAGTCAATCAACAAGCTCGAGGTTTCAAGGGCTTTTCAAAAGAGGTCAAGAAACTTGTGAGGGTGGGATGTATATAGGGAATGTGGTGCTAGAATCCGGGAAAAGGATCTTACTTCACTTCCTTTGAACTTCAACATCTTCCACCAATAATATTTACTTATTTACTTTTACTTTTTTGGGATGCATGGACAGAGGTGCACAATAACCGAAGCCTAGGAGATTAGCAATCATCAATTTCTTGAGATGCCTCAAACCCTTGATGCACATATCATGACCCGTTCGGAATACCGCTCAATCCGACTTTGGCAAGACACAAACACCCGGCTATGTGAATGGTGCCGAGTTACTCATCATCATGATTGACTTCCCCAAACCTATTTTGTTTCTTTCTAAACTTTCAGCCAACATCTCAACTTTTCTTTCACTTGCTTCCAAATTCCCGGATAGGTAAAGGAAGGCAATTATGTATATGAGGGGTTAAAGCATGATCAAGAAGAAGAAGAGAAGAGAATGAATTGCCTTAATCATCCCAAGAAGAAAGTGAGAGAACTTATCATGTGATGTCAACCTTCAAATTCAACATAATTTGGATAAAAATAAAGTATTAAACATGCCAAAATTTCAAACAAAGCATTTAGCAACTTAAACATATCATAAAACCTTTCAAACATATAAAGATTTCAAAACCAATCTGCAAACAAAATCATCACTGAGGTCATATCCAGAAAAGAAGCACAAAACGTTTCGAAAAATCTCTTAGTTAAACCGCCTCAGTCGAGGTGTTCTAAGTCAACCGAGGTACTTGACCTCGTTTGGTCAGAATCATCCTGGTCGAGGTCATAAAAAATTTTTCTTAACCAGTTTTTGACGTTTTTCTCAATCAAATAATCTGTATGCATGCATGTAATCTCAAATAAACACATAGAGCATAAAGAAAGATCATAAATATCAAGTCGAGTCATACAAGCATATATAGTGTCGAATAATACACATAAATGCCCCATACTTGGGACACATTGTCCCAATGGGTCAAATAAGTCTAAAATAAGAGAACTCACTGGACATGCTAAGCTGCTTAATAAATAAAGAAAAGAAAATCCATGCAAGCTCTAGTCCTGATTCGCTGGTGGTGGTGGTGGATACGGGATGAAGGGATACTGAGATGGGTCAAACGGATAACCCATGGTATGCTGGAACTGGATCTCCATCATTCGCTGCTAGTAGTGTTGGCTCTCCCTCAGCTCCATCATCTCCAAGGACAAGGCGGCGTAAGAGTCGATCATCTGGTCCATCAGCTCATCAATCCGTCGGTGAGCTACGAGATCTCTCTGTCTGCGGACTCTACGTCTGGCAGGACATGATGGTGATGTAGCTGCCTCCTCCTCTGTAGCCTCGTCGTCTAGATCGACAACTGGCACACTAGGGCCGGCTGTATCTGTACCTGTCTCCATGGCAGCACCGCCATCATCATACTCCTCCTCCACCTGAGCTGGTGCAGCATCTCTAGCATCCTCTATGTAGGGCACCCACGCGGAAGACCAATATTGTGGATCGAAGACTGTAAACTGACCTGACCATGGGATACCCTGAGGTGCAGTCTACTCCCAAGGCATCGCCACGTAAGGTGTGGTAAGGCCACGAGGAACCAGAATCCTCCTTGTGATCATCTCCTGAAGTCCAAGCGGCTTTGCAGCCGCCACTAGTGTACATGAAGTCAAGTGAAGACCCATAACTGTAGCGATATGAGTCACTAGTCCTCCACAACAAATATCTCCCTTCGCCTTGCCCTTGATCCGGTGCAGATCCTCATCTAGCATGGCCCCAAAGTCAGGCACTCCTCCAGTCACCATGCACAAAAGACTCAGAAGCTCTCTCTGTCTAATCTTCTGAGGAGTCTCAATACGCGCTAGAAGGGTCTCACTGAAAATGCGGTGTCCCAGACGAAAAGCCAAATGAAATATAATGCGCTCCCCGGAGTCTCCAAGTCTCCATCTGTCTGCATGCTCTATCACATGGGCAATCTGCCCCCAAAACTGTCGAGCTACGGCTCGAGAAGGAAAGTCGGGAGCTGTAGGAGTCGGGAAGCCAAAAATATCCCTGAACTGATCCATAGGAACCATGTAGTTCCGGTTCACAAACCGGTATTTGATGTTGTTCGTCTCAGGCGTGTGAGTAACAGAACTCACAAACTCTAGAGTCGGCTCAAGGTAAGTTGGAGCTCTGATCTCCATAAAATGCTCCAGCCCCACCATGGATATCATCTTCTTCAAGTCCTCCACCACGTGGAGGCACTCGAAGGCCGGAACATCTAAGAAGTGCGGGGCAATGACAAGGTGCGCGCATATACGGTCAAAATCAGCCTGGTGACGCTCATGGATCACCGGGATAGAAGGTCTAGAGGAAGGGGAAGGGGAAGAACCACTAGGGGTATCTCTCTGAACAAGCTGAATATCAGATCTGGGACTCATAGTTCCTGCTGACAAAGCACCTCGATCAGTCTGACAAACTCAAGAACACCTCGGCCGAGACACAGCTCGACTGGACCGAGGTGAAGCATTGTTCGATTTCTCCTCTTTGATTTTCAGTTTTTTTTTTCCCCAAATTCACTACCAATTGCTTCCTATGGGGTACTTATACTCTTTTCAGCACAAAGACGTGACAACCAAAGCCACAAATCCCTAAAATCAGTAAAGAGAGAAGGAGTTAGGGTTTCCGACAATTTACACCAGATTAGGTTGATTCGAGGCATTTTTCTTGCAGTTTCTTGCTTGCAATTTGTTCCTCTTGCTTTTTCTTGCGAGATCGGAGCAAAAATCGTGGAAAACGATCGAGAATCGAAGAAACGAGGTGGAGGAGCGCCGTGGTCAAGAAAGAAGTTGGGAGGGAAGAGAGAGAAATCGTTTCTCCTTTTATACCCTCGCCGATTCTGCTGTCACCTCGGTCGAGGTGGTCCTGACCGGACCGAGGTGGCTGACTGGATTGTCAGACCTAGTCGCCTCGGTTGCTCAAGAATCATCTCGGTCGAGGTGCTGTGACTGCAGCCGAGATGTGTCTAAGTCAAACTCCGTCTTCTCAATTTCTTGAACTTCTGTCCTTAGTGTTGCTGCTCAGTTGTAATCCTTCCTTAGACAGTACCTGGTTTCTGTCTAGGACGCCAAAAACAAACATAGCAAAGCAAAAGCAAACTATCTAAAACTAAATTAGAAAAAGGGAAAAGAAAGCAATACCTTGGGTTGCCTCCCAAGAAGCGCTTGATTTAAGGTCACTAGCTGGACCATACGGCATCCCTAAACATGCTGGAAGGTATCCTCACCCCATACTTCACCTTCATCATAGGGTGAGATAAAGAAGTCTATCAAACGTTCCAGCAAATGCAAGTGTTCATCAGGGAATGAATCTTCTATGGGTGGGTCATCCTTCTCGTGTGAAGAGGGAGGTAGCCGGCTGAGGTGATCTGCAACAGAATTTTCGGATCCCTTCTTATCGCGAATTTCTAGATCAAACTCTTGAAGCAAGAGAATCCATTGAATAAGACGCGGCTTTGCATCCTTCTTAGCAAGCATGTAACGAATGGCTGCATGGTCAGTGTAAACAATAACTTTCGCTCCCACTAAGTAAGAGCAAAATTTCTCAAAAGCATATACAACCGCCAAAAGCTCCTTTTCGGTGGTGGCGTAGTTTAGTTGAGCTTCATCTAGCATTTTGCTGGCATAGTAAATAGCGTTGGTCCGGCCATCCTTCTTTTGTCCAAGCACCGCTCCAACCGCCACATCACTCGCATCACACATGATCTCAAAGGGCAAGGTCCAATCCGGAGGTTGAATAATAGGAGCAGAAATCAACGCTTCATTTATCCTGTAAAATGCATCTAGACATTCCTGCGAAAACTCAAAAACAATATCTTTATTCAAGAGTTTAGTGAGTGGTTTAGAAATCTTCGAGAAATCCTTGATGAACCTCCTGTAGAAACCTGCATGCCCGAGAAAACTCCTAACACCCTTAACAGAACAAGGGGGAGGGAGTTTCTCAATAGTCTCGATCTTAGCTCGATCGACCTCAATACCTCGGTTGAAAACGAGGTGTCCTAGCAAAATTCCTTCATTAACCATAAAATGACACTTCTCCCAATTCAAAACGAGATTAGTGTCTTCACATCGTTGTAGCACTAGAGATAGGTTAGACAAGCAATCATCAAAAGAGGAACCATATATTGAAAACCATCCATAATACCTCCATGATCTCCTCTATGTATTCGGAAAAGATAGCCATCATGCAGCGCTAGAAGGTAGCGGGTGCATTACATAATCAGAATGGCATCCTCCTATAAGCGAATATCCCCCATGGACAAGTGAAATTGGTCTTCTCTTGATCATCCGGATGGATAGGAATCTGAAAGAAGTCACTATAACCATCTAAATAGAAAAAATTGGAATGATGGGCTAACCGTTCGAGCATTTGGTCGATGAAGGGAATTGGAAAATGGTCCTTCCGAGTGGCCATGTTTATCTTCTTGTAATCGATGCACACCCTCCAGCCCGTAACGGTCCTAGTTGGGATCAACTCATTGTTCTTATTTGTCACAACGGTCATCCCTCCTTTCTTCGGAACTACATGCACTGGGCTCACCCACTTGCTATCCGAGATAGGAAATATGATACCTACATCCAACAATTTAAGAATCTCCTTCTTCACAACCTCTTTCATGATCGGATTTAACCGTCTTTGAGATTCCCGTGAAGTCTTATGATCGTCTTCCATTAGTATTCTATGCATGCAGAAAGAAGGCTTAATACCAATAAGATCATCAATAGTATAACCCAAAGCCTTTTGATGTTTTCTCAGGACATGCATCAGTTTAGACAATTCAGCTTCGGAAAGGAGAGCACTAACAATAACGGGATATGTAGAACCCGGTCCAAGGAAAACATACTTCAAGTGACTTGGAAGCGGTTTAAGCTCCACAACTGGGGGTGCTTTTTGAGGGGGATCCTTGCTCCCTCCTTCCAGTGGAGTAGACTTAGATTGAAGAACTGTACTTTCGGAAGTCTCAGTTGACATCATCTCGCTTGCGACCTCGGTCAAGGTCCAGAGTGGGTGACCGAGATGTTCTTCAGATAAGAACACCGCGCTTGGTCCAGTAAGTGCCTCGGTCGAGGTACTGGAACTGGGACCGAAAATGGAATTTCTCCTCTCCTGGATTAGTTTCTCAATCTTAGCTCTTGGATCTTCTTCTAGTGCCTTTAAGTTCCGTATATATGCATCACAAGAAGCATCTATACCTTCCTCCATTAAGCTAAAACTAATAAGTCTTTCAAGAGGGTCATTAATAAGGATAGAGCTCATCGATTCTCTTGTTGCTTCTTCATCATAGATGTTGAAGATGTCATCCTCCAGCGGCTCTTCTTTCATTGCAGCAAGCAATGCAAACTCCACTTGATCACCACAAATATTGAATTTCAACTTGGCGTTCTTACAATCCACATTGCAACCCGAAGTTGCTAGAAATGGTCTCCTGAGAATGATAGGAACGGGATAATCTGCGGGTATATCAAGTACAACAAAGTCTATAGGTAAATAGAATTTACCTAACTTAACCGGAACGTCTTCCAAAATGCCCACGGGATTGGTAATGGAGCGGTCCGCCATGTATAACCTTATCTTCACCGGTTTGGACTCTCCAAGTCCGATCTTCACACATAGCTCCAACGGAATGATGCTCACGTTGGCTCCAAGATCACACAACGCCTCACAAGTTACATCCCCAACTTGAATGGGAATGCAAAATAAGCCGGGATCTCTTAACTTGGGTGGCATCTTCTCCTTCATGATTTTGAATGAGCTCCGAGGATTTAGATATCATCCTTACTTCACCAAAATCTTCCAGTTTCCTCTTCCTTGATAGAATCTCTTTTAAGAACTTCCCATAGGTGGGCATCCCTAGAATAGCATCAAGGAAAGGGATGTTAATATGTAGTTTATTCATCAAGTCAAGGAACCTACCAAAATGTTTGTCTAGATGTGCTCTAGCCCTTGACTGAGGGAATGGAAGTGGTGGTTTATATGCAGGAGGTGGGACATAAACTTCAGATATGTCCGTCGCTTTCTGGGACTCGACCTCGGGTGGCACCTCGACCGAAGTGTTCCTTGTCTGTACCTGGACCGAGGTGCTCTTCGTCTATACTGGCATCGACTGAGGTACTGGATCTGTAGTTTTCAGTCCACTTCTCGTCGTTATTGCCATGATTTGTCCTTTGGGGTTGCTCTTTGTCCTTGCTGGGAGCTTCCCTGGATCTCTTGGCGCTTCATTCACCTTATCAAAGAATTGTTGTTCTAAGGCTTTTTGTGCCTTCAAAAATGAAGTCATAGATGTCTCCATAGCGTTGAGCTTGATCAAGATAGCCTCCAACACTGCATCTTTCTTCTCTGGCTGGGACGAACTTGATCCAGGCTCTTGGCTCTTCAATGGAGTAGAAGAAGAAGAAGAGGGGTTAAAAGAATTATTAAAATTTGATTTAGAATAAGGGTTACTTGAATTTTGTTGATTAGATCTCTAATTGTTGTTGTTGGAGCCTCTATTGTTGTTGTAATTGTTGTTCCTGGACCCTTGATTGTTGTTTCTTCCTTGATATCCTCCTTCTTCTTTCTTTATGTGAGCAACCAAAAGGTCTTTCAATTGCTTCACATCGTTCTTGAGGGAGATGAGTTGATTATCATTTGATGGAGCTTCCTGGAAATTAACTCTCTTAACTCCATTTTCGGCTCCTTGGTGGGAGTACTTCTCCATGTGCAAAGCTTGTTTCTCAATGAACTCCCAAGCTTCGTCAATCGGCATGTCCATGAATGTGCCGGCGGAGAGTAGTTGAAGATTGAATTGAGTAGCTCCATCCAATCCCTTGAAGTATATCTCCAGCAACTCTATCTTTAGAATCCCATGATTTGGACAATCCAACAGAACATCCTTGAATCTTTCCCATGACTTGGACAAACTCTCCCTGTCCTTCATGATGAATGCATTACCCTCTCATTTCAGCGGTCTTGGAGGGGGGAAAGAACTTTGTTAAAAACTCCATCGTCATCTCCTCCCAAGTGTTGATCTTTCCGGAGGAAGAGATTGATTCCAAGTAAGTGCCCTGTCCTTCAAAGAAAAGTAAAAAGGCCTTAGCTTGTAATTATTGTTTTCCAGCCTTGAAGGTCTCAAGGTCTCCATCAAGATCTCATAGTTTTGCAAATGCTGATGCGGAGTCTCCCTCTCTAAACCTCCAAACTGGCATTGGCGGATCACCAACGTTGACTCCTAGACGCCTCACTTGCTGGTTTGCATCCATCCTCTGTCCTAGGTTTTGTGGAATTCCTTCAAAAAGAACATCTCGGATAGGCATCCGATGTGGATGTATCTCGGCTGTGGCAACTGGGACGGGGTCCTACCTCGGTCGAGGATCTGGTCGATGCAGAATCTGGGCTCGTAGATCGGCCATATCTGCTTCAATCTCTGTAGTTCTGGTGCGAGTCTGCTCTCTTTCTCGTTGCAATTCTTCCTTATTGAGGCGCAGCTGTTCCAGCGCCTCCTTCAATTCGGCCTCAAGATCGCGATTGTCTTGGTTGGCCATTTTAGCTTCTTTCAAGCGTCGTTTGTATGTCTTCTCTGGTTAGGAATCGTAAGGAATGATTTCCTTCCCAGCACGGGTTCTTCGCATAAACCTAAGAAAAAGAACCTACAAAAGCACTCAAGTCGAGTGGTTAATAGCAACAAGGGCAATTGCCCCGAAAGACAACCACAACCGGCTTGGTCGACCAAGTCCCCGGAAACGGCGCCAAAAAAACTTGTTCGCTCCAAACGGTGTGTGCAAGCTTTAAATTTATATCCCAAGAAATATGCTTAAAACAAGGATGTGAACCCGTAGTGTACGGATCAATTATAGTAAAAATCAAGAATTCTGAGGTGTCGATCTCAGGGACTTAGGTGAAACTAAGCAACTATAGGTTGTCAATGCAACTAATAACAACAAAAGCGATTAAAGCAATCAAAGATGATAATAAGGTCAAATAAGGGGAGAATGCAAATTCTAGGGATTAAAGCATCTAGTTGTGGTTCCGACTCAAGATCTCAAGATAAAGTTGACAAAGCTGAGATTTTGCAAAGGGAAGGTGTTTCTAAAGTGGGAATAGATTACCGGGTAAGTTTCACAACTCACTATCCCAAACCAAAGCTCCTATTACCGGGTAAGTCTCAAGGTACTAAGGAAAAGAACTACAATCTCAAACCAACACACCACCTAAGGGAATATAATCAACCTTTACCGGATAAGTCTCAGGCTAACTCACAAAGATGGGATGAAGGCACACTTAAACCCCAATAAAGGATAAACCTTTATTACCTACACTTATGATCTTGGGTAAACAAACTAAGGAATCACCGGGTAAGTCTCATCCTAGGTTTGCATTGAACCAAGAAAGGTGTAATAAGAATAGGATTTGGCAAACTATAACACTTAACTCTCAGTTTTCGGATCAGAAAAGGTCACCTCGGTCAGTCAGGTTCCACCCCATCCGAGATGTTCATCGACTGAGCGAGGTACTCTAGGGTTAAGTTTAACGACTCGAGCTGTCAGGGTCCTACTGGGATTAAGATCATTCTATCATCGTCTTTCCCACAACTTTCAGCCAATCACCCTAGAATCGCACAAGGAATTTAGCCACTCATCATCATGATAACAATAATCAAATATATGAGAAGGGAATGAATATTTGATCACAAAAACCTTAAGAACAAGGCTCCAATAACTGAATCAAATAGTTCACAAATCAGCGTTCCATCAATCACAAATCAAACAAGACAATAAACCAAAGGGAATCTAAGAAAGTCTTACAAATCCCCTCAAAAGCTATCTCAAAGCTATCAATCTTCCTTCCTCTAATCTTCAAAACTTCCTTCAACTTCCAAAAAATCTCTTAATTTGCAGCTTCTTCAATCATCCAAAGATGGCTGGATTGTGGAAAATTCAACCCTTTATATAGGAGAATTATCTTCCAAAGATAATAATATCTTAAAAAGATAATTTTCTATAAAATATATTATATCTCTAAAATAGATCTCCCAAAGATATGATCTTCCTTCCAGAAATCCAGCCCAAAAATATAAGATATCTTCCTTCCAAAAATAAAAGATCTCAGCCAAAAGATATGATCTCGCCGACGCCAGGGTGTTTGCCTCGGTCAGGACGCTCGTGAAGATCACCTCGGTCGAGGTGACACTGTAGCTGACCGAGGTGAATCTCATCTGAATGTGAAATCTCTCAAATTTGGTCCAAAGTAAATCTTCTTCATTAATTCCATGTTTCTTGAGTTCTCTTTCAAGCTCTAGAATGTAGCTCCTATGACTCTTTAGCTCCTTAGCTCCATTTCGATCCAAAATGTGCTATTTTACCTACGATTACAACGAAACTTGATGTAGACCTCGATTCCCGTAAAGGTAGATGAAACAACAATATAATCACATAATATACATCCATACATGCAGTTTTTTGAAGATAAAACGTCCAAACAAGTCCCAAAATATAGACTATGATACATGCTATCAAAATACCCCATTGATGACCTTGTTGGCATTAATCCCTCTTTGTGCATGCATAAGATATTGATGAAAGATGACCATAAACCCTCTATTGAACATCAAAGAAGATTGAATCCTATAATGAAAGAGGTAGTAAATAAATAGATCATTAAGTTGCTAGATGCGGGAATCATCTTCCCAATTTCGGATAGTAAATGGGTTAGTCCCGTACATGTGGTTCCTAAGAAGGGTGGTATGACCGTAGTAACTAATGAGAACAATGAACTAATCCCTACTAGGATGGTTACGGGGTGGAGAATGTGTATTGACTATAGGAAACTTAATGTGGCCTCTAGGAAAGATCACTTTCCTCTCCCCTTTATTGACCAAATGCTAGAAAGGTTAGCCCAACATTCACATTTTTGTTACCTTTATGGATATAGCTGGTTCTTTTAAATCCCGATTCACCCGGAGAAAACAAGAGAAAACCACATTTACTTGTCCTTAGGGAACATTTGCATATAGGAGGATGCCATTTGGGTTGTGTAATGCACCCGCCACGTTCCAAAGGTGTATGATGGCTATTTTTTCTGAATATATTGAGAAT
Source organism: Fagopyrum homotropicum (assembly GCA_033239125.1). NCBI lineage: Eukaryota > Viridiplantae > Streptophyta > Magnoliopsida > Caryophyllales > Polygonaceae > Fagopyrum > Fagopyrum homotropicum. The sequence continues at coordinate 90,307,762 of BSWB01000006.1, forward strand.
ATTATGGAAGTGTTTATGGATGATTTCTCGGTGTATGGCTCTTCATTTGATAATTGTTTGGCTAACTTGTCTTTGGTGTTGAAGCGATGTGAGGAAACTAACCTTGTGTTGAATTGGGAGAAATGCCATTTCATGGTTAGTGAAGGGACAGTGTTGGGACACTTGGTTTTCCCCCCGTGGAATCCAGGTTGATAGAGCAAAGATAGAAACGATAGATAAGTTGCCACCACCTACCTCGGTGAAAGGGGTAAGGAGTTTCTTAGGGCATGCCGGTTTTTACCGGAGGTTTATAAAAGATTTCTCTAAAATTTCTAAGCCTCTCACTAACCTACTAATGAAGGATGTTGAGTTTGTTTTCTCCAAAGATTGTCTTGAAGCGTTTTGTAGGTTGAAGGATGCTTTGATCTCCGCCCCTATCATGCAACCTCCGGATTGGAGCTTACCATTTGAAGTAATGTGTGATGCGAGTGATGTGTCTATAGGGGCTGTTTTAGGAAAAAAGAAAAATGGGCTTACACATGCCATTTACTACGCTAGCAAGATGCTAGATGATGCCCAACTCAACTATGCCACAACCGAGAAGGAGTTGCTAGCGGTGGTGTATGCCTTTGAGAAGTTCCGGTCATATCTTGTTGGAGCAAAGGTTATTGTGTACACGGATTATGTTACGATCTGTTATCTCCTCACAAAGAAAGATGCCAAGCCTCGCCTCATTCGGTGGATCCTTCTCCTCCAAGAATTTGACTTGGAGAATCGGGACAAGAAAGGTTCCGAAAATTCAGTAGCGGACCACCTTAGTAGGCTACCACCATTGGAGATTGGAAGAGATGACATCCCGATTGATGACTCATTCCGGGATGAACAATTGCAAGTGATGGAGGAGTGCTTACTTCAAATGTCTAGAGGGAGTGAGTCATGGTATGCGGATATAGTGAACTACCTTGTGTGTGAAGAGATGCCACCCGGTTTATCATATGCCAAAAGGAAAAATTTTTTCAAGGATGTGAGGCATTATTATTGGAGTGAGCCTCTCTTGTTCAAGAGAGGACTGGATGGAGTCTTTAGGAGGTGCATTCCGGAGGATGAGATGGAGAGTGTGATCCGCCATTGCCACTCCTTGCCATGTAGAGGCCATGCTAGCTCACACAAAACGTGTGCAAAGGTATTGCAATCCGGTTTTTATTGGCCTAACTTGTTTAAGGATGTGCAGAATTTTGTAGTAGCTTGTGACGCTTGCCAAAGGACGAGCAACATCTCAAGAAGGAACGAGATGCCCTTGAATAATATCCAAGAGGTTGAAGTTTTTGATGTTTGGGGTGTGGACTTCATGGGGCCATTCCCCTCTTCATGTGGCAACCTCTACATTCTATTGGCGGTGGATTATGTGTCGAGATGGGTGGAGGCAATCGCCTCTCCCACAAATGATGCCAAAGTAGTGGTGGGGTTCTTCAACCGAGTCATCTTCCCTAGATTTGGAACACTAAGAGTGATCATAAGTGATGGAGGGAAGCATTTCACCAATAGGAACTTTGGGACACTTTTGGCTAAGTATGGGGTGACTCATAAGGTGGCCACACCTTACCATCCCCAAACTAATGGTCAAGTGGAGATCTACAACCGGGAGATAAAAGGAATACTTGAGAAGACGGTTTCTAGGACGAGAAAAGATTGGGCTATGAAGCTTGATGATGCTTTGTGGGCATATAGAACCACCTTCAAGACACCAATTGACACTACTCCCTACAAGCTAGTTTATGGCAAGTCTTGCCACCTTCCGGTGGAGATTTAGCATAGGGCATATTGGGCCATAAGGTGGCTGAATTTTGACCTCAAGGAAGCCGGTGAGAAGAGGTTGCTAGATATGAATGCTCTTGAGGAGATCCGGTTGGATGCTTATGAAAATGCCCGGATTTACAAGGAAAGGACCAAGCGTTGGCATGACAAAAGTCTAATCCCAAAGGAATTGGGTGAAGGTGACTTATTCCTTCTCTTCAACTCAAGGTTGCGGCTCTTCCCGGAAAAGCTCAAGTCAAGATGGACGGGTCCTTATGTTGTGAAGAAGATCTTTCCTCATGGAGCGGTGGAGATAGGAGGAGATCATTTTGGTAACTTTAAGGTGAATGGGCACCGTTTGAAGAAGTACATCCCGGAAGCTCCGGTGGATATGATTGCCCCACTTCACCTTGGGTGAAACGCTCCCGAATTTGGTCAAGCTAATGACCTTAAAGAAGCGCTTAATGGGAGGCAACCCATTGGTACATATCTTTCCCTTTTATTTTTCTTGTTTTTTTTTTGATTTTGTTCTTGGTATGCTTTGTTTTTCTTTTGTGTTTTTGGGTGCTAGATCTTGTTGTTGTCATGTGTGATAAGATGCTGGAGGTCATGTGAAAACCTCATGAAACTGTTGAGAAGAAGGTACAAGATCCGAGCACATGGACAAGGAAGAAAGCACCCAGGAAAATCGGATTGTTCTTGCACAGAAATCGGCCAATTTTCCTGGGCTTGTGGTCCGATTTTTCCTTCTTTCAAGCAAAGTGATGATCTCCAATCAAGCATGGGTGGAGCGGACGTGGAACTTGGACGGCTTGCAGTGCCAAGCGCGGTTTCCGACACCATAATGAATATCAAGAGCTCTATACCATCCTTGATCGATCATCCACCATCATCATTCGATGTGAACCGAAATACCAAAGCATCACCATTTTTACATTGTGAGACCTTCTTTCACTCTTTGTTTAATTCTCACATTGGGGACAATGTGGTTTTAAGTACGAGGTGGGGTTTTCATAATCATTTGCATGATTGCATCTAGGATAGTTTCATATTATTGTCACATGTTTCATTATGTTTTGCATTGTACATATTTATCTCAAAAATTCCAAAAAAAAATCAGAAAATTTAAAAAAAAATTGTGCTTCCTAGTTTGGATATGACCCTTATGATGAGATTGTTTTGTGAATTGGCTATGGATGACCTTGTGTGTTGAATGGATTTATGCATATGTGGACTTGAAATACTTCTCTTGAATCCTATGTACGAATTGTGATTATGATGCTTGTCTTGATTGGATTGAGACTTAATAGTCGAAATTACATGCTAGTTCTTGCACATCATCTAGGAATGATTAAGACAATTCATCTCTCTTCTTCTCATCTTGATCATGTTGTTTGAGCACCTCACTTAATTAAAATTTTGACCTCTTTTCACCCATCCGGGAATAGGAGCATGCTAGTGTGTTGAGTGTGTGAAAAGACAAGTGTGGGTGTGAAGTTGTTGATGAATGAATGTTGTGAATGAAGTGCTGAATTTGTTGTGAAAGTGTAGAAAAAATATAGGTTTGGGGACTTTGGTTTTGATGATGAGTAACTCGGCACCATTCACATAATCGGGTGTTTGTGCCTTGCCAAAGTCGGATAAACCGAATGTCCTAACGAGCCTTGGTATGTGTGCCCGGTGTGAGGCACCTCGGAAAAATCGTGAGGTCCGCTAATCACCAAGGTTTCGGCTTTTATACACCAATATCATTGTCTCAAAAATAAGTGAAAGAAAAAGAAAAAGAAAAAGAAAAGAAAGAAACAAGGGAGAAAAATATACACTTGTGGGAAAGTTGATCAAAAATGAAATTGTGGAGTTAGTTCCTTTCCCGGATTAGCATCACATGACCTAAAAAAGTTCCCACCTATAACAACGTTTCTTAGCCTCTTCTTTCCTAAGTCCTTGTGACCTATTTGCATATGTGTATGACTTAGTGATCTAGATTGGATATTCTCATGATCATACCTGACTTCTTCATTTTCACCTTTCATGCATGCTTTCAAGTTAAGTATAATTGTCTTTCCGTGCTTTCATTCATTTAATACATGATTGCTTGTTCATTGCCATGAAACATGACATTAAGGTGATCCATCTTATGAAGCACAATTCCAAAAAGATTTTAAGTTTTTTTTTTCTGGATTCATAAATCATGCCATCTCGTAGCCTATAGTTGGACCTTTCTCGGGGACGAGCAAGTGACAAGTATGGGGTATTTTGATAACATGATTTATGACGTTAGTTTAGGCATTAATTTAGATAGTTTTTTCCTTCATTCATGCATGATTGTACGTTAGTTCGTGACGTTTATTGCGTAATTGAATCATATTTCTAGAAAAGACGTCTACACGAGCTTTTGTCAGTTTTGTAGGTATTTCGGGGATCTTTTAGACATTAATCGATACATTTGTTACGCTCAGGATGTGTGTGTGAATCGCAATAAGCTTTAAATTTATACTCGTTATATTTATCCTAACTCCTAGCGAACCCGCAGTGTACGGGACGTTTGTAGTAGGGATAGTATTCCGAGGTCGAACACAAAGACTAAGGTGAAATCGAGTCAAACAATGGTCATAGATAGTGTGGATCTAACCAAAGAAAAGGGTCAAGGAACAAAGAAATGAAAATCTCGATATTTTTGGTTAGTTTTTGTGGTGATCAAGCAAGGATCACAATTCAAGCAAGACAATGAAACAATCTAAAGACTCAACTAGCAAACAAACAAGTAACTCAAAACACAAGTATATGATCAAGAGAGAAAAGTGGATTCTAGAGGTCAAGATTTCCGGTTATGGCATTGGACTCAAGGTTCTAAGGATTCTAAGGACAAGCTGCGGTGTTGGGGAAGAGTGTTTCACTAATGGAAGTAATTACCGGGTAGGTCTCTCACTTCACTAGTCCCACATCAAACTCCTATTACCGGGTAGGTCTCAAGGGGTTAAAGTAGGGAATTCTACACAAACCGGTTGCTACTTAAGGGGTAACCCTCTCCTTATCGGGTAAGTCTTGGGATAGGGAAGTCTCAAGCAATAATCCTAGCACACTCGATCCAATAGCGGCTTATGAGGCTCACTACTACCTAGTATTCATCATCTTAGGTATCTAAGGTCGGAAATCATCGGGTAGATCTCTTCCCTCACTTAGATTGATAGCATTAGGTGATCCTAAGCTAAATTAGGCTTAATAAACACTAGGATTTCAACAACCTAAAACCCTAACATACAGATTCATCAATTAAGGATCAACAGAGAAGAAAATCGGGTGGATCTTATGTAAATCGGCCGATTTGGTGTGATGAACAACCCGATTTTTCTTCCTGGAATGGGTTTCGTTCATACAAATCATCCTAAACTAACATATAAGTCCATCCTATCATCACCCAAGCCATAACCATCAATCCATCACTCTAAAATCACAATAAACTAGCCAATAGTATGCATATCAAGATCCAAAATCATCATACAAACATATATGGTTCTCATAGATGAATAATGAAAGATAAGCAAGTGAAATCAATAAATCTCAGCTGAATCTAAGTTGTAGCAAGACTTACAAACTCTTAAATGAAGATCCAAAACGTTCCTAACAATCCTTGCAATAGTTCTTCAATCCAAGACTACAAAAATATCTCAAAATCACTCACAACCTCACTATCACTCTTGGAATGGTGTTCTTCTTCTTCCTTCAATCCTTGAGAGTTTTCTTCTCCTCCCAATCTTGCCTCCAATGGATGAGCTGTGAATGAGAGAATGTGGGAGAGGAGAGATGCTCAGCAACAGCTTGCAGGACCACTTATATTCTCCACCAAGAGCAAGGCCGGATCAAGAGATCGTGGGACACGTGGCTTAAGCTGTCAAAGGCAGGAAAATCGACCCAGAGGAATAAATCGGCCGATTTTCTTGGCAGTTGGTCCGATTTTCTTCAGCAGAAGCATGTTATGATCGTCTAGCCATGAGTTGCTCCATTGCTTGCACCAATAGTGGTCTTTGTGTCCTTTGTTACTCCAATTATGCTCTTCCAAAGCTTTGGATGTATACCACCATGAGGCTTGGCCCTCGAATGTATCGGTTAATGTCCAAAAGATCCCCGAAATACCTACAAAGCAATGCACAAGTCCGTGTAGACGTCTATCTCGACAAATTACGTGAATTGAATGTAAACGTCGTGAATTAGTGCTAAACCATGCATGAATGAGTGAGAAATCTATCTAAATGATTACCTAAACCTAAGTCATAAATCGTGTTATCAAAAATACCCCATACTTAAGGTTTGCTCGTCCCCGAGCAATTTCTCAACTATAGACTACAAGATAACATGATTTATGTATGCAGAAAAATGGCAAAATCTTTTTGGAGTTGTGCTTCTAATATTGGATCACCTTCATAGTCACGTCTCATGGCAATGGACAAGCAATTATGTATCAAATAAATGAAAGCATGGAAAGACAATTGTACTTAACTCAAAAGCATGCATGAAATGTAAAAATGAAGAAACCAAGAAGATCAAGAGTATATTCAATCTAGATTACTAAGTCTTACAAACATGCAGATAGGTCATAAGGTCTTATGAACTAAAAGGCCAAGAAACGTTGTGATTAGGTGGGGATTTTTTTCTAGGCTATGTGGTGCTAATCCGGCAATGGAGCTAACTCCACAATCTTGTCCTCGATCAACTTCCCTCAAGTGTATATTTTTCTCTATCTTTTCTTTCTTTTCTTTTTCTTTGACTTATTTTTGAGACAATGACATTGGTGTACAAAAGCCGAAACCTTGGTGATTAGCCGTCCTCGGGTTTTTTCTATTTTTTCGAGGTGCATCCACACCGGGCACACATACCAAAGCTCGTTAGGACTATTGGTTTATTTGACTTTGGCAAGGCACCAACACCCGATTATGTGAAGTGTACCGAGTTACTTGTCATCAAAGCCAACGTCCCCAAACATATGTTTTTGTCTACACTTTCACAACAAATTCAGCATTTTATGCATGATATTCTTTCATCAACATCTTCACCCCACACTTGCTTTTCACACACATCAACACACTAACATGCTCCTATTCCCGGATGGGTCAAAAGAGGTCAAATTTATCTCAATTGAGGTGCTCAAGCAACATGATCAAGATGAGAAGTAGAGAAAAAAATGAATTGCCTTAATCACTCCTAATTGATGTGCAAGAACTAGCATGCAATTTCGACCTTCAATACTCAATCCATTCTAGGCAAACATCATGATCACAAATCATTCATCGGATTCAAGAGAAGTACTTCAAGTCCACATATACATTCATCAATTTAACACATAAGGCCATCCATAGCCAATCCACAAGACAAGATTCATCATTAGGGTCATATCCAAGCCTTAGAAGCACTAAAATTTTTTAAAATTTTCTGATTTTTTTTTTGGATTTTTCGAAATATGTATGTACAATGCAAGACATGATGAAACATGTGACAAAATTAAACTATCTTAGATGCTAATCATGCAAGTGATCATGAAAACCCCACCCCATACTTAGAAACACATTGTCCCTAATGTGTAAACTAAATAAAGAAGTGAAAGAGAGTCCTCACAATGTAAAATTGGTGATGCTTTGGTATTTCGGTTCACATTGGATGATGATGGTGGATGATTGATCAAGGATGGTAGAGAGCTCTTGATGATCATTATGGCGTCGGAACCCGCGCTTGGCTCCGCAAGCCGTCCAAGTTCCACGTCCGCTCCACCCATGCTTGATTGGAGATCATCACTTTCCTTTACAGAGGAAAAATCGCCCCAACTGCCCAGGAAAATCGGCCGATCTGCTGAAGAACAGGCCGATTTTTCTGGGTGATTTCCCCCTCGTCCATGTGCTTGGATCTTGTACCTTCAACAGTTCCATGAGGCCTTCTCATGACCTCCAACATCTCGTCACACACGACAATCAACAAGATCTAGCACCCAAAAACACAAAAGAAAAACAAAGCACACCAAGAGTGAGATCAAACAAAAGCAAGAAAAAGAAAGGGAAAAATATGTACCAATGGGTTGCCTCCCATTAAGCGCTTCTTTAAGGTCATTAGCTTGACCAAATTCAGGAGCGTTTCAATCAAGGTGAAGCGGGGCAATCACTTCCACCGGGGCTTCCGGGATGTACTTCTTCAAACGGTGCCCATTCACCTTGAAGTCACCACAATGATCTCCTCCTATCTCTACCGCTCCATGAGGAAAGATCTTCTTCACCACATATGGCCCGGTCCATCTTGATTTGAGCTTTCCGGGGAAGAGCCGCAGCCTCGAGTTGAAGAGAAGGACAAGGTCGCCTTCACTCAACTCCTTTGGGATGAGGCGCTTGTCAGGCCAACGCTTGGTCCGCTCCTTGTAGATCCGGGCATTCTCATAAGCATCTAAACGGATCTCCTCAAGGGCGTTCATGTCTAGCAACCGCTTCTCACCGGCCTTCTTGAGGTCAAAATTTAGCCACTTAATGGCCCAATATACTCTATGCTCCATCTCTACCGGAAGGTGGCAAGACTTGCCATAGACTAACTTGTAAGGAGTGGTCCCAATTGGTGTCTTGAAAGCGGTCCTATAAGCCCACAAGGCATCATCGAGCTTCATAGCCCAATCCTTTCTTGTCCTAGAGACCCTCTTCTCAAGAATTCCCTTTATCTCCCGGTTAGAGATCTCCACTTGGCCACTAGATTGGGGATGGTAAGGTGTTGCCACCTTATGAGTCACCCCATACTTAGCCAAAAGTGCCCCAAAGTTCCTATTGGCGAAGTGCTTCCCTCCATCGCTTATGATCACTCTTGGTGTTCCAAACCTAGGGAAGATCACTCGGTTGAAGAACCGCACCACTACCTTGGCGTCATTTGTAGGAGAGGCAATTGCCTCCACCCATCTTGAAGCATAATCTACCGCCAATAGGATGTAGAGGTTGCCACATGAAGAAGGGAATGGTCCCATGAAGTCCACACCCCACACATCAAATATCTCCACCTCTTGTATGTTGTTCAAGGGCATCTCGTTCCTCCTTGAGATGTTGCCCGTCCTTTGGCAAGCATCACAAGCTACCACAAAGCTTTGCACATCCTTGAACAAACTTGGCCAAAAGAAGCCCGATTGCAACACTTTAGCACATGTCTTGTGTGAGCTAGCATGCCCTCCACATGGCAAGGAATGGCAATGGCGGATCACACTCTCCACCTCATCCTCCGGTATGCATCTTCTAAACATTCCATCCGGCCCTCTCTTGAACAAAAGTGGTTCACTCCAATAGTAGTGCCTCACATCCTTGAAGAACTTCTTCCTTTGGGCATATGTAAATCCGGGAGGCACCTCCTCACACACTAAGTAATTCACAATGTCGGCAAACCATGGCTCGCTTCCTCTAGACACTTGGGACAAGCATTCCTCCACCATTTGCAATTGCTCATCCCGGAATGAGTCATCAATCGGGATGTCATCTCTCTCAATCTTCAAGGGAGGTAGTCTACTAAGGTGATCCGCCACGGAGTTCTCGGATCCTTTCTTATCCCGGATTTCCAAATCAAACTCTTGAAGAAGAAGGATCCACCGAATCAACCTAGGCTTGGCATCCTTCTTGGTAAGTAAATAACGGATCGCAGCATGATGCGTATAAACTATGACCTTCGCTCCAACAAGATATGAGCGAAACTTCTCAAAAGCATACACCACCGCTAGCAACTCCTTCTCGGTGGTAGCATAATTGAGTTGGGCATCATCTAGCGTCTTGCTAGCATAATAAATGGCATGAGTGCGCCCATCTTTCCTTTGCCCCAAAACAGCCCCAACGGCTACATCGCTTGCATCACACATGATCTCAAACGGTAAACTCCAATCCGGAGGTTGCATTATAGGTGCGGAGATCAAGGCGTTCTTCAACCTACAAAAAGCCTCAAGGCAATCTTTGGAGAAAACAAATTCAACATCGTTCATTAGTAGGTTAGTAAGGGGCTTAGAAATTTTAGAGAAGTCTTGAATAAACCTCCGGTAAAAACCGGCATGCCCTAGAAAGCTTCTTACCCCTTTCACCGAGGTAGGTGGTGGCAACTTCTCTATCGTTTCAATCTTGGCCCTATCAACCTCAATGCCACGGTTAGACACCAAGTGTCCTAACACAATGCCTTCACTTACCATTAAGTGGCATTTTTCCCAATTCAAGACAAGATTTGTCTCCTCACATCTTTGCAATACTAATGACAAGTTAGCCAAGCAATTATCAAAGGAAGAACCATAAACAGAGAAATCATCCATGAACACTTCCATGATATTCTCAATGTATTCCGAAAAGATAGCCATCATACACCTTTGGAAGGTGGCGGGTGCAATACACAACCCAAATGGCATTCTCCTATATGAAAAAGTACCCCATGGACATGTAAATGTTGTTTTCTCTTGGTCATCGGGGTGGATAGGGATTTGGAAGAATCCACTATAGCCATCTAAATAGCAAAAATGAGAATGTTGAGCTAACCTCTCTAGCATTTGGTCAATGAAAGGGAGAGGGAAGTGATCTTTCCTAGAGGCCATGTTAAGCTTCCTATAATCAATGCACATCCTCCACCCCGTGACCGTCCTAGTCGGGATTAGTTCATTGTTCTCATTGGTCACTACGGTCATCCCACCCTTCTTAGGAACTACATGAACGGGACTAACCCACTTACTATCCGAGATAGGGTAGATAATTCCCGCATCTAGCAACTTAATGATCTCCTTTTTGACTACCTCTTTCATTATAGGATTTAGTCTTCTTTGATGTTCAATAGAGGGTTTATGATTATCTTCCATCAATATCTTATGCATGCACAAAGAAGGTTTTATGTCAACCAAATCATCAATAGTATAGCCAATGGCTTTCCTATGCAATCTCAGTTCATGCAACAACTTAGCAAGTTCATCATCACTCAAGCATGCATTAACAATCACCGGATATGTTGAATTATCACCAAGAAAAGCATACTTCAAATGAGAGGGGAGGGGTTTAAGATCAAGTCGAGGAGGACCTTTTTCGGTTGGAGACGATCCATACAACGTAGGTTGAGATGATTGCAAAGCCATGGAAGCCTCCTTGAAGTCCCTTGATGATTGCTCACATTCAAGTGGTTGGTGCTGAAAAGACTTAGGAAAATCGACCCAGGAGAAAAAATCGGCCGATTTTCCTGAGGGTAGGTCGATCTGATTTTCTGTTTTTGCTGAATTTGATGAAATTTCAGCACAAGGCCAAAAATCGGCCGATTTTGCCCTTCCAGTCCGATTTTTCTGGCTGATTTTCACTTCTTCTAGCACTTCAAAACCAACACTTGGTAGCTCATCCAATGCATTCAAGGCCTTGATTACTTCATTGCTATTCTCCTCAACTCCTTTCTCCATCAAGCTCGAGCTAAGAACCCTCTCAAGTGGATCCTTGAGCAAGATTGAGCTCACAACCTCTCTAGACTCCTCTTCTTCAACTATGTTGAATACATCTTCATCAAGGGTTGGCCCTTTCATCATTGTGGATAGCTTGAACTTGATGTTCTCTTCTCCAATGTTGAAGGAGAGAGTCCCATTCTTGCAATCTACTAGACATCCGGAAGTAGCTAGGAAAGGTCTCCCCAAGATGATAGGAACCGGATAGTCCGCCGGGATGTCCAAAACAACGAAGTCTATAGGCACATAGAACTTCCCTAGTTGCACCGGAATGTCTTCCAAGATCCCAACCGGATGAGTGATTGAGCGGTCCGCCATGTAAAGAGTCATCTTGACCGGCTTTGGCTCTCCTAGCCCAACCTTGTTGCAAAGTGCAAGCGGGATGATGCTTACACTTTCCCCAAGATCACATAGGGCGTCATACTTCACTTCTCCTACTCTGATTGGTACACAAAAGGATCCCAGATCCCTTAGCTTAGGAGGCATCTCCTCCTTCATCGTTTGAATCAACTCCGAGGATCTCTTTGTCATCCTTATCTCCCCATACTCCTCCAACTTCCTTTTGTTGGAGAGTATTTCCTTCAAGAATTTGCCATAAGCCGGGATTCCTAAAATAGCATCCATGAACGGAATGTTAATATGCAATTTAGACATTAGTTCAAGGAACTTACCAAAGTGATTGTCCAAGCGAGCTCTTGCTCGTGATTGTGGGAACGGTAGTGGTGGCTTGTATGGAGGCGGTGCCACATATGTTGGCTCAACATCCTTGCTCTTGCCTCCATCTCCTTGCAAAGTCTCTTCCTCTATCACTACTTGTTTCCCTTTAGCATTGTCCTTGGGCAAAGGATCTTTCATACTTAACCCGCTCCTCGTTGTAATGGCCAACACTTGGCCTCTTGGGTTGTCTTCGGTCCTTCCGGGAAGCTTTCCCGGATCTCTATGTGCTTCACCCGCTTTTTGGAACACTTGTGCTTCCAACACCTTTTGAGCCTTAGAAATGGAAGTCACCGTGCTCTCAAGACCACTCAACCTTCCAAGCAATTGCTCAAACATCATTTCGGTTCTATCTTTTGGAGGTTGAGTAAATCCGGGTGGAGGTTCTTGTGAAGCCTTTGGTGGTGGAGTTGTGCTTGTGGAAGCGGGAGGGTTCAAGGCTCCATCCGGGTTAGAATAAGAGAACCCGGGATGGTTATGGTTGGGCCGGTAATTGTTGAATTGCCGGTTGTTGTTGAAGTTCCTTGGGCCTTGGTAGTTATTGTAGTTGTCCCTTCCCATGTAATTCACATCTTCCTCCTTGGAAGATAAGTTAGCTTGTGGAAGCACTTGAGGAGTTGCTTGGTTCTTCAAAGTTGTAGCACACAACTCTCTCAAGGACTTTAGCTCGTTGTTGATGGCGTCAAGCTTGAAATTGCTCATGGTGACCTCACTCACCTCATATGCTCCCGCCTTTCTCCCTTCACTCTTCCTATGGGAGTATTTCTCAATCACTAGAGCTTGTTTCTCCACAAACTCCCAAGCATCATCCACATGCTTCTCCATGAAAGTCCCACCGGAAAGAGATTGAAGCTTGAATTGGCTATCTTCATCAAGTCCCTTGAAGTAGATCTCCAATAGCTCAATTTTCGGTATGCCATGGTGTGGACAATCTAGGAGAAGGTCTTTGAATCTCTCCCAAGACTTGAACAAGCTCTCTCTATCCTTCATCACGAAGGCATTGATCTTCCCTCTTAACTCGGTAGTCTTGGAAGGTGGGAAGAACTTAGTCAAAAACTCGGTTGTCATCTCCTCCCAAGTACCAACTCGCCCTTGTGGAATATATTGATACCAAGCTAAGGCCTTGTCCTTAAGAGAGAAGGAGAAAGCCCTAAGCTTATGGTTGTTGCTCTCCAATCTTGGCGGTCTAAGAGTCTCCATCAAAATCTCATAGTTCATCAAGTGTTGATGAGAAGACTCTCCTCCCATTCCTCCAAATTGATTATGCCGGATCATTTGTAGAACTTGAGGGCGGAGTTCGTAGTTGTGGGCTGCGGGATCTCCTAAGTTCACACCCGGACGGTGTGCCCTTTGTGCCGGATCCATACGTCTCCCCAAAGTTTGTGGCTCTTCAATAGCAATGGGTACAACCCTAACATTCCCCGCCGGCTGCGGTTGTGGTGGTGGAGGAGGTGGAGGTTGTTGACGATTAAGCTCTCCTTGTACAAGAGGTTGCCTAATCTCATCAATCTCCCTCCTAGTTGCTTCTTGCCTCTCATTGGCAAGTCTCCTCTCTTCCTCCAAGAGCTCATCTCTTAGCCTAATTTGCTCTAAGGCTTCATCCAATTCAGCTTGGAGGTCTCTTCCGGCCATCTCTTTCCCCTTCTTAATACTCTTGGATCTAGATCTAAGGGTTTTCTCCGGTTCGGGATCGAATGGAGCTAAATCCTTGCCACGAGATCTTCGCATACACCTAAAGAGTAAGAGATGTCCTGAAAAGCAAAGACACACACAAAAGAGAGATCAAAAGCAACAAGAGAGATCTACACTATAAACAATCACAAATAGACTCGATCTAGACCTACTCCCCGGCAACGACGCCAAAAACTTGTTACGCTCAGAATGTGTGTGTGAATCGCAATAAGCTTTAAATTTATACTCGTTATATTTATCCTAACTCCTAGCGAACCCGCGGTGTACGGGACGTTTGTAGTAGGGATAGTATTCCGAGGTCGAACACAAAGACTAAGGTGAAATCGAGTCAAACAATGGTCATAGATAGTGTGGATCTAACCAAAGAAAAGGGTCAAGGAACAAAGAAATGAAAATCTCGATATTTTTGGTTGGTTTTTGTGGTGATCAAGCAAGGATCACAATTCAAGCAAGACAATGAAACAATCTAAAGACTCAACTAGCAAACAAACAAGTAACTCAAAACACAAGTATATGATCAAGAGAGAAAAGTGGATTCTAGAGGTCAAGATTTCCGGTTATGGCATTGGACTCAAGGTTCTAAGGATTCTAAGGACAAGCTGCGGTGTTGGGGAAGAGTGTTTCACTAATGGAAGTAATTACCGGGTAGGTCTCTCACTTCACTAGTCCCACATCAAACTCCTATTACCGGGTAGGTCTCAAGGGGTTAAAGTAGGGAATTCTACACAAACCGGTTGCTACTTAAGGGGTAACCCTCTCCTTACCGGGTAAGTCTCGGGATAGGGAAGTCTCAAGCAATAATCCTAGCACACTCGATCCAATAGTGGCTTATGAGGCTCACTACTACCTAGTATTCATCATCTTAGGTATCTAAGGTCGGAAATCATCGGGTAGATCTCTTCCCTCACTTAGATTGATAGCATTAGGTGATCCTAAGCTAAATTAGGCTTAATAAACACTAGGATTTCAACAACCTAAAACCCTAACATACAGATTCATCAATTAAGGATCAATAGAGAAGAAAATCGGGTGGATCTTATGTAAATCGGCCGATTTGGTCTGATGAACAGCCTGATTTTTCTTCCTGGAATGGGTTTCGTTCATACAAATCATCCTAAACTAACATATAAGTCCATCCTATCATCACCCAAGCCATAACCATCAATCCATCACTCTAAAATCACAATAAACTAGCCAATAGTATGCATATCAAGATCCAAAATCATCATACAAGCATATATGGTTCTCATAGATAAATAATGAAAGATAAGCAAGTGAAATCAATAAATCTCAGCTGAATCTAAGTTGTAGCAAGACTTACAAACTCTTAAATGAAGATCCAAAACATTCCTAACAATCCTTGCAATAGTTCTTCAATCCAAGACTACAAAAATACCTCAAAATCACTCACAACCTCACTATCACTCTTGGAATTGTGTTCTTCTTCTTCCTTCAATCCTTGAGAGTTTTCTTCTCCTCCCAATCTTGCCTCCAATGGATGAGCTGTGAATGAGAGAATGTGGGAGAGGAGAGATGCTCAGCAACAGCTTGCAGGACCACTTATATTCTCCACCAAGAGCAAGGCCGGATCAAGAGATCGTGGGACACGTGGCTTAAGCTGTCAAAGGCAGGAAAATCGACCCAGAGGAATAAATCGGCCGATTTTCCTGGCAGTTGGTCCGATTTTCTTCAGCAGAAGCATGTTATGATCTTCTAGCCATGAGTTGCTCCATTGCTTGCACCAATAGTGGTCTTTGTGTCCTTTGTTACTCCAGTTATGCTTTTCCAAAGCTTTGGATGTATACCACCATGAGGCTTGGCCCTCGAATGTATCAGTTAATGTCCAAAAGATTCCCGAAATACCTACAAAGCAATGCACAAGTCCGTGTAGACGTCTATCTCGACAAATTACGTGAATTGAATGTAAACGTCGTGAATTAGTGCTAAACCATGCATGAATGAGTGAGAAATCTATCTAAATGATTACCTAAACCTAAGTCATAAATCGTGTTATCAACATTCGAGGTTCAAGCCTCATGGTGTTACATATCCAAGGCTTTGAAGGAACATAATTGGATCAATGAAGGACATAAAGACCCTTATTGGTGCAAGCAATGGAGCAACTTATGACTAGATGATCATAACAAGCTTCTGTTGAAGAAAATCGACCTAACACTCAGGAAAATCGGACGATTTCCTTCAGGCTGGGTCGATTTTTTGGCCCCTGATAGCTTGTGCCACGTGTCCCACAATCTCTTTTCCCGGCCCTTGCTCTTGATGGAGAATATAAGTGGTCCTACAGGTTGTTGCTAGAGGAGACTCCTACATTCTCTCACACACACATCATTCCATTGGTGGATAGACTTGGAAAAGAAGAAAACTCTCTCATTTTTGGAAGAAGAAGAACAACATCAAACTTAGAGTGAGAGTGAACTTTTGAGGGATTTTTAGAGATTTTGGTTGAAGAACTTTTGGAAGCTTTGTTAGGAACGTTTTGGACTTTCTTTTGAAGGGTTGTAAGTCTTGCTTAAACTCATATTCAGCTAAGATTTCTTGCTTTTACTTGCTTCTCTTTCACCATCTAGCTATGAAAACCATGTATGCTTGTGTGATGATTTTAGATCTTGTAATGCATGTTATTGGCTAAGTTATTGTGATTCTGGAGTGATGGATTGATGGTTATGGCTTGGGTGATGATAGAATGGACTTGTATGTTAGTTTAGGATGATTCGTAAGCACAAAACATAACCCAGGCAGAAAAATCGACCTGTTCATAGGCAGATCGGCCGATTTATCTGATGATCCACCCGATTTTTCTCTCTGTGTTCTTTAATTGATGAATTTATATGTTAGGTTGTTGAAATCCTAGTGTTTATTAAGCATAATATAGCTTAGGTTGACCTAATGCTAGCAAACTAAGTGAGGAAAGAGACCTACCCGGTGATTTCCTATCTTAGATACCGAAGATGATGAACTCTAGGTAGTAGTGAGCCTCATAAGCCGCTATTGGACTGAGTGTGCTAGGATTGTTGCTTGAGACTTGCCTTTTCCGAGACTTACTCAATAATGAGAGGTTTGCCCCTTAAGTAGTGTCCGGTTTGTGTAGAATTCCCAACTTTAACTCCTTGAGACTTATCCGGTAATAGGAGTTTGGTACGGGATTAGTGGAGCATGAGACTTACCCGGTAATTGCTTCCATTAGAGAATTTCCAACTTTAGCTTCTTCTTCATTAGAATTGTGATCTTCTCGTTGATTCAAATTAAGATCTGCAAAACTTTCACTCAAAGTACCATCATTGCATTCATCAAATATGACATGAATACTTTCCTCAACAATTTTGGTACGCTTGTTATAAACCCGATAAGCTTTGCTATTTGAAGCATATCCAATGAATATAGCTTCATCACTACGTGCATCAAATTTCCCAAGATTATCTTTATCATTTTTATGAACAAAACATGTACCTCCAAAGGGTTTAAAATAAGAAAATTAGGTTTTCTACTCTTAAAGAGTTCATAAGGAGTTTTTTTTAAAATTGGGCGAATTAAACATCTATTCAAGATGTAATTTGCAGTGTTTACTGCTTCTGTCCAAAAACTTTTTGGAAAACTGTTTTCTAAATGCAAAGTCCTAGACATATCCTCTAGGGTGCGGTTCTTACGTTCCTCAACCTCATTCTGTTGAGGAGTTCTAGGAGCTGAAAAGTTATGTGAAATACCATATTTTGCACAAAACAAATCAAACTTTAGTTGATCAAATTCTCTACCATGACTTCTTATAGCAACGATTGGTAGGTTTTTCAAAGTGTGCAACTCCTTATACAATTTTGAAAACTCAAACAATGCTTCAGATTTTTCTCGTAAGAAAGATATCCATATAAAGCGAGAAAATTCATCCACAATAACAAGGATGCATTGCTTTCCTTTGGGATATTTAACACGCATAGGTCCACAAAGATCAATATGTAAAAGTTCAATGGATCGAGAAGAACTTACAACTTTATTTGGTTTGTATGAACCCCTTGTTTGTTTACCTTGTGTACAAGCTTTACATAGTTCATCTACCTTGAAGTTTAGGTTTGGCAAGCCACATACCAAATCCTTTGAATGTAACTTCTACATTGTATGCATACTTACGTGACCAAGTCTTCTATGCCAAAGCCTTGGATCATCAGTCAAAGCCTTGAGACACTTTAGCTTAGTTCCTAAAACTTGGTTGGTATTCATAGAATAAATGTTGTTACATCTAGGAGCAGTAAGCACAATATCACCCGCCGTCTTTTCTTGAACTTCACATTTTTCTGAATCAAACATTTCCTTGTTGCCTTTATCATATATTTGAGAGATGCTAAATAAATTATACTTCAAACCGTCAACAAGATATACATCATCAATAAAGTTAGATGAATTATAACATATTTTTCCAATGCCAATAATGTCACACTTTCCTTTATCACCAAGCGTAATGGTTCTAGATGATTGCTTCTTTAAATATGAGAATAGTGAACTTTTCCCACTCATGTGTCTTAAGGAAACACTATCTAATATCCATTTATACTCCTTTACCTTGGTGATATCCTGTAAAACGGCAAACATCAACCTTTCCAGGTCTACCAAATGACATATTTTGGTCCATATTCAAGCTCGATCATGTTTGGTGGTCTAGTGCCTTCAGGAACCCAGATTTGCTTGACCTATTTCCTTAAGCATAAAGGATAAGTGTTTCTAATGATGTAAGGATCATTTCTTCTATATGGACACGTAGATTTTACAGGACCCTTTTTACAACAGTAGAAACATGTGGGCATATGAATACTTCCTTTAGCCTTGACAAAGGTGGTAGTCGGTTATCTAGGAAAGATCCTATGATAACCTATACCATTTATGTTAAGTGAGGATTGTTGTTCACCCATCATTTTTTCAAAATTAGCTTTTGAACGAGTGAATATAAGAAGTGCAATCTTCTGGTCTTTACACGTCAAAGTTAGATCAACTTTCTCTTTCTCAAGATCGATATAGTTTCGATGAAGAGAAGAGAGGTTGTCCTTGAGAATCGCATTTTCCGATTCCAAGGCCTTGATACTATCATCAAGGTCTACCTTCTCTGTGTTAAGATTTTCAATTTCCAAAGACATCTCACTTAGTTGTTTTTCTTGTTCAAGAAGCTTTTCTTTTAAGAAATTTATCCTTATTCTATGTTCTTTGTCATATATGATAATGTCTTTAAGGAATTGTGTGAGGTCAGATTCAGGTTGAGACATGATAATACTTACCACATTATCAACGTAGAGATTTGAATCTTCTTCATGATCAGTCATAAGACACAGGTTTGCTTGTTCTTTTTTGTCTTCTTATTCATTTGAGGAATCTGAATCACTCCATGAAGTTACCATAACTTTCTTCTTTCGATCATTCTTCTTAAAGTTGGTCCTCTTCTTTTGTGGACAGCCCTTAACGAGATGATCTGTTTCACCACATTCAAAACAAGTCAAAACTTTAGTTTTCTTGTTAGAGTTAGAAAACTTACCTCGGGGTCTTGATGTTCGTGGATATTCTCTATTGTTTGTAGATTGTTTCTTTATTTTGAGAATTCTCGCGAGACCCTTAGAGATCATAGCGATTGCATCTTCTTCTTCATCATCATCATCACTATCTTCCTCTTCAGATTTTAACTCATCCTTTTTCGATCTTAATGCTAGATTCTTTGTATTAGATGGGAGCTCTCCATCTTCTTCACCAAGAACCATTTCGTGTGTGATGAGTTTTCCAAGGAGATCGTCTAGAGGAAGAGTTGAAAGATTCTGAGCTTCTTCGATGGGAGTCATCTTTGGTCTCCACTTAGCTTTAGGGAAACTCCTTAGAACCTTCCTAACTTTTTCTTCGTTTGTGAAGACCTTTTCAAGTGAGTCCAGATTATTCACAATCTCAGTATATCTTGTGAACATTTCATTGACTAGTTCATTTGGGTTCATCATGAATAGCTCATACTGTCTGAGGAAGATGCTAATCTTTGTTTCCTTCACTTGACTTGTTCCTTCGTATGTGACAATGAGTTTGTCCCATATTTCTTTTGCACTCTTACATGATGAGATGCGGTTGAATTCATTTGTATCTAATCCACAATAAAGCAGGTCCATAGCTTTGTAGTTCTTTTACACGTTGTCCAAGTCAGCTTGTGTGAAGTCAACTTCCTTCTTTGAGACTTGAACACCTTCAACTATGGTAATTGGGACTTTGGGGTCATTCTGAACAATGCTCCATAGGACCATGTCTTGATCAATAATGAGCATGCACATTAGTGCTCTCCAATGGGCAAAGTTGTTGCCACTGAAGAGTGGTGGTCGAGATGAGGATATTCTTTGAGCAAATCCTCCATCACCTAAAGGATTCATGATTAGTCTCACTGATGGTTAAATCAATATACGTGATTATAGCTATGATACCAATTGAAGATTTGTTAGATGAATATAAAAGATAAAAGATACTCTAGAAGGGGGGTTGAATAGCGTATGAGAACTTTTCGCAAAAACCTATCTCAAGGCTTTGAAACTAATTTCAAAGGCTTTGATGTCGATCTGAGCTCTTTGTGACACATTTTGATTTCAAGGGCTTTGAAACTGATTACAAGGGCCTTAACCTTGTTCACCTGCAAAACAAAGTTAGTCACAATAAAACAAATAAAGTGCGGAATGTAAAAGATCGACACGAGGATATGTTTACGAAGTTCGGCTCTAAATAGCCTACTCTCCGTCCCAGGGTATAGCCGTAGGATCTAACTATCTATTATCAGCTTCAAAGAGTCCTAGATACAAACTAGAAGAAATCCTCTTCTTCTCTCATTGTAGCCAACGCTACGATCTAGCTCCAACTCTTCACCTTGCTATAATAGTCTAGTTACTTCGCAGAGTAACACACAACTAGTATAACACTCTTTAGATATTCCAATGGAGCTCTCGAGTTTTATCTCTCTCTAGGGGATAACGCTTTATGTAAAAGAGAGAAAGAAAAACTTGTTTGATCGAATGAAGATGCTTTGGATCACTTGAAGACTTTGGATGTTTCCGTGTAAGCTTGTGTCATTTTTTCTTCAATCGACATCTTTATTTACAGTCTTCTATGGAGAGGTCTTCTAGCCATTAGGAAGATGACCGTTGAAGATGATTCTTCTTCTCCATGAAAGCCGCTTCTTGGTTGAGATGAGGTAGACGTTGTAGATCTTCTATCGTCTTCATCTCCTTAAAGCACATTGATCTCCCTTGTTCGTAATCTTCTCATAATTGTTGTGAAGATATTTGAAATCCGTTGAGAGAGGATCTTTGCGGTTTTAGTTGAGGATCATTGCGAGATCCTGTTTCGAATCAAATCTACTTGGTCGTTTGAGATCTTCTTTGAGCGTATCTTCTTGTTGGCATATCTTCTTAGAAGATCTTCTTTGATGCTTGGTAGATTTAGTTTGTTGAAGTTTAAATTCGTTTGCGTTGATCCGATATCAATTTCAAGGCCTTGGCTTCCGGTCCCTTGAAATGGCTTTCAAGGCCTCCGTGTTGAATCTCTCTAAACTTCTTCGTCTGTCCCTTGTATCCAATTTCAAGGCCTCCGAAGGTCCCTTGAAATGCGTTTCAAGACCTGCACATATTCTAAACAAATCACCAAACCAAACCAAGCAACTCGATATACAATCGATAATTGTTAGTATATAAAACCACTTCATTTGTGTTTAAGTCTCATCACCTATACAAATATATGATCAAGGTGGAGTTTTCAGATGAGATCTTGAAAACACTATAAATTATTATATGAAACAAGATTATAAAAATTTAGAATCTCATGTATATTATTTAGAATGAGTAAATAAACACTTAAAAATTTAAAATTTCACCAGAAAATAAATAAATAAAATTTGACAAAGAAATTCAGTTATAACTGAGCAAAACTTTATTAAAAACTCGTAGAAAGCTCTTATAGGTAGGGTGTTGTTCAAGTAAGGCACATTATTCCGGTACGGCCGTACGGCCGACACGTGTCCCGAAATTTTTTTTTTTTTTTTTAAAGAACGAGTAAAAGTAATAGTTCAAAATTTATTATGGAATAGTTCAAAATTTATTATGGAATAGTTCATAACTTATAAAAGGATAGTTCATGAACTATAATAGGATAGTTCATAGTGCAAAATTTATAAAGGAATGAAAGTAATAGTTCAAAACTTATTAAGGAATAGTTCATAACTTCTAAAAGGATAGTTCATGAATTATAATAGAATAGTTCATAGTGCAAAATTTATAAAGGAGTGAAAGTAATAGTTCAAAACTTATTATGGGATAGTTCATGAATTATAATAAAATAGTTCATGAATTATAATAGAATAGTTTAAAGTGCAAAAATTTATAAAGGAGTGAAAGTAATAGTTCAAAACTTATTATGGGATAGTTCATGAATTATAATAGAATAGTTCATGGATTATATTAAAAAGTAATAGTTCATGGATTATATGGGAATAGTTCAAAGTTTATAGGAGAATAGTGCATAAATTATAACATGGTAGTTCAAACAAATTTTCATTCGTTTCCGGAAAAAAAAAATCGTTTCAGAAAAGGAAAAAAAATAAATTTCGGGACACGTATCGCCCGTACGACCGTACCGCAATATATGAACCGTACCTGAACATTTACCCTTATAGGTAATTTAAAAAGAGTTTTTGTGGCTTTTAATGAGAGAACTAAATTTAAAAATACTAACACCGTAGAGAGTGACGTATAAGCTACTTTAGTAGATATATATAGGTAATTTATAAAATAAATAATCAAAATAAGATAAGTAATTAAAATTTTATAATCAAAATAATTTATAAATTAAAAATGATAATTAAATTTTTTAAAAAAAGATAAAACATTATATTTGATATATTATGATGATTAAAATTTATAAAATAAATAATCCAAATAAGATAAGTAATTACAATTTTATAATCGGGATAAGTTAAAAATTATGAAGGTGAAATAGTATAAAATATGACATATTATGATGATTATTTTTTATACAATAAATAATCTAAATAAGATAAAAATTTAAAATCAAAATTTGTTAAAAATTTATATTCAAAATATGAAAATATAATGCAAATAAAATATATAAAAACACGTAAAACATAAAATATGATATATTAAGATGATTAAAATTCAAAATATAAATAAATAAAATAAGATAAGTAATTATAATTTATAAAACGAAATAAGTTAAAAAAATTATTTGAAATAGAAAACTTATATAATGCAAAAAAAATATATAAAAATAATTAAAACATCAGATATAGTAATTTTTTATGATTAAAATATATATAATAGGGAATTTATTCGAATAAAAAAATAATAATTTTAGTGTTATTTATGTTAATAGAGTCGAAATACATTTAACAAATTATATAAAAAAGTGAATTGTAATGTAAAATAGTTAACATAGTCGTGAAAATAGTTATAATTTATTTTAAAATATTTTTTATTTAACTGAATATAGTTATATTTTTATTTCGATTTAGAATTTATGTGTGTGTTTTCTAAATTTTTATTTTTTTATTTTTTAAATTGAAAATATTTATATTTTTATTCAAAATACATTAAAAAAATAAATAAAAACCTATAGACCGATATAATTCAAACAAAAAAAAGAGATTTGTTTGATTAGTTAAAGAGATAGCGTAGGTGATTAGTTTTAAAAATTTTATATAGGTAATTTTTTTAAAAAAACTAGTTTAATGCCCGCACCTTGTGTGGATTTTGTCTAAATAATATTTTATATATATATGTATACTATGTAGTGGATATTAATCAGTAGAAAAAATAACTAATTCTAGGCTAAATTGACTTAAAACGTAAAATTTTTTATATCATCTAGAAAAAAGTTGTGTAAAAATACGTTTACTTTAGAACAAACAAATTATTTTTACCCTCACCTTGTTTGGGGTTGTATTTTAATAAATTATAATTTTAACATATTTAAAAATTATGGATTGGTAAAAGAGATAAAATATGAATGAAAATTAGATGTAAACATTAAAATAGAACCGGGTACAAAGTTATTAAAACAATCTAGAAAAAAATGATAGGAAATTATATCACCAAAACAATATTGGGATTAACATGGTAAATGAGATAAACTCCGGAATTACCGATTGGTAAAAGATTAAAAACACACATTAAGAGATTAAATCAAAATTATCGATTTTAAAAATATTGAAGCGATAAGATCGAAACTAATTTCAAGAAATTATCGATTTTTATGATATATGATTAGAAAATATTTTTCCAAGATATGTTCCGGGATAATTTTAAATGAGATAAATTATTTTTATATATAGATTAATTCAAAACTTATCATAGATGTCTAGAATTAGGGAACAAATATTTTTAAAAAGATATATGAAAATTTTGTCTAACTAATTAGTTGGTTAATATGTTTTCACTTTATAATTTCGGTATAGAAAAACTAATTTGATGTATAAGTATGTTCATAAGTTAATTAGGTTAATTCAGTATAATGATCGTTTTTAATTTATAACTTCGTTAATAGAAATGATTTTATACATTAATTAATAATTAAATAATTGCTTTAACATGTTAAACTAACTATACATCTACTCTTTTAAAAAAATAATTGGTTTGATTTGTTTTTGATTTATTATTTTTATTGATAAATCATACATCAAAGATTTATCCTTTAGAATTATAATATATAGGAGATTGCTATAATATATTGAACTAACTCACAATCTTCTTTTCTAAAAAGATTTGGTTTTGTTTTATTTCGTTTTGTTTTTAATTTATTATTGTTATTGGTAAAAACATGCATCAAATTAGTTTGATTTTATCTATAATAATTAAAGATAAAGGAAATTGTGTTAATATGTTAAACAAACTACATGATATAATCTTCTAAAAAAGATATGTTTTTAATTATTGTTTTATTTATTTTTTTTAATAAAAGATACGTGGAATCGGTTAAGATATTTATCCATTTTATTAACTATTAATAATTATTTATTAGAAAATAAATTTAAAATTAAAAATAAGAAAACAAAAAAAATGTAATATATATATATATAGTTCAAAATTAAAAAATTAATTAAAAAAGTTTTTTCAAAAATTTAAAATAAGAAAAAGTATGATATATAAAATTCGAAATTATAAAATTAATTCAAAATTTAGTTTTCGAAAATTAAATGTGCCTACATTATTTTTTGAAAATTATAAAAACAAAATCTAGATATGTTTTTATTGTGATTTTGAAATAGATTTGTTTTTTTAATTAATATTTGAGTAAAATTGATGTGACATGATAATTTATTAGATTAAAAATGATTTGGCATGATGATTGTTTATTAGTTTTAATAATTTGTTTATTATAAAAGATATTGATAGCATGAATTATAATCTATATTTGGGGTTTGTTTGGACGTTTTATCTTTCATAATCTGCATGTTTGTATGTATAATATGTGATTATATTACCATTTCATCCACCTTTGCGGGAATCGAGGTCTACACCTAGTTTTGTTGTAATCGTAGGTAAAATGACACGTTTTGCATCAAAAAGGAGCAAAAGAAGCTATGGAGTCATTGGAGCTACATTCAGGAACATAAGGAACCATCCAGGAAGCATAACCATGGATTAGAGATTCACTTTGGACCAGATTTGAGAGATTTCACATTCAGTTATGACTCACCTCGGTTGACCACAGATTCACCTCAACCGAGGTGATCCAGAGAAGTCGACTCGACCGAGGCGAACACCTGGGACGCGGCGAGAATATTTTATTCTTAGCTGAGATATTTTATCTTTGGAAAGAGATCTTATATTTTTGGGCTTGGCTCCTGGAAGGAAGAAGATATGCTAGATCATATATTTTACCTATATTTAGGGGAAAAGATCTTTCTAAGATATCTTATCTTTGGAGGGTTATTTTCCTATAAAAAGGGTTGGATTTCCACAAATCCAACATCCCGCTTACACCAAAAAATCCGCATACAGCTGGATCGTGCTATACCATCGATCAGGGTTTATACGCAGCAGCAGCCATACTCCAGTTGAGAGATTTGAAGAACCTTTTTGAAGGTTGAAGGAAGATTGAAGATTATAGCTTTTATAGCTTTTGAAGGGTTTTGTAAGATTGTCTTAGATTCCCTTCCTTGTTGTCTTGTCTTGTTGGATTTCTATCCAAGGAACGCTTTTGTTGTGGTATTTGATTCAGTTATTGAAGTCTTTTCATTAAGTTCTTCTTGTTCAAATATTCACCTTCTTCCCATATATTTGATTATTGCTTTCATGATGATGAGTGGCTAATTTCCTTGTGTGATTCTAGGGTGATTGGCTGAAGGTTGTGGGAAAAACAATGATAGAATAATCTTAGATTCCAGTAGGACCTTGAAAGTTCGAGTCTTTAACCTTAACCCTAAGCATCTCGCTCAGTCGATGAACATCTCGGCCGGGCTGGAATTCGTCTGACCGAGGTGACTTATCTGATCCGAAACTGAGAAGTTAAGTGTTAGAGTTTGTCAAATCCTATTCTTATTACACCTTTCCTGGTTCAATACAAGCTTAGGATGAGACTTACCCGGTAATTCCTTAGTTTGTTTACCTAAGATCATAAGTGTAGGTAATAAAGGTTTATCCTTTATTGGGGTTTGAGTGTGCTTTCATACCTTCTTTGTGAGTTAGCCTGAGACTTACCCGGTAAAGGTTGATTCTATTCCCTTAGATGGTATGTTAGTTTGAGGTTATAGTTCTTTATCTTAATTCCTCGAGACTTACCCGGTAATAGGAGTTACGGTTTAGGATTAGTGAGTAGTGAGACTTACCCGGTGATCTATTCCACTTTAGTAACACCTTCCCTATGCAAAAACCTCAGCTTTGTCCGCTTATCTTTAGATCTTGAGTTGGAACCACAACTACATGCTTTAATCCCTAGAATTGCATATTTCCTTTATTGACTTCTTATTCATCTTTGATTGTTTTAATTGCTCTTGTGGTTAGTATTTACATAAGCTTACCGTAATTGGACTTTGTTTCACTAAGTCCCTGTGATCGACCCCTGGAATTCCTTGCTTTTTTACTACGATTGACGCGTACACTGCGGGTTCTCATCCTTGTTTTAAGCTTAAGTCTAGGGTTATAAATTTAAAGCTTGCACACACCGTTTGGAGCGAACAAGTTTTTGGCGCCGTTGCGGGGGAGCCGGTTACGGTTTACTCTTTGGGCACTTGCCCCCGTGTCTACTAACCACTCTACTTGAGTGATTTTTGCAGGTTCTTTCTTAGGTTTATGCGAAGAACCCGCACTGGGAAGGAAATCGTTCCTTACGATCCCGAACTAGAAAAGACATACAAGCGACACTTAAGAGAAGCGAAGATGGCCCAACAAGACAACCGCGATCTTGAGGCCGAATTGAAAGAGGCGCTAGAGCTGCTACGCCTCAGCAGGGAAGAACTAAGACAAGAGAAAGAAGAAACTCGCACCAGGACTGAAGCAATCGAAGCAGATATGGCCGCTTTGAGAGACCAATATCAACTTCGACCGAGGGAAGATCCAGTTGCTGATCCTCGACCGATGCAGGTCCCAGTTGCTGACCCTCGACCGAGGCAGGTCCCAGTACCTGACGCCCCGGCCGATGTACTTCCACCTCGGAGGCCAGTCCGAGATGTTCTTCTTGCAGGAATCCCACAAACCCTAGGTCAAAGGATGGACCCCAATCAACAACTGAGGCGTCCAGGAGTTAACCTAGGAGATCCAGCGGACCATGACTATGAACTTCAACCGCAAGTTCTATCCATGATTCGCCAATGCCAGTTCGGAGGGCTAGAGAAGGAATCACCACATCAACATCTTCAAAACTATGAGATCTTGATGGAGACCTTGAGACCTCCGAGGATTGAAAATAACAACTACAAGCTAAGACATTTCTACTTTTCTTTAAAAGATAGAGCTCTTACTTGGTATCAATCTCTTCCTCCAGGAAAAATTAGCACATGGGAGGAGATGACGACGGAATTCCTGACCAAATTCTTTCCCCCCTCAAAGACCGCTGAAATGAGAGGGAAGATCAACACTTTCATTATGAAGGACAAGGAGAGCTTGTCCAAGTCATAGGAGCGGTTCAAGGACATTCTTTTGGATTGCCCACATCATGGGATTCCAAAGTTAGAATTACTAGAGATATACTTCAAGGGACTGGACGGAAGCACCCAGTTCAATCTCCAACTACTCTCCGCCGGTACCTTCATGGACATGGCGATTGACAAAGCTTGGGACTTCATCGAGAAGCAAGCTTTGCACATGGAGAAGTACACCCACCAAGGAGCTGAAGGTGGAGTTAAAAGAGTTAACTTCCAAGAAACTCAGCCCAACAACAATCAACTCACGTCTTTGAAGAATGACGTGAAGCAATTGAAGGAACTCTTGGTTGCTCAAACCAAGAAGGAAGAGCAAGGGCAAAGGAATAACAACAACGGATACCGTAACAACAACAACGGTTCCCGGAACAACAACTACAACAACAACAATAGAGGATCCAATAGCAACAACTGGAGGGCGAACAACCAAAATTCTGGTAACAATCATTCAAACTCCAACTCTAACGATTCCTCTAACCCTTTCCTCTCTTCCCCTTCTTCTTCTTCTTCTTCTTCTACTCCATTAAAGAGCCAGGGGCAAGGATCAAGTTCGTCTCAACCGGAAAAGAAAGACGCAGTTCTGGAGGCTATCTTGATCAAGCTCAACGCTATGGAGACTTCTATGACTTCATTTTTGAAGGCCCAAAAAGCCTTTGAACAACAACTAGCAAGTACGGCGAATGAAGCGCCAAGAGATCTAGGGAAGCTTCCAGCAAGGACGGAAAGCAACCCTAAGGGCCAGATCATGGCCATAACTACGAGGAGTGGACTGAAAACTGCAGATCCAGTGCCTCGGTCGGTGCCAGTACCGACGAAGACCACCTCGATCCAGATGCAGTCGAAGAACACTTCGACCGAGATGCCAACCGAGGTGGAGCCACAGAAAGCGGAGGGGAAAACTGAAGTTTATGTTCCACCTCCCGCATACAAACCACCACTTCCATTCCCCCAGTCAAGGGCCAGAGCACATCTAGACAAGCACTTTGGTAAGTTCCTTGACTTGATGAATAAACTGCACATTAACATTCCTTTCCTTGATGCTATTCTAGGAATGCCCGCCTATGGGAAGTTCTTGAAGGAGATCCTATCAAGGAAGAGGAAACTGGAAGATTTTGGTGAAGTTAGGATGACATCTAAATCCTCGGAGCTCATACAAATCATGAAGGAGAAGATGCCACCTAAATTGAGAGATCCCGGCTCATTTTGCATTCCCATTCAAGTTGGGGATGTTACTTGTGAAGCCCTTTGTGATCTAGGAGCCAGCGTGAGCATCATCCCGCTGGAGCTATGTGCGAAGATCGGACTTGGAGAGCCCAAGCTGGTCAAGATTCGACTATATATGGCGGATCGCTCCATCACCCATCTCGTGGGCATCTTGGAGGACGTTCCGGTCAAGTTAGGTAACTTCTATTTACCAATAGATTTTGTTGTACTTGACATTCCCGCAGATTATCCTGTTCCTATTATTCTCGGGAGACCATTTCTAGCAACTTCGGGTTGCAACGTGGATTGCAAGAACGCCAAGTTGAAATTCAACATTGGCGGCGATGAGGTGGAGTTCGCACTACTTGCAGCCATGAAAGGGGAGCAACTAACTGATGATATCTTCAACATCTACGATGAAGAAGAATCAAGAGAATTGGTGAGCTCTATCCTTATTAACGATCCACTTGAAAGAGTTATTAGCTTAAGTTTAATGGAGGAAGGTATAGATGCTTCTTGTGATGCAGATATACAGAGCTTAAAGGCACTGGAAGAGGATCCAGGAGCTAAAACTGAGAAGCTAACCCAGGAGACGAAGATCTCCAGTTTCGGTTCCAGTTGCAGTACCTCGACCGAGGCACTTCCTGGACTGAGCGAGGCGACTGAAGAACATCTCGGTCAACGCCTCTGCGCCTCGACCGAGGTCGATGGCGAGATGATGTCAACTGAAACTGCTGAGAATAACAAACTTCTTACTCCCTTCTCTGACACTCATCCTCAGTTGGTGGAACATTCTATCCACCAACTGTTTGATAACAAAGGACCTTGGTATGCTGATATTGTGAATTATCTTGTCTGCCAGGAAATACCGCCCGGATTGACGTACTCTCAAAAGAAGAGATTCTTCAAGGAAGTACGCCATTACTACTGGGACGAGCCGCTGCTATTCAAGCGCGGGCCGGATGGGATGCTTCGAAGATGCATTACGGAAGATGAAGTTAATAGCGTAATACGGCATTGCCACTCACTTCCTTGTGGAGGACATGCTAGTACCGATAAGACTTGCGCTAAGGTATTACGTTCTGGTTTCTTTTGGCCTACATTATTTAAAGATGTGCAATCTTTTGTTGTCTCTTGTGATGCATGCCAAAGAACAGGAAATTTATCAAGGAGGAATGAGATGTCACTTAATAACATTCAAGAAGTGGAAATTTTTGATGTATGGGGGATTGACTTCATGGGACCTTTCCCATCCTCTGGAGGAAACCTCTACATTCTTCTTGCAGTTGATTACGTCTCTAGATGGGTTGAAGCCATCGCTTCTCCCACTAACGACGCCAAGGTAGTTGTGAAGTTCTTGAATAGAACTATCTTTCCACGTTTCGGAACTCCACGCATCATCATCAGCGATGGAGGAATGAATTTCATCAACCGGAAGTTCAAGGCACTTCTATCGAAGTATGGGGTAACCCACAAGGTATCAACCCCTTATCACCCTCAAACTAGTGGACAGGTCGAGATCTCGAATAGAGAAATCAAAGCAATTCTGGAGAAGACCGTCTCTAGGACAAGGAAGGATTGGTCCATGAAATTGGACGATGCTCTTTGGGCGTACAGGACCGCATTTAAGACTCCCATAGGCACCACCCCTTATAATTTGGTGTATGAGAAGTCTTGTCATTTGCCCGTTGAATTAGAACACAAAGCATATTGGGCGATCAAATGGTTGAACTTCGACATTAAGGAGGCCGGCGAGAAGCGGCTATTGGAGATCAACGAGCTGGAGGAGCTGCGTTTGAACGCTTATGAGAATGCCAAAATCTATAAGGAAAGGATGAAGAGATGGCATGACAAGCGTATCGTCCCAAAGGAGCTTAACGAGGGAGACTTAGTTCTACTCTTCAACTCCCGCCTCCGCCTTTTTCCAGGTAAGTTAAAATCTAGATGGACCGGACCTTATGTTGTGAAACATGTTTTTCCTCATGGTGCAGTTGAGATATGAGGCGAAACGAGCGGAAGCTTCAAGGTCAACGGTCATAGACTTAAGAAGTACAAACCGGAAGTTCCGGTTGAGGAGGTTGCACCAATATACCTCATTTGAGAGACGCATTATGGTCCAGCTAGCGACCTTAAACCAAGCGCTTCTTGGGAGGCAACCCAAGGTATTGCTTTCTTTTCCCTTTTTCTAGTCTAGCTTAGATAGTTTGCTTTTGCTTTGCTTTGTTTTGTTTTTGGCGTTCTAGACAGATAACAGGTGACATCTAAGGAAGGAGCATAACTGGAAGGACAGAAGATCGAGAATTTGAGAAGACGAAGTTTGACTGAGACATCTCGGTTGCTGTCAGAGCACCTCGACCGAGATGATTCTTGAGCAACCGAGGCGACTAGGGTTTTCTGAAGAACCACCTCGGTCCGTACCACCTCGGTCCAGTCGAGACCATCTCGACCGAGGTGACAGCAGTTCCAGAAAAGGGTATAAAAGGGGCGAAGATTTCTCTCTCCTCACTTTACTCTTCTCCCTCGACCGCAGCGACAGTTTCACCTCGCTTCTCGGATTCTTGCTCGAAGATTTCTATCTCCAAACTGCGATTAAGGCTTAGAGGATCCCAGTGCATCATCGATCTGCAAGAAAATCGAACCGATTCGGCCGAACGAGGTAAAACAAAACCGAAACCCTACCTCTCCGATTTCGCTTCGATTTGGGCTTTGGTTGCCCTTGCATTTGCTGAGAAAACGCTTAAGTACCCCATAGGAAGCAATTGTAGTGATTTTGGGGGAAAAGAACTGAATTTTCTGAGGAAATTAGAATCTAGTTTTTCGCCTCGGTCCAGTCGAGCTGTGCCTCGGCCGAGGTGATTCTTGAGTGTTGTCAGTTGACCGAGGTGACTTGACAGTGACTGAATTGAAAATGAGTTCTGACCGACGCCTTACCCTTAGGGATAGATCCTCACCTTCCCCTTCTTCCTCTTCTTCCCGACCTTATCGACCGGTGATCCATGAGCGACACCAGGTCGATTATGACCGTATTTCCGGCCGTCCAGTGATTGCACCTCGCTTCCTGGACGTGTCTGCTTTTGATTGCCTCCAGGTAGACGGAGACCTTAGGAGGATGATATCTACCATAGGGTTGGATCAGTTTATTGAGATCCGAGCCCCAGCCTATTTGGAGCCCACCTTAGAGTTCATTAGCTCCTTCACCTACCTCCCCACAAAGAGATCTGTGAAGTACCGGTTGATGAACCGGAACTTCTTAGTGCCACTAGAGTACTGGAGAGAGATTTTTGGCTTTCCCGAGCCCACTACTGTAGACTTCCCTTCCCGATCTGTAGCTAGGGAGTTTTGGGGACAGATTGCCCACATTACTGAGCACGCAGACAGATGGCGCCTTGGAGATTCCAGGGAGAAGGTCATCTTCCATTTAGCCTTTAGGTTAGCCCACCGGATATTCAGCGAGACACTTCTGGCGCGTACTGAGACGCCCCAGAAGATCCGACAGGGAGAGCTTTTTAGTTTATACTACATGGTTACTAGGGGTATCCCAGACTTTGGCTTGATGTTGGCAGAGGATCTGCACAAGATCAAGGCCAAAGCGAAGGGAGACATCTGCTGCGGAGGGCTTGTCACCCACATAGCTAGTTATCAGGACATGGATCTCAGCGCTTGCACGATGGTGGCGGCTGCCAAGCCGCTTGGGCTGCAGGAGATGATCACTCGGAGGATTCTGGTTCCCCGAGGTCTGACTACACCGTACGTGTCTATGCCGTGGGAGCTGACTGCGTCACAGGGGATCAGGTGGTCTGCCTAGTTTTTTGTTTATGACCCTCACTATTGGCAGACAGCTTGGGCTCCACTGATGGAGGATTACAAAGAGGCAGCAGCTGCCCCAGCTGAGGAGGAGGCAGATGATGAGGAGACAGTTGATGAGAGAGAGGGTGGAGTCATGATGGATACAGGGACGGATACTGCAGGGACGAGCGCACCAGTTATTGATCTGGACGATGACACTAAGGCTGAGCCTGCACCTGCTGCATCACCATTGAGACCTGCTAGGCGTAGAGCACGCCGACACAGAGATCCCGAGGCTCATCGTCGGATCGATGATCTGACGGATCAGATGATAGATTCTTATGCTACCCTCACCGTGGACATACATGAGAGGTTTGCTGCCCAGCACCGACAGATTGACAGCTGGACTCATCAGATGCTCGAGGGACAACACTATCAGCGCAGGATGATGGAGATCCAGTTCCAGCAGGCTATGGGTTATCCATTCGACCCGTCTCAGTATCCGTACGTACCACCACCACCACCACCGGATCAGGATTCTTGAGAGCTGCAGGATTTTCTTTCTTATTTTTATGCAGTTCAACTATTTATCCGGTGAGTACTTTATTTCTTAGACTTATTTTGACCCACTGGGACAGTGTGTCCTAAGTATGGGGTGTTTATTTGATGTATTTGACATTTATTCGATGTATGACTCTAGTTGACCGGATATTTATCTATATTTATGCTTCACTTTTGCATCTATGTGTTTATCTGAGACTACATGCATACTTACAGGTTATTTGATTGAGAAAAACGTCGAAACTGAAAGAAAACTGGTTTAAAAAAAATTTTTTGGACCTCGACCGGTGGAGTTCTGGCCGAACGAGGTGTTTCACCTCGGTTGACCTAAGAACACCTCGACCGAGGTGGGTTAACTGAGAGTTTTCGAAAACGATTTTTGTGCTTCTTATCTGGATATGATCTCAGTGAAGATCTTGTTTACTGACTGGTTTTAAAATTCTTTATGTGTTTGAAAGGTTTTATAATATGTTTAAGTTGCTAAATGGTTTGTTTGAAATTATTGGCATGTTTAATACTTTGTTTTTATCCAAATTATGTTGAATTTGAAGGTTGACACCACATTATGAGTTCTCTCACTTTCTTCCTGGAAAGACCAAGGCAATTCATTCTTCTCTCTTCTTCTTCTTGATCATGCTTAGCCCCTCATATACATTTTGCCTCCCTTTACCTATCCGGGAATTTGGAAGCAAGCGAAGTGGTGAAAGCAAGTGAAGTTAAAGTTGAGAAGTTGGCTGGAAGTGAAAGTGTTAGAAAGTAATAATAGGTTTGGGGAAGTCAATCATGAAGATGAGTAACTCGGCACCATTCACATAGCCGGGTGTTTGTGTCTTGCCAAAGTCGGATTGAGCGATATTCCTAACGGGTCATGGTATGTGCATCAAGGGTTTGATGCATCTCAAGAAATTGATGATTGCTGATTTCCTAGGCTTCGGTTATTGTGCACCTCTGTCCATGCATCCCAAAAAGTAAAGTAAAAAGAAAAAGTGTGAAATAAGCAAAGCTTATGGGTGGAAGATGTTGCAAGTCAAAGTGAAAGTGAAGTTTATCCTTTTCCCGGATTCTAGCACCACATTACCTTACATACATCCCTACCCTACACGTTTCTTGACCTTTCTTTTGGGAAGCCCTTGAGACCTCGAGCTTGTTGATTGACTTAGCGGTTTAAACTGGATTATGCATGATTAATTTCGATAATTATGACTTATTATGCATTCTATGATTTTATGCAAAGATGAACAACTTTCTTATATTTATAAAATGTTTTAATCATATATTGGATTTTAAATTCCATGAAGTATTCTCTTAGAGTGATCTATGATTGTGGCACACCATAAAATGTTTTTGAAAGACTTTTTTCATTGATTTTCTTGACCTATAATCCATTCTATCTTGTCTTCTATATGCGGAACTTGCTTGGGGACAAGCAAGGGCTAAGTATGGGGTATTTTGATAGCATGAATTATAATCTATATCTGGGGGTTTGTTTGGACGTTTTATCTTTCATAATCTGCATGTTTGTATGTATAATATGAGATTATATTACCATTTCATCTACCTTTGCGGGAATCGAGGTCTACACCTAGTTTTGTTGTAATCGTAGGTAAAATGGCACGTTTTGCATCAAAAAGGAGCAAAAGAAGCTATGGAGTCATTGGAGCTACATTCAGGAACATAAGGAACCATCCAGGAAGCATAACCATGGATTAGAGATTCACTTTGGACCAGATTTGAGAGATTTCACATTCAGTTGTGACTCACCTCAGTTGACCACAGATTCACCTCGACCGAGGTGATCCAGAGAAGTCGACTCGACCGAGGCGAACACTTGGGACGCGGCGAGAATATTTTATTCTTGGCTGAGATCTTTTATCTTTGGAAAGAGATCTTATATTTTTGGGCTTGGCTCCTGGAAGGAAGAAGATATGCTAGATCATATATTTTACCTATATTTATGGGAAAAGATCTTTCTAAGATATCTTATCTTTGGAGGGTTATTTTCCTATAAAAAGGGTTGGATTTCCACAAATCCAACATCCCGCTTACACCGAAAAATCCGCATACAGCTAGATCGTGCTATACCATCGATCAGGGTTTATACGCAGCAGCAGCCATACTCCAGTTGGGAGATTTGAAGAACCTTTTTGAAGGTTGAAGGAAGATTGAAGATTATAGCTTTTATAGCTTTTGAATGGTTTTGTAAGATTGTCTTAGATTCCCTTCCTTGTTGTCTTGTCTTGTTGGATTTCTATCCAAGGAACGCTTTTGTTGTGGTATTTGATTCAGTTATTGAAGTCTTTTCATTAAGTTCTTCTTGTTCAAATATTCACCTTCTTCCCATATATTTGATTATTGCTTTCATGATGATGAGTGGCTAATTTCCTTGTGTGATTCTAGGATGATTGGCTGAAGGTTGTGGGAAAAACAATGATAGAATAATCTTAGATTCCAGTAGGACCTTGAAAGTTCGAGTCTTTAACCTTAACCCTAAGCATCTCGCTCAGTCGATGAACATCTCGGCCGGGGTGGAATTCGTCTGACCGAGGTGACTTATCTGATCCGAAACTGAGAAGTTAAGTGTTAGAGTTTGCCAAATTCTATTCTTATTACACCTTTCCTGGTTCAATACAAGCTTAGGATGAGACTTACCCGGTAATTCCTTAGTTTGTTTACCTAAGATCATAAGTGTAGGTAATAAAGGTTTATCCTTTATTGGGGTTTGAGTGTGCTTTCATACCTTCTTTGTGAGTTAGCCTGAGACTTACCCGGTAAAGGTTGATTCTATTCCCTTAGATGGTATGTTAGGTTGAGGTTATAGTTCTTTATCTTAATTCCTTGAGACTTACCCGGTAATAGGAGTTACGGTTTAGGAATAGTGAGTAGTGAGACTTACCCGGTGATCTATTCCACTTTAGTAACACCTTCCCTATGCAAAAACCTCAGCTTTGTCCGCTTATCTTTAGATCTTGAGTTGGAACCACAACTAGATGCTTTAATCCCTAGAATTGCATATTTCCTTTATTGACTTCTTATTCATCTTTGATTGTTTTAATTGCTCTTGTGGTTAGTATTTACATAAGCTTACCGTAATTGGACTTTGTTTCACTAAGTCCCTGTGATCGACCCCTGGAATTCCTTGCTTTTTTACTACGATTGACCCGTACACTGCGGGTTCGCATCCTTGTTTTAAGCTTAAGTCTAGGGTTATAAATTTAAAGCTTGCACACACCGTTTGGAGCAAACAGATATTATGGCAAATCCGTAAATATCTTGTGGCAATATTATAAATAAATTGGAAAAAACCTGATGTGGCTAGTACTAACACGCGACATGTGGACGAAGTGGGTTCTACTTTAGTATGATATATAAAATTGTGATTTTGGATGAGATAGCTCGATTTCAAAATACTAACACCGTAAAATGCCACATCAGCAATTAAGTACTCAAATTTAGTAAATTTGTATTGATAAGATAACAAAATCTAAAAAAAACTCATTATATAATGCAGTTTATTTATTGAGGTCTCAAATATATCGTTCCTCTTCACAGTCCTTCCAAATAATTTTTTTAATCATTGTTTTTATCTAGGATGACGATTCAAGTCCTTTATTTTGTCGATATTAAACCTTAATGTTAATTTGTCACCAACTATCCGCATTTAAAACATCAAAGAATGATGTTTCAATTGTAACACCCCAAGTTTTGGGAACTTGAAGCACTACGGGCTAGGCCCGCACAATGGGTCCCGACCCTCAGAGTAGCAACAACAAACGGATCTTACAACAAGGCACAGACGAATGAAAACCAAAACTTAATATAAAACCAAAGGTTCAAACCAAAAGAAAACACAAAAGCTCCACAATCGGGTTTAAAACAAAAGGGAAGCAACAAAAGAAAAACAAAACCCGATCCCGTCCTATAATGTACGGGAACCCCGGCTGACCATGCCATCCGGATCACTTAGCAACATCCTGAACATGTGGAACAACTACAACGACGGTATAAACCGTTAGCTAACATTCTAGGTATAAGCAAGAGTGTAAAGGCACAAACACATATAAGGTAAAGAAAACACATAGCATGCTCACACATCAACCGGTTATTATCTTTCATTAAGGTTATCCATTACTAATTCAACTTATTTTGTCACACGAAAATCTCCTGACTCTCGCCTCCGCTTCCACCTACCAATAGGAATAGATCGGTACTATCCGTTACCTACGGGTCTGGGTTGCAAGAACACATTCTAGTCTCCTGTAGAGCTAGACAAGTGGTCACCGCCCGGTTATAATACACTTGGTCCAATTAAGGTTAACAAGGGTGAATCCTATTTCCAATTATTCGTTATAAACATGATAGCAACACAAACAAGCCAATACAATCCAACTAATATGCAGAATGAAGCTAAGTAAGTCCAATGGACTTACCTCACTCGAAGGTAAACCAAAAGATCAACACAACTCAGGAACAACACAGTTTCCTCAAGAAAGGAGCAAGGAAAGCCTGTACGAACAAGCAACACGAATCAGAAACGAAACGGTTGCTAAAAGCCTTTGACTTCTAGTCTCAAAGATCTCTAAGAGATCAACACATGCTAAGGGCTCAACCTTAGTCTTACAACAACTCAAGGGAATCAGGAACAACCATAAGAAACCAAGGAAGGAACGAGGAAAGGAAATAAGGAAGCAACTCACCAAAGACGGGAGCTACTACAGAGAAACCGCAGGGGCGGATGAACAGAGGCGCAAGGGCGTCTCTGTGCAGGCGCAGGAGCGGATCTTCATCAGAAGCTACTGTCGGGCTTCTCTTCGACAGATCTCACAACAGGGGCAACCAAAGCTCGAACTTTAGGTTCCAACATGTCGAGACTCCACTCCAAAGAGCCTGAGAACAACGAAGGGTCAACAACGGAACACTCCACAAGAATCAAGGCTCATGCTTGATCCTTGGAGAAGAAGGAAAGAAAAGAACGTAAGGAAGAAAGCAAACAGAAGGAGAAGACATGCAGCGCTTAAAGGAACGTGAGGAAGAACTAGAAAAGATGCACTTACACGTTCAGCGGGATTGCAGGAAGCAAGGACGGATGCAGCTCTCTAGGGTTTGAAGCCAATAGTAGGGAACGGGAAAAAGGAGAAAAAGAAGAGAATATATAGGGAGGACTGGAACGCTAGACGGAAAGGGCGTCTAGGGTTAGAAAGAAACAAGGAAACCGGCCCACAAGATAGAATATTGGGTATTCTATCTATGGAAGAAAGATAAAAACGACGAAAGCAGATCGGCGCGATTTGTCGTAAAATCCGCAGGGGTGGATCACATCAACTGCAGGGGCGGCTGACCGCGGGGACGGCCCTCTTCATCGCAGGGGCGGTGAAGGCAAAAACCTAGGATCTTACATCAAATCCCCCAAAAAAGAAGTTTCGTCCCGAAACTTGCAAAAGCCAAACGAAGTGAACCGTAGACTCGTACCTAGGGCGGCATGAACTTGCTGCCAGAACCTCGAAGTGAACCGTCCGTCTCTGTCCGAGATAATAGTCCTAGGTACACCATGAAGTCTCACTATCTGGCTCGTGAACTCCTCTGCCAATCGACTCACCGGCCACGTTTCCTTGATCGGAATGAAACGTGCGGTCTTCGTTAGTCGATCTACTATGATCCAGATAGCATCAAAACCACGACTCGGTCTCAAACCAGTCACAAAATCCATAGAGATGTCTTCCCACTTCCACTGAGGGACGGGAAGTGGGTGTAGCTCGCCTCCTGGTCTATAATGCTCGATCTTGACCTGTTGACAAGTCGCACACTGAGCTACATATCTCGTCACATCTGGCTTCAGACCTCCCCACCAGAAAGAGTGTCTGATATCTTGATACATCTTACTCGCACCAGGGTGTACTGAGTAAGGTGAAGAGTGAGCCTCCTGAAGGATCCTCTGTCTCAACTCCCGATCTGACGGCACACAAACACGCTCCTAGCGTCTCAAAACTCCGTCAGCACCAACTGTAAAATGTGGTGCCTCTCCTCGAGACATCCGGTCTCGGATCTGTGTCAAAGCTGGGGAACTCTCTTGCTTCTGTCGGATTTCGGCCAACAGATCAGGTACTATTTCCAAGGTGGACAACTAGCTATCGGAATCTGGGAAGTAGATATCCATCTCTAGCCATGCCAAATCTCGTTGTAACTGTGGCTGAGCCGTCAGTCTAGCGATAGCCATCTCCCGGGAAGTCTTCCTATTGAAGGCATCTGCTACCATATTAGCCTTTTCTGGGTGGTATAAGATCTCAAGATCAAAGTTCTTGATCAACTCTAACCATCTGCACTGGCGGTTATTCAACTCCCGCTGAGTGAATATGTATTTCAGACTCTTATGGTCTGTGAAAATCTGACTCGTGGCTCCGTACAGATAGTGTCTCCAAATCTTTAAAGCATGAACAACAACAGCTAACTCAAGATCATGGGTAGGGTAATTCTCCTCGTACGTCTTCAGTTGTCGAGACGCATAGGCAATCGCCTTTCCCCTATGCATCAAAACGCATCCCAATCCCAGCTTGGATGCGTCGCTGTAAACCACAAAATCCTCAATGCCCTCTAGCTGAGCCAGAATAGGAGTAGAGGTTAATCTCTTCTTCAGCTCCTCGAAGCTCCACAAGCACGACTCGGACCATACGAACCTCGTAGACTTCCGTAGTAAGGAAGTGAGCGATCGGACAATAACTGAAAAGCCCTCAACAAAACGCCTGTAGTAGCCTGCCAGTCCTAAGAAGCTGCGAACCTCCTTAACGTTCTTAGGTGGTGGCCAAGAAGCTACTGACTCAATCTTCTCTAGATCTACCTTGATCCCTTCAGCTGAAACTATGTGACCAAGGAATGCTACCTCGAGCATTCAAAACTCGCACTTAGAGAGCTTGGCGTAGAGCTCTCTATCTTGTAAGACCTGAAGAACAATCCTCAAGTGTCCTGCATGTTCCTCTCTACTACGGGAGTAAACCAGAATGTCGTCGATGAAGACAACTACAAACTGGTCTAGAAAGTCGATGAAGATGTTGTTCATCAACTCCATGAAGACTGCGGGCGCATTCGTAAGCCCGAATGGCATCACAACAAACTCGTAGTGTCCATATCTAGTCTGAAACGCTGTCTTGGCTACGTCCTGCTCTCTCACCCTCAGTTGGTGATATCTTGATTTCATATCGATCCTTGAAAACACTGAAGCTCCATGTAGCTGATCCAAAAGATCATCGATACGGGGCAATGGGTACTTGTTCTTGATCGTCACCTTGTTCAGCTCTCGATAGTCAATACATAACCTCATTGACCCATCTTTCTTCTTGACGAAGAGAACTGGTGCACCCCAAGGAGATACACTTGGGAGGATGAAGCCCTTCTCTGATGACTCCTCAAGTTGCTTCTTCAACTCAAGCATCTCGATAGGCGCCATACGATAAGGAGCCTGAGAGATCGGTCTCGTACCGGGCTCTAGATCAATGCCGAAATCTACACTCCTTTATGGAGGTAAACCTGATGGCTCTCCAAAGATGTCAGCAAATTCGCAAGCTACTGGAATCTCCTCCAAAGCTGGACTAGTACTATCCTTCATGGCATAGCACCAAAAAGCCTCATATCCCTGACTGATAAGCCTCGCAGCTCAAACTGCACTGATGACTGTACCAGTCTTTCCGAGATCCCATCCTCGGAAAATCTCAACATGGCCTGCATCTATAGTTACTGTCACTGTCCTCTTGCCGATGTCCAAAACTG
Source organism: Fagopyrum homotropicum (assembly GCA_033239125.1). Taxonomy (NCBI): domain Eukaryota; kingdom Viridiplantae; phylum Streptophyta; class Magnoliopsida; order Caryophyllales; family Polygonaceae; genus Fagopyrum; species Fagopyrum homotropicum. Next base: position 90,348,855 of record BSWB01000006.1, read on the forward strand.
CTCGATGTCGATCCATCCAATCCATGCCCAGAATAACTTCTTCATGTACTAAGTACATGACGAAGAAGTTAGTTGGCCAATCGGGACCTCCCAATCTAATAGGGCAATCACGAACCTCTCGCGTACCTCGTATCTTACCCCCATCGGGTAATCCTATAAAGAAGGGTCTACCCTCTACAGTAACTAAGGCCAATTTATCTACACATGCATCGGATATAAAAGAATGCGTAGCACCAGTATCGAAAAGAACTCTGACAGGAAAACCATTAATGTGAATGGTACTTGTAGTTGCTGGCGCTGTTGGCTCTACAGCACTCCTCAACTCATAGACTCGGGCTGGTGCATATCGGGTGTCTGCAGATCCACTAATACGTCCTCTACCTCTCCCTTGTCCCGGAGTGGAACCCTGAGGAGCGGTAGAACCTGAAACTCTTTGCTGCTACTGGTACTGCGATCTCTGTCCTCCTCCAGCAACACGAGCAGGTGAAGAACCCTGCTGGGATAGCACCTTGCCCTGACGGCAAAACGCAGCTCTGTGTCCGGGCTTGCCACAAGAAAAGCAAGTCACTGCTGGCTTCTTGCAGTCAGCTCGGATGTGTCCAGCTACTCCGCAGTTAAGACACTGCCGTCCTCTATCAGAACTCTGTTGGAAACTAGAATGTCCAAGTGTCTGACTACGTCCAAAACCAGCTGCTCCAGCTCCAGCACTGGCGGATCCAGTCTTTTGTCTCTTCTCAGGGCCTCCTGTCTGAAAAGCTCTCCTCTGACCCGGTCGGTCTCTCTCATAAGCAGAAGCTCTATCCTGACAGTCCGCTAAAGACTCACAATGGAAACCATTAAGATAAGAGCGTGTCGATTCTCTCAGCCTCCGAGAGTAAAGGTAAACAGTTTGATCCTCCAGTGGTGCGAACGGACCTAGCAACGCCAACTCGTCCTGAAACTTGAGGATTATCTCAGCAATAGGCAAATCTTCGAATCCAGCATCAAGGAAATCCTGAAGACGATCCCTCCTCATGGCTGCAGGGCAATAGCAATCCCTGATCACTGTCTTCATCTGCTCATAACTGGTGACCTTATTGCGAACGGTCCTCCACCAAGAATGAGTCTGATCCTTCAGCAGTGTCTGTGCTATGTTGACTCGACGTCCCTCAGGGCAACCGATAGCCTCCATAGCAGAATCAACCTGTCCTAGCCACTGCTCCACCTCCAAGCTAGTCCTTCCCACGAAGACGGGAACTTTCAACTGGTCGAAAGCCTTCAACCAACTGTCAGACTTTGGCTCTTTTGCCTCAGCCGGCGCTCTAACAACCTCAGCAACTCCAGCAGACGGGGCAACATCTTGTGCAACTCTATGCGAAACCTCGGCTGACCTTGCAGGAACTGGTGGTACTGGTGCTGGTCCTCCCGTCCTGAAAGCCTCCTCAACCCTCTGCACATAGTCGCGAAATGTAAAAGCTCCGATAGACACTCGCGCAGACTCTGTTGATGGCGCTCTCTGTGCTCCAGACCTAGCAGCGGTCCCATTTCCAGCCTCAGGAACAATGCTCTCAGCAACCTCTTCAGCAAATGCCTCAACGGCAGGCGGATCAGCAGCTGGGGCTTGGCCCTGACCTCTAGCTAGTGGAGGTCTTCCTGCATGTCCTCGTCCACGGACGGTAGGTGGAAGTGGTGGTCGACCCCTTCCTCGCCCCATAGCAGATGTAGCTCTAGTATGCGCCATCTGCTATAAGGATAGATATGTAAGACTACGTATATAGATATAAGGCCACGCTACAACTAAAGCAAAACTCCAGAAAAAGCACATATAAAGGCCAATACGTAAGAAACTACACTGCTGAGATCCGCGGAGGTAGTGGTGGTCGCCCGTACATCTATCCCAAACCAAAAGGTTAAAAACAAAAACCCTCTTTTAAAACGTTAGACCCCTTGCGGGTTCTATTTATTTATCCATCTGACCTTTAGAAGATTTCGAGTGCCATTGTTGCCAATCTAGACCTCTGATACCATATTGTAACACCCCAAGTTCTGGGAACTTGAAGCGCTACGGGCTAGGACCGCACAATGGGTCCCGACCTTCAGAGTAGCAACAGCAAACGGATCTTACAACAAGGCACAGACGAATGAAAACCAAAACTTAATATAAAACCAAAGGTTCAAACCAAAAGAAAACACAAAAGCTCCACAGCTGGGTTCAAAACAAAAGGGAAGAAACAAAAGAAAAACAAAACCCGATCCCGTCCTATAATGTACGGGAACCCCGGCTGACCACGCCATCCGGATCACTCAGCAGCATCCTGAACCTGTGGAACAACTACAACGACGGTATAAACCGTTAGCTAACATTCTAGGCATAAGCAAGAGTGTTAAGGCACAAACACATATAAGGTAAAGAAAACACATAGCATGCTCACACATCAGCCGGTTATTATATTTCATTAAGGTTATCCATTACTAATTCAACTTCTTTTGTCACACGAGAATCTCCCGACTCTCGCCTCCGCTTCCATCTACCAATAGGAATAGATCAGTACTATCCGTTACTTACGGGTTTGGGTTGCAAGAGCATATTCTAGTCTCTTGTAGAACTAGACAAGTGGTCATCGCCCGGTTATAATACACTTGGGTCAATTAAGGTTAACAAGGGTGAATTCTATTTCCAATTATTCGTTATAAACATGATAGCAACACAAACAAGCCAATACAATCCAACTAATACGCGGAATGAAGCTAAGTAAGCCCAAGGGACTTACCTCACTCGAAGGTAAACCAAAAGATCAACACAACTCAGGAACAACTCAGTTTCCCTCAAGAAAGGAGCAAGGAAAGCCTGTACGAACAAGCAACACGAATCAGGAACGAAACGGTTGCTAGAAGTCTACGACTTCTAGTCTCAAAGATCTCTAAGAGATCAACACATGCTAAGGGCTCAACCTTAGTCTTACAACAACTCAGGGGAACCAGGAACAACCATAAGAAACCAAGGAAGAAAAGAGGAAAGGAAAGAAGGAAGCAACTCACCAAAGACGGGAGTTACTGCAGAGAAATCGTAGGGGCGGTTAGACAGATGCGCAGGGGCGGCTGAACAAAGGCGCAGGGGCGTCTCTGTGCAGGCGCAGGGGCGTCTCTGTGCAGGCGCAGGGGCGGCTGTGACAGAGGCGCAGGGGCGGATCTTCGTCAGAAGCTAATGTCGGGCTTCTCTTCGACAAATCTCACAGCAGGGGCAACCAAAGCTCGAACTTTAGGTTCCAACACGTCGAGACTCCACTCCAGAGAGCCTGAGAACAACGAAGGGTCAACAACGGAACACTCCACAAGAATCAAGGCTCATGCTTGATCCTTGGAGATGAAGGAAAGAAAATAACGCAAGGAAGAAACCAAACATAAGGAGAAGACATGCAGCGCTTAAAGGAACGTGAGGAAGAACTAGGAAAGATGCACTTACACGTTCAGCGGGATTGTAGGAAGCAAGGACGGTTGCAGCTCTCTAGGGTTTGAAGACGATAGTAGAGAACGGGAAAAAGGAGAGAAATAAGAGAATATATAGGGAGGGCTGGAACGCTAGACGGAAAGGGCGTCTAGGGTTAGAAAGAAACAAGGAAACCGGCCCATAAGATAGAATATTGGGTATTCTATCTATGGAAGAAAGATAAAACGACAAAAACAGATCGGCGCGATCTGTCGCAAAATCCGCAGGGGCGGATCTCATCAGCCACGGGGCGGCTGGCTGCGGGGGCGGCCCTCTTCACCGCAGGGGCGGCCCTCTTCACCGCAGGGGCGGTGAAGGCAAAAACCTAGGATCTTACATCAGATCCCCCTAAAAAGAAGTTTCGTCTCGAAACTTCCAAAAGCCAAACGATCACAACAACACACAGAAACATAACTGAGCTCATATATTCCCACTCGGGACACGTAACACAAAACGTCACACAAAAACGTTCACAACGCAACAAAGGAAAACCAAACAACATACTAAGCTAACGGTGCAACAAGCTCAGCGTAAAACTCCGGATAGTTCCTCTGGACACTATCCTCTGTCTCCTAAGTCGCCTCATCGGCTCCTCGCCTCGACCACTGTATCTTTTACTTAATCACTTGTAGAATTGGCTCACAGTAATAAAAAACCGGCTCCACTTGTAGAATTGTATTCATTTTGGACTTAGTAATAGTTTAATGATTACCGCACGTTACGTTTCAACAAAAAACGACCATATTTATTAAGTATTATTATATTTGTTAAATACTATTATAATAAACTAGATAAACCAGCACACCCAATTCGATTAATATTAATCTCTTGAAAAATATTCAAATTAAGGAAATTTTTTAGTTTTTACAGCAATATTAATCTTCATGTAATATCATATTTAGTGTATGCTTATTAAACATTATTAACTAACAACATTAAATCCTGTAACAAACTCTTTAAAAGATATGAGTAACTCAATTCCTGATAAATTATTGTACAAAAAAATCTAGTGTAAATATTAGTTAATTTTATATAGACTTATACCGTGTAAATATTAGTTAATTTGCATGATTATTTATACAAGTAGTAAATTAATGGAAAATTCTAGATAAATAGGAATATCGTAGGAATTTATTTTAACCAACTAAATAAAAGGGGCCTATATTATAATTAAGAAAAATATATGGCCAGGTAGGATTGCTTCTTGTAAACATCCACATTAGATTTGCTATCATTGGCTAGAAGGTAAAAAGCCACATAGGTAAGGGTGAAAATGGAATAGAAAAAGGTAAAATAAATTTCTTAATAAATAAGATAAGTAGCATTGTATAAGAAGGAGAAATGACTAATTTTTATTGAATAAAATGAAGAATCCCCTTCTTCTAAGAGTACGCGCCATACGCGCCCCCAAACTTAACCCTAGTACGCTTCCCAGTTCGCCCTTTCCGATCGGCCTTTCCTATGTCCGAATCCCTTCCTTCTACTCGAATGAAAAAGCTGAGTATTCTCCACAAGTTATCGTTTGCTATGCCCAAAATAGTGCGACAGGTTCGCAATACCTGCTCTCCCCTGAGATACCAAGCAAGCAAAAGGGGATAAAAAAGATCCTGCTACTGAAAGATGTTGGTGCTGTAAATGGAGAAGATGAGCTTCCAAAAATGGCAAAACATGCCTGAAAAAGAAGGAGAAAGGAAAGAGATAAAGATGGGGCGAATCTGGGGAGTTTTGGGTTTCGATTTCGTTGGTGGTTTTTGGTGCCGAGTTGTGTGAGCGAAGATGTCAGTCTGAATCCTTTCATCAGGTTCGAATCTCTTGCCTCTGCATACCTACTCACGAACCCTAGAAATCGGTCTGAACCAAAAATCTCTGACTGGGTTTGTTTCTTTGATGACGAACTGAGTTGGGCGATCGATAGCCCACAAACAATACTGAACTGGAGGGGGAAAGCGATGAGCTGGGCGATCTTTAGCCCTGGAACAACTCTGAACTGGATTAGACCCGAAGATGCACAATCATGGGTTTTTCTGCATTCCGGTGAGTCCAGGTTTGATGCTTCCATCACTGTGATTGCTCTCGATACTCTGAGAGTTGACTTTGTGGTTGCTTTTCTTCTTTGTGAAATTGCCTGTTACTTGAAGATTGTCTTTGTCTCCTGGTGTGATGCCCTCCTTGTAGGGTATCATACTGCTTATCTGAATTTGTTGATTCTTGTGTGGTCTGTTAAACTTGAAATGATCCTGAGTAAACGCCAATATAAAATAAACTCCTATCCTCCAGTACCAATCCAAACTAAACACATTCATATTGCTAAAATCATAGAGAAGCTAAGTATGAGTGATAGGAACAAATCTTTCAAGGAAAAACTGTGTGAGTTGCCAAGCAATACTTCCAATGATAATCATGGAAACTACTCTGCTGCCTCTGATGATGTCCATAATGAAGTCAAAGAGAACAACACAGATGGAGTTAATCCAGGAGAGTGCAAGACTGAGCAGAATCCTCTGCTGAACAAGTCCAGGAAGAGGAAAGAGATCATGGATGAAGAGATCAACCTTGATGAGTACTTTCAAATGCTATCCAAAGTGAAATCTGATTTCACCAAAATCAGGGAATCCTCACTCATGGGTCGAATCTTTGGAATCCCACTTGAGTTTAGTAAGGTACGTACTAAGCTCCTGTCTGAATGGAGGAATATTAAGGGTGAAGTCCAGTTTATCCCTAAGCTCAATCACTGGTTTGAAATTAACTTTTCCAATCCCTATGATAAAGCTATGATTTGGGAGAAGAGACCTTTCCACATCTTTTGCCATATTCTCATACTCCGTCCCTGGAAGCCAAACTTCAATGTTTTTACAGAAAACATATCAGCTGTTGATGTTTGGGTTAGGATCCCTATGATCCCTCCCGAATATATCAACAAAGAAGCCATTAGAACTATCATTGAGGTGAACAAGATTGGCAAATTCATTCGTTTGGACCCTTTCTCTGAGAAAGGTATGGGCGTGAACTATGCCCGTATCTGTATTAATTATGATGTTGAGCTGAGTTATCAGAAAATGAAGGAAGTCCCTATTCCTGATGAGGAGGGAAAGACCAAAATGTTCAAAGTTTGGTTTGAAGACTTCTCCAAAGGATGTGGCTTTTGTGCTAAGAAAGATCATGGCTTTGACCAGTGCCCTATGAGAATGATCACTGCTAAGAAAACTAACTACTCTTTCAGGAATGGTAAAAAGTGGGAAACTGGCATAAAAAAGAAGGGCAAAGAAGATGAGAAGGATGCGGACTGGACACCAGTGATGAATCATAAGAAGAAAAAGAGAACCCCAGTTGTGGTTAGTGGAGTTAAACCCTATCTCTCGGGGTCTACTGGCATCACTGTTGCCTTCAATGATCTGTCTTTCCAAAGCTCGAAGAGCAGCTCATTGGGCCCTTGCGAGAGCAAGGAGCCTATGACTAATGTGAACCCCAATGAGGAAATAACTGAGGGGCAGCCCCCTAAGGATGATAACATTGAGAACTTTGGTAGTGACCTAGTGCAGCCCACCTTCCTGGAGCAAGTGATTGACATCCCCCGGCCTGAGGATGAGTTGTTTGCTTTGAACATGATCAATGATCAGGGTGCTGAAATGACACTTAGTCCGAGTGAGAATGGTTTGATCCTTGCTAACCTACTGCAGAAAGTCCCAGCACCAATTGATGATGATATTATGATCTCTGAGGGCTCCTTCCACTCCTTCCACACGAATAACACTATGCACAGGCAGCTGGAGGAGTTGGAAGTGAAAACTGAGGGGTCCAAGTCAACATCCAGCAAAAGGAAGGTGAAGGGAGGCACTAGTGACACAGCCACCTCGACACTGAAGGGGGCTAAAAAACCGAGAATCTGAGTCTATCCTTAAAGCTAGATGATTAATAAATGTTCTCTTGTGCTAAGGGTGTATGAGCCTACCCACATGAAAATGGCCGCAGTTCCTTTGACTAAAATAAGTGTGTTTGCGATCTGGCCTTCATGCCATGAAAGCTACCCTAGCATATCTGCTACTATGTTGACTGTCTTTCTGTCTTTGTTAGGAAAGTTTGATGTTTGTGTCCATCCTGGCACCACTGTTAAGCCTAGTGCGGACTATCTGCTATATATGAAAACTTTGAACCAAGCCTTCTTTCTTTCTCTTTTTGGTTTGGTATGTTGCTGCTGCTTGTTTTTGTTGTGTCTCAGGAAATTGCGACACTGCTCTCCCAGCCGGAATTTGAGAATTAGACACAAGCGAACTCAATGCCATCATCTAGAGGAACATAATCTCCCTGCAACTGATCGAATGAAGCGCATGAGGACCAGCACATTGCTGATCTGTAGAAAACCATATCTAAAATTGGAACTGACTGGTTTTTATATCCCTCTGTATGCTGAAGTGTTTTCAATTCTTGTTAAAAGCTGGATGTTATTAGTAGACTTTGTTCGTTTTGTGGTTATTTTTTCTTTCCCATTCATGAATCATTGTGGTTATGAGGAGTACGAACTGACGTCTCTCTTTGAATCGCTATTAAATGAACTATATAAAATGTTATTGTGGCTTCGAATAACCCAGGTGCAAGGCAAAATGAACAGAAGGTCTGTAAAAGAGGCAACCATGCAATTGGAGCCTCTTAGGTTTCACATGAACAACAGTGATGCTAAGGTCTTTTTTTTCAACTATTGTGAACTTCACGTTGGAAGATCGTTCTGTTTTACGGACGTTTTTGTGAGTCCGAAACCCCGAAATAATCCAAAGATTGAATCGAGTTTCATAGCTGATCCTCCTGAGAGAAAAACCGAAACTCCCCAGCATAAGAAACGCCTTCGGATTATGAGACGGAATAAGGCTGACCGATATAAGGGCAATTCTAGCTACTATAATCTATGGAAACTAACCTGCGCTAAGAATAGAACCCAAATTTTGGAGTTAAACGTGGGCTCTCCACCCATCAATCAATAAGTTAGTCAATAAAAGTAGCCTTCTGGAATTGTAGAGGGATTAAGAAGAGGAATTTTTGGACGGATCTTAACATCACTTGTAAAAATGATAAAATCCAAATGATCATGCTAGCAGAATTAAAGACTAGTGATGAACCAGATGAAAAATGCTGGAAAGGAGCGGGATTTGATAATATTTGCTTTGTCCCGGCTGATGGGTTTTCGGGAGGACTTTGCCTACTATGGAAAAGCTACCAAATGCCTAGTGAACAGATTAAGATTGTTAGCAAAGAAAAAAGGCGAATTACTATCCTACATAAAAATCTAATAACCAATGCAAGCATTCACATTATCTTCATCTATGCACCTCCACATGAGAATCAAAAAGAAATGTTCTGGACCCAATTAAAAAACCACATTAACTCTAAGCATCTGCCTTCCATCGTTATTGGGGACTTTAATGATTTGCTTCAACTCTCGGAGAAAAAGGGAGGGGCTGAGCCTTCAGCTAATAGAACTAGGAGACTATATGAACTTACACAACAATGTAGCCTTGCTGACTTACCAACAAAGGGGAACAAATTTACCTGGAGGAAACGTAAAGAAGGGATTGACAACACCTTTGAGAAATTAGACAGGGCAATGGTACACCAAGGAGTACTCCAGGCATACCCGAATATTTTTACATGGAACCACGCCTTCACCACCTCGGATCATTGTCGCATCTCATTAAATCTCCAGAATCCCGAATTCCAAATTAAGAATAAACCCTTCATATTTGAGATGATGTGGACACAAAGGAAAGAATGTGAGATGATCGTTAAGCAAACCTGGAGAACTCAATTTCAGGGGACGGATATGTTCAACCTTGTTAAAAAAACTAGCTTAGTGAAAACCAAACTGAAAAAGTGGTGTAAAACTAGTTTTGGAAATATCAATAGACAGGTTGATGAAGTGGAAACTGCCATTGAGCAATTACAAAATCTGAATGCATCTAGTTACTCGGTGCAAACTGAAACTAAGTTAAACAGGCTAAGTAACAAAAGAGAATGTCTCATTAGTTATCAACACAAATACTGGACACAGCGGGCAAAAACAAACTATCTCCGACTGGGAGACAAAAATACGAAATTCCATCACCGGAAAGCAACGGGAAGGAGAAATCATAAAAATATAGCAGCAATTAGCACTAATGATAGCTTGATATTGACTACTGAGATGGATATTGAAAATGAATTTGTCGCGGATTATAAAACTAGATTTAAAGCCTCAAACTTAAACCTAGATGAGCTCCATAAACAACTTAAAGTTCTGACGAACGAAGTCTCGGATAGTGAGAATGCTATGCTAACGAAACCCTTCTCTAATGAGGACATTAAAACGGCAATATTTGAGATTGGAAGTGAGAAATCCCCCGGTCCAGATGGATTCCCGGCTGGTTTTTTCCATAAATACTGGCACATTGTTGGCCAGGACATTATTCGTGCAGTAAAGAGTTTCTACAGGAACGGAAAAATTCTTAAACAAATTAACCACACATTTATTGCCCTCATCCCAAAAATAGACAACCCATCAACAACATCACATTACAGACCCATCAGCCTATGCTCTACGATATACAAAGTTATTGCAAAAATTCTTACAAATAGACTTAAGATGATCCTTCCCAACCTTATTCACCCATACCAAGGGGCTTTCACCAAAAACAGATCTATCCATGACAACATCTTGATTGCACATGAAATTTTCCATGGATTTAAAACAAAGAAAGGTAAAGCTGGATATGTAGCTATGAAATTGGATATGGAAAAAGCATATGACAGGGTGGAATGGCCTTGTGTTCTGGCAATTTTAGAAAAACTGGGCTTTTCTGGAAAATTTATTGGGTGGATAAAAGAATGCATATCGACAGCCTCATACTCTATCTTAATTAATGACAAACCAACTAAAATCATCTATCCAACAAGAGGTCTTAGACAGGGAGATCCGCTATCTCCGCTAATCTTTAACCTTGTTGCAAAAGTTCTGGCAAGAAATATTCAAAAGGCAAGCTTTGAGGACAGAAAAAACATTGGCTTTCCAATTACTAGGACCGGAACTATTATTCCTTTCTTAGCTTTTCCTGATGATATCATTATCTTTGTTAAAGGAACAAATCAGGCTTGTGACAAAATTCTGGATATCCTGACAAAATACTGTCAAGTGTCCGGACAAAAAGTTAATTACCAGAAATCTGCCTTCCAAACATCTGGGAATCTAGATAACCAAACTATAAGTATGATACAACAGAATATAGGTTTGTTACCGAGCAATTGTCTGGAAAAATACTTGGGGTGCCCAATTATCAATGGAAGGGCTAATAAAACGACATTTCAAAATGTCATTGAGAGTGCGAGGAAACAATTAACGAAATGGAAAGCGTCCTCCCTATCACAAGAAGGACGAACGGTACTTATCAAAGCTAATCTAAATGCAAAACCAAACTATATTATGCAAAGTTTTATGCTCCCTTCATCGATACACAAGGAACTAGACCAAATTAACAGACAATTCTTCTGGAACAAAGGACCTAACTACCATCCGCTCATAAGTTGAGATAAGATTTGTAAGCCAAAAAATAAAGGTGGACTTGGTATAAGGAAAGCGGAAGATATGAATAAAGCACTCCAAATGAAACTACTCTGGAAAATTATGGTTGAACCAGAGAATATCTGAGTTAAAATAATTGAGGAAAAGTATCTAAAAGGGAATCAGCTATGGAATTATAAACTGGGTTATAACACATCTTGGCAATGGAAGCGACTGATGAATTTACGACCCGAGTTTGAACAAGGGATCAAATGGAATGTAGGAGATGGGGAAACTATCAGAATTTGGAAAGATAGGTGGATTGACGACCGCCCGTTAGAACAATTGATTCCCAACAAGGCAACTATAACTAATATCGAGGAAACAGTAAGCACCCTTATTACGAACAAAAAATGGGATCCCGTGAAAATTGACTATCTGAAAAGTTGCTTAAATAATCAAGACATTATCAATAGAATAATTACCCACCCTATCCCAATAAGTGATATCCAAGATAGACTATATTGGGCCCCTAGTAAGGATGGCTGGTTCCGCACAAAGGATGCTATCTCCTTCTTGTATGACAAATATAACGCCAAATTAGGGCAGAGAGACATCTCATGGATCTGGAATGTGGATATAATGCCGAAAGTCCAAAACTTTACCTGGAAGCTAGCAATTGATGGTCTACCTACTAAGGAAAATCTTGAAAAACAAAAAATAGCTACGCCAATGCCCTGTGTTCTGTGTCAGCACCCGTATGAGAGTGCAAAGCACATTTTCTTTAGTTGCCCGTATACTATGGATAATATAGCCAAAAATGAAACTAGAAAATTCTTACAGAACAACGAAATAACTAATGCAAAGCTAAGGGAAGCAGTGTCACTTGTTGGGACTAAACTTGCAGAATCCTCACTTACTGCTCTCCTTGTCACTTGGTGGAACGTGTGGTTCATGAGAAATCAGATCATCTTTAATAATGAAAAAATTAGTAACATCAGACACACGGTTGAATCTCAACTGGAGGAGTGGATCAAATCAAAAGAAAGGAAAATCACCACAAAAAGTAGCAAAAGGAAAACTAGGAATATCAAATGGTCAGCGCCTAATCCAGGCGTTGCCAAACTCAATTTTGACGGATCTAAACGATGTAATGGCCAAAGTAGCTTTGGATACTTACTAAGAGACCACAAGGCCTCAGTCATCGCACTAGACTATGGAAGCTGTACGGAAGCTTCCATTCTCCAGACTGAAGCATATGCATTAAAAAAGGGTCTAATCAAAGCCAGACAGTTTGGTATAAGTAAATTCGACATCGAAGGGGATAACCTTACAATTATCAATGCGGTGAAAAAAATTTGGATGCCTCCATGGGAACTGGATATTACCATCTCAGATATTTCCATTTTACTCTCTGGATTTAAACATGTTCAGATCAACCACATATTCAGAGAGATTAATAGTGTAGCGGACAAGCTTGCAGCGCTTGGACATGAGGATCAGAACACAGATTCGCAAGAGCTGGACAGGACGATAACTGGTCGGCGGGTCCCATCTCAGCTTGAAGTTTTCATCCGAAAGGATGCTCTAGGATGGTCAACCTCGAGACATTGACCATTCCTAATCTCTTACCCGATGTAGTCAAAAAAAAAAAAAAGAAGGAGAAATGACTCAAATGGAACGTACAGTTGAAATATACACAGGGAAACATCAAAACAAGTAATAATTAACTTACGAGTTAATTTCCGAGCTAACAAGAGTCTCCTTTATGATAATACAAGTGACTAATAATTATTATAAATAACTAGCATATCTCTATCATATTTATTTGATTGATAATGTTTATATATACATATATAATTATTCTAGAGGTAATAATTATATATATATATATATATATATAACTTTGTATTAGACTAACGCATATTTCATTGATTCAACGGTTACTTGATCGATAAAGTGATAGTGTATGAACCAATGGAAAATGTGAAACGTGTGTTATTAAAGTGTCCGATCTCGCTATCGGTAGGCGAATTTAGGGAGTTATGGATTTACCAAGAGGTTCTCCAAGACTTGCCCTTCTATTGATTAACGGCTAAAATCTGACTTGGTATTCACGAGGAAATTACTAGCGTAACGCCAAGATAAATAAATTAGATCTCGTTACAATGGTTGGTATAAGAGGCATGTTTTAAAAAAGAGGAAATTACCGGAAACGCTCCGCTAAATAGGTCATATTGCGAATAACTACCCGCTCTATCTCTATTTACCGGAAACCAGCTGCTAAAAATACTCCTTGTGTCAGAATATCGTCAGTTTACCGTCTTGCGGGCCCCACTTTGTTATAAAATAATAATTTTCCTTTATTTTTTATTTCCAATTTTTGAATGAGTTTGTTTCTTCTTTTTTTAATATAATTTACTTAGTAATTGGGATTAATAGCTACTTCCCCTTCCCCCGTTAGGCTTGTGGTGGTCTTCAATTCGGATTTTGGTGATTTTTCTCGACACATCAGTAATTGGGATAATCCCTAGGGTTTTGTTCTTCTTTTTGGGTTTTGCTATTATTCCGCTTGAAAGTAAACCATAGAGAAATTAAGAACAGAACTAGAACAATCTCAGCTCCAACGCAGATCCCTAACACCATCCATAACCTTAACCCGAAAATTGAGGTCCGTTGTTGACAGTTGATCGTTGAGAAACCCTTGTACTATCCGACATTCTTGCTGCTGTTGCTCACCTTGTCTCATTACACAATTTTTTCTCTGTTTTTTTCTTCTTCTTTAATGGAGGATGAGAAGAAGAAACATAGCTGATGGAGACGGGGATGACTATGGTGGATTCGTGGTAGATTTTTTAGTTATCTTTTTTTTTATAGCAGAGTTGGGGCTCAATGGAGTAACTGTGTGGGGTTATCTTTGAAAGAAAGTGAGAGAGATGAAGAGAAGGTTGAAAAAGGGAAACCGGAAAAGTATTTCTTCATGATGTGAATCATGGGACCTTTGAAACAGGGGAAGGGAAATATTATTTTATTAGTTAAGTAAATAATATATAAAAAAAAGAAACAAAATACATTCAAAAATTGAAAATATAAAAAATGATGAGAAATTATTATTTTATTAAAAATTGGGGCCTACAAGACGGAAAACAGATAGAAGGTGGCATTTTGGTAACGGAGTATCTATAACGGGTGGTTATTTGCAATATGACCTATTTAGCGGGTAGTTTTCGGTAATTTTCTTTTTAAAAAAATAAAATAAAATAATGATAATAATAATAATAATAATAATAATAATAATAATAATAATAATAATAATAATAATAATAATAATAAATAAATGATGGAAAGATTTTGGCCTACTAGGCATTTTTTAGTTTTGTGTTTAGTAAGTGTATCCCAAATTTTTTTTACCACTTTTATTTAATAATAGGTAAAAATAATTAACCCCTCTATTTTAATGAAAAAAAGAATAATAGATGTTTGGTAATATTATGTAAGTGTAAGCTTTAATTCTAAATTTCTAATTTTTTTTTAATTTAATTTTATTATTTTTTTGCCTTTTTTATTTTTTTTATGTTCTGCAATGAACATACCAGATTTTTTCATACCAAAATTTCTAATATTAGAATTTCTCATACCTGAATTTTTCATACCAAAAGTTCATGCCAGAATTTTTTTACATACCAGAATTTTTTTCATACCAAATTTTTTCATAGCAGAATTTCCCATACTTGAATTTCTCAAACCACAAGTTCATACTAGAATTTTTTTCATACCAGAAAATTTCATACCTTAAAATTGAAGCTAATATTGCAAATACATGCCAGAAAATTTAATAAACTTATGAAACACAAAACATATCATAATTAAAGCCAATGTTTTTAGTTACACAATTGAGTGAAGAATCATGATTATCCTACATCAGAAGACAATATTACAGATACATTTCTTGAATAAACATATAAAAATATATAACTAATATATCCTAACTAAAGGAATCTTGAATGCCAAAACTTATGAAACCGCTATTAAAAAGCATACATGCAACACAACTTTGATAGTTGTGAAGGCGTTTTCAAGCTTCTCGAGTTCATCCTTTGAGTTGTTCCACAATTTTTTTATGGCTTCAACAATCTCATCAAAGCCGGTAACGCTAAATCTGGTGCAGCAAACAATGGGCGTTTAACAAGATCCAGACGAAAAAGTAATTAGCAGTATGAGACAAAATCGATTTTTAACTTGTTGGTTAAGTATTGTGTGATGACAATACAAATTAACCCTCAGACGATTAGAAGACATAAAAAACCAGAACAAGGCGATATGTTAAAATAAAAAAGGATGATCTATGAACTAATCGAGATGGTTGACAAACTGGAATGGAAGAATGGAAGAGAGACTATGATCACTTGGAATCGAAGAAGGGAGGAGAGTAAATCCTTATTCCTATATATAGAACTGTATACAAAGGTTCATATGAGATTAATTTATGCTGTAGGGTAAATGACCAAAAAAGATAACTATACCATATGTGAGAGCTACGTTGCATACAAAAAAAAAAAATTATGATCGTGTAACCTGCAACTATAAAGTCCTGTATATACTAACAACTCTAGAGTATCCACTGTAGGTGGAGGTTCAAAAAGTGGCCACAAGCACAATGGCAACCCAAAATAGAGCCAATGCCCAGTGTTCCATTTGTGTTGAATGGGCTCCTGAATCCTTATTCTTGTATATAGAACTGTTTGTTGCACTCTAACATGAGCACATCCTGATCTTCTCATGTAATTACTCGTTGGACTCTGTTAGTAGTCCTCCTAAGACCTCTCTTCTGAGTCCTCAGAGCTCGCCAACTATTCCTTCCACTTTGCACCCAGAAGAGAGACGATGATCACTTGGAATCGAAGAAGGGAGGAGAGAAGGTTGTTGACCAAGATACGGTAGGTGAGCCGGTGAAAGAGAGAGAGAGATGAGGAAGAAGATTCTTCTTTATGAGTGGATTGCGGTTGGTTGCACGAGAGGGGGAAAAGAAAGGAGTTAGGGTTTCCTTAACACTTAAAAAAAGGGTATATTTACCTAATTAAAACACAAAAAATCCTAGTTACTAAACCTAAAATCCAAAAAGCCTATTAACTAAATTAAACCATAAATAAATAGTATATATAAAAAAAGGTAAACAAATAGGGACGTGATCAGGTGAACTCCATGTGACATCTCTACACCTTCGGTATGGCCACAAATCGCGCCAATCTGATTTTTTGTCCGTTTTATTTCTTTCCATAGATAGAAGATCCGTTCTTCTATCTTATGGGCCTGATTTCCTATGATCTTCTAAACCCTAAAATGTCTTTCCTTCTATCTGTTCCATCGTTCCTATAAATTCCCTCTTTCTCTTCCTTTTTCCGTTTCTTGCATACGTTCTTCTTCAACCTCGAAAGTTGCAGCCTTCTTCCCTTGCGAACCTTGCTGAACGTGTAAGTCTTCTCCTTCTGAGCTTCTCCCTCAAACTCATGAGTTGCTACATGCCTTTCCCTGCTGTTTCGCTTTCTTATTTAGTTCTTTCTTTTCTCTCTAGATATTCCAATGAAGATCTTGTGTTTTTCTCTCTCTAAGGAAGTAAGCTTCTGTAATCTAAGAGGAAGAAAAACTTTTGGAATGAATGAAGATTCTTTGATCGCTTGAAGACTTAGATGTTGCCGTGTACGCTTGTTCTTTTTCTCTTCAATTGTGATCTTCATTTATAGTCTTCGATGAAGAAGTCTTCTAGCTGTTGTGAAGATGACCGTTGTGATGTTCTTCCTTCTCCATAGAAAACAGTGTATGTTGAGATGAAAATAGCCGTTGTAGATTCTTCTTATCTTCTTCATCTCCTAGACGCACGTTGTGATTCTTCTTCTTCGAAATCTTCTCTTGAAAGAGCCGTTGAAGATCTTGTCGTTGAAGTTCTGGTTTCATACTCCGAGATCTTTGAGTTTGTTGAGAATCTTTGTTTGAAGATCTCCAAGATCTTCAATCTTTGCGTCGGTTAATATCTTCCTAAGATCTTTTTTTTGTTGGGCCGAAAAGATCTTCTCCTAAATCCGTTGAAGTTATTCCTTGAGCTGGTCGAGATCTTCTTGATATCTTCTTTGAAGATCTTCTCTTGATCCTTAGTAGATTTGGTTGTTGAGATTGAATCTTGAATTTTGAAATCCTTCCAGCCGATGTATCCTTTGTATCTTGTTTCAAGGCTCCAGCTTTGATCCTTTGAAATGGTTTCCAAGGCCTCCGTGTTGAACCTTTGAATTGCTTTTCAATCTCTACGCTTGTCCCTTGTATCGATTTTCAAGGCCTTCATACATCCTTTGAAATGATTTCCAATGACTGTACACATTTGATAAACACAAAACCAAACAATGCAATCTAGATATATAATCGATACTTGTTAGTTTAAAAATCGCTCATAATGTTAAGTCTTCCATCATCACATATACAAATATATAACCAAGGTGGAGTTATCAATCTCCCCCTTGATGGAAGACAAAACAAATATCGTACCTGCATTCAAAGTTAGTGATGCATATGTAATAATATCAAAATTTAAAATGCAGAATGCAGAAATATTGAATGTCGGATCACATAATTTCTCCCCCTTTGTCTTTCAACAAGGGAGAAAAAACAATTAAAGCACGGAACTTTAAACGATTACAGACGCATAAATTTTTTTTCCAAAAACCACAAAAATAAACAGTTAAAACACAAGTCCCACAAACATAAGTCAAGGCCTTGAAATCAAAACCAAGGGGTTTTGAAATAGATGTCAAGGCCTTGACATCCATTTCAAGGTTGTGAAGAGCTACTCTTGGTACCACTTAGGATTCAGACGGCCTTTTCCACAAAGTTCATCGTAGCACTTCTTTTTCCAATGGGCATGAACGTTGTTCAGGTCGATGGTTTTGAAGTACTCATCCACACGCCGTTGCTCCTTCCGATTCTTGTATTTCTTCACTAAGCCAAACTCCTCGATCTGTAGAATATCAGGATTCTCAACAATAGGTTAACAAAGGGTGTGATTCTTCACAATTTTGTAGCACTGATCCGTGACCTTTTCAACATGTTTCCTCGTTACTTCAACATCTTCCTCTGTTAAGGGCTTAAGGCTACTTGCAGAGGTAAATGAAAGGGCATTCACATGAAACATTTGGTTGATTTTCTGGTGCATAATTGCCAACAGGTCTTGTGATTCGTCCATCTTGTCAGTGATCTCGGACCTGAATTCCAACATGTCCCTTCTTAGTTAGTCCAAACCAAATTCTACTACATCTAGCCTTTGGGTTGCAGAAAGCGAACCAATGCGTTGTTCCTTTAGGATCCACTCTCCAGTCAGTGTGCGTTCAATCCCTACACTGTCAAAGAATTCCTCATCGAGTTCTCCAACAACATAATGTTTTTCCTCATCACTCATATCAATAGAGAAATATCAAAAAAAATTTGGAAGCAAAATGGCATAAGGGAGAGGGGTATCACTGGGGGCGTTTATTGATAGCATGAAATATGACATTAGTTTAGACACATATTTAGGTATATTTTCCCCTTCTTTTGTGTACATGGATATGAGTTTGAAGCATATATGAGCACATTCACCTATTATGTTGGTATAGAGATATACACAAGCCTTGTTGTGATTATAGGTGAATAAAGGCTTGGATTGGAGCATAAATGGAGCATGTGGGCGTTATTGATCATGCTAGACATCAAGGGGATGCATTAGAGCAGCTAAGGAAGGAGCATGATTGGAAAGCTTTGGAGAACAAAGGATTGTACGCCAATTTTAGGATTTCCACGGCTAAGTACATAAAACCACGGCCGTGGTTTTGGTAATTAATTAAATATTTAAGGGCGTGGAAAGCCATGTCGTAAGCACCCACGGTCAATTCCACGGTTGTGGAAATCACAGGGACTATTGTTTTCCAATGACTTCCATGTGGCACTTTTGCCACATCACCATTTGTTACGGGCCTTTCGTAACCCTAGTTTTTCCTATAAGAAGACGGAAGAAAGATAGAAGAGAGGAGATGCTGGACCATTCGCAAGGTTACGCATTTGGATCTTCACTTACACATCGTAAGGGGAGATTTGGGATTGAAGGTTTGAAGGAAGATTTTGAGGAAAGACGCACTTTCCTATTTCGGAGTTGGAAGATCTTAGGGTTGCACTTTGAAGGCGGATTGACATCCCGTTCTTCTTGTTCTTTAAGATTTGTGAGAGATTTCTCACTCTATTCTGTATTCATTAAACACAAGCACAAATTTTTGAGTTATTTGAGATTGATTTTGCATTCATTATTGAGTTTTCAAAGTTCTATCTTATCTCTCTTCTAAACTTGATTATTGATTCAATGACAATGATTGTTGGCTAAAACCCTTAAGCGATTCTAAGGTGAAGGGTTGATAGTTGTGGCATAGATGATGATAGATTGAACCAAAACAGATTAGACCTTGAGAGTTGCGAGAAACCTCACCGTCGTACCTTTCCACGGCCTATTCTTGAGTTCCACGGCCGTGGTTTCTCAAGAACTGACCGTGGTTTTTCCTGTTTCACGTGCTTTGCTTTTTCTTTGATCCAAAGTTAAAGATTGGCCCTAACCTAGCCTTCTTACCTTTGTAGGTAGTAGTGAGACTCAATATCCTCTACTTAGGTTACGAGTGTCGCAACCTTAACCTGTTTGGATTATCTTTGATTCCCTTGGGTTTAGGCATGAGTATTTGAGAGTTTAATATCTTGTCCTGAGATCCTCTTTATAACGAGACTCAGCATCCTTTATTGACAGAGCCTTTGGGTAAGATATATGGGTTTGGAACCTCACCGTACAACACCCTATCTTAGATCAATACCTTTGCAACCCTAACTTTGCCCTTATACCTTTAGAACATCTTGAATCAATTGTCACAATTGGATACTTGAATTTTTAGAATCGTTGTTTACCCATTAATCTTTACAAAAGCTTATTTTCTTGCTAGACGATTTTACGAATTGAATTTGATCTCCTAAATCCCTGAGTTCGACTCTGGAGTTCTTGCTTTACTATACCGATCAGTACACTGCGGGTTCGCTTGCTTAGTTTCAGATTTTATAAATTTAAGACTTAGTGACGCACACTTTCGAGGGAATATGTTTTTGGCACCGTTGTCGGGGATTTGGTTCAGACCAAATTCGGTTTTCAGTTATCTAGCTTAGGAGCTTTTGCTCTTGTTATTTGATCTATCTACCTTAGTGATTTTGCAGATTTCTCTTTAGGTATATGCGAAGGTCTCGATCTGAGAAAGACCTCGTTCTAGAAGCGATTAATGGAAGCAAAAATGGCTGAACACAATAAAAAGAACCTTCAAGTTGAGTTGGATGAAACTCGAGCTCTCCTTAACACAAGTGAAAGGAGACTTCTTGAGGAGAGAGCTGTAGCTCGTGCGGATAGAGAGCGATTTCAAGTTGAAATGGATGAAATCCGGGCGATGGTACGACAAGTAAACTTGGAGAAAGCTGCCAATGCTAAGAAAGACAAATCATCCGATGATGATATGCCTGAGCTGGAAAAGATAACGCATAATCCACCACCTAATCCTCGTATTCCTGTTAGAGATGCGAGAGTTGCTCCTATCATGGCTGAACCACGAACTCTTGGGCAACGTATGGATCCGAATCAGAAGCCGCGCCATTTGGGCGTGAATCTTGGAGATCCAGATGAGCATGACTATGATTTTCGCCCTCAAGTCATCACTATGATCCGTCTTGGATGAGCATGACTATGATTTTCTCCCTCAAGTCAACTATAAGTTGAGACCTTTCTTTTTCTCTTTGAAAGACAAAGACTTAGCTTGTATCAATCTCTTCCAATTGGAAGAGTTAACACATGGGAGGAGATTACTTCGGAATTTCGCACCAAGTTCTTTCCACCATCCAAGATGGCGGAGTTGAGAGGTAAAATCAATGCCTTTGCTATGAAACCTAATGAAAGTTTGTTTAAATCTTGGGAAAGGTTCAAGGACCTTCTATTGGATTGCCCTCACCATGGCATTCCAAAGCTTGAGTTGTTGGAGATCTACTACAAAGGGTTGGATGAGGAGACTCAACTTAAACTTCAATCTCTTTCAATTGGAACTTTTATGGAAATGAGAGATGATGATGCTTGGGATTTCATTGAAAAACAAGCTCTAGTGATTGAGAAGTACTCCCATAGGAAGGTTGAAAGCAGAGGGTGAGATCCCGGAGATCCGGGAGCAAGGTTGAATCAAGCAAGTCAAGATCAAATTTTCTCTCTCAACAATGAGATTAAGGAATTGATAGAACTCTTGAAGCCCAACATTCAATCGAAAAAGGAACAAGACGTTGGCTATCTAGGAAGAGAGAACAATCAAGGGAATAAGAATAACAACCGGAACAACCATTGGAACAATAACAACAACAAGAACTTTAACAACAATTGGAGATCCAATCAGCATAATTCCGGTACTCCTTATTCCCATGATGAAAATGCACTAACACCTCCTCCTCCTTCTTCTTCTTCTTCTTCTTCTTCTTCTTCTTCTACCCTTTTGAAAAGTCAGGGACAAGCTTCATCGAGTTCAAGCCAAACGGAGAAGGACAAGCATGAAGCGATGATGGAAACAATCTTGGGGAAGATGCAAGGGATGGAGAATTCCATCACTTCGATTTCGAAAGCACAAAAAGCTTTGGAGAATCAAGTGTTTATCAAAGCCAAGAAGTTCCTAGAGATCAAGGGAAGCTTCCGGAAAAAACGGAGGACAATCCGAAAGGGAGGGTGATGGCAATTACTACAAGAAGTGGCGTAACAACCACCGATCCACAACCCACATTTATCGAGGTTCCCGTTGAGAAGGAGAAAGAAGATGTCTACCTACCTCCTCCGGCCTATAAACCTCCCTTGCCATTCCCGCAGTCTAAAGCGAGAGAACGTCTAGACAAACACTTTGGTAAGTTCGTTGAACTCATGAGTAAACTGCACATTAACATACCTTTTCTTGATGCAATTTTAGGTATGCCCGCTTATGGGAAGTTCTGAAGGAGATCCTCTCTAACAAGAGGAAGCTTGAAGATTTTGGTGAAGTTAAGATGACTTCGGAGTCATCGGAAATCATCAAAACAATGACGGAAAAGATGCCCCCAAAGCTGCGAGATCTGGGGTCATTTTGCATATCAATAGGAGTGGGGGAAGTCACATATGATGCACTTTTTGACTTGGGAGCAAGTGTGAGAATTATTCCACTTGCTTTTTTTTTTTGAAAAGGTTGGTTTAGGTGAACCTAAACCGGTGAAGATGACGTTGTACACGGCGGAGCGATCCATTACTCAACCCATTGGTATCATTTAAGACGTCCCAGTTAAGCTTGGCAATTTTTATATTCCTATAGACTTTGTTGTGCTTGACATTCCTGCTGATTGTCCGGTGCCAATCATACTTGGGAGACCTTTTCTTGCAACTTCCGGCTGCATTGTTAATTGCAAGAACACTAAATTAGCCTTCGACATTGGAGAAGAGAAAGTTGAATTTGTACTCTCAGCTTTGACTAAAGAACCATCACTTGGAGAGGACGTTTTCAACATATATGATGAAGAGGATTCTAGAGAAGAAGTAAGTTCGATCTTGTTCAAAGATCCTTTACAAAAGGTTATAAGCATGAGCATCATGGAAAAAGGAGCGAAAGAGGATTGTAACCTTGAAGTTGAGGCTTTGGAAGAGTTGGAAGAGGTGCAAATTGAAAAATTCAAAATTTGCACGATAGTTCGGAAAATATCCAAAACCACGGGTCAGAGGTGTTTTCCATGGGCCTGATTTCATTAATTCCACCCGTGGAAACCTGTGTCGAGAGCAGCCACGGCCGTGGAAGTATCAGAGGGACCGTGATTTTTGAAAATTCCGAGGGAAATTCCGTACTTTCTACAAATGTAACATCCGGAATTTTTATTCCGGGTGTTGAGAGGTTTATCGACCTTCCCGCAGGCGCGACTCAGTTTTTCCGTAGGCACAAAGCGCTGAGCGTCGGGTTTTATTCCAAAATCTCGTTCCGATCTCTCGTTTTCCACCCTTGCTTTTGGACCCCTCGGTTCCTAACGTTTTTGGGAGAATGGGTCAGCTGACCTTTGAGCTCCCCTTTTGGTGGCAGCCTTGTTGTTACGCTAGAAACGTAGCACAATAAGCTTTACATTTATAAACTCGATCTAATCTCCTAAACTACCTAGCGAAACCCGCAGTGTACGGATTGTTATGTAGGAAGGAAAGTATTCCGAGGTCGAACACAAGGACTGAGGTGAAATCAAGTCATTCAATGATCAAAGATAGTGCAAATCTAAACTAAGATGAGATGAAGAATAAAGAAAGTGCAAAACACAACATTTTTGGTTGGTTTTGGGGTGATCAAACGAGGATCACAAATATGCAAATCAAGCAAGCAAACAAACACACAAATGCAAGATAGGAGATAAGAGGTAAGATAAGTGGATTCTAGAGATCAAGATTCCCGGCTATGGCATTGGACTCAAGCTCTAAACATCTAAGGACAAAGTTGCGGTTGTTGGGAACGGGTGTTTCTCTAATGGGAACAATTACCGGGTAAGTCTCATGTTCCACTAGTCCTTCACCAAAGTCCTATTACTGGGTAAGTCTCAAGGAGCTAAGGTTGGGAATTCTACACAAACCGGCCACTACCTAAGGGTCAAACCCCTCCTTACCGGGTAAGTCTTGGAAAGGTAAGTCTTAAGCAACTATCCTAGCACACTCAGTCCAATAGCGGCTTTTTTGGCTCACTACTACCTAGAGTTCATCATCTTCTATACCTAAGAGTGGAAATCACCGGGTAAGTCTCATTCCAC
This sequence comes from Fagopyrum homotropicum, assembly GCA_033239125.1. Lineage (NCBI taxonomy): Eukaryota > Viridiplantae > Streptophyta > Magnoliopsida > Caryophyllales > Polygonaceae > Fagopyrum > Fagopyrum homotropicum. The sequence continues at coordinate 90,372,701 of BSWB01000006.1, forward strand.
AATTAGTTTGCTAACTTTAGGTCACCCTAAGCTAGATTATGCTCAACAAACACAAGGATTTCAACAATCTAACATCCTAACATATAGATTCATCAATTAAAGAGCAACATAAGGAAAAAATCGGGTGGATCATAAGGTAAATCGGTCGATCTGGCCTATGAACAGGTCGATTTTTCCTTCTGGGTTAGGTTTTGTGCATACAAATCATCCTAAACTAACATACAAGTCCATTCTATCATCACCCAAGCCATAACCATCAATCCATTACCCTAGAATCACAACTATTCAGCCAACAACATACAAATCCAGATCAAACTTCATAAATAGAGCATGCTTGCAAGTCATAGCTAGATAATGAAGAATGAACCAAAGAAAAGACATTATAAAACTAGAATAGAAGTTACCAAGTCTTACAAAGGCTCCAAGAGCTGCTCCAAGTTGTCAACAATGGAAACCTCACTCAAAACCACTCAAATCTCACTACAAAACTAAAATATACACTAATCTCTCTCAAGAACACCCACAAGGGTGCCTCGAAGAGAGGCTACTATGGAAGAGTTTTGGGGAAGATGCTAAAGGAGAATGGTCCGAAAAGGAAGGATAAGGATCCTCAAATCAGCCTGCAGGACCACTTAAATACTCCACCAAGAAGCAAGGGTCGGACAAAGAGATCGTGGGACACGTGTCAAAGCTGTCAGGGGCCAAAAAATCGACCCAGATGTGAAGGAAATCGTCCGATTTTCCTGAGTGTTAGGTCGGACGATTTCCTTCAACAGAAGCTTGTTATGATCATCTAGTCATGAGTTGCTCCATTGTTTGCACCAATAAGGGTCCTTGTGTCCTTCATTACTCCAATTATGTTCCTACAAAGCCTTGGATATGTATCATCATGAGGCTTGGCCCTCGAATGTATCGATTAATGTACAAAAGATCCCCAAAATACCTACAAAACCGACAAGAGTTCGTGTAGACGTCTATTTCGACAATATGCATGAATTAAGCATAAACGTCACAAACTAATGCGGAAACATGCATGAATGGAAAGGAAAACTATCTAAAAGAGTGCCTAAACTAACGTCATAAATCACGTTATCAAAATACCCCATACTTAAGACTTGCTCGTCCCCGAGCAAGATCCAATTAGAGGCTAAGAGATGCCATGATTTATGAATGCAGAAAAAAACATAAAATCTTTTTGGAATTCTGCTTCTAGAATTGGATCACCTTCATAGTCATGTTTCATAGCAATGAACAAGCAATCATGTATCAAATGAATGAAGGCATGGAAAGACAATTATACTTAACTCGAAAGCATGCATGAATGGTGAAAATGAAGAAGTCAAGATGATCATGAGAATATTCAATCTAGATCACTAAGTCATACACATAAGCAAATAGGTCTTAAGGACTTAGGAAATAAGAGGCCAAGAAACGTTGTTATAGGTGGGAATTTTTTAGGTCATGTGATGCTAATCCGGGAAAGGAACTAACTCCACAATTTTATTTTTGATCAACTTCCCCACAAGTTTATATTTTTCTCCATCTTTTCTTTCTTTTCTTTTCTTTTTCATTTTCTTTTTCTTTCACTTATTTTTGAGACAATGTCATTAGTGTACAAAAGCCGAAACCTTGGTGATTAGCGGACCTCGGGATTTTTCCGAGGGACCTCACACCGGGCACACATACCAAGGCTCGTTAGGACATTCGGTTTATCCGACTTTGGCAAGGCACAAACACCCGATTATGTGAATAGTGCCGAGTTACTCGTCATCAAAACCAAAGTCCCCAAACCTATATTTTTTTCTACACTTTTCACAACAAATTCAGCACATCATTCACAACATTCATTCATCAACAACTTCACCCCACACTTGCTTTTCACACACTCAACACACTAGCATGCTCCTATTCCCGGATGGGTCAAAAGAGGTCAAATTTTTATATCAATTGAGGTGCTCAAACAACATGATCAAGATGAGAAGTAGAGAACGATGAATTACCTTAGTCATTCCTAGATGATGTGCAAGAACTAGCATGTAATTTCGACCATCAAACCTCAATCCAATCAAGGCAAACATCATGATCACAATTCATTCATAGGATTCAAGAAAAGTACTTCAAGTCCACATATGCATACATCTATTCAACACATAAGGCCATCCATAGCCAATTCACAAAACAATCTCATCATAAGGGTCATATCCAAACTTAGAAGCACTAAATTTTTTTAAAATTTTCTGATTTTTTGGATTTTTGAGATAAATATGTACAATGTAAAACATAATGAAACATGTGACAATAATTTGAAACTATCCTAGATGCAATCATGCAAATGATTATGAAAACCCCACCCCATACTTAAAAACACATTGTCCCCAATGTGCAAATTAAATAAAGAAGTGAAAGAGAGTCCTCACAATGTAAAATTGGTGATGCTTTGGTATTTCGGTTCATATCGAATGATGATGGTGGATGATCGATCAAGGATGGTAGAGAGCTCTTGATGTTCATTATGGTGTCGGAACCCACGCTTGGCACCGCAAGCTGTCCAAGTTCCACGTCCGCTCCACCCATGCTTGATTGGAGATCATCACTTTCCTTGACAGAAGGAAAAATCGGACCATCTACCCAGGAAAATCGGCCGAAATTGGTACTCCTTCATCACCGCTCCCTTGATGATAGTATGGAGTTGCAACCATAGGTGCCACCCCATACTTAGACAAATGGTACTCCGCGGTCACACCGGTGAGACGCTTGCCATCCTCATCCTCTATGATCCGATGAAAGCCGATTCTTGGAAAGAATTCTTCATTCAAGTGCTTCATAACCATCATGGATCCATGATGCTTGCCTCCATCATTCAACATGGGAGACTCCTTAGAAAAGGGACTCCAATCTTCGGGTGTACTCTGGGCAAGCAAGAAAGGATTGGTTTCGGGTTGATGGCAAGGATTTCCGGGGGTGAGAATACTTCATTGCACTCCTCCAAAGGTGAAGGAGGTGGAGTTAAGCCTTGAAGGATGGTAGGATCTCCTAGCATAAGAGCATGCCTAATCTCCTCAATCTCCCTCCTCATTTGTTCTTCCCTCTCGAAATTTAATCTTCTTTCATCCTTCAGGGCCAAATCCCTTAGCCACAGTTGCTCCCGAGCTTCATTCAACTCTTCCTCAAGATCTCTATTGGTTATGGTTGAATCGGGTAATTCTTTGATCTCCTCATGGTGAACCTCCTCTTGTTGAAATACTTCCGCTTCAAGCACCATGTGGGCACTCGAAATGGAGGTAATCTTACTTTCTAGATCATCCATCTTCCTCAACATTTCTTCTAGTATTGATTCTAGTCGATCATTGTGAGGTTGATGGTGAGGTTCCACATAAGGCAATGTAATCATGTGAGCTTGATCATGGGACTCATGATAGGCATTAAACTCCTTCCAATACTCAAACTCATCATGAAGAGGTCCTAGATCTTGGCTTTCCATCCACTCCTCATATTCCATGTTGTCAAGGTCGTCTTGGAAGTACAATCCGTCCATGGCAAACATGAAAAGGCAAACACAAAAACAACACAAGATCAAATGTAACAAGAAAGATAAACACTAAAAACGATCAAAAGCAAATGACTTAATCTAGACCTAGTCCCCGACAACGGCGCCAAAAACTTGTTACGCTAGAAACGTAGCACAATAAGCTTTACATTTATAAACTCGATCTAATCTCCTAAATTACCTAGCGAAACCCGCAGTGTACGGATCGTTATGTAGGAAGGAAAGTATTCCGAGGTCAAACACAAGGATTGAGGTGAAATCAAGTCATTCAATAATCAAAGATAGTGCAAATCTAAACTAAGATGAGATGAGGAATAAAGAAAGTGCAAAACACAATATTTTTGGTTGGTTTTGGGGTGATCAAACGAGGATCACAAATATGCAAATCAAGCAAGCAAACAAAGACACAAATGCAAGATAGGAGATAAGAGGTAAGATAAGTGGATTCTAGAGATCAAGATTTCCGGCTATGGTATTGGACTCAAGCTCTAAATATCTAAGGACAAAGCTGCGATTGTTGGGAACAGGTGTTTCTCCAATGGGAACAATTACCGGGTAAGTCTCATGTTCCACAAAGATGTGAAGACACTAACCTAATTTAAATTGGGAGCAGTGTCATTTTATGGTTAGTGAGGGCATAGTATTAGGACACTTGATCTCTAATAGAGGAATTGAGGTTGATAAGGCTAAGATTAAAACAATAGAAACGCTTCCTCCTCCATCTTCAGTGAAGGGGATTAGAAGTTTTCTAGGACATGCTGTATTATATAGGAGGTTCATTAAGGATTTTTTGAAAATTTCTAAACCGTTGACTAATCTATTGATGAAGGATGTAGTTTTTCATTTTTCAAAAGAGTGTTTAGATGCTTTGTACAGGATCAAGGAAGCCTAAATCTCAGCCCCAATAATTCAACTTCCAGATTGGATTCTTCCATTTGAGATCATGTGCGATGCAAGTGACGTAGCAGTGGGAGCGGTGCTTGGACAAAAGAAAGATGGACACACTCATGCCATCTATTATGTTAGTAAAATGCTAGATGAAGCTCATCTCAACTACGCCATTACGGAGAAGGAATTACTTGCTATTGTGTTTGCATTTGAGAAGTTTCGTTCTTATCTTGTAGGAGCGAAGGTGATTGTTCACACGGATCATTCCACCATTCGGTATTTGCTTGCAAAGAAAGATGCAAAACTAAGGCTGATTAGATGGATTCTCCTCCTTCAAGAGTTCGATCTTGAGATTCGTGACAAGAAAGGATCCGAAAATTCAGTTGCGGATCACTTGAGCCGTCTACCACATGTCACCCATGATGACCTTCCTATTGATGACTCCTTCCCGGACGAACAATTGCATCTAATGGAAGAGTGTCTTGATCATATTTCTAGAGGTAACGAACCTTGGTTTGCTGATTTTGTGAATTATTTGGTTTGTCAGGAAATACCTCCCGGACTATCCTACGCTCAAAGGAAGAAATTCTTTAAGGATGTCCGCCAATACTATTAGAATGAACCTCTACTCTTCAAGAGAGGTCCAAGTGGCATCATTAGAAGATGTGTACCTGAACACGAATGCAAAGTGTCATTCGTCATTGCCATTCTCTTCCTTGTGGAGGACATGCTAGTTCTCACGAGACTTGTGTTAAGGTATTGCAATCCGGATTCTTTTGGCCTACATTATTTAAGGATGTGAAAACCTTTGTTGCTTGTTGCGATGCTTGTCAAAGAAAAGGGAACATATCTAGGATGAATGAAATGCCTCTAAACAACATCCAAGAAGTGGAGATCTTTGACTTTTGGGGAGTTGACTTCATGGGACCATTCCAATCATCTTGTGGTAATCAATACATACGTCAAACTGTAGATTACGTTTCAAGATGGGTTGAAGTTATTGCTTCTCCAACTAATGATGCGATGGTGGTTGTAAAGTTCTTTAATCGAACTATTTTCCCAAGGTTTGGGACACCCCAAACCATCATTAGTGACGGAGGATCACACTTCATTGCCCGTCAATTTGAGGCTCTATTAGCTAAGTGTGGGGTGACCCACAAGATCGCCACCCCTTACCATCCGCAAACAAGTGGGCAAGTGGAATTTTCCAATAGAGAAATCAAGGGAATTTCGAGAAAACTGTCTCTAGAATAAGGAAGGATTGGGCGTTAAATCTAGATGACGCACTATGGGCGCATAGAATGGCATACAAGACTCCCATTGGCGAAACACCATACAAACTTGTGTATGAGAAGTCTTGTCATCTTCCGGTGTAGTTGGAACACAAGGCGTATTGGGCTGTCAAGTGGTTGAACTTTGGCATGAAGGAAGCGGGAGAGAAACGTCTCTTGGACCTCAATGAGTTAAAAGAACTCCGCTTGAATGCATATGAGAACGCCAAGATTTACAAGGAGAGAGCGAAGCGTTGGCATGATAAGCACATCATTCCGAAGGACTTCAAAGAAGGAGACCTTGTTCTTCTTTTCAATTCGAGACTTCGACTCTTTCCAGGTAAACTTAAGTCTCGTTGGACAGGACCTTATGTTATTAAGCATGTTTTTCCCATGGTGTAGTTGAAGTATGTGGTGAAAAGTGCGGAAGTTTCAAGGTGAATGGACAAAGACTCAAGAGATACTCGCCGGAACTTCAAACTGAGGAGATAGCACCGTTCTCCTCACTTAAGCACAAAGGATAGGTCTAGCTACGCACCTAAAACAAAGCGCTACTTGGGAGGCAACCCAAGGTAATGCATTTTTCCTTTTTCTTTTTCTTAGAATAGATTAGCGTAGATTGTTTTTGTTTTTTTTTCATTGGTGTCTTTCCATTATGTCTTGTGCCTTTGAATGTCATGCTTGAAGAACAACCAAGAGAAGTGAAGAAGGCCAAAGGAACGACAAATTTGGATTTTTGGCAAAAATTCAGAATTCCACGGGTTTAAATAGGAAACCACGGCCGTGATTTCTTAATTTTTGGCCGTGGAGATCCAGGTAGAGAGCAGCCACAACCAAAACCACGGCCGTGGAAGTAGCAGGTGGTCGTGATTTTCAAAATTTGGTTGAGGGTATATAAGGTCGTCTTCTTCACAAACCCACACAACTTTCCCCCTTTCCACGCCTCTCACTCCACGACCAAACCCCTCAACTCCAAATCTTCATTCGGTAACCATTTCGCACGATTCTTCATCCCAAGTTGAAGCAAATGTCATCCTATTGAAGATTGTGACCACAAACAGTGTACACAATCAACAATGAAGCGAGATTTACGATTATTCAAACTCATAACCTAGGTTCTTCTCTAACTCTATCTTTGGTTGATTTCTTTCGATTTCTTCAAAGATATATATGAGAATTGAACAAAATTGAACATAGAAATAGTCTAGGGCTGTTGTTGCTGAGATTGCTGTGAGATTTTTGGTGATTTGCGAAAAATCGTGAGATTCCACGGTCTGTCGCTAATTTCCACGGGCGTGGTTTTGTAACAGCTAGGATTTTCAAATTCTAATTAATGTTGATTAACTTAATCGTTGATAGTAATTGACATATAACTCGCGAAGATTTCACAAGTGATGAGTATGAGTTCCACTGTTATGTTCCTGGCGTAATTTTGGACGTTTGGGGAAATTTTTACTTTTACCCCCGGTTAATTATTTTTACCCTCCGGTGTTATTTGGAGCATTTGGGAGCTCTAATTAATAAAAATACCGTTGAGAGAAATGATCAGGACATCGGATATGTCCTAGATATGAAATATCATGGAGATGCAAAACGACCAAAAGAGTTGCTATTTCGTTTTTTAACGGCTAAGAAAGACGGCTTAGAAATACACGTTTTCCGAGACAGTTGTGGAATATTTATCCCTACAATATTCCAGATTTATTATTACAATCTCGAGAAGTTTGGAGAAGGAGGTTTGGCCCGCCTTTAGATCGGTTAAAGGATAATTATCGACTTCGCTAAAGGATAATTATCGTCTTCACTATAAATAGCGGAAAATCCTTTATTAATTTATTTCCTTTCACGTTTCCTCGTAAAAGCTTTGATTTCTCTCAACCTTTAAACTCATATCTACTCTCCGTTTCTAATCCGATTTTAATTCCACTTGAGTTTATGGATTCCTCTCTTCATTATCTTCATATCGGTACCGAGTTTCTGCATTTCCGAGCAGATGAAGAGCCGGTCGAGCATATATGTCCCCAGGCAGGTTCCGTCGCTCAAATTCCGGTGAATTTGATGATGTCCATGCGTAGCCTGCGTCGTTGTGATTCTGAATCTTCTTTCATATCGTCAATCGGGTTAGTAACGAATAAGTTATGAATTTATTCGTTTTCCGTACTGCGATTTGGCCTAAATTGACTTTAGGCTTGTCAAAATGGATAATTTGAAATTTCATTATGGTCGTTATATTATTCTGGTGATTATGGGTAGTTTGTTTGATGAAATCTGATGACAAGTGGGTTTAGAAATTATCTGCGGGCAAAACGTTAGTTTGGCGAAATTTAATTAATTAATTAAAGGTTAATGAATTAAATTAGGATTAGAATTGAGATTGAAGAATGTTAATTAGATACTACCTTGAGATTTGAGGAATTGTGAGTTATGTTGAGATATTGAGGTTTAGTTGGTTGTGAGGCTTATAGATTGAGTATGATCCTTATGGATCCCTTGGGTCTAGGTGTGACCTTTTTAATTGATACGAGTATTGATATCTCTTTATGCCTTGTTATTAAACAGTGTCCCTCTTAGGATTAGAGGTTGATCGTGGTTGTGATTTTACGAGGTTGAGGTAAGTCCGTAGGACTTACTTAACTACAATCCTTATATTGGGTGTTGCATGAGTGGTGTTGTGTTATATGCTCTATATGATAACATGTGATGTCAATTATTACCGACCTATGTTTTATTTATTGCCCCGTATGCGTGGTTGTGATAACCTTTCCCTTTCATCCCGCCGAGGAGTCTGGGAGGTTCTCTGACGTCAGGCCACCTGGTATACAGGAAGGGCGCAATCCACTCCCATAGGGTACACGGGTTGTGTGACCGACACTACTTCCAGATGGCTAGCAGGCCTAGAGGCGAGGATGATACGTTCCTCGTGTCACATAGTTTCATATATCTATATATATACGATTTGAGTGAATGACTATTATATAAAGATGATAAAATGGGTAAATGTGTGATAGCATGATAATGTGTTTACCTTCCATGACGTGTGTTTGTGCTTATGCATTACCTTATATACGTATGGTTAGCTAATGGTTTCATACCATGTTGTAGATGCCTTGCAGGATAGGCGAGATGCTGAGTGATCTGGAAGGGTGACATGCCGAGGACTCTCGTACATTAGGTGGTTATGGTTTTGAGATATTTTATATACCTCTTGCGTGAGGATGATGTTTTGTATACCTCCTGTGTGAGGGCAATGTTTTATACTCGGCTATGATCTTCTATACCTTTTTATTTACAGTTTTGTGTATTTGTTTTATATCTGTTTGTGCCATGTTGTAAGGTCCAGTGAACTTTTTGTCAGGCTAGGGTCAGGATCCACTGTCAGATCCTAGCCCAATGTGACATCCCGAGTCCTGCGGATTCGGTGTGTTATAGGTTTGCCAAGAATTGGCCGTGGTTTTGGTGAAAATGGCGGAAGCTCGTAGATCCAGCCGAAAGAAAACCACAAGAGGCACTATCTCCTCTTCCCAACCCCCTCTTGCTCCTCAACCGGTCCCTAGGATTCCTACAATCCATGAAGACCACAAAAAAGACTACCTAAAAATCCATAAGCGCATGGTTATAGCCCCTAGGTACGTAGTCCTTGAGGAATTTGAGGATCAACATGTTGTAGATGACCTTAGGATGATGATTGCTAGGGTTGGACTTACCACATTCGTGGACATCAGGGAGGATGCATATGAGGAGATAACTATGGAGTTCTTGAATTCGTTTGATCATAGTGCCGTGAATCAAACGGTTTCTTTTCATTTGATGAACCGCACCCACCACTTATCCATAGTTCAGTTTGGAGCTTTGTTTGGTTTTGGGGAAACTTATAATGGGACATTTCCTAGGAACACTCGCTCTCGCGAGTTTTGGGAAGAGATAGTTATGGTGGTGAGTTCCGAGGATTGTTGGAAACCCGCAGATTCAAAAGCTAAGTTCATTTACAACTTATCCTTTAAGATAGCTCATAGGATCCTATCTGAGTGCTTATTTCCTAGATCCGAAACCCCACAAAAGCTCAAGGGTGACGAGCTTTATATTCTTTATTGCATGACGACCGGTATCACTCTGGATTGCGCCACTATGCTTGTTGCTACCCTTAGTAAGATTAAGAACAAGGCTAAAGGGAATATTGGATATGGAGGGATTGTTACACACATAGCACGACAGTTGGGGATTAACTTTTCAGCTTGTGAGTTAGCGGCATCTGCGAGGCCTCTAGGCCAATAGCTTGAAGAAAGCTATAAGTAACATCGAGCAAGAGGCGGACGAGACTCTCTATGAGTACTTTGAGCGGTTTTCACGCCTCCGATCCAGCTGTACTTTCCATGGATATTCAACTCAGGATCTAGTCTTGTAATTGTACAATGGGTTGCTTGACACCGAAAGGAGGATCGTCGATGCGGCTTGTGGAGGTAACATTCTTAACTCTACCCCTGACCTTGCTTTTGAAAAGATACAGGAACTAGCGGAAGGAACCCAAAACTTTGGAAGGACTTCTTCTAAGAGAGGTGTTCATGCTGTGAATTCCGGGAAGAGTGAGATCTCCATGAGCTTGCGGAAGTGAAGGAAATGGTGAAGAGATTAACACTTATGGGAACCCCACAACAGCTAAAGGCATGTGGAGTTTGTGCTGACTCATATCACCTAAAGGACATGTGTCCCCAAGTCTAGGATGACGATGCAGAGGTGAATGCAGTAGGTTATGGACAGCCACAACAGCAAAGGCCTAGGAACGATCCTTATGCACAGAATTTCATGTCAAACTGGCGTGACCAACATAATTTTCGTTGGAGGGATCAACAAAACCAACAACAGTAGCCCCGACAAGGTAAGTATCAATCAACTGAGGATATGTTGTAGGTTTTGACTAAGCATTTTGCTACTCATGTCCAAACAATAGAATCCAACATCAAGAACCTTCAAAAACAGGTTGGGCAAATGACGGAGGCCATTACAAGGATCGAACCTAGATCCTCAAGAGGATTGCCTTCCCAGACAATTATAAACCCCAAGGAGAATGTTAGTGCCCTAACATTAAGGAGTGAGAAGCAAATCCAACAGCAACCAGCAAAAGAATTACAAAACAAACCCTCTGACGAGTTTGCCACACCCACAACCGCCCATGCGGTTGCAACTGCGCCTAGCTCTAAGCAGACGCCGCCCCTGCGGCTGGATGTCCCCGTCCCTGCGGTGACATCCCTTGAGCCGCCCCTGCGCCTGCACTCTGGCGCCCCTACGGAAAACTCGACACAGAGTTCTGTTGAGAAGGATTCATACAGACGACCTAAGTTCCCACCATTGTACTCTGAAAAACCTCCAGCTCCTTTTCCTGAGGCACTAAAGGAGAGAAGAATCATTGAGGACAATTATCTCTTTGAGACCTTCTTCAAATGCGAGGTAAATATCCCTCTCCTTAAGATAGTGAAAATTATTCCTAAATATGCTCATTTATGTAAGGAACTTTGTACTATCAAGAGGAATCAGAAGATAAAGGGGAAACAAAAAGTGCAAGTGAGGGAGCATGTTTCTGTCATTTTCCAACGTAGAATGCCCAAGAAGTGCAGCAATCCGGGCAAGGTAAGCATTCCTTGTGTTATAGGGGAAACCCGTTTTGACAAAGCCATGCTTGACCTGGTGCTTCTATAAATGTTTTGCCATATTCTATTTACAAATCACTTGGCCTTGGACCATTAACGGAAACTAGGATTGTAGTACAACTTGCTGATAGATCTAATGTGTACCGGAAAGGGATAATTGAAGATGTATTAGTAATGGTAGACAACCTAATTTTTTCTGCTGATTTCTTTGTAATGGAGATGGAAAATGACTCGCATGCTGCACCAATATTGTTAGGTAGACCATTCCAAAAAACTGCTAGGACTAAAATTGATTATGTTAGTGGCAAACTAACCATGGAGTTTGATGATGAAGTAGTGGAATTTGACATCTATGATGCAATGAAATTTCCTAGTGATGATCACTCTTTATGTGCTATTGACATTGTTGAACCTTTTGTGCAAGATGTGTTTTATATTTTTGATATTGATGAATTAAAAAATATAATTGAACATGACATAAATATTTGAAATTCAAAATATGCACTAACATCTAGCATGAAAGAGGTCCTAGCCTAGTTAGATGGGTATAAGAGGTTGCCTATCTCCACTTTGGCCATTGGGCCCACTTTACTAATCCCAAGAGAGAAACTTGTTCCATCTATAGTGCAGGCACCAGAAATAGAGCTGAAAGACCTTCCCGCCCACCTCAAGTACGTTTTCCTTGGAGACAACAATACCTTGCTGGTGATCATCTCCAACAAATTGACTACCGGTCAAGAGGGCAAGTTGGTAAAAGTGTTGAAAGAACACAAGACGGGCCTTGGATGGAAAATTGTAGACATCAAGGGGATAAGTCTATCCACTTGCATGCATATGATCTTACTTGAGGAGGACGCAAAACCATCTAGGCAACCGCAACAAAGGTTGAATCCGCCGATGATGGATGTGGTCAAGAAGGAGGTGTTGAAGCTCCTCCAAGCGGATATGATCTTTCCTATATCGGATAGCACTTGGGTTAGTCCAACCCAAGTAGTTCCAAAGAAGGGAGGTATCACAATGGTGGAAAATCAACATGGAGAGATGGTCCCGAGTAAAACGCAAACCGGATGGAGAGTTTGCATTGACTACCGCAAACTCAACAAGGTAACACATAAAGACCATTTCCCATTACCTTTTATTGACCAAATGTTGGAACGTCTTGCAGGTCATCCGTACTACTGCTTCCTTGATGGATATTCGGGGTACTTCCAAATAGCCATTGCACTGGAAGACCAAGAAAAGACGACCTTCACTTGCTCATTTGGGACCTTTGCGTACCGCAGAATGCAATTTGGACTTTGCAACGCACCCGGCACCTTCCAATGGTGCATGATAAGTATTTTCTCCGAGTACATAGAAAACTTTATTGAAGTCTTCATGGATGATTTTACCGTCCATGGAGACAGTTTTGATGCATGTCTAGGGCATTTAAAACTTGTTCTTGAAAAATGTGTTGAAACCAATCTAGTTCTTAATTCTGAAAAATGCCATTTCATGGTAGAACAAAGAATCGTGCTAGGACATGTAATATCCTCCAAAGGAATAGAGGTAGATAAGGAAAAGGTTGATGTAATTCAAAGTTTACCTTATCCTACTAACGTTCGGGAAATCCGATCTTTTCTTGGTCATGCAGGCTTCTACCGACGGTTCATCAAAGACTTCTCGAAGATCTCAGCACCTTTATGTGAATTGCTCAAGAAAGACGTCACCTTCATAGTGGATGAGAGTTGCAAAGAAGCTTTCGACACTTTGAATGTGTGTCTTACTAGTGCACCAATCATCCGTTCTCCGGATTGGGAGAAACCTTTCGAAATCATGTGTGACGCTAGCGACTACGCTGTAGGAGATGTCTTAGGACAGAAGGATGGACGAGCCTCACACGTGATCCATTATGCATCTATGACACTTAATGGAGCGCAAAGGAATTACTCTACCACTGAGAAGAAGATGCTAGCGGTGGTTTTTGCCCTTGAGAAATTCAGACAATACCTACTTGGAGTAAAGGTGATTATTTTTACTGACCATGCAGCTCTTAGGTACCTCATGGCGAAGAAGGAGGCAAAGCCATGATTGATCCGATGGGTGCTCCTTCTAAGTGAGTTCGACCTAGAGATACGGGACAAGAAGGGGGCTGAGAACGTGGTGGCCGATCATCTGAGTAGATTAGTAAAGAAAGAAGAAGATCCGGAAATAGGAAAGGAGATAGCTGGAACTTTTCCAGACGACACATTCTACACAACCCTCTGTTGTGTAACCGCCCCCGTACCTCAAACTTCCCGCCCCTGCGGCCAGCCCCCCCTACGGCTCAGTCTAGGCACCCCTGCGGAATTGTCGACAGAGGTTTGTCTTAAGCTCCAGTCTTTTAAGCCTTGGTTTGCTGACATTGTGAACTTCATTGTCAGGAAGGAGTATCCTCCAAACTTCACCAAGGCACAACAGGAGAAGGTAAAGGCTGAAGCTCGACACTACGTTTGGGACGACCCATACCTTTGGAAGCATTGTAGTGACCAAGTGATCCGCCGTTGCATTCCGGATAATGAGATACAATCTGACCTAACCTTTTGTCATTCTGAAGCATGTGGGAGGCACTTTGGGGCAAACAAAACTGCAAGAAAAGTTTTGGATGCAGGTTTCTTTTGGCCATACATTTTTAGAGACGTTTTTACATTTTGCAAAGTGTGTGATAGATGCCAAAGGGTAGGAAACATTTCAAGGAGACATAAAATGCCCCAATCCTCTCTTATATTTTGCGAAATATTTGACGTTTGGGGAATTGATTTCATGGGGCCTTTTCCTACTTCATTTGGGAATACATATATTTTACTTGCGGTGGACTATGTTTCCAAGTGGGTGGAAGCAAAGGCCACCAAAACTGATGATTTAAAAGTGGTTGCAGCTTTCCTTAAGGAAAATATTTTTGCAAGATTTGGAATTCCAAAAGCCTTAATCAGTGATAGGGATACCCATTTCTGCAACAAGACGATCACGACCCTCCTTAAGAAGTACCACGTCCACCAACGAGTGTCAACAGTTTATCATCCACAAACAAATGGCCAAGCTGAGGTATCCAACCGTGAAATTAAGACCATCCTCGAAAAGACGGTCTCTCCCGGAAGGAAGGATTAGAGTGAAAGGCTAAACGACGCTCTATGGGCATATCGGACAGCCTACAAGACTCCTATAGGGATGTCTCCCTTCAGGCTCGTGTTTGGGAAAGCTTGCCACCTTCCGGTGAAGCTAGAGCACAAAGCTTGGTGGGTGGTAAAGAAGTGCAATATGAACATAGAGGAAGTGGGAGAATTCCGGAAACTCCAACTGCAAGAATTGGAGGAATTGAGATTAGATGGGTATGACCATGCCACCGCATACAAAGAAAAAACCAAAGCATGGCATGACCGAAACATTCTCCGGAAAGATTTCAAGGTAGGTAATAAGGTACTTCACTTTCAATCACGTTTGAAACTTTTTGCAGGAAAGCTGCGTTCAAGGTGGACTGGGCCATTCGTGATAGCCAAAGTATACCCTCACGGCGCTGTGGATCTCTATGATCCCCAAATGCACAAGGTGTTTAAGGTAAACGGACAAAGGCTAAAACCCTACCTTGAAGGGGTTAAAAACGATCCAACTGATGAGATGGTGCTGGAGGAGGCACAATCAGAGAAGTAGAACCCTTACGTCGGGCCAACGACGTAAAACAAAGGCGCTGTTCGGGAGGCAACCCGAAGGAATAAAAAGAGCAGTCTCTGTCAATAAAACCGCTCCTGCGGCTTAGAGTCCCCGCCCCTGCGGTGACACCCCTTCCCAACGCCGCCCCCGGCGCTGGGCCTGCGCTTGTAACAAACTGGTTACCACCCCCGCGGTGACACCCTTACGCCCCTGCGGCGGCCACCCTTGACACGCATCCTCAGCGCCGCCCCCGGCGCTAAGCCTGCGCCTGCCTCTTCCTTGTCACCGTCCCTGCGGTGACAAGTCCCGCCCCTGCAGTTTTACCCAAAAAAGAAAAAAAATAAGAAAACCCAAAATACCCTACACCTACCCCTCCCACTCATCCTCTCTCCCCACCAAACACAATTCTCTTCCGACCTCTCTCAAGCCCCGACGCCCCTGCGCCCTCATCACTCTCTCGCAACCCCACTGCTCCGACGCCCTTGCACCACCAAGTTAGCACCACCACCACCAGCCCCGACGCCCCTGCGCCACTGTCCCCTGCTCCCCATCAACACCTCCCTCAATCTCTCAAAAACGCTAATCCTACAACCCTTTCCTCCTCACACTCTCTTCCCTCCACTACTCATCACCTCAAGCGACGACTCAACTAGCAAGAAGCCACCACAAGGCCCCCCAGCTCAACCACTTCGTCGTTGTCAGAAATCGCCCTCTACACTTCTCCCGCCCCTGCGCCTCGCCGAATCTGCGCATCCTTCAGCCGCCCTTGCGGAAATAGCAATAGAGGGTTCGTCTCTTTCTCAAATTTCTGAAGTTTCTAATTCCTTTGCTTAATCATTTGCAAGAGATGGAACCACAGAGAAAATATAAGATGTCCGAGATAGAGAAGGCTCGGTATGCGATTGTGCAAGATCGAGTTGTGTATGCAACTCGGTTCTTGCACATCCCTACCTTAGATAAGCTGGGCATATTGGAGAGCATGCAATCCTTTCTTACCAATGCTGGACTTGGAGACTTTCTACAGAGGAGTTCTCCAACGTATCCCGAGCTCAACCTCCAGTTCATAGCCACCTTCACCATGGAGAAGGAGGATCACGTGTGTGTTGGACTTACCTTCAAGTTCAACAAAAGAAGTACACCGTTGATTACCTCCAGATGTAGGTGGCCTTTAGAGTGACTCTCAACCCCTCAGTAAATTGGTGGGAGACCGTTCCGACACCCGACCTTTGTGAGTTTTGGCAGGCTGCCATAGGGTCCGAGTTTCATGCCAGGGTGAGTATTCCAACAAACTCACTCACCCTTGCTTGAGGCTCCTGTCAAAGATCATCATGAGTGTCTTCTGTGGACACAAGGAGGAGAACAAGGTCGCTCTCAAGGACCTTCCACTACTCTATTCCTGCCTACCGATGAGCGAGAAGGTGATTGATTGGCCGTTCCTCTTCCTTACCGCTTTGAAGTGGATTAGGAAGAACGAGCCAAGGGACATTGTTGGCAGTGGGGTGATCTCGTTGATCGCTTCATAGGTGATGGACCTCTCCGACTAAGAGGATGGGTTAGAGGCCCCACTTTACACGGAGGGGATGATGAGGAGGTGCAAGCTCCTCAAGAGGGATGGGGACAACCTATTTTGGCTCTCATTTGCAGATGGGAGACATATCACATACCTTCCCCGGCCACTTCCACTTGGAGACGAGCTCTCCGAGCTTTTCATCCCGGTTGATCCTTTCGTGCCGAGGCGGCCTCAGGTGGCCATTGTTGAGAGGCACGCTGCAAGCTCCAACGGGCTCATTAGGAGCAGCACATGCCCATACCGAAGGACGAGGAGATGCCCACCGTAGCACCGGATGAGGATCCGGCACTTGCGAGCCTTCATGCTCAGATGGCAGCCTTGACCACCCAGCATCAGGCATGGCAGACCGAGTACCAACGGACCATGCTTGAGCAGCAGTAGACCTGGCAGACGAGCTTCACCTCCTCCATGACCTCCCACTTTGACTAGAGACAGGATGCGTGGCAGGCGGCTCAACAGCAGCAGCTCGAGGCTCAGCAGTTGGCTTGGCAAGCCAGTTTTGAGACCTCATTTTAGTAGAGGATGGATGCTCAGTAGGACCGCATCGACACGCTCTACCGCCGGCAGGAGCACTTCTTCAGCCACTTCCCATACCCATCGGAGGAGGGTCCGGATGGTCCAGCCGGACCATCCCCCTAGTGGTATCATCCCTTATTCCTTCTCCACATTTATCTTTGCTTTCATTTTCCACTTTGAGGGCAAAGTGTGCTTCAAATATGGGGGAGGAAATATCTCTGCATGTATAGTTTGTTTTGAGTATGTTGCATTGAGTTTTTGTAGTTTGAAATTCAGTTTGAAAATCAGGAAAAAAAAAGAGCCAAAGAAAATGATTAAAGACATGAAAATCCTTGGATAAACCGAAAACCCAAAAGGGCGGTTTAGGCAAAAAGAAGGTAGTCCGACCAACTTTAGGTTGTTGCAAAATTGAACTTGAGGGATGTGAGTTCCATGTGAGATCATCAAAGAAAAGAAGAAGAGTGGCAAGGGAAAACCCGAAAGGGCACCTTGGCAAAATGAGCAGCACCGAGTGTAGGTTCCCTTTCCGACGTTTGGTTGCATAAGAAGGGGAGGCATAAGGAGGTTGTCCGGGTAGGTCACTCTTGGAGCAATAAGGATGGTAGTTTTCTCACCATTTTCTCTCTTTTTCCTTTTTTCTTTCTTGGTTTTTCTTTTCCATTGTCTATGCCTCTTACTCATGTTTCCTGAGGCCTTTGAGTCTAAAAACGGTTGTCATGTGTACGGGATGAATAAAAGGTCTAAGTATGGGGGAGTTTGATAGGTGATGAAATCACTATCATTTAGGTTAGTTTTAGAGTCTTTTTATCACATTAGTTCGGTTTATGCTACTAACTCCTTGATCTAGAAGAAGAAGACTAAAAGAAGATAAAAGAGGAGTTTTAGCACTTGGGAGTTGAAGACCATTCACGAAGCAAAGCTTCTGTTGCCTCACCGCCCCCGCGGAGCAGTGTCACCACCCCTACGGGTGACACCACGTTCCGGAAGCGCAGCCTGCGCCAGGAACAAAGATTGTCATCGCCCCGACGCCACAACTTGGCGCCCCTGCGGTGACTTCTCCTGAAGCGAAGACCGGCGCCCCTGCGCCTCTACCTGCGTCTCACCCTGCGGAGTTGTGGAGCCAAAGAGTCAGTGTCACCGCCCCTGCGTTGACACTGAGCCGCCCCTGCGGCTCGGCATCTGAAGCGACAGAAAGTTGAAGAGTCAGGCATTTGAAGATCATTAATGATCCGCCCCTGCGGAATTGCCAGGCCGCCCCTGCAGCCACGAAGAAGATCAAACGTTTTCACCTGAACCGCGCCTGTGGAGCTGAAGGCCACCCCTGTGGTTCAGCGACAGAGACTTTACTCCGGCTGTTTGCACCACCTTTATGGCATTAAAGGTGGCTGTTTTGGCCGGGCATTTACTCCCATTTAGTGCCATTTGTAGTATAAATAGACACATGGCTGATTGCTAGAATTATCCATCATTTTCCCACTTTTGTTCTCTTTTGCTTCCTTTGTAATGAGCTTCTAGTTTCCTTGCTACATTGAGTTGGTTTGAGGCTGCATTATTACTTTGGTTTTAAGTTCCCTTTTAATATAAGTTTTATTTAGTAATGTTTTGTGTTTCTTGAGCTTCATTTATCTAAATTGCAAGTTTTCATTATCACTTAAGATTGATCACCTTAGGTTCTAAGTGCATGCAAACAACTAGGATTAATAGATTCCGGGTTCGGGTCTTTAGTCTAGTAGTAACCTTTAAGTAATAACGGTTTGTAATTGCTTGAAGGAAAAGAAACACAAATATAAAGATTAGTTTAACGGTTTTAATCTTCTCTTTATATCCCTTAGTCTTTGTTTGAAAGCTAACTTGTGACTTGTTCTTGTAGGTTTACGGAACACTAACTTGTTAAGTTGTGTTGATGCCGGTTGGCTCAACACATACATATGATCAAGACGGGAACATTACTTGAAAACTTGTAAAAAGGAACTCACCAAAGTAGTAATCGCATGCTAAGAATCAACCTAGTGTAGATTCACTCATCATCGTCATATCAATCTAATTTACTTGCTTTTTAGTTTTGTGTGCATCAATTCATCCAAAACCCCCCTTTGTTACCTTGTTCTATAATCAATAATTGAATTCAATAAAAATATCATAAACTCTCTTGGGTTCGACCCTTACTTAATCGCTATACTTGTTTTAGTGTTGAGTTCAGAAATTACTTTGAAAGGATATAAACGACCTAATGAAATATCCTCGTTCAGCATCCTTATGAGTCTCCTGTCCATCCACCTCTGATATGGGCTTAATACTACTAGCAGGTGTTAAAGACATAACACTTACATGGAACAACTGATTAATTTTCTGATTGATAATGCCCAGTAAGTCTTGAGTTTTGTCCATATTATCAGTCACTGAAACTCTAAAGTCCACAAAATCAGATCTTAGTGAGTTCAATGACTTTTCCACAAATTTCAGCCGCTGTTGTGTAGAAAAATTCCATTCAGGCTGCTCCTTTAACACCCACACAATACTAAATCCCACTTTAGTCTTCTGAATTCATATTGTCTCGAAGAAAGCTTCATCCAATCCTCCATTGTAAATATGCAAATCCTCATCAGAAAAATCAACTGAAAAATGTTGAATATTATGGGAAGCAGATTCCCATAAGGTAGATGACTGGTACTTGGAGAATTAATAGCATTCACCATGTGAGACAAGAGAAGTTCAGGCAGATTCACTTTCAACCCATTCATCACATTGTAAGTTAAGATCAACACAGAATTGGTTATAATGTCTTTATTGGCAAACATGGGGACTATGCATCTGTCTAAAATAGCATAAATTATTCTTGCCTCTAGATTTAAACAGGTGATAGTGGGTGGTGATAAGGCATTAGGAAGGAGAAGTTGTTCTTTGACTAGCCTTAAAGTTCTAGCAGGGTTTGAATATTTTGAAGCGTCAGATAGAGGAATTCCAAAGATATCTGCTAAAATTTCAGAAGTAAGGGTAATTTTCTTACCTTTGATAACAAAATCTAGAATCCATTCACCTCTCTCACGTCTTGCCGTTAAGTTTGCATAGGACAATCTGGTCAATCGTGGATATGACGATTCTCCTGGATTCAACATAATCCAAATAGAGCTTGCTTGGAGCAATTCAAATCCCGGCATAGAAGAGCAGGTAAACAGCTCGCAATGGACTGGCTCACACATGCACTGATAACGATAATCATACTCCATGAGCCATTTCTTAGTTGATGTTGGGTTAGCGAACCAACTTGATGGAAACCCTGTTTTAGTAAAAATATCCGCGTCGCTTGAGAACCCTGATGAACTTGAACTCATCCCAGAGTCGGAACTTGAGTCAGAGTCAGACGATACTTGAACGACCCTCTGTCGTTTCGAAACTGAAGATGTTACTTCATTGATTGAAGGTCTCTTGGATGCCATTGAGAAAATATTTGAGAGGAAGATGAAGAGGGTTTTCGAAAATCAGAAGAGTAAAGCACCGTTCTTTCAAAGGAAAAGGGAAGCGGAAGAAATAAAGAGGGAAGAGAAGAGGTTTTTATGGGAAGAAGTCTTATCAACGTAAGATCAAAAGATTTTTAAGATCTTGGGAAAATCATAGATGATAAAAATTCCTTTCATAAATTTTGGTAATCACTTTTCAAAATCCTTTGAATTTGAAAACAAAACCTTTTGAAATTCCTTTTAAAGATTAAAAATTAGATAATTCAATATCAAAAAGATATGAATTTCTAATTGATCCGTTTTATTTATATACCCTTTGAAATATGTTTCAAGGCCCCTTGAATTTTATTTCAAGGCCCTTGAAAACATCAATTGGGGTGCATGCGTAGGAATGATTAAAACTCGTTTACTCCCCTAAGTTAATTCTTCCTTGTTTAACATAACAAGTTCTAATCTAATAAAATTAAATTGTTCCTCAGGAAGAGGCTTGGTAAAGATTTCTGCAAGCTGCAAGTTAGTTGAGATAAAAGAAATCGAAACATCACCTTTCTCAACATGATCACGTATGAAGTGATGCCTTACATCAATATGCTTAGTCCTTGAATGTTGCACATGATTTTTGGTTATAGAAATAGCACTAGTATTATCACATTTTATAGGAATACATTTCAAGTCAAAGCCAAGGTCACGAAGTTGTTGAGCAATCCAAAGATTTTGAGCACAACAGGCTCCTACAACTATATATTCGGCTTCAGCTGTGGATAGGGCAACAAAATTTTGCTTCTTGGAGTGGCAACTGATTATGGATGACCCTAAGAATTGGCAACATCCAGAAGTACTTTTTCTATCGACCTTATAACCTGCAAAGTCTGCATCTGAATAGCCAACAAGATGAAACGAGCTTTGACGTGGGTACCATAACCCTATCAAGTGTGACTCTTTAGGATCAGCTTGAAATCTTGCACACATGCACACGCTAAACATAACGTCAGGATGACTAGCAGTTAGATACAACAATGAACCGATCATACCTCGATACTCCTTTTGTACTACACTTTTTCCATCTTTGTCATGGTCAAGTGAAGGGTTTACTTGTTAAGCAAGTCCTTGGTATACCTGCCTTGATTAAGAAAAATTCCTTTCTTTTCTTGTGTAACTTGAAGTCCAAGAAAGAAATTTAGCTCTCCCATTAAGCTCATCTCAAATTTCCTGCACATAATATCTGAAAATTCCTTGCAAAGGGAATTATTAGTAGCACCGAATAATATATCATCAACATAGATTTGTACTACTAGAATGTCGTTGCCTCTAGTTTTGATAAACAATGTTTTATCAATCAACACTCTTTTAAAATTGTTTTCAAGAAGATATTTAGACAATCTTTCATACCAAGCTCGAGGAGCTTGCTTAAGACCATAAAGAGCTTTGTCTAATTTAAAAACATGATCTGAAAATTCATCATTTTCAAAACCAGGAGGTTGAGCAACGTAGACTTCTTCTTCTAAGAAGCCATTTAAAAAAGCACATTTTACATCCATTTGAAAAAGTTTTATGATCATGAAAGATGCAAATACAAGTAGCATACGTATGGCTTCTAACTTGGCAACTTGAGCAAAAGTCTCCTCATAAACAATACCTTCTTCTTGTTTATAACCTTGTGCTACAAGTCGTGTTTTGTTTCGTATGATTTTACCACTTTCATCCAATTTGTTTCTAAAAACCCATTTCGTGCCAATAACTGATTGATGATTTGGTTTTGAAGTAAGAGTCCATACCTTGTTCCTCTCAAATTCATTTAATTCATTTTGCATGGCAATAATCCAATCTGGTTCTTGAAGAGCTTGAATGTAGTTCTTTGGCTTGACAAGTGATACAAAGGCGGAGAAGGCACATAGATTGTTCACTTTAGATCTAGTTTGAACTCCAGCTTTTGGATCTGAGATCACATTCTCTTGTGGATGATACGAGGAGTGTTGAACTTTTCTTCTTTTGACAGATGAAGTAGATCTAGAAGGTTGAGCTGCATATGTTTGACTAGATCCAGAAGGTGGAGTTCTGTTATCACAGTTTTCAGTTTCAAGGTCTTGAAGGTGTGCTTCAAGGTCTTGAGGGTTTTCTTTGGTATCTTCAATCTTTTCCTGCATATTCTTGTCTTAATCTTTAGGATCTTTTGCTTTATCCAAAATGTAATCTTCTCTTTGATTCAGATTTAAATCTGCAAAACTCTCACGCAAAGTACCATCATTGCTTTCATCAAAAATAATATGAATGCTTTCCTCATCAAAAATATTATATACTCGATAAGCTTTGCTATTTGAAGCATATCCAATGAATATAGTTTCATCACTACGTGCATCAAATTTTCCAAGATTGTCCTTTCCATTGTTGTGAACAAAACAAGTACATCCAAAGGGTTTGAAATATGAAATATTTGGTTTTCTTCCATTAAAGAGTTCATAAGGAGTCTTTTTCAAAATAGGGCGAATTAAACATCTGTTTAAAATATAATTTGCAGTATTTACTGCTTCAGCCCAAAAACTTTTTGGCAAATTGTTTTCTAAAAGCATTGTCCTAGACATATCCTCAAGAGTGCGGTTCTTACGTTCCACAACTCCATTTTGTTGAGGAGTTCTAGGAGCTGAAAAATTATGAGAAATATCATATTTTGCACAAAATAAATCAAACTTTAGTTGATCAAATTCTCTACCATGATCACTTCTTATAGAAACGATTGGTAGGTTTTTCAAACTTTGTAACTCCTTACACAATTTTAAAAACTCAAATAAGGCTTCAGATTTTTTTCGTAGAAAAGATATCCATGTAAAGCGAGAGAAATCATCCATTATAACAAGGATGTATTGTTTTCCTCTGGGAGATTAGACACGCATAGGTCCACAAAGATCCATGTGTAAAAGTTCAGTGGGCCGAGAAGAACTTACAGCTTTCTTAGGTTTGAACGAACCTCTTGTTTGTTTACCTTGTGTGCATGCCTTACATAGGTCATTAACCTTGAAATTTAGGTTTGGCAAACCACGTACCAAATCTTTTGTAAGTAGCTTCTGCATGGTATGCATGCTTACATGACCAAGTCGTCGATGCCAAAGCCTTGGATCATCATTCAAGGCCTTTAGACATTTTAGCTTAGTTCCTGCAACTTGGTTAGTACTCAAAGAATAAACGTTATTACATCTAGGAGCAGTAAGCAACACTTCTCCCGTCTTTATGTCTTGAACTTCCCATTTTTCTGAATCAAACATGTCTTACCTTTATCACAAATTTGAGAAATACTTAGCAGATTATATTTCAAGCCATCAACTAAATAAACATCATCAATAAAGTTGGATGAATTATAGCAAATTTTACCAATGCTAATTATGTCACACTTTCCTTTATCACCAAGAGTAATAGTTCCAGATGATTGCTTCTTTAAATCTGAGAATAAAGAGCTTTTTCCACTCATGTGTCTTGAGCAACCACTATCTAATATCCATTTATGCTCCTTTACCTTAGTGATATCCTACAAAACAGCAAACATCAACCTTTCCGGGTCGACCAAATGGCATATTTTGGTTCATACTCAGGTTCGATCATGTTTGGTGGTCTAGTACCTTTAGTAACCCAGATTTGTTTGACCTATTTTCTTAGACATAAAGGATAGGTGTTTCTGATGATATAAGGATAATTTCTTCTATAAGGACATGTAGATTTAACATGACCCTTTTTACAACAGTAGAAGCATGTAGGCATATGAATGCTTCCTTTGGCCTTGACAAAAGTGGTGGTAGGTTTTCTAGGAAAGCTCCTATGATACCCTATACCATTTTTTAAGGGAAGATTGTTGTTCAACCATCATTCTTTCTATATTAGCTTTTGAACAAGTAAACTTAATGAGTGTTGCCTTCTGGTCTTGACACGTTAAAGTCAAATCAACTTTCTCTTTCTCTAGATCGATATAGTTTCGATGAAGAGAAGAGAGGTTGTCCTTGAGAATCAGGTTTTCTGATTCCAAGGCCTTGATATTGTCATCAAGGTCTTCCTTTTTTGTGTTAAGATTTTCAATCTTCAGAGACATTTCACTCAATTGTCTATCTTGTTCATGAAGATTTTATTTTACAGAATTTATCCTTATTCTATGTTCCTTATCACTTAAGATAATATCTTTAAGGAATTGTTTAAGGTCAATCTCAAGTTGAGACATAATTGTACTTACCACATTGTCGATGTAAAGATTTGAGTCATCTTCATGATCGGCCATGAGACACAAGTTTGCTTGTTCTTTTTCATCTCTTGATTAATTTGTTGATTCTGAATCACTCCATGAAGCAACCATAGCTTTCTTCTTTATATCATTTTTCTTGAAGTTGATCATCTTCTTTTGTGGAAAATCCTTCACCAAATGATCTGTTTCACCACATTCAAAACAAGTCAGTACTCTCGTTTTCTTATTAGAGTTAGAAAACTTACCTCGGGGTTTTGATGCTCGTGAAAATTCATGGCAATTGCATCTTCTTCATCATCATCATCACTATCTTCTTCATCAGATGGTAACTCATCTCTTCTGGATTTTAATGCCAAATTCTTGGAGTTGGATGGGAGTTCTCCATCTTCTTCACCAAGCATCATTTCATGTGTGATGAGTTTTCCAAGTAGATCATCAAGAGGAAGAGTTGTGAGATTTTGAGCTTCTTCAATAGCAGTCATCTTTGATCCCCACTTGGCTTTAGGTAGGCTCCTTAGAACCTTCCTCACTTTCTCCTCATTTGTGAAGATCTTTCCTAGTGAGTCCAGATTGTTCACGATCTCAGTGAATCTGGTGAACATTTCTTTTACTGTTTCATTTGGATTCATCTTGAATAGCTCTTATTGTTTGAGAAAGATGCTAATCTTTGTTTCCTTGACTAGACTTGTTCCTTCGTAAGTGACAACAAGCTTGTCCCATATTCTTTAGAACTCTTGCATGATGAGATGCGGTTGAATTCATTTGCATCTAATCCACAGTAAAGTAGATTCATTGCTTTGTAATTCTTTGACTCACTGTCCAGGTCAGCCTGTGTGAAGTCTGATTCCTTCTTTTGGACTTGGACGCCTTCAACCATTATCATTGGAACTTTAGGTCCATTTTGAGTAATGCTCCAAAGCTCCATATCCTGGTCAATAATGAACATCCGCATGAGTGTTCTCCAATGGGAAAAGTTGTTGCCACAGAAGAGTGGTAGTCGGGATGAGGATCTTCCTTGAGCAAATCCACCATCACCTACAAGATTCATGATTAGTCTCACTGATGGTTAAATCAATAAATGTGAGTCTAGCTCTGATACCAATTGAAGAACCGGTAGGTGAAATAAATAAGTTAAATGATACTCTAGAAGGGGGGTTGAATAGAGTATGGGAACTTTTCGCAAACCAAATCTCAAGGCCTTGAAACTCCTTTCAAGGACCTTGATGTCAATCTGTGCTTCTCGTGAAACTTTGATTTCAAGGGCTTTGAAACTTCTTTCAAGGGCCTTGACTTCTTGCTCCCGCAAAACAGAAGTTAGTCACAATAAAGTATGTATGGTGCGGAATTGAAAAGATTGACACAAGGATATGTTTACGAAGTTCAGCTCTAAATAGCCTATCTCCGTCCCAGGGTATATCCGTAGGATCTAACTATCTATTATCAGCTTCAAAGAGTTCTAGATACAAAATAGAAGAAATCCCCTTCTTCTCTCACTGTAGCCAATGCTACGATCTAGCTCCAACTCTTAACCTAGCTATAATAGCCTAGTTACTTCGCAGAGTAACACACACTCTAGTATAAACTATTTAGATCTTCCAATGGAGCTCTAGTGTTTTCTCTCTCTAAGGGGATAAAGCTTTTGCATGAATGAGAGAAAGAATAAAAACGAATGAAGATGATTAGGTTGCTTGAATATGTAAAGATGTTTTCCTGTGTAAGCTTGTGTCCTTGTCTTCTTCGACCATCATCTTCATTTATACTCTTCTATGGAAAGGTCTTCTAGCCATTGTAGAGATGACCGTCCGAAGATGAATCTTCTTTTACATGAAGATCGTTTCTTGATTCGAGATAAGGTAGACGTTGCAAGTCTTCAGCTCCTGAGAACACGTCGAGTCCTTAACTCATTGATCTTCTCGTCTTCTGTTGAATCAAGAGTGAAGATATTTTTGCCGTTTATTGTTTAGAAAATCTTCTAGAAAAGATTCTCTATTCTTCGGTTGAGATCTTCTTCCTTTGGTTGATAAGATCTTTGGTTGATGAGATCTTTCTGTTACAGAATCTTCCAAGAAAATCTTCAACTCATTTTGAATCCTTATTCTGTGCATCTATAATTTCAAGGCCCTTGATTTCATCCTTTTGTATTTGATATCTTCCTTTGTCCTTGAATTATTCTTCAAGGCCCTTGACATTTAGATAAAACATGCATTGAATTCAAACCAACCAAATATCTAGAGAATATAATCAATACATTGTTAGTATATCCAACTGCTACATTTGTGTGAAGTCTTCAATCATCAACACCTGTAAACCATTTTAATCAAGGTGGAGTTTTCAATTAGTGTATTCCGACACAAATGATTAGTGTAACACCCTAAATTCTGAAAACTCGGGGAGCTACTAGTTAGGACCTCACAATGGGTCCCGACCATAATTTGACAACAATTTTACTTGGATCTTACAACAAGGCACAAAAGTATTTAAAACATTTGAAAACTGTAAACAATATATACATGGAGAATATGTATCAGCCTTACAAGAAAAGCTACTAAAAAGATGCATATAAAGAACAGAAGACATCCCCATCCCCAACTAAATGAGTACGTGGACCCGGCTGACCATTTCCACCGGATCTCTCTACAACTGTCTTAACCTGCAAGGCATCTACAAGCGGTATAAAACCGTTAGCTAACATTCTATGCATAAGTATAAAAGGTAAAAGCACAAACACACAACATACACAATCAACATGCAACACTCAATCCTTTTATTATCTTTAATTAGGTGATAGGTTATTACTAATGATACTTATTTTGTGACACGAGGGATTCCCAAACCTCGCCCCTGTCCCCGTTTACCAACGCGGAATGGTACTAATGCATCTGACCGTCTACCGGACTGGGCTGGTCACAGGGAACCTCCTAGACTCTCGCAAGAGCTAGGCAGATGATGTCAAGACCCGTTATCATACACTTGGTCAATTACGTAAATAATAAAGTTGGCCTAATCCGGTTTCGTTGTTTATCATAACTAACAAACACCACTCATACACATTACACTCATACAAGAAGCCAACTAAGTAAGTCCGTGGACTTACTTGAATCAGATCTCGACTTTCTAATTCGCAAATCGATCTGTACAGTAGGGATTCCGTGGCCTGTCAAAGGAGGCAAGTGTGTCAGCACACTTTCTAGGTGATTAGAAGTCTAAGACTTCTAAGATAGTAGGTCTTAATAGAACAGAATTGATTACAGTATTAATTTATGGTAAAATGACTCTTTTACCCTTGGTCCCGAAACTTCTAAAAATCCATAATTTATGTCTAAACTCTTATTTGAGACTAAAGAGTCATATTCTAACTCCTAAAGATGAGTTTGGTTACAAACTGGCAATTTACCCATTTCCCTATTTTCGGAAAGATCGTTAAGGTCCAACTTCGCCTTCAAATATAAAATTCGAATAATCTTATAAAAATTCCGAAATAAGTCCGTAGATCATCTATGGTATCTCATCTACTCCTAGGAGCAAGATTTTCTTAAAACTATTCAGCCATCACTTCTACAAAAATTTCCAAAGTTGGTTACAACACTTAACAAACACCACATTGTCTTAACTTTGAAAAATCATAACTCCTAAACTACTCGCTTGATTTATCCCAAATTTTGATACGTTCTACTATAAAATCTTATCTATAATATATCCAAAATTCAGCCGCAAAGGAGATCAAAATCCTATTTAAAACTATCTCACAAAACCGAATTTCAGCACAACAGAAAAACTGCTTACGACTCAATCTTTGAAAAATCATAAATCCCAAACCACTTGCTGGATGCCTCTCAAATTTTAATATGTTCTACAACAATACGTCAACTATATCATATCCAAAATTCAAGCCCAACGGAGATCAAGAGCTTATTCAAAACCATCTCACAAAACAGCATCACTAGCTGTTTTCCCCAACACTCAGCACATATATACAAACTGCATGAGGCGTCAACTTTGGAACACAATAACTCTCAAACCGTAACTCCGATTCCTCTAAAATTTTAGTATGCTTTACTATGCAATACCGTCTATGACATATCCGAAAACCAGCCAAAAATAATGAGTTTAGCATACCTAAATCTGGCCCAGAAGTTGGTTCCTCGACACAGTTTCGAAAATTCAGAAAAAGGCTGAAACTTCACAGATCTACAGATAGTAACTCCAAGTCAGGTTAAGGGAGGTTTAAATCTCGATCAGGACCTGAGGAAGAATGGAAGTAGGAGAGGAGAAGGAAGTCTAGACTCACCTTGGTCCGGAAGTAGTCAGGGTCGAGGGAGTAGCAGCTCCAGCCAGCCTCTTCAAGTGCTGATGTTGCTGGCTGCGTTCTTGCATTTCTCCTGCGCCTGAGGACTCGATTGAGCGTCTGCAGAGAAGGATGGTCTCGTGTGAAGGCGGAACAGAAGAGGGAGTAAAGAGGGCGTTCAATACGGGAGTTACTGCTCTTGTAACTCCTGAGCGTTTGCTCTCCTAGGTGGGCTGGAAGGGAGTTGTACGGGCTGCAAGAAGGCTGCTACTGGGCTCGTATACAGGCTGGGCTGCTGTGCGAGGATGGCTGGGCGACAGCAGGTCCGTGTGGGCTGGAGGGTTATGGGTAGCTGGGCCATCATAGCAAAGAGATGGGCTGAAACAATTGCAAGAAGGATGGCTGAAATAATTGCAAGAAAGATGGGCTGAATAGTTTGTCAAAAACCTATCAAAACTCGTCATGGCCTTGTCAGGTCCATGAATGAGTTTCTCACAGGTTTGTTGGGCTTTGTCATGGTCTCGTCTCAGCTTAGTCATGATCTCGTCACAGCTTGTCATGATCTCGTCTAAAGTCATCGATAAGAATGAATTATAATAACTAGGGTTTGATATAAATCTATCATTTTATGTGAATTAAATTCTACAAAAAATGATAAATAATTATAAGAATTAGAGCTTGATATAATTTTATCATTTTATGTGAATTAAATTCTACATAAATGATAAAATTCGTGAAGAAAGAAATAGTAGATAGAATGGAAAACCGTCAACGGCTCGAAGTCCGATTTGCTTCTGAATTAAACGGAACGAAAATTCCGGATATTACAATTAGCGAGGCCTCTAGCTACATCATTTGTGTCCTTCGAGATGTCTACAGGTAGCAGTTGGGGCGTCCATACGGCCCGAACTTCTTCTCATTTCCACCACCGCCGCCCATGTGATGAGTTGGTGTGTTTGAGTTCCTTCATAGACTATGTGATTTTCTTTGTTCTTTTCCTATTTCTTTTATCGCACATTAGGGACAATGTGTAATTCAAGTATGGGGTGGATTAAGACTCTCAATGTGTTGTAATAACTTGACATTATGCTTTGTTTCTTATCCATGAACAGTTGCACTTTTATTTCTTGTCACACGTTTCTTATTTGTCTTGCATTTTTTCATATTTGAAAAACCCATAAAAATTTAAAAAGTTTTGAAAAATATTGTGTTTTTAGGATTGGAAAAGACCTCAATGATAATTTTTCTTGTGGATTGATTTTTTGATGACATTTGTGTGCTTGAGATGAGTTGTGAATTGTGGAGAAGTTGAGTATATTGTTTGACCTTCTTGCAAGTTTCATAATGTAAAAATTCTTGTCTAAATCATGTTGAGGAATGAAAGTTGAAATCGCATTACAAGTTTTTGCACTTCTTTTTGAAATGATTAAGGCACATCGATTTTTCTTGCTTCTTCTTGATCCATTTAGCTCCTCAATAAATTTTTGCCTCCTTTACCTATCCGGGAATTAGGAAGTGTGTAATGTATGGCATAATCGATGTGGGAGGGCCTTGGAAAGTGTTCATTCAAAGTATAGAAAAATAGGTTTGGGGACATCGATCATGAGGATGAGTAACTCGGCACCATTCACATAGCCGGGTGTTTGTGTCTTGCCAAAGTCCGAATGAAGGATAGTCCTAACGGGATATGGTATGCGTACCAAGGGTTTAAGGCATCTCGAAAAACTTGAGAATAGCTGATTTTCTAGGCTTCGGTTTATGTACACCGCTATCCATATTTCCAAAAAGTAAAGTAAAAGAAAATTTGCACGCAAAGCATGTTTGGGAAGCAATGTTCTTCTTGCTTGTGTTGTGTAGTTCCTTTTTCCTGGATATCACACCACATTACCTTACAAAAGTCCTACCCATTCACGTTTCTTGACCTTTGCTTGAAAGACCTTAAGATCTTTGGGTTGTTGTTGTTTGACTTAGTGATCTAAATCGGATTTCCACATGATTGATTTTGAAATTACTTTGGGTTATGATGTTTGTCTTTTAGCTTTTGCGATGTATGATGTTTCTTTCGCATGACATGATTCATTTTGTGTGCATAGAGGTTTTCAAAAAAAACATGAAACAAGATTTGAGAGCGATCTATTGAATAGAAGCACATTACCAAAAAGATTTGTTTTTCCCTTGTTTTTCTTTCATATTTCATCCTACCTTGTGCTCTAGATTTTGAAAAACTTGCTTGTGGACAAGCAAGAGACAAGTATGGGGTATTTTGATAGCATGAAATATGACATTAGTTTAGGCACATATTTAGGTATATTTTCCCCTTCTTTTGTGTACATGGATATGAGTTTGAAGCATATATGAGCACATTCACCTATTATATTGGTATATGAGCACATTCATCCACATGCCGTTGCTCCTTCCGATTCATGTATTTCTTCACTAAGCCAAAATCCTCGATTTGTAGAATATCTGGATTCTCAACAATAGGTTAACCAAGGGGGTGATCCTTCAAAATTGTGTAGCTCGATCCATGACCTTTTCAACATGTTTCTTGGTTACTTCAACATCTTCCTCTGTTAAGGGCTTAAGGCTACTTGCAGAGGTAAATGAAAGGGCATTCACATGAAACATTTGGTTGATTTTTTGGTGCATAATTGACAACAGGTCCTGTGATTCGTCCATCTTATTAGTGATCTCGGACCTGAATTCCAACATGTCTCTTCTTAGTGAGTCCAAACCAAATTCTAATGCATCTAGCCTTTGGGCTGCACAAAGAGAACTAATGCGTTTTCCTTTAGGATCCACTCTCTAGTCAGTGTGCGTTCAATCCCCACACTGTCAAAGAATTCCTTATCGAGTTCTCCAACAACATAATGTTTTTCCTCATCAGTCATATCAATAGAGAAATATCAAAAAAAAATTGGAAGCAAAATGGCATAAGGGAGAGGGGTATCACTGGGGTCGTTTATTGATAGCATGAAATATGACATTAGTTTAGGCACATATTTAGGTATATTTTCCCCTTCTTTTGTGTACATGGATATGAGTTTGAAGCATATATGAGCACATTCACCTATTATGTTGGTATAGAGATCTACACAAGTCTTATTGTGATTATAGGTGAATAAAGGCTTGGATTGGAGCATAAATGGAGCATGTGGGCGTTATTGATCATGCTAGACATCAAGGGGATGCATTGGAGCAGCTAAGGAAGGAGCATGATTGGAAAGCTTTGGAGAACAAAGGACTGTACGCCAATTTTAGGATTTCCACGGCCAAGTACATAAAACCACGGCCATGGTTTTGGTAATTAATTGAATATTTAAGGGCGTGGAAAGCCATGTCGTAAGCACCCACGGTCAATTTCACGGCCATGGAAATCAGAGGGACCGTGGTTTTCCAATGACTGCCACGTGGCACTTTTTCCACATCAGCATTCGTTATGGGCCTTTCGTAACCCTAGTTTTTCCTATAAGAAGGCGGAAGAAAGAGAGAAGAGAGGAGACACCGGACCATTCGCAAGGTTACACATTTGGATCTTCACTTACACATCGTAAGGGGAGATTTAGGATTGAAGGTTTGAAGGAAGATTTTGAGGAAAGACGCACTTTCCTATTTCGGAGTTGGAAGATCTTAGGGTTGCACTTTGAAGGCGGATTGACATCCCGTTCTTCTGGTTCTTTAAGATTTGTGAGAGATTTTTGACTCTATTTTGTATTCATTAAACACAAGCACGGATTTTTGAGTTATTTGAGATTAATTTTGCATTCATTATTGAGTTTTCGAAGTTCTATCTTACCTCTCTTCTAAACTTGATTATTGATTCAATGACAATGACTGTTGGCTAAAACCCTTAAGCGATTCTGAGGTGAAAGGTTAATAATTGTGGCAAAGATGATGATAGATTGAACCAAAACAGATTGGACCCTGAGAGTTGCGAGAAACCTTACCGTCGTACCTTTCCACGACCGGTTCTTGAGTTCCACGGCCGTGGTTTCTCAAGAACTAACCGTGGTTTTGCCTGTTTGACATGATTTGCTTTTTCTTTGATCCAAAGTTAAAGATTGGCCCTAACCTAGCCTTGGCTTACCTTTCCTAGGTAGTAGTGAGACTCAACACCCTCTACTTAGGTTACGAGTGTCGCAACCTTAACATGTTTGGCTTATCTTTGATTCCCTTGGGTTTAGGCATGGGTATTTGAGAGTTCAATCATGTCCTTAGATCCTCTTTATGAGACTCAACATCCTTTATTGAGAGAGTCTTTGGGTAAAATATATGGGTTTGGAACCTCACCATGCAACACCCTATCTTAGATCTATACCTTTGCAACCCTAACTCTATCCTTATACCTTTAGAACATCTTGAATCGATTGCCACAATTGGATACTTGATTCTTTAGAATCATTGTTTTCCCATTAATCTTTACAAAAGCTTATTTACTTGCCAGACGATTGTACGAATTGAATTTGATCCCCCAAATCCCTGAGTTCGACTCAGGAATTCTTGCTTTACTATATCGATCCATACATTGCGGGTTCGCTTGCTTAATTTCAGATTTTATAAATTTAAGACTTAGTGATGCACACTTTCGAGCGAACATTTATCATGTGTAGCCTGTGGTTAAGAATAATACCGGGAGGTCAACATCTAGTCCATTCAACACGTGATACAGGAAAGAAAAGAGTTGATTAGTCAGCACATCCCTACATTTAACTCTTGAAACAACACATCACACAAGAATAGCACAAATATTCTGGGTTTGAGAGTGAGAGAAGTCAAAGTGGGTTGTGCAAGAGAGTTGGGTAGAAGAAAATGCTCTTTGGCCAAATTAACAGTCTTGGCTTTGTGAGGGTGGTCGTAAGAATTGAAGGTAGGAGGCCCTATTATTGAGCAATAACTAGAGAGGAAAGGGCGATTGTTTTACCCTTTGACCACTAACTCGAGCATCCTCGTAGTAGTGTGATGCAGGGTAGACCAAGAGAGAGAAAGAACTCTAAATACACTAACTCACACATGCAGAGGTTGCGATCCTTGAACCCATCGAGCTATTTGCCAATGGTTGTGTTGTTGTTTAACCAGTTAGAAGGAAAACATGTCTGAGCGCAAATCTCTACATCGTCCATGGGAGCCGAAGATTCAAAGTCGGAGGAGATGTGAATGAACTTGTGGCGTTTGGTGACAAATGATGATGATTTATCAGTTGATTGTCTCTTGGAAGCCATGGAGTTTGTTTGTGAGAGAAGTTGAAAGGGTTTTGGAAAATGAAAGAGTAAAGTAGATGGGTTTGCAAGAGAGTTGAAGCGGAAATATTTAAAGAAGGGAGAAAAGTGATATTTAAAGGGAGAAGTCATATAAATTTACGGTTTAATAATATCTTGAAGAAATCAAGATCTTGAAAACCGATTTCGATTAAAATTCTTTCCCATTAATTTTTTAACCACTTTTCAAAAATATTCTTTGAATTTAAATACAAAGGCTTTTGAAATCATTTTTAAAAATCCTTCTTTAAAAATAATTTAGTGATTAAATATCTAAAAGATATTAACCATTAAATAGATCCGTAATTTTGAATGTGGCCCTTGAATTCTGTTTCAAGGCCCTTGAATTACATGTCAAGGCCTTGAAATTGAAAAGTGGGCTGCATTTTAAGGAGGAAATAAAATGATTTACTCTCCTTAATTTAATGCTTCCTTGTTCAACATATCAAGCTCTAATCTAATAAAATTGAATTGATCTTCAGGTAGAGACTTAGTAAATATATTTGCAAGCTGCAAGTTAGTTGATATAAAAGATATCGAAACATTACCTTTCTCAACATGATCACATATGAAGTGATGCCTTACATCGATATGTTTTGTTCTTGAATGTTGCACATGATTTTTAATAATCAAAATAGCACTAGTATTATCACATTTAATCGGGATACCTTTGAGATCAATACCAAGATCACGAAGTTGTTGAGCTATCCACAGAATTTGTGCACAACAGGCTCCCACAACTATGTACTCTACCCCAGCTGTGGATAGGGCGACCGAGTTTTGCTTCTTGGAGTGCCAACTAATTAGGGATACCTAAGAATTGACAACATCCAGAAGTGCTCTTTCTATCAACCTTATAACCTGCAAAGTGTGCATCTGAATAGCCAACGAGGTAAAACGAGCTTTGACGTGGGTACCATAACCCTAAATCCTTAGTACCATTGAGATACCAAAAAATCCTTTTCATTGATATCAAGTGTGACTCTTTAGGATTAGCTTGAAATCTTGCACACACGCACACGCTAAACATAATGTCAGGTCAACTAGCGGTTAGATATAACAATGAACCGATCATACCTCGATACTCCTTTTGTACAACACTTTTGCCATCTTTGTCATGGTCATGCGAAAGTGTAGAACTCATAGGAGTCTTTGCGACCTTAGATTGATCCATCTTATATTTCTTAAGCAAGTCCTTTGTATACTTTCTTTGATTGAGAAAAATTCCTTTCTTTGCTTGTGTAACTTGAAGTCCAAGAAAGAAATTTAGCTCACTCACTAAGCTCATTTCGAATTCCCTACACATAATATGTGAAAATTCCTTGCATAGAGAATCGTTAGTAGCACCAAATAATATATCATCAACATAGATTTGTACTACTAATATATTGTTGCATCTGGTTTTGATAAATAAAGTTTTGTCAATCAATCCTCTTTTGAAATTATTTTCAAGGAGATACTTGAACAATCTTTCATACCAAGCTCGAGGAGCTTGCTTAAGACCATAAAGAGCTTTGTCTAATTTAAAAACATGATCTGGAAATTCATCATTTTCAAAACCAAGAGGTTGAGCAACGTAGACTTCTTCTAAGAAGCCATTGAGAAAAGCACTTTTCACATCCATTTGAAAAAGTTTTATGTTCATGAAGGATGCAAAAGCAAGTAGCATACGAATGACTTCTAACCTGGCAACAGGAGCAAAAGTCTCCTCATAATCAATTACTTCTTCTTGGTTATAGCCTTGAGCTACAAGTCGTGCTTTGTTTCGAATAACCTTTCCACTTTCATCCAACTTGTTTTAAAAAACCCATTTTGTGCCAATGACGGATTGATGTTTAGGTCTAGACATGAGGGTCCAAACTTTGTTTCTCTCGAACTCATTTAGTTCATTTTGCATGACCATGATCCAATCTGGTTCTTGAAGAGCTTGAACATAATTCTTGGGCTCAATAAGATACGAACGCCGAGAATGCACATAGGTTGTTAAATCTTGATCGAGTTTTAACTCCTGCGTTTGGATCTGAGATCACATTCTTTGGTGGATGGTATGAAGAATGTTGAAACTTTCTCCTTTTGTAAGATGGAGAAGATGCTGAAGATTGAGGCTCATTAGCTCGACTAGATTCAGGTACCACTGGAGTATTGCCTTTAGATCCTATATCAAAGCCTTGAAATTGAGTTTCAAGGCCTTGAAACTGAGTTTTGACATCGTAGTTTTCTGTTTCAAGGTCTTGAAGATGCGTTTCAAGGTCTTGAGATTGTTCTCCAGTATCTTGAATCTTTTCTTGCATATTCTTTTGTGGAGCTTTAGGATCTTCTTCTCCATCAGAATTGTAATCTTCACGTTGATTCAGATTACTTCTGCAAAACTTTCACTCAAAGTACCATCATTGCTTTCATCAAATATGACATGAATACTTTCCTCAACAATCTTGGTACGTCTATTATAGACACGATAAGCTTTGCTATTTAAAGAATATCCAATGAAGATAGCTTCGTCACTATGTGCATCAAATTTACCAAGATTGTCTTTTCCATTGTTATGGACAAAGCAAGTACATCCAAAGAGTTTAAAATAGGAACTATTAGGTTTTCTTCCCTTAAAGACTTCGTAAGGAGTCTTTTTCAAAATAGGGCAGATTAAACATCTATTCAAGATGTAATTTCTTCAACCCAAAAACTTTTTTGCGAACTATTTTCTAAAAGCATAGTCCTAGACATGTCCTCTAAGGTGCAGTCCTTACGTTCCACAATCCCGTTTTGTTGAGGAGTTCTAGGAGCTGAAAAGTTGTGTGAAATGCCATATTTTGCACAAAATAAATCAAACTTTAGCTAATCAAATTTTCTACCATGTTCGCTTCTTATTGAAACAATAGGTAGGTTTTTCAAAGTTTGCAAGTCCTTACACAATTTTGAAAATTCAAACAAAGCTTCAGATTTTTTCCGTAAGAATGAGATTTATGTAAAACGAGAAAAATCATCCACAATGACTAGGATGTATTATTTACCCTTGGTAGATTTGACACGCATAGGACCACATAGATCCATATGTAAAAGTTCAATGGGTCGAGAAGAACTTACAACCTTCTTTGGTTTGAATGAACCTCTTGTTTGCTTACCTTGTGTACAATCCTTACATAGTTCATCTACCTTGAAGTTTAGGTTTGGCACACCAGTATCAAATCCTTTGAAAGTAGTTTCTTCATTGTATGCATGCTTACGTGACCAAGTCTTCTATGTCAAAGACTTGGATCGTCAATCAAGGCCTTGAGAGACTTTAGCTTAATTCCTGAAACTTGGTTAGTACACATAGAATATACATTCTTGCATCTAGGAGTTGTAAGCACAACATCACCTGTTATCTTATCTTGAACTTCACATTTTTTTGAATAAAAAACCATTTTGTTGCCTTTATCACAAATTGAGGGATGCTTAACAAATTATATTTCAAACCGTCAACAAGATAGACATCATCAATAAAGTTAGATGAATTATAACCGATTTTACCAATGCTAATAATGTTACACTTTCCTTTATCACAAAGCATAATGGTTCCAAATGAATGATTCTTTAGGTCTGAGAATAGTGAGCTTTTTCCACTCATATGTCTTGAGCAACCACTATCTAATATCCATTTATGCTCCTTTACATTGGTGATATTTTGCAAAACAACAAACATCAACCTTTCCGAGTCGACCAAATGGCATATTTTGGTCCATATTCAGGCTCAATCATGTTTGGTGGTCTAGTACCTTTAGGAACCCATATTTGCGTAATTTGTTTCCTTAGACATAGAGGATAAGTGTTTCTAATGATGTAAGGATCATTTCTTCTATATGGACATGGTAATTTTACTTGACACTTTTTGCAACAATAGAAACATATGGGAATATGAACATTCATTTAGCTTTAAGAAATGTGGTAGTCGCTTTTTTAGGAAAGCTTATGTGATGGCCTATACCGTTCTTGTTAAGAGAAGATTGTTGTTCATCCATCATCCTTGAACGAGTGAATTAAATAAGTGCAACCTTCTGGTTTTGACACGTCAGAGGTAGATCAACATTTTCTTTCTCTAGATCGATATATTCTCGATGGAATGAAGAGAGATTGCCCTTGAGAATCACATTTTCTGATTTTAAGGTCTTGATATTGATATCAAGGTCTAAATTTTCAGTGTTAAGATTTTCAATCTCTAGAGACATATCGCTTAATTGTTTTTCTTGTTTGAGAAGCCTCACTCTCAATGAACTTATCCTTACTATATGTTCTTTATCACATATGATTATGTCTTTAAGGAATTCAGGTTGGGACATAATTGTACTTACCACGCTATCAACGTAGTGATCTGGGTCTTCTTCATGTTCGGCCATAAGACATAAGTTTGCTTGTTCTTTCTCATCTTCTGATTCATTGGTGGAATCTGAATAACTCCATGAAGTTACCATAGCTTTCTTCTTTCGATCATTCTTCCTAAAGTTGTTCCTCTTCTTTTGTGGACAATCCTTTACGAGATGATTTGTTTCACCACATTCAAAACAAGTCAGATGCTTAGTTTTCTTGTTAGGGTTAGAAAACTTACCTCGAGGTCTTGATGTTCGCGGATAATCTTTATTGTTTGCAAATTGCTTCTTCATTTGAATAATTTTCGCAAGACCCCTTGAGATTAAGGCGAATGGATCTTCCTCATCTTCATCATCACTATCTTCCTCCTCTGATGGTATCTCATCCTTCTTAGATCTTAGAGCCAAGTTCTTTGTGTTGGATGGAAGCTCTCCATATTCCTCACCAAGAACCATTTCGTACGTGGTAATTATTCCAAGAAGGTCGTCAAGAGGAAGTGTTGTGAGATTTTGAGCTTCTTCGATTGTAGTCACCTTTGGTCCCCACTTGGCTTTTGGTAAGCTCCTTAGAACCTTTCTTACTTTCTCTTCATTTGTAAAGACATTTCCAATGAGTCTAGGTTGTTCATGATCTCGGTGAATCGTGTGAACATTTCTTTGGGTGATTCATTTGAGTTCATCTTGAATAACTCATATTTTTTGAGGAAAATGCTTATCTTTTTTTCCTTGACTTGACTTGTTCCTTCGTATGTGACAACAAGTTTGTCCCATATTTCTTTTTCACTCTTGCATGATGAGACACGGTTGAATTCATTTGCGTCCAATCCACAATAGAGCAAGTTCATGGCCTTGTAGTTCTTTGAAACGCTATCCAAGTCGGTTTGTGTGAAGTCAACTTCCTTCTTTGCGAATTGGACTCCTTCAACCGTGGTGGTTGGGCTTTAGGGTCATTTTGAATAATGATCCATAGTTTCATTTCTTGATCAATAACGAATATTTGCATTAGTGCTCTCTAATGGGAAATGTTGTTGCCACAGAAGAGTGGTGGTCGAGATGTGGATCTCCCTTGAACGAATCCTCCATCACCTACAGAGTTCATGATTAGTCTCACTGATTGTTAAATCAATATACGTGAGTCTAGCTCTGATACCAATTGAAGAACCGTATAGGTGAGTATAAAGAATATAAATACTCTAGAAGGGGGGTTGAATAGAGTATGGGAGCTTTTCGCAAAGACCTATCGCAAGGCTTTGAAACTGATTTCAAGACCTTGATGCCGATTTGTGCTCTTTGTGGCACAACTCGAGTATAACACTCTCTAGATATTCCAATGAAGCTCTTTGTAACACTCCGAATCCTAGAGGATTCGGAATGCTACGAGTTGAGACTTCACAATGGGTCCTGGCCCATAGCCTAGCAACAACTTCATCGGACCTTACAACACGGCACAAATAAAAAGGCAAAACATAGACTTTTATATCATGAGCAAAAGGAAAAGTACAAATCTGAAAAAAATACAGCCAAGTCTCAAAACCAAAATAGCAACATCAATCTCAACAGTTGTGCAATAAAAAGATAACAGTCGCGTCCTATAATGCACGGAACCCCGACTGCCCACTACCGCCGGATCACTCGATCGCCTCCCTAACCTGCAAGGCATCTACAAGCGGTATAAAACCGTTAGCTAACAATCTATGCATAAGTAT
The DNA here is from genome assembly GCA_033239125.1 of Fagopyrum homotropicum. NCBI lineage: Eukaryota > Viridiplantae > Streptophyta > Magnoliopsida > Caryophyllales > Polygonaceae > Fagopyrum > Fagopyrum homotropicum. The sequence continues at coordinate 90,413,064 of BSWB01000006.1, forward strand.
AAAGGTAAAAGTACAAACACACAACATACACAATCAGCATGCAACACTCATTCCTTTTGTTATCTTTAATTAAGTGATATGTCATTACTAATGATACTTATTTTGTGACACGAGGGATTCCCAAACCTCGCCCCTGTCCCCGTTTACAAACGCGGAATGGTACTAATGCATTTGACAATCTACCTGACTGGGCTGGTCGCAGGGAACCTCCTAGACTCTCGCAAGAGCTAGGCAGATGATGTCGCGACCCGTTATCATACACTTGGGTCAATTACACAATATAATAAAGTCGGCCTACTTCGGTTTCGTTATTTATCTTAACTAACAAACACCACTCATACACATCACACTCATACAAGAAGCCAGCTAAGTAAGTCCGTGGACTTACCAGAATCAAATCTCGACTCTCTCTTAACCACCACTCAATCGGTAACTACAAAAACTCAGTTGCCTGTCAAAGGAGGCACGTGGGTCAACACATTTCCCTAGGTACTTAGAAGTCTAAAACTCCTAAGATGTAAGGTCTTATTTGCAGAAATTATTACAGTGCTTATTTAAGGTAACATGACTATTTTACCCTTGTCCCCGAGACTTTCAAAACTCGTAATACGTACTTAAATTCTTACTTGAGGGTAATTAACCATATTTTACTCCCTAGGATGATTTTAGATAAAACTAGAGAAACTACCCACTTTTCTATTTCCCGAAAAGTCACTAAGGTCCAACTACATCTTCAAATATGAAATTAAAATAAACTTATAAAAATTCAAAAATAAGTCTCTAAATCATCTAGGATATCTAATCTACTCATAGGAGCAAGAATTTCCTAAAACTGTTCAATTATCACTTCTACAAAAATCCTTAAAGTTGGCTACAACAATAAAAATGTTCCTATACTTGGTCAAAATTCATTGCTGGAAAAATAGCTCAACTACTCCACTTTGAGACCCTATAACTTTCAATCCTACCGTTCATTTCTTCTCAAATTTTAACACAGTAAACTACGTATATCCCTCTATGATCTATCAAAAATTCAACGGTGGATCTTCAATATAACTCTTGAACATTGGTCTACAATATTGACAGTTTTCAACTTCTCAAAACTGAAGAAAACTACATTATTTACAGCTGATTTGTTTCTACTATTTTTGTCACCCTCTTCTAACCCAAACTAATTATTGATCTCAATGTCCTAAGTTCATCAGCAGCACATAGTACACTTTAACTTATTAACTTACAGAAGATACGTATTCAAGGGAGGGAGAAGAGATCTAGTTACCCTTGCTGAGACCTTGATTGCAACTTAGGAAAGATTCCGGTGATGGGGAAGGCTTTCGATCTGTAAAACAGCAGGGATGGAATATAAACTTTTGCCCATTGTGTGACTGAATAGAAAAAGGACAACTAGGGAGTGAGGGACCAACCGAACGTATGCAGAAACATATGCAGCAGCTCCTGGAGTCGAAGTGCACAGAAGAGGATGTTGTTGTGCAATGTTGGTGCTTCAATGGGGCTGCTGCTGTGCAATGTTGGTGCTTCAATGGGGTTGCTGAGATCTGAGCATCGATACGAAAGAAGGGGAGGAGAGGTTTACGTGCATCTGGAAGCAAAGACGTTGCAACTCCTTCTCTTTTGGCGTGAATATAGGGTTGTTTCAGTTGTGGATTTGCCTCATTTATTCACTGTTGTTACGTGACATAGGGAAGGGAAAGAGCTGGTTGTTACAACGTGGAAGATAGGGCAGCATCTCATGGAGTTTTGGGTTGGAATTAACACTCTTCTAGGCTGCCGCAAGCCTCATTAAGCAGCTGAGTGTGTGGGTTGCTCAAGGTGTGATTGTTGGGCCTCTTGGGCTGCTTTGATCCGCCAGCAAAGGTTAAAGTAAGGGCTGGGAAAAATCAATCCAATTAAGAAACAATGGGCTGAAATATGGCAAGAAATAAGTGGGTTGAAAGTTTGTCAAAACTTGTCAAAAACTCGTCATGGCTTAGTCAGGCCCATGCATGTCCTTGTCACAGAGTTGTCGGGCTTCGTCATGACCTCATCTCAGCTTTGTCATGGTCTCATGACAGCTTTGTCACGGTCTCGTCACAAGTCGTCATTAAGCACCAATTAAAATAATTAGGGTTTGATATAATTCTATCATTTTATGTGAATTAAATTCTACATAAAATGATAAAATTTGTGGAGGAATAAATACTAGATAGAATGGGAAACCGTCAACGGCACGGAATCCGATTTGATTCGGAATCAAACGGAATAAAAATTCCAGATATTACATCAGTACCCCCTTAAATAAGTTTCGTCCCGAAACTTAGAAACAAGGTACTTAATCAAACGACTTCCATAATTAAACTTGTATATCCTAGTCTCACTAAATGTTAATTCGTTTTCTAAACTCCTCTAACTTTATCAAAGCGTAAAAAAAATAGTTGTTACATCAAATCCCCCTAAAATAAGTTTCGTCCCAAAACTTAGGGTAGTTCCCGAGATCATAAAACGTAAGCAAGCCCTATGACTAACAAGTTACTACATCAAGACCACCTATGGTTCACACACAAGCACATCAAACATATCACACATACAATCACCGCAAGCAATCAAACAAGGATGTAGAACTACCTGATGGTCCTATAGACGTCTCTAGATCCGCATACAACTCGAGATAGTTCCGCCGGATACTATCCTCCGTCTCCCAAGTGGCCTCATCGATCCCTCGTCTCGACCACTGCACTCTCAACATGGGTATTACCTTCGATCGAAGGCGTCTTGTACCTCTCTCAAAACTGCTATCGGGTGCTCTACAAATGTATGATATGGCTCGACCACTAGGTCGTCATGGCTCACTATGTGTCTCGGGTCATGCACATACTCTCTCAACTGAGACACATGGAAAATGGGATGGACTCCCTCCAATCGGGGTGGCAATGCCATTCTATAGGCCACCTCTCATATCCACTCAAGGATCTCAAAGGGCCCGACATCGGGGACTCAACTTCCCCTTAATACCGAAACGTTGAACACCCCTCATCGGTGACACCCCCAACCATACCTGGGCTCCAACCCTGAACTCCAGAGGCTTGTGCCTCTTATCAGCATAAGACCTCTGACCGCTCTGTTCGACCAACATCCGCTCTCGGATCAATGCTACCCGAGCCATCTCATCATGCACCTGCTCGGGCGCCATACCACTCATCCTCCTAGGCTCATCCCAACTCAAAGGTGTACGACACCTCCGTCCATATAGTGCCTCATAAGGAGCCATCCCAATAGTCGCATGCCAACTATTGTTATAAGAGAACCCCACCAAAGGAAGATGGTCGGGCCATACCTGATCCCAATCAAGCACACATGCCCTCAACATGTCCTCAAGGGTCTGAATCGTCCTCTCCGACTGCCCGTCTGTCTGAGGATGGTATGCCGTGGTGAACTGTAAGCTCGTGCCTAAGGCGGTGTGTACCTGCTGCCAGAACCTCGAGGTAAAACTCCCATCCCTATCAGAAATGATCGTCCTCGGCACTCCATGGAACCTCAAAATCTGTCGGGTAAACTCCTCGGCTAAACGAGACACCGGCCACGTTTCCTTAATAGGAATAAATTGTGCCGTCTTCGTCAACCGATCAACTACAACCCATATCGCATCAAAGCCTCTACTCAACCTCAAGCCGGTAACGAAGTCCATGGAAATGTCCTCCCACTTCCACTGTGGAACCGGAAGTGGTTGGAGCTCTCCTTCGGGCATGTGGTGCTCGATCTTGACCTGCTGACAGGTCGCACACTAGGCTACATATCTAGCCATGTCGGCCTTGAGTCCGCCCCACTAATAAGATCGTCAAATATCCTGATACATCTTACTCGCGCCTGGGTGGACGGAGTAAGGTGTATATTGGGCCTCCTGCAGTATACGCTGCCTCAACTCTCTGTCAAAGGGTACACAGATGCGCTCCTGGCGCCTTAAAATCCCATCTGCACCCACCATAAAATGTGGTGCCTCCCCTCTGGACATCCTATCCCTGATCCTCGTCAGTGCGGGACAACCCTCTTGTTTCTGCCGGATCTCTTCCGTCAGATCCGGTGAAACCTCTAACGCTGACAAATGACCGTCAGTATCCGGAAACCGGATGTCTACCTCCAACCAAATCAAATCTCTATGCAACTGGGTCTGAATAGTCAATCTAGATATCGCAGCCTCGCGAGGTTTCCTCCTACTAAGAGCATCGGCGACCACATTCGCCTTCACCGGATGATAAAGGATCTCTAAGTCAAAATCCTTAATCAGCTCTAGCCATCTCCGCTGGCGGTTATTCAACTCCCGCTGAGTGAATATGTACTTCAGACTCTTGTGGTCTGTGAAGATCTGACAGGTGGTCCGTAGAGGTAATGACGCCAGATCTTCAAGGCATGAATGACTGCAGCTAGCTCAAGGTCGTGAGTAGGGTAATTCTCCTCATATGTCTTCAGCTGTCGAGACGCGTACACAATTACCCTACTCCTCTGCATCAGGATGCATCCCAGCCTAGCTTGGATGCATCACTGTAAACGACGAAGTCCTCAACGCCCTCTGGTTGTGCTAACACAGGAGCGGAAGTCAATCTCTCCTTCAGCTCCTCGAAACTCCGCTGACAGTGTTCGGACCATGTAAATCTGATGGACTTCCTTAGCAAGGAAGTGAGTGGTCTGGCAATCACTGAGAAACCCTTCACGAACCTGCGGTAGTATCCGTCCAGACCTAGGAAACTGCGCACCTCCTTGACCGTCTTAGGAAGCGGCCATGATGCAACTGACTCTATCTTCGTCGGGTCCACCTTGACCCCCTCGGCGGAGACAATGTGGCCAAGGAAGGCAACCTCTAGCATCTAGAACTCACACTTAGAGAGCTTAGCATAAAGCTCTCTATCCTGTAAAACCCGCAACACCGTCCTTAGGTGTCCGGCGTGCTCCTCCCTACTCCGGGAGTATACCAAGATGTCGTCGATGAAAACTACCACAAACTGGTCTAAGAAGTCAATGAAGATGCCGTTCATCAACTCCATGAAGACAGCAGGAGCATTGGTGAGCCCGAAAGGCATCACCACGAACTCATAATGACCGTATCTGGTCCGAAATGTTGTCTTCGGTATGTCCTCCTCCCGTACTCTTAACTGATGGTATCCTGACCTCAAGTCAATACGGGAAAACACCGTAGCTCCCTGTAACTGATCTAGTAAATCGTCAATACGCGGCAACGGGTACTTGTTCTTGACAGTGACTTTGTTCAACTCTCGATAGTCGATACAAAGCCTCATAGATCCATCCTTCTTCCTGACGAAGAGAACTGGTGCACCCCAGGGAGACACACTGGGTCGGATGAATCCCCTCTCTGCCAAATCCTCGAGTTGCTTCTTAAGCTTAAGCATCTCGACTGGTGTCATGCGGTATGGAGCCTTGGAGATCGGCCTCATGCCGGGCTCCAACTCAATCCCAAAATCTACGCTCCTAAGCGGTGTTAAGCCAGGCGGCTCGCCAAAGACGTCCTCAAACTCACAAGCTACCGGGGTCTCTGCTAAAGATGATCTTGTCTCCTCCTTCATGGCGTAACACCAGAAGGCCTCGCATCCTTGACCTATGAGCTTTGCGGCTCGGACCGCACTAATGATTGTCCCTATCTTTCCGAGGTCCCAACCTTGAAAGACCTCCTCCTGCCCAGTTCTCCGTGGTGACCGTCACTGTCCTCTTACTGACGTCCAGAACAGCTCGATGGCAGTCCATCCAGTCCATCCCATGTATGACCTCTTTATGCACTAAGTGCATAACGTGGAAGTCGGCTAACCAGTCACGACCTACCAAGCAGATGGGACAACCGTGAATCTCTCTAGTACCGTGAACCTTAATCTCATCGGGTAACCTTATAAGGAAAGGTTCCCCCTCTACTGTATCTAAGGTCAATCTACCTATGCAATCATCAGATATGAATGAGTGCGTCGCACCCGTGTCAAAAAGTACTCGGACTGGAAAACCATGAATCGTAATAGTACCTGTAGTTGCGGGCGCTATTGGCTCTACGGCGCTCCTCAACTCAAAGGCTCGAGCATGAGTACCCCTGGTCTCTAAAGTGCCTCCACCATGCCCTCTACCTCTACCTGGAAAATGAGCAGAACCCTGTGAATATGCCTGACCAGGGGCTCGCTGCTGCTGATCCTGAGCCTGATATTGAGACTGCCTCTGTCCTCCTCCTGAGGTACCAGCAGGTGAGGACCCCTGCTGTGATGTTACCTTGCCCTGTCGGCAGAAGGTAGCTATATGGCCCAACTAGCCGCAAGTAAAACATGTAACTGGTGGCTTTCTACCCTCCGGCTTAATGTGTCCATGCTCCCCACAACTGTAGCATTGGCATCCTCTAGACCCCGTCGGTGGTACTACCTAGTAACTAGAACGGCCGTGGGACTGACCACACCTATGACCTGAACCTCCTACTCCAGTGCTGACTGGTCCGGTACTCTGTCTCTTGTCTGCCCTCCAAACTGCATAGCTCTCCTGTGGCCCAGTCGGTCCCTCTCATATGCTGAAGCCCGATCTTGGTAATCGGCTAAGGAATCAAACCGGAACCCTGCTAGATAGGAGCGGGTAGTCTCCCTCAGTCTCCGGGAGAACATGTACACGTGCTGCTCCACAAGTGGTGCAGCAAGACCCAACAGTGATAGCTCCTCCCGAAACCTCCTGATCGTCTCACCTATCGGAACATCCTCAAATCCTGCCTCCAAGAAGTCCTGCACTGGGTCTCTTCTCAGCGAGGTAGGACAAAAATTCTCCCTCACGAGACTCAGCAACTGCTCAAATCGGGACACTCCGCCCCGCACTGACCTCCACCAGTACTATGCCTGGTCCCTAAACAAGGTCTGAACCAGCTTCACCTTACGACTCTCACGGTAGTGAATCGCCTCTAGTGCGGACTCCACATGACTAATCCAATGCTCCACCTCAAGTCCAACATTCCCGTCAAATGTGGGAACTCGCTGATGGTTGAAAGTCTTCAACCATTTATTTGGCCTCGGTACCCTCAGCTCGTCTCTCACTCGGTCATCCTCGACAACCCTCACTGGTGCAGCTACCACCGGTGGAACTACCACCTGAGTCACCCTCGGAGAGACCTCTGCTGACCTAGCTGGCACCGGCGGTGATGGCGGTGGTGCTCCGGCCCTGTATGCCTCTTGCACCTGCTGAACATAAGCTCGATACTCTGATGCTCCAATTGATACGCGGCCAGAATTAGCAGGCCCTGCGCTCCGTACTCCGGACCTAGCAACGGTCCCATCCCTAACCTCGGGAACAATACTCTCAGCCACCTCCTCAATAGGTACATCCGTAGCTGGCGGATCTACAACAGGAACACGTCCCCGACCTCGGCCCCTCTGAGGCCTACCCACACATCCCTGTCTCTGAGCTACTGGAGGAAGGGGAGGTCGGCCCTCTCCTCGTCCAACGTAAGTTGTCGCTCTCGTATGTGCCATTTAGTAGAGACGTCATCAATATAAGACTACTTTAGTTCCTAGTAAGGACATAACTATCTTATTACTCTAGGTCACTTCTAAAGGTCACAACGTAACTAAAATTACAAGTTATAACAAAAGTCCAATAAACTATGTCATCGAGTTTAGCGGAGGTAGTGACGGTCCGTGCATTCTATCCCAACCCATTTATGCTCATGGTTTTGAAAACAAAATTCATTTTAAAAGTTCGGAACCCTTGCGGTTTCCGTTTATATGTTTATTCGTCCTTTTTGAAGATAGCGAGTGCCGTTGTTGCCAACCTAGGGTCTGATACCATATTCTAACACCCCGAATCCTAGAGGATTTGGAATGCTATGAGCTGGGACCTCACAATGGGTCCCGGCCCTTAGCCTAGCAACAACTTCATCGGACCTTACAACACGGCACAAATAAAAAGGCAAAACATAGAGTTTTATATCATGAGCGAAAGGAAAAGTACAAATCTGAAAAACAATACAGCCAAGTCTCAAAACCAAAATAGCAATATCAGTCTCAACAGTCGTGCAATAAAAAGATAACAATCCCGTCCTATAATGCACGGAACCCCGGCTGCCCACTACCGCCGGATCACTCGGTCGCCTCCATAACCTGCAAGACATCTACAAGCGGTATAAAACCGTTAGCTAACAATCTATGCATAAGTATAAAGGTAAAAGCACAAACACACAACATACACAATCAGCATGCAACACTCATTCCTTTTGTTATCTTTAATTAAGTGATATGTCATTACTAATGATACTTATTTTGTGCTACAAGTGATTCCCAAACCTCGCCCCAGTCCCCGTTTACCAACGCGGAATGATACTAATGCATTTGACCGTCTACCTAACTGGGTTGGTCGCAGGGAACCTCCTAGACTCTCGCAAGAGCTAGGCAGATGATGTCACGACCCGTTATCATGCACTTGGGTCAATTACACAATTACTAAAGTCGGTCTATTCCGGTTTCGTTATTTATCTTAACTAACAAACATCACTCATACACATCACACTCATACAAGAAGCCAGCTAAGTAAGTCCGTGGACTTACCAGAATCAAATCTCAACTCTCTCTTAACACCACTCAATCGGTAACTACAGAAACTCAGTTGCTTGTCAAATGAGGCACGTGGGTCAACACATTTCCCTAGGTACTTAGAAGTCTAAAACTCCTAAGATGTAAGGTCCTATTTGCAGAAATTATTACAGTGCTTATTTAAGGAAACATGACTATTTTACCCTTGGTCCCGAGACTTCCAAAACTCGTAATGCGTACTTAAATTCTTACTTGAGGCTAATTAACCATATTCTACTCCCTATGATGATTTTAGGTAAAACTAGAGAAACTACCCACTTTTCTATTTCCCGAAAAGTCACTAAGGTCCAACTACAGCTTTAAATATGAAATTAAAATAAACTTATAAAAATTCTAAAATAAATCTCTAAATCATCTAGGATATCTAATCTACTCATAGGAGCAAGAATTTCCTAAAACTGTTCAATTATCACTTCTACAAAAATCCTTAAAGTTGGCTACAACACTAAAAATGTTCCTATACTTAGTCAAAATTCATTGCTGGAAAAACAGCTCAACTACTCCACTTTGAGACCCTATAACTTTCAATCCGACCGTTCATTTTTTCTCAATTTTAACACAGTAAACTACGTATATCCCTCTATGATCTATAAAAAATTCAACGGTGGATCTTCAATATAACTCCAGAAAATTGGTCTACAATATTGACAGTTTTCAACTTCTCAAAACTGAAGAAAACTCCATTATTTACAGCTGATTTGTTTCTACTATTTTTGTCACCCTCTTCTAATCCAAACTAATTATTGATCTCAATGTCCTAAGTTCATCAGCAACACATAGTACACTTTAACTTATTAACTTACAGAAGATATGTATTCAAGGGAGGGAGAAGAGATCTAGTTACCCCTTGCCGAGGCCTTGATTGCAACTTAGGAAAGATTCTGGTGATGGGGAAGGCTTTCGATCTGTAAAACACCAGGGATGGAATATAAACTTTTGCCCATTGTGTGACTGAATAGAAAGAGGACAACTAGGGAGTGAGAGACCAACCGAACGTATGCAGAAACGTATGCAGCAGCTCCTGGTGTCGAAGTGCACCGAAGAGGCTGTTGTTGTGCAATGTTGGTGCTTCAATGGGGCTGCTGTTGTGCAATGTTGGTGCTTCAATGGGGATGCTGAGATCTGAGCGTCGATACAGAAGAAGGGGAGGAGAGGTTTACGTGCATCTAGTAGCAAAGACGTTGCAACTCCTTCTCTTCTGGCGTGAATATAGGGTTGTTTCAGCTGTGGATTTGCCTCATTTATTTACTGATGTTATGTGATATAGGGATAGGAAAGATTTGGTTGTTACAACGTGGAAGATAGGGCAGCATCTCATGGAGTTCTGGGCTGGAATTAACACTCTTCTGGGCCATGCATGTCCTTGTCACAGAGTTGTCGGGCTTCTTCATGACCTCGTCTCAGCTTTGTCATGGTCTCGTCACAGCTTTGTCACGATCTCGTCACAAGTCGTCATTAAGCACCAATTCTAAGAATTAGGGTTTGATATAATTCTATTATTTTATGTGAATTAAATTCTATATAAAATGATAAAATTTGTGGAGGAAGAAATACTAGATAGAATGGGAAACCGTCAATGGCTCGGAATCCGATTTGATTCGGAATTAAACGAAATAAAAATTCCGGATATTACACTCTTGTGTTTTTCTCTCTCTAAGGAAGTTATCTTTTCTAATCTAAGAGGAAGAAAAACTTTTAGAATGAATGAAGATGTTTTGATCGCTTGAAGACTTAGATGTTTCCGTGTGCGCTTGTTCTTTTTCTCTTCAATCGTGATCTTCATTTATAGTCTTCGATGGAGAAGTCTTCTAGCTATTGTGAAGATGACCGTTGTAATGTTCTTCTTATCTTCTTATCTTCTTCTCCATAGAAAACGGTTTATGTTGAGATGAAAATAGCCGTTGTAGATTCTTCTTATCTTCTTCATCTCCTAGACGCACGTTGTGATTCTTCTTCTTCTTCAAAATCTTCTCTTGAAAGAGCCGTTGAAGATCATGTCGTTGAAGTTCTTGTTTCATAATCTGAGATCTTTGCGTTTGTTGAGAATCTTTGTTTGAAGATCTCCGAGATCTTCAATGTTTGCGTTGGTTAATATCTTCCTAAGATCTTTTTTTTGTTGGGCCGAAAATATCTTCTCGTAAATCCGTTCAAGATATTCTTTTAGCTACTCTAGAAGGGGGAGTTGAATAGAGTATGGGAACTTTTCGCAAAACCTATCTCAAGGCTTTGAAACTGATTTCAAGGCCTTGATGTCGATTTATGCTCTTTGTGACACAACTGATTTTCAAGGGCTTTGAAAGTGATTTCAAGGCCTTGACTCCGAAAACCTGCAAAGCAACGTTAGTCACAATAAATCAAGATATAGTGCAAAAATGAAAAGATTGACACGGTGTTATGTTTACGAAGTTTACCTCTAACAGCCTACGTCTCCGTCCTAGGGTTTCTTTACCCGTAGGATCTAACTATCAATTATCAGCTTCAAGGATTCCTAAATACAAACTAGAAGACATCCCCTTCTTCTCTGACAGCAGACAATGCTACGATCTAGTTCCAACTCTTAACCTAGCTATAATAGCCTAGTTACTTCGCAGAGTAACACACACTCGAGTATAACACTCTCTAGATATTCCTATGAAGCTCTTGTGTTTTTCTCTCTCTAAGGAAGTATTCTTTTGTAATCTAATGAATAAAGATGTTTTGATCTCTGAAGACTTAGATGTTTCCGTGTACGCTTGTTCTTTTTCTCTTCAATCGTGATCGTCATTTATAGTCTTCGATGGAGAAGTCTTCTAGCTGTTGGGAAGATGACCGTTGTGATGTTCTTCCTTCTCCATAGAAAACGGTTTATGTTGAGATGAAAATATCCGTTGTAGATTCTTCTTATCTTCTTCATCTCCTAGACGCACGTTGTGATTCTTCTTCTTTGAAATCTTCTCTTGAAAGAGCCGTTGAAGATCTTGTCATTGAAGTTCTTGTTTCATAATCCGAGATCTTTGAGTTTGTTGAGAATCTTTGTTTGAAGATCTCTGAGATCTTCAATCTTTGCGTCGGTTAATATCTTCCTAAGATCTTTTTTTTGTTGGGCCGAAAAGATCTTCCCTTAAATCCGTTGAAGATATTCCTTTAGCTGATCGAGATCTTCTTGATATCTTATTTGAAGATCTTCCCTTGATCTTTGGTAGATTTGGTTGTTGAGATTGTATCTTGAGTTTTGAAATCCTTCCAGCCGATGTATTCTTTGTATCTTGTTTCAAGGCTCCAACTTTGATCCTTTGAAATGGTTTCCAAGGCCTCCGTGTTGAACCTTTGAATTGCTTTTCAATCTTTGCGCTTGTCCCTTGTATCTAGTTTCAATGCCTTTGAAATGTTTTCCAAGGCCTGTACACATTTGACAAACACAAAACCAAACCATACAATCTAGAAATATAATCGATATTTGTTAGTATAAAAACTGCTCATAATGTTAAGTCTTCCATCATCACATATGCAAATATATAACCAAGGTGGAGTTATCAGTATTGATAAATGTGGCTTTAAATTGGTCCCGTAGTTTGCAGTGAATTCGTTTGCAATGTCTTCTTCTGAGACTAGAACAGTTCCATTATTTGTTATAATTGGTGATTTTTATTTGTGGTTCCTTCTTCCTGTTGCTTTCCAATGGTGGAACTTTGTATTTCGGTCAACTAGATCCATTGAGTTAGACTTGGCCCGTTGCAACCAATAATTTTGTTGATATTCAATTAGACATTCCTTTTTTCTACAAAGTCTTGACTTTGGCGTTCGATTGTGCCTAAAAGTTCTTGTATACCTGGACTTGGAGTTTTTCAATGTTTATATATACCTCTCTTATTTGTCTATTTATGTTTCTGAATTTTACTTTACTCCAGATTTTCAAAAATTTTCAAATTTTCTTTTAAGAGGGTAATCTTTTTAACTAGATTAAACATATGGATCCCTTGGTACTGAGTTCTCCATGTTTGTTTAATAAGGTTCTCACAATCCTTTCTTTGTGTCCACATCATTTCAAAACGAAAAGGTTTATTCTTCATGCGTTGAGTTGTGTTATGAAATTCCACATATATGCGACAATGGTCCGAAGTAGTAAATGTGTGATTCTTGGTAAAGACTTGCGGATAGGCTTGTAGTATGTTAGGGTGTGCCATTGCTCTATCTAATTTTTCTAAGGTATTATGTTCACCCTCTTTACGTCTCCTCCAAGTGAATTCATTTCCTTTTGTAGCAAGGTCCATCATGTAGCATTTTTGTGTGAACATATTCAGTCTTTTAAGCTTGTTACTCGTTACTGGTGCGCCTCCCATTTTATCCGAAATACTGAGCAAAGCGTTGAAGTCTCCGATGACAATTATGGGAGCGATATTTGAGTTGATATGATTTTCCAACTTATTCCAAAATTCATCTTTATGTTGTTCATTCGGTGATACATAAATAAATGAGATGCATATGTTTACATTTGTGGATAAGTTGGTATGCTTCACAGTTACAAATCTTTTCTCTTTCGTTATTATCTCAACTTTTTCGATTATTACTTGGTATCTTTTTCATAGAAGGCAAAGTCCCCCAGACAGGCCATCAGCTGGGACGAAGCATAAGTTATCAAAGCCCCCTCTTTTCCAACATGCCTCTTCGATCTCAGTGCTTGTTTTTAGTTCCGGGAGCATGATCATATTAATATGATCACTCTTACAAGTCATGTTAAGATCTAACTAGAAGTTTTTTTTTCTCATACCGCGAAAGTTCCAGAATGCAAACTTCATTTAACTTGAATTTTGGGATTAGGGTGTAAAGGCCCTGAGTTTATTCCATTTCTATTTTGTTTGATCGTTCGACTTGTAGGCTAGTTTATAATGGTTTATATATTTTGTGGTTGTGCCTTCTTCATTTTTCTCATTTTCTGGTAGTTCTAGGTCCTCAATTTTCAAAGCCATCCAGTGCCCATCGATCATCATCTTCCTGCATTGTGAATACAGAAACTGACTAGTACTAGAAAGTGCAAAAATACGACAAGTAATGCAATACAATAGAAAAATGCATGGAGGAAGGTCGTTATACATATAATATTTAACATTATTATACCAAATGATGCCAAAAGTTGGCCCATGAGCTTTTAGCTTACATCTAATTCTAAGCGGATTTCCATTCAAACTTATAGATTGACTTGAGCATATGATCATGTTCACAATGACATTTATTCTAGAATAAACACAAGGTTCAAATTTACTCGAGGAAGATGGTTCCTCTTTAGACAAAAGACAACATTTATTTAGCATAATCATAACAATATTAGATAATTAAGTTGTAGCCTTTATTGCTCCCTTCAGAGAAGAAGTGGATGTATCATTAGTGCATCCATTCACCTTCCTCTTGCTCGATGTTGATTTCGACCCTTCATTCTTCAATTCCATTTCCTCCATTTTTCTATGCATGGTGTTGAAAGTATGGAAGGAGTAGAAAGAGCCTTCAGAGATAAGCATTCTGAATAGGAGATGGAGTTTGATGTAGAAAATTGGCTAGAGCTTTTCCATCCTCAATGTAGTTAGGAACCACTCCATTTTCAAATTCATTGATCATTCTTGTGGCAAAGATCTCATCCTTAAGTAGGTTCTTATCAACAACTTGCTCGAGGAAGGCGGGTTGCACTAGATCTTGCCCAAATATCTCAACTTTCTCATCATCGGGAAGTTGTCCCTCAGTATTTTTCTCATTGGGATCATGGTTGACCTTATGTTCCTTATCTTCACTAGGGCCCGTTGAACTACTCTTGGAGCTTTGGGAGGAGAAGTCGTTGAAGGAGACAATAATCCCACTAGCTTCAGATAGATAAGGTTTAACTCCACTAACAAAGACCATTGGAGTTCTTTTTTCTTCCTATGGTTCGTAACTGGAATCCAGTATGAGTCCTTCTCCTCTTCATTCCCTTTTTTGCTCGGTCCAGCTTCTCATTTCATTCCATTCTTAAAGAGAAGTTTGTCCTTCTTGCCCTGACCATTCTCATAGGGCATAACTCAAAATCGTGGTCTTTTTTGGCACAAAAGCCACATCCTTTTGAGAAATCTTCAAACCAGATTTTGAACAATCTCATTTGTTCATTCCCATCAGAAATAGGGACCTCTTTCTGAGGGTTTAATTCCATAACAAAGTTAATGCAAATTCTAGTATAGTTGATCCCATCCCTTTTTCAGAGAAGGATCAAGTTTGATAAAGTGACCAACTTTGTTCACCTCAATGATGGCTCTTAATGCTTTCTTGTTAATATACTCCGGTGGATATATGGGAATTCTAACCCATGCATCTACAATAATGATGTTTTCAGTAAAAACATTAAAGTTAAGCTTCCATGGTCCAAGGATGAGAATGTGGCCAAATAGGTAAAAAGGCCATTTTTCCCGAATCATGATTTTATCATTAGGATTAGAGAAGTTGATTTCCAACCGGTGGTTGAGCTTAGGGATGAATTGGACCTCACCTTTGATGTTTCTGCATTCAGATAGGAGCTTAGTTCTTACCTTGTTGAATTTCAATGGGTTTCAAAAATTCTACCCATAAGAGAGGATTCATGTTTTTTAGTAAAATCAGACTTCACCTTAGAAAGGAGATTCGGATTCTCCTTCAGCATTGCATCATCACTTAGCACCTCATTTCCTTTTTTGCTTTGGTTTCCCGAGTTTTTCAATCAACACCTTGTTCTTCAAAGTTAGGATCATTAGGGGCCACTAGCTTAGCATGGGTGTTGGTGTTCTTGGTTTCACTAACATTGTTTTTAGGGATCTTACACACTCTCTCTTTGTAGAACGGTTTTTTTCATTCATACTTGCTCTCTCTATATTTTTAGCTATATAGATATGCTTGTGTTAAATTTTTGGTGTGGGATATGTGATCGATTTATATAGGAGGTTGTTCATCTTCCTACAGTTTAGATAGGTCAATACATTTTCTCTCTTATCAAGCATAGATTTCAAAGGCTTGTGAATAAGGTTTTCATATATGTTCTTAATGTTTGAGATAAGATTGCAATAAGGGGAAATGAGTATTTTACAACAGAAGCTAGAGAAACAATCAAAGAAGAAGCGGAAACAGAGAAGGAAAAGGATACACCTGAAATTGACGATATTCATGTCGGTTCTTGAGTCATTCAGATCTCTTCGACTGTGTTTGGTTCCTTTTTGGTCTTGTTCGATTTTCTAGTTCAGGTTGGGGCGATTACCATCATGATGATCCTCTTTTACTCTCTGTCTGTTTCTCGCCCACAAAAGCTTGAAAGAAACACGAGTTCGAACGGTCTTTGGGTGTGAGACTGACCAAACCTTGTTAAGCCACCTAGATGTGGCCATTTTAGTACCATCGGTCAAGAATACTTGAGGATGGAGGAGATGGGAGAAATGATCTCTTTCCTCAACAAATCATTATGTTTAGACTTTTTTGGGAAGAGATCCATCTGCTCCGTGATTTCCCGATTCACACCATTTTTGTGCCGATTCCTATGCCTCCTTGAAATCGATTTGAAGGCAGTGAAAGGTATATTTGTGGTGACAACATCGATTGAGGACTTTCCTTTGCTGTCGGTTTTGTGAGAGATCGGTCGACTTTGATTTACAGAAGTTTCACATTGGGGGTTTTCTTTTCTTTGGAAAAACTTAGAAAACAGGGGCACGTGTGGCGCATACTTGTGAAAGTGTTTTAGGTTTTCCATAGTATTTTTAAATAATAATAAAAAAAACACTTTGACGTGGGTATGTATATTATTCCATTTAAAATTCGTAAACGTGACCATTATTTTCTTATTCAACATCGACACATCATATAGATGCTTGTTACATGCGTGGGTGTTTCCCAAACCTACGCATATGTTATTTGATCACCCGGTGGATTTTCATCTAAAATCAAAAGCTTGAATTGTCCAATTTGATCACCTGGTGGATGTTGAACCAACAGACAAATCCAAATTCCAATAGTGAAGATGTTAAATGATTTGCGATTCCGTTTCGAAATCAAAACACTATAATGGATCTAGACTTATACATGAATCAACCAATATATCCGTCTATGAATCGAAGACTAGCCTTTATCCGTGGGAGTCTTCATCGCAAATCAAACGAGTCCGAATCGATCGTAAGCGTAAGCGAATAGTCTTCTCCTTCGTTAATCCTTCACTTTCAATAATCTCTAATGGATGAGATTAGTGTTAATTAATCCTCTTCTCACTAATTGTATTCTCTTAATCACCGTTCACTTTCATGCATACTTTCAGAGTTTCATTGTCATTCTTTGTGACATGAAAACAGTTTTTCTTAAAGCAATTGTTTGCTACGGAACCTTTTTTTTTAAAACAAACTTCTTTATAACTCTCATATATATATATATATATATATATATATATATATATATATATATATATATATATATATATATATATATATATATATATATATTTAATGAGAAGAGGTGTATATTATTTATTAGATAAGGAAGGAGGGATTATAAATAATCCCGTAATTTTAACGTCTTTAAACGATACCGATCCATTACGGTTTCGACTTTATATTAAAACTACAAACTATAAATTGGACTTAACTTTATATATTAAACCTAGACACATTTGCCACGTAGAATATATATATATATATATATATATATATATATATATATATATATATATATATATATATATATATATATATATATATATATATATTATAAATATTCTTACATTCTCCCACTTGGCATGTGTGTCAGTTTAATGGTTCAATATCTGTAATGCGGAAACTTATATAAGTCCATAAAATATCAATAATCCATAATTGAATCAAAATTGATTGGATCATGGAGGTCACACGTCATTGAGCGACATGATTCCTTCCAAGTATCACAAATCAATTCAAAACTCAATATTGCTTTAAGTTTGAGATGCACTATAAGTCTCAAATTACATGTCATCAGAAAACAATAATTGTATACAAATACGATAATGATGACAAGTATTGTAAAGTAGAAACATATCAATAAGTGAAATCAAAGTGTTATAAACTGATGAACGAAATATAATTATAATAGCAAGGTCTTATCTATAACACCCATACGTTCTACATGGCCATTGAACGCCTTAGGTGGTAAACCTTTAGTTAACGGATCTGCAACCATCATGTCCGTTCTAATATGCTCAAAAAACACTATGTTTCTTCACTTCATCTTTAACTGACACGTACTTTAACTCCATGTGCTTAGCACCCTTAGAGTACTTGTCGTTCTTTGAAAAGAAAGTTATCACAATAAATTCTCAGCGGCCTAACTATACTGTCAACAATTCCAAGCCCCGAGATAAAATTCCGCATCCACAATGCATGGTTAGTGGCCTCAAAGCATGCCACAAACTCAGCCTCCATAGTAGAAGTAGCAATGATAGACTGCTTCACACACCTCCATGAAACAACTCCTCCCACTAATTGAAACACATATCCGAACGTAGATTTCCTACTATCCACACATCCGGCAAAATCTGAATCTGAATATCCAATGACCTCTAGATGATCGGATCTCCTATATGTAAGCATGTGCTCTTTGGTGCCTTGCAAGTACCTAAGAACCTTTTTAGCAGCTTTCAAGTGCTTCATTCCGGGATTACTTTGATATCTACCCAACATGCCTACAGCGAAACTAATGTCAGGTCGAGTACATGTTTGAAGATAATTCAAACTCCCAACCACTGATGCATGAGGAATATTTTCCATTTCCTTTCGTTCCAATTCATTTTTAGGACCTTGCAATTTACTAAACTTATCTCCCTTCTGAATTGGAACTATCCCTGTAGAGCATTTATCCATTCTATATTTCTCTAAAACTTTATTGATATAAGCTCTTTGAGACAAACCTAACAATCCTTGTGATCTATCCCGAAATATTTCTATTCCAATCACATAGGATGCCTCACCCATATCTTTCATTTCAAAGTGCTTAGAGAGATATTTCTTTATATCATGTAACATGCCTATGTTATTTGCAGCAAGCAAGATATCATCAACATATAGGACTAAAATAGCAAATTTACTCCCACTGACTTTTATGTAGATACACCGATCAACGGTGATCTCTACAAAACCATAAGACGTGATGATATCATTAAACTTAAGATACCATTGTCGGAAAGCTTGTTTCAGTCCATATATTGATTTTCTCAACTTACACACCATATGTTCTTTGTTTGTGGTCAAGAACCCTTCAGATTGGTCCATATATACTTCCTCCTCTAAATCTCCATTTAGAAAAGCGGTCTTTAGATCCATTTGGTAAAGCTCAAAGTCATAATGAGCCACCAAAGCCAAAACAATTCTCAAAGAGTCTTTCTTTGACACCGGTGCGAAAGTCTCTGTGTAGTCAATGCCATCTTTTTGAGTGTATCCTTTAGCAATCAATCTAGCCTTATACCTTTCAATGTTGCCCTTGGAGTCCCGTTTGGTCTTAAAGACCCACTTGGACCCAACTGTCTTGGAACCCTCAGGCAACTTAACTAAATCCCATACTTGGTTGTCACTCATCGATTTTATTTCTTCTTTCATGGCAATTAACCAATTTTCAGAATTGTCACTTCCCATGGCTTTCTTAAATGAAATTGGATCTTCATCAATGCTTAAGTCACATTCACTTTCAAGAGAATAAACCACATAATCATTTGGAATGGTAGATCTTCTTTCTGTTATAGACCGCCTTAATGATTCACGTGGTTCATTTGTCTCTTCTTGTACTATGACCGGTTCATTTATTTCATTTTCAACTAATGGATTTTGGACATCATTTTGTTGTTCCAAGTTGTCATGTAACTGTGATATGACAATTGGTACAACAACCTCAGAAGAAACCACATGTGAAAGATCTTCAACCTGAATTTCTTGAATGTCCACTTTTCGTGGATCACCACTCCCACTAGTTTGACCATTCTCAATGAACCTAGCATTGCCAGTTTCTATGATTCTCGTACTATGGTTAGGGCAATAAAATTTATACCCCTTTGACTTATCAGGATAACCAATGAAGAATCCACTAATTGTTCTTGAATCAAGCTTCTTTTCATGTGGATTATACACCCTCACTTCTGCAGGACAACCCCAAACACGGAGATGCTTCAAACTAGGTTTACTTCCCGTCCACAGTTCATAAGGGGTCTTAGGAACTGCCTTACTAGGAACCCGGTTCAATAAATATGTTGCGGTCTTTAATGCGTGTATCCACAATGATAAGGGCAAAGAGCAATTACTTAGCATGCTCCTAACCATATTAATTAATGTACGGTTCCGCCTCTCAGCTACACCATTTTGCTGAGGTGTACCGGGCATTGTATACTGTGCACAAATGCCTCTATTTTCAAGGAACTTTGCAAATGGACCTGGACACTGTCCATTTTCATTATATTTCCCATAAAATTCTCCACCTCTATCGGATCTTACAACTTTTATTTTTCTATCTAATTGTCTTTCCACCTCAGTAACAAATACCTCTAAGGCATTTATAGAATGAGACTTTTCATGCAATAGATAAATATATCCATAACGTGAGAAATCATCAATAAAAGTGATGAAATACTTTTCACCGTTCCATGAAGGAACGTCAAAAGGACCACAAATGTCGGTATGAATTAACTCAAGAAGTTGAGTGCTTCTTGTGGCGGCTTTCTTTGTAGTGTGTTTAGTTTGCTTTCCTTTAATGCATTCTATACACACATCTAAGTCACTAAAATCCAAGTGAGATAGGATATCATTTTTTTACCAACCTCATTAACCTTTCCTTAGATATATGACCTAATCTTTGATGCCATAAGAAAGCTGAATTTTCATTAGATGTACTACGTTTGATGCCCACATTAGCTTCAACATAAAGCAAAGATTCAGAAAATTTAATATCAAGATTAAACCTGTAAAGTGAATCAATCAATGTACCACTACCATAAAAGATATTATGTTTGTACAATGAAAATTCACCATGTCCAAACTTAATAATAAAACCTAAATTGTCCAATCTACTAAGGGAAACAAGATTTCTAGCACATTTAGGCACATAAAGACATCCTTCAAGATCTATATAACAATCAGTGTCCAAGATCAATCTGTAAGTCCCGATGCCCTCTATCTTTGCCTTCATCCTGTTTCCCATGAACAAATACTATTCAGCTCCTCTTATGGGCCGGATCATACTGAATCCCTGTTTAATATGAGACACGTGAGTAGTAGCACCAGAATCTATCCACCAAGTATTATTAGGCACTTCTATAAGATTTGATTCAAAGGAAACAAAACTATAATGTATACCTTTCTACTCAAACCAAGCCTTCCTTCTAGGACAATCCTTCTTGAAGTGTCCCGTTTTCTTGCAAAAGAAACACTTCATTTTCTTCTTAACATGACCCTCATTGACTTTCAAAGGGTTCTTGTTCCTCTTGTCCTTTTTACCTGACTTACCCTTACTGTTGCTGGCACCATCATGACTTGTAAAATGGACAACTTGATCCTTTATCTTCCTTAATCTCCCTTCCTCTTGAACAAGCATGACCTTTAATTTCCTGAAAGTTCCATTTGTCTTTAATGGTGTTATAGTTCACCTGGAACTGACAAACTCAAGAGGTAGAGAGTTAATGATAAATTGGACCAAGAATGTTTCATTAACGTCCATTCCCAAGGTCTTTAACTTTGCTGCCAAATTAGACATATACGTCACATGATCATGGATAGGCTGAGACCAGTCAAACTTTTTCGTAGTCAGCTCACTCATGAGGCTTCCTACAATTGACTTGTCCGCCAAATCCGACTGTGAATACTCCTTCACTTTCAGAAAGAATTCCTTTGCATTCTCTGTCTTAGGCATTGATGGCTTAATACTTTCAGCCATACTCATCCTCATGAGATTCAAACTCAACCTGTTAGAACGCTCTCAATCTTAAAGAGATTTTTCAGCTTCGGAGCTATCCTCTGTAATGGTTGTTGGTTGATTATTCATGAGTATAGCAAGATCCAACGACATAATGCCCAAAGTAAATCAGACTTGTTCAGACCAATCATCATAATTTTGCCCATTGAACTTGACAACAGAGTTTGCAGATGCAGAGAAATTTGATGAAGCTGCAATAATTTATACATGCTTACCTATTAGTGCTTTGACTATAATACAAATTCAAATCATATATGTAAAATTTAAAACATGTATTCAAGCAACCTTTGGGCAATACTTAAAACACACTATCATTGATGCTAAAATATACATTTAGTAGATTATCATGACATACATAAATCAAATAAGCATGTCATCTTTGGATATACACACTATTCAACCTAAGTACCACGATTAATCTCTTTAATATTAGTCACTATTTTCAATGATTCGCCTTTGGGTGATCTCCTAGAAATATAGTCAACAATAACAGTTATTCAATCAAACTTTTATTAAGCATCCTATAATCATGAATAATTGAACTTGATTGATTTAAATGTCTTAATCAAGATATAACAAGGTCACTTTGGTGACTAACAAGTTATGCATAATTTAGACTTTAAATCGTATAACTCTTCTACCGTATGACCACACTTTATACTATATCATTCATAGATACTGTAAACTAGTATAAGCAGCAGTACAAATTTACAATCGAAGTAGAGTATATCTATAGTAAAACTACTTACTGTCATAAAGCAATGAATATGGTAAATATTGAAAACTAATTACTTTAATCATAATTAATAACAAAGTACTCCAATAGTAACATACTGGAACTAACACGTACTGGAACTAACAATTGTTTTTGTTAACATTTAGGCCATTCATGCATTTACTTTTCAACTGTTTAAAACTTCTCTGTAAAAGCATTTGAAAACAAATTATGCCCAACAGAACCACATCACATATTCATGCATTAAAATGACAAAGCGCCGAAACATACATTTATACAATATGGATTTGAATACGAATAAATCGGTGAATCGTGTAAATCTAAACCTCGCTCTGATACCAATTGTTAGATGATTTGCGATTCCGTTTCGAAATCAAAACACTATAATGGATCTAGACTTATACATGAATCAACCGATATATCCGTCTATGAATCGAAGACTAGCCTTTATCCGTGGGAGTCTTCATCGCAAATCAAACGAGTCCGAATCGATCGTAAGCGTAAGCGAATAGTCTTCTCCTTCCTTAATCCTTCACTTTCAATAATCTCTAATGGATGAGATTAGTGTTAATTAATCCTCTTCTCACTAATTGTATTCTCTTAATCACCGTTCACTTTCATGCATACTTTCAGAGTTTCATTGTCATTCTCTGTGACATGAAAACAGGTTTTTCTTAAAGCAGTTGTTTGCTACGGAACCTTTTTTTTTAAAACAAACTTCTTTATAACTGTCATATATATATATATATATATATATATATATATATATATATATATATATATATATATATATATATATATATATATATATTTAATTTAATGAGAAGAGGTGTATATTATTTATTAGATAAGGAAGGAGGGACTATAAATAATCCCGTAATTTTAACGTCTTTAAACGATACCGATCCATTACGGTTTCGACTTTATATTAAAACTACAAACTATAAATTGGACTTAACTTTATATATTAAACCTAGACACATTTGCCACGTAGAATATATATATATATATATATATATATATATATATATATATATATATATATATATATATATATATATATATATATATATATATTATAAATATTCTTACAGAAGAACACCCTTAAGTTCAAGTTGTCACCTAAATGATCCGAGCAGAACTGGCACGCAACATACACCGCTCATAAAGCCACATCAAGGAATCAGAGCAACTCGGTACTATCAGATCTATCGAAGGGAGCCCAATCACTACTGCTTGAACAACGAATTTAAGCAAATTTCACTACAATGAAGCAAGGGAAAATGAAGGGACGTCCAAAAGGAAACTTTGTAAAAGCTGTTGGTGGGGTTTTCACTGGCACTAATGATGCCGCAACTGTAGAATAAATAGTGTTATGAAGGCTGTATCATCATTATTGTATTCTGTCAGACAAATGAGATGTTTTCAAATAGATAGCAATCACAAAAGCTTAAATCAAGTCAGAAGCTAATTATATGAAAGCTTCTACTACTATGCATTCATCACAAACTACAAAGAGATAGGCCTACTAAGAGTTCCTTACTTAAGAATATAATGACCAAATATATTTACCATGCACACCTCATTAGTACTATCAGGTTTTCAACATCATATCGTTTACCAAATTTAGTCTATTTTGAGTAAATTATTATTCTTAAAAGCAAACATGGGGTGCCCTACCTTTTGGTACTAAAGGAGAAAGAAATCATACATATTCAAGGAATTGAACAAAACTTATATTATCAATATATCTACTTCTTAAAAGAGCTTCAGAAGCAACTTTTATGGCATACCATGAAAGCTTAACCATCAAAGCTTCATATAGCCTTGGACAAGTTACAAGAAAATATGCTTTGAACCTATTTTGACCTTCTCCAGCATTTTTCCACAAAAATACTTCACATTGTTCCCTCAAACTACAAAGATTTGACAGAAGAAAGTAATGTTGAGCACCTAATGTTTTGCCTAAAACTCAGTGATTTTAGAGAGTAATTTTTATTCATATCCACTCAATAACATTACTTCTTCCAAAAAAAATTAGATACCAACTCATACAAGATAATCTATGAATAAATCATGACTTTGCACTTATCTTGTAATTGTGAAATCTTCTAAATCTCATCTCTTCTTCCAATCTTAGATACTAATAGATAGGAACTTACATTATTATTTGAATATATTAATAAAGAAACAAACAATAAATAAATATAATAACTATTTATATTTCCTTAACAACCTCAAAGATATATTTTTAAAAAAATATCCTCTTCAAACAGTTACAGATAACCTCCTATACAATCTCAATGACCCTATATATGATTTAGTAAGAATATTTAAATACATCTGAATGATTTTGAGGATTTTCTTTGAGGATCTTACTACTATAATAAACTTTAAATCTATCAAAAAATACACCCTTGATGAATATTATATATCAGTTGTCATTAATATGTTAAAACAATCAAAAAATACACCCTTGATCTTACTACTATAATAAAATATATATATATATATATATATATATATATATATATATATATATATATGTATATATATATATATATATATATATATATATATATATATATATATGTATATATATATATATATCGAATTTCAGCATAGTCGATCCGAATAAGTTCATAAAGGTAATTGTTTCATAAGTCTAACAACTTAGAGTTGCTTTTCTTAAATTCCTCTAATTGAAATTGATTTATCAAAAATATCAAGTTTATATTGTCATATTAGGTAGTGAAATTAATTCATGGGATTAAGGAATACAATTCATTGTTTTTTTCATAATTCGCAAGACAAAGTTGTTTCTTTCACCTGAATCATAAACATTGTATTAGTTAAACAACTTTCCTTAGATTTATATCTTGGTAAACTTTGATATAATAATTATGAAATTTATCAGTTTAGGTACCATACGGCTACAATAAAAGTTTGTTATACCTAATTTGGTGTTGTATAACATATGCAGCAAGCAGTTGGAGATAGCTCCTCCAATCCAACTCAGAAAAGGTGAGATCGACATCCGAATAGACGAGTTTGGAATCGTATATGTTGCGATCAAAATCTTGAGCGTTGACCTACAAAATTATTAAACGACCGAAATAATCATCTATTTTGGTAACGATAAGTAAAATGAAATACCTAATTTGGGTGTTATTCATATTACCTGTGTAGGTTGTTGGAGGCAACTTATCCCGTCTAAACCAGAGAAGGAGAGATCGGAACTCAAGGATGCGTTTAGATCGAAATCTTAAGCGGTGAGATCGACAAAAAATAAGGATCGAGATCCAACTCGGACATTCAATGCCACCACTGATATGTTTATAAATTTTGGAGCGACAATTAACAAAATTTTGTGATTTTCTATGATGAATCGGTGAGATCTTCATTACGGATGGAAGGGTAGGAGAATTTCGGATGAATTCAGTGATGAATGTTATTAGGGACCGTCCACTAAGATGAAGCGTTTGATGATGACGTTTGAGGGTTACGGCCGTAAGGGAAACTGACTGTAGGAGGAGAAACCCTACCTAGCTCTTAAATGAGTATTATATATGTTTAATTTGTGTAATTAGAAGCCCATTATCATCCCTTTGTCCGAAGCCCAATAAGGACAAAATATTACAATAATATTGTAAAAGCCCAATACTTTTAAGTTTTAATGTCATATATTTGTTAGTGTAAATATAGCCAATATACTACCCGAATTAAAACAAGAAAATTGTTTATAAATATCTTATCTAATTTTTTATTATACATAGGTGTCCAATATTTTAAAATTTATAAATCTTTAAAAAAAATAATATTAGTATGTTACAGTTGATGAAAAAAAGTTATATATAGAGATCATATCTTTTTTTATTCTAGATATTTATCCAATATTTAAAATTTGTAAATCTAAAATTTTTTTATTATTAGTATTTTTTTGTGTTTAAATCTATTTAAAAAAATTTAAACGTTGATTTTATATTGTTTCGTCATTATACCAAATTTAGAAATATACTGTATATATATGCGTAAATATACGAATTCTTATATATTTGTATTTGTGCAGTTCATACACAATTTGAAAACGTAGATTTTATATTGTGTCGGATTGTATTTGCCTAGACCGTATTCATACATGGCCAATTTTACGTTACGGTATCAAGGCTGACGAGTAGGGATGAATCTATATAACTTACAAAAATAAAAGACACTAATGCCATATGTCAAGCAACGAGGGATATCACATCAGATTTTTTGTAAAATATTTACTAGATTGTCATTGTTATTATTCTTTAAATTAATTATTAAATTGTCATTATTATTATTGATTATTTTTTTAGTTATAAATTTTATAAGGGATCCTTGTGCCAGAGTCTAACCACCACAATTTAAATTAAAACTACAATACTTTGGTGATTTAATTTAGTATATTTTAATGTTTATATAATACTTTGTGTCGAAGATAATAATTTATTTTTAATTATATAATTTTAAATGATATAAATATTTAAAAAGTAAAGTTCGGTAAGTAGATATTTATAATATACTCTAGCATAATTATTTAAATATGAAGGAATTAACAATACATTTTTTTAAATTAAAACTATTATAGATGAGGAAGTGACATTTAATAAGAAGGATTTTTACTTTAATAATTCATCTTTCTCTTTTTTATTGTTTGTTAGAGAGAATATTGGTAGCAAGATCGGTGGATTTTAAACGACAATCAATCGAGGAGGCATTCAGAACCAACATCGTCATAATACGAAGTTGAGAAGTCCAAATTAAAAGTAACAAAGAAATTAATCTTAATTATTATTTTCATTCCTTCTAACTCCAAATAAATAAATAAATAAATAAATAAATAAATAGTCTAAATTATCCCATTCTCATGTAGGGTAATTCATTTTACAAGTAACCGAACATTCACACTCTTTATATTATTTTGAGCAAAATTCGTGTAATTTCAAAATCTTCAAAATCAAAAGTATATTTGAAAAATATATATACTAAGTCAGTTTAAAGAAATTTATCTTGAGAGTTTATTAGATCTTTTGATAAAAAAATATTTTATGAGAGAAATTGTGTGCTACGAACACAATTATTGTATAAGTAAGATCCTTTATCTATATAGTTAATTTATATACCACATGTATAATCAATAATCACAACATTCAAATTATATTTTAATGATTACCCGTGCAGGGCACGGGATATAAACTAGTTATTATTCTTAAAAGCAAACATGGGGTGCCCTACCTTTTGGTACTAAAGGAGAAAGAAATCATACATATTCAAGGAATTGAACAAAACTTATATTATCAATATATCTACTTCTTAAAAGAGCTTCAGAAGCAACTTTTATGGCATACCATGAAAGCTTAACCATCAAAGCTTCATATAGCCTTGGACAAGTTACAAGAAAATATGCTTTGAACCTATTTTGACCTTCTCCAGCATTTTTCCACAAAAATACTTCACATTGTTCCCTCAAACTACAAAGATTTGACAGAAGAAAGTAATGTTGAGCACCTAATGTTTTGCCTAAAACTCAGTGATTTTAGAGAGTAATTTTTATTCATATCCACTTAATAACATTACTTCTTCCAAAAAAAATTCCAACAGTGAATACTAAATCCCAAATTAACTACAAAAAGGCTAAAAATTGAAATAGCTCGGCAATAAAGATCGAGTTTATACACCTTGTGAAGGGCAAGGACGAGCACACCACGGGTGAAATTGGCGGCGGAAGTAGTAAGGGGGTTCCGTTATGTTGACTGTGACATCTCAACGTCCACACTACAGGATTTCAAAGACCATAAAGTAGATAATAGATATATTGAGTCAGCAAAGGAATACCTCGTTAAATAGTCTACATCTTTCTCCACTTTTGAACAATAAAGATTCAATCTTGTTCGTCTGAAGGTCATAATTAATACCACAGGGAAAAGGTTTAAGAGTTACCGGATCAAGCAATTGAGTTTCACAACCATATTTTTATAGGAAATTTTTCTTTAAAATGAAATAAGGCAACAAAGATATATAGCTGTTGAAACACCAATCAAATGCTGCATGAATAACAATTTACAAAAAAGGGCAGGAAATAGTTACAAAAGAAGAAAGACAGCTGAAACTTTTTGACATTTTTGGTTCATTTTAAGCAATTAGTTGATCAACCAGTTATCCAAAATGGATAAGTCTCAATGTCTAATACTAATTGGTCTTCCTGATATCTAAAAGAGTCAATAGTCGTCAAAGTTGAAACACATTTCGCATCAGTAACAATTTCAACTCAATCACAAGATAGATCATATCAAGATCCTAATCCACACTCAGAATTTGCAATTATCAAACGAATTGAATAGTTTCAAGCAAGAAGTCGGCACCTTATCGACAAGAGTTTGACTTGAGGATGGCGGAACGATCGAGATGAGCGATGGCATCAAAGAGCTCTTCCTTTGCTTTCACTGTTGCCTGATTATTAGCCGAAGAAGGAAAGAAAGGAAATAACGAGACGTTAGAAGTTCAATTCATCTCGGACTGCTTCCGGCTTTGAGGATCAATTGCTACAAAAAATCTAAATTACAAAAAATCAAAATTCAAAGCAAAATACTCAACAAAACACATATGACCACAAACCCATTTAGGGAAACAACAAAACACCTAATACGAAGGCAATGGAAATTAGGATTTTTTAAAAACAAATTTATAATAATAAATTGCACTTACCAAGAACCCCCGAAGGCCATTTGGATCGAATAGCAGCCCATTCTATACTAACAACCCAAAAATCCTTGTGAGGAGATTTGTTGACATAGCAACATCAACATTAAGCGTGACATTTGCAGGAGACGTAACAGATTCAGATCCACATGTTGTATATCGCAATGTTTTGAAACTCTTCTCACGCCTGTCGAGGGCAAAATCATATAAGCTAATTCAGTAAAATGTCAACAAAAAACCAATTCAAATAAGAATTAGCTCATGACCATGTATGTATCAACAAAAACTCGAAATAGCAACTCGAATGTATCGACAAAAATGAACTCTAGAAACCAAAGTCAAGTAAGTATGAATTCAAACGGACTTTCTCAAGCATATTAAATATAACCACGTAACCATAAAATGATCAATAGTGTACTTATTAGTTACAAATGATGAAAACTAATGAAAACCTTGACGGATGAAAACTAATGAAGAAAACAGTTAAATAATTCAAATATACCATTAAATCATTAATACTTTATCATGCCTTTGTATCTCCCTGCACCATGAATCAAGCTTATCTCGAACAGAAGTGGCTACACAAGAGAAAGGAAATGATGTATGATTCCAATCCAAAAAAGTTAAATCATAGAACTTCTCGATCATGGTAAACACATACAGGTACCTAGAAAATTGCTCAATTAATCAAATTCATTACATAACATCAAAGCAAGTTAACGGATCCGGAAGTACAAAAATAGGGGTAATTAGATAAATACCTCAACTTCAAGCAGGGCCTTTACATTGACGACCTGACATTCAAACCCAATTGATACAAACATTCAAACAATTCAGATATGAGTGCTCGTCAACTGAATGATATCAAAATTTGAGATTGAATTGAAAGTAAATCAATTTGGGACAATTTAATTGAGAGAAGGATAATAGATTAAGGTATCAGTTAGAATAACGATTCAATTTGCAAATAATTATGAATACTAACTACCAATAATACTAAACCAAATGAATATCACTTAATTAGTTTTCATAATTATTGGTAAGCTAAATGAGCATTTTGTAAGCTAAAGTAGCAGTGCGTTTGAGCTCAAAAAATCGTATCTTGAAGAGGAGGAAGAAGATCGGTGAAGACGAAATGAAGAATAGAACCCTAATAGAAAGATCCAAAAATTGTAAGTCCAATTCCGTTTTTAAAGAGGTTACGTACCGTCGATTGAGCAGAATAGAACCCTAGTAGACCGATCGATACATCATAGTAAGGTGGACACCAATCCATCCCGAGGAACCCTAGGTTAATGGAAGTCAGAAGTAGAGAAAATGGTGAGATACCAGTCGAATAAAGGAAGCGAGGTGGAGGCAGCGATAAGCGGCGGACGAATAAGAAAGGTAAGAGGGGGAGAAGGTAAGCGGGGGAGAAGGTAAGACGGCAAACGAAAGGGGGTGTATTCAATTATGAGTCTATAGTAGTTTTTTGGAGTTTAAAAGTCTATGGGATTGAATATAGATTTTTAAAAGTCCATATAAATCTTTAGGTATTCAATTAGGATTTAAAATTTTCCATAAAATTACTATGGTATTTAAAAGTTTGTGGATTTTAAAAGAATCTATTATTTCATTGATTTTGTAGGATTCTTCATTACTTTTATACCTACCTAAAATCCATAGAAATCTTCCCCCAACACATAAGATTTCCACAGAATCTGTATCGACTCTATATAGAATTAAAATTTCCCACAGAATTTACAAATCCTATGATTACTAAGAATCCGTCTAACTCTTTAAAAGTCTCTATTGAATACACCCCCCGAAATCTCTGCAAATATCGATAGAAACAATTTGGTTTACAAGACCTTTTTCTAGTTTTGTGTTTAGTAAATATAATCGTGATGAATCACACAGTACAAATGTCAATTTTTTTGAAGGGGGTTAAAAATGGAAGAAGGGCATAAATGAAAATTAACTATTTATAAGAGATACTCCCTCTTGTCCTATGAGAGGAGAACCAAAAGGACGGTCAGTTTCTAGTTCCCAAATCGTTAAAAAAAGATTTAGAAGAGTTTCAAAGAACTTTCTAAATTACGAAAATCTAATAAAAACTATAATATTTGTTTAGTAAGGGTGGATTTGTGGATAAATTTTTAGAGAAAATTACCGAAAACCACCCGATAAATAGGTCATATTGCAAATAACCACCCGCTCTATCACTATTTACCGGAAACTACCTCTAAGGATACTCCGTTAACAAATAACCACTATGTGTCAGTATCCCGTCAAATATCCGTCTTGTGGGCCCACTTTATTATAAAATAATATTTTTCCTTGTTTCTTTTTTCTTATTTTTTCTATTTTTAACTTGATTTTGTTTTTTTAGTGAATATTCAATTAGGACAAATTAATCATGATTAGTATAACAAAAACGATTTCTAATCAATTAAATCAGGACAAATTAATTAATAATTAACTTTATATAAAAGTAACCGTAGTTTGTCAATTCTTTCAATAAAAAAAAAACAAAAACAGGGGAGCTTTCACTCTCTACAACTGCAATGGTGGCAATTTGCCACTTTGCAAGCAAACTCAAACTCATATTCTTATATATCACCATCTTTAATCCATTTATGTCCATTTTCATTTTAAAAATACGAGAAATCATGAGCTCAGACAAAATCTACCCAACATGGTCGCCAAATCTACCACCAAAACCACCGTAACCTCCAACACTATCAACCCCACTTTTCCGGCCACCAAATGTCAACAATACGACGCTTCAACCACTAACTGCCGCCCTCAACCACCTCCATCCCCTCATCGCCCCTCTTCTACACCTCCCTCAATCTCCTTACCCTAATCCTCCTCGCCGCCGTCTAACGCCCCCACCACCCGGAATTCTCCGGGATTCATGCTCGTCGCTTCCGGATGACTGAGTCATTCTGCTTTTCCCTGAAGATGTCTCTGCTTTCGGGTTTTTATGATGTATTTTTGTGTTTTCTTTTTCTCCTTATGTTGTGGTCCCTCATGAAGGTTAGTCCGTCTGCCGATCTTTTTCGGCCTTTTGATCAAATAGTCGGCGCGCCGACTATGAGATCAAACCGCTTTCCGTTATAAAAATAATAAAAAATAAAAAGAAGGAGAGTGAATTGGATTTTGATATTGAAATGAAGACGAATGTGAGGTTTAGGGTTGCAAAGTTGAGGAGCTTTTTTGTAAAAGGAAAGTGGGACTGATAGTGCTGGAGCTTTTTTGTACACATACATGATTAATTTGTCCTGATTTAATATTCACTAAAAAGAAACAAAATAAAGTTAAAAATAGAAAAACAGAAAAAAAAAAATATTATTTTATTATAAAGTGGGGCCCACAAGACGGATATTTGACGGGATACTGACACATGGTGGTTTTTTTGGTAACTGAGTATCTTTCGAGGGTGATTTCCGATAAATAGTGATAGAGATGGTGATTATTTACAATATGGCCTATTTAGCAGGTGATTTTCGGTAAAAAGAACAAGTTAAAAACAAGTCAATAAATTATCATATAAATGATTAGAAGGGTATTTTTTGACCAAAGTTTAAAAAAACTTTATCATAAGATTTTAAATATTTTCTAAAAACAAAACAACCTAAAAATCTACTAAAACCCTACTCTACACAAAATCTGCCCACATCAAACGTCTATTAACTTTTAAAATTTTCAAAGCTGTCCATTTATGTAATGAAAAACCTCCAACGAACATGCTCTAAATATGACATTTTGGTAACAGTGATATTGTTGAAACAATTTGATTTATTAGGCTTTTTTGAGTTTTAATTTTTGTAAATGTAACCATTGAAAGAGAAGTGTTTAGAGTTTGAAATACAAAAGGTTAAAATATATTAATCTAATTAAAAAATTAAATGTAGCCCGGTATTGTTTAACTACGTTTGGGTACCCGAGGTGTAGACAATTTCAAATTCTACCGTTGCGGGACACAACCAAATTCGGCCGTTGCAGTAACTACGGAGGCAACCCATTAACGTAGCTATCTCCTACTTTCGGGGCCAAATACAAAGACACCGCAATCGCGTGGTTATGGCCCTAACTGAAACCAAACTTACTCACGCAACCTGTATAGTTGCAGAGTCAGCATAAAGCATTTAGATGAAAAACCCAATGCACGGGGCCCACTCCACCCACCACTTTGAAAGCAAATATTTTATTAGGCGGCTGCTACTGCGCTGCGTTTGGTCCCCTTCCCATCTATTTGTCAAACCACAATTCTCAACAACTGTCAACTGGTTGAGATTCAAATAATTCATACCATTCACCAGCCCCGTTGTTTACATCAAATTAAGATAAGATATGCTTCATCTCAACCTAAGAAACAGATTCCAATCAAAATATCACAATTTTAACTCAAACAAAACATGCGTTCATCTTAACTCACCATCCTTATCAATTCATTCAGTTCCGATATATACTCGATGAATCAAGCTCAACACACTGAAATTGACATTATTTCTGCATCTTTTTATGTCAATTGAACATGGAATAATCCAGCCAAAAATACCTTTTACCAACCACTCACTCACTACCTACAATATATAATCAAATCAGCCATGGATTCAATCAGGACCTCCACATCATTCTTCACTATGCTAATCCAATTCAATTTGTTTTTTTTAAATCCTCCCAACTATCAATTACCTCTCGTCCTCAGTTCCTCCAGCGTCGACTTTATCTGCTCCTGAACAAGCTCCAATCGCTTTGAGTACACCTCCAACTCTAGCATTTGTTGTTTTCTCCATCTCGCTGCCAATATCTCCCCACCATTTCCTGAATTCACCCCAGGAAAATTCATGGGAATCGCCAGGGAACCAATTCCTCCAGCTGTTTCAACACCACAAAAACCATTACCCCTAGCATTATCAACCAACTCCTTCATCAACGGTGTTAAACAACTCTTAACTGTATCCTCCATCGAATTTTGTGTTGGCCCAACCGGAGCAAGATGAACAGGCTCATAGCAACCGGAATTCACATTCCTCGAGCTCTTCTCCTCAAATTTCACCCTTGATCGCTTCCTAGAACTGCTATTGGGAGTTGTCATGTTCATCATCATCGTCATCTTGTTGGGGCTGTTCACATCGATTGTATAAGAACTGGGAGTCCTGTGATCGACGGGGTTTGCAATAAACGGGGTTCCACCACCCCCAATGCTAGAGTTAGGGTTTTGATCATCATCGTCGAATTCAGGTCGATTAGCGATCGATTTGCTCCAGATTTTGCGAGAGATCTCAAAAGTAGCCTGATCGTGCGGGCTCTTGAAGAGGAAATCCTTACCAGAACTAACACGACTAACGACGTTCCGATACTTCTTCTTCAGCCTCCTGAGCTTCTCGACCAGCTGGTTCTTGTTACAGTCCAATTGAAGCTTCGACTTGATCTGGTCATAAAAGGCCGTGGTATCATGGTGATGGCCGGACCAGTTGGGGCCTCTCTGTGTAGTATAGTCCAAAAACCCTTGCAACAGCTCGATCTCGTCCTCGTCGGTCCAAAGCCTCTGAAACAACCTCCTTGAGTCGTCAATCGGCCTCCTCTCCGATACCGGGGTGACGGCGAGGGCGTTGGGGGCCGCCATCGCGACGACGGCAGTGGTATGAGAGGAGACAGCAGCGGTGGTGGCGTGGATGAGCGGAGGAGGAGGTGGCGGAGGACGATTGGAGCCATTGTTAGGGGGAGGGAGAACGGCGACGGAGACAGCTGAAGAGGAGGAGAGGGGGACGGCGGGGACTATGGCGGCGGAGGAAGTGGAATTGGTGTCAGCGTCGTCGGAATCGTCGGAATCGGGGGAGTCGTCGGCGTCAGGATCTTCGTCGGCGTCTTCGTCGAGAACGACGTCGTTGAGAGGCTCGTCTTCGTCGTCGTCCTCGTAGACGGTGTTGTGATCGTGGTGGGACGCCATGGAAGTGGATTGGATTCACACAGGACAACTGGAATGGAGGAGGGAGAGAGAAAAGGAAAGAGAATTGTGTGAGGAGGGAGGGAGAGAGAGAGAGGTTGGGGGAAAATTGTGGGGTTAGGTTAAAGGGCGTGACTGGGTCGGGTGCGAGAGATAGGCTCACGAGGACTTTGTTTTTCCGGGTCGTCTTTTTTTGCGTGCACGATTGGAGGGACTGGATGCCACGCGCTATTTCAGGCTTCTTTGTACTAATTTTCAAACTTCATATTACAACTCTAATCAAAATACTTTCGTGTATTATCCTACAAAAATTAATATATGTATTTTCTCAAATCAAAACTATATTTAAGTAGACAAATGGCCTAAAAATCAGATGAGACAAGGGAAAATCCTCGCAATTTTAAAGAAAATGTATTTGTCTACGCGTCCTAAAATTGTCTATGAAAATTTAAAATTAAAATTAAACCTTGTCACCCTTTTTAATCATAAACCTTATAGTCATCCTTAGTCCTTCTCCCCATTCCTTGTGATTCTCTTAATATGAATTTTGCCTTTGAAAAATAGCTTAAAAGTCTTGGTTAGGTGTGCTCGGCTTTGTAAAAAGTGTTGTCAACTCGACTCTTCTAAACAAAAATTGTGATAGAGATGGAAGGCCGACAATGTTTTTGTTTCTTCTTCTATCAGTGCTCGTAAGAAGGCATGATGGCTCGTGTTGGGTTTCTTTTGACTCTACCATCATTCTCATCCATGTCTCGATGGTTTGATAATGTTCTAGTTTGAACCTGGTTCTTCTGTTTTTCTCAATTCTTTCTCAAACACCATCCATGACTTGACCTAGTTTGTCTTAACAACATTCTTACCAAGAAAACAAGATGCTAGAAGCTTCAATCTATTAAAGTATGATATGTAATATCTATTCCAAAATCATTTTTTGGATCTTGATTATGTTTGTTGTTGTGTTTGGTATTCTTCTAGACATTTTTTTGTATGGTCGGCAAATTTAATTCTTCGTTTATTGTCAAGTCCTTTCTTTTGTTTCTAATCTTTAATATCACTCCTTTTAACATCTTTTTCCTCCCTCGTTGTTATCCATTCCTCTACTCTTTAGGGCATAAATGCATAGCTTATCGGCTTATTTTCTTCCTTTATGTGTTTTAGAGATCTACCGTTTAGTTTAGGTTTTGGATATCTACCGGCTTGTTTATGTCATTATGGTCAAAGGTGTCAAGTTCAAGACAAAAAGTGATTGAGAATCGAGAGTAAAGACGAAGATTTCATTGGGAAATTTGTCGACCGATAGAGTGGACCAACCTTCGATTGAACTCCGTTCACCCGACATATATATGACTCGCACATTGTAAGATCCTTAGTCTTTGAGAGTGATGAGTGTGTTGAGCCATGTCTGAACCGCCCCTGCGGCCAGGCCTTGCGCCCCTGTGGCCACCTTGATCCGCCCCTAGGCCTCCATGAGCCACCCCTGTGGTTTGTGGTGTGCTGCAGCCGTCTTCGTTGACTCGTGCCTTTGCTTTTGACCCCTCTCCCTATATATATCTTCTTTTTCTTCTTCTTCAGAATGAGGGTTTCCTCATTCTCTCTCCAGCTGCATCTTTCTCCTTACGATCTTCTTCTCCTTCCTTTCTCTTTGGATCTCTTTTGAGTTTTCTCTTGAGTTTTGAAGAGAGTTTTGATGTTTGATGATGATGATGGTGTTTGATGATGTTGTTGTTCTTGTGTTGAGCCAGCCTTGAGGTTGTGGTGTATGGTTCTTCCTCTGTTAGGATTCAGCTGGTGAGTTTTTCCTTCCTTTATTCTTTCTTCTTCTTTTCTTCTTATCTTCTCTTATTCCTTTCTAGCTTAGATTCCACAAGACTTGATCTTGTGGAAGTCTTCATAGACTTTGTTTGATGTATATGTATGTATATGTATGTATGGGGCTGTTGGCTGAGAAAGGAGTGAAGAAGTTCGAGTGAAGAAATGAAAAGGAGTTGAAGTGTGCAATCTGCACACCAACTGCCCCTGCGCCCAACCAGGATGCCCCAACGCCAGCCAGACGCCGCCCCTGGGCCACCCAAGGCCACCCCTGCGGTTCCCTGCTTTCAGCCTTGCTTTGTTCTTGTCACGCAAGTGTGTCTTGTTTCCGGGCTTGCCTAAGGATGACATTGTCCCTTCCTTTCCTAGTGTGAGTGTGTAGCATCATGCTAGGTATAGATGAGAGTGTGATGATGATGATTATGATATCTGTATGTGCCAATTATGGCTTTGAGGATTAGTAGGTTGTGATGCTTATATGTTGCTTATGGATCCCTTGGGTCTAGGCACGACCTCTTTGATGGATAGGAGATTTGATATATCTATGTTCCTTGTTATTAGGCAGTGTTGTTATCTACATTGAGGTTGAGCGTGGTTGAGAGTATTAGAGGTTGAGGTAAGTCCGTAGGACTTACTTTGCTACCATCCTTATATTGGGTGTATGCATGAGTGATGTGTGTGTTATATGCTTGATATGATAGCATGCAATGTCGATTATTACCGACCTATGTTTTATTGATAGCCCCCTTGCAGTGGAAGTGATAACCTTTCCTTTCATCATGTAAGGAGTCTGGGAGGTTCTCTGAGTCAGGCCATACCTGGTATACGGGAAGGGCACAACACCACTCCCATAGGGTACACGGGTTGTGTGACCAATACTACCCCAGATGGCTAGCAGGCCCAGAGGCGAGGATGATATGTTCCTCGTGTCATATAGTTTCATATATATATATATACAATTTGAGTGGATGACTATTTATATAGAGATGATTAAAACGGGTAAATGTGTGACATCATGATGATATGTTATTTTTTATGACTTGTGCTTGTGCTTATGTATTCCTTATATATGAATGGTTAGCTAACGGTTTTATACCGTATTGTAGAACTTTGCAGGATATGAGAGCTGTAGAGTAATCCGGCAGGGTGACAAGCCGAGGACCCTTGTACATTAGGTGGTTATGTTTTTGGGATGTTATGTTATACCTCCTGCGGGAGGATGATGGTTGTGTACCTCCTGTGTGAGGATCTTGTTTTATACTCGGCTAACCTTTTGATGTATAATTTTATACCGTTTTATGTATTTTATATTTGTCAGTGCCTTGTTGTAAGGTCTAGTGAACTTGTTGTCAGGCTACGGTCAGGATCCACTGTAAGATCCTGACCCAATGTGACATCCCGAGTCCCGCGGATTCGGGGTGTTACACACATGACAATTAGTCAAACAACAAGTATCACACAAAAGTTATTGGATCAAGCTCATCGACAAGGCCAACTAGGAAAATCCACGATAAAACACGATATAATGTACAAAATTGAAAAGATCTCAAGGCCTTGACTTCGAAACCTACTCTCAGCCTAGGGTTTGAAGTCGATCTCTTCGCTTAGTGACAAAACTGTTTCTCAAGGCTTTGAAGTGGATCTCAAGGCCTTGACTTCGAAACCTGTAGAAAGTTGTTAGACACAATAAAATACGATATAATGTACGAAATTGAAAAGATCAACACGATGATATGTTTACGAAGTTCGGCCCTAATAACCTACTCTCAGCCTAGGGTTTCCGACCCTAGGATTCTAACTATCTATTATCTTCTTGTTGTGAGTCCTAGATACAACCTAGAAGAACTTCCCTTCTCCTCTCAGTGTAGCCTAAATGCTATGATCTAGTCAACTCTATTCTAGCAATAATAGCCTAGTTACTTCGCAGAGTAACACACTCGAGTATAACAGTATAATGATATGCCAATGGAGCTCTTGTGTTTATCTCACTCTAACAAATAAACTAATGTAAGCTTAAGAGGAAGATAAACTTTTGGATCGATGAAGATGTTCTTGTATGATCGCTTGGAAGTCTTGATTACTTTCACTGTAAGCTCTATCTTCATCTTCAGTCGATGTTCTTCATTTATAGTCCTCTATGGAGATCTTCTTTTAGCCGTTGTCCCACAGCCGTTGTAACTTCTTCTTTCCTCCATAGAATTCGTTGTTTGGTTGAGTGAGATCTTCTTACGTTGTTTGTGAAGTAGGCGTTGCAAGATCTTCATCAACGTACTTCACTTGAAAGTTGTTGGAGATCTTCAAGCCCGAGATCTTCTCTTCACGGTTCTTCACTTGAAAGCCATTGGATATCTTCAAGAATCTTCACCGTGTGAAGAACCGGTAGGTGAAATAAATAAGGTAAAAGATACTCTAGAAGAGGGGGGGGTTGAATAGAGTATGAGAACTTTTCGTAAACCAAATCTCAAGGCCTTGAAACTCCTTTCAAGGGCCTTGATGTCGATCTGTGCTCTTTGTGAAACTTTGATTTCAAGGGCTTTGAAACTACTTTCAACTGCCTTGACTTCTTGCTCCTGCAAAACAAATTTAGTCACAGTAAAGTATATATGGTGCGGAATTGAAAAGATCGACACGAGGATATGTTTATGAAGTTCGGCTCCAAATAGCCTACTCTCCGTCCCAGGGTATAGCCTTAGGATCTAACTATCTATTATCAACTTCAAAGACTCCTAGATACAAACTAGAAGAAATCCCCTTCTTCTCTCACTGTAGCTAACGCTACGATCTAGCTCCAACTCTTAACCTAGCTATAATAGCCTAGTTACTTCGTAGAGTAACACACACTCTAGTATAATACTATTTAGATCTTCCAATGGAGCTCTAGTGTTTTCTCTCTCTAAGGGGATAAAGCTTTAGTATGAATGAGAGAAAGAAAAACAACGAATGAAGATGATCACGTTGCTAGAAGATGTAAAGATGTTTTCCTGTGTAAGCTTGTGTATTTGTCTTCTTCGACCATCATCTTCATTTATACTCTTCTATGGAGAGGTCTTCTAGCCGTTGTAGCGATGACTATTTGAAGATGAATCTTCTTCTCCGTGAAGATCTTTTCTTGTTTTGAGATAAGGTAGACGTTGCAAATCTTCAGCTCCAGAGAACACGTCGAGTACTTAACTCCTTGATCTTCTTGTCTTTTGAATCGAGAGAGAGAAGATATTATTCTTGCCTCTTTTTATTTAGAAAATCTTCTGAAAAGATTCTCTAATCTTCGGTTGAGATCTTTCTTGGGTTGATGAGATCTTTCTGTTAAAGAATCTTCTTGAAAAATCTTCACCTCATTTGAATCCTTGT
Organism: Fagopyrum homotropicum; assembly: GCA_033239125.1. NCBI lineage: Eukaryota > Viridiplantae > Streptophyta > Magnoliopsida > Caryophyllales > Polygonaceae > Fagopyrum > Fagopyrum homotropicum. The sequence goes on from BSWB01000006.1 coordinate 90,453,151, forward strand.
TTTGTGCATCTATAACTCCAAGGTCCTTGAATCCGTGCCTTTGTAAATGTTATCTTCCTTTGTCCTTGAGTTATACTAAGGTCCTTGAAATTCATATCAAAGCTGTAACACCCCAAATTTTACGACTTGGAGAGTTACTGGTTAGGACCTCACAGTGGGTCCCGACCTTATTTTGACAACAACTTAACAAGATCTTACAACAAGGCACAGATAAGGAAAAACCGAAAATCATAAATTAAGTCTTAACAACGTATGAATGTGACCAGAACAACCGACAGCCGGAAAATATAAGATAACAACTACGGATATAAAGAAAAGAACCAAGGTCCAACTGGAAATCCCACAAATAAAGACACTGCAACACGTCCTAAAAGTACGACACCCCGGCTGACCACTATCATCCGGATCACTCGGCATCTGCTCTAACCTGTGGTACGTCTACACAACATAACAACTGTTAGCTAACTATCCAAATATAAGTAGAATAATAACAGCACAAACACACGTAGAATAATATAAACAAACATCATGCTGGCACACAACCGTTTATTATCTATTACTTAGGTGATTCATCTTATTCAATTTTACAGTTGTGGCACGAGAACTCTTAACAGTTCTCGCCTCCGTTCCTTATCCAACTGGGTGTAGGTCTAGCTGACCTCCTCCGGTAGCATCACTACAAACCGAGTATGGACTAGTCCCTAAAGAAACCCCCAGCGCCCTCAAGCTAACTGAGCAGAATGCCACCGCCCGTTACTCTTGGGCCAAGTATAGGTCGGTAAATATCTATCACAACCTATAACTCTAAACATTTAAATCACACACCACTATCATCATTCATGCTCATATTCAGAAGTCAGCTAAGTAAGCCCAAAGGACTTACCTGTTATAAATCTCGATTCTTTGTAAACCAAACTCGCTCTGTAACTGTAGCAACTCAGTTGCCTGCCAAAGGAGATATGTGCATTAGCACACTCCAAAGTATTTAGAAGTCTAAGACTTCTAAGATGGAAAATCGTAATAGCACAAAACTGATTACAGTACTAATTTATGGTAAAATGACTATTTTACCCTTGGTCCTGAAACTCCCAGAATTTCCAAAATTCTTGTCTAAACTCTTATTTGAGACTATAAATTCATATTCTAAGTCCTAAAGTTTAGTTTGGTTACAAACTGGAATTTTTCTTATTTTCCTATTTTTCGAAAGATCGTAAAGGTCCAACTTCGGTTTCAAATATAAAATTCGTAGAAGCTTATAAAAATTCCGAAATAATTCTCTAGATCATCTATGATGTTCCATCTACCCCTTAGGAGCAAGAATTTCTCAAAACTGTTCATCCATTATTTTTATAAAAATTCTCAAAGTTGGCTACAACACTTACATTTTCTATACTTAACCAAAATTCCAATGTTTACAAAAACTGCTTAACTACCCTACTTTGGAAGCTTATAACTTCTAATCCGACCGTTCATTTATTCTCAAATTTTAATATAGTAAACTACATATATCTACCTATCACCTATTAAAATTTCAACGGTGGATCATCATCCAAACTCTCTAACATTGGTCTCCAAGATTGCCCGTTTCTAACTTCAAAACTGAAGCAAACAAAAATATATATCCAACAGTTCATTGTTTCTCCCCTTCCTGATAGCATAACCCTCACTCTACCTAAACTCTCTAGACTCATACTCATAGGCAGCCCCTAAAGCTATGCATCCTAACTTATCACTTCTACCATTCAAGGTCTAAGTTGACTACAACCTCTCTTCTACATAAAACAACAACAGGTGGGGAAAAAAAAAACAAAGATAACTTACAAGCTGTTAGGGTGTGCTATCTCTGGATGGTCTGAGATACAGACGAGGCAGTTCGAGCTTCCTACTAGCAGAACTTGGCTAACTCGGCTCCTGCGTGACAGATCAGAAGGAGGGAAGTCAGGGCTTGGCTTGGCTCTACTGCTGCAGTGATTGGAAGACTCTTTCCAGCCTCACTGCTGTCATGGAGTGGCCGAGATGGGAGTTGTCCGGGCACAAAAGAAGAGTTGCGTGAGTCCTTATGGTGGGTACAAGAAGGAGATGAAAATAGGAAGGTAGATAGGCTCTTACCGGATGGACAGAAGTAGTTTGAGGTTCGTGAGATCCAGGGGTAGCAGCTCGCGTAAATGAAGCTGTAAGAGAGGGTTGTCGATATCAGCTTGTTTGGGGGTCTGGGAGAGCGTGAGTGTGGGCGTTAGAAGAGGAAGCAATCGATCTGATGCCATGAAGGAAGACACGATATGATATGACTCTGCTATTGAAGGAAGGAGATGATCTTCTGCGTTACTTCAGGCGGTTACAACGTGATCTTCTCAGCCGTTACGTGGAATAAAGAAGGAGATAAGAGGGGCTGCTGTTACGTGGGCTGGAGAGAAGAGTGGCTGGCTGCTCCTATTCTTCTTCATGGGTTTCAACTTGCATCTAGGCCAGCACACAAGCAAGGAGGTGGGCTGCAGCAAGGCAAAAGTTGGGCTTAAGCAAAGGTAAAGGCTGGCTGAAGCAAAGGCAAGGCCTTGTAAAAAAAAAAGTGTCATGGTCTTGTCAAAACTCGTCGGGACGTTGTCATGATCTCGTCATGTTCTTGTCAAATGGCATGATCAAGAAGTGGAATAAATTTAGGGTTTACTATAAAATTCCCTCATTTTATGTGAAGTGGAGTTACATAAAATGCTAGAAATTTGAGACAGTTTTACGACTAGGTAGAACAAGAAAGATCCACGGATAGAAATCCGGTTTGCTACGGAATAAACGGAATAAAATTTTTCCGGATATTACAAAAGCCCTTGACATTTAGATAAAACCTGCACTGAATTCAAACCAACCAAATATCTAGAGAATATAATCAATACATTGTTAGTATATCCAACTACTACATTTGTGTTAAGTCTTCCATCATCAACACTTGTAAAACATTTTAATCAAGGTGGAGTTTTCAATCTCCCCCTTGATGGAAGACAACACAAATGTTTTATCATACCTGCATTTGTTAGTTTAGCAATGCATAAGAAAATCTCAAAACTAAAAATGCAGAATGCAGTATATCGAAATGTCGGATCATACTTCTCCCCTTTTGTCTTTCAACAAGGGAGAAAAACAGTCAACGCAAGGAGTCTTAAAAAAAACGATTACAGACCCAAAAACGAGAGTTTTTCACAAACCATAAAAATTTTCAAAACACTCATGACAAGCAGAGACCTTCAGGTTTCCTTGTACCACTTGGAGGAGCTTCCTTTCCCATAATAGTCTCGTAAGCACATATCTCTCCACCGATCCTTAGCATCAGCAAGATCACACTCTTTGAGAGATAAGTCCGTTCCTCTTTGTGCAGAATTCTTGTCACATTTCTTAACTACCCCAAACTCTTCAATCTTCAGAATATCTGGATCTTCTACCAATGGTTGACGAATGGGTTTATCCTTAACAATCTTATGACATTGATCCATCACCTTTTCAACATCCTTTTGAGTCCTATCCATCAACCTATGATATTAGCTTAATCCTACTAGTAGCTGTTAGAGACAGAGCACTTACATGGAACAAGTGGTTAATTTTCTGATTGAGAATACCCATTAAATCTTGAGTTTTGTCCATCTTATCAGTCAATGAAACTCTAAAATCCACAAAATCAGATCTCAATGAGTTCAATGACTCTTCTACAAATTCCAACCGCTACTGTGTAGAAAATTTCCATTCAGGCTGCTCCTTTAACACCATATAGTACTAAGTCCCACTTTAGTCTTCAGAATTCCTATTGTCCCGAAGAAAGCTTCATCAAATCCTCCATTGTAAATATTCAAATCCTCATCAGAAAAATCAAATGAAAAATGTCTGAATATAATGGGAAGCAGATTCCCATAAGGCAGATAACTGGTACTTGGAGAATTAATAACATTCACCATGTGAGACAAGAGAATTTAAGGCAGATTCACTGTTACGCTAGAAATGTATAGCACAAAAGTCTTACAATTTATAACTCGATATAATTTCCTAACTCCTAGCGAACCCACAGTGTATGGGTTGTTTTGTAGCAAGGATAGTATTCCGAGGTCGAACACGAAGACTAAGGTGAAATTAAATCAAACAAGTGATCATGGATAGTGCAAATCTAGTCTAAGAAAAGAGAAGGAAATAAAGAAATGAAAATCATGATATTTTTGGTTGGGTTTTTGTGGTGATCAAGCAAAGATTACAAGTCATGCAAGAATATAAATCAAACAAACAACTAAAGCTAGCAACTCAAACAAGCAACACAAACACAAGATATGTGATCAAAGAGAGAAAAGTGGATTCTAGGGGTTAGGACTTCCGGTTATGGCATTGGACTCAAACTTCTAATCAATCCTTGGACAAGTTGCGGTATGTTGGGAAAAGGGTGTTTCTCAAATGGGATCAATTACCGGGTAGGTCTCATGGTCCACTAATCCCTCATCTAAGGTCCTATCACCGGGTAAGTCTCTAGGAGCCTAAGGTTGGGAATTCTACACAAACCGGATTGCTATTTAGGGGGCAAACCTCTCCTTATCGGGTGAGTCATGGGAAGGCAAGTCCTAAGTATCAATCCTAGCACACTCAATCCAATAGCGGCTTGTGAGGCTCACTACTACCTAGAGTTCATCATCTTCGGTATCTAAGACCGAGAATTACCAGCTAGGTCTCTTCCCTCACTTAGTTTGCTAGCATTAGGTCACCCTAGGATAGATTATGCTTAACAAACACTAGGGTTTCAACAATCTAACATCCTAGCATTCAGATTCATCAATACAAGCACAACAGAGAAAATCACGGATTGATCATCCTAAACCACGGGCGTGGAAAGGTATGAACAGACCGTGGTTTCTTTCAAGTGATAGATTTCGAGCAAGCAAGTCATCAAAGGTACATTCAAGTCTATTCTATCATAGTCCAAGCCATAACCATCATTCTATTACCCTAGAATCACAACTATTTAGGGCCTGTTTGGTATTATATTCTTTGAGATTCATTTAGAGTCTTTTTGAAGGGATTCTTCGAGATGGTTGTTCGCTCAAAAAGTGTGTGCGTCAAGTCTTAAATTTAATGTTTCTTGTTTGGATTGGTTCTAGACCTTACTTTGACTTCCATTACTATGACTGTTTTTGACGGCATCCACGTTGTTCGTATTGTCATTTTACACCACACTTGAAAGAACCTCTGTGATGTCGCTCCAAATCTGCATCATTGTCGACCATCCAATGCTTTTCCGGAACTACTCTCATGTATAATCTTCATTTGATCCTATTAAGTTAACTCGGGATCCCCTTCATGCCATGGTCGTTGGTGTTGTCCTTCAGCCTTCACTTTTCCATCTCGACGTTCCTCAACCAGTCGGAGGAGTTGTCTGTCATTCGTCTACCCTAATGCACATAAGATGTGCATACTAATTCTCACGTTGACACCCTTCAAAATCTACTTAGATGTGCCAACGGAGTGAGAAACTCATTAATCTCTAATAAGGACATAATATATTATTATGCTACTAACCTTCGGCATAAGTTATCTATTGTACATATCTTTATAAGCAGCTACTACATCAATATAACATTTCTAAATGTACTAAGCTGCCGAGATCCGTGGAGGTAGTGGTGGTCGTCCGTACTTTCTATACCAACCCGACTATGCATGTATTTTAAAACCAAAAATCCTTTGGTAAACTCAAACCCCTTTCGGGTTCTGCTTATTTACTTATTTGACCTTTTAGAAGATTTCAAGTGCCATTGTTGCCAACCTAGAGCTCTGATACCATGTTGTAACACCCCAAAATTTACAACTTGGAGAGTTACTGGTTAGGACCTCACAGTGGGTCCCGACCTTAGTTTGACAACAACTTAACAAGATCTTACAACAAGGCACAGATAAGGAAAAACCGAAAATCATAAATTAAGTCTTAACAACGTATGAATGTGACCAGAACAACCGACAGCCGGAAAACATAAGATAACAACTACGGATATAAAGAAAAGAACCAAGGTCCAACTGGAAATCCCACAAATAAAGACACTGCAACACGTCCTAAAAGTACGACACCCCGGCTGACCACTATCATCCGGATCACTCGGCATCTGCTCTAACCTGTGGTACGTCTACACAACATAACAACTGTTAGCTAACTATCCAATATAAGTAGAATAATAACAGCACAAACACACGTAGAATAATATAAACAAACATCATGCTGGCACACAACCGTTTATTATCTATTACTTAGGTGATTCATCTTATTCAATTTTACAGTTGTGGCACGAGAACTCTTAACAGTTCTCGCCTCCGTTCCTTATCCAACTGGGTGTAGGTCTAGCTGACCTCCTCCGGTAGCATCACTACAAACCGAGTATGGACTAGTCCCTAAAGAAACCCCCAGCGCCCTCAAGCTAACTGAGCAGAATGCCACCGCCCGTTACTCTTGGGCCAAGTATAGGTCGGTAAATATCTATCACAACCTATAACTCTAAACATTTAAATCACACACCACTATCATCATTCATGCTCATATTCAGAAGTCAGCTAAGTAAGCCCAAAGGACTTACCTGTTATAAATCTCGATTCTTTGTAAACCAAACTCGCTTTGTAACTGTAGCAACTCAGTTGCCTGCCAAAGGAGATATGTGCATTAGCACACTCCAAAGTATTTAGAAGTCTAAGACTTCTAAGATGGAAAATCGTAATAGCACAAAACTGATTACAGTACTAATTTATGGTAAAATGACTATTTTACCCTTGGTCCTGAAACTCCCAGAATTTCCAAAATTCTTGTCTAAACTCTTATTTGAGACTATAAATTCATATTCTAAGTCCTAAAGTTTAGTTTGGTTACAAACTGGCATTTTTCTTATTTTCCTATTTTCCGAAAGATCGTAAAGGTCCAACTTCGGTTTCAAATATAAAATTCGTAGAAGCTTATAAAAATTCCGAAATAATTCTCTAGATCATCTATGATGTTCCATCTACCCTTAGGAGCAAGAATTTCTCAAAACTGTTCATCCATTATTTTTATAAAAATTCTCAAAGTTGGCTACAACACTTACATTTTCTATACTTAACCAAAATTCCAATGTTTACAAAAACTGCTTAACTACCCTACTTTGGAAGCTTATAACTTCTAATCCGACCGTTCATTTATTCTCAAATTTTAATATAGTAAACTACATATATCTACCTATCACCTATTAAAATTTCAACGGTGGATCATCATCCAAACTCTCTAACATTGGTCTCCAAGATTGCCCGTTTCTAACTTCAAAACTGAAGCAAACAAAAATATATATCCAGCAATTCATTGTTTCTCCCCTTCCTGATAGCATAACCCTCACTCTACCTAAACTCTCTAGACTCATACTCATAGGCAGCCCCTAAAGCTATGCATCCTAACTTATCACTTCTACCATTCAAGGTCTAAGTTGACTACAACCTCTCTTCTACATAAAACAACAACAGGTGGGGAAAAAAAAAACAAAGATAACTTACAAGCTGCTAGGGTGTGCTATCTCTGGATGGTCTGAGATACAGACGAGGCAGTTCGAGCTTCCTACTAGCAGAACTTGGCTAACCCGGCTCCTGCGTGACAGATCAGAAGGAGGGAAGTCAGGGCTTGGCTTGGCTCTACTGCTGCAGTGATTGGAAGACTCTTTCCAGCCTCACTGCTGTCATGGAGTGGCCGAGATGGGAGTTGTCCGGGCACAAAAGAAGAGTTGCGTGAGTCCTTATGGTGGGTACAAGAAGGAGATGAAAATAGGAAGGTAGATAGGCTCTTACCGGATGGACAGAAGTAGTTTGAGGTTCGTGAGATCCAGGGGTAGCAGCTCGCGTAAATGAAGCTGTAAGAGAGGGTTGTCGATATCAGCTTGTTTGGGGGTCTGGGAGAGCGTGAGTGTGGGCGTTAGAAGAGGAAGCAATCGATCTGATGCCATGAAGGAAGACACGATATGATATGACTCTGCTATTGAAGGAAGGAGATGATCTTCTGCGTTACTTCAGGCGGTTACAACTTAATCTTCTCAGCCGTTACGTGGAATAAAGAAGGAGATAAGAGGGGCTGCTGTTACGTGGGCTGGAGAGAAGAGTGGCTGGCTGCTCCTATTCTTCTTCATGGGTTTCAACTTGCATCTAGGCCAACACACAAGCAAGGAGGTGGGCTGCAGCAAGGCAAAAGTTGGGCTTAAGCAAAGGTAAAGGCTGGCTGAAGCAAAGGCAAGGCCTTGTAAAAAAAAAAGTGTCATGGTCTTGTCAAAACTCGTCGGGACGTTGTCATGATCTCGTCATGTTCTTGTCAAATGGCATGATCAAGAAGTGGAATAAATTTAGGGTTTACTATAAAATTCCCTCATTTTATGTGAAGTGGAGTTACATAAAATGCTAGAAATTTGAGACAGTTTTATGACTAGGTAGAACAAGAAAGATCCACGGATAGAAATCCGGTTTGCTACGGAATAAACGGAATAAAAATTTTCCGGATATTACAAAAGCCCTTGACATTTAGATAAAACCTGCACTGAATTCAAACCAACCAAATATCTAGAGAATATAATCAATACATTGTTAGTATATCCAACTACTACATTTGTGTTAAGTCTTCCATCATAAACACTTGTAAAACATTTTAATCAAGGTGGAGTTTTCAATCTCCCCCTTGATGGAAGACAACACAAATGTTTTATCATACCTGCATTTGTTAGTTTAGCAATGCATAAGAAAATCTCAAAACTAAAAATGCAGAATGCAGTATATCGAAATGTCGGATCATACTTCTCCCCTTTTGTCTTTCAACAAGGGAGAAAAAACAGTCAACGCAAGGAGTCTTAAAAAAAACGATTACAGACCCAAAAACGAGAGTTTTTCACAAACCATAAAAATTTTCAAAACACTCATGACAAGAAGAGACCTTCAGGTTTCCTTGTACCACTTGGAGGAGCTTCCTTTCCCATAATAGTCTCGTAAGCACATATCTCTCCACCGATCCTTAGCATCAGCAAGATCACACTCTTTGAGAGATAAGTCCGTTCCTCTTTGTGCAGAATTCTTGTCACATTTCTTAACTACCCCAAACTCTTCAATCTTCAGAATATCTGGATCTTCTACCAATGGTTGACGAATGGGTTTATCCTTAACAATCTTATGACATTGATCCATCACCTTTTCAACATCCTTTTGAGTCCTATCCATCAACCTATGATATTAGCTTAATCCTACTAGTAGCTGTTAGAGACAGAGCACGTACATGGAACAAGTGGTTAATTTTCTGATTGAGAATACCCAGTAAATCTTGAGTTCTGTCCATCTTATCAGTCAATGAAACTCTAAAATCCACAAAATCAGATCTCAATGAGTTCAATGACTCTTCTACAAATTCCAACCGCTACTGTGTAGAAAATTTCCATTCAGGCTGCTCCTTTAACACCATATAGTACTAAATCCCACTTTAGTCTTCAGAATTCCTATTGTCCCGAAGAAAGCTTCATCAAATCCTCCATTGTAAATATTCAAATCCTCATCAGAAAAATCAAATGAAAAATGTCTGAATATAATGGGAAGCAGATTCCCATAAGGCAGATGACTGGTACTTGGAGAATTAATAACATTCACCATGTGAGACAAGAGAATTTAAGGCAGATTCACTGTTACGCTAGAAATGTATAGCACAAAAGTCTTACAATTTATAACTCGATATAATTTCCTAACTCCTAGCGAACCCACAGTGTATGGGTTGTTTTGTAGCAAGGATAGTATTCCGAGGTCGAACACGAAGACTAAGGTGAAATTAAATCAAACAAGTGATCATGGATAGTGCAAATCTAGTCTAAGAAAAGAGAAGGAAATAAAGAAATGAAAATCATGATATTTTTGGTTGGGTTTTTGTGGTGATCAAGCAAAGATTACAAGTCATGCAAGAATATAAATCAAACAAACAACTAAAGCTAGCAACTCAAACAAGCAACACAAACACAAGATATGTGATCAAAGAGAGAAAAGTGGATTCTAGGGGTTAGGACTTCCGGTTATGGCATTGGACTCAAACTTCTAATCAATCCTTGGACAAGTTGCGGTATGTTGGGAAAAGGGTGTTTCTCAAATGGGATCAATTACCGGGTAGGTCTCATGGTCCACTAATCCCTCATCTAAGGTCCTATCACCGGGTAAGTCTCTAGGAGCCTAAGGTTGGGAATTCTACACAAACCGGATTGCTATTTAGGGGGCAAACCTCTCCTTATCGGGTGAGTCATGGGAAGGCAAGTCCTAAGTATCAATCCTAGCACACTCAATCCAATAGCGGCTTGTGAGGCTCACTACTACCTAGAGTTCATCATCTTCGGTATCTAAGACCGAGAATTACCAGCTAGGTCTCTTCCCTCACTTAGTTTGCTAGCATTAGGTCACCCTAGGATAGATTATGCTTAACAAACACTAGGGTTTCAACAATCTAACATCCTAGCATTCAGATTCATCAATACAAGCACAACAGAAAAAATCACGGATTGATCATCCTAAACCACGGGCGTGGAAAGGTATGAACAGACCGTGGTTTCTTTCAAGTGATAGATTTCGAGCAAGCAAGTCATCAAAGGTACATTCAAGTCTATTCTATCATAGTCCAAGCCATAACCATCATTCTATTACCCTAGAATCACAACTATTTAGGGCCTGTTTGGTATTATATTCTTTGAGATTCATTTAGAGTCTTTTTGAAGGGATTCTTCGAGATGGTTGTTCGCTCAAAAAGTGTGTGCGTCAAGTCTTAAATTTAATGTTTCTTGTTTGGATTGGTTCTAGACCTTACTTTGACTTCCATTACTATGACTGTTTTTGACGGCATCCACGTTGTTCGTATTGTCATTTTACACCACACTTGAAAGAACCTCTGTGATGTCGCTCCAAATCTGCATCATTGTCGACCATCCAATGCTTTTCCGGAACTACTCTCATGTATAATCTTCATTTGATCTTATTAAGTTAACTCGGGATCCCCTTCATGCCATGGTCGTTGGTGTTGTCCTTCAGCCTTCACTTTTCCATCTCGACGTTCCTCAACCAGTCGGAGGAGTTGTCTGTCATTCGTCTACCCTAATGCACATAAGATGTGCATACTAATCCTCACGTTGACACCCTTCAAAATCTACTTAGATGTGCCAACGGAGTGAGAAACTCATTAATCTCTAATAAGGACATAATATATTATTATGCTACTAACCTTCGGCATAAGTTATCTATTGTACATATCTTTATAAGCAGCTACTACATCAATATAACATTTCTAAATGTACTAAGCTGCCGAGATCCGTGGAGGTAGTGGTGGTCGTCCGTACTTTCTATACCAACCCGACTATGCATGTATTTTAAAACCAAAAATCCTTTGGAAAACTCAAACCCCTTTCGGGTTCTGCTTATTTACTTATTTGACCTTTTAGAAGATTTCAAGTGCCATTGTTGCCAACCTAGAGCTCTGATACCATGTTGTAACACCCCAAAATTTACAACTTGGAGAGTTACTGGTTAGGACCTCACAGTGGGTCCCGACCTTAGTTTGACAACAACTTACCAAGATCTTACAACAAGGCACAGATAAGGAAAAACCGAAAATCATAAATTAAGTCTTAACAACGTATGAATGTGACCAGAACAACCGACATCCGGAAAACATAAGATAACAACTACGGATATAAAGAAAAGAACCAAGGTCCAACTGGAAATCCCACAAATAAAGACACTGCAACACGTCCTAAAAGTACGACACCCCGGCTGACCACTATCATCCGGATCACTCGGCATCTGCTCTAACCTGTGGTACGTCTACACAACATAACAACTGTTAGCTAACTATCCAAATATAAGTAGAATAATAACAGCACAAACACACGTAGAATAATATAAACAAACATCATGCTGGCACACAACCGTTTATTGTCTATTACTTAGGTGATTCATCTTATTCAATTTTACAGTTGTGGCACGAGAACTCTTAACAGTTATCGCCTCCGTTCCTTATCCAACTGGGTGTAGGTCTAGCTGACCTCCGCCGGTAGCATCACTACAAACCGAGTATGGACTAGTCCCTAAAGAAACCCCCAGCGCCCTCAAGCTAACTGAGTAGAATGCCACCGCCCGTTACTCTTGGGCCAAGTATAGGTCGGTAAATATCTATCACAACCTATAACTCTAAACATTTCAATCACACACCACTATCATCATTCATGCTCATATTCAGAAGTCAGCTAAGTAAGCCCAAAGGACTTACCTGTTATAAATCTCGATTCTTTGTAAACCAAACTCGCTCTGTAACTGTAGCAACTCAGTTGCCTGCCAAAGGAGATATGTGCATTAGCACACTCCAAAGTATTTAGAAGTCTAAGACTTCTAAGATGGAAAATCGTAATAGGACAGAACTGATTACAGTACTAATTTATGGTAAAATGACTATTTTACCCTTGGTCCTGAAACTCCCAGAATTTCCAAAATTCTTGTCTAAACTCTTATTTGAGACTATAAATTCATATTCTAAGTCCTAAAGTTTAGTTTGGTTACAAACTGGCATTTTTCTTATTTTCCTATTTTTCGAAAGATCGTAAAGGTCCAACTTCGGTTTCAAATATAAAATTCGTAGAAGCTTATAAAAATTCCGAAATAATTCTCTAGATCATCTATGATGTTCCATCTACCCTTAGGAGCAAGAATTTCTCAAAACTGTTCATCCATTATTTTTATAAAAATTCTCAAAGTTGGCTACAACACTTACATTTTCTATACTTAACCAAAATTCCAATGTTTACAAAAACTGCTTAACTACCCTACTTTGGAAGCTTATAACTTCTAATCCGACCGTTCATTTATTCTCAAATTTTAATATAGTAAACTACATATATCTACCTATCACCTATTAAAATTTCAACGGTGGATCATCATCCAAACTCTCTAACATTGGTCTCCAAGATTGCCCGTTTCTAACTTCAAAACTGAAGCAAACAAAAATATATATCCAGCAGTTCATTGTTTCTCCCCTTCCTGATAGCATAACCCTCACTCTACCTAAACTCTCTAGACTCATACTCATAGGCAGCCCCTAAAGCTATGCATCCTAACTTATCACCTCTACCATTCAAGGTCTAAGTTGACTACAACCTCTCTTCTACATAAAACAACAACAGGTGGGGAAAAAAAAAACAAAGATAACTTACAAGCTGCTAGGGTGTGCTATCTCTGGATGGTCTGAGATACAGACGAGGCAGTTCGAGCTTCCTACTAGCAGAACTTGGCTAACCCGGCTCCTGCGTGACAGATCAGAAGGAGGGAAGTCAGGGCTTGGCTTGGCTCTACTGCTGCAGTGATTGGAAGACTCTTTCCAGCCTCACTGCTGTCATGGAGTGGCCGAGATGGGAGTTGTCCGGGCACAAAAGAAGAGTTGCGTGAGTCCTTATGGTGGGTACAAGAAGGAGATGAAAATAGGAAGGTAGATAGGCTCTTACCGGATGGACAGAAGTAGTTTGAGGTTCGTGAGATCCAGGGGTAGCAGCTCGCGTAAATGAAGCTGTAAGAGAGGGTTGTCGATATCAGCTTGTTTGGGGGTCTGGGAGAGCGTGAGTGTGGGCGTTAGAAGAGGAAGCAATCGATCTGATGCCATGAAGGAAGACACGATATGATATGACTCTGCTATTGAAGGAAGGAGATGATCTTCTGCGTTACTTCAGGCGGTTACAGCGTGATCTTCTCAGCCGTTATGTGGAATAAAGAAGGAGATAATAGGGGCTGCTGTTACGTGGGCTGGAGAGAAGAGTGGCTGGCTGCTCCTATTCTTCTTCATGGGTTTCAACTTGCATCTGGGCCAGCACACAAGCAAGGAGGTGGGCTGCAGCAAGGCAAAAGTTGGGCTTAAGCAAAGGTAAAGGCTGGCTGAAGCAAAGGCAAGGCCTTGTAAAAAAAAAAGTGTCATGGTCTTGTCAAAACTCGTCGGGACGTTGTCATGATCTCGTCATGTTCTTGTCAAATGGCATGATCAAGAAGTGGAATAAATTTAGGGTTTACTATAAAATTCTCTCATTTTATGTGAAGTGGAGTTACATAAAATGCTAGAAATTTGAGACAGTGTTACGACTAGGTAGAACGAGAAAGATCCACGGATAGAAATCCGGTTTGCTACGGAATAAACGGAATAAAAATTTTCCGGATATTACATCAGTACCCCCTTAAATTAAGTTTCATCCCGAAACTTAGAATAAAGCATTAACCGTGTCTCCTACAATTAAACGAATTTAACTCAATAACCTTAAAAATATTCCCTCTCATTTCTAACATAAAAGACTACTCAATCATCAATCAAGCAACACATAAGTCTTCAACCAACTATATAATCACAAAAGTCACACATAACATCTGAGTACTAAACCGTCGGTACAGAAGTAGCGGCTAACTCCGCAAAGAACTCAGGATAACTACGTCTAATACTCTCCTCTGTCTCCAAGGTGGCCTCATCGACTCCTCGTCTAGACCACTAGATCCTCAACATCGGTATCTCCTTGGACCACAGGCGTCTAGTACTGCGCTCCAGGACGGCTACTGGGTACTCCACAAAAGTGTGGTCGGGCTCAGCTATCAGATCCTCATGGCTGATGACGTGTATCGGGTCCGGTATATACTCTCTCAACTGAGATACATGAAAGACCGGATGGACCCCCTCCAATCTCGGTGGTAGTGCTAATCAGTAAGCAACCTCACCGACTCTCCCCAGGATCTCAAATGGTCCGACATATTGGGGACTCAGCTTCCCCTTAATGTCAAAACGCCGGACGCCTCTCGTCGGTGACACTCTCAACCACACATGTGCACCTACTCTAAACTCCAGAGGTCGACGCCTCTTGCCGGCGTAGGATTTCTGACGACTCTGAGCTACTAAGATCCGCTCTCGGACCAGAGCAATCCGAGCGATGTCGTCCTGTATCTGCTCTGGAGCTACTCCATCCGCTCTGCTAGGCTCATCCCAGCACAATGGTGTGCGACATCTCTGCCCGTACAAAGCCTCATAAGGTGTCATCCCAATAGACGCATGCCAACTTTATTATATGAAAACTCTACAAGGGGAAGGTGATCAGGCTATACATGTCCCCAATCCAGTACACAAGCCCGCAACATGTCCTCTAACGTCTGGATGGTCCTCTCAGACTGACCGTCGGTCTGTGGGTGATAAGTAGTGGTAAATTGAAGACTCGTTCCCAAAGCAGTATGTACCTGCTGCCAACATCTCGAGGTGAAATTTCCATTCCTATCAGAGACGATAGTCCTCGGTACTCCATGGGGTCTCACAATGTGTCTAGTGATCTCCTCAGCTAGACGACTTACCGGCCACGTTTCCTTAATCGGAATGAAACGTGCGGTCTTCGTCAGACGGTCTACCACCACCCAAATAGCATTAAAACCTTTGCTGAGTCTCAATCTGGTGACAAAATCCATGGAGATATCCTCCCACTTCCACTGTGGTACCGGCAGTGGATGGAGCTCTCCTCCGGACCTTCGATGCTCAATCTTGACCTGCTGGCAGGTCGCATACTGAGCAACATACCGAGCCACGTCGGGCTTCAGACCACTCCAGCAGAAGGTACGTCTCACGTCCTTGTACATCTTGCTCACTCTTGGATGTACTGAGTATGGGGTAGCATGAGCCTCACCTAACATCATCTGTCTCAACTCACTGTCTAACAGCACACAAATGCGGTACTGATGTCTCATCACTCCATCAGCATCAATAGCGAACTGAGGTGCCTCATCTCGAGACATCCTGTCTCGGATCCGGGTCAAAGTCGGGCAAGTCTCCTGCTTTTGTCAAATCTCACCCAAAAGGTCAGGGAGTAACTCCAAAGTAGTCAACTGGTGGACTGTATCTGGAACTGAATCTCTACCAATAACTAAGCCAAATCTCTCTGCAATTGCGGTTGTACTTTTAACCGGGATATTACCATCTCTTGAGGCGTCTTCCGGCTCAAAGTGTCAACAACTACATTCGCCTTCCCGGGGTGGTAGAGAATCTCAAGGTCGAAATCCTTGATCAACTCTAGCCACCGCCTCTAGCGGTTATTCAACTCCCGCTGAGTGAATATGTACTTCAGACTGTTATGGTCTGTGAAGATCTGACAGGTCGCCCCATAGAGATAGTGACGCCGGATCTTAAGAGCATGTACTACCGCAGCCAACTCCAGGTCATGGGTGGGTAGTTCTCCTCATACGTCTTCAGCTGTCGAGACGCATACGCTATGACCGTACCCCTCTGCATCAAGACACACCCCAAGCCCAGCTTGGATGCGTCATTGTACACTACAAAGTCTTCTGTACCCTCAGGCTATGCTAAAATAGGAGCAGACGTCAATCTCCTCTTCAGCTCCTCAAAACTCTACTGACACGGCTCAGACCAGACGAACCGAGTAGTCTTCCTCAAGAGACAAGTAAGTGGTCGGGCAATCAGGGAAAACCCTTCCACAAACCGGCGGTAATAACCTGCCAATCCAAGAAAGCTGCGAACCTCCTTAACATTCTTCGGAGGTTGCCAAGAAGACACCGACTCAATCTTCGCCGGGTCGACCTTAATCCCCTCAGCAGTCACTACATGGCCTAGGAAAGCCACCTCTGACATCCAGAACTCGCACTTGGATAGCTTAGCATATAGCTGGCTTTCCTGTAGAATCTGAATACCGTCCTCAAGTGTCCGGCATGCTCCTCTCGACTTCTAGAGTAAACTAGAATGTCGCCAATGAAGGCCACTACAAACTGGTCTAAGAAGTCGATGAAAATCCCGTTCATCAACTCCATGAATACTGTTGGCGCATTAGTGAGTCCAAATGGCATCACTACAAACTCATAATGACCATACATAGTCTGGAATACCGTCTTAGGTATGTCCTGATCTCTCACCCTCAACAGGTGATAACCTGATCTCAAGTCTATCATCAAAAACACAGACGCTCCCTGCAACTGGTCCAACAGGTCATCTATGCGAGGCAGTGGATATTGTTCTTGATGGTGACCTTATTCAAATCTCTGTAATTGATGTATAACCTCATCGATCCATCCTTCTTCCTCACAAACAATATCGGTGCCCCATGGAGAAACACTAGGGCGTATGAAGCCCTTCTCTGCTAACTCCGATAACTACTTCTTCACTTCAAGCAGCTCTATCGGTGCCATGCGTCACGGGGCCTTCGAGATCAGTCTCGTGCCCGGCTTTAACTTAAAGCTAAAGTCAACCCTCCTCTGTCAATCTAGAAATTGCCACAACTTTTGCTCGAAAGAGCACCATCCGTCTCATTTGTGGGGAATGCTAAGTAACCTCTATCTGGACTGACGTAGGATCTAATCAATTCTTCTTACTCCTCTAGTTCTTCTAATACGACTTCATTTGTACTAACTATGATTTGTACCTTTTTCTTAGCCCGTAAGTAAACAACTTCTCACAACCATTCTCTTTATATCATTAATTATATAAGGGGTCCTTTCTGACCGTCAACTCTTCCTTTACAATTTTAATTAGATTTACTGACTTGACTTATTCGGTATTACTTGCACTCGTATCGATTTGACTTTACAATTGTCGTATTTGATCTCTTTAAGGACTTCTCCACATGTCGATAGAATTCATTTGTAACCGTGTGTTTATTCTTCTTATATGTCAACCAGTCACTACTAGTTAACCCGCACATGTAAAGGCTCCGATAGTTACCATTTAGTCTATAGTTGACCTTCTACAAGATCATAGACTAACTTTTCTTCTATCTCTTTGAAGTTTGATTTACTTGGTGGAAATCTATCTCCTCCAGCTTCTCTGTTTATACTCCTTTCGCTTCTTCTATAATTCACACTTCTCTTTCTCACTATAAGCCCATGATACTCTTTCCTATTTTAGCTGCATCATTCATCTGCCGTCAATGGACTCATCAGATTTCCCACGATAGCTCGTAAATACATCTTCATGACTTCTTTTACCTCAGTCATCAACTGCTTGCGGTGCTCCTGTGTGAATCGTTGGTGTTGGTAACTTAAGTCCCATTGTGAGAGGGAAGTTATTACGGCCCTTGGGTACGCCACGATCATTTTCACACACTTTGTTCCTTAGTTGGTGTTAGATTATAATGTTGCCTTTATAGTGATCCTTTGACTCCCCTTTCAAGATTCTATCATTTGGATATTTGTAACACCATCTTTCTTGTAACTCACTTGTCATATAGAAAGTCACTCTGCTTCCATGCTTATGAAATCTACCCTCCACTTTCTGGCTAATCCATAAGCTTCAGTTGTGCGGCTCTTTAAGTCTTCATAGTTGGTTTGACGACATCTCTCTTCTTAACTCTTAGGTTATCACTGTCTAGGTTATCACTGTCTAGGCTTACTTGATTAGGATGCCGACTTACTTTGCCAATAGTGGTCATATTCCGCCCTGCTTCTAACAACAACCTTCATATTTTGGTCCATCGGTAAGCTTAAATTTAATGTTTCTTGTTTGGATTGGTTCTAGACCTTACTTTGACTTCCATTACTATGACTGTTTTTTACGGCATCCACGTTGTTCGTATTGTCATTTTACACCACACTTGAAAGAACCTCTGTGATGTCGCTCCAAATCTGCATCATTGTCGACCATCCAATGCTTTTCCGGAACTACTCTCATGTATAATCTTCATTTGATCCTATTAAGTTAACTCGGGATCCCCTTCATGCCATGGTCGTTGGTGTTGTCCTTCAACCTTCACTTTTCCATCTCGACGTTCCTCAACCAGTCGGAGGAGTTGTCTGTCATTCGTCTACCCTAATGCACATAAGATGTGCATACTAATTCTCACGTTGACACCCTTCAAAATCTACTTAGATGTGCCAACGGAGTGAGAAACTCATTAATCTCTAATAAGGACATAATATATTATTATGCTACTAACCTTCGGCATAAGTTATCTATTGTACATATCTTTATAAGCAGCTACTACATCAATATAACATTTCTAAATGTACTAAGCTGCCGAGATCCGTGGAGGTAGTGGTGGTCGTCCGTACTTTCTATACCAACCCGACTATGCATGTATTTTAAAACCAAAAATCCTTTGGAAAACTCAAACCCCTTTCGGGTTCTGCTTATTTACTTATTTGACCTTTTAGAAGATTTCAAGTGCCATTGTTGCCAACCTAGAGCTCTGATACCATGTTGTAACACCCCAAAATTTACAACTTGGAGAGTTACTGGTTAGGACCTCACAGTGGGTCCCGACCTTAGTTTGACAACAACTTAACAAGATCTTACAACAAGGCACAGATAAGGAAAAACCGAAAATCTTAAATTTAGTCTTAACAACGTATGAATGTGACCAGAACAACCGACAGCCGGAAAACATAAGATAACAACTACGGATATAAAGAAAAGAACCAAGGTCCAACTGGAAATCCCACAAATAAAGACACTGCAACACGTCCTAAAAGTACGACACCCCGGCTGACCACTATCATCCGGATCACTCGGCATCTGCTCTAACCTGTGGTACGTCTACACAACATAACAACTGTTAGCTAACTATCCAAATATAAGTAGAATAATAACAGCACAAACACACGTAGAATAATATAAACAAACATCATGCTGGCACACAACCGTTTATTATCTATTACTTAGGTGATTCATCTTATTCAATTTTACAGTTGTGGCACGAGAACTCTTAACAGTTCTCGCCTCCGTTCCTTATCCAACTGGGTGTAGGTCTAGCTGACCTCCTCCGGTAGCATCACTACAAACCGAGTATGGACTAGTCCCTAAAGAAACCCCCAGCGCCCTCAAGCTAACTGAGTAGAATGCCACCGCCCGTTACTCTTGGGCCAAGTATAGGTCGGTAAATATCTATCACAACCTATAACTCTAAACATTTAAATCACACACCACTATCATCATTCATGCTCATATTCAGAAGTCAGCTAAGTAAGCCCAAAGGACTTACCTGTTATAAATCTCGATTCTTTGTAAACCAAACTCGCTCTGTAACTGTAGCAACTCAGTTGCCTGCCAAAGGAGATATGTGCATTAGCACACTCCAAAGTATTTAGAAGTCTAAGACTTCTAAGATGGAAAATCGTAATAGCACAAAACTGATTACAGTACTAATTTATGGTAAAATGACTATTTTACCCTTGGTCCTGAAACTCCCAGAATTTCCAAAATTCTTGTCTAAACTCTTATTTGAGACTATAAATTCATATTCTAAGTCCTAAAGTTTAGTTTGGTTACAAACTGGCATTTTTCTTATTTTCATATTTTCCGAAAGATCGTAAAGGTCCAACTTCGGTTTCAAATATAAAATTCGTAGAAGCTTATAAAAATTCCGAAATAATTCTCTAGATCATCTATGATGTTCCATCTACCCTTAGGAGCAAGAATTTCTCAAAACTGTTCATCCATTATTTTTATAAAAATTCTCAAAGTTGGCTACAACACTTACATTTTCTATACTTAACCAAAATTCCAATGTTTACAAAAACTGCTTAACTACCCTACTTTGGAAGCTTATAACTTCTAATCCGACCGTTCATTTATTCTCAAATTTTAATATAGTAAACTACATATATCTACCTATCACCTATTAAAATTTCAACGGTGGATCATCATCCAAACTCTCTAACATTGGTCTCCAAGATTGCCCGTTTCTAACTTCAAAACTGAAGCAAACAAAAATATATATCCAGCAGTTCATTGTTTCTCCCCTTCCTGATAGCATAACCCTCACTCTACCTAAACTCTCTAGACTCATACTCATAGGCAGCCCCTAAAGCTATGCATCCTAACTTATCACTTCTACCATTCAAGGTCTAAGTTGACTACAACCTCTCTTCTACATAAAACAACAACAGGTGGGGAAAAAAAAAACAAAGATAACTTACAAGCTGCTAGGGTGTGCTATCTCTGGATGGTCTGAGATACAGACGAGGCAGTTCGAGCTTCCTACTAGCAGAACTTGGCTAACCCGGCTCCTGCGTGACAGATCAGAAGGAGGGAAGTCAGGGCTTGGCTTGGCTCTACTGCTGCAGTGATTGGAAGACTCTTTCCAGCCTCACTGCTGTCATGGAGTGGCCGAGATGGGAGTTGTCCGGGCACAAAAGAAGAGTTGCGTGAGTCCTTATGGTGGGTACAAGAAGGAGATGAAAATAGGAAGGTAGATAGGCTCTTACCGGATGGACAGAAGTAGTTTGAGGTTCGTGAGATCCAGGGGTAGCAGCTCGCGTAAATGAAGCTGTAAGAGAGGGTTGTCGATATCAGCTTGTTTGGGGGTCTGGGAGAGCGTGAGTGTGGGCGTTAGAAGAGGAAGCAATCGATCTGATGCCATGAAGGAAGACACGATATGATATGACTCTGCTATTGAAGGAAGGAGATGATCTTCTGCGTTACTTCAGGCGGTTACAGCGTGATCTTCTCAGCCGTTACGTGGAATAAAGAAGGAGATAAGAGGGGCTGCTGTTACGTGGGCTGGAGAGAAGAGTGGCTGGCAGCTCCTATTCTTCTTCATGGGTTTCAACTTGCATCTAGGCCAGCACACAAGCAAGGAGGTGGGCTGCAGCAAGGCAAAAGTTGGGCTTAAGCAAAGGTAAAGGCTGGTTGAAGCAAAGGCAAGGCCTTGTAAAAAAAAAAGTGTCATGGTCTTGTCAAAACTCGTCGGGACGTTGTCATGATCTCGTCATGTTCTTGTCAAATGGCATGATCAAGAAGTGGAATAAATTTAGGGTTTACTATAAAATTCTCTCATTTTATGTGAAGTGGAGTTACATAAAATGCTAGAAATTTGAGACAGTTTTACGACTAGGTAGAACAAGAAAGATCCACGGATAGAAATCCGGTTTGCTACGGAATAAACGGAATAAAATTTTTCCGGATATTACAAAAGCCCTTGACATTTAGATAAAACCTGCACTGAATTCAAACCAACCAAATATCTAGAGAATATAATCAATACATTGTTAGTATATCCAACTACTACATTTGTGTTAAGTCTTCCATCATCAACACTTGTAAAACATTTTAATCAAGGTGGAGTTTTCAATCTCCCCCTTGATGGAAGACAACACAAATGTTTTATCATACCTGCATTTGTTAGTTTAGCAATGCATAAGAAAATCTCAAAACTAAAAATGCAGAATGCAGTATATCGAAATGTCGGATCATACTTCTCCCCTTTTGTCTTTCAACAAGGGAGAAAAAACAGTCAACGCAAGGAGTCTTAAAAAAACGATTACAGACCCAAAAACGAGAGTTTTTCACAAACCATAAAAATTTTCAAAACACTCATGACAAGCAGAGACCTTCAGGTTTCCTTGTACCACTTGGAGGAGCTTCCTTTCCCATAATAGTCTCGTAAGCACATATCTCTCCACCGATCCTTAGCATCAGCAAGATCACACTCTTTGAGAGATAAGTCCGTTCCTCTTTGTGCAGAATTCTTGTCACATTTCTTAACTACCCCAAACTCTTCAATCTTCAGAATATCTGGATCTTCTACCAATGGTTGACGAATGGGTTTATCCTTAACAATCTTATGACATTGATCCATCACCTTTTCAACATCCTTTTGAGTCCTATCCATCAACCTATGATATTAGCTTAATCCTACTAGTAGCTGTTAGAGACAAAGCACTTACATGGAACAAGTGGTTAATTTTCTGATTGACAATACCCAGTAAATCTTGAGTTTTGTCCATCTTATCAGTCAATGAAACTCTAAAATCCACAAAATCAGATCTCAATGAGTTCAATGACTCTTCTACAAATTCCAACCGCTACTGTGTAGAAAATTTCCATTCAGGCTGCTCCTTTAACACCATATAGTACTAAATCCCACTTTAGTCTTCAGAATTCCTATTGTCCCGAAGAAAGCTTCATCAAATCCTCCATTGTAAATATGCAAATCCTCATAAAAAAAATCAAATGAAAAATGTCTGAATATAATGGGAAGCAGATTCCCATAAGGCAGATGACTGGTACTTGGAGAATTAATAACATTCACCATGTGAGACAAGAGAATTTAAGGCAGATTCACTGTTACGCTAGAAATGTATAGCACAAAAGTCTTACAATTTATAACTCGATATAATTTCCTAACTCCTAGCGAACCCACAGTGTATGGGTTGTTTTGTAGCAAGGATAGTATTCCGAGGTCGAACACGAAGACTAAGGTGAAATTAAATCAAACAAGTGATCATGGATAGTGCAAATCTAGTCTAAGAAAAGAGAAGGAAATAAAGAAATGAAAATCATGATATTTTTGGTTGGGTTTTTGTGGTGATCAAGCAAAGATTACAAGTCATGCAAGAATATAAATCAAACAAACAACTAAAGCTAGCAACTCAAACAAGCAACACAAACACAAGATATGTGATCAAAGAGAGAAAAGTGGATTCTAGGGGTTAGGACTTCCGGTTATGGCATTGGACTCAAACTTCTAATCAATCCTTGGACAAGTTGCGGTATGTTGGGAAAAGGGTGTTTCTCAAATGGGATCAATTACCGGGTAGGTCTCATGGTCCACTAATCCCTCATCTAAGGTCCTATCACCGGGTAAGTCTCTAGGAGCCTAAGGTTGGGAATTCTACACAAACCGGATTGCTATTTAGGGGGCAAACCTCTCCTTATCGGGTGAGTCATGGGAAGGCAAGTCCTAAGTATCAATCCTAGCACACTCAATCCAATAGCGGCTTGTGAGGCTCACTACTACCTAGAGTTCATCATCTTCGGTATCTAAGACCGAGAATTACCAGCTAGGTCTCTTCCCTCACTTAGTTTGCTAGCATTAGGTCACCCTAGGATAGATTATGCTTAACAAACACTAGGGTTTCAACAATCTAACATCCTAGCATTCAGATTCATCAATACAAGCACAACAGAGAAAATCACGGATTGATCATCCTAAACCACGGGCGTGGAAAGGTATGAACAGACCGTGGTTTCTTTCAAGTGATAGATTTCGAGCAAGCAAGTCATCAAAGGTACATTCAAGTCTATTCTATCATAGTCCAAGCCATAACCATCATTCTATTACCCTAGAATCACAACTATTTAGGGCCTGTTTGGTATTATATTCTTTGAGATTCATTTAGAGTCTTTTTGAAGGGATTCTTCGAGATGGTTGTTCGCTCAAAAAGTGTGTGCGTCAAGTCTTAAATTTATATCTAGAACTCAAAGCAAAGCGAACCCGCAGTGTACGGATCAGCTGTAGAAAGGTAAGAATTCCAGAGTCGAACTCAGGGATTTGGTGAGAATAATTCCGATTTCAATTATCTAGCGAAAGTATAAAAACTTTTGTGATTTCATAAAGAGAGAAATGATTCCAAGGATTCAAGTATCCGATTTAGGCTTTCGATTCAAGACACTTCTATAGGTATAGGACAGAATTTATATTGCCAAGATTAAATGTTCAAAGGTAGGATTCGTACGATGAAGTTCCAAAACCTATATGACTAATCTATAAGTTCTCTCTATAAGGGTTGTTGAGGCTGCAATATAGAAAGATCTAGAGACAAGAATTATGTTCAAACTAACTATCTAAAACTCCAGGATATGACTCTCCAAAGTAAAGATTAGAAAGCACACTTAAAATCTTAATAAAGGGTGTTGAATCTCTTTATTACCCAAATCTTGCGATCTTAATCTATTAAATGTAGAAACAGGTTTGAAGTGGCTTCATACATTCAATTAGAGGGTAGAAAGGTTAATCAAGATTGGGATTTAGACAAGGATTAGTTTCGATTAAAGATTAGTTCAATTAAAGTTCGTCCGAAGAATAAATCGCCCTGTTCATAAGAAAATCGGCCGATTTTCCTCAAGAACAGTCCGATTTTCCTGTTTGTCGCAAAACTAAAATCTAAACTCTCAGGGTCCTAATGTTTGAATGAGTTCAGTCTATCATCATCTAAGCCTTAATCATCAACTATCCTCCCCAGAATCACAAGGTTTTTAGCCAACCATTTTCAAAATCGAATCAAATTAATTATTGAGAAAGATATCGCAAAGAAACCAAATCTTGAATGAAAAAATCAATAACTTTCAAATCTGTAAACAATTGTCAAATCTGCTCAATGTATCTCTCAAACAACTCAATTTCGTGTTCACAAACCACAAACAATGCAATGGATAAAGAAATCTCACAATCAAAGATCAAGAATAACTTTCCGGCAAAAGCTCTTCAATCTCTCTCCAAGAATCGTCGATTTCTCCAAAACGTGTAAAGATTTCCCGCTGCGGCCTCCTCGTCTTCGTTCCTAGGGTTCTCCTCTATACTTTCTTGCAGATGGGCCGTTTGGAAAAACTCTCCTCTAACCCAAAATAATTGGGCTTTGTGTCGTCTTTCCATTTGGCCGAATCGTGAAGAAAATCGACCCAGTCGATTTAGGTGCAAAACCGTTCGATTTCAAGGTATGAAAATCGTCCGATTTATATATATATTGGCACGATTTTCTTCAACAGAAAGTGCTCTTCCTTTGGTTCGTCTTCTATGCTTCTCCTTTGCAATTCCTTAGCTCTTTGTGATCCTTCTAAGACTCCTTTAGCTTCCTTAACATCCTTAGATGCTTCTTGCTTTATTTTTGCTTCCAATTCCGCTCCATTTACCTACAATTCATCAAAATCTCGTGTAGACCTCTATTTTCGACAATTGATTGAATAGAACATAAAAAGCATACAAAATCTCTCTAAATGCAAGGTAAACTGAGACAATCTTCTACAATATGCATGAATATGATGGTACATAATTCATGTCATCAAAATACCCCATACTTGCCCCTTGCTTGTCCCCAAGCAAGACTCAAATTTAGAATATAAGATGTCATGGATTATGTATGTATGAAAACTCAAAAACTTTTCTTTTGGTAGTGCTTCTTCTTATTGGATCACCCTCAAAGTGATGTTTCAAGACATAAAAAGGCAAAGCATGTATCAATGATGACTATAAGATGAACAAACTCCCTTTTCTTCCTTGAAAGCATAAATAAAGAACATGATAAAGGTGTAGAGGTAATCAAAGTCAAACAAATCTAAGCCATTAAGTCTTAAACACATGCATAAAAGTCTCAAGGTCTTCTAATCAAAGGAAAGGTTCAAGAAACGTATTAAGGGAAGGAGTTCTTTTTGGCAATTGTGGTGCTAATCCGGGAAAGAGGAACACATAACACCTTCAAGAATTTTCTTCACCGCACATGCTTCGCATGTAGAAAGCTTTGCTTTCATTATACTTTACTTTTTGAGAGTATGGACAACGGTGCACAAAAACCGAAGCCTAGGAGATCGGCGTTTCTCAATTTCGAGATGCCTCAAACCCTTGATGCACATACCATATCCCGTTACGACTTATCGTTCAATCGGACTTTGGCAAGACACAAACACCCGGCTATGTGAATGGTGCCGAGTTACTCATCCTCATGTTCAACGTCCTCAAACTCATGAATTTCTACACTTTCTTTTTAATACTTTTTCCTTGGCCCTCCCACATCAAACATGCCTTTTTTCAATCACCTATCCTAATTTCCGGATGGTAAAAGGAGGGTTACATATTTCATTGAGGAGCTAGCATGATCAAGATATGAGAAAAGAAAAGAAGTGAATTGCCTTAGTCATCCTTAAATGATGTAAAAGAACTTGCAATATAGCTTCGACTATTATTTCATTCTCTTATCAAAACAACTAAATCATATAACTTATTCATGTGTTCAAGTAACAAAAGCAAATTCATTCATGCTATAATCAAAATCTCAACACAACTAAGCATCTTTTTGCCTATCCATATACACAATTCTCATCATAGAGGTCATTTCCATATAAGAAGCACTAAAATTTTTTGAAAATTCATAGGATTTGAAAAAGATCATGCAAATGCAAGTGTCATAATGGAAAGTAAGTAGTGCAAGAGTTATTACAAGCCAGATTTGTCAAGAGTAGTGGAAAGTACATAAAGTGCTAAAGTGAAACATAAGGTATTGTAAGTACCCCCACCCCATACTTGACATCCACATTGTCCCCAATGTGAAAATCAAGCATAGAAAGGAGAAAAATACTTACAATGTAAAAGAAGTGGAAGCTCAATCCTCTGTCGGTGGTGGAGGTGGTGGATAGGGATACATCGGTGCGCTAGGATCGTAGAAGTGGCCGAACTGGTGGTA
This sequence comes from Fagopyrum homotropicum, assembly GCA_033239125.1. NCBI lineage: Eukaryota > Viridiplantae > Streptophyta > Magnoliopsida > Caryophyllales > Polygonaceae > Fagopyrum > Fagopyrum homotropicum. The sequence continues at coordinate 90,480,340 of BSWB01000006.1, forward strand.
GTAGATGTCTCTCATCTGGCCATCATAGGATGAATGCCTAGCGTCCGTCTCCTCCCTATAATTCCTGAACTGGGTGTTCTGGGTCTCGTAGTCGGTGCGGAGGGTACGGTAGTCGGTGCTGAGGCTCTGGAAACTAGTGACTAGCTCCCGAAGTGGCGTGGAGCTTGGCGTCCTCGTCTAGGGCCTGGAGCATGTGCATAAGAATGTCGAGGTGGCTGTATGTCATCCTCCGTCTCCTCATCCTGCCTACTAGTCCTGCTCGGTCCTGCACCATGAGTATCAGTGTCCATGGCATCCGTAGCATGTCCGCTATGAGTATCACTCTCAAACTCGAGCATGGTCTCCTATCCTCCATCCTCATCCTCCTCCTCTGAGTCACCTGCATCATCATCATAATAAGTAGGAGGTGAGAACTCCTCAAGCATCGACTCAAAGGTCTCCTTCCAGTTCCTCTTGTTCCGAATGGTGTATTCGGATTTCCATATGATCTCGGATGGCTTCTTCTTCGGATCCCTGTGCCATGGCATCGGCACATGAAGAGTTCCTCTCCCTCGAGGAATCAAGACCTGTCGAACCACCAACCTCTGTGAGCCTAAAGGAAGGGCACTCTCAGCTAGAGTGCATCCGGAGAAGTCCAATCCCATGGTCTTAGCCACATGAGTGACAAGACCTCCTGCACAAATGTCGCCCTTAGCTTTGTTGGCTATCTTTCCTAGATAGTCAGCAAGCATGGTGGCGATGTCGGGAATGGTGGTGGATGTCATGCAGTAGAGAATGAAGAGCTCATCAGCCTTGAGCTTCTGTGGAGTCTCTGTCCGGGCAAATAAACTCTCGCTAAGTATCCTATGCACTACCTTAAAGGAAAGGTTGTACATACTTGTCTCCTTGGAGTTTCCGGGTCTCCACTTATCCCCTCCGTACTCACCTACGGAAATAGCCTCCCAAAAATCACTAGCACTGAGACCTCTAGCAAATGTGCCTGCATCTGAATAAGAGAAACCGAACAAGTCGCCAAAAGTGTCAATGGACATAGTGTGGTCTTGGCTCATGAGGCGGAAAGTGACCATCCTTTCCCTAGGGTCGTGCTCAAACGTGCTAAGGAATTCTAGGGTGATCTCTCTATAAGCATCCTCCCTAATCGTAGCAAACTGTCTCAACCCAGCTCTGTCTAGCATCATATCAACATCCTCTCGAACATACAACGAATCTAAGTCATCAAGCACTATGTAGCGAGGAGGGGTGAATGGGCGATCTACAATGCGTTCATAGCGTTTCTTGTGCTTGGATAGGGGAGGGGGAAGCTTAGGGATGTTGGTAGGTGGTGGTGGAGGTGGGGCAGGGGCTTTGGAAGAAGATCCCTTCTTCTTCCCCGTGTTTCTAGTTATCCTCTTTACAAGATCCATTCTAAGTCCTAAAAATCGACCTGTTCTTCACAAAAATCGGCCGATTTATCTGGGCTGGGTCGATTTTTATCTCGATTTCAATGATTCTCACAATTCTATAAAGTTTTGTTCAATCTATCACCACACACAGTTCCCTACAATGATTTCTAAGCAGATTCCTCTATCAATTCCAACAAACAAACACTTCCTAAGCAAACTTCAATTTCGAATGAGAAACTTAGGTTTTGGAAAGAAAAACCTGAATTCCTTATGGAGGAGTCGATTGTCGTGCGTGCTGTTGTTAGATCCTTGTTCCTTGTTGAAAATGCTTCAGTTTGGAGCCAAGAATCACTCAAAATGGTTAAGGAATGAGGATTGTAGGGTGTGGCGATTTTTCGGCTTTCTTGAGAGAGGGAAGTCGAGAATTGGGGGTTTTGGAATGAAGAAGATCGAGTGTAATGTCCTTATATAGGGTCGATAATTTCTGAAGAAAATCGGCCGATTTATCTGGTCGATTTATTTGTCGGGTCGATTTTTGTTTCTGTCGAAAAAAATCGGCCGATTTATTTTGACAGGTCGATCTCCAGGTCGATTTTTGTTTCTGTTGAAAAAAATCGACTTGCTCTGTTACTGAATCGGACGATTTACTTATGGTAACTCGATTTCCTTCCTTGTTTTTCTTGAATCTCGAAGATATAACTCATTTATGCTCCATTCTCCATGAATCTCTCACATTTGAACCTAATTTCCTGCGATTAATGACACGACAAACCAAGAGTGCATCGAGGAACAAATAAAAAAAACGAAAAACGAAAAAAAAAACAAAGCAATTAATCTACTCTAACTAAGTGATGGAAAGAAGGGAAAACTATACTATCATGGGTTGCCTCCCAAGAAGCGCTTTATTTATCGTCTTTAGCTGGACGGTGTATGATGTTGTGTTCAATGGAGGAGGATAGGAGCTATCTCCTCGACCGGAGCTTCCGGTGTGTATTTCTTCAACCGTTGGCCATTAACCTTAAAACTTCCGCTTTGTTCACCCCATACTTCAACTGCACCATGGGAGAAAACTCGTTTAATTACATAAGGTCCTGTCCAACGGGATTTGAGCTTACCTGGAAATAGACGCAGCCTTGAGTTGAATAGGAGGACTTGGTCTCCCTCCTTCAAGTCTTTTGGAATGATGTGCTTATCATGCCAGCGCTTTGTCCGTTCCTTGTAAATCCTTGCGTTCTCGTACGCATTTAGTCGGATCTCATCCAGCTCATTGATGTCTAAGAGCCGCTTCTCTCCGGCTTCTTTCATATCGAAGTTGAGCCACTTGATAGCCCAATAAGCTTTGTGCTCTAGCTCTACAGGAAGATGACATGATTTACCATAAACAAGATTATAGGGAGTCGTACCTATTGGTGTCTTGAAGGCTGTCCTGTATGCCCATAGTGCATCGTCAAGCTTCATTGACCAATCTTTCCTCGTTTTAGAGACGGTTTTCTCTAAAATCCCTTTAATCTCTCTATTGGATATCTCGACTTGTCCGCTGGTTTGCGGGTGGTAAGGTGTAGCTATCTTATGGGTCACCCCATACTTAGCCAATAGAGTCTCAAATCGACGGGCCGTAAAGTGCGTTCCTCCGTCACTAATGATGGTTCGGGGAGTTCCGAACCTTGGGAAGATCGTTTTATTGAGGAACTTCACCACTACCATTGCATCATTAGTAGGAGAAGCGATTGCCTCGACCCATCTTGAGACGTAATCTACGGCAAGAAGTATATATTGGTTACTGCATGAAGATGGAAAAGGTCCCATAAAGTCGATGCCCCATACGTCAAAGATCTCTACTTCTTGTATGTTGTTGAGAGGCATCTCATTCCTCCTGGATATATTACCTGTCCTTTGACAAGCATCACAAGAAACAACAAACTTTTGCACATCTTTGAAAAGCGTAGGCCAATAGAAGCCGGAACGAAGTACCTTAGCACAAGTCTTGTGGGAACTTGCATGTCCGCCACATGGTAAAGAATGGCAATGGCGGATGACACTATCCACCTCATCTTCGGGAATACATCTCCTGTAAATGCCATCTGGACCTCTTTTGAATAGAAGAGGTTCGTTCCAATAGAATTGCCGGACGTCTCTAAAGAACTTCTTCTTTTGAGCATATGAAAGTCCGGGTGGAATCTCCTGACAAACAAGGTAATTTACAATGTCGGCAAACCATGGATCATTACCTTGTGATATGTGTTGAAGACACTCTTCAATCTCGTGCAGCTGCTCGTCAGGGAAGGAATCGTCTATCGGAAGTTCATCCGACTCGCCGGTGAGTTGCGGAAGACGACTAAGGTGATCGGCAACGGAGTTCTCCGATCCTTTCTTATCACGGATCTCTAAATCGAACTCTTGCAAGAGTAAGATCCATCTTAGAAGCCTTGACTTCGCATCCTTCTTCGTGAATAAGTATCGAATTGCAGAATGGTCCGTGTAGACTATCACCTTCGCACCTACAAGGTAGGAACGAAATTTCTCAAAAGCGTATACTACGGCTAAAAGTTCCTTTTCCGTGGTTGCATAATTGTATTGAGCCTCATCTAGCGTTTTTCTAGCGTAGTAGATGGCATGAGTGCGACCATCTTTCTTCTGTCCAAGAACGGCTCCTATAGCGACGTCGCTTGCGTCGCACATGACCTCGAAAGGAAGAGTCCAATCGGGTGGTTGAATGATTGGTGCCGAAATCAAAGCTTCTTTGATCCTGCAAAAAGCATCTAAGCAATATTTCGAGAATTCGAAAGTCGCATCTTTCATCAAAAGATTAGTCAAAGGTTTTGAAATCTTAGAAAAATCCTTTATGAATCTCCAATAGAAGCCCGCATGTCCTAAGAAACTTCTAATTCCTTTTACTGATGAAGGGGGAGGTAACTTCTCAATGGTTTCTATTTTCGCTCTATCAACCTCTATTCCCCTTTGTGATACTAGATGACCTAACACAATTCCTTCGGTTACCATGAAATGACACTTTTCCCAGTTTAAGACTAAGTTAGTGTCCTCACATCTCTTAAGAACTAGTGAAAGGTTATAGAGACAATTATCAAAGGAAGAACCATATACCGAAAAGTCGTCCATGAAGACTTCCATGATATTCTCTACATATTCGGAGAAGATTGCCATCATACACCTTTGGAAGGTGGATGGAGCGTTGCATAAGCCGAATGGCATTCTTCTGTAAGCGAACGTACCCCATGGGCACGTAAAAGTTGTCTTCTCTTGGTCATCCGGATGAATTGGAATCTGAAAGAAACCGCTATATCCATCTAGATAACAGAAGTAAGAATGTTGGGCTAACCTTTCCAACATTTGATCGATAAAAGGAAGGGGAAAATGATCCTTCCTTGTGGCCACGTTCAGTTTGCGGTAGTCGATGCACATTCGCCATCCTGTAACTGTCCGTGTAGGGATGAGTTCGTTGTTCTTGTTGGCAACAACGGTAATGCCTCCTTTTTTGGGTACTACTTGTACTGGACTCACCCATTTGCTATCAGAAATAGGGAAGATGATACCTGCATCAAGTAGCTTAAGGATTTCTTTCTTCACGACCTCTTTCATTGCCGGGTTTAACCGTCTTTGAGGTTGGCGTGAAGGTTTGTAATCCTCTTCCATTAAAATTTTGTGCATACATAGAGAGGGCTTTATTCCTACTAAATCATCAATGGTGTAACCTAATGCTCTCCTATGTTGCTTCAAAACATGCATAAGTTTCTCTAATTCAGTTTCATTCAAATTTGCATTGACAATGACCGGGTATGTGGAATTAGTGCCAAGAAATGCATACCTTAAATGTGCGGGAAGTGGCTTCAATTCTAATGATGGAGGTACCTTGATTGATGATGAATCTTGGCCTTCGATTGTTGTAGGAGAGGCCTCTAGAGGTGGGGGCATTTCATCATTAGATTCGGAAGCGGCTGCGGTGAAGTTTGGAGAATCCAGAGAATGACCCATTGAATCGACCTCCCTTGTAATAAATCGGTCGATCTGCTGTACGATTTTTCTTTCTGTCGGAAAAAATCGGGTTGCCTCTTCATAAATCGGACGATTTAATGTTGTCAGGTCGATTTTTGTTTCTGTCGAGAAAAATCGGATTGCATCTTCATAAATCGGACGATTTATTTCTGGCAGGTCGATTTTCTTCACAGTTTCTGGAGTCAATTCTAATTCTTCAATCTTTACTCCTAGTTCTTCTTCCACATCATTTAATGCTCTCACATCCTCATTGCAATCATGCTCTACTCCTTCTTCCATGATGCTCATACTAAGAACCTTTTGGAAGGGTCTTTCATCAAGATTGAACTTACTACCTCTCTAGACTCTTCTTCATCCAAAATATCAAAAACATCGTCTCTCAAGGCTGGCTCCTTGATTAAGGAAGAGAGAATGAATTCTACCTTTTCTTCACCTATATGGAAAGACATCTGGCCATTCTTGCAATCGACCATGCATCCGGATGTAGCAAGGAATGGTCTCCCAAGAATGATGGGAACCGGATAGTCTGCAGGGATGTCAAGAACGACAAAGTCTATAGGAATGTAAAACTTACCGAGCTTTACTGGAATGTCTTCTAGTATCCCCACCGGTTTGGTGGTGGAACGATCAGCCATGTAGAGTGTGATCTTCACCGATCTAGGCTCTCCTAGACCAACTGCCTTGCATAGAGCGAGAGGTATGATACTCACACTTGCTCCAAGGTCACAAAGAGCATCATAGGTAGCTTCTCCCAAAGTGATGGGTATGCAAAAGGATCCTGGATCACGGAGCTTGGGTGGCATATTCTCCGTCATAGTCTTGATGAGTTCGGATGACTCCATACTCATCTTGACTTCTCCTATGTCTTCCAATTTCCTCTTATTAGAGAGGATCTCCTTGAGGAATTTCCCGTAAGCCGGCATACCTAAAATTGCATCCATAAAAGGTATGTTAATATGTAGCTTACTCATAAGTTCAACAAACTTACCAAAATGTTTATCTAGGCGTGCACGCGCTCTAGATTGAGGAAAAGGTAGAGGTGGTTTGTAAGCGGGAAGAGGAACATAGACTTCTTCCTTCTCTTTTGCCTCCACTTCTTTTGTGGCGGTATCAACTACTTTAGGTTGAGGATCGGTGGTCGTTTTGCCGCTCCTAGTGGTTATTGCCATAACCCTTCCCTTTGGGTTATCTTCTGTCTTTCCGGGAAGCTTCCCTTGATCTCTTGGAACTTCTCCGGCTTTGTTGAATACTTGGTTTTCTAAAGCTTTGTGAGCTTTGTCAACCGAAGTTATGTAACTCTCCAATCCTTGTAGCTTGCCTAGGATCGTTTCTAGCATGGGATCCGGTTTGCTTGATCCGCTTGATTGTCCCTGGCTTGTTGAAGGAGTAGAAAAAGATGGAGGTGTTAGAGCCTTTTCAGCATAAGAGTAAGGATTACCTGGACTTTGCTGATTTGACCTCCAATTGTTGTTATTTGTGTTCCTATTGTTGTTGTTATTCCAATTGGAGTTTCGGTTATTATTGTTGTTGTTGCTCCAATTGGAATTCCGGTTATCATTCCTTTGATTGATGTCCCGCCCCATGTAGTTGGCTTCTTGCTCCTTAGTCTTTTGAAGACTCGTTTTGAGCACTTCCCTCAATTCTTTGATGTCATCTTTGAGGGAGAATATTTATGTTTGAGCCGCTTGATTCAACTTGGCTCCCGGATCGCCTTGATTCCGGCTATTTGATTCCACCTTCCGGTGGGAATACTTCTCAATCACTTGGGCTTGCTTCTCAATGAAGTCCCAAGCATCATCCTTTCTCATATCCATGAATGTGCCACAAGAGAGAGATTGGAGGTTTAATTGTGTCTCCACATCCAACCCTTTGTAGTAGATCTCCAATAATTCCAGCTTGGAAATGCCATGGTGCGGGCAATCTAACAATAGATCTTGAAACCTTTCCCAAGATTGAAAAAGCTTTGATTAGGTTTCATAGAAAAAGCATTTATTTTACCTCTCAATTCCGCTGTTTTGGATGGCAGAAAGAACTTGGTGAGGAATTCCGAAGACAATTCCTCCCATGTAGCTAGCTTTGCAGCTGGAAGTGTTTGGTACCAAGCTAGAGCCTTGTCCTTCAAAGAAAAGAAGAACGGTTTGATCTTGTAGTTGCTTGTAGTAGCCTTCTTCGGCTTCATAGTCTCCATGAGAATCTCAAAATTCTGCAAGTGTTGATGTGGAGATTCAGTACTTGCTCCGCCATATTGACTTTGGCGAACCATGGTGATGACTTGTGGTGAGAAGCTAAATTCTTGGATGTCTTCAGCTCCGAAATCCACACCTAGATGGCGTGGTTGCTGAATTGGATCCATCCGTTGCCCCAAAGTTCGGGGTCTATCTTCGTTATTAACAGCTCTAACGTTCCTAGTTGGGATGAGAGGAACAACCCTTGGTGTTGGGGTGTTTCGAATAGGATGAAGTGATGGATCAATCTCTTCAAGTTCCGGCATGTCCGGATCAATCTCTTCATCATCGGATGAGTCATTTCGAATGGATTTAGTTGGTGTCTTGACTTTCTTCTTCTTCTTGGATTCGTTCAACTCCAACTTCATGTCCAACATCATAGCTCTTAGTTCATCAATCTGAAATTGATGACTTATTTCAGCTTCTTTTCGTGCTTTCTCACTCAACTGGAGTTGGCGTTGAGCTTCGTTCAGTTCAGCCTTGTAGTTTCTCTCATCGTTTTCAGCCATTTTCTTCTCCTTCAACTTTCTTCTCAAAGTTCTTTCTAATTTGGGATCGAAAGGAATTAGATCTTTAGTGGATCTAGTCTTTCGCATATACCTAAAGAACCTGCAAAGATCACTCAAGTAGCCAAATCAAATCACAAGAGCAAGAGCTCTCAAGCTAGACAACCGAAAACCGGATTTGATCTAGACCAAATCCCCGGCAACGACGCCAAAAACTTGTTCGCTCAAAAAGTGTGTGCGTCAAGTCTTAAATTTATATCTAGAACTCAAAGCAAAGCGAACCCGCAGTGTACGGATCAGTTGTAGAAAGGTAAGAATTCCAGAGTCGAACTCAGGGATTTGGTGAGAATAATTCCGATTTCAATTATCTAGTGAAAGTATAAAAACTTTTGTGATTTGATAAAGAGAGAAATGATTCCAAGGATTCAAGTATCCGATTTAGGCTTTCGATTCAAGACACTTCTATAGGTATAGGACAGAATTTATATTGCCAAGATTAAATGTTCAAAGGTAGGATTCGTACGATGAAGTTCCGAAACCTATATGACTAATCTATAAGTTCTCTCTATAAGGGTTGTTGAGGCTGCAATATAGAAAGATCTAGAGACAAGAATTATGTTCAAACTAACTATCTAAAACTCCAGGATATGACTCTCCAAAGTAAAGATTAGAAAGCACACTTAAAATCTTAATAAAGGGTGTTGAATCTCTTTATTACCCAAATCTTGCGATCTTAATCTATTAAATGTAGAAACAGGTTTGAAGTGCCTTCATACATTCAATTAGAGGGTAGAAAGGTTAATCAAGATTGGGATTTAGACAAGGATTAGTTTCGATTAAAGATTAGTTCAATTAAAGTTCGTCAGAAGAATAAATCGCCATGTTCATAAGAAAATCGGCCGATTTTCCTCAAGAACAGTCCGATTTTCCTGTTTGTCGCAAAACTAAAATCTAAACTCTCAGGGTCCTAATGTTTGAATGAGTTCAGTCTATCATCATCTAAGCCTTAATCATCAACTATCCTCCCCAGAATCACAAGGTTTTTAGCCAACCATTTTCAAAATCGAATCAAATTAATTATTGAGAAAGATATCGCAAAGAAACCAAATCTTGAATGAAAAAATCAATAACTTTCAAATCTGTAAACAATTGTCAAATCTGCTCAATGTATCTCTCAAACAACTCAATTTCGTGTTCACAAACCACAAACAATGCAATGGATAAAGAAATCTCACAATCAAAGATCAAGAATAACTTTCCGGCAAAAGCTCTTCAATCTCTCTCCAAGAATCGTCGATTTCTCCAAAACGTGTAAAGATTTCCCGCTGCGGCCTCCTCGTCTTCGTTCCTAGGGTTCTCCTCTATACTTTCTTGCAGATGGGCCGTTTGGCAAAACTCTCCTCTAGCCCAAAATAATTAGGCTTTGTGTCGTCTTTCCATTTGGCCGAATCGTGAAGAAAATCGACCCAGTCGATTTAGGTGCAAAATCGTTCGATTTCAAGGTATGAAAATCGTCCGATTTATATATATATTGGCACGATTTTCTTCAACAGAAAGTGCTCTTCCTTTGGTTCGTCTTCTATGCTTCTCCTTTGCAATTCCTTAGCTCTTTGTGATCCTTCTAAGACTCCTTTAGCTTCCTTAACATCCTTAGATGCTTCTTGCTTTATTTTTGCTTCCAATTCCGCTCCATTTACCTACAATTCATCAAAATCTCGTGTAGACCTCTATTTTCGACAATTGATTGAATAGAACATAAAAAGCATACAAAATCTCTCTAAATGCAAGGTAAACTGAGACAATCTTCTACAATATGCATGAATATGATGGTACATAATTCATGTCATCAATGGTAAAAATGGAGTTGTTTGGTATGAGTTGGAGCTTCGGGATTGTATTCTTTTACGAGATTCTTTTGGCTAAAGAATCCCGTAAAAAATAAGCTTGTCCCCCCAAGCTTCTTGGGGATTCTTGAGGTTAGATTGTTTTTATTTCCCGACGTGCCCTTCTTCTATCGTTCTTTCATCATCTGTTCTCCTTTCTCTGCGTGAAACCAGACTGAAGAATGCGTAGAAATGAGCTCACATCCTTGCAAATTTGTATTGCGAGTATCGCGACTCCTGCCTGTACTCAACCACCGATCATTCCATCCCTCAATTTCTGCCCAATTTCATCACATTTCTCATAAAACCTTCAAATCTCATTCTCAAAGTCGTCTAGATTTTCCACCTACAACGATCAGATGAACTCTCTTGCTTTTTCACTTATCCCATCAAAGTTAAATCCCTTGGTCCTAGGTACAAGTCAATGAAGACATTGCAGTTCGCCTCCCATCAGTTGTTCACCCGGCAAAGTATGTCGATCGTTCTTTGTCTTCTTTCTGTTTGCCTCCCATAATCGATCACTAAATTCCACGAGAATTTGAAGTGAGTAGATTTATGTCCGTAATTTAGAATAGTTGCTCGTATTGAGGATCTTGGATAAGATGAAGTTGAAAGACTACTAAGGTTGAGGTAATTTAGAATAATTGCTTAATCTTTGTCCATGTGTCTGTCATGTTGCTATAAATGCTGTAAAGAAAGGTGCAGTAGCTGAAGGGATGAAATTAAGAGACTAATAGGCTTGTACTAATGACAAAGGCAAGTTCTCTTCAAATTGAATTTATAGGTTAACCATAATTAGTAAATAAATAATACAAAAAAACTCACAGATGGATAGTAGCTAGTGCACTTCTAAGTCATTTTTCATCCCTTCGGCTGCTTAATCTTTGTCCATGTGTCTCTTCAAGTTTTTGTATCAGCATACCATACATAAACTGATGCTTGTAGTCTGGTGTCTATGTTGCAGTGTCAAAGGTTCATTTGTAGTTTAGTTGTCAACTTATGATGTTATTATGTTCATGCCTCTACTTTCTCAAATGTAGTTATGGACCTTATGGTTACTCTAAAGGGGGATTTGTTTGGTCTCTTATATCTGTTGTTGGTATCTTCTACCTTTAGTGCGGATGTCACAAATGTCAATAAAGTTCAAAACTTGTGGACTTTACAGAAACCTTATGCTGCTGATATTTTTAGGGCTGAATATCCTCAACAACTTTCGAATCAGTTGCGGTCCTAATCATAATCATGTGTGAAACACATTTTACTTAGATGGTATTTTCGTAATCTATCAAAAAATAATCCATACCAACAAACTTATATCAAACACCATAAATTTACAAAATTTAACAAACCACAACAATCTCCATCTACAACAATCCCTAACAATCCCAACAATCTCCATCCCCAAGAATCTAAAAAATGAATACCCATCTAATACCAATCAGGCCCTTAGCCAACAACATGCATTATAAGATTCAAACTCACCAAGCAACCATTCATGGCTTCCATAGTAAGTAAATGAAATGAAAGTGAAAAGAAACAAGTAGTCTTAGCTTAATATAAGATGAAACAAGACTTTCAACCCTTAAAACACAGCTTCCAAAACGTTCCTTACAATCCTTCCAAATAATATCAACAAAAAGCACTCGAAAACCACTCAAAAGCTCCAAAAACTCTAAGTTGATGTTGTTCTTCTTCTTCTTCCTAAAATGAGAGAGTTTTCTTCTTCTCCAAGTCCATCCACCAATGGAATGATGTGTGTGAGAGAATGTGGGAGAGAAGATACTCTAGCAACAGCCTGCAGGACCACTTATATTCTCCACCAAGAGCAAGGGTCGGGCATGAATATCGTGGGACAGCTGTCACAACTATCCAGAGAAAACCATGGCCAAAATTACGGGCGTGGGTCTGGCTTCCGGACCGTGGAAATCCCTGTTCAGCTCCCTTTTGATCATTAAGCCATGAGTTGGTGCAGGGCATGCACCAACAAGGTCCTATGTGTTGTCCTTTGCCCCTAGCTTGCTTCTTAATGAGTCCGGAAGTGTGCCATCACGAGGAATGATCCTCGAATGTATCGATTAAGCTCCAAAAGCTCCCCAAAATACCTACAAAACCGACAAGAGTTCGTGTAGACGTCTATTTCGATAATATGCATGAATTAAGCGTAAATGTCATGAACTAATGCCAAACCATGCATGAATAAGGGGAAAAACTATCTAAATGAATGCCTAAACTAACGTCATAAATCACGTCATCATTCACTTTCAACCCATTCATCACATTGTAAACTAACATCAGCACAACATTGGTTATAATCTCTTTCTTGGCAAACCTGGGGACTATGCATCTGTCTAAAATACCATAAACTATTCTGGCCTCCAGAGTTAAACATGTGATAGTGGGTGGTGATAAGGCATTAGGAAGGAGAAACCGTTCTTTGGCTAGCCTTATAGTTCTAGCAGGGTTTGAATATTCTGAAGCATCATAAAGAGGAATTTCAAAGATATCGGCTAAAATTTCAAAAGTAATGGTAATTTTCTTACCTTTGATAACAGAATCTAGAATCCATTCACCTCTCTCTCGTCTTGCCGTTACGTTTGCATAGAACAATCTGGTCAGTCATGGGTATGATGATTCTCCTAGGTTTAACATGATCCAAATAGAGCTTGCTTGGAGCACTTCAAATCCCGGCATAGAAGAGCAGGTAAACAGTTCGCAATGGACTAGCTCACACATGCACTGATAACGATCATCATACTCTGTGAGATATTTCTTAGCTGTTGCTTGGTTAATAAACCAACTTGATGGGAGCCTTGTTTTAGCAAAAATATCCGCGTCGCTTGAAAAACCTGATGAACTTGAACTTGACTCAGATTCGGAACTTGAGTCAGAATCAGACGATACTTGAACAATCCTTTGTCGTTTAGGGACATAAGATGTTGCTTCGTTGATTGAAGGTCTCTTGGATGCCATTGAGAAAATTTTGAGAGGAAGATGAAGAGGGTTTTGGAAAAACAGAAGAGTAAAGCACCGTTCTTTCAAAGGAAAAGGGAAGCGGAAGAAATAAAGAGGGAAGAGAAGAGGTTATTATGGGAAGAAGTCTTATCAACGTAAGATCAAAAGATTTTTAAGATCTTGGGAAAATCATAGATGATAAAAATTCTTTCCATAAATTTTGGTAACCTCTTTTCAAAATCCATTGAATTTGAGAACAAAACCTTTTGAAAACCCTTTTAAAGAATAAAAATTAGATAATTCAATATCTAAAAGATACGAATTTCTAATTAATCCGTTTTATTTATATACCCTTTGAAATATGTTTCAAGGCTCCTTGAATTTCATTTCAAGGCCCTTGAAATCATTAATTGGGTTGCATGCGTTGGAATGATTAAAACTCGTTTACTCCCCCCTACGTTAATGCTTCCTTGTTCAACACACCAAGCTCTAATCTAATAAAATTAAATTGTTCCTCAGGAACAGGCTTGGTAAAGATATCTGCAAGCTGCAAGTTAGTTGAGATAAAAGAAATCGAAACATCACCTTTCTTAACATGATCACGTATGAAGTGATGCCTTACATCAATATGCTTAGTCCTTGAATGCTGCACAAGATTTTTGGTTATAGAAATAGCACTATTATTGATAACACGATTTATGACGTAGGTTTAGGAATCCATTTAGATTGTTTTTCCCGTTAATCATGCATGGTTTGACATTAGTTCGTGATGATTTGCACTTAATTCATGTATGTTGTCGAGATAGACGTCTATACGGACTTTTGCATGTTTTGTAGGTATTTTGGGAGCTTAATCGATACATTCGAGGATCGTTCCTCATAATGACACATTTCCGGACTCATTGGGAAGCAAGTTAGGAGCAAAGGAGAATACATGGGACCTTGTTGGTGCATGCCTTGCACCAACTCGTGACTTAATGCTCCAAAGAAGGGTGAAGCATCAAAAACCACGGTCACTAGGACTTCCACGAGCGTGGAAATAGACCGTGGTTTCTTCTGCACAGTTGTTACAACTGTCCCATGATCTCCATAACCGACTCTTGCAAATGGTGGAGAATAAAGGTGGTCCTGCACGCTGTAGAGGGGACATTCTGATTTCAATTCTCTCCCAAACTCTCTCATTTGACATCATTGGATTGAAAGCTAATCTTGGAGGAGAAAAAACACTCTCATTTTGGGGAAGAAAAGAAGAAAACACCATCTTAGAGTTTCATAGTTTTTAGAGTGATTTGGGAGTGAACTTGTTGGAAACGTTTGCAAGTGTTTATAAGGAACGATTTGAACCTTCTTTTGAAGGGTTATAAGTCTTTCTCAACATTTATTCAGCTTGTTTTCTTGTTCTACTTGTTCATCTTTCTTTCATTTCATTTTCTTGGTATGGAAGCCATGAATGTATGCTTGTTGAGTTTGATTGTTAAGATGCATGTTGTTGGCTAAATAGATGCGATTCTAGGGTAAGGAAATGATGGTTATGGCCTGGACTATGATAATATAGACTTAAACGTACCTTTGGATGATTTATTTGCTCGAACCTAGTTGCTGTTGTAAACCACGGTCTGTTCTTGCATATCCACGGTCGTGGAATTGGATGAACTGCCCGTGATTTTGTCTGACTTGCTTGAATTGATAAATCTGAGTTATAGGATGTTAGATTGTTGAAATCCTAGTGTTTGTTGAGCTTAATCTAGCCTAGGGTGACCTAATGCTAGCAAACTAAGTGAGAAAAGAGACCTACCCGGTGATTCTTTATCTTAGATACCGAAGATGATGAACTCTAGGTAGTAGTGAGCCTCACAAGCTGCTATTGGACTGAATGTGTTAGGATTGATGTTTAGGACTTGCCTTCCCGAGATTTTCCCGGTAAGGAGAGGTTAGATCCTTAGATAACAATCCGGTTTGTGTAGATTTCCCAACCTTAGGCTCCTAGAGACTTACCCGGTAATAGGACCTTAGGTGCGGGATTAGTGGATCATGAGACCTACCCGGTAATTGACCCCATTTGAGAAACATTCTTTCCCAACATACCATAGCTAATCCCAAGAATGATTAGAAGCTTGAGTCCAATGCCATAACCGGAATTTCTAACCCCTAGAATCCGCTTTTCTCTCTTTGATCACATATTTCATGTTTGCTTTGCTTATTTGTGTTTCTAGCTTGATTTGTTAGTTTGTTTTATAATCTTGCATCATTTGTGATCTTTGTTTGATCACCACAAAACCAAACCCAAAAACATCATGATTTTCATTTCTTTATTTCCTTCTTTTTTCTTAGACTAGATTTACACTATCATTGATCACCTATTTGATTCAATTTCACCTTAGTCTTTGTGTTCAACCTCGGAATACTATCCTTACTACAAAACGACCCATACATTGTGGGTTCGTTAGGAGTTAGGAAAAATATGTCGAGTTATAAATTTAAGACTTTTGCGTGCTACAATGTCTAGCGTAACAAGTTTTTGGCGCCGTTGCCGGGGACTAGGTCTAGATTGAGTAATTATTTGTGATTGTTTATAGTGTAGATCTTTCTTGTTGCTTTTGATCTTGTTTTGTTTGTGTCTTTGCATTTTCAGGACATCTCCCATTCTTTAGGTGCATGCAAAGATCTCGTGGCAAGGATTTAACTCCATTCGATCCCGAACCGGAGAAAACCCTAAAGCTAGATCTAAGAGCATTAAGAAGAAGAAGGAGATGACCACAAGAGATCTTCAAACTGAGTTGGATGAGGCTTTAGAGCAAATTAGGTTAAGAGATGAACTCTTGGAGAATGAGAGGAGACTTGCCAATGAGAGGCAAGAAGCAACTAGGAGGGAGATTGAAGAAATTAGGCAAGCTCTTGTGCAAAGAGAGCTTAATCGTCAACAACCTCCACCTCCACAACCACCGCAACCGGCGGTTAACATTCGGTTCGAGCCAATCATGATTGAGGAGCCACAAACGTTAGGGCAACATATGGATCCGGCCCAAAGAGTGCACCGTCCGGGTGTGAATTTAGGAGATCCCGCAACCCATGATTATGAGCTCCGCCCTCAAGTTCTACAAATGATCTGGCATAATCAATTTGGAGGGATGGAAGGAGAGTCTCCTCATCAACACTTGATGAACTATGAAATATTGATGGAGACTCTAAGGCCACCTAGATTGGAGAACAACAACCATAAGCTTAGGGCTTTTTT
This sequence comes from Fagopyrum homotropicum, assembly GCA_033239125.1. Classification (NCBI taxonomy): domain Eukaryota; kingdom Viridiplantae; phylum Streptophyta; class Magnoliopsida; order Caryophyllales; family Polygonaceae; genus Fagopyrum; species Fagopyrum homotropicum. Next base: position 90,496,534 of record BSWB01000006.1, read on the forward strand.
CTTCTCACTTAAGGATAAAGCCTTGGCTTGGTACCAATCCATTCCACTAGGACGTATGAGTACTTAGGAAGAGATGACAACCGAGTTCTTGACTAAACTCTTCCCGCCTTCCAAGACAACTGAGCTAAGAGGGAAGATCAATGCCTTCGTGATGAAGGATAGAGAAAGCCTATTCAAATCTTGGGAGAGATTCAAGGACCTCCTCCTAGATTGTCCACACCATGGTATACCGAAGATAGAACTATTGGAGATCTATTTCAAGGGACTTGATGAGGATATCCAATTCAAGCTTCAATCACTTTCCGGTGGAACATTCATGGAGAAGAATGTGAATGAGGCTTGGAAGTTTGTAGAGAAACAAGCTTTGGTGATAGAAAAGTACTCCCATAGGAAGAGTGATGGGAGGAAACCGGGAGCATATGAGGTGATTGAAGTCACCATGAGTAATTTCAAGCTTGATGTAATCAACAATGAGCTTAAGTCTTTGAGGGAGTTGTGTGCTACAACTTTGAAGAATCAAGCAAGCCCTCAAGTGCAAGTGCAAGCAAACTTGTCTTCCAAGGAGGAAGATGTGAACTACATGGGAAGGGAAACTTCAACAATTATCAAGGCCCTAGGAACTTCAACAACAACCGGCAATTCAACAATTACCGGCCTAACCACAACCATCTTGGGTTTTCCTATTCTAACCCAGATGGTGCCTTGAACCCTCCCGCTTCCACAAGCGCAGCTCCACCACCTAAGGCTTCACAAGAACCTCCACCCGGATCTACTCAACCTCCAAAGGATAGAACCGAGATGATGTTTGAGCAATTTCTTGGAAGGTTGAGTGGTCTTGAGAGCACGGTGACTTCCATTTCTAAAGCTCTAAAGGTGCTAGAAGCACAAGTATTCCAAAAGGCGGGTGAAGCTCATAGAGATCCGGGGAAGCTTCCCGGAAGAGCCGAAGATAACCCAAGAGGCCAAGTGTTGGCCATCACAACAAGGAGTGGGCTGAGCATGAAGGATCCCTTACCCAAGGAGAATGCTAAGGGAAAGCAAGTAGTAGTGGAGGAAGAGCCATTGCAAGGAGAAGGAGGCAAGAGCAAAGATGATGAGCCAACATATGTGGTACCACCTCCATACAAGCCACCACTACCATTCCCACAATCACGAGCAAGAGCTCGCTTGGACAAACACTTCGGTAACTTCCTTGAACTTATGTCTAAATTGCATATTAACATTCCGTTCATGGATGCTATTCTAGGTATGCCGGCCTATGGAAAGTTCTTGAAGGAAATACTCTCCAAAAAGAGGAATTTGGAGGAGTATGAAGAAGTGAGGATGACAAAGAGATCTTCCGAGTTGATTCAAACTATGAGGGAGGAGATGCATCCTAAGCTAAGAGATCTGAGATCTTTTTATGTGCCAATTGGGGTTGGAGAAGTGAAGTATGAAGCCCTATGTGATCTTGGAGTAAGTGTAAGCATTATCCCGCTTGCACTTTGCAACAAAGTTAGGCTAGGAGAGCCAAAGCCGGTCAAGATGACCCTCTATATGGCGAACCATTCAATAACCCACCCCGTAGGAATCTTGGAAGACATACCGGTGCAACTCGAAAAGTTCTATGTGCCAATAGATTTTGTTGTCTTGGACATCCCGACGGACTACCCGGTTCCTATCATTTTGGAAAGGCCGTCTTAGCCACATCCGGATGCTTGGTAGATTGCAAGAATGGAATCCTGTCCTTCAACATAGGAGAGGAAAATATCAAGTTTAAGCTATCCACAATGATGAAGGGGCCAACCCTTGGTGAATATGTGTTCAACGTTGTCGAGCAAGAGGAATGTAGAGAAGTTGTGAGCTCGATCTTGATCAAGGACCCCTTGGAGAAGTTTCTTAGCTTGAGTTTGATGGAGGAAGGAGTTGAGGATGATTGCAATGAAGAAATCAAGGCTTTGGATGCACTAGAAAAGGAGACAAGTGCTGAATTTGAAGTGCACGAAGGTGTGCTGAAACACTGTAGGAATCACGGCCTATCACCAAGAACCACGGCCATGGACTTGTGATGACATGAATTATATACCATTATATTCATGCATATTGTAGATGATTACCTTGATTTACCTTGCATTTAGTGAGATTTTGTGTACCTTTTATGTTCTATCCAACAAAATGTCGGAAATAGAGGTCTACACGAGTTTTTGATGAATTATAGGTAAATGGAGTGGAATTGGAAGCAAAAGTGGAGCAAGGAGCGCCTAAGGTCATTAAGGAAGCTAAAGAAGTCTTAGAGGGATCACAAAGAGCTAAGGAGTTGCAAAGGAAAAGAATAAAAGAGAGAAAATAGGCGAGCCAAAAGAAGAGCACTTTTTGTTGAAGAAAATCGTGCCATTATACATATAAATCGGACGATTTTCTTCTTTAGAAATCGAACGGTTTTGTGTATAAATCGACTAGGTCGATTTTCCTTGTTTTTCGGCTAAATGATAAAGACGATACAAAGCCCAATTCTTTTGGGCTAGACGAGGGTTTTGCCAAACGGCCCACTAGCAAGAAACTATAGTTGGGAACCCTGGGAACGAAATCGAGGGGGCCGCAGCGGGAAATCTTTACACGTTTGAGAAAGATTGAGGATTCTGGGAGAAGGATTGAAGAACTCTAGCCGGAAAGTCAATCTTGATCATTGTTTGTGAGATTTCTTTGTTCTATTGGAATCTTTTTAGTTTTTGATCACGAATTTGAGTTACTTAAGAGATACATTGATCAGTTTTGAGAATTGTTTACAGATTTGAAGGTTATTGAATTTTTATTCAAGATTGGGGTTTATTTGCAATATTTCACTCAATCTTTAATTTGATTCGATTTTGAAAATGGTTGGCTAAAACCATTGTGATTCTCGGGAGAATAGTTGATGATTAAGGCTTAGATGATGATAGATTGAACTCATTCAAACATTAGGACCCTGAGAGTTTAGATTTTTGTTTTGCGATAATAGGAAAATCGGGGTGTTCTTGAGTAAATCGGCCGATTTAATGATGAACAGCACGATTTATTCTTCTGACGAACTTTAAATGAATTAATCTTTAACCAAAACTAATCCTTGCCTAAATCCCAGCCTTGTTTAACCTTTTTAACCTATAATTGAGTGTATGAAGAGACTTCAAACTTGATTCTACATTTAATAGATTAAGATTACAAGAATTGGGTAATAGAGAGACTCAACATCCTTTATTAAGATTCTAAGTGTACTTTCTATTCTTACCTTGGAGAGTCATATCCTGGAGTTTTAGATAGTTAGTTTGAACATAATTCTTGTCTTTAGATCTTTCTATATTGCAACCTCAAGAACCCTTATAGAGAGAATCTTAAGATTAGATATATAGGTTTCGGAACTTCACCGTACGATACCTACCTTGAACACATAATCTTGGCAATATAAACTCTGTCCTTATATCTATAGAAGTGTCTTGAATCGAAAGCCCAATTCAAATACTTGAATCCTTGGAATCATTTTACCCTTAATTGATCACAAAAGCTTTTTGCATTTTCGCTAGATAATTGAAATTGAATTTACTCTAACCAAATCCCTGAGTTCGACTCTAGAATTCTTACCTCACTACAGCTGATCCGTACACTGCGGATTCGCTTTGCTTTGAGGTCTAGATATAAATTTAAGACTTTGACGCACACACCTTTTGAGCGAACAAGTTTTTGGCGCCGTTGCCGGGGATTCGGTTTTCGGTTTTTTAGTTTGAGAGCTCTTGCTCTTGTGATTTGATTTGTCTACTTGAGTGATCTTTGTAGGTTCCTTAGATATATGCGAAAGACTAGATCCACTAAAGATCTAGTTCTTTTCGATCCCGAATTGGAGAAAACTTTAAGAAGAAAGTTGAAGGAAAAGAAAATGGCTGAGAACAATGAGAGAAACTTCCAGGCTGAACTAAACGAAGCTCAATGCCAACTTCAGTTGAGTGAGAAAGCACGTCTAGATGCTGAAATGAGTCATCAATTTCAGATTGATGAACTAAGAGCTATGATGTTGAACATGAAGTTGGAATTGAACGAATCCAGGAAGAAGAAGAAAGTCAAGACACCAACTAAATCCATTAGGAATGACTCATCCGATGATGAAGGACTTGATCCGGACATGCCGAAACTTGAGGAGTTCGATCCATTACTTCGTCCTGTTCGAAACACCCCAAAACAACGGGTTGTTCCTCGCCTCCCAACTAGGGATGTGAGAGTTGCTAATGACGGTGATAGACCCCGAACTTTGGGGCAACGGATGGACCCAATTCAGCAACCACGCCATCTAGGTGTGGACTTCGGAGCTGAAGACATCCAGGAGTTTAGCTTCTCACCACAAGTTATCACCATGGTTCGCCAAAGTCAATATGGCGGAGCAAGTACTGAATCTCCACATCAACACTTGCAGAATTTCGAGATTCTCATGGAGACTATGAAGCCGAAGAAGGCTACTACAAGCAATTACAAGATCAAACCGTTCTTCTTTTCTTTGAAGGACAAGGCTCTAGCTTGGTACCAAACACTTCCAGCTGCAAAGCTGGCTACATGGGAGGAATTATCTTCGGAATTCCTCACCAAGTTCTTCCCGCCATCCAAAACGGCGGAATTGAGAGGTAAGATAAACGCTTTTTCTATGAAAACTAACGAAAGTTTGTTTCAATCTTGGGAAAGGTTTCAAGATCTCTTGTTCGATTGCCCACACCATGGCATTTCAAAGCTGGAATTATTGGAGATCTACTACAAAGGATTGGATGTGGAAACACAATTCAACCTCCAATCTCTCTCTTGTGGCACATTCATGGACATGAGAGAGGATGATGCTTGAGACTTTATTGAGAAGCAAGGCCAAGTGATTGAGAAGTATTCCCACCGGAAGGTGGAACCAAATAGCCGGAATCAAGGTGATCCGGGAGTTAAATTGAACCAAGCTTCTCAAACACAAATATTTTCCCTCAAAAATGAAATCAAAGAGTTGAAGGAAGTAATCAAAACAAGTCTTCAAAGGACTAAGGAACAGGAAACCAACTATATGGGAAGGGATAACGATCAAAGGAATGACTACCGGCACAACAACCGGAACTCTAACTGGAACAACAACAATAGGAACTCTAATAGCAACCATTGGAGGTCGAATCAACAAGCTCCAAGTAATCCTTATTCCCATGCTGAAAAAGCTCTAACACCTCCATCTTCCTCTACTCCTTTGAAAAGCCAGGAACAATCACCAAACGGATCGAACAAACCCGATCCCATGTTGGAAACGATCCTAGGGAAACTACAAGGATTGGAAAGCTATATAACTTCGGTTGATAAAGCTCACAAAGCTTTGGAAAGCCAAGTATTTAACAAGGCCGGAGAAGTTCCAAGAGACCAAGGGAAACTTCCCGGGAAGACGGAAGATAACCCAAAGGGAAGGGTTATGGCAATCACTACTAGGAGTGGCGTAACAACTACCGATCCTCAATCTAAAGTAGTTGAAACGACCACCAAAGAAGGAAAGGAAAAGGAGAAGGAAGACGTCTATATCCCTCCTCCCGCCTACAAACCACCGCTACCATTTCCTCAATCTAGAGCACGAGCGCGCTTAGATAAACACTTTGGTAAGTTTGTTGAGCTAATGAGTAAATTGCATATTAATATACCGTTTATGGATGTAATTTTAGGTATGCCGGCCTATGCGAAATTCCTCAAGGAGATCCTCTCTAACAAGAGGAAATTAGAGGACATTGGAGAAGTCAAGATGAGTATGGAGTCATCCGAACTCATCAAGACTATGACGGAGAATATGCCACCTAAGCTCCGTGATCCAGGATCTTTTTGCATACCCATCACTTTGGGAGAGGCTACTTATGATGCACTTTGCAACCTTGGGGCGAGTGTGAGTATCATACCACTTGCTCTATGCAAAGCAGTTGGTCTAGGAGAGCCTAGACCGGTGAAGATCACAGTTTACATGGCTGATCGTTCCACCACTAAGCCAGTATGGATTCTAGAAGACATTCCGGTGAAACTTGGTAAGTTTTACATTCCTATAGATTTTGTCGTTCTTGACATCCCTGCAGATTATCCGGTATCCATCATTCTTGGGAGACCATTCCTTGCAACATCCGGATGCATGGTAGATTGCAAGAATGGCCAACTATCTTTCAATATAGGTGAAGAGAAGGTGGAATTCATACCTCTCTAGACGATGTCTAGAGAGGTAGTAAGTTCGATCTTAATGAAAGACCCTCTTCAAAAAGTTCTTAGTATGAGCATCATGGAGGAAGGAGTAGAACATGATTGCAATGAGGATGTGAAAGCATTAGATGATATGGAGGAAGAACTAGGAACGAGATTTGAAGAACTAGAATTAACTCCGGAAACTGTGAAAAAAATCGACCTACATAAATTAAATCGTCCGATTTTGGAAAAGGCAACCCGATTTTTGACAATAGAAAGAAAAATCGTGCCTCAGATCGTCCGATTTACTTCAGGGGAGGTCGATCCAGTGGGAAATTTTCTGGATTCTCCAAACTTCACCGCAGCTGTTCTCAACTCTAATGATACATCATCCCCACCTTTAGAGACTTCTCCCATCACATCCGAAGGTCATGAATCATCATCAATCAAGGCACCTCCATCTTTGGAATTGAAACCACTCCCTACGCATTTAAGGTACGCATTTCTTGGCATTAATTCTACATATCCGGTCATAGTTAATGCGAAACTGAATGATGCTGAACTAGAGAAACTTATGCATGTTCTAAGACAACATAGGAGAGCACTAGGTTATACTATTGATGATTTAGTAGGAATAAAACCTTCCCTATGTATGCACAAAATTCTAATGGAAGAGGATTACAAGCCTTCACGCCAACCTCAAAGACGGTTAAATCCGGTCATGAAAGAGGTTGTGAAGAAAGAAATCCTTAAGCTACTTGATGCAGGTATCATCTTTCCTATTTCCGATAGCAAATGGGTGAGTCCAGTACAGGTAGTACCAAAGAAAGGAGGCATTACCGTTGTTGCCAACAAAAACAACGAACTTATTCCCACACGGACCGTTACAGGGTGGCGAATGTGCATCGACTACCGTAAACTGAACGTGGCTACTAGGAAGGACCACTTTCCCCTTCATTTTATTGATCAAATGCTGGAAAGGTTAGCCCAAAATTCTTACTTTTGTTATCTAGATGGATATAGCGGTTTCTTTCAGATTCCCATTCACCCGGATGATCGAGAGAAGACGACTTTCACGTCCCCTTGGGGTACGTTTGCTTATAGAAGAATGCCATTCGATCTATGCAACGCTCCAGCCACCTTCCAAAGGTGTATGATGGCAATCTTCTCCGAATACGTAGAGAATATCATGGAAGTTTTCATGGATGACTTTTCGGTATATGGTTCTTCCTTTGATAATTGTCTCTCTAACCTTTCACTAGTTCTTAAGAGATGTGAGGACACTAACTTAGTCTTAAACTGGGAAAAGTGTCATTTCATGGTCAGCGAAGGAATTGTGTTAGGTCATCTAATATCACAAAGAGGAATAGAGGTTGATAGAGCTAAGATAGAAACTATCGAAAAGTTACCTCCTCCCTCTTCTGTAAAAGGAATAAGAAGTTTCTTAGGACATGCAGGCTTCTATAGGAGATTCATAAAGGATTTTTCTAAGATTTCAAAACCTTTGACTAATCTTTTGATGAAAGATGCAACTTTCGAATTTTCGAAGGATTGTTTAGATGCTTTTTGCAGGATCAAAGAAGCTTTGATTTCAGCGCCAATCATCCAACCGCCCGATTGGAACCTTCCTTTCGAGGTTATGTGCGATGCAAGCGATGTTGCTATAGGAGCCGTTCTTGGACAGAAGAAAGATGGTCGCACTCATGCCATCTACTATGCTAGCAAAACGCTAGACGAGGCTCAATAAAACTATGCCACCACGGAAAAGGAACTCTTAGCTGTAGTTTACGCTTTTGAAAAGTTTCGTTCCTATCTTGTAGGTGCAAAAGTGATTGTCTATACAAATCATTCGGCAATATGCTACTTATTCACGAAGAAGGATGTGAAGCCAAGGCTTCTAAGATGGATCTTACTCTTACAAGAGTTTGATTTAGAAATTCGTGATAAGAAGGGGTCGGAAAACTCCGTAGCCGACCATCTTAGTCATCTTCCACACCTCACCGACGAGACGGATGAACTCCCTATAGACGACTCATTCCTTGACGAGCAACTACATGAGATTGAAGAGTGTCTTCAACACATTTCAAAAGGTAATGATCCATGGTTTGCTGACATTGTGAATTACCTTGTTTGTCAGGAGATTCCCCCCGGACTTTCATATGCACAAAGGAAGAAATTCTTTAAGGACGTCCGGCACTTCTATTGGAACGAACCTCTTCTATTCAAAAGAGGTCCCGATGGTATATACAAAAGATGTATCCCAGAAGATGAGGTGGATAGTGTCATCCGCCATTGCCATTCTCTTCCATGTTGAGGACATGCTAGTTCCGGCAAGACTTGTGCTAAGGTACTTCGTTCCGGTTTCTTTTGGCCTACACTATTCAAAGATGTGCAAAAGTTTGTTGTTTCTTGTGATGCTTGTCAAAGGACAAGTAATATATCAAGGAGGAATGAGATGCCTCTCAACAACATACAAGAAGTAGAGATTTTCGATGTATGGGGCGTAGATTTTATGGGACCTTTCCCATCTTCATGCGGAAACCAATATATACTTCTTGCCGTAGACTATGTCTCAAGATGGGTAGAGGCAATCGCTTCTCCTACTAATGATGCAATGGTAGTGGTGAAGTTCTTCAATAGAACGATCTTCCCAAGGTTCGGAACTCCCCGAACCATCATTAGTGACGGAGGAACGCATTTCACAGCCCGTCGATTTGAGACTCTATTGGCTAAGTATGGGGTGACCCATAAGATAGCTACAACATACCATCCGCAAACTAGAGGACAAGTTGAGATCTCCAATAGAGAGATCAAGGGAATTTTAGAGAAAACTGTCTCTAAAACGAGGAAAGATTGGTCAATGAAGCTTGACGATGCATTATGGGCGTACAGGACAGCCTTCAAGACACCAATAGGTACGACTCCATATAATCTTGTCCATGGTAAATCTTGTCATCTTCCTGTAGAGCTAGAGCATAAAGCATATTGGGCTATCAAGTGGCTCAACTTTGACATGAAAGAAGCCGGAGAGAAGCGGCTCTTAGACATCAATGAGTTGGATGAGATCCGGCTAAACGCGTATGAAAACGCAAAGATCTACAAGGAACGGACGAAGCGTTGGCATGATAAGCACATCATTCCAAAAGATCTGAAAGAGGGAGATCAAGTCCTTCTATTCAACTCGAGGCTTCGTTTATTTCCAGGTAAGCTTAAATCCCGTTGGACAGGACCTTATGTAATTAAACGAATTTTCCCCCATGGTGCAGTTGAACTATGGGGTGAACAAAGCGGAAGTTTCAAAGTTAATGGCCAACGGTTGAAGAAATACACACCAGAAGATCCGGTCGAGGAGATATCTCCTATCCTCATCCAGTGAACACAAACCATACACCGTCCAGCTAAAGACGATAAATCAAGCGCTTCTTGGGAGGCAACCCATGATAGTATAGTTTTCCTCCTCTTTTCATCACTTTGTTAGAATAGATTAGTTGTTTTGTTTCTTTGTTTTCGCTTTTTATTTGTTCCTCGATGCACTCTTGGTTTGTCGTGTCATTAATCGCAGGAAATTAGGTCCAAATTGAGAGATTCATGGAGAGAGGGAGCATAAATCAGTTCAATCTTCAATTTCCAAGAAGAACAAGGAAGGAAATCGAGTTACATTAAGTTAATCGTTCGATTCAGGAACAGAGTAGGTCGATTTTTGACAACAGAAAGATAAATCGACCCCCAGATCGACCTACAGAGAAAAATCGTCCGATTTTTTCATGAGTTCAGAGAAAATGTAAGAAAATCGCCCCGACGATTAAATCGACCCAGAAAATCGCCCGATTTTCTTCACAATTTCTCGAGCCTATATAAAGACTTAAACACTTGATTCCCTCATTCCAAACACTTTCACTCTCGATTTCTCTCCCTCAAGAACTCCGAAAATCTCCCATACCCTACAATCCTCATTCCTTAATCGTTTTGCACGATTCTTGGCTCCAAACTGAAGCATTTTCGACAAGGAACAAGGATCTAGCAACGACAAGCACGTCAATCGACTCTTTCATACGGAATTCAGGTTTTTCATTCCAAAACCTAAGTTTCTAATTTGAAATTGAATCTTGCTTAGAAAGTGTTTGTTTGCTGAGATTGATTGAGGAGTTTGCTTAGGAATCATTATAGGAAACTGTGTGTGGTGATAGCTTAGTCAGAACTTTACAGAATTGTGAGAATCATTGAAATCGAGAGAAAAATCGACCTTACCCAGAAAAATCGGCCGATTTGTGTGAAGAACAGGTCGATTTTTTGCTGCAGAAATGGATATTGTGAAGAGAATAACTAGAAATACGGGGAAGAAGAAGGGATCTTCTTCCAGAGCCCCTCCCCCACCTCCACCACCCTCTCAAAACATTCCAAAGCTCCCCCCTCCTCTATCCAAACACAAGAAAAGATATGAACGTATCTTAGATCGCCCATTCACCCCTCCTCGATACATTGTACTAGATGACCTAGATTCCTTGTTTGTTCGAGATGATGTAGATATGATGCTTGATAGAGTTGGGCTGAGACAGTTTGTTATGATTAGGGAGGATGCATATACCGAGATCACCCTAGAGTTCCTTAGTACATTTGAGCATGACCCTAGAGAGAGGACGGTCACATTCCGCCTTATGAACCAAGATCATGCTATGTCTATTGATACTTTTGGAGATTTGTTTGGCTTTTCACATTCTGATGCAGGCACTTTTGCGAGAGGTGTTAGTGCTAGTGCCTTTTGGGAGTCTATTTCGGTGGGCGAATATGGAGGAGATAAGTGGAGACCCGGGAACTCTAAGGAGACTAGCATGTACAACCTCTCCTTTAAGGTAGTACATAGGATCCTTAGTGAGAGCCTATTCGTACGGACAGAGACTCCACAGAAGCTCAAGGCTGATGAGCTTTTTATCCTATACTGTATGACATCCACCACCATCCCCGACATCACCTCCATGCTTGTTGACTATCTAGGAAAGATAGCCAACAAAGCTAAGGGTGACATTTGTGCTGGAGGCCTTGTCACTCATGTGGCAAAGGCATTGGAGTTAGACTTCTCGGGATGTACTCTAGCTGAGAGTGCCCTACCTTTAGGTTCACAGCGGTTGGTTGTTCGATAGGTTTTGATTCCTCGAGGGAGAGAAACCCTTCATGTGCCCATGCCATGGCACAAGGATCCAAAGAAGAAGCCATCCGAGATCATTTGGAAGTCTGAGTACACTATTCGGAGCAAGGGGAACTGGAAGGAGACATTTGAGTTAATGCTTGAGGAGTTATCTCCTCCTATTTACTATGATGATGATGCAGGTGACATTGAGGATGAGGAGGATGATGAGGATGGAGGCCAGGAGCCCATGCTCGAGTTCGAGAGTGACACTCACAGTGGTCACGCCATGGATGCCATGGACACCGACACTCATGGTGGGGGACCTAGCAGGACTAGTAGAGGTGACGAGGAGACAGAGGATGACATCCAGCCACCTCGCCACTCCTATGCACATGGCCCGAGCCACGGACGAGGACGTCGACTTCCCCGCCACTATAGAGACTTAGTCTCTAGCTTCCAGAGCCTCCGCACCGACTATCGTGCTCTCCACACCGACTATGACACCTTGAACACTCAGTTCAGGGAGTACAGGCAGGAGACGGACGCTAGGCACTCTTCCTACGACGGCCAGATGAGAGACTTATACTACCATCAGTTCGGCCACTTCTACGATCCTAGTGCACCGATGTATCCTCCACCACCACCGACCGAGGATTGAGCTCCCACTTCTTTTACATTGTAAGTATTTTTCTCCATCTTATGCTTGATTTTCACATTAGGGACAATGTGGATGTTAAGTATGGGTGGGGGTACTTACAATACCTTTTATTTCATCTTAGCACTCTATGCACTTTACACTACTCTTGATGATTTGGCATGTAATAACTCTTACGTTACTTGCTTTCCACTATGACATTTGCATTTGCATGATCTTCTTCAAATTCTATGAATTTTCAAAATTTTTGTGCTTCTTATGATGGAAATGACCTCTATGATGAGAATTGTGATGTGGATAGGCAAAAAGATGACTTGGTTGTGTTGAGATTTTAATCATAGCATCAATGATCTTACTTTTGTTACTTGAACACATGAATAAGTTATATGATTTAGATGTTTTGATAAGAGAATGAAATAATAGTCGAAGCTATATTGCAAGTTCTTTTACATCATATAAGGATGACTAAGGCAATTCACTTCTTTTCTCTTCTCATATCTTGATCATGCTAGCCCCTCAATGAAATATGTGACCTTCCTTTTACCATCCGGGAATTAGGATAAGTGATAGAAAAAAAGGCATGTTTGATGTGGGAGGGCCAAAGAAAATGTGTTAAATGAAAGTGTAGCAATTCATAAGTTTGGGGACGTTGAACATGAGGATGAGTAACTCGGTACCATTCACATAGCCGGGTGTTTGTGTCTTGCCAAAGTCCGATTGAACGACAAGTCCTAACGGGATATGGTATGTGCATCAAGGGTTTGAGGCATCTCGAAATTGAGAAACGCCGATCTCCTAGGCTTCGGTTTTTGTGCACCGCTATCCATACTCTCAAAAAGTAAAGTATAAAGAAAGCAAAGCTTTCTACATGCAAAGCATGTGCGGTGAAGTAAATTTTTGAAGGTATTATGTTGTTCCTCTTTCCCGGATTAGCACCACAATTGCCTAAAAGAATTCCTTCCCCTAATACGTTTCTTAGACCTTTCCTTTGATTAGAAGACCTTGAGACTTTTATGCATGTGTTTAAGGTTTCATGGCTTAGATTTGTTTGACTTTAATTATCTCTACACCTTTATCATGTCCTTTATTTGTGTTTTCAAGAAAGAAAAGAGAGTTAGTTCATCTTATAGTTATCATTGATACATACCTTGCCTTCCTATGCCTTGAAATATCACTTTGAGGGTGATCCAATAAGAAGAAGCACTATCAAAAGAAAAGTTTTTGAGTTTTCATACATATATAATCTATGACATCTTGTATTTTAAATTGAGTCTTGCTTAGGGACAAGCAAGGGGCAAGTATAGGGTATTTTGATGACATGAATTATATACCATTATATTCATGCATATTGTAGATGATTACCTTGATTTACCTTGCATTTAGTGAGATTTTGTGTACCTTTTATGTTCTATCCAATAAAATGTCAGAAATAGAGGTCTACACGAGTTTTTGATGAATTATAGGTAAATGGAGTGGAATTGGAAGCAAAAGTGGAGCAAGGAGCGCCTAAGGTCATAAAGGAAGCTAAAGAAGTCTTAGAGGGATCACAAAGAGCTAAGGAGTTGCAAAGGAAAAGCATAAAAGAGAGAAAGAAGACGAGCCAAAAGAAGAGCACTTTCTGTTGAAGAAAATCGTGCCATTATACATATAAATCGGACGATTTTCTTCTTTAGAAATCGAACGGTTTTGTGTATAAATCGACTAGGTCGATTTTCCTTGTTTTTCGGCTAAATGATAAAGACGATACAAAGCCCAATTCTTTTGGGCTAGAGGAGGGTTTTGCCAAACGGCCCACTAGCAAGAAACTATAGTTGGGAACCCTGGGAACGAAATCGAGGGGGCCGCAGCGGGAAATCTTTACATGTTTGAGAAAGATTGAGGATTCTGGGAGAAGGATTAATAACTCTAGCCGGAAAGTCAATCTTGATCATTGTTTGTGAGATTTCTTTGTTCTATTGGAATCTTTGTAGTTTTTGAACACGAATTTGAGTTACTTAAGAGATACATTGATCAGTTTCGAGAATTGTTTACAGATTTGAAGGTTATTGAATTTTTATTCAAGATTCGGGTTTATTTGCAATATTTCACTCAATCTTTAATTTGATTCGATTTTGAAAATGGTTGGCTAAAACCATTGTGATTTTGGGCAGAATAGTTGATGATTAAGGCTTAGATGATGATAGACTGAACTCATTCAAACATTAGGACCCTGAGAGTTTAGATTTTTGTTTTGCGATAACAAGAAAATCGGGGTGTTCTTGAGTAAATCGGCCGATTTAATGATGAACAACACGATTTATTCTTCTGACGAACTTTAATTGAATTAATCTTTAACCAAAACTAATCCTTGCCTAAATCCCAGCCTTGTTTAACCTTTTTAACCTATAATTGAGTGTATGAAGAGACTTCAAACTTGATTCTACATTTAATAGATTAAGATTACAAGAATTGGGTAATAGAGAGATTCAACATCCTTTATTAAGATTCTAAGTGTACTTTCTATTCTTACCTTGGAGAGTCATATCCTGGAGTTTTAGATAGTTAGTTTGAACATAATTCTTGTCTTTAGATCTTTCTATATTGCAGCCTCAACAACCCTTATAGAGAGAACCTTAAGATTAGATATATAGGTTTCGGAACTTCGCCGTACGATACCTACCTTGAACACATAATCTTGGCAATATAAACTCTGTCCTTATATCTATAGAAGTGTCTTGAATCGAAAGCCGAAATCGGATACTTGAATCCTTGGAATCATTTTACCCTTAATTGATCACAAAAGCTTTTTGCATTTTCGCTAGATAATTGAAATTTAATTTACTCTCACCAAATCCCTGAGTTCGACTTTGGAATTCTTACCTCACTACAGCTGATCCGTACACTGCGGATTCGCTTTGCTTTGAGTTCTAGATATAAATTTAAGACTTTGACGCACACACCTTTTGAGCGAACAACTTGCCCGTGGAACTCTTTGGAATGCTCAAAAGTGCCAGCTTCTCAGGTTCCACGCCCGGGGTTTTTCCAAAGACCGTGATTTTGCCCGTGGTTTCTCCAGAAAGAGCCTTAGTGGTTGATCAAGCTTCAAGGAGCCTCGGAGAGTCTTCCATAGCTTTAGATTCATCTGAACCTACATTGTATAGAGCGTCTGCAACCGATAAAGGTCGTCCTAAACTTGAACTTAAACCCCTCCCCTCTCATTTGAAGTATGCTTTTCTTGGTGAGAATTCTACTTATCCGGTGATTGTTAATGCATGCTTGAATGATGATGAGTTGAATAGATTGTTGCATGAGTTGAGATTGCATAGGAGAGCTATAGGCTATACCATTGATGACTTAGTTGGCATTAAACCTTCCTTGTGCATGCATAAAATTCTGATGGAAGATAATCACAAACCTTCAATTGAACCTCAAAGAAGACTAAACCCTATCATGAAAGAAGTAGTAAAGAAAGAGATCCTTAAATTGCTAGATGCCGGAATCATTTTCCCGATTTCGGATAGTAAATAGGTTAGTCCCGTGCATGTGGTTCATAAGAAGGGTGGGATGACCGTAGTGACTAATGATAATTATGAACTAATCCCAACTAGGACGGTTACGGGATGGAGGATGTGTATTGACTATAGGAAACTAAATATGGCCTCTAGGAAAGATCATTTCCCTCTTCCTTTCATTGACCAAATGCTAGAGAGATTAGCTCAACATTCACACTTTTGCTATTTAGATGGCTATAGTGGATTCTGTTACACTAAGAACGTGACACGCAAAAGTCTTAAATTTATACTCGTTATATTTTTCCTAACTCCTAGCGAACCCGCAGTGTACGGGACATTTCGTAGTAGGGATAGTATTCCGAGGTCGAACACAAAGACTGAGGTGAGATTGAATCGATTAGTGACTAAGGATAGTGTTGATCTAGGCTAAGAAAAGAGAAAGAAACAAATAAATGAAAATCTCAATGTTTTTGGATTGGTTTTGTGTGGTGATAAATCACGGATCACAATGATGCAATATGGCAAAACAAACTAAGAAATCAAGCTAAAACATAAATAAACAAGCAAACACGATATATGTAACCAAAGAGAGAAAAGCGGATTCTAGGGGTTGGAAATTCCGGTTATGACGTAGGACTCAAGCTTCTAATCAACCTTGGATAAACTATAGTATGCTGGGAAGGAATGTTTCTCAAGTGCGGTCAATTACCGGGTAGGTCTCATGATCCACTAATCCCGCACCTAAGGTCCTATCACCGAGTAAGTCTCTAGGAGCCTAAGGTAGGGATGTCTACACAAACCGGATGGTTATCTAGGGATCTAACCTCTCCTTACCGGGTAAGTCTCGGGAAGGCAAGTCCTAAACATCTATCCTAGCACATTCAGTCTAATAGCGGCTTGTGAGACTCACTACTACCTAGAGTTCGTCATCTTCGGTATCTAAGAGCAAGAATCACCGGGTAGGTCTCTTCTAACACTTAGTTGCTAACACTAGGTCACCCTAGGACAGATTTAGATCAACAAACACTAGGATTTCAACATTCTAACATTCTAGCACTTAGATTTATCAAAACAAGTGAGTTAGTCAGAACCACGGGTTGTTCATCCCAGTCCACGGCCATGGAAAGGTAAGAACGAACTGTGGTTTCCAACAGTAGCTCTGTTCAAGCAAACGAATCAACCAAAGGTACATCTAAGTCCATTCTATCATAGTCCAAGTCATAACCATCATTTCCTTACCCTAGAATCACATCTATCTAGCCAACAACATGCATTTCAACAATCAAACTCAACAAGCATACATTCATGGCTTCCATAGCAAGTAAATGAAGTGAAATAGAGATGAACAAGTAGAACAAAGAAAATCAAGCTGAATGTATGATAAGAAGGACTTACAACCCTTCAAAAGAAGGTTTAATCTCGTTCCTTACAAAACCGAGCAAATCGTCTTCACAAAACTCACTCAAAATCACCCAAAACTATGAAAAACTAAGAATGGTGTGTTCTTCTCTTCTTCTTCAATGGACCCTTTTCTTCTCCTCCAAGTGAAGCTCTAATCTTATCTTCCAATGAGAGAATATGTGTTGTTGAGAGTGTGTGAGAGAATGGGAGTGATGGGGTCTGCTCCTAACAACCTGCACGACCACCTTATATCCTCAACAAATTGCAAGAGTCGGCCATGAAGATCGTGGGACAGCTGTCACAGCTGTATGGGGAAAACCACGGCTCATTTCCACGCCCGTGGAAGTCCCAGTGGCTGTGGTTTTGGTGCTTCTGCATTCTATGGATCATCAAGCCACAATTTGGTGCATGTGATGCACCAACAAGTTCCCATGTGTCCTCCTTAGCTCCTAGCTTGCTTCCCAATGAGTTCGAAGGTGTGTCATCTCGAGGAACGATCCTCAAATGTATCGATTAAGCTCCTAAAGCTCCCAAAATACCTACAAAGCATGCAAAAGTATATGTAGACGTCTATCTCGACAAAATACATGAATTGAGTGCAAACCGTCACGAACTAGTGCAAACCATGCATGAATGAGCGGAAAAACTATCTAAATGAGTGCCTAAACCTAAGTCATAAATCATGTTATCAGATTCTTTCAAATCCCTATCCACCCGGATGACCAAGAAAAAACTACTACATTCACATGTCCTTGGGGTACATTTGCATATAGGAGAATGCCATTTGGGTTGTGTAATGCACCAACCACCTTTCAAAGGTGTATGATGGATATCTTTTCTGAGTATATTGAAAACATCATGGAAGTGTTTATGGATGATTTCTTTGTTTATGGATCTTCATTTGATGATTGTTTAGCTAATTTGTCTTTGGTGTTAAAGAGATGTGAGGATACTAATCTTGTCTTGAATTGGGAGAAATGCCACTTCATGGTAAGTGAAGGCATTGTGTTGGGACACTTGGTGTCCAACTGAGGCATTGAGGTTGATAGAGCTAAGATAGAGACAATAGAGAAGTTGCCACCACCTACCTCGGTGAATGGGGTAAGGAGTTTCTTAGGGCATGCTGGTTTTTACTAGAGATTCATAAAAGATTTCTCTAAAATTTGTAAGCCTCTTACTAACCTACTAATGAAAGGTGTTGAGTTTTTTTTCTCCAAGGATTGCCTTGAAGCTTTTTGTAGGTTGAAGAATGCCTTGATCACCGCCCCTATCATGCAACCTCCGGATTGGAGCTTACCATTTGAGATCATGTGTGACGCGAGTGATGTGGCCGTCGGGGCCGGGACAAAGGAAAGATGGGCTTACACATGCCATCTATTATGCTAGCAAGACGCTAGATGATGCCCAACTCAATTATGCTACCACCGGGAAGGAGTTGCTAGCGGTTGTGTATGCATTTGAGAAGTTCCGCTCGTATGTTGTTGGAGCGAAGGTCGTTGTGTATACGGATCATGCTGCGATCCGTTATCTCCTTACAAAGAAGGATGCCAAGCCTCGTTTGATTCGGTGGATCCTTCTTCTCCAAGAGTTTTATTTGGAGATCCGGGATAAAAAGGGGTCCGAAAATTCTGTCGCGGACCACCTTAGTAGGCTACCACCATTGGAGATTGAGAGAGACGACATCCCGATTGATGACTCATTCCGGTATGAGTAATTGCAATTGATGGAGGAATGCTTGCTTCAAGTGACTAGAGGGGGTGAGCCATGGTATGCCGACATAGTGAATTACCTCGTTTGTGAAGAGGTACCACCCGGTCTATCGTATGCCCAAAGGAAAAAGTCCTTCAAGGATGTGAGGCATTACTATTGGAGTGAACCGCTCTTGTTTAAGAGAGGGCCGGATGGGGTCTTTAGGAGATGCATACCGGAGGATGAGGTGGAGAGTGTGATCCGCCATTGTCATTCCTTGCCATGTGGAGGCCATGCTAGCTCACACAAGACGTGTGCAAAGGTGTTGCAATCCGGGTTTTATTGGCCAAGTTTGTTCAACGACGTGCAGAATTTTGTGGTAGCTTGTGATGCTTGCCAAAGGACGGACAACATCTCAAGGAGGAATGAGATGCCCTTGAACAACATAAAAGAGGTGGAGATATTTGATGTTTGGGGTGTGGACTTCATGGGGCCATTCCCCTCTTTATGTGGCAACCTCTACATCCTATTGGCGGTAGACTATGTGTCAAGATGGGTAGAGGCAATCGCCTCTCCCACAAATGATGCCAAAGTTGTGGTGCGGTTGTTCAACCGAGTCATCTTCCCTAGGTTTGGAACACCAAGAGTGATCATAAGTGATGGAGGGAAGCATTTCACCAATAGGAACTTTGGGATACTTTTGGCTAAGTATGGGGTGACTTATAAGGTGGCAATACCTTACCATCCCCAAACTATTGGCCAAGTGGAGATCTCCAACCGGGAGATAAAGGGGATACTTGAGAAGACGGTTTCTAGGACGAGAAAGGATATGGCTATGAAGCTTGATGATGCTTTGTAGGCTTATAGAACCGCCTTCAAGACACCGATTGGCACCACTCCCTACAAGCTAGTTTATGGCAAGTCTTGCCACCTTCCGGTGGAGATGGACCATAGGGCGTATTGGGCCATAAGGTGGCTGAATTTTGACCTCAAGGAAGCCGGTGAGAAGAGATTGCTAGACATCAATGCTCTTGAGGAGATCCAGTTGGATGCCTATGAAAACACATGGATCTACAAGGAAAGGACCAAGCGTTGGCATGAAAACGTCTCATCCCAAAGGAGTTGAGTGAAGGTGACTTAGTCCTTCTCTTCAACTCAAAGCTGCGGCTCTTCCCCGGAAAGCTAAAGTCAAGATGGACAGGTCCTTATGTGGTTAAGAAGATCTTTCCCCATGGAGCGGTTAAGATAGGAGGGGAGCATTGTGGAGATTTTAAGGTGAATGGGCACCGTTTGAAGAAGTATATCCCGGGAGCTCTGGTAGACATGATTGCCCCACTTCACCTTGAGTGAGACGTCCCCGAATTTGGTCAAACTAATGACCTTAAAGAAGCGCTTAATGGGAGGCAACCCATTGGTAGACATCTTTTCCTTTTCATTTTTGTTTTTGTTTTCATTTTTCTGTTTTTGTGTGTGTTTGTGTGTGCTTTGTGTTTGTGTGCTAGAGTCTTGGTAACAAGGAGGCCTTGCAAGGCATGAGTTGATGATGATGATCCCATATCAAATATGGGTGGAGCGGACGTGGGACTTGGACGGCTAGCGGTGCTTAGCACAGGTCCCGATGCCATAACGAACACCTTGAGCTCTCTACCATCTTTGATAGATCATCCGCCATCACTCCACTTGAGTAATCCTAAATACCAAACCAAACCATTTTTACATTGTGAGGACCCTCTTTCACTCTTCTTTACTTGAATTGCACATTGAGGACAATGTGTTTCTATGTATGGGGTGGGGTTTTCATGATCACTTGCATGATTAGCATCTAGGATAGTTTAATATTGTCACATGTTTCATTATGTTTTGCATTGTACATACATATTTCGAAAATTCCAAAAAAATTAGAAAATTTAAAAAATTTTAGTGCTTCTAAGTTTGGGTATGACCCTTATGATGAGATTGTCTTGTGAATTAGCTATGCATGGCCTTATGTGTTGAATTGATGTATGCATATGTGGACTTGAAGTACTTAACTTGAATCCCATGTATGAATTGTGATCTTGATGTTTGCCTTGATTGGATTGAGGATTGATGGTCAAAATTACTTGCTAGTTCTTGCACATCATTTAGGAGTGATTAAGGCAATTCATCTTTCTCTACTTCTCATCTTGATCATGTTGTTTGAGCACCTCAATTGATATAAAATTTGACCTCTTTTGACCCATCCGGGAATAGGAGCATGCTAGTGTGTTGATGTGTGTGAAAAGCAAGTGTGGGGTGAAGTTGTTGATGAATGAATTTGGTGAATGAAGTGCTGAATTTGTTGTGAAAAGTGTAGAAAAAATATAGGTTTGGGGACTTTGGTTTTGATGACGAGTAACTCGGCACCATTCACATAATCGGGTGTTTGTGCCTTGCCAAAGTCGGATAAACCGAATGTCCTAACGAGCCTTGGTATGTGTGCCTGGTGTGAGGCACCTCGGAAAAATCCCGAGGTCCTCTAATCACCAAGGTTTCGGCTTTTGTACACCAATGTCATTGTCTCAAAAATAAAAGAAAAAGAAAGTGAAAAAGAAAAGAAAACAAAGAAAAGATGGAGAAATTATACACTTGTGGTAAAGTTGATCAAAATTGAAATAGTGGAGTTAGTTCCTTTCCCGGATTAGCATCACATGATCTAAAAATTCCCACCTATTCACAACGCTTCTTGGCCTTTTCTTTTCTAAAGTCCTTGTGACCTAATTGCAATTGTGTAAGACTTAGTGATCTAGATTGGATATACTCATGATCATCTTGACTTCTTCATTTTCACCTTGCATGCATGCTTTTGAGTTAAGTATGATTGTCTTTCCATGCCTTCATTCATTTGATACATGATTGCTTGTCCATTGGCCATGAAACATGACTATGAAGGTGATCCAATATTAGAAGCACAATTCCAAAAAGATTTTGTTGTTTTTCTGCATGCATAAATCATGTCATCTCTTAGTCTATAGTTGGGTCTTGCTCGGGGACGAGCAAACCTTAAGTATGGGGTACTTTTGATAACATGATTTATGACGTAGGTTTAGGCATCCATTTAGATAGTTTTTCCCGTTAATCATGCATTGTTTGACATTAGGTCGTGACGATTTGCACTTAATTCATGTATGTTGTCGAGATAGAAGTCTACACGGACTTTTGCATGTTTTGTAGGTATTTTAGGAGCTTTTGGAGCTTAATTGATACTTTCGAGGATTGTTCCTCTTAATGACACATTTCCGGACTCATTGGGAAGAAAGTTAGGAGCAAAGGAGAACACATGGGACCTTGTTGGTGCATGCCTTGCACCAACTCGTGACTTAATGATCCAAAGAAGGCTGAAGCACCAAAAACCACGGTCACTAGGACTTCCACGGGCGTGGAAATAGGCCGTGGTTTCTTCTACACAGCTGTGACAGCTGTCCCACGATCTCCATAACCGACTCTTGCAAATAGTGGAGAATAAAAGGTGGTCCTGCAGGCTGTAGAGGGGACATTCTGATTTCAATTCTCTCCCACACTCTCTCATTTGACATCATTGGATTGGAAGCTACTCTTGGAGGAGAAAAAACACTCTCATTTTGGGGAAGAAAAGAAGAACACACCATCTTAGAGTTTCATAGTTTTTAGAGTGATTTTGGAGTGAACTTGTTGCAAACGTTTGCAAGGGTTTGTAAGGAACGATTTGAACCTTCTTTTGAAGGGTTGTAAGTCTTTCTCAACATTTATTCAGCTTGTTTTCTTGTTCTACTTGATCATCTCTCTTTCATTTCATTTTCTTGGTATGGAAGCCATGAATGTATGCTTGTTGAGTTTGATTGTTAAGATGCATGTTGTTGGATAAGTAGATGCGATTCTAGGGTAAGGAAATGATGGTTATGGCATGGACTATGATAGGATAGACTTAAACGTACCTTTGGATGATTTATTTGCTCGAACATAGCTGCTGTTGTAAACCACGGTCTGTTCTTGCATATCCACGGTCGTGGAATTGGATGAACTGCCCGTGATTTTGTGTGACTAGCTTGAATCGATAAATCTGAGTGATAGGATGTTAAATTGTTGAAATCCTAGTGTTTGTTGATCTTAATCTAGCCTAGGGTGACCTAATGCTAGCAAACTAAGTGAGAGGAGAGACCTACCCGGTGATTCTTGATCTTTGATACCGAAGATGATGAACTCTAGGTAGTAGTGAGCCTCACAAGCCGCTATTGGACTGAATGTGCTAGGATTGATGTTTAGGACTTGTCTTCCCGAGACTTACCCAGTAAGGAGAGGTTAGATCCCTAGATAGCAATCCGGTTTGTGTAGATTTCCCAACCTTAGGCTCCTAGAGACTTACCCCGTAATAGGACCTTAGGTGCGGGATTAGTGGATCATGAGACCTACCCGGTAATTGACCCTATTTGAGAAACATTCTTTCCCAACATACCATAGCTAATCCCAAGAATGATAAGAAGCTTGAGTCCAATGCCATAACCGGAATTTCTAACCCCTAGAATCCGCTTTTCTCTCTTTGATCACATATTTCGTGTTTGCCTTGCTTATTTGTGTTTCTAGCTTGATTTGTTAGTTTGTTTTATAATCTTGCATCATTTGTGATCTTTGTTTGATCACCACAAAACCAAACCCAAAAACATCAAGATTTTCATTTCTTTATTTCCTTCTTTTTTCTTAGACTAGATTTACACTATCCTTGATCACCTATTTGATTTAATTTCACCTTAGTCTTTGTGTTCGACCTCGGAATACTATCCTTACTACAAAACGACCCATACACTGTGGGTTCGCTAGGAGTTAGGAAAAATATATCGAGTTATAAATTTAAGACTTTTGCGTGCCACAATCTCTAGCGTAACAAGTATTATCACATTTTATAGGAGTACCTCTCAAGTCGAAGCCAAGGTCACGAAGTTGTTGAACAATCCAAAGAATTTGAGCACAACAAGCTCCTGCAGCTATATATTCAACTTCAGCTGTTGATAGGGCAATAGAATTTTGCTTCTTGGAGTGCCAACTGAATAGGGATGACCCTAAGAATTGACAACATTCAGAAGTACTTTTTCTATCGATCTTATAACTTGCAAAGTCTGCATCTGAATAGCAAACAAGATGGAACGAGCTTTGACGTGGGTACCATAACCCTAGATCCTTAGTGCCATTCAGATACCGAAAAATTCTTTTCACAGCTATCAAGTGTGACTCTTTAGGATCAACTTCAAATCTTGCACACATGCACACGCTAAACATAATGTCAGGACGACTAGCAGTTAGATACAACAATGAACCGATCATACCTCGATACTCCTTTTGTACTACACTTTTTCCATTCTTGTAATGGTCTAGTGAAAGTGTTAAAATCATAGGAGTCTTTGCAACCTTAGATTGATCCATTTTGTACTTCGTAAGCAAGTCTCTAGTATACTTGCTTTGATTGAGAAAAATTCCTTTCTTTGCTTGTGTAACTTGAAGTCCAAGAACGAAATTTAGATCTCCCATTAAGCTCTTCTCAAATTTCCTGCACATAATATTTGAAAATTCCTTGCAAAGGGAATCATTAGTAGCACCGAATAATATATCATCAACATAGGTTTGTACTACTAGAATGTCGTTGCCTCTAGTTTTGATAAACAACGTTTTATCAATCAAGCCTCTTTTAAATTTGTTTTCAAGAAGATATTTAGACAATCTTTCATACCAAGCTTGAGGAGCTTGCTTAAGACCGTAAAGAGCTTTGTCTAATTTAAAAACATGATATGGAAATTCATCATTTTCAAAACCAGGAGGTTAAGCAACATAGATTTCTTCTTCTAAGAAGCCGTTTAGAAAAGCACATTTTACATCCATTTGAAAAAGTTTTATGCTCATGAAAGATGCAAATGCAAGTAGCATACGTATGGCTTCTAACCTGGCGACTGGAGTAAAAGTCTCCTCATAATCAATACCTTCTTCTTGGTTATAACCTTGTGCTACAAGTCGTGCTTTGTTTCGTATGACTTTGCCACTTTCATCCAATTTGTTTCAAAAGACCCATTTCGTGCCAATAACTGATTGATGCTTTGGTCTTGAAATAAGAGTACATACCTTGTTCCTCTCAAATTCATTTAATTCATTTTGCATGACAATGATCCAATCTGGTTCTTGAAGAGCTTGAATGTAGTTCTTTGGCTCGACAAGTGATACAAAAGCGGATAAGGCACATAGATTGTTCACTTTAGATCTAGTTTGAACTCCAGCATTTGGATCTGAGATCACATTCTCTTGTGGATGATATGAGAAGTGTTGAATTTTCTTCTTTTGACAGATGGAGTAGATCCAGAAGGTTGAGCTTCATATGTTTGGCTAGATTCAGGTACCATTGATGCATTTCCTATTGATCCAATCTCAAGGCCTTGAAGTTGGGTTTTAAGCCCTTGAAGTGGAGTTTTGTTATCACAGTTTCCAGTTTCAAGGTCTTCAAGGTGTGTTTCAAGGTCTTGAGGATTTTCTTCGGTATCTTGAATCTTTTCCTGCATATTCTTGTCTTGATCTTTAGGATCTTCCTCTTCATTTGAATTATGATATTCTCTTTGATTCAGATATTGATGTGCAAAACTCTCACTCAAAGTACTATCATTGCTTTCATCAAAAATAATATAAAAATGCTTTCCTCAATAAGTTTATTACGTTTGTTATAAACACGATAAGCTTTGCTATTTGAAGTATATCCTATGAATATAGCTTCATCACTACGTGCATCAAATTTCCCAAGATTATCTTTGCCTTTGTTATGAACAAAACAAGTACATCCAAAGGGTTTGAAATATGAAATATTTGGCTTTCTTCCTTTGAAGAGTTCATAAACAGTCTTTTTCAAAATAGGGCGAATTAAACATCTATTCAAAATATAATTTACAGTATTTACTGCTTCAACCCAAAAACGTTTTGGCAAATTGTTTTCTAAAAGCATTGTCCTAGACATTTCCTCAAGAGTGCGGTTCTTTCGTTCCACAACTCCATTTTATTGAGGATTTCTAGGAGCTGAAAAATTATGTGAAATACCATATTCTGCACAAAATAAATCGAACTTCAGTTGATCAAATTCTCTACCATGATCACTTCTTATAGAAACGATTGGTAGGTTTTTCAAACTTTGTAACTCCTTACACAATTTTGAAAACTCAATTAATAAAGCTTCAGAATTCTCTCGTAGAAAAGATATCCATGTAAAACGAGAGAAATCATCCACTATAACAAGGATGTATTGTTTTCCTCTGAGAGATTTGACACACATAGGTCCACAAAGATCCATGTGTAAAAGTTCAATGGGTCGAGAATAACTTACAGTTTTCTTAGGTTTGAATGAACCTCTTGTTTGTTTACCTTGTGTACACGCCTTACATAGGTCATTAACCTTGAAAATTAGGTTTGGCAAACCACGTACCAAAACTTTTGTAAGTAGCTTCTGCATGGAATGCATGCTTACGTGACCAAGTCTTCTATGTCAAAGCCTTGGATCATTAGTCAAGGCCTTTAGGCATTTTAACTTAGTTCCTGCAACTTGGTTAGTACTCAAAGAATAAACATTATTACATCTAGGAGCAGTAAGCAACAATTCACCAGTCTTTTTTTGTCTTGAACCTCACATTTTTCTGAATCAAACATGACTTTATTGCCTTTATCACAAATTTGAGATATACTTAGTAGATTATATTTCAAGCCATCAACTAAATAAACATCATCATAAAGTTGGATGAATTATAGCAAATTTTACCAATACCAATTATGTCACACTTTCCTTTATCACCAAGAGTAATGGTTCCAGATGATTTCTTTTTTAAATCTGAGAATAAAGAGCTTTTTCCACTCATGTGTCTTGAGCAACCACTATCTAATATCCATTTGTGCTCCTTTACCTTGGTGATATCCTGCAAAAACAACAAACATCAACCTTTCTGGGTCGACCAAATGGCATATTTTGGTTCATACTCAGGTTCAATCATGTTTGGTTGTCTAGTGCCTTTAGGAACCCATATTTGTTTGACATGTTTCCTTAAACATAAAGGATGGGTGTTTCTGATGATAGAAGGATCATTTCTTCAATAAGGACATGTAGATTTAACATGACCCTTTTTACAACAGTAGAAGCAAGTAGGCATATGAATGCTTCCTTTGGCCTTGACAAAAGTGGTGGTAGGTTTTCTAGGAAAGCTCCTATGATAACCTATACTATTTTTGTTAAGGGAAGACTGTTGTTCACCCATCATTCTTTCCAGATTAGCTTTTGAACGAGTAAACTTAATAAGTGCTGCCTTCTGGTCTTGACACGTCAAAGTCAAATCAACTTTCTATTTCTCTAGATCGATATTGTTTCGATGAAGAGATGAGAGGTTGCCCTTGAAAATCAGCTTTTCTAATTCCAAGGCCTGGATATTGTCATCAAGATCTTCCTTTTTTGTGTTATGATTTTCAATCTCCAGAGACTTTTCACTCAAAAGTCTATCTTGTTCACGAAGCTTTTCTTTTAAAGAATTTATCCTTATTCTATGTTCCTTATCACTTAAGATAATATCTTTAAGGATTTGTTTAAGGTCAATCTCAGGTTGAGACATGATTGTACTTACCACATTGTCAATGTACAAATTTGAGATATCTTCATTATCGGCCATTAGACACAAGTTTGCTTGTTCTTTTTCATCTTATGATTCATTTGTGAATTCTGAATCACTCCATGAAGCAACCATGGCTTTCTTCTTTCGATCATTTTTCTTGAAGTTGATCCTCTTCTTTTGTGGACAATCCTTAACAAGATGATCTGTTTCACCACATTCAAAACAAGTCAGTACTCTCGTTTTCTTATTAGAGTTAGAAAACTTACATCGGGGTTTTGATGCTCGTGGAAATTCTCTATTTGCAGATTGTTTCTTTAACTTAAGAATTCTTGCGAGACCCTTGGCGATCATGGCAATTGCATCTTCATCATCATCATCATCATCATCATCATCATCATCATCATCATCATCATCATCATCATCATCATCATCATCATCATCATCATCATCATCATCATCATCATCATCATCATCATCATCATCATCATCATCACTATCCTCTTCATCATATGGTATTTCATCTCTTCTTGATTTTAATGCCAAATTCTTGGAGTTGGATGGGAGTTCTCCATCTTCTTCACCAAGAACCATTTCTTGTGTGATGAGTTTTCCAAGTAGATCATCAAGAGGAAGAGTTGTGAGATTTTGAGCTTCTTCAATAGCAGTCATCTTTGGTCCTCACTTGGATTTAGGTAGGCTCCTTAGAACCTTCCTCACTTTCTCCTCATTTGTGAAGATCTTTCCTAGCGAGTCCAGATTGTTCATAATCTCAGTGAATCTGGTGAACATTTCTTTGACTGTTTTATTTGAATTCATCTTGAACAGCTCGTATTGTCTGAGAAAGATGCTAATCTTTGTTTCCTTGACTTGACTTGTTCCTTCGTAAGTGACAACAAGTTTGTCCCTTATTTCTTTAGCACTCTTGCACGATGAGATGCGGTTGAATTCATTTGCATCTAATCAACAGTATAGTTGGTTCATTGCCTTGTAATTCTTTGACACACTGTCCAGGTCAGCTTGATACCAATTAAAGAACCGGTAGGTGAAATAAATAAGGCAAAAGATACTCTAGAAGGGGGGGGGGGTGTTGAATAGAGTATGAGAACTTTTCGCAAACCAAATCTCAAGGCCTTGAAACTCCTTTCAAGGGCCTTGATATCGATCTGTGCTCTTTGTGAAACTTTGATTTCAAGGGCTTTGAAACTACTTTCAACGGCCTTGACTTCTAGCTCCTGCAAACCAAAGTTAGTCACAGTAAAGTATATATGGTGCGGAATTGAAAAGATCGACACGAGGATATGTTTATGGAGTTTGGCTCTAAATAGCCTACTCTCCGTCCTAGGGTATAGCCTTAGGATCTAACTATCTATTATCAGCTTCAAAGTGTCCTAGATACAAACTAGAAGAAGTCCCCTCCTTCTCTCACTATAGCCAACGCTACGATCTAGCTCCAACTCTTAACCTAGCTATAATAGCCTAATTACTACGCAGAGTAGCACACACTCTAGTATAACACTATTTAGATCTTCCAATGGAGCTCTAGTGTTTTCTCTCTCTAAGGGGATAAAGCTTTAGTATGAATGAGATAAAGAAAAACAACGAAGGAAGATGATCAGGTTGCTAGAAGATGTAAAGATGTTAACCTGTGTAAGCTTGCGTATTTATCTTCTGCGACCATCATCTTCATTTATACTCTTCTATGGAGAGGTCTTCTAGCCGTTGTAGAGATGACCATTTGAAAATGAATCTTCTTCTCCATGAAGATCTTTTCTTGTTTTGAGATAAGGTAGACGTTGCAAATCTTCAGCTCCTGAATACACGTCGAGTCCTTAACTCCTTGATCTTCTCGTCTTTTGAATAGAGAGAGAGAAGATATTATTCTTGCCACTTTTTGCTTAGAGAATCTTCTGAAAAGATTCTCTAATCTTCGGTTGAGATCTTTCTTCGGTTGATGAGATCTTTATGATAAAGAATCTTCCTGGAAAATCTTCAGCTCATTTGAATCCTTGTTTTGTACATCTATAACTCCAAGGTCGTTGAATTCGTCCCTCTTTAAATGCTATCTTCCTTTGTCCTTGAGTTATACTAAGGTCCTTAATATTCATATCAAAGCCCTTGACATTTAGATAAAACCTGCACTGAATTAAACCAACCAAATATCTAGAGAATATAATCAATACATTGTTAGTATATCCAACTACCACATTTGTGTTAAGTCTTCCATCATCAACACCTGTAAAACATTTTAATCAAGGTGGAGTTTTCACCGTGATCTTCTCTCAGGGTCTTATCTTCAAATGTCTTCAGCCGAGATCTTCTCTCCTAGATCTCTGCGTTGGTTTAGATCTTATCTTCAAATGTCTTCATCCGAGATCTTTTGAGATCTTCTTATTTGGTTTGTTGGCTTTTGAAGATCTTCTCCTTTGGTTGTTGTAGGCATCCGTGTTTTCTAATAAACATCTTAGCCGATATCTTTCCTTGTAATGCTATTGAAGACCTACACACACTTTAATAAACAAACCAAGACAAAAAATCTAGAAAATATAATCGATATATGTTAGTTCATAAAACCGCATTTATATGTTAAGTATGCCATCATTAAATACAACAATTCATAACCAATGTGGAGTTGTCAATCTCCCCCTTGATGGAAGACAAAAGAAATATTGTACTTGCATTTAATGTTAGATATATGTAGGGGTGGGCATCAAATCGATCTGAATACCTGGATATCCAAATAGAAATTTTCCTAAAACCCCCAATCAAGATCCGATTGGATATCCGACACTTTTTCCCGGATCGGGCCGGATAATTATCTATAACGCCCGGAATTTTAATTCTGGTTAGGGGTTAGTTTAGTGGCCTTCCTGCAGGCGTGGCTCAGTCTTTCCGTAGGCACGATGTGTTGAGTGATGGGATTTTATCCCAAATCCCGTTCCGACCCTTTATTTTCCCGCCCTTTTCTTTTGACCCCTTGTTACCTAGCCAAAAGGTTGCCTATGAGGGCTGTTGACCCTTGGTTCTCCCCCCCTTGTAGGCAACCTTGCTCTCTCTCTCTCTCTCTCTCTTTCCCCTCACTTTTGTTCTCTCACGTTACTCTCATTTCACTTCATCTCCTTCACCCTGTTTCTCTCTTCTCTCTCTTGTTCCTTGGATCTTCTTGGGTGTGGCCAGCAGTGGAGGAGCTGTAGATCCAACTTGGTAATTCTGTTTCTCCTCCTTCCCTTCTTATTCCTTGCTTCCATATCCCTCTTCTTCTTCTTTTCTCCATTTTCATGGAGGAAGCTATGACGGAAGACTCGTGAGTAGTCTCCTTTGCATGCATGTGTCCTTATGCTTTTTTAGTTCTTGGAGGAGAGTTAAGATCGGTTGGAATAAGCTTGGAGTCGGCCCATTCAGGAAAGGAAGCCATTGGATCGCTAATGCACAGTCGACGACCGACGAAACTGCTTTCTAGAGTTTGACCGCGGGGCGGCTGCATTGTGTAGCGGGGGCGGACCGAGACAACCGCAAGGGCGGTGAACAGTGCTGCATGGGAGGCGCCAGGATTTTCCAAGAGCCA
Source organism: Fagopyrum homotropicum (assembly GCA_033239125.1). Lineage (NCBI taxonomy): Eukaryota > Viridiplantae > Streptophyta > Magnoliopsida > Caryophyllales > Polygonaceae > Fagopyrum > Fagopyrum homotropicum. Next base: position 90,527,237 of record BSWB01000006.1, read on the forward strand.
CGGGGGCGGTGGACAGTGCCGCAGGGGTGGTGACCTTTAGCATGCAGTCACGCCATTTGTTTCCACGGCTGCGTTTCTTCAACAAGAGGCTCTTCTTCTCCCTTCTTCTTCTTCTTCTTCTTCTTTTCTTCCTTCGTTGTGAGGTTGATCCATGTTAGTATCATGCCTAGGATGGACCTAGGATAGTTGTTTAAAAATGCACCTTGAGTATATATTTGAATATGTGATGATGAAAAACTTATCACAAATAAGTGGTTTTTATACTAACAAAATATTGATTGTTTTTCTAGTTGCTTGGTTTGTTTGGTGTTTGTCTCAAATGTATGCAGGCCTTGGAAAGCATTTCAAAGGGATAAATGAAGGCCTTGAAACTAGATACAAGGGACCAACACAGAGTTTGAAAAATTTCAATACGGAGGCCTTGAAAGCCATTTCAAGGGATCAAGTGCCAAAGCCTTGAAACAAGTTTCAAAGGACAAAACGCCTGGAAGGAATTCAAATCTCTACCAAACAAATCAACCAAAGATCAAAAGAAGATCTTCCAAGGAGATACGCTCAACAAGAAGATCTCGACTTAGAGGATTCGGTTCAAATAGGATATTGCAAAGATCCTCAAGCAAAAGCGCGAGGTTTCTTCTCAACAAATATCGAAGATCTTCATCCAACAAATCTGAAGATTTCGATGCCCAAAAGATAATGATCTTCAACAGCGTGAGAAGATTACGGAGAAGAAGAATCAACGTGCTTTAAGGAGATGAAGAAGATCTACAACAGCTATCTCATCTCAACCAAGAAGCGTTTTCCATGGAGAAGAAAAAACATCTACAACGGTCATCTTTCTAACGGATAGAAGACTTCTCCATCGAAGACTATAAATGAAGATGTTAATTGAAGAAGAAGTAACACAAGCTTACACAGAAATATCCAAAGTCTTCAAGCGATCCAAAACATCTTCATTCGATCCAAGAAGTTTTTCGTTCTCTCTTACTACAAATACTTCATCCCTTAGAGAGAGATAAACTCGAGAGCTCCATTGGCATATCTAAAGAGTGTTATACTCGAGTGTGTGTTACTATGCGAAGTAACTAGGCTATTATAACTAGGTTAAGAGTTGGAGCTAGAGCGTAGCATTTGCTACAATGAGAGAAGAAGGGGATTTCTTCTAGGTTGTATCTAGGACTTTTTGAAGCTGATAATAAATAGTTAGATCCTACTGCTATACCCTGGGATGGAGAGTAGGCTATTTAGATCCAAACTTCATAAATATCCTTGTGTCGATCTTTTCAATTCTATACTATATCCTGCTTTATTGTGACTAACTTTGCTTTGCAGGTTTACAAAGTCAAGGCCCTTGAAATAACTTTCAAAGCCCTTGAAATCAAAGTGTGTCACAAAGAGCTCATATCAAAATCAAGGCCTTTGAAATCAGTTTCAAAGCCTTGAGATAGGTCTTGCGAAAAGTTCTCATACTCTATTCAACTCCCTTCTAGAGTATCTATATCCTTTATATTCACCTTACGGTTCTTCAATTGGTACCAGAGCTAGACTCACGTATATTGATTTAACCATCAGTGAGACTAATCATGAACTCTATAGGTGATTGAGGATTCGCTCAAGGAAGATCCACATCTCGACCACTACTCTTCTGTGGGAACAACTTTGCCCATTGAAGAGCACTAATGCAAATGTTTGTTGTTAATCAGGACATGGAACTTTGGAGCATTATTCAAAATGGCCCTAAAATCCCAACTACCACGGTTAAAGGAGTCCAAGTCGAAAAGAAGGAAGCTGGCTTCACACAGACTGACTTGGATAGTTTCTCAAAGAACTACAAGGCCATGAACTTGCTCTACTGTGGATTGGACGCAAATGAATTCAAACGTGTCTCATCATGCAAGAGTGCTAAAGAAATATAGGACAAACTTGTTGTCACATACGAAGGAACAAGTCAAGTCAAAAAAACAAAGATTAGCATCTTCCTCAGAAAATATGAGCTATTCAAGATGAACTCAAATGAACGAGTCAAAAAAATGTTCACAACATTCACTTAAATCGTGAACAACTTGGACTCGCTCGGAAAAGTCTTCACAAGTGAAGAAAAAGTAAGGAAGGTTCTAAGGAGCTTACCTAGAGTTAAGTTGGGACCAAAGGTGACTGTAGTTAAAGAAGCTCAAAATCTCACAACTCTTTCTCTAAATGACCTCCTTAGAAAACTCATTACACACGAGATGGTTCTTAGTGAAGAAGATGGAGAGCTCCCATCCAACACAAAGATCTTGACACTAAGATCTAAGAAGGATGAGTTACCATCAGAAGAGGAAGATAGTGATGATGAAGATGAGGAAGATCCATTTGCCTTGATCTCTAGGGGTCTCGTGAAGATTGTTCAAATGAAGAAACATTTTGCAAAAAATAAAGAATATCCGCGAACATCAAGACCTCGAGGTAAGTTTTCTAACTCTAACAAGAAAACTAAAGTTCTGACTTGTTTTGAATGTGGTGAAACTAAATCATCTCGTAAGGGATTGTCCACAAAAGAAGAGGAACAACTTTAGGAAGAATGATTGAAAGAAGAAAGCTATGGTAGCTTCATGGAGTGATTCAGATTCTTCAAATGAATTAGAAGATGAAAAAGAACAAGCAAACCTTTGTCTTATGGTCGATCATGAAGAAGATCCAGACGAAAAAGAAGGTCGATCATGAAAAAGAACAAGCAAAAAGAACAAGCAAACCGTTATGACCCAACCTCAATTTTATCTCACACAATTCCTTAAAGACATAATCATATGTGATAAAGAACATAAGGTTAAGATAAGTTCTTTAAGAGAAAAGCTTCTCAAACAAGAGAAAAAACTAAGTGATATGTCTCTGGAGATTGAAAATCTTAAGAGTAAAAAGTTAGACCTTGATATCAATATCAAGGCCTTGAAATCAGAAAATGCGATTCTCAAGGGCAATCTCTCTTCTCTTCATCGAGAATATATCAATTTAGAGAAAGAAAAGGTTGATCTAACTGTGCCGTGTGAAGACCAGAAGGTTGCACTTATTCAATTTACTCGTTCAAAAGCTAACCTCGGAAGGATGATGGGTGAACAACAATCTTCCCTTAACAAAAATGGTATAGGTTATCATGTCATTTTTCCCATAAAAACAACTACCACTTTTGTCAAGGCTAAAGGAAGTATTCACATGCCCACGTGTTTCTATTGTTGTAAAAAGGGTCATGTAAAAGCAGCATGTCCATATAGAAGAAATGATCCTTTTATCATTAGAAACACTTATCCTCTATGTCTAAGGAAACAAGTTAAGCAAATTTGGGTTCCTAAAGGTACTAGACCACCAAACATGATTGAGCCTGAATATGGACCAAAATATGTCATTTGGTCGACCCGGAAAGGTTGATGTTTATTGTTTTGCAGGATATCACCAAGGTAAAGGAGCATAAATGGATATTAGATAGTGGTTGCTCACGACATATGAGTGGAAAAAGCTCACTGTTCTTAGATCTAAAGAAGAAATCATGTGAAACCATTACACTTGGTGGTAAAGGAAAGTGTGACATTATTGGCATTGGAAAATTTGTTATAATTCATCTAACTTCATTGATGATGTATATCTTGTTGACGGTTTAGAGTATAACTTGCTTAGCATTTCTCAAATATGCGATAAAGGCAACAAGGTGATTTTTGATTCAGAATAATGTGAAGTTCAAGACAAAAGATCGGGTCATATTGTGCTTACAACTCCTAGATGTAACAATGTTTATTCTATGAGCACTAACCAAGTTTCAGGAACTAAGCTAAAATGTCTCAAGGCCTTGACTATTGATCAAAGGCTTTGGCATAGAAGACTTGGTCATGTAAGCATGCATACAATGCAGAAGCAACTTTCAAAGGATTTGGTACGTGGCTTGCCAAACCTAAAGTTCAAGGTAGATGAACTATGTAAAGCTTGTAACACCCCAAATTCTCAGAACTCGGGGAGCTACTGGTTAGGACCTCACAATGGGTCCCGACCTTAGTTTAACAACAATTTTACTAGGATCTTACAACAAGGCACAAAAGTATTAAAACATTTGAAAACTTTAAACAATATATACATGAAGGATATGTATCAGCCTTACAAAGCAACATTACTAAAACGACGCATATAAAGAACATAAGACAACCTCGCCCCCAACTAAAAGAGTACGTGGACCCGGCTGACCATTTCCTCCGGATCTCTCTACAACTGTCTTAACCTGCAAGGCATCTACAAGCGGTATAAAACCGTTAGCTAACATTCTATGCATAAGTATAAAGGTAAAAGCACAAACACACAACATACACAATCAACATGCAACAATCGATCCTTTTATTATCTTTAATTAGGTGATATGTCATTACTAATGATACTTATTTTGTGACACGAGGGATTCCCAAACCTCGCCCCTGTCTCCGTTTACCAACACGGAATGATACTTATGCATTTGACCGTCTACCGGACTGGGCTGGTCGCAGGGAACCTCCTAGACTCTCGCAAGAGCTAGGCAGATGATGTCACGACCCGTTATCATACACTTGGGTCAATTACACAATATACTAAAGTCGGCCTATTCCGGTTTCGTTATTTATCTTAACTAGCAAACACCACTCATACACATCACACACATGCAAGAAGCCAGCTAAGTAAGTCCGTGGACTTACCTGAATCAGATCTCGACTCTCTTAATCACAACTCAATCTGTAAATGTATAACTCGGTTGCCTGTCAAAGGAGGCAAGTGTGTAAGCACACTTTCTAGGTAATTAGAAGTCTAAGACTTCTAAGGTAGTAGATCCTATTAGAACAGAATTTAATATAGTACCAATTTATGGTAAAATGACTATTTTACCGTAGGTCTCGAAACTTCCAAAAATTCCCTAATTCATGCCTAAACTCTTATTTGAGACTAACGAGTCATATTCTGACTCCTAAAGATGAGTTTGGTTACAAACTGCCAATTTACCCATTTCCCTATTTTCGGAAAGATCGTTAAGGTCCAACTTCGGCTTCAAATATAAAATTCGAATGATCTTATAAAAATTCCGAAATAACTCCCTAGATCATCTATGATATCTCATCTACTCCTAGGAACAAGAATTTCTTAAAACTGTTCAACCATCACTTCTACAAAAATTTCCAAAGTTGGTTACAACACTTAACAAACAACACACTGTCTTAACTTTGAAAAATCATAACTCCTAAACTACTCGCTCGATTTATCCCAAATTTTGATATGTTATACTATAAAATCTTATCTCTAATATATCCAAAATTCAGAAGCAAAGGAGCTCAAAATCATATTCACAACCATCTCACAAAACGGTATCACATGCTGTTTTTTCTCAACACTCAACACACTTATGAAAACCGCATGAGGAGTCAACTTTGTAACATCATAACTCTCAAGCCGTAACTCCAATTCTTCCCAAATTTTAATATGATCTACTATGTACTACTGACTAGAACATACCAAAATTCAGCAACAAAGAATGAGTTTAGCATACCTAAATCTGGCCATGAAGTTGGGTACTCGACACAGTTTTGAAACTTCAGAAACAGTAAAAATATTTAATTGTTTCTCCTTGCTCGACCTGAGTGAGTTACGGACAGATTTTGTAGCATCTATTAGCTCATAAGTATGGTAGGAAAGGTAACCAAAATAGGTATGGGTCTTACTCGATTCTAAGGTTCGATCATTGGAGGTGATTGCTTGTGTGCAGAGAATGATGCAGCAGTTGGGCGTCCATCCGGCACAGAAGATAGGAGTGTGAGTGCTCAAACACATGACAAAATAAGGAGATGAAAGGAGAGATGGAAGCTTGGCCATACCCGTAGGGACCGGAGGAAACTCGAACGATCTAAGCAGCGATAGAGGGAAAAATATTGGTACCGACTCTCCCACTGTGTGTGCAGCAGCAACTCCTGGAGCAGCGTGAATGGGGACTGGGACAAGAGGCAACAGCGTTGCACCGTCCTCTCTTCTGGCGTGAAATCCTTGGGCTATTACAGCTCATTTAATGCTTCATTTAATCGGCTGTTACAAGCAGATGGGAGATAGGCAGCTGAAGGTTTTTGACGTGAATCCCTTGGGCTGCTCCTGGCTGGGCTGAAGCAAGAGTTGGGCTACTTGAAGCTGTAGGGCTGGAGTGAAGCAATATCGTTACTGGGCTGGCATTCCTGGGCTGTCTTGAAGAGTTCAACAGCAGTAGGTAGGGTGTGGGCTTTCAACAGCTTGTCTGGGCCTTGTCAACTGCTTGTCTGGGCCTTGTCAAGTGCTTGTCTCGGCCTTGTCAACTGCTTGTCTGGGCCTTGTCAACTTCTTGTCTCGGCCTTGTCAACTGCTTGTCTCGGCCTTGTCAGCTGCTTGTAGGAATTTGTCAAGACCTCGTCTCAGCTTTGTCATGGTCTCGTCAAAAGTCGTCGTTACGAACTAATTATAAGAACTAGGGTTTTGCAAGATTAGGGTTTGCTACTAATAAAAGCTTATCATATTATGTGAAATGATATTACATAAAATGATAAAATTTTGAGATATAGTGTCCAACTACATAGACAACTAATGATCAAAAGATCGAAATCCGGTTTGCTACGGAATTAAACGGAATAAAAATTCCGGATATTACATCAGTACCCCCTTAAAACAAGTTTCGTCCCGAAACTTAGAACAAGGTACTTACTAAATTTTCATTCGTTTCCTAAACTTCTCTAACCCTATCAAAGCATAACAAAAAAAAACTGGTCGTTACATCAGAGCACCCTCAAAATAAGTTTCGTCTCGAAACTTAGGGTAAGACAATCCTGATCGGCCTTTAAGGCACCAAATGGGTGTGTTTGGTCACTACACAAAAGTCTTGTTGTTTCCACATCTAAGTATCCCGCACATCAAGGTTACCAAAAGAACACATCACTGACTAAACACTCAATCATGAAATAAACAAGTAGTCAAACAATATCACACATACAAGGTCAAGCCCTAACTCGTCACTCCCGAGGTTACAACTATCGCTACATAAGTCTTTGAAATGTTACGTCTCTTACTATCCCCAATATCTTAGGTAGCCTTATCGGCTTCTCATAAAACCACTAAATCTTAAATCTTTTACAGGTACTTAGATCACAAGCGCCTGCTACCACGTTCTAGAGTGGTTACCGGATATCTCACTAGTATTATCCGGCTCAACTGTTTGACCCTCTAATATGATGACCTAACTCGTGTCTGGTAGGAATCTCTCCAACTAAAATTTTCAAACTCAGTTTCCAAATTTAGTCTCCGTGGAAAACCGAAGCTACACTCTCCAATAGGGTGAGGAAAACTAGTCCATCAGTCACTTTTAAACCGCTTTAAAACTTCCAATGGTTTTCCTTACACAAATCACTTCTAGATCCTTTGATGACCCTATAGAAAAATAATCTATTCAACTTCCTTCCCTTCGTTATGACCACTTGCTTCCGGCCTTTTGAAAAGGTTCTGACTACACAATCAGGTCCAAGGTCTTGGACATCCACCAACACTTACCAAGTGCTCAATGCTCTTCGTATCACGACCCACTTGGTCTTGTCTTTTAATATTACTCAGTCATCTTATTCCTCATGTAAGGAATCGTCACCTTTACCCTTTTCAGGTCTAACACTCGAGACAACTAAAATAAAATCTAGTGGTCATCCTCTTTGTTCATTTGGCATTGTTATATTATTATAGATCTCTAATATATCGTTAGCTCTAACCCAGGCTCCCCACGCATTACCCAAGATCTTAAGTGGCATAGAATATGTCCGGAATGACGGTATTAGACACAAAGTGATCTTATATCACAATTATTTGATCAGAAATACTCGATAAATGCTAACACACCGTCAACATTGAACTCTTGTATCCTCCACTTTTATCGGACTAGTAATATACCTCTAACTCAAAACGCAACTAGGCTCTGTTCTGACATAATGTTACACATAAAATCTACTCCGAGATTATGCTTTCTTTAAGCACGATTACTAGGGTGCAAGTATGCTCTTGTCGCTTCTCTTTCTTATGTATCTTCGACTCAGGATGGTAGTTACTCACTTTGAACTTTCTAGTGCAGGCCATGCACAATACTTTTATTACATCATTAATTCTTTACTAATCCATCCTTAAAACTCACTCTAGAGTATTCCATCAGTATAGAATTCCACACTACTTGTCTAGCAACATGTAACAAAGCCATCACTCTTCACTCGGATCCATAATAAGGTACTACTCTCCTTCTATTTCCTCTACATGCAAATAAGTTTCCGTATATCATTTTCAGTCACTCCTCATAGCCTATCTCACGTTCCTTCCAACTGGGATGCATTTCACCAACTATCACCATATTAAACTCGACACGACATCCATCAGTACCCTTGAGCTTCTTGCTTTGTGGGTTAGGACCCACCACGCTTCCGTTGCGCTACTTTGATTATCCTATTGTCACTCATTAATCCTAAGGACCTTTTCTGTTAAGTATAAAATGATTGACTCCAAGACTCTTTCTTCCAATTACACCATGAGTCTTATACGGATGATGTACCAAGTACCTTCTTTACTTGCCTCCAGAAAATAAAACAACGATTGAAAAACAACTTCTTCCGCTTACTTTCTTTATCCTTCTACCACGGATCCAAACTCCCTGACTTGACCGGAGTTTGATCTTAACTAGCCAAGAAGTAACCCTTGAAAAGTTTCTCTTTATACCTTTAATTCATCCAAGAAGGTTGTCGTTGCCTACTCGATGAAATCCTCTAAGGCATCGGTAAACCTACTCCATAGATCCACAGTCACAAATATCTCTTCTTAATGGTACATAATTCGTCAATACCAAACAATACTTGCACGTCCTTGGTTGACATCGGTCAGTCTATAATTGACTCATCTCAATTTCATACCTCTACTGGTATTAAACATTTGGTGCACATCACCTACTAGATTAATCCTTTTATCCTTCTTTAGTTCGCCCTATCTTTCACGCTTCTTCTTCATTTGGGACAACTCTCTTTCTCAAGTCCGATTGTGTCATTCATCTGGCATAAATAGTCGTTTCAAGTTTCCACGATAGCTTGCAAGCGTCTTTGAAATTCTTATGGCCGTAATGATCATCCACTTGTAGTTCCTTTTGCATGGACCATCTGTGTTAATGGCTTAGGTCCCGTGATAATTCGGGTTACCCTGGACTCTAGAGTCTAGCAAGGCCGTTCTCCCATACAAATTTCTTCACTGGTGTTGGTGGTAATATCGCCTTCATGAAACTCCGTTGACCCTGCTACAGGCTGTTCGCCACTTAGCGTGCGTGCAAATAAAGTTTAAATTTATTTAAACTAGAATCAAGCAAGCGAAACCGCAGTGTACGGATCGATATAGTTAAGCAAGAATTCCAGAGTATCGAACACAGGGATTTGGGGGGTTAAATCCAATTATAGATTATCAAGCAAGTAAATGTGTGAAGCTTTTCAAATTATTGGGAAAACAACAATCCTAAAGATCCAGGAATCCAGCTGTGGCTATCGATTCAAGATATACTAAAGATATAAGGACAGAGTTGAGGTATGCAAAGGTATACGAATGTAAGGCAATGGACGGTGAAGTTCCAAGACCTTATATGATTCACCTAAAGACACTCTCTATAAAGGTTGTTGAGGCTTCAGTATAGGAAGATTCTAAAGGTAAATATTAACATCAAATACCCAAACTTGTAATCCAAGGATCAAGACTAACTAAACCGATTAAGGTTATGACACTCGAAATCGGGGTAGAGGTTGTTGAGGCTTCACTACCACCTAGAAAAGGCAAGCCAAGACTAAGTTAAAGCAAATCTTTAACTTTGGATTAAAGTAAAAGCAAGGTTCGTAATTGAAACAAAATTACGGGCAGTTCTTGAGTTCAACGGCCGTGGAAGCTCAAGAACAGACCGTGGATTAGGTTCATCGGCGATTCTCTCTAACTCTCAGGGTCCAATCTGTTTACGATCGATCTATCATCATCTAAGCCACAACTATCAACCCTTCACCTTAGAATTGCTAAAGGGTTTTAGCCAACAACAGTCATATTGATATCAAATTCAAGGTTTAAAAGAATGAAAGATGAAAACTTCCGAAAACCTTCAATAACCTTCAAACCAATCTAAAATACACCAATATCATGATAATGCAACTCAGATTTGGGATAAACACAAACAAGTAACTAATCTAGATAAGAACGAAGAACGGGATGTCAATCCGTCTTCTAATCAAACCTAGAAATAAAGTATGAAATCTCCTTACGAACAATCTCCCAAATCTTCACTCTTTCTCCAACTTTCTGTCGCGGAATAGCAATCTCCACACGTCCCACTAGAAACCCTAGGCACGTGCAATAAGCGTAGGCAAAGTCTAAGCGAAGGTGACGGAATCTCTCTTCTTCCGTCCTTTTATAGGGTAAGATAAAATATGAGCCCGGCCCATTGCGTAAAAGATCATGGCTTCAAAGTGTGCGTTAAAAGATCGTCAGAATCACGGTTATCCAAGATTCCACGCCCGTGGTTTAGAGCGTGGTTTAGAGCGTGGAAACTCATCACGGTTTGTCACAACTCTCCACGGCCGTGTAAGTTGCTGGAATGATCCACGCTTGTCTTGCCAAAGTTCCACGGCGGTGGAACGTAGTACGGCCGTATTTTAGAGCATGGAATAGATGTAGCTCGTAATTCTCCTTAGTCTCGTGCTATTCTTCAAGTTAGCACCTTCCTTAGCTCCTAGTGATGTCCTCAATCCTTGGACATGCTCAATCTAACTCCATTCTCCCTTGATTCGTTCGGTTTTAGCTCTTAATTGCCTACAATCAACACAAAGCTTATGTAGACCTCTATATCGACAAAATAGATAAACTAACTCACAAATGCTTCAATGCTTTATCAATGAATACCAATATAGATGAAATACACTTAGAAAACGTGCCTAAAATATCAAAATATTTCATGCTAACAAATAACCCCATACTTGCCACTTGCTTGTCCCTAAGCAAGGTCTTTCAAAAGCTTTAAAACTCAAGTTAGGATGAAGTATGTGTACCTTCTCAAAGTAAAACTTCTTTTAGATGAATGTGCTTTCTAATCAATAGATCATTCTCAAATCTTGCTTCATTCGCTTATGAGACTTTCATACACATAATCAAAGAGTAAAGAGTAAAGAAAGCCCATGAATTAATCAAACTTCCATGTAAACATCATAACCTTCAAACATTATCAAAATCAATCATAAGAAACTTCAATTTAGATCACAAAGTCATATATCATTCTCTTGATCTTAAGGACTTTCAAACAAGGTCTAGAATGCGGAAAGGGAAGGAAAACTTTAAGGAATGTGGTGCATGAATCCGGGAAAGTGGATAACTACTCTTTTCTTTTCTTTTTCTTGCTGTTTCCGCAGCACTATCAACTTAGAGCTTCACTCTCTCCTTTTCAATTCATTTTTCGACTTTACTTTTGGAGTTATGGATAGAGGTGCACAAAAACCGAAGCCTAGGAGATTGGCGTTTCTCATTTTTACGAGATGCCTCAAACCCTTAGCGCACATACCATAATCCGCTAGGAATATCGCTCAATCCGACTTTGGCAAGACACAAACACCCGGCTATGTGAATGGTGCCGAGATACTCATCATCATGATTGACTTCCCCAAACCTATAATTTCTTTCTATTCTTTTGAATGCAAAATATTGCTTTCATGGCACTCCCACATCAAACATGCCTTTTTCATTCAACTGCTCCAAATTCCCGGATAGGTAAAGGAGGTCATTATTTCAATGAGGGGCTAAATGATCAAAGGAAGAAGAAAGAAAATCGAATTGCCTTAATCATCTCAAAAAGAAGCATAAGAACTTATTATGTGATTTTAACCTTAATTTCTCAACATGATTTAAGTAACATTCATCACATTATGAAATTTGCAAAAGAGGGATAATCAACTCATTCAATTTCTTTTCAATTCACTATTTGTTTAAGCATGTGATTGTCATCAAAACTCAATTCACAAGTGGTGATTATCATAGAAATCATCTCTATCCTTAGAAGCACAAAATTTTCAAAATTTTTCAATTTTTATGGGTTTTTCAAACTCTTTTTCATGCAATGCAAAAATGAAACGTGTAACAATAGAATGAAACATGCAAGATAGTCTCGATAAAGCATACAAAGTGAGTAAGAGTTATTACAAACTATTAGTCACACCCCACCCCATACTTGGAACAAACATTGTCCCTAATGTTCAAAAAAAAGAGAAAGAAGAAAAGAAAGAAAGAAAAAGAACTCACAAAATGGTGGTGGAGTGGCTAAAACAGTCGATCATCAATCATCTCACTACGGTGGAGGCGGTGGTGGAAGCGGAGAGAAGCTAGGATTATAGTACCGCCCGAACTGCTGGCGGTAAACGTCTCTCATCATGTGGTCTAGATCGTCCACTCGTGCATCCCTAGCATCTGCACGGATCTCCAAAGCTCCAACCCTGCTGGAAAGGTCGGTAGCCCACTCTGGCAACTACTCAAACCAGCCAGGCCGCTGGCTGTACCACGCCGGTGCATCTAAAGGTGCTGGTGCTGGCGGCGGCTGTGAATGCCAAGGCGGTGGAGCTCCCATCCAATCCGGCTGCGTCTTATACCAAGCAGGAGGATCTGCCATCCAAGTCGGCCTCTCGCTCACACTAGCACGGCGAGAGGAAGAACCAGATGCTCTAGCAAGATGGGGGGAACGTCTAGGCATGTCGGGAACTGCATCCGGCTGATCCGGGAATGTACCAAAGTCCTGCTCAACCGGCTGATCCGGCTGATCCGGGAGTTAGAATATGCTCAAAGGAAACCACAAACTCCCTCGTAATCTCCTCATAAGCATCTTCCCGAATAGCGGAGAAGATGACTAAGCCGGCTCTATCTAAAAGCCATGTAAGGTCTCCTATCACATGCAAATGTGCTAGCTCCTCAAGCAACAAGTATCGCGGTCCTAGGACCGTCCTCTCCTCTATCCTCTCTAAGGCGTCTAAATGATCCTCATGGATAGTAGGGATCCTAGGGGGAGGTGGTGATGGTGATGATGGAGGTAAAGGAGATGAAGGGGGTGGTGCTCTAGAAGAGGAAGAGGGGTTGCCCTTCCTCTTTTTGTTCTTATCATTGTCCTTGTTCTTATCCTTGTTCCTACCGGACACTCTCCTTACAAAATCCATAATCTATCAGAAACCACGGTCTGTTCTTGGATTTCCACGGCCGTGGAACGTACAGTGACCGTGGTTTGTCTCGAAAATTCTCAAAACTCAGCAACAATTCACCAAACTCAGCAGCAATCAGTCCTAGACTAATTTCCTTCCAATTTCAACCAGTTCTCCTAAAAATTCTATCAAAAACAAAGCCGAATCGACAAAGAGAGAGAAAGAACCAAAAACCTAGGTTTTCTGATTTTGTAATCCGAATTGTGGCTTCTCCGGTGATTTGCCGCTCGAATTGTTGCTTGGATCTTGTAGGTGATTGGATTTGCTTCAGTTTTGGTCAAAGAATCGTCGAAAACGATTAACGTATGAGGATTTGAGAGGAGGGGCGTGGAATCGGCGTTCTTGGCGTGGTTTTGGGTGTTTGTGTTGTGTTTTGTGAAGAAACGTGGTTTATATAGTGGCCGTAAAAATTTTTGAAAATCACGGTCTATCGGGGGGTTCCACGGCCGTGGAATTGTACGGAACCGTGGTTTTGGTGATTTTTCTCAAGCTTTTGAAAATTACGGTCACTGTAGCTGTCACGGCCGTGGTTTAGGCCGTGGAACTCTCTGTAATGCTCCAAAGTCCAAGTTTCGTCACTTTTATTCAAACTTTCTCTTCCCCTTTCCTTTTCCACTGTCCCTACATCCAAAAACACGAACATACCTGAAGGTATCGAAGGCAAAACAAAGCAAAAACGTCTAAACTAAACTAATCTATGAATCAAAAACAAAAACGACAATGCAATACCTTGGGTTGCCTCCCAAGAAGCACTTTGTTTAAGGTCCGTAGCTAGACCAGATTCGCACTTATTCGAGTGCGGTGGGCGCGAACTCTTCAGCTTGGAGTTCCGGTGTATACTTCTTGAGTCGTTGACCGTTCACCTTAAAGCTTCCGCCCGTTTCACCCCATACTTCAACTGCACCATGGGGAAAAATACGTTTGATTAGAAATGGTCCGGTCCAACGAGATTTAAGCTTACCTGGAAAGAGACGAAGCCTTGAATTGAAGAGGAGAACTTGATCTTCTTCTTTGAAGTCCTTTGGAATGATATGCTTATCATGCCAACGCTTTGCTCTTTCTTTATAGATCTTGGCGTTTTCGTAAGCGTTCAAGCGAAGTTCCTCAAGCTCATTTAGGTCCAAGAGACACTTCTCTCCCGCTTCCTTCATGCTGAAGTTCAACCACTTGATTGCCCAAAACGCCTTGTGCTCCAACTCTACCTGTAAATGAAAAGACTTTCCATACACAAGGTTGTATGGTATAGTTCCGATGGGAGTCTTATATGCAGTCCGGTACGCCAATAATGCATCATCTAGCTTCAAGGACCAATCCTTCCTTGTCCTTGAAACCGTCTTCTCTAGGATTCCTTTGATCTCCCGGTTTGAGATCTCAACTTGTCCACTAGTTTAAGGATGATAAGGGGTGGCGATCTTGTGAGTCACCCCATACTTAGCTAGAAGAGCTTCAAAATGCCGGGCAATGAAATGAGAGCCTCCATTACTAATGATGGTCCGTGGTGTCCCAAATCATGGGAAGATGGTCTTGTTAAAGAACTTAACCACTACCATGGCATCATTAGTGGGAGAGGCAATCGCTTTAACCCATCTTGAAACATAATCAACCGCTAAAAGTATGTATTGGTTACCACAAGATGATGGGAATGGTCCCATGAAGTCTACTCCTCAAACGTCAAAGATCTCCACCTCTTGGATATTGTTGAGCGGCATCTCATTCCTTCTAGAGATATTTCCTGTTCTTTGACAAGCATTGCAGCAGGAAACAAAGGTTTGCACATCTTTAAATAGAGTAGGCCAAAAGAATCCAGATTGCAATACCTTAGCGCTAGTCTTGTTCGAACTAGCGTGTCCTCCACAAGGTAGTGAATGACAATGGCGGATGACACTTTGCATCTCATCTTCCGGCACACATCACCGAATAATGCCATCCGGACCTCTCTTAAAGAGGAGAGGTTCATTCCAAAAGTATGCCCGAACATCCTTAAAGAACTTCTTTCTTTGCGCGTAGGATAATCCGGGCGGTATTTCCTGACAAACCAAATAGTTAACAAAATCAGCAAACCATGGTTCGTTACCTTTGGAGATCACTTCGATGCACTCCTCTATGATATGTAAATGTTCGTCCGGGAAGGAGTCATCTATAGGTAGGTGGTCGTCCTCTAGCTGTGTTAGACGACTCAAATGATCCGCAATAGAATTCTCCGAACCCTTCTTGTCGCGGATCTCTAGATTGAATTCTTGTAGGAGAAGAATCCATCTAATTAGCCTTGGCTTCGCATCCTTCTTTGCAAGGAGGTACCGGATCGCAGCATGATCCGTGTATACAATCACCTTTGCACCTACAAGATAGGAGCGAAATTTGTCTATTTCATAAACAATGGCTAAAAATTCCTTTTCCGTAGTGGCGTAGTTGAGCTGCGCTTCATCTAGCGTCTTGCTAGCGTAGTAGATAGCGTGGGTTCGCCCTTCCTTTCTTTGTCCAAGGATAGCTCCTATAGCTACGTCACTTGCGTCACACATAACCTCAAAGGGAAGATTCCAATCCGGAGGTTGGATAATTGAGGCTGAAATTAGAGCTTCCCGAATCATGTTAAACGCATCTAAGCATTCCTGCGAAAAGTCAAAAACTGCATCCTTCATCAATAGATTAGTTAGCGGCTTTGATATTTTAGAGAAATCCTTTATGAAACGCCTATAAAATCCAGCATGTCCTAGAAAACTTCTTATCCCTTTCACCGAAGTTGGGGGAGGAAGCTTTTCTATTGTCTCTATTTTAGCTTTATCCACCTCAATCCCTCTACTAGAGATTAAGTGTCCTAATACAATGCCTTCCTTCACCATGAATTGACACTTCTCCCAATTAAGAACTAGGTTAGTGTCTTCACACCTTTGTAACACAAGAGCAAGGTTAGAAAGACAATTGTTAAAAGAGGAACCATAAACGGAGAAGTCATCCATAAAAACCTCCATGATTTCCTCTATGTATTCCGAGAAGATGGCCATCATGCACCGTTGAAAGGTGGTTGGGGCGTTGCAAAGCCCGAACGGCATCCTCCTATAGGCAAACGTACCCCATGGGCACGTGAATGTGGTCTTCTCTTGATCATCCGGGTGTATCGGAATCTAAAAGAAACCACTATAACCGTCAAGATAGCAAAAATGCGAATGTTGTACTAACCTTTCAAGCATTTGATCGATGAAGGGTAGTGGGAAGTGATCCTTCCTCGTCACGTTGTTTAGCTTGCGGTAGTCTATGCACATCCGCCATCCTGTTACGGTTCGGGTAGGAATGAGTTCGTTATTCTTGTTGGTGATGACCGTCATTCCTCCCTTCTTCGGAACTACTTGTATGGGACTCACCCACTTGCTATCGGAGATAGGATAGATGATACCTGCATCAAGCAATTTAAGAATTTCCTTCTTGACAATCTCCTTCATGGTCGGATTTAACCGCCTTTGAGGTTGTCGCGAAGTCCTAAAGTCCTCTTCCATTAAGATCTTATGCATGCATAGGGAAGATTTGATTCCAACTAAGTCCTCTATAGTATATTGTTAGCATGAAATATTGTGATATTTTAGGCACGTTTTCTAAACGTATTTGATTCATATTGATAGTCTTTGATTGAACTTTGTGCATATGTGAGCTAGTATTACCTATATTGTCGATATGGATGTCTACACTAGCTCTATGTAGATTATAGGTGATTTGGAGCTATTTCTGAACGGAATCGAGCAAAGGAGAGTTGATTTGATATGTCCATAGATTGAGGACATTCTTTGGAAGCAAATTGAAGTTTAGCTTGAGGAATGCACGAGGCTAGGAAAGAATCACGTTCTTGCCCTAAACCACGCTCTAAAATACGGCCGTACTACAAACCACGTTCAGTTCCACGGCCGTGGAACCTTGCAAGAGAGACGTGATGCATTCCAGTAACTATTACGGCCGTGGAATATATGGTACAAACCGTGACCTAATCCACGCCCTAAATTACGGTCGTGGAAACTTCCACGACCGTGATCTTGGCGAATCTTTTCACCACACTTTGAAGCCACGATCTTTTGAAGATTGGGCCGGGCCGATATTTTATCTTGCCCTATAAAAAGACGGACGAAGCAAGATTCCAGGATCGCCGCTTACACCCGCCATCTTGGCTTAGAAGGGAATTTTGGCAATCCACGCTTCATCAACGCTTTGGATCGTTTACGCCCGCTACCTCATTTTACACCGTCACTAGGATGCATTGATCATCTCATTGGAGATCGAATTTCGCATCGGGGAATTGCCCTAATCTCGCACTTTTGGTGGAGATTGCTGTTGAGATCTCCGGATTGGCGGAAGAACGAAGCTTTTGGAAGATTTTGCAAGAAGATCTCTCTTCTTGTTTAGGTTTGATTTGGAAAACGGATTGACATCCCGTTTTCCCTTCTTTCCTAAAGTTGTGATTGTTTACTTTATTGTGAATCTTTTGACAACACTCGTTCTTGATTGTGACTTTGAGATTGGTTTGAAGATTATTGAAAGTTCTTGAAAGTTTTCATCTTTTTATCTTTTAATTCTTGAATTGATATCAACATGACTATTATTGGCTAAAAACCCTTAACAATTCTAAGGTGAAGGGTTGATAGTTGTGGCTTAGATGATGATAGATCGATCGCAAACAGATTAGACCCTGAGAGTTAGAGAGAATCGCCGACAGACCATAAATTACGGCCTGTTCTTGAGTCCATGACCGTGGAATACCAAGAACTAACTGTGATTTCCCTTAAGTCTACGAACTTGCTTTTACTTTAATCCAAAGTTAAAGATTTGCTTTAACTTAGTTTATACTTGTCTTTTCTAGGTGGTAGTGAAGCCTCAACAACCTCTACCTTGATTGTGAGTGTCACAACCTCAATCGGTTTAGTTAAGTCTTGTTCCTTGGATTACAAGTTTGGGTATTTGACATTAATTCTTACCTTTAGAACCTTTCTATATTGAAGCCTCAACAACCTGTATAGAGAGTGTCTTGTAGGTGAGTTATATAAGGTTTTTGGAACTTCACCGTACGATTACCTTACATTAGTATACCTTTGCATATCTTAACTCTGTCTTTATATCATTAAGTATATCTTGAATCGATTTCCACAGCTGGATACTTGGATCTTTAGGATTGTTGTTTTCCCAATATTTGCAAAACTCTCATATTTACTCGCTTGATAATCTGCAATCGAATTTGTTCCCACCCAAATCCCTGTGTTCGATACTCTAGAATTCTTGCTTAGCTATGTCGATCCGTACACTGCGGGTTCGCTGCTTGATTCTAGTTTTATAAATTTAAAGCTTATTTGCACACACCTTTAGGGGCGAACAAGTTTTTGGCGCCGTTGCCGGGGATTTGGTTTCGGCCGAATTCGGTAGCCGGTTCTCAAGCTTGGGAGCTTGCTCTCCTTATTTGATATTACTTTGAGTGCATGCGCAGGTCTAGGAACACCGAAGATCTCTTACCTCTTGATCAAGAGCTAGAGAAAACCTTGAGGCAAAAGCACAAGGAAAAGAAGATGGCCGAAGAACACGAACGTGATCTTCAAACGGAGTTGGCGGAGAAGGAAGCTCAACTCCAATGGAACGAGAACCTCCACCGGGATGAAATGGATCGTCATCAATCTGAAGTTAGCAAACTGCAGGATGCGATGTTCCAAATGAGGATGGAGTTAAGCGACCTTAAGAATAAAGGAAGCAAGAAATCCTCAAGGAGGGGATCAAGAACTAGAAGAAGAAGCCACTCGTCCGCTGATGATAGTGACTCTTCCATGCCACCGTTAGAGGAGATTGATCCCACGATCAATATGAATCCTTTCCATCCACAAGGAGCTGCTAATCGCCGCATTCCACCTAGGAATGTGAGGGTCGAACGTGTGGATAATGAGCCAAGAACTATCGGCCAGCGGATGGATCCAACACAACAACCACGCCGCTTGGGCGTGAATTTTGATGCTGAAGATGTGCAAGGGTTTAGCTTTAACCCTCAAGTTATTACTCTTGTTCGCCAAAATCAATTTGGCGGGACAAGCGCTGAATCTCCACACCAACACTTGCAAAACTTTGAGTGTATGATGGAGACGATGAGACCGAAGAACGCTACCACCAACAGCTACAAGCTCGAACCCTTCTTTTTCTCTTTGAAGGGGAAAGCGTTGTCTTGGTACCAAGCTCTTCCTAATGGGAAACTAGATACGTGGGAAGACCTTTCCACGGAGTTCCTCACCAAATTCTTTCCGCCCTCCAAAACGGCGGAACTTAGAGGTAAGATTAATGCTTTTTCCATGAGACCTAACGAAAGTTTGTTTCAATCTTGGGAAAGGTTTCAGGATTTGCTCTTGGATTGCCCTCATCATGGCATATCCAAGCTTGCCTTGCTAGAGATCTATTACAAGGGGCTGGATGCGGGAACGCAATTCAACCTCCAATCCCTCTCATGTGGAACGTTCATGGACATGAGAGAAGATGACGCTTGGGACTTCATCGAGAAGCAAGCAAGAGTCATAGAGAAGTATTCCCACCGGAAAGTGGAGGGAAATCGTGTGGAGCAAGGAGCTAAGCTCACACATGAAGCTCAAAATCAGATTTTCTCCCTCAACAATGAGATCAAAGAATTGAAGGAGGCTATCAAGACCAACTTCCCAAAGCAACAAGGGAAGGATGTTAATTATTTGGGCAACAACAATGGCGGCAACAACAATAACCGGAACAACAACCGGAATAATAACTGGAATGGAAACAACAACAACCGGAACAACGATTGGAACAACAATAGGGGTTCAAACAACAACAATTGGCACTCAAATCAACAAAATTCCGGTAACTCTTATCCTTCCAATTCAAATTCACTAACTCCACCTTCCTCTTCCTCTATTCCTTTGAAAAGCCAGGGGCAATCATCTAATGGAGGAAACACTTCGGGGAAGGAGAAGCCCGATCCCATGTTGGAAACGATCTTGGGAAAGCTTCAAGGGTTGGAGAACCGCCTCATCAAAGTTGATGATCAAGTCTCTAAGGTTGACAAAGCTCAAAAGGTTTTAGAGAACCAAATGTTCAACCACGCGCAGGAAGTTCCTAGGAATCAAGGGAAACTTTTAGGAAAGACGGAGGACAACCCTAAGGGAAGGGTGATGGCGATTACAACTAGGAGCGGAGTGACTACTACCGATCCGCAGCCTACGTTCGTTAAAGTCCCCGTAGAGAAGGACAAAGAAAAGGGGAAGGAGAAGGAAGATGTCTACGTTCCTCCTCCAGCTTACAAACCTCCCCTACCATTCCCTCAATCTAGAGCGCGAGCGCGCCTAGACAAACAATTCGGTAAGTTCATAGAACTCATGAGTAAGCTGCATATTAATATACCCTTCATTGATGCTATTGTAGGTATGCCGGTTTATGGCAAGTTCTTGAAGGAGCTCCTCTCCAACAAGAGGAAGCTAGAAGATTTTGGTGAGGTCAAGATGAGTTCGGATTCTTCGGATCTCATCAAGACCATGAAGGAGAAAATGCCCCCAAAGGTACGCTTTTCTTGGATCTAATTCTACCTTTCCGGTTATTGTTAGCTCCGAATTAAGCATAGATGAACATGAACAGCTCATGATTGTCCTTAGGAAACATAGAAAAGCCATAGGCTATACTATTGAGGACTTAGTAGGAATTAAACCCTCCCTATGCATGCATAAGATACTAATGGAGGAGGAATTTAGAACTTCAAGACAACCTCAAAGGCGGTTGAATCCGACCATGAAGGAGGTTGTCAAGAAGGAAATTCTTAAACTTCTTGATGCAGGTATCATCTATCCTATCTCCGATAGCAAGTGGGTGAGTCCAGTTCAAGTAGTTCCGAAGAAGGGAGGAATGACGGTCATCACCAACAAGAACAACGAACTCATTCCTACCCGAACCGTGACTGGATGGCGGATGTGCATAGACTACCGCAAGCTCAATAACGCAACGCGGAAGGATCACTTTCCATTGCCATTCATCGATCAAATGCTTGAAAGGTTAGCACAACATTCACATTTTTGCTACCTTGACGGTTATAGTGGTTTCTTTCAGATTCCGATACATCCGGATGATCAAGAGAAGACCACATTCACATGCCCTTGGGGTACGTTCGCCTATAGGAGAATGCCGTTCGGGCTTTGCAACGCCCCATCCACCTTTCAACGGTGCATGATGGCCATCTTCTCCGAATAGGTAGAGGAAATCATGGAAGTCTTCATGGACGACTTCTCCGTATACGGTTCATCTTTTAACGATTGCCTTTCTAACCTTTCTCTTGTTTTACAAAGGTGCGAAGACACTAACCTAGTTCTTAATTGGGAGAAGTGTCAATTCATGGTTAAGGAAGGAATTGTGTTAGGTCACTTAGTCTCTAGTAGAGGGATAGAGGTAGACAAGGCTAAGATAGAGACCATAGAGAAACTTCCTCCCCCAATTTCGGTGAAAGGGATAAGAAGTTTCCTAGGACATGCTGGATTTTATAGACGTTTCATTAAGGACTTTTCTAAGATATCAAAACCTCTCACTAATCTATTGATGAAGGATGCGGTTTTTGAGTTTTCGCAGGAATGTTTGGATGCGTTTAACACCATTCGGCAAGCTCTAATTTCAGCACCTATTATCCAACCTCCGGATTGGACTCTCCCCTTTGAGATTATGTGCGACGCTAGTGACGTAGCAATTGGAGCTGTTCTTGGACAACGAAAGTAAGGGCGAACCCATGCCATATACTATGCTAGCAAGACGCTAGACAAAGCGCAACTCAACTACGCCACCACCGAGAAAGAATTTCTAGCCATTGTCTACGCTATTGACAAGTTTCGCTCTTATCTTGTAGGTGCAAAGGTGATTGTCTACACGGATCATGCTGCGATCCGGTACCTCCTTGCGAAGAAAGACGCGAAGCCAAGGCTAATTAGATGGATTCTTCTCCTACAAGAATTCGATCTTGAGATCCGCGACAAGAAAGGTTCAGAAAATTCTGTTGCGGATCATTTGAGTCGCCTAACACATTTAGAGGACGACCATCTACCCATTGATGACTCCTTTCCGGACGAACACCTACACATCATAGAGGAGTGCATCAACGTGATCTCCAAAGGTAACGAACCATGGTTTGCTGATTTTGTTAACTATTTGGTTTGCCAGGAGATACCGCCCGGACTATCCTACGCACAAAGGAAGAAGTTCTTTAAAGACGTCCGGGAATACTATTGGAACGAGCCTCTCCTCTTTAAGAGAGGTCCGGATAGCATCATCCGGCGATGTGTTCCGGAAGATGAGATGCAAAGTGTCATCCGCCATTGTCATTCACTACCTTGTGGAGGACACGCTAGTTCGAACAAGACTAGCGCAAAGGTATTGCAATCTGGATTCTATTGGCCTACTTTTTTTAGAGATGTGCAATCCTTTGTTTCTTGCTGCGATGCTTGTCAAAGAACAGGCAATATTTCTAGAAGGAACGAGATGCCCCTCAACAACATCCAAGAGGTGGAGATTTTCGACATTTGGGGAGTTGATTTCATGGGACCATTCCCATCTTCTTGTGGAAACCAATACATACTATTGGCGGTAGACTACGTTTCTAGATGGGTGGAAGCAATTGCCTCTCCCACAAATGATGCCATGGTGGTGGTTAAGTTCTTCAACAAGACCATCTTTCCGCGATTTGGAACACCAAGGACGATCATTAGTGATGGAGGTTCTCACTTCATAGCCCGTCACTTTGAAGCTCTTCTAGCTAAGTATGGGGTTACTCACAAGATCGCTACCACTTATCATCCACAAACTAGTGGACAAGTTGAGATCTCAAATAGGGAGATCAAAGGAATTTTAGAAAAGACGGTTTCAAGGACTAGGAAGGATTGGTCCTTGAAGCTAGATGATGCATTATGGGCGTACCGGACTGCGTACAAGACTCCCATAGGAACCACACCATACAACCTTGTGTATGGGAAGTCTTGTCACTTGCCGGTGGAGCTGGAGCACAAAGCGTTTTGGGCTATCAAGTGGCTGAATTTCGGCATGAAGGAAGCGGGAGAGAAGCGTCTCCTAGACATCAATAAGCTGGATGAACTTCGCTTGAACGCCTATGAAAACGCCAAGATCTACAAGGAAAGAGCAAAGCGTTGGCATGATAAGCATATCATTCCAAAGGACTTCAAAGAAGGAGATCAAGTTCTCCTCTTCAATTCAAGACTTCGCCTCTTTCCAGGTAAGCTTAAATCCCGTTGGACCGGACCTTTTCTAATTAAACGTATTTTCCCCCATGGTGCAGTTGAAGTATGGGGTGAAGCTAGCGGAAGTTTTAAGGTGAACGGCCAACGACTCAAGAAGTATACGCCGGAACTCCAAGCTGAGGAGTTTGCGCCTACCGCACTCGAATAAGTGCGAGATTGGTCTAGCTACGGACCTTAAACAAAGCACTTCTTGGGAGGCAACCCAAGGTATTGCATTTTCGTTTTTGTTTTCGATTCATAGTTTAGCTTAGAATAGACATTTTTTTTTCTTTGTTTTTGCCTCGATTTCTTCCGGTATGTTCGTGTTTTTGGTTGCAGGATCGATGGAAAAGGAAAAGAGGAGAGTAATGTTGAAGAAAAGCGACGAAATTCGGACTTTGGAGCTTTACAGGAGGTTCCACGGTCTAAATTACGGTCGTCATAGCTACAGTGGCCGTAATTTCCAAAAGCCTTTGAAAAATCACCAAAACCACGGTTCCGTACACTTCCACGGCCGTGGAACACCCCGACAGACCGTGATTTTCAAAATTTTGCCTGCAACTATGTAAGCCACGTTCTTCACAAACTCATCCCAAAAACCCCTCTTTCCACGACCTAATTGCCGGAATTCCACGACCTCCTCAAAATCCTCGTTTCTTAATCGTTTCTAACGATTCTTCTTCCTAAACTGCAGCAAATTCAACCACAAACAATATCCAAGCGACGAATCGAACGGAAATTCATCAACAAACGCGCATTTCGGATTTTTCAATCCGAAAAAGAGGTTTATTCTTTCTTCTTGATTCTCGCCAATTTGGTTCGTTTTTGCTATAGATTTTTAGGAAGAACTGATAGAGACTGGAAGGAATTAGACTAGGACTGCTTGTTGTGGTGATTGCTTGTGAATTTGCTGAGATTCGTGAAATTCTGGGACGAACCACGGCCTCTGGGTAAACCACGGCCGTAATTCTTGAAGAACAGACCGTAATTTTTCTGCAGAATGGATTTTGTAAGGAGAGTGTCGGGAAGGATAAAAGAGAAGAAGGGTGAGCAGAATAAGAAAAGGAAAGGCAATCCCTCCACCCCCTCATCCTCTAGGGCACCACCACCCTCATCTCCTTCACCTCCATCTTCACCTTCACCTCCATCCTCACCTCCTCACCCTAGAATTCCGACCATACATGAGAACCATCTTGCTGCTTTTGAGAAGATCACGAAGAGGCCAGTGATTGGCCCTAGATATTTGTTGTTGGAGGATCTACATCCTCTCAACATAGTTGATGATCTTACTTGGCTCTTGGATAGAGCCGGATTAGTTATCTTCTCGGCTATCCGAGAAGACGCCTATGAGGAGATCACCCGGGAGGTTGTGACGTCTTTCGAGCACAGCCACGTAGATAGAACCGTCTCTTTCCGTCTCATGGAAAGAGACTACCATTTGAGTATCGTTGAGTTTGGGACTATTTTTGGGTTTCATGAGACCTTCAATGGTCGATTTCCGAGTGGTGTTTACCCCAAGGATTTTTGGAAGGAAATTGCGATGATTTACGCCGACGAGGACCGTTGGCAACCCGCTGATACCAAGGCTAGATTGATGTACCATCTAGCCTTGAAGATAGCTCACCGTGTTCTTTCGGAGTGTCTCTTTCCTAGGACGGAGACGCTCCAAAAGATCAAGACGGATGAGCTATTCTTGCTCTATTGCGTGCTTTATGGACGCCGTGCAGATTGTGCTACTCTCTTGGCTGCTACGATGAGCAAACTCAAGAACAAGTCGAAGGGAAACATCGGATATGGTGGGATAGTTACCCACATTGCTAGGAGTTTTGGTGTGGATTTTTCTGCTTGCACCCGCATACCGGCCGTCCCTTTAGGGCTACATGCATTCATGGTTAGGGGTCTGATTTTCCCCACACATGGAGGTCCGCCTTATGCGGGCATGCCTTGGGAGAGTAGGACAGGCAGGGGTATAGAGTGGCTGCCAGAGTATTCCATTATGGCGGGACGCCATAATTGGAAGGAGACGTTCGCTGCGATGCATGCGAACAGGATAGTAGCTCCCCCTTATGTCCCACCACCGGTTGTGGAGGAGGAGGATATGGGAGATCAGTTCGAGAGTGGAGGAGGAGCGGAGCAGGAGTTTGGCACGTTTCCGGACCAGCCGGAGGCGGCCCCAGATGTACCTAGACGCTCTCCACGTCCAGCTAGAGCCTCAGGCTCGTCATCTCGCCGCGCTAGCGTGAGTGAGAGGCCTACGTGGATGACCACACCTCCCACATGGTATGGCGTTCCCCCTCCTTGGTCCACGGAGCAGCCAGAAGCACCACCACCAGCACCAGCACCATCCGACGCCCCAGCATGGTACAGTCACGCCCCGGGATGGTACGAGCAGATGCCAGATTGGGCTACCGGACTTTCAGAGAGAGTTGGAGCGTTGGAGATCCGGGCCGATGCTAGAGACGGACGCCTCGACGACCTCGACCACATGATGAGGGACGTCTACCGCCAGCTGTTTGGGCGGCCCTACGACTCCAGCTTCTCCCCATTCCCGCCTCCGCCGGCGCCGCAGTGATTTGATGCATGACCGTTCGTTTTAGACATTCCCGCCACCACTTTGTGAGTTTCTTTTTCTTTTCTTTCTTTTCCTTGTTTCTTTTGAACATTAGGGACAATGTTCGTCCTAAGTATGGGGTGGGATGTACTAAAAAGTTTGTAATAACTCTACTTACTATGTTCGCTTTCATTTGAGACTATCGTTGCATGTTCATTATGTGTTGCACATTGCCTTATTGCATTGCATGAAAAATAACTTGAAAAACCCATAAAAATTGAAAAATTTTGAAAATTTTGTGCTTCTAATGAATTGAGATGATTTCCATGATAATCACTACTTGTGAATTGAGTTTGATGACAATTGCATGCTTAAAAGGATTGTGAATTGAAAAGAATTTGAATGAATGAATTATACCTCTTTTGCAAGTTTCATAATGTGATTATGTTACCTAAATCATGCTAGGAAATTGAAGTTGAAATCACGTTATAAGTTCCTATACTTCTTGTTGAAATGATTAAGGCAATTCGATACTTTCTTTCTTCTTTCTTTGATCATCTAGCTCCTCATTGAAATATTAGCCTCCTTTACCTATCTGGGAATTTGGAGAAGTGAATGAGAAAAAGGCATGTTTGATGTGGGAGGGCCATGAGAGCAATTATTTGCAATCAAATGAATAGAAAGAAGTTATAGGTTTGGGGAAGTCAATCATGACGATGAGTAACTCGGCACCATTCACATAGCCGGGTGTTTGTGTCTTGCCAAAGTCGGATTGAGCGATATTCCTAGCGGATTATGGTATGTGCGCTAAGGGTTTGAGGCATCTTTTGAAAAATTGAGAAACGCCGATCTCCTAGGCTTCGGTTTTTGTGCACCTCTGTCCATAACTCCAAAAGTAAAGTCGAAAAATGAAAAGAAGAGAGCGAAGCTCTAAGTTGAAGTGTTGCGGGAACCGCATAAGAAGAAGAAGGTAGTTGTCCACTTTCCCGGATTTATGCACCACTTTCCCTTAAAGTTTTCCCTTCCCTTCCACATTCTAGACCTTTTCTTTGAAAATCCTTAAGATCAAAAGAATGTTATATGACTTGGTGATCTAAATTGAAGTTTCTTGTGATTGATTTTGATAATGTTTGAAGGTTATAATGCTTGTTTAGGAGTTAAGTTTATTCATGAATTTTCTTTGCTTTTTACTCTTTGATTGGGTGTGTGAAAGTTTGATAAACGATTGAAGCAAGGTTTGAGAATGATCTATTCTTTAGAAGTCACATTCACCCAAAAAGAAGGTACACATATTTCATCCTAACTCTTGTTTAAAGCTTTTTGAAAGACCTTGCTTAGGGACAAGCAAGTGTTAAGTATGGGGTTATTTGTTAGCATGAAATATTGTGATATTTTAGGCACGTTTTCTAAACGTATTTGATTCATATTGATAGTCTTTGATTGAACTTTGTGCATATGTGAGCTAGTATTACCTATATTGTCGATATGGATGTCTACACTAGTTCTATGTTGATTATAGGTGATTTGGAGCTATTTCTGAACGGAATCGAGCAAAGGAGAGTTGATTTGATATGTCCATAGATTGAGGACATTCTTTGGAAGCAAATTGAAGTTTAGCTTGAGGAATGCACGAGGCTAGGGAAGAATCACGTTCTTGCCCTAAACCACGCTCTAAAATACGGCCGTACTACAAACCATGTTCAGTTCCACGGCCGTGGAACCTTGCAAGAGAGGCGTGATGCGTTCCAGTAACTATTACGGCCGTGGAATATATGGTACAAACCGTGACCTAATCCACGCCCTAAATTACGGTCGTGGAAACTTCCACGACCGTGATCTTGGCGAATCTTTTCACCACACTTTGAAGCCACGATCTTTTGAAGATTGGGCCGGGCCGATATTTTATCTTGCCCTATAAAAAGACGGACGAAGCAAGATTCCAGGATCGCCGCTTACACCCGCCATCTTGGCTTAGAAGGGAATTTTGGCAATCCACGCTTCATCAACGCTTTGGATCGTTTACGCCCGCTACCTCATTTTACACCGTCACTAGGATGCATTGATCATCTCATTGGAGATCGAATTTCGCATCGGGGAATTGCCCTAATCTCGCACTTTTGGTGGAGATTGCTGTTGAGATCTCCGGATTGGCGGAAGATCGAAGCTTTTGGAAGATTTTGCAAGAAGATCTCTCTTCTTGTTTAGGTTTGATTTGGAAAACGGATTGACATCCCGTTTTCCCTTCTTTCCTAAAGTTGTTATTGTTTACTTTATTGTGAATCTTTTGACAACACTCGTTCTTGATTGTGACTTTGAGATTGGCTTGAAGATTATTGAAAGTTCTTGAAAGTTTTCATCTTTTTATCTTTTAATTCTTGAATTGATATCAACATGACTGTTATTGGCTAAAAACCCTTAACAATTCTAAGGTGAAGGGTTGATAGTTGTGGCTTAGATGATGATAGATCGATCGCAAACAGATTAGACCCTGAAAGTTAGAGAGAATCGCCGACAGACCATAAATTACGGCCTGTTCTTGAGTCCAGTACCGTGGAATACCAAGAACTAACCGTGATTTCCCTTAAGTCTACGAACTTGCTTTTACTTTAATCCAAAGTTAAAGATTTGCTTTAACTTAGTTTATACATGTCTTTTCTAGGTGGTAGTGAAGCCTCAACAACCTCTACCTCGATTGTGAGTGTCACAACCTCAATCGGTTTAGTTAAGTCTTGTTCCTTGGATTACAAGTTTGGGTATTTGACATTAATTCTTACCTTTAGAACCTTTCTATATTGAAGCCTCAACAACCTGTATAGAGAGTGTCTTGTAGGTGAGTTATATAAGGTTTTTGGAACTTCACCGTACGATTACCTTACATTAGTATACCTTTGCATATCTTAACTCTGTCTTTATATCATTAAGTATATCTTGAATCGATTGCCACAGCTGGATACTTGGATCTTTAGGATTGTTGTTTTCCCAATATTTGCAAAACTCTCATATTTACTCGCTTGATAATCTGCAATCGAATTTGTTCCCACCCAAATCCCTGTGTTCGATACTCTGGAATTCTTGTTTAGCTACGTCGATCCGTACACTGCGGGTTCGCTGCTTGATTCTAGTTTTATAAATTTAAAGCTTATTTGCACACACCTTTAAGGGCGAACATATATCCTAAAGCTTTTCTATGTTTCCTAAGGACAACCATGAGCTTACTATGTTCATCTATGCTTAAATCGGAACTAACAATTACCGGAAAGGTAGAATGAGGTCCAAGAAATGCGTACCTTAGATGTGTAGGGAGTGGCTTTAGTTCCATAGCTTTAGGAGTCTCCAATGGCTCTTGAGGAACTTCCGATGCTTCCTTAGAAGTGTCTAAGGATGTAGAAGGTGTTGGGGAAGAATCAAGAGAAGTTGAGGAAGAGACACAATTACCTTCGGAATCACCCAAAATTATGGCCTCTTTGTATCCTCCACGGCCGTGATTTTGGGCGTGGAAAGAAAATACGGTTGCTCTGTTCTCTCCACGACCGTGTAACCCTCTGGAGTGCTCCACACTTTTGTTAGTGAAATCCACGGCCGTGGAATATAGTGTATGACCGTGGATCCGTACGTTCTCTGCCTCGTCGTGGAGTTTCTCAAACTCCTCTTCACACACTTCTTCTTGTGCTTCTAAGGCTTCAATTGCCTCATTGCACTCCTCTTCTTCCCCTATATCTATTAGACTCATAGTAATAACCTTTTGCAAAGGATCTTTGAAGAGAATAGCACTTACCTCCTCTCTAGACAACCCTTCTTCATCTTGGATATTGAATATATCCTCATCAAAGATTGGTTCCTTCACTAGAGTGGAAAGAACGAATTCTACCTTCTCTTCTCCTATGTCGAAGGCGAGTCTAGCATTCTTGCAATCGACTATGCAGCCGGATGTTGCAAGAAACGGTCTTCCGAGAATGATCGGGACCGGACTATCTGCAGGAATGTCAAGCACAACAAAGTCTATAGGAACATAGAATTTACCTAGCTTGACCGGGACGTCTTCAACAATACCGACGGGACGAGTTATGGATCGATCCGCCATGTACAACGTCATCTTCACCGGTTTAGGGTTGTCTAAACCGATCTTCCTACATAACGCAAGTGGGATGATGCTCACACTTGCTCCCAAGTCACATAATGCATCATATGTGACATCTCCCACTCCTATGGGAATACAAAATGACCCCGGATCCTTTAGCTTTTGGGGCATCTTCTCTTTCATGGTTTTGATGAGATCCGAAGAATCCGAACTCATCTTAACCTCTCCAAAATCGTCTAACTTTCTCTTGTTAGAGAGGATCTCCTTTAGGAACTTACCATAAGCTGGCATACCTACAATAGCGTCAATGAAAGGTATATTAATATGCAATTTGCTCATGAGTTCTATAAACTTACCGAATTGCTTGTCTAGACGCGCTCTTGCTCTAGATTGCGGGAACGGTAGGGGAGGTTTGTAAGCTGGAGGAGGAACGTAGACATCTTCCTTCTCCTTCCCCTTTTCTTTCTCTTTCTCAACGGGGACTTCTACAAACTTGGGATGCGGATCGGTAGTTGTGACTCCGCTCCTAGTTGTGATTGCCATCACCCTTCCTTTTGGGTTGTCCTCCGTTTTTCCAGGAAGTTTCCCTTGATTTCTAGGAACTTCCTCCGCATGGCTGAACATTTGGTTTTCTAAAACCTTTTGGGCTTTATCAACCTTTGTTATATGGTCATCAACCTTGATGATGCGAGTGTCCAACCCTTGAAGCTTGCCCAAAATTATTTCCAACATGGGATCGGGCTTATCTTTCCCCGAAGTACTTCCACCATTAGATGTTTGCCCCTTGCTTTTCAAAGGAGTGGAAGAAGAGGAAGGTGGAGTTAGTGAATTTCCTAAATTAGAAGGATAAGAATTACCGGAATTTTGTTGATTGGAGCACCAATTGTTGTTGTTTGAACCCCTATTGTTGTTCCAATTGTTGTTCCGGTTGTTGTTGTTGTTGTTCCAATTGTTCCGCTTGTTGTTCCGGTTGTTGCGATTGGTATTCTCATTACCGTTGTGGTTATTGTTGTTGCCTAAATAACCCACATCTTGCTCCTTGTGCTTCGGAAAGTTGGTTTTGATGGCTTCCTTCAACTCTTTAATCTCCGTATTGAGAGAAAAGATTTGAGTTTCAGCTGCTTGTGATAGCTTTGCTCCTTGATCTACTTGATTCGCCTCCGCTTTCCGATGAGAATACTTCTCTATAACTCGCGCTTGCTTCTCAATGAAGTCCCAAGCGTCATCTTCCCTCATGTCCATGAATGTACCGCATGAGAGGGATTGGAGCTTGAATTGTGTCTCCAGATCCAGCCTCTTATAATATATCTCCAATAGTGCAAGCTTGAATATGCCATGATGAGGGCAATCCAATAGCAAATCCTGAAATCTTTCCCAAGATTGAAACAAACTTTCGTTAGATCTCATAGAAAATGCGTTAATCTTACCTCTTAGCTCTGCCGTTTTGGATGGCAGAAAGAACTTAGTGAGGAACTCCGCAGAAAGATCCTCCCATGTTTCAAGCTTTCCACTTGGAAGAGCTTGATACCAAGACAATGCTTTACCCTTCAAGGAGAAGAAGAAAGGCTTGAGTTTGTAGCTGTTGGTAGTTGCGTTCTTTGGCTTCATTTTCTCCATCATAATCTCAAAGTTTTGTAGATGTTGATGTGGAGATTCAGCACTTGTTCCACCAAATTGGTTTTGGCGGACAATAGTAATAACTTGAGGGTTGAAGCTAAACCCTTGTGCATCGTCAACATCAAAGTTCACACCTAAACGGCGTGGTTGCTGCGTTGGATCCATTCTTTGGCCAAGAGTTCTTGGCTCCTCATCTACACGTTCAATCCTCGCATTCCTAGGTGGAACACGGCGATTTGCAGCTGGACGTGGAAAGAATGGATTCACATTGATCGTGGGATCAATTTCCTCTAGTGGTGGCATGGAGGAGTCGCTATCCTCATTGAATGAGTTGGCTCTAACCGATCTTCCCGGTCTCCTCCTTTTCTTTTTCTCCTTAAGGTTGTTTATTTCCAACCTCAATTGGAACATCATGTCCGTTAGATCATCAACCTTCATTTGATGACGATCCGTTTCTTCCCTATGAGTCTTCTCACTCCATTGGAGTTGAGCTTCCTTTTCCGCTAACTCCGATTGGAGATCACGTTCTCTTTCTTCAGCCATTTTTCTTTCCTTAAGCTTTCTCCTCAAAGTCCTCTCAAGATCTTGATCAAGAGGTAAGAGGTCTTCGTTATTCCTAGACCTGCACATACACTCGAAAAGATATCAAATAACAAGGGAGAAGCTCCCAAGCTTGACAACCGATAACCGAATTCGGCCTAGACCAAATCCCCGACAACAGCGCCAAAAACTTGTTCTCCACTTAGCGTGCGTGCAAATAAGCTTTAAATTTATTAAAACTAGAATCAAGCAAGCGAACCCGCAGTGTACGGATCGATAGTTAAACAAGAATTCCAGAGTATCGAACACAGGGATTTGGGGGGTTAAATCCAATTATAGATTATCAAGCAAGTAAATGTATGAAGCTTTTCAAATTATTGGGAAAACAACAATCCTAAAGATCCAGGAATCCAGCTGTGGCTATCGATTCAAGATATACTAAAGATATAAGGACAGAGTTGAGGTATGCAAAGGTATACGAATGTAAGGAAATGTACAGTGAAGTTCCAAGACCTTATATGATTCACCTAAAGACACTCTCTATAAAGGTTGTTGAGGCTTCAGTATAGAAAGATTCTAAAGGTAAATATTAACATCAAATACCCAAACATGTAATCCAAGGATCAAGACTAACTAAACCGATTAAGGTTGTGACACTCGAAATCGGGGTAGAGGTTGTTAAGGCTTCACTACCACCTAGAAAAGGCAAGCCAAGACTAAGTTAAAGCAAATCTTTAACTTTGGATTAAAGTAAAAGCAAGGTTCGTAACTGACACAAAATTATGGGCAGTTCTTGAGTTCCACGGCCGTGGAAGCTCAAGAACAGACCGTGGATTAGGTTCGTCGGCGATTCTCTCTAACTCTCAGGGTCCAATCTGTTTACGATCGATCTATCATCATCCAAGCCACAACTATCAACCCTTCACCTTAGAATTGTTAAAGGGTTTTAGCCAACAATAGGCATATTGATATCAAATTCAAGGTTTAAAAGAATGAAAGATGAAAACTTCCGAAAACCTTCAATAACCTTCAAACCAATCTCAAATACACCAATATCAATGATAATGCAACTCAGATTTGGGATAAACACAAACAAGTAACTAATCTAGATAAGAACGAAGAACGGGATGTCAATCCATCTTCTAATCAAACCTAGAAATAAAGTATGAAATCTCCTTACGAACAATCTCCCAAATCTTCACTCTTTCTCCAACTTTCTGTCGCGGAATAGCAATCTCCACACGTCCCACTAGAAACCCTAGGCACGTGCAATAAACGTAGGCAAAGTCTAAGCGAAGGTGACAGAATCTCTCTTCTTCCGTCCTTTTATAGGGTAAGATAAAATATGAGCCCAGCCCATTGCGCAAAAGATCATGGCTTCAAAGTGTGCGTTAAAAGATCGTCAGAATCACGGTTATCCAAGATTCCACGCCCGTGGTTTAGAGCGTGGTTTAGAGCGTGGAAACTCATCACGGTTTGTCAAAACTCTCCACGGCCGTGTAAGTTGCTGGAATGATCCACGCTTGTCTTGCCAAAGTTCCACGGCCGTGGAATAGAACGTGGAACCTAGTACGACCGTATTTTAGAGCGTGGAATAGATGTAGCTCGTAATTCTCCTTAGTCTCGTGCTATTCTTCAAGTTAGCACCTTCCTTAGCTCCTAGTGATGTCCTCAATCCTTGGACATGCTCAATCTAACTCCATTCTCCCTTGATTCTTTCGGTTTTAGCTCTTAATTGCCTACAATCAACACAAAGCTTATGTAGACCTCTATATCGACAAAATAGATAAACTAACTTACAAATCCTTCAATGCTTTATCAATGAATACCAATATAGATGAAATACACTTAGAAAACGTGCCTAAAATATCACAATATTTCATGCTAACACAGGCCTCCATTCTTTGGGTATTGATGTCGCAATTTCTTTAAACTTCTTATATCTTCGAGGAGGTCAAAACCTCTCCACAGTTGTGGGGTCTACCTTTTTGCTTTTACACTCAATTGTAGGTCTTCATTCTGTGAACCTCAGATCCTCATATCCGGTTCGACACCCAATCTCTTCAGATCTCTCATGCCCATAATTGTCTATGGGGCATTCGCCACGATTTTAACGTCCTTTATCTCGCCATCTTGGTTGTACTCCGTTCTACTTGGTTCTTGTTCTAATGTTGTTATCTCCACTCGGAGATCTTCTCATCTCCTGGATGGTTCTTCTAATTCCATCTCTCGGCCTCGTATGCCCGACTTCCTTGTACGACCTTCTAACGGAACTGACTCAGGAATTCCTTCATCTTCTAATTGTGCTTATGGTAAAAACTATCTTCACAACTTTACTTCCTTGCTCACTTGTTCTTTGGGCGATTTTTATGGATCACCAAGCAGCCTACCCGAGTATAATACTCAATTCAAGGTCCGATTCCATTGCCTCGTGTTGGAGATTCTTCAAGTCCGCAGTTGATTTATCATGAGGCGATAATCGCTTCGTGATATCACGACTAAACGATATAAAATATCCTTTAGGATACTAACAAGCTAAGCATAGACATGTATATAACATATAATAAGAAACATCATAAAAAGTGTATATACTAAATCCTATCGATCCAAGTTGCAGAGATCCACGAAGAGCGATGGTGGTCCGACGTACTACTAACCCAACAACCCCACTATGCGTGTGTGTAAAAACAGAAATCTGTTTTAAAAATTTTAGACCCCTTTCGGGTTCTAGTTATTTTATACATTCGGTCTTTCAGAAGATTTCAAGTGCCATTGTTGCCAACCTAGGGCTCTGATACCATATTGTAACACCCCAAATTCTCAGAACTCGGGGAGCTACTGGTTAGGACCTCACAATGGGTCCCGACCTTAGTTTGACAACAATTTTACTAGGATCTTACAACAAGGCACAAAAGTATTAAAACATTTGAAAACTTTAAACAATATATACATGAAGGATATGTATCAGCCTTACAAAGCAACGGTACTAAAACAACGCATATAAAGAACATAAGACAACCTCGCCCCCAACTAAAAGAGTACGTGGATGCGGCTGACCATTTCCTCCGGATCTCTCTACAACTGTCTTAACCTGCAAGGCATCTACAAGCGGTATAAAACCGTTAGGTAACATTCTATGCATAAGTATAAAGGTAAAAGAACAAACACACAACATACACAATCAACATGCAACAATCAATCCTTTTATTATCTTTAATTAGGTGATATGTCATTACTAATGATACTTATTTTGTGACACGAGGGATTCCCAAACCTCGCCCTTGTCCCCGTTTACCAACGTGGAATGATACTAATGCATTTGACCGTCTACCGGACTAGGCTGGTCGCAGGGAACCTCCTAGACTCTCGCAAGAGCTAGGCAGATGATGTCACGACCCGTTATCATACACTTGGGTCAATTACACAATATACTAAAGTCGGTTTATTCCGGTTTCGTTATTTATCTTAACTAGCAAACACCACTCATACACATCACACACATGCAAGAAGCCAGCTAAGTAAGTCCGTGGACTTACCTAAATCAGATCTCGACTCTCTTAATCACAACTCAATCTGTAAATGTATAACTCGGTTGCCTGTCAAAGTAGGCAAGCATGTCAGCACACTTTTTAGGTAATTAGAAGTCTAAGACTTCTGAGGTAGTAGATCCTATTAGAACAGAATTTAATAAAATACCAATTTATGGTAAAATGACTATTTTACCCTTGATCTCGAAACTTCCAAAATTTCCCTAATTCATGCCTAAACTCTTATAAGTGTTCTAACTCCTAAAGATGAGTTTGGTTACAAACTGACAATTTACCCATTTCCCTATTTTCAGAATGATCGTTAAGGTCCAACTTCGGCTTCAAATATAAAATTCGAATAATCTTATAAAAATTCAGAAATAACTCCCTAGATCATCTATGATATCTCATCTACTCATAGGAACAAGAATTTCTTAAAACTGTTCAACCATCACTTCTACAAAAATTTCCAAAGTTGGTTACAACACTTAACAAACAACACACTGTCTTAACTTTGAAAAATCATAACTCCTAAACTACTCGCTGGATTATCCCAAATTTTGATATGTTTTACTATAAAATCTTATATAAAATATATCCAAAATTCAGCAGCAAATGAGATCAAAATCATATTCACAACCATCTCACAAAACGGTATCACATGCTGTTTTTTCTCAACACTCAGGACACTTATGAAAACTGCATGAGGAGTCAACTTTGGAACATCATAACTCTCTACCCGTAACTCCGATTCTTCCCAAATTTTGATATGTTCTACTATGTACTACTGACTACAACAAATCCAAAATTCAGCAACAAAGAATGAGTTTAGCATACCTAAATCTGGCCCTGAAGTTGGGTACTCGACACAGTTTTGAAACTTCAAAAACAGTAAAAATATTTAATTGTTTCTCCTTGCTCGACCTAAGTGAGTTACGGACAGAATTTGAAGCATCTATTAGCTCATAAGTATGGTAGGAAAGGTAACCAAAAGAGGTATGGGTCTTACTCGATTCTAAGGTTCGATCATTGGAGGTTGCGGCTACTTGACTCCTCGTGTTGGTTTGGTGATTGCTTGCGTGCAGAGAATGATGCAGCAGTTGGGCGTCCATCCAGCACAGAAGATAGGAGTGTGAGTGCTCAAACACATGACAAAATAAGGAGATGAAAGGAGAGATGGAGCCTTGGCCATACCCGTAGGGACCGGACGAAACTCAAACGATCTAAGCAGCGACAGAGGGCAAAATATTTGTACCGACTCTCCCATTGTGTGTGCAGCAGCAACTCCTGGAGCAGCGTGAATGGGGACTGGGACAAGACGCAGCAGCGTTGCACCGTCCTCTTCTGGCATTAAATCATTGGGCCATTACAGCTCTGTTAATGCTTCATTTAATCGGCTGTTACAAGCAGATGGGGAGATAGGCAGCTGAAAGTTTTTGACGTGAATCCCTTGGGCTGCTCCTGGCTGGGCTGAAGCATGTGCTGGGCTACTTGAAGCTGTAGGGCTGGAGTGAAGCAATCTCCTTACTGGGCTGGCGTTCCTGGGCTGTCTTGAAGAGTTCAGCAACAGTAGGTAGGGTGTGGGCTGTCAACTCATCTTCGCTTCTCTTAAGCGTCGCTTGTATGTCTTTTCTGGTTCGGGATCGTAAAGAACGATTTCCTTCCCAGTGCGGGTTCTTCGCATATACCTAAGAAAGAACCTGCAAAATTCACTCAAGTAGAGTGGTTAGTAGAGACGGGGGCAAGTGCCCCAAGAGCAAACCGTACCGGCTCGGTCTAGACCAAGTCCCCGGCAACGGCGCCAAAAACTTGTTCGCTCCAAACGGTGTGTGCAAGCTTTAAATTTATAACCCTAGACGTAAGCTTAAATCAAGGATGCGAACCCGCAGTGTACGGGTCAATCGTAGTAAAAAGCATGGAATTTCAGGGGTCGATCACAGGGACTCAGTGAAACAAAGTCCGATAACGGTAAGCCTCGTAATTACTAACCACAAGAGCAATTAAAGCAATCAAAGATGAATAAGAAGTCAATAAAGCAAACATGCAATTCTAGGGATTAAAGTATCTAGTTGTGGTTCCAACTCAAGATCTAAAGATAAGCGGACAAAGCTGAGGTTTTTGCATAGGGAAGGTGTTACAAAAGTGGAATAGATCACCGGGTAAGTCTCACTACTCACTAATCCTAAACCGTAATCCCTATTACCGGGTAAGTCTCAAGGAATCAAGATAAAGAACTATAACCTCAAACTAACGCACCATCTAAGGGAATAGAATCAACCTTTACCGGGTAAGTCTCAGGCTAACTCACAAAGATGGGATGAAAGCACGCTCGAACCCCAATAAAGGATAAACCTTTATTACCTACACTTATGATCGTTGGTACACAAACTAAGGAATTACCGGGTAAGTCTCATCCTAAGCTTGCATTGAACCAGGAAAGGTGTAATAAGAATAGGATTTTGGCAAACTTTAACACTTAACTCTCAGTTTAGGATCAGATAAATCACCTCGGTCAACCGAATTCCACCCCGGCCGAGATGTTCATCGACTGAGCGAGATGCTTAGGGTTAAGGTTAAAGACTCGAACTTTCAGGGTCCTACTGGAATCTAAGATTATTCTATCATTGTTTTCCCCACAACCTTCAGCCAATCACCCTAGAATCACACAAGGAAATTAGCCACTCATCATCATGAAAGCAATAATCAAATATATGGGAAGAAGGTGAATATTTGAACAAGAAGAATTTAATGAAAAGACTTCAATAACTCAATAAAATATCACAACAAAAGCGTTCCTTGGATAGCAATCCAACAAGACAAGACAACAAGGAAGGGAATCAAAGACAATCTTACAAAACCCTCCAAAAGCTATAAAAGCTAATATCTTCAATCTTCCTTCAACCTTCAAAAAGGTTCTTTAAATCTCCCAACTGGAGTATGGCTGCTGCTGCGTAAACGGATCTACGGGATGTATTTCGGTGTAAGCGGCCCCTTCGATTTGTGGAAATCCAACCCTTTTTATAGGAAAATAACCCTCCAAAGATAATATATCTTAGAAAGATCTCTTCCCATAAAAATAGGTAAAATATAAGATCTATAATATCTTCTTCCTTCCAGGAGCCAAGCCCAAAAATATAAGATCACTTTCCAAATATAAAAGATCTCAGCCAAGAATAAAATATTCTCACCGCGTCCTAGGTATTCGCCTCGGTCGAGTCGGCTTCTCTAGATCACCTCGGTCGAGATGAATCTGTGATCAACCGAGGTGAATCACAACTGAATATGAAATCTCTCAAAACTGGTCCAAAGTGAATCTTTAATCCATGGCTATGCTTCCTGGATAGTTCCTTATGTTCCTCAATGTAGCTCCAATGACTCCATAGCTCCTTTTGCTCCTTTTTGATGCAAAATGTGCCATTTTACATACGATTACCACAAAACTTGGTGCAGACCTCAATTCCGGTAAAGGTAGATGAAATGGTAATATAATCACATATTATACATACAAACATGCAGATTATTGAAGATAAAACGTCCAAACAAACCCCCAAAATATAGACTTTAATTCATGCTATCAGTTGGCTAAAATCCTTCAGCAATTCTAGGGTGAAGAGTTGATAGTTGTGGCTTAGATAATGATAGATTGAACGTAAACAGATTGGACCCTTACAGTTGCGAGAAACCTCGTAGTCGAGGATTTCCACGGTCTGTTCTTGATTTCCACGGCCGTGGTCCTTCAAGATCCAGCCGTGGTTTCCTCCGTCCTACGTCTTTTTCTTTTTCTTTGATCCGAAGTTAGAGATATGCTTTAACCTAGCCTTGGCTTTTGCTTTTTCGGTTTAACCTAGCCTTGGATTTCCACCGTCTTTTGCTTTTTCGGTTTCGAGTGTCACAACCTTAACCGTTTTGGCTTATCTTTGATTCCTTGTGTTTGGGCATGGGTATTTGAGAGTAATTCTTATCCTTTGAT
Organism: Fagopyrum homotropicum; assembly: GCA_033239125.1. Taxonomy (NCBI): domain Eukaryota; kingdom Viridiplantae; phylum Streptophyta; class Magnoliopsida; order Caryophyllales; family Polygonaceae; genus Fagopyrum; species Fagopyrum homotropicum. The sequence goes on from BSWB01000006.1 coordinate 90,567,023, forward strand.
CCTTTCTATACTGCAGCCTAAACAACCTTTATAGAGAGAGCCTTTGGGTGAGACATATAGGGTTTTGGAACTTCACCGTACATAACCGTACATTAGATATACATTTGCAATCCTGACTCTGTCCTTATATCTTTAGAATATCTTGAATCAATCGCCACAATTGGATACCCAGATCTTTAGAATCGTTGTGTTCAACCATCCTTTTACATTACTCGCTTGACAATTTGTTAACTGAATTTGTTGCCCCCCAAATCCATAAGTTCGATACTCTGGAATTCTTGCTTTATTACGCCGATCCGTACACTGCGGATTCGTTAGGTTTGATTTCAGTTTTATAAATTTAAAGCTTATTTGAACGCACACTTTCGAGCGAACAAGTTTTTGGTGCCGTTGCCGGGAATTTGGTTTAGGCCAAATTCGGCTCTCAGTTGTCGAGCTTGGGAGTTTTGCTCTTGTTATTTGATTTTTCTTTTTGAGTGATTTTGCAGAATTTGAGGTGTATACGAAGGTCTAGATCCACGAAACACCTTGTTCCTTTTGATTTCAAACTTGAGAAGACTTTGAAGCAAAAGTTAAGGGAGAAAAGGATGGCTGAACATAACGAGAGAAATAACCAACAACAGTTGGAACAGGTTAGAGCTCAATTGAATACAAGTGAAAGACTACGTCTTGAGGAGCAAGCTGATACTCGAGCTGATCGAGAGAGAAATCAAGCTCAAATTGAGGAGCTTAGGGCGATGATTCTACAAATGCAATTAGATAAAGGCGCCGGAAGTAATAAAGGTAATTCAAATAGATCCATTAGAGCTGAATCATCCGACGATGATGACATGCCGGACCTAGAGGATATTGACCCAATAATCCATCCAGTTCATGACAATCCTAGAGCATATGTTGATCCTCGCATTCCCGCTAGAGATGTGAGTGCCATTGATGGTGGGGATGAACCACGAACTTTTGGACAACGGATGGATCCAATTCAGCAACCACGCCGTTTAGGTGTAAATTTCGGAGGTGAAGATGTCTAGGATTTCGGGTTTAGCCCGCAAGTTATCACCATGGTTCGCCAAAGTCAATTTGGTTGAACGGATGCTGAATCTCCACACCAACACTTCAAAAATTTTGAGATTCTTATGGAGACATTGAAGCCGAAGAGAGTTGTCAACAACAATTACAAGATTAAACCGTTCTTCTTCTCGTTGAAGGACAAGGCTTTGTGTTGGTATCAAGCTCTTCCGGATGGAAGACTTAACACATGGGAGGATTTGACTAGGGAATTCCTCACCAAGATCTTTATGCCATCCAAGACGGCGGAGTTAAGAGGTAAGATTAATGCCTTTAGATGAAACTTAACGAAAGATTTTTTAAATCTTGGGAAAGGTTTCAAGATCTTCTATTGGATTGCCCGCATCACGGCAGTTCAAAGCTGGAATTATTGGAGATCTACTACAAGGGGCTGGATGTGGAAACGCAATTCAAGCTTCAATCCCTTTCTTGTGGAACTTTCATGGACATGAGAGAGGATGACGCTTGGGACTTCATTGAGAAGCAAGCCCAAGTGATTGAGAGGTATTCCAATAGGAAAGTCGATGATGGGAATCAGAATTCAGGAGATCGAGGAGTAAAGTTAACTCATGCTGCACAAACTCAAATATTTTCCCTCAACAATGAGATCAAGGAGTTGAAGGAAGTCATAAAAACTAGCCTTCAAAGAACGAAGGAGCAAGATGCAGCCTACCTAGGAAGGGACAATAACCAAGGCAATAGGAACAACTACCGGAACAATAACTGGAATAACAAAAACAAGAACTCCAACAACAACAATTGGAGATCCAACCAACAAAATCCCGGTAATCCCTATTCACATGCTGAAAATGCACTAACACCTCCATCTTCTTCTACTCCTTTGAAAGGTCAGGGTCAAACTTCAAATAATTCGAGTAAACCGGAGAAGGATAAGCATGATGCTATGCTGGAGACAATCTTGGGAAATCTCCAGGGATTAGAGAATCACATCACTTCGGTTGACAAAGAACAAAAAGCTTTAGAAAACCAAGTTTTCAGCAAGGCTGGAGAAGTTCCTAAGACCAAGGGAAACTTCCCGGAAAGACGGAGGACAATCCAAAAGGAAGGGTGATGACTATTACAACTAGAAGTGGTGTAACAACCACCGACCCGCAGCCAAAGTTCGTCGAAGTCCCCGTTGAGAAAGAGAAAGATAAGGAGAAGGAGAAGGAAGATGTTTATGTTCCTCCTCCAGCTTGCAAGCCTCCTCTACCGTTCCCACAATCTACAGCAAGAGCGCGTCTAGACAAGCAATTCAGTAAGTTTATTGATCTAATGAGCAAATTCCATATTAACATACCTTTCATTGATGCAATTGTAGGTATGCCCGCTTATGGGAAGTTTTTAAAAGAAATCCTCTCTAACAAGAGGAAGCTGGAAGACTTTGGAGAAGTCAAGATGAGTTCGGAATATTCGGAGCTCATCAAAACAATGACGGAGAAGATGCCCCTAAAGTTGAGAGATCCGGGGTCATTTTGTATTCCAATAGGAGTGGGAGAAATCACATATGATGCTCTTTGTGATTCAGGAGCAAGAGTAAGCATTATCCCGCTTGCTTTCTGTAGGAAGGTCGGTTTAGGTGAACCTAAACCGGTAAAGATGATGTTGTACATGGCAGATCGATCCATAACTCAACCCGTAGGAATCATTGAAGACGTCCTGGTCAAGCTCGGTAAGTTCTATATTCCTACAGATTTTGTTGTGCTTGACATTACTGCAGATTGTTTAGTCCCGATCATACTCGGGAGACCTTTTCTTGCAACTTCCGGCTGTATGGTAGATTGCAAGAATGCTAGGACAGCCTTCGATATAGGAGAAGAGAAGGTTGAATTTTTTCTCTCAACTTTGGCAAAAGAACCTGCGCTTGAAGAGGATATGTTCAAGCTCTATGACGAAGAAGTATCTAGGGAAGAAGTAAGCTCTATCTTGTTTAAAGATCCATTGCAAAAGGTCATAACCATGAGCATCATGAAAAGATGAGAAGAAGAGGACTACAATGTTGTGGTTGATGCTTTGGAGGAGCTAGGAGAAGTGCAAACTGAAGACTTCGAAACATTGTACGATAGCACCGAAGACATTAGAAACCACGGTCAATCGCTCTTTTCCACGGGCGTGGTTTCACATATTCCAGCCGTGGAAAGTTATGTCGAGAGCAAAGATTTAATTCAAACCACATTTCACGGCCTCCCAGTCACAAACCACGGCCGTGGAAGTAACAGTGACACCGTGGTTTTGGAAAATGCTGACGACAATTCCGTTCTTTCTACAAACACTCATGATTCTTCCTCCAACACCTCCATACCCTTGGAGACTTCCAAGGAGACATCAGCCAACTCTCAACACACTCCAAAGGTATCAACAACCTTGGAATTGAAGCCACTTCCCACACATCTTAGGTATGCATTTCTTGGAACTAAATCTACGTTTCCCGTTATTGTTAGTTCCGATTTGAGTGAAGATGAACATGAGAAACTTATGGCTGTTTTGAAGAAACATAGGAAACATATAGGCTATACCATAGAGGATCTTGTAGGAATTAAACCATCTTTATGTATGCACAAGATTCTAATGGAAGAGGATTATAAGCCTTCACACCAACCTCAAAGACGGTTAAATCCGATCATGAAAGAGGTTGTGAAGATGGAAATCCTTAAGTTACTTGACGCATGTATAATCTATGTTATCTTAGATAGCAAGTGGGTCAACCCCGTTCAAGTTGTCCCAAAGAAGGGAGGAATGACCGTTGTGACCAACAAGAATAACGAACTCATTCCAACAAGAACGGTAACAAGATGGAGGATGTGCATCGATTACCATAAGCTAAACAATGCAACGAGGAAGGACCACTTCCCGCTACCATTCATCGATCCAATGCTTAAGAGGTTATCACAACATTCCTATTTTTGTTACCTTGACGGTTATAGTGGTTTGTTTCAGATCCCGATTCACCCGGATGATCAAGAGAAGACCACATTCACGTGCCCATGGGGTATGTTTGCCTATAGGAGGATGTCATTCGGACTTCGCAATGCTCTAGCCACCTTCCAAAGGTGCATGATGGCCATCTTCTTGGATTATATAGAGGAAATCAAGGAGGTTTTTGTGGACGATTTTTTAGTTTATGGTTCTTCATTTGACAATAGTCTTGCTAACCTTTCTCTTGTTTTGCAAAGATGTGAAGACACTAACCATGTTCTAAATTGGGAGAAGTATCAATTCATGGTTAGAGAAGGTATTGTGTTAGGACATTTAATCTCCAATAGAGGGATCGAAGTTGACAAGGATAAGATCGAGACGATAGAGAAGCTTCCTCCTCCGTCTTCGGTGAAGGGGATAAGAAATTTCCTAGGACACGCAGGATTTTATAGGAAATTTATCAAAGACTTTCCGAAAATTTCTAAACCGCTAACGAATCAATTGATGAAGGATGTTATTTTTGAGTTTTCGCAGGAATGTTTAGATGCCTTCTATAAGATTCGAGAAGCCCTCATCTCAGCCCCAATAATCCAACCTCCGGACTGGTATCTTCCATTTGAGGTTATGTGTGATGCAAGTGACGTAGCTGTTGGAGCGGTTCTTGGACAAAAGAAAGAAGGCCGAACTCACGCCATCAACTATGCTAGCAAGACGCTAGATGAAGCACAACTCAACTACGCCACGAGTGAAAAGGAATTTCTAGGCGTTGTATATGCTTTTGAAATGTTTTGTTCTTATCTTGTAGGAGCGAAGGTGATTGTATACACGGACCATTCAGCTATACGGTATTTGCTCGCCAAGAAGGATGCAAAGCCAAGGTTGATTAGATGGATTCTTCTTCTTTAAATATTCGATTTAGAGATTTGCGACAAGAAAGGGTCCGAAAATTCTGTTGCGGATCACTTAAGTCGTCTACCACACACCGAAGGCGACGACCTACCTATCGATGACTCCTTCCCGGACGAACACTTGCACATAATGGAAGAGTGTATCGATACGATCCCTACAGGTAACGAACCTTGGTTTGCTGATTTTGTAAATTACTTGGTTTGTCAGGAAATACCTCCCGGATTATCCTACCCACAAAGAAAGAAGTTCTTTAGGGATGTCCACCGATACTATTGGAATGAACATCTACTCTTCAAGAGAGGTCCCGACGGCATCATTAGAAGATTTGTGCCGGAAGACGAAATGCAGAGTGTCAATCGTCATTGCCATTCACTTCCTTGTGGAGGACAAGCTAGTTCGCAAAAAACTATCGCTAAGGTATTGCAATCCGGATTCTTTTGGCCTACTTTATTTAAGGATGTGCAAACCTTTGTTGCCTGCTACGATGCTTGTCAAAGAACAGGAAATATCTCTAAGAGAAATGAGATGCCTCTCAACAACATTCAAGAGGTGGAGATCTTTGACGTTTGGGGAGTCGATTTCATGGGACCATTCCCATCATCTTGTGGAAACCAATACATACTTCTAGTTGTAGATTATGTTTCGAGATGGGTTGAAACTGTTGCCTTTCCAACTAATGATGCTATGGTGGTTGTCAACTTCTTTAATAGAACTATTTTCCCAAGGTTTGGGACACCACGAACCATCATTAGTAATGGAGGTTCACACTTCATAGCCCGACGATTCGAAGCTCTACTAGCTAAGTATGGGGTGACTCACAAAACCGCCACACCCTATCATCCGCAAACAAGTGGACAATTGGAGATTTCAAATAAAGAGATTTAAGGAATCCTTTCGAAGACGGTGTCAAAAATAAGGAAGGATTGGTCATTGAAGCTGGATGACACATTGTGGGCGTATAGGACAACATACAAGACTCCCATCGGCACAACACCTTACAACCTTGTGTATGGGAAGTCTTTCCATCTTCCGGTAGAGCTAGAATATAAGGCTTATTGGGTTGTAAAGTGGTTGAACTTCAGCATGAAGGCAACGGGCGAGAAGCAGCTCTTGGACCTTAACGAGCTAGAAGAACTCCGCTTGAACGCCTATAAGAACGCCAAAATTTAAAAAGAAAGGGCGAAGCGTTGACATGATAAGCATATCATTCCAAAGGATCTCAAAGAAGGAGACCTTGTTCTCCTCTTTTATTCTAGACTTCGGCTCTTTCCAAGTAAGCTTAAGTCTCGTTGGACAGGACTTTATGGGATTTAACTTGTTTTTCCCATGGTGCAGTTGAAGTATGGGGTGAGAAGTGCGGAAGTTTCAAGGTGAACGGTCAACGACACAAGAAGTACTCACCGGAGATCCAAGATAAGGAAATCGCTCCGATTGTCCTCACTTAAACAAAGGAAAGGCCTAGCTATGGACCCAAAACAAAGCGCTTCTTGGGAGGCAACCCAAGGTATTGCATTCTGGTTTTTGTTTTTGTTTCTTTCTTAGATTAGGTTAGAGTAGATGTTTTTGTTTGTTTTTCTTCGATACCTTCCGGTATGTTTGTGTCTTTGGTTGTCAAGAATAAGGAATGAGCAAATGAAGAGAGGAAAAGCTGACAAAAATGACGAAACTTGGATTCTTGGCAAAAATAGAGGATTCCACGGCCAAAAAGGCAATTCCTCGGCCGTGGTTTGCTTAATTAGACCGTGGAAATCAAGGTCGTAGCTAAAGAAAATAAAAACGCCAAAATTCCACGGGTCCGTACAAAACCACGTCCGTGGAACACCCCGACTTGCCGTGGTTTTCAAAATTTTTACAGCCACTATATATTTCCCTCTTCTTCACAAAAGCTCACTTCTTCTTCTCAACCACGCCCTAAACGCCGAAACAGCCCCATACTCGTGATCCTTCATCCTGTAACCGTTTTGAACGATTCTTCAACCCAAAGGGAAGCAATTCGAATCCTCTACAAGATTCCATCAACAAACTGAGGAAACAATCAACAATCGAAAAGGATTTTGGATTTTTTCAAACCCAAACCCTAGGTTTTTCTCTATCTCTTCTTGGTCGATTTTGTTCGTTTTTCTTACAAGTTTCTAGGAGAACTGGACGAAATTGGAATTAGAAATAGTTTAGGGCTGTGACTGTTGACTTTGTTGTGCATTTGTTGAATTTGTGAGCGAAGTCGAGAAATTCCACGGGTCCGTACAGTTCCATGGACGTGATAATCTGAAGAATAGACCGTGGTTTCTCCTGAGTTGAGAGAAAATGTTTGGAACGAGGAAATCCAATAGAACCAAGGAGTCAAAGGGCGATGGGTCTTCTTCCCAACCTCCTCCTATAGAACCACCAATCCCTAAAGTCCCTACGATCCATAAAGATTACCGAAAAGCCATGGAGAAGATTTCTAAGAGAGATGTGATAGGTCCTAGGTGCATTGTCATGGAGGAGTTTGAAGAGCTGAATGTGGTTAATGATTTGACTTGGTTGCTAGATAGGGTTGGGCTGATTATATTCTCCGCCATTAGGGAGGATGCATACGAGGAGATTACAAGGGAGTTCATAACTTCCTTCGAGCATAGTGTCGTTAACCGAACGGTATCCTTTAGATTGATGGAGCGTAGCAACGAGTTCTCCATTGTGCATTTTGGAACCATGTTTCGGTTTCATGAGACGTTCAATGGAACGTTTCCTAGAGGAGTGAAAGCTAAAGAGTTTTGGAGAGAGATAGCCATGACAGTAGCTTCAGAGGACCGTTGGCAACCGGCCGATTCTAAGGCCAAGCTTATCTACCATTTAGCCATCAAGATAGCCCATAGGATCCTCTCGGAATGCCTTTTCCCGAGAACCGAAACACCTCAAAAGATCAAGGCCGATGAGCTCTTCATTCTGTATTGCATGGTTTCCGGTCATTCTCCGGATTGTGCAACCTTGCTTGCCTCCACCCTTAGTAAGGTGAAGAACAAATCTGCCGGGAATATAGGATATGGAGGTATGGTGACACACATTGCTAACCAGTTGGACATTGATTATTCCGCTTGTACGAGGGTAGCTGCGAGACCTTTGGGTCTCAATGGCCTCATGACTAGAGGACTTATCTTCCCTCGCCACCGTGGTCCACCTACCGCAGCCATGCTTTGGGAGGAAAGAGGTGGTAGAGGCATTCCATGTCTCCCGGAGTACTCTCTTATGCTTGGCCGCCATAACTGGAAGTAGACCTTTGTTCCGATGCATACTAACAGGTTACGAGCTCCTCCTTATGTTCCCGATGAGGTTCCAGTTGCAACTGCAGTTGATGAGGATGAGAAGACGGGAGAAAGTGAGTATCCGGATGTAGGAGGGGATAAGCAGGACTTCGGATCATTCTCGGAGCAGCCAGCGGACATGCCGGAGCCAGCTAGGAGGTCCAATTACCAGACGAGGTCTTCCACTTCTTCCTCTTCCCGCCGAGTTAGTGTTAGTGAGCGCCCCACTTGGATGTAGAGTGCGCCGGATTGGTACGGCCAGCAGCCGGCTTGGATGGGAGCTCCGCCACCTTGGACTCAGCAGCCTCATACATGGTACCAGCAGCCGCCAGCATGGGCACAGCAACCTCCAGCTTGGTATGGACAACAGCCGGCATGGGCAAGTAATTTTTCTAGGAGGGTGGACGATTTAGAGAGCCGCCACGGGGAGCATGATGTAGAGAGGCAAGAGAACGCAAGGATCCTCCGTGATGTCTATCGCCAGCAGTTTGGGCAACCTTTCAGCTCTGACTTCTTTCCTTACCCACCACCACTGCCTCCAACGTGATTGATGATGGATGTTTCGAGCTACTCCACCGCCTTAGTGAATTTTTCTTTGCTTCTTTTTCTTTTCTTTATTTTTCCTTAACATTGAGGACAATGTGTATGTTAAGTATGGGGTGGGGTGTGACTCTCGTTTGTAATAACTCGATACACTTGCTTGCTTTAATTCCATGAACACTTGCATCTTTCTTTTATCGTCACACGTTTCTTTATTAGATTGCAATAAAAAGCTTTGAAGAAACCCATAAAAATTTTGAAAATTTTGAAAATTATTGTGCTTCTAAGATTGGAGATGAATTCTATGATGAATCTACTTGTGGAATGAATTTTTGATGACATTTGTATGCTTGAATTGAATTATGAAGAAATTGAGTATGTTGTTTAACCTTTCTTGCAAGCTTCATAATGTGAGAGTTTTATCTAAATCATATTGAGGAATAGAGATTGAAATCACAATATATGTTCTTGCACTTCTTTATGAAATGATTAAGACACTTCGATTTTTCTTGCTTCTTTCCTTAATCACTTAGCCCCTCAATGAAAATAATTGCCTCCTTTACCTATCCGGGAATTAGGAAGAGTTGATTTTGGCATGTTTGATGTGGGAGGGCCATGAAAGAAAAGTTTGCATTTAAAGTATAGAAAAAATAGGTTTGGGGAAGTCAATCATGATGATGAGCAACTCGGCACCATTCACATAGCCGGGTGTTTCTGTCTTGCCAAAGTCGGATTGAGCGATATTCCTAACATATTATGGTATGTGCATCAAGGGTTTGAGGCATCTCGAAATTGAGAAACACCAATCTCCTAGGCTTCAGTTTTTGTGCACCGCTGTCCATATTTCTAAAAAGTAAAGTCAAAAAATTTTGTGCTAAAATAAAGAGAAATGCTCTAATTGGTGGCTGGTTCAAATTGTAGAAAAAGTTTGTGTTGTTCCTTCTTCCCGAATTTATACACCACATTCCCTTATAAGTTTCACACCTATTCATGTTCTTGACCTTACTTGAAAAGTCCTTGAGATCATAAGAATGATGTTTGACTTGGTGATCTAAATTGAAGTTTCACATGTTTGATTTTGACAATGCTTGAACGTTATGATGTTTGTCTTGAAGTTTATGCAATTTAGGATATTTCCTTTGCTTTACATACTTTGATTTATGTATATGGTTGTTTTCAAGGAAGCATGAAGCAAGATTTGAGAATGATCTATTGATTAGAAGAAGAATAACAAAAAGATTGGTTTTACCTTGTTTTGCATTCATATTTCATCCTACCTTGTATTCTAAGCTTTTGAAAACCTTGCTTGGGGACAAGCAAGCGACAAGTAAGGGGTATTTTGATAGTATGAAATATGACCATATTTTAGGCACTTGTTTAGATTGTTTTTCCCTTTTAGTTGTGTACATGGATGAGAGTTTGAAGCATTTATGAGCACATTCATCTATTTTATCGATATAGAGATCTACACAAGCTTTGTTATGTTTTTAGGTAAATAAAGGCTTGGATTGGAGCATATATGAGAAGAGTAGGAGTATTTGATTATGCTAGGCATCAAGAGGATGCATTGGAGAAGCTAAGGAAGGAGCATGATTAGAGAACTTTACGAAACAAAGGCTTTTACAAAGGAACTTGACAAATCACGGCCAGACCAAGGAAACCACGATCGTGGTTTTAGCATTGACGGCGTGGAAAACCATGTCGAGAGCAACAGAAAGGTTCCACGGCCAGAACCACGACTTTGGAAGTTTACACTAGACCGTGATTCTTATAACGGTTGTCACGTGTTATAATTGCCATGTTAGGGACGGTTATCGGGCTTTTCGTAACCCTACTTTTTCCCTATAAGAAGCCTGAAGAAAGGAGAAATCAGGGGACTCGCATTGACGGCTGCATACACTACATTTCATTTGGAGATTGCTTAGGAAGATTCCATCGCGTACAGGGAAGATCCCGAGAAGGACGCATTTCGAGATTGCGTACTTAGGAAGATCTTAGGGTTTGCATTCGAAGGCGGATTGACATCCCGTTCTTCATTGTTCCTATAGATTGTTGTGAGGATTTTTATTCCCTATTCCACTTTCATTGAACACATATACTCATTGTTTATTTTCGAGATTGACTATTTGGTTATTATTGAGTTTTCGAGGTTTTACCCTTTTTCTCTTTTAAATTTGATTTTTGATTCAATGACAATGACTGTTGGCTAAAACCCCTTAGCAATTCTAAGGTAAAGGGTTGATAGTTGTGGCTTAGATAATGATAGATTGAACGTAAACAGATTGAACCCTGAGAGTTGCGAGAAACCTCGTAGTCGAAAATTTCCACTGTCTGTTCTTGATTTCCACAACCGTGGTTCTTCAAGATCCAGCCGTGGTTTCTTCTGTCGTACGTCTTTTGCTTTTGCTTTGATCCAAAGTTAGAGATATGCTTTAACTTAGCCTTGGCTTTCCTTTTCTAGGTAGTAGTGAGACTCAACATCCTCTATTTCGGTTTCGAGTGTCACAACCTTAACCGTTTTGGTTTATCTTTGATTCCTTGGGTTTCGGCATGGGTATTTGAGAGTAATTCTTATCCTTTGATCCTTTCTATACTGCAGCCTCAACAACCTTTATAGAGAGAGCCTTTTGGTGAGACATATAGGGTTTTGGAACTTCACCGTACATAACCTTACATTAGATATACCTTTGCAATCCCGACTCTGTCCTTATATCTTTAGAATATCTTGAATCAATCGCCACAATTGGATACCTAGATTTTTAGACTTGTTGATTTCCCAAAATATATTTCCAAAGCTTTTACATTACACGCTTGACAATTTGTGAAATGAATTTATTCCCCCCCCCCCACATCCGTGAGTTCGATAGTGTGGAATTCTTGCTTTATTACGCCGATCCGTACACTGCGGGTTCAATAGCTTTGATTCAGTTTTATAAATTTAAAGCTTATTTGCACGCACACTTTCGAGCGAAGACAAGGCTGGAGAAGTTTCAAGAGATCAAGGAAAACTTCCTGCAAAGACGGAAGATAATCCTAAAGGAAGGGTGATGGCAATTACAACGAGAAGTGGAGCAACAACCACCGATCCACAGCCAAAATTCGTTGAAGTTCCCAAAAAGAAAGAGAAGGAGAAAGACAAGGTAAAGGAGAAGGATAATGTCTACGTTCCTCCTCCAGCTTATAAACCTCCATTACCATTCCCGCAATCTAGATCAAGAGCACGTCTAGACAAGCAGTTCGGTAAGTTCATTGACCTTATGAGCAAACTGCATATTAACATATCTTTTATTGATGCGATTTTAGGTATGCCCGCTTATGGGAAATTCTTGAAAGAGATCATCTCGAACAAGAGGAAGCTAGAAGACTTTGGAGAAGTCAAGATGAGTTCGGAATCTTCAGAACTCATCAAAACGATGACGGAAAAGATGCCCCCAAAGCTCAGAGATATGGGGTCATTTTGCATACCAATAGGAATTGGAGAGGTCACATATGATGCACTTTGTGACATGGGAGCGAGTGTCAGCATCATTCCACTTGCCTTGTGCAGGAAAGTCAGTTTAGGCGAGCCAAAACCGGTGAAAATGGCATTGTATATGGCGGATCGATCCATTACTCGACCCGTAGGAATCATTGAAGACATCACGGTTAAGCTCGGTAGATTCTATATTCCTATAGATTTTTTTGTGTTGTATATTCCTACAGATTGTCCGGTCCCGATAATACTCGGGAGACCTTTTCTTGCAACCTCCGGTTGTATGGTCGATTGCAAGAATGCGAGATTGGCCTTCGATATTGGAGAAGAGAAGATTGAGTTTGCCCTCTCGACTTTGACAAAAGATCCAGCACTTGAAGAAGACATGTTCAACATCTATGACGAAGATATGTCTTGGGAGGAAGTAAGTGCGATCTTATTCAAAGATCCGTTGCAAAAGGTCATAACCATGAGCATCATGGAAAGAGGAGAAGAAGAGGAATGCAATGTTGAAGTTGATGCTTTGGAAGATCTAAAAGAGGTGCAAGTTGAAAAATTCGAAAAATTTTACGATGGCTCCGAAAACGTCAGAAATCACGGTTTGTCGTGCTTTTCCACGGGCGTGGTTTCACCTCTTCCACCCGTGGAAAGTTATGTCGAGAGCAAAGATTTAATTCAACCCAATTTCAACGGCCTCCAAGACACTTTCCACGGCCGTGGAAGTAACAATGGCACCGTGGGTTCGGAAAATGCTGAATATAACTCCGTTCTTTTGACAAGCATCCGTGATTCTCCCTCCAACACTCCCACACCCTTGGAGACTTGCAAGGAGACATCGGCTAATCCTCAAGACACTCCAAAGGCACCAACAACCTTGGAATTGAAGCCACTTCCCACACATCTTAGGTATGTATTTCTTGGAACAATTTCTACGTTTCCCGTTATTGTTAGTTCCGATTTGAGTGAAGATGAACATAAAAAGCTTATGGCTATTTTGAGGAAACATAAGAAAGCCCTAGGTTACACCATAGAAGATCTTTTAGGAATCAAACCATATTTATGTATGCACAAGATTCTAATGGAAGAGGATTATAAGCCTTCACGAACCTCAAAGACGGTCAAATCCGATCATGAAAGAGGTCGTGAAGAAGGAAATCCTTAAACTACTTGATGCAGGTATCATTTACCCTATCTCCGATAGCAAGTGGGTGAGCCCCGTTCATGTTGTTCCAAGGAAGGATCACTTCCCGCTGCCCTTCATCGATCAAATGCTTGAAAGGTTAGCACAACACTCTTACTTTTGTTAACTTGACGGTTATAGTTGTTTCTTTCAGATTCCGATTCATCCGGACGATCAAGAAAAGACCACATTCAAGTGCCCATGGGATACGTTTTCTTATAGGAGGATGCCATTTGTACATTGCAACGCTCCAGCCACCTTTCAAAGGTGTATGATGGCCATCTTCTCGGAATACATTGAGGAAATCATGGAGGTTTTTATGGATGACTTTTCTGTTTATGGTTCCTCATTCGATAATTGTCTTGCTAACCTCAATCTTGTTTTGCAAGGGTGTGAAGACCCGAAACTAGTTCTAAACTGGGAAAATTTTCACTTTATGGTTAAGGAAGGCATAGTTTTAGGACACTTGATCTCTAATAGAGGGATTGAGGTTGATAAGGCTAAGATTGAAACAATAGAGAAGCTTCCCCCTCCATCTTCGGTGAAGGGGATTTCATGTTTTCTAGGACACGCTGGATTTAATAGAAGAATCATAAAAGACTTTTCAAAAATTTCTAAACCGCTAACTAATCTTTTGATGAAGGATGCAGTTTTCAAATTTTCGAAAGAATGTTTAGATGCTTTTTACAAGATTTGGGAAGCTCTAATCTCTGCCCCAATTATTCAACCTCCGGATCGGACTCTTCCCTTTGAGATCATGTGCGATGCAAGTGACGTAGTTGTAGGAGCGGTGCTTGGACAAAAGACGGATGGTCGCACTCATGCCATCTACTATGCTAGCAAGACGCTAGATGAAGCACAACTAAATTATGCTACAACGAAGAAAGAATTTCATGCTGTCGTTTATGCTTTTCAAAAATTTCGTTCTTATCTTGTAGGAGAGAAGCTATTAGTATACACGGATCATTCAACAATTCGGTATTTGCTCGCCAAGAAGGATGCAAAACTAAGGCTGATTAGGTGGATTCTCCTCCTTCAAGATTTCAATCTTGAAATCCGTGACAAGAAAGGATCCGAAAATTCTGTTGCGGATCATTTGAGTCGTCTACCACATGCTACTAATGACGAACTGCCTATTGATGACTCTTTCCCGGATGAATAATTGCATATAATGAAAGAGTGCGTCGATCTTATTTCCAGAGGTAACGAACCTTGGTTTGCAGATTTTGGGAATTATTTGGTTTGTCAGGAAATACCTCCCGGATTATCCTACGCACAAAGAAAGAAGTTCTTTAGGGATGTCTGGCAATACTATTGGAATGAACCTCTACGCTAGTTCTCATAAAACTAGTGCTAAGGTATTACAGTCCGTATTCTTTTGGCCTACATTATTTAAGGATGTGCAAACCTTTGTTACTTGTTGTGATGCTTGTTAAAGAACAGGGAACATTTCTAGGAGGAAATGAGATGCCTCTCAACAACATTCAAGAGGTAGAGATCTTTGACGTTTGCGGAGTCGATTTCATAGGACCATTCCCATCATCTTGCGGAAACCAATACATACTTCTAGTTGTAGATTTTGTTTCAAGATGGGTTGAAGCTATTACCTCTCCAACTAACGATGCGATGGTGGTTGTCAAGTTCATTAATAGAACTATTTTCCCAAGGTTTGGGACTCCACGAACCATCATTAGTGACGGAAGTTCATACTTCATAGCCCGACGATTTGAAGCACTACTAGCTAAGTATGGGGTAACTCACAAGATTGCCACACCCTACCATCCGCAAACAAGTGGACAAGTGGAGATTTCAAATAGAGAAATCAAAGGAATCCTCGAGAAGATGGTGTCTAAGACGAGGAAAGATTGGTTATTAAAACTGGATGACGCATTATGGGCGTATAGGACGGCATACAAGATTCCCATTGGCACAACACCATACAACCTTGTGTATGGGAAGTCTTGTCATCTTCCGGTAAAGCTCGAACAGAAGGCGTATTGGGATGTCAAGTGGTTGAACTTCAGCATGAAGGAAGCAGGCGAGAAGCGCCTCTTGGATCTTAACGAGCTAGAAGAACTCCGTGTGAACGCCAAGATCTACAAAGAAAGAGCAAAGCGTTGGCAAGATCAGCATATCATTCCAAAGGATCTCAAAGAATGAGACCTTATTCTTCTCTTCAATTCTAGACTTCGGCTTTTTCCAGGTAAGCTTAAATCTCGTTGGACGGGACCTTATGTAATTATACGTGTTTTTACCCATGGTGCAGTTGAAGTATGGGGTGAAAAGTGCGGAAGTTTCAAGGTCAAAGGTAAATGACTCAAGAAGTACTCACCGGAGGTCCAAGGTGAGGAAATCGCTCCAATTGTCCTCACCTAAACACTAAGGAATGGTCTAGCTACGGACCTAGAACAAAGCGCTTCTTGGAAGGCAACCCAAGGTATTGCATTCTTGTTTTTGATTTTGTTTTCTTTCTTAGTTTTGATTAGTTTAGTTTTTTTTGTTTGCTTTTCATCGATACCTTCCGGTATGTTTGTATTTTTGAATGCCAGGGATAAGAAACGAGCACAAGATGTGAAGAAAGCCAAAAGAACGACGAAACTTGGATTTCTGGCGAGAACAGTGGATTCTGCATGTATTTGTACAAGTCCACGGCCGTGGAAAGCCATTTTGGACCGTGGAAAAGAAGGTTGTAGCTAAAGAAAATAAAATTGCCAAAAATTATGGGTTCCGTACAATTCCACGGCCGTGGAACACTCCGATAGGCCGTGGTTTTCAAGATTTTTACGGCACTATATAAGTTCTTCTTCTTCACAAATTTCTCACAACCTTCACCACTTTCACGCCCAAAACCATGCCGAAGTGCCCTCTCACTTGTGATTCTTTGTTCGGTAACCGATTTGAGCAATTCTTCAGCTCATTGTGAAACAAATCAAATTCTACACAAGATTACAACAACAAACTGCACGAACAATAAACAATCGGAAGTGAATTTGGATTTTCTAAAATCCAAAACCTAGGTTTTCTCTCTATTCTCTCATTGGTTGATTTTGCTCGTTTTTCTTGCAAATTTTTAGGGGAACTGGACGGAATTGGACTTAGATTTAGTTTAGGACTGTTGTTGTTGAGTTTGCTGTGGTTTTGCTGAGTTTTGGATAAATTCGAAGCTTTCCACGGTGTGTCGTACGTTTCCACGGCCGTGGTTTTTGAAGAATAGATCGTGGTTTCTGGAAAATTTTGAGAAAATGTTCAAAACATGGAAATCAAACAGGAGTAAGAAACAAAGGGTGTTGGATCCTCTTCCCAACCCCCTCCTAACCTCCCACCAACCCCTAGAGTCCCCACTATCCATGAGGATTACATTGGAGCTTTTGAGAAAATCCAAGGACGTAATGTAATAGCTCATAGGTACATTGTTATGGAGGAACTCCAGGAATTGAATGTCGTTGAGGACTTGACTTGGATGCTTGATAGGGCTGGTTTGATTGTGTTCTCTACTAGTAAGGAAGATGCGTATTAGGAAATCACTAGAGTGTTCATCACTTCCTTTGAGCATAGTGCCGTTAACCGAACAATATCTTTTAGATTGATGGAGTGAAACTATAATCTCTCGATTGTGCAGTTTGGGATGATGTTTGGGTTTACCGAGACGTTCAATAGAAGGTTTCCTAGAGA
Source organism: Fagopyrum homotropicum (assembly GCA_033239125.1). Lineage (NCBI taxonomy): Eukaryota > Viridiplantae > Streptophyta > Magnoliopsida > Caryophyllales > Polygonaceae > Fagopyrum > Fagopyrum homotropicum. The sequence continues at coordinate 90,584,058 of BSWB01000006.1, forward strand.
AGCTAAGGCAAAGGAGTTTTGGAAGGAAATAACTATGATTGTCGGTAATGAGACCATTGGCAACCGGCCGATTCAAAGGACAAGCTCATCTACCACCTAGCTATTAAGATAGCCCATAGGATCCTCTCCGAATGCTTATTCCCGAGGACCGAGACCCCTCAAAAGATCAAAACCGATGAACTCTTTATCTTGTATTGCATGATTTCCGGCCACTCTCCGGATTGTGCAATCATGCTCGCCTCCACTCTTAGCAAAGTGAAGAACCAATCAGCAGGAAATATAGGCTATGGAGGTTTGGTTACGCACATTGCAAACCAGTTAGGGGTAGACTATTCAGCTTGTACGAGGGCAGCTGCTGCGACACCGTTGGGGCCCAATGGTCTCATGACTAAAGGGCTCTTGATCCCTCGCCATCGAGGTCCACCTACCACAGCCATGCCTTGGGAAGATAGAGGTGGTAGAGGCATCCCATTGCTCCCGGAGTTTTCTCTTAGACTTAGCCGACAAAATTGGAAGGATACTTTTGTTCCTATGCATGCTAACAGGTTAGGAGCACCTCCTTACATTCCCGTGAGGTTCAAGTTGCAGCTGTAGTTGATGAGGACGAGGAGATGGGAGGAGGTGACTTCCCGGATGTTGGAGATGGTGAGCATGACTTTGGATCATTCCCGGAGCAGCCAATTGATTTTGCAGAAGCCACCTAGGAGGTCCACCTACCAACAACGACCTTCCGCTAATTCTTCCTCGTGCCGAGCTAGTGTGAGTGACCGTCCTACATGGATGGCGAGTTCACCAGATTAGTACGAGCAACAGCCGGCTTGGATGCGGAAGCCTCCACCTTGGACACAACAGCCGCCGGAGTGGATGCAGCAGCGGCCCGCTTGGATGGATTAGCAGCCAGGATGGGTGACCAACCTTACGCAGAGGATGGATGCTCTTGAGATCCGTTTTGAAGAGCGCAAGGAAGAGCGCAAGGAGAATGCGAGGATCCTCGGTGATGTCTACCGCAAGCAGTTTGGGCGTAACTTCGACCACAACATTTATCCATTCCCACCGCCACCTATGTGATTGATGAGATGAATGCTTTGCTTGAGCTACTCCACCGCCTTAGTGAGTTTTCTATTTTTTCTTTTCTTTATTTTTCCTAAACATTAAGGACAATGTGTATGTTAAGTATGGGGTGGGGTGTGTGATAGGTGATGGAATCACTATCTTATTAAGGTCGTTTAAGTATGTTTTTAGAGTCAAATGGTTGTATTTTGTTGCCTACTGTGTAAATCAAGCTGAAGAACTAAGCAATGAAGAAATCAAAAGATTTAGCAACAGTTGGAAGAAGAACAGAATCAAAGAGAAGTCCAGTGGAACCCTATCACGGCACCCGCGGCGACACTGTCCACCCCCGCGGCGACACTGATTCTAGAGGAACCCTGTCACGGCACCCGCGGCGACACTGTCCCGCCCCGCGGCGACACTGGCTCTAGAGGAACCCTGTCACCGCCCCCGCGGCGACAGTGTCCCGCCCCCGAGATGACAGTGTCCCGCCCCCGCGGCGACACTGACTCTAGAGAAACCCTGTCACCGCCCCCGCGGCGACATTGTCCCGCCCCGCGGCGACATTGTCCCACCCCCGCGGCGACACTGTGCCGCCCCCGCGGTGATAATGACCCGCCCCCGCGGTTTGACACCAGAAAGGTCAAGAAGATCAACAGTCAGCCGTTCCAAAGCATTATTGACCCGCCCCCGCGTCCCTGCCATGCCGCCCCCGCAGCTCAGTTGAAGATGAAGCGTTTTGCACTAAACCGCCCAGCGGCTCCCAGATCCGCCCCCGCGGTTATTCAACAGTCGTAATAAATTTGATTGTTTAGACTGTCACTTTATGACATTTAAACTGACGGTTTAGGCTGCCTATTTACTGCAATTTAGTGTCCGAATTAGTATAAATAGAGATGCTAGGATAGTGTTAGAAACATCTCATTTTTTCACCTCATCACATCAAAAACACTTTTATTTTCTTTATTTTATTTTGTTTTGTATGGAGGGCTAAGCACCTTTAGTTGTGCTTGACATTGGAAGCTCTCGACATAGATTTGGTTGTAAGTTTTATAATTGAAGTTGTTATTCCATAATGATTTGTGTTATGTTCGTGTGCTTAACTTCTTGATTGTATCTCACCCTCTATCTAGCTTGATCATCTAGGTACTTGGGTCGTATCCAATGTGCTAGGAATTGTTGTTCCGGGTTCGGGTCATCTTTCTAGTAGCAAACACGTTTACATAAGCGGGTTGCAAGTGTAATTCATGAGTGGAACATAACCACATGATTTTAATTAGTAATGGGTTGTTTCTAAATCTCATGTGTCTCTTTATCTTTATTTGAATGCTATTGTTAAAATCTGATTCTGTGGGTTTACGAGTTAGGATTAACAATAAGTAATATCGGGGTTGGTTGAACCGGTACTTAAATACGATCGAGATGAGAACAAACTTTGGAATAAACTTCATGAAAACAATGATCAACCATATCTTATGTTGAAGTAGATAATTGTCAAGTGCAACGTTTTCTTAAAATCATTGAAATCAACTTCTTGTTTGCTTTGCCTATTTGTTACTTTAACAATCACAAACCACCCTTGGTTACATATAGTTAATAGTTTAATAACATTTGTGCTTTAATTACTCTCTATCTCTCTTGGGTTTGACCCTTACTTAATCACTATACTTGTTTTAGTATTGAGTTCGGAAATTACTTTGATAGGATATAAACGACCAAAGAAAATATTCTTGTCAAATTTGGCACCGTTGCCGGGGAGATTAGAGTTTTTAAGTACTTTGTTTTTTTTTATTGTCAATTATTAGTTTGAACCATTTGTATGGTTCAAACTCATGCTACTAATCTCTCTTTTGCACTAGAAGAGAGTGAGAAAACAAGTGGTTGGATCATGGATGGCATCAATGGGATAAGACTTCAACATCAACAAATTGATCCCGGAGGAGTTATACAAGCATGATCAAGGACTTACGTCGAGCCAACGACGTAAAACAAAGGCGCTGCTCGGGAGGCAACCCGAGGAAGGAGGAATAAAAGTCTTTCTGTCGTCTATCCGCCCCTGCGGCTAGGAACGTCCGCGACCGCGGCTAACCCAACATTGGCCGCACCCGCGGAAAAGAAGAACCGCGACCGCGGTGGCCATGACGACAGGTATGTAAAAAAAAAAAGAAAAAAAAAGAAAGAAAGAAAAAGAAAAAAAAAAGAAAAAATTCACCTCCACTCAAATCTCCGACCACCATCCCCTCTTTCCCTCACCACTTACATTCACCATTCTTCTCCACTCAAAACCTATCTTCCACAGTCACATCCACTTATCCACCACGCCACCACCTGATCTCCACTAGTGGCAGGAGCTCTTCTTCTCGCACTTTCCGTACCGACAAGAGTACCCCGATTGTCCACCATCTCATCAGTAAGCTTGTTCTTCATCCTTCTCCCTTTTTAGTTTTTTCCTTCATTTTCACACTTTGAGGGCAAAGTGAATTTCAAGCATGTGGGAGGGATCTATCTTTGTTATGTTTGATTATTGAATTGAAATGTTTTATATTCAGTCAAAAAAAAAAGAAAAAAAAAAGAAAAAGCCAAAGAAATTGAAAAAGGCATGAAAAATCCTTGGATAAACCGAAAACCCGAAAGGGCGGTTTAGGCAAAAAGAAGGTAGTCCGACCAACATTAGGTTGGTGCAAAAATTGACTAGAGGGATGTGAGAAGTGGTGAGGCTATCTTAGAAAAAAAAGAAGAGTGACAAGGTGAAAACCCGAAAGGGCTCCTTGGCAAAATGAGCGAAATCAGAGTGATAGGTGCCCTTTTTTGGCGTTGGCGACATAAGAAGAGGAGATATAAGGAGGAACGGGTAGGCCACTCATGAAGCAATAAAGATGGTAGTTTTTCTCTTTTCACATCACTTTGATAGAGTTTTGATTTTTGCCCTTTTGCATGCTTTGTTTCAATGCCTTTCTATATTCATCATGCTTCCTGAGGCTTTTTGTTTCACATTAGATAGATTTTTAGTTTACTCGGGACGAGTAAGAGTGTAAGCATGGGGAATTTGATAGGTGATGGAATCACTATCTTCTTAAGGTAGTTTAAGTATGTTTTTAGAGTCAAATGGTTGTATTTTGTTGCCAACTGTGTAAATCCAGCAGAAGAACTAAGCAATGAAGAAATCAAAAGATTTAGCAACAGTTGGAAGAAGAACGGAAGCAAAGAGAAGTCCAGTGGAACCCTGTCACGGCACCCGCGGCGACACTGTCCGCCCCCGCGGCGACACTGATTCCAGAGGAACCCTGTCAAGGCACCTGCGGTGAACTGTCACCAACCCCGCGGCGACACTATGCCGGCCCCGCAGTGATAATGATCCGCCCCCGCGGTTTGACACCAGAAAGGTCAAGAAGATCAATAGTCAGCCGTTCCAAAGCATTAATGACCCGCCCCCGCGGCCCTGCCATGCCGCCCCCGCGGCTCAGTTGAAGATGAAGCGTTTTGCACTAAACCGCCCCCGTGGCTCCCAGATCCGTCCCCGTGGTTATTCAACAGTCGTAATAAATTTGGCTGTTTAGACTGTCACTTTATGACATTTAAAGTGATGGTTTAGGCTGCCTATTTACTGCAATTTAGTGTCCTAATTAGTATAAATAGAGATGCTAGGATAGTGTTAGAAACATCTCATTTTTTTCACCTCATCACATGAAAAACACTTTTATTTTCTTTGTTTTATTTTGTTTTCTATAGAGGGCTAAGCACCTTTAGTTGTGCTTGACATTGGAAGCTCTCGACATAGATCTGGTTGTAAGTTTTATAATTGAAGTTGTTATTCCATAATGATTTGTTTTATGTTCTTGTGCTTTATTTCTTGATTGTATATCACCCTCTATCTAGCTTGATCATCTAGGTACTTGGGTCTTATCCAATGTGCTAGGAATTGTGGTTTCGGGTTCGGGTCATCTTTCTAGTAGCAAACATGTTTACATAAGCGGGTTGCAAGTGTAATTCTTGAGTGGAACATAACCACATGATTTTAATTAGTAATGGTTTGTTTCTAAATCTCATGTGTCTCTTTATCTTTATTTGAATGCTATTGTTAAAATCTGATTCTGTAGGTTTACGAGTTAGGATTAACAATAAGTAATATCGGGGTTGGTTGAACCGGTATTTAAATACGATCGAGATGAGAACAAACTTTGGAATAAACTTCATGAAATTAATGATCAACCATATCTTATGTTGAAGCAGATAATTGTCAAGTGCAACGTTTTCTTAAAATCATTGAAATCAACTTCTTGTTTGCTTTGTCTATTTGTCACTTTAACAATCACAAACCCCCCTTGGTTACATATAGTTAATAGATTAATCACATTTGTGCTTTAATTACTCTCTATCTCTCTTGGGTTCGACCCTTACTTAATCACTATACTTGTTTTAGTATTGAGTTCGGGAATTACTTTGATAGGATATAAACGACCATAGAAAATATCCTTGTCAGTGTGACTCTCGTTTTATACAATAACTCGATACACTTGCTTTGCTCTATTCCATGAACACTTGCATCTTTCTTTTTATTGTCACACGTTTTTTTATTGCATTGCATCAAAAAGCTTTGAAAAACCAATAAAAATTTTGAAAATTTTTGAAAATTATTGTGCTTCTAGGATTGGAGATGAATGCTATGATGAATCTACTTGTGGATTGGATTCTTGATGACTTTTATGTGCTTGAATTGAATTATGAATTGTAAAGAAATTGAATGTGTTGTTTATTCTTTCTTGCAAGTTTCATAATGTTAAAGGTTTATCTAAATCATGTTGAGGAATGAAGGTTGAAATCACATTATAAGTTCGTGCACTTCTGTATGAAATGTTTAAGGCATCTCGATTTTTCTTGCTTCTTCTCTGTTCATCTAGCCTCTCAATGAAAATTTTGTCTCCTTTACCTATCCGGGAATTAGGAAGAGTGTGATTTTGGCATGTTTGATGTGGGAGGGTCATGAAAGAAAATTTGTGCATTCAAAGTATAGAAAAATAGGTTTGGGGAATTCAATCATGATGATGAGTAACTCGGCACCATTCACATAGCTAGGTGTTTGTGTCTTGCCAAAGTCGGATTGAGCGATATTTTTAACGGATTATGGTATGCGCATCAAGGGTTTGAGGCATCTCGAAATTGAGAATTGCTGATCTCCTAGGCTTCGGTTTTTGTGCACCTCTGTCCATACTTCCAAAAAGTAAAGTCGAAAAAGAATTTTGTGCTGAAAAGGGAGAGCAAAGCTCTCGAAAGGTGGTTGATTCAAGTTACAAAAAGAAAAAAGAAAAAAGTGTGTTGTTCCTTTTTCCCGGATTTGTTCATCCCATTCCCTTATAAGTTTCCAACCTATTCACGTTTCTTGACCTTTACTTGAAAATCCTTAAGATCTATGGAATGTTGTTTGACTTGGTGATCTAAATTGGTGTTTCACATAATTGATTTTGACATTGCTTAAGGTTATGATGTTTGTTTTGAAGTTTATACAATATATGATGTTTCCTTTGCTTGACATGATTTGATTTATGTGTATAGAAGTTCTCAAAGGAGACACGAAGCAAGATTTGAGGATGATCTATTGATTAGAAGCACAATAGCAAAAAGATTGTTTTTACCTTGTTTTCCATTCTTATTTCATCCTACCTTATATTCTAGCTTTTGAAAACCTTGCTTGGGGACAAGCAAGAGACAAGTATGGGGTATTTTGATAGCATGAAATATGACCATATTTTAGACACTTGTTTTGGTTGTTTTTCCCCTTTCGTTGTGTACATGGATAAGAGTTTGAAGCATTTACGAGCACATTCACCTATTTTGTCAATATAGAGATCTACACAAGCTTTGTTGTGTGTTTAGGTGAATAAAGACTTGGATTGTAACATATATCAGAGAGTAGGAGTATTTGATCATGCTAGGTTTCAAGAGATTGCATTAGAGAAGCTAAGGAAGGAGCATGATTAGAGAGCTTTACGAAACAAAGGCTTTTGTAAGGGAATTGGAGTTTCCACGGACAAACATGAGAAACCACGACCGTGGTTTAGGCATTGAGGGCATGGAAAACCATGTCGAGAGCAACAGAAAGGTTCCATTACCAGTTCCACGGTTGTGGAAGTTTGTACTAGACCGTGGTTTCTATAACGGTAGCACGTGTCATATTTGCCACGTCAGCAGCATTCATTGGGCTTTCGTAACCCTATTTTCCCCTATAAGAAGGCAGAGGCAAGGAGAGAAAAAAGGAGTTCGCATACATTCCACACGGAGTACATTTTGGAAGCATTGCTTGGGAAGATTATATTCCGTACAGGGAAGATTTGGAGAAAGACGCATTTGAAGATTGCGTAATTGGAGAAAGATCTTAGGGTTTCGATTGAGGATGGATTGACATCTCGTTCTTCTTTGTTCCTTGAGTATTGTGAGAGATTCTTATTCTATTCCCTATAGATTGAACACATTGACAGATTATTGGTTTTACTGAGATTGATTTCGGTGTTTTTTATTAAGGTTTTAAAGTTCCATCTTTTATTCCTTTCTAATTTGATTATTGATTTGACAATGATGATTGTTGGCTAAAACCCTTTTGCGATTCTAAGGTGAAGGGTTGATAGTTGTGGCATAGATGATGATTGATTGAACCAAAATAGATTAGACCCTGAGAGCTGTGAGAAACCTCGTCGTCGACCTTTTCCACGGCCTGTTCTTGAGTTCCACGGCCGTGGTTCTTCACGATCCGACCGTGATTTCCTCCGTCGTATGACCTTCGTTTTTGCTTTGATCCAAAGTTAAAGATTTACTTTAACCTAGCCTTGGCTAACCTTTTCTAGGTAGTAGTGAGACTCAACATCCTCTACTTTGGTTTCGAGTGTCACAACCTTAACCGTTTTTGCCTATCTTTGATTCCCTTGGGTTTGGGCATGGGTGTTTGAGAGTAATTCTTATCCTCTTACCCTTTTATCCTTTCTATACTGCAGCCTCAACAACCTTTATAGAGAGAGCCTTTGGGTGAGACATATAGATTTTTGAAACTTCACCGTACATTACCTTACCTTAGACATACCTTTGCCATCCCGACTCTGTTCTTATATCTTTAGAATATCTTGAACCAATCGCCACAACTGGATACCCAGATCTTTAGAATCGTTGTTTTCCTTATCATCTTTATAAAAGCTTTTGTTAATTACCTGAAAATTTGTGAACTGAATTTGTTCCCCCCAAATCCCTGAGTTCGATACTATGGAATTCTTGCTTTACTACGCCGATCCGTACACTGTGGGTTCGCTTTTGCTTACTTTCAGTTTTATAAATTTAAAGCTTATTTGCACGCACACTTTCGAGCGAACAGATACGAGAGACCTTTCAAAGTTATTAAGAGGATTAGCCGGACCGCATATAAGTTAGAGTTGCCGCCCAAGTTCATGATACATCTGGCCTACCACGTGAGCATGCTCAAGCCATACCACGAAGACAAGGAAAACCAAGGATTGGGCAAGCACAACGGGCATGATAGCATGTATTATTGTTTATATTATGGGAATGGTTTAGACGTTTTATCTTCATAAATATGCATGTATGGATGTATATTCTTTGATTATTTTGTTGTTTTGTCTACCTTTGCGGGAATGGAGGTCTACACCTAGTTTCGTTGCAATTGTAGGAAAAATAGCACGTTTTGGACCGAAATGGAGCTAAGGAAGCTAAGGAGTTATTGGAGCTACATTTTGGAGCATTGAGGAGTTATAAAAAGATCTCATGAAGCATGGAAATGATTTAGAGGATTGATATTGGACCAGATTCGAGATGATTTACATTCAGCTGAGATTCACCTCGGTCAGCTACAGTACCACCTCGACCGAGGTGATCATGAGGACCGTCCCGACCGAGGAAAACTGATGGCGGGACATGAGATCTTTATTTTTGGCTGAGATCGTCTATTTTTGGAAAGTGAATATCACATATTTTTTGTAGGATTTCTGGAAGGAAGATATTATTATTGGCTGATATATTTTGGAAGATATGGATATATTTTCTAGGAAATTATCTTTTTAAGATATCTTATCTTTGGAAGATAATTCTCCTATTTAAGAGGCTGGATTTTCTACAATTTAGCCATCTTCGGATCACGAAATTTCAGATCTTCGGATCACTGATTTTCTGAAGGAAGTTTTAAGGAAGTTTTGAAGGTTGAAGTTAAAGGAAGGAAGGAATCAAGTTTTGAAGGAAGTTGAAGGAAGCTTGTAAGATTTTCTTAGTTGGATTGGTTTGTTGTCTTCTCTGATTTGTGATTAAGGAATGTTGATTGTTTGTTTTTTCATTTCAGTTATTGAGACTTTTTCGTGAAGGTTTTCTTGTTTGAATATTGATTCCTTTCTCACATATTTGATTATTGTTATCGTGATGATTGTTGGCTAAGTTCTTTATGCGATTCTACGGCTATTGGCTGAAAGTTGTGGGAAAGACGATGATAGAATGATCTTAACCCCAATGGACCCTGAAAGTTTGAGCCTTAACCTTAACTGGCGAACACCTCGGTTAGTCGTGGAACATCTCGTCCGAGATGGTACATAAACTGAGTGAGGCGAGACCTTTTCTGAACCTTATCTAAGTTAAGAGTTTTTGTTTGCCAAATCTTATCCTTGTTATACCTTTCCAAATTCAACGCAAGCCTAGGATGAGACTTACCCGGTGATTCCTTTGCTTGTTTACCCAAGATCATGAGTTTAGGTAATAAAGGTTTATCCTTTATTGGGGTTTCAGTGTGCCTTCATCCAATCTTTGAGAGTTAGCCTGAGACTTACCCGGTAAAGGTTGATTCTATACCCTTGGGTGGTGTGTTGGTTTGAGTTTATAGTTCCTTTCCTTAGTACCTTGAGACTTACCCGGTAAAAGGATCTTTGGTTTGGGATAGTGAGTAGTGAGATTTACCCGCTGATCTATTCCCACCTTAGAAACACCTTCCCTTTGCAAACTTCAGCTTTGTTCACGTTATCTTTTGAGATCTTGAATCGGAACCACAACTGGATGCTTTAATCTCTAAAATCCACATTCCCTTTATCTGATTATATCATCTTTGATAATTTTGCTTGTTACTTGTGGTATTGACAACCTGAATTACTGATCTTTGTTTCACCATAGTCCTTGTGATCAACCCCTGGAATTCTTGCTTTTACTATAATTGATCCTTACGTTGCGGGTTCGCATATTGTTCAAGCATACTTCTTGGGTTATAAATATTAAAGCTTGCACACACCTTTTGGAGCGAACAGGGCACCAATGGGAGTCAGGACCTCAACTATACCTAGCATGGTACTACACACTCATACAAGGAAAGAAAGTGACAATGCCATCTATAGGCAAGCCTAGAAGCAACAAACACCTACAAAACCAAGAGCAAGACAAGGCTGGTGTAGGTGGGCCAGGGGCGGCCGCAAGGTGGCGTAGGGGCGGCGACAAGGTGGCGCTGGGGCGGCTCCAAGGTGGTGCAGGGGTGGCTAGTGTGCAAAATGCACACTTTCAGCTCCTCTTCGCTTCTTCACTCGAATCTCTTCACTTCTTCTTCAGCAGGCAGCCAAGTATATACATATACATACATATATACATCAAATGAAACCAAGGCTGCCACAAGATCAATCTTATGGAACCTCAGCTAGAAGGAAAGAAAAGAAGATAGGAAGAAAGAAAAGACGAAAGAAGGGGGAAGAAGATGAAGATCTTACCAGCTGTAACCTAATCAGAAGAGGAATCACACCACAACCTCAAGGATGGCTCAACAAAGGCGCAACAACATCAATCATCATCATCACAATCAAAGCCAAGCTCAAACTCTCACAAACTCACACAAAGATCAAGGAAGATCAAGAAAGAAATCCAAAGAGGAAAGAAGAAGAAGATGAACGTGAGGGAGAAGATGGATTTGTATGAGGATGAAGCAAACCCTCATCTGTAAGAAAGGGAGGCTTATATAGGTAGCCAACCCAAAAGAACGAGTCAAGAGTCAACAAAGTCGGTTGCAGCTGATAGCATGTATTATAGTCTATATTTTGGGGCTAGTTTAGACGTTTTTTCTTCAACAATCTGCATGTATGGATGTATATTATCTGATTATATTCTTGTTTCATCTACCTTTGCGGGAATCGAGGTCTGCACCTAGTTTCGTTGTAAATGTAGGTAAAATGGCACGTTTTGCATCAAAATGGAGCTAAGGAGCTAAGGAGTCATTAGAGCTACATTCTAGATCTTAAGGAAGAACTCAGGAAGCATGAAATGATTAAGAAGATGGACTTTGGACCAGATTTGAGAGATTTCACATTCATTTGAGATTCACCTCGGTCAGCTACAGTGTCACCTCGACCGAGGTGATCTTGAGGAGCGTCCCGACCGAGGCGAACACCCTGCCGCCGGCAAGATCCATATGTTTGGCTGAGATCTTTTATTTTTGGAAAGAAGATATCTTATATTTTTGGGCTGGATTTCTGGAAGGAAAATATTATTTTTGGGAGATCTATTTTAGAAGATAACTCTCCTATATAAAGGGTTGGATTTTCTACAATTCAGCGATGCTTGCAGCATCCAGCAATTGAGGGAATTTCTGGAGTATTTTATGAAGGTTTGAAGGAAGGATTGAAAGGTTGAAGTTGAAGGAATGAAGGAATCATAGTTGGAACTGCTTTTTGAAGGAGTTTGTAAGACTTTCTTAGATTGTCTTTTGATTGATTGTCTTTGCTAATTTATTGACTGAGGAACACTTGTTGTTTGATGATTGATTCAGTTATTGAGACCTTTTTCTTAAGGTTTTCTTGTTCGAATATTGATTCCCTTTTCATTAAATTGATTACTGCTATCATGATGGTTGTTGGCTTAGTTTCTTATGCGATTCTAGGGTGATTGGTTGAAATTTGTGGGGAAGACGATGATAGAATGATCTTAATCCCAGCAGGACCCTGAAAGCTCGAGTCTATACCCTTAACCCTAGAACACCTCGCTTAGTCGAAGAACATCTCGGCCGGGGTGGGATCTGACTGAACAAGGTGAACCTTTCCTGATCTGAAACTGAAGTAAGTGTTCTACTTTTCCAAATGCTATCCTTATTACACCTTTCCTGGTTCAATGCAAGCCTAGGATGAGACATACCCGGTGATTCCTTTGCTTGTTTACCCATGATCATGAGTGTAGGTAATAAAGGTTTATCCTTTATTGGGGTTTAAGTGTGCCTTCATCCCATCTTTGTGAGTTAGCCTAAGACTTACCCGGTAAAGGTTGATTCTATTCCCTTGGGTGGTGTGTTGGTTTGAGATTATAATTCCTTTTCTTAGTACCTTGAGACTTACCCGGTAAAAGGATCTTTGGTTTGGGATAGTGAGTAGTGAGTCTTACCCGGTAATCTATTCCCACCTTAAAAACACCTTCCTTTTGCAAACCTCAGCTTTATCCACGATATCCTTGAGATCTTGAGTCAAAACCACAACTAGATGCTTTAATCCCTAGAATCCACATTTCCCGTTACTTGACTTTATATCATCTTTTGATTGCTTTAATTGCTTTTGGTTAATTGCAATATTTGACAACCTGATTTCGTGCTTTGTTTCACCTAAGTCCCTATGATCGACCCTTGAAATTCTTGCTTTTATTACAATTGACCCGTACACTGCGGGTTCGCATATTTATTCAAGCATACTTCTTGGGTTATAAATTTAAAGCTTGCACACACCGTTAGGAGCGAACAGCGGCACACCCTAAACTGCAGGGGTGGTTCAGGAAGGCACAGGTGCGGCCTAGGCAAACCGTAGGGGCGGCCTCTGGCACACGCAGGGGCGGTCTAGGCTAACTCGGCACACTCTCAGCTCCTTACAAACTAAGGCTCTTACAGCAAACTCCGTACGCTTCATCAAACTAACAAGCTTCTTATCCTACCACTAGTCAATCCCACCGACCTTCTCCTACCTCTAGCAACAAACCATTTTGAGGACGTTGTTAGTGATGTAGAGAAATAGGTCACGTGCTAACTCAGTGCCCTGTGATATGCAAACAACACTCCAACCTTCCCCTACCAAACTCTATCCGCTTTCCTGCTCCTTCTCCACAAACCAAAACTATCACCACTGGTGCTACACATTTTGCCAATAAGCTAGCAAATTCCTCATGGATGGTCTTCGCACTTGTAGTGATAACTCCTTCCATGGTGGCATTCAAATATGATGTAGATGTGTTCTCCTTCAGTGCCTTGGTCCTTGATCTTGCGATTGGTCCTTAAGGTGGTGTTGGGGATGGTCTCTCATCATTTATGAGATTGATGAATCATGTCTTGTGTCATTCATTGGAAAGTTTTTGGTTGTCTACTTCGATGACATTCTCATTTATAGCAAATCACTTGATGAGCATGAATAAAATTTGAAGGAAGTACTAAGAACTCTCAAAACTGAATCTTTATATGCTAATATTAGGAAATGTTAGTTTAGTACTAACCATGTTGTTTCCTTGTATTTGTAGTGAGTATAAGAGGTCTACAGGTGGACAAGGAGAAGATTAAAGCCATCTGAGAGTGGCCAAGACCTGCCACAATAGTCCATGTCTGATTCTTTCGGGACTAGCAACGTTTTATAGACGTTTGTACGGGATTTTAGTACCATTGTAGTCCCCTCACATCTCTAACGAAGAAGCAAGTACAACTCGAGTGAGGAGAAGCGCAAGAGAAATTATTTAAAGATTTGAAGATGCAACTATCACATGCACCACTTCTAGCACTTCCAGGTTTCACTAAACCATTCGAGGTTGAGTTTGAGCACTTCCAGATTTTAGTATCATTGTGTCACCGTGGCCACGGCAACACTAGGTTGCGCCCTCGGTGAATGCACCTGAGGACCTTGCCCAACGCCCACGCGCCTTTGCTCGCGGACTAGAAGAATCCAAGCGTCAGTGTCACAGCGCCTGTGGCGAGAATAAAAGTAATAGCGAACCCTCAGCGTATGAATCAATTGCAATATAGGCAAATATTCCAGGGTTGATCACAGGGACTTGGTGAAATCAAGCGATAAAGAAATCTAGTTTAGACAAATCACAAATAAAAGACAAATAACGAGTTTGTATGCAGGTATTGGAAAAGCGTAGATTCTAGAGATCAAAGTATCTAATTGTGGTTTTCGATTCAAGACTTCTAAAGATCTATCAACAGAGCTGTGATTGCAAAGGAATGGTGTTTCTAAGGTGGGATATTTGTTCGCTCAAAAGTGTGTGCGTCAAAGTCTTAAATTTATAAAAACTGTAATTAAGCAAAGCGAACCCGTAGTGTACGGATCGGCGTGGTAAAGCAAGAATTCCAGAGTATCGAACTCAGGGATTTGGGGGGATAAATTCAGTTCACAAATTGTTAGGCAAATAACAAAAACTTTTATAAAGATTAATTGGGAAAATAACAATTCTAAAGAATCAGGTATCCAATTGTGGCAATCTATTCAAGACGTTCTAAAGATGTAAGGACAGAGTCGGGATTGCAAAGGTATATCTATGGTAGGGAATTGTGCGGTGAAGTTCCAAACCCATATATCTTACGCAAAAGCTCTCTCAATAAATGATGTTGAGTCTCGTTGTAAAGAAAATCGAAGGACAAGATTAAACTCACAAATACCCATGCCCAAACCCATGGAAGTCAAAGATAAGCCAAAACGGTTAAGGTTGTGACACTCGAAACCAAAGTAGAGGGTGTTGAGTCTCACTACTACCTAGAAAAGGTAATCCAAGGCTAGGTTAGGGCCAATATTTAACTTTGGATCAAAGCAAAAGCAAAGAACATACGCCAGAGGAAAACCACGGTCAAATCCTGAAGAACCATGGCCTTGGAACTCAAGAACAGGCCGTTGAAAGCCTCGACGACGAGGATTCTCGCAACTCTCAAGGTCCAATCTGTTTTGGTTCAATCTATCATCATCTATGCCACAACTATCAACCCTTCACCTTAGAATGACTTAAGGGTTTTAGTCAACAATCATAGTCTTCAAATCAATTATCAAATATGAAAGGAAGAAAAGATAAAACCTTGAAATCTTAATCGCAAACACAAAACCATTCTCAATCAAACTCAAAATCCTTACTTGCATCAATGGATGTAGAATAGAGTACGAATCTCTCACAATCTCAAAGAACAAAGAAGAACGGAATGTCAATCCGCCTTCAATTAAACCCTAATATCTTTTCCGAATACGCAATCTCCAAATGCGTACTTCTCTAAATATTCCCTTCACAGAATAAAATCTTCTTGAAGTCTCTCTATCAAGCCGTAAATGTAGCGCTGGATGCGGATGATCTGATTTCTCTCTTCTTCAGCCTTCTTATAGGAGGAAAGTAGGGTTTATAAAAGATCATAACCGCTGCTGACGTGGCAAATATGACACATGGCGACCGTTAGAAGAACCACGGCCAAGACCAACTTTCCACGCCCGTGGAACCACCATGGAATGACTTCTTTTCTCTCGGCATACTTTTCCACGGGTGAAAATTAAATTAAATCCCAAAACCACGGCCGTAGTCCCTTTGTGTTTTGCCGTGGAATTTCCAAATTCTTCATAAAAGCCTTTGTTTTGTAAAGCTTTCTAATCATGCTCCTTCCTTACCTACTCCAATGCATCCTTGATGCCTAGCATGATCAAAAACTCCTACATACTCCATTTATGCTCCAATCTAAGCCCTTATTCACCTAAAAACACAACAAAGCTTGTGTAGATCTCTTTACCAACATAATAGGTGAATGTGCTCATAAATGCTTCAAACTCATATCCATATACACGAAAGAAGGGGAAAAACAACCAAAACATGTGCCTAAAATATCTTCATATTTCATGCTATCAAAATACCCCATACTTGTCTCTTGCTTGTCCCAAACAAGTTTTCAAAAGCTAGAACATAAGGTAAAATGACATATGAATGCAAAACAATGTAAAACAAATCTTTTTGGCATTGTGCTTCTAATCAATAGATTACTCTCTAATCTTGCTTCATGTTTCCTTGAAAACTTCTATGTACATAAACCGAATCATGTCAAGCAAAGGAAACATCATATATCGCAAAAACTCCAAGACAACATCATTACCCAAAGCAATGTCATAATCAATCATGTGGAAATTCAATTTAGATCACTAAGCCAAACAACATTCCAAAGATCTTAAGGACTTTCAAGAAAAGGTCAAAAAACGTGAATAGGTGGGATGCATATAGGGTATGTGGTGCAAAAATCCAGGAAAAAGGAACAACACAAACTCTTTTCTTTTTGCAACTTGAATCAACCACCATTTGAGAGCTTTTCTCTCCCTTTTCAGCACAAAATTCTTTTTCGACTTTACTTTTGGAAGTATGGACAACGGTGCACAAAAACCGAAGCCTAGGAGATTGGCGTTTCTCAATTTCAAGATGCCTAAAACCCTTGATGCACATACCTTAATCCGTTAGGAATATCACTCAATCCGATTTTGGCAAGACACAAACACTCGGCTATGTGAATGGTGCCGAGTTACTCATCATGATTGACTTCCCCAAACCTATTTTCTATACTTTTGAATGCACAATTTTTTCTTTCATGGCCCTCCCACATCAAACATGCCAAAATTACACTCTTCCTAATTACCGGATAGGTAAAGGAGGCAAAAATTTTCATAGAGGGGGCTGAATGAATAAAGAAGCAAGAAAAATTGAGGTGCCTAAATCATTTCATAAAGAAGCGCAAGAACTTATAATGTGATTTCAACCTTCATTCCTCAATATGATTTAAACAATAACTTTCACATTATGAAACTTGCAAGAAGATCAAACAATGTATTCAATTTCTCCCCAATTCATAACTCAATTCAAGTACATAAATGTCATCAAAAATTCAATCCACAAGTAGATTCATCATTGAGGTCATTTCCAATCCTAGAAGCACAATAATTTTCAAAATTTTTCAAATTTTTATGGGTTTTTCAAAGCTTAAAAATGAAATGCAAAAAGAGAAATGTGTGACAATAAAAATAAAGATGCAAGTGTTCATGGATAAAGCGAAGAAAATATGTCAAATATTATATCAACGAGAGTCATACCCCACCCCATACTTAAGATACACATTGTTCCTAATGTGCTGAAAAAAGGAAAAAGAAAAAGAACAAAGAAACTCACAAAGGCGGTGGAGTAACTCGAACCAAGCGATCAACTCATCCCATGGAAGGTGGTGGAGGGAATGGGTAGAAGTTCGGGTCAAAAGGACGCCCAAACTGCTGCCAGTAGACATCGCGGAGGATCCTTGTGTTTTCTTTGCGCTCATCCTCTTGCTCATCAAATCGGGTCTCAAGATCATCCATCCGCTGCGAAAGTCCGGCTACCCATGGCGCCATCCACTCCAACGGCGCTCCCATCCAAGCTGGAGGAGCACCCATCGAAGCTGGAGGAGCCTCCATCCATGTAGGCCTCTCGCTCACACTAGCACGTCGGGAAGAGGAAGAAGCGGAAGGCCGCTGGTGGTAAGTAGATCTCCTAGCCGGCTCTTGGAAATCCGCCTATTGATCCGCAAAATCTCCAAAAGCTCCCTCATCACCTTTAATTTCTAGAAACTCATCACTACCCATCTCCTCATCAGCATCATTATGATCATCATCATCCTCATCAACAGCCGCTAGCACATCCTTGGGAATGTAGGGTGGAGCTCCTAGGCGGTTGGCATGCTTCGGAATAAATGTAGCCTTCCAGTTCTGCCGGTTCCTAATGGAGTAATCAACACTTCATGGAATGTCTCGTCCTCCCTTGTCCTCCCAAGGAATGGAAACAAAGGGTGGACCTCGGTGGCGGGGAATCAAGAGCCCCTTAGTCATGAATTCTTGAAGACCTAAAGGCCTCGCAGCAGCAACGATCTCATAAGCGGAATAATCAATTCCAAACTGTTTTGCTATGTATGTCACTATCCCTCCATAACCGATATTTCCTGCTGATTTGTTCTTGATCTTGCTAAGAGTAGAAGCAAACATAGTGGCGCAATCCGGAGTATGACCGGCTGCCATACAATAAAGGATAAAAAGCTCATCAACCTTGAGCTTTTGGATAGTCTTGGTCCTAGGGAATAGGTACCCGGAGAGGATCCTATGGGCATTTTTAAAGGTGAGGTTATAGATTAACTTGGCTTTCGAGTCGGCCGGTTGCCAACGATCCTCATGACTAATTACCATAGCAATCTCCTCCCAAAACTCTCTAGCTCTAGAACCCCTAGGGAATGTCCCATTGTATGTGTCCTCAAAGCCAAACAATGCTCCAAACTGAGCTATGGACATATGGTAAGGGTAGTCCATCAACCGAAAGGAAACCGTTCGGTTAACGACACTATGCTCAAAAGAGGTAATGAATTCCCTAGTAATCTCCTCATAGGCATCCTATATAATGCTAACAAAGGTAGTCATCCCAACCCTATCCAGCATCCATCTAAGATCAGTCACATCATGTAACTCCTCAAACTCTTCAAGCACAATGTATCTAGGAGCGATAACCTTGCGCTTGTGGATCTTTTCAAAAGCTCCCAAGTGGTTCTCATGGATGGTAGGGATCCTAGGGGTAGGTGGGACAATGAGAGGGGGTAGGGAAGACGAGCTTGCACCCTTTTGTTTCTTGTTTCGGTTTGATTTACGTGTTCCAAACATTTTCAGAAGAAACCACGGCCAGTTCTTCAGGTTCCACGCCCGTGGAAATGTACGGCAACCCGTGGAATTGATCGATTTCCCTCTAAAACTCAGAATCACCACAACAAACTCAACAACAGCAATCCTAATCTATTTCTAGGTTCAATTCCGGTCAGTTCTCCGAAAAATTTTCAAAGAAAACGAAGGAAATCAACCAAGGATAGAATTGAGAGTAAACCTAGGGTTTGGATTTGAAGAAATCCAAATTCTCGCCCGATCGCTGAATTTTTGTGTTGTTTGTGCCACAATCCGCAATAAAATCATATTTCCTTCAATTTGGAGCGAAGAATCGTGCAAAACGATCACCGAATGAAGCAATGCGGGATGAGGGGATTTGGGCGTGGTTTTTGGCATGGAAGAGAGGTTGAGTTGTGAGAAATTGTGAAGAAGAAGAACTTATATATCCCCGTAAAATCTTCGAAGACCACGGCCTGTCGGGCAGTTCCACGGCCGTGGAATTAACAGTATGGCCGTGGCTTTGAGTCCTTTTATTTGGCTGCTCTCGACATGGTTTTCCACAGCCAAAACTACATAAACCACGGATGCGGTTTTGCCTTTTTGCCCGTGGAACGCTTTTTTCTTGCCAAAAATCCAAATTTCGTTGTTCTTTTGGCTTTCTTCACTTCTTTTGATCGTTTCTCAACCCTGGCATCCAAAGACACAAAACATACCGGAAGGTATCGATGAAATAACAAACAAAAACAACTACTCTAATCTAATCTAAGAAAGACAAAAACAAAAGCAAGAATGCAATACCTTGGGTTGCCTCCCAAGTAGCGCTTTGTTTTAGGTCCGTAGCTAGACCAATCTTTTACGCTTAAGTGAGGATAATTGGTGCGAGTTCCTCAGTTTGGAGTTCCGGTGAGTACTTCTTCAGTCGTTGACCATTCACTTTGAAACTTCCATACTTCTCACCACATACTTCAATTGCACCATGGGGAAAAACGTGTTTAATTACATAAGGTCCTGTCCAAAGAGATTTAAGCTTACCGGGAAAGAGTCGAACTCTAGAATTAAAGAGAAGAACAAGGTCTCCTTCTTTGAAGTCCTTTGGAATGATATGCTTATCATGCCAACGCTTCACTCTCTCCTTGTAGATCTTGGCGTTCTCATAGGCGTTCAAGCGGAGTTCTTCTAGTTCATTAAGATCCAAGAGACGCTTCTCTCCTGCTTCCTTCATGCCAAAGTTCAACCACTTAAAAGCCCATTACTCCTTATGTTCTAGCTCCACCAGAAGATGACAAGACTTCCCATACACAAGGTTGTATGGTGTTGTGCCAATGGGAGTCTTGTATGCCATTCTATACGCCCACAATGCATCATCCAACTTTAATGACCAATCCTTGCTTGTCTTTGACACCGTCTTCTCCAGAATTCCTTTGATCTCCCTATTAGAAATCTCCACTTGCCCACTTGTTTGCGGATGGTAGGGTGTGATGATCTTGTGAGTCACCCCATACTTAGCTAGTAGAGCTTCAAATCGACGGGCAATGAAATATGATCCTCCATCACTAATGATGGTTCGAGTGTCCCAAACCTTGGGAAAATAGTTCGATTATAGAACTTAACAACCACCATCACATTATTAGTTGGAGAGACAATAGCTTCAACCCATCTTGAAACATAATCTACAGCTAGAAGTATGTATTGGTTACCACAAGATGTTGGGAATGGTCCCATGAAGTCAACTCCCCAAACGTCAAAGATTTCCACTTCTTGGATGTTGTTGAGAGGCATTTCATTCCTCCTAGATATATTCCTTGTTCTTTGACAAGCATCGCAACAAGCAACAAAGGTTTGCACTTTGTCTTCAGACACACATCTTGTGAGAGCTCGCGTGTAATACCTTAGCCCTAGTCTTGTGAGAGCTCGCGTGTGCTCCACAAGGAAGCGAATGACAATAAAGAATGACACTTTGCATTTTGTCTTCAGACACACATCTTCTAATGATGCCATCAGGACCTCTCTTGAAGAGTAGAGGTTCATTCCAATAGTACTGGCGGACATCCCTAAAGAACTTCTTTCTTTGTGCATAGGATAGTCCGAGAGGTATTTCCTGACAAACCAAATAATTCACAAAATCAGCAAACCAAGGTTCGTTACCTCTAGAAATATGATCTATGCACTCTTCCATTAGATGCAATTGTTCGTCCGGGAAAGAGTCATCAATAGGCAAGTCGTCACTTGTAACATGTGGTAGACGACTAAAGTGATCCGCAACAGAACTTTCGGATCCTTTCTTGTCACGAATCTCAACATCGAACTCTTGAAGGAGGAGAATCCGCCTAATCAGCCTTGGCTTTGCATATTTCTTGGCAAGCAAATACCGAATTGCTAAATGATCCGTATATACTATCACCTTCGCTCCTACAAGATAAGAACGAAACTTTTCAAATGCATATACAACAACAAGAAATTCCATTTCCGTTGTGGCGTAGTTGAGCTGTGCTTCATCTAGCGTCTTGCTAGCATAATAGATGGCATGAGTGCGTCCATCTTTCTTTTGTCCAAGCACCGCTCAAATGGGAGATTCTAATCTGGAGGTTGAATTATTGGGAATGAGATTAGAGCTTCTCGAATCTTGTAAAAAGCATCCAAACATTCTTTCGAAAATTCAAGAACATCATCCTTCATCAATAGATTAGTTAGTGGTTTAGAGATTTTCGTAAAGGCCTTAATGAATCTCCTATAGAATCCAGCATGTCCTAGGAAAATTCTAATCCACTTCACCGAAGATGGAGGAGGAAGCTTCACTATTATCTCAATCTTGGCCTTGTCAACCTTAATCCCTCTATTAGAGATCAAGTGTACTAACACAATGCCTTCTTTAACCATAAAGTGACACTTCTTCCAATTTAGAACTAGGTTCGTGTCTTCACACCTTTGTAAAACAAGAGATAGGTTAGTAAGACAATTATCAAATGAGGAACCATAAACAGAAAAATCATCCATAAAAACCTCTATGATTTCCTCAATGTAATCCGAGAAGATGGCCATCATACACCTTTGAAAGGTGGTTGGAGCGTTGCACAATCCGAATGACATCCTCCTATAAGCAAACGTACCCTATGGGCACGTGAATGTGGTCTTTTCTTGATCGTTCGGATGAATCGGAATCTGAAAGAAACCACTATAGCCCACCACAAAAAATAATTCAATTAGCCACGCATGTTGGCGACAGCAAAGCCTTGCCGTCTCCATTGGTCTTTATTTGGCGACGGCAAGATCAGCGTGGCAAAAAATATCAATTATTGGCGTCGGTGGTGCACATCCCTTGCCAATAGTCATGTAATTGGCGTCGGCTAATCTTTTCCGTGGCTAATATAAGGGATCATTGGCGACGGCTTATATCGCCGACACCAACAACCAAATTAGGTAGCACCATACACAAATATTGGGGTAAATCTTTTTAAGAAAATAATATAAATAAAAAAAATTTCTTAAAAATATTTAAAATTTAATGTTTTTCTCTTCCCACAAAAATAATAGAACCGTAACCTTCCCCCTTGGCTTTTGGGAGAGCTGCCATCGTCTCCTCTCTTAACCCTTCTCTCTCTCGTAGATCTTTCCTCCCGTCACTCTCTCGGATCGACTTCCAGCAACGAGCCCTAGTCTTCCGGCGAAACGAAACCCTAGCCGTCGCAAAGGACTCATGCACTACTAGAAAAGAGGGTCATTAACTACGCTTTGGCCTCGACGCTTACCTATTGCGTCGGATGATATTTCAGTACTTTTAACAAGTGTTTAAATTTCTCGACGCTATATAACGTTCAAGATAAAAATGACACTTATGAATATCAAAATAGGTTACAAAGCGTTGATACATGATAAAGTCAACTAATCGTACTACATTAAATTAAAATTTAAAAATATAAACAAACCAAATACAATCGAAAATTCATTCCGTGATAAACAAAAATAAAACCCACCTCTTTATTTTTGGTCAAAATAAAAAATTCATAAAGTCAACTTTGATTGATCGAAACTCTATCTATTGGTTATGTTATTCGAAACCATAACGGCAAAGTTATCAGTTTGGACGCTAGGAAAAACAACTTTAACTCGGTAATCAAAGTTGAAGCTTTTGCTCTAAAAGCTGGACTAAAAGAAGCAATAAGGTTAAATATAAAAAAGATCGAAATTGAGGGTGATAACCTATGTGTTATCAAAGCACTTCAAGGACTTTGGTGCTGTCCCTGGGAGGTCGAGATGATCATACCCGACTCTAGACTGGATCTTCGCTTCTTTGAGGAAGTCCAGGTTAGGCATGTGTTCAGAAAAATCAACTGTGTTGTTGACCGATTGACCCATTTGGGAATTTCGAACCCCAACACACCCTTTTTCGATGATCCCGAACTTCGTGTTCTCATCCGCAAGGATGCTTTGGGTGGACTACCTCTAGAAGATAGTCCTACTTAACTGCTTTCCGTTTTTAAAAAAAAAAAAATCAAAAATTCATTGCCGCCTCTTTTTCATTTTCTTATATTTTTTTATCCTCAAACCCTAACTCTTTTTTCCTTCTCTCACACCACTTCTCTAATCGACGGTTTAATGGGACAATAAATGATCTAGGGCTCGTAAGCTCTGAAGAAGAGAGGAGATCGACGACGACAAACGGCGAGGCGGCGGCTACTTCTCCCACTCCCACCAGCCTCTGATTTCCAAACTTCCTCTTTTCCGGCAAGGCGGCGACTGCTACTTCACCAGCCAAGTTCATTCTTCTCCGAATTCTCTCCGACAATGGCTTAAGCCTCGTAAGATTATGCTCGTGCAACGTCCACAACAATAAAACCCTAAAGTTTTCGTTTCAGAGAGAGATAGCTAGTAAATAATGTCGATTAGGGAATACACACGCTTCTCCAAGGCTCCAATGGAGCTTCCAAGCTGAACAACTTCTTCTTCAGTGCAGTTGGAGCACTAACTTTAACTTCTTTTCATTGCCAAAAATTTGTTGTTCTAGTTTGACATTTCCTATAAGATTGCAAATTGGGTGTTGAGTTTCACTTTTGGATGAGCTTTTATTGCAGGTAAATTTTAATATCATTCGGCTGTGTTCACTAGGGTTTCTAAAGAGTTGAATGTTAATGCAATATCACTCTCTACAGAAAAGAAGAATCACCCTACCAACTATCCATATTGTACAGTCTTGGGTATGTTTCTCGCTATTATTCCTTGCTATCTCTTTCTCTAGTTCGTCCTACTTACCCTCTTGCAAATGTTGAAACTAAGCCACTTGTATACGAGTGTGGACCCTCTTGCAAATGACCGTTGTCTTGCAATAATAGGGTGTGCCAAAATGGTATTAAATTTTAGCTTGAAATCCTTAAAACTCTTAGCACGGGTTGTGGCTCTTTGAATTGCTCTGGTTGGATGTATTGATAAGGTATCTCCATGTTAACTGTGAGTAACTTGTATTCCATTTTTTTTTGCATGTCATATAAATATTCATTTATCTGTAATCTTTTAATAGAAAAGAAACGATAAAGATGTAGTTTAGGATGTAACTAGGTTGGGGATACAAATGAACTAAAGCATGTCATCGTTTTCATTAGTGTAGCTAATTAAAAATATTTTATCTGGATTAGAATTCCTACTTCACTAGCGACCTAAACCTTGAGTAATCAATCAATTTCCTCATTGCATAATAGGTATGATTATAGTTTTCCCTGATCAATGTTCAGCAAAATGAAGTGATTTGGATTTATCAGTAAAAAGGATATTTCTAACGGGGAACGATGTCTTGGTTTGGGGGGGTTTGATTGAAATGTAACGCTGCTATATTGGGAACTCGCAGGCAGGCTAATTGTTTTTTTGATTTTATCAAAAAAATATGACGTATCAACCTAGAGTACACAATCTAAAATTCATAAGTAAATTTTAATAGTTGTGATTTTTTTTATTGCGTTGTTCGTTGTTCTGTATTAGGGTGGTTCAGTTGAATGTTTTGTCTCATCTTGGAACATTTTATATAGAAAACAAGAACTTACTATACAGGGCATTTAGTAGCTTGCTCATGAGCATTTTTTTTGTTTTAAACATTTTGGATGAGTGAGGACAAAAACTTAATGGAATTTCCGTTGTATAATTATTATGAAAACATATATGTTAGCATGCTTACTGTAAGATAATACTCAGGTACCTTTAAGTTCAACTTCAAAGCCATTTTGCCGCCGAGCTGCTTGACTACTTCTCTTGCTTGCACTAGCAATTTCACTTAGGAGAAACTACATTTGTCATTTCTCCAACTCCTTTCAAAAAAAAAGGTTCAAAAAGAAATTTATAATTTTATAGGAACGGGTTAGAATTCCTACTTCCATGATGCACCTGAAACATAGTGAACTGTGTCATAGTAGTAAGTTTGCATAGGAACGAGTTCTACTCTTCACCCACAACTCGTTGTTTGCAATTATCTCAAAAGAAATTTGTAATTTTATAATTTTAATTTATATATCTTATCATGATTAGATTCATATCCGGTTACCTTTGCTCTTAACTACTAGTATTTTTATGCTTGTGCTTAAATGTTTAAAGGCTCATCATTTGTTTTTGTAGCATTTAGCCACTCTTGGTATTGTTCCACTTCCTACAAGAAATAATACCCAAGCTTTGCGTATTATCTCACTGCATTAGGTTTGCAGCCTTTATCTCTAATATTATAAGTTGACATCCTACTTTATTATACACAAAGTATATTTCTTATCTTCTTGTGCAATAGAATTCATTCTAGGGCCTTTGTTATTTTACTTTTCTGTACCAAATTACCCCCTTTTCCATCATTTTGGAAATAAAACCGAAACTTGAGGATTGAGATTTCGGGTTTGGAAAATTGGAGTTATCTTATTCTTTTAAATTTAAAATCAAACCATTTCAAAGTCGCTAGATCTGAGTTTGTGCTACATGTTGGATAACTATGGCATTGCCATGTGAACTGTGTTAATGTAATTTAAACTTCATATGTTGACTGTCTGGTTCCACATTGTTGAGGTCAATGATTTTTTGTTAATTACATATTATGGCCTTTTTTACCACAACTACTTGTTGGATTGTGACTCTTCAGCCTTCAAGCTAAGTTGAAGAAGAATGGAATTGAATTTGCAGATGAAGGGGATGCTATGAAGGATATTCAGAAAACAGCCACAAGATTCAGCCTGACAAGAATCAAGAGGTGATTAACTTGTAAATATGTTATTTGTAAATTTGTTGTTACAAAATAAGATGAAATTGAGAAATAAAATCCTTAATTTGACTTGAATATTCAGGCTAATAAACAAGAAAGACAAAGATCAAGGTCAGTTGGAGCTGCAAATGGTAACCAGCAAAATCAAAAGTATGGCTACCCTCCTTGAAAAGCATATGTGAAGGTGGAAGTTGATAGTAGAAATCAAATTAGCTTCCAATTTTATGTTAATGGAGTTTTATTAGTCATGAGCACCTGCACTCTTTTTACAAACTCGTGATGAAAGTGGAAATTAGGGTTTGAGGAAAGCTGCAAAAACTATAGTACTAGAAATCTGCTTGTAAGATTTGGTGGTAGAAAATTTGTATAGGAAAACATTGTTTGAAGATTAACATGGTTTTAATCAGGAAATTGATTTTTCTTTGTTTGTTTCATACCCTAAGTTCATCAAATTAGCTTCTAATCTGTTTGATAATTAAAAATGGAGGAATTGATGTTGAATTAGGAGAAAAGAGGAAGATATGCTAGTACAAGCACACAATCCAACAAGTAGTGTAATATTCAAACAAATTTTGCAAATCTTATTGATCTAGGACAACCGAATTTCACACCAAATTTAATTTTTGCGACGGCTACTGCCGTCGCCAAAATTCAAAATTTGGCTCCAAATTTACATTTGGCGACACACAGGACGGCGACGGCTATTGCCGACGCCAAATTGTTGCGACGAAAGATGACCGTCGCTAGCCGTCGCAAATAAATTCGCGTCGCCCGTTCTGGCGTCGCCTCCTTCTCCCGTCGCCATTGATGATTGGCGTCGGCAAATAGCTTTTCTTCCGTCCCCAATAAGCGTGGCTAATTGAATTATTTTTTGTAGTGCCGTCAAGATAGCAAAAGTACGAGTCTGTGCTAACCTCTCAAGCATTTGATCAATGAAGGGCAGCGGGATGTGATCCTTCCTCATCGCATTGTTCAGCTTGCGATAGTCTATGAACATCCTCCATCTTGTCACGGTTCTTGTTGGAATGAGTTCGTTGTTCTTGTTGGCTACAACGGTCATTCCTCCCTTCTTCGGGACAACTTGAACAGGACTCACCCACTTGCTATCGGAAATAGTGAATATGATACCTGCGTCAAGCAATTTAAGGATTTCCTTCTTCATGACGTCTTTCATGATCGGATTTAACTGTCGTTGAGGTTGACATGAAGGCCTATAATCCTCTTCCATTAGTATCTTGTGCATACATAAATATGGTGTAATTCCTAGAAGATCCTCTATGGTGTAGCCTAAAGCTTTCCTATGTTTCTCAGAACAATCAGAAGCCTTTCATTCTAATCTTCACTTAAATTAGAACTAACTATGACCGGAAACGTAGATTTAGTTCCAAGAAATGCATACCTAAGATGTGCGGGAAGTGGCTTCAATTCCAAGGTTGTTGATGCCTTTGGAGTGTTGTAAGGGCTGTCTAAGGTCTCCTTGGAAGACTCCAAGGGTGTGGAAGTGGTGGAAGAAGAATCAAGAACGTTTGTAGAAAGAACGGAATTATCCTCGGCATTTTCCAATTCCACGATTCCACTGTTACTTCCACGGCCGTGGAAGGTGTCTTTTGGGCCTTGGAATTTCATGTCAATTAAATCATTGCTCTCGATATACTTTTCCACGGGTGGAATAGGTGAAACCACGCCCGTGGAAAAGCACGACTAACCGTAGTTTTTGGTATTTTCCGAGCCATTGTACAATTTTTTGAATTCTTCAACTTGCACTTCTTCTAACTCTTCCAAAGCATCAATCTCAGCGTTACAATCCTCCTCCTCTCCTCTTCCATGATGCTCATAGTTATAACCTTTTGCAACGGATCTTTGAATAAGATCGAACTCACTTCCTCTCTAGATACTTCCTCATCATAAATGTTGAACATATCCTGTCCAAGTGCTGGTTCTTTTGTCAAAGTTGAGAGGGCAAATTCAACCTTCTCTTCTCCAATATCGAAGGCTAATGCAGCGTTCTTGCAATCAACCATACATCCGGAAGTTGCAAGAAAAGGTCTCCCAAGTATGATCGGGACCGGACAATCTACACGAATGTCAAGCACAAAAAAGTCTATAGGGATATAGAATTTACCAAGCTTAACCGGGACATCTTCAATGATTCCAACGGGTCGAGTAATGGATCAATCCGCCATATATAACGTCATCTTCACCGGTTTAAGTTCACCTAAACCAACCTTCCTACAAAAAGCAAGTGGAATAATGCTCACACTTGCTCCCAAGTCACAAAGTGCATCATATGTGACTTCTCCCACTCCTATTGGTATGCAAAATGACCCCGGATCTCGCAGCTTCGGGGGCATCTTTCCTGTCATTGTTTTATTGAGCTCCGAACACTCTGAACTCATCTTAACTTCTCCAAAGTCTTCCAACTTCATCTTGTTAGAGAGGATCTCTTTTAAGAACTTCCCATAAGCGGGCATACCTAAAATCGCATCAAGAAAAGGTATGTTAATATGCAGTTTGCTCATAAGATCAACAAACTTACCGAAATGATTGTCTAGATGCGCTCTCGCTCTAGATTGCGGGAATGGAAAAGGAGGTTTATAAGCTGGAGGAGGAACATAGACATCTTCCTTCTCCTTTTCCTTCTCTTTCTCCTTTTCAACAGGAACTTCAACAAATTTGGGCTGCGGATCGGTGGTTGTTACACCACTTCTTGTTGTAATTGCCACCACCCTTCTTTTCGGATTGTCCTCCCTCTTTCCAGGAAGTCTCCCTTGATCTCTAGGAACTTCTCCGGCCTTGCTGAATACTTGATTCTCTAAAGCTTTTTGTGTTTTATCAATCAAAGTAATGTGACTCTCCATTCCTTGGATCTTTCCCAAGATTGTTTCCATCATGACATCAAATCTATCCTTCTCTGGCTTGTTCAAACAATTTGATGTTTGCCCCTGACTTTTTAAAGGAGTAGAAGAAGATGGTGATGTTAGTGTATTTTTAGCATGGGAATAAGCATAACCGGGATTTTGTTGGTTGGATCTCCAATGGTTGTTGGAGTTCCTGTTGTTGTTGTTGTTCCAATTATTGTTCCGGTAGTTGTTCCTATTTCCTTGATTGTTCTCCCTTCTTAGATAGCCAACATCTTGCTCCTTTGTCTTTTGAAAGCTGGATTTTATGACTTCCTTCAGCTCCTTAATCTCATTGTTGAGTGAGAAGATTTGAGTTTGAGCTGCTTGATTTAACGTTGCTCCTGGATCTCCGGAATCTCGATTCCCACCATAAGCTTTCCTATGGTAATACTTCTCGATCACTAGAGCTTGCTTCTCATTACAATCCCAAGCATCATCCTCTCTCATATCCATAAATGTTCCATAAGGAAGGGATTGAAGTTTGAATTGTGTTTTCATATCCAATCCTTTGTAGTTAATCTCCAATAATTCCAGCTTTGAAATTCCATGGTACGGGCAATCCAATAGAAGATCTTGAAACCTTTCCCAAGATTTAAAAAGCTTTCGTTAGGTTTCATAGAAAAAGCATTTATTTTATCTCTCAACTTTGCTGTTTCGGATGGTGGAAAGAACTTGGTGAGGAATTCCGAAGCCAACTCCTCCCATGTGTTAAATCTTCCACTTGGAAAAGCTTGATACCAAGCTAAGGCTTTGTCCTTTAAAAGAGAAGAAGAACGGTCTCAACTTGTAGTTTTTGTTGACAGCTCTTGAAGGCTTCAAAGTCTCCATAAGAATCTCATAATTTTCCAAATGTTGATGCAGAGATTCAGCTTCCATTCCACCAAACTGACTTTGGCGGATCAAAGTAATGACTTGAGGGCGAAATCCAAAGTCATGCTCATCTTGATCTCCAAGATTCACACCTAAACCGCGTGGCTGCTGAATTGGATCCATTCGTTGTCCAAGGGTGCGCGGTTCAGCCACGACATTATCAGCTCTTGCATCTCTAGCATGAGTGCGAGGATCAACATAGGCACGAGGATTAAATTGTGGTATTTCCTCCAGCTCTGGCATGGAATCATCATCGGATGATTCAGCTCTCTTGATCTTGGTGCCCTTATCTAGCTTTATTTGTAAAAGCATCGCCTTAAACCCATCCAATTGAATTTATGTACGCTCTCTATCAGCACGAGCTACAACTTGTTCTTTGATACGTCTTCTTTCACTTGTATTAAGAAGAGCTCGAGTCTCATCCAACTCCTCTAGGATGTTCCTTTCATTATGTGAAACCATCTTTTTCTCCCTTAACTTTTTCTTCAAAGTTTTCTCCAGTTCAGGATCAAAAGGAACGAGGTCTTTCGCGAATCTAGACCTTCGCATATATCTAAAGAAAAATCTGCAAAATCACTAAGGTATATAGATCAAATAAAAAGAGCAAAAGCTCCCAAGCCCGACAACCGAAAACCGAATTTGACCTAAATTAACTCCCCGGAAACGGCGTCAAAAACTTGTTCGCTCAAAAGTGTGTGCGTCAAAGTCTTAAATTTATAAAAATTGAAATTAAGCAAAGCGAATCATCTGTGTACGGATCGGCGTATTAAAGCAAGAATTCCTGAGTATCGAACTCATGGATTTGGGGGGATAAATTCAGTTCACAAATTGTCAAGCAAATAAAAAAAACTTTAATAAAGATTAATTGGGAAAACAACGATTCTAAGGATTCAGGTATCCAATTGTGGCAATCGATTCAAGATGTTTTAAAGATGTAAGGACAAAGTCGGTATTGCAAAGGTATATCTAAGGTAGGGAAGTTGTGCGGTGAAGTTCCAAACTCATATCTTACCCAAAGGCTCTCTCAATAAAGGATGTTGAGTCTCATTATAAAGAGAATCGAAGGACAAGATTAAACTCTCAAATACCCATGCCCAAACCGAAGGAAATCAAAGATAAGCCAAAACGGTTAAGGTTGTGACACTCGAAACCGAAGTAGAGGGTGTTGAGTCTCACTACTACCTAGAAAAAGTAAGCCAATTCTAGGTTAGGGTCAATCTTTAACTTTGGATCAAAACAAAAGAAAAGAACGTACGCCAGAGGAAAACCACGGTCAGATCATGAAGAACCACGACCGTGAAACTCAAGAACATCCCGTTGAAAGCCTCGACGACGAAGATTCTCGCAACTCTCAAGGTCCAATCTGTTTTGGTTCAATCTATCATCATTTATGCCATAACTATCAACCCTTCACCTTAGATTCGCTTAAGGGTTTTAGCCAACAATCATAGTCTTCAAATCAATTATCAAATATGAAAGGAAGAAAAGATAAAACCTTGAAATCTTAATAGCAAACACAAAACCATTCTCAATCAAACTCAAAATCCATACTTGCATTCAATGGATGTAGAATAGAGTAAGAATCTCTCACAATCTCAAAGAACAAAGAAGAACGGGATGTCAATCCGCCTTCAATTAAACCCTAATATCTTTTCGGAATATGCAATCTCCAAATGCGTACTTCTCTAAATCTTCCCTTCGCAGAATAAAATCTTCTCGAAGTCTCTCTAGCAAGCCGTAAATGTAGCGCTGGATGCGGATGATAGCCGATGATCTGATTTCTCTCTTCTTCATCCTTCTTATAGGAGGAAAGTAGGGTTTAGAAAAGATCATAACCGCTGCTGACGTAGCAAATATGACACGTGGCGACCGTTAGAAGAACCACGGCCAAGACCAACTTTCCACGCCCGTGGAACCACCGTGGAATGACTTCTTTTCTCTCGACATACTTTTCCACGGGTGGAAATTAAATTAAATCCCAAAACCACGGCCGTAGTCCCTTTGTGTTTGGCCGTGGAATGTCCAAATTCTTCATAAAAGCCTTTGTTTCGTAAAGCTTTCTAATCATGCTCCTTCCTTAGCTACTCCAATGCATCCTCTTGATCCCTAGCATGATCTAAAACTCCTACATACTCCATTTATTCCCCAATCCAAGCCTTTATTCACCTAAAAACACAACAAAGCTTGTGTAGATCTCTATACTAACATAATAGGTGAATGTGCTCATAAATGCTTCAAACTCATATCCATATACACGAAAGAAGGGGAAAAACAACCAAAACATGTGCCTAAAATATCTTCATATTTCATGCTATCAATAGATCATAGGGGAGGTCTCACTATCCACTATCCCAAACCCAACGCTCTTAAATTAAGGGTGTTGAGTCCTCTATTAGATATCTAAGAAAAGGAACTATAATTTCAAACCAACCACTAAACCTAAGGGAATAGAGCTAACCATTACCGGGTAAGTCTCACGTTAACTCACAAAGGCAAGGGAATGGCATCCTCAAACCTTAATTGAGGGTGTTGAGTCGTCTACTACCTAGAACTCATCATCGTTGGCAACCAAGAAAGGGAATCACCGGGTAAGTCTCTTTCTAATGTTGGATATATGTTAGAAAGGTTAAACAAGGTTAGGATTTAAGCAATCTTTAACCTACGTTTAATGATAAAGCATCAAAGGTACGACAAAAAGAATATCGCCTTGTTCTTGTATATAAATCAGCCAATTTTTCACCAAGAACAACCTGATTTTTCTTTTCTGCAAAGGTAAAACTCAACTCTCAGGGTCCAATCTCAACGTGAGGTTCATTCTATCATCATCTTAACCACAATATTCAACCAATCACCCTAGAATCGCAAGGGTTTTAGCCAATAACACACATGATTAGAATCAAGAAAGTAAATGAATCAAGAAAATAAAGAAAACAATGAATCTTGAAATAAAAGCAAACAATCCTTAAAACAAAGGTTATTCAATCTCAAAAACTAACTAAAAGCAAAGAAAAACTCTGAAACTTGTGTTCAAAAGACAAAAAGAATAAAAAACTAAAGAATAACTCAAGGAACTTCACTTTGTCTTCAATTTTGAATCTTGGATCTTAAATGTGTTTCTCTTCTCCTTCCTTGTTGTTTCCTAGGGCTTCTTGGATGAATCTGGATGATGTTTAGAGTTGCAAGAAGTCCCTTGTTTAGAAGAAAGCTAGGGTTTCAAATCTTATCTTTTGAAGAGTTCTTGTTAGAGATCGGGTAACTAAGATAGAAATCGGGCAATGTTTATAAAAATCGATCGATTTCCTTTATAAGATTGATCGATTTTTCTCTTCTGCAACGTGTTATCTTTAAGTTCCGTCTTCTATCTTTATTTATGGTTTCTTGTCACATCTTTTACTATTTTTTAGACTCCTTGATCCACCATGATGCTAAGTCCAGTATTGCTCCATTTCCGCATCCAAACTCCATCATTTTGCTTGAAATTACATTAAGAACTCGTGTGACCTCTATTCTCGAAATGTATATGAATATAAACTTAAAGGCTACTGAATCCAACCAAATGTATGCAAAACTAAGGTGAAATACTCGCAATATGTATGATTGTGATAGCATATAATTCATGTCATCACTACGCCTGGACAACAGAAAGTGAAGAGTCACAAGCGTTTCCAAGGCTGAGAAGAACCCACACCGGCAGCCATCCATCCCACGCTTGCGACCATAATAAAGATGAAATGCCTTCTGCTGTTTTGCACTAAACCCTACCCGCGGCTCCTAGGTGCCGTGTCCACGGTTGTGCAACAATCGTGATAAGTTCGGTTGTTTAGAATTTCACTTTATGACATTTAGGGTGATGGTTTAGGTTGCCTATTTACTGCAATTTAGTATCCTGAGTAGTATAAATAGAGATGCTAGGCGCCAAAAACTTGTTCGCTCCAAACGGTGTGTGCAAGCTTTAAATTTATAACCCTAGATGTAAGCTTAAAACAAGGATGCGAACCCGCAGTGTACGGGTCAATCGTAGTAAAAAGCAAGGAATTCCAGGGGTCGATCACAGGGACTTAGTGAAACAAAGTCGGAATAGGTAAGCTTTGTAACTACTAACCACAAAAGCAATTAAAACAATCAAGGATGATAAAAAGTCAATAAGGGAAATATGCAATTCTAGGGATTAAAGCATCTACTTGTGGTTCCAACTCAAGATCTAAAGCTAAGCGGACAAAGCTGAGATTTTTGCAAAGGGAAGGTGTTACTAAAAGTGGAATAGATCACGGGGTAAGTCTCACTACTCACTAATCCCAAACCGTAACTCCTATTACCGGGTAAGTCTCAAGGAATTAAGATAAAGAACTATAACCTCAAACTAACACATCATCCAAGGGAATAGAATCAACCTTTACCGGGTAAGTCTCAGGCTAACTCACAAAGATGGGATGAAAGCACACTCAAACCCCAATAAAGGATAAACCTTTATTACCTACACTTATGATCTTAGGTAAACAAACAAAGGAATTACCGGGTAAGTCTCATCCTAGGCTTGCATTGAACCAGGAAAGGTGTAATAAGGATAGGATTTGGCAAGCTCTAACACTTAACTCTCAGTTTCGGATCAGATAAGTCACCTCGGTCAGCCAAATTCCACCCCGGCCGAGATGTTCATCGACTGAACGAGATGCTTAGGGTTAAGGTAAAGAATCGAAATTTCAGGGTCCTACTGTGATTTAAGAATATTCTATCATTGTTTTTCCCACAACCTTCAGCCAATCACTCTAGAATCACACAAAGAGATTAGCCACTCATCATCATGAAGGTATTAATCAAATATATGGGAAGAAAGAGAATAATTAAACAAGAAAACCTTAAGAGAAAGGTTTCAATAACTGAATCAATTATAAAACCAACAAGCGTTCCTTGGATAGAAATCCAACAAGGCAAACAACAAAGAAGGGAATCTAAGATGATCTTACAAAAACCCTTCAAAAAGCTATAAAAGCTATAGACTTTCTTCCTTGAACCTTCAAAAAGGTTCTTTAAATCTACTAACTAGAGTATGGCTGCAGCGGTGTATTCGGATGTATGCAGGGTATTCCGGGTGATAGCGGATGTAGCGGGTTGTCGGATTTGTGGGAAATCCGACCCTTTTTATAGGAAAATTACTCTCCAAAGATAAGATATCTTAGAAAGATCTCTTCCCATAAAAATAGGTAAAATATATGATGTAAATTATCTTCTTCCTTCCAGGAATCCAGCCCAAAAATATAAGATCCTCTTTCCAAAGATAAAAGATCTCAGCCAAGAAAAATATTCTCGACGCGTCCCAGGTGTTCGCCTCGGTCGAGTCGGCTCCTCTGGATCACCTCGGTCGAGGTGACTCTGTAGTCAACCGAGGTGAATCACAACTGAATGTGAAATCTCTCAAATTTGGTCCAAAGTGAATCTCTATTCCATGGCCATGCTTCCTGGATTTTTCCTTAAGCTCCTGAATGTAGCTCCAATGACTCCATAGCTCCTTTTGCTCCTTTTTGATGCAAAACGTACCATTTTACCTATGATTACAACAAAACTAGGTGTAGACCTCGATTCCCGCAAAGGTAGATGAAACGACAATATAAACACATAATATACATACAAACATGCATATTATTGAAGATAAAACGTCTAAACAGGCCCCAAAATATAGACAATAATTCATGCTATCAGTGTTGCCATGGACACAGGTACAGATACAGCTGGTACCAGCATACCAGTCGTTGATCTAGACGATGAGGAGACAGAGAAGGAGCCAGCTACAACACCAGCACGTCCTGCCAGGCGTAGGGTACCCAGACAGAGGGATCCAGTGGCTCACCGCCGGATTGATGATCTGACGGACCAGATGATAGATTCCTACACCGCCTTATCCCTAGAGATGAGAGAGATGCGGGAGAGCCAACACTACCAGCACAGGATGGCTGAGATTGAGTTTCAGCAAATCATGGGCTACCCGTTTGACCCATCTCAGTACCCGTACGTGCCACCACCACCACCACCGGATTGGGATTAGAGCTTGCAGGATTTCTTTATTTATTTATTATGCAGCTCAGCATTGTTCGGTGAGTACTCTGTTTGTTTAGACTTATTTTGACCCATTGGGACAATGTGTCCCAAGTATGGGGTATGCGGATGTATTTATATGACTTATGTGTATGCTTGTATGACTCGGTTCGGATATTTATGATTTTTTTAATGCTCTATGTGTTTATTTGAGACTACATGCATGCATACAGGTTATTTGATTGAGAAAAACGTCAAAAACTGGTTAAGAAAAAAGTTTTATGCCTCGACCGATGTGACTTTGACCAATCGAGTACCGTACCTCGGTTGACTTAGAACATCTCGACCGAGGTGGTTTAACTGAGACATTTTTCGAAACGATTTTTGTGCTTCTTAACTGGATATGACCTCAGTGATGATTCTGTTTGCTGACTGGTTTTGAAATCTTTATATGTTTGAAAGGTTTTATGATATGTTTAAGTTGCTAAATGCTTTGTTTGAAATTTTTGGCATATTTAATACTTTGTTTTTATCCAAATTATGTTAAATTTGAAGGTTGACACCACATTATGAGTTCTCTCACTCTCTTCCTGAAAAGACCAAGGCAATTCATTCTCTTTTCTTCTTCTTGTTGATCATGCTTAGCCCCTCATATACATATTTGCCTCCCTTTACCGATCCGGGAATTTGGAAACAAGCAAAAGTGAAAAGGAAGTGAAAGAAAAGATGAGATGTTGGCAGGAAGTTTTAGAAAGAAATAAATAGGTTTGGGGAAGTCAATCATGATGATGAGTAACTCGACACCATTCACATAGTCGGGTGTTTGTGTCTTGCCAAAGACGGATTGAGCGATATTCCTAATGGGTCATGGTATGTGCATCAAGGGTTTGAGGCATCTCGAGAAATTGATGATTGCTGATCTCCTAGGCTTCGGTTATTGTGCACCTCTGTCCATGCATCCCAAAAAGTAAAAAAGTAAAATAAGCAAAGCTTATTGGTGGAAGATGTTGAAGTTCAAAGAAAGTGAAGTAAAGATATTTTTCCCGGATTCTAGCACCACATTCCCTATATACATCCCACCCTCACACGTTTCTTGACCTTCTTTTGAAAAGACCTTGAGACCTCGAGCTTGTTGATTAACTTGGTGGTTTAAACTCGATTATACATGATTAATTTCGATAATTATGAGTTATTATGCATTCTATGATTTTATGCAAAGATGAACAACTTTCTTATATTTATAAAATGTTTTGATCATATTTTGATTTTAAAATCCATGAAGCATTCTCTTAGAGTGATCTATGAGTGGAGCACACCACAAAAAATGTTTTGAAAAACTTTTCATTGATCTTTATGACTTATAATCCATTCTATCTTTTATTTTAGATTTGGAACTTGCTTGGGGACAAGCAAGGGACAAGTATGGGGTATTTTGATAGCTTGAGTTATAGTCTATATTTTGGGACTTGTTTAGACGTTTTATCTTCAATAATGTGCATGTTTGGATGTGTATTATGTGATTATATTGTAATTTCATCTACCTTTGCGGGAATCGAGGTCTACACCAAGTTTCGTTGTAATCATAGGTAAAATGGCACGTTTTGCATCAAAATGGAGCAAAATGAGCTAAGGAATCATTGGAGCTACATTCAAGAGCTTAAAGAGGAGTTCAGGAAGCAAGGAATTAACAAAGAGATTTACTTTTGACCAGATTTAAGAGATTTCACCTTCAGTTGAGGTTCACCTCGGTCAGCAACAGTACCACCTCGACTGAGGTGATCTAAATGAGCGCCCCGACCGAGGCGAATACTCTGACGCGGCGAGATATATTTTATTTGGCTGAGATCTTTTATTTTTTGAAGGAGAGATCTTATATTTTTGGGCTGGATTTCCGGAAGGAAGATCATATATTTTAGGGATTTATTTATGAGAGATAGATATATTTTATTAGGAAAATATCTTTTCAAGATATTTTATCTTTGGAGGGTAATTTTCCGATATAAAGGGTTGGATTTCCCATAAATTCAGCAACCCGCTATCATCATAACAGCTGGGGATTGAAGAAGCTGCAGTTAGGAGGAATTTTTGGAAAGTTGAAGGAAGATTGAAGGAAGGAAGTTGATAGCTTTTATAACTTTTGTGAAGGGTTTTGTAAGATTCTCTTAGATTCCCTTTTTTGTTGACTTGTCTTATTGGATTGTGATCCACGGAACGCTTGTTTGTTTGATAATTGATTCAGTTATTGAAGCCTTTTTATTAAGGTTTTTGTGTTCAATTATTCAGTTTCTTCCCTTATATTTGATTATTGCTTTCATGATGATGAGTGGCTAATTTCCTTGTGCGATTCTAGGGTGATTGGTTGAATGTTGTGGGAAAAACGATGATAGAATAATCTTAAATTCCAGTAGGACCCTGAAAGCTCGAGTCTTTATCCTTAACCCTAGAACATCTCGTTCATCGGCCGGGGTGGGATTTGTCTGACCGAGGTGACTTATCTGATCCGAAACTAAGAGTTAAGTGTTAGAGTTTGCCAAACCCTATTCTTATTATACCTTTCCTGGTTCAATGCAAGCCTAGGATGAGACTTACCCGGTAATTCCTTTGTTTGTTTACCCATGATCATAAGTGTAGGTAATAAAGGTTCATCATTTATTGGGATTTGAGTGTGCTTTCATTCCTTCTTTGTGAGTTAGCTTGAGACTTACCCGGTAAAGGTTGATTCTATTCCCTTAGTTGGAGTGTTAGTTTAAGATTATAGTTCTTTTCCTTAATTCCTTGAAACTTACCCGGTAATAGGAGTTACGGTTTGGGATTGAGAGTAGTGAGACTTACCCGGTGATCTATTCCACTTTAGAAACACCTTCCCTTTGCAAAATCTCAACTTTGTCCACTTATCTTTAGATCTTGAGTTGGAACCACAACTAGATGCTTTAATCCCTAGAATTGCATATTTCCTTTAATTGACTACATTATCATCTTTGATTGTTTTAATCGCTTTTGTGGTTATTAGTAGCATTGACAACCTATACTTGTTTTGTTTCACCAAGTCCCTGTGATCGATCCCTGGAATTCTTGCTTTTTACTACGATTGACCCATACACTGCGGGTTCGCATCCTTGCTTTAAGCATATTTCCTCGGTTATAAATTTAAAGCTTGCACACACCGGTTGGAGCGAACACATACCTATTATTTATTTTGACATTGTAGGTGCAACGTCCTTAAGTGACAATCCGGTCTTTCAGTCCGGTATGAAACACATTGCCTTAGCATATCACTTTGTCCGTGAACAAATAAACAGCAAGACACTAAGGGTTATTCATGTTTCAACCCATGACCAACTTGCAGATATCCTCACAAAACCATTACCCCGGTCTCGCTTAGCTACACTGATATCCAAGTTACCGCTCTCCTTAGGTCGCTAAACTTGCGGGGGAATATCAATCAAAGCTTCTAACTGATACTCATGATTCTCACTATCTTCTATTATTAACATATATGTATTGAATAAGATATCTAGTCTGTTTAGACTATCTATGTAAGTATATATATTTCTATTGGTAATCAATCACTCCCATGAATACTACATTTGCCTTCCCTCTTTGGATATTGAAATGTTGGACTTTAGCTGACAGGTTGTTACAACAAACATGATATGCCTACACATAACTCATAAAGTCTTGTTCCTAAGGCATCTCTAGTACTTTGAAAAATGCTTAACTTTGCTACCAATTCTTCAATTCCCTACTATTACTTTACATTTAGGAACATGCCTAATGGAGGAACAAAAAAAATGTATATTGCTATTTTAAGTTCTAATGACCGTCTTAACACAACATTCAACCTATTACTCAACTCCAAGGTGTGCTTTTTATTATTTGGATCTTAAAGTAACACATTAGTAAAAGAGTTTTTTTTATTATATTAGAAGTTGTCTATGTAATTTATTTTATTTTTGTCTCAAGGAAAGAAAATAATTGGTATCCTCCAGAGTTGGTTGTATTACACAAAGCGAAGAAAGATGGAGAAATAAGAGCCTTAGAAAGAATTTGTCAGAAGATAAGATGATAGCCAATTTTCCTTGTAAATGTTTAATATACTTTTACTACTTTAATTTGGATTCATTTCCTTCTACTACTTAAAATTGGCATAATACATCTGTTAGCATATGGTCATAACCCATATCGGACAAGGAGTATAAGTGCAAAGGCCACATCCATGGACTTGGGTAAAAATATATATTGTATTAGGCCGAAATGACGCACCTAGGTTGACGTTAGCTTGATTGGCAATATGACTCCTAAAGTCACAACCAAGAGTCCCAAAATATTAAGAGTGAAGGGTGTGACCGAAGCGAACAAGGTTTGCTTGTTAACATGGGGTACCAATAGAGGGGGTTGATTTCATAGGACAATCAGAGTGCAAATGAATATAAATTATTATCACCGACCTATAATAAGCATACAAATGAATGTTACAACCATAAGTGTGTGAGCATATAATATGACTAGGTTTGTAACAAACGGAATTTCAATTCCGAAGTTGTTACCTGAGTCATCGCGGTCCCGCCCCGCGGTCACGCAAGACTACCTTGCCGCGGTCGCGACGCCACAGTTGTGCCCACTGATTCCCGCGGTTGCGGTGAAACAACAGATCTCACCATATCTTTTGTAACCGTCTCGATCTTATATCCTATTCGGATTAGAACGATTTTTCCCCTTCGTTTTGTCCCTATAGCCTTCTTTTCTTAACCTTAGATGTTGTAGTCTCTCTCCATCTTGTCCTCTCATCCTCTCCTTCTTCCTTTCGCTCTTTCTCGCTTTCGTCGACCAAGCAACATCTGAGATCACCTCTCTTCTACATAAGACGGACCGAGAACAGGTGTTCTCTCCTCCTTGTAGTCGTGCACAACATCCAGGAAGAGCCCTATTTCAAATCTACAACAGGTAACGATATTTTCTACTCTTACGTGCACCACGGCAAATAACCTTTATCCTTGTCTAACTGTGTAATTGTTAGCCAGTCTGGATAGTCTGTATCTCACCTTCTTAGTGTGGGCCTCTCTCGTACAGTCAAGCTAGGATCTTGTGTCCTCAAAACGAAGGCAACAACGTGACAACAACCCTCCTGTTCTTCCGTCAAATATTCTGCTCTTTCCCCCCAGTTCTTGCATGTCGCGGTCGTGCCTGCACATAGTCGAGGTCGCGCCGACTCTTTCATTCCCAGCCGCTCCCCTTTCAAATACGATCACGCCTTCCTATTCCGCTATCCCGCACTCTTTATTCCGCGGTCGCGTGCTCCCTCCAAAGAGTACCAAGTATCGGTACGTCGACTCTTTCTTGTTGCCCAAAGTTATTATTGTTATATTATGTCAAAACCTAGCAAAACTAGAGTGAATCCCAATTAGGGGTTAGAAGTAAGACCTTAGGATGTTCTAAGGATGATGATGATATACGTTAAGTGTAGGAATACTACTATGATGCAGTTTTCGGAACATGTTATGAAGGATAGATTGTTGATGGACATGGAATGTTGTTTTGTTTTTGGGTTAGACAAATGATAGTCATAGTTGACCTAGAAGTTGGAAACTTATAGATGATGGATAGTTTATTGATCCACGTGTCCTTTTTATTAGGTGGTGGAGTTCATTCTTGCGGGATCGAGAGTGGTTGATTACTTATCTTGATACATGTAATTCCTTTGGACTTATGATAGCATGAATAGTTGTCTATATTTCGGATATGGTTTTGGCCTTTTCTCATCATAATTATGCATGCATGTACATGTATTCTTAGTGTTTATGTCGTTATTCGTTTACTTTGCAAGAACCAAGGTGTACACCATGTTTGATTGTAATTGTAGGAAATGTGGCATATTTTGAAATGGAGCCGAAGGAAGCTATGGAGCAACATTGTGGAGCATTAGGAAGGACAAGAAGAAAAGCAAGAACTATACTTGAAGGATGAAAGAAAGTTTCAGTTGAAGATACGAAGGCATGCACGTATATCACCATTGATCTCGGATCAACATAGTGATGCATCTCGACCGAGATGGCCTACTGGGCCTGGCTCGAGGTTGACGGCTCACAACCCAAGGAAAATAAAATATAAAATCTAACCTAAAATTTTTCTATAAGAATGGAAGGTGAATGTGAAGTTAAAGAGGCTGAATCTTAGAAAGATCGAAAGATGGCTAGGAAGACGGCGATTGAAAGGAAGAAGATCGAATGAAGGATTGCTTACGGTTCAAGGAACCATAGATTGCGAGAATTTTCTTGGGAAGTTACTTGTGAGTTTGTTATCATATTTTCTAGAACACGTTGTTGAGACCATTGATTTGTTTGTTTGCTTTGATTATTGAGATAGTGTTGTTGATCGTTCTACGCACTTTTTTTAATTTTCTTAATATATACTTGATTGCTTTCATAATGATGATTGTTGGCTAAACACCAAGCAATTCTAGGGTGATTAGTTGAAGGTTGTGGTATAGACGATGAAAGAATGAGCCTTTGTCTGAGTGGACCCTCAAAGCTTGAGGTAATCCTAAACCGAAGCCCGTCTCGGACTGTTCATTGAGCATCTCGACCGAGATTGATATAGAACAGCACGAGACGAACCACTGCATTGCAGATCCTGAGTTTACGTTATAGTTTGCAACACTACAAAAAATAAATAGTTTTGCGACGGCTACTTGTGACGGATATGCCTTTGCGATGTCACCAACTGTTTGCGACGGTATTGCGTCGGCAAAAATGCCGACGCAAACACGTCCGTCGTAAATGGTATTTGTGACGGTAGTTACCCGACACTAAAGATCTTGCGACGGCATCACGTCAGTGCTAGCCGTCGCGAAAAATTGGTGTCGTCGGCGCTTATTTTAATGTTTGCGACGGGTGTGCGACGGTTTGCCCCGTCGCAAAAACCGATGACGTGTATTTTCCAGCTATTTGCGACAGTAAGTCACCGTCGCAACTCTCGTCGCGAAAACAAATTACAACTTTTTAATTCTTTCATTTTGACGCTATTCCCTGTCGCAAAACGTTTAACGGCTACATTATTCAAAATTTGCGACGATTTGATGTCGACGCAAAAGTTGCACCTGAATTGGATATTGATAATTGTCGTCACAAAGCTAATTAAAGTTACCATCATCACCCATTGTAATTGATACATACTTCATATAGTTTGTAAACAAAAGTACCTAATTGACACATTTTAGATTCATCCGAAAAAAAAAGTGATTAACACTTTGTCTTGTGAAAACACAAAATGAAACAAAATATTCAAATGTTTTCACTTGGATTTTCTTCTTGATCAACTTCTTTAGCGGCAGTCTCTTTTTGACTTTGCTCTTCAATAGACTCGTTTTCTTGAACACTTGTTGCACCCTACAAAACTAAAATAAGCCTAAAATTAACAAAATACATTTGCTTCCAAACAACCACTACAATGTCAAATTAAGAGCATGGGCTTGTCTCCTAAGAACTTCCATATACTAGCACTTGTACTTAAACCACTTCCATAGCCTCACAACAAGCAAGTCCAATTTTCCTTCATTCAAAACAATTTCACCATACTTCATTAATCTAAAAACAGACCATCCTTTCTTGAGTATCAACCAAACGACCACTACATTGCCAAGTGCCTGAAGTTCTCAAATCACACAAAAACTCGTTGATCAACGGCCTTATAGGCTAACAATAAACTAATAATCTCGACAGACTAAAGTATGTGGATTCTGTATTCTTGTAAGCTGAAATAGAATTAACAAGAACGACTACTAAGAACATTTGAGTTCAAATCAGGCAATGGCATTCAAGTTCCTGTCTATGGTTTTAACTTACAAGTTTTAGTTTACAATGGTCAAATTGCCTATATGTACAAAAGTCCTCTCTCAAAGTAGAAGAGAACTAACCTATAGATGTTTTAACTAATACATTTTAGGGTTACTAAGATCAACACAATTTTTACCAAGAGAATATTAGACAACTCTCGTGACTCTAAAGTCACTAACTCAAATCTAGAGGCTCAAATGTCAACTGTCATCTTTCAATGCATATTCTCTCTATAGGCTTCTATAGAATCGAGAAATACCTAAGATTTTGAAAACTTGAGCTTATTGTAAAACGGCCTATGCAACTTCATTTGTCTTCCTAGGAAAGACTGAAGAACTTTTAGTTTTACAAAAGACTAAACATGAATGCAGCCTCCTGTAAAAGAGAAGGTAAAGAGTTCACATACTTCTTCCAGCCGACGTGCAATCTCATCTGTTATATTAAGAAACTCAACTGCTGTCATCAGAAGCGGTTTATCCGTGTATGAAATGACGATATAAGCTTCCTGCATCAATATATTAACCGACAAGAACACATCAGTCATAGAGAAACAAGGAAAACCATAAATAAGAAGTTTAACACAATCTCATCTGGCAAAAAGACATACCAACTCTCTCTTCTCTCGAAAAGCAATCTTAGCCAGATCCCTCTCGGGAACCAGCTTTGACTCGGGGAGAAATTTGGAAACCCCAATAAGAAACTTTGTCAAGATCCATGGAGGATACATATCATCTGCAATTTACAAGAAAGCAATCGCCATCAATGTTAGAATAAAACAATTTAGGAAGTTTGTACAAGAAAACAATTGTGTACATATCATTTATAATTACCTTGCACATAGGAGCCACAAGCATAGCTCCAT
The DNA here is from genome assembly GCA_033239125.1 of Fagopyrum homotropicum. Classification (NCBI taxonomy): domain Eukaryota; kingdom Viridiplantae; phylum Streptophyta; class Magnoliopsida; order Caryophyllales; family Polygonaceae; genus Fagopyrum; species Fagopyrum homotropicum. The sequence continues at coordinate 90,628,469 of BSWB01000006.1, forward strand.
TCCAAAAATTCGGTTGTTTGAGATGAACCTTCAAGGCTACTGCCCCGCCCATAGATTGTCCGAACAAAAAGCAAGGAAGAGGCTTGACCTCAAGGCTTTCTACTCACCAAATAATAGCATAGCCAATAGTTAAGTTATATGTGATGATTCAACATGATTCAGTAGCAATCAACCATAAAAAGAAAAATATTCCTGTATGGTGTGAAGAGTTATGATTTAGTGTTTCCTTGTGTACATAAGTAAATCATATGAGATCAGTACTAAGGAATGAGATAGGATATCACTGTGAAAATATGAGATCAGTTAGGAATGAGATAGGATATTATTGGGAAAATATGGGTATACCCAACAAAGTCCAAGGACAAAGCATTTTAATTCATCAAGATACTCATACCTTCACTTAAATACATAATTGCCCACAGAAATTACAATAAATATGGTAGAGCATATCTCTCCCAACAAAAGAGTGAAGAGTAATCGGATTGCAAGGCCAGTCCCGGTGTAGATTGAGTAGGAAAGTTTAAATTGGGATTTAGCCATTTAGGGTCCATCTAACACGTTTATTTGGATGATCAGAAGCAGAAGGTAGTGGCACCAAACTTTCAAACGTGAAATCCCTCTATAAATATATGAAGCAAAAAACATACGTGGAGGAATTGTACATACAGTTACACATCATAAAAGCAGCAAGTGTAGTGTACAATGGGAAGTTCTTCCTTCTCTGCCAATAATTGTTGAATTGATTCTTCAAATATTTCTTACTCTCCATTTGAATGCAAACTTAGTTCTTGTCCAACAAGGTAGGATATTCCGGACTCCACATATTGTGGGCGACATATGTAAGTAGCTCCTCCTGCAAAGCCATTGAATGTAAATTTCCGGTTAACTTGTCCGTACTGCTGTTGTTCGCTCCAAAAGGTGTGTGAAAGCTTTAATATTTAAAACCCAAGAAGTATGCTTGAACAATATGCGAACCCGCAGTGTACGGATCAATTGTAATAAAAGCAAGTATTCCAGGTGTCGATCACTGGGACTATGGTGAAACAAAGATTGGTAAATCACGTTGTCAATAAAAACAAGCAACAAGCAAAGCTATCAAAGATGATATAATAGTCAGATAAAGAAAATGCGGATTCTAGAGATTAAAGCATCCAGTTGTGGTTCCGAATCAAGATCTCAAAGGATAACATTGACAAAGATGAGGTTTGCAAAGGGAAGGTGTTTCTAAGGTGGGAATAGATCACCAGGTAAGTCTCAATACTCACTATCGCAAACCAAAGATGCTTTTACCGCGTAAGTCTCAAGGTAGTAATGAAAGGAACTATAATCTGAAACCAACACACCACCCAAGGGGATAGAATCAACCTTTACCAGGTAAGTCTCAGGCTAACTCTCAAAGATGGGATGAAGGCACACTCAAACCCCAATAAAAGAAAAACTTTTATTACCTACACTCATGATCTTGGGTAAACAAGCAAAGGAATCACCAGGTAAGTCTCATTCTAGGCTTGCGTTAAACCAGGATAGGTATAACAAGGATATGATTTGGCAAACAGAAACTCTCAACTCAGATAAGGTTCAGGAAAAGGTTCACCTCGTTCAGTTATATTCCATCCCGGCCGAGATGTTCAATGACTGACTGAGGTGTTCGTCGGTTAAGGTAAAGGCTCAAGCTTTCATGGTCCACTGGGGTTAAGATCATTCTATCATCGTCTTTCCCACAACTTTCTGCCAATCATCCTAGAATCGCATAAAGAACTTAGCCAACAATCATCATGATAACAATAATCAAATTTATAAGAAAGGAATCTTCAAACAAGAAAACCTTAACACAAATGTCTCAATAACTGAATGAAACAAACAAACAATCAGCGTTCCTCAATCACAAATCAGCAAAGACAACAAAACCAAAAGCCAAACTAATAAGATCTTACAAACTCCTTCAAAGCGAACTTCAACTTGATTCCTTCCTTCCTTGAACTTCAATCTTCAAAAATTCCTTCAAAATTCTTCAAACTCTCTCTAGAAAATCCTTCAGAAAATAAGTGATCCGAAAATTGTTGAATTGCAGAAAATCTAACCCTTTATATAGGTGAATTATCTTCCAAAGATAAGATATCTTAAAAAGATAATTTCCTTGAAAATGTATCCATAACTTCCAAAATATATCAGCCAATAAATAATATCTTCCTTCCTAAAATCCAGCCAAAAATATGTGATATTCACTTTCAAAAAATAGAAGATCTCAGCCAAAAATAAAGATCTCATGTCTCGTCATCAGTTCGCCTCGGTTCAGACGCTCCTTAAGATAACCTCGGTCGAGGTGTTACTGTAGCTGACCGAGGTGATTCTTAGCTGAATGTAAATCATCTCGAATCTAGTCCAAAATCAATCATCTAAATCGTTTCCATGATTCCTGAGATCTTCTTATAACTTCTCAATGCTCTAGAAAGTAGCTCCAATGACTCCTTAGCTTCCTTAGCTCCATTTCGGTCCGAAACGTTCCATTTTCCCTACAATTACAACGAAACTAGGTGTAGACCTCGATTCCCGCAAAAAGGTAGACAAAACAACAATATAAATCAAAGAATATACATCCATACATGAAGATTTATGAAGATAAAACGTCTAAACCAATCCCAAAATATAGACTATAACACATGCTATCAAAATACCCCATACTTGTCCCTTGCTTGTCCCCAAGCAAGTTCCGAATCGTAGATACAAGATAGAATGGATTATAAGTCATGAAAAAGATCAATGAAAAACATTTCAAAACAGTTTCGTGGTGTGATCCACTCATAGATCACCCTAACAGAATGCTTCATGGCAAATAAAATCAAGACATGATCAAAACATTTTATAAATGTAAGAAAGTTGTTCATCTTTGCATAAAATCATAGAATGCATAATAAATCATATTTATCGAAATCAATCATGTCTAATCCAGTTTAAACCACCAAGTCAATCAACATGCTCGAGGTCTCAAGGGCTTTCAAAAGAGGTCAAGAAACGTGTCAGGGTGGAATGTATATATAGGGTAATGTGGTGCTAGAATACGCGAATAGGATCTTTCTTCACTTTCTTCGAATCACAAAGTCTTCCACCAATGAGCTTTGCTTATTTTCACTTTTTTCACTTTACTTTTTGGGAAGCACGGACAGAGGTGCACAATAACCGAAGCCTAGAAGATCAACAATCATCAATTTCTCGATATGCCTCAAACCCTTGATGCACATACCATGACCCGTTAGGAATATCGCTCAATCTGACTTTGGCAAGACACGAACACCCGACTATATGAATGGTGTCGAGTTACTCATCATCATGATTGACTCCCCCAAACCTAATTATTTATTTCTACACTTTCATCCAAGATCTCAACTTCACTTTCACTTGCTTTTCTTCGCTTGCTTCCAAAATCCCGGATAGGTAAAGGGAAGCAAATATGTATATTGTAATATCCGGAATTTTTATTTCCGTTTAATTCCGAATCAAATCGGACTTTGAGCCGTTGACGGTTTTCCATTCTATCTAGCAAGTCTTTCTTCACAAATTTTATCATTTTATGTAGAAGCTAATTCACATAAAATGATAAAATTATATCAAGCTCTAATTCCTATAATTATTTATCATTTTATGTAGAATCTAATTCACATAAAATGATAGAAGTATATCAAATCCTAATTCTTATAATTATTTATCATTTTATGTAGAATTTAATTCACATAAAATGATAGAATTATATCAAACCCAAATTCTTATAATTAATCATTAACGACGACTTTAGACGAGATCATGACAAAGCTGTGACGAGACCATGACGAGTTATGACGAGGCCACGACAAATCTGTGACAAGGCCATGCATGGGCTTGACAAGGCCATGACAAGATTTTGACGAGTTTTGACAACCTCAGCCCACTTCTCTTAACCAATTCAGCAGCCTCATTTTTGCCTTGCTTTAGCCCGCTTGGTGTTGCTGCACTTCAGCCCATCTGTCTATTGCTCCAGCCCATCTCGGACCTGCTGCTGCCCAAACCACCATGCCTTCAGCCAGCCCAGGAAAGACCCTAGCCTTGCGTGTCCATTGCTTCAGCCCGTGCAGCCCATTCCGCAGCAGCCCGGTAGTGATGTGCAGCCTCTACACACGTTTGGACGCAGAAGGGACGTTACAGATCCCCTCAAAAACGACCCCTGGATTTACGCAGCAGCCTCCACTTTGACGTCCAGATTCACGCTCGGAGGGATGACAGATCTCCTCATTCCTGCGCAACATTGTAACGGCCAGAACCTTAGAAGTCTCCCCTAACACCCTAGCCTATACCTGAGTAGCAGTGTTCGATGTCCTCCTTCTGCCCAGGCGACAAACTCGTTATGCACGTAGTGATGGTCTCACACAGTGGAACCGAGCTTTGGATAAGCGCCACAGCAGCCTTCTGTCGATCCAGCAGACCATTGATTACGAGGAGCCCAGATCCGATCTACAACAGCCTTAGTGTTGTCATTCACGTGCCTTCGAGTCTTGGAACCGGGTAAGGTTGATACCCTCATCTTCCTTGCACTTATGTCCATGTAATTCATGCCTAATGAGTGTCTTTGATGTCTCCTAAACCTGCTCAGAACATCCATAGAAGAAACAGTGAAGATATAGGAGTTTGCTGAATTTTTCGGAAGTGAAGAACAGTCAAATTCGGCTCCAGTTTTGGGTAGGTTAGACTCCACCTTTACTGCTGATTTTAGGATATGTTTTAGGCGATATTGTATAGTATAACATACTAAAATTTGAGAGGAATCGGAGCTACGGTTTGAGAGTTATGGTGTTCCAAAGTTGACTCCTCATGCAGTTTTTATAAATGTGCTGAGTTGAGAAAAAGAACATGGGATGCTGTTTTGTGAGATAGTTTTTAATAAGTTCTTGATCTCCGTTGGGCTTGAATTTTGGATATGATATAGTTGACATATTGTTGTAGAACATATTAAAATTTGAGAGGCATCCAGCGAGTGGTTTGGGATTTATGATTTTTCCAAGATTGAGTCGTAAGCAGTTTTTCTGTTGTGCTGAAATTCGGTTTTGTGAGATAGTGTTAAATAGGATTTTGATCTCCTTTGCGGCTGAATTTTGGATATAATATAGATAAGATTTTATAGTAGAACATATCAAAATTTGGGATAAATCCAGCGAGTAGTTTAGGAGTTATGATTTTTCAAAGTTAAGACAGTGTGTTGCTTGTTAAGTGTTGTACCCAACTTTCGAAATTTTTGTAGAAGCGATGCTTTAACAGTTTTAAGAAATTCTTTCTGCTATGAGTATATAGGATATGATAGATGACCTAGGGAACTATTTCGGAATTTTTATAAGATTATTCGAATTTTATATTTGAAGCTGTAGTTGGACTTTAGTGACTTTTCGAGAAATAGAAAGTGGGTAGTTTTTCTAGTTGTTACCTAAAATCATCCTAGGGAGTAGAATATGGTTAGTTAGCCTCAAATTATAATTAAGTACATATTCCGAGTTTTTGGAAGTTCCGGGACTAAGGGTAAAATAGTCATTTTACCTTAAATAAACACCGTAATAACTTCTGCACATAGAATCGTATATCTTTTGAGTTTTAGACTTATAAGTATCCAGGGAAATGTGTTGACCCACGTGCCTCCTCTGACAGGCAACTGAGTTATGCACTTACGGATTTAGTGGTGGTTAAGAGAGAGTCGAGATTTGATTCTGGTAAGTCCACGGACTTACTTAGCTGGCTTCTTGCATGTGTGTGATGTGTATTAGTGTGTTTGCTAGTTAAGATAAATAACGAAACCGGAAGAGGCCGACGTTAGTATATTGTGTAATTGACCCAAGTGTATGATAACGGGTCGTGACATCATCTGCCTAGCTCTTGCGAGAGTCTAGGTGGTTCCCTGCGACCAGCCCAGTCCGGTAGACGGTCAAATGCATTAGTACCATTCCGCGTTGGTAAACGGGGACAGGGGCGAGGTTTGGGAATCCCTCGTGTCACAAAATAAGTATCATTAGTAATAACCTTTCACCTAATTAAAGATAATAAAAGGATTGAGTGTTGCATGTTGATTGTTTATGTTGTGTGTTTGTGCTTTTACCTTTATACTTATGCATAGAATGTTAGCTAACGGTTTTATACCGCTTGTAGATGTCTTGCAGGTTAAAACAGTTGTAGAGAGATCCGGAGGAAATGGTCAGCCGGGTCCATGTACTTATTTAGTTGGGGACGGGATGTCTTCTGTTCTTCTTATGTGTCGTTTTGGTACCTTTGCTTTGTAAGGCTGATACATATTCTTCATGTATATATTGTTTAAAGTTTTCAAATGTTTTAAATACTTTTGTGCCTTGTTGTAAGATCCAAGTTAAGTTGTTGTCAAACTAAGGTCGGGACCCATTGTGAGGTCCTAACCAGTAGCTCCCCGAGTTCTCAGAATTTGGGGTGTTACAATATGGTATCAGAGCTCTGGGTTGGCAACAATGGCACTTGAAATCTTCTGAAAGACCAAATGTATAAAATAACTAGAACCCGAAAGGGGTCTAAATTTTCAAAACGGGATTTATGTTTGCACACGCGTGCATAGTCGGGTTGTTGGGTTAGTAGTACGTCGGACCACCATCGCTCTCCGTGGATCTCTGCAACTTGGATCGATAGGAGTTAGTATATAGACTTGTTATGATGTTTCTTATTATATGTTATATACATGTGTATGCTTAGTTTGTTAGTATCCTAAAGGATATTTTATATCCTTTAGTCGTGATATCACGAAGCGATTATCGCCTCATGATAAATCAACTGCGGACGGGAAGAATCTCCAACACGAGGCAATGGAATCGGACCTTGAATTGAGTATTGTACTCGGGTAGGCTGCTTGGTGATCCTTACAAATTATGCAAAGAATAAGTGAGCAAGGAAGTAAAGTTGTGAAGATAATTTTTACCACATGCACAATCAGATGAGGAAGAAATCCCTGAGGTAGTTCAGTTAGAAGGAATAGAAGGTCGTACAAAGAACTCGGGCATACGAGGCCGAGAGACGGAATTAGAAGAACCATGAAAGATACTACAAGAGTGCGGAATAGTGATAACAATATTGGAGCGGGACAAGTAGAATTGAGTACAACCAAGATTGCAGAATCAAGGACATTACAATCGGAACGGATGCCCCATAGACCATTAGGGGCATGAGAAACCAAAAGAGACAAAGTGTCAATCCGGGGGTGAGAATCTAAGGTGTACAGAATGAAGACCTGCAATTGAGTGTAAAAGCGAAAAGGCAGACCCCACAAACGTGGGGAGGTTTTGACCTCCTCGAAGATATATGAAGTTGAAAGAAGTCGAGACGCCAATATCCAAAGAATGGAGGTTGTAGCAGGGTCAACGGAGTTTCATGAAGGCGGTATTACTACCAATACCAGTGAAGAAATGGGTACGTAAGAACGACCTTGGTGGACTCGAGAAGCGAAGCTAGCCCAAAGGAAGAGGAAGAATGGAAGATAGAACGAACTAAAGAAGTATAAAAGGATTGTTGTGAGCGACTGTTTACCTACTAGCTAAGGAAATTTTGACAAATCACAATTTACACGGAATGGAGACTTACAACTTAATGTAAGAGCGAAGGGTAGACTTCACAAGCCTGGAGACATTTTGTCTTCTTTAAAGATAAGAATTCTAAGAGGAATCACAACGCCAACATCGAAAGGATCGAAGCCCGTAACATAGTCAATAGAAATTTGGAAGGGAATATTACAAACAACACCGATTAAGGAACCTGTGCTTCTGAGAATTGTGTGGTGGACTCAAGAGTCCAGGGTAACCCCATTTATAACAGAACATAGGTCATCAACACAGACGGTCCTTGTAAAAGGACTACAATTGGGAGGTAATTAAAAGTCATTGGAACTAAAAGACGCTTACCATCTATCGTCGAGTGTTAAGAACGACTTTTGACGTTAGGCGAATGGCACAGTGAGAGTTGAGAAAGGGAGTTGTCCCAAAGGAAGCAGAAAAGTGAAAGATAAGACGAACTAAAGAAGTATAAAAGGATTAATTGAGTCGGTGATGCTTACCAAAGAATTTTAATACCAGAAGGGGTATGAGAAGAGTAAGTTCGGGATACTGAGATGAGTCAACTATAGACTGACCGATGTCAGCTGAGGATGTGTAAGTGTTGTTTGGTATTGACGAGTTATATACCGTTAAGAAAAGATAATTGCGACTGTGGAGTTATGGGGTAGTTTTACCGACGCCTGGAATGATTTCCTCAAGTATGCAACAACAATCTTCTTAGACAACTAAGGGTATAGAGAATTGTTTTAGAGGTTACTTCTTGGCTGGTGAAGATCAAACTCCGGTCGAGTCTAGTAGTCTGGATCCGTGTTAAAAAGAATTAAGAAAGTAAACGGAAGATGGTTGTTTTCCAATCATGATTTTATTTCAAGAAGACAAAGTAAGGAAAGTACTTGGTACTTCACCCGCTTAATCATTTTGGACTGACAGAACACGTCCTTATGATTACGGGAAACAACAAAATAATCAGAGTAGCGTAGGGGAAGCGTGGTGGGTCCTAACCCACAGAGCAAGAAGCTCAAGGGTGTTGAGGGATGTCGTGTCGAGTTTAAGATGGTGATAGTTTGTGAAATGCATTCTAGTTGGAAGGAACGTGAGATAGGCTATGTGGAGTTATTCAAAATGTTGTACGGAAACTTATGTGCATGTAGAGGTAATAGAAGGAGACTGGTACCCTATTATGGATCTGAGTGAAGAGTGACTGCTTTGCTACAGGTTGCCAGACAAGTAGTTTTGGAATTTCATACTAATGGAATACTCTAGAGTGAGTTTTCGGGATGGATTAGGAAAGAATTAATGAGGTAATAAAAGTATTGTGCATGTCCTGCACTAGAAAGCTCCAAGTGAGTAACTGCCATCCTGAGTCGAAGATACATAAGAAAGAGAAGCGACAGGAGCATACTTGCAACCTAGTAACAGTGCTTAAAGACAACATAATCTCGGAGTAGATTTTATGTGTAATGTTATGTCGGAAGAGAGCCTAGTTACGTTTTGAGTTAGGGGGATACTATCGGGATGGTAAAAATGGTGGATAAAAGAGCGCACTGCTGATGATATGTTAACATTTATTGAGTAGTTATTAATAAATACCGGTGATATGAGATCACTTTATGTCTAATACCGTCATTTCGGACTTATTCTATTTCATTTAAGATCTTAGAAAATGTGTGAGAAGCCTAAGTTTGAGCAAATGATATATTAGAGATCTATAAAATATAATAAAGCCAAGTGAACAAAGAGGATAACCACTAGATTTGATTTTTAATTGTCTTGAGTATTAGACCTGAAAAGGGTAAGGGTGACAATTCCGTACCTGAGGAACATGATGACTGAGTAATATTAAATGACAAGACCATGTGGGTCGTGATACGAAGAGCATGGGGAACTTAGTAAGTGTTGGTGGATGTCAAAGCCCTTTGGCCTGAGTGGGTAGTCAGAACCTCTTCAGAAGGCCGTGAGCAAGTGGTCATAACAAAGGGAAGAAAGTTGAATAGATTATTTTCCATAAAGTCATCAAAGGATCTGGAAGTGAGTTGTGTAGGACAACCATTTGAAGTTTTAAAGCGGATTAGAAGTGATTGATGGACTAGTATTCTTCACCCTATTGGAGAGGGCAACTTCAGTTTCCACGGAGACTAAGTTTGGAAACTGAGTTTGAGAATTTTAGTTGGAGAGATACCTACCAGACACGAGTTAGTTCATCAGATTAGAGGATTAGACAGTTGAGCAAGATGATACCGGTGAGATATCCGCTAACCACTCTAGAACGTGGTAGGAGTCGCTTATGATCTAAGTACCTGAAAAGATTTAAGATTCAGTGGTTTTATGAAAAGTTGATAAGGCTACCTAAGATATGGGGGATAGTAGGAGATGTAACCTTTCAAAGACCTATGTAGCGATAGTTGTAACCGCGGGAGTGATGAGTTAGGGCTTGACCATGTATATGTGATATTGTTTGACTGCTTGTTTATTTCATGATTGAGTGTTTAGTCAGTGATGTGCTCCTTTGGTAACCTTGATGTGTGGGATACTTAGATGAAGAAACGACGAGACTTTTGTGTAGTGATCAGACACACTCATTTGGTGCCTTAAAGGCCGATCAGGATTGTCTTACCCTGAGTTTCGGGACGAAACTTATTGTTAAGGGGGAATTGATGTAATACCCGAAAATTTTTCTTCCGACTATTTCCGAAACAATTAAGGACTTGACCGATTATGACTTTTTCCCAGCGCTTTATTTCTTTTACATAGACTTCGTCTTTATGTTGTCTTCTTTTAAGTTTCGGGACGAAACTTATTTTAAGGGGGTACTGATGTAATATCCGGAATTTTTATTTCCGTTTAATTCCGAATCAAATCGGACTTTGAGCCGTTGATGGTTTTCCATTCTATCTAGCAAGTCTTTCTTCACAAATTTTATCATTTTATGTAGAAGCTAATTCATATAAAATGATAAAATTATATCAAGCTCTAATTCCTATAATTATTTATCATTTTATGTAGAATCTAATTCACATAAAATGATAGAAGTATATCAAATCCTAGTTCTTATAATTATTTATCATTTTCTGTAGAATTTAATTCACATAAAATGATAGAATTATATCAAACCCTAATTCTTATAATTAATCATTAACGACGACTTTAGACGAGATCATGACAAAGCTGTGACGAGACCATGACGAGTTATGACGAGGCCATGACAAATCTGTGACAAGGCCATGCATGGGCTTGACAAGGCCATGACGAGATTTTGACGAGTTTTGACAACCTCAGCCCACTTCTCTTAACCAATTCAGCAGCCTCATTTTTGCCTTGCTTTAGCCCGCTTGGTGTTGCTGCACTTCAGCCCATCTGTCTATTGCTCCAGCCCATCTCGGACCTGCTGCTGCCCAAACCACCATGCCTTCAGCCTGCCCAGGAAAGACCCCATCCTTGCGTGTCCATTGCTTCAGCCCGTGCAGCCCATTCCGCAGCAGCCCAGTAGTGATGTGCAGCCTCTACACACGTTTGGACGCAGAAGGGACGTTACAGATCCCCTCAAAAACGACCCCTGGATTTACGCAGCAGCCTCCACTTTGACGTCCAGATTCACGCTCGGAGGGATGACAGATCTCCTAGTTCCTGCGCAGCATTGTAACGGCAAGAACCTTAGAACTCTCCCCTAACCCCCTAGCCTATACCTGAGTAGCAGTGTTCGATGTCCTCCTTCTGCCCAGGCGACAAACTCGTTCTGCACATAGTGATGGTCTCACACAGTGGAACCGAGCTTTGGATAAGCGCCACAGCAGCCTTCTGTCGATCCAGCAGACCATTGATTACGAGGAGCCCAGATCCGATCTACAACAGCCTTAGTGTTGTCATTCACGTGCCTTCGAGTCTTGGAACCGGGTAAGGTTGATACCCTCATTTTCCTTGCACTTATGTCCATGTAATTCATGCCTAATGAGTGTCTTTGATGTCTCCTAAACCTGCTCAGAACATCCATAGAAGAAACAGTGAAGATATAGGAGTTTGCTGAATTTTTCGGAAGGGAAGAACAGTCAAATTCGGGTCCAGTTTTGGGTAGGTTAGACTCAACCTTTACTGCTAATTTTCGGATATGTTTTAGTCGATATTGTATAGTATAACATACTAAAATTTGAGAGGAATCGGAGCTACGGTTTGAGAGTTATGGTGTTCCAAAGTTGACTCCTCATGCAGTTTTTATAAATGTGCTGAGTTGAGAAAAACAACATGGGAAACTGTTTTGTGAGATAGTTTTTAATAAGTTCTTGATCTCCGTTGGGCTTGAATTTTGGATATGATATAGTTGACATATTGTTGTAGAACATATTAAAATTTGAGAGGCATCCAGCGAGTGGTTTGGGATTTATGATTTTTCCAAGATTGAGTCGTATGCAGTTTTTCTGTTGTGCTGAAATTCGGTTTTGTGAGATAGTTTTAAATAGGATTTTGATCTCCTTTGCGGCTAAATTTTGGATATAAAAAAGATAAGATTTTATAGTAGAACATATCAAAATTTGGGATAAATCCAGCGAGTAGTTTAGGAGTTATGATTTTTCAAAGTTAAGACAGTGTGTTGCTTGTTAAGTGTTGTACCCAACTTTCGAAATTTTTGTAGAAGCGATGCTTTAACAGTTTAAAGAAATTCTTTCTCCTATGAGTATATAGGATATGATAGATGACCTAGGGAATTATTTCGGAATTTTTATAAGATTATTCGAATTTTATATTTGAAGCTGTAGTTGGACTTTAGTGACTTTTCGAGAAATAGAAAGTGGGTAGTTTTTCTAGTTGTTACCTAAAATCATCCTACGGAGTAAAATATGGTTAGTTAGCCTCAAATTATAATTTAAGTACATATTCCGAGGTTTTGGAAGTTCCGGGATTAAGGGTAAAATAGTCATTTTACCTTAAATAAACACTGTAATAACTTCTGCACATAGAATCGTATATCTTAAGAGTTTTAGACTTATAAGTATCCAGGGAAATGTGTTGACCCACGTGCCTCCTATGACAGGCAACTGAGTTCTGCACTTACGGATTTAGTGGTGGTTAAGAGAGAGTCGAGATTTGATTCTGGTAAGTCCACGGACTTACTTAGTTGGCTTCTTGCATGTGTGTGATGTGTATTAGTGGTGTTTGCTAGTTAAGATAAATAACGAAACCGGAATAGGCCGACGTTAGTATATTGTGTAATTGACCCAAGTGTATGATAACGGGTCGTGACATCATCTGCCTAGCTCTTGCGGGAGTCTAGGAGGTTCCCTGCGACCAGCCCCGTCCGGTAGACGGTCAAATGCATTAGTACCATTCCGCGTTGGTAAACGGGGACAGGGGCGAGGTTTGGGAATCCCTCGTGACACAAAATTAGTATCATTAGTAATAACCTATCACCTAATTAAAGATAATAAAAGGATTGAGTGTTGCATGTTGATTGTGTATGTTGTGTGTTTGTGCTTTTACCTTTATACTTATGCATAGAATGTTAGCTAACGGTTTTATACCGCTTGTAGATGTCTTGCAGGTTAAAACAGTTGTAGAGAGATCCAGAGGAAATGGTCAGCCGGGTCCACGTACTTATTTAGTTGGGGACGGGATGTCTTCTGTTCTTCTTATGTGTCGTTTTGGTACCTTTGCTTTGTAAGGCTGATACATATTCTTCATATATATATTGTTTAAAGTTTTCAAATGTTTTAAATACTTTTGTGCCTTGTTGTATGATCCAAGTTAAATTGTTGTCAAACTAAGGTCGGGACCCATTGTGAGGTCCTAACCAGTAGCTCCCCGAGTTCTCAGAATTTGGGGTGTTACATATATGAGGGGCTAAAGCATGGTCAAGAAGAAGAAGAGAAGAGAATGAATGGCGTTAATCATCCCTGGAAGAATGTGATAGAACTCATCATATGGTGTCAAGCTTCAAATCCAACATAATTTTGATAAAAACAAAGTATTAAACATGCTAAAATTTCAAACAAATCATTTTGCAACTTAAACATATCATAAAACCTTTCGAGCATATAAAGATTTCAAAACCAATATGCAAACAGAATCATCATGGAGGTCATATCCAAAAAAAGGACAAAACGTTTCAAAAAACTCTCAGTTAAAAGCCATCTCGGTCGGGGTGTTCTGGCGTCATCCGAGGTGTTCATCCTCGATCGGCCATGAACGTCTCGGTCGAGGTTATAAATTTTTTTTTCAAACCAGTTTTTGACGTTTTTTCTCAAACAAAAACTTGTATCTATGCATGTAATGACAGATAAGCATATAGAGCCAAGTAAAGAAGAATAAGATCATAATATCCAAGAATCATACAAGTCATACACACATAAGTCAAGTGAATACATCCAAATACCCCATACTTGGGACACATTGTCCCAATGCGTCAAATATAAGTCTAAGGAATCACTACTACAAAAAGTAGAAAATAACCCAGTTGCTTTCGAGAATATACCCCGGACTACAACCGGGTTAAAGGTTAGGGCGATATTTGGTCCACTAACTTTATACCCGGGCGTTCGTTAGAAAATATCCGGGTTATTTTACCCCCTAATACCACGGTGCATACGGGTCGGGCCGGGTTAGGATCCGGGTTATTTGACTACGTGACCACCAAATAATCGTGGCAATGAAGATCCGTGTTATTTGGTATCAAATTTATTCCGAGACCATTGTACATAATGTAACCCGGATTTAATGTCCGGATTCTAAACTTATTTCATGGCTTCCGCTACAATACCTTATTTCACAAATTGTACCTATCCCAAATGCAAAAAAAAAACGGAAGCAACCAATTCCATTCACAAACATGATTCAAAGTCATGTACTTAACTCAAAACATCAGCGTTTTGTGATCACCAATATCACATCCTAAGGCTGCAAGGTTTGCCACTACTTTTACATCATGAATGAACATAAACATGAATAATGTCACCTCAATACTGCCTGAATCGGATTACTTCTTAAAAACTGAAATATTATTTGCATCAAGGTAAATTGTGAAAGGTGCATGCAGTCATGAACCTTCAAATATCGATGATATGCGCCTTTATTGTGACAGTGTGAGACAACTTCAATGAGTTGTTGAAAGTATCTCCGAGATTCCTTTTTTGAGAGTCTTCCTTGGTGAGCCTGTTCATCAATGCCAATGTGACAAATAAAAGATTAAAGCACACAATTACAATGGTAGATGGTAAGATCAGCTTTTCACCTTGTTTCATCACAAGGCATCTCTAAGCTGAACCTCAATTACACAAAATGACCAAAAAATCACCTTAAGTTAAAGTCAACAAAGCCTAACAGAAAAAGGCAAATATCATAAGCAAATAATTAAATGAACTAATCAAAACCAAAAAATTCAGATTCAATTTTACAATCTTATAAATACTATTTCAGATTCTATTTCATACCCATTAGATGCACACTAATAATTATTTTACAATAATGCAACAAAAATTATTTATAGAGTTTAGTGGAAGTAGAAAAAAGAGAGTAGAATTTGTTGGAAGTTAGAAGAAAAGTTACGAATAAAATAGGCAGAAAGTTGGAAGTAAAGTAGAATCAGAAGCAACAATAGCTAAAGGGCTCTTCACTTATGCATGTTCTCAAAAAATCTAGCATACACATGACAATGTACAAGGGTTACTGAATAAAAATGATGTATTAGATTACTGAATAGCACCTGACGACATGGACGTATGACAAGAACAGGTCTTCCTTACTTGTTAACAACATTTGACTTGTATATTTTCCCTGTCTCAGCTTCAACAACAACATTCTCCTAAACAAAGAAATGTGAGCACATTAAATATCAGAATATAGAGAAATGTCCACAATAACTATGATAAAGAAGTCTCACCAACCCCAACAGAATGTATTTTTAATTCATCAACAATAGTTTTGCAAGAGTACAACATTAACAACATCAGTCATCAATTATCATACATTGCATGCTAATTGTCTACTATAAACATGATTAGAGCATATCCTTGTGAAACTGATTTGGACATGCATGAATTTACTAAAGAAGTATACCCAATGAATCTCCTCAGGCTTGTACTTCAATCTCCACTTGAGTGTTTCTTTCAACAATGTTAACAACCTTCTTAACATTCCAATTGTGTGCTCACAAGTATCTTAAAACCCTAACTTGGTATACTGGTGCTTTCAAATACATTTTCATTTCTATTTCCTAGGTATACTAAAATGTAATTGAACATTTAATGATACTAAAACTGTAGAATGTATTACCATTTGATGATTCTTCTCACTGAAATCAGATCCAATTTGCTCTGGTGACATTGGACATGCATATCTCGAGCTTGTTCATACTCATCCACATCTAGGATTTTGCAATCCTCAATTTGGTTTGAGTTTTGAACTGTTGGCTTCTTGTTTTCTTGATGGGCAACAAACTTTTTGAAATAAAAAGGCAATTAATCTAATCGGTTAAAAAGAAAATCTACAAGAATATGATATTTTATTAAAAAGTGTGAAAGTAATATAAAAAAGGAAATATAAGAAATTTATGTTTCAACCTTTTGATTGGTCTTTTTCCTAGATGATTAAGGTTAGGACATTCCCTGCAACAACACCAAGAGCCTAGCTGATCAACAAAAGGAAAGGTAAATAAAATAATATGGGCAACAGTTAATGGATGATAAAATAGGACCATGAATTAAGGTCTTGAATTATTAAGCTTATTTGTTTATATGAAATGAAATCAACATCCTAAAAGTGACCTTAATTTCTCACGAAGTTCAATATTATACCGATAATATGATGCTAAGAAACTCAAAATGGAAGTGCAAATTTTCAAGTGATTCTAGACAAGGGGTATTTTTCTGAAAAAATCAACCAAAATCATACACAAATGAAATAATAGAATGAACTTAATAATAGATTAATGATCCTGAGAGGAGTTTTGGTTACCTAAAAATAAACAAATGATCAATATTAATTTGTTACTTGATAATAAAACACCGTTTTGTGTCAGTAAAATTTGATTAAAGAAAAGGACAGTCTTTCAATAGATAAAGAAAATAAGCAAATATCAACTTAACACAACTAAGAAATAGAAATCACAGCAAACCAAAAAGAAAGAAAGAAAGCATTCTTCACGTCTACTAAAAAAAAGGGCAAAATATAAGGATTAGAAAAACACTTTTTCTACAGAAGGATCAAAACTTATTATTTGCAGCTAAGAAAGCACCAAATATACTATTTATAGCACATCTACACTACACTAGTAATAACACACTGAATTGTGTCAGTCATCTATTTCTCTGTTTACACTACATAAAACCTTTCATCAGAAAAATGATCATTTGGCAAGGAAAAAGAAACTAAGACTCAAATAGTTCAAGTTCACTACAAAATTACATACTTGAGCCTATACTAGATTGAACAAAACGTTTAATTTCAATGGTCCTGTACAATAGAGGACCAAGTCATCAAAATATATAGTACCTAAATCTGCATGCTTTTAGAGATTAAAAAAAAAGAATAAAAATACTAAACTAGGTGGTGACAAGGTAAATGGGGAATCAATAATTAGGACAAAACCTTCTTGAACTCCCTCTCCTTTTGACAAGTTTGCTAAGACAGAGCAAATCGGTATAGATGAACATAAATAGATGAACAAAAATATAAATCAAGATTCGAACTTACAGTCATATAGAAGTGGATTAATTTTAATTAGCATGGAAGGAGCCTACTGCTAAGTTAATTTCAATAACATTGGAAGGAGCCTACTGCTGCTAGAATCAAGGGTAAAAGGATTTCAAAATACTTCCACAAGCATCAGGCATAAGAAAATTTTCTATCAAAAGAACTTCACAATGTCAAATTGCTAGAACAAACATCATATAATTGCTTCAATTAATATGGTTTCAAATGCTACACAGACATCTGAAAGGTTTGCTAATAATATGATTTCAAAATGCTAACATAAGCCCTCATGAAAACTCATGTTGAAATTGAAAGAAACATAAATGAAAGGGAGTTGGGGGAGTTTGAGAAAACAAACGGACCTAAAAGGAGGAGTGTTCGGCGGCAATCACTTAGGGTTTTCGGGAACTGAAGAAAGTCGGCGCCGGCGGCTACATGAAGAAGATATCGATAGAGGAAGATCAAAAGTGAGTTGAAAGGGACGCGAGACATAGGTTCGGCGCCGGTTCTCGGGAAGAAGTCCAGAGACGTAGGTTCGGCGCCTTTACAACACAGTTCGTTGCTGCTTGGAAGAACCTAACCCTAGACCCAAAAGTGGAGGCAACAAATTGAGGGACTGTAAATTGAGGAAAATAGGGAATTACCAATGCCGCTCAATTATTGAGAAGATGAGAATCATGAGATTGTGCAATAACCTCCATAAATTAGGTTAAGTCGATTTTGCAAAAAGGTGATAGAGCGAAAACAAATAAGGATATTAAGGCAGTTTTGTGATTTATCTTTAGATAATATTAGGTTGTTTGATTCATTTAAAATTATAATGCGATTGTTTTCTAGGAGGTTAAATTAAAATTCCTGAGAGAATATTTATTATGTTTAAAAAAAGATAAAATATGTTTTCAGGAATTATATTAAAAAACTTTCTAGAGTGTTTTCAATTTATAAGGATTTTTATTAACCCCAGAAATTATCCCTGAGAGAACCTAATTCTGTACTAGTGCGGGAGACGATTGTCGAAGACAGATCGAGCGGAGGGCTTCGGGAAACGATTGTCAAAGACAGATCGAGGAGGGCTTCCCGATGAGGCTAGGGCGTCTGGAACGATAATCAATTTTGGTGTGAAAATTTTCGTGTAAATTGGTGGGAATTTTATTGTTTAGTTGGGAAAAATAGTAATAGTGAGCAAAGCCAAATATTCCGGGCGTTTTGCTAAATTTACAAATTTAACCTAATATATAACCCGGTGGTCAAAGTAACCGTGTTATATATGTTTTATATAACCCGGATATAACAATGTTCGAGTTATTTGCATACCTCTTGCCTAATTTTACATAACTTTATAACACGGGTATTACAACATCCGTGTTATTATATGTTTCCAAATTAAATTTATAAAAATCCGATTTTATACCTCATGATTTACATGCCCGGGATTTATTTTAAGTATTATAAACACATTTTTGTAGTAGTGAATCAGAAAAACTCACCGAACCTAGCTGAACTGCATATCAAATAAAGGAAATCCATGAAGCTCTAATCCTCGTCAGCTGGCGGTGGTGGATGTGGAATGTAGGGATGTTGGGATGGGTCGAATGGATAGCCCATGACCTGCTAATGTCGGATCTCCATCATCCGTCTAGTGTAGTGTTGGCTCTCCATCATTGACTCATCCATCCCTCAATGAGGTGTCAGACTGGATGTCATACCTAGTCGCCTCGGTTGACTAAGATTATCTCGGTCGAGGTGCTGTGACAGCAACCGAGATGTGTCTCAGTCAACCTCCATCTTCTCAATTTCTTGAACTTCTATCCTTTTAGTATAGCTCCTGAGCTGTAATCCTTCCTTAGAAAGTACCTGGTTCCTGTCTAGAGGACGTAAAAACAAAACGAAGCAAACTATCTAAAACTAAGCTAGAAAAAGGAAAAGAAAACAAAACCTTGGGTTGCTTACCAAGAAGCGCTTGGTTTAAGGTCGCTAGCTAGACCGTACGTCATCTTCAAACATGTTGGAAGGTGTCCTCACCCCATACTTCATCTTCATCATGGGGTGAAACAAAGGATTTCATCCAATGTTCCAACAAATGCAAGTGCTCATCGGGTAACTAAACGTCAATAGGTCATCCTTTTCGAGCGAGGTGAAAGGTAGCCTACTGAGGTGATCCGCAACAGAATTCTCGGTTCCCTTCTTATCGCGAATCTCTAGGTCAAAATCTTGAAGCAAGAGAATCCAACGAATAAGGCGCGGCTTTGCATCTTTCTTAGCAAGAAAGTAACGAATAGCTGCATTGTCAGTGTAAATAATAACTTTCCCTCCCACTAAGTAAGAGCAAAATTTCTCAAAAGTATATACAACTGCCAAATGCATCTTTTCGGTGGTGGCGTAGTTCAGTTGAGCTTCATCTAGCGTCTTGCTAACATAGTAAATGGCGTTGGTCCGGCTATCCTTCTTTTGTTCTAGTACCGCTCCTACAGCCACATCACTAGCATCACACATGATCTCAAAGGTCAAGGTCCAATCAGGAGGTTGAATGATGGGAGCGGTAATCAATGATTCCTTTGTCTTGTAAAACGCATCAAGGCATTCCTGTAAAAACTCAAAAACAGCATCCTTATTCAAAAGATTAGTGAGCGGTTTAGAGATTTTAGAGAAATCCTTGATGAACCTCGTTTAGAAACCTGCATGCCCGAGAAAACTCCTAACACCCTTAACAGAACAAGGGAGAGGAAGCTTCTCAATAGTCTCGATCTTAGCTCGATCGACCTTAATACCTCGGTTGGAAACGAGGTGTCCAAGAACAATCCCTTCGCAAACCATAAAGTGACACTTCTCCCAATTCAAAACAAGATTAGTGTCTTCACAACGTTGTAGCACTAGAGAAAGGTTAGCCAAACAATTATCAAAAAAGGAACCATATACCGAAAAGTCATCCATGAATACCTCCATGATCTCCTCTATGTACTCGGAAAAGCCATCATACAACGTTAAAAAGTAGCAGGTGCGTTACACAATCCGAACGGCATGCTCCTATAAGCGAATGTCCCCCATGGACAAGTGAAAGTGGTCTTCTCTTGATCATCCGATGGATAGGAATCTGAAAGAAGCCACTATAACCATCTAAATAGAAAAAATGGTAGTGTTGAGCTAACCGTTCAAGCATTTGGTCGATGAAGGGGAGCGGAAAATGGTCCTTCCGAGTGGCAACGTTCAGCTTCCTATAATCAATGCACATCCTCCAGCCCGTAACGGTTCTAGTAGGAATCAAATCGTTGTTCTTGTTTGTCACAACGGTCATCCCTCCTTTCTTCGTAACTACATGGACCGGGCTCACCCATTGGCTATCTAATATGTGAAATATGATACCTGCATCCAACAACTTAAGAATTTCCTTCTTCAGAACCTCTTTCATGATCGGATTTAACCATCTTTGAGGTTCCCATGAAATCTTATGATTGTCTTCCATTAGTATCTTATGCATGCAAAAAGAAGGCTTAATACCAACAAGACCATCAATAGTATAACCTATAGCCTTTCGATGTTTCCTCAGAACATGCATCAGTTTAGATAATTCAGTTTCAGAAAAGGAGGCATTAACGATAACGGGATAAGTAGAATCCGGACCAAGGAAAGCATACCTCAAGTGACTCGGAACTGGTTTAAGCTCCAGAACTGGGGGTGCTTTCTGAGGGGGATTTGTGCCTTCTCCTTCCTATGAAGTGGACTTAGATCGAAGAACTAGACTTTCAGAAGTCTCAGTTGACATCATCTCGCTTGCCACCTCGGTCGAGGTCCGAGGTGGGTGACCGAAATGTTCTTCAGATAAGAACACCTTGCTTGGTCCAAGAAGTGCCTCGGTCGAGGTACTAGAACTGGGACCGAAACCTAATGTGCTTTTCTTCTCCTGAATCAGTTTATCAAATCTAGCTCCTGGATCTGCTTCCAATTGTTCCAGGCTTCGCACATCTGCATCACAAAAGACATCTATACCTTCCTTCATTAAACTAAAACAAAGAACTTTTTCAAGAGGATCTTTGATAAGGATAGAGCTCACCAATTCTCTATATTCTTCATCATCATAGAAGTTGAAGATGTCATCCTCCAGCGGCTCTCCCTTCATTTCAGCAAGCAATGCAAACTCTACATGATCGCCTCCAATGTTGAATTTCAACTTGGCATTCTTACAATCCACGTTGCAACCCGAAGTCGCTATAAATGGTCTCCCGAGAATGATAGGAATGGGATAATCTGCGGGAATATCAACCACAACAAAGTCTATAGGTATGTAGAAATTACCTAACTTGATCGGAACGTCCTCCAAAATACAAACGGGACGGGTAATGGAGCGATCCGCCATGAGCGTCATCTTCACCGGCTTGGGCTCTCCAAGTCCGACTTTCTCACATAGTTCCAGCGGAATGATGCACACCCTCGCTCCTAGATCACATAATGCATCATAAGTGACATTCCCAACTTGAATGGGAATGCAAAATGAACCGGGATCTCTCAATTTAGGTGGCATCTTCTCCTTCATGATTTGAATGAGCTCCGAAGACCTAGATGTCATCCTTACTTCACCAAAATCCTCCAGTTTCCTCTTTCTTGACAGAATCTCTTTCAAAAACTTCCCATAGGAGGGCATCCCTAGAATAGCATCAAGGAAAGGGATGTTAATATGTAGTTTATTCATATGGTCTAGAAACTTACCAAAGTACTTGTCTAGATGTGCACTTGACTAAGGGAACGGAAGTGGTGGTTTATAAGTAGGTGGTGGAACATAAACTTTAGATTTATCTTTCGCTTTTTGGGGATCCATCTCGGTTGGCACCTCGACTGAGGTGTTCCTCGTCTGATCTTGGTCCGAGGTGTTCCTCGTCTGGTCAAGCATCGACCGAGGTACTGGATCTGCAGTCTTCAATCCACTGCGTGTTGTTATGGCCATGATGTGTCCTTTAGGGTTGCTCTCTGTCCTTGTTGGAAGCTTCCCTGGATCTCTTGGCGCTTCATTCGCCTTGTTGAAGAATTGTCTCTCTAAGGCTTTTTGTCCCTTTGAAAACGAATTCATCGATATCTCCATAGCGTTGAGCTTGATCAAAATTGCCTCCAATACATCATCTGGTTTCTTTGGTGGCTGGGACGAGCTTGATGCAGGCTCCTGAATTCTCAATGGAGTAGAAGAAGAAGAGGGGGCATTAAGAGCATTTTCAGCATGAGAATAAGGGTTTCCGGAATTTTGTTGATTAGATCTCTAATTGTTGTTGTAGGAGTTTCTGTTTTTGTTGTTGTAATTGTTGTTCCACGGCTCTTGATAGTTGTTTCTTCCTTGGTATCCACCATCTTGCTCCTTCTTCGTTTGAGCTACTAAAAGCTCCTTCAATGCTTTCACTTCATTGCTAAGCGAGGTGAGTTGAGCTCCATTTGATGATGTGTCTTGGAAGCTAACTCTCCTTGCTCCATCTTCAACTCTTTGATGGGGGTACTTCTCCATGTGCAAAGCTTGCTTTTCAATGAAATCCCAAGCTTCATCTATCGGCATATCCATGAAGGTGCCGGCGGAAAGTAATTGGAGGATGAATTGAGTGTCTCCATCCAAACCCTTGAAGTATATTTCCAGCAATTCGATCTTTGGAATCCCATGATGAGGGAAATTCAACAAAAGGTCTTTGAACATCTCCCATGACTTAGACAAGCTTTCCTTGTCCTTCATAATAAAAGCGTTGATCTTGCCCCTTAATTCAGCGGTCTTAGAAGGGGGAAAGAATTTAGTAAGAAACTCCATCGTCATCTCTTCCCAATTGTTGATTTTTCTGGCCGGAAGAGAGTGATACCAAGCAAGCGCCTTGTATTTCAAAGAGAAATAGAAAGGCCTCAACTTGTAATTGTTATTCTCCACTCTTAAAAGTCTTAAAGTCTCCATCAGAATATCATAGTTTGGAAAATGCTGATGCGGAGACTCTCTCTCCAAACCTCCAAATTGATATTGTCGAATCATGGATAGAACTTGAGGTCTAAGTTCATAATCATACTCAGCTGGATAACCTAGGTTGACTCGTGGACGCCTCACTTGCTGATTGGGGTCCATCCTTTGTCCTAGGGTTCGTCTAAGTCCAGTAAAAAGAAAATCTCAGAGTGGCATCCGAGGAGGTGGGTGTATCTTGGCCGGGGCAACTAGGATTGGGTCTTGCCTCGGTCGAGGAAGAAACTGAGCCCTTAGAGCGGCCATATTTGCTTCAATTCCTTCAATTCTTGCGCGAGTCTCATCTCTCTCTCCCTGCAGTTCTTCCTTACTAAGGCAGCTGTTCCAATGCCTCCTTTAATTCGGCTTCAAGATCGCGATTGTCTTGATCGGCCATCTTTGCTTCTTTCAATCTTCTTTTGTAGGTCTTTTCTGGTTCGGGATCGTAAGGAACGATTTCCTTTCCAGCACGAGTTCTTCGCATAAACCTAAGGAAAGATCTTGCGAAATCATTCAAGTAAAGTAGTTAATAGCAACAAGGGCAATATACCCGAAAGACAACCGAATCCGGGGACTTGGTCCACCAAGTCCCCGGCAACGGCGCCAAAAACTTGTGCGCTCCAAAAGGTGTGTGCAAGCTTTAATATTTATAATGCAAGAAGTATGCTTGAACAATATGCGAACCCGGAGTGTACGGATCAATTGTAATAAAAGCAAGAATTTCAAGGGTCGATCACAGGGACTATGGTGAAACAAAGATCGGTAAATCAGGTTGTCAATAAAAACACAAGCAACAAGAAAATCTATCAAAGATGATATAATAGTCAGATAAAGAAAATGTGGATTCTAGAGATTAAAGCATCCAGTTGTGGTTCCGACTCAAGATCTCAAAGGATAACGTGGACAAAGCTGAGGTTTGCAATAGGAAGGTGTTTCTAAGGTGGGAATAGATCACCGGGTAAGTCTCACTACTCACTATCCCAAACCAAAGATCCTTTTACCGGGTAAGTCTAAAGATACTAAGGAAAGGAACTATAATCTCAAACCAACACACCACCCAAGGTGATAGAATCAACCTTTATCGGGTAAGTCTCAGGCTAACTCTCAAAGATGGGATGAAGGCAGACTCAAACCCCAATAAAGGATAAACCTTTATTACCTAAACTCATGATATTGGGTAAACAAGCAAATCACCGGGTAAGTCTCATCCTAGGCTTGCGTTGAACAAGGAAAGGTATAACAAGGATAGGATTTGGCAAACAGAAACTCTCAACTCAGATAAGGTTCAGGAAAAGGTTCACCTCGTTCAGTTATATTATATCCCGGCCGAGATGTTCAATGACTGACCGAGGTGTTCGTCGGTTAAGGTAAAGGCTCAAGCTTTCATGGTCCACTGGGGTTAAGATCATTCTATCATCGTCTTTCCCATAACTTTCAGCCAATCACCCTAGAATCGCATAAAGAACTTAGCCAACAATCATCATGATAACAATAATAAAATTTATAAGAAAGGAATCAATATTCAAACAAGAAAAACCTTAACACAAAGGTCTCAATAACTGAATCAAACAAACAAACAATTAGCGTTCCTCAATCACAAATCAGAAAAGACAACAAAACAAAAAGCCAAACTAAGAAGATCTTACAAACTCCTTTGATGACGTGATTTAAGACGTTAGTTTAGGCATTCATTTAGATCGTTTATCCGTTATTCGTGCATGGTTTGGCATTAGTTCATGACGTTTATGCTTAATTCATGCATATTGTCGAAATAGGCGTCTACACGAACTCTTGTCGGTTTTGTAGGTCTTTTGGGGAGCTTTTGGAGCTTAATCGATGCGTTTAAGGATCATTCCTCGTGATGGCACACTTCCGGACTCATTAAGGAGCAAGCTAGGAGCAAAGGAGAACACATAGGACCTTGTTGGTGCATGCCTTGCACCAACTCATGGCTTAATGATCCAAAGAGAGCTGAACAGGGAATTCCACGGTCCAGAAGCCAGAACCACGCCCATAATTTTGGCCGTGGTTTTCTCTGGACAGCTATGACAGCTATCCCACGATCTCCTTGCCTGACTCTTGCTCTTGGTGGAGAATATAAGTGGTCCTGCAGGCTGTTGCTACAGGAGTCTCGCACATTCTCTCACACATTATCATCATCCACATTGGGATAGACTTGGAGAAGAGAAACACTCTCATTTTGGAGGGAGAACAACACATCAAGATAGATATTTAGAGTGAACTTTTGAGTGATTTTTTAGTGACTTTTGTTGAGAACATTTAAAAGCATTGTAAGGAACGTTTTGGAGCTGTGTTTGAAGGGTTGTAAGTCTTGTTTCATGTAATATTAAGCTAAGACTACTTGTTTCTTTTCATTTTCATCTCATTTTCTTGCTATGGAAGCCATGAATGTTTGCTTGTTGAGTTTGAATCTAAGAATGCATGTTGTTGGCTAAATAGTTGTGATTCTAGGGTAATGGAATGATGGTTATGGCTTGGACTATGATAGAATAGACTTGAGTGTACCCTTGGATGATTTTCTTGTTCGAATATTGACCCAGACCCAAAATCACGGTCTGTTCTTGCAAAATCTCGACCGTGGTTCTGTATGATCAGCCCGTGGTTTTCTCTGCTGTGCTTGCATTGATGAATCTGAATATTACGATGTTAGATTGTTGAAATCATAGTGTTTGTTAAGCATAATCTAGCCTAGGGTGACCTAATGCTAGCAAACTAAGTGAGGGAAGAGACTTACCCGGGAATTCTTGATCTTAGATACCAAAGATGATGAACTCTAGGTAGTAGTGAGCTTCACAAGCCGCTATTGGACTGAGTGTGCTAGGTTTGATGCTTAGGACTTGCCTTCCCGAGACTTACCCGGTAAGGAGAAGTTTGACCCCTAGATAACAGTCCGGTTTGTGTAGAATTCCCAACCTTAGTCTCCTAGAGACTTACCCGGTAATAGGACCTTAGGTGTGGGATTAGTGGACCATGAGACCTACCCGGTGATTGATCCCATTTGAGAAACACTCTTTTCCCAACATGCCATAGCTTGTCCAAGGTTGATTAGAAGCTTGAGTCCAATGCCATAACCGAAAGTCCTAACCCCTAGAATTTGCTTTTCTCTCTTTAATCGCATATCTTGTGTTTGTGTTGCTTATTTGTGTTGTTAGCTTGATTTGTTAGTTTGATTTATAATATTGCATGATTTGTGATCTTTGCTTGATCACCACAAAAAACCAAACCCAAAATATCGTGATTTTCATTCCTATATTTCTTTCTCTTTTCTTAGACTAGACTTGCACTACCCATGATCACTTGTTTGATTTGATTCCACCTTAGTCTTCGTGTTCGACCTCGGAATACTATCCTTGCTACAAAACGACCCATACACTGTGGGTTCGCTAGGAGTTAGGAAATTATATCGAGTTATAAATTGTAAGACTTTTGTGCTATACATTTCTAGCGTAACATCCTTCAAAGCCAACTTCAACTTGATTCCTTCCTTCCTTGAACTTCAATCTTCAAAACTTCCTTCAAATTTCCTTTAAACTCTCTCTAGAAAATCCTTCAGAAAATCAATGATCCGAAGATGGTTGAATTGCAGAAATTCAACCCTTTATATAGGAGAATCATTTTTCAAAGATAAAATATCTTAAAAAGATAATTTCCTAGAAAATATATTTATATCTTCCAAAATATATCAGCCAATAATAATATCTTCCTTCCAGAAATCCTACAAAAAATATGTGATATTCACTTTCCAAAAATAGAAGATCTCAGCCAAAAATAAAGATCTCATGTCCCGTCATCAGTTTGCCTCGGTCGGGACGGTCCTCATGATCACCTCGGTCGAGGTGGTACTGTAGCTGACCGAGGTGAATCTCAGCTGAATGTAAATCATCTCGAATCTGGTCCAAAATCAATCTTCTAAATCATTTCCATTCTTCCCAAGATCTTCTTATAACTTCTCAATGCTCCAGAAAGTAGCTCCAATGACTCCTTAGCTTCCTTAGCTCCATTTCGGTCCAAAACGTGCCATTTTCCCTACAATTACAACGAAATTAGGTGTAGACCTCGATTCCTGCAAAGGTAGACAAAACAACAGTATAATCAAAGAATATACATCCATACATTCAGTTTTATGAAGATAAAACATCTAAACCTATCCCAAAATATAGACTATAATACATGCTATCAGCTGTTCAAGAATTTTGATGCCAAGATCATTCTTTGGAAATAGCATGCAATTCCTAACTAAGATCTTTTGATCTTTCCAAGTGTCTTGTAATGACAAGGTTGAACAGTGGGTGTTTGGTATAGGTAAATATAGGGTGCAAGTGATATCAAGTATCAGAGTGAGGATCACTCGTATCCATACTTAAGTCTGGGCCGGCTGGTGTGGCCAAGATAAGCGTATAATGAAATCTAGTATCACACATATCTTCCAATTTTCCATACCCATACAGGCCTGTTTGGGATTCATACCAAGGTATCATATATGAGGTATTACAATGGACATTAGGTATGCGTTATGACGTAGAGAGCGATATTCAATGCTTGTTGTTCAGTGAAAACGGAAACTTTAGGATATTCTATCTCCTGCATTGATAGCTTCATGCCCCAGTTCGTTTTTTTCAACTTTTCTTTTTTTTAATTAAGTTTTTGACATCCTGATTTTTCACGAATATATTCAGCTGGAAATATTAAGTAAACTAAGAGGAGTGCAGCTATGCCTCATTATATTTCTTCAGCTCTCGAGGATCCATTCCCCGATAACCTTCAGCTGCATCCTCTTCCACAACTTCCTTCATAACAGCTGCAGCCACCTTCGTTGTGATATCACGTATTCTATGGACATAAAGTGGTCAATGCACATGGAACTTGTATGTAGATGATGATAATGGGTTAAGTTAAGATAATGAACCTTAATGTGGAGGGAAAAATAATCCCATCGTGCACCTCTTCTTCTGTCATATATCAGCTAAGCTGAAGAACAGGAACAAAAAAGAATGTCAGAATTTCTTTAGCTATGAAATAATACCCGGAAAGCAAAATTTTGAGCCGTGTTTCATAAAGGTGACATCAAATTTGACTAAAATAAGCTAAAAGCATATATTTCCTGTATAAAAGACAACCTCTAATAATATTGATGTTGCATCTAAGGCCAAAGCCGAAACCAGTTCCTCAATTAACGGAAGCAAAGTAAAAGCAACAACATTATTGTTCAGTTGCAGCCTGTAGCATACCATCAAAGATCATTCTAGCTCCAGAGAGAAGGGTATCAAGTCCAATCCTGAATGTTTTAGAAGTATGAATATTAGACGAGGTAGAATCAGAATTATGAACATTCATTCAATTCTCTTTTTATGAGATGCACTCACCCCGGAAAAAGGTACATATTGTTTCCTTGGTTGCAGTTGTAACACCCCGAATTCGCGGGATATCAGAATGCTACAAGCGAGACCTAACAATGGTCCCGACCCTTAGCCTGACAACAATTTCACCGGACCTTGCAACAAGATACATATAAAGGCCAAAACGAAATACATTTTCATGCAATGCAATGAAACCCAAAACTATACAAACAAAAGACTTAAACCGAGATACAACACAAAACCAGAACGCCAAATACATGGCATACAAAATACAACTATCGAAGGACAAAACACAACTCAACTCTATCCAAAAACCCTTCCTAAAATGTACGGACCCCGGCTGCTTTAGGGTTTTATTTCGAGGACCTTTGCTTACAGTCTCGATTAGAGCTTTTGTGACGGCGGCCTTAGGGTTTCATTTCGACCTTGAGGATTGGAGATTTGTGAAAGACGTGATTTTTGAGAGATTGTGTACTTCGGGATATTATAGGGTTTTCATTGAAGGACGGATTGACATCCCGTTCTTTGTTGTTTCTCTAGATCATTGTGAGAATTTCTATTCCTACTCTTCTAAATTCATAAACATACTTTTGTTATTCGGATTCGAGATTGAATTTGAGTTATTATTGAGTTTTCGAGGGTTTTCATCTTTCTTTCTTCTTAATTTGATTTTTGATATCATGATGATGATTGTTGGTTAAAATCCTTTAGCAATTCTAAGGTGAAGGGTTGATAGTTGTGGCTTAGATAATGATAGATCGATCGTAACTTGATTGGACCCTGACAGTGTGAGAAAAGTCGTCGACACCCTAAACCACGATTTGTTCTTGAGTTCCACGACCGTGGTTATCAGGATCTAGCCGTGATTTTCCCTGTTTTACGACCTTTGCTTTTGCTTTAATCCAAATTTAAAGTTTAGCTTTAAGCTAGCCTTGGCTTGCCTTTCTTAGGTAGTAGTGATACTCAACATCCTCTATTTCGGTTTCGAGTGTCACAACCTTAACCGTTTTGGCTTGTCTTTGATTCCTTGGGTTTGGGCATGGGTATTTGAGATTAATTCTTACCTTTAGATCCTTTCTATACTGCAGCCTCAACAACCTTTATAGAGTGAGCTTTTGGGTAAGACATATAGGGTTTTGGAACTTCACCGTACATAACATTACATTAGTTATACCTTTGCAAACCTCAACTCTGTCCTTATACTTATAGAATATCTTGAATCGATTGCTACAATTTGATACCTGGATTGTTAGGGTTGCTGTTTTCCCAATTATTTGCAAGGCTTCTACACTTTTGATTGCTCTACTACTTGAAACTGATTTTGTTTCACCAAATCCCTGAGTTCGATATTCTGGAAATCTTGTTTTACTACTCCAATCCGTACACTGCGGGCTCGCTTGCTTTGATTTCAGTTTTATAATTTAAAACTTATTTGCACGCACACTTTGAGGCGACATGTTTTTGGCGTAGTTGCCGGGGATTTGGTCTAGACCAATTCCAGTTTTCGGTTGTCGAGCTTGGGAGCTTTGCTCTTGTTATTTGATATCTCTCTTTAAATGATTTTTGCAGATTCTTTAGGTATATGCGAACGACTAGATCTACCAAAGATCTAGTTCCTTTTGATCCAGAACTTGAGAAAACTTTGAGAAGAAAGTTGAAGGAGAAAAAGATGGCTGAAAACAATGAGAGAAACATCCAAGCGGAGTTGGATGAAGCTCAACTTCAACTTAAACTGAGTGAGAAGGCTCGTTTGGAAGAGTTAACAAGTCATCAATTCCAAATTGATGAGCTCAAAGCTATGATGTTGGACATGAAGTTGGAGCTAAATGATGCTAAGAAGAAGAAGGTCAAGAAACCAACTAAGTCCATTAGAGCTGAATCATCCGATGATGAGGATGATGATATGCCGGAACTAGAGGACATTGATCCAGTAATCCATCCCGTTCGTAACAACCCAAGACCACCGGTCTTTCCTCGTATTCCCACTGGAGATGTGAGAGTTGTTGATGGAGGGGATGAACCACGGACTCTTGGGCAAAGGATGGATCCAATTCAGCAACCGCGTCGTCTAGGTGTGAATTTCGGAGCTAAGGATATCCAAGAATTCAGTTTTAATCCGCAAGTGATTACCATGGTTCGTCAAAGTCAATTTGGTGGAACGAGTGCTGAATCTCCATACCAACATTTGCACAATTTTGAGATTCTCATGGAGACATTGAGGCCGAAAAGAGCCAACAACAACAACTACAAGATCAAACCGTTCTTCTTTTCTTTGAAGGACAAGGCTTTATCTTGGTATCAAGCTCTTCCAGCTAAAAGGCTTAACACATGGGAGGATCTATCTTCGGAGTTCCTCACCAAGTTCTTTCTTCCATCCAAAACGGCGGAGTTGAGAGGTAAGATTAATGCATTTTCTATGAAAGCTAACGAAAGTTTGTTTCAATCATGGGAAAGATTTTAGGATCTCTTATTGGATTGCCCACACCATGGCATTTCAAAGCTGCAATTTTTGGAGATCTACTACAAGGGGCTGGATGTGGAAACACAATTCAAGATCCAATCTCTCTCTTGTGGTACATTCATGGACATGAGAGAAGATGACGCTTGGGACTTCATTGAGAAGCAAGCCCAAGTGATTGAGAAGTATTCCCACCGGAAGGTGGATCCAAACAACCGGAATCAAGGGGAGCAGGGAGTCAAGCTAACACAAGCTGCACAAACTTAAATATTCTCCCTCAACACCGAAATCAAGGAGTTGAAGGAAATCATTAGAGCTGGCCTTCAAAAGCCAAAGGAGCAAGATGTTGGCTACATAGGAAACAACAACAACAACAACCACCAAGGGAATAGGAATAATTATCGGAACAACAACCGAAACAACAATTGGAATAACAACACCAACCGAAATTCCAATAACAATTGGCGGTTCAACCAACAACAAAATTCCGGTAATTCCTATCCAAATTCTGGAAATTCACTAACATCTCCCTCTTCTTCTACTCCTTTGAAAAGCCAGGGGAAAACGTCAAATGGTTCGAACAATAAGGAGATGGAAAAGCCCGATCCTATGTTGGAGACGATCCTAGGAAAGCTCCAAGGGTTGGAGAGTTACATAACTTCGGTTGATAAAGCTCACAAAGCTTTAGAAAACCAAGTATTCAGCAAGGCCGGAGAAGTTCTTAGAGATCAAGGGAAGCTTCCCGGGAAGACGGAGGACAACCCAAAGGGAAGGGTGATGGCTATCACTACTAGGAGTGGTGTGACAATCACCGACCCGCAGCCCAAGTTTGTGGAAGTCCCAGGTGAGAAGGGAAAAGAAAAGGAGAAGGAGAAAGAGAAGGAAGATGTCTATATTCCTCCTCCAGCTTACAAACCTCCTCTACCATTCCTACAGTCTAGAGCAAGAGCGCGTCTAGACAAGCAATTCGGTAAGTTTATTGAACTCATGAGCAAACTGCATATTAATATACCTTTCATTGATGCAATTGTAGGTATGCCCGCTTATGGGAAGTTTTTCAAAGAGCTCCTCTCTAACAAGAGGAAGCTAGAAGACTTTGGAGAAGTCAAGATGAGTTCGGAATCTTCGGAGCTCATCAAAACAATGACGAATAAGATGCCCCCAAAACTGAGAGATCCGGGGTCATTTTTCATTCCAATTGGAATAGGCGAAGTCACATATGACGCCCTTTGTGACTTGGGAGCAAGCGTTAGCATCATCACGCTTGCTTTGTGTAGGAAGGTCGGTTTAGGTGAACCTAAACCGGTGAAGATGACGTTATACATGGCGGATCGATCCATAACTCATCCCGTCGGTATCATTGAAGACGTCCCAATCAAGCTCGGTAAGTTTTACATTCCAATTGATTTTGTTGTGCTTGACATTCTTGCAGATTGTCCGGTCCCGATCATACTCGGAAGACCGTTTCTTGCAACATCCGATTGTATGGTGGATTGCAAGAATGTTAGACTAGCCTTCGACATAGGAGAAGAGAAGGTTGAGTTTGTTCTCTCAACTTTGGTGAAAGAGCCAGCTCTTGGAGAGGATATGTTCAATATCTATGACGAAGAGGCGTCTAGAGATGAAGTGAGCTCGATTCTATTCAAAGATCCATTGCAAAAGGTCATCAAGTTTGTCCCAGCTTCCCAAGAAACCGGACGCTGTGCTGGAGGCAATATTGATCAAGCTCAACACTATGGAGACATCGATGAATTCGTTTTCAAAGGCACAAAAAGACTTAGAACAACAATTTTTAAACAAGGCGAATTAAGCGCCAAGATATCCTGAAAAGCTCCCAGCAAGGACAGAGAGCAACCCAAAGGGGAAGATCATGGCTATTACAACACGCAGTGGATTGAAGACTTCAGATCTAGTACCTCGGTCGGACCACGATCAAACAAGGAACACCTCGGTCGAGGTGCCAACCGAGATGGAGCCCCAGAAAGCGAAAGAAACATCTGAAGTTAATGCTCTACCTCCTCCTTATAAACCTCAACTCCCGTTCCCTCACTCAAGGGCGT
Source organism: Fagopyrum homotropicum (assembly GCA_033239125.1). Taxonomy (NCBI): domain Eukaryota; kingdom Viridiplantae; phylum Streptophyta; class Magnoliopsida; order Caryophyllales; family Polygonaceae; genus Fagopyrum; species Fagopyrum homotropicum. The sequence continues at coordinate 90,661,567 of BSWB01000006.1, forward strand.
GGGTACATCTAGACAAGCACTTTGGTAAGTTTCTTGACAATATATGAATAAACTACATATTAACATCCCTTTCATTGATGCTATCCTAGGGATGCCCGCATATGGGAAGTTTTTGAAAGAGATCTTATCAAGAAAGAGGAAACTGAAAGACATTGGTTAAGTAAGGATGACATCTAGATCTTCGGAGCTCATTCATATCATGAAGGAGAAAATGCCACCCAAGTTGAGAGATCCCGATTCATTTTGCATTCCTATCCAAGTTGGTGATGTGACTTATGATGCACTTTGTGATCTAGGAGCCAGCTTGAGCATCATCCCGCTCAAGCTATGTGAGAAAGTCGGACTTGGAGAGCCCAAGCCCGTGAAAAGGACGTTATACATGGTGGATCGCTCCATTACCCGTCCCGTTGGTATCTTGGAGGACTTTCCCATCAAGTTAGGTAATTTCTATATACCTATAGACTTTGTTGTACTTGACATTCCCGCAAATTATCCAATCCCTATCATTCTTGGGAGACCATTTCTAGAAACATCGGGTTGGAACGTGGATTGTAAGAACGTCAAGTTGAAATTCAACATTGGTGGCGATCATGTGGATTTTGCATTGCTCACTACAATGAAGGGAGAGCCTCTGGAACATGACATATTCAACATCTATGATGAAGATGATTCTCGAGAATCGGTGAGCTCTATCCTTATTAAAGATTCTCTTGAAAAAGTTTTAAGTTTTAGTTTAATGGAGGAAGGTATAGATGTCTTTTGTGATGCAGATGTGCGAAGCTTGGAAACATTGAAAGCATATCCAAGAGCTAGATTTGATAAATTCAGGAGAAGAAAAGCACATTAGGTTTCGGTCCCAATTCCAGTACCTCGACCGAGACATATTCTGGAGCAAGCGAGGTGCTCTTATCTGAAGAACACCTCGGTCACCCACCTTGGACCACAACCGAGATAGCAAACGAGATAAAGTCTGTAATATCAAGATTTTTAATTTTTTGTTTATTTCCGAGACAAACCGGAACTCGACCGGTTTAGACTTTTCCGTCATCATTTGTCATTTTATGTGACACCGAGTTCTTCAATATTTTTGTTAGCTTTTATGAGGTTTCTACTCATATAAAATATGCGGGATCGATCGACATTTTCTTAAACATCAAAAGAGTTCAATTCTTTTAGATAGGCCATCCGAGCCCATTAAGCATACCATCCGGGCCCAATAGAAGGATGAAAGAGCCAGCCCATGCCATGTGTTTTATGTTCAGCCGCCTTCCTTCCCCCTTGTTTTTACGTAAACCCTAGAATCTCTCCCCTCTCTCTCACGCTCTAACCCTAGAACCTCTTCTACGTTTCACACGCTCTGGATCGTTTTTGCGAGCAGTTCCAACACCAACCATCAGGATGACACACAGCTCTCAATCTCGTCTCTCCCTCACAGCGTCACGACCTCGCCCTTCCTTGCAACTGTCGACAAGCAGCAGCAAGCCTCCTTCATGTGTGCTCGAGGACTCGCAACAGCAGCTGCCGACCTTGACTGGACCTCCTCTCGCCTTCTGCACGTACAGGACGACAGCAAAGACCAGATCCGAAGGGGCGTTGTCCTTCCTGGCCATGGGTGCGTCCGCTGGTACACCTCCTGCAAAGATCTAAACGTGACTTCCCTCTCCAAGCGACAACAACCGTGCAACTCCCTCCTTGTCGAGATTTATAGTGAGTATGACCATGCCCTCCCTTCCCTCCATTTATATATATGATTAATTGCTGATAAGCCATCCTAGAAGCCATACTTTGCAGCCAAAGGAACAATTACAAGGAGCTGTTACTTCTTTTTGAGCTTTCCAACATTGACGAGCAGTCAACTTCGGGTCCAATTTTCGGTAAGCTAGACTCTTCCTTTTTGGCCAGTTTTTGGATACGTTATAGATGGTATTGCATAGTTAATCATACTAAAATTTCATAGGAATCTATGTTATGGTTTGAGAGATATGGGGTTTCAAAGTTGACTCCTCATACAGTTTTTATAAATGTGCTGAATTGAGAAAAACAGCATGGGATGCGGTTTTGTGAGATAGTTTTGAATAGGCTTTTGATCTCTGTTGGGCATGAATTTTTGATATGATATAGTTGGCATATTTGTGTAGATCATATTAAAATTTGGGAGGAATCCAGCAAGTAGTTTAGGATTTACGATTTATCAAAGATTGGATCGTAAGCAGTTGTTCTGTTGTGCTGAAATTTCTAAGTGTTGAGAAAAACTGCTTGTGATGCAGTTTTGTGATATAGGATTGAATAGGTTATTGACATCTATTGGACTTCAATTTTGGATATGTCTTAGTTAGGCTTACATAGTATAGTGTATCAAAATTTGAGAGGATTTAATCGAGAGGTTTAGGAGTTATGATTTACCAAAGTTAAGACAATGTGCTGTTTTGGTAAGTGGTTACTAAATTTCCAGAAACTGTGTTGATCGGTCACGTTTGAGCATACTTTTTGATGCCTTAGAGATAAGATCCACCGTTCAGTTCTTGCGATGTTGTTTCGTGCCATGCATAGGTTAATTTGTCAAAAGTTGGGATGAATCCAACGGTGGGATTTAGAATTATAGAGGCTTAAAGTGGACTTGTTGTACAGCTAGAAAACATACTCAGATTTTGGCTAAGTATAGAATATTTTAAGTGTTGTAACCAACTTTGAAAATTTTTGTAGAAGTGATGGTTGAACAGTTTTAAAAAATTCTTGCTCCTAGAAGTAGATGAGATATCGTAGATGATCTAGGGAATTATTTCGGAATTTTTATAAGACTATTCGAATTTCATATTTGAAACCGAAGTTGGACCTTAACGATCTTTCCGAAAATAGGAAAATGGGTAAATTACCAGTTTGTAACCAAACTCATCTTTAGGAGTTAGAATATGACTCTTTAGTCTCAAATAAGATCTTAGGCATGAATTATGGAATTTTTGGAAGTTTCGGGACCAAGGGTAAAATAGTCATTTTACCATAAATTTGTACTGTATTAAATTCTGTTCTAATAGGATCTACTACCCTAGAAGTCTTAGACTTCTACTTACCTAAAAAGTGTGTTGACACACTTGCCTCCTTTGACAGGCAACCGAGTTATACAGTTACATATTGAGTTGTGATTAAGAGAATCGAGATCTGATTCAGGTAAGTCCACGGACTTACTTAGCTGGCTTCTTGCATGTGTGTGATGTGTATGAGTGGTGTTTGCTAGTTAAGATAAATAACGAAACCGGAATAGGCCGACTTTAGTATATTGTGTAATTAACCCAAGTGTATGATAACGGGTCGTGACATCATCTGCCTAGCTCTTGCGAGAGTCTAGGAGGTTGCCTGCGACCCGCCCAGTCCGGTAGACGGTTAGATGCATTAGTACCATTCTGCGTTGGTAAACGGGGACAGGGGCGAGGTTTGGGAATCCCTCGTGTCACAAAATAAGTATCATTAGTAATGACCTATCACCTAATTAAAGATAATAAAAGGATTGAGTGTTGCATGTTGATTGTGTATGATGTGTGATTGTGCTTTTACCTTTATACTTATGCATAGAATGTTAGCTAACGGTTTTATACCGCTTGTAGATGTCTTGCAAGTTAAGACAGTTGTAGAGAGATCCGGAGGGAATGGTCAGCCGGGTCCACGTACTCATTTAGTTGGGGACGAGGTTGTCTTATATACTTCATATGCGTGGTTTTAGTACCTTTGATTTGTAAGGTTGATACATATTTTTCATGTATATATTGTTTAAAGTTTTCAAATGTTTTTAATACTTTTGTGCCTTGTTGCAAGATCCAAGTTAAATTGTTGTCAAACTAAGGTCGGGACCCATTGTGAGGTCCTAACCAGTAGCTCCCCGAGTTCTCAGAATTTGGGGTGTTACAATATGGTATTAGAGCTCTGGGTTGGCAACAAAGGCACTTGAAATCTTCTGAAAGACCGAATGTATAAAATAACTAGAACCCGAAAGGGGTCTAAAATTTTCAAAATGGATTTCTGTTTTACACACGCATAGTCGGGTTGTTGGGTTAGTAGTACGTCGGACCACCATCGCTCTCCGTGGATCTCTACAACTTGGATTGATAGGATTTCTTATATAGACTGTTTATGATGTTTTTTATTATATGTTATATACATGTGTATGCTTAGTTTGTTAGTATCCTAAAGGATATTTTATATCCTTTAGTCGTGATATCACGAAGCAATTATCGCCTCATGATAAATCAATAGCGGACTTGAAGAATCTCCAACACGAGGCAAAGGAATTGGGCCTTGAATTGAGTATTATACTTGGGTAGGTTGCTTGGTGATCCTTACAAATCATCCAAAGAACAAGTGAGCAAGGAAATAAAGTTGTAAAGATAACTATTACCACAAGCACAATTAGATGAGGAAGGAATTACTGAGTCAGTTCGGTTAGAAGGTCGTACAAGGAAGTCGGGCATACGAGGCAGAGAGATGAATTAGAAGAACCCCGCAAGAGACGACAAGAGAGTGGATTAGAGATAATAATAATAATGGAACAAGGACCAGATAGAAAGGAGTACAATCATGATTTCGCGGAATGAAGGACGTTACAACCAAGGTAGATACCGCCATAGGAAGGGAGGAGCACAAGGACAGACATTTACATTGAATTTAAAGACGAAAGGTAAAATCCATAACCAATGAGAATGGTGGACTTCTGCAAGGATACAAAAATTTTGAAAGAAATCACAACACAAGTATTAAAGGGAATGGAAGTTTGTAACTGAGACAAGGGAAGCCATAAAGGAAATGTTACAATATAATACTAGCGAAAAGAAAAGAGTGAGTGAGAATGACCTGGGTAGACTCAAGTGCCCACCACGATCTCTCACTCAACACGGGACTTAAGTTACCGACACCAACGATTCATACAAGACGCCAGTGGATGGAAAATCTAGGTTAAAGGATTCTCGAAAAGGGCGTCTACAAGCTATCAGAGAAGATTTGATAAGCCACAGATGGCATATGGGTAGTACAACTAGACTCGGGTAAAGTGATCTTATAGAGTGGAAGAAAAGTATTGATGGTAGAAGAAGCTAAAGGTGTATAAATGAACAACCTAGTGGATAACTTTTACAAAGTATATCCACATCGAAGAAAATAGAAGAAATGTAGAGCTATGATCTTGTAGAAGATCAACTTTATATTAGTTAGTAACAATTGATAAATTACACCTATGAGGGACTAGTTGACTGAGTGACAGATAAGGAGGATAACCATAGACTTATGAAAGAATTTTTATAGACATCAAGAGGACCCTTCAAGAGATCAACGACGACAAATGTAAAAGCTAAATCGGTACACGTGCTAGTGCCCTTCATAGTAACATGGAGTGAATTCGAGCCAGTAACTCTAACTAAGAACTTGATAGGAAAGACTAGACGGCCAGGGATGACCCCCTTATATCATTTGAGACCAAGGGAATTGTGTGAGTGATTTACTACCTACTGGCTAGGAAAAAGGGTACATATCACAGCTAATACAAAGGGATTGTAAAAGAAGACTAGAGGAGTAAGAAGTATATAAATTTGATAAGGTTCTATGTCAATCCAGACATAGTGTGGTAGCATTCCATACAAGATAAACCGCAAGTGGATGGAAGTTAAGGTCACGAGAGTCGTGTAGATGTGTTTACAAGCTATAGTGGAAGACCTAGAAAGGACCATTGATGTCAGATGGACGACACAGTTGGACTCGAGAAATGGAGTTAGCTCACGGAGGAACTGGAAATTTGTAATGTAGAACGAGCTAAAGGAGTACAAATGGACGAACTCGAGTAAGTAGTGCTCACCACGAAATTCAACGGAAAAAGAGGTATGAGAAAAGTAAGTCCCGGAAATTGAGATAAGTCAACTATTGACTGACCGACGTCAACCGAGGACGTGCAAGGGTTATTTGGTATTGACGAGTTATGTACATTTAAGAAGAGATATCTGTGAGCGAAGATTATTTGAATTAACTATACCAATGCTTTGGAGAAATTCCTCAAGTAGGCAACGAAAATCTTCTTAGACAACTAAAGGTATAGAGAGAATCGTGTTAGAGGTTACTTCTTTGTTGGTTAACTTCAAACTCCGGTCGAGTCTGGAAATTTGGATCTGTGCTAAAAGAATTAAGAAAGTAAACGGAAGAAGTTGTTCTTCAATATTTATTTTGTTTCATTAAGGCAATTAAGGAAGGTATTTGGTATTTCATCCAGTTAGGACTTATGGTATTATTAGAAGAAAGAGTTGAGGTTAATCACTTGGGACTCACAGAAAATGTTTTTATGATTAATGGGTGACGATAAAATTATTAGAGTAACGCAGCGGAAGCGTGGTGGGTCCTAACCCACAGAGCAGGAAGCTTCAAGGTATAGGAAAAATAATGAGCCGAGTTTAAGATGACGATAGTTGAGGAAATACATTTAGTTGGAAGGAACCCGAACTAGGCCACGCGGAGTAACTGGAATTATGGTATGAGAACTGTATTACCATCAAGGTAGACGGGAAAGTATGTGCATGTAGAGGTTATAGAAAGAGGTTAGTACCCTATTATGGATCCAAGTGAAATATGACGACTTCGTCACATGACGACAAATAAGTAGTTTTGGAAATTAGTACTTAACGGATTATTCAAGGGTGTCTTCTAATGGATTGATAAAAAAGTAACAATGTAATAAAGTATTATGCAAAGTCTAGGAAGCGCAAAGTGAGTAACCACCATATTGAGTCGAAAGATACATAAGAAAGAGAAGCGACAAGAGTATATTGGCAACCCAGTAACCGTACTTAAAGGAAGCATAATCTCAGAGCGGAGTACGTGGAATTTTGTATCGGAATGGAGCCGAGTTGCGTTTAGCGTCAGAGGAAGATTCTTAGTCCGGTAAACGTGGGGATATAGGAGAGCAATGCTGAGAGTGTGTTAGTAGTTATCGAGTAGTTACGATCAAAGGATGTTGATGTGAGATCACCTAGTGTCTAGGGCTTTCATTACGGACACATTCAATGTCACTTAAGATCTTGGATCCTGCATAAGAAGTTTGAGTTAAGCTAGAGATCTATTAATAATATGATGACGTCGATAGAAGACAAAATTTTGACCACCGGATTTTGATTGTTAGGTTATATCAAGTTTGAGACAAAAAGTGAGCAGATGATGATTCCTTAATGGAGGAACAATATGATTGAGTCACATTAAGAGACAAGACCAAGTGAGTTGTGATACAACTAGCCTTAAGCCCTTAGTAAAGTGCCGGGAGATGTGTAAGGGTGATATCCTAGATCGGATACTCGGAACCTTTTTAGAAGACCAGAAGGAAAGGAGTTGTAATAAATTACCCTCAATAAGGTCATCAAAGAATTTGGAGGTGAGTTGTGTAAGACCACCATGTGAGACCTTAAAGCGGTTTAGAAGTGTAAACCCATTTACACGGATTCTGTTAGAGAGATACCTACCCACACAAGTTTGATCATCAAATTGGAAGATCAGACTGTTGAGCCGGATGATACCGGTGAAATATCCGGTAACCACTCTAAAACAGGGTAGCAGCCACTTGTGATTTGAGTACATGAAAATATTTGAGAGTCGATGGTTTATGAAAAGTCAACGAGGTTATTTGGGATATGGTGGATATTATGAAACGTAACCTTTTAGGGATCTATGCCAAGATAGTTGCAACCTCAAGGACGACGAGTTAGGGCTTAGCCCTGTATTTGGGTGATATTGTTTGACTACGTGTTTATTCCGTGCTTGAATGCTTAGTAAGTGATGTGTGTTTTATTGTAACCTTTGATGTGCGGGGTACTTAGATGAAGAAACGACGAGACTTTTAGTGTAATGATTAGATACACTGAATTTGTACCTTTGTTGTGCCTTGAAGGCCGACCTTAGGATTGGCGTATTTCAAGTTTCTGGACGAAACTTATTTTAAGGGGGTACTGATGTAATATCCAGATTTTTAATTTTTTGTTTATTTCCGAGACAAACCGGAACTCGACCGGTTTAGACTTTTCCGTCATCATTTGTCATTTTATGTGACACCGAGTTCTTCAATATTTTTGTTAGCTTTTATGAGGTTTCTACTCATATAAAATACGCGGGATCGATCGACCTTTTCTTAAACATCAAAAGAGTTCAATTCTTTTAGATAGGCCATCCGAGCCCATTAAGCATACCATCCGGGCCCAATAGAAGGATGAAAGAGCCAGCCCATGCCATGTGTTTTATGTTCAGCCGCCTTCCTTCCCCCTTGTTTTTACGTAAACCCTAGAATCTCTCCCCTCTCTCTGACGCTCTAACCCTAGAACCTCTTCTACATTTCACACGCTCTGGATCGTTTTTGCGAGCAGTTCCAGCACCAACCATCAGGATGACACACAGCTCTCAATCTCGTCTCTCCCTCACAGCGTCACGACCTCGCCCTTCCTTGCAACTGTCGAGAAGCAGCAGCAAGCCTCCTTCATGTGTGCTTGAGGACTCGCAACAGCAGCAGCCGACCTTGACTGGACCTCCTCTCGCCTTCTGCACGTACAAGACGACAGCAAAGACCAGATCCGAAGGGGCGCTGTCCTTCCTGGCCATGGGTGCGTCCGCTGGTACACCTCCTGCAAAGATCTGAACGTGACTTCCCTCTCCCAAGCGACAACAACCGTGCAACTCCCTCCTTGTTGAGATTTATAGTGAGTATGACCATGCCCTCCCTTCCCTCCATTTATATATATGATTAATTGCTGCTAAGCCATCCTAGAAGCCATACTTTGCAGCCAAAGGAACAATTACAAGGAGCTGTTACTTCTTTTCCAGCTTTCCAACATTGAAGAGCAGTCAACTTCGGGTCCAATTTTGGGTATTGCATAGTAAATCATACTAAAATTTCATCGGAATCTATGTTATGGTTTGAGAGATATGGGGTTTCAAAGTTGACTCCTCATACCGTTTTTATAAATGTGCTGAATTGAGAAAAACAGCATGGGATGCTGTTTTGTGAGATAGTTTTGAATAGGCCTTTGATCTCTGTTGGGCATGAATTTTTGATATGATATAGTTGGCATATGTTTGTAGATCATATCAAAATTTGGGAGGAATCCAGCGAGTGGTTTAGGATTTACGATTTTTCAAAGATTGGGTCGTAAGCAGTTTTTCTGTTGTTTAAAATTTGGGAGGAATCCAGCGAGTGGTTTAAAATTTCATCGAGACTATTGTGATGCAGTTTTGTGATATAGGATTGAATAGGTTATTGACATCTATTGGACTTGAATTTTGGATATGTCTTAGTTAGGCTTACATAGTATAGTGTATCAAAATTTGAGAGGATTTAATCGAGAGGTTTAGGAGTTCTGATTTTCCAAAGTTAAGACAATGTGCTGTTTTGGTAAGTGGTTGCTAAATTTCTAGGAACTGTGTTGATCAGTCAAGTTTGAGCATACTTTTTGATGCCTTAGAGATACGATCCACCGTTCAGTTCTTGCGATGTTGTTTCGTGCCATGCATAGGTTAATTTGTCAAAAGTTAGGATGAATCCAACGGTGGGATTTAGAATTATAGAGGCTCAAAGTGGACTTGTTGTACAGTTAGAAAACATACTCAGATTTTGGCTAAGTATAGAATATTTTAAGTGTTGTAACCAACTTTTGAAATTTTTGTAGAAGTGATGGTTGAACAGTTTTAAGAAATTCTTGCACCTAGGAGTAGATGAGATATCATAGATGATCTAGGGAATTATTTCTGAATTTTGATAAGACTATTCGAATTTCATATTTGAAGCCGAAGTTGGACCTTAACGATCTTTCCGAAAATAGCAAAATGGGTAAATTACCAGTTTGTAACCAAACTCATCTTTAGGAGTTAGAATATGACTCTTTAGTCTCAAATAAGATCTTAGGCATGAATTATGGAATTTTTGGAAGTTTCGGGACCAAGGGTAAAATAGTCATTTTACCATAAATTTGTACTGTATTAAATTCTGTTCTAATAGGATCTACTACCCTAGAAGTCTTAGACTTCTACTTACCTAAAAAGTGTGTTGACACACTTGCCTCCTTTGACAGGCAACCGAGTTATACAGTTACAGATTGAGTTGTGATTAAGAGAATCGAGATCTGATTCAGGTAAGTCCACGGACTTACTTAGCTGGCTTCTTGCATGTGTGTGATGTGTATGAGTGGTGTTTGCTAGTTAAGATAAACAACGAAACCGGAATAGGCCGACTTTAGTATATTGTGTAATTGACCCAAGTGTATGATAACGGGTCATGACATCATCTACCTAGCTCTTGCGAGAGTCTAGGAGGTTGCCTGCGACCAGCCCAGTCCGGTAGACGGTCAGATGCATTAGTACCATTCCGCGTTGGTAAACGGGGATAGGGGCGAGGTTTGGGAATCCCTCCTGTCACAAAATAAGTATCATTAGTAATGACCTATCACCTAATTAAAGATAATAAAAGGATTGAGTTTTGCATGTTGATTGTGTATGATGTGTGATTGTGCTTTTACCTTTATACTTATGCATAGAATGTTAGCTAACGGTTTTATACCACTTGTAGATGCCTTGCAGGTTAAGACAGTTGTAGAGAGATCCGGAGGGAATGGTCAACCGGGTCCACGTACTCATTTAGTAGGGGACGAGGTTGTCTTATATACTTCATATGCGTCTTTTTAGTACCTTTGATTTCTAAGGATGATACATATTTTTCATGTATATATTGTTTAAAGTTCTCAAATTTTTTTAATACTTTTTTGTCTTGTTGTAAGATACAAGTTAAATTGTTGTCAAACTAAGGTCGGGACCCATTGTGAGGTCCTAACTAGTAGCTCCCCGAGTTCTCAGAATTTGGAGTGTTACAAAGTCAACTAAGAATTACATCAGTCCAGCACTTCGATCTAAATCCTCTTCATTGGAGAAAGAAGGTACAGATCCACCTCTGAAAGCACCCCCCCAGTCTTGGAACTTAAACCACTCCCGACTCACTTGAGTGAGGTATGCTTTCCTTGGTCCAGATTCTACCTATCCCGTTATTGTGAATGCTTCTCTTTTTGAAAATGAATTGTCTAAACTGATGCATGTGCTGAGGAAACATAGAAAGGCTTTGGGTTATACTATTGATGATCTTGTTGGTATTAAGCCTTCTTTTTGTATGTATAAGATACTAATGGAAGACGATCATAAGACTTCACGGGGACCTCAAAGACGATTAAATCCGATCATGAAAGAGGTCGTGAAGAAGGAGATTTTCAAGTTGTTGGATGCATGTATCTTATTTCCCATATCGGATAGCAAAGGGGTGAGCCCGGTGCATGCAGTTCCAAAGAAAGGAGGGATGACCGTCATGACAAACAAGAATAACGAGTTGATTCCTACTAGGACCATTACGGGCTGGAGGATGTGCATTGACTATAGGAAGCTAAACGTGGTCACTCAAAAGGACCACCTCCCTCTTCCTTTCATCGATCAAATTCTCGAATAGCTAGTACAACACTCCCATTTTTGCTATTTAGATGGTTATAGTGCCTTCTTTCAGATTCCTATCCATCCGGATGATCAAGAGAAGACCACTTTCACTTGTCCATGGGGGACATTCGTTTATCGGAGGATGCCATTCGGATTGTGTAACGCACCTGCTACTTTTCGGCGTTGTATGATGGCTATCTTTTCCAAGTATATTGAGGAGATCATGGAGGTATTCATGGATGACTTTTCGGTATATGGTTCCTCTTTTGATAACTGTTTGGCTAATATTTCTCTAGTGTTACAACATTGTGAAGACACTAATCTTGTTTTGAATTGGGAGAAGTGTCACTTCATGGTTAGCGAAGAAACTGTTCTAGGACACCTCGTTTCCAACCGAGGTATCGAAGTCGATCGAGCTAAGATCGAGACTATTGAGAAACTTCCTCCACCTTGCTCTGTTAAGGGTGTGCGGCGTTTTCTCGGGCATGCACGATTTTTAGGAGGTACATCAAGGATTTCTCTAAAATCTCTAAACCGCTCACTAATCTTTTGAATAAGGATGTTGTTTTTGAGTTTTCGCAGGAATGCCTTGATGCTTTTTACAGAATAAAGGAAGCATTGATTACCACTCTCATCATTCAACCTCCCGATTGGACCTTGCCCTTTGAGATCATGTGTGATGCTAGTGACGTGGCCGTAGGAGCTGTACTTGGATAGGCGAAGGATGGCCGGACCAACGCCATTTACTATGCTAGCAAGACGCTAGATGAATTTCAACTGAACAACGCCACAACCAAAAAGGAGTTGTTGGCAATTGTATATGCATTTCAGAAGTTTCGCTCTTACTTAGTGGGAGCGAAAGTTATTGTTTACACTGACCATGCAACTATTCATTACTTGTTGCCTAAGAAAGATTCAAAGCCGCGCCTTATTCGTTAGATTCTCTTGCTTCAAGAGTTTGACCTAGAGATTCGCGATAAGAAGGGATCCGAGAATTCCGTGGCGGATCACCTCAGCCGGCTACCACCCATCTCTCTTGAGAAGGATGACCTACCCATTGATGACTCGTTTCACGATGAGCACTTGCATTTACTAGAACATTGGATAGAATTCTTTGTTTCACCCCATGATGAAGATGAAGTATGGGGTGAGGACACCTTACACCTTGTTTGAAGATGGCGTACGGTCCAGCTAACGACCTTACACCATGCGCTTCTTGAGAGGCAACCCAAGGTTTTGCTTTCTTTTCCCTTTTTCTAGCTTAGTTCAGATAGTTTGCTTCGTATGTTTGCGTCCTCCTAGACAGGAATCAGGTACTCTCTAAGGAAGGACAAAAGTTCGAGAAATTGAGAAGACATAGCTTGACTGAGACACATCTCGGTTATTGTCACAACACCTCGACCGAGATGTTTTTCGTCAACTGCGGCAACTAGGTCTGACAATCCATTCTGACACCTCGGTCTGCTCAGGAACATCTCGATTGAGGTGTAATCAAATTCAAGGGGTATAAAAGGCGAGACGGTTTCTCTCTCTTCTCACCTTTTCCCTCTCATGACCACCTCGACCGTGGCTGCCCTAACTCTCAAAATCTCAATTCTTGCTCGTTTTCCACGGTTCTTGGCTCCAAATCACCGAAGGAAGCACAAGATTCAGTTTCCAAGCAACAAACAGCACGGAAAACGCTTCATTCTGTAGAATCTGAGGTATTTCGTTTCAAACCCTAACTCCTTTTGTCTTTTGTCAATTCTGGATAGATCTGGCATTGGTCGCCATAGATTGTTGCTAAAAAGGATATAAGTACCCCATAGGAAGATTTTGGTAGTGATTTTGAGGGAAAAAGCTTACAGATTCAGGAAGTGCGTATGAACAGTAGTTCGTCTCGGTCCAGTTGACTGTGTCTCGGCCGAGGTGTTCTTGGCGACCGAGGTGTTCATCTAGTATGAGTAGCCCACGCAGATCAGATCATCAGTTGGCCTTGAAGGACAGGCCTAGCAGTTCACATCATTCCTCTCCTTCAGCTTCACAGTTTACGATCCCGGTGATCGATGAGTGACATCAGCGGGACTATGACAGGATTTACGGGAGCCCCATCATTGCCCCGCGATTCCTTGATATTGGTTCCTTTGAGTGCCTCCATGTGGCGGAGGACTTAAGGAAGATGATATCGATGGTTGGTCTGGAGGAGTTCATGGCCATTAGAGCACCGGCTTATCTGGAGTCGACGATGGAGTTTATTAATTCATTGACCTATGTGCGGAGCATCACGGGATCAAGTATAGGCCGCTGAACAGGAACTACGCAGTTCCGATGGGAGATTTTCGGCTTCCCGACACCTACAGTTTCTCAGTTTTCCTTCCCGAGAGGTAGCTCAGAGTTTCTGGGATGAGATTTCCCACATTACAGATCATCGAGACAGATGGCAGCCCGGAGATTCCCGGGAGCGGATTATCTTCCATCTCGCCTTCTGTCTAGCTCACCTGATCTTCAACGAGACACTTCTAGTGCGTACTGAGACGCCCCAAAAGGACAGACAGGGGGAGCTTTTGAGCTTGTTTTGTACGGTTACAGGAGGCATGTCGTAGTTTGCTACCATGCTAGCAGATGACTTACATAAGATCAAAGGGAAGTCGAAGAGTGGTGGGATGGTAACCCACATCGCAACTTCTATGGGATTAGACTTGTCATGATGTACGCTTGTTGCGGCTCTGAAGCCGCTGGGATTACAAGAGATATCACGCGCCGTATTCTCGTCCCTCATGGCCTTGGTACACCTTACGTTGCCATGCCATGGGAGATGAAGTCACCTCAACGGATTATGTGGTCGTCTCAGTTTTCTTTCTTTGACCGCCAGTTTTGGTATGCTGTCTGGTTCCCTTATATGCAGGATGCTAGAGAGGCAGTAGTTGAGGAGGAGGATGATGAGTATGGAGGTGCACCCATGGAGACCGGTACTACCACCGGCAGACCTATTATTCCCACCGTTGACTTTGACGACGAGGTCACGGAGGATGAGAGAGCACCACCACCACCGTCACCTCAGCAGCGCAGATCACGCCGCCGTAGAGATCCCGAGGCATACCGACGGATTGATGAGCTTACAGAGCAAATGATTGACTCCTATGCGGCCATGACAGTAGACATCACCCAGCGCTTTGATGATGAGCGCCGATACATTGAGCGATGGACGCATCGTATAGAGGAGAGCCAGCATTACCAATGTCGGATAATGGAGTTGTAGTATCACATTTGTGATGGGCTATCCGTTCGACCCGTCCCAGCATCCCTACATACCACATCCTCACCGCCAGCAAAAGACAACTAGAGCTTCATGCATTCTTTTATTTATTATGCAGTTCAGCTAGGTTCGGTGAGTATTCTGACTTTCAGACTTATATTTGATCCATTGGGACAATGTGTCCCAAGTATGGGGTATTTGGATGTACTATGTGACCTACTTGACTTATGTGTATGGTTTGTATGACCCTTATTGGATATTATTGTCCTATTCTGCTCTATATGCTTATTTGTCATTACATGCATAAAAAGAGGTTTCTGTTTGAGAATAACGTCAAAAACTGGTTTGAAAAAAATTTTTTGGCCCGACCGAGACTTTCTAGACGAACGAGGATGAACACCTCGGATTACGTCAGAACACCTCGACCTAGATGAGCTTTTAACTGAAAGGTTTTCGGAACGTTTTGTGCTTCTTTTTTTGATATGACCTCGATGATGATTTTGTTTACAGATTGACTTTGAAATCTTTATATGCTCGAAAGGTTTTATGATATGTTTAAGTTGCAAATGCTTTGTTTGAAATTTTAGCATGGCCGGGAATTTGGATGCGAGTGAAGTGATGTTGAGATCTTGGTTGAAAGTGTTAGAAAGAAACAATTAGGTTTGGGGACGTTAATCTTGATGATGAGTAACTCGGCACCATTCACATAGTCGGGTGTTTGTGTCTTGCCAAAGTTGGATTGATCGATAGTCCTAACGGGTCATGGTATGTGCATCAAGGGTTTGAGGTATCTCGAGAAATTGATGATTGTTGATCTCCTAGGCTTCGGTTGTGTTCCCAAAAGGTAAACTAAAGTGAAAATAAGAAAAGCTTATTGGTGGAAGATGTTGTGATTCAAAGAAAGTGAAGTAAGATCATGTTCCCGGATTGTAGCACCACATTACCATATATACATCCCACCCTAACACGTTTCTTGACCTCTTTTGGAAGCCCTTAAGACCTCGAGTATGTTGATTGACTTTGTGGTTTAAACTAGATTATACATGATTGATTTCGATAAATATGATTTATTATGCATTCTATGATTTTATGCAAGGATGAACAACTTTCTTATATTTATAAAATGTTTTGATCATTTCTTGATTTTATTTTCCATGAAGCATTCTCTTAGGGTGATCTATGAATGGAGCGCACCACCAAAATGTTTTGAAATGTTTTCATTGATCTTTTTGATGACTTATAATCCATTCTATCTTGTATCTAAGATTTGGATTTTGCTTGGGGACAAGCAAGAGACAAGTATGCGGTATTTTGATAGCATGTATTATAGTCTATATTTTGGGATTTGTTTAGATGTTTTATTTTCATAAATCTGCATGTATGGATGTATATTCTTTGATTATTATGTTGTTTTGTCTACCTTTGTGAGAATCGAAGTCTACACCTAGTTTCGTGGTAATTGTAGGGAAAATGACACGTTTTGGAACAAAATAGAGCTACGGAAGCTAAGGAGTCATTGAAGCTACATTCTGGATCATTGAGGAGCTACAAGAAAGGCTCACGAACCATAGAAATGAGATGGAAGATTGACATTAGACCAGATTAGAGAGATTTACACGTAGCTGAGATTCACCTAGGTCGGCTATAGTGTCACCTAGAGCAAGGTGTTCTTCGGGATCACCTAGACCGAGGTGTTCTTCAGTGTCACCTAGACAAAGGTGATCTTTGTGATTGGCTCGACCGAGGTGATCTTCAGGATGCACTACACCGAGGCGAACTAATGACGGGACACGAGATCTTTATTTTTGGCTGAGATCTTCTATTTTTGGAAAGTGAATATCACATATTTTAGGATGGATTTCTGAAAGGAAGCATATCTTTGTGGCTGATTTATTTAGAAGATTGGAAGATATTCCAAGGAAGGAAATTGTCTTAAAAGATATTTTATCTTAGGAAGGTGATTCGCCTATATAAAGATGTTGATTTTCTGGATTTCATCTATCTTTGGATCACTAAATCTCTGATTCAGGAAGTTGAAGGAAGTTTTGAAGGTTGAAGATCAAGGAAAGAAGGAATCTAGTTTGAAGGAAGGTTTGAAGGAAGTTGTAAGATTTTCTTAGTTTTGTTTGGTATTGTTGTCTAGTCTGATTGTGATTCAAGAACGCTTTTGATTGTTTGTTTGATTGTTTGATTGAGTTATTGAGACCTTTGTGTTAATGTTTTCTTGTTTGAAGATTGATTCCTTTTTCATATATTTGATTATTGTTATCATGATGATTGTTGGCTAAGTTCTTTATGCGATTCTAGGGTGATTGGTTGAAGGTTGTGGGAAAGACGATGAAAGAATGAGCCTTTACCCTAGTGGACCCTGAAAGCTCGAGCCTTTACCTTAACCGACGAACACCTCGGCCAGTCGTGGAACATCTCGACCGATATGGTACATGAACTTAGCGAGGGGAGCCCTTTCTTCATCCTTATCTGAGTTGAGGTTCCAGTTTGCCAAATCCTACCCTTGTTATATCTTTCTTGGTTCATCGCAAGCCTAGGATAAGACTAACCTGGTGATTCCTTTATTTGTATACCCAAGATCATGAGTCGAGGTAATAAAGGTTTATCCTTTATTGGGGTTTGAGTTTTCCTTTATCCCATCTTTGAGAGTTAGCCTGAGACTTACCCGGTAAAGGTTTATTCTATTCCCTTGGGTGTTGTGTTGGTTTGAGCTTATAGTTCCTTTCCTTAGTACTTTGAGACTTACCCGGTGAGAGGATCTTTGGTTTGGGATAGTGAGTAGTGAGACTTACCCGATTATCTATTCCCACCTTAGAAACGCCTTCCCTTTGCAAACCTCGGCTTTGTCCACGTTATCTTTTGAGATCTTGAGTCGGAACCACAACTTGATGTTTTAATCCCTAGAATCCGCATTCCCTTTACCTGGTTATTACATCATCTTTGATATCTTTCCTTGTCGCGTGTTTGTTATTTGACAACCTGAATTACCGATCTTTGTTTCACCATAGTCCTTGTGGTTGACCTTGGAATTCTTGCTTTTATTATAATAGATCCGTACACTGTGGGTTCGCTTATTTGCAATTATTCCTGGTATAAATATTAAAGCTTGCACACACCTCTTGGAGCGAACAATTTCAGGCCAATATGGATGAATTAAGAGAGTTATTTCGACAAGCAAATGAAGAAAGGGAGAGAAATGCTATAGTCGTAGTGAACGCACCACCACCCTTCAATGTGCTACCACCAGCACCGCGTACGTGCCACCACCGCCTCCACCGAGGGTTGAGAGAGTTGATCTGTTTGAGGGTATCCCACAAAAACTTGGTCAATGAATGGATCATGTCCAGCAAGAACACCGTCCCGGTGTCAACTTAGGTGATCCAACTAAGAGAGAATATGAATTTAGACCTCAAGTTATCACAATGATTCAAAAGAATTGTTTTGGAGGAATGAAGAAAGAGTCACCGCATCAAAATTTGCAGAACTATGCAATTCTCATGAAAACATTGAGACCTTTTAGATGTGAAAATAACAGTTATAATTGTGTGTTTTCTTTTTCTCTTTGAAGGACAAAGCACTTTCATGGTATCAATATTTTCCAACAGGAAGAGTTAGTACATGGGAGGAGATGACCGTGGAATTTCTCACCAAGTTCTTTCTGCCATCAAAAACGGTGGAACTGAGAGGAAAGATAAATGCATTTGAGATTATGGATGGTGAAAGTTTTTTTAAGTCATGGGAAAGGTTCAAGGACCTTTTCTTGGATTGCCCACATCATGGGATTCCAAAGATTGATTTGCTAGTGATCTACTTCAAGGGTTTGGATGCGGAAACGCAATTCGAACTCCGATCACTTTCAGCTGGAACGTTCATGGACAAACTAGTTGATGAAGCATAGGAGTTTGTTGAAAAAAAAGCTCTAACAATTGAGAAGTACTCCCACCGGAGTGTTGATAATGGAAGTCAAGGCTCAAGAACTCGAGAGATGAACCTTACCTCTTCTAGCGTTGCTCAAATCAACGCCCTTAACAATGAGATGAAGGCTTTGAAGGAGCTCTTAAAGACACAAGCTTAACAACCCAAGGAGCAAGATGCTGGGTATATTGGGAGAGGAAACTACCAAGGGAATAGGAACAACAACAACAACCGGAACTATAACAATTGGAGATTCAATCAGAACAATTCCGGTAACCCCTATTCCCATGCTAATAATGCTCTAATTCCACCATCTTCTTCTTCCACTCCATTAAAAATCCAGGAACCAACATCTTGTTCGAGTCAGCCACCCAAGGACAAGTTGGAGGCAATGCTGGAAACTTTGATGGGAAAATGAGTAGATTGGAAAGCACGATTACTTCGATATCTAAGGCACAAAAAGCCTTGGAAAATCAAGTATTTAGCAAGGTCGGAGAAGTTCCTAGAGATCAAGGGAAGCTTCCAGGACTTAAAGAGAATAACCCAAAGGGCCAAATCATGGCAATTACAATAAGGAGTGGTGTGAAGACCACTGGCCCACAACCTCAATCGAACAAAGTTGTGAAGTAGCCCATCTCAACCGAGGTGACTTCTGGATCAACCGAGGAGTATAAAACAGGAGGTCAACTCGGATTGGATCTTGACTGAAATACAAAGAGGTCAACCGAGGTGAAGGAAAAAGAAGAAATTTACGTACCTCCTTTTGCTTACAAGCCTCCACTGTCATTCCCGCAGTCTAGAGCGAGAGGACGTCTAGATAAGAACTTCGGTAAGTTTCTAGACCTTATGAGTAAACTCCATATTAACATACATTTCATTGATGTAATTCTAGGTATGCCCGCATATGGGAAGTTCTTAAGGGAAATCCTCTCTAACAAGAGGAAGCTGGAAAATTTTGGTGAAGTAAAGATGTCCTCGAGGTCATCGGAACTCATTAAGATCATGAGAGAGAAAATGCCACCAAAGTTACGGGATCCGGGATCATTTTGTATCCCCATTGGAGTTGGAGACATCACATATGATGCATTATGCGATATGGGAGCAAGTGTGAGCATCATTCCACTTGCAATGTGTGAGAAGGCCGGTTTAGGGAAGCCTAAACCAGTGAAGATAACGTTGTACATGGCGGATCGATCAATCACTCGACCCGTAGGCGTGTTGGAAGACATCCCAATAAGGGTAGGTAAGTTTTACATTCCCATACATTTTTTGGTATTGGACATTCCTAAAGATTATCTAGTCCCGATCATCCTTGGGAGGCCATTTCTTGCAACCTCTGTTTGTTATGTGGATTGCAAGAATGCCAAGTTGACTTTAAACATCGGGGAAGAACATGTTGAATTCGCACTGTCAACTTTAATGAAATGGGAAGGCCTTGAGAAAGACATCTACATCATCTATGACGAAGAGGAATAGCGAGAATTGGTTAACTCTATCCTTAATATAAAAGACTTGGAAACTTTGGAGGAAGACCCAAGGGGTACCTCCGAGGAAATTGAAGGACACGAATGACTATCTCGACTTCGGACTAGGTCTCGACCGATACACCTCCAAAGGAATCGAGATACCTGGATCCTCGAATCTTCCTCGTTCAATGATTGTGAGTGTTGCAAGCACTAGCCCTAACCCTTCCAAAGCCTTACATGACAATGTTAGGAAAGCGACACCACCAATTCACAGGATGATGGCGAGAGTTACGAAGATTTATAAAGACCAGGCAAAGAAGTGGCAAGAAAAGCATATTACTCAGAAAGGACTCAAAGAAGGAGAATTTGTTCTTCTTTTAGATTATCATTCTCACCTCCTCTCCAATAAACTAAAATCAAAATGACCACCTTTTATTATAGAAATTTTTTTCCTTATGGTGCAGTTGAAGTATGGGGTAAACACTGTGGAACCTTTAAAGCCAATGGACATAGGCTGAAGAAACACATACCGGATGTAAGAGCCTAGTGGCTGAGATGCTGAGAGTGTGAGCTGAGGACCTAGTTTTAGCCTAGACCACCCCTGTGTGACCCAGTGTTCGCCCCTGCGGTTTGCTTGGGCAGCACCTGTGCCTCACAGGGTCCACCCTGCGGCTGTGTGTGGATGCAACCGTTTTTGTTGACCCTTTGACCCATGCTTTACCCTTTTCATCCCTTTATAAGTTTCTTCTCTCTCCTTCTGATGAGGGTTCTTCATCTACAACTTCATCTCTCTCCCTACGTTCTTCTTCTCCTCTCATCTCTCCTTGGATCATCTTTGATCTTCTCTTGAAGTTTTGTTGAGTTTGAAAGCTTATGCTTGGCTTTGCTTGCTGATTGTTGATGGTTGTTGTTGATGTGCCTTGTGAGCTAGCTTGAGGTTGTGGTGGTGTTGTGCTTGATCTCCTGGAGAGCTCAGCTTGGTAAGCTTCCACGGCTTCCTTCCTATCTTTCTTTTTTCCTTCATCTTTTCCTCTCTTTCCTTAGTCTAGCTTAGATTCCCTTAGAATGGATCTTGTTCAGCCATGATTGGCATATGTTGATGTGTATATATGTATGTTTCTATATGTATGTGTATTGATCGAAGAAGGAGTGAAGGAATCGAAGGAAAGAGTGAAGAAGGGGCTGAATTGGGGTCTTCTACTTCCCAGCCGCCCCTGCACTACCTTGCAGCTACCCCAGCGCCGGCAGTGAGCCGCCCTTGCGACACCTGTCAGCCGCCCATGTGGCCACCTGCACTAGCTGGTGTTTCCACTTGGTTCTGTTGGTGTGTGTTGCTTCTAGGCTTGCTTTAGGATGCCTTTGTTCCCTTCTTCCTACTATGAGTGTATAGGATCATACTAGATGTGTGAGGATGTGTTTTTATGAGGTTATGATTGGTATATGCCTTGTACGGCTTTTGAGGTTTATTTGGTTGTGAGGTTAGGTTAAGGATGATCCTATGGATCCCTTGGGTCTAAGTGTGACCCCTTTGATGAATAGAGGTTGATATCTTTCTATGCCTTGTTATTAGGAAGTGCCCCTCTCTCAGGAGTGGAGGTTGATTATGGTTGAGTTTGTACAAGGTTGAGGTAAGTCTGTAGGACTTACTTAGCTACCATCTCTATATTAGGTGTTTGCATGAGTGGTGTGTGCATTATATGCTTGCTATGATAGCATGATATGTCATTTATACCGACCTATGTTTTATTGGTTGCCCCATTGCGTGGTTGTTGTTCGCTCAAAAGTGTGTGCGTCAAAGTCTTAAAATTTATAAAACTTAAATTAAGCAAAAGCGAACCCGTAGTGTACGGATCAGCGTAATAAAGCAAGAATTCCAAAAGTATCGAACTCAGGGATTTGGGGGGAAGAAATTCAGTTTATAAAGATCATCATGCAAGTAAAAGATTTTGTACAGATGATAAGGAAAACAACGATTCTAAAGATTCAGATATCCAATTGTGGAAATTGATTCAAGATATTCTAAAGATATAAGAACAGAGTCGGGATGGCAAAGGTATATCTAAGGTAGGGAATTGTACGGTGAAGTTCCAAAACCCGTATGTCTCACCCAAAGGCTCTCTTTATAAAGGTTGTTGAGGCTACAGTATAGAAAAAGGATCAAAGGATAAGAAATTACTCTCAAATACCCATGCCCAAACCCAAGGGAATCAAAGATAAGCCAAAACGGTTAAGGTTGTGATACTCGAAACCGAAGTAGAGGATGTTGAGTCTCACTACTACCTAGAAAAGGTAAGCCAAGGCTAGATTAAAGCAAAACTTTAACTTTGGATCAAAGCAAAAGCAAAAGACGTACGATAGAGGAAACCACGGTTGGATCTAGAAGAACCACGACCGTGGAACTCAAGAACAGGCCGTGGAAAGCATCGACGACGAGGCTTCTCGCAACTCTCAGGGTCCAGTCTGTTTTGGTTCAATCTATCATTATATATGCCACAACTATCAACCCTTCACCTTAGAATCGCTAAAGGTTTTTAACCAACAATCATCATTGTAAAATCAACAATCAAATAAGAAAGGAATAAAAGGTAGAACTTTGAAACCTTAATGAAAAACACCGAAATCAATCTCAATAAAACCAATAATCTGTCAATGTGTTCAATGAATAAGGAATAGAATAAGAATCTCTCACAATACTCAAGGAACAAAGAAGAACGGGATGTCAATCCGTCTTCAATCGAAACCCTAAGATCTTCCTCCAAGTATGCAATCTTCAAATGCGTCCTTCCCCGAATCTTCCCTGTACGCAGTATAATCTTCCCAAGCATTGCTTCCAAAATGCCCTAAACGCAAGTTCCAATGCGAGCGTCGTCTTTCTCCTTCTTCAACCTTCTTATAGGGAAAAATAGGGTTACTAAAGCCCAAGAACCGCTGCTGGCGTGGCAAAAATGACAGGTGGCGACCGTTATAGAAACCACGGTCTAGTACAAATTTTCACGGCCGTGGAATGGGTCGTGGAACCTTTATGTTGCTCTCGACCTTGTTTTCCACGCCCTCCATGCCTAAACCACGGTCGTGGTTTCTCATGTTTGGTCGTGGGAACTCCAATTCCTTTGCAAAAGCCTTTGTTTCGTAAAGCTCTCTAATCATGCTCCTTCCTTAGCTTCTCCAATTCATCTTCTTAATGCATAGCATGATCAAATACTCCTACATACTAATATATGCTCCAATCCAAGCCTTTATTCACCTTAAAACACAACAAAGCTTGTGAAGATCGCTATATCGACAAAATAGGTGAATGTTCTCATAAATTCTTAAAAAACTCATATCCATGTACACAACAAAAGGGGAAAAACAAACAAAACAAGTGCCTAAAATGTGGTCATATTTCATGCTATCAGTTGTGATAACCTTTCCCTTTAATGTCATCCCGCCATGGAGTCTAGGAGGTCTCTGATGTCAGGCCAGACTGGCTTTACAAGAAGGGCGCAATCCACTCTCATAGGGTACACGGATTGTGTGACCGATACTCGTACAACTGGATATCAGGCTCAGAGGCGAGGATGTATCGGTCCTCGTGTCACATACTTTCATCTATCTATATATGCACGATTTGAGTGAATGGCTATTATATATAGATAATAAAATGGGTAAATGTGTGATAGCATGCTCATGTGTTTATCTTTCTATGATTGTGTTTGTGCTTATGCATTACCTTGTATATGTATGGTTAGCTAATGGTTTATTACCATGTTGTAGATGCCCTACAAGATAACCGTGCTGCTGGGTTATCTAGCAGAGTGGTAGGTCGAGGACCTCTCGTACATAGGATGATTGTGGTCTTTTGGGGTTGTTTACTTTTCCCTCCTTCGTGAGGATGATCTTTTGTTACCTCCTGTGTGAGGGTGTTCTTGTTTATAATCGGCTATGTTGTTGTTACCTTTTGGTTGTACAGTTATACAGTTTTATGCATTTGTTTTATATGTGTCAGTGTCAAGTTGTAAGGTCCAGTGAACTTGTTGTCACGCTAGGGTCAGGATCCATTGTGAGATCCTAGCCCAATGTGGTATCCCGAGTCCCGCGGATTCGGGGTGTTATAGAGTTGGTATCATAGTCTTAGGTTGACAACAATGGCACTTGCTATCTGCAATGAGGTTTGATAGGTAAACTAAACAGAACCCGAAAGGGGTCTGACATTTTGAAAAGATTTTTGGTTTTAAATGTGGTTTTGGGTTAGAATGTACGAGAAGTCGCCACCTTTGCTATGGATCTGTGTAGTATAGATATGTATATATGTATTGTGGATTATGTTTGTATATATTTTATATATATATATGGCCTATATAGAGCCTTATAAGTTAGGTGTGTATACCCCGCAGATAGCTCGGACTAGAGCTACTACTGTTGTAGGCCGAGGTAGAGGTAGACCACCTCTTCCTCCGGGTGTAATAGGAGAGGGACCAGTTCCCGCTGCTAATCCACCAGTGGTGGAGGAGTTACGTGAGGAGGTCGTTGAGAGTGTCGTCCCAAAGACGAGGAGTGGTGGATCGAGGAGACATCATTCACATTGAGTCTAGTCTGATGACTCGGATCGTGTCTCCATGAGAGGCCAGAGTTTAGAGAGTACATTAGACGCGTTAAGGAGGCTGTTAGAGCTGGCAAACGGGCCCTAGATCTACCAGGGCATGAGGGATCTTCATAGATGTCGCAGGGAGCCACACATGTGCCAGCTATGCCGGCACGTGCTGCTGAGATTGTTCGAGCTACAAAGGAGATCAGAGGGTCTCGACCACATACCTGGTTGAAGGCATTTCACCAGATGGGTGTACCAACTTTCTCAGGGAAGATTGGTTTGGAGACAGAGGTCTGGATAGGACATGTAGACTCAGCTTTAGTGTCTATCAGATGTTTATTCGCTCGAAAGTGTGCATGCAAATAAGCTTTAAATTTATAAAACTGAAATCAAAGTAAAGCGAACCCACAGTGTACGGATCGGTGTAGTAAAGCAAGAATTCCAGAGTATCGAACTCATGGATTTGGTGGGAACAAATTCAGTTCACAAATTGTCAGGCAAATATCAAAAGCTT
Source organism: Fagopyrum homotropicum (assembly GCA_033239125.1). Classification (NCBI taxonomy): domain Eukaryota; kingdom Viridiplantae; phylum Streptophyta; class Magnoliopsida; order Caryophyllales; family Polygonaceae; genus Fagopyrum; species Fagopyrum homotropicum. The sequence goes on from BSWB01000006.1 coordinate 90,686,745, forward strand.
TTGTAAAGATGATAAGGAAAACAACGATTCTAAAGATTCAGGTATCTAATTGTGGCGATCGATTCAAGATATTCAAAAGATATAAGGACAGAGTCGGGATTGCAAAGGTATAACTAAAATAAGGTAATGTACTGTGAAGTTCCAAAACCTTATATGTCTCACCCAAAGACTCTCTCTATAAAGGTTGTTGAGACTGCAGTATAGAAAGGATCAAAGGATAAGAATTACTCTCAAATACCCATCCCCAGACCCAAGGGAATCAAAGATAAGCCAAAATAGTTAAGGTTGTGATACTCGAAACCGAAGTAGAGGATGTTGAGTCTCACAACTACCTAGAAAAGGTAAGCCAAGGCTAGATTAAAGCAAATCTTTAACTTTGGATCAAAGCAAAAGCAAAGGTCATACGACAGAGGAAACCACGGCTGGATCTTGAGGAACCACGGCCGTGGAACTCAAGATCAGGCCGTGGAAAACCTCGACGACGAGGTTTCTCGCAACTCTCAGGGTAGAATCTCTTTAAGTTCAATCTATCATCATCTATGCCATAACTATCAACCCTTCACCTTAGAATCGCTAAAGGTTTTTAGCCAACAATCATCATTGTAAAATCAACAATCGAATAAGAAAGGAATAAAAGATAGAACTTTGAAACCTTAATGAAAAATACCGAAATAAATCTCAATAAAACCAATAATCCGTCAATGTGTTCAATGAGTAGAGAATAGAACAAGAATCTCTCACAAATCTCAAGAACAAAAGAAGAACGGGATGTCAATCCGCCTTCTATCGAAACCCTAAGATATTTCTCCAAATACACAATCTCTAAGTGCGTCTTCCTCAAAATCTTCCCTGTACGCAATAAGATCTTCCTCAGCAATGCTTCCAAAGTATTATCAGTGCGAGATGTATGCGAACTCCAATATCTCCTTGCCTCTGCCTTCTTATAGGAAAAATAGGGTTTCGAAAGCCCAATGAATGCTGCTGATGTGGCAAATATGACATGTGGCAATCGTTATAGAAACCACGGTCTAGTACAAACTTCCACGGCCGTGGAATTGGTCGTGGAACCTTTTTGTTTCTCTCGACCTTGTTTTCCACGCCCTCAATGCCTAAACCACGGTCTTGGTTTCTCATGTTTGGCTGTGGAAACTCCATTTCCCTTGCAAAAGCCTTTGTTTCGTAAAGCTCTCAAATCATGCTCCTTCCTTAGCTTCTCTAATGCATCCTCTTGATGCTTAGCATGATCAAATACTCCACTCTCTCATATATGCTCCAATCCAAGCCTTTATTCACCTAAAAACACAACAAAGCTTGTGTAGATCTCTATATCGACAAAATAGGTGAATGTGCTCCTAAATGCTTCAAACTCTTATCCATGTACATAACTAAAGGGGAAAAACAACCAAACAAGTGCCTAAAATATGGTCATATTTCATGTTATCAAAATACCCCATACTTGTCTCTTGCTTGTCCCCAAGCAAGTTCAAAGGCTTAGAATATAAGGTAGGATGAAATATGAATGAAAAACAAGGTAAAATCAATCTTTTTGGTATTGTGCCCCTAATCAATAGATCATCCTCAAATCTTGCTTCATGTCTCCTTGAGAACTTCTATGCACATAAATCAAATCATGTCAAGCAAAGAAAACATCATATATTGCATAAACTTCAGAACAAACATCATAACCTTAAGCAATGTCAAAATCAATCATGTGAAACACCAATTTAGATCACCAAGTCAAACAACATTTCATAGATCTTAAGGACTTTCAAGTACAGGTCAAGAAACGTGAATAGGTGGGAAACTTATAAGGGAATTGGTGCACAAATCCTGGAAAAAGGAACAACACAAACTCTTTTTCTTTTTGTAAGTTGAATCAACCACCTTTTTGAGAGCTTTGCTCTCCCTTTTTCAGCATAAAATTCTTTTTCGACTTTACTTTTTAGAAGTATGGACAGAGGTGCACAAAAACCGAAGCCTAGGAGATTGGCGTTTCTCAACTTTGAGATGCCTCAAACCCTTAATGCACATACCATAATTTTTTAGGAATATCGCACAATCCGACTTTGAAAAGACACAAACACCCGGCTATGTGAATGGTGCCGAGTTACTCATTATCATGATTGACTTCCCCAACCTATTTTCTATACTTTGAATGCACAATTTTCTTTCATGGCCCTCCCACACAAAACATGCCAAAATCAACTCTTCCTAATTCCCGAATAGGTAAAGGAGGCAAAAATTTCATTGAGGGGCTAGATGAATAAAGAAGAAGCACGAAAAATCGAGGTGCCTTAATCATTTCAAAAAGAAGTGCAAGAACTTATATTGTGATTTCAACCTACATTCCTCAACATGATTTAAACATAAAACTTTCACATTATGAAACTTGCAAGAAGATCAAACAATACATTCAATTTCTTCACAATTTACAATTTAACTTAAGCACACAAAAGTCATCAAAAATTCAATCCACAAGTAGATTCATCATAGAATTCATCTCCAATCCTAGAAGCACAATAATTTTCAAAATTTTTCAAAATTTTTATGGGTTTTTCAAAGCTTAATGCAATGCAATAAAGAAACGTGTGACAATAAAAGAAAGATGCAAATGTTCATGGAATAAAGCAAAGCAAGTGCATCGAGTTATTACATAAAACGAGAGTCACACCCCACCCCATACTTAACATACACATTTTCCTCAATGTTTAGGAAAAATAGATAAAAGAAAAGAAATAAGAAAACTCACTAAGGTGGTGGAGTAGCTCGAACTATCCATGGTCAATCACTGTTGAGGCGGCTGCCGTGGTGGATAAGGGAAGAAGTCAGAGCTGAATGGTCGCCCAAACTGCTGGCGGTATACATCACGAAGGATCCTAGCATTCTCTTGGCGCTCTTCATCTCGCTCATCCTGGCGGATCTCTAGGTCATCCATCCTCCATGTAATACCACTCGTCCATCCCGGTTGCTGTGTATACCAAGTAGTTGTGTCCATACAGGAGGAGCGCTGCCCACGCTGGTAGTTGTTGCATCCAAGGTGGAGGAGCTCCCATCCAAGACGGTTGTTGTCCGTACCAAGCAGGTGGACTCTCCATCCATGTGGGACGCTCGTTGACGCTAGCTCGGCGACTGGAAGAAGAAGCGGAAGGCCGCTGCTGGTAAGTGGATCTCCTAGGTGGCTTCGGGAAATCAGCTGGCTGCTCCGGGAATGCTCCAAAATCCTACTCATCCCCACCTACATCCGGAAAGTCACCTCCTCCCATCTCCTTGTCCTCATCTATTGCAGCTGCAACTGGAACCTCATCGGGAATGTAAGGAGGTGCTCCTAACCTGTTAGCATGCATAGGAACAAAAGTATCCTTCCAGTTCTGTCGGCTAAGTTTAAGAGAATACTCTGGGAGCCATGGGATGCCTCTACCACCTCTATCTTCCCAAGGCATGGCTACGGTAGGTGGACCTCGATGGCGAGGCATCAAGAGCCCTCTAGTCATGACACCATTGAGCCCCAACGGTCTCGCAGCAGCTGCCCTCATACAAGCTGAATAGTCAACCCCTAGTTGTTTTGCAATGTGCGTAACTAAACCTCCATAGCCTATATTTCCTGCTGATTTGTTCTTCACTTTTCTAAGAGTGTAGGCGAGCATGGTTGCACAATCTCTATAATGGAGAGATTATAGTTGTGCTCCATCAATCTAAAATATACCGTTCGGTTAACAGCCCTATCAAGCATTCAAGTCAATTCCTCAACCACATTCAATTCATGGAGTTCCTCCATAACAATAAACTTAGGAGCTATCACTTTCCGTTCAACAATTTTCTCCATAGCTCTAATGCAATCCTCATGGATAGTGGGGACTCTAGGGGTTGGTGGGAAGTTAGGAGGGGGTTGGGAAGAAGATCCATTACCCTTTTGCTTCTTAGTCTTGTTTGATTTCCTTGTTCCGAACATTTTCTCAAAATTTTCTAGAAACCACGGTATGTTCATCAGAAACCACGGCCTTGGAAACGTACGGCAGACCTTGGAAAGCTTCGAATTCACCCAAAGCTCAGCGAAACCACAACAAACTCAACAAGAACATTCCTAAACTAATTCTAAGTCCGATTCCGTCCAGTTCTCCTAAAAATTTGCAAGAAACACGAGCAAAATCAACCAAGGAGAGGATAGAGAGAAAACCTAGGTTTTGGATTTGAGAAAATCCAAATTCACTTCCAAATGTTGATTGTTCGTGCAGTTTGTAGTTGTAATTTTGTGTAGAATTTGATTTGCTTCACAATGGGCTGAAGAATCGCTCAAATCGGTTACCGAACGGAGAATCACGAGGGAGAGGGCTCTTCGGCGTGGTTTTGGGCGTGGAAGTAGTGAAGGTTTGTGAAGAAGAACTTATATAGGGCCGTAAAATTTTGAAAACCACGGCCTATCGGGGAGTTCCAAGGCCGTGGAATTGTACGGCACCCGTGGTTTTTGGAAATTTTATTTTCTTTAGCTACGACCTCCTTTTGCACGGTCCAAAAACACAAACATACTGGAAGGTATCGACAAAAAGCAAACAAAAACAACTAAACTAATCTAACCTAAGAAAGAAAACAAAAACAAATACAAGAATGCAATACCTTGGTTGCCTCCCAAGAAGCGCTTTGTTTTAAGTCCGTAGCTAGACCATTCCTTAGTGTTTAGATGAGGACCATCGGAGCGATTTCCTCAGCTTGGAGCTCCGGTGAGTACTTCTTGAGTCTTTGACCGTTCACCTTGAAACTTCCGCACTTTTCACCCCATACTTCAACTGCACCATGGGGAAAAACACGTTTAATCACATAAGGTCCCGTCTAACGAGATTTAAGCTTACTTGGAAAAGGTCGAAGTCTAGAATTGAAGAGGAGAACAAGGTCATCTTCTTTGAGATCCTTTGGAATGATATGCTTATCATGCCAACGCTTCGCTCTTTCTTTGTAGATCTTGGCGTTCTCATAGGCGTTAAAGCGGTGTTCTTCTAGCTCGTTAAGATCCAAGAGGCGCTTCTCGCCTGCTTCCTTCATGTTGCAGTTCAACCACTTGACAGCCCAATACGCCTTATGTTCCAGGTCTACCGGAAGATGACAGGACTTCCCATACACAAATTTGTATGGTGTTGTGCCGATGGGAGTCTTGTATTCCATCCTATATGCCCATAATGCGTCATCCAATTTTAATGACCAATCTTTCCTCGTCTTAGACACCGTCTTCTCAAGGATTCCTTTGATTTCTCTATTTGAAATCTCCACTTGTCCACTTGTTTGCGGATGGTAGGGTGTGGCGATCTTTTGAGTCACCCCATACTTAGCTAGTAGAGCTTCAAATCGTCGGGCTATGAAGTGTGAGCCTCCGTCACTAATGATGGTTCGTGGTGTCCCAAACCTTGGGAAAATAGTTCTATTAAAGAACTTGACAACCACCATTGCATCGTTAGTTGGAGAGGCAATAGCTTCAACCCATCTCAAAACATAGTCTACAGCTAGAAGTATGTATTGGCTTCTGCAAGATGATGGGAATGGTCCCATGAAATCAACTCTCCAAACGTCAAAGATCTCTACCTCTTGAATGTTGTTGAGAGGCATCTCATTCCTCCTAGAAATGTTCACTTTTCTTTGACAAGCATCGTAACAAGCAACAACGGTTTGCACATCCTTAAATAAAGTAGGCCAAAAGAATCTGGATTGCAATACCTTAGTGCTAGTTTTATGAAAACTAGTGTGTCCTCCACAAGGAAGTGAATGACGAATGACACTTTGTATTTCGTCTTCTGGCACACATCTTCTAATGATGCCATCAGGACCGCTCTTGAAGAGTAGAGGTTCATTCCAATAGTAATGACGGACATCCCTAAATAACTTCTTTCTTTGTGCGTAGGATAATCCGGGAGGTATTTCCTGACAAACCAAATAACTCACAAAATCAACAAACCAAGGTTAGTTACCTCTAGAAATAAGATCGATGCACTCTTCCATTATATGCAATTGTTCGTCCGGGAAAGAGTCATCAATAGGCAAGTCCTCACTAGTAGCATGTGGTAGACGACTCAAATGATCCGCAACAGAATTTTCGGATCCCTTCTTGTCACGGATTTTCAAGATCGAACTCTTGAAAAGGGGAGAATGCACCTAATCAGCCTTGATTTTGCATCCTTCTTGGCGAGCAAATACCGAATTACTGAATGATCTGTGTATACTATCACCTTCGCTACTACAAGAAAAGAGCGAAATTTTTCAAAAGCATAAACGACAGCAAGAAATTCTTTCTCCGTTGTATCAAAAATGAGTTGTGCTTCATCTAGCGTCTTGCTAGCATAGTAGATGGCATGAGTGCATCCACCCTTCTTTTGTCCAAGCACCGCTCCTACAGTTATGTCGCTTGCATCGCACACTATATCAAAGGGAAGAGTCCAATCCGGAGGTTGAATAATTGGGGCTTAGATTAGAGCTTCCCGAATCTTGTAAAAGGCATCCAAAAATTCTTTCGAAAATTTGAAAACAACATCCTTCATCAAAAGATTAGTTAGCGGTTCATAAATTTTTGAGAAGTCTTTTATGAATCTTCTATAAAATCCAGCGTGTCCTAGAAAATTTATAATCCCCTTCACCGACAATGGAGGAGGAAACTTCTCTATTGTTTAAATCTTATCCTTATCAACCTCAATCCCTCTATTAGAGATCAAGCGTCCTAAAACTATGTCTTCCTTAACCATAAAGTGACACTTTTCTCAGTTTAGAACTAGGTTTGTGTCTTCAGACCTTTGCAAAACAAGATCGAGGATAGCAAGATAATTATCGAATGAGGAACCATAAATAGAAAAGTCATCCATAAAAACCTCCATGATTTCCTCAATGTATTCCAAAAAGATGGCCATCATACACCTTTGAAAGGTGGCTGGAGTGTTGCAAAGTCCGAATGGCATCCTACTATAAGCAAATGTACCCTGTGGGCACGTGAATGTGGTCTTTTCTTGATCATCCGGATGAATCGGAATCTGAAAGAAACCACTATAACCGTCAAGATAGCAAAAGTACTAGTTTTGAGCTAACCTTTCAAGCATTTGATCGATGAATGGAAGCGGGAAGTGATGCTTCCTCGTCGCATTGTTGAGCTTGCGATAGTCAATGCACATCCTCCATCTTTTCACGGTTCTTGTTGGAATGAGTTCGTTGTTTTTGTTAGCCACAAAGGTCATTCCTCCCTTCTTCGGAACAACATGAACGGGGCTCACCCACTTGCTATCAGAGATAGGGTAAATGATACCTACATCAAGCAGTTTGAGGATCTCCTTCTCCACGACCTCTTTTATGATCGGATTTAACCGTCTTTGAGGTTAGTGTGAAGGCTTATAATCCTCTTCCATTAGATTTTTGTGCATACGTAAAGAAGGTTTGATTCCTACAATATCTTCTATGGTGTAACCTAAAGCTTTCCAATGTTTCCTCAAAACAGCCATAAGCTTTTTATGTTCATCTTCACTCAAATCGGAACTAAAAATAACGGGAAACGTAGAATTAGTTCCAAGAAATGCATACCTAAGATGTGTGGGAAGTGGCTTCAATTCCAAGGTTATTGGTGCCTTTGGAGTGTCTTGAGGATTAGCCGATGTCTCCTTGCAAGTCTCCAAGGGTGTAGGAGTGTTGGAGGAAGAATCATGGATGCTTGTAGAAAGAACGGAGTTATCTTCAGCATTTTCCAAAACCACGGTGCCACTGTTACTTCAACGGCCGTGGAAAGTGTCTTCGAGGCCGTGGAAATTGGGTTGAATTAAATCTTTGCTCTCGACATAAATTTCCACAGGTGGAATAGGTGAAACCACGCCCGTGGAAAAGCACGACAAACCGTGTTTCTGACGTTTTCGGAGCCATCGTAAAATTTTTCGAATTTTTCAACTTGTACCTCTTTTAGCTCTTCCAAAGCATCAACCTCAACATTGCACTCCTCTTCTTCTCGTCTTTCCATGATGCTCATGGTTATGACCTTTTGCAACGGAACTTTGAATAAGATTGCACTTACTTCCTCCGTAGACATATCTTCGTCATAGATGTTGAACATGTCTTCTTCAAGTGCTGGATCTTTTGTCAAAGTCGAGAGGACAAACTCAATCTTCTCTTTTCCAATAATGAAGGCCAATCTCGCATTCTTGCAATCGACCATACAGCCACAGGTTGCAAGAAAAGGTCTCCCGAGTATGATCGGGACCTAACAATCTGCAGGAATATCAAGCACAACAAAATCTATAGGAATATAGAATCTACCGACCTTAACTGGGACGTCTTCAATGATTCATATGGGTCGTGTAATGGATCGATATACCATATACAATGTCATCTTCACCGGTTTTGGTTCGCATAAACCGACCTTCCCGCACAAGGCAAGTGGAATGATGCTCACACTCGCTCTCAAGTCACAAAGTGCATCATATTTGACCTCTCCAATTCCAATTGGTATGCAAAATCACCCCAGATCTCTCAGTTTTGGGAACATCTTTTCCGTCCTCGTTTTGATGAGTTCCGAAGATTCCGAACTCATCTTGACTTCTCCAAAGTGTTCTAGCTTCCTCTTGTTAGAGAGGATCTCTTTCAAGAACTTCCAGTAAGCGGGCATACCTAAAATTGCATCAGTAAAAGCTATGTTAATATGTATTTTGCTCATAAGGTCGATAAACTTACCGAACTGCTTGTATAGACACGCTCTGGCTCTAGATTGCGGGAATGGTAAGGGAGGTTTATAAGATGGAGGAGGAATGTAGACATCTTCCTTCTCCTTTCCATTGTCTTTCTCCTTCTCTTCCTCTTTGGGAACTTCAATGAATTTGGGTTGTGGATCAGCGGTTGTTGTCCCACTTCTCGTTGTAATTGCCATCACCCTTCCTTTAGGATTATATTCCGTCTTTCCAGGAAGTTTTCCTTGATCTCTTGGGACTTCTCCAGCCTTGCTGAATACTTGGTTCTCTAAAGCTTTTTGTGCGTTATCAACTGAAGTAATGTAGTTCTCCAATCCTTGTATCTTTCCCAAGAGCGTTTCCAGCATAGGATAGGGTTTGTCCTTCTCCGGTTTACTTGAACTATTTGATGTTTACCCCTGACTTTTCAAAGGGGTAGAAGAAGAAGAAGAAGAAGAAGAGGAAGAAGAAGAAGAACAAGAAGAAGAAGAAGAAGAAGGTGGTGTTAGTGAATTTCCAGCATGTGAATAGGGATTACCGGAATTTTGTTGGTTGGATCGCCAATTATTGTTGGCGTTCCTGTTGTTGTTGTTTCAATTGTTGTTCCGGTAATTATTCCTATTTCCTCGATTGTTATTCTCCCTTCCTAGGTAGCAAAAATCTTGCTCTTTTGTCTTTTGAAGGCTGGATTTCATGATTTCCTTCAGCTCTTTGATTTCATTGTTGAGGGAGAAATTTTGAGCTTGAGCTACTAGATTTCATTTTGCTCCCGACTCTCCGGAGTTCCGATTCCCATTATCAGCTTTCCTATGGTAATACTTCTCAATCACTTTAGCTTGCTTCTCAATGAAGTCCCAAGCATCATCCTCTCTCATATCCATGAAAGTTCCACACGAAAGGGATTGAAGATTGAATTGTGTTGTTGCATCTAGTCCCTTGTAGTAGATCTCCAATAATTCCAGTTTCGAGATGCCATGGTGTGGGCAATCCAATAGGAGATCTTGAAACCTTTCCCAAGATTTTTTGTTAGGTTTCATAGAAAAAGCATTTATTACCTCTAAATTCCGCAGTTTTAGATGGCGGAATGAACTTAGTGAGAAATTCCGAAGTTAAAGTCTCCCATGTGCTGAGTTTTCCAGGTCGAGGTGCTTGATACCAAGCCAATGCCTTGTCCTTTAAAGAAAAGAAAAACAGTTTGAGCTTGTAGCTATTATTGATGGTCCTTCGAGGTTTCAAATTCTCCATAAGAATCTCATAGTTTATCAAATGTTGATGCGGAGATTTAGCTTCCGTTCCGCCAAACTGATTTGACGGAGCATAGTGATGACTTGTGGGCGAAGTCCAAAGTCATGATCATCTTGCTCTCCAAGATTCACACATAAACGGAATGGTTGCTAAATTGGGTCCATTCGTTGCCCAAGAGTTCGTGGTTCAGCCACGAAATTAGCGTCTCTCTCGTCCCTAGCATGAGCGCGACGGTCAACATAAGCCCAATGATTAATTGGGGGTATGTCCTCTAGCTCCGGCATATCATCATCATCGGATGATTCAGCATTAGATGCCTTAGATTTCTTTTTCTTGGTGTCACTTCTCTCCAATTGCATATCTAAAATCATCGCTCTAAGCTCATCTATTTGAAACTGATTTCGCTCTTTTTCTTCTATACAAGCTTTCTCACTTAATTTGAGTTGAGCTTGAGTTTCTTCAAACTCCTCATGGAAGTTCCTCTCATTATTTTCAACCATCTTTTTCTCCCTTAAGTTTCTCTTCAAAGTTTTCTCTAATTCGGGATCAAAAGGAACGAGGTCTTTGGTGGATCTACACCTTCGCATATACCTATTAAATTTTCTGCAAAAATCACTCAAGTAGATAGATCAAATCACAAGAGCAAAAGCTCCCAAGCCCGACAACCGAAGACCAAATTTGGCCTAGACCAAATCCCTGGCAACGGCGCCAAAAACTTGTTCGCTCAAAAGTGTGCGTGTAAATAAGCTTTAAATTTATAAAACTGAAATCAAAGCAAAGATAACCTGCACTGTACGGATCGGCGTAGTAAAGCAAGAATTCCAGAGTATCGAACTCAGGGATTTGGGGGTAACAAATTAAGTTCACAAATTGTCAAGCAAATATCAAAAGCTTTTGTAAAGATGATAAGGAAAACAACGATATTAAAGATTCAGGTAACTAATTGTGGCGATCAATTCAAGATATTCTAAAGGTATAAGGACTGAGTCGGGATTGCAAAGGTATAAATAAAATAAGGTAATGTACGGTGAAGTTGCAAAACCTTTATATGTCTCACCCAAAGACTCTCTCTATAAAGGTTGTTGAGTTTGCAGTATAGAAAGGATCAAATGATAAGAATTACTCTCAAATACACATGCCCAGATCCAAGGGAATCAAAGATAAGCCAAAACGGTTAAGGTTGTGACACTCAAAACTGAAGAAGAGGATGTTGAGTCTCACTACTACCTAGAAAAGGTAAGCCATGGCTAGATTAAAGCAAATCTTCAACTTTTGATCAAAGAAAAACCAAAGGTCATACGACAAAGGAAACCACGGCTGGATCTTGAGGAACCACGGCCGTGGAACTCAAGATTAGGCCGTAGAAAACCTCGACGACGAGGTTTCTCGCAACTCTCAGGGTCCAATTTGTTTAAGTTCAATCTATCATCATCTATGCCACAACTATCAACCCTTCACCTCAGAATTGCTAAAGGTTTTTAGCCAACAATCATCAATGTAAAATCAAAAATCAAATAAGAAAGGAATAAAAGATAGAACTTTGAAACCTTAATGAAAAACACCAAAATCAATCTCAATAAAACCAATAATCCATCAATGTGTTCAATGAATAGAGAATAGAACAAGAATCTCTCACAAATATCAAGAACAAAAGAAGAACGGGATGTCAATCCGCCTTCTATCGAAACCCTAAAATATTTCTCCAAATACACAATCTCCAAGTGCGTCTTCTTCGAAATCTTCCATGTACGCAATAAGATCTTCCTAAGCAATGCTTCCAAAGTATGCTCGGTGCGAGATGTATGGGAACTCCCTTTTCTCCTTGCCTCTGCCTTCTTATAGGGAAAATAGGGTTTCGAAAGCCCAATGAACGCTGCTGACGTGGCAAATATGACACGTGGCAACCGTTATAGAAACCATGGTCTAGTACAAACTTCCACGGCCGTGAAATTGGTTGTGGAACCTTTATGTTGCTCTCGACCTTGTTTTCCACGCCCTCAATGCCTAAACCACGGTCGTGGTTTCTCATGTTTGGCCGTGGAAACTCCAATTCCCTTGCAAAAGCCTTTGTTTCGTAAAGCTCTCAAACCATGCTCCTTCCTTAGCTTCTCTATTGCATCCTCTTGATGCTTAGCATGATCAAATGCTCCTACTCTCTCATATATGCTCCAATTCAAGCCTTTATTCACTTAAAAACACAACAAAGCTTGTGCAGATCTCTATATCAACAAAATAGGTGAATGTGCTCATAAATGCTTCAAACTCTTATCCATGTACACAACTAAAGGGGAAAACAACCAAAACAAGTGCCTAAAATATGGTCATATTTCATGCTATCAATGTCCTAAGGACAGACGGATAAATCTAGTTCAGTCTCTATTCCGTGACCTTGCACACCAGTGGTGGAGGACTGTACGAGCTAGAGCCACCAATTATGACCGCATGAGGAGTATGATTTGAGAGCAGTTATGCCCTGCCTCACTGAGGAGGAAGAAGCTGTAAGATTTTGTGAAGGTCGGCTTTGAGGATGTGCCTATTGCTGACGCCATCAGCCGCTTCCAGACTGAGTTAGCTTTGTTGGGTCCAGCTGCACTTTCTAAGGACCAACATGTGTACTTGTTCTCCCGTTGACTGAGGGAGATCACACGCTCATATATGGCGGGATGCCATTGTGAGTCCCTAGCTAATTACCAGGACCGGGATTCTGCTTATGAGAGGGAGCGAGTCAATCAGAGGAGAGCTTCTCAGACGGGATGGTCTGAGAAGAGGCAGCGCACTGGGCAGACTAGTGGAGTTGGAGGAGCATCTGGGTCTAGACGAGACTAGAGACGTCAGAGTTACCCCTCGTCTACACTGACTGCAGATAAGGCACGACAGTGTTACAATTGTGGTGATCTTGGACATTTGAAGCCAGAGTGTACCAGGCCAGTTGTGACTTGTTTCACCTGTGGTAGACCAGGACATCAAGCTACCTTCTGTAGGCAAGGTGGAGTTGCATCTCGGTAGGGTTCTTCCCCTACTAGTGTAGCAGGAGGTGGTTAGAGGACACCTCAGCATCAGACACAGGGACAGTAGAGAGTCCCGGATCGTCCTTCTACCCAGGGATCTGCTCCCAGGCCAAGTAGAGGTAGAGGTCATGGTGGGAAGCCCACTGACACCAGAGGAGCCGCCTGCACCAGCTACTACAACTACCATTCTACTTCATGGTTTACTTGTTAGAGTTTTGTTTGATGCAGGTGCTACACATTCATTTATTTCTGATACATGTGTTGAGCGTTTGAATTTAGCTTGTTGACTGGTGGTATCCAGGTAACCCTTAACTATAGGGTTACCTGGTGGTATCCAGGTCAGAGGTACCCGTGAGAGACGTAGTTGTCCCCTTCGTTTAGGGACTCGTGTTTTGCTTGTTGACTTCTTAGTCATGCCATTGATGCATAAAGAAGTCATATTAGGTATGGATTGGATGCGTAGACACTGTGTAGTTTTAGATGTTGGTAGACGGACTGTTACAGTCTCTACCAAGGTTGGTCAAATTGAGGTCTTCCGAGGTTGGGACCTTGGGAAGACATGCTTTGTCATTAGTGTCGTACGAGCAGCTAGACTGATAGCACAGGGATGTGGTGCCTTCTGATGCTATGCCATGAAGGATGGAGAGTGTCCAGCTTTGGAGGACATACCAATGGTCTGCGAGTTTGCATACGTATTTGCTGAGCCATCGTGCTTGCCGCCTCAAAGGAGTGTGGATTTCAGTATCGAGTTGGACACTGGTACAAGACCCATCTCGAAGGCCCCATATCGTATGGTGCATGTCGAAATGTTGGAGCTGAAGAAGCAACTCGAGAAGTTGGCTGATAAGGGCTTCATACGCCCTAGTGTTTCACCACGGGGTGCACCTGTCCTCTTCGTGCGGAAGAAGGATGGATCGTTGAGACTGTGTATTGATTATAGAGAGCTGAACAAGGTCACCATCAAGAACAATGACCCACTGTCTCGTATTGATGATCTACTTGATCAGCTTTAGGGAGCGACAGTATTCTCCCGGATTGACTTACGCTCAAGATACCACCAGATGAGGGTGAGAGAGCAGGATGTTCACAGGACGGCATTTCGTACCCGTTATGGACACTACGAGTTTGTAATGATGCCATTCGGGCTGAGGAATGCCCCAGCAGTCATCATGGAGTTGATGAACAGCATCTTCATCGACTTCCTTGACCAATTTGTAGTAGTCTTCATTGATGACATTCTGGTATACTATCGTAGGAGAGAGGAGCATGCCGGTCATTTGAGGACAGTTTTGCAGATTTTGAGGGATAGAGAGTTGTATGCCAAGCTCTCTAAGTGCGAGTTTTGAATGTCTGAGGTTTCTTTTCTTGAACACATCGTCTCCGCTGATGGGATTATGGTTGATCCGGCGAAGATCGAGTCTGTTGCTGCATGGACGACACCGACGAACGTCAAAGAAGTGCGTAGCTTTCTTGGGCTAGCCGGATATTACAGACGCTTTGCGGAGGGATTTTCTGTGATTGCCCGTCCACTTACGAGTCTTTTGAGGAAGACTACCAGATTTGTATGGACTAATCAGTGCACCCATAGTTTTGAGGAGTTGAAGTGGCGTTTGACCTCTGCTCTTGTCTTGGTACAGCCAGAGGGATTTGATGATTTTGTGGTCTACAGTGATGCATCCAAGCTAGGCTTGGGATGTGTATTGATGTAGAGGGGCAGAGTGATTGCTTATGCATCTAGACAGCTAAAGACGTATGAGGAGAACTACCGGACTCATGATCTGGAGTTGGCAACGGTAGTTCATGCTTTGACGATCTTGAGACATTACCTGTATGGTACCACATGTCAGATCTTCACACACCATAAGAGTCTGAAGTACATTTTTATGCAGCGGGAGTTGAATAACTGCCAGCGTCGATGGCTTGAGTTGATCAAGGACTTTGACCTTGAGATTTTGTATCATCTTGGAAAGGTGAATATTTTAGTTGAATAACCGCCTTTCTCAAAATCTTGTTATATCACTGTTAAAAAGGACCTATTTTTCCTATCTTTTTCATTCTTTCACAGAAACCTTATTTCAAAATCCCTTGATTTCTCTCTCAAACTTCCCTCATGGCACCCAGAAGCAAGAAATCCACTCCTCAAGCTCCCAAAAAGAAAGGCGTCCAGAAACCCTCAATTGATAAAGAAGAAATACTCTTTGAGAATTTGGATACATCTCAGACAACTGGTCTTTCTTCGTCATGGTTCATAAATTTTCAAGCTTTTGGATCTTGGCTTGATGGTTTTCACAATCGACCGCTCTGTATGTGAGATCTAGTGGACACTGATTTTCTCAATACTCTTAAGATTCCTTGCATAGACAAGATCAAGACTTCGATTATCTGGAAGGTTCTAAACCTAGGAGATTTTGCTTTTCCACGACTCACGAGACTATTCTATGTTAATTTATCACAAAAAGGGACAAAGGATGTATGACTCTTGAATCTTTAGTTAAAGGTACTCCGATTTCACTCACTTTTTCTTTTTTAAGTGAGATATTTGAAATTCCTACCAATATTGTGTTCAATCACCCTTCAAGATCAAAGAGTGTTCGTATAGCTAAGGAGAAATTTCTGGTTCTAAATTCAACATCACGTCAGCTCACTCATACCTCTCTAACCTTAGAAGCTAAAATAGTGTTTACTATATTGGTTCGATGTATTGTTCCTCGTGCAAATTCAAGAGAACTGATGACTGATCAATCTATGGAACTCATTCATCTGATTATGTCTAGTCTAGACATAGATGTACCTAATCTGATTCTCAACCATATGATACACTCTGTCAATTCCAAGTGACCTATTCCTCTTCCTTACGGAAACTTGTTGCCTAAAATCTTTGATTATTTTAAAATTGACACATCCTTTGAAGAACAACAGTCAATTTCTAGCAAAATTAATGAGAACTGCTTAGAACGTTTGGGGATTGAGAAGACTCTTGCAGGCACATGGACTTTAAAAAGGAAAAGGAACTACTCAAATTCCAACTGAAGAGGCTCAACCTTCTCCTACTCCAGAAATTAGTTTAGAAGGTTGTGAAAAAGAAATAGTATGTCTCAATCGTGAATTATCTAGTTTTCAGTTTGACACCAAGAGAAGAATGGATGCAAATTTTGAGATACTATCTACCATAAATGCTAAAGTCAATGAAATTGTATTTGATGAATGCTCTTACCCTGACTACAATGGGAAGTATTTTTCCCATACCCGAAGATGTAGCTCAACATACTCAAGAGAAAGTTGAGAATGTGCTGATGAATTACAAAAGGCGTGTACAAAATAAATCAATTCTGTATCCAACTCACGTTGAGCCAATGTTTCTGCTAGTAGTTGAGTATGACGTAGTTAAGCAGAGAAGAGCTGAAGAAAAACGCCGATGTTTACCAGGTGAAATGGATGATTGGCGCTATAAGAAGTTTTCATCCAATGGAAAAAGGAAATTCAATGAGGAGAATTGAGCCTGCTGTTTGATAAACTTTATGTGGTTTTTGTGAAAACACTCTTGGGTCTGTAATCGTTTTTAACTCTCGTGCTTTGACTATTTTTTCCCTTGTTGAAAGACAAAGGGGGAGAAATGAATGATCCGACATTGGATATTCTGCATTCTGCATTTTAGTTTTGATTTTCATATGCATGGCTAAACTAACAAATGCAGGTACGATAAAACATTTGTATTGTCTTCCATCAAGGGGGAGATTGAAAACTCCACCTTGTTTATAATGTTTTACAGGTGTTGATGATGGAAGATTTAACACAAATGTAGTAGTTTGATACACTAACAATGTATTGATTATATTCTCTAGATGCTTGGTTGGTTTAAATTCAGTTTAGGACTTTTCGAAGATTTCAAGGGCCTTGATATGGACTTCAAGGGCCTTGAAATATTATTCAAGGACACAAGGAAGATAGTGTTATACAAAGGGACGAACTCAAAGGCCTTGAAGAAATATAGTTGCACGAAACAAAGATTCAAATTAAAAAGAAGATTTTTCAGGAACGATTTGCTCAACAGAAAGATTTCAGTGAATATCTTTTTCAACCAAAGATTAGAAGATCTTTTTCAGAAGATTTTCTAAAACCTAAAAGCATCAAGATTTCTTCTCTTTCGGTTCAACAGAATCTGAGAAGATTAAGGAGGTGAGGAATCAACGTGTTCTCAAGAGATGAAGATCTGTAACGTCTACCTCATCTCAAAACAGGTTGCGATCTTCATGGAGAAGAAGATTCATCTTCAAATGGTCATCTCTCCAACGGTTAGAAGATCTCTCCATAGAAGAGTATAAATGAAGATGATGATTGAAGAAGAAAACACATCAACTTACACGGAAACATCTTTACGTCTTCAAGCAACCCAAAAATCTTCATTTGATTCATTGTTTTTCTTTCTCTCTTTTTCTAAAAGCTTTATCCCCTTAGAGAGAGATAAAACGCAAGAGTTCCATTAGAAGATCTAAATAGTGTTATACAAGAGTGTGTGTTACTCTGCGAAGTAACTAGGCTATTATAGCTAGGTGAAGAGTTGGAGCTAGATCGTAGCATTGGCTACAGTGAGAGAAGAAGGGGATTTCTTCTTGTTTGTATCTAGGACTCTTTGAAATTGATAATAGATAGTTAGATCCTAAGGCTATACCCTGGGACGGAGAGTAGGCTATTTAGAGCCGAACTTCGTAAACATATCCTCGTGTCAATCTTTTACATTCCGCACTATATCTTGCAATTGTGACTAACTTTGTTTTGCAGGAGTACGAAGTCAAGACTCTTGAAAGTTGTTTCAAAGCCCTTGAAATCAAAGTTTCACAAAGAGCACAGATCGACATCACGGCCCTTGAAAGGAGATTCAAGGCCTTGAGATTTGGTTTGCGAAAAGTTCTCATACTCTATTCAACCCCCCTTCTAGATTATCTTTTAACTTATTTATTTCACCTACCGGTTCTTCAATTGGTATCAGATCTAGACTCACGTATATTGATTTAACCATCAGTGAGACTAATCATGAATCTTGTAGGTGATGGTGGACTTACTGAAGGAAGATCCTCATCTCGACCACCACTCTTTTGTGGCAACAACTTTGCTCATTGGAGAGCACTCATGTGTATGTTCATTATTGATCAGGACATGGAACTTTGGAGCATTGTTCAAAATGGAACTAAAATCCCTACTACAACTGTTGAAGGTGTCCAAGTGCCAAAGAAGGAAGCTGACTTCACACAAGCTGACCTGGACAGCGTGTCAAAGAACTACAAAGCAATGAACCTACTTTACTGCGGGTTAGATGCAAATGAATTCAAGCGCATCTCATCATGCAAGAGTGCTAAAGAAATATGGGACAAGCTTGTTGTTACTTACGAAGGAACAAGTCAAGTAAAGGAAACAAAGATTAGCATCTTCCTCAGATAATACGAGCTATTCAAGATCAATCCAAATGAAACAGTCAAAGAAATGTTCACCAGATTCACTGATATCGTGAACAACTTGGACTCACTAGGAAAGATCTCCACAAATGAAGAGAAAGTTAGGAAGGTTCTAAGGAGCCTACCTAAAGCTAAGTGAGGACCAAAGATAACTGCTATTGAAGAAGCTCATAATCTCACAAGTCTTCCTCTTGATGACCTCCTTGGAAATCTCATCACACATGAAATGGTTCTTGGTAAAGAAGGTGGAGAGCTCCCATCCAACTCCAATAATTTGGCATTAAAATCAAGAAGAGATGAATTACCATCTAACGAAGAGGATAGTGATGACGATGATGAAGAAGATGCAATTGCCATGATCTCTAAGGGTCTCGCAAGAATTCTCAAGTTAAAGAAACAATCTGCTAATAGAGAATATCCACGAGTATCAAAACCCTGAGGTAAGTTTTCTAACTCTAATAAGAAAATGAGAGTACTGACTTGTTTTGAATGTGGTGAAATAGATCACCTTGCGAAGGATTGTCCACAACAGAAGAGGACCAACTTCAAGAAAAATGATCGAAAGAAGAAATCTATGGTTGCTTCATGGAGCGATTCAGAATCATCAAATGAATCAGAAGACGAAAAAGAACAAGCAAACTTGTGTCTCATGGCCGATCAAGAAGAAGATTCAAATCTGTATGTTGACAATGTGGTAAGTACAATTATGTCTCAACCTGAATCTGACCTGAAACAATTCTTTAAAGATATTATCATATGTGATAAGGAACATAGAATAAGGATAGATTCTTTAAAAGAAAAGCTACTTGAACAAAAAAAATAACTAAGTGAAATGTCTCTGGAGATTGAAAATCTTAACACAAAAAAAGTAGATCCCGATGACAATATCAAGGTCTTGGAATCAGAGAACCTGATTCTCAAGGACAACCTCTCCTCTCTTCATCGAAACTATATTGATCTAGAGAAAGAGAAAGTTGATCTAACTTTGATGTCTCAAGACCAGAAGGCCGCACTTGTTAAGTTTACTCGTTCAAAAGCTAATCTTGAGAGAATGATGGGTGAACAACAACCCTCCCTTAATAAAAATGGTATAGGCTATCATAGGAGTTTTCCTAGAAAACCTACCACTACTTTTGTCAAGGCAAAAGGAAGTATTCATATGCCTACTTGCTTCTACTATTGTAAAAAGGGTCATGTTAAATCTACATGTCCTTAAAGAAGAAATGATCCTTATATCATTAGAAACACCTATCATTTATGTTTAAGGAAAGAGATAAAACAAATCTGGGTTCCTAAAGGTACTAGACCATCAAACATGATCGAATCTGAATATGGACCAAAATATGTCATGTGGTCGATCCGGAAAGGTTGATGTTTTCTGTTTTGCAGTATATCACCAAGGTAAAGGAGCATAAATGGATATTAGATAGTGGCTGCTCAAAGCACATGAGTGGAAAGAGCTCTTTATTCTCCGATTTAAAGAAGCAATCATTGGAAACATAACGCTTGGTGATAAAGGAAAGTGTGACATTATTGGCATTGATAAAATTTGCTATATATCATCTAACTTTATTGATGATGTTTATTTGGTTGATGGTTTGAAATATAATCTGCTAAGTATTTCTCAAATATGTGATAAAGGCAATAAAGTTATGTTTGATTCAGATAAATGTGAGGTTCATGACAAAAAGACGGGTGAAGTGGTGCTTACTTCTCCTAGATATAATAATGTTTATTCCATGAGTACTAACCAAGTTTCAAGAACTAAGCTAAAATGTATAAAGGCCGTAATTGATGATACAAGGCTTTGGCATAGAAGGCTTGGTCACGTAAGCATGCACACCATGCAGAAGCTACTTACAAAAGATCTGTTATGTGGATTACCAAACCTAAATTTCAAGGTTAATGATCTATGTAAGGCTTGTAGACAAGGTAAACAAACAAGAGGCTCATTCAAACCTAAGAAAGATGTAAGTTCTTCTCGACCCATTGAACTCTTACACATGGATCTTTGTGGACCTATGCGTGTCAAATCTCCCAGAGCCAAGAAGTACATCCTTGTTAAGTGGGTGATTTCTCTCGTTTCACATGAATTTCTTTTCTACGAGAAAAATCTGAAGCATTATTTGAGTTTTCAAAATTATGTAAGGAGTTACAATCTTTGAAAAACCTACCAATGGTTTCTACAAGAAGTGATCATGGTAGAGAATTTGATCAACTAAAGTTTGATTTATTTTGTGCAAAATATGGCATTTCACATAACTTCTCAGCTCCCTGAACTCCTCAATAAAACGGAGTTGTGGAACGTAAGAACCGCACTCTTGAGGATATGTCTAGGACGATGCTATTAGAAAACAATTTGCCAAAAAGTTTTTGGGCTGAAGCAGTGAACACTGCAAATTATATTTTGAATAGATGTTTAATTTGCCCTATCTTGAAAAAGACTCGTTATGAACTCTTTAAAGGAAGGAAACCAAATATTTCATATTTCAAACCCTTTGTATGTAATTGTTTTGTTCATAGCAATGACAAAGACAATCTTGGGAAATTTGATAGACGTAGTGATGAAGCAATATTCTTTGGATATGCTTCAAATAGCAAAGCGTATCGTGTATATAAATAAACGTACCAAAATTGTTGAGGAAAACATTCACATTATTTTTTATGAAAGCAATGATGGTACTTTGAGTGAGAGTTTTGCAAATCTAAATCTGAATCAACGAGAAGATCATAATTCAGATGAAGAGGAAGATCCTAAAGATCGAGAAAAGAATATGCAGGAAAAGATTCAAGATACCGAAGAAAACCCTCAAGACCTTGAAACGCATCTTCAAGACCTTGAAACAGAAAACTGTAATAACAAAATTCCGCTTCAAGGGCTTGAAACCCAACTTCAAGGCCTTGAGATTGGATCCAAGGGCAATATATCAACGGTACTTGAATCTAGACAAACATATGAGGCGCAACCTTCTGGATCTGCTCCATTAGTTAAAAGAAGAAAAGTTCAACATTCTTTATATCATCCACAAGAGAATGTAATCTCAGATCCAATGTTGGAGTTCACACTTGATCTAAAGTGAACAATCTTTATGCCTTCTCCGCTTTTGTATCCCTTGTCGAGCCAAAGAATTATGTCCAAGCTCTTCAAGAACCTAATTGGATCATTTCCATGCAAAATGAATTGAAAGAATTTGAGAGGAACAAGGTATGGACTCTTACTTCAAGACCAAAATATCAATCAGTCATTGACACGAAATGGGTCTTTCGAAACAAATTGGATGAAAGTGGCAAAGTCATACGAAATAAAGCACGACTTGTAGCACAAGGCTATAACCAAGAAGAAGGTATTGATTATGAGGAGACTTGAAGGACCGGTAGGTGAAGTGAAAAGTTTAAAAGATACTCTAGAAGCGGGGGTTGAATAGAGTATGAGAACTTTTCGCAAACCAAATCTCAAGGCCTTTAAACTCCTTTCAAGGGCCTTGATGTCGATCTGTGCTCTTTGTGAAACTTTGATTTTAAGGGCTTTGAAACAACTTTCAAGGGCCTTGACTACGTGCTCCTACAACAAAGTTAGTCACAATATCGAGATATAGTGCGGCGGAATGTAATAGATTGACACGAGGATATGTTTACAAAGTTCGGCTCTAAATAGTCTACTCTCCGTCCCAGGGTATAGCCTTAGGATCTAACTATCTATTATCAGCTTCAAAGAGTCCTGGATACAAACTAGAAGAAATCCCCTTCTCTCACTCGCAGTCAATGCTACGATCTAGCTCAAACTCTTCACCTAGCTATAATAGCCTAGTTACTTCGCAGAGTAACACACACTCTAGTATGCACTATTTAGATCTTCCAATGGAGCTCTTGTGTTTTATCTCTCTTTAAGGGGATAAAACTTTTAGAAAAAGAGAGAAAGAAAAACAATGAATCAAATGAAGATGTTGGGGTTGTTTGAAGACGTAAAGATGTTTCCGTCTAAGCTGCTGTTTTTTCTTCTTCAATCATCATCTTTATTTATACTCTTCTATGGAGAGGTCTTCTAGCCGCTGGAGAGATGACCGTTTGAAGATGAATCTTCTTCTCCATGAAGATCGCTTCCTATTTTGAGATGAGGTGGACGTTACAAATCTTCATCTCCTGAGAACACGTTGAATCCACAGCTCCTTAATCTTCTCGTTTTCTGTAGAACCGAATGAGAAGAAATCTTTAATGCTTTTCGGTTTTCGAAAATCTTCTGAAAAAGATCTTCTAATCTTTGGTTGAAAAAGATCTTCACTGAAATCTTTTTGTTGAACAAATCATTCCTAGAAAATCTTCTTTTTAATTTGAATCCTTGTTTCGTGCAACTATATTTCTTCAAGGCCTTTGAGATCGTCTCTTTGTATAACGTTATCTTCTTTGCATCCTTGAATAATATTTCTTCAAGGCCCTTGAAGTCCATATCAAGGGCCTTGAAATATTCGATAAGTCCTGCACTTAATTCAAACCAACCAAACATCTAGAGAATATAATCAATATATTGTTAGTTTATCAAACTACAACATTTGTGTTAAATCTTCCATCATCAACACCTGTAAAACATTATCAACAAGGTGGAGTTTTCAATCTCCCCCTTGATGAAGACAACACAAATGTTTTATCGTACCTACATTTGTTAGTTTAGCAATGCATATGAAAATCAAAACTAAAATGCAGAATGCAGGATATCGAATGTCGGATCATTAATTTCTCCCCCTTTGTCTTTCAACAAGGGAGAAAAAATAATCAAAGAACAAGAGTTAAAAACGATTCCAGACTCAAGAGTATTTTCACAAAAACCACATAGAGTTTCTCAAACAGAAGGCTCAATTTTCCTCATAGAACTTCCTTTTTTCTTTGGATGAAGACTTCTTATAGAGCCAATCATACATTTCACCTTCTAAGCGTCGTCGTTTTTCTTCAGCTCTTCTCTACTTAACTACTTCATTCTCAATTGCTGGCAGAAACATTGGCTCAACATGAGTTGGATACAGGATTGATTTATTCAGTACACGCCTTTTACAATTCATCAACACATTCTAAACTTTCTCTTGAGTATGTTGAGCTATATCTTATGGCACGGGCAGAATACTTCCCATTGTAGTTAGTGTAAGAGCATTCATCAAATACATTTCATTGACTTTATCATGTATGGTAGATAGTAGCTCAAAATTTGCATCCATTTGTCTCTTAGTGTCAAACTGAAAATCAGATAACTCACGATTCAAACATACTATTTCTTTCTCACAACCGTCTAGCCTGATTTCTAGAGTAGGAGAAGGTTGAGTCTCTGCAGTTGAAATTTGAGTAGTTCCTTTTCCTTTTAAAGTCTAAGTGACTGCAAGAGTCTTCTCAATCCCCAAACATTCTAACCAGTTCTCATCAATTTTGCCAAAAACTGATTGTCGGTCTTCAAAGGATGTGTCAAATTTAAAATAGTCAAAGATCTTAGGCAGCAAGTTTCCGTAAGGAAGAGGAATGGGTCTCTAAGAATTGATAGCATGTATCATATGGTTGAGAATCAGATTAGGTACATATATGTGTAAATCAGACAAAAACATATGAATGAGTTCCATAGATTGATCAGTCAACAGTTCTCTTGAATTTTCACGAGCAACAATACATTGAACCAATATAGTAAACACTATTTTAGCCTCTAAGGTTAGAGAGGTGTGAGTAACCTGACGTGATGTTGAATTTGGAACGAGAAATTTCTCCTAAGCCATACGAACTCTCTTTGATCTTGAAGGGTGGTTGAACACAATATCGGTAGGAGTTTCAAATATCTCACTTAAAATAGAAGAAGTGAGTGAAATTGGAGTACCTTTAACTGAAGATTCAAAAGTGGTACATCCTTTGTCCCTTTTTGTGATGAGATTAACATAGAATAGTCTCGTGAGTCGTGGAAAAGCAAAATCACCAGGGTTTAGAACCTTCCAGATAATCGAACTCTTGAGCTTGTCTATGCAAGGAATCTTAAGGGTATCGAGAAAATCAGTATCCACCAAATCAATAATACAGAGCGGTCGATTGTGAAAGCCATCAAGCCAAGATCCAGAAGCTTGAAAAATTATGAACCATGATGAAGGAAAACCAGTTGTCTGAGATGTATCCACATTCTCAGAGAGTATTTCTTCTTTATCAATTGAGGGATTTTGGACGCCTTTCTTTTTGGGAGCTTGAGGAAAGAAATCTTCTGGGTGCCATGAGGAAAGTTTGAGAGAGAAATCAAGGGATTTTGAAATAGGGTTTCTGTGAAAGAATGAAAAAGGTAGGAAAAATAGGTCCTTTTTAATAATGATATAACAAAATCTTGAGAAAATCAAGCATTTAAAAGACCAATTTAAATACCAATTAAAACAACACCAAATCTTTTTCAAAATTTCAAACAAGACTCATAAAAACATTTTAAGAATTAAAATATCTAAATGATATTAATCCTTAAAAAATCCGTAAAATTTATATACCCTTTGAAACATGTTTCAAGGCCCTTGAAAACATCAATTGGGTTGCATGCATAGAAACAATTTAAACTTGTTTACTCCCCCTACGTTAATGCGTCCTTGTTCAACATATCAAGCTTTAATATAATAAAATTAAATTGTTCCTCAGGAAGGGGCTTGGTAAAGATATCTGCAAGCTGCAAGTTAGTTGATATAAAAGAGATCGAAACATCACCTTTCTCAACATGATCACGTATGAAGTGATGTCTTACATCAATATGCTTAGTCCTTGAATGCTGCACAGGATTTTTGGTTATTGAAATAGCACTGGTATTATCACATTTTATAGGAATACCTTTCAAGTCAAAGCCAAGGTCACGAAGTTGTTGAGCAATCCAAAGAATTTGTGAACAACAGGCTCCTGCAGCTATATATTCAACTTCAGTTGTGGATAGGGCAATAGAGTTTTACTTCTTGGAGTGCCAACTAATTAGGGATGACCCTAAGAATTGGCAACATCCAGAAGTACTTTTTCTGTCGACCTTATAACCTGCAAAGTCTGCATCTGAATAGCCAACAAGATGAAACGAGCTTTGACGTTGGTACCATAACCCTAGATCCTTAGTGTCATTTAGATACGGAAAGATTCTTTTCACAACTATCAAGTGTGACTCTTTAGGATCAGCTTGAAATCTTGCACACGCTAAACATAATGTCAGGACGACTAGCAGTTAGATACAACAATGAACCGATCATACCTCAATACTCCTTTTGTACTACAATTTTTCCATTCTTGTCATGATCTAGCGAAAGTGTAGAACTCATAGGAGTCTTTGCAACCTTAGATTGATCCATTTTGTACTTCTTAAGCAAGTCTTTAGTACATTTTCTTTGATTGAGAAAAATTCCTTTCTTTGCTTGTGAAACTTGAAGTCCAAAAAATAAATTTAACTCTCCCATTAAGCTGATTTCAAATTCCCTGCACATAATATCTGAAAAATTCCTTGCAAAGGGAATCATTAGTAGCACCATCAACATAGATTTGTACTACTAGAATGTCGTTGCCTCTTGTTTTGATAAATAATGTTTTATCAATCAAACCTCTTTTGAATTTGTTTTCAAGAAGATATTTAGACAATCTTTCATACCAAGCTCGAGGAGCTTGCTTAAGACCATAAAGAGATTTGTCTAGTTTAAAAACATGATCTGGATATTCATCATTTTCAAAACCAGGAGGTTGAGCAACGTAGACTTCTTCTTTTAACAAGCCGTTTAGAAAAGCACTTTTTACATCCATTTAAAAAAATTATGTTCATAAAAGATGCAAATGCAAGTAGCATACGTACGGCTTCTAACCTGGCAACTGGAGCAAAAGTCTCTTCATAATCAATACCTTCTTCTTGGTTATAGCCTTATGCTACAAGTCATGCTTTAATTCATATGACTTTGCCACTTTCATCCAATTTGTTTCGAAAGACTCATTTCGTGTCAATGACTGATTGATATTTTGGTCTTGAAGTAAGAGTCCATACCTTGTTCCTCTCAAATTCTTTCAATTCATTTTGCATGGAAATGATCCAATCAGGTTCTTGAAGAGCTTGGACATAATTCTTTGGCTCGACAAGGGATACAAAAGCGGAGAAGGCACAAAGATTGTTCACTTTAGATCAAGTGTGAACTCCAGCATTGGATCTGAGATCACATTCTCTTGTGGATGATATAAAGAATGTTGAACTTTTCTTCTTTTAACTAATGGAGCAGATCCAAAAGGTTGCGCCTCATATGTTTGTCTAGATTCAGGTACCGTTGATATATTGCCCTTGGATCCAATCTCAATGCCTTGAAGTTGGGTTTCAAGCCCTTGAAGCGGAATTTTGTTATCACAGTTTTCTGTTTCAAGGTCTTGAAGATGCCTTTCAAGGTCTTGAGGGTTTTCTTCGGTATCTTGAATCTTTTCCTGCATATTCTTTTCTCGATCTTTAGGATCTTCCTCTTCATCCGAATTATGATCTTCTCGTTGATTCAGATTTAGATTTGCAAAACTCTCACTCAAAGTACCATCATTGCTTTCATCAAAAATAATGTGAATGTTTTCCTCAACAATTTTGGTATGTTTATTTATATACACGATACGCTTTGCTATTTGAAGCATATCCAAAGAATATTGCTTCATCACTACGTCTATCAAATTTCCCAAGATTGTCTTTGTCATTGCTATGAACAAAACAAGTACATTCAAAGGGTTTGAAATATGAAATATATGGTTTCCTTCCTTTAAAGAGTTCATAACGAGTCCTTTTCAAGATAGGGCAAATTAAACATCTATTCAAAATATAATTTGCAGTGTTCACTGCTTCAGCCCAAAAACCTTTTGGCAAATTGTTTTCTAATAGCATCGTCCTATACATATCCTCAAGAGTGCGGTTCTTAGTTTCCACAACTCCGTTTTGTTGAGGAGTTCTAGGAGCTGAAAAATTATGCAAAATACCATATTTTGTACAAAACAAATCAAACTTTAGTTGATCAAATTTTCTACCATGATCACTTCTTATAGAAACAATTGGTAGGTTTTTCAAAGATTGTAACTCCTTACATAATTTTGAAAACTCAAATAATACTTCAGATTTTTCTCGTAGAAAAGAAATTCATGTGAAACGAGAGAAATCATCCACTATAACAAGGATGTACTGCTTGCTTCTAGGAGATTTGACACGCATAGGTCCACAAAGATCCATGTGTAAGAGTTCAATGGGTCAAGAAGAACTTACAGCTTTTTTATGTTTGAATGATCCTCTTGTTTTTTACCTTGTGTACAAGCCTTACATAGATCATTAACCTTAAAATTTAGGTTTGGCAATCCACGTACCAAATCTTTTGTAAGTAGCTTCTGCATGGTGTGCATGCTTACGTGACCAAGCCTTCTATGCCAAAGTCTTGAATCATCAATTAAGGCTTTTAGACATTTTAGCTTAGTTCCTGAAACTTTGTTAGTACTCATGGAATAAACATTATTACATCTGAGAGCAGTAAGCACCACTTCACCCATCTTTTTGTCTTGAACCTCACATTTATCTGAATCAAACATAACTTTATTGCCTTTATCACATATTTGAGAAATCCTTAGTAGATTTTATTTCAAACCATCAACCAAATAAACATCATCAATAAAGTTAGATGAATTATAGCAAATTTTACCAATGCCAATAATGTCACACATTCCCTTATCACTAAGAGTAATGGTTCCAGATGATTGCTTCTTTAAATCTGAGAATAAAGAGTTTTTTCCACTCATGTATTGAGCAACCACTATCTAATATCCATCTCTGCTCCTTTACCTTGGTGATATCCTGCAAAACAGCAAACATCAACCTTTCCGGGTCGACCAAATGACATATTTTGGTTCATATTCAGGTTCGATCATGTTTGGTGGTCTAGTACCTTTAGGAACCCAGATTTGCTTGACCTGTTTCCTTAAACATAAAGGATAGGTGTTTCTAATGATATAAGGATCATTTCTTCTATAAGGACATGTAGATTTAACATGGCCCTTTTTACAACAGTAGAAGCAAGTAGGCATATGAATACTTCCTTTGGCCTTGACAAAAGTGGTGGTAGGTTTTCTAGGAAAGCTCCTATGATAAACTATACCATTTTTGTTAATGGAGGACTGTTGTTCACCCATCATTCTCTCAAGATTAGCTTTTGAACGAGTAAACTTAACAAGTGCAATTTTCTGGTCTTGACACATCAAAGTTAGATCAACTTTCTCTTTCTCTAGATCGATATGGTTTCGATGAAGAGAGGAGAGGTTGTCCTTGAGAATTAGATTCTTTGATTCCAAGGTCTTGATATTGTCATCAAGGTCTACTTTTTCTGTGTTAAGATTTTCAATCTCCAAAAACTTTTCACTTAGTTGTTTTTCTTGTTCAATGAGCTTTTCTTGTAAAGAGCTTATCCTTATTTTATGTTCTTTGTCACATATGATAATGTCTTCAAGGAATTGTTTCAGGTAAGATTCAGGTTGAGACATAATTGTACTTACCACATTGTCAACATACAGATTTGGATCTTCTTCATGATTGGCCATGAGACACAAGTTTGCTTGTTCTTTTTCGTCTTCTGATTCTTTTTCGTCTTCTGATTCATTTGATGATCTGTTTCACCACATTCAAAACAAGTTAGTACTCTAGTTTTCTTGTTAGAGTTAGAAAACTTATCTCGGGGTTTTGATGCTCGTGGATATTCTCTATTAGCATATTGTTTCTTAATCTTAAGAATTCTTGTGAGACCCGTAGAAATCATGGCGATTGCATCTTCTTCATAATCGGCATCACTATCCTCTTCGTCAGATGGTAATTCATCTCTTCTTGATTTTAATGCCAAATTCTTGGAGTTGGATGGGAGCTCATTATCTTCTTCACCAAGAATCATTTCATGTGTGATGAGTTTTCCAAGGAGGTCATCAAGAGGAAGAGTTATGAGATTCTGAGATTCTGAAATTCTTCAATAGCAGTCATCTTTGATCCCCACTTGGCTTTAGGTAGGCTCCTTAGAACCTTCCTAACTTTCTCTTCATTTGTGAAGATGTTTCCTAGTAAGTCCAAGTTGTTCACGATCTCAGTGAATCCGGTGAACATTTCTTTGACTGTTTCATTTGGATTCATCTTGAATAGCTCGTATTGTCTAAGGAAGATGTTAATCTTTGTTTCCTTGACTTTTTCCTTCGTAAGTGACAACAAGCTTGTCCCATATTTCTTTATCACTTTTGCATGATGAGATGTGATTGAATTCATTTGCATCTAACCCGCAATATAGTAGGTTCAATGTTTTGTAGTTCTTTGATACACTGTCCAGGTCAGCTTGTGTGAAGTCAGCTTCCTTCTTTGTCACTTGGACACCTTCAACACATGTAGTAGGGATTTTGGGGCCATTCCAAACAATGCTCCAAAGTTCCATGTCTTGATCAATAATTAACATACGCATAAGTGCTCTTCAATGGGCAAAGTTATTGTCACAAAAGAGTGGTGGTCGAGATGAGGATCTCCCTTGAGCAAATCCACCATCACCTACAGAATTCATGATTAGTCTCACTAATGATTAAATCAATATACGTGAGTCTAGCTCTGATACCAATTGAAGAACCGGTAGGTGAAATAAATAAGTTAAAAGATACTCTAGAAGGGGGTTGAATAGAGTATGGGAACTTTTCGCAAACCAAATCTTAAGGCCTTGAAACTCCTTTCAAGGGCCTTGATGTTGATCTGTGCTCTTTGTGAAACTTTGATTTCAAGGGCTTTGAAACAACTTTCAAGGGCCTTGACTACGTGCTCCTGCAAAACAAAGTTAGTCACAATAGCGAGATATAGTGTGGAATGTAAAAGATTGACACGAGGATATGTTTACGAAGTTCGGCTCTAAATAGCCTACTCTTCGTTCCAGGGTATAGCCTTAGGATCTAACTATCTATTATCAGCTTCAAAGAGTCATAGATACAAAATAGAAAAAATCTCCTTCTTCTCTCACTGTAACCAATGCTACGATCTAGCTCCAACTCTTCACCTAGCTATAATAACCTAGTTACTTCGCAGAGTAACACACACTCTAGTATAACACTATTTAGATCTTCCAATGGAGCTCTTGCATTTTATATCTCTCTAAGGGGATAAAGCTTTTAGAAAAAGAGCGATAGAAAAACAATGAATCAAATGAAGATGTTTTAGTTGCTTTAAGACGTAAAGATGTTTCCGTGTAAGTTGTTGTATTTCCTTCTTCAATCACCACCTTCATTTATACTCTTCTATGGAGAGGTCTTCTATCCGTTTGGAGAGATGACCGTTTGAAGATGAATCTTCTTCTCCATGAAGATCGCTTCTTGTTTTGAGATGAGGTAGACGTTACAAATCTTCATCTCCTGAGAACACGTTCATTCCTCAGCTCCTTAATCTTCTCGTTTTCTGTTGAACCTAATAAGAAGAAATCTTTGATGCTTTTTGGTTTTAGAAAATCTTTTGAAAAAGATCTTCTAATCTTCGGTTGAAAAAGATCTTCACTGAAATCTTTCTGTTGAGCAAATCGTTCCTGGAAAATCTTCTTTTTAATTTGATTCCTGGTTTCGTGCAACTATATTTATTCAAGGCCTTTGAGATCGTGCCTTTGTATAACGTTATCTTCCTTATGTCCTTGAATAATATTTCTTCAAGGCCCTTGAAGTACATATCAAGGCCCTTGAAATATTCGATAAGTCCTGCACTTAATTCAAACCAACCAAGCATCTAGAGAATATAATCAATACGTTGTTAGTTTATCAAACTACTACATTTGTGTTAAATCTTCCATCATCAACACGTCTAAAACATTATAAACAAGGTGGAGTTTTCAAGACTTTTGCTCCAGTTGCCAAGTTAGAAGCCATACGTATGCTACTTGCATTTGCATCTTTTATGAGCATAAAACTTTTCCAAATGAATGTAAAAAGTGCTTTTCTAAACGGGTTCTTAGAAGAAGAAGTCTATGTTGCTCAACCTCATGGTTTTGAAAATGATGAATATCCAGATCATGTTTTTAAACTAGACAAAGCTCTTTATGGTCTTAAGCAAGCTCCTCGAGCTTGGTATGAAAGATTGTCTAAATATCTTCTTGAAAACAAATTCAAAAGAGGTTTGATTGATAAAACATTATTTATCAAAACCAGAGGCAACGACATTCTAGTAGTACAAATCTATGTTGATGATATATTATTCGGTGCTACTAATGATTCCCTTTGCAAGGAATTTTCAGATATTATGTGCAGGGAATTTTAAATGAGCTTAATGGGAGAGCTAAATTTCTTTTTTGGACTTTAAGTTTTACAAGAAAAGAAAGAAATTTTTCTCAATCAAAGCACGTATACTAAAGACTTGCTTAAGAAGTACAAAATGGATCAATCTAAGGTTGCAAAGACTCTTATGAGTTCAACACTTTCGCTAGATCATGACAAGAATGGCAAAATTGTAGTACAAAAGGAGTATCGAGGTACGATCGGTTCATTGTTGTATCTAACTGCTAGTCGTCCTGACATTATATTTAGCGTGTGCATGTGTGCAAGATTTCAAGCTGATCCTAAAGAGTCACACTTGAAAAGAATCTTTCCGTATCTAAATGGCACTAAGGATCTAGGGTTATGGTACCCACGTCAAAGCTCGTTTCATCTTGTTTGCTATTCAGATGCAGACTTTGTAGGTTATAAGGTTGACAGAAAAAGTACTTCTGGATGTTCCCAATTCTTAGGGTCATCCCTAATTAGTTGGCACTCCAAGAAAAAAAAACTTTGTTGCCCTATCCACAACTGAAGCTGAATATATAGCTGTAGGAGCCTGTTGTGCACAATTTTTTTGGATTGCTCAACAACTTCATGACCTTGGCTTTGACATGAAAGGTTTTCCTATAAAATGTGATAATACTAGTGCTATTTCAATAACCAAAAATCCTGTGCAGCGTTCAAGGACTAAGCATATTAATGTAAGGCATCACTTCATACGTGATCATGTTGAGAAAGGTGATGTTTCGATCTCTTTTATATCAACTAACTTGTAGCTTGCAGATATCTTTACCAAGCCTCTTCCTGAGGACAATTTAAATTTATTAGATTGGAGCTTGGTATGTTGAACAAGGAAGCATTAACGTAGGGGGAGTAAACAAGTTTAATTGTTCCTATGCATGCAGCCCAATTGATGTTTTCAAGGGCCTTAAAATGAAATTCAAGGGCCTTGAAACATGTTTCAAAGGGTATATTAATTTTACAGATCTTTTAAGGATTAATATCTTTTAGATATTTTAATCTTAAATTGTTTTTATGAGTCTTGTTTGAAATTTTGAAAAAGATTTGGTGTTGTATTATTGGTATTTAAATTGGTCTTTTAAAAGCTTGATTTTCTCAAGATCTTGTTATATCACTGTAAAAAAGGACCGATTTTTCCTATCTTTTTCATTCTTTCACAGAAACCCTATTTCAAAATCCCTTGATTTCTCTCTCAAACTTCCCTCATGGCACCCAAAAGCATGAAATCCACTCCTTAAGCTCCCAAAAAGAAAGGCGTCCAGAACCGGTCAATTTTTATTTTATTTTTTTTTTTGAAAACGGAAAGCAGTTAGGTAGGACTATCTTCTAGAGGTAGTCCACCCTAAATCATCCTTGCGGATGAGAACACGAAGTTCGGGATCATCGAAAAAGGGTGTGTTGGGGTTCGAAATTCCCAAATGGGTCAATCGGTCAGCAACACAGTTGATTTCTCTAAACACATGCCTAACCTGGACTTCCTCAAAGAAGCGACAATCCAGTCTGGAGTCGGATATGATCATCTCGACCTCCCAGGGACAACACCAAAGTCCTTGAAGTGCTTTGATAACACATAGGTTATCACCCTCAATTTCGATCTTTTTTATATTTAACCTTATTGCTTCTTTTAGTCCAGCTTTTAGAGCAAAAGCTTCAGCTTTGATTACCGAGTTAAAGTTGTTTTTCCTAGCGTCCAAACTGATAACTTTGCCGTTATGGTTTCGAATAACATAACCAATAGACGTTATGCCGGAATCGAGTTTCGATCCATCAAAGTTGAGTTTATGGAATCCAGGTTTTGGTTTGTCCCATTTGATGTTATTTTTCTTCCTTGTAGAGGATTTGTTGTTTTTTGGGGTGTGTTTAAAGTCGTAGTCGTCCTCATCCGTAATACGAGTTTTCCAATTATGCAGTTGGTTTTTGATGAAGTTTACGATATTATGGTCCGAACTAATAGTATCATTATTAAAGATGGTTTTATTCTCAAAGAACCAGATACTCCACCAAATAGTTGCAAGGCGAGTAAAGTTGTTAAAACCGATCTTGTTTTTTTATCTCCAGTAATATTTCATGGATTTGTTTGTTATCTGTACTAATGGTATTGAGGTTGGTTAGGATGGAACTGTCTATTCTTGCAATCACATTTTTAGTAAAGGGGCAATCAATAAGAATGTGAAGAAGATCCTCGAGATGGTGATTGCAAAATTCACAGTTTTGTGTTACCGCAATTCTTCTTTCGTAAAGTTTTGCTTTGGTAGGGAGACCATTTCTTGAGATTTTCCAAATAAAGTTTTTAATTTTTGGTTGGGTATCTAAATTCCATATCCATTCGCAAGAATAGTCAAGAAGCCAACCAGATTCTTTCTCAATCATTTCTGAAGCTGATTTTGTGGAGAACCAACCATTTGAGTTGCTTCTCCAGTATAACCTATCTTGTATTTCGTTTGTTGGGATAATTATGTCCATAATTTTTTTCCTAATTGATGGGTTTATGATATTTTGTAGTTTATTTTCAATTTTGGTGGTATCCCAATTGTTTGAATTGATGAAGTGACTGACTTTAATATGTGAATTGATTAGATTGGTGTTTTGAACCAATTTAATTAGCGGAGTTGTTGTGACCCAATTATCTGACCAGAAATTGATGGTTTTTCCATTGCCTACCTGCCAAATAATTCCGTTTTTAAATTCGGATTTGAGTTTTATAAGATTTTTCCATTGCCAAGACGCTGAACCTTTTAAGTGATATTGTAGTATATTAGTATTCCTCATGTATTTTTCATTTACAATTTTCACCCATATGTTTTCTGGTTCAGCAAGGATTTTCCAAATAAGCTTCATTTGAAGGGCTTTATTAGTGGTAAGGGATGTTCTTAATCCGAGTCCGCCGTTTCTTTTTGGTTTACAAATTGCATCCCAACTGATCATTGGTCTATAGTTATCACCTTTGTTCCAAAAGAAATTTTTATACGTTTTATCGAGTTCGTTCAAATTATGCATTGGTAGCATAAAGCCTTGCATTACAAAAGAAGGTTTGGTCGCTAAGTTATGCTTTATAAGTATGTTTCTGCCTTCTTGTGAAAGGGAGCTTGCTTTCCATTTACGGAGTTGTTGCTGAGTTTTATTATTAATATTGCTAAATGTCTCTTTAGTGACTCTACCATTAACAATTGGGCAGCCAAGGTAGTAATCGAGAGAGGTTGTGTGCTCCATATTAAGGATATTTTTGAGGTCACTGATGCAACTCATGGTAGTATTTTTAGTAGTTTGAAAAGCGGATTTGAGGTAGTTGATTTTTTGTCCAGAGATGGAGCAATATGTTTCAAGGATTTCTTTCGTTCTAAGGCAAGAGTTCGAGTTTGCTTTAGTAAAAATGATCATATCATCTGCAAAAGATAAGAAAGGGATTGGGGTTGCGGTTCTGCATACGGAAAATCCAATATGGTTATCGTAATTATTACAGTCATTTTGAATCATTTGTGTAAGGATTTCTGCTCCCAAAATAAATAGGTAGGGGGATAAGGGGTCTCCTTGTCTGAGTCCTTTTCCAGGGAAGAATTGGTCAGTGGGTCCATTGTTTACAAGAACCGAGAAAGATACAGTGGAGATACATTCTTCGATCCATCCCACAAATTTTTTATTAAATCCGAATTTTTGGAGAATGCGAATAATAAATTCCCAACTGACTTGGTCGTATGCCTTTTCCATATCAAGTTTAATTGCGGCCCAACCTTCCTTGCCTTTCTTACTCCAAAAAGAGTGGAAAATTTCGTGTGCGATGAGAATGTTATCATGTATTGACCTTTTGGTAACGAAAGCTCCTTGAAGAGGGTGAATCAATTTTGGCATTATGGGCTCCATTCTATTCGTAATGATTTTTGCGATGATTTTATATATTGTTGAGCAGAGGCTAATAGGTCTAAACTGATTAATATTCGTCGGGTTGTCTACTTTTGGGATTAATGTTATGAAAGTGTGATTTATTTGTTTGAGTAGTTTCCCACTTCTGAAAAAATTCTTAACTGCTTTTGAAACGTCGGTTCCCACTATGTGCCAGTATTTTTGGTAAAATCCGGCGGGCATACCATCTGGTCCTGGGGATTTATCACATCCAATGTCAAAGATTGCGTTTTTAATTTCCTCATTTGTTGGTGGTTTAATTAGTCTTTCATTGTCTTCGTTGCTGACTTCGTTCTTGATGAGATGAAGCTTTTCTTCCAAGAGGTTTTTATTTAGTGGGGAGCTAGTAAATTTGGACACAAATTCTTTTTTCACTTCCATTCGGATTTCATTTTCAGATGAAATAATTGCCCCATTCGTATCAATTAGTTCTTTTATGTGTTTTCTATTTCTTCGACCGGTAGCAATCCGGTGAAAGTATTTGGAGTTTGTGTCAATATTTTTCAGATTTTTATTCTTTGTTCTTTGTCTCCAGTACCTTTGGTGAAAGTTAATGAGACGGTTATAAGAAGATTTCTTTGAAGAATTTCAATTCTTTCGTTTAAGTTAGCCGGTGATAGGCCTTGAATATCCAAGAGTTGGGTTTCAACTTCTTTGAGTTGTTTGAAGATATTTCCAAAGTTTATTTTACTCCATTCTTTAGCTTTAGTTTTTAGAAGTTGTGTTTTCCTTACGAGATTAAACATTTCGTTCCCTCTAAAGTTAGCTCTCCAAGTTTGTTTAACGATGTTCTCAAATGCTTTGCGTTTAGTCCACAACATTTCAAATTTAAATGGTTGTGGGGTGAACGGAATCGAATCTGCCAGTTCCAAAGAAATTTGATAGTGGTCCGATATTGTGAAAGCATGATTTTTTGTTTTCAGAAGGGGATACCATTGAAAAATCTGGTTGTGAGCAAGAACACAGTCCAGTTTTTCAAGGATATTATTTGGCCCGTCGCGTTTTTTCCTCCAAGTAAATTGATTACCCGTTGATTGGACTTCATCTAGGTTGCAAATATTTTTGAAGTTATTGAGTCTATAAAATCTGTTGGAATTTATTGTGGCTCCTCCTTGTTTTTCCGAGTGATTTTGAATTTCATTAAGATCTCCCATGATAATGCATGGTGTAGGGGATGCTTTAATTAGGTTGGTTATTGAGTCCCAAAACATATTTTTTGAACCTTCGTGAGGTGGAGCATAAGAAAAGATAATGTTCATTTTGCGGCTTTGGTTGTTACAAACCAATTCAACACAAATGAATCGGTCACTTTTGGTGATAAGGTTAATTGATTGGTTCTTAAGTTGGTATGCTTTCCAAAGTAAGCAAAGGTCCCCGGCCCTCCCAATTGTAGGACAATAGATGATGCTATCGAAACCCGCCGATTTCCAAAGTCGATCATCAGGCGGGTTCTCAGATTTTGTCTCTGCTAGAGCCATTATGGTAATGTTGTATATTTTACAAACAGCTTCGAGGTTTGTCCAGAGGTTACTCCGACCCATACCTCTTATGTTCCAAAAGCTTATTATCATGGTAACCTAAAAGGTTTTGGTTTGAATTGGAGGGTATCGTAGATCTGCAACCCTAATTCTTGTAATTTTATTTCGATTGTTATTGATACTTTTGTATTTCTCAAATCAAAAATCAACGAAAGGGTAATATTGTGATAATATGTTTTGCTAGGCCGTACCAAATTGTTAAGAGTTTTGCGCGGGTCTTTTAGATGGGTTAAGATGCTTGGCCTAAAGATAACCTTCATAATAAGGTCACAATTAGTAATATTTTTCCAACACATTGTTAAAACCGGGATAAGAGAATAACTCCCATCATTTTCAATATATCCTTTAGGATTACACCAGGCATAATACCGATTTTGATAGTCTAAGAGAGGGCAACAGCAGTTCATCTCTAAGTTGTAGAAACGCATTTCATTTATGTGTCTGGTCAAGAAATTGCAGGAGGCACTTCCCCTTCCATCCATGTTTGTTGTGTTGGTTGAATTGGGGTTAAGTCCGAGGGTAAAGTTGGTGTTTTGTGTCAAAAGATACCCATTTCCAAATCCGCCTACAAGCGTACATTGTTGAGTAAAACGATCACTTTTGAGACTTAATCTCATGTTGTTGGCCCATGTATGGTGTTCCATTTTCTGGACGACTTCTTCGGATTTGGTGCTGCGTTTAATTTGTTCAGCAAATCCCTGTGAGAAGGGGCAAGAAAAGCACATCCGATTGTGGTCACTCTTCTTTAGTTCCATTTTCATTAGATAAACAAAGATGATTAGCATCATCTCCAAGTCAAGCCTAAGTTGGCATATAACCAAGGATTGGGCATGTGTGTTATTCCACAATGCAGTAAAATCACACTTTAAACTCTTGTTCAAGACTTTGGTAAGCATGAACAGATTCTGTAAAGAAAAGGGAGCACATACAGTTGTTTAACAAGCCACATCCAGAACCAAAAAAAAGGCCAGTAAGATGGGGAAGTAATAAGGCCTGGTAAGGAAACGCAGTAGAAGCGCTCAAAAGAGGGGTTTGACCCCTGGTTTGGTTGGTTCATTTTGGTTATTCCGTCAAAATTCATGAAAAAAGAACACAAGTTGATGCAACCCACAAGGTAGAATTGAAGAGTGCCAAAGGTGACATTTGAAGAGAGAAAACCTTGATTTGGAGGGCAAATGGTGTCTTCAGGAGCAGCAGGAGACAACCTCTTCCTCACTTTAGCCGAAAGGAATAGGAAAGCTGGCATAACCGGTCCACCGCCAAGGAAGGAGCAGTGACGATTAACGCTGGACCAGATCCACATCATGAACCCAAGAAGAAGCCCTTTGTTCCTTTGGAATCAAAACTGGAAAGCGACACAAGCATTAGGCAAAGAATTAGTTGCGAGGGTTGCGTAAACCGTCGGCGGCCAAGAAGGCTTGATATCATGGAGGGTTTTCTTGAACGGGAAAATCAGGCGAGATGGATGCCGAGGGGCGAATCGGAGAGCTGATCTCCATAGCACCCGGTAGGATCTGGAGCAGGCGGCGGACACCTTTAAGAGAGTACCGATTAGGTTTACTTTTGTGGGAAGAGAGGAGGGTCTCCAGCGCGTTAGAAGCGCGTTGATTTGTGAGAAAAAGGGGTTTTTCATTTCGTCCTTCCAGAACCGCTCAATTGATAAAGAAGAAATAATCTCTGAGAATTTGGATACATCTCAGACAACTGGTCTTCCTTCATCATGGTTCATAAATTTTCAAGCTTCTGGATCTTAGTGTTCGCCCCTAGAGGTGTGTGCAAATAAGCTTTATATTTATAAAACTGAAATCAAGCAAGCGAACCCGCAGTGTACGGATCGATATAGTTAAGCAAGAATTCCAGAGTATCGAACACAGGGATTTGGGTGGAACGAACTCGATTGCAGGTTATCAAGCGGTTATTATGAGAGTTTTGCAAATATATTGGGAAAACAACAATCCTAAAGATCCAGGTATCCAGCTGTGGCAATCGATTCAAGATATACTAATGATGTAAAGACAGAGTTAAGATATGCAAAGGTATACTAATGTAAGGTAATCGTACGGTTGAGGTTCCAAAAACCTTATATAACTCACCCAAAAGACTCTTCCTATACAGGTTGATGAGGCTCAATATAGAAAGGTTCTAAGGACAAGGATTAACATCAAATACCCAAACCTATGATCTAAAGATCAAGACTAACTTATCCGATTGAGGTTGTTGAGGCTCACAATCGAGGTAGAGGTTGTTGAGGCTTCACTACCACCTAGAAAAGACAAGTCTAAACTAAGCTAAAGCAAATCTTTAACTTTGGATCAAGATAAAAGCAGGCTCGTAGACTTAAGGAAAATCACGGTTAGTTCTTGAGATTCCACGGTCGTGGAACTCAAGAACAGCCCGTGATTTAGGGTTTTCGGCGACGATTCTCTAACTCTCAGGGTCTAATCTGTTTACGATCGATCTATCATCATCTAAGCCACAACTATCAACCCTTCACCTTAGAATTGTTAAGGGTTTTTAGCCAATAACAGTCATATTGATATTAATTCAAGATTTAAAGGATAGAAAATGGGAATTTTCAAGAACTATCAATAATCTTCAATCGAATCTCAGAATCACAGCCAAGAACAAGTGTTTATCAAAAGATGTAAAACGAGATAAACAATCACAATCTTAGGAAAGAAAGGAAACGGGATGTCAATCCGATCCTAAATCAAACCTAAGCAAGAAGAGGAATCTTCTTGCGAAATCCTTCAAGAAACTTCGATCTTCCACACGAAGATCACAACAGCGACTCTCCGACACGAACTTTGGAACTTCAATGAATTCTTCCAAATCACCTCCAAAAATGAGGGTTTGTATGTTGCTAAGCTTGCGTTTTTGCCGCTAAACTTAGGGTTGAAAGGTCGTAAGTGCGGGAGCGAGGTGACGGAATCTTGCTTCATCCGTCCTTTTTATAATGCAGGGCAAAACGTCGGCCCGGCCCAATCTTCAAAAGATTATGGCTTCGAAAGTGGCGAAAAGATTCGCCAAGATCACGGTCGTGGAAGTTTCCACGACCGTAATTTTGAGGCGTGGAAACAAACACGGATGGCTTCCACGGCCGTAATATCCCCTGGAATGAACATCGAATTCTGCATCAAGATCCACGGCCGTAATTTAGGGTAAAACCGTGATTCTTGCCTTCATTCGTGCATTCCTCAATCTAATACTCCAAATTGCTTCCAAAAGGTGCCCTTGGTCTATGGACACATCAACTCAACTCTCCTTTGCTCAATTCCGTTCGGAAATAGCTCCAAATCACCTATAATCAACATAGAACTCGTGTAGACATCCATATCGACAATATAGGCAATACTAGCTCATATATGCATAAAGCTCAATCAAAGACTATCAATATGAATCAATTGCGATTAGAAAACGTGCCTAAAATATCACAATATTTCATGCTAACAAATAACCCCATACTTAACACTTGCTTGTCCCTAAGCAAGGTCTTTCAAAAAGCTTTAAAACAAGAGTTAGGATGAAATATGTGTACCTTCTTTTGGATGAAAGTGACTTCTAAAGAATAGATCATTCTCAAACCTTGCTTCAATCGTTTCAAACTTTCACACACTTAATTAGAGAGTAAGAGGTAAAGAAGAATCATGAACCAATTTAACTTCCAAACAAGCATTATAACCTTCAAACATTATCAAAATCAATCATAAGAATTTCAATTTAGATCACCAAGCCATATAACATTCTTTTGATCATAAGGACTTTCAAAGAAAAGGTCTAGAGCATGGAAGGGTGGGGAAAACTTTAAGGGAAAGTGGTGCATAAATCCGGGAAAGTGGATATCTACCTTCTTCTTCTTTTGCGGTTTCCGCAACACTTCACTTAGAGCTTCGCTCTCTCCTTTTTCGACTTTACTTTTGGAGTTATGGATAGAGGTGCACAAAAACCGAAGCCTAGGAGATTGGCGTTTCTCATTTTTGCGAGATGCCTCAAACCCTTAGCGCACATACCATAATCCGCTAGGAATATCGCTCAATCCGACTTTGGCAAGACACAAACACCCGGCTATGTGAATGGTGCCGAGTTACTCATCGTCATGATTGACTTCCCCAAACCTATAATTTCTTTCTATTCAATTGATTGCAAATACTTGCTCTCATGGCCCTCCCACATCAAACATGCCTTTTTTTTCTTTTTTCTTTTACTTTCCAAGTTCCCGGATGGGTAAGGGAGGCTAATATTTCAATGAGGAGTTAGATGATTCAAAGGAAGAAGAAAGAAAATATCGAATTGCCTTAATCATTTCAACAAGAAGTATAGGAGCTTATAATGTGATTTCAACTTCAATTTCTTACATGATTTAGGTAACAATTCTCACATTATACAACTTGCAAAAGAGGTAAAATTCATTCATTCAAATCTTTTTCGAATTACCATCCTTTCAAGCATGCAATTGTTATCAACTCAATTCGCAAGTAATGATTATCATGGAAATCATATCGATTCGTTAGAAGCATCAAATTTTTAAAAAATTTTCAATTTTTATGAGTTTTTAAAGTTCTTTTTCATGCAATGCAAGAATAAAACGTGTAA
Source organism: Fagopyrum homotropicum (assembly GCA_033239125.1). NCBI lineage: Eukaryota > Viridiplantae > Streptophyta > Magnoliopsida > Caryophyllales > Polygonaceae > Fagopyrum > Fagopyrum homotropicum. Next base: position 90,728,429 of record BSWB01000006.1, read on the forward strand.
CATACAATGAACATGCAAGGATAGTCTCGGAATAGAAGCAACATATAGAGTAGAGTTATTACAAACGTTTAGTACATCCCACCCCATACTTAGGACGAACATTGTCCCTAATGTTCACAAGAAAGAACAAAAGAAAGAAAAGAAAAAGAAAACTCACAAATGGTGGCGGGAATGTCTAAAACGAGCTGTCCGGTCATCTATCACTGCGGTGCCGGTGGAGGTGGAAATGGAGAGAAGCTCGGATCATAGTACCGCCCAAACTGCTGGCGGTAGACGTCCCTCATCATGTGGTCGAGGTCGTCGAAACGTCTGTCTCTATCATCCGCCCGGATCTCTAGTGCTCCGACTCTCTCTGAAAGTCCGGTAGCCCAATCCGGCATCCTCTCATACCACCCAGGGGGGTGATCATACCATCCAGGAGCATCTGCTGGTGCTGGCTGCGGTGGTGGTGGTGGTGGTGCTGCTGGCTGCGTGGTGGACCAAGGAGGGGGTGTCTCGTACCAGGTGGGAGGTGTAGTCATCCACGTGGGCCTCTCACTCACGCTAGCGCGGCGAGATGACGAGCCTGAAGCTCTAGCCGGACGCGGAGAGCGTCTAGGTACATCCTGGGCCGTATCCGGCTGATCCGGAAACGTGCCGAACTCCTGCTCTGCTCCTCCACCACTCTCATACTGATCTCCCATATCCTCCTCATCTACTACCGGCGGTGGAACGTAAGGGGGAGCTACAAGCCTGTTCGCATGCATCGCAGCGAACGTCTCCTTCCAGTTGTGGCGTCCCGCCACAATGGAATACTCCGGCAGCCACTCAATACCCCTACCGGTCCTACTCTCCCAGGGCATGCCCGCATAAGGCGGACCTCTATGTGTGGGGAAGATGAGTCCCCTAACCATGAAAGCGTGTAGCCCTAATGGAACTGCCGGTATACGTGTGCAAGCCGAGAAGTCCACTCCAAAAGTCCTAGCTATGTGGGTCACTATCCCACCGTATCCAATGTTCCCTCTCGACTTGTTCTTGAGCTTGCTCATTGTCGCCGCCAAAAGAGTAGCACAATCGGCGCGGCATCCGTGGAGCATAGCATAGAGAAGGAATAGCTCATCCGTCTTGATCTTTTGGGGCGTCTCCGTCCTAGGAAAGAGACACTCCGAAAGAACACGGTGAGCTATCTTCAAGGCCAAATGGTACATCAATTTGGCCTTGGTATCAGCTGGATGCCAACGGTCCTCGTCGGCATAGATCATCGCCACATCCTCCCAAAAATCCTTAGCAGAAACGTTCCTAGGGAGGCGACCGTTGTAGGTCTCATGGAACCCAAAGATGGTCCCGAACTCAACAATGCTAAGCTGGTAGTCTCTATTCATGAGACGGAAGGAGACAGTCCTATCGACATGGCTGTGCTCAAAAGACGTCACAACCTCTCGGGTGATCTCCTCATAAGCGTCCTCACGAATGTTCGTGAAGACAAGCAAACCGGCTCTATCCAAGAGCCAAGTAAGGTCATCCACTATGTTGAGAGGATGAAGATCCTCCAACAACAAGTACCTAGGGCCAATCACTGCCCTCTTCTCTATCCTCTCAAATGCAGCTTGGTGGTTTTCGTGTATGATCGGGATGCTGGATGGAGGTGGTGAGGATGGAGGTGAAGATGGGGGTGAAGGTGAAGGGGATGAGGGTGGTGGTGGTGCCCTAGATGTGGAGGGGTTACCCTTTCTCTTCTTATTCTGTTCCCCTTTCTTTTCTTTAATCCTCCCCGAAACTCTCCTCACGAAATCCATTCTGTTGAGAATTACGGTCTGTTCTTCCTAAACCACGGCCGTGGAATCTGTGTAGACCGTAATTCGACACGGAATTTCTCAATCCTCAGCAAATCAGCAATCAAACTCCACAACAGGCAGTCCTAATCTAATTTCTTCCAATCTCAATCAGTTCTCCCTAAAAATCTCTAACAAAAACGAACAAAAACGACTAGAATCAAGAAGAGAGCAAAAACCTCTTTTTCGGATTGAGAAATCCAAAATGCGGAATTGTTGATCGTTTTCCGCGTGATTCGTTGCTTGGATCTTGTTCTTGGTTGGATTTGCTTCAATTTAGGAAGAAGAATCGTTAAAAACGATTAGAGAATGAAGATTTGGGATGAGCTGCGTGTTTTCGGTATTTAGGGCGTGGAAATTGGGGATTTTGTGGTGTTTTTGTGGTGAAGTGTGGCTTTTATACTCGCAGGCAAAATTTCAAAAATCACGGTTTGTCGGGGCATTCCACGGCCGTGGAAATGTACGGACCCGTAATTTTTGTGATTTTTCACAGGCTTTTGAGAATTACGGCCACTGTAGCTATGACGACCGTAATTTAGACCGTGGAACTCTCTGTAAAGCTTCAAAGTCCAAATTTCGTCACTTCTCTTCGTCATTATCCCTCCCTTCTTCTTTTCCATCGATCCTACAACCAAAAACACGAACATACCGGAAGAAATCGAGGCAAAAATAAAGCAAAAACTTCTATTCTAAACTAAACTATGAATCGAAAGCAAAAACGAAAATACAATACCTTGGGTTGCCTCCCAAGAAGCGCTTTGTTTAAGGTCCGTAGCTAGACCAATCTCGCACTTATTCGAGTGCGGTAGGTGCAAACTCCTCAGCTTGGAGTTCCGGTGAGTACTTCTTGAGTCGTTGACCGTTCACCTTAAAACTTCCGCTAGCTTCACCCCATACTTCAACTTTGGAGACTACCTTGATGCACTCTTCTATGATGTGTAGGTGTTCGTCCGGAAAGGAGTCATCAATGGGTAGATGATCGTCCTCTAGATGTGTTAGACGACTCAAATGATCCGCAACAGAATTTTCCGAGCCTTTCTTGTCGCGGATCTCAAGATCGAATTCTTGTAGGAGGAGAATCCATCTAATCAGCCTTGGCTTCGCATCTTTCTTTGCAAGGAGGTATCGGATCGCAGCATGATCCGTGTAGACAATCACCTTTGCACCTACAAGATAAGAGCGAAACTTATCAATAGCATAGACAATGGCTAGAAACTCTTTTTCCGTAGTGGCGTAGTTGAGCTGGGCTTCGTCTAGCGTCTTGCTAGCATAGTATATGGCGTGGGTTCGTCCTTCCTTTCGTTGCCCAAGAACAGCTCCAATGGCTACGTCACTAGCATCACACATAATCTCGAAAGGGAGAGTCCAATCCGGGGGTTGGATAATGGGTGCTGAAATTAGAGCTTGCCGAATGGTGTTGAACGCATCTAGACATTCCTGTGAAAACTCAAAAACCGCATCCTTCATTAATAGATTAGTGAGAGGCTTTGATATCTTAGAAAAGTCTTGAATGAAACGTCTATAAAATCCAGCATGTCCTAGGAAACTTCTTATTCCCTTCACCGAAATTGGGGGAGGAAGTTTCTCTATGGTCTCTATTTTAGCTTTATCTACCTCTATCCCTCTACTAGAGACTAAGTGACCTAAAACGATTCCTTCCTTAACCATGAATTGACACTTCTCCCAATTAAGAACTAGGTTAGTGTCTTCACATCTTTGCAAAACAAGAGAAAGGTTGGAAAGACAATCGTTAAAGGAGGAACCGTAAACGGAGAAGTCGTCCATGAAGACTTCCATGATTTCCTCCACATATTCGGAGAAGATGGCCATCATGCACCGTTGGAAGGTGGCTGGGGCGTTGCAAAGTCCGAACGGCATTCTCCTATAAGCGAACGTACCCCAAGGGCACGTGAATGTGGTCTTCTCTTGATCATCCGGATGTATCGGGATCTGAAAGAAACCACTATAACCGTCAAGGTAGCAAAAGTATGAATGTTGTGCTAACCTTTCAAGCATTTGATCGATGAATGGCAATGGAAAGTGGTCCTTCCGCGTTGCATTGTTGAGCTTGCGGTAGTCTATGCACATTCGCCATCCAGTCACGGTTCGGGTAGGAATGAGTTCGTTGTTCTTATTGGTGATGACCGTCATTCCTCCCTTCTTCGGAACCACTTGAACCGGGCTCACCCACTTGCTATCGGAGATAGGATAGATGATACCTGCATCAAGAAGTTTAAGAATTTCTTTCTTGACAACCTCCTTCATGGTCGGATTCAACCGCCTTTGAGGTTGTCTTGAAGTTCTAAAGTCCTCCTCCATTAGTATTTTGTGCATGCATAGGGAGGGTTTGATTCCTACTAAGTCCTCAATAGTGTAGCCTATGGCTTTTCTATGTTTCCTAAGGACAATCATGAGCTGTTCATGTTCATCTATGCTTAATTCGGAACTAACGATAACCGGAAAGGTAGAATTAGATCCAAGAAAAGCGTACCTTAGATGAGTAGGAAGTGGTTTAAGTTCCATTGCTTTCGGAACTTCTAATGATCCTTGAGGGGCTTCCGATGTTTCCTTGGAAGCTTCTAAGGATGTTGAGTGGATTGGAGAAGAATCAGAGGAAGTTGAAGGAGTGTGTCGATCGTCCTTTTCCACGGTCAAAATCACGGTTTCCTCTGGTTTTCCACGGCCGTAATATCCTCTGGAATGGAGGTCGAATTTGGTCATGGAATCCACGGCCGTGGAATACAGAGTATGACCGTGGATTCGAGTGTTTTCTGCCTCATCGTGGAGTTTCTCAAACTCCACTTCATGCATCTCTTCTTGTGCCTCTAAGGCTTCAATTTCCTCTTTGCACTCTTCTTCTCCTCCTACATCGGTTAGACTCATAGTAATAACCTTTTGCAAAGGATCGTTAAAGAGAATCGCACTTACCTCCTCCCTAGATAAACCTTCTTCGTCTTGGAAATTGTAAATCTCCTCATCAAAGATTGGCTCCTTCACTAGAGTGGAAAGAACGAATTCTACTTTCTCTTCCCCAATGTCAAAAGCGAGTCTCCCATTCTTGCAATCGACCATGCAGCCGGAAGTTGCGAGAAACGGTCTTCCGAGTATGATCGGGACCGGACTATCCGCAGGAATGTCAAGCACGACAAAGTCAATTGGGACAAAGAACTTGCCTAGCTTGACCGGGACGTCTTCTACAATACCGACGGGACGAGTAATGGATCGATCCGCCATGTATAACGTCATCTTCACCGGTTTAGGGTCGCCTAAACCGATCTTCCTGCACAATGCAAGTGGTAAGATGCTCACACTTGCTCCCAAGTCACATAAAGCGTCATATGTGACCTCCCCCACTCCAATGGGAATACAAAATGACCCCGGATCTTTCAGCTTTGGGGGCATTTTCTCCTTCATAGTCTTGATGAGGTCCGAAGAGTCCGAACTCATCTTGACTTCTCCAAAATCTTCTAGCTTCCTCTTGTTAGAGAGGAGCTCCTTCAAGAACTTGCCATAAGCCGGCATACCTACAATAGCATCAATGAAAGGTATGTTAATATGCAATTTGCTCATGAGTTCTATGAACTTACCGAATTGCTTGTCTAGGCGTGCTCGCGCTCTAGATTGAGGGAATGGTAGGGGAGGTTTGAAAGCCGGAGGAGGAACATAGATATCTTCCTTCTCCTTCCCCTTTTCTTTACTTTTCTCTACGGGGACTTCAACAAACGTAGGCTGCGGATCGGTGGTAGTCACTCCGCTCCTAGTTGTAATTGCCATTACCCTTCCCTTAGGGTTGTCCTCCGTCTTTCCTGGAAGCTTCCCTTGATTTCTAGGAACTTCCTCCGCATGGTTGAACATTTGATTTTCCAAAACCTTTTGAGCTTTGTCAACCTTAGAAATTTGATCATCAACCTTGATGATGCGGTTCTCCAACCCTTGAAGCTTTCCCAAGATCGTCTCCAACATGGGATCCGGCTTCTCTTTTCCCGTGTTGTTTCCTCCATTTGATGATTGCCCCTGGCTTTTCAAAGGAGTAGAGGAAGAAGAGGGTGGAGTTAGTGGATTGGAATTGGAAGGATGGGAGTTACCGGAATTTTGCTGATTGGAGCGCCAATTGTTGTTGTTCGCACCCCGATTGTTGTTCCAATTGTTGTTGTTCCGGTTGTTGTTGTTTCCATTCCAATTGTTGTTCCGGTTATTGTTCCGGTTGTTGTTGTTGCGGTTGGTGTTATCACCGCCGTTGTTGTTGCCCAAATAGCCAACATCCTTCTCTTGTTGCTTTGGGAAGTTGGTCTTGATAGTCTCCTTCAACTCTTTGATCTCATTGTTGAGGGAGAAAATTTGATTTTGAGCTTCATGTGTGAGCTTTGCTCCTTGCTCCACACGATTTCCCTCCACTTTCCGGTGGGAATACTTCTCTATGACTCTTGCTTGCTTCTCAATGAAGTCCCAAGCGTCATCTTCTCTCATGTCCATGAACGTTCCACATGAGAGGGATTGGAGGTTGAATTGCGTTCCCGCATCCAGCCCCTTGTAGTAAATTTCCAGCAAGGCAAGCTTGGATATGCCATGATGAGGGCAATCCAAGAGCAAATCCTGAAACCTTTCCCAAGATTGAAACAAACTTTCGTTAGGTCTCATAGAAAAAGCATTAATCTTACCTCTAAGTTCCGCCGTTTTGGAGGGCGGAAAGAACTTGGTGAGAAACTCTGCGGAGAGGTCTTCCCACGTCTCTAGCTTTCCACTAGGAAGAGCTTGGTACCAAGATAGCGCTTTCCCTTTCAAAGAGAAAAAGAAAGGTTTGAGCTTATAGCTGTTGGTAGTGGCGCTCTTTGGCCTCATCGTCTCCATCATACACTCAAAGTTTTGCAAGTGTTGGTGTGGAGATTCGGTGCTTGTACCGCCAAACTGGCTTTGGCGAACAAGAGTGATGACTTGAGGGTTGAAGCTAAACCCTTGTACATCTTCAGCATCAAAGTTCACACCTAAACGGCGTGGTTGTTGTGTTGGATCCATCCGCTGGCCAAGAGTTCTTGGCTCATTATCCACACGTTCGACCCTCGCATTTCTAGGTGGAATGCGACGGTTAGCAGCTCCTTGTTGATTGAAAGGATTTATATTGATCGTGGGATCAATTTCTTCTAAAGGAGGCATGGAAGAATCACTATCATCGGTGGATGAGTGGTTTCTTCTTCTAGACCTTGTCCTTCTTCTCGAGGACTTCTTCCCCACTTTATTTTCAAGATCGCTCATCTTTATCGTCATTTGGGCGATCACGTCTTGTAGACCGTTAACTTGAGTTTGATGACGATCCATTTCGTCTTGGAGGAAAGACTCATTCCATCGGAGTTGAGCTTCCTTCTCCGCCAACTTAGTTTGAAGATCGCTTTCGTTTTCTTGAGCCATCCTCTTTTCCTTGCGCTTTTGCCTCAAGGTTTTCTCTAACTCTTGATCAAGAGGTAAGAGATCTCCGGTGTTCCTAGACCTGCGCATACACTCAAAGAAAAATCAAATAACGAGAGCAAGCTCCCAAGCTTGACAACCGGCTACCGGATTCGGTCGAAGCCAAATCCCCGGCAACGGCGCCAAAAACTTGTTCGCCCCTAGAGGTGTGTGCAAATAAGCTTTATATTTATAAAACTGAAATCAAGCAAGCGAACCCGCAGTGTACGGATCGATATAGTTAAGCAAGAATTCCAGAGTATCGAACACAGGGATTTGGGTGGAACGAACTCGATTGCAGGTTATCAAGCGGTTATTATGAGAGTTTTGCAAATATATTGGGAAAACAACAATCCTAAAGATCCAGGTATCCAGCTGTGGCAATCGATTCAAGATATACTAATGATGTAAAGACAGAGTTAAGATATGCAAAGGTATACTAATGTAAGGTAATCGTACGGTTGAGGTTCCAAAAACCTTATATAACTCACCCAAAAGACTCTTCCTATACAGGTTGATGAGGCTCAATATAGAAAGGTTCTAAGGACAAGGATTAACATCAAATACCCAAACCTATGATCTAAAGATCAAGACTAACTTATCCGATTGAGGTTGTTGAGGCTCACAATCGAGTTAGAGGTTGTTGAGGCTTCACTACCACCTAGAAAAGACAAGTCTAAACTAAGCTAAAGCAAATCTTTAACTTTGGATCAAGATAAAAGCAGGCTCGTAGACTTAAGGAAAATCACGGTTAGTTCTTGAGATTCCACGGTCGTGGAACTCAAGAACAGCCCGTGATTTAGGGTTTTCGGCGACGATTCTCTAACTCTCAGGGTCTAATCTGTTTACGATCGATCTATCATCATCTAAGCCACAACTATCAACCCTTCACCTTAGAATTGTTAAGGGTTTTTAGCCAATAACAGTCATATTGATATTAATTCAAGATTTAAAGGATAGAAAATGGGAATTTTCAAGAACTATCAATAATCTTCAATCGAATCTCAGAATCACAGCCAAGAACAAGTGTTTATCAAAAGATGTAAAACGAGATAAACAATCACAATCTTAGGAAAGAAAGGAAACGGGATGTCAATCCGATCCTAAATCAAACCTAAGCAAGAAGAGGAATCTTCTTGCGAAATCCTTCAAGAAACTTCGATCTTCCACACGAAGATCACAACAGCGACTCTCCGACACGAACTTTGGAACTTCAATGAATTCTTCCAAATCACCTCCAAAAATGAGGGTTTGTATGTTGCTAAGCTTGCGTTTTTGCCGCTAAACTTAGGGTTGAAAGGTCGTAAGTGCGGGAGCGAGGTGACGGAATCTTGCTTCATCCGTCCTTTTTATAATGCAGGGCAAAACGTCGGCCCGGCCCAATCTTCAAAAGATTATGGCTTCGAAAGTGGCGAAAAGATTCGCCAAGATCACGGTCGTGGAAGTTTCCACGACCGTAATTTTGAGGCGTGGAAACAAACACGGATGGCTTCCACGGCCGTAATATCCCCTGGAATGAACATCGAATTCTGCATCAAGATCCACGGCCGTAATTTAGGGTAAAACCGTGATTCTTGCCTTCATTCGTGCATTCCTCAATCTAATACTCCAAATTGCTTCCAAAAGGTGCCCTTGGTCTATGGACACATCAACTCAACTCTCCTTTGCTCAATTCCGTTCGGAAATAGCTCCAAATCACCTATAATCAACATAGAACTCGTGTAGACATCCATATCGACAATATAGGCAATACTAGCTCATATATGCATAAAGCTCAATCAAAGACTATCAATATGAATCAATTGCGATTAGAAAACGTGCCTAAAATATCACAATATTTCATGCTAACACTTAGCTTGATGGTTTTCACAATCGACTACTTTGTATGTGTGATCTGGTGGACACTAATTTTCTCGATACTCTTAAGATTCCTTGCATAGACAAGCTCAAGAATTCGATTACCTGGAAGGTTCTAAACCTAGGAGATTTTGCTTTTCCAGGACTCATGAGACTATTCTAAGTTAATCTCATCACAAAAAGGGACAAAGGATGTATCACTCTTGAATCTTCAGTTAAAGGTACTCCGATTTCACTCACTTCTTCTGTTTTAAGTGAGATATTTGAAATTCCTACCGATATTGTGTTCAATCACCCTTCAATATCAGAGAGTGTTCGTATAGGAAAGGAGAAACTTCTGGTTTCAAATTCAACATCACGTCAGCTTACTCATACCTCTCTAACCTTAGAGGCTAAAATAGTGTTTACTATATTGGTTCGATGTATTGTTCCTCGTGCAAATTCAAGAGAACTGATGACTGATCAATCTATGGAACTCATTCATGTGATTATGTCTGGTCTAGACATAGATGTACCTAATCTGATTCTCAACCATATGATACACTCTGTCAATTCCAAGCGGCCTATTCCTCTTCCTTACGGAAACTTGTTACCTAAAATATTTGATTATTTTAGAATTGACACATCCTCTGAAGAACGACAGACAATTTCTGGCAAAATTGATGAGAACTGCTTAGAACGTTTGGGGATTGAGAAGACTCTTGCATGCACATGGACTTTAAAAGGAAAAGGAACTACTCAAATTCCAACTGAAGAGGCTCAACCTTCTCCTACTCCAAAAATCAGGTTAGAAGGTTGTAAAAAAGAAATAGTATGTCTGAATCGTACGTTATTTGATTTTCAGTTTGACACCAAGAAATGAATGGATGCAAATTTTGAGATACTATCTACCATAAATGCTAAAGTCAATGAAATGTATTTGATGAATGCTCTTACCCTAACTACAATAGGAAGTATTTTTCCCATGCCTGAAGATGTAGCTCAACATACTCAAGAGAAAGTTGAGAATGTGCTGATGAATTGCAAAAGGCGTGTACAGAATAAATCAATTCTGTATCCAACTCACGTTGAGCCAATGTTTCTGCCAGTAGTTGAGTATGAAGTAGTTAAGTAGAGAAGAGGTGAAGAAAAACGCCGACGTTTAGCAGCTGAAATGGATGATTGAAGCTATAAGAAGTCTTCATCCAAAGGAAAAAGGAAATTCTATGAGGAGAATTGAGCCTGCGGTTTGAGAAACTTTATGTGGTGTTTGTTAAAATACTCTTGGGTCTATAATCGTTTTTAACTCTCGTGGTTTGACTATTTTTCTCCCTTGTTGAAAGACAAAGGGGGAGAAATGAATGATCCGACATTCGATATTCTGCATTTTGCATTTTAGTTTTGATTTTCATATGCATTGCTAAACTAACAAATGCAGGTACGATAAAACATTTGTGTTGTCTTCCATCAAGAGGGAGATTGAAAACTCCACCTTGTTTATAATGTTTTACAGGTGTTGATGATGGAAGATTTAACACAAATGTAGTAGTTTGATACACTAACAATGTATTGATTATATTTTCTAGATGCTTGGTTGGCTTGAATTCAGTGCAGGACTTATCGAAGATTTCAAGGGCCTTGATATGGACTTCAAGGGGCTTGAAATATTATTCAAGGACACAAGGAAGATAGTGTTATACAAAGGGATGATCTCAAAGGCCTTGAAGAAATATAGTTGCACGAAACAAAGATTCAAATTAAAAAGAAGATTTTCCATGAACTATTTGCTCAACAGAAAGATTTCAGTGAATATCATTTTCAACCGAAGATTAGAAGATCTTTTTTAGAAGATTTTCTAAAACTGAAAAGCATCAAAGATTTCTTCTCATTCGGTTCAACAGAAAACGAGAAGATTAAGAAGTTGAGGAATCAATGTGTTCTCAGGAGATGAAGATCTGTAACGTCTACCTCATCTCAAAATAAGAAGCGATCTTCATGGAGAAGAAGATTCATCTTCAAACGGTCATCTCTACAGCGGCTAGAAGACCTCTCCATAGAAGAATATAAATAAAAATGAGGATTGAAGAAGAAAACATATCAGCTTACACGGAAACATCTTTACGTCTTCAAGCAACCCAAACATCTTCATTTGATTCATTGTTTTACTTTCTCTTTTTTTCTAAAAGCTTTATCCCCTTAAAGAGAGATAAAACACAAGAGCTCCATTGGAAGATCTAAATAGTGCATACTAGAGTGTGTGTTACTCTGCGAAGTAACTAGGCTATTATAGCTAGGTGAAGAGTTGAAGCTAGATCGTAGCAATGGCTACAGTGAGAGAAGAAGGGGATTTCTTCTAGTTTGTATCTAGGACTCTTTGAAGTTGATAATAGATAGTTAGATCCTAAGGCTATACCCTAGGACGGAGTGTAGGCTATTTAGAGCCGAACTTCATAAACATATCCTCGTGTCAATCTTTTACATTCCGCACTTTATCTTGCTATTGTGAGTAACTTTGTTTTGTAGGAGCACGAAGTCAAGGCTCTTGAAAGTTTTTTCAAAGCCCTTGAAATCAAAATTAAAAAAAGAGCACAAATCGACATCAAGGCCCTTGAAATGAGTTTCAAGGCCTTGAGATTTGGTTTGCGAAAAGTTCCCATAATCTATTCAACCCCCTTTGTAGAGTATCTTTTAACTTATTTATTTCCCTTACCGGTTCTTCAATAATGTATGTTTATAGCTGGAGATGGTTCTTTCCTCGATGCTATCCGAGTGTGATTAAGATTCAGCTGGAGATGGTTCTTTCCTCCATGCTACCTTGATGGACATAGTTCCCTTGGAGATGTTATTCCTCCATGCGTTGTATATGACTATGATCTGGCTAGAGATGTGTTTTCTCTATGCCTTATGATGTGGTATGGCGAGAGATGTGATTCCTCTACGCCTTTGGGTAGCATTATGGCCTGTTATCTAGAGTTGATGATTCTTCCATGTTCATGTTTGAGGGTTTAGATTGATATAGGTTATGATCTTCTGAGCGAAGATGTGATACCTCCGATAGAGAGAGAGAGAGAGAGAGAGAGAGAGAGAGAGAGAGAGAGTTATACCTCGGCTTATGGGTCTGAGAGGCTTTGGGATTTTGCAAGTTTGGGACGAAACTTGTTTTTAGGGGGGTGAGATGTAAGAGCCTAGTTCCTGAGTTGCTAAGAGTCTGAGCAGAGGACCTGATTTTAGCCTAGACCGCCCCTACGTGACCCAGTGGCCGCCCCTGCGGTTTTCCTGGGCCGCACCTACGCCTCACGGGGTCCGCCCCTGCGGCTCTGTGTGGCTGCAGCCGTTTTTGTTGACCCTTTGACCCATGCTTTACCCTTTTCATCCCTTTATAAGCTTCTTCTCTCTCCTTCTGATGAGGGTTCTTCATCTACAGCTTCATCTCTCTCCCTACGTTCTTCTTCTCCTCTCATCCCTCCTTGGATCATCTTTGATCTTCTCTTGAAGTTTTGTTGAGTTTGAGAACTTATGCTTGGCTTTACTTGCTGATTGTTGATGGTTGTTGTTTTTGTGCCTTGTGAGCCAACTTGAGGTGGTGGTGGTGTTGTGTTTGATCTCCTGGAGAGCTCAGCTTGGTAAGGTTCCATGGCTTCCTTCCTATCTTTCTTCTTTCCTTCATCTTTTCCTCTCTTTCCTTAGTCTATCTTAGATTCCCTTAGGATGGATCTTATTCAGCCATGATTGGCATATGTTGATGTGTATATATGTATGTTTCTGTATGTATGTGTATTGATCGAAGAAGGAGTGAAGGAATCGAAGGAAGGAGTGAAGAAGGGGCTGAATTGGGGTCTTTTATTGTCCAGCCGCCCCTGCGCCACCTGTGAGCCGCCCCTGCGGCCACCTGCACTAGTTGGTGTTTCCACTTGGTTTTGCAGGTGTGTGTTGCTTGTAGGCTTGCTTTATGCCTTTGTTCCCTTCCTTCCTAGTGTGAGTGTATAGGATCATGTTAGATGTGTGAGGATGTGTTTTGATGAGGTTATGATCGGTATATGCCTTGTACGGCTTTTGAGGTTTATTAGGTTGTGAGGTTAGGTTGAGGATGATCCTATGGATCCCTTAGGTCTAGGTGTGACCCCTTTGATGAATAGAGGATGATATCTTTCTATGCCTTGTTATTAGGCAGTGCCCCTCTCTCAGGAGTGGAGGTTGATTGTGGTTGAGCTTGTACGAGGTTGAGGTAAGTCCGTAGGACTTACTTAGCTACCATCCCTATATTTGGTGTTTGCATGAGTGGTGTGTGCATTATATGTTTGCTATGATAGCATGAGATGTCGTTTATACCGACCTATGTTTTATTGATTGCCCCATTGTGTGGTTGTGATAACCTTTCCCTTTCATCCCGCCGTGGAGTCTAGGAGGTTCTCTGATGTCAGGTCAGACTGGCTTTAGAGGAAGGGCGCAATCCAATCCCATAGGGTACATGGATTGTGTGACCGATACTCGTACAACTGGCTATCAGGCTCAGAGGCGAGGATGTATCAGTCCTTGTGTCACATACTTTCATCTATCTATATGTACACGATTTTAGTGAATGACTATTATATAAAGATAATAAAATAGGTAAATGTGTGATAGCATGTTGATGTGTTTATCTTTCTATGATTGTGCTTGTGCTTATGCATTACCTTGTATATGTATGGTTAGCTAATGGCTTATTACCATGTTGTAGATTCCCTACAAGATAGGCGTATTGCTGGGTGATAAGCGTGCTGCTGGGTGATCTCGTACATAGGATGGTGGTGGTCTTTTGGGGTTGTTTACTTTTCCCTCCTGCGTGAGGATGATCTTTGTTACCTCATGTGTGAGGGTGTTGTTGTTTAAACTCGGCTATGTTGTTGTTACCTTTTGGTTATACAGTTATACAATTTTATGCATTTGTTTTATATCTGTCAGTGCCATGTTGTAAGGTTAAGTGAACTTGTTGTGAGGCTAGGGTCAGGATCCATTTTGAAATCCTAGCCCAATGTGGCATACCGAGTCCTGCGGATTCGGGGTGTTACACCAGAACCCCGGTCGAGGAGATTACATCCATGCATCTCACATGAACATACAAAGTTAAGTCCAGCTAGCGACCTTAAAACAAGCGCTTATTGGGAGGCAACCCAAGGTATTGCTTTCTTTCTTGCTTTCTAGATTAGATTAGTATAGTTTGTGTGTTTTGTGTCCATGATAACAAGAGCTAGGTACAACTCAAGGAAACAGCAAAAGGGAATCATAGGAACAGAGTTCGAGAATCTGGAGAAAGTAACAAAAGTTAGGGCCATCTTGGACACAAACAGATCATCTCGACCGAAAGACATCTGGGCCAACCGATATGAGAGCAACAGGGAGTTACCTCGGTTGACCACCTCGGTCACATATAACCATCTCGACCGAGATGTAGTTAAATTCTCTGACGGGTATAAAAGGGGAAAAGACTTTTTCTCTCTTCACCTCTCTTCTCCCCTGACGTCGTCTCGACCGAAGCTTTGCTCTAATCTTCAAACCCTCGTTTCTTGCTCGTTTTTGACGATTCTTGGATCTAAATCAACGGGAAAGATACAACATCGACTTCTCCAACATCAAACTCCACTTCAATTCACCGAAATCTGCTAAAATCGGGTAATTTCGTTTGAGACCCCCTTTTACGCATTTTGGTCGATTTTGCTCAATATTGGGAATTGTTGTCTATTTGGTGTGTTGAAATTGAACAAGTAACCCCTTTGGAGGCTTTTGGTAGTGAATTTGGGGGCAAAATGTTACAAATTAGTGATTTCGATCGAAGTGTTGTCCGTCTCGATTGAACCCAATCATCTCGGCCAAGACACCCTCAAGAACAGCCCGAGATCAGAGCCCTAAACTGAGAAAATGCGTCGTTCAAACAGACAATTAGCAATCCGTGACCGCCCGATGATGGAAACCATTTCCCCTCACCTCCTACACCAACACAAATACCAATCATTGTAGACCGCTTCCAAAAAGACTATGACCGGATATGCTCCCGACCGATCATTTCTCCCGCTACGTTGACGTCGAGGATTTCAACTACCTCCACGTCGTCGATGACTTGTCGAGGATGATCTCCCTGGTTGGCCTTGAGTAGTTTATGGCCATCGGAACACCGGCTTATGTGGAGCCGACATTTGAGTTTATTAGTTCCGTCACCCATGTGCCGGAACACAAAGGAGTAAAGTTTAGGCTGATGAACAAGAGGTAAGCCTTTACAGTGGAGAATTTCGGGACACTCTTCAGATTTCACCACCCACCGTCACTGACTTTCCCTCTAGACAAGAGGCACATGCTTTATGGGGCAACATTGCTCACATTACTTCGAGTGCATATCATTAGCAACCGGGCGACTCTAAAGAGAAGAACATCTACCATGTAACTTTCCGGATCGCTCACAGAATATAGAGTGAGATGCTGCTCACCCAGACTCAGACGCCTCAGAAGATCCGACAGGGTGAGTTACTTGCACTTTTCTGTATGACTACAAGCGGAGTCCCGAACTTTGCCACCATGCTGGTAGAGGATCTGCACAAGGTCAAGTACAAGAAGAAGGGCGACATCTGCTTCGGAGGATTAGTGACGTACATTGCCGGCGCCATGGACATCGATCTATCTACATGCATTTTGGCCGCTGAAGCCAAACCCTTGGGGCTGTAGGAGTTTATCACCCGACGGATCTTGATCCATTGAGGCCGTGGTCCACCATAAGTGTCCATGCCTTGGGAGACAAAAGCTCCGAAGGGGATTCCTTGGTCCCCACAATTCATTATCACAAACCCGACCAGCTGGTCAAGGATTTGGCGGTCATTTGTGCGAGATGCAGAGATTGACGCAAAGTTCAGCACAGACAACAATGAGGAGGATAGAGGAGTGCCTATGGACACCGGTACGGAAACTGCTGGTTCGAGTGCCCCGGTGATTGAGTTGGTGGACGATGACGAGGATATAGAGGATGACCGCCCTTCCCCGGAGACGCCAGCACTAGAGATGCCATAGTACCGACAGCGCCACCGCCGCCGCCGCAATCCCGAGGCTCATTAGAGGATTGACGACCACACTCGTCACATGGAGCAGTCATTATGTACTCTACGTACGGATATAGGAGGACGCTTTATACGCAGACCAGCAAGATAGGTTCAATGAGGCGTGAGATGCAGGAGAGTCATCACTACCAGCGCCGCATGATGGAGCTGCAGTTTCAGCAGCAGATGGGATATCTATTTGATCCATCATTGTACCCATTCCATCCTCCTAATCCTCCGGATGCATGATCAAGCCTTCCACGGAGCTACTGCTGATTTAGTTTCTCTTCTTATTTTGCGGATCTGCTTTGACATTGTAAGTGCTTTACTCTAGACTTCTTATACACATCGGGACGATGTGTCCTAAGTATAGGGTGCTTTGAGATATTTAGTCTGTAATAACAGACTTATGTGCTTATGACTATTTCTACTGCTTCCATTATGTGCTTAGAGGCTATATTGTACATTACATGCATTGCACCAGGATTTTTGATCGAAAAAACGTACAAAATTGGTTTGAAAATTTTTGTCTCAGCCAAAATGCATATGGCCGAACGAGGTGACCATAACAGGATCTTACCTCAGTCTAGTACCTCGTTTTCCCTTAAGTATCTCGACCGAGATGGATTTCGAAAACGTGAAATTTCTGAAAAATTTTGTGCTTCTGGGCTGGATATGATCTCAATGATGAAAATTGTTTGCTGATTAGTTTTTATGATCTTTACGTGTTTGAAATGATTTATGATATACCTAAGGTTTGAATGCTTTGTTTGAGATTTGAGCATGTTTAGTAAGTTGTTTTATCCAAATCATGTTGAATTTCAAGGTTAATATTGTGTTATGAGTTCTCTCACATCCTTATTGGAATGATAGAGGCAATTCATTATTCTTTCCTCCTCTTCTTGATCATGATTTTAGCCCTTCATTGATATATGTTGCCTTCCTTTACCTATTCAGGAATTTGGAAGCAAGAAAGCGAAAGAGCAAGTGAAAGACGATGTTGAAAGGAGAAGAAGTGTTAGGAAACAATAGGTTTGGGGACATTAGTCATGAGGATGAGTAACTCGACACCATTCACATAGCCGGATGTTTGTGTCTTGCCAAAGTCCGATTGATTGACAGTCTTAACGGGTCATGGTATGTGCATCAAGGTTTGAGGCATCTCGAGAAATTGAGATTAGCTGATCTCCAAGGCTTCAATGGTTGTGCACCTATATCCATGTTCTCTGTTACGCTCAGGATGTGACACGCAATGGGTTTTAAATTTATATTCTCGTTATATTTATCCTAACCCCTAGCAAACCCGCAGTGTACGGGACGTTTGTAGTAGGGATAGTATTCCGAGGTCGAACACAAAGACTAAGGTGAGATTGATTCTATTTATGATTAAGTCTAGTGAAGATCTAGGTTAAGAAAAGAGAAAGAAATAAAGAAATGAAAATCTCAATTGTTTTTGGTTGGTTTTTTGGTGATCAATCAAAGATCACAAATCATGCGAAATGTAATAATCAACTAAGCTAACAAATCAACGCAAACAAACAAGCAAAAATACGAGATATAGATCAAGGATAGAAAAGCGGATTCTAGGGGTTGGAAGTTCCGGTTATGGCATAGGACTCAAGCTATCTATTCTTTCCTTGGATTAACTATGATATGTTGGGGTTAAGTGTTTCTAGATTGGGATCAATCACCGAGTAAGTCTCATGGTCCACTAGGCCATCCCTAAAGTCTCATCACCGGGTAAGTCTCTAAGAACCTAAGGGAAGGAATTCTACACAAACCGGATTGTTACCTAGAGATCTAACCTATCCTTACCGGGTAAGTCTCGGAAGGGTTAGTCCTAGACAACCATCCTAGCACACTTAATCCAATGGCGGCTTATGAGGCTCACCACTACCTAGGGTTTGTCATCTTTGAGATCTAAGAGCAAGGATTACCGGATAAGTCTCTCCTAACACTTAGTTGCTAACACTAGGTCACCCTAGGATAGATTGACTCAACAAACACTTAGGATTTCCACATTCTAACAATCTAAGACTAGATCCATCGAACCAGGTAAGATCACGGTTTGTTCTACCTTTCCACGGCCGTGGTTTGGCAAGAACTGGCCGTGATTCCTAACAGAAACTACGTTCATGCACACAAGTCATCCAAAGGTAAATCTAAGTCCATCCTATCATAGCCCTAGCCATAACCATCCTTTCCTTACCCTAGAACCACATCTATTTAGCCTAAAACATTCATAATAGAAATCGAAACAATCAAACATAGAATCATGGCATCCATTTGCAAGATAATGAAGAGAAAGAGATGAACAAGTGAACTAAAACAAAACCAAGCTGAAAATGGAATTAGAATAACTCACAATCCTTCTTAAAGAAGGTTCAAATGGTTCATACAACTCTAGAAATTGAATCCGAAATTCTTCACTACAAAAACTCTCTAGGTCTATCAATGGTGTGTCTTCTCCTCCTCCAATCAAGCTCCTCTCCAATGGTAGTTTCCTTCTACCTCCCTCTTCCAAAGAATCTTCTTGTTGAGAGAATATTTTGATTGGATGATAGTGGATAATGGAGAGCTGCTCCAAGATGATTCTCTCAGCCAATGCAGGACCACTTTTATACTACAACTTTGCAAGAGCTGGCCAAGAGATCGTGGCACAGCTGTCACGAAAACCTGGCAAAATCCACGATTGAAACCACGGCCGTGGTTTACCAGTGAACCGTGATTTTGTGATTCAGCTTTGCCTTTGATCATTAAGCTTCGATTTGGTGCATGGCTTGTGTTGGCAAGGTTCCATGAGCTCTCCCTAGCCTTTAGCTTGCATCCTAATGAGTCCGAGGGTGTGTCATCTTGATGAACGATCCTCAAACGTATCGTTTCAGCTCCTGAGTCTCCCAAAACACCTACAAAGCAATGCACAAGTCCGTGTAGACGTCTATCTCGACAAAATACGTGAATTGAGCGGAAACGTCGTGAACTAGTGCTAAACCATGCATGAATGAGCGGGAAATCTATCTAAATGATTACCTAAACCTAAGTCATAAATCGTGTTATCAAAAATACCCCATACTTAAGGTTTGCTCGTCCCCGAGCAGATTCTGAACTATAGACTACGAGATAACATGATTTATGTATGCAGAAAAATGGTAAAATCTTTTTGGTTTTGTGCTTCTACTATTGGATCACCTTCAAAGTCATGTTTCATGGCAAAGGATAAGCAATCATGCATCAAATAAATGAAGGCATGAAAAGACAATTGTACTTAGCTTGAAAGCATGCATGAAATGTAAAAATGAAGAAGCCAAGAAGATCAAGAGCATATCCAATCTAGATTACTAAGTCTTACAAGCATGCAAATAGGTCATAAGGTCTTGTGAAATAAAAGGCCAAGAAACGTTGTGACTAGGTGGGGATTTTCTAGGTTATGTGATGCTAATCCGGGAATGGAACTAACTCCACAACCTTGTCCTCGATCAACTTCCCTCAAGTGTATATTTTTCTCTATCTTTTCTTTTTCTTTTCTTTTTCTTTCACTTATTTTTGAGACAATGGCATTGGTGTACAAAAGCCGAAACCTTGGTGATTAGCCATCCTCGGGCTTTTTCTTATTTTTCGAGGTGCATCCACACCGGGCACACATACCAAAGCTCGTTAGGACTATTGGTTTATTTGACTTTGGCAAGGCACCAACACCCGATTATGTGAAGTGTACCGAGTTACTTGTCATTTAAGCCAACGTCCCCAAGCCTATATTTTTGGCTACACTTTCACAACAAATTCAGCATTTTATGCATGATATTCTTTCATTAACATCTTCACCCCATACTTGCTTTTCATACACATCAACACACTATCATGCTCCTATTCCCGGATGGGTCAAAAGAGGTCAAATTATATCCATTGAGGTGCTCAAACAATCATGATCAAGATGAGAAGTAGAGAAAGATGAATTGCCTCATTCATTCCTAGATGGTATGCAAGAACTATCATGTGATTTCGACCTTCAATACTCAATCCATTCTAGGAAACATCATGATCACAAATCATTCATTGAATTCAAGGGAAGTACTTCAAGTCCACATATGCATTCATTAATTCAACACATAAGGCCATCCATAGCCAATCTACACGACAAGATTCATCATTAGGGTCATATCCAAGCCTAGAAAGCACAAAAATTTTTAAATTTTCTGAATTTTTATGGGATTTTCGAGATGAATATGTACAATGCAAGACATGTGATAATGTTAAACTATCTTAGATGCTCATCATGCAAAGGATTATGCAAACCCCACCCCATACTTAGAAATACATTGTCCCCAATGTGTAAATGAAGTAAAGAAGAGCGAAAGAAGGTTCTCACAATGTAAAAGTGGTTTGCTATGGTATTTGGGATTGCTCAAGTGAATTGATGTTGGATGATCCTATCAACCATGGTAGAGAGCTCTAAGTATTCATCAAAGCGTCGGGACCCGCGCTAGGCACTACTAGCCGTCCAAGTTCCGCGTCCGCTCCACCCATAATTGATGAGGGGTTCATCATCATCATTCTCATGCCAAGCAAGGCTTCCAATGCTACTAAGGTTCTAGCACACACAAAGCACACAAAACACAACCAAAAGTAGAAAAATCTAACAAAAACAAAACAAGAAAGGGAAAATGTTACCAATGGGTTGCCTCCCACCAAGCGCTTCTTTAAGGTCATTAGCTTGACCAAACTCGGGGGCGTCTACTCAAGGTAAAGTGGGGCAATCATATCCACCGGAGCTCCCGGGATATACTTCTTCAAACGGTGCCCATTCACCTTAAAGTTTCCACAATGCTCCTCTCCTATCTCAATAGCTCCATGGGGAAAGATCTTCTTCACCACATATGGCCCGGTCCATCTTGATTTGAGCTTTCCGGGGAAGAGCCGCAGCCTTGAGTTGAAGAGAAGGACAAGGTCTCCTTCACTTAACTCCTTGGGGATGATCCTCTTGTCATGCCACCGCTTGGTCCTCTCCTTGTAGATCCGGGCATTCTCGTATGCATCCAACCGGATCTCCTCAAGTGTGTTCATATCAAGCAACCTTTTTTCTCCGGCCTCTTTGAGATCAAAATTTAGCCACTTGATGGCCCAATGTGCTCTATGCTCTATTTCTACCGGAAGGTGGCAAGATTTGCCATAGACCAACTTGTAAGGAGTGGTGCCGATTGGTGTCTTGAAAGCGGTCCTATATGCCCACAAGGCATCATTGAGCTTCATAGCCCAATCCTTTCTAGTTCTAGATACCGTCTTCTCGAGAATGGCCTTTATCTCCCGGTTGGAGATCTCCACTTGGCCACTAGTTTGGGGATGGTAAGGTGTTGCCACCTTATGAGTCACCCCATACTTAGCCAAAAGTGCCCCAAAGTTCCTATTGGTGAAGTGCTTCCCTCCATCACTTATGATCACCCTTGGTGTTCCAAACCTAGGAAAGATCACTCGGTTGAAGAAGCGCACCACAACCTTGGCGTCATTTGTAGGAGAGGTGATTGCCTCTACCCATCTCGAAACGTAGTCAACCGCCAATAGGATGTAGAGGTTGCCACATGAAGAAGGGAATGGTCCCATGAAATCCACACCCCACACATCAAATATTTCCACTTCTTGTATGTTGTTCAAGGGCATCTCATTCCTCCTTGAGATGTTGTCCATCCTTTGGCAAGCATCACAAGCTACCACAAAGCTTTGCACATCCTTGAACAAACTTGGCCAAAAGAAGCCCGATTGCAACACCTTCGCACATGTCTTGTGGGAGCTAGCATGCCCTCCACATGGCAAGGAATGACAATGGCGGATCACACTCTCCACCTCATCCTCCGGTATGCATCTTCTAAACATTCCATCCGGCCCTCTCTTGAACAAAAGTGGTTTGCTCCAATAGTAGTGTCTCACATCTTTGAAGAACTTCTTCCTTTGGGCATATGTCAAACCGGGAGGCACTTCCTCACACACTAAGTAGTTCACAATGTCGGCAAACCATGGCTCACTTCCTCTAGACACTTGGAACAAGCACTCCTCCACCATTTGCAATTGCTCATCCCGGAACGAGACATCAATCGGAATGTCATCTCTTTCAAGCTCCAATGGTGGGAGTCTACTAAGGTGATCCGCCACTGAGTTCTCGGATCCCTTCTTGTCCCGGATTTCCAAATCAAACTCTTGAAGAAGAAGGATCCACCGAATCAACCTAGGTTTGGCATCCTTCTTCGTAAGGAGGTAACGGATCGCAGCATGATCCGTATAGACTATGGCCTTCGCTCCAACAAGATACGAGCGGAACTTCTCAAAAGCATACACCACCGCTAGCAACTCTTTCTCGGTGGTAGCATAATTGAGTTGGGCATCATCTAGCGTCTTGCTAGCATAATAAATAGCATGAGTGCGCCCATCTTTCCTTTGCCCCAAAACAGCCCCAACGGCTACATCGCTTGCATCACACATGATCTCAAACGGTAAACTCCAATCCGGAGGTTGCATGATAGGTGCGGAGATCAAGGCGTTCTTCAACCTATAAAAAGCCTCACGACAATCTTTGGAGAAGACAAAATCAACATCCTTCATTAGTAGGTTAGTGAGAGGCTTAGAAATTTTAGAGAAGTCTTGAATAAACCTTCGGTAAAAACCGGCATGCCCTAAGAAATTCCTTACCCCTTTCACCGAGGTAGGTGGTGGCAACTTCTCTATCGTTTCAATCTTGGCTCTATCAACCTCAATGCCACGGTTAGACACCAAGTGTCCTAACACAATACCCTCACTTACCATGAAGTGACATTTTTCCCAATTCAAGACAAGATTTGTCTCCTCACATCTTTGCAATACTAATGACAAGTTAGCCAAGCAATTATCAAAGGAAGAACCATAAACAGAGAAATCATCCATGAACACTTCCATGATATTTTCAATGTATTCCGAAAAGATAGCCATCATACACCTTTGGAAGGTGGCGGGTGCATTACACAACCCAAATGGCATTCTCCTATATGCAAAAGTTCCCCATGGACATGTAAAGGTGGTTTTCTCTTGGTCATCGGGGTGGATAGGGATTTGGAAGAATCCGCTATAGCCATCTAAGTAGCAAAAATGAGAATGTTGAGCTAACCTTTCTAGCATTTGGTCAATGAAGGGGAGAGGGAAGTGATCTTTCCTAGAGGCCATGTTCAACTTCCTATAGTCAATACACATCCTCCACCCCGTAACCGTCCTAGTCGGGATTAGTTCGTTGTTCTCATTAGTCACTACGGTCATTCCACCCTTCTTAGGAACTACATGGACGGGATTAACCCACTTACTATCCGAGATAGGGTAGATAATTCCCGCATCTAGCAACTTAATGATTTCCTTTTTGACTACCTCTTTCATTATGGGATTTAATCTCCTTTGATGTTCAATAGAGGGTTTATGATTATCTTCCATCAATATCTTATGCATGCACAAAGAGGGTTTTATGCCAACTAAATCATCAATAGTATAGCCAATGGCTTTCCTATGCAATCTTAGTTCATGCAACAACTTAGCAAGTTCATCATCACTCAAGCATGCATTCACAATCACCGGATATGTAGAATTATCACCAAGGAAAGCATACTTTAAATGAGAGGGAAGGGGTTTGAGTTCAAGTTTAGGAGGACCTTTATCGATTGGAGACGATCCAAATAAGGTTGGATGAGACGAATCCAAAGCAAATGAAGACCCTTCATGGCTCCTAGAAGCTTGACCATCATCAAGGGCTGATTCAGGGGAAACCACGGCTGGAACCACGGTTGGATCAACTTCCACGGCCGTGGACCTTGCCTGGCTCATTTGTTGAGGCTTTACAGAAAGTTTGACGGCCGTGGAACTACTTCCACGCCCGTGGAACGTCCAGTTGTTCAGCTCCTCTTCGTGGCCTTCATCTTGAGCACTTGTCTCCTCTTCTAATGCTTCTAAAGCCTTGATCTCTTCATTGCAAGCCTCCTCAACACCTTCCTCCATCATACTTAAGGTAAGTACCTTCTCCAAGGGATCCTTGATCAAGATCAAGCTCACAACTTCTCTAGATTCTTCTTGCTCGACTATGTTGAAGACATCCTCATCAAGGGTTGGCCCTTTCATCATTGTGGACAATTTGAAACTTGATGTTCTCTTCTCCAATGTTGAAGGAGAGAGTCCCATTCTTGCAATCCACTAGGCATCCGGAGGTGGCTAGGAAAGGTCTTCCTAAGATGATGGGAACTGGATAGTCCGCCGGAATATCCAAGACAACAAAATCAATCGGCACATAGAATCCTCCTAGTTGCACCGGAATGTCTTCTAAGATCCCAACTGGATGAGTGATAGAACGGTCCGCCATGTATAGGGTCATCTTGACCGGTTTCGGCTCTCCTAGCCCAACCTTGTTGCAAAGTGCAAGTGGTATGATGCTTACACTTGCTCCAAGATCACAAAGGGCCTCATACTTCACATCTCCCACTCCAATTGGGACACAAAAGGAACCCGGATCTCTTAGCTTGGGAGGCATCTCTTCCTTCATCGTTTGGATCAATTCCGAGGATCTTTTGGTCATTCTTATCTCCCCATACTCCTCCAACTTCCTTTTGTTGGAGAGTATCTCTTTCAAGAATTTGCCATATGCCGGCATTCCTAAAATAGCATCCATGAACGGAATGTTAATATGCAATTTAGACATTAGTTCAAGGAACTTACCGAAGTGATTGTCCAAACGAGCTCTTGCACTTGCACTTGAGGAGTTGCTTGATTCTTCAAAGTTGTAGCACACAACTCCCTCAAAGACTTCAATTCATTGTTGATGGCGTCAAGCTTGAAATTGCTCATGGTGACTTCACTCACCTCATATGCTCCCGCCTTTCTCCCTTCACTCTTCCTATGGGAGTACTTCTCAATCACTAGAGCTTGCTTCTCCACAAACTCCCAAGCTTCATCTACATGCTTCTCCATGAAAGTCCCACCGGAAAGAGATTGGAGCTTGAATTGGCTATCTTCATCAAGTCCCTTGAAGTAGATCTCCAATAGCTCAATTTTCGGTATGCCATGGTGTGGACAATCTAGGAGAAGATCTTTGAACCTCTCCCAAGACTTGAATAAACTTTCTCTATCCTTCATCACGAAGGCATTGATCTTCCCTCTTAACTCGGTAGTCTTGGAAGGTGGGAAGAACTTATTCAAAAACTCGGTTGTCATCTCCTCCCAAGTACCAACTCGCCCTTGTGGAATAGATTGATACCAAGCCAAGGTTTTATCCTTAAGAGAGAAGGAAAAAGCCCTAAGCTTATGGTTGTTGCTCTCCAATCTTGGCGGTCTAAGAGTCTCCATCAAGATCTCATAGTTCATCAAGTGTTGATGAGGAGACTCTCCTTCCATCCCTCCAAATTGATTATGCCGGATCATTTGTAGAACTTGAGGGCGGAGTTCGTAATCATGGGCTGCGGGATCTCCTAAGTTCACACCCGGACGGTGTGCTCTTTGTGCCGGATCCATACGTTGCCCGAACGTTTGTGGCTCTTCCATAGCAATGGGCACAACCCTAATATTCACCACCGCCGGCTGCGGTTGTGGTGGAGGTGGAGGAGGTTGTTGACGGTTAAGCTCCCTTTGCACAAGAGCTTGCCTAATCTCCTCAATCTCCCTCCTAGTTGCCTCTTGCCTCTCATTGGCAAGTCTCCTTTCATTCTCCAAAGCTTTATCCCTTATCCTAATTTGCTCTAAAGCCTCATCCAACTCAGCTTGGAGATCTCTTCCGGCCATCTCTTTTCCCTTTTTAGTGCTCTTGGATCTAGATCTAAGGGTTTTCTCCGGTTCGGGATCGAATGGAGCTAAATCCTTACCACGAGATCTTCGCATACACCTAAAGAGTGAGACGTCCTGAAAAGCAAAGACACAAACCAAAAAGAGATCAAAAGCAACAAGAAAGATCTACACTATAAACAATCACAAAATAGACTCAATCTAGACCTAGTCCCGGCAACGGCGCCAAAAACTTGTTACGCTCAGGATGTGACACGCAATGGGTTTTAAATTTATATTCTCGTTATATTTATCCTAACCCCTAGCGAACCCGCAGTGTACGGGACGTTTGTAGTAGGGATAGTATTCCGAGGTCGAACACAAAGACTAAGGTGAGATTGATTCTATTTATGATTAAGTCTAGTGAAGATCTAGGTTAAGAAAAGAGAAAGAAATAAAGAAATGAAAATCTCAATTGTTTTTGGTTGGTTTTTTGGTGATCAATCAAAGATCACAAATCATGCGAAATGTAATAATCAACTAAGCTAACAAATCAACGCAAACAAACAAGCAAAAATACGAGATATAGATCAAGGATAGAAAAGCGGATTCTAGGGGTTGGAAGTTCCGGTTATGGCATAGGACTCAAGCTATCTATTCTTTCCTTGGATTAACTATGATATGTTGGGGTTAAGTGTTTCTAGATTGGGATCAATCACCGGGTAAGTCTCATGGTCCACTAGGCCATCCCTAAAGTCTCATCACCGGGTAAGTCTCTAAGAACCTAAGGGAAGGAATTCTACACAAACCGGATTGTTACCTAGAGATCTAACCTATCCTTACCGGGTAAGTCTCGGAAGGGTTAGTCCTAGACAACCATCCTAGCACACTTAATCCAATGGCGGCTTATGAGGCTCACCACTACCTAGGGTTTGTCATCTTTGAGATCTAAGAGCAAGGATTACCGGATAAGTCTCTCCTAACACTTAGTTGCTAACACTAGGTCACCCTAGGATAGATTGACTCAACAAACACTTAGGATTTCCACATTCTAACAATCTAAGACTAGATCCATCGAACCAGGTAAGATCACGGTTTGTTCTACCTTTCCACGGCCGTGGTTTGGCAAGAACTGGCCATGATTCCTAACAGAAACTACGTTCATGCACACAAGTCATCCAAAGGTAAATCTAAGTCCATCCTATCATAGCCCTAGCCATAACCATCCTTTCCTTACCCTAGAACCACATCTATTTAGCCTAAAACATTCATAATAGAAATCGAAACAATCAAACATAGAATCATGGCATCCATTTGCAAGATAATGAAGAGAAAGAGATGAACAAGTGAACTAAAACAAAACCAAGCTGAAAATGGAATTAGAATAACTCACAATCCTTCTTAAAGAAGGTTCAAATGGTTCATACAACTCTAGAAATTGAATCCGAAATTCTTCACTACAAAAACTCTCTAGGTCTATCAATGGTGTGTCTTCTCCTCCTCCAATCAAGCTCCTCTCCAATGGTAGTTTCCTTCTACCTCCCTCTTCCAAAGAATCTTCTTGTTGAGAGAATATTTTGATTGGATGATAGTGGATAATGGAGAGCTGCTCCAAGATGATTCTCTCAGCCAATGCAGGACCACTTTTATACTACAACTTTGCAAGAGCTGGCCAAGAGATCGTGGCACAGCTGTCACGAAAACCTGGCAAAATCCACGATTGAAACCACGGCCGTGGTTTACCAGTGAACCGTGATTTTGTGATTCAGCTTTGCCTTTGATCATTAAGCTTCGATTTGGTGCATGGCTTGTGTTGGCAAGGTTCCATGAGCTCTCCCTAGCCTTTAGCTTGCATCCTAATGAGTCCGAGGGTGTGTCATCTTGATGAACGATCCTCAAACGTATCGTTTTAGCTCCTGAATCTCCCAAAACACCTACAAAGCAATGCACAAGTCCGTGTAGACGTCTATCTCGACAAAATACGTGAATTGAGCGCAAACGTCGTGAACTAGTGCTAAACCATGCATGAATGAGCGGGAAATCTATCTAAATGATTACCTAAACCTAAGTCATAAATCGTGTTATCATTCTCAAAAAGTGAAAAGTAAAGCAAAATGCTGAAAAGAAGCAAGAAAATCTTGTTGATGAAGTGAAGTTTAAAGTTGTGAAGTTCTTTTCCTTTTCCCAGATCTAGCACCACAATATCCTTTATATGTTCCATCCCTAACACGTTTCTTGCCCTTTGATTGAAAGCCCTTGAGACCGTGAGCATGTTGTTTGACTTTTTTGTTTAAATTGGATTATTCATGATTGATTTTTATGAGTATAATTTGCTACACATTCTATAATCTCAAGTGAAGTATGATTAGCTTTCTTATGTTTATAACTTGTTTTGGTTATATATTGACTCTGACTAGCTATGAAGCATTCTCTAAGGGTGATCTATAGGAAGAAGCACACAACCAAAAGTTTTTGAAAGTTTTTTTTCGTTGAGTTTTAACTGATTATAATTCATTCTATCTTGTGTCTAAGATTTGAACCTTACTTGGGGACAAGCAAGAGGCAAGTATGGGGTATTTTGATAGCATAAATTATTATTGTATATATTTCGGATATGGTTTTGACATTTTCTCATCATAATTTTGCATGCATGTACATATATTCTTAGTGTTTATGTCGTTATTCGTTTACTTTGCAAGAATTGAGGTCTACACCACGTTTGATTGTAATTGTATGGAATGTGGCATATTATGGATCGAAATGGAGCATAAGGAAGCTATGGAGCTAAATTGTAGAGCATTAGGAAGGACAAGAAGAAAAGCAGGAACTATACTGGAAGGATGAAAGAAAGTTTCAGTTGAAGATACGAAGGCATGCACGTAGATCACCACTGATCTCGGATCAACACAGTGATGCATCTCGACCGAGATGGCCTATTGGGCATGGCTCGAGGTCGACGGCTCAAAGCCCAAGGAAAATAAAATATAATTTGACCTAAAATTCTTCTATAAGAATGGAAGGTGAATGTAAAGTTAAAGAGGCTAGATCTTAGAAATATCGAAAGACGGCTAGGAAGACGGTGATTGAACGGAAGAAGATCGAAGGAAGGATTGCTTAGGGTTCAAGGAACCATAGACTGTGAGAATTTTCTTGGGAAGTTACTTGTGAGTTTGTTATCATATTTTCTAGAACACGTTGTTGAGACCATTGATTTGTTTGTTTGCTTTGATTATTGAGATAGTGTTGTTGATTGTTCTACTCGCTATTTTTGATATTCTTGATATATACTTGATTGATTTGATAATGATGATTGTTGGCTAAACAACCTGTGATTCTAGGGTGATTAGTTGAAGTGTTATACCCGGAAATTTTATTTCCGGCTATCTTAGGAACAAATCAGAACTTGATCCATTATGACCCTTCCCGGCCCTTTATTTCTTTTGTATCAACTCCGACTATATGTCGTTATCTTTTATGTTTCGGGACGAAACTGATTTTAATGGGGTACTTATGTAATACCCGGAAATTTAATTTCCGGTAAATCTCGAGTCATCATAAACCTTGTCATATTATGTGAAGAGTTAAGCACATAAAATGCTTTTATCAACTTCTATAATTTTATGTGAGGCTTCAATCTTCTTACTTAATCCTTAGTTTTATAAATCAACACATTTTATTATTTTATGTGGAATTTTTACACACATAAAATATATCTATCTTCCTTAGAGTTTAATTCTTGAAAAATTAAAGGTCATGGGCTATTTTTTTTTTTGACAACACTCAACAAGGCCTTCCGGGCCCATTAAGAAAAGAAGCAATTACGTTACTTCTCAGCCTCCTTCTCTCTTGCCGTAACCCTTGCCTCCCTTCCCTTCCGTTCTATCTCTTCTACCGTAGCAGCAACGCAGTGTGCCAGGGCTGCAAGCAGTTCTTCGGCTCCCTTCTCCTCGAGCGTACCCATGGCTGTGAGCAGGTCTTCAGCTCCCTTCTCCTCGAGTGTACCCATGGCTGCGAGCAGGTCTTCGGCTTCCTTCTCCTCGAGGTAGCGAGTCAAAACCATCAGTAGCGGCACCCTCAGGATGGACTTCTTCCCTTCGAGCCAGCAACAAGTGTAGACGCTCCTATTTCTATCTAAACATCGATCTTCTCAGCCCTTGCGAACAACAACAGCAGCTGGTTCTACGTTCTTCACCCTTCGAGTCATAGAATCGAGTAAGATCCTTATCCGTCCTTCCTTAGTCCTTCTCTTCGATCAATCCTTAACATATATATGCTGATGTGAGCATCCTTTGTGTCTTCAATCAGTCCCTAACAGCCTCGGAAGATAGCTTGAAGAGCTGAGGCGTTTTCTGAGTTTTTGGAAGTGAAAAACAGCCAATTTCGGGTCACGATTTGAGTATGTTATACTCCTCCTTTGTTGCTGAATTTTGGATATGTTGTAGTCAGTAGTACATAGTAGATGATACTAAAATTTGGGAAGAATCGGAGTTACGGTTTGAAAGTTATGATGTTCCAAAGTGGACGCCTCATGCAGTTTTAATAAATGTGCTGAGTGTTGGGAAAAACAGCAGGTGATGCTGTTTTGTGAGATGGTTTTTATTAAGTTCCTGATCTCCATTGGGCTTGAATTTTGGATATGATATAGTTGACATATTGTTGTAGAACATATTAAAATTTGAGAGGCATCCAGCGAGTGGTTTGGGATTTATGATTTTTCCAAGATTGAGTCGTAAGCAGTTTTTCTGTTAAGCTGAAATTCGGTTTTGTGAGATAGTTTTAAATAGGATTTTGATCTCCTTTGCGGCTGAATTTTGGATATAATATAGATAAGATTTTATAGTAGAACATATCAAAATTTGGGATAAATTCAGCGAGTAGTTTAGGAGTTATGATTTTTCAAAGTTAAGACAGTGTGTTGCTTGTTAAGTGTTGTACCCAACTTTAGAAATTTTTGTAGAAACGATGCTTTAACAGTTTTAAGAAATTCTTTCTCCTATGAGTAGATAGGATATCATAGATGACCTAGGGAATTATTTCGGAATTTTTATAAAATTATTCGAATTTTATATTTGAAGCTGTAGTTGGACTTTAGTGACTTTTCGAGAAATAGAAAATGGGTAGTTTTCCTAGTTTTCCTAGTTGTTACCTAAAATCATCCTAGTTTTTGGAAGATCCGGGACTAAGGGTAAAATAGTCATTTTACCTTAAATAAACACTGTAATAACTTCTGCACATAGAATCGTATATCTTAAGAGTTTTAGACTTATAAGTATCTAGGGAAATGTGTTGACCCACGTGCCTCCTCTGACAGGCAACTGAGTTCTGCACTTACGGATTTAGTGATGGTTAAGAGAGAGTCGAGATTTGATTCTGGTAAGTCCACGGACTTACTTAGCTTGCTTCTTGCATGTGTGTGATGTGTATTAGTGGTGTTTGCTAGTTAAGATAAATAACGAAACCGGAATAGGCCGACGTTAGTATATTGTGTAATTGACCCAAGTGTATGATAACGGGTCGTGACATCATCTGCCTAGCTCTTGCGAGAGTCTAGGAGGTTCCCTGCGACCAGCCCAGTCCGGTAGTCGGTCAAATGCATTAGTACCATTCCGCGTTGGTAAACGGGGACAGGGGCGAGGTTTGGGAATCCCTCGTGTCACAAAATAAGTATCATTAGTAATAACTTATCACCTAATTAAAGATAATAAAAGGATTGAGTGTTGCATGTTGATTGTGTATGTTGTGTGTTTGTGCTTTTACCTTTATACTTATTCATAGAATGTTAGTTAACGGTTTTATACCGCTTGTAGATGTCTTGCAAGTTAAAACAGTTGTAGAGAGATCCGGAGGAAATGGTCAGCCGGGTCCACGTACTTATTTAGTTGGGGACGGGATGTCTTCTGTTCTTCTTATGTGTCGTTTTGGTACCTTTGCTTTGTAAGGCTGATACATACTCTTCATGTATATATTGTTTAAAGCTTTCAAATGTTTTAAATACTTTTGTGCCTTGTTGTAAGATCCAAGTTAAATTGTTGTCAAACTAAGGTCGGTACCCATTGTGAGGTCCTAACTAGTAGCTCCCCGGGTTCTCAAATTTTGGGGTGTTACAATATGGTATCAGAGCTCTGGGTTGGCAACAATGGCACTTGAAATCTTCTGAAAGACCAAATGTATAAAATAACTAGAACCCAAAAGGGGTCTAAAATTTTCAAAACGGGATTTATGTTTTCACACGCGAGCATAGTCGGGTTGTTGGGTTAGTAGTACGTCGGACCACCATCGCTCTCCGTGGATCTCTGCAACTTGGATCGATAGGAGTTAGTATATAGACTTGTTATGATGTTTCTTAATATATGTTGTATACATGTGTATGCTTAGTTTGTTAGTATCCTAAAGGATATTTTATATCCTTTAGTCATGATATCACGAAGTGATTATCGTCTCATGATAAATCAACTGCGGACTTGAAGAATCTCCAACACGAGGCAATGGAATCGGACCTTGAACTGAGTATTGTACTCGGGTAGGCTGCTTCGTGATCCTTACAAATTATCCAAAGAACAAGTGAGGAAGGAAGTAAAGTTGTGAAGATAATTTTTACCACATGCACAATCAGATGAGGAAGAAATCCCTGAGGTAGTTCAGTTAGAAGGAATAGAAGGTCGTACAAAGAACTCGGGCATACGAGGCCGAGAGACGGAATTAGAAGAACCATGGAAGAGACTACAAGAGTGCGGAATAGTGATAACAATATTGGAGCGGGACAAGTAGAATTGAGTACAACCAAGATTGCGGAATCAATGACATTACAATCGGAACGGATGCCCCATAGACCATTAGGGGCATGAGAAACCAAAAGAGACAAAGTGTCAATCCGGGGGTGAGAATCTAAGGTGTACAGAATGAAGACCTACAATTGAGTGTAAAAGCGAAAAGGCAGACCCCACAAACGTGGGGAGGTTTTGACCTCCTCGAAGATATATGAAGTTGAAATAAGTCGAGACGCCAATATCCAAAGAATGGAGGTTGTAGCAGGGTCAACGGAGTTTCATGAAGGCGGTATTACTACCAATACCGGTGAAGAAATAAGTACGTAAGAACGACCTTGGTGGACTCGAGAAGCGAAGCTAGCCCAAAGGAAGAGGAAGAATGGGAGATAGAACGAACTAAAGAAGTATAAAAGGATTGTTGTGAGCGACTGTTTACCTACTAGCTAAGGAAATTTTGACAGATCACAATTTACACGGAATGGAGACTTACAACTTAATGTAAGAGCGAAGGGTAGACTTCACAAGCCTGGAGATATTTTGTCTTCTTTAAAGATAAGAATTCTAAGAGGAATCACAACGCCAACATCGAAAGGATCGAAGCCCGTAACATAGTCAATAGAGATTTGGAAGGAAATATTACAAACAACACCGATTAAGGAACCTGTGCTTGTGAGAATCGTGTGGTGGACTCAAGAGTCCAGGGTAACCCCATTTATAACAGAACATAGGTCATCAACACAGACGGTCCCTGTAAAAGGACTACAATTGGGAGGTAATTAAAAGTCATTGAAACTACAAGACGCTTACCATCTATCGTGGAGTGTTAAGAATGACTTTTGACGTTAGGCGAATGGCACAGTGAGAGTTGAGAAAGAGAGTTGTCCCAAAGGAAGCAGGAAAGTGAAAGATAAGACGAACTAAAGAAGTATAAAAGGATTAATTGAGTCGGTGATGCTTACCAAAAAATTTTAATACCAGAAGGGGTATGAGAAGAGTAAGTTCGGGATACTGAGATGAGTCAACTATAGACTGACCGATGTCAGCTGAGGATGTGTAAGTGTTGTTTGGTATTGACGAGTTATATACCGTTAAGAAAAGATAATTGCGACTGTGGAGTTATGGGGTAGTTTTACCGACGCCTGGAATGATTTCCTCAAGTATGCAACAACAATCTTCTTAGACAACTAAGGGTATAGAGAATCGTGTTACAGGTTACTTCTTGGCTGGTGAAGATCAAATTCCGGTCGAGTCTAGTAGTCTAGATCCGTATTAAAAAGAATTAAGAAAGTAAACGGAAGATGGTTGTTTTCCAATCATGATTTTATTTCAAGAAGACAAAGTAAGGAAAGTACTTGGTACTTCACCCGGTTAATCATTTTGGACTGACAGAACACGTCCTTATGATTACGGGAAATAACAAAATAATCAGAGTAGCGTAGCGGAAGCGTGGTGGGTCCTAACCCATAGAGCAGGAAGCTCAATGGTACAAAAAAAAAACGACGTGTCGAGTTTAAAATAAGGATAGTAGGTGAAATGCATTTTGTTTAGAAAGAACGTGAGATAGGCTACGCGGAGTGACTGGAAATATTGTATGGGAATAAAGAGGTTATAGAAAAAGAGTGTTACCCTATTATGAATCCGAGTGAAGAATGAAGGCTTTGTTATATGTTGCTAGACAAGTGGTTTTGAATCCTATACTAATGGAGAATCTAGTGTGAGTTTTCTTGATGGATTTAGAGAAGAATTAACGACGTAATAAAAGTACGGTGCAGGGTTTACACTAGGAAGCTCGAAGTGAGTAACTACCCTACTGAGTCGGAAGACATATAAAGAAAGAAACGGCAAGAGTATACTTGCAAACTAGTAATCACACATAGAGAAAGCATGATCTCGAGTAGAGGTTACGTGTAATGTTATATCGGAACGGATTCGAGTTGCGCTTCGAGTCAGAGAAATATCATCGGTCTGATAGACGTAATGGATAAAAGAGTGCAATGTTGATGGTGTGTTAGCATCTATTGAGGGGATATGATCAAATGACGGTGATGGGAGATTATCTTGTGTCTAGTATCATCATTTTGGGCACATTCTATGCCACTTAAGATCTTGGAAACTGTGTAAGAAGCATGAGTCGAGTCAGTAATATATTAAAGATCTATAAAAAAAATAAATAAATAAAATTAAAATAAAATAAATAAATAATAAAAAAAAATTTGGATGACGTCAATGAAACGCAGAGAAGGACTACCGGATTTTTAACTGGTGAGTGATATCAAATTTAAGACCCAAAAGGGAGTAGGTGATAAACCATTAACGGAGGAAAGATCCGACTGAGTCACAATAAGGAAACATGACCAAACAAGTTGTATTACAAAGAGAAGTAGGCACTTAGTAAAGTGCCGAGAGATGTCCAAGAACTTTGTTTCAGAGTTGATAGTCGGGATATTTCAGAAGGTCAGAAGTAAGTGGATTCAGCGGAAGGAATAAAGTTGTATAGTTACTTTTGGTAGAGTCATCAAAAGAGTGGGAAGTGAGTTGAGAAAAACAACCGTAGAGATCTTAAAATGGATTGGGAAGTTATTTATTGACTAGCACTCCACCCACTGTTCATGTGTAACAGTTAAGAGAATACATACCTAATATGCGGTATGTCATCAGCTAAGAGGATCCGATGGTTGAACCATACCATACTTTGGTACAGTATTTTGCGACCATCCTAGAAGCTTAGTACTAGAACCCTACACCTAAGGATATACCGATGTTGAGGATCCAAGGGTCAAGACGAGGAGTCGATGAGGATACTTGGGACACATAGGAGAGCATTATACATAGTCATTCCGACTTCTTTGCGGAGTTTGCGCTACTTCTATATCGACGAGTTAGTGCTCGGAAGTTGTTATGTGTCACTTTTATGACCATACATAGGATTTAGAGTTTGTGTTTTTATATGTTGCCTGATGATGATGATTGAGTAGTTCTTGCATGTTAGAAAATGGGATTGAAAGTTTAGTAGAGACGAAGTTAGACACTTCTATTTATGGAAGTCATTTGATTAGATACCTATTCTAAGTTTCGGGACGAAACTTATTTTAAGGGGGGATTGATGTAATACCCGGAAATTTTATTTCCGGCTATCTTAGGAACAAATCAGAACTTGATCCATTGTGACCCTTTCCGGCCCTTTATTTCTTTTGTATCAACTCCGACTATATGTCGTTATCTTTTAAGTTTCAGGACGAAACTGATTTTAAGGGGGTACTTATGTAATACCCGGAAATTTAATTTCCGGTAAATCCCGAGTCATCATAAACCTTGTCATATTATGTGAAGAGTTAAGCACATAAAATGCTTTTATCAACTTCTATAATTTTATGTGAGGCTTCAATCTTCTTACTTAATCCTTAGTTTTATTAATCAACACATTTTATTATTTTATGTGGAATTTTTACACACATAAAATATATCTATCTTCCTTAGAGTTTAATTCTTGAAAAATTAAAGGTCATGGGCTATTTTTTTTTTTTGACAACACTCAACAAGGCCTTCCGGGCCCATTAAGAAAAGAAGCAATTACGTTACTTCTCAGCCTCCTTCCCTCTTGCCCTAGTTCAGATTTCACATAACCCTTGCCTCCCTTCCCTTCTGTTCTATCTCTTCTACCGTAGCAGCAACGCAGTGTGCCAAGGCTGCGAGCAGGTCTTCGGCTCCCTTCTCCTCGAGTGTACCCATGGCTGTGAGCAGGTCTTCGGCTCCCTTCTCCTCGAGTGTACCCATGGCTGCGAGCAGGTCTTCGGCTTCCTTCTCCTCGAGGTAGCGAGTCAAAACCATCAGTAGCGGCACCCTCAGGATGGACTTCTTCCCTTCGATCCAGCAACAAGTGTAGACGCTCCTATTTCTATCTAAACATCGATCTTCTCAGCCCTTGCGAACAACAACAGCAGCTGGTTCTACGTTCTTCACCCTTCGAGTCATAGAATCGAGTAAGAACCTTATCCGTCCTTCCTTAGTCCTTCTCTTCGATCAATCCTTAACATATATATGCTGATGTGAGCATCCTTTGTGTCTTCAATCAGTCCCTAACAGCCTCGGAAGATAGCTTGAAGAGCTGAGGCGTTTTCTGAGTTTTCGGAACTGAAAAACAGCCAATTTCGGGTCACGATTTGAGTACGTTATACTCCTCCTTTGTTGCTGAATTTTGGATATGTTGTAGTCAGTAGTACATAGTAGATGATACTAAAGTTTGGGAAGAATCGGAGTTACGGTTTGAAAGTTATGATGTTCCAAAGTGGACGCCTCATGCAGTTTTAATAAATGTGCTGAGTGTTGGGAAAAACAGCAGGTGATGCTGTTTTGTGAGATGGTTTTTATTACGTTCTTGATCTCCGTTGGGCTTGAATTTTGGATATGATATAGTTGACATATTTTTGTAGAACATATTAAAATTTGAGAGGCATCCAGCGAGTGGTTTGGGATTTATGATTTTTTCAAGATTGAGTCGTAAGCAGTTTTTCTGTTGTGCTGAAATTCAGTTTTGTGAGATAGTTTTAAATAGGATTTTGATCTCCTTTGAGGCTGAATTTTGGATATAATATAGATAAGATTTTATAGTAGAACATATCAAAATTTGGGATAAATCCACCGAGTAATTTAGGAGTTATGATTTTTCAAAATTAAGACAGTGTGTTGCTTATTAAGTGTTGTACCCAACTTTAGAAATTTTTGTAGAAGCGATGCTTTAACAGTTTTAAGAAATTCTTTCTCCTATGAGTAGATAGGATATCATAGATGACCTAGGGAATTATTTCGGAATTTTTATAAGATTATTCGAATTTTATTTTTGAAGCTGTAGTTGGACTTGAGTGACTTTTCGAAAAATAGAAAATGGGTAGTTTTCCTAGTTGTTATCTAAAATCATCCTAGGGAGTAGAATATGGTTAGTTAGCCTCAAATTATAATTTAAGTACATATTCAGATTTTTTGGAAGATCCGGGACTAAGGGTAAAATAGTCATTTTACCTTAAATAAACACTGTAATAACTTCTGCACAAAGAATCGTATATCTTAAGAGTTTTAGACTTATAAGTATCCAAGGAAATGTGTTGACCCACGTGCCTCCTCTGACAGGCAACTGAGTTCTGCACTTACCGATTTAGTGGTGGTTAAGAGAGAGTCGAGATTTGATTCTGGTAAGTCCACGGACTTACTTAGCTGGCTTCTTGCATGTGTGTGATGTGTATTAGTGGTGTTTGCTAGTTAAGATAAATAACGAAACCGGAATAGGCCGACGTTAGTATATTGTGTAATTGACCCAAGTGTTTGATAACGGGTCGTGACATCATCTGCCTAGCTCTTGCGAGAGTCTAGGAGGTTCCCTGCGACCAGCCCAGTCCGGTAGACGGTCAAATGCATTAGTACCATTCCGCGTTGGTAAACGGGGACAGGGGCGAGGTTTGGGAATCCCTCGTGTCACAAAATAAGTATCATTAGTAATAACCTATCACCTAATTAAAGATAATAAAAGGATTGAGTGTTGCATGTTGATTGTGTATGTTGTGTGTTTGTGCTTTTACCTTTATACTTATGCAGGTTAAAACAGTTGTAGAGAGATCCGGAGGAAATGGTCAACCGGGTCCACGTACTTATTTAGTTGGGGACGGGATGTCTTCTGTTCTTCTTATGTGTCGTTTTGGTATCTTTGCTTTGTAAGGCTGATACATACTCTTCATGTATATATTGTTTAAAGTTTTCAAATGTTTTAAATACTTTTGTTCCTTGTTGTAAGATTCAAGTTAAATTGTTGTCAAACTAAGGTCGGGACCCATTGTGAGGTCCTAACTAGTAGCTCCCCGTGTTCTCAGAATTTGGGGTGTTACATGAAGGTTGTGGTATAGACGATGAAAGAATGAGTCTTTGTCTGGGTGGACCCTTAAAGCTTGAGTTAACCCTAAACCGAAGCCCGTCTCGAAGTCTTCGTTGAGCATCTCGGCCGAGATTGATATCGAACAGCACGAGACAAACCATTGCTTTGTTGATCCTGAGTTTAGGTTATAGTTATCCAAATCCTATCCTTGTTTCACATTTCCTAGTTTACATGCAAGCCTAGGATGAGACCTGCCCGGTGATTCCTTTGCTTGTTTACCTATGATAATGAGTGTTAGGTAATAAAGGTTTATTCTTTATTAGGGTTTGAGTGTGCCTTCATCCTACCTTTGAGAGTTAACCTAAGACTTACCCAGTGATGGTTAGTTATATACCCTTAGGTGAGTGTGTTGGTTTGAGTACTCGTACCTTTCCTTAGTTCCTTGAGACTTACCCGGTGATAGGAGTTTTGGTTTGGAAAAGTGGATAGTAAGACCTCCCCCATAATTTATCCCATTGTTGAAATATCTTCCATTTGCAACATCAGCTTTGTTTGCGTTATCCTTAAGAAATCTTGAGTCGAAACCACAATTGGATACTATGATCTTTAGAATCTGCATTTCTCCATCTTGTTATACATCTTGTCTTTTGTTTTAAATTGTTGTTGCATGCTTCTAAAGTTAGATTACCTTGATGTGTTTGTTCTCACCGATTCCCTAAGATCGGAATATAAGCTCTTATTACGATAGCTCCGTACACTACGAGTTCGCTTATCGTTAGGCCTATAATTCGGGATATAATTTTAAAGTTTTTTCTGTACACACCTTTTGGAGCGAACAACTTACTTAGTCGACATTCTATGTATTGGTTGAGCTATGATGGTTGTTTGTGAATTAGGTGTTTTATAGCTATAACATGAGTAGGGCGATAATATTCTTAATCTGGCCCAAGTGTATGTTTAACGGGAGGTGACATCACTGCCCAGCTCTGACACGTGCGTAGGAGGTTCTATGCGACTAGTCCAGACAGGTATACGGTGAGGTGCATCAAATCTATTCCTGTTGGTATATGGGGACATAGACAAGGTTCGGGA
This sequence comes from Fagopyrum homotropicum, assembly GCA_033239125.1. Classification (NCBI taxonomy): domain Eukaryota; kingdom Viridiplantae; phylum Streptophyta; class Magnoliopsida; order Caryophyllales; family Polygonaceae; genus Fagopyrum; species Fagopyrum homotropicum. The sequence goes on from BSWB01000006.1 coordinate 90,768,039, forward strand.
GATCCTCGTGTCACACCATAAGTTGAATTAGAAAGTGTATAACTTAGTATAAGATAATAAATGAACTTATGTGTAAGCATGATGCGTGTTTCAATTCTACAATGATGTGTGTGTGTTATTTTAGTTCTTCTGATATGTATATAGGTTGTTAGCTAACGGTTTTATCCACTGTCGTAGATGCCTGGTAGGATAGGGTAGCTATCGAGTGATCCGGAAGGAGTGGTCAGTCGGGTTCCCGTATATTATAGGACGAGATGTGGGTTTCTATATTTTAGTCTTACATTTTTACATTTCAGCATATCAGATTGTCGTATTGTTGTAGTACTCGGCTGAAAGTCTTTATTTTTGGATGTTGGATCATGACATTATATTTCATATTATCAATTTTGGTTTTCCTTTTAATTTGTGACTTGTTGCAAGATCCGTTTGAAGTTGTTGTCGGGCTAGGGTCAAGACCCATTGTGATGTCCTGACCCGTAGCACCTCGAATTTGGGGTGTTACAAGGTTGATGTATTGCATATATTATATATGTGTAATTTGTAGAATCACTCGTGGAGAAAGTTATGATCTTGAACTAACGAGTTATACCGGTATTCCTACTCATAGGGACGTTGAAGGGACATTGGATGCGGGATATGGTCCGTCGGGGGAATGATCTCACGGGGTTGGTTTTGTTTCGTATTGAGTTTCCCGCTTGTTGGCGGATGTGTGCTCTTGCTTATGTGCATCATTGTCATGTGTTGTTTTGTAGGAGCGACAATTGTGTTTCTACAACTATGAAGCTTATGTTGTCGTTTTGGGTGCATATGCATGTGTGGTTTTGTTATGTGAACTTTTAAATAACAGGATTAATGTTTTCACTATTTGTTTGTACTTCTTATTGCAAGGTCTTATAAGTGATGTTATCAGCGTAACTGGTGGGGCCCACTGTGTGGTCTCTATCCTAGTGACGTCTTGAGTAATTAATAATTTTGGTCGTTACATGTATCGCCAATAGGTGTTGTGCATAAAAACAGCCTTCAAACGATGATTGAAGTGAGTTGAATCTATAAAGCATGTAGAGGTTCTCCTAGTTGGTTAGGTTTGTTTGGAGCTCTGCAAAACATACCGTCTTACTAACCTATAATTTTAGCTTTTTATGAGCACTAAATGCTTCATTTTAACACCATATTTTGCTTCATATTAAGTTTATACTTTCGCCTATACTACTTAATTAGGATCTCTAAATTAAGCATTTGTCTTTGTAACTCCTATGGTTATAACTCCTAACATTGACTACTCAATTAACTTCTAATATTGATTTCATATTTAAAATATTTTCTCTATTTTCTCTTACTTGTAAAATTATATGTATATTTTAATAATTAAAGTTTTCCTATATATAAAAAAATAAACTACTTATAAATTACTAATCTTAAAATGGGAATTTTATTAACTATATGACAAAAAAAGTAAAATATTATAAATTTACTTTTTAAGGATTCTCTTAAGCGCATTTTCCATCCTAGAGAATATGACATTGGTTTGTATTCTATGTTAAACTTGGTTATGCTTGCATACATTCATCACTAGTGTATTACCTGAACGTTGTGCGGGATTGAGTTTTAATAACTTCTTATTATAAAATTATATGTATATTTTAATAATTAAAGTTTTCCTATATAGAAAAAAAATCAACTACTTATAAATTACTAATCTTAAAATGGGAATTTTATTAACTATATGACAAAAAAAAGTAAAATATTATAAATTTTATTAACCATATAACAAAAAAAGTAAAATATATGCAAATTATCAAAAAAAATGTCGATTAAATAATTTATGAGAGATATTTCAAAAATAAATTTATTGTGATAGTTTAACTATATATAGAAAAATCAAGTGCTTATAAATTACTAATCTTAAAATGAGAATTTTATTAACTATATAACAAAAAAAGTAAAATATAATAAATTTTCCTATTTAGAGCATCACATTTTATTCAGATAACTAGTTTAGCGCCCGTGCCGTGCACGGGTATTTGAAAATATATTTCTTACAGTTTTTTTTGTATGAGTAATTTTTTTTAGATTTATTTTTCTTATTATTATTTTGTTGATTTGATTACGAATGTTTATGTTAAATAGTATACGCATATAAGAAAAATAATAACAACATAGTTGTTGACCCAGTTCGGGGCATACCAAGCCAGGAGTGTCCACTATCTCTGTATTATAAAAATCACAATATTAATAATGTCAAAAACAGTTAAAATTGTGTACATATTTATTATAATAGAAATCACGATGATAACCTTTGACGTGAAACCTCGAGCACATGCGCGACAGTCCGATCCTGAAAAAGAAGAAGATAAACTTTATATAAGTGTAAGCTCAAGGACGGGTTATGATCGCTTGATATTATTGATTGAAAATGAAATAAAATGAAGAAGAAATTCTAACGTACCTTAAATTATGTTGCGAAAAACTTCGTCGAATACAACATTAGTTGTAGTATCTTGAACCTTGCCCTTAGGGTCACATATCATAATCCTTACTCCATCCCTGCTCGTCACTCTTGAGATAGCGACATATAATTGGCCGTGACTGAAGACCGGTCTAGGCAAATATATTCCAACCTGTGCAAGGGACTGACCTTGACTTTTATTTATAGTCATAACAAAACATACCATAACTGGGAACTGTCTCCTTCGAAATTTAACAGGAATTTTCAAGTATGTGGGTGTAAGAACTGTTCGCGGAATGAAGACCTTATGACCTATATTGTTCCCAGATATTATTTCTGTCTCGATGATTTGTTTTCCAAGTCTCCTAACTATCAGTCTGGTTCCGTTATTCAACCCTGCAGACTGATCAATGTTTCTCATCAACATAATTGGAATTCCAACTTTCAGTCTCAAGACATGGTTCGGAAACCTAGAACACTTGATGCAGTTCAAGAACTCGTTCGAGTAGAAACAATCATCAAGAGAACCTTCGCTTGGACATATACTATCCGAACTCAAGTACTTTGTCACGTCTTCAGGTATCAGTGATAGAATATAGTCATTAACCTTCTCAACAATCTCATTGGTAGGGGCGAGAATAGCTCTTTCTTGAAAGTAGGTCGGTGGATCCTGAATATTGTAACTCAAAGGATATACATGGTCAACAATAGTTGCAATCGGGTCACCTGTAGATGCAAGTAGGAGATCTTCGGGGATGGTAATCTGAGCTTCTCCATTAACACTTTCACCTTCCGTGCCATCTCCAATGCCCAATATCCAATCTGAAAACTCCTTAGCCTTTCGAGCTTCTAATTCAGTAACTCCACGTATAACCCTCATGTTTTGAGTTAATCTAAGCACCGTGCAGTGATCCCACAAATATGACGCATTGATTGCAGCAAAGACAATATCATGTCTACTTCCATGACTTACAACAGGCAATATTTGTCTAAAATCACCACCAAAAACGACAACCTTACCACCAAACGGGAGAAGTGAGCAGTCTGGATTATAAGATCGCATGACGTCCCTTAAACTTCTATCGAGTGCTTCAAAACAACATTTGTTAACCATGGGTGCTTCATCCCATATTATCAGCTTTGTCTTTGACACTAACTCAGCCAGATCCGTACCTAAACATATAAGATTAAAACATTAATATATTGTTCAGTGTAATATGAACAATATATTAAAAAAGAAGTTTTAATAATTGAATAATAAGGTTTATACCTGCACGAATGTTGCATGTTGAACTTTCGTCAACATTTATTGGGATGCCAAACCTCGAATGAGCGGTTCTACCACCTGGAAGCAAGAGAGCTGCATTACCACTCGAAGCAACTGTTAGAACGATCTCATCTTTACTCCTCAAACCAGCCGAAAGGGATCTCTATATAAAAGTCTTTCCTGTTCCCCCGTATCCATAAAGAAAAAACACCCCCCCCCCCTTATCAGCGGACACAGCACACATAATCTGATCATACACTCCCCTCTGCTCGTCGGTGAAACTGGAAACCAATCTGTCATGGTCCAAAGATAACTGGGATCGATCATAGTTTAGTTCATCTTGAATTAGTCTATTATGCTGCTCCATAATCAAGGCTTTGTCACGATAAGGCATAGACTTATTCGTCTTCAAACTGCCGCCATTCTTGTGTAAAAGTTTCTCTATCTCAACCAAGGCGTAATTTTGCAGCACGGCATCATCTAATTGCAAATCTACGTACAAATAAACCAAGTTAAACATGTTTACTTACCTAGTACAAAATATACTAAACAAATTGAAAAAATAATGCAAAACTCGAATTAAATTCATATACATGAAAGAAAGCATACCATTATTACGCAACACCCTTCTTTGTCGTGCAAGAATATCATCAGATAAGTACTTTCATACTTCAGCCCAAACCAGATGAGGCGACGACATGCTACCTGAGAGATACAACGTGACGAATAAATTCCGAAGATAACCAGCAGTTCCCCAAAAACTTGCTTATTTTATACCGTCAATGTATTCCCGGTCGTCATCCAACAACCCCATAGCATAACATGCTTCCCTAAACGTGGCATATAGTGTACCGTTGATTGTCCGAATTTCCTCGTAGCATGTAGGACCCTTAATATGATTCAGCAAAACCCTCAAGTAGTACCTCTCTCCAAACTCAGGTGCAACGTGGTATATCTTCCCTAGTGTATATCCCGCACCTTGTGCGGGTTTGTTAATAAAATAGCTTATCATATTACATTTTTTTACTATATTATATGTTGTTAACTTTATTAGTTATATGTTATGAGCTCGTATAAATAACGCGTCAAGTGTTACATAGTAAATGAGACCACGTAACCCATGTGTTGATCATTAATAAGTTTTATACTAATAAAAAAAATTTAAAATCTAATTTATTATTTAATAAATAATAATTTAAAGAAAAAGAATAATCATATAATTTAAAAATACCATAATCTGATGCGAATTCAATTAGTAAAAAAAGATTAATTGGCTTAATTTGTGATTTAGTAAAAAAATTTAATCCGAGAAAAAACATAGGAGTGCCACGTCAGCATTAGTTTCGTATGTTTTAGTAAAATATGCAGAATATAGATGTATATTTAGTATATTGATAAAATAAGAATTACGAATTTAATAGTTCAACGGTCCAGGAATCAGTAGGTTACAAGGACCCACAAATTAGTAGATCATAAGGACCCACAAGAGCACAACGACCCACAAATCATTAGGTCACAACGACCCAAAAATCATTAGGTCAAAACGACCAAAAAATTAGTAGGTCACAATGATTACATACAAATACTAATCCGATATGATTAAGTATTATATTTGATTCTAACCAAAAGGTTCATAAATGTATGAATTTTATAAGCCTCAAACACCCTACATCTATTTATACATGTTTTCGAAGTGTCATCCTTTCCTCATAACCGATGTGGAAGAACAAAAATCATATTTTACAAAATAACTATTAATTAAAAAAAGATTTATTAGCTTAATTCGTGATTTAGTAAAAAGTTTAATCCGAGAAAAAACGTGGGGGCGCCACGTCAGAATTAATGTCTTTTGTTTTAGTAAAGTATATAGAATATATATGTATAATTATTATATTGATAAAATACAAATTACGAATTTAATAGTTCAACGGTCCACAAATTAGTAGGTCCCAAACGACCTACAAATCAGTAGGTCACAAACTGTAACACCCCAAATCCGCGGGACTCGGGGCGCTACGGGTTGGGACCTCACAATGGGTCCCGACCCTTAGCTTGACAACAATTTCACCGGATCTTGCAACAAGGCACAAATATAGGCCAAAACCGAAATACATTTTATGCAATGTAAGAAAACCCAAAAGAAAACAAACAACGGACTTCAGCCGAAAACAACTACAAAGACCAAATGTCATACATGCGGCATACAATAATACAATATACAAAACTCCAAACGTGACTCCAAACAAACCCTTCCTAAAATGTACGGACCCCGGCTGCCCACCCTTCCGGATCTCTCGGAGCATGCCTAACCTGCATGGCAAACTACAACATTCGGTATAAAACCGTTAGCTCACATTCGAAGCATTAGAATTAAAGGGAAAGACACAAACACAATTAATTCAACATAGTCACACAACACACTCTAAGCACACAAATCCGGTTTATTATCTTTATTTATTAAGTCATATCCCGTTCTAGTTCAACTTCTTTTGTGACACGAGAATCCTCCGAAACTCGCCTCGGTTCCTTCTTCCGGCAATGGAACGGTCGGATGCCTCCGACCGTCTAACCAGCACGGGCCAGTCGCCGAGATCCCCCTAGCTCTCACGGGGAGCCAGGCAGTGATGTCACCGCCCGTTATCATACACTTGGGCCAAATAATATAAAGGTCGGTAATCCTATTTCCGGTTTAGTTGTTATAAACAGTAAAATAATAAACACACACCACCCAACACACAATAATGCTAATACAAAGAATACGAGCTAAGTAAGTCCGAAGACTTACCTCGTCACCACACTCAACTCACAATACTCTCGCTTCCTTAGGGAGGAGTCCACAACCTGCTCACAAGAAGATAACTATATCAACAACTCGCTCAACTCTAGAAGTCTAAGACTTCTACACAAATGATCTACTCGAGATCATTTGACTCTCATTCTAGGACCGCATCCTAGAATCTCTCATTCTCACATCTCACTCAACACAAGCTAGAAGTCCTTAGACTTCTAGACCTTATGATCTCGCAGGATCATAACCCATAACACATACTAGGATAACAAACTCCTAATCCCAACAAACTCAACGGTAACAATACCATGTTAGGCTACGCATACCCTAGCCCATAAACTCAACAATCATATACTCCAATTCTCAAACCTCACAAGATAACATCAACACCTCAAGTCTTACAATAATCATAAATCCTCAAAACTCACCTAAGGTTCAACCACTACTTGGTATTTACTCTAAGTTATGCTAAATTATCCAACTTAGCATGATACTAATACTAGACATAACAAGATCAAGGAAGGAAATACTCACACGAGGTCAAAGGCGGAAGATGAGCTACAAACGTCGAGAAAGGATTTGTTGGCCTTTATCGGGCGCTTCCGAACCTAACACCAAACTAAACAAATTTAGCGTAACGCTAAATTTGAACGGAATACTTATTATATATAAATATAAGGAAAACTCCCCTTTTAAAACCCAACTTAAAAAAAAACGTAAATATATATTCCGGGCAAATTGTATAACATCATAAACTCAAGGTAAAACTCGTTTTAAAGCCAACGTTAAAATCCCGTAATTTAATCTTTGAGTCATAACCCGGAATTAATCCAACATGAGTATAACATAGATGGTATATATAAATAAGAATATAATTCAAGTAAATACCAAATTTAAAACCCATAAATACATTTTCCGCCAATTAATACAATTTTAGAAATATGGGACATTATTCGTAAATTAATTCCTTGGGCCGTTTTCTGTAATTAATTTCAGTAGGGGCATAATTGCATAAACTCAGAAAGTGGGCCAAAACTGCAAATACAAAACAGGGGGTCACAAATTGTAATTAACCACAAACTGAGGGGCCCGATTTAAAAAGGGGAAAGGGTTTCTTTAACCCTCGTATCTCACAGCCAGGAGAAGGAACGCAGGCGGCGGCGGCTGCTCTGGCTCCGGCAGGCAAGGCGAGGCAAGCAGGGCATGACGGGGACCATTCCGGCGGCTGCGAGGCTTCTCCGGTGGAGGCAGAGAAGCACCGGTGTGGCTCGAGGGGAAGATTCAACAGTGCGAAAGTGACAGAGGGCTTCTCCGGCTTGGCGAAAGCGGCAAGACGGGGCAGAGCGACGGAGGCTCTGGTGGGTTCCAGCAAGGCTTCGACGGCGGCGAAGGGGCTCCGGTGATCCTTGTTGGCGGAGGTTACTCCAGGTGAGGCTGGAAGAGAGACACAACAGAGAAGCAGATGGTGGGAGAAGTGTGCGTCACATGTGGTTCCTTCGGCGGCACCAGTAGATGCTCGAATAGGGTTCAGAAGGGCTCTAGTCCGGTGAGTCTCGATGGGAAGATACACGAGGGATGGTGGTGTCAAGGGTGTAGTATTCCTCTACTTTCCGTTAGCAGCAGGTGGGGCTGCACTGATGGCCCGGTGAATCGACGCAGGCAGCGGCAGGGCTGCACAGGTGCTCCGGCGAGGCTCATTCTTGCGAGGTAGCCCAGAGAAGCTGCTACTTCTCCTTGTTGCGTGAAGACAGGAAGAATGGTAGAAGGAATGTGCTGAGGTTGAGTCGTTTGTGGGTTGCTGCAGGAGAGATACGAAGTGAGGTTGAGTGTTGGTACTGGGATTGCAGGGGTTGGCGCAGACGAGGGGTCGGAGTATCCCTGTAGGAGGTAGCTGTGGAGGATGCAAATAGGGTAGGATCAGGAGCTAGCATGGGTTAAATCTGTAGCTTGGGCGGTCACACAGGAGGCAAGGCAGCTATACATCAAATGGGTCGGGAGAGATAGGCCAAAAGAGAGGGAAAAAGAAAAGAAAAATATAGGGAACTAAAACATTCTCGATCGAAAATAGTCGGAACGGAAATTTCGGATCGGAAAACGTTTCCAAACTTTTCCGAAAACTAAGATACCGGAAAAGAGAAATATGTGGATCGAATATATATAATTTAAAATATATAAACTCATAAAATTTAATTTTCAATGTGAAAATACCCTCAGAAATATTTAGGTTAATAAAATATCGATAAAAGCTGAATAAAAAAAAATAATACCGCAAACGCGCCAAAAATTTGGGCGTTACATCAGATCCCCCTAAAAACAAGTTTTGTCCCGAAACTTGCTATACGCTGAGCTTCTCGGTCCCTAAGGCCGAGGTATGAACTCTCAAACTAAGAAGGCTTGAATCTTCTAATCTATACACATAATCTACTCAAACTATCACCGCAAGATATACCCGGTCATATAGCACGTTCCCGCACACAACACAAACTACACATAACATCACACATGCACAGAACCCAACCAAAGGAAGAACTAGGTCTAACCCGTCGATTCTATCGATGCTACTAGTTCAACGTAAAACTCATCCAAATGTACTATTCTCCGTCTTCTAGTTAGCCTCATCGGTTCCTCGTGGACCTCGTCCGCCACTAGATCCTCATGACTGACAGTATGTCACGAGTCATGTACATACTATCTCGATTGATTCACATGAAACACCGGGTGAAGACCCTCTACTCTCGGCGGCCACGCCAACCGTAAACCACTTTCCCAACTTGCATTAAGATCTCAAAAAGGTCCGATATATCGGAAACTCAACCTTCCTCTTGGTCCTTCTCAATGCAGCATTTCCATTATGTTTCTCTTTGATCGTCTCTAACTAAGAAGATCGAATCTTCCCATTTACACCTTGGCTTTGGTCCTTGTCAATCCAAACTTGATGTTACGCTCCTCCATTCTTGTTCCAAGTAACGAAGGAAGGAATTAATTCACCCGCTTCTACTAACGAGACACGTATGCTATTACTTTTACATCGCTCTGCAATACTCGATCAAGACCTTGTCTTGAAGAATCACTTGTACACTTCAAACTCATAATACCTCAAGGTAAATCGAATCAATTGCACCAATGAATCCCCTCGTAACTTTCAGAAACTCTTTTGTCAATTCTTCGTCACATTCAGTACTTCATTGTCATCTGGAGTAGGTTACCATAATTGGTGTTATACAACTTCTCTCTTCACAGATCTGGTAAAGCTCAGCACATCCAAGAAAACTGGTAACCTCTTCCACATCCTTTGGGGTTTGCCATCCCAATGCAACATGTCATACATCTCTCTTTTCAAGAGTAGATCCATAATATCTCATCCGGACATCAGTAAGCCCATATGGAATAACTACAACTCGTAGTGACTTTGATTGGTCCAAAATGTCGTACTTGCAATATCTCATCCTCGAATTCTCAATTGTTGACAATCAGACCTTAAATCATTCTCATAAGAGAGTACCGACCCTTGTAACCGATCGAGTAGATCATCCATTCGTTGTAAGAAAGACTTGTCCGTCGACTCACGGTATTCGATGTTCAATTGGAGAGAACTGTCTGTCTTTTCACAATAATTTTGGTGTTCTCTATGGCAGTGCATTGGTTTCAATGAACCTTTATCAACAAGTCCTTGCAATTGCTCCGTTGATTGCATCTTCAATTCGAGTATCCTTATGGGTATCATTTATTGATGTCTTTTGTACGGCGCCTTAGAAATGGGAGTTGAGCCCAAATCAATCTTAGTCGTAAAATTCACATTCCGATGCATTGGAATCCGTTCTATCTCGGGTTCTATCTCGGGTTCTATCTTTTCTCTACCCATCACATATCGTAATGACCGACACAACCTGGTCCTAACACTTGACTAGTGGTCTACCCGATCTGCTAGGGTGACGTTCTTCAACTCGTGTATTGCACCTTCTGTAGCTACTATGTTCACCGTCCTCTTTCAAAGATCCTTCATCTACAGAACTCGAGAGACTTGCTCGAGTCTTCTGACTCTTGTAGCTTAATTTAAGTATTCTTTTATCTTAACCTCATTCTCCCTCTTTGATGGCATGATTGTAAAATTTTACTCTTTTATTATTATTTTATTTATTTTATTTAAATATATATATATTTTTTTTTTTATTTTTTTTTTTTTTTTTTCTTTCCAGGTTTCTCACTTATGTGTAGTCATAAGGGTCCAAACTGCAGGACTTAACCGTGCTTCAAAACAATTGCTCTTATCTTCTTTTGCTTTACATGGCATCCCAACATATGGAATGAGCTCTTCGTCTTCTACATAAGCTTTCACCATAGGCATCATTTCTTCAAGTAGGCGTAGAAATTTATACTTCATTTTCTTATGTAACGTCAAACCGACCGTAGAGACTCTAACCTCAACCTTTCATGTACTTCTTATACATCTCATATCGATATCAAACTTCAAAACCTCAGTCTTCTCTTACTCTCGTTGGCCACCTTATATACCTCTTGGTATCCATGAACAGCTTCACAACCGTACTTGTATGCCTTCAGGCAAAATTCCCAACCATAATCACAAAAAGATTCACTCATTACTCCACTAATCACTAACATCGTAATTCCCAAGCTTGAACTGTTGCCCTAATCTAGGTCCTCTCTTTCAAACCAGAGCAACCATGGCTCTTTTGTGTGAGTTTGCCGCCTCTCTTTCATCTTTTGCTCGCTAAAACATACCCTCCATTTCATTAGAATGAACATACTATGCATCCTCTTATGATACTCCCGTCTATGCATCACAAACAATGAAAATATCACCTTCCTCTTGATCTACTAGTTGCCTTTACCATGATCAAACCTTAAAACTTCTAATCCGGGTCGATCTCCCATATGTTGTTCTCATGACCTAAGAAGGTCGTAAAGGATCATTAACATCACTCCCCAGGAGGTCGGTTACAGTCATATGCTTGAACCCACCAATGCTACTTGATTATAACATTTTCACTTCCGTTGATATTACTCATTATTGTTGACATTGAACCATCGCGAGTACTTTAAGCTCTTGCTGTCGATCCTCTCTAGGCCCATAATTCTGTTTACTCATCCCCTCTACACTCACCAATAGACAACCCGTACCTGTGCGTTCTTGGCTGTCACCAATTAGCTTTTAAGTGACCTTCTCCAATGTCAATGACTTACCATTCTCATGAAAGCTACCCTCCTCGAGGTACTCTACCTTAAATTCCGTTAGTTCGTTCTTCATTCCATCCTTCCTCTTCTTTATGAGGTAACTATATCTTCTTTGCCTCGTTGGTTCATATAACTCCCTTTCATAGGCTTAACCATTCTTCCTTGATGTCTTTCAGTGCACCTTCCCAAATATTATAACCCTAGCTAGCATCCGCTCGTGTTCCTCTTGGTCGGTATCTTAAGTCTCTCGATCAAAGCTCCTCGTTTCGTCATCTTCTTGGGATCATCATTTATACACACTTCCCCCTTTTTGGCGTTTCTTAACTTTATCATCATAACAGAAAACGGTTGACCCTCTTAAAGACATTCTACTATGTGAACCTTCACCACATGATTCTTCTCGTAGACTCATATATACGAAGAAAGTCACCCACTTGGAATCTCGTAAAATAGACGCTTCACCTTCTGCTACCTCCGTAAGCTTAACTTACGGGTCTCTTAAATCTTTTGGTGATTGGTTCATCCACACCTCTCATCTCGACTATCATGCCTAGGAGCGTCTAAAGAAAACTTCACATCTTAATGGAAAGTCACCTTCAACCTTGTTAGAATATACACATCTTCTCCTCGATTCGCATCTTTAGTTGTCCACGCGTCTTCTCGAAGAATTTATACTCGTTATATCTATTGGTCACGTTGTCGTTCAATCCCGGTTTCTTTATAACCACTTCTACACTTTAGTTGCTTCCTTTTCTTGTATTGCTTCCATCTTGATTCTCTTAAGTCGTCTCGAGTTCTTCTTTCTACTCGTTTGTCCTTTGTTTATGTCATCTCTAATCCTCCTCTTCGACATCCTTTTAAAGGAATCCGAGAACGTCATGGTGTTTGTTAACATGAAATGCTCAACTCGATAATTGAGTGTACTCCTCCACATATGAACGCTATCTCAAGCCAACCACATTGTCTTTAAAGGTGATGATACTATACTTATCATCTTTTCTATTAGGTCCCGTAACTCCATATGCTACTACTATATGTAATAAGAATACGTATACATAACTATATAAATCCTACGTCCATATCTCTACCAATATAATACATCCAACACTTCATCCACAATATAAGGTCCCAAAACATATAGCCGTCCACATATATAACTATAAACATATATCCAGTTCATCATGCAACATACAATCACAAAGATACACATCAATTCTATCATGCATAACTAAAAACCTCATATAATATACATATATACATATATACATATACATATCAAGTCCAATAAACTAAGCTGCCGAGATCCGCGGAAGGAGTGGTGGTCCGTACATTCTACCCCGACTCATGCATGTGATTTTGAAAACGAAAAGTCAGAACCCGTGTGGGTTCTGTTTATACCTCTATTCAGCCTTTAGAAGATTGCGAGTGCCATTGTTGTCAACCTAGGGCTCTGATACCACTTTTGTAACACCCCAAATCCGCGGGACTCGGGGCGCTACGGGTTGGGACCTCACAATGGGTCCCGACCCTTAGCTTGACAACAATTTCACCGGATCTTGCAACAAGGCACAAATATAGGCCAAAACCGAAATACATTTTATGCAATGTAAGAAAACCCAAAAGAAAACAAACAACGGACTTCAGCCGAAAACAACTACAAAGACCAAATGCCATACATGCGGCATACAATAATACAATATACAAAACTCCAAACGTGACTCCAAACAAACCCTTCCTAAAATGTACGGACCCCGGCTGCCCACCCTTCCGGATCTCTCGGAGCATGCCTAACCTGCATGGCAAACTACAACATTCGGTATAAAACCGTTAGCTCACATTCGAAGCATTAGAATTAAAGGGAAAGACACAAACACAATTAATTCAACATAGTCACACAACACACTCTAAGCACACAAATCCGGTTTATTATCTTTATTTATTAAGTCATATCCCGTTCTAGTTCAACTTCTTTTGTGACACGAGAATCCTCCGAAACTCGCCTCGGTTCCTTCTTCCGGCAATGGAACGGTCGGATGCCTCCGACCGTCTAACCAGCACGGGCCAGTCGCCGAGATCCCCCTAGCTCTCACGGGGAGCCAGGCAGTGATGTCACCGCCCGTTATCATACACTTGGGCCAAATAATATAAAGGTCGGTAATCCTATTTCCGGTTTAGTTGTTATAAACAGTAAAATAATAAACACACACCACCCAACACACAATAATGCTAATACAAAGAATACGAGCTAAGTAAGTCCGAAGACTTACCTCGTCACCACACTCAACTCACAATACTCTCGCTTCCTTAGGGAGGAGTCCACAACCTGCTCACAAGAAGATAACTATATCAACAACTCGCTCAACTCTAGAAGTCTAAGACTTCTACACAAATGATCTACTCGAGATCATTTGACTCTCATTCTAGGACCGCATCCTAGAATCTCTCATTCTCACATCTCACTCAACACAAGCTAGAAGTCCTTAGACTTCTAGACCTTATGATCTCGCAGGATCATAACCCATAACACATACTAGGATAACAAACTCCTAATCCCAACAAACTCAACGGTAACAATACCATGTTAGGCTACGCATACCCTAGCCCATAAACTCAACAATCATATACTCCAATTCTCAAACCTCACAAGATAACATCAACACCTCAAGTCTTACAATAATCATAAATCCTCAAAACTCACCTAAGGTTCAACCACTACTTGGTATTTACTCTAAGTTATGCTAAATTATCCAACTTAGCATGATACTAATACTAGACATAACAAGATCAAGGAAGGAAATACTCACACGAGGTCAAAGGCGGAAGATGAGCTACAAACGTCGAGAAAGGATTTGTTGGCCTTTATCGGGCGCTTCCGAACCTAACACCAAACTAAACAAATTTAGCGTAACGCTAAATTTGAACGGAATACTTATTATATATAAATATAAGGAAAACTCCCCTTTTAAAACCCAACTTAAAAAAAAACGTAAATATATATTCCGGGCAAATTGTATAACATCATAAACTCAAGGTAAAACTCGTTTTAAAGCCAACGTTAAAATCCCGTAATTTAATCTTTGAGTCATAACCCGGAATTAATCCAACATGAGTATAACATAGATGGTATATATAAATAAGAATATAATTCAAGTAAATACCAAATTTAAAACCCATAAATACATTTTCCGCCAATTAATACAATTTTAGAAATATGGGACATTATTCGTAAATTAATTCCTTGGGCCGTTTTCTGTAATTAATTTCAGTAGGGGCATAATTGCATAAACTCAGAAAGTGGGCCAAAACTGCAAATACAAAACAGGGGGTCACAAATTGTAATTAACCACAAACTGAGGGGCCCGATTTAAAAAGGGGAAAGGGTTTCTTTAACCCTCGTATCTCACAGCCAGGAGAAGGAACGCAGGCGGCGGCGGCTGCTCTGGCTCCGGCAGGCAAGGCGAGGCAAGCAGGGCATGACGGGGACCATTCCGGCGGCTGCGAGGCTTCTCCGGTGGAGGCAGAGAAGCACCGGTGTGGCTCGAGGGGAAGATTCAACAGTGCGAAAGTGACAGAGGGCTTCTCCGGCTTGGCGAAAGCGGCAAGACGGGGCAGAGCGACGGAGGCTCTGGTGGGTTCCAGCAAGGCTTCGACGGCGGCGAAGGGGCTCCGGTGATCCTTGTTGGCGGAGGTTACTCCAGGTGAGGCTGGAAGAGAGACACAACAGAGAAGCAGATGGTGGGAGAAGTGTGCGTCACATGTGGTTCCTTCGGCGGCACCAGTAGATGCTCGAATAGGGTTCAGAAGGGCTCTAGTCCGGTGAGTCTCGATGGGAAGATACACGAGGGATGGTGGTGTCAAGGGTGTAGTATTCCTCTACTTTCCGTTAGCAGCAGGTGGGGCTGCACTGATGGCCCGGTGAATCGACGCAGGCAGCGGCAGGGCTGCACAGGTGCTCCGGCGAGGCTCATTCTTGCGAGGTAGCCCAGAGAAGCTGCTACTTCTCCTTGTTGCGTGAAGACAGGAAGAATGGTAGAAGGAATGTGCTGAGGTTGAGTCGTTTGTGGGTTGCTGCAGGAGAGATACGAAGTGAGGTTGAGTGTTGGTACTGGGATTGCAGGGGTTGGCGCAGACGAGGGGTCGGAGTATCCCTGTAGGAGGTAGCTGTGGAGGATGCAAATAGGGTAGGATCAGGAGCTAGCATGGGTTAAATCTGTAGCTTGGGCGGTCACACAGGAGGCAAGGCAGCTATACATCAAATGGGTCGGGAGAGATAGGCCAAAAGAGAGGGAAAAAGAAAAGAAAAATATAGGGAACTAAAACATTCTCGATCGAAAATAGTCGGAACGGAAATTTCGGATCGGAAAACGTTTTCAAACTTTTCCGAAAACTAAGATACCGGAAAAGAGAAATATGTGGATCGAATATATATAATTTAAAATATATAAACTCATAAAATTTAATTTTCAATGTGAAAATACCCTCAGAAATATTTAGGTTAATAAAATATCGATAAAAGCTGAATAAAAAAAAATAATACCGCAAACGCGCCAAAATTTTGGGCGTTACACAAACGACCCACAAATCAGTAGGTCACAAACGATCCACAAATCAGTAGGTCACAAACGAACCACAAATCAGTAGGTCACAACGAAAATTAGTAGATCACAATGACCCCCACAAATTAGTAGATCACAACTCATAACGACTCACAAATCAGTAGGTCACAACGACTCACAAATAAGTAGGTCACAACGATTCAAAAATCAGTAGTTCAGTAGGTCACAAACGACCCATATATCAATAGGTCACAAACGACACACAAATTAATAGGTTACAACAACCCACAAATTAATAGGTCACAAGGACCCACAAATCATTAGATCACAAGGACCGACAAATCATTAGGTCACAAGGACACAAGCATCAATAGGTCACAACGACCCACTAGGTATTAGATTAAAACGACCCACAAATCATTAGGTTAAAATGACCTACGAATTAGTAGGTAACAACAATCCACATTCAAATACTAATCCGGTATGAATAAGTATTATACTTGATTCTGACCAAAAGGTCCAGAAATGTATGCTTAGTATAATCTTCAAACCTTATAGGTCTATTTATAAATGTTGTCAAACTATCATATTTCTCTAATAACCGATGTGGGATAACAAAATTTATATTTTACAAAATAATTATGGTTTAGTAAAAAAAGGATTTATTAGCTTAATTCGTGATTTGGTAAAAATTTAATCTGAGAAAAAACGTGGGGCGCCACGTCAGAATTATTGTCTTTTGTTTTAATAAATTATATTGATGTATATTTAGTATATTGATAAAATAAGAATTACGAATTTAATAGTTCAACGATCCACAAATCAGTAGGTCACAAACGACCACAAATCAGTAGGTTACACTGACCCACGAATCAGTAGGTCACAATGACCCACGAATCAGTAAGTCACAACTACCCACAAATCAATAGGTCACAACAACCCACTAATCAATAGGTCACAACGACCCACGAATTCATAGGTCACAACTACCCTCAAATTCATAGGTCACAACGACCCACAAATTCATAGGTCACAACGACCCACAAATCAGTGCGTCACAACGACCCACAAATTATTAGATCAAATCGACCCACAAATCATTAGGTCAAGACGAACTATAAATCAGTAGGTTACAACGATCCAAAAATCAGTAGGTTACAACGACTCAAAAGGTCTAGAAATGTATGATTTGTATAATCTTCAAACCTTGTAGGTCTATTTATACATGTTGTCAAAGTGTCATTTTTCTCTGATAACCGATGTGGGATAACAAAATTCATATTATACAAAATAATTAAGGTTTAGTAAAAAAAGTTATTGGCTTAATTTGTGATTTAGTAAAAGATTTAATCCGATAAAAATGTTTAGCGCCACATCAGCATTAGTATCTTCTGTTTTAGTAAAGTATATAGATAGAAAGGAAGTTAAGCTTACGGGTATGAGATAGACTTATGACCAATATCTTTTAATTTTAAATATTTGGAAAAAAAATTAAAAGAAGAGGAAATGTTATTGTAATCGGAATTAGTTAGTAATCCAAATAAAATACTTTAAAATTGGAACTAATTAAAAAAGATTTAGGTTAATTATGGTTTAGTAAAAAAAGGATTTATTAGCTTAATCGTGATTTAATAAAAAGTTTAATTAGAGAAAAAACATGGGGTGGCACGTCAAGAATTAGTGTTTTTTGTTTTAGTAAAGTATATAGATGTATATTTATTATATTGATAAAATAAGAATTATAAATTTAATAGTTCAATGGTCAACAAATTAGTAGGTCACAAACAACCCACAAATCAGTAGATTTTAAGGACCCACAAATTAGTTGGTCACAAGGACCCATAAATTATTAGGTCACAACGACCCACGAATCAGTAGATTACAACGACCCATGAATCAGTAGGTCACAACAACCCACAAATTAGTAGGTCACAACGACCCACGAATCAATAGGTCACAATGACACACGAATCAGTGGGTCACAACGACCCACAACATATTGGGTCACAACGACCCACAAGTTATGGGGTCACAACGACCCACAAGTTATTGGGTCACAACGACCCACAAATCAGTGGGTCACAACGACCCACAAATCAGTGGGTCACAACGACCCACAAATTATTAGGTCAAATCGACCCAAAAATCTATAGGTCAAAACGATCCAAAAATCAGTAGGTAAAAAACGATCCAAAAATCATTAGGTCAAAACGACCCAAAAATCATTAGGTCAAAACGACCCAAAAATCATTAGATCAAAAGGACCTACGAATTAGTAGGTCACAACAATCCACTCCACATACAAATGCTAATCCGGTATAATAAGTATTATACTTGATTCTGACCAAAAGGTCCGAAAATGTATGATTTGTATAATCTTCAAAAATTTGAGGTCTATTTATACATGTTGTCAAAGTGTCATCCTTCTCTGATAACCGATGTGGGATAACAAAATTCATATTTTACAAAATAATTAAGGTTTAGTAAAAAAGGGTTATTGACTTATAAATAATAACAATAAAAAGGAGATTTGACTATAACCTATAAAATCTTGGAAAATCTCAAAAAAAAAAAAAAAAGTTACGTACAATTTTGAATAGAAGTTTGTTAGGTTAGTAAAAAAAAGCTTTTCTCTCACAAAAAATAAAGATTTATTGGCCTATAAAATCTTGGAGAATCTCCAACAAAAAAAAGTTACGTATAATTTTGAATTGTAGTGTGTTAGTTTAGGAAAAAAAGATTTTATGGCTTAAAAAATAAAGATTTATTGGCCAAAAAATTGTGGGAGCTCCATTTGA
The DNA here is from genome assembly GCA_033239125.1 of Fagopyrum homotropicum. NCBI lineage: Eukaryota > Viridiplantae > Streptophyta > Magnoliopsida > Caryophyllales > Polygonaceae > Fagopyrum > Fagopyrum homotropicum. Next base: position 90,787,087 of record BSWB01000006.1, read on the forward strand.
TTGCTGCTTCCACAGCGCGCCACGTCATCAAATCATGTACTCTGTTTTAGTATGTATAATAGATTTTCATATATTTTAATTTTATTTTAACCATAGATTTTAAACATACATCTTGAAAATCTAAAAAATTAGGTAAGAAGTTTTTGAAATTGGTTCAAATTGATATTGAAGTCATATTTTACAATGTACCTTAGATAATTAAATAGCTAATAATACTTAAGATAATAATAAAAAAAATTAAAAAATTGAATTTCATTAGACTTAATATATAAATTCATCTCTGCATACACAATATATACATCAACCTACAAAATTCACTAATTTACCTATTTTCATTATAACAACTTAAACTCTATATATGTTGATCTTTAATGAACAACGATATCTCTAAATAATAGAGTTTAATTGAAAAATATTTTCTAAGTTAAAATTCGTAATTAAAAAAATTATTTATAAATTCTTTTAGTTTCTTACGTGATTAGTTACATAAGATACCAAAATATTAAGATAATAATCAAAATTGTTAAAAAAAAAGTCTTTTTTCCTTCAAATTCTGCTAACAAATTCTTTATTTAAATTATGTACTTTAAAGCAAATTTGGTTTTACTGGATTCTTAAAAATTAGTAAGATTTTAAAATTTTAATTATAGATTCATATAGCGTATCTGATTCACTCTTTATTTTTTTTATAGCGATTTATGAATATCAATTTTAGAAATTAACTTTAAATTAACTTTTTAAAATACTTTTGGGATCTATGTGAACAGTAGATTGACACGTAGATTGACACGGCCGTGGCCTGCATGATCCACCCGTATTTTGCTCTGTTGTTCTTGAATTGATTGAATCTAGATGTTTGGATGTAGATGTGTTGAAACCCTAGAGTTTGTTGAGCTTAATCTAACTTAGGTAGACCTATTGTTAGCAACCTAATTGAGGAATGAGACCTACCCGGTGATTTCCCCTCTTAGATACCTAAGATGATGAACTCTAGGTAGTAGTGAGCCTCGCAAGCCGCTATTGGATTGAGTGTGCTAGGATCGTTGCCTAAGACTTGCCTTTTCCGAGACTTACCCGGTAAGGAGGGGTTTGACCCTTAGGTAGTGACCGGTTTGTGTAGAATTCCATCCCTTAGGCTCTTTGAGACTTACCCGGTGATGAGACCTTAGGAATGGACTAGTGGAGCATGAGACTTACCCGGTAATTGCTCCCATTTGAGAAACACCCAACTTCGAACAACCACAACCTTCCTTCGACCTTTACAAACATGAGTCCAATGCCATAATCGAAATTCCTAATCTCTAGAATCCTCTTTCTTACCTCTTATCTCTTATCTTGTGTTTGTGTTTTGTTTTTCTTGTTTGCGTTGACATACTTGTGATCCTTGCTTGATCACCCAAAAACCCAACCAAAAACATTGTGTTTTCCTTTTCCTTTATTTCTCACCTCATCTTAGCTTAGATTTACACTATCTTTGATCATTGAATGACTTAATTTCACCTCAGTCCTTGTGTTCGACCTCGGAATATTATCCCTACTAAAAACAACCCGTACACTGCGGGTTTTGCTAGGTAGCTTAGGATTTAGTTCGAGTTATAAATGTAAAGCTTTTTGTGCTAATTCCTAGCGTAACAAGTTTTTGGCGTCATTACCGGGGACTAGGTTAAGATTAAGTCATTTGTTTTTTATTGTTTTTAGTGTTTATCTTTCTTGTTACTTTTGATCTTGTGTGTTTTTGTCTTTGCCTTTTCATGTTTGTCATGGACGAATTGTACCTCCAAGACGACCTTGACAACATGGAGTATGAGGAGTGGATGGAAGGCCAAGATCTAGGACCTCTCCATGATGAGTTTGAGTATTGGGAAGAGTTCAATGCCTATCATGAGTCCCATGATCAAGCTCACATGACTACATTACCTCATGAGGAACCTCACCATCAACTTCATGAAGATCGATTGGAATCAATGCTAGAGGAAATGTTGAGGAAGATGGATGATCTAGAAAGCAACCTTGCTTCCATTTCTAGTTCCCACATGGAGCTTGAAGCGGAAGTATGTCATCAAGAGGAGGTTCACTATGAGGAGATCCAAGAATTGCCCGATTCAACCATAACCAATAGAAGCCTTGAGGAAGAGTTGAATGAAGCTCGAGAGCAATTGTGGCTAAGGGATTTGGCCCTGAAGGAAGAAAGGAGATTGAATACCGAGAGAGAAGAACAAATGAGGAGGGAGATTGAGGAGATTAGGAATGCTCTTATGCTAGGAGATCCTACCATTCTTCAAGGTTCACCTCCATCTCCTTCACTTTTAGAGGAGTGCAATGAAGTATTCTCATCCCCGGACATCCTTGCCATCAACCCCGGAACCATACATGAAGAGCTCACTTGGAACGGATGCAACAGAGAGAACCACGGCCGTGGAGGACAAATCACGCCCGTGGAAGCTTCTGTACTAGACAATCCGAAGCTAATTTCAGCTCCCTCCGACCCTTTCTTGCTTGCTCGGAGTACACACAAAGATTGGAGCCCCTTTCCTAAGGATTCTCCATTATTGAATGATGGAGGCAAGCATGATGGATCCATGATGGTTATGAAGTACTTCAATGAAGGATTCTTTCCAAGAATCGGCTTTCCTCGGATCATAGAGGATGAGGATGACAAACGCTTCACCGGTGTGACCGCGGAGTACAAATTGCCTAAATATGGGGTGACACCTATGGTTGCAACTCTATACTATCATCAAGGAAGCGGTGATGAAGGAGTCTACTACTCACCGGTGAAGAGAGAACTTAAAGCTTATTTGGGCATCAAGTGGCCCTTGCTTGTCATCATGGATTCCGGAAAGAGATGGTTGCTTGGACTCCTCAAGCAAACCATGGTATTCGAGGTGGATTGACATATCCACGGAGTTTGGTCAAGCTAATGACCTAAAAGAAGCGCTTAATGGGAGGCAACCCATTGGTACAACTCTTCCCTTTTCTCTTGTGCCTTTGTTTTTGCTTTTGTGTGTTTTTGTGTTTGTGGTAGATTTTAGGTAATGAGGAAGCCTTGCAAGGCGAGTTGATGACGATGATTCCGTTTTCAAACATGGGTGGAGCGGACGTGAGGCTTGGACGGCTTGAGGTGTCTTGTTAGATGGAAGAGCTCCCATCTCACATATACCTTGGCGCGGGTCTCGACGCCGGAATGATTATGAAGAGCTCTCTACCATGCTTGATCGATCATCCATCACCACCACTCCACACGAGTTCATCCCAAATACCGAAGCAAACTATTTTACATTGTGAGAACCTTCTTTCACTCTCTTTACTTGAATACCACATTGGGGACAATGTGTTTCTAAGTATGGGGTGGGGTTTGCATGATCTTTTGCATGACTAGCATCTAGGGTAGTTTCTTTTTAGTCACATGTTTTATTATATCTTGCATTGTACATACATATTTCGAAAATTCCAAAAAAATCAGAAAATTTAAAAATTTTTGTGCTTTCTAGGCTTGGATATGACCCTAATGATGAACCTTGTCTTATGGATTGGCTATGGATGGCCTTGTGTGTTTAGTTGATGATGCATATATGGACTTGAAATACTTATCTTGAATTCCATGAATGACTTGTGATTATGATGCTTGCCTTGATTTAATTGAGGATTGAAAGTCAAAATTGCATGCTAGTTCTTGCACATCAATTAGGAGTGATTAAGGCAATTCATCTTCCTCTACTTCTCATCTTGATCATGTTGCTTGAGCACCTCAATTGAGATAAATTTGACCTCTTTTGACCCATCCGGGAATAGAAGCATGTTAGTGTGTTGATGTGTGTGAAAAGCAAGTGTAGGGTGAAGTTGTTGATGAAAGGAATGTCATGAATGAAATGTTGAAATTGTTGTGAAAGTGTAGCCAAAAATATAGGTTTGGGGATATCGGTTTAAATGACAAGTAACTCGGCACACTTCACATGATCGGGTGTTGGTGCCTTGCCAAAGTCAAATAAACCGATAGTCCTAACGAGCTTTGGTATGTGTGCCCGGTGTGGATGCACCTCGAAAAATAGAAAAAGCCCGAGGATGGCTAATCACCAAGGTTTCGGCTTTTGTACACCAATGCCATTGTCTCAAAAATAAAAGAAAAGAAAGAAAAGAAAATGAAGAAAAATATACACTTGAGGGAAGTTGATAAGAAATGTGAAGTTGTGGTTGTTTAGTTCCTTTCCCGGATTAGCATCACATAGCCTAGAAAATTCCCACCTAATCACAACGTTTCTTGGCCTTCTATTTTACAAGTCCTTTTGACCTACTTGCATGTGTGTAAGACTAAGTAATTTAGATTGGATATACTCTTGATCATCTTGACTTCTTCATCTTTACATTTCATTGCATGCTATCAAGTTAAGTGTAATTGTCTTTCCATACTTTCATTTATTTGATACATAATTGCTTGTCCATTGCCATGAAACATGACTATGAAGGTGATCCAATATTAGAAGCACAACTCCAAAAAGATTTTGCCATTTTTCTGCATACATAAATCATGTCATCTCTTAGTCTATAGTTGGGAATTTGCTCGGGGACGAGCAAACCTTAAGTATGGGGTATTTTGATAACACGATTTATGACTTAGATTTAGACACTCATTTAGATAGATTTTCCGCTCATTCATGCATGGTTTAGCATTAGTTCACGGCGTTTGCACTCAAATCACGTATTCTGTCGAGATAGACGTCTACTCGGACTTTTGCTTGCTTTGTAGGTATTTTGGGAGATTTAAGAGCCTAATCGATACATCCGAGGATCATTCCTCGAGATGACACACTTCCGGACTCATTGGAATGCAAGCTAAAGGCTAAGGAGGACTCATGGAACCTTGCCAACACAAGTCATGCACCAAATCATGGCTTAACGAGCCTAGAAGAAGCCTCTGGAACAAACCACGGTCAGGACCCCTTCCACGGCCGTGGACTATGCCCGTGGTTCCTGTCAGGACCACGTTGACAGCTGGCCACGATCTCTTCCATTGCTCTTGCATCTTAGTGGGTATTTAAAGGATTTTGCAGGCTGTAATTGGGGATCCTTCTCCTCTCTTTTGACCTATCTTCTTCCCCAAAAACACTTCTCCATTGTTGCCTCTCTTCCAAGCACCCATTGTGGGTGTTCTTGGAAGAGATTAGTGTAGATTCATGTTTTAGAGTGAGATTAGAGTGGTTTTGAGAGAGGAGTCCATTATTGACAACTTGGATTAGCTCTTGGAGCCTTGTAAGATTTGGTAATCTCTATTCTAAGCCTTTAATGTCTTTTCTTGAGATTGTTCTTCATTATTTAACCATGACTTGCAAGCATGCTTTATTGGTGAAGTTTGATCTTGAAAATTATGTTGTTGGCTGAATAGATGTGATTCTAGGGTGAAGGAATGATGATTATGACTTGGATTATGATTGTATGACCTCCATGTTAGCTCAGGATCGATTTGTGTTCAAAATCCCAACTCGGAGCCAAACCACGGCCTGTTCTTCATGCTTCCACGGCCGTGGCCTGCATGATCCACCCGTATTTTGCTCTGTTGTTCTTGAATTGATTGAATCTAGATGTTTGGATGTAGATGTGTTGAAACCCTAGAGTTTGTTGAGCTTAATCTAACTTAGGTAGACCTATTGTTAGCAACCTAATTGAGGAATGAGACCTACCCGGTGATTTTCCCTCTTAGATACCTAAGATGATGAACTCTAGGTAGTAGTGAGCCTCGCAAGCCGCTATTGGATTGAGTGTTCTAGGATCGTTGCCTAAGACTTGCCTTTTCCGAGACTTACCCGGTAAGGAGGGGTTTGACCCTTAGGTAGTGACCGGTTTGTGTAGAATTCCATCCGTTAGGCTCTTTGAGACTTACCCGGTGATGAGACCTTAGGAATGGACTAGTGGAGCATGAGACTTACCCGGTAATTGCTCCCATTTGAGAAACACCCAACTCCGAACAACCACAACTTTCCTTCGACCTTTAGAAACATGAGTCCAATGCCATAATCGAAATTCCTAATCTCTAGAATCCGCTTCCTTACCTCTTATCTCTTATCTTGTGTTTGTGTTTTGTTTTTCTTGTTTGCGTTGACATACTTGTGATCCTTGCTTGATCACCCAAAAACCCAACCAAAAACATTGTGTTTTCCTTTTCCTTTATTTCTCACCTCATCTTAGCTTAGATTTACACTATCTTTGATCATTGAATGACTTAATTTCACCTCAGTCCTTGTGTTCGACCTCGGAATACTATCCCTACTACAAACGACCCGTACACTGCGGGTTTCGCTAGGTAGCTTAGGATTTAGTTCGAGTTATAAATGTAAAGCTTTTTGTGCTAATTCCTAGCGTAACAGATTTCTTTCTTCACGACCTCCTTCATTGCCGGGTTTAACCGTCTTTGAGGTTGACGTGAAGGTTTGTAATCCTCTTCCATTAAAATCTTATGCATACATAGGGAGGGTTTTATACCTACCAAATCATCAATAGTATAGCCTAATGCTCTCCTATGCTGCCTTAAAACCGTCATGAGCTTCTCTAGCTCAACATCGTCTAGATTCGCATTAACTTTAACCGGATATGTAGAATTAGTGCCAAGGAATGCGTAACTTAGGTGTGTAGGGAGGGGCTTCAATTCCAATGATGGAGATGTTTTGACCGATGATTCATGACCTTCCAATGTCATGGGAGAAGCCTCTGAAGGTGGGGAGGGTGAATCATTAGAGTTGAGAACAACTGTTGTCAAGTTTGTGGGATCCGGAGAATTCTTCGATAAATCGACCTCCCCTGAAGAAAATCGGACAATCTGTGGGTCGATTTTTCTTTCTGTTGTCAAAAATCGACTTACCTCTTCAGGGATCGAACGATTTAACTTGTGGCAGTCGATTTTTTTCACAGTTTTCTAGGTCGATTTCAGCTCTTCAAATCCTATTCCGGATTCTTCCTCACCATCTTCTAATGTTTTCACATCATCGTCACAATCATGTTCTACTCCTGCCTCCATGATGCTCATATTAAGAACCTTTTGAAGAGGATCTTTCATTAAGATTGAACTTACTACCTCTCTAGATTCTTCTTCATCAAAGATGTCAAAGACATCTTCTCTCAAGGCTGGCTCCTTGATCAAATAGGAGAGTATGAACTCCACTTTCTCTTCACCTATATTGAAGGATAGCTGGCCATTCTTGCAATCCACCATGCATCCGGATGTTGCAAGGAATGGTCTCCCAAGGATGATGGGAACCGGATAATCTGAGGGATATCAAGGACGACAAAATCTATAGGAATGTAAAACTTACCGAGTCTTACAGGAATGTCTTCTAGTATCCCAACTGGTTTAGTGGTGGAACGATCAGCCATGTAGAGTGTGATCTTCACCGGTCTAGGCTCTCCTAGACCAACTACTTTGCATAAAGCAAGTGGTATGATGCTCACACTTGCTCCAAGGTCGCAAAGCGCATCATAAGTAGCCTCTCTCAAAGTGATGGGTATGCAAAAGGATCTTGGATCACGGAGCTTAGGTGGCATATTCTCCGTCATAGTCTTGATGAGTTCGGATGACTCTATACTCATCTTGACTTCTCCAATGTCTTCTAATTTCCTCTTATTAGAGAGGATCTCTTTGAGGAATTTCCTATAAGCTGGCATACCTAAAATTGCATCCATAAAAGGTATGTTTATATACAGCTTACTCATAAGTTCAATAAACTTACCAAAGTGTTTATCTAGGCGTGCACGCGCTCTAGATTGAGGAAAAGGTAGAGGTGGTTTGTAGGCGGGAGGAGGAACATAGACATCTTTCTTCTCTTTTCCCTCTCCTTCTTTGGTGGTGGTTTCAACTACTTTAGGTTGAGGATCGGTAGTTGTTACGCCACTCCTAGTAGTGATTGCCATAACCCTTCCCTTTGGGTTATCTTCCGTCTTCCCGGGAAGTTTCCCTTGGTCTCTTGGAACTTCTCCGGCCTTGTTAAATACTTGGCTTTCCAAAGCTTTGTGAGCTTTATCAACCGAAGTTATGTAGCTCTCCAATCCTTGTAGTTTCCCTAGGATCGTTTCCAACATGGGATCGGGTTTGTTCGATCCATTTGATGATCGTTCCTGGCTTTTCAAAGGAGTAGAGGAAGATGGAGGTGTTAGAGCTTTTTCAGCATGGGAATAAGGGTTACGTGGATTTTGTTGATTCGACCTCCAATTGTTGCTATTGGAGTTCCTATTGTTGTTGTTCCAGTTAGAGTTCCGGTTGTTATGCCGGTAGTCATAACTTTGACCGTTATCCCTTCCCATATAGTTGGCTTCCTGCTCCTTAGTCCTTTGAAGACTCGTTTTGATTACTTCCTTCAACTCTTTGATTTCATTGTTGAGGGAAAATATTTGTGTTTGAGAAGCATGATTCAATTTAACTCCTGGATCACCTTGATTCCGGCTATTTGGTTCCACCTTCCGGTGGGAATACTTCTCAATCACTTGGGCTTGCTTCTCAATAAAGTCCCAAGCGTCATCCTCTCTCATATCCATGAATGTGCCATAAGAGAGAGATTGGAGGTTGAATTGTGTTTCCATATCCGATCCTTTATAGTAGATCTCCAATAATTTCAGTTTTGAAATGCCATGGTGTGGGCAATCCAACAAGAGATCCTGAAACATTTCCCAAGATTGAAATAAACTTTCGTTAGGTTTCATAGAAAAAGCGTTTATCTTACCTCTCAATTCCGCCGTTTTGGATGGCGGGAAGAACTTGGTGAGGAATTTCGAAGACAATTCCTCCCATGTAGCCAGCTTTGCAGCTGGAAGTGTTTGGTACCAAGCTAGAGCCTTGTCCTTCAAAGAAAAGAAGAACGGTTTGATCTTGTAATTGCTTGTAGTAGCCTTCTTCGGCTTCATAGTCTCCATGAGAATCTCGAAATTCTGCAAGTGTTGATGTGGAGATTCAGTACTTGCTCCGCCATATTGACTTTGGCGAACCATGGGGATAACTTGTGGTGAGAAGCTAAACTCCTGGATGTCTTCAGCTCCGAAATCCACACCTAGACGGCATGGTTGCTGAATTGGGTCCATCCGTTGCCCCAAAGTTCGGGGTCTATCACCTTCATTAGCAACTCTCACATCCCTAGTTGGGAGGCGAGGAACAACCCGTGGTTTTGGGGTGTTTCGAACAGGATGAAGCTGTGGATCGATCTCCTCAAGTTCCGGCATGTCCGGGTCAAGTTCTTCATCATCGGATGAGTCATTCCTAATGGATTTAGTCGGTGTTTTGACTTTCTTATTCTTACTGGATTCGTTCAATTCCAAATTCATGCTCAATATCATAGCCTTGAGTTCATTAATTTGAAATTGATGACTCGTTTCAGCATCTACACGAGCTTTCTTAGCATCTACGCGTGCTTTCTCACTCAACTTTAGTTGACGTTGAGTTTCATCCAACTCAGCCCGGATGGTTCTCTCGTTATTTTCAGCCATTTTCTTTTCCTTCAACTTTCTTCTTAAAGTTTTCTCCAATTCGGGATCGAAAGGAATTAGATCTTTAGTGGATCTAGTCTTTCGCATATACCTAGAGAACCTGCAAAGATCACTCAAGTAGACTAATCAAATCACAAGAGCAAGAGCGCTCAAGCTAGACAACCGAAAACCGAATTTGGTCTAGACCAAATCCCCAGCAACGGCGCCAAAACCTTGTTCGCTCAAAAAGGTGTGTGCGTCAAAGTCTTAATATTTATATCTAGAACTCAAAGCAAAGCGAATCCGCAGTGTACGGATCAGCTGTAGTAAGGTAAGAATTCCAGAGTCGAACTCAGGGATTTGGTGAGAATAAATTCGAATTCAATTATCTAGCGAAAATGCAAAAGCTTTTGTGATTAATAAAAAGGGGAAATGATTCCAAGGATTCAAGTATCTGATTTCGGCTTTCGATTCAAGACATTTCTAAATGATATAAGGACAGAGTTTATATTGCCAAGATTATATGTTCTAAGGCAGGTATCGTACGGCAAAGTTTCGAAACCTATTTGTCTAATCCAAAGATTCTCTCTATAAGGGTTGTTGAGGCTACAATATAGAAAGATCTAAAGACAAGAATTATGTTCAAACTAACTATCTAAAACCTCAGGATATGACTCTCCAAGATAAAGAATAGAAAGCACATTTAAAAACTTAATAAAGGATGTTGAGTCTCTCTATTACCCAATTCTTGAAATCTTAATCTATTAAATGTAGAATCAAGTTTGAAGTCTCTTCATACATTCAATTAGAGGTTAAAAATGTTAATCAAGGTTGGGATTTAGGCTAGGGTTAACTTTGGTTAAGGAATGAATTAATTAAAGTTCGACAGGGTATTAAATCGACCTACCTTAAATAAATCGTCCGATTTATCTCAAGAACAGGGCGATTTTCCTGTTTGTCACAAAGTTAAAATCTAAACTCTCAGGGTCCAAATGTTTGAATGAGTTCAGTCTATCATCATCTAAGCCTTAATCATCAACTTTTCTCTCCAGAATCACAATGGTTTTAGCCAACCATTTTCAAAATCAAATCAAAGATTGAGTGAAATAATGTAATTAAACCCGAATCTTGAATAAAAACTCAATAACCTTCAAATTTGTAAGCCAATCTCAAAAGTAATCAATGTATCTCTCAATCAACTCAATATCGTGTTCAAGAACCACAAAGACCTCAATGGAATACAGAAATCTCACAAATATGATCAAGATTGACTTTCCGGTAAAAGTGCTTCAATCCTTCTCCTTGGATCTTCAATCTCTCACTAACGTGTAAAGATTTCCCGCTGCGGCCTCCTCGATTTCGTTCCCAGGGTTCCCAACTATAGTTTCTTGCTAGTGGGCCGTTTGGCAGAACCCTTCTCGAGCCCAAAGTTGATGGGCTTTATGTCGTCTTTCCATTTGGCCGAAAAACAAAATAAATCGGACAGGCCGATTTATACATAAAACCGTTCAATTTCTAATGAAGAAAATCGTCCGATTTATATGTATGATGGCACGATTTTCTTCAACAGAAAGTGCTCGTCTTTTGCCTTGTTTCCTTCCTCTTCTTTGTGCTTCTTTTACGTAACTCCCCTGCCCTTTGTGACTCCTCTAAGACTCCTTTAGCTTCCTTAATGACTTTAGATGCTCCTTGCTCTACTTTTGCTTTCAAATCCTCTCTATTTACCTATAATTCAACCAAAACTCGTGTAGACCTCCATTTCTGAAATATTATTGAATAGAACGCAAAAGGTACACAAATTCTCCTTAAATGCAAGGCAAATCAAGGTAAACCTCTACAATATGCATGATTATAATGGTATATAATTCATGTCATCAGAAGTGATCCTTCCTAGTTGCATTGTTCAGCTTGCGGTAGTCAATGCACATCCTCCAGCCCGTCACGGTTCTTGTTAGAATGAGCTCGTTGTTCTTGTTGGTCACAACGGTCATTCCTCCCTTCTTGGGAACGACTTGAATGGGGATCACCCACTTGCTATCGAAGATAGGATAGATGATACCTGCATCAAGTAACTTAAGGATTTCTTTCTTCACGACCACCTTCATGGCGTCGTGAAGGCTTGTAATCCTCCTCCATTAGAATCTTGTGCATACATAAATATGGTTTAATTCCTACAAGATCCTCTACGGTATAGCCTAAAGCTTTCCTATGTTTCCTCAACACATTCATAAGTTTCTCATGTTCATCTTCCTTTAAATCGGAACTAACAATAACGGGATAAGTAGAATTAGTTCCAAGAAATGCATACCGAAGATGTGTGGGAAGTGGCTTCAATTCCAAAGCAATTGGTGCCTTTGATGTGTCTTGAGGCGTGCTTGATGCTTCCTTAGGAGTCTCTAAGGGTGTGGGAGTAGTGGAAGAAGAATCAAGAGTGTTTGTGGAAAACACGGAATTATTCTCTGAATTTCCCAAAATTACGGCACACTTGTTACTTCCACGGGCGTGGAAGTCTCTGTTGTTCTCAAAATAACACTCTACGGGCTGTTTTGGTGAAACCATGGCCATGGAATAGCACGATTGGCCGTGGTTTCTTCTGTTTTCCGAGCCATCATAGAATTTTTCGAACCGTATCTCTTTTAGCTCCTCCAAAGCTTCAATCTCAGCATTGCAATCCTCTTCTTCTCCCTTTTCCATAATGCTCATGGTTATAACCTTTTGCAATGCATCCTTGAATAGGATCGAACTTACTTCTTCTCTAGACAGCTCTTCGTCATAGATGTTGAACATATCCTCTCCAAGTGCAGGTTCTTTCACCAAAGTTGAGAGAACAAATTCAACCTTCTCTTCTCCTACATCGAAGGCTAGTCTAGCATTCTTGCAATCCACCATATAACTAGAGGTTGCAAGAAATGATCTCACGAGTATGATCGGGACCGGACAATCTGCAGGAATGTCAAGCACAACAAAATCTATGGGAATGTAGAACTTACCGAGCTTGACTGGGATGTCTTCAATGATGCCGACGGGTCGAGTTATGGATCGATCCGCTATGTACAACGTCATCTTCACCGGTTTAGGTTCACCTAAACCGATCTTCCTACACAAAGCAAGCGGGATAATGCTTACGCTTGCTCCTAAGTCACAAAGAGCATCATATGTGACTTCTCCAACTCCTATTAGAATGCAAAATGACCCCGGATCTCTCACCTTTGGGGGCATCTTCTCCGTCACCGTTTTGATAAGCTCTAAAGATTCCGAACTCATCTTGACTTCTCCAAAGTCTTCTAGCTTTCTCTTGTTAGAGACGAGTTCTTTCAAGAACTTCCCGTAAGTGGGCATACCTACAATTGCATCAATAAAAGTTATGTTAATATGCAGTTTGCTCATTAGTTCAATGAACTTACCGAATTGCTTGTCTAGACGCACTCTTGCACTAGATTGCGGGAATGATAGAGGAGGTTTGTAAGCTGGAGGAGGAACATAAACATCTTCCTTGTCCTTCTCCTTATCTTTTCCTTTCTCAGCTGGAACTTCTACAAACTTGGGTTGCGGCTCGGTGGTTGTTACACCACTCCTAGTAGTGATTGCCATCACCCTTCCTTTCGGGTTGTCCTCCGTCTTTCCGGGAAGCTTTCCTTGATCTCTAGGAACTTCTCCGGCCTTTCTGAACACTTGGTTTTCTAAGGCTTTTTGTGCCTTATCAACCGAAGTGATGTGATTCTCCAATCATTGGAGCTTTCCTAGGATTGTCTTCATCATAGCATCGTGTTTGTCCTTCTCCGGCTTGCCCGAGCCATTCGATGTTTGACCCTGACTTTTCAAAGGAGTAGAAGAAGATGGAGGTGTTAAAGCATTTTCAACATGTGAATAGGGATTACCTGAATTTTGTTGGTTGGATCTTCAATGGTTGTTGTTGGAGTTCCTGTTATTGTTATTCCAGTTATTGTTCTGGTTGTTGTTCCGGTAGTCATTCCTATTGTCTTGTTGTTGTCTCTCCCTAGGTAGTTGGCCTCTTGCTCCTTTGCCTTTTGAAGGCTAGTTTTTATGACTTCCTTCAACTCTTTGATCTCATTGTTGAGGAAGAATATTTGAGTTTGTGCAGCTTGATTCAACTTAGCTCCCGGATCCCCTTGATTCCGGTTATTTAGATCCACTTTCCGGTGGGAATACTTCTCAATCACTTGGGCTTACTTCTAAATGAAGTCTCAAGCGTCATCTTCTCTCATGTCCATAAATGTACCACAAGAAAGAGATTGGAGCTTGAATTGTGTTTCCACATCTAGCCCCTTTAAGTAGATCTCCAATAATTCCAGCTTTGAAATGCCATGGTGTGGGAAATTCAATAAAAGATCCTGAAACCTTTCCAAGATTGAAACAAACTTTCATTAGGTTTCATAAAAAATCATTAATCTTACCTCTCAACTCCGTCGTCTTGGATGGCGGAAAGAACTTGGTGAGGAACTCCAAAGATAGATCCTCCCATGTGTTAAGTCTTCCGGCTGGAAGAGCTTGATACCAAGACAAAGTCTTGTCCTTCAAAGAGAAGAAAAACGGCTTGATCTTGTAGTGGTTGTTGACAGCCCTCTTCGGCTTCAACGTCTCCATGAGAATCTCAAAATTCTGTAAATGTTGGTGTGGAGATTCAACACTCGTTCCACCAAATTGACTTTGGCGAACCATGGTAATAACTTGCGGGCTAAACCCAAAATCCTGGACGTCTTCACCTCCGAAATTCACACCTAGACGGCGTGATTGCTGAATTGGATCCATCCTTTATCCAAGGGTTCATGGTTCATCCCCTCCATCAGTAACTCTCACATCTCCAATGGGAATGGGAGGATTAACTTGTGGTCTAGGGTTATCACGAACTGGACCGACTAGTGGTGTAATATCCTCTAGGTCCGACATTTCATCATCGTCGGATGATTCAGCTCTAATGGACTTAGGTTTCTTGACTTTCTTCTTCTTAGCATCATTCATCTCCAACTTCATGTCTAGCATCATAGCCTTGAGCTCATCTATTTGGAATTGATGACGCTCTAATTCTTCCATACGAGCCTTCTCACTTAATTTGAGTTGAGCTTGAGCTTCATCCAACTCCACTTGGATGTTTCTCTCATTATTTTCAGCCATCTTTTTCTCTTTCAACTTTCTTCTCAAAGTTTTCTCAAGTTCTGGATCAAAAGGAACTAGATCTTTGGTAGATCTAGTCTTTCGCATATACCTAAAGAATCTGCAAAAATCACTCAAAAAAAACTAATCAAATCACAAGGGCAAAAGCTCCCAAGCTCGACAACCGAAAACCGAAATTGGTCTAGACCAAATCCCCGGCAACGGCGCCAAAAACTTGTTCGCCTCAAAGTGTGCGTGCAAATAAGTTTTAATTATAAAACTGAAATCAAAGCAAGCGAACCCGCAGTGTACGGATCGGCGTAGTAAAGCAAGAATTCTACAGTATCGAACTCAAGGGTTTGGGGGATCAAATTCAGTTCACAAATTATCTAGCGAATAAAGTATAGAAGCTTTGCAAATATTGGGAAAACAACAATCCTAAAGATCCAAATATCCAATAGTGGTAATCGATTCAAGATATTCTATAGATATAAGGACAAAGTTGAGGTTGCAAAGGTATAACTAATGTAAAGTTGAGTACGGTGAAGTTCCAAAACCCTATATATCTCACCCAAGGACACTCTCTATAAAGTTTGTTGAGGCTGCAATATAGAAAGGATCTAAGGACAAGAATTAATCTCAAATACACATGCCAAACCCAAGGAATCAAAGATAAACTAAAACGGTTAAGGTTGAGACACTCAAAACCGAAGTAGAGGATGTTGAGTCTCACTACTACCTAGAAAAGGTAAGCCAAGACTAGGTTAAAACAAATCTTTAACTTTGGATTAAAGCAAAAGCAAAAGTCGTAAAACAGAGGAAATCACGGTTGGATCTTGAAGAACCACAGTCGTGGAACTGAAGAACAAGTAGTGGATTAGGCTGTCGACAAGGTTTCTCACACTCTCAGGGTCGAATCTGTTTACGATCGATCTATCATCATCTAAGCCACGATCCGAAATCTCCAATCCTTTGTATCAATCCTCAATGCAAAATTGTAAGTGAAGGTAAAATGATACCCTAAGCGACCGTCCTCGAAACTCCCTTCTCAAGCCTTCTTATAGAGCGAAATAGGGTCACGAGAAAATCCCAATAACCGTCGCTGACGTGACAAATATGACACGTCACATCGTCATGGAAATCACGGCCTCGTACAAATTTCCACGGCCGTGGTTTAGGACGTGGAACTTTCTGTTGTGCTCCAAAATCACTCTCCACGATCTCAATCCATAACCACGGTCGTGGTTTAGGTCGTGGAACTTTTTGCCCTTTGTTTTGCCTTTGTTTTGCAAACTTCTTCAATCATACTCCTTCTTTAGCTTCTCCAAAGCATCTCCTTGACACTTAGCATGATCAAATACTCCTATCCCTCCACATTATGCTCCAATTCAAGCCTTTATTCACCTATAAACATAACAAAGCTTGTGTAGACCTCTATATCGATAAAATAGGTGAAAATGCTCATAAATGCTTCAAACTCATATCCATGTACACATCTAAGAGGGGAAAACAATCAAAATAAGTGCTTAAAATATAGTCATATTTCATGCTATCAACCAAAAGCAACAAAGGAAGAAGAAAAGCAGGGGCAGGGTAGCGGCATATGCGTCTCAGATGGGTCCCTCTTGTGCAGAGGATACAAGGTGGCAACAAGGCGGCAGCGGTTGTCCCTCCTTGCAACAAAAAAGAATAAGGAGTATGGGGAAAGGAGGGAAGAAGGCAGCGACGACAGGGAAGGCGAAGACGGCTCCTCTCCGGCTAGATGCGGCCCAGACTCCGGCGGCAATAGCTGCTCCTTGGCGGCAATGGTAACAGAGAAGAATGGGCGAGAAGAAGGCGGCTCTAGCCTCCGGTGGGTTTGGATGCCCAGGCGAGAAGGCGAGGCAGGGAAAAGGTGTCCCTATGGTGGCGTGACAGAGGTCCGGGTGGCAGCATAAGAGAAATGGGAGGGAAGATGGAAGGTTGCAGCAGAGGAGGAGAAAGGCGTGAGGCTGAGGGCAAGGGAATAAAGGGAATAGGGGAGCTGCAGGGGAAAGGGCTAGCTACCTTCTAGGTTGGGCGGCAGAGCAACTCTTCACTCCTCAAGCAAGCAAGTAAGTTGGGCGGGAGAGGCATAGGACAAAAAACAGATGGAAAAAAATAATATAAATAAATAAAATAAAGGAAAATAAGAACCTAAAATGAATATGATATAAACTCGATCAATTTTAATCGGAATGGAACTTTCGGATCGGGAAACTTTCACGAACCTTTTCCGATAAGTAAAAATAGGGAAAATATGTATGGATCACATAATAAATAAAATCGCAAAAATATATTTTGCGATATAGAAACCATTCTCGTAAATTATTTACGACATTAACACGGATAATAAAATATATCGATGTATATATATATATATATATATATATATATATATATATATATATATATATATATATATATATATATATACTCGTAAAATTTAATTTACGACGTAAAAATATTCATAAAATTTTTTAAGCTATTAAAATATCGATAAAAGTTGAAAAAATAAAAATCGCAACGCGCCTAAAAATTGGAGCGTTACAAGAAAGACGGACAAATCCGAACCTAGTAAACCCATATTTGGATAGACATTTTAACAATGAATGCTTTTCTCCATAATCATTGTTCAAATATTGATTTTTAATCGTCTTCTCCAAAATTTATGTATTGTTTACTTGATCCAATATCTTCTTCTAAGCTTCGCAACTACGAATTCAGCTGATGTTGCTCCTACGTGTCCATTTGAATACACACAGAAAAAGGCCTAAAATCGAAATTAATTTTACAATCATCAGTCAAATGACCTAGTTTCAACATCAATTGATTTCGCAAATCAAGAAAATCAAATTACTTGTTTAGAATTGTTGCTAATATCAACAGAAACAGAGTATCTCTTCTTCCACCCGATCCAACGCTTTAAATGATTTAAGCAAAGTCCAGTAACAAATCAACCAAAGCTCTCCGCCATTTCCGCATCTAATATGGAAGCAAAAGAGCAAATACCTATTGTGCAGTATCAGAAGTAATAGCGAGGACACCTACCGAAATTCAAACTCGAAGGAAGACCAAAAGAAAAGGAGAATGAGATAAACGTTGTTGTTGTTGTGAACACATTTAAACAAATCCGCCGGGAAACGAAAAAATGCGCCACTTCAATACCACATGCACTGTAGTGAAGGACGAGTAAACACGCAAACACCACGTGTTGGCTCCCAAGGTAACTTCAGGCAAAAAAAAGACGGTGACAGGATTAAGGTAGCAGAGTAAACACGCAAGAGGTCACAAATCTATTATACAAAGGAAATGGGCCGCCGTACACTCAACAAAGGCCCATCACATGAGAAAGGAGTCCAACATCCACTACGTTTCCAACTCCCAACTCTAACTTTTTTTTTTGGTGGGAAGGAGATTCAGTGGTCTCCGGCGCATCTAGTCGCGCTTTTATTAGATAAAAGAGGCTAAGTAGTAATCAATCGGGGGATAGCCTGACCCCTTACATCAGCATGCAAAAGGTCAAAAACACCCTCCGGCGGGTCACGCAATACACTTAAGCCAAGAGAAAAATCAAAAGCAATGTTAGCTAGATAGTCCGCTACTTTATTCGCCTCGCGGAAGGCATGCCGGAGCTGGATATTCCAGTTCCTTTTTAGGAAGTCTTGGCA
The DNA here is from genome assembly GCA_033239125.1 of Fagopyrum homotropicum. Taxonomy (NCBI): domain Eukaryota; kingdom Viridiplantae; phylum Streptophyta; class Magnoliopsida; order Caryophyllales; family Polygonaceae; genus Fagopyrum; species Fagopyrum homotropicum. The sequence continues at coordinate 90,805,326 of BSWB01000006.1, forward strand.
AATAGATACCAGACTGGAGAGAGGGTGGTGCCGAGGTAGGGTTTTCTTAAGGAGTATAGTTATCAATTGAGAATCAGTCTCTAAGATAATCGATCGGTAGCCATACTCCCAAGCAATCCTAAGGCCATGAACGACCCCCAAAGTTCAGCCATGGGTACCGAACATGGCCCTAGATTAACCACAAAACCTTGCTGCCACTCTCCTACATTGTTACGTATGACTCCCGCAGCAGTAGCATGTCCGGTGCTTCGCTTGGCGCCATCGGTGTTGACTTTGAAAGTGCCATGAGGTGGATGCTCCCAAGCAACGAGCTGCAGGCTTCTAGGTCGTTGGATGTTACTGTTTAGTCTATTGGACCACACCTTTATGTACTCCATGGCTTTCTTCTTGATGTCCATACGTTTAATCACCGGGTTTGTTGTGTCATTAAATGCTATATCATTTCTCCACTTCCAAGTCCACCATAGTCCTACAGCAAATAAATCGTTCCACATACAATGATTTAAATAGAACCGTGTAGAAAGAAGATTACCTCTAATCCAAGTTGCAAAAGGGGCATCGAAAAAATCTTCCATGAAAACGGCTGCATTAAGTTCCATCCACATTTCCTTGACATCCTTGCAATCTCTAAATAGATGTAGGTTCGTTTCCTGGGACTGCTTGCAGACGGGGCATACGTCATTTGTGGTGAGATGGCGTCGGTATCTCTCGCAGTTGGTAAGTACCCCTCCCTTAATAAGCTTCCAGGTAAAAGTCATAACTCGTTGTTGAGTTTTGAGCTTCCAAATTGACTCGAACAAGTTACCTTCCCCCAGTTGATGTTTGTCATACCCCTGGATGAAGTTATAAGCTGAAGTAATAGAATAGTTTCCATTTTGAGCAAACTTCCAAGTCAATGCATCTGTAGCAAAATCAGTGTTCTCTGTAGAGTGAATGCCAAAAAGGCTGTCTAAAGGTTGGGTCATGGCCACCTTTAGGAGGACGGTAGATGGAAGAAGGTTGCCCAGGATATCCCATCGCCAGCCACCATCTTCATTCCAGTACTCGCGAACACACCACTCAGTAATTTGAGACATAGCTGTGCTGGGAACAACCGTGCGTAAAGGGTCTTCCAGGAGCCAGGTGTCATTCCAGAAAGATATCGTTCTTCCGTCGCCTAGGATCCATTTCGATCCATGCACAACAACCTCTTTAACTCCCTGCGTAATACCTCTCCAGACTGTAGATTGGGCATGGATTCTACCAGTGTTGTTGAAACTTCTCAAATACTTAGCACGTAAGATTCGAGTCCATAGCCCATCTTTATCCGTTACAAACCTCCAACCTAATTTACCTAGATGAGCAAGGTTAAGGCTAGTCATATCCTTGATACCTAACCCTCCTTTGTCCACGGGTTTAATGATCTCACTCCAGGCAACAGTATGGATTTTCCGCTGCTCGGAAGTGTGGCCCCATATAAAGTTCCTGCAAATCTTGTTAATGTGCTCACACACGTTTTTAGGTATATTAAGTACAGTCATTGAATACACCGGTAATGAGGACAAAACAGATTTTGTGAGAGTGATGCGGCCCGCAAAACTTAACGAGCGTCCTCTCCATCCACAAAGTCTAGCTGACATCTTATCTAGTAGAGGTTCAAAATCGGACTTAGATATCCTTCCTTGAAGAATAGGCATCCCCAAATAATTGCCCAAGTTTTTAGTAACTTCAACTCCACTAAGGCGCTCGAAGCTCTCCCTGGTTTCCCTAGAAACGTTTGGTGAAACAAAGATCTTAGACTTTTGTAAGCTCACTTTCAAACCTGATGCCATACAGAATTTGTCTAGCACTTTCATGACGTTACGCATCTGAGGCAAAGAAGCTTCAGCAAAAAGTGTTATGTCATCTGCAAAAAACATGTGAGATAGACCCGGTCCTCCTCTCGATAGGTATATAGGCTTCCAATCTCCGTCTTCAACCGACTCTATAATCATATGACTGAGCCTCTCAATGCATAACAAGAAAATGTAGGGAGATATAGGGTCACCTTGCCTAATGCCCCTTTCCGGAACAAATTGTTCGGTAAGCTCACCATTCCATATAATCTGCATCTTAGGGGTGCGAACACAACTCTCAATCATATTCACCCACTCCATAGGGAAGCCGGCCCGCTTAATAGAATCATCAATGAAATCCCATCGAAGCCGGTCATAAGCCTTTTCTAAATCTAGTTTGAGGAGCATCCAATATTTACCGTGTTTTTTACGTCGTGTGGAGTGGACGACTTCTTGCATAATGACAATATTGTCTTGAATTTGTCTTCCCGGAATGAAACTTCCTTGTGTTGGCCCAATAAGGGTAGAGATGACGGGTTGAAGGCGTTGAACCAATACCTTTGATATGATCTTATAGCTCACATTGCAGAGGGCGATAGGTCTATACTGGTTAATACGTTCCGGATTCCCAACCTTGGCAATGAGAGAAATAATTGTATCATTAATATCAGCTGGGAGAGTATGCGTAATGAAGAACTTTTGGACCTCCGTTGTGAGTTTTTCTCCCACAATCTTCCAGCATTTCTGATAAAAGATGGGTTGAAAACCATCTTTTCCTGGAGCCTTTAATGCTCCCATACTCTTTACCGCTATCCAAACCTCCTCCTGGGTGACTGGGCGGACTAAGTCGGACCAAACAGAGTTGTCCAATATCGGGAAGTTGCATGTAGCGTCCAGTTCAATTCCATTGTCATGTGAGCTGTATAGGGCTTTAAAATACTCGACAACATGGGCTTCAAGTCGGTTTGAATCTTCCTCCCAAGTATCATCCAACACAAATAGGCCAGAAACTCTATTCTTCCTCCTGCGTATAATAGTAGATGTATGGAAGAAAGATGTGTTTCTATCTCCATTGTAGAGCCATAATTCACGCGACTTCTGGAGCCATATAAGTTCTTCTTGCTCCAAGGTGGTTTCAAGCTCATCTTTAAGTTTAGCCTCTTGTGCAATTAGTCTTTGAGAGCCTATAAGGTTGGGATTGCTTTGAACAGATTTCAGGTTCTCCAGTAACTTACATTTCCTGTCAAAAACATTGCCAAACACCACTTTGTTCCAAGTTAGTAGAGAATTTTTGAGCACTTTAAGATTATCATTTACCTCAACAAGGTTGTTCCACACGTTTGTAACAAGGGGATAGAAATCCTCATGTGTCATCCAGGCAGCTTCAAAGCGGAAAGGACGTCTCTCTATTTGGTGATGGATTCGTGGTGTCATTTCCAGGAGAAGAGGTGAGTGATCAGAGGAGAAGCGGGCGAGGTGTCTTACATGGGCATCCGGCCATTTATGTCTACTCTCTTGATTCATAAGGATCCTATCAAGACGTTTGCTGACTCTTCTATTCGCCTCTTTGCCATTGTCCCAAGTAAAGTCCGGGCCTGTATACCCTAGATCAATAAGTCCATGTTTGGAGAGCAGATCCTTGAAGATCGAAGAGTCACCATGTAGATTACCCGATCCACCAGCTCGTTCATGGTTATACATAATACAGTTGAAATCTCCTCCGATTATTAAAGGTCCGTTTACTGCAGTTAGCTCTTTGTCTATGTCGGTCCAGAATATCGATCGTCTATTCAGGTCAGGAGGGGCATAAACAACTATTAGATGAGTAATACTATTACCTTCACCGATGGTTGCATGGATGAAGCTTTTGTTTTTATTGATGATAGAGATGTGAACTTTATCTTTGTCCCATAGGAGCCAAACACCTCCTTCGAAACCATCAACATCAACTCTTGAACATTCTGATAGATTGATTTTGCTACAAACAGCTTGGGCAATCTCTCCGGAAATACGGGGTTCGAATATGGCCAAAATATTCACTTTGTGGTGGTTGCAGATGTACCTAACTGCACGTCGGAAACCGCTCTTGCGGGCACCGAAAACATTCCACATAATACAATTCATTAAGATTAAGATAAGGATGAGCAAAACCTCGGGCAAAGCTGGGGGCATTATGCCTCCATGCTATCTGTAGCGACTGCAGTGATCTCCATCGCCGTCGCTACTTCTTGTGTCTCCACTGGTGTTGGTACCCCAGATGTTAGTACATTAGTATGGTGTGGGGAGCTAGTGGGCAACCCTCCATGTTCATATGTTTCAGTAGCTGGTGTAACTTGATTAGTCAGATCATCTAGGCTCGTAGTCTTTAGTTGTAAACACTCCTCTGCCTTCTCCGGTTGATCAGTATCACCTGTACCTTCCTTTGTTAAACGTGTCGGAGTAATATCGTCCTCTTGTGATCGTGGTCGTTTCATTGCTTTCTCTGTTGTGTAGGCTGATTCTGCTTTTTTATGTTCTGCAGCAATCTTTCTGGTTTCTTTACGAAGCTTATTCCTTCGTTGTCTCTTTTCTATTTGCTCAGCTTCGCCCCTATTGTCCTTGTTCTCTGTGGCCCCGAAAATGAGTTTCGTTTTCCCTCTACTTGTGCCTGCTGCGCTTGTCTCTGCCTTGTCAACTGTCTTAGTAGGGTTTGTTTGATTGTTTTTTGTTTTGTCCTTTCTGAACGGGTTGATGACAGATGGGACTTGCTCACCGGTGGGCCTCACTACCTTATTATTTGGGTCCACGTGAGTCTGTTGATAAGTATGAGTCACAGCCTCTTGAGTAGAGATATTCTTTTTTTGCTGAGTAATTTTCTTTCCAATTGTATTGATATTCTGTTGCCTTGTGTTTTGTTGATTCTTCCCAACTATATGAGTGATCTTCTCCTTTCCTTTTTGAATCCTGGATTTTCTTGCCACTAGCATCCATGGACCAAATCCATCTTCATTGCCGGAAATAGCATTGTGGTTGTCGGCCGTTTGTAGCTCCGACGTGTCTCCACTGGGACGTTCCACTGGGGTATTGGCGGTCGTGCTTTCTGGGGCTTCATTTTGAGAAACAGTGTTCGTATGACAGTTCGATGCTAGATGACCGTATATCCCACACTTGAAGCAAATGGTATCCAAACCTTCATATTCAATCGAACACCTTTTGCCGTTGATGAATATTGCTGTCTTCAGAGGTTTTTCAAGGTCGATTTCGATGCAAAGTCGAGCAAACCGGCCTCTGTTGAACAACAGGGTTTTAGGATCAATGGCTATAGGTATTCCTATCCCCTCTGCCATTTTCCAGAGGATTCCTTCACTAAACCACTGCACAGGTATGTCAGTGATTCTTACCCAAGTTGGAGCAGAGGTGATTGGCACATTGGTAGTAAAGTCGGGGGTCCAACGCTTCATTATGAGACACCGTCCAAAGACAGTCCATGGACCACCAGTAAGGACCATTAGTAGCTCATTCTCATTGTTGAATCTCGCAATGAAATAGCTGTTATCAAGATCAATAAGTTGGAAATTATCTCCATGCTTCCAAAGTTCTCTGATTTTTCTCTCCATCACTGGCAGTGCAATAGGATAACCCACAACTCGAAAGACAATGGAATTCTTCCATTTGGATTCAAGCTTCTCCGTCACATCTTTTGCAACCGTCATTACAGGATTGCCATCAGGTCCAAAAGGGAACGATATCTCTACTTTGTTTTCCAGCATGATCCTTGAGTCAAGATCGGGTAGTTCTCTGTTTTGTGTATTTCCTGTGGCAATTTCCTTCCAGGTTAAGCTTTGTGTTGACCCAATGTTTTCATTGCCATCCTTTTTTCCCATAACAAAAGTTAGGGGAGGATTTGGATGTTCAGAACCATCCATGGTCGGAGGATCGGGCCGAGGAACAGGCTGGGTGTTGGCTTCAGATGTTACTGGGACATTTGCGATTGGAATATTTTGGGTTACCACAACAGTGGCGGTTACGGGGTGAGGAGAATCACAATCCATGCCAGAAACTGCTGGTTCAGTTGATTGCGCCTCCGATGTTACCGTTGGTGGGGGTTCGGACTCTTCCATGGATGAAAAACAATCCCCAAAAGTACTCTCAAAACTCGGTGCCGGTGCCGGAGCACAGGCGTTTCCTAGTCTTTTCGCCGCTAGGAAGGAGAGCGTTTTTTGAAAGGAGAGCGTTTTTTGTCTCAGATCTTGAAATTACTCGCACTACTAATGGTATTTACTTATCTCAGCGCCAATAGTTTCTGGATTTCGACTCCCAACTCTAACTTATATTGTGTAAACTATGAAACTTCAATTTCACATAACTACTTTACACAAATTATAGTTCTAGGCTTAAATCAACATTTAATTGCAAAAATATATCATAATTTGTTCATATCTTTTATCGTTTATAACTTTGACCCTAACTTTAAAAAATTACAAATATACCCTATTTGATATTTATCTATTTATCGTCTTTGATCCCACCTTTCAACAAATTACACATGTAATATGTACATTACTACAACTTATTTGTTCTTGATTTTTAATCATATTTAGTTTCAAATATATCCTTCTTTATTTGACCAACTTACGATTATCATTAAAAAAAATTTATTTATACTTTTGATCTAACTTTCGATTAAATTACAAATGTGAATCCAATATATTTATTCAATTATCAGTTTTAATTCCAATTTTTTTTCTAAAAAAAAGATGTATACAATGCGGGTTATCATATTTTATATCATTTGCATTTATGAGCTCAATTTTCAAAAAGTACAAATACTCTCTATAGTTAAATTTATTATTTTCCCACCTTTAAGAAAATGCATACTTTACCCTATCTTTTTTCCTACAATATCGACCTTAACTTTTAATAAAAAGTATGTCAAGCTTTAAAATTATAAATTTAAAACAATTTAGTTTACTAGGCTTTTTCTAGACTTTTTCTAATTGTAGAGTTTGTATAGCTTGAAAATAAATACAAAAGGTTGGAGTATATTTACTTAATTGAAACATTAAAAAACTTAGTTACTATTCTAGTTTTTCAAAAATACCTAGTTACTAAAATTGCCCTTATAATTTCTCCCTCAATTTCATTCAAATTATGAAGGCCCACTCTTTCATTGAATATTTCAATGTACTAAGAAAGGGTATGTGCCCTTGAGTAGGTAACAACTAGATATTTTAAAGGCCCGTTTGAAATCATAAAAATTATTTCCAAAGAGGAAGTAATTCTGAATAAATAAAAAACATGTTTAGAAACAAAAATGAAATATTATAATTATTTTATTTTCCTAGCTTTAACGTTTTTATTTCTTTTTTAATTTGACCGCTCCAAACAAACAGCTTGACCTACTCGTAGGTTCGCACTTAACAAAAGTCGAATAACCCAGAAGCTCCATACTGCGCAGCCGGTCTCTTTCTCTTCTCTTCTCGTTTCTTCTTCTTGCCTCTCTCTCTCCCTTCCAAACTCTTCTTCCTCCCCAGGAAACCAGAAGAGTACACCTAATATGGCTCCCGGCGCCCCTGATGCCCTGGCTGTCAGGAGCAAGGTTCAAGATTTCTTGAACGCCGCACTCACCGGAAATCTTGATTTCTTCAAGAGTAACCTCACTTATCTCACTGCTCTTTCGGTTCAAAAATCATATTTCTTATAAATACGTTTTTTTTGTTTCATGAATATATATAGAAATGACCAAGCAATTGGACGATGGAAAAGGCCTGACGAAAACGGTAGAGGATGTTAAGGATGGTAACGATCGTGGAGCGATTCATTTTGCTGCCAGGGAAGGTCAGACTGAGATGTGCAAGTACTTGCTGGAGGAGCTTAAGCTGGACGTTAATGTTAAAGATGCCGATGGTAATGTTCAACTTTTTGTATCCTGGTGTTGATGCAATGTTTTTGTCAATTGAAGTGTCTAATGAACTTTTGTGACAAGAGCTGCCAAGTTCTCTATATTTCTTACACAGGGGTGGAATGGAGGGATATTATAGTAATTCATTTACCATTAATTTTAAACATCAAGTTAATGTATTTAAGTGACGAGGTTGTGGAGTATTCAAAATTCTTGGTGCCTAAAGACCAAATTTGTACATTATCTAGACATTAAGTTATAGGAGAAGACTGGTAACTACTAACAAGTTTATACTATTACATTTTATGATGCTTTCCTTTGTGCTTGAGATGCCTAAAAATTATGGTCTTTCTGTCTCAGGGGTTATGAGAAATGTATCAGGCTATCCTATGTTCTGAAGTAGGATTATATTTCATGCATCTTTGGCCTTGTATGAAATTTATCCGTTTTGGTCATTGAGGCACTTCTATAGTAACATAGAACCTAGTGAATCTCATTATCGCGAGCATGATATGTTTATATTTTTCACTTATATTTGGGATCTCTGATATTATTTTGGTCACCAGGCGAGATGCATGTGCAAGGCACACGCGCTTGTGTTGATGATTGAATATAATGTTTTATATGCTATGATTTAGGTTGGAATGTAAGTTAGTTGAAATGACGATTAATCTAGTAGTAGGAACCTGAGCGGGAGTAAACAAATCTAAGCAAGAATGGCAGGTCATTAGACTAAAAACACTAAGGGCCCGCTTGGTTTTAACTCCGGAAACGGAAAAACGGAATGAAAACAATATAGTCCATACATATACCCTTGTCCAGGAAATTTTTTGGAATCATTTCTTGTGGTTTGAAGGAGTTGGAGTAGAATTTGATTAGTTTTGATACCTTATAGGGAAACAAAGTGGGGGAAGCAAATGCATTTTACATGAAACCACAATGAATGATTCCAAAAAATTTCATGAACAAGGTACACATATGGACTAGATTCATTTCTATTCCGTTTCCGAAGTTACAACCTAACGGGGGCTAAGAATGAAGTAAACTACTTAATAAGAAGCAAAATTGTGAGTAAGTAACAACAGCGAAAAACAACAAAAACCAGACCAGCAACAATAACGAAGTTGTTTTTATGAAACACAGTGCACATGCAATATTCCCCTATTTTCTATGATAATGTTCACAGCATCATTAATATATCTAAAGCTGTTTGATTCACAGGGATGCATGCCACAAATGGCACCGTGTGATTAAAGAAACATAATTATGCCTGAAACATTGTGGTAGTAGATCAACAAGAAAATCTCTTCATGGTATTAAGCACGGATAATCCTGACAAAAAGTATGGATAAACCAATTGCAGGTAACCTTACAGAATCTAGTTTGGAGTTAAGGACCTTGTTTAGCTTATCTAAAACAAATGCATGAGAAAAACATTAGATAAGTTGAAACAAATGCATGATATGATAAGGAAATATTAATCTACAAAACAAGGAAACATATTAAAAAAAGCACATATGAAAATTAGAAGACAACCTATTCTAAGAAATAGGTAAATGAAACAAATATATTAGAAGCAAGAAAGACTAATGTAAAATAAAAGGTTTATAAAATGTTCACATTTGTGGAACAAAAAGCCGTGAGCCCAATGACATGCCAATTATACAGGTTAAGTGTAAACAAAATAAGCAAACCATTATAATACAACATTCTTATCTAATAATACTACAATATTATGGATGGCATCGCCAAATATATCCTTTATTTTGGATGTCAAAATTATTGTTAGCATGATAGGATTTTATACTACAGGGAGCAACAAGATCACAACACCACCCGACACCATATCCCTTATACTCAAACTAACTCCAAATGCAGGCCATGCATGTAAAAATTACAAAGAGGGATCCAGGAAATCAGTCACAGTCACAAACCTGAAATAGAAATTCTTAAAGTGAATCGAACAAAACAGAAACAGCAGCAGATTTAATTACAGAAATTCGATACTGAATTGGAAAAAGAACCTGATGCTACAACAAGGTCAACATTGCATTCATTCATCATGGATCAAATGCAGTTGATCTCAGCCATCCCAGCTGATGACCTGCGAAGATGTATAAGTGACATAAAATTGCAACCCAGGAACAACACTAATTATCATTCTATTTGGGGTTCTAGTAGAATTGAAAGGGAAATGTGCATTTGTTTATGTCAATCCTCTTAGAATTTTCTTCTTTTATTCATCATTCTCTTAGAAAATCTCTCCATCATATGGAGTTCTAAAGAGAGAAAAGTAAAAATCGAAACAAACCCTACAGTATAGGCACCCCCCAATTATTTAGCCTAAAAATATCAAATAAAATATAAACATATACCAACATGAACTCTACAGAAAAGCCAAAGATGATTAGAAACTTAGAACCAATAGTTTATTTACTTCAATCGTTTCAGGTATAGTATGCATCAGAAACAAGAAAACCATCTAAAACATCTACGATCATGAAATCTTTAAATGAAACACGTAAAGCTCACTGCTCTAAAAAACGATCTAGATGGCTGTCTAGACGCTAGAAAGCCGTTTTTGGGCTGAACGGGGTTCCTGGACGGGTTTAGATGAGTTCGGGATGGATTCTGGACAGGTTGGACGGTTTAAGTTAAATCCCATCTCTCCCACACTCTCCCCCTCTCTCGTGCACTTCTCTAGTTTCTACTTCCACTCCTTTTGTTCCTCTCTCTCGCACTCTCCTCTCTTTGACACCGGCGTTGTCTCTCCTCCAGCGACTCTCTCAGATAACTCTCTTGCACTCTCTTCTGTCTTTCTCTGTTGTTCTACTCCCCGACTCCTTGTGTTGTTCTGCAGCCCTAACTCCATCTCCTTCTCACATTCTGACGTCTTCCTTCTCACCTTTTGTTGTTCTGCAGCCCCGAAGCCCTCTGCTTCTCACCTTTTGGTTGCTGCTTCCTCTCTCTTTTCTCTCTGAATTTCTGTACAGTAACTGTAAGGTTACGGGTTGCTTGCTGGTTGAGAATTAAATGAATATTCGGATTATAGATTAAGACATTTTGTTGAGGATGTTGGATAGTGACTAGTGATGCAGGTTTGTACGAATCCTAGGGGTCAAATGCAAGAAAATATCCAAAACAACATCTGGTCCATCTAGATCCCGTCTAGATAGTTGTCTAGACGCTAGACAGTGGCCCTCTGTCCCTATCCATTTCACATAATTTGGAACATTGGTGAAGATGATGCTTAGCAAAAAAAGTGCTTAATTAGGGAGTCCAAATATTGCTGCTTAAGCAGCAACGTTCTGGAAGTTATAACTTATAAACATACATAGGAGGTAGAACAAGACACTATAAAAAAAAATAGAAGGCAAACTTAATTCCTCCATATACCACGCTAATCTACAAATATGAAACACATAGAAGGCAAAATTAACGATCAATACTACAAATTCAATAAAAATCTGTAAACATAAAGTAAAAAAAAAGAATCTAAAGAAACCAGACATCAAAATTAGAACCAGAACCCAAAAAATTGAGATAGGATGCACCTAAAAGTGTTTGGCCTCGATTTGGATGAAAAGAAATATTATGGATTCTTCAACTACCTATTAGCATCACCAAATTGAAGGGGCGGCCATAGAGAAGAACAAAAACCGAATTTGAAGGAACCTAAAGAAACACAAAATGAAACCAACAAAAAACCTAGAAAGAAAACTGAGGGAGAACGCACCTGGTAATAGAGAAGACAAAAAGAGAGGGAGAAGGTGACAAACTACAGTTCAGGCTCAAGGAGATCGCATATCAGATGAGCATGTATTTTGCCCTAAAATGTATGAAAATAAGCTAGGTTACCACAACTCACAAGAGTCACAACACTTGAACATTCAGAATTTCAAAAATGAAAACTAATTTGTTTAGGGTTTGGTTTTATAAATTAGGGTTTTGAACCGTCTAGATCGTATTGAAATCGTCTAGAGCATCTAAACCTGAATTTTTCCGTCTTGAACCCGTCTTGAACCGTCTAGTGTCTGAACCCGTCTAGGAAGGACCGTCTAGGGCAAGTTGGGACGGTGGTGGCCGTCCACCGTCTTTTAGAACACTGAGAAGACAAAAAGACAGGGAGAAGGTGACGGACTACTGTGCAGGCCCAAGGAGATCGCATATCAGATGAGCATGTATGCCGCGGGAGGAAGGAGAAACAACTGGTTTCAAGAACCTTAAGCGGTGACACGTGTGCTATTAAGACAGACCAGTAGAGCTGACAAAATTCTATACGTTAAATTAAGGTTGTACCAAACTGGGTACTATTAATTTGAATAACTCTCTTTCAATGTATTAAAAATTTGACAGTTTGTGGTTATAAATTGTCTCACACTATAACTATTATATAAAGGCTAACCAACTTCAATTTTGTCTGCCTTTCATCGTTTGCCTTATTGTAGGGGAGACACCTCTTGTCCATGCAGCTCGCCAAGGAAAAACTGATACTTGCATGTACCTTGTTGAGCATGGAGCAGATCCTAATATTCCAAGCAATTTAGGTGCCACACCCGTGCATCATGCTGCTGGAATAGGTAAGAATAGGTCGTTTGGTTTATCATCTTAAAATCTTGGTCTTTTTCATTTGTTATGGCCAAAAGGTTTTTCCTTTTATGCATTGTAAACTGGTATCTTTTTTTAAAAAAAAATCTTTCAATTCTCTTTTGAAGCCTTATTTAATGCAGAACCTTTTCATCTGCAGGGGATATTGATTTGCTGAAGTTCTTGCTCTCTAAAGGTGTGAATGTTGATTCTGAAAGTGACGCTGGGACTCCTTTGGTTTGGGCTGCTGGACATGTCCAGAAGGATGCTGTAAAAGTTCTCTTAGAACACAATGCTAATGTAAGTAAACAACCAGTGTTCCTTTTACACCGAATGGTAACTACCCAGTTATTTGGTATTGTCTGTTCCTAGTCTAAAAGATTATGGTTATCCTCTCATAATGTTCTGTTGTGCCATTTAACTATATTACTGATGGGCCATGGCTTGTGCATTCTTTTGCAGCCTAATGCTGAAACGGATGATGGCATAACACCCCTTTTGTCAGCAGTGGCTGCAGGATCTATGGATTGTCTAGAGTTGTTGGTTAAGGTGAGCCTTGACGTTTAACTTTTAAATCTCGTTTAGAAATATATATTCAAGTCTGTCCTTACAAGCTACTGGTGTTCCACCTTTTATGCTAGAAAAGCAAGGTAACTAGCTCCTAAAACTAAGTTAAAGAAACTAAGATGATGGAATGAAATTATGAAACACGGAGAAAGTGGTAGCAAATGGGGAAGTGCCTAAAATTAGGAACCGGGAATCTAAACTAAATAACTAACAGAAGATGGAAAAATACATATTATAATTGGTACTAATAAAATTGATTATTTTGGGATTGTATCACATTAGAAAAGTCTCAATGTTTTTTTTTTCCCTGCTTAGGGCTTTCTGTAGTACTTTCTGAAATTATGGGAATTTGTATTACTTGCTCATAAAAATCGACTTCAAAAAATTTTGTGCAGTTCTTGAGTTTGTCCTTTATCTGATCTTTAATTGATTATAACGAGTTTGCTTGAGTAGTGTCTCGTTCTGAAAAGGAGTTTCTTTCCTTTAAGTACTCCTTTGTAAGATTCCATAAAGTTGTGGTATAACTAACTTTTCCTGTTTCATACAGGCTGGTGCAAATGTGAATATAACTGCAGGTGGAGTGACTCCATTGCATATAGCTGCCGATGGTGGTAATGTAGATATAATCAATTGCCTAATAAATGCTGGAGCTGATCCTAATGTGATTGACGAGGTTTGCTTATAACTGCCTGGCCTACTTCTCCTTTGCTATCTCCTATACTTACGTTTGTTTTGCTTTTAGCTTGTCTCTTTTGGGTGAAATTTTTTCTTCTGTCGCAATAGTTTGGTAAAAATATTAGTAAATTTTACTATTGCTCGAATGTCACACTTTGTAGAAAGTCGAGGGGTCGAGGCCCTAAAGGGGGAAGAAATATGATCATTAGGGTTTTTGATTGCTGTTTGGGCCTAATTCTGCGCCAATTAATAATTGGGTGCCAATTATTATCTTTAGGGTTTTCAGTTGTCAATTATCGATTTGTATTCAGATTCTTCAATAAAATCTCTCTTAAGTGGACGTAGTCAATTCGGGGAAGCAACTATAATCTGGTGTTTGTCTTGTCTGTCTGTTCATTTACTGGTCTTTCTCGATTTCTGCATAACAGTAAATTATGTCCATATTATAACAAAAGATAAGATTAAGGAAGAAGAAAAAAGATGGATTGAAGGTTTTGAGGCTCTTACAGATGCTAAATTGTTCTGTTTCATTTCGATGATGCGAACTTCATTGCTAATGGATTTATGGGTGAGATATATGGTTCTCATATAGTTTTGTTCTGTTTCATTTTGATGATGCTAGCTTCATTGCTATGGCCTTTAAAGTGTGATATTCGGTTCCCATAATGGCTCATGTGTTAGCCTAGCTGAAGAGTGATCACCCGCCACTTTAGCCGATAGAAAAGAAGAAGCAAATTTGAACTTATTACTTTTTTTGGTAATGCAGCGGAATTTGAACTAATTACTTTTTTGGTAATACAGTATGGGCAGAGGCCGATACAGGTTGCAGCTGAAAGGGGGAATCGTCAAGCTGTTGAGATTCTATTCCCGGTAACCTCACCCATTGAATCAATTCCTAGCTGGAGTATTGATGGGATTATAGAACACATGCAGGCTGAAACTAGAAGAGAACAGGTATCTGTAGTCTTAAAAAGAAGCTACTAGTTTTTCTCCTGTGTGATTTTGTCGCCATATTCCATTTTCTTGTTGATTGACGTTCAACTGATTTTGATCCGAACTTGTAGGAGGCAACTAAGAAGCTGGAAGATGTAAATTTAACGAAAGATACCAAGTTGCTGAAGCCGGATTTGCCACCGGTACACCACATTTCTCTCTCTATATATCAGATTCTGTATTTCCTGTTGTGTCCACAACAATGCTCTTAGCAACTCCAGTGAATCTGATCTTGTCATGATACTCAACTGAGATATTGTCTCAATATATGTGCTATATAAAAAACGTGACTTAAATAAATGCGAGTGTGGTGGCATGCTTTCATGTCAGTGGGACAAAAAAGTGTAGTGTGGGCAAACTTCCTTTTTAATGTGACACAGGTTCTGTGGCTCTGATGTTCAATTTCTGAGATGGATCCGGGTTGGCTGTGTAGGTTCAGAATCATATATATAAATATCAAGTATATGGGCTAATTTTCCATGGCTACTTTAGGTGACTCCTGAGGCGAAGGCTAAAGCTGCAGAAGCAAAGTCACGCGGGGATGCTGCTTTCAAGAGGAAGGATTTTCATTCAGCTGTGGATGCATATACCCAGGTACATTAGGGCGTGTTTGAGTCCTATGAAGGGGCATACCACAGATGACATTGGGCTGACAGCTGATTGTTTCTTCTCAGGCCATTGATTTTGACCCCAGTGATGCTGTATTATACTCGAACAGAAGCTTGTGTTGGCTTCGCATGGGGCAAGCAGAGCAAGCCCTTGAGGATGCCAAGATGTGCAGAGCATTGAGACCGGATTGGCACAAGGCTTGCTATAGGGAGGGAGCGGCTCTTCGTTTGCTGCTGGCACGGCTCTTGCACATTGATATGTTATGTAGTTAAAATGTTTGAATACCCGGGCCACAATAAGTGTGCGTAATTTTTTTGTGTGCAGAGGTTTGAGGAAGCAGCAAATGCATTCTATGAGGGTGTGCAGATCGAGCCTGAAAGCATGGAGCTGGTTGATGCATTCAAGTGAGTTGATTATTATAGTTCCGAGGAGATGAAGCTTTGGAGCTAATATTTCTCCCTTGGTTCCTTTTTGTTGCAGGGAAGCAGTGGAAGCAGGGAGACAATTCCACAAAAAAGATGTGCCCAACTCCTAGTTGAGTCAATGATTTACTCATGATTAAGATGGCAGATTGCTTTGGAGTTTTTGCTATATTATGAGTTGAGACCTTAGCCTGCAAAGTAGCATAACTATTAAGTAGGTAAAGCAAGGGACAACCATAAATCTCCAAAGAGAGTGCAGATGAAAATCCTTGGGGCCAAAGCTGTAAAAAGCCTCTTTCACTTGATCTTTTTTATCCTTGGAATGCTCCAAAGAGAGTGATGAAAATCTAGACAACATTGAGATCTTTACTACTAGGAATTTGGTCTCGACTAACTAGGCATTTTATCACTATTATTCAATTAAGAGTATTGATAGCATATAAACTTATATACTTCTATTTAACCCATTCAGTCATCTAGGGAAAATTAGAGGAGTTTATAAATAAAAGATTTAAAAAAGAGTCTATTTAACCAATGCTTTCAAAATAAAATAAATCTTGAAAAGCTACAGATTTAGCCAGAAGGTAAACTATAATTAAATTAGCCTTTCAAACAACTAAAAACATTATATTGAGGTCTTGTATGTAGCACAATAAAATTGTCGAACTAGGCAAATGGAAAACCAATACGTACCCTATCAAAAACAAACATGGTTGCAAAACCAGTTTCACAATGCAGAATTTTATGCTTCCTAGAAATGTCCAATGAACCAAGTGTCTGTGCCTGTTTAGTTGGAGCGGTGCAATGAAAACGGAATGGAATCGGTTAATGGTAGGGAAAGAAAATGGAGATGAAAGAGTTACTTCTATGTATTAAAATACCTCTAACCAAACATAGTTTTTTTATCGATTCGGAATTATAAACAAGCCCTAATAATATTTACAAATACTTCTATTGGAAAATATGTGAGAATCATAAACAAATGATCAGGTGGATGAGGTTGTTAAGTCAAGGCCCCTTGGGGTAGTGGATTGAGATACTCTCTAGACACAAATAAGGCTTAGCAAGTGGAAGACTTCAGTTGTACTAGATAATGTTTTGGTCATAATAATTAAGCAAAAATACCTTAAAACTTTTGAACTAATTACACAATAGAAAGAAATGTCAAATATATTTGCAATGGGAAAACTTGATCAAACTTCTGGATGCATTTAAACAAGATTTTTAATAACACGTAGACAATAAAGAAATCATTAAATTTTGGCTTTATAATTGGATCCTATAAACTCAATTGATATATCATAACTGTATAAAATTAAAAAATAAGCTAGGTAACTGCTTAACCAAAAATTAATTTAAAAAATCATCAAAGTTAACCCAACTTGATATGTCCCGATAACCCGAAGTAACCTGACATGTTATGTCCCGATTGTCCGAGTAACTAGACCCGATATGACCTGACATTACAAACTAATATAAGTCTCGTTTAATATGAGATATTTAATAAACAAATAAAATGATATTGCAAACTAATATAAGCTTCGTTTATAAATGAAATGGTATTACAAATCAATATAAGTCTCGTTTAATATGAGATATTTAATAAACTAATTAAACGATATTTCAAACTAAATAAGTCTCGTTTATAATAAATAGAAAAACATAATTGCATCATCCAAATTAAATGGATCTAGATCAAACGGATTAGTTGGAGATCCGGATTAAACGCACTAGTCAATATCCGAATCCAATTAAAGTCAATTTCAATCAAACGGATTTGGCTAAAGTTATTTGGATCACCAATCATATTCGCGGATAATTATCCAATATGTCTATAAGTTGATTTTGGATATCAATGTCATGTTTTAGAATTCGGATCAAACGAATAATTAGCCATATATATGACCGAATTCAGTACTCCCATGACGTATATGGATCGGGGTTCCTCTAACCTTTAATGTGGATATCCAAATCATATTAATATCTTCACACAAATTTTAAAGGAAAAAGTGTATATCTAAGAGCTACCGGCTCCAACCTAACTAGGTAACGCAGATTCAACATGATACGGGGTTCGCTGAAATTGGATGGCCCGATCTTTCGATACCTAAAAGACTCGATAAAAAAAACAATAGCACAAAGAGATATGGAAAGAGGATAATCCAATGATGGAGTGGAACGGTAGATAGATAAGGTTGAATTCCAAGCAACGACATAGAGACACGCTAGGACACGATGGACTCTAACACACAACTGACGTCTGTTATGTAGAACCCTTTCGTACAACCAAACACAATAGGCATTATGATGAACCCTAGAGCACCCTGTTGTATGTAATGTGGCTAGTTGAACCACCCGACTATGACACACGCAAGTAGAACCTACTCAAACAAGTCCAAACGAGTTGTGAACAAGACCTCTCTTGCTCTCCCTTCCCACGCGGAAGACACCTAACAACGAATTGCACAAGCAAATACCGTAAATTATAACCAATGTGTTTGTTCAATTTCGAGTTGAGAAAATAAGAGACTCGAGCTCCCTATTTATATGGTAGAACTCGGCTATGGGCTTCATGTAGTCCCGTCTAGAGAATCATATCTTATTGGTAATAGGATATGATATTGCTCTATGAAATTAATAAAATTAGACCGATCTTCCAAATAAGATAGATTTCCTAAGACTTGAGGATCAAGCAATATGATTCCAAGTCTATCTTTAAGCTTCTCTATTAGAAGATTTAAATTATTTGTAAAACAAATAAAATAGCATGGGCTGAAAATATATCATACTCGATCCAATTAAAGATGTCTTTATGAGCTAAAAATATATCATACTCGATCCAATTTATCCATGATTACACGCCCCACATGTATTAGCAATACGTGTGCATGGATCCCATGCATATGTACGTTGCATGCGTGAGTTTCTTCACTCGAGTGTTGAGGTGATCTTATATGTGGATCCTGGTCTCTTCTTGCATGGCTGGTTGCTCCGGGGTGATTGTGGGACTAGGATCATCTATTGTCAAGGAGTGTGAATTTCTCTTATATGTTGTTCTCCTCCTTTGTTATATGTGAATGCAACTTTATGTATAAATGCATGCAAGGCCTTCTTGTTTGATGGGCTTTATAGTGCGTCATCTTCCTTTTCTTTTGGATGACACGTAGACCCCTCCTCCTTCATCTTGAATCCCAATTGATCGTATCATCCTTTGTATTGGACAACCTCCTCTTTTTTAAAAGTTGCATTATTCCTTGCTCCTTAACTGCTCTTATGTTGGACGTCCTTCTCTTCCTCACATGCTACTTTGTTCCTTGCTCCTAAATTGCTCCTAGATTCCAGTCTTGAGGATGCTCCTGTGTTCGCTCCAAACGGTGAGTACAAACTTTAAATTTATAACCCAAGAAGTATGCTTGAACAAATATGCGAATCCGCAGTGTACAGGTCAATTGTAATAAAAAGCAAGAATTTCATGGATCGATCACAGGGACTTAGGTGAAACAAAGCACAGAATCGGTTGTCAAGTATTGCAATTAACCAAAAACAATTAAAGCAATCAAAAGATGATGTAAAGTCAAGTAAGGGGAAAATGCGGATTCTAGGGATTAAAACATTCAGTTGTGGTTCCGACTCAAGATCTCAAAGGATAACGCGGACAAAACTGAGGTTTGCAAAGGGAAGGTGTTTCTAAGGTGGGAATAGATTATCGGGTAAGTCTCACTAGTCACTATCCCAAACCAAAACTCAAGCTAACTCAAGGTACTAAGGAAAGGAACTATAATCTCAAACCAACACACCACCCAAGGAAATAGAATCAACCTTTACTGGGTAAGTCTCAAGCTAACTCACAAAGATGAGATGAAGGCACACTCAAACCCCAATAAAGTATAAACCTTTATTACCTACACTCATGATCTTAAGTAAACAAACAAAGGAATCACCGGGTAAGTCTCATCGTAGGCTTGCATTGAACAAGGAAAGGTGTAATAAGAATAGGATTTGGCAAATTGAAACTCTTAATTTCAGAATAGGTTCAGAAAAAGGTTCACCTCGCTCAGTTCATGTACCATCTCGGTCGAGATGTTCCATAGCTGACAGAGGTGTTCTAGGGTTAAGGTTAAAGACTCGAGCTTTCAGAGTCCTGCTGGGATTAAGATCATTCTATCATCGTCTTCCCCACAACTTTTAGTCAATCACCCTAGAATCGCATAAGAAACTTAGCCAACAATAATCATGATAACAATAATCAAATATATGGAAATGGAATCAATATTTAAACACGAAAACCTTAAGAAAAAGGTCTCAATAACTGAATCAAATAACAACAAATCAGCGTTCCTCAAATCACAAATCAACAAGACAACAAACCAAAAGGAATCTAAGAAAGTCTTACAAACTCCCTCAAAAGCTAACTCCAAACTAGATTCCTTCCTTCCTTGATCTTCAATCCTTCAATCCTTTCTTCAAAGCTTCCAGAAAATCCCTCAATTGCTGGATGTTCTCAGCCTTCAAGCATGGTTGAACTTGTGGAAAATCCAACCCTTTATATAGGAGAACTATTTTCCAAAGATAATAATATCTTAAAAAGATAGTTTCCTAGAAAGTATATCCATATCTCTAAAATAGATCTTCCAAAAATAATATCTCCCTTCCAGAAATCCAGCCCAAAAATATAAGATATCTCTTCTTTCCAAAAATAAAAGATCTCAACCAAAAATATGGATCTCCCCGGCGGCAGGGTGTTCGCCTCGGTCGAGACGCTCCTCAAAATCACCTCGGTCGAGGTGACACTGTAGCTGACCGAGGTGAATCTCAAGTGAATGTGAAATCTCTCAAATCTGGTCCAAAGTCAATCTTCTTAATCAT
Organism: Fagopyrum homotropicum; assembly: GCA_033239125.1. Lineage (NCBI taxonomy): Eukaryota > Viridiplantae > Streptophyta > Magnoliopsida > Caryophyllales > Polygonaceae > Fagopyrum > Fagopyrum homotropicum. The sequence continues at coordinate 90,825,740 of BSWB01000006.1, forward strand.
TTTCATGCTTCCTGAGTTCCTCCTTAAGCTCCAGAATGTAGCTCCAATGACTCCTTAGCTCCTTAGCTCCATTTTAGTCCAAAAACGTGCCATTTTACCTACAATTACAATAAAACTAGGTGTAGACCTCGATTCCCGTAAAGGTAGATGAAACAACAATATATTCACATAATATACATCCATATATGCAGATTATTGAAGATAAAACGTCTAAACAAGTCCCAAAATATAGATTATAATACATGCTATCATCCTGCATCACAACCAAACAAATTATCCACCCCGAATCAAGATGTTAAACAATCAAATTGGTTTTGACCCAACTCGACATCAACTCGAACATAAATTGGTCCGACTTCGAAAAGATTGACCCACCCCAATTGACACCGCTACCTGAAGGCCGATCCATTAGAAAAACCCGAAGTAAACCGGCCCAAAATTACTTGAGAGCCAAATTAAACCGATCTTTTATGACCCGAGAACTGAGGCTACCCGATAATTTGTTTAAACATGAACAATCGATACCCGACCCGAAACAAACCGCTTATTAGCCAAGCCTATTTTGACCGGACCCGTTTTCAACCCGAACATGTTGTGACCCGACTCAAACCGGACCCGTTTGCCCCATTTGACACCCCTAAGCAAATCAACGTGAGTGTGACACATCATTCTTCCGTCTTCTACTTAAATCAATGCTAGTTTAATGCATTACTTTTACCATGTTATGCATTACTTTTAAACAAATAATTCCACCAGTGATTAGTAAATAAGTTGATTTGATAAGGTAAAACACATTCATAATTGGATCAGCTATGGATTTGATACATTAAGCTTTATATTCTCTACCTGAAAAACACTTGGCACAAACTAAAGCATCTATACGGAAAGAAGATTTGTACATCAAAATGTAAGGATCAGTTATGGATTTGAATAGGTCGATCTAATACAGATTTAAATAAGATCTTATTTATATACTAGTTTATATCCCGCACCGTGTGCGGATTTGTTTTAAAAATATTATATTGGGGTATAAATTTTCAACTATATTATATGTTGGGTTTTTTAAGTAAAATATTATTAGACAGTTTATGTGCGAGCTAATGATATGTGAAGACTCAAATAATTTTATGAGTACTGAATAAGTCAGGACTTGCTCGAGATATTTTATCAAGGTCTTCTACCTTCAATTTCATGTTCTTAAAAAGACAAAATTGTCGAGGGAGTCTATTCAAAGTTTTCATCCACCTTTTTACCTACAAGAATATTTATTTGTTTGAAATTTTATCAATATTTGTTTTTAAAAAAATTAATTCTCAAATATATTGATATCATGTAAGAAATCGAATAAACGAAGGAAAAAACTTTTGGAGTTGATAATAAACGGGAAGTTTCGGATAGTGCCCTATACTTTAGACTTTTTGAATTATGTCCGTGATTTTTATTTTCGGATGGTGTCCTTAAACTCTATGACTTTAAGGAATATACCCTTGAAACATTCACAAGTAACATTTGTTAAATTTAAAGGTCAATTTAAATTTTATTTTGTGATGTCAGTTATGTATTCCGTTTTGATCTATTTATTTGGAGTTTTAACTATTTGATTGCAACGTGATAAGCTTGACAATTCATGAAAATTCAAATTCTTTACATAATATATATTACATAAATTTTAGTGTTAATATATAACTAAATTGTAAGAGCAGAAAATAGTACAGTGCAATATTATATTAACACGTGTAATATAATCTGAGTTTAAATTAATAAAATAATTATAAAATATTATACTGATTTGATTTTTTGTGTAATTTTAAATTTTAACATGTATATTTTAGTTTTAATTCAATTTTTAAAAATAATTAATAAACTAACCGATTTTATAAGCTTATCCAACAATTCTACGTAAAAGTAGTAAAAGTATAACTATTTAAAAAAGATTAAGTTGTAGAAAAATTAATTAATAATAATACAAACATTAGATTGCTTTAAAAAATATCAACGTTTTTTTCTAAGATTTGTTAATTAATTTTTTTTTAAAAAAATTGAACTTTAGTAAGAAAAAACATCATGTTGTTTTAAAAAAAACATTAGGTTGTTTTGTAAGATTTGTTAATTAATTTTTAGAAAAAAATTGATCTTTAGTAAAAAAAGGATTTTATGGCTTAATTACAGAGTTAAAAATTAATTGCGAGAAAAAACGTCAGGCTGCCACGTCAGCCTTATTGTGTTCTGTTTTAGTGTAGGTATATAGATTTTTAAAAATAATTAATAAACTAACTGATTTTGTAAGCTTATCCAACATATCTAATGTTCCGTAAAAGTAGTAAAAGTATAACTATTTAAAAAAGATTAAGCTTTAGGAAAATTAATTAACAATAATACAAAATATCATGTTGTTTTAAAAAATATTAAGTTGTTTCTAAGATTTGTTAATTAACTTTTTTTAAACAAATTGAACTTTAGTAAGAAAAAACATGAGGTTGTTTTAAAAAATATCAGGTTGTTTATAAGATTTGTTAATTAATCTTTAGAAAAAAATTAATCTTTAGTAAAAAAGAATTTTATGGCTTAAGTACGGAGTTAAAAATTAATCGCGAGAAAAAACGTCAAGCTGCCACGTCAGTCTTATTGTCTTCTATTTTAGTATAGGTATAAAAATATCAGGTTGTTTATAAGATTTGTTAATTAACTTTTAGAAAAAATTTTATCTTTAGTAAAAAAGGATTTTATGGCTTAATTACGGAGTAAAAAATTAATTGCGAGAAAAAACGTCAGACTGCCACGTCAACCTTATTTTCTTCTGTTTTAGTATAGGTATATAGATTTTTAAAAATAATTAATAAACTAACCGATTTTGTAACCTTATCCAACAAATATATTGTTCCGTAAAAGTAGTAAAAGTATAACTATTTAAAAAAAATTAAGCTTTAGGAAAATTAATTAACAATTATACAAAACATTAGGTTGTTTTAAAAAATATCAGGTTGTTTCTAAGATTTGTTGATTAACTTTTTTTTTTAAAAAAATTGAACTTTAGTAAGAAAAAACAGGTTGTTTTAAAAAATATAAGGTTGTTTTTAAGATTTGTTAGTTAACTTTTAGAAAAAATTGATCTTTAGTGAAAAAGGGATTTTATGGCTTAATTACGGAATTAAAAATTAATTGCGAGAAAAAATGTCAGGTTGCCACGTCAGCCTTATTGTCTTCTGTTTTTGTAAAGGTATATAGATTTGTACATAAAAATTTACGGAAAGAAGATTTGATTTGTTTCAATTCACAATTAAAGTTAAATTTAATCTAAATAAAAGTTGTTTTCATAATCATATTTAATCGTTTAAATTAACTTGTAATCACAGTAGGAGTAAAAGCTAATTTGAATAAAATTGTTTTATTTTTTTTTTACATAAAAGTAAAACCTAATTTGAATCGAATAGTTTTTTGTTTATAAAAGCTATATTCTCATATTGATGTACAACAAATAAAATTTTTTTAAATGACAATAAAAAAAATTATATTAAAACCAATGGTATCTATTAATTTATTTAAACAACTATTCAATGAGATTAAGAGCGTGTTTAGTTATATGTTTTTTAGTTTAAGTTTTTTTGTGTATATTAAGTTTTTTTTGGTAGTTAATTGTATATTTTTTTTAAATTTTTTTGTAGAATATAAAATTTTAATAAAAGAATCTAATAGTATTTAGTAAAAATAAATAGGTGGATAGATTTTTGAAAGAATTTGGTCTACTAGTTTTTTTTTTTAATTTTGAGTTTAGTAATTGTGCCCCTTAGTTTTTTACCACTATCATTTAATAGTAGGTAAAAATAATTAACTTTTTTATTTAAAAAAAAATATTTGTTATTTGTTATGTAAGTGTAAGTTTTAATTTTTAATTACTGAATTTTTTTTTTTTCTTTTTTTTTTAAATTTTTTATGTTATTTTCTGGAACGAATTTTTCATACGAGAATGTCATACCAGAATGCCATCAGAATGTCATACCAGAATGTCATCACAATGTCGTACCATAATGTCATCACAATGTCATACCAGAATTTTTATACAATAATTTCTCATACTTTTTATGCAATAATTTTTCATACCAGAACTGCTTCATCAAAGAGAAAAATATGTCAAAATGAGATGCAATTTCTCATACCAGATCCAAATCTAGATTCAATTTATATGATAATAATTAGAGACCAATTGATTCAGCATAATGTATATATCAATTGATTCAACAAAATCCAAATCTAGACAAATTGAATAACTCAAGAGCTTCAGTGAAACAGAAGATGGACCATGTCGAAAAACTTTGATAAACTAGACAACATGTACTTGCTTGAGAATGGTTGGATCCTGCTCCTCCATTATCTTTATTTCCTATTCTCTCACCTACAAAGAAGCAAGAACATTAGTGATAGGCTGAAAAATGAAGAAATCTGCAGTTTAGTCTCACAGTTGAAAACTGCAAGGAGAAAAAGCATCAATTAGTAGAGATGGAAGAGCACCACAAATATACCCAACACCTCACACTCAATTAATCATTTCTTCAAGTTACTGTAATTCTAGAACTGTACGACGAATACGCCACTGACTCATCAAGCGAAGAAGACGACGCTGATTTCAACCCTCTCAACGACGTCGTATTAAGAAATTCATCAACATCGTCGGTATCGAGCCTTCAACCTCCGCCACTGTTACAGTACCAGAGGTAGCGTCGCTTAAGAGGAAGAAGAAATTTCAAACGTCGTCGGAGGTAACTCCGGCGGTGAAGAAGTTTAGAGGTGTTCGTATGAGGCCGTGGGAGAAGTGGCGGCTAAGATTCGGGACCCACTTCCGAAGTGGAAGAAGACTCTGGCTCGGTACCTACAACACCGCCGAGGAAGCCGCCATGGTTTACGTAAGGGGTAATCATTTAAGACTTTGAAATCGATTGGCTGCTTTGACGGTGAATGGTGCGCTGACATAAGCGCGTTCTCCAACGGAGTTTGATTCGGTGAGCGATGGACGACGATGGTGATGGAGGCCATAGAAAGTCCTGTGGAACGGCTGTGAGAAGAAGAGAACGGTTGTGGCTACGGGAAGTAGGGTTTGACGGTAAAAAAAAGGATTCGGGTATATTAACTTAAATGAAAATCAAAAACGCCTACTTACTAATCTTAAAACCCAAATTAGCCTATTAACCTAATTAGTTCTAGATTTTTTGAGTAAATTTACAAAAAAAAAAAAAAAGGACAAAAGTTTGAAAATATTTTAGGAGAATTTGACATACTAGGCCTTTTTGAAAATATGATTTAGTAATTGTACCTCATAATTTTTTACCACTTTCATTTAATGGTAGATAAAAATAATTAACCCTTTATTTTAATAAAAAAAAGAATAATAGACATTAGTTAGTGTTAAGTTGTAATTACTATTACTGAATTTATTTATTTATTTATTTATTTTTCTTTTTATTTTATTTTTTATTTATTTTTATTTCCTGGAATAAATTTTCATACCATAATTTTTCATACCAGAAATTTACATACCAGAATTTAAATACTAGAATTTTATATACCAGAATTACATACCAGAATTTTACATACTAGAATTTTCCATACCAGAATTTTATCATACTAGAATTTTATAATACCAAAATTTTATAATACCAGAATTTTATAATACCATAATTTCATAATACCAGAATTTCATAATACCAGAATTTTTCATAATACCAGAATTTCTACATACCAGAAATTCAACATACCAGAAATTCAACATACTTGAATTTCAACATACCAGAAATTCATTTCCGAATTTGGTTTTTTATTTTATTTTATTATTTTTTTGCCTTTTTTTTCGTATAATGAACATACCATAATTTCTACGTACCATAATTTCAAGATACCAGAATTCAACATACCAGAATTTCTACTACCAGAATTTCTACATACCAGAATTTCTACATATCAGACATTCTACATACAAGACATTTTACATACCAGAAATTCTACATACCAGAATTTCTATGTACCAATTCTACGTACCAGAAACTTACATACCAAAACAAAGATCTATTCAAATTGCAAACATCAAGCTAGTTCAATTTGTTTAGAAACAAGTCAAATCCGATAAATGTCCTCTGCTGCTTCATTCTGAAGACAAAGTGAAGGTGAACAAAATTAGACTAATGCTAAAGTAGCATAAAAGCACTACCGTTCATCATCCATCTTTATAATTTTGACAAAATCATCTTCAAAACCTGTGTAATGGCTTCCTTTTACCAATTTGCACCTTTCAAATATTAAAACTTTAAAACAGAGCATATGTTACCTCTGTTTTCTTGGTAGACGTTTAGGTTGAATTTGTACCCTACAGTGGGGGAAAAGAAATAACAACAACTTATATTCGAGAAAACGATACTAGACAACGTGAGTAGCTAGAATAGTCAAGTAAATAACAAAATTTCAAGTTACAAAGCACTCTTCTCTAATATTTCTTCTCTTTAAATTTTCAAATATTTGGCATGATAATGAATGAGAGAGAAGGGCGTTTGCACACAGCTGGTGAACTGCAGCGAATGTGACTGCATGAAACAGAGCTCGTTGGAATCCACTAAAGCATTATAATTAATTTATTGTATGTGAAATTCTCTGGTCTTTGAAGGGGAAAAAATAGTAGATAATTATCCGAATTCGGTTGAAAGGGATAAGATTGGGTTTTTGTTTTTACCTGTTAAATCGGAGAAGATAATCCGTGAAGAGACGAGATTGAAAGTTGCAGAGGATATGTGAAATGAAGAGGAGGAAGAAGAATGTCAAGTTGGAGAGGAATGAGAAGGCAACGTACAATATAGCAACGGGAAGGGGAGGCTGCTCTTTCGACACTCGGGATAGCTCCGGAAACAAACGAACGTACAAATACCGATTTCTCTCGAGTGAAAAGTGCCTGAATCAATCGATTCCACCATTACATGACAACCATACAAAAGAGCAGTGAAGCGAGAAACACTGACGGCGATTCATCGACGGTAGTTGGGGAGGCACTCCGGTGGCGTTAGGGGAGAAGAGCAAAGGAGCGGCGATGGAAGAGAAGAGCGAAGGAGAGAGATGCGAAGAGAGAAGGAGAGCGATTTGCGGCATTAGGTTTAGGTTGAACGGTAAAAATATAATTGGGGTATATTTACTTAACAAAAAAACAAAAAAGCCTATTTACTATCATAGTTTCTTAAAAAGGCCTATTAACCTAATTTGCCCAAATATTTTTAGGGATAAATTTGTAAATAAATTCAATAACAAATTACCCATAACAAAAGGGTTACATCTTTGCAACATTCCTGTAAAATGAACATGTTCCAAAACGTAAGTATTGACCAGGCTTCAACGTATATAGATATACTATCTCCGCTCACAAGTAATTATCGTTTTAGCATTACACTTTTGTTAAAGAATAATTTTCATTTAGCTATTTTGACATTTATTATAAACATTTAGCCTTTAAATTATTAGAATTAGTTGGTTGTGAGTTTTAATAAAGAAAAAGTAAAGGAATGATTAGGATTATAGTACATAGTTTTCTTAACATGTGTGTAAAATGATAAAACGATAATTTATGTGTACGGAGGAAGTGTTAGATTACGGATGCTTGTGATCTCCCGTCACTTTTGAGTGATGAGGATCATGGTACTCCTTGGTTTCATCATTTCCAAAATTGAATTGGGTAAAATTGAGATTAAAAAAAATAAATAGAGATTAAAAAAAATATTCTGTCAATTTTATCCATTCTCTCTTTAATTTATTTTACAGAAATAACCAACGTTTTACCTTTAATTTTAATTAAAAAAAAATTAAAAAACCTAATTTATATTACCAATAAAAGTAACCATTCTTCTCATTTAGATTCTATTCCCAGCAGGCTCCGAAAGCTATTCAGAAACATAGAAAAAAAGGTCGCACGAATTATGTCAACATACATGCTTAATGAAGTTATTCAGTGGTTTATAAGATCCAAATGTGGGCGGACAAACTGTACAATGTGGTTTCTGCAATGCGCAGATGGCCAGTAGGATCTAAAACTTCCAAAGTACCAACACATGGAATATATGCAACATCAACATTCTAATGGCTATTACCGGATTATTTTTTTTGACTACAGTTTGAATCTAAGGAATGCCAGATCTATTCTAATTGCTACTGTTTCTCAGCTTGACCTTTCAATCTGTGCCTTCCTGGAATAAGTGAGGACCATCACGAATTCCTTCCCAGAGCAGCCCACGCTCGTCTTTATGCGCCTTGAAGCTGGTGCAGCTCTAACCCACTTATCCAATAGGTTCCGCAGCTCCAGGCTGGGGAGCAAGGTTTGTCCTTGCAACATTATTTGCACCTAAAAGAGATACCAGGAGGTGTACAAAGGTACCAAAACGAAAGTTAAAGTTCAGAACCACAAAATCAGTCACGACATGTCTTTTCCTTAAGCCGCCAAGAGACATTTATGGCTCCATGCTCAACTCATATGACTAAACTACAATAAGATTCTCAAGGGTGTATAGCACAGCTATAGGAGCATCATCAGGTTGTTCCATATATGACCTTCAGTTAAGTACTGCATAAAGGAAAAAAAAGCTTACCTCATCTTCACTGGCAAGCTCCAGTTTCTTGGCTATGTACTTTTGAATGGATGAGACAGGCATATCACCATTCCTGTGGAGAGGGGGATAATTATCCGTAATCAGAGTCACATACTTCTGAAATACAGAATCTAAAATGGAAATATGGTGTCTGCTCTAAATCTGGAACATCAATAGGCCAATTGTGAAGAATTAAACTCATAACAGATCCGAAATTGTCCTCAAAGCATATATAAAATCGTTTAAAAATGAAGTTCAGATATAAGGCTGCATAAAGGTAAAACCTTCTACATTACAGGATTGGGACTACTTGCAACTTTTTCGCATATTGCCATCTTACGAAATCAGTCGTGCATTTTGCGCTTTCAATTGTGCATAATAAGCCCTAGAATGTAATGTAGTGGTTGTTATTTTTAAAGGATGTAACTAATCTCATAAATTGAGGCAATTAATAGGAAAATCATACTCCAAACATATTTTACACTCAAAAGTTGACACAGCTTACCTAGATCCTGCTGGCCAAATAATGGGAAAATCATACTCCCTCTGTTCATAAATATACTGGTCAGTTTAAATATTTCGGACAATAGATTCAAGTTTTCTTTTACTGAATAAATGGTTATCAAATTTGGTCCAATTGACTCTTCCCCTCAAGGCCTTCTCTATAAACTCATTGGCTCCAAAGGGTGATAAGCAATAGATAAGTGGCAAAATTTGTAGGACTTCAGTATAAAGAGAAAAAAATAATTGCTAGAGTGTTTTAGTTCTGTTTACCCTTAAAAACTGCTTGTCAATGGCTAAATCACATTGAGCAGAGGGAGTATATTACAATTATTTCAAACAACCACCCAATAATCAACTTGACTACTCTCCTAGTTATGCCAAGCCACAATAATTTAGAATACCGTTCAAAGTTTCAGTTATATTAATTAGTATATGCTCCAAATGCCCATTATGAATCAACTCTTTGAGTTTATAAAATGTTTAGTTCTAGACTTCTAGTTGCCCCTACCATCTCAACTCTTTGAGTTTATCAATCCTTAAGAATAAGACAAGAATGACATCCTCACAATATACTTGAAAAAAGAAGAAACAAAGTTTTGTTAGTCCATAGGTGATCAAAATTTCAGAACTCACTTTATTCTCAAGAAACCAGAGGATATTTGAGGCAGGTGAACAGCTCCATCCCTGAATCATTGCGAGGAACATAATTAGGAAAACAAGAATGAGTAGAGGGTTAAGTAAAATTTCCAATAACAAATATTCACTTACTGATCTTCAGAAGCAACCAAAGAGAACCAAATTGGCATATTCTGCCGGTGATGTCTCATGATATCAACCACAAGTTGTGATGAGTTGAAGGTATCCCCAGATGCAGCTGCTGATGTTCGGTTTGACTGGCGCAACCTTTTACGCTTTGCTGGCGAAGGGACTGAAGGGACACTATTTGTATCATCTTGGGCTCCTCTATGCCCATTTTCACAAAAACCAGGTTTAGCATCTTGGGCAGAGAATGGTTCTGCTTTGACATGAGACGGCCCCACTGCATTAGATTTTGAAAACTTGGTTCCGTTTGCAGCTTCAACAAGACAGTTTAAGGGCTTCCACAAGTCAACCTTCCCATCAACGCATCTCTTTTCAGCATCTTCATCTGGAAATGGATCATTTGAAGACTTGGCTGAAGAAGCCTGCAGAAAATCTCAAAGAAGAACAATTATTAAATTATGAAACTAGCAGATAAAACTCTTAAGCACAATTTCTCTGGCCTTTACCAGCTTCTTATTTTGTACAATTTTATTTAAGGTTTCAGGAGAGCTTGGTCCCTCCACATTATCTTCTGCCGAATCTTCCTCTTTGCTCGGTGGTTCTGGTTCTTCACTGGAAGGACTCGATCCTCTTGTAGCAGAAGACTTTCTCAGTAAAGCTCTTGTCCTCCTTCCAGTTGAACCAGCATGCACTGATACTCTAGGTGTACAAACAACCAACGATGATAATGAACGCTCCTTCCTCTTAGTCGGAAGGGAAATTGATGGTGCAGCTTCGGGAGCCTCCAACATCTTTCTTTTCATGGGAAAAATCTTTGCTCTGATATCCTGCAAATTGTGGTCAGGCCTGCACAATGTAAAAAGAATCAGTATACGTGTATTTCTCATTAGAATCAGAGCTTAGATGAAAATATATATCCCAGAGATTTATGAAATAGGTTGATAAATGATAAAAATGATGCAGATAAAACCCAACTAATTCGTTTTTGAAACTGTTTAATTGACTCAAAATATATCAGAGTGGATGAGATCCAGATTGACCAAATGACTGATAGTTTATCTAACTAACTTAAGTTTAACAAGTATCGAACAGACCTGAGTTTATCAATAGGATTACATCCAAGATTGATGTCACAGACAGGGCATGTATCGTAATCGTCATCTGAGAGCTTCTCATATATGCACTTCCTGCAGACTGTTTAACCGTTCAAGGTAATGCATCAGTTTTCTTTAGTAATAAAATAAGAAATCCTACGAGTCATCTTCATATATGAAGAATCTAATGCAGCTTGGTAGTATTAATGGCTTCTAACTACCACAAACTATTTCATTCTTCCTAAGCTATCTCCTACTTTTGACTTATTAGAGATGTGGCAGTGGCACAAATCTTTGCAGAGAAATTAAAGAGATGATCACACGTAATAGGATCTGCAGTGGCTCTCCTGCCTATCTTTCCATATATTTTATTATTAAATGCATCATTGGAACATCCTACGACTGACAGTGGGACAATTATTTTATGTTCAACATGTCATAAAGCTCAAATTTCCTTGTGTTATCAAGGCACTCCAAGGATTGTGGAGTTGCCCGTGGGAGGTCGATTTGATTATTTCCGACTCCGTACTGGATCTCCGTTTCTTTGACGAAGCCCATATCATACATATTTTCAGAGAAACCAACTTTGTTGCTGACCGACTGACCCATCTGGGAATATCGAACCCCAACACCTGTTTTTTTTGGACGATCCTGAACTTCGTGTTCTCATCCGAAAGGATGCTTTAGGGTGGACTAAAGCTAGGAGATAGACTAACCTAACCGCTTCTCGTCTATCAAAATAAAATAAAATAAAATAAAATAAAGACCAAGAGCCTGTTTAGTATTACCATGAAAATCCAATCTTCAGATCAACCATTAAACATGCGTACAGCTGAGGAGACAACACATGATCAAGTTTCAAATATTGTTTCTAAGATGGACCGTATACAAGTCAGTTATCAGTAAGGCTACCAGGAAATCTCCTTGCCATATTCTCGGTAAATCTGCCAGTATGATATAGACAGGCTTGTATCCTGATTACATCTACCAAATGCAGATGATGATGAATTGTCTGCAGCAATAAAATCTTCTAATGAAAAGGGGTTCTTTCTGCATTTTGACAAAAGCAGCCCAAAGCTGATACTTGTTCCCTAGTATTTAAGAGATCTCATTACGGTCCTCTTACAGGTGTATCAAATTCTTCCATTTCTTACCCTAAAGGGTAGCCTAGATAGGATGTCAACATAACTAATATAGGCTAAATTTTGTATTTTTGAAGGGAACCCTAAAACAGGAAAGTTGCCCCTCAGGTTCCAGATACTCGTTCAAAGGGGTTGAATTACCAAAAGATGCTGGCATGAAATTCACATAGGTTGCTCCATGTTAGATTAAAGAAGAAAACTGCCTAGTTATAATAAATTAATCTGCAATGAATACCGATCAATCATCCGGCGATTAAGAGCCCGTAGAATTAACTAAGTTAACATATCCAAAAAAAAAATTAAAAATTACGTGGTTCATTGACCATAATTTTACGTCCAAAATGAAGAAACCAAGTAACCCACCCAACAATTGGAAATCACGATTGATTATAACGCCCACAAATCCAGATCGCAAACAAACCAAGGTATTCAAGTATCACCATCACCATATAAAAAAACAGAAGGCAATCCATGTTGTAGAATGGCGAAAACAGAGAACCCAGATCGAAAGATCGCAGAAGAAGATGATGCAAAGGAAGGAGGAGATGCGAAAGCCTTACAGGTATGGAGACACAGGGAAATCGTGGTGGCCTCAAGGAGAAGCTTGTGGCATAGGGGACACGTGATGCATGCTACGATGTCTGCTCGCGCAACTTTGGCCAGTTGAATCGACATTTTCCTCTCAGCACAACCGAGTGAGAGGTGAGTGGGCGCAGTTTGGAAAGTGGGAGATATGGATTCGATTGGAGTTTGGTTGTCTCTTCTTCCCCGGAAGCATGAAAGAGGGTTTGTTTTTTTTTTTTTGGTACGAATGAAAGAGGGTTTGTTGGATGCGTGCGAAATGTAATTGGATTAGTCTCGGGCCCGATTCACGTTTACAATGCTGCGTTGGATTGGATACGCTTTCCAACGTTTTGTGGTCCCACCTTACGCCGCGTCGCCTCTTTCTATTGAGGCGACATCAAAATTATGTTGACCCGCAATAATGTATTATCAAAATTATGGGTAATTTTAAGTTTAACCCCACCCTCCATGAGTTTCATATACTTGTTACAATATAACGTAGAGTTTTCCTTTTGGAATAGTAACGGTGAAGAACCGAATAGGTGAATAATAAGGATATAAATACTGTACAAGGAGGTTGAATAGAGTATGGCAATTTTTTGAAACTTCAAGACTTTGAAACTAATCTCAAGATCTTGAAGTTGATCTATGCGCTTAGTAACAAAATTGATTCTCAAGGCTTTGAAAGAGATTTCAAGGCCTTGTCTTCGAAACCTGCAAAATAATGTTAGTCACAATTTAAGCGATATAAAGTGCGAAATAGAAAAGATCGACACGACGATATGTTTACGAAGTTCGACCCTTACAATCTACTCTCCGCCTAAGGTTTCAGGCCCTAGGATTCTAACTATCTATTATATGTTTTTTGTGAGTCCTAGATACAACCTAGAAGAACTTTCCTTCTCTCAAAGTAGCCTCAATGTTACGATCTAGTCAACTCTATTCTAGCAATAATAGCCTAGTTACTTCGCAGAGTAACACACTCGAGTATAACACTCTCTAGATATGCCAATGGAGCTCTAGTGTTTTCTCACTCTAAGGATGTAAACGTTTGTAAGCTAAAGAGGAAGAAAAACTTTTGGAACAAATGAAGATGTTTGATCGCTTGAAGAGTTGGATTCTTATCCGTGTAAGCTTGTTGTTTTCTTCTTCAATCGCCATCTTCATTTAGTGCCCGTTTGGTTGGAACGGTGGAATGGAAATGGAATGGGATTGGATAAGGGTAAAGAAAGGAAATGGAAATGATGAGATTGCTTTCATGTGTTAAATGACCTCTAAACAAACATGATTTTTTTCTTAATTCAAAATCATTCCGTTACCGGGAATGATTCCTACCGCTTCCAAACGAGCCCTTATTGTCTTCTATGGATATCTTCTTAGCCGTTGTAAGATAGTTGTTGTAACGTTCATCTTTCTCCATGGAAATCGCTGCTTGGTTGAGGTGAAGTAGCCGTTGTAAGATCTTCTTACTTCTATATCTTCTCTCTTCTACTTCTTCTCTTTGACGCTCGTTGAGGATCTTCATCATTGTGATCTTCTCTTTGGAAATGTCGTTGAAGATCTTTGTCGTTGAAGATCTTTATTTGAGATCCGAGATCTTCTCTCTTGGAAGCCATTGGAGATCTTGTGCCGAGATCTTCTTGCTCATTCGGTTGAGATCTTGTAAGATCTTGTTATGCTGAGATCTTCTCCTTGAGAATCTTCTCAAATCTTCTAACTGTAATATCCTGAAATTTATTTCCGAATTAAACAGGATTTCGACCCGTTCAATTTTGCTTATGGTGCCTAGTATCATGAATTAACATAAATTTTATCATTTTATGTGAATCTATTACTTACATAAAATGATAAAAATCATCAAACCCTACTCTTGCAAGATTAGAATTTAAATGCCTCTTTTGACTAAGCCAAGACAAGGTTTGACAAGGCCGTGACAAGCTATGGACAAGCTTTGACAAGACCAATCAGCCCACTTCCACCTTAATGTTTCGGCCCATATCTTCATGTAGGATCCAGTATGTTACTCCACATTACTACAATAGTGAACCGCCTAAGGAAACCTTGCCATTTGGGCCAGCAATGACGAGACCAGCCCAAGTCGTCAGCCCTAGCAGATCCTGCAAATGAAGACAACTGGCAACTGCTTACACGCTTTCCTTCATAGCTTTAATCCCGTATCTGCAGCAGACGGACAACTTCCTCCTCCTTGTTCACACGTGAAACGCTAGCCTGCAACCCTAGCCGTCACCTCCTACCACGGCTACATGATGCCTCTCCTCCTCACGCTCTTCCTCCCTCACACTGTCCATGTCTCCCTTCAAACACCAGTAATCAACTCGTCATCGACCTTCTACACGTCTCTATCATAATCGACGTTGGAACCAAGATCAAATTCTTCATCGACCTCCTGCACAAACGACTCGTGGGCGGGATCTCATCTTTTGCATCCTCACGCCAACGACAGTAGAAGAGCCTCAACTGTTTGCATACTCGAAGCAACTTCCTCCAAATATGGCAGCAGGCAAATTGGCCTCATTCCGTCGACAACGAGCAACTTGGAGCAACCGACACCTTCCTCTGTACGCCAGCAACGCAACAACACTGAGGCGGACTCCCCTTTCTTCTCCAGACGCGCATCAAGAGTGGTTCAGTAGGGAGCCCTGGTTCCTTCGCCCCCCATGCATCAAAACGAATCAAGCATGCCGCAACCTCCAACGGTCGATCCCTAGAGTCGAGTAAGACCCATACCTCTCTTAGTTGTCTTTACCTCCATATATATGTGCTAATAGTTTCCTCCAAACTGCCTGGAACCCAGACATAACAGCCAAGGAACAATATCAAGGGCTGCTTCATTTTTTTTCCTGAGTTTTAAAATAGTGACGAATATTCAACTTTGGGGCCAGATCTAGGTATGCAAGACTCATTTTTGGCTGAAATTTTTATATGATGTATTCGGCATATTATAGTAGAACATATCAAAATTTGAGAAGAATCGGATTTACAATTTGAGAGTTATGGTGTCCCAAAGTTGGCTCCTCATGCAATTTCTATACGTGTGTTGAGTGTTGAGAAAAACTGCGTGTGATGCAGTTTTGTGAGATAGTTTTGAATAGGTTTTTGATCTCTGTTGGACTTGGATTTCGGATATGTCATAGTTAGGATTACATAGTATGATATATCAAAATTGGAGAGGATTTCATCAAGAGGTTTAGGAGTTACGATTTTTCAAAGTCGAGGCTGTAAGCAATTTTCTGGATGTTGCTGAATTTTTTTTAAGTGCTGGAAATATTTTGTGTTGTGCAGTCACGTTTGAACTTAATTTAGATACCTTAGAAATATAATCCACCATTCAGTTTTTTAGTATGTTATGAAGTGCCATGCATACGGTGATGTATCAAAAATTGAGGTTGATCCAACGGTTAGATGTAGATTTATGAAGACCCAAAGTTGATTGGTTGAGCAGTTAAGAAATACTCAGTTTTTGGCTAAGTCTGAATTTCTGGTTTTGGAACCGACTTTGAGAATTTGTGTTGAAGTGGTTATTAGGTATTTTTGGGGGAAATTCTTGCTTCTATGGATAGAGTGCATATCATAGAAGACTTAGAGATTTTTGTTAGAACTTATTTATATTATTCGGGGCTCGTATCACAGGCAATTGAGTATTCTACGGTTGTTGACCGAATTGAGATTTAGACAGTCGAGATTGAATGATGTGTTTATAGTTGTACTTATTTTTAATTATCGACTGACCTACACATTTGGCCTAAGAGTAACGGGAGGTGGCATTCTGTTCAGTTAGCTCGAGGGCGCTGGGGGTTTATTTAGGGACTAGTCCATACTTGGTTTGCGGGGACGCCACCGGCGGAGGTGTGCCAAACCATCACGAGTTGGATAAGGAATAGGGCGAGAAATCTTAAGATCTCTCGTGCCGCAACTTTAAAAACGGAATAAAGTGAATCACCTAAGTTATCAGATGATAAACGGTTTGTGTGCCAACATGGTGATTGTTTTATTTTGCCTGAGTTGTGCTTGTGCTATTTTTATTCTACTTATACGTGGATTGTTAGCTAACGGTTTATCCGTGCTGTAGATTTTGTAGAGATAGGCAGTTGTAGAGAGATCTGGGGCGGATGGTCAGCCGGGTCCACGTACTCATTAGATGGGAACGGGGAGTCTTCCGTTCATCATGCATGTTATTAATATATTTATGTTTTGTAAGGCTGCCATGTGTTGATCATTCATGTAAATACTATTTGATGTTTTTCAAAAAGATTTTAACTACGTTTGTGCCTTGTTGCAAGATCCTAGCAAAGTTGTTGTCAAACTAAGGTCGGAACCCGTTGTGATGTCCTAACCAGTAGCTCCCCGAGTTTTGAGAATTCGGGGTTTTACACTAACTCCTTTGGTTGAGATCTTCTAAGATCTTTTTGTTCTAGTCGTATCTTGTATTAAAGCCCTTAGCCGAATCCTTCCTTTGTAATGCTTTTCAAGGCTTTCGATTTCGTCCTTTGTAATGCTTTTCAAGGCCTGAGTTCTTCCTTTGAAATGCTATTTAATGTCTGCACACATTTGAACAAACACACCAAGACATGCAATCTAGAAATATAGTCGATATTGTTAGCTTATAAAACCGCATATAAATGTTAAGTCTTCTATCATTCACATAAAGCAATTCATAATCAAGGTGGATTTACCAATCTCCCTCTTGATGAAAGACAAAACAAATATCGTATTCACATTAACGGTTAGATATGTGCATGCAACAATATATCAAAAAATACAGAATGTAGTAATGTCGGATCAACACATTTATTTTCTCCCCCTTTGTCTTTCAACAAGGAAGAAAAAACAGTTAAGTACGGGAGTTTGAAATTATTACATACCTAGAGTATTTCAAAAAACAAAAACAAAGTTTAAAAACATATACCGCAAATAGATATCAAGGCCTTGAAAACCAAACCAATGGATCTTTGAAGTCCATGTCAAGGCCTTAACATCCATTTCAAGACCTTGAAATCCTTTTCAAGACTTTGAAAACTACTCCTGGTTGTCCTTATAGAACTTCTTCCTCCATCTAGACTGAGCCGTTACTTTGCTTCTGTCCCTGATTTCAGCCTTCATTCTTCGTTTTCTTTTTGCAAGGCGATACTCCTTGACAACAACATATTCCTCCGTTGTCAATATGGTAGGCTTGACATGCGTAGGGTAAAGTATGAGTTTGTTCTGTACACTCCGTTTACAGTTCATAAGCACATTCTCCACCTTCTTCTAAGTGTGCTGAGCAACATCATCGGTCAGTGGCATAATCTTTCCAGTGGCGGTGAGAGTAAGAGCATTCAAAAGGTACATCTGGTTGATCTTTGCATGCATCACAAACAGAACTTCATGGCTGGCGTCCATTTTGCTTAGCATATCCAGCTAGAAGTCACCCATTTCTCTATTAAGAGAATTCAGTTCCAGCTCAAGTCCATTAAGCCTAGTCTCAGATACATAAGGAGTTGTAGGAACTATAGAAGATGGTGTCACAACAAATGCCTTTCCCTTCAATTTCCATACTCTGGCAAGAGTCTTCTATAATCCTAATCTTTCTAGACATTGCTCATCGATTTTGCCAGTTGACACCTCTTAGTCCTTAGTAGAGGTGTTGATGTAAAAATGAGAAAAAATCTTGGGGAGCAATTTTCCATAAGGATGGGGGATAGCTCGGGTGGAGTTAATGGTATGGACCGTATGGTTTAAAATCAGGTTATGCAAGTCAACATCCAAACTAGACAAAATCTGGTAGATCAGCTCCAGAGTCTGATATGTTAATAGTTCCCTTGAGTTGGCTCAGGGAATCACGCATCTAACCAAAATAGTAAATACAATCTTGGCTTATAGGGTTAGGGAGGTGTGAGTGAGTTGTCAAGATTTGGAGTTAGGGATCATAATTTTTTCCTTGGCAAGCTTGATGCTTTCAGATTTGGATGGGTGTTGGAAGAAAGTATTTGTGGGAAGCCCTAAAATCTCGCACAAGAAAGTAGGAGTAAGAAGTCGGTGTACCTTTAACCACTGTATCAAGGGTGAGGGTTCCCTAATCCCGTTTGGCTGAGAGATTGACGTAGAACAACCTTGCAAGTCCCGTGAAAGTAATTTCTTCCGGGTTGAGTACCTTCTAGATTGAACAATTTTTGAGTAGAGAGACACATGGAAGTTAAAGCATCTTCAAGAACTCTATATTAACCGAATCGCACATGCATAGCGGGCAATTGTGAAATCCGTCCAGCCATGTTCGTGGATTTAAAACTTCGAAACCATGTTGTTTGGCAACCCGGTGTGAGTTGATATCTCCACATCTTCCTTAGTAGATGGATCTTCTACAACTAGGGAGATATGAGTGGTATGTGCTTTGTGAGATGAAGCTAGACAATTCAAGGAATTCTTGGGAGCCATGGACGTGATTGTGAGAGTAACATAGAGAGTTTTGAGATTTGAAGAGTAAAGCATAGGATGATGTAGTCCTTGGATGCGGATTAAGGACAAAGTGCGGATCTAGATCGAGCTTAGCTTCAACTACTCCTTGCAAGTTGATCAAAGTATAGAATGTGAGTTTGCGAAAGCTCTGAGATGGATGCGGAAGCGTACTGTCGATCCGACCTACTTAGATCGAATCATCCACGAAGTGGAGTAGATAGAGTTGATCTTTAAAAAGGATCCTCGAGTACGAAAGTCTTGGATCAAAGACTAGACCAAGATAGAACTTTAAGAGGGTGGAAGAGGGAGGTGATGCCCAAACGAAGTAGGACGAAATACTTCTCAATATACTTGGATTAAAATTAGACATGTTTTACAAATGAGCCAAAGCATCCTTTATATAGGAGAGGATGGTGGCAAATCCTAAGACTTACATACAGAATTAAAAGCAAATATTCTAGATATTAAAATCAAATATTCTAGACATTAAAGAAGAGATTTGATGGAATCTTCCAAGAAATATCCCAAGCATTCAATGCCTTCATAAAGGAAGATATTCATAAGAATATCTCCTTTAATTATTAAGAACATAAAATATATTTCAAATAAATATAATGGAAAAGTCTTCCATTTGATAGTGGTAGCCAAGGGTATAGCAAGCCGGAGGTACGGATGGCAACGCCATCCAGGGGCGTATCATTCTCCTCCTCTTGGCTGTGAAACGTCCCCGTTTCACCGTGGTTGGATGGTACATGTCATAGGAATCAGGAGGCCTGGACTTGTAGTCCATCATGATGCAAATGATTGAATGTTGGTACTTATCAGTGATTTTGTTAACGGCATGAACAACTACACACTTCCTCCAATAATCATCCGGGCCATGTCGAGGTAGATCATCGGACATAATAAGAACAAACACTTGATCCAGAGGCTTGAACTTGTAGTCGCTTAGAAATGTAGCATCGTTTAACTTCCCGTACATGCCGTTGCAGTTGAAATCCAGTTGCATGCTGAATAGATCAAAAGGAATGCCGGGAGGCAAATTATTGGGCACGATAAAGACAAACCTCGAATTGGGCGGCTCAAATTTGTAGTCTTTCAACATCATGGCACCGTTGTTGAAACTGATGGCGTTATCACCCATGATCGTGTCAACATTGTCAAAGATGGCTTCTCCTTTGTCGGTGATGACTTCAAGATTGTACATTATGGTGTCTTCCTTCTCCTCTTCAAAAGGCTCATCATACAACGGGTTGACAAGGTAAAGCGGAAGTACCGGGGCGGAATTGTCAATGATAACGACATCTTCTTTCTCATCTTTCTCTTTGTCAACATCATATAACGGATTGTCAACTTGAGTTGGAAGTACCGGAGAGCAATCTTCAAAGACGATATTGCCCATGTCTTCGAAGTCGTCACACAACGGTTCCTCGGGCCGGACAACCGTCGTTAGGGCAAGAACTTGTGCCTTCACAATTTCTAACTCACGCCTTAGAGAATCATTTGTTGCCTTGAGCGTAACATACTCCTCTTAGGGACTAACACGCCGTCGGGGGGCAACATTCTCAACTTTTTCATGATGGGCACGCCATCGAGGAACAACGTTGACAACTTCTTCGACATAAGTATGCTGTCTTGGGGCAACATTGTTAATTTGCTTATGATTGGCACGCCGTCTCGAGGCAATATAGGTATCCTCGGTGTAATATGCTTGTCGTTGTCTGTGAGGATACCTTTGGTGCCCGTTGATGGTATAAGTCGGCCTTGGTGACTTTGGAGGCGGCAACCACTCATCGATATCAATATGGGAACGCCAACGGCTTTGTTGATACCGCCGGTGTGTGGCAGCTTTTAGCTTTAACTCTTGAGGAGACGGCAACCATTCTCCATACAAATCAAATGGCTCATCATCGTCATAGAACATGATGAATTTATGACCCACAATGATAAATGGTGGAGAACATGAAGAACACGATGAAGATAAGAAAGAGTAAAGAAATGTAACCTCGATCCCGAGCTCTATACCAATTTGATGTAGTCCTTGGATGCGGATTAAGGATAAAGTGCGGATCTAGATCGAGATTAGCTTCAACTACTCCTTGCGGGTCGATCAAAGTATAGAATGTGAGTTTACGGAAGCTTTGAGATGGTTGCGAAAGCCTACGGTCGATCCGACCTACTTAGATCGAATCATCCACGAAGTGGAGTAGAAAGAGTTGATCCTTAAAAAGGATCCTCGAGTACAAAAGTCTTGGATCAAAGACTAGATCCAAGATAGAACTTTAAGAGGGTGGAAGAGGGAGGTGATGCCCAAACCAAGTAGGAGGAAATACTTCTCAATTTACTTGGATTAAAATTAGACATGTCTTACAAATGAGCCAAAACATCCTTTATATAGTGGAGAATGGTGGCAAATCCTAAGACTTAAATACATAATTAAAAGCAAATATTCTAGACATTAAAAGCAAATATTCTAGACATTAAAGAAGGGATTTGATGAAATCTTCCAAGAAATATCCCAAGCATTCAATGCCTTCATGAAGGAAGATATTCATAAGAATACCTCCTTTAATTATTAAGAACATAAAATATATTTCAAATAAATATAATGGAAAAGTCTTCCATTTGATAGTGGTAGCCAAGGGTATAGCAAGCTGGAGGTACGGATGGCAATGCCATCCAGGGGCATATCATAATTTGATGCATCCTTGGATGCGTTCAAAGACAAAGTGCGGATCTAGATCGAGTTTAGCTTCAACTACTCCTTACGGGTCGATCAAAGTATAGAATGTGAGTTTACGGAAGCTCTGAGATGGATGCGGAAGCGTACGGTCGATCCGACCTACTTAGATCGAATCATCCACAAAGTGGAATAGATAGAGTTGATCCTTAAAAAGGATCCTCGAGTACGAAAGTCTTGGATCAAAGACTAGATCCAAGATAGAACTTTAAGAGGGTGGAAGAGGGAGGTGATGCCCAAACCAAGTAGGAGGAAATACTTCTCAATATACTTGGATTAAAATTAGACATGTCTTACAAATGAGCCAACTCATCCTTTATATAGGAGAGGATGGTGGCAAATCCTAAGACTTAAATACAGAATTAAAATCAAATGTTCTAGACATTAAAAACAAATATTCTAGACATTAAAAAAGAGATTTGATGGAATCTTCCAAGAAATATCCCAAGTATTCAATGCCTTCATAAAGGAAGATACTCACAAGAATATCTCCTTTAATTATTAAGAAAATAATATATATTTCAAATAAATATAATGGAAAAGTCTTCCATTTGATAGTGGTAGCCAAGGGTATAGCAAGCCGGAGGTACGGATGACAACGCCATCTAGGGGCATATCATTCTCCTCCTCTTGGCTGTGAAACGTCCCCGTTTCACCATGGTTGGATGGTACACGTCGTATGAATAAGGAGGCATGGACTTGTAGTCCATCATGATGCAAAGGATTGAGTGTTGGTACTTATTAGTGATTTTGTTAACCGGCATAAACAACTGCACACTTTCTCCAATAATCATCCGGGTCATGTCGAGGTAGATCATCGGACATAATAAGAACAAACACTTGATGAGGAGGCTTGAACTTGTAGTCCCTTAGAAATGTAGCATCGTTTAACTTCCCGTACATGCCGTTGAAGTTGAAATCCAGTTGCATGCTGAATAGATCAAAAGGAATGTCGGGAGGTAAATTATTGGGCACGATAAAGACAAACCTCGGATTGGGCGGCTCAAATTTGTAGTCTTTCAACATCATGACACCCTTGTTAAAACTGATGGCGTCATCACCCATGATCGTGTCAACATTGTCAATGATGGCTTCTCCTTTGTCGGTGATGACTTCAAGATTGTACATTATGGCGTCTTCCTTCTCCTCTTCAAAAGGCTCATCATACAACGGGTTGACAAGGTAAAGCGGAAGTACCCGGGAGGAATTTTCAATGATAACGACATCTTCTTTCTCATATTTCTCTTTGTCAACATCATATAACGGATTGACAACTTGAGATGGAAGTACCGGTGAGCAATCTTCAATGACGATAGTGCCCATGTCTTCGACTTCATCACACAACGGTTCCTCGGGCTGGACAGTCGTCGTTAGGGCAAGAATTTGTGTCTTCACAATTTCTAACTCGCGCCTTAGAGCATCATTCGTTACCTTGAGCGTAACATACTCCTGTTGGGGACTAACACGCCGTCAGGGGGAAATATTCTAAACTTTTTCATGATGGGCACGCCGTCGAGGAACAACGTTGATAACTTCTTCGACATAAGTACGCCGTCTTGGGGCAACGTTGTTAATTTTCTTATGATTGGCATGCTGTCTCGAGGCAACATAGGTATCCTCGGTGTAATATGCTTGTCGTTGTCGGTGAGGATACCTTTGGTGCCCGTTGATGGTATAAGTCAGCCTTGGTGGCTCCAGAGGCGGCAACACTTATCGACATCAACATGGGAACGCCAACGGCTCTGTTGATACCGCCGGTTTGTGGCCGCTTTTAGCTTTAACTCTTGAGGAGACGACAACCATTCTCCATACAAATCAAAAGGCTCATCATCGTCATAGAACATGATGAATTTATGACGCACGATGATAAACGGTGGAGAACATGAAGAACATGATGAAGATAAGCAAGAGTAAATAAACGTAACCTCGATCCCGAGCTCTGATACCAATTTGATGTAGTCCTTGGATGCGGATTAAGGACAAAGTGCAGATCTAGATCGAGATTAGCTTCAACTACTTCTTGCGGGTCGATCAAAGTATAGAATGTGAGTTTGCGGAAGCTCTAAGATGGATGTGGAAGCGTACAGTCGATCCGACCTACTTAGATCAAATCATCCACGAAGTGGAGTAGATAGAGTTGATCCTTAAAAAGGATCTTCGAGTATGAAAGTCTTGGATCAAAGACTAGATCTAAGATAGAACTTTAAGAGGGTGGAAGAGGGAGGTGATGCCCAAACCAAGTAGGAGGAAATACTTCTCAATATACTTGGATTAAAATTAGACATGCCTTACAAATGAGTCAAAACATCCTTTATATAGGAGAGGATGGTGGCAAATCCTAAGACTTAAATACAGAATTAATAGCAAATATTCTAGACATTAAATACAAATATTCTAGACATTAAAGAAGGGATTTGATGGAATCTTCTAAGAAATATCCCAAGCATTCAATGCCTTCATAAAGGAAGAATTCATAAGAATGTCTCCTTTAATTATTAAGAACATAAAATATATTTCAAATAAATATAATGGAAAATTCTTCCATTTGATAGTGGTAGCCAAGGGTATAGCAAGCCGGAGGTACGGATGACAACGCCATCCAGGGGCATATCATAGGGGTACTGTAAAGACGTTGAAGGAAGGAAGAGATAAAAGTGGAAGAGATAATTGTATTTAAAGGAAACATGTCAAATCAATTTATGGTCTATCAAGATCTTGAAAGAATCAAGGTCTTGAGAACCAAAATTAATTTTGCATGCTATCCTAATAAATCACAACCAACTTTCAAAAAGATTTGAATTTTGAAAACAAAATCTTGGTGAAAATTTTTAAAATCATTTTAAAAATTCTTCTTTAATATGATTTATTGATCAATCATCTAAAAACATGACAACCATAAATCCGATCCGTGATTATTACTTTTGTCCTTGAAATCCATTTCAAGACCTTGAATTGCATTTCAAGGCCTTGAAATGGAAAAGTGGAGTGCATTATATGGATAAAATAATACGATTTACTCCCCGTGAGATAATTCTTCCTTTTTGAACATGATCACGTATGAAGTGATGTCTTACGTCGATATGCTTTGTTCTTGAATGCTGCACAAGATTTTTAGTAATCGAAATAACACTAGTATTATCACATTTAATAGGTATACGTGTGAGATCAAAACCAAGATCACGAAGTTGTTGAGCTATCCATAAGATTTGTGCACAACAAGCTCCAACAACTATATATTCGGCTTCAGTGTTGGATAGGGCGACCGAAATTTTGCTTCTTGGAGTGCCACCTAATTAGGGATGACCCTAAGAATTGGCAACATCCAGAAGTGCTCTTTCTATCAACCTTATAGCCTGCAAAGTCTGCATCTGAATAACCAACAAGGTGAAATGAGTTTTGACGAGGATACCATAACCCAAAATTCTTAGTGACATTGAGATACCGAAATATCCTCTTCACAGCTATCAAGTGTGACTCTTTGGGATCAACTTGAAATCTTGCACACATGCACACATTAAACATAATGTCAGGTCAACTAGCGGTTAAATATAACAAAGAAATGATCATACATCGATTCTCCTTTTGTACGACACTCTTACCATTCTTGTCTTCATCTAGTGAAAGAGTAGAACTCATAGGAGTTTTTGCTACCTTGGATTGATCCATTTTATATTTCTTGAGCAAATTCTTGGTATACTTGCTTTGAATAAGAAAATGTCCTTTTTTAGCTTGATTGACTTGAAGACCAAGAAAGAAATTCAACTCTCTCATTAAGCTCATCTCGAATTCCCTACACATAATATCTTAAAATTCCTTGCATAGAGAATCGTTAGTAACATCAAATAATATATCATCAACATAGATTTGTGAAACTCCACCTTGATTATATATTTGTATAGGTGATGATGATGGAAGACTTTAACACAAATGGAGTGGTTTTATACACTAACAATTTATTGATTATATATCGAGATGCTTGGTTTAGTTTGGTGGTTTGTATTGAATGTGTGCAGGTTTTGAAACGCATTTTAAAGGACGTTGGAAGGCGTTGAAATTGGATGCAAGGAAAGACAAGGCATTTAAAGTGATTAAAAGACGAAAGCCTTGAAAGCCATTTCAAGGGATCAGAAATCAAGACATGCCAAGGCTGCACGCTAAAGGAATTCAAATTCAACAAACTTATCTACCAAACACCAAAGAAGATCTTCTAAGAAAGATATGCTCAACAAGAAGATATGTTTAAAAGAAGATCTCAACCGACCAAGAAAGATTTGAATCGTAAAAGGATCTTGCAACGATCGTCAACCGAAAGCACAAAGATCCTCTCTCAAACGGAATTTAATATCTTCACAACAAATACGAGAGCTAGACTTCACACAAGCTGACTTGGACAGTGTGGCAAAGA
Organism: Fagopyrum homotropicum; assembly: GCA_033239125.1. Classification (NCBI taxonomy): domain Eukaryota; kingdom Viridiplantae; phylum Streptophyta; class Magnoliopsida; order Caryophyllales; family Polygonaceae; genus Fagopyrum; species Fagopyrum homotropicum. The sequence continues at coordinate 90,852,010 of BSWB01000006.1, forward strand.
ACAACAACGCTATAAACTTACTCTACTGCGGATTAGATGCAAATAAATTCAACCGCATCTCATCATGCAAGAGTGCAAAGGAAATATGGGATAAACTTGTTGACACATACGAAGGAACAAGTCAAGTCAAGGAAACAAAGATTAACATCTTCCTCAGACAATATGAGCTACTCAAGATGAATCCAAATGAACCAGTCAAAGAAATATTCACAAGATTCACTGAGATTGTAAACAACCTGGACTCACTAGGAAAAGTCTTCACAAATGAAGAAAAAGTAAGGAAGGTTCTAAGGAGCTTACCGAAAGCAAACTAGGGACCAATGATGACAACCATTGAAGAAGCTCAGAATATCTCAACTCTTCCTCTTGATGTCCTCCTTGAAAAACTCATCACATACGAAATAGTTCTTGGTGAAGAAGATGGAGAGCTCCCATCAAACACTAAGAATCTGGTATTAAAAAATCAAGGAAGGACGAATTACCATTAGAAGAGGAAGATCGTGATAATGATGAAGAAGAAGATGCAATTGCCATGATCTCTAAGGGTCTCGCAAGAATTCTCAAGATAAAGACACAATCTGCAAACAATAGAGAATATCCACGAACATCAAAACCCCGAGGTAAGTTTTCTAACTCTAATAAGAAAACTAGAGTGCTGACTTGTTTTGATTGTGGTGAAACCGATCATCTCGTTAAGGATTGTCCACAAAAGAAGAGGAAAAACTTCAAGAAAAATGATCGAAAGAAGAAAGCTATGGTAGCTTCATGGAGTGATTCAAAATCCTCAAATGAATCAAAAGACGAAAAAGAACAAGCAAACCTGTGTCTTATGGTCGATCATGAAGATGATTCAAATCTCTACGTTGATAATGTGGTAAGTACTATCAGGTCTCAACCTGAATCTGACCTAAAACAATTCCTTAAAGACATTATTATATGTGACAAGGAACATAGAATAAGGATAAATTCTCTAAAAGAAAAGCTTCTTGAACAAGAAAAACAACTAAGTGAGATGTCTCTAGAGATTGAAAATCTTAACACAGAGAAGGTAGACCTTGATGAGAATATCAAGGCCTTGAAATCGGAAAATGCGATTTTCAAGGACAATCTCTCCTCTCTTCATCGAAACTATATCGATCTAGAGAAAGAGAAAGTGGATCTAACTTTGACGTGTCAAGACCAGAAGGCCGCACTTGTTAAATTACTCGTACAAAAGCTAATATTGAAAGAATGATGGGTGAACAATAGTCCTCACTTAACAAAAATGGTATAGGTTATCATAGGAGCTTTCCTAGAAAACCAACTACCACTTTTGTCAAGGCTAAAGGAAGTATTCATATGCCCACTTGTTTCTACTGTTGTAAAAAGGGTCATGTAAAATCTACATGTCCATATAGAAGAAATGACCCTTATATTATTAGAAACATCTATCCTGTATGTTTAAGGAAACAAGTCAAACAAATCTGGGTTCCTAAAGGTACTAAACCACCAAACATGATCGAACTTGAATATGGACCAAAATATGCCGTTTGGTCAACTCGGAAAGGTTGATGTTTTTTGTTTTGCAGGATATCACCAAGGTAAAGGAACATAAATGGATATTAGACAGTGGTTGCTCAAGACACATGAGTGGAAAAAGTTCACTATTTTCAGATTTAAAGAAGCAATCATCTGGAAACATTATGCTTGGTGATAAAGGAAAGTGTGACACTATGTGCATTGGTAAAATATGTTATAATTCATCTAACTTCATTGATGATGTATATCTGGTTGACGGTTTAAAGTATAATCTACTTAGCATCTCTCAAATATGTGATAAAGGCAACAAAGTATTGTTTGATTCAGAAAAATGTGAAGTTCAAGACAAAATAACGGGTGACATTGTGCTTACTGCTCCTAGATGTAACAATGTTTATTCTATGAGTACTAACCAAGTTTCAAGAACTAATCTAAAATATCTCAAGGCCTTGACTGATGATCCAAGGCCTTGGCATAGAAGACTTGGTCACGTAAGTATGCCTACAATGCAAAAGCTACTTTCAAAAGATTTGGTACGTGGCTTGCCAAACCTTAATTTCAAGGTAGATGAACTATGTAAAGCTTGTACACAAGGTAAACAAACAAGAGGTTCATTCAAACCTAAGAAAGTTGTAAGTTCTTCTCGACCCATTGAACTCTTACATATGGATCTTTGTGGACATATGCGTGTCAAATCTCCCAAAGGCAAGCAATACATCCTTGTTATTGTGGATGATTTCTCTCGTTTCACATGAATTTCTTTCCTACAAGAAATATCTGAAGCATTGTTTGAGTTTTCAAAATTGTGTAAGGAGTTGCAAACCTTGAAAAACCTACCAATTGTTTCTATAAGAAGTGATCATGGTATTGAATTTGATCAACTAAAGTTTGATTTGTTTTGTGCAAAATATGGTATTTCACATAACTTTTCAGCTCCTAGAACTCCTCAACAAAATGGAGTTGTGGAACGTAAGAACCGCACTCTTGAGGATATGTCTAAGACTATGCTTTTAGAAAACAGTTTGCCAAAAAGTTTTTGGGCAGAAGTAGTAAACACTGCTACTTACATTTTAAATAGATGTTTAATTCGCCCCATTTTGAAAAAGACTCCTTATGAACTATTTAAAGGAATAAAACCTAATATTTCATATTTCAAACCCTTTGGATGTACTTGCTTTGTTCATAACAATGGCAAAGATAATCTTGTGAAATTTGATGCACGTAGTGATGAAGCTATATTCATTGGATATGCTTCAAATAACAAAGCTTATTGTGTTTATAAAAATGTACCAAAATTATTGAGGAAAGTATTCATGTCATTTTTTATGAAAGCAATGATGATACTTTGAGTCAAAGTTTTGCTGATCTTAATTTGAATCAACGAGAAGATCACAATTTGGATGAAGATGAAGATCCTAAAGATCAAGAAAAGAATATGCAAAAAAGATTCAAGATACCGGAGAAAACCCTCAAGACCTTGAAACACATCTTCAAGACTTTGAAATAGAAAACTGTGATGTCAGAATTACGTTTCAAGGGCTTGAAACCCAACTTCAAGGCCTTGAGATAGGATCCAAGGGCAATACATCAACGGTACCTGAATCTAGTCAAGCATATGATATGAGCCTCAACCTTCAGGATCTGCTCCATCTTACAAACGAAGGAAATTTCAACACTCTTCATATCATCCACAAGAGAACGTGATCTCAAATCCAAACGCAGGAGTTCAAACTCGATCTAAAGTAAACAACCTTTGTGCATTCTCTGCGTTCGTGTCTCTTATTGAGCCAAAGAATTTTGTTCAACCTCTTCAAGAACCCGACTGATCATTGCCATGCAAAACAAACTAAATGAGTTTGAGTAAAACAAGGTTTGGACTCTTACTACTAGACCAAAGCATCAATCCTTCATTGGCACGAAATGGGTTTTTTTTGAAATAAGTTGGATGAAAGTGGCAAAGTCATACGAAAGAAAGCACGACTTATAGCACAAGGCTATAACCAAGAAGAAGGTATTGATTATGAGGAGACTTTTGCTCCGGTTGCCATGTTAGAAGTCATACGTATGCTACTTGCATTTGCATCTTTCATGAGTATAAAAGTATTTCAAATGGATGTAAAATGTGCTTTCCTAAACGGATCCTTAGAAGAAGAAGTCTACGTTGTCCTACCTCCTGGTTTTGAAAATGATGAATTTCCTGATCCTGTATTTAAACTGGACAAGGCTCTTTATGATCTTAAGCAAGCCCCTCGAGCTTGGTATGAAAGATTGTCCAAATATCTTCTCGAAAACAAGTTCAAAAGAGGTTTGATTGATATAACTTTATTTATCAAAACCAGAGGCAACGATATATTAGTAGTACAAATCTATGTTGACGATATATTATTCGGTGCTACTAATGATTCCCTTTGCAAGAAATTTTCAGATATCATGTGCAGGGAATTCGAGATGAGCTTAACGAGTGAGCTAAATTTCTTTCTTGGACTTCAAGTTACACAAGCAAAGAAAGGAGTTTTTGTCAATCAAAGCAAGTATACCAATGACTTGCTTAAAAAGTATAAGATGGATCAATCTAAGGTCGCAAAGACTCCTATGAGTTCAACACTTTCGCTTGACCATGACAAAGATGGCAAAAGTATAGTACAAAAGGAGTATCGAGCGTGTGCTTGTGTGCAAGATTTCAAGCTGATCCTAAAGAGTCACACTTGATTGTTGTGAAAAGAATTTTTCGGTATCTTAATGGCACTAAGGATCTAGGGTTATGGTACCCACGACAAAGCTCATTTTACCTTGTTGACTATTCAGATGCAGACTTTGCAGGTTATAAGGTCGATAGGAAGAGCACTTCTGGATGTTGTCAATTCTTAGGGTCATCCCTAATCAGTTAGCACTCTAAGAAGCAAAACTCTATCGCCCTATCCACAGCTGAAGCCGAATATATAGATGCGGGAGCCTATTGTGCACAAATTCATGGATCGCTCAACAAATTCGTGATCTTGGCTTTGATTTGAAAGGTATTCCTATAAAATGTGATAATACTAGTGCTATTTCTATAACTAAAAATCATGTGCAGCATTCAAGGACTAAGCATATCGATGTAAGGCATCACTTCATACGTAATCATGTTTAGAAAGGTGATGTTTCGATCTCTTTTATATCAACTAACTTGCAGCTTGCAGATATCTTTACCAAGCCCCTACCTGAAGATGAATTTAATTTTATTAGATTAGAGCTTGATATGTTGAACAAGGAAGCATTAACGTAGGGGGAGTAAATTATTTTATTTTCTCCTTCGTATGCAGCCCAATTATCTTTTTCAAGGGCCTTGAAAGGCAATTCAAGGGCCTTGAAACGAGATTCAAGGGTAAATTGATTTACACGGATCGTTTAGGAAATAATATCCTTTAGATATTCTAATTTCTAAATTTTTTTTAAGAAAGAGCTTTAAAAGGGATTTCAAAAGGCTTTATTTTCAGATTCAAAGAAAATTTGAAAAGTGGTTACAAAATTTCTGGAAAGAATTCTAATAAAAAATGATTCTCCCAAGATTTTGAGTCTCTCAAGATCTTAGTAAACTTACGTTGATGTGACTTCTTCCCTTTAATACCACTTCTCTTCCTTCTTTATCTCTTCCGCTTCACCTTCTCTTTGCAAACTCCCGTTCTTTACTCTTTCAATTTTCACAAATTTGCTTATTCTCTCTTTCAAAATTTTCTATGGCTTCCAAGAGATCTTCAGTTGATGATGCCGCATCATCTGCCCCCAAACACCAGAGAGTAGTTCAAATCTCTTCTGACTCAGACTCCGGCTCAGATTCAAGCTCTAGTTCCCCATTTCATTTGGATGATGCTGAAATCTTTGCCAAGACAGGTCTTCCCTCACACTGGTTCGGAAGTTAGATTGCAGTCAAACATTGGCTGAATGGGTTCAACAATTGAAATGAATGCATGTATGAATTAGTCAATCGAGAGTTATTCACATGCCTCTCTCTACCAGGATTCGAAGTGCTTCAAGCCAGTTCTATCTGGATTATTCTTAACCCAGGGGAGACATTCTTTCCAAGAATAACCAAGCTGTTCTACATCAACTTATCAACCCGACGAGAAAGGGGGGAACTTGTCCTAGAATCTGTAGTTAAAGGTAAGAAAATTACTCTTACCTTTGAAATTATTGCTGAAATTTTTGGGACTCCTCGATACAACTCTTTCGACCACCCTACCCCATCTAGAACTGTTAAGATGGCTAAAGAACATTTTCTTCTACCCAATGCACTACCTCAACCTACCACCACCTTTTTAACCCTTAAAGCCAGAATAGTTTGTACTCTGCTGGTTAGATGTGTGGTACCAAGAGTTAATAATTGGGATGTGCTGACAAATCAATTGCTTGCTTTCCTGTATCATGTGCTGAATGGGCTAGATGTAAATCTCCCATAAATTATTCTGTCTCGAATGCTTCACACCATCAATTCTCCCAGTGATTATCATTTACCATATGGAAATTTGCTCCCAAAAATCTTTCAATACTTTTCTATTGATTATTTGTTGAGGAGCAATATTATGTTTGTGGAGAACTAGATGAAGAATTCTTTGACAGTATGGGGATTAAGAGAACTACCACAGGGGAATGGGTTCTGAAAGAGCAACCGACATGGAACTATACCACTGTACAACGACTGGAGGCTGTAGAAAGAGAATTGGACTCTCTAAGAAGTGATCTTGTATTCTTCAGATGAACAGTTACGATCGTCTAGACGAAACACAAGACCTACTGGGAATGTTAAATCAGAAAATTAACTAGATGTTTCATGTAAATGCTCTTTCTCTTACAACAACCAACAACATCAAGCTTTTAATTGAAGAAGATGGTCAAGCTACAACTAAGGATGCTGAACAAGTCATGACTCAGTGCTACAAAATCGTCAAGGATCGTCCCATTGGCCAACCATCGTCTGAGGATCCAAACGTCTTGCATATTGAAGAATTTGGAGTTGTCAAGAAATACAACAAGGATTCTGTTCAGAGACGAACATATATCTCCCTCAAAGCACATGACATCTCGAAAGCTCAAAACCGATGGAGGAAGATGTGCATGAATGAGCATTTCAGGAAGGGAAGTTCTTCTAGGTGGTATCAAGAATGAAGTTCTCTAGATGACCATGACTTTCAAGGCCCTTGATTATGCTATCAAAGGCTTGTTTTGAAAAAACTTGTTTTTTTTTGTGGGTTTTGTGAAATACTTTTCTAGGTTGTAAACTTTCAAACTTCCTTGCTTTAACTATTTTTCTCCCTTGTTGAAAGACAAAGGAGAAGAAATAAATGATCCGACATTTCGATATGTTCTGCATTCTGCATTTTAAGTTAGTTTGATATTCATATATGCATCTCTAGCTTTACAATGTAGGTACGATACATTTGTGTTGTCTTCCATCAAGGGGGAGATTGAAACTCCACCTGGATTATATATTTGTATAGGTGATGATGATGGAAGACTTAAACACAAATGGATTGGTTTTATACACTAACAATTTATTGATTATATATTGAGATGCTTGGTTTGGTGGTTTGTATTGAATGTGTGTAGGTTTTGAAACGCATTTCAAAGGACCTTGGAAGACCTTGAAATCGGATGCAAGGAAAAACAAGGCATTTAGAGTGATTAAAACACGAAGGCCTTGGAAGCCATTTCAAGGGATCAGAATTCAAGACACGCCAAGGCTGCACGCTGAAGGAGTTCAAATTCAACAAACTTATCTACCAAATACCAAAGAAGATCTTCTAAGACAGATATGCTAAACAAGAAGATATGTTTAAAAGAAGATCTCAACTGACCAAGAAATATTTGATTTGTAAAAGGATCTTGCAACGATCCTCAACCGAAAGCACAAAGATCCTCTCTCTCAAACGGAATTTAATATCTTCACAACAGATACGAGAAGATTATGGACCAGAGAGATCAACGTGTTTCAAGGAGATGAAGATGGTAGAAAATCCACAACGTCTACCTCATCTCAACCAAGAAGCGACTTTCATGGAGAAGAAGAATCATTGTCAAACGGTCATCTTCCCAACGGCTAGAAGACCTCTCCATAGAAGTCTACAAATGAAGATGTCGATTGAAGAACACAATAACAAGCTTACACGGAAACATCTAAAGTCTTCAAGCGATCCAAAACATCTTCATTCGATCAAAATTTTTTTCTTTCTCTCTTTTACTTAAAAGCGTTATCCCGTAGAGAGAGATAAAACTTGAGAGCTCCATTCGTATATCTAAAAAGTGTTATACTAGAGTGTGTGTTACTCTGCGAAGTAACTAGGCTATTATAGCGAGGTGAAGAGTTGGTGCTAGATCGTAGCGTTGGCTACAGTGAGAGAAGAAGGGGATTTCTTCTAGTTTGTATATAGGACTCTTTGAAGCTGATAATTGATATTTAGATCCTAAGGCTATACCCTGGGATGAAGAGTAGGCTATTTAGAGCCGAACTTTGTAAACATATCCTTGTGTCGATCTTTTATATTCCGCACTTTATCTTGCTTTATTGTGACTAACTTTGTTTTGCAGGTTTACAAAGTCAAGGCCCTTGAAAGTAGTTTCAAAGCCCTTGAAATCAAAGTGTGTCACAAAAAGCTCAAATCGACATCAAGGCCTATGAAATTGGTTTCAAAATCTTGAGATAGGTTTTTGCGAAAAGTTTCCATACTCTATTCAACCCCCCTTCTAAAGTATCTTTTATCCTTTTTATTCACCTAACGGTTCTTCAATTTGTACTACTAATAAATCGTTGCCTTTGGTTTTGACAAACAAAGTTTTGTCAATCAAACCTCTTTTAAAATTGTTTTCAAGGAGATCCTTGGACAATCTTTCATACCAAGCTCGATGAGCTTGCTTAAGACCGTAAAGAGCTTTGTCCAATTTTAAAACATGATCCGAAAAATCATCATTTTCAAAACCAAGAGGTTGAGAAACGTAGACTTCTTCTTCTAAGAAGCCATTTAGAAAAGCACACTTAACATCCATTTGAAAAAGCTTTATGTTCATGAAGGATGCAAAAACAAGTAGCATACGTATGACTTCTAACTTGACAACTGGATCAAAAGTCTCCTCATAATCAATACCTTCTTCTTGGTTATAGCCTTGAGCTACAAGTCGTGCTTTGTTTCGAATGACTTTACCATTTTCATCCAACTTGTTTCGAAACACCCATTTTGTGCCTATGACGGATTGTTTCTTAGGTCTAGACGTGAGAGTTCAAACTTTGTTTCTCTCGAATTCATTTAGTTCATTTTACATGGCCATGATCCAATCAGGTTCTTGAAGTGCTTGAACGTAGTTCTAGGACTCTACAAGAGACACAAATGCAGAAAAAGTATGCAAGTTGTTTACCCTAGATCGGGTTTGCACTACTGCTTTTGGATTTGAGATCATGTTCTCTTGTGGATGGTATGAAGAATGTTGAAACTTTCTTCTTTGGAAAACTAGAATGGATTCTAATGATTGAGGCTCGTTTGCTCGACTAGATTCAGGTACCGCTGGATTATTTCCTTTGGATCCTATGCCAAGGCCTTGAAGTTGGGTTTCAAGGCCTTGAAATTGACTTCCAACAGTGTTGTTGTTTGTCGTTTCAAGGTTTTGAAGATGTGTTTCAAGATCTTGAGATTGTTCTCCGGTATCTTGAATTTGCTCTTGCATGTTCTTTTCTTGAGCGTTAGGATCTTCTTCTCCATCAGAATTATGATCTCCATGTTAATTAAGATTCAGATCTGTAGTCCCAGTACCATCATTGCTTTCATAAAAAAATAACATAAATACTTTCCTCGATAATTTTGGTACGTCTATTACAAACTCGATAAGCTTTGCTATTTGAAGTATATCCAATGAAGACAACTTCATCACTACGTGCATCAAACTTACCAAGGTTTCCTTTGCCATTATTATGGACAAAGCATGTATATCCAAAGGATTTAAAATCGAAAATATTAGGTTTTCGTCCCTTAAAGTGTTCGTAAAGAGTCTTTTTCAAAATAGGGCGAATTAAGCCTCTATTTAAGATGTAATTAGCCGTGTTAACAGCTTCAACCCAAAAGCTTTTTGGCGAACTATTTTCTAAAAGCATAGTCCTACACATGTCCTCTTGGGTGCGGTTCTTACGTTCCACAACCCCGTTCCGTTGAGGTGTTCTAAGAGTTGAAAAGTTGTGTGAAATACTATATTTTTCACAAAACAAATCAAACTTGAGTTGATGGAATTCTCTACCATGATTGCTTTGAATGGAAACGATAGGTAGGTTTTTCAAAGTTTGCAACTCCTTACAAAGTTTAAAAACTCAAACAAAGCTTCAGATTTTTCCCGTAAGAATGAGATCCATGTAAAACAAGAAAAATCATCCTCAATGACAAGGATGTACTATTTTACCCTTGGGATATTTGACACGCAAAAGACCACATAAATCCATATGTAAAAGTTCAATAGGTTGAGAAGCACTTGCAAACTTCTTTGGTTTGAATGAACCTCTTGTTTGTTTACCTTGTGTACAAGCCTTACATATTTCATAAATCTTGAAGTTTAGGTTTGGTAAACCACGTACCAAATCCTTTGAAAGAAGTTTCTTCATCGTATGCATGCTTACGTGACCAAGTCGTCTATGCCAAAGCCTTGGATCGTCAGTCAAGGCCTTGAGATGCGTTAGTCTTGTTCCTGAAACTTGGTTAGTGCTCATTGAATAAACATCATCAATAAAGTTAGATGAATTATTACCGATTTTATCAATGTCAATGATGTTACACTTTCCTTTATCACCAAGCGTAATGGTTCCAAATGATTGCTTTTTTAAATATGAAAACAAAGAGCTTTTTCCACTCACATGTCTTGAGCAACCACTATATAATATCCATTTATGCTCCTTAACCTTGATGATATCTTGCAAAACAACAAACTTTAACCTTTCCGGGTGGACCAAATTACATATTTTGGTCCATATTCAGGTTCAATCATGTTTGGTGGTCTAGTACCTTTAGAAACCCAGATTTGCTTAAGTTGTTTACTTAGACATAGAGGATAAGTGTTTCTAATGATGTATGGATCATTTCTTCTATATGTACAAGTTGATTTTACGTGACCCTTTTTACAACAATAGAAACATGTGGGCATATGTGAACTACCTTTAGCTTTAACAAAAGTAGTAGTTGTTTTTCTAGAAAAATTCATTCGATAACCTATACCATTTTTGTTAAGAGAGGATTGTTGTTCGCCCATCATCCTTTCGAGATTGACTTTTGAACGAGTGATTTAAATAAGTGCAGCCTTTTGGTCTCTACACGTTACAGTTAGATCAACATTCTCTTTCTCTAGATTAATATAATCTTGATGTAGAGAGGAGAGGTTGTCTTTAAGAATCGCATTTTCCGATTCTAAGGCTTTGATATTCTCATCAAGGTCTAACTTCTCGGTGTTGAGATTTTTAACTTCCAAAGCCAATTCACTTACTCGTTTCTCTTGTTTGAGAAGCTTTACTCTTAAGGCACTTATCCTTACTGATAACTCCACCTTGGTTATATATTTGTATATGTGATGATGGAAGACTTAACAATATGAGCGGTTTATACACTAACAAATATCGATTATATTTATAGATTGCATGTTTTGGTTTTGTGTTTGTTAAATGTGTGCAGACCTTAAAAAACATTTCAAAGGATGAAAGGAGGCCTTAAAACACGTTACAAGGGACAAGTGAAGAGATTGAAAAACAGTTCAATGGTTCAACACAGAGGCCTTGAAAAACATTTCATGGGACCGAAGCCTTGAAAAGCGATTCAAGGGAAACATCTGCTGGAAGCATTTCCAAATCAAGATTCAATCTTAACAACCAAATCTAACAAGGATCAAGAGAAGATTTTCAAACAAGATATTAAGAGAAGATCTCGGCCATCTCAGTAAAGATCTTAACCGACGCAAGATTAGAAGATTTTCTCCAACAGATCTCACAAAGATCTCGTATCTGTTAGCATGAAATACTGTGATATTCTAGGCACTTATTTTGGTTGTTTTTCTCTCATTATTGTGTACATGGATGAAGTTTAGAAGCAATTGTTAGCTTGTTCCTCTATTATTGTCGATATGGATGTCTACACTAGCTTTGTGTTGATTGTAGACGAAAAGGAGCTAAATGGGAGCTATTAAGAGAGAAAAGAGAGGATTCGATCATATCCGAGGATTAGGAACACATCAAGGAAGTTAAGGAAGAAGCTAGGATGAAGAATGTCACGACACAAAGGAAACTACAAGTATTCTACACTTCCACGCCCTGAATTACGGCCGTAGAAGAGTCCACGCTCTAAAACCACGGCCGTGGATCTTGGAATCATGAGCGTGGAGCTTTCCACTAAGTTACACGGCCTAAAGTACGGTCGTGGAAGTCACAAGGGACCGTAATCCAATTCCACGCTCTAAACCACGGTCGTGGAATCCCTTGAGACCGTGATTTAGGCGATCTTTTGACGAGTCTTAAATTGCCACGTTATTTACGTGATGGGCCGGGACGGTTACTTTTTCCCCGTCTTATAAAAAGGTCAGAGAAGAGAGTTTTTGGCATCGACGCTTACGGCTTATTCCCTTTACATTTGCGTTGGATCTCGCGGAGACGTTGACGGCCGCTTATCTTGCTTGGAGCATTCTTGCCTAGAGGGGATTGAAGATCGCCGAAGGTTTTAACCTCTTTCTTAGGTTTTGGTATTGAAGACGGACTGACAACTTGTTCTTCATACTTACCTTAGATTATTGTGAGGTTTTGTGTTCTATATTCTGAATCCATTGATTATCGCTTCTTGTTATTGGATTTGAGAATTGGTTTCGAAGTTTTATTAAGTATTCGAGGGTTTTCATCTTTTATTCTCTTTGATTTGAATATTGATATCATGACAATGATTGTTGGCTAAAAACCTTTAGCAATTCTAAGGTGAAGGGTTGCTAGTTGTGGCTTAGATGATGATAGATTGATCATAAATTGATTGGACCTTGAGAGTTAGAAAGATCTCGTCGACGAACCCAAATAACGGCCTGTTCTTGAAGTACCACGGCCGTGGTTCTCAAGATCTATCCGTGATTTACCCTAGTTTACGAACTTTGCTTTTACTTTGATCTAAGGTTAAAGATTAGCTTTAATCTAGTCTTGACTTGCCTTTTCTAGGTAGTAGTGAGACTCATCACCCTCTATTTCGATTTCGAGTGTCACAACCTTAATCGTTTTAGTTAGTCTTGATCCTTGGGTTACAAGTTTTGGTATTTGAGATTAATTCTTGTCCATAGATCCTTTCTATACTGAAGCCTCAACAACCTTTATAGAGAGTGTCTTTAGATAAGTCATATAAAGTCTTGGAACTTCACCGTACATTGCTTTACTTTATCATACCTTTGCAACTCTTAACTCTGTGCTTAGTTCTTTAGTACATCTTGAATCGATTGCCACAATTTGACATCTGGATCTTTAGGGTTGCTGTTTTCCCAATATTTGCAAAGCTTTATACTTTTATTTGCTCGATAACTTGAGATTGGGTTTTGTTTCACCAAATCCCTGTGATCGACACTCTGGAATACTTGCTGATCTACGCCGATCAATACACTGCGGGTTCGCTTGCTTTTATTATAGTTTTATAAATTTAAGACTTGATTGCATGCACGCTTTTGGGCGAACAAGTTTTTGGCGCCGTTGCCGGGGATTTGGTCTAAACCAAACTTCGGTTTTCGGTTGTCGAGCTTGGGAGCTTTGCTCTTGATATTTGATATCTCTTTTAAGTGATATTTGTAGGTTATCTTAGGTATATGCGCAGGTCTAGCACCAACAAAGACCTCTTACCTCTTGATCAAGAACTTGAGAAGACTTTGAGAAAGAAGCTCAAAGAAAGAAAGATGGCTGAAAGTAAAGAGAGGGATATCCAAGCAGAGTCGGATGATTCCGAAGCTCGACTTAGATGGAGCGAGAAGACTCGCAGGGACGAATCGGAGCGTCATCAATTGCAAATTGATGAGCTCAAGCACATGAGTCTACAAATGAGGTTGGAGATGAGTGGTTCCAAGAAGAAGAAGAGAAGCAAACCGACAAGATTGGTTAGAACCGACTCATCCGATGAAGAGAGCGACTACTCCATGCCATCGCTAGAGGACATTGATCCAACGATCAATGCGAACCGGAATAATCCAAGACCAGCCGCCAATCATCGTATCCCGGCTGGGGGTGCGAGAGCCGCTTGTGTAGACGAAGAGCCAAGAACTCTTGGCCAAAGAATGGATCTGATTCAGCAACCATGCCGTCTAGGTGTGAACTTTGATGCTGACGATATTCAGGGGTTTAGCTTTAACCCACAAGTTATACCATCGTTCGCCAATGCCAGTTTGGAGGAACGAGTGTCGAATCTCCACATCAACATTTACAGATTTTTGAGATCTTGATGGAGACAATGAAGCCAAAGAATGCAACCACCAACAATTACAAGATCAAGCCATTCTTTTTCTCTTTGAAAGGGAAAGCTTTATCTTGGTATCAGCTCTTCCAAATGGAAGACTCAACACATGGGAGGATCTATCTTCAGAGTTCCTAACCAAGTTCTTTCCACCACCCAAGACGGCAGAGTTGAGAGGTAAAATTAATGCTTTTTCTATGAGATCTAATGAAAGTTTGTTTCAGTCTTGGGAAAGATTTGAGGATTTACTATTGGATTGCCCATGCCATGACATTTCCAAATTGGAGTTATTGGAGATATACTATAAGGGGCTGGATGTGGAAACACACTTCAAGCTCCAATCCCTTTCATGTGGCACATTCATGGACATGAGGGAAGATGACGCTTGGGACTTCATTGAAAAGCAAGCCCGAGTCATTGAGAAGTACTCTCACCGGAAGGCGGAAGCTAATCGAGTGGAGCAAGGAGCAAAGCTAAAACAAGCTGCTCAAACTCAAATCTTTTTTCTCAACACCGAGATTAAAGAATTGAAGGAAGTCATCAAAGCTAGCTTTCAAAAGCCTAAGGAGCAAGATGTTGGTTATTTAGGAAACAACAATAACCACAATGGGAATGATAACACCAATCGCAACAACCGGAACAACAACCGGAACAATTGGAACAACAACAACCGGAATAACAATTGGAATAACAATAGGAGTTCAAACAACAACAATTGGCGTTCCAACCAACAACAAAACTCCGGTAATTCTTATCCCAATTCAGGAAATTCACTATCTCCACCATCTTCTTCTTCCATTCCTTTGAAAAGCCAGGGGCAAACATCTAATAGTGGAAGCACTTCGGGGAAAGAGAAGCCCGATCCCATGCTGGAAACGATCTTGGGAAAGCTTCAAGGATTGAAGAGTCACATCACTAAGGTTGATAAAGCTCAAAAGGTCTTAGAAAACCAAATGTTCAGCAATGCTGAGGAAGTTCCTAGAAATCAAGGAACACTTCCAGGAAAGATGGAGGATAACCCGAAAGGAAGGGTGATGGCTATCACAACTAGGAGCGGAGCAACAACCACCGACCCACAGCCTAAGTTTGTGGAAGTTCCCGTCGAAAAGGGGAAGGAAAAGGGGAAGGAGTAGGAAGACATCTACATTCCTCCTCCAGCTTACAAACCTCCCCTACCATTTCCACAATCTAGAGCAAGAGCGCGTCTAGACAAGCAATTCCGTTCATTGAACTCATGAGCAAACTGCATATTAATATACCTTTCATTGATGCAATTGTAGGTATGCCAACATATGGAAAGTTCTTAAAGGAGATCCTCTCTAACAAGAGGAAACTGGAAGACTTTGGAGAAGCCAAGATGAGTTCGGAATCGTCGGATCTCATCAAAACGATGAAGGAAAAGATGCCCTCAAAGCTGAAAGATCCGGGGTCGTTTTGTGTTCCAATCGGAGTAGGAGATGTCACATATGATGCATTATGTGATTTAGGAGCAAGTGTTAGCATCATTCCGCTTGCCTTATGCAGGAAGATCGGTTTAGGCGAGCCTAAATCGGTGAAGATGACGTTATATATGGCAGATCGATCCATAACTCATCCCGTCGGTATCATTGAAGACGTCCCAGTCAAGCTTGGTAAGTTCTATGTTCCAATAGATTTTGTTGTGCTTGACATTCCTGCAAATAGTCCGGTTCCGATCATACTCGGAAGACCGTTTCTTACAACATCCGGTTGTATGGTGGATTGCAAGAATGCTAGACTCGCTTTCGACATAGGAGAGGAAAAGGTAGAGTTTGTTCTTTCCACTTTGATGAAAGAGCCAGCTCTTGAAGAGGATATGTTTAACATCCATGACGAAGAGGCATCTAGAGAGGAAGTAAGCTCAATTCTATTCAAGGATCCTTTGCAAAAGGTGATCACTATGAGCATTACGGAGAAAGGAGAGGAAGAGGGATGCAATGAGGAAATTGAAGCTTTGGAGGAGCTAAAGGAAGTACATGAAGAAGAGTTTGAAAAACTCTACGATGGGTCAGAAGACGTGAGGAATCACGGCCAGTCGTGCTATTCCACGGCCGTGGTTCCCACCAACATGACCGTAATTAGCTATTCAGAGGACTCCAGTAAGTTACATGATAACACGATTTATGACTTAGGTTTAGGTAGTCATTTAGATAGATTTCTCACTCATTCATGCATGGTTTAGCACTAATTCACGACGTTTGCACTCAATTCACGTATTTTGTCGAGATAGACGTCTACACGGACTTGTGCATTGCTTTGTAGGTATTTTGGGAGATTTAGGAGCTAAATCGAGACGTTTGAGGATCGTTCATCAAGATGATACACCCTCGGACTCATTAGGATGCAAGCTAAGGGCTAAGGAGGACTCATGGAACCTTGCCAACACAAGCCATGCACCAAATCAAAGCTTAATGAACCAAGGCAACGCTGAAGCACCAAACCACGGTTCACTGAAGATCCACGGCCGTGGAACCAACCGTGGTTCTTGCCAGGCGGTTGTGACAGCTGTGCCACGATCTCTTGGCCAGCTCTTGCAAAGTTGTAGTATAAAAGTGGTCATGCATTGGCTGAGAGAGCATCTTTCATCTTCCATTCCACCATCCAATTCCAGATTCACTTCCACAACAAGAAGATTCTCTAAGGAGGAAAGCTACCATTGGAGGAGGAAGAAGAGCTCCATTGGAGAGGAAGGAGAAGAGCACACCATTGTTAGACCTTGATAGCTTTTGTAGTGAAGAATTTCGGAATCGATTTCTAGAGTTGTATGAACCATCTAAACCTTCTTTTGGAAGGGTTGTGAGTCATTTTAATCTTACCTTCAGCTTGGTTTTGTTTACTTCACTTTTTCATCTCTTTCTCTTCATTATCTTGCAAATGGAAGCCATGATTTTATGTTTGATGATTTTGATTGTTATGATGAATGTTGTAGGCTAAATAGATGTGATTCTAGGGTAAGGAAAGGATGGTTATGGCTAGGACTATGATAGGATGGACTTAGATTTGCCCTTGGATGAGTTACTTACTTGAACGTAGCCTCTGTTGGAGTCCACGGTTTGTTCTTGCCTGACCACGGCCGTGGACTTGGTAGAACAGCCCGTGATTCTCCATGGTTCGATGGATCTAGCTTTAGATTGTTAGAATGTTGAAATCCTAGTGTTTGTTGAGTTAAATCTACCCTAGGGTGACCTAGTGTAGCAACTAAGAGTTAGAAGAGACTTACCCGGAGATTCTTACTCTTAGATTTCAAAGATGACAAACCCTAGGTAGTGGTGAGCCTCATAAGCCGCCATTGGACTAAGTGTGCTAGGATAGTTGTTCAGGACTAACCTTTTCGAGACTTACCCGGTAAGGATAGGTTAGATCCCTAGGTAACAATCCGGTTTATGTAGAATTCCATCCCTTAGGTTCTTAGAGACTTACCCGGTGATGAGACCTTAGGGACGGACTAGTGGACCATGAGACCTACCCGGTGATTGATCCCAATCTAGAAACACTCGCTCCCAACATATCATAGTTAATCCAAGGATGATTAGATAGCTTGAGTCCTATGCCATAACCGGAACTTCCAACCCCTAGAATCCGCTTTCTCTCTTGATTCATATCTCGTGTTTAGCTTGTTTGTTTGTGTTGATTCGTTAGCTTAGTTGATTGTTTACTTTGCATCATTTGTGATCCTTGATTGATCACCTAAAAACCAACCAAAAACATTGAGGTTTTCATTTCTTTATTTCTTTCTCTTTTCTATAACCTAGATCTTCACTAAACTTAACCATAAATCGAATCAATCTCACCTTAGTCTTTGTGTTCGACCTCGGAATACTATCCATACTACAAACGTCCCGTACACTGCGGGTACGCTAGGAGTTAGGAGAAATATAACGAGTATAAATTTAAAACCCATTGTGTATCACATCCAGAGCGTAACATTACACGACCAAAACCACGGCCGTGGAACTATCAAAGGTACCGTAATTGACTTCCACGCCCAAACCACGGCCGTGGAGGAAACAAAGGTGCCGTAATTTTGGGAAAATTTGAGGACAATTACGTTCTTTCTACCACTTCTCTTGAGTCTACTTCAACAACTTCTATACCCTTAGAGGCTTCCAAGGAAGCATTGGACACTCCTCAAGAGCCACTAGAGACTCCAATAGTGATGGAATTAAAGCCACTTCACACACATCTAAGGTACGCATTTCTAGGATCTAATTCCACCTTTCCGGTAATTGTTAGTTCTGATCTAAGTGAAGAGGAACATAGTCAGCTTATGGTTGTTCTAAGGAAACATAGGAAAGCCTTAGGTTACACTATAGAGGATCTAGTAAGAATTAAGCCTTCATTATGCATGCATAAGATCCTAAAGGAAGAAGACTTTAGAACTTCACGACAACCTCAAAGGCGGTTAAATCCGACCATGAAGGAGGTTGTCAAGAAGGAAATTCTTAAACTACTTGATGCAGGTATCATCTACCCTATCTCCGATAGCAAGTGGGTGAGTCCCGTACAGGTTGTTCCAAAGAAGGGAGGAATGACGGTCATTACCAATAAGAACAATGAGCTCATTCCTACAAGGACAGTGACTGAATGGAGGATGTGCATTGATTACCGGAAGCTAAATAATGCAACTAGAAAGGATCACTTCCCCTTACCCTTCATTGACCAAATGCTTGAAAGGTTAGCACAACATTCTCATTTTTGCTATCTTGACGGTGATAGTGGTTTCTTTCAGATCCCGATTCATCCTGACGATCAAGAGAAGACCACATTCATGTGCCCGTGGGGTACGTTCACTTATAGGAGAATGCCGTTCGGGCTTTGCAACGCCCCAACCACCTTCCAAAGGTGCATAATGGCTATCTTCTCGGAGTACATAGAGGAGATCATGGAGGTTTTCATGGATGACTTTTCTGTTTATGGTTCCTCTTTCGATAATTATCTTTCTAACCTTTCTCTTGTGCTACAAAGGTGTGAAGACACTAACCTAGTTCTTAATTGGGAGAAGTGTCAATTTATGGTGAAGGAAGGCATTGTACTCGGACACTTGATCTCTAGTAGAGGGATCGAAGTAGATAAGGCTAAGATAATAACTATAGAAAAGCTCCCTTCTCCATCTTCGGTGAAGGGGATATGAAGCTTTCTAGGACATGCTGGATTTTATAGACGTTTTATAAAGGATTTCTCTAAGATATCAAAACCGCTTACTAATCTATTGATGAAGGATGTAGTTTTTATCTCTCGCAGGAGTGCTTAGATGCGTTTCATAAGATCCGGGAAGCTCTAATCTCAGCCCCGATCATTCAACCTCCGGATTTGGAATCTTCCATTCGAGGTTATGTGTGATGCAAGTGACGTAGCTATAGGAGCTGTGCTTGGGCAAAAGAAGGAAGGACAGACCCATGCTATCTACTACGCTAGCAAGACGCTAGATGAAGCGCAGCTTAACTATGCCACTACTGAAAAGGAATTTCTAGCTATTGTTTATGCATTTGAAAAGTTTCGTTCTTATCTTGTACGTGCAAAGGTGATTGTATACACGGATCATGCTGCGATCCAGTATCTACTTGTAAAGAAGGATGCGAAACCAAGGCTGATTAGATGGATTCTTCTCCTACAAGAATTCGATCTAGAGATCCGTGACAAGAAGGGTTCGGAAAATTCTGTTGCGGATCATTTGAGTCGTCTACCACATCTAGAGGACGACAATCTACCTATAGATGACTCCTTTCCGGACGAGTATTTACACATCATAGAGGAATGCATCGACAAGATTACTAAAGATAACGAACCATGGTTTGCTGATTTTGTTAACTATTTGGTTTGCCAGGAAATACCACCCGGACTATCCTATGCACAAAGGAAGAAGTTCTTTAAGGATGTCCGGGAATAATTTTGGAATGAACCTCTCCTCTTCAAGAGAGGTCCTGACGGTATCATTCGACGATGTATGCCGGAAGATGAGATGCAAAGTGTCATCCGTCATTGTCATTCACAACCTTGTGGAGGACACGCTAGCTCGAACAAGACTACCGCTAAGGTATTGCAATCTGGATTCTTTTGGCCTACTTTATTTAAAGATGTGCAAACCTTTGTTTCCTGCTGCGATGCTTGTCAAAGAACAGGGAACATATCTAGGAGAAACGAAATGCCTCTTAACAACATTCAGGAGGTAGAGATCTTTGACGTTTGGGGAGTAGATTTCATGGGACCTTTCCCATCATCTTGTGGAAACTAATACATACTTCTAGCTGTAGATTATGTTTCGAGATGGGTTGAAGCGATTGCCTCTCCAACTAATGATGCCATGGTTGTGGTTAAGTTCTTTAACAAGACTATTTCCCCAAGATTTGGGACACCACGGACTATCATTAGTGATGGAGGCTCTCACTTCATTGCCCGACAATTCGAAGCTCTACTAGCTAAGTATGGGGTGACTCACAAGATCGCCACCCCTTATCATCCACAAACGAGTGGACAAGTGGAGATTTCGAATCGGGAGATTAAAGGAATCCTAGAGAAAACAGTTTCGAAGACAAGGAAAGATTGGTCTTTGAAGCTAGATGATGCATTGTCGGCATACCGGACTACATACAAGACTCCCATAGGAACGACACCATACAACCTTGTGTATGAGAAGTCTTGTCACTTACCGGTAGAGCTGGAACATAAGGTGTATTGGGCGGTAAAGTGGTTGAACTTTGATAACACGATTTATGATGTTAGATTAGGCACTCATTTAGATAGTTTTCCCGCTCATTCATGCATGGTTTAGCACTAGTTCATGACGTTTGCACTCAATTCATGTATTTTATCGAGATAGACGTCTACACGGACTTTTGCATGCTTTATAGGTATTTTGGGAACTTTAGGAGCTTAATCGATACAGTTGAGCATCATTCCTCGAGATGACACACCTTCGGACTCATTGGGAAGCAAGTTAGGAGCTAAGGAGGACACATGAGACCTTGTTGGTGCATGCCTTGCACCAAATTGAGGCTTGATGATCCAAAACAAGATGAGGCACCAAAACCACGGCCACTGGGACTTCCACAGGCGTGGAAATGGGCCGTGGTTTTCCCCATACAGCTGTGACAACTGTCCCACGATCTTCATGGCCGACTCTTGCAATTTGTTGAGGATATAAGGTGGTCCTGCAGGCTGTTAGGGACAGACCCCATCATTCCATTCTCTCCCACACTCTCACACATATTCTCTCATTGGAAGATTGGATTGGAGCTACTCTTGGAGGAGAAGAAAGGCTTCCATTGGAGAAGAAAAGAAGAACACACCATTCTTAGTTTTACATAGCTTTTAGAGTGAAGATTGTTGGAAACATTTGCAAGGGTTTGTAAGGAACGATTTGAACCTTCTTTTGAAGGGTTATAAGTCTTACTTAAACTCATTTTCAGCTTGGATTTCTTTGTTCTACTTGTTCATCTCTATTTCACTTCATATACTTGCTATGGAAGCCTTGAATGTATGCTTGTTGAGTTTGATTGTTAAGATGCTTGTTGTTGGCTAAATAGATGCGATTCTAGGGTAAGGAAATGATGGTTATGGCTTGGACTATGATAGGATAGACTTAAACGTACCTTTAGATGAATTGTTTGCTCGAACCTAGCCTCTGTTGTAAATCACGGCCTGTTCTAGGTAGTTCCACGGCCGTGGAAGTGAGGAACTGACCGTGATTTCGTCTGACTTGCTTGTATTGATAAATCTAAGTGTTAGGTTGTCAGATTGTTGAAATCCTAGTGTTTATTGAGCTAGATCTATCCACCTAGTGTTAGCAACTAAGTGTGAGAAGAGACCTACCCGTTGATTCTTGCTCTTACATACCGAAGATGATGAACTCTAGGTAGTAGTGAGCCTCATAAGCTGCTATTGGACTGAGTGTGCTAGGATTGATGTTTAGGACTTGCCTTCCCGAGACTTACCCGGTAAGGAGAGGTTAGATCCCTAGATGACAATCCGGTTTGTGTAGAATTCCTATCCTTAGGCTCTTTGAGACTTACCCGGTGATGAGACCTTAGGAACGGACTAGTGGACCATGAGACCTACCCGGTGATTGATCCCAACCTAGGAACACTCACTCCCAACATACTATAGTTGATCCAAGGAATGATTAGATAGCTTGAGTCCTATGCCATAACCGGAATTTCTAACTCCTAGAATCCGCTTTTCTCTCTTGATTACCTATCTCGTGTTTGTGTTTGTTTATTTGCCTTGCTAGCTTAGTTGTTTGTTAATCTTGCATGATTTGTGATCTTTGATTGATCATCACAAAACCAATCAAAAAACATTGAGATTTTCATTTCTTTATTTCTTTCTCTTTTCTTAGTTTAGATCAACACTATTCTTAGTCACTATTGATTCAATTTCACCTTAGTCTTTGTGTTCGACCTCGGAATACTATCCTTACTACAAAACGACCCATACACCGTGGGTTTCACTAGGAGTTAGGAAAAATATATCGAGTTATTAATTTAAGACTTTTGCGTGCATCACGTTTCTAGCGTAACAAGTTTTTGGCATCTTTGCCGGGGACTAGGTTAAGATTGAGTCATTGTTTGTGATTGTTTATAGTGTAGGTCTTTCTTGTTGCTTTTGATCTCCTTTGGTTTGTGTCTTTGCTTTTTAGGACATCCCCTACTCTTTAGGTGTATGCGAATATCTCGTGGCAAGGATTTAGCTCCATTCAATCCCGAACCAGAGAAAACCCTTAGATCTAGATCCAAGAGCATTAGAAAGGGAAAAGAGATGGCCGGAAGAGATCTCCAAGCTGAGTTGGATAAGGCTTTAGAGCAAATTAGACTAAGGGATGAAGCCTTGGAGAATGAAAGGAGACTTGCCAATGAGAGGCTAGAAGCAACTAGGAGGGAGATTGAAGAGATTAGGCAAGCTCTTGTGCAAAGAGAGCTTAATTGTCAACAACCTCCACCTCCACCACAACCGCAACCGGAGGCGGTTAATATTCGGGTTGTGCCCATTTCCATTGAAGAGCCACAAACGTTAGGGCAACGTATGGATCCGGCACAAAGAGCACACCGTCCGGGTGTGAACTTAGGAGATCCCGCAGCCCATGATTACGAGCTCCGCCCTCAAGTTCTACAAATGATCCGGCATAATCAATTTGGAGGGATGGAAGGAGAGTCTCCTCATCAACACTTGATGAACTATGAGATCTTGATGGAGACTCTAAGGCCGCCTAGATTGGAGAGAAACAACCATAAGGTTAGGGCTTTCTCCTTCTCACTTAAGGATAAAGCCTTGGCTTGGTATCAATCTATTCCGCAAGGGCGAGTGAGTACTTGGGAGGAGATGACAACTGAGTTCTTGACTAAGTTCTTCCCACCTTCCAAGACTACCGAGCTAAGAGGGAAGATCAATGCCTTTGTAATGAAGAATAGAGAAAGCCTATTCAAGTCTTGGGAGAGGTTCAAGGACCTTCTCCTAGATTGTCCACACCATGGTATACTGAAAATAGAGCTTTTAGAGATCTACTTCAAGGGACTTGATGAAGATAGCCAATTCAAACTTCAATCTCTTTCTGGTGGGACTTTCATGGAAAAGAATGTGGATGAAGCTTGGGAGTTTGTAGAGAAACAAGCTTTGGTGATTGAGAAGTACTCCCATAGGAAGAGTGATGGGAGGAAAGCGGGAGCATATGAGGTGAGTGAAGTCACCATGAGTAATTTCAAGCTTGATACAATCAACAATGAGCTTAAGTCTTTGAGGGAGCTGTGTGCTACAACTTTGAAGAGTCAAGCAACCCCTCAAGTGCAAGTGCAAGCAAACTTGTCTTCCAAAGAGGAAGATGTGAACTACATGGGAAGGGACAATTACAACAACTATCAAGGCCCAAGGAACTTCAACAACAACCGGCAATTCAACAATTACCGGCCTAACCACAACCATCCTGGCTTTTCCTATTCTAACCCGGATGGAGCCTTGAACCCTCCCGCTTCCACAAGCACAACTCCACCACATAAGGTTTCACAAGAGCCTCCACCCGGATTTACTCAACCTCCAAAGGATAGGACCGAGATGATGTTTGAGCAATTGCTTGGGAGGTTGAGTGGTCTTGAGAGCACGGTGACTTCCATTTCTAAGGCTCAAAAGGTGTTAGAAGCACAAGTGTTCCAAAAGGCGGGTGAAGCTCATAGAGATCCGGGAAAGCTTCCCGGAAGAACCGAAGATAACCCGAGAGGCCAAGTTTTGTCCATCACAACAAGGAGCGGGTTGAGCATGAAGGATCCCTTACCTAAGGGAAGTGACAAGGGGAAGCAAGTAGTGATGGAGGAAGAGACCTTGCAAGAAGAAGGAGGAAAGAATAAGGAAGATGAGCCAACATATGTGGCGCCACCTCCATACAAGCCACCACTACCATTCCCATAATCACGAGCTAGAGCTCGTTTGGACAAACACTTCGGTAAATTCCTTGAACTTATGTCTAAATTGCATATTAACATTCCGTTCATGGATGCTATTCTAGGTATGCCGGCATATGGCAAGTTTTTGAAGGAAATTCTCTCCAACAAGAGGAAGTTGGAGGAGTATGGAGAAGTAAGGATGACAAGGAGGTCCTCGGAAATGATCCAAACCATGAAGGAGGAGATGTCTCCTAAGCTAAGAGATCCGAGATCCTTTTGTGTGCCAATTGGAGTGGGAGAAGTGAAGTATGAAGCCCTATGCGATCTTGGAGCAAGTGTAAGCATTATCCCGCTTGTACTTTGCAACGAGGTTGGGCTAGGAGAGCCAAAGCCGGTCAAGATGACCCTTTACATGGCGGACCGTTCGATCACTCACCCGGTTGGAATATTGGAAGACATACCGGTGCAACTAGGGAAGTTCTATGTGCCCATAGACTTCGTTGTTTTGGACATCCCGGCGGACTATCCGGTTCCTATGATCTTGGGGAGACCTTTCCTATCCACTTCCGGATGCTTGGTGGATTGTAAAAATGGAATTCTCTCCTTTAATTTTAGAGAAGAGAATATTAAGTTCAAACTATCCACAATGATGAAGGGGCCAACCCTTGGTGAAGATGTGTTCAACATTGTCGAGCAAGAGGAGTCTAGAGAAGTTGTGAGCTCGATCTTGATCAAGGACCCCTTGGAGAAGGTTCTTAGCTTTAGTTTGATGGAGGAAGGAGTTGAGGAGGCCTGCAATGAAGAAATCAAGGCTTTTGAAGCATTGGAAAAGGAGACAAGAGCTAAATTTGAAGCACACGAAGGTGTGCTGAATTCCTGTAGAAATCACGGCCAGGTAGGAGAAACCACGCCCATGGAATGTCCCGTGGAACTCTCTGGAATGCTCAAAAAGGCTAGCTTTGCAAGTTCCACGGTCGTGGTTGTGCCAGAGCCCGTGATTTTGCCCGTGGTTTCTCTAGAAACTGCATTGGTTGTTGATCAAACTTCAAGGAACTTTGGGGAGTCTTCCATGGCTTTGGATTCATCTGAACCAACATTGTATGGAGCGTCTCCAACCGATAAAGGTCCTCCTAAACTTGAACATAAACCCCTCCCCTCTCATCTTAAGTATGCTTTTCTTGGTGAGAATTCTACATATCCGGTTATTGTTAATGCATGCTTGAATGATGATGAGTTGGCTAGATTGTTGCATGAATTGAGATTGCATAGGTAGGGTTATTGGCTATACCATTGATGATTTAGTTGGCATTAAACCTTCTTTGTGCATGCATAAGATCTTAATGGAAGACAACCATAAACCTTCAATTGAACCTCAAAGAAGACTAAACCCAATCATGAAAGAAGTAGTAAAGAAGGAGATTCTTAAATTGCTAGATGCGGGAATCATTTTCTCAATTTCGGATAGTAAGTGGGTTAGTCCCGTGCATGTGGTCCCTAAGAAGGGTGGGATGACCGTAGTAACCAATGAGAATAATAAACTAATCCCAACTAGAACGGTTACGGGATGGAGAATGTGTATAGACTATAGGAAACTAAATGTTGCGTCTAGGAAAGATCACTTCCCTCTTCCTTTCATTGACCAAATGCTAGAGAGATTAGCTCAACATTCCCATTTTTGTTACTTAGATGGCTATAGTGGATTCTTCCAAATGCCTATTCACCCCGATGATCAAGAGAAAACTACATTCACATGTCCTTGGGGTACATTTGCATATAGGAGAATGCCATTTGGGTTGTGTAATGCACCCGCCACCTTTCAAAGGTGTATGATGGCTATCTTTTCTGAGTATATCGAAAACATCATGGAAGTGTTTATGGATGATTTTTCTGTTTATGGATCTTCATTTGATGATTGTTTAGGTAACTTGTCTCTAGTGCTAAAAAGATGTGAGGAGACTAATCTAGTCTTGAATTGGGAGAAATGCCACTTCATGGTAAGTGAAGGCATTGTGTTAGGACACTTGGTGTCCAACCGAGGCATTGAGGTTGATAGGGCTAAGATAGAAACCATAGAGAAGTTGCCACCACCTACCTCGGTGAAGGGGGTAAGGAGTTTTTTAGGGCATGTCGGTTTTTACCGGAGATTTATTAAAGATTTCTCTAAGATTTCTAAGCCTCTTACTAACCTACTAATGAAAGATATTGAGTTTGTTTTCTCCAAGGATTGCCTTGAGGCTTTTTGTAGGTTGAAGAATGCTTTGATCACCGCCCCTATCATGCAACCTCCGGATTGGAGTTTACCGTTTGAGATCATGTGTGATGAAAGTGATGTAGCCGTTAGGGCTGTTTTGGGACAAAGGAAAGATGGGCTTACACATGCCATCTATTATGCTAGCAAGACGCTAGATGATGCCCAACTCAATTATGCTACCACTGAGAAGGAGTTGCTAGCGGTTGTGTATGCATTTGAGAAGTTCCGCTCATATCTTGTTGGAGCGAAGATCATTGTGTATACGGATCATGCTGCGATCCGTTATCTCCTTACAAAGAAGGATGTCAAGCCTCGTTTGATTCGGTGGATCCTTCTTCTTCAAGAGTTTGATTTCCGGGATAAGAAGGGGTCCGAAAATTTTGTGGCGGATCACCTTAGTAGACTCCCATAATTGGAGATTGAGAGAGATGACATCCCGATTGATGACTCATTCCGGGATGAGCAATTGCAAATGGTGGAGGAGTGCTTGCTTCAAGTGTCAAGGAGTGAGCCATGGTATGCCGACATAGTGAACTATCTCGTTTGTGAGGAGGTGCCACCCGGCTTGTCTTATGCCCAAAGGAAGAAGTTCTTCAAGGATGTGAGGCATTTCTATTGGAGTGAACCGCTTTTGTTCAAGGGCCTGATGGAGTCTTTCGGAGATGCATACCGGAGGATGAGGTGGAGAGTGTGATCCGCCATTGTCATTCCTTGCCATGTGGAGGGCATGCTAGCTCACACAAGACATGTGCAAAGGTGTTGCAATCGGGTTTCTTTTGGCCAAGTTTGTTCAAGGATGTGCAGAATTTTGTGGTAGCTTGTGATGCTTGCCAAAGGACGGGCAACATCTCAAGGAGGAATGAGATGCCCTTGAACAACATACAAGAGGTGGAGATATTTGATGTTTAGGGTGTGGACTTCATGGGGCCATTCCCCTCTTTATGTGGCAACCTCTACATCCTATTGGCGGTAGACTATGTTTCGAGATGGGTGGAGGCAATCGCCTCTCCAACAAATGATGCCAAGGTTGTGGTGCGGTTCTTCAACCGAGTGATCTTCTCTAGGTTTGGAACACCAAGGGTGATCATAAGTGATGGAGGGAAGCACTTCACTAATAGGAACTTTGGGGCACTTTTGGCTAAGTATGGGGTGACTCATAAGGTGGCAACACCTTACCATCCCCAAACTAGTGGCCAAGTGGAGATCTCCAACCGGGAGATAAAGGGAATTCTTGAGAAGACGGTTTTAAGGACGAGAAAGGATTAGGCTATGAAGCTCGATGATGCTTTGTGGGCTTATAGAACCGCTTTCAAGACACCGATTGGCACCACTCCCTACAAGCTAGTTTATGGCAAGTCTTGCCACCTTCCGGTAGAGATGGAGCATAGAGCGTATTGGGCCATAAGGTGGCTGAATTTTGACCTCAAGGAAGCCGGTGAGAAGAGGTTGCTTGATATGAACGCTCTTGAGGAGATCCGGTTGGATGCCTATGAAAACGCCCGGATCTACAAGGAAAGGACCAAACGTTGGCATGACAAGCGTCTCATCCCGAAGGAGTTGAGTGAAGGCGACCTTGTCCTTCTCTTTAACTCAAGGCTGCGGTTCTTCCCCGGAAAGCTAAAGTCAAGATGGACGGGTCCTTATATGGTGAAGAAGATCTTTCCCCATGGAGCGGTTGAGATAGGTGGGGAGCATTGTGGAGACTTTAAGGTGAATGGGCACCGGTTGAAGAAGTATATCCCGGGAGCTCCGGTGGATATGATTGCCCCACTTCACCTTGAGTGAGACGCCCCCGAGTTTTGTCAAGCTAATGACCTTAAAGAAGCGCTCCGGTGGATATGATTGCCCCACTTCACCTTGTTTTTCATTTTTCTGTTTTTGTGTGTTTGGTGTGCTTTGTGTGTGTGCTAGAATCTTGGTAGCATGAAAGCCTTGCATGGCATGTGGATGATGATGATGAGTCCCTCATCAATTGTGAGTGGAGCGGATGCGGGACTTGGACGGCTAGCGGTGCCTAGCGCGGATCCCGACGCCATGACAAACACTTTGAGCTCTCTACCATCGTTGATAGGATCATCCGTCATTACTCCACTTGAGCGAACCAAAATACCGAAGCAAACCATTTTTACATTGTGAGAACCCTCTTTCACTCTTCTTTACTTCATTTACACATTGGGGACAATGTGTTTCTAAGTATGGGGTGGGGTTTGCATGATCTTTTGCATGATTAGCATCTAGGGTAGTTTTGTAGTCACATGCTTCATTATGTCTTGCATTGTACATACACATTTCGAAAAATCCAAAAAAATCAGAAAATTTAAAAAATTTTAGTGCTTCTAAGCTTGGGAATGACCCTTATGATGAAATTGTCTTGTGGATTGGCTATGGATGGCCTTATGTGTTGAATTGATGAATGCATATGTGGACGTGAAGTACTTATTTTGAATCCCATGAATGATTTGTGATTATGATGCTTGTCTTGATTAGATTGAGTATTGAAAGTCGAAATTACATGCTAGTTCTTGCACATCATCTAGGAATGATTAAGGTAATTCATCTTTCTCTACTTCTCATCTTGATCATGTTGTTTTAGCACCTCAATTGATATAAATTTGACCTCTTTTGACCCATCCAGGAATAGGAGCATGCTAGTGTGTTGAGTGTGTGAAAAGCAAGTGTGGGGTGAAGTTGTTGATTGATGAATGTTGTGAATGAAGTGCTGAATTTGTTGTGAAAGTGTAGACAAAAATATAGGTTTGGGGACGT
Organism: Fagopyrum homotropicum; assembly: GCA_033239125.1. Taxonomy (NCBI): domain Eukaryota; kingdom Viridiplantae; phylum Streptophyta; class Magnoliopsida; order Caryophyllales; family Polygonaceae; genus Fagopyrum; species Fagopyrum homotropicum. The sequence continues at coordinate 90,881,382 of BSWB01000006.1, forward strand.
TGGTTTAAATGACGAGTAACTCGGCACCATTCACATAATCGGGTGTTTGTGCCTTGCCAAAGTCAAATAAACCGATAGTCCTAATGAGATTTGGTATGTGTGCCCGGTGTGGATGCACCTCGAAAATTAAAGAGCCCAAGAAAGGCTAATCACCAAGGTTTCGGCTTTTGTACACCAATGCCATTGTCTCAAAAATAAGTGAAAGAAAAAGAAAAGAAAAGAAAGAAAAGATGGAGAAAATATACACTTGCGGGAAGTTGATAAAAAAATGTGAAGTTGTGGAGTTAGTTTCATTCCCAGATTAGCATCACATAACCTAGAAAAAAATTCCCACCTAATCACAACGTTTCTTGGCCTTTTATTTCACAAGCCCTTGTGACCTATTTGCATGTGTGTAAGACTTTGTGATCTAGATTGGATATGCTCATGATCATCTTGACTTCTTCATTTTTACATTTCATGCATGCTTTCGAGTTAAGTATAATTGTCTTTCCGTGCCTTCACTTATTTGACACATGATTGCTTGTCCATTGCCATGAAACATGACTATGAAGGTGATCCAATATTAGAAGCACAACTCCAAAAAGATTTGGTTGTTTTTCTGCATGCATAAATCATGTCATCTCTTAGTCTATAGTTGGGACTTGCTCGGGGACGAGCAAACCTTAAGTATGGGGTATTTTTGATAACACGATTTATGATGTTAGATTAGGCACTCATTTAGATAGTTTTCCCGCTCATTCATGCATGGTTTAGCACTAGTTCATGACGTTTGCACTCAATTCATGTATTTTGTCGAGATAGGCGTCTACACGGACTTTTGCATGCTTTGTAGGTATTTTGGGACCTTTAGGAGCTTAATCGATACAGTTGAGGATCATTCCTCGAGATGACACACCTTCGGACTCATTGGGAAGCAAGTTAGGAGCTAAGGAGGAAACATGGGACCTTGTTGGTGCATGCCTTGCACCAAATTGAGGCTTGATGATCCAAAACAAGCCGAGGCACCAAACCACGACCACTGGGACTTCCACGGGCGTGGAAATGGGCCGTGGTTTTCCCCATACAGCTGTGACAGCTGTCCCGCGATCTTCATGGCCGACTCTTGCAATTTGTTGAGGATATAAGGTGGTCCTGCAGGCTGTTAGGGACAGACCCCATCATTCCATTCTATCCCACACTCTCACACATATTGTCTCATTGGAAGATTGGATTGCAGCTACTCTTGGAGGAGAAGAAAGGCTTCCATTGGAGATGAAAAGAAGAACACACCATTCTTAGTTTTACATAGCTTTTAGATAGAAGATTGTTGGAAACATTTGCAAGGGTTTGTAAGGAACGATTTGAACCTACTTTTGAAGGGTTGTAAGTCTTACTTAAACTCATTTTCAGCTTGAATTTCTTTTTTCTACTTGTTCATCTCTATTTCACTTCATTTACTTGCTATGGAAGCCTTGAATGTATGCTTGCTGAGTTTGATTGTTAGGATGCTTGTTGTTGGCTAAATAGATGCGATTCTAGGGTAAGGAAATGATGGTTATGGCTTGGACTATGATAGGATAGACTTAAACGTACCTTTGGATGAATTGTTTGCTCGAACCTAGCCTCTGTTGTAAATCACGGCCTGTTCTAGGTAGTTCCACGGCCGTGGAAGTGAGGAACTGACCGTGATTTCGTCTGACTTGCTTGTATTGATAAATCTAAGTGTTAGGTTGTTAGATTGTTGAAATCCTAGTGTTTATTGAGCTAGATCTATCCTAGGGTGACCTAGTGTTAGCAAATAAGTGTGAGAAGAGACCTACCCGGTGATTCTTGCTCTTACATACCGAAGATGATGAACTCTAGGTAGTAGTGAGCCTCATAAGCCGCTATTGGACTGAGTGTGCTAGGATTGATGTTTAGGACTTGCCTTCCCGAGACTTACCCGGTAAGGAGAGGTTAGATCCCTAGATGACAATCCGGTTTGTGTAGAATTCCTATCCTTAGGCTCTTTGAGACTTACCCGGTGATGAGACCTTAGGAACGGACTAGTGGACAATGAGACCTACCCGGTGATTGATCCCAACCTAGGAACACTCACTCCCAACATACTATAGTTGATCCAAGGAATGATTAAATAGCTTGAGTCCTATGCCATAACCGGAATTTCTAACCCCTAGAATCCGCTTTTCTCTCTTGATTACCTATCTCGTGTTTGTGTTTTTTTATTTGCCTTGCTAGCTTAGTTTTTTGTTAGTCTTGCATGATTTGTGATCTTTGATTGATCACCACAAAACCAATCCAAAAACATTGAGATTTTCATTTCTTTATTTCTTTCTCTTTTCTTAGTTTAGATCAACACTATTCTTAGTCACTATTGATTCAATTTCACCTTAGTCTTTGTGTTCGACCTCGGAATACTATCCTTACTACAAAACGACCCATACACTGTGGGTTTCGCTAGGAGTTAGGAAAAATATATCGAGTTATAAATTTAAGACTTTTGCGTGCATCACGACTCTAGCGTAACAAACTTCAGCATGAAGGAAGCGGGCGAGAAGCGCCTCTTGGACCTTAACGAGCTTGAAGAACTTCGCTTAAACGCCTACGAGAACGCCAAGATCTACAAGGAGAGAGCGAAGCGTTGACATGATAAGCATATCATTCCAAAGGACCTCAAGGAAGGAGATTAAGTTCTCCTCTTCAATTGAAGACTTCCTCTCTTTCCAGGTAAGCTTAAATCTCGTTGGACTGGACCTTATCTAATCAAACATGTTTTTCCCCATGGCGCAGTTGAACTTTGGGGTGAAAAGGGCGGAAGCTTTAAGGTGAACGGTCAACGACTCAAGAAGTATTCACCGGAAATCCAAGCTGAGGAGTTCGCGCCTACCGCACTCGAATAGGTGCAAGTACAGTCTAGCTACGGACCTTAAACAAGCGCTTCTTGGGAGGTAACCCATGGTATTGCACTTATGCTTTTGTTTTTCATTCATAGATTAGATTAGTTTAGTCGTTTTTGCTTTGTTTTTGCCCTCGATACCTCCCGGTATGTCGTGTTTTTGGATGTAGGAACAATGGAATAGGCAACGGGGAGGAAAAAGTTAGAAGGAATTGACGAAACTCGGATTTTGGCACATTATAGAGAGTTCCACACCCTAAACCATGGTCGTGGAAGCTACAGTGACCGTAATTTGCAAAACTGTGAGAAAAATCACCAAAACCACGGTTCTGTACAAAACCACGGCCGTAGAAAACCCCCGAGTGACCGTGATTTTCCAAAAATTTTACGGCCACTATATAAATCACTTTCCTTCACAAAAACACCCTCATTCCCAAATCCACGCCCCTCTTCCACGACCTAAAACCCGAAAACCTCCCCATATCGCAATTCTTCGTTTGGAAACCGTTTCGAGCGATTCTTGGTGCTAAAGTGAAGTATTTCCGATCATCTACAAGATCCAATCAACAAATCAAGTGGACAATCCCTACAAAAGACAGAATTTGGATTCAAAGATCCAAAAACCTAGGTTTTTCTTCTACTTCTCTACTTTGTCAATTCGGGTCTATTTCTCGCAAGAACTTAGGCAAATTGCATAGGATTGAGATTGAAATTAGTCAAGGACAGGCTTTGCTGAGTTTGGTGATTGATTTGTCGAGATTTGAGCAAAACTGTGCTGAACCACGGTCTTTGTAGGTTCCACGGCCGTGGTTTTTCTAGAACAGACCGTGATTTTCTCTTTGAGATAGATTTGATAAGGAGAATGTCTACTAGAAGTAATAAGAGGAAAGGTGATGCTTCCTCCTCCTCCCAAGTACCCCCTAGTGAGCCACCATCACCCCCACCTCCTAGAATCCCAAAAATCCATGAGGATTACCTCGATGCCTTAGAAAGGATCGAGAAGAGGGCGGTCATAGGACCGCGCTACTTAGTTCTTGAGGAGTTAGAGCCGCTGAATGTGGTGAATGACCTTACATGGCTTCTAGATAGAGCCGGGTTGATCGTCTTCTCCGCCATTAGGGAAGACGCATATGAGGAGATCACTAGGGAGTTTGTGAATTCTTTCGAGTATAATGCTATGGATAGGACTGTTTCCTTTAGGCTGATGGAGGAGAACTACGAGTTCTCGATCTTGGAGTTTGGAGCCTTCTTTGGGTTCCAAGAGACCTTCAATGGTCGTTTTCCTAGCGGTGTATACGCTAAGGATTTCTGGGAGGACATTGCCATGATCTATGCCAACGAGGACCGCTGGCAGCCAGCTGATACCAAGGCTAAGATTATCTATCACTTAGCCTTGAAGATAGCCCATAGAGCCCTTTATGAGTGTCTTTTCCCTAGGACCAAGACACCTCAGAAGATTAAGATAGATGAGCTGTTCCTTCACTATTCTATGCTGCACGGTAGACCTGCTGACTGTGCTACCCTCTTAGCCTCCACCATGAGTAAGCTCAAGAATAAGAGAGCCGGGAACATTGGATATGGTGGTATGGTCACCCACATCGCTAGGCAGTTGGGGATAGATTTTTCTGCTTGCACTAGGATTACAGCGAGACCTTTGGGTCTCAACAGTTTGTTGACTAGGGGGATCATCTTCCCTAGGTACCGCGGTCCACCTACCGCCGGTATGCCATGGGAGGAGAGAGAGGAGGTAGAGGTATTCCATGGCTTCCTGAGTATTCCATTATGGCTAGACGCCATAATGGGAAGCAGACATTCGCTGCTATGCATGCGAATAGGTTAGTAGCACCTCACTACGTCCCCGATGAGGTACCGACTACAGATGTTGAGGAGGAGATAGGAGGAGGTGATGGTTTTGAGGGAGGAGGTGAGGAGCATGACTTTGGCACTTTCCCGGATCAGCCGGCACACTTCCCTGACCCTCCCAGGCGTTCACCGTGACCAGCTGGACCTTCAGGAGCCTCTTCCTCTCGCCGTGCTAGCGTGAGTGAGAGGCCGACATGGAAAGACACTCCACCCACTTGGTACGGAGCACAACCGGAGTGGATGGGAGCTCCACCACCATGGTACAGTCAGGCACCAGCAGCGCCAGCAACACCGACACCACAGGACGCACCAGCATGGTACGGCCAGCCGCCGGCCTGGTATGAGCAGCTACCGGAGAGGGCTACCGACCTTTCCAGGAGAGTCGGTGACTTGGAGATCCGCCAGGACACCCGCGATGTACGGGCTGATGAGCATGATCGGATGATGCGAGACATCTACCGCCAGCAGTTTGGGTGGCATTTCAGCCCCGAGTTCCATCCATTCCCACCATTCCCACCACCACAGTGACGAGCTTAGAGGATTGACTATTCAGCCGCCCCTCCACCATCTTTAGTGAATTCATTTTCCTTTTCTTCTTTTCTTTATTTCTTTTTCGAACATTGAGGACAATGTATGTTCTAAGTATGGGGTGGGGTGTGACTATGTGTTGTAATCACTATACTACATTTGCTTGCTTGCTTCTATCCATAACACTTGCATGTTTCATTTTCATAGTCACACGTTTCATTATTGCATTGCATGAAAAAGTTTGAAAATTTGGAAAATTTTGAAAGAGTTCTTGTGCTTCTAAGACTAGAGATGACTTCTATGATAGTTCTTACTTGTAGAATGAATTCTTGATGACGATTCTATGCTTAAACGGAATAATGAATTGAAAAGAAATTGAATGTGTTGTTTATCCTTTCTTGCAAGTTTCATAATGTGAAAGTTCTATCTGAATCATATTGAGAAATTGAAGTTGAAATCACATGATGAGTTCTTATACTTCTTTATGAAATGATTAAGGCAATTCGATTTTCTTTCTTCTTTCTTTGATCACTTAGCCCCACAATGAAAGTAATTGTCTCCCTTTACCTATCCGGGAATGTTTGAAAGAGTTCTTTGGCATGTTTGATGTGGGAGGGCCATGAAAGCAAATTTTTGCATTCAAAGAATAGAATTAATAGGTTTGGGGAAGTCAATCATGACGATGAGTAACTCGGCACCATTCACATAGCCGGGTGTTTGTGTCTTGCCAAAGTGGGATTGAGCGATATTCCTAACGAATTATGGTATGTGCATCAAGGGTTTGAGGCATCTCGAAATTGAGAAACGCCAATCTCCTAGGCTTCGGTTTTTGTGCACCTCTGTCCATCTTTCAAAAAAAAGTAAAGTCGAAAAATAATGTGAAAAAGAAGAGAGCAAAGCTCAAAGTTGATGGTGTCGCAATTCAAAGTGAAAAGAAAAAGAGTTGGTTATTCATTTTCCCGGATTCATGCACCACATCCCTTATACGTTTCCCTCCCTTCCGCATTCTAGACCTTACTTAAAAGTCCTTAAGATCAAAAGAAAGTTATTTGACTTGGTGATCTAAATTGATGTAATATCAAGAATTTTTTTTATTCAGTTTAATTCCGAAGCAAATCGGACTTCGAGCCATTGACGGTTTTCCATTCTATCTAGTATTTCTTTCTTCAAAAATTTTATCATTTTATGTACAATTTAATTCACATAAAATGATAGAATTATATCAAACCCTAATTCTTATAATTATTTATCATTTTATGTAGAATTTAATTCACATAAAATGATAGAATTATATCAAACCCTAATTCTTATAATTAATCCTTAACGACGACTTTAGACGACATCATGACAAGGCTGAGACGAGACTGTGACGAGACCATGACAGAGCTGAGACGAGGCATGACGAAGCCCGACAACTATGTGACGAAGTCATGCATGGGCCTGACAAAGCCATGACGAGTTTTGACAAGTTCTTACAACTCAGCCCACTCTTATTTTTACCTTGTTTCAGCCCAGCCTTGCCTTTGCTCCAGCCCAGAATCTGTGTTGCTTGTGTGCTGGCCCAGCAGTGGCTTTGTGTCCGTCCAGCCCAACAGTAGCTTTGTGTCTATCCAGCCCAGCCAGCCTTGCATTGCTCTTCAGCAACCCTAGAAGACAGCAACCCATGGATCTCCTACATTGCATTTTGATCTTCGTCAGCCCATGAGGACAACCAACCAAAGACGTAACGCCTGCACGTCTCTCTGCCCAAACGTCTGTATTCAAGTCTCGACATATTCTCTCCCTTCTGCAGTGGTCGTGAGTTCCAGACTTCATAGACAACCAGATTCAGTCCTCACCAGCAACAAAGAGCACACCCCCTTAGCCTCGAGCCAGCGTATACACTTCCCTGCAGCGTCGACAATGACGGACTGCACTGCTGCAAAACAACCGCCACACAACCTTCCCAGATCTACCCAAAAGACACTTAACATCAACACATCTTCCTCTCCCGATCTGCACAGGTGAAGCTCAGCAGTAGCACGACTTCCTCTCCAGGCTGCGCATGACTGCCCTCCTCTACCCCTGGTTGCAACCTCGTGAGCCTCTTGGGCGAGTTTTATAGTTGAGTGTAACCATACTCTTTCAACCTTTCTTTCCTTCAATCATATGCGTACTTATAGCTGATGCTAAACCATCTTGGAACCATGTATTTCAGTCAAGAAAACAACCGCAGAGAGCTGTTACGTTTTTCTCAGTTTTCGGAAGTGACGAGCAGTCAACTTCGGGTCCAGATTTGGGTAAGTTAGACTTCTTCTTTTTATCTGAATTTTGGATATTTTGTATTCAGTAGTACCTAGTATAACATACTAAAATTTGGGAAGAATCGGAGTTACGGTTTGAGAGTTATTGTGGTCCAAAGTTGACGCCTCATGCAGTTTTTATATATGTGCTGAGTGTTGGGGAAAACAACAAGTGATGCTGTTTTGTGAGATGGTTTTGAATAAGCTCTTGATCTTCGTTGGGCTTAAATTCCGGATATGATATGATTGACATATTGTTGTAGAACATATTAAAATTTGAGAGGAATCCAACGAGTGGTTTGGGATTTATGATTTTTCAAAGATGGAGTCGTAAGCAGATTTTTTGTTGTGCTGAAATTCGGTTTTGTGAGATAGTTTTAAATAGGATTTTGATCTCCCTTGTGGCTGAATTTTGGATATATTATAGATAAGATTTTATAGTAGAACATATCAAAATTTGGGATAAATCCAGCGAGTAGTTTAGGAGTTATGATTTTTCAAAGTTAAGACAGTGTGTTGTTTGTTAAGTGTTGTAACCAACTTTAGAAATTTTTGTAGAAGTGATGCTTTAACAGTTTTAAAAAATTCTTTCTCCTATGAGTAGATTGGATATCATAGATGATCTAGATAATTAGTTCGGAATTTTTATAAGTTTATTCGAATTTCATATTTGAAGCTGAAGTTGGACCTTAACGATCTTTCGGGAAATAGAAAATGGGTAGTTTTTCTAGTTGTTACCTAAAATCAGCCTAGGGAGTAGAATATGATTAGTTAGCCTCAAGTAAGAATTTAAGTACATATTACGGGTTTTTGGAAGTCTCGGGACCAAGGGTAAAATAGTCAATTTACCTTAAATAAACACTGTAATAACTTCTGCACATAGAATCGTACATCTTAGGAGTTTTAGACTTCTAAGTACCCGGGATAATGTGTTGACCCACGTGCCTCCTTTGACAGGCAACTGAGTTCCTGCCGTTACTGATTGAGTGTTGTTAAGAGAGACGAGATTGGATTCTGGTAAGTCCACGGACTTACTTAGCTGACTTCTTGTATGAGTGTAATGTGTATGAGTGGTGTTTGTTAGTTATGATAAACAACGAAACCGGATTAGGCCGACTTTATTATTTACGTAATTGACCCAAGTGTATGATAACGGGTCGTGACATCATCTGCCTAGCTCTTGCGAGAGTCGAGGAGGTTCCTTGCGACCAGCCCAGTCCGGTAGACGGTCAGATGCATTAGTACCATTCCGCGTTGGTAAACGGGGACAGGGGCGAGGTTTGGGAATCCCTCGTGTCACAAAATAAGTATCATTAGTAATGACCTATCACCTAATTAAAGATAATAAAAGGATTGAGTGTTGCATGTTGATTGTATATGATGTGTGATTGTGCTTTTACCTTTATACTTATGCATAGAATGTTAGCTAACGGTTTTATACCGCTTGTAGATGCCTTGCAGGTTAAGACAATTGTAGAGAGGTCCGGAGGGAATGGTCAACCGGGTCCACGTACTCATTTAGTTGGGGACGAGGTTGTCTTATATACTTCATATGCGTCGTTTTAGTACCTTTGATTTGTAAGGCTGATACATATTTTTCATGTATATATTGTTTAAAGTTTTCAAATGTTTTTAATACTTTTGTGCCTTATTGTAAGATCCTAGTAAAATTGTTGTCAAACTAAGGTCGGGACTCATTGTGAGGTCCTAACCAGTAGCTCCCTGAGTTCTTAGAATTTGGGGTGTTACAATTGAAATCTCTTATGCTTGATTTTGATAATACTTGAAGGTTATGATGTTTGTCTCAAAGTTTAAGCGATTTGTGATGTTTCTTTGCTTTACATTCTTTGGTTTATGTATACAAGCGGTTTCAAGAACGAATGAAGCAAGGTTTGAGGATGATCTATTGACTAGAAGCACATTTACCTAAAGAATGTTTTTGTTTCAAGATTGCATGCATATTTCATTCTAACTTGTGTTTTAGTGCTTTCAAAGACCTTGCTTGGGGACAAGCAAGTAACAAGTATGGGGTATTTTGTTAGCATGAAATATTGCGATATTCTAGGCACTTATTTTGGTTGTTTTTCTCTCATTATTGTGTACATGGATGAAGTTTAGAAGCAATTGTTAGCTTGTTCCTCTATTATTGACGATATGGATGCCTACACTAGCTTTGTGTTGATTGTAGGCAAAAAGGAGCTAAATGGGAGCTATTAAGAGAGAAAAGAGAGGATTCGATCATATCCGAGGATTAGGAACACATCAAGGAAGCTAAGGAAGGAGCTAGGATGAAGAATGTCAAGACACAAAGGAAACTACAAGTATTCTACACTTTCACGCCCTGAATTACGGCCGTAGAAGAGTCCACGCTCTAAACCACGGCCGTGGATCTTGGCATCATGAGCGTGGAGCATTCCAGTAAGTTACACGGCCTAAAGTACGGTCGTGGAAGTCACAAGGGACCGTAATCCAATTCCACGCTTTAAACCACGGTCGTGGAATCCCGTGAGACCGTGATTTAAGCGATCTTTTGGCGAGTCTTAAATTGCCACGTTATTTACGTGATGGGCCAGGACGGTTACTTTTTCCCCGTCTTATAAAAAGGTCAGAGAAGAGAGTTTTGGGCATCGACGCTTACGGCTTATTCCCATTACATTTGCGTTGGATCTCGCGGAGACGTTGACGGCCGCTTACCTTTCTTGGAGCATTCTTGCCTAGAGGGGATTGAATATCGCCGAAGGTTTTAACCTCTTTCTTAGGTTTTGACATTGAAGACGGATTGACAATCTGTTCTTCATACTTACCTTAGATTATTGTGAGGTTTTGTGTTCTATATTCTGAATCCATTGATTATCGCTTTTTGTTATTGGATTTGAGAATTGGTTTCAAAGTTTTATTAAGTATTCGAGGGTTTTAATCTTTTATTCTCTTTGATTTGAATATTGATATCATGACAACGATTGCTGGCTAAAACCCTTTAGCAATTCTAAGGTGAAGGGTTGATAGTTGTGGCTTAGATGATGATAGATCGATCGTAAATTGATTGGACCCTGAGAGTTAGAGAGATCTCGTCGACGAACCCAAATCACGGCCTGTTCTTGAAGTTCCACGGCCGTGGTTCTCAAGATCTGACCGTGATTTACCCTAGTTTACGAACTTTGCTTTTACTTTGATCTAAGGTTAAAGATTAGCTTTAATCTAGTCTTGACTTGCCCTTTTCTAGGTAGTAGTGAGACTCATCACCCTCTATTTCGATTTCGAGTGTCACAACCTTAATCGTTTTAGTTAGTCTTGATCCTTGGGTTACAAGTTTGGGTATTTGAGATTAATTCTTGTTCATAGATCCTTTCTATACTGAAGCCTCAACAACCTATATAGAGATTGTCTTTAGATAAGTCATATAAAGTCTTGGAACTTCACCGTACATTGCTTTACTTTAGCATACCTTTGCAACTCTTAACTCTGTCCTTAGTTCTTTAGTATATCTTGAATCGATTGCCACAATTTGACATCTGGATCTTTAGGGTTGTTGTTTTCCCAATATTTGCAAAGCTTTATATTTTTATTTGCTCGATAACTTGAGACTGGGTTTTGTTTCACTAAATCCCTGTGATCGACACTCTGGAATACTTGCTGATCTACGCCGATCCGTACACTGCGGGCTCGCTTGCTTTTATTCTAGTTTTATAAATTTAAGATTTGATTGCACGCACGCTTTTGGGCGAACAATATCCAAGGAAGATCTTATACGGCTATCAAAGAGAGATATCATCAACCAAAGATCCTCAACAACTTGGAAGATCTCGAAGAAGAAGACTCTCAACGTGCGTAAGGAGATGAAGAAGATAGAAGATCTTATAATGGCTACTTCATCTCAACCTAACACTATTTTCCATGGAGAAAGAAGAACTTCACAACGGTCCATTTTACAACGACTAGAAGTTCTCCATCGAAGACTATAAATGAAGATGGCAACTGAAGAGAACAACAACAAGCTTACACGGAATATCTAGCAACCTTTCATTTTTCGCCTTAGTTTTTAATTTGGTGTAAAATCGTTTGGGTGGGTTCACCTAACTTAAATGCCTTCATTTATCGAAGTCCGAAGTCATGTACTCTATAATACATAGAGTCCCACATCGACCGAAAGAAGAAAAAGATTGTGAAATTAGCATAGTAGTATTGTAGCTGGATTTAAGAATGAGATACCAAATGCGCAGTTGAAAATATTATCCAAGTAGGGTAAAACTATAAAGCTTTAATGACAACGGCTAGAAGTCTTCAAGCGATCAAAGCATCTTCATTTCGTTCCAAAATTTAATTTTTTCTTCCTCTTAGTTTACGTAAGTTTACATCCCTAGAGAGAGTAAAACTCGAGAGCCTCATTGGAATATCTAGAGAGTGTTATACTCGAGTGTGTGTTACTCTGCGATGTAACTAGACTATTATTGCTAGGTTAAGAGTTGAAACTAGATCGTAACATTGGATACAGTGAGAGAAGAAGAGGATTTCTTCTAGGTTGTATCTAGGGTTCTTTAAAGTAGATAATAGATAGTTAGATCCTACAGGCAAAGAAACCCTAGGATGGAGACGTAGGTTGTTATAGCTGAACTTCGTAAACATATCACCTTGTCGATCTTTTCATTGCACACATGTCTTGCTTAAATGTGGCTAACGTTGTTTTGTAGGTTTTCGGAGTCAAGGCCTTGAAATCACTTTCAAAGCCCTTGAAAACTAGTTGTGTCACAAAGAGCACAGATCGACATCAAGGCCTTGAAATCAGTTTCAAAGTCTTGAGATAGGTTTTTGCAAAAAGTTCCCATACTCTATTCAACCCCCCTTATAGAGTATTTATATCTTTTATATTCACATATACGGTTTTCAATTGGTATCAGAGCTAGACTCACGTATATTGATTTAACCATCAGTGAGACTAATCATGAACTCTTTAGGTGATGGAGGATTCGCTCAAGGAAGATCCACATCTCGACCACCACTTTTCTGTGGCAACAACTTTGCTCATTGGAGAGCACTAATGCAAATTTTTGTTATTGATCAGGACATGGAACTATGGAGCATCATCAAAATGGCCCTAACATCCCAACCACCATGGTTGAAGGAGTCCAAGTGGCAAAGAAGGAAGCAAACTTCACTCAAACTGACATGGATAGCGTTTCAAAGAACTAGAAGGCCATGGACTTGCTCTATTGTGGATTAGAAGCAAATGAATTCAAATGTGTCTCATCATGCAAGAGTGCTAAAGAAATATGGGATAAACTAGTTGTCACGTACGAAGAAACAAGCAAAGTTAAGGAAACAAAGATAAGCATCTTCCTCAGACATGATCTATTCAAGATGAACTCAAACGAATTAGTCAAAGAAATGCTCACACGATTTACCGAAATCGTGAACAACCTCGACTCACTTGGAAAGGTCTTCACAAATGAAGAGAAAGTGAGGAATGTTCTAAGGAGCTTACCTAAAGCCAAGTGGGGACCAAAAGTGGCTATAGTCGAAGTGGCTCAAAATCTCACAACGCTTCATCTTGACGACCTTCTTGGAAAACTTATCACCCATGAAATGGTACTTGGTGAAGAAGATGGAGAGCTCCCATCCAACACAAAGAACCTAGATCTAAGATCCAAGAAGGTTAATATGCTATCAAAGGAGGAAGATAGTGATGACGAAGATGATGAAGATGAGGAAGATCCTTTCTTCTTAATCTCAAGGGGTCTTGCCAAAATTCTTCAAATGAAGAAGTAGTTCGCAAACAATAAAGATTATCCACTGTTTATGGGTAAATTTCGATGAATTTGATCATTTGTTACCCACACAAAAAAGATTGAAGTTAATGACATAATTGTCACTCTAATAAATTTTGTTTCAAACTTAATTAGTATGAAACAAATTAAAAAATTGAATCATGCAAAATGTAATCCTCATATACATATTTGAGGGATTTTCATTTATAAGTACCAAGTTTAACAAAGATTAAGAAGTAAATTAATTCAATAAATGAATTATAAAGAATATCATTTAAAGTTAATAAAATAAAAAAAGTTGAAAGAGTGCTTGAACGTGGAGGTGTTCTGTCCCAAATTCAATTTATTAAAAATTGATTACTTAATATAAAAAATGGCTTTTTGGGTGGTTATTAGTATAACCCCTTTAAACCTCCTCAAATACCTTCACTCTTCTGTACAAAAGGAGAAAGAGCATCCCTCAGATAAAGGATGACAAAATAAATACAAAGTGTTTAAGGGAAAGGAGAGATAGCCGACATAGCCAGTGAAGATTAAACACTATTAGGGAGGCTTCATACGTCTTCAAGCGTCTTCTTACGATCAAAACTTTCGTAAGTGTTAGGCCTATTGGGTGTCCTCTCAATCCCTCATATCAAATCTTGTATTTCAAAGAAAAAAAAATAGTTTTCAGATACATGAGCATTGACATGGTGTTGAGTATAAGCCTGCAATAATTCATTCATTCACACGACTGATCTTAATTTCTAAATGATTTCAACTATATACAGATGACTTCATATGTTATCTGTTTGCATCCATCACAAGCAATCATCACTTTCAAAATTCATTTCTTTGACTAAGTTGGCTTTAACTAGCCAATTTTAGTATTCATAGGATACTAAATGTCCATCCTGGACTTGGATTATTTTTGTAAACTCAATGAACAAAAAGCATACTGTACTAATATGCTATATATGGTTTGACTGGAAGTAATTGAGTTTATGACTTTCAAAGATCATGAAAAGGTCTACGACAACAGTAGTTGGAATTTCCAAGTCGATCAATGTACAATCATGTATGACGTTTAGTTGATCCGAAAGTAAATACTTTTGATCGCTACATCGAACTCGTAGTTGGTCTGAAAGTGAATACTTTCGTCCATTCCACCAAATTCGTAGTTGGTCTAAAAGTGATTACTTTTATCCACTACATCAAACTTGTAGTTGATTCGGAATAAATTGCTTCCGGTTGCTACATTAAACTCGTAGTTGGTTCAAAAGTGTTTACTTTCTACCACTACACCAAACTCGTAGTTGGTCCGAAAGTGATTACTTTCGTCCACTAAATTAGACTCGTGTTGATTTGAATATAATTACTCTTATCTTCACGTTCGAGTATAAATTTAAATTCTCAAATCATGCTGATTTATTTATAAGGTTTAAGGCCTTATTTTCAGAAATTTACATCAACTTTACAAGAGTATTGTATAAGTAAACCCCCATTTTAATTCCTAAGGTTCAAATGAATCTTATTTACTATCAATTGTCCCAAACTGCAAGATGATAAAAAAAAAATGAAGAGAAGAGAAAGATACGTACAAGAGAGAGATGTGAATAAAAGTAGTTCATGCTATTATTCATGTCCTAAACCCCCATTTTAACAAATGAATTTGGTAAATGTACAAGGATCCTTCTCCTTCTACACAAAGACAAGAGCTATTAGAGAGGGAGTCGATCGCTTTTTCACAAACTCACAAAAGACATTTGTATTAATTAAATCGTTCTACCAAAGCGTAGATCGTAGGAGGGTCGAAATCAAACGGTTTCACTACTACGACAAATCATGTTAGGTTTGAAAGCGCATGCTTTCACGTTACATGAATTATTGGGTTTGCATTTAAAGTCGAGTTTGATTAAAGGGTGGCATCATCGGATAATCGATGCTTAATGTAAATCATGTCATCATTCATGTTCTTAAATGTTGATCATGACTCCGTGAACTAATAGAGTTTGAAAAGTCATACAATCCGAACCAATCTTCCACGCTTTTATCGGCTAAACGAGTTTGTGAATATTGTTTGGCTTCCTGTAAATTTGAGTACCATGCATCTTTGGAAATCACCTAAAATCAACACAAATTAAATCAACTCGATATCTAATATTGGAGCTAAACATAAGTTCTCAAAAATTTCCAGACTCGATATAAAGTATCCGTTTCTCGAGTTTAATTACACAAGATTCACAAAAATGTCCTTGTCCATGTAGAACTACGTAAAGACTTGACGCCACCCAAATGGCCCCGTAGGTAACTCGATTTTAAATTTAATAATCTATCGGGAACAGTCGCAAATCAAATTCAAAACTTCTGGTTTAAAAGAACTACGGGTGGTTTGATGTCTTCAAAAAAGACGACGTAGGAAACTCGGTTTCTAAATTATCGAGTCCAATCACACTTTTAAATTTGACTAAACAAAGCCAAAAATATTAAATCAAAAGTAGTTCAAATAGAACTACGTAAATACTTGACACCATTTTAAAAGGCTACATAGATACCTCGATATTAAGTTTATATTATATCGGGTACAGTCGCAAATCAAATTCAAATATTATAAAATGTCAAATATTCTTAACTCGATATATAGCATCCGCTCATCGAGTTTAACCTCACAAAAATCTAACCCAATATCTTTTTATCCAGAACTACGTCATGACTTGATGCTCTTTCCGAGCTACGTAGGAAATTCAATATAGGATTCAGTCGCACCATCCAAATGAAATTAACTCCAAAATAAATCTTGGAGTTAAACCAAAATTATCAAATATTTATGAACTCGATATAAAGCATCCGCTTGTCGAGTTTAATCCCAAAAAAGTTCAATCACTTAAGAACTACGTACGACTTGATTCCCAAAAAAGGATACGTAGGAAATTTTATACAAATAAATTAAGTATCTGATAGCATGAATTATAGTCTATATTTTGGAACCTGTTTAGACGTTTTATCTTCAATAATCTGCATATTTGAATGTATATTATGTGATTATATTGTCATTTCATCTACCTTTGCGGGAATCGAGGTCTACACCAAGTTTCGTTGTAATCATAGGTAAAATGACACATTTTGGATCAAAATGGAGCTAAGGAGCAAAGGAGTCATTGGAGCTACATTTAGGAGCTTAAAAGAGAACCCATGAATCTTGGAATTAACAAAGAAGATTTACTTTGGATCAGATTTAAGAGATTTCATCTTCAGCTGAGATTCACATCGGTCAGCTACAGTACCACCTCGACCGAGGTGATCTAAAGAAGCGCCCTGACCGAGGCGAATACTCTGACGCGGCGAGATATATTTTATTTGGCTGAGATCTTTTATTTTTGGAAGGAGAGATCTTATATTTTTGGGCTGGATTTCTGGAAGGAAGATCATATATTTGGGAGATCTATTTTAGAGATATGGATATATTTTATTAGGATATTATCTTTTTAAGATATTATTATCTTTGGAAGATAATTCTCCTATAAAAAGGGCCGGATTTTCCACAATTCAGCATCCCCGCTACATCATCGCATGCTTAGAGGCTGAGAATAACCAGCAAAGAGAGGATTTTCTAGAAGCTTTGAAGGAAGGAAGGAAGATTGAAGATCAATCAAGGAAGGATTGATAGTTCGGATATATCTTTTGAGGGGATTTGTAAGACTTTCTTAGATTCCCTTTGGTTTGATTGTCTTGTTGGATTTGTGATCCAAGGAACGCTGATTTGTGTGATATTTGATTCAGTTATTGAAGCCTTGTTCTTAAGGTTTTTGTGTTCAAATATTCATTCTCTTCCCATATATTCGATTCTTGCTTTCATGATGATGAGTGGCTAATATTTTTGTGCGATTCTAGGGTGATTGGCTGAAAGTTGTGAGAAAAACAATGATAGAATAATCTTAATCCCAGTAGGACCCTGAAAGCTCGAGTCTTTATCCTTAACCTTAGAACATCTTGTTCAGCCGATGAACATCTCGGCCGGGGTTGAACTTGACTGACCGAGGTGACCCTTTCTGATCCGAAACTGAGAGTTAAGTGTTAGAGTTTGCCAAATCCTATTCTTATTATATCTTTCCTGGTTCAATGCAAGCTTAGGATGAGACTTACCCGGTAATTCCTTTGTTTGTTTACCCATGATCATAAGTGTAGGTAATAAAGGTTTATCCTTTATTGGGGTTTGAGTGTGCCTTCATTCCATCTTTGTGAGTTAACCTGAGACTTACCCGGTAAAGGTTGATTCTATTCCCTTAGTTGGAGTGTTGTTTTGAGATTATAATTCCTTTCCTTAGTACCTTGAGACTTACCCGGTAATAGGAGCTTTTGGTTTGGAGTTAGTGAGTAGTGAGACTTATGTTAGCATGAAATATTGTGATATTTTAGGCACGTTTTCTAAATGTATTTGATTCATATTGATAGTCTTTGATTGATCTTTGTACATATGTGAGCTAGTATTGCCTATATTTTCGATATGGATGTCTACACTAGTTCTATGTTGATTATAGGTAATTTGGAGCTATTTCCGAACGGAATCGAGCAAAGGAGAGTTGAGTTGATATGTCCATAGATCGAGGACACTTTTTGAAGCAATTTGGAGTTTTAGATTGAAGAATGCACGAGTTCAGGGAAGAATCACGTTCTTGCCCTAAATTACGCCCTAAAACACGGCCGTATCACAAACCACGTTCAGAATTACGGCCGTGGATTCAAAGTCAGAATTCGATGTTCATTCCAGGGGATTCTACGGCCGTGGAACTAACCGTAATTGTTTCCACGCCCTAAATTACGGTCGTGGAATCTTCCACGACCGTGATCTTGGCGAATCTTTTCGCCACACTTCGAAGCCATGATCTTTTGAAAGATTGGGCCGGGCCGACACTTTACCACACACTATAAAAAGACGGACGAAGCAAGATTCCGTCACCTCGCTTACGACCTTTTCAACCCTCGCTTAGCGGCAAACGCACGCTTACAATCCACGTTTAGCAACGCACAAACCCTCATCTTGGAGGTAATTTGGAGATCTCATTGAAGATCAAAGTTCGTATTGGAGAGTTGCTGTTGGTGATCTTCGTGTTTGTGGAAGATCGAAGTTCTTGGAGGGTTTTGCAAGAAGATCCCTCTTCTTGCTTAGGTTTGATTTAGGATCGGATTGACATCCCGTTTCTTTTCTTTCCTAAGATTGTGATTGTTTACTCCGTTTTGAATCTTTTGATAAACACTTGTTCTTGACTGTGATTCTGAGATTCATTTGAAGATTATTGATAGTTCTTGAAAGTTCCCATCTTTTATCTTTTAATTCTTGAATTGATATCAATATGACTATTATTGGCTAAAAACCCTTAACAATTCTAAGGTGAAGGGTTGATAGTTGTGGCATAGGTGATGATAGATCGATCGCAAACAGATTAGACCCTGAGAGTTAGAGAATTGTCGCCGACAGCCCTAAATTACGGGCTGTTCTTGAGTCCACTGCCGTGGAACCTCAAGAACTAACCGTGATTTACCTTAAGTCTACGAACCTACTTTTACTTTAATCTAAAGTTAAAGATTTGCTTTAACTTAGTTTAGACTTGTCTTTTCTAGGTGGTAGTGAAGCCTCAACAACCTCTACCTCGATTGTGAGCCTCAACAACCTCAATCGGATAAGTTAGTCTTGATCTTTAGATTATAAGTTTGGGTATTTGATACTAATCCTCGTCTTTAGAACCTTATCTATATTGAGCCTCAACAACCTGTATAGGGAGTGTCTTTTAGGTGAGTTACATAAGGTTTTTGGAACCTCAACCGTACGATTACCTTACATTAGTATACCTTTGCATATCTCAACTCTGTCTTTATATCATTAAGTATATCTTGAATCAATTGCCACAGCTGGATACTTGGATCTTTAGGATTGTTGTTTTCCCAATATCTGCAAAACTCCCATATTTACCTGCTTGATAACTTGCAATTGAATTCGCTCCACCCAAATCCCTGTGTTCGATACTCTGGAATTCTTGCTTAACTACGTCGATCCGTACACTGCGGGTTCGCTTGCTTGATTCTAGTTTTATAAATTTAAAACTTATTTGCACACACCTCTAGGGGCGAACAAGTTTTTGGCGCCGTTGCCGGGGATTTGGTTTCGTCCGAATCCGGTAGCCGGTTGTCAAGCTTGGGAGCTTGCTCTCGTTATTTGATTTCCTTTGAGTGCATGCGCAGGTCTAGGAACACCGAAGATCTCTTACCTCTTGATCAAGAGCTAGAGAAAACCTTGAGGCAAAAGCGCAAGGAAAAGAGGATGGCTGAAGAGAACGAACGCGATCTTCAAACGGAGTTGGCGGAGAAGGAAGCTCAACTCCGATGGAATGAGACTCTCCGCCAGGATGAGATGGATCGTCATCAATCTCAAGTTAACGGTCTACAAGACATGATCGTCCAAATGAGGATAAAGATGAGCGACCTTGAAGATAAGGTAGGCAAGAAGTCCTCGAGAAGGAGATCAAGGTCTAGAAGAAAAAGCCACTCATCCACTGATGATAGTGATTCTTCCATGCCACCGTTAGAAGAGATTGATCCCACGATCAACATGAATCCTTTCCATCCACAAGGAGCTACTAATCGCCGCATTCCACCTAGGAATGTGAGAGTCGAACGTGTTGATAATGAGCCAAGGACTCTTGGCCAACGAATGAATCCAACACAACAACCACGCCGCTTGGGTGTGAAATTTGACGCTGAAGATGTGCAAGGGTTTAGCTTTAACCCTCAAGTTATCACTCTTGTTCGCCAAAGTCAATTCGGCGGTACAAGTGCTGAATCTCCACACCAACACTTACAAAACTTTGAGTGTATGATGGAGACGATGAGACCGAAGAACGCTACTACCAACAGCTATAAGCTCAAGCCTTTCTTCTTCTCCTTGAAGGGGAAAGCGTTATCTTGGTATCAAGCTCTTCCTAATGGGAAACTAGACACGTGGGAAGATCTTTCCGCAGAGTTTCTCACCAAATTCTTTCCGCCTTCCAAAACGGCGGAACTTAGAGGTAAGATTAATGCTTTTTCTATGAGACCTAACGAAAGTTTGTTTTAATCTTGGGAAAGGTTTCAGGATTTGCTCTTGGATTGTCCTCATCATGGCATATCCAAGCTTGCCTTGCTGGAGATTTACTACAAAGGGCTGGATGCGGGAACGCAATTCAACCTCTAATCCCTCTCATGTGGAACGTTCATGGACATGAGAGAAGATGACGCTTGGGACTTCATTGAGAAGCAAGCAAGAGTCATAGAGAAGTATTCCCACCGGAAAGTGGAGGGAAATCGTGTGGAGCAAGGAGCAAAGCTCACACATGAAGCTCAAAATCAGATTTTCTCCCTCAACAATGAGATCAAAGAGTTGAAGGAGACTATCAAGACCAACTTCCCAAAGCAACAAGAGTAGGATGTTGGCTATTTGGGCAACAACAACGGCGGTGATAACACCAACCGCAACAACAATAACCGGAACAATAACCGGAATAACAATTGGAATGGAAACAACAACAACCGGAACAACAACAATTGGAACAACAATCGGGGTTCAAACAACAACAATTGGCGTTCCAATCAACAAAATTCCGGTAACTCCTATCCTTCCAATTCCAATTCACTAACTCCACCCTCTTCTTCCTCTACTCCTTTGAAAAGCCAGGGGCAATCATCAAATGGAGGAAACAATACGGGAAAGGAGAAGTCCGATCCCATGTTGGAGACAATCTTGGGAAAGCTTCAAGGGTTGGAGAACCGCATCATCAAGGTTGATGATCAAATTTCTAAGGTTGACAAAGCTCAAAAGGTTTTGGAAAACCAAATGTTCAACCATGCGGAGGAAGTTCCCAGAAATCAAGGGAAACTTCCAGGAAAGACGGAGGACAACCCTAAGGGAAGGGTAATGGCGATTACGACTAGGAGCGGAGTGACTACCACCGATCCGCAGCCTACGTTCGTGGAAGTCCCCGTAGAGAAGGACAAAGGAAAGGAGAAGGAGAAGGAAGACGTCTATGTTCCTCCTCCAGCTTTCAAACCTCCCCTACCGTTCCCTCAATCTAGAGCGCGAGCGCGCCTAGATAAACAATTTGGTAAGTTTATAGAACTCAAGAGCAAGCTGCATATTAATATACCTTTCATTGATGCTATTGTAGGTATGCCGGCTTATGGCAAGTTCTTGAAGGAGCTCCTCTCTAACAAGAGGAAGCTAGAAGACTTCGGAGAAGTCAAGATGAGTTCGGATTCCTCGGATCTCATCAAGACTATGAAGGAGAAAATGCCCCCAAAGCTGAAAGATCCGGGGTCATGTTGCATTCCCATTGGAGTGGGAGAGGTCACATATGACGCTTTATGTGACTTGGGAGCAAGTGTGAGCATCATACCACTTGCATTGTGCAGGAAGATCGGTTTAGGCGACCCTAAACCGGTGAAGATGACGTTATACATGGCGGATAGATCCATTACTCGTCCCGTCGGCATTGTAGAAGACGTCCCGGTCAAGCTAGGCAAGTTCTTTGTCCCCATTGATTTTGTCGTACTTGACATTCCTGCAGATAGTCCGGTCCCGATCATACTCGGAAGGCCGTTTCTTGCAACTTCCGGCTGCATGGTCGATTGTAAGAATGGGAGACTCGCTTTTGATATTGGGGAAGAGAAAGTAGAGTTCGTTCTTTCCACTCTAGTGAAGGAGCCAATCTTTGATGAAGATATTTACAATGTCCAAGACGAAGAAGGTTTGTCTAGGGAGGAGGTAAGTGCGATTCTCTTTAACGATCCTTTACAAAAGGTTATTACTATGAGTCTAACCAATGTAGGAGAAGAAGAAGGGTGCAAAGAGGAAATTGAAGCCTTGGAAGCACAAGAAGAGATGCATGAAGTGGAGTTTGAGAAACTCCACGATGAGGCTGAGAATACTAGAATCCACGGTCATACTCTGTATTCTACGACCGTGGATTCCACGACCAAAATCGACCTCCATTCCAGAAGATATTACGGCCGTGGAATGTCAGAGGAGACCGTAATTTTGACCGTGGAAGAGGGTGATCGGCATACTCCTTCAACTTCTTCTAATTCTTCTCCAAACCATTCAACATCCTTAGAAACTTCTAAGGAAACATCGGAAGCTCCTCAAGGATCATTGGAGGCTCCGAAAGCAATGGAACTCAAACCACTTCCTACTCATCTAAGGTACGCTTTTCTTGGATCTAATTCCACCTTCCCGGTTATCGTTAGCTCCGAATTAAGCATAGATGAACATGAACAGCTCATGATTGTCCTTAGGAAACATAGAAAAGCCATAGGCTATACTATTGAGGACTTAGTAGGAATTAAACCCTCCCTATGCATGCATAAGATACTAATGGAGGAGGACTTTAGAACTTCAAGACAACCTCAAAGGCGGTTGAATCCGACCATGAAGGAGGTTGTTAAGAAGGAAATTCTTAAACTTCTTGATGCAGGTATCATCTATCCTATCTCCGATAGCAAGTGGGTGAGCCCAGTTCAAGTAGTTCCGAAGAAGGGAGGAATGACAGTCATCACCAATAAGAACAACGAACTCATTCCTACCCGAACCGTAACTGGATGGCGAATGTGTATAGACTACCGCAAGCTCAACAACGCAACGCGGAAGGATCACTTTCCATTGCCATTCATCGATCAGATGCTTGAAAGGTTAGCACAACATTCATACTTTTGCTACCTTGACGGTTATAGTGGCTTCTTTCAGATTCCGATACATCCGGATGATCAAGAGAAGACCACATTCACGTGCCCTTGGGGTACGTTCGCTTATAGGAGAATGCCATTCGGGCTTTGCAACGCCCCAGCCACTTTTCAACGATGCATGATGGCCATCTTCTCCGAATACGTAGAGGAAATCATGGACGACTTCTCCGTTTACGGTTCCTCTTTTAACGATTGTCTTTCTAACCTTTCTCTTGTTTTGCAAAGATGTGAAGACACTAACCTAGTTCTAAATTGGGAGAAGTGTCAATTCATGGTTAAGGAAGGAATCGTGTTAGGTCACTTAGTCTCTAGTAGAGGGATAGAGGTAGACAGGGCTAAGATAGAGACCATAGAGAAACTTCCTCCCCCAATTTCGGTGAAAGGGATAAGAAGTTTCCTAGGACATGCTGGATTCTATAGACGTTTCATTAAGGACTTTTCTAAAATATCAAAACCTCTCACTAATCTATTGATGAAGGATGCGGTTTTTGAGTTTTCACAGGAATGTCTAGATGCATTCAACACCATTCGGCAAGCTCTAATTTCAGCACCCATTATCCAACCTCCGGATTGGACTCTCCCCTTCGAGATTATGTGTGATGCTAGTGACGTAGCCATTGGAGCTGTTCTTGGGCAACGAAAGGAAGGACGAGCCCACGCCATATACTACGCTAGCAAGACGCTAGACGAAGCTCAGCTCAACTACGCCACCACAGAGAAGGAATTTTTAGCCATTGTCTACGCTATTGACAAGTTTCGCTCTTATCTTGTAGGTGCAAAGGTGATTGTCTACACGGATCATGCTGCGATCCGGTACCTCCTTGCGAAGAAAGACGCGAAGCCAAGGCTGATTAGATGGATTCTTCTCCTACAAGAATTCGACCTTGAGATCCGCGACAAGAAAGGCTCGGAAAATTCTGTTGCGGATCATTTGAGTCGTCTAACACATCTAGAGGACGACCATTTGCCCATTGATGACTCCTTCCCGGACGAACACCTACATATCATAGAGGAGTGCATCAAGGTAATCTCCAAAGGTAACGAACCATGGTTTGCTGACTTCGTTAACTATTTGGTTTGCCAGGAGATACCGCCCGGACTATCCTACTCACAAAAGAAGAAGTTCTTCAAGGACGTCCGGGAATATTATTGGAACGAGCCTCTCCTCTTCAAGAGAGGTCCGGATGGCATCATCCGGCGGTGTGTGCCGGAAGAGGAAATGCAAAGTGTCATCCGCCATTGTCATTCACTACCTTGTGGAGGACACGCTAGTTCAAACAAAACTAGCGCAAAGGTATTGCAATCTGGATTCTATTGGCCTACTTTATTTAAAGATGTGCAATCCTTTGTTTCCTGTTGCGATGCTTGTCAAAGAACAGGCAATATCTCTAGAAGGAACGAGATGCCCCTCAACAACATCCAAGAGGTGGAGATTTTCGACGTTTGGGGAGTCGATTTCATGGGACCATTCCCTTCTTCTTGTGGAAACCAATACATATTATTGGCGGTAGACTACGTTTCTAGATGGGTGGAAGCAATTGCCTCTCCCACAAATGATACCATGGTGGTGGTCAAGTTCTTCAACAAGACCATCTTTCCGCGATTCGGGACACCAAGGACAATCATTAGTGATGGAGGTTCTCACTTCATAGCCCGTCGCTTTGAAGCTCTTCTAGCCAAGTATGGGGTTACTCACAAGATCGCTACCCCTTACCATCCACAAACGAGTGGACAAGTTGAGATCTCAAACAGGGAGATCAAGGGAATTCTAGAGAAGACGGTTTCAAAGACTAGGAAGGATTGGTCCTTGAAACTAGATGACGCATTATGGGCATACCGGACTGCATACAAGACTCCCATAGGAACCACACCATACAACCTTGTGTATGGGAAGTCTTGTCATTTGCCGGTAGAGCTAGAGCACAAAGCGTTTTGGGCTATCAAATGGCTAAATTTCAGCATGAAGGAAGCGGGAGAGAAGCGTCTCCTAGACATCAACAAGCTGGATGAACTTCGCTTGAACGCCTATGAAAACGCCAAAATTTACAAGGAAAGAGCAAAGCATTGGCATGATAAGCATATCATTCCAAAGGACTTCAAAGAAGGAGATCAAGTTCTCCTCTTCAATTCGAGACTTCGCCTCTTCCCAGGTAAGTTAAAATCTCGTTGGACTGGACCTTTTCTAATTAAGCGTATTTTCCCCCATGGTGCAGTTGAAGTATGGGGTGAAGCTAGTGGAAGTTTTAAGGTGAACGGCCAACGACTCAAGAAGTACTCGCCGGAACTCCAAGCTGAGGAGTTTGCACCTACCGCACTCGAATAAGTGCGAGATTGGTCTAGCTACGGACCTTAAACAAAGCGCTTCTTGGGAGGCAACCCAAGGTATTGCATTCTCGTTTTGTCTTCGATTCATAGATTAGTTTAGAATAAACGTTTTCGCTTTATTTTTCCTCGATTTCTTCCGTTATGTTCGTGTTTTTGGTTGTAGGATCGATGGAAAGGGAGAAAGGGAGGATAATGTCGAAGAGAAGTGACGAAATTTGGACTTTGAAGCTTTACAGAAGGTTCCACGGTCTAAATTACGGTCGTCATAGCTACAGTGGCCGTAATTCTCAAAAGCCTGTGAAAAATCACCAAAACCACGGGTCCGTACACTTCCACGGCCGTGGAATGCCCCGATAGACCGTGATTTTTGAAATTTTGCCTGCGAGTATAAAAGCCACACTTCATCACAAAAACCACCACAATTCTTCTCCAATTCCACGACCTAGATACCGAAAACCCGCAGCTTCTCCCAATTCTTCATTCTCTAATCGTTTTCAACGATTCTTCGCTCTAAACTGCAGCAAATCCAACCACGAACAGGATCCAAGCAACAAATCGAGTGGAAATCGATCAACAAACGCGCATTTTGGATTTTTCAATCCGAAAAAGAGATTAGGACTGCTTGTTGTGGTGATATTTGGTGAATTTGCTGAGATTCACGAGATTTTGTGACGAATCACGGTCTCTGGAGGTTCCACGGCCGTGGTTTCTATAGAACAGACCGTGATTTTTGCTGAAAATGGATTTCGTAAGGAGAGTGTCGGGAAGGATTAAGGAAAAGAAAGGGGAGCAAAATAAGAAAAGGAAGGGCAACCCCTCCACCTCTAGGGCACCACCACCCTCATCTCCCTCACCACCATCCTCACCTTCACCTCCATCTTCACCCCCTCACCCTAGCATCCCAACCATACACGAAAACCACCTAGCTGCATTTGAAAGGATAGAGAAGAGGGCAGTGATTGGCCCTAGGTATTTGTTGTTGGAGGATCTACATCCTCTCAACATAGTTGATGACCTTACATGGCTCTTGGATAGAGCCGGATTGCTTGTCTTCACGAACATTCGTGAAGACGCTTACGAGGAGATTACCCGAGAGGTTGTGACGTCCTTTGAGCACAGCCCAATAGATAGGACCGTCTCCTTCCGTCTTATGGATCGAGACTACCACTTGAGCATTGTTGAGTTCGGGACCATTTTCGGGTTCCATGAGACCTACAACGGTCGACTTCCTAGAGGCATTTCCGCCAAGGATTTTTGGGCGGAAGTGGCCATGATTTATGCCGACGAGGACCGTTGGCAACCAGCTGATACCAAGGCTAGATTGATGTACCATCTAGCCTTGAAGATAGCTCACCGTGTTCTTTCGGAGTGTCTCTTTCCTAGGACGGAGACGCCCCAAAAGATCAAGACGGATGAGCTATTCCTTCTTTACGCCATGCTTTATGGATGCCGCGCAGATTGTGCTACTCTTTTGGCGGCGACGATGAGTAAACTCAAGAACAAATCGAGAGGGAACATTGGATATGGTGGGATAGTGACCCACATAGCTAGGAGCTTTGGTGTAGATTTTTCAGCTTGCACCCGCATACCCGCCGTACCTCTAGGATTACATGCATTCATGGTTAGGGGACTCATCTTCCCCACACATAGAGGTCCGCCTTATGCGGGCATGCCCTGGGAGAGTAGGACAGGCAGGGGTATTGAGTGGCTGCCAGAGTATTCCATTGTGGCGGGACGCCACAATTGGAAGGAGACGTTCGCTGCGATGCATGCGAACAGGCTTGTAGCTCCCCCTTACATTCCACCACCGGTTGAGGATGAGGAGGACATGGGAGAGCAGTACGAGAGTGGTGGAGGAGCGGAGCAGGAGTTCGGCTCGTTTCCGGATCAGCCGGAAGCGGCCCCGGATGTACCTAGGCGCTCTCCACGCCCAGCTAGAGCTTCAGGCTCGTCATCTCGCCGCGCCAGCGTGAGTGAGAGACCCACGTGGATGACTACACCTCCCACTTGGTACAGCACACCTCCTCCTTGGTCCACGACGCAGCCAGCATCACCACCACCACCACCAGCACCTGCACCAGCCGATGCCCCCTCATGGTATGATCACGCCCCGGGATGGTATGAGAGGATGCCGGATTGGGCTACCGGACTTTCAGAGAGAGTCGGAGCGCTAGAGATCCGGGCGGATGCTAGAGACGGACGCCTAGACGACCTTGACCACATGATGAGGGACGTCTACCGCCAGCAGTTCGGGCGGTTCTATGATCCGAGCTTCTCTCCATTTCCACCTCCACCGGCGCCGCAGTGATCGATGCATGACCGTTTGATTTAGACATTCCCGCCACCACTTGTGAGTTTCTTTTTCTTTTCTTTCTTTTGTTCTTTCTTTTGAACATTAGGGACAATGTTCGTCCTAAGTATGGGGTGGGATGTACTAAAGTTTGTAATAACTCTACTCTCTATGTTTGCTTCATTTGAGACTATCATTGCATGTTCGTTATGTGTTGCACGTTTTCTTATTGCATTGCATGAAAAATGACTTGAAAAAAACCATAAAAATTGAAAAATTTTGAAAATTTTGAGCTTCTAATGAATTGAGATGATTTCCATGATAATCACTACTTGTGAATTGAGTTCGATGACAATTGCATGCTTAAAAGGATTGTAAATCGAAAAGAATTTAAATGAATGAATTCTACCTCTTTTACAAGTTTTATAATGTGAAAACATTGCCTAAATCATGTTGAGAGATTGAAGTTGAAATCACATTATAAGTTCCTATACTTCTTGTTGAAATGATTAAGGCAATTCGATACTTTCTTTCCTCTTTCTTTGATCATCTAGCTCCTCATTGAAATATTAGCCTCCTTTACCTATCCGGGAATTTGGAAAAGTGAATGAGAAAAAGGCATGTTTGATGTGGGAGGGCCATGAGAGCAATTATTTGCAATCAATTGAATAGAAAGAAATTATAGGTTTGGGGAAGTCAATCATGACGATGAGTAACTCGGCACCATTCACATAGCCGGGTGTTTGTGTCTTGCCAAAGTCGGATTGAGCGATATTCCTAGCGGATTATGGTATGTGCGCTAAGGGTTTGAGGCATCTCATGAAAATTGAGAAACGCCAATCTCCTAGGCTTCGGTTTTTGTGCACCTCTATCCACAACTCCAAAAGTAAAGTCGAAAAATGAAAAGGAGAGAGCGAAGCTCTAAGTTGAAGTGTTGCGGGAACCGCATAAGAAGAAGAAGGTAGTTGTCCACTTTCCCGGATTTATGCACCACTTTCCCTTAAAGTTTTCCCTTCCCTTCCATACTCTAGACCTTTTTTTTGAAAGTCCTTAAGATCAAAAGAATGTTATATGACTTGGTGATCTAAATTGAAGCTTCTTATGATTGATTTTGATAATGTTTGAAGGTTATAATGCTTGTTTAGAAGTTGAGTTGATTCATGAATTTTCTTTACCTCTTACTCTCTAATTAAGTGTGTGAAAGTTTGAAAAACGATTGAAGCAAGGTTTGAGAATGATCTATTCTTTAGAAGTCACATTCACCCAAAAGAAGGTACACATATTTCATCCTAACTCTTGTTTAAAGCTTTTTGAAAGACCTTGCTTAGGGACAAGCAAGTGCTAAGTATGGGGTTATTTGTTAGCATGAAATATTGTGATATTTTAGGCACATTTTCTAAATGTATTTGATTCATATTGATAGTCTTTGATTGATCTTTGTACATATGTGAGCTAGTATTGCCTATATTTTCGATATGGATGTCTACACTAGTTCTATGTTGATTATAGGTAATTTGGAGCTATTTCCGAACGGAATCGAGCAAAGGAGAGTTGAGTTGATATGTCCATAGATCGAGGACACTTTTTGAAGCAATTTGGAGTCTTAGATTGAAGAATGCACGAGTTCGGGGAAGAATCACGTTCTTGCCCTAAATTACGCCCTAAAACACGGCCGTATCACAAACCACGTTCAGAATTACGGCCGTGGATTCAGAGTCAGAATTCGATGTTCATTCCAGGGGATTCTACGGCCGTGGAACTAACCGTAATTGTTTCCACGCCATAAATTACGGTCGTAGAATCTTCCACGACCGTGATCTTGGCGAATCTTTTCGCCACACTTCGAAGCCATGATCTTTTGAAAGATTGGGCCGGGCCGACACTTTACCATACACTATAAAAAGACGGACGAAGCAAGATTCCGTCACCTCGCTTACGACCTTTTCAACCCTCGCTTAGCGGCAAACGCACGCTTACAATCCACGTTTAGCAACGCACAAACCCTCATCTTGGAGGTAATTTGGAGATCTCATTGAAGATCAAAGTTCGTATTGGAGAGTTGCTGTTGGTGATCTTCGTGTTTGTGGAAGATCGAAGTTCTTGGAGGGTTTTGCAAGAAGATCCCTCTTCTTGCTTAGGTTTGATTTAGGATCGGATTGACATCCCGTTTCTTTTCTTTCCTAAGATTGTGATTGTTTACTCCGTTTTGAATCTTTTGATAAACACTTGTTCTTGACTGTGATTCTGAGATTCATTTGAAGATTATTGATAGTTCTTGAAAGTTCCCATCTTTTATCTTTTAATTCTTGAATTGATATCAATATGACTATTATTGGCTAAAAACCCTTAATAATTCTAAGGTGAAGGGTTGATAGTTGTGGCATAGGTGATGATAGATCGATCGCAAACAGATTAGACCCTGAGAGTTAGAGAATTGTCGCCGACAGCCCTAAATTACGGGCTGTTCTTGAGTCCACGGCCGTGGAACCTCAAGAACTAACCGTGATTTACCTTAAGTCTACGAACCTGCTTTTACTTTAATCTAAAGTTAAAGATTTGCTTTAACTTAGTTTAGACTTGTCTTTTCTAGGTGGTAGTGAAGCCTCAACAACCTCTACCTCGATTGTGAGCCTCAACAACCTCAATCGGATAAGTTAGTCTTGATCTTTAGATTATAAGTTTGGGTATTTGATACTAATCCTCGTCTTTAGAACCTTATCTATATTGAGCCTCAACAACCTGTATAGGGAGTGTCTTTTAGGTGAGTTACATAAGGTTTTTGGAACCTCAACCGTACGATTACCTTACATTAGTATACCTTTGCATATCTCAACTCTGTCTTTATATCATTAAGTATATCTTGAATCAATTGCCACAACTGGATACTTGGATCTTTAGGATTGTTGTTTTCCCAATATCTGCAAAACTCCCATATTTACCTGCTTGATAACTTGCAATCGAATTCCCTCCACCCAAATCCCTGTGTTCGATACTCTGGAATTCTTGCTTAACTACGTCGATCCGTACACTGCGGGTTCGCTTGCTTGATTCTAGTTTGATAAATTTAAAACTTATTTGCACACACCTCTAGGGGCGAACAACTTACCCGGTGATCTATTCCATTTTAGAGACACCTTCCCTTTGCAAAACCTCAGCTTTGTCCGCTTATCTTGAGATCTTGAGTTGGAACCACAACTGGATGCTTTAATCCCTAGAATTTGCATATTCTTCTTTATTGACCTTACTATCATATTTGATTGCTCTAATCGCTTTTGTGGTTATTAGTTGCATTGACAACCTATACTTGCTTTGTTTCACCTAAGTCCTTGAGATCGACACCCTGGAATTCTTGCTTTTACTATAATTGATCCGTACACTGCGGGTTCGCATCCTTGTTTAAGCATATTTCCTCGGTTATAAATTTAAAGCTTGCACACACCGTTTGGAGCGAACAAGTTTTTGGCGCCGTTGTCGGGGACTTGGTCTAGACCGAGCCGGTTGCGGTTGTCTTTCGGGGCAATTGCCCCTGTTACTACTAACCACTCTACTTGAGTGACTTTCGCAGGTTCTTTCTCTTAGGTTTATGCGAAGAACCCGTGCTGGGAAGGAAATCGTTCCTTATGATCCCGAACCAGAAAAGACGTATAAGAGACACTTGAAAGAAGCGAAAATGGCCAATCGAGACGGTCGCAATCTTGAGGCCGAGTTGAATGAGGCGATGGAACAACTGCGCCTCAATAGGGAAGAACTGCGGCGCGGAAGGGAGGAAAATCGCACCAGAGCTGTAGAGATTGCAGCAGATATGGCTGAGTTACGAGCTCAGATTTTTGCCGCGACCAGATCCTCGGCCGAGGCAGGATCCCGCTCCAGATGCCCCGGCCGAGATACTTCCACCTCGGATGCCAGTCCGAGATGTTCTTTTTGCAGGTATTCCACAGACCCTAGGGCAGAGGATGGACCCGAACCAGCAAGTGAGGCGTCCAGGAGTCAATCTAGGTGATCCAGCGGAACATGATTATGAACTTCGACCACAAGTTCTTTCCATGATCTGCCAATGCCAGTTTGGAGGTTTAGAGTGGGAGTCTCTGCATCAACATTCACAAAACTATGATATTTTGATGGAGACCTTGAGACCTTCAAAAGTGGAAAATAATAATTACAAGCTAAGCCTTTTTACTTTTCTTTGAAGGACAGGGTGCTTACTTGGTATCATTCTCTTCCTCCCAGAAAGATCAACACTTGGGAGGAGATGACGACGGAGTTCTTAACTAAATTCTTTCCCCCTTCAAAACCTTTGAAATGAGAGGGAAGATCAATGCATTTATCATGAAGGACAAGGAGAGTTTGTCCAAGTCATGGGAGAGATTTAAAGACATTCTTTTGGATTGCCCATATCATGGGATTCCAAAGATAGAGTTGTTGGAGATATACTTCAAAGGATTGGATGGAACTACCCAATTCAACCTTCAACTACTATCCGCCGGCACATTTATGGACATGCCAATTGATGAAGCTTGGGAGTTCATTGAGAAACAAGTTTTTCACATGGAGAAATACTCCCACCAAGAAGCTAAAAACGGAGTTAAGAGAGTCAACTTCCAAGAAGCTCCCTCAAATGATAATCAACTCACCTCCCTCAAGAATGACGTGAAGCAATTAAATGACCTTTTGGTTGCTCACACCAAAAAGGAAGAAGGAGGATATCAAGGGTCAAGGAACAACAACAATGGTTCCCGGAACAACAACTACAACAACAATAGAGGCTCCAACAGCAACAATTGGAGATCCAACAATCAAAATTCGGGTAATCCTTACTCTAACTCCAATTCTAATAATTCTTCTAATCCTTTCCTCTCTTCTTCTTCTACTCCATTGAAGAGCCAGGAGCCTGGATCAATTTTGTCCCAGCCAGCGAAGAAAGATGCAGTGCTGGAGGCCATCTTGATCAAACTCAATGCTATGGAGACGTCCATGACTTCATTTTCGAAGGCACAAAAAGCCTTAGAACAACAATTCTTTAACAAGGCAAATGAAGCACCAAGAGATCCAAGGAAGCTCCCAACAAGGACAGAGAGCAACCGAAAAGGACAGATCATGGCAATTACGACGAGAAGTGGACTGAAAACTACAGATCCAGTGCCTCGGTCGATGCCAGTACAGACGAAGAACACCTCGGTCCAGGTACAAACGAAGAACACTTCGGTCGAGGTACCAACCGAGGTGGAGCCTCAGAAAGCGGAGGGGGAAATTTTAAGTTTATGTTCCACCTCCTGCTTATAAACCACCACTTCCATTCCCCCAGTCAAGGGCCAGAGCACATCTAGACAAGCACTTTGGTAAGTTCCTTGACTTGATGAATAAAATACATATTAACATCCCTTTCCTTGATGCTATTCTAGGAATGCCCGCCTATGGGAAGTTCTTAAAAGAGATTCTATCAAGGAAGAGGAAGCTGGAAGACTTTGGTGAAGTAAGGATGACATCTAAATCCTCGGAGCTCACTCAAATCATGAAGGAGAAGATGCCACCCAAGTTGAGAGATGCCGGCTCATTTTACATTCCCATTCAAGTTGGGGATGCTACTTGTGAGGCGTTCTGTTATCTAGGAGCCAGCGTGAGCATCATCCCGCTGGAGCTATGTGTGAAGATCGGACTTGGAGAGCCCAAGCCGGTGAAGATAAGATTATACATGGTGGACCGCTCCATTACCCATCCCGTGGGCATCTTGGAAGACATTCCGGTTAAGTTAGGTAACTTCTATTTACCTATAGACTCTGTTGTGCTTGATATTCCCACAGATTACCCCGTCCCTATCATTCTCGGGAGACCATTTCTAGCAACTTCGGGTTGCAATGTGGATTGTAAGAACGCCAAGTTGAAATTCAACATTGGCGGTGATCAAGTGGAATTTGTATTGCTTGCTGCAATGAAAGGAGAGCCGCTGGAGGATGATATCTTCAACATCTATGATGAAGAAGAATCAAGAGAATTCGTGAGCTCTATCCTTATTAATGATCTACTTGAAAGAGTTATTAGTTTTAGCTTAATAGAGGAAGGTATAGATGCTTCTTGTGATGTAGATATACGGAGCTTAAAGGCAGTGGAAGAAGATCCAGGAGCTAAGATTGAGAAGCTAATCCAAGAGAAGAAAATCTCCAGTTTCGGTCCCAGTTGCAGTACCTCGACCGAGGCACTCTCTAGACCAAGCGAGGTGTTCTTGGCTGAAGAACATCTCGGTCACCCACTCTGGACCTCAACCGAGGTCGAAAGCGAGATGATGTCAACTAAGACTTCTGAAGGTCCAGTTCTTCAATCTAAGTCTACTCCACTGGAAGGAGGAAGCAAGGATCCCCCTCAGAAATCACCCCCAGTTGTGGAGCTTAAACAACTTCCAAGTCACTTGAGGTATGCTTTTCTTGGACCGGATTCTACTTATCCCGTTATTGTTAGTGCTTCCCTTTCCGAAACTGAATTATCTAAACTAATGCATGTCCTGAGAAAGCATCAAAAGGCTTTGGGTTATACTATTGATGATCTTATTGGAATTAAGCCCTCTTTCTGCATGCATAGTATACTAATGGAGGACGATCATAAGACTTCACGGGAACCTCAAAGACGGTTAAATCCGATCATGAAAGAGGTTGTGAAGAAAGAAATATTTAAGTTGTTGGACGCAGGTATGATATTTCCTATCTCGGATAGCAAGTGGGTGAGCCCAGCGCATGTAGTTCCGAAGAAAGGGGGGGATGACCGTTGTGACGAATAAGAACAATGAGTTGATCCCAACTAGGACCGTTACGGGGTGGAGGGTGTGCATCGACTATAGGAAGCTGAACGTGGCCACTTGGAAGGACGATTTTCTACTTCCCTTCATCCATCAAATGCTCGAATGGTTAGCCCAACATTCGCTTATAGGAGGATGCCATTTAGGAGCTTAAAAGAGAACCCAGGAAGCTTAGGGTATTTTGATAGTATGAATTATAGTCTATATTTTGGGACCTGTTTAGACGTTTTGTCTTCAATAATATGCATGTTTGAATGTATATTATGTGATTATATTGTTATTTCATCTACCTTTGCGGGAATCGAGGTCTACACCAAGTTTCGTTATAATCGTAGGTAAAATGGCACAATTTTGGATCGAAATGGAGCTAAGGAGCAAATGAGTCATTGGAGCTACATTTAGGAGCTTAAAAGAGAACCCAGGAAGCTTGGAATTAACAAAGAAGATTTACTTTGGATCAGATTTAAGAGATTTCACCTTCAGCTGAGATTAACCTCGGTCAGCTACAGTACCACCTCGACCGAGGTGATCTAGAGGAACGCCCCAACCGAGGCGAATACTCTGACGCGGCGAGATATATTTTATTTGGCTGAGATCTTTTGTTTTTGGAAGGAGAGATCTTATATTTTTGGGCTGGATTTCTTGAAGGAAGCTCATATATTTGGGAGATCTATTTTAGAGATATGGATATATTTTATTAGGATACTATATTTGGAAGATAATTCTCCAATAAAAAGGGCCGGATTTTCCACAATTCAGCATCCCCGCTACATCATCGCATGCTTAGAGGCTGAAAATAACCAACAAAGAGAGGATTTTTTGGAAGCTTTGAAGGAAGGAAGGAAGATTGAAGATCAATCAAGGAAGGATTGATAGTTCGGATATAGCTTTTGAGGGGATTTGTAAGACTTTCTTAGATTCCCTTTGGTTTGATTGTCTTGTTGGATTTGTGATCCAAGGAACGCTGATTTGTGTAATATTTGATTCAGTTATTGAAGCCTTGTTCTTAAGGTTTTTGTGTTCAAATATTCAGTCTCTTCTCATATATTCAATTATTGCTTTCATGATGATGAGTGGCTAATTTCTTTGTGCGACTCTAGGGTGATTGACTGAAAGTTGTGGGAAAAACAATGATAGAATAATCTTAATCCCAGTAGGACCCTGAAAGCTCGAGTCATTATCCTTAACCCTAGAACATCTCGTTCAGTCAATGAACATCTCGGCCGGGGTGGAACTTGACTGACCGAGGTGACCCTTTCTGATCCGAAACTGAGAGTTAAGTGTTAGAGTTGGCCAAATCCTATTCTTATTATACCTTTCCTTGTTCAATGCAAGCTTAGGATGAGACTTACCCGGTAATTCCTTTGTTTGTTTACCCATGATCATAAGTGTAGGTAATAAATGTTTATCTTTTATTGGGGTTTGAGTGTGCCTTCATTCCATCTTTGTGAGTTAACCTGAGACTTACCCGGTAAAGGTTGATTTTATTCCCTTAGTTGGAGTGTTGATTTGAGATTATAATTCCTTTCCTTAGTACCTTGAGACTTACCCGGTAATAGGAGCTTTTGGTTTGAAGTTAGTGAGTAGCGAGACTTACCCGGTGATCTATTCCATTTTAGAAACACCTTCCCTTTGCAAAACCTCAGCTTTGTCCGCTTATCTTGAGATCTTGAATTGGAACCACAACTAGATGTTTTAATCCCTAGAATTTGCATATTCTCCTTTATTGACCTTACTATCATCTTTGATTGCTCTAATCGCTTTTGTGGTTATTAGTTGCATTGACAACCTATACTTGCTTTGTTTCACCTAAGTCCCCGAGATCGACACCCCGGAATCTTGCTTTTACTATAATTGATCCGTACACTGCAGGTTCGCATCCTTGTTTAAGCATATTTCTTCGGTTATAAATTTAAAGCTTGCACACACCGTTTGGAGCGAACAATATCAAATTCAGTTACAAAAAATAAAATAAATAAATAAATAAAATATCCCTTTTCTTGATCATGCGCATGATGGTGCGATTAATTAAGCATCCCTTCCTAGAAGGTGGGTTTAATTTAATCCTTTGATGTATGATCGAGATATAAATATCATGCAAATGATAGTTGAATCATCATCTAGGCAACCCTTCCTAGAATGTGGGCCGGGACTTTGATTCTCTGATGCATGAAAACACTACACGGAACTACGTAGGGCTTGATCCTCTTTAACGAGGTACATAGACAACCCGCCAAAAAACGGGTGCAACCCAAATCACCAAAACCAACCAAATATCGGTATTTATATAACTTAGAATTAAAAGGTCAAAAAGAGAGGGTCTAACTCAAATAAAAAATAAATAAAATATGTTTTGTAAATTTGTATTCGAATAAAACATAAAAAGGTGTTCTGTAAATTTGTATACATTTTTACTCAACATCCACGATCATCAAGACCTCGAGGTAAGTTTTCTAACCCTAATAAGAAAACTAAGGTATTAACTTGCTTTGAATGTGGTGAAGGAGATCATCTTCTTAAGGATTGTCCTAAAAAGAAGAGTAACAACTTTAGGAAGAATGATCGAAAGAAGAAAGCTATGGTAGCTTCATGGAGTGATTCAGATTCTACAAATGAATAAGAAGACGAGAAAGAACAAGCAACTTGTGTCTAATGACCGATCATGAAGAAGATCCAAATCACTATGTCAATTGTGTGGTAAGCATATGTGATAAAGAACATAGGGTAATGATAAGCTCCTTGAGAGAAAAACTTCTCAAACAAGAGAAACGATTAAGTGAGATGTCTCTGGAGATTGAAAATCTTAACATTAAAAAGTTAGACCTTGATATCAACATCAAGGCCTTGGAATCAGAAAATGTGATTCTTAAAGGAAATATTTCTTCTCTCCATCGGCAATATATCGATCTAGAGAAAGAAAAGGTTGATCTACTTTTGACATGTCAAGACTAAAAGACTACAATTATTCAATTCACTCGTTCGAAATCCTACCTCGAAAGGATGATGGGTGAGCAACAATCTTCTCTTAACAAAAATGGTATAGGCTATCATGTTAGTTTCCCTAGAAACACGACTACCACTTTTGTTAGAGCTAAAGAAAGTATTCATATGCCCACATGTTTCTATTGTTGCAAAAAGGGTCATGTCGCTCCAAACCGTGTGTACAAGCTTTAAATTTATAACCCAAGAAGTATGCTTAAAACAAGGATGCGAACCCGCAGTGTACGGATCAATTATAGTAAAAGCAAGAATTTCGGGGTGTCGATCTCAAGGACTTAGGTGAAACAAAGCAAGTATAGGTTGTCAATGTAATAATAACCACAAAAGCGATTAAAGCAATCAAATATGATAATAAGGTCAATTAAAGGAAATATGCAAATTCTAGGGATTAAAGCATCTAGTTGTGGTTCTAACTCAAGATCTCAAGATAAGAGGACAAAGCTGAGATTTTGCAAAGGGAAGGTGTTTCTAAAGTGGAATAGATCACCGGGTAAGTCTCACTACTCACTAACTCCAAACCAAAAGCTCCTATTACCGGGTAAGTTTCAAGGTACTAAGGAAAGGAAATATAATCTCAAACCAACATACCAACTAAGGGAATCAACCTTTACCGGGTAAGTCTCAGGCTAACTCACAAAGATGGGATGAAGGCACACTCAAACCCCAATAAAGGATAAACCTTCATTACCTACACTTATGATCTTGGGTAAACAAACTAAGGAATTACCGAGTAAGTCTCATCCTAGGCTTGCATTGAACCAGGAAAGGTGTAATAAGAATAAGATTTGGCAAACTCTAACACTTAACTCTCAGTTTCGGATTAGAAAAGGTCACCTCGGTCAGCCAAGTTCCACCCCGGTCGAGATGTTAATCGACTGAACGAGATGTTCTAGGGTTAAGGATAAAGACTCGAGCTTTCAAGGTCCTACTGGGATCAAGATTATTCTATCATTGTTTTTCCCACAACTTTCAGCCAATCACCCTAGAATCGCACAAAGAAATTAGCCACTCATCATCATTAAAGCAATAATCAAATATATGGAAAGAGAATGAATATTTGAACACAAAACCTTAAGAACAAGGCTTCAATAACTAAATCAAATAAACAAATCAGCGTTCCTTAGAATCATAAATCAATCAAAAACAACAAACCAAAGGGAATCTAAGAAAATCTTACAAATCCCCTTAAAAGCTATCTCAAAGCTATAAACTTCCTTCCTTCAATCTTCAAACTTCCTTCAAAACTCCAGAAAATCCCTTAATTGCTGGATCCTCTCAGCCTCTAAGCATGGTTGAACTTGTGGAAAATTCATCCCTTTATATAGGAGAATTATCTTCCAAAGATAATAATATCTTAAAAAGATAATATCCTAATAAAATATATCCATCTCTCAAAAATAGATCTCCCAAATATATGATCTTCATTCCAGAAATCCAGCCCAAAAATATAAGATCTCTCCATCCAAAAATAAAAGATCTCAGCCAAACATAATATATCTCGCCGCGTCAAGGTATTCGCCTCGGTCGGGGTGACTCTGTGGTCAACCGAGGTGACTCTCAGCTGAAGGCGAAATCTCTCAAATCTGGTCCAAAGTAAATCTTCTTTGTTAATTCCATGCTTCCTGAGCTCCTCTTTAAGCTCCCGAATGTAGCTCCAATGACTCCTTTGCTCCTTAGCTGCATTTTGATGCAAAATGTGCCATTTTACCTATATTTACAACGAAACTTGGTTTAGACTTCGATTCCCGTAAAGGTAGATGAAACGACAATATAATCACATAATATACATTCAAACATGCAGATTATTGAAGATAAAACGTCTAAACAAGTCCCAAAATATAGACTATAATTCATGCTATCAAAATACCCCATACTTGTCCCTTGCTTGTCCCCAAGCAAGTTCCAAATCTTAAGTACAAGATAGAATGGATTATAAGTCATAAAGATCAATGAAAAGTATTTCAAAATATTTTAATGGTGTGCTCCACTCATAAATCACTCTAAGAGAATGCTTCATGGTAATTAAAATCAAAATATGATCAAAACATTTTATAAATATAAGAAAGTTGTTCATCTTTGCATAAAATCATAGAATGCATAATAAATCATTATTATCGAAATTAATCATGTATAATCCAGTTTAAACCACCAAGTCAATCAACAAGCTCGAGGTCTCAAGGGCTTTCAAAAGAAAAGTCAAGAAACGTGTGAGAGTGAGATGTATATAGGGAATGTGGTGCTAGAATCCGGGAAAAGGATCTTCACTTCACTTGCTTTGAACTTCAACATCTTCCACCAATAAGCTTTGCTTATTTACTTTTTTTTTACTTTTTGGGATGCATGGACAGAGGTGCACAATAACCGAAGCCTAGGAAATCCGCAATCATCAATTTCTCGAGATGCCTCAAACCCTTGATGCCCATACCATGACCCGTTAGGAATATTGCTCAATCCAACTTTGGCAAGACACAAACACCCGGCTATGTGAATGGTGCCGAGTTACTCATCATTATGATTGACTTCCCCAAACCTATTTGTTTCTTTCTAACTTCCAATCAACATCTCAACTTTTCCTTCACTTGCTTTTCATTTGCTTGCTTCCAAATTTCCGGATAGGTAAAGGGAGGCAAATATGTATATGAGGGGCTAAGCATGATCAAGAAGAAGAAGAGAAGAGAATGAATTGCCTTGGTCTTTCCAGGAGGAGAGTGAGAGAACTCATCATGTGGTGTCAACCTTCAAATTCAACATAATTTGGATAAAAATAAAGAATTAAACATGCCACAAATTTTAAACAAAGCATTTAGAAACTTAAACATATCATAAAACCTTTCAAACATATAAATATTTCAAAAACCAATGTGCAAACAAAATCTTCACTGAGGTCATATCCAAATAAGAAGCACAAAACCGTTTCAAAAATTGTTTCAGTTAAACCACCTCGGTCGAGATGTTCTAAGTCAACCGAGGTGCTGCACCTCGATTGGTCAGAATCACTTCGGTCGAGGTCATAATTTTTTTTTTCTTAACTAGTTTTTGACGTTTTTCTCAATCAAATAACCTGTATGCATACATGTAGTCTCAGATAAACACATAGAGTATAAAGAAAATCATAAATATCCGAACCGAGTCATACAAGCATACACATAAGTCATATAAATACATCCAAATACCCCATACTTGAGACACATTGTCCCAATGGGTCAAAATAAGTCTGAAAGAAAGTACTCACCTGACATAAGCTGAGCTGCATAATAAATAAATAAAAGAAATCCGTGCAAGCTCTAGTCCTGATCTGCTGGTGGTGGTGGATATGGCACGTACAGATATTGGGAAGGATATAAAGGGTAGCCCATAGTGTGTTGGAACTGTATCTCCAACATCCGGCGCTGGTAGTGCTGGCTCTCCCTCATCTCTAACATGTCCAAGGATAGGGCGGCGTAAGAGTCGATCATCTGATCCGTCAGCTCGTCTATTTGTGTGTGAGCTACGTGATCCCGTTGTCTACGGACTCTACGCCTAGCAGAACGTGATGGTGGTGCAGCTGCCTCCTTCTCAGTCTCCTCGTCGTCCAGATCGACAACTGGTACACTAGTACCGGTTGTATCCGTCCCTGTCTCCATGGTAGCACCACCATCATCCTCCTCATCCTCCTCCTGTGCCTGGGATGTTGCATCTCTAGCATCCTCAATGTAAGGCATCCATGTAGTGGATCAGTACTGAGAGTCGTAGACGGGGAACTGGGATGACCACCTAATACCCTGAGGGGCAGTCTGCTCACAGGGCATCGCCACATATGGCGTAGTGAGTCCACGAGGAACTAGAATCCTCCTGGTGATCATCTCTTGCAGCCCTAGCGGCTTGGTAGCCGCCACCAGTTTACATGCACTCAAATCCAACCCCATCACAGTAGCTATGTGAGAAACTAAACCGCCACAACAAATTTCCCCCTTTGCCTTAGCCTTGATCCGGTGCAGATCCTCAGCTAGCATCGCACCAAAATCAGGCACACCCCCAGTCACCATGCAAAATAAGCTCAAAAGCTCCCCTTGTCTAACCTTTTGGGGCGTCTCAGTACGCGCCAGAAGTGTCTCGCTGAATATACAGTAGGCGAGTCTGAAAGCGAGGTGGAAGATGATCCGCTCTCTGGAGTCTCCCGGTCTCCATCTATCAGCATGCTCAACTACATGAGCTATCTGTCCCCAGAACTGTCGAGCTACAGCTCGAGAAGGGAAATCGGGAACTGTGGGTGTCGGGAAGCCGAAGACGTCTCTCCACTGATCCATCAGTACTAAATAATTCCGGTTCAGCAACTGGTACTTGATGGCCCTCTCCTCGGGCAGGTGAGTCACAGAGCTCACAAACTCCAGTGTAGGCTTGAGGTAGGCTGAAACTCTGATCTCCATGAACTACTCCAGCCCAACCATCGAGATTATCCGTCTCAAATCATCAGCAACATATAAACAGTCAAAAGCAAAAATGTCTAAAAACTGCGGCGCAATCACTAGGCGCGTACTGATGGGGTCATAATCGGCTCGGTAATGCTCATGTATCACCGGTATGGAAGGTCGAGAGGAAGAAGAAGAAGGGGATGATCTATCTCTCAGGACAATCTGGCGATCTAATCTGGAACTCACTTTCTCTTTTCTGTCTGACAATTCACCTCGGTTGCTTGTCAGATCTCAAGAATTACCTCGGCTGAGGCGCAGGTCGATTGGACCGAGGTGCGAAGGTGTTCGATTCCAACTCTCGGAATTTCAGTTCTTTTCCTCCGATTTCACTACAGATTGTTCCTAAGGGGTACTTAATCCTTTTCCAACAGAGATCTATGGCAACCAAAGCCACTAAATTCCGAAATCAATAAAGAGAAGAATGAGTTAGGGTTTCAACTTTTTACCCCGGATTCGGTCGCTTCGAGGCGTTCTTGTTGCAGATTGTTGCTTGTAATTGGTTTCCCTGGCCTTTCCTCGCAGAATGGGAGCAAGAATCGTCGAAAACGGTTGAGAAACGAAGAAAGCGAGGTTAGGGCGAGCCGCGGTCGAGGGGAAAATGGGAGGGAAAGAGGAAAAACTGTTCCCCTTTTATACCCCTCGCCGATTCCGCTGTCACCTCGGTTGAGGTGGTCCCGACTGGACCGAGGTGTCTGGACCGAGGTGTCTGGACCGATGTGGATCGTTGTCAGCCCTAGTCGCCTCGGTTGCTCAAGAATCATCTCGGTCGAGGTGCTGTGAGTGCAACCGAGATGTTTCTCAGTCAAACTTTGTCTTCTCAATTTCTCGAACTTCTATCCTTCCAGTTTTGCTCCTGGGTTGTATTCCTTCCTTGAAAGTACCTGGTTTCTATCTATGATGCCAAAAGCAAAGCAAAGCAAAAGCAAACTATCTAAAACTAGTCTAGAAAAGGGAAAAGAAAGCAATAACTTGGGTTGCCTCGCAAGAAGCGCTTGGTTTAAGGTCGCTAGCTGGACCGTACGGTATCCCTAAACATGTTGGAAGATGTCATCACCCCATACTTTGCCTTCATCATGGGATGAGATAAAGAAGTCTATCAAACGTTCCAGCAGGTGCAAGTGCTTATCGGGGAATGAATCGTCTATGGGTGGTTCGTCTTTCTCGCGTGAAGAGGGAGGTTGCCGGTTGAGGTGATCAACAACAGAATTTTCGGATCCCTTCTTATTGCGGATCTCTAGGTCAAACTCTTGAAGCAAGAGAATCCATCAAATAAGACGTGGCTTAGCATCCTTCTTAGCAAGCTAGTAACGAATAGCTGTATGGTTAGTGTAAACAATAATTTTCGCTCCCACTAAGTAAGAGCAAAATTTCTCAAAAGCATATACAACCGCCAATAGCTCCTTTTCGGTGGTGGCGTAGCTACGTTGGGCTTCGTCTAGCGTCTTGCTAGCATAGTAAATGGCGGTGGTCCGGCCATCCTTCTTTTGTCCAAGCGCCGCTCCTACCGCCACATAACTCGCATCACACATGATCTCAAAGGGCAAGGTCCAATCCGGAGGTTGGATAATGGGAGCGGAGATCAACGCTTCCTTAATCCTATAAAATGCGTCAAGACATTCTTGCGAAAACTCAAAAACAACATCCTTATTTAAGAGTTTAGTTAGTGGTATAGAAATCTTCGAGAAGTCCTTGATGAATCTTCTATAGAAACCTGCATGCCCGAGAAAACTCCGCACACCCTTAACAATACAAGGGGGAGGAAGTTTCTCAATAGTCTCGATCTTAGCTCGATCGACCTCAATACGTCGGTTGGAAACGAGGTGTCCTAGTACAATGCCTTCATTAACCATAAAATGACACTTCTCCAATTCAGAACGAGATTAGTCTCTTCACATCTTTGTAGAACTAGAAAAAGGTTAGATAGA
Source organism: Fagopyrum homotropicum (assembly GCA_033239125.1). Taxonomy (NCBI): domain Eukaryota; kingdom Viridiplantae; phylum Streptophyta; class Magnoliopsida; order Caryophyllales; family Polygonaceae; genus Fagopyrum; species Fagopyrum homotropicum. The sequence goes on from BSWB01000006.1 coordinate 90,925,217, forward strand.
CAATCATCAAAAGAGGAACCATATACTGAAAAATAATCCATAAATACCTCCATGATCTCCTCTATATACTCGGAAAAGATAACCATCATGCATCGCTGGAAGGTGGCGGGTGCATTACACAATCCAAATGGCATCCTCCTATAAGCGAATGTCCCTCATGGACAAGTGAAAGTGGTCTTCTCTTGATCATCCGGATGGATAGGAATCTGAAAGAATCCACTATAACCATCTAAATAGCAAAAATGTCAATGCTGGGCTAACCGTTCGAGCATTTGATCGATGAAGGGAAGTGGAAAGTGGTCCTTCCGAGTGGCCACGTTCAGCTTCCTATAATCGATGCACACCCTCCAGCCCGTGACGGTCCTAGTTGGGATCAACTCGTTGTTCTTATTCGTCACAACGGTCATCCCTCCTTTCTAGGGAACTACATGCACTAGGCTCACCCACTTGCTATCCGAGATAGGAAATATGATACCTGAATCCAACAACTTAAGAATTTCTTTCTTCACAACCTCTTTCATGATCGGATTTAACCGTCTTTGAGGTTCCCGTGAAGTCTTATGATCGTCCTCCTTTAGTATTCTGTGCATGCAGAAAGAGGGCTTAATACCAATAAGATCATCAATAGTATAACCCAAAGCCTTTTGATGCTTTCTCAGGAGATGCATTAGTTTAGATAATTCAGTTTCGGAAAGTGATGTGATCGAACTCGATTCGAACACGAGGATCCACCGGTACAAGTTCACACTCGGATTGGAATCGGTGAAATGGAACTCCTTTTTTTGGATTTTGTGTTTTTGGATATGAAGAGCAAATTCCCTCGGCCTCTCACTTTGGGAATCCCTCAACTCGAACGAACTACCCTCGGAATCTCACTTTGGGGTTCGAACCTTCGTTCCTAGGCCTCTCACCTTAGAACCACCTAAGCATCTCACCTAGATGTTTGAAAACTAAGCATCTCACCTAGAATTCGGGTTTTGTTTTAAAGCAAACAACAACTTTGAAAGCACAAAGGCTAACTTACTTCATTTAACTTCACTTGCCTTACAATGGGAGGATACAAGGCTTTATATAGCCACAAAACTCAGCCTAGAAACTCCCTAATTAAGTGCTAGAAATATCAAAGGTTTATCAAAAGGAAATGCAAGAAATTCAAGAGTTTTTCTAGGAAATTCAAACACATAAATGGCCACATTTGGCCTTTAATCAAAGATGACTCTTGGATCCTATTCTCTTCACTTGGACAACACATCAAGGATGGTCTAATCAAGTCTTGGACGTCCATATTGAAGGAGAAGAAGACCATTGAACTACCTTGGCCTCCATTCAATGTATGTGTGTGAAGATGCCTTCAATGTTTGATTGAATGTTGACATGTTGACCTTCACATGATCAATACATAAATTCATGCATAATATATGAATAATATGAGCATGGTATGCTGCATGAAATATGTATGGTAGGACGTGCATATGTTTTGTATAACCATCTTTCATGCCTCCATGCATGATCTTGTCCAACAATCCATACAAGTACCGTACTTGCTGCAATGTAGGGTCATTTTCACCCTCTTCCTCTTGCAATATCGACTTTGAGTAAACTAGAAAGTTGTAGATATTGAAAATACCTTTCAAAGTAGTACTCATGGGTATTTTAATTCCAAGTATTGCCTCAGTTATAGTCATTTTACTGAGAGTGCGCAAACCTGACAGCTTAGCCGGAGAGAGTGAAAATTGGCTTGCATTGGGCATGCTCGGAGCAAGCTTTTTCGGTTTGATTTCAATAGGTTTTGGCTCAGTTTTAGGCATGACCTCCAACACATAACTATTGATTTTGATAAGTTCCGGCTGACTTTTGACTTGGACGGTTGGTGGCAAAACGATTGGTTCCGGCTTGATGACGATGATTTCTTCCCCGGTGGGGATCACATCATCCCCTTTCCCTTGAAAAGGATTCGTCCTCGAATCCGTCATGCCATCATTGGGAAAGTGGTTGTGGGATGTATTACCATGGTAACTACTTTTTTCGACTTCGTCGCCATCATGTCGAGATGCTTGAATACAATCCGGGTTCCCATGGGCACGACTATCAACATTTCGTTCTCGACGGTGGTTGATTTGTCCATTCCGGTTGGCATGGTTGCTACCTCCTTGGATTTTGTCATGAGGGTTCAAGGCAAGGAGAGGAAACCTTCTCAATATCTCAGCTAGTTGGGCTTCAAGCCTATCCAAACGTTGGTTATTTCGATTACCACCGTTTGCATTGTCGTTGATGATCGTCATCCCCGAAAGCTTGAGGAACTCGCACCGTTGGGCTCTGATACCACTTGGTGTGATTCGAACTAGATTCGAACACGAGGATCCACCGGCACAAGTTCACAATCGGATTGGAATCGATGAAATGGAACTCTCTCTTTTTTTTTGGATTTTGTGTTTTTGGATATGAAGATCAAATTCCCTCGGCCTCTCACTTTGGGAATCCCTCAACTCGAACGAACTACCCTCGGAATCTCACTTTGGGGTTCGAACCTTTGTCCCTCGGCCTCTCACCTTAGAACCACCTAAGCATCTCACCTAGATGTTTGAAAACTAAGCATCTCACCTAGAATTCGGGTTTTGTTTTTCTCAAAGTGAAAACACAACTTTTGATCGATAACTCAATTCTATTTCGTCCTCTAAAAACGTTTGTGGGAGAGGCCTTATATAGGCTGAAAATTCAGCACCTACTCCCAACATTAAAGGTTTACAAGTTCAAGAGTTGTGACATTAAACAAAGAGTAAACATAGGGACTTTCAACACCTACTTTCTCCACCTACTTTTCCACCTACTTTTTTCCACCAACTTTCACATAATTAATACATAAATTCAAGCATAATATATGAATAATATGAGGATGATATGCTGCATAAAATATGTACTGGGTGGACGTGCATATGTTTGTATAACCATCTTCCATGCCTCCATGAGTGATCTTGGTCAAAAATCCACTCAAGTATAAACGCTGCTTCATTGTCGGGTCATTTTCACCCTGTTCCTCTTGGATTCTTGACTTCCCATAAACTACAAAGTTGTAGATCTTGAAAATACCTTTCAAAGTAGTACTCATGGGTATTTTAGTTCCAAGAATTGTCTCAGTTATAGTCGTTTTACTGAGAGTGCGCAAACCTGACAGCTTAGCCGGAGAGAGTGAAAATTGGCTTCCATTTGGCATGCTCGGTGCAAGCATTTTCGGTTTCATTTCAATAAGTTTTGGCTCAGTTTTAGGCATGACCTCCAACACATAACTATTGATTTTGATAAGTTCCGGCTGACTTTTGACTTGGACGGTTGGTGGCAAAACGATTGGTTCCGGCTTGATGACGATGATTTCTTCCCCGGTGGGGATCACATCATCAAGGGAAGCACTAACAATAACGGGATAAGTAGAATCTGGTCCAAGAAAAACATACCTCAAGTGACTTGGAAGTTTTTAAGCTCCACAACCGGGGGTGCTTTCTGAGGGGGATCTTTGCTTCCTCCTTCTAGTGGAGTACTTAGATCGAAGAACTGGACTTTTAGAAATCTCAGTTGACATCATCTCTCTTTCAGAAGTCTCAGTTTCGGTCCCACTTGCAGTAACTCGACCTCGGTCGAGTTACTGCAACTGGGACCGAAACTAGAGATCTTCTTCTCTTGGATTAGTTTTTCAACCTTAGCTCTTGGATCTTCTTCCAGTGCCTTTAAGCTCCGTATATCTGCATCACAAGAAGCATCTATACCTTCCTCCATTAAGCTAAAACTAATAAATCTTTCAAGAGGGTCATTAATAAGGATAGAGCTCACCAATTCTCTTGATTCCTCTTCATCATAGATGTTGTAGATATCATCCTCCAGCAACCCTCCTTTCATTGCAGCAAGCAATGCGAAGTCCACTTGATCTCTACCAATGTTGAATTGCAACTTGGTGTTCTTACAATCCACATTGCAACCCGAAGTTGCTAGAAATGGTCTCCCGAGAATGATAGGAACGGGATAATCTGCGGGAATATCAAGAACAACAAAGTCCATAGGTAAATCGAAGTTACCTAACTTAACCGGGACGTCTTCCAAAATGCCCACGGGATGGATAATGGAGCGGTCCGCCATGTATAATCTTATCTTCACCGGCTTGGGCTCTCCAAGTCCGATCTTCACACATAGCTCCAGCGGGATGATATTCACGCTGGCTCCTAGATCACACAATGCCTCACAGTGACATCCCCAACTTGAATGGGAATGCAAAATGAGCCGGGATCTCTTAACTTGGGTGGCATCTTTTCCTTCACGGTTTGAATGAGCTCCGAGGATTTAGATGTCAGCCTTACTTCACCAAAGTCTTCCAGCTTCCTCTTCCTTGATAGAATCTCTTTTAAGAACTTCCCATATGCAGGCATCCCTAGAATAGCATCAAAGAAAGGGATGTTAATATGTAGTTTATTCATCAAGTCAAGGAACTTACCAAAGTGCTTGTCTAGATGTGCTCTGGCTCTTGACTGGGGGAATGGAAGTGGTGGTTTATATGCAGGAGGTGGGACATAAATTTCAATTTTGTCCGACTCTTTCCGTGACTCAACCTCGGATGGTACCTCGGCCGAAGTGTTCTTCGACTGTAACTGGACCGAGGTGTTCTTCACTGGCGTCGACCGAGGCACTGGATCTGCAGTTTTTAATCAACTTCTCATCGTTATTGCCATGATTTGTCCCTTGGGGTTGCTTTCTATCCTTGCTGGGAGCTTCCCTGGATCTCTTGGCGCTTCATTCGCCTTATTAAAGAATTGTTATTCTAAGGCTTTTTGTGCCTTTGAAAATGAAGTCACGGATGTCTCCATAGCACTGAGCTTGATCAAGATAGCCTCCAGTACTGCATCTTTCTTCTCTGGCTGGGACGAGCTTGATCCAGGCTCCTGGCTCTTCAATGGAGTAGAAGAAGTAGAAGAAGAGAGGAAGGGATTAGCAAAATTATTTGAATTGGAGTTAGAGTAAGGGTTACCCGAATTTTTATTTTGATTGTTGGGCCTCCAATTGTTGCTGTTGGACCCTCTATTGTTGTTATAGTTGTTGTTCCGGGAACCATTGTTTTAGTTGTTGTTCCGATTTCCATTGTTGTTCCTTGAGCCTTGATATCCTTCCTCTTCCTTCTTGGTATGAGCAACCAAAAGATCCTTCAATTGCTTCACATCATTCTTGAGGGAGGTGAGTTGAATATCATTTGATGGAGCTTCTTGGAAGTTGACTCTCTTAACTCCATTTTCACCTCCTTGGTGGGAGTACTTCTCCATGTGCAAAGCTTGTTTCTCAATGAACTCCCAAGCTTCATCAATCGGCATGTCCATGAATGTACTGGCAGATAGTAGTTGAAGGCTGAATTGGGTAGCTCCATCCAGTCCCTTGAAGTAAATCTCCAACAACTCTATCTTTGAAATCCCATGATGTGGGCAATCCAAAAGAACATCTTTAAATCTTTCCCGTTAATTGGACAAACTCTCCTTGTCCTTCATGATGAATGCATTGATCTTCCCCCTCATTTCAGCACTTTTTGGAGGGGGGGAAGAATTTTGTCAAGAACTCCGTCGTCATCTCCTCCCAAGTGTTGATCATTCCGGGAGGAAAAGACTAGTACCAAATAAGCGCCTTGTCTTTCAAAGAAAAGTAAAAAGGCCTTAAATTGTAATTATTATTTTCCACCCTTGAAGGTTTCAAGGTCTCCATCAAAATCTCAGAGTTTTGTAAATGTTGATGCGGAGACTCCCTCTCTAAACCTCCAAACTGGCATTGACGGATCATGGATAGAACTTGCGGTCGAAGTTCATAAACATGCTCCACTGGATCTCCTAGGTTGACTCCTAGACGCCTCACTTGCTGGTTTGGGTCCATCCTCTGTCCTAGGGTCTGTGGAATACCTGTAAAAAGAACATCTTGGAGTGGCATCCGAGGTGGAAGTATCTCGTCCGGGGCAGCTGGAGCGGGATCCTGCCTCACTCGAGGGTCTGGTCGAGGTAAGATCTGAGCTCGTAACTCAGCCATGTCAGCTGCAATCTCTGCAGCTCTGGTGCGATTTTCCTCCCTTTCACACTGCAATTCCTCCTGATTGAGGCGCAGTTGTTCCATCGCCTCATTCAACTCGGCCTCAAGATCACAATCGTCTCGATTGGCCATTTTTTGCTTCTTTCAAGCGTCTCTTATATGTCTTTTCTGGCTCGGGATCGTAATGAACAATTTCCTTCCCAGCACGGGTTCTTCGCATAAACCTAAAAAGAAGAACCTGCGAAAGTCACTCAAGTAGAGTGGTTAGTAACAACAGAGGCAATAGCCCCAAAAGACAACCGTAACCGGCTCGGTCTAGACCAAGTCCCCGGCAACGGCGCCAAAAACTTGTTCGCTCCAAACGGTGTGTGCAAGCTTTAAATTTATAACCCAAGAAGTATGCTTAAAATAATGATGCGAACCGCAATGTACGGATCAATTATAGTAAGAGCAAGAATTCCGGGGTGTCGATCTCAGGGACTTAGGTGAAACAAAGCAAGTATAGGTTGTCAATATTACAAATAACCACAAAAGCAATTAAAACAATCAAAGATGATAATAAGGTCAATAAAGAAAATACGCAAATTCTAGGGATTAAAAATTCTAGTTGTGGTTCCAACTCAAGATCTCAAGATAAGCGGACAAAGCTGAGATTTTGCAAAGGGAAGGTGTTACAAAAGTGGAATAGAGCACCGGGTAAGTCTCACTAGTCACTAACTCCAAACCAAAAGCTCCTATTACCGGGTAAGTCTCAAGGTACTAAGGAAAGGAAATATAATCTCAAACCAACATACCAACTAAGGGAATATAATCAACCTTTGCCGGGTAAGTCTCAGGCTAACTCACAAAGATGGAATGAAGGCACACTCGAACCCCAATAAAGGATAAACCTTTATTACCTACACTTATGATCTTGGTTAAACAAACAAAGGAATTACCGGGTAAGTCCCAACCTAGTTATTGAAGTCTTATTCTTAAGGTTTTCTGTTCAAATATTCATTCTCTTCCCTTATATTTGATAAAACTGAAATACTTGAACACAAAACCTTAAGAATATTTGAACACAAAGCCTTAAGAATAAGACTTCAATAACTAGGTTGGGACTTACCCGGTAATTCCTTTGTTTGTTTACCCAAGATCATAAGTGTAGGTAATAAAAATTAGCCACTCATCATCATGAAATCAATAATCAAATATAAGGGAAGAGAATGAATATTTGAACACAAAACCTTAAGAATAAGACTTCAATAACTAGGTTGGGACTTACCCGGTAATTCCTTTGTTTGTTTACCCAAGATCATAAGTGTAGGTAATAAAGGTTCATCATCATGAAATCAATAATCAAATATAAGCGTCCTACTGGGATTAAGATTATTCTATCATTGTTGGATGCTCTCAGCCTCTAAGCATGGTTGACTTGTGGAAAATCCAACCCTTTATATAGGAGAATTATCTTCCAAAGATAATAATATCTTAAAAAGATAATATCCTAATAAAATATATCCATATCTCAAAAATAGATCTTCCAAATATATGATCTTCCTTCCAGAAATCCAGCCCAAAAATATAAGATCTCTCCTTCCAAAAATAAAAGATCGCAGCCAAACATAATATATCTCGCCGTGTCAGGGTATTCGCCTCGGTCGGGGCGCTCCTCTAGATCACCTCGGTCGAGGTGACTCTATGGTCAACCGAGGTGACTCTCAGCTGAAGGTGAAATCTCTCAAATCTGGTCCAAATTAAATCTTCTTTGTTAATTCCATGCTTCTTGAGCTCCTCTTTAAGCTCCCGAATGTAGCTCCAATGACTCATTTGCTCCTTAGCTCCATTTTGATGCAAAACGTGCCATTTTACCTATATTTACAACGAAACTTGGTGTAGACCTCGATTCCCGCAAAGGTAGATGTAACGACAATATAATCACATAATATACATTCAAACATGCAGATTATTGAAGATAAAACGTCTAAAAAAGTCCCAAAATATAGACTATAATTCATGCTATCAGGTCACATAAAATCAACATGTCCATATAGAACAAATGACCCTTACATCATTTGAAACACTTATCCTCTATGTTTAAGGAAACAAGTTAAGCAATTATGGGTTCCTAAAGGTACTAGACCACCAAACATGATTGAGCCTGAATATGGACCAATATATGCCATTTGGTCGTCCTGAAAAGGTTGATATTTGTTGTTTTGTAGGATATCACCAAGGTAAAGGAGCATAAGTTGATATTAGATAGTGGTTACTCAAGACATATGGGTGGAAAAAGCTCACTGTTCTTAGATTTAAAGAAGCAATCATCTAGAACCATTACTTTTGGTGATAAAGGAAAATGTTACATCATTGATATTGGTAAAATTGGTTATAATTCATCTAACTTTATTGATGATCTATCTTGTTAACGGTTTGGTGTATAACTTGCTTAGTATCTCTCACTTTTGTGATGAAGACAACAGGGTGATTATCGATTCAAAAAAATGTGAAGTTCAAGATAATATATAGGGTGATGTTGTGCTTACTACTCCTAGATGCAACAATGTTTATTTAATGAGCACTAACCAAGTTTCAGGAACTAAGCTAACGTGTCTCAAGGTCTGGACTGACGATCCTAGGCTTTGGCATAGATGACTTGGTCACATAAGCATGCATACGATGAAGAAACTATTTCAACGGATTTGGTACGTGGTTTGCCAAACCTAAACTTAAAGGTAGATGAACTATGTAAGACTTGTACACAAGATGAACAAATAGGAGGTTCATTCAAACCAAAGAAGGTTGTAAGTTCTTCTCGACCAATTGAACTTTTACATATGGATATATGTGGTCCTATGCGTGTCAAATCTCCCAAGGGTAAATGTTCGCCCGAAAAAGTGCGTGCAAATAAGCTTTATATTTATAAAACTGAAATAGAAGCAAGCGAACCCGCAATGTACGGATCGGCGTACATTAACAAGTATTCCAGAGTATCGAACTCAGGGATTTGGTGAGTCAAATTTAAGTCTCAAGTAATCAAGCAAGTAAAAGTGTAAAGCTTTGCAAATATTGGGGAAAACAGCAACCCTAAAGATCCGGATATCAAATTATGGCAATCGATTGAAGATATTCTATAAGTATAAGGACAGAGTCGAGAATTGCAAAGGTATACTAAGGCAAGGTAATGTACGGTGAAGTTCCAAAACCTTATATGTCTAATACAAGGACATTCTCTATAAAGGTTATTGAGGCTACAGTATAGAAAGGATCTGAGGACAAGAATTAAACTCAAATACCCCAGCCCAAACCCAAAGGATTAAGATGACCTCAAACGGTTAAGGTTGTGACACTCGAAACCGAAATAGAGGATGTTGAGTCTCACTACTACCTAGGAAAGGCAAGCCAAAGCTAGGTTAAAGCAAATCTTTAACTTTGGATTGAAGCAAAAGCAAAGGTCGTAGATCAGGGAAAATCACGGCAGGATCTGGAGTTCCACGGCCGTGGAACCTCAAGAACAGGCCGTAATTTAGGTTCGTCGACAAGTTTCTCACACTCTCAGGGTCCAATTTGTTTACGATCGATCTATCATCATCTAAGCCACAACTATCAACCCTTCACCTTAGAATTGCTAAAGGGTTTTAGCCAATAATAATTGTCATTGATTCAATATTCAATTTAGAAAGAGAGAAATATGAAAACCTTCGAAAACTCAATAAAAAAACTTAAGATCAATGTCAAATCCAAATAACAAAGCAATATGTTCAAATGGATTCAGAATATGGAATAAGAATCCTCACTATAATCTCTGGTAAACAACGGAAAATGGTTGTCAATCATTTCCGGAATCAAAACCTAAGAAATCACCAAACTTCCGCTGTAAGTAAGCTTCGATTCTCAATCCTACCGTCGGCTTCGAAATCCTAAGCAAGGAAAAGCACGGGATAAGCGCGGATAGCACGAGGTGCGCGGATAGCACGAGGTGCTGAAAACTCGTTTCTCTACTCCTTTTATAGAGCGAGGACGGGTTACGATAAAAGCCCATTTACTTTGATGATGTGCCAAATATGGCACGTCATAAGATTTGCCAAGATCACGGTCGTGTAGAACTTTCCACGGCCGTAATTTAGAGCGTGGAACCAAATTACGGTGCCATACAATTTCAACGACCGTGGTTTAGACCGTGTAACTCTTTGGAGTGCTTCAAACTCTCTTCCACGTTCATGATGCCAAGTCCACGGCTGTGGATTAGAGCGTGGACTTCAATTTCCTTCTCCACGGCTGTAATTCAGGGCGTGGACTTGCTTTTCCTCTTTCTTTGCCTTTGTTTCGTGCAATTCTTCATCCATGCTCCTTCCTTAGCCTCTCCAATGCATCTCCTTGTCCTCGAACATGATCAAATACTTCTTTTATTCCATCATTTGCTCCGATTTAAGCTCTTATTCACCTATAAACAAAACAAAGCTAGTGTAGATCTCTATATCGACAAAATAGGTGAACAAGCTCACAATTGCTTCAAAACTATATCCATGTACACAATAACGAGGGAAAAACAACTAAAACAAGTGCCTAAAATATCGTCATATTTCACGCTAACAAAATACCCCACCATACTTGTCCCTTGCTTATCCTCAAGCAAGGTTTTCAAAAGCTTAGAATATAGTTAGAATGAAATATGAATGCAATTCAAAACAAACAAACTTTTTGACAAATGTGCTTCTAGTCAATAGATCATCCTCATAACTTGATTCATTCATTCGTGAAAACGCTCATACACATAAACCAAAGAATGTAGAGCAAAGAAACATCATAAATTGCTTAAACTTTAAGACAAACATCATAACCTTCAAGCATTGTCAAAATCAAGCATGTGAAACTTCAATTTAGATCACCAAGTCAAATAACACTCTTTTGATCTTAAGGACTTTCAAGTAAGGTCGAGAATGCGGAAAGGAGGGAAACTTGTAAGTGATGTGGTGCATGAATCTGGGAAAAGGAATACCGTAACTCTTTTTCTTTTTTTTTACTTACAACACCCATCAACTTAGAGCTTTGCTCTTTTCTTTTTTCACATTATGTCTCGACTTTACTTTTTGGAAATATGGACAGCGGTGCACAAAAACCGAAGCCTAGGAGATTGGCGTTTCTCAATTTCGAGATGCCTCAAACCCTTGATACACATACCATAATCCGTTAGGAATATCGCTCAATCCGACTTTGGCAAGGCACAAATACCCGGCTATGTGAATGGTGCCGAGTTACTCATCGTCATGATTGACTTCCCCAAACCTATAATTTCTATTCTTTGAATGCAATTAATTGCTTTCATGGCCCTCCCACATCAAACATGCCAAAACTCAACTCCTCCTAGTTCCCGGATAGGTAAGGGAGGTAAGTATTTCATTGAGGGGCTAAATGATCAAAGAAAGAAGTATGAAAATCGAAGTGCCTTAATCATTTCATAAAGAAGTATAAGAACTTATATTGTAATTTCAACCTTCGTTTCTCAGTATGATTTAGATAAGACTTTTCACATTATGAAACTTGCAAGAAAGGATAAACAACACACTTAATTTCTTTTTAATTCATTGTTCAATTTAAGCATACAATTGTCATCAAAAACTCATTCCGCAAGTGAGAATTATCATAGGAATCATCCCTAATCTTAGAAGCACAAAAACTTTTCAAAATTTTTCAAATTTTTATGGGTTTTTCAAAACTTTTTCATGTAATGCAATAATGAAAACGTGTGACTATAAAATGAAACATGCAAGTGTTCATGGGATTAAGCAAGCAAACATAGTAGAGTTATTACAATCATAGTCACACCCCACCCCATACTTGAAACATACATTGTCCTCAATGTTCAAAAGAAAAATAAAGACAAGAAAAGAAAATAAAGAAACTCACTAGATGGTGGTGGGGCGGCTCAAACCGGCAATTATCTCATGTCATCGCTAGGAAGGCGGTGGAGGAAATGGACGGAAATCGGAGCTGTAGTTCCGCCCAAACAGCGGCGGTAAATGTCTCTCATCATATCATCATGCTCCTGGCTCCGTGTGTCCTGATATCCTGGCAGATCTCTAGGTCTCCCACTCTCCTGGATAGATAGGTGGCCCACGCCGGTAGCTACTCATACCAAGGTGGTGGCTGTCCGTACCATGCTGGTGCGTCCTGAGGAGTCGGTGCCGTGGTTTAGGGTATGGAAGGAACGTAATTACTATAAGAAATTCCTTGAATTACGGCACCAGTGTTACTTCCACGGCCGTGGTTTAGGGCGTGGAAGTCAATTACGGCATCACTGGTGGTTCCACGGCCGTGGTTTTGGCCGTGTAACTTACTGGAGCTCTCAAAATAACTGGTTACGATCATCATGGGTGAAACCACGGCCGTGGAATAGCACGACTGGCCGTCGTTCCTCACGTTTTCTGACCCATCCTAGAGTTTTTCAAATTCTTCTTCTTGCACTTCCTTTAGCTCCTCCAAGGCTTCAATCTCCTCATTGCAATCCTCTTCCTCTCCTTTTTCCATGATGCTCATGGTTATAACCTTTTGCAACGGGTCCTTGAATAGAATCGAGCTCACTTCCTCCCTAGACGCTTCTTCGTCATAGATATTGAACATATCCTCTCCAAGAGGTGGTTCTTTTACCAATGTTAAAAGAACAAACTCAACCTTCTCTTCTCATATGTCGAAGGCGAGTCTAGCATTCTTGCAATCCACCATACATCCAGATGTTGCAAGAAAAGGTCTTCCCAGTATGATCGGGACCGGACAATCTGCAGGAATGTCAAGCACAACGAAATCTATTGGAATGTAAAACTTACCGAGCTTGACTAGGACGTCTTCAATAATACCGACGGGACGAGTTATGGATCGATCCGCCATGTATAACGTCATCTTCACCGGTTTAGGTTCACCTAAACCGACTTTCCAACATAAAGCTAGTGGGATAATGCTAACTCTTGCTCCCAAGTCACATAAAGCGTCATAAGTGACTTCTCCTACTCCAATTGGAATGCAGAATGACCCCTGATCCTTCAGCTTTGGGGGCATCTTATCCTTCATTGTTTTGATGAGTTCCGATGATTCCAAACTCATCTTGACTTCTCCAAAGTCTTCCAATTTCCTCTTGTTAGAGAGGATCTCCTTTAAGAACTTCCCGTAAGCGGGCATACCTACAATCGCATCAATAAAGGGTATATTAATGTGCACTTTACTCATGAGTTCAATGAACTTACCGAACTGCTTGTCTAGACGCGCTCTCGCTCTAGATTGCAGGAATGGCAGGGGAGGTTTATAAGCTGGAGGAGGAATGTAGATGCCTCCTTCTCCTTCGCCTTTTCCTTCTCCTTTTCAGCTGGAATTTCAACAAACTTACGCTGCGGTTCAGTGGTTGTCACTCCGCTCCTAGTAGTGATAGCCATCACCCTTCCCTTCGGGTTATCCTCCGTCTTTTCGGGAAGCTTCCCTTGATCTCTAGGAACTTCCTCGGCCTTGCTGAACATTTGGTTTTCTAAAGCCTTTTGAGCTTTATCAACCTTAGTAACATAGTTCTCCAGTCCTTGAAGCTTTCCCAAGATTGTTTCCAACATGTGATCGGGCTTCTCTTTTCCCAAGTTGCTTGCGCCATTTGATGATTATCCCTGGCTTTTCAAAGGAGTAGAAGAAGAAGATGATGGTGTTAGTGAATTTTCTGAAATGGAATAATGATTACCGAAATTTTGTTGTTGGTTGGAACGCCAATTGTTGTTTGAATTCCGATTGTTGTTCCAATTGTTGTTCTGGTTGTTGTTGTTGTTCCAATTGTTCCGGTTGTTATTCCGGTTGTTCCTGTTGGTATTCTCATTCCATTGATGGTTATTGTTGTTTTCCAAGTATCTAACATCTTGCTCCTTTGGCTTTTGAAGGCCAACTCTAACGACTTTCTTCAACTCATTGATTTCGGTATTGAGGGAAAAGATTTGAGTTTGCACAGCTTGTGTCAACTTAGCTCCCGGATCTCCTCTATTTTGATGGCTAGGATCCACCTTTCGGTGAGAATACTTCTCAATCACTTGGGCTTGCTTTTCAATGAAGTCCCAAGCATCATCTTCCCTCATGTCCATGAATGTACCACATGAAAGGGATTGGAGCTTGAATTGTGTTTCCACATCCAGCCCCTTGTAGTGTATCTCCAACAATTCTAGCTTTGAAATGCCATGGTGTGGGCAATCCAACAATAAATCTTGAAACCTTTCCCAAGATTGAAACAAACTTTCGTTAGGCTTCATAATGAATGCATTGATCTTACCTTTCAACTCAGCAGTCTTGGATGGCGGAAAGAACTTGGTTAAGAACTCTGAAGATAGATCCTCCCATGTGTTAAGTCTTCCATTTGGAAGAGCTTGATACCAAGACAAGGCTTTGTCCTTCAAAGAGAAGAAGAACAGCTTGATCTTGTAGTTGTTGGTGGTGGTCTTCTTCGGCTTCATTGTCTCCATTAGAATCTCAAAATTCTGTAAATGTTGATGTGGAGATTCAGCACTTGTTCCACCAAATTGATTTTGGCGAACCATGGTGATCACTTGTGGACTAAAGCTGAATTCCTGGATATCCTTAGCTTCAAAATTTACACCTAGCCGGCGTGGTTGCTGAATCGCATCCATCCTTTGTCCAAGAGTTCGTGGCTCCTCATCGACACGAGTGGCTGTCACACCCCCAGCTGGGATACGAGGAATTACAGGTGGTCTTGGATCATTATGGACTGGACTAATTAATGGATCGATTTCTTCTAGGGGTGGCATATCATCATCATCCTCATCGTCGGATGATTAAGCTCTAACAGATCTAGTTGGTTTGGCTTTCTTCTTCTTCTTGGAGTTATTCATTTCCAACTTCATGTCCAGCATCATAGTTTTGAGCTCATCAATTTGGAATTGATGATGCTCCGCTTCATCCATACGAGGCTTTTTTACTCAACCTAAATTGAGCTTGAGATTCCTCCAACTCCGCTTGGAGATTTCTTTCTTTGTTTTCGGCCATCTTTCTTTCTTTAGCCTTTTTCCTTAGAGTCTTTTCAAGTTCCGGATCAAAAGGTACGAAGTCTTTGATGGATCTAGACCTGCGCATCTACCTAAAAGAACCTGCGAAGAACACTCATAAGAGATATCAAATAACAAGAGCAAAGCTCCTAAGCTTGACAACCGAGAACCGAAGTTTGGTCTTGACCAAATCCCCGGCAACGGCGCCAAAAACTTGTTCGGCCGAAAACGTGCGTGCAAATAAGCTTTATATTTATAAAACTGAAATAGAAGCAAGCGAACCCGCAGTGTACGGATTGGCGTAGATTAGCAAGTATTTCAGAGTATCAAACTCAGGGATTTGGTGAGTCAAATTTCAGTCTCAAGTAATCAAGCAAGTAAAAGTGTAATGCTTTGCAAATATTGGGGAAAACAGCAACCCTAAAGATCCGGATATCAAATAATGGCAATCGATTCAAGATATTCTATAAGTATAAGGACAGAGTCGAGAATTGCAAAGGTATACTAAGGCAAGGTAATGTACGGTGAAGTTCCAAAACCTTATATGTCTAATTCAAGGACATTCTCTATAAAGGTTGTTGAGGCTGCAGTATAGAAAGGATCTAAGGACAAGAATTAAACTCAAATACCCCAGACCAAACCCAAAGGATTAAGATGAACTCAAACGGTTAAGGTTGTGACATTCGAAACCGAAATAGAGGATGTTGAGTCTCACTACTACCTAGGAAAGGCAAGCCAAAGCTAGGTTAAAGCAAATCTTTAACTTTGGATTGAAGCAAAAACAAAGGTCGTAGATCAGGGAAAATCACGGCAGGATCTCGAGTTCCACGGCCGTGGAACCTCAAGAATAGGCCGTAATTTAGGTTCATTGACGAGTTTCTCACACTCTTAGGGTCCAATCTGTTTACGATCGATCTATCATCATCTAAGCCACAACTATCAACCCTTCACCTTAGAATTGCTAAAGGGTTTTAGCCAATAATAATTGTCATTGATTCAATATTCAATTTAGAAAGAGAGAAATATGAAAACCTTCGAAAACTCAATAAAAAAACTTAAGATCAATGTCAAATCCAAATAACAAAGCAATATGTTCAAATGGATTTAGAATATGGAATAAGAGTCCCCACTATAATCTCAGGTAAACAACGGAAAATGGTTGTCAATCGTTTCCGGAATCAAAACCTAAGAAATCACCAAACTTCCGCCGTAAGTAAGCTTCGATCTTCAATCCTGCCGTCGGCTTCGAAACCCTAAGCAAAGATAAGCACGGGATAAGCGCGGATAGCACGAGGTACGCGGATAGCACGAGGTGCCGAAAACTCCTTTCTCTACTCCTTTTATAGAGCGAGGACGGGTTATGATAAAATCCCATTTTCTTTGATGATGTGGCAAATATGGCACGTCATAAGATTTGCCAAGATCACAGTCTTGTAGAACTTTCCACGGCCGTAATTTAGAGCGTGGAACCAAATTACGGTGCCATACAATTTCCACGGCCGTGGTTTAGACCGTGTAACTCTCTGGAGTGCTTCAAACTCTCTTCCACATTCATGATGCAAAGTCCACGGCTGTGGATTAGAGCGTGGACTTCAATTTCCTTCTCCACGGCCGTAATTCAAGGCGTGGACTTGCTTTTCCTCTTTCTTTGCCTTTGTTTCGTGCAATCCTTCATCCATGCTCCTTCCTTAGCCTCGCCAATGCATCTCCTTGTCTTCGAACATGATCAAGTACTCCTTCTCTTCCATCATTTGCTCCGATTTAAGCTGTTATTCACCTATAAACAAAACAAAGCTAGTGTAGATCTCTATATAGACAAAATAAGTGAACAAGCTCACAATTGCTTCAAAACTATATCCATGTACACAATAATGAGGGAAAAACAACTAAAACAAGTGCCTAAAATATCGTCATATTTCATGCTAACAGTAAACGAGCCACAATCTTCAGGATCTGCTCTATCTTACAAAAGGATAAAGTTTCAACATTCTTCATACCATCCACCAGAGAATTTGATCTCAGATCCTAATGCAGGAGCTCAAACCCGATCTTGGGTGAGCAACTTATGTGCTTTTTCAGCGTCCGTGTCTCTTATTGAGCCCAAGAACTATGTTCAAGCTCTTCAAGAACCTGATTGGATTATGGCCATGCAAAATGAACTAAATGAGTTCGAGAGAAACAAAGTTTGGATCCCTTACGTTGTAACGACCGGATTTTTCGTTATGCCTTGATAGGGTTAGAGAGGTGTAAGGAACGAATAAAAATTTAATGAGACTAGGACATACCCGTTTATTTATGGAAGTCGTTTAATTAAGTACCTTGTTCTAAGTTTCGGGACGAAACTTATTTTAAGGGGGTACTGATGTAATATCCAAAATTTTTATTCCGTTTATTTCCGAATCAATTTGGACTTCGAGCCGTTGACGGTTTTCCATTCTATCTAGTATTTCTTCCTTCACAAATTTTATTATTTTATGTAGAATCTAGTTGACATAAAATGATAAAATTATATCAAGCTCTAATTCTTATAATTATGTATTATTTTAGGTAGAAGTTAATTCACATAAAATGATAAAATTATATCAAACTCTAATCCTTAGAAATATCCATTATTTTATGTAGAATTTAATTCACATAAAATGATAAAATTATATCAAACTCTAATCCTTATAATTATCTATTATTTTATGTAGAATTTAATTCACATAAAATGATAGATTTATATCAAACCCTAGTTATTATAATTCATTCTTATCGATGCAAGCTGTGACGAGATTTTGACAAGCTGTGACAAGCCTGGACAACACAAGCCCACTCCTTTCTTGGCCTATCTTTGCTGCAGCCCAAACAACCTCAGCCCACTCTTCCTCCTTGCTTGCTGATGATGTATTTCTGGACTGTTGTGTCGGCCCAGCAACAACTCCCCTTGCCTGCAGCCTGTGTAGAGCTTCTCTCCAGCCCAGTAGCACGCAGCCAGGCCCAACTAAAGAGCTTCCCCGCTCTAGACATCCAAGGAGCGTAACTTCCCTCTCCTCCCTTGCCATACGTAACGGCTGCTGAGGGCTTGAAGACTGCTGTAACTGCTCCTAGATTTGTGCAGAAACGAAGAGCCAGTCCAGCCGTGAATGAAGTCCCTCTTCTGTCCAATGTTAGCGCTGCACTCTTCCTATCTTGCCTTCTGCAAGGGACTCTCTCCATCGTTCAATCTCTGCACACAACACGCCCTCTTCGTCTCTCACCTTCCTTCACGAGACACCAGTGACGGGAGCCCCAGCCTCTGCACGCAGTCCATACCGACGAACCTGCAGGAACGAGTTTGCCTAGATGCAAACTAAAAACACCCAGCCCACTACCCCAATGGCGAGCCGCCTTCAACCTTCTGCACGATCACTCTCGAGTTGCTGCTACTACGCAAGGTCGGGCCTTTCCTCCTCCTTCCTCCTTGGCTGCATTCTTCGACCTTCTCCTCTGCGTCCCAACCTGGTGCGACTCAACCTTCCTGCACACAGCTTCTGCATAGGTGCGTCTTTCCCTTCCTTCTCCTATTTGTTCTCCCTATGCTTCTCTTCTGCGTTATATTGCTGCTGAACGAGGACGCTTCTCTGCAGACCCTCTTCAACCGAACAGCCTCGCACCCCCTCTGTCGTTGAGCCAAAGCAGCCCAGCCTCCACAGCTTCTGCTCCTTTCACGAACTGCACCACAGCAACAGCAACAGCAAGCACATTGTCACTAGAAACAGCTAGCTTGATGACCAGATTTAGGTATGAAAGACTGATCCGTTATGGCTGAAATTTTTATATGTTATAGCTGGGATATTGTGGTATAACATATTAAAATTTTAGAGGAATCAAGCTAGTGGTTTAGGATTTATGAATTTTCAAAGATTGGGTCGTAAACAGTTTTTTTTTCCGTTGTGCTGAAACTTTCAAGTGTTGGAAAAACTGCTAGTTTTGTGATCTAGGTTTGGGTAAGTTAGACGACTCCTTCATTTCTGATTTTTGGATATGTTTTAGTCGATATTGTATAGTATAACATACTAAAATTTGAGGAGAATCCAGCGATTGGTTTGGGATTTATGATTTTTCAAAGATGAAGTCGTAAGCAGTTTTTCTGTTGTGCTGAAATTCGGTTTTGTGAGATAGTTTTCAATAGGATTTTGATCTCCTTTGCGTCTGAACTTTGGATATATTATAGATAAGATTTTATAGTAGAACGTATCAAAATTTGGGATAAATCCAGCGAGTAGTTTAGGAGTTATGATTTTTTCAAAGTTAAGACAATGTGCTGTTTGTTAAGTGTTGTAACCAACTTTGGAAATTTTTGTAGAAGTGATGGTTGAACACTTTTAAGAAACTCTTGCTCCTAGGAGTAGATGAGATATCATAGATGATCTAGGGAATTATTTCGGAATTTTTATAAGATTATTCGAATTTTATATTTGAAGCCGAAGTTGGACCTTAACAATCTTTTCGAAAATAGGAAAATGGGTAAATTGCCAGTTTGTAACCAAACTCATCTTTAGGAGTTAGAATATGACTCTTTAGTCTCAAATAAGAGTTTAGGCATGAATTAGGGAATTTTTGGAAGTTTTGAGACCAAGGGTAAAATAGTCATTTTACCATAAATTAATACTGTAATCAATTCCGTTCTATTAAGACCTACTATCTTAGAAGTCTTGGACTTCTAATCACCTAGAAAGTGTGCTGACACACTTGCCTCCTTTGACAGGCCACTGAATTCCTACTGTACATATCGATTTGCGAATTAGAAAGTCGAGATCTGATTCAGGTAAGTCCACGGACTTACTTAGCTGGCTTCTTGTATAAGTGTAATGTGTATGAGTGGTGTTTGTTAGTTTTTATAAATAACGAAACCGGATTAGGCCGACTTTATTATTTACATAATTGACCCAAGTGTATGATAACGGGTCGTGACATCATCTGCCTAGCTCTTGCGAGAGTCTAGGAGGTTCCCTGCGACCAGCCCAGTCCGGTAGACGGTCAGATGCATTGGTACCATTCCGCGTTGGTAAACGGGGACAGGGGCGAGGTTTGGGAATCCCTCGTGTCACAAAATAAGTATCATTAGTAATGACCTATCACCTAATTAAAGATAATAAAAGGATTGAGTGTTGCATGTTGATTGTGTATGATGTGTGATTGTGCTTTTACCTTTATACTTATGCATAGAATGTTAGCTAACGGTTTTATACCGCTTGTAGATGCCTTGCAGGTTAAGACAGTTGTAGAAAGATCCGGAGAAAATGGTCAGCCGGGTCCACGTACTCATTTAGTTGGGGACGGGAATGTCTTATGTTCTTCATATATGTCGTTTTGGTACCTTTGCTTTGTAAGGCTGATACATAATTTTCATGTATATATTGTTTAAAGTTTTCTAATGTTTTTAATACTTTTGTGCCTTGTTGTAAGATCCAAGTTAAATTGTTGTCAAACTAAGGTCGGGACCCATTGTGAGGTCCTAACCAGTAGCTCCCCGAGTTCTTAGAATTTGGGGTGTTACAATGTGGTATCAGAGCTCTGGGTTGGCAACAATGGAACTTGAAATCTTTTGAAAGACTGATTGTATAAAATAACTAGAACCCGAAAGGGGTCTAAAATTTTCAAAACGGATTTATGTTTTTACACGAGCATAGTCGGGTTGTGGGTTAGTAGTACGTCGGACTACCATCGCTCTCCGTTGATCTCTGCAACTTAGAATGATAGGTGTGTTAGTTAGTATATAGACTTATATCGATATGTTCTAATGTATGATTATATATATGTATATGTATAGCATGTTAGTATCCTTTAGTTGTGATATAATGAAGCGATTATCGTCTCATTATAAACCGGTAGCGGACTGGAAGAGTTTTCAACACGAGGCAATGAAATCGAACCCTAAATTGAGTATTATACTCGGGTAGGCTGCTTGGTGATCCTTACAAAGTATCCAAACAACAAGTGAGCAAGGAAGTAAAGTTGTGAAGATAATTGTTACCACAAGCACAATCAGATGAGGAAGAAATTCCTGAGTCAACTCAAATAGAAGAAATAGAAGGTCATACAAGGGACTTGGTTGTATGAAGCCGAGAGATGAATTATAAGAACCATGCAAGAGACTACAAGAGTGCGGAGTAGAGATAATAATATTGGAACGAGACAAGTAGAATTGAGTACAACCAAGATTGCGAAATCAAGGACATTACCATCGAGGCGGATGCCCATAGACCATTATGGGCATGAGAAACCAGAAGAGACAAAGTGTGAATCCGGGTGCGAGAATCTAAGGTGCACGGAATGAAGACCTACAATTGAGTGTAAAAGCGAAAAGTCAGACTCCACAAGCGTGGGGAGGTTTGATCTCCTCAGAGATATAAGTAGTTTGAAAGAAATCGCGACGCCAATATCTAAAGAATGGAAGCCTATAGCAGGGTCAACGGAGTTTCATGAAGGAGATATTACCACTAACTCTAGTGGAGAAATCTGTATGGGAGAACGGCCATGCTAGACTCGAGAGTCCAGGGTAACCCGAATTATCACAGGACCTAAGCCATCAACACGGATGGTCCATGCAAAAGGAACTGTAAGAGGATGATCATTACGGCCATAAGAATTTCAAAGAAGCTTGCAAGCTATCGTGAAAACTTGAAATGACTATTTATGCCAGATGAATGACACAATCGGACTAGAGAAATGGAGTTAACCTATAATAAGCGGAACGGTGGGAGGTTGAACGAACTAAAGAAGTATAAAAGGATTGTTGTGAGCAACTGTTTACCTACTAGCTAAGGAAATTTTGACAGATCACAATTAACATGGACTGGAGACTTACAACTTAATGTAAGAGCGAAAGATAGACTTCACAAGCCGGGAGACGTTTTGTCTTCTTTCAAGATAAGAATTCTAAGAAGAATCACAACGCCAGTATCGAAAGGATCGAAGCCCGGTAACATAGTCAATAGAGATTTGGAAGGAAATATTACAACAACGCCGATTAAGGAACCTGTGCTTGTGAGAATCGTGTGGTGGACTCAAGAGTCCAGAGTAACCCCCATTTATAACAGAGCATAGGTCATCAACACAGACGGTCCTTGTAAGAGGACTACAATTGGGAGGTAATTAAAAGTCATTGGAGCTACAAGACGCTTACCATTTATCGTGGAGTGTTAAGAACGACTTTTGACGTTAGGCGAATGGCACAGTGAGACTTGAGAAAGAGAGAGTTGTCCCCAAAGGAAGCAGAAGAGTGAAAGATAAGACGAATTAAAGAAGGATAAACGGATTAATCTAGTAGGTGATGTGCACCAAAAGTTTAATATCAGTAGAGGTATAGAATTGAGATAAGTCAATTATAGACTGACCGATGTCAACCAAGGACGTGCAAGTATGGTTGGGTATTGACGAGTTATGTGCCGTTAAGAAGAGATATTTGTGACTGTGGATCTATGGAGTAGCTTTGCCGACGCCTTGGAGGATTTCCTCAAGTAGGCAACGTCAACCGTCTGGGATGAGCAAAAGGTATCGAGAGGATTGCGTTAAAGGTTATTTCTTGTCTAGTTAAGACCAAACTCTGGTTGAGTCAGGGAGTTTGGATCGGTGTTGCAAGAACTAAAGAAGTAAATGGAAGATGGTTGCTTTCCAATAATGATTTTATTTCAGGAAAACAAGTAAGGAAAGTACTTGGTACTTCATCCGGTTAATCATTTTGGACTCACAAAACACGTCCTTATGATTAAGGGGTGACAACAAAATAATCAGAGTAGCGCAGCGGAAGCGTGGTGGGTCCTAACCCACAGAGCAAGAAGCTCAATGGTACTGATGGATGTCGTGTCGAGTTTAAGATGGTGATAGTTGGTGAAATGCATTCTAGTTGGAAGGAACGTGAGATAGGCCATGTGAAGTGACTTGAAATGTCGTACGGAAACTTATGAGCATGTAGAGGTAATAGAAGGAGACTGGTACACTTTTATGGGTCCGAGTGAAGAGTGATGGCTTTGTACATGTTGCCATGCAAGTAATTCTGGAATTTTATATCCCTAACGGAGTACGTTAGAGTGATTTCGTACATGGGATCACTTTGTGTCTAATGCCATCATTTCGGACATATTCTATTTTACTTAAGATCTTGGAAAATGCGTGAGAAACCTAAGTTTGAGCTAACGATGTATTAGAGATCTGTAAATAATATCACAATGCCAAGTGAACAAAGAGGATGACCACTAGATTTGATTCTTAGTTGCCCCGAGTGTAGACAAGAAAAGGGTAAAGGTGACGATTCCTTACCGGAGGAATAAGACGACTGAGTAATATTAAAAGACAAGACCAAGTGGGTCATGCTGCGAAGAGCATTGGGTACTTGGTAAGTGTTGGTGGATATCTAAGACCTTTGGCTTGAGTGTGCAGTCAGAACCTTTTCAGCAGGCTGGAAGCAAGTGGTCATAACGAAGGGAAGGAAGTTGAATAGATTATTTTCCATAGGGTCATCAAAGGATCTGAAAGTGAGTTGTGTAAGGCAACCATTGGAAGTTTTAAAGCGGTTTAAAAGTGACTAATGGACTAATATTCATCACCCTATTGGAGAGTGCAACTTCAGTTTTCCACGGAGACTAAGTCTGGGAACTGAGTTTGAGATTTTCAGTTGGAGAAATACATACCAGACACGAGTTAGGTCATCAGATTAGAAGATCAAACTGTTGAGCCGGATGATATCGGTGAGATACCCAGTAACCACTCTAGAACGTGGTAGCAGATGCTTGTGATCTAAGTACCTGAAAAGATTTAAGATTTAGCGGTTTTATGAGAAGCCGATAAGGCTACCTAAGATATTGGGGATAGTAAGAGACGTAACATTTCAAAGACTTATGTAGCGATAGTTGTAACCTCGAGAGTAACGAGTTAGGGCTTGACCTTGTACGTGTGATATTGTTTGAATGCTTGTTTATTTCATGATTGAGTGTTTAGTTAGTGATGTGTTCTTTTGGTAACCTTGATGTCCGGGATACTTAGATGTGAAAACGACTAGACTTTCGTGTAGTGCCCAAACGAACCATTTTGGTGCCTAAAGGCCGATCAGGGTTGTCTTACCCTAAGTTTCGGGACGAAACTTATTTTGAGGGGGATCTGATGTAACGACCGGATTTTTCGTTATGCCTTGATAGGGTTAGAGAGGTGTAAGGAACGAATAAAAATTTAATGAGACTAGGACATACCCGTTTATTTATGGAAGTCGTTTAATTAAGTACCTTGTTCTAAGTTTCGGGACGAAACTTATTTTAAGGGGGTACTGATGTAATATCCGGAATTTTTATTCTGTTTATTTCCGAATCAATTCGGACTTCGAGCCGTTGACGGTTTTCCATTCTATCTAGTATTTCTTCCTTCACAAATTTTATTATTTTATGTAGAATCTAGTTCACATAAAATGATAAAATTATATCAAGCTCTAATTCTTATAATTATGTATTATTTTAGGTAGAAGTTAATTCACATAAAATGATAAAATCATATCAAACTCTAATCCTTAGAAATATCCATTATTTTATGTAGAATTTAATTCACATAAAATGATAAAATTATATCAAACTTTAATCCTTATAATTATCTATTATTTTATGTAGAATTTAATTCACATAAAATGATAGATTTATATCAAACCCTAGTTATTATAATTCATTCTTATCGATGCAAGCTGTGACGAGATTTTGACAAGCTGTGACAAGCCTGGACAACACAAGCCCACTCCTTTCTTGGCCTATCTTTGTTGCAGCCCACACAACCTCAGCCCACTCTTCCTCCTTGCTTGCTGATGATGTATTTCTGGACTGTTGTGTCGGCCCAGCAACAACTCCCCTTGCCTGCAGCCTGTGTAGAGCTTCTCTCCAGCCCAGTAGCACGCAGCCAGGCCCAACTGAAGAGCTTCCCCGCTCTAGACATCCAAGGAGCGTAACTTTCCTCTCCTCCCTTGCCATACGTAACGGCTACTGAGGGCTTGAAGACTGCTGTAACTGCTCCTAGATTTGTGCAGAAACGAAGAGCCAGTCCAGCCGTGAATGAAGTCCCTCTTCTGTCCAATGTTAGCGCTGCACTCTTCCTATCTTGCCTTCTGCAAGGGACTCTCTCCATCGTTCAATCTCTGCACACAACACACCCTCTTCGTCTCTCACATTCCTTCACGAGACACCAGCGACGGGAGCCCCAGCCTCTGCACGTAGTCCATACCGACGAACCTGCAGGAACGAGTTTGCCTAGATGCAAACTAAAAACACCTAGCCCACTACCCCAATGGCGAGCCGCCTTCAACCTTCTGCACGATCACTCTCGAGTTGCTGCTACTACGCAAGGTCGGGCCTTTCCTCCTCCTTCCTCCTTGGCTGCATTCTTCGACCTTCTCCTCTGCGTCCCAACCTGGTGCGACTCAACCTTCCTGCACACAGCTTCTGCATAGGTGCGTCTTTCCCTTCCTTCTCCTATTTGTTCTCCCTATGCTTCTCTTTTGCGTTATATTGCTGCTGAACGAGGACGCTTCTCTGCAGACCCTCTTCGACCGAACAGCCTCACACCCCCTCTGTCGTTGAGCCAAAGCAGCCCAGCCTCCACAGCTTCTGCTCCTTTCACGAACTGCACCACAGCAACAGCAACAGCAAGCACATTGTCACTAGAAACAGCTAGCTTGATGACCAGATTTAGGTATGAAACACTGATCCGTTATGGCTGAAATTTTTATATGTTATAGCTGGGATATTGTGGTATAACATATTAAAATTTTAGAGGAATCAAGCTAGTGGTTTAGGATTTATGAATTTTCAAAGATTGGGTCGTAAACAGTTTTTTTTTCCGTTGTGCTGAAACTTTCAAGTGTTGGAAAAACTGCTAGTTTTGTGATCTAGGTTTGGGTAAGTTAGACGACTCCTTCATTTCTGATTTTTGGATATGTTTTAGTCGATATTGTATAGTATAACATATTAAAATTTGAGGGGAATCCAGCGATTGGTTTGGGATTTATGATTTTTCAAAGATGAAGTCGTAAGCAGTTTTTCTGTTGTGCTGAAATTCGGTTTTGTGAGATAGTTTTCAATAGGATTTTGATCTCCTTTGCGGCTGAACTTTGGATATATTATAGATAAGATTTTATAGTAGAACGTATCAAAATTTGGGATAAATCCAGCGAGTAGTTTAGGAGTTATGATTTTTTCAAAGTTAAGACAATGTGCTGTTTGTTAAGTGTTGTAACCAACTTTGGAAATTTTTGTAGAAGTGATGGTTGAACACTTTTAAGAAACTCTTGCTCCTAGTAGTAGATGAGATATCATAGATGATCTAGGGAATTATTTCGGAATTTTTATAAGATTATTCGAATTTTATATTTGAAGCCGAAGTTGGACCTTAACAATCTTTTCGAAAATAGGGAAATGGGTAAATTGCCAGTTTGTAACCAAACTCATCTTTAGAAGTTAGAATATGACTCTTTAGTCTCAAATAAGAGTTTAGGCATGAATTAGGGAATTTTTGGAAGTTTTGAGATCAAGGGTAAAATAGTCATTTTACCATAAATTAATACTGTAATCAATTCCGTTCTATTAAGACCTACTATCTTAGAAGTCTTGGACTTCTAATCACCTAGAAAGTGTGCTGACACACTTGCCTCCTTTGACAGGCCACTGAATTCCTACTGTACATATCGATTTGCGAATTAGAAAGTCGAGATCTGATTCAGGTAAGTCCACGGACTTACTTAGCTGGCTTCTTGTATAAGTGTAATGTGTATGAGTGGTGTTTGTTAGTTTTTATAAATAACGAAACCGGATTAGGCCGACTTTATTATTTACATAATTGACCCAAGTGTATGATAACGGGTCGTGACATCATCTGCCTAGCTCTTGCGAGAGTCTAGGAGGTTCCCTGCGACCAGCTCAGTCCGGTAGACGGTCAGATGCATTGGTACCATTCCGCGTTGGTAAACGGGGACAGGGGCGAGGTTTGGGAATCCCTCGTGTCACAAAATAAGTATCATTAGTAATGACCTATCACCTAATTAAAGATAATAAAAGGATTGAGTGTTGCATGTTGATTGTGTATGATGTGTGATTGTGCTTTTACCTTTATACTTATGCATAGAATGTTAGCTAACGGTTTTATACCGCTTGTAGATGCCTTGCAGGTTAAGACAGTTGTAGAAAGATCCGGAGGAAATGGTCAGCCGGGTCCACGTACTCATTTAGTTGGGGACGGGAATGTCTTATGTTCTTCATATATGTCGTTTTGGTACCTTTGCTTTGTAAGGCTGATACATAATTTTCATGTATATATTGTTTAAAGTTTTCTAATGTTTTTAATACTTTTGTGCCTTGTTGTAAGATCCAAGTTAAATTGTTGTCAAACTAAGGTCGGGACCCATTGTGAGGTCCTAACCAGTAGCTCCCCGAGTTCTTAGAATTTGGGGTGTTACATACGTCTAGACCTGAGCAACAATCTATCATTGGCACAAAATGGGTATTTCGAAACAAGTTAGATAAAAATGGGAAGGTTATTCGAAAGAAAGCACGACTTGTATCTCAAGGCTATAACCAAGAAGAAGATATTGATTATGTGGAGACTTTTGCTCCGGTTGCCAGATATTATGTGTAGAGAATTTGAGATGAGCTTAATGGGAGAGGTAAATTTCATTCTTGGACTTTAAGTCACACAAGCAAAGAAAGGAATATTTCTCAATCAAAGCAAGTATACCAAGGACTTGCTTAAGTAGTATAAAATGGATCAATCCAAGGTTACAAAAACTCCTATGAGTTCCACACTTTCACTTGATCACGACAAGGACAGTAAAAGTGTTGTACAAAAGGAGTATCGAGGTATGGTCGGTTTTTTGTTATATCTAACCGCTAGTCGACTTGACATTATGTTTAGTGTGTGCATGTGTGCAAGATTTCAAGCAGATCCTAAAGAGTCACACTTGATAGCTGTGAAAAGGATATTCGGTATCTCAATGACACTAAGAATTTTGGGTTATGGTATCCACGTCAAAGTTCATTTCACCTCGTTGACTATTTGGATGCTGACTTTCCAGGTTATAAGGTCGATAGAGAGAGTACTTCTGGATGTCGCCAATTCTTAGTGTCATCCCTAATCAGTTGGCACTCCAAGAAGCAAAATTCTGTTGCCCTATCCACAGCTCAAGCCGAATACATAGCTGCGGGAGCCTGTTGTGCACAAGTTCTATGAATAGCTCAACAACTTCGTGATCTTGGCTTTGATCTCAAAGGTATACCTATTAAATGTGATAATACTAGTGCTATTTCGATTACTAAAAATCCCGTGCAGCATTCAAGAACAAATCATATCGATGTGAGGCATCACTTCATACATGATCCTGTTGAGAATGGTGATATTTCGATATCTTTTAGATCGACTAACTTATAGCTTGCAAATATATTTACTAAGCCTCTACCTGTAGATCAATTCAATTTTTATAGATTAGAGTTTGATATGTGTAACAAGGAAGCATTAACTTAGGAGGAGTAAATCGTTTTATTTCCTCATAATGCAGCCCACATTTTAATTTCAAGGCCTTGAAATGCAATTCAAGGGCCTTCGATTAAATTTAAGGGTCACATTGAAAATCATGGATCACTTTTTTGGTTATTATCTTTTAGATATTTGATCAATAAATTATTTTAAAAGGAGGTTTTTTAACATGATTTCAAAAGATTTTGTTTTCAAATTCAAAAGATATTTTGAAAATTGGTTGAATTTTAATAGGAAAGGATGCAAACCAATTTAGTGTTTCAAGACCTTGATTCTCTCAAGATCTTGACAAGCCATAAATTTATTTGACTTTCCTCCTTCAAATCCCTTCCGTCCTCCTCCTTTATCTCCTTCCTTCTTCAACGTTTTTACAATACCCACATGCTAAACTCTTCTTCTTCCAAAACTGTTTTGGTATCCCTCAAAAACACATTTATGGCTCTAAAGAGGAGAAACCCAAACCCTATTGCGTCGAATCCAAGAGCATCCACCGCCCATATATCTCCGATTTCATAAGAACAACAATTTCCAAATGACGTTGAGATTTCACCGCACACCGGTCTTCCAACCTCCTGGTTCATTAACTTTAAAGCCGTTGGAACGTGGCTAGACAATTTTCACAATCGACCACTGTGTATGTGATTTGGTGGACACTGATTTTCTGGAATCTCTTCAACTCCCCTGTGTTTCCATGCTAAGAAATTGCTCCGTCTGGAAGGTTCAACCCAGGAGAAACAACATTCACCAGACTCGCAAGGTTGTTCTATTTCAACCTTGTCGCAAAAAGGGAAAAGAGAATCCTCACCCTTGAGACGACGGTTAAAGGTACTCCAATCTCTCTCATTCCCACTATTTTATGTGAGACTTTAGGGCTTCCTATAGATCTTTCCCTTAAACACCCATCCCGGTCAGAAAGTGTTCGACTCGCCAAGGAGAAATTTCTAGTTCCTAACTTGACATCCCGTCAACTCACCCACACTTGCCTAACCCCATATGCCAAAATCATTTTTTTAAATTTGGTTAGATGTGTTATTCCTTGAGCAAACTTGAGAAAACTGTTGACGGATCAGTCTTTGGAACTTATTTATCTGATTATGACTGGATTGGATGTAGATCTGCCTTACTTGATCTTAAATCATATGGTTCATACCATAAACTCCAGCCGAACCATTCCTTTACCCTAAGGGAACCTTCTCCCTAAGATCTTTTCTCACTTTTCAATTGACACGCCCACTGAGGATCAACAATTGTAAACTGGAAATATTGATGAGCAGTGCTTGGAACGATTAGGGGTGGAGAAAACTCTTTCTAGGGTTTGGACTTTGAAAGGAAAGACTGTTGCACTGACTCCCTCCTCCACAGCTCCCTCAGTTTCCTCTATCTCGGAAACCAGGATAGATGGGTTTGAGATGGAATTAAGTTATCTCAATCGAGAAATGTTTGACTTCTAGTTAGACACAATGCAAAGAATGGATGTTAATCATGAGGTGATGCCTATCATGCATGCAAAATTAATCAAATGTATCTCATGAATGCTCTCACCCTCTCCACCACTGGTAAACTTTTTCCCCTCACTGAAGACGCATCCCAGCACACCTAAGAAAGAGTGGAAAATGTGCTCATGAATTGCAAGAACAGAGTACAGAACAAATTTATTCTTTATCCCACGCATGTTGAGCCGATCGTTCTTACGAGTGAGGAATATGGTGTGGTCAAGGAGCGTCGTGTTACAAAGAGGAAACACAAATTAGAGGCTGAAATCAACGACATGAGTAACAAGAATGCTCAATCCAGATGGCGAAGGCAGTATTCTGAGGATCATCAGGAATGAACTTTAAAACCTTGAAATGGATGTCAAGGCCTTGACCTGGATTTCAAAACCTACTTGGTTTTGATTTCAAGGCCTTGAAAACCGTTTGTGGGACTTGCCATTTTTTAAACTGTTTTTGTTTTTGTAAATACATTCTGTGGGTTTGTAATAATTTTTTAACTTCCGTGCTTTAACTGTTTTTTCTCCCTTATTGAAAGACAAAGGGGAGAAATTATATGATCCGATATTCGATATTTTTGCATTCTGCATTTCATTTTTCAGTATTGTTGCATATGCATCGCTAACATTAAATGCAAGTTCGATATTTGTTTTGACTTCCATGAAGGGCGAGATTGATAACTCCACCTTGGTTATATATTTGTATATGTGATGATGGAAGACTTAATATTATGAGCGGTTTATACACGAACAAATATCGATTATATTTCTAAATTACATGTTTTGGTCTTGTGTTTGTTCAATGTGTGCAGGCCTTGAAAAACATTTCAAAGGATGCACAAAGGCCTTAAAACACGTTACAAGGGACAAACACAAAGATTGAAAAACAGTTCAAGGGTTCAACACGGAGGCCTTGAAAAACATTTCAAGGGATCAAAGCCAAAGCCTTGAAAAGCAATAAAAGGGAAACATCGGTTGGAAGCATTTCAAAGTCAAGATTCAATCTCAACAACCAAATCTACCAAGGAGCAAGAGAAGATCTTCAAACAAGATATCAAAAGAAGTTCTCGGCAAGCTCAATAAAGAGAATCTCCAACGGACTTTGAAGAGGAGATATTGGCCCAATAGAAAGATCTTGTAACGATCTTAACAAATGCAAGATTAGAAGATTTCCTCCAACGGATCTCACAAAGATCTCGTATCAAAGGAAGATCTTCTACGGCTATCAAAGAGATATCCTCAACCTAAGATCCTCAATAACTTGGAAGATCTCGGAGCTTGAAACAAGGACTTCAACGACAAGATCTTCAACGGCTCTTTCAAAGAGAGGATCTCAAAGAAGAAGACTCTCAACTTGCGTTAAGGAGATGAAGTAGATAGATGATCTTAGAACGGCTACTTCATCTCAACCTAACACCGTTTTCCATGGAGAAAGAAGAACCTCACAATTGTCCTCTTTACAATGGCTAGAAGTTCTCCATCGATAACTATAAATGAAGATGGCGACTAAAGTAAACAACAATAAGCTTACAAGGAAACATCTAAGTCTTCAAGCGATCAAATCATCTTCATTTCGTTCTAAAAGTTTTTCTTCCTCTTAGTTTACAAAAGTTTACATCCCTAGAGAGAGAAAAACTCGAGAGCCTCATTGGAATATCTAGAGAGTGTTATACTCGAGTTTGTGTTACTCTGCGAAGTAACTAGGCTATTATTGCTAGGTTAAGAGTTGGAACTAGATCGTAGCACTGACTACAATGAGAGAAGAAGGGGATTTCTTATAGGTTGTATCTAAGACTCTTTGAAACAGATAATAGATAGTTAGATCCTACGGGCAAAGAAACCCTAGGACGAAGACATAGGCTGTTAGAGCTGAACTTCATAAACATATCACCGTGTCGATCTTTTCATTCCGCACATTTCTTGCTTAATTGTGACTAACGTTGTTTTGCATGTTTTTGGAATCAAGGCCTTGAAATCAGTTTCAAAGCCTTGAGATAGGTTTTTGCGAATAGTTTTCATATCTATTCAACCCCCCCCCTTCAAGAGTATTTATGTCCTTTATATTCACCTATACGGGTCTTTACTTACCCTATGTTCTTTATCACATATGATAATGTCTTTAAGGATTTACGTGAGTTCTAGGTTGGATTGCGACATAATAGTATTTACCACACCATCAACAACGAAGTTTGGATCATCTTCATGATCGGCCATTAAGCACAAGTTTGCTTGATCTTTTTCGTCTTATCACTCATTTGTCGAATCCGAGTCACTCCACGATGCTACCATCTTATTTCGATCATTCTTCCTAAAGTTGTTCCTTTTATTTTTTGGACAATCCTTTATGAGATGATCTGCTTCACCACATTCAAAACAAGTCAATACTTTAGTTTTGTTATTAGGCTTAGAAAACTTACCTCTAGGTCTTGATGATCGTGGATATTCTTTTTCATTTGCGAAGTGCTTCTTCATTTGAAGAATTCTTGCAAGACCTCCTGAAATCAAGGTGAATGGATCTTCCTCCTCATCATCACTCTCTTCATCATCCGATGGCATGTCTTCCTTCTTGGATCTTTGGGCAAGATTCTTTGTGTTTGATGGTAGCTTTCCATCATCTTCATGAAGAACTATTTCATGTGTGATTAGCTTTCCATGAAGGTCATCGAGAGGTAGTGTTGTGAGATTCTGAGCTTCTTCAACGGCGGTCACTTTTGGTCCCCACTTAGCTTTAGGCAAGGTTCTTACTACTTTCCTTACTTTCACTCCATTTGTGAAGACCTTACCTAGTGAATCGAGATTATTTACAATCTCAGTGAATTGTGTAAACATCTCTTTGACCGTCTCGTTTGAGTTCATCTTGAATAGCTTATATTAACTAAGAAGATGTTTATCTTTGTCTCCCTGACTTGACTTTTTCCTTCGTACGTAACTACTAGCTTGTCCCATATTTTCTTTGCACTCTTGCATGATGAGACACGGTTGAGTTCATTTGCATCCAATCCACAATAGAGAAAGTTCATGGCCTTGTAGTTCTTTGATATACTATCCAAGTCTATCTGAGTGAAGTCAACTTCCTTCTTTTTGACTTGGACTCCTTCAACTGTGGTAATTGGGATTTTAGGGCCAGTTTGAATGATTGTCCATAGAACTGTGTCCTGATCAATGATAAACATTTGCATTAGTGCTCTCCAATGGGCAAAGTTGTTATCGCAGAAGAGGGGTGGTCGATACGTGGATCTTCCTTGAGCGAATCCTCCATCACCTACAAAGTTCATGATTAGTCTCACTGATGGTTAAATCAATATACGTGAGTCTAACTCTAATACCAATTGAAGAACCGAATAGGTGAATACTAAGGATATAAATACTCTAGAAGGGAGGTTGAATAGAGTATGAGAATTTTTCGTAATATCATATATTAAGGCTTTGAAACTAATCTCAAGGCCTTGAAGTCGATCTATGCGCTTAGTGACAAAACTAGTTCTAAAGGATTTTGTTTGCTCTAAAACGTGTGCAAATAAGCCTTAAATTTATACCAAGAATCCAACAAATAATAGCAAACCCGCAGTGTACGGATCAATCACAATACAAGCAAGTATTATAGGGTCGAACACAAGGACTATGGAAAAATCAAGCAACGGTATATATCTTCAGGTTGTTTATGCAATTCTCAAGCAACAAAGAACAATGATGTATATAAATCAGATAAAGGAATGCAGATCTTAGAGATCAAACCATCCAATTGTGGTTTTGACTCAAGATTTTTAATGATAAACACGGACAAAGCTGAGATTGCAAAGGGAAGGTATTTCTAAGATGGGATAGATCACCGGGTAAGTCTCACCATCCACTATCCCAAACCGAAGATCCTATTACCGGGTAAGTCACAAGGAACTAAGGAAAGAAACTATACTCTCAAACTAGCACACTACCTAAGGGAATAGAACTAACATTTACCGGGTAAGTCTCAGGTTAACTCTCAAAGAAAGGATGAAGGCACACTCAAACCCTAACAATGGATGTACCTTTGTTACCTAACGCTCATCATCATCGGTAAACAAGCAAAGGAATCACCGGGTAAGTCTCTTCCTAGGCTTGGATATAAACCAGGAAAGGTGCAACAAGGATAGGATTTGGAAAACTATAATCTAACTCAAGATCGGACATGTAGAGGGCAATCTTGTGCAGTTCCTGTCTGATCTCAGTCGAGATGCTCCAAGAATAGCCCGAGACGAGTTTTGGTTTGGGTAAAACTCAAGCTTTCAGGGTCCACTCGCGATAAAGGTCTATTCTTTCATAGTCTATACCACAACCTCCAACTAATCACCCTAGAATCGCAAGGGTTTTAGCCAACAATCATCATGTTCAAAGCAATCAAAGTATATGTAATCAAGATATCAAGAAAAGAGAATAAAACACTCAACAAATGATTCTCAATAATCAATAATGCAAATAAACCAACAATCATCAATAACGTGTTCCAAAAGATGATAAGAACCAACTAGAATCCTCCAAGAAAACCTTACAAAATTCTTTTCTCTTCTTCCTTGAACTCCAAGTAGTCCTTTCTAGATCTCCTTCCGTAAATCTCCCGTAAATCCGCCGTCAAAACCATGATCCAAAAATTAGATCATTTTTGCGATATTCACCTTCCATTCTCATAGAAGAATTTTAGGTCAAATCTTAATTTCTTCTTGGGTTGTGAGCCATCGACCTCGATCCAGCTTAGTAGTCTATCTCGGTCGAGATGAACTACGTCCATCTGAGATCTTCAATCAGCTACGTACTTTTCTTCATATCTTCTCCTGAATCTTTCTATCATCGATTTCCTGAGGTTCCTTCTTTCCTTCCTATAGCTCCAAGTGTTCCATAATGTAGCTCAACGGTCTCTTCAAAATGTCCTTTTTCGATCCAAAATATGCCTTATTCTCTACAATTACAATCAAACTTGGTGTAGACCTCAATTCTTGCAATGTAAACAAATAATGACATAATCATCAAGAATATATATCCGTGTATGCAGAATAATGATGAGAAAATGCCAAAACTATTGCCAATATATAGACTATAATTCATGCTATCAAAATACCCCATACTTGCCTCTTGCTTGTCCCCAATCATGGTTTAAATCTTAGATACAAGATAAAATGAATAATGAATTATTCAAGATCAATGAAAACATTCAAAAACTTTTGGTAGTGTGCTTCTACTCATAGATCACCCTTAGAGAATGCTTCATAGCTAATAGGAATCAATATATGATCAAAGCAAGTTATAGGTATAAGAGAGCCAATCATACTTCACATGAAATCTTAGAATGTGTAGCAACTTAGACAACATACTCAAGGTCTCAAGATCTTTCAAATAGCGGTCAAGAAATGTGTTAGGGTAGGATGTATAAAGGATAGTGTGGTGCTAAAATCCGGGAAAAGGATAAGAACTTCACCAACTTCAAACT
Organism: Fagopyrum homotropicum; assembly: GCA_033239125.1. NCBI lineage: Eukaryota > Viridiplantae > Streptophyta > Magnoliopsida > Caryophyllales > Polygonaceae > Fagopyrum > Fagopyrum homotropicum. The sequence goes on from BSWB01000006.1 coordinate 90,960,726, forward strand.
CAACTCAACATCCGTCAATAAGCTTTTCGTACTTCTTTTCCGCATATTTCTTTACTTTTCACTTGAGAACATGGATAGAGGTGCACAATAACCGAAGCCTTGGAGATCAACCAATCTCAATTTCTCAAGATGTCTCAAACCTTGATGCACATACCATGATTCATTAAGACTATCAATCAATCCGACTTTGGCAAGACACAAACATCCGGCTATGTGAATGGTGCCGAGTTACTCATCGTCATGACTAACTTCCCCAAACCTATTGTTTTCTAACACTTCTCCACTTTTAACTTCATTTTTTGCAAACTTTTTCACTCTCTTGCTTCCAAATTCCTGGATAGGCAAAGGGAGGCAAATATATATATATGAGGGGCAAAAAGCATGATCAAGAAGAAGGAGAAAGGAAATGAATTGCCTTAATCATCCCAAGAAGAATGTGTGAGAACTTATAACGCAGTTTCAACTTTCAAATTCAACATGATTTGGATAAAACAACATACTAAGCATGCTCAAACCTCAAACAAAGCATTCAAACGTTTAAATATATCATTAATTACTTCAAACACAAAAAGATCATAAAAACCATTCAACAAACAAGTATCATCATTGAGATCATATCCAGCCTAGAAGCAAAAATCTTTTCCGAAAATCTCGTTTTTCTTCAAAACCATCTCGGCCGAGACACATTTGGACAACCGAGATCCTAGACTGAGGTAAGCTCCTGTAGTGATAATCTCGGTCGGCCATGTGTATTTCGCTCGAGACAAAAAAAAATTTCAAACCAGTTTTTAACGTTTTTCCGATCAAAATCATAATGCAATGCATGTAATATGTCATACAATCTCAAGGCATCAAGTAAGAGTCATAAGAGCAATCATAAAACATAAGTATCAAGTTATTACGGACCTAAGTTAAAGACCTCATACTTAGGACACATTGTCCTCAATGTGCAATAATAGTCAGAAAGAAAACACTTACAAAGTCTAGCAAAACAGCAGAATAACAAAAACAAGGAGCGGCTCCAAAGGTAGACTCAAGTATCCGGTGGTGGTGGTGGGAATGGGAACTGTGATGGATCAAAGGCTTATCCCATTTGCTGTTGGAACATGATCATCTGCATCTAGCGCTGATAGTGGTGACTCTCCTCCATCTCGCGCCTCATATCGCCTATCGCTCGAGTCTGAGTGTAAAGATCGCTATCCAAGTTAGTGCACAGAGTACAGAAGGAATACTCCATCTGTCGGCTCAGATCATCAATCCTCCGGTGAGCATCTGGATCACGGTAGCGAGAACGGCGATGGTAGTGCTCCCTCTACTGGGGATCTCCTGTTGTAGCTCCTATGCCGCTGCTTGTCCTCGGTTGCCTCATCATCAATTTCCACTACCGTGACACTAGGACTAGCACTTTCGGTCCCGATATCCATAACAACTCTTCCATCAGCCTCCTCATTGTTTTCGGTGTCAAACTTTGCAACTATCTCCACATCCCGCGCTAGTGGTCGGCATATGTCCCTCCAGCTGTTCGGGTCGGAGACCACAAACTGGGAAGACCATGGAATGCCCCTCGTAGATGTAGTCTCCCAAGGCATGGCCACATATGGTGGACCATAAACTCAAGGAACTAGGATGCGACGAGTGATAAAATATTGCAGTCCTAGAGTCTTAGCCTCAGCGGCTAAAGTGCAAGCGATGTGGGTCAAGGAACTAGGATGTTGGCGATGTGGGTCAAGGAACTAGGATGTTGGCGATGTGGGTCACCATGCCCCCTAAACAGATAGCCCCCTTGCTCTTGTTCTTCACCCTGTGCAACTCCTCTTCCAGCATGGCAGGAAAGTTCGGTACCTCACATGTAGTCATGCACCATAGAGTAAACAACTCACCTTGCCGGACGTTCAGTGGCGTCTCGGTTCAAACCAACATCATCTCACTCAAGATCCGGTGTGCAATCTGGAAGGCAAAATGGTAGATGTTCCTCTCCTTGGGGTCGCCCGGTTGCCAGTTGTCGGCGCTAGTAGGAGTGTGAGCTAGGCAATCATAGAATATGCTGGCATCGAGCCGAGAATGGAAGTCAGTGGCGGTGGGAGTTGAGTAGCCAAATACATTTCTGAAGTTCTCCCAAGGAGGAGCAATAAAACTTATTCATCAGGAGGAACTTAATACCCTTGTGTTCCGGTACGTATGTGACAGAACTCAAAAACTCGTAGGTCGGCTCAACACAAGCCGGCTCCCTAAGGGTTACCAATCCCTCTAATCTTACAAGGGAGATCATCCTCCGCAGATCATCCACTACGTGTAATTAAGCAAAGTCCTCGATGCCAATACATCAAGGAGAAAGAATGGACCGGGAGAAAATCCGGTCATACTTCTCTCGGCAGCGTTCCATGATGACGGGTACTTGTGGGGGTGGTGGGGGTGAAGCAAAAGGCTACCGAACATCAGCACGGTTACGGAGTGCTAACTGCCTGTTCGAACGGCGCAAATTGTTAATTTCAGAAAAGTATCTCGGTCGGTTCTTGAGCTATCTCGACCAAGATGCCGGGGCTTGACCGAGACGGACCAAGTTTTGATCGAAATCCAAAATCTGTAAACTTTTTCCCTCAAAATCACTACCAATTTCTGCTTAGGGGAATTTCCGTTCAATTTCAACGCAACAATGCTGCATCAACTCCTCAAATCTAGCCAAATCAACCAAAACATAAAAGAAGGGTTTTCGAACGAGATTACCCGATTTTCGCAGATTTTGGTGGATTGAAGTCTCGATTGATGCTATAAAACTCAATGTAGTGCCTCTCCCATCGATTGAGAGCCAAGAATCGTCCAAAATGAGCAAGAAACGAGATCTTTGGTGGAAGGGGGCCATTTCGGTCGAGGGAGCTTGAGGGAGATAAGGCTTTGTGAGGAGAGAGAGTGCTCTTCCCATTTTATACCCGTCGGAAAATTCAACTGCATCTCGGCCGAGATGGTTGGGCTGACCAAGATGCTGGACCGAGGTGACTCCTTGTTGTGTTGATCTCGGTTGACCGAGATAGATCTAGGTCGAGATGGTTGACAACACCCGAGATGGCTCCCGGTTTTTGTTCTTTTCTCCAATTCTCGAACCGTAATTCCATCCATATGTATCCCTGAGTTCTTCTTCTCGGATTGTACCTAGTTCCTGTTATCACAGACTCAAAAAAAAAGGAAAAAAACTATACTAAACTAATCTAGAAAGCAAAAAGAAAGCAATACCTTGTGTTGCCTCCCAAGAAACGCTTGTTTTAAGGTCGCTAGCTGGACCGTAATTCCTAATGATCATGTGAGATGCAATGGGGCAATATCCTCAACCGGAACTTCCGGTGTGTACTTCTTCAGCCGATGACCGTTTGTTAGCATGAAATATTGTGATATTTTAGGCACGTTTTCTAAACGTATTTGATTCATATTGATAGTCTTTGATTGAACTTTGTGCATATGTGAGCTAGTATTACCTATATTGTCAATATGGATGTCTACACTAGTTCTATGTTGATTATAGGTGATTTGGAGCTATTTCCAAACGGAATCGAGCAAAGGAGAGTTGATTTGATACATCTATAGATTGAGGACATTCTTTGGAAGCAAATTGGAGTTTTAGCTTGAGGAATGCACGAGGCTAGGGAAGAATCACGTTCTTGCCCTAAACCACGCTCTAAAATACGGCCGTACTACGAACCACGTTCAGTTCCACGGCCGTGGAACCCTGCAAAGGAAGCGTGATGCATTCCAGTAACTATTACGGCCGTGGGATACATGGTACAAACCGTGACCTAATCCACGCCCTAAATTACGGTCGTGGGAACTTCCACGACCGTGATCTTGGCGGATCTTTTCGCCACACTTTGAAGCCACGATCTTTTGAAGATTGGGCCAGGCCGATATTTTATCTTGCCCTATAAAAAGACGGACGAAGCAAGATTCCGTCATCACCGCTTGGACCCGAAAGCTTCGCTAGGCATTATTCGATTCTCGCTAAGCATCATTCAACCCCGCTTACCCTCATTTACAACCGCCATATCCGTTGAAGGAATCTCAACGCCGTTTGGCCTTTGCTTGGAAGTATTGATCATCTCATTGGAGATTGAAGTTCGCATCTGGGAATTACCCTAATCTCGCACTTTTGGTGGAGATTGCTGTTGAGATCTCCGGATTGGCGGAAGATCGAAGCTTTTGGAAGATTTTGCAAGGTGATCTCTCTTCTTGTTTAGGTTTGAGTTGGAAAACGGATTGACATCCCGTTTTCCCTTCTTTCCTAAGGTTGTGATTGTTTGTTTTATTTTGAATCCTTTGACAATACTTGTTCTCTTTGTGACTTTGAGATTGGTTTGAAGATTATTGAAAGTTCTTGAAAGTTTTCATCTTTCTATCTTTTAATTCTTGAATTGATATCAACATGACTGTTATTGGCTAAAAACCCTTAACAATTCTAAGGTGAAGGGTTGAACTACACCATGAGGAAAAACATGTTTCACAATATAGGGTCCGGTCCATCTAGATTTCAACTTTCGGGAAAGAGGTGAAGGCGGGAATAGAAGAGAAGAACAAGATCTCCTTCTTTGAGCTCCTTTGGAATAATATGCTTGCCATGCAATCTCTTTGTCCTCTTGTTGTAGATCTTAACATTTTCATAGGAATTCAAGCGTAGTTCTTCCAACTCATTGATGTCCAAGAGTCGCTTCTCCCCAGCTTCCTTGATGTCAAAATTCAGCTATTTGATCACCCAATAAGCTTTATGCTCTAGCTCTACTGGAAGATGACAAGACTTCCCTCAAACCAAATTGTAAGGGGTGGGTCTATTGGGAGTCTTGAATGCGGCCCTATACGCCCAAAGAGCGTCATCCAGCTTCATGGACCAATATTTCCTCGTTTTAGAGACGGTCTTTTCTAAGATTCCTTTGATTTCTCTATTTGAGATCTCACCATGTCCACTAGTTTGAGGGTGATAAGAAGCTGCTACCTTATGGGTTACCCCATACTTCAATAGAAGTGCTCAAACTTTTGGGCTGTAAAGTGCATCCCTCCACTAATGATGACTCGAGGTGTCCCAAATCTTGGGAATATGGTCCGGTTGAAGAACTTCACAACTACCATGGCTTCATTGGTGGGAGAAGCAATGGCTTCCACACATCTCGAAACATAGTCAACCGCCAAGATGTATAGATTCCCTGTAGATGACGGGAATGGTCCCATGAAATCAACTCTCCAAATATCGAAGATCTCGACCTCTTGAATGTTATTGAGTGGCATCTCGTTCCGCCTAGACAAATTTCCTAATCTTTGGCATGCATCACAAAAAGCAAAGAAAGTTTGCACATCCTGAAATAATGAAGGCCAAAAGAAACTGGAACGTAATACCTTAGCGCAAGTCTTGTGAGCACTAGCATGTCCTCCACAAGTCAATGAATGACAATGCCTCATGATAGCATGTATTATAGTCCATATTTTGGGGCTAGTTTAGACGTTTTATCTTCAATAATCTGCATGTATGGATGTATATTATGTGGTTATATTATTGTTTCACCTACCTTTACGGGAATCGAGGTCTACACCTAGTTTCGTTGTAATTGTAGGTAAAATGGCACGTTTTGCATCGAAATGGAGCTAAGGAAGCTAAGGAGTAATTGAAGCTAAATTCTGGAGCTTAAGGAAGACCTCAGGAGGCATAGAAATGATTAAGAAGATTTACTTTGGACCAGATTCGAGAGATTTCACATTCAGTTAAGATTCACCTTGGTCAGCTACAGTGTCACCTCGACCGAGCTGATCTTGAGGAGCGTCCCAACCGAGGCGAATACCCTGCCTCCGGCGAGATCCATATTTTTGGCTGAGATGTTTTAATTTTGGAAAGAAGATATCTTTTATATTTTTGGGCTGGATTTATGGAAGGAAGATATTATTTTTGGGAGATCTATTTTAGAGATATGGTTATATTTTCTAGGAAATTATCTTTTTAAGATATTATTATCTTTGGAAGATAATTCTCCTATATAAAGGGTTGGATTTTCTACAATTCAGCCATCTTCGGATCATCACATGCTTGGAGCATCCAGCAATTGAGGGATTTTCTGGAGGATTTGAAGGAAGAATTGAAGGAAGTATTGAAGATTGAATTTCAAGGAAGGAAAGAATCATAGTTGGAGTTGCTTTTTGAAGGAGTTTGTAAGACTCTCTTAGATTGTCTTTTGGTTTGATTGTCTTTGCTGACTTGTGATTGTGGAAAGCAGTTTGTTTGTTATTTGATTCAGTTATTGAGACCTTTTTCTTAAGATTTTCGTGTTTGAATATTGATTCCTTTTCCATAAATTTGATTATTGTTATCATGATGATTGTTGGCTAAGTTTCTTATGTGATTCTAGGGTGATTGGCTAAAAGTTGTGGGAAAGACGATGATAGAATGAACTTAATCCCAACAGGACCCTGAAAGATCGAGTCTTTAACCTTAACCCTTGAACACCTCGCTCAGTAGTTGAACATCTCGGCCGGGGTGGAATCTGACTGAACGAGGTGAACCTTTCCTGAACCTTATCTGAAGTTAATAGTTTAAGTTTGCCAAATCCTATTCTTATTACACCTTTCCTGGTTCAATGCAAGCCTAGGATGAGACTTACCCGGTGATTCCTTTGTTTGTTTACCTAAGATCACAAGTGTAGGTAGTAAAGGTTTATCCTTTATTGGGGTTTCAGTGTGCCTTCATCCCATCTTTGTGAGTTAGCCTGAGACTTACCCGGTAAAGGTTGATTCTGTTCCCTTGGGTGCTGTGTTGGTTTGAGATTATAGTTCCTTTCCTTAGTACCTTGAGACTTACCCGGTGATATGAGCTTTGGTTTAGAATAGTTAGTAGTGAGACTTACCCGGTGATCTATTCCCACCTTAGAAATAGCTTCCCTTTGCAAACCTCAGCTTTGTCCGCGTTATCCTTTGAGATCTTGAGTCAGAACCACAACTAGATGCTTTAATCCCTAGAATCCGCATTTCCCCTTACTTGACTTTACATCATCTTTGATTGCTTTAATTGCTTTTGGTTAATTGCAATATTTGACAACCTGATTCTATGCTTTGTTTCACCTAAGTCCCTGAGATCGACCCCTGGAATTCTTTCTTTTATTACAATTGACCCGTACACTGCGGGTTCGCATATTTGTTCAAGCATACTTATTGGGTTATAAATATTAAAGTTTGCACACACCGTTTGGAGCGAACAAGTTTTTGGCACCGTTGTCGGGGACATGGTCAAGACCGAGTTCGGTATTTGGTTGTCTAGTTTTTCTTTCGCATTTGATCCTTTTTCTATGAGTTTTGTAGTTTTCAGGATCTCCGATGGCTACATTTGATCCATCCTGGATAGCAAGACAAAGTGATAGGGCGGACCATTATGAATAATTGGAAGAGAAATAAGCCTTCTATTGGTTTGAAAAAAAAAGAAAGAGAAGAGGTTATTGAGGATGAGTTTGCGATATGGGATGAGCTGAATGTCCCTAGAAAGATTGATGATCAACCTCTTGAAGATTCGCTTGAATCAAAATGGGAGAAGCTGATGAAGTAGGTGGAGGAGCTCAAGGAAAGCACGCTATGCTATGCTAAACTGGTTTGAAAAATATTTGTATTGACCTCGACAGGGATCTTCTTGACTAGACGAGGTGGGCACCTCGGATGACATCAGAACATCTCGATCGAGGTGGCTTAACTAAGATATTTTCGAAATGATTTTTGTGCTTCTTCTCTGGATATGGCCTCAATGATGATTCTATTTGCAGATTGGTTTTGAAATTATTATGTACTCGAAAGGTTTTATAATATGTTTAAGTTGCAAAATGCTTTGTTTGAAGTTTTAGCATGTTTAATACTTTGTTTTTATCAAAATTATGTTGGATTTGAAGGTTGACACCACATGATGATTTTTCTCACATTCTTTCTGGAATGATTAAGGCAATTTATTCTCTTCTCTTCTTCTTCTTGATCATGCTTTAGCCCCTCATATACATATTTGCCTCCCTTTACCTATCCGGGAATTTGGAAGCAAGCAAAGAAAAGTAAGTGAAAGTGAACTTGAGATGTTGGCTGAAAGTGTTAGAAAGAACAAAATAGGTTTGGGGAAGTCAATCATGATGATGAGTAACTCGACACCATTCACATAGCCGGGTGTTTGTGTCATGCCAAAGTCGGAATGAGCGATATTCCTAACGGGTCATGGTATGTGCATCAAGGGTTTGAGGCATCTCGAGAAATTGATGATTGTTGATCTCCTAGGCTTCGGTTATTGTGCACCTCTGTCCATGCATCCCAAAAAGTAAAGTAAAAATAAGCAAAGCTTATTGGTGGAAGATGTTCAGTTTCAAAGAAAGTGAAGTAAGATCCTTTTTCAGAATTCTAGCACCACATACTCTATATACATCCTACCCTTACACGTTTTTTGACCTCTTTTGGAAGCCCTTGAGACCTCGAGTTTGTTGATTGACTTGGTGGTTTAAATTGGATTATACATGATTGATTTTGATAAATTTGATTTATTATTTTTGGGAGATCTATTTTAGAGATATGGTTATATTTTCTAGGAAATTATCTTTTTAAGATATTATTATCTTTGGAAGATAATTCTCCTATATAAAGGGTTGGATTTTCTACAATTCAGCCATCTTCGGATCATCACATGCTTGGAGCATCCAGCAATTGAGGGATTTTCTGGAGGATTTGAAGGAAGAATTGAAGGAAGTATTGAAGATTGAATTTCAAGGAAGGAAAGAATCATAGTTGGAGTTGCTTTTTGAAGGAGTTTGTAAGACTCTCTTAGATTGTCTTTTGGTTTGATTGTCTTTGCTGACTTGTGATTGTGGAAAGCAGTTTGTTTGTTATTTGATTCAGTTATTGAGACCTTTTTCTTAAGATTTTCGTGTTTGAATATTGATTCCTTTTCCATAAATTTGATTATTGTTATCATGATGATTGTTGGCTAAGTTTCTTATGTGATTCTAGGGTGATTGGCTAAAAGTTGTGGGAAAGACGATGATAGAATGAACTTAATCCCAACAGGACCCTGAAAGATCGAGTCTTTAACCTTAACCCTTGAACACCTCGCTCAGTAGTTGAACATCTCGGCCGGGGTGGAATCTGACTGAACGAGGTGAACCTTTCCTGAACCTTATCTGAAGTTAATAGTTTAAGTTTGCCAAATCCTATTCTTATTACACCTTTCCTGGTTCAATGCAAGCCTAGGATGAGACTTACCCGGTGATTCCTTTGTTTGTTTACCTAAGATCACAAGTGTAGGTAGTAAAGGTTTATCCTTTATTGGGGTTTCAGTGTGCCTTCATCCCATCTTTGTGAGTTAGCCTGAGACTTACCCGGTAAAGGTTGATTCTGTTCCCTTGGGTGCTGTGTTGGTTTGAGATTATAGTTCCTTTCCTTAGTACCTTGAGACTTACCCGGTGATATGAGCTTTGGTTTAGAATAGTTAGTAGTGAGACTTACCCGGTGATCTATTCTCACCTTAGAAATAGCTTCCCTTTGCAAACCTCAGCTTTGTCCGCGTTATCCTTTGAGATCTTGAGTCAGAACCACAACTAGATGCTTTAATCCCTAGAATCCGCATTTCCCCTTACTTGACTTTACATCATCTTTGATTGCTTTAATTGCTTTTGGTTAATTGCAATATTTGACAACCTGATTCTATGCTTTGTTTCACCTAAGTCCCTGAGATCGACCCCTGGAATTCTTTCTTTTATTACAATTGACCCGTACACTGCGGGTTCGCATATTTGTTCAAGCATACTTATTGGGTTATAAATATTAAAGTTTGCACACACCGTTTGGAGCGAACAAGTTTTTGGCACCGTTGTCGGGGACATGGTCAAGACCGAGTTCGGTATTTGGTTGTCTAGTTTTTCTTTTGCATTTGATCCTTTTTCTATGAGTTTTGTAGTTTTCAGGATCTCCGATGGCTACATTTGATCCATCCTGGATAGCAAGACAAAGTGATAGGGCGGACCATTATGAATAATTGGAAGAGAAATAAGCCTTCTATTGGTTTGAAAAAAAAAGAAAGAGAAGAGGTTATTGAGGATGAGTTTGCGATATGGGATGAGCTGAATGTCCCTAGAAAGATTGATGATCAACCTCTTGAAGATTCGCTTGAATCAAAATGGGAGAAGCTGATGAAGTAGGTGGAGGAGCTCAAGGAAAGCACGCTATGCTATGCTAAACTGGTTTGAAAAATATTTGTATTGACCTCGACAGGGATCTTCTTGACTAGACGAGGTGGGCACCTCGGATGACATCAGAACATCTCGATCGAGGTGGCTTAACTAAGATATTTTCGAAATGATTTTTGTGCTTCTTCTCTGGATATGGCCTCAATGATGATTCTATTTGCAGATTGGTTTTGAAATTATTATGTACTCGAAAGGTTTTATAATATGTTTAAGTTGCAAAATGCTTTGTTTGAAGTTTTAGCATGTTTAATACTTTGTTTTTATCAAAATTATGTTGGATTTGAAGGTTGACACCACATGATGATTTTTCTCACATTCTTTCTGGAATGATTAAGGCAATTTATTCTCTTCTCTTCTTCTTCTTGATCATGCTTTAGCCCCTCATATACATATTTGCCTCCCTTTACCTATCCGGGAATTTGGAAGCAAGCAAAGAAAAGTAAGTGAAAGTGAACTTGAGATGTTGGCTGAAAGTGTTAGAAAGAACAAAATAGGTTTGGGGAAGTCAATCATGATGATGAGTAACTCGACACCATTCACATAGCCGGGTGTTTGTGTCATGCCAAAGTCGGAATGAGCGATATTCCTAACGGGTCATGGTATGTGCATCAAGGGTTTGAGGCATCTCGAGAAATTGATGATTGTTGATCTCCTAGGCTTCGGTTATTGTGCACCTCTGTCCATGCATCCCAAAAAGTAAAGTAAAAATAAGCAAAGCTTATTGGTGGAAGATGTTCAGTTTCAAAGAAAGTGAAGTAAGATCCTTTTTCAGAATTCTAGCACCACATACTCTATATACATCCTACCCTTACACGTTTTTTGACCTCTTTTGGAAGCCCTTGAGACCTCGAGTTTGTTGATTGACTTGGTGGTTTAAACTGGATTATACATGATTGATTTTGATAAATTTGATTTATTATGCATTCTATTGTAAGATCCTAGGTTTTTTCCTTCACCCCCCCCTGCGGTGAAGAGGGCCACCCCCGCGGCCAGCCGCCCCTGCGGCTGTGGGATCCACCCCTGCGGATTCGTGCGACAGATCGCGCCGATCTGTTTTCGTCATTTTATCTTTCTTCCATAGATAGAATATCCGATATTCTATCTTATGGGCCGGTTTCCTTATTTTCTTTCTAACCCTAGACACCCTTCCATCTAGCGTTCCAGCCCTCCCTATATATTCTCTTATTTCTCTCCTTTTTCCCGTTCCTTGCTATCATCTTCAACCCTAAAGAGCTGCAGCCGTCCTTTTCTTCCCGCGACTACGTTGAACGTGTAAGTGCATCCTTTATGATTCCTCCTCACGTTTCTTTAGCGTTGCATGCCTTCTCCTTGTGTTTTGGTTTCTTCCTTTCGTTCTTCTCTTTTCTTTTTCTCCAAGGATCAAGCATGAGCCTTGATTCTTGCGGAGTGTTCCGTTGTTGACCCTTCGTTGTTCTCAGGCTCTTTGGAGTTGATCCTTGACGTGTTGAAGCCAAAGGTTTAAGCTTTGGTTGCCTTGCTACGAGTTCTGTCGAAGAAGAAAGCCGACAGCGCTTTCTGTCACGCCGCCGCCCCTGCGCTTTCACAGAGCCACCCCTGCACTTGCACAGAGCCGCCCCCGCGCCTCTGTTCAGCTGCCCCTGCGCATCTGTCTAACCGCTCCTGCGGTTTCCCTCCAGTAGCTCCCGTCTTTGGTGAGTTGCTTCCTTCCTTCCTTTCATCGCTCCTTCCTTGGTTCCTTATGGTTGTTCCTTGTTCCCCTGAGTTGTTGTAAGACTAAGGTTGAGCCCTTAGCATGTGTTGATCTCTTAGAGATCGTTGAGACGAGAAGTCATAGACTTCTAGCAATCGTTTTATTCTTGATCCGTGTTGCTTGTTCGTACAGGCTTTCCTTGCTCCTTTCCTGAGGGAAACTGAGCTTCCTTGAGTGTTTTTTGAGTTGTTTGTTGATCTATTGTGTTACCTTCGTGTGAGGTAAGTCCGTCGGACTTACTTAGCTTTATTCCGCGTATTAGTTGGATTGTTTTGACTTGTTTGTGTTGTTTATTATTGTCATAACGGATAACCGGAATAGGATTCACCCTTTTATAACCTTAATTGGCCCAAGTGTATTATAACCGGGTGGTGACCACTTGTCTAGTTCTACAAGAGACTAGAATGTGCTCTTGCAACCCAGACCCGTAGGTAACGGATAGTACTGATCTATTCCTATTGGTAGACGGAAGCGGAGGCGAGTTTCGGGAGATTCTCGTGTGACAAAAGAAGTTGAATTAGTAACGGATAACCTTAATGAAAGATAATAACCGGTTAATGTGTAAGCATGCTATATGTTTTCTTTACCTTATGTGTGCTTGTGCCTTTACACTCTTGCTTATTCCTAGAATGTTAGCTAACGGTTTATACCGTCGTTATAGATATTCTGCAGGTTCAGGATTTTGCTGAGTGATCCGGTCGGTGTGATTAGCCGGGGTTCCCGTACATTATAGGACGGGATTGAGTTTTTGTTTCGTTTGTTGTTTCCCTTTTGTTTTGACCCGGCTGTGGAGCTTTTGTGTTTTCTTATATTTGAACCTTTGGTTTTATATTAAGTTTTGGTTTTCATTCGTTTGTGCCTTGTTATAAGATCCGTTTGTTGTTGCTACTCTGAGGGTCGCTCTGAGGGTCGGGAGCCATTGTAAGGTCCTAGCCCGTAGCTCTTCAAGTTCCCAGAACTTGGGGTGTTACAATTTGGTATCAGAGCACTAGGTTGGAAACAATGGCACTAGAAATCTTCTACAGGTCGGATGGATAAATAAATAGAACCCGCAAGGGGACTAACGTTTAAAAAAGGGGAATTTTGTTTTAAACCGTTGGTTTGGGATAGATGTACAGGCGACCACCACTACCTCCTCGGCTCTCAACAGTGTAGTTTCTTTTGTTGGCCTTTATATGCGCTTTTTTTGGATTATACTTTAGTTGTAGGGCGACGAAGGGGTTGACCACCATTTCCACCTACCGTTCATGGACGAGAGCGTGCAGGAAGACCTCCACTAGCTAGAGGTCGGGGCCAAGCCCCAGTTGTTGATCCGCCTATCGCCGAGGTGTTTGCTGAAGAGGTTGCCGAGAGGATTGTTCCTAAGGCTGGAAATGGGACCGCTGCTAGATCTGGAGCACAAAGAGTGCCATCGACAGAGTCCGCACGAGTGTCTATCGGAGCTTTTGCATTTCATGAATATGTGGAGAGGGTTGAGGAGGCTATCAGGACTGGAGGACCAGCACCAGTGCCGCCAGTTCTTGCGAGATCAGCTGAGGTTTCGCAGAGAGTTACACAAGCTATTGACCCGCCTGCTGGAGTTGCTGAGGTTGTTAGAGCGCCGGCGGAGGGAAAAGAGCCAAAGCCTGACAGTTGGTTGAAGGCTTTCGACCAGCTGAAAGTTCCCATCTTCGTGGGAAGGACTGGCTTGGAGGTGGAGCAGTTGCTAGGACAGGTGGATTCTGCTATGGAGGCTATCGGTTGCCCTAAGAGACGTCGAGTAAACATAGCACATACATTGCTGAAGGATCAGGCTCATTCTTGATGGAGAACCATTTGTAGTAAGGTCACCAGTTATGAGTAGATGAAGACAGTGATCAGGGATCGCTATTGCCCTACAGCTATGAGGAGAGACCGTCTTCAGGATTTCCTTGAGGCTGGATTCGAGGATTTGCCTATTGCTGAGATCATCCTCGAGTTTCAGGGCGAGTTGGCGTTGCTAGGTCCGTCCGCACAACCGGAGGATCAGCATGTTTACCTTTTCTCTCGGAGGTTGAGAGAATCGACACGCTCTTATCTTACTGGTTTCCGTTGTGAGTCTTTGGCGGACTATCAAGAAAGAGCTTCTACTTATGAGAGAGACCGACCGGGTCAGAGGAGAGCTTCTCAGACAGGAGGTCCGGAGAAGACACAGAAGACTAGATCAGCTAGTGCTGGAGCTGGAGCAACTAGTTTTGGGTGTAGACAAACGCTTGTACGTTCTAGTTTCCAGTAGAGTTCTAGTAGAGGACGGCAGTGTCATAACTGCGGAGTAGCTGGACACATCCGAGCTGACTATAAGAAGCCAGTATTGACTTGCTTTTCTTGTGGCAAGTCCGGACACAGAGCTGCGTTTTGCCGTCAGGGCAAGGCGCTATCTCAGCAGGGTTCTTCACATGCCAGTGTTGCCGGAGGAGGACAAAGATCGCAGTACCATCAGCAGTAGCAGAAAGTTTCTGGTTCTACCGCTCCTCAAGGTTCCACTCCGGGACAGGGGAGAGGTAGAGGACGTGTTGGTTGATCTGCAGACACCAAAGATGCACTAGCCAGGGTTTATGAATTGAGGAGTGTTGTAGAGCCGACAACGCCAGCAACTATAGGTACCATTCACATTAATGGTTTTCCTGTCAAAGTTCTTTTCGATACTGGTGCTACGCATTCTTTTATATTTGATGCTTGCGTAGATAGATTGGCTTTTGTTACTATGGAAGGTATACCCTTCTTTATAGGATTACCCGATGGGGGTAAGATTCGAGGTACTCGAGAGGTTTGCGATTGCGCTATTAGATTGGGAGGTCGCGATTGGCCAGATAACTTCTTCGTTATGTACTTAATACAATGTAAAGTTATTCTGGGCATGGATTGGATGGATCGACATCGAGCAGTTTTGGACATCGGCAAGAGGACAGTGACAGTAACTGCAGATTCATGCCATGTTGAGATCTTCCGAGGATGGGATCTCGGAAAGACTGGTACAATCATCAGTGCAGTACGAGCTGCGAGACTTATCAGTCAGGGATGCGAGGCTTTTTGGTGCTATGCCATGAAGGATAGTACTAGTCCAGCTTTGGAGGAGATTCTATCTATGGATCGACATCGAGCAGTGACTTGCTTTTCTTGTGGCAAGTCCGATCTCTAAGGCTCCTTACCGCATGGCGCCTATCGAGATGCTTGAGTTGAAGAAGCATCTTGAGGAGTTAGTAGAGAAGGGCTTCATCCGCCCTAGTGTATCTCCTTGGGGTGCACCAGTTCTCTTCGTCAGGAAGAAGGATGGGTCAATGAGGTTGTGTATTGACTACCGGGAACTGAACAAGGTGACGATCAAGAACAAGTACCTATTGCCCCGAATCGATGATCTTTTGGATAAGCTAGATGGAGCTTCAGTGTTTTCGAGGATCATTCTGAGATCTGGATATCACCAGCTGAGGGTGAGAGAGCAGGACGTAGCCAAGACAGCGTTTCGTACCAGATATGGACACTACGAGTTTGTAGTGATGCCATTTGGGCTCACGAATGCGCCCGCAGTCTTCATGGAGTTGATGAACAGCATCTTCATCGACTTTCTAGACCAGTTTGTAGTTGTCTTCATCGACGACATTCTGGTTTACTCCTGCAGTAGAGAGGAACATGCTGGACACTTGAGGATTGTTCTTCAGGTCTTACGGGATAGAGAGCTCTACGCCAAGCTCTCTAAGTGCGAGTTTTGGATGTCCGAGGTAGCATTGCTTGGTCACATAGTTTCAGGTGAAGAGATCAAGGTAGATCCGGCAAAGATTGAGTCAGTAGCTTCTTGGCCGCCACCTAAGAACGTTAAGGAGGTTCGCAACTTCTTAGGATTGGCAGGCTACTACAGGCGTTTTGTTGAGGGCTTTTAAATTATCGCCCGACCGCTCACTTCCTTGCTACGGAAGTCTACGAGGTTCGTATGGTCCGAGTCTTGCCTGCAGAGCTTCGAGGAGCTGAAGAAGAGGTTGACCTCTGCTCCTATCCTATGCTCAGCCAGAGGGCATTGAGGATTTTGTGGTTTACAGCGACGCATCCAAACTAGGCTTGGGATGTGTTTTGATGTAGAGGGGAAGGGTGATCACTTATGCGTCTCGACAATTGAAGACGTATGAGGAGAATTACCCTACCCATGATCTTGAGTTAGCTACTGTTGTTCATGCTTTGAAGATTTAGAGACATTATCTGTACGGAGCTACGTGTCAGATTTTCACAGACCATAAGAGTCTGAAGTACATATTCACTCAGCGGGAGTTGAATAACCGCCAGCGCAGATGGTTAGAGTTGATCAAGGACTTTGATCTTGAGATTTTATACCACCCGGGAAAGGCTAACGTGGTAGCAGATGCTCTCAGTAGGAAGACTTCACGGGAGATGGCTATCGCTAGACTGACAGTTCTGCCACGGTTACAGCGAGATTTGGCATGGCTAGAGATGGATATCTACTTCCCAAATTCCGACAGCCAGTTGTCCACCTTGGAGATAGTACCTGATTTGTTGGCCGAAATCCAACAGAAGTAGGAGAGTTGCCCAACTTTGACACAGATCCGAGACCGGATGTCTCGAGGAGAGGCACCATAGTTTACAGTTGGTGCTGACGGAGTTTTGAGACGCCAGGAGCGTGTTTGTGTGCCGTCAGATCGGGAGTTGAGACAGAGGATCCTTCAGGAGGCTCATTCTTCACCTTACTCAGTACACCCTAGTGCGAGTAAGATGTATTAGGATATCAGACACTCTTTTTGGTGGGGAGGTCTGAAGCAAGACGTCACGAGATATGTAGCTCAGTGTGCGACCTATCAACAGGTCAAGATCGAGCATCATAGACTAGGAGGCGAGCTACACCCACTTCCCGTCCCTCAGTGGAAGTGGGAAGACATCTCTATGGATTTTGTGACTGGTTTGAAACAGAGTCGTGGTTTTGATGTTATCTGGTTCATAGTAGATCGACTGACGAAGACCGCACGTTTCATTCCGATCAAGGAAATGTGGTCGGTGAGTCGACTAGCCGAGGAGTTCACGAGACAGATAGTGAGACTTCAAGGAGTACCTAGGACTATGTACGGACGGTTCACTTCGAGGTTCTAGCAGCAGGTTCATGCCGCCCTAGGTACGAGTCTAAAGTTCACGACTGCTTATCATCCTCAGACCGATGGTCAGTCTGAGCGGACCATCCAGACTTTGGAGGACATGTTGTGAGCCTGTGTGTTAGACTGTGGACAGGTGTGGCCAGATCACCTTCCCTTAGTGGAGTTTTCGTACAACAACAGTTGGCACGCATCGATTAGGATGGCTCCTTATGAGGCTTTATATGGACAAAGATGCCGTACACCGCTGTGTTGGGACGAGCCTAGTAGTGTTATCGGAGTAGCACCCGAGCCGATTCAGGAAGATATGGCTCGAGTAGCGGTGATCCGAGAGCGGATATTAGTAGTACCGAGCCGACACAAGTCTTATGCTGATAAGAGACGCAGACCTCTGGAGTTCAGGGTTGGAAATCAGGTTTGGTTGAGAGTATCCCCGACACGAGGCGTCAGACGTTTCGGTGTCAAGGGAAAGTTGAGTCCCAGATATGTTGGACCGTTCGAGATTCTTGAGCGAGTTGGAGAGGCATCATACAGACTTGCGTTGCCACCGAGATTCGAGGGTGTTCACCCATTTTTTCATGTGTCTCAGCTACGGAAGTACATACCTAACCCGAGACACATCGTCACTCATGAGGATCTAGTGATCGAGCCAGACCACATGTTCGTAGAGCACCCGGTGGCTGTCTTAGAGCGTAGTACGAGACGCTTGCGTCCAAAGGACATACCGATGATGAAGATACCGTGGTTGCGGCGAGGAGCCGATGAGGCGACTTGGGAGATAGACGATAGTGTCCAGAGGAACTATCCGGAGTTTTACGATGAGCTTGTTGCATCGTTAACTTAGTCTGTTGTTGTAGTTTTTCCTTTATTGCGTTGCGTACGCTTTTGTGTGACGTTTTGTGTGACGTTTTGTGTTACGTTCCCGAGTGGGAATAAATGAGTTCAGTTCTGTTTATGTGTGTTGTTGTGATCGTGAACTTTTGCAAGTTTCGGGACGAAACTTCTTTTTAGGGGGATCGGATGTAAGATCCTAGGTTTTTGCCTTCACCGCCTCTGCGGTGAAGAGGGCCGCCCCTGCGGCTGTGAGATATGCCCCTGCGGATTCGTGAGACAGAACGCGCCGATCTGTTTTCATTGTTTTATCTTTCTTCCATAGATAGAATACCCGATATTCTATCTTATGGGCCGGTTTCCTTATTTTCTTTCTAAGCCTAGATGCCCTTCCGTCTAGAGTTCCAGCCCTCCCTATATATTCTCTTATTTCTCTCCTTTTTCCCGTTCCTTGCTATCATCTTCAATCCTAAAGAGCTGCAGCCGTCCTTTACTTCCCCCGACTACGTTGAACGTGTAAGTGCATCCTTTATGATTCCTCCTCACGTTTCTTTAGCGCTGCATGCCTTCTCCTTGTGTTTTGGTTTCTTCCTTTCATTCTTCTCTTTTCTTTTTCTCCAAGGATCAAGCATGAGCCTTGATTCTTGCGGAGTGTTCCGTTGTTGACCCTTCGTTGTTCTCAGGCTCTTTGGAGTTGATCCTTGACGTGTTGAAGCCAAAGGTTTGAGCTTTGGTTGCCTTGCTACGAGTTCTGTCGAAGAAGAAAGCCAACAACGCTTTCTGTCACGCCGCCGCCCCTGCGCTTGCACAAAGCCACCCCTGCGGCTCTGTTCAGCCGCCCCTGCATATCTGTCTAACCGCCCCTACGGTTTCCCTGCAGTAGCTCCCGTCTTTGGTGAGTTGCGTCCTTCCTTTCTTTCCTCGTTCCTTCCTTGGTTTCTTATGGTTGTTCCTTGTTCCCATGAGTTGTTGTAAGACTGAGATTGAGCCCTTAGCATGTGTTGATCTCTTAGAGATCGTTGAGACTAGAAGTCATAGACTTCTAGCAACCGTTTCATTCCTGATCCGTGTTGCTTGTTCGTATAGGCTTTCCTTGCTCCTTTCGTGGAGGAAGCTGAGCTTCCTTGAGTGTTTTCTTAGTTGTTCGTTGATCTCTTGTGTTACCTTCGTGTGAGGTAAGTCCCTTGGACTTACTTAGCTTCATTCCGCGTATTAGTTGGATTGTTTTGGCTTGTTTGTGTTGTTTATTAATGTTATAACGGGTAACCGGAATAGGATTCACCCTTTTATAACCTTAGCTGGCCCAAGTGTATTATAACCGGGCGGTGATCACTTGTCTAGTTTTACAGGAGACTAGAATGTGCTCTTGCAACCCATACCCGTAGGTAACGGATAGTACTGATCTATTCCTATTGGTAGACGGAAGCAGAGGCGAGTTTCGGGAGATTCTCGTGTGACAAAAGTAGTTGAATTAGTAATGGATAACTTTAATGAAAGATAATAACCGGTTGATGTGTAAGCATGCTATGTGTTTTCTTTACCTTATGTGTGCTTGTGCCTTTACACTCTTGCTTATACCTAGAATGTTAGCTAACGGTTTATACCGTCGTTGTAGATGTTCTGCAGGTTCAGGATGTTGCTGAGTGATCCGGACGGTGTGGTCAGTCGGGGTTCCCGTACATTATAGGACGGGATTGAGTTTTTGTTTTGTTTGTTGTTTCCCCTTTGTTTTGACCCGGCTGTGGAGCTTTTGTGTTTTCTTCTGTTTGAACCTTTGGTTTTATATTAAGTTTTGGTTTTCATTCTTTTGTGCCTTGTTATAAGATCCGTTTGATGTTGCTACTCTGAGGGTTGGGACCCATTGTGCGGTCCTAGCCCGTAGCGCTTCAAGTTCCCAGAACTTGGGGTGTTACATCTATGATTTTATGCAAAGACGAATAGTTTTCTTGTATTTATAAAATGATTTGATCATATATTTATTTTATATGCCATGAAACATTCTCTTAGAGTGATCTATGAGTGGAGCACACCGCCAAAAATGTTTTGAAATGCTTTTCAATGATTTTTCTTACTTATAATCCATTCTATCTTGAATCTAAGATTTGGAACTTGTTTGGGGACAAGCACAGGACAAGTATGGGGTATTTTGATAGCATGCATTATAGTCTATATTTGGAGCTAGTTTAGACGTTTTATCTTCAATAATCTGCATGTATGGATGTATATTATGTGATTATATTGTTGTTTCATCTACCTTTATGAGAATCGAGGTGTACACCTAGTTTCGCTGTAATTGTAGGTAAAATGGAACGTTTTGCATCGAAATGGAGCTAAGGAAGCTAAGGAGTCATTGGAGCTACATTTTGGAGCTTAAGGAAGACCTGAGGAAGCATAGAAATGATTAAGAAGATTTGCTTTGGACTAGATTCGAGAGATTTTACATTCAGTTGAGATTCACCTTGGTCAGCTACAATGTCACCTCGATCGAGGTGATCTTGAGGAGCGTTCCGACCGAGGCGAATACCCTGCCGCCTACGAGATCCATATTTTTGGCTGAGATCTTTTAATTTTGGAAAGAAGATATCTTATATTTTTGGGCTGGATTTTTGGAAGGAATATATTATTTTTAGGAGATCTATTTTAAAGATATGGATATATTTTTTAGGAAATTATCTTTTTAAGATATTATTATCTTTGGAAGATAATTCTCCTATATATTGGATTTTCTACAATTCAGCCATCTTCGGATCATCACATGCTTGGAGCATCCAACAATTGAGGGATTTTCTGGAGGATTTGAAGGAAGAATTGAAGGAAATATTGAAGATTGAAGTTCAAGGAAGGAAAGAATCATAGTTGGAGTTGCTTTTTGAAGGAGTTTGTAAGACTCTCTTATATTGTCTTTTGGTTTGATTGTCTTTGCTGACTTGTGATTGAGGAATGTAGTTTGTTTGTTATTTTATTCAGTTATTGAGACCTTTTTCTTAAGATTTTCGTGTTTGAATATTGATTCAGTTTTCATAAATTTGATTATTGTTATCATGATGATTGTTGGCTAAGTTTCTTATGCAATTCTAGGGTGATTGGCTGAAAGTTGTGGGAAAGACGATGATAGAATGATCTTAATCCCAGCAGGACCCTAAAAGCTCGAGTCTTTAACCTTAACCCTAGAACACCTCGCTCAGTAGTTGAACATCTCGGCCGGGGTGGAATCTGACTGAACGAGGTGAACCTTTCCTGAACCTTATCTGAAGTTAAGAGTTTAAGTTTGCCAAATCCTATTCTTATTACACCTTTCCTGGTTCAATTCAAGCCAAGGATGAGACTTACCGGTGATTCCTTTGTTTGTTTACCTAAGATCATAAGTGTAGGTAATAAAGGTTTATCCTTTATTTGGGTTTGAGTGTGCCTTCATGCCATCTTTGGGAGTTAGCCTGAGACTTACCCGGTAAAGGTTGATTTTTTTCCCTTGGGTGGTGTGTTGGTTTGAGATTATAGTTCCTTTCCTTTGTACCTTGAGACTTACCCGGTGATAGGAGCTTTGGTTTGGAATAGTGAGTAGTGAGACTTACCCGGTGATCTATTCCCACCTTAGAAACACCTTCCCTTTGCAAACCTCATCTTTGTCCCCGTTATCCTTTGAGATAGTTAATCTAGGAAGTACTTCCTGGAAAACAAGATAGTTAACAATATTAGCATACCAAGGTTCGTTACCTTCCGAAATCTGGTGAAGCCAAAGCTCAATCCAATGCAGATGTTGATCGGGAAAAGTCTTTGATGGGCAAGTCATCTCTCTCTCCATGGTAATAAGAGCTACCTGGCTGAGGTGATCTGCCACAAAATTTTTGGATCCCTTCTTATCGCGGTTCTCCAATTCAAAATCTTAAAGTAGGATGATCCAACGAATAAGACGCGGCTTTGCGTCCTTATTTGTGAGCAAGTACCGAATGGCTGCGTGGTTGGTGTAGACATTGACATTCGCCCCTACAAGGTTGGAATGAAACTTCTCAAAAGCATATACAACCGTCAAAAGCTCCTTTTCGGTGGTGGCATAATTTAGTTGAGCCTCGTCTAGCGTCTTGCTAGCATAATAGTTGGCGTTGGTCCGGCCATCATTCTTTTGTCCAAGAACTACTCCTACCTGTACATCACTTGCATCACACATAACTTCAAAGGGCAAGCTCTAGTCAGGTGTTTGAATGATGGGAGCGGATATCAACGCTTCCTTTAAGTTGTAAAAAGCATCTAAACATTCCTACAAAAACTCAAAAATTGCATCCTTATTCAACAAATTAGTTAGTGGTTTAGAGATCTTAGAAAATTCTTTGATGAACCTCTTATAAATCTTGCATGCCCTAGAAAATTCCACACACCTTTTACAGAACAAGGTGGAGGAAGTTTCTGTATAGTCTCGATCTTAGATCGATCGACCTCTATTCCTCGGTTTGAAACGTGGTGACCTAACACAATTCCCTCACTAACCATGGAATGACACTTCTCCAAATTCAAAACGAGATTAGTGTCTTCACAACGTTGCAATACTAGAGAAAGGTCAGCTAAGCAGTTATCGAGGGAAGAACCATAGACAGAAAATTCATCCATGAATACCTCCATGATCTCCTCGATATACTCAGAGAAGATAGTCATCATACAACGCTGGAATGTAGCTGGTGCGTTTCACAACCAACATCTTGCTCCCTTGGAGCTTAATGATCTCCTCGATATACTCTTGTAAAATCCTGCATTGCTTCCATCTTATCCTTGGGCGGCTGATTCGAACTTTGAGGTGCTTCTTGACTTTTCAATGGAATAAAAGAAGACGAAGAAGGTGGACTTAAAGCATTTTCATCATGTGAATAAGGGTTACCGGATTTGTTTTGATTGGATCTCCAATTGTTGTAGTTCCAGTTGTTGTTGTTGTTGTTGTTGTTGTTGTTGTTGTTGTTGTTGTTGTTGCTGCTGCTGTTGCTGCTGCTGTTGCTGCTGTTGTTGTTGTTGTTGTTGTTGTTGTTGTTGTTGTTGCTCCTTTGCCCTTGATAATTTCCTCTTCCTACATAGCCAACATTGATCCCTTGGAGCTCCTCTAGATTGTGTTTGTGTCTTCAAAAGCTCCTTCAAAGGTTTGACTTCATTGTTAAGAGTAGTGAATTGAGTAACATTAGAAGTAGTAAGATTCAGCTCTTGTGGTCCGGATCTTCGATTTCGATCAACAACCTTTCGGTGGGAATATTTCTCAATAACTAGATCTTGTTTCTTAACAATCTCCCATGCATCATCAATAGATTTATCCATGAACGTCCCAACTGAAAGAGATTGGAGCTTGAATTGAGTTTCCTTATCCAAACTCTTGAAGTAAATCTCTAGTAGCTCAATCCTTGGAATCCCATGATGAAGGCAATCCAACAAAAGGTCTTTGAACCTTTCCCATGACTTAAAAATAAACTTTATCTATCTTTCATCACAAAGGCATTGTTTTTACCTCGCAATTCCGTGGTTTTTGATGATGGGAAGAACTTAGTAAGGAACTCCGTAGTCATGTCCTCCCACGTGTGTACTCTTCCGGATGGTAGTGATTTATACCATGCAAGCGCTTTCTCTTTCAAGGAAAAAGAGAAACCTCGGAGCTCGTAGTTATTATTCTCCAATCGTGAAGGCCTCAAAATCTCCATAAGAATCACATAATTCTGCAAGTGTTGATATGGAGATTCTCCCTCTAGTCACCAAATTGATGTTGTCGGATCATTTTAAGAACTTGAGGTTGAAGCTCATAATCATGTTCATCCGTATCTCCTAAGTTCACGCACGGACAACGTACTTGTTGAGCAGGATCCATCCTTTGACCAAATGTTTGCGGCTCCCCCACAAATGGATCAATCCTCTCGTTTCCTGCTGGAAAACGAGGTGCCAGAACAACGGGTGCTGGTGGATCAATTGTAATCCTTGCATTGCCTCCTTGATTCTCGCATAATTATCTTACGGCAACCTGCATATCGGCCAACTCGGCCCAAATCTCGTCTTCTCTTGCACATGCATTTGCTCTCTCCTTAACTAGAGCATCATCTAATAGTTTCAGTTGATCTAGAGCATCATCCATCTCAGCTTGGAGATCTCTATCGTCTGCCATAGCCATCTTAGCTTCTTTCAATCTTCTCTTATAAGACTTTTTTGGTTCTGGATAAAAGGGAACGATTTCCTTACCAGCTTGAAAATGTCACATAAACATAAATAAAGGTCTTGCAAGAGCACTCAAGTAGAATGATCAATAGCAACAAGGGAAGGAACCCCAAGACAACCAAATACCGGCTTGGTCTAAACCAAGTCCCCGACAACAGCGCCAAAAACTTGTTCGCTCCAAAACTTTTGCAAATAAGCCTTAAATTTACAACAAAAATCAAGCAAATAATAACGAACCCGTTGTGTACGTATCAATCGCAATGCAAGCAAGTATTTCAGGGTCGAACACAAGGACTATAGCAAAATCAAGCAACGATATATATATTTAGGTTGTTTATGCAATTCTCAAGCAACAAAGAAAAATGATGTATATAAATCAGATATAGGAATGCAAATTCTAGAGATCAAATCATCCAGTTATGGTTTCGACTCAAGATTTCTAAGGACAAACACGGACAAAGTTGATGTTAAAAATGGAAGGTATTTCTAAGATGGGATAGATCACCGGGTAAGTCTCACCATCCACTATCCCAAATCAAAGATCCTATTACGGGTAAGTCTCAAGGAACTAAGGAAATGAACTATACTCTCAAACCAGCACACTACCTAAGGGAATAAAAC
This sequence comes from Fagopyrum homotropicum, assembly GCA_033239125.1. Lineage (NCBI taxonomy): Eukaryota > Viridiplantae > Streptophyta > Magnoliopsida > Caryophyllales > Polygonaceae > Fagopyrum > Fagopyrum homotropicum. Next base: position 90,985,409 of record BSWB01000006.1, read on the forward strand.
TAACCTTTACCGGGTATGTCTCAGGTTAACTCTCAAAGATATGATGAAGGCACACTCAAACCCTAATAATGGATATACCTTTGTTACCTAATGCTAATCATCATCGGTAAACAAGCAAATGAGTCACCGGGTAAGTCTCTTCCTAGGCTTGAATATAAACTAGAAAAGGTGCAACAAGGATAGAATTTGGCAAACTATAACCTAAACTCAAGATCGGACATGCAGAGGGCAATCTCGTGCAGTTCTTGTTTGATCTTGGTCGAGATGCTCCAAGAACAGCCCGAGACGGGTTTCGGTTTAGTTAAAACTCAAGCTTTTAGGGTCCACTCACGATAAAGGTCTATTCTTTCATCGTCTATACCACAACCTTCAACTAATCATCCTAGAATCACAGGGGTTTTAGCCAACAATCACCATGTTCAAAAGCAATCAAAGTATATGTAATCAAGATATCAAAAAAAGAGAATAAAACACTCAACAAAGGATTCTCAATAATCAATAATGCAAACAAACCAACAGTCGTCTATAACGTGTTCCACAAGATGATAACACCTAACTATAATCCTCCAAGAAAACCTTACAAAATTCTCTTCTCTTCTTCCTTGAACTCCAAGTTATCCTTTCTAGATCTCCTTCCGTAAATCTCCCATAAATCTGCTGTCAAAATTGTGATCTAAAGATTAGATAAATTTCTGCTATATTTACCATCCATTCTTACTTATAGAACAATTTTAGGTCAAATCTTTATTTCTTCTTGGGTTGTGGGTCGTCTGTAACACCCCGAATTCGCGGGACTCGGGATGCTACGGGTTGGGACCTCAAATAGGTCCCGACCCTTAGCTTGACAACAATTTCACCGGACCTTTCCAACATGGCACAAATAAAGGCACAACTGAAATTCCTTTTTATGCAAATGATAAGAAACCGGAAGGAAATCAACAAAAGAGTTCAGCCGAGATACAACAAAAAACCGAACGCCAAATACACGCATACAAAACACAACAATCAAACGACAAAACACAACTCAACTCCATCCAAAAACCCTTCTTAAAATGTACGGACCCCGGCTGCCCACTCTTCCGGATCTCTCAGCCGCATTCCTAACATGTAAGGCAATCTACAACAATCGTTATAAAACCGTTAGCTAATATTCGAAGCATTAGAATTAATGGGAAATGCACATACACAAGTAGAACACTCCAAGCACACAATATACTTAAAAGCACACCAATCCGGTTTATTATCTTTATTATTATTAAGTCGTATCCCGTTCTAATTCAACTTAGGTTGTGACACGAGAGTCCCCGAAACTCACCTCGGTCCCTACTTACCGGCATGGAATCGTTCTGATGCATCCGACCGTCTACCAGCACGGGATAGTCGCCGAGAACGTCCTAGCTCTCGCGGGAGCTAGACAAGTTGTCACCGCCCGTTATCATACACTTGGGCCAAAATAACATAAAGGTCGGTAATCCTAATTCCGGTTTAGTTGTTATAAAAAGTAAACAATAAACAATAAACACACATCACCAAACACACATCAATGCTAATACAAGGAATACGAGCTAAGCAAGTTCGGAGACTTACCTCGTCACCACACTCAACTCACAACACTCTCGCTTCCTTAGGGAGGAAGCCCATAACCTGCTCACAAGAAGATAACTATATCAACAACAACCCACTCACAATAGAAGTCCTAGACTTCTATACAAATGATCTACGCAAGACCATTTGACTCTCAATTCTAGGACCGCATCCTAGAATCCCACATGCTCACATCACACTCAATAGAAGTTAGAAGTCCTAAGACTTCTAAACCGTCTCGCAAGATCATAACTCACAACGCCACTAGGATACTCTATTTCTAGTTTCCACAATCTCAACAATTATACAACCTCAAGTCGTGGATTCTCACAAGCTCATCAGACAACTTAAAGCCATAAACAACCTCACAAGATAACATCAACACCTCAAGCCTTATAACGATCATAAATCCACAAAACTCACCTAAGGTCCAAAGCCACTACTTGAAATTCACTCTAAGTTATGCTAAATTATCCAGCCTACCATGATACTAATACTAAACATAACTAAATCGAGGAAAAGGTACTCATACAAGGTCGATGGCTTAGGATGATCTACGAATGTGGAGAATAGATTCGTTGGTCAATATCGGGCGCTTCCGGACCTAAAACCAAAGCTAAGGAAATTTAGCTTATATGCTAAATTTGATTTTAAATATATATAATGTATAACTCAAAGATAAAACTTGTTTTCAAAGCCAACATTAAAATCCCGTAATTTAATCTTTAAATCATAACCCGAAATTAATCCAACAAGGGCATAACTAATAATTTGTAAAACCGGTTCAATATATGTAATTAATTTCCTACAGATGGCGTAAATGCAAACTTCCAAAAATGAGGGTCAAAACTGCAATTACAACAATTACAACAATATGGGTCTATTTTGTAATTATACCAAAATAGGGGGCTGAAATAAAAACCCTAAAAAAAGGGCTTCCTCTTTACTGAAATTGAAGGCACGTAGGGGAAAGAGGGCAATCCACAGGGAGGCGGCTTCGGCAGGGCTCCGACTGGGAAGAAAGCGGCTCCGCCAGGGCTCGTGTAGGCTGGGCGAGGGCGAGGGCAAGGGCGAGGGCGACTCCATGCCGTCGGTGTTCAGTTCGACAGGGGAGAGCAGGTGAGGCGAAGGCACAGGTTCCTCAGGCGGCCTGTCCTCCGGCGACAACAGATCGCAGCCCCGGCGAATAAAAACAAAAGGAGGCAACAATGTGGAGTGGTGGTGAGACAGAACCGTTCAAAGGGAGAGGAAGAGGGCAAGTGGGCGGCGCCCAAGACTCCAACAAGGGTTCTGCAGGGCTGCTCCGGTGCAAAAGGGAAGTAACAAGGCTGAGCGTCGAGCTTCTTCATCTTGGATCTGTGAAGAAGTGAGAGAGGACGAGAAGAGCAGCAGAGGTGTGGCGTCGAGAAGCGGTGAGAAAGGTGTCTCTTCCTTGCAATGGTCGTTGGCTCAGGCGGGCGACGAAAGAAAGGGTGGTGGGGCAGGGATCCTTCTCCGGCGGCATTCCTGGCGGCACAAAGGGCTCCCGGTGGTTGAGCTGGCTCGAGATCTTCTTCGGTTCCGGCAATGTCACTATCCAGAGAAGGTGAGGGAAGGATGGAGAGACTAAGAGTGGTGGTGAGTTGCAGGGAAGAGAGGGAGTAGCTCCTGAGGTGGAAACGTTACTGAGACGAGAGAGTAGGAGAGGCTGGTAAGAGAGCAAGGGGAGTAGAGGGTAGCTAAGGGGTCGGTTAGGAGGCTGCAGGGGTAGGGCCATCCCGCGAGGGTGGGGATAGCTTGGGCGGCCCATCACATAGACAATACTAGCCAAGCAGCTTTCAACAGCGGAAAAGAAGAAAGAAGAGAAAGGTAAAAGAATTAAAAGTTAATCTGATACGTGTTACTCGGAACGGAATTCTCGGATTGGGAAAATATTTCCGAACTCTTCCTCGCAAAATAAAATATGGGATTAAATAGTTGGTTCGAATATATATAAATTAACTCGCATAATATACTTTGAAATACAAAAATCATTCTCTCAATTTATTTTCCGAGATTATATGATAGTTTAAAAATGGATAATAAAACATATCGGTGCATGTATACATATATACTCATAGAATTTCATTTACAACGTAAAATACTCGTAAAATATATATACGCTATTAAAATATCGATAAAAGCCGGAAGGAATAAAAATCGCAAACGCGCCAAAATTTGGGGCGTTACATTAGATCTCCTAAAAAAATTTTCTTCCCGAAACTTGGTATGCGTCGAACTTCTCGGTCCATAAGGCCGAGGTATGAACTCTCAAACTAAGAAGGTTTCAACCTCCAAATCTCTACACCAACCCTACTCAAACTACCACCACGAGATATATCAAGTCATAAAGCACATTCCCGCAGAGGGCACAAACTACACATAATATCTCACATGCACATAACTCAACCAAGAGAAGAACTAGGTCTAACCCGTCGATTCTATCGATGCTACCGGTTTAGCGTAAAGCTCAACCAAAAATATACTATCCTACGTCTTCAATTTAGACTCATTGGTTCCTCCTTTGCCCCTAGATTATCATGACTAACAACATGTCTCGAGTCATGTTTGTAGTGTCTCGATTGATGCACATGAAACACCGGGTGAACGCCACTACTCTTGGTGGCAACGTCAACTTGTAAGCCACTTCTCCAACTGGCGTTAAGATCTCGAGAAGGTCCGACATTTTGGAAACTCAACTTCCTTCTTGGGTCTTTCTCAATACCACGTTTCCATTATGTCTCTTCTTTGCTTTTCTCCAACAAAGGAGATCGACCCTCCAATTTACATTCTTGGCTTCGGTTCTTCTCACACCAAACTTTGATGTTACGTTTTCTCAATTTTTGTTGCAAGTTTTTAAGTAATGAGGGAAGTACTTTACTTCACACTGCTTCTACTAACGATAGACGTATGATATTACTTTTGCATCGCTCCTCAATACCCAATCAAGACCTTGTCTTGGAGAATCACTTGTACACTTCAAACCCATCAAACCTCGAGGCAAATTCAAAATAGTTGCACTAATGAATATCCTCTTAACTCTCGACAACTCCATTGTCAATTTTTTTATTTGTCATTTATTTTATTTATTTTATTTTTTTATATTTTTTTTATGTCCGACTCAATACTACATTGTCATCCGGAGTAGGTTAGCCATAATTGAGGTTACTTGGAAAAATCTCTCCACAAATCCGGTAATGACCAACACATTCAAGAAAGCTTGTAACTTCTTTCACATCCTTCGGGGGTTGCCATCCCGAGACATCTTATCATACAACTTCTCTCTTCTTCGAGAATGGTAAAAAATATCTCATCTGAGGCTCTAGTAAGCCCATATGGAATCACTACAACTTGTAGTGACTATGGTTGTCCGGAATGCCATATTTGCAATATCTCAGTCTCGACTTCTCAATTGGTGACGATGGAACCTTAAATCAATTTTATAAGAGACCATCGGCCCTTGCAACCGGTCAAGTAGATCATTTATACGTGGTAACGGATACTTGTTCTTCATTAGTTATTTTGCTCGGCTCATGGTAATCGATGTAAAAATGAGATAACCGTCTCTATTTTTTTTGCAAACTGGCATTCTCCATAACAACTTCGAATCAAGATTTTACGATATATTCTAATATGAACTTGAAATCAAGAGTTCAAGATAGCATTCGGAGTTCTCCATAGCATTTCACTAAATCTAATGAACTCTTTTCAATAAGTTCTTACAATTGCTCCTTCTCTTGCTTCCACAACTCATGTCTCTGCACAAGTGTTATTCTATGCGGCGCCTTAGACATCGTAATTAAATCAAGCTCGACCTTAGTGGAAAATTCCACAGTCTGACGTATTGGAATCCGTGATATTTCAGGTTTCATCTTTTCTCTTCCCATCACATATCGTAATAACCGACACAATCTTGTCTTATCACTTTACAAGTGGTCATGATACTATTAATCTACCTCGATCTGTTGGGGTGACATCCTTTAAACACGTGTATTGTTCCATCTTTAGCTACATTATTTATTGTCCTCTTTTAGAGATCCCTCATGTCTTGAACTCGAGAGACTTGCTCGAGTCTTCCGACTCTTGTAGCCTTATTTAAGTATTCCCTTATCTTAATCTCATTCTCCCTCTTTGATGACATGATTGGAAAAATCTTCTAAGGTTTCTCACTTTTCTTCACTTTTCAGGACATCCCAACATATGGAAGGATCTCTTCGTCTTCTACATAAGCTTTCACCATAGACATCCTTTCTTCAAGTCGGCGTAGAAATTTACACTTCATTCTCTTAGTTAACGTCAACAACCGCAAAGGCTCTAACCTTGATCTTTCATGTACTCCTTGTACATCTCATATCGACATCAAACTTCAAAACATCAGTGTTCTCTTACTCTTGTTGACCACCTTATGTATCTCTTGGTATCCACGAACAACTTCGCAACCGTATCAGTATGCCTTTAGGTAAAATTTCTCAACCACAATCACTGATAGATCCACTCATTACTCCACCAGGCACTAACATCATAATTCTAAGCTTGCCGTGTTGCCGTAATCTAGATTCCTCGTTTCACGTCATAGTCACTTTGACCTTGCCATGTGAGTCACAAAAACTTTGACTTAGCTTTCGCTCGCGAAAACATGGCATTCATTACCTTATTACAACACACCATACATCCCCTTATATATTCTCCATTTATCCACAAAACTATAGAAGACTCACCTTCGTCTTCGTCCTTCCAGTTCCCTTCACCTTGATCCGTGTCATTCCGCCCAAATAACAATCCCATGACCTAAGAAGGTCGCACCAAATCGTTACAACCCCTCCCCACAAGGTACGTTACCATCACTTGCTGGAATCGATAGATTGCTACATGATTAAGACATTTGCACTTTCCATGATATACCTCGTTATTGCCAACATTCAACCACCACGAATGTTCCAAGTTCTTTTTACCCCTCTTCAAGATCCCATCTTCGGGGTTACTCTTCCCACCTACCGTCACCAGTATACAAACCGCACCTGTGCATTCTCGGCGGTCACCGATTAACTTATAACTGACATTCTCCAATGTCAATGACTTACCATTCTTCTTACCGTCCATGTTACCATAATCGTGAAGGCTACCCTCTCATGGTACTGTGTCTTAAACTTCACTTGCTCATTTCACTCTTCACACCCTTCCTTAAATCTTTCTACGTTCCACGCTTCCTTCCACTTCTCTAAGATAACTCTATCTTCTTTGCCTTGTTGTTTCATATAACTCCCTTTCATAGACTTAACCACTCTTTCTTGATGTCTTTCAAGTGCACCCTCGCAAATATTATAGCACTAGCTAGGATCCACTCGCGTTCCTCTTGGTTGGTATCTAAAGTTTCTCGATCAAAGCTCCTCATTTCGTCTTTCATCTTCTTGGCATCATCATTATATACACTTCCTCCTTCATGGCGTTTCTTAGCCTTATCATTATAATGGAAACCGGTCAACTCCAAGTAAATCCCCACCATGCCCTTCTTCTCATAACTCTAGTAATATTGACACTTCACTTATTGGTACCTCGTAAGCTTAACTTATGGTATCTTAATCTTTCGCCAATGATTCGTTCACTCTTGCTCATCTTGACTCCAATGCTTAGGAGCTTCTAAGGAAAGCTTCACATCTTAATTGAATACCACCTTTAACCTTGCTAGAATGTATCCCTCTCCTCCTCGATTCACATCTTTAGTTGTCCACGTGTCTTCTTGAAGAACTTATGTTTGTTATCCATATTGGTCTCGTTGTCTTTCTAATCGTGACTTCTTTGTAACCACTTTCACACCTTCGTGTTAATCCTTTTTCTTGTGTGGTCTCCATCTCGATTTATCTTAAGTTGCCGCAAATTTTCTTTTACTTGGTTGTCCTTCGTTTACGCCATATCCAATCTTCCCCTTTTGACCTTCTCTTAAAGGAGTACGAGAACTCCAAGGTGTTTGCCCGAACGTAGCGCTCAACTCGATACTTTAGCATATTCATCCTCGTATGTATACTATCCTATGTCAAACAATATCGTCCAAGGGCGATGATATCATACAATCATCGTTTCTATTAGGTCTCATAACTCCATATACTACTATATATATTAAGAATACTGACCGAAGGTATTTCTATGGTCGTCTATACCCAATCAAAAGTAAATCCCGACTTAGAACTAAGAACAAGTATAGTGAGTAAGTAAGCGTCGAACCCAAGAGAGTTGAGGTGTTTTAGATGCAATTATTTATTATAATGACAAGTGACACAAGGGGGGGGGGGTTGGTTGAATTGATGCACAAAAACTTATGAAAACGATGAATACGACAAGTAAGACAATAATGGGTGAATCTACACTAGGTTGATTCTAAGCATGCAATTGCTACTTTGGTGTATTCCTTTTACAAGTTTTTAAGTAATCTCCCGTCTCGATCATACATTTGTGTTCCTTTTCTTTAAGTAATTACAACCCGTTATTACTTAAAGTTGCTACTAGATTAAAGACCCGAACTCGGAACCTATTAATCCTAGTTGTTTACATGCACTTTAGAACCTAAGGTGATCAATCTCAAGTAATAGTTAACATGCAATTAAACCATGAAGATCAAGGAAACACAAAGCATTACTGAATAAAAACTTATATTAAAAGAACTTACAACCAAAGCAACCAAGCAGCTTCAAACCAACCCAATGTAGCAAGGGAGTTAGCAACTCATTACAATGGAAAATGCAAGTCTAAAAATGGATTTTGTGGGAAAAAACATGGATCATTCTAGCAATCAGCCATGGACTATTTATACTACAAAAGACAGTTAATTAGGAGTAAATAGCCGGCCTAAAACAGCCACCTTTAATGCCATAAAGGCGGTGTAAACAGCCGGAGTAAAGCTTCTGGCGTTAAACCGCAGGGGCGACCTTCAGGACCCGCAGGGGCGGTTTAGGAAGAATCGGTTGATCTTCTTCATAACCATTGGGGCGGCTACACAGCTCCGCTGGAGCGGATCTTTAATGTACTTCAACGTCTGACCTTTCGCCTTCGTAACGTTTTTGATGTCAAGGCGCAGGGGCACCTCAAGGCCAACGCAGGGGCGGTGACACAAACTCTTCGCCTTCTAGCTCCAAAGGCGAGGCGTAGGCAGGGCGCAGTGGGAGGCGCAGGGGAGCTGGCCTTCGTCTTGTCATGGCAAGTCACCGTAGGGGCGCCGATGGGTGGCGTTGGGGCGGTGATCTGCATCTTGGCCGGCGCTGGTGAAGGTGTTGGGAGCGCTTCAGTGGGAAGTGTCACCCGCTGGGGCGGCTGCAAGGGCCCGCGGGGGCGGTGGAGCAACAGAAACTTTGCTTCTTGATCGATCTTTACTCCTAAGTGCTTATAACTCCTTCCTTAGCTTTTTTGATCTTCTTCTTCTGGACCAAGGAGTTAGTAGCATAAACCGACACTAATGCAATAAAAAGACTCTAAAAACTACCCTAAATGATAGTGATTCCATCACCTATCAAACTCCCCCATACTTAGACCTTTTACTCGTTTCGAGTAAAACAAATGACAGCAATTAGACTCAAGGTCTCAGGAAGCAAGGGAAAGAAAGAGAAATAATGGAAAACAAGAGAAAAACCAAGAAAGAAAGAAAGTAAATGAGAGGAAATGTGAGAAAAAGAAGATACTACCATCCTTATTGCTCCAAGAGTGGCCTACCCGGACAACCTCCTTATGACTCCCCTTCTTATGTCGCCAAAAAGCCGGAAGGGAAACCTACACTCGGTGTCGCTCATCTTGCCAAGGCGCCCATTCGGGTTTTCACCTTGCCACTCTTCTTCTTTTCTCTCTTAAGCTCACAACCCTCAAGTCCATTTTTGCACCAACCTAAGGTTGGTCGGACTACCTTCTTTTTACCTAAACCGCCCTTTCGGGTTTTCGGTTTATCCAAGGATTTTCATGCCTTTTTTCACTTCTTTGGCTTTTATTTTTTTTTCAAACTGATTTCAATAATGTAAAACAAAATGTCAAAAACAACTAACAACTGTACAAGCAATGGTATATATCCCTCCCCCATACTTGAAGTGCACTTTGTCCTCAAAGTGAAAATGAGTCAAAGATAAATGTGGGAGAAGGGACAGAGGAGTACCCCTCACTGGGGTGGTCCAGATGGACCACCAGGACCCTCCTTCGGCGGGTAAGGGAAGTGGCGGAAGAAATGCTCCTGCCGGCGGTGAAGGGTGTCAATCCAGTCCTCCTGAGCCTTCATCCTCTCTCAAAATGAAGTCTCATAGCTAGTCTTCCAAGCTAGCTGTTGAGTCTCCAACTGCTGCCGATGAGCCGCCTGCCAATCATCTTGACGGCGGTCAAAGTGGGTGGTCATGGAGGAGGCGAAGCTGGACTGCCACGCCTGCTGTTGCTCAAGCATGGACTGCTGATACTCTGTATGCCATGCTTGGTGCTGTGTAGTCAAAGCAACAATCTAAGCCTGCAGACTCTCCATGTTCTGACTGTTGTGTCCCACCGTCGGTATCTCCTCATCAGTGTGGTGGGCCCTGCTAGAGCCGGCTGCGTACCTCCCAACAATATCAACCTGAGGTTGTCTCGGAGGGACAGGGTCAACCGGTACATATAGGTCGGAGAGCTCTTCTCCCAAGGGGAGTCGGTGGGGCAAATATGTGAGATGACTCCCGTCTGCAAGGGAGATCCAGAAATGATGTCCTCCATCTATCTTGAGGAGCCTGCACCTTCTCAATAACCCCTCATTGTATAAGGGTGCCTCCAAACCTTCTTCCAATGGAGGAAGATCCATCACCCGTGCAGCTAGTAGTGAAATGATACCTCCTCCTACTATGTCACGAGGCTCATTCCTCCTAATCCGCTTAAGAGCGGTAAGGAAGAGATATGCCCAATCCAGCACAAATTCGTTGGAGAGACAAGCATATAGCAGTGGAAGGTCCTTAAGAGCGACCTTATTCTCTTCCTTGTATCTACAAAAGACACTCATGAACACCTTGGAGATGAGCCTTAAATAGGGGTGAGTGAATTTGTTGGAATACTCACCCCCTGCATGAAATTCTGACCTAGTAGCGGCTTGCCAAAACTCTAACAGATCCAGTGTCGGAATGGGTTCCATCCAGTCATCGGAAGCTGCAATGGTCACTCCCTGAGTGTAATCCAATGTGTACTTCCTCTTGTTGTACTTGAATGAAACTCCTATACACAAATGGTCTTCCGTCTCCATTTTGAATGTTGCTATGAACTGTCTGGTAAGGTCGGGGTGTGTTGGAGCGCTCTTTATCAGAAAATCTCCTAACCCGGCATTATTAAGAAATTCCTGTATACTTTCCAACATCCCTAGATTTTCCAAGGTGGAAGCATCAAGGAACCGGGTTGCATGCACCTCCCGGCTTTGAGCAATCTTGTATTGATCCTTCTCACCTTCCGTCAACTTGTATTTCCTTTATGGTTTCATCTCTTGCAACTGATCAAGTAAAAAGTTAGAAAGTTCAGCAATTTGATCAAGAGGCGAACCTTCTGTCGTGATTTACGCAGGGGCGGCTGCAACAGGCGCAGGGGCGGCTCGACGCAGGGGCGGGAGCTTGCAGGCGCAGGGGCGGTCGAAGAGCAGAAGGGCGATTTGGTTGTTTGACGAAGATGGTGGCGATTGTGCTTTTCCGACGCCTTCCTTGATGTCGCAAATGTTGCCGGAGGTGGGATAGGGGAGTGGGGAGAAGGGGTGAGTGTATTTGGTGGAGATTGTTTGTGTTTGCAGGAAGGGGTGGCGTTGCTAGGTTGCCGGAGGTGGCGCAGGGGGCGCGTTGAGGTGGTGGTGATGTGGTGCTGGAGGGCGCAAGGGCGTAGGGGGGTGAGCGGCCAGGATTTTGCATAGTGAATGGAGAGGGAGTGGGGAAGGTGGTAGATGTAGGTTATTTTTGGGAAGTGTTTTTTTTTCTTTCCTTAACAGTACCGCAGGGGAAGTGTGTGTCGCCGCGGGGGCGGTGACAAGAGAGAGGGGGTACGTAGCCTCAATGCCGGGGGCGGAGCTGAGGGTGCATGTCAAGGGTGGCCGCCGTAGGGGCGTAGGGTTGGCACCGCGGGGGCGGTGACCTACGTGAGCAGACGCAGGCCCAGCGCCGGGGGTGGCGCTGACCAGGGGTGTCGCCGCAGGGGCGGAACTTAGAGCCGCAGGGGCGGTTTTCTTGACAGAAGCTCATGTTCTTATTCCTTCGGGTTGCCTCCCGAATTAGCGCCTTTGTTTTACGTTGAGCTTCTTGACAGAAGCTCATCTTCTTATTCCTTCCTCCCGAATTAGCGCCTTTGTCCAACTTGCTTCTCAAGGTTCTTGATGCTTGATTCTGTTGTTTGGACATGAGAAGCAAAGTATTTAGTCAAAACCTACAACATATCTTCAGTTGAGTGATACTTACCTTGGCGGGGCTGCTGTTGTTGGTTTTGTTGATCCCTCCAACGAAAATTTTGTTGGTCACGCCAATTTGGCATGAAATTATGTGTATAGGGATCGTTCCTAGGTCTTTGATGTTGTAGTTGTCCATAACCCATTGCGTTTACTTCAGTATTGTCATCTTGAACTTGTGGACACATGTCCGTTGGATGATATGGGTCAACACAAACTCCACAAGCTTTTAGCTGTTGCGGTGTTCCCATAAGTGTTAGCCTCTTCACCATTTCCTTCAGTTCCGCTAGCTCGGTGGAAATCTCGTTCTTCCCGGAACTCATGGCATGAACTCCTTTCTTAGCCGGGGTCCTTCCAAAGTTCCGAGTTCCCTCTGCTAGTTCCTGTACCTATTCCAAAGCAAGGTCAGGAGTAGAGTTAAGAATATTACCTCCGCAAGCCGCATCGACGATCCTCCTTTCATTATCTAGCAAGCCATTGTGCAAGTACAAGACTAGATCTTGAGTTGAATATCCGTGGAAAGGACAGCTGGATCGGAGGCGTTCAAACCTTTCGAAGTACTCGTAGAGAGTTTTGGTTGCCTATTGCTCGATGTTGCTTATAGATTTCTTCAAGCTATTGGCCTTTTTAGCTAGAAAGTATTTCTCCAAAAACGCTTTGTGAAGGTTTTCCCAAGTGTCAATGCTCCCGGATGGAAGGTGGTAATACCAATCATCCGCCGAATCCTTGAGTGTGAAGCCGAATGCCCTCATCTTGATTTGTTCTTCGGTAAAATTGGCCGGCTTCATGCTCATTCAAACTGTGTGGAACTTCCCAAGGTGCTTGATGGGGTCTTCACCACTTAGCCCATGGAAGGATAGAAGTAAGTGAATAAGGCCTGGTTTGAGTTCAAAGTTGACTCCTTCCCCTAGTGCCGGTATAGCGACCGCAAGAGGGTTTTGAGCCAAAGTGGGTTGTGTAAGTTGACGAAGAGTACGGTCAGCAATCTCTTGTTGTAGTTGTTGTTGTCTTCGTCGCTGGATGTGCGTTCTCTCAATTTCTGGATCAAAAGAAGCAAAGCCGGTATTAGTAGCACGGGTTTGAACCATAAAATGGTTCAAACCAAAAATCAATAATAACAATAAAACACAAAAACTCCCCGGCAACGGCGCCAAAATTTGACCGATGGTATTTCTATGGTCGTCTATACCCAATCAAAAGTAAATCCCGACTTAGCAATAAGAACAAGTATAGTAACTAAGGGTCGAACCCAAGAGAGTTGAGGTGTTTTAGATGCAATTATTGATTATAATAACAAGTGACACAAGGGGGGGGGGTTTGGTTGAATTGATGCACAAAAACTTATAAAAACGATGAATACGACAAGTAAGACAATAATGGGTGAATCTACACTAGGTTGATTCTAAGCATGCAATTGCTACTTTGGTGTATTTCTTTTACAAGTTTTTAAGTAATCTCCCGTCTCGATCATACATATGTGTTGAGCCAACCGGCATCAACACAGCTTAACCTATTAAAGTTCAGTAAACCTACAAGAAGAAATAATAAGTTAGCATTTAAACAAAGACAAAGGGATATAAAGAGAAGATTAAAACCGTTAAACTTATCTTTATATTTGTGTTCCTTTTCTTTAAGTAATTACAACCCGTTATTACTTAAAGTTGCTACTAGATTAAAGACCCGAACCCGGAACCTATTAATCCTAGTTGTTTACATTCACTTTAGAACCTAAGGTGATCAATCTCAAGTAATAGTTAACATGAAATTAAACCATGAAGATCAAGGAAACACAAAGCATTACTGAATAAAAACTTATATTAAAAGAACTTACAACCAAAGCAACAAAGCAGCTTCAAACCAACCCAATGTAGCAAGGGAGTTAGCAACTCATTACAATGGAAAACTCAAGTCTAAAAATGGATTTTGTGGGGAAAAGCATGGATCATTCTAGCAATCAGCCATGGACTATTTATACTACAAAAGACACTTAATTAGGAGTAAATAGCCGGCCTAAAACAAGCACCTTTAATGCCATAAAGGTGGTGTAAACAGCCGGAGTAAAGCTTCTGGCGTTAAACCCCGCGGGGGCGGCTTTCAGGACCCGCAGGGGCGGTTTAGGCCGAACCGGCAGATCTTCTTCATAACCGCTGGGGTGGCTACACAGCTCCGCTGGGGCGGATCTTTAATGCACTTCAACGTCTGACCTTTCGCCTTCGTGACGTTTCTGATGTCAAGGTACAGGGGCGCCTCAAGGCCAACGCAGGGGCGGTGACACAGACTCTTCGCCTTCCAGCTCCCAAGGCGAGGCGCAGGCAGAGCGCAGTGGGAGGCGCAGGGGAGCTGGCCTTCGTCTTGTCGGGGCAAGTCACCCTAGGGGCGCCGATGGGTGGCACAGGGGCGGTGATCTGCATCTTGGCCGGCGTTGGGGAAGGTTCTGGGAGCGCTTCTTTGGGAAGTGTCACCCGTTGGGGCGGCTCCAAGGGCCCGCGGGGGCGGTGGAGCAACAGAAACTTTGCTTCTTGATCGATCTTTACTCCTAACTGCTTATAACTCCTTCCTTAGCTTCTTTTGATCTTCTTCTTCTGGACCAAGGAGTTAGTATTGTAAACCGACACTAATGCAATAAAAAGACTCCAAAAACTACCCTAAATGATAGTGATTCCATCACCTATCAAATACTTATACATAACTATATAAGTCCTAAGTCCATATCACTACCAACATAACCCATCCCGCATTCCCTCAACAATACAAGGTCCTAACACATATAATGTCCACATATATAACTATACACATATATCTAGTTCATCATGCAACATAAAATCACAAAGATACACATCAATTCTATCATGCATAACCACAAACCTCATATCCATATCTATATGTACATATATATATATATACATCAAAATATAATAAGCTAAGTTGTCGAGATCTGGGGAAGGAGTGGTGGTCCGTACATTCTACCCCAACTCATGCATGTGATTTTGAAAATGAAAACTCAGAACCCGTGGGGTTCTGTTTATTCCTTATTTGACATTTAGAAGATTGCGAGTGCCATTGTTATCAACCTAGGGCTCTGATACCACTTTTATAACACCCCGAATCAACGAGACTCGGGATGCTACGGGTTGGGACCTCACAATGGGTCCCGACCCTTAGCTTGACAACAATTTCACCGGACCTTTCTAACATGGCACAAATAAAGGCAAAACCGAAATTCCTTTTAATGCATATGATAAGAAACCCGAAGGAAAACAATAAAAGACTTAAGACGAGATACAACACAAAACCGAACGCCTAATACACGGCATACAAAACACAACAATCGAAGGACAAAACACAACTCAACTCCATCCAAAAACCCTTCCTAAAATGTACGGACCCCGGCTGCCCACTCTTCCGGAGCTCTCGGCTGCATTCCTAACCTGCAAGGCAATCTACAACAATCGGTATAAAACCGTTAGCTCATATTCGAAGCATTAGAATTAATGGGAAAGACACACACACAAGTAGAACACTTCAAGCACATAGCATACTCAAAAGCACACGAATCCGGTTTATTATCTTTATTATTATTAAGTCGTATCCCGTTCTAATTCAACTTAGGTTGTGACACGAGAGTCACCGAAACTCGCCTCGGTCCCTACTTACCGGCATGGAATGGTATTGATGCATCCGACCGTCTACCAGCACGGGATATTCGCCGAGAACGTCCTAGCTCTCGCGGGAGCTAGGCAAGTTGTCACCGCCAGTTATCATACACTTGGGCCAAAATAACATAAAGGTCGGTAATCCTAATTCCGGTTTAGTTGTTATAAACAGTAAACAATAAACAATAAACACACACCACCAAACACACATCAATGCTAATACAAGGAATACGAGCTAAGTAAGTTCGGAGACTTACCTCGTCACCACACTCAACTCACAACACTCTCGCTTCCTTAGGGAGGAAGCCTATAACCTGCTCACAAGAAGATAACTATATCAACAACAACCCACTCACAACAAAAGTCCTAGACTTCTATACAAATGATCTAAGCAAGACCATTTGACTCTCAATTCTAGGACCGCATCCTAGAATCCCACATGCTCACATCACACTCAATAGAAGCTAGAAGTCCTAGGACTTCTAAACCGTTGGATCTCGCAAGATCGTAACTCACAACGCCACTAGGATACTCTCTTTCTAGTTTCCACAATCTCAACAATTATACAACCTCAACTTGTGGATTCACACTAGCTCAACAGACAACTTAAAGCCATAAACAACCTCACAAAATAACATCAACACCTCAAGTCTTAAAATGATCATAAATCCACAAAACTCACCTAAGGTCCAAAGCCACTACTTGAAATTCACTCTAAGTTATGCTAAATTATCCAACCTAGCATGATACTAATCCTAAACATAACTAAATCGAGAAAGAGGTACTCACACAAGGTCGATGGCGTAGGACGGCCTACGGAAGTAGAGAATGGATTCTTTGGTCTATACCGGGCGCTTTCGGACCTAAAACCAAAGCTACGGAAATTTAGTTTATATGCTAAATTTGATTTTAAATATTTATAATATATAACTCAAAGATAAAACTTGTTTTCAAAGCCAACGTTAAAATCCAATAATTTAATCTTTAAGTCATAACCCGGAATTAATCCAACAAGGACATAACTAATAATTTGTAAAACCGGTTCAATATATGTAATTAATTTCCTACATAAGGCGTAAATGCAAACTTCGGAAAATGAGGGTCAAAACTGCAATTACAACAGTATGGGTCCATTTTGTAATTATACCAAAATAGGGGGCTGAAATAAAAATCCTAAAAAAGGGCTTCTTCTTTACTGAAATTGAAGGCACGTAGGGGCAAGAGGGCATTCCACAAGGTGGCGGCTTTGGCAGGGCTCCGGCTGGGATGAAGGCGGCTCCGCTAGGGCTCGTGCAGGCTGGGCGAGGGCGAGGGCGACCCCAGGCCGTCGGGGTTCACTGTGACTGGGGAAAGCAGGTGAGGCGAAGGTACAAGCTCCTCAGGCGACCTGTCTTCCGGCGACAACAGATCCCAGCCCCGACGAATAAAAACAATAAGAGGCAACAATGTGAAGTGGTAGTGAGACAGAGGCGTTTGAAGGGAGAGGAAGAGGGAAAGCGGGCGGCGCCCAAGACTCCGGCAAGGGTTCTGCATGGTGCTCCGGTGCACAAGTGAAGTAACAAGGCTGAGCGTCGAGCTTCTTCATCTTGGATCTGTGAAGAAGTGAGAGAGGACGAGAAGAGCAACAGAGGTGTGGCGTAGAGAGGTGGTAAGGAAGGCGTCTCTTCCTTGCGGTGGTCGTTGGCTCAGGCGGGCAACGAAAGAACGAGTGACGGGGCAGGGATCCTTCTCCGGCGGCATTCTTGGCGGCACAGAGGGCTCCCGGTGGTTGAGCTGGCTCGAGATCTTCTTCGGTTCCGGAAATGTCACTATCTAGAAAAGGTGAGGGAAGGATGGAGAGACTAATAATGGTGGTGAGTTGCATGGAAGAGAGGGAGAAGCTCCTGAGGTGGAAACGTTACTGAGACGAGAGAGTAGGAGAGACTGGTAAGAGAGCAAGGGGAGCAGAGGGTAGCTAAGGGGTCGGTTAGGAGGCTGCAGGGGCAGGGCCATCCCGCTAGGGTGGGGTTAGCTTGGGCGGCCCAACACATAGACAAGACTAGTCAAGCAGCTTTGAACAGGGGAAAAGAAGAAAGAAGAGAAACGTAAAAGAATTAAAAGCGAATCTGATACGTGTTACTTGGAACGGAAGTCTCGGATCGGGAAAGTATTTCTGAACTCTTCCTCGTAAAATAAAATATGGGAAAAGATATGTGGATCGAATATATATAATTTAACTCGCATAATATACTTTGAAATACAAAAATCATTCTCTCAATTTTTTTCCGAGATTATATGATAGTTTAAACATGGATAATAAAATATATCGGTGTATGTATACATATATACTGATAGAATTTAATTTACGATGTAAAATAGTCGTAAAATATATATACGCTATTAAAATATCGATATAACCCGGAAGTAATAAAAATCGCAAACGCGCCAAAATTTGGGGTGTTACATCGTCGACCTTGATCCAACCTAGTAGGCTATCTTGGTCGAGATGAGTTACGTCCATCTGAGATCTTCAATCAGCTACGTACTTTTCTTCATATCTCGACCTGAATCTTTCTTTCATCCTTTTCTCGAGGTTCCTGCTTTTCTTCTTGTAGCTCCAAGTGTTCCATAATGTAGCTCAATGGTCTCTTCAAACTTGGTGTAGATCTCGATTCTTGCAAAGTAGAAAAATCATGACATAATCATCAAGAATATATATCCATGCATGTGGAATAATGATGAGAAAATGCCAAAACTATGCCTATATATAGACTATAATTCATGCTATCAGCTTTGAAAGGGATTTCAAGGCCTTGACTTCGAAACCTACAAAATAATGTGAGTCACATATTAGCGCGGAATAGAAAAGATCGACACGACGATATGTTTGTAAGCTAAAGAGGAAGAAAAACTTTTGGAACAAATGATGATGTTTGATCGCTTGAAGTCATGGATTCTTATCCGTGTAAGCTCATCTTCATTTATAGTCTTTTATCCAGATCTTTTTAGCAGTTACAAGATAGCCATTGTAACATTCTTCTTTCTCCATGGAATACGTTGCTTGGTTGAGGTGAAGTAGCCGTTGTAAGATCTTCTTACTTCTATATCTTCTCTCTCTACTTCTTATCTTTGACGCTCGTTGAGGATCTTCATCACCGTGATCTTCTCTTTGGAAATGCCATTGAAGAGCTTTACTTGAGATCCGGGATCTTATCTCTTGGAAGCCGCTGGAGATCTTCTCCCGAGATCTTCTTGTTGTAGATATGTGCCGATATCTTCATGATCCTTCGGTTGAGATCTTGTAATATCTTCTTGTTATGCCGAGATCTTCTCCTTAAGAATCTTCTCAAATCTTCTAACTTCTTTGGTTGAGATCTTCTAAGATCTGTTTGTTGTGGTTGTATCTTGTATTAAAGCCCTTAGCCGAATCCTTCATTTGTAATGCTTTTCAAGGCTTTCGAGTTTGTCTTTTGTAATGCTTTTCAAGGGCTAAGTTCTTCCTTCGAAATGCTATTCAAGGCCTGCACATACTTGAACAAATACACCAAGACATGCAATCTAGAAAAACAATCGATATTTGTTAGTTTATAAAACCGCATATAAATGTTAAGTCCTCCATCATTCACATAAAGCAATTCAGAATCAAGGTGGAGTTATCAAACGGGATTTTAGCCCTTCTTCTCTTCCGGGCAAACCTCTTTTGATGCCTGATGTCCTATATAATGTCCTTCTTCATGTTGTTCAACGCGTCAGATATACATATCAATTCCATTTCACGGTTTACCCTCCTTCTTCAACTACAACAACAATGTCGACTTCGCAACTCCTCCCTTCACCGCCTATGCTCCTCTTCCTTCTTAATAATCATTCTCGGATGATCCGTCGCTTACCAATCCTCTTCTGACTCCTCCTCCCCACTCTCGCCGCCATCGTTTCTCTCACCTGAATGTCTTTGCGGCTTCCATCGGCGAGGAACTTCAATTTTAGGGCTTCTACTTTTACTAACACTTACATCTGCTAATTATCTTGATTAAACGTGATATTTATTTGATTTATGATTCATTGATATTCGCTACTCCACAACCTCCAACCTATCGATATGATTAAGGTCTTCTCTTCTTTTTCTTCATTACTATTCAAACCTTCTACCTTTTTGGATCTAGGGTATTCGATATTTTATTCATGTGAAGCACTTGAACTTGATGATATGTTTTTGCCAAGATCTAGAAGTCTAATACATTTGAATGGGATGCTATTTGTAGGAGTGGCTTGTTGCAGAATATCTACTGAATATCGCAGCGGCACCATCACAAATAGTGTAGGTAGAGATCCCGTGGTTCCAAAACTCATATGAGCCAAGAAACGAAGTCGCTTGAAAAATACCTTGTTCGCTCTCATATGTGTGTGAATATGAACGACGAAGTCTTAAATTTATCCTTGTAATAAAAGCTGATGCGGGGTTGATGCCGTAGTTCCCGATCTAGATTGAAAGTCCTCAACTAAAGCAAATATTGGTTAGATAATGAAAATCTCGGGCGAGATTTTGAGAAGAACAAACCGATAATTAGTGAAACTCAGAATGCGGAATAATGAATGATATGGAAAGATAACAAGATGATTATATGGAACGATAAATGATAAATATAGGAAGATAGGACTATTATAGGACTTGCAAAAAACCTCGGCCAATAATGTGTTGACACCCGATAGCAATAAATTATCTTTCATCGTTCCTTCTTTAACCTTACACATGCTTTCTAAATAAGACGAGCACAAGGAGGGGCGAGTTTGACTTGTAGCACAAACCTTCAAAAGACTAATAAATATAAGAACAACCTAGCAAAGACTCACAACTTTTCAACCAAAAACTCTCCTTTTGATTGAATAGAAATGATAAAATGCAAACCCCGTGAGCGAAGTAACAAGTGTCTCAAAATAATGTGGAATTCAATAATCACAAAAAAGCTACCTAACAAGTGTCTCACAATAACGCGGACAAAGCTGAGGTTTGCAAAGGGAAGGTGTTTCCAAGGTGGGAATACATCACCAGGTAAGTCTCACTACTCACTATCCCAAACCAAACCTCCTATCACCGGGTAAGTCTCAAGGTACTAAGGAAAGGAACTATAATCTCAAACCAACACACCATCCAAGGGAATATAATCAACCTTTACCGGGTAAGTCTCAGGCTAACTCACAAAGATGCGATGAAGGCACACTCAAACCCCAATAAAGGATAAACCTTTGTTACCTACACTCATGATCTTAGGTAAACAAACAAAGAAATCACCGGGTAAGTCTCATCCTAGGCTTGCATTGAGCCAGTGAAGGTGTAATAAGGATAGGATTTGGCAAACTAGAACACTTAACTTCAGTTTCAGATTCAGGAAAAGTTCACCTCGTTCAGTCAAGTTCCCACCCCGGCCGAGAAGTTCATCCAATGAGCAATGTGTTCTAGGGATAAGGTTAAAGACTCGAGCTTTCAGGATCCTACTGGGATTAAGATCATTCTATCATCGTCTTCCCCACAACTTTCAGCCAATCACCCTAGAATCGCATAAGAAACTTAGCCAACAATCATCATGATAAAAATAATCAATTTAATGAAAAGGGAATCAATATTCGAGCAAGAAAACCTTAAGAAAAAGGTCTCAATAACTGAATCAAATATCAAATAACAAGTGTTCCTCAATAACAATTTAGCAAAGACAATCAACCAAAAAGGCAATCTAAGAAAGTCTTACAAACTCCTTCAAAAGCTAACTCTAAACTAGATTCCTTCCTTCCTTGATCTTCAATCCTTCAATTCTTCCTTCAAAACTTCCAGAAAATCCCTCAATTGTTGAATGCTCCAAGCATGCAATGATCCGAAGATGGCTGAATTGTAGAAAATTCAACCCTTTATATAAGAGAATTATCTTCCAAAGATAAAATATCTTAAAAAGATAATTTCCTATAAAATATATCTCTCTCTCAAAATAAATCATCTAGAAATAATATCTTCCTTCCAAAAATCCAGCAAAAAATATAAGATATCTTTTTTCCGAACATAAAAGATCTCAGCCAAAAATAAAGATCTCGCCGACGACAGGTTATTCGCCTTGGTCGGGACGCTCCTCAAGATCACCTCGGTCGAGGTGGCATTGTAGCTGACCGAGGTGAATCTCAACAGAATGTGAAATCTCTCGAATCTGGTCCAAAGTAAATCTTCTTAATCATTTCCATGCTTCCTCAGGTCTTCCTTAAGCTCCAGAATGCAGCTCCAATGACTCCTCGGCTCCTTAGCTCCATTTTAGCCCAAAACATGCCATTTTACCTACAATTACAACGAAACTAGGTGTAGACCTCGATTCCCGCAAAGGTAGATAAAACAACAATATAATCACATAATATACATCCATACATGCAGATTTATGAAGATAAAACGTCTAAACTAGCCCCAAAATATAGACTATAATACATGTTATCACTAACCAAATGGGAATTCACGTCTTGTTGGGGTAGAAACTGCAATGTATACTCTCATGGAGGATCCCTTGAAGTTTGCAACACTCGTGCCTTGAAGACGAGCCATGCAACACTCAACAGTATGGAATCTCGGTCAACATACATAAATCTCGGGCGAGAGTTGGCTTCAGGAATGGTCGATATGTCTGCTAAATATCCGTACGCCGATGTTGATGATGCTTAATGAGAATAGACTGTAATTCCATCCTCCCCTGGTGGTGATTCCTTGAGATCTCTGGGATCAAGAAGCAATTTCATGTCCATTTGATCTTCCTTGTTCCCTACTAATTATCCTGCAATAAAACTTACTCACTTTCCGAAAGACAACGGTATAAGATCAAAAGAAGTTAATGAGAATAAATTAAATGTATGGTCATTACAACGGAAAGATAGATAAGCGTGATAATTCCTACATTCCTTAAGCACACACCAGTTAATGAAATCACTCAAAGACATGAATGATATAACTGTTCGCCACTAAGCGTGCGTGCAATCAAGCTTTAAATTTATAAAACTAGAATAAAAGCAAGCGAACCCGCAGTGTACGGATCGACGTAGATTAACAAGTATTCCAGAGTATCGAACAAAGGGATTTGGGGGGAACAAATTCAGTTCGCAAATTGTCAAGCAAGTAAATGTAATAAGCTTTGCAAATATTGGGAAAAGAGCAACCCTAAAGATCCAGGTATCTATTTGTGGTAATAAATGGTTCGTCAAAAGATCGCCTAAATCACGGTCTCAAGGGGTTCCACGACCGTGGTATAGAGCGTGGAATTGGATTACGGTTTCATATGATTTCCACGACCGTACTTTATACCGTGTAACTCTCTGGAATACTCCACGTTCATGATGCCAAGATCCACGGACGTGGTTTAGAGCGTGGACTTCTCTACGACTGTATTTTAGAGCGTGGAAGTGCAAATTGCTTGTGGTTTCCTTTGTGTCGTGCCATTCCTCATCCTAGCATCTTCTTTGGCTTCTTTGATGTGTTCCTAATCCTTGGATGTGCTCAAATCTTCTCCTATCTCTCTCAATTGGTCTGGTTTTAGCTGTTATTCACCTATAATCAACACAAATCTAATGTAGACCTCCATATCGAAAATATAGACAAACTAGCTAACAAATGCTTCAATGCCTTATCAATGAACACTATAATAGATGAAAAACAACAAGAAAAAGTGCCTAGAATATCGCAATATTTCATGCTAACAAAATACCCCATACTTGCCACTTGCTTGTCCCTAAGCAAGGTCTTTTGAAAGCTTTAGAACACAAGTTAGGATGAAATATGCATGCAAACTCAAAAACAAAACATCTTTTAGGTAAATATGCTTCTAGTCAATAGATCGTTCTCAAACCTTGCTTCATTCATTCTTGAAGCGCACATATACATAACCAAAGAATGTAGAGGAAAGAAACATCATGAATTGGTTAAACTTCAATGTAAACATCATAACATTCAAGTATTATCAAAATCAAGCATAAAAAACTTCAATTTAGATCACCAAGCCAAATAACACTCTTTTGATCTTAAGGACTTCCAAATAAGGTCTAGAATGCGGAAGGGAGGGAAAACTTATAAGGAGTGTGGTGCATGAATCCGGGAAAGTGGACAACTAACTCTTTTCTTTTTATTTCGATTTGCAACACCATCAACTTTGAGCTTTGCTCTCTTCTTTTCACATCATTTTTCGATTTTACTTTTGGAGTTTTGGACAGAGGTGCACAAAAACCGAAGCCTAGGAGATTGGCGTTTCTCAAATTTCGAGATGCGTCAAACCCTTGATGCACATACCATAATCCGTTAGGAATATCGTTCAATCCGACTTTGGCAAGACACAAACACCCGGCTATGTGAATGGTGCCGAGTTACTCATCGTCATGATTGACTTCTCCAAACCTATTATTTCTATTCTTTGAATGCAAACAATTGCTTTCATGGCCCTCCCACATCAAACATGCCAAAACATAACTCCTCCAAATTCCCGGATAGGTAAGGGAGGAAATTATTTCATTGAGGGGGTAAATGAACAAAGAAAGGAGAAAGAAAGGTCGAATTGCCTTAATTATTTCATAAAGAAGTATAAGAACTTATCATGTGATTTCAACTTCGATTTCCCAATATGATTTAGATAAAACTCTTCACATTATGAAACTTGCAAGAAAGGATAATCAACACATTCAATTCCTTTTCAATTCATTATTCGTTTAGGCATACAATTGTCATCAAAAACTTAATTCACAAGTAGTAATTATCATAGAAATCATCTCAATTCTTAGAAGCACAAAACCTTTTAGAACTTTCAAAAGCTTTTTCATGCAATGCAATAATGAAACGTATGACAATGAAATGAAACATGCAAAGTGTTCTCGAATCAAGGCAAGCAAAGTGAGTAGAGTTATTACAAACGATAGTCACACCCCACGCCATACTTGAGACAAACATTGTCCCTAATATTCAAAAAGAAATAAAGAAAAGAAAGAAAGAAAAATAAACTCACAAGACGGTGGTGGAGCGGCTAATAATGTCAATCATCCATGGTCATCACTGAGGTGGAGGCGGTGATGGAAATGGGAAGAAGCCGGGGTCGAAGGTCCACCCAAACTGCTGGCGGTAGATATCTCTCATCATCCTATCATGCTCATCAGCTCGTGCGTCCCTAGCATCCTGCCGGATCTCCAAATCTCCCACTCTGCTGGAGAGGTCGGTAGCCTAGTACGGTAGCTGCTCATACACCCCGGTGCTTGGCTGTACCAAGCTGGTGCATCCTGTGGGGCTGGTGCTGACGGCGGCTGTGCATACCATGTCCGTGGAGCTCCCATCCACTCCGGTTGTGATCTATACCAAGCAGAAGGGGTATCCATCCATGTCGGCCTCTCACTCACGCTAGCACGGCGAGAGGAAGAGGCTCCTAAATGTCCAGCTGGTCGTGGTGAACGCCTCGGAGGGTCAGGGAAATGTGCCGGCTGATCCGGGAAAGTGCCAAAGTCATGCTCCTCACCTCCTCCCTCAAAGCCATCACCTCCTCCTATCTCCTCCTCATCTGCAGCTAGTACCTCAGCGGGGATGTAGGGAGGGGCTACTAACCTATTCGCGTGTATAGCAGCGAATATCTGCTTGCAGTTATGGCATCCAGCCATAATGGAATACTCAAGGAGCCATGGAACGCCTCTACCTCCTCTATCCTCCCATGGCATGGCAGCGGTAGGTGGACCTCTATGTCTATGAAAGATCAAACCCCTAGTAATGAGGCTCTAGAGACCCAACGGTCTCGCCGCTATCCTAGTGCAAGCAGAAAAATCTATCCCCAACTGTCTGGCGATGTGGGTGACCATACCACCATATCCAATGTTCCCGGCTCTCTTATTCTTGAGCTTACTCATGGTGGAGGCTAGAAGGGTAGCACAGTCAGTAGGTCTACCGTGCAACATAGCATAAAGGAGGAACAACTCATCTGTCTTAATCTTCTGAGGGGTCTCGGTCCTAGGGAAAAGACACTCAGAAAGTACTCTATGGGCTATCTTCAAGGCTAAGTGATAGATAAGCTTAGCCTTGGTGTCAGCTGGTTGCCAGCGGTCCTCGCTGGCATAGATCATAGTAATGTCCTCCCAGAAATCTTTAGTGTATACACCGCTAGGAAAACAACCATTGAAGGTCTCTTGGAACCGAAAGAAGGCTCCAAACTCTAAGATCGAGAACTCGTAGTTCTCCTCCATCAACCTAAAGGAAATTGTCCTATCCACATGGCTATGCTCAAAAGAGATCACAAACTCTCGAGTGATCTCCTCATATGCGTCTTCCTTAATAACGGAGAAGATGATCAAGCCGGCTCTATCTAGAAGCCATGTAAGGTCACTCACCACATTCAGTGGCTCTAACTCCTCAAGAACTAAGTAGCGTGGTCCTATGACCGCCCTCTTCTCGATCCTTTCTAAGGTATCGAGGTAATCCTCGTTGATTTTTGGAATTCTAGGGGGTGGGGGTGATGGTGGCTCACTAGGAGGTACTTGGGAGGACGAGGAAGCATCACCTTTCCTCTTCTTGCTTCTAGTAGACATTCTCCTAATCAAATCCATTTCAGAGGCAAAATTACGGCCTGTTCTACAGATTCTACGGCCGTGGTTTACCTAGAGACTGTGATTCGGATCTGAATTTCTCAAAACTCAATCAATTCACACCAAATTCACCAAGCAGCAGTCCTAGACTAATACCAATCCATTTCCAATCAGTTCTCCTAAAAATTCTTGCAAAAATTGAGCCAAATCGACAAAGTAGAGAAAGAGAAGAAAACCTAGGTTTTGGATTCTGAAAATCCAAATTCCGTCTTCTTCAGGGATTGTTCGCTTGATTTGTTGATTGGATCTTGTAGATGGTTGAATTTGCTTCACTTTAGGCTCAATAATCGTTCGAAACGATTACCGAACAATGATTTGAGAGAGGAGAGATGGGTTCGGCGATTTGGGCGTGGAAGAGGGTCGTGGAATGGGAATTTTGTGTTGTTTTTGTGAAGAAGGTGGTTTATATAGTGACCGTAAAATTTTTGGAAAATTACGCTCACTCGGGGTGTTCCACGGCCGTGGTTTTGTACGGAACCGTGGTTTTGGTGATTTTTCTCAGAATTTTGCAAATTACGGTCACTGTAGCTTTCACAACCGTGGTTTTGGGCGTGGAACTCTTTGTAATGTGCCAAAATCCAAGTTTCGTCAATTTCCTTCAACTTTTCCTTCTCCCTTGCCTATTCCATTGCTCCTACATGCAAAAACACGAACATACTGGAAGGTATCGAAGGCAAAACAAAACAAAAACGTTTAAACTAATCTAACCTACGGATGATAAACAAAAACATAAGTGCAATACCTTGGGTTTCCTCCCAAGAAGCGCTTGTTTAAGGTCCGTAGTTAGACCGTACTTGCACTTATTCGAGTGCGGTAGGTGCGAACTCCTCAGCTTGGAGTTCCGGTAAGTACTTCTTGAGTTGTTGACCATTCACCTTGAAGCTTCCGCTCTTTTCACCCCATACTTTAACTGCACCATGGGGAAAAACACGCTTGATTAGATAAGGTCCGGTCCAACGAGATTTAAGCTTACCTAGAAAGAGACGAAGTCTTGAATTGAAGAGGAGAACTTGATCTCCTTCTTTGAGGTCTTTTGTAATGATATGCTTATCATGCCAACGCTTCGCTCTTTCTTTATAGATCTTGGTGTTTTCGTATGCGTTTAAGCAAAGTTCTTCAAGCTCGTTAAGGTCGAAGAGGCGCTTCTCGCCCGCTTTCTTTATGCTGAAGTTCAACCACTTTATTGCCCAATACGCCTTATGTTCTAGCTGTACCGGCAAGTGACAAGACTTCCCATACACAAGGTTGTATGGTGTCGTACCTATGAGAGTCTTATATGCAGTACGGTATGCCCACAATGCATCATCTAGCTTCAAAGACCAATCCTTCCTTGTCCTTGAAACCGTCTTCTCTAGGATTCCTTTAATCTCCCGGTTTGAAATCTCCACTTGTCCACTTGTTTGGGCATGGTAAGGGGTGGCGATCTTGTGAGTCACCCCATACTTAGGTAGTAGAGCTTCGAATCGTCGGGCAATGAAGTGAGAGCCTCCATCACTAATGATAGTCCGTGGTGTCCCAAATCGCGGGAAAATGGTCTTGTTAAAGAACTTAACCACAACCATGGCATCATTAGTAGGAGAGGCAATTGCTTCAACCCATCTCGAAACATAATCTACAGCTAGAAGTATGTATTGGTTTCCACAAGATGATGGGAAAGGTCCCATGAAGTCTACTCCCCAAACATCCAAGATCTCTACCTCTTGAATGTTGTTAAGAGGCATCTCGTTCCTCCTAGAGATGTTTCCTGTTCTTTGACAAGCATCACAACAGGAAACAAAGGTTTGCACATCTTTAACAAAAGTAGGCCAAAAGAATCCAGATTGCAATACCTTAGCGCTAGTCTTGTTCGAGCTAGCGTGTCCTCCACAAGGTAGTGAATGACAATGACGGATGACGCTTTGCATCTTGTCTTCCGGCACACATCGTCGAATGATGCCGTCAGGACCTCTCTTAAAGAGGAGAGGTTCATTCCAAAAGTATTCCTGAACATCCTTAAAGAACTTATTACTTTGTGCATAGGATAATCCGGGTGGTAATTCCTGGCAAACCAAATAGTTAACAAAACTAGCAAACCATGGTTCATTACCTTTAGTGATCTTGTCGATGCACTCCTCTATGATATGTAAATGCTCGTCCGGAAAGGAGTCATCTATGGGTAGAATGTCGTCCTCTAGATGTGGTAGACGACTCAAATGATCCGCAACAGAATTTTCCGAACCCTTCTTGTCACGGATCTCTAGATTGAATTCTTGTAGGAGAAGAATCCTTCTAATTAGCCTTGGTTTCGCATCCTTCTTTGCAAGTAGATACGGGAATGCAGCATGATCCGTGTATACAATCACCTTTGCACCTACAAGATAAGAACGAAACTTTTCAAATGCATATACAATTGCTAGAAATTCTTTTTCGGTAGTGGCATAGTTAAGCTGCGCTGCATCTAGCGTCTTGCTAGCATAGTAGATAGCATGGGTTCTTCCTTCCTTCTTTTTCCCAAGCACAAATCATATAGCTACGTCACTTGCATCACACATAACCTCGAATGGAAGATTCCAATCTGGAGGTTGAATGATCGGGGCTGAGATTAGAGCTTCCCGAATCTTATTAAACGCATCTAAACACTCCTGCGAGAAATCAAAAACTGCATCCTTCATCAATAGATTAGTAAGCGGTTTTGATATCTTAGAGAAATCATTTATAAAGCATCTATAAAATCCAGCATGTCCTAGAAAGCTTCTTATCCCTTTCACCGAAGATGAAGTAGGGAGCTTTTCTATAGTCTCTATCTTAGCCTTATCCATTTCAATCCCTCTACTAGAGATCAATGTCCTAATACAATGCCTTCTTTCACCATAAATTGACACTTTTCCCAATTAAGAACTAGGTTAGTGCCTTCACACCTTTGTAGCACAAGAGAAAGGTTAGAAAGACAATTTTCGAAAGAGGAACCATAAATAGAAAAGTCATCCATGAAAATCTCCATGATTTCCTTTATGTACTCCGAGAAGATAGCCATCATGCACCTTTGAAAGGTGGTTGGGGCATTGCAAAGCCCAAACGGCATTCTCCTATAAGCAAACGTACCCCACGGGCACGTGAATGTGGTCTTCTCTTGATCGTCCGGATGTATCGGGATCTGAAAGAAACAACTATAACCGTCAAGATAACAGAAATGTGAGTGTTGTGCTAACCTCTCAAGCATTTGGTCGATGAATGGTAGTGGGAAGTGATCCTTCCTCGTTGCGTTGTTTAGCTTGCGGTAGTCTATGCACATCCTCCATCCCGTCACGGTTCGTGTAGGAATGAGCTCATTGTTCTTGTTGGTAATGACCGTCATTCCTCCTTTCTTTGGAACCACCTGTACGGGACTCAACCACTTGCTATCGGAGATAGGGTAGATGATACCTACATCAAGTAGTTTAAGAATTTCCTTCTTGACAACCTCCTTCATGGTAGGATTTAACCGCCTTTGAGGTTGTCACGAAGTTCTAAAATCTTCTTCCATTAGGATCTTATGCATGCATAGTGAAGGCTTGATTCCTACTACATCCTCTATAGTGTAACCTAAGGCTTTCCTATGTTTCTTAAGAATAACCATAAGCTTACTATGTTCATCTATTCTTACATCGGAACTAACAATTACCGGAAAGGTAGAATTAGGTCCTAGAAATGCGTACCTTAGATGTGCAGGAAGTGGCTTCAATTCCATCAATATAGGACTCTCTAATGACTCTTGAGGAGTGTCCAATGCTTCCTTAGGAGTCTCTAAGGGTATAGAAGTTGTTGGAGAAGAATCAAGAGAAGTGGTAGAAAGAATGTAATTATCTTTAGATTTTCCCAAAATTACGGTTCCCCTGTTTCCTCCATGGCCGTGGTTTTGAGTGTGGAAGTCAATTACGGCACCTCTGCTTATTCCACAGCAGTGGTTTTGGCCGTGTAACTTACTGGAGCCCTCTGAATAGCTAATGACGGTCATGTTGGTGGAAACCACGGCCGTGGAATAGCATGACTGACCGTGATTCCTTACGTTTTCTGACCCATCGTAGAGTTTTTCAAACTCTTCTTCATACACTTCCTTTTGCTTCTCTTAAGCTTCAATTTCCTCATTGCATTCCTCTTCTTTCCTTATATCCATAATGCTCATAGCGATCACCTTTTACAAGGGATCTTTGAAGAGAATCGAACTTACTTCCTCTCTAGATAGCTCTTCGTCATGGATGTTGAATATATCCTCTTCAAAAGCTGGTTCTTTCATCAAAGTGGAAATAACGAACTCTACCTTTTCCTCTCCTATGTCAAAGGCTATTTTAGCATTCTTACAATCAACCATACAACCGGATGTTATAAGAAACGGTCTTCCGAGTATGATCGGGACCGGACTATCTGCAGGAATGTCAAGCACAACAAAATCTATTGGAACATAGAACTTACCAAGCTTTTCCGAGATGTCTTCAACTATGCCGACGGGACGAGTTATGGATCGATCCGCCATGTATAACGTCATCTTCACCGGTTTAGGTTCGCCTAAACCGATCTTCCTGCATAAGGCAAGCGGAATGATGCTAACGCTTGCTCCTAAATCACATAATGCATCATATGTGACATCTCCCACTCCTATGGGAACACAAAATGACCCCGGATCCTTCAGCTTTGGGGGCATCTTTTCTTTCATCGTCGTAATGAGATTCGACGAATCCGAACTCATCTTGACTTCTCCAAAATCCTCTAATTTCCTCTTGTTAGAGAGGATCTCCTTTAAGAACTTTCCATAAGCTGGCATACCTACGATTGCATCAATGAAAGGTATATTAATATGCAGTTTGCTCATGAGTTCAATAAACTTACCGAATTGCTTGTCTAAACGCGCTCTTGCTCTAGATTGTGGGAATGGTAGGGGAGGTTTGTAAGTTGGAGGAGGAATGTAGATATCTTCCTTCTCCTTCCTCTTTTCCTTCTCTTTTTCGACGGGAACTTCCACAAATTTAGGCTGTGGGTCGGTGGTTGTTGCTCCGCTCCTAGTTGTGATAGCCATCACCCTTCCTTTCGGGTTATCCTCCGCCTTTCCTGGAAGTTTTCCTTGATTCATAGGAACCTCCTCAGCATTGCTAAACATTTGGTTTTCTAAAACCTTTTGGGCTTTATCAACCTTAGTAATATGACTCTCCAATCCTTGAAGCTTTCCCAAGATTGTTTCCAACATGGGATCGGGCTTCTCTTTCCCCGAAATGCTTCCACTATTAGATGTTTGTCCCTGACTTTTCAAAGGAATGGAAGAAGAAGAAGAAGGTGGAGTTAGTGAATTTCCTGAATTGGGATAAGAATTACCGGAGTTTTGTTGTTGGTTGGAACGCCAATTGTTGTTGTTTGAACCCCTATTGTTGTTCCAATTGTTATTCCGGTTGTTGTTGTTCCAATTGTTCCGGTTGTTGCGATTTGTGTTCTCATTCCCATTGTGGTTATTGTTGTTCCCTAAATAACCAACATCTTGCTCCTTTTGCTTTGGAAAGCTAGCCTTGATGACTTCCTTCAATTCTTTAATCTCGGAGTTGAGAGAAAAGATTTGAGTTTGAGCGGCTTGTGTTAGCTTTGCTCCTTGCTCCACTCGATTTGCTTCTACCTTCCGGTGAGAATACTTCTCAACCACTCGGGCTTGCTTCTCAATGAAGTCCCAAGCGTCATCTTCCCTCATGTCCATGAATGTACCACATGAAAGGGATTGAAGCTTGAATTGTGTTTCCATATCCAGCCCCTTATAGTATATCTCCAATAGCTCCAATTTGGAAATGCCATAATGTGGGGAATCCAATAGTAAATCCTGAAATCTTTCCCAAGACTAGAACAAACTTTCATTAGATATCATAGAAAATGCATTAATTTTACCTCTCAACTCCGCCGTCTTGGATGGCGGAAAGAATTTGGTGAGGAACTCCGAAGAAAGATCCTCCCATGTGTTGAGTCTTCCATTTGGAAGAGCTTGATACCAAGATAAAGCTTTCCCTTTCAAAGAGAAGAAGAATGGCTTGATCTTGTAATTGTTGGTAGTTGCATTCTTTGGCTTCATTGTCTCCATCAAGATCTCAAAATTTTGTAAATGTTGATATGGAGTTTCAGTACTCGTTCCTCCAAACTGACTTTGGCAAATGATGGTAATAACTTGTGGGTTGAAGCTAAACCCCTACATATCATCAGCATCAAAGTTCACACCTAGACGGCGTGGTTGCTGAATTGGATCCATCCTTTGGCCAAGAGTTCTTGGCTCTTTATCTACACGAGCGGCTCTCGCACCCCCAGACGGGACACGATAATTGGCAGCCGGTCTTGGATTATATTGATTCATATTGATCGTCGGAGTAATGTCCTCTAGCGGTGGCATGGAAGAGTCGCTATCCTCATTGGATGAGTTGGTTCTAACCGTTCTTGCCGGTTTCCTTCTCTTCTTCTTGGAATCACTCAATTCCAGCCTCATTTGAAACATCATGTCCCTGAGCTCATCAAATTGCAATTGATGACGGTCCGATTCTTCCTTGCGAGTCTTCTCGCTCCATCTAAGTTGAGCTTCGGATTCCTCCAACTCTGCTTGAAGATCCCGCTCCTTGTTTTCAGCCATCTTTCTTTCTTTGAGCTTCTTCCTCAAAGTCTTCTCAAGTTCTTGATCAAGAGGTAAGAGGTCTTTGTTGATTCTAGACCTACGCATATACCTAAGGTAACCTGCAAATATTACTCAAAGGAGATATCAAATAGCAAGGGCAAGCTCCCAACCTTGACAACCGATAACCGAATTTGGCCTAGACCAAATCCCCGGCAACGGCGCCAAAAACTTGTTCTCCACTAAGCGTGCGTGCAATCAAGCTTTAAATTTATAAAACTAGAATAAAAGCAAGCGAACCCGCAGTGTACGGATCGGCGTAGATTAGCAAGTATTCCAGAGTATCGAACAAAGGGATTTGGGGGGAACAAATTCAGTTCGCAAATTGTCAAGCAAGTAAATGTAATAAGTTTGCAAATATTGGGAAAACAACAACCCTAAAGATCCAGGTATCTAATTGTCGTAATAATTGATTCGTCAAAAGATCGCCTGAATCACGGTCTCAAGGGGTTCCACGACCGTGGTTTAGAGCGTGGAATTGGATTACGGTTTCATATGATTTCCGCGACCGTACTTTATACCGTGTAACTCTCTAGAATACTCCACGTTCATGATGCCAAGATCCACGGCCGTGGTTTAGAGCGTAAACTTCTCTACGACCGTATTTTAGAGCGTGGAAGTGTAAATTGCTTGTGGTTTCCTTTGTGTCATGCCATTCCTCATCCTAGCATCTCCTTTGGCTTCTTTGATGTGTTTCTAATCCTTGGATGTGCTCAAATCTTCTCCTATCTCCCTCAATTGGTCTGGTTTTAGCTCTTATTCACCTATAATCAACACAAAGCTAATGTAGACCTCCATATCGAAAATATAGACAAACTAGCTAACAAATGCTTCAATGCCTTATCAATGAATACTATAATGGATGAAAAACAACTAGAAAAAGTGCCTAGAATATCGCAATATTTCATGCTAACAATAATCTGAAAATCCATGGGATTATGCTCAATTTATAGTGGTTCTTTGTCGACCAAAAGGCTTCTTGTAGGTGATGCACTGGTGGCTGCAGAAGGTCAAATTTCAGACAATCTCGGGTGAGTTACAGGAATCTCGGCCGAGTTTTCTTCAAGAACATGCCGAGATTTATCAATGGAATTTCCTTCAACCGTTTCTTTGTCCAACGCTCGATCCTTGCCTTCTGTCTTTTGCTTCTCATAGGTCTCGATGATCTGTAAAGGAGTCATGAGCTTTAGTTGTATCCTTTTACCATTGAGTATGAACATGTACTTGTTGGTATGACCGTCATGTTCCACTCCGATCATATTGCCATGTAGGACCTAGGAAAACATGACAAGCCTACGTAGGTACTACATCAAATAAAATTTCATCAATATATGGGCCTAATGTGATAGTCACCTTAACTTGCTTGTGGACTTTCGAAGTACCACAATCATTCATCCATGCCAATTTATAGGGCATAGGGTGATAAAATATAGGAAGTTGCAATTTAGTAACCAATTAAACACAAGCAATATTACACCAATCATTCATTTATTTTTCCGATCATGCATCACAAGGATAAGATTAAACCCACCTTCTATGAAGGGTTGCTTAACTCTCCTAATATCATGTGCATAATTAGGAAATGTATTGTTTATTTCTTTGGTTTATTGTTTTGGAATTTTAAAATTTTGTCACATGGACTTTATTATATTTTATTTATTTTAGGCGACTGAACTCGGTATATTTTAACTTCATACCAAGTTTCCTACGTAACTCATAATCGAGTATCAAGTCTTTACGTAGTTCTGGAAGTTTTATTTTATTTTATATCGCGACTTTATTTATATTTTCAAAGTCGACTAACACGTGTGTTTGAATATTTTTGTGATTAAACTCGATGAGCGGAAGCCTTATGTCGAGTTTAGGGATTTTTGAATTTTATGTCCAAGATGCGACTTAAATCATTTTTTACTTGGACGGGACGACTGAATCCGATTTAATTTAAAATCGGATTTTCTACGTAGCTCGGAGAGAGCATCAAGTCTTTACGTAGTTCTTGAAGAACTATTTTATTTGATTTAATATTTTTGGCTTAGTCAAGTTTTATAAGCCGATTTTAAAAGTGTGATTGGACTCGATAATTTAAAAATCGAGTTTCCTACGTAGTCTTTTAAAAGACATCAAATCTTACGTAGTTCTTGAAGGTTTTATTTTATGAAATGCAGCATACCACTGTTATTCCTAATTTGAAATGGGCCATATTAAAATTTTAAATGAGCCGTCCATTTTGTTTTCAAATTAAATTTTCTTTTCTTTCTGTATATTTTTTTTATTATTAATTAATCTATTTTTTTTGTACGTGAACATTCTGGCACAATGGCCTTTCCTTTTGAATTTCCCTTAATAATAGGAAGATAATTAACTTCCTTTAATATATATGGCAACAAGAATATCTTTTTCTTTAATTTCCTAATCCATTTTTATTGTTTTCCTTCCTGCATACTTCTTTCTTTTTTGTATGCTGTCTTCTATATTTCTATCTTCTGTTGTTCAAGAGAACATTTTTAAGACCTTTACAGAAGAAACTCATGTAGAAGGCTAGGTGATGGCGAGATTTAATCCCGACGTTGGAGAATAATTTGTAACTCGCCAATATCTAAATGGGCCTGAGTTGGAGAATATGATTCTCTTATGTTTTGACAACGTGAGCATTTAGGGATTCAAGGTCGAGGTAATCACTCGCCCAAGCACTGCGGCAACGAGCAAGCGGTTTCAAATCAAGCCCAAGAATACAGACAAGTCGTACATTAACAAGCCTTAGGACACACTCAGGATTACATTTAGGCATGCATGGAAGGAAGATATGAGGCTCTTTCTTGTTCATGGCGGACATTGCCCCTTCCTTTTAATATAATTGTTTCCATCTGTTTGTGTCTACTGCTTTAGGATACAAATTCCTTCTTTTTCTTGTATCCTTTTATTTATTTTGTGATTCTTTCCTTAAATAATTCATTTCCAATTTCAGTCATCTGTCTCTTTCATTTTTAGCAGATAAACATAAGTCTTCAAAGCCATCTTAACAGTATCAAGTCGGTTGTATATAAACTCTCGACAAGAACTTTGTACATGTTCATATTTCAATCTGGATCATTGCCATTGTAAAGGAACCAAGCGGTTCGGTTGTGGCGGAGGAATCCATCGATTCCTACCGACCGCGAGTTTTTGTGCAGTGAAGAAATCCATCGATTCCTACCGACCGCGAGTTTTTGTGCAGTGGAGGAATCCATCGATTCCTACCGACCGCGAGTTTTTTTGCAGTGGAGGAATCCATCGATTCCTACTGACCGCGAGTTTTTGCAGCGGATGCGATTAGTTTCATTCAACCCCGGGTTTGCAGTGGTGCCTTGTGTAGGGATCGAAAATCTGCCTTGATGAATACCGATTTTGTGGAGAACGTAGTAAATCGTTCATGTCCTTAATAAAAGGAAAAGAAGAAAAGGGAAGAATGATTTCTATAAAATCATTCAAAAAAAATGTGTTCCTGATTTCTACCTCTTCTTTCCTCTGTTTCTTTTTTTTTTCTCCTGATTTCCTCTGCTATTCTCACGATTTTTTTGTTACTGTCCTCTCCTTTTTTTTTAACAGAATAGAGTTTAAATAGAAATGGGATTAGGCAGTTGTAGTGATAACTACCAATAACTACCATAACTGCCTAATTATCTATTTAAAATATATATACTTTTACTTTTTATCTTTTTGCAATTCCTTTGCAGGATATTTGACAAGCAGAACACACACGTAACCTTTTCTTTTCTTCAAATCTCCACTTTTCTTTTGCTTAAATAAATTTCTTTTTATTTTCCTTTACTTTTCACACCTTAATAACTTAAGGCATCATTTGTATATTTTATATACAACCCAACATATAAAACAAATTTCTCTGAGGAGAAATTCATTATTTATTTATTATTTTACAAATAATAAGTTCGTTAAAATTTAGGGTCAAACAGATGCCCCCAAACTTTGGACGTATGAACTTTTGAATGCGTTCAAAGTTTGTCTTATATATGGAGTTTAACTAGTAAACCCAACTTATGGAATTTATCCCAAACTTTAATTTTAATTTTTTTTATTGGGGTGGCTGCATCTAACAATTATTTATAGTTAGACTGCCTACGTACCTTCTTGTTGAAGGATCAAGCCGTTCGTAGTTCTTTATGAACCGATTACATTTATCTTGTATGTAATTTCATTTTATACTTAATGCACTATGGATGAAATCCGGACACACCTTCTATGAAGGGTTGTCCAAATATTAATCCATTTATATTGTGCCTTTTTTTTTTTTTTAATCTCATTCCTACGCATCACTGAAACAACAAGAACCCACCTTCTATGAAGGGTTGCTCGAGTCATCTCAACTATCATTTGCGTGTGAGATTTTTTTTTTGAGCGACTGGATCCGACACATTTTTTTTTTGTATCAAATTTCCTACGTATCCTTTATTAGGAATCAAGTCTTGACGTAGTTCTTGTGGCAAGGTTTGACCATCAATTGATTCTTCGAGGCCCTCCGGAACGTGATGCACAACGGTTTAAAGGCATTGGCGATTATATTCTTTCTCATTTATTGAGAACCATAGTTATTTTCACACCGCCAACATCTAAAGGAGCCTCCGACCTGTGATCTTCTTGCATTTCCACACATTAATCCTTTTCACACAAATTTTCTTGTATGTAGGATCAACGGTATCTTCAAGCCTTTGGAACACCGAGACTTGAGGTGCCCCAGTTACGGGAGTTTCATCGAGCCTATCAAATACCGACACTTGTGGTGTTGTCACCGCATCCTCTAGAAACATTTGTTGCTCTTCTGGTGTCAATATTTCCGGCTCTATA
Organism: Fagopyrum homotropicum; assembly: GCA_033239125.1. Classification (NCBI taxonomy): domain Eukaryota; kingdom Viridiplantae; phylum Streptophyta; class Magnoliopsida; order Caryophyllales; family Polygonaceae; genus Fagopyrum; species Fagopyrum homotropicum. The sequence goes on from BSWB01000006.1 coordinate 91,023,144, forward strand.
ATCTTTGCTGTCAAAAGTCCTTCTTCTTGAGAGATTTGTAAATTATTTCAATTGTCCTCGTCCAATTCCTTTTGTAGAGTTTTATTTTTTGGAAAGGACAACCGCCTTTGTATTTTGATTTTATGACTTTTGTATAAGTTTGAAATTGAGGGCTTGTAGCAAGAACTTGAGGTCTTTCCTTTCATAACCACTCTTTTACTCTCAGATTTGTCATCTCCGAAAATTTTGCACATGACCACATTTTTCTTTGGTATAGACTGATCAATCTTCCGGAGTGGACAAGTATAACATTATCATATATCTTGTTTCCATCTGTTTGTGTCCCACTCGGCGTGCCAAAAATATGTTGAGGAAAAATGTGTATAAATTTTCAAAACATTATTTCATTTAATTTTCATGATATTTAAGTTCGACCCTATTTTTTACCCTCTTGATTTAAAATAATATAAATACCAAAATATTTAGGGTTTTTTATTAATTGGGCTGCACCCGGATTTTTAAGGGTTGCCTACGTATCTCTTTGAAGAGAATCAAGCCTTACGTAGTTCAGTTGGTTTCATGCATCAGAGGATGTAATCTAGACCCACCTTCTATGAAGGGTTGTCTAAATATAACCCAACTATCATTTGCATGGTTTATATTTTCGTTCATGCATCAAAGGGATGAAATTAAACCCACCTTCTATGAAGGGTTGCTTAATTCTCCTAATATCATGTGCATAATTAGATTATGTTTATTTTATTTTATTTTGTGTTTGTTTTATGTGACTGAATTTAGTGCATTATTTGTTTGCACTAAATTTCCTACGTATCCTATGTTAGGAATTAAGTTGAACTTAGTTTAATTTAAGAGATTTTTTTGACCTTTTATATATATTTCAAAGTCATTTTTTTATGTGATTGAAATCAACCAATTTCGAGTCAAGTTTCCTACGTAGTCCGTTTTATGGACATCAAATCATACGTAGTTCTTTTTGTAAGAATTTTGATTTTAAGTCCAAGCTTTGAATTTAATTATACTTTACTTGGACGGGGCGACTGAATCCGATTTAATTTCATATCGGATTTCCTACGTAGCTCGGAACGAGCATCAAGTCATAACGTAATTCTACCTTTTATTCTAACAAGATGTTTACTTGCTCTTGACCTTAAACTTAAATTAGGTCTATGTAATAAAGATGAACACTTTGCACGCATGCATGCAAAATTACTACTTTTATTTTGACTTATGAGTAACCTTTCTTCATAAGTTGCTCACTTTTTGTAAAGATTTATTAATATCCTTCTATATAGGATCTTCATAAGTAAAATCTTGGCATTTATTTATTTCCTTTGCTTAGGAGGAATATTGTAAAAATTGTGAGACCATTTGACTAGAAAATGATTAATATTTTGAAGCCCTTGTTTATTGGCTTTCTCCTAATTAACTATCATTAAATTAGGCTAATTACTTCCTATAATATAGGAAATGAATTCTACCAACGTATTTAGATGGAAATTGGATCCTTTTAAATGGAAGAAGAAACAAAAAAATAGAAGGTATTTATTCATCGATATTTTTCAATTCCTTTCACTCCCTTCTTCCTCTGTACTTTCTTCTTCTTTTTTTTTTTACTAAAGCACATTTTGTTTCTTTTACCAAAATCCTCGCTTAGATGGCTACGATGATAGCTCAAAATCGATCCCAGAATAAATTGTAACTCGTCCACATCTAAATGGGTTGATAACAGGAGCCTTTAGGGTATCAGAGTCGATGTAATCACTTAGTTATGACCTTAATTCCGTATTGTGAAATCACCTATGCATCGACCGTATTTAGTTATGCATCGAACTGCAACAACAAGCCCTACAACTAACACGGGTGGTTCCGCAGGATACTCGAAGATCACAAGCAGGCGGTTCACGGCAAGTCCTAGAACAAAAATACAAGTTTCTTCGCAGCAACTTCTTTGATCATCCCTGGCCACCGCCATGAGCCATCGACGAAAGGTGCGGGCCTTCGACAATTAGCGCTACGTTCAACCTTAGCAATATGTTTAGCCTTAGCGCATGGGTTAAAGGATTTGGTCAACCTTTAGCATCCATTTAAGGAAGATATGCTGCTTCTCCTGTTCATGGCGGAAGATTGGCTGACAATGATTTGGATTGGGGACTGGAAGGGTTTACTTACAGATTTGAACCACATCTTACATATAGTATTATATATCTTGTAATCTGTTTTACTAAAATTTTGCACCTTTGTATACACGATCGACTTTGGTCATTTCATCAATGGCATCATATTTATTTGTAAACAAGCCATTTGTTTATAATCATCTATAAAGTCTTCTTCTTCTGTCTTGTTTGATATCTATACTCAGTATTGTTTGATGTACTTCATTCTTTCTTTTTTGTATGCCAGATCCTTTATTTCTTTTTTATTCCCTTATTTTTTTCTACTTTACAGGGAAGAGAAGATGAGGAATGGAGGGCCTTTATCCATTCTTTATCAAGTTAATAAAATATACCACTTCGTATTTTTCTCAGTTTCACTCATAAGCAACGCATCAAAGCAAAGTGGGCAGTTTGTAGCGGTGGAACCATCGAATCCGACCGACTATGGATTTTGCGGAGGAGGAATCAATTGAATCCAACCAACCACATTTTTTGAGTAGCGGTCGAAAGTAAGTACTTCCGAACCAACTACGAGTTTGGTGTAGTGATCAAAAGTAAGCACTTCCGATCAACTATGGTTTGGATGCAGCGATCGAAAGTAAGTACTTTCAATCAACCGCGGGATTTTTTGTGTAGTGACCAGAAGTAATTACATCCGGACCGACTACGAATTTAGTACGGTGATGCCGAAAGAAAGTTCCATCAAAGATCATTTGCTTCTCTTTCCCTATATCTTCCTCACTTAAATATCAACACATTCTCATTCATATACACATATAGATTCACCCGAATGATACTTGTATGTTGATGAGTTTGTTGTTCAAGAGAGGAGAACAAAGTGCGTATAATTTCTTTTGAAACTCAAAATAACCAGAAATGGGGGAAGAGTTTTGATTCAGTAATGTATATTAGAAAAAAAAGGAAATAGAATGAACTTTAATGGGATTGAACAACATGCATGGTTTTGCCGTAAAATTTGACTTTAAATCAAATTAACCAAAAAGAATTGATGATGATAATCATCTTTAACACTTACTGTGTTCTAATTCAAACAATCTTTCTAGCAAATTTCTACTTTTGCATCTGATTTTGTTTCCTTTGTCTCTTCTGTATGTGTTTTTCTCCCTTCCTTCAAATTCTTTCTTTCTTTTTTGTTTCAACGATTCTCTCCCTTTTTTTTTTTAAAAGATTAATCTTTAAATAGGGGTGGGATTAAGCATTTGTAGTACTAACTGTCAATAACCACCTCTAATTATCTATTAATTAAAAAAATAAATATTTACTCTTTTCTTTTACCATTCCTTTGTATGATATTTGATAGAAAACAACGTAGTCTTCTTTCTATTTTTTTTTTAATTTTTACTTCTTTTATTTTACTTATACTTTATTTCTTCGTACTTAATATGTGACTCGTAATCATTTCGTACACTTACAATTATGAAAGTTTTGAAACCCATCGTTTTTTTTTTATATTGATGGATTTATTTTATTTATTATTCTTTTATCATTAATAAATTTGTGAAAATTTCGGGTCAAACAACCGTCATGTTCCACTCCGATCATATTGCCATGTAGGACCTAGGAAAACATGACAAGCCTACGTAGGTACTACATCAAATAAAATTTCATCAATATATGGGCCTAATGTGATAGTCACCTTAACTTGCTTGTGAACTTTCGAAGTACCACAATCATTCATCCATGCCAATTTATAGGGCATAGGGTGATAAAATATAGGAAGTTGCAATTTAGTAACCAATTAAACACAAGCAATATTACACCAACTACCTCCATCAATGATCATGCAACACACCTTTCCCTTTACAAGGCATTTAGTATGAAAGAGATTTTCTCGTTGGGTATCTTCACTAGGAGAAATATTGACATGCAAGTTCCTTCTAGCAATCAAAGATTCTCCATGCTCAAATGCACAACTCTCATTGTAACACCCCAAATCCACGGGACTCGGAGTGCTACATTGGGCTAGGATCTCACAATGGATTCTCACCCTAACCTGACAACAAGTTCACTGGATCTTACAACAAGACACATGTAGATTAAACCCAAATACATAAAACTGTATAAGATACATCAAAAGAGTTTACAAACACAAAGCCAAGTACAAAACAACATCCATAAACCCGAAATACTAAAGATCCCATATCCCATGTAGTCCTAATGTACAAAAGTCCTCGGCTGGTCACACCATCAAGCTCACTCTAGAGTCCTCCTAACCTGCAGATCATCTACAATACGGTATACACCATTAGCTATAGTAATGAACAAGTATGAAGGTAATAGCACAAACAGACATCAACATCTCATACATGCAATGCCACACACACATTCATTTATTATCTTTCATTTACGTTATTCCATTACTAAATCAACTTCTTTTGCAACACGAGGAGCCTCAAGAACCCCGTCCCATCCAACGTAACACATGAGTTTTGCATGGGGGTGATCATCACTCGTCCCCTCGTGTTAGATCATCTTCAGCGCACCTCCTCCTACCCGTAGACGGAGGCAAGTGGTCACGACCCGTTATAATACACTTGGGCCATTTAATATAATAAATGGTCATCCTAGTCCGGTTGAGGTTATAAATTCACAATCATATGAACACACACAACCATCACAATCATACAAATCCACAACCGTACGCTAAGTAAGTCCTATGGACTTACTTGTAACACTAGTATCCAATACCACGTCACATCTTCCCCATAGGGAAGAAACCAACGCCTGCAATAGCAAGGCACACAACATCACAGGCTGCAAGGGTTAGGAGACTCGTCTCCATAACCATAACTAACCTACAACCTCAATCTAAACCTCAAGATCATAACATGCTCACAAATGCCTAAGGCATAACCTCAACATAAACACGAGTGCCTAAGGCACATCTCTATCATACAACTTATCCTAACCAAGTTAGCCTAGCCAACATCTAAGCCAAGGCCAAAGGAAAGGAAGGAAGGAAACATACCAACAAGGTATGCCCTGAATGTACCAACGGAAGCAAGGAACTCCAAGCTGACCTAGTGAGGCGCAGGGGCGGCTCAGCCAAGGCACAGGGGCGGCCACAGGCAGGCGCAAGGGCGGTCTGGTGCAGGCGCGGGGGCGGATGTCTGTGTAGAAGCTTGGCCCCGACTTCTTTTCGATCCCTTTCTTGACTCTCTTCACTTCTTCACCACACTACAACAAAACACATACACATATGCATATGTATGAATATCAAAATAGCCAAAAAAGGATCCAACACAAGTCTACTTGTGATCCTTAGCTAATAAGGAAGAAAGAAGCAAGAAGGAAGAAGAAAGGAAGATGGAAGTGAAGAACTTACCACAACAACCCTAGGCAACAACTAGGAGCATCCAACACATCTCATAACTTCAACACAACAACAACAACTCTCAGCCACAAGATCATGATCATCCAAGCCTCAAACCATAAACAACTCTCAAAACTCACCCATACAAGATCAAAGAGAGATCAAAGAAGATCAAGGAAGAAGAGAGGAGAAGATGAACGTGAGGAGGAAGAGAGAAGCTGGAGAGATGAAGAAACCCCTCCTCTGAAGCTAAGGGAAGCTTATATTAGAAGCTAACCAAAAGCAAAGTCAAGAGGTCAAAAGGTGGTTGCAGCCGCACAATCCCACAGGAGCGGATCAGGCAAGGCGCAGGGGCGGCCCTCATGAGGCGCCGGGGCGGATCACAGGATCCGCAGGGGCGGCTGACAGGGTCCAATAAGGGCTCAGCTAAGACTTAGCAAGGCTCCTAGGCTCCAAAGACTAAGGCTCTTACATCACACCCCCTAAAACAAGTTTCGTCCCGAAACTTGCAAAATCCCAAACCTCTCGGACCCATAATCCGAGGTATAACTCTGAGCACTATCATCAACTCTTAACAAGGCCTAGAGGAAGTTCATCTCTAGCCAAAAACTAACCACATCACTGGCATGGAAGAAAACCGTCTCCAGCCAAAACGTACACGTAACACAACTACGTGGAGAAAAACCGTCTCCACACACACCATAGCATGGAGGAAAGAACCATCTCCAGCTATACCTATCTCACGCTAGCAAACTGCCTATGTACCTTCTTGTTGAAGGATTAAACCGACCGTAATTCATTTGTCCATTTTTGTATGCATCATTGGAAATAACTCGAGCCCACCTTCTAGGAAGGGTTGCACAAGTTACTCCACTATCATTTGCATAAAAACGGGTTTTCACTTAGAAAGAAGATGTTTTTTTTTTGTTTGTTATTGGCGACTGGATCCGACACATTTTTTTTTGAGTATCGAATTTCCTACGTACCCTTGTTGGGATCAAGTCTTGACGTAGTTCCTGAGGCAAAGGATGAGATCAATTGATTCTTCAAGTATCCTAGACCGTGATGCACGTCGGTGTGAGAACATTGACGATTTAAGCCTTTCCCATTTATTGAGGACATCACATTTATCTCCTCACTGCCAACATCTAAAGGAGCAAATGTCCTCCATTCTTCCTGTGTTTCCACATTTTATTCCTGTTCACACAAATTTTCTTGTGTGTAGGCTCAACAATATTTTCAAGCCTTTGGAACACTGAGACTCGATGTGCCCCAGTCATGGGATTTTCTTCAAGTCTATCAAATACTGACACTCGTGGAGTTGTCTCCAAATCTTCCGAAAACATTTGTTGTTCTTCTAGTGTCAATATTTCCGGCTCTATAATCCTTGCTGTCAAGAGCCCTTCTTCTTGAGAAATTTGTAAATTATTACAATTGTCCTCGTCCAAATTCTTTTGTAAAGTTTTCTTTTTTGGAAAGGACAACCGCTTGTGTACTTTGATTTTAGGATTTTTGAATATTTTTGAGGATGAGGCCTTGTAGCAAGGACTTGAGACTTTTCCTTTCAAAACTACTCTTTTATTTCCAGCTTTCTCATGCCCGAAAATTTGGCGGATGACCATAGTTTTCCTTGGAATGGACTGATTAATCTTCCGAATGGGGCAAGTATAACTTGTCATGAGAGACTGCATGATTTCCTCGACAGAGGTTAAAGGCTTTTCTCCCACCTTCCTCTTATCTTTTGGCTTATATTTAAATAACACCTTAGGCTGTGTGTTTTCACCGTTTCTCCCTCTTGAGGTCACATTGGATATTTGTGCAACTTTTTGAAGCGAATCTTCTTTGGAAAACTCCACTTTTTTGCTGCTTTTGTACAACGGTGTATTTGACTCAAAGCTTATGCCATTGTAGAACTTAGCATCGGCATAGTTGACATTTTCCCCATGAAAAGGGTTTGAGTCTCCTCGGATTGTTCTTTCATTTCCCTCTTCATCTGTATATTTCAGACATTGATGAAGGGTGGAAACAATTGATTTACTTGTATGTAACCATGGTCGTCCGAGTAGAGCATTATAGGAAGTATTTGCATCAATTACATGAAAAAGGGCGTCTTTGTAAAGCTCATCTAACGTCACTTTTAGAGCTATAGTACCCATGGCCTTTTGCCCCACTTGATTAAAACCCTGAATGGTGAGCAAAGTAGGGGATAATTTGTTGGAGGTCAACCCCATTGCTTTCAAAGTCTTAAATGGAAGGAGATTTACTACTGATCCACAATCAAGCAAGATGCGATTGATCTTGGAATCTCCGATTATTCCCGTTATGTACAAAGGCCTATTATGATGCTCTTCACCTAATTGCAAATCTTCGTCGGAGAATGTTATGCAGGACATGCATGAAGCACAATGGATTATTGGAGCTAATGATACTTCGTCAATCTCAACTGGGTCAACTTGATCCTTATAGTCTTCTGGATCTGTTAGGGCTTGGATGAGTGCCTTTCTCAAATCCTTTGACATTTGCAATGCATCATACACACTTAAACGCGCAGGGATGCGTTTTAGATGATTTATCACATCGTATTTTACTCCTTCTCTTTTAGATAATTTTCGAGTTAAATCCGATTCCTTAGGAGTAGGGTCTTTTTTGTGTTCTTCCTTATCGTCTTGAGGTGAATTATGAGGTTCTTTGTCAAGACATTCTTCAGGAGTTGATGCTTTTGAGCCTTCTATAGCGGTTGACTCTTTATCCTTTCCTTTTGTCAATGGAGGAGAAAGTTGGCGTCCGGATCGAAGAGTAACCGCGTCTACTTCCGATTGCTCCTCTTCACAACTATCTGCCCACGAGACCATACAACATTGGGCGATTTCTTCACCCCAAAAATCTTCTTCATTTGGAGATTCATCTTTAATAATTTCCTCTGGGATGAAATCTTTCAAGGTAATGGGTGTCCGTTCAGGTTGAGTGTAATTATCTTCACAACTTTCCCATTGTTTCTTTTCCTTCTTAACTTTTTTGCTCTTAATATTCCTTTTTTTGTTTTCCTTCTCTCTCATGTGGCTTGTACTAGACTCCGGCTGACTTACACATCTAGTGAATATTTGTTGAGGTTTTCTTCGACCGGCACAAGTTTGCCACTCAAAATCACTACCATATTTGTCGTCATCATTTGAGTACAAATCTTCAATGTCAGAGCAAGTCATTATCTCGTATAATGTTGGAATCCCTGGACCATCTCTCGGCATATCGGGGTATGCCCATACAATGCGGACATCATCTTCGTCTTTGACTGAAAACCGCACTGGTATTGCCATTAGAGGTAGAGAAGCTGTCGAAATTTGTAAGGGGATCTCCGGCTCTTCTTCAAATATTGAAACCGGGTTTGTGGTCTCCATGGCTTCTAATGTAGAAATTGTGTTTGATGATGCTTTTGGAGTATGTTATGGTCCACCTTCAATCTCAATTTCACCCTTGTTTACCATTCTTTCAATAATGTCTTTAAAGACATAACAGTCTTTAATTGTGTGACTAATGAGTTGATGGAACGGACAATAGTTTGGGTCGCCTGTTTTGCCAACCTCTCTAGGCCTTTTTGGTTCAGGGAGAGTTATGAGTTTAGCGGTCATCAACTCGTCAAAGATCCCTTGAACATCATCATCATCATCAAAGGGATACTTCTTCTGTTTTCTTTCTTCAAGAGTGAGAGTCTTATTAAAGTCTCTTGTTTTGTTTTTCTCTTGAGATTTAGGGTTACTTGCCCCAAAAGATTTGTTGTCTGATTTAATGAAAGTCGCCATGGAGTCACCTTCTTTTTGTGATCTTTTAACCTCGTCTCTTCTATTATCACTAGTGTGAGGTCTATTAACATTTCTTGCACGACGTGCGAGTTGTCTTTCAACATTACACGCTGTTCGCCCCTAGAGGTGTGTGCAAATAAGTTTTAAATTTATAAAACTAGAATCAAGCAGCGAACCCGCAGTGTACGGATCGACGTAGCTAAGCAAGAATTCCAGAGTATCGAACACAGGGATTTGGGTGGGAACGAACTCGATTGCAGGTTATCAAGCAAGTAAATGTGAGAGTTTTGCAAATATTGGGAAAATAACAATCCTAAAGATCCAGGTATCCAGCTGTGGCAATTGATTCAAGATACACTTAATGATATAAAGACAGAGTTGAGATATGCAAAGGTATACTAATGTAAGGTAATCGTACGGTAAAGTTCCAAAAACCTTATGTAACTCACCTACAAGGCATTCTCTATACAGGTTGTTGAGGCTCAATATAGAAAGATTCTAAAGGTGAGAATTAATGGCAAATACCCAAACTTGTAACCCAAGGATCAAGACTAACTTAACCGATTGAGGTTGTGATACTCACAATCGAGGTAGAGGTTGTTGAGGCTTCACTACCACCTAGAAAAGACAAGTCTAAACTAAGCTAAAGCAAATCTTTAACTTTGGATTAAAGTAAAAGCAAGTTGTAGACTTAAGGGAAATTACGGTTAGTTCTTGAGGTTCCACGGCCGTGGACTCAAGAACAGACCGTAATTTAGGGTTGTCGGCGATTCTCTCTAACTCTCAGGGTCTAATCTGTTTGCGATCGATCTATCATCATCTAAGCCACAACTATCGACCCTTCACCTTAGAATTGTTAAGGGTTTTTAGCCAATAACAGTCATGTTGATATCAATTAAAGAATTAGAAGATAGAAAGATGAAAACTTTCAAGAACTTTCAATAATCTCCAATCTAATCTCAAGGTTACAAAGAGAACAAGTATTGTCAAAAGATTCAAAGTGAAGCAAACAATCACAACCTTAGGAAAGAAGGGAAAACGGGATGTCAATCCGTTTTCCAAATCAAACCTAAACAAGAAGAGAGATCTTCTTGCAAAATCTTCCGAAAACTTCGATCTTCCGCCAATCCGGAGATCTCGACAGCAATCTCCACCAAAAGTGCAAGATTAGGGCAATTCCCAAACACGAACTTCAATCTCCAACGAGATGTCAATGCTTCCAAGCAAGGGCTAAACGAAGTGTAGCCGGCCTACGCGGTGATGAGCGATGTGTGTAAGCGAGCCTAAATGAGGGTAAGCGGGGATAAGCGATGATGACAGATTCTTACTTCGTCCGTCTTTTTATAGTGCAGGGCAAAATGTCGGCCCGGCCCAATCTTTAAAAGATCGTGTCTTCAAAGTGTGGCGAAAAGATTCGCCAAGATCACGGTCGTGGAAGTGTTCCACGACCGTAATTTAGAGCGTGGATATAAATACGGTTTGCACCATATGTTCCACGGCCGTGTAATCCACTGGAATGAACTTCAATTTCTGACTCCAAATCCACGGTCGTGGAATTGAACGTGGAATGTGATACGGTCGTATTTTAGAGCGTGGTTTAGGGCAAGAACGTAATTCTTCCCTAACCTCGTGCATTCCTCAAGCTAAAACTCCAATTTGCTTCCAAAGAATGTCCTCAATCCATGGACATACTCAATCAACTCCTCTTTTGCTCGATTCCGTTCGGAAATAGCTCCAAATCACCTATAATCAACATAGAACTAGTGTAGACATCCATATCGACAATATAGGTAATACTAGCTCACATATGCACAAAGTTCAATCAAAGACTATCGATATGAATCAAATACGTTTAGAAAACGTGCCTAAAATATCACAATATTTCATGCTAACAAATAACCCCATACTTAACACTTGCTTGTCCCTAAGCAAGGTCTTTCAAAAAGCTTTAAACAAGAGTTGGGATGAAATATGTGTACCTTCTTTTGGATGAATGTGACTTCTAAAGAATAGATCATTCTCAAACCTTGCTTCAATCGTTCTTCAAACTTTTACACACTTAATTAAAGAGTAAAAGGCAAAGAAAATTCATGAACCAACTTAACTTCTAAACAAGCATTATAACCCTCAAACATTATCAAAATCATTCACAAGAAACTTCAATTTAGATCACCAAGTCATATAACATTCTTTTGATCTTAAGGACTTTCAAAGAAAAGGTCTAGAATATGGAAGGGAAGGGAAAACTTTAGGGGAAAGTGGTGCATAAATCCGGGAAAGTGGACAATTACCTTCTTCTTCTTATGCGGTTCCCGCAACACTTCAACTTAGAGCTTCGCTCTCTTCTTTTCATTTTTTCGACTTTACTTTTGGAGTTATGGACAGAGGTGTACAAAAACCGAAGCCTAGGAGATCGGCGTTTCTCAATTTTTCAAGAGATGCCTCAAACCCTTAGCGCACATACCATAATCCGCTAGGAATATCGCTCAATCCGACTTTGGCAAGACACAAACAGCCGGCTATGTGAATGGTGCCGAGTTACTCATCGTCATGATTGACTTCCCCAAACCTATAATTTTTTTCTATTCAATTGATTGCAAATAATTGCTCTCATGGCCCTCCCACATCAAACATGCCTTTTTCTCATTCACTTCTCCAAATTCCCGGATAGGTAAAGGAGGCTAATATTTCAATGAGGAGCTAGATGATCAAAGAAAGAAGAAAGACAATATCGAATTGCCTTAATCATTTCAACAAGAAGTATAGGAACTTATAACGTGATTTCAACTTCAATTTCCTAGCATGATTTAGGTAACATTTTCACATTATAAAACTTGCAAAAGAGGTAAAACTCATTCATTCAAGTTCTTTTCAATTCACAATCCTTTTAAGCATGCAATTGTCATCAAACTCAATTCACAAGTAGTGATTATCTTGGAAATCATCTCAATTCATTAGAAGCACAAAATTTTCAAAATTTTTTTTTAATTTTTATGGGTTTTTCAAGTTATTTTTCATGCAATGCAATAAGGAAACGTGCAACACATAATGAACATGCAACGATAGTCTCAAATGAAAGCGAACATAGTAAGTAGAGTTATTACAAACTTTTTAGTACATCCCACCCCATACTTAGGACGAACATTGTCCCTAATGTTCAAAAGGAAGAAAGAAAATAAAGAAAAGAAAAAGAAACTCACAAAGTGGTGGCGGGAATGTCTAAAATGAACGATCATGCATCAATCACTGTGGCGCCGGCGGAGGTGGGAATGGGGAGAAACTCGGATCATAGAACCGCCCAAACTGCTGGCTGTAGACATCCCTCATCATGTGGTCAAGGTCGTCTAAGCGTCCGTCTCTAGCATCCGCCCTGATCTCCAATGCTCCAACTCTCTCTGAAAGTCCGGTAGCCCAATCCGGCATCTGCTCGTACCATCCCGGGGCGTGACTGTACCATGCTGGGGCATCGGATGGTGCTGGTGCTGGTGGTGGTGGTGCTGGCTGCTCCGTGGACCAAGGAGGTGGGGTGGAATACCATGTGGGAGGTGTGGTCATCCACGTGGGCCTCTCACTCACGCTAGCGCGGCGAGATGACGAGCCTGAGGCTCTAGCTGGACGTGGAGAGCGTCTAGGTACATCCGGGGCCGCCTCCGGCTGATCCGGAAACGTGCCAAACTCCTGCTCCGCTCCTCCTCCACTCTCGAACTGATCTCCCATATCCTCCTCTACAACCGGCGGTGGGACGTAAGGGGGAGCTACTATCCTGTTCGCATGCATCGCAGCGAACGTCTCCTTCCAATTATGGCGTCCCGCCATAATGGAATACTCCGGCAGCCACTCTATACCCCTACCCGTCCTACTCTCCCAAGGCATGCCCGCATAAGGCGGACCTCTATGTGTGGGGAAAATGAGACCCCTGACCATGAAAGCATGTAACCCTAAGGGAACGGCCGGTATGCGGGTGCAAGCAGAAAAATCTACACCAAAACTCCTAGCAATGTGGGTAACTATCCCACCATATCCAATGTTCCCTTTCTTCTTGTTCTTGAGTTTGCTCATCGTAGCCGCCAAAAGAGTAGCACAATCTGCACAGCGTCCATAGAGCATGCAATAGAGCAAGAATAGCTCATCCGTCTTGATCTTTTGGGGCGTCTCCGTCCTAGGAAAGAGACATTCCGAAAGAACGCGGTGAGCTATCTTCAAGGCTAGATGGTACATCAATCTAGCCTTGGTATCGGCGGGTTGCCAACGGTCCTCGTCGGCGTATATCATCGCAACTTCCTCCCAAAAGTTCTTGGGGTAAACTCCGCTCGGAAATCGACCATTAAAGGTCTCATGGAACCCGAAAATGGTCCCAAACTCAACTATGCTCAAATGGTAGTCTCTTTCCATGAGACGGAAGGAGACGGTCCTATCTACGTGGCTGTGCTCAAAAGACGTCACAACCTCCCGGGAGATCTCCTCGTAGGCGTCTTCACGAATGTTCGTGAAGACAAGCAATCCGGCTCTATCAAAGAGCCATGTAAGATCATCAACTATGTTGAGAGGATGTAGATCCTCCAACAACAAATACCTAGGACCAATAACTGTCCTCTCCGTGATCCTCTCAAATGCAGCAAGGTGGTTCTCATGTATGGTCGGGATGCTAGGGTGAGGAGGTGAAGATGGAGGTGAGGGTGAAGATGGTAGTGAAGGAGATGAGGGTGGTGGTGCCCTAGAGGTGGAGGGATTGCCCTTTCTTTTCTTATTCTGCTCTCCCTTCTTCTCTTTTATCCTTCCCGACACTCTCCTTACGAAATCCATTTTTCACCAAAAATTACGGTCTGTTCTTGGGAAATTACGGCCGTGGTTTACCCAGAGACCGTGATTCGTCTCAGAATTTCACGAATCTCAGCAAATTCACCAACAATCACCACAACAAGCAGTCCTAATCTAATTCCTTCCAGTCTTTGTCAGTTCTTCCTAAAAATCTATAGCAAAAACGAACCAAATCCGCGAAAATCAAGAAGAAAGAATAAACCTCTTTTTCGGATTGAAAAACCTGAAATGCGCGTTTGTTGATGGATTTCCGCTCGGTTTGTCGCTTGGATCTTGTTCGTGGTTGGATTTGCTGCAGTTTAGGATGAAGAATCGTTAAAAACGATTAGAAAACGAAGATTTGGAGGAGGTCGTGGGGTTTCGGCGTTTAGGGCGTGGAAAGGGAAATTTTTGGGGTAAATTTGTGAAGAATGTGGCTTATATAGTCGCAGGCAAAATTTTGAAAATCACGGTCTGTCGGGGTGTTCCACGGCCGTGGAAGTGTACGGACCCGTGGTTTTTGTGATTTTTCAAAGGCTTTTGAGAATTACGGCTACTGTAGCTATGACGACCGTAATTTAGACCGTGGAATCTTCTGTAAAGCTTCAAAGTCCAAATTTCGTCACTCTTCTTCGACATTATTCTCCCTCTTTCCTTTTCCATTGATCCTTGGGTTGCCTCCCAAGAAGCGCTTTGTTTAAGGTCCGTAGCTAGACCAATCTCGCACTTATTCGAGTGCGGTAGGCGCAAACTCCTCAGCTTGGAGTTCCGGCGTATACTTCTTGAGTCGTTGGCCGTTCACCTTAAAACTTCTGCTAGCTTCACCCCATACTTCAACTGCACCATGGGGGAAAATACGCTTAATTAGAAAAGGTCCGGTCCAACGGGATTTAAGCTTACCTGGAAAGAGGCGAAGTCTTGAATTGAAGAGGAGGACTTGATCTCCTTCTTTGAAGTCCTTTGGAATGATATGCTTATCATGCCAACGCTTTGCCCTTTCCTTGTAGATCTTAGCGTTTTCATAGGCGTTCAAGCGAAGTTCATCCAGCTTGTTGATGTCTAGGAGACGCTTCTCTCCCGCTTCCTTCATGCCGAAATTCAGCCACTTGATAGCCCAAAACGCCTTGTGCTCCAGCTCCACCGGCAAGTGACAAGACTTCCCATACACAAGGTTGTATGGTGTGGTTCCTATGGGAGTCTTGTACGCAGTCCGGTACGCCCATAACGCATCATCTAGCTTCAAGGACCAATCCTTCCTAATCCTTGAAACCGTTTTCTCTAGAATTCCCTTGATCTCCCTATTTGAGATCTCAAATTGTCCACTCGTTTGTGGATGGTAAGGGGTAGCGATCTTGTGTGTAACCCCATACTTAGCTAGAAGAGCTTCAAAGCGACGGGGTATGAAGTGAGAACCTCCATCACTAATGATCGTCCTTGGTGTCCCAAATCGCGGGAAAATGGTCTTGTTGAAGAACTTAACCACCACCATGGCATCATTTATGGGAGAGGCAATTGCTTCCACCCATCTAGAAACGTAGTCTACCGCCAATAGTATGTATTGGTTTCCACAAGAAGATGGGAATGGTCCCATGAAATCGACTCCCCAAACGTCGAAAATCTCCACGTCTTGGATGTTGTTGAGGGGCATCTCGTTCCTTCTAGAAATATTGCCTGTTCTTTGACAAGCATCGCAGCAAGAAACAAAGGATTGCACATCTCTAAATAAAGTAGGCCAATAGAATCCAGATTGCAATACCTTTGCGCTAGTCTTGTTTGAACTAGCGTGTCCCCCACAAGGTAGTGAATGACAATGGCGGATGACACTTTGCATCTCATCTTCCGGCACACATCGCCGAATGATGCCATCCGGACCTCTCTTGAAGAGGAGAGGCTCGTTCCAATAGTATTCCCGGACGTCCTTAAAGAACTTCTTCCTTTGTGCGTAGGATAGTCCGGGCGGTATCTCCTGGCAAACCAAATAGTTAACAAAATCAGCAAACCATGGTTCGTTACCTTTGGAGATCACGTTGATGCATTCCTCTATGATGTGTAGGTGTTCGTCCGGAAAGGAGTCATCAATGGGTAGATGGTCGTCCTCTAGATGTGTTAGACGACTCAAATGATCCGCAACAGAATTTTCTGAACCCTTCTTGTCGCGGATCTCAAGATCGAATTCTTGTAGGAGAAGAATCCATCTAATCAGCCTTGGTTTCGCGTCTTTCTTCGCAAGGAGGTACCGGATCACAGCATGATCCGTGTAGACAATCACCTTTGCACCTACAAGATAAGAGCGAAACTTGTCAATAGCATAGACAATGGCTAAAAACTCTTTCTCTGTAGTGGCGTAGTTGAGCTGCGCTTCGTCTAGCGTCTTGCTAGCGTAGTATATGGCATGGGTTCGCCCTTCCTTTCGTTGTCCAAGAACAGCTCCAATAGCTACGTCACTAGCATCGCACATAATCTCGAAGGGGAGAGTCCAATCCGGGGGTTGGATAATAGGTGCTGAAATTAGAGCTTGCCGAATGGTGTTAAACGCGTCCAAACATTCCTGCGAAAACTCAAAAACCGCATCTTTCATCAATAGATTAGTGAGAGGTTTTGATATCTTAGAAAAGTCTTTATTGAAACGTCTATAAAATCCAGCATGTCCTAGGAAACTTCTTATCCCTTTCACCGAAATTGGGGGAGGAAGTTTCTCTATGGTCTCTATCTTAGCCTTGTCTACCTCTATCCCTCTACTAGAGACTAAGTGATCTAATACGATTCCTTCCTTAACCATGAATTGACACTTCTCCTAATTAAGAACTAGGTTAGTGTCTTCACATCTTTGCAAAACAAGAGAAAGGTTAGAAAGGCAATCGTTAAAAGAGGAACCGTATACGGAGAAGTCGTCCATGAAGACTTCCATGATTTCCTCTACGTATTCGGAGAAGATGGCCATCATGCACCGTTGAAAGGTGGCTGGGGCGTTGCAAAGCCCGAACGGCATTCTCCTATAGGCGAACGTACCCCAAGGGCACGTGAATGTGGTCTTCTCCTGATCGTCCGGATGTATCAGAATCTGAAAGAAACCACTATAACCGTCAAGGTAGCAGAAATGTGAATGTTGTGCTAACCTTTCAAGCATTTGATCGATGAATGGCAATGGAAAGTGATCCTTCCGCGTTGCGTTGTTGAGCTTGCGGTAGTCTATGCACATTCGCCATCCAGTTACGGTTCGGGTAGGAATGAGTTCGTTGTTCTTGTTAGTGATGACCGTCATTCCTCCCTTCTTCGGAACTACTTGAACTGGACTCACCCACTTGCTATCGGAGATAGGATAGATGATACCTGCATCAAGAAGTTTAAGAATCTCCTTCTTGACAACCTCCTTCATGGTCGGATTCAACCGCCTTTGAGGTTGTCTTGAAGTTCTAAAGTCCTCCTCCATTAGTATCTTATGCATACATAGGGAGGGTTTAATTCCTACTAAGTCCTCAATAGTGTAGCCTATGGCTTTTCTATGTTTCCTAAGGACAATCATGAGCTGTTCATGTTCATCTATACTTAATTCGGAGCTAACAATAACCGGGAAAGTAGAATTAGATCCAAGGAAAGCGTACCTTAGATGAGTAGGAAGTGGTTTGAGTTCCATCACTTTCGGAGCTTCCAATGATCCTTGAGGAGCATCCGACGTTTCCTTAGAAGTTTCTAAGGGTGTTGAGTGGTTTGGAGAAGAATCAAAGGAAGTTGAAGAAGTATGCCGATCACCTTCTTCCACGGTCAGAATTACGGCCTCTCCATGTGTTCCACGGCCGTGTAATCCCCTGGAATGGAGGTCGATTTTGGTTGTGAAATCCACGGTCGTGGAATACAGGGTATGACCGTGGATTCTTACATTCTCAGCCTCATCGTGGAGTTTCTCAAACTCCAATTCATACATCTCTTCTTGTGCTTCTAAGGCTTCAATTTCCTCTTTGCACTCTTCTTCTTCCCCTACATTGGTTAGACTCATAGTGACAACCTTTTGTAAAGGATCGTTAAAGAGAATCGCACTTACCTCCTCCCTAGACAAACCTTCTTCGTCTTGGATATCGTAAATATCCTCGTCAAAGATTGGCTCCTTCACTAGAGTGGAAAGAACGAACTCTACTTTCTCTTCTCCAATATCAAAAGCGAGTCTTCCATTCTTGCAATCGACCATGCAGCCGGAAGTTGCAAGAAACGGTCTTCCGAGTATGATCGGGACTGGACTATCTGCAGGAATGTCAAGCACGACAAAATCAATGGGAACAAAGAATTTACCTAGCTTGCCCGGGACGTCTTCTACAATACCGACGGGGCGAGTGATGGATCGATCCGCCATGTATAACGTCATCTTTACCGGTTTAGGATCCCCTAAACCGATCTTCCTACATAATGCAAGTGGTATGATGCTCACACTTGCTCCTAAGTCACATAAAGCGTCATATGTGACATCTCCCACTCCAATGGGAATGCAAAATGACCCCGGATCCTTCAACTTTGGGGGCATTTTCTCCTTCATGGTCTTGATGAGATCCGAAGAATCCGAACTCATCTTGACCTCTCCGAAATCTTCTAGCTTCCTCTTGTTAGAGAGAAGCTCTTTCAAGAACTTGCCATAAGCCGGCATACCTACAATGGCATCAATGAAGGGTATATTAATATGCAGCTTGCTCATGAGTTCTATGAACTTACCGAATTGTTTGTCTAGGCGCGCTCGCGCTCTAGATTGAGGGAATGGTAGAGGAGGTTTGTAAGCTGGAGGAGGAACATAGACATCTTCCTTCTCCTTCCCCTTTTCTTTGTCCTTCTCTACGGGGACTTCAACGAACGTAGGCTGCGGATCGGTAGTAGTCACTCCGCTCCTCGTTGTAATCGCCATCACCCTTCCCTTAGGGTTGTCCTCCGTCTTTCCTGGAAGTTTCCCTTGATTTCTAGGAACTTTCTCCGCGTGGTTGAACAATTGGTTTTCTAAAACCTTTTGAGCTTTGTCAACCTTAGAGACTTGATCATCAACCCTGATGAGGCGGTTCTCCAACCCTTGAAGCTTTCCCAAGATCGTTTCCAACATGAGATCGGGCTTCTCCTTTCCCGTATTGTTTCCTCCATTAGATGATTGCCCCTGGCTTTTCAAAGGAGTAGAGGAAGAGAAAGGTGGAGTTAGTGAATTAGAATTGGAAGGATAGGAGTTACCGGAATTTTGTTGATTGGAGCGCCAATTGTTGTTGTTTGAACCCCTATTGTTGTTCCAATTGTTGTTCCGGTTGTTGTTGTTTCCATTCCAATTGTTATTCCGG
Source organism: Fagopyrum homotropicum (assembly GCA_033239125.1). Classification (NCBI taxonomy): domain Eukaryota; kingdom Viridiplantae; phylum Streptophyta; class Magnoliopsida; order Caryophyllales; family Polygonaceae; genus Fagopyrum; species Fagopyrum homotropicum. The sequence goes on from BSWB01000006.1 coordinate 91,042,525, forward strand.
TTGTTGTTCCGGTTATTGTTGTTGCGGTTGGTGTTATCACCGCCATTGTTGTTGCCCAAATAGCCAACATCCTTCTCTTGTTGCTTTGGGAAGTTGGTTTTGATAGTCTCCTTCAACTCTTTGATCTCATTGTTGAGGGAGAAAATCTGATTTTGAGCTTCATGTGTGAGCTTCGCTCCTTGCTCTACACGATTTTCCTCCACTTTCCGGTGGGAATACTTCTCTATGACTCTTGCTTGCTTCTCGATGAAGTCCCAAGCGTCATCTTCCCTCATGTCCATGAACGTTCCACATGAGAGGGATTGGAGGTTGAATTGCGTTCCCGCATCCAGCCCCTTGTAGTAAATCTCCAGCAAGGCAAGCTTGGATATGCCATGATGAGGGCAATCCAAGAGTTAATCCTGAAACCTTTCCCAAGATTGAAACAAACTTTCGTTAGGTCTCATGGAAAAAGCATTAATCTTACCTCTAAGTTCCGCCGTTTTGGAAGGCGGAAAGAATTTAGTGAGAAACTCCGCGGAAAGGTCTTCCCACGTATCTAGTTTCCCATTAGGAAGAGCTTGGTACCAAGACAACGCTTTCCCTTTCAAAGAGAAAAAGAAAGGCTTGAGCTTATAGTTGTTGGTAGTAGCGTTCTTCGGTCTCATCGTCTCCATCATACACTCAAAGTTTTGCAAGTGTTGGTGTGGAGATTCAGCGCTCGTACCGCCAAATTGGCTTTGGCGAACAAGAGTGATAACTTGAGGGTTAAAGCTAAACCCTTGCACATCTTCAGCATCAAATTTCACACCCAAGCGGCGTGGTTGTTGTGTTGGATCCATCCGCTGCCCAAGAGTTCTTGGCTCATTATCCACACGTTCGACTCTCGCATTCCTAGGTGGAATGCGGCGATTAGCAGCTCCTTGTGGATGGAAAGGATTCATATTGATCGTGGGATCAATCTCCTCTAACGGTGGCATGGAAGAGTCACTATCATCAGCGGATGAGTGACTTTTTCTTCTAGACCTTGATCTCCTTCTTGAGGATTTCTTGCTTCCCTTATTCTTAAGGTCGCTCATCTCTACCCTCATCTGGAAGATCATGTCTTGTAGACTGTTAACTTGAGATTAATGACAATCCATCTCATCCTGGCGGAGAGTCTCATTCCATCGGAGTTGAGCTTCCTTCTCCGCCAACTCCGTTTGAAGATCACGTTCGTGTTCTTCAGCCATCTTCTTTTCCTTGCGCTTTTGCCTCAAGGTTTTCTCTAGCTCTTGATCAAGAGGTAAGAGATCTTCGGTGTTCCTAGACCTGCGCATGCACTCAAAGAGATATCAAACAACGAGAGCAAGCTCCCAAGCTTGACAACCGGCTACCGGATTCGGCCGAAACCAAATCCCCGGCAACGGCGCCAAAAACTTGGGAGCCCCTAGAGGTGTGTGCAAATAAGTTTTAAATTTATAAAACTAGAATCAAGCAGCGAACCCGCAGTGTACGGATCGACGTAGCTTAGCAAGTATTTCAGAGTATCGAACACAGGGATTTGGGGGGAACAAATTCAGTTGTAAAGTTGTCAAGCAAGTAAAAGGGTAGAGCTTTGCAAATATATGGAAAACAACAATCCTAAAGATCCAAGTATCCAGCTGTGGCAATCGATTCAAGATATACTAATGATATAAGGACAGAGTTAAGATATGCAAAGGTATACTAATGTAAGGTAATCGTACGGTGAAGTTCCAAAAACCTTATATGACTCACCTACAAGACACTCTCTATACAGGTTGTTGAGGCTTCAATATAGAGAGGTTCTAAAGGTAAGAATTAATGTCAAATACCCAAACTTACAATCCAAGGATCAAGACTAACTTAACCGATTACGGTTGTGACACTCACAATCGAGGTAGAGGTAGTTTAGGCTTGCCTTTTCTAGGTGGTAGTGAAGCCTCAAAATCGTCCACATCGACCGATTACGATGATAGCTCAAAATCGATCCCAGAATAAATTGTAACTCGTCCACATCTAAATGGGTTGATAACAGGAGCCTTTAGGGTATCAGAGTCGATGTAATCACTTAGTTATGACCTTAACTCCGTATTGTGAAATCACCTATGCATCGACCGTATTTAGTTATGCATCGAACTACAACAACAAGCCCTACAACTAACACGGGTGGTTCCGCAGGATACTCGAAGATCACAAGCAGGCGGTTCACGGCAAGTCCTAGAACAAAAATACAAGTTTCTTCGCAGCAACTTCTTTGATCATCCCTGGCCACCGCCATGAGCCATCGACGAAAGGTGCGGGCCTTCGACAATTAGCGCTACGTTCAACCTTAGCAATATGTTTAGCCTTAGCGCATGGGTTAAAGGATTTGGTCAACCTTTAGCATCCATTTAAGGAAGATATGCTGCTTCTCCTGTTCATGGCGGAAGATTGGCTGACAATGATTTGGATTGGGGACTGGAAGGGTTTACTTACAGATCTGAACCACATCTTACATATAGTATTATATATCTTGTAATATGTTTTACTAAAATTTTGCACCTTTGTATACACGATCGACTTTGGTCATTTCATCAGTGGCATCATATTTATTTGTAAACAAGCCATTTGTTTATAATCATCTATAAATAACCACCTCTAATTATCTATTAATTAAAAAAATAAATATTTACTCTTTTCTTTTACCATTCCTTTGTATGATATTTGATAGAAAACAACGTAGTCTTCTTTCTATTTTTTTTAATTTTTACTTCTTTTATTTTACTTATACTTTATTTCTTCGTACTTAATATTTGACTCGTAATCATTTCGTACACTTACAATTATGAAAGTTTTAAAACCCATCGTTTTTTTTTATATTGATGGATTTATTTTATTTATTATTCTTTTATCATTAATAAATTTGTGAAAATTTCGGGTCAAACAACCGTCATGTTCCACTCCGATCATATTGCCATGTAGGACCTAGGAAAACATGACAAGCCTACGTAGGTACTACATCAAATAAAATTTCATCAATATATGGGCCTAATGTGATAGTCACCTTAACTTGCTTGTGGACTTTCGAAGTACCACAATCATTCATCCATGCCAATTTATAGGGCATAGGGTGATAAAATATAGGAAGTTGCAATTTAGTAACCAATTAAACACAAGCAATATTACACCAACTACCTCCATCAATGATCATGCAACACACCTTTCCCTTAACAAGGCATTTAGTATGAAAGAGATTTTCTCGTTGGGTATCTTCACTAGGAAAAATATTGACATGCAAGTTCCTTCTAGCAATCAAAGATTCTCCATGCTCAAATGCACAACTCTCATTGTAACACCCCAAATCCACGGGACTCGGAGTGCTACATTGGGCTAGGATCTCACAATGGATTCTCACCCTAACCTGACAACAAGTTCACTGGATCTTACAACAAGGCACATGTAGATTAAACCCAAATACATAAAACTGTATAAGATACATCAAAAGAGTTTACAAACACAAAGCCAAGTACAAAACAACATCCATAAACCCGAAATACTAAAGATCCCATATCCCATGCAGTCCTAATGTACAAAAGTCCTCGGCTGGTCACACCATCAGGCTCACTCTAGAGTCCTCCTAACCTGCAGATCATCTACAACACGGTATACACCATTAGCTATAGTAATGAACAAGTATGAAGGTAGTAGCACAAACAGACATCAACATCTCATACATGCAATGCCACACACACATTCATTTATTATCTTTCATTTACGTGATTCCATTACTAAATCAACTTCTTTTGCAACACGAGGAGCCTCAAGAACCCCGTCCCATCCAACGTAACACATGAGTTTTTCATGGGGGTGATCATCACTCGTCCCCTCCTGTTAGATCATCTTCAGCGCACCTCCTCCTACCCGCAGACGGAGGCAAGTGGTCACGACCCGTTATAATACACTTAGGCCATTTAATATAATAAATGGTCATCCTAGTCCGGTTTAGGTTATAAATTCACAATCATATGAACACACACAACCATCACAATCATACAAATCCACAACCGTACGCTAAGTAAGTCCTATGGACTTACTTGTAACACTAGTATCCAATACCACGTCACATCTTCCCCATGGGGAAGAAACCAACGCCTGCAATAGCAAGGCACACAACATCACAGGCTGCAAGGGTTAGGAGACTCGTCTCCATAACCATAACTAACCTACAACCTCAATCTAAACCTCAAGATCATAACATGCTCACAAATGCCTAAGGCATAACCTCAACATAAACACGAGTGCCTAAGGCACATCTCTATCATACAACTTATCCTAACCAAGTTAGCCTAGCCAACATCTAAGCCAAGGCCAAAGGAAAGGAAGGAAGGAAATATACCAAAAAGGTATGCCCTGAATGTACCAACGGAAGCAAGGAACTCCAAGCTGACCCAGTGAGGCGCAGGGGTGGCTCAGCCAAGGCACAGGGGCGGCCACAGGCAGGCGCAGGGGTGGCCTGGTGCAGGCGCGGGGGCGGATGTCTGTGCAGAAGCTTGGCGCCGACTTCTTTTCGATCCCTTTCTTGACTCTCTTCACTTCTTCACCACACCACAACAAAACACATACACATATGCATATGTATGAATATCAAAATAGCCAAAAAAGGATCCAACATAAGTCTACTTGTGATCCTTAGCTAATAAGGAAGAAAGAAGCAAGAAGGAAGAAGAAAGGAAGATGGAAGTGAAGAACTTACCACAACAACCCTAGGCAACAACTAGGAGCATCCAACACATCTCATAACCTCAACACAACAACAACAACTCTCAGCCACAAGATCATGATCATCCAAGCCTCAAACCACAAACAACTCTCAAAACTCACCCACACAAGATCAAAGAGAGATCAAAGAAGATCAAGGAAGAAGAGAGGAGAAGATGAACGTGAGGAGGAAGAGAGAAGCTGGAGAGATGAAGAAACCCCTCCTCTGAAGCTAAGGGAAGCTTATATAAGAAGCTAACCAAAAGCAAAGTCAAGAGGTCAAAAGGTGGCTGCAGCCGCACAATCCCACAGGAGCGGATCAGGCAAGGCGCAGGGGCGGCCCTCCTGAGGCGCCGGGGCGGATCACAGGATCCGCAGGGGCGGCTGACAAGGTCCAATAAGGGCTCAGCTAAGGCTTAGCAAGGCTCCTAGGCTCCAAAGACTAAGGCTCTTACATCACACCCCCTAAAACAAGTTTCGTCCCGAAACTTGCAAAATCCCAAACCTCTCGGACCCATAATCCGAGATATAACTCTGAGCACTATCATCAACTCTTAACAAGGCCTAGAGGAAGTTCATCTCTAGCCAAAAACTAACCACATCACTGGCATGGAAGAAAACCGTCTCCAGCCAAAACGTACACGTAACACAACTACGTGGAGAAAAACCGTCTCCACACACACCACAGCATGGAGGAAATAACCATCTCCAGCTATACCTATCTCACGCTAGCAAATAAAATCTATAAGATCACATGCACATATCACAGCTAGCATAAAAACGCAACATATAACATAAGCACATAGCATAACATGCACTCACCAAGAAGGCACTAAGATCTACTCGTGGATCCTACTGGTGCATCTATCTCAGCGTAGAACTCTGGATAGTTCCTCTGGATACTATCCTCCGTCTCCCATGTAGCCTTATCAGGTCCTCGTCTCGACCACTGTATCCTCATCATAGGAATGTCCTTCGAACACATGCGTCTCACACCTCGCTCTAGGACTACAATAGGGTGCTCTTCAGACGTGTGGTCCGGCTCAACCACCAAATCATCATAACTCACGATGTGCCTCGGATATGGTATATAGTCCCTCACTTGAGACACATGAAACACAGGATGAACACCCTCTAACCTCGGAGGCAATGTTAATTTGTAGGCTGCCCTCCCGACTCTATCTAGTATCTCAAAAGGACCGACATATCAAGGACTCAACTTCCCCTTTATGCCAAAACGTCTGACGCCTCGCGTCGGACATACTCTCAACCAGACATGAGCTTCTACCCTGAAATCTAGAGGTCGATGCCTCCTATCTGCATACGACTTCTGTCGACTTTGTGCAGCCAACATCATCTCTCTGATCAGCACTACTCGAGCCATATCATCCTGAATCTGCTCTGGCTCTATCCCACTGGTACTACAAGGCCCATCCCAGCATAAGGGTGTACGGAACCTACATCCATAAAATGCCTCATAAGGAGCCATCCCTATAGATGCATGCCAGCTGTTGTTGTGTGAGAACTAAACGAGTGGGAGGTAATCAGACCATCCATGTCCCCAATCCAACACACAGGCTTGCAACATATCCTCTAAGGTCTGGATGGTCCTCTTTGACTGACCATCTATGTGGGGTGAAACATAGTCGTAAAGTGTAGACTCGTCCCAAAGCAGTCTGAATTTGCTGTCAGAATCTCGATGTAAATCGTCCATCACAATCAGAGACGATCGTCCTCGATACACCATGGAGTCTCACTATCTGTCTAGTGTACTCCTCAGTTAATCTGCTCACTGGCCACATCTCTCGGATGGGAATGAAACGTGCCGTCTTCGTCAGCCTATCAACGATCACTCAAATTGCGTCAAAGCTCCTACTAGTCCTCAACCCGGTTACAAAATCCATGGAGACGTCCTCCCACTTCCACTGCGGCACTGGAAGTGGATGGAGCTCACCTCCAGACTTTAAATGCTCTATCTTGACCTACTGACAGGTCGCACACTGAGCCACAAATCTGGCTACATCGGGCTTCAGCCCTCCCCACCAATATGAACGTCTCACATCATGGTACATCTTACTCGCACCTAGATGTACAGAGTAAGGTGTACAATGAGCCTCCTATAAGATCCTCTATCTCAACTCTACATCAGCAGGAACACAGATGCAATCATGTCGTCTCATCACTCCATGAGCTCCAATGGAAAACTGTGTGCCTCTCCACAAGATATCCTCTCTCTAATCCTCATCAGGGTCGGGCAGGCCCTGCTTCTATTGGATCTCATCCAACATACCAAGTAGAACAACTAAAGCAAACAACTGGGCACCCTAATCAGGGAACTGGATGTCCATCTCTAGCCAGGCTAGATCCCTCTAAAGTTGAGGTTGTACAGTCAATCTGGCAATCGCCTTCTCTCGAGGCGTCTTCCTACTCAAGGCATCAGCTACCACATTCTCCCTGTCCCCAATCAACTCAAGCCACCAACGCTGGAGGTTATTCAATTCCTGATGCGTAAAAATGTACTTCAGACTCTTATGTTCTGTGAAGATCTGACATGTAGCACCATACAGGTAATGTCTCCAGATCTTCAAAGCATGAATTACCGCTGCCAACTCCAGATCATGAGTCGGGTAGTTCTCATCATACGTCTTCAATTGTCGAGACGCATAAGCAATAACTCTGCCTCGCTACATCAATACAAATCCCAAGCCTAGCTTGGATGCATCACTGTAGACAACAAAATCATCAGAACCCTCTGGTTGTGCCAAGACAGGAGCAGAAGTCAAATGCCTCTTCAAGTTCTCAAAACTCTGAGCACACTGGTCGGTCCATACAAATTTTGGTAGTCTTCTTCCGAAGACTCGTCAGTGGACGGGCAATCACAAAAAATCCCTCCACAAAGCGTCTGTAATAACCGGCTAAGCCAAGAAAACTACGCACTTCCTTGACGTTCGTCGGTGTCGTCCATGCAGCAGCAGACTCGATCTTCGCCGGATCTACCATAATCATGTTGACGGAGACGATGTGTCCAAGAAATGCATCATCAGACATGCAGAACTCGCACTTAGAGAGCTTGGCATACAACGCTCTATCTCTAAAAATCTGCAAAAGTGTCCTCAAATGTCCCTCATGCTCCTCTCTGCTTACGAGAGTACACAAGAATGTCATCAATAAAGACCACCACAAACTAATCCAGGAAGTCGATGAAGTTATTGTTCATCAACTCCATGAAGACTGTTAGAGCATTCGTCAGCCCAAATGGCATCACTACAAACTTGTAGTGTCCATAACGGGTACGAAATGCCGTCCTGTGCACGTCCTGCTCTCTCACCCTTAGCTAGTGGTATCTTGAATGCAAGTCAATCCGGAAGAAGACTGTCACTCCCTGAAGCTAATCAAGTAGATCATCAATACGAGGCAGTGGATACCTGTTCTTGATGGTCACCTTGTTCAGCTCTTTGTAATCTATACAAAATCTCAACGATCTGTCCTTCTTCCGCACGAAGAGGACAGGTGCACCCCATGGTGAGACGCTAGGGCGTATGAAGCCCTTCTCAGCCAATTCCTTGAGTTGCTTCTTCATCTACAACATATCAACAGGTTCCATACGGTATGGGGCCTTCGAGACGAGTCTCGTGCCAGGCTCCAATCAATGCCAAAGTCTACGCTCCTCTGAGATGGCAAGCTAAACGGCTTTGTAAACGCGTCTATAAACTCACAAACCACTAGTATGTCCTCCAAAGCAGGACTCTCTCCATCCTTCATGGCGTAGCACCAGAAGGCATCATATCCCTGTGCAATCAGTCTAGCTGCTCATACTACACTGATGCCAGATGTTGTCTTCCCAAGGTCCAAACCCCGGAAGACCTCTATCGGACCTATGTCGGTAGAGACTATAATAGTTCTCTTACCCACATCTAATACCGCATGGTTTTTACGCGTCCAATCCATACCTAATATGACTTCTTCATGCATCGGAGGCATGACTAAGAAGTCAACAAGTAACACACGAGTCCCTAAGCGTAGGGGACAACTACGTATCTCTTGGGTACCTCTGACCCTTCTACCATCGGGTAACCCTACAGTAAAGGGAGTCGTATCTATGGTAGACAAACTCAAATGCTCAACACATGCAGCAGAAATAAAGGAATACGTAGCACCCTTATCAAACAAAACTCTAACAGGTAAACCATGTAACTGAATGGTACCTATAGCAGCTGGTGCTGGCAGCTCCTCAGCACTCCTCAGCTCAAAAACTCTGCCTCGAGCTCTACGGGCATCACTAGTACCAACCTCTCTACCGCTACCTCTACTCGGTCCTAGAGTAGAACCGTGAGTAGCAGGTGTGTCTAGGACTCTCTGTTGTCCCTGTGCCTGATGCTGAGGCGGTCTCTACCCACTTCCTGCTGCACCTGCAAGGAAAGAATAGTGTTGTGATGACGCCTTGCCTTGACGGCAAAACGTAGCTCTGTTTCCTAGCTTCCCGCATGAGAAGCAAGTCAGTGGTGCTCTCGGGGAATCAACCCTCATATGTCCATAGGCGCCGCAGTTATAAAACTACCGGCCTCTCTCAGTCGTAGGTGCAGATACTGGACCACTCAAGCGGCCCTGAGACTGGCCTCGCCCGTATCCAGATGCTCCTGCACCAGTCTGTGCTGTGGTTTGTCTCTTCTCAGACCGTCTTGTCTGAGACGTCCTTCTCTGGCTAGCTCTCTCCCTCTCATAGGCAAATACCCGATCCTGATAGTTTGTCAAGGAATCATAGTGGAATCTTGCCATGTATGAACGTGTACTCTGTAACACCCCGAATCCGTAGGACTCATAATGCTACATTGGGCTAGGATCTCACAATGGATCCTGACCATAGCCTGACAACAAGTTCACTGGATCTTACAACATGGCACAAGTAGAGTAAAAACAAATACATAAAAGTTGTATGATACAACAAAAGAGTTTACAAATTTAAAGCCGAGGACAAAACCATAACAACAACATCAACTGGTACAAAAGATCCCCAACCCACGCATCCTAATGTACAAAAGTCCTCGGCTGGTCACACCATCTGGCTCACTCTGCAGTCTTCCTAACCTGCATATCAACTACAACACGGTATACGCCGTTAGCTACAACAAAAGATAAGCATGATAGTAATAGCACAAACACACCACAACAACTCATACATGCAATGTCACACACATTCATTTATTATCTTTAATTACGTTATTCCATTACTAATTCAACTTCTTTTGTAACACGAGGAGCCTCAAGAACCCCGTCCCATCCAACGTAACACGGGGGTTTTGCATGGGGGTGACCGTCACTCGTCCCCTCCTGTGAGATCATCTTCAGGGAACCTCCTCCTAACCCAGCAGGCGGAGACTGGTGGTTACCGCCCGTTATAATACACTTGGGCCATATAAATATAATGAATGGTCATCCTAGTCCGGTTTAAGTTATAAATGCGCAACCATATGAACACACACAACCATTACAATCATACAATCCACAACCGTACGCTAAGTAAGTTCTATGGACTTACCTGATATACTCGTAACCTGTACCACGTCACAGCTTCCCCTCGGGGAAGTAATCAACGCCTACAATAGCAAGGCATACACAATCACATACTGCAAAGGTTAGGGGACTCGTCTCACTAACCACAACCAATATGCATAACATCATCATGATCCTCAACTCATTCTGACACCTAGCATGCATCTAATCAGTATTCCTCAATCTCAAATTTATTCCAAATTAATTAATTAACCTTTAATTAATTAATTAAATTTTACCAGAATAACATTTTGCCCGCAGGCCATTTCTAAACCCACCTGTCATCAGATTTCATCAAACAAACAACCCATAAACACCAGAATAATATAATGATCATAATGGAATTTCTAATTATCCATTTTGAAAAGTCTAAGGTCAATTTAGGCCAAATCGCAGTATGGAAAATGAATAAATTCAAAACTTATTCGTTACTAACCCGATTAACGATCTGAAATAAGATTTGGAATCACAACGATGCAGGCTACGCATGTACAACATCAAATTCACCGGAATCTGAGCGACGGAACTGTCCTGGTGACATATATGCTCGACCAGGTCCTTATCTGCTCGGAAATGCAAAAACTTGGTACCGATATAAAGAGAATGAAGAGAGGAATCTAGAAAGTCAAACGGAATTGAAATTGAATTAGAAACGGAGAGTAGATCTGAGTTTGAAGTTTGAGAGAAATCAGAGCTTTTACGAGGAAACATGAAAGGAAATGAATTAATAAACGATTTTCCTCTATTTATAGTGAAGTCATTAATTATCCTTTAGCGAAGTCGATAATTATCCTTTAACCGATCCAATGGTGGGTTGAACCTCCTTCTTCAAACTTCTCGAAATTGGAACAATAAATCTTGAATATTGTAGGGATAATTATTCCACAATTGCCTCGGAAAACGTGTATTCGTAAGCCGTTTTTCTTAGCCATTAAGAAACGAAATAGCGACTCTTTTGGTTGTTTTGCCTTTTCATGTTATTTCATATCTAGGACATGTCCGATGTCCTGATCATTTCTCTCAACTGCATTTTTATTATTTGGAGCTCCCAAATGCTCCAAATAATACCGGAGGGTAAAAATAATTACCCGGGGAAAAAGTGAAAATTTCACCATAAGCCCAAAATTACGCCAGGAACATAACGGTGTGACTTATATTCATCACTTATGCAATCTTCGCGAGTTATATGTCAACTACTGTCAATGATTAAATTAATCAACATTAATTAGAACTCAGAAATCCTAGTTATTACATACTCTCTCTCAGACGACGGGAGAATATATACACATGTTGGTCCTCAGATAGTGTAGCTGGACCCAATAGTGCCAACTCGGTCTAGAAGCGGCCAATAGCATCTGTAATGGGTACATCCTCAAAGCCCGCCTCCACGAAGTCCTGCAGCTTCTCCCTCCTCAATGAGGCAGGGCAGAACTGCTCTCTCAACAAAAGTCCTCATCGACTGATAGTTGGTTACTCGTGCTCTAACTGTCCTCCACCACTGGTGTGCCAGGTCACGGAATAAAGACTATACTAGCTCTATCCGTCTATTCTCAGGGCATCGAATAGACTCTAAAGCTGAGTTTACATGCCCAATCCTCACCTCAGTTGTAACACCCCAAATTCATAGGACTTGGAATGCTACATTGGGCTAGGATTTCACAATGGATCCTAATCCTAGCATGACAACAAGTTCACTAGATCTTACAACAAGGCACAAGTAGAGGAAAACCAAATTCACAAAAGCTGTATATGATACAATAAAAGTGTTTACAAACACAAAGCCTAGTACAAAACATCAAACATAACCATCTGATACAAAAGATCCCAACCCACACATCCTAATGTACAGAAGTCCTCGGCTGGTCACACCATCTGGCTCACTCTGTAGTCTTCCTAATCTGCAGATCATCTACAACACGGTATACACCGTTAACTACAACAATAGATAAGCATGAAGGTAATATCACAAACACACATCAACATCTCATACATGCAATGCCACACACATTCATTTAATATCTTTCATTACGTTATTCCATTACTAATTCAACTTCTTTTGTAACACGATGAGCCTCAAGAACCCCGCCCCATCCAACGTAACACAAGAGTTTTGCATGGGGGTGATCGTCACTCGTCCCCTCCTGTGAGATCATCTTCAGGGCACCTCCTCCTAACCAGTAGGCGGAGACCGGTGGTCACCGCCCGTTATAATACACTTGGGCCATTTAAATGTAATAAATGGTCGTTCTAGTCCGGTTTAGGTGGTAAATGCTCAATCATATGAACACACACAACCATCACAATCACACAAATCCATAACTGAACGCTAAGTAAGTCCTATGGACTTACCTCATACACTCGTATCCAGTACCATGTCACAACTTCCCCTTGGGGAAGAAATCAACGCCTGCAACAACAAGGCACACAACATCATACACTGCAAGGGTTAGGAGACTCGTCTCCATAACCATAACCAACCTACAGCTTGAAACTAAACCTCAAGATCACAACAAGCTCACATATGCCTACAACATAACCTAAACATCAACACAACTGCCTAAGGCACATCTCTAACATATAACTCATGCTAACCACACTAGCCTAGCTATCAACTAAGCCAAGGCCAAAGGAAAGGAAGGAAGGAAGGAATACATACTAACATGGTATGCACCAATAGAAGCAAGGAACAGAAGGCTGACCTATTGAGGCGAGGGGATGGCTCACACTAGGCGCAGGGGCGGCTCACACACTAGGCATAGGGGCGGCTGAAGTCAGGTGCAGGGGCGGCCAATTGTGTAGAGCGTTGGTCCCGACTTCTCTTCGATCCCTTTCTCAACTCTCTTAACTACTTCAACAAACAACTGCAACATATACACATATATACACATCTATGATCATCAACCATCTAGGAAAGGATCCAACACAAGCCTAGCTTGTGATCCTAAGCTAGAAAGGAGGAAAGAAGCAAGAAAGAAGGAAAGAAGAGAGATGAAGGAGAAGAGGTACCACAGCAAGCCCTAAGCTGCAACTATGGAGCATACAACACGTCTACCACCTCAACACAACACCAACAACCTTCAACAACATCCTCAAGAGCATCCAAGGCCAAAGCCACAAGATCCCACTCACAAGAGAAAGAAGAGATCAAAGAAGATCAAGGAGAAAGAAAGTAGAAGAAGAGTGTGAGGAGGAAGAGAGAAGCTGAAGAGAGTTAAGAAACCCCTCATTTGAAGCTAAGGCAAGGCTTATAAGAGAAGCCAGCCGCAAAGCACATGTCAAGAGTCAACGAAAGCAGCTTCACCATCATAGAACCGCAGGGGTGTTTGGCCTAAGGCGTAAGGGCGCCTAGCCGTTGGGGTGGCCCAAGTGGTGTGCAGGGGCGGCTAACAGGGGTCAAGGTAGAACTCACCAAGGCTCAACAAACGTTTAGTCCGGCTCAACCACCAGATCATTATAACTCACTATGTGCCTTGGATCTGGTATATACTCCCTCAATTGAGACACATGAAACACAAGATGAACACCCTCTAACCTCAAAGGCAATGCTAATCTGTAGACTGCCCTCCCGACTCTATCCAGCATCTCGAAAGGACCGACATATCAGGGACTCAGCTTCCCCTTTATGCCAAACCGTCTGACGCCTCGCGTCGAAGATATTCTCAACTAGACATAAGCTCGTACCCTGAACTCTAGAGGTCGATGCCCCTTGTCTGCATACAACTTCTGGCGGCTCTGTGCAGCCAACATCCTCTCTTTGATCAGCTACTCGAGCCATATCATCCTGAATCTGCTCTGGCGTTATCCCACTGATACTACTAGGCTCATCCCAGCATAAAGGTGTACGACACCTACGTCCATATAGTGCCTCATAAGGAGCGATCTCTATAGATGCATGCCAGCTATAGTTGTATGAGAACTCAACGAGTGGGAGGTAATCAGACCATTCCTGTCCCCAATCGAACACACAGGGTCGCAACATATCCTTTTAGGTCTGGATGGTCCTCTCTTACTGACATCTCTCTAGGGGTAAAACGCAGTCGTGAAATGTAGACTCGTCCCCAAGGCAGTCTGAATCTGCTGCCAGAATCTTGACGTGAATCATCCATCACGATCAGAAACGATCGTCTTCGGTACCCCATGGAGTCCCACTATCTGTCTAGTGTACTCCTCAACTAATCTGCTCACTGGCCACATCTCTCTAATGGGAATGAAACGTGCCGTCTTCGTTAGTCGATCAACGATCACCTAGATGGCATCAAAACTCGTACTGGACGTCAACCCGGTCACAAAATCCATGCAGACGTCCTCCCACTTCCATTGCGGAACTGGCAGTGGATGGAGCTCACCTCCGGGCCTGAAATGCTCTATCTTGACCTGCTGACAGGTCGTATACTGAGCTACAAATCTGGCCACGTCGGGCTTCAGCCCTCCTCACCAATATGAGCGTCTCACATCATGGTACATCTTACTCGTACTAGGGTGTATTGAGTAAGGTGTACAGTGAGCCTCGTGTAATATCCACTGTCTCAGCTCTGCATCAGCCGGTACACAAATACGATCATGGCACCTCATAACTCCATCTGCTCCAATAGAGAACTGTGGTGCCTCTCCACGAGACATCCTCTCTCTAATCCTCGTCAGGGTCGGGCAGGTTCCCTGCTTCTGTTGGATCTCATCCAACAGACCGGGTAGAACCTCTAATGCAAACAATTGGGCATCCTCATCAGGAAACTAGATGTCCATCTCTACCTAGGCTAGATCTCTCTGAAGCTGAGGCTGTACAGTAAGTTTGGCAATCGCCTAATCTCGAGGCGTCTTCTTGCTCAAGGCGTCAGCTACTACATTTTCCTTGCCAGGATGATACAAAATCTCAAGTTCAAAGTCCTTGATCAACTCAAGCCATCGACGCTTGCGGTTATTCAATTCCCGCTGCGTAAAATTTTACTTCACACTCTTATGCTTCGTGAAGATCTGGCATGTGGCGCCATACGGTTAATGTCTCCTGATCTTCAAAGCATGAACTACCGCTGTCAACTTCAGATCATGAGTCGGGTAGTTCTCCTCATACGTCTTTAGCTGTCAAGACGCATATGCAATCACTCTGCCTCTCTGCATCAGCACACATTCCAAGCCTAGCTTGGATGCATCACTGTAGACCACAAAACCATCAGAACCCTCTGGCTGTGCAAAAACAGGAGCAGAAGTCAAACGCCTCTTCAACTCCTCAAAACTTTGAGCGCATTGGTCAGTCCATACAAATCTTGTAGTCTTCCACTGAAGACTCGTTAATGGACGGGCAATCACATGAAATCCCTCCACAAAGCGTCTGTAATAGCCCCGCTTAGCCAAGAAAGCTATGCACTTCCTTGACGTTCGTCGGTGTCGTCCAAGCAGAAACAGACTCGATCTTCGCCGGGTCAACCATAATCCCGTCGGCGGAGACGATATGTCCAACAAACGCAATATCAGACATCCAGAACTCACACTTAGAGAGCTTGGCATACAACTCTCTATCTCTCAAAATCTGCAAAATTGTCCTCAAGTGCCCAGCATGCTCCTCTCTGCTATGAGAGTAGACTAGAATGTCATCAATGAAGACCACCACAAACTAATCCAGGAAGTCGATGAAGATGTTGTTCATCAACTCCATGAATATTTTTGGGGCATTCGTCAGCGCAAATGGCATCACTACAAAATCGTAGTGTCCATAACGGGTACGAAATGTCGTCCTGTGCACGTCCTGCTCTCTCACCATCAACTAGTGATATCTTGAATGCAAGTCGATCTGGGAGAAGACTGTCGCTCCTTGCAGCTGATCAAGTAAATCATCAATACGAGGTAGTGGATACCTATTCTTGATGGTTACCTTGTTCAGCTCTCTGTAATCTCTACACAGTCTTAACGATCTATCCTTCTTCCGCACGAAGAGGACAGGTGCACCCCATGGTGAAACGCTAGTGTGTATAAAGCCCTTCTCAGCCAACTCCTCGAATTGCTTCTTCAGCTCCAACATCTCAACAGGTGCCATACCGTATGGGGCTTTCGAGATGGGTCTCGTGCCAGGCTCTAAGTCAATGCCAAAATCTACGCTCTTCTGAGGTGGCAGACTAGACGGCTTTGCAAATACGTCTGTAAACTCACAGACCACTAGTATCTCCTCCAAAGCCGGACTATCTTCATCCTTCATGACGTAGCACCAGAAGGCATCACATCCCTGTGCAATCACTCTAGCTACTCGTACTGCACTGATGATAGATCCTGTCTTCTCAAGGTCCGAACCCAAGAAGACCTCTATTCGACCTAAGTCGGTAGAGACTATAACAATTCTCTTACCCACATTTAACACCGCACGGTGTCTACGCATCCAGTCCATACCTAATATGACTTCTTCATGCATGAGGGGCATGACTAAGAAGTCAACAAGTATACACGTGTCCCTAAGCATAGGGGAGAACTACGTATCTCCTGGGTACCTCTGACCCTACTACCATTAGGTAACCCTATAGCTAAGGGTGCCCCCTCAATGGTAGATAGACTCAAACGCTCAACACAAGCAACAAAAATAAATGAATGCCTAGCACCCGTATCAAACAAAACTCTAATAGGTAAAAGATGTAACAGAATGGTACCTGTAGCAGCTGGTGCTGGCGGCTTCTCAGCACTCCTCAGCTCAAAAACTCTGCCTCGAGCTCCTCGGCCATCACTGTTACCAGCCTCGCTACCTCTACCTCTGCTCGGTCCTAGAGCTGACCCTTCAGTAGCAGGTGTTTCTGGGACTCTCTACTGTCCCTGTGTCTGGCGTTAAGGCGGTCTCTGCCCACCTCCTACTACACCTGCAGGGGAAGAACCCTGTTGTGATAACGCCTTGCCCTGACGGAAAAACGTAGCTCTATGTCCTGGCTTCCCACACGAGAAGCAAGTCAGTGGTGCCCTAGGGCAATCAGCCCTCATATGCCCATAGCTGATAACTCGTGCTCTAACTGTCCTCTACCACTGGTGTGATAGGTCACGGAATAGAGACTGTGTTATCTCTATCCGTCTGTTCTCTAGGCAGCGAATAGACTTTAAAGCTGATTCTACATGCCCAATCCACACCTCAGTCTCTAGGTCAATCTCCCTAGAGAAGTGTGGTACTCCCTGCTGGTGGAATGCCTTCAACCAAGTATCTAGTCGAGGCCCTTTGGTCTCTTCCACAACTCGAGCTAGCTCAACAACACGAACCGGTGCAGCTGGCACCTGAGTAGCTTCATGGGATCTCTCAGATGATCCCTCATGCCCTGACAGATCTAGGGCTCGTCTGCCCGCTCTGATGGCCTCCTCAAAATGCATGAGATAATCTCTTAACTCTGATCTACCCATAGAGACATGGTCTGAGCCATCAGACTGGCCTAGACGGGCCGGCTGCTTCCAGGACCCACCACTCCTCGTAGCTGGAACTACGCTCTCAACAACCTCCTCAGGAGCCTCCTCCACCACTGGAGGATCAGCAGCGGGAGCTGTTCCCTGTCCTATCCCTCTTGGAGGAAGATGTGGTCTACCTCTACCTTTTCCAACAGCAGTAGTAGCTCTAGTCCGACCCATCTACGGGGTATGCATACCTATCGTATAAGGCTCTATATAGGTCATATGAATAGTTATATATATATATATATATATATATATATCTTATATGCTGATGTGTATGCATGTACTATTAAGTATTATATATATATATATATATATATATATATATATATATATATATATATATATATATATATATATACCGTCGAGATCCTCAGATGGGTGACGGCTTCTGTACATACTATCTCCAAACATCTGTACTCGCTTTAAAACCAAAACCTTTTGAAAAGTCAGACCCCGTGTGGGTTCCGTTTATTTATCCACTCTACCTTTATTGCAGATAGCAAGTGCCATTGTTGTCAACCTAAGGATCTGATACCAACTGTGTAACACCCCAAATCCACAGGACTTGGAATCCTACATTGGGCTAGGATCTCACAATGGATCCTGACCATAATCTGACAACAAGTTTACTGGATCTTCCAACAAGGCACAAGGAGAGGAAAACCAAATTCATAAAAGCTGTATATGATACAACAAAAGTGTTTACAAACACAAAGCCGAGTACAAAACATCAAATATAACACTCTGATACAAAAGATCCCAGCCCACGTATCCTAATGTACCGAAGTCCTCGGTTGGTCACACCATCTGGCTCACTCTGCAGTCTTCCTAACCTGCAGATCATCTACAACACGGTATATACCGTTAGCTACATCAATAGATAAGCATGAAGGTAATACCACAAACACACATCAACATCTCATACATGCAATGCCACACACATTCATTTATTATCTTTCTTTACGTTATTCCATTACTAATTCAACTTCTTTTGTAACACGAGGAGCCTCAAGAACCCAATCCCATCAAACGTGACATAGGAGTTTTGCATAGGGGTGATCGTCACTCGTCCCCTCCTGTGAGATCATCTTCAGGGCACCTCCTCCTAACCAGCAAGCGGAGACCGGTGGTTACCACCCGTTATAATACACTTGGGCCGTTTAAATGTAATAAATGGTCGTCCTAGTCCGGTTTAGGTGATAAATGCACAATCATATGAACACACACAACCATCACAATCACAAAAATCCATAACAGAACGCTAAGTAAATCCTATGGACTTACCTCATACACTCGTATTCAGTACCAGGTCACAGCTTCCCCTTGGGGAAGAAATCAACGCCTGCAATAGCAAGGCACACAACATCATACACTACAAGGGTTAGGAGACTCGTCTCCATAACCATAACCAACCTACAACCTCAAACTAAACCTCAAGATCACAACACATATGCCTACAACATAACCTCAACATCAACACAAGTGCGTAAGGCACATCGCTAATATATAACTCATCCTAACCACACTAGCCTAGCTATCAACTAAGCCAAGGCCAAAGGAAAGGAAGGAAGGAAGGAAGATATACCAACAAAACAGAAACAAGGAACACAAGGCTGACCCAGTGAGGCGCGGGGGCGGCTCACACTAGGTGCAGGGGCGGCTCACACACCAGGCGTTGGGGCGGCTGGAGTCAGGCGCACGGGCGGCCAATTGTGCAGAGAGTTGGTCCCGACTTCTCTTCGATCCCTTTCTCGACTCTCTTCACTTCTTCAACATTCCACATCAACATATACATATATATACACATATATGATCATCAACTATCCAGGAAAGGATCCAACACAAGCCTAGCTTGTGATCCTAAGCTAGAAAGGAGGAAAGAAGCAAGAAAGAAGGAAAGAAGAGAGATGAAGGAAAAGAGCTTACCACATCAAGCCCTAAGCTGCAACTATGGAGCATACAACACGTCTACCACCTCAACACAACACCAACAACCTTCAGCAACATCCTCAAGAGCATCCAAGGCCAAAGCCACACTAAAATTCACAAGATGCCACTCACAAGAGCAAGAAGAGATCAAAGAAGATCAAGGAGAAAGAAAGAAGAAGAACGTGAGGAGGAAGAGAGAAGCTGAACAAAGGTAAGAAACCCCTCATCTGAAGCTCAGGCAAAGCTTATACGAGAAGCCAGCTGCAGAGCACAAGTCAAGAGTCAACGAAAGCGGCTGCACCATGATAGAACATCAGGGGGGTCTAGCCGCTGGGGTAGCCCAAGTGGTGCGCAGGGGCGGCTAATAGGGGTCAAGGTAGAACTCACCAAGGCTCAACTAGGCTCCAAGGCTCCAAGGACTAGGGCTCTTACATCAGTCTCCAAGCCTATCTCCCATGAGAAGTGTTGTACTCCTTGTTGATGAAATGCCTTCAACCAGGCATCTGGTCGAGGCCCTTTGGTCTTCTCTACAACTCGAGCAACCTCAGCAGCACGTGCCGGCGTAGCTGGCACCTGAGTAGCTCCATGGGATCTATCAGATGATTCCACATGCCCTAGTAGATTTGGGGCTCGTCTTCATGCTCTAATAGCCTCCTCAAAATGCCTAAGATACTCTCTAAACTCTAGTGTACCCATGGAGACACGGTCTGAGCCATCAGACTGGACTGGATGGGTCTGCTGTCTCCTAGACGCACCACTCCTCGTAGCAGGAACTACACTCTAAACAACCTCCTCAGAAGCCTCCTCCACCACTGGTGGATCTGTAGGGGGAGTTGGCCCTTGTCCTATCCCTCCTGGAGGAAGAGGTGCTCTTCCTCTACCTCGGCCTACAGCAGTAGCTCTAGTCTGAGCCATCTGCGGGGTATACACACCTAACTTATGAGGCTCTATATAGGCCATATGTATAGATATATATACAATACTTAGTAGTACATATATACATATCACCACATAAGTAATATATATATATATATAAATATATATATATCTATACTGTCGAGATCCTCAGATGGGTGACGGCTTCTGTACATACTATCCCAAAACATATGTACTCGCTTTTTAAAATCAAAAACTTTTGAAAAGTCAGACCCCATGTGGGTTTTGTTTATTTATCCACTCTACCTTTATTGTAGATAGCAAGTGCCATTTTTGTCAACCTAAGGCTCTGATACCAACTCTGTAACACCCCAAATCCACGGGACTCGGAATGCTACATTGGGCTAGGATCTCACAATGGATCCTAACCCTAGCCTGACAACAAGTTCACTGGATCTTACAACAAGGCACAAGTAGATTAAAACCAAATACATAAAACTGTATAAGATACATCAAAGGAGTTTACAAACACAAAGCCGAGTACAAAACAACCTCCATAAACACGAAATACTAAATATCCCATATCCCACACAATCCTAATGTACAGAAGTCCTCGGTTGGTCACACCATCTGGCTTACTCTGCAGTCATCCTAACCTGCAAATCATCTATAACACGGTATACACCGTTAGCTACAGTAATGAACAAGTATGAAGGTAATAGCACAAATACCCATCACATCAACATCTCATACATGGAATACCACACAAACATTCATTTATTATCTTTCATTTACGTTATTTCATTACTAAATCAACTTCTTTTGCAACACGAGAAGCCTCAAGAACCCCGTCTCATCCAACGTAACACATGATTTTTGCATGGGGGTGATCATCACTCATCCCCTCCTGTGAGATCATCTTCAGGGCACCTCCTCCTAACCAGCAAGCGGAGACCGGTGGTTACCACCCGTTATAATACACTTGGGCCGTTTAATATAATAAATGTTCATCCTAGTCCGGTTTAGGTTATAAATGCACAATCATATGAACACACACAACCATCACAATCATACAAATCCACAACCGTACGCTAAGTAAGTCCTATGGACTTACTTGTAACACTCGTATCCAATACCACGTCACAGCTTCCCCTTGGGGAAGAAACCAACGCCTGCAATAGCAAGGCACACAACATCACATACTGTAAGGGTTAGGAGACTCGTGTCCATAACCATAACCAACCTACAACCTCAATCTAAACCTCAAGATCATAACATGCTCACAAATGCCTAAGGCATAACCTCAACATAAACACGAGTGCCTAAGGCACATCTCTATCATACCACTCATCCTAACCAAGCTAGCCTAGCCAACATCTAAGCCAAGGCCAAAGGAAAGGAAAGAAGGAAACATACAACCAAGGTATGCCCTGAATGTACCAATAGAAACAAGGAACTCCAAGCTGACCCAGTGAGGCGCAGGGGCGGCTCACCCAAGGCCCAGGGACGGCCACAGGTAGGCGCATGGGCGGCCTGGTGCAGGCGCGGGGTCGGCTGTTTGTGCAGAAGCTTGGCCCCGACTTCTCTTCGATCCCTTTCTCGACTATCTTCACTTCTTCACCACACCACAACAACACACATACACATATACATATGTATGAACATCAAAATAGCCAGGAAAGGATCCAACACAAGTCTACTTGTGATCCTTATCTAAGAAGGAAGAAAGAAGCAAGAAGGAAGAAGAAAGGAAGATGGAGGTGAAGAACTTACCACAACAACCCTAGGAAGCAACTAGGAGCATCCTACACATCTCATAACCTCAACACAACATCAACAACTCTCAGCCACAAGCTCATGATCATCCAAGCCTCAAACCACAAACAACTCTCAAAACTCACCCACACAAGATCAAAGAGAGATCAAAGAAGATCAAGGAAGAAGAGAGGAGAAGATGAACGTTAGAAGGAAGAGAGAAGCTAGAGAGATAAAGAAACCCCTCCTCTGAAGCTAAGGGAAGCTTATATAAGAAGCTAACCAAAAGCAAAGTCAAGAGGTCAACAAAGGTGGCTGCAGCCGCACGATCCCGCAGGGGCGGATCAGGCAAGGCGCAGGGGCGGCCCTCCTGAGGCGCAGGGGTGGCTCACAGGATCCATAGCGGCGGCTGACAGGGTCCAGCAAGGACTCAACTAAGGCTCAACAAGGCTCCTAGGCTCCAAAGACTAAGGCTCTTAAATTGTCATAATCCCCTTGTTGATTAATGAATAAAACCTTGTTAGTAGGACAATTTGTTCGCTCCAAATGGTGTGTGCAAGCTTTAAATTTATAACCCTAGATGTATGCCTAAAACAAGGATGTGAACCCGCAGTGTACGGGCCAATCGTAGTAAAAGCAAGAATTCCGGGGTGTCGATCTCAGGGACTTAGGTGAAACAAAACCAATATAGGTAGTCAATTTTGCAACTAACCACAAAAGCAATTAAAGCAATCAAAGATGATAAAAAGTCAATTAAAGGAATATGCAATTCTAGGGATTAAAGCATCTAGTTGTGGTTCCAACTCAAGATCTCAAGATAAAGCGGACAAAGCTGAGATTTTGCAAAGGGAAGGTGTTACTAAAGTGGAATAGATCACCGGGTAAGTCTCACTACTCACTATTCCAAGCTAAAAAACCTTTCACCGGGTAAGTCTCAAGGTACTAAGTAGAAGAATTATAATCTCAAACCAACACACCAATTAAGGGAATAGAATCAACCTTTACCGGGTAAGTCTCAGGCTAACTCACAAAGATGGAATGAAGGCACACTCAAACCCAATAAAGGATAAACCTTTATTACCTACACTTATGATCTTGGGTAAACAGACAAAGCAATTACCGGGTAAGTCTCATCCTAAGCTTGCATTGAACCAGGAAAAGTGTAATAAGAATAGGATTTGGAAAACTCTAACACTTAACTCTCAGTTTCGGATCAGAAAGGGTCACCTCGGTCAGAGAATTCCACCCCGGCCGAGATGTTCATCACTTGAGCGAGATGTTCTAGGGTTAAGGATAAAGACTCGAGCTTTCAGGGTCCTACTTTAAGATTATTCAGTCATCGTATTTCTCACAATTTTCAGCCAATCACCCTAGAATCACACAGAGAAATTAGCCACTCATCATCATGGAAGCAATAACCAAATATATGGGAAGAAAGTGAATATTTAAACACAAGAACCTTAAGAACAAGGCTTCAATAACTGAATCAAATATCACAAATATAAGCGTTCCTTGGATAAAAAATCTAACAAGACAAATCAACAAGAAGGGAATCTAAGAAAGTCTTACAAATCCCCTTAAAAAGCTATAACAAGCTATCAATCCTTCCTAGATTGATCTTCAATCTTCCTTCCTTCAAAACTCTGGAGAAAATCCCTTAATTGTTGGATGCTATCAGCCCTCTAAGCATCCGATCGTAGCGGGGTGTTGAATGTGTGATAAATCCAACCCTTTATATAGGAAAACTATCTTCCACAGATAAAATATCTTGAAAAGATATTTTCCTAATACAAATATATCCATATCTCTAAAATAGATCTCCAAAATATATGATCTTTCTTCCAGAAATCCAGCCCAAAAATATAAGATCCATCCTTCCAAAAATAAAAGATCTCAGCCAAATAAAATATATCTCGCCGCGTCAGGGTATTCGCCTCGGTCGGGGCGCTCCTCAAGATCACCTCGGTCGATATGGTACTGTAGTTGACCGAGGTGACTCTCAGCTGAAAGTGAAATCTCTCAAATCTGGTCCAAAGTAAATCTTTTTTGTTAATTCCTTGCTTCTTGAGTTTCTTTTTAAGCTCCAGAATGTCACTCCTATGACTCATTTGCTCCTTAGCTCCATTTTAGTCCAAAATGTGCCATTTTACCTACGATTACAACGAAACTTGGTGTAGACCTTGATTCTCGCAAAGGTAGATGAAACGACAACATAATCACATAATATAAATCCAAACATGCAGATTATTGAAGATAAAACGTCTAAACAAGTCCCAAAATATAGACAATGATTCATGCTATCAAAATACCCCATACTTGTCCCTTGCTTGTCCCCAAGCAAGTTTCAAATCTAAAATACAAGATAGAATGGATTATTAGTCATAAAGATCAATGAAAAGTATTTCAAAACATTTTTGGTGGTGTGCTCCACTCATTGATCACTCTAACAGAATGCTTCATGGAATTTAAAATCAAAATATGATCAAAACTTTTTTTAAATATAAGAAAGTTGTTCATCTTTGCATAAAATCATAGAATGCATAATAAATCATAATCATCGAAATTAATCATGTATAATCCAATTTAAACCACCAAGTCAATCAACAAGCTCGAGGTCTCAAGGGCTTTCCAAATGAAAGGTCAAAGAAACGTGTGAGGGTGGGATGTATATAGGGAATGTGGTGCTAGAATCCGGGAAAGGATCTTCACTTCACTTTTCTTTGAACTTCAACATCTTCCACAATAAGCTTTGCTTATTTTCACTTTTTTACTTTACTTTTTGGGATGCATGGACAGAGGTGTACAATAACCGAAGCCTAGGAGATCTGCAATCATCAATTTCTCGAGATGCCTCAAACCCTTGATGCACATACCATGACCCGTTAGGAATATCGCTCAATCCGATTTTGGCAAGACACAAACATCCGGTTATGTGAATGGTGCCGAGTTACTCATTATCATGATTGACTTCCCCAAACCTATTTGTTTCTTTCTAACTTCCAGCCAACAACTCAACTTTTCTTTCACTTGCTTTTCACTTTTGCTTGCTTCCAAATTCCCGGATAGGTAAAGGGAGGCAAATATATATATGAGAGGCTAAGCATGATCAAGAAAAAGAAGAGAAGAAAATGAATTGCCTTAATCATCCCAGGAAGAAAGTGAGAGAACTTATCATGTGGTGTCAACCTTCAAATTCAACATAATTTGGATAAAAAAAAAGTATTAAACATGCCAAAATTTCAAACAAAGCATTTAGCAACTTAAATACATTATAAAACCTTTCAAGCATATAAATATTTCAAAACCAATCTGCAAACAAAATCTTCATTGAGGTCATATCCAGATAAGAAGCACAATAATCGTTTCGAAAACTGTTCCAGTTAAACCACCTCGGTCGAGATGTTCTAAGTCAACCGAGGTGAATCGCCTCGTTCGGCCAGAATCACTTCGGTCGAGGTCAAAAATTTTTTTGACCTCGACCGAAGTGATTGAGAAAAACGTCAAAAACCTATATGGGTCAAACGTCAAATAACCTATATGCATGCATGTAGTCTTAGATAAGCATATAGAGCAGGATAAAATCATGAATATCCATCAAGAGTCATACAATCATCCACATAAGTCAATAATACATATCCGAATACCCCATACTTGGGACACATTGCCCCAATGGGTCAAATAAGTCATAAGAATAGAAAAACTCACCTGACAAAGCTAAACTGCATAATAAATAAAGAAAAGAAATCCCTGCAAGCTCTAGTCCTGATATGCTGGTGGTGGTGGTGTATATGGTTCGTATGGATGCTGGGATGGGTCGAATGGATATCCCATCATATGCTGAAAATGGGTCAAATAAGTCATAAGAACAGAAAAATTCACCGGACAAAGCTAAACTGCATAATAAATAAAGAAAAGAAATCCCTGCAAGCTCTAGTCCTGATATGCTGGCGGTGGTGGTGTATATGGTACGTATGGATGTTGGGATGGGTCGAATGGATATCCCATCATATGCTGAAACTGGATCTCCATCATCCGGCGCTGGTGGTGCTGACTCTCTAGTATATGATGAGTCCGGTTATCCATCTCTCGACGATGGTCATCAAGGCGCTCACCGATATCAATTGTAAGAGCAGCGTAGGAGTCGATCATCTTATCTGTCAGATCGTCAATCCGGCGGCGAGCGACGGGATCCCTCTGCCTGCGAACTCTACGCCTAGCAGGACGTGCTGGTGTTGCAGTTGGCTCATCCTCCGTCTCCTCGTCGTCTAGATCGACGATTGGTATACTAGGATCAGCTGTATCTGTCCCTATCTCCATAGCAGCTCCACCATCATCCTCCTCATCAGCCTCATCATCCTCCTGTACTGGGGCTGCCACATCTCTAGCAACCTCAATGTACGGGATCCATGCCGTGAACCAGTACTGAGGGTCGTAAACTGAAAACTGAGACGACCACCTAAAACCCCGAGGCGTAGTCTGCTCCCAAGGCATCGCCACATATGGCATAGTAAGTCCACGAGGAACCAGAATCTTCCTCGTGATCATGTTCTGCAGACCAAGCGGCTTGGCAGCCGCCACCATAGTGCATGCACTCAGATCGAGGTCCATGTAACTCGCGATGTGAGTCACTAGACCGCCGCAGAAAATATCTCCCTTCGACTTTGCTTTGATCCTATGGAGATCCTCAGCCAACATCACTCCGAAATTAGGAACTCCTCTGGTCACCATACAATATAAGCTCAGAAGCTCCCCCTGTCTAATCTTTTGGGACGTCTCAGTACGCGCCAGAAGTGTCTCGCTAAAGATCCGGTGGGTTAATCTAAAGGCGAGGTGGAAGATGATACGCTCCCTGGAGTCTCCAGGTCTCCACCTATCAGTATGCTCAACTTTGTGAGCTATCTCGCCCCATAACTGTCGAGCTACGGCTCGAGAAGGAAAATCAGAAACTGTGGGGGTAGGGAAGCCGAAGATTTTTCTCCAATGATCCATCGGAACTAAGTAGTTCCGGTTCAGCAACCGGTACTTGATGGCATGCTTTGTAGGCAAGTAAGTCACGGAGCTTACAAACTCTAAGGTGGGCTCGAGGTAGGCTGGAGCTCTAATCTCAATAAACTGCTCCAGCCCTACCATAGAAATCATCCACCTCAAATCATCATCCACGTAGAGGCAATCAAAAGCAGCAATATCTAGGAACCGCGGCGCAATCACTGGGCGCGCTGCAATGCGGTCATAATCTACCCGGTGACGCTCATGGATCACCGGTATGGATCGGTGAGAAGAAGAAGAAGGAGAAGGGGAGAATTTATCCCTCAGAACAAGCTGCCTATCAGATATGGAGCTCATTTTCTCTCACTATCAGACCACCTCGGCTGGTTGTCAGATCTCAAGAACACCTCGGTCGAGATGCAGGTCGACTGGACCGAGGCGATGTGTTGTTCGATCTTAACTCTCAAAAATCCAGTTATTTTCCCCCAATATCACTACCAATTATTCCTATGGGGTACTTAAGCCTTTTTCAACACAATACAAGGGCAACCAAAGCCCAAATAAGTGGAAGAAGAGGGAGTTAGGGTTTTTTTCGATTTACCCCAGATTTGGTCGATTCGGAGCGTTTTTGTTGCAGATTGTCGCTTGCAAACTGTTCCTCTACTCTTTACTTGAAGTTTGGAAGCAAGAATCGTCGAAAACAATCGAGAAACGGGGAACGAGATGAATCTGTGCGCCGCGGTCGAGAAGGTGAGAGAGAGAAGAGAGAGAAATCGATCCCCTTTTATACCCTTTTCTGAAACTGCTGCCACCTCGGTCGAGATGGTCCCGGCTGGACCGAGGTGATACGGACCGAGGTGGATCGTCATAAACCCTAGTCGCCTCGGTTGCTCAAGAATCTTCTCGGTCGAGGTGCTGTGACATGCAGCAACCGAGATGTGCCTCAGTCAAACTCCGTCTTCTCAAATTCTCGAACTTCTGTCCATCCAGTGTTGCTCCTGAGTTGTATTCCTTCCTTAGAGAGTACCTGGTTTCTGTCTAGGACGCCAAAAACAAGCAAAGCAAAGCAAACTATCTAAAGATATACTAGAAAAAGGGAAAAGAAAGCAATACCTTGGGTTGCCTCCCAAGAAGCGCTTGATTTAAGGTCGCTAGTTGGAACGTACGGTGTCCTTAAACATGCTGGGAAGTATCCTCAGCCCATACTTCACCTCCATCATGGGGTGAGATAAGGAAATCTATCAACCGTTCCAACAAATGCAAGTGCTCATCTAGGAATGAATCGTCTATGGGTGGTTCGTCCTTTTTGCGTGAAGAAGGGGGCAGCCGGCTGAGGTGATCCGCAACAGAATTTTCGGATCCCTTCTTATCGCGGATCTCTAGGTCAAACTCTTGAAGCAAGAGAATCCATCGAATAAGACGTGGGTTAGCATCCTTCTTAGCAAGTAAGTAACGAATAGCTACATGGTCGGTGTAAACAACAACTTTCGCTCCCACTAAGTAAGAACGAAATTTCTCGAAGGCATATACAACCGCCAATAGCTCTTTATCGGTGGTGGCGTAGTTACGCTGGGCTTCGTCTAGCGTCTTGCTAGCATAGTAAATGGCGGTAGTCCGTCCATCCTTCTTTTTTTCAAGCACCGCTCCTACCGCCACATCACTCGCATCGCACATGATTTCAAAGTACAAGGTCCAGTCCGGAGGTTGGATAATGGGAGCGGAGATCAACGCCTCCTTAATCCTGTAAAATGCATCGAGACACTCCTGCGAAAACTCAAAAACAACATCTTTAGTCAAGAGTTTAGTTAGTGGTTTAGAGATCTTCGAGAAGTCCTTGATGAATCTCTTGTAGAAACCTTCATGCCCGAGAAAACTCTGCACACCCTTAACAAAACAAGGGGGAGGAAGTTTCTCTATAGTCTCGATCTTAGCTCGATCGACCTCAATACCTCGACTGGAAATGAGGTGTCCTAGCACAATGCCTTCATTACCAATAAAGTGACACTTCTCCCAATTCAAAACGAGATTAGTGTCTTCACATCTTTGTAGAACTAGAGAAAGGTTAGATAGGCAATTATCAAAAGAGGAACCATATACTGAAAAATCATCCATAAATACCTCCATGATCTCCTCTATATATTCGGAAAAGATAGCTATCATGCATCGCTGGAAGGTGACGAGTGCATTACATAATCCAAATGGCATCCTCCTATAAGCGAATGTCCCCATGGACAAGTGAAAGTGGTCTTCTCTTGATCATCTGGATGGATAGGAATATGAAAGAAGCCACTATAACCATCTAAATAGCAAAAATGAGAAAGTTGGGCTAACCGTTCGAGCATTTGATCGATGAAGGGAAGCAGAAAATGGTCCTTCCGAGTGGCCACGTTCAGCTTCCTATAATCGATGCACACCCTCCAGCCCGTGACGGTCCTATTTGGGATCAACTCGTTGTTCTTATTTGTCACAACGGTCATCTCTCCTTTCTTCGGAACAACATGTACTGGGCTCACCCACTTGCTATCCGAGATAGGAAATATGGTACCTACATCCAACAACTTAAGAATTTCTTTCTTCACAACCTCTTTCATGATCGGATTTAACCGTCTTTGAGGTTCCCGTAAAGTCTTATGATCGTCCTCCATTATTATTCTATGCATGCAGAAAGAGGGCTTAATACCAATAAGATCATCAATAGTATAACCTAAAGCCTTTTGATGCTTTCTCAAGACATGCATTAGTTTAGATAATTCAGTTTCGGAAAGGGAAGCACTAATAATGACGGGATAAGTAGAATCCGATCCAAGAAAAGCATACCTCAAGTGATTTGGGAGTTGTTTAAGTTCCACAACTGGGGTGCTTTCTGAGGGGGATCTTTGTTTCCTCCTTCCAGTGGAGTAGATTCAGATCGAGGAAATGGACTTTCAAAAGTCTCAGTTGACATCATCTCCCTTTCGACCTCGGTCGAGGTCCAGAGTGGGTGACCGAGATGTTCTTTAGTCAAGAACACCTCGCTTGGTCCAGAAGGCGCCTCGGTCGAGATGCTGTAACTGGGACCGAGACTGGAGATCTTCTTCTCCTGGATAAGTCTTTCAAATTTAGCTCCTGGGTCTTCTTCCAGTGCTTTTAGGCTCCGTATATCTGCATCACAAGAAGCATCTACACCTTCCTCCATTAAGCTAACGCTAATAACTTTTTCAAGTGGATCATTAATAAGGATAGAGCTCACCAATTCTCTCGATTCTTCTTCATCATAGATGTTGAAGATATCATCTCCTAGCGGCTCTCCTTTCATTGCAGCAAGCAATGCGAACTCCACTTCATCTCCGCCAATATTGAATTTCAACTTGGCGTTCTTGCTATCCACGTTGCAACCCGAAGTTGCTAGAAATGGTCTCCTGAGAATGATAGGGACGGGATAATCTACGGGAATATCAAGTACTACAAAGTCTATAGGTAAATAGAAGTTACCTAACTTAACCGGAACATCTTCCAAAATACCCACGGGATGGGTAATGGAGCGATCCGCCATGTATAGCCTTATCTTCACCGGCTTGGGCTCTCCAAGGCCGATCTTCACGCATAGTTCCAGCGTGATGATGCTCAAGCTGGCTCCTAGATCACACAAGGCTTCGCAAGTCACATTCCAGCTTGTATGGGAATGCAAAACGAGCCGGGGTCCCTCAATTTGGGTAGCATCTTCTCCTTCATGATTTGAATAAGTTCCGAGGATTTAGATGTCATCCTAACTTCACCGAAATCTTCCAACTTCCTCTTCCTTGATAGAATTTCTTTCAAGAACTTCCCATAAGTGGGCATCCTTAGAATAGCATCAAGGAAAAGGATGTTAATATATAGTTTATTCATCAAGTCAAGGAACTTACCAAAGTGCTTGTCTAGATGTGCTCTAGCCCTTGACTGGGGGAATGGAAGTGGGGGTTTATATGCAGAAGGTGGAACATAAACTTCATATTTCTCCCCCGCTTTCTGAGACTCCACCGTGGTTGGTACCTCGACCGAAGTGTTCTTGGACTGTACTTGGACCGAGGTGTTCTTCGTTTGTACTAGCATCGACCGAGGCACTGGATCTGCAGTTTTCAGTCCACTTCTCATCGTTATTGCCATGATTTTTCCTTTAGGATTGCTCTCTGTCCTTGCTGGGAGCTTCCCTGGATCTCTTGGCGCTTCATTTGCCTTGTTAAAGAATTGTTGTTCTAGGGCTTTTTGTGCCTTCGAAAATGAAGTCATGGATGTCTCGATCGAGTTTAGTTTGATCAAGATGGCCTCCAACACTGCATCTTTCTTCTCTGGTTGGGACGAACTTGATCCTTGTTCCCAGCTCTTCAACGGAGTAGAAGAAGAAGAAGAAGAAGAGAGGAAAGGATTAGAAGAATTGTTTGAATTTGAGTTAGAGTAAGAGTTACCCAATTTTTGATTTTTGGATCTCCAATTGTTGCTGTTGGATCCTCTATTGCTATTGTAGTTGTTGTTTCGGGAACCTTGATTATTGTTCCTTGACCCTTGATATCCTTCCTCTTCTTTTTGGGTTTGAGCAACCAAAAGGTCTTTCAATTTCTTCACATCATTCTTCAAAGAGGTGAGTTGATCGTTGTTTGATGGAGCTTCTTGGAAGTTGACTCTTTTAACTCCACCTTCAGCTCCTTGGTGGGAGTATTTCTCCATGTGCAAAGCTTGTTTTTCTATAAACTCCCAAGCTTCGTCAATCGGCATGTCCATGAACGTGCCGGCGGATAGTAGTTGATGGTTGAACTGGGTGTTTCCGTCCAGTCCCTTGAAGTATATCTCCAACAACTCTATCTTCGGAATCCCATGATGTGGGCAAATCAAAAGGATGTCTTTAAATCTCTCCCATGACTTGGACAAACTCTCCTTGTCCTTCATGATGAATGCATTGATCTTCCCTTTCATTTCAGTGGTCTTTGAGGGGGAAAGAATTTTGTCAAGAACTCCGTCGTCATCTCTTCCCAAGTGTTGATTTTTCTGGGAGGAAGAGATTGATACCAAGTAAGCGCCCTATCTTTAAAGGAGAAGTAGAAAGGCCTTATCTTGTAATTATTGTTTTCCAGCCTTGAAGTTCTCAAGGTCTCCATCAAGATCTCATAGTTTTGCAGATGTTGATGCGGAGATTCCCTCTCTAGCCCTCCAAACTGGCATTGGCGAATCATGGAAATAACTTGCGGTCGGAGCTCATAGTCATTGTCCGCTGGATCACCTAGGTTGACTCCTGGATGCCTCAGTTGTTGGTTCGGGTCCATCCTCTGCCCTAGGGTCTGTGGAATACCTACAATACGAACATCTCGGACTGGCATCCGAGGTGGAAGTATCTCGGCCGGGGCAACTGGAGCTGGGTCCTGCCTCGTTCGAGGAGCTGGATCTGGTCGAGGTAGATATTGGTCCCGTAAAGTCGCCATATCTGCTTCGATCGCTTCCGTCCTTGCGCGAGTTTCTTCCTTTTCGAGTCGTAGTTCTTCTTTACTGAGACGTAGCTGTTTCAATGCCTCCTTCAATTCGGCCTCAAGATCGCGATTCGCTTGATTGGCCATCTTAGCTTCTTTCAAGCGTCTTTTGTATGTCTTCTCTAGTTCGGGATCGTAAGGAACGATTTCCTTCCCACGCGGGTTCTTCGCATAAACCTACAAGAAAGAACCTGCGAAAGTAACTCAAGTAGAGTGGTTAGTAGAAACAGGGGCAAGTGCCCCGAAGTACTACCGCAACCGGCTCGGTCTAGACCAAGTCCCCGACAACGGCGCCAAAAACTTGTTCGCTCCAAATGGTGTGTGCAAGATTTAAATTTATAACCCTAGATGTATGCCTAAAATAAGGATGCGAACCCGCAGTGTACGGGTCAATCGTAGTAAAAGCAAGAATTCTGGGGTGTCGATCTCTAGGACTTAGGTGAAACAAAACCAATATAGGTAGTCAATATTGCAACTAACCACAAAAGCAATTAAAGCAATCAAAGATGATAAAAAGTCAATTAAAGGAATATGCAATTCTAGGGATTAAAGCATCTAGTTGTGGTTCCAACTGAAGATCTCAAGATAAAGCGGACAAAGCTGAGATTTTGCAAAGAAAAGGTGTTACTAATGTGGAATAGATCACCGGGTAAGTCTCACTACTTACTAATCCCAAGCCAAAGAACCTATCACCGGGTAAGTCTCAAGGTACTAAGGAGAAGAATTATAATCTCAAACCAACACACCAACTAAGGGAATAGAATCAACCTTTACCGGGTAAGTCTCAGGCTAACTCACAAAGATGGAATGAAGGCACACTCAAACCCCAATAAAGGATAAACCTTTATTACCTACACTTATGATCTTGGGTAAACAAACAAAGGAATTACCGGGTAAGTCTCATCCTAAGCTTGCATTGAACCAGGAAAGGTGTAATAAGAAAAGGATTTGCCAAACTCTAACACTTAACTCTCAGTTTCGGATCAGAAAGGGTCACCTCGGTCAGACGAATTCCATCCCGGCCGAGATGTTCATCGACTAAACGAGATGTTTTAGGGTTAAGGATAAAGACTCGAGCTTTCAGGGTCCTACTGAAATTTAAGATTATTCTATCATCGTCTTTCCCACAACTTTCAGTCAATCACCCTAGAATCACACAAAGAAATTAGCCACTCATCATCATGGAAGCAATAATTAAATATATGGGAAGAAAGTGAATATTTGAACACAAAAACCTTAAGAACAAGGCTTCAATAACTAAATCAAAGATCACAAATATAAGCGTTCCTTGGATAACAAATCCAACAAGACAAATCAACAAGAAGGGAATCTAAAAAAGTCTTACAAATCCCCTTAAAAAGCTATAACAAGCTACCAATCCTTCCTAGATTGATCTTCAATCTTCCTTCCTTCAAAACTCTGGAGAAAATCCCTTAATTGCTGGATGCTATCAGCCCTCTAAGCATCCGATCGTAGCGGGGTGTTGAATTTGTGGAAAATCCAACCCTTATAGGAAAACTATCTTCCAAAGATAAAATATTTTGAAAAGATATTTTCCTAATACAAATATATCCATATCTCTAAAATAGATCTCCAAAATATATGATCTTCCTTCCAGAAATCCAGCCCAAAAATATAAGATCTCTCCTTCCAAAAATAAAAGATCTCAGCCAAATAAAATATATCTCGCCGCGTCAGGGTATTCGGCTCGGTCGGGGCGCTCCTCAAGATCACCTCGGTCGAGATGGTACTGTAGTTGACCGAGGTGACTCTCAGCTGAAAGTGAAATCTCTCAAATCTGGTACAAAGTAAATCTTCTTTGTTAATTGCTTGCTTCCTGAATTCCTTTTTAAGCTCCAGAATGTAGATCCTATGACTCTTTTGCTCCTTAGCTCTATTTTAGTCCAAAATGTGCCATTTTACCTACGATTACAACAAAACTTGGTGTAGACCTCGATTCTCGCAAAGGTAGATGAAACGACAATATAATCACATAATATACATCCAAACATGCAGATTATTGAAGATAAAACGTCTAAACAAGTCAAAAAATATAGACAATAATTCATTCTATCACAATCCTTTTTATAATGACCTCTACCTTGACATTTGAAACACACAATGTCTCTAGAATGTAAAGTAGAGTTAGAAGTGCTCCCTTTTGGATCCTTTGAAGGCTCATTCAAAGGTTTAGAATGTGGGGAATTGGATAATGAAGCTCTCAATACTCCTTGGCTATCAATTGATTGTTAATGAATGATAGTCGTTTCTTTGTGGAATTCAACCTTGATGGTTGAATCATGTGCTACATTGACAATAATCATGCACTTGCAGTTTCACATGCATTTTATTGAGTCATCTCACAATACATCACTTTTCGTGTTGGATGCCGATGTGATTGAGTTTATGGGTTGGTGTCATGGTGGTAAGTTTAGAGTGGTTGTTGCATATGATCTCATCCTGACTCATGGATATCGGATGATTTGGTTCCGGATGGTGCGGGATGGCCGTAGCACGTCCAAGCGCAAAATTATTCTTTGGCTTTCAGTTCTCGGTAAGCTCTTTATTCATGATAGGATCTCCTTCCTTGATGTTGATCCAGTTTGTCATTGTGCCGGAATGAGAATGAGTATCATGATCAATTATTATTTAGATGCATGTATGCCCTGACGGTTTGGCATGATGTTTGTGTGAGGTTTGGTATGTCCGGACGTATGATGTCTTTGGACGGTTCTCTTAGGTGGGCTAGGCATGCCGTTGTTTATGGTTTCTTCATCTATGCATTCAAATATAGCTAGAAAGAAAACATACCAATGAACTAAGAAATTGTTTTACACTTAAATAAACCAACAAAACAATCAAACTCCCTAATTGTAGCGTCAATTTGACGAGAGTTGAAACAAGTGCCTCAAAACTAACAAAAAAACTAAGACTCAATTTTTTTGTAGGAGTAAGGATCAAACATGAGGAGAGTGAAGAAATGATTTTAGTGATTAATCTAAAAGGAAAAACAATGAAGAAAATGAAAAGAAAAGATAAAGGATTGAGTCAATCAAACAACATAATCGACTCGATCAAGAGTGAAATTGATGGATCGATGTAACAAAGAAACGAAAATAAAGACACACAAGAAACACACACTATCAAGTCCATTGAAGTTGTTACTTGACTAGATCTAGTATCAATAAGGGGAGAAATACGGGGTTTCATAAACAATTGAGCATCAACAATAATCTCAAGAAGGAACTTAATTTGATATAGACATTAGATAGTTTGAATGACAACAAAAAACTATGATACAATATCAATATATAATTAAATACATCCAATGTCATTTAAATTATGATATGGAGATAACAATCTTATGCAACTCTCGCATCTTGCAGGAAAATAAGGTATAAGTTTACGCAACTCTCGCATCTTGTGGCGGACAATCATATAACTACCATTATATATATATAGTAAGTTGTATAATCAAAAGGACATAATTAAACACAAATATCATAGATTCATCATGCAAAATCAATCTCTCCGGACCGTAGGACTATAAGAATTTATCAAGAAATACAAACATTTTCCTTTATTAAAACGAAAACACATCAAATGATCAAGTCGATCTTTGGGGGTGATCGAGTCGATTGTTAGTTTGACAGTTTAACACCTCTGAAGGTTGTCGGAATTCTAAATTGGTGGTAAATAACTGATCGGCCAAAAAACCTGATGGCCACTAAGCCTTATTTATAAGCTTAAGGTATTCCTTAAACTTATCTAAAAAGTCTAAAATAAATCTTAAAACAAAATCTATCTATAAGATTAGATAATGGAATCTATCTTCCGTTCGTGATGAAGAACTCCACCGATCAACTCGACCAAGGCAATGGATATATAGACTCCACAAGGTGTAAAATGTCGTGTTTGGAATAATTCGTCACGTTCTCTTCACATGGGCATCAATCGACTCGATCAATATCTTCATTTTACTCGATTGTTTGTATTCTTCCAATTACTTCTTCATCTCATCAAGTACTTTCAACTCTACATTGATTTGTCCTTGACTTTGACTTACTCAACCTTAGGTAGAACTTTAGTTAGTAGTAGACATTCTTCCAAGGACACGCAATTTATGCTTCAAAATGGGCTTGAATGGAAGTTCGAGCTGATTTTTCAATGATACATCATTATTCTCCAAAAATAGGCTAGAATATGTGCATTTACATAAAGGAATGTGTAGATCTCCTAAATGGCAAAGTAAATGAAATCTACTATGAAGTCATGCAAATATACTCTAAATTCTCAAGACATTGGTAAAACTTAAGGTGAAAAAACACTCTAAAGTGGTCTTATCAACTGTCGCGGAATTTTTAAGACTACTCCCCCATTTTTGCGTAACCCAGTAAATAGACTATTGATGAAATGATAAAAAGTCTTTTTCTTCTCTAGCCTTGGTAAGGCCTTAGACCATAAATAGGTTTTGATTTTTCTTTTCTACTCTTTTACTATCTTCATTCAAAGATTGTTAAAATAAGATTATCAACACTAGATTCAAATTGAATTTCATTTTTAAAGCTTGGTTTTATCTTTTTTCATGTTAGGCGAGTTGTTTCTTCCTTTTCTCTTCATTGATTTGAATTTAATCATGTGTAGCAAGTTGTTTCTTTGGTGTGAAATTTGTTGAATGAATGATTAGGTATGATAATGTTTGATTATTCCATTGGTTAGAAACATCAAAAACCTAGTTAGATTCTTTCCTAGGGGTGTGGAATTTGACTTTGAGCCATTAGGTGGGTATGGTGACTAATTATTGCAAGTGATGCATGGAATTGATGGGATTTCCCCTTGATTGTGTGCTTCTATACATTGATATCCTTTAATTGCATTTCGCATATCGAATAGTTATAATTAGGCATCTCAACTTAGGTTGCAACTAAGAGGCATATACTTATGTGAGATTTCTTCGGTTAGAAACCTAAGAGCGCTCTTAATTTGCTTCCACGTGAGATTAGTTAGAAATTACTGTCGTGGATCACTAGATTATAAGGGAAAGATCAATTCTATCTAGGATTAGGTAGATGAGAGAGCACACATGATGCGGGGTTAAGCCGCAACTCCCGATCTAGATGAGAATTCCACGACAAAAGCAAAATCTCGGATGGATAATAGTAATTTCGGGCGAGAATTCGTGAAGAACAGGCCTAGATTTTCAGAAACTCAGAAAACGGATTAGTGAATGATATGGAAAGGCAAGAAGACGAATATGGAATAATAAATGATAAATATAGGAAGATATGAACCAAGATATTCCCGCAAAGAACCTTGACTTATGATGTGTCAAAACCCCTTAATGAAGAGCTTACCTTAACCCTCACTTCTTTAATCTTGCACAAGTCTTCTAAGTAAGACACACACAAGGAGGGACTAGTAATGACTAGGAGCACTAACCTTCAAAAAGATTAACACGGACAAGGAAAATCTAGCAAGGACTTCACAACGATCCAATCAATGTCTCTCTCTTTGATTGAATAGGAATGAATAAAATACAAACTTTATAAACGAAAATGCAAGTTCACACAATATGTGAAATAATATCAAATCTAATCTATCTAAACAATCTCCCCCACTAAGACTATTTATAAGGGAAATCAATCTATGTAAACTAAGAAAGATATATTTTTAAAGATAATCTAGGAAAGATATCTTTAAAAGATATGAAAATAATAATCCCAAAAATAGGATCAAAACAACCAGCAATTATCTTAAAAATATTTGAGAGATTTAAGGTAATAAAAGATAAACATAGTCGCCAAAAATAAAGATCTTTGGCCGGATCTTCAAGCGCATGTCAAGGAGTAAATCTCAGGTGGAAATCTTGGCCGAGATTCCTGGAGGTGGACCGAGATTTCTTCTCTAAGACTCTTTCTTCGTCTTCCATAATAGCCAGTAATGTCAATAATGTCACCAAACGTTTCCTAAGATTCCTTCTAAGCTTGATGGCTCTTTTTGGTCATGGCTTGGCTCTTCCATAACAGTCTGTAATGTCACCAAAGGTTTCCTAAGAGTGAGTACGGTCTCGTTGAGTGTACATGTTGTGAGTAAGCTTGTAACTTCATCCTGAATAGTCTTTGCTCTTGACCTTGTGATTTATCCTTCCATGATAGAATCCGAAGGAGGTGTAGTTGGCTTGTCCTTCAATGCCTTATCTCTTGATCTAGTAACTGGTCCGTGATGTAGTGTTGGAGATTTTCTACACTAGACTCCCCTTCTTGAGAAGGATTCGTCATCGAATCATCAATATGCTCATCTCTAAACTCGAAAGGACTTAAATCACCCACATTGAAGATAGGACTTACACCGTATTCAGCTGGAAGCATTATCACAAACTTTGCACTTCACTTTAAATGGTCCATCTCCTCTTGGAGACAACTTAGACTTCCTCTTGTCCCGAAATTGCTCTTTCCTTAGATGTAACAAAACTAGATCTCCTTAGATGTAACCAAACAATATCTCAGGGTTAGAGATAAGCATTACACCATCATATTAGTTACCTCCATTTGACCATTGTTCGCTCCAAAACGTGTGTTTATATGGGAGAAAATAGTCTTAAATTTATACCATGAATCAAGAAAAATAAGTGAACCCGCAGTGTACGGATCAATCGCAATACAAGCAAGTATTTTAGGGTCAAACACAAGGACTATGGTGAAATCAAGCAACGGTATATAACTTCTGGTAATAAGCAAATCTCGAGTAACAAGAACAAGGAATATGATAATCAGATAAAGGAATGTAGATTCTAGAGATCAAAGCATCCAATTGTGGTTTCGACTCAAGAATTCTAAGGATAAATGGGGTGAGGATGCTAAGGGAAGGTGTTTCTAAGATGGGATAGATCACGGGGGAGGTCTCACTATCCACTATCCCAAACTAAAGATCCTATTACCGGGTAAGTCTCAAGGAACTAAGGAAGGAAACTATCACTCAAACCAACACACTACCTAGGGAATAAAACTAACCTTTACCGGGTAAGTCTAACAAAGGTAAGGTGAAGGCACACTCAAACCCTAACTTAGGATAAACCTTTGTTACCTAAAACTCATCAACATAGGTAAACAAGCAAAGGAATCACCCGGTAAGTCTTCCTAGGCTTGGATATAAACCAGGAATAGTACAACAAGGATATGATTTGACAAACTATAACCTATGGTTCAAGATCGATCGGTTAGGGTCAATCTCGTTTTGTTCTTGCCCAATCTCAGTCGAGATTCCCGAAGAACCATCCGAGAAGCTAATCGGAATAGGTTAAGATCAACTTTCAGGGTCCACTCGAGATAAAGATCTGGCCTTTCATCGTCTATACCACAACCTTGACTAATCAACCTAGAATCGCAAGGGTTTTAACCAACAATCATCATATTCAAAGCAATCACTATATATTCAATCCAACTATCAAGAAAAAAGAATAAAACACTTAGCAAAAGGTTCTCAATAATCAAAGGTGCAAAAAAATCAAGCAAAGTATCAATAATGTGTTCCAAAAGATGATAACAACAACTAAGAATTCTTCCAAGAAAACCTTACAAGTGTCTTTCAATCTCTTTCTTCCTTAACCTTCAATCTTGATCTCCACAAACCTTTCAATCCTTCAATCCTTTCAATGCAATCCTTCTGTAAAAGAGAACAAAACTCGCAGCCGTCAACC
Source organism: Fagopyrum homotropicum (assembly GCA_033239125.1). Classification (NCBI taxonomy): domain Eukaryota; kingdom Viridiplantae; phylum Streptophyta; class Magnoliopsida; order Caryophyllales; family Polygonaceae; genus Fagopyrum; species Fagopyrum homotropicum. Next base: position 91,082,920 of record BSWB01000006.1, read on the forward strand.
GTCCCTAGATGAATATTCACCTTCCAATTTTATATAAAATCTTAGGGCAAAATAAATTTTATAACTCTTGGGTTGTGGGCCGTTGATCAAGATCAAGCCCAATAAGGCATCTCGGTCGAGATAGTAACGGTCTAATCCAAGATTCTAACTCAGTTACGTACTTTTCTTCGATTCTTCTCCTAATTTCTTCTTGCATTCATTTCCTAAGGTTCCTTCTCTTTTTCTTGTAGTTCCAAGTGTTCCATCATGCTACTCACTAGACCTCCTTATGCTTCCATGCTTTATTTCGATCCAAAATGTGCTTAATTCCTACAATTACAACCAAACTAGGTGTAGACCTCAATTCTTTGCAAAGTAGACAAAATCACGGCATAATCAATATGAATATTTATCCATGCATGCAAAACAATTACCAAAACATAGATTATAATTCATATTATCAAAATACCCCAAACTTGCCTCTTGCTTGTCCTCAAGTAAGGTTCAAATCTTAGATACAATATAATATGAATTTTAAACCAGTAAAACAATGAAAACTCGCAAAACTTTTGGTTGTGCGCTTCGATTCATAGATCATCCTTAGAGAATGCTTCTTAGCCAATAATAATCAATATATGGTCAGAACAAGTTATAAGTATAAGAAAGACAATCATACTTTTCATGAAATCATAGAATGGCTAGCAAATCAAATTCATCAAAATGAATCATGGATAATCCACTTTAAACCACAAAATCAAACATCACTCTCAAGGTCTCAACGGCTTTCAAATAGAGGTCAAGAAATGTGTTAGGGTAGGATGTATAAAGGATAATGTCGTGATAAATAAGGAAAAAGGATAATAACTTCACAATTTCAAGAATAACTTGACATCCACGAAAAAGCTCTTTTCACTTCTTTTTCACATTTTACTTTACTTTTCACTTGAGAACATGGACAGAGGTGTAGAAAAACCGAAGCCTTGGAGATTAACTAATCTCAATTTCTCAAGATGCCTCAAAGCTTGATGCACATACTATGACTCGTTAGGACTATAAATCAATTAGACTTTGGCAAGACATAAATGTGAATGGTGCTGAGTTACTCATCATCATGATTAACGTCCCCAAACCTCTTGATTTCTAACACATACCCCACTTTCAACTTCAACTTTCATCAAACTTTCCACCTTCATGCTTCCAAATTTCCGGATAGGTAAAGGGAGGAAAAAAAAGTATATATATATATATAGATAGATAGATAGATAGATAGATAGATAGATAGATAGATAGATAGATAGATAGATAGATTTTAGTTCAAGTGAGGAGAGAGCTTGTCGATAGGAATTAGGAGGGTTGTCAGCCATTGGATGAATTTTAAATCAAGGGCTCCCACACTCTCATCATTAATGGCATTTTTTTAAATTGACTTATAATTTGGAAAAATATCCTAACGTTCAAAAATAGTCATCAGTGTTCATACTTTTATATGTCATTGTTCATATTTTTATACATCGGTGTTCATAGTGTTTTTATTCATAAAAGTGTCATGTCCATTTATTCTTTTGTGTTCATTTTATAATTCATAGATGTTCATTTACAGTATAAACAAATAAAATAAAATAAAAACTCATCACAAAACGTTAAAAGATAATCATAATATGTTATGTATGTGTAAAAGTTTTAGATAAGACATCGTGTTCATACTTTTATACGTAATTGTTCATGTTTTTATTCTCCGGTGTTCATACTTTTTATGTCATTGTTCTTGTAAACATTATAAACTATTTTTCTATAAGATATTTTGTCGAACACTTTACGTGCACACTAAAAAGGAGCATATAGATTGTTCAATTGGAGCTATTAGATCAACTCAACATATGTATATACTTGTATTTTCTCAATCAAATTTATCAAACACAATAATGATTCAAACAAATTTGATTTCTAAACAAACATCAATCATAATGAAACCTAAACCTTAAGAATGGAAATATAAACAATGAGAGTATAAATTTGAAGAAACAAAATCTGAATCGTCTTGTATTCTCTTTGATTTCACAACTATTTATGTAATCGATCTCTGATTTGATTGAAAGTCAGATCAAATATGAAGCTTGTGTGTTAGAGGAGAGAGAGAGGTTCACAACGTGCGATGAAGAATGTGAGGGAGGGTTAAACGTATTTCTCTAGTGTCCAATTTTCTACTTTTTTTTTTCAGATTTATGTAATTATCAAAATGCCATTAATGATGAGTGTGTGGAGGCCGTTAATTTAATTCTCATTCAATGGCTCACAACCCTCCTAATTCCAATCTGTATATATAGATTTTAGTTCAAGTGAGGAGAGAGCTTGCAGATAGGAATTAGAAGAGATGTAAACCATTGAATGGATTTAAATCAATGGCTCTCACACACTCATCATTAATGACATTTTTGTAAATTGACTTAAAATCTGGAAAAATACCCTTACGTTCAAAATAGTCATCGGTGTTCATACATTTATATGTTATTGTTCATGTTTTTATACATAGGTGTTCATTGTATTTTTATTCATCAAAGTGTCATGTCCATTTATTCTTTTGTGTTCATTTTATAATGCATAGATGTTCATTTACAATATATAACCACAAAAATAAAAAAAAAACTCATCACAAAATGTTAAAAGATGATCATAATATGTTATGTATGTGTCAAAGTTATAGATAAGTCATCGGTATTCATACTTTTATATCTCATTATTCATGTTTTTATTCGTCAGTGTTCATACTTTTTTTGTCATTGTTCTTGCATATATTATAAATTATTTTTGTATAAGGCATTTTGCCGAACAGTTTGCGTGCACACTAAACGGAGCATATAGATTATTCAATTGGAGCAATTAGACAAACTCAACATATCTATATACATGTATTTTCTCAATCAAACTTATCAAACACAAATTGATTCAAACAAATTTGATTTCGAACACAAACATCAATCATAATGAAACCTAAACCTTAAGAATGGAAATCTAAACAGTGAGAGTATAAATTTGATGAAACAAAACCTGAATCGTCTTGTATTCTCTTTGATTTCACAATTTTTTATGTAATCGATCTCTGAATATTATAAAAATGAATTTAAAAAAGAGTATAATTTTCAAAAAAAATGAACATCATATTATAAACACCATAACTATAAAAAAAATGAATACATACTTGTAAAAAAATGAACATCATATTTTATTAACACGATTTTAAAGAATAGTATAATTTTCAAAAAAAAATCCAAAAAAATGTTGTAAAAAAATACAAAAATGAACAATAAATGTTAAAAAAAATGAACCGTTAGTGTTGGGAAAAAAAATGAACATTTATTGATAAAATATGAACAATGATTCTTTTAAAAATGAACACATACCTATAAAAATATGAACGCCAATTTTTATTTACAAAAAGAAAATCTGGAAAAAAAAAACGGTGACGTGGCATACCACATGTCACCATCCCGGCTCTCCTCATTCCTATCTTCAAGGGTCCTCCTCTAACACACAAACTTCATATTTGCCTTAATCATCCCAAAAAGAATGTGTAAGAACTTATAGTGCAGTTTCAACTTTCCAATATAACATGATTTGGATAAAAACAACTTACTAAGCATGCTTAAATTTCAAAAAAAGTATTCAAACCTTAATCATATCATAAATCATTTCAAACACATTAAGATTATTGAAATCAGTTTTACAAACATATATCATCACGAGGATCACATCCATCATGGAAGCACAAAAATTTTCCGGAAATTCTCTTTTTTTTTTTAAATGCATCTCGCCCAAAATTTATGTAGGCAAACGAGATTGTCAACCGATGTTTCCCCCTGTTGTGTTCATCTCGTTCGGCTAAAGGAATGTTGGTCGAGATCATTAAAACATAAAACCAGTTTCCCACGATTTTTCTTCAAACATTTTAATGCAATGCATGGAACATATACATATAGAACATAAAGCTCAATGCATCGAATAAGAGTCATAGAAACGACCTTAAGTAACAGTTATTACAGACCCAAATGTCGAATAGCCCATACTTAGGGACACATTGTCCTCAATGTGCACAGGTAAAAGTCAAAGAAGTACTCATAATGTCTCAAACGCTAAACAACATAATAAGAAAAGAAGTAGCAACATCGTCAAGAAGGATCAAGCGTCCGGCGGTGGAGGATGTCGAAACTGAGTAAGGTCGAAGGCATGCCTGAATTGATGATAAAACATCTCCATCATCATCTGGTGGCGAATAGCATGGCGCTCATCCTTGTCGAGCCTCATGTCACCGAGCAGTCGAGTCTGAGTGGTGTAGCGCTCATCCATGGTGTCCCTCATGGTACTAAAGGATGTCGCGCCTCATGTCACCGAGCAGTCAAGTCTGAGTGGTGTAGCGCTCTCCCAAGTCATCGACCATGCTATAAATGTCAAGGGAACCTGCACAGCAGTGAGAACTGCACCGAGGTCTCACCCTCATCGGTGGAATCTCCTATTGTGTGTGGCCTTCACTACCGGGTCATCATCGGTATCCTCATCATCAACATCCACCACTGGAACGCTAGGACCAGTAGTGTCGGTCCCGGTGATCATAACAACTACTCAATCACCTCCCTCATCACTGTTTGTGCCAAACTCAGCATCAATATCGTCCTGTCGTTCTAGTGGGCGCCAAATCTCTAGCCAATTCTGAGGATCGATGATCGTGAACAGCGAAGACCAAGGTGAAGAACTGTATAGGTGAATAAAAAGGATATAAATACTCTAGAAGGGGTGGGGTCGTTGAATAGAGTATGAGAACTTTTTGCAAAAACCTATCTCAAGGCTTTGAAACTGGTTTCAAGGCCTTGATTCAATCTGTGCTCTTTGTGACACAACTGGTTTTCAAGGGATTTGAAAGTGATTTCAAGTCCTTGACTCCGTAAACCTGCAAAGCAACATTAGTCACAATAAAGCAAGTTATAGTGCGGAAATGAAAAGATTGACACAGTGATATGTTTATGAAGTTCAGCTCTAATAGCCTACGTCTCCTTCCTAGGGTTTATTTGCCCATAGGATCTAACTATATATTAACTGCTTCAAAGAGTCATAGATACAACCTAGAATAAATCCCTTTCTTCTCTCACTGTAGCCAATGTTACGATCTAGTTCCAACACTTAACCTAGCAATAATAGCCTAGTTACTTCGTAGAGTAACACACTCTCGAGTATAACACTCTCTACATATACCAATGAGGCTCTCGTGTTTTTCTCGCTCTAGAGATGTAAGCTTTTGCAATCTAAGAGGAAGAAAAACTTTTGGAATGAATGAAGATGCTTTGATCGCTTGAAGACTTAGATGTTTCCGAGTAAGCTTGTTGTCGTTCTCTTCAATCGTGATCTTCATTTATAGTCTTCGATGGAGAACTCTTCTAGCTATTGTGAAGATGACCGTTGTGATGTTCTTTCTTCTTCATATAAGCGGGTGAAGGTTGAGATGAAGTAGCCGTTGTAGAATCTTCTTATCTTCTTCATCTCCTTGACACACATTGTTAGTCTTCTTCTTCGAGATCTTCTCTTGAAAAAGCCGTTGAAGATCTATTAGTTTAAGTCCTTTTTTCAAGCTCTGAGATCTTCTAAGTTGTGGCGGATCTTTTAGTTGATGAAATCTTTCTTTGATAGCCGTTGAAGATCTTCGAGATCTATGTGAAATCTGTTGTAGGAGATCTTCAATCTTGCGTCGGTTAAGATCTTTCTAAGATCTTTCTGTTGGGCCGAAAGATCTTCTCCAAAAATCTGTTGGATATTCCTGGAGCTAGTCAGATCTTCTTGATATCTTCTTTGAAGATCTTTTCTTGATCCTTGGTAGATTTGGTTTGTTGAGATTGAATCTTGAATTTTGAAATACTCTCAATCGTTGTATTCTTTGTATATTCTTTCAATACTTCGGCTTTGATCCCTATAAATGGTTTTCAAGGCCTCCGTGTTGAACCTTTGGATTACATATCAATTTTTGTGTGTGTCCCTTTGTAACTAGTTTTAAGGCCTCCATATCTCCTTGAAGTGCTTTCCAAGGCCGTCACACATTTGAGAAACTCAAAACCAAACCATGCAATCTAGAAATATAATCGATATTTGTTAGTATATAAACCGCTCATAATGTTAAGTCTTCCATCATCACATATGCAAATATATAACCAAAGTGGAGTTATCAATCTCCCCCTTGATGGAAGACAAAACAAATATCGTACCTGCATGCAAGTTAGCGATGCATATGCAATAATATCGAAATCTAAAATGCAAACTGCAGAAATATCGAATGTCGGATCACACATATAACTTCTTCCCCTTTGTCTTTCAACAAGGGATAAAAATAGTTAAAGCACAGGAGTTTTATAGTTATTACAGACCTACAAAAGTATTTCCAAAAACACCAAAAATAGTTTCAAAACGGAAGTCCTACAAACAGAATTCAAGGCCTTGAAATCAAAACCAAGGGGTTTTGAAATCGATGTCAAGGCTTGACATCCATTTCAAGGTTGTGAAGCTCAGTCCTGATGATCCTCATAATACTACCTCCACCCCCTAGGTTGAGCAGTCATGTTACTCTTATCGTTGATTTCAGCCTCTAATCTGCATTTCTTCTCTTCAGCACGGCGCTCCTTGACCACTTCATATTCCCCAATCGTAAGAATGGTTGGCTCAACATGCGTGGAATAAAGAATGAATTTGTTCTCTACTTTGCGCTTGCGATTCATGAGAACATTTTCAACTCGTTCTTGGGTGTGTTGAGTAACATCTTCAGTCAGAGGAAACATTTTACTAGGGTGGTGAGAGTGACAACATTCATGAGACACATTTGATTGATTTTTGCATGCATAACAGGCATAACCTCATGATTAGCATCCATTCTCCGCATTGTGTCAAGCTAGAAGTCAAACAATTAGTGATAAAGAGACCCTAATTCCATCTCAAATCCATCTAGCGTGATGTCCGAGATAGAGGAAGTTGAGGGAGCTGTAGAGGAGGGGGTCAGTGCAACGCCTTTTCCTTTCAAAGTCCAAATTCCAGCAAGGTTTTTCTCTATTCCCAGTCTCTCAAGCAAGACTCATCAATTTTTTCAGTTGACAGTTGTCAATCCTCAATGGATGTAACAATTGAAAAGTGGTCAAAGATTTTGGGCAGTAGATTCCCGTATGGCAAAGGGATGGCTCGGGTGGAGTTTATGGTGTGAACCATGTGGTTTAAGATCAGGTTAGGCACATCTATATCTAAACCAATCATGATAGTATAAATCAGTTCCACAGACTTATCCGTCAAAAGTTCTCTCGTGTTGGCTTAAGGCATAACACATCTAACCAGAATAGTGAAGATAATTATTGCATCTAGGGTTAGGGAAGTGTGGGTGAGTTGAAAGCAAGTCGAGTTAGGAACTAGAAATTTTTCTTTGGCAAGGCGAACACTTTCCAATGGGGATGGGTGTTTAAGGGAAAGATCTATAGGAAGCCCTAAAAATCTTACAAGAGTGAGAAAGATTTGAGTACCTTTAATAGTCATTTCAAGGGTGGGGATTCCCTTTTCCTTTTTTACGATGAGGTTTACATAGAACAACCGTGTCAGTCCAGGGAATGCAGAATCTCCTGGGTTTAACACCTTCCAAATGGAGCAATTTTTTTGCCTTGAGACATAAGGAAAAGATTGTGAAATCCGTCAAGCCATGTTCCTGTGGCTTTGAAGTTAATGAACCAAGATGTTGGAAGACTGGAGTGTGGTGACATCTCCATATCTTTGAGGTTTGATAACATGTATTATTGTCTATGTTTTGGGATTGGTTTGGACGTTTTATCTTCATAAATCTACATGCATGGATGTATATTCTTGATCATTATGTTGTTTTGTTTACATTTGCAAGAATCGAGGTCTACACCTAGTTTTGTTGTAATTGTAGGGAAAATGGCACGTTTTAGAGCGAAATGAAGCTAAGGGATCTAAGGACTCATTGAAGCTACATTTTGGAGCATTGAGGAGCAACAATAAAGGCATAGGAACCATGGAAGTTGGATAGAAGTTTGATTTTGGACAAGTTTTGAGAGATTTGTACGTAAGCTGAATATCATCTCGGTTGGCTACAATATCACCTTAACCAAGATGAATTACTGGGCTAGATCGAGACGCACGGGCCATAGAACATAAGATCTTTTATTTTTGGCAAGTGATTCTCCTATAAATTGGAAGATATTTTCTGGATAAAAGGAGATCATTGAAGGGCTGGTTAACTAATTAGTTTGGAAGATTGAAGATATTCCAAGGAAGGAAGAAAGTTGAAGAAAGATAGCTTTGAAGTGAAACTTGAAGGCTTTTGAAGGAAGTTGTAAGGTTTTTTTAGGTTCTTTGATTGTTGTCTTTTGCTTCTTTTCATTACTATTTGATTGTTATTATCATGATGATTATTGGCTAAATTCTTGTGTGATTCTAGGGTGATTGGCTGAAGGTTGTGGGAAAGACGATGAAATAATGATCCTGTACCTTAGTGGACCTTGAAAGCTCGAGCCAAACTTTAACCAAACCTCACCTCGGTCAGTTCATAGAACATCTCGACCGAGATCGAACATGAAATGAGTGAGGCGTGACCTTATCTGATCGATATCTGAGTTTAGGTTTTAGTTTTCCAAATCCTATCCTTGTTTCACCTTTCCAGGTCCATAAGCAAGCCTAGGATGAGACTTACCCGGTTATTCCTTTGCTTGTATGCCTATGATGATGAGTGTTGGGTAATAAAGGTTTATCCTTTATTAGGGTTTGAGTGTGCCTTCATCCTACCTTTGTGAGTTAGCCTGAGAGTTACACGGTATAGGTTAGTTCTATCCCCTTAGGTGTAAGAGCCTAGTTTTTGAGTTGTTGAGTGTGTAAGCTGAGGACCTACATTCAGCCTGGACCGCCCCTGCGTGACCCAGTGGCCACCCCTACGGTTTCCTTGGGCCGCACCTGCGCCTCACAGGGTCCGCCCCTGCGGCTCTATGTGGCTACAGCCGTCTTCTTTGACCCTTTGACCCGTGCTTTACCATTTTCACCCCTTTATAAGCTTCTTCATCTTCCTTCTGACGAGGGTTATCTCTCTCCCTATGTTCTTCTTCTCCTCTTATCTCTACTTGGATCATCTTTGATCTTCTTTGGAAGTTTTGTTGAGTTTGAGAGCTTTTATGCTTGGCATGTTGATGATTGTTGTTCTTGAGCCTTGTGTGAACCAACTTGAAGATGTGGTGTTGTGTTTGATCTTTTGGAGCTCAGCTTGGTAAGCTTTCATGGCTTCCATTCTTTCTTTCTTCATTCTTTCATCTTCTTACCCCTTTTCCTATCTTTCCTTAGTCTAGCTTAGATCCCTTAGGTTTGGATATTGCTTCAGCCATGATTGGCTTGTGTTGATGTATATATATATGTATGTTTATGTATGTATGGTTTTGGAGTGAAGAAAGAGTGAAAGAATCGAAGGAAGAAGTGAAGAAAGGTCTGAAGAGGCATCCTCTGCTGTCCAGCCGCCCCTGCGCCACCTTGCAGCCACCCCAGCGCCGGCCAGATCTGCCCTTGCGCCACCTGGAATCCGCCCCTCAGGCCACCTACTTCAGCAAGGTCTTGCACTTGGTTCTGCAGGTGTGTGTTACTTCTAGGCTTATCCTAGGATACCTTTGTTCCCTCCTATCCTAGAGTAAGTGTATAGGATCATGCTAGATGTTTGAGGATGTGTTTGGATGAGGTTATTATCCAGTTATGCCTTGTACGGCTTTAAGGACTTAGGTTGATGTTGGTTGAGGTTTTGGGGTTGAGTATGAATCCCTTTGGGTTTGGGTGTGACCCTTTGATGAATAGAAGTTGATATCTTTCTATGCCTTGTTATTAGGCAGTGCCCCTCTCTCAGGATTGGAGGTTGCTTGTGGTTGATCTTTGTACGAGGTTGAGGTAAGTCCGTAGGACTTACATAGCTACCATCCTTATATTGGGTGTTTGCATGAGTGGTGTGTGTTATATGTTTGCTATGATAACATGAGATATCGTTTATACCGATCTATGTTTTATTGACTGCCCCGTTGCATGGCTGTGATAACCTTTCGCTTTCATCCCGCCGTGGAGTCTAATAGGTTTTTTGATGTCAAGCCAGACTAGTTTACAGGAAGAGCGTAATCCACTCCCACAAGGTAGATGGATTGTGTGATCGATACTCGTACAACTAGCTATCAGGCTCAGAGGCGAGGATGTATCGGTCCTCGTGTCACATACTTTTATCTATCTATATATATACGATTTGAGTGAATAACTATTATAGAAAGATGATAAATGGGTAAATGTGTGATACCATGCTGATGTGTTTATCTTTCTATGATTGTGTATGTGCTTATGCATTACTCTATATATGTATGGTTAGCTAATGGTTTAATTCCATGTTGTAGATGCCCCACAGGATATGCGTGTTGCTGGGTGATCTAGCAGAGTGGCAGGTCAAGGACCTCTCGTAAATAGGATGGTTGTGGTGTTTTTGGGTTGTTTACTTTTCCCTCCTGCATGAGGATGACCTTTTATTACCTCCCGTGTGAGGACGTTGTTGTTTATACTCGGCTATGTTGTTATAACTTTTGGTTGTACAGTTTATACAGTTTTATGAATTTGTTTTATATCTGTCAGTGCCATGTTGTAAGGTCCAGTGAACTTGTTGTCAGGCTAGGTTCAGGATCCATGGTCAGATCCTAGCCCAATGTGGCATCCCGAGTCCCGTGGATTTGGGGTGTTACAGAGTTGGTATCAGAGCCTTAGGTTCACAACAATGGCACTTTCTACCTGCAATGAGGTTTGATAGGTAAAATAAACAGAACACGAAAGGGGTCCGACGGTTTCAAAAGGTTTTTGGTTTTAAGTGTGGTTTTGGGTTAGAATGTACGAGAATTGCCACCTCTGCTATGGATCTCTGCAGTATAGATATGTATATATGTATTATGGATTATGGTTGTATATGTGTTAAGTATATATATTTCTATACATATGGTCTATATAGAGCCTTATAAGTTAGGTGTGCATACCCCGCATATGGCTCGGACTAGAGCTATTGTTGTTGTAGGCCGAGTTAGAGGTAGACCACCTCTTCCTCCGGGCGTGATAGGTGAGGGACTAGTTACCGTTACTGATCCACCAGTGGTGGAGGAGGTACATGAGGAGGTTGCCCAGAGTGTCGTCCCAAAGACGAGGAGTGGTGGATCGAGGAGACATCATTCACATTGAGTCCAGTCTGATGATTCATACCGTGTCTTCATGAGGGGGCAAGATTTTAGAGAGTACCTCATACGTTTTTAAGAGGCTATCACAGCTGGCAGACGGGCCCCAGATCTACCAAGGCATGAGGGATCTTCAGAGATGTCTCAGGGAGCCACACAGATGCCAACTATGCCGGCACCTGCAACTGAGATTGCTCGGGCTATAGAGGAGACCAGAGGGCCTCGACCAGATACTTGGTTGAAGGCGTTCCATCAGCAGGGAGTACCACCCTTCTCAAGGCAGATTAGTTTAGAGACCGAGGTATGGATAAGACAAGTAGACTCAGCTTTAGAGTTTATCAGATGTCCTGAGGACAAACAGATAGAGTTAGTGTAGTCTCTATTCCGTGACCTTGCACATCAGTGGTGGAGGACTGTACGAGCCAGAGCCACCAACTATGATCGCATGAGGAGTATGATCCGAGAGCAGTTCTGCCCTGCCTCATTGGGGAGGGAGAAGCTGCAGGATTTTGTGGAGGCCGGTTTTAAGGATGTACCTATTGCAGACGCCATCCGCCGCTTCTAGACTGAGTTAGCTTTGTTGGGTCCAGCTGCACCATCTGAGGACCAGCATGTGTATCTATTCTCCCGTCGTCTGATGGAGAGCACTGTATGGCGGGATTCTATTGTGAGTCCCTAGCTGATTATCAGGACCGGTCTTCTGCTTATGAGAGGGAGCGAGCCAGTCAGAGGAGAGCTTCTCAAACAGGACGGTCTGAGAAGAGGCAGCGTACTGCACAGACCAGTGGAGTTGGAGGAGCATCTGGTTCTACACGAGACCAGAGACATCACAGTTACCCCTCGTGTGTATTGACTGCAGATAAGGGACGACAATGTTACAACTGTGGTGATCGTAGCCATTTGAAGCCAGATTGTACCAGACTAGTTGTGACTTGCTTTACCTGTGGTAGACCAGGACATAGAGCTGCCTTCTGTAGGCAGGGTTGAGTTACATCTTAACAGGGTTCTTCCCCAGCCAGTGTGGCAGGAGGTGGTCAGAGAACACCTAAACAACAAACACATGGACAATAGATAGTCCCAAACCGTCCCTCTACTCAAGAATTTCTTCCCGGGCCAAGTAGAGGTAGGGGTCGTGATGGGAGTGCCACTAACACCAGAGGAGCTCAGGGTAGAGCTTTTGAGTACATGAGTGTAGAGGATCCACTAGCACCGGCTGCTACAGGTACCATTCTGGTTTATGGTTTACCTGTTAGAGTTTTGTTTGATATGGGTGCTACACATTCATTTATTTTTTATACATGTGTTGAGCGTCTGAGTTTAGCTACCATAGAGGGGATACCCTTTACTATAGGGTTACCTGATTGTAGCCGAGTCAGAGGTACCCATGAGATACGTAGTTTTCCCCTTCGTTTAGGGAATTGTATTCTACTTGTTGAGTTCTTAGTCATGCCATTGATGCATGAAGAATTCATATTAGGTATGGATTAGATGCGTAGACACCGTGCAGTTTTAGATGTTGGTAGTTGGACTGTTACAATCTCTACCGAGGTTGGTCAGATTAAGGTCTTCCGAGGTTGGGACCTCAGGAAGACGGGCTATGTCATCAGTGCCGTACGAGTAGCTATACTAATAGCACAGGGATGTGATGCCATCTGGTGCTATGCCATGAAGGATGGAGAGAGTCTAGCTTTGGAGGACATACTAGTGGTCTGCGAGTTTGCAGACGTATTTTTTGAGCCGTCGAGCTTGCCGCCTCAGAGGAGTGTAGATTTCAGTATCGAGTTGGAGCCTGGTACGAGACCCATCTCGAAGGCCCCATATCGTATGACGCATGTCGAGATGTTCGAGCTGAAGAAGCAACTCGAGGAGTTGGCTGAGAAGGGCTTCATACGCCCTAGTGTTTCACCATGAGGTGCACTTGTCCTCTTCGTGAGGAAGAAGGACGGATCGTTGAGATTGTGTATAGATTACTGAGAGCTGAACAAGGTGACCATCAAGAACAGGTATCCACTGCCTTGTATTGATCTACTTGATCAGCTTCAAGGAGTGACAATTTTCTCCCGGATTGACTTGCGCTCAGGATTTCACCAGCTGATGGTGAAAGAGCAAGACGTGCACATGACGACATTTCGTTCCCGTTATGGACACTACGAGTTTGTAGTGATGCCATTCAGGTTGAGGAATACCCCAATAGTTTTCATGGAGTTGATGAACGTTATCTTCATCGACTTCCTTGATCAGTTTGTGGTGGTCTTCATTGATGACATTTTAGTATATTCTCGTAGCAGATAGGAACATGCCGGTCATTTGAGGATGGTTTTGCGGATTCCGAGGGATAAAGAGCTGTATGCCAAGCTCTCTAAGTGCGAGTTATGCATGTCTGTGGTTTCTTTCCTTGGACATATCGTCTCCACTGATGGGATTATGGTTGATCCGGTGAAGATCGAGTCTGTTGCTGCATCGACTACATCGATGAACGTCAAGGTAATGCGTAGCTTTCTTGGCCTAGTCGGTTATTATAGACGCTTTGTTGAGGGATTTTCTATGATTGCCCATCCATTGACGAGTCTTTTGAGGAAGACTACCAAATTTGTGTGGACCGACCAGTGTGCTTAGAGTTTTGAGGAGTTGAAGAGGCGTTTGACTTCTGCTCCTGTCTTGGCACAACCAGAGGGTTCTGATGATTTTGTGGTTTACAGTGATGCATCCAAGCTAGCCTTAGGATGTGTGTTGATGCATAGAGGCAGAGTGATTGCTTATGCGTGTAGACAGCTGAAGACTTATGAGGAGAACTACCCGACTCATAATCTAGAGTTAGCAGCGGTAGTTCATTCTTTGAAGATTTGAAGACATTACGTGTATGACCATAAGAGTATGAAGTATATTTTCACACAACGAGAGTTGAATAACCGCAGCTTCGATGCCTTGAGTTGATCAAGGATTTTGACCTTGAGATTTTGTATCATTATGGAAAGGCAAATTTTGTAGCTGACGCCTTGAGCAGGAAGACGCCTCGAGAGAAGGCGATTGCCAGATTTCCAGTACAACCTCAACTTCAGAGATATCTAGCTTGGCTAGAGTTGGACATCTAGTTTCCCGATAAGGATGCCCAGTTGTATGCTTTAGAGGTTTTACCTGGTCTATTGGACGAGATCCAACATAAGCAGGGGACTTGCCCAACCTTGATAAGGATCAAAGAGAGGATGTCTCGTGGAGAGGCACCACAGTTCTCCATTGGAGTAGATTGAGTGATGAGGCGTCGTGACCGTATTTGTGTACCTACAGATGTAGAGTTGAGACAGAGGATCTTACAAGAGGCTCACTATACACCTTACTCAGTACATCCAGGTACGAGTAAGATGTACCATGATGTGAGACGTTCATATTAGTGGGGAGGGCTGAAGCCCGATGTAGCCAGATTTGTGGCTCAGTGTGCGACCTGTCAGCAGATCAAGATAGAGCATTGTAGACGTAGAGGTGAGCTCCATCCACTGCCAGTACTGCAGTGGAAGTGGGAGGACGTCTCCATGGACTTTGTGACGGGATTGAGGCCTAGTAGGAGTTTTGATGCTATCTGGGTTTGTAAAAGCCTTAGTCTTCGAGAGATCCGGCACCTGCGCCTCAGCTGAGACGCAGTTTCATCCTCTTTTGGAGCTGCAGTGGGCCGCCCCTGCGTCCTGGCTGGCCGCCCTTGCGGGTCTGTGAGCTGGCCCTGCGGCCTGGCCGGCCGCCCCTGCAGTTTGTGGAGGGCTGTAGCCGTCTTCTTTGACACGAGCCCTTGATTTTTGACTCTCCTTCCTTTATATCTTCTCTCTCTCCTTCAGATGAGGCTTTACCCCATTCTCTCTCCTTTTCTATCTCTCTCACGATCTTCTTCTCCTCTCTTCTTCCTTTGGATCTCTTCTTGATCCTTGTTTGAGTTGGTGTGAGATTGGAAGCTTATAAGCTTGGCTTTGCTTAAGGTTGATGCTTGTGGATGTTGTTGGGCTTGTTGATAGCCAGCCTTGAGGATTTGATGGTGTTCTGATCTTGTTTGGGTTTAGCTTGGTAACTCTATCTCCCATCTCGTCCTATCTTCTTTCTTTCTTGCATCTTTCCTTCTTTTCTTCATCTAGAGCTTAGGTTCCACAAGTTTGATCTTGTGGTAGCCTTGATTGGCTTTTATTGATGTATATATGTATGTGTATAGATATGTTTGGCTGCTGGATGAAGAAGGAGAGAAGAAGAATGAGTGAGGAAGCAAAGGACAACCGGAGGTTCACTTTCTGCACACCAGCCGCCCATGCGCCACTTCTGGAGCACCCCAGCGCCAGCAGTGAGCCACTCCTATTCCACCAACACCAGCTTGGTGTTGCACATGGTTCTGCAGGTGTGTCTTGCTTCTAGGCTTGCCTATGGATGCCATTGCCTCTTCCTTTCCTCTTGTGAGAGTGTATTAGCGTGCTAGGGCTAGGTGAGAGTGTTTGGATGATATATGATCATGTTATGCCTTATACGGATTTTGAGGATTATTGGTTGTGATGTTTAAGTTGAGGATGATCCTATGGATCCCTTGGGTCTAGGTGTGACCCCTTTGATGAATAGAGGTTGATATCTTTTTATGCCTTGTTGTTAGGCAGTCCCCTCTCTCAGGGTTGGAGGTTCATCGTGTTTGGGTTGTGTACGAGGTTAAGGTAAGTCCGTAGGACTTACTTAGCTACTATCCTTATATTGGGTGTTTGCATTAGTGGTGTGTGCTTTATATGGTTGCTATGATAGCATGAGATGTCGTTTATACCGACCTATGTTTTATTGATTTCCCCACTGCGTGGATGTGATAACCTTTCCCTTTCATTCCGCCGTGTAGTCTGGGAGGTTCTCTGATGTCAGGCCATACCGGTTTACAGGAAGGGCGCAATCCACTCTCATTGGGT
Organism: Fagopyrum homotropicum; assembly: GCA_033239125.1. Lineage (NCBI taxonomy): Eukaryota > Viridiplantae > Streptophyta > Magnoliopsida > Caryophyllales > Polygonaceae > Fagopyrum > Fagopyrum homotropicum. Next base: position 91,099,061 of record BSWB01000006.1, read on the forward strand.
ACACGGGTTGTGTGACCAATACAAGTACGGCTGGCTAGCAGGCTCAAAGGCGAGGATATATCGGTCCTCGTGACACATACTCTCATTTATATATATATATACACGATTTGAGTGAAGGACTAATAAATAAAGATGATAAATGGGTAAATGTGTGATAGGATGCTGATGTGTTTATCTTTTCCATGATTGTGCTTGTGCTTATGCATTACTTCATATATGTATGGTTTGCTAACGGTTTCATACCGTGTTGTAGATGTTTACAGGATAGGCGTTGTTGAGTGATCTGCCAGGGTGACAGGTCGAGGACTCTCGTACATTAGGTGGTTTGTTTGGGTTGTTTATGTTTCCCCTCTTGTGTGAGGATGATCTTTTGTACCTCCTATGTGAGGATGTTGTTTTATATACTCGGCTATGATGTTGTTTACCTTTGGTTGTACAGTTTTTACAGTTTTATGTTTTGTTTTATATCTGTCAGTGTCACGTTGTAAGGTCTAGTGAACTTGTTGTCATGTTAGGGTGAGGATCCACGGGAGATCCTTGTCTAATGTGACATCCCGAGTCCCGCGGAGTTGGGGTGTTACAGAGTTGGTATCAGAGCCTTAGGTTGACAACAATGACACTTGCTACCTTAAATAAGGTTTGATAGGTAAAATAAACAGAACCGAAAGGGGTCTGACGTTTTAAAACGTTTTTGGTTTTAAGTGTTGTTTTGGGATAGAATGTACGGGAAGTCATCACCTCTGCCATGGATCTCTGCAACGTAAATATGTATATATATATATATATATATGTATATTATGGATTATGTGGATGTATTATATATATATATATATCGATACATATGGCATATATATAGCCTTATAAGTTTAGGTGCGTATATCCTACAGATGGCTCAGACTAGAGCAGCATTTGTAGTTGGACGAGGTAGGGGTATACCCCCTCTCCCTCCAATAACGCCAAGTCGGGGACCAGTTTCCGCTGTTGTTTCACCCATGGCAGAGAACGAATTTGAAGAAGCTGATCATGTCTCCATGAGTAGATTCGAGTTTCAAGAATATATGCGCCAAGTATATGAGGCTGTAATAGCGGGTAGACCTACACAAGACATACCGACATCTGCGGGACCAATTGAAGCTTCCAGATCAAAGAAGAAACAATGGATTTAATCTATGTAAGATGATGTAGGGTCTTCAGGTGGTGAACCGAGCCCGACTTGTGGACATTTGAGTACTTCTCGTTTCACACGGACTTCTGGTGAGACGAGGACCTGTTACAATTGTGGGAAGTCATGACTTCTACGACCGTAGTGTCCAAGATCGTTAGTGACTTGCTTTACCTATGGTAGACCAGGTCATAGAGCTGCCATTTGTAAGCAAGTTGGAGTTGCATCACAACAGGGTTTTTCTTCTGCCAGTATGATAGGAGGTGGTCAGAAGACACCTCAGTAGCAAACGCGGGGACAGTAGAGAGTCCCCGATCGTCCTTCTACTCAGGGATCCGTTCCCGGGCCGAGTAGAGGTAGAACTCGTGGTGGGAGTACCACGGACACCAGAAGAGCTCAAGGTAGAGCCTTTTAGCTGAGCAGTGCAGAGGAGTCACCCGTACTAGTTGCAGAAATGAGACGTTTATGTCTCAACTGTGGCTATCTAGATCATTTGCGCTTTGAGTGCCCCTTGGCACCGATAGCTTGCTTCACTTGTGGAGAACTAGGCCATCTGGCCCCTTTCTGTCAGCAAGGTAGTGTTTCTTCTCAGCAAGACTTTCCTCTTTCCGGTGCAGAAAGAGTGGAAGTCGAAGCTATGGCGACTGCCTCAGTGATACGTAAGGAGCATAGGTCCGAGATTGAGTGATGATATGCGGTGGAGCTTGTGGGGTTAGGTGTTACAGGTACCATTCTCATTAATGGTTTACTTAGTGGAGTTCTGTTGATTGTGAGTGTTATACACTTCTTCTCTTCTGATGCATGCGTCAATAGTTTACTGTGGAAACAGTAGAAGGTAGACTTTCCTTTACGGGATTACCAGTTAGGGGTCTAAAGTACCCGCGAGATATGTGATTATCCCATTTATTCAGGGAATTGTGTATGGCTTGTAGACTTCCTTGTCATGCCCTAGGTACAGGAGAAAGTCATTATATGTATGGTTTGGACGAATAGTATTCGCTCCAAACGATGTGTGCAAGCTTTAAAATTTATAACCAAAGAAGTATGCTTGAACAACTATACGAACCTGCAGTGTACGGGTCAATTGTAAAAAAAGCAAGAATTACAAGGGTCGGTCACAAGGACTTAGGTGAAACAAAGTACATAATCAGGTTGCCAAATATTGCAATTAGCTAAATGCAATTAAAGCAATCAAAGATGATGTAAAAGTCAAGAAAGGGTAAAATGCGGATTCTAGGGATTAAAGCATTTAGTTATGGTTCCGACTCAAGATCTCAAAGGATAACGCGGAAAAAGGTGAGGTTTGCAAAGGGAAGGTGTTTCTAAGGTGGGAATAGATCACCGGGTAAGTCTCACTACTCACTATCCCAAACCAAAGCTCCTATTACCGGGTAAGTCTCAAGGTACTAAGGAAAGGAACTATAATCTAAAACCAACACACCACCCAAGGGAATAGAATCAACCTTTACCGGGTAAGTCTTAGGCTAATCACAAAGATGGGATAAAGGCACACTCAAACCCCAATAAAGGATAAACCTTTATTACCTACACTCATGATCTCAGGTAAACAAACAAAGGAATCATCGGGTAAGTCTCATCCTAGGCTTGCGTTGAACCAGGAAAGGTGTAATAAGGATAGGATTTGGCAAACTAGAATTCTTAACTTGAATAGGTTCAGGAAAGGTTCACCTCGCTCAGTTTATGTACCATCTCGGTCGAGATGTTCCACAACTGACCGAGGTGTTCGTCGGTTAAGGTAAAGACTCGAGCTTTCAGGGTCCTGCTGGGATTAAGATCATTCTATCATCGTCTTTCCCACAACCTTCAGCCAATCACCCTAGAATCACATAAGAAGCTTAGCCAACAATCATCATGATAATAATAATCAAATTTGTGGAAAAGGAATCAATATTCGAACAAGAAAACCTTAAAAAAAAGGTCTCAATAATTTAATAAATCAATCAACAAACAAGCTGCGTTCCTCAAGTCACAAATCAGTAAAGACAATAAACCAAAAAGACAGTATAAGAAAGTCTTACAAACTCCTTCAAAAGCTATCTCCAACTATGATTCCTTCCTTCCTTGAAGTTCAATCTTCAATACTTGCTTCAACTCTTCCTTCAAACTTCCTTCAGAAAACCTTTTTATCCGACTATTCCAAGATGGCTAAATTGTGGAAAATCCAACCCTTCATATAGGAGAATTATCTTTCAAAGATAAAATATCTTAAAAAGATAATTTCATATAAATATATCTGTCTCTAAAAATAAATCAACCAGAAATAATATCTTCCTTCCAGAAATCCAGCCAAAAATATAAGATATCTTCATTCCAATAATAGAAGATCTCAGCCAAAAATAAAGATCTCGCCGGCGACAAGGTGTTTGCCTCGGTCAGGACGCTCCTCAAGATCACCTCGGTCGAGGTGGCACTGTAGCTGACCGATGTGAATCTTAAATAAATATGATATCTCTCGAATCTGGCCCAAATTAAATCTTCTTAATCATTTCTATGCTTCTTGAGATCTTCCTTAAGCTCCAGAATGTAGCTCTAATGACTCTTTAGCTTCCTTAGCTCCATTTTAATCCAAAACATGCTATTTTACCTACAATTACAACGAAACTAGGTGTAGACCTCGATTCCCGCAAAGGTAGACAAAATAAAAATATAATTGCATAATATACATCCATACATGCAGATTTATGAAGATAAAATGTCTAAACTAGCCCCGAAATATAGAGAATAATACATGCTATCAAAATACTCCATACTTGTCCCTTGCTTGTCTCCAAGCAAGTTCCAAATCTTATATACAAGATAGAATGAATTATAGGTCAGAAAAATCAATGAAAAGCATTTCAAAACATTTTTGGTGGTGTGTTCCACTCATAGATCACTCTAAGAGAATGCTTCATGGCACATGAAATCAAGACATGATCAAAACATTTTATGAGTATTAGAAAGGTGTTCATCTTTGCATAAAATTATAGAATGCATAATAAATCATATTTATGGAAATGAATCATGTATAATCCAGTTTAAACCACCAAGTCAATCAACAAGTTCAAGGTCTCAAGGGCTTCCAAAAGAGGTCAAAAAACGTTTCAGGGTGGGATGTATATACGGTATGTGGTGCTAAAATCCGGGAAAAGGATCTTACTTCACTTTCTTTGGAACTCAACATCTTCCACCAATAAGCTTTGCTTATTTTACTTTACTTTCTGGGATGCATAGACAGATGTGCACAATAACCGAAGCCTAGGAAATCAGCAATCATCAATTTCTCGAGATGCCTCAAACCCTTGATGCACATACCAGGACCCGTTAGGAATATCGCTCAATCCGACTTTGGCAAGACACAAACATCCGTGTTTGTGAAAGGTGCCGAGTTACTCATCATCGTGATTGAATTCCCCAAACCTATTTGTTTCTTTCTAACACTTTCACCCAACATCTCAACTTCACTTTCACTTGCTTTTCTTCACTTGCTTCCAAATTCTCGGATAGGTAAAGGGAGGCAAATATGTATTTGAGGGGCTAAGCATGATCAAGAAGAAGAAGAGAAGAGAATGAATTGCCTCAATCATCCTAGGAAAAATGTGATAGAACTCATCATGTGGTGTTAACCTTCAAATCCAACATAATTTTGATAAAAACAAAGTATTAAACATGCTAAAACTTCAACCAAAGCATTTTGCAACTTAAATATATCATAAAACTTTTCGAGCATATAATGATTTCAAAACCAATGTGCAAACAAAATCATCATTGAGGTCATATCCAGCGAAGAAGCACAAAATCGTTTCGAAAAACTCTCAGTTTAGAACCCACCTCGTTCGGTCGAGGTGTTCTGACGTCATCCGAGGTGTCTACCTCGTCCAGTAAAGAACATCCCGGTCGAGGCCAATAAATTTTTTTTTTAAAACCGGTTTTCGACGTTTTTCTCAAACAAAAACCTGTATGTATGCATGTAATGGAAGATAAACACATAGAGCCAAGTAAACAGAATAGGATCATAAATATCCGATGAAGTCATACAAGCATACACACATATGTTACATCATACATCCAAATACCCCATACTTGGGACACATTGTCCCAATGGATCAAATAAAAGTCTAGAATCAGGAAGCTCACCGGACCTAGCTGAACTGCATAATAAATAAACAAAAGAAGATCCATGCAACTCTAATCCTCGTCAGCTGGCGGTGGTGGATGCGGAATGTAGGGATGCTGGGTAGGATCAAATGGATACCCCATCATATGCTGGAACTGAATCTCCATCATACGGTGTTGGTAATGCTGGCTCTCTCTAATCTGATGCATCCAACTGTCAATGTGTCGGCTCTCATCAGCAAGGCACTGGGACATATCCACCGTCAAAGTTGCATAGGAGTCAATCATTTGATCGGTCAGCTCATCGATCCATAGGTGAGCCTCTGGATCTCTGCGTGTGCGGAATCTGCGCTGAGCTAGTCGTGGTGGTGCTGCTGCCTCCTCATCTGTCGCCTCGTCATCAAGGTCGACAACTGGAACATTAGGGCTGCAGGTATCAGTACCGGTCTCCATAGCAGCGCCTCCATCATCATACTCCTCCTCATCATCAGCAGGTGCAACATCTCTAGCATCTTGCATGTAAGGAAATCAAGCAGAAGACTAGTACTGTCGGTCAAAGACGGAGAACTGAGATGACCATAAGAGTCCCTGCAGAGCTGTCGTCTCCCACAATATAGCGACGTATTGCATACTAAGACCACGAGGGACGAGAATACGCCTCGTGATCATCTCTTGAAGACCAAGCGGCTTCGCAGCCGCAACCACTGTAGATGCAGACAGATCTAAACCTATGACAGTAGCAATATGGATCACCAAACCTCCACAGCAGAAATCTCCCTTAGACTTGCCCTTTATCCTATACAAGTCCTCAGCTAACATGCCTTCAAAATCAAGCACTCCCCCTGTAACCGTATAGAACATACTCAAAAGCTCCCCTTGTCTGATCTTCTGGGGCATCTCAGTACGCGCCAGAAGTGTCTCACTGAATATCCTATGAGAAAAACGGAAAGCCAGGTGGAAGATGACGTGCTCTCAAGAATCTCCAGGTCTCCACCTGTCACTATACTCCACTACATGGGCTATCTCGCCCTAGAAATCTCAAGCGACGACTGGTGAAGTAAAATCAAAGACGGTGAGGGTAGGGAAACCAAAAACCTCTCTGAACTGGTCCATGGGTGCAATGTAGTTCCGGTTTAGCAACCGGTACTTGATGCTTTTCCGTTCGGGCAAGTGAGTGGCAGAACTCACAAACTCCATGGTCGGCTCTAAGTAGGCCCACGCTCGAATCTCCATGAACTCCTCCAGTCCCACCATGGCGATCATCTTCCTCATGTCCTCCGCCACGTGGTGGCACTCGAAGGTAGCAACATCTAAAAATCACGGGGCAACAATGGGATGCCCGCAAAATACGGTCAAAGTCGGCCTGGTGACGCTCATGGATCATCGGTATAGGAGGATGAGATGCAAAAGAATGTGAGGAACTACTGGGTCTATCTCTCAAGACCAACTGGCGATCTGATCGACAACTCATGTTTCTGACAGATGAACACCTCGGGTGCCCTGACAACCAACTCGGCCGAGACACAACCGACTGGACCGAGGCGAACAACTGTTCCATTTCACTCTTTTATTTTTCAAGTTATTTTCTCCCAAATCACTACCAAATGCTTTCTAGGGGTACTTATATCATTTTTAGCAATAATGAGTGGCAACCAGATCCATATTTTTCCTAAATCAGTGAAAGAAAGAACTCACAAACTCCATGGTTGCCTCCCAAGAAGCGCTTGATTTAAGGTCGCTAGCTGGACTATACATCATCCCTAAACATGCTGGAGGGTATCCTCACCCCATATTTTAACTTTATCATGGGGTAAGATAAAGAAGTCTATCAAACGTTCCAGCAAATGCAAGTGCTCATCGGGGAATGAATCATCTATGGGTAGATTGTCCTTCTCGAGTGAGGAGGGTGGTAGCCGGCTGAGGTGATCCGCAATAGAATTCTCGGATCCCTTCTTATCGCGAATCTCTAGGTCAAACTCTTGAAGCAAGAAAATCCAACGAATAAGACACGGCTTCGCATCCTTCTTAGCAAGCAAGTAACGAATATCTGCATGATCAGTGTAAACAATAACTTTTGCTCCCACTAAGTAAGAGCGAAACTTCTCAAAAGCATATACAACCGCCAAGAGCTCCTTTTCGGTGGTGGCATAGTTCAGTTGAGCTTCATCTAGCGTCTTGCTAGCATAGTAAATGGCGGTGGTCCAGCCATCCTTCTTTTTTCCAAGTACCACTCCTATGGCCACATCACTCGCATCACACATGATTTCAAAGGGCAAAGTCTAGTCGGGAGGTTGGATGATGGGAGCGGTTATCAATGCTTCCTTTATCCTGTAAAACGCATCAAGGCATTCCTGCGAAAACTCAAAAACAACATTTTTATTCAAGAGATTAGTGAGTTGTTTAGAAATCTTCGAGAAATCCTTGATGAACCTCCTGTAGAAACCTGCATGCCTGAGAAAACTTCGCACACCCTTAACAGAACAACGGGGAGGAAGTTTCTCAATAGTCTCGATCTTAGCTCGATCGACTTCAATACCTCGGTTGGAAACGAGGTGTCCTATCACAATTCCTTCACTAACCATAAAGTGACACTTCTCCCAATTAAAAACAAGATTAGTGTCTTCACAACGTTGCAGCACTAGAGAAAGGTTAGTCAAACAATTATCAAAAAAGGAACCATATACCGAAATGCCTTTCATGAATACCTCCATGATCTCCTCAATGTACTCGGAAAAGATTGTCATCATACAACTCTGGAAGGTAGCGGGTGCATTACACAATCCGAATGGCATCCTCCTATAAGCGAATGTCCCCCATGGACAAGTGAAAGTGGTCTTCTCTTGATCATCCGGATGGATAGGAATCTGAAAGAAGCCACTATAACCATCTAGATAGCAAAAATGGGAGTGTTGAGCTAACCGTTCAAGCATTTGATTGATAAAGGGGAGCGGGAAATGGTCCTTCCAAGTGGCCACGTTCAGCTTCCTATAAACAATGCACATCCTCCAGCCCGTAATGGTCCTAGTTGGAATCAACTCGTTGTTGTTATTCATCACAACGGTCATCCCTCCTTTCTTCGGAACTACATGCACCAGGCTTACCCACTTGCTATCCGATATGGGAAATATGATACCTGCATCAAACAACTTAAGAATCTCCTTCTTCACAACCTCCTTCATGATCGGATTTAACCGTTTTTGAGGTTCCCGTGAAGTCCTACGATCGTCTTCCATTAGCATCTTATGCATGCCAAAAGAAGGCTTAATACCAACAAGATCTTCAATAGTATAACCTAAAGCCTTGCAATGTTTCCTCAGGACATGCATCAGTTTAGACAATTTAGTTTCAGAAAAAGAAGCATTAAAGATAACGGGTTAAGTGGAATCCGGACCAAGGAAAGCATACCTCAAGTGACTAGGAAGTGGTTTAAGCTCCAAGACTGGGAGTGCTTTCTGAGGTGGATCCGTGCTTCCTCCTTCCAGTGGAGTAGACTTAGATCGAAGAATTGGACTTTCAGAAGTCTCAGTTGACATCATCTCGCTTATGACATCGGTCGAGGTCCAAGGTGGGTGACCGAGATGTTTTTCAAATAAGAACACCTCGCTTGGTCCAGAAAGTGCCTCGGTCGAGGTACTGGAACGGGGACTGAAATCTAAATTGCTCTTCTTCCCTTCAATTAGTCTCTCAATCTTAGCTCCTGGATCTGCTTCCAATGCTTTTAAGCTCCATATATCTGCATCACAAGAAACATCTATACATTCCTCCATTAAACTAAAACTAAGAACTCTTTCAAGCGGGTCATTAATAAGGATAGAGCTCACCAACTCTCTTGATTCTTCTTTATCATAGATGTTAAAGATGTCATCCTCCAACGGCTCTCCTTTCATTGCAGCAAGCAATTCAAACTCCACTTGATCTCCACCAATGTTGAACTTCAACTTGGCGTTCTTACAATCCACATTGCAACCGGAAGTTGCTAGAAATGGTCTCCCGAGAATGATAGGAACGGGATAATCTGCGGGTATATCAAGTACAACAAAAGCTATAGGTAAATAGAAATTACCTAACTTGAGGGGAACATCTTCCAAGATGCCCACGGGATGGGTAATGGAGCGATCCGCCATGTATAAGCCTTATCTTCACCGGCTTGGGCTCTCCAAGTCTGATTCTCGCACATAGCTCCAGCGGGATGATACTCACGCTGGCTCCTAGATCACACAACGCTTCATAGGTTACATCCCCAACTTGAATGGGAATGCAAAATGAACCGGGATCTCTCAATTTGGGTGGCATCTTCTCCTTCATGATTTGAATGAGCTCCGAGGATTTAGATGTCATCCGTACTTCTCCAAAATCTTCCAGCTTCCTCTTCCTTGAAAGAATCTCTTTCAGAAACTTCCCATAGGCGGGCATCCCTAGAATGGCATTAAGGAAAGGGATGTTAATGTGTAGTTTATCATTAGGTCTAGAAACTTACCAAAATGCTTGTCTACATGCGCCCTTGCCCTTGACTGAGTGAATGGAAGTGGTGGTTTATAAGCAGGAGGTGGAACATAAACCTCAGATTTATCCTTCGTTTTCTGGGGCTCAACCTCGGTTGGCACCTCGACCGAAGTGTTCCTCGTATGATCTTGGACCGAGGTGTTCTTCGTCTGTTTTGGCATCGACCGAGGTACTAGATCTGTAGTTTTCAGTCCACTTCTTGTCGTTATTGCCATAATCTGTCCCTTAGGGTTGCTCTTTGTCCTTGCTGGGAGCTTCCCTGGATCTCTTGGGGCTTCATTAGCCTTGTTAAAGAATTGTTGCTCTAAGGCATTTTGTGTCTTTGAAAATGAAGTCATCGATGTCTCCATAGCATTGAGCTTGATCAAAATTGCCTCTAGCACTGCATCTTTCTTCTCTGGCTGGGACGAACTTGATCCAGGCTCCTGGCTTCTCAATGTAGTAGAAGAAGAAGAAGAGGGGTTACAAGCATAATAAGCATGAGAATAAGGGTTACCCGGATTTTGTTGATTAGATCTCCAATTGTTGTTGTTGGAGTTTCTATTGTTGTTGTAATTGTTGTTCCGCGGCCCTTGATAGTTGTTTCTTCCTTGATATACTCCATCTTGCTCCTTCTTCGTTTGAGCTACTAAAATCTCCTTTAATGCCTTTACCTCATTGCTAAGCGAGGTGAGTTAGCTCAATTTGATGATGTTTCCTAGAAGCTAACTCTCCTTGCTCCATTTTCGGATCCTTGGTGGGAGTACTTCTCCATATGTAAAGCTTGTTTTTCATTGAACTCCCAAGCTTCGTCTATCGGCATATCCATGAATGTCCCGGCTGAAAGTATTTGGAGATTGAATTGAGTAGCTCCATCCAACCCCTTGAAGTAAATTTCTAGCAACTCTATCTTTGGAATCCCATGATGTGGGCAATCCAATAGAACATCCTTGAATCTCTCCCATGACTTGGACAAACTCTCTATGTCCTTCATCATAAAAGCATTGATCTTTCCCCTCATTTCAGCGGTCTTAGAGGGAGGAAAGAACTTAGTTAGAAACTCCATCGTCATCTCTTCCCAAGTGTTGATCTTTCCGGGCGGAAGAGATTGATACCAAGCGAGCGCCTTGTCCTTCAAAGAGAAATAAAAAGGCCTTAACTTGTAGTTGTTATTTTCCAATCTTGAAGGTCTCAAGGTCTCCATCAGAATCTCATAGTTTTTTGCAAATGTTGATGCGGAGACTCGCTTTCTAAACCTCCAAATTGACATTGTCGGATCATGGATAGAACTTGCGGTCAAAGTTCGTAATCATGATCATCTGGATCACCTAGGTTGACTCATGGACGCCTCACTTGCTGATTAGGGTCCATCCTCTGTCCTACGGTTTGTGGAACTCCAGCAAAAAGAACATATCGGACAAGCATCCGAGGTGGTAGGTGCACATCGCCCGGGCAACTGGGACTGGGTCCAGGCTCGGTTGAGGATCTTGGATCGGTCAAGGCAGAAACTAGGCCCTTAGAGCGGCCATATCTGCTTCAATTCCTTCAGTTCTGGCGCGCGCCTCTTCTCTTTCTCGCTGCAGTTCTTCTCTATTAAGGCGTAGCTATTCCAACGCCTCCTTCAATTCGGCCTCAAGATTGCGATCGTCTTGATTGGCCATCTTAGCTCCTCTTAATCGTCGCTTGTAAGTCTTTTCTGGTTCGGGATCATAAGGAACGATATCCTTTCCAACACGGGTTCTTCGCATAAACCTAAGAAAAGATCCTGCGAAAACACTCAAGTAGAGTGGTTAATAGCAACAAGGGCAATAGCCCCGAAAGACAACCGAAACCGGCTTGGTCTAGACCAAGTCCCCGGCAACGGCGCCAACAACTTGTTCCCTCCAAACGGTGTTTGCAAGCTTAAAAATTTGTAACCCCAGAAGTATGCTTGAACAAATATGCGAACCCGCAGTGTACGGGTCAATTGTAAAAAAAGCAAGAATTCCAAGGGTCGATCACAAGGACTTAGGTGAAACAAAGCACATAATCAGGTTGTCAAATATTGCAATTAACTAAAAGCATCTAAAGCAATCAAAGATGATGTAAAAGTCAAGTAACTGGAAAATGCAGATTCTAGGGATTAAAGCATCTAGTAATGGTTCCGACTCAAGATCTCAAAGGATAACGCGGACAAAGCAGAGGTTTGCAAAGGGAAGGTGTTTGTAAGGTGGGAATAGATCACCCGGTAAGTCTCACAACTCACTATCCCAAACCAAAGCTCCTATTAACGGGTAAGTCTCAAGGTACTAAGGAAAGGAACTATAATCTCAAACCAACACACCACCCAAGGGCATAGAATCAACCTTTACCGTGTAAGTCTCACGCTAACTCATAAAGATGGGATGAAGGCACACTCAAACCCCAATAAAGGATAAACCTTTATTACCTACACTCATGATCTTAGGTAAACAAACAAAGGAATCACCGGGTAAGTCTCATCCTAGGCTTGCATTGAACCAGGAAAGGTGTAATAAGGATAGGATTTGGAAAACTAGAATTCTTAACTCAGAATAGTTTCAGGAAAGGTTCACCTCGCTCAGTTTACGTACCATCTCGGTCGAGATGTTCCACAGTTGACCGAGGTGTTCGTCGGTTAAGGTAAAGACTCGAGCTTTCAGGGTCCTGCTGGGATTAAGATCATTCTATCATCGTCTTTCCCACAACCTTCAACCAATCATCCTAGAAGCGCATAAGAAACTTAGTCAACAATCATCATGATAACAATAATCAAATTTAAGGAAAAGGAATCAATATTCGAACAAGAAAACGTTAAGAAAAAGGTCTCAATAACTGAATCAATCAATCAACAAACAAGCTGCGTTCCTCAAGTCACAAATCAGCAAAGACAATAAACCAAAAAGACAATCTAAGAAAGTCTTACAAACTCCTTCAAAAGCTATCTCCAACTATGATTCCTTCCTTCCTTGAACTTCAATCTTCAATACTTCCTTCAACTCTTCCTTCAAACTTCCTTCAGAAAACCTTTGATCGAACTATTCTACGATGGTTGAATTGTGGAAAATCCAACCCTTTATATAGGAGAATTATCTTTCAAAGATAAAAAATATCTTAAAAAGATAATTTCCTATAAAATATATTTCTCTCTCAAAATAAATCATCCAGAAATAATATCTTCCTTCCAGAAATCCAGCCAAAAATATAAGATATCTTCTTTCCACAACTAAAAGATCTCAGCCAAAAATAAAGATCTCGCAGGCGACAAGATGTTCGCCTCGATCGGGACGCTCCTCAAGATCACCTCGGTCGAGGTGGAAATTTAGCTGACTGTGGTGAATCTCAACTGAATGTGAAATCTCTTGAATCTGGCCTAAAAAGAAATCATCTTATTCATTTCTATGCTTCTTGAGATCTTCCTTAAGCTCCATAATGTAGCTCTAATGACTCCTTAGCTTCCGTAGCTCCATTTTAGTCCAAAACATGCCATTTTACTTACAATTACAACGAAACTAGGTGTAGACCTCGATTCCCGCAAAGCTAGACAAAACAAAAATATAAACGCATAATATACATCCATACATGCAGATTTATGAAGATAAAACGTCTAAAATGGCCCCGAAATATAGACAATCATACATGCTATCAAATAGTTATCATGTTGTGTTAGATATCAGTTGGAAGGTTGTTATAGTCTCTTCTGAGATTGATTAGATAGAGGTCTTCCGAGGTTACGACCTTTGAAGAGGCGAGTTTTGTCATTAGTGCCGTACGATTAGCGAAGTTGATAGCACAAGAAAGTGATACTTTATAATGTTATGCCATGAAGGAGAAGGATAGTTCCACATTGGAGGATATTTCAGTGGTTTATGAACTTATAGACATGGTACTGAACCGTCTAGTTTCCCACCCAGCGGAGTGTTAACATTAAATCGAGTTGAAGTATGATATGAGACTGATTGGAAAGACCCATAACATATCGTGCCTGTGGAAATGTTGTAATTGACGACTTGTTGGGTTAACTTCAGGAAGCAAGTGCGCTTCTTAAGATTTCTTTGCTCTCAGGATATCACTAGTTGAGGGTGAGAGAGCAAGATGTGCATAGGATAGCACTTCAAACCCGTTATGGCACAACGAGTTGTAGTGATGCCATTTAGGTTGATGAATGCTTTAACAGTCTGTATGGAGTTGATGAACAATATCTTCTTTGACTTCCTTGATCAGTGGTGGTGGTCTTCATTGATGACATTTTGGTATACTCTCGTGGCAAAGAGGAGCAGACCGATCATTTGAGATCAGTTCTGCAGATTTTGAGAGATAGAGGGTTGTATACTATAGTCTCTAAATGTAAGTTGAGATGCCTGAGGTAGCCTTCTTAGGCCATGTTGTCTCCGCTAGTGGGATCATGGTTGATCTAATGAGGATTGAGTATGTTGCAACATGGACGACACTGATGAACATTAAGGGAATAAGTAGTTTCTCGGCTCAGCCGATTACTACCAATGCTTTGAGGAAGGATTTTATATGATTGTGTATCCATTTAAGAGTCTTTTGAGGAAGACCACAAGAATTGCGTGGTCAAAGCAGTATGCTAGAGCTTTGATGAGTTGAAGAGGCCCTTGACCTCTACTTCTATTCTGTTATAGTCAGAAGGTTCTGGGGATCCCGTGATTTACGGTGGTACACCCCAGCTAAGCTTAATACGTGTGTCTATAACTGAAGACGTATGAAGAGAACTACCTGACTCATGATCTAGAGTTAGTAGTCGTAGATCAAGCCTTCAAGATTTGAAGACAGTACCTATGAGATATTTCATGTCAGACTTCCGAAGACCATAGGAGTCTGAAGTACATTTTACACAGCGGGAGTTGAGATACCGCCAGCGTCAATGACTTGAGTTGATCAAGGATCTTTAACTTGGAGATTCCTTATCATTTAGAGAAATTGAATGTTGTCGCCGACAACTTGAATAGGACGACACCTCAAGAGAAGACTATTGTGGACTGATTATTCAGCCTCAACTTTACAAGAATCTAGCTTGGCTAGAGATGGACATACAATTTCCTGATAAGGACGCCCAATTATACGCTTTAGAGGTTCTACCTGGTCTATTGGATGAGATCCAACAGAAGTAGGGGACCTACCCGACCTTGATGAGATTTAGAGAGAGAGGTTGTCTCATGGTGAGGTACCACAGTTCCCCAATTGAGTAGATAGGATGATGAGATGCCGCGACCGCATCTGTGTACCTGTTAATCTAGAGATGAGATAGAGAATCTTACAATACACTCACTGTACACCCTACTCAGTACATCCAGGTACGAGTAAGATGTACCACAAGGTGAGATGATTATATTGATAAAGAAGATTGGAACATATGTAATCAGATTTATGACACAATGTGTGACTAGTCCGTAGATCAAGATAGAGCATTACCGACCTGGAGATGAGCTCCATCCACTACAAGTGTAGTAGTGGAAGTAGAAGGCCATCTCTATGGACTTTGTGACAGGATTGAGGCCTAATAAGAGTTTTGATGTATGTGGATTGTTGGTGACCGTTTGACCAAAACGGCATGTATTATTCCTATCTGAGAGGCATGCCCAGTGAATAGATTAGTTGAGGAGTACACTAGACAAATAGTGAGACTCCATGGTATACCGAGGACAATCTTGGGTGATTCACCTCTAGATTTTAGAAACATATACCGTTTGCTTTGGGAACGAGTCTACACTTTGCAACTGCGTTTCACCCCAAGATAGATGGTCAGTCATGGAGGACCGTCTAGGCCCTTGAGGATATATATGAGTTTATAAGTTGGTTTGGGAAAATGAATGGTTAGATTACCTCCCATTAATGAGTTTATTGCATAACAATGATTGACGTGCATCCATTGGGATGGCCCTTATGAGGCATTATATAGACATAAATTCCGTATACCTTTATGCTAAAATTGACCTAGCAGTATTAATGGAATAACCCCTGATTAGATTCGGGATTTTATAGATCAAGTAACGCTGATTAGAGGAAGAATGCTGGTTGTATATAGTCGCCAGATATCATATGGAGACAAGAGGCGTCGACCTCTAAAGTTCAGAGTGAGAGCTCAAGCCTGACTGAGAGTATCTCCGATGGGAGACGTAAGACGTGTTGACTTAAAAGGGAAACTAACTTCCCAATATGTCGGTTTACTAGAGATCTTGAACAGAATTGTGAAGGCAGCATAACGATTAGCTTTGCCTACGAGATTAGAGGGTGTTCACCTTGTGTCATGTGTCTATACTGAGAGAGTATATACAAGATCCAAGACGTCTTGTGAGTTACGATGATCTGGTGGTTGAGCCGAACTACACCTTTGTTGAGCATTCTATTACATTCCTAGAAATGAGATATGAGACGCTTGCATTCGAAAGACATTTGCACATTGAGGACTTAGTGGTCGAGATGAGGACCTGAAGAGGCCACATGAGAGGTTGAGAATGATATCTTGAGGAACTATCTAGAGTTTATGTCGGGACAAATTCATCTGTGGGAGCACAAGTAGATCTTAGTGCTATCTTCATGAATGATGTGCTTATGTGCTTATATGCCTTGATGTGCTTATTTCATGCTAGCTATGATGTGATTTATGATCGTAGTAGATCTTGATGTGCTAGCATGATTTTGGAGATGATTATTTTCTCCATGCTATTTGAGTATGATTTATATTTATGGCTAGAGATGGCTCTTTCCTCCATGCTATTTGAGTGTGATTAGGATATAGCTAGAGATGGTGTTTTCCCGCATGCTACGTTGATGGACATAGTTTCAGTGGAGAAGTTATTCCTCCATGCGATGTTTATGAGTATATTTTGGCCAGAGATGTACTCCCTCCATGCCTTGTGATATGGTATGGCGAGAGATGTGATTCCTCTACGCCTTTGGGTAGCGTTATGACCCTGCTTTCTGGAGATGATGATCCCTCCATGTTGATATTTGAGGTTAGATATTGTTATAGGTTGTGATATTTTGAATGAGGATATGATACCTCCGATAGAAAGAGTGAGAGTTGTACCTCGGCTTATGGGTCCGAGAGACTTTGGGATTTTGCAAGTTTCGGGACGAAACTTGTCTTTAGGGGGGTGAGATGTAAGAGCCTTAGTCTTCGAGAGATCCCACACATGCGCCTCATCTGAGACGCAGCTCACATCCTCTTTTGGAGCTGTAGTGGGCCGCCCCTGTGCCCTCGTTGGCGGCCCTTGCGGGACTGTGAGGCGCCCCTGCAGCCAGGCCAGCCGCCCATGCGGTTTGTGGTGGGCTGCAACGGTCTTCTTTGACCCGAGCCCTTGCTTTTTGACTCTCCTTTCTTCATATCTTCTCCTTCTCCTTCAGATGAGGGTTTACCCCATTCTCTCTCTTCTTCCATCTCTCTCACGATCTTCTCCTCCTCTCTTCTTCCTTTGTATCTCTTCTTGATCCTTGTTTGAGTTGGTGTGAGATTGGAAGCTTATAAGCTTGGCTTTACTTGAGGTTGATGCTTGTGGATGTTGTTGTGCTTGTTGATAGCCAGCCTTGAGGATTTGATGGTGTTCTGATCTTGTTTAGGTTCATCTTGGTGATTCTATCTCCCATCGCTTCCTATCTTCTTTCTTTTTTGCATATTTCCTTCTTTTCTTCATCTAGAGCTTAGGTTTCACAAGTTTGATCTTGTGGTAGCCTTGATTGGCTTTTATTGATGTATATATGTATGTGTATTGATATGTTTGGCTACTTGACAAAGAAGGAGTGAAAAAGATCGAGTGAGGAAGCAAAGGACAGCTGGAGGAGCACTTTTTGCACATCAGCTGCCCCTGCGCCACTTCTGGACCGCCACAACCCCAGCAGTGAGCCGCCCTTGCGCCATCTCCAAGCCGCCCCTGCGGCCACCTACACCAGCTTGGTGTTGTACTTGGTTCTATAGGTGTGTCTTGCTTCTAGGCTTGCCTATGGATGACATTGCCTCTTCCTTTCCTCTTATGAGAGTGTAGTAGCGTGCTAGGGCTAGGTGAGAGTGTTTGGATGATATATGATCATGTTATGCCTTATACAGATTTTGAGGATTATAAGTTGTGAGGTTTCAGTTGAGGATGATCCTATGGATCCCTTGGGTCTAGATTTGACCCCTTTGATGAATAGAGGTTGATATCTTTCTATGCCTTGTTGTTAGGCAGTGCCCCTCTCTTAGGGTTGGAGGTTGATCGTGTTTGGGTTGTGTACGAGTTTGAGGTAAGTCCGTAGGACTTACATAGCTACTATCATTATATTGGGTGTTTGCATGAGTGGTGTGTGCTTTATATGGTTGCTATTGATAGCATGAGATGTCGTTTATACCGAACTATGTTTTATTGATTGCCCCACTACGTGGATGTGATAACCTTTCCCTTTCATCCCGCCGTGGAATCTTGGAGGTTCTCTAATGTTAGGCTAGACCAGTTTATAGGAAGGGTGCAATCCACTCCAATAGGGTACACGGGTTGTGTGACCGATACTAGTACGGCTGACTAGCAAGCTCAAAATCGAGGATGTATCGATCCTCGTATCACATACTTTCATATATATATATATATACAGTTTGAGTGAAGGACTAATAAATAAAGATGATAAATGAGTAAATGTGTGATAGCATGCTGATGTGTTTATCTTTTCCATAATTGTGCTTGTGCTTATGCATTACCTCATATATGTATGGTTAGCTAACGGTTTCTGACCGAAGGTATTTCTATGGTCGTCTATACCCAATCAAAAGTAAATCCCGACTTAGCACTAAGAACAAGTATAGTGATTAGTAAGGGTCGAACCCAAGAGAGTTAAGGTGTTTTAGATGCAATTATCGATTATAATGACAAGTGACACAAGGGGGGGGGTTGGTTGAATTGATGCAGAGACACTTATGAAAACGATAAATGCGACAATTAAGACAATAATGGATGAATCTACACTAGGTTGATTCTGAGCATGCAATTGCTACTTTGGTGCATTCCTTTTACAAGTTTTTAAGTAATCTCCCGTCTCGATCATACATATGTGTTGAGCCAACCAGCATCAACACAACTTAACCAATTAAAGTTCCGTAAACCTACAAGAACAAATAACAAGTTAGCATTCAAATAAAGACTAAGGAATATAAAGAGAAGATTAAAACCGTTAAACTTATCTTTATATTTGTGTTCCTTTTCTTTAAGTAATTGCAACCTGTTATTACTTAAAGTTGCTACTAGATTAAAGACCCGAACCCGGAACCAGTTAATCCTAATTGTTTACATGCACTTTAGAACCTAAGGTGATCAATCTCAAGTAATAGTTAACATGCAATTAAACAATGGAGATCAAGGAAACACAAAGCATTACTGAATAAAAACTTATATTAAAAAGAACTTACAACCAAAGTAACAAAGCAGCTTCAAACCAACCCAATGTAGCAAGGGAGTTAGCAACTCATTATAATGGAAAACTCAAGTCTAAAATGGATTTTGTGAGGAAAAGCATATATGATCCTAGCAATCAGCCATGGACTATTTATACTACAAAAGACACTTAATTAGGAGTAAATAGCCGGCCTAAAACAGCCACCTTTAATGCCATAAAGGTGGTGTAAACAATCGGAGTAAAGCTTCTGGCGTTATACATAGGGGCGGCCTTCAGGAACTACAGGGGCGGTTTAGGCAAAATCGGTTGACCTTCTTCAGAACTGCTGGGGCGGCTACACAACTCCGATGGGGCGGATCTTTAATGCACTTCAACGTCTGACTTTTCGCCTTCCTGACGTTTCTAATGTCAAGGCGCAGTGGCGCCTTGAGGCCAACGCAGGGGCGGTGACACAGACTCTTCCTCTTCCAGCTCCCAAGGCGAGGAGCAGGTAGGGCGCAGTGGGAGGCGCATGGGAGCTGGTCTTCGTCTCGTCAAGGCAAGTCACCGCAGGGGCGGCTGCAAGGACCCACAGGGGCGGTAAGGCAGCAGAAGCTTTGCTTCGTGATCGATCTTCACTCCTAAGTGCTTATAACTCCTTCTTTACCTTCTTTTGATCTTCTTCTTCTGGACCAAGGAGTTAGTAGCATAAACCGACACTAATGCAATAAAAAGACTCTAAAAACTACCCTAAATGATAGTGATTCCATCACCTATTAGTTTCATACCGTGTTGTAGATATTTACAAGATAGGCGCTGCTGAGTGATCT
Source organism: Fagopyrum homotropicum (assembly GCA_033239125.1). Taxonomy (NCBI): domain Eukaryota; kingdom Viridiplantae; phylum Streptophyta; class Magnoliopsida; order Caryophyllales; family Polygonaceae; genus Fagopyrum; species Fagopyrum homotropicum. The sequence continues at coordinate 91,119,011 of BSWB01000006.1, forward strand.
GGCATGGTGACAGGCCGAGGACTCTCGTACATTAGGTGGTTGGTTTGGGTTGTTTATGTTTCCCCTCTTCTGGGAGGATGATCTTTTGTACCTCTTGTGGGAGGATGATCTTTTATATACTCGGCTATGATGTTGTTTTCCTTTGGTTGTACAGTTTTTACGGTTTTATGTTTTATTTTATATCTGTCAGTGCCATGTTGTAAGGTCCAGTGAACTTGCTGTCAGGCTAGGGTCAGGATCCACTGGGAGATCCTAGCCCAATGTGACATCCAAAGTCTCGCGGATTCGGGGTGTTACAGAGTTATGGTTGATAGATTGACGAAGACGGCACGTTTCATTCCTATCAAAGAGATATGGCCAGTGGGTAGATTGGTTGAGGAGTATACTAGACAGATAGTAAGACTCCATGGTGTACCGAGGACGATCCTCGTTGATCGAGATGGACGCTTCAACTCAAGATTTTAGCAACAGATTAAGACTACTTTGGGGACGAGTCTACACTTCACGATTGCGTTTCACCCCCAGACAGATGGTTAGTTTGAGAGGACCATCCAAACCCTAGAGGATATGCTGGGAGCTTGTGTGTTGGATTGAGGACAAGGATAGTTTGATTACCTCCCACTCGTTGAGTTCTCACAAAACAACAATTGGCATGCATCTATTGGGATGGCTCCTTATGAGGCATTGTATGGACGTAGGTGCCGTATACCTTTATGTTGGACGAGCCTAGCAATATTAGTGGGATAGCGCTAGAGCATATTCAGGATGATATGGCTCAAGTATCTCTGGTCAGAGAGAGGATGCTGGCTGCACAGAGTCGCCTGAAGTCGTATGCAGACAGGAGGCGTCGACCTCTAGAGTTCAGGTTAGGAGCTCATGTCTGGCTTAGAGTATCTCCGAAGCGTGGCGTTAGACGTTTTGGCATAAAGGGGAAGCTGAGTCCCCGATATGTCGGTCCTTTTGAGATACTGGATATAGCTGGGAGGGCAGCCTACATATTAGTTTTGCCTCCGAGATTAGGGGGTGTTCACCCTATGTTCCATGTGTCTCAACTGAGGGATACATACAAGATCCGAGGCACATTGTGAGTTATGATGATTGGTGGTGGAGCCAGACCACACCTTTGCTGAGCATCCGATTGCAGTCTTAGAACGAGGTGTGAGACCTTTGCGTTCGAAGGACATTCCTATGCTGAGGATATAGTGGTCTAGACGTGGACCCGAAGAGGCTACATAGGAGACTGAGGATAGTATCCAGATGAAATATCCAAAGTTTTATGCTGAGATAGATACACTTAGGGTCGAGGAATAGATCTAAGTGTTATCTTGGTGAGTATGTGATTATGTACTTATATGTTTACATGCCTTGATATGCTTACTCCATGCTAGTTATGATGTGATTTATGATATTATTAGATCTTGTTGTGCTAGCATGATGTATGTTATAGTTGGAGATGATTATTTCTTCCAAGCTGTGTGCGTATGATTTATGATTATTGCTGGAGATGGTTCTTTCCTCCGTGCTATTTGAGTGTGATTAGGATTCAGCTGGATATGGTTCTTTCCTTCATGCTACCTTGATAGACATAGTTTCAGTGGAGATGTTATTCCTCCATGCGTTGTATACGATTATGGTTGGCTAGAGACGTGCTTCCTCTATGCCTTGTGATGTGGTAAGGCGAGAGATGTGATTCCTCTACGCCTTTGGGTAACGTTATGACCCTGTTTCTTGGAGTTGATGATTCCTCCATGTTGGTGTTGAGGTTATAGATTAGTATAGGTTATGATCTTGTGAACGGAGATGTGATACCTCTGATAAAGACGGAGAGTTATACCTCGGCTTATGGGTCCGAGAGGATTTGGGATTTTGCAAGTTTCGGGACGAAACCTGTTTTTAGGGGGTGAGATGTAAGAGCCTAGTTGGTGAGTTGCTGAGTGTGTAAGCTGAGGACCTAGATTCAGCCTGGACCGCCCCTGCGTGACCTAGTGGCCGCCCCTGCGGTTTCCCTTGGCTGTACCTGCGCCTCACAAGGTCCGCCCCTGTGGCTTTGTGCGGCTGCATCCATCTTCTTTGACCCTTTGACCCGTGCTTTACCCTTTTCACCCCTTTATAAGCTTCTTCTTCTTCCTTTTGATGAGGGTTATCTCTCTCCAAACCATTATCTCTCTTCCTACGTTCTTCTTCTCCTCTTATATCTCCTTGGAACATCTTTGATCTTCTTTGGAAGTTTTATTGAGTTTTAGAGCTTTTATGCTTGGCTTGTTGATGATTGTTGTTGTTGAGCCTTGTGTGAGCCAACTTGAGGATGTGGTGTTGTGTTTGATCTTCTGGAGCTCAGCTTGGTAAGCTTTCATGGCTTCCATCCTTTCTTTCTTCATTCTTTCATCTTCTTACCCCTTTTCATATATTTCCTTAGTCTAGCATAGATCCCTTTGGTTTGGATCTTGCTTCAGCCATGATTATATATGTATGTATGGTTTTGGAGTGAAGGAGTGAAGGAATCGAAGGAAGAAGTGAAGAAGGGGTTGAATTGGAGTCTCTACTGTCCAGCCGCCCCTGCGCCACCTTGCAGCCGCCCAAGCGCCGGCCAGAGCGGCCCCTACCCCACCTGGGATACGCCTTGCGGCCACCGGCATCAGTAAGGTTCTACACTTTGTTCTGCAGGTGTGTGTTGCTTCTAGGCTTGCTTTAGGATGTGTTTGTTCCCTCCTTTCCTAGTGTGAGTGTATAGGATCATGCTAGATGTGTGAGGATGTGTTTGGATGAGGTTATGATCGATATATGACTTACATGGCTTTAAGAACCTAGGTTGAGGTTGGTTGAGGTTTTGAGGTTGCATATGATACCTATGGATCCCTTTGGGTCTAGGTGTGACCCTTTGATGAATAGAGGTAGATATCTTTCTATTTATTGTTATTAGGCAGTGCCCCTCTCTCAAGATTTGAGGTTGCTTCTGGTTGATGATTGTACGAGGTTGAGGTTAAGTCCGTAGAACTTACTTAGCTACCATACATATATTGGGTGTTTGCATGACTGATGTGTGTTATATGTTTGTTATGATAGCATAAGATATTGTTTATACCGATCTATGTTTAATTGACTGCACCGTTGCGTGGCTGTGATAACCTCTCCCTTTCATCCCGCCGTGGATTCTGGGAGGTTCTTTGATGTCAGGCCAGACTGGTTTACAGGAAGGGCGCAATTCACTCCCATAGGGTACACAAATTGTGTGACCGATACTCGTACAACTAGTTATGAGGCTTATAGGCGAGGATGTATCGGTCCCCGTGTCACATATTTTTATCCATCTATATATATACGATTTTAGTGAATGACTATTATACAAAGATGATAAATGGGTAAATGTGTGATATCATGTTGATGTGTTTATCTTTCTATAATTGTCTATGTGCTTATGCATTACTCTATATATGTATGGTTAGCTAATGGTTTAATTCCATGTTGTAGATGCCCCACAGGATAGGCGTGTTACTGGGTGATCTAGCAGAGTGGCAGGCCGAGGACCTCTCGTACATAGGATGATTGTGGTCTTTTGGGGTTGTTTACTTTTCCCTCCCGGATGAGGATGACCTTCTGTTACCTCCCATGTGAGGAAGTTGATGTTTATACTCGGCTATGTTGTTTTACCTTTTGGTTGTACAGTTTATACAGTTTTATGCATTTGTTTTATACCTGTCAGTGCCATGTTGTAAGGTCCAGTGAACTTGTTGTCAGGCTAGGGTCAAGATCCATTGTGAGATCCTAGCCCAATGTGGCATCCCGAGTCCCGCGGATTTAAGGTGTTACATTAGGTGGTGTGTTGGTTTGAGATTATAGTTCCTTTCCTTAGTTCCTTGAGACTTAACCGGTGAGAGGATCTTGGTTTGGGATAGTGAGTAGTGAGACTTACCCGGTGATCTATTCCCACCTTAGAAATACCTTCCCTTGCAAACCCCAGCTTTGTCCACGTTATCCTTTGAGATCTTGAGTCGGAACCACAACTGTATGTTTTGACCTCTAGAATCTGCATTCCTTTATCTGATTATTACATTATTTTTGTTATCTTTGTTTTCTTGCTTGCTTTTAGTTGAAAACCTGATATATCGTGCTTTGTTTCACCATAGTCCCAGTATTCGACCCTAAAGTATTTGTTGTTATTACAATTGATCCGTACACTGTGGGTTCGCATATTGTTTCAGACTTATATTTTTGGTTATAAATTTAAAGCTATTCCGTTCACGATTACACACACGTCTAAGAGCGAACAAGTTTTTTTGGCGACGTTGACGGGAACTTGGTGAAGACCAAGTCCGGTATTTGGTTTTCCTTTCGGGTTGCTGCCCTTGTTGCTATTGATTACTTTACTTGAGTGATTTCGCAGGATCTTTCTTTAGGTTTATGCGAAGAACTCGTGTTGGGAAAGAAGTCGTTCCCTACGATCCTGAACCAGAAAAGACGTACAAAAGAATATTGAAAGAAGCTAAGATGGATGACCAAGATAATCAAGATATTCAAGCTAAATTGAAGGACGCATTAGAACAACTCCGGATGAGTAATGAAGCTTTACAAAGAGAAAGAGAGGAGATCGTGCAAGGAAATAAGAGATCCGAGCTGACATGGCCGACTTTGAGACAATCAAGAGTGGAGAACAACAACTACAAGCTAATGCCTTTCTACTTCTCTTTGAAAGGCAAGACGCTAGCTTGGTATCAATCTGGTCCAGCTGGAAGAGTTAACACATGAGAAGAGATGACTACGGAGTTTCTTACTAAGTTCTTTCCCCCATACAAAATTGTTAAGTTAAGGGGTAAGATTAATGCTTTTGTCATGAAGTATAGAGAAAGTTTGTTCAAATCATGGGAAACATTCAAGGACCTTTTGTTAGATTGCCCTCACCATGGGATTCCAAAGAATGAGTTGCTAGAGATCTACTTCAAAGGGTTGGATGAGGAAACTCAATTCAAACTCCAATACTTTCTGTTGGCAGTTTCATGGATACACCAGTTGGTGAAGCTTGGGAGTTTGTTGAGAAGAACGCTTTGCACATGGAGAAGTACTCCCATAGAAGGGTTGAAGATGGAGCGAAGCGAGTTGGATTTCCGGATCTGAATCTTACAAATTCAAGTGTTGCTCAACTCACTACGCTCAACAATGAAGTCAAGGCTTTGAAGCAGATTTTATTAGCTCAAACTAAAGTAGCATCGAATGAGCAAGATGATGGATACTTGGGGACTGGAAACTATCAAGGGCCGAGGAACAACAACAACAACAACAACAACAACAAAAACAACAACAGGAATTTCAACAATAATTGGAGATCAAATCAACAAAATCCCAGTAACCCTTATTATCATGCTAAAAATGCTCTAACTCCCCCATATTCTTATTCTACTCCATTGAAGAGTCGTCATCAAGTTTATCCCAGCAGCCCAAGGAGAAGACGGATGTTGTGATGGAAGCTATTATAAACAAGATCAATGCTATAGAAAATTCTATTAACACATTTTCGAAGGCACAAAAATCCTTGGAATATCAAGTGTTCAACATGGATAATGAAGCACCAAGAGATCCTGGTAAACTCCTAGGAAGGACAAAGAACAACCCAAAAGGACAGGTCATGCCAATCACCACACGAAGTGGATTGAAGACAGTTGATCCAGGTGCCAACCGAGATGGAGCCTCAGAGAAGGAAAGAGAAGTCTGATGTTTATGTTCCACCACCTTCTTACAAGCCTCCACTCCCATTCCCTCAGTCTAGGGCACGGGCACATCTAGACAAGCATTTTGGTATGTTTCTTGACCTTATGAATAAGCTACATATTAACATCCCTTTCATTGATGCTACTTTAGGTATACCCTTCCCCATGAAGTTTTTGAAAGAGATATTGTCAAGAAAGAGAAAGCTGGAAGACTTTAGAGAAGTGCGGATGACCTCTAGATCTTTGGAGCTTATTCTTATCATGAAAAAGAGCATTCCGCCCAAGTTGAGAGATCCCGGTTCATTTTTCATTTCCATCGAAGTTGGAGATGTGACTTATGATGCGCTTTGTGATCTGGAAATTAGTGTGAGCATCATTCATCTAGCACTTTGTCAGAAGATCGGTCTTGGAGATCCCAAGCCCGTAGAGATGACTTTATACATGGCGGATCATTCTATTACTCTTCCCGTTGGAATCTTGGAGGATGTTCCCGACAAGCTAAGTAATTTCTACATACCTATAGATTTTGTTATGTAGGACATTCCCGTAGATTATCCTATTCCTATCATTCTCAGAAGACCATTTCTTGCAGCATTGGGTTGATACGTTGATTGTAAGAACGCCAAGTTTTCGTTTAATATTGGTAAAGATCATGTGGAGTTTTCACTCTTTACTACGATAAAAGGAGAGCCCTTAAAAAATGATATCTTCAACATCTATGATGAAGAAGATTCTCGAGAATAGGTGAGCTCTATCCTAGTTAACGATCCTCTTGAAAAATTTTTAAGTTTTAGTATGATGGAGGAAGGTGTAGATGTTTTGTGTGATGCAAATGTACGCAGCTTGGAAGCATTGCAAGCGGATCTAGGAGCTGGATTCGACAAACTAATTCAGGAGACGAAAAGCACATTAGATTTCAGTCACCCTTCCAGTACCTCGACCGAAATGGTTTCCGGAGAAAGCGAGGTGACCTTCTCTGGAAAGTACCTCGGTCCACCACCTCGGTCCACGACCGAGACAGCTTCCAAAGCAAGCGAGATGGGGTCAACTGAAGACCACCTCGGTTCAACACTTCGGTCTAAGTCCTCTTTGTTGGAGGAAGGAGGTATGGATCCACCACTTAAAGCACCTCCTATCTTAGAGCTTAAGCCACTCCCTACTCATTTCAGGTACGCTTTCCTTGGTCCGGATGTTTCCTGTCATTGTACGTGCCACTCTTTCCGAAGATGAGTTGTCTAAGTTGATGCACGTGTTGATGAAAAATAGAAAGGCTTTGGGTTATACTATTGATGATCTTTTTGGAATTAATCCTTCTCTTTGTATGCACAAGATACTAATGGAAGGCGATCACAAGACTTCACGAGAACCTCAAAGACGGTTATATCCGATCTTGAAAGAGGTTGTGAAAATGGAGATTCTTAAGTTGCTTGATGCAGGTATCATATTTCCCATATTAGATAGCAAATGGGTGAGTCCAGTGCATGTATTTCCCAATAAGGGTGGGATGACCATCGTCACCAACAAGAATAACGAGTTGATTCCCACAAGGACCGTAACAAGGTGGAGGATGTGCATTGACTATAGGAAGTTGACTTTGGCAACAAGAAAGGATCATTTTCCACTTCCATTCATTGATTAAATGCCTTGAACGGTTAACACAACCCTCCCATTTCTGCTATCTAGATGGTTATAGTGGTTTCTTTGAGATTCCTATCCACCCGGATGATCAAGAGAAGACCACTTTCACTTGTCCATGGGAGACATTCGCTTATCGGAAGATGCCGTTCGGATTGTGTAACGAACCCGCCACCTTTCAGCGTCGTATGATGGTTATCTTCTCCAAGTATATTGAGGAGATCATGGAGGTATTCATTTAATTTTTCGGTATATGGTTCCTCTTTTGATAATTGTCTATCTAACCTTTCTCTAGTGTTGCAACGTTGCGAAGGAATTGTTTTAGGATACCTCGTTTCCAACAGAGGTATAGAGTTCGATCGAGCTAAGATTGAGACCATTGAGAAACTTCCTCCCCTTGTTCTGTTAAGGGTGTGCGGAGTTTTCTTCGCATTCAGGTTTCTACAGGAGGTTCATCAAGGATTTCTCTAAAATCTCTAAACCGCTCACTAATCTTTTGAATAAGGATGTTGTTTTTGAGTTTTGGCAAGAATGTCTTGATGCTTTTTAGACAATAAAGGAAGCATTGATCACCGCTCCCACCATTAAACCTCCTTTTTAGACCTGTCCCTTTGAGATCATGTGCGATGCTAGTGATGTGGCCGTAGGAGCGATACTTGGACACCGGAAGGATGGCCACCACCAAGAAGGAGCTCTTGGTAGTTGTTTATGCATTTGAGAAGTTTATCTCTTACTTAGTGGGAGCGAAAGTTATTGTTTATACTGACCATGCATCTATTCGGTACTTGCTAGCTACGAAACATGCAAAGTCACGCCTAATTCGTTGGATTCTCTTGCTTCGAGAGTTTGATTTAGAGATTCGCAATAAGAAGGGGCCCGAGAATTCAGTGGCGGATCACCTCAGCCGGCTACCAACTATCTCGCTCAAGAAGGACGATCTACCCATTGATTATTTATTCCCTGATGAGCATTTGAGTTTTATGGAGAATTGGACGGAACCTTTTGTCTTCCCCATGGTGCAGTTGAAGTATGGGGTGAGGCTACCACACATCTTGTTTGAGAGTGACGTATGCTCCAGCTAGCGTCCTTAACCAAAGCGCTTCTTGGGAGGCAACCCAAGGTATTTCATTCTTTTCCCTTTTCTAGTTTAGTATAGATAGTTTGCTTGTGTTTTGTGTGTCCTCCTAAACAAGAATAATATATTCTCCAAGAAAAATTACAACTCAAGAACTACATGGAAGGATTGATGTTCAAGAAATCGAGAAAACGGAGTTTGACCGAGAAACATCTCGGGTGCTGTGAAAGCGAAACGACCGAGATGTTCTTCGCCAACCGAGGTGCCGTTATTTGACAACCACCGCTTTCTGAAAACCCGGTCCATCCAAAAACACCTCGACTGAGGTGATTCATGAGTGATTTCAGAGGGACTTTGACCGGATTTGTGGGCGCCCGATTGTCACCCCTAGATATGTCGATATTGCTGATATTGAGTTCTTGCACATTGTGGAAGACCTAAGGAAGATGTTCTCAGTGGTTGGTCTGGAGGATTTTATGGCTATCCGAATGCCGGCTTATTTGGAGCCGATGTTTGAGTTTTTGAGCTCGGTGATTTACATGCCAGAGAATAAAGGGATCATGTACCGGCTGTTGAACAAGAACTACATTGTCCCCCTCGAGCAGTTTTGGGAGATCTTTGGCTTTCCCACCCTTACAGCTACAAACTTTGCTTCTCGAGCGTAGTCTCGCAGTTTCTGGGAGGGTATTGCTCATGTCACCTCCCACCGTGAAAGATGGAAGCCATGGGACTCTCAGAATCGTATTATCTACCATCTGGCCTTCCGCATTGCTCACCGGATCTTTAGTGAGATGCTTCTAGCGCGTACTAAGATGCCCTAGAAGGTCCGAGAAGGTGAGCTTTTTAGCATGTTCTGTATGGTGACTGAAGGGATTGTGGACATTGTTGCTATGCTTGTAGAGGATCTACACAAAGTGAAGGGGAAGGCGAAGGGAGACATTTGTTGTGGCGGCTTTGTGACTCACATTGGCACTTATATAGGGTTGGACCTCTCTAGATGCACTTTAGTGGTGGCGGCTAAGCCGCTAAGTCTACAAGAGTTCATTACACGCCGCATCCTCGTTCCACACGGTCTTGGCACACCTTGTGTGGCCATGCCGTGGGAAATGAAGTTCTCGAGAGGTATTGTCTGGTCATCCCAGTTCTGTTCTCATTCTATGACCAAGATAACTTATCTGTTGTTTGGTTCTTGATTATTCAGGATGATGTAGCTAGAGAGGCGGAAGGTGGATATGTAGATGGTGATGGCATTGGAGGAGCTACAACCATTGATACCGATACTGATACCAGCGGACTTGGCATTCCCACTATTGATCTCGATGACGAGGCAACGGAGGACGAGAGAGAGGCGCTTGCACCTCCAGCTCACATTCCCCAGCCACCCCAGCAGAGAGCCCACCGCCGTCGTGATCCTGAGCCACATAGCAGGATTGACGACCTGACGAGGCAGATGACGGATGCATATCAGGCTCTACGGATCGACATCACCTAGCGCTTCGTTGCAGAGTTCCGATCTATTGAGAGGATGGATACATCGTATGAAGGAGAGCCAACACTATCAGCGTCATATGATGATGCTACGATTTCAGCAGACGATGGTCTATCCTTTCAATCCGTCCCAATACCCCTACATTCCACCACCACCACCGCCACCTAATGAGGATTGATGTATATTATGGAGTGTTTTCTTATTTTTTTATGCAGGTCTGCTTGTGTCCGGTGAGTACTTTGTTTCTTTTAACTTTTATTTGACCCATTGGGACAATGTGTCCTAAGTATGGGGCATTTGTATGTGACTTACTTGCTTATGGTTTGTATGACTCTTGCTTGACTAACGGATATGATCTTATTTGGCTTACATGTGTGTATATCTCATTTATATGCATTGCATACAGGTTTCTAATTGAGAAAAACGTCGAAAACTGATTTGAAAATTTGTTTTTTTGCTCAACCGAGACGTTTTTGACCAAATGAGGTCGTTAAAACTGAGATTCATCTTGGTTGAACACCTCGGGCGCCGTCAGTTCACCTCGACCGAGATGGGTTTTAAAACTGAAGAGATTTTCAAAACTTTTTGTGCTTCTATTCCAAATATGACCTCGATGAAGATATTTTCTTGAAGATTAGCTTTGAAATCTTTATATGCTCGAAAGATTGTATGATATGTTTAAGTTGCTGAATATTTTGTTTGAAATTCTGGCATGTTTAATATTTTGTTTTTATCAAAATTATGTTAGGTTTGAAGGTTGACACCACATTATGAGTTCTCTCAAATTCTTCATGGGATGATTAAGGCACTTCATTCTCTTCTTCTTCTTCTTGATCATGCTTTAGCCCCTCATATATATATATATATATATATATATATATATATATATATATATATATATATATATATATATATATATATATTTCCCTCCCTTTACCTATCCGGGAATTTGGATGCAGTTGATGAAAAGCGTGTGAAGTGAAGTTGAGATTGTGACTGAAAGTGTTAGAAAAAATAGGTTTGGGGACATTGATCTTGATGATGAGTAACTCGGCACCATTCACATAGCCGGGTGTTTGTGTCTTTCCAAAGTCGGATTGATCGATAGTCCTAACGGGTCATTGTATGTGCATCAAGGGTTTGAGGCATCTCGAGAAATTGATGATTGTTGATTTTCTAGGCTTCGGTTATTGTGCACCTCTATCCATGTTCTCAAAAATACAGTAAAAAGAAGCAAAGCTTATTGGTGGAAGATGTTTGAGATTCAAAGAATTGAAGTAAAGTTCCTATTCCCGGAATCTAGCACCACATTACCTATATACATCCCACCCTAACACGTTTCTTGACCTCTTTTGAAAGCCCTTGAGACCTTGAGTAAGTTGATTGACTTTGTGGTTTACATTGGATCATACATGATTAATTTTGATTAATATGATTTATTATGCATTCTATGATTTTATGCAAAGATGATCACCTTTCTTATATTTATAAAATGTTTTGACCATGTCTTGATTTTATTTACTATGAACCATTCTCTTAGGGTGATCTATGAATGGAGCGCACCACCAAAAGGTTTTGTAAAAAGTTTTTCATTGATATTTTTTATTGACTTATAATTCATTCTATCCTGTATCTAAGATTTGAATCTTGCTTGGGGCCAATCAAGGGACAAATATGGGGTATTTTGATAGCATGCATTATAGTCTATGTTTTGGGATTGGTTTGGACGTTTTATCTTCATAAATATGTATGCATGGATGTATATTCTTGATCATTATGTTGTTTTGTTTACATTTGCAAGAATCGAGGTCTACACCTAGTTTTGTTGTAATTGTAGGGAAAATGACACGTTTTAGAGTGATATGAAGCTAAGCAATATAAGGAGTCATTGGAGCTACTTTTTAGAGCATTGAGGAGCAACAACAAAGGCATAGGAACCATGGAAGTTGGATAGAGGTTTGATTTTGGACCAGTTTTAAGAGATTTGTACGTAAGCTGGAGATCATCTCGGTTGGCTACAGTATCACCTCCACCGAGATGAGTTATAGGGCTGGATCGAGACGCACGGCTCATTGCGCATAAGATCTTTTATTTTGGCAAGTGATTCTCCTATAAATTGGAAGATATTTTCTGGTTGGAAGGAGATCATTGAATGTCTAGTTGATTGATTTGTTTGCAAGATTAAAGATATTCCAAGGAAGAATGAAAGTTGAAGGACGATAGCTTTGAAATGAAAGTTAAAGGCTTTTGAAGGAAGTTGTAAAGTTTTCTTAGGTTCTTTGATTGTTGTCTTTTGGTTTGTTATTGAGGAACACAGTTTGTTGATTGTTTGAATTGTTTGTTTGATTGAGTGATTATTGAGACCTTTGTGTTAAGGTTTTCTTCTTTGAATATTGCTTCTTTTCATATATATTTGATTGTTATTATCATGATGACTATTGGCTATATTCTTATGCAATTCTAGGGTGATTGGCCGAAGGTTGTGGGAAAGACGATGAAAGAATGATCCTTTACCTTAGTGGATCCTGAAAGCTCGAGCCAAACCTTAACCAAACCTCACGTCGGTCGGTTCATAGAACATCTCGACCGAGATCGGACATGAACTGATCAAGGCGTGACCTTATCTGATCCATATCTGAGTTTAGGTTTTAGTTTGCCAAATCATATCCTTGTTGCAGCTTTCTTGGTCCATATGCAAGCCTAGGATAAGACTTACCCGGTGATTCCATTGCCTGTATATTGACGATGATGAATGTTAGTTAATAAAGGTTTATCCATTATTAGGGTTTGAGTGTGTCTTCATCCTACCTTTGTGAGTTAGCCTAAGACTTACCCGGTAAAGTTTAGTTCTATTCCCTTAGGTGGTATGTTGGTTTGAGATTATAGTTCCATTCCTTTCCTTGAGACTTACCCGGTGAGAGGATATTTGGTCTGGGATAGTGACTAGTGAGACTTACCCGGTGATCTATTCTCACCTTAGAAATACCTTCCCTTGTAAACCTCAGCTTTGTCCACGTTATCCTTTGAGATCTTGAGTCAAAACAACAATTGGATTCTTTGACCTCTAGAACTTGCATTCCTTTATCTGATTATTACATCATCTTTGATATCTTTGTTTTGTTGCTTGCTTTTGATTGAAAACCTAATATGCCATGCTTTGTTTCACCATAGTCTCTATGTTCGACCCTAGAGTATTTGATGTTATTACGATTGATCCGTACACTGTCGGTGTGCATATTGTTTCAGGCTTATATTTTAGGTTATAAATTTATAGCTATTTTGTTCATGATTACACATACATCTGAGAACAAAACAAGTTTTTGGCGCCATTGCCGGGGACTTGGTCCGGTATTTGGTTTTCCTTTAGGGTTGCTGCCCTTGTTGCTATTGATTGCTATACTTGAGTGATTTCGCAGGATCTTTCTTTAGGTTTATGCGAAGAAATCGTGCTGGGAAAGAAGTCGTTCCCTATGATCCCGAACCAGAAAAGACATACAAAAGAAGATTGAAAGAAGCTAGGGTAGGTGAATAAGATAATCGAGATCTTGAAGCCGAAATGAAGGGTGCATTTGAACAACTTCGACTAATTAATGAAGCTTTACAAAGAGAAAGAGAGGAAGCTCGTCCGAGAACAGAAGAGATCCGAGCTGACATGGCCGAACTGTTGGCAAAAATTCTATCTCGACCGAACCCAGTGGTTGGACCGAGGCAGCATCCTAACCTAGTTGCACCGGCTGAGATACATCCACCACCTTGGTTGCCGGCTATGGTTGACCGAGGTAACTTGTTCGTTGGAGCAACGCAAACCCTAGGACAAAGGATGGACCTGAATCAACAAGTGCGGCATCCCGAAGTTAATCTAGGAGATCAAGCTGACCATGACTACGAGCTTCGACCTCAAGTCCTCACAATGATTCGACAATGTCAATTTTGAGGCATGGAAAGAGAATCTCCACATCAACACTTGCAAATTATGAGATTCTTATGCAGACTTTTAGACCAGCAAGAGTGGAGAACAGCAAGTACAAGCTAAGGCCTTTCTACTTCTCTTTGAAAGACAAGGCGCTAGCTTGGTATCAATCTCTTTTGGCTGGAAGAGTTGACATATAGGAAGAGATGACTACAGAGTTTCTTACTAAGTTCTTTCCCCCATCAAAAACTGCTGAGTTGAGGGATAAGATTAATGCTTTTAAGATGAAGGATAGAGAAAGATTGTTCAAATCTTGGGAAAGGTTCATGGGCCTTTTATTGGATTGGCCTCACCATGAAATTCCAAAGATTGAGTTGCTTGAGATCTAGTTTAAGGGGTTGGATGAGGAAACTCAATTCAAACTCCAATCACTTTTTGCTGGCACTTTCATGCATACACTAGTTCATGAAGCTTGGGAGTTTGTTAAGAAGCAAGCAATACATATGGAGAAGTATTCCCATCAAAGAGCTGAAGATGGAGTGAAGCGAGTTGGATTTTCAAATCTGAATCTTATAAATTCAAGCGTTGCTCAACTCACTACGCTCAACAATGAAGTCAAGGCTTTGAAGGAGCTTCTATTAGCTCAAACTAAAGTAGCATCCAAGGAGCAAGATGTTGGATACTTGGGGAGAGGAAAGTATCAAGGGCTGAGGAACAACAATTATAACAACAACAATAGGAATTTCAACAACAATTGGATATCAAATCAACAAAATCCCGGTAACCCTTATTCTCATGCTGAAAATGCTCTAACAAAGCTCAACAATGAAGTCAAGGCTTTGACGGGTGTTGTCTTGGAAGCTATCATGACAAAGCTCAATGCTATGGCGAATTCTATGAACACATTTTCAAAGGTACAAAAAGCCTTTGAACATCAAGTTTTCAACAAGGTTAATGAAGCACCAAGAGTTCGTGGTAAACTCCCAAGAAGGACATAAAATAACCCAAAAGGACAGGTCATGGCAATCACGACACAAAATAGATTGAAGACTGTTTATCTAGTACCCCGGTCGGACCACGACCAGACGAGGAACACCTTGCTCGAGGTGCCAACCGAGATGGAGCCCCAGAAAGCGAAAGAGCAGTCTGATGTTTATGTTCCACCACCTACTTACAAAACCTCCACTTCCGTTCTCTCAGTCTAAGGCACGGGAACATCTAGACAAACACTTTGGTAAGTTTCTTGACCTTATGAATAAGCTACATATTAACATCCCTTTTATTGATGCTATCCTAGGGATGCCCGCCTATGGGAAGTTTCTAAAAGAGATCTTGTCAAGGAAGAGAAAGCAGGAAGACTTTGGAGAAGTGCCGATGACCTCTAGATTTTCGGAGTTCATTCAAATCATGAATGAGAACATGTTGCCAAAGTTGAGAGATCCTGGTACATTTTGCATTCCCATCGAAGTTGGAGATGTGAATTATGATGCGCTTTGTGATCTAGAAGCTAGTGTGAGATCATTCCTCTAGCACTTTGTGAGAAGATCGGTCTTGGAGATCCCAATCCCGTGAAGATGACTTTATACATGGCGGATCGTTCTAGTACTCGTCCCGTTGGAATATTAGAGGTCGTTCCCATCAAGCTAGGTGATTTCTACATACATATAGATTTTGTTGTGTTGGATATTCCCGCAGATTATCCTATTCCTATCATTCTCAGAAGACCATTTCTTGCAACTTTGGAACGTTGATTGTAAGAACGCCAAGTTGTCATTCAATATTGGTGGATATCAAGTGGCGTTTGCACTCTTAATTACGATGAAAGGAGAACCCTTGGAAGATGATATCTTCAACATCTATGATGAAGAAGATTCTCGAGAATTGGGTGCTCTATCCTAGTTAAAGATCCTCTTGAGAAAGTTTTGAGTTTTTGTATGATGGAGGAAGGTGTAGATGTTTTGTGTCATGCAGATGTGCAAAGTTTGGAAGCATTGGAAGCGGATCCAAGAGCTGGATTCAACAAACTCACTCAGAAGACGAAAAGCACATTAGGTTTCGGTCACCCTCCCAGTACCTCGACCGAAATGGTTTCCGGAGCAAGCGAGGTGATCTTCTTTGGAAAGTACCTCGGTCATCACCTCGGTCCACAACCAAGACAGCTTCCAAAGCAAGCGAGAATGGGTCAACTGAAGACCACCTCTATTCAGCACTTCGGTCTAAGTCCTCTTCGTTGGAGGAAGGAGGTATGGATCCACCACTTAAAGCACCTCTTATCACGGAGCTTAAGCCACACCCAACTCACTTGAGGTACGCTTTCCTTGGTCAGGATTCTACATATCCCGTCATTGTTAGTGCTTCTCTTTCTGAAGATGAGTTATCTAAGTTGATGCAATGTGTTGAGAAAAAATAGAAAGGCTTTGGGTTATACTATTGATGATCTTGTTGGTATTAAACCTTCTCTTTGTATGCATGAGATACTAATGGAAGATGATCAAAAGACTTCATGGGAACCTCAAAGAGGGTTAAATCCGATCATGAAAGAGGTTGTGAAGAATGAGATTCTTAAGTTGCTTGATGTAGGTATCATATTTCCCATATCAGATAGCAAATGGGTGAGTCCGGTGCATGTAGTTCCCAAGAAGGGTGGGATGACCGTCACTAACAAGAACAACGAGTTGATTCCCACAAGGACCGTGACGGGTTGGAGGATGTGCATTGACTATAGGAATTTGAATTTGGCAACAAGAAATAACCATTGCCCTCTTCCATTCATTGATCAAATGCTTTAATGGTTAGCACAACCCTCCCATTTCTGCTATCTAGATGGTTATAGTGGCTTCTTTCAGATTCCTATCCATCCGGATGATCAAGAGAATACCACTTTCACTTGTCCATGGGGGACATTCGCTTATCAGAGGATGCCATTCGGATTATGTAACGCACCCGCCACCTTTCAACATTGTATGATGGCTATCTTCTCCAAGAATATTGACGAGATCATGGAGGTATTCATGGATGATTTTTCGGTACATGGTTCCTCTTTTGATAATTGTTTGGCTAACCTTTCTCTAGTGTTACAACGTTGTGAAGACACTAATCTCGTTTTAAATTGGGAGAAGTGTCACTTCATGGTTAGCGAAGCAATTTTTCTAGGATTCCTCGTTTCCAACCAAGGAATAGAGGTTGATCGAGCTAAGATAGACACTATTGAGAAACTTCCTCCACCTTGTTTCTGTTAAGGGTGTGCGGAGTTTTCAGGGCATGTACGTTTTTACAGGAGGTTCATCAAGGATTTCTCTAAAATCTCTAAACCGCTCACTAATCTTTTGCATAAGGATGTTGTTTTTGAGTTTTCGTAGGAATGCCTTGATGCTTTTTATAAGATAAAGGAAGCATTGATCACCACTCCCATCATTCAACCTCCTGATTGGACCTTGACCTTTTAGATCATGTCTGATGCTAGTGATGTGGCCGTAGGAGTGGTACTTAAAAAAAAAAGGACGGCCGTGTAACACCCCAAATGCTGAGAACTCGGGGAGCTATTGGTTATGACCTCACAATGGGTCCCGACCTTAGTTTGACAACAATTTAACTTGGATCTTACAACAAGGCACAAAAGTATTTAAAACATTTGAAAACTTAAAACAATATATACATAAAGAATATTATCAGCCTTACAAAGCAAAGGTACCAAAATGACACATAAGATGAACAGAAGACATCCCGTCCCCAACTAAATATGTACGTGGACCCGGCTGACCATTCCTTCCGGATCTCTCTACAATTGTCTTAACCTGCAAGGCATCTACAAGCGATATAAAACCGTTAGCTAACATTCTATGCATAAGTATAAAGGTAAAAGCACAAACACACAACATACACAATCAACATGCAACACTCAATCCTTTTATTATCTTTAATTAGGTGATAGGTTATTACTAATGATACTAACTTTGTGACACGAGGGATTCCCAAACCTCGCCCCTGTCCCCGTTTACCAACGGGGAATGGTATTAATGCATTTGACCGTCTACCGGACTGGGCTGGTTGCAGGGAACCTCCTAGACTCTCGCAAGAGCTAGGCAGATGATGTCACGACCCGTTATCATACACTTGGGTCAATTATACAATATATTAAAGTCGGCCTATTCCAGTTTCGTTATTTATCTTAACTAACAAACACCACTCATACACATCACACTCATACAAGAAGCCAGCTAAGTAAGTCCGTGGACTTACCAGTCTCCAAGAGCAACCGATTAGCACACCCTCAAGTTCCCCTCGGGAAACGCACAACGCATGTTCAAGACAAGGCAACCGAATCAAACAACGCTCTAGTCAACTAGAAGTCCTTAGATTTCTAGGCTCAACATCCTCACAAGAACATAAACGCATAAGATAAAGCCTAACACAACTCTTCTAAATTAAACTATACTTATACCCAACTTTGGAATATCCTAAATCTTGATTAACCCAACGGACTGCTCTCCACTTTGACTCATGCTCCTATACATATACATCAACAACATATCCAAAATCAAGTCCAACTGAGGTTAATAACCCCTCCAAATCTACCTCACAAAACTGCATCACAAGCAGTTTTTTTAACACTTCGAATATTTCAGCAACTATCCAGAATACTACTTACAGCCTTCACTTTGAAAAATCACAATTCCTAAACCTCTCGATGGAATCCTCTCAAATTTTCATATATTCTACTATGAAGTCTTAACTATGACATATCCAAAATTCAAGTCTAAAAGAGAAATATAACTCAATCAAATCTATATGCCAAAACTGGATCACAAGCAGTTTTAGACAACATTCAGCTTAAGCTATAAACTGCTCAATGTCTCTACTTTGGGACGCCATAACTCTTAAACTGCAACTCGGATTCCTCTCAAATTTCAGTATGTTCTACTATGAAATACCAACTATTACATATCCAAAAATCAGCAATAAAGGAGTCGTCTAACTTCCCAAATCTGGATCACAAAACTAGCAGTTTTTCCAACACTTAAGAAATTTAAGCACAACAGAAAAAAAACTGTTTACGACCCAATCTTTGAAAATTCATAAATCCTAAACCACTCGATGGATTGATCCCAAATTTTGATATGTTCTACTATAAAATCTTATCTATAATATATCCAAAATTCAGCAGAAAAGAAGGTCAAAATACTATTCAAAACCAAATCACAAAACAGCATCACCTGCTGTTTTTCCCAACACTCAGCACATTTATAAAAACTGCATGAGGCGTCAACTTTGGAACACAATAACTTTCAAACTGTAGCTCGGATTCCACTCAAATTTTAGTATGGTATATTATACAATATCGACTAAAACATATCCGAAAATCAGCAGTAAAGGTGGAGTCTAACCTACCCAAAACTGGGGGCCGAAGTTGACTGTTCTTCCCTTCTGAAAACTCAGAAAACGCCTCAGCTCTTCAAGCTATCTTTCGAGGCTGTTAGGGACGGATTGAAAACACAAAGGGTGCTAACATCAGCATATATAGGTTAAGGATCGATCAAAGAGAAGGACTAAGGAAGTACGGATAAGGATCTTACTCGATTCCATGGCTCGAAGGGTGAAGGATGTAGCACCAGCTGCTGTTGTTGTTCGCAAGGCTGAGAAGATCGATGTCTAGATAGAAACAGAAGCGTCTACACTTGTTGCTGGCTCGAAGGGAAGCGGTCCGTTCTGAGGTGCCGCTACTGACGGTTTTGACTCGCACGCTCGAGGAGAAGGGAGTCGAATACCAGCTCGCAGCCATGGGCACGCTGGTGTTGCTGTGGTTGCAGAAGGACAAGGGCGGCGACCTGTTGCCCTGGCCCCATTCGTCCGCTGGATTGAGACAACGATAGAGTCCGATTGGAGAACGAAGAGAAGAGTCTTGCGCCTGTTGGGAGATCGACGAGGGGAGAGAGGGCTTTGCCGGCGACGGTCGACTGTAGGAGAGTTGGTGGCTGCGTGGAGGACGGAGGGGAGAAACGGCTCACCCGTACTGCCTGCGTGTACGAGGAAGAGAGTCTGTCGCTGCAAGACTGCTAGGGTTGCGAGGGTTGGCCGCAACAGCCTATTGTGTACGTGAAGGTCGAAGGCTGTTAGGGTTTGCCTTGTCTTTGGGCTGAAGTGATCTTGTCAAAAATGGGCCCGGATGGCTGTGTCATAACTTAGTCATGGGCTTGTCAAATGGGTCAAATACTATAAGGCTTGCAAGAGTGTTTTAGGAATGATTTTATATGATTAAGTTTCACATAAAATCATAGAAGTTGAGAAAAGAATATTTTATGTGATTAACTCTTCACATAAAATAACAAGATTTTAGTTGACTCGGGATTTACCGAAAATTAAATTTCCGGGTATTACATTAGTACCCCCTAAAAATAAGTTTCGTCCCGAAACATAAAAGAAGACGACATAATGTCAGAATGCAAACTAAAGAACTAAAGCGCCGAAAAAGTCCTAATCGGTCAAGTTCTGATTTCTTTCGGAAATAGTTAGAAGTAAATTTCCGGTTATTACATGAATCCCCCCTTAACAATAAGTTTCATCCCGAAACATAGGGTAAGACAATCCTGATCGGCCTTTAAGGCACCAAACGGGTGTATCTGATCACTACACAAACGTCTCGTCGTTTCCACATCTAAGTATCCCGCACATCAAGGTTATCAAAAGCACACATCACTGACTAAGCACTCAATCATGAAATAAACAAGTAGTCAAACAATATCATACATACAAGGTCAAGCCCTAACTCGTCACTCCCGAGGTTACAACTATCGCTACATAGGTCTTTGAAAGGTTACGTCTTTTACTATCCCCGTATCTTTGGTAGCCTTATCGGCTTCTCATAAAACCACTAAATCTTAAATCTTTTCAGGTACTTAGATCACAAGCGCCTGCTACCACGTTCTTGAGTGGTTACCGGAATCTCACCGGTATTATCCGGCTCAACTGTCTGATTCTCTAATCTGATGACCTAACTCGTGTCTGGTAGGTATTTCTCAAACTGAAAATCTCAAACTCAGTTCCCAAACTTAGCGTCCGTGGAAAATTGAAGCTGCACTCTCCTATAGGGTGAGGAATACTAGTCGATCAGTCACTTTTAAACCGCTTTAAAATTTCCAATGGTTGGCTTACAAAACTCACTTCGAGATCCTTTGATGACCCTACGGAAAATAATCTGTTCAACTTTCTTCACTTCGTTATGACCACTTGCTTCCGGCCTTCTGAAAAGGTTCTGACTACACACTCAGGCCAAAGGTCTTGGACATCCACTAACACTTACCAAGTACCCAATGCTTTTCGCATTACGACCCACTTGGTCTTGTCTCCATAATACGACTTCGTCGGATCTTTCCTCCGTTAGTGATTTATCACCTACTTCCTTTTTAAGTCTTAAATTTGATATAACTCAACAATTAAAAATCCAGTAGTCCTTCTTTGCGTTTCATGGACGTCGTCCAATCTTTATAGATCTTTAATATATTACTGACTCAACTCAAGCTTCTTACACAGTTTCCAACATCTTATGTGGCATATGATGTGTCCAAAATGATGATACTAGACACAAGATGATCTCTCATCACCGTCATTGATCATATCTACTCAATAAATGTTAACTTTTCCACCACGTAAATCAGACCGATAATATCGCTCTGACTTGAAACGCAACTCGGATCCGTTCCGATATAACATCACAAGTAAACTCTACCCGAGATTATGCTTTCTCTTTGCGCGATTACCGGTTAGCAATTACACTCTTGCGGCTCTTTCCTTATATGTCTTCCGACTCAAGATGGTAGTTACTCACTTTGAGCTTTCTAGTGCAGGCCATGCACAATACTTTTATTACATCGTTAATTCTTTCCTCAATCCATCAAGAAAACTCACTCTAGTATAGTCCGTTACGTATTGGATTCCGAACTAGTTATCTGACCACATCTGACAAGCCGTCCGTATTCACTTGAATCCATATTAGGGTACTAGTTATCTGACCAGATCTGACAAGCCGTCCTTATTCACTTGAATCCATATTAGGGTACTAATCTCCTTCTATAACCTCTTACATGCACATACTTTCCCGTCTATCTTGATGGTGATAAAATTCTTTCACCAAATTATACTCGCTCCGCATAGCCCATCTCATGTTTGTTCTCATCAAAACGCATTTCCCCAACTACCATCATCTTGACCTCGACACTTTTTTTGTACCATTGCTTCCAGCTATGTGGGTTAGGTCCGACCACGCTTCCGCTGCGCTACTCTGATAATTCTGTTGTCACTCATTAATCATAAGGACATTTTCTGTGAGTCCCAAGTGATTAACTTCAAACTCTTTCTTCCAATTATACCATAAGTCCTAACCGGATGAAGTACCAAGTACCTTCCTTAATTGCCTTAAGAAAATAAAACAACGATTGAAAAACAACTCCTTTCGCTTACTTTCTTAATTCTTCTACCACGGATCCAAATTTCCTGACTTGACTAGAGTTTAGTCTGAACTAGCCAAGAAGTAACCCTTAAAACGTTTATCTTTATTCCTTTAATTCATCCAAGAAGGTTGTCGTTCCCTACTTGAGGAAATCTTTTAAGGCGTCGGTAAAGCTACTCCATAGATCCACAGTCACAAACATCTCTTCTTAACGGCACATAATTCGTCAATACCAACAATACTTGCACGTCCTTGGTTGACATCGGTCAGTCTATAATTGACGTATCTCAATTTCATACCTCTATTGGTATTAAACTTTTGGTGCACATCACCTACTCGATTAATCCTTTTATCCTTCTTTAGTTCGTCTTATCTTTCACTCTTTTGCTTTCTTTGGGACAACTCTCTTTCTCAAGTGTCACTGTGCCATTCGCCTGACGTCAAAAGTCGTTCCTAACACTCCACGATAGATGGTAAGCGTCTTGTAGTTTGGATGACTTTTAATTACCTCCCAATTGTAGTCCCTTTATAGGGACCGTCTATGTTGATGACCTATGTTCTGTTATAAATGGGGGTTACCTTGGACTCTTTAGTCCACAACACAATTCTCACAAGCACAGGTTCCTTAATCGGCGTTGTTTGTAATATTTCCTTCCAAATCTCTGTTGACTATGTTACCAGGCTTCGATCCTTTCGATACTGGCGTTGTGATTCTTCTTAGAATTCTTATCTTGAAAGAAGACAAAACGTCTCCAGGCTTGTGAAGTCTATCTTTCGCTCTTACATTAAGTTGTAAGTCTCCATTCCATGTTAATTGTGCTCTGTCAAAATTTCCTTAGCTAGTAGGTAAACAGTTGCTCACAATAATCCTTTTATACTTCTTTAGTTCGTTCTACCTTCCACCCTTCGGCTTCTTATGGCTATATCTATTTCTCTAGTCCGGTTGTGTCATTCATTTGGCATAAATAGTCATTCCAAGTTTCCACGATAGCTTGCAAGCGTCTTTGAAATTCTTATGGCCGTAATGATCATCCACTTGCAGTTCCTTTTGCATGGACCATCTGTGTTGATGGCTTAAGTCCCGTGATAATTCGGTTTACCTTGGACTCTTGAGTCTAGCAAGGTCGTTCTCCCATGCAATTTTCTTCACTGGAGTTAGTGGTAATATCGCCTTCATGAAACTCCGTTAAACCTGCTACTGGCTTCCATTCTTTGGATATTGCCGTCCCGGTTTCTTTCAAACTTCCTATATGCCTGAGGAGGCCAAAACCTCCCCATGCTTGTGGGGTCTTCCTTCTCGCTTTTACACTTAATTGTAGGTCTTCTTTCCGTGCACCTTAGATTCTCACACCCGGATTGACACTCTGTCTCTTCTGGTTTCTCAAGCCCATAATGGTCTATGGGGCATCCGCCTCGATTATAATGTCCTTGATTCTACAATCTTGGTTGTACTCAATTCTACTTGTCTTGTTCCAATATTGTCATCTCCACTCCACACTCTTATAGTCTCTTGCATAGTCCTTCTAATTCCGTCTCTCGGCCTCGTATGCCCATGTTCCTTGTAATACCTTCTATTGCTTCTAACTGAACTGACTCAGGGATTTCTTCCTCATCTGATTGTGCTTGTGGTAAACATGATCTTCACAACTTAACTTCGTTGCTCACTTGTTCTTTGGATGCTTTCTAAGGATCACCAAGCAGCCTACCCGAGTACAATACTCAATTCAAGGTCCGATTCCATTGCCTCGTTTTGGAGACCCTTCAAGTCCGCTACTGATTTATCAGGAGGCGATAATCGCTTCGTGATATCACGACTAAAGGATATAAAATATCCTTTAGGATACTAACAAGCTAAGCATACACATGTATATAAAATATAATAGCAAACCTCATAAAAAGTCTATATACTCACTCCTATCGACCTAAGTTGCAGAGATCCACAGAGAGCGATGGTGGTCCGACGTACTACTAACCCAACAACCCGACTATGCGTGTCTGTAAAAACAGAAATCCGTTTTGAAAATTTTAGACCCCTTTCGGGTTCTAGTTGTTTTATACATTTGGTCTTTTAGAAGGTTTCAAGTGCCATTATTGCCAACCCAGGGCTCTGATACCATATTGTAACACCCCAATTTCTGAGAACTCGGGGAGCTACTGGTTAGGACCTCACAATGGGTCCCGACCTTAGTTTGACAACACATTAACTTGGATATTACAACAAGGCACAAAAGTATTTAAAACATTTGAAAACTTAAAACAATATATACATGAAGAATATGTATCAGCCTTACAAAGAAAAGGTACCAAAATGTCACATAAGAAGAACAGAAGACATCCCGTGCCCAACTATATATGTACGTGGACCCGGCTGACCATTCCTTCCGGATCTCTCTACAACTGTCTTAACCTGCAAGGCATCTACAAGCGGTATAAAACCGTTAGCTAACATTCTATGCAAAAGTATAAAGGTAAAAGCACAAACACACAACATACACAATCAACATGCAACACTCAATCCTTTTATTATCTTTAATTAGGTGATAGGTTATTACTAATGATACTTATTTTGTGACACGAGGGATTCCCAAACCTCGCCCCTGTCCCCGTTTACCAACGCGGAATGGTACTAATGCATTTGACCGCCTACCGGATTGGGCTGGTCGTAGGGAACCTCCTAGACTCTCGCAAGAGCTAGGCAGATGATGTCACGACCCGTTATCATACACTTGGGTCAATTATACAATATATTAAAGTCGGCCTATTCCGGTTTCGCTATTTATCTTAACTAACAAACACCACTCATACACATCACACTCATACAAGAAGCCAGCTAAGTAATTCCGTGGACTTACTAGTCTCCAAGAGCAACCGATTAGCACACCCTCAAGTTCCCCTCGGGAAACGCACAACGCCTGTTCAAGACAAGGCAACCGAATCAAACAATGCTCTAGTCAACTAGAAGTCCTTAGACTTCTAGGCTCAACATCCTCACAAGAACATAAACGCATAAGATAAAGCCTAACACAACTCTTCTAAATTAAACTATACTTATACCCAACTTTGGAATATCCTAAATCTGGATTAACCCAACGG
Source organism: Fagopyrum homotropicum (assembly GCA_033239125.1). Taxonomy (NCBI): domain Eukaryota; kingdom Viridiplantae; phylum Streptophyta; class Magnoliopsida; order Caryophyllales; family Polygonaceae; genus Fagopyrum; species Fagopyrum homotropicum. Next base: position 91,144,355 of record BSWB01000006.1, read on the forward strand.
ACCACTCTCCACTTTGACTACATGCTCCTATACATATACATCAACAACATATCCAAAATCAAGTCCAACAGAGGTCAATAACCCCTCCAAATCTACCTCACAAAACTGCATCACAAGCAGTTTTTTAACACTTCGAATATTTCAACAACTATCCAGAACACTACTTACAGCCTTGACTTTGAAAAATCACAATTCCTAAACCTCTCGATGGAATCCTCTCAAATTTTCGTATATTCTACTATGAAGTCTTAACTATGACATATCCAAAATTCAAGTCTAAACGAGAAATATAACTCAATCAAATCTATATCCCAAAACTGGATCACAAGCAGTTTTAGACAACACTCAGCATAACCTATAAACTGCTCAATGTCTCTAATTTGGGACGCCATAACTCTTAAACTGCAACTCGGATTCCTCTCATATTTCAGTATGTTCTACTATGAAATACCAACTATAATATATCCAAAAATCAGCAATAAAGGAGTCGTCTAACTTCCCAAATCTGGATCGCAAAACTAGCAGTTTTTCCAACACTTAAGAAATTTCAGCACAACAGAAAAACAAACTGTTTACGACCCAATCTTTGAAAATTCATAAATCCTAAACCACTCGCTGGATTGATCCCAAATTTTGATATGTTCTACTATAAAATCTTATCTATAATATATCCAAAATTCAGCAGCAAAGAAGGTCAAAATCCTATTCAAAACCATCTCACAAAACAGCATCACCTGGTGTTTTTCCCAACACTCAGCACATTTATAAAAACTGCATGAGGCCTCAACTTTGGAACACAATAACTCTCAAACCATAGCTCGGATTCCACTCAAATTTTAGTATGGTATACTATACAATATCGACTAAAACATATCCGAAAATTAGCAGTAAAGGTGGAGTCTAACCTACCCAAAACTGGGGGCCGAAGTTGACTGTTCTTCCCTTCTGAAAACTCAGAAAACGCCTAAGCTCTTCAAGCTATCTTTCGAGGCTGTTAGGGACGGATTGAAGACACAAAGGGTGCTAACATGAGCATATATAGGTTAAGGATTGATCAAAGAGAAGGACTAAGGAAGGACGGATAAGGATCTTACTTGATTCAATGGCTCGAAGGGTGAAGGATGTAGCACTAGCAGCTGTTGTTGTTCGCAAGGCTGAGAAGATCGATGTCTAGATAGAAACAGAAGCGTCTACACTTGTTGCTGGCTCGAAGGGAAGCGGTCCGTCCTGAGGTGCCGCTACTGACGGTTTTGACTCGCACGCTCGAGGAGAAGGGAGTCGAATACCAGCTCGCAGCCACGGGCACGCTGGTGTTGTTGTGGTTGCAGATGCTTGCAGAAGGACAAGGGCGGCGACCTGTTACCCCGGCGCCATTCGTCCGCTGGGTTGAGACAACGATAGAGTCCGCTTGGAGAACGAAGAGAAGAGTCTTGCGCCTGTTGGGAGATCGACGAGGGGAGAGAGGGCTTTGCCGGCGACGGTCGACTGTAGGAGAGTTGGTGGCTGCGTGGAGGACGGAGGGGAGAAACGGCTCACCTGTACTGCCTGCGTGTACGAGGAAGAGAGTCTGTCGCTGCAAGACTGCTAGGGTTGCGAAGGTTGGCCGCAGCAGCCTATTGTGTGCGTGAAGGTCGAAGGCTGTTAGGGTTTACCTTGTCTTTGGGCTGAAGGGATCTTGTCAAAAATGGGCCCGGATGGCTTTGTCATAACTTAGTCATGGGCATGTCAAATGGGTCAAATACTATAAGGCTTGCAAGAGTGTTTTAGGAATGATTTTATATGATTAAGTTTCACATAAAATCATAGAAGTTGGGAAAAGAATATTTTATGTCATTAACTCTTCACATAAAATAACAAGATTTTAGTTGACTCGGGATTTACCGGAAATTAAATTTCCGGGTATTACAGGCCGGACCAACGCCATTTATTATGCTAGCAAGATGCTTTATGAAGCTCAAGTGAACTACACCACCACCGAGAAGGAACTATTGGCAGTTGTTTACGCATTTGAAAAGTTTCTCTCTTACTTAGTAGGAGCAAAAGTTATTGTTTATACTGACCATGCAGCTATTCGGTATTTGCTAGCTAAGAATGATGCAAAGCCGCGCCTCATTAGTTGGATTCTCTTGCTTTCAGAGTTCATTTAGAGATTCGTAATAAGAAGGGATCCGAGAATTCAGTGGCAGATCACCTCAGCCGGCTACCACCTCTCTAGCTTGAGAAGGACGATCTACCCCTTGATGATTCATTCCATGATGAACATTTGCATTTTATGGAGCATTGAACGAAACCTTTTGTCTTTCCCTATGGTGTAGTTGAAGTATGGGGCGAGACTACCAGCTATCTTGCTTGAGAGTGAAGTACGGTCAAACTAGTGACCTTAAATCAAGCGCTTCTTGGGAGACAACCCAAGGTATTGCTTTCTTTTCTCTTGATGACATGAATTATGTACCATCATATTCATGCATATTGTAGAAGATTGTCTCAGTTTACCTTGCATTTAGAGAGATTTTGTATACTTTTATGTTCTATTCAATCAATTGTCGAAAATAGAGGTCTACACGAGATTTTGATGAATTGTAGGTAAATGGAGCGGAATTGGAAGCAAAAATAGAGCAAGAAGCATCTAAGGATGTTAAGGAAGCTAAAGGAGTCTTAGAAGGATCACAAAGAGCTAAGGAATTGCAAAGGAGAAGCATAGAAGACGAACCAAAGGAAGAGCACTTTCTGTTGAAGAAAATCGTGCCAATATATATATAAATCAGACGATTTTCATACCTTGAAATCGAACGGTTTTACACCTAAATCGACTGGGTCGATTTTCTTCACGATTCGGCCAACTGGAAAGACGACACAAAGCCCAATTATTTTGGGCTAGAGGAGAGTTTTGCCAAACGGCCCATTTGCAAGAAAGTATAGAGGAGAACCCTAGGAACGAAAACGAGGAGGCCGCAGCGGGAAATCTTTACACGTTTTGGAGAAATCGACGATTCTTGGAGAGAGATTGAAGAGCTTTTGCCGGAAAGTTATTCTTGATCTTTGATTGTGAGATTTCTTTATCCATTGCATTGTTTGTGGTTTGTGAACACGAATTTGAGTTATTTGAGAGATACATTGAGCAGATTTGACAATTGTTTACAGATTTGAAAGTTATTGATTTTTTCATTCAAGATTTGGTTTCTTTGCGATATCTTTCTCAATAATTAATTTGATTCGATTTTGAAAATGGTTGGCTAAAAACCTTGTGATTCTGGGGAGGATAGTTGATGATTAAAGCTTAGATGATGATAGACTGAACTCATTCAAACATTAGGACCCTGAGAGTTTAGATTTTATTTTTGCGACAAACAGGAAAATCGGACTGTTCTTGAGGAAAATCGGCCGATTTTCTTATGAACATGGCGATTTATTCTTCTGATGAACTTTAATTGAACTAATCTTTAATCAAAACTAATCCTTGTCTAAATCCCAATCTTGATTAACCTTTCTACCCTCTAATTGAATGTATGAAAGCACTTCAAACCTGTTTCTACATTTAATAGATTAAGATCGCAAGATTTGGGTAATAAAGAGATTCAACACTCTTTATTATGATTTTAAGTGTGCTTTCTAATCTTTACTTTGAAGAGTCATATCCTGGAGTTTTAGATAGTTAGTTTGAACATAATTCTTGTCTCTAGATCTTTCTACCTTTGAACATTTAATCTTGGCAATATAAATTCTGTCCTATACCTATAGAAGTGTCTTGAATCGAAAGCCTAAATCGGATACTTGAATCCTTGGAATCATTTCTCTCTTTATCAAATCACAAAAGTTTTTATATTTTCGGTAGATAATTGAAATCGGAATTATTCTCACCAAATCCCTAAGTTCGACTCTGGAATTCTTACCTTTCTACAGCTGATCCGTACACTGCGGGTTCGCTTTGCTTTTGAGTTCTAGATATAACTATTAAGACTTTGACGCACACCCTTTTGAGCGAACAAGTTTTTGGCGCCGTTGCCGGGGATTTGGTCTAGATCAAATCCGGTTTTCGGTTGTCTAGCTTGAGAGCTCTTGCTCTTGTGATTTGATTTGTCTACTTGAGTGATCTTTGCAGGTTCTTTAGGTATATGCGAAAGACTAGATCCACTAAAGATCTAATTCCTTTCGATCCCGAATTAGAAAGAACTTTGAGAAGAAAGTTGAAGGAGAAGAAAATGACTGAAAACGATGAGAGAAACTACAAGGCTGAACTGAACGAAGCTCAACGCCAACTCCAGTTGAGTGAGAAAGCACGAAAAGAAGCTGAAATAAGTCATCAATTTCAGATTGATGAACTAAGAGCTATGCTGTTGGACATGAAGTTGGAGTTGAACGAATCGAAGAAGAAGAAAGTCAAGACACCAACTAAATCCATTCGAAATGACTCATCCGATGATGAAGAGATTGATCCGGACATGCCGGAACTTGAAGAGATTGATCCATCACTTCGTCCTACCCGAAACACCCCAACACCAAGGGTTGTTCCTCGCATACCAACTAGGAACGTTAGAGTTGTTAATAACAAAGATAAACCCCGAACTTTGGGGAAACGGATTGATCCAATTCAGCAACCACGCCGTCTAGGTGTGGATTTCGGAGCTGAAGACATCCAAGAGTTTAGCTTCTCACCACAAGTCATCACCATGGTTCGCCAAAGTCAATATGGCGGAGCAAGTATTGAATCTCCACATCAACACTTGCAGAATTTTGAGATTCTCATGGAGACTATGAAGCCAAAGAAGGCTACTACAAGCAACTACAAGATCAAACCGTTCTTCTTTTCTTTGAAGGACAAGGCTCTAGCTTGGTACCAAACACTTCCAGTTGCAAAGCTAGCTACATGGGAGGAATTGTCTTCGGAATTCCTCACCAAGTTCTTTCCGCCATCTAAAACGGCGGAATTAAGAGGTAAAATAAATGCTTTTTCTATGAAACCTAATGAAAGCTTGTTTCAATCGTGGGAAAGGTTTCAAGATCTCTTGTTGGATTGCCCACATAATGGCATTTCCAAGCTGGAATTATTGGAGATCTACTACAAAGGATTGGATGTGGAAACACAATTCAATCTTCAATCTCTCTCTTGTGGCACATTCATGGATATGAGAGAGGATGATGCTTGGGACTTCATTGAGAAGCAAGCCCAAGTGATTGAGAAGTATTCCCACCGGAAGGTGGACTCACATAGCCGTAATCAAGGCGATTCGGGAGCCAAGTTTAATCAAGCCGCTCAAACACAAATATTCTCCCTCAAAGATGACATCAAAGAATTGAGGGAAGTGCTCAAAACAAGTCTTCAAAAGACTAAGGAGCAAGAAGCCAACTACATGGGGCGGGACAACAATCAAAGGAATGATAACCGGAATTCCAATTGGAGCAACAACAACAATAACAACCGAAACTCCAATTGGAATAACAACAACAATAGGAACTCAAATAACAACAATTGGAGGTCAAATCAGCAAAGTCCAGGTAATCCTTACTCTTATGCTGAAAAGGCTCTAACACCTCCATCTTCTTCTACTCCTTCAACAAGCCAGGGACATTCAAGCGGATCAAGCAAACCGGATCCCATGCTAGAAACGATCCTAGGCAAGCTACAAGGATTGGAGAGTTACATAACTTCGGTTGACAAAGCTCACAAAGCTTTAGAAAACCAAGTATTCAACAAAGCCGGAGAAGTTCCAAGAGATCAAGGGAAGCTTCCTGGAAAGACAGAAGATAACCCAAAGGGAAGGGTTATGGCAATAACCACTAGGAGCGGCAAAACGACCACCGATCCTCAACCTAAAGTAGTTGATACCGCCACAAAAGAAGGAGAGGCAAAAGAGAAGGAAGAAGTCTATGTTCCTCCTCCCGCTTACAAACCACCTCTACCTTTTCCTCAATCTAGAGCGCGTGCATGCCTAGATAAACATTTTGGTAAGTTTGTTGAACTTATGAGTAAGCTACATATTAACATACCTTTTATGGATGCAATTTTAGGTATGCCGGCTTACGGGAAATTCCTCAAGGAGATCCTCTCTAATAAGAGGAAATTGGAAGACATAGGAGAAGTCAAGATGAGTATGGAGTCATCCGAACTCATCAAGACTATGACGGAGAATATGCCACCCAAGCTCCGTGATCCAGGATCCTTTTGCATACCCATCACTTTGGGAGAAGCTACCTATGATGCTCTTTGTGACCTTGGAGCAAGTGTGAGTATCATACCTCTCGCTCTATGCAAGGCAGTTGGTCTAGGAGAACCTAGACCGGTGAAAATCACACTCTACATGGCTGATCGTTCCACCACTAAGCCGGTGGGAATATTAGAAGACATTCCGGTAAAGCTCGGTAAGTTTTACATCCCAATAGATTTTGTCGTTCTTGACATACCTGCAGATTACCCGGTTCCCATCAACCTTGGGAGACCGTTCCTTGCCACATCCGGATGCATGGTAGATTGCAAGAACGGCCAGCTATCCTTCCATATTGGTGAAGAAAAGATAGAATTCATTCTCTCTTCCTTGATCAAGGAGCCAGCCTTGAGAGACGATGTTTTGGATATTTTGGATGAAGAAGAGTCTAGAGAGGTAGTAAGTTCAATCTTGATGAAAGACCCTCTCCAAAAGGTTCTTAGTATGAGCATCATGGAAGAAGGAGTAGAGCATGATTGCAATGAGGATGTGAGAGCATTAAATGATGTGGAAGAAGAACTAGGAGTAAAGATTGAAGAATTAGAATTGACTCCGGAAACTGTGAAGAAAATCGACCTGCCAGAAATAAATCGTCCGATTTATGGAGATGCAATCCGATTTTTCCGACAGAAAGAAAAATCGTACAGCAGATCGACCGTTTTATTACAGGGGAGGTCGATTCAATGGGTAATTCTCTGGATTCTCCAAACGTCTCCGCAGCCGCGCTCGAATCTAATGATGCCGTACCCCCGTCTCTAGAGGCCTCCCCTACAACATTCGAAGGCCAAGATTCATCATCAATCAAAGTACCCCCGTCATTAGAATTGAAGCCACTTCCCACACATTTAAGGTACGCATTTCTTGGCACTAATTCCACATACCCGGTCATTGTCAATGCAAATTTGAATGAAACTGAATTAGAGAAACTTATGCATGTTTTGAAGCAACATAGGAGAGCATTAGGTTACACCATTGATGATTTAGTAGGAATAAAGTCTTCTCTATATATGTACAAAATTTTAATGGAAGAGGATTACAAACCTTCACGCCAACCTCAAAGACGGTTAAACCCGGCAATGAAAGAGGTCGTGAAGAAAGAAATCCTTAAGCTACTTGATGCAGGTATCATCTTCCCTATTTCTGATAGCAAATGGGTGAGCCCAGTACAAGTAGTACCCAAGAAAGGAGGCATTACCGTTGTTGCCAACAAGAACAACGAACTTATCCCTACACGGACAGTTACGGGGTGGCGAATGTGTATCGACTACCGCAAACTAAACGCTGCTACAAGGAAGGACCACTTCCCCCTTCCTTTTATCTATCAAATGTTGGAAAGGTTAGCCCAACATTCTTACTTTTGTTATCTAGATGGATATAGCGGTTTCTTTCAGATTCCAATTCATCCGGACGACCAAGAGAAGACAACTTTTACGTGCCCATGGGGTACGTTCGCTTACAGAAGAATGCCATTCGGCTTATGCAACGCTCCAGCCACCTTCCAAAGGTGTATGATGGCAATCTTCTCCGAATATGTAGAGAATATCGTGGAAGTCTTCATGGACGACTTTTCGGTATATGGTTCTTCCTTTGATAACTGTCTCTTTAACCTTTCACTAGTTCTTAAGAGATGTGAGGACACTAACTTAGTCTTAAACTGGGAAAAGTGTCATTTCATGGTAACCGAAGGAATTGTGTTAGGTCATCTAGTATCACAAAGGGGAATAGAGGTTGATAGAGCGAAAATAGAAACCAGTGAGAAGTTACCTCCCCCTTCATCAGTAAAAGGAGTTAGAAGTTTCTTAGGACATGCGGGCTTCTATAGGAGATTCATAAAGGATTTTTCTAAGATTTCAAAACCTTTGACTAATCTTTTGATGAAAGATGCGACTTTCGAATTCTCGAAAGATTGCTTAGATGCTTTTTGCAGGATCAAAGAAGCTTTGATTTCGGCACCAATCATTCAACCACCCGATTGGACTCTTCCTTTCGAGGTCATGTGCGACGCAAGCGACGTCGCTATAGGAGCCGTTCTTGGACAGAAGAAAGATGGTCGCACTCATGCCATCTACTACGCTAGCAAAACGCTAGATGAGGCTCAATACAATTATGCAACTACGGAAAAGGAACTTTTAGCCGTAGTATACGCTTTTGAGAAATTTCGTTCCTACCTTGTAGGTGCGAAGGTGATAGTCTACACGGACCATTCTGCAATTCGATACTTATTCACGAAGAAGGATGTGAAGCCAAGGCTTCTAAGATGGATCTTACTCTTGCAAGAGTTCGATTTAGAGATCCGTGATAAGAAAGGATCGGAGAACTCCGTTGCCGATCACCTTAGTCATCTTCCGCTACTCACCGGCGAGTCGGATGAACTTCCGATAGACGATTCCTTCCCTGACGAGCAGCTGCACGAGATTGAAGAGTGTCTTCAACACATATCACAAGGTAATGATCCATGGTTTGCTGACATTGTAAATTACCTTGTTTGTCAGGAGATTCCACCCGGACTTTCATATGCTCAAAAGAAGAAGTTCTTTAGAGACGTCCGGCAATTCTATTGGAACGAACCTCTTCTATTCAAAAGAGGTCCAGATGGCATTTACAGGAGATGTATTCCCGAAGATGAGGTGGATAGTGTCATCCGCCATTGCCATTCCTTACCATGTGGCGGACATGCAAGTGCCCACAAGACTTGTGCTAAGGTACTTCGTTCCGGCTTCTATTGGCCTACGCTTTTCAAAGATGTGCAAAAGTTTGTTGTTTCTTGTGATGCTTGTCAAAGGACAGGTAATATATCCAGGAGGAATGAGATGCCTCTCAACAACATACAAGAAGTAGAGATCTTTGACGTATGGGGGATCGACTTTATGGGACCTTTTCCATCTTCATGCGGCAACCAATATATACTTCTTGCCGTAAATTACGTCTCAAGATGGGTAGAGGCAATCGCTTCTCCTACTAATGATGTAATGGTAGTGGTGAAGTTCTTCAATAGAATGATCTTCCCAAGGTTCGGAACTCCCCGAACCATCATTAGTGACGGAGGAACGCATTTCACAGCCCGTCGATTTGAGACTCTATTGGCTAAGTATGGGGTAGCCCATAAGATAACTACACCTTACCACCCGCAAACCAGCGGACAAGTCGAGATATCCAATAGAGAGATTAAAGGGATTTTAGAGAAAACCGTCTCTAAAACGAGGAAAGATTGGTCAATGAAGCTTGACGATGCACTATGGGCATACAGGACAGCCTTCAAGACACCAATAGGTACGACTCCCTATAATCTTGTTTATGGTAAATCATGTCATCTTCCTGTAGAGCTAGAGCACAAAGCTTATTGGGCCATCAAGTGGCTCAAGTTCGACATGAAAGAAGCCGGAGAGAAGCGGCTCTTAGACATCAATGAGCTGGATGAGATCCGACTAAATGCGTACGAGAACGCAAGGATTTACAAGGAACGGACAAAGCACTGGCATGATAAGCACATCATTCCAAAAGACTTGAAAGAGGGAGACCAAGTCCTCCTATTCAACTCAAGGCTGCGTCTATTTCCAGGTAAGCTCAAATCCCGTTGGACAGGACCTTATGTAATTAAACGAATTTTCCCCCATGGTGCAGTTGAAGTATGGGGTGAACAAAGCGGAAGTTTTAAGGTTAATGGCCAACGGTTGAAGAAATACACACCGGAAGCTCCGGTCGAGGAGATAGCTCCTATCCTCCTCCATTGAACACAACATCATACACCGTCCAGCTAAAGACGATAAATAAAGCGCTTCTTGGGAGGCAACCCATGATAGTATAGTTTTCCCTTCTTTCCATCACTTAGTTAGTTTTTTCGTTTTTTTCGTTTTTTTTTATTTGTTCCTCGATGCACTCTTGGTTTGTCGTGTCATTAATCGCCGGAAATTAGGTTCAAATGTGAGAGATTCATGGAGAATGGAGCATAAATGAGTTATATCTTCGAGATTCAAGAAAAACAAGGAAGGAAATCGAGTTACCATAAGTAAATCGTCCGATTCAGTAACAGAGCAAGTCGATTTTTTTCAACAGAAACAAAAATCGACCTGGAGATCGACCTGTCAAAATAAATCGGCCGATTTTTTTCGACAGAAACAAAAATCGACCCGACAAATAAATCGACCAGATAAATCGGCCGATTTTCTTCAGAAATTATCGACCCTATATAAGGACATTACACTCGATCTTCTTCATTCCAAAACCCCCAATTCTCGACTTCCCTCTCTCAAGAAAGCCGAAAAATCGCCACACCCTACAAATCCTCCTTCCTTAACCATTTTGAGTGATTCTTGGCTCCAAACTGAAGCATTTTCAACAAGGAACAAGGATCTAACAACAACACGCACGGCAATCGACTCCTCCATAAGGAATTCAGGTTTTTCTTTCCAAAACCTAAGTTTCTCATTCGAAATTGATGTTTGCTTAGGAAGTGTTTGTTTGTTGGAATTGATAGAGGAATCTGCTTAGAAATCATTGTAGGGAACTGTGTGTGGTGATAGATTGAACAGAACTTTACAGACTTGTGAGAATCATTGAAATCGAGATAAAAATCGACCCAGCCCAGATAAATCGGCCGATTTTTGTGAAGAACAGGTCGATTTTTAGGACTTAGAATGGATCTTGTAAAGAGGATAACTAGAAACACGGGGAAGAAGAAGGGATCTTCTTCCAAAGCCCCTGCCCCACCTCCACCACCACCTACCAACATCCCTAAGCTTCCCCCTCCCCTATCCAAGCACAAGAAACGCTATGAACGCATTGTAGATCGCCCATTCACCCCTCCTTGCTACATAGTGCTTGATGACTTAGATTCGTTGTATGTTCGAGAGGATGTTGATATGATGCTAGACAGAGCTGGGTTGAGACAGTTTGCTACGATTAGGGAGGATGCTTATAGAGAGATCACCCTAGAATTCCTTAGCACGTTTGAGCACGACCCTAGGGAAAGGATGGTCACTTTCCACCTCATGAGCCAAGACCACACTATGTCCATTGACACTTTTGGCGACTTGTTTGGTTTCTCTTATTCAGATGCAGGCACATTTGCTAGAGGTCTCAGTGCTAGTGATTTTTGGGAGGCTATTTCCGTAGGTGAGTACGGAGGGGATAAGTGGAGACCCGGAAACTCCAAGGAGACAAGTATGTACAACCTTTCCTTTAAGGTAGTGCATAGGATACTTAGCGAGAGTTTATTTGCCCGGACAGAGACTCCACAGAAACTCAAGGCTGATGAGCTCTTCATTCTCTACTGCATGACATCCACCACCACTCCTGACATCGCCACCATGCTTGCTGACTATCTAGGAAAGATAGCCAACAAAGCTAAGGGCGACATTTGTGCAGCAGGTCTTGTCACTCATGTGGCTAAGACCATGGGATTGGACTTTTCCGGATGCACTCTAGCTGAGAGTGCCCTTCCTTTAGGCTCACAGAGGTTGGTGGTTCGACAGGTCTTGATTCCTCGAGGGAGAGGAACTCTTCATGTGCCGATGCCATGGCACAGGGATCCGAAGAAGAAGCCATCCGAGATCATATGGAAATCCGAATACACCATTCGGAACAAGAGGAACTAGAAGGAGACCTTTGAGTCGATGCTTGAGGAGTTCTCACCTCCTACTTATTATGATGATGTTGCAGGTGACTCAGAGGAGGAGGATGAGGATAGAGGACAGGAGACCATGCTCGAGTTTGAGAGCGATACTCATAGCGGACATGCTACAGATGCCATGGACACTGATACTCATGGTGTAGGACCGAGCAAGACTAGTAGGCAGGATGAGGAGACGGAGGATGACATACAGCCACCTCGACATTCTTATGCACATGCTCCAGGCCCTAGACGAGGACGCCGAGCTCCACGCCACTTCAGGGAGCTAGTCACTAGTTTCCAGAGCCTCAACACCGACTACCGTACCCTCCGCACCAACTACGAGACCCTGAACACCCAGTTCAGGAATTATAGGGAGGAGACGGACGCTAGGAATTCATCCTATGATGGCCAGATGAGAGACATGTACTACCACCAGTTCGGCCACTTCTACGATCCTAGCGCACCGATGTATTCCTATCCACCACCTCCACCACCGACAGAGGATTGAGCTTCCACTTCTTTTACATTGTAAGTATTTTTCTCCTTCTTATGCTTGATTTTCACATTGGGGACAATGTGGATGTCAAGTATGGGGTGGGGGTACTTACAATACCTTATGTTTCACTTTAGCACTTTATGTACTTTCCACTACTCTTGACAATTTGGCTTGTAATAACTCTTGCACTACTTGCTTTCTATTATGACACTTGCATTTGCATGATCTTTTTCAAATCCTATGAATTTTCAAAAATTTTTAGTGCTTCTTATATGGAAATGACCTCTATGATGAGAATTGTGTATATGGATAGGCAAAAAGATGCTTAGTTGTGTTGAGATTTTGATTATAGCATGAATGAATTTGCTTTTGTTACTTGAACACATGAATAAGTTATATGATTTAGTTGTTTTGATAAGAGAATGAAATAATAGTCGAAGCTATATTGCAAGTTCTTTTACATCATTTAAGGATGACTAAGGCAATTCACTTTTTTTCTTTTCTCATATCTTGATCATGCTAGCTCCTCAATGAAATATGTAACCCTCCTTTTACCATCCGGGAATTAGGATAGGTGATTAAAAAAAAGGCATGTTTGATGTGGGAGGGCCAAGGAAAAAGTATTAAAAAGAAAGTGTAGAAATTCATGAGTTTGGGGACGTTGAACATGAGGATGAGTAACTCGGCACCATTCACAAGCCGGGTGTTTGTGTCTTACCAAAGTCCGATTGAACGACAAGTCCTAACGGGATATGGTATGTGCATCAAGGGTTTGAGGCATCTCGAAATTGAGAAACGCCGATCTCCTAGGCTTCGGTTTTTGTGCACCGCTGTCCATACTCTCAAAAAGTAAAGTATAATGAATACAAAGCTTTCTACATGCGAAGCATCTGCGGGGAAGAAAATTCTTGAAGGTGTTATGTGTTCCTCTTTCCCGGATTAGCACCACAATTGCCAAAAAGAACTCATTCCCTTAATACGTTTCTTGAACCTTTCCTTTGATTAGAAGACCTTGAGACTTTTATGCATGTGTTTAAGACTTAATGGCTTAGATTTGTTTGAATTTGATTACCTCTACACCTTTATCATGTTCTTTATTTATGCTTTCAAGGAAGAAAAGGGAGTTTGTTCATCTTATAATCATCATTGATACATGCTTTGCCTTTCTATGTCTTGAAACATCACTTTGAGGGTGATCCAATAAGAAGAAGCACTACCAAAAGAAAAGTTTTTGAGTTTTCATACATACATAATCCATGACATCTTATATTCTAAATTTGAGTCTTGCTTGGGGACAAGCAAGGGGCAAGTATGGGGTATTTTGATGACATGAATTATGTACCATCATATTCATGCATATTGTAGGAGATTGTCTCAGTTTACCTTGCATTTAGAGAGATTTTGTATACTTTTATGTTCTATTCAATCAATTGTCGAAAATAGAGGTCTACACGAGATTTTGATGAATTGTAGGTAAATGGAGCGGAATTGGAAGCAAAAATAGAGCAAGAAGCATCTAAGGATGTTAAGGAAGCTAAAGGAGTCTTAGAAGGATCACAAAGAGCTAAGGAATTGCAAAGGAGAAGCATAGAAGACGAACCAAAGGAAGAGCACTTTCTGTTGAAGAAAATCATGCCAATATATATATAAATCGGACGATTTTCATACCTTGAAATCGAACGGTTTTACACCTAAATCGACTGGGTCGATTTTCTTCACGATTCGGCCCACTAGAAAGACGACACAAAGCCAAATTATTTTGGGCTAGAGGAGAGTTTTGCCAAACGGCCCATCTGCAAGAAAGTATAGAGGAGAACCCTAGGAACGAAAACGAGGAGGCCGCAGCGGGAAATCTTTACACGTTTTGGAGAAATCGACGATTCTTGGAGAGAGATTGAAGAGCTTTTGCCGGAAAGTTATTCTTGATCTTTGATTGTGAGATTTCTTTATCCATTGCATTGTTTGTGGTTTGTGAACACGAATTTGAGTTATTTGAGAGATACATTGAGAAGATTTGACAATTGTTTACAGATTTGAAAGTTATTGATTTTTTCATTCAAGATTTGGTTTCTTTGCGATATCTTTCTCAATAATTAATTTGATTCGATTTTGAAAATGGTTGGCTAAAAACCTTGTGATTCTGGGGAGGATAGTTGATGATTAAAGCTTAGATGATGATAGACTGAACTCATTCAAACATTAGGACCCTGAGAGTTTAGATTTTAGTTTTGCGACAAACAGGAAAATCGGACTGTTCTTGAGGAAAATCGGCCGATTTTCTTATGAACAGGGCGATTTATTCTTCTGACGAACTTTAATTGAACTAATCTTTAATCAAAACTAATCCTTGTCTAAATCCCAATCTTGATTAACCTTTCTACCCTCTAATTGAATGTATGAAGGCACTTCAAACCTGTTTCTACATTTAATAGATTAAGATCGCAAGATTTGGGTAAAAAAGAGATTCAACACCCTTTATTAAGATTTTAAGTGTGCTTTCTAATCTTTACTTTGGAGAGTCATATCCTGGAGTTTTAGATAGTTAGTTTGAACATAATTCTTGTCTCTAGATCTTTCTATATTGCAGCCTCAACAACCCTTATAGAGAGAACTTATAGATTAGTCATATAGGTTTCGGAACTTCATCGTACGAATCCTGCCTTTGAACATTTAATCTTGGCAATATAAATTCTGTCCTATACCTATAGAAGTGTCTTGAATCGAAAGCCTAAATCGGATACTTGAATCCTTGGAATCATTTCTCTCTTTATCAAATCACAAAAGTTTTTATATTTTCGCTAGATAATTAAAATCGGAATTATTCTCACCAAATCCCTGAGTTCGACTCTGGAATTCTTACCTTTCTACAGCTGATCCGTACACTGCGGGTTCGCTTTGCTTTTGAGTTCTAGATATAAATATTAAGACTTTGACGCACACCCTTTTGAGCGAACATCTCTTTTCTAGTTTAGTTTAGTTAGTTTGTTGTGTGTTTGTGTGTCCTCTTAGGTAGGAATCAGATGTTCTCCAAGAAGAATTACAACTCGGGAGCTACATGGAAGGATTGATGTTCGAGAAATTGAGAAAACAGGGCTTGATAGAGACACATCTCGGGTGTTGTCAGAACGCCTCGACCGAGATGTTCTTTGCCAACCGAGGTGTTGTTATCTGACAACCACCTCGTTCTGACACCTCAGTCCGTCCAGAAACACCTCGACCGTGGTGAAATCAAATTCTGCGAGGGGTACAAAAGGAGATTGACTTTCTCTCTCCTCACAAGCCTACTCCTCTCTTTGCTCTCACCTCGACCGTAACTGCCCCTTACTCCAAAATCCCCAAATCTCGCTCGTTTTCTACGATTCTTGGCTCCAAATCATCGAGGGAAGCACGAGAAACAATTTTCAAGCATGAAAGAGCACAAAATATCACTTCAATCTGCGCATTTTGGGTATTTCGCTCCAAACCCTAACTTGGTTCATTTCTCTCAATTATGCACGGATTTGGCATTGTTTGGTGTTGATTGTTGTTGACAAGAGTATAAGTACCCCATAGGAAGCAAGTGGCTGTGAAATTTGGCGGAAAATCTTACAGTTATTCGAGCCTCGATCGAGAAGTACTTCACCTCGGTTGCTTTTGTTGTGTCTCGGTCGAGGTGTTTTTGGGGCAACCGAGGTGCTTTTTAGTTATGGAAAATTTGAGGAGATCTGATCGCCAATTGGCCCTTAGGGATATGCCTAGCAGTTCCTGACATTCCTCTCCTTTACCACCTCCATAGCCTACTGTGCTGGTGATTCAAGAGAGATTTCAAGGGACTTTCACCGGATTTTTGGGCGCCCAATTGTTGCCCCTAGATATGTTGATATTGCTAATTTTGAGTGCTTGCACGTTGTGGAAGACCTGAGGAAGATGGTCTCTATGGTTGGTCTGGAGGAAGATGGTCCTCCTCCACAACCTACTGTCTCTAGGGAATAAAGCTTTTGTAGAAAGAGAGAAAGAAAAAATTTATGAACGAATGAAGATGCCTTGGATCGCTTGAAGACTTTGGATATTTTTGTGTAAGCTTGTGTATCTTGTTCTTCAATCGACATCTTCATTTATAGTCTTCTATGGATAGGTCTTCTAGCCGTTGGGAAGATGACCGTTGAAGATGATTCTTCTTCTCCATGAAAGTCGCTTCTTGGTTGAGATGAGGTAGACGTTGTAGATCTTCTATCGTCTTCATCTCCTTAAAGCACGTTGATCTCTCTTCCTCGTAATCTTCCTTTTACTTGTTGTGAAGATATTTGAATTCCGTTTAGAGAAGATCTTTTGCGCTTTTAGTTGAGAATCAAATCCCTTTGGTCGGTTGAGATCTTCTTTGATCGTATATCTTTGTTGGGCATATCTTCTTAGAAGATCTTCTTTGATACGTGGAAGATTTAGTTTGTTGAAATTTGAATTCCTTCAACGTGCGTTGTTTCGATTGGAGTTTCAAGGCCTTGGCTTCTGATCCCTTGAAATGGCTTTCAAGGCCTACGTCTTGAATATCTCTAAACTCTTTGTATGTCCCTTCTATCTGATTTCAAGGCCTCCGAAGGTCCCTTAAAATGTGTTTTAAGACCTACACAAATTCTAAACAAGCTACCAAACCAAACCAAACCAAACCAAGCAACTCGATATATATTCAATAAATTGTTAGTATATAAAACCACTTCATTTCTGTTTAAGTCTTTCATCATCAAAATCACCTATACAATTATATAATCAAGGTGGAGTTTTCAGTCTCCCCCTTGATGGAAGACAACACAAATATATCGTGCTTGCATTATAAGGTTAGCGATGCATATATGAATATTAAAAAAAACTTAAAATGCAGAATGCAAAAATATCTAAATGTCGGATCATTTATTTCACCCCCTTTGTCTTTTAATAAGGGAGAAAAATAGTTAAAGCACAGAAGTTTTAAAGATTACAGCCCCGGAAAAGTATTTCACAAAAACCACAAAACAAATCAAGTTTGTAATACATCAATCCCACTATCATCAGCTCAGTCTGAATCCTCCTCGTAAAACCTCCTTTTTCCCTTAGATGAAGATTTTTTGTGACTCCAATCATCAATTTCAGCAACTAAGAGTTGTCTCTTTTCTTCAGCTCTTCGTTTCTTAACGACCTTATATTCGAGCACTAACATAATAGTTGGCTCAACATGGGTAGGATAAAGAATAAAGTTATTTTGTACACGACGTTTGCAATTCATTAGAACATTTTCCACTTTCTCTTGAGTATGTTGAGTTGCATCTTCAGTCATAGGTAGGATCCTTGTTCGCTCCAAAAGGTGTGTGCAAGATTTAATATTTATAACCCAAGAAGTATGCTTGAACAATATGTGAACCCGCTGTGTACGGATCAATTGTAATAAAAGCAAGAATTCCAGGGGTCGAACACATGGACTATGGTGAAACAAAGCACGGAATCAGGTTGTCAAATATGCTAATGACTATGAATTAAAGCAATCAAAGATGATATAAAGTCAGATAAAGGGAATGCGGATTCTAGGGATTAAAGCATATAATTATGGTTCCGATACAAGATCTCAAAGGTTAACACGGACAAAGCTGAGGTTTGCAAAGGGAAGGTGTTTCCAAGGTGGGAATAGATTACCGGGTAAATCTCACTACTCACAATCCCAAACCAAAGCTCCTATTATTGGGTAAGTCTCAAGGCACTAAGGAAAGGAACTATAATCTAAAACCAACACACCACCCATGGGAATATAATCAACCTTTACCTGGTAAGTCTCAGGCTAACTCGCAAAGATGGGATGAAGGCACACTCAAACCCCATTAAAGGATAAACCATTACTACCTACACTCATGATCTAAGGTAAACAAACAAAGGAATTACCGGGTAAGTCTCATCCTAGGCTTGCATTGAACCAAGAAAGGTATAATAAGGATAGGATTTAGCAAAGTTAAACTCTTAACTCAGATAAGGTTATGGAAAGGTTCACCTCGTTTGGTTATATTCCATCCCGGCCGTGATGTTCAATGACTGCCCGAGGTGTTCTACGGTTAAGGTAAAGGCTCGATCTTTCAAGGTCCTGCTGGGATTAAGATCATTCTATCATCGTCTTTCCCACAACTTTCAGCCAATCACCTTGGAATCGCATAAGAAACTTAGCCAACAATCATCATGATAACAATAATCAAATTAATAGGAAAGGAATCAATATTCAAACAAGAAAACCTTAACACAAAAGGTCTCAATAACTGAATGAATCAAACAACAAATCAGTGTTCCTAAATGTCAAAATCAGAAAAGACAACAAACCAAAAGTAAACTAACAAGATCTTACAAACTCCTTCAAAAGCCAACTCCAACTATGATTCCTTCCCTCCTTGAACTTCAACCTTCAAACTTCCTTCAACTTACTTCAGAAAATACTCCAGAAATTCCTTGATCCGAAGATGGCTGAATTGTAGAAAATTAGCCCATATATATAGGAGAATTATCTTCCAAAGATAAAATATCTTAAAAAGATAATTTCCTAGAAAATAGATCCATATCTCTTAAAATAAATCAGTCAAATATAGTATCTTCCTTCCAAAAATCGAGCCAAAAATATAAGATATCTTCCTTCCAAAAATAAAAGATCTCAGCCAAAAATAAAGATCTTGCCGGCGACAAGGTGTTCGCCTCGGTCGGGACGCTCCTCAAGATCACCTCGGTCGAGGTGATACTGTAGCTGACCGAGGTGAATCTCAACTGAATGTGAATCATCTCGAATCTGGTCCAAAATCAATCTTCTTAATCATTTCCGTGCTTCCTGAGATCTTCTCAAAACTCCAGAATGTAGCTCCAATGACTCCATAACTTCCTTAGCTCCATTTCGATGCAAAACGTGCCATTTTAACTAAGATCACAACGAAACTAGGTATAGACCTCGATTCCCGTAAAGGTAGACAAAACAACCATATAATTAAATAATATAAATCCATACATGCAGATTTATGAAGATAAAACGTCTAAACCAATCCCAAAATATAGACTATAATACAGGCTATCAAAATACCCCATACTTGTCCCTTGCTTGTCCCCAAGCAAGTTCCAAATTTTAGATACAAGATAAAATGGATTATAAGTCAGAAAGATCAATGAAAAATATTTCAAAACCTTTTGTGGTATGCTCCACGCATAGATCACCCTAAGAGAATGCTTCATGGCAAATAAAATCAAGACATGATCAAAACATTTTATAAATATAAGAAAGTTGTTCATCTTTGCATAAAATAATAGAATGCCTAATAAATCATATTTATCGAAATTAAACATGTATAATCTAGTTTAAACCACCAAGTCAATCAACAAGCTCGATGTCTCAAGGTCTTCCCAAAAAGAGGTCAGGAAACGTGTAAGGGTGGGATGTATCTAGGGTAATATGGTGCTAGAATCCGAGAATAGGATCTTACTTCACTTTCTTTGAATCGCAACATCTTCCACCAATAAGCTTTGCTTATTTACTTTACTTTTTGGGATGCATGGACAGAGGTGCACAATAACCGAAGCCTAGGAGCTCAGCAATCATCATTTTCTCCAAATGCCTCAAACCCTTGATGCACATACCATGACCGGTTAGGAATATCGCTCAATCCGATTTTGGAAAGACACAAACACCCGGCTATGTGAATGGTGCCGAGTTACTCATCATCATGATTGACTTCCCCAAACCTAATTGTTTCTTTCAAACACTTTCAGCCAACATCTCAACTTCTCTTTCACTTGTTTTTCTTTATTTGCTTCCAAATTCCCAAATAGGTAAAGGGAGGCAAATATGTATATGAGGGGCTAAAACATGGTTAAGAAGAAGAAGAGAAGGGAATGAATTTCCTTAGTCGTCCCAGGAAGAATGTGATAGAACTCATCATGTGGTGTCAATCTTCAAATCCAACATAATTTTAATGAAAACAAAGTATTAAACATGCTAAAACTTCAAACAAAGCATTTTGCAACTTAAACATATCATAAATCCTTTCGAGCATATAAAGATTTCAAAACCAATCTGCAAACAATATCATTATTGAGGTCATATCCAGAGAAGAAGCATAAAAAGTTTCAAAGATTCTCATTTAAGAACCCACCTCGGTCGAGGTGTTCTAGAGTCATCCGAGGTGTTCATTCTCGATCAGCCATGAACATCCCGGTCGAGGTCATAAAAAAAAATTTTCAAACAAGTTTTCGACGTTTTCTCAAACAGAAACCTGTATATATATGCATGTAATGGCAGATAATCACATAGCGCATAAATAAGACAATAATAATCAAGAGTCATACAAGCATACACATAAGGTCACATAAATAAATCTAAATACCCCATACTTGGGACACATTCTCCCATTGGGTCAAATAAAAGTCTAAGAAACAGAATACTCACCAGACCTAGTTGAACTGCATAATAAATAAAGAAAGAAAATCCATGCAGCTCTAATCCTCGTCGGCTGGTGGTGGATGTGGAATGTAGGGGTGCTGGGTCGGATGAAAGGGATAACCCATCATCTATTGGAACTGAATCTCCATCATGCAACGTTGGTAATGTTGGTTCTCCCCTATCTGATGTATCAATCCATCAGTGTATCTACGCTCATCATCAAAACGCTGGGACATGTCTACCGTCATAGCCGCATAAGAGTCAATCATCTGCTCAATCAGCTCATCAATCCATCGGTGAGCCTCGAGATCTCTACGTCTGTGGGATCTGCGCTAAGGTGGTGGTGGTGGTGGTGTGGTCTCCTCCTCTATCGCCTCATCATCCAAACCGATAACGGGAACACTAGGGTTGCCGGTATCAGTACCGGTCTCCGTGGCAGCTCCTCTATCATAATCAGCAGTAGCGTCTCTGGCATCCTACATGTAAGAAAACCAGGAAGCGGACCAGTACTGGTGGTTGTAGACAGAGAACTAAGATGACCACAAAATACCCTGTGGAGTTGTTGCCTCCCATGACATGGCAACGTAAGGCATGCTAAGACCACGAGGAACGAGAATGCGACTCATGATCATCTCCTGTAATCCCAGCGGCTTTGAAGCCACAACAAATGTACATGCAGTCAGATCTAGACCCATAGTAGTAGCAATGTGGGTCACCAAGCCTCCACAACAGATATCTGACTTGGACTTGCCCTTGATCCTATGCAAGTCATCCGCTAACATCCCAACAAAACCAGGAACTCTCCTTGTGACCATGCAAAACAAGCTCAAAAGCTCCCCCTGACGGACCATCTGAGGCGTCTCAGAACACCCCAAAAGAGTCTTGCTGAATATCCTATGAGCAAGGCAGAAGGCCAAATGGAATATGATGCGCTCCCGAGAATCTCCGGGTCTCCACCTATCATTGTGCTCAACCACGTGGGCTATCTCGCCCCAGAAATCTCGAGCAATGGCTTGGGAAGCAAAATTCAGAAACGGTGGAGAGTAGGGAAGCCAAAAATCTCCCTCAACTGGTCGATGGGCACGATATAGTTCCAGATAAGCAACCGGTACTTGATACTGCTACGCTCCGGCACGTAAGTAATGGAACTCACGAACTCCATAGTCGGCTCTAAGTAAGCCCGTGCTCGAACCTCCATGAACTCCTCCAGTCCTACCATGGAGATCATCTTCTTCAAGTCCTCCGCCACATGGAATCACTCGAAGGCAACAACATCAAGAAAGCGCGGGGCAACGATAGGACGCCCGCAAATACGATCATAATCATCCTGGTGTCACTCGTGGATCACCGGGATTGAATATTGTGAAGAAGAAGGAGAGGAACTACTAGGTTTGTATCTCAAGACCAGATGGCGATCAGATCAGCTACTCATGATTTTTCTGACAAGTCACCTCGGTTGCCTGAAGAACACCTCGGCCGAGACACAGCCGACTGGACCGAGGCGAAGGGTTGTTCGTTCGGAACTATCAAAATTGTAAGTTATTTTCCCCAAAAATCACTATCAAAGGCTTCCTATGGGGTACTTATCTCCTTTTCAACAATAGACAGTGGAAACCAAAGCCAAATATGTGCTAAATCAGTAGAAAAAGAAGAGTTAGGGTTTTCGAGCAAAATACCCAGATTCTGCACAATTGGAGCGTTTTCCTTGCTGTTTGATGCTTGAAAACCAATCCTCTTGCTTCCTCTGGTGTAATCGAGCCGAAAATCATGGAAAACGAGCTAGATTTGAAGATTTGAGGCTAGGGTACCGCCGCGGTCGAGGTTCGGTTGTTGAGAGGGAAAAGTGAGGAGAGGGAAAACCATCTCGCCTTTTATACCCCTCACCGAATTTGATTTCACCTCGGTCGAGGTGGTCCCGACCGGACCGAGCTGTCTGACTGGATGTCAGACCTAGTCGACTCGGTTGCCTCAAGAACTTCTCGGTCGAGGTGCTGTGACAGCAACCAAGATGTGTCTCAGTCAAGCTTTGTCTTCTGAATTGTTTAAACTTTTATCCTTCCAGTGTAGCTCCTGAGCTTTAATCGTTCGTTAGAAAGTACCTGGTTTCTGTCTAGAGGACGCCAAAAAGAAATCAAAACAAACTATCTAAAACTAAGTTAGAAAAGGGAAAAGAAAGCAATACCTTGGGTTGCCTCCCAAGAAGCGCTTGAATTAAGGTCGCTAGCTGGACCGTGCATCATAATTAAACAAGGTATAGCGGTGAAATCTCCTCAGCCTGGACTTCCGATCTGTACTTCTTCAGCCTATGACCGTTGACCTTAAAGCTTCCGCTTGTTTCACCCTAAATCTCAACTTATGGGTTACCCCATACTTCAATAAAAGTGCCTTGAACTTCCGGTTGATGAAATATGTCCCTCCATCGCTGATGATGATGTGTGGTGTCCCAAAATGTGGAAAGATAGTCTGATTGAAGAACTTCACAACCACCATGGCATCATTAGTGGGGGATGCAATGGCTTCCACCCATCTGGAGACGTAATCAATAGCTAAAAGAATGTAGAGGTTCCCTGAGGATGATGGGAAAGGTCCCATGAAATCAACTCCCCATACAGCACAATTCTCAACTTCCTGAATGTTGTTGAGTGGCATCTCGTTCCTTCTTGATAAGTTCCCTATTCTTTGGTATGCATCACAAGAAACAACAAACGTTTGCACAACCTTAAATAATGTAGGCCAAAAGAAACCAGAACGTAATACCTTAGCGCATGTTTTGTGAATGCTAGCCTGTCCTCCACAAGGAAGCGAGTGGCAATGCCGTATAATACTAGCAACTTCATCCTCCGGAATGCATTGTCGAAGCATCCCATCCGGACCTCTCTTAAACAGTAGAGGTTCATTCCAGTAGTAATGGCGTACATCCTTGAAGAACTTCTTCCTTTGAGCGTACGTCAATCCGGGCGGTATTTCCTGGCAAACAAGGTAATTGACAATATCAGCATACCAAGGCTCTTTACCATCAGAAACTTGGCGGAGCCAGTGCTCCACCAAATGTAAGTGACTCTCTGAAAATGAATCAGGAAGTTTGTTGTCCTCAGTTGACAACATCTCGCTTGATGTCTCGGTCGGTGTCCGAGGTGGGTGACCGAAATGTTCTTCAGATAAGACCACCTCGCTTAGTCCAGGAAGTGCCTCGGTCGAGGTACTGAAACTTGGACCGAAACCTAAATTGCTTTTCTTCTCCTGGATTAGTTCTCAATCTTAGCTCCTGGATCTGCTTCCAATGCTTTTAAGCTCCGTATATCTGCATCACAAGAAACATCTATACCTTCCTCCATTAAACTAAAACTAAGAACTCTTTCAAGAGGATCGTTAATAAGGATAGAGCTCACCAATTCTCTCGATTCTTCTTCATTATAGATGTTGAAGATATCATCCTCCAACGGCTCTCCCTTCATTGCAGCAAGCAATGGAAACTCCACATGGTCACCGTCAATGTTGAATTTCAACTTGGCATTCTTACAATCCACATTTTAACAAGAAGTTCCTAGAAATGGTCTCCCGAAAATGATAGGAACGGGATAATCTGCGGGAATGTCAAGTAAAACAAAATCTATAAGTAAGTAGAAATTACCTAACTTTACAGGAACGTCTTTCAAAATGCCCACGGGACGGGTAATGGAGCGATCTGCCATGTAAAGCGTCATCTTCACCGGCTTGGGATCTCCAAGGCCGACTTTCTTACATAGCTCCAGCGGAATGATACTCACGTTGGCTCCTAGATCATACAATGCATCATAAGTTACATCCCCAACTTGAATGGGAATGCAAAATGAACCGGGATCTCTTATTTTTGGTGGCAATGTCACGCTAAGAACGTGTGCACGCAATAAGCTTTAAATTTATACTCGTTATATTTCTCCTAACTCCTAGCGAACCCGCAGTGTACGGGACATTTGTAGTAGGGATAGTATTCCGAGGTCAAACACAAAGACTGAGGTGAGATTGATTCGATTATTGATTAAGTTTAGTGAAGATCTAGGCTTAAGAAAAGAGAAAGAAATAAAGAAATGAAAATCTCAATGTTTTTGGTTGGTTTTTAGGTGATCAATCAAGGATCACAAATCATGCAAAGTAAACAATCAACTAAGCTAACAAGTCAACACAAACAAACAAGCTAAAACGAGATATGAATCAAAAGAGAAAGGCTGATTCTAGGGGATGGAAATTCCGGTTATGGCATAGGACTCAAGCTATCTAATCATTCCTTGGATTAACTATGATATGTTGGGAGTGAGTGTTTCTAGATTGGGATCAATCACCGGGTAGGTCTCATGGTCCACTAGTCCGTTCCTAAGGTCTCATCAGCGGGTAAGTCTCAAAGAGCCTAAGGGATGGAATTCTACACAAACCGGATTGTCACCTAGGGATCTAACCTATCCTCACCGGGTAAGTCTCAAAAGGGTTAGTCCTAAACAACTATCCTAGCACACTTAGTCCAATGGCGGCTTATTAGGCTCACCACTACCTAGATTTCGTCATCCTTGAAATCTAAGAGTAGAATCACCGGGTAGGTCTCTTCTAACACTTAGTTGCTAACACTAGGTCACCCTAGGATAGATTTAACTCAACAAACAATAGGATTTCAACATTCTAATAACGTAGTACTTAGATCCATCGAACCAGGGAAACCACGGGTTGTTCTACCACTTCCACGGCCGTGGAAGGGCAAGAACTAACCGTGGACTATAGTAGTGACTTCGTTCAAGCAAACAAGTCATCCAAGGGCAAATCTAAGTTCATCCTATCATAGTCTTAACCATAACCATCCTTTCCTTACCCTAGAATCGCATCTATTTAGCCTACAACATGCATCATAAAAATCGAAATCATCAAGCATAAAATCATGGCTTCCATTTGCAAGATAATGAAAAGAAAGAGATGAACAAGTGAAGCAAACAAAACCAAGCTGAAAGTAAGATTAGAAAGACTCACAACCCTTCCAAAAGAAGGTTCAAACGATTCTTACAACTCTAGAAATTGATTCCGGAAATCCTCACTACAAAACCTATCAAAGTCTAGCAAATGGTGTGTTCTTCTCTTTTTCTCCAATGGAGCTCTTCTCCTCCTCTAATGGTAGCTCTCCTCTTGAGAGAATCTTCTTGTTGAGAGAGTGTATTTTGATTCCCAATTTGATTGGATGATAGGAAATGATTTCTCTCAGCCTTGCAGTACCACTTTTATACTACAACCTTGCTAGAGTGAGCCATGAGATCATGGCACAGCTGTCACAACCGTCTGGCAAAAACCACGGTTGGTTCCACGGCCGTGGAAGTGCAAGAAACCATGGTTTGGTGCTTCAGCTTCGCCTTGGATTATTAAGCTATGATTTGGTGCATGGCTTGTGTTGACAAGGTTCCATGAGTCCTCCTTAGCCTCTAGCTTGCATCCGAATGAGTCTGAGGGTGTGTCACCTTGATGAATCGATCCTCAAACGTATCGATTAAGCTCCTAAATCTCCCAAAATACCTACAGAGCAATGCAAAAGTCCGTGTAGACATCTATCTCGACAAAATACGTGAATTGAGTGCAAACGTCGTGAACTAGTGCTAAACCATGCATGAATGAGTGAGAGATCTATCTAAATGATTACCTAAACCTAAGTCATAAATTGTGTTATCAAAAATACCCCATACGTAAGGTTTGCTCGTCCCCGAGCAAATTCTCAACTATAGACTAAGAGATGACATGATTTATGCATGCAGAAAAATGGCAAAATCTTTTTGGAGTTGTGCTTCTAATATTGGATCACTTTCATAGTCATGTATCATGGCAATGGACAAGCAATTATGTATCAAATAAATGAAGGCACGGAAAGACAATTGTACTTAACTCGAAAGCATGCATGGTATGTAAAAATGAAGAAGTCAAGATGATCAAGAGCATATCCAATCTAGATTACTAAGTCTTACAAACATGCAAATGGGTCATAAGGTCTTGTGAAATAAAAGGCCAAGAAACGTTGTGATTAGGTGGGGATTTTTCTAGGCTATGTGATGCTAATCCGAGAATGGAACTAACTCCACAATTTTGTCCTCGATCAACTTCCCTCAAGTGTATATTTTCTCCATCTTTTCTATCTTTTCTTTTTCTTTTTCTTTCACTTATTTTTTAGACAATGGCATTGGTGTACAAAAGCCGAAACCTTGGTGATTAGCCGTCCTCGGGTTTTTTCTATTTTTAGAGGTGCATCCACACCGGGCACACATACCAAAGCTCGTTAGGACTATTGGTTTATTTGACTTTGGCAAGACACAAACACCCGATTATGTGAATGGTGCCGAGTTACTTGTCATTTAAACCAAAGTCCCCAGACCTATATTTTTGTCTACACTTTCACAATAATTTCAGCATTTTATTCATGACATTCTTTCATCAACAACTTCACCCCACACTTGCTTTTCACACACATCAACACACTAGCATGCTCCTATTCCCGGATGGGTCAAAAGAGGTCAAATTTATATCAATTGAGGTGCTCAAACATCATGATCAAGATGAGAAGTAGAGAAAGATGAATAGCCTCATTCATTCCTAGATGATGTGCAAGAACTAGCATGTAATTTCGACTTTCAATACTCAATCCAATCAAGGCAAACATCATGATCACAATCCATTCATGGGATTCAATATAAGTACTTCAAGTCCACATATGCATTCATCAACTTAACATATAAGGCCATCCATAGCCAATCCACAAGACAAGATTCATCATTAGGGTCATATCCAAGCTTAGAAAGCACAAATTTTTTTTAGATTTTCTGATTTTTTTGGATTTTTCGAAATGAGTATATACAATGCAAGACATGTGATAATATTAAACTATCCTAGATGCTAATCATGCAAAAGATCATGCAAACCCCACCCCATACTTAGAAACACATTGTCCCTAATGTGTAAATGAAGTAAAGAAGAGTGAAAGAAGGTTCTCACAATGTAAAAAATGGTTTGCTATGGTATTTTGGATTCCTCAAGTGGATTGATGATGAATGATCCTATCAACAATGGTAGAGAGCTCTAAGTGTTCATCAAGGCGTCGGGACCCGCGCTAGGCACCGCTAGCCGTCCAAGTTCCGCGTCCGCTCCACTCATAATTGATGAGGGACTCATCATCATCATTCACATGCCATGCAAGGCTTCCATGCTACCAAGATTCTAGCACACACACAAAGCACAAAAACACACAAAAACAGAAAAAAATCAAAAGCAAAAAAAAGAAAAAGGGAAAAATGTTACCAATGGGTTGCCTCCCATCAAGCGCTTCTTTAAGGTCATTAGCTTGACCAAACTCGGGGGTGTCTACTCAAGGTGAAGTGGGGCAATCATGTCCACCGGAGCTCTGGGGATATACTTCTTCAAACGGTTCCTATTCACCTTGAAATCTCCATAATGCTCCCCTCCTATCTCAATAGCTCCATGGGGAAAGATCTTTTTTACCACATATGGCCCGGTCCATCTTGATTTTAGCTTTCCGGGGAAGAGCCGCAGCCTCGAGTTGAAGAGAAGGACAAGGTCGCCTTCACTCAACTCCTTCGGGATGAGGCGTTTGTCATGCCAACGTTTGGTCCTCTCCTTGTAGATCCGGGCGTTTTCATAGGCATCCAACCGGATCTCTTCAAGAGCATTCATGTCTAGCAATCTCTTCTCTCCGGCCTCCTTGAGGTCAAAATTTAGCCACTTAATGGCCCAATAAGCTCTATGCTCCATCTCTACAGGAAGGTGGCAAGACTTGCCATAGACTAACTTGTAAGGAGTGGTGCCAATTGGTGTCTTGAAGGCGGTTCTATATGCCCATAAGGCATCATCGAGCTTCATAGCCCAATCCTTTCTCGTCCTAGAGACCGTCTTCTCAAGAATTCCCTTGATCTCCCGGTTGGAGATCTCCACTTGGCCACTAGTTTGGGGATGGTAAGGTGTTGCCACCTTGTGAGTCACCCCATACTTAGCCAAAAGTGCTCCAAAGTTCCTATTGATGAAGTGCTTCCCTCCATCACTTATGATCACCCTTGGTGTTCCAAACCTAGGGAAGATCACTCGGTTGAAGAACTGTACCACAACCTTTGCATCATTTGTAGGAGAAGCTATTGCCTCCACTCATCTTGAAACATAATCCACCGCCAATAGGATGTAGAGGTTGCCACATGAAGAAGGGAATGGTCCCAAGAAGTCCACACCCCACACATCAAATATTTCCACCTCTTGTATGTTGTTCAAGGGCATCTCATTCCTCCTTGAGATGTTGCCCGTCCTTTGGCAAGCATCACAAGCTACCACAAAGCTTTGCACATCCTTGAACAAACTTGGCCAAAAGAAGCCCGATTGCAACACCTTCGCACATGTCTTGTGTGAGCTAGCATGCCCTCCACATGGCAAGGAATGACAATGGCGGATCACACTCTCCACCTCGTCCTCCGGTATGCATCTTCTAAACATTCCATCCGGCCCTCTCTTGATCAAAAGAGGCTCACTCCAATAGTAGTGTCTCACATCTTTGAAGAACTTCTTCCTTTGGGCATATGACAATCCGGGAGGCACTTCCTCACACACAAGATAATTCACAATGTCGGCATACCATGACTCACTTCCTCTAGACACTTGGAACAAGCACTCCTCCACCATTTGCAATTGCTCATCCCGGAATGAGTCATCAATTGGGATGTCATCTCTTTCAAGCTCTAACGGTGGGAGTCTACTAAGGTGATCCGCCACGGAATTCTCGGACCCCTTCTTGTCCCGTATTTCCAAATCGAACTCTTGAAGTAGAAGGATCCACCGGATCAACCTAGGTTTGGCATCCTTCTTTGTAAGGAGATAACAGATCGCAGCATGATCCGTGTAAACAATGACCTTCGCTCCAACAAGATATGAACGGAACTTCTCAAATTCATACACAACCGCTAGCAACTCTTTCTCGGTGGTAGCATAATTGAGTTGGGCATCATCTAGCGTCTTGCTAGCATAATAAATGGCATGTGTGCGCCCATCTTTCCTTTGCTCCAAAACAGCCCCAACGGCTACATCACTTGCATCACACATGATCTCAAACGGTAGACTCTAATCCGGAGGTTGCATGATAGGTGCGGAGATCAAGGCGTTCTTCAACCTACAAAAAGCCTCAAGGCAATCCTTGGAGAAAACAAACTCAACATCTTTCATTAGTAGGTTAGTAAGAGGCTTAGAAATTTTAGAGAAGTCTTTAATAAACCTCCGGTAAAAACCGGAATGCCCTAAGAAACTCCTTACCCCCTTTACCGAGGTAGGTGGTGGCAACTTCTCTATTGTTTCAATCTTGGCCCTATCAACCTCAATGCCACGGTTGGACACCAAGTGTCCCAACACAATACCTTCACTTACCATGAAGTGGCATTTTTCCCAATTCAAGACAAGATTTGTCTCCTCACATCTCTAAAGCACTAGAGACAAGTTAGTTAAGCAATTATCAAAAGAAGATCCATAAACAGAAAAATCATCCATAAATACTTCCATGATATTCTCAATATACTCAGAAAAGATAGCCATCATACACCTTTGAAAGGTGGCGGGTGCATTACACAACCCAAATGGCATTCTCCTATATGTAAAAGTTCCCCATGGACATGTGAATGTGGTTTTCTCTTGGTCATCGGGGTGGATAGGGATTTGGAAAAATCCACTATAGCCATCTAAATAGCAAAAGTGAGAATGTTAAGCTAACCTTTCTAGCATTTGGTCAATGAAAGAAAGGGGGAAGTGATCTTTCCTAGAGGCCATGTTCAACTTCCTATAGTCAATGCACATCCTCCATCCCGTAACCGTCCTAGATGGGATTAGTTCATTGTTCTCATTAGTCACTACGGTCATCCCACCCTTCTTAGGAACTACATGAACGGAACTAACCCACATACTATCCGAGATAGGGTAGATGATTCCCACATCTAACAACTTAATGATTTCTTTCTTGACTACCTCTTTCATTATAGGATTCAATCTTCTTTGATGTTCAATAGAGGGTTTATGGTTATCTTCCATCAATATCTTATGCATGTACAAAGAGGGCTTAATGCCAACTAAATCATCAATAGTATAGCCAATGACTTTCCTATGCAATCTTAGCTCATGCAACAACTTAGCAAGTTCATCATTATTCAAGCATGCATTCACAATCACCGGATATGTAGAATTATCACCAAGAAAAGCATACTTCAAATGAGAGGGGAGGGGTTTGAGTTCAAGTTTAGGAGGACCTTTATCGAGTGGAGACGATCCAAATAACGTTGGTTGAGATGAATCCAAAGCAAATGAAGGCTCTCCAAGGCTCCTTGAAGCTTGATCATCAACAAGAGCTGCTTCTGGGGAAACCACGGTTGGCTCCACGGATCCTATCACTTCCACAGCCGTGGACCTTGCCAAGCTTGCTCTTCGGAGCTTTCCAGAGAGTTCTACAGCCGTGGAACACCTTCCACGACCGTGGTTCCTACAGGAACTCAACACACCTTCGTGGTCTTCAATTTCAGCTCTTGTCTCCTTTTCTAATGCTTCGAAGGCCTTGATTTCTTTATTGCAAGCCTCCTCAACACCTTCCTCCATCAAACTTAAGCTAAGAACCTTCTCCAAGGGGTCCTTGATCAAGATCAAGCTCACAACTTCTCTAGATTCCTCTTGCTCAACTATATTGAATACATCCTCATCAAGGGTTGGCCCTTTCATCATTGTGGACAGCTTGAATTTGATATTCTCTTCTCCAATGTTGAAGGAGAGAATTCCATTCTTACAATCTACCAAGCATCCGGAAGTGGCTAGGAAAGGTCTCCCTAAGATGATGGGAACCGGATAGTCCGCCGGGATGTCCAAGACAACAAAATCAATCGGCACATAGAACTTCCCTAGTTGCACCGGAATGTCCTCCAAGATCCCAACCGGGTGAGTAATAGAGCGGTCCGCCATGTAGAGGGTCATCTTGACCAATTTAGGCTCTCCTAGCCTAACCTTGTTGCAAAGTGCAAGCGGTATGATGCTCACACTTGCCCCAAGATCACAAAGGGCTTCATACTTCACTTCTCCCACTCAGATTGGTACACAAAAAGATCCCGGATCTCTTAGCTTAGGAGGAATCTCCTTCATTGTTTGGATCAATTCCCAGGATATCTTCGTCATTCTTACTTCCCCATACTCCTCCAACTTCCTTTTGTTGGAGAGTATTTTCTTCAAGAACTTGCCATATGCCGGCATTCCTAAGATAGCATCCATGAACGGAATGTTAATATGCAATTTAGACATAAGTTCAAGGAATTTACCAAAGTGCTTGTCCAAGCGAGCCCTTGCTCTTGATTGAGGGAATGGTAGCGGCGGTTTGTATGGAGGCGGCGCCACATATGTTGGCTCAAAATCCTTGCTCTTGCCTCCATCTTCTTGCAATATCTCTTCCTCTACCACTACTTGCTTTCCCTTGGCATTCTCCTTGGGCAAAGGATCCTTCATACTCAACCCACTCCTCGTTGTAAGGACCAACACTTGGCCTCTTGGGTTGTCTTCGGTTCTTCCGGGAAGCTTTCCCGGATCTCTATGAGTTTCACCCGCCTTTTGGAACACTTGTGCTTTCAACACCTTTTGAGCTTTAGAAATGGAAGTCACCGTGCTCTCAAGACCACTCAACCTTCCAAGCAATTGCTCAAACATCATCTCGGTTCTATCCTTTGGAGGTTGAGTAAATCCGGGTGGAGGTTCTTGTGAAGCCTTTGGTGGTGGAGCTGCGCTTATGGACGCGGGAGGGTTCAAGGCTCCATCCGGGTTAGAATAAGAAAACCCGGGATGGTTGTGGTTAGGCCGGTAATTGTTGAATTGTCGGTTGTTGTTGAAGTTCCTTGGGCGTTGATAGTTGTTGTAGTTGCCCCTTCCCATGTAGTTCACATCTTCCTCCTTGGAAGATAAGTTAGCTTGCACTTGCACTTGAGGGGTTGCTTGATTCTTCAAAGTTGTAGCACACAACTCCCTCAAAGACTTTAGCTCGTTGTTGATGGCATCAAGCTTGAAGTTGCTCATGGTGACTTCACTCACCTCATATGCTCCCGCCTTTCTCCCTTCACTCTTCCTATGTGAGTACTTCTCAATCACTAAAGCTTGTTTCTCTACAAACTCCCAAGCTTCATCCACATGCTTTTCCATAAAAGTTCCACCGGAAAGAGATTGGAGCTTGAATTGGCTATCTTCATCAAGTCCTTTGAAGTAGATCTCCAATAGCTCAATTTTCGGTATACCATTGTGTGGACAATCTAGGAGAAGATCTTTGAACCTCTCCCAAGACTTGAACAAACTCTCTCTATCCTTCATCACGAAGGCATTGATCTTCCCTCTTAACTCGGTAGTCTTGGAAGGTGGGAAGAACTTATTCAAAAACTCGGTTGTCATCTCCTCCCAAGTACCAACTTGCCCTTGTGAAATGGATTGATACCAAGCCAAGGCTTTATCCTTAAGTGAGAAGGAGAAAGCCCTAAGTTTATGGTTGTTGCTCTCCAATCTAGGCGGTCTAAGAGTCTCCGTCAAGATCTCGTAGTTCATCAAGTGTTGATGAGGAGACTCTCCTTCCATCCCTCCAAATTAATTATGCCGGATCATATGTAGAACTTGAGGGCGGAGCTCGTAATCATGGGCTGCGGGATCTCCTAAGTTCACACCCGGACGGTGTGCTCTTTGTTCCGGATCCTTACGTGGCCCCAACGTTTGTGGCTCTTCCATAGAAATGGGCACAACCCGAATATTGACCGCCGCCGGCTGCGGTTGGTGTGGAGGTGGAGGAGGTTGTTGACGGTTAAGCTCTCTTTGCACAAGAGCTTGTCTAATCTCCTCAATCTCCGTCCTAGTTGCCTCTTGCCTCTCATTGGCAAGTCTCCTATCATTCTCCAAGGCTTCATCCCTTATCCTAATTTGCTCTAAAGCCACATCCAACTCGGCTTGGAGATCTCTTCCGGCCATCTCTTTTCCCTTTTTAATGCTCTTGGATCTAGATCTAAGGGTTTTCTCCGGTTTAGGATCGAATGGAGCTAAATCCTTGCCACGAGATCTTCGCATACACCTAAAGAGTGAGAGATGTCCTAAAACGCAAAGACACAAACCAAAAAGAGATCAAAGGCAACAAGAAAGACCTACACTATAAACAATCACAAAAGGACTCAATCTAGACCTAGTCCCCGGCAACGGCGCCAAAAACTTGTCACGCTAAGAACGTGTGCACGCAATAAGCTTTAAATTTATACTCGTTATATTTCTCCTAACTCCTAGCGAATCCGCAGTGTACGGGACGTTTGTAGTAGGGATAATATTCCGAGGTCGAACACAAAGACTGAGGTGAGATTGATTCGATTTGTTGATTAAGTTTAGTGAAGATCTAGGCTTAAGAAAAGAGAAAGAAATAAAGAAATGAAAATCTCAATGTTTTTGGTTGGTTTTTAGGTGATCAATCAAGGATCACAAATCATGCAAAGTAAACAATCAACTAAGCTAACAAGTCAACACAAACAAACAAGCTAAAACGAGATATGAATCAAAAGAGAAATGCGGATTCTAGGGGTTGGAAATTCCAGTTATGGCATATGACTCAAGCTATCTAATCATTCCTTGGATTAACTATGATATGTTGGGAGTGAGTGTTTCTAGATTGGGATCAATCACCGGGTAGGTCTCATGGTCCACTAGTCCGTTCCTAAGGTCTCAAAGAGCCTAAGGGATGGAATTCTACACAAACCGGATTGTCACCTAGGGATCTAACCTATCCTCACCGGGTAAGTCTCGAAAGGGTTAGTCCTAAACAACTATCCTAGCACACTTAGTCCAATGCCGGCTTATGAGGCTCACCACTACCTAGA
This sequence comes from Fagopyrum homotropicum, assembly GCA_033239125.1. NCBI lineage: Eukaryota > Viridiplantae > Streptophyta > Magnoliopsida > Caryophyllales > Polygonaceae > Fagopyrum > Fagopyrum homotropicum. Next base: position 91,178,961 of record BSWB01000006.1, read on the forward strand.
GTTCGTCATCCTTGAAATCTAAGAGTAAATCACCGGGTAGGTCTCTTCTAACACTTAGTTGCTAACACTAGGTCACCCTAGGATAGATTTAACTCAAAAAACACTAGGATTTCAACATTCTAACAATCTAGTACTTAGATCCATCGAACCAGGGAAAACACGGGTTGTTCTACCACTTCCACGGCCGTGGAAGGGCAAGAACTAACCGTGGACTATAGCAGTGACTTCGTTCAAGCAAACAAGTCATCCAAGGGCAAATCTAAGTTCATCCTATCATAGTCTTAACCATAACCATCCTTTCCTTACCCTAGAATCGCATCTATTTAGCCTACAACATGCATCATAATAATCGAAATCATCAAGCATAAAATCATGGCTTCCATTTGCAAGATAATGAAAAGAAAGAGATGAACAAGTGAAGCAAACAAAACCAAGCTGAAAGTAAGATTAGAAAGACTCACAACCCTTCCAAAAGAAGGTTCAAACGATTCTTACAACTCTAGAAATTAATTCCGGAAATCCTCACTACAAAACCTATCAAAGTCTAGCAAATGGTGTGTTCTTCTCTTTTTCTCAAATGGAGCTCTTCTCCTCCTCCAATGGTAGCTCTCCTCTTGAGAGAATCTTCTTGTTGAGAGAGTGTATTTTGATTCCCAATTTGATTGGATAATAGGGGATGATTTCTCTCAGCCTTGCAGGACCACTTTTATACTACAACCTTGCTAGAGTGAGCCATGAGATCGTGACACAACTGTCACAACCGTCTGCAAAAACCACGGTTGGTTCCACGGCCGTGGAAGTGCCAGCAACCGTGGTTTGGTGCTTCAGCTTCGCCTTGGATCATTAAGCTATGATTTGGTGCATGGCTTGTGTTGACAAGGTTCCATGAGTCCTCCTTAGCCTCTAGCTGGCATCCTAATGAGTCCGAGGGTGTGTCACCTTGATGAATCGATCCTCAAACGTATAGATTAAGCTCCTAAATCTCCCAACATACCTACAAAGCAATGCAAAAGTCCGTGTAGACGTCTATCTCGACAAAATACGTGAATTGAGTGCAAACATCGTGAACTAGTGCTAAACCATGCATGAATGACTGAGAGATCTATCTAAATGATTACCTAAACCTAAGTCATAAATCGTGTTATCAGGCATCTTCTCCTTTATGATTTGAATGAGCTCCGAAGACTTAGATGTCATCCTAACTTCTCCAAAGTCCTCTAGCTTCCTCTTCCTTGATAGAATCTCTTTCAGAAACTTTCCATAGGCGGGCATCCCTAGAATGGCAACGAGGAAAGGGATGTTAATGTGTAGTTTATTCATTAGGTCTAGAAACTTACCAAAATGCTTGTCTAGATGCGCCCTTTCCCTTGACTGAGGGAATGGAAGTGGTGGTTTATAAGCTGGAGGTGGAACATAAACTTCAGATTTGTCTTTCGCTTTTTGGGGCTCCACCTCCGTTGGCACCTCGACCGAAGTGTTCGTCTGGTCGTGGCTCGATCGAGGTACGGTATCAGCAGTTTTCAATCCACTCCGTGTTGTTATTGCCATAATCTGTCCCTTAGGGTTGCTCTTTGTCCTTGGTGGGAGCTTCCCTGGATGTCTTGGCGCTTCATTTGCCTTGTTAAAGAATTTTGCTCTAAGGCTTTTTGTGCCTTTGAAAATGAAGTCATCGATGTCTCCATAGCGTTAAGCTTGATCAGAATTGCCTCCAGCACAACATCCTTCTTTTCTGGTGGGGACGAACTTGATCCAGGCTCATGGCTTCTCAATGGAGTAGAAGAAGAAGAGGGGGCGTTAAAAGCATTATTAGCATGAGAATAAGGGTTACCGGGATTTTGTTGATTAGATCTCCAATTGTTGTTGTTGGAGTTTCTATTATTGTTGTAATTGTTGTTCCGCAACCCTTGATAGTTGTTTCTTCCTTGATATCCTCCATCTTGCTCCTTCTTTGTTTGAGCTACTAAAAGCTCATTTAATGCCTTTACCTCATTGCTAAGCGAGGTGAGTTGAGCTCCATTTGATGATGTGTCTTGGAAGCTAACTCTCTTTGCTCCATTTTTGGTTCCTTGATGGGAGTACTTCTCCATGTGTAAAGCTTGCTTTTCAACGAAATCCCAAGCTTCATCTATCGGCATATCCATGAATGTGCCGGCTGAAAGTAGTTGGAGATTGAACTGAGTCGCTCCATTCAAACCTTTGAAATAAATTTCCAGCAACTCAATCTTTGGAATCCCATGATGTGGGCAATCCAATAGAAGATCCTTGAATCTCTGCCATGATTTAGACAAACTCTCTTTGTCCTTCATAATAAAAGCATTGATCTTTCCCCTCAATTCAGCGTTCTTAGAAGGGGAAAGAACTTAGTTAGAAACTCCGTCGTCATCTCTTCCCAAGTGTAGATTTTTCCGGCCGGAAAAGATTGATACCAAGCAAGCGCCTTGTCTTTCAAAGAGAAATAGAAAGGCCTCAACTTGTAGTTGTTATTCTCCAGTCTTGAAGGTCTCAAGGTCTCCATCAGAATCTCATAATTTTGCAAATGTTGATGCGGAGACTCCCTCTCCAAACCTCCAAATTGACATTGTCAGATCATGGTTAGAACTTGTGGTCGAAGTTCATAATCATGCTCATCTGGATCACCTAGGTTGACTCTTGGACGACTGGCTTGCTGATTAGGGTTCATCCTCTGTCCTAGGGTTTGTGGAACTCCAGCAAAAAGAACATCTCGGATAGGCATCCGAGGTAAGTGTACCTCGGCCGGGGCAACATGAACAGGATCTTGCATCGGTTGAGGATCTAGGTTTGGTCGAGGTAGAAACTGGTCCCTTAGAGCGGGCATATCTGCTTCACTTCCTTCTATTCTTACGCGAGTCTCTTCTCTCTCACGCTACAGTTCTTCTCTATTGAGGTGTAGCTGTTCCAATGCCTCCTTCAATTCGGCCTCAAGATCGCGATCGTCTTGATTTGCCATCTTAGCTTCTTTCAATCTTCTCTTGTAGGTCTTTTCTGGTTCGGGATCGTAGGGAACGATTTCCTTTCCCGCACGAGTTCTTCGCATAAACCTAAGAAAAGATCTTGCGTAGAGTAGTCAAAAGTAACAAGGGTAATAGCCCCGAAAGACTACCGAAACCGGCTTGGTCTAGACCAAGTCCCCGGTAACGGCGCCAAAAACTTGTTCGCTCCAAAAGGTGTGTGCAAGCTTTAATATTTATAACCCAAGAAGTATGCTTGAACAATATACAAACCCGCAGTGTACGGATCAATTGTAATAAAAGCAAGAATTCCAGGGGTCAAACACAGGGACTATGGTGAATCAAAGCACGGAATCAGGTTGTCAAATATGCTAATGACTATGAATTAAAGCAATCAAAGATGATATAAAATCAGATAAAGGGAATGCAAATTCTAGGGATTAAAGCATCTAGGTGTGGTTCCGACTCAAGATCTCAAAGGATAATGCGGACAAAGCTGAGGTTTGCATAGGGAAGGTGTTTTTAAGGTGGGAGTAGATTATCGGGTAAGTCTCACTACTCACTATCTCAAACCAAAGCTCCTATTACCGGGTAAGTCTCAAGACACTAAGGAAAGGAACTATAATCTCAAACCAACACACCACCCAAGGGAATAGGATCAACCTTTACCGGGTAAATCTCAGGTTAACTCACAAAGATGGGATGAAGGCACACTCAAACCCCAATAAAGGATAAACCTTTATTACCTACACTCATGATCTTAGGTAAACAAACAAAGGAATTACCGGGTAATTCTCATCCTAGGCATGCATTGAACCATGAAAGGTATAATAAGGATAGGATTTAGCAAAGTTAAACTCTTAACTCAGATAAGGTCCGGGAAAGGTTCACCTTGTTCAGTTATATTCCATCCCTGTCGAGATGTTCAAGGAGTGGCTGAGGTGTTCTACGGTTAAGGTAAAGGCTCGAGTTTTCAGGGTCCTGCTGGGATTAAGATCATTCTATCATCGTCTTTTCCACAACTTTCAACCAATCACCCTGGAATCGCATAAGAAACTTAGCCAACAATCATCATGATAACAATAATCAAATTAATAGGAAAGGAATCAATATTCAAAGAAGAAAGCCTTAACACAAAGGTCTGAATAACTGAATGAATAAAACAACAAATCAGTGTTCCTCAATGTCAAAATCAGAAAAGACAACAAACCAAAAGTAATTTAAGAAGATCTTATAAACTCTTTCAAAAGCCAACTCCAACTATGATTCCTTCCCTCCTTGAACTTCAACCATCAAACTTCCTTCAACTCTTCCTTCAACTTCCTTCCGAAAATACTCCAGAAATTCCTTGATCCGAAGATGATTGAATTGTAGAAAATCAGTCCATATATATAGGAGAATTATCTTCCAAAGATAAAATATCTTTAGAAGATAATTTCCTAGAAAATAGATTCATATCTCTTAAAATAAATTCAGCCAAATATAATATCTTCCTTCCAAAAGTCCAGCCAAAATTATAAGATATCTTCCTTCCAAAAATAGAAGATCTCAGCCAAAAATAAAGATCTTGCCGGTGACAAGGTGTTCGCCTCGGTCGGGACGCTCCTCAAGATCACCTCGATCGAGGTGATACTGTAGCTGACCGAGGTGAATCTCAATTGAATGTCAATCATCTCGAATCTGGTCCAAAATCAATCTTCTTAATCATTTCCTTGCTTCCTAAGATCTTCTCAAAACTCCAGAATGTAGCTCCAATATATCCTTAACTTCCTTAGCTCCATTTCGATGCAAAACGTGCAATTTTACCTACGATTACAAGGAAACTAGGTGTAGACCTCGATTCTTGCAAAGGTAGACAAAACAACAATATAATTAAAGATTATACATCCATACATGAAAATTTTTGAAGATAAAACGTCTAAATCAATCCCAAAATATAGACTATAATACATGCTATCAATCCTTTTCATGGTGGTCAGAGTAAGAGCATTCATCATATACATTTCATTGACCTTAGCATTCAAGGTGGATAGTAGTAGTTCATGATTTGCATCTAGTCTTCTCTTAGTGTCAAACTAGAAATCAGATTGTTCACAATTCAGACAGGCCAGTTCTTTTTCACATCCATCTAACCTGATTCTTGGAGTAGGAGTAGAAGATATTGGAGCTTCTTGAGTTGGAAGTGGAATAGCTCCTTTTTTCTTTAATGTCCATGCTCCTGCAAGTGTCTTCTCAAAATCTAGTCTTTCTAAGCAGGACTAATCAATCTTGCCAGGAATTGACCGTTGATCTTCAAAAGATGTATCAATTGTGAAATAGTAAAATATCTTGGGCACAAGATTTCCATAAGGCAAAGGGATGACTCGCTTAGAGTTAAAAGAGTATATCATAGAATTGAGGATGAGATTAGGTACATCAATGTCTAACCCAGACATAATCAGATGAATTAGTTCCAATGATTGATCAGTCAGAAGATCTCTTGAGTTTTCACGATGAACAACACATCGAACCAGTATGGTAAATAAAATTTTAGGCTCTAGGGTTAGGGAAGTATGAGTAAGCTGGCGTGAGGTTGAATTGGGAACCGGAAATTTCTCCTTAGCGAGTCGAACACTCTTTGATCGTGAGGGATAAGTAAAAGAGATATCTGTAGGAATTCCTAAAATCTATCCCAAAACAGAAGAAGTGAGAAGAATTGGGGTACCTTTTACAGATGTTTCAAGAGTGTTAACTCCTTTGTCCCGTTTTGTGACGAGATTGACATAGAACATCCTTGTGACCCTTGGAAAAGCAAAATCTTTAGGGTTTAAGACATTCCAAACTGTTGAACTCTCGAGCCTTTCGATGCAAGGGATCTGAAGGGTTTCAAGAAATGCGGTATCCACCATATCACACATATGGAGAGGTCGATTATGGAATCCATCAAGCCAAGAACCCAAAGCTTGAAAGTTTATAAACCAAGATGTTGGAAGACCAGTTGTCTGAGAGATTTCGAAATCTTTATAAGGTTTCTCTTCTTTAGCAGCAGAGGAGATTTGAGCCGATTCCTTTTTGGAAGATGAGGCATGACGAGGAGAAGATTTTTTACTTCTGGGAGCCATATATGATATTGGGAGAGAAAATAAGGGGTTTTCAAAAGGGTTTCCGTGAAGATGGGAAATGAAAAAGAATGAAGATTTGAGCCTTTTAAAAGAATTAAGCCAATTTAAATTTAAACAAAATCTCGAGAAAATCAAGCTCTTGTAAGGCCAAAATTATTTCCGATAAATTCTCAACGATTCTTCTACAAAATTTTGAACCCAAAGAAAATGAGGATTTTGAAAACATTAAATATTATCTAAGAATTAAAATATCTAAAAGATATTAATACTTAAATAGATCCGTAATATTCAATTTACCCTTGACTTTTGTTTCAAGACCCTTGAATTGAATTTCAAGGCCCTTGAAAAAGACAAGTGGGCTGCATACGAAGGAGAAAGTAAAACATTTTAGTCCTCCTAAGTTAATGCTTCCTTGTTCAACATACCAAGCTCTAATCGAATAAAATTGAATTTATCTTCAGGTAGAGGATTGGTAAAAATATCTGCAAGCTGCAAGTCAGTTGATATAAAACAGATCGAAACATCACCTTTCTCAACATGAACACGTATGACGTGATGTCTTACATCAATATCCTTAGTCCTTGAATGATGCACAAGATTTTTAGTAATTGAAATAGCACTAGTATTATCATATTTTATAGGAATACCTTTCAAATCAAAGTCAAGATCACGAAGTTGTTGAGTTATCCATAGAATTTGTGCACAATAGGCTCCTGCAGCTATATATTTGGCTTCAGTTGTGGATAGGGCGACAGAGTTTTGCTTCTTGGAGTGTCAACTAATTAGGGATGCCCTAAGAATTGGCAACATCCAGAAGTGCTCTTTCTATCGACCTTATAACGTGCAAAATCTGCATTTGAATAGCCAACGAGGTGAAATGAACTTTGACGTGGGTACCATAACCCTAGATCCTTAGTGCTATTGAGATACCGAAAAATCCTTTTCACAGCTATCAAGTATGACTCTGTAGGATCAGCTTGAAATCTTGCACACATGTACACGCAAAACATAATGTCATGTCAACTAGCGGTTAATTATAACAATGAACCGATCATACCTCGATACTCCTTTTGTACAACACTTGTGCCATCTTTGTCATGGTCAAGCAAAAGTGTTGAACTCATAGGAGTTTTTGCGACCTTAGATTGATCCATCTTATATTTCTTAAGCAAGTCCTCGGTATACTTGCTTTGATTGAGAAAATTTTCTTTCTTTTCTTGTGTAACTTGAAGTCCAAGAAAGAAATTTAGCTCACCATTAAGTTCATTTAGAATTCCCTACACATGATATCTGAAAATTCCTTGTATAGGGAATCATTAGTAGCACCGAATAATATATCATCAACATAGATTTGTACTACTAAGATATCGTTACCACTGGTTTTGATAAATAAAGTTTTATCAATCAAACCTCTTTTGAAATTGTTTTTAAGAAGATATTTGGACAATCTTTCATACCAACCTCGAGGATCTTGCTTAAGACCATAAAGAGCTTTGTCCAATTGAAATACATGATCAGGAAATTCATCATTTTCAAAATCAGGAGGTTGAGCAACGTAGACTTCTTCTTCTAAGAAGCCGTTTAGAAAAGCACATTTTACATCCATTCGAAATAGCTTTATGCTCATGAAAGATGCAAAAGCATGTAGCATACGTATGGCTTCTAACTTGGCAACCGGAGCAAAAGTCTCCTTATAATCAATACCTTCTTTTTGGTTATAGTCTTGTGCTAAAAGTCGTGCTTCATTTCGAATGACTTTGCCGTTTTCATCCAACTTATTTCGGAAAATCCATTTTGTGCCAATGACAGATTGATGCTTTGGTCTTGTAATAAGAGTCCAAACCTTATTTCTCTCAAACTCATTCAGTTCGTTTTGCATGGCAATGATCCAGTCGGGTTCTTGAAGAGCTTGAACATATTCTTTGGCTCATTAAGAGAAACGAATGCGGAGAATGCACATAGGTTATTTTCTTGCATATTCTTATCTTGATCTTTAGGATTTTCTTCTTCATCAAAATTATGATCTTCTCGTTGATTCAGATTAGGATCTACAAAACTTTCACTTAAAGTACCATCATTGCTTTCATCAAATATGACATGAATACTTTCCTCAAGAATTTTGGTACGCTTGTTATAAACCCGATAAGCTTTGCTATTTGAAGCATATCCAATGAAAATAGCTTCATTACTACGTGCATCAAATTTCCCAAGATTATCTTAGCCATTGTTATGAACAAAGCATGTACATCCAAAGGGTTTAAAATACGAAATATTAGGTTTTCTACCCTTATAGAGTTCGTAAGTAGTCTTTTTCAAAATAGGGCGAATTAAACATCTATTTAAGATGTAATTAGCATTGTTTACTATTTCTAGTCAAAAACTTTTTGCAAACTGTTTTCTAAAAGCATAGTCATAGACATATCCTCTAGGGTGCGGTTCTTACGTTCGACAACCCCATTTTGTTGAGGAGTTCTAGGAGCTGAAAAGTTATGTGAAATACCAAATTTTGCACAAAACAAATCAACATTTAGTTGATCAAATTCTCGATCATGATCACTTCTTATAGAAACCATTGGTAGATTAGTCATAGTTTGCAACTCCTTACACAATTTTGAAAACTCAAACAATGCTTCAGATTTTTCTCGTAAGAAAGATATCCATGTAAAACGAGAAAAATCATCCACAATAACAAGGATGTATTGCTTACCTTTGGGAGATTTCACACACACAGATCAACAAAGATCCATTTGTAAAAGTTCAATGGATTGAGAAGAACATACAACTTTCTTTGGTTTGAATGAACCTTGTTTTTGTTTACCTTGTCTACAAGCTTTACATAGTTCATCTACCTTGAAGTTTAGATTTGGCAAACCACGTGCCAAATCCTTTGAAAGTAACTTCTACATTGTATGTATGCTTACATGACCAAGTCTTCTATGCCAAAGCCTTGCATCATCAGTCAAGGCCTTGAGACACTTTAGCTTAGTTCCTGAAACTTGGTTGGTACTCATAGAATAAACATTATTACATGTAGGAGCTGTAAGCACAATATCACCCGTCGTCTTGCCATGAACTTCACATTTTTCTGAATCAAACATTACCTTGTTACCGTTATCACATATTTGAGAGATACTAAGCAAATTATACTTCAAACTGTCAACAAGATATATATCATCAATAAAGTTAGATGAATTATAACATATTTTACCAATGCCCATAATGTCGCACTTTCCTTTTTCACCAAGCGTAATGGTTCCAGATGATTGCTTCTTTAAATTTGAGAACAGTGAACTTTTTCCACTCATGTGTCTTGAGCAACCACTATCTAATATCTATTTATACTCCTTTACCTTGGTGATATCTTGTAAAATAACGAACATCAACCTTTCCGGGTTGACCAAATGACATATTTTGGTCCATATTCAGGCTCGATCATGTTTGGTGGTCTAGTGCCTTTAGGAACCCAGATTTGCTTGACTTGTTTCCTTAAACATAGAGGATAAGTGTTTCTGATGATGTAACGATCATTTCTTCTATATGGACATATAGATTTGACATGACCCTTTTTTACAACAATAGAAACATGTGGGCATATGAATACTTCCTTTAGCCTTGACAAAGGTGGTAGTTGGTTTTCTAGGAAAGCTCCTATGATAACCTATACCATTTTTGTTAAGTGAGGATTGTTGTTCACCCATCATTCTTTCAATATTAGCTTTTTAACGAGTGAATTTAACAAGTGCAGTCTTCTGGTCTTGACACGTCAAAGTTAGATCAACTTTCTCTTTCTCTAGATCGATATAATTTCATGAAGAGAAGAGAGGTTGTCCTTGATAATTGCGTTTTCCGATTCCAAGTCCTTGATACTATCATCAAGGTCTACGTTCTCAGTGTTAAGATTTTCAATCTCCAAAGACATCTCACTTAGTTGTTTTTCTTGTTCAAGAAGCTTTTCTTTTAGAGAATTTATCCTTATTCAATGTCCTTTGTCACATATGATAATGTCTTTAAGGAATTGTGTTAGGTCAGATTTAGGTTGAGACATGATAGTACTTACCACATTAGCAACGTAGAGATTTGAATCTTCTTCATGATCGGCCATAAGACATAGGTTTGCTTGTTCTTTTTCGTCTTTTGATTCATTTGAGGAATTTGAATCACTCCATGAAGCTACCATAGCTTTCTTCTTTCGATCATTGTTCTTAAAGTTGGTCCTCTTCTTTTGTGGACAGTCCTTAACAAGATGATCTATTTCACCACATTCAAAACAAGTCAGCACTTTAGTTTTCTTGTTAAAGTTAGAAAACTTACATCGGGGTCTTGATGTTCGTGGATATTCTCTATTGTTTGCAGACTGTTTCTTTATTTTGAGAATTCTTGTGAGACCCTTAGAGATCATGGCAGTTGCATCTTCTTCATCATCGTCATCATTGTCTTCTTCAAATGGTAACTCGTCCTTTTTCGATCTTAATGCCAGATTCTTTGTGTTAGATTAGAGCTCTCAATCTTCTTCACTAAGAACCATTTCATGTGTGATGAGTTTTCCAAAGAGGTCGTCAAGAGCAAGAGTTGAGAGATTATGAGCTTCATCGATGACAATCATCTTTGGTCCCCACTTAGATTTAGGTAGGCTCCTTAGAACCTTCCTAACTTTTTCTTTGTTTGTGAAGACCTTTCCTATTGAGTCCAAATTGTTCACGATCTCAGTGAATCTTGTGAAAATTTCTTTTACTGGTTCATTTCAGCTCATCTTGAATAGCTCATATTGTCTGAGGAAGATGCTAATATTTGTTTCCTTGACTATATATGACAACGAGTTTGTCCCATATTTCCTTTGCACTCTTGCATGATGAGATGCGGTTGAAGTCATTTGCATCTAATCCGCAGTAGAGCAGGTTCATAGCTTTGTAGTTCTTTGATATACTATCCAAGTCATCTTGCATGAAATCAACTCCCTTCTTCGGGACTTGGACACGTTCAACGGTTGAAGTTGGGACTTTGTGGCCATTCTGAATGATACTACATAGTTCCATGTCTTGATCAATAATGAACATACGCATGAGTGCTCTCCAATGGCAATGTTTTTGCCACAGAAAAATGGTGGTCGAGATGAGGATCTTCCTTGAAAAAATCCTCCATCACCTACAAGATTCATGATTAGTCTCACTGATGGTTAAATCAATAAACGTAAGTCTAGCACTCATACCAATTGAAGAACCGTTAGGTGAATATAAAGGATCAAACATACTCAAGAAGGGGGGTTGAATAGAGTAAGGGAACTTTTGCAAAAACCTATCTCAAGGCTTTGAAACAGAATTCAAAGGCTTTGATGTCGATCTAAGGTCTTTGTCACACACTTTGATTTCAAGGGCTTTGAAATTGATTTCAAGGGCCTTGACTTTGATCACGTGCAAAACAAAGTTAGTCATAGTAAAGCAGATAAAAAGCGGAATGTAAAACATCGACACAAGGATATGTTTACGAAGTTCGGCTCAAAATAGCATACTCTCCGTCCCAGGGTATAGCCTTAGGATCTACCTATCTATTATCAGCTACAAAGAATCCTAGATAAAACTAGAAGAAATCCCCTTCTACTCTCACTGTAGCCAATGTTACGATCTAGCTCTAACTCTTCACCTTGCTATAATAGCCTAGTTACTTCGTAGAGTAACACACACTCTAGTATAACACTCTTTAGATATTTCAATGGAGCTCTCGAGTTTTATCTCTCTCTAGGGGATAAAGGTTTTGTAGAAAGAGAGAAAGAAAAACTTTTATGAACGAATGAAGATGCCTTGGATCGCTTGAATACTTTGGATATTTCAGTGTCAACTTGTTTATCTTGTTCTTCAATCGACATCTTCATTTATAGTCTTCTATAGAGAGGTCTTCTAGCCGTTGGAAAGATGACCGTTGAAGATGATTCTTCTTCTCCATGAAAGTTGCTTCTTGGTTGAGATGAGGTAGACGTTATAGATCTTCTATCGTCTTCATCTCCTTGAAACACGTTGATCTCTCTTCCCCGTACTCTTCTCATACTTGTTGTGAAAATATTTGAATTCTGTTGAGAGAAGATATTTTTGCGATTTTAGTTGAGAATCAAATCCCTTTAGTCGGTTTAAATCTTCTTTGAGCGTATCTCTTTGTTGGGCATATCTTCATAGAAGATCTTCTTTGATACGTGGAAGATTCAGTTTGTTGAAGTTTGAATTCCTTCAACGTGTGTTGTTCCGATTGGAGTTTCAAGGCCTTGGCTTCTGATCCCTTGAAATGGCTTTCAAGGCCTCTGTCTTGAATCTCTCTAAACTCTTTGTTTGTCCCTTGTATCTGATTTCAAGGCCTCCGAAGGTCCCTTAAAATGCGTTTCAAGACCTGCACACATTCTAAACAAACTACCAAAACAAACCAAGCAACTCGATATATAATTAATAAATTGTTAGTTTATAAAACCACTTCATTTGTGTTTAAGTCTTCCATCATCATCGCCTACACCATTATATAATCAAGGTGGAGTAATCACGAAGAACAGAGGGATGAAATATCGGCTACTGAACAAGAACTACATCGTCCCCCTCGAGCAGTTTGGGGAGATATTTGGCTTTCCTTCCACTACAGCTACAGACTTTGCTTCTCGAGCAAAGGCTTGCAGTTTCTGGGATGGTATTGCTCACGTCACCTCCTACCGTGACAGATGGCAACTCGGGGACTCTCGGGAGCGTATTATCTACCATCTGGCCTTCCTTATTGCTCACCGGATCTTTAGTGAGATGCTTCTGGTGTGTATTGCGACGCCCCAGAAGGTCCGACTGGGTGAGCTTTTGAGTATGTTCAGTATGGTGACTGGAGGGATCCCGGACTTTGTTGCTATGCTTTGTAGAGGATCTGCATAGAGTGAAGGGGAAGGCGAAGGGAGACATCTGTTGTCGCAGCCTTGTGACTCACATTGCACATATATGGGGTTGGACCTCTCTAGATGCACTTTAGTGGCGGCGGCGAAGCCGCTAGGTTTACAAGAGTTCATTACACGCCGCATCCTCGTTCCCCGAGGTCATGGCACACCTTGTGTGGTCATGCCGTGGGAAACGAAGTTCCCGAGAGGTATTGTCTGGTCTTCCCAGTTCTCGGTCTATGACCACGAGAACTGGTGTGTTGTTTGGTTCCCGATTATGCATGATGATGTAGCTAGAGAGGCACCAGGTGGATATGCAGATGGTGAAGGCATTGGATGAACTGCAGCCATAAATATCGGTAATGATACAGGAAGACCTAGCATTTCCACCATTGATCTCGATGACGAGGCCACGGAGGACGAGAGGGCGCCTGCACCTCCAGCTTACATTCCCCAACCACCCCAATAGAGAGCCCGCCTTCGTCGTGATTCTGAGGCACATAGCAGGAATGACGACCTGACGAGGCAGATGACGGATTCATACCAGGCTCTACGGATTGACATCACCCAGCACTTCGATGCACATCGCCGATCTATTGAGGGATGGACGTATCGTATCGAGAAGAGCCAGCACTATCAGCGTCAGATGACGATGTTGTAGTTTTAGCAGACGATGGGCTATCCTTTCGATCTGTCCCAGTACCGTTACATTCCACCACCACCACCGCCAGCTGATGATGATTGATGCATAATATGGAGCGTTTTCTTATTTATTTTTTTATGTTTTTGACAAAACGAGGTCGAGAAATGATCTTATTTGGCTTATTTGGCTTACATGTGCGTATATGTCATTTACCTACATTGCATACAGGTTTCTAATTGAGAAAAACGTCGAAAACCGATTTGAAAAAAAATTTTGGCTCGACCAAGATGTTTTTGACAAAACAAGGTCGAGAAAACTAAGATTCATCTCGGTTGAACACCTCGGGCGCCGTCAATTCACCTCGACCGAGATGGGATTTAAAACTGAAGAGATTTTCGAAACGTTTTGTGCTTCTATTCCATATATGACCTCGATGAAGATATTTGGTTGCAAATTAGCTTTGAAATCTTTATATGCTCGAAAGGTTTTATGATATGTTTAAGTTACAAAATGTTTTGTTTGAAATTCTAGCATGTTTAATATTTGTTTTTATCAAAATTATGTTGGATTTGAAGGTCGACACCAAATTATGAGTTCTCTCACATTCTTCATGGGATGATTAAGACACTTCAGTCTCTTCTTCTTCTTGATCATGCATTAGCCCCTCATATACATATTTTCCTCTCGTTACCTATCCGGGAATTTGGATGTAGTTGATGAAAAACGTGTGAAGTGAAGTTGAGATTGTGGCTGAAAGTGTTAGAAAAAAATAGTTTTGGGGACGTTGATCTTTATGATGAGTAACTCGGCACCATTCACATAGCCGGGTGTTTGTGTCTTACCAAAGTCGGATTGATCGATAGTCTTAACGGGCCATGGTATGTGCATCAAGGGTTTGAGGCATCTCCAGAAATTGATGATTACTGATTTCCTAGGTTTCGGTTACTGTGCACCATTATCCATGATCTAAAAAATAAAGTAAAAATAAGCAAAGCTTATTGGTGGAAGATGTTTAAGATTCAAAGAAGTGAAGTACAGATCCTATTCCCAAATTCTAGCACCACATTACTGTTCGCTCGAAAGTGTGCGTCACTAAGTCCTAAATTTATAAAACTGAAATTAAGCAAAGCGAACCCACAATGTACGGATCGGTATATCAAAGCAAGAATTCCGGAGTATCGAACTCAAGCATTTGGGGGATCAAGTTCAGTTCGTAAATCGTCAAGCAAGATAATGAAGCTTTTGTAAAGATAATTGGGAAAACAACGATTCTAAAGATTTAGCTATCCAATTGTGGCAATCGATTCAATATGTTCTAACGGTATAAAGACAGAGTTGGGATTCCTAAGGTATAGATCTAAGGTAGAGTATTGTACGGTGAAGTTCCAAACCCATAAGTCTCACCCAAAGGCTCTCTCAATAAAGGATGTTGAGTCTCGTTATAAAGAGAATCAAAGGATAAAATTAAACTCTCAAATACGCATGCCCAAACCCAAAGTAGAGGATGTTGACTCTCACTACTACCTAGAAAAGGTAAGCCAAGGCTAGTTCAAAGACAATCTTTAACTTTGGATCAAAGCAAAAGCAAAGAACGAAAACAGAGTAAAACCACGGTCAGATCATGAAGAACCACGGTTGTGGTACTCAAGAACAGGCCGTCGAAAGCCTCGACGACGAGGTTTCTCACAACTCTCAGGGTCCAATCTGTTTTGGTTCAATCTATCATCATCTATACCACAACTGTCAACCCTTCACCTTATAATCACTTAAGGGTTTTAGCCAACGATCATTGTCATAAAATCAATAATCCAAATTGAAAGAAAGAAAAAATAAAACCTTGAAAACTCAATATCAAACACAAAACCAATCTCAATCAAACTCAAAATCCGTACTTGTGTTCAATGAATATAGAATATAGTAAGAATCTCTCACAAATCTTAACGAACAAAGAAGAACGGGATGTCAATCCGCCTTGAAAGTGAAACCCTAAGATCTTCCAACCTCGCAATCTCAGAGTGCGTACTTCTCCAAATCTTCCTTCCAAATCTTCTCGCAATAAGATCTTCCGCAATGATCTCAATTTCTCTCTAGCGTGGTTTGTATTTTCTCCCTTCCTTCAACCTTCTTACAGGATAAAATAGGGTTACAAAAAGCTCATAACCGCTGCTTACGTGGAAAAAATGACACGTGGCAGCCGTTAGAGGAATTACGGCTAAGAGCATATTTCCACACCCGTGGAATACACCGTGGAGTGGTTTTCTTGCTCTCGACATACATTTCCACGGTCTTAATTAATTTAATTCCCAAAACCACGGCCGTGATTCTTTCTGTTTGACCGTGGAATGTCCAAAATCATCGTAAAAACCTTTGTTTCGCAAAGCTTTCTAATCATGCTCCTTCCTTAGCTACTCCAATGCATCCTGTGTATTCCTAGCATGATCAAATACTCCTACATACTCCATTTATGCTTCAATCCAAGCCTTTATTCACCTAAAAACACAACAAAGGTTGTGTAGATCTCTATACCAACATAATAGGTGAATGTGCTCATAAATGCTTCAAACTCATATCCATATACACAAAAGAAGGGGAAAAACAACCAAAACATGTGCCTAAAATATCGTCATATTTCATGCTATCAAAATACCCCATACTTGTCTCTTGCTTGTCCCCAAGAAAGGTTTTCAAAAGCTATAACATAAGGTAGAATGAAATATGAATGCAAAACAAGGAAAGACAAATCTTTTTGGTATTGTGCTTCTATTCAATAGATCACTCTCAAATCTTGTTTCATGTTTCCTTGAAAACCTCTATGTACAAAAAACGAATCATGTCATGTAAAATAAACATCATATATGGAAAAAGCTCCAAGACAAATATCATAACCTAAACTAATGTCAAAACTAATCATGTAGAAATCCCATTTAGATCACTAAGTAAAACAACAATCCAAAGATCTTAAGGACTTCCAGGCAAAGGTCAAGAAACTTGAATAGGTGGGATGCATATAGGGTATGTGGTGCAAAAATCCGGGAAAAATGAACAACAGCACAAACTTTTCTTTTAGCAAACTTGAATCTACCACTATTGAGATCTTTGCCCTTTTCAGCACAAATTTCTTTTTCGACTTTACCTTTTGGAAGTATGACAACGATGCACAAAAACCGAAGCCTAGGAGATCGGCGAGCTCAATTTCGAGATGCCTCAAACCCTTGATGCACATACCATATTCCGTTAGGAATATCGCTCAATCCGACTTTGGAAAGACACAAACACTCGGCTATGTGAATGGTGCCGAGTTACTCATCATCATGATTGACTTCCCCAAACCTATTTTCTATACTTTTAATGCGCAATTTTCTTTCATGGCCCTCCCACATCAATGATGCCAAAGTTACTCTCTTCCTAATTCCCGGATAGGTAAAGGAGGCAAAAATTTAATTGAGGGGCTAAATGAATAAAGAAGAAGCAAGAAAAATCGAGGTGGCTTAATCATTTAAAAAAGAAGCGTAAGAACTTATAATGTAATTTCAACCTTCATTCCTCAATATAATTTAGACGAAAATCTTTACATTATGAAACTTGCAAGAAGATCAAACAATGTATTAAATTTCTCTACATTTCACAACTCAATTCAAGCACATAAATGTCTTCAAAAATTAAATCCACAAGTAGATTCATCATTGAGGTCTTTTACAATCCTAGAAGCACAATATTTTTCAAAACTTTTCAAATTTTTATGGGTTTTTGAAACCTTAAAATGCAATGCAAAAAGGAAACGTGTGACAAGAAAAATAGAGGTGCAAGTGTTCATGGATAAAGGGAAGCAAATATGTCAAATTATTACATCAATGAAAATCATACTCTATCCCATACTTAAGATACACATTGTCCCTAATGTGCAGAAAAAGAAACAGAAAAAGAACAAAGAAACTGACAAAGGCGGTGGAGCAACTCGAACCAAGCAAATAAGCTCATTCCATAGGAGGTGGTGACGGGTATGGTAAGAAGTTTGGGTCAAACGGGCGCCCAAACTGCTGCCGGTAGATGTCGCGGAGGATCCTTGCATTTTTACGGCGTTCATTATCGTCTTCATCAAAGCGGGTCTCAAGAGCATCCATCCTTTTCGTAACTCCAATGACCCATGTCGGCGGCTGCGCCATCCACTCCGGCGGTGCTCACATCCAAGCTGGAGGAGTACCTATCCAAGCAGGAGGTGCGTCCATCCATGTAGGTCTCTTGCTCACGCTGGCATGCCGGGAAAAGGAAGAAGTGGAAGGCCGCTGCTAGTAGGTAGATCTCCTAGCCGGCTCCTGGAAGTCCGCCGTCTGATCCGGAAAGTCTCCAAAAGCCTCCTCAGGACCTCCTATATCCGGGAACTCATCACCACCCATCTCCTCATCATCATCATCGTCAACTACAACCGGGACATCCTCGGGATAATAAGCTGGAGCTCGTAAGAGATTGGCATTCATCGGAACAAATTTAGCTTTCTAGTTTTGCCGGTTCCTGATGGAGTAATCAGCACTCCATGGAATGCCTCGTCCTCCCTTGTCTTCCCAAGGCATGGAGACAAACGGTGGACCTCGTTGGCGGGGAATTAAGATCCCCCTAGTCATGAAACCTTGAAGCCCTAAAGGCCTCGCAGCAGCTACCATGGAATGCCTCGTCCTCCCTTGTCTTCCCAAGGCATGGAGACAAACGGTGGACCTCGTTGGCAGGGAATTAAGATCCCCCTAGTCATGAAACCTTGAAGCCCTAAAGGCCTCGCAACAGCTACCATCTCACAAGCAGAATAATCAACTCCCAACTACTTTGCTTTGTAAGTCACCATCCCTCCATAACCGATATTTCCCTTAGCTTTGTTCTTGATCCTGCTAAGTAGAAGCAAGCATAGTGGCGCAATCCGGAGTGACACCGGCCGCCATACAATAAAGTGTAAAAAGCTCATCAACCTTGAGCTTCTGGGGAGTCTCGGTCCTAGGGAAAAGGCACTCGGAGAGGATCCTATGGGCAATCTTAAAGGAGAGGTTATAGATGAGCTTGGCTTTCGAGTCGTCCGGTTTCCAACGATCCTCATGACCCACAACCTTAGCAATCTCCTCCTAAAACTCTCTAGCTCTATAACTCTTAGGGAATGTCCCATTGTATGTGTCAACAAAGCCAAACAATTCTCCAAACTGAGCTATGGAAATATGGTGGGTGTTGTCCATCAACCGGAAGGATACCGTTCGGTTAACGGCACTATGGTCAAAAGAGGTTATGAATTCTCTTGTGATCTCCTCATAAGCATCCTCTCTAATGCTAGCAAATGTAGTCATCCCAACCCTATCAAGCATCCATCTAAGCTCATTCACCACAAACAAATCCTCAAACTCTTCAAGCACGATATACAATAAAGTGTAAAAAGCGCTAAGGTGGTAATGTTGCGTTTGTGGATCTTTTCAAAAGCGCTAAGGTGGTTTTCATGGATGTTAGGGATCCGAGGGATAGGTGGAGCAATGGGAGGGGGCTGGAAAGAGGAGCCTACGCCTCTTTGATTCTTGTTTCGTCTTGATTTGCGAGTGCCAAACATTTTCAAACGACCACGGCCTGTTCTTGAAGAAGCCACGCCCGTGGTTTTGTACGGATACCCGTGGAACTGAACGATTTTGCTCAAAAATCTAGACATTCCACAACAATCTCAACAACGGCAGTCCTAAACTATTTCTAGTTTCAATTCCGTTCAGTTCTCCTAAAAATCTTCAAAGAAAACAAAGGAAATCAACCAAGGAATGAGTTGGGAGAAAACCTAGGTCATGGATTTGAAGAAATCTAAAATCTCGCCCGATCGCTGAATGTTTGTGCTGTTTGTTGCCACAATCCGCAATAGAATCAAATTTGCTTCAGTTTGGATGAATAATTGTGCAAAACAATCACCGAACAAAGAAATGCGGGATGAGGGCTTTGGGCGTGATTTAGGGCGTGGAAGAGGGGTTTGGTGTTGTGAGGTTTGTGAAAAAGAGGAACTTATATAGCCTCGTCAAATTTTCAAAAACCACGGCCTGTCATGCAATTCCACGGCCGTGGAAGTAACAATAAGGCCGTGGTTTTGTGCCCTTTTCTTTGGCTGCTCTCGACATACTTTTCCACGGGCTGAATTATCGAAACCACGGCCGTGGAATCACAATTAAACTTGTGGTTTTCCCTTTTTTTGTCAAAAAGTCAAATTTCGTTGTTCCTTTGGCTTTCTTCGCTTCTTTTGGTCGTTTCTCAACCCTGACATCCAAAGACACAAGATATACCGGAAGACATCGACGAAAAACAAACAAAAAAAACAAACTACGCTAATCAAATCTAAGAAAAACAAGAGTGCATTACCTTGGGTTGCCTCCCAAGTAGCGCTTTGTTTTAGGTTCGTAGCTAGACCAATCCTTTATGCTTAAGTGAGGAGAATCGGTGCGACTTCTTCAGTTTGGAGTTCCAGCGAGTACTTCTTGAATCGTTGGCCATTTACTTTGAAACTTCCACACTTCTCACCCTATACTTCAACTACAGCATGGGGAAAAATGTGTTTAATAACATAAGGTCCAGTCCAACAAGATTTAAGCTTACCGGGAAAGAGTCGAAGTCTAGAATTAAAGAGATGAACAATGTCTCCTTCTTTGAAGTCTTTCGGAATGATGTGCTTATCATGCCAATGCTTAGCTCTATCCTTGTAAATCTTGGCGTTCTCGTAGGCGTTCAAGCTGAGTTCCTCTAGCTCATTAAGATCTGAGAGACGTTTCCTCCCGCTTCCTTCATGCCAAAGTTCAACCACTTAACGACCCAATACGCCTTGTGTTCCAGCTCCACCGGAAGATGACAAGACTTCCCATACACAAGATTGTATGGTGTTGTGCCTATGAGAGTCTTGTATGTCGTTCTATACGCCCATAATGTGTCATCAAGCTTTAACGCCCAATCTTTCCTTGTCCTAGACACGGTTTTCTCCAAAATTCCTTTGATCTCCCTATTAGAAATCTCCACTTGTCCACTTGTTTGCGGATGGTAGGGTGTGGCGATCTTGTGAGTCAGCCCATACTTAGCTAGTAGAGCGTCAAATCGACGGGCAATGATGTGAGATCCTCCGTCACTAATTATTGTTCGGGGTGTCGCAAACCTTGGGAAAATAATTCAATTAAAAAACTTAACAACCACCATCGCATCATTAGTTGGAGAAGCAATAGCTTCAGCTTATCTTGAAACATAATCTACAGCTAGAAGTATGTATTGGTTACCACAAGATGATGGGAATGGTCCCATGAAGTCAACTCCCCAAACGTCAAAGATTTCCACTTCTTGGATGTAGTTGAGAGGCATTTCATTCCTCCTAGATATGTTCCCTGTTCTTTGACAAGCATCGCAACAAGCAACAAAGGTTTGCACATCCTTAAATAATGTAGGCCAAAAGAATCCGGATTGTAATACCTTAGTTGTAAGAGCCTAGTTATTGAGTTGCTGAGTGTGTGAGTTGAGGACCTAGATTCAGCCTGGGCCGCCCCTACGTGACCCAGTGGCCGCCCCTGCGGTTTCCCTGGGCCGCACCTACGCCTCACAGGGTCCGCCCCTGCGGCTCTGTGTGGATGTAGCCGTCTTCTTTGACCCGAGCTTTTGCTTTTGACCCTTTCCTCTATATAACTTCTTCTTCTTTTCCAGAAGAGGGTTATCTCATTCTCTTTCCTGCTTCATCTTTCTCCTACGTTCATCTTCACCTCTTATCTCTCCTTGGATCATCTTTGATCTTCTTTGGAAGTTTTGTTGATTTTGAGAGCTTTTCTGCTTAGCTTGTTGCTGATTATTGATGATGATGTTGTTGTGCCTTGTTGAGCCAGCTTTGAGATCTTGGTGAGGATTTTGCTTCTACATAGGTTCAACTGGTGAGCTCTCTTCCTTCTCCACCCATCTATCTTCTTTCCTTCATCTTTTCCAATCTTTCCTTAGGCTAGCTTAGATTCCTTAGGTTTGGATCTTGCTTCAGCCATGATTGGCTTGTGTTGATATATATATATATATATATATATATATATATATATATATATATATGTTTCCATATGTATGGTGTTGGAGCGAAGAAAGAGTGAAAGAATCGAAGTAAGAAGTGAAGAAAGGGCTGAAGTAGTGTCTTCTGATGTCTAGCCGCCCCAACGCCGGCCAGAGCTACCCCTGCGCCACCTGGGATCCACCCTTGTGGCCACCTGCATCAGCTAGGTTTTGCACTTGGTTATGCAGGTGTGTGTTGCTTCTAGGCTTGCTTTAGGATGTCTTTGTCCCCTCCCTTCCTAGTGTGAGTGTATAAGATCACGCTAGATGTGTGATTATGTGTTTGGATGAGGTTATGATCGATATATGCCTTGTATGGCCTTTGAGGTTTATTAGGTTGTGAGGTTAGGTTGAGGATTGAAGAACCGGTAGGTGAAATAAATAAGTTACAAGATACTCTAGAAGGGGGGTTGAATAGAGTATGGGAACTTTTCGCAAACCCAATCTCAAGGCCTTGAAACTCCTTTCAAGGGCCTTGATGTCGATTTGTGCTCTTTGTGAAACTTTGATTTCAAGGGCTTTGAAACAACGTTCAAGGGCCTTGACTTCGTGCTACTGCAAAACAAAGTTAGTCACAATAGCGAGATATAGTGCGGAATGTAAAAGATTGACACGAGGATATGTTTACGAATTTCGGCTCTAAATAGCCTACTCTCCGTCCCAGGGTATAGCCTTAGAGTCTAACTATCTATTATCAGCTTCAAGAGTCCTAGATACAAACTAGAAGAAATCCCCTTCCTCTCTCACTGTAGCCAATGCTACGATCTAGCTCCAACTCTTCACCTAGCTATAATAGCCTAGTTACTTCGCAGAGTAACACACACTCTAGTATAACACTATTTAGATCTTCCAATGGAGCTCTTGTGATTTATCTCTCTCTAAGGGGATAAAGCTTTTTCGAAAAAGAGAGAAAGAAAAACAATGAATCAAATGAAGATGTTTGGGTTGCTTGAAGACGTAGAGATGTTTCCGTGCAAGCTTGTGTGATCTTTCTTCGATCATCATCTATATTTATACTCTTCTATGGAGAGGTCTTCAAGCCGTTGGGAGAGATGACCGTTTGAAGATGAATCTTCTTCTCCATGAACATCGCTTCCTGTTTAGAGATAAGGTATACGTTATAGATCTTCATCTCCTGAGAACACGTTGATTCCTCATCTCCTTAATATTATCGTTTTATGTTGAACCGAATGAGAAGAAATCTTGATGCTTTTCGGTTTTAGAAAATATTCTGGAAAAGATCTCCTAATCTTCGGTTGAAAAATATCTACACTGAAATCTTTTTGTTGAGCAACTCGTTCCTGGAAAATCTTCTTTATAATTTAAATCCTTGTTTCGTGCAACTAAATTTCTTCAAGGCCTTTGAGATCGTCACTATCTTCCTTGTGTCCTTGAATAATATTTCAAGGCCCTTGAAGTTCATATCAAGGCCTTTGAAATCTTCAATAAGTCCTGCACTTAATTCAAACCAACCAAGCATCTAGAGAATATAATTAATACATTATTAGTGTATCAAACTACTACATTTGTGTTAAATCTTCCATCATCAACACCTGTAAAACATTATAAACAAGGTGGAGTTTTCAAGGATGATCCTATGGATCCCTTGGGTCTAGGTGTGACCCCTTTGATGAATAGAGGTTGATATCTTTCTATGCCTTGTTGTTAGGCAGTGCCCCTCTCTCAGGAGTGGAGGTTGATTCTGGTTGAGTTGTATACGAGGTTGAGGTAAGTCCGTAGGACTTACTTAGCTACCATTCTTATCATGGGTGTTTGCATGAGTGGTGTGTGTGTTATATGTTTGCTATGATAGCATGAGATAACGTTATACCGACCTATGTTTTCTTGATTGCCACGTTTTGTGGCTGTGATAACCTTTCTCTTTCATCCCGCCGTGGAGTCTGAGAGGTTCTCTGATGTCAGGACAGACTGGTTTACAGAAAGGGCGCAATCCACTCATATAGGGTTCACGGATTGTGTGACCGATACTCGTACAGTTGGCTATCAAGCTCAAAGGTGAGGATGTATCGGTCCTCGTTTCACATACTTTCATTTATCTATATATATACGATTTGAGTGAACGACTATTATATAAAGATGATAAATGGGTAAATATGTGATATCATGTTGATGTGTTTATCTTTCTATGATTGTGTAAGTGCTTATGCATTACTCTATATATGTATGGTTAGTTAATGGTTTATTACCATGTTGTAGATGCCCCACAAGATAGGCGTGTTGCTGGGTGATCTAGCACAGGAGCAGGCCGAGAACCTCTCGTACATAGGATAGTTGTGGTCTTTTGGGGTTGTTTACTATTCTCTCCTGCGTGAGGATGATCTTTTGTTAGCTCCTGTGTGAGGATGTTGCTGTTTATACTCGGGTATGTTGTTTACCTTTTGGTTGTACAGTTTATATAGTTTTATGCATTTGTTTTATATCTGCCAATGGCATGTTGTAAGGTCCAGTGAACTTGTTGTCAGGCTAGGGTCAGGATCCATTGTGAGATCCTAACCCAAAATGACACTCCGATTCCCACGGATTCGGGGTGTTACAGAGTTGGTATCAGAGCCTTAGATTGACAACAATGGCACTTGTTACCTGCAATGTGGTTTGAAAGGTAAAATAAACATAACCCAAAAGGGGTCTGACGTTTTCAAAAGGATTTTTGGTTTTAAGTGTGGTTTTGGGTTAGAATGTACGAGAAGTCGCCACCTCTGCTATGGATCTCTGCAGTATAGATATGTATATATATGTATTGTGGATTATGTTTGTATATGTGTTAAGTATATATATATCGATACATATGGCCTATATAGAGCCTTATAAGTTAGGTGTGCATACCCCGCAGATGGCTCGGACTAGAGCTACTACTGTTGTAGGCCGAAGTAGAGGTAGACCACCTCTTCCTCCAGGCCTGATAGGTGAGGGACCAGTTCCCGCTGCTGATCCATCAGTGGAGGAGGAGGTACATGAGGAGGTTGTTGAGAATGTCGTCACAGAGACGAGGAGTGGTGGATTGAGGAGGCATCATTCACATCGAGTCCAATTTGATGACTCATATCGTGTCTCCATGAGAGGGAAAAAGTTTAGAGATTACATCCGACGTGTTGAGGAGGTTACTAGAGCTAGTAGACGGACCCTATATCTACCAGGGCATGAGGGATCATTTGAGATGTCTCAGAGAGCCACGCAGGTGCCAGCTATGCCTGCACGTGCAGCTGAGACTGCTCGAGCTATAGAGGAGATCAAAGGGCCTTGACCAAATACCTGGTTGAAGGCATTCCATTAGCAGAGATTACCACCCTTCTCAAGGCAGATTGGTTTAGAGTTAGTTCAGTCGCTATTCCGTGACCTTGCACATCAGTGGTGGAGGACTGTACGAGCCAGGGTCACCAGCTATGATCGCATGAGGAGTATGATCTGAGAGCAATTCTGCCTTGCCTCACTTAGAAGGGAGAAGCTGCAGGATTTTGTGGAGGCCGGTTTTGCGGATGTACCTATTGCAGACGCCATCCGCCGCTTCCAAACTAAGTTAGCTTTGTTGGGTCCAGCTACACCTTATGAGGACCAGCATGTTTACTTGTTCTCCCGTCGACTGAGGGAGAGCACAAGTTCATATATGGCGGGATTCCACTGTGAGTCCTTAGCTGATTATCAAGACCGGGCTTCTACTTATAAGAGGGAGAGAGTCAGTCAGAGGAGGGCTTCTCAAACGGGATAGTAAGAGAAGAGGCCGAGCACTAGGCAGGCGAGTGGAGTTGGAGGAGCATCTGGTTCAAGAAGAGACCAGAGACGTCAAAGTTACCCCTCGTCTACACTGACTGCAGATAAGGGACGACAGTGTTACAACTGTGGTGATCTTGGATATTTGAAGTCAGAGTGTCCCACGCCAGTTGTGACTTTGTTTACATGTGGTAGACTAGGACATCGAGCTGCCTTTTGTAGGCAGGGTTGAGTTGAATCTCATCAGGGTTCTTCCCCTGCCAGTGTGGTGGGAGGTGATCAGAGGACACCTCAGCAACAAACACGGGGACAGCAGAGAGTCCCATATCGTCCATCTACTCAGGGATCTGCTCTCGGGCCGAGTAGAGGTAGAGGTCGTGGTGGGAGTTCCATTGACACCAGAGGAGCTCAGGGTAGAGCTTTTGAGTTTAGGAGTGCAGAGGGTCCACTTGCACCGGCTGCTACAATTACCATTCCACTTCATGGTTTAACTGTTACAGTTTTGTTTAATACGGGTGCTATACATTCATTTATTTCTAATACATGTGTTGAGCGTTTGAGTTTAGCTACCATAGAAGGTTTACCTGATGGTAGTCGGGTCAAAGGTACCCGTGAGATACATAGTTGTCCCCTTCGTTTAGGGACTCGTGTTTTGCTTGTTGACTTCTTAGTCATGACATTGATGCATGAAGAAGTCATATTAGGTATGGATTGGATGCGTAGGCATCGTGAAGTTTTAGATGTTTGTAGACAGACTGTTATAGTCTCTACCGAGGTTGGTCAGATTGAGGTCTTTTGAGGTTGGGACCTTGCGAAGACGGGTGTTGTTATCAGTGCCATACGAGCAGCTAGACTGATTGCACAGGGATATGATGCCTTCTGGTGCTATGCCATGAAGGATGGAGAGAGTCCAACTTTAGAGGAGATACCAGTGGTCTGCGAGTTTGCAAATGTGTTTGATGAGCCGTCGAGTTTTCCGCCTCAAAGGAGTGTGGATTTCAGTATCGAGTTGGAGCCTGGTACGAGACCCATCTTGAAGGCCCCATATTGTATGGCACCTGTCAAGATGTTAGATCTAAAGAAGCAACTCGAGGAGTTGGCTGAGAAGGGCTTCATACGCCCTAGTGTTTCACCATGGGGTGCACCTGTCGTCTTCGTGCGGAAGAAGGACGGATCGTTGAGACTATGCATTGGTTACAGAGAACTGAACAATGTGACCATCAAGAACAAGTATCCATTGCCTCATATTAATGATCTACTTGATCAGCTTCAGGGAGCGACAGTATTCTCCCGAATTGATTTGCGTTCAGGATATCACCAGCTGAGGATGAGAGAGTCGGACGTGCACAAGACGTCATTTCGTACCCGTTATGGATACTACGAGTTTGCAGTGATGTCATTCGGGCTGACGAATGCCCCAACATTATTCATGGAGTTGATGAACAGTATCTTCATCAACTTCCTTGATCAATTTGTGGTAGTCTTCATTGATGACAATTTGGTATACTCTCGTAGCCGAGAGGAGCATGCCGGTCATCTGAGGACAGTTTTGAAGATTATGAGGGATAGGGAGTTGTATCCCAAGCTCTCTAAGTGTGAGTTCTGGATGTCTAAGGTCACTTTTCTTGGGCAATTCGTCTTCTCCGATGGGATTATGGTTGATCCGGCGAAGATCGAGTTTGTTGCAGCTTGGACGACACCGACGAACGTCAAGGAAGTTCGTAGATTTCTTGTCCTAGCCGGATATTACAGACGCTTTGTTGAGGGATTTTATGTGATTGCCCGTCCACTTACGAGTCTTCTAAGGAAGACTACTAGATTTGTATGGACTGACCAGTGTGCCCAAAATTTTGACGAGTTGAAGAGGCGTTTGACTTCTACTCCTATCATGGTACCGCCAGAGTGTTCTGATGATTTTGTGGTCTACAGTGATGCATCCAAGCTAGGCTTGGGATGTGTATTGATGCAGAGAGGCAGAGTGATTGTATATGCGTCTCGACAGTTGAAGACGTATGAGGAGAACTACCCGACTCATGATCTGGAGTTGGAAGCAGTAGTTCATGCTTTGAAGATTTGGAGACATTACCTATATGATGCCACATGTATGATCTTCAAAGACCATAAGAGTTTGAAGTATATTTTTACGCAGCAGGAGTTGAATAACCACTAGCATCGATGGCTTGATTTGATCAAGGATTTTGATCTTGAGATTCCGTATCATCCTGGGAAGCCAAATGTTGTAGCTGATGCCTTGAGCAAGAAGACGCCTCGAGAGAAGGCGATTGCTAGTTTGACTCTACATCCTCAGCTTAAGAGGAACCTAGCTTGGCTAGAGCTGGACATCCAGCTTCCTGATGAGGATGCCCAGTTGTATGCTTTAGAGGTTTTACCTGGTCTGTTCGATGAGATCCAACAGAAGCAGGGGACCTGCCCGACCTTGATGAGGATCAGAGAGAGAATGCCTCTTGGAGAGGCACCACAGTTCTCCATTGGAACAGATGGAGTGATGAGGCGACATGACTACAGTTGTGTACCTGCTGATGCAGAGTGGAGACAGAGGATCTTATAGGAGGCTCACTGTACACCTTACTCAGTACACCCAGGTACGAGTAAGATGTACCATGATGTGAGACGCTCATATTGGTGGGGGAGGGCTGAAGCCCGATGTAGCCAGATTTGTGGCCCACTGTACGACCTGTCAGTAGGTCAAGATAGATCATTTCAGACCGAGAGGTGAACTTACTCCACTGTCAGTACTACAGTGGAAGTGGGAGGACGTCTCGATGGACTTTGCGACTAGATTGAGACCCATTAGGAGTTTTGATGGTATATGGGTTGTGGTTGAACAACTGACGAAGACGGCATGTTTCATTCCTATCAAAGAGACGTGGTGAGTTAGTAGATTGGCTGAGGAGTACACTAGATAGATAGTGAGACTCCTTGGTGTACCAAAGACAATCGTCTTTGATCAAGATGGGCGGTTTACCTCGAGATTTTGTTAGCAGATTCATACTGATTTGGGGACGAGTCTACACTTCACGACTGCGTTTCACCCCTAGACAGATGGCCAATCTGAGAGGACCATCCAGACCCTGGAGGATATGTTACGAGCTTGTGTGTTAGATGGGGACAGGGATGGTCTGATTACCTCCCACTTGTTGAGTTCTCATACAACAACAGCTGGCATGCATCTATTGGGATAGCTCCTTATGAGGCACTGTATGGGCGTACACCTTTATTTTGGGATGATCCTAGCAGTATCAATGGGATGTCGCCAGAGCGGATTCAGGATGATATGGCTCGAGTAGCGCTGATTAGAGAGAGGATGTTGGCTGCACAGAGTCGTCATAAGTCATATGCAGATAAGAGGTGTCAACCTCTAGAGTTCAAGGTAGGAGCTCATGTCTAGTTTAGAGTATCTCCGACGCGTAGCGTCAGACATTTTGGCATAAAGGGGAAGTTGATTCCCCGATATGTCAGTCCTTTTGAGATACTAGATAGAGTTGGAAGGGCAACCTACAGATTATCATTGCCTCCGAGGTTAGAGGGTGTTCACCCTGTGTTCCATGTGTCTCAACTTAGGGAGTACATACCAGATCCGAGGCACATTGTGAGTTATAATGATTTGGTGATTGAGCCGGACCACACCTTTGCTAAGCATCCTATTGCAGTCTTAGAACTAGTGTGAGACGCCTGCGTTCAAAGGACATTCCTATGCTGAGGATACAGTGGTCTAGACGTGGACCTGAGGAGGCTACGTGGGAGACTGATGATAGTATCCAGAGGAACTATCTAGAGTTTTATGCTGAGATAGATGCACCTAGGGTAGATGAGTAGATCTTAGTGCTATCTTGGTGAGTATAGGATTACGTGCTTATGTGGTTACATGCCTTGATATGTTTATTTCATGCTAGCTATGATGTGTTTTATGATCTTATTAGATCTTGATGTGCTAGTGTGTTGTATGATTATAGCTGGAGATGGTTCTTTCTTCCATGCTATTTGAGTGTGACTAGGATTCAGCTGGAGATGGTTCTTACCTCCATGCTACTCTGATGGACATAGTTCCCTTGGAGATGTTATCTTGGACATCTTGGTGAGGTTTTTGCTTCTACATAGGTTCAGTTGGTGAGCTCTCTTCCATCTCCACCTATCTTTCTTCTTTCCTTCATCTTTTCCTATCTTTCTTTAGGCTAGCTTAGATTCTTTAGGTTTGGATCTTGCTTCAGCCATTGATTGGCTTCTGTTGATGTATATATATGTATGTTTCTGTATTCACGGTGTTGGAGCGAAGAAAGAGTGAAATAATCGAAGGAAGAATTGAAGAAAGGGATGAAGTGGTGTCTTTTGTTTGTCCAGCCGCCCTTGCGCCACCTTGCAGCCACCCCAGCGCCGGCCAGAGCCGCCCTTGCGCCACCTGGGATCCGCCCATGCGGCCACCGGCATCATCTACGTTCTTCTCTTGGTTCTGCAGGTGTGTGTTGCTTCTAGGCTTGTTTTAGGATGTCTTTGTTCCCTCCCTTCCTAGTGTGAGTGTATAGGATCATGCTAGATGGGTGAGGATCTGTTTGGATGAGGTTATGATCGATATAAGCCTTGTATGGCCTTTGAGGTTTATTAGGTTGTGAGGTTAGGTTGAGGATGATCCTATGGATCCCTTGGGTCTAGGTGTGACCCCTTTGATGAATAGAGGTTGATATCTTTATATGCCTTGTTATTAGGAAGTGCCCCTCTCTCAAGAGTGGAGGTTGATTTTGGTTGAGATGTATACGAGGTTGAGGTAAGTCCGTAGGACTTACTTAGCTACCATTCTTATCATGGGTGTTTGCATGAGTGGTGTGTGTATTATATGTTTGCTATGATAGCATGAGATATCGTTATACCAACCTATGTTTTCTTGATTGCCCCGTTACGTGGTTGTGATAACCTTTCCCTTTCATCCCGCCGTGGAGTCTGGGAGGTTCTCTGATGTCAGGCCAGACTAGTTTACAGGAAGGGCGCAATCCACTCCCATAGGGTTCATGGATTGTGTGACCGATACTCGTACAACTGGCTATCAGGCTCAGAGGTGAGGATGTATCGGTCCTCGTGTCACATACTTTCATTTATCTATATATATACGATTTGAGTGAACAACTATTATATAAATATGATAAATTGGTAAATATGTGATATCATGTTGATGTGTTTATCTTTCTATGATTGTATAAGTGCTTATGCATTACTCTATATATGTATGGTTAGCTAATGATTTATTACCATGTTGTAGATGCCCCACAAGATAGGCGTGCTGCTAGGTTATCTAGCACAGTGGCAGGCCGAGAACCTCTCGTACATAGGATGGTTGTGGTCTTTTGGGGTTGTTTACTTTTCACTCCTGCGTGAGGGTGATCTTTTGTTACCTCCTGTGTGAGGATGTTGTTGTTTATACTCGGCTATGTTGTTTACCTTTTGATTGTATAGTTTATACCGTTTTAGGCATTTGTTTTATATTTGTCAGTGCCATGTTGTAAGATTCAGTGAACTTGTTGTCAGGCTAGGGTCACAATCCATTGTGAGATCCTAGCCCAATGTGACACTCCGAGTCCCGCGGATTCGGGGTGTTACATTAGCGCTACTCTTGTCAGAGCTAGCGTGTCCTCCACAAGGAAGCGAATGACAATGATGAATGACATTCTGCATTTCGTCTTCAGGCACACATCTTCTAATGATGTCATATGGACCTCTCTTGAAGGGTAGAGGTTCATTCAATAGTATTGGCGGACATCCTTACAAAACTTCTTTCTTTGTGCATAGGATAGTCCGGGAGGTGTTTCCTGACAAACCAGATAATTCACAAAATCATCAAACCATGGTTCGTTACCTCTAGAAATATGATCGATGCGCTCTTCCATTAGATGCTATTGTTCGTCCGGAAAAGAGTCATCAATAGGTAATTCATCATTTGTGACATGTGGTAGACGACTCAAGTGATCCGCAACAGAATTTTCGGATCCTTTCTTGTCACGAATCTCAAGATCGAACTCTTGAAGTTGGAGAATCCATCTAATCAGCCTTGGTTTTGCATCTTTCTTGGCAAGCAAATCCCGGATTGCTGAATGAACAGTGTATACAATCACCTTCGCTCCTACAAGATAAGAACGAAACTTTTCAAATGCATATCCCACAGCAAGTAATTCCTTTTTCGTTGTGGCGTAGTTGAGTTGAGCTTCATCTAGCGTCTTGCTAGTGTAATAGATGGCATGAGTGCGTCCATCTTTCTTTTTTCCAAGCACCGCACCTACAACTACGTCACTTGCATCGCACATGACCTCCAATGGAAGACTCCAATCCGGAGGTTGAATAATTGGGGTTGAGATTAGAGCTTCTCGAATCCTGTAAAAAGCATCCAAACACTCTTTCGAAAATTCAAAAACAACATCCTTCATCAATAGATTAGTTAGCGGTTTAGAGATTTTCGAAAATTCCTTAATGAATCTCCTATAGAATCCAACATGTCCTAGAAAACTTCTAATCCCCTTCACCGAAGATGGAGGACGAAGCTTCTCTATTGTCTCAATCTTAGCATTGTCAACCTCAAACCCTCTATTAGAGATTAAGTGTCCTAAAACAATGCCTTCCCTAACCATAAAATGACACTTCTCCCAATTTAGAACTAGGTTCGTGTCTTGACACCTTTGTAGAACAAGAGATAGGTTAGCAAGACAATTATCAAATGAGGAACCATAAACAGAAAAGTCATCCATAAAAACCTCCATGATTTCCTCAATGTACTCCGAGAAGATGGCCATCATACACCTTCGAAAGGTGGCTGGATCGTTTCACAATCCGAATGGCATCATCCTATAAGCAAACGTACCCCATGGGCACGTGAATGTGGTCTTTTCTTGATCGTCCGGAAGAATAGGAATCTGAAAGAAACCACTATAACCGTCAAGATAGCAAATGTAAGAGTGTTGCGCTAACCTCTTAAGCATTTGATCAATGAAGGGAAGCGGGAAGTGATCCTTCCTCGTTGCATTGTTCAGCTTGTGATAGTCTATACACATCCTCCATCCTGTCAACGTTCTCGTTAGAATGAGTTCGTTGTTCTTGTATCCACAACGATCATTCCTCCCTTCTTTGTGACAACTTGAATAGGACTCACCCACTTGCTATCGGAAATCAGAAATATGATACCTACATCAAGTAATTTAAGGATCTCCTTCTTCACGACCTCTTTCTTTATCGGGTTAAAACGTCGTTGAGGATGACATGAAGGCTTATAATCCTCTTCCATTAGTATCTTGTGCATACATAAAGATTGTTTAATTCCTACAAGATCCTCTATGGTGTAAACTAAAGCTTTCCTATGTTTTTTCAAAACAATCATAAACCTATCATGTTCATCTTCACTTAAACTAGAACTAACTATGACGGGATCAGTAGAGTTAGATTCAAGAAAAGCATACCTTAGATGTGCGGGAAGTGGCTTCAATTCCAAAGTTGTAGATGCCTTTGGAGTGTTGTGAGGGTTGTCCGAGGTCTCCTTGGATGTCTCCAAGGGTGTGGAAGTGGTGGAAGAGGAAGCAAGAACGTTTGTAGAAAGAATGGAATTTTCCCCATCTTTTTCAATTTCCACGGTGTCATTGTTACTTCCACGGCCGTGGAAAGTGCAATTTTGATCATGATTTTGTATGTCAATTGAATGGTTGCTCTCGCCATACTTTTCCAAGGGTGGAATTTGTGAAACCACACCCCTGGAAAAAACTGATTGACCGTGATTTCTAGTGTTTTCCGAACCATCGTACAATTTTTTGAATTCTTCAACTTGCACTTCTTCTAACTCTTCCAAAGCATCAATCCCAGCATTACAATCCTATTCCGCTTCCTTTTCCATGATGCTCATAGTTATGACCTTTTGCAACGGATCTTTGAACAAGATCGAACTCACTTCCTCTCTAGATACCTCTTCATCATAAATGTTGAACATATCCTCTCCAAGTGTTGGTTCTTATGTCAAAGTTGAGAGAAAAAATTCAACCTTCTCGTCTCCAATGTCAAAGACTAATCTAGCGTTCTTGCAATCAATCATGCAGCAGGAAATTGCAAGAAAAAGGACTACCAAGTATGATCGGGACCGGACAATCTGCAGGAATATCAAGCACAACAAAGTCTATAGAAATATAGAATTTACCGAGCTTAACCGGGAAATCTTCAATGATTCCAACGGGTCGAGTAATGGATCGATCCGCCATATACAACGTCATCTTCACCGGTTTAGGTTCACCTAAACCGAATTTCTTACACAAGGCAAGTGGAATGATGTTCACACTTGCTCCCAAGTCACAAAGTTCATCATATGTGACTTCTCCTACTCCTATTGGTATGCAAAACGACCCCGGATCTCGCAGCTTTGGAGGCATCTTTTCCGTCATCGTTTTTATGAGTTCTGAAGATTCCGAACTCATCTTAACTTCACCAAAGTCTTTAAGCTTCCTCTTGATAGAGAGGATCTCTTTCAAGAACTTCCCATAAGCGGGCATACCTAAAATTGCATCAAGAAAAGGTATGTTAATGTGCAATTTACTCATGAGATCAACAAACTTACCGAAATGCTTGTGTAGACGTGTTCTTGCTCTAGATTGCGGGAACGGCAAAGGAAGTTTATAAGCTGGAGGAGGAACATAGTGTGAGTGGAGACGGTTTTCCTCCACATAGTTGTGTTACGAGTACGATTGGTTGGAGACGGCCTCCTCCATGCCCTGTGACGTGGTTAGTAGTTGGCTAGAGATGATTTTTCCTCTATGCCTTTGGATAGCGTTATGATCTTGTTGCTGGAGTTGGTGATTCCTCCATGCTGTGTTTTGAGGTTATATAGTGTTATAGGTTGATACGTTTGAACGGAGATGTGATACCTCCGATAGAGAGAGTGTCTATACCTCGGCGTATGGGTCCGAGAGGATTTGGGAATTGTTCAAGTTTCGGGACAAAACTTTTTCTTAAGGGGTGTGTGATGTAATAGCTAGGATTTCTGAATTCTAATTAATGTTGATTAACTTAATCAGTGATAGTAATTGACATATAACATGCGAAGTTTGCGTAAGTGTTGAGTATAAGTCCCACCGTTATGTTCCTGGCGTAATTTTGGGCTTATGGTGAAATTTTCACTTTTTCCCCCGGGTAATTATTTTTACCCTCCAGTATTATTTGGAGCATATGTTAGCTCCAATAAATAAAAATGCGGTTGAGAGAAATGATCAGGACATCGGACATGTCCTAGATATGAAATAACATGGAAAGGCAAAACGGACAAAAGAGTCGCTATTTCGTTTCTTAACGGCTAAGAAAGACGGCTTAGGAATACACATTTTCCGAGGTAATTGTGGAATAATTATCCCTACAATATTCAAGATTTATTGTTCCGATTTCGAGAAGTTTGGAGAAGGAGGTTCAACCCGCCATTGGATCGGTTAAATGATAATTATCGACTTCGCTAAAGGATAATTATCGACTTCACTATAAATAGCGAAAAATCGTTTATTAATTCATTTCCTTTCACGTTTCCTCGTAAAAGCTCTGATTTCTCTCAAACTTCAAACTCAGATCTACTCTCCGTTTCTAATCCGATTTCAATTCCGTTTGACTTTCTGGATTCCTCTCTTCATTCTCTTCATATCGGTACCAAGTTTTTTCATTTCCAAGCAGATAAGGACCTGGTCGAGCATGTATGTCACTAGGACAGTCCCGTCGCTCAAATTTTGGTGAATTTGATGTTAAACATGCGTAGCCTGCGTCGTTGTGATTCCGAATCTTCTTTCAGATCGTCAATCGGGTTAGTAACGAATAACTTATGAATTTATTCGTTTTCCGTACTGTGATTTGGCATTTGATCTTAGGCTTTTCAAAATGGATAATTAGAAATTCCATTATGATCATTATATTATTCTGGTGTTTATGGGTTGTTTGTTTGATGAAATCTGATGACAGGTGGGTTTAGAAATGGCCTGCGGGCAAAATGTTATTCTATCAAAAATTAATTAATTAATTAAAGGTTAATTAATTAAATTAGAATTAAATTTGAGATTGAGGAATACTGATTAGATGCATGCTAGGTATCAGAATGAGTTGAGGATCATGATGATGTTATGGATATCTGTTATGGCTTTATGGGTTAGTGTGTGTACGAGTATGATGAGATGTTATGTTGAGGATATGCCTTAGGTATTTATGAATGTGTTGAGGATCTGAGGTTTAGATTTGAGATATAGGTTGGTTGTGGTTAGTGAGACGAGTCTCCTAACCTTTGCAGTATGTGATTGTGTGTGCCTTGCTATTGCAGGCGTTGATTACTTCCCCAAGGGGAAGCTGTGACGTGGTACAGGTTACGAGTATATCAAGTAAGTCCATAGGACTTACTTAGCGTACGGTTGTGGATTGTATGATTGTGATGGTTGTGTGTGTTCATATGATGGTGCATTTATAACCTAAACCGGACTAGGATGACCATTCATTACATTTATTTGGCCCAAGTGTATTATAACGGGCGATAACCGCCGGTCTACGCCTGTTGGTTAGGAGGAGGTGCCCTGAAGATGATCACACAGGAGGGGACGAGTGAAGGTCACCCCCATGCAAAACTCCTGTGTTACGTTGGATGGGACGGGGTTCTTGAGGCTCCTCGTGTTACAAAAGAAGTTGAACTAGTAATGGAATAACGTAATTAAAGATAATAAATGAATGTGTGTGGCATTGCATGTTTGAGATGTTGATGTGTGGTTGTGGTATTACCTTTATGCTTTTCATTGCTGTAGCTAACGGTTTCATACCGTGTTGTAGTGTTCTGCAGGTTAGGAATACTGTAGAGTGAGCCAGATGGTGTGACAAGCCGAGGACTTCTGTACATTATAATGCGTGGGATGTGGGATCTTTTGTGGTTGTGGTTTATGTTGTTGTTTTGCACTCGGCTATGAGTTTGTAAACTCTTTTGATGTATCATACTCAGCTTTTATGTATTTGATTTTAATCTACCTGTGTCTTGTTATAAGATCCAGTGAACTTGTTGTCAGGCTAGGGTCAGGATCCATTGTGAGATCCTAGCCCAATGAGACACCCCAAGTCCCGCGGATTTGGGGTGTTACGGAGTTGGTATCAAAGCCTTAGGTTGACAACAATGGTACTTGCTATCTACAATAAAGGTAGAGTGGATAAATAAACAAAACCCACATGGGGTCTAACTTTTCAAAAGGTTTTGGTTTTAAGCAAGTACAGATGTTTTGGGATAGTATGTACAGAAGTCGTCACCCATCTAAGGATCTCGACAGTGTAGATATATATATATAGATATCTTTTATGTGCTGATGTGAATGCATGTAATAATGAGTATTATATATATATATATATATATATATATATATATATATATATATATATATATATATATATATATATATATATATATATATATCGATACATATGACATATATATAGCCTTATAAGTTTAGGGGCGTATATTCTACAGATGGCTCAGACTAGAGTAGTATCTGTAGTGGGACGAAATAGGGGTACACCCCCTCTTCCTTCAGTAGTGCCAAGTCAAGGACCAGTATCCGCTATTGTGTTGCCTATGGCAGAGAACGAGTTTGAAGAGGCTGATCGTGTCTCCATGAGTAGATTCGAGTTTCAAGAGTATATGCAGCAAGTATATGAGGTGGTGATAGCGGGTAGATCTACACCAGATTTATCAATATCTGTGAGATCGGCTGAAGCTTCTGGATTAGAGAAGAAACAACGGGTTGAATCAGTGAAAGATGAAGTTGGATATCCGGGTTGCAAAACGAGCCCGACTTGTGGACGTTCGAGTACTTCTCGTTCACACAGACTTCTAGTGAAACGAGGACTTGTTACAATTGTGGGAAGCATGGACATGTACGACCACAATGTCCAAGATCGCCAGTGACTTGCTTAACTTGTGGTAGACAGGGTCATAGAGATGTTTTTTATAAGCAAACTGGAGTGGCATCACGATAGGGTTTTATTTCTACTAGTGTCATGGGAGGTGGTCAGAAGACACCTCAGCAGCAAACGCGGGGGCAGGAGAGAATCCCAAATCATTCGCCTACTCAGGAATCCGTTCCCAGGATGAGTAGAGGTAAGGTTCGTGGTAGGAGTACCACGGATACTAGAAGAGCTCAAGGTAGAGCCTTTGAGCTGGGCAGTGCATAGGAGCCACCCATACTAGTGGCAGGGATGAGACGTATATGTCTCAACTGTGGTTATCCAGATCATGTGCGCTCTAAGTGCCCCATGGCACCGATAGCTTGCTTCACGTGTCGTGAACTAGGCCATTTGGCCCCTTTCTGTCAACAAGGTAGTGTTTCTTCTCATCAAGACCTTCCTCTTTCCGACGCAAAAAGAGTGGAAGTGGAGGCTATGGCGTTGACCTCAGTGATACCTGAGGAGCATAGGTCTGAGATTGAGTAATGATATGCATTAGAGCTTTGGGTGTTAGCTATTACAGGTACCATTCTTGTTAATGGTTTACCTAGTGGAGTTTTGTTTGTTGTGAGTACTATGCACCTCTTGTCTTTCGATGCATGTGTTAATAGTTAACTGTGGATACAGTAGAAGATAGATCTTCCTTTATAGGATTACGAGTTATGGGTCTTAGATACCCACGAGATATGTGGTTGTTCCCTTTGTTCAGGGACTTGTGTATGGCTTGAAGAATTCTTTGTCATGTCTTAGGTGCATGAGAAGGTCTTTATGTGTGTGGTGGACGAATAGATATCATTTTGGTTTAGATAGCAGTAGGAGGACTATTATAGTCTCTACTGAGATCGACTAAGTAGAGGTTTTCCGAGGTTATGACCTTTGAGGAGGTGAGTTGTCTTTAGTGCCGTATGAGCAGCGAGGTTGATAACACTAGAGGGTGATGTTTTTTTTAATGTTGTGTCATGAAGGAAAGAGATAGTTCCACGCTGAAGAGTATTCCAGTGGTAAATGATCTTATAGACGTGTTACTGAACCGTCTAATTTATCGCCTCAACGGAGTGAGGACTTTGATATTGCATTGAAGTATGGTACGACATTGATTGGGAGAAGGCCTATGAGGTATATGGCTTGTTGAGTTGTTAGAACTTGAAGAAGCAATTTGAAGAGTGGATTGAGATGGGCTTCGTTCGCCCTAGTATATTCATCGCTATGTATTGATGACTTGTCTAATCAACTAAGAGAAGCAATTGTGCTCTCAAGACTTCCATATGCTTAGGATATCATCAGTTAAGGATGAGAGAGCAGCGTGGATATAGAACAGCATTCCATACCTGTTATGGACAATACAAGTTGTAGTGATGTCATCGGAGTTGAAGAGTGCTCTAATGGTTTTTATAAGAGTTGATGAATAGTACTCTCACAATGGCGAGGAACGTACCGGTTATCTGTGGATGGTGTTGCAGATGCCGAAAGATAGAAGCATGAATGCTATGCTCCCTATATGTTAGTTGAAATGTCAAAGTTAGCCTTTTTCGTCATGTTGCCCCTGCCAAGGGGATCATAGTTGATGTGACGAGGAGTGAGTATGATGCCTTGTGGATGATGTTGTTGAACATTAAGGGAATGCGTAGTTCTCGGCCCAGCCGTTTGCTACCATCGCTTTGAGGAAGGATTCTATGTGATTGTGCATCCAATTACGAGTCTTCTAAGGAAGACCACCATAAGTGTGTGGTTGAACTAGTATGTCCGAGTTTTGAAGAGTAGAGGAAGCATTTGAACTCTGCTTCTATTCGGTGATAATCACATAGAATCCTTAAAAGTTCTAAAAGAAAGGGATTGAAGTTTGAATTGTGTTTTCACATCCAATCCCTTGTAGTAAATCTCCAATAATTCCAACTTTGAAATGTCACAGTGCGGGCAATCCAATAGAAGATTTTGAAACCTTTCCCAAGATCTAAACAAACTTTCATTAGGTTTCATAGAAAAAACATTTATTTTACCTCTCAACTCCACTATTTTGGACGGTGAAAAGAACTCGGTGAGGAATTCCGAAGCCAGCTCCTCCCATTTTTTTAAATCTTCCAGTTGGAAGAACTTGATACCACGCTAAGGTTTTGTCCTTCAAAGAGAAGAAGAACGGTCTCAACTTGTAGTTGTTGTTGACAGCTCTTGGAGGCTTCAAAGTCTCCATAAGAATCTCATAATTCTACAAATGTTGATGCGGAGATTCAGCTTCCATTCCACCAAACTGATATTGGCGGATCATAGTAATGACTTGAGGGCGAAACCCATAGTCATGCTCATCTAGATCTCAAAGATTCACACCTAAACGGCGCGGTTGTTGAATTGGATCCATACGTTGCCCAAGAGTTCGTGGTTCAGCCACAACATTAGTAGCTCTTGCATCTCTAACATGAGTGCGAGGATCAACATAGACACGAGGATTAAATGGTGTTATTTCCTCAAGCTCCGGCATAGAATCATCATCAGATGATTCATCTCTCTTACTCTTGGCGCCTTTATCCAGTTTTTGTTGTAAAACCATCGCCTTAATTTCATCCATTTGAATTTGCATTCGCTCCCTATCAGCACGAGCTACAGCTTGTTCCTCAATACGTCTTCTTTCACTTGTATTAAGAAGAGCTCGAGTTTCATTCAACTCCTCTTGAAGAGTGTTTTCATTGTGTTCGGACATCTTTTTCTCCCTTAACCGTTTCTTGAGAGTTTTCTCCGGTTAAGGAACAAAAGGAATGAGGTATTTCGCATATACCTAAAGAGAAATCTGCAAAATCACTAAGGCAGATAGATCAAATAACAAGAGCAAAAGCTCACAAACCCGACAACCGAAAACCGAATTTGGCCTAAACCAAATCCCTGGCAACGGCGCCAAAAACTTGTTCACTCAAAAGTGTACGTCACTAAGTCTAAAATTTGTAAAAACTGAAATCAAGCAAAGCGAACCCACATTGTACGGATCGGTATAGTAAAGCAATAATTTCAGAGTATCAAACTCAGGGATTTGGGTGATCAAATTAAGTTCGTAAATCGTCAAGCAAGATAATGAAGCTTTTGTAAAGATAATTAGGAAAACATAGATTCTAAAGATTCAGGTATCCAATTATGACATTCGATTCAAGATGTTCTAAAGGTATAAAGACAAAGTTGGGATTGTAAAGGTATAGATTTAAGGTAGAGTATTGTACGGTGAAGTTCCAAACTCATAAGTCTCACCCAAAGGCGCTCTCAATAAAGGATGTTGAGTCTCGTTATAAAGAGAATCGAAGGATCAGATTAAACTCTCAAATACCCATGCCCAAACCCAAGGGAATCAAAAATAAGCCAAAACGGTTAAGGTTGTGACACACGAAACCAAAGTAGAGGATGTTGAGTCTCACTACTACCGAGAAAAGGTAAGCCAAGGCTAGGTTAAACCCAATCTTTAACTTTGGATCAAAGAAAAAGCAAAGAACGTACGATATAGGAAAACCACGGTCAGATCTTGAAGAACAATTGCCGT
This sequence comes from Fagopyrum homotropicum, assembly GCA_033239125.1. Classification (NCBI taxonomy): domain Eukaryota; kingdom Viridiplantae; phylum Streptophyta; class Magnoliopsida; order Caryophyllales; family Polygonaceae; genus Fagopyrum; species Fagopyrum homotropicum. Next base: position 91,219,840 of record BSWB01000006.1, read on the forward strand.
GGAACTCAAGAGCAGGCCGTGGAAAGCCTCGACGACGAGGTTTCTTGCAACTCTCAGGGTCCAATCTGTTTTGGTTCAATCTATCATCATCTATGCCACAACAATTAACCCTTCACCTTAGAATAGCTTAAGGGTTTTATCCAACGATCATTGTCATCAAATCAATAGTCAAAATTGAAAGAAAGAAAAGATAAAACCTTGAAAACTCAATAGCAAATATATAACCAATCTCAATCAAACTCAAAATCCGTACTTGTGTTCAATGAATATAGAATATAGAAGAACAGGATCTCAATCTTAAAGAATAAAGAAGAACAGGATCTCAATCTGCCTTCAAAGTGAAACCCTAAGATCTTCCAACCTCGCAATCTCCAAGTGCGTACTTCTCCAAATCTTCCTTCCAAATCATCTCGTAATAAGATCTTCCGTAATGATCTCAATTTCTCTCTCCAGCGTTGTCTTTATCTTCTCCCTTCCTTCAGCCTTCTTATAGGAGAAAATAGGGTTACAAAAAGCCCATAACTGCTGTTGATGTGCAAAATATGACACGTGGCAGCCGTTAGAAGAATCACGGCCAAGAGCATATTTCCACGCCCGTGGAATACACCGTGGAGTGGTTTTCTTGCTCTCAACATAAATTTTTACGGTCTTAATTAATTTAATTTGCAAAACCACGGCCGTGGTTCTTTGTGTTTGACCGTGGAATGTCCAAAATCTTCGTAGAAGCCTTTCTTTCGCAAAAATTTCTAAGCATGCTCCTTCCTTAGCTACTCCATGCATCCTCTTGATGGCTAGCATGATCAAATACTCCTAAACCAACATAATAGGTGAATGTGCTCATAAAGGCTTCAAACTCATATCCACATACACAAAAGAACGGGAAAAGCAACCAAAACATGTGCCTAAAATATCGTCATATTTCATGCTATCAGTTACCTATATACATCCCACCCTAGCATGTTTCTTGACCTCTTTTGAAAGCCCTTGAGACCTTGAGTATGTTAATTTACTTTGTGGTTTAAACCAAATTATACGTGATTGATATCGATAAATATGATTTATTATGCTTTCTATGATTTTATGCAAAGATGATCAGCTTTCTTATATTTATAAAATGTTTCGACCATATCTTGATTGTATTTGCTATGAAGCATTATCTTAGGGTGATCTATGAATGGAGCGCACCACAAAAAGGTTTTGTAAAATGTTTTTCGTTGATCTTTTTGATGACTTATAATCCACTCTATCTTGTATCTAAGATTTGAATCTTGCTTGGGGACAAGCAAGGGACAAGTATGGGGTATTTTGATAGCATGCATTATAGTCTATGTTTTGGGATTGTTTTTGACGTTTTATCTTCATAAATTTGCATACATGGATGTATATTCTTGATCATTATGTAGTTTTGTTTACATTTGCAAGAATCGAGGTCTACACTTAGTTTTGTTGTAATTGTAGGGAAAATGGCACGTTTTAGTGCGATATGAAGCTAAAGGATCTAAGGAGTCATTGGAGCTACATTTTGGAGTATTGAGGAGCAACAAGAAAGGCATAGGAACCATGGAAATTGGACAGAAGTTTGATTTTGTACCAGTTTTGAGAGATTTGTACGTAAGCTGAAGTTCATCTCGGTTGGCTACAGTATCACCTCGACCGAGATGAATTACTGGGCTGGATCGAGACACATGACCCATGGGCCATAAGATCTTTTATTTTTGGCAAGTGATTCTCCTATAAATTGGAAGATATTTTCTGAATGGAAGGAGATCATTGAAGGGCTGTTTAATTGATTAGTTTGGAAGATTGAAGATATTCCAAGGAAGGAAGGAAGGAAGGAAGTTGAAGGAAGATAGCTTTGAAGTGAAAGTTGAAGGCTTTTGAAGGAAGTTGTAAGGTTTTCTTAGGTTCTTTGATTGTTGTCTTTTGGCCTGTGATTGAGGAACACAGTTTGCTGATTGCTTTGATTGTTTGTTTGTTTGATTGAGTGATTATTGAGACCTTTGTATTAAGGTTTTCTTGTTTGAATATTGCTTCTTTTCATATATATATATATGATAGTTATTATCATGATGATTATTGGCTAAATTCTTGTGAGACTCTAGGGTGATTGGCTGAAGGTTGTGGGAAAGACGATGAAACAATGATCCTTTACCTTAGTGGACCTTGAAAGCTCGAGCCAAACCTTAACAGAACCTCACCTCGGTCGGTTTATAGAACATCTCGACCGAGATCGGATATGAACTGAGCGAGGCGGGACCATATCTTATCCATATCTGAGTTTAGGTTTTATTTTGCCAAATCCTATCCTTGTTGCACCTTTCCTGGTCCATACGCAAGCCTAGGATGAGACTTACCCGGTGATTCCTTTGCTTGTATACCTATGATGATGAGTGTTAAGTAATAAAGGTTTTTCCTTTATTAGGGTTTGAGTGTGCCTTCATCCTACCTTTGTGAGTTAGCCTGAGACTTACCCGGTAAAGGTTAGTTCTATCCCCTTAGGTGGTGTGTTGGTTTGAGATTATAGTTCATTTCCTTAGTTCTTTGAGACTTACCCGGTGAGAGGATGTTTGGTTTGGGATAGTGAGTAGTGATACTTACCCGATGATCTATTCCCACCTTATAAATACCTTCCCTTGCAAGCCTCAGCTTTGTCCACGTTATCCTTTGAGGTCTTGAGTCGGAACCAAAACTGGTTATTTTGACCTCTAGAATCTGCATTCCTTTATCTAACTATTACATCATTTTTATTATCTTTGTTTTGTTGCTTGCTTTTGATTGAAAACTTGATATACCGTGTGATAGGTGATGGAATCACTGTCATTTAGGATAGTTTTTAGAGTCTTTTTATTGCATTTCTGTCTGTTTATGCTACTAACTCTTTGGTCCAGAAGAAGAAGACTAAAAGAAGCTAAAGAAGGAGTTATAAGCACTTAGGAGTGAAGATCGTTCACGAAGCAAAGCTTCTGTTGCCTCACCGCCCCAGCGGGCCCTTGTCCCCGCCCCTGCGGGTGACGCCTTACAACCGAGCACTCCCTGCGCCTTCGCCAGCGCCGGCCATGAAGTGTGTCACCGCCCCTTCGCCACTCCTTGGCGCCCCTGCGGTGACTTGCCTTGAAGAATCGAAGACCAGCTCCCCTGCGCCTTCCATTGCGCCCCTGCCTACGCCTCAACCTAGGAGCTGGACGACGAAGAGGTTGTGTCACCGCCCCTGCGCTGACATAGGGACGCCCCGGCGGCTTGGCATCAGAAACGTCAAGAAGTCGAAGGGTCAGACGTTTGAAGAGCATTGAAGATCCGCCCTAACGGAATTGCCTAGCCACCCCTGTGGCCATGAAGAAGATCAAGCGTTTTTGCCTTCACCGCCCCTGCGGAACTGAAGGCCGCCCCTACAGTTTAACGTCAGAAGCTTTACTCCGGCTGTTTACACCACCTTTATGGCATTATAGGTGGCTGTTTTAGGCCGGCCATTTACTCCCATTTAGTGTCTTTTATAGTATAAATAGTCCTTGGTTGATTGCTAGAATTATCCACTTAGATTATCTTACTTCCTTTGTAATGAGTTGCTAACTCCCTTGCTACATTGGGTTGGTTTGAAGCTGTGTTATTACTTTGGTTGTAAGTTCTTTTAATATAAGTTTTCATTCAGTAATGCTTTGTGTTTCCTTGATCTCCATTGTCTGATTGCATGTTTACTATTGCTTGAGATTGATCACCTTAGATTCTAAAGTGCATGCAAATAACTAGGATTAATAGGTTCCGGGTTCGGGTCTTTAATCTAGTAGTAACTTTAAGTAATAACGGGTTGTAATTACTTAAAGAAAAGGAACACAAATATAAAGATAAGTTTTACGGTTTTAATCTTCTCTATATATCCCTTAGTCTTTGTTTGAAAGCTAAGTTGTTATTTGTTCTTGTAGGTTTACGGAACACTAACTTATTAAGTTGTATTGATTCCGGTTGGCTCAACACATATATATGATCGAGACGGGAGGTTACTTGAAAATTTGTAAAAGGAACTCAACAAAGTAGCAATTGCATGCTTAGAATCAACCTAGTGTAGATTCACCCATCATTGTCTTACTTATCGCATTAATCGTTTTCATAAGTTTTTGTGTGCATCAATTCAACCAAACCCCCCCCCCTTGTTACTTGTTACTATAATCGATAATTGCATCAAAAACACCTTAACTCTCTTGGGTTCGACCCTTACTTAACCACTATACTTGTCTTTAGTGCTAAGTCGGGATTTACTTTTGATTGGGTATAGACGACCATAGAAATACCTTCAGTCAAATTTTGGCGTCGTTACCGGGGAGTTTTAGTGTTTTATTGTTATTATTGATTATTGGTTTGAACCATTTTTATGGTTCAAACCCGTGCTACTAACTCCGGCTTTGCTTCTTTTGATCCAGAAATTGAGAGGACGCACATCCGGCAACGAAGACAACAACAAATTCAACAAGAGATGGCTGACCGTACACTTCGTCAACTCACGCAGCCCACCTTGGCTCAAAACCCCCTTGCGGTCACTATATCGGAATTAGGGGAAGGAGTTGTTCGCCCCTAGAGGTGTGTGCAAATAAGTTTTAAATTTATAAAACTAGAATCAAGCAAGCGAACCCGCAGTGTACGGATCGACGTAGTTAAGCAAGAATTCCAGAGTATCGAACACAGGGATTTGGGTGGAGCGAACTCGATTGCAGATTATCAAGCGAATAAATATGGGAGTTTTGCAGATATTGGGAAAACAACAATCCTAAAGTTTCAGGTATCCAGTTGCGGCAATAGATTCAAGATATACTAATGATGTGAAGACAGAGTGGAAATATGCAAAGGTATACTAATGTAAGGTAATCGTACGGTTGAGGTTCCAAAAACCTTATGTAACTCACCTACAAAACACTCTCTATACAGGTTGTTGAGGCTCAATATAGAAAGATTCTAGAGATGAGAATTAGTGTCAAACACCCAAACTTATAATCTAAAGATCAAGACTAACTTAACCGATTGAGGTTGTTGAGGCTCACAATCGAGGTAGAGGTTGTTGAGGCTTCACTACCACTTAGAAAAGACAAGTCTAAACTAAGCTAAAGCAAATCTTTAACTTTAGATTAAAGTAAAAGCAAGTTCGTAGACTTAAGAGAAATCACGGTTAGTTCTTGAGGTTCCACGGCCGTGGACTCAAGAACAGACCGTAATTTAGGGCTGCCGGCTACAATTCTCTAACTCTCAGGGTCTAATCTGTTTGCGATTGATCTATCATCACCTATGCCACAACTATCAACCCTTCACCTTAGAATTGTTAAGGGTTTTTAGCCAATAACAGTCATATTGATATCAATTCAAGAATTAAAAGATAAAAAGATGAAAACTTTCAAGAACTTTCAATAATCTTCAATTCAATCTCAAAGCCACAAAGAGAATAAGCAATGTCAAAAGATTCACAATAGAACAAATAATCGTAACTCTAGGAAAGAAAAGAAAATGGGCTGTCAATCCGTTTTCCAAATCGAACCTAGTCAAGAAGAGAGATCTTCTTGCAAAAACTTCCAAGAACTACGATCTTCCGCCAATCCGGAGATCTCAACAGCAATCTCCACCGAAAGTGCGAGATTAGAGGAATTCCAACAACGAGCTTCGATCTCTTCAAAGAGATGTCAATTGCTTCCAAGCAAACTAAGCAAAACGTCTTCGTGTCTAAGCGGCGAAGAATGAGGGTAAACGGGTATCGAAGGTCGTAAGCGAGGTGACGGAAATCTTGCTTCGTCCGTCTTTTTATAGTGTAGGGCAGAATGTCGGCCCGGCCCAATCTTTAAAAGATCGTGGCTTCAAAGTGTGGCGAAAAGATTCGCCAAGATCACGGTCGTGGAAGTGTTCCACGACCGTAATTTAGGGCGTGGAAACAATTACGGTTAGTTCCACGGCCGTAGAATCCCCTGGAATGAACATCGAATCCTGACTCTGAATCCACGGCCGTAATTCTGGCCGTGGTTTGTGATACGGCCGTATTTTAGGGCGTAATTTAGGGCAAGAACGTGATTCTTCCCTAAACTCGTGCATTCCTCAAACTAAGACTCCAAATTGCTTCCAAAGAGTGTCCTCAATTTATGGACATATCAACTCAACTCTCCTTTGCTCGATTCCGTTCGGAAATAGCTCCAAATCACCTATAATCAACATAGAACTAGTGTAGACATCCATATCGAAAATGTAGGCAATACTAGCTCACATATGCATAAAGATCAATCAAAGACTATCAATATGAATCAAATACGATTGGAAAACGTGCCTAAAATATCACAATATTTCATGCTAACAAATAACCCCATACTTAACACTTGCTTGTCCCTAAGCAAGATCTTTCAAAAAGCTTTAAAACAAGAGTTAGGATGAAATATGTGTACCTTCTTTTGGATGAATGTGACTTCTAAAGAATAGATCATTCTCAAACCTTGCTTCAATCGTTTTTCAAACTTTCACACACTTAATCAAAGAGTAAAAGGCAAGGAAAATTCATGAATCAATTTAACTTCAAAACAAGCATTATAACCTTCAAACATTATCAAAATCAATCATAAGAAGCTTCAATTTAGATCACCAAGTCATATAACATTCTTTTGATCTTAAGGACTTTCAAAGAAAAGGTCTAGAGTATGGAAGGGAAGGGAAAACTTTAAGGGAAAGTGGTGCATAAATCCGGGAAAGTGGACAACTACCTTCTTCTTCTTATGCGGTTCCCGCAACACTTCAACTTAGAGCTTCGCTCTCTTCTTTTCATTTTTTGACTTTACTTTTTGAGTTATGGATAGAGGTGCACAAGAACCGAAGCCTAGGAGATTGGCGTTTCTCAAAATTGCAAGAGATGCCTCAAACCCTTAGCACACATACCATAATCCGCTAGGAATATCGCTCAATCCGACTTTGGCAAGACACAAACACCCGGCTATGTGAATGGTGCCGAGTTACTCATCGTCATGATTGACTTCCCCAAACCTACAATTTCTTTCTATTCATTTGATTGCAAATAATTGCTCTCATGGCCCTCCCACATCAAACATGCCTTTTTCTCATTCACTTTTCCAAATTCCCGGATAGGTAAAGGAGGCTAATATTTCAATGAGGAGCTAGATGATCAAAGAAAGAGGAAAGAAAGTATCGAATTGCCTTAATCATTTCAACAAGAAGTATAGGAACTTATAATGTGACTTCAACTTCAATTTCTCAACATGATTTAGGTAACGTTTTCACATTATAAAACTTGCAAAAGAGGTAAAATTCATTCATTCAATTTCTTTTCGATTTACAATCCTTTTAAGCATGCAATTGTCATCAAACTCAATTCGCAAGTAGTGATTATCATAGAAATCATATCAATTCATTAGAAGCACAAAATTTTCAAAATTTTTCAATTTTTATGGGTTTTTAAAGTTCTTTTTCATGCAATGCAATAAGGAAACGTGTAACACATAATGAACATGCAATGATATTCTTGAAATGAAAGCAACATAGAGAGTAGAGTTATTACAAACTTTTTAGTACATCCCACCCCATACTTAGGACGAACATTGTCCCTAATGTTCATAAGAAAGAACAAAAGAAAGAAAAGAAAAAGAAACTCACAAGTGGTGGCGGGAATGTCTAAAACGAACGGTCATGCATCGATCACTACGGCGCCGGTGGAGGTGGGAATGGAGAGAAACTCGGATCATAGAACCGCCCAAACTGCTGGCGGTAGACGTCCCTCATCATGTGGTCAAGGTCGTCTAGGCGTCCGTCTCTAGCATCCGCCCGGATCTCTAGCGCTCCGACTCTCTCCGAAAGTCCGGTAGCCCAATCCGGCATCCTCTCATACCATCCCGGGGCGTGATCATACCATGCGGGGGCATCTGCTGGTGCTGGTGCTGGTGGTGGCGGTGGTGCTGATGGCTGCGTCGTGGACCAATGAGGGGGTGTGCTGTACCAAGTGGGAGGTGTAGTCATCCACGTGGGCCTCTCACTCACGCTGGCGCGGCGAGATGATGAGCCTGAAGCTCTAGCTGGGCGTGGAGAGCGCCTAGGTACATCCGGGGCCGCCTCCGGCTGATCCGGAAACGTGCCGAACTCCTGCTCCGCTCCTCCACCACTCTCGTACTGCTCTCCCATCTCCTCCTCATCCTCAACCGGTGGTGGGACGTAAGGGGGAGCTACAAGCCTGTGTGCATGCATCGCAGCGAATGTCTCCTTCCAATTGTGGCGTCCCGCCACAATGGAATACTCTGGCAGCCACTCAATACCCCTGCCTGTCCTACTCTCCCAAGGCATGCCCGCATAAGGCAGACCTCTATGTGTGGGGAAGATGAGTCCCCTGACCATGAATGCATGTAATCCTAGAGGTACGGCGGGTATGCGGGTGCAACCTGAAAAATCCACACCAAATGTCCTAGCAATGTGGGTCACTATCCCACCATATCCAATGTTCCCCTTCTTCTTGTTCTTCAGTTTACTCATCGTAGCCGCCAAAAGAGTAGCACAATCTGCGCGGCGACCGTAGAGCATACAGTAGAGCAAGAATAGCTCATCCGTCTTGATCTTTTGGGGCGTCTCCGTCCTAGGAAAGAGACACTCCGAAAGAACACGGTGAGCTATCTTCAAGGCTAGATGGTACATCCATCTAGCCTTGGTATCGGCGGGTTGCCAACGGTCCTCGTCGGCGTAAATCATGGCTACTTCCTCCCAGAAATCCTTAGGGTAGATACCGCTAGGGAATCGACCATTGTAGGTCTCATGGAACCCGAAAATGGTCCCAAACTCAACTATACTCAACTGGTAGTCTCGATTCATGAGACGGAAGGAGACAGTCCTATCAACATGGCTGTGCTCGAAAGACGTCACAACCTCTCGGGTGATCTCCTCATAGGCGTCTTCACGAATGTTCGTGAAGACAAGCAATCCGGCTCTATCCAAGAGCCATGTAAGATCGTCAACTATGTTGAGAGGATGTAGATCCTCCAACAACAAATACCTAGGGCCGATCACTGCCATCTTCTCTATCCTCTCAAATACAGCTAGGTGATCGTTATGTATGGTTGGGACGCTAGGGTGAGGTGGTGAAGATGGAGGTGAAGGTGAGGATGGTAGTGAGGGGGATGAGGGTGGTGGTGCCCTAGATGTGGAGGGGTTGCCCTTTCTTTTCTTATTTTGATCCACTTTCTTCTCCTTTATCCTTCCTGAAACTCTCCTTACGAAATCCATTTTTCTCCAAAAATCACGGTCTGTTCTTCAGGTTCCACGGCCGTGGTTTACCCAGAGACCGTGATTCGTCTCAGAAATTCGTGAATCTCAGCAAATTCACCAACAATCACCACAACAAGCAGTCCTAATCTAATTCCTTCCAGTCTTTGTCAGTTCTTCCTAAAAATCTATAGCAAAAACAAACTAAATCCGCGAGAATCGAGAAGAAAGAAATAACCTCTTTTTCGGATTGAAAAATCCAAAATGCGTGTTTGTTGATCGATTTCCACTCGATTTGTTGTTTGGATCCTGTTCGTGGTTGGATTTGCTGCAGTTTAGGATGAAGAATCGTTGAAAACGATTAGTAAACGAAGAATTGGGAGTGGCTGCGGGTTTTCGGTATCTAGGTCGTGGAATTGGGGAGGAATTGTGGTGGTTTTGTGAAGAAGTGTGGCTTTTATACTTGCAGGCAAAATTTTCAAAAATCACGGTCTATCGGGGCATTCCACGGCCGTGGAAGTGTACGGAACCGTGGTTTTGATGAATTTTCACAGGCTTTTGAGAATTACGGCCACTGTAGCTATGACGACCGTAATTTAGACCGTGGAACCTTCTGTAAAGCTTCAAAGTCCAAATTTCGTCACTTTTCTTCGACATTATCCCTCCTTTCTCCTTTTCCATCGATCCTACAACCAAAAACACGAACATACCGGAAGAAATCGAGGCAAAATAAAGCGAAAATGTCTATTCTAAACTAGTCTATGAATCGAAAACAAAAACAAGAATGCAATACCTTGGGTTGCCTCCCAAGAAGCGCTTTGTTTAAGGTCCGTAGCTAGACCATTCTTGCACTTATTCGAGTGCGGTAGGTGCAAACTCCTCAGCTTGGAGTTCTGGCGAGTACTTCTTGAGTCGTTGGCCGTTCACCTTAAAACTTCCGCTAGCTTCACCCCATACTTCAACTGCACCATGGGGGAAAATACGTTTAATTAGAAAAGGTCCAGTCCAACGGGATTTAAGCTTACCTGGAAAGAGGCGAAGCCTTGAGTTGAAGAGGAGAACTTGAACTCCTTCTTTGAAGTCCTTTGGAATGATATGCTTATCATGCCAACGCTTTGCTCTTTCCTTGTAGATTTTGGCGTTTTCATAGGCGTTCAAGCGAAGCTCATCCAGCTTGTTGATGTCTAGGAGACGCTTCTCTCCCGCTTCCTTCATGCTGAAATTTAGCCACTTGACAGCCCAAAATGCTTTGTGCTCCAGCTCTACCGGCAAATGACAAGATTTCCCATACACAAGGTTGTATGGTGTGGTTCCTATGGGAGTCTTGTATGCAGTCCGGTACGCCCATAATGCGTCATCTAGTTTCAAGGACCAATCCTTCCTAGTCCTTGAAACCGTCTTCTCTAGAATTCCCTTGATCTCCCTATTGGAGATCTCAACTTGTCCACTCGTTTGTGGATGGTAAGGGGTGGCGATCTTGTGAGTAACCCCATACTTAGCTAGAAGAGCTTCAAAGCGACGGGCTATAAAGTGAGAACCTCCATCACTAATGATCGTCCTTGGCGTCCCGAATCGTGGGAAAATGGTCTTGTTGAAGAACTTAACCACCACCATGGCATCATTTGTGGGAGAGGCAATTGCTTCCACCCATCTAGAAACGTAGTCTACCGCCAATAATATGTATTGGTTTCCACAAGAAGATGGGAATGGTCCCATGAAATCGACTCCCCAAATGTCGAAAATCTCCACCTCTTGGATGTTGTTGAGGGGCATCTCGTTCCTTCTAGAGATATTGCCTGTTCTTTGACAAGCATCGCAACAAGAAACAAAGGATTGCACATCTTTAAATAAAGTAGGCCAATAGAATCCAGATTGCAATACCTTTGCGCTAGTTTTGTTCGAACTAGCGTGTCCTCCACAACGTAGTGAATAACAATGGCGGATGACACTTTGCATCTCATCTTCCGGCACACATCGCCGGATGATGCCATCCGGACCTCTCTTAAAGAGGAGAGGCTCGTTCCAATAGTATTCCCGGACGTCCTTGAAGAACTTCTTCCTTTGTGCGTATGACAGTCCGGGTGGTATCTCCTGGCAAACCAAATAGTTAACGAAATCAGCAAACCATGGTTCGTTACCTTTGGAGATTACCTTGATGCACTCCTCTATGATATGTAGGTGTTCGTCCGGAAAGGAGTCGTCAATGGGAAAATGGTCGTCCTCTAGATGTGTTAGACGACTCAAATGATCCGCAACAGAATTTTCCGAGCCTTTCTTGTCGCGGATCTCAAGATCGAATTCTTGTAGGAGAAGAATCCATCTAATCAGCCTTGGCTTCGCATCTTTCTTCGCAAGGAGGTACCGGATCGCAGCATGATCCGTGTAGACAATCACCTTTGCACCTACAAGATAAGAGCGAAACTTGTCAATAGCGTAGACAATGGCTAAAAATTCCTTCTCTGTGGTGGCGTAGTTGAGCTGAGCTTCGTCTAGTGTCTTGCTAGCGTAGTATATGGCGTGGGTTCGTCCATCCTTTCGTTGCCCAAGAACAGCTCCAATGGCTACGTCACTAGCATCGCACATAATCTCGAAGGGGAGAGTCCAATCCGGAGGTTGGATAATAGGTGCTGAAATTAGAGCTTGCCGAATGGTGTTGAATGCATCTAGACATTCCTGTGAAAACTCAAAAACCGCATCCTTCATCAATAGATTAGTGAGAGGTTTTGATATCTTAGAAAAGTCCTTAATGAAACGTCTATAAAATCCAGCATGTCCTAGGAAACTTCTTATCCCCTTCACCGAAATTGGGGGAGGAAGTTTCTCTATGGTCTCTATCTTAGCCTTGTCTACCTCTATCCCTCTACTAGAGACTAAGTGACCTAATACGATTCCTTCCTTAACCATGAATTGACACTTTTCCCAATTAAGAACTAGGTTAGTGTCTTCACATCTTTGCAAAACAAGAGAAAGGTTAGAAAGACAATCGTTAAAAGAGGAACCGTAAACGGAGAAGTCGTCCATGAAGACTTCCATGATTTCCTCTACGTATTCGGAGAAGATGGCCATCATGCACCGTTGAAAGGTGGCTGGGGCGTTGCAAAGCCCGAACGGCATTCTCCTATAGGCGAACGTACCCCAAGGGCACGTGAATGTGGTCTTCTCTTGATCATCCGGATGTATCGGAATCTGAAAGAAGCCACTATAACCGTCAAGGTAGCAAAAGTATGAATGTTGTGCTAACCTTTCAAGCATCTGATCGATGAATGGCAATGGAAAGTGATCCTTCCGCGTTGCGTTGTTGAGCTTGCGGTAGTCTATACACATTTTCCATCCAGTTACGGTTCGGGTAGGAATGAGTTCGTTGTTCTTATTGGTGATGACCGTCATTCCTCCCTTCTTCGGAACTACTTGAACTGGGCTCACCCACTTGCTATCGGAGATAGGATAGATGATACCTGCATCAAGAAGTTTAAGAATTTCCTTCTTGACAACCTCCTTCATGGTCGGATTCAACCGCCTTTGAGGTTGTCTTGAAGTTCTAAAATCCTCCTCCATTAGTATCTTATGCATGCATAGGGAGGGTTTTATTCCTACTAAGTCCTCAATAGTATAGCCTATGGCTTTTCTATGTTTCCTAAGTACAATCATGAGCTGTTCATGTTCATCTATGCTTAATTCGGAACTAACGATAACCGGAAAGGTGGAATTAGATCCAAGGAAAGCGTACCTTAGATGAGTAGGAAGTGGTTTGAGTTCCATTGCTTTCGGAGCTTCCAATGATCCTTGAGGAGCTTCCGATGTTTCCTTAGAAGTTTCTAAGGGTGTTGAATGGGTTGGAGAAGAATTAGAAGAAGTTGAAGAAGTATGCCGGTCACCCTCTTCCACGGTCGAAATTACGGTCTCCTCTTGTGTTCCACGGCCGTAGAATCCCCTGGAATGGAAGTCGATTTTTGTCGTGGAATCCACGGTCGTGGAATACAGGGTATGACCGTGGATTCTAGTATCCTCAGCCTCATCGTGGAGTTTCTCAAGCTCCACTTCATGCATCTCTTCTTGTGCTTCCAAGGCTTCAATTTCCTCTTTGCACTCTTCTTCTTCTCCTACATTGGTTAGACTCATAGTAATAACCTTTTGTAACGGATCGTTAAAGAGAATCGCACTTACCTCCTCCCTAGACAAACCTTCTTCGTCTTGGATGTTGTAAATATCCTCATCAAAGATTGGTTCCTTCACTAGAGTGGAAAGAACGAACTCTACTTTCTCTTCCCCAATATCAAAAGCGAGTCTCCCATTCTTACAATCGACCATGCAGCCGGAAGTTGCAAGAAACGGTCTTCCGAGTATGATCGGGACCGGACTATCTGCAGGAATGTCAAGCACGACAAAATCAATGGGAACAAAGAACTTGCCTAGCTTGACTGGGACGTCTTCTACAATGCCGACGGGACGAGTAATGGATCGATCCGCCATGTATAACGTCATCTTCACCGGTTTAGGGTCGCCTAAACCGATCTTCCTGCACAACGCAAGTGGTATGATGCTCACACTTGCTCCTAAGTCACATAAAGCGTCGTATGTGACCTCTCCCACTCCAATGGGAATGCAAAATGACCCCGGATCTTTCAGCTTTGGGGGCATTTTCTCCTTCATTGTCTTGATGAGATCCGAAGAGTCCGAACTCATCTTGACCTCTCCAAAATCTTCTAGCTTCCTCTTGTTTGAGAGGAGCTCCTTCAAGAACTTGCCATAAGCCGGCATACCTACAATAGCATCAATGAAAGGTATATTAATATGCAGCTTGCTCATGAGTTCTATAAACTTACCGAATTGCTTGTCTAGGCGCGCTCGCGCTCTAGATTGAGGGAATGGTAGGGGAGGTTTGAAAGCTTGAGGAGGAACATAGACATCTTCCTTCTCCTTCCCCTTTTCTTTGTCCTTCTCTACGGGGACTTCAACGAACGTAGGCTGCGGATCGGTGGTAGTCACTCCGCTCCTAGTTGTAATCGCCATTACCCTTCCCTTAGGGTTGTCCTCCGTCTTTCCTGGGAGTTTCCCTTGATTTCTAGGAACTTCCTCCGCGTGGTTGAACAATTGGTTTTCCAAAACTTTTTGAGCTTTGTCAACCTTAGAAATTTGATCATCAACCTTGATGATGCGGTTCTCCAACCCTTGAAGCTTTCCCAAGATAGTTTCCAACATGGGATCGGACTTCTCTTTTCCCGTATTGTTGCCTCCATTAGATGATTGCCCCTGGCTTTTCAAAGGAGTAGAGGAAGAAGAGGGTGGAGTTAGTGAATTGGAATTGGAAGGATAGGAGTTACCGGAATTTTGTTGATTGGAGCGCCAATTGTTGTTGTTTGAACCCCGATTGTTATTCCAATTGTTGTTGTTCCGGTTGTTGTTGTTTCCATTCCAATTGTTATTCCGGTTATTGTTCCGGTTATTGTTGTTGCGGTTGGTGTTATCACCGCCGTTGTTGTTGCCCAAATAGCCAACATCCTTCTCTTGTTGCTTTGGGAAGTTGGTCTTGATAGTCTCCTTCAACTCTTTGATCTCATTGTTGAGGGAGAAAATCTGATTTTGAGCTTCATGTGTGAGCTTTGCTCCTTGCTCCACACGATTTCCCTCCACCTTCCGGTGGGAATACTTCTCTATGACTCTTGCTTGCTTCTCAATGAAGTCCCAAGCGTCATCTTCTCTCATGTCCATGAACGTTCCACATGAGAGGGATTGGAGGTTGAATTGCGTTCCCGTATCCAGCTCCTTCTAGTAAATCTCCAGCAAGGCAAGCTTGGATATGCCATGATGAGGGCAATCCAATAGCAAATCCTGAAACCTTTCCCAAGATTGAAACAAACTTTCGTTAGGTCTCATAGAAAAAGCATTAATCTTACCTCTAAGTTCCGCCGTTTTGGAAGGCGGGAAGAATTTGGTGAGAAACTCTGCGGAAAGGTCTTCCCACGTGTCTAGTTTCCCATTAGGAAGAGCTTGGTACCAAGATAACGCTTTCCCTTTCAAGGAGAAAAAGAAAGGTTTGAGCTTGTAGCTGTTGGTAGTAGCGTTCTTCGGTCTCATCGTCTCCATCATACACTCAAAGTTTTGCAAGTGTTGGTGTGGAGATTCAGCGCTTGTACCGCCAAATTGGCTTTGGCGAACAAGAGTGATAACTTGAGGGTTAAAGCTAAACCCTTGCACATCTTCAGCATCAAAATTCACACCCAAGCGGCGTGGTTGTTGTGTTGGATCCATCCGTTGGCCAAGAGTTCTTGGCTCATTATCAACACGTTCGACTCTCGCATTCCTTGGTGGGATGCGGCGATTAGTAGCTCCTTGTGGATTGAAGGGATTTATATTGATCGTGGGATCAATCTCTTCTAAAGGTGGCATGGAAGAATCACTATCATCAGCGGATGAGTGGCTTTTTCTTCTAGACCTTGATCTCCTTCTTGAGGACTTCTTGCCTACCTTATCTTCAAGGTCGCTCATCTTTATCCTCATTTGGAAGAGCATGTCTTGTAGACCGTTAACTTGAGATTGATGACGATCCATCTCATCCTGGCGGAGAGTCTCATTCCATCGGAGTTGAGCTTCCTTCTCTGCCAACTCCGTTTGAAGATCGCGTTCGTTTTCTTCAGCCATCTTCTTTTCCTTGCGCCTTTGTCTCAAGGTTTTCACTAGCTCTTGATCAAGAGGTAAGAGATCTTCGGTGTTCCTAGACCTGCGCATGCACTCAAAGAAAAATCAAATAACGAGAGCAAGCTCCCAAGCTTGACAACCGGCTACCGGATTCGGACGAATCCAAATCCCCGGCAACGGCGCCAAAAACTTGTTCGCCCCTAGAGGTGTGTGCAAATAAGTTTCAAATTTATAAAACTAGAATCAAGCAAGCGAACCCGCAGTGTACGGATCGACGTAGTTAAGCAAGAATTCCGGAGTATCGAACACAGGGATTTGGGTAGAGCGAACTCGATTGCAGATTATCAAGCGAATAAATATGGGAGTTTTGCAGATATTGGGAAAACAACAATCCTAAAGTTTCAGGTATCCAGTTGCGGCAATAGATTCAAGATATACTAATGATGTGAAGACAGAGTGGAAATATGCAAAGGTATACTAATGTAAGGTAATCGTACGGTTGAGGTTCCAAAAACCTTATGTAACTCACCTACAAAACACTCTCTATACAGGTTGTTGAGGCTCAATATAGAAAGATTCTAGAGATGAGAATTAGTGTCAAACACCCAAACTTATAATCTAAAGATCAAGACTAACTTAACCGATTGAGGTTGTTGAGGCTCACAATCGAGGTAGAGGTTGTTGAGGCTTCACTACCACTTAGAAAAGACAAGTCTAAACTAAGCTAAAGCAAATCTTTAACTTTAGATTAAAGTAAAAGCAAGTTCGTAGACTTAAGAGAAATCACGGTTAGTTCTTGAGGTTCCACGGCCGTGGACTCAAGAACAGACCGTAATTTAGGGCTGCCGGCTACAATTCTCTAACTCTCAGGGTCTAATCTGTTTGCGATTGATCTATCATCACCTATGCCACAACTATCAACCCTTCACCTTAGAATTGTTAAGGGTTTTTAGCCAATAACAGTCATATTGATATCAATTCAAGAATTAAAAGATAAAAAGATGAAAACTTTCAAGAACTTTCAATAATCTTCAATTCAATCTCAAAGCCACAAAGAGAATAAGCAATGTCAAAAGATTCACAATAGAACAAATAATCGTAACTCTAGGAAAGAAAAGAAAATGGGATGTCAATCCGTTTTCCAAATCGAACCTAGTCAAGAAGAGAGATCTTCTTGCAAAAACTTCCAAGAACTACGATCTTCCACCAATCCGGAGATCTCAACAGCAATCTCCACCGAAAGTGCGAGATTAGAGGAATTCCAACAACGAGCTTCGATCTCTTCAAAGAGATGTCAATTGCTTCCAAGCAAACTAAGCAAAACGTCTTCGTGTCTAAGCGGCGAAGAATGAGGGTAAACGGGTATCGAAGGTCGTAAGCGAGGTGACGGAAATCTTGCTTCGTCCGTCTTTTTATAGTGTAGGGCAGAATGTCGGCCCGGCCCAATCTTTAAAAGATCGTGGCTTCAAAGTGTGGCGAAAAGATTCGCCAAGATCACGGTCGTGGAAGTGTTCCACGACCGTAATTTAGGGCGTGGAAACAATTACGGTTAGTTCCACGGCCGTAGAATCCCCTGGAATGAACATCGAATCCTGACTCTGAATCCACGGCCGTAATTCTGGCCGTGGTTTGTGATACGGCCGTATTTTAGGGCGTAATTTAGGGCACGAACGTGATTCTTCCCTAAACTCGTGCATTCCTCAAACTAAGACTCCAAATTGCTTCCAAAGAGTGTCCTCAATTTATGGACATATCAACTCAACTCTCCTTTGCTCGATTCCGTTCGGAAATAGCTCCAAATCACCTATAATCAACATAGAACTAGTGTAGACATCCATATCGAAAATGTAGGCAATACTAGCTCACATATGCATAAAGATCAATCAAAGACTATCAATATGAATCAAATACGATTGGAAAACGTGCCTAAAATATCACAATATTTCATGCTAACAGGAGTCAATTTTGAGCTCAAACCGGGCTTCATTCACTTGCTTCCATCCTTCCATGGGCTAAGTGGTGAAGACCCCATCAAACACCTTGGGAAGTTCCATACCGTGTGTTTGAGCATGAAGCCGGCCAACATTACCGAAGAATGTTAGCATGAAATATTGTGATATTTTAGGCACGTTTTCTAGATGTATTTCATCCATATTGGTGTTCATTGATAAAGCATTTAAGCAATTGTGAGCTAGTTTATCTATATTGTCGATATAGAGGTCTACATAAGCTTTGTGTTGATTGTAGGCGAATAAGAGCTAAAACCGAACGAATTAAGAGAGAATGGAGGTAGATTAAGCACATCCAAGGATTGAGGACACCACAAAGGAGCTAAGGAAGATGCTAGGATGAAGAATAGCACAAAACAAAGGGAATTATGAGCAACCTATGCTTCCACGCTCTAAAATACGGCCATAATGATGTCCACGCTCTAAACCACGGCCGTGGAACTTGGCAACATGAGCGTGGAGCATTCCAGAGAGTTACACGGTATAAAGTATGGTCGTGGAAGTTTTGAAGCACCGTAATCCAATTCCACGCTCTAAACCACGGGCGTGGAATCCTCTATAACCGTGATTTAGGCGATCTTTTGACGTAGTAATTAAAGCCACGA
The DNA here is from genome assembly GCA_033239125.1 of Fagopyrum homotropicum. NCBI lineage: Eukaryota > Viridiplantae > Streptophyta > Magnoliopsida > Caryophyllales > Polygonaceae > Fagopyrum > Fagopyrum homotropicum. Next base: position 91,238,300 of record BSWB01000006.1, read on the forward strand.
TCTTCTACGCACGTGGGCCAGAGACTTATTCTATCTTTCCCTATAAAAGGACTGAAGGGGGGAGATTCCGTCACCTTCGCTTACGCTTACTTGCACGTGCCTAGGGTTCCAATTGGACGTGCGGAGATTGCCATTTTGCAACGGAGATTTGTAAAGACTTGGAGATTTGGAAGTTACGCTTTATCCTTAGGTTTGATTAGAAGACGGATTGACATCCTGCTCTTCGTTCTTATCGAGGATTGTGATTGGTTTGTGTTATTCCGAATCTGATATACATTATTATCCTTGCTGTGGATTTGAGATTGATTTGAGATTTATTGAAGGTTTTTGAAGGTTTTCATCTTTCATTCTTCTAATTCTTGAGTTTGATATCATAATGAATGTTGTTGGCTAAAACCCTTTAGCAATTCTAAGGTGAAGGGTTGATAGTTGTGGCTTAGATGATTATAGATTGATCGTAAACACATTGGACCCTGAGAGTTAGAGAGATTTCGCCGACGAGCCAGAATCACGGCCTGTTCTTGAGGTTCCACGGCCGTGGAACTCAAGATCCACCCGTAATTTGTGTTAATTTACGAACCTTGCTTTTACTTTAATCCAAAGTTAAAGATTTGCTTTAACTTAGTCTTGGCTTGTCCTTTTCTAGGTAGTAGTGAAGTCTCAACAAACTCTACTTCGATTTCGAGTGTCACAACCTTAATCGGTTTAGTTAGTCTTGATCCTTGGGTTACAAGTTTGGGTATTTGAGATTAATTCTTGTCTTTAGATCATTCCTATACTGAAGCCTCAACAACCTTTATAGAGAGTATTTCTAGATAAGTCATATAAAGCCTTGGAACTTCACCGTACATTGCTTTGCATTAGCATACCTTTGCAACTCTTAACCCTGTCCTTAGTTCTTTAGTATATCTTGAATCGATTGCCACAATTAGATACCTGGATCTTTAGGGTTGTTGTTTTCCCAATATTTGCAAAGCTCATACATTTACTTGCTTGACGATCTATAACTGGATTTAACCCCCCAAATCCCTGTGTTCGATACTCTGAAATTCTTGCTTAACTACGTCGATCCGTACACTGCGGGTTCACTTGCTTGATTCTAGTTTTATAAATTTAAGACTTATTTGCACGCACGCTAAGTGAAAAACAAGTTTTTGGCGCAGTTGCCGGGGATTTGGTCTAGGCCGAATTCGGTTATCGGTTGTCAAGCTTGGGAGCTCTTCCCTTGTTATTTGATATCTTTTTGAGTGTATGTGCAGGTCTAGGAACAACGAAGACCTCTTACCTCTCGATCAAGAGCTTGAGAGGACTTTGAGGAGAAAGCTCAAGGAAAGAAAGATGGCTGAAGAAAGAGAACGTGATTACCAAACGGAGCTAGCGGAATCCGAAGCTCAACTTCGATGGATCGAGAAAACTCGCAAGGAAGAATCTGAACGTCATCAAATGAAGGTTGATGATCTAACGGACATGATGTTTCAAATGAGGCTGGAAATAAACGACCTCAAGAAGAAAAAAAGAAGAAGGAGACCGGGAAGATCGGTTAGAACCAACTCACCCAATGAGGATAGCGACTCTTCCATGCCACCACTAGAGGACATTGATCCAACGATCAATGTGAACCCGTTCTTTCCACGGGCAGTTTCCAATCGCCGTGCCCCAGCTGGAGGTGCCAGAGTCAATCGTGTGGATGAGGAGCCAAGAACTCTTGTCCAAAGGATGGATCCAACGCAGCAACCACGCCGTTTGGGTGTGAACTTTGATGTTGATGATGCACAAGGGTTTAGCTTCAACCCGCAAGGTATTACCATTGTCCGCCAAAATCAATTTGGGGGAACAAGCGCTGAATCTCCACATCAACATCTACAAAATTTTGAGATCATGATGGAGACAATGAAGCCAAAGAATGCAACTACCAACAGCTATAAACTCAAGCCTTTCTTCTTCTCCTTGAAAGGGAAAGCATTGTCTTGGTATCAAGCTCTTCCAAGTGGGAAACTCGAAACATGGGAGGATCTTTCTTCGGAATTCCTCACTAAGTTCTTTCCGCCATCCAAGACGGCGGAATTGAGAGGTAAGATTAATGCATTTTCTATGAGATCTAACGAAAGTTTGTTTCAATCTTGGGAAAGATTTCAGGATTTGCTATTGGATTGCCCACATCATGGCATATCCAAATTGGCACTATTGGAGATATACTATAAGGGGCTGGATGTGGAGACACAACTCAAGCTCCAATCCCTTTCATCTGGTACATTCATGGACATGTGGGAAGATGATGCTTGGGACTTCATTGAGAAGCAAGCGCGAGTCATTGAGAAGTATTCTCATCGGAAAGTGGAGGCGAATCAAGTGGAGCAAGGAGAAAAGCTATCACAAGCAACTCAAACTCAAATCTTTTCTCTCAATACGGAGATTAAAGAGTTGAAGGAAGCCATCAAAACCAACTTTCCAAAGCAAAAGGAACAAGACGTAGGTTATTTGGGCAACAACAATAACCACAACAGGAATGAGAATACGAACCGCAACAACCGGAACAACAACCGGAATAATTGGAACAACAACAACAACCGGAATAACAAGTGGAACAACAATAGGGGTTCGAACAACAACAATTGGCGTCCCAACCAATAAAATTCCGGTAATTCTTATTCCAATTCAGGAAATTCACTAACTCCACCATCCTCTTCTTCCACTCCTTTGAAAAGCCAGGGGCAAACATCTAATGGTGGAAGTACTTCGGGGAAAGAGAAGCCCGATCCCATGTTGGAGACAATCTTGGGCAAGATTCAAGGATTGAAGGCTCGTATCATCAAGGTTGATGATCACACTACTAAGGTTGATATAGCCCAAAAGGTTTTAGAGAACCAAATGTTTAGCCATGCGGAGGAAGTTCCTAGGAATCAAGGAAAACTTCCAGGAAAGACGGCTGACAACCCAAAAGGAAAGGTGATGGCAATCACAACTAGGAGCAGAGTAACAACTACCGACCCGCAGCGTAAGTTTGTAGAAGTCCCCGTTGAGAAGGAGAAAGAAAAGGGGAAGGAGAAAGAAGATGTCTACGTTCCTCCTCCAGCTTACAAGCCTCCCCTACCATTCCCGCAATCTAGAGCAAGAGCGCGTCTAGACAAACAATTCGGTAAGTTTATTGAACTCATGAGCAAACTGCATATTAATATACCTTTCATCGATGCAATTGTAGGTATGCCAGCTTATGGAAAGTTCCTAAAGGAGATCCTCTCTAACAAAAGAAAGTTAGAAGACTTTGGAGAGGTTAAGATGAGTTCGGATTCATCGGATCTCATCAAAACAATGAAGGAGAAGATGCCCCCTAAGTTGGAGGATCCGGGGTCATTTTGTATTCCCATAGGAGTGGGAGATATCACATATGATGCATTATGTGATTTGGGAGCAAGCGTGAGCATCATTCCACTTGCCTTATGCAGGAAGATCGGTTTAGGCGATCCTAAACCGGTAAAGATGACGTTATACATGGTGGATCGATCCATAACTCGTCCCGTCGGAATTGTTGAAGACGTCCCGGTCAAGCTTGGTAAGTTCTATGTTCCTATAGACTTTGTTGTGCTTGACATTCCTGCAGATAGTCCGGTCCCGATCATTCTCGGAAGACCATTTCTTGCAACATCCGGCTGTATAGTCGATTGCAAGAATGCTAGACTCGCCTTTGACATAGGAGAAGAGAAGGTAGAGTTCGTCCTTTCAACTTTAGTGAAGGAACTAGCCTTCGATGAGGATATATTCAATATCCATGACGAAGAGCTATCTAGAGAGGAGGTAAGTTCTATTCTCTTCAAAGATTCCTTGCAAAAAGTTCTTTCTATGAGCATTATGGATATAGGGGAAGAAGAGGAGCGCAACGAGGCAATTGAAGCCTTAGAGAAACAAAAAGAAGTGTATGAAGAAGAGTTCGAGAAACTCCACGATGAGTCAGAAAACGTACGGATCCACGGTCAAACAACCTATTCCACGGCCGTGGAATTCACCAACACAAGCGTGGAGTAATCCAGTAATTTACACGGCCAAAACCACAGCCGTGGAGAAAACAGAGGCACCGTAATTACTTTCCACGCCCAAAAATCACGGCCGTGGAGAAGGCAGGGTGCCGTAATTTTGGGTAATTCTGAAGGAAATTGTGTTTCCTCCACAACTTCTCTTGATTCTTCTCCAACACCTTCTACTTCCTTAGACCCTTCTAAGGTACAATCAGATAATCCTCAAGAGACATTAGAGACTCCGATAGTGATGGAATTGAAGCCACTTCCTACACATCTAAGGTACACATTTCTAGGACCTAATTCTACCTTTCCTGTAATTGTTAGTTCCGATTTGAGTATTGATGAACATAGTAAGCTTATGGTTGTCGTTAATAAACATAGGAAAGCCTTAGGATATACTATAGAGGATTTAGTAGGAATCAAACCTTCATTATGCATGCATAAGATCTTAATGGAAGAGGACTTTAGAACTTCGCGACAACCTCAAAGGCGGTTAAATCCGACCATGAAGGAGGTTGTCAAGAAGGAAATTCTTAAACTTCTCGATGCAGGTATCATCTACCCTACTCCGATAGCAAGTGGGTGAGTCCCGTACAGGTGGTTCCGATGAAGGGAGGAATGACGGTCATCACCAACAAAAACAATGAACTCATTCCTACACGAACCGTAACAGAATGGCGGATGTGTATAGACTACCGCAAGCTAAACAACGCGACGAGGAATAATCACTTCCCACTACCCTTCATCGATCAAATGCTTGAAAGGTTAGTACAACATTCACATTTTTGCTATCTTGACGGTTATAGTGGTTTCTTTCAGATCCCGATACACCCGGATGATCAAGAGAAGACCACGTTCACGTGCCCGTGGGGTACGTTTGCCTATAGGAGGATGCCGTTCGGGCTTTGCAACACCCCAGCCACCTTTCAAAGGTGCATGATGGCCATCTTCTCGGAATATATAGAGGAAATCATGGAGGTTTTTATGGATGACTTCTCCGTTTATGGTTCCTCTTTTGACAATTGTCTTTCTAACCTTGCTCTTGTGTTACAAAGGTGTGAAGACACTAACCTAGTTGTTAATTGGGAGAAGTGTCAATTTATGGTGAAAGAGGGCATTGTATTAGGACACTTAATCTCTAGTAGAGGGATTGAGGTGGATAAAGCTAAGATAGAGACAATAGAAAAGCTTCCTCCCCCAAATTCGGTGAAAGGGATAAGAAGTTTTCTAGGACATGCTGGATTTTATAGGCGTTTCATAAAGGATTTCTCTAAGATATCAAAGCCGCTTACTAATCTATTGATGAAGGATGCAGTTTTTGATTTCTCGCAGGAATGCTTAGATGCGTTTAATATGATTCGGGAAGCTCTAATCTCAGCCCCGATTATCCAACCTCCGGATTGGAATCTTCCCTTTGAGGTTATGTGTGATGCAAGTGACGTAGCTATAGGAGTTGTTCTTGGGCAAAGAAAGGAAGGACGAACCCACGCTATCTACTACGCTAGCAAGACGCTAGATGAAGCGCAGCTCAACTACGCCACTAGAGAAAAATAATTCTTAGCAAATGTATATGCAATTGACAAATTTCGCTCTTATCTTGTAGGTGCAAAGGTGATTGTATACACGGATCATGCTGTAATCCGATATCTACTTGCAAAGAAGGATGCGAAGCTAAGGCTAATTAGATGGATTCTTCTCCTACAAGAATTCGATCTAGAGATCCGCGACAAGAAGGGTTCGGAAAATTCTATTGCAGATCATTTGAGTCGTCTAACACATCTAGAGGACGACCATCTACCTATAGATGACTCCTTTCCGGACGAGCATTTACATATCATAGAGGAGTGCATCGACGTGATCACCAAAGGTAACGAACCATGGTTTGCTGATTTTGTTAACTATTTGGTTTGTCAGGAATTACCACCCGGACTATCCTACGCACAAAGAAAGAAGTTCTTTAAGGATGTTCAGGAATACTTTTGGAATGAACCTCTCCTCTTTAAGAGAGGTCCGGACGGCATTATTCGGCGATGTGTGCCGGAAGATGAGATGAAAAGTGTCATCCGTCATTGTCATTCACTACCTTGTGGAGGACACGCTAGTTCGAACAAGACTAGCGCTAATGTATTGCAATCTGGATTCTTTTGGCCTACTCTATTTAAAGATGTGCAAACCTTTGTTTCCTGCTGCGATGCTTGTCAAAGAACAGGGAATATATCTAGGAGGAATGAGATGCCTCTCAACAACATCCAAGAGGTGGAGATCTTTGACGTTTGGGGAGTAGACTTCATGGGACCTTTCCCATCATCTTGTGGAAACCAATACATACTTTTAGCGGTGGATTATGTTTCGAGATGGGTTGAAGCAATTGCCTCTCCCACCAATGATGCCATGGTAGTGGTTAAGTTCTTTAACAAGACCATCTTCCCACGATTTGGGACACCACGGACTATCATTAGTGATGGAGGTTCTCACTTCATTGCCCGACGCTTTGAAGCTCTTTCAGCTAAGTATGGGGTGACTCACAAGATCGCCACCCCTTATCATCCACAAACTAGTGGACAAGTGGAGATCTCAAACCGGGAGATTAAAGGAATCCTAGAGAAGACGGTTTCAAGGACAAGGAAGGATTGGTCTTTGAAGCTAGATGACGCATTATGGGCGTACCGGACTGCATATAAGACTCCCATCGGAACAACGCCATACAACCTTGTGTATGGGAAGTCTTGTCACTTACCGGTAGAGTTGGAGCACAAGGCATATTGGGCAATAAAGTGGTTGAACTTCAGCATGAAGGAAGCGGGAGAGAAGCGTCTCTTGTACCTCAATGAGCTTGAAGAACTTCGCTTGAACGCCTACGAAAACGCCAAGATCTATAAAGAAAGAGCGAAGCGTTGGCATGATAAGCATATCATCCCAAAGGACCTCAAAGAAGGAGATCAAGTTCTCCTCTTCAATTCAAGGCTTCGTCTCTTTCCAGGTAAGCTTAAATCTCGTTGGACTGGACCTTTTCTAATCAAACGTGTTTTTCCCCATGGTGCAGTTTAAGTATGGGGTGAAAAGGGCAGAAGCTTTAAGGTGAACGGTCAACGACTCAAGAAGTATACACTTGAACTCCAAGCTGAAGAATTCGCACCCACCGCACTCGAATAAGTGCGAATATGGTCTAGCTACAGAACTTAAACAAAGCGCTTCTTGGGAGGCAACCTAAGGTATTGCATTTACATTTTTGTCTTTGATTCATAGATTAGAATAGAATAGATGTTTTTTTTTGTTTCGCCTTCGATGCCTTCCGGTATGTTCGTGTTTTTGGATGTAGGATCAGTGGAAAAGAAAGGAGGAAGGAAAAGTTTGAAGAAAATTGACGAAACTTGGACTTTGACACATTACAGAGAGTTCCACCGTCAAAACTACGGCCGTGACAGCTACAGTGACCGTAATTTTCAAAAGCCTGAGAAAAATCACCAAAACCACGGGTCCGTAAAAAACCACGGCCGTGGAAACTCCCAATAGACCGTGATTTTCAAAATTTTTTACGGCCACTATAAAAACCACGTTTCTTCACAAAACACACAAAAAAATCCCAATTCCACGCCCTATTTCGCCGATTGCCTTCCCCCTCTCTCAAATTCTCGTTAGTTAATCGTTTTTAACGATTATTTGACACAAGTTGAAGCAATTTCCGTCACCTACAAGATCCAAGCAACGATTCGAGCGGCAAATCACCGGAGAAGACAGAATTCGGATTTCAAAATCCGAAAACTTAGGTTTTTCATTCCTTCTTTCTCTTTGTCGATTTGGCTTCGTTTTTGCTAGAATTTTTAGGAGAAATGATTGGAATTGAACTGAAATTAGTCTAGGGCTGCTTGCTGTTGAGTTTGGCGTGATTCTGCTGAGTTTTGAGAATTTGCGTAACAAACCACGGTCTTTGGGCATTCCACGGCCGTGGAACTTGAAGAATAGACCGTGGTTTCTAACAGAAATGGATCTCGTTAGGAGAATGTCTCAGAGAAATAAAAAGAGGAAACGCAATACTTCTTCCTCTCCTAGAGCACTACTTGCTGAGCCCCCATCACCACCATCACCACCCTCCCCTAGGATCCCTACTATCCATGAGGATCACCTCGATGCTTTAGAGAGGATCCATAAGCGAGCTGTCATAGGACCTAGGTATCTACTACTTGAGGAGTTAGAGCCTTTGCATGTGGTAGGGGATCTCACTTGGCTACTAGATAGAGCCGGATGGGTCATCTTCTCCGCTATTCGAGAAGATGCTTATTAGGAGATCACTAAGGAGTTTGTGGTCTCGTTTGAGCATAGCCACGTTGACAGGACCGTTTCTTTCTGGCTGATGGAGAGAAACTATGATTTTTCTATTAGAGAATTTGGAGCCTTCTTTGGGTTCCATGAGACCTTCAATGGTCGATTCCCTAGTGGCGTGTACGCCAAGGATTTCTGGGAGAAGATAGCTATGATATACGCCAGCGAGGACCGCTGGCAACCTACTGATACCAAGGCTAGGTTGATCTATCACCTAGCCTTGAAGATTGCCCATAGAGTGCTTTCTAAGTGTCTCTTCCCTAGGACGGAGACACCTCAGAAAATCAAGACTGACGAGCTGTTTCTTCTTTACTGTATGTTGTACGGTAGGCCAACTGATTGTGCCACCCTCTTAGCTTCTACTATGAGCAAGATAAAGAACAAGAGGACCGGAAACATTGGATACGGTGGGATGGTCACCCACCTTGCTAGGCAATTAGGGATAGACTTCTCCGCGTGCACCCGCATTGCAGCTAAACCTCTAGGACTTCAGAGCCTCATGACTAGAGGCATTATCTTCCCTAGACATAGAGGTCCACCTACAGCTGCCATGCCTTGGGAGAGTAGGATAGGTAGAGGGATTGCACGGCTTCCTAAGTATTCCATTATGGCTGGATGCCATAACGGGAAGGAGACATTCGCTGCTATGCATGCGAATAGACTAGTAGCACCGCCCTACGTTCCCCCTGAGCCACCAGTTGTAGAGGAGGAGGAGATGAGAGGAGGTGATGAGTATGAGGGAGGAGGGGGAGAGCATGACTTTGGTACCTTTCCGGATCAGCCGGATGCGGTTCCCGACATTCCTAGACACTCTCCCCGTCCCGCTAGAGCTTCTGGCTCTTCCTCTCGCCGTTCTAGTGTGAGCGAGAGACCTACATGGATGGCAGATCCTCCTTCATGGTATAGCACTCAGCCGGAGTGGATGGGAGCTCCACCACCTTGGCATGCCCAGCCACCACCTGCACCAGCATCGTCAGACGCACCGGCATGGTATAGCCAACCGCCCGGATGGTATGAGCAGCTACCGGAGTGGGCCACCGACCTTTCCAGCAGGGTCGGAGCCTTAGAAATCCGTGCAGATGCTAGGGATGCACGAGCTGCCGATCAGACCGCATGATGAGAGACATATACCGCCAGCAGTTTGGGCGGAACTATGATCCCGGCTTCTTCCCGTTTCCACCTCCACCAGCACCTCAGTGAGGATGATTGATGATCCACCGTTCTAGCCCCTCCACCACCGTCTTGTGAGTTCATTTTATTTTTTTCTTTTCTTTATTTTCTTTTTGAACATTAGGAACAATGTTATTGTTGTTGTTGCTCCAATTGGAATTCCGGTTATCACTCCTTTGATTGTTATCTCTTCCCATGTAGTTGGCTTCTTGCTCCTTAGTCTTTTGAAGACTCGTTTTGAGCACTTCCCTCAATTCTTTGATGTCATCTTTGAGGGAGAATATTTGTGTTTGAGCCGCTTGATTCAACTTGGCTCCCGTATCGCCTAGATTCCGGCAATTTGATTCCACCTTCCGGTGGGAATATTTCTCAATCACTTGGGCTTGCTTCTCAATGAAGTCTCAAGCATCATCCTCTCTCATATCCATGAATGTGCCACAAGATAGAGATTGGAGGTTGAATTGTGTCTCCACATCCAACCCTTTGTAGTAGATCTCCAATAATTCCAGCTTGGAAATGCCATGGTGTGGGCAATCCAACAAGAGATCTTGAAACCTTTCCCAAGATTGAAACAAGCTTTCGTTAGGTTTCATAGAAAAAGCATTTATTTTACCTCTCAATTCCGCCATTTTGGATGGCGGAAAGAACTTCGTGAGGAATTCCAAAGACAATTCCTCCCATGTAGCTAACTTCACAGCCGGAAGTGTTTGGTACCAAGCTAGAGCCTTGTCCTTCAAAGAAAAGAAGAACGGTTTGATCTTGTAGTTGCTTGTAGTAGCCTTCTTCGGCTTCATAGTCTCCATGAGAATCTCAAAATTCTGCAAGTGTTGATGCGGAGATTCAGTACTTGCTCCGCCATATTGACTTTGGCGAACCATAGTGATGACTTGTGGTGAGAAGCTAAACTCTTGGATGTCTTCAGCTCCGAAATCCACACCTAGACGGCGTGGTTGCTGAATTGGATCCATCCGTTGCCCCAAAGTTCGGGGTCTATCTTCGTTATTGACAGCTCTAACGTTCCTAGTCGTAATGCGAGGGACGACCTTTGGTGTTGGAGTGTTTCGGGTAGGACGAAGTGATGGATCAATCTCTTCAAGTTCCGGTGTAGGGTATGGCGATTTTTCGGCTTTCTTGAGAGAGAGAAATCGAGAATTGGGGGTTTTGGAATGAAGAAGATCGAGTGTGAAGTCTTTATATAGGGTCGATGATTTCTGAAGAAAATCGGCCAATTTATCAGGTCGATTTATTTGTCGGGGCGATTTTTGTTTCTGTCGAAAAAAATTGGCCGATTTACTTTGGCAGGTCGATCTCCAGGTCGATTTATGTTTCTGTTGAGAAAAATCGACTTGCTCTGTTACTGAATCGGACGATCTTCTTATGGTAACTCGATTTCCTTCCTTGTTTTTCTTGAATCTCGAAGATATAACTCAATTGTGCTCCATTCTCCGTGAATCTCTCACATTTGAACCTAATTTCCTCCGAATAATGACACGACAAACCAAGAGTGGATCGAGGAACATATAAAAACGAAAAACGAAGAAATAAAGCAATTAATTTATTCTAACTAAGTGAGGGAAAGAAGGGAAAACTATACTATCATTGGGTTGCCTCCCAAGAAGCGCTTTATTTATCGTCTTTAGCTGGACGGTGTATGATGTTGTGTTCAATGGAGGAGGATAGGAGCTATCTCCTCGACCGGAGCTTCCGGTGTATATTTCTTCAACCGTTGGCCATTAACCTTAAAACTTCCGCTTTGTTCACCCCATACTTCAACTGCACCATGGGGGAAAATTCTTTTAATTACAAAAGGTCCTGTCCAATGGGATTTGAGCTTACCTGGAAATAGACGCAGCCTTGAGTTGAATAGGAGGACTTGGTCTCCCTCCTTCAAGTCTTTTGGAATGATGTGCTTATCATGCCAGCGCTTTGTCCGTTCCTTGTAAATCCTTGCGTTCTCGTACGCATTTAGCCGGATCTCATCCAGCTCATTGATGTCTAAGAGCCGTTTCACTCCGGCTTCTTTCATGTCGAAGTTGAGCCACTTGATAGCCCAATAAGCTTTGTGTTCTAGCTCTACAGGAAGATGACATAATTTACCATAAACAAGATTATAGGGAGTCGTACCTATTGGTGTCTTGAAGGTTGTCCTGTATGCCCATAGTGCATCGTCAAGCTTCATTGACCAATCTTTCCTCGTTTTAGAGACGGTTTTCTCTAAAATCCCTTTAATCTCTCTATTGGATATCTCGACTTGTCCGCTGGTTTGCGGGTGGTAAGGTGTAGCTATCTTATGGGTCACCCCATACTTAGCCAATAGAGTCTCAAATCGACGGGCTGTGAAATGCGTTCCTCCGTCACTAATGATGGTTCGGGGAGTTCCGAACCTTGGGAAGATCGTTTTGTTGAGGAACTTCACCACTACCATTGCATCATTAGTAGGAGAAGCGATTGCCTCCACCCATCTTGAGACATAGTCTACGGCAAGAAGTATATACTGGTTGCCGCATGAAGATGGGAAAGGTCCCATAAAATCGATGCCCCATACATCAAAGATCTCTACTTCTTGTATGTTGTTGAGAGGCATCTCATTCCTCTTGGATATATTACCTGTCCTTTGACAAGCATCACAAGAAACAACAAACTTTTGCACATCTTTGAAAAGTGTAGGCCAATAAAAGCCGGAGCGAAGTACCTTAGCACAAGTCTTGTAGGAACTAGCATGTCCGCCACATGGTAGAGAATGGCAGTGTCGGATGACACTATCTATCTCATCTTCGGGAATACATCTCCTGTAGATGCCATCTGGACCTCTTTTGAATAGAAGGGGTTCGTTCCAATAGAATTGCCGGACGTCTCTCAAGAACTTCTTCTTTTGAGCATATGAAAGTCCGGGTGGAATCTCCTGACAAACAAGGTAATTTACAATGTCAGCAAACCATGGATCATTACCTTGTGATATGTGTTGAAGACACTCTTCAATCTCGTGCAGCTGCTCGTCAGGGAAGGAATCGTCTATCGGGAGTTCATCCGACTCGCCGGTGAGTTGCGGAAGACGACTAAGGTGATCGGCAACGGAGTTCTCCGATCCTTTCTTATCACGGATCTCTAAATCGAACTCTTGCAAGAGTAAGATCCATCTTAGAAGCCTTGGCTTCACATCCTTCTTCGTGAATAAGTATCGAATTGCGGAATGGTCCGTGTAGACTATCACCTTCGCACCTACAAGATAGGAACGAAATTTCTCAAAAGCGTATACTACGGCTAAAAGTTCCTTTTCCGTAGTTGCATAATTATATTGAGCCTCATCTAGCGTTTTGCTAGCGTAGTAGATGGCATGAGTGCGACCATCTTTCTTCTGTCCAAGAACGGCTCCTATAGCGACATCGCTTGCGTCGCACATGACCTCGAAAGGAAGAGTCCAATCGGGTGGTTGAATGATTGGTGCCGAAATCAAAGCTTCTTTGATCCTGGAAAAAGCATCTAAGCAATCTTTCGAGAATTCGAAAGTCGCATCTTTCATCAAAAGATTAGTCAAAGGTTTTGAAATCTTAGAAAAATCCTTTATGAATCTCCTATAGAAGCCCGCATGTCCTAAGAAGCTTCTAATTCCTTTTACTGATGAAGGGGGAGGTAACTTCTCAATGGTTTCTATCTTTGATCGATCTACCTCTATTCCCCTTTGTGACACTAAGTGACCTAACACAATTCCTTCGGTGACCATGAAATGACACTTTTCCCAGTTTAAGACTAAGTTAGTGTCCTCACATCTCTTAAGAACTAGTGAAAGGTTATAGAGACAGTTATCAAAGGAAGAATCATATACCGAAAAGTCGTCCATGAAGACTTCCATGATATTCTCTACATATTCGGAGAAGATTGCCATCATACACCTTTGGAAGGTGGCTGGAGCGTTGCATAAGCCGAATGGCATTCTTCTATAAGCGAACGTACCCCATGGGCACATAAAGGTTGTCTTCTCTTGATCATCCGGATGAATTGGTATCTGAAAGAAACCGCTATATCCATCTAAATAACAAAAGTAAGCATGTTGGGCTAACCTTTCCAGCATTTGATCGATTAAAGGAAGGGGGAAGTGGTCCTTCCTAGTGGCCACGTTCAGTTTGCGGTAGTCGATGCACATTCGCCACCCTGTAACTGTCCGTGTAGGGATGAGTTCGTTGTTCTTGTTGGCAACAACGGTAATGCCTCCTTTCTTGGGTACTACTTGTACCGGACTCACCCATTTGCTATCAGAAATAGGGAAGATGATACCTGCATCAAGTAGCTTAAGGATTTCTTTCTTCACGACCGCTTTCATTTCCGGGTTTAACCATCTTTGAGGTTGGCGTGAAGGTTTGTAATCCTCTTCCATTAATATTTTGTGCATACATAGAGAAGGCTTTATTCCTACTAAATCATCAATGGTGTAACCTAGTGCTCTCCTATGTTGCTTCAAAACATGCATGAGTTTCTCTAATTCATCATCGTTCAAATTTGCATTGACTATAACCGGGTATGTGGAATTAGCGCCAAGGAATGCGTACCTTAAATGCGTGGGAAGTTGCTTCAATTCTAATGATGAAGGTACCTTGGTTGGTGATGAATCGTGGCCTTCGGGTGTTGTGGAAGAGGTCTCTATAGGTGTGGGTACTTCATCATTAGATTCGGAAGCGGCTGCGGTGAAATTTGGAGAATCCAGAGAATTACTCATTGAATCGACCTCCCCTGTAATAAATCGGTCGATCTGCTGTACGATTTTTCTTTCTGTCGGAAAAAATCGGGTTACCTCTTCATGAATCGGACGATTTAATGTTGTCAGGTCGATTTTTGTTTCTGTCGAGAAAAATCGGATTGCATCTTCAGAAATCGGACGATTTATTTCTGGCAGGTCGATTTTCTTCACAGTTTCCGGAGTCCACTCTAGTTCTTCAATTTTGCTCCTAGTTCTTCCTCCACATCATTTAATGCTTTCACATCCTCATTGCAGTCATGTTCCACCCCTTCCTCCATGATGCTCATGCTAAGAACCTTTTGAAGAGGGTCTTTCATCAAGATCGAACTTACTACCTCTCTAGACTCTTCTTCCTCAACAATTTCAAAAACGTCGTCTTTCAAGGCTGGCTCCTTGATTAAGGAAGATAGTATGAATTCTATCTTTTCTTCACCAATATGGAAGGATAGCTGGCCGTTCTTGCAATCTACCATGCATCCAGATGTGGCAAGGAATGGTCTCCCAAGGATGATGGGAACCGGGTAATCTGCAGGTATGTCAAGAACGACAAAATCTATAGGGATGTAAAACTTACCTAGCTTTACCGGAATGTCTTCTAATATTCCCACCGGCTTAGTGGTAGAACGATCAGCCATGTAGAGTGTGATCTTCACCGGTCTAGGCTCTCCTAGACCAACTGCCTTGCATAGGGCGAGAGGTATGATACTCACACTTGCTCCAAGGTCACAAAGAGCATCATAGGTAGCTTCTCCCAAAGTGATGGGTATGCAAAAGGATCCTGGATCGCGGAGCTTGGGTGGCATATTCTCCGTCATAGTCTTGATGAGTTCGGATGACTCCATACTCATCTTGACTTCTCCTATATCTTCCAACTTCCTCTTGTTAGAGAGGATCTCCTTGAGGAATTTCCCGTAAGCCGGCATACCTAAAATCGCATCCATAAAAGGTATGTTAATATGGAGCTTACTCATAAGTTCAACAAACTTACCGAAATGTTTATCTAGGCGTGCACGCGCTCTAGATTGAGGAAAAGGTAGAGGTGGTTTGTAAGCGGGAGGAGGAACATAGACTTCTTCCTTCTCTTTTGCCTCTCCTTCTTTTGTGGAGGTATCAACTACTTTAGGTTGAGGGTCGGCGGTCGTCTTTCCGCTCCTAGTAGTTATTGCCATAACCCTTCCATTTGGGTTATCTTCTGTCTTTCCGGGAAGCTTCCCTTGATCTCTTGGAACTTCTCCGGCCTTGTTGAATACTTGGTTTTCTAAAGCTTTGTGAGCTTTGTCAACCGAAGTTATGTAACTCTCCAATCCTTGTAGCTTGCCTAGGATCGTTTCTAGCATGGGATCGGGTTTGCTTGATCCGCTTGATTGTCCCTGGCTTGTTGAAGGAGTAGAAGAAGATGGAGGTGTTAGAGCCTTTTCAGCATAAGAGTAAGGATTACCTGGACTTTGCTGATTTGACCTCCAATTGTTGTTATTTGAGTTCCTATTGTTGTTGTTATTCCAATTGGAGTTTCGGTTGTTATTGTTGTTGTTGCTCCAATTGGAATTCCGGTTATCACTCCTTTGATTGTTATCACTTCCCATGTAGTTGGCTTCTTGCTCCTTAGTCTTTTGAAAACTCGTTTTGAGCACTTCCCTCAATTCTTTGATGTCATCTTTGAGGGAGAATATTTGTGTTTGAGCCGCTTGATTCAACTTGGCTCCCGTATCGCCTTGATTCCGGCAATTTGATTCCACCTTCCGGTGGGAATATTTCTCAATCACTTGGGCTTGCTTCTCAATGAAGTCCCAAGCATCATCCTCTCTCATATCCATGAATGTGCCACAAGATAGAGATTGGAGGTTGAATTGTGTCTCCACATCCAACCCTTTGTAGTAGATCTCCAATAATTCCAGCTTGGAAATGCCATGGTATGGGCAATCCAACAAGAGATCTTGAAACCTTTCCCAAGATTGAAACAAGCTTTCGTTAGGTTTCATAGAAAAAGCATTTATTTTACCTCTCAATTCCGCCGTTTTGGATGGCGGAAAGAACTTGGTGAGGAATTCCAAAGACAATTCCTCCCATGTAGCTAACTTCACAGCCGGAAGTGTTTGGTACCAAGCTAGAGCCTTGTCCTTCAAAGAAAAGAAGAACGGTTTGATCTTGTAGTTGCTTGTAGTAGCCTTCTTCGGCTTCATAGTCTCTGTTAGCATGAAATATTGTGATATTTTAGGCATGTATTTATATAGATTTTCCCTTTATTTTGCATGCATAGACATACATTCATGACATTTATGGTTATATTTACCTACTTTGCAAGAATAGAGGTCTACACAGAGTTTTATTGCATTTGTAGGTAATTTGGCGAATTATGGAATAAAAATGGCACATTTAAGGATTAAGCCTTGAAGCGGGACAAAAAGGAGCATAAAAGGAATTTAGGACGCGGCCCAAAGTATTCTCTGATACCGTCTAACGCGCCAAAGTATTTTCTGATACCGTCGGACGCGGCCCAAAGTATTCTCTGATACCGTCGGATTGTGAATTGAAAAGAACTTGAATGAATGAATTTTACCTCTTTTGCAAGTTTTATAATGTGAGAATGTTACCTAAATCATGCTAGAAAATTGAAGTTGAAATCACGTTATAAGTTCCTATACTTCTTATTGAAATGATTAAGGCAATTCAATACTTTCTTTCTTCTTTCTTTGATCATCTAGCTCCTCATTGAAATATTAGCCTCCCTTACCTATCCGGGAATTTGGAGAAGTGAATGAGAAAAAGGCATGTTTGATGTGGGAGGGCCATGAGAGCAATTATTTGCAATCAATTGAATAGAAAGAAATTGTAGGTTTGGGGAAGTCAATCATGACGATGAGTAACTCGGCACCATTCACATAGCCGGGTGTTTGTGTCTTGCCAAAGTCGGATTGAGCGATATTCCTAGCGGATTATGGTATGTGCGCTAAGGGTTTGAGGCATCTCTTGAAAAATTTGAGAAACGCCGATCTCCTAGGCTTCGGTTTTTGTGCACCTCTATCCATAACTCCAAAAGTAAAGTCGAAAAATGAAAAGAAGAGAGCGAAGCTCTAAGTTGAAGTGTTGCGGAAACCGCATAAGAAGAAGAAGGTAGTTGTCCACTTTCCCGGATTTATGCACCACTTTCCCTTAAAGTTTTCCCTTCCCTTCCATGTTCTAGACCTTTCCTTTGGAAGTCCTTAAGATCAAAAGAATGTTATATGACTTGGTGATCTAAATTGAAGTTTCTTGAGATTGATTTTGTTAATGTTTGAAGGTTATAATGCTTGTTTAGAAGTTGAGTTTATTCATGAATTTTCTTTACCTTTTACTCTTTGATTAAGTGTGTGAAAGTTTGAAAAACGATTGAAGCAAGGTTTGAGAATGATCTATTCTTTAGAAGTCACATTCATCCAAAAGAAGGTATACATATTTCATCCTAACTCTTGTTCAAAGCTTTTTGAAAGACCTTGCTTAGGGACAAGCAAGTGTTAAGTATGGGGTTATTTGTTAGCATGAAATATTATGATATTTTAGGCATGTATTTATATAGATTTTCCCTTTATTTTGCATGCATAGACATACATTCATGACATTTATGGTTATATTTACCTACTTTGCAAGAATAGAGGTCTACACAGAGTTTTATTGCATTTGTAGGTAATTTGGCGAATTATGGAATAAAAATGGCACATTTAAGGATTAAGCCTTGAAGCGGGACAAAAAGGAGCATAAAAGGAATTTAGGACGCGGCCCAAAGTATTCTCTGATACCGTCTAACGCGCCAAAGTACTTTCTGATACCGTCGGACGCGGCCCAAAGTATTCTCTGATTATGAGTGTCACAACCTCTACCTCGATTTGCTTTAACTTAGTTTAGACTTGTCTTTTCTAGGTGGTAGTGAAGCCTCAACAACCTCTACCTCGATTATGAGTGTCACAACCTTAATCGGTTAAGTTAGTTTTGACCTTTGGATTACAAGTTTGGGTATTTGACATTAATTCTTGCCTTTAGAATCTTTCTATATTGAAGCCTCAACAACCTGTATAGAGAGTTTCTTATAGGTGAGTCATATAAGGTTTTTGGAACTTCACCGTACGATTACCTTACATTAGCATACCTTTGCATATCTCAACTCTGTCTTTATATCATTTAGTATATCTTGAATCGATTGCCACAATTAGATACCTGGATCTTTAGGGTTGCTGTTTTGCCAATATATTTGCAAAGCTTTACCCTTTTACTTGCTTGACAACTTTACAACTGAATTTGTTCCCCCCAAATCCTTGTGTTCAATACTCTGGAATACTTGCTAATCTACGCCGATCCGTACACTGCGGGTTCGCTTGCTTTTATTCTAGTTTTATAAATTTAAAGCTTATTTGCACACCTCTAGGGGCGAACAAGTTTTTGGCGCCGTTGCCGGGGATTTGGTTTTGGCCGAATCCGGTAGCCGGTTGTCAAGCTTGGGAGCTTGCTCTCGTTATTTGATATCTCTTTGAGTGCATGCACAGGTCTAGGAACACCGCAGATCTCTTACCTCTTGATCAAGAGTTAGAGAAAACCTTGAGGCAAAAGCGCAAGGAAAAGAAGATGGCCGAAGAACACGAACGTGATCTTCAAACGGAGTTGGCGGAGAAGGAAGCTCAACTCCGATGGAATGAGACTCACCGCCAGGATGAGATGGATCGTCATCAATCTCAAGTTAACGGTCTACAAGACATGATCTTCCAAATGAGGATAAAGATGAGCGACCTTGAGAATAAGGTAGTCAAGAAGTCCTCAAGAAGGAGATCAAGGTCTAGAAGAAAAAGCCACTCATCCGCTGATGATAGTGACTCTTCCATGCCACCATTAGAAGAGATTGATCCCACGATCAATATGAATCCTTTCCATCCACAAGGAGCTGCTAATCGCCGCATTCCACCTAGGAATGCGAGAGTCGAACGTGTGGATAATGAGCCAAGAACTCTTGGCCAGCGGATGGATCCAACACAACAACCACGCCGCTTGGGTGTGAATTTTGATGCTGAAGATATGCAAGGGTTTAGCTTTAACCCTCAAGTTATCACTCTTGTTCGCCAAAGCCAATTTGGCGGTACAAGCGCTGAATCTCCACACCAACACTTGCAAAACTTTGAGTGTATGATGGAGACGATGAGACCGAAGAACGCTACTACCAACAGCTATAAGCTCAAACCTTTCTTTTTCTCTTTGAAAGGGAAAGCGTTGTCATGGTATCAAGCTCTTCCCAATGGGAAACTAGACACGTGGGAAGACCTTTCCGCGGAGTTTCTCACCAAATTCTTTCCGCCCTCCAAAACGGCGGAACTTAGAGGTAAGATTAATGCTTTTTCCATAAGACCTAACGAAAGTTTGTTTCAATCGTGGGAAAGGTTTCAGGATTTACTCTTGGATTGCCCTCATCATGGCATATCCAAGCTTGCCTTGCTGGAAATCTACTACAAAGTGCTGGATGTGGGAACACAATTCAACCTCCAATCCCTCTCATGCGGAACATTCATGGACATGAGAGAAGATGACGCTTGGGACATCATCGAGAAGCAAGCAAGAGTCATAGAGAAGTATTCCCACCGGAAAGCGGAGGGAAATCGTGTGGAGCAAGGAGCGAAGCTCACACATGAAGCTCAAAATCAGATTTTCTCCCTCAACAATGAGATCAAAGAGTTGAAGGAGACTATCAAGACCAACTTCCCAAAGCAACAAGAGAAGGATGTTGGCTATTTGGGCAACAACAATGGCGGTGATAACACCAACCGCAACAACAACAACCGGAATAATAACCGGAATAACAATTGGAATGGAAACAACAACAACCGGAACAACAACAACTGGAACAACAATCGGGGTTCAAACAACAACAATTGGCGCTCCAATCAACAAAATTCCGGTAACTCCTATCCTTCCAATTCTAATTCGCTAACTTCACCTTCCTCTTCCTCTACTCCTTTGAAAAGCCAAGGGCAATAATCTAATGGAGGAAACAATACGGGAAAGGAGAAGTCCGATCCCATGTTGGAGACAATCTTGGGAAAGCTTCAAGGATTGGAGAACCGCCTCATCAAGGTTGACGATCAAGTCTCTAAGGTTGACAAAGCTCAAAGAGTTTTGGAAAACCAATTGTTCAACCACGCGGAAGAAGTTCCTAGAAATCAAGGGAAACTTCCAGGAAAGACGGAGGACAACCCTAAGGGAAGGGTAATGGCGATTACAACTAGGAGCGGAGTGACCACCACCGATCCGCAGCCTACGTTCGTTGAAGTCCCCGTAGAGAAGGACAAAGGAAAGGGGAAGGAGAAGGAAGATGTCTATGTTCCTCCTCCAGCTTACAAACCTCCCCTACCGTTCCCTCAATCTAGAGCGCGAGCGCGCCTAGACAAACAATTCGGTAAGTTCATAGAACTCATGAGCAAGTTGCATATTAATATACCCTTCATTGATGCTATTGTAGGTATGCCGGCTTATGGCAAATTCTTGAAGGAGCTTCTCTCTAACAAGAGGAAGCTAGAAGATTTCGGTGAGGTCAAGATGAGTTCGGATTCTTTGGATCTCATCAAGACTATGAAGGAGAAAATGCCCCCAAAGTTGAAGGATCCGGGGTCATTTTGCATTTCCATTGGAGTGGGAGATGTCACATATGACGCTTTATGTGACTTGGGAGCAAGTGTGAGCATCATACCACTTGCATTGTGTAGGAAGATCGGTTTAGGCGATCCTAAACCGGTCAAGATGACGTTATACATGGCGGATCGATCCATCACTCGCCCCGTCGGTATTGTAGAAGACGTCCCGGTCAAGCTAGGTAAATTCTTTGTCCCCATTGATTTTGTCGTGCTTGACATTCCTGCAGATAGTCCGGTCCCGATTATACTCGGAAGACCGTTTCTTGCAACTTCCGGTTGCATGGTCGATTGCAAGAATGGGAGACTCGCTTTTGATATTGGAGAAGAGAAAGTAGAGTTTGTTCTTTCCACTCTAGTAAAGGAGCCAATCTTTGATGAGGATATTTACGATATCCAAGATGAAGAAGGTTTGTCTAGGGAGGAGGTAAGTGCGATTCTCTTTAACGATCCTTTACAAAAGGTTATCACTATGAGTCTAACCAATGTAGGGGAAGAAGAAGAGTGCAAAGAGGAAATTGAAGCCTTAGAAGCACAAGAAGAGATGCATGGAGTGGAGTTTGAAAAACTCCACGATGAGGCTGAGAATGTAAGAATCCACGGTCATACCCTGTATTCCACGACCGTGGATTTCACAACCAAAATCGACCTCCATTCCAGGGGATTACACGGCCGTGGAACACATGAAGAGGCCGTAATTCTGACCGTGGAAGAGGGTGATCGGCCTACTTCTTCAACTTCTTTTGATTCTTCTCCAAACCACTCAACAACCTTAGAAACTTCTAAGGAAACGTCGGATGCCCATCAAGGACCATTGGAAGCTCCGAAAGTGATGGAACTCAAACCACTTCCTACTCATCTAAGGTACGCTTTTCTTGGATCCAATTCTACCTTTCCGGTCATTGTTAGCTCCGAACTAAGCATAGATGAACATGAACAGCTCATGACAGTCCTTAGGAAACATAGAAAAGCCATAGGCTACACTATCGAGGACTTAGTAGGAATCAAACCCTCCCTATGTATGCATAAGATACTAATGGAGGAGGATTTTAGAACTTCAAGACAACCTCAAAGGCGGTTGAATCCGACCATGAAGGAGGTTGTCAAAAAGGAAATTCTTAAACTTCTTGATGCAGGTATCATCTATCCTATCTCCGATAGCAAATGGGTGAGTCCAGTTCAAGTAGTTCCGAAGAAAGGAGGAATGAAGGTCATCACCAACAAGAACAACGAACTCATTCCTACCCGAACCGTGACTGGATGGCGAATGTGCATAGACTACCGCAAGCTTAACAACGCAACGCGGAAGGATCACTTTCCATTGCCATTCATCGATCAAATGCTTGAAAGGTTAGCACAACATTCACATTTTTGCTACCTTGACGGTTATAGTGGTTTCTTTCAGATTCCGATACATCCGGACGATCAGGAGAAGACCACATTCACGTGCCCTTGGGGTACGTTCGCTTATAGGAGAATGCCGTTCGGGCTTTGCAACGCCCCAGCCACCTTTCAACGGTGCATGATGGCCATCTTCTCCGAGTACGTAGAGGAAATCATGGAAGTCTTCATGGACGACTTCTCTGTATACGGTTCCTCTTTTAACGATTGCCTTTCTAACCTTTCTCTTGTCTTACAACGTTGTGAAGACACTAACCTAGTTCTTAATTGGGAGAAGTGTCAATTCATGGTTAAGGAGGGAATCGTATTAGGTCACTTAGTCTCTAGTAGAGAGGTAGACAAAGCTAAGATAGAGACCATAGAGAAACTTCCTCCCCCAATTTCGGTGAAAGGGATAAGAAGTTTCCTAGGACATGCTGGATTTTATAGACGCTTCATTAAGGACTTTTCTAAGATATCAAAACCTCTTACTAATCTATTGATGAAGGATGCGGTTTTTGAGTTTTCGCAGGAATGTTTAGATGCGTTTAACACCATTCGGCAAGCTCTAATTTCAGCACCTATTATCCAACCCCCGGATTGGACTCTCCCCTTCGAGATTATGTGCGATGCTAGTGACATAGCCATTGGAGCTGTTCTTGGACAACGAAAGGAAGGGCGAACCCATGCCATATACTACGCTAGCAAGACGCTAGACGAAGCTCAGCTCAACTACGCCACTACAGAAAAAGAGTTTCTAGCCATTGTCTATGCTATTGACAAGTTTCGCTCTTATCTTGTAGGTGCAAAGGTGATTGTCTACACGGATCATGCTGCGATCCGGTACCTCCTTGAAAGAAAGGCGCGAAGCCAAGACTAATTAGATGGATTCTTCTCCTACAAGAATTCGATCTTGAGATCCGCGACAAGAAAGGTTCAGAAAATTCTGTTGCGGATCATTTGAGTCGCCTCACACATCTAGAGGACGACCATCTACCCATTGATGACTCCTTCCCGGACGAACACCTACACATCATAGAGGAGTGCATCAACGAGATCTCCAAAGGTAACGAACCATGGTTTGCTGATTTTGTTAACTATTTGGTTTGCCAGGAGATACCGCCCGGACTATCCTACGCACAAAGGAAGAAGTTCTTTAAGGACGTCCGGGAATACTATTGGAACGAGCCTCTCCTCTTCAAGAGAGGTCCGGATGGCATCATTCGGCGATGTGTGCCGGAAGATGAGATGCAAAGTGTCATCCGCCATTGTCATTCACTACCTTGTGGAGGACACGCTAGTTCGAACAAGACTAGCGCAAAGGTATTGCAATCTGGATTCTATTGGCCTACCTTATTTAGAGATGTGCAATCCTTTGTCTCTTGCTGCGATGCTTGTCAAAGAACAGGCAATATTTCTAGAAGGAACGAGATGCCCCTCAACAACATCCAAGAGGTGGAGATTTTCGACGTTTGGGGAGTCGATTTCATGGGACCATTCCCATCTTCTTGTGGAAACCAATACATACTATTGGCGGTAGACTACGTTTCTAGATGGGTGGAAGCAATTGCCTCTCCCACAAATGATGCCATGGTGGTGGTTAAGTTCTTCAACAAAACCATCTTTCCGCGATTCGGAACACCAAGGACAATCATTAGTGATGGAGGTTCTCACTTCATAGCCCGTCGCTTTGAAGCTCTTCTAGCTAAGTATGGGGTTACTCACAAGGTCGCTACCCCTTACCATCCACAAACAAGTGGACAAGTTGAGATCTCAAATAGGGAGATCAAGGGAATTCTAGAGAAGACGGTTTCAAGGACTAGGAAGGATTGGTCCTTGAAACTAGATGATGCATTATGGGCGTACCGGACTGCGTACAAGACTCCCATAGGAACCACACCATACAACCTTGTGTATGGGAAGTCTTGTCATTTGCCGGTAGAGCTGGAGCACAAAGCGTTTTGGGCTATCAAGTGGCTGAATTTCGGCATGAAAGAAGCGGGAGAGAAGCGTCTCCTAGACATCAACAAGCTGGATGAACTTCGCTTGAACGCCTATGAAAACGCTAAGATCTACAAGGAAAGAGCAAAGCGTTGGCATTATAAGCATATCATTCCAAAGGACTTCAAAGAAGGAGATCAAGTTCTCCTCTTCAATTCAAGACTTCGCCTCTTTCCAGGTAAGCTTAAATCCCGTTGGACCGGACCTTTTCTAATCAAACGTATTTTCTCCCATGGCGCAGTTGAAGTATGGGGTGAAGCTAGCGGAAGTTTTAAGGTGAACGGTCAACGAATCAAGAAGTACACACCGGAACTCCAAGCTGAGGAGTTTGCGCCTACCGCACTCGAATAAGTGCGAGATTGGTCTAGCTGCGGACCTTAAACAAAGCGCTTCTTGGGAGGCAACCCAAGGTATTGCATTTTTGTTTTTGTTTTCGATTCATAGTTTAGCTTAGTTTAGACTTGTCTTTTCTAGGTGGTAGTGAAGCCTCAACAACCTCTACCTCGATTGTGAGTGTCACAACCTCAATCGGTTAAGTTAGTCTTGATCTTTGGGTTATAAGTTTGGGTTTTTGACACTAATTCTTGCCTTTAGAATCTTTCTATATTGAGCCTCAACAACCTGTATAGAGAGTGCCTTGTAGGTGAGTTATATAAGGTTTTTGGAACTTCACCGTACGATTATCTTACATTAGTATACTTTTGCATATCTCAACTCTGTCTTTACATCATTAAGTATATCTTGAATCGATTGCCACAGCTGGATATCTGGATCTTTAGGATTGTTGTTTCCCCAATAATTTGCAAAACTCCTATATTTACTTGCTTGATAACCTGCAATCGAGTTCGTTCCCCCCAAATCCCTGTGTTCGATACTCTGGAATTCTTGCTTAACTATATCGATCCGTACACTGCGGGTTCGCTGCTTGATTCTAGTTTTATAAATTTAAAACTTATTTGCACACACTTCTAGGGGCGAACAAGTTTTCGCTTTATTTTGCCTCGATTTCTTCCGGTATGTTCGTGTTTTTGGTTGTAGGATCGATGGAAAAGGAGAAAGGGAGAATAATGTCGAAGAAGGGCGACGAAATTTGGACTTTGAAGCTTTACAGAAGGTTCCACAGTCTAAATTACGGTCGTCATAGCTACAGTGGCCGTAATTCTCAAAAGCCTTTGAAAAATCACCAAAACCACGGGTCCGTACACTTCCACGGCCGTGGAACACCCCGACAGACCGTGATTTTTAAAATTTTGCCTGCGACTATATAAGCCACATTCTTCACAAAATTACCCCAAAAATACCCATTCCACGACCTAAACGCCGAAACCCCACGACCTCCTCCAATTCTTCATTTTCTAATCGTTTTCAACGATTCTTCATCCTAAACTGCAGCAAATCCAACCACGAACAAGATCCAAGCGACAAACCGAGCGGAAATCCATCAACGAACACGCATTTCGGGTTTTTCAATCCGAAAAAGAGGTTTATTCTTTCTTCTTGAATTTCGCGGATTTGGTTCGTTTTTGCTATAGATTTTTAGGAAGAACTGACAAAGACTGGAAGGAATTAGATTAGGACTGCTTGTTGTGGTGATTGTTGGTGAATTTGATGAGATTCGCAAAATTCTGAGACGAATCACGGTCTCTGGGTAAACCACGGCCGTGGAACCTGAAGAACAGACCGTAATTTTAGTGAAAAATGGACTTTGTGAGGAGAATGTCGGGAAGGATAAAAGAGAATAAAGGAGAGCAAAACAAGAAAAGAAAGGGCAATCCCTCCACCTCTAGGGCACCACCACCCTCATCTCCCTCACTACCATCCTCACCTTCACCTCCATCTTCACCTCCTCACCCTAGCATCCCAACCATACATGAGAACCACCTTGTAGCACTTGACCGGATCAAGGAGAGAACAGTGATAGGTCCTAGGTATTTGTTGTTGGAGGATCTACATCCTCTCAACATTGTTGATGATCTTACATGGCTCTTGGATAGAGCCGGATTGCTTGTCTTCACGAACATTCGTGAAGACGCCTATGAGGAAATCACCCGGGAGGTTGTGACGTCCTTCGAGCACAGCCACGTAGATAGGACCGTATCCTTCCGTCTCATGGAGCAAGACCATCAGCTGAGTATTGTTCAGTTCGGGACCATTTTCGGGTTCCATGAGACCTATAACGGTCGATTTCCGAGTGGAGTTTACCCCAAGGATTTTTGGGAGGAAGTAGCTATGATTTACGCCGACGAGGACCGTTGGCAACCCGCCGATACCAAGGCTAGATTGATGTACCATCTAGCCTTGAAGATAGCACACCGCGTTCTTTCGGAGTGTCTCTTTCCTAGGACGGAGACGCCCCAAAAGATCAAGACGGATGAGCTATTCTTGCTCTATAGTATGCTATACGGTCACCGTGCAGATTGTGCCACTCTTTTGGCGGCTACGATGAGTAAACTTAAGAACAAGAAGAAGGGGAACATTGGATACGGTGGGATAGTGACCCACATTGCTAGGACGTTTGGTGTAGATTTTTCCGCATGCACCCGTATACCGACGGTTTCCTTAGGGCTACATGCTTTTATGGTTAGGGGACTCATCTTCCCCACACATAGAGGTCCGCCTTATGCGGGCATGCCTTGGGAGACTCGGACGGGTAGAGGGATTGAGTGGCTGCCGGAGTATTCCATTGTGGCGGGACGCCACAATTGGAAGGAGACGTTCGCTGCGATGCATGCGAACAGGCTAGTAGCTCCCCCTTACGTTCCACCACCGGTTATGGAGGAGGAGGACATGGGAGGCCAGTACGAGAGTGGTGGAGGAGCGGAGCAGGAGTTTGGCACGTTTCCGGGTCAGCCGGAGGCGGCCCCAGATGTACCTAGACGCTCTCCACGTCCAGCTAGAGCTTCAGGCTCGTCATCTCGCCGCGCTAGCGTGAGTGAGAGGCCTACGTGGATGACTAAACCTCCCACTTGGTATGACACACCCCCTCCTTGGTCCACGGCGCAGCCAGCAGCACCACCACCGCCACCAGCACCAGCACCATCCGATGCTCCATCATGGTACAGTCACGCCCCGGGTTGGTACGAGCAGATACCGGATTGGAGCACTAGAGATCCGGACTTGCGGAGAGAGTTGGAGCACTAGAGATCCGGGCGGATGCTAGAGACGGACGCTTAGACGACCTTGACCACATGATGAGGGACGTCTACCGCCAGCAGTTTGGGCGGTTCTATGATCCGAGTTTCTCTCCATTCCCACCTCCGCCGGCGCCGCAGTGATTGATGCATGATCGTTGTTTTAGACATTCCCGCCACCACTTGTGAGTTTCTTTTTTTCTTTTCTTTATTTTTTTCTTTCTCTTGAACATTAGGGACAATGTTCGTCCTAAGTATGGGGTGGGATGTACTAAACGTTTGTAATAACTCTACTCTCTATGTTTTCTTTCATTCGAGACTATCGTTGCATCTTCATTATGTGTTACACGTTTCCTTATTGCATTGAATGAAAAATGACTTGAAAAACCCATAAAAATTGAAAAATTTTGAAAATTTTGTGCTTCTAATGAATTGAGATGATTTCCATGATAATTACTACTTGTGAATTGAGTTTGATGACAATTGCATGCTTAAAAGGATTGTGAATTGAAAAGAACTTGAATGAATGAATTTTACCTCTTTTGCAAGTTTTATAATGTGAGAACATTACCTAAATCATGCTAGAAAATTGAAGTTGAAATCACGTTATAAGTTCCTATACTTCTTATTGAAATGATTAAGGCAATTCAATACTTTCTTTCTTCTTTCTTTGATCATCTAGCTCCTCATTGAAATATTAGCCTCCCTTACCTATCCGGGAATTTGGAGAAGTGAATGAGAAAAAGGCATGTTTGATGTGGGAGGGCCATGAGAGCAATTATTTGCAATCAATTGAATAGAAAGAAATTATAGGTTTGGGGAAGTCAATCATGACGATGAGTAACTCGGCACCATTCACATAGCCGGGTGTTTGTGTCTTGCCAAAGTCGGATTGAGCGATATTCCTAGCGGATTATGGTATGTGCGCTAAGGGTTTGAGGCATCTCTTGAAAAATTTGAGAAACGCCGATCTCCTAGGCTTCGGTTTTTGTGCACCTCTATCCATAACTCCAAAAGTAAAGTCGAAAAATGAAAAGAAGAGAGCGAAGCTCTAAATTGAAGTGTTGCGGAAACCGCATAAGAAGAAGAAGGTAGTTGTCCACTTTCCCGGATTTATGCACCACTTTCCCTTAAAGTTTTCCCTTCCCTTCCATGTTCTAGACCTTTTCTTTGGAAGTCCTTAAGATCAAAAGAATGTTATATGACTTGGTGATCTAAATTGAAGTTTCTTGAGATTGATTTTGTTAATGTTTGAAGGTTATAATGCTTGTTTAGAAGTTGAGTTGATTCATGAATTTTCTTTACCTTTTACTCTTTGATTAAGTGTGTGAAAGTTTGAAAAACGATTGAAGCAAGGTTTGAGAATGATCTATTCTTTAGAAGTCACATTCATCCAAAAGAAGGTATACATATTTCATCCTAACTCTTGTTCAAAGCTTTTTGAAAAACCTTGCTTAGGGACAAGCAAGTGTTAAGTATGGGGTTATTTGTTAGCATGAAATATTATGATATTTTAGGCATGTATTTATATAGATTTTCCCTTTCTTTTGCATGCATAGACATACATTCATGACATTTATGGTTATATTTACCTACTTTGCAAGAATAGAGGTCTACACAGAGTTTTATTGCATTTGTAGGTAATTTGGCGAATTATGGAATAAAAATGGCACATTTAAGGATTAAGCCTTGAAGCGGGACAAAAAGGAGCATAAAAGGAATTTAGGACGCGGCCCAAAGTATTCTCTGATACCGTCTAACGCGCCAAAGTATTTTCTGATACCGTCGGACGCGGCCCAAAGTATTCTCTGATACCGTCTAACGCGCCAAAGTATTTTCTGATACCGTCGGACGCGGCCCAAAGTATTCTCTGATACCGTCTGACGCGGCCCAGAGTATCTTCTGATACCAGCGAATTCGACTTATTTTCAGCCCAAATATTTAGGGTTTTATCTTTAAACCCTAGATGGATCCCTACATATATTCGAGAGCCTTCAACATTGAAGGAGAGCCAATTTCTCCAAGGGGATACTAGAAGGAGTCAATTTTCCGGAGGACGGTGACAGCCCCGAGACTTGGAGTTAAATTCTCCAAAGGATACTTAGAGAGGCAGACTTGGAGGTCTTGCTATTTGGAGGGAAGATTTGGGGAAGGACGCACTTCCCTTTTTGCGAAGTTGGAAGATTTTAGGGTTTCATTTGAAGGCGGATTGACATCCCGTTCTTCTTTGTTCTTTGAGATTTGTGAGAGATTCTTATTCTATCCTACATCTATTGAACGCAAGTTACGTTTGAGTTTTATTGACATTGGTTTTGTGTTTGTTATTGAGATTTCAAGGTTTTACCTTTTCTCCCTTTCATATTTAATTATTGATATCATAATGATGATTATTGGCTAAAACCCTTTAGCAATTCTAAGGTGAAGGGTTGATAGTTGTGGCTTAGATAATGATAGATCGATTGTAAATTGATTGGACCCTGAGAGTTAGAGAAATATCGTCGACACCCTAAATCACGGCCTGTTCTTAGGTTTCCACGGCCGTGATTCTCAAGAACTACCCGTGATTTACTTCAGTTTACGAACCTTGCTTTTACTTTAATCCAAAGTTAAAGATTTGCTTTAACTTAGTTTAGACTTGTCTTTGCTAGGTGGTAGTGAAGCCTCAACAACCTCTACCTCGATTATGAGTGTCACAACCTTAATCGGTTAAGTTAGTTTTGACCTTTGGATTACAAGTTTGGGTATTTGACATTAATTATTGCCTTTAGAATCTTTCTATATTGAAGCCTCAACAACCTGTATAGAGAGTTTCTTATAGGTGAGTCATATAAGGTTTTTGGAACTTCACCGTACGATTACCTTACATTAGCATACCTTTGCATATCTCAACTCTGTCTTTATATCATTTAGTATATCTTGAATCGATTGCCACAATTAGATACCTGGTTCTTTAGGGTTGCTGTTTTGCCAATATATTTGCAAAGCTTTACCCTTTTACTTGCTTGACAACTTTACAACTGAATTTGTTCCCCCCCAAATCCCTGTGTTCGATACTCTGGAATACTTGCTAATCTACGCCGATCCGTACACTGCGGGTTCGCTTGCTTTTATTCTAGTTTTATAAATTTAAAGCTTATTTGCACACCTCTAGGGGCGAACAGTCTCCATGAGAATCTCAAAATTCTGCAAGTGTTGATGCGGATATTCAGTACTTGCTCCGCCATATTGACTTTGGCGAACCATAGTGATGACTTGTGGTGAGAAGCTAAACTCTTGGATGTCTTCAGCTCCGAAATCCACACCTAGACGGCGTGGTTGCTGAATTGGATCCATCCGTTGCCCCAAAGTTTGGGGTCTATCTTCGTTATTGACAGCTCTAACGTTCCTAGTCGTAATGCGAGGGACGACCTTTGGTGTTGGAGTGTTTCGGGTAGGACGAAGTGATGGATCAATCTCTTCAAGTTCCGGCATGTCCGGATCAATCTCTTCATCATCGGATGAGTCATTTCGAATGGATTTAGTTGGTGTCTTGACTTTCTTCTTCTTGGAGTCGTTCAACTCCAACTTCATGTCCAACATCATAGCTCTTAGTTCATCAATCTGAAATTGATGACTTATTTCAGCTTCTTTTCGAGCTTTCTCACTCAATTGGAGCTGGCGTTGAGCTTCGTTCAGTTCAGCCTTGTAGTTTCTCTCATCGTTTTCAGCCATTTTCTTCTCCTTCAACTTTCTCCTCAAAGTTCTTTCTAATTCGGGATCGAAAGGAATTAGATCTTTAGTGGATCTAGTCTTTCGCATATACCTAAAGAACCTGCAAAGATCACTCAAGTAGACAAATCAAATCACAAGAGCAAGAGCTCTCAAGCTAGACAACCGAAAACCGGATTTGATCTAGACCAAATCCCCGGCAACGGCGCCAAAAACTTGTTCGCTCAAAAGGGTGTGCGTCAAAGTCTTAAATTTATATCTAGAACTCAAAAGCAAAGCGAACCCGCAGTGTACGGATCAGCTGTAGAAAAGTAAGAATTCCAGAGTCGAACTCAGGGATTTGGTGAGAATAATTCCGATTTCAACTATCTAGCAAAAAGTGCGAAAAGCTTTTGTGATCAAATAAGAGTGAAATGATTCCAAGGATTCAAGTATCCGATTTCGGCTTTCGATTCAAGACACTTCTATAGATATAGGACAGAGTTTATATTGCCAAGATTAATTGCTCAAAGGTAGGATTCGTACGGTGAAGTTCCGAAACCTATATGACTAATCTAAAGATTCTCTCTATAAGGGTTGTTGAGGCTGCAATATAGAAAGGTCTAAAGACAAGAATTATGTTCAAACTAACTATCTAAAACTCCAGGATATGACTCTCCAAAGTAAAGAATAGCAAGCACAATTAAAATCTCAATAAAGGATGTTGAGTCTCTTTATTACCCAAATCTTGAAATCTTAATCTAATAAACGTAGAATCAGGTTTGAAGTATCTTCATACATTCAATTAGAGGGTAAAAAGGTTAATCAAGATTAGGATTTAGGCAAGGATTAGTTTTGGTTAAAGATTGATTCCATTAAAGTTCGTCAGAAGAATAAATCGCCCTGTTCATAAGAAAAATCGGCCGATTTTCCTCAAGAACAGCCCGATTTTCCTGTTTGTCGCAAAACTAAATCTAAACTCTCAGGGTCCTAATGTTCAATTGAGTTCAGTCTATCATCATCTAAGCCTTAATCATCAACTATTCTCCCCAGAATCACAAGGTTTTTAGCCAACCATTTTCAAAATCGAATCAAATTAATTATTGAAAAAGGTATCGTAAAGAAACCAAATCTTGAATGAAAAAATCAATAACTTCCAAATCTGTAAACGATTGTCAAATCTGCTCAATGTATCTCTCAAACAAATCAATTTCGTGTTCACAAACCACAAACAATGCAATGGAATAAAGAAATCTCACAATCAAAGATCAAGAATAACTTTCCGGCAAAAGCTCTTCAATCTCTCTCCAAGAATCGTTGATTTCTCCAAAACGTGTAAAGATTTTCCAGTGCGGCCTCCTCGTCTTCGTTCGTAGGGTTCTCTTCTATAGTTTCTTGCAGATGGGCCGTTTGGCAAAACTCTCATCTAGCCCAAAATAATTGGGCTTTGTGTCGTCTATCCATTTGGCCGAATCGTGAAGAAAATCGACCCAGTCGATTTAGGTGCAAAACCGTTCGATTTCAGGGTATGAAAATCGTCCGATTTTTATATATATTGGCACGATTTTCTTCAACAGAAAGTGCTCTTCCTTCGGTTCGTCTTCTATGCTTCTCCTTTGCAATTCCTTAGCTCTTTGTGATCCTTCCAAGACTCCTTTAGCTTTCTTTACATCCTTAGATGCTCCTTGCTCCATTTTTGCTTCCAATTCCGCTCCATTTACCTACAATTCATAAAAATCTCGTGTAGACCTCTATTTCCGACAATTGATTGAATAGAACATAAAAAGCACACAAAATCTCTCTAAATGCAAGGTAAACTGAGACAATCTTCTACAATATGCATGAATATGATGGTACATAATTCATGTCATCAATCCACTTTCCCGGATTCATGCACCACATTCCTTAAAGTTTTCCTTCCCTTTTCCACATTCTAGACCTTGTTTGAAAGTCCTTAAGATCATGAGAATGCTATATGACTTGGTGATCTAAATTGAAGTTTCTTATGATTGATTTTGATAATGTTTGAAGGTTATGATGCTTACATGGAAGTTTGATCAATTCATGAGTTTTCTTTGCTCTTTACTCTTTGATTATGTATATGAGAGT
Source organism: Fagopyrum homotropicum (assembly GCA_033239125.1). NCBI lineage: Eukaryota > Viridiplantae > Streptophyta > Magnoliopsida > Caryophyllales > Polygonaceae > Fagopyrum > Fagopyrum homotropicum. The sequence goes on from BSWB01000006.1 coordinate 91,271,484, forward strand.
CTTATGAACGAATGAAGCAAGATTTGAGAATGATCTATTGACTTAGAAGCACATTCATCTACAAGACGTTTTGATTTTGAGAATGTATCCATATTTCATCCTAACTTGAGTTTTAAAGCTTTTGAAAGACCTTGTTTGGGGACAAGCAAGTAGCAAGTATGGGGTATTTTGTTAGCATGAAATATTGTGATATTTTAGGCACGTTTTCTAGATGTATTTCATCCATATTGGTGTTCATTGATAAGGCATTTAAGCAATTGTGAGCTAGTTTATCTATATTGTCGATATAGAGGTCTACATAAGCTTTGTGTTGATTATAGGCGAATAAGAGCTAAAACCGAACGAATTAAGAGAGAATGGAGGTATATTGAGCACATCCAAGGATTGAGGACACCACAAAGGAGCTAAGGAAGATGCTAGGATGAAGAATAGCACAAAACAAAGGGAATTACGAGCAACCTATGCTTCCACGCCACAAAATACGGCCGTAATGAAGTCCACGCTCTAAACCACGGCCGTGGAACTTGGCAACATGAGCGTGGAGCATTCCAGAGAGTTACACGGTATAAAGTACGGTCGTGGAAGTTTTGAAGCACCGTAATCCAATTCCACGCTCTAAACCACGGGCGTGGAATCCTCTATAACCGTGATTTAGGCGATCTTTTGACGTACTAATTAAAGCCACGATCTTCTACGCACGTGGGTCGGAAACTTATTCTATCTTTCCCTATAAAAGGACTGACGGGGGGAGATTCTGTCACCTTCGCTTACGCTTACTTGCACGTGCTTAGGGTTCCAATTGGACGTGCGGATATTGCCATTTTGCAACGGAGATTTGCAAAGACTTGGAGATTTGGAAGTTACGCTTTATCCTTAGGTTTGATTAGAAGACGGATTGACATCCCGCTCTTCGTTCTTATCAAGGATTGTGATTGGTTTGTGTTATTCCGAATCTGATATACATTATTATCCTTGTTGTGGATTTGAGATTAATTTGAGATTTATTGAAGGTTTTCGAAGGTTTTCATCTTTCATTCTTCTAATTCTTGAATTTGATATCATAATGACTGTTGTTGGCTAAAACCCTTTAGCGATTCTAAGGTGAAGGGTTGATAGTTGTGGCTTAGATGATGATAGATTAATCGTAAACATATTGGACCCTGAGAGTTAGAGAGATTTAGCCGACGAGCCAGAATCACGACCTGTTCTTGAGGTTCCACGGCCATGGAACTCAAGATCCACCCGTATTTTGTGTTAATTTACGAACCTTGCTTTTACTTTAATCCAAAGTTAAAGATTTGCTTTAACTTAGTCTTGGCTTGTCCTTTTCTAGGTAGTAGTGAAGCCTCAACAACCTCTACTTCGATTTCGAGTGTCACAACCTTAATCGGTTTAGTTAGTCTTGATCCTTGGGTTACAAGTTTGGGTATTTGAGATTAATTCTTGTCTTTAGATCATTCCTATAGTGAAGCCTCAACAACCTTTATAGAGAGTATTTCTAGATAAGTCATATAAAGCCTTGGAACTTCACCGTACATTGCTTTGCATTAGCATACCTTTGCAACTCTTAACTCTGTCCTTAGTTCTTTAGTATATCTTGAATCAATTGCCACAATTAGATACCTGGATCTTTAGGGTTGTTGTTTTCCCAATATTTGCAAAGCTCATACATTTACTTGCTTGACAATCTATAACTGGATTTAACCCCCCAAATCCCTGTGTTCGATACTCTAGAATTCTTGCTTAACTACGTCGAACCGTACACTGCGGGTTCGCTTGCTTGATTCTAATTTTATAAATTTAAGACTTATTTGCACGCACGCTAAGTGGCGAACAAAGAACAAATCAAGATGAGGGCATTCGGCTTCACACTCAAAGATTCCGCGGATGATTGGTATTACCACCTTCCATCCGGGAGCATTGACACTTGGGAGAACCTTCTCAAGGCATTTTTGGAGAAATACTTTCCAGACAAGAAGGCCAATAGCTTGAAGAAAGCTATAAGCAACATCGAGCAAGAGGCGAACGAAACACTCTACGAGTACTTCGAAAGGTTTGCACGCCTCCGATCCAACTGTCCTTTTCACGGATATTTAACTCAAGATCTAGTCTTGTACTTGTACAATGGCTTGCTAGACAATGAAAGGAGGATCGTCGATGCAGCTTGCGGAGGTAATATTCTTAACTCTACTCCTGACCTTGCTTTGGAAAAGATACAGGAACTAGCGGAAGGTACTCGGAACTTTGGAAGGACCCCGTCCAAGAAAGGAGTTCATGCAGTGAGTTCCGGGAAGAGCGAGATTTCCACCGAGCTCGCGGAATTGAAGGAAATGGTGAAGAGGCTAACACTTATAGGAACCCCACAACAGATCAAAGCTTGTGGACTATGTGCTGGCCCATACCATCCAACGGACATGTGTCCACAAGTCCAGGATGACGATGCTGAGGTGAACGCAATGGGTTATGGACAACCACAGTAGCAAAGGCCTAGGAACGATCCCTATGCACAGAATTTCATGCCAAACTAGCATGACCAACAGAACTTTCGTTGGAGGGATCAACAAAACCAACAATAGCAGCCCCGTCAAGGTAAGTATCAATCAACTAAAGATATGTTGCAGGTTTTGACTAAAAACTTTGCTACTCATGTCCAAACAACAGAATCTAGCATCAAGAACCTTGAAAAACAGGTTAGTCAAATGGCGGAAGTCATTTCAAAGACCGAATCAAGACTTTCTTGAGGATGACCTTCACAGACTGTTATAAGCCCAAAGGTGATGCTCGAGGAGGCTCAGTCATAGAGGTAGAGTCCTTACGTCGAGCCAACGACGTAAAACAAAGGCGCTGATTCGGGAGGCAACCCGAAGGAATAAAGAAGAGGAGCTTCTGTCAAGAAAACCGCCCCTGCGGCTGGGTGACCCTGCCCCGCGGTGACACCCCTGTCCAGCGCCGCCCGCGGCGCTGGGCCAGCGTCTGCAAAATACCTGCCACCGCCCCCGCGGTAACACCCCACGCCCCTGCGGCGGCCATCCTTGACACGTATCCTCAGCGCCGCCCCCGGCGTTGAGGCTGCGTACCCCCTCTTCCTTGTCACCGCCCCCGCGGTGACAAACGCCACCCCTGTGGTTTTGTTAGGGAAAGAAAAAAATACACTTCCCAAAAATAACCTACATCTACCGCCCTTTACATTCGCCCTCCATTCACCCTTCCAAACTTAGCCACCTCGCCTCCATACGCCCCTGCGCCCTCCAAAAGCCCTCGCACCACCCTGTGCAAACACTCTTGCGCCGGCTCCGACGACTACCACCCCCCTTTGCGACACTAGCCCTCACCACCACCACACACAAACATCCCCTCAACCCTCTCACTCTCGCCCTACACTGCCCCACCTCCGGCGACGTCTGCAACAACAAAGAAGACGCCAGAACAGCCCCATCACCAAAACCTTCGCCGAACTCCCAAAATCGCCATCTGTTCTTCGACCGCCCCTGCGCCTACAAGCACCCGCCCCTGCGCCGTGCCGCCCCTGCGCCTGCTTCAGCCGCCCCTACTGAAAACACAATAGAGGGTTTGTTTCTTACTCAATTTTCTAAAATTTCTAATTCCTTTGATTGTTCAAACTACAAGAGATGGAGAATCTAAAAAAATATTAGTTTTCAGAAGCCGGGACGGAGCGGTATTGGATTGCACAAGGTCGGGATGTGTATGCAACCCGATTTCTGGACGTTCCTACTTTGGAACATTCGGGCATATTAGAGAGCATGCAAGAATTCCTCGACAACGCTGGGCTCGGGGATTTTCTGATAATGACGCCCCAACGTACCCCGAGCTCAGCCGAAAGTTCATTGTCACCTTCAAAATGGAAACGGTGGACCACGGGTGTGTTGGACTTACATTCAAGTTCAACAAAAGAAAGTACACATTGGACTACACCCAACTGCAGGAGGCCTTAGGGGTGACTATAGTCGCTTCCGACGACTAGTGGGAACCCATCCCGACACCTGATTTGATGGAGTTTTGGTAGGCCACCACCAGGTCTGAGTTTAATGTAGGGGGTGAGTACTCCAACAAATTCACTCACCCCTGTTTGAGGCTCATCTCGAAGATATTCATGAGTGTCTTCTGTGGACACAAGGAGGAGAATAAGGTTGCTCTTAAGGACCTTCCACTGCTATACGCCTGCCTCTCCACGAACGACTGGGTACCGGATTGGCCATACCTCTTCCTTACCGCTTTGAAGCAGATTAGGAAGAATGAGCCACGAGATATTGTGGGAGGAGGGATCATCTCCTTATTAGCTGCATGGGTGATGGATCTCTCTACCTTGGTGGACGGATTAGAGGCCCCACTATATATGGAGGGTATGTTGAGGAGGTGCAGGCTCCTCAGGAGAGACGGGGAGCACGCTTTTGGCTCTCTTTAGCAGATGGGAGTCACATCACATACCTCCCCAGACGACTTCCATTAGGAGACGAGCTCTCCGATTTGTACGTACCAGTTGACCCAGTTCCTCCGATACGGCCTCAGGAGGATATTGTTGGGAGATACGTGTTCGCCCCTAAAGGTATGTGCAAATAAGTTTTAAATTTATAAAACTAGAATCAAGCAGCGAACTCGCAGTGTACGGATCGACGTAGCTAAGCAAGAATTCCAGAGTATCAAACACAAGGATTTGGGTGGGAAACAAATTCGATTGCAGGTTATCAAGCGAGTAAATATGAGAGTTTTGCAAATATTAGGAAAACAACAATCCTAAAGATCCAGGTATCCAGCTGTGGCAATCGATTCAAGATATACTTAATGATATAAAGACAGAGTTGAGATATGCAAAGGTATACTAATGTAAGGTAATCGTACGGTGAAGTTCCAAAAACCTTATGTAACTCACCTACAAGGCACTCTCTATACAGGTTGTTGAGGCTCAATATAGAAAGATTCTAAAGGTGAGAATTAGTGTCAAATACCCAAACTTGTAACCCAAGGATCAAGACTAACTTAACCGATTGAGGTTGTGACACTCACAATCGAGGTAGAGGTTGTTGAGGCTTCACTACCACCTAGAAAAGACAAGTCTAAACTAAGTTAAAGCAAATCTTTAACTTTGGATTAAAGTAAAAGCAAGTTCGTAGACTTAAGGGAAATTACGGTTAGTTCTTGAGGTTCCACGGCCGTGGACTCAAGAACAGGCCGTAATTTAGGGTTGTCGGCGATTCTCTCTAACTCTCAGGGTCTAATCTGTTTGCGATCGATCTATCATCATCTGAGCCACAACTATCAACCCTTCACCTTAGAATTGTTAAGGGTTTTTAGCCAATAACAGTCATGTTGATATCAATTCAAGAATTAGAAGATAGAAAGATGAAAACTTTCAAGAACTTTCAATAATCTCCAAACTAATCTCAAAGTCACAAGAGAACAAGTATTGTCAAAGGATTCAAAGTAAAACAAACAATCACAACCTTAGGAAAGAAGGAAAAACGGGATGTCAATCCGTTTTCCAAATCAAACCTAAACAAGAAGAGAGATCTTCTTGCAAAATCTTCCAAAAACTTCGATCTACCGCCAATCCGGAGATCTCAACAACAATCTCCACCAAAAGTGCGAGATTAGGGCAATTCCCAAACACGAACTTCGATCTCCCAAAGAGATGTCAATGCTTCCAAGCAAGGGCTAGACGATCCTTCCCGCGGATGACGGATGTAAGCGTGCCTAAATGAGGGTAAGCGGGGATAAGCGATCATGACGGAATCTTGCTTCGTCCGTCTTTTTTATAGTGCAGGGCAAAATGTCGGCCCGGCCCAATCTTTAAAAGATCGTGGCTTCAAAGTGTGGCGAAAAGATTCGCCAAGATCACGGTCGTGGAAGTGTTCCACGACCGTAATTTAGAGCGTGGATATAAATACGGCTTGCACCATATCTTCCACGACCGTGTAAGTTACTGGAATGCATCACGCCTCTCTTGCAGGGTTCCACGGCCGTGGAACTGAACGTGGTTCGTAGTACGGCCGTATTTTAGAGCGTGGTTTAGGGCAAGAACGTAATTCTTCCCTAGCCTCGTGCATTCCTCAAGCTAAAACTCAAATTTGCTTCCAAAGAATGTCCTCAATCTATGGACATATCAACTCAACTCTCCTTTGCTCGATTCCGTTCGGAAATAGCTCCAAATTACCTATAATCAACATAGAACTAGTGTAGACATCCATATCAACAATATAGGTAATACTAGCTCACATATGCACAAAGTTCAATCAAAGACTATCGATATGAATCAAATACGTTTAGAAAACGTGCCTAAAATATCACAATATTTCATGCTAACAAATAACCCCATACTTAACACTTGCTTGTCCCTAAGCAAGGTCTTTCAAAAAGCTTTAAACAAGAGTTAGGATGAAATATGTGTACCTTCTTTTGGGTGAATGTGACTTCTAAAGAATAGATCATTCTCAAACCTTGCTTCAATCGTTCTTCAAACTTTCACACACTCAATCAAAGAGTAAAAAGCAAAGAAAATTCTTGAACCAACTTAACTTCTAAACAAGCATTATAACCTTCAAACATTATCAAAATCAATCACAAGAAACTTCAATTTAGATCACCAAGTCATATAACATTCTTTTGATCTTAAGGACTTTCAAAGAAAAGGTCTAGAATACGGAAGGGAAGGGAAAACTTTAAGGGAAAGTGGTGCATAAATCCGGGAAAGTGGACAACTACCTTCTTCTTCTTATGCGGTTCCCGCAACACTTCAACTTAGAGCTTCGCTCTCTTCTTTTCATTTTTCGACTTTACTTTTGGAGTTTTGGATAGAGGTGCACAAAAACCGAAGCCTAGGAGATTGGCGTTTCTTAATTTTTCAAGAGATGCCTCAAACCCTTAGCGCACATACCATAATCCGCTAGGAATATCGCTCAATCCGACTTTGGCAAGACACAAACACCCGGCTATGTGAATGGTGCCGAGTTACTCATCGTCATGATTGACTTCCCCAAACCTACAATTTCTTTCTATTCAATTGATTGCAAATAATTGCTCTCATGGCCCTCCCACATCAAACATGCCTTTTTCTCCTTCACTTCTCCAAATTCCCGGATAGGTAAGGGAGGCTAATATTTCAATGAGGAGCTAGATGGTCAAAGAAAGAAGAAAGAAAGTATCGAATTGCCTTAATCATTTCAGCAAGAAGTAGAGGAACTTATAATGTGATTTCAACTTTAATTTCCTAGCATGATTTAGGTAACATTTTCACATTATAAAACTTGCAAAAGAGGTAAAATTCATTCATTCAAATTCTTTTCAATTCACAATCCTTTTAAGCATGCAATTGTCATCAAACTCAATTCACAAGTAGTATTATCATGGAAATCATCTCAATTCATTAGAAGCTCAAAATTTTCAAAATTTTTCAATTTTTATGGGTTTTTCAAGTCACTTTTCATGCAATGCAATAAGGAAACGTGCAACACATAATATCATGCAATGATAGTCTCAAATGAAAGCGAACATAGTAAGTAGACTTATTACAAACTTTTTAGTACATCCCACCCCATACTTAGGACGAACATTGTCCCTAATGTTCAAAAGAAAGAAAGAAAAGAAAGAAAAGAAAAAGAAACTCACAAAGTGGTGGCGGAAATGTCTAAAACGAACGATCATGCATCAATCACTGCGGCGCCGGCGGAGGTGGGAATGGAGAGAAACTCGGATCATAAAACCGCCCAAACTGTTGGCGGTAGACGTCCCTCATCATGTGGTCAAGGTCGTCTAAGCGTCCGTCTCTAGCGTCCGCCCGGATCTCTAGCGCTCCTACTCTCTCTGAAAGTCCGGTAGCCCAATCCGGCATCTGCTCGTACCATCCCGGGGCGTGACTGTACCATGCTGGGGCATCGGATGGTGCTGGTGGTGGTGGTGCTGCTGCTGGCTGCTCCGTGGACCAAGGAGGTGGGGTGGCATACCATGTGGGAGGTGTGGTCATCCACGTGGGCCTCTCACTCACGCTAGTGCAGCGAGATGACGAGCCTGAGGCTCTAGCTGGACGTGGAGAGCGTCGAGGTACATCTGGGGCCGCCTCCGGCTGGTCCGGAAACGTGCCAAACTCGTGCTCCGCTCCTCCTCCACTCTCGAACTAATCTCCCATATCCTCCTCCTCTACAACCGGCGGTGGGACGTAAGGGGGAGCTACTATCCTGTTCGCATGCATCGCAGCGAACGTCTTCTTCCAATTATGGCGTCCCGCCATAATGGAGTACTCCGGCAGCCACTCTATACCCCTACCCGTCCTAGTCTCCCAAGGCATGCCCGCATAAGGCGGACCTCCATGTGTTGGGAAAATGAGACCCCTAACCATTAATGCATGTAGCCCTAAAGGAACGGCCGGTATGCGGGTGCAAGCAGAAAAATCCACACCGAAACTCCTAGCAATGTGGGTAACTATCCCACCATATCCAATGTTCCCCTTCTTCTTATTCTTGAGCTTGCTCATCGTAGCAGCCAAGAGAGTAGCACAATCTGCGCGGCGTCCGTATAGCATACAATAGAGCAAGAATAGCTCATCCGTCTTGATCTTTTGGGGCGTCTCCGTCCTAGGAAAGAGACACTTCGAAAGAACACGGTGAGCTATCTTCAAGGCTAGATGGTACATCAATCTAGCCTTGGTATCAGCGGGTTGCCAACGGTCCTCGTAGGCATAAACCATAGCCACTTCCTCCCAAAAGTTCTTGGGGTAAACTCCACTCGGAAATCGACCGTTATAGGTCTCATAAAACCCAAAGATAGTCCCAAACTCAACGATACTCAACTGATAGTCTCTCTCCATGAGGCGGAAAGAGACGGTCCTATCTACGTGGCTGTGCTCAAAAGACGTCACAACCTCCCGGGTGATCTCCTCTTAGGCGTCTTCACGAATGTTCGTGAAGACAAGCAATCCGGTTCTATCCAAGAGCCAAGTAAGATCATCAACTATGTTGAGAGGATGTAGATCCTCCAACAACAAATACATAGGGCCAATCACTGGCCTCTCCTTGATCCGGTCAAGTGCATCAAGATGGTTCTCATGTATGGTCGGGATGCTAGGGTGAGGAGGTGAAGATGGAGGTGAAGGTGAGGATGGTAGTGAGGGAGATGAGGGTGGTGGTGCCCTAGAGGTGGAGGGATTGCCTTTTCTTTTCTTATTCTGCTCTCCCTTCTTCTCCTTTATCCTTCCCGACACTCTCCTTACAATATCCATTTTTCTCCAAAAATTACGGTCTGTTCTTGGGAAATTACGGCCGTGGTTTACCCAGAGACCGTGATTCGTCTCAGAATTTCACGAATCTCAGCAAATTTACCAACAATCACCACAACAAGCAGTCCTAATCTAATTCCTTCCAGTCTTTGTCAGTTCTTCCTAAAAATTTATAGCAAAAACGAACCAAATCCGCGAAAATCAAGAAGAAAGAATAAACCTCTTTTTCGGATTGAAAAACCCGAAATGCGCGTTTGTTGATGGATTTCCGCTCGGTTTGTCGCTTGGATCTTGTTCGTGGTTGGATTTGCTGCAGTTTAGGATGAAGAATCATTGAAAACGATTAGAAAACGAAGAATTGGAGGAGGTCGTGGGGTTTCGGCGTTTAGGTCGTGGAAAGGGAATTTTTGGGGCAAATTTGTGAAGAATGTGGCTTATATAGTCGCAGGCAAAATTTTGAAAATCACGGTCTGTCGGGGTGTTCCACGGCCGTGGAAGTGTACGGAACCGTGGTTTTGGTGATTTTTCAAAGGCTTTTGAGAATTACGGCCACTGTAGCTATGACGACCGTAATTTAGACCGTGGAACCTTCTGTAAAGCTTCAAAGTCCAAATTTCGTCACTCTTCTTCGTCATTATTCTCCCTTTTTCCTTTTCCATTGATCCTACAACCAAAAACACGAACATACCGGAAGAAATCGAGGCAAAATAAAGTGAAAACGTCTATTCTTGGCTAAACTATGAATCAAAAACAAAAACGAAAATGCAATACCTTGGGTTGCCTCCCAAGAAGCGCTTTGTTTAAGGTCCGTAGCTAGACCAATCTCGCACTTATTTGAGTGCGGTAGGCGCAAACTCCTCAGCTTGGAGTTCCGGCGTATATTTCTTGAGTCGTTGGCCGTTCACCTTAAAACTTCCGCTAGCTTCACCCCATACTTCAACTGCACCATGGGGGAAAATACGCTTAATTAGAAAAGGTCCGGTCCAACGGGATTTAAGCTTACCTGGAAAGAGGCGAAGTCTTGAATTGAAGAGGAGAACTTGATCTCCTTCTTTGAAGTCCTTTGGAATGATATGCTTATCATGCCAACGCTTTGCTCTTTCCTTGTAAATCTTGGCGTTTTCATAGGCGTTCAAGCGAAGTTCATCCACCTTGTTGATGTCTAGGAGACGCTTCTCTCCCGCTTCTTTCATGCCGAAATTCAGCCACTTGATAGCCCAAAACGCTTTGTGCTCCAGCTCTACCGGCAAATGACAAGACTTCCTATACACAAGGTTGTATGGTGTGGTTCCTATGGGAGTCTTGTACGCAGTCCGGTACGCCCATAATGCATCATCTAGCTTTAAGGACCAATCCTTCCTAGTCCTTGAAACCGTCTTCTCTAGAATTCCTTTGATCTCCCTATTTGAGATCTCAACTTGTCCACTTGTTTGTGGATGGTAAGGGGTAGCGATCTTGTGAGTAACCCCATACTTAGCTAGAAGAGCTTCAAAGCGACGGGCTATGAAGTGAGAACCTCCATCACTAATGATCGTCCTTGGTGTTCCAAATCGCGGAAAGATGGTCTTGTTGAAGAACTTAACCACCACCATGGCATCATTTGTGGGAGAGGCAATTGCTTCCACCCATCTAGAAACGTAATCTACCGCCAATAGTATGTATTGGTTTCCACAAGAAGATGGGAATGGTCCCATGAAATCAACTCCCCAAACGTCGAAAATCTCCACCTCTTGGATGTTGTTGAGGGGCATCTCGTTCCTTCTAAAAATATTGCCTGTTCTTTGACAAGCATCGCAGCAAGAAACAAAGGATTGCACATCTCTAAATAAAGTAGGCCAATAGAATCCAGATTGCAATACCTTTGCGCTAGTCTTGTTCGAACTAGCGTGTCCTCCACAAGGTAGTGAATGACAATGGCGGATGACACTTTGCATCTCATCTTCCGGCACACATCGCCGAATGATGCCATCCGGACCTCTCTTAAAGAGGAGAGGCTCGTTCCAATAGTATTCCCGGACGTCCTTAAAGAACTTCTTCCTTTGTGCGTAGGATAGTCCGGGCGGTGTCTCCTGGCAAACCAAATAGTTAACAAAATCAGCAAACCATGGTTCGTTACCTTTGGAGATCACGTTGATGCACTCCTCTATGATGTGTAGGTGTTCGTCCGGAAAGGAGTCATCAATGGGTAGATGGTCGTCCTCTAGATGTGTTAGACGACTCAAATGATCCGCAACAGAATTTTCTGAACCTTTCTTGTCGCGGATCTCAAGATCGAATTCTTGTAGGAGAAGAATCCATCTAATCAACCTTGGTTTCGCGTCTTTCTTCGCAAGGAGGTACCGGATCGCAGCATGATCCGTGTAGACAATCACCTTTGCACCTACAAGATAAGAGCGAAACTTGTCAATAGCATAGACAATGGCTAAAAACTCTTTCTCGGTAGTGGCGTAGTTGAGCTGTGCTTCGTCTAGCGTCTTGCTAGCGTAGTATATGGCATGGGTTCGCCCTTCCTTTCGTTGTCCAACAACAGCTCCAATAGCTACGTCACTAGCATCGCACATAATCTCGAAGGGGAGAGTCCAATCCAGAGGTTGGATAATAGGTGCTAAAATTAGAGCTTGCCGAATGGTATTAAACGCATCCAAACATTCCTGCGAAAACTCAAAAACCGCATCCTTCATCAATAGATTAGTGAGAGGTTTTGATATCTTAGAAAAGTCCTTAATGAAACGTCTATAAAATCCAGCATGTCCTAGGAAACTTCTTATCCTTTCACCGAAATTGGGGGAGGAAGTTTATCTATGGTCTCTATCTTAGCCTTGTCTACCTCTATCCCTCTACTAGAGACTAAGTGACCTAATACGATTCCTTCCTTAACCATGAATTGACACTTCTCCCAATTAAGAACTAGGTTAGTGTCTTCACACCTTTGTAAAACAAGAGAAAGGTTAGAAAGGCAATCGTTAAAAGAGGAACCGTATACGGAGAAGTCGTCCATGAAGACTTCCATGATTTCCTCTACGTATTCGGAGAAGATGGCCATCATGCACCGTTGAAAGGTGGCTGGGGCGTTGCAAAGCCCGAACGGCATTCTCCTATAGGCGAACGTACCCCAAGGGCACGTGAATGTGGTCTTCTCTTGATCATCCGGATGTATCGGAATCTGAAAGAAACCACTATAACCGTCAAGGTAGCAAAAATGTGAATGTTGTGCTAACCTTTCAAGCATTTGATCGATGAATGGCAATGGAAAGTGATCCTTCCGCGTTGCGTTGTTGAGCTTGCGGTAGTCTATGCACATTCGCCATCCAGTCACGGTTCGGGTAGGAATGAGTTCGTTGTTCTTGTTGGTGATGACCGTCATTCCTCCCTTCTTCGGAACTACTTGAACTAGACTCACCCACTTGCTATCGGAGATAGGATAGATGATACCTGCATCAAGAAGCTTAAGAATTTCCTTCTTGACAACCTCCTTCATGGTCGGATTCAACCGCCTTTGAGGTTGTCTTGAAGTTCTAAAGTCCTCCTCCATTAGTATCTTATGCATACATAGGGAGGGTTTAATTCCTACTAAGTCCTCAATAGTGTAGCCTATGGCTTTTCTATGCTTCCTAAGGACAATCATGAGTTGTTCATGTTCATCTATGCTTAATTCGGAGCTAACAATAACCGGGAAGGTAGAATTAGATCCAAGGAAAGCGTACCTTAGATGAGTAGGAAGTGGTTTGAGTTCCATCACTTTCGGAGCTTCCAATGATCCTTGAGGAGCATCCGACGTTTCCTTAGAAGTTTCTAAGGATATTGAGTGGTTTGGAGGAGAATCAAAAGAAGTTGAAGAAGTATGCCGATCACCTTCTTCCACGGTCAGAATTACGACCTCTCCATGTGTTCCACGGCCGTGTAATCCCCTGGAATGGAGGTCGATTTTGGTTGTGAAATCCACGGTCGTGGAATACAGGGTATGACCGTGGATTCTAACATTCTCAGCCTCATCGTGGAGTTTCTCAAACTCCAATTCATACATCTCTTCTTGTGCTTCTAAGGCTTTAATTTCCTCTTTGCACTCTTCTTCTTCCCCTACATTGGTTAGACTCATAGTGATAACCTTTTGTAAAGGATCGTTAAAGAGAATCGCACTTACCTCTTCCCTAGACAAACCTTCTTCGTCTTGGATATCGTAAATACCCTCGTCAAAGATTGGCTCCTTCACTAGAGTGGAAAGAACGAACTCTACTTTCTCTTCTCCAATATCAAAAGCGAGTCTTCCATTCTTGCAATCGACCATGCAGCCGGAAGTTGCAAGAAACGGTCTTCCGAGTATGATCGGGACCGGACTATCTGCAGGAATGTCAAGCACAACAAAATCAATGGGAACAAAGAATTTACCTAGCTTGACCGGGACGTCTTCTACAATACCGACGGGGCGAGTGATGGATCGATCCGCCATGTATAACGTCGTCTTTACCGGTTTAGGATCGCCTAAACCGATATTCCTACATAATGCAAGTGGTATGATGCTCACACTTGCTCCTAAGTCACATAAAGCGTCATATGTGACATCTCCCACTCCAATGGGAATGCAAAATGACCCCGGATCCTTCAACTTTGGGGGCATTTTCTCCTTCATGGTCTTGATGAGATCCGAAGAATCCGAACTCATCTTGACCTCTCCGAAATCTTCTAGCTTCCTCTTGTTGGAGAGGAGCTCCTTCAAGAACTTGCCATAAGCCGGCATACCTACAATAGCATCAATGAAAGGTATATTAATATGCAGCTTACTCATGAGTTCTATGAACTTACCGAATTGTTTGTCTAGGCGCGCTCGCGCTCTAGATTGAGGAAATGGTAGGGGAGGTTTGTAAGCTGGAGGAGGAACATAGACATCTTCCTTCTCCTTCCCCTTTTCTTTGTCCTTCTCTACGGGGACTTCAACGAACGTAGGCTGCGGATCGGTGGTGCTCACTCCGCTCCTAGTTGTAATCGCCATCACCCTTCCCTTAGGGTTGTCCTCCGTCTTTCCTGGAAGTTTCCCTTGATTTCTAGGAACTTCCTCCGCGTGGTTGAACATTTGGTTTTCCAAAACTTTTTGAGCTTTGTCAACCTTAGAAACTTGATCATCAACCTTGATGAGGCGGTTCTCCAACCCTTGAAGCTTTCCCAAGATCGTTTCCAACATGGGATCGGGCTTCTCCTTTCCCGTATTGTTTCCTCCATTAGATGATTGCCCCTGACTTTTCAAAGGAGTAGAGGAAGAGGAAGGTGGAGTTAGTGAATTAGAATTGCAAGGGTAAGAGTTACCGGAATTTTGTTGATTGGAGCGCCAATTGTTGTTGTTTGAACCCCTATTGTTGTTCCAATTGTTGTTCCGGTTGTTGTTGTTTCCATTCCAATTGTTATTCCGGTTATTGTTCCGGTTATTGTTGTTGCGGTTGGTGTTATCACCGTCATTGTTGTTGCCCAAATAGCCAACATCCTTCTCTTGTTGCTTTGGGAAGTTAGTCTTGATAGCCTCCTTCAACTCCTTGATCTCATTGTTGAGGGAGAAAATCTGATTTTGAGCTTCATGTGTGAGCTTCGCTCCTTGCTCCACACGATTTCCCTCCACTTTCCGGTGGGAATACTTCTCTATGACTCTTGCTTGCTTCTCGATGAAGTCCCAAGCGTCATCTTCTCTCATGTCCATGAACGTTCCACATGAGAGGGATTGGAGGTTGAATTGCGTTCCCGCATCCAGCCCCTTGTAATAGATCTCCAGCAAGGCAAGCTTGGATATGCCATGATGAGGGCAATCAAGAGCAAATCCTGAAACCTTTCCCAAGATTGAAACAAACTTTCGTTAGGTCTCATGGAAAAAGCATTAATCTTACCTCTAAGTTCCGCCGTTTTGGAGGGCGGAAAGAATTTGGTGAGAAACTCCGCGGAAAGGTCTTCCCACGTGTCTAGTTTCCCATTAGGAAGAGCTTGGTACCAAGACAACGCTTTCCCCTTTAAGGAGAAGAAGAAAGGCTTGAGCTTGTAGCTGTTGGTGGTAGCACTCTTCGGTCTCATCGTCTCCATCATACACTCAAAGTTTTGCAAGTGTTGGTGTGGAGATTCAGCACTTGTACCGCCAAATTGGCTTTGGCGAACAAGAGTGATAACTTGAGGGTTAAAGCTAAACCCTTGCACATCTTCAGCATCAAAATTCACACCCAAGCGGCGTGGTTGTTGCGTTGGATCCATCCGCTGGCCAAGAGTTCTTGGCTCATTATCCACACGTTCGATCCTCACATTCCTAGGTGGAATGCGGCGATTAGCAGCTCCTTGTGGATGGAAAGGATTCATATTGATCGTGGGATCAATCTCCTCTAACGGTGGCATGGAAGAGTCACTATCATCAGCGGATGAGTGACTTTTTCTTCTAGACCTTGATCTCCTTCTTGAGGATTTCTTGCTTCCCTTATTCTTAAGGTCGCTCATCTCTACCCTCATCTGGAAGATCATGTCTTGTAAACTGTTAACTTGAGATTGATGACGATCCATCTCATCCTGGCGGAGAGTCTCATTCCATCGGAGTTGAGCTTCCTTTTCCGCCAATTCCGTTTGAAGATCGCGTTCGTGTTCTTCGGCCATCTTCTTTTCCTTGCGCTTTTGCCTCAAGGTTTTCTCTAGCTCTTGATCAAGAGGTAAGAGATCTTCGGTGTTCCTAGACCTGCGCATGCACTCAAAGCAATATCAAACAACGAGAGCAAGCTCCCAAGCTCGACAACCGGCTACCGGATTCGGCCGAAACCAAATCCCCGGCAACGGCGCCAAAAACTTGTTCGCCCCTAAAGGTATGTGCAAATAAGTTTTAAATTTATAAAACTAGAATCAAGCAGCGAACCCGCAGTGTACGGATCGACGTAGCTAAGCAAGAATTCCAGAGTATCAAACACAAGGATTTGGGTGGGAAACAAATTCGATTGCAGGTTATCAAGCGAGTAAATATGAGAGTTTTGCAAATATTGGGAAAACAACAATCCTAAAGATCCAGGTATCCAGCTGTGGCAATCGATTCAAGATATACTTAATGATATAAAGACAGAGTTGAGATATGCAAAGGTATACTAATGTAAGGTAATCGTACGGTGAAGTTCCAAAAACCTTATGTAACTCACCTACAAGGCACTCTCTATACAGGTTGTTGAGGCTCAATATAGAAAGATTCTAAAGGTGAGAATTAGTGTCAAATACCCAAACTTGTAACCCAAGGATCAAGACTAACTTAACCGATTGAGGTTGTGACACTCACAATCGAGGTAGAGGTTGTTGAGGCTTCACTACCACCTAGAAAAGACAAGTCTAAACTAAGTTAAAGCAAATCTTTAACTTTGGATTAAAGTAAAAGCAAGTTCGTAGACTTAAGGGAAATTACGGTTAGTTCTTGAGGTTCCACGGCCGTGGACTCAAGAACAGGCCGTAATTTAGGGTTGTCGGCGATTCTCTCTAACTCTCAGGGTCTAATCTGTTTGCGATCGATCTATCATCATCTGAGCCACAACTATCAACCCTTCACCTTAGAATTGTTAAGGGTTTTTAGCCAATAACAGTCATGTTGATATCAATTCAAGAATTAGAAGATAGAAAGATGAAAACTTTCAAGAACTTTCAATAATCTCCAAACTAATCTCAAAGTCACAAGAGAACAAGTATTGTCAAAGGATTCAAAGTAAAACAAACAATCACAACCTTAGGAAAGAAGGGAAAACGGGATGTCAATCCGTTTTCCAAATCAAACCTAAACAAGAAGAGAGATCTTCTTGCAAAATCTTCCAAAAACTTCGATCTACCGCCAATCCGGAGATCTCAACAACAATCTCCACCAAAAGTGCGAGATTAGGGCAATTCCCAAACACGAACTTCGATCTCCCAAAGAGATGTCAATGCTTCCAAGCAAGGGCTAGACGATCCTTCCCGCAAATGACGGATGTAAGCATGCCTAAATGAGGGTAAGCGGGGATAAGCGATCATGACGGAATCTTGCTTCGTCCGTCTTTTTATAGTGCAGGGCAAAATGTCGGCCCGGCCGAATCTTTAAAAGATCGTGGCTTCAAAGTGTGGCGAAAAGATTCGCCAAGATCACGGTCGTGGAAGTGTTCCACGGCCGTAATTTAGAGCGTGGATATAAATACGGCTTGCACCATATGTTCCACGGCCGTGTAAGTTACTGGAATGCATCACGCCTCTCTTGCAAGGTTCCATGGCCGTGGAACTGAACGTGGTTCGTAGTACGGCCGTATTTTAGAGCGTGGTTTAGGGCAAGAACGTAATTCTTCCCTAGCCTCGTGCATTCCTCAAGCTAAAACTCAAATTTGCTTCCAAAGAATGTCCTCAATCTATGGACATATCAACTCAACTCTCCTTTGCTCGATTCCGTTCGGAAATAGCTCCAAATCACCTATAATCAACATAGAACTAGTGTAGACATCCATATCGACAATATAGGTAATACTAGCTCACATATGCACAAAGTTCAATCAAAGACTATCGATATGAATCAAATACGTTTAGAAAACGTGCCTAAAATATCACAATATTTCATGCTAACAATACGCAGCAAGCTCTAGCCGGGCCCCTGCCACTGATGAGGAGATGCCGACTGCAGCACACAACGACAGTCATGCCATGGAGAGTCTGCAGGCTCAGATGGCAGCCTTGACTACACAGCATCAGACATGGCAGACCGAGTACCAACGGTCCATGCTTGAGCAGCAGTAGGCGTGGCAGTCCAGCTTCGCCTCCTCGATGACCACTCATTTCGACCGCCGTCAAGATGCTTGGCAGGCGGCTCATCATCAGCAGTTGGAGACTCAACAGCTGGCTTGGCAAGCTAGCTACAAGACTTCATTTAGAGAGAGGATGGAGGCTTAGGAGGGCCGCATCGACACGCTCTACCGCCGGCAGGTGCACTTCTTCCGCCACTTCCCTTATGACCCGGAGGAGGGTCCAGGTGGTCCATCCGGACCATCCCACTGAGGGATACATTTCTCTTCCCTTTCCCACATTTATCTTTGATCATTTCCACTTTGAGGACAAAGTGTACTTCAAGTATGGGGGATGGACATATCATTGCTTGTACAGTTTCATTTGAGTTGTTTTGTTATTTTGCATTTTGAATTCAGTTTGAAATTCACAAAAAAAAAAGGAAAAAGCCAAAGAAATTGAAAAGAGGCATGAAATCCTTGGATAAACCGAAAACCCTAGTTTAAGCAAAAAGAAGGTAGTCCGACCAACCTTAGGTTGGTGCAAAATTGGACTTGAGGGATGTGAGTTAAAAGTGAGATCATCAAAAGAAGAAGAGTGGTAAGGTGAAAACCCGAAAGGGCGCCTTGGCAAAATGAGCGACACCGAGTGTAGGTTTCTCTTCCGGCGTTTGGCAACATAAGAAGGGGAGTCATAAGGAGGTTGTCTGGGTAGGCCACTCTTGGAGCAATAAGGATGGTAGTTTCTCCCTTTTTCTCACATTTCCTCTCTTTTCCTTCTTTCTTTCTTGGTTTTTCTCTTGTTTTCATTGTCTTTCTTGCTTACCCATGCTTCCTGAGGCCTTTGAGTCTAATTGTTGTCATTTGTTTTACTCGGGACGAGTAAAAGGTCTAAGTATGTGGGAGTTTGATAGGTGATGGAATCATTATCATTTAGGATAGTTTTTAGAGTCTTTTTATTGCATTTGTATCGGTTTATGCTACTAACTCCTTGGTCCAGAAGAAGAAGACTAAAAGAAGCTAAGGAAGGAGTTATAAGCACTTAGGAGTGAAGATCGTTCACGAAGCAAAGCTTTTGTTGCCTCACCGCCCCAACGAGCCCTTGTCCCCACCCCTGCGGGTGACGCCTTACACCGGAGCGCTCCCTGCGCCTTCGCCAGCGCCGGCCATGAAGTGTGTCACCGCCCCTGTGCCACTCCTTGGCGCACATGTGGTGACTTGCCTTGAAGAAACGAAGACCAGCTCCCCTGCGCCTTCCACTACCCCCCTGCCTGCGCCTCAACCTGGGAGCTGGAAGACGAAGAGGTTGTGTCACCGCCCCTGTGCTGACATAGGGACGCCCCGGCTGCTTGGCATCAGAAACGTCAGGAAGTCGAAGGGTTAGACGCTTGAAGAGCATTGAAGATCCGCCCCAGTGGAATCGCCTAGACGCCCCTGCGGCCATGAAGAAGATCAAGCGTTTTTGCCTTCATCGCCCCTGCGGAAATGAAGGCCGCCCCTACGGTTTAACGTCAGAAGCTTTACTCCGGTTGTTTACACACCCTTTATGGAATTAAAGGTGGTTGGTTTAGGCCGGCCATTTACTCTCATTTAGTGTCTTTTGTAGTATAAATAGTCCTTGGTTGATTGCTAGAATCATCCATCTTGTTAAGCAACAGATTATCCACTTAGATTATCTTACTTCCTTTGTAATGAGTTGCTAACTCCCTTGCTACATTGGGTTGGTTTGAAGTTGCATTGTTACCTTTGGTTGTAAGTTCTTTTTAATATAAGTTTTCATTCAGTAATACTTTGTGTTTCCTAGATCTCCATTGTCTAATTGCATGTTTACTATTTCTTAAGATTGATCACCTTAGGTTCTAAAGTGCATGCAAATAACTAGGATTAATAGGTTCCGGGTTCGCGTCTTTAATCTAGTAGTAACTTTAAGTAATAACGGGTTGTAATTACTTAAAGAAAAGGAACACAAATATAAAGATAAGTTTAACGGTTTTAATCTTCTCTTTATATCCCTTAGTCTTTGTTTGAAAGCTAACTTGTTATTTGTTCTTGTAGGTTTACGGAACACTAACCTGTTAAGTTGTGTTGATGCCGGTTGGCTCCACACATATATATGATCGAGACGGGAGGTTACTTGAAAATTTGTAAAAGGAACTCACCAAAGTAGCAATTGCATGCTTAGAATCAACCTAGTGTAGATTCACCCATCATTGTCTTACTTGTCGCATTAATCGTTTTCATAAGTTTTTGTGTGCATCAATTCAACCAACCCCCCCCCCCTTTGTCACTTGTTACTATAATCGATAATTGCATCTAAAACACCTTAACTCTCTTGGGTTCGACCCTTACTTAACCACTATACTTGTCTTTAGTGCTAAGTCGGGATTTACTTTTGATTGGGTATAGACGACATTAGAAATACCTCAAGTCACCGTGCTTTGTTTCACCATAGTTCTTATGTTCGACCCTGGAGTATTTGTTGTTATTACAATTGATCCGTACACTACGGGTTTTCCTATTGTTTCAAGCTTATATTTTAGGTTGTAAATTTAAAGCTATTTCATTCACGATTACAGACACGTCTGAGAGCGAACAAGTTTCTTCTTGGAGCCATGGATGAGCTTGTGAGAGCAACCGAAGGGTTTTGTAAAGATGAAAGAGTAAAGCTTGTGGGTGTTGTAAAGCGTTGAAGAAGGAAAGAAAATAAAGAATGAAGAAGGGTGATATTTAAAGAAATGATGTCAATTAAATTTATGGGTTACAAGATCTTAGAAAACCGAAAATTGGTTTGTATCCTTTCCAATAAAATCTCAACCACTTAAAAAATCTTTTGAATTTGATTGAAAATCAATTTTAAAATCCTTCGTTAAAATAATTTAGTGATCAAATATCTAAAAGATATTAACCACTAAATAGATCCTTGATTTTCCATGTGTCCCTTGGATTTTGTTTCAAGGCCCTTGAATTACATTTCAAGGCCTTGAAATTGAAAAGTGGGTGGCATTCTATGGAGGAAATAAAATGATTTAATCCCCCTAAGTTAATGCTTCCTTGTTCAACATACCAAGCTCTAATCTAATAAAATTAAATTGATCTTCAGGTAGAGGCTTAGTAAATATATCTGCAGGCTGCAAGTTTGTCGATATAAAATATATCAAAACATCACCTCAACATGATCATGTATGAAGTGATGCCTCATATCGATATACTTTGTTCTTGAATGCTGCAAAGGATTTTTAGTAATCGAAATAGCACTAGTATTATCACATTTAATCGGAATACCTTTAAGATCAAAGCCAAGATCACGAAGTTGTTGAGCTATCCATAGAATTTGTGCACAATAGGCTCCCGCAGCTATGTATTCTGCCTCAGTTGCGGATAGGGCGACCGAGTTTTGCTTCTTGAAGTGGAAACTAATTAGGGATGACCCTAAATTGGCAACATCCAGAAGTATTCTTTCGATCGACCTTATAGCCTGCAAAGTCAGCATCTAAATAGCCAATGAGGTGAAATGAGCTTTGACGTGGGTACCATAACTCTAAATCCTTAGTGGCATTGAGATACCAAAATATCCTTTTTACAGCTATCAAGTGTGACTCTTTAGGATCAGCTTGAAATCTTGCACACATACACACTAAACATAATGTCAGGTCGACTAGCAGTTAAATATAACAAAGAAGCGATCATACCTCGATACTTCTTTTGTACAACACTTTTACCGTCCTTGTCGTGATCAAGTGAAAATGTGGAACTCATAGGAGTTTTTGCTACCTTGGATTGATCCATTTTATACTTCTTAAGCAAGTCCTTGGTATACTTGCTTTGATTGAGAAATATTCCTTTCTTTTCTTATGTAACTTGAAGTCCAAGAAAGAAATTTAACTCTCCCATTAAGCTCGTTTCGAATTTCCTACACATAATATCTGAAAATTCCTTGCATAGAGAATCATTAGTAGCACCAAATAATATATCATCAACATAGATTTGTACTACTAAAATGTCGTCTCTAGTTTTCATAAATAAAGTTTTTTCAATCAAACCTCTTTTAAAATCATTTTCAAGGAGATACTTGGACAATCTTTCATACCAAGCTCGAGGAGCTTACTTAAGACCATAAAGAGCTTTGTCCAATTTAAAAACATGATCCGGGAATTCATCATTTTCAAAACCAAGAGGTTGACCAACATAGACTTTTTTTTGTAAGAAGCCATTTAGAAAAGCACATTTTACATCCATTTGAAATACCTTTATGTTCATGAAGGATGCAAAAGCAGGTAGCATATGTATGGCTTCTAACCTGGCAACCGGAGCAAAAGTCTCCTCATAATCAATATCTTCTTCTTGCTTATAGTTTGAGCTACAAATCATGCTTTGTTTCGAATGACCTTCGCACTTTCATCCAAGAAAGAAATTTAACTCTCCCATTAAGCTCATTTCGAATTCTCTATACATAATATCTGAAAATTCCTTGAATAGAGAATCGTTAGTAGCACCAAATAATATATCATCAACATAGATTTGTACTACTAAAATGTTGTTGCCTCTGGTTTTGATAAATAAAGTTTTGTCAATCAAACCTCTTTTAAAATCATTTTCAAGGAGATACTTGGATAATCTTTCATACCAAGCTCGAGGAGCTTACATAAGACCATAAAGAGCTTTGTCCAATTTAAAAACATGATTTGGAAATTCATCATTTTCAAAACCAGGAGGTTGACCAACGTAGACTTTTTCTTGTAAGAAGCCATTTAGAAAAGCATATTTTACATCCATTTGAAATAACTTTATGTTCATGAAGGATGCAAAAGCAAGTAGCATACGTATGGCTTCTAACCTCGCAGCCGGAGAAAAATTCTCCTCATAATCAATATCTTCTTCTTGGCTATAGCCTTGAGCTACAAGTCGTGCTTTGTTTCGAATGACCTTCCCACTTTCATTCAACTTGTTTCGAAAAACCCATTTTGTGCAACTGACGTATTGGTGTTTAGGTCTAGACGTGAGGGTCCAAAATTTGTTTCTCTCGAACTCATTTAGTTCATTTTGCATGACCATGATCCAATCGGGACCTTGAAGAGCTTCAACATAGTTCTTGGGCTCAATAAGAGACACGAACGCTGAGAATGCACATAGGTTGTTAACCCTAGATCGAGTTTGAACTCCTGCGTTTCGATCTGAGATCACATTCTCTAGTGGATGGTATGCAAAATATTAAAACTTCCTCCTTTTGTAAGATGGAGCAGATCCTAAAGATTGGGGCTCATTTGCCCGACTAGATTCAAGTACCGCTTGAGTGTTGCCTTTGGATCTTATATCAAGGCCTTGAAGTTGAGTTTCAAAGTCTTGAAACTGAGTTCTGACATCGCATTTTTCCGTTTTAAGGTCTTGAGATTGTTCTCCGGTATCTTGAATCTTTTCTTGCATATTCTTTTCTTGAGGTTTAGGATCTTCTTCTCCGTCAGAATTATGATGTCCATGTTGATTCACGATTAAGATCTACAAAATTTTCACTCAAAGTACCATCATTGCTTTCATCAAATAACATAAATACTTTCCTCAACGATTTTGGTATGTCTATTATAGACATGATAAGTTTTGTTATTTGAAGAATATCCAATGAAGATAGCTTCGACACTACGTGCATCAAACTTACCAAGATTGTCTTTGCCATTATTATGGACAAATCACGTACATCCAAAGGGTTTAAAATAGGAAATATTAGGTTTTCTTCCCTTAAAAAGTTCATAAGGAGTCTTTTTCAAAATTGGGCGGATTAAACATCTATTCAAGATGTAGTTAGCACTGTTAACCGCTTCAGCCCAAAAACCTTTTGGCAAACTATTTTCTAAAAGCATAGTCCTAGACATGTCCTCTAGGGTGTGGTTCTTACGTTCCACATCCCCGTTTTGTTGAGGAGTTCTAGGGGTTGAAAAGTTGTGTGGAATACCATATTTTGCACAAAATAAATCAAAACTTTAGTTGATCAAATTTTCTACCATGATCACATCTTATAGAAACGATAGGTAGGTTTTTCAAAGTTTGCAATTCCTTAAACAATTTTGAAAATTCAAACAATGCTTTAGATTTGTCCCGTAAGAATGATATCCATGTAAAACGAGAAAAATCATCCACAATCACAAGGATGTATTGTTTACATTTGGGAGATTTGACACGCATAGGACCACAAAGATCCATATGTAAAAGATCAATGGGTCGAGAAGAACTTACAACCTTCTTTAAGTTGAATGAACCTCTTGTTTGTTTACCTTGTGTACAAGCTTTACATAGTTCATCTATCTTGAAGTTTAGGTTTGACAAGCCATGTAGCAAATCCTTTGGAAGTAAATTCTGCATTGTATGCATGCTTACGTGACCAAGTCTTCTATGCCAAAGACTTGGATCGTCAGCCAAGGCCTTGAGACACTTAAGCTTAGTTCCTGAAACTTGGTTAGTACTCATAGAATAAACATTGTTACATCTAGGAGCTATAAGCACAATATCACCCGATTTCTTGTCTTGAACTTCACATTTTTCTAAATAAAAAATTACCTTGTAGCCTTTATCACATATTTGAGAGATACTAAGCAAATTATACTTCAAACTAACAAGATATACATCATCAATAAAGTTAGATGAATTATAATAAATTTTACCAATGTCAATAATGTCACACTTTCGTTTATCACCAAGGGTAATGGTTCCATATGATTGCTTCTTTAGATTTGAGAACAGTGAGATTTTTCCACTCATATGTCGTGAGCAACCACTATCTAATATCCATTTATGCTCCTTTACCATGGTGATATCCTGCAAAACAACAAACATCAACCTTTTTGGGTCGACCAAATGGCATATTTTGTTCCATATTCAGGCTGAATCATGTTTGGTGTTCTAGTACCTTTAGGAAGCCAAATTTGCTTAACTTGTTTCCTTAGACATAGAGGATAAGTGTTTCTAATGATGTAAGGATCATTTCTTCTATATGAACATGTTGATTTTACATGATCCTTTTTACAACAATAGAAACATATGGGCATATGAATACTTCCTTTAGCTTTGACAAAAGTGGTAGTTGTTTTTATAGGAAAACTGACATGATAACCTATGCCATTATCCTTTCGAGGTTTGCTTTCGAACGAGTGAATTGAATAAGTGCAGCCTTTTGGTCTTGACACATCACAGTTAGATAAACCTTTTCTTTCTCTAGATCGATATATTCTCGATGGAGAGGAGAGAGGTTGCCCTTGAGAATCGCATTTTCTGATTCCAAGGCTTTGATATTTATATCAAGGTCTAACTTTTCAGTGTTAAGATTTTCAATATCCAGAGACATATCACTTAACCTTTTCTCTTGTTTGAGAAGTTTTTCTCTCAAGGAACTTATCCTTACCATATGTTCTTTATCACATATGATTTTGTCTTTAAGGAATTGCGTGAGTTCAGTTTCAGGTTGAGATATAATTGTACTTACCACGTTATCAACATAGTGATCTGGATCTTCTTCATGATCAGCCATAAGACATAAGTTTCCTTGTTCTTTCTCGTCTTCTGATTCATTGGGAGAATATGAATCACTCCACAAAGCTACCATAGCTTTCTTCTTTCGATCATTCTTCCTAAAGTTGTTCCTCTTCTTTTGTGGACTATCCTTTACGAGATGATATGTTTCACCATATTCAAAACAAGTCAGTACCTTAGTTTTCTTGTTAGGGTTAGAAAACTTACCTCGAGGTCTTGATGTTAATGGATAATCTTTATTGTTTGCAAACTGATTCTTCATTTGAAGAATTTTCACAAGACCCCTTGAGATAAAGGCGAATGGATCTTCCTCATCTTCATCATCACTATTTTCCTCCTCTGATGGTATCTCATCCTTCTTGGATCTTAGAGCTTAGTTCTTTGTGTTGTATGGGAGCTCTCCATCTTCTTCACCAAGAACCATTTCGTGGGTGATAAGCTTTCTAAGAAGGTTGTCAAGAGCAAGTGTTGTGAGATTTTGAGCTTCTTCGACTACAGTCACCTTTGGTCCCCACTTTGCTTTAGGTAAGCTCCTTAGAACGTTCCATACTTTCTCTTCATTTGTGAAGACATTCCCAAGTGAGTCGAGGTTGTTCACGATCTCGTTGAATCACGTGAACATTTCTTTGGCTGATTCAATTCAGTTCATCTTGAATAGTTCATATTGTCTAAGGAAGATGCTTATCTTTGTTTCCTTGAATTAACTTGTTCTTTCGTATGTGACAATAAGTTTGTCCCATATTTATTTTGCACTCTTGCATGATGAGACACGGTTGAATTCATTTGCGTCCAATCCACAATAAAGCAAGTTCATGGTCTTGTAGTTCTTCGAAACACTATCCAAGTCTGTTTGTGTGAAGTTAGCTTCCTTCTTTGCAACTTGGACTCCTTCAACCATGATGGTAGGGATTTTATGGCAATTTTGAATAATGTTCCATAGTTCCATGTCCTGATCAATAACAAACATTTGCATTAGTGCTCTCCAATAGGAAAAGTTGTTGTCGCAGAAGAGTGGTGGTCGAGATGTGGATCTTCCTTGAGTGAATCCTCCATCACCTAGAGAATTCATGATTAGTCTCACTGATGGTTAAATCATTATACGTGAGTCTAGCTCTGATACCAATTGAAGAACCGTATAGGTGAATATAAAGGATATAAATACTCTAGAAGGGGGTTGAATAGAGTATAGGAACATTTCACAAAACCCTATCTCAAGGCTTTGAAACTGATTTCAAGGTCTTGATGTCAATTTGTTCTCTTTGTGACACAACTGGTTTTCAAGGGCCTTGAATGTGATTTCAAGTCCTTGACTCCGTAAATCAGCAAAGCAATGTTAGTCACAATAAAGCAAGTTATAGTGCGGAAATGAAAAGATCGACACGGTGATATGTTTACGAAGTTCAACCTAAAAGAAATCCCCTTCTTCTCTCACTGTAGACAATGCTACGATCTAGTTTCAACTCTTAACCTAGCAATAACAGTCTAGTTACTTCGCAACTCGAGAATAACACTCTCTAGATATACCAATGAGGCTCTCGTGTTTTTCTCTCTCTAGGGATGTAAGCTTTTGTAATCTAAGAGGAAGAAAAACTTTTGGAATGAATGAAGATGCTTTGATCGCTTGAAGACTTAGATGTTTTTGTGTAAGCTTGTTGTTGTTCTCTTCAATCATGATCTTCATTTATAATCTTCGATGGAGAAGTCTTCTAGTTGTTGTGAAGATGACCGTTGTGATGTTCTTCCTTCTCCATAGAAAATGGTGTAGGTTGAGATGAAGTAGCCGTTGTATAATCTTCTTGATCTCCTTGAAGCACGTTGTTAGTCTTCTTCTTCAAGATCTTCTCTTGAAAGAGCCGTTGAAGATCTAGTCGTTGAAGTCCTTGTTTCAAGCTCCGAGATCTTCCAAGTTGTTGAGGATCTTTCGGTTGAAGACATCTTTCTTTGATATCCGTTGAAGATCTTAGAGATCTATGTGAGATCCATTGAAGAAGATCTTCAATCTTGCGTTGGTTAAGATCTTTCTGTTGGGCCGAAAGATCTTCTCCAAAAATCGGTTGGAGATATTCCTTGAGCTGGCCGAGATCTTCTTGATCATCTTTGAAGATCTTTTCTTGGTCCTTGGTAGATTTGGTTTGTTGAGATTGAATCTTGAATTTTGAAATGCTCCTAGCCGTTGTATTCTTTCTATAGTGTTTCAATACTTCGGCTTTGATCCCTTGAAATGGTTTTCAAGGCCTCCGTGTTGAACCTTTGGATTGCATCTGAATCTCTGCGTTTGTCCCTACTAACTAGTTTCAAGGCTTCCATATCTCCTTTTAAGTGCTTTTCCAAGGCCTACACACATTTGACAAACACAAAACCAAACCATATAATCTAGAAATATAATCGATATTTGTTAGTATATAAACCGATCATAATGTTAAGTCTTCCATCATCACATATGCAAATATATAATCAAGGTGGAATTTTCACAAGGAATGCCCCTCGAAGACCTCTTCTCCAAAGGCATGGCAACATATGGTGTTCCACGGCCTCAAGGGACAAAAATCCGACGAGTGATGAAGTCCTGAAGACCTAAAGGCTTAGCCTTAGTGGATAAGGTGCAAGTACAAAGATCGATCTCCATGATCTTAGTCACTAAGCCGCCCACACAAATATCTCCCTTCCCTTTGTTGGAAATCTTACTCGGCATGTCCGCTAACATAGTGGAAAAATCAGGCAACTCTCCCGCCGTCATGCACCACAATATACGGTGGACAATCTTATGCGGTGTCTTAGTACAGGCAAATAACATCTCACTCAATATACGGTGGACAATCTTAAAAGCTAGGTGGTAGATGTTTCTCTTCTTAGAATCCCCGGGTTGCCAATTGTTGGCACTAGTAGGAGTCGAACCTATGCTCACCCAAAATACCCAAGCTTGGAATTTGGTAGGGAAGTCGGTAGCGGTGGGAGGTGAAAAGCCAAACACAACCCCAAAATTCTCTACAGTGACTCCATAGTTCTTATTCATGAGCCGGAATTTCACTCCTCTTTGTTCCGCCACATAGGTGAAAGAGCTCAAGAACTCATATGTTATCTCTACGTATGCCAGTTCCCTAACCGAGACCAATCCCTCTAATCCCACAGTAGAGATCATGTTGCGAATCATCAACCACAAGCAGACAAGTAAAGTCCTCGACATCTATATTAAATATATACATCAAAAGGTTTACAAAACACAAATAGATTGAAACCAAGTACATAAAACTATATTAAATATATACATCAAAAGGTTTACAAAACACAATCGAGTACAAAACGGCAACACCGTACACAAATGTGTACAAGAGATCTCATAACCCTCGCACAACCTAGTGTACGGAAGCCCTCGGCTGATCACCCATATGGCTCACTCTGCAGTCTTTCTGTCCTGCAAAAGATCTACAACACGGTATAAACCGTTAGCTAACAGATCATAGATAAGAATGAAGTTGTAGCACATATATCACATCATCATATCATATCATGTAATGTCACACACACAACCCTTTAATCTTTAATTAAGTTATAACATTACTAATACATTTCCTTGTGACACGCGGAGTAAACTCCCAACGCCTCTGTCCCCATTCCCCTCAGGTTTGGAATGGTGTCAATCATCACCACCTGGAGGTCTGGTTGCAAAGAACTTCCCTAGCCTCCCAATTCTGGGCTAGACAAGTCATCACCGCCCGTTATCATACACTTGGGCCAATAATATGCATGTAGGGTCATCCTAGTCCAGTTAGCTTATAAATGCAACAGACACATGTACACACACAACCACGACACACACTCAAACCCATAACCGCTCGCTAAGTAAGTCCCACGGACTTACCTATCACAATGTCGATCTATACCACGTCACGGCTTCCCCTCGAGAAAACGATTAGCGCCTGCATCAGAAAGGCCCAAAAATATCAGCATCGTCCCAAGGTTAGGAGATTCCACCTCCTAAACCTTATAACCATCCTCAACTCACAACTCGAATCCAAACCTCAATATCACAACATAACTCACAATTGCTCAAATCTCAAGGTACCATCTTATCAACACTTCTCAATCTCAATTCCAATCCTAATTTAAATAATTAACCTTTAATTAATTAAATTTTGCCAGAATAACGTTTTGCCCGCAGGCACTTTCTAAACCCACCTATCATCAGATTTCATCAAACAAACAACCCATAAACACCATAATAATATAACGACCATAATGGATTTTCTAATTATCCATTTTGGCCAACCTAAGGTCGTATTAGGCCAAATCGCAGTACAAAAAACGAATAAATTCATAACTTATTCGTTACTAACCCAATTGACGATCTTAAAGAAGATTCGGAATCACAACGACGTAGGCTACGCATGGCCAACATCAAATTCACCGGAATCTGAGTGATAGAATCGTCCTAGTGATATATATGTTTGATCAGGTCTTCATATGCTCGGAAATGCAGAAACTCGGTATCGATTTGAAGAGAATGAAGAGAGGAATCCAGAAACTCAAACGGAATTGAAATCAGATTAGAAACGGAGAGTAGATCTGAGTTTGAAGGTTGAGAGAAATCAGAGCTTTTAAAACGTGAAAGGAAAATTAATTAATAAACGATTTTCCGGTATTTATAGTGAAGTCGATAATTATCCTTTAGCGAAGTCGATAATTATCCTTTAACCATTCCAAAGGCGGGTTGAACCCCCTTCTCCAAACTTCTTGAAATTGGAATAATAAATCTGGAATATTGTAGGGATAATTGTTCCGCAACTGCCTTGGAAAACGCATACTCCTAAGTTGTCTTTCTTAGCCGCTAAGAAACGAAATAGCGACTATTTTGGTCATTTTGCCTTTCCATGTTATTTCATATCTAGGACATGTCCGATGTCCTGATCATTTCTCTCAAATGAATTTTTATTAATTGACGCTCCCAAATACTCCAAATTACACCGGAGGGTAAAAATAATTACCTGGGGAAAAGTGAAAATTTTCCCATAAGTTCAAAATTACGTTAGGAACTTAACGGTGGGACTCATACTCATTACTTACGCAATCTTCGCGAGTTATATGTCAATTACTATCAATGATTAAGTTAATCAACATTAATTAGAATTCGGAAATCCGAGCTATTACATTATCGGAGTTATTTTGATTGGATCGCCAATTGTTGTAATTTCGGTTGTTGTTGTTGTTGTTGTTGTTGTTATTGTTCCTTGGCCCTTGATAATTCCCTCTCCCCATGTAGTTAACATCTTGCTCCTTTGACGGCCCTCCAGCTTGTGTTTGTAACTTCAAAAGCGCCTTCAAAGCTTTGACTTCATTGTTGAGAATATTGAGTTGAGCGCTACTAGAAGTAGTAAGCTTCAGTTCTTGTGGTCCGGATCTTCGACTTTTGTCATCAACCCTCCGGTGGGAATACTTCTCAAAAAATAGAGCTTGCATCTCAACAAACTCCCATGCATCATCAACAGACTTTTCCATCAATGTCCCTCCAAAAAGGGATTGAAGCTTGATTTTAGTTTCCTCATCCAAACCCTTGAAGTAAATCTCGAGTAGCTCAATCTTCGGAATCCCATGATAAGGGCAAACCAACAAAAGGTCCTTGAACCTCTCCCATGACTTGAACAAGATTTCTCTATCTTTCATCACAAATGCATTTATTTTACCTCTCAACTCTGTGGTCTTTGATTAGGAAGAATTTAGTGACGTAGTCATCTCTTCCAATGTACTAACTCTTCCGAACAGTAGTGATTGGTACCATGCAAGAGCTTTCTCCTTCAATGAGAAAGAGAAACCCCTCAACTTGTGATTGTTATTCTCTAGACGTGGAGGCCTCAAAGTCTCCGTGAGAATCTTATAGTTCTGTAAGTGCTGATGTGGAGATTCTCCCGCCAATCCTCCAAACAGATTTTGTCGGATCATTTGAAGAACTTGATGGCAAAGCTCATAATCATGTGCAGCTGGATCTCCTAGACTAACGCTCGGACGGCGTACTTGCTTAGCTGGATCCATCCGTTGACCAAGTGTTTACGGCTCTCCCACAAATGGATCAATCCTCTCATTCCTTGCCGGATAGCGAGGTGCAAGTGGTGGCACAATAACGGATTCCAGTGGGTCTACCTCAATCCTAGTATTGTCCCCTCTATTAGGAGCAACTTCCTTACAATAGCTTGCATTTCGGCCAAATCAGCCCGAATTCCTTCTTCTCTTTCGCGTGCAGCAGCTCTCTCTTCAGCTAGAGCATCATCTCTAAGTTTCGTCTGTTCTAAAGCATCATCCAATTCGGCTTGGAGATCTCTATCTTCTATTATAGACATTTTAGCTTTTTTCAACCTTCTTGTGTAAGTCTTTTATGGCTACGAATCGTATGGAACAATTTCCTTACCAGCTCGAGATCGTCGCATAAATCTAAAGAAAGTTTCTGCAAGAACACTCAAATAGAATGATCAATAGCAAAAGGGCAAGCAACCCAAGACAATCAAATACCGGTTTGGTCTAAACCAAGTCCCCGGCAACGGCGCCAAAAACTTGTTCGCTCCAAAATGTGTGTTTATATAGGAGAAAATAGTGTTAAATTTATACCAAGAATCAAGCAACATAAGCGAACCCGCAGTGTACGGATCAATCACAATACAAGCGAGTATTTTAGGGTCAAACACAAGGACTACGGCAAAATCAAGCAACGTCATATAACTTCATGTAAGAAGCAAATATCGAGCAACAAGAACAAGGAATATGATAATCAGATAAAGGAATGCAAATTCTAGAGATCAAAGCATCCGGTTGTGGTTTCGACTCAAGACTTCTAAGGGTAAACGCGGACAACACTGAGGATGCTAAGGGAAGGTGTTTCTAAGATGGGATAGATCACAGGGGAGGTCTCACTACCCACTATCCCAAACCAAATATCCTATTACCGGGTAAGTCTCAAGGAACTAAGAAAGGTAACTATCACTCAAATCAACACACTGCCTAAGGGAATAGAAATAACCTTTACCGGGTAAGTCTCAGGTTAACTCACAAAGGTAAGGTGAAGGCATACTCAAACCCTAACAAATAATAAACGTTTTTTTACCTAACACTCATCATCATAGGTAAACAAACAAAGGAATCACCAGGTTAGTCTCGTCTTAGGCTTGGATATAAACCAGGAATGATACAACAAGGATAGGATTTGGCAAACTATAACCTATGGTTCAAGATCAATCGGTCAGGTTCAATCTCGTTCTGTTCTTGCCCAATCTCGTCGATATTCATGAAGAACAGTCCGAGACGATAATCGGAATAGGTTAAACTCAACTTTCAAGGTCCTCTCGAGATAAAGATCTAGTCTTTCATAGGCTATACCACAACCTTCAACTAATCACCCTAGAATCACAAGGGTTTTAGCCAACAATCATCATGTTCAAAGCAATCAATATATATTCAATCCAACTATCAAGAAAAGATAATGAAACACTTAGCAAAAGGTTCTCAATAATCAAAGGTGCAAAACAATACAACAAAGTATCAGTAATGTGTTCCAAAAGATGATAACAACAACTACATATTCTTCCAAGAAAACCTTACAATTATCTTCCAATCTCTTTTTTCCTTAGCCTTCAATCTTGATCTCCACAAGCCTTCCAATCCTTCAATCCTTTGAATACAATCCTTCCGTAAAAGAGAACAAAACTCGCAGCCATCAACCGTCCCTAGATCAATATTCACCTTCAAATTCTATACAAAGTCTTAGGACAAAAACATTTTATAACTCTTGGGTTGTGGGTCATTGATCTCGATCAAGCCCAGTAAGGCATCTAGGTCGAGATAGTAACGGTCTCATCCGAGATTCTGACTCAGTTACGTACTTTTCTTCGATTCTTCTCTTGATTTCTTCTTACATCCATTTCCTAAGGTTCCTGCTCTTCTTCTTACAGTCCCAAGTGTTCCATCATGCTGCTCATTAGACCTCCTTATGCTTCCATGCTCTATTTCGATAAAAAAATGTGCTTAATTCCTACAATTACAACCAATCTAGGTGTAGACCTCGATTCTTTGCAAAGTAGAAAAATAACGGCATAATTAGTATGAATATATAAATATATATATATATATATATATATATATATATATATATATATACCCATGCATGCAAAATAATGAAGAGAAACCGTCAAAACAATTGTCAATACTTAGACTATAATTCATGTTATCAACCATCCATTTGAGGATGACTAGAAGTTGAAAACAACAACTTGGTACCTAGTTTTTCCGAAAGAGTCTTCCAAAAGTAGATATGGAACTTGGCATCTCTATCACTTATAATAGTCTGTGGCACTCCATGCAATCTAACAACTTTCCTAATGAACACGTTAGCCACATTATAAGCATCATCAGTTTTATGACAAGTAATAAAGTGAGCCATCTTAGAAAAGCGGTCAACAAACATAAAGATGGAGTCTCTCCCCTTCTTAGTCCTTGGTAAACCTACCAAAAAATCCATACTAATATCAAGCCATGGTGAAGTAGGAATAGCTAAAGGAGTATACAAGCCGTGTGGCTTCAGTCTGGACTTCGCTTTCAAGCAAATAACGCACCTCTTAATCAAACGTTCAACATCCTTAAGCATGTGAGGCCAAAAAAATGTGAATAAAGCATATGATAAGTCTTATCTCTTCCAAAGTGTCCCATTAATCCTTCCATATGAGCCTCCTCAACTAATTATAATCTCAGAGAACATCTAGGAATACAAACTTCATCCTCATGGAATAGAAATCCCTCGAAAAGATAATACTTGCCTCTCGACTAGGGCAAATCTCGGTTGAAATCTCGGCCAAGATTCCTGGCAGTAGGCCAAGATTTACACTGGATGTAAATGTCGCCAAAATCAGCATCATCCTCGTATAGCTCTTTGATATAATAGAATCCTACGACCTCAGAATCCATGATTGTGATCAAAGCATACCTTCTGGAAAGGGCATCTACTACAACATTTTCCATCCCTTTCTTGTACTTGATAATATAAGGAGAGGTCTCAATGAACTCCATCCATCTTCCATGTCTTCTTTTAACTTATCTTGACTTCAAAAATGCTTCAAAGACTCGTGATCAGTTCTAAGGATGAATTCATTAGGCCAAAGATAATGTTGCCATGTCGTGAAATCTCGAAATAAAGCATATAATTCCTTATCATAGGTTGAATAATTCAAGCATGGACCCTTTAACTTTTCACTAAAGTATGCTAGAGGCTTACCTTCTTGTATAAATACTCCTCCAATACCAATACCTGAAGCGTCACACTCCACTTCTAATGGCTTGGTGAAATCCGGAAGTGCAAGTAGAGGTGCGTTTGATAGTTGTCTCTTTAGCTCTGTAAAGGCTTTCCCTTGCGCATCTTGATAGCATGAATTAATGTCTATATTTCGGACATGGTTTTATGGTTTTCTCATCATAATTCGGCATGCATGCATGCATATGTACTTGTAGTGTTTATGTCATTATTCAGTTACTTTGCAAGAATCGAGGTATACACCAGATTTTGTTGTATTTGTAGGGAATATGGCACGTTTTGGGTGGAAATGGAGCATAAAGAGCTAAGGAAGCTATGAAGCTATATTTAGGAGCATTGGGAAGGACAAGGAGAAGGATAAGAACTATGCTGGAAGAAAGGAAGAAAGATCGAAATGAAGATATGGTTTCATGCACGTAGATCACTACTGATCTCGTATGGACACAGTCATGCATTTCGACCTAGATGGCCCACTAGGCCTGGATCTCGGTCGACGTCCGACAGCCCAAGAAGACAAAATATATTTTTGACCTAAAATTCTTCTATAAGAATGGAAGGTGAACGTGAAGTAGAGAGGCTGGACGCTCGAGATACAGACGGCATAAAGGTTTTCTTCACGGCTTTCTTTGAAGGACTGAAGGAAGGGAAGATTTGAAGGAAGGATTGCTTAGGGTTTGAGTAACCCTAGATTGTGAGGATTTCTTGGGGATTGCTAGTGAGTTGTTATCATCCCTTTTTGGAACACATTATTGATACTTTTGATTGGTTTGTTTGCTTTGAAAATTGAGATACCTTTGTTGTTTGCTTTATTCCCTTTTCTTGATATTCTTGATATAATTGATATTGCATTGATTATGATGATTGTTGGCTAAAAACCCTTGCGATTCTAGGATGATTAGTTGAAGGTTGTGGTATAGACGATGAAAGAATAGACCTTTATCCTTGTGGACCCTGAAGGCTTGAGTTAACCCTAATCCAAAACCCGTCTCGGGTTGTTCGTTGAGCATCTCGACCGAGATTGATATAGAATAGAAAGAGATCGTCTATTGCTTTGTAGATTCCGAGTTTAGGTTCTAGTTTTCCAAATCCTATCCTTGTTGCACCATTCCTGGTTTATACACAAGCCTAGGATGAGACTTACCCGGTGATTCCTTTGCTTGTATACCTATGATGATGAGTGTTAGGTAATAAAGGTTTATCCTTTATTAGGGTTTGAGTGTGCCTTCATCGTACCTTTGAGAGTTAACCTGAGACTTACCCGGTGATGGTTAGTTCTATACCCTTAGGTGAGTGATGTTGGTTTAAGCGCCTTTACCTTTCCTTAGTTCCTTGAGACTTACCCGGTGGTAGGAGCTTTCATTTGGGAAAGTGGTTAGTAAGACTTACCCGGTGATATATCCCATAGTTGCAACACCTTCCCTCAGCAACCCTCAGCTTTTTCCACATTATCCGAACAGATCTTGAGTTGAAACCACAATTGGATGCTATGATCTCTAGAATCTGCAGTTCTCCATCTTGATATACATCTTGTCTTTTGCTTTTGATCAATATTATTGCATGCTTTTGAAGTTGGATTGCTTCAGTGTGATTGTTCTCACCGATTCCTTGAGATCGACTCCGGAATATCTTGCTACGATTGATCCGTACACTGTGGGTTCCTTGATTATAAATTTAAAGTTTTGTCTGCACACACCTTTTGGAGCGAACAAGTTTTTGGCGCCGTTGCCGGGAAATTGGTCAAGACCAATCCAGTGTACGGTTGTCCATACTTGGAAGCTTCTTACTTTACTATTGATCTTTCTGCTTGAGTGTTCATGCAGGAGCTTTCTTTAGGTTTATGCGAAGAATTAGAACTGGTAAAGAAATTGTTCCTTACAACCCTGAACCAAAAAAGACTTACAAGAAAAGGTTGAAAGAAGCTAAGAAAATGGCCGTTGTCAATGATAAGGAAGTAGAGGATCTTAGAGCTGAATTAGCAGTAGCTTGAGATCAAATAAGGCTCCAAGAAGAAGCTCTAAGGAAAGAGAGAGCTGACCAACTTACTCAACAGGAGCAAGTTCAGGCCGACATAACCACTATGAGAGAGCAGATACGACTAGTGCATTTGGAAGTGGCGAGAGGTGCTATAATGTGATCAACCCACCTCCACCAGCGCCCGCTTATATACCACCGCCTCCACCAAGGGTAGAACCAGTTGATCCATTTGTAGGCATGCCACAAACACTTGGTCAACGTAAGAATCCCGTTCAGCAAACACGCCATCCCGGCTTCAACCTAGGTGATCCAGCTAACAAGGAATATGAATTCAGACCTCAAGTCATCACAATGATTCAACAGAATTGTTTTGGAGGAATGGAGAGAGAATCACCACACCAGCACTTGCAAAACTATGACATTTTGATGGAAACTTTGAGACCTTCTAGGTGTGATAATAATGACTATAAATTGCGTGTTTTACTTTTCTCTTTGAAGGATAAAGCGCTTGCATGGTATCATTCGCTTCCAATTGGAAGTGTGAACACATGGGAGGAGATGACCGTAGAGTTTCTCACCAAATTCTTCCCGCCATCGAAGACGGTGGAGTTGAGGGCCAAAATAAATGCTTTTGTGATGAAGAATGGTGAAAGTCTCTTCAAGTCATGGGAAAGATTAAAAGACCTTTTGTTGGATTGCCCACATCATGGGATTCCAAAGATTGATCTGCTAGTAATATATTTCAAGGGTTTGGATGCTGAAGCGCAGTTCAAGCTACAATCACTCTCAGCTGGGACGTTCATGGACAAGCCAGTTGATGAAGCGTGGGATTTTGTTGAGAAGAAAACTCTCACTATGGAGAAATACTCTCACCGGACCAATACTCAATTGGTCTAGTGAGATGTGGTGCTAGACTCCTTAAGTGGTTAGTATGGAGATTCGAGTTTGAATCCTCCTGGCGGCATGTATGGAAAAAACTGATATTGGAATGGTATCCCCCAGCAATGGGCCACGACTTATTCCCGTCCCGGATGTAGAGCGGCAAAGCCAATCGAACCGGGAGTTACTTATCAACCTTTCAGAAAAAAAGAAATACTTCCACCGGAGTACGGAAATTGGAGATCAAACTTCTAGACCTCATGAGTTGAATCTCACCTCTTCTAGTGTAGAACAAAGCAAAGCCCTCAACAATGAGATGAACGCTTTGAAGGAACTCATAAAGGCGAAAATCCAACAAACCAAAGAGCAAGATGTTGGGTATGTCGGAAGAGGAAACTACCAAGGGAACAGGAATAACAACTATAGCAACAACAACCGGAATTACAACAATTGGAGATCAATCAAAACAATTCCGGTAATCCTTATTCTCATGCTAAAAATGCTCTAACACCACATTCTTCTTCTTCTACCCAATTAAAGAGCCAGGAACCATCATCAAGCTCGAGCCAACCACCAAGTTCTAGGTTGGAAGCTATGATTGAAGCACTGGTTGGAAAGATGAGTGGACTAGAGAGCACCATTACTTCGATTTCTAAGGTACAAAAAGCCTTGGAAAATAAAGTGTTTAGCAAGGCCAGAGAAGTTCCGAAAGAACAAGGGAAACTTCCAAGACATACAGAGAACAACCCAAAAGGCCAAATCATGTCGATTACAACAAGGAGTGGTGTGAAGACCACTGACCCACAACCTCGATCGCATGAAGCTGTGAAGCAGAACACCTCGACCGAGGTGAAATATGGGTCAACCGAGGAGACCACAATTGGGAGTCACCTCGGAAGGGACCTCGACCGAAATGCTTATGGGTCAACCGAAACGAAGGAGAAATAAGAAATTTACATACCACCTATTGCGTACAAGCCGCCACTACCATTCCCGCAGTCTAGAGCGAGAGCGCGTCTAGACAAGCCCTTCGGTAAGTTTCTATGCCTCATAAGTAAGCTCCATATTAACATACTTTTCATTGATGCCATACTAGCTATGCTTGCATACGGGAAGTTCTTAAAAAGAAATGCTCTCTAACAAGAGGAAGCTAGAAGACATTGGTGAAGTGAAGATGTCCTCAAGGTCATCGGATCTCATCAAGATCATGAGGGAGAAGATGCCAACCAAACTAAGAGATCCAGGATCGTTCTGTATTCCCATCGGATTTGGAAACGTCACATATGTGTGTGACTTAGGAGCAAGTGTGAGCATCATTCCACTTGTTTTTTGTGAGAAGGCTTGTTTACGGAAACCTAAACCAGTTAAGATTACACTTTACATGGTGGATTGATCGATCACTCGACCCGTAGGCGTGTTAGAAGCCATTCTTGTAAGACTAGGTAAATTCTATATTCCCATAGACTTTGTGGTTTTGGATATTCCTGCAGATTATCCAGCTTCAATTATCCTTGGGAGACCATTTCTTGCAACATTCGGTTGCTATGTGGATTGCAAGAATGTCAAGTTGTCTTTCAACATTGGAGAAGAGCAGGTTGAATTCATATTGTCAGCCTTGATGAGAGGTCAAGGTTTGGAAGAAGACATCTACAACATCTATGATGAAGATGAATCTCTAGAATTGTTAGCTATATCCTTACTAAAGATCCTCTTGAAAGAGTTATAAGCTTTAGTATGATAGAGAAAGGTGTAGATGTTTCATGTGATGCAGATATACATAACTTGGAACGTTTGGAGGAAAATCCGTCAGTTGTGTTCGAGAAATTTGAAGAAGAACCAGCAAACTGCCTCGACAGTAAGCAAGTCGTTTCAACCGAAGCAACCATTGGATTGGTCGAGGAGAAGTCAACAGGGACTCACCTCGGATCAGACCTCGGTTGAGATACATTTGAGGCAAACGAAGTGATTGATTCTTCAACATCAAATAATGCCAGCATCTACCTTAACTCGTCCGATGCATTGAAAGACAAGGATAAGAAGGTGAAACCATCACTCCGCAAAATGGTAGCTAAGGTTGCAAAGATCTACAAAGAACATACAAAGAAATGGCACAAAAAGCATATGAACGATAGAGGAATCAAAGAAGGAGAAGTTGTCCTTCTCTACGATTCTCATTCTCGTTATCCTCCAAATAAACCCTAGTCAAGATGCACAAGACCTTTTATTATAAAAATGTTTATTCTCATCGTGCTAGTAAAGTATGGGGTTAACATTGTGGAACCTTCCAAGTCGACAGTGGTCGGCTGAAGAAGTATTAACCAAGACCACCGATCATGGAGATTACAACCATGCATCTCAATTAAAAATGCAAGGGTTTGGTCTAGCTAGCGACCTTAAAACAAGCGCTTCTTGGGCGGCAACCCAAGATATTGCTTTCTTTCTTGTTTTCTAATTTAGATTAGTATCACTTGCGTTTTTCTATCCATGATAACAGGATCTAGGTACCCCCTGAGGAAACAAACACAAGGAAACATATGGACGAAGTTACAGTTCGAGAATTTGGGAGAGTGACAGATGCTAAAGCCATTTCGGTCACCATCAATTCATCTCGACCGAAACACTTTCGAGCAACCGAGATGAAGGCAACACGTATTGACCTCGGTTGAACACCTTAGTCACTAACAATCATCTCGACCGAAATGCAGTTAAATTTTCTGAGGGGTATAAAAGGAGAAACGGTTTTTCTCTTTCTTCCCCACTTCTCCCTCCCAACGTCGTCTCGAACGAACCACGCCCTAATCCACAAAAATCTCGTTTCTCGCTCGTGTTCAACGATTCTTCCATCTAAACTGACGGGAACGGCACCACAACAACTTCTCCAACATCAATCTGCACTTCAAGCTTCCGAAATTTGGTAATTTCGTTCGAAACCCTCCTTTTTCGCATTTCGGAAGATTTTGCTCAAAATTGGAAGATATTTTCTCTGTATTGTGCTGAGAATAACTGGAGAACCACCTAGGAAGCTTTCGATAGTGATTTCGGGGGCAGAAAGTTACAGGTTTTTGAGTTTGATCGAACTATTGTTCGCCTCAGTTGAAACCCAAGCATTTCGGCCGAGATCCTCTCAAGAACAGCCCGAGATCAAAACCCTAACCTAGAAAAATGTGTCGTTTAGACAGACAATTAGTAATCCGAGACCGTCTAGATGATGGAAACCACTCACCCTCACATCCTGCACCACCAAAAGTGCCGATCATTCTCGGTCGGTTCTAGAAAGACTATAATCCTATTTTCTCCCGACCGATCATCTCACCCCGCTACGTCAACGTTGAGGACTCCAATTGCCTCCATGTCGTCGAGGAACTGCAACGGATGATTTATCTTGTTGTCCTAGAGCAGTTTATGGTCATCCGTTCACTTGCTTATACAAAGCCGACTTTGGAGTTTCTCAGTTTTGTCACCCATGTGCCGGAGCATAAGGGAGTGAAGTTCAAGTTGATGAATAAGGGGTATGCAGTCACAGTAGAGAACTTTGGGATGCTCTTTGGCTTCCCTAAGCCGACTGTCACAAACTTCCCCTCTAGGAGAGAGGCGAATGCCTTCTGGAACGGCATTGTTCATGTCACATCGAGTGCTGATTATTGGCATCCAAGTAACTTCAAGGAGAAGCTCATCTATCATGTCTCCTTTCAGATCGCTCATAGGATTTTGAGCGAGATGTTGCTGGCCAGGACAGAGACTCCCCAAAAGGTCCAACACGGTGAGCTTCTTTCTCTCTTTTGTATGACTACAGTTGGCGTTCAAGACTTTGCCACCATGATGGTGGAAGAGTTGAACAAGGTCAAGAGCAAGAAGAAAGGTGACATCTGTTTTGTGGGATTGGTGACTTACCTTGCAGGAACAATGGACCTCGATCTTTCTGCATGCACATTGGCCGCTGAGGCCAAGCCGTTGGGTCTGCAAGAGTACATCACTCAATGGATTTTGATCCCTTGAGGCCGTGGTCCACCATACGTGGCCATGTCTTAGGAGACCAAACATCTGAAGGGGAGTCCTTGGTCTCCACAGTTAACCATCAACGACCTGACCAACTAGTCACAGATCTGGAGATCGTACGTGCGGGACGCAGAGATCGAGGCGGAGATTGGCATGGATAGAGATGAGGAGGATGCCGGAGTACCCATGGATATTGGGACAGGCCCTGCTGGCCCGTCTAACCCGGTGATCGAGCTTGTGGATGAGGAGGAGAAGATAGAGGACGACGAGCCTGCACCGGAGACTCGCGCACCAGACATGCCGCAGCACCGACAGCGCCATCATCGTCGCCGTTGTGACCTCGAGGCCCATCGGAGGATCGATGCTCTCTCTAGCCATATGGAGGAATATTTCCGTACCTTACGCACAGATATGGGAGGACGGCTCGATAGGAAGACGACTGAGTTACGCACCATGTGTCGGGAGATGCAGGAGAGCTACCACTACCAGCGCCGGATGATGGAGCTGCAGTTCCAACACCTCATGGGCCATCCTTTCGACCTATCCCTGTACCCATTCCAACTGCCTCCTCCTCCAGATGCTTGATTGGACTTCCCCTAGAGCTGCAGCTTTACTTTCTCTATTATTTTGCGGTTTTGCATTTGGCATTGTAAGTGCTTTTCTCTAGACTTCTTTTTACCCATCGGGACGATGTGTCGTAAGTATGGGGTGCTTTCAAATACCTTGGTATGTAATAACTGAATTATGTGCCTATGACTATTTCCACTGCTTTCATTATGTGCCTAGAAACTATTACGTACATTACATGCATCGCAACAGGATTTTTGATCAAAAAAACGTACAAAAACTTGTTTAAAAATTTTTTTGTCTTGACCGAAATTACCTTTGGCCAGACAAGGTGACCATAACAGGAGCTTACCTCGGTCTAACACCTCGTTCGC
Organism: Fagopyrum homotropicum; assembly: GCA_033239125.1. Classification (NCBI taxonomy): domain Eukaryota; kingdom Viridiplantae; phylum Streptophyta; class Magnoliopsida; order Caryophyllales; family Polygonaceae; genus Fagopyrum; species Fagopyrum homotropicum. Next base: position 91,314,018 of record BSWB01000006.1, read on the forward strand.
CTTAGAGTCATCTCGACCGAAATGGGTTTCAAAAACTTGAATCTCTGAAAACTTTTGTGCTTTTGACTTTGATATGATCCCAATGGTGAATATTGTTTGCTGATTAGTTTATATGATCTTTATGTGTTTCAAATGATTTATGATATATCTAAGGTATGATTGCTTTGTTTGAAATTTCAAGCATGTTTAGTGAGTTGTTTTTATCCAAATCAAGATGATTTTGAAAGTTGACATTGCATTATAAGTTCTCTCACATCCTTTTTGGAATGATTAAGGTGATTCGTTATTCTTTCTTCCTCTTCTTGATCATGCTTTTAGCCCCTCAATGAGATATGTTTGCCTACCCTTACCTATCCGGGAATTTGGAAGCAAAAGAAAGTGAAAAGCAAGTGAAAGATGATGTTGAAAGGAGAAGAAGTTATCGAAAAATAGGTTTGGGGACGTTGATCTTGACGATGAGTAACTCGGCACCATTCACATAGCCAGGTGTATGTGTCTTGCCAAAGTCCGATTTATCGATAGTCCTAACGGGTTATGGTATGTGCATCAAAGGTTTGAGGCATCTAGAGAAATTGAGATTTGCTGATCTCCAAGTCTTCGGTTATTGTGCACCTTTGTCCATGTTCTCAAAAAAGTGAAAAGTAAGCAAAAATGCTGAAAAGAAACAAGAAAATCTTGTTTATGAAGTGAAGCGAAGGTCGAAGTTGTGAAGTTCTTATCATTTTTCCCGGATCTAGCACCACAATATCCTTTATACGCTCCATCCCTAACTCGTTTCTTGATCTTTGATTGAAAATCCTTGAGACCATGAGCTTTTTGATTGACTTAGTGGTTTAAACTAGATTATTCTTGACTGATTTTGATAAGTATAATTTGCTATGCATTCCATGATCTCAAGTGAAGTATGATTAGCTTTTATATATCCATGATTTATTTTGATCATATATGGTTCTTATTTGCTATGAAGCATTCTATAATGGTGATCTATGGGAAAGAGTGCATGTTCGCTCCAAACGGTGTGTGCAAGCTTTAAATTTATAACCCTAGACTTAAGCTTAAACAAGGATGCGAACCCGCAGTGTACGGGTCAATCGTAGTAAAAGCAAGAAAATTCCAGGAGTCGATCACAGGGACTCGGTGAAACAAAGTCAATACGGTGTGCTTATGTCAATACTAACCACAAGAGCGATTAACACAATCAAAGATGAATAAGAAGTCAATAAAGCAAACATGCAATTCTAGGGATTAAAGCATCTAGTTGTGGTTCCAACTCAAGATCTATAGATAAGCGGACAAAGCTGAGATTTTTGCGTGGGGAAGGTGTTACTAAAGTGGAGTAGATCACCGGGTAAGTCTCACTACTCGCTAATCCAAAACCGTAACTCCTATTACCGGGTAAGTCTCAAGGAATCAAGATAAAGAACTATAACCTCAAACTAACACACCATCTAAGGGAATACAATCAACCTTTACCGGGTAAGTCTCAGGCTAACTCACAAAGATGGGATGGAAGCACACTCAAACCCCAATAAAGGATAAACCTTTATTACCTACACTTATGATCGTTGGTATACAAACTAAGGAATTACCGGGTAAGTCTCATCCTAAGCTTGCTTTGAACCAGGAAAGGTGTAATAAGAATAGGATTTGGCAAACTCTAACACTTAACTCTCAGTTATGGATCAGATAAGTCACCTCGGTCAGCCAGTTTCCACCCCGGCCGAGATGTTCATCGACTGAACGAGATGCTTAGGGTTAAGGTTAAAGACTCGAACTTTCAGGATCCTACTGGAATCTAAGATTATTCTATCATTGTTTTCCCCACAACCTTCAGCCAATCACCCTAGAATCACACAAGGAAATTAGCCACTCATCATCATAATGAAAGTATTAAAATATATGGGAAGAAAGTGAATATTTAAACAAAGAAGAATTTAATGAAAAGACTTCAATAACTGAATCAAATATCACAACAAAGCGTTCCTTGGATAGCAATCCAACAAGCAAGACAACAAGGAAGGGAATCTAAGATAATCTTACAAAACCCTCCAAAAAGCTATAAAAGCTATAGACTTCAACCTTCCTTCAACCTTCAACAAGGTTCTTCGAATCTCTCCCAAACTGGAGTGCGGCTACTGCAGGAAGTATGCGGATCTCAGCGGGGTGTGCGACGTCATATGCGAGATGTCCAGCTCTAAGCGGATGCCGGAATTATGGGAAATCCGACCCTTTTTATAGGAAAATAACCCTCCAAAGATAATAAATCTTAGAAAGATATTTTCCCATAAATATAGGTAAAATATATGATTCTGCATATCTCCTTCCTTCCAGGAGCCAAGCCCAAAAATATAAGATCTCTTTCCAATTTTAAAAGATCTCAGCCAAGAATAAAATATTCTCGTCACGTCCTAGGTATTCGCCTCGGTCGAGTTGGTGTCTCTGGATCACCTCGGTCGAGGTGAATCTCTGGTCAACCGAGGTGAGTCACAACTGAATGCGAAATCTCTCAAAACTGGTCCAAAGTAAATCTTTAATCCATGGCTATGCTTCCTGGATGTAGCTCTAAATGACTCATGACTCCTTTTGCTCCTTTTTTATGCAAAACGTACCAAATTACCTGCAATTACAACAAAACTAGGTGTAGACCTCGATTCTCGCAAAGGTAGATGAAATGGTAGTATAATCACATATTATACACACAAACATGCAGATTATGAAAGATAAAACGTCCAAACAAACCCCAAAATATAGACTATAATTCATGCTATCAGTGCACAACATGCACCTTTGAAAGGTGGTAAGTATAATTTGTTATACATTCCATGATCTCAAGTGAAGTATGATTAGTTTTTATGTATCCATGATTTATTTTGATCATCAAAAGAGGAGCCATAAACTAAAAAATAATCCATAAAAACCTCCATAATGTTCTCTATATATTTAGAGAATATGGCCATCATGCACCTTTGAAAGGTGGCCGATGCGTTGCAGAGTTTGAACGGCATTCTCCTATAGGCGAACGTACCCCAAGGGCACGTAAAGGTGGTCTTCTCTTGATCATCCGGGTGGATGGGAATTTGGAAGAATGATCCAAGTAGCAGAAGTGTGAGTGTTGTGTCAATCTCTCGAGAATTTGATCGATGAAAGGAAGAGGGAGGTGATCCTTCCTCGTTGCAACATAAGGTTTTGTCGAGCGAGATTTTAGCTTACCCGGAAGTAGTCGGAGTCGAGAATTGAAGAGAAGGACGAGATCTCCTTCTTTCAACTCTTTGGGAATGATATGCTTATCATGCCATCTTTTGGTCCTCTCCTTGTAAATCCGTGCATTCTCGTATGCATTCAAACGGATTTCTTCCAACTCGTTGATGTCCAAAAGGCGCTTTTCTCTAACTTCCTTCATGTCAAAGCTAAGCCATTTGATTGCCCAATAAGCCTTGTGCTCTAACTCCACCGGAAGATGACAAGAACTCCCATAGACAAGATTGTAAAGTCTTGTGCCTATAGGAGTCTTGAAAAAGGTCCTATATGCCCAAAGCGCATCATCTAGCTTCATTGACCAATCTTTCCTCATTCTAGAGACAGTTTTCTCTAGAATGCTCTTGATTTCTGGATTTGAGATCTCTAATTGCCCGCTTATTTGAGGATGGTAAGGAGTAGCAATCTTGTAAGTCACCCCATACTTTGACAATAGAGTTTCAAACTTACGGGCTGTGAAAAGCGTTCCTCCGTCACTAATGATGATTCGGAGCGTCCCAAACATTGGGAAGATCGTTCTATTAAAGAACTTCACTACCACCATTGCATCATTAGTAGGAGAAGCAATAGCTTCAACCCATCTAAAAACATAGTCTACAACCAGAAGTATGTATAGGTTTCCACAAGAAGATGGGAAGGGTCCCATGAAGTCCACTCCCCATACATCAAATATCTCCACCTCGTGGATGTTGTTAAGAGGCATTTTATTTCTTCTGGATATGTTTCTTGTTCTTTGGCAAGCATCGCAAGAGACAACAAAGTTTTGCACATCTTTAAATAGTGTAGGTCAAAAGAAACCGGATTGGAGTACCTTAGCGCATATCATGTGGGAACTAGCATGTCCACCACAAGGTAATGAATGGAAATAGCGGATGACGTGAATACTCCACCTTGAGTATATATTTGAATATGTGATGATGGAAGACTTAACAGAAATAAAGTGGTTTTTATACTAACAAAATATCAATTGTATGTCTAGTTTGCTTGGTTTGTTTTGGTGTTTGTCTAAAATATATGCAGGCCTTGGAAAGAATTTATGGGGATCAATAGAGGCCTTGAAATCAAATACAAGGGACAAGCACAGAGTTTGAAGAAGTCTAACACGGAGGCCTTGAAAGCCATTTCAAGGGATCAAGAGCCACAGCCTTGAAACAAGTTTCAAAGGACAAAATGGCTGGAAAGAATTCAAATCTCAACCAACCAAATCAACCAAGGATCAAAAGAAGATCTTCCAAGAAGATACGCTCAACAAGAAGATCTTGACCTAGAGGATTCGGTTAAAATAGGATCTTGCAAAGATCCTCAACAAAAGCGCAAGATTTCTTCCCAACTGACTTTGAAGATCTTCATCAAACAAATCTCAACAAAATCTGAAGATCTCAATGCCCAACAGACAAAGTTCTTCAACAGCGTGAGAAGATTACAGAGAAGAAGAATCAACGTGCATTAAGGAGATGAAGAACATAAAGAAGATCTACAACGGCTATCTTATCTCAACCAAGAAGCGTTTTCCATTGAGAAGAAGAAACCTTCACAACGATCATCTTCACAACGGCTAGAAGACTTCTCCATCGAAGACTATAAATGAAGATGTCGATTGAAGAAGAAATTACACAAGCTTACACAAAAATATCCAAAGTCTTCAAGAGATCCAAAGCATCTTCATTCGATCCAAGAAGTTTTTATTTCTCTCTTTCTACAAAAGATTTATCCCTTATAGAGAGATAAACTCGAGAGATCCATTGGCATATTTAAAGAGTGTTATACTCGAGTGTGTGTTACTCTGCGAAGTACTTAGGCTATTATAGCTAGATTTAGAGTTGGAGCTAGATCGTAGCATTGGCTATAGTGAGAGAAGAAGGGGAATTCTTCTAGGTTGTATCTAGGACTCTTTGAAGCTGATAATCGATAGTTAGATCCTACGGCTATACCCTGGGACGGAGAGTAGGCTATTTAGAGCCGAACTTCATAAACATATCCACGTGTCGATCTTTTCAATTCCGCACCATATCTTGCTTTAGTGTGAGTAACTTTGTTTTGCAGGTTTACAAAGTCAAGGCCCTTAAAATCACTTTCAAAGCCCTTGAAATCAAAGTGTGTCACAAAGAGCTCAAATCGACATCAAGGCCTTTGAAATCTGTTTCAAAGCCTTGAGATAGGTTTTTGCGAAAACTTCCCATACTCTATTCAACCCCCCCTTCTAGAGTATTTTTATCCTTTATATTGACCTAACAGTTCTTCATGACGCTTTCTACCGCGTCTTCCGCAATGCATCTTCTGAACATTCCATCTAGACCTCTGTTTAAGAGGAGAGGTTCATTCCAATAGTAATATCTACATCCTTGAAAAACTTCTTCCTTTGAGCGTAGGATAATCCTGGAGGTATTTCCTGACAAACCAAATAATTTATGATATCAACAAACCATGGTTCGTTACTGTTCGCTCCAAACGGTGTGTGCAAGCTTTAAATTTATAACCCTAGACGTAAGCTTAAAACAAGGATGCGAACCCGCAATGTACGGGTCAATAGTAGTAAAAAGCAAGGAATTCCAGGGATCGATCAAAGGGACTTAGTGAAACAAAGTCCAATTACGGTATGCTTATGTGTAAATACTAACCACAAAAGGTAATTAAAACAATCAAAGATGATATAGAAGTCAATAAAGGAAACATGCAATTCTAGGGATTAAAGCATCTAGTTGTGGTTCCAACTCAAGATCTAAAGATAAGCGGACAAAGCTGAGGTTTTTGCATAGGGAAGATGTTACTAAAGTGGAATAGATCACCGGGTAAGTCTCACTACACACTAATCCTAAACCGTAACTCCTATTACCGGGTAAGTCTCAAGGAATCAAGATAAAGAACCATAACCTCAAACTAACACACCATCTAAGGGAATAGAATCAACCTTTACCGGGTAAGTCTCAGGCTAACTCACAAAGAAGGGATGAAAGCACACTCAAACCCCAATAAAGGATAAACCTTTATTACCTACACTTATGATCTTAGGTACACAAACTAAGGAATTACCGGGTAAGTCTCATCCTAAGCTTGCATTGAACCAGGAAAGGTGTAATAAGAATAGGATTTGGCAAACTCTAACACTTAACTCTCAGTTATGGATCAGATAAGTCACCTCGGTCAGAAGAATTCCACCCCGGCTGAGATGTTCATCGACTGAGCGAGATGCTTAGGGTTAAGGTTAAAGACTCGAGCTTTCAGGGTCCTACTGGAATCTAAGATTATTCTATCATTGTTTTTCCCACAACCTTCAGCCAATCACCCTAGAATCACACAAGGAAATTAGCCACTCATCATCATGAAAGCAATAATCAAATATATGGGAAGAAGGTGAATATTTGAACAAGAAGAATTTAATGAAAAGACTTCAATAACTGAATCAAATATCACAACAAAAGCGTTCCTTGAATAGAAATCCAACAAAGCAAGACAACAAGGAAGGAAATCTAAGACAATCTTACAAAACCCTTCAAAAGCTATAAAAGCTATAATCTTCAATCTTCCTTCAACCTTTAAAAAGGTTCTTCAAATCTTCCAACTGGAGTATGCGGATGTATGCAGCGTGTTTTTCGGTGTAAGCGGGATGTTGGATTTGTGGAAATCCAACCCTTTTTATAGGAAAATAACCCTCCAAAGATAATATATCTTAGAAAGATATTTTCCCATAAATATAGGTAAAATATAGGATCTGAATTATCTTCTTCCTTCCAGGAGCCAAGCCCAAAAATATAAGATCTCTTTCCAAAGATAAAATATCTCAGCCAAGAATAAAACGTGCCATTTTACCTACGATTACAACAAAACTAGGTGTAGACCTCGATTCCCGCAAAGGTAGATGAAATGGTAATATAATCACATATTATACATACAAACATGCAGTTTATTGAAGATAAAAAGTCCAAACAAACCCTTAAATATAGACTATAATTCATGATATCAGTTACCTCTTGAGATTTGATGAAGGCAATCCTCGATCTCATGCAGCTGCTCATCAGGAAAAGTATCATTTTTGGGCAAATCGTCCTTCTTGCTTGTGATGTGAGGGAGTCGACTAAGATGGTCCAACACTGAGTTCTTGGATCCTTTCTCATCCTGGATCTCTAAGTTGAACTCTTGTAGGAGGAGGATCCATCTAATAAGCCGCGGTTTTGCATCTTTTTTAGTGAGCAAATACCGTATTGTTGCGTGGTCGGTGTAGACTATCACTTTCGCTCCCACAAGGTAGGAATGAAATTTTTCAAAGACATAGACCAGCGCAAGTAGTTCCTTCTCCGTCTTAGCGTATTTGAGTTGAGCTTCGTCTAAAGTCTTGCTAGCATAGTAGATGGCATAGGTGCGTTCATCCTTTTTTTGTCTAAGTACCGCTCCTACGGCTACATCACTTGCATCACACATGATATCGAATGGAAGATTCCAATTTGGAGTTTGATTGATTGGGGCCGATATCAAAGGTTCCCTTATCCTAAAAAAGACATCTAGACAATCCCTTGAAAACTCAAAAACCATATCCTTCATTAGTAGGTTAGTCAATGGTTTAGCAATCTTAGAAAAGTCTTTTATAAACCTTCTATAAAATCTTGCGTGTCCTAGAAAACTTATTACCCCTTTAATCGATGATGGTGGTGGTAACTTGTCGATGGTTTCTATCTTCGCCCTGTCAACCTCAATGTCGCAGTTTGAGATCAAATGCCATAATACAATGCCTTCGCTAACCATGAAGTGATACTTTTCTCAATTCAAGACAAGGTTAGTGTATTCACATCTTTGAAGAACTAAAGAAAGGTTAACTAAAAAATCATCAAAAGAGGAGCCATATTTGTGAGTTCTATCACTCACATGCCTAAAAGGAACAGCATCAAGTACCGGTTGTTGAACCGGAATTATATGGTGCCGATGGATCAGTTCAGAGACATTTTTGGCTTCCCGACTCCTACAGTTCCTGACTTTCCTTCACGAGCAGTGGCTCGACAGTTTTGGGGGCAGATTGCCCATGTGGTGGAGCACGCTGACAGATGGAGACCTGGAGACTCCAAGGAGCGCATCATCTTCCATTTAGCATTCCGTCTGGCCCACCGTATTTTTAGTGAGACTCTCCTTGCGCATACTGAGATGCCCCAGAAGATCAGACAGGGAGAGCTGCTGAGTTTGTTCTGCATGGTTACTAGAGGTGTGCCTGACTTTGGAGGCATGCTAGCTGAGGATCTACACCGGATCAAGGGCAAGGCAAAGGGAGATATTTTTGTGGAGGGCTGGTGACCCATATCGCTACAGTTATGGGTCTAGACTTGACTGCTTGTACATTGGTGGCGGCTGCAAAGCCGTTTGGACTTCAGGAGATGATCACGTGGAGGATACTGGTTCTTCGTGGCCTTACCACACCATACGTAGCGATGCCTTGGGAGTAAACTGCCTCTCAGGGTATCCTATGGTCAAACCAGTTTATAATCTTCGATCCACAGTACAGGTCTTCCGCTTGGCTTCCCTATATAGAGGATGCGAGAGATGCTGCACCAGCTAAGGAGGAGGATGAGTATGATGATGGCGGGGCTGCCATGGAGACTGGTACAGATACAGCCGGCCCTAGTGTGCCAGTTGTCGATTTAGACGATGAGGCTACAAAGGAGGAGGCAGCTGCAGCACCATCACGACCTGCCCAGAGTAGAGTCCGCAGACAGAGAGATCCCGTAGCTCACCGACGGATTGATGAGCTGACGGACCAGATGATCGACTCTTACGTAACCTTGTCATTGGAGATGATGGAGCTTAGAGAGAGCCAGCACTACCAGCAGAGGATGATGGAGATCCAGTTTCAGCATACTATGGGTTACCCATTTGATCCATCTCAGCATCCCTTCATCCCATATCCACCACCACCACCAGCGGATCAGGACTAGAGCAGCATGGATTTTCTTTATTATTTATTTTCGCAGCTTAGCTATGTTCGGTGAGTTCTCATGTTTTAGACTTATTTTGACCCATTGGGACAATGTGTCCCAAGTATGGGGTATTTATGTGTATGATTTGACATTGTGTATGCTTGTATGACTCGATGTGGATATTTATGATTTTCTTTATGCTCTGTGTTTATCTGAGATTACATGCATGCATACAGGTTATTTGATTGAGAAAAACGTCAAAAACTGGTTTAAGAAAAAAAAATTATGACCTCAACCGGGATGATTCTGGCCAAACGAGGTCAAGTACCTCGGATGACTTAGAACACCTCGACCGAGGCGGTTTAACTGAGAGACTTTTCGAAACTTTTTGTGCTTCTTTTCTGGATATGACCTCAGTGATGATTTTTGTTTGCAGATTGGTTTTGAAATCTTTATATATTTGAAAGGTTTTATGATATGTTTAAGTTGCAAAATGCTTTGTTTGAAGTTTTGGCATGTTTAATACTTTGTTTTATCAAAATTATGTTGAATTTGAAGGTTGACACCACATGATGAGTTCTATCACATTCTTCCTGGGATGATTAAGGCAATTCATTCTCTTCTTCTTCTTCTTCTTGATCATGCTTTAGCCCCTCATATACATATTTGCCTTCCTTTACCTATCCGGGAATTTAGAAGCAAGCAAAGAAAAGGCAGTGAAAGTAAAGTTGAGATGTTGGCTGGAAGTTTAGAAAGAAATAAATAGGTTTGGGGAAGTCAATCATGATGATGAGTAACTCGGCGCCATTCACATAGTCGGGTGTTTGTGTCTTGCCAAAGTCGGATTGAACGATATTCCTAACGGGTCATGGTATGTGCATCAAGGGTTTGAGGCATCTCGAGAAATTGATGATTGTTGATCTCCTAGGCTTCGGTTATTGTGCACCTCTGTCCATGCATCCCAAAAAGTAAAGTAAAATGAGCAAAGCTTATTGGTGGAAGATGTTGAGTTTCAAAAGAAGTGAAGTAAGATCCTTTTCCCGGATTCTAGCACCACATTCCTTATATATGTCCCACCCTTACACGTTTCTTGACCTCTTTTGGAAGCCCTTAAGACCTCAAGCTTGTTGATTGGCTTGGTGGTTTAAACTGGATTATACATGATTAATTTTGATAATTATGATTTATTATGCATTCTATGATTTTATGTAAAGATGAACAACTTTCTTATATTTATAAAATGTTTTGATCATGTTTTGATTTTATTTACCATGAAGCATTCTCTTAGAGTGATCTATGAGTGGAGCACACCCCCAAAAATGTTTTGAGATACTTTTCATTGATCTTTATGACCTATAATCCATTCTATCTTGTACTTAGGAATTGGAACTTGCTTGGGGACAAGCAAGGGACAAGTATGGGGTATTTTGATAGCATGTATTATAGTCTATATTTTGGGACTTGTTTGGACGTTTTATCTTCAATAATCTGCATGTATGGATGTATATTATGTGATTATATTGTTGTTTCATCTACCTTTACGGGAATCGAGGTCTACACCAAGTTTCATTGAAATTGTAAGTAAAATGGCACGTTTTGGATCGAAATGGAGCTAAGGAGCTAAGGAGTCATAGGAGCTACATTCTGCAGGTCAAAGAAGAACTCAGGAAGCATGGAATTAATGAAGAAGATTTAATTTGGACCAGATTTGAGAGATTTCACATTCACTTGAGATTCACCTCGGTTAGCTACAGTGTCACCTCGACCGAGGTGATCTTGAGGAGCGTCCCGACCGAGGCGAACACCCTGCCGCTGGCGAGATATTATTTTTTGTATGAGATCTTTTAATTATGGAAAGAAGATATCTTATATTTTTGGGCTGGATTTCTAGAAGGAAGATCTTATTTTTGGGAGATCTATTTTAGAGATATGATATATTTTATATAGGAAATTATCTTTTTAAGATATTATTATCTTTGGAAGATAATTCTCCTATATAAAGGGTTGGATTTTCCACAATTGAGCATGCTCTACACCATATTCTACACACAACAGTTAGGAGATTTTCTGGAAGCTTTGAAGGAAGGAAGGAAGATTAAAGATCAATCAAGGAAGGATTGATAGTTTGGAGTTAGCTTTAGAGGGAGTTTGTAAGATTTTCTTAGATTCCCTTTGGTTTATTGTCATGTTTGATTTGTGATTTGAGGAACGCTGATTTGTTATTATTCGATTCAGTTATTGAGGCCTTTTTCTTAAGGTTTACTTGTTCGAATATTCATTCTTTCCCCGTATATTTGATTATTGTTTTCATGATGATGAGTGACTAAATTTCTTGTGCGATTCTAGGGTGATTGGCTGAAAGTTTTGGGAAATACAATGATAGAATGATCTTAATCCTAGTAGGACCCTGAAAGCTCGAGTCTTTAACCTTAACCCTAGAGTACCTCGCTTAGTCGATGAACATCTCGGCCGGGGTGGAACTTAACTGAACGAGGTGACCTTTTCTGATCCGAAACTGAGAGTTAAGTGTTCTAGTTTGCCAAATCCTATCCTTATTACACCTTTTCTGGTTCAATGCAAGCCTAGGATGAGACTTACCCGGTGATTCCTTTGTTTGTTTACCCCAAGATCATAAGTGTAGGTAATAAAGGTTTGTTCTTTATTGGGGTTTGAGTGTGCCTTCATCCCATCTTTGTGAGTTAGCCTGAGACTTACCCGGTAAAGGTTGATTCTATTCCCTTAGGTGGTGTGCTGGTTTGAGATTATAGTTCCTTTCCTTAGTACCTTGAGACTTACCCGGTGATAGGAGCTTTGGTTCGGGATAGTGAGTAGTGAGACTTACCCGGTAATCTATTCCCACCTTAGAAACACCTTTCCTTTGCAAAACCTCAACTTTGTCTGCATTATCTTTTGAGATCTTGAGTCGGAACCACAACTAGATGCTTTAATCCCTAGAATCCGTATTTCCCCATATTTGACCTTATTATCATCTTTGATTGCTTTAATTGCTTTTGTGGTTATTAGTTACATTGACAACCTATTCTTGCTTAGTTTCACCTAAGTCCCTGAGATCGGCCCCTGGAATTATTGCTTTTTATTACAATTGATCCGTACATTGCGGGTTCGCATCCTTGTTTTAAGCATATTTCTTGGGATATAAATTTAAAGCTTGCACACACCGTTTGGAGCGAACAACCACAGCTGCCAATTGGAATTCTATATTCTCTTCGCCTATGTTGAAAGAGAGTGTTGCATTCTTGCAATCCACCATGCAACCGAGAGTCGCAAGGAATGGTCTTCCAAGTATAATTGGAATCGGATGATCTGCAAGAATGTCTAAAACCACAAAATTAATGGGAATGTAGAACTTACCTAATAATACGGGAATGTCTTCAAGAATTCCCACCGGACGCGTTATTGATCTATCCGCCATGTAGAGTGTCATCTTGACGGGTTTTGGCGTTCCAAGTCCTACTTTCTAACATAACAAAAGTGGTATGATGCTCATACTTTCTCCAAGATCACATAATGCTTCATAATTTGCCTCTCTGACTCCTATGGGGATGCAAAAGGATCCGGAATCCCTTAGTTTTGGTGGCATCTTCTCTCTCATCATTTGGATTAGTTCGGATGACCTCTTGGTCATCCTCACTTCCCAAACATCTAATTTCCTCTTGTTGGAGAGGATTTCTTGTAATAATTTCTCATATGTAGGCGTACCTACAATGGCGCGCTCTAGCTTTTGATTGAGGGAATGGAAGTGGAGGTTTGTATGCGGGAGGAGGTATATAGACCGGTTCCTTTTTCTTCTTCTTATGCCTTGGATCTGGATCTTCCTCGATCATGGCTTGCTTCCCTTTATTAATGCTCTTGGGTAATGGCTCATTGATTTCTATTTCGCTTCTAGTGGTGATAGTCATCGCTTGCCCCTTCGGATTATTTTCAATTCTTCCGGGAAGTCTTCCTTGATCTCTAGGAACTTTTCCGGCCTCGCTAAAAAATTGATTTTACAAGGCTTTTTGAGCCTTAGAAAGAGAATTAATGTCGTCTTTCATCTCTTTTATTTCTCCTAATAATTTTTCCAACAGCATCTGCGTCGTATCCTTTGGAGGTTGGCTAAATCCCGGTGGGGGATTTTGAGTTCTTGGTGGTGGAGCTTGACTAGAGGAAGTTGGAGTGTTCAATGCTTTATCCAGATTTGAATAAGAGAGTCATGGATGATTATGACTTGCCCTATAGTTATTCCCTTCATTGTGGTTTCTGTTGTTGTAATTGTTGTTCCATGGTCCTTGATTGTTTCCTTGATAATTCCCTTGACCCGTGTAGTTCAGTCTTGCTCCCTAGGAGGTAAACTTGCTTGTGTTGGTGCTCGAGATTTTGGCATTTCTATCATCTGGCGTTTAAGAGTATCAACTTCAGCGGATAGGTTGGTAGTAATACTTACCTCGGAGGTTATCATCAACTCTTCTTTGGGAGTACTTCTCTTGTACCAAAGCTTGCTTTTCAATAAACTCTCATACATCGTCTACGTGCTTATCCATGAAAGTACCTCCAGACAGGGATTGAAGTCGGAATTTTGTATCCTCGTCCAAGACGTTATAGTAGATTTCAAGAAGCTCTATCGTCGAGATTCCATGATGAGGACAATCAAGTAGAAGGTCCTTGAATCTCTCCCAAGATTTGAACAAACTTTCCCTGTCTTTCACGGTAAAAGCATTAATTTTACCTCTAAATTCAATAGTTTTTTATGGTGGAAAGAATTTTGTAAGAAATTCGGAGGTCATATTCTCCCATGTGTTTACTAGTCCTTCTAGTAAAGATTGAAGTCATGTTTGCGCCATGTCTTTTAAAGAAAAATAAAAACCTCGCAATTTATGATTGTTAGTTTCTAATCTAGGGGGTCTCAATGTTTCCAAAAGAATTTCATAGTTTTGTAAATGTAAACGAGGAGACTCCCCTTTGGATCCTCCAGATTGACTTTGGCTGACCATAGTAATAATTTGAGTGCAGAACTCATAATCATGGTCAGCTAGGTTTCCAAAATATATTACGATACCGTGCGTACGCTTTGTTGGATCCATTCTTTGTCCTAGCGTTTGTGGTTCTCCCACAATTTGATCAACTCTAACCTTCCTCACCGGAGGGTGAGGTGCCGCACCTTGCAGATGAGGATGAATTGCATTAGGAGGTGGAATCTAAATGCGGACTTGTCCTCCTCTTTGAAGGAGTGCGTCTCTCATATTGTTTTTGTTCATCTCGTCCAATTGTGCTTGAAGTACAGCCTCCCTTTCGCGAGTTGCTTCCTCTCTTTGACGCGCTCTTTCGTCCGCTTCAAGTGCTCGTTGATTTGCAAGCCTCGTTTGTTCCAAGGCTTAATCCAATGCAATTTGGATGTCTAGTTCATCCACCCTTCTTCGACTAGCCTCTCTTAACCTCCTTCGGATGGTTCTTTCCGGTTTAGGATCGTAAGGAACGAGTTCTCTACAATCGCGAGTTCTTCACATAAAAATAAAACGAAAAGAGAATTTCTGCAAGAAAAACTACTCAAAGCAAAAGGTCAATAGAAAAAAAAAGCAGCAAAAAGCCTAAGCTAGAAAACCGAAATACCAACTTGATCTAGACCAAGTCCCTGGCAATGGCGCCAATAACTTGTTCACTTCAAAGCGTGTGTGTGTGTATGAAGGAAAATAGCTTTAAATTTATACCGGAAATAAAGCAAATAAGCAAAACCGCAGTGTACGGATCAATCGCAGTAAAAGCAAATATTTCAAGGTCGAGCATGTGACACCCCCAAATCCGCGGGACTCGGGATGACACATTGGGCTAGGATCTCACAATGGATCCTGACCCTAACCTGACAACAAGTTCACTGGATCTTACAACAAGGCTTAGGTAGATTAAAACCAAATACATAGAACTGTATAAGATACATCAAAAGGGTTTACAAACACAAAGCCGAGTACAAAACATCCATAAACAACAAATACAAAAGATCCCATATTCCACGTAATCCTAATGTACAGAAGTCCTCGGTTGGTCACCCCATCTGGCTCACTGCAGATCATCTACAACACGGTATACACCGTTAGCTACAGTAATGAATAAGTATGAAGGTAATAGCACAAACACACATCCTCATCTCATACATGCAATACCACACATATTCATTTATTATCTCCAGTTATGTTATTCCATTACTAATTCAACTTATTTTGTAACACGTGGAGCCTCAAGAACCTCGTCCCATCAAACGTAACACAGGAGTTTTGCATGGGGGTGATCATTACTCGTCCCCTCCTGTGAGATCATCTTCAGGGCACCTCCTACCAGTAGGTGGAGACAAGTGGTCACGACCCGTTATAATATACTTGGGCCATTTAAAGTAACAAGAGGTCATCCTAGTCCGGTTTAGGTTATAACTGCACACTCATATGGACACACACAACCGTCACAATCACACAAACTCACAACTGAATGCTAAGTAAGTCCTATGGACTTACTTGTAACACTCGTATCCAATACCATGTCACAGCTTCCCCTTGGGGAAGTAATCAACGCCTACAATAGCAAGGCACACAACATCACACACTGCAAGGGTTAGGACACTCGTCTCCATAACCAGAACCAACCTACAACCTCAAGACCATAACATGCTCACAAATACCTAAGGCATATCCTCAACATCAACACGAGTGTCTAAGGCACATCTCTATCATACCACTCATCCTAACCAAGCTATCCTAGCCAACATCTAAGCCAAGGCCAAAGAAAAGGAAGGAAGGAAACATACCAACAAGGTATGCCCTAAATGCACCAACAAAAGCAAGAACTCAAGGCTGAACCACAGAGGCACAGGGGCGGCTCACTCAAGGCGCATGGGCGGCTCACAGGCAGGCGTAGGGGCGGTTGTCTGTGCAGAATGCTAGCTCCGACTTCTCTTCAATCTCTTTCTCGACTCTTTTCACTTCATCAAACCACAGCAACACACATACACATATATATATGTATGAACATTAGAAAAGCTAGGAAAGGATCCACACAAGCTCAGCTTGTGATTCTAAGCTAGAAAAGAAAGAAAGAAGCAAAGAAGAAGAAAGAAAGAAAGAAAGGAAGGAAGATGGAGGTGAAGAGCTTACCACAGCAAACCCTAAGCTGCAACTAGGAGCAAACAACACTTCCACAACCTCAAAACAACATCAACAACTCTCAGCAACAAGCTCAAGATCATCCAAGTTCAAAACCTCGAGCAAACTCTCAAAGCCTTCTCACAAGAAGAAGAAGAAGAAGAAGAACGTAAGGATAGAAAGGGAGCTGAAGAGGATGAAGAAACCCTCTCAGAGAAGCAAAGGGAGGCTTATAAAGGAAGTCAGTCGCAAAGCACGAGTCAAAGAGTCAACGAAAGCGGTTGCACCCACACAGAGCCGCAAGGGTGGTTCTGTGAGGCGCAGGGCGCCTAGCCGCAGGGGCGGCTAGCCTAGTCCGCTGGGGCGGCTGATAGGGTCCAGTAAGGGCTCACTAAGGCTCAACAAGGCTCCTAGGCTCCAAGGACTAAGGCTATTACAGAACACAAGGATTGTGGTGAAATTGAACGGTAAAAGCAATCTAGAAAGACATTTTACAAATATCAATAACTGAAAATAGCAAAAAGTAATGATATGAATATATGTAATAATTGGGAAAGCGCAGATTCTGGAGGTTAAGGTATTCAATTGTGGTTTTCGGTTCAAGACTTCGAATGATATAAAGGACAGAGCTGGGATTGCAAAGGTCAAGTGTTTCGAAGGTGGGATTGATCACAGGGAAGGTCTCCCTATCCGCTATTCCAAACTAAAGAAACTTATCACCGGGTAAGTCTCAAAGCTTCAAGGGAAAGGAATGATAGTCTCAAACCAACCACTCAACCTAAGGGAATAGAATTTACCATCACCGGGTAATTCTCAAGTTAACTCACAAAGGCCAGAAGAAGGCACGCTCAAACCTAATAAAGGATGAACCTTTATTACCTAGAACTCATCATCTTTGGCAAGCAAGCAAGGAAATCACCGGGTAAGTCTCTTCCCAAGCTTGGATATAGGTTAGAAAGGTTCAACAAGGCTAGGGTTTAGGCAATCTTTAACCAAAACTTAAAGATAAAGCATGTAAGGTACGACAAAGGAAACTACGGTCAGTTCTTGGTGAAAACTCAACCGAGATTCTCAAGAGCAGTCCGAGATTTTTCTCTTTGAAGTTAAAACACAACTCTCAAGAACCGAAAGCAATTA
This sequence comes from Fagopyrum homotropicum, assembly GCA_033239125.1. NCBI lineage: Eukaryota > Viridiplantae > Streptophyta > Magnoliopsida > Caryophyllales > Polygonaceae > Fagopyrum > Fagopyrum homotropicum. The sequence continues at coordinate 91,331,431 of BSWB01000006.1, forward strand.
ATGAAACCGAAAGATACATAAGAAATACTTAGAAACGTGTCTTCTAATATCATAAACTAAACAAAATCAATAACAAAGATCCGTTCTTGTATTCCAAAGCAAAGAAATCAAAAAGCTAGAATAATCTCACAAAGAATCTGAATACCTCTCTCAATGTCTAAGGTTGTCGTCGTACGGATTGTCAATTCGTTTCCAAGCTGCAAAATCTGCAATCCAAAGGCTTTCTTGCTGCAATGTAGTATCCAATCTGTGTTGGGTCCGTCCTCGTTTTGTTCTTGTAGCCTTCTAAATTATAGAATGAAGCTAGGGTTTGGAAGATTGCGTTTTGGGCCAAAATATAAAAACCACGGCCAATCCCAAAGAGAATCTCGGCCGTGATTTATCGTCCTTGTCCTAGATTTCTTCTCTGAGATGTGTGATCTCTTTGATCTCTCTTATATCTCCCAAAACATAACTTCATCCTTCTTTTAGGTTCCGGAATGCTCCTACGTGGTCCGCCCTAATCCATTGTCCATGAATACTCCATTTCCGCTCCAATTTGCGCCAATTCACCAACAATTGCAATAAAACTTGTGTAGATTTCAATTTTAACAAAATAGGTGAATATAAACCATAATTGCAATGAATTTATGTCTATGTATGCAAAATAAGGGGAAAAACTAGCTATATGCGCATCTATACTAAGGTCGTACTTCATGTCATCAATCATGCTCATGCTCTTCTTTACTTTCATATTGTCCTTGTTGATTTAGAAATAAAACCCTTTTATTAGGACGATCTCGCATGTAGTGACATCTAAGTGTTGCCTCACTTCCCTACCGTAGTGTGGAGGCACGAATCTAGCTTTCATTAAAGCCTTCATGTGTTCCCAAGTGTTGATGTCCGGTTCTCTCGTTCTTCTTCGTTCTTTAACGAGATGATCCCACCAAACTAAGGCATAGCCTTGGAATTCTAACGCATCAAGTTGGATCTTCTGTTGCTCATTAAAATTATGGCAAGACCAAATTTGTTCAATCTTAGTCTCCCATTCCATGTATGCATCCGGGTCGTATCTGCCTTCAAAACTTGGATTCTTGCCCTATTTTCTCCCAAGTCTATCATTATCATGAGGAGGTCTATAATGGTCATTGTCACGTCCTCTCCATGGATTATAATGACGCCGTGGGTAGTCTCTCCACATGCCCTCATCTTCTTCATAATGGCGTCATTATCCTGAGGAGGTCTATAATGGTCATTGTCACGTCCTCTCTGTGGATTATAATGACGTTGTTATCTTGAGGAGGTCTATAATGGTCATTGTCGCACTCACGCTTTGTTATGTTATCGTAAGCTGGTTTGTAATTGCCTTGGATGGATTAATGCTTCTTTAATAGTCGGTGCCTTGGTCTCACTAGAACTCCTTCATTGACTCAAGTAGTCAACTTGGTTCGAATAAAGGTTCTTGTGTTGTGAGATGGTAATGGGACTCATGTAGGAAGTTTACTCCACACACGACAAGGTAGAAAGAAAATTGCGGATAGACACACTAGTATGTTAGGAAGTATAGATACTAACTAACACACCCAAAGAAATGAGACTCGATTGTTCAGAGTAGAAAAGATGTTAAAGAAAGGCACACAAGAGATTAAGAAGAGAGAAAGAACGTACCTTGAATTTGTGTAGTTAGAAAGAGAGATAGCCTGGATTGGTTTTGGGTTTGGCTAGGACTCTTAACTGATTCAAGATTGGTACAAAAACTCTTCCTTTGTTGTACTCTTGTACAGGGTGCACTAGGATTCTTCAGATTATGCCTCAAATATTTCTTGAAAATTGACAATAGTAGCAAAACTCGGGTGAAATCTCGGCCGAGATTCTTGATGATTGGCCGAGATTGTTGAAAAATCGACTCTTTATGTCGACGTTCATCAATCACCTTTGGGGTTGCTACTCCTTGGTTGCCTTGTGATCTTTAATTGCTAGAGAAGCGTATATATCGTTGCTTTGATAAGGATGGGTAAGATCTTACCTACTAGATAAGATCTCAACTTTAAGCACAAACTTTGATCGCACTTTCCGTAGGGTTGGGTGAGGTTTTTAGGGTCAATGGTTGGCTTGTGTTTGGCTATGGCGTTTCTCTCTTCCAAAACTTGCACAAGTCAACGAACGTTAATCTCATATAATCTCTTAAGGATGGCGAAAAAGAGAAAACTCAGCTTTTATACGACTCAAAGAAGACTCAAAATAAAATTGACTCAAACCTGATACAGACTTCAACCGATTAGCTTTGATACCACTAGATCTAGATTAAAAGTCCACGACAAAAGCAAGATCTCGGATGGATAATAGAAATCTCGGGCTAGATTTCATGAAGAACAAGCCGAGATTTTCAGAAACTCCAAAAATGGATTAGTGGATGATATGGAAAGACAAAAAAATGAATATGCAATGATAAATGATAAATATAGGAAGATATGAACCAAGATATTCTTGCAAAGAACCTTGACCAATGATGTGTAAAAACCCCTTTTTGAAGATCTTACCTTAACCCTCACTTCTTTAACCTTACATAAGTCTTCTAAGTAAGACAAGAACAAGGAGGGACTAGTATTGACCAGGAGCATCAACCTTCAAAAATATTAACACGCACAAGGAAAATCTAGTAAGGACTTCACAACGATTCAATCAAAGTCTCTCTCTTTGACTGAATAGGAATGAATAAAATACAAATTTCATAAACTAAGATGCAAGTTCACACAATATGTGGAATAATATCAAATCTAATCTATCTAACAATCTTCCCCACTAAGACTATTTATAAGGGAGATCAATCTATGAAAACTAAGAAAGATATCTTATTAAAGATAATCTAGGAAAGATATCTTTAAAACATATAAATATAATAATCTCAAAAATAAGATCAAAACAACCAGCAATTACCTTAAGAATGTTTGAGAGATTTAAAGTAATAAAAGATAAACATATTTGCCAAAAATAAAGATCTTTGTCTGGATCTTTGTTTGGATCTTTGCCTGGATCTTCTATGCTTGATGTCTCTTTTTGGTCGTGGCTTGGATCTTCCATAACAGTCAGTAATGTCACCAAAGGTTTCCTAAGAGTGAGTAAGGTCTCCTTGAGTGTACATGTTGTGAGTAAGCTCGTAACTTCATCCTGAATAGCCTTTGCTCTTGGCCTTGTGATTGCTCCTTCCATGATAGAATTCGAAAGAGGTGTAGATGGCTTGTCCTTCAATGCCTTAGCTCTTGATCTAGTAATTGATATGTGATGTAGTATTGGAGATGGTCCCACATCAACACATATTTATTTTAGTTAGGTTTGTCTTCCATAGAGCATCATAACTCCTTCTATATGTGAATGACACGAGAGTACTCCACATATGCAAAGTGGGTGTCATTGGATAGTAAAATGATTCATTAGGGACGTTCTTACTTGGGGTTTCATAGTTTATAATAGGATTAAGGAAGTTTAACCGTTTTGTGACATGCAAGTTTCTTTTCTCTAGTCTTGTTTAGGAATCCTATTGTTTTTTCCGTCTAATTCACACATAGAGGTGGGTATTGGACCATCATTAGGATAGGTTGTTTACTTGATCATTTTCGTATCATAAAATGATTGAATTGAGTTATTGATCATCCATTTGATAGTTTCATGCCTTCGGAGATATTTTATCCATTTTTATTTCATTGCTAGCTTAGCTTATGGTTTTATTTGCGTTTGTGACAAAATACTCTAAAAACAGTTGATAACTTATTTTCTTTTTCTTCTTTTATAACTTAATCAAACACAACTTGAACTTTCAACCAATGTTGCTAGGTCCTCGTGGTACGACACTTGATTTAAATCATATATTACAAAGTAAAATGTCTTGCACTTGCAGTATTGTGTTATCTTATTTGAGACACGTCATGAGAGCCCCATAACCACTCCTCATTCCCTCTATCCTCGATGAGGAACATGAGAACATGACGAGATGCCGATTTGGGGATGACATTGAGACGGACACATATATGGTGGTGACTATATAGATCTCGAAGACAACTACACTATTAATCATGCCCACCAACCTATCACCCCCTCCATGACACCATTTAACTTAAGACTACTGAATTGATACGTGTGTTTTTTTATCTACGATGGCACCAACTCCTTCCTATTGTTTTCCACCCACATTGTCAATATGTTAGACAACATGATTGACTTCAACAACCGATACTTTTATGATACCTCTTGGAAGCCACCACCTCCCAATGAGTAGAGGTGTCGGGAGAGTTTAATTGGGATGAGATTCTATGATCTTATTTATGTCTTTTCATGACTATTTTTAACATTGAGGACAATGCATGGTACTAAATATGGGGTGACTTTATATGAACTATAATGAATCTTATATACCATGCTTGTTTTATAATGTTTGGGGATTACAACAAATTATTGTTACTATTGTAGCCCCTCCATATTATCAATTTGATTGCATGGCGGAGAGAAGTGGATAGGAGCCTTGAAAGTCGAAGCCAATATAGGCGTAAACTCTTATCCATTTTTCAATTTTTTTTTTAAAAAAAACAAAACAATGTCGGTTTGGCTATTCTGCCTTATTGATTGAATATCAATAAAAAAAATATTTTTGAATATTCTGCCTGACACTCACTTTGTAAGACGTTGGTCGTATTTTTTTTCTAAGGGTGTGTTTAGTTAAAGGGTTGATGAGTTTCTTTTTGTATCAGTTTTAAGGCTTTTATTTTGACAGGTATATAGTTAGAGTTTAGGGTTTTACTATTGTGGTTGAAGGGTTTTGAAAAACTGTAATTTGGAATCTCCTCCATTAAGATTTTGGGAGATTCTCCGGAGGTTTTCATATTTTAATTTCATTCATGCCCTTCAATATCGATACTTTTCTTGTCTATTTCTCATATCCTCCTCTATCGATACACCAACAATTGCAACATTTCTCATCTCTTCCTATCGATACACTAGCAACGAGAATGATTGTTGAGACTTCTCAAGCAAGGACGACGAACAACTCAAAGACCAAAGATGTTCAAAATCAAATTTATACATACAAACATGGATGTTCTTGCCTATTTCTCATATCCTCGGTTTCTAAATTGGTGAGAAAGTGAGCAAAGATGGAGGTTCGTCTGATAAATCAAGCAACCATAAGCAAAGAAATGGATACCATTGTGGCTTTCTCTCTTCTACACGAGCAAATTGAAGATCAGAGCTTCTTCTCCCAAATTAAGGAATGGAAACCCTATTCAAACCGATACCCTATTCAAACTCGGAAGTTTCGATCTGATTTTGTTGTTTCTCATTGCCATGAAAATGGAATGCTTCAAACTAAAACTCTATTCGAATATGGAGCAAACTAAGGAACGAGGAAAGAAGAGAAGGGATGGATAGAGTTGAGAAGAAAGGGGATGTGATGGAGAAATTAGAGGGTTAGTGACAAGGGTAGTTGGTCATTAATCTATATCGAAACTAATTCCGAACATTTGACTCAAAAGCCTGAGTCACCAAAACAAATCCCAAATAAACCCCGACCTACACAGGGACGTCGGTGTTTACTTAGGGAAACGATATTAAAAAAAAAGGTGCGACATAAAATATTATTTTGTACGTCGATTGCATCATTATTTTCAGTAAATGTCCCGCATGAGATGATCATGGTTCACCTCTTCCTAACAAGATCCATAAATCATGATATTCTCTAGAATTATAAATTATGAAATTGAAAAAGATGGTATAAAGAGATTAAAAAACAGAAACAAAACAGAGTGGCCGGAAATCAAATTAATCATGAAAAGCATCTTTTATGTAGACAAATAAAGTTGATGCGTCTAGTGGGGAACAAAAGGTGGCAAAATAATCTTGGAGAATCATTCATCGCCAGAGAAGCACATGGAAGCGTTAATAATCGCACCATTAAAATACACTCCACACAAACTCTTAAACAAAACCCTCAAATTTCTCCCCATTAAAAAGAACGAGTTTGGGGCGTAAGAATAAAGAGGAAGAAAAAACTTGTAAATATTTAAGCCTGTTTGCAATAATAAGTAATGAAACTTGTCTTTTTAAATTCTTAACTATTCTTATCTTTCAGTTTTTATTCCAGGTAAACAGCCAATTAACGGAATAGAAAGATGTAAAAATCACAATTCTTGAAGAATAAAGATATTGTAATTTGTTTTGAGTAGACAGTAGTACAAGATTTTGTTGATATATTGTAGCTAAAATGGGATATTAATAGAAACGGATAGCACAAAGACAAGATTTAGTTGAAGGGGCAGATTTAAAATCTTGGATACGCTTCTTATAGTTTTTTTATTATTACATACTCAAATTCTTAATTCTAGCTTCTGTTGTTGCGTGTCTCAACTGCCCTTGGAGCTGCAATAGTAAATGATACACTATGTTATATATACTTGGACGTTTCACATAAATAAGGCTAGGCCGCTAGGGTGTTATTATAAGTATTTTGTACTAACCGAGTCCTATGGCTTCCGAGGCTTTCATGATCCTTAAACGCTTGCACGATTGGACGAACATCCTGATATTTGAATACGAAAGCAGGGGAATGATGAGGAAGGATTATTTTGATGGAGTGAATTGAAAGACGCAAAAAGAGAGAACTTACTCCCAAGGAACATCGCCAACAAGCATCCAGTCTCCGTCCTTGTCTTCGTAAGTCGGTACATACTCTGAACCGTTTACAAGATCCACCAGCTTAGTCTCGCTTCCTTGAGATCCGCAGTTTCCTTCAAGCCAAGAACACAACAACAACAACAACAACCACCGTATTATTGACAAGCTAATAGTGTGTAGTGGCTTATTGCGATCGATAACCTAACAAGTAAATGTTTACCAAACATCTTGGCGAGGGCTTCCGAAAGCTGCTCATAGCTTCTGTACATCTTCAAGTCCACCTTCCGTAGGTAAGGTGCGCCGTCCATGCTAACCTTCACGAACGCCTTCTCAGCCACCTCCTCCTTCGCGTTTGCCTTTTGGACGCTCATTATTACGTTCTTTCGAAATGATCGGACGGGCGGCCATCCCACCACTTGTGCTCTGTAGTTTTACAATCAATTAGCGGAGCTGAATCTACGCTAGCGCCTAGCTAGTGTATGTGCAATTTAATTATGAAATTTCTAATCAGGATTTGTATATGAAAATGACATTAAGCTAACAAAAAATGGCAGAGGTGCAGGTTTACTGGCTTTATCTTTTTGAAAAGCAGAAAGATTCCGTGTGATGTGTAAATTTCCATTGTCTACCAGACAGGCAACCAGATGAGTGAAAGATGCCTTGCCTCTTTTCAACCTAATTTAATACTTTCACTCGTGTGGTGAGCCGGATCTGTCACTTTACACGTGTGAGCGCGTGTGTGATCTCACCGAACTTCACCACCACAGATCTAATTCGCCAAAACAGATAGACAGGTCGGACTTACTTGGCCGGAGGCTTAGGGACATCGCCGTTTTTCTCCTTCATCTTCTCGCACTGCTCAGCTCCGGCATCCTTCATGGAAGTTGCGGTTGTAGTAGTGGAAGACGTCGATAAATTGAGCTTCAGATCGACCGTTTCAGTCTCAGAAAATCCTCGTTTTCCATTACTCTTCAACTCCGATTCTTCGCTTTCTTTCCTCAACGTATCGCATCCACCAGGTAGCCCCAACCGTAACTCCGTCTCCTCGAAGTTGATCATCTTTTCGCTCGATTCAACAGATTTTTGTCTTCTGCTATTTCCTGTGGAGCCTTGTGCTTTGATTATGCTCTCCCAAATTGAATTTTAGGATTAATTTGGTCGAACGCGTTAGGAAGCGAAAATGGGAGAAGAAGGCTGGGTTTGGTTGTCTTTTTTGTTTTTGGTAAGTTCTGGGTTTGGTGATCTATGGGGATAATATAAAGACTAAAGAAGCAGGGGTGAGAGAGATTAGAACCTTTTAAGGGCTTGGACGGTAACGATTTTGACACGTGGAAGGAATTGTCGGGTATCCGACGCAAAAGATAACGAAGTGAATAATTAAAAATGTTTAATTTTGCAACAAGTGTTTTTAAGTTTATAATCATTTTTCGAGGGGAGACGAACCCGGACGGACCGTTTTTGCTACCCATTTACGCAGACAAATTTAATATTTTCTGCTTTAATAAAGAAGAACCACCAAAATATTTACATCTAATTCTATTTTCTTTGGATTTTTATTACCTTTCATATGGAAGTTTATACATGTGGATGGCATTCTAGGTGTAAAAAAATAGGACAGAATATAGATTTGACGAGCCGTACGCCGAATCCGAATAGATTGTCTCATATAACAACCCTAAATCCGGGAATCCGGCAATATTATCATTTTATTTTTCATTTTAACTATTTTAGGTTTATTTATGTTTTTTTTTCATTTTCCTTTCTTCAAACTTCAATGAAAAATCTAGGGTTCACGAATCTTAGGTTTATCTCATATGACAACCCTAAATCACGGTTGGATCTTATAACTCTCGAAAGGATTCAACTCTCGGTCAATATTTATAAAATCTCGGACGAGATTTTGGTCCTCGGGGCCGAGATTTCTTTTCTGGAGCTCGTTCTTCGTTCTAGTCACCTTCTATGTTTGTTGGATTCTCAATGCCCTTGCTTGATCCTTCCATGATGGTCAACAATGTCACCAAAGGAGACCTAAGTGTGAGTAGGGTCTCTTTCAGTGTACATGTTTCTAACAAGCTAGCAACTTTGTTCGCTCTCAGACATGTGTATGGTGAACGATATAGCTTTAAATTTATAACCTAAAATATAAGCCTGAAATAGTATGTGAACCCGTAGTGTACCGATCAATTGTAATAACAGCAAATACTCCAAGGTCGAACACAAGGACTATGGTGAAACAAAACACGATAATTTACGTTGTCAATCAAAAACATGCAACAAAGCAAAGGTATCAAAGATGATGTAATAATTAGATAAAGAGAATGCAGATTCTAGAGATCAAAGCATCTAGTTGTGGTTCCGACTCAAGATCTCAAAGGATAACGTGGACAAAGCTGAGGTTTGCAAAGGGAAGGTGTTTCTAAGGTGGGAATAGATCACCGGGTAAGTCTCACTACTCACTATCCCAAACCAAAGATCCTCTCACCGGGTAAGTCTCAAGGTACTAAGGAAAGAAACTATAATCTCAAAACAACACACCACCCAAGGGGATAGAACTAACATTTACCGGGTAAGTCTCATGCTAACTCTCAAAGATGGGATGAAGGCACACTCAAACCCTAATAAAAGATAAACATTTATTACCCACACTCATGATCTTGGGTATACAAGAAAAGGAATCACCGGGTAAGTCTCATCCTAGGCTTGCGTATGGACCAGGAAAGGTATAATAAGGATAGGATTTGGCATACTGAAACCTCAACTCAGATAAGGATCAGGAAAGGTATCACATCGTTCAGTTCATGTTCCATCTCGGTCAAGATGTTCTACAAACTGACCGAGGTGATGTTCGGTTAAGGTAAGGTTCGAGCTTTCAGGGTCCACTGGGGTAAAAGCTCATTCTTTCATCGTCTTTCCCAACACTTTCAGCCAATCACCATAGAATTGCACAAAGAACTTGCCAATAATCATCATGATAACAATAATAAAATATATGAAAAGGGAATCAATATTCAAACAAGAAAACCTTAACACAAATGTCTCAATAACTCAATCAAACAATCAATCAATCAAACAAATTGCGTTCCTCAATCATAAACCAAAAGACAACAATCAAAAAATTTAAGAAAATCTTACAACTTCCTTCAAAGCCTTCAACTTTATCTTCAAAGCCAACTTCCTTCCTTCCTTGGAATATCTTCAATCTTCCAAACTAACAAACTTCCTTCAACTTCCAGATCTGAGACATGCTTTCATCTAGAAAATTCATCCCAATATATAGGAAAAACACTTGTCAAAAATAAAAGATCTTCAGCCAAGAATAAAAGATCTTATGGGATGTGGGTCGTTCGCCTCGGTCCAGTCTAGTGGAAAGATCACCTCGGTCGAGGTGACACTGTAGCCATCCTAGGTGATCCTCAACTACGTGTCAATCTCTCTAATCTAGTCCAAAATCAATCTTTTGTCCAACTTCCATGGTTCCTAAGCCTTTCTTGTAGCTCATCAATGCTCCATAATGTAGTTTCAATGACTCCTTAGATCCCTTAGCTCCATATCGCTCCAATACGTGTTAATTTCCCTACAATTACAAAAAAAACTAGGTGTAGACCTCGATTTTTGCAAAGATAAACAAAACAACATAATGATCAATACATGCAGATTTATGAAGATAAAACGTCTAAACCAATCCCAAAATATAGACAATAATCCATGCTATCAAAATACCCCATACTTATCCCTTGCTTGTCCCCAAGCGAGATTCAAATCTGAGATACAATATAGAATGGATTATAAGTCATCAAAAAGATCAATGAAAAACATTTGCAAAACATTTTGGTAATGTGCTCCATTCATAGATCATCCTAAGAGAATGTTTCATAGCAAATAAAATCAAAACATAGTCAAAACATTTTATAAACATAAGAAAGTTGTTCATCTTTGCATAAAATCATAGAATGCATAATAAATCATATTTATCGAAATCAATCATGTATAATCCAGTTTAAACCACCAAGTCAATCAATATACTCAAGGTCTTCCAAAAGAGGTCGAGAAACGTGTCAGGGTGGGATGTATATAGGATAATGTGGTGCTAGAATCCGGGAATAGGATCTTTACTTCACATTGTTTGAATCACAACATCTTCCACCAATAAGCTTTGCTTATTTTCACTTTTGACTTTACTTTTGGGAACATGGACAGAGGTGCACAATAACCAAGGCCTAGAAGATCAACAATCATCAATTTCTCAAGATTCCTCAAACCCTTGATGCACATACTATTACCCGTTAGGACTATCGATCAATCCGACTTTGGCAAGACACAAACACCCGACTAAGTGAATGGTGCCGAGTTACTCATCATCAAGATCAATGTCCCCAAACCTTTTTTTTCTAACACTTTCAGCCAAGATCTCAACTTCACTTCACACGCTTTTCATCAACTGTATCCCAATTCCCGGATAGGTAAAGGGAGGCAAGTATGTATATGAGGGGCTAAAGCATGATAAAGAAGAAGAAGAAGAAGAAGAAGAAGAAGAAGAAGAGAATGAAGTGCCTTAATAATCCCAAGAAGAATGTGAGAGAACTCATAATGTGGTGTCAACTTTCAAATCCAACATAATTTTGATAAAAACAAAGTATTAAACACGCTAGAATTTCAAACAAGCATTTAGCAACTTAAACATATCATAAAACCTTTCGATCATACAAAGACTTCAATGCCAATCTGCAAATAGATATCTTCATCGAGGTCATGTCAAGAATAGAAGCACAAAACGTTTCAAAAATTTTTTCAGTTAAAAACCCATCTCGGTCGAGGTGATCTGACGGTGTCCAAGGTGTTCAACCGAGATGTATCTCGGTTTTACGACCTCGTTTGGTCAAGAACGTCTCGGTCAAGCCAAAAATATTTTTTTCAAACTGTTTTTTGACGTTTTTCTCATACAGAAACTTGTATGCAATGCATGTAATGACACATAAGCACATGAAACAAAATAACAATAATATCCAACAAGAGAGTCATACAAATAAGGCCAAGTCATACAAATACCCCATACTTGGGACACATTGTCCCAATGGGTCAATATAAGTCATAAGAAACAAGTACTCACAAGATAAAGTTGAACTGCATAATAAATAGAAAATAAATCCATCAAGCTCAATCCTCGTCAACTGGCGGTGGTGGTGGTGGAATGTAGGGGAACTAGGACGGATCGAATGGATAGCCCATAACCTACTGTAATTTCACCTCCATCATCCGTCGTGTGAAATGCTGGCTCTCCTCCATCCGATACGTCCATGCCTCAATGGATCTGGCATGGGCATCGAAACGCCGGGTGACATCTACTCTCAAGGCGGCGTAAGAATCTATCATCTCTCTCGTCAGATTATCGATCTGCTAATGCGCCTCGGGATCTCTACGGCGGCGGGCTCGTTGTTGAGGTGGTGGTGGCATGTTAGTTGGAGGTGCAGACGCCTCTCTCTCGTCCTCCGTGGCCTCGTCATCAAGGTCAACGGTGGGAATACTAGGGCCTCCGGTATCAGTACCGGTATCCATGGCAACGGCTTCTCCATAGTCATCTCCATCATCGTCTCTGTTAGCTGCCTCTCTAGCAGCATCCTCCTGCATATATAGGAACCAGGCAGCTGAACAATATTGACGATCGTACACCGAGAACTATGAAGACTAGATAATGCCTTGAGGAAACTTCATTTCCCATGGCATGACAACATAAGGTGTGCGAAGGCCACGGGGAACGAGTATACGTCGTGCGATCATCTCTTGTAAACCCAGCGGCTTCGGTTCCGCCACTAACGTACAACCAGATAGATCCAACTCCATGTAAGTAGCGATATGGGTCACCAACCCACATGGTAGCAAAGTCTGGAACTCCCCCTATGACCATACAAAACAAACTAAAGAGCTCACCCTGTCGGACCTTCTGGAACGTCTCAGTACGCGATAAAAGCATCTCACTGAAGATCTTGTGAGCTAGGCGGAAGGCTAGGTGAAAGATGATCTACTCTCGGGAATCACCGGGTTTTCATCTGTCACGGTGATCAGTCATGTGGGCTATCTCTCCCAAAAAACTCTTAACATGCGCTCTAGAAGCAAAGTCTATCGATGTGGGGGTTAGGAATCCAAAAATGTCTCTAAAAATATCTAAGGGAACAACATAGTTCTTGTTCAGCAACCGGTACTTGACTCCTCTATGCTCCGGCATGTAGATAAATGAGCTCAAAAACTCAAAAGTCGGCTCCAAATAAGTCGTTACTCGTATGGCCATAAAGTCCTCAAGGCCAATCATAGATATCATCTTCTTCAAGTCCTCCACCACGTGAAGGCACTCAAAGTCATCAACATCCAAAAAACATGGGGCAACAATGGGGCGCCCACATATCCTATCAAAATCCCGCTGGAATCGCTCGTGGATCACCGGGATGGTAGGCTGAGATGGAGAAGAAGGAGAAGAGTGGTTTGAACTGCTAGGCCTATCTCTCAGGGCCAACTGACGATCAGATCTCCTTTAACTGCTCATAACTGAAATTCACCTCGGTCGGATCAAGAACACCTCGGCCGAGACACATAATGGTCAACCGAGGCGAAGGGCTGGACGAGATGAAATCCAGAGAATGCAAGCTTTTTCCCCTAAAAACACTACTAATTGCTTCCTAAGGGGTACTTATACTCTTCTCAACAACAATCTATGGCAACCAAAGCCAGATCTATGCAAAATCAAAGAAAAAGAAGCAAGCTAAGGTTTTTGATGAAATACCCCAAAATATGCAGATTACAGTCGAAGTTCGTGCTGTTTGATGCTTGTAAACTGATTCTCGTACTTCTCCTGAGGATTTGGAGCCAAAAATCTTCGAAAACGAGCAAGAATCGAGAATCTGAGCAAGGAGAGACTTCGCGGTCGAGGAGAGCGAAGAGAGAGGAAGTGAGAGGAGAGAGAAATGTCGAACCCCTTTATACCCCTCGCTGAATTTGATTTCACCTCGGTCGAGGTGTTCCTAGCGGACCGAGGTGTCAGAGCGAGGTGGTTGTCAGACCTAGGCACCTCGGTTGACATAGAATACTTCGGTCGATGTGTTGTGACAACATCCGAGATGTGTCTCAGTCAAAACTCCGTCTTCTCAATTTCTCGAACGTCAATCCTTCCATGTGGCTCCTGAGTTGTAATTTCTTCTTAGAGATTGCCTGATTCTTGTCTAGGAGGACATACAAAACACAAAGCAAACTATCTAAACTAAACTAGAAAAGGGAAAAGAAAGCAATACCGTGGGTTGCCTGCCAAAAAGCGCTTGGTTTAAGGTCGTTAGCTGGACCGTACGTCATCCTCAAACAAGGTGTAAGGTGGCCTCACCCCATACTTCAACTGCACCATGGGGAAAGACAAAAGGTTCCGTCCAATGCGTCACAAAATGCAAGTGCTCATCAGGAAATGAGTCATCAATGGGTAGGTCGTCCTTCTCGAGCGAGATAGGCGATAACCGGCTGAGGTGATCAGCCACGGAATTCTCGGATCCCTTCTTATCGCGAATTTCTAGGTCAAACTCTTGAAGCAAGAGAATCAAACGAATAAGGCGCGGCTTTGCGTCTTTCTTAGCTAGCAAATATCGAATAACTACATGGTCAGTGTAAACAATAACTTTCGCTCCAACTAGGTAAGAGCGAAATTTCTCAAATGCATAAACAACTGCCAATAACTCCTTTTCGGTGGTGGCGTAGTTCAGTTGAGCTTCATCTAGCGTCTTGCTAGCATAGTAAATGGAGTTGGTCCGGTCATCCTTATTTTGTCTAAGTACCGCTCCTACGGCCACATCACTAGCATTACACATGATCTCAAAGGGCAAGGTCCAATCAGGAGGTTGAATGATGGGAGCGGTAATCAACGCTTCCTTTATCCTGTAAAAAGCATCAAGGCATTCATGTGAAAACTCAAAAAAAGCATCCTTATTCAAAAGATTAGTGAGCGGTTTAGAGATTTTAGAGAAATCATTGATGAACCTTCTGTAGAAACCTGCATGTCCGATAAAACTCCGCACACCCTTAACAGATAAGGGGGAGGAAGTTTCTCAATAGTCTCGATCTTAGCTCGATTGGCCTCGATACCTCGGTTGAAAACGAGGTGTCCTAGAATAATTCCTTCGCTAACCATGAAGTGACACTTCTCCCAATTTAAAACAAGATTAGTGTCTTCAGAACGTTGTAACACTAGAGAAAGGTTAGCCAAACAGTTATCAAAAGAGGAACCATATACTGAAAAATCATCCATGAATACCTCCATGATCTCCTCAATATACTCGGAGAAGATAACCATCATACAACGCTGAAAAGTAGCAGGTGCATTACACAATCCGAATGGCATCATCCGATAAGCGAATGTCCCCCATGGACAAGTGAAAGTGGTCTTCTCTTGATCATCCGGATGGATAGGAATCTGAAAGAATCCACTGTAACCATCTAAATAGCAAAAATGGGAGTGTTGTGCTAACCGTTCGAGTATTTGGTCGATGAATGGAAGAGGAAAATGCTCCTTTCTTGTTGCTAAATTCAGCTTCCTATAGTCAATGCACATCCTCCAGCCCGTAACGGTCCTAGTAGGAATCAACTCGTCGTTCTTGTTTGTCACAACGGTCATCCCACCCTTCTTGAGAACTACATGCACCGGACTCACCCATTTGCTATCTGATATGGGAAATATGATACCTGCATCAAGCAACTTAAGAATCTCCTTCTTCACAACCTCTTTCATGATCGGATTTAACCGTCTTTGAGGTTGCTGTGAAGTGTTGTGATCATCTTCCATTAGTATCTTATCCATAAAAAGAGAAGGCTTAATACAAACAAGATCATCAATAATATAACCCAAAGCCTTTCTATGTTTCCTTAGCGCATGCATCAGCTTAGACAACTCATCTTCAGAAAGAGAAGCACTAAGAATTATGGGATAAGTAGAATCCTGACCAAGGAAAGCATACCTCAAGTGAGTCGGGAGTGGTTTAAGTTCTAAGACAGGAGGTGCTTTCAGTGGTGGATCTGTACCTTCTTTCTCCAGTGAAGAGGACTTAGATTGAAGTGCTGGACTGATGTGATTCTCAGTTGACTTAATCTCACTTACTGTCTTGGTCGTGGTCCAAGATGATGGACCGAGGTGTTCTTCAGAGATGGTCACCTCGCCTGCTCCGAAAACTGTCTCGGTCGAGGTACTGGAACACGGTAATTCAGGTTGTCAATCAAAAACAAGCAACAAAGCAAAGGTATCAAAGATGATGTAATAATCAAATAACGAGAATGCAGATTCTAGATATTAAAGCATCCAGTTGTGGTTCCGACTCAAGATCTCAAAGGATAACGTGGACAAAGCTGAGGTTTGCAAAGGGAAGGTGTTTCTAAGGTGGGAATAGATCACCGGTAAGTCTCACTACTCACTATCCCAAACCAAAGATCCTCTCACCGGGTAAGTCTCAAGATATTATGGAAAGGAACTATAATCTCAAACCAGCACACCACCCAAGGGGATATAACTAACATTTACCGGATAAGTCTCGGGCTAACTCTCAAAGATGGGATGAAGGCACACTCAAACCCTGGTAAAGGATAAACCTTTATTATTTACACTCATGATCTTGAGTATAAAAGCAAAGGAATCACCGGGTAAGTCTCATCCTAGGCTTGCGTATGGACCAGGAAAGGTATAATAAGGATAGGCTTTGGCAAACTAAAACCTCAACTCAAATAAGGATCAGGAAAGGTATCACATCGTTCAAATCATGTTCCATCTCGGTCGAGATGTTTCAACAAACTGACCGAGCTGAGGTTCGATTAAGGTAAGCCTCGAGCTTTCAAGGTCCACTAGGGTAAAGGCTCATTCTTTCATCGTCTTTCCCACAACTTTCAGCCAATCACCCTAGAATCGAACAAAGAACTTAGCCAATAATCATCATGATAACAATAATAAAATATATGAAAAAAGAATCAACATTCAAACAATAAAACCTTAACACAAAGGTCTCAATAACTCAATCAAACAATCAATCAAATAATCAATCAAACAAGCAAACTGCGTTCCTCAATTATAAACCAAAAGACAACAATCAAACAATCTAAGAAAAAAAAACAACTTCCTTCAAAGCCTTCAACTTTATCTTCAATGCCAACTTCCTTCCTTCCTTGGAATTTCTTCAATCTTCCAAACTAACCAACTTCCTTCAACTTCCAGATCTGAGACATGCTTCCATCCAGAAAATCCATCCCAATATATAGGAAAAACACTTGTCAAAAATAAAAATCTTCAGCCAAGAATAAAAGATCTTATGGGTTGTGGGCCGTTCACCTCGGTACAGCCCAACGGAAAGATCACCTCGGTCGAGGTGACACTGTAGCCATCCGAGGTGATCCTCAGCTACGTGTAAATCTCTCTAATTTGGTCCAAACTCAATCTTTTG
The DNA here is from genome assembly GCA_033239125.1 of Fagopyrum homotropicum. Lineage (NCBI taxonomy): Eukaryota > Viridiplantae > Streptophyta > Magnoliopsida > Caryophyllales > Polygonaceae > Fagopyrum > Fagopyrum homotropicum. Next base: position 91,348,518 of record BSWB01000006.1, read on the forward strand.
TCCAACTTCCATGGTTCCTAAGCCTTTCTTGTAGCTCCTCAATGCTCCATAATGTAGCTGCAATGACTCCTTAGATCCCTTAGCTCCATATGGCTCCAATACGTGTTATTTTCCCTACAATTACAACAAAACTAGGTGTAGACCTCGATTCTTGCAAAGGTAAACAAAACAACATGATGATCAAGAATATACATCCATACATGCAGATTTATGAAGATAAAACGTCTAAACCAATCCCAAAATATAGACTATAATACATGCTATCAAACTTCATATTGGATGGCCTTTGCTCTTGTTCTAGTGACAACTCCTTCCATGATGGGGCTTGAAGATGTTATGACTATCTTATCCTTCAATATCTAAGCACTTGATCTAGTAGTTGGTCCTTTCTGTAGTGTTGGGGATGATCAATCATCATACTCCCCTTCTTGAGAAGGATTTGTCCTCGAATCACCAACATGCTCATCTTTAGACTCAAAAGACTCAAGTCTCTTACATTGAAGGTCTTGTTGACTCCATACTCAGTTGGAAGCTCCAAGACATAACCGTTGTCACCCACTTTCCGCTTCACTAGAAATGGTCCATCTCCTTTTGGAGACAACTTTGACTTCCTCTTCTCCGTAAATCGCTCTTTCCTTATGTGCAACCAAACTAGATCTCCTGTTTTGAACAATATTTCCTTGCGATTCCTGTTTGCTTTCGATGCCACGGCTTTCCCTTTGTCTTCCAGCCTTAGGTGTGTCTTCTCATGCAATTCCTTAATGAGCTCAACCTGTTTTCATGCAATAAAATATACTCGCTCCTCGATAGGCAACAATATAAGATCAAAAGGAGTCAAAGGATTCAATCCGTAGACACATACAAAAGGTGTTAGATTAGTAGATGAATGCAAAGTACGATTATAAGCAAATTCTACATGTGATAAAACATCCTTCCAAGAATTCAAATTGTCTTTCAAAACAGCTCTTAAAATAGTGGTTAAAGTCCTATTAGTGACTTCCGTTTGACCGTCCATTTGAGGATGACTAGAGGTTGAAAATAATAACCTTGTACCTAGTTTTTTTTCCAAAGAGTCTTCCAAAAGAATCTAAGAAATTTAACATCCCTATCACTCACAATAGTCTGTGGTACTCAATGCAACCAAACAACTTCCCTAAAGAACAAGCTAGCCACATTATAAGCATCATCAGTTTTATGGCAAGCAATATAGTGAGCCATTTTAGAAAAACTGTCAATAACCACAAACATGGAATCTCTCCCTTCTTAGTCTTCGGTAATCCTACAACAAAGACCATACTAATATCAAGTCATGGTGAAGTAGGTATAGGTAAAGGAGTATACAAAGCATGTGGTTTTGATCTAGACTTAGCCTTCAAACATATAATGCATCTCTTAAGCATATTTTCAACATCTTTAAGCATATGATGCCAATATAAATGTGAATGCAACATATGATAAGTCTTATCTCTACCAAAGTGTCCCATTAAACTTCCCATATGAGCCTCTTCGACCAGTAATAATCTCATAGAACATCTAGGAATATAAACTTTATCCTCATGGAACACAAAGCCTTCAAAAATATAGTACTTTTCTCACAATAGTGGCAAATCTCGGTCAGAATCTCGGCCGAGATTTTTGGAATATGACCGAGATTTACACTACGTATAGATATCTACAAAATCAACATTATCCACGTATAAATCCTTAATATAATGGAAACCTAAGACCTTAGAATCCATAATGGTGATCAAAGTATACCTCCTAGAAAGGGCATCAACAACAACATTATCTTTTCCATTTTTGTACTTGTTGATATACAGAAAGGTTTCTATAAACTCCATCCATCTACCATGCCTCCTATCCAACTTATCTTGATACTAAAATGTTTTAGAGACTCATGATCAATTCTAAGGATGAATTCATTTGACCAAAGATAATGTTGTCATATCTTGGAGAGGTGGCATACCATCTTGCATTGTCACCCAGATTTGAGGGTGTTCACCCCGTATTTCATGTGTCTCAGCTGAGGGAGTATATTCCAGATCCAAAATACATTATCAGTTTTGAGGATTTAGTGGTTGAGCCGGACCACACATTTGTTGAGCATCCAATTGCCGTCCTAGAGCGAGGTATGAGACGCTTGCGCTCGAAGGGCATTCCTATGATGAGGATACAGTGGTCTAGACGAGCACCCGATGAGGCCACATGGGAGACAAAGGATAGTATCCAAAGGAACTATCCCGTGTTTTATGTAGAAATAGCTACATTTGTTGACTTGTTGAGTGAGTCTTAGATATTTTTGGTGAGTTATATAATGGTGTGATTATATGATTAATATATGATATCATATGATATTGTTTTCGTGCTAGATTATGATGTATGATCTTATAGATCTTGTTGCGCTAGCACGAGTAGTGATTATTATGGTTGGAGATGTTCTACCTCAATGCCATCGAGTTATGAGTTTGCTGGAGATGTTCTACCTCTATGTTATCGTTGTGATTATAGTTGTTGGAGATGTTCTTCCTCCATGCCCTTGAGTTATGAGTATAGTTGCTGGAAATGTTCTACATTCATGCTATCGAGTTACGATTATGGTTTGCCGGAGATGTTTTACCTCCGTGCCTTTGGGATGAGATTATGGATATTGGAAATGTTATACCTCCGTAAGATTGAGTGTTTATACCTTGTGTTTAGGTCGAGAAGGTTTAGGTTTGTTCAAGTTTCGGGACGAAACTTGTTTTTAGGGGGATCTGAGGTAAGATCCATGTTTTCTTAGTGACCTCGCACCCGTGCCTTGGCTTGACCGCAGGTCCGGATATCTATATATATGTATATACATGTATGATGAAGGATGGTTGCCTTTGGTGCTTGAAGGAGTAGAGAATCGATCGAGAGATCGCTGAGAAGCAAGAAGATTGCCTTTGTGCACTGACCCCCTGGTTTTGGTCGCCCCTGCGGCGTTGAGCTTGTCACCGTCCCTGTGGCTCTGTCCGCCGTTGTCGCGGCTTGTCACCACCCCCGCGTCTGGTTTCGGCCGCCCCTGTGGCGTTGAGCTTGTCACTGCTCCCGTGCCCCTTAATTCCCGCAGGTGCGCCTTGTTCCAAGACATACCAAGTATTGGTATGTTTGTTTCCTTCCCTTGTGTTTATGGTTTAGTTTAAGAGCATGCTAGGTTAGTATGTGACGAGATTGATGATATTAATGATGTATGCCCTGATGAGACTTTTGAGGTTTAATATGATTTTCGAGGAATTACAATGTTCATGATTCGTATGGATTCTTTGAGTCTAGGTGTGACCCTTATAGTTTGATAATGTGAGGATTGATATAGTTTTATATGCCTTTTTATCAGGCAGTGTTCATCCCTACGGGAATTGGAGAGTTGATCGTGATTGAGGTTATATTGTGATTCAAGTAAGTCCGTACGACTTACCTAGCTGCAATTCTTATATTGGATGTATGCATGAGTGGTGATTGTTATGTGCTTTATAGCTTGCAATATTGACTATTACCGAGAGATGATTGCCCCTCTTGAAGCGGACGGTGATAACCTTTCTAATTTCTCCTGAGGGAGTTTGAGAGGTTCTTTGAGGTCAGGCCAAAACTAGTATAAGGGGACGGTGCTACACCACTCCACATGGTATACGGGAGGTACTCTAAACTACTCTAGATTGGTATAGTACCCAAAGGCGAGAATGATATACTTCTCGTGACACAATCATAAATATGGTTCTGATTGTATGACGTTATAAAGATAATTAAACCGGAAATGTGTGATAGCATGTTTGGTGTTTATTATGACTTTGATGGGTGTATGTGCTTATGCATGATCGTATATATGGAGGAGTGGTCAGCCGAGAGCTTCCGTACATCTAGGATGTTATGGATTTTTGGGATATGTATATATACGATGACTTTGTTTTACACTCAGTTGTGGGGTTTTGTATGTACTATGATACTTGATATTTTTGTTTTATAAAGGTTGTTTTATATTTATTTGTCTTTTGTTGTAAGATCTAGTGAACTTGTTGTCAGGCTAGGGCCATGATACATTGTGAGGTCCTAGCCCCGTAGCACTCCGAGTCCTATGGATTTGGGGTGTTACATACCCCTTGCTACAATACATGGCAAGCATCCCTTTGGCCTCCACTAGGTATCTGCTAGTGTTTTAAGCAACTTTAAATGGGCCCCTGACATTGTGTTCACTGCTACAAGAAGGACTTGGGTGGCCCATTCATTTAGGATTGCGTTATCCGGCGTGCCCTTGTCGTTTCACTTCGTATCTAACTTCTTATACATGCGTTCATTCCCTAGGTTATGGCCGCCTCTTTTTGGAGCTCCCACGCGTCTTTTCCATGACGATATTGACTGCATCTTCTACGAGACATTGACACCTGGTGATAACGTGTTTTCTCCCAAGAATGCCCCCGTCGGGTGGTTCATTGTATCTATATTTAGTTTCCCAATGGCTTCGATTTAAATGCGTTTAATGGCTGTTTAAACGGGCAAATTCAATTGAGACTGTATTGTCTACAAGGCTGCTATGATCTGGTCTATAATATCCGGAATTTTTATTCCATTTAATTTCCGAATCAAATCGGACTTCGAGCCGTTGACGGTTCCCATTTTATCTAGTATTTCTTTCTTCACAAGTTTTATCATTTTATGTAGAATTTAATTCACATAAAATGATAGAATTATATCAAACCCTAATTCTTATAATTAACTTATCATTTTATGTAGAATTTAATTCACATAATTTTGATAAAATTATACCAAGCTCTAATTCTTATAATTAATTTATCATTTCATGAAGAATTTAATTCACATAAAATGATAGAATTATATCAAACCCTAATTCTTATAATTAATTCTTAACGACGACTTTAGACGAGATCATGACAAGGCTGAGACGAGATGATGACAAGGCTGAGACGAGACCATGACAAGGTCATGACACGTTTCGACAAGGTTGTGACAAAGCCAAGACAACTTTTTCAGCCCACTCTTCCTACTTAGTTTCAGCCCAGCTTGTCTTCGCAGCCCACAACAGCCCCAACTTGACTTCGAGCCCGGCCAGCAGCAGCCCAGGAAAGCCTGGTTATGAGCTCATTAGCAGCCCCTTCATGCCGGCCATACAACTCCTCTCCACCCAGTGCCTTGCGTGTGTAATGGCCAGCTACACGTTCAGCCCAGGAAGAAGTAACAGCCGGCCCTTCCTCTTCCTTTTCTTCACCACGTAACTGTTGCTGAATTGAAGAAGAGCTCCTATAACTTCTCCTTTTAACACACAACAAGGACCCATTCAGCCTGCACGTCTCTTCTACCTCCTGCATACAAAATAGCCATCTGAAGCGGTATCTTCACAAAGCAGCCGCTCAAACAACTCTCACACAACAACCATTCAAGCAACGTCTCACAACAAATGAATAGCCTAGTACTTGGTTGCATTTAGGACTCCATCTGAGTGCACTTGAAGAGCCAGGCCAGAGACGTCTCTACCCTCGACCCTAACTGCTTCCCGACCAAGTAAATCGCAAGTTGAAGGGGGCTGAACTACTCCCTTCCGGATCTAGCAACCTTCTACAGCCTTAGTACTTGGTGAGTGTTCCCATTCTTAGCCCAATATCTATGAAAGGAGAGGCTAGACGTTGATTGTGTGTTGATTGTTTGGTCGAGTGTGGAGCAGCTATCAAGGATAAACGTGGGAGGTAAAACACATAAAATTAGACAGTTTACACATTCAGTTTTGGAATTTTAAAAACTGTGTTCATCAGTCAAGTTTGAGCATAATGTTCGATGCCTTAGAGATAGAATCCACCGTTCAAATTTTAGGATGTTATAGAGTGATACCCATACTGTAAGATATCAAAAATTGGGACTTAACCAACGGTTAGATTTAGATATGTGAAGGTGCAAAATGGACTAGTTAGGCTGTTTGGGAAATGATCCTAGAAAAATGCTAAGTATAGATTTTTGGTTTGAGTTCAACTTTAAAGATTTTTGTAGAAGTAACGGTTAAACAGTTTTAAGAAATTCTTGCTCCTATGAATATATTAGATATCATAGATGATTTATAAATTTATTTTAGAATTTTTATAAGTTTATTTTAATTTCATATTTGAAGCTGTAGTTGGACTTTAGTGACTTTTCGGGACATAGAAAATGGGTAGTTTTTCTAGTTGTTACCTAAAATCATCCTAGGGAGTAGAATATGGTTAGTTAGCCTCAAATTAGAATTTAAGTACGTATTCCGGGTTTTGGAAGTTCTGGGACCAAGGGTAAAATAGTCAATTTACCTTAAATAAGCACTGTAATAGCTTCTGCACATAGAATCTTACATCTTAGGAGTTTTAGACTTCTAAGTATCCAGGAAAAGGTGTTGATCCACGTGCCTCCTTTGATAGACAACTGAGTTTCTGCAGTTACCGTTTTAGTGGTGGTTAAGGGAGAGTCGAGATTTGATTCTGGTAAGTCCACGGACTTACTTAGCTGGCTTCTTGCATGTGTGTGATGTGTATGAGTGGTGTTTGATAGTTAAGATAAATAACGAAACCGGAATAGGCCGACTGTAGTATATTGTATAATTGACCCAAGTGTATGATAACGGGTCGTGACATCATCTGCCTAACTCTTGCGAGAGTCTAGGGGTTCCCTGCGACCAGCCCAGTCCGGTAGACGGTCAAATGCATTAGTATCATTCCGCGTTGGTAAACGGGGACAGGGGCGAGGTTTGATAATCCCTCGTGTCACAAAATAAGTATCATTAGTAATTACGTATCACTTAATTAAAGATAATAAAAAGGAATGAGTGTTGCATGTTGATTGTGTATGTTGTATGTTTGTGCTTTTACCTTTATACTTATGCATAGATTGTTAGCTAACGGTTTTATACCGCTTGTAGATGCCTTGTAGGTTAGGGAGGCGATCGAGTATCCGGCGGTAGTGGGCAGCCGGGGTTCCGTGCATTATAGGATGGGACTGTTATATTTTATTTCATGACTGTTGAGACTAATGTTGGTATTTTAGTTTTGAGACTTGGCTGTAATGTTTTCAGATTTGGATTTTCATTTCGCTCATGATATAAAACTTTATGTTTTGCCTTTTTATTTGTGCCGTGTTGTAAGGTCCGATGAAGTTGTTGCCAGGCTAAGGGCCGGGACCCACTGTGAGGTCCCAACTCGTAGCATCCCGAGTCCTCTAGGATTTAGGGTGTTACAATGTGGTATTAGAACCCTAGGTTGGCAACAACGGCACTCGCTATCTTCAAAAAGGCCGAATAAATAAATAAACGGAAACCGCAAGGATTCCGAACTTTTAAAATGAATTTTGTTTTCCAAACCATGAGCATAAACGGGTTGGGATAGAATGCACGGACCGCCACTACCTCCGCTGAACTCGATAGCATAGTTTATTAGACTTTTGTTATATCTTGCAATTTTAGTTACGTTGTGACCTTTAGAAGTGACCTAGAGTAATAAGATAGTTATATCCTTACTAGGAACTAAAGTAGTCTTATATTGGTCACGTCTCTACCAGATGGCACGTACGAGAGCGACAGCTTACGTTGGACGAGGAGAGGGCCGACCTCCCCTTCCTCCAAGAGCTCAAAGACAGGGACGTGTGGGTAGGCCTCAAAGGAGCCGAGTTTGAGAACGTGTTCCTGTTGTAGATCCGCTAGTTGCGGATATACCTGCTGAGGAGGTGGCCGAGAGTATTATTCCAGAGGTTAGGGATGGGACCGCTACTAGGTCCGGAGTACGGAGTCCAGGACCTGCTGATTCTGGCCACGTATCGATTGGAGCATCGGAGTATCGAGCTTATGTCTAGCAGGTGCAAGAGGCATACAGGGCCGGAGCACCACCTCCAGCACCGTCAGTGCCATCTAGGTCAGCAGAGGTCTCTCAGAGGGTGACTCAGGAGGTAGTTCCACCGGTGGTAGCTGCACTAGTGAGGGTTGTCGAGGATGACCGAGTGAGAGACGAGCTGAGGGTACCGAGACCAGATGAATGGTTGAAGATATTCAACCATCAGCGGGTTCCCACCTTTGACGGGAACGTTGGACTTGAGGTGGAACATTGGATCAGTCATGTGGAGTCCGCGCTAGAGGCGATTCGCTGCCTTGAGAGTCGTAATGTGGAGCTGGTTTAGACATTGTTTAGGGACCAGGCACAGTACTGGTGGAGGACAGTGCGGGGTGGAGTGTCCCGATTTGAGCAGTTGCTGAGTCTTGTGAGAGAGACCTTTTGTCTTACCTCACTGAGAAGGGACCGAGTATAGGACTTCTTGGAGGCAGGTTTTGAGGATGTTCCGATAGCTGAGGCTATTCGGAGGTTCCGGAAGGAGCTATCATTGTTGGGCCCTTCTGCACCGCCTGTGGACCAGCACGTGTATCTGTTCTCCCGGAGACTGAGGGAGACTACCCGCTCCTATCTAGCAAGGTTCCGCTGTGATTCCTTAGCTGATTATCAGGATCAGGCTTCAGCGTATGAGAGGGACCGACTGGGTCACAGGAGAGTTATGTATTCTAGAGGGTCAGACAAGAGACAGAGGACCGGACCAGTCAGCACTGGAGTAGGAGGGTCAGGTCATAGGCGTGGTCAGTCCCAGGGCCGTTCTAGTTATGAGGTGGTACCGCCGACGGGGTCTAGAGTACGTCAGTGCTACAACTGTGGGGAGCATGGACACATTAAGCCGGAGTGTAGGAGGCCACCAATTACATGTTTTACTTGCGGCCAGCTGCGCCACAGAGCTACCTTCTGTCGACAGGGAAAGGTAACATCACAACAAGGGTCCTCACCTACTGGTACCCCAGGAGGAGGACAGAGGCAGTCTCAGTATTATGCTCGGGGTCGGCAGCAACGAGCTCTCGGTCAGACATATTCACAGGGTTCTGCTCAGATTCCAGGTAGAGGTAGAGGACGTGATGGTGGCACTTCTGAGACTAGGGGTACTCAGGCTCGAGTCTTTGAGTTGAAGAGTGTCGTAGAGCCAGCAGCGCCCGCAACCACAGGTATTATCATGATTCATGGCTTTCCAGTCCGAGTACTTTTTGACCCGGGTGTGATGCACTCTTTCATATCTGATGATTGCATAGATAGGTTGACCTTAGATACAGTAGAGGGGGAACCTTTCCTTATAAGGTTACCCGATGGGAGTAGGGTTCGTGGTACTCGGGAGATTCACGATTGTCCCATCCACTTGGGAGGTCGTGACTAGCTAGCCGACTTTCACGTCATGCACTTAGTGCATGAAGAGGTCATACTCGGGATGGACTGGATGGACCGCCATAGAGCTGTTCTGGACGTCAGTAAGAGGACAGTGACGGTCACTACGGAGTCTGGGCAGGAGGAGGTCTTTCGAGGGTGGGACCTCGGAAAGATCGGGACAGTCATTAGTGCGGTCCGAGCCGCAAAGCTCATAGGTCAAGGATGCGAGACCTTCTGGTGTTACGCCATGAAGGAGGAGACGACTTCATCTTTAGCAAAGACCCCGGTAGCTGGTGAGTTCGAGGATGTCTTTGGCGAGCCGCCTGGCTTACCACCGCAAAGGAGCGTAGATTTTGGGATTGAGTTGGAGCCCGACACGAGGCCAATCTCCAAGGCTCCATACCGCATGACACCAGTCGAGATGCTTGAGCTTAAGAAGCAACTCGAGGATTTGGTAGAGAAGGGATTCATCCGACCTAGTGTGTCTCCCTGGGGTGCACCAGTCCTCTTCGTCAGGAAGAAGGACGGATCCATGAGGCTTTGTATCAACTATCGAGAGTTGAACAAAGTCACCGTCAAGAACAAGGGAGCTACGGTGTTTTCACGTATTGACTTGAGGTCAGGATATCATCAGTTGAGAGTACGGGAGGAGGACATACCGAAGACAGCATTTCAGACCAGATAAGGTCATTATGAGTTCATGATGATGCCTTTCGGGCTCACCAATGCTTCTGCTATCTTCATGGAGTTGATGAATGGCATCTTCATTGACTTCTTAGATAAGTTTGTGGTAGTTTTCATCGACGACATCTTGGTGTACTCCCGGAGTAGGGAGGAGCACGCCGGACACCTGAGGACGGTGTTGCGGGTTTTACAGGATAGAGAGCTTTATGCTAAGCTCTCTAAGTGTGAGTTCTAGATGCCAGAGGTTGCCTTCCTTGGCCACATTGTCTCCGCCGAGGGAGTCAAGGTGGACCCGGCAAAGATAGAGTCAGTTGCATCATGGTCGCCCCCTAAGATGGTCAAGGAGGTACGCAGTTTTCTAGGTCTGGCCGGATACTACTGTAGGTTTGTGAAGGGTTTTTCTATGATTGCCAGACCACTCACTTCCTTGTTAAGGAAATCCATCAGATTTGCATGGACCGAGCCCTGTTAGCGGAGTTTTGAGGAGCTGAAGGAGAGATTGACTTCCGCTCCGGTATTAGCACAACCAGAGGGCGTTGAGGACTTCGTCGTTTACAGTGATGTATCCAAGCTGTTGGGATGCATCCTGATGCAGAGGGGTAGGGTCATTGCGTATGAGTCTCGACATTTGAAGACATATGAGGAGAATTACCCTACTCACGACCTTGAGCTAGTTGCAATCATTTATGCCTTGAAGATCTGGCGTCATTACCTCTACGGGGCCACCTGTCAGATCTTCACAGACCACAAGAGTCTGAAGTACATATTCTCTCAGCGGGAGTTGAATAACCGCCACAGGAGATGGCTAGAGCTGATTAAGGATTTTGACTTAGAGATCCTTTATCATCCGGGGAAGGCGAATGTGGTCGCCGATGCCCTTAGTAGGAAGACACCTCGCGAGGCTGCGATAGCTAGATTGAGTGTGCAGACCCAGTTGCAGAGAGATTTGATTTGGTTGGAGGTAGACATCTTGTTTCCGGATACTGACGGCCATTTGTCAGCGTTAGAGGTTTCACCGGATCTGACGGAAGAGATCCGGCAGAAACAGGAGGGTTGTCCAACACTGATGAAGATCAGAGATAGGATGTCCAAAGGGGATGCACCACAATTTATGGTGGGGTAGATGGGATTTTGAGGCGGCAGGAGCACATATGTGTACCCTCTGACATAGAGTTGAGGCAGCGTATACTACAAGAGGCCCATTCTACACCTTACTCCATCCACCCCGGCGCGAGTAAGATATATCAGGATATACGACGATCTTATTGGTGGGGCGGGCTCAAGCCCGACGTAGCTAGATATGTAGCCCAGTATGCGACCTGTCAGCAGGTCAAGATCGAGCACCACCGGCCCGGGGAGAGCTCCAACCACTTCCGGTTCCATAGTGGAAGTGGGAGGACATTTCCATGGACTTCGTTACTGGCTTGAGGTTGAGTAGAGGATTTGATGCGATGTGGGTTGTAGTGGATCGGTTGACGAAGACGGCACAAATTATTCCTATTAAGGAAACGTGGACGGTGTCTCGTTTAGCCGAGGAGTTTACCCGCCAGATTGTGAGGTTCCATGGAGTGCCGAGGACGATCATTTCAGATAGGGATGGGCGTTTTACCTCGAGGTTCTGGCAGCAGGTACACGCCGCCTTAGGCACGAGCTTACAATTCACCACGGCATATCACCCTCAGACGGACGGACAGTCTAAGAGGACTATTCAGACCCTTGAGGACATGTTGAGTGCATGTGTGCTTGATTGGGGTCAGGTATGGCCCGACCACCTTCCTTTGGTGGAGTTTTCTTATAACAATAGTTGGCACGCGACTATTGGGATGGCTCCTTACGAGGCACTATATGGACGGAGGTATCGTACACCTTTGTGTTGGGACGAACCTGGGAGGATTAGTGGTGTGGCGCCCGAGCAGGTGCGGAATGAGATGGCTCGGGTAGCATTGATCCGAGAGCGGATGTTGGCCACACAGAGCCGTCAGAGGTCTTAAGCTGATAAGAGGCGCATGCCTCTAGAGTTCAGGGTTGGAGCTCATGTATGGTTGAGGGTGTCACCGACGAGGGGTGTTCGACGTTTTGGCATTAAGGGGAAGTTGAGTCCCCGATAAGTCGGGCCCTTTGAGATCCTTGAGCGGATAGGAGAGGTGGCCTATAGATTGGCATTGCCACCCCGATTGGAGGGAGTCCATTCAGTTTTCCATGTATCTCAGTTGAGAGAGTATGTGCATGACACGAGACACATAGTAAGCCATGACGACCTAGTGGTCGAGCCGGATCATACATTTCCAGAGCACCCGATAGCAGTTTTGGAGAGAGGTACGAGACGCCTTCGATCGAAGGTAATACCCATATTGAGAGTGCAGTGGTCGAGACGAGGGATAGACGAAGCCACTTGGGAGACGGAGGATAGTATCCGGCGGAACTTCCCGAGTTTTATGCGGACCTAGAGACGTCTATAGGACTGTCATGTAGTTCTACATACTTGTTTGCTTGCTTTCAGTGATTGTATGTGGGACATGTTTGATGTGCTTGTGTGTGAACCATAGGTGGTCTTGATGTAGTAACTTGTTAGTCATAGGGCTTACTTACGTGTTATGATCTCGGGAACCACCCTAAGTTTCGGGACAAAACTTATTTTGGGGGGGATTTGATGTAACGACCAGTTTGCTTTTCGTTACGCTTTGATAAGGTTAGAGAAGTTTAGAAAACGAATAAAAATTTAGTGAGACAAGGATATACCAGTTTAGTTATGGAAGTTGTTTAATTAGGTACTTTGTTCTAAGTTTCGGGACGAAACTTATTTTAAGGGGGTACTGATGTAATATCCGAAATTTTTATTCCATTTAATTTCCGAATCAAATCGGACTTCGAGCCGTTGACGATTCCCATTTTATCTAGTATTTCTTTCTTCACAAATTTTATCATTTTATGTAGAATTTAATTCACATAAAATGATAGAATTATATCAAACCCTAATTCTTATAATTAATTTATCATTTTCTGTAGAATTTAATTCACATAAAATGATAAAAATATACCAAGCCCTAATTCTTATAACTAATTTATCATTTCATGAAGAATTTAATTTACATAAAATGATAGAATTATATCAAACCCTAATTCTTATAATTAATTCTTAACGACGACTTTAGACGAGATCATGACAAGGCGGCTGAGACGAGATCAGGACAAGACCATGACACGTTTTGACAAGGTTGTGACAAAGCCAGGACAACTTTTTCAGCCCACTCTTCTTACTTAGTTTCAGCCCAGCTTGTCTTCTGTTAGCATGAAATATTGTGATATTTTAGGCACGTTTTCTAAGCGTATTTGATTCATATTGATAGTCATTGATTGAGCATTGATGCATTTGTGAGCTAGTTTGTCTATAATGTCGATATAGAGATCTACACAAGCTTTATGTTGATTATAGGTGATTGAGAGCTATTTCCGAACGGAATCGAGCGAGGATGGAATTGTTGAGCAATGTCCATGGATTGAGGAAATTCTTAGGAGCAAAAGGAGTGTCAACTTGAGGAATGCACGAAGCTAGGGAAGAATCACGTTCTTGCCCTAAACCACGCTCTAAAATACGGCCGTACTACTTTCCACGTTCAGTTCCACGGCCGTGGAACCATGGCTAGGGAAGCGTGGTTCATTCCAGCAAATTCTACGGCCGTGGAGAAGATGGTTCAAACCGTGTTGATTTCCACGCTCTAAATTACGGTCGTGGAACCTTCCACGACCGTGATCTTGGCGATCTTTTTCGCCACACTTTAAGCCACGATCTTTTAAAAAGATTGGGCCGGGCCGCTACTTCATCATACACTATAAAAGGACGGACGAAGAGAGATTCCGTCACCTCCGCTTAGAGATTTTGCACCTCTGCTTAGACGCATTTTCGCCCACACCTAGCTTTAGAGATCTTTGCGACTTTTGCAAAAGACAGACTTTGCGCTCATCCTTGGAGTTACCCTAATCTCGCACTTTGGTGGAGATTGTGATTGAGATTTCCGGATTTGCGGAAGATCGAAGATTCGGAAGATTGTTCGCAAGAAGATTCCCCTTCTTGTTTAGGTTTGATTTAGAAGACGGATTGACATCCCGTTCTTCCTTATCTAACATTGTGTTTGTTTGTTCTATTCCGAATCTAGTGACGATATTTGTTCCTGATTGTGACATTGAGATTGGTTTGAAGTTTATTGAAGGTTTTCGGAAGTTTTCATCTTTCAATCTTTTAAACCTTGAATTTGATATCATTATGACTACTGTTGGCTAAAAACCCTTAACAATTCTAAGGTGAAGGGTTGATAGTTGTGGCTTAGATGATGATAGATCGATTGTAAACAGATTGGACCTTGAGAGTTAGAGAGAATCGCCGACGAACCCTAAATTACGGCCTGTTCTTGAGTCCACGGCCGTGGAACCTCAAGAACTAACCGTGATTTCCCTTAAGTTTACGAGCTTGCTTTTACTTTAATCCAAAGTTAAAGATTTGCTTTAACTTAGTCTTGGCTTGCCTTTTCTAGGTGGTAGTAAAGCCTCAACAACCTCTACCTCGATTGTGAGTGTCACAACCGTAATCGGTTTAGTTAGTCTTGATCCTTGGATTACAAGTTTGGGTATTTGACATTAATTCTCATCTTTAGAACCTTTCTATATTGAAGCCTCAACAACCTTTATAGATAGTGTCTTGTAGGTGAGTCATATAAGGTTTTTGGAACTTCACCGTCCGACTACCTTACATTAGCATACCTTTGCATATCTTAACTCTGTCCTTATACCATTAGTATATCTTGAATCGATAGCCACAACTGGATACTTGGATCTTTAGGATTGTTGTTTTCCCAATAATTTGCAAAGCTCTTACATTTACCTGTTTGATAATCTGCAATTGAATTTGTTCCCCCCAAATCTCTGTATTCGATACTCTGGAATTCTTGCTTAACTACGTCGATCCGTACACTGCGGGTTCGCTTGCTTGATTCTAGTTTTATAAATTTAAAGCTTATTTGCACGCACCCTAAGTGGCGAACAAGTTTTTGGCGCCGTTGCCGGGGATTTGGTCTAGGCCGAATTCGGTTTTCGGTTGTCAAGCTTGGGAGCTTCTCCCTTGTTATTTGATATCTTTTTGAGTGCATGCGCAGGTCTAGGAAAACCGAAGATCTCTTACCTCTTGATCAAGAGCTTGAGAGAACTTTAAGGCAAAAGCGCAAGGAAAAGAAGATGGCTGAAGAACACGAACGTGATCTTCAAGCGGAGTTAGCGGAGAAAGAAGCTCAACTCCAATGGAATGAGAATATTCGCCGGGATGAGATGGATCGTCATCAATCCCAAGTTAATGATCTGAAGGACATGATGTTCCAGATGAGGATAGAACTAAGCAATCTCAAGAATAAGGGAAGCAAGAAATCCTCAAAGAGATCATTAAAGTCGAACAGGGGTCATTCATCCGCTGATGATAGCGACTCTTCCATGCCACCGTTAGAGGAGATTGATCCAAGGATCAATGTGAATCCATTCGCTCCACGGACGACCGCAAACCGACGCATTCCACCTAGGAATGTAAGGGTGAACCGTGTAGATAATGAGCCAAGGACTCTTGGCCAAAGGATGGATCCAACACAACAACCGCGCCGTTTGGGTGTAAACTTCGATGCTGATGATGTGCAAGGGTTTAGCTTCAACCCTCAAGTTATTACTCTTGTTCGCCAAAATCAATTTGGCGGGACAAGCGCTGAGTCTCCACACCAACACTTGCAAAACTTTGAGTGTATGATGGAGACAATGAGGCCGAAGAACGCGACTACCAACAACTATAAGCTCAAGCCTTTTTTCTTCTCCTTGAAGGGGAAAGCATTGTCTTGGTATCAAGCTCTTCCTTGTGGGAAACTAGACACGTGGGAAGATCTTTCCGCGGAGTTCCTCACCAAATTCTTTCCGCCATCCAAAACGGCGGAACTTAGAGGTAAGATCAATGCATTTTCCATGAGGTCAAACGAAAGTTTGTTTCAATCATGGGAAAGGTTTCAGGACTTGTTATTGGATTGCCCTCATCATGGCATATCCAAGCTTGCATTGCTGGAGATTTACTACAAGGGGCTGGATGTGGAGACACAATTCAAGCTCCAATCCCTCTCATGTGGAACATTCATGGACATGAGGGAAGATGACGCTTGGGACTTCATTGAGAAGCAAGCAAGGGTCATAGAGAAGTATTCTCACCGGAAAGTGGAGGGAAATCGTGTGGAGCAAGGAGCAAAGCTCACACATGAAGCTCAAAATCAGATTTTCTCCCTCAACAATGAGATCAAAGAGTTGAAGGAGGCTATCAAGACCAACTTTCCAAAGCAACAAGGCAAGTATGTTGGCTATTTGGGCAACAACAACAATGGCGGTGAGAACACAAACCGCAACAACAACAACAATAACCGGAATAATAACCGGAACAATTGGAATGGCAACAACAACAACCGGAACAACAATTGGAACAACAATAGGGGTTCAAACAACAACAATTGGCGCTCCAATCAACAAAATTCCGGTAACTCTTATCCTTCCAATTCTAATTCACTAACTCCACCTTCCTCTTCCTCTACTCCTTTGAAAAGCCAGGGGCAAACGTCTAATGGAGGAAACACTTCGGGGAAGGAGAAGCCCGATCCCATGTTGGAAACGATTTTGGGAAAGCTTCAAGGATTGGAGAACCGCATCATTAAGGTTGATGATCAAATTTCTAAGGTTGATAAAGCCCAAAAGGTTTTGGAAAACCAAATGTTCAGCCATGCGGAGGAAGTTCCTAGGAATCAAGGGAAACTTCCAGGAAAGACGGAGGATAACCCTAAGGGAAGGGTGATGGCAATCACAAATAGGAGCAGAGTGACTACCACCGGAAAGTGGAGGGAAATCGTGTGGAGCAAGGAGCAAAGCTCACACATGAAGCTCAAAATCAGATTTTCTCCCTCAACAATGAGATCAAAGAGTTGAAGGAGGCTATCAAGACCAACTTCCCAAAGCAACAAGGCAAGTATGTTGGCTATTTGGGCAACAACAACAATGGCGGTGAGAACACAAACCGCAACAACAACAACAATAACCGGAATAATAACCGGAACAATTGGAATGGCAACAACAACAACCGGAACAACAATTGGAACAACAATAGGGGTTCAAACAACAACAATTGGCGCTCCAATCAACAAAATTCTGGTAACTCTTATCCTTCCAATTCTAATTCACTAACTCCACCTTCCTCTTCCTCTACTCCTTTGAAAAGCCAGGGGCAAACGTCTAATGGAGGAAACACTTCGGGGAAGGAGAAGCCCGATCCCATGTTGGAAACGATTTTGGGAAAGCTTCAAGGATTGGAGAACCGCATCATTAAGGTTGATGATCAAATTTCTAAGGTTGATAAAGCCCAAAAGGTTTTGGAAAACCAAATGTTCAGCCATGCGGAGGAAGTTCCTAGGAATCAAGGGAAACTTCTAGGAAAGACGGAGGACAACCCTAAGGGAAGGGTGATGGCAATCACAACTAGGAGCAGAGTGACTACCACCGATCCGCAGCCTAAGTTTGTTGAAGTTCCCGTAGAGAAAGACAAAGAGAAGGGGAAGGAGAAGGAAGATGTCTACGTTCCTCCTCCAGCTTACAAACCTCCCCTACCATTCCCTCAATCTAGAGCGAGAGCGTGCCTAGACAAACAGTTTGGTAAGTTTATAGAACTCATGAGCAAGCTGCATATTAATATACCCTTTATTGATGTTATTGTAGGTATGCCGGCTTATGGCAAGTTCTTGAAGGAGCTCCTCTCCAACAAGAGGAAGCTAGAAGATTTCGGTGAGGTTAAGATGAGTTTGGATTCTTCGGATCTCATCAAGACCATGAAGGACAAAAAGTCCCCAAAGCTAAAGGATCCCGGGTCATTTTGCATTCCCATAGGAGTGGGAGATGTCACATACGATGCGCTATGTGACTTAGGAGCAAGTGTGAGCATCATACCACTTGCATTGTGTAGGAGGATCGGTTTAGGCGACCCTAAACCGGTGAAGATGACGTTATACATGGCGGATCGATCCATCACTCGCCCCGTCGGTATTATAGAAGACGTCCCGGTCAAGCTAGGTAAATTCTTTGTTCCCATTGATTTTGTTGTGCTTGACATTCTTGCAGATAGTCCGGTCCCGATTATACTCGGAAGACCGTTTCTTGCAACTTCCGGCTGCATAGTCGATTGCAAGAATGCTAGACTCGCCTTTGACATAGGAGAAGAGAAGGTAGAGTTCGTTCTTTCCACTCTATTGAAGGAGCCAATCTTTGATGAGGATATATTCAATATCCAAGATGAAGAAGGGTTGTCTAGAGAGGAGGTAAGTGTTATTCTCTTCAAAGATCCTTTACAAAAGGTTATCACTATGAGTCTAACGAATGTAGAGGAAGAAGAGGAGTGCAATGAGGCAATTGAAGCCTTAGAAGCACAAGAAGAGATGGGTGAAGTGGAATTCGAGAAGCTCCACGACGAGGCAAAAAACGTGAGAATCCACGGCCATACACTATATTCCACGGCCGTGGATCTCACAACCCAAAGCGTGGCTCACTCCAGGGGGTTACACGGTCGTGGAGGAGGCAGAGCAACCGTAACCACTTTCCACGCCCTAAACCACGGCCGTGGAGGACATAGGGAAACCGTAATTTTGGCCGTGGAAGGGGATGATCGTGCCACTTCTTCAACTTCCTTCGATTCTTCTCCTACACCTTCAACACCCTTAGAAACTTCTAAGGAGGCATCGGATGCTCCTCAAGGATCATTGGAAGCTCCGAAAGCAATGGAATTGAAACAACTTCCTACACATCTAAGGTACGATTTTCTAGGACCTAACTCTACTTATCCAGTTATTGTTAGTTCCGATCTAACCATAGATGAACATAATCAGCTTATGATTGTCCTTAGGAAATATATGAAAGCTTTAGGCTACACTATTGAGGACTTAGTAGGAATCAAACCCTCCCTATGCATGCATAAGATATTAATAGAGGAAGACTTTAGAACTTCAAGACAACCTCAAAGGTGGTTAAATCCAACCATGAAGGAGGTTGTCAAGAAGGAAATTCTTAAACTTCTTGATGCAGGTATCATCTACCCTATCTCCGATAGTAAGTGGGTAAGTCCAGTTCAAGTAGTTCCGAAGAAGGGAGGAATGACGGTCATCACCAACAAGAACAACGAGCTCATTCCTACCCGAACCGTAACGGGATGGCGGATGTGCATTGACTACCGCAAGCTTAACAACGCGACGAGGAAGGATCACTTCCCACTACCCTTCATCGATCAAATGCTTGAAAGGTTAGCACAACATTCACATTTTTGCTACCTTGACGGTTATAGTGGTTTCTTTCAGATTCCGATACACCCGGACGATCAGGAGAAGACCACATTCACGTGCCCATGGGGTACGTTTGCTATAGGAGAATGCCGTTCGGGCTTTGCAACATCCCAGCCACCTTTCAACGGTGCATGATGGCCATCTTCTCCGAATACATTGAGGAAATCATGGAAGTCTTCATGGATGACTTCTCCGTATACGGTTCCTCTTTTAACGATTGTCTTTCTAACCTTTCTCTTGTTTTACAAAGGTGTGAAGATACTAACCTAGTTCTTAATTGGGAGAAGTGTCAATTTATGGTTAAGGAAGGAATTGTATTAGGTCACCTAATCTCTAGTAGAGGGATAGAGGTGGATAAGGCGAAAATAGAGACTATAGAGAAGCTTCCTCCCCCAACTTCGGTGAAAGGGATAAGAAGTTTCCTAGGACATGTTGGATTTTATAGACGTTTCATTAAAGACTTCTCTAAAATATCAAAACCGCTCACTAATCTATTGATGAAGGATGCAGTTTTTGAGTTTTCGCAGGAATGTTTGGATGCGTTTAACACCATTCGGCAAGCTCTAATTTCAGCACCTATTATCCAACCTCCGGATTGGACTCTTCCCTTTGAGGTTATGTGCGATGCTAGTGACGTAGCTATAGGAGCTGTTCTTGGACAACGAAAGGAAGGACGAACCCATGCCATATACTATGCTAGCAAGACGCTAGATGAAGCGCAGCTCAACTACGCCACTACCGAAAAGGAATTTTTAGCCATTTTTTATGCTATTGACAAGTTTCGCTCTTATCTTGTAGGTGCAAAGGTGATTGTCTACACGGATCATGCTGCGATTCGGTACCTCCTTGCGAAGAAAGATGCGAAGCCAAGGCTAATTAGATGGATTCTCCTCCTACAAGAATTCGATCTAGAGATCCGCGACAAGAAAGGTTCAGAAAATTCTGTTGCGGATCATTTGAGTCGCCTAACACATCTAGAGGACGACCATTTACCCATCGACGACTCCTTCCCAGACGAACCCTACACATTATTGAGGAGTGCATCGATGTGATCTCCAAAGGTAACGAACCATGGTTTGCTGATTTTGTTAACTATTTGGTTTGTCAGGAGATACCACCCGGATTATCCTACGCACAAAGAAAGAAGTTCTTTAAGGATGTCCGGGAATACTTTTGGAACGAGCCTCTCCTCTTTAAGAGAGGTCCGGATGGCATCATTCGGTGATGTGTGCCAGAAGATGAAATGCAAAGTGTCATCCGTCATTGTCATTCACTACCTTGTGGAGGACACGCTAGTTCAAACAAGACTAGCGCAAAGGTATTGCAATCTGGATTCTTTTGGCTTACTTTATTTAGAGATGTGCAATCCTTTGTTTCTTGCTGCGATGCTTGTCAAAAAACAGGTAATATATCTAGGAGGAATGAGATGCCCCTCAACAACATCCAAGAGGTGGAGATTTTCGATGTTTGGGGAGTAGATTTTATGGGACCATTCCCATCCCCTTGTGGAAACCAATACATACTATTGGCGGTAGATTATGTTTCTAGATGGGTGGAAGCAATTGCCTCTCCCACCAATGATGCCATGGTAGTGGTTAAGTTCTTTAATAAGACCATCTTCCCGCGATTTGGGACGCCAAGGACTATCATTAGTGATGGAGGTTCTCACTTCATTGCCCGGCGCTTTGAAGCTCTTCTAGCTAAGTATGGGGTTACTCACAAGATCGCCACCCCTTATCATCCACAAACAAGTTGACAAGTCGAGATCTCAAATAGGGAAATCAAAGGAATCTTAGAGAAGACGGTTTCAAGGACTAGGAAGGATTGGTCTTTGAAGCTTGATGATGCATTGTGGGCGTACCGGACTGCGTACAAGACACCCATAGGAACCACACCATACAACCTTGTGTATGGGAAGTCTTGTCACTTGCCGGTAGAGTTGGAGCACAAGGCGTTTTGGGCTATCAAGTGGTTGAATTTTAGCATGAAAGAAGTGGGAGAGAAGCGTCTCCTAGACCTTAATGAGCTGGACGAACTCCGCTTGAACGCCTATGAAAACGCCAAGATCTATAAGGAGAGAGCAAAGCGTTGGCATGATAAGCATATCATTCCAAAGGACTTCAAAGAAGGAGATCAAGTTCTCCTCTTCAATTCAAGGCTTCGTCTCTTTCCAGGTAAGCTCAAATCTCGTTGGACCGGACCTTTTCTAATTAAGCGTATTTTCCCCCATGGTGTAGTTGAAGTATGGGGTGAAGCGGGCGGAAGCTTTAAGGTGAACGGCCAACGACTCAAGAAGTACACGCCGGAACTCCAAGCTGAAGAGTTCGCGCCTACCGCACTCGAATAAGTGCGAGATTGGTCTAGCTACGGACCTTAAACAAAGCGCTTCTTGGGAGGCAACCCAAGGTATTGCATTTTTGTTTTTGTTTTCGATTCATAGTTTAGCTTAGTTTAGACGTTTTTGCTTTGTTTTGCCTTCGATTTCTTCCGGTATGTTCGTGTTTTTGGATGTAGGAACGATGGAAAAGGAAAAGGGAAGGATAATGTTGAAGAAAAGTGACGAAACTTGGACTTTGGAGCTTTACAGAGAGTTCCACGGCCTAAACCACGGTCGTGACAACTACAGTGACCGTAATTTCCAAAAGCCTTTGAAAAATCACCAAAACCACGGTTCCGTACATTTCCACGGCTGTGGAACCCCTCGACAGACCGTGATTTTCAAAATTTTGCCTGTCACTATATAAACCACGTTCTTCACCAAAACACTCCACAAAACCCCTTCCACGACCCAAATCGCCGATTCCACGACCCTCCTTTCAAATCTTCGTTCCTTAATCGTTTTCAACGATTCTTCTTCCCAAATTGAAGCAAATTCAACCACCAACAAGATCCAATCAACGAATCGAGCGGCAAATCACCAAGGAACGCACAATTCGGATTTCAAAATCCGAAACCTAGGTTTTTTCCCCTCTTCTTGATCTTTGTCAATTTGGGTTCATTTTTGTTAGAAATTATAGGAGAACTGCTTGAAACTGGAAGGAATTAGACTAGGGCTGCCTGATTGCTGAGTTTGAGTGTTGTTTGCTGAGATTTGCGAAAAAACCAGACGAACCACAGTCGCTGCCAGTTCCACGACCGTAGAATCATCAAGAACAGGCCGTAATTTTGAACAGTGATGAACTTTGTGAGGAGAGTTTCTGGGAGAATCAAAGAGAAGAAGAATGACCAAAACAAGAAGAGGAAGGGTAATCCCTCTTCTTCTTCATCCTCTAGGGCACCACCACCCTCTTCCCCTTCACCTCCATCATCACCTTCATCACCCTCACCTCCTAGCCCTAGAGTACCGACCATTCATGAGGATCACCTTGATGCATTCGAGAGGATCCATGAGAGGGCTGTGATTGGACCTAGGTATCTATTGTTAGAGGATCTAGCTCCTCTTAACATCATAGATGACCTTACTTGGCTCTTGGATTGAGCCGGAGTAGTTGTCTTCTCGGCTATCCGAGAAGACGCCTATGAGGAGATTACGAGAGAGGTTGTGACGTCTTTCGAGCACAGCCATGTGGATAGGACCGTTTCTTTCCGTCTTATGGAAAGAAACTATGATTTTTCCATCCGTGAGTTCAGAACCTTCTTTGGGTTCCATGAGACCTTTAATGGTCGCTTTCCTAGTGGCGTTTACGCCAAGGATTTTTGGGAGGAAGTTGCTATGATTTACGCCAGCAAGGACCGCTGGCAACCTGCTGACACCAAGGCTAAGTTGATGTACCACTTAGCCTTGAAGATTTCTCACCGTGTTCTTTCAGAGTGTCTCTTCCCTAGGACGGAGACGCCCCAAAAGATCAAGACGGATGAGCTCTTTCTGCTATACTCTATGCTGTATGGGCGCCGAGCTGACTGTGCCATCCTCTTAGCTGCTACTATGAGCAAGCTTAAGAACAAGAGGAAGTGCAACATTGGATATGGTGGGATAGTTACCCATCTTGCTAGGGCATTGGGAGTCGATTTTTCTGCATGTACCCGCATACCAGCAGTACCCTTAGGACTTCATGCCTTCATGACTAGAGGTCTCATCTTCCCCACACATAGAGGTCCGCCTTATGCGGCCATGCCTTGGGAGAGCAGGACGGGTAGGGGTATTGAGTGGCTACAGGAGTACTCCATTATGGCTGGACGCCATAATTGGAAGGAGACGTTCGTTGCTATGCACGCGAACAGGATTGCAGCTCCCCCGTATGTCCCGCCACCGCCCGTAGTTGAGGAGGAGGAGATGAGGGATCGGTTTGAGGGTGGAGGAGGAGCCGAGCAGGAGTTTGGCACGTTTCCGGATCAGCCGGATGTGGCCCCCGATGTGCCTAGACGTTCTCCACGTCCCGCTAGAGCTTCAGGCTCGTCTTATCGCCGCGCCAGCGTGAGTGAGAGACCCACTTGGGCAGAGACACCTCCTGCATGGTATGGAGCTCCACCTCCATGGGCTACACAGACACCATCTGCACCAGCACCAGCACCAGCACCGTCCGACGCTCCAGAGTGGTACAGTCATGCTCCGGGATGGTATGAGCAGATGCCGGATTGGGCTACTGGTCTTTCGGAGAGAGTAGGAGCATTGGAGATTCGAGCCGATGCTAGAGATGGACGCTTGGACGACCTCGATCATATGATGAGAGATGTCTACCGCCAGCAGTTTGGGCGGTTTTATGATCCTAGCTTCTCTCCATTCCCGCCTCCACCAACGCCGCAGTGATGATGATTGCATGACCGACAGTTTTAGCCGCTCCACCGCCATTTTGTGAGTTTCTTTTTCTTTTCTTCTTTTCTTTCTTTTATTTGAACATTAGGGATAATGTTCGTCCCAAGTATGGGGTGGGGTGTGACTAAAAGTTGTAATAACTCTTACTCACTATGTTTGCTTCTATCGAGACTATCATTGCATGTTCATTATATTGTTGCACGTTTCATTATTGCATTGTATGAAAAAGAACTTGAAAAACCCATAAAAATTGAAAAACTTTGAAAAATTTTGTGCTTCTAAGAAATTGAGATGATTTCCATGATAATCGCTACTTGTGAATTGAGTTTGATGACAATTGCATGCTTAAACGAATAGTGAATTGAAAAGGAATTGAATGAGTTGGTTATACCTCTTTTGCAAGTTTCATAATGTGATGAATGTTACCTAAATCATGTTGAGGAATTGAAGTTGAAATCACACTATAAGTTCTTATGCTTCTTGTTGAGATGATTAAGGCAATTCGATTTTTCTTTCTTCTTTCTTTGATCATTTAGCTCCTCATTGAAATATTGACCTCCTTTACCTATCCGGGAATTTGGAGAAGTGATTGAAAAAGGCATGTTTGATGTGGGAGGGCCATGAGAGCAATTATTTGCAATCAAAAGAATAGAAAGAAATTGTAGGTTTAGGGAAGTCAATCATGACGATGAGTAACTCGGCACCATTCACATAGCCGGGTGTTTGTGTCTTGCCAAAGTCGGATTGAGCGATATTCCTAGCGGATTATGGTATGTGCGCTAAGGGTTTGAGGCATCTCATAAAAATTGAGAAACGCCAATCTCCTAGGCTTCGGTTTTTGTGCACCTCTATCCATAACTCCAAAAGTAAAGTCGAAAAATGAAAGGAAGAGAGCGAAGCTCTAAGTTGAAGGTGTTGCGGAAACCGCAAGAGAAGAAGAAAAGAGTAGTTGTCCACTTTCCCGGATTCATGCACCACATTCCTTAAAGTTTCCTTCCCTTTCCACATTCTAGACCTTTTCCTTTGAAAGTCCTTAAGATCAAAAGAATGTTATATGACTTGGTGATCTAAATTGAAGTTTCTTATGATTGATTTTGATAATGTTTAAGGGTTATGATGTTTGTATGGAAGTTTGATTGATTCATGAGTTTTCTTTACTCTTTACTCTTTGATTAAGTGTATGAAAGTCTTATAAACGATTGAAGCAAGATTTGAGAATGATCTATTGATTAGAAGGCACATTCATCCAAAAGAAGTATTGCTTTGAGAAGGTACACATATTTCATCCTAACTCTTGTTTTAAAGCTTTTGAAAGACCTTGCTTAGGGACAAGAAAGTTGCAAGTATGGGGTTATTTGTTAGCATGAAATATTGTGATATTTTAGGCACGTTTTCTAAGCGTATTTGATTCATATTGATAGTCATTGATTGAGCATTGATGCATTTGTGAGCTAGTTTGTCTATAATGTCGATATAGAGATCTACACAAGCTTTATGTTGATTATAGGTGATTGAGAGCTATTTCCGAACGGAATCGAGCGAGGATGGAATTGTTGAGCAATGTCCATGGATTGAGGACATTCTTAGGAGCAAAAGGAGTGTCAACTTGAGGAATGCACGAAGCTAGGGAAGAATCACGTTCTTGCCCTAAGCCACGCTCTAAAATACGGCCGTACTACTTTCCACGTTCAGTTCCACGGCCGTGGAACCATGGCTAGGGAAGCGTGGTTCATTCCAGCAACTTCTACGGCCGTGGAGAAGATGGTTCAAACCGTGTTGATTTCCACGCTCTAAATTACGGTCGTGGAACCTTCCACGACCGTGATCTTGGCAATCTTTTTCGCCACACTTTAAGCCACGATCTTTTAAAAAGATTGGGCCGGGCCGTTACTTCATCATACACTATAAAAGGACGGACGAAGAGAGATTCCGTCACCTCCGCTTAGAGATTTTGCACCTCTGCTTAGACGCATTTTCGCCCACACCTCGCTTTAGAGATCTTTGCGACTTTTGCAAAAGACGGACTTTGCGCTCATCCTTGGAGTTACCCTAATCTCGCACTTTGGTGGAGATTGTGATTGAGATTTCCGAAATGACGGAAGATCGAAGATTCGGAAGATTGTTCGCAAGAAGATTCCCCTTCTTGTTTAGGTTTGATTTAGAAGACGGATTGACATCCCGTTCTTCCTTCTTATCTAAGATTATGTTTGTTTGTTCTATTCCGAATCTAGTGAGGATATTTGTTCCTGATTGTGACATTGAGATTGGTTTGAAGTTTATTGAAGGTTTTCGGAAGTTTTCATCTTTCAATCTTTTAAACCTTGAATTTGATATCATTATGACTACTGTTGGCTAAAAACCCTTAACAATTCTAAGGTGAAGGGTTGATAGTTGTGGCTTAGATGATGATAGATCGATCGTAAACAGATTGGACCCTGAGAGTTAGAGAGAATCGCCGACGAACCCTAAATTACGGCCTGTTCTTGAGTCCATGGCCGTGGAACCTCAAGAACTAACCGTGATTTCCCTTAAGTTTACGAGCTTGCTTTTACTTTAATCCAAAGTTAAAGATTTGCTTTAACTTAGTCTTGGCTTGCCTTTTCTAGGTGGTATTAAAGCCTCAACAACCTCTACCTCGATTGTGAGTGTCACAACCGTAATCGGTTTAGTTAGTCTTGATCCTTGGATTACAAGTTTGGGTATTTGACATTAATTCTCATCTTTAGAACCTTTCTATATTGAAGCCTCAACAACCTTTATAGAGAGTGTCTTGTAGGTGAGTCATATAAGGTTTTTGGAACTTCACCGTACGACTACCTTACATTAGCATACCTTTGCATATCTTAACTATGTCCTTATACCATTAGTATATCTTGAATCGATAGCCACAGCTGGATACTTGGATCTTTAAAATTGTTGTTTTCCCAATAATTTGCAAAGCTCTTACATTTACCTGCTTGATAATCTGCAACTGAATTTGTTCCCCCCAAATCCCTGTGTTCGATATTCTGGAATTCTTGCTTAACTACGTCGATCCGTACACTGCGGGTTCGCTTGCTTGATTCTAGTTTTATAAATTTAAAGCTTATTTGCACGCACGCTAAGTGGCGAACATCTTCGCAGCCCACAACAGCCCCAGCTTGACTTCGAGCCCGGCCAGCAGCAGCCCAAGAGAGCCTGGTTACGAGCCCATTAGCAGCCCCTTCATGCGGGCCGTACAACTCCACTTCATCCCAGTGTCTTGCGTGTGTAATGGCCAGCTACACGTTCAGCCCAGGAAGAAGTAACAGCCGGCCCTTCCTCTTCCTTTTCTTCACCACGTAACTGTTGTTGAATTGAAGAAGAGCTCCTGTAAGTGCTCCTTTAATCACACAACAAGGACTTATTCAGCCTGCACGTCTCTTCTACCTCCTGCGTACAAAACAGCCATTTGAAGAGGTATCTTCACACAGCAGCCGCTCAAACAATTCTCACACAGCAACCATTCAAGCAACGTCTCACAGCAAACGAATAGCCTCGTACTTGGTTGCGTTTAGGACTCCATCTGAGTGCACTCGAAGAGCCAGGCCAGAGACGTCTCTACCCTCGACCCTAACTGCTTCCGGACCAAGTAAATCGCAAGCTGAAGGGGGCTGAACTACTCCCTTCCGGATCTAGCAACCTTCTGCAGCCTTAGTACTTGGTGAGTGTTCCCATTCTTAGCCCAATATTTATGAAAGGAGAGGCTAGATGTTGATTGTGTGTTGATTGTTTGGTCGAGTGTAGGACTCGAATTTGACCTCGGTGTGGAGCAGCTATCCAGGAAAAACGTGGGAGGTAAAACACATCAAATTAGACAGTTTACACATTCAGTTTTGGAATTTCAGAAATTATGTTCATCAGTCAAGTTTGAGCATAATGTTTGATGCCTTAGAGATAGAATCCACCGTTCAAATTTTAGGATGTTATAGAGTGATATGCATACTGTAAGGTATCAAAAATTGGGACTTAACCAACGGTTAGATTTAGATATGTGAAGGTGCAAAATGGACTAGTTAGGCTGTTTGGGAAATGATCCTAGAAAAATGCTAAGTATAGATTTTTGGTTTGAGTTCAACATTAAAGATTTTTGTAGAAGTAACGGTTAAACAGTTTTAAGAAATTCTTGCTCCTATGAATAGATTAGATATCATAGATGATTTAGAAATTTATTTAGAATTTTTATAAGTTTATTTTAATTTCATATTTGAAGTTGTAGTTGGACTTTAGTGACTTTTCGGGAAATAGAAAATGGGTAGTTTTTCTAGTTGTTACCTAAAATCATCCTAGGGAGTAGAATATGATTAGTTAGCCTCAAATTAGAATTTAAGTACGTATTTCGGGTTTTGGAAGTTCCGGGACCAATGGTAAAATAGTCAATTTACCTTAAATAAGCACTGTAATAGCTTCTACACATAGAATCTTACATCTTAGGAGTTTTAGACTTCTAAGTATCCAGGGAAATGTATTGACCCATGTGCCTCCTTTGACAAGCAACTGAGTTTCTGTAGTTACCACTTTAGTGGTGGTTAAGAGAGAGTCGAGATTTGATACTGATAAGTCCACGGACTTACTTAGCTGGCTTCTTGCATGTGTGTGATGTGTATGAGTGGTGTTTGATAGTTAAGATAAATAACGAAACCGGAATAGGCCGACTGTAGTATATTGTATAATTGACCCAAGTGTGTGATAACGGGTCGTGACATCATCTGCCTAGCTCTTGCGAGAGTCTAGGAGGTTCCCTGCAACCAGCCCAGTCCGGTAGACGGTCAATTGCATTAGTATCATTCTGCGTTGGTAAACGGGGATAGGGGCGAGGTTTGGGAATCCCTCATGTCACAAAATAAGTATCCTTAGTAATGACGTATCACTTAATTAAAGATAATAAAAAGGAATGAGCGTTGCATGCTGATTGTGTTTGTTGTGTGTTTGTGCTTTTACCTTTATACTTATGCATAGATTGTTAGCTAACGGTTTTATACCGCTTGTAGATGCCTTGCAGATTAGGGAGGTGATAGAGTGATCCGGCGGTAGTGGGCACCCGTGGTTCCGTGCATTATAGGACGGGACTGTTATATTTTATTTCATGACTGTTGAGACTAATGTTGGTATTTTGGTTTTGAGACTTGGCTGTAATGTTTTCAGATTTGGATTTTCATTTCGCTCATGATATAAAACTTTATGTTTTGCCTTTTTATTTGTGCCGTGTTGTAAGGTCCAATGAAGTTGTTGCCAGGCTAAGGGTCGGGACCCACTGTGAGGTCCCAGCTCGTAGCATTTCGAGTCCTCTAGGATTCGGGGTGTTACATGGTCAAACTTCTCTCTTCCTTTCTCAATACTTCTCTTTGATCTCTGGTTCTCTTACAATGGCGCTCTTTGGTTTTTATCCCTTATTTGTGTTTATGGCTATTGATTGAAGAATCGTGCGTAGGGTTTTTAGCACAACGAAAATCGATTTGGGTTCTTGTAAGGACAAATGAATGACTTAATTTCAAGATTTTAGATCTGAATTATGAGTAATGGGATTTCAGTTCTTGTATTTTTAGAGGAGATTTGCTAAAAATTATTGTGAAGATGCTGCATTTGATATGTCAAAACAGTTGAATGTTTTCTAGAACTCCAAAAGATCAATTGTTTGAAATTCTTGCATTTGGATCTTCAATATGCAAATAGAATTGTGTATGAAAAATTGAAGGAAAGATCTGACCAATTTACTAGTAGAGGATTAGTCAAAATTAGGGGTGGGTATGGGACAGTATGGGACGGGGTGAAGATCGTTCCGCATTCCGTCCCGCAAATTATAATAGGGACGGGACAGGATATACAACTTTTTTTCTTCGTCCCGCGCCGGTCCTGTCCCACGTGGAACGGGGCGGGACGAACCTAATCCCGCAAAAATTATGCACTGATTATATTCCAAAATTGTACCCATTTTCTCTCATGTTTAAAGACACAAATGATAAAAAAAAATTCGATACTAAATTTCCGATTCAAGAGGCCTATATTAGAAGTTAGTACAAACGAATACAAGTTGTATCAAAGTGTGTCTTACTGATTCACATTCAAAAAGCCTAGCATTGTACTACACTAATAATAATGTACAAAAAATAACATTAATTTACATGTTGTGAATCACATGTAAAAGAAGGTTATATTTTAGTATTTTATTACTTATATAATTCTTATCAATATAAAATTATAATTTATATATATATTATTTGTCTATATAATATTTTAAAATATCTAAAAATATTACTTTTATATATATGCGGGACGGAATTAACCGAGATGAGAAGTTTCTATCCTACGTCTCGTTCCGCAAATTTGTCACGGGACGGGACAAGATACAAATTTTTTTTCCAAATCCCGCCGGAATCGAGATAAGATCGGGACGAAATTAACCGGGACTTATGTCCACCCCTAGTCAAAACTAAGAAAAGTAAAGACTCAAATTGGTGGAGCAGACAATGTTTTACATTGGAGATATTCGAAGCAGCGAAAGCATTTTCTTTGCAATCCAAAGAATTGATGCACTTATAATTCTTACAAGTGGTGCCCCAAAAATCAAACGGGGATTTGATCCTACCAAAGGGAGGCATGAATTCATTTTTGATGGGGGAGCTTATCTTGAGCAGGTTGATGCGCTAATTTCTTTGAAATTTTATTGTTTGGATTGTTTATGTACTTTGTTATCCAAATCTAATGCAACTTTTCTGCTTCATAGGTTGACTGGATTGGATAGCAGAATCAAATTAATGTTGGTAACAGTTTTTCATGATTTTTCATATATATGCAACACTATAATGCATTGTTTTATTAACTGATTTGGTGAGTACTAGCTTATGTGCAATATACATATTTATCACTTGATTAGTTTCCATGAACTTTCCTATATTTACTTTGGTTTCTTGTGAAGATGTATGAGCTTCGAGCACTTTTCAGAACACTATTCTATAACCTATCTTTCTTGTATTCATAAGTTTAAAGATTGCATCCAAATTCCAAATTAAGGTTTGTGCGTTTTAGACTTGTAGAGACTCTCATACTGGTATAATTTAGCTACCATTTATTAATTTTATTTTCCCCTTCTCTTTGATACTCACACCACTTCTCAAACAAAACAAATGATTTCCACTGCAAGTAAGCTGTTTTTCTTCACTATTAATTACATTTTAGTTGCTTATTTCTTGTTCATCGTTATGGTCGGTACAAATTTTCAAGTATTTTTGAAAAACAAATTCTATTCTTAGATGTAAGCATTACTTGGTCATCATGAAGATGAGTGCAAATTTTTTATAGCAATTGTGAAAACCATATTCTATTCTTAAATGCAAGAATTATTGGCCTTTGATTATGCAACACTCTTAATTTCTTCTAGTTTTTTTTATGTAGAATCAGCTCATGCAAGAACAATTGGACAAACTGCACATATCAATAATACTGATTTCATCCCTTTTATTCTTCTTCACTATACATTACAATTAATCCTAGATTACTGTAGTTTATATTAAGAGCTATACCCATACTCACTCCTCAAACTTGATATCTTAGATGTACCTGTTTTGTGTACTTTTGTATTATGATGATGATTATACTTTACTTAGAGGAAAAATAGGAAGTTTTAGCTATAAAGTCTTTGAGAAGTTTGATGTAGTAGTTGTCAATTGCTGCTCTTTGAAGGCTAAGGTTAGAATGATGTTGCCCCTTAACTTTTGCATCTTTGCGATTTTGTGTATATCCTCTTGAATGTTATCATCTATCATCTTCCTTATGAAAACTATTTAGTAATTACAACTATCATTTGAACCAACCACCTTTCAATTTGTGTTTCCATCCCAGGGATTAATCAATGAGAAATATCGTAACATCGAAATGTATATCGTTTTATTCAGTTGAATGTAGAGATTCTTCTGGGGAAATTTCAAATCAGAAGCATATTTATATAAAGGTAATGTATTGAGTTTAATAGTTTATTTCATAATGTGTGTTATTGGCTAAAACCCTTGTGATTGTAGGGTGATTGGTTGAAGATTGTGGTTGAGATGATGATAGAATAAACCTCACGTTGAGATTGGACCCTGAAAGTTGAGTTTTACTTTTGCAAAAAAGAAAAACCGGGTTGTTCTAGAGGGAAATCAGCCGAATTTCAGGAAGAACAGACCGATTTTTCCTCTGTCGTACCTATCTTGTTTTATCCTTAATCTTTTGTTAAAGATTGCTTAAACCCTTACCTTGTTGAAACTTTCTAACCTATATCCGAGTGTGGGAAGAGACTTACCCGGTGATTCCCCTTTTTGGTTGCCAACAATGACAAGATCTAGGTAATAGAGGAAGGATTTAAAACCCTCTATTAAGGTTGAGTGTGTCAAGGCCTTTACCCTTGTGAGTTAACCTGATTCCCTTGGGTTTAGTGTTTGGTTTGAGAGTATAATCCTTCCCTTAGAATCTCTATCTTATCGAGACTAAACATCCTTTATTTAGAGCATTTGAGTTGAGATAAGTGGGTAGTGGAGACTTAACCGTACATTATCCTGTCTTGAATAGAAAACCACAATCAGATATAGGTTAGAAAGTTTCAACAAGGTTAGTGTTTAAGTAATATTTAACCAAATATTAAGGATAAAGCAAGATAGGTACGACATATGGAAAATCGGTCTGTTCTTCCTGAAAACCGGCCAATTTCTTTCAAGAACAACCCGATTTTTCTTCTATGCAAAGGTAAAACTCAACTCTCATGGTCCAATCTCAGCGTGAGGTTCATTCTATCATCATCTCAACCACAATCTTCAACCAATCACCCTAGAATCACAAGGGTTTTAGCCAATAACACACATTAAAGGTTTGAATCAAAAAGGAAAGAAAACTTTGAATCATGAAATAAACTAAACAAATCCTTGGACAAAGGTTCAAACTCTCAAAAACTAACCAAAACTCAAAACAAACTCCAATCTTGCGTTCACAATGACAAAAGAATAAGCAAAACTAATAAAACCTCAAAACGACTTTCTTGCTTCGATTTTAGACTTCGATCTTCAAACTTGCTTCTCCTAGGGTTTCCTTGATGTTTCTTCACTTGTAACTGAATGAGATTGGATGATTTAGGATGTGGTGAGACGTCCTCTATTTATAGGAGAAAACTAGGGTTTTGAATCTTCATCTTGTGTGCAATCCTACACCGAATCGGACGATCTAAGATAGAAATCAGGTCATTTGTGAGAAAGTCAACCAATTTATTACAAATAATCATCCAATTTTCTTCCTCTGAGCGTGTTATCTTTTAGTTCCGCCTTCTATCTTCTTTTGTGATATCTTATCATATCTTCTCCTATCTTTACGGCTTCCTCCTGATCCTCCATGATGTCATGCTTGATATTAATCCATTTCCGCACCAAAACTCCACCGTTTTACCTACAATTAAACAAATAACGCGTGTAGACCTCTATTCTCGAAATATATTTGAGCATAGACTTAAAGGTATACAATTCTAATCAAATGTATGTAAAACTGAGGTGATATACTCGTAATATGCATGAATACGATAGCATATAATTCATGTCATCAAGATTCTTGTGGAGAAATTTCAAATCAGAAGCATACTTATATAAAGGTAATGTATTGAGTTTAATAGTTTGTTTTTCAAACTTTCATAATCTTTTTTGTGAGTTTTGTTACAACTTACAAGTATTGAACATTGGGAACTCCCTAACTGAAGACCTGAACAATTGAGCAAGGTATATACTGCTCTAAGCTGAGTGAAAAAAGTAGGACAAAGATTAGCCTAGGTAGTAAAATAGGAATTCAAGTATCAAATTTCAGGATTTTTAAGACTTTTGTGATGCGTTATCTTAGATGATGGGAGGTGGTAAATTTAAAGAACAACAAGATATGGGTCCATTCTACGGTGGTAAAGAGCTCGGGAGCATGCTTCAACTTTCAACTCTGCTGCCGCCACTTTATTCGTGTGGCGGAGCTGACATGTCAAGCCAGCCAACATATTTCCAATTCATGAACTGATGTCAAAACCTGAACAATCATCGAGAATGAAAGCTAACTGATTAATTAAGACATATATGTGGAATAAGATAGGAGGAAATGTAACACTTGATTATGAGATTACTATTGTGTGTTTGTTTAATATTACTTTCTTTGTGTGCACGCATGCATGTTATGTTGTACTAATGTGTGTTTGTGATAGGTGATAGAATCACTATCATTTAGGGTAGTTTTTAGAGTCTTTTTATTGCATTAGTGTCGCTTTATGCTACTAACTCCTTGGTCCAGAAGAAGAAGATCAAAAGAAGCTAAGGAAGGAGTTATAAGCACTTAGGAGTAAAGATTGATCAAGAAGCAAAGTTTCTGTTGCTCCACCGCCCCCGCGGGTCCTTGCAGCCGCCCTTGCGGTGACTTGCCTTGACGAGACGAAGACCAGCTCCCCTGCGCCTCCCACTGCGCCCTGCTTGCGCCTCGCCTTGGGAGCTGGAAGGCGAAGAGTCTATGTCACCGCCCTTGTGTTGGCCTTAAGGCGCCCCTGCGCCTTGACATCAGAAACGTCAGGAAGGCGAAAGGTCAGACGTTGAAGTGCATTAAAGATCCGCCCCAGCGGAGTTGTATAGCCGCCCCAGCGGTTCTGAAGAAGATCAACCGATTTTGCCTAAACCGCCCCTACGGTTCCTGAAGGCCGCCCCTGCGGTGAAACGCCAAAAGCTTTACTCCGGCTGTTTACACCACCTTTATGGCATTAAAGGTGGCTGATTTAGGACGGCTATTTACTCCTAATTAAGTGTCTTTTATAGTATAAATAGTCCATGGCTGATTGCTAGAATCATCCATGTTTTTCCCCACAAAATCCATTTTTAGACTTGAGTTTTCCATTGTAATGAGTTGCTAACTCCCTTGCTACATTGGGTTGGTTTGAAGCTGCTTTGTTACTTTGGTTGTAAGTTCTTTTAATATAAGTTTTTATTCAGTAATGCTTTGTGTTTCCTTGATTTCCATTGTTTAATTGCATGTTAACTATTACTTGAGATTGATCACCTTAGGTTCTAAAGTGCATGTAAACAACTAGGATTAATAGGTTCCGGGTTCGGGTCTTTAATCTAGTAGCAACTTTAAGTAATAACGGGTTGTATTTACTTAAAGAAAAGGAACACAAATATAAAGATAAGTTTAACGGTTTTAATCTTCTCTTTATATCCCTTAGTCTTTGTTTGAATGCTAACTTGTTATTTGTTCTTGTAGATTTACGAAACTTTAATAGGTTAAGTTGTGTTGATGCCGGTTGGCTCAGCACATATGTATGATCGAGACGGGAGATTACTTAAAAACTTGTAAAAGAAATGCACCAAAGTAGCAATTGCATGCCTAGAATCAACCTAGTGTAGATTCATCCATTATTGTCTTATTTGTCGCATTAATCTATTTCATAAGTTTTTGTGCATCAAATCAACCAAACCCCCCCCCCCTTGTGTCACTTGTCATTATAATCGATAATTGCATCTAAAACACCTTAACTCTCTTGGGTTCGACCCTTACTTAATCACAATACTTGTTCTTAGTGCTAAGTCGGGATTTACTTTTGATTGGGTATAGACGACCATAGAAATACCTTCGGTCAAATTTTGGCGCCGCTGCCGGGGAGTTTTTGTGTTTTATTGTTATTATTGATTATTAGTTTGAACCATTTTACGGTTCAAACCCGTGCTACTAATTCCGGCTTTGCTTCTGTTGATCCAGAAATTGAGAGGACACATATCCGGCAACGAAGACAACAATAACTACAACAAGAGATGGCTGACCGTACTCTTCGTCAACTTACGCAGCCCACTTTGGCTCAAAACCCTCTTGCGGTCGCTATACCGGCACTAGGGGAAGGAGTCAACTTTGAGCTCAAACCAGACCTTATTCACTTGCTTCCATCCTTCCATGGGCTAAGTGGTGAAGACCCCATCAAGCACCTTGGAAAGTTCCACACCGTTTGTATGAGCATGAAGCCGGCCAACATTACCGAAAAACATATCAAGATGAGGGCATTCGGCTTCACACTCAAAGATTCGGCGGATGATTGGTATTACCACCTTCCATCCGGGAGCATTGACACTTGGGAGAACCTTCACAAAGCATTTTTGGAGAAATACTTTCCAGCTAAAAAGGCCAATAGCTTGAAGAAAGCTATAAGCAACATCGAGCAAGAGGCAACCGAAATTCTCTACGAGTACTTCGAAAGGTTTGCACGCCTCCGATCCAGCTGTCCTTTCCACGGATATTCAACTCAAGATCTAGTCTTGTACTTGTACAATGGCTTGCTAGACAATGAAAGGAGGATCGTCGATGCGGCTTGCGGAGGTAATATTCTTAACTCTACTCCTGACCTTGCTTTGGAAAAGATACAGGAACTAGCAGAAGGAACTCGGAACTTTGGAAGGACCCCGGCTAAGAAAGGAGTTCATGCCGTGAGTTCTGGGAAGAACGAGATTTCCACCGAGCTAGCAGAATTGAAGGAAATGGTGAAGAGGCTAACACTTATGGGAACACCGTAACAGCTCAAGGCTTGTGGAGTTTGTGCTGACCCATATCATCCAACGGACATGTGTCCACAAGTTCAACATGACAATGCTGAAGTGAACGCAATGGGTTATGGACAACCACAACGGCAAAGACCTAGGAACGATCCCTATGCCCAGAATTTCATGCCAAATTGGCGTGACCAACAGAATTTTCATTGGAGGGATCAACAAAACCAACAACAGCCCCGCCAAGGTAAGTATCACTCAACTGAAGATATGTTGCAGGTTTTGACTAAACACTTTGCTACTCATGTCCAAACAACAGAATCAAGCATCAAAAACCTTGAGAAGCAGGTTGGTCAAATGGAGGAAGCTATTTCAAGGACCGAATCAAGGATTTCCGGGGGATTGCCTTCCCAGATGTTTATAAACCCTAAGGAGAATGTTAGTGCCTTAACATTAAGGAGCGGGAAGCAAATTCGACAAGAACCAATAAAAGAGCGACAAAGCGAACCCTCTGTCGTTATTTCTGCACCCACAGCCGCCCCTGCGGCTGCTGTTGCGCCAAGCCCATAAGGAAGGACGCCCCTGCGGCTGGTTGTCCCCGCCCCTGCGATGACAACCCTTGAGCCGCCCCTGCGCCTTCAAGCTGACGCCCCTGCGGAAAACACAACAGAAGGTCCTGCTGAAAAGGATACTTACGTCCGGCCTAACTTTCCGCCGCTGTACTCCGAAAAGCCACCAGCTCCTTTTCTTGAAGCATTAAAGGAGCGAAGAATCATAGAGGACAAAGACCTTTTTGAGACTTTCTCTAAATGCGAGGTAAACATTCCTCTCCTTAAACTAGTGAAAAGCATCCCTAAGTATGCTCGTTTTTTGAAGGAACTTTGCACTATCAAAAAAAATCAAAAGCTAAAGGGGAAACAGAAAGTGCAAGTGAGTGAGCATGTGTCGGCCGTGTTCCAAAGGAGAATTCCCAAGAAATGCAACGATCCGGGCATGGTAAGCATTCCTTGTGTTA
Organism: Fagopyrum homotropicum; assembly: GCA_033239125.1. Lineage (NCBI taxonomy): Eukaryota > Viridiplantae > Streptophyta > Magnoliopsida > Caryophyllales > Polygonaceae > Fagopyrum > Fagopyrum homotropicum. Next base: position 91,386,089 of record BSWB01000006.1, read on the forward strand.
TAGGGGAAACCCGCTTTGACAAAGCAATGCTTGATCTCGGTGCTTCTATTAATGTCTTGCCATATTCAATTTAAAAATCACTTGGCCTTGGGCCACTAATGGAAACTAGGATTGTAGTACAACTTGCTGATAGATCTAATGTGTACCCGAAAGGGATAATTGAAGATGTATTAGTGATGGTAGACAACCTAATTTTTCTTGCTGATTTCTTTGTAATGGATATGGAAAATGACTCGCATGCCGCACCCATTCTGTTAGGAAGGCCATTTCTAAAAACGGCTAGGACTAAAATTGATTATGTTAGTGGTAAATTAACCATGGAGTTTGATGGAGAAGTAGTGGAAAATGACATTTATGATGCAATGAAATTTCCTAGCGATGATCATTCTCTATGTGTTATTGACGTTGTTGAACCTTTTGTGCAAGATGTTTTTGATAACTCTGATGTGGATGAATTGAGAAATGTGATTGAGCATGACATTGATGGTTTCAAATCAGATTATGTGTTAACATCTAGCATAAAAGAAGTCCTAGCCCAATTAGATGGGCATAAAAGGCTACCTATCTCCAATTTGGCCATTGGGCCCACTTTACTAACCCCAAGCGAAAAGCTTGTTCCGTCCATAGTGCAGGCACCGGAAATAGAATTGAAAGATCTTCTGTCACACCTCAAGTATGTTTTCCTTGGAGCACACAATACCTTGCCGGTAATCATCTCCAATAAGTTGACCACCGGACAAGAAGATATGTTGGTAAACGTACTAAAGAAGCACAAGACGGCCCTCGGATGGACTATTGCGGACATCAAGGGGATAAGTCCTTCCACTTGCATGCATAGGATTTTACTTGAGGACGAAGCCAAGCCCTATAGGCAATCTCAAAGGAGGTTGAACCCACCAATGATGGATGTGGTCTAAAAGGAAGTGTTGAAACTCGTCCAAGCGGACATGATCTTTCCTATCTCGGATAACACTTGGGTTAGTCCAACCCAAGTAGTTCCAAAAAAGGGGGGCATCACTTTGGTGGAAAACCAACATGGAGAGATGGTCCCGAGCAAAACACAAACTGGATGGAGAGTTTTCATCGACTACCGAAAGCTCAATAAGGTAACGCAAAAAGACCATTTCCCATTACCTTTTATTGATCAAATGTTGGAACGTCTTGCAGGTCATAAATACTACTGTTTCATGGATGGATATTCGGGCTATTTCCAAATAGCCATCGCACCAGAAGATCAAGAGAAGACGACGTTCACTTACCCATTTGGCACTTTTGCATATCGCAGAATGCCCTTTGGACTTTGCTACGCGCCGGGCACTTTCCAACGGTGCATGATAAGTATTTTCTCCGAATACATAGAAAATTTCATTGAAGTATTCATGGATGATTTTACCTTCCATGGAGACAATTTTGACGCATGTTTAGGGCATTTAAAACTTGTTCTTGAAAAATGTGTTGAAACCAACTTAGTTCTTAATTCGGAAAAATGTCATTTCATGGTCGAACAAGGAATTGTGCTAGGACATGTAATATCCTCAAAAGGGATAGAGTTAGATAAGGTAAAGGTTGATGTTATTCAAAATTTACCTTATCCTACTAATGTTCGGGAAATCCGATCCTTTCTTGGTCATGTAGGTTTCTACCGACGATTCATCAAAGACTTCTCAAAGATCTCAGCTCCCCTGTGTGAATTGCTCAAGAAAGATGTAACCTTCATAGTGGATGAGGATTGCAAGAAGGCTTTCGATACTTTGAAGTCATATCTCATCACCGCTCCGATCATCCGTTCTCCGGATTGGGAGAAACCTTTTTAAATCATGTGTGACGCCAGTGACTATGCTGTCGGAGCTGTCTTAGGACAAAAAGACGGAAGGGCCTCTCATGTGATCCATTATGCATCTATGACACTAAATGGAGCACAAAGGAATTACTCCACCACCGAGAAGGAGATGTTGGCAGTAGTTTTTGCCCTTGAGAAGTTCATGCAATACTTACTTGGGGTAAAGGTAATTATTTTCACTGACCATGCAGCCCTTGGGTACCTCATGGCAAAGAAGGAGGCGAAACCACGATTAATCCGTTGGGTGCTCCTTCTAAGCGAATTTAACCTAGAAATAAGGGACAAAAAGGGAACTGAGAACCTGGTGGCAGATCATTTCAGCAGACTAGTGCAAGAGGAGGAAGAACTAGGAAAAGAAAGAGAGATAGTTGGAAGCTTTCCAGACGATACATTCTACACAACTCTCTGTTGTGTAACCGTCCCCGCGCCTCACACCAGCCGCCCCAGTGGCCAGCCGCCCCTGCGGCTCTGTCTAGGCGCCCCTGCGGAATTGTCGACAGAGGTTTGTCTTAAGATTCAATCTTTTAAGCCTTGGTTTGCTGACATTGTGAACTTCATTGTCAAGAAAGAGTATCCTCCAGACTTCACCAAGGCACAACGAGAGAAAGTCAAAGCTGAGGCTCGACACTACGTTTGGGACGATCCTTACCTTTGGAAACATTGTAGTGATCAAGTGATCCGGCGTTGCATTCCGGACAATGAGGTACAATCCGTCCTAACTTTCTGTCATTCTGAAGCATGTGGGGGGCACTTTGGAGCAAACAAAACTGCAAGAAAAGTTTTGGATGCCGGTTTCTTTTGGCCACACATTTTTCGAGACGCTTTTGCGTTTTGTAAAGTGTGTGATAGATGACAAAGGGTGGGAAATCTTTCAAGGAGACATGAAATGCCCCAAACCTCTCTTATATTTTGTGAAATATTTGACGTTTGGGGAATTGATTTCATGGGACCATTTCCTACGTCATTCGGGAACACATATTTTACTTGCGGTGGACTATGTTTCCAAGTGGGTGGAAGCAAAGGCCACCAAAACTGATGATTCAAAAGTGGTTGCAGCATTTCTTAAGGAAAATATCTTTGCTCGATTTGGAATTCCAAAAGCCTTAATCAGTGATAGGGGTACCCATTTTTGCAACAAGACAATCACGGCTCTCCTTAAGAAGTACCATGTTCACCAACGAGTATCAACAACCTATCATCCTCAAACAAACGGCCAAGCGGAGGTATCTAACCGGGAAATAAAGACCATCCTTGAAAAGACGGTTTCTCCCGGGCGGAAGGATTGGAGTGCAAGGCTAAATGACGCCCTATGGGCATATCGAATAGCCTACAAAACTCCCATCGGAATGTCTCCTTTTAGGCTCGTGTTTGGGAAAGGTTGCCACCTACCGGTGGAGTTAGAACACAAGGCTTGGTGGGTGGTAAAGAAGTGCAACATGAACATAGAAGAAGTAGGAGAATTCCGGAAACTACAATTGCAAGAGTTGGAGGAACTAAGGCTAGATCCATATGACCATGCTACCACATACAAAGAAAAGACCAAAGCATGGCATGACCGGAACATCCTCCGGAAGGACTTCAAGGTAGGTAATAAGGTACTTCTCTTCCAATCCTGTTTGAAACTCTTTGCAGGTAAGCTACGTTCAAGATGAACAGGGCCGTTCATAGTAGCCGAAGTATACCCTCACGGGGTTGTGGATCTCTATGACCCGCAGACACACAAGGTGTTTAAGGTGAACGGCCAAAGGCTAAAGCTTTACCTTGAAAGAGTCAAGTACGATCCAATTGACGAGATGGTACTAGAAGAGGCACAATCAGAGAAGTAGAGATCTTACATCGAGCCAACGACGTAAAACAAAGGCGCTTCTCGGGAGGCAACCCGAAGGAATAAGAAGAGGAGCTACTGTCAAGAAACCTGCGCCTGCAACACGCTTGTCACCGCCCCCGCGGTGACATCCCCATGCCCCTACGACGGCCATCCTTGACACAAACTCCCAACGCCGTCCCCGACACTGGGCCTGCGTGCTCCTCTCCCTGGTCGCCGCCCTTGCGGTATCAGACCCCCGCCCCTGCGGGTTTACCCAGAAAAGAAAAAAAAGGATCTCGAAAAAACACCTATACCTACCACGCACCACCCACCACCCACCAACCCTCCTCACCAAACACAACCACACCTCCTCGCACCCTCTCTCTCAAAGCTGTGAATGCCCCTGCGCCCTCAGAGCAACCACCCAACCACCCTCTCCGACGCCCCTGCGCCACCAACACTAAGGACGCACACCCCGAATGCCCTTGCGCCACCAACATCTAGCCTTGACCAGCCTCGTGCCAAACGCTACCTCCCTTCAATTGTAACTATTCTCCACTCCTGCGCCACCTTCAAAGTCGCCTGCACCAATGAACCAACCACCGGAGCCACTCCAAGGCGCCACCACCTTCGAAGCACTTGCAAAATCGCCTTCTGTTGTTCTCCTGCACCTGCGCCTGCAAGCAGCCGCCCCTGCAAGCAGCCGCCCCTGCGCCTCACCGCCCCTACGCCTACACAGCCGCCCCTACGAGAAAACCAACAGAAAGGTCGATTCTCTTCTTTTTTCCAAAAGTTTACTAATCCTTTGCTCGAATCTTTGTAAGAATGGAAGCCCCAAGGATATACAAGATGACCCAAACAGAGAAGGACCGTTATCGGATTGTGCAGGATCGAGTTGTGTATGCAACTCGTTTTCTACATATTTTGACCTTGGAGAAACTGGGCATGCTAGAGAGCATGCAAACGTTTTTGGCGAATGTTGGGCTCGGAGACTTCCTCCAGAAGAGTGCTCCGACATATCCGGAGCTTAGTAGACAATTTATCTTTACTTTCACAATGGAGAAGGAAGATCACGTATGTACTGACCTCACCTTCAAGTTCAACAAGGTGAAGTACACTCTCGACTATGCCGATCTCCAGAAAGCTTTTGGGGTGACTCTAAACCCCTTTAAGAGCTGGTGGGATCCAGTCCCGGCCCCAGACTTGTGCGAATTCTGGCAAGCAGCTACCGGGTCGGAGTTCCATGCTGGGGGTGAGTACTCCAACAAACTCACTCACCCCAGTTTGAGGTTGATTTCCAAGATCCTCATGAGTGTCTTCTGTAGACACAAGGAGGAAAACAAGGTTGCTCTCAAGGACCTCCCACTACTCTACACATGCCTTCCACATAGCAAGAAGGTGATGGATTGGCCCTCTTTCTTCCTCGCCGCTTTGAAGCGGTTTAGGAGGAATGAGCCGAGGGATATTGTCGGCGGTGGGGTGATCTCTTTGATCGCCTCACAAGTGATGGACCTATCCGAGTTAGAGGATGGGATGGCAGCTCCTCTCTACACTGAGGGGATGCTTAGGAGGTGCAAGCTCCTCCAGAGGGACGGGGAGAACCTGTTTTGGATCTCCCTGGCAGATGGGAGCCACCTCACCTACCTCCCCCGACCTTTACCACTAGGAGGTGAGCTCTTCGAGCTCTACATACTGGTAGATCCTTTCGTGCCGAGGAGGCCACTAGTGGCCATTGTGGAGAGGCATGCCGCCAGCTCCAGCCGGGCCCATCAGGAGGAGCACCTGCCCGTCCCAGATGACGAGGAGATGCCCACAACGGCACCAGAGGAGGACCCGGCCCTTGCGAGCCTTCAGGCTCAGATGGCGGCCATGACGACCCAGCACCGGGCTTGGCAATCCGACTACCAACGGACTATGTTGGAGCAGCAGTAGAGCTGGCAGGACACCTTTGCCACCTCCATGACCTCACACTTTGACCAGAGGCAGGAGGCATGGAGGCTCAGGAGCTAGCTTGGCAGGCCAGTTTTGAGACCTCTTTTGATCGCGGGATAACTGCCCCAATAGGACCGCATCGATGATATCTACCAGCGGCAGGAGCACTTCTTCAGCCATTTCCCTTACCCGCCGGAGGAGGGTCCTGGTGGTCCATCCGGACCACCCTAGTGAGGGGTACATTTCTTTTCCTTCTCCCACATTTATCTTTGACTCATTTTCACTTTGAGGACAAAGTGCACTTCAAGTATGGGGGAGGGATATATATAATTGCTTGTACAGTTTGTTAGTTGTTTTGGCATTTTGTTTTGCATTATTGAAAAAAAAAAGAAAAAAAAGGAAAAAAAAAAAGCCAAAGAAGTGAAATAAAGGCATGAAAATCCTTGGATAAACCGAAAACCCGAAAGGGCGGTTTAGGTAAAAAAGAAGGTAGTCCGACCAACTTAGGTTGGTGCAAAATTAGACTTGAGGGATGTGAGCTTAAGTGAGAAAAGAAGAAGAGTAGCAAGGTGAAAACCCGAAAGGGCGCCTTGGCAAGATGAGCGACACCGAGTGTAGGTTTCCCTTCCGGCATTTTGGCGACATAAGAAGGGGAGTCATAAGGAGGTTGTCCGGGTAGGCCACTTTTGGAGCGATAAGGATGGTAGTATCTTCTTTTTCTCACATTTCCTCTCTTTTCCTTTCTTTCTTTCTTGGTTTTTCTCTTGTTTTCCATTATTTTTCTTTCTTTCCCTTGCTTCCTGAGACCTTGAGTCTAATGGCTATCATTTGTTTTACTCGGGACGAGTAAAAGGTCTAAGTATGGGGGAGTTTGATAGGTGATGGAATCACTATCATTTAGGGTAGTTTTTAGAGTCTTTTTATTGCATTAGTGTCGGTTTATGCTACTAACTCCTTGGTCCAGAAGAAGAAGATCAAAAGAAGCTAAGGAAGGAGTTATAAGCACTTAGGAGTAAAGATCGATCAAGAAGCAAAGTTTCTGTTGCTCCACCGCCCCTGCGGGCCCTTGCAGCCGCCCCTGTGGTGACTTGCCTTGACGAGGCGAAGACCAGCTCCCCTGCGCCTCCCACTGCGCCCTGCTTGCGCCTCGCCTTGGGAGCTGGAAGGCGAAGAGTCTATGTCACCGCCCCTGCGTTGGCCTTAAGGCGCCCCTGCACCTTGACATCAGAAACGTCAGGAAGGCGAAAGGTCAGACGTTGAAGTGCATTAAAGATCCGCCCCAGCGGAGTTGTGTAGCCGCCCCGGCGGTTCTGAAGAAGATCAACCGATTTTGCCTAAACCGCCCATGCGGTTCCTGAAGGCCGCGCCTGCGGTGAAACGCCAGAAGCTTTACTCCGGCTGTTTACACCACCTTTATGGCATTAAAGGTGGCTGTTTTAGGCCGGCTATTTATTCCTAATTAAGTGTCTTTTGTAGTATAAATAGTTCATGCCTGATTGCTAGAATCATCCATATTTTTCCCCACAAAATCCATTTTTAGACTTGAGTTTTCCATTGTAATGAGTTGCTAACTCCCTTGCTACATTGGGTTGGTTTGAATTTGTTACTTTGGTTGTAAGTTCTTTTAATATAAGTTTTTATTCAGTAATGCTTTGTGTTTCCTTGATCTCCATTGTTTAATTGCATGTTAACTATTACTTGAGATTGATCACCTTAGGTTCTAAAGTGCATGTAAACAACTAGGATTAATAGGTTCCGGGTTCGGGTCTTTAATCTAGTAGCAACTTTAAGTAATAACGGGTTGTAATTACTCAAAGAAAAGGAACACAAATATAAAGATAAATTTAACGGTTTTAATCTTCTCTTTATATCTCTTAGTCTTTGTTTGAATGCTAACTTGTTATTTGTTCTTGTAGGTTTACGGTACTTTAATAGGTTAAGTTGTGTTGATGCCGGTTGGCTCAGCACATATGTATGATCGAGACGGGAGATTACTTAAAAACTTGTAAAAGAAATGCACCAAAGTAGCAATTGCATGCCTAGAATCAACCTAGTGTAGATTCATCCATTATTGTCTTATTTGTCGCATTAATCGTTTTCATAAGTTTTTGTGCATCAAATCAACCAAACACCCCCCCCTTTGTGTCACTTGTCATTATAATCGATAATTGCATCTAAAACACCTTAATTCTCTTGGGTTCGACGCTTACTTAATCACTATACTTGTTCTTAGTGCTAAGTCGGGATTTACTTTTGATTGGGTATAGATGACCATAGAAATACCTTCGGTCAGTTTGTTTAGTGTTACTCTACCAACATCTAAGCAAGCTTCAATCATATTATAAGTACCTTTATCGTGTCAGTTCTTCAATTTCAAAAGTGATTTATAAAAATAATCGATGTGTACCCTTAACAAATGTTCTAACGTCTTTCTCGATGTTTCAACATTCTCTACTCGATTACTACTCGCACATATAACTAATCAATATTGGTGCATTAAATGATTTGTTAACGTTCCTTTTTCGCTACGGTAATTTCATTTATTTATGAATCAACAAAAACTTTCCGCTTTTCACTGTTCGACGTTTTTATATTCCCTCCTCGATTCCAACTAAAATGAAAGTAAAGTATTTTAAAATAAATGTTGTCCAGTTATAAAAGTTGTATCTAATTTAATAGAAATTATTATTTTATTTTATTTTAATGGTAATGCAAGTATAATATAATCTAAATAAATTTATTTATTTAAATAATTCAATGGCTTTAGTCCTTAACACCGACACATATGCTAAACAAAATTGAAAATGACACGTAAGCTTTATTACCTATGCTTTATTATAATATATATATATATATATATATATATATATATATATATATTCATTTTTTTAATCTAATATTACAATGTTAACATAAAATAAGTTCATTGTATATACTTTTATGATCCAAAAATATTACAATATTAAAAACCTAAAGTTTTGTAAGAACATACTATAAGACTTTTATCAAGATTATATCCAAAAATAAAATTAATCAAATATATTAATGCATGTATTTGTTAAAATTATGTAAATTCAATCAAAACAAATCACATAAAAGATTTTATTTTTATGTAGAGTTATAGACTTGCAACCCAATCAGTATGTGAGAACTTTTTTTTCATTGGGCTTGAGGTGAACCACGATCCAATTGGGCTCACCTCTGGCTCCGCCCCTAGTGTGACTATTATTTGTAAGATCGTGCAACCCTTCATAATTACAATAGTATGATCGTCTATAATCGTTCATTTACATGAATTTGTTCTTCATTCATTAGATAAAACAAGTTATGTAAATCAAATCAAAATAAATTAGGAATAATATAGCAAACCTCTTAATTGTGATGAATAAAAAAAAAGATTTAACTTGTCCAATTGTTAGGTAAGAGGAAAGGAAGACATTTATATTTATATATATTTAAATTGAACAAGATGCACGATCTTACAATGCTTTGCACAATCAGTGCACGATGGTGCACCCCCTTCGTAAATTGAGCTTATGATCGTGCACATGTTAACCCACGCGCGGGACAAGCGATCAAATCCAGATCCTCGTTTATTTTAGATCAGACGCATTTTTTTTTTGAAGGCCATAGCCAACCGGGTTCGACCCCGTAGGGCCAAACTCGTTGTCCATGCCTTTATTTTCTTCAGTCATGCGGACGGGCCGGTTTGTATAGTTCTGATTGCACCGTAGATCCACGGATCCACCTCTGTCTTTCTCCGAGTTTTCTTGTCTGGTGGGTCTCAAATCTCAATCTCCCCCTAATCGCACTTTCTAGACTGTGCGAGACTCCGACGAAGAAATGCTCCCTTCTCCTTCCCGCCTCCACCATCCTGTCGCTGTCTTCTCACAACGTCGGACTTTAATTAGGGTTCCGTGAATTTCTCTCCCGTTGTAAACCCTAAAAATTTGCTTTGATTCGATTATAGATCTTGCTGATTAGCCGTTTGCGAAATCGGCAACTCGAAGCCGGATAAGAAGCACTAGGAATAAGGAAAATGGCGGAGCTAGGGCAGCAAACGGTGGAGTTCTCATCTCTTGTAAGCCGAGCTGCCGAGGAATCATTTCTTTCGTTGAGGGAATTGGTGGAGAAATCTAAGTCCTCCGACCTGTCTGATACCGAGAAAAAGATTAGCCTTCTCAAGTATATTGTGAAGACTCAGCAACGTATGCTTCGTCTCAATGTTCTTGCTAAGTGGTGCCAGCAGGTTTTTACCTCTTCTTCCACGCCCCCTCCCCTTATTCTGTTTGGTGTTATGCCTTCATTATGACCACTCGAATTAAATCTTGTTCAATGAATCTTCACTTTGCAACGTACACTTCTTTCGTTTGACTAATGATCATATTCAGCTACCATTGTGCGTGATTTCCAAAGTGATAAGTGAATTGTTTCCTTTACACAATGGTGGAGTTCTCTTGTTGGACCTATTTAGATTTGGAAGAACATATTGAAAACAATAACTGCTTCGTGAAATTCTATGTTTTGTGTGTTACATTTCTATTTGATTCTCTTTCACAGAGAATACTAAATACCAAACCTTGCACTTGTATTTGTACATTTATTCGAACTGTTTTCTTTTGTTTCTATTCTATGTTAAAGAAATTGATCACTTGATAGCAATTTTTATGTTACTTCTTGTGCTTCAAAATGATAGCAGTGTGCATTCTGGCAGTTACTGTGTTGTCTCCTTCCACCGGGAAGTTCTTTGGTTAATTCATTCGCGTTATCCATATGCCTGTTTAGTTTCCAGGGTTCCAGGCCAGTGTGTGAAAAGGCAACCCAAGGCGAACATGCTCAATGCCTAGGCACACTGAGAGGCAAAATGCGACGCCTTTTCATAAAAATAGGCTTAAAACATGCTATATTAGGATAAGTCAGTGTTGAAATTGAAATCCAGCAAGTATCCTGGGATTGGATGAACAACATTGATCAAACAGTTGTTTTATTTTATTTGTAAAAGGGAAGGAAACATCAGTACTAAAATTTTATCCATTGAAAAAATATTACTTGAAAGATATATTTGGGAAACCCATATATGTGGAAAATCCGTGGAATTCTAACATTTGAATTAGAAAAGTTGCCAAAAATGGGGGAAGGATGGACAAGCAGGTAGGCATGCCTGGCAGCACCTTTCCATACCTGAGTCGCCTTAGGTAATCCAGTTTGTGGCAGACTGGAGGTGCTGAGGCGTCTCGCCTTTATAGATACTGTTTCAGACACCATGCTTTATCTATGAATTAACATTCTTAGAGCTCTCGAAATTTGATTATTTGTTTGCGCTTTTGTTTTGGGAGTATATTAACTTTTATCTATGTGATGTGACTTCTTTTACCATTTATTCATTCTGGGTAACACTCCAGACTGTTGACATCATTGCTATAGTCTATGGATAGTATTACTTCTTTTTATGGAAAGTTACTAAGAAACAAGCTTTACTGTTGCAAAGTTTGTGAGGTAATTCATGAAACCACTGTGTGAAAAGGCAAGACGCAGGCGCACCTGAGCCCCTCCAACCTGAACTGGCTCAGGCAATGTAGTTTTGTGTGCCTAGGCATTTTGTATTTTAAATGATATATTTTCAACTGATTTCCCCAATATATGTTAAAACTATACTTTTTCAATGGGGAGAATTTCAATACATATTTTAACTTTCCCCTTTTCAAATAAAATGAACAAAACACTTGATTTCTTGCACGTTAACGAGGAACCTTATTCTACTTCTCCCTTATTCTACATCTCCTATTTCCACCTGGAAGTCTTTTTTTAATTGACGTTTTCTCCATTTTAGGTTGAAGAAGAGTTTGGCGGTTTTGAGTAGAAGATGCTGAAACTGATTTTTCATGATTTGTGTATGATTCAAACTTTGTTTTTTATGATTTTAATGTTTGACTTGATTTTAATTGCCGTGTAATGCTTGAAACTTGCATTTACATGCTTATTACTTTTAAAATTGATTTATTAAAATATGATGGTCTTTTATTAAAAGGCGGTCGCCTTTTGCCTCTCAGGCGCGCCTAGGCTGTGGGTATGGCCACTGCCTTTTGCTTTTCCGCACACTGAATCAAACATCACTGACATGCTAGGGGGTAATAGTCTATCTTGGGAAAGATTTAGTTGGCAAAAATCATATGTTCAAGTGTGTTTTTCTTACTTGCTGGATGTTTTTCTTTAACATTTACTACTCCGTTACGGTGTTGGTGGTCATCTGTGAACCCCCTCTACCCTACTGGTGATTTGTACTTCTTTTCATTTTTAACTAATATTTCTGAATTTCGCCTTAATGCTGGAGTTGGTGCTCATTGACCATGGGCCCTTTTTTTTTTAGTGTTTGGCAGTTGGAAATTCCATCTGTTCTTATTTGATCCAAATTCCATTTTCATTGAATTTAATTTGCTATTCTAGGTTCCGTTGATCCAATATTGTCAACAACTTCAGTCAACCCTATCAAGTCATGATACTTGTTTCACACAAGCTGCAGATTCACTATTTTTCATGCATGAGGGTTTGCAGCAAGCACGCGCTCCTATATATGATGTGCCTTCTGCCATTGAAGTCCTCCTTACAGGATCTTATCAGCGCTTACCTAAATGTGTGGAGGATGTGGGAATGCAAAGCTCTTTAAACGAGGTCCAACAGAAGCCAGCTTTGCAAAAGTTGGATACCCTTGTACGATCTAAGCTGCTTGAGATTAATATCCCAAAGGAGATTACTGAGGTTAGAGTAACAGACGGCACAGCTATGTTACGTGTCGATGGGGAATTTGAAGTCCTAATTACCCTTGGTTACAGAGGTCACTTATCACTATGGAGGATATTGCATATAGATCTGCTTGTTGGTGAGAGTAATGGGCCTGTGAAGCTTGAAGAGTTGTGGCGACTAGCTCTAGGTGACGATTTGGAGCGCAGGATGGCAGCAACAGAAAATCCATTCACGACTCTCTATTCAGTTTTACATGAGCTCTGCGTTGCGCTCATCATGGATACTGTTATCAGACAAGTTCATACGTTACGACAGGGGAGATGGAGAGATGCAATAAAGTTTGAGTTGGTATCTGAAAGTACTACAGGCCAAGGAAATGCTGGTTCTGTGCAGATGACTCAAGATGGGGATCCGGATTCTTCTGGTCAGCGTACTCCAGGAGTAAAGATCATATATTGGTTGGATCTGGAGAGAAGTTCTAATACATCTGACCCAGGGTCATGCCCCTTCATAAAAATTGAGCCAGGTTCAGAGCTACACATAAGATGTCTTCACAGCTCATTTGTAATTGATCCTTCTTCTGGGAAGGAAGCAGAATTCTTCCTTGATCAAAGCTGTATTGATGTTGAGAAACTGCTTTTGAAAGCTATATGTTGTAATAGATATACCCGATTACTTGAAATTCAGAAGGAGCTCATGAAGAATAGCCAAATCTTTCAAGTCCCTGGTGATGTTGCTCTCCAGTTCTGCTCCGATGAAGCAGGAGTTGACCTTAAAAAGGTTCGTTTATCTTGCACACCTTCTATACCAAAGGAAGCTGTGCCTTGATTGCATGTGGATAATACATTATACTTTTTTGTGATCTTGTTTTTTAAATATTATTTTTGTCTACAGAAAGATGACAAGCCTAGTGGCAAGGATTCAGAAGGGCAGGAGGTATTACATGTGCGGGCATATGCGTCATCCTTTTTTATTCTTGGAATAAATATAAGGTTTTTGTCTCCTTCCCTGAAATACTGAATTTACCTTATGATGTTCTATTAATCAGATATGGTGCTCCTAATTTTTTTAAAAATTTGTTGCTATTGAGGGGGAAACCAAATGATTGACAAATGATGAAAAAAAGTGAGGCTGGTATATATAATAAAAATATATGTCCCTTTGGCTTAGTCGGTGAATGATGAAAATTTGTATTATCCCTTGTAAGTTCTCTGCTGCTGTTGCTGTATATATATATATATATATATATATATATGTATGCGATTATCAATCATTTAAAGATCTTATTTGAGTTTATATAGATCCGTCTGTTGGAAGTTAGAATTCTCTTCTCTAGTTGGCTGATTTAGGAGACTATACATAACCTGTGAATGAGCAACTGTGTCACAGTAGCTAAATATAATATAAATACATGTATATAAGTATTGTCAACCCGTGAAAGGGATTTCCATAGCAGAAACATCTGAATTTGATTGAGGTGCTTTGTGAAGCAAGAAAATTAGAAGTGTATATAACAGAAGTGATCGAACAGTTGGTGGTGTTTGGAACGGAATAACAACCATTTGATTCTATCTTGTGACCCTTTCAATGCCTACACTTTCTAATGTAATATTCTTTTACGACTCTGTCTTGCAGGAATGGTCGGTATGTTCTTCAATCATCCAGAAATGTTATTGCTCCATCCATATTGTTGGATTCAGCAGAAGCTTTAAATCAGGGAATCCTAAATGCTGTTGAAGTTTTTGTTAGCTTGAGATCTAGATCTATTTTGCAGTTATTTTCATCCATTGGCAAATTCCTGGGGCTTCAGGTAGTGATATGAGTTTTTTTTTTTTTTTTTTTTGCTGTGCATCAACAGTTCAATAATCTAGTGATATCTCATCAGAAATTTAAATATGAGCATCTATCTGTGAACTCTTTTACAAGCCTTTTTTATGCCTGTCTTCTATTTTCTGTAAACTTGAAGTAGTTACCTTCTTATAGTTACACTAGTACATTCATTCTTTTAAATGCTGGAATAGCTTGGCCTTTAGAAGTTGACTGAGTTCAAGTCTTAATTGTGCGGTCCTGTCTTCTAGACATCTCTACAAACTTTGTGGTTCAGAAATTTGGGTTTGTTAGAACCTAAAGTTGTACAGCATGATAAGCTTTAATTATTGAGGAAATTACCGGTGACCACCCTTTAAATAGGGGGCCTTTTGCAACAAACCACCCTTTCTAACGATAATTACCGGAAACCACCCGTAAGAAGGCCTCCGATAGCAAAACAGCACCCACGCTTCATTTCCGTCCAGATTTTCGTTAATGGGTACCACTTTTAAATATATTAATACTATTCCATACAAAACCCTCTAAAACCTAAACCCAGTTTTTTTAAACGGGTAAAATTTAAAAAACTAAATCGTAATCGAACCCAATTAATTCTAGATCTCACCAATCTCCCATTTTCAATTCATCCATAACCCTTAAATCTTGATTCATTCATAGCAATTACTCATACCGCTCTTCGACTTCTTCAATGCATTAAGTGCCTCCTTCACAAAATCTTGTAGCTCTTGGTTTTCAAAGCCACAAGTTCCTTCACCGGACTCTTTCCCCCTTTCCAACATTCTTCTTAATCTTCTCATCTTCCTCCTCCACCAACAAATCAAATCTCCTCTTCATCACAATCAGACGAGCCAAATCAGAAAGATAGTCTTCAAATTCCAGCTTGTCGTCACCGATTGAAGCAATTGGAGTGATGAATGTTGTGCTTCTTCTGGATTACGCTCTTTGGAGCTTCTCATTTTAAGAGATTGTTCTGAAATTTTATTATTTTGGCATCCCCTTTTCATCTTATATGAGTTTCATTCTTCAAATTGAATCGAAGCTGATGAGATTGACTATTTGTTTGTTTCTATTGGGACTTTGTATATACCCATGTAGAAGACAGATTCTTAGGCTTTCCTGTTTGGATTCCTATGTCTAGGGTTTTTCTCAAAATAGATCTGTTTTGGAAGGAAGAGCACCGATAGGGGAAAACCAGCAGGGTTTTCAGTTTCGCTAAGTCGAAGGTGTGTAACGGTGAGAGTTGTTGTGGGGATGGTGTTTGATGTCTCGCCGGTGCAACGAAGATTGGGTAGTGGGGGTACAGGGTGATTGTTTTTTAATATTTTTCATTTCAGTTTATATTCTTGAATTTCTTTTACTTCAAAAGATGGATTCAAATTGGATTGGAATTCAGTTGAAGTAATCAAAATGAAAAGATAAAGAGACTATAATTTCGAAGAAGGCGGGTTCAATACGACAAAAGGCAGGTCTAGAGGGAAAAAAAGAATAAGAGAAAACCAGTTTAAATGTGAGATTAAGTATAAAATTAATATTGTATTGGTAAGCGGGACCCACTAACAGATTTTCAGACGGAATGAGATTATGAGAGCAGCGTGGGTGGTGTTTTGCTAACGGTGGCCTTCTTACAAGTGGTTCCCGTGATTACCGATAGAAACTGTGATTCGTTGCAATAGGCCCTATTTAAAGGGGTTGCTTTCTTGGTAATATCCTCTTAGTTATTTTTATAATTGCTTGGTTCATAACAATCTACAATCAGTTTTGTGTTCCACTGCTTGTGCTGTTTGCTCTCATTGCCTGGGTCATGAAATCTTTTCGTATAACCTTTCAGATAATATTCATAATGTTTTGCTTTTACTTCTCATGGAGATGCTAGTAATGTTGGATTTTACTTCTCCAGGTATTTGAAGATGGTTTCTCTACAGTGAAGGTGCCTAAAAACATTTTGAATGGGTCAAACTATCTGATCATGGGGTTTCCAGAGTATGGAGGCTCTTACTTTCTGTTAATGCAGCCAGACAAGGAGTTTAAGCCTCTCTTTAAATTGATAGAGACACAATCTCAACATTCTGGTAAGTCCAGCTCGCTTAATGTTGCACGTGTCAAGAAAATCGACATTGCTCAGATGCAGATTGTAGAGGATGAAATGCATTTGAATCTTCTTGACTGGGGGAGAATGGCAAAGCTTTTACATGCTTCTGGGGGTCCTAATCAATCTTCAGAGCATGACATGCTTTCCGATTTTGGCCTTGAAACATCAATGCAGTTCCCTGCAGGTCCTACATCTAGTTTCTCTTCTCTAGTAGATGAAATAGTTGGGCTTGAGAAAGGCATCTCTGGTCCTAATACTTTTTCATCATCACGAAATGCTTCCCAGACATCACCTTATGGCCTTCTTTCTACGAGCCTTCAAGGCATGAAGGCTGGAATGCCCTCAACAAAGAAGGAGGGAAACATTCAATCATCATATGCAAACTCTGTCACAAGAGCTTCTGGCTTAGGTTCCAACTATAATGGCTCTGTGTTTCCAGTCGGTTATAAAGGCTCAAATTCGTCTAGTTCGTTAGGTTCACTTTCTACTTTCAAAGGGATCAGCAGTGCTGGACAAAAAATACAACAGTCAAAATCAGAGCAGGATTTAGCATCTCTTAGATCCCCCCTCTCAGGCGAAGTCAGTTCTTTGAGGGCTTTGGATGAAGACCACTTGGTTATGCTAAATGGTACTTCAAGAGAAGTGGCTTCTTGGGGTCGATCATCCCTACATCTTCCACAATCTCGACAATTCGGCTCTCAAGTCTCTTCTTTTAGTGGGAAGTCTAGCACACTCAGAAATGCATTAAATGGTACACTTGCTGGACCGACTAAATCTCAAACATCTAGTTCAATGGTTGCAACCCCCGTATGTAAGACTCTTTATATGCCTTATCTTGGTTGGTGCTGTGTATGTCTATGTTAAAATTTTGTATCTCTAACACCTTTTTATGATATTTCAGCCCATTCCGAGGATTCTGGAGCAGATCAAAGTGCAGGTACTGTAGCTGTTGTAAAGCAAGACAAGAATTCAAAAAAGAGAACCGTTTTGGATATTTTGGATATGCTGCCATCACTTCAAGGCCAAGACATTGACAGCTCACTTTACAAGAGAAGGAAATTATCTAAATGTGATCGAGAATCTACATGCCATGCACTTGTTTCATTAGAGCAAGTATGTAGGCCCAGAAGATACAGTTACAATGATCTTATAGCTGAAGCAAATAAAGGAAATGCACCATCTATTACATATGCGGCAGTGCTGCTTAATGTTTTCAGACATTGTTCACTTTGTATCAAGCATGCTCGACTCACTAGCCAAATGGGCATGCTTGATATTCCATATGTTGAAGAAGTGGGTCATGGAAATGCATTTTCCAATATTTGGTTTCGGCTCCCTTCAGCTAGGGGTGTTTCTTGGCCTCACATCTGCCTTCGGCTTGGCAGGCCTGGAAGTTTGTATTGGGATGTAAAGATTAATGATCAGCACTTTAGGGACTTGTGGGAACTTCTGAAAGGAGGAAACAGTACTCCATGGGGCAATGGCGTACGTCTTGCTAATACGACTGATTTAGATTCTCATATACGTTATGATTCTGAAGGTGTTGTACTCAGTTACCAATCTGTTGGAGATGATAGTATTAAAGAACTCGTGGCAGACATTCGCAGGCTCTCTAATGCTAGAACGTTCGCACTAGGAATGAGGAAGCTATTAGGAGTACGACCAGAAGAAAGAGTTGAAGAAGCTGCGGCAAACACGGACGCTAAGACGACCAATGCAGCTAAAGGTCCTGATGGGACTGAAAAGTTTACCGAGCAGATGAGAAAAGCATTTAGAATTGAGGCTGTTGGGCTTCTAAGTTTGTGGTTCAGTTTTGGCTCCGGAGTCTTAGCTCGTTTTGTTGTTGAGTGGGAGTCTGGGAAAGAGGGATGCACCATGCACGTATCCCCTGATGGACTATGGCCACATACTAAGGTACTATGCTATTATTGTTGCGCCCTTTGTTCTTTTTCTGAAGTAGTTGGGAAGATTCTTTCTGTAAAGCTGTATATATTGCTACCCAATAGGGGCTCATATATATTTTGTTTCAACTTTCATCTGCAGTTCTTGGAAGACTTCATTAATGGTGGTGAAGTTACATCACTTTTAGACTGTATTCGGCTCACAGCTGGACCTCTGCATGCACTTGCAGCAGCAACTAGGCCTGCTCGAGCTGGTCAGGCCACTGTGGTTCCCGGCATGGCAGCTTCTTTATCTTCTGTACCAAAGCAGAACACATATTTACCATCTCAAGGAGCACCAAGCATTTCATTGCCGAACGCTGGTCAGGCTACTTCTGTAGGGAACTCTATTGCATCTGCTTCTGCCAGTGCTCTTGGGAGTCATGTTGCCATGTTGGCTGCTGCTGGTCGGGGTAGCTCAGGCATTGTTCCTAGCTCATTGTTGCCTATCGATGTTTCGGTAGTCTTGCGTGGTCCTTATTGGATTCGCATTGTCTATCGGAAGAATTTTGCGGTTGACATGCGGTGTTTTGCTGGAGATCAGGTCTGGTTGCAACCCGCAACTCCACCGAAGGGAGGCCCTTCAGTTGGAGGGTCATTGCCTTGCCCTCAATTCCGACCTTTCATCATGGAACATGTTGCTCAAGAACTGAATGGGTTAGAACCTAATTTTACAGGTGGGCACCAACCCATTCCACTGTTGAACTCGAACAATCAGATTACAAGTTCAGGTTCACAAATTGCAACTAGCAATGGGGGAAGGGCTAACCTTCCAATATCATCTGCATTTCCAAGGCCGGGAAGCCAGGTGTCCGGGGTGGCCCGCGTGGCTAATGCCCTGGCGACATCCTCAAATGTGGCTGCCATGGGCTCAGTGTTGCCTTTGAGGAGATCATCAGGTGCAGGTGTTCCTGCTCATGTAAGAGGAGAGTTGAATACCGCTATTATAGGGCTCGGGGATGATGGAGGGTATGGAGGTGGATGGGTTCCTCTTGTTGCCCTTAAAAAGGTTCTAAGAGGTGTTCTCAAATATCTTGGAGTGCTGTGGCTTTTTGCACAGTTGCCTGATCTTCTCAAGGAGATTCTGGGTTCCATCTTGAGAGAAAATGAAGGTGCATTGCTGAATTTGGACCAAGAACAGCCAGCCTTGCGCTTTTTTGTCGGGTATGATACCTGATTAAATCTTGATAATAATTGCTCGTCTTATCTCCGTATTTGTTGGGTAACTTGGGTTGACTGTCGAGCCATTCTTCACTTATGTCCTAATTGATTTCAGTGAAGTCAGAATTGTTAATTGTCCCATAAGCCGTCCTTGTGTTATGCATATTAAGTATCAACTAGTTGATTATTGAATATTTTCCTTCACATATATAAGCCCACGATGCGGTGTAACCTCATTGCTTTTTCTCTTCTGTACAGAGGTTATGTGTTTGCTGTAAGCGTTCACAGAGTCCAACTTCTACTCCAAGTTTTGAGTGTAAAGCGTTTTCATCACCAACAGCAGCAAAATCAACCAAACGCGGCTGCTGCTCAGGAGGAACTAACTCAGTCTGAAATATCCGAGATATGTGATTACTTCAGCCGACGTGTAGCATCGGAGCCCTATGATGCTTCACGTGTTGCCTCATTCATTACTCTTCTCACTTTGCCTATATCAGTTTTGAGGGAATTCCTGAAGCTTATTACATGGAAAAAGAACATGTCTCAAGCACAAGGAGGAGACTCGGCCGCAACTCAAAAGCCCCGGATCGAGTTATGTCTTGAAAACCATTCTGGTTTAAATATGGATGGAAACTCGGGGAATCTATCTGCAACCAAAAGTAACATCCATTATGATAGGCCTCACAGCACGGTTGACTTTGGACTAACTGTTGTTCTCGATTCCGCTCACATACCTCACGTCAATGCTGCTGGTGGTGCTGCTTGGCTCCCATACTGTGTTTCTGTGAGGTTAAGGTACTCTTTTGGGGAGAATCCAAGCATCTCTTTCCTCGGGATGGAAGGAAGCCATGGAGGACGAGCTTGCTGGTTTAGGGTTGATGAGTGGGAGAAATGCAAGCAGAGGGTGGCTCGTACAATGGAGGCGCACGGTTTTGCATCTGGCGGAGGAGACGTGTCTCAGGGGAGGCTAAGGTTGGTTGCAGACGGGATCCAAAAAACGCTTCACCTGTGTCTTCAAGGGTTGAAGGATGGTGGTGGTAGTGGAGTTTCTGCGAGCTCTTGTGCAACCTAGACTTAACTGTTAAAAGGGTTATCCTCGGATTGAGGTGACACGAGCTCCAGTGCCTCTTATATTTTCCGGTGTCGGATTCTCAGGAGTATCCTTGAACAAGGTGGCGTGGAATGGCCTAGCAAGTGGCTACCATGGGGCAGGCAGCGGATCTCTTCAAAGTGAAACTAATCCCAATGCCATTGGGGGGCTCCTGCCATAATGTTTCCGAAGCTAAATAGAAGATTACATCTTCAGATGATTAGGCTGTACCGTGATTTTGATTTGTCATCGTGATGTATGTTTTGGTCCACCAAAAAAAGAGCAGAAAACTTGTACAGTATGACCAATACAAGCCTTTTATTAGTCCTTTCGATAATTCTACCTATCCTTCTTTTACCAAACTGTAATGAAATTTTTTGTTATTAGGTTTTCAAATTTTATAAAGATTTTCAATAAACTACTCAATTAACTAACAAAAAGCTTAAACCTGCCAAAAAGTTTTAAGTACCAAAAATATATCCGTCCTTAACTCTATTGGAGATGTAGGTTGAGGAGTACATATTGGAATTTGGTTTAGACTTTGGACCAGATTGGTTACGGCCCAGTTTATTGTAAATTTTAAAATTGTGGACCATATAATTTCAAAACCGTGAAATGGATCGTAATTGTCTGGAACGTAAATACCGGATTAGTTATATTTTTGGTTTGACCCATCCATTTTATTTAAGATTTGGTTGGTTTGAATCAATAATTTAAAGATGAAGGTGGGTTGGTTTAATGAATTGTATATTTTTATGTATTTTGAATAACAATTTATTTTAGGTTAGATTTGATTCCACATATACATATTTGCTGATATTATGATCTAATCCGGTTTACAGACTTGGATTGAACCGTCACCCCAACACTCATAAAGATCATGAAACATAGAACGAGAACAAATCGTCCGTAAAATTTGGCCCAAATTGGTCCGGTTTTACGAACCACGTCAATTTTTCACATCCCTATTTCAGGTATAGGTTATTAGGGAATGTTTTTTTTGTTCTTACACATTTCATCCCCTCTCACCAAGTTCATGTTTCACTCATGTACTCAACTTCACATACCCAATATTCACATATTGAACTTCGTGAGTACCCAACTTCACGCACCCAACTTTACATACACAACTTTCACATACCCAACTTCACGTACCCAATTTCACTCACGTATCCAACTTCACATACCAAACTGATATGGGGTTAGCCGTAGTAGATGACCCTATCTTTTGACACCAAAAAAGACTCAATAGAAAACGAAATAAAAAGAGATATAGAAAGAAGATGATCCACTGGTTGGATGGATCGATCAATGGATATATCAAGGTCAAACCCTAAGGACGACTCTGAAGGAACCCTTCTATTACAACCAAACACAAAGAGGGAGCGATGGTCTTACAACACCAGGGTGTGCTTGTGAAAATCCTGAGACCCTACTCTCTACGCACAAGCAAAACAACTCAAACAAGTCCAAGCTAAACGTCGAACAAGACGTCTCTCGCTCTCTACTTCCCACGCAAAAGCCAACAAATCGGATGCTACAAGAAAATCCAAAAACAAAATGTGTTTGATTCAAATTCAAGGTGCCCTACATGAGGTTTAAACCCCCCTATATATATAGGGTGTGGGTCGAGTGATCTCCAAGCAAAGGATCCTGAAGAAAATTAATAAAATAAGATCCATCTTCCAATAGAATATGAAATTCTAAGATTGTGCGTCAAGTATCTCTAGAATATATGATTCATGTCTATCTTTTAATCTTCCCGATTAAAAGACTTAAATTATTTTCAAAAATAATAAAGGGAAATTCCGGATGGTACCCTCGTGGTTTGGGGTATTCCGGATTTTGCCCACCAGTTTTTTCAAGTTCGGATGGTACCCTTAAATTTATGTCGTTTTCCGGATTTTGCCCAAATTCATTACACTTTTTTTTTTTAAATTTCATTAAAAACATACGAAAGAAAATAAACTAAAATTAAAAAACAACTTAAAATAGAAAGAATAATTTATTTACTTTAAAAATAAAGTAAAACAATAACTTTTAAAAAAAAATATATATTATATTAATTTAAAATTAAATAAATTAGATAAATTTTAAAAAATTCAAAAATCAGTGTTTTATTTATTTTAAAAATAAATAATTGAATTAGCATATTTTTAACAAAATCTAAAAATATAAGTGTAATAGTTTATTTAAAAAATAAATAAAATAAGGACTCTTTTTTTTAAAAAAAAGCACTGTTTTAATTTATTATTAAAATAAATAAATAATTTTTCTATTTTATTTATTTCCCAAAACTAAAAGAAAGAAAATAAAGTAATATTAAAAAATAAAAAAAAAATAGAAAACTGATTTATTTAATTTAATAATAAATTAAAGCAGTGATTTTTTTTAAAATTTTTAAAAAAATCCTTATTTTATTTATTTTTGAAATAAAGTATAAAACGTATGTTTTTAAATTTTGTTTAAAAATGCTAACCCAATTTATTTATTTTTAAAATAAAAGAAAACACTGATTTTTTAAATTTTTTTAAAAATTATCTAACTAATTTATTTTTAAATTAATATAATATATATATATATATATATATATATATTAAAAAGTTACTGTTTTACTTTATTTTTAAAATAAATAAATTATTCTTTCTATTTTAAGTTGTTTTTTAATTTTAGTTTATTTTCTTTTGTATGTTTTTAATGGAATTTAAAAAAGTGTAATGAATTTGGGCAAAATCCGGAAAACAACTTAAACTTAAAGGGTACCATCCGAACTTAAAAAAACTGGTGGGCAAAATCCGAAATACCCCAAACCACGAGGGTACCATCCGGAAATTCCCAATAATAAAATAGCATGGGCTAAAAATAACATTTAAAAGTCCAAAATCAATCCATAATTTAAGATGTCCTTATGGGCTAAAAATATAATATTCGATCAACATTTAGTTACATTCATGGCCATTACATGCATGACTTATGCGTGTGCATGCTTGACTCACTCTTCATGCATGCTTGTCGTTACGTATGCATGTTGACATCTTTTTTCATAAGCAACTGGTCGTTGTTTGGACGTGGAACCTTGCATGCATGCTTCTTCCGGATCCCATGCGACTTACTAGCCTGGTCCGGGATGGACGTTGGTCTGGGGTCTTCTACTGTTAAGGAGTGCAACTTCTTGTGTCTCATTCTTCTTCTTCTTGCTACTTGTGATTGGAGTCTTATATAGAGGTGCATATGGAGCCTTCTAGTTAGTTGGGCTCTATAGTGCGTCATCTTCATCTTCGTTCGAATTATATATAAATCCTTTCTTCTTCATCTTTTGTTCCATGTGATCATGCCTTTCCTTGCTCTAGGTTCCTTCCTTCTACTCACAAGATGTGTGGTTCCTAGCTCTTGAGATGCTCCTACATCAACCCTTCATTCTTTAGAAGGATTTGACCTCGAATCCAAGTTATGTTGTCTTGTATGATTGGAGGGTGGTGGATCCTTGGGTGCCATACCTTAAAACAAGCATACACTATTAGAGAAGGTTAAAAATTCAACTTTCTCTAATATAAATGTCTCATCTCAAAGTGGTGAGAATTCTTCTTTCAGCTGGTGTCCTAGAATGCTTACATCAAAGGTTAGCAACTTAATATCACTAAGAAACATACAACTACAAGTATATCCTTCATAGTTAAAATGTGTACATAGGTATGACAATGGGTTGCTACATGAGACCATGGAATATTCCAATAAGTGTCATAAGTTAGGCATAGATTATCCATCAATGCCTTCAATATCCCCATGACACACATGAATGCTAATAATTCTCCGAACACAAATTTAAAGATAGGGTAGTTTGTTATAGTGTAATTAGGGCCATTTGTTGGTGGCATGTCCTCGAGATCCATAAAAAAATCCGGTGGTCTTGTGGATGCCCTTGGTGTAGTCATGACCGAGTTTATGAGGTTCTTCCTTTGCATCCTATTCTTTTTCTTCTCGTAGTAGTCAACTACCTCGTATGTCGTCATGGGTTTCAACATAAAGGTCTTATCTTTGGAAGTGAAACAATACCTATTAGTTTGCCCTTTCTGATCTACCTCTTTGTCGAATTGCCATGATCGACCCACAAGAACATGAAAAGTTTGCATAGGAGCAACATCACATAAGATAATGTCCTCGTAAGCTCCAATTTTGAACGAAATGTTGGCTTGTCATTTTAACCTTAGTTCTCTACAGTTGTTCTTCCAGCCAAGTTTGTATGGTCGTGGATGATTACTAGTGGCCAGTTGTAATTTCTAGATAACATCGAGGCTGATCAAGTTGCTACAACTACCATTATCAATGATGGTATTGCAAACCTTTTCTCGGATCAGGCACCATGTATGAAAGAAGTTCTCTCTTTAGTTGTCTTCATTTTTAAAAGGAAAGACACTGAATGATGTGAGACCATCATCGACACCAAACATACAAGGACCAATCACAAGATCAAGGGATAAAATGATCCAAGAGGAAATGCTAACCAAGAAGATCAACAAACCTTGGAATTGAATAATCTTGACCCCGAGACAAGAATCTCGGCCGAGATATAGTCCGAGATTTCACGTTTGTCGTGAACAACAAGATCCTTTGATATCTTATCTATCTTTATTATTTTCAATACCTTTTTTATCTCTCAAACATTCATAAGGTATTTGTTAGTTTTTATCCTATCTTTAGGATTTTTTTTATCTTTTAGATTATCTTTTTGAGGAATCTACCCTACAAATAGCCTTAGAGGACGAGATTCATAGGAAAATTATATTTGAAGTTGATTTCCACATTATTGTGAGACAATTGTGACTTCGTTGACGGAGTTCGCATTTTATCATTTCTATTTAATAAAAAAAAAGAATTTTTGGCTGAATCGTTATGAATCCTTGCTAGGCTATTCTTGTGTGTGTTAATCTAGTTGAAGATTGGTGCTACTAGTCAAACTAGTCCCTCCTTGTGCTTGTCTTATCTAAAAGCTTATGTAAGGTTAAAGAAGGAAGGGTGAAAGGTAATTCTTTGTTTAGGGTTTTGACACATAATTGGTCAAGGTTCTTTGCAAGCCTTATAATAGTCCGATCTTCCTATACTTATAATAGTCCGATCTTCCTATACTTATCATATTACATTCCATTATCTAAAAGTTTATGGCATGATAGTTATGATCTTTGAGGATATTGATATTGTGGATTGTGTTATGATTATGATCTTACGAGATCTTGAAGACCAGGACGTGGAATCTCCTAGTTTGTGGATAGTGATTGATATTTGTGTGCCTTGTTTATACAGACACTAATCGTTTCCTCGAGGGGAAACCATGACCACTGTTTAGGAATACCTTGTGACATTTAGTCCTTTGGGCTTAATTTGCTAGCGTTTATGGGTTTGAGTGATTGTGATAGTGGTGTTTGTGCATATGAATGTTACATTGATAACCTAACCGGACTAGGATGACCATATATGTATATTAAATGGCCCAAGTGTATAATAACGGGTCGTGACAACTTGCCTGAAGCTCATCGAGAGTGTGGAGGTTCTTTGCTACCGGTACTCCAGGTGGGGAGGCTTGATCCCCGATTCCAAACCTGTGTGAAAGGGAACAAAGGTGAGGTTGTGGGTGTTCCTCGTCTCACAGAATAAGTTGAATTAGTAATGGTATAACGTAATGAAGATAATAAACGGATATGTGTGTGAGTATTGCATATTGTGATGTGATGATGTGTTGTATGTGCTATTGCTATTATTCTTATTCATGATCTGTTAGCTAACGATTTTATACCATGTTGTAGATATTTTGCAGGATAGGAAGACTGCCGAGTGATCCAGATGGGTGATCAACTGAGGGCTACCGTACATTAGGATGCATGGGTTTTTGGGATGTTTATGTACACTATGTTTATGTTGTTGCCATTTTGTACTCAGTTGTGACTTTGTATATGTTTTGATATACGATCATATAGTTTTATGTATTTGGCTTTACATTTATTTGTGCCTTGTTGTAAGATCCAATGAACTTGTTGTCTTGCTAGGGTCAGGATCCATTGCGAGATCCTAACCCAATAGCGCTCCGGGTCCTACGGACTCGGGGCGCATTTTGATTTTCACAGAATCTCGGCATGTTCTTTGGAAAAAATCTCGTCCGAGATTTCCTATTTCATCCGAGATTTCCCTCTATTGTTCAAATCGAGGACTTTTAATCTTGATCGAGAAATGCGGCATCAACCCAACATAAAAGTGGTATTAGAGCTAACTGATTGAAGTCCGACCATACACCAAAGGTTTGATCTTTATTTAAGTCTTCTTTGAGTCATATAAAAATCGAGTCTTTTGTGTTTGCCATCTCTTTTGAGATTATTTGGCCTTAATGTGCGTTGTCTTGTGTTACCAAAAAAGAGATAAAAGCCTTAGTCAAGCACAAGCCAACCGTAACCTTGAAATAGTAAAACCTCAATCAAGATTCCACTACAAAACCAAAATCTCGGCCCCGTGCAAGAAATCTCGACCGGGATTTACATACGATTGTCCGAGAATTTGTCATAACCGAAAAATCATGATTTTCTTTCCAAATCTAATCATATCCAAAGTTATATTTGGAACATATCTTCTGAAAGATATCATATCAAGTTGCGGAAAGAAAGGAAAGAGATATACAAATTATCTTCTTGTTGAGAATTTATCTAGTACTTAAGATCTTATCATATCTTCACATGTAACCGAATATCTCCGCAAAGTTCGACCATATCTACTATCTAGCAGCTGTATATTCATCATCTACCTTAGATACACGTTCATACAACATCAAATGTCCTCTCTTGACTTCACCTTTACCTTCATATTATCGATTGTAAACTAAACTTTCGGTAAAGTCACTCGGACAAGAGTTACTGCGATCCAAGAGTATATATAACAAGAAGGCAACAAAGAAGAAGCTTACCCCGAGCCCCAACCATTTTTTCATCCCAAAAACCACGTCTTTTGAAAAATCTCGGCCCCTGGACTCAAAATCTCACCCGAGATTTCCCCTCCTTGAACCCGAGAGTTGCTACTGTCGAGCATTAACCCTAACCGACTAACTCTCTCCAGTTTCTCTAGTGCGAGGTACGTAAAGCTCTCTTCTTAATATCCCATGTGCCTATTTCTTGCCTCTTTTCACTCTAAACACATTGAGTCGAATTGTTTGGCTGTGGTAGTTAGTATCTATACTTTCTATCATACTAGTTGTGTCATACTTGCAATATTCTTTCTACCTTGTGTCATTGTGTGAAGAGACCTACAACATGAGTGCCTTGACTAACTTCCAACTCAAGAACCTTTCTCCGAACTAAGTTGACTACTCGAGGCATACAAAGAGTTTTAGTTGAATCTAGTTCATCGATTGGTAAAGAAGCATTAATCCATCCAAGGCAATTACATCAAATTAGCTTGAGATTCATTAACTTCACGCGTTTGTTGCTACTTTGTGTGATTGTGTAGAATGTCAAACCACTCATAAGGTTCACAACGGGGTGACCCCATGAGCCCCAAAACCAGTGACGTACTAAAGAAACTCATGGCCACCATCTCAACATTCATTGAACAAGTGGAGAGGCTAGAAACTCACCCCAGAGAAAAAATCTCGGTCCAAAATCTCGATCCTCACTTGAGATTTCACCCTGAGATGCGTGAAAGTCACGTAATCCACAACCTCCCCCGCCCTCTGATACACCTCCGAGGCCCCAACATGGGACCAATATGAGACTTCCGAATCCTAACTTCCATACACCTAATATTCCGGACTTTGTTAATGAATCTCAAGAATACGAGAAAGTGGGTAATGACGGTATGTGGAGAGAATATCCTAGACGTAATCAACGCCCTATGAGAGTGTAAGAGCCTTAGTCTTGAGGAGGTGGGAGAGGTTGATGAGTGTGCTGAAGTTGGCCTGAACCGCCCCTGCATATGGTAGAGGCCGCCCTGCGTGTGGCAGAGGCCGCCCCTGAAGCTTGCCTGGTCCGCCCCTACGGCCACCATGATCCGCCCCTGCGGTTTATGGTGTGCTGCAACCGACTTTGTTGACTCTTGACCTATGCTTTACCTCTTCCTTCCTTTATAAGCTTCCTTCTTACCTCCTGATGAGGGTTTCACCTTTCTTACAGCTCTATCTTCTCCCTCACGTTCTTCTTCTCTTCTTCTTCCCTCTTTGAATCTTCATCTTGTTTTCCTTGCTCTTGTTGAGAGTTTGGAAGAGTGTTTGATGTTGATATGTTGATGATGATGATTGGGAACGTTGTTGTGCTTGTGTTGAGCCAACTTTAAGGTTGTGGTGTTTTTTTTGCCTTTGTTTGGGTTCAGCTTGGTGAGTTCTTCATCCCTTGCTTCCTATCTTTCTTTCTTCTTCCTTCTTCCTTTTCTTTTTTCCTAGCTTCGATTCCACAAGTTTGATCTTGTGGAAGCCTTCATAGGTTTTGCTTGATGCATATATGTATGTATATGTATGTTTGGGGCTGCTAGCTGAAGAAGGTGTGAAGAGGATCGAGTGAAGAAGCAAAGAGAAGCTGGAAGTGTGCTTTATGTACACCAGCCACCCCTGCGCCACCTTGGGACCGCCCCAGTGCCGGCCAGTTGCCACCACTGCGCCACCTCAGGGCCGCCCTTGCGCCTCCCTACACCAGCCTTGCTTTGCTCTTGGTTTGTAGGTGTGTCTTGATTCCGGATTTGCCTTAGGATGGCATTGCCCATTCCTTGCCTAGTATGAGTGTGTAGTATCATGCTAGGTATAGTATAGAGTGTGAGATGATGTTATGATCTTGTTATGCCTTGCAAGGCTTTGAGGATTAGTTGGTTGTGAGGCTTAGGTTGAGGATGATCCTATGGATCCCTTGGGTCTAGGTGTGACCCCTTGACTGATAGGAGATTGATATATCTTTGTGCCTTGTTATTAGGTAGTGTCCCTCTCAAGATTTGAGGTTGATCGTGGTTGTGATTGTACGAGGTTGAGGTAAGTCCGTAGGACTTACTTAGCTACCATCCTTATATTGGGTGTTTGTATGACTGGTGCATGTATTATATGCTTGATATGATAGCATGCGATGTCGATGATTACCGACCTATGTTTTATTGATAGCCCCGTTGTGTGGCAGTGATAACCCTTCCTTTCATCCTGTAAGGAGTTGGGGGGTTCTCTGTGCTCAAGCCATCTAGTATACAGGAAGGGCGCAATCCACTACCACAGGGTACACGGGTTGTGTGACCGACACTACTTCCAGATGGACGTCAGGCCCACAGGCGGGGATGTATCGGTCCTCGTGTCATATAGTTTCATCTATCTATATATATACGATTTGAGTGAAGGACTATTATATAAAGATGATAAAATGGGTAAATGTGTGATAGCATGATTATGTGTTTACCTTTCATGACTTGTGTTTGTGCTTATGCATTACCTTATATACGTATGGTTAGCTAATGGTTTCTCACTATGTTGTAGATGCCTTGCAAGATAGGCGAGCTGCTGAGTGATCTGACAGGGTGACAGGCTGAGGACCCTCGTACATTAGGGGATTATGGTTTTGGGGATGTTTATGTTTCCCTCCTGCGTAAGGATGATGTTTTGTATACCTCTTGTGTGAGGATGATGTTTTATACTCGGCTATGATCTTGTATACTTTTGGATGTACATTTTTATACAGTTTTATGTATTTGTTTTATATTTGTCAGTGCCATGTTGTAAGGTCCACTGAACTTGTTGTGAGGCTAGGGTCAAGATCCACTGTGAGATCCTAGCCCAATGTGGCATCCCGAGTCCCGCGGATTTGGGGTGTTATAGAGAGATCGAGACTCGGAACCTTATCGGCCTCATCAAGAGCATGATGGAATTGGCAAAGTAAAGGTCAAGATTCCGAGTTTTGAGGGAAAATGCGATCCAGATATTTACTTTAGCGAGCAAGGAAGGTCCAACTTGTTGTGTTAGAATTCTAAGGATACACCTTAGTTTGGTGGGATCATCTCAACAAAGAAAGGAGGCGAACGCTAGACCCGAACATCAATGCTTGAGAGCTAATGAAAGCGTTGATGAGAGCAAGGTTTATTCCCCCATATTATGCTAGAGAAGCTAGGCAAAATCTGGAGAACTTCAAGCAAGGAACCCGGAGCGTGGAAGAGGTCTACACCACCATGCAAATGGTGATGGTTAAGGCCAACATCCAAGAGGATGAGGAGTCCACCATGGCTCGGTTCTTAAGAGTTGTACATCCATCATTAGCCAATGAGATTGATTATATCCTTATGATAATATGACTAACTTACTGCATTTGGCTATTAAGGTGTAAAAGAAGTTCAAAGGACAAGACCAAGAGACGGGTTCGTGGAAACAACCGAAATCTCGGCCAAATCAAGATAATCTTGGCCGGGATTCTGACCGAGATAACTCCAAAGAAGAGTCTCGAAGCGAGAATGACAACCAAGCTTCACCTCAACGGACACCTTCTCGCCCTTTGAATGAGCCTTCAAAGGATCCTAAAGGGAGAACTTCTAACTCTACTTTACATTCAAGAGATATTATATGTATTAAATGTCAAGGTAGAGGTCATTGTAAAAAGTATTGTCCTAACAATAAGGTTTTATTCATTAATCAACAAGGGGATTATGAAAGTGAAGAAGACCATAAAAGTGTTAGTGAAAGTGATGAAAGTTGTGAATATGAACATGAAGAATCATTGATTGCTAGAAGAACTTTGCATGTTAATATATCTCTTTGTGAAGATAATCAACGGGATAATTTCTTTCATACTAGATATCTTGTTAAAGGGAAAGTTTGTAACATGATCATCGATGGAGGTAGTTGTTGCAATATTGCTAGTGTTGAATTGATTATTAAATTACAACTTCCTAGATTTATCACTCTAAATTCTATAAGTTGAAATGGATGAATGATTGTGGTCTTTGAAATTCAACAAGCAAGGTAGAGTGATTATCATATTAGGACATTTTATTGATGAGATTTTGTGTGATGTGGTACATATGCCGGCTTGTAATATTTTTCTAGTCGCCCTTGTCAATGTGATCGGAAAGTGGAGCATGATGGCCATACCAACAGATATATGTTTACATTCAATGGTAAAAAGGTAGAACTAAAGCCCATGGCTCCTTTACAGATCATTGAGACCTATGAGAAGCAGAAGAAGGATGGCAAGGACAAAGAAACGAACGAAAGACACGCACTCTAGTGGAGAATATCGACCAACCAAAAGAATCTCGGACGAGATTACTGAGCCTCCCTTGAGATTTCTTGATTCTCGACCCCTTGCAGCCACCAATGTTCCATCTTCAAGGGCATTTCTCGTTGCCAAAGGAAAATTGCAGATTGAGCATCCATCCCTGGATCTTCAAGTGATACCATTTATGTATTTCATTAAACGATGTGTTCTTAAGAAAACTAGAATTTACCATTCTTATTTATCTTTGAGTTGTCATGACTATGTAGTTAGGTTGTTTTCCTTAACTTCTTTTGATATTATACCGTTGTCTTTTGGGAAGCGAGTAAGTTTCATTGCACAAAATTTAGTGGCATACAAGGTTTATCTATAGACATGTAATTACTACTTGATCCCGTAGATCTCAGGGAATTTCCACTAGAAAAGGAAGGGATTGCAGTCTATTATGAGTTAGCAACATCAACAGCGGCTTATGGACATTCAATAAACATCTCGGCCATTCCAAAAGCAAAATCTCGCCCAAGATTTATGTATTTCATTACTTACTGTTGAGTGTTGTAGAGCTCGTGTTCAAAGCACGAGTGATACAGACTTCAAGGGATCTTCCGGGAGAGTGGATATTGTAGTCTCTATCACAACGAAACTTGAGTTCCTATGTGATTAATAACAAACATGGTAAAGATTCAAGGACGAATCCTTATCAAGAAGGGGAGTATGATGTGGGACCATCCTCGACGCCAAACATACAAGAAACAATCACAAGATCAAGGGCTAAAAGGATTTGAGAGGAAATGCTAACGAAGAAGATCAAGGAACCTTGGAAGTGAAGAATCTCCGCCTTGAGACAAGAATCTCGGCCGAGACATAGCACGAGATTTCTCGTTTGTCGAGAACAACAAGATCCATTGAGATCTTATCTATCTTTATTATTTAATAACTTTTTTTATCTCTCAAATATTTAGAAGGTATTTGTTATTTTTGATCCTATCTTCAGGATTATGTTTTATCTTTGAGATTATCTTTTAGTGGAATCTCTCCTACAATTAACCTTAGAGGACGAGATTCATAGGACAGTTAGATTTGAAGTTGATTTCCACATTATTCTGAGACAATTGTGACTTCGTTGACGGTCGTTACGGAGTTTTCATTTTATCATTTTTATTCAATCAAAAGGAGATTTTTTGGTTGAATCGTTATAAATCCTTGCTAGGCTATTCTTGAGTTGTTAATCTTGTTGAAGATTGGTGCTACTAGTCAAACTAGTCTCTCCTTGTGCTTGTCTTATCTAGAATCTTGTGTAAGGTTAAAGAAGGAAGGGTGAAAGGTAATTCTTTGTTTAGGGTTTTGTCACATAATTGATCAAGGTTCTTTGCAAGCCTTATAATAGTCTGATCTTCCTATACTTATTATATTACATTCCATTAATCATCTTCTTATCTTCCATTATCATCCATAATTCCGCATTCTAAGTTTCACAGAATCTCGGCCTGTTCTTTGGAAAATCTCGTTCGAGATTTACCTCTGTTGTTCAAATCGAAGACTTTCAATCTAGATCGGGAACTGCGGTATTGATCCCGTATCAAAGTGGTATCAGAGCTAAATGATTGAAGTCCGATCATACACCAAAGGTTTGATCTTTTTATTTGAGTCTTCTTTGAGTTAAATAAAAATCAAGTCTTTTGTATTTGCCATCACTTTCGAGATTATTTGAGCTTAACATGCGTTGTCTTGTGTTTAGTAGAAAACAGAGAAAAGCCTTAACCATAACCTTAAAACAGTGAAACCTCGATCGAGATTCCATTGCAAAACCAATCTCGGCCCCATGCAAGAAATCTCGACTGAGATTTACAAAAGATTGCCCGAGATTTGTCATAACCGAAAGATCGTGATTTTCTCTCCAATTCTAATCAGATCCAAAGTTATATTTGGAACATATCTTCAGAGAGATATCATGTCAAGCTGCAGAGAGAAAGGGAAGAGATATACGAATTATCTTCATGTTGAGATTTTATCTAGTAGATAAAATCTTATCATATCTCGTAACCGAATATCTCCGCAATGTTCGACCATATCTACTATCCAACAACTGTATATTCCTGTTCGCTCTCAGATGTGTGTTTAATCGTGAACGATATAACTTTATGTTTATAACCTAAAATATAAGCCTGAAATAATATGCGAACGCACAGTGTACGAATCAATTGTAATAACAACAAATACTCCAGGGTTGAACACAAGGACTATGGTGAAACAAAGCACGGTATATCAGGTTGTCTATAAAAAACAAGCAATAAAATAAAGATATCAAAGATGATGTAATAATCAGATAAAGGAATGCAAATTCTAGAGGTCAAAGCATCCAGTTATGGTTCCGACTCAAGATCTCAAAGGATAACGTGGACAAAGTTGAGGTTTGCAAGGGAAGATATTTCTAAGATGAGAATAGATCACCGGGTAAGTCTCACTTTTCACTATCCCAAACCGAAGATCCACTCACCGGGTAAGTCTCAAAAAACTAAGGGAAGGAACTATAATCTCAAACCAACACACCACCTAAGGGGATAGAACTAACCTTTACCGGGTAAGTCTCAGGCTAACTCACAAAGGTAGGATGAAGGCACACTCAAACCCTAATAAAGGATAAACCTTTACTACCTAACACTCATCATCATCGGTATACAAGCAAAGGAATCAACGAGTAAGTCTCATCCTAGGCTTGCGTATGGACCAGAAAGGTGCAACAAGGATAGGATTTGGCAAACTAAAACCTAAACTCAGATATGGATCAAATAAGGATACGCCTCTCTCAGTTCATGTCCGATCTCGATCGAGATGTTCTATGAACTGACCGAGGTGAGGTTCGGTTAAGATTTGGCTCGAGCTTCCAGGGTCCACTAAGGTAAAGGCTCATTCTTTCATCGTCTTTCCCACAACGTTTAGCCAATCACCCTAGAATCACACAAGAATTTAGCCAATAATCATCATGATAATATCAATCAAATATATAAGAAAAGAAGCAATATCCAAACAATAAAACCTTAACACAAAGGTCTCAATAATCCCTTAATCAACAAACAAACAATCCAAACAACTAACAAACTATGTTCCTCAATCACAAACCAAAAGACACCAATCAAAGAACCTAAGAAAACCATACAAATTCCTTCAAAATCCTTCAACTTTCACTTC
Organism: Fagopyrum homotropicum; assembly: GCA_033239125.1. NCBI lineage: Eukaryota > Viridiplantae > Streptophyta > Magnoliopsida > Caryophyllales > Polygonaceae > Fagopyrum > Fagopyrum homotropicum. Next base: position 91,420,909 of record BSWB01000006.1, read on the forward strand.
AAAGCTATCTTCTTTTAACTTCCTTCCTTCCTTGGAATATCTTCAATCTTCCATACAAATCAGTTAACCAGCCATGAATGATCTCCTTCCATCCAGAAAATATCTTCCAATTTATAGGAGAATCACTTTCCAAAAATAAAAGATCTTATGGGCCATGGGCCGTGCGTCTCGATCTAGCCCAGCAAAATCATCTCGGTCTAGGTGGTACTGTAGCAAACGGAGGTGATCCTCACCTACGTGCAAATCTCTCCAAACTGGTCCAAAATCGAACTTCTGTCCAACTTCCATGGTTTCTATGCCTTTCTTGTAGCTCCTCAATGCTCCAAAATGTAGCTCCAATGACTCCTTAGATCCCTTAGCTCCATATCACTCCAAAACATGCCATTTTTCCTACAATTACAACAAAACTAGGTGTAGACCTCGATTCTTGCAAATGTAAACAAAACAACATAGTGATCAAGAATATACATCCATACATGCAGATTTATGAAGATAAAACTTCCAAACCAATCCCAAAACCATAGACTATAGTACATGCTATCAAAATACCCGATATTTGTCCCTTGCTTTTCCACAAGCAAGATTCAAATCTTAGATACAAGATAGAATAGAATATATATCATCAAAAAGACCAATGAAAAACATTTTACAAAACCTTTTGGTGGTGCGCTCCATTCATAGCTCACTCTAAGGGAATGCTTCATAGCAAATAAAATCAAGACATGGTCAAAACATTTTATGAATATAAGAAAGCTGATCATCTTTGCATAAAATCATAGAATGCATAATAAATCATATATATTGAAATCAATCATGTATAATCCAGTTTAGACAACAAAGTCAATCAACATACTCAAGGTCTCAAGGGCTTTCAAAAGAGGTCAAGAAACGTGCTAGGGTAATGTGGTGCTAGAATCCGGGAATAGGATCTTCACTTCACTTCTTTGAATCTCAAAACATCTTTCACCAATAAGCTTTGCTTATTTTCACTTTTTTACTTTACTTTTGAGAACATGGACAAAGGTGCACAATAACCGAAGCCTAGGAAATCAGCAATCATCAATTTCTCGAGATGCCGCAAACCCTTGATGCCATACCATGACCCGTTAGGACTATCGATCAATCCGACTTTGGCAAGACACAAACACCCGACTATGTGAATGGTGCCGAGTTACTCATCATCAAGATAAACGTCCCTAAACTCATTTGTTCTAACACTTTTAGCCACAATCTCAACTTCACTTCACACGCTTTTCATCAATTGCATCCAAATTCTTGGATAGGTAAAGGGACGCAAATATGTATATGAGGGGCTAAAGCATGATCAAGAAGAAGAAGAAGAGAATGAAGTGCCTTAATCATCCCATGAAGAATGTGAGAGAACTCATAATGTGGTGTCAACCTTCAAATCCAACTTAATTTTGATAAAAACAAAATATTAAACATGCTAAACTTTCAATCAAAACATTTAGCAACTTAAACAAATTATAAAACCTTTCGAGCATATAAAGATTACAAAGCTAATCTGCAAACATATGTCTTCATCAAGGTCATATTTGGAATAGAAGCACAAAATGTTTCGAAAATCTTTTCAGTTTTAAACCCATCTCGGTCGAGGTGAATTGACGGCGCCCGAGGTGTTCAACCGAGATGAATCTCAGTTTTCACGACCTCGTTTGGTCAAAAACGTCTCGGTGGAGCCAAAATTATTTTTCAAATCGGTTTTTGACGTTTTTTTTCAAACAAAAAACCTGTATGCAATGCATGTAAATAACTTATACGCACATATAAGCCAAATAAGATCAAATCAAAGGTCAAGTAGAGTCATACACCATAAGCAAGTCATACAAATACCACATACTTATGACACATTGTCCCAATGGGTCAAATAAGAGTTAGGAACAAAGTACTCACCGGACAAAGCAGAACTGCATAAAAAAAGAAAACGCTCCATAATATGCATCAATCATTATCAGCTAGCGGTAGTGCTGGTGGAATATAGGGGTACTGAGACGGGTCAAATGGATAGCCCATCGTCTGCTGGAACTGCACCATCATCATCTGTCACTAATAGTGCTGGCTCTCCTCCATACTGTAAGAGCCTTAGTCTTAGGAGCCTTGGAGCCTTTGTTGAGCCTTAGCTGACCCTAAAAGCCGCCCCTGTAGACCCAGCTGGCCGCACCTGCAGCTGGACGCCCCTGCGTTTCACAGTATCTGCCCCTGCGGCTCTGTGTGGCTGCAGCCACTTTTGTTGACTCTTGACCCGTGCTTTGCGGCTGGCTTCCTTTATAAGCCATCCTTTGCCTCTATATGAGGGTTTTCCTCATCATCTTCAGCCTCATTTCCCTCTGTACGCTCTTCTTCTTCTTCTTCCCTCTCCTCTTCTTTGATCTTCCTTTGTTCTTGTGAGAGAGTTTTGAGAGTTTGGTGGTGGTTTTGAGCTTGGATGATCATGAGTTTGATGCTGAGAGTCTTTAATGAAGGTGTTGATTGCTCTTAGTTGCTGCTTAGGGTTCTGCTGTGGTAAGATCTCCATCTCCATCTTCCTTCTTCTTCTTCCTTGCTTCTTTCTTTCTTTTCTAGTTTAGGATCACAAGCTGTGCTTGTGTGGATCCTTTCCTGACGTTTTGATGTTCATACATGTGTATATCTGTATGTGTGATGTTGCTGTGTGATAAAGAAGTGAAGAGACTCGAGAAAGAGATCGAAGAGAAGTCGGGGCCAACCTTCTGCACAGATAGCCGCCCCTGCGCCTGCTGTGAACCTCCCCTGCGCCCTGAGTGAGCAGCCCCTGCGCATCATTGGTTCAGCCCTTGAGTCCTTTGTTTCCGCTGGTGCGTTCAGGGCATACCTTGTTAGTTATGATTCCTTCTTTCCTTTCCTTTGGCCTTGGCTTAGATGATAGCTAGGCTAGCTTGGTTAGAATGAGTATGATGAGTTGCATGATAGAGATGTGCCTTAGGCACTTGTGTTTATGTCTAGGATATGCCTTAGGCATATGTGAGCATGCCATGATCTTGAGGTTTAGATTGAGGTTGTAGGTTGATTATGGTTATGGAGACGAGTCTCCTAACCCTTACATTATATGAGGATGTGTGCCTTGCTATTGCAGGCGTTGATTACTTCCCCAAGGGAAGCTGTAACGTGGTACAGGTTACGAGTATATCAAGTAAGTCCATAGGACTTACTTAGCGTACGGTTGTGGATTGGTGTGATTGTGATGGTTGTGTGTGTTCATATGATTGTGCATTTACAACCTAAACCGTACTAGGATGACCATTTATTACATTAAATGGCTCAAGTGTATTATAACGGGTCGTGACCACATATGCCTCCGCCCGCTGGGTAGGAGGGGGTGCCGGAAGCCAGTAGCACAGGGGGACGAGTGATGATTACCCCCATGCAAAACCCTTGTGTTAACGGGGGAATGGACGAGGTTCTTGAGGCTCCTCGTGTTACAAAATAAGTTGAATTAGTAATGAAATACGTAAATAAAAGATAATAAATGAATGTGTGTGGCATTGCATGTATGATATGTTGAAGTGTGTTTGTGCTATTACCTTCATGCTTATTCATTACTGTAGCTAACGGTGTATACCGTGTTGTAGATGATCTGCAGGTTAGGAAGACTGCAGAGTGAGGCAGATGGGGTGACCAACCGAGGACTTCTGTACATTAGGGTTGCGTGGGATATGGGATATCTTTTGTATCTGATGTTTATGGATGTGGTTTTGTACTCGGCTTTGTTTTTGTAAAACCTTTTTGATATATCTTATACAACTTTATGTATTTGGTTTTAATCTACCTGTGCCTCGTTGTAAGATCCAGTGAACTTGTTGTCAGGCTAGGGTCAAGATCCATTGTGAGATCCTAGTCCAATGTGACATTCCGAGTCCCGCGGATTTGGGGTGTTACAAAGTTGGTATCAGAGCCTTAGGTTGACAACAATGGCACTTGCTATCTGTAATAAAGGTAGAGTGGATAAATAAACAAAACCCACATGGGGTTTGGCTTTTCAAAAAGGTTATGGTTTTAAAGCGAGTACAAGTGTGTTGGGATAGTATGTACAGAAGCCGTCACCCATATGAGGATCTCGACAATATATATCGATACATATGGCATATATATAGCCTTATAAGATTAGGTGTGTATATCCTACAAATGGCTCAAACTAGAGCAGTATCTATAGTCGGACGAGGTAGGGGTACATCCCCTCTTCCTCCAGTGGTGATAAGTCAGGGACCAGTTTCCATTGTTGTTTCGCATATGGGAGAGAGTGAGTTTGAAGAGGCTGATCATGTCTCCATGAGTGGATTCGAGTTTCAAGAAAATACACGCCAAGTATATGAGGCTGCAAGAGTTGGTAGACCTATACCGGATTTACCAACAACTGTGGGATCAATTGAAGCTTCTAGATCAAAGAAGAAAGAACGGGTTGAACAAGTGAAAGATGAGGTAGGGTCTTCAGGTGGTGAACTGAGTCCAGCTGGTGGACGTTTGAGTAATTCTCGTTCTACACGGACTTCTGGTGAGACGAGAACTTGTTAAAATTGTGGGAAGTCTGGACATATACGACCACAGTGTCCAAGATCACCAATGACTTGCTTTGCTAGTGGTAGACCAGGTCATAGAGCTGCCTTCTATAGGCAAGTTGGAGTTGCATGACGACAAGGTTCTTCTTTTGCCGGTATGACGGGAGGTGGTCAGAAGACACCTCAGTAGCAGACGCGGGGACAACAGAGGGTCCCAGATTGTTCTTCTACTATGGGATCTGTTCCCGGGCCGAGTAGAGGTAGAGGTCGTGGTGGGGGTACCACGGACACCAGAAGAGCTCCGGGTAGAGCCTTTGAGCTGAGCAGTGTAGAGGAGTCACCCGTACTAGTTGCAGAGATGAGACGCTTATATCTCAACTGTGGCTATCCAGATTATTTGCGCTCTGAGTGCCCCTTGGCAGCGATAGCTTTCTTCACCTGTGGTGAACTAGGCCATCTGGCCCCTTTCTGTCAGCAAGGTTGTGTTTCTTCTCAGCAAAACCTTCTTCTTTCCGGTTCAGAAAGAGTAGAAGTGGAGGCTATGGCGATGACCTCAGTGATACTTGAGGAGCATAGGTCTGAGGTTGGGTAATGATATGCAATGGAGCTGCTGGCGTTAGCTGTTACAGGTACCACTCTCATTAATTGGTTACCTAGTGGAGTTTTGTTTGTTGTGAGTGCTATGCACTTCTTGTCTTTTGATGCATGCGTTAATAGTTGAATATGGAAACAATAGAAGATAGACTTTCCTTTACAGGATTATCAGTTAGGGGTCTGAGGTATCCACGAGATATGTGATTATCCCATTTATTCAGGGACTTGTGTATGGCTTGTAGACTTCTTTGTCATGCCTTAGGTGCATGAGAAGGTCAGTATATGTGTGGTTTGGACGAATATACTTTATGTTGTGTTAGATATCAGTTGGAGGACTGTTATAGTCTCTACTAAGATAGATTAGATAGAGGTCTTCCGAGATTGAGACCAATGAAGATACGAGTTTTGTCATCGATGTCGTATAAGCAATGAGGTAGATAGCACAAGGAGGTGATACCTTGTGGTGTTATGCAATGAAATAGAGGGATAATCCCACATTGTAAGGTATTCAAGTGGTCTGTGCGTTTATAGACGTGTTACTGAACCATATAGATTGCCACTTCAACGGAGTGTGGACTGTGACATCGAGTGAAGTGTGGTATGAGATCGATCTAGAAGGCCCATATCGTATGTCGCCTATTGAGATGTTAGAATTGAAGATGCAACTTGAAGAGTTGGTGGAGAAGGGGTTCATTCACCTTAGTGGATTCCCATGAGGAGCACCTGTTCTCTTCGTGTGGAAGAAGGACGGATCGTTAAGATGGTGCATCGACTACAGAGAGTTGAACAAGGTGATGGTCAAGAACAAGTATCCATACTTTGTTAGATCATCTTCAGGGAGTGAATTTGTTCTCCAAGATTAACTTACGCTTGAGTTATCACCAACTGAGGATAAGAGAGCAGAATGTACGTGAGACGGCATTTCGGACTCGGTATGGCCACTACGAGTTTGTAGTAGTGCCATTCGGGCTCACAAATGCATCCGCCGTCTTTATGGAGTTGATGAATGGCATATTCATCGACTTTTTGGATAAGTTTGTGATGGTCTTCATAGATGATATCCTAGGGTACTCTCGTAGCAAAGAGGAACATGCAGAACATCTGAGGACAGTGATGCGACTTTTATGAAATAGAGAACTGTATGCCAAGCTCTCTAAGTACGAGTTCTGGATGCCAGAAGTAGCATTTCTGGGTCATGTTGTTTCTGCTGATGAGATCAAGGTTGATTCGGTAAAGATCAAGTCTGTATAGTGTGGACGACACCGACGGACGTCAAGGTAGTGCGTAGCCTCCTTGGCTTAGCCGCTTTTTACCGACGGTTTGCGGAGAGATTCTCTGCGATTGCCCGTCCACTTACCAGCCTGTTGAAGAAGACTGCCCGGTGTGTAGGGTCCGAGCCGTTAACTCAGATTTTGAGGAGCTGAATAGATGTTTGACTTCCGCTCCTATCTTGGCGCAGCCGGAGGGCACAGAGGATTTTGTTGTCTACAGTGACACATCCAAGCTAGGCTTGGGATGTGTATTGATGCAGCGTGGTATAGTGATAGCGTGTGCGTCTCAACAGTCAAAGACGTATGAGGAGAACTACCCGACTCATGATATGGAGTTGGCAGCGGTAGTTCATGCATTGAAGATCTGGAGACATTACCTGTATGGCGCCACCTGTCACATCTTCACAGACCATAAGAGTCTGAAGTAAATTTTCACGCAGCGGAATTGAATAACCGCCAGCGTCGATGGCTTGAGTTGATCAAGGACTTTGACCTTGAGATTTGTATCATCCTGGCAAGGCGAATGTGGTAGCTGACGCCTTGAGCAGGAAGACGCCTCGAGAGAAGGCGATTTCCAGATTGACAGTACAACCTTAGCTTTAGAGGAATCTAGTCTGGCTAGAGATGGACATCCAGTTTCCTGATGAGGATGTCCAGTTGTTTTCTTTAGAAGTTCTACCTGGTCTGTTGGATGAGATTTAACATAAGCAAAAGACCTGCCCGACCTTGACGAGGATCAGAGAGAGGATGTCTCGTGGAGAGGCACCACAGTTCTCCATATGAGCGGATGGAGTTATGAGGCGTCATGACCGTATCTGTATAACCGCTGATGTAGAGTTGAAATAGCGGATCTTATAGGAGGCTCACTTTACACCTTACTCAGTACATCCAAGTATGACTAAGATGTATCATGATGTGAGACGCTCATATTGGTGGGGAGGACTGAAGCCGACGTTGCCAGATTTGTGGCCCAGTGTGCGACCTGTTAGCAGGTCAAGATAGAGTGTTGCAAGCCTGAAGGTGAGCTCCATCCACTGCCAGTACCGTAGTGGAAGTGGGAGGACGTCTCCATAGATTTTGTGACCGGATTGAGGGCCAATAGGAGCTTTGATGCCATCTGGGTTATTGTTGATAGACTAACGAAGACGGCACATTTCGTTCCCATCAGAGAGACGTGGCCGGTGAGCCGATTGGTTGAGGGGTACAGTAGACAGATAGTTAGACTCCATAGTGTACCGAGGACGATCGTCTCTGATCGAGATGGACGGTTTACTTCGAGATTCTGGCAGCAGATTCAGAATGCTTTGGGGACGAGTCTACACTTCACGACTGCGTTCCACCCCCAAACAGATGGCCAGTCTGAGAGGACCATCCAGACCTTAGAGAACATGCTGTGAGCCTGTGTGTTGGATTGGGGACAGGGTGGTCTGATTACATCCCACTCGTTGAGTTCTCATACAACAACAGTTGGCATGCATCCATAGGGACGGCTCCTTATGAGACACTGTATGGATGTAGGTATCGTACACCTTTATGCTGGGATGAGCCTAGCAACATAAATGGGATAGCACCAGAGCAGATTCAGGATTATATGGCTCGAGTAGCGCTGATAAGAGAGAGGACATCGGCTGCACAAAATCGCCGTATGCAAACAAGAGGCGTCGACTTCTAGAGTTCAGGGTATGAGCTCATGTCTAGTTGAGAGTATCTCCGACGCGAGGCGTCAGACGCTTTGGCATAAAGGGGAAGCTGAGTCCCCGATATGTCGGTCCTTTCGAGATACTGGATAGAATTGGGAGGGAAGCCTACAGATTAGCATTGCATCCGAGGTTAGAAGATGTTCACCCTGTGTTTCATGTGTCTCAGTTGAGGGAGTACATATCAGATCCGAGGCACGTTGTTAGTTATGATGATTTGGTTGTTGAGCCGGACCACACTTTTGTAGAGCACCCTATTGCCGTCCTAGAACGAGATGTGAGACGCCTGCGTTCGAAGGACATTTCTAACCTGAGGATAGAGTGGTCTAAACGAGGATCTGGTAAGGCTACATGGGAGCCTGAGGATAGTATCCAAAGGAACTATCCAGAGTTCTATGCCGAGATAGATGCACCTGTAGGATCCACGAATAGATCTTAGTGCCATCTTGGTGAATGCATGCTATGTGTTTATATGATATGATGTGTTTTTCGTGCTAGATGTGATATGTGCATATGATCTGTTAGATCTTGTTTGCTAGGGCAAGATAGGCTTAGCTGGAGATTGTTCTTTCCTCCATGCTATTGTATGTGTGTTTAGGATTAAATGGAGATGGATCTTTCCTCCATGCTATCATTGATGGACATGTGTGAGTGGGGATGGTTTTCCTCCACGTAGTTATGTTATGTGTACATTTTGGCTGGAGATGGCTTTCCTCCATGCTAGTGTGATGTGGTTAGTGTTTGGCGAGATAGGCATAGCTGGAGATTGTTCTTTCCTCCACGTAGTTATGTTATGTGTATGTTTGAGGATATATAATGCTATAGGTTGTGATATGATGTCTCTGAGAGGGAGAGTTATACCTCGGCTTATGGGTCCGAGAGGATTTGGGATCTTGAAAGTTTCGGGACAAAACTTTTTTTTAGGGGAGTGTGATGTAAGAGCCTTAGTCTTAGGAGCCTTGGAGCCTTTGTTGAGCCTTCGCTGACCCTGGCAGCCGCCCCTGTGGACCCAGCTGGCCGCACCTAGGGCTGGCCGCCCCTGCGTCTCACAGTATCCGCCCCTACGGCTCTGTGTGGCTGCAACCGCTTTCGTTGACTCTTGACCCGTGATTTGCGACTGGCTTCCTTTATAAGCCATCCTTTTCCTCTGTATGAGGGTTTTCCTCATCTTCTTCAGCCCCATTTCCCTCTGTACGCTCTTCTTCTTCCCTCTCTTCTTCTTTGATCTTCCTTTGTTCTTGTGAGAGAGTTTTGAGAGTTTGGTGGTGGTTTTGAGCTTGGATGATCATGAGTTTGATGCTGAGAGTCTTTGCTGAAGGTGTTGATTGCTCTTAGTTGCTGCTTAGGGTTCTACTGTGGTAAGATCTCCATCTCCATATTCCTTCTTCTTCTTCCTTGCTTTTTTCTTTCTTTTCTAGCTTAGGATCACAAGCTGAGCTTGTGTGGATCCTTTCTTGATGTTTTGATGTTCATACATGTGTATATATGTATGTGTGATTTTTTTGTGTGACGAAGAAGTGAAGAGAGTCGAGAAAGAGATCGAAGAGAAGTCGGGGCCAATCTTCTGCACATATAGCGTCCCCTACGCTTGAACCTAGCCGCTCCTACGCCTGTTGTGAACCGCCCCTGCGCCCTGAGTGAGCCGCCCCTACGCCTCACTAGTTCAGCCCTTACGTCCTGTGTTTCCGCTGGTGCGTTCAGGGCATACCTTGTTAGTTATGATTCCTTCTTTCCTTTCCTTTGGCCTTGGCTTAGATGATAGCTAGGCTAGCTTGGTTAGAATGAGTATGATTAGTTGCATGATAGAGATGTGCCTTAGGCACTTGTGTTTATGTGTAGGATATGCCTTAGGCATCTGTGAGCATGTCATGATCTCGAGGTTTAGATTGATGATGTAGGTTGGTTATGGTTATGGTTATGGAGACGAGTCTCCTAACCCTTATATTATGTGATGATGTGTGTGTTGCTATTGCATCCGTTGATTACTTCCCCAAGGGGAAGCTGTGACGTGGTATAGGTTACGAGTATATCAGGTAAGTCCATATGACTTACTTAGCGTACGGTTGTGGATTGGTGTGATTGTGATGGTTGTGTGTGTTCATATGATTGTGCATTTACAACCTAAACCGGACTAGGATGACCATTTATTACATTAAATAGCCCAAGTGTATTATAACGGGTCGTGACCACATATGCCTCCGCCCGCTGGGTAGGAGGGTGTTCCCGGAAGCCAGTAGCATTGGGGGGGGGGGACGAGTGATGATCACCCTATGCAAAACCCCCGTGTTTACGGGGGAAGGGACGAGGTTCTTGAGGCTTCTCGTGTTAACGTAAATGAAAGATAATAAATGAATGTGTGTGCATTGCATGTATGAGTTGTTGATTTGTGTTTGTGCTATTACCTTTATGCTTATTCATTACTGTAACTAACGGTGTATACCGTGTTGTAGATGATCTGCAGGTTAGGAAGACTGCAGAGTTAGCCAGATGGGGTGACCAGCCGAGGACTTTTGTACATAAGGGTTGCGTGGGATATGTGATATCTTTTGTATCTGATGTTTATGGATGTGGTTTTGTACTCGGCTTTGTTGTTGTAAAACCTTTTTGATGTATCTTATACAACTTTATGTATTTGGTTTTAATCTACCCGTTCCTTGTTGTAAGATCCAGTGAACTTGATGTCAGGCTAGGGTCACAATCTATTATGAGATCCTAGCCCAATGTGACATCCCGAGTCTCGCGGATTCGGGGTGTTACACAACATTTTTCTCACAACATTTTTATTAATTGGAGATCCCAAATGCTCCAAATAACACCGGAGGGTAAAAATAATTACCCGGGGGAAAAAGTGAAAAATTCCCCATAAGCCCAAAATTACGCCAGGAACATAACAATGGGACTCATACTCATCGCTGATGCAACCTTCGCGAGTTATGAGTCAATTACTATCAATGATTAAGTTAATCAACATTAATTAGAATTCAATAATCCTATCTATTACAGTAGGTTTCCCGAGGATCGAGCTTCGATCCTTGTGATAGCTTCCGCCATTTGTCCAAGTTGTTTCTCGAGATTCTTGATGCTAGATTTTGTAGTTAGGACATGAATAGCGAAATGCTTAGTTAAAACCTGTAACATAGCTTCAGTGGATTGGGACTTACCTTGGCGGGGCTGTTGTTGTTGGTTTTGTTGATCCCTCCACCAGAAGTTCTATTGATCACGCCATCCCGGCATGTAGTTTTTAGCATAGGGGTCATTCCTTTGGCGTTACTGTTGTTGCTGGCCATACCCCATAGCTTTTAACTCAACAACTTCATCTTGAACTTGTGGACACAAGTCTGTGGGGTGGAAAGAATCAACACAAACTCCACAAGCTTTGAGTTGTTGTGGAATTCCCATCAAAATCAGTCTCTTAACCATTTCCTTCAGTTAGCAATCTCTGTGGACATCCCCGGTCCCTTGGGGTGTATTACATGTACCCCTCTTTTAGTAGCAGTTCTACCGAAATTCCTAGTTCCTTCCGCCAATTCATGAATTTTTTCTAAGGCAAGTTCGGGGGTAGAGTTTAGAATGTTAACTCCACATGTAGCGTCGACGATCCTCCTTTCGTTGTCTAGTAGGCCATTGTACAAGTACAAGACCAAATCTTTGGTAGTGTACCCATGGAAAGGACTTATGGATCTCAATCTTGCAAAACGCTCGAAATACTGATAAAGAGTTTCGTCCGTTTCTTGCTCAATGTCTCTTATCGCCTTCTTCAAACTGTTTGCCTTCTTAGCGGGGAAGTACTTCTCCAAGAAGACCTTGTGGAGGTTTTCCTATGTGTCAATGCTTCCGAACGGAAGATGGTAATACCAATCATCCGCCGCATCCTTGAGCATGAAGCCGAAAGCCCGCATCTTGATTTGTTCATCAGTGACGTTTTCCAAATTCATGTTAATGCAAACGGTGTTGAATTTCCCTAGATTCTTGATCGGATCCTCCCCGCTCAGCTCATGGAAAGATGGGAGCAAGTGGATCAACCCCGACTTTAGCTCGAAGTTGACTCCTTCCCCAATTGCCGGTATGGTAATCACAAGTGGATGTTGAGTCAAGTCAGGCTGGGTAAGTTAACTGAGAGTTTGGTTTGCCATTTCTTCTTGATGCCGGTGATGCCTTCATTGTCGATTGTACGTTCTCTCGATTTCTGAATCAAAAGGCGCAAAATCTGAGTTAGCAGCACGAGTTTGTACCATGAAAATGGTCCAAACCAAAAATTGATAATCAAAATAAAAACAAATCTGAAACTTATACTCCCCGGAAACGGCGCCAAAATTGACAACGCTAAAAACCTATGGTCGTTGTGTTTTAGCTTAGTCAAAGTAGAATACCGAACTTAACACTTAACCGATTGTATAGTGTGCAAGGGTCGAACCCAAGAGAGTTATAGTCAAAGTATTGTTTAGATTCAATTTACATTTTAGTACCGGGGGGGGGGGGGTTTGAATTGCAACTTGAAACAAGACAAAAGCAATTAAATGACAAGCAAAGATGATGATAATATGGATGATTTGGAAAACTACACTAGGCTAGATCTTAGCATGCATGCAACTTGGTTGGTTCTTTTTAGAAGCAATTCATCAAATGTTCTCATCTTGATTTTATTTATGTGTTAAGCCCACCGGCATTAACACAACTTAACTAGCTTATTGATCCGTAAACCTACAAGATCAAAACACAAGTTAGCATTCAAATAAAGATAAAGAGATACAAAGAAGATAAATACCCCGTTAATCTTACTTTCTACTTATGTTCCTTTCCCTTAGATAATTACAACCAGCTTTTACCTAGGAGTTTGTTACTAGATTAATGACCCGAACCCGGAATCAATTAACCCTAGCCTTTTGCATGCAATTGTACACTCAATGTGATCAAACTAAGTGAGAAATGACATGCAAACATAAGTTAAAGAGCAAGGAAACATAACATAAAGGGAATTTGAATTGAACTTCTATTATAAAGACTTATAATCAAATTGTACACAACTTTAATCAACCCAATGTATCCAGGAAGCTTAGAATTCCATACAAATGGCACTTAGACAAATTAGAGCTTTTTAGGGGGAAAATGAGGATGATTCTAAAAATCAGCCAAGGGCTCTATTTATATTGAAAAATACAATAAATAGGAGTACAGAGGTTTTGTAAACAACAACCATTAAGGCCATAAAGGTGGCGCAAATAGCCGGAGTAATGTCGTCTGGTGCTAAACCGCATACGCGGGCAAGGGTGCCGCAGGGGCAATTTAGGCAAAATCGTTCCATCTTCAACTTTGCCGATGGGGCAGCATGGCAAACCCAGGGGGTGGGATCTTTAATGCTCTGGAATGTCTGACTGTTGATCTTCATGACGTTGTTGGTGTCGCTCCGCAGGGGCGACCTAGTGTCACCGTAGGGGCAGCCCAATTTCACTGTAGGGGTAGTGACACAGTCTCTTCAGTTTCACAAGTCCGTAGGCATGGGCGCAGGCAAGGCTGCAAGGGTGCCGGCTTCGCTTCTTCAGGCATAGTCACCACAAGGGCGGCTAGAGGGTGCTGCCGGGCGGTGACACGCATCTTCTGGGAGCAGGCGAAGGCGTTGGCTGTAGAAATTGGATATGAGTCTTTAGGGGTGTCACCGTAGGGGAGGTTATGTGACGCCGCGAGGGCGGTGACACCCTACTCTCGGGGCGCTGGCGAGGCGCTGGCTGCGTCGTCGGAGGCGTAGTGTAACCGCGGGGGCAAAGACCACGGGGGCGGTGTGGCACCAGAAAGCCGTCTTCGATCTTCTTCTTCTCCCAATTGTTGCTAGGTCTTTAGTTTTTAATTCATTTTTGGACTCTTCATCTAGATCATAATGTTAGTGTTCGCTCTCAGACGTGTGTGTATTGTGAGTGATATAGATTTAAATTTATAACCTAAAATATAAGCCTGAAACAATATGCGAACCCGCAGTGTACGGATCATATATAATAACAACAAATATTCCAGGGTCGAACACAGGGACTATGGTGAAACAAAGCACGGAAATTAGGTTGTCAATCAAAAACAAGCAACAAAGGAAAGGTATCAAAGATGATATAATAATAAGATAAAGAGAATGCAAATTCTAGAGGTCAAAGCATCCAGCTGTAGTTCCGACTATGATCTCAAAGGATAACGTGGACAAAGTTGAGGTTTGCAAAGGGAAGGAATTTCTAAGGTGGGAATAGATCACCGGGTAAAATCTCACTACTCATTATCCCAAACCAAAGATCCTCTCACCGGGTAAGTCTCAAGGAACTAAGGAAAGGAACTATAATCTCAAACCAACACACCACCTAAGGGGATAGAACTAACCTTTACCGGGTAAGTCTCAGGCTAACTCTCAAAGGTAGGATGAAGGCACACTCGAACCCTAATAAAGGATAAACCTTTCTTACCTAAAACTCATGATCTTGGGTATACAAGCAAAGGATTCACCGCGTAAGTCTCATCCTAGGCTTGCGTATGGGCCACAAAAGGTATAACAAGGATAGGATTTGGCAAACTGAAACCTCAACTCAGATAAGGATCAGGAAAGGAATCGCCTCGCTCAGTTCATGTCCCATCTCGGCCGAGATGCTCTACGAACTGACCGAGTGAGGTTCGGTTAAGGTATGACTCGAGCTTTTAGGGTCCACTAGGGTAAAGACTCATTCTTTCATCGTCTTTCCCGTATCTTTCAGCCAATCACCCTAGAATCGCACAAAGAACTTAGCCAATAATCATCATGATAACAATAATCAAATATATGAAAAGGGAATCAATATATAAACAAGAAAACCTTAACACAAATGTCTCAATAACTGAATCAAACAATCAAACAAACAAGCAAACTGCGTTCCTCAATCACAAACTAAAAGACAACAATCAAACAATCTCAGAAAACCTTACAACTTCCTTCAAAAGCCTTCAACTTTATCTTCAAAGCTAACTCTCTTCCTTCCTTGGAATATCTTCAATCTTCCAAACTAATCAACCAACTGTACATGCTTCCTTCTAGAAAATCCATCCCAATGTATAGGAAAATCACTTGTACAAAATAATAGATCTTCAGTCATGAATAAAAGATGTTATGGGCCGTGGGCCGTTCGTCTCGGTCCAGTCCAACGGAGTCACCTCAGTCGAGATGATACTGTAGCCATCCGAGGTGATCCTCAACTACGTGTAAATCTCTTTAATCTGGTTCAAAATCAAACTTCTTTCCATCTTCCATGGTTCCTTAGCGTTTCTTGTAGCATGTTCGCTCCAAACGGTGTGTGCAAGCTTTAAATTTATAACCCAAGACTTAAGCTTAAAACAAGGATGCGAACCCGCAGTGTACGGGTCAATCGTAGTAAAAAGCAAGAAATTCCGGGGTGTCGATCTCAGGGACTTAGGTGAAACCTAAGCAAGTATAGGTTGTCTATATTGCAACTAACCACAAAAGCGATTAAAACAATCAAAGATGATAAAAAGTCAATTAAAGGAATATGCAATTCTAGGGATTAAAGCATCTAGTTGTGGTTCCAATTCAAGATCTCAAGATAAGCGGACAAAGATGAGGTTTTGCAAAGGGAAGGTGTTACTAAAGTGGAATAGATTACCGGGTAAGTCTCACTACTCACAATCCCAAACCATAACTCCTATTACCGGGTAAGTCTCAAGGAATTAAGGAAAAGAACTATAACCTCAAACCAACACACCACCTAAGGGAATAGAATCAACCTTTACCGGGTAAGTCTCAGGCTAACTCACAAAGATGGAATGAAAGCACACTCAAACCCCAATAAAGGATAAACCTTTATTACCTACACTTATGATCTTAGGTAAACAAACAAAGGAATTACTGGGTAAGTCTCATCCTAAGCTTGCATTGAACCAGGAAAGGTGTAATAAGAATAGGATTTGACAAACTCTAACACTTAACTCTCAGTTTCGGATCAGAAAAGTCACCTCGGTCAGACGAATTCCACCCCGGCCGAGATGTTCATCGACTGAGCGAGATGTTCTAGGGTTAAGGATAAAGACTCAAGCTTTCAGGGTCCTACTGGAATTTGAGATTATTCTATCATTGTTTTTCCCACAACCTTCAGCCAATCACCCTAGAATCACACAAAGAAATTAGCCAATCATCATCATGAAAGCAATAATCAAATATAAGGGAAGAAAGTGAATAATTGAACACAAAAACCTCAAGAAAAAGGCTTCAATAACTGAATCAATTATCAAATAACAAGCGTTCCTTGGATCACAATCCAATAAGACAATCAACAAAGAAGAAAATCTAAGAGAATCTTACAAAACCCTTCACAAAAGCTATAAAAGCTATCAACTTCCTTCCTTCAATCTTCCTTCAACCTTCAAAAAGGTTCTTCAAATCTCCCAGCTGTTATGATGGTAGCGGGGTGTAGCGGCTGTCTAAGCACGGTTGAATTTGTGGAAAATCCAACCCTTTATATAGGAAAATTATTTCCCAAAGATAAAAGATCTTAGAAAGATATTTTCCCATAAAATAGGTAAAATATGTCAGCTGAATTATCTTCTTCCTTCCAGAAATCCAGCCTAAAAATATAAGATCCTCTTTCCATAAATAAAAGATTTCAGCCAAAAATAAAATATATCTCGCCGCGTCCAAGGTGTTCACCTCGGTCGGGACGCTCCTCTGGATCACCTCGGTCAAGATGGTACTGTAGCTGACCGAGGTAGCTCTAAATTGAATGTGAAATCTCTCAAATCTGGTCCAAAGTAAATCTTTAATCCAATTTCATGCTTCCTGGATTCTTCCTTAAGTTGTTGAATGTAGCTCCAATGACTCCTTAGCTCTTTTAGCTCCATTTTGATGCAAAACGTGCCATTTTACCTACGATTACAACGAAACTTGGTATAGACCTCGATTCCCGCAAAGGTAGATGAAATGACGATATAAACACATAATATTACATCCAATCATGCAGATTATTGAAGATAAAACGTCTAAACAGGTCCCAAAATATAGACTATAATTCATGCTATCAAAATACCCCATACTTACCCCTTGCTTGTCCCCAAGAAAGTTCCAAATCTTAGATACAAGATAGAATGGATTATAAGTCATAAAAATCAATGAAAAAGTCTTTCAAAACATTTTAATGGTGTGCTACAATCATAGATCACTCTAAGAGAATGCTTCATGGAATTTAAAATCAAAATATGCTCAAAACATTTTATAAATATAAGCAAGTTGTTCATCTTTGCATAAAATCATAGAATGCATAATAAATTATTATTATCAAAATTAATCATGTATAATCCAGTTTAAATCACCAAGTCAATCAACAAGCTCGAGGTCTCAAGGGCTTCCAAAAGAAAGGTCAAAGAAACGTGTGAGGGTGGGATGTATATAGGGAATGTGGTGCTAGAATCCGGGAAAAGGATCTTTACTTCACTTCCTTTGAACTTCAACATCTTCCACCAATAAGCTTTGCTTATTTACTTTTTACTTTACTTTTTGGGATGCATGGACAGAGGTGCACAATAACCGAAGCCTAGGAGATCAGCAATCATCAATTTCTCGAGATGCCTCAAACCCTTGATGCACATACCATGACCCGTTAGGAATATCGCTCAATCCGACTTTGGCAAGACACAAACACCCGGCTATGTGAATGGTGCCGAGTTACTCATCCTCATGATTGACTTCCCCAAACCTATGTGTTTCTTTCTAACTTTCAGCCAACATCTCAACTTTTTTTTTAACTTGCTTTTCACTTGCTTGCTTCCAAATTCCCGGATAGGTAAAGGGAGGAAAATATGTATATGAGGGGCTAAGCATGATCAAGAAGAAGAAGAGAAGAGAATGAATTGCCTTGGTCTTCCCAGGAAGAAAGTGAGAGAACTCATCATGTGGTGTCAACCTTCAAATTCAACATAATTTGATAAAAACAAAGTATTAAACATGCCAAAATTTCAAACAAAGCACTTAGCAACTTAAACATATCATAAAACCTTTCAAACATATAAAGATTTCAAAACCAGTCAGCAAACAAAAATCATCACTGAGGTCATATCCAGATAAGAAGCACAAAAATCGTTTCGAAAACTGTTCCAGTTAAGCCACCTCGGTCGAGATGTTCTAAGTCAACCGAGGTACTGCATCTCGATTGGTCAGAGTCACATCGGTCGAGGTCATAAAATTTTTTTTCAAACCAGTTTTTGACGTTTTTCTCAATCAAATAACCTGTATGCATGCATGTAGTCTCAGATAAGCATATAGAGCAAAATAAAACATAAATATCCATCGAGTCAAGTCATACATCCACATAAGTCAAATAATACATCCAAATACCCCATACTTGGGACACATTGTCCCAATGGGTCAAAATAAGTCTAAGAAAACAGAATACTCACCGGATAAAGCTGAGCTGCATAATAAATAAATAAAGAAAATTCTGCAAGCTCTCAATAATCCCGATCCGGTGGTGGTGGTGGTGGCACATACGGGTACTGAGATGGGTCGAATGGGTAGCCCATGACATGCTGAAACTGAATCTCAGCCATCGTGTGCTGGTAGTGTAGTCACTCCTACATCTCTCTGATATCCAGGGACAAGGCAGCGTAAGAATCTATCATCTGATTCGTCAGATCATCGATCTGACGGTGAGCAACTGGATCCCTCTGCCTGCGTACCCTACGCCTAGCAGGACGTGTTGGTGCTGTAGCTGGCTCCTCCTCAGTCTCGTCATCATCCAGATCAATGACCGGCGCACTAGTCCCAGCTGTATCTGTGCCCGTATCCATGGCAGCACCGCCATCCTCATCCTTATCCTCCTGCTCCTCAGCCTCATCCTCCTGCTCCTATCTCTGAGCTGCTGCATCTCTGGCATCCTCCATAAGTGGAATCCATGCGGTCTGCCAGTAGTGCGGGTCATAGACAAAGAACTGAGCTGACCACCTAATACCCTGGGGTGCAGTCTGCTCCCAAGGAATCGCCATATATGGCGTAGTAAGACCGCGAGGAACCAGTATCCTCCGTGTGATCATCTCCTGAAGCCCGAGCGGCTTGGCAGCCGCCACCATAGTGCATGCACTCAAGTCAAGATCCATGTAACTCGCTATGTGAGTCACTATACCTCCACAACAGATGTCTCCCTTTGCCTTCGCCTTGATCCTGTGGAGATCCTCTGCCAGCATAACTCCAAAATCCGGAACTCCTCCGGTCACCATGCAGTACAGACTCAACAGCTCACCCTGTCTGATCTTCTGGGGTGTCTCAGTACGCGCCAGAAGAGTCTCGCTAAAGATCATGTGAGCAAGTTTAAAAGCCAGGTGAAATATAATCCGCTCCTTGGAATCTCCAGGTCGCCACCTGTCAGCGTGCTCAACCACATGAGCAATCTTTCCCCAAAACTCTCGAGCTATAGCTCGAGAAGGAAAATCAGCAACAGTAGGGGCCGGGAAGCCAAATATATCCCGGTAGTGGTCCATAGGAACTAGATAATTCCGGTTCATCAACCGGTACTTGATGGCGCGCTCGGTGGGCAAGTAGGTGGCGGAGCTAACAAACTCCAGTGTCGGCTCAAGATAGGCTGGAGCTCTAATCTCAGCAAACTACTCCAGCCCCACAACGGATATCATCCGCCTAAGATCCTCATCAACATAGAGGCAGTCAAATGCAGAAATGTCCAGGAATCGTGGTGCAACCACTGGACGTGCCGCTATGCGGTCATAGTCGACCTGGTGACGCTCGTGAATCACCGGTCTAGAGCGGCGTGGAGAAGAAGAAGGGAAAGGAGAGGATCTGTCTCTTAAAACTAACTGCCTGTCAGAACTCATCTTTGTCACACACTGTCAGACCACCTCGGTCTCTCTGACTAATCTCAAGAACACCTCGGCCGAGGCACAGGCCGACTGGACCGAGGCAAAGTGCTGTGCGATCAATTCTCTCAAAAATCCAGTTCTTTTCCCCAATATCACTACCAAAGGTTCCTATGCGGTACTTAATCCTTTTTCAGCAAAATGCAGGGGCAACCAAAGCCCAATCTGATAAAAAACAGTGAAGGAGAGAGTTTTAGGGTTTTCTCTAATTTACCCCAAATTCGGTCGATTTGGTGTGTTTTCTCTGCAGATTGGCGCTTGCAATTTGATCCTCTATCCTTTCCTCTCAGTTTGGAAGCGAGAATCGTCGAAAACGAGCGAAGAATGAAGAAGCGAGGCGAGATGTGCGCCGCGGTCGAGAAGGGGATAGAGGGAGGAGAGAGAAATCTCAACCCCCTTTTATACCCTTTCCTGGAACTGCTGTCACCTCGGTCGAGATGGTCTCGATTGGAACGAGGTGTACGGACCGAGGTGGGTCTTCAGTAACCCTAGTCGCCTCGGTAGCTCAAGAATCATCTCGGTCGAGGTGCTCTGACAGCAACCGAGATGTGTCTCAGTCAAAATTCGTCTTCTCAAATTTTCAAACTTCTGTCCATCCAGTGTTGCTCCTGGGTTGTATTCCTTCCTTAGATGTCACCTGTTGTCTGTCTAGGACGCTAAAAACAAAGCAAAGCAAAGCAAAGCAAAAGCAAACTATCTAAAACTAGACTAGAAAAAGGGTAAAGAAAGCCATACCTTGGGTTGCCTCCCAAGAAGCGCTTGATTTAAGGTTGCTAGCTGGACCGTACGGTATACTTAAGCAAGGTATAATGGTGAAACCTCCTCAACCGGGACTTCCGGTTTGTATTTCTTAAGTCTATGACCATTGACCTTGAAGCTTCTACTTGTTTCTCCCCAAATCTCAACTGCACCATAAGGGAAAACTTGTTTCACAACATAAGGTCCGGTCGATCTAGATTTCAACTTACTTGGAAAGAGGCGGAGGCGGGAGTTGAAGAGTAGAACTAAGTCTCCTTCTTTAAGCTCCTTAGGAATGATACACTTGTCATGCCATTTCTTCGTCATCTCTTTATTGATCTTGGCATTCTCATAAGCGTTCAAACGCAGCTCCTCCAACTCATTGATATCCAATAGCCGCTTTTCACCGGCTTCCTTGATGTCGAAGTTCAACCATTTGATTGCCCAATACGCCTTGTGTTCTAACTCAACGGGCAAATGACAAGACTTCCCATATACCAAATTATAAGGGGTGGTACCAATGGGAGTCTTGAATGCGGTCCTGTAAGCCCAAAGAGCGTCGTCCAACTTCATGGACCAATCCTTCCTCGTCCTAGAGACGATCTTCTCCAAGATTGCTTTAATTTCTCTAATTGAGATCTCGACCTATCCACTAGTTTAAGGGTGATAAGGGGTTGCTACCTTGTGGGTTACCCCATACTTTGATAAATGTGCCTTAAACTTCCGGTTGATGAAATGTGTCCCTCCATCGCTGATGATGATGCGTGGAGTCCCAAAACGTGGAAAGATAGTCCTGTTAAAGAACTTCACAACCACCATGGCATCATTAGTGGGAGAGGCAATGGCTTCAACCCATCTAGAGACGTAGTCAACAACTAGGAGAATGTAGAGGTTTCCTCCGGATGATGGGAAAGGTCCCATGAAATCTACTCCCCATATATCAAAGATCTCAACCTCCTGTATGTTATTGAGTGGCATCTCATTCCTTCTAGATAAGTTCCCTGTCCTTTGGCATGCATCACAAGAGACAACAAACGTTTGCACATCCTTAAATAATGTCGGCCAAAAGAAACCGGCACGTAATACCTTAGTGCATGTCTTGTTGGCGCTAGTATGCCCTCCACAAGGAAGTGAGTGACAATGCCGTATGACACTATTAACTTCATCTTCCGGGATGCACCTTCGAAGCATCCCATCCGGACCTCTCTTGAATAGCAGCGGTTCATCCCAGTAGTAATGGCGTATATCCTTGAAGAATTTCTTCCTTTGAGCGTACGTCAATCCGGGTGGTATTTCCTGGCAAACAAGATAATTAACAATGTCAGCATACCAAGGTCCTTTATTATCAGAAATTTGGTGGAGGGTGTGCTCCACCAACTGAGGATGAATGTCAGAAAAGGGAGTAAGAAGTTTGTTATTCTCAAAAGTCTCAGTTGACATCATCTCGCTTTCGACCTCGGTCGAGGTACAAAGAGGGTGACCGAGATCTTCTTCAGCTAAGAACACCTCGCTTGGTTCAGAAGGTGCCTCGGTCGAGGTACTGCAACTAGAACCGAAACTGGAGATCTTCTTCTCCTGGATTAGTCTTTCAGTTTTAGCTCCTGGATCTTCTTCCAGCGCCTTTAAGCTCCGTATATCTGCATCACAAGAAGCATTTATACCTTCCTCCATTAAGCTAAAACTAATAACTTTCTCAAGTGGATCTTTAATAAGGACAGAGCTCACCAATTCTCTTGATTCTTCTTCATCATAGATGTTGAAGATATCATCTCCTAGTTGCTCTCCCTTCATTGCCACAAGTAATGCAAATTCCACTTCATCTCCGCCAATGTTGATTTTAGCTTGGCGTTCTTACAATCCACATTGCAACCCGAAGTTGCTAGAAATGGCCTCCCGAGAATGATAGGAACGGGATAATCTGCGGGAATGTCAAGCACAACAAAGTCTATAGGTAAATAGAAATTACCTAACTTAACCGGAACGTCTTCCAAAATGCCCACGGGATGGGTAATGGAGCGATCCGCCATGTATAGCCGTATCTTCACCGGCTTGGGCTCTCCAAGTCCGAGCTTAACACATAGCTCCAGCAGGATGATGCTCACGCTGGCTCCTAGATCACACAAGGCTTCACAAGTGACATCCCCAACTTGAATGGAAATGCAAAACGCGCCGGGATCTCTTAGTTTGGGTGGCATCTTCTCTTTCATGATTTGAATGAGCTCCGAGGATTTAGATGTCATCCTCACTTCACCAAAGTCTTCCAACTTCCTCTTCCTTGATAGAATCTCTTTCAAGAACTTCCTATAGGCGGGAATCCCTAGAATAGCATCAAGGAAAGGGATATTAATGTGTAGTTTATTCATCAAGTCAAGGAACTTACCAAAATGCTTGTCTAGATGTGCTCTGGTCCTTGACTGGGGGAATGGAAGTGGTGGTTTATATACAGGAGGTGGAATATAAACTTCAGTTTTCTCCTCCACTCTCTGTGGCTCCACCTCGGTTGGCATCTCGGCCGAAGTGTTCTTCGACTACACCTGGACCGAGGTGGTTTTCGTCTGTACTGGCATCGACCGAGGCACTGGATCTGCAGTCTTCAGTCCACTCCTCGTCGTTATTGCCATGATCTGTCCCTTGGGGTTGCTTTCCGTCCTTGCTGGAAGCTTCCCTGGATCTCTTGGTGCTTCATTCGCCTTGTGAAAGAATTGTTGTTCTAAGGCTTTTTGTGCCTTCGAAAATGAAGTCATGGATGTCTCCATAGAGTTAAGCTTGATCATGATGGCCTCCAGCACCGCATCTTTCTTTTCCGGCTGGGACTAACTCGATCCTTGCTCTTGGCTCTTCAATGGATTAGAAGAATAAGAAGAAGAGAGGAAAGGATTAGAGGAGTCATTCGAATTGGAGTTAGAGTAAGGGTTACCCGAATTTTGGTTGTTTGCCCTCCAATTATTGTTGTTGGATCCTCTATTGTTGTTGTAGTTGTTGTTCCGGGAACCGTTGTTATTACGGTATCCATTGTTGTTCCTTGATCTTCCTTCTTGGTTTGAGCAACTAAGAGTTCTTTCAATTGCTTCACATCATTCTTCAAAGAAGTGAGTTGATCATTGTTAGGTGGAGCATCTTGAAAGTTGACTCTTTTAACTTCACCTTCAGCTCCTTGGTGGGAGTATTTCTCCATGTTCAAAGCTTGCTTCTCTATGAACTCCCAAGCTTCGTCAATCGGCATGTCCATGAAAGTGCCGACGGATAGTAGTTGAAGGTTGAACTGGGTGTTTCCATCCAGTCCCTTGAAGTATATCTCCAACAACTCTATCTTTGGAATCCCATGATGTGGGCAATCCAAAAGGATGTCTTTAAATCTCTCCCATGACTTGGACAAGCTCTCCTTGTCCTTCATGATGAATGCATTAATCTTCCCTCTCATTTCAGCGGTTTTAGAGGGGGGAAAGAATTTAGTTAAGAACTCCGTCGTCATCTCCTCCCAAGTATTGATTTTTTCTGGAGGAAGAGATTGATACCAAGTAAGTGCTCTATCTTTCAAAGAGAAGTAGAAATGCCTTAGCTTGTAATTGTTGTTTTCCAGCCTTGAAGGTCTCAAGGTTTCCATCAAGATCTCATAGTTTTGTAGATGTTGATGCGGAGATTCACTCTCTAGCCCTCCAAACTGGCATTGGCGAATCATGGAAAGAACTTGCGGTCGAAGTTCATAATCATTGTCCGCTGGATCACCTAGGTTGACTCTTGGACGCCTCAGTTGCTGATTGGGGTCCATCCTTTGCCCTAGGGTCTGTGGAATACCTGCAAAAAGAGCATCTCGGACTGGCATCCGAGGTGGAAGTATCTCGGCCGGGGCAGCAGGTACTGGATTCTGCCTCGGTCGAGGATCTGGAAGAGGGTCTTGCCTCAGTCGAGGATTTGGGTTTGGTCGAGGTAGATACTGGTCTCGTAAAGCCGCCATATCTGCTTCGATCGCCTCAGTCCTTGTGCGTGTTTCTTCCCTTTCCAGTCGCAGTTCTTCTTTACTGAGGCGTAGTTGTCCCAACACCTCCTTCAATTCGGCCTCAAGATCACGATCGTCTTGGTTGGCCGTCTTCGCTTCTTTCAAGCGTCTTTTGTATGTCTTTTCTGGTTCGGGATCGTAAGGAACGATTTCCTTCCCAACGCGGGTTCTTCGCAAAAGAACTTGCGAAAGTCACTCAAGTAGAGTGGTTAGTAGAAACAGGGGCAAGCGCCCCGAAAGTCAACCACACCCGGCTCGGTCTAGACCAAGTCCCCGGCAACGTCGCCAAAAACTTTGTCTGCTTATCTTGAGATCTTGAGTTGAAACCACAACTAGATGCTTTAATCCCTAGAATTGCATATTCCTTTAATTGACTTTTTATAATCTTTGATTGTTTTAATCGCTTTTGTGGTTAGTAGTTGCATAGACAACCTATACTTGCTTTGTTTCACCTAAGTCCCTGAGATCGACACCCCGGAATTTCTTGCTTTTTACTATGATTGACCCGTACACTGCGGGTTCACATCCTTGTTTTAAGCTTAAGTCTTGGGTTATAAATTTAAAGCTTGCACACACCGTTTGGAGCGAACCCGCAGTGTACGGGTCAATCGTAGTAAAAAGCAAGAAATTCCGGGGTGTCGATCTCAGGGACTTAGGTGAAACCTAAGCAAGTATAGGTTGTCTATATTGCAACTAACCACAAAAGCGATTAAAACAATCAAAGATGATAAAAAGTCAATTAAAGGAATATGCAATTCTAGGGATTAAAGCATCTAGTTGTGGTTCCAATTCAAAATCTCAAGATAAGCGGACAAAGATGAGGTTTTGCAAAGGGAAGGTGTTACTAAAGTGGAATAGATTACCGGGTAAGTCTCACTACTCACAATCCCAAACCATAACTCCTATTACCGGGTAAGTCTCAAGGAATTAAGGAAAAGAACTATAACCTCAAACCAACACACCACCTAAGGGAATAGAATCAACCTTTACCGGGTAAGTCTCAGGCTAACTCACAAAGATGGAATGAAAGCACACTCAAACCCCAATAAAGGATAAACCTTTATTACCTACACTTATGATCTTAGGTAAACAAACAAAGGAATTATTGGGTAAGTCTCATCCTAAGCTTGCATTGAACCAGGAAAGGTGTAATAAGAATAGGATTTGACAAACTCTAACACTTAACTCTCAGTTTCGGATCAGAAAAGTCACCTCGGTCAGACGAATTCCACCCCGGCCGAGATGTTCATCGACTGAGTGAGATGTTCTAGGGTTAAGGATAAAGACTCAAGCTTTCAGGGTCCTACTGGAATTTGAGATTATTCTATCATTGTTTTTCCCACAACCTTCAGCCAATCACCTTAGAATCACACAAAGAAATTAGCCAATCATCATCATGAAAGCAATAATCAAATATAAGGGAAGAAAGTGAATAATTGAACACAAAAACCTCAAGAAAAAGGCTTCAATAACTGAATCAATTATCAAATAACAAGCGTTCCTTGGATCACAATCCAATAAGACAATCAACAAAGAAGAAAATCTAAGAGAATCTTACAAAACCCTTCACAAAAGCTATAAAAGCTATCAACTTCCTTCCTTCAATCTTCCTTCAACCTTCAAAAAGGTTCTTCAAATCTCCCAGCTGTTATGATGGTAGCGGGGTGTAGCGGCTGTCTAAGCACGGTTGAATTTGTGGAAAATCCAACCCTTTATATAGGAAAATTACTTCCCAAAGATAAAAGATCTTAGAAAGATATTTTCCCATAAAATAGGTAAAATATGTCACCTGAATTATCTTCTTCCATAAATAAAAGATCTTAGCCAAGAATAAAATATATCTCGCCGCGTCCAAGGTGTTCGCCTCGGTCGGGACGCTCCTCTGGATCACCTCGGTCAAGATGGTACTGTAGCTGACCGAGGTAGCTCTAAATTGAATGTGAAATCTCTCAAATCTGGTCCAAAGTAAATATTTAATCCAATTTCATGCTTCGTGGATTCTTCCTTAAGCTGTTGAATGTAGCTCCAATGACTCCTTAGCTCTTTTAGCTCCATTTTGATGCAAAACGTGCCATTTTACCTACGATTACAACGAAACTTGGTATAGACCTCGATTCCCGCAAAGGTAGATGAAACGACGATATAAACACATAATATTACATCCAAACATGCAGATTATTGAAGATAAAACGTCTAAACAGGTCCCAAAATATAGACTATAATTCATGCTATCATAGCACCTCGAACGAAATGAATTGACGCTATCCTAGGTGTTCGACCGAGATGTATCTCCGTTTCACGACCTCGTTTGGTCAAGAACGTCACGGTCGAGCCAAATTTTTTTTTTCAAACTGGTTTTGACGTTTTTCTCAAACAGAAACCTGTATGCAGTGCATGTAATGACATATAAGCACATGAAGCAAAACAACGAAAATATCCGATAAGAGTCATACAAACAAGTCAAATAATACAAACACTCCATACTTGGGACACATTGTCTGAATGGGTCAAATATAAGTCATAGGAAACAAAGTACTCACCGGACAAGTTGAACTGCATAATAATAAGAAAATAAATCAATGAAGCTCAATCCTCGTCAGCTGGCGGTGGTGGAGGTGGAATGTAAGGGAACTGCGACGGGTCGAATGAATAGCCCATAACCTGCTAGCACTGCACTTACATCTTACATTACCTGACGGTGGTAATGCATGCTCTCCTCCATCCGATGCATCCATCCCTCAATGGATCTCGTCTGGGCATCGAAACGCCGGGTAATATCAACTGTCAAGGCGGCGGAAGAATTTGTCATCTCCCTCGTCAGATCTTGTATCCCCTAATGCGCCTCAGGATCTCGACGGCGGCGGACTCGCTGCTGGGATGGTGGTGGCGTGTCAACTGGAGGTGCAAGCGCCTCTCTCTCATCCTTTGTGGCCTCGTCGTCAAGGTCAACGTGGGAATGCTAGGGCCGTCGGTATCAATACCGGTATCTATTGCAGCACCTCCTCCAAAACCATCTCCATTATCATCTCTGTCAGCTGCCTCTTTAGCAGCATCCTCCTGCATGTAAGGGAACCAAGCAACCGACCAATACTGATGATCATAAACCGAGAACTGTGACGACCAGAGAATACCCTAAGGAAACTTCGTTTCCCACAGCATGACAACATAAGGTGTGCCAAGACCACGGGGAACGAGCATACGGCTTGTGATCATCTCCTGCAAACCTAGCGGCTTCGGTGCCGCTACCAACGTACAACAAGAAAGATCAAAATCCATGTAAGTAGCGATATGGGTCACCAACCCACCACAATAGATGCCTCCCTTCGCTTTCCCCATGATCCTGTGAAGATCCTCTGCCAGCATGGCAACAAAGTCTTGAACTCCGCCTAAAACCATACAAAAAAAACTGAAAAGCTCACCCTGTCGGACCTTCTAGGGCGTGTGTGTATTGTGAACGATATAGCATTAAATTTATAACCTAAAAATAAGCCTGAAACAACATGCAAACCCGTAGTGTACAGATGAATTGTAATAACAACAAATACTCCAGGGTCGAACACAGGGACTATGGTCAAACAAAGCACGAGAATTTAGGTTTTCAATCAAAAACAAGCAACAAAGCAAAGGTATCAAAGATGATAAAATAATCAAATAAAGAAAATGCAGATTCTAGAGGTCAAAGCATCCAGTTGTGGTTCCGACTCAAGATCTCAAGGGATAACATGGACAAAGTTGAGGTTTGCAAAGAGAAGGTATTTCTAAGGTGGGAATAGATCACCGGGTAAGTCTCATTACTCACTATCCCAAACCAAAGATCCTCTCACCGGGTAAGTCTCAAGGAACTAAGGAAAGGAACTATAATCTCAAACCAACACTCCACCTAAGGGGATAGAACTAACCTTTACCAGGTAAGTCTCAAGCTAACTCTCAAAGGTAGGATGAACGCACACTCGAACCCTAATAAAGGATAAACCTTTATTACCTAAAAATCATGATCTTGGGTACACAAGCAAAGGATTCACCGGGTAAGTCTCATCCTAGGCTTGCGTATGGGCCTGGAAAGGTATAACAAGGATAGGATTTGGCAAACTGAAACCTCAACTCAGATAAGGATCAGGAAAGGAATCGCCTCGCTCAGTTCATGTCCCATCTCGGTCGAGATGTTCTACGAACTGACCGAGGTGAGGTTCGGTTAAGGTATGGCTCGAGCTTTTAGGGTCCACTAGGGTAAAGACTCATTCTTTCATCGTCTTTCCCGCAACTTTCAGCCAATCACCCTAGAATCGCACAAAGAACTTAGCCAATAATTATCATGATAAAAATAATCAAATATATGAAAAGGGAATCAATATATAAACAAGAAAACGTTAACCCAAATGTCTCAATAACTCAATCAAACAATCAAACAAACAAGCAAACTGCGACGGGTCGAATGAATAGCCTATAACCTGCTAGAACTGTACTTACATCTTACATTATCTGACGCTAGTAATGCATGCTCTCCTCCATCCGATACGTTCATCCCTCAATGGATCTCGTCTGGGCATCGAAACGCCGGGTAATATCAACTGCCAAGGCGGCGTAAGAAGTTGTCATCTCCCTCGTCAGATCTTCTATCCTCTAATGCGCCTCAAGATCTCGACGGCGGCGGACTCGCTGCTGGGATGGTGGTGGCGAGTCAACTGGACATGCAACCGTCTCTCTCATCCTTTGTGACCTCGTCGTCAAGGTCAACGTGGGAATGCTAGGGCCACCGGTATCAGTACTGGTATCCATTGCAGTACCTCCTCCAAAACAATCTCCATTATCATCTCTGCCAACTGCCTCTCTAGCAGCATCCTCCTGTATGTAAGGGAACCAAGCAGCCGACCAATACTGATGATCATAAACCGAGAACTGTGACGACCAGAGAATACCCAAAGGAAACTTTGTTTCCCACGGCATGACAACATAAGGTGTGCCAAGACTACGGGGAACGAGCTTACGGCTTGTGATCATCTCCTGCAAACCTAGCGGCTTCGGTGCCGCCACCAACGTACAACAAGAAAGATCAAAATCCATGTAAGTAGCGATATGGGTCACCAACCCACCACAATAAATGCCTCCCTTCGCTTTCCCCTTGATCCTGTGAAGATCCTCTCTCAGCATGGCAACAAAGTCTGGAAGTCCGCCTAAAACCATACAAAAAAAACTGAAAAGCTCACCCTGTCGGACCTTCTAGGGCGTCTCAATATGCGCCAGAAGCTTCTCACTAAAGATCTTGTGAGCTATAGGGAAGGTTAGGTGGAAGATTATCCGCTCCCAGGAATCTCCGGGCTGCCATCTGTCACGGTGGTCAGTCACATAAGCTATCTCTCCCCAAAAACTACGATCCTGCGCTCGAGAAGCAAAATCTGTCGTTGTGGGGGTAGGAAATCTATAAATCTCCCCAAACTAATCTAAGGGGACGACGTAGTTCTTGTTCAGCAGCCGGTACTTGATTCCTCTGCGCTCTGGCATGTAGACAACTGAGCTCAAAAATTCAAATGTCGGCTCTAGATAAGCCGGCGCTCGAATAGCCATAAAAGCCTCAAGGCCAACCATAGATATCATCTTCTTCAAGTCCTCCACCACGTGAAGGCACTCGAAGTCAGTAACATAAACAAAACGTGGGGCAACAATGGGACACCCACAAGTACTATCAAAGTCCCGCTGGAATCGCTCGTGGATCACCGAGACTGTGGGTTGTGAAGGAGGAGAAGGAGAAGAGTGGTGGGAACTGCTAGGCCTATCTCTCAGGGCCAATTCACGATCAGATCTTCTTGAATTGCTCATAACTGAAATTCACCTCGGTCGGATCAAGAACACCTCGGCCGAGACACAGAAGGGTCAACCGAGGTGAAGGCGCTAGGCGATTCGAGATTCAGAAAATGCAATCTTTTCCCTCAAAAACCACTACCAACTGCTTCCTAAGGGGTACTTATATCCTTTTCAGCAGCAAACAATGGCAACAAAAGCCAAATCGAAGCGGAATCGAAGAAAAAAGACCAAGTTAGGGTTTTGGATGAAATACCCCAAATGTGCAGATTCCGGTCGATGTTTGTGCTATTTGATGCTTGGAAACTGATTCTTGTACTTCTCCTGTGGATTTGAAGGCAAAAATCTTCAAAAACGGGCAAGATTTGAGAATCTGAGCAAGGATAGACGCTGCGGTCGAGGAGGGCAAAGGGAGAGAGGAAGGTTAGAGGAGAGAGAAATGATGGGCCCCTTTTATACCTTTTGCTGAATTTGCTTTTACCTCGGTTTAGGTGTTCCTGGGCGGACCGAGGTGTTAGAGCGAGGTGGTTGTCAGACCTGGGCACCTCGGTTGACGGAGAACACTTCGGTCGAGGCACTCTGACAGCATCCGTGATGTGTCTCAGTCAAACTTCGTCTTCTCAGTTTCTCGAACGTCAGTCCTTCCATGTAGCTCCTGAGCTGTAATTTCTTCTTAGAGATCACATGATTCCAGTCTAGGAGGACACACAAAACACAAAGCAAACTATCTAAACTAAACTAGAAAAGGGAAAAGAAAGCAATACCTTGTGTTTCCTCCAAAGAAGCGCTTGGTTTAAGGTCGCTAGCTGGACCGTACGTCATCCTCAAGCAAGATGCAAAGGTGCAATATCCTCAGCCGGAACTTCCGGTTGATACTTCTTCAACCTATGACCGTTGACCTTAAAGCTTCCGCTAGTTTCACCCCATACTTCAATTGCACAATGGGGAAACATATTTTTCACAACGTAAGGTCCTGTCCATCTAGATTTTAACTTACAAGGAAAAAGACGAAGGCGGGAGTTGAAGAGTAGAACAAGATCCCATTCTTTAAGCTCCTTAGGAATGATATGCTTGTCATGCCGTCTCTTTGTTCTTTCTTTGTAGATTTTGGCATTCTCATAAGCATTTAGGCGCAACTCTTCCAGCTCATTAATGATTAAAAGTCTCTTCTATCCAGCTTCCTTAATGTCGAAATTCAGCCACTTGATTGCCCAATATTCCTTGTGCTCCAGCTCAATGGGAAGATGACAAGACTTGCCATATACCAAATTGTAAGGGGTGGTACCAATGGGAGTCTTGAATGCAGTCCTATAAGCCTAAAGAACATCGTCCAACTTCATGGACCAATCCTTCATTTTCCTTGAAACGGTCTTCTCCAAAATAGCCTTGATTTCTGTATTTGAGATCTCCACATGCCCACTAGTTTGAGGATAATAAGGGGTTGCTACCTTGTGGGTCATCCCATACTTCGATAGAAGTGCTTTGAACTTCCGGTTGATGAAATGTTTCCCTCCATCGCTAATGATGATGCGCGGTGTCCCAAAACGTGGAAAGATAGTTCTATTGAAGAACTTCACAACAACCATGGCGTCATTAGTGGAAGAAGCAATGGCTTTCACCCATCTAGAAACGTAGTCAATAGGTAAGAGGATGTAGAGGTTCCCTGATGATGATGGGAAAGGTCCCATAAAAATCAACTCCCCACACGTCAAAGATTTCAACTTCCTGAATGTTGTTGAGTGGCATCTCATTCCTTCGAGACAAATTCCCAGTTCTTTGGCATGCATCACAAGAGACAACAAACATTTTCACATCCTTAAATAATGTAGGCCAAAAGAAACCGGAACGTAATACCGTAGCGCATGTTTTGTGAGCGCTAGCATGTCCTCCACAAGGAAGTGAGTGGCAAATAAGATAGTTAACAATGTCAGCATACCAAGGCTCTTTTCCATCAAAAACTTGGCGAAGCCAATACTCCACCAACTGTGAATGATCATCAGAGAATGAATTATCAATGGACAGATCATCCTTCTCGAGGCATCTAGGGTTAGACTGCAGTGCTGGACCGATGTGGTCCTCAGTTGACTTCATCTCGCTTGCTGTCGTAGTCGTGGTCCGAGATGATGGACCGAGGTGTTATTCAGAGAGGGTCACCTCGCTTGCTCCGGAAACTATCTCGGTCGAGGTACTGAAACTAGGACCGAAACCTAATGTGCTCTTCGTCTCCTGAATGAATTTATCGAATCCAGCGCCTGGATCCGCTTCCAATGCTTCCAAGCTTCGTACATCTGCATCACACAAAACATCTACACCTTCCTCCATCATACTAAAACTCAAAACTTTCTCAAGAGGATCTTTAATAAGGATAGAGCTCACCAATTCTCGAGAATCTTCTTCATCATAGATGTTGAAGACATCATCTTCCAAAGGCTCTCCTTTCGTTGTAGCCAAAAGTGCAAACTCCACATGATCGCCACCAATGTTGAATGACAACTTGGCATTCTTAAAATCAACGTTGTAACCCAATGTCTCTAGAAGTGGTCTTCCGAGAATGATAGGAATGGGATAATCTGCGGGCATGTCCAAAACAACAAAGTCTATAGGTATGTAGAAATTACCTATCTTGACAGGAACGTCTTCCAAGATTCCAACGGGACGGGTAATGGAACGATCCACCATGTATAACGTCATCTTGATGGGCTTGGGATCTACAAGGCCGATCTTCCCACAAAGTGCTAGAGGAATGATGCTCACACTAGTTCCTAGATCACAAAGTGCATCATAAGTCACATCCCCAACTTTGATGGGAATGCAAAATGAGCCAGGATCTCTCAACTTAGCTTATATCTTTTCCTTCATGATTTGAATGAGCTCCGAAGATCTAGAGGTCATCCGCACTTCTCCAAAGTCTTCCAGCTTTCTCTTTCTTGACAAGATCTCTTTCAGAAACTTCCCATAGGCTGGCATTCCTAGGATAGCATCAATGAAAGGGATGTTAATATGTAGCTTATTCATAAGGTCAAGAAACTTACCAAAGTGCTTGTCTAGATGTGCCCGCACCCTAGACTGAAGGAACGAGAGTGGAGGTTTATAAGCCGGTGGTGGAACATAAACATCAGTCTTCTCTTTCGCTTTCTAGGGATCCATCTCGGTTGGCACCTCGACCGAGGTGATCCTCGTCTGATCGTGGGCCGACCGAGGTACTGGATCTGCAGTCTTCAATCCATTGCGTGTTGTGATTGCCATGACCTGTCCTTTTGAGTTGTTCTCCGTCCTTCCTGGAAGTTTACCAGGATCTCTTGGTGCTTCATTACCCTTGTTGAAAACTTGTTGTTCTAAAACTTTTTGTGCCTTCGAAAACGAGTTTATAGAAGTCTCCACAACGTTGAGCTTTATCAAAATAGCTTCCAACACAACATCCGGCTTCTCCTTGGGTTGCTGGGATGAGCTTGATGACGGCTCCTGGCTCCTTAATGGAGTAGAAGAAGAAGGGTGATTAAGAGCACTTTCATCACGAGAATAAGGGTTACCGGGATTTTGTTAATTTGATCTCCAATTGTTGTTGAAATTCTTGTTGTTGTTGTTGTTGTTGTTGTAATTATTGTTGTTCCTCGTCCCTTGATAGTTTCCTCTCCCCACACATCCAACATCTTGCTCCTATTTAGTTTGAGCAAACAAAAGCTCCTTCAATGCCTTGACTTCATTGTTGAGTGTGGTGAGTTGAGAAGCACTTGAATTTGTAAGACTTGTATCCGAAAAGCTTACTCGCCTCGCTCCATCTTCAACTCTTTGATGGGAGTACTTCTCCATGTGTAAAGCTTGCTTTTCAATAAACTCCCAAGCTTCATCAACCGGTGTATCCATAAAATCTCTAGTAGAAAGTGATTGGACTTTGAATTGAGTTTCCTCATCCAACCCCTTGAAATAAATCTCTAGCAACTTAATCTTCGGAATCTCATGGTGATGGCAATCCAATAAAAGGTCCTTGAACCTCTCCCATGACTTGAACAAACTTTCTTTATCCTTCACAACAAAAGCATTGATGTTACCCCTCAATTCAGCGGTCTTTGATGGGGAAAATAACTTAGTAAGAAACTCCCTAGTCATCTCTTCCCATGTGTTAACTCTTCCAGGTGGGAGAGATTGATACCAAGCCAGCGCATTGTCTTTCAAAGAGAAGTAGAAAGACCGTAACTTGTAGTTGTTGTTCTCCACTCTTGATGTTTTTAAAGTCTCCATAAGAATCTCGTAGTTTTGAATGTGTTGATGTGGATATTCTCTTTCCATGCCTCAAAATTGACATTGTCGAATCATAGTTAGAACTTGAGGTCTAAGCTCATAATCATGCTCAGCTGGATCTCCTAGAACAACCCCGGGACGCCTCACTTGCTAATCCAGGTCCATCCTTTGACCTAGGGTTTGCGGAGCTCCAACAAAAAGGTCACCTCGGTCAACAATAGCAACAAGCGCGGCAACCCTAAAAGACAACCGAAACCGAACTTGGTCTTGACCAAGTCCCCGACAACGGCGCCAAAAACTTGTTCGCTCTCAAACGTGTGTGTATTATGAACGATATATCTTTAAATTTATAACCTAAAAATAAATCTGAAACAATATGCAAACCTGTAGTGTACGGATGAATAGTAATAACAACAAATACTCCAGGGTCGAACACAGGGACTATGGTCAAACAAAGCACGAGAATTCAGGTTTTCAATCAAAAACAAGCAACAAAGCAAAGGTATCAAAGATGATAAAATAATCAGATAAAGAAAATGCAGATTCTAGAGGTCAAAGCATCCAGTTGTGGTTCCAACTCAAGATCTCAAGGGATAACATGGACAAAGTTGAGGTTTGCAAAGGGAAGGTATTTCTAAGGTGGGAATAGATCACCGGGTAAGTCTCACTACTCACTATCCCAAACCAAAGATCCTCTAACCGGGTAAGTCTCAAGGAACTAAGGAAAGGAACTATAATCTCAAACCAACACACCACCTAAGGAGATAGAACTAACCTTTACCGGGTAAGTCTCAAGCTAACTCTCAAGGGTAGGATGAAGGCACACCCGAACCTTAATAAAGGATAAACCTTTATTACCTAACACTTATGATCTTGGTTATACAAGCAAAGGAATCACCGGGTAAGTCTCATCCTAGGCTTGCGTATGGGCCACGAAATGTATAACAAGGATAGGATTTAACAAACTGAAACCTCAACTTAGATAAGTATCAAGAAAAGGAATCGCCTCGCTCAGTTCATGTCGCATTTCGGTCGAGATGTTCTACGAACTGACCGAGGTGAGGTTTGGTTAAGGTATGGCTCGAGCTTTCAGGGTCCACTAGGGTAAAGGCTCATTCTTTCATCGTCTTTCCCACAACTTTCATCCAATCACCCTAGAATCGCGCAAAGAACTTGGCCAATAATAAATCATGATAACATTAATCAAATATATGAAAAGGGAATCAATACCCAAACAAGAAAACCTTAACACAAAGGTCTCAATAACTCAATCAAACAAACAAGCAAATTGCACTCCTCAATCACAAACCAAAAGACAACAATCAAACAATCTAAGAAAACCTTACAACTTCCTTCAAAAGCCTTCAAATTTATCTTCAAAGCCAACTTCCTTCCTTCCTTGGTATATCTTCAATCTTCGGAACTAATCAACCAACTAGACATGCCTCCATCTTGAAAATCCATCCCAATATATAGAAAAATCACTTGCTAAAAATAAAAGATCTTCACCCTTGAATAAAAGATCTTATGAACCGTGGGCCTTCCGTCTCGGTCCAATCCAGCGGAGTCACCTCGGTCGAGATGGTACTGTAGCCATCCGAGGTGATCCTCAACTACGTGTAAATCTCTTTAATCTGGTCCAAAATCAAACGTCTGTCCAACTTCCATGGTTCCTAAGCCTTTCTTGTAGCTCCTCAATGTTCCATAATGCAGCTCCAATGACTCCTTAGATCTCTTAGCTCCATATCGCTCCAAAACGTGTTATTTTCCCTACAATTACATTAAACAAGGTGTAGACTTCGATTCTTGCAAAGGTAAACAAAACAACATAACGATCAAGAATACACATCCATCCTTGCAGATTTATCAAGATAAAACATCCAAACCAATCCCAAAGACTATAATACATGCTATCAAAATACCCCATACTTGTCCCTTGCTTGTCCCCAAGCAAGATTCAAATCTTAGATACAAGATAGAATGGAGTATAGATCATCAAAAAGATCAATAAAAAACATTTCAAAGGTCTTCCAAAATATTTTATATATATAAGAAAGTTGTTCATCTTTGCATAAAATCATAGAATGCATAATAAATCATATTTATCGAAGTCAATCATGTATAATTCAGTTTAAACCACCAAGTCAATCAACATACTCAAGGTCTCAAGGGCTTCCAAAAGTGGTCAAGAAACGTGCTAGGATGAAATGTATATAGGATAATGTGGTGCTAGAATCCGAGAACAAAATATTTACTTCACTTTCTTTGAATCACAACATCTTCCACCAATAAGCTTTGCTTATTTTCACTTTTTACTTTATTTTTGAGAACATGAATAGAGGTGCATAATAACCAAAGACTAGAAGATCAACAATCATCAATTTATCGAGATGCCTAAAACCCTTGATGCACATACCATGACCCATTAGGACTATCGATCAATCCGATTTTGGCAAGACACAAACACCCGGATATGTGAATGTTGCCAAGTTACTCATCATCAAGATCAACGTCCCCAAACCTAATTTCTTTATAACACTTTCAACCAAGATCTCAACTTCATTTCACACGCTTTTCAGCAACTGCATCCAAATTCCCAGATAGGTAAACGGAGGTAAATATGTATGTGAGGGGCTAAAGCATGATCAAGAAGAAGAAGAAGAAAATGAAGTGCCTTAATCATCCCAAGAAGAATGTGAGAGAACTCATAATGTGGTGTCAACCTTCAAATCCAACATAATTTTGATAAAAACAAAGTATTAAACATGCTAGAATTTCAAACTAAGCATTTAGCAACTTAAACATATCATAAAACCATTCCAGCACATAAAGATTTCAAAGCTAATCTGTAAAGAATTATCTTCATTGAGGTCATATCCAGAATAAAAGCACAAAACGTTTCGAAAATCTTTTCAGTTTAAAACCCATCTCGGTCGAGGTAAATTGACGCTATCCGAGGTGTTCAATCGAGATGTATCTCAGTTTCACGACCTCGTTTGGTCAAGAACGTCTCGGTCGAGCCAAAATTTTTTTTTCAAATTGGTTTTGACGTTTTTCTCAAACAGAAACCTGTATGCAGTGCATGTAATGACATATAAGCACATGCAACCAAATAACGATAATATCCGATAAGAGTCATACAAACAAGTCAAATAATACAAACACTCCATACTTGGGACACATTGTCCCCATGGGTCAAATATAAGTGATAGGAAACAAAGTACTCACCGGACAAGTTGAACTGCATAATAATAAGAAAATAAATCAATGAAGCTCAATCCTCGTCAGCTGGCGGTGGTGGAGGTGGAATGTAAGGGAACTGCGACGGGTCGAATGAATAGCCCATAACCTATTGGCAGTGCACTTACATCATCTGACGCTGGTAATGCATGCTCTCCTCCATCCGATGCGTCCATCCCTCAAATGGATCTCGTCTGGGCATCGAAACGCCGGGTAATATCAACTGTCAAGGCGGCGTAAGAATTTGTCATCTCCCTCATCAGATCTTCTATCTTGTAATACGCCTCAGGATCTCGACGGTGGCAGACTCGCTGCTGTGATGGTGGTGGCGTGTCAACTGGAGGTGCAAGCGCCTGTCTCTCATCCTTTGTGGCCTCGTCTTCAAGGTCAACGTGGGAATGCTAGGGCCGCCGGTATCAGTACCGGTATCCATTGCAGCATCTCCTCCAAAACCATCTCCATTATCATCTCTGTCAGCTGCCTCTCTAGCAGCATCCTCCTGCATGTAAGGGAACCAAGCAACCGACCAATACTGATGATCATAAACTGAGAACTGTGACGACCAGAGAATACCCTAAGGAAACTTCGTTTCCCACGGCATGACAACATAAGGTGTGCCAAGACCACGGGGAACGAGCATACGGCTTGTGATCATCTCCTGCAAACCTAACGGCTTCGGTGCAGCCACCAACGTACAACAAGAAAGATCAAAATCCATGTAAGTAGCGATATGGGTCACCAACCCACCACAATAGATGCCTCCCTTCGCTTTCCCCTTGATCCTGTGAAGATCCTCTGCCAGCATGGCAACAAAGTCTGGAACTCCGCCTAAAACCATACAAAAAAAAACTGAAAAGCTCATCCTGTCGGACCTTCTAGGGCGTGTGTGTATTGTGAACGATATAGCTTTAAATTTATAACCTAATAATAAGCCTGAAACAACATGCAAACCCGTAGTGTACAGATGAATTGTAATAACAACAAATACTCCAGGGTCGAACACAGGGACTATGGTCAAACAAAGCACGAGAATTCAGGTTTTCAATAAAAAACAAGCAACAAAGCAAAGGTATCAAAGATGATAAAATAATCAAATAAAGAAAATGCAGATTCTAGAGGTCAAAACATCCAGTTGTCGTTCCGACTCAAGATCTCAAGGCATAACATGGACAAAGTTGAGGTTTGCAAAGGGAAGGTATTTCTAAGGTGGGAATAGATCACCGGGTAAGTCTCACTACTCACTATCCCAAACCAAAGATCCTCTCACCGGGTAAGTCTCAAGGAACTAAGGAAAGGAACTATAATCTCAAACCAACACACCACCTAAGGGGATAGAACTAACCTTTACCGGGTAAGTCTCAAGCTAACTCTCAAAGGTAGGATGAAGGCACACTCGAACCCTAATAAAGGATAAACCTTTATTACCTAAAAATCATGATCTTGGGTATACAAGCAAAGGATTCACCGGGTAAGTCTCATCCTAGGCTTGCGTATGGGCCTGGAAAGGTATAACAAGGATAGGATTTGGCAAACTGAAACCTCAACTCAGATAAGGATCAAGAAAGGAATCGCCTCGCTCAGTTCATGTCCCATCTCGGTCGAGATGTTCTACGAACTGACCGAGGTGAGGTTCGGTTAAGGTATGGCTCGAGCTTTTAGGGTCCACTAGGGTAAAGACTCGTTCTTTCATCGTCTTTCCCGCAACTTTCAGCCAATCACCCTAGAATCGCACAAAGAACTTAGCCAATAATCATCATGATAACAATAATCAAATATATGAAAAGGGAATCAATATATAAACAAGAAAACCTTAATACAAATGTCTCAATAACTCAATCAAACAATCAAACAAACAAGCAAACTGCGTTCCTCAATCACAAACCAAAAGACAACAATCAAACAATCTAAGAAAACCTTACAACTTCCTTCAAAAGCCTTCAACTTTATCTTCAAAGCCAACATCCTTCCTTCCTTGGAATATCT
Organism: Fagopyrum homotropicum; assembly: GCA_033239125.1. Classification (NCBI taxonomy): domain Eukaryota; kingdom Viridiplantae; phylum Streptophyta; class Magnoliopsida; order Caryophyllales; family Polygonaceae; genus Fagopyrum; species Fagopyrum homotropicum. The sequence goes on from BSWB01000006.1 coordinate 91,460,867, forward strand.
TCAATCTTCCAAACTAATCAACCAACTGTACATGCTTCCTTCCAGAAAATCCATCCCAATGTATAGGAAAATCACTTGTACAAAATAGTAGATCTTCAGTCATGAATAAAAGATGTTATGGGCCGTGGGCCGTTCATCTCGGTCCAGTCCAACGGAGTCAACTCGGTCGAGATGGTACTGTAGCCATCCGAGGTGATCCTCAGCTACGTGTAAATGTCTTTAATCTGGTTCAAAATCAAACTTCTTTCCATCTTCCATGGTTCCTAAGCCTTTCTTGTAGCACCTCGGTAGAAATGAATTGACGCTATCTGAGGTGTTCAACCGAGATGTATCTCAGTTTCACGACCTCGTTTGGTCAAGAACGTCACGGTCGAGCCAAATTTTTTTTTCAAGTTGGTTTTGATGTTTTTTTCAAACAGAAACCTGTATGCAGTGCATGTAATGACATATAAGCACATGAAGCCAAATAACGATAATATTCGATAAGAGTCATACAAACAAGTTAAATAATACAAACACTCCATACTTGGGACACATTGTCCCAATGGGTCAAATATAAGTCATAGGAAACAAAGTACTCACCAGACAAGTTGAACTGCATAATAATAAGAAAATAAATCAATGAAGCTCAATCCTCGTCAGCTGGCGGTGGTGGAGGTGGAATGTAAGGGAACTGCGACGGGTCGAATGAATAGCCCATAACCTGCTGGAACTGCACTTACATCTTACATTATCTGACGCTGGTAATGCATGCTCTCCTCCATCCGATGCGTCCATCCCTCAATGGATCTCGTCTGGGCATCGAAACGCCGGGTAATATCAACTGTCAAGACGGCGTAAGAATTTGTCATCTCCCTCGTCAGATCTTCTATCCTCTAATGTTCCTCCAGATCTCGACGGCAGCAGACTCGTTGTTGGGATGGTGGTGGCGTGTCAGCTAGAGATGCAAGTGCCTCTCACTCATCCTTTGTGGCCTCGTCGTCAAGGTCAACGTGGGAATGCTAGGGCCGCCGGTATCAGTACTGGTATCCATTGCAGCAGCTCCTCCAAAACCATCTCCATCATCATCTCTGTCAGCTACCTCTCTAGCAACATCCTCCTGCATATAAGGGAACCAATTAGCTGACCATTACTAACGATCATAAACCGAGAACTGTAACGACCAGACAATACCGTGAAGAAACTTTGTTTCCCATGGCATGGCAACATAAGGTGTGCCAAGACCACGGGGAACGAGTATACAACGTTTGATCATCTCCTGCAAACCTAGCGGCTTCGGTGCCTCCACCAACGTACAACCAGAAAGATCCAACTCTATGTATGTAGCGATATGGGTCACCAACCCAACATAACAGATGTCTTCCTTTGCCTTCACATGAAGATCCTCTGCCAGCATGGCAGCAAAGTTTGGAACTGCTCTTGTAACCATACAAAACAAACTGAAAAGCTCACCCTATCGGACCTTCTAGGGCGTCTCAATACGCACCAAAAGCATCTCACTGAAGATCCTATGAGCTAAACGGAAGGCTAGGTGGAAGATGGTCTGCTCCTAGGAATCTCCGGGCTTCCATCTGTCACGGTGGTCAGTCACCTAAGCTATCTCTCCCTAGAAGCTATGATCCTACGCTCGAGAAGAAAAATATGTCGCTGTGAGGGTAGGAAATCCAAAAATATCCCTAAACTGATCTAAGGGGACGACGTAGTTGTTGTTCAACAGCCGGTACTTGATCCCTTTGCGCTCCGACATCTAGACAACTGAGCTTAAAAACTCGAATGTCGGCTCCAGATAAACCGGCACTCGAATGGCCATAAAAGCCTCAAGGCCAACCATATATATCATCTTCTTCAAGTCCTCCACCACGTGAAGGCCAACATGTAATCATACATATGCACAACAACACATGATAGGAATCTATATAAATATATATCTATACTGTCGAGATCCTCAGAAGGGTGATGGCTTCCCGTATACTCTATCCCAAAACAGCTGTCCACTTTTCAAAATTAAAAGCCTTCTTAAAAAGTCAGACCCCTTTCGGGTTTTGTTAATTTATCTATTCGACCTTTATCAGAGATTGCAAGTGCCATTGTTGTCAACCTAAGGCTCTGATACCAACTTTGTAACACCCCAAATCTGCGGGACTCAGGGCGCTACTAGGCTAGGATCTCACAGTGAATCCTTCCCTAGCGTCACAACAAGTTTACTAGATCTTTCAACAAGGCACAAATAGATATCAAACCAAATACATAAAACTGTATAAATATATACATCAAAGGTTTACAAAACACAACCGAGTACAAACGGCAACACCATATACAAACGTATACAAAATATCCCATAGTTCCTCACACTACCTAGTGTACGGAAGCCCTCATCTGATCACCCATAGGGCTCACTCTATAGTCTTCCTATCCTGCAGAAGATCTACAACACGGTATAAAACCGTTAGCTAATAGAACATGAATAAGAATCAAGCAGTAGCACATATAACACATCAACACATGACAACATGCTATGTACACATACATATCCATTCATTATCTTTATTAAGTTATACCATTATTAATTCATTCCTTGTGATACGAGGAGTAAAACTCTCTCGCCTTTGTCTCCGTTTCCCCGCATATTTGGAATTGGTGCCAATCATCACCACCTGGAGGACTAGTCGCATAGAACCCCCTAGCTACCCAATTTTGAGCTAGGCAAGTTATTACCGTCCGTTATCATACAGTTGGGCCAATTAATATGCATACATGGCCCTCATAGTCCGGTTAGGTTATCAATGAAACATACATATGCACAAACACCACTAAAGGCAACACTCAAACCCATAACTGCTAGCTAAGTAAGTCCCAAGGATTTACCTGTCACAAACGTAATCCGTATCAAGTGGTCACAAATTCCTCTCGAGAAAACGATCAGTGATTGCGTCAGCAAGGCACAAACAATATCAAACGCCATCCAAGGTTAGGAGATTCCACCTCCTAAACCCCATAACCAAACCATAACTCGAATCTAAACTTCAATATATCCACATAACTCACAAATGCCTAAGGCATTATCTCACCATATATCTCATCATCTTATAACACAAATGATATCATGTATTATAGTCTATATTTTGGGATTGACTTGGACGTTTTTATCTTCATAAATTTGCATGCATAGATGTATATTCTTGATCATTATGTTGTTTTGTTTACATTTGCAAGAATCGAGGTCTACACCTAGTTTTGTTGTAATTGTAGGGAAAATGGCACGCTTTCGAGCGATATGAAGCCTAGGGATTAAAGGAGTCATTGGAGCTATATTTTGGAGCATTGAGGAGCTACAAGGAAAGCATTGGAACCATGGAAGTTGGATACAAGTTTGATATTGGACTAGTTTTTATAGATTTGCACGTAGCTGAGGTTCATCTCGGTTGACCCCTAAAACACCTCAACCGAGATGCTTCGTTGGGCCTGGATCGACACGCACAACCCATGGCCCATAAGATATTTTATTTTTGGCAAGTGATTCTCCTATAAATTGGAAGGTATTTTCTGGATGGAAGGACGGCTGGTTAATTGATTAGTTTGGAACATTGAAGATATTCCAAGGAAGGAAGGAAGTTGAAGGAAGATAGCTTTGAAGTGAAAGTTGAAGGCTTTTTGAAGGAAGTTGTAACGTTTTCTTATGAACCTTGATTGTTGTCTTTTGGTTTGTTATTGAGGAGCACATTTTCTAATTGTTTGGATTGTTTGATTGAGTGATTATTGAGACCTTTGTGTAAAGGTTTTCTTGTTTTGATATTGCTTCTTTTCATATATATTTGATTGTTATTATCATGATGATTATTGGCTAAATTCTTCTGCGATTCTAGGGTGATTGGCTGAAGGTTGTGGGAAAGACGATGAAAGAATGAGCCTTTACCTTAGTGGACCCTGAAAGCTCAAGCCAAACCTTAACCGAACCTCACCTCGGTTGGTTCATAGAAAACATCGACCGAGGTCGATATGTACTGAGCGAGGTGTGAACCGATCTGATCCATACTTGAGTTTAGGTTTTAGTTTGCGAAATCCTATTTGTTGCACCTTTCCTGGTCCATACGCGAGTCTAGGATGAGACTTACCCGGTGATTCCTTTGCTTGTATACTTATGATGATGAGTGGTAGGTAATAAAGGTTTATCCTTTATTTGGGTTTGAGTATGCCTTCATCCTACCTTTAGAAGTTAGCGTGAGACTTACCCGGTAAAGGTTAGTTCTATTCCCTTAGGTGGTGTGTTGGTTAGAGATTATAGTTCCTTTCCTTAGTTCTTTGATACTTACCCGGTGAGAGGATCTTTGGTTTGAGATAGTGAGTAGTGATACTTACCCGGTGATCTTTTCCCATCTTAGAAATACCTTCCCTTGCAAACCTTAGCTTTGTCCACGTTATGCTTTGAGATCTTGAGTCGGAACCACAAGTGGATGTTTTGACCTCTAGAATCTGCATTCCTTTATCTAATTATCAAATCATCTTTGTCATCTTGTTTTGTTGCTTTGCTTTTGATTGATAACCTGATTTACCGTGCTTTGTTTCACCATAATCCCTGTGTTCGACCCTGGAGTATTTGCCGTTATTACAATTGATCCGTACACTGCGGGTTTGCATATTGTTTCAAGCTTATATTTTAAGTTATAAATTTAAAGCTATTTCGTTCACATTTACACACACGTCTGAGAGCGAACAAGTTTTTGGTGCCGTTGTCGGGGACTTGGTTAAGACCAAGTCTGGTATTTGGTTGTCTTTTAGGGCTGCTGCCCTTGTTGCTATTGATTACTTTACTTGAGTGATTTCGCAGGATCTTTTTTTAGTTTATTGCGAAGAACTCGTGCTGGGAGAGAAATCGTTCCTTACGATCCTGAACCAGAAAATACATACAAAAGAAGCTAAGATGGCTGAACAAGATAATCGAGATCTTGAAGCTGAACTGAAGGATGCATTAGAACAACTTCGGATAAGTAACGAAGCTTTACAAAGAGAGAGAGAGAGAGAGGAGGCTCGTGCAAGGACTGAAGAGATCCGAGCCAACATGGCCGAACTACAGGCCCAAATTCTACCTCGACTGAACCCAATTGTTGGACCGAGGCAGAATCCTGACATACCTGCACCAGCCGAGATACCACCACCACCTCGGTTGCCGGCCATGGTTGACTGAGGTAACTTGTTCGCTAGAGCAGCGCAAAACCCTAGGTTAAAGGATGGACACGAAACAACAAGTGCGGTGTCCCGGAGTTAATCTAGGAGATCCAACCGAGCATGACTACGAGCTTCGACCTCAAGTCCTCACAATGATTCGATAATGTCAATTTGGAGGCATGGAAAGATAATCTCCACATCAACATTTACAAAATTATGAGATTCTTATGTAGACTTTAAGACCATCAAGAGTGAAGAACAACAACTACAGGCTAAGGCATTTCTACTTCTCTTTGAAGGACAAGGCGCTTGCTTGGTATCAATCTCTTCCAGCTGGAAGAGTTAACACATGGGAAGAGATGACTACGTAATTTCTCACTAAGTTCTTTACCCCATCAAAAACTACAGAGTTAAGGGGTAAGATTAATGCTTTTGTCATGAAGGATAGAGTAAGTTTGTTCAAGTCATGGGAAAGGTTCAAGGACCTTTTGTTGGATTGCCCTCACCATGGGATTCCAAAAATTGAGTTCCTCGAGATATATTTCAAGGGGTTGGATGAGGAAACTCAATTCAAACTCCAATCATTTTCTGTTGGCACCTTTATGGATACACCGGTTGATGAAGCTTGGGATTTGTTGAGAAGCAAGCTTTACACATGGATAAGTACTCCCATCGAAGGGTTGAAGATGGCGCGAAGCGAGTTGGATTTCCTGATCTGAATCTTACAGATTCAAGCGTTGCTCAACTCACTACGCTCAACAATGAAGTCAAGGCTTTGAAGGAGCTTTTATTAGCTCAAACTAAAGTAGCATCCAAGGAGCGAGATGTTGGATACTTGGGAAGAGGGAAGTATCAAGGACCGAGGAACAACAATTACAACAACAACAGGAATTTCAACAACAATTGGAGATCAAATCAACAAAATCCCGGTAACCCTTATTCTCATGCTGAAAATGCTCTAACTCTCCCTTATTCTTCTTCTTCTTCTTCTATTCCATTTAAGAGTCAAGAGCCGTCATCAAAGCTCATCCCAGCAACCTAAGGAGAAGACGGATGATGTGTTGGAAGCTATCATGACCAAGCTCAATGCTATGGAGAATTCTATGAACACATTTTCGAAGGCACAAAAAGCCTTGGAACGTCAAGTTTTCAACAAAGCTAATGAAGCACCAAGAGAGCCGGGTAAACTCCCAGAAAGGACAGAGAACAACCCAAAGGGGCAGGTCATGGTAATAACCACACGAAGTGGATTGAAGACAACTAATCCAGTACCTCGGTCGGACCACGACCAAATTAAGAATACCTTGGTCGAGGTGCGAACCGAGGTGGAGCCCCAAAAAGCAAAGGACAAGTCTGATGTTTATGTTCCACCACCTGCTTACAAGCCTCCACTCCCGTTCCCTCACTCTAGGGCACGGGAACAACTAGACAAACACTTTGGTAAGTTTCTTGACCTTATGAATAAGATACATATTAACATCCCTTTCATTGGTGCTATCCTAGTTATGCACGCCTATGGAAATTTTCTGAATGAGATCTTTTCAAGGAAAAGAAAGTTGGAAGACTTTGGAGAACTGCGGATGAACTCTAGATATTCGGAGCTCATTCAAATCATGAAAGAGAACATGCCACACAATTTAAGAGATCCCGTTTCATTTTGCATTCCCATCAAAGTTTGGGATGTGACTTATGATGCATTTTGCGATCTAGGAGCTAGTGTGAGTATCATTCCTCTAGCACTTTGTGAGAAGATCGGTCTTTGAGATCCCAAGCCGGTGAAGATGACTCTATACACGGCGGTATCATATTTCCCATATCGGATAGCAAATGGATGAGTCCGGTGCATGTAGTTCTCAAGAAAGGTGGGATGACCGTTGTAACCAACAAGAACAACGAGTTGATTCCCACAAGGACCGTTACGGGCTGGAGGATGTGCATTGACTATAGGAAATTGAATTTGGAAACGAAAAGGACCATTTCCCTCTTCCATTCATTGATCAAATGCTTGAACTGTTAACACAACACTCCCAATTCTGCTATCTAGATGGTTATAGAGGTTTCTTTCAGATTCCTATCCATCCGGATCATCAAGAGAAGACCACTTTCACTTGTCCATGGGGGAAATTCACTTACCGGAGGATGCCATTCGGATTGTGTAACACGCCCGCCACCTTTCAACGTTGTATGATGGCTATCTTCTCCGAGTATATTGAGGAGATCATGGAGGTTTTCATGGATGATTTTTCGGCATATGGTTCCTCTTTTGATAACTGTTTGGATAATCTTTCTCTAGTGTTACAACATTGTGAAGACACTAACCTCATTTTGAATGGGAGAAGTTTCACTTCATGGTTAGCGAAGGAATTGTTCTAGGACACCTCGTTTCCAACCGAGGTATAGAGGTCGATCGAGCTAAGATCGAGACTATTGAGAAACTTCCTCCACCTTGTTCTGTTAAGGGTGTGCGGAGATTTCTTGGGCATGCAGGTTTCTACAGGAGGTTCATCAAGGATTTCTCTAAAATCTCTGAACCACTCACTAATCTTTTGAATATGGATGTTGTTTTTGAGTTTTCGCAAGAATGCCTTGATGCTTTCTACAGGATAAAGGAAGCATTGATCACCGCTCCCATCATCCAACCTCCTGAGTGGACCTTGCCCTTTGAGATCATGTGTAATGCTAGTGATGTGGCTGTAGTGGTTGTAGGAGCGGTACTTGGACAAAGGAAGGATGGCCGGACCAACGCCATTTATTATGCTAGCAAGACACTAGATGAAGCTCAACTGAACTACGCCACCACCGAGAAGGAGCTCTTGGTAGTTGTTTATGCATTTGAGAAGTTTCGCTCTTACTTTGTGGGAGCGAAAGTTATTGTTTATACTAACCATGCAACTATTCGATATTTACTAGCTAAGAAAGATGCAAAGCCGTACCTTATTTGCTGGATTCTCTTACTTCAAGAGTTTCACATGGAGATTCGCGATAAGAAGGGGTCCGAATATTCCGTGGCGGAACACCTCAACCGGCTACCACCTATCTCGCTCAAGAGGGACGATCTACCCATTGATGATTCATTTCCTGATGAGCATTTGTATTTTGCGGTGCAATGGACGGAAGCTTTTGTTTTTCCCCATGGTGAAGTTGAAGTATGGGGTGATGCTACCACCTATCTTGCTTGAGAGTGGCGTACGGTCCAGCTAGCAACCTTAAACCAAGCGATTCTTGGGAGGCAATCCCAAGCTATTGCTTTCTTTTCCCTTTCCTTGTTTAGTTTAGATAGTTTGCTTGTGTATTGTGTGTCCTCTTAGACAGGAATTAGGTTCTCCAAGAAGAAATACAACTTAGGAAGTACTAGGAAGGATTGATGTTCGAGAATTCTAGAAAACGGAGTTCGACCATGACAGATCTCAGGTGCTGCCATAGCACCTTGACCGAGATGTTCTTCGCCAATCGAGGTGCCATTATCTGACAACCACCTCGCTCTGACACCTTGGCCGAGATGAAATCAAATTCTACGAGGGGTATAAAAGGAGATTGACTTTCTCTCTCCTCACAACCCTTCTTCTCTCTTTGCTCTTACCTCGACCGCGGCCCCCTTTGCTCCAAAATTCTAAAATCTCGATCATTTGCTACGATTCTTGGCTCCAATTCATGAAGGGAAGCAAGAGAAACATATTTCAAGCATCAAATAACACACAAATCCAACACCAGCTACGCATTTTGGGTATTTTGCTCCAAATCCTAACTTTGTTCGTTTTTCTCGATTTTGCACAGATTTGGGCTTGTTTGCTGTTGGTTGTTGTTGAGAAGTGTTTAAGTAACCCATAGGAAGCAAGTGGTAGTGAAAATTGGGGGAAAACTTGCGATTTTTGAGCCTCGATCGAAGCAGTACTTCGCCTCGGTCGGATCTACTGCGTCTCGGCCGTGATACCCCTCGGAGCAACTGGGGTGATTTTCAGAGATGGAGAATTTGAGAAGATCTGATCGCTAGCTAACCCTTAGGGATCGCCCCAGAAGGTCCGACAAGGTTAGCTGTTTAGCATGTTTTGTATGGTGATAAGAGGGATCTCGGATTTTGCTGCTATGCTTGCAGAGGAGCTGCACAGAGTGAAGGGGAAGATCAAGGGAGATATCTTGTATGGCGGCCTAGTGACTCACTTTCGGGATGCACTTTAGTTGCGACGGCGAAGCCGCTGGGTTTTACAGGATTTCATCACACGCCGCATCCTTGTTCCCCGCGGTTTTGGCACTCCTTGTGTGGCCATGCCATGGGAAACGAAGTTTCCGAGAGGTATTGTTTGGTCTTCACAGTTCTCGGTCTATGACCATGAGAACTTGTCACCTGTTTGGTTCCTGATCATGCAGGATGATGTTGCTAGAGAGGCAGTTGGAGGATATGCCGATGGTGATGGCATTGGAGGAGCTGTAGCCATGGATACCGGTACTGATACCGGCGTCCCTAGTATTCCAACCGTTGACCTTGATGACGAGGCTACGGAGGACGAGAGAGAGGCACCATTACCTCTAGTTGACATTCCCCAGCCGTCCTAGCAGAGAGCTCATCGCCGTCGTGATTATGAGGCGCACCGCAGGATTGATGATCTAACACGACAGATGAAGGATTCTTATCAGGCCCTGCGGATTGACATTACTCAGCGCTTTGCCGTTAAGACTTGATCTATTGAGGGTTGGACGCGGCGCATGGAGTAGAGCCAACACCATGAGCGACAAATGATGATGCTGTAGTTCCAATAGACGGTGGGCTATCCTTTTGATCCATCACAGTATCCCTACATTCCACCACCACTGCCAGCAGAGGAGGATTGAGCATATTATGGAGCTATTTCTTATTTCTTTATGCAGTTATGCTTTTATTCGGTGAGTACTTTGCTTTTGACTATTATTTGACCCATTGGGACAATGTTTCCTAAGTATGGGGTATTTGTATTTGGCTTATGTGCTTCGGGTATGTATAACTCATATTTGACCTTGATTATTATCCTATTTGGCTTATATATGCGTATATGTCATTTACCTGCATTGTATACAAGTTTTTGTTTGAGAAAAACGTCAAAAACTTATTTGAAATTTTTTTTTGCTTCGACCGAGACGTTTTGGCCAAACGAGGTCATGATAACTGAGATTCATCTCGGTTTAACACCTCGGGCACCGTCAAATCACCTCGACTGAAATGGGTATAAAACTGAAGAAATTCTCAAAACGTTTTGTGCTTCTGTTCCAGATATGACCTCGATGATGATATTGTTTGCAGATTAGCTTTGAAATCTTTATATGCTCGAAAGGTTTTATGATATGTTTAAGTTGCTAAATGTTTTGTTTGAAATTATAGATGTTTAATATTTTGATTTTATCAAAATTATGTTGGATTTGAAGGTTGACACCATATTATGAGTTCTCTCACATTATGAGTTCTCTCACATTCTTCTGGAACACTTGTGCTTCCAACACCTTTTGAGCTTTAGAAATTGAAGTCACCGTGCTTTGAAGACCACTCAACCTCCCAAGCAATTGCTCCAACATCATCTCGGTTCTATCCTTTGGAGGTTGAGTAAATCCGGGTGGAGGTTCTTGTGAAGCCTTAGGTTGTGGAGCTACGCTTGTGGAAGCGGGAGGGTTCAAGGCTCCATCCGAGTTTGAATAAGAGAACCCGGGATGGTTATGGTTAGGCCGGTAATTGTTGAATTGCCGGTTGTTGTTGAAGTTCCTTGGACCTTGATAGTTGTTGTAGTTTCCCCTTCCCACGTAGTTCACATCTTCCTCCTTGGAAGACAAGTTTGCTTGCACTTGCGCTTGAGGGCTTGATTGACTCTTCAAAGTTGTAGCATACTACTCCCTCAAAGACTTTTGCTCATTGTTGATTGCATCAAGCTTGAAATTACTCACTGTGACTTCACTCACCTCATATGCTCCCGCTTTCCTCCCATCACTCTTCCTATGGGAGTACTTTTCAATCACCAAAGCTTGTTTCTCTACAAATTCCCAAGCTTCATCCACATTCTTTTCCATGAAAGTCCCACCGGAAAGATATTGAAGCTTGAATTGGCTATATTCATCAAGTCCCTTGAAGTAGATCTCCAAAAGCTCTATTTTCGGTATACCATGGTGTGGACAATCTAGGAGAAGGTCTTTGAACCTCTCCCAAGAGTTGAATAGGCTTTCTCTATCCTTCATTACATAGGCATTGATCTTCCCCCTTAGCTTGGTAGTCTTGGAATGTGGGAAGAACTTAGTCAAGAACTCGGTTGTCATCTCCTCCCAAGTACTTACTCGCCCTAGTGGAATCGATTGGTACCAAGCCAAGGCTTTATCCTTAAATTAGAAGGAAAAAGCCCTAAGCTTATGGTTTTTGTTCTCCAACCTAGGCGGCCTTAGAGTCTCCATCAATATCTCGTAGTTCATCAAATGTTGATGAGGAGACTCTCCTTCCATCCCTCCAAATTGATTATGCCGGATTATTTGTAGAACTTGAGGGAGAAGCTCGTAGTCTTGGGCTGCGGGATCTCCTAAGTTCACACCCGGACGGTGTACTCTTTGAGCCGGATCCATACGTTTCCCTAACGTTCGTGGCTCCTCAATCATTATCGGCTAAAACCGAATATTAATCGCCGGCTGCGATTGTGGTGGTGGTGGAGGAGGTTGTTGACGATTAAGCTCTCTTTGCACAAGAGCTTGTCTAATCTCTTTAATCTCCCTCCTAGTTGCTTCTTGCCTCTCATTGGAAAGTATCCTTTCATTCTCCAAGAGTTCATCTCTTAATCTAATTAGCTCGAAAGCCTCATCCAACTCAGCTTGAAGATCTCTTGCGGCCATCTCCTTCTTCTTCTTAATGCTCTTAGATCTAGCTTTAAGGGTTTTCTCCGGTTCGGGATCGAATGGAGCTAAATCCTTGCCACGAGATCTTCGCATGCACCTAAAGAATGAGAGATGTCCTAAAAATGCAACGACACAAACCAAAAAAGATCAAAAGCAACAAGAAAGACCTACACTATAAACAATCACAAAAAGACTCAATCTAGACCTAGTCCCCAACAACGGCGCCAAAAACTTGTTACGCTAAGATTGTGACACGCAAAAGTCTTAAATTTATAACTCGATATATTTTTCCTAACTCCTAGCGAACCCACAGTGTATGGGTCGTTTTGTAGTAAGGATAGTATTCTGAGACGAACACAAAGACTAAGGTGAAATTAAGTAAATAGTGACTAAGGATAGTGAAGATCTAGACTAAGAAAAGAGAAAGACATGAAGAAATGGAAATCTCAATGTTTTTGGTTTGTTTTTGAGGTGATCAATCAAAGATCACAACTCATGCAAGATTGACAAACAACTAAGCTAGTAACATAAATAAACAAGCAAACACGATATAGGTAATCAAAGATAGTGAAGCGGATTCTAGGGGTTAGAAATTCCGGTTATGGCATAGGACTCAAGCTATCTAGTCATTCTTTGGATAAACTGTAGTATGTTGGGAGTGGGTATTTCTAGATTGGAACAATCACCGGGTTGGTCTCATGGTCCACTAGTCCGTTCCTAAGGTCTCATCACCGGGTAAGCCTCAAAGAACTTAAGGTTAATAATTCTACACAAACCCGATTGCTATCTAGGGATCTAACCTCTCCTCACCGGGTAGGTCTCGGGAAGGCAAGTCCTAAATATAAATCCTAGCACACTCAGTCCAATAGCGGCTAGTGAGGCTCACTACTACCTAGAGTTCATCATCTTTGGTACCTAAGAGCAAGAATCACCGGGTAGGTCTCTTTTTACACTTAGTTTCTAACACTAGGTCACCCTAGGATAGATCTAGCTCAACAAACACTAGGGTTTCAACAATCTAACAACCTAACACTTAGACTTATCAATACAAGCAAGTTAGACAGAATCACGGTTAGTTCCTCACTTCCACGGCCGTGGAACCTACTAGAACAGGCCGTGATTCACAACAAAGGCTAGGTTCGAGCAAACAATTCATCCAAAGGTACGTTTAAGTCTATCCTCTCATAGTTCAAGCCATAACCATCATTTCCTTCCCTAGAATCACATCTATTTAGCCAACAATATGCATCTCAACAATCAAAATCATCAAGCATACAATCATGGAGTCCATATCAAGAGGATGAAATGAAAGAGAGATGAAGTAAATAGAACAAGAAAAACGAGTTGAATAGATGTTAGAAGAGAGACTTATGAACCTTTAAAAAAAGTTCGAATCGTTCTTACAACCCTAGAAAATGTTTCCAACAAACTTCACTCTAAAAACTAAGAAACTCTAAGAATGGTGTGTTCTTCTCTTCTTCTCCAATGGAAGTCTTTCTCCTCCTCCAAGAGTATCTCCAATCCAGTTCCAAAATGAGAGAGTATGGGAGAGAATGTGTGTGAGGTAAGTCGTGTAGTGGATCCCCTTTTCTATCAGCTTGCAAGAGTACTTCTAGCCTTCACCATTTGCAAGAGTCGGTTATGGAGATCGTGGGACAGCTGTCCCAGCTGTGCAGAGGGAATCACGGGCAGTTTCCACGGCCGTGGATCTCCCAGAGGCAGTGATTCTTGTGTTTCAGCCTTCTTTTGATCGTTGAGCCGTGAGTTGGTGCAAGGCATGCACCAACATGGTCCCATGTGTTCTCCTTTGCTCCTAACTTGCTTCCCAATGAGCTCGGATACGTGTCATCACGAGGAACAATCCTCGGATGTATCGATTAGGCTCTAAAAGCTCCCAAAATATCTCGACAAATATACATGTATTGAATGTAAACGTCACGAACCAATGCTAAACTATGCATGAATAGCGGCAAAATCTATCTAAATGGACGCCTAGACTAACGTCATAAATCGTGTTATCAAACCTCTACATGGCGGACCGTTCAATCACTCACCCCGTGGGAATCCTAGAGGACATACCGGTTCAGCTTGGGAGGTTCTATGTGCCAATCTATTTTCGTTGTTTTGGACATCCCGGCGGACTACCCGGTTCCTATCATTTTGGGAAGGCCATTCTTAGCCACATCCGGATGCTTAGTGGATTGCAAAAATGGAATCCTCTCCTTCAACATAGGAGAAGAGAATATCAAGCTCAAGCTGTCCACAATGATGAAGGGGCCAACCCTTGGTGAAGATGTCTTCAACATTGTTGAGCAAGAGGAGTCTAGAGAAATTGTGAGCTCAATCTTGATCAAGGATCCTCTTGAGAAGGTTCTTAGCATGAGCATCATGGAGGGATGAGTTGAGGAATATTGAAATGAAGAAATCCAAGCTTTGGGTGCATTAGAAAAGGAGACAAGTGCTAAATTTGAAGTGCACGAAGTAGTGCTGAAGCACTGTAAGAACCACGGCCAGGGAGCAAGAATCACTCCTGTGGTTTCAACCGTGGAACTTTCTGTAATGTCCAATTGTGCCAGCTCTTCCAATTCCACTCCCGTGGTTGTGCCAGAGGTCGTGGTTTTGCCCGTGCTTTCTCCAGAAAGTCCCTTAGTTGTTGATCAAGCTTCAAGGAGCCTTGGAGAGTCTTCAATGGCTTGGGATTCATCTAATGTGGAGCTATATGGATCACATCCAACCGATAAAGTTCCTCCTAAACTTGATCTCAAACATCTTCCTTCTCATTTAAAGTATGCTTTCCTTGGTTCAAATTCTACTTATCCCGTGACCGTGAATGCATCTTTGAATGATGATGAGCTTGATAGATTGTTGAATGAATTGAAATTGCATAGGAGAGTTATTGGTTACACCATTGATGACTTAGTTGGCATTAAACCTTCCTTATGCATGCATAAAATCTTAATGGAAGACAACCATAAACCTTCAATTGAACCTCAAAGAAGATTGAACCCTATTATGAAAGAGATAGTGAAAAAGAAAATCCTAAAATTGCTAGGTACGGGAATCATTTTCCTGATTTCGGATAGTTAATGGGTTAGTCCCGTTCATGTTGTTCCTAAGAGGGGTGGTATGACCGTAGTAACTAATGAGAACAATGAACTAATCCCAACTAGGACGGTTACGGGGTGGAAAATAAGTATTGACTATAGGAAACTTAATGTGGCCTCTACGAAAGATCACTTCCCTCTTCTCTTCCTTTACAAAATGCTAGAGAGATTAGCTCAACACTCACATTTTTGTTACTTAGATGGTTATAGTGGGTTGTTCCAAATTTCTATTCACCCAGATGACCAAGAGAAAACAACATTTACTTGTCCTTGGGGAACATTTGCATATAGGAGAATGCCATTTGGGTTGTGTAATGCACCCGCCACCTTTCAAAGGTGTATGATGGCTATTTTTTTCTGAATATATTGAAAACATCACGGAAGTGTTTATAGATGATTTCTCGGTGTATGGCTCTTCATTTGATAATTGCTTGGTTAACTTGTCTTTGGTGTTAAAGCGATGTGAGGAAACTAACCTTGTATTGAATTGGGAGAAATGCCACTTCATGGTGAGTGAAGGCATAGTGTTGGGACATTTGGTATCCTACGAGGCATTGAGGTTGATAGAGCAAAGATAGAAACGATAGAGAAGTTGTCACCACCTACCTTGGTGAAAGGGTTAAGTAGTTTCTTAGGGCATGCCGGTTTTTACCGGAGGTTTATAAAAGATTTCTCTAAAATTTCTAAGCCTCTCACTAACCTACTAATGAAGGATGTTGAGTTTGTTTTCTCCAAGGATTGCCTTGAAGCATTTTGTAGGTTGAAGGATGCTTTGATCTCCGCCCCTATCATGCAACCTCCGAATTGGAGCTTACCATTTGAAGTAATGTGTGATGCGAGTGATGTGGCCGTTTGGGGCTGTTTTAGGACAAAAGAAAGATGGGCTTACACATGCCATCTACTACGCTAGCAAGACGCTAGATGATGCCCAACTCAACTATGCCACAACCGAGAAGGAGTTGCTTGCGGTAGTGTATGCCTTTGAGAAGTTCCGGTCATATCTTATAGGAGCAAAAGTCATTGTGTACACGGATCATGCTGCGATCCGGTATCTCCTCACAAAGAAAGATGCCAAGCCTCGCCTTATTCGGTGGATCCTTCTCCTCTAAGAATTTGACTTGGAAATTCGGGACAAGAAAGGTTCCGAAAAATTCAGAAGCGGACCATCTTAGTAGGCTACCACCATTGGAGATTGAAAGAGATGACATCCCGATTGATGACTCATTCCGGGATGAGCAATTACAAATGATGGAGGAGTGCTTACTTCAAGTGTCTAGAGGGAGTGAGCCATGGTATGCGGATATAGTGAACTACCTTGTATGTGAGGAGGTGTCACCCGGTCTATCATATTCCCAAAGGAAATAGTTTTTCAAGGATGTGAGGCATTACTATTGGAGCGAGCCTCTCTTGTTCAAGAGAGGACCGGATGGAGTCTTTAGGAGGTGCATTCCGGAGGATGAGGTGAAGAGTGTGATCGGCCATTGTCACTCCTTGCCATGTGGGGGCCATGCTAGCTCACACAAAACGTGTGAAAAGGTATTGCAATCCGGTTTTTATTGGCCTAACTTGTTTAAGGATGTGCAAAATTTTGTGGTAGCTTGTGACGCTTGCCAAAGGACGGGAAACATCTCAAGAAGGAATGAGATGTCCTTAAATAATATCCAAGAGGTTGAGGTCTTTGATGTAAGGGGTGTGGACTTCATGGGGTCATTCCCCTCTTCATGTGGCAACCTTTACATTCTATTGGCGGTGGATTATGTGTTGAGATGAGTAGAAGCAATCGCCTCACCCACAAATGATGTCAAAGTAGTGGTGCGGTTCTTCAACCGAGTCATCTTCCCTAGGTTTGGAACACCAAGAGTGATCATAAGTGATGGAGGGAAGAATTTCACCAATAGGAATCTTGGGACACTTTTAGATAAGTATGGGGTGACTCATAAGGTAGCCACACCTTACCATCCCCAAACTAGTGGCCAAGTGGAGATCTCCAACCGGGAGATAAAAGGAATACTTGAGAAGACGGTTTCTAGGACGAGAAAAGATTGGGCCATGAAGCTTGATGATGCTTTGTGGGCATATAGAACCGCCTTCAAGACACCGATTGACACCACTCCTTACAAGCTAGTTTATGGAAAGTCTTGCCACCTTCCGGTGGAGATGGAGCATAGGGCGTATTGGGCCATAAGGTGACTGAATTTTGACCTCAAGGAAGCCGTTGAGAAGAGGTTGCTAGACATTAATGCTCTTGAGGAGATCCAGTTGGATGGTTATGAAAATGCCCGGATTTACAAGGAAAGGACCAAGCGTTGGCATGACAAACGTCTCATCGCAAAGGAGTTGAGTGAAGGTGACTTAGTCCTTCTCTTCAATTCAAGGTTGCGGCTCTTCCCCTGAAAGCTAAAGTCAAGATGGACGGGTCCTTATGTGGTGAGGAAGGTCTTCCCACATGGAACTGTTGAGATAGGTGGGGAGCATTGTGGAGATTTTAAGGTAAATGGGCACCGGTTGAAGAAGTATATCTCGGAAGCTCCGGTGGATATGATTGTCTCACTTCACCTTGAGTGAAACGCCCCCGAATTTGGTCAAGCTAATGATCTGAAAGAAGCGCTTCATGGGAGGCAGCTCATTGGTACATGTTTTTCCCTTTTCGTTTTCACTTTTTGCTTTTGTCTCTGTTTTGGTGTGTTTGTGTGTCTTGTGTTTGTATGCTAGACTCTAGGTAGCATGGAAGCCTTGCAAGGCATGAGGACGATGATGATGATCCCGCATCAAACATGGATGGAGCGGACGTGGGACTTGGACGGCTAGCGGTGCCTAGCGCGGGTCCCGACGCCATAATGAACATCAAGAGCTCTCTACCACCTTTGATTGATCATCAACCATCACTTCACATCAGTGAACCAAAATACCGAAAACACCATTTCTACAATGTGAGGACTCTCTTTCACTTCTTTTTTTAATTTGCATATTGGGGACAATGTGTTCTTATGTATGGGGTGGGGTTTTCATAATCATTTGCATGATTGCATCTAGGATAGTTTCATATTGTCACATGTTTCATTAGCTTTTGCATCGTACATACTTATTTCGAAAATTCCAAAAAAATCAGAAAATTTTAAAAAAATTTGGTGCTTCTAAGTTTGGATATGACCCTTGTGATGAGATTGTTTTGTGAATTGGATATGTATGGCCTTGTGTGTGGAATGGATCTATGCATATGTGGACTTCAAATACTTCTCTTCAATCCCATGAATGAATTGTGATTATGATGCTTACCTTGACTGGATTGAGGATTGATGGTCAAAATTACATGCTAGTTCTTGCACATCATCTAGGAATGATTAAGTCAATTCATTTCTCTTCTTTTCATCTTGATCATGTTGTTTGAGAACCTCAATTGATATAAAAATTTGACCTCTTTTGACCCATCCGGGAATAGGAGCATGCTAGTGTGTTGAGTGTGTGAAACGCAAGTGTGGGGTGAAGTTGTTGATGAATGAATGTTGTGAATGAAGTGCTGAATTTGTTATGAAAGTGTAGAAAAAATATAAGTTTGGGGACTTTGGGTTTGATGACGAGTAACTCGGCACCATTCATATAATCGAGTGTTTGTGCCTTGCCAAAGTCGGATAAACCGAATGTCCTAACGAGCCTTGGTATGTGTGCCCGATGTGAGGCACCACGGAAAAATACCGAGGTCCGCTAATCACCAAGGTTTCGGCTTTTGTACACCAATGTCATTGTCTCAAAAATAAGTGAAAGAAAAAGAAAATGAAAAAGAAAAGAAAAGAAAGAAAAGATGGAGAAAAATATACACTTGTGGAAAGTTGATCAAAAATGAAATTGTGGAGTTAGTTCATTTCCTGGATTAGCATCGCATGACCTAGAAAAATTCCCACCTTATCACAACATTTCTTGGCCTCTACTTTCCTAAGTCCTTGTGACTTATTTGCATATGTGTAAGATGTTAGCATGAAATATTGTGATATTTTAGGCACGTTTTCTAAGTGTATTTCATCTATATTGGTGTTCATCGATAAAGCATTGAAGCAATTGTGAGCTAGTTTGTTTACTTTGTCGATATAGAGGTCTACATAAGCTTTTTGTTGATTGTAGGCAATTAAGAGCTAAAACCGGACGAATCAAGGGAGAATGGAGATGGATTGAGCATGTCCAAGGGATGAGGACACCATAAGGGAGCTAAGGAAGATGCTAGGATGAAGAATGACACAATACAAAGGAGAATTACGAGCTATTTGTGTTCCACGCACTAAAATACGGCCGTACTAGAGTCCACGCTCTAAACCACAGCCGTGGAACTTTGGCAACACAAGCGTGGAGAATTCCAGAGGGTTACACGGCCGTGGAGGTTGTGAAGCACCGTGATGAATTTCCACGCTCTAAACCACGCTCTAAACCACGGGCGTGGAATCCCAAGGAACCATGATTTAGGCAATCTTTTAACGTACAATTTGAAGCCATGATCTTTTACACAATGGGCTGGACACATCTTATCTTGCCCTATAAAAGGACGGAAAGAGAGAGATTACGTCACCTTCGCTTACGCTTGCGCCTGGAGTTCGCCTACGCTCATTGCACGTGCCTAGGGTTTCAAGTTGGACGTGTGGAGATTGCTAATTCGCAATGGAGATTTGCGAAGAGTTGAAGATTTGGAAGCTACGCTTTGTCCTTAGGTTTGATTAGAAGGCGGATTGACATCCCGTTCTTCGTTCTTATCAAGGATCGTGATTGGTTTGTGTTATTCCGAATCTGTTATACATCATTATTCTTGTTTGTGGATTGAGATTGATTTGAGATTTATTAAAGGTTTTCGAAGGTTTTCATCTTTCATTCTCTTATATCTTGAATTTGATATCATAATGACTGTTGTTGGCTAAAACCCTTTATCAATTCTAAGGTGAAGGGTTGATAGTTGTGGCTTAGATGATGATAGATCGATCGTAAACAGATTGGATCCTGAGAGTGAGAGAGAATCGCCGACGAACCAAAATTACGGTGTGTTCTTGAGTTCCACGGCCGTGGAATCTCAAGATCCAACCGTAATTTCCCTTAGTTTACGAACCTTGCTTTTACTTTAATCCAAAGTTAAAGATTTGCTTTAACTTAGTCTTGGCTTGCCTTTTCTAGGTGGTAGTGAAGCCTCAACAACCTCTACCTCGATTCCGAGTGTCACAACCTTAATCGGTTTAGTTAGTCTTGATCCTTGGATTACAAGTTTGGGTATTTGACATAAATTCTTGTCTTTAGATCCTTTCTATATTGAAGCCTCAACAACCTTTATAGAGAGTATTTCTAGATTAGTCATATAAATCCTTGGAACTTCACCGTACATTGCTTTGCATTAGCATACCTTTGCAACTCTTAACTCTGTCCTTAGTTCTTTAGTATATCTTGAATCGATTGCCACAATTAGATACCTGGATCTTTAGGGTTGTTGTTTTCCCAATATTTGCAAAGCTCATACATTTACTTGCTTGACGATCTATAACTGGATTTAACCCCCCAAATCCCTGTGTTCGATACTCTGAAATTCTTGCTTAACTACGTCGATCCGTACAATGCGGGTTCGATTGCTTGATTTCTAGTTTTATAAATTTAAGACTTATTTGCACGCACACTAAGTGGCGAACAAGTTTTTGGCGCCGTTGCCGGGGATTTGGTCTAGGCCGAATTCGGTTATCGGTTGTCAAGCTTGGGAGCTTTTCCCTTGTTATTTGATATCTCTTCGAGTGTATGCGCAGGTCTAGGAACAATGAAGACCTCTTACCTCTTGATCAAGAGCTTGAGAGGACTTTGAGGAGAAAACTTAAGGAAAGAAAAATGGCTGAAGAAAGAGAACGTGATTACCAAACGGAGTTAGCGAAAAAGGAAGCTCAACTCCAATGGAGTGAGAAGACTCGTAGGGAAGAGATGGATCGTCATCAAATGAAGGTTGGTGATCTATCGGACATGATGTTCCAAATGAGGTTGGAAATAAACAACCTCAAGGAAAAAAAGAGAAGAAGGAGACCGGGAAGATCGGTTAGAGCCAACTCATCCAATGAGGATAGCGACTCTTCCATGCCACCACAAGAGGAAATTGATCCAACGATCAATGTGAATCCGTTCTTTCCACGGCCAGCTGCCAATCGCCGTGTTCCGGTTAGAGGTGCGAGGGTCGAACGTGTAGATGAGGAGCCAAGAACTCTTGGCCAAAGGATGGATCCAACGCAGCAACCACGTCGTTTAGGTGTGAACTTTGATGCTGATGATGCACAAGAGTTTAGCTTCAACCCTCAAGTTATTACCATTGTTCGCCAAAATCAATTTGGTGGAACAAGCGCTGAATCTCCACATCAACATCTACAAAATTTTGAGATCATGATGGAGACAATGAAGCCAAAGAATACAACTACCAACAACTATAAGCTCAAGCCTTTCTTCTTCTCCTTGAAGGGGAAAGCATTGTCTTGGTATCAAGCTCTTCAAAGTGCGAAACTTGAGACATGGGAGGATCTTTCTTCGGAATTCCTCACTAAGTTCTTTCCGCCATCTAAAATGGCGGAATTAAGAGGAAAGATTAATGCATTTTCAATGAGACCTAACGAAAGTTTGTTTCAATCTTGGGAAAGATTTCATGATTTGCTATTGGATTGCCCTCATCATGGCATATCCAAATTGGCGCTATTGGAGATATACTATAAGGGGCTGGATGTGGAGACACAATTCAAGCTCCAATCCCTTTCATGTGGTACATTCATGGACATGAGGGAAGATGACGCTTGGAACTTCATTGAGAAGCAAGCGCGAGTTATTGAGAAGTATTCTCATCGGAAAGTGGAGGCGAATCATGTAGATCAAGGAGCAAAGCTATCACAAGCACTTCAAACTCAAATCTTTTCTCTCAATACGGAGATTAAAGAGTTGAAGGAAGCCATCAAAACCAACTTTCCAAAGCAAAAGGAGCAAGACGTGGGTTATTTAGGCAACAACAATAACCACAACGGGAATGAGAATACAAACCGCAACAACCGGAACAATTGGAACAACAACAACAATAACCGGAACAATAATTGGAACAACAATAGGGGTTCAAACAACAACAATTGGCGCCCCAACCAACAAAATTCCGGTAATTCTTATTCCAATTTAAGAAATTCAAATTCACTAACTCCACCTTCCTCTTCTTCCACCCCTTTGAAAAGCCAGGGGCAAACATCTAATGGTGGAAGTACTTCGGGGAAAGAGAAGCCCGATCCCATGTTGGAAACGATTTTGGGGAAGCTTCAAGGATTGGAGACTCGCATCATCAAGGTTGATGATCACATAACTAAGGTTGATAAAGCCCAAAAGGTTTTAGAAAACCAAATGTTTAGTCATGCGGAGGAAGTTCCTAGGAATCAAGGGAAACTTCCAGGAAAGACGGAGGACAACGCAAAAGGAAGGGTGATGGCAATCACAACTAGGAGCGGAGTAACTACTACCGACCCGCAACCTAAGTTTGTAGAAGTCCCCGTTGAGAACGAGAAAGAAAAGGGGAAGGAGAAGGAAGATGTCTACGTTCCTCCTCCAGCTTAGAAACCTCCCCTACCATTCCCGCAATCTAGAGCGAGAGCGCGCCTAGACAAGCAATTCGGTAAGTTTATTGAACTCATGAGCAAACAACATATTAATATACCTTTCATTGATGCAATTGTAGGTATGCCGGCTTATGGAAAGTTCTTAAAGGAGATTCTCTCTAACAAGAGAAAGCTAGAGGATTTGGGAGAGGTTAAGATGAGTTCGGATTTGTCGGATCTCATCAAAACCATGAAAGGGAAGATGCCCCCAAAGCTAAAGGATCCGGGGTCATTTTGTATTCCTAAGGAATGGGAGATGTCACATATGATGCATTATGAGACTTGGGAGCAAGCGTGAGCATCATTCCGCTTGCCTTATGCAGGAAGATTGGCTTAGGCGACCCTAAGCCGGTGAAGATGACGTTGTACATGGCGGATCGATCCATAACTCGTCCCGTCGGTATAGTTGAAGACGTCCCGGTCAAGCTTGGTAAGTTCTATGTTCCTATAGATTTTGTTGTGCTTGACATTCCTGCAGATAGTCCGGTCCCGATCATTCTCGGAAGACCGTTTCTTGCAACATCCGGCTGCATAGTCGATTGCAAGAATGCTAGACTCGCCTTTGACATAGGAGAAGAGAAGGTAGAGTTCGTTCTTTCCACTTTGGTAAAGGAACCAGCCTTCGATGAGGATATATTCAATATCCAAGACGAAGAGCTATCTAGAGAGGAGGTAAGTTTTATTCTCTTCAAAGATCCCTTGCAAAAAGTTATTTCTATGAGCATAATGAATATAGGGGATGAAGAGGAGTGCAATGAGGCAATTGAAGCTTTAGAGACACAAGAAGAAGTGTGTGAAAAAGAGTTCGAGAAACTTCACGATGAGGCAGAAAACGTACGGATCCACGGTCAGACGGCCTATTCCACGGCCGTGGATTTCACCAACAAAAGTGTGGAGCACTCCAGAGACTTACACGGCCGTGGAGGAAACAGAGACACCGTATTTATTTTCCACGCCCAAAATTACGGCCGTGGAGAAGACAGGGGTGCCGTAATTTTGGGTGAATTCAAAGGGAATTGTGTCTCTTCCACAACTTCTCTTGATTCTTCTCCAACACCTTCTACATCCTTAGACACTTCTAAGAAAGCATCGGATGCTCCTCAAGAACCATTGGAGACTCCGATAGTGATGGAATTGAAACCACTTCCTACACATATAAGGTATGCATTTCTTGGAACTAATTCTACCTTTCCTGTAATTGTTAGTTTTGATTTAAGCATAAATGAACATAGTAAGCTTATGGTTGTCCTTAAGAAACATAGGAAAGCCTTAGGATATACTATAGAGGATTTAGTAGGAATCAAACCTTCCCTATGCATGCAGAAGATCTTAATGGAAGAGGACTTTAGAACTTCGTGACAACCTCAAAGGCGGTTAAATCCGACCATGAAGGAGGTTGTCAAGAAGGAAATTCCTAAACTACTTGATGCAGGTATCATCTATCCTATCTCCGATAGCAAGTGGGTGAGCCCCGTACAAGTGGTTCCAAAGAAGGGAGGAATGACGGTCATCACCAACAAAAACAACGAACTCATTCCTACACGAACCGTAATAGGATGGCGGATGTGTATAGACTACCGCAAGCTAAACAACGCGACGAGGAAGGATCACTTCCCACTACCCTTCATCGTTCAAATGCTTGAAAGGTTAGCACAATATTCACACTTTTGCTATCTTGACGGTTATAGTGGTTTTTTTTTCAGATTCCAATACACCCGGATGATCAAGAAAAGACCACGTTCACGTGCCCGTGGGGTACGTTTGCCTATAGGAGGATGCCGTTCGGGCTTTGCAACGCCCCAACCACCTTTCAAAGGTGCATGATGGCCATCTTCTCGGAATATATAGAGGAAATCAGGGAGGTTTTTATGGATGACTTCTCCGTTTATGGTTCCTCTTTTGACAATTGTCTTTCTAACCTTGCTCTTGTGTTACAAAGGTGTGAAGACACTAACCTAGTTCTTAATTGGGAAAAGTGTCAATTTATGGTGAAAGAAGGCATTGTATTAGGACATTTAATCTCTAGTAGAGGGATTGAGGTGGATAAAGCTAAAATAGAGACAATAGAAAAGCTTCCTCCCCCAACTTCGGTTAAAGGGATAAGAAGTTTTCTAGGACATGCTGGATTTTATAGGCGTTTCATAAAGGATTTCTCTAAGATATCAAAGCCGCTAACTAATCTATTGATGAAGGATGCAATTTTTGATTTTTCGCAGAAATGCTTAGATGCGTTTAATATGATTCGGGAAGCTCTAATTTCAGCCCCGATTATCCAACCTCCGGATTGGAATCTTCCCTTTGAGGTTATGTGTGACGCAAGTGACGTAGCTATAGGAGCTGTCGTTGGGCAAAAGAAGGAAGGACGAACCCATGCTATCTACTACGCTAGCAAGACGCTAGATGAAGCGCAGCTCAACTACGCCACTACCGAAAAGGAATTCTTAGCTATTGTATATGCAATTGACAAATTTCGCTCTTATCTTGTAGGTGCAAAGGTGATTGTATACATGGATCATGCTGCGATCCGGTATCTCCTTGCAAAGAAGGATGCGAAGCCAAGGCTAATTAGATGGATTCTTCTCCTACAAGAATTCGATCTAGAGATCCGCGAGAAGAAGGGTTCGGAAAATTCTGTTGTGGATCATTTGAGTCGTCTAACACATCTAGAGGACGACCATCTACCTATAGATGACTCCTTTCCGGACGAGCATTTACACATCATAGAGGAGTGCATCGATGTGATCACCAAAGGTAACGAACCATGGTTTGCTGATTTTGTTAACTATTTGGTTTGTCAGGAATTACCGCCCGGATTAATCTACGCACAAAGAAAGAAGTTATTTAAGGATGTTCGGGAATACTTTTGGAATGAACCTCTCCTCTTTAAGAGAGGTCCGGATGGCATTATTCGGCGATGTGTGCCGGAAAATGAGATGCAAAGTGTCACCCGCCATTGTCATTCACTACCTTGTGGAGGACACGCTAGTTCGAACAAGACTAGCGCTAAGGTATTGCAATTTGGATTCTTTTGGCCTACACTATTTAAAGATGTGCAAACCTTTGTTTCCTGCTGCGATGCTTGTCAAAGAACAGGGAATATATCTAGGAGGAATGAGATGCCTCTCAACAACATCCAAGAGGTGGAGATCTTTGACGTTTGGGGAGTAGACTTCATGGGACCTTTCCCATCATCTTGTGGTAACCAATACATACTTTTAGCGGTGGATTATGTTTTGAGATGGGTTGAAGCAATTGCCTCTCCTACCAATGATGCCATGGTAGTGGTCAAGTTCTTTAACAAGACCATCTTCCCACGATTTGGGACACCAAGGACTATCATTAGTGATGGAGGTTCTCACTTCATTGCCCGGCGTTTCGAAGCTCGATTAGCTAAGTATGGGGTGACTCACAAGATCGCCACCCCTTATCATCCACAAACTAGTGGACAAGTGGAGATCTCAAACCGGGAGATCAAAGGAATCCTAGAGAAAACGGTTTCAAGGACTAGGAAGGATTGGTCTTTGAAGCTAGATGATGCATTGTGGGCATACCGGACTGCATATAAGACTCCAATCGGAACTACACCATACAACCTTGTGTATGGGAAGTCTTGTCACTTACCGGTATAGTTGGAACACAAGGCGTTTTGGGCAATCAAGTGGTTGAACTTCAACATGAAGGAAGCGGGAGAGAAGCGTCTCTTGGACCTAAACGAACTTCAAGAACTTCGCTTCAACGCTTACGAAAACGCCAAGATCTATAAAGAAAGAGCGAAGCGTTGGCATGATAAGCATATCCTCCGAAAGGACATCAAAGAAGGAGATCAAGTTCTCCTCTTCAATTCAAGGCTTCGTCTCTTTCCAGGTAAGCTTAAATCTCGTTGGACTGGACCTTTTCTAATCAAACGTGTTTTTCCCCATGGTGCAGTTGAAGTAAGGGGTGAAACAGGCGGAAGCTTTAAGGTGAACGGTCAACGACTCAAGAAGTATGCACCGGAACTCCAAGCTGAAGAGTTCGCGCCCACCGCACTCAAATAAGTGCGAATATGGTCTAGCTACGGACCTTAAACAAAGCGCTTCTTGGGAGGCAACCCAAGGTATTGCATTTACGCTTATGTTTTTTATTCATAGATTAGTTTAGTTTAGACGTTTTGCTTTGTTTTGCCTTCGATACCTTCCGGTATGTTCGTGTTTTTGGACTTTGAGACATTACAGAGAGTTCCACGGCCAAAACCACGGCCGTGGCATAATTTTCAAAAGCCTGAGAAAAATCACCAAAACCACGGTTCCGTACATTTCCACGGCCGTGGAACCCCTCGATAGACCGTGATTTTCAAAAATTTTTACGGTCACTATATAAACCACATTTCTTCACAAAACACACCACAAAAACCCATTCCACGCCCAAATCGCCGAATCCACTCCCCATCTCCCAATTCCTCGTTCTTTAATCGTTTTTAACAATTCTTTGGCCAAAACTGAAGCAAATCCAATCACCAACAAGATCCAAGCAACAATTTGAGCGGCAAATCACCGGAGAAGGCAGAATTCGGATTCCAAAATCGGAAAACCTAGGTTTTTGGTTCTTTCTCTCTCTTTGTCGATTTGGCTTCGTTTTTGATAGAATTTTTAGGAGAACTGACTGGAATTGGACGGAAATTAGTCTAGGAGTGCTTGCTGTTGAGTTTGGTGTGATTTTGCTGAGTTTTGAGATTTTTCGAGACGGACCACGATCCCTATACATTCCACGACCGTGGAAACCCTAGAACAGACCGTGGTTTTCGACAGAACATGGATTTTGTGAGAAGAGTGTCTGGTAGAAACAAGGATAAGAAAAGGAAAGGCAACCCCTCTTCCTCTTCTAGAGCACCACCCGCTGAGCCTCCATCACCTCCATCATCACCATCACCACCCCCCCTAGGATTCCTACTATCCATGATGATCATCTCGATGATTTAGAGAGGATCCATAAGAGAGCGGTCATAGGACCTAGGTATCTACTCCTTGAGGAGTTAGAACCTTTACATGTTGTAGGGGACCTTACTTATCTCCTAGATAGAGCCGGACTAGTCATCTTCTCCGCTATTCGGGCAGATGCTTATGAGGAGATTACTAGAGAGTTTGTAGTCTCTTTCGAGCATAGTCATGTTGACATGACCGTTTCTTTCCGTTTGATGAGAAGAAACTATGAGTTTTCCATTAGAGAGTTTGGAGCCTTCTTTGGGTTCCACGAGACCTTTAATGGTCGATTCCCCAGTGGCGTATACGCCAAGGATTTCTTGGAGGAGATTTCTATGATTTACGCCAGCGAGGACCGTTGGCAACAAGCTGATACCAAGGCTAGGTTGATTTATCACCTAGCCTTGAAGATCGCTCATAGAGTGCTTTCTGAGTGTCTCTTCCCTAGGACGGAGACGCCTCGGAAAATCAAGACAGATGAGCTCTTCCTTCTCTATTGTATGTTGTACGGTAGTTCAGCGGACTGCGCCACCTGTTAGCTGCTACTATGAGCAAGTTAAAGAACAAGTGGGCTGGTAACATTGGATACGGTGGGATGGTGACCCACCTTGCTAGGACATTAGGGGTAGACTTCTCAGCATGCACACGCATTGCAGCTAGACCCCTAGGACTACAGAGCCTCATGACTAGAGGCATCATCTTCCCCACACATAGAGGTGCACCGTATGCTGCTATGCCTTGGGAGAGTAGGAATGGGAGAGGCATTGAGTGGCTCCCTGAGTATTCCATTATGGCTGGACGCCATAACTGGAAGGAGACGTTCGCTGCCATGCATGCGAACAGATTAGTAGCCCCTCCCTATGTTCCACCACCACCAGTTGTAGAGGAGGAGTTGAGAGGGCATGACGAGTTTGAGGGAGGTGGAGCTGATCATGACTTTGGTATATTCCCGGATCATCCGGATGCAGTTCCTGACCTTCCTAGACACTCTCCCCGCCCTACTAGAGCTTCAGGTTCTTCCTCTCGCCGTGCTAGTGTGAGCGAGAGGCCTACTTGGATGGCGGATCTTCCTTCATGGTATAGCACTCAGCCGGACTGGATGGGAGCTCCACCGCCTTGGCATGCACAACCACCGCCTGCTCCAGCACCTTCAGATGCACCGGCGTGGTATAGCCAGCCGCCTAGTTGGTATGAGCAGTTGCCAGAGTGGGCTACCGACCTTTCCGATAGGGTCGGAGCTTTGGAGATTTGTGCTGATGCTAGGGATGCATGAGCCGACGATCATGACCGCATGATGAGAGACATATACCGCCAGCAGTTTGAGCGGAACTATGATCCAAGCTTCTTCACTTTTCCACCACCGCCTCCACCTCAGTGATGACGTTTGATGATCGACCGTTTAGCTACTCCACCACCATTTTGTGAGTTCTTTTTCTTTCTTTCTTTTCTTCTTTCTCTTTTTGAACATTAGGGACAATGTTTGTTCCAAGTATGGGGTGGGGTGTGACTAATAGTTTGTAATAACTCTTACTCACTTTGTATGCTTCTATCGAGACTACCTTGCATGTTCATTCTATTGTTACACGTTTCATTATTGCATTGCATGAAAAAGCTTTTGAAAAACCCATAAAAATTGAAAAATTTTGAAAATTTTGTGCTTCTAAGGATAGAGATGATTTCTATGATAATCACTACTTGTGAATTGAGTTTTGATGACAATCGCATGCTTAAACAAATAGTGAATTGAAAAGAAATTGAATGAGTTGATTATTCCTCTTTTGCAAGTTTCATAATGTGATGATGTTACCCAAATCATATTGAGAAATCAAGGTCGAATCACATGATAAGTTCTTATACTTCTTTTTGAGATGATTAAGGCAATTCGATTTTCTTTCTTCTTTCTTTGATCATTTAGCCCCTCATTAAAATATTGGCCTCCTTTACCTATCCGAGAATTTGGAGGAGATGAGTAATTGGCATGTTTGATGTGGGAGGGCCATGAAAACAATGTGTTGCATTCAAAAGAATAGAAAGAAATTATAGGTTTGGGGAAGTCAATCATGATGATGAGTAACTCGGTACCATTCACATAGCCGGGTGTTTGTGTCTTGCCAAAGTCGGATTGAGCGATATTCCTAGCGGATTATGGTATGTGCATCAAGGGTTTGAGGCATCTCGTAAAAATGAGAAAAGCCAATCTCCTAGGCTTCGGTTTTTGTGCACCTCTATCCATAACTCCAAAAGTAAAGTCGAAAAATAATGTGAAAAGAAGAGAGCAAAGCTCTAAGTTGAAAGTGTTGCGGAAACCGCAAGAGAAAAAGAAAAGAGGTAGTTATCCAGTTTCCCGGATTCATGCACCACATTCCTTAAAGTTTTCCTTCCCTTTCCTCATTCTAGACCTTGTTTGAAAGTCCTTAAGATCAAGAGAATGATATATGACTTGGTGATCTAAATTGAAGTTTCTTATGATTTATTTTGATAATGTTTGAAGTTTATGATGCTTACATGGAAGTTTGATCAAATTCATGAGCTTTCTTTACGATTTACTCTTTCATTATGTGTATGAAAATCTTATAAACGAATGAAGCAAGATTTGAGAATGATCTATTAACTAGAAAGCACATTCATCTAAAAGAAGTTTTGCTTTTGAGAGTGTACACATATTTCATCCTAACTTGAGTTTTAAAGCTTTTGAAAAACCTTGCTTAGGGACAAGCATTGAAGCAATTGTGAGCTAGTTTGTTTACTTTGTCGATATAGAGGTCTACATAAGCTTTGTGTTGATTGTAGGCAATTAAGAGCTAAAACCGGACGAATCAAGGGAGAATGGAGATGGATTGAGCATGTCCAAGGGATGAGGACACCATAAGGGAGCTAAGGAAGATGCTAGGATCAAGAATGACACAAAACAAAGGAGAATTACAAGCTATTTGTGTTCCACGCTCTAAAATACGGCCGTACTAGAGTCCACGCTCTAAACCACGGCCGTGGAACATTGACAACACAAGCGTGGAGCATTCCCGAGGGTTACACGGCCGTGGAGGTGTTGAAGCACCGTGATGAATTTCCACGCTCTAAACCACGGGTGGGAATCCCAAGGAACCGGATTTAGGCAATCTTTTAACGTACAATTTGAAGCCATGATCTTTTACACAATGGGCTGGACACATATCTTATCTTGCCCTATAAAAGGACGGAAAGAGATAGATTCCGTCACCTTCGCTTACGCTTGCGCTTGGACTTCGCCTACGCTCATTGCACGTGCCTAGGGTTTCAAGTTGGACGTGTGGAGATTGCTAATTCGCAACGGAGATTTGCGAAGAGTTGAAGATTTGGAAGCTACACTTTGTCCTTAGATTTGATTAGAAGGCGGATTGACATCCCGTTCTTCGTTCTTATCATGGATCGTGATTGGTTTGTGTTATTCCGAATCTATTATACATCATTATTCTTGTTTGTGGATTGAGATTGATTTGAGATTTATTAAAGGTTTTCGAAGGTTTTCATCTTACATTCTCTTAAATCTTGAATTTGATATCATAATGACTGTTGTTGGCTAAAACCCTTTAGCAATTCTAAGGTGAAGGGTTGATAGTTGTGGCTTAGATGATGATAGATCGATCATAAACAGATTGGATCCTGAGAGTTAGAGAGAATCGCCGACGAACCAAAATTACGGTGTGTTCTTGAGTTCCACGGCCGTGGAATCTCAAGATCCAACCGTAATTTCCCTTAGTTTACGAACCTTGCTTTTACTTTAATCCAAAGTTAAAGATTTGCTTTACCTTAGTCTTGGCTTGCCTTTTCTAGGTGGTAGTGAAGCCTCAACAACCTCTACCTCAATTCCGAGTGTCACAACCTTAATCGGTTTAGTTAGTCTTGATCCTTGGATTACAAGTTTGGGTATTTGACATAAATTCTTGTCTTTAGATCCTTTCTATACTGAAGCCTCAACAACCTTTATAAAGAGTATTTCTAGATAAGTCATATAAAGCCTTGGAACTTCACCGTACATTGCTTTGCATTAGCATACCTTTGCAACTCTTAACTCTGTCCTTAGTTCTTTAGTATATCTTGAATCGATTGCCACAATTAGATACCTGGATCTTTAGGGTTGTTGTTTTCCCAATATTTGCAAAGCTCATACATTTACTTGCTTGACGATCTATAACTAGATTTAACCCCCCAAATCCCTGTGTTCGATACTCTGGAATTCTTGCTTAACTACGTCGATCCGTACACTACGGGTTCGCTTGCTTGATTTCTAGTTTTATAAATTTAAGACTTATTTTCACGCACACTAAGTGGCGAACATAAGACTTAGTGATCTAGATTGGATATACTCGTGATCATCTTGACTTCTTCATTTTCACCTTTCATCCATGCTTTCGAGTTAAGTATAATTGTCTTTCCATGCCTTCATAAATCACGCCATCTAGTAGCCTATAGTTGGACCTTAATCGAGGACGAGCAAGTCTTAAGTATGGGGTATTTTGATAACGTGATTTATGACGTTAGTTTAGGCATTCATTTAGATAGTTTTTCCCGTTATTCATGCATGGTTTGACATTAGTTCATGACGTTTACGCTTAATTCATGCATATTGTGGAGATAGACGTCTACACGAACTCTTGTCGGTTTTGTAGGTATTTTGGAGAGCTTTTGGAGCTTAATCGATACATTCGAGGATCATTCCTCGTGATGACACACTTCTGGACTCATTAAGAAGCAAGCTAGGAGCAAAGGAGAACACATAGGACCTTGTTGGTGCATGCCTTGCACCAACTTATAGCTTAATGATCCAAAGGGAGCTGTTTATGCTAAACCACGGCCCAAAGCTAAAACCACGCCCGTAATTTTGGCCATGGTTTTCTCTGGACATCTGTTCCACGATCTCCATGCCCAACTCTTGCTCTTGGTGGAGAATATAAGTGGTCTTGCAGGCTGTTGCTAAGGAGGCTCTCCCACATTCTCTCCCACACTCTCTTACACACACATTATTCCATTGGTAGATTGGCTTGGAAAAGAAGCAAAACACTCTCATTTTGGGAAGGAGAAGAAGAACACTAATCTTAGAGTTTTCATAGCTTTTGAGTGATTTTTGAGTGACCTTAGTTGAAGACATTTGCAAGGATTGTAAGGAACATTTAGGACCTTCTTTTGAAGGGTTGTAAGTCTTGCTTAAACTTATATTCAGCTGGGTTTTCTTGTTTCTACTTGCTTTCTTTCTCTTTCATTTCATTTTCTTGCTATGGAAGCCATGAATGTTTGCTTGTTGAGTTTGAATCTTAAAATGCATGTTGTGGGCTAAATAGTTGTGATTCTAGGGTCATAGAATGATGGTTTTAGCTTGGACTATGATAGAATCGACTTGAATGTACCCTTGGATTATTTGCTTGCTCGAACCTAACCACTGTTGAGAATCACCGTCTGTTCATACCTTTCCACGGTCGTGGTTTTCTTTGTTGTGCTTGTATTGATAAATCTGAATGTTAGAATGTTAGATTGTTGAAATCCTAGTGTTTGTTGATCCCAATCTAGCACTAGGGTGACCTGTGTTAGTAAAATAAGTGAGGGAAGAGACCTACCCGGTAATTCTCGATCTTAGGTACCAAAGATGATGAACTCTAGGTAGTAGTGAGCCTCACAAACCGCTATTGGACTGAGTGTGCTAGGATTGTTGTTTAGGACTTGCCTTCCCCAGACTTACACGGTAAGGAGAGGTTTGACACCTAGATAACAATCCGGTTTGTGTAGAATTCCCAACCTCAGGCTCCTAGAGACTTACCCAGTAATAGGACCTTAGGTGCGGGATTAGTGGACCATGAGACCTACCCGGTGATTGATCCCATTTTAGGAACACCCTTTCCCAACATACCGTAGCTTATCCAAGGTTGATTAGAAGCTTGAGTCCAATACCATAACCGGAAGTCCTAACCCCTAGAATCCGCTTTTCTCTCTTTGACCACATTTCTTGTGTTTGTGTTGTTGTTTGAGTTGCTAGCTTGAGTTGTTAGTTTGATTTATAATATTGCATGATTTGTGATCTTACTTGATCACCACAAAAACCAAACCCAAAAATATCATGATTTTCATTTCTTTATTTCCGTCTCTTTTCTTAGACTAGATTTGCACTATCCATGATCACTTGTTTGATTTGATTTCATCTTAGTCTCTGTGTTCAACCTCGGAATACTATCCTTGCTATAAAACGACACATACACTGTTGCTTCGCTAGGAGTTAGGAAATTATATCGAGTTATAAATTGTAAGACTTTTGTTCTATACATTTCTAGCGTGACACTAAAGACCTTAAAGAAGCGCTTGATGGGAGGCAACCCATTGGTAGACATTTTTCCCTTTTCACTTTCCTTTTGTTTTCGTTTTTGCTTTTGTGTGTGTTTTCTTTTGTCTTTGACGATAGGTTGTAGGAGTTGTGATAAGTATTGATGTTGTTGGAAGCCAGTGTGGACCTTATGGATTCATTTGAATGAAGTTCAAGATCCGACCACAAGAGTAAGGGAAGTGTTGAATGTCTCTTCGGCCGAGGTGGTGCTAGCTCCAACTGAGTTGTTCTCAACAGAACCTCACCTCGGTCTGGATCTCGGTCCAGATGCCTTAGTGATGGTCAAAGACCCCCCTGGTGATCCATGTTTGCCTTGGTGTGTGCCCGTACTTCAAGGATGCAGCTTCCACTTTCATCTCCACTTGAGTGAACCGAAATAGCGACATCCCGACCATTTTACATTGTGAGATTTTCTGTCACTCTCTATTTAACTTTCACAATGGGGACACTGTGGATCTTAAGTATGGGGTTGGGTTTTCATGATCCTTTTCATGATCGCGTCTAGGATAGTTTTGTTTCTTAGTCACACGTTTCTTTTCTTGTCTTGCATTGTATATACTTATACCAAAATTCCAAAAAAAATCAAAAAATAAAATAAAATTGTGCTTGTAAGTTTAGATATGACCCTAATGATGAATTTTGTTTTGTGGATTGGATATGGATGGCTTTGTGTGTTTAATGAATACATGCATATGTGGACTTGAATACTTCTCTCGAATCCCATGTATAAATTGTGATGATGATGTTTGTTTTGATTGGATTGAGAATTGATAGTCGAAATTACATGCTAGTTCTTACACATCATCTAGGAATGCTTAAGGCAATTTATCTCTCTTCTTCTCATCTTGATCATGTAGTTTGAGCACCTCACTTGAAATGAAAATTTGACCTCTTGTGACCCATCTAGGAATAGGAGCATGTTAGTTTGTTGTATGCAAAAAACAAGTGTGGGGTGTTGAGGTTGATGAATGAATGCGATGAATGATTGAATGTGTTGTGAAAAAAAAGTGTAGAAAAAAATATAGGTTTGAGGACTTTTGTTTTGATGACGATTAACTCGGCACCATTCACATAATCGGGTGTTTGTGTCTTGCCAAAGTCGGATAAACCGAATGTCCTAACGAGCTGCTCACTCCAAACGGTGTGCAAGCTTTAAAATTTTAACCCTAGATGTAAGCTTAAAACAAGGATGCGAACCCGCAGTGTATGGGTCAATCGTAGTAAAAGTAAGGAATTCCAGGGGTCGATCACAAGGACTTAGTGAAACAAAGTCGGAATAGGTAAGCTTTGTAAATACTAACAACAAAAGCAATTAAAACAATCAAAGATGATAAAAAGTCAATAAAGGAAATATGCAATTCTAGGGATTAAAGCATCTAGTTGTGGTTCCAACTCAAGATCTAAAGATAAGCGGACAAAGCTGAGATTTTGCAAAGGGAAGGTGTTACTAAAGTAGAATAGATCACCGGGTAAGTCTCACTACTCACTAATCCTAAACCGTAACTCCTATTATCGGGTAAGTCTCAAGGAATTAAGGTAAAGAACTATAACCTCAAACTAACACACCATCTAAGGGAATATAATCAACCTTTACCGGGTAAGTCTCAGGCTAACTCACAAAGATGGGATGAAAGCACACTCAAACCCCAATAAAGGATAAACCTTTATTACCTATACTTATGATCTTAGGTAAACAAACAAAGGAATTACCGGATAAGTCTCATCCTAAGCTTGCATTGAACTAGGAAAGGTGTAATAAGAATAGGATTTGGCAAACTCTAACACTTAACTCTCAGTTTCGGATCAGGTAAGTCACCTCGGTCAGCCAAATTCCACCCCGGCCGAGATGTTCATCGACTGAGCGAGATGCTTAGGGTTAAGGTAAAGACTCGAGCTTTCAGGGTCCTACTGTGATTAAGATTATTCTATCATTGTTTTTCCCACAACCTTCAACTAATCACCCTAGAATCACACAAGGAAATTAGCCACTCATCATCATGAAAGTATTAATCAAATATATAGGAATGAAGAGAATAATTGAACAAGAAAACCTTAAGAGAAAGGCTTCAATAACTTAATCAATTATAAAACAAACAAGCGTTCCTTGGATAGAAATCCAACAAGACAATCAACAAAGAAGGGAGTCTAATATGATCTTACAAAAACCCTTCAAAAAGCTATAAAAGCTATAGACTTTCTTCCTTCAACCTTCAAAAAGGTTCTTCAAATCTCCCAATAGAGTATGGCTGCAGCGGATGTCTAAACATAATCAGTGGTATAGCATGATCCCGATTTGTGGAAAATCAAACCCTTTTTATAGGAAAATTACTCTCCAAAGATAAGATATCTTAGAAAGATCTCTTCCCATAAAAATAGGTAAAATATATGGTCTATCTTATCTTCTTCCTTCCAGGAACCCAACCCAAAAATACAAGATCCTCTTTCCGAAGATAAAAGATCTTAGCCAAGAATAAAATATTCTCGCCGCGTCCCAAGTGTTCGCCTCGGTCGAGTCGGCTCTTCTGGATCACCTCGGTCGAGGTGACTCTGTAGTCAACCGAGGTGAATCATAACTGAATGTGAAATCTCTCAAATCTGGTCCAAAGTGAATCTTTATTGCATGTCTATGCTTCCTGGATCTTTCCTTAAGCTCCTGAATGTAGCTCCAATGACTCCATAGCTTCTTTTGCTCCTTTTTTTATGCAAAACGTGTCATTTTACCTACGATTACAACAAAACTAGGTGTAGACCTCGATTCCCGCAAAGGTAGATTAAATGACAATAAAATCACATAATGTATATACAAACATGCAGATTATTGAAGATAAAACGTCTAAACAAGTCCCAAAATATAGACAATAATTCATGCTATCAAAATACCCCATACTTAGCCCTTGCTTATCCCCAAGCAAGTTCCGCATATAAAATACAAGATAGAATGGATTATAAGTCATAAAGATCAATGAAAAAGTCTTTCAAAAACATTTTTATGGTGTGCTACAATCATAGATCACTCTAAGAGAATACTTCATGGAATTTAAAATTCAAAATATGATCAAAACATTTTATAAATATAAGAAAGTTGTTCATCTTTGCATAAAATCATAGAATGCATAATAAATCATAATCATCGAAATTAATCATGTATAATCTAGTTTAAACCACTAAGTCAATCAACAAGCTCGAGGTCTCAAGGGCTTCCCAAAAGAAAGGTCAAGAAACGTGTAAAGTAGGGATGTATATAAGGTAATGTGGTGCTAGAATCCGGGAATAGGATCTTTCTTCACTTTACTTGAACTTCAACATCTTCCACCAATAAGCTTTGCTTATTTCACACTTTTCCTTTTTTACTTTACTTTTTGGGATGCATGGACAGAGGTGCACAATAACTGAAGCCTAGGAAATCAGCAATCATCAATTTCTTGAGATGCATCAAACCCTTGATGCACATACCATGACCCGTTAGGAATATCGCTCAATCCGACTTTGGCAAGACACAAACACCCGGCTATGTGAATGGTGCCGAGTTACTCATCATCATGATTGACTTCCCCAAACCTATTTATTACTTTCTAACACTTTCACTTCCAGCCAACTTCTCAATTTTTACTTCACTTGCTTTCACCGCTTTGCTTGCTTCCAAATTCCCGGATAGGTAAAGGGAGGCAAAAATGTATATGAGGGGCTAAGCATGATCAAGAAGAAGAAGAGAGAAGAATGAATTGCCTTGGTCTTTCCAGGAAGAAAGTGAGAGAACTTATCTTGCGGTGTCAACCTTCAAATTCAACATAAATTGGATAAAAACAAAGTATTAAACATGCCAAAATTTTCAAACAAAGCATTTAGCAACTTAAACATATCATAAAACCTTTCAAACACATAAAGATTTCAAAACCAGTCAGCAAACAAGATCTTCACTGAGATCATATCCAGATAAGAAGCACAAAACGTTTCGAAAGCTCTCAGTTAAACCACCTTGGTCAAGGTGTTCTAGGTCAACCGAGGTGAAGTACCTCGTTCGGCCAGAACTGTCCCGGTCTAGGTCAAAAAAAAAATTTTCGATCCAGTTTTTGACGTTTTTCTCACATAAAAAACTTGTATGCGTGCATGTAATCTGAGATAAAACCATTGAAGCAAAATAAAGCATAAATATCCGAAAATGTCGAGTCATACATCACATAGGTCAAATAATACATAAACACCCCATACTTGGGACACACTGTCCCAGTGGGTCAGAATAAGTCTAAAGAAAATAAAGTACTCTACGGACAAAGCAGAGCTGCATAATAAATAAGAAAGAAAATCCTGCCAGCTCTCAATAATCACGATCCGGTGGTGGTGGTGGTGGCACGTACGGATACTGGGGTGGGTCAAATGGATAACCCATAGTCTGCTGAAATTGGATCTCTATCATCCGACGCTGATAGTGCTGTCCCTCTAGCATGTGATGAGTCTAGCGGTCGATCTCTCGATGCTCAAACCTCTGCTGGATGTCTACAGTAAGGGCAGCGTAGGAGTCTATCATCTGGTCCGTCAGATCATCAATCCGACGGTGAGGATCTGGATCTCTCTGTCGGCGTCCTCTACGCCTAGCAAGGCATACTGGTGATGCAGCCGGTGCAGTCTTAGTCTTGTCATCATCTAGATCGATGACCGGCGCACTCGTCCCAACAGTATCAGTCCCTGTATCCATAGGAACTCCACCATCCCTATCATCATCATCATCAGCAGCCTCCTCAACCTCATCCTCCTCAGCTGGTGCAGCTGCTGCCTCTCTCGCATCCTCCATCAGTGGGATCCAAGCAGTCTGCCAGTAGTGAGGATCATATAATGAGAACTGGGGTGACCATCTGATCCCCTGTGGTGCGGTCGGCTCCCATGGCATAGCTATGTACGGCGTAGTGAGTGCTCGGGGAACCAGTATCCTCCGAGTAATCATCTCCTAAAGTCCTAGCGGCTTGGCAGCTGCCACCATAGTACAAGCGCTGAGGTCCATGTCCTGGTAACTCGCTATGTGAGTCACAATGCCTCCGCAGCAGATATCGCCCTTCGCCTTGGCCTTGATCTTGTGCAGATCCTCTGCCAACATCAAGCCAAAGTCTGGAATCCCTCCAGTCACCATGCAGTAAAGGCTGAACAGCTCCCCTTGTCTGACCTTCTGGGGCGTCTCAGTACGCGCCAGAAGAGTCTCACTGAAAATCCTGTGAGCCAACCTAAAAGCTAGGTGAAATATAATACGCTCCCTAGAGTCTCCAGGGCGCCATCTATCTGCGTGCTCAACTACATGAGCAATCTGTCCCCAGAACTCCCTAGCTACAGCTCGGGAGGGAAAATCAACAGTAGTCGGGGCCGGGAAACCAAAAATGTCTCTCCAGTACTCTAAAGGAACTAAGAAGTTCCGGTTCATCAACCGGTACTTCACAGCACGCTCTGTGGGAAGGTAGGTGAAGGAGTTGACAAACTCCAAAGTAGGCTCTAAGTAGGCAGGTGCGCGGATCTCAGTAAACTGATTTGGCCCCACCATAGAAATCATCCGTCTCAAATCTCCATCCACATGGAGACAATTAAAAGCTGATACGTCCAGAAAGCGAGGTGCAATCACTGGACGGGCCGCTGATGCGGTCATAGTCAACCTGGTGTCGCTCGTGGATCACCGGTCTAGTAGGTCTGGAAGAAGAAGAAGAAGGGGAGGATCTGTCCCTCAGGACCAGATGTCTATCTGAACTCATCTCTCAAACAACTTGTCAGATCACCTCGGTCGGCCTGACAACTCTCAAGAACACCTCGGCCGAGGCACAGGCCGACTGGACCGAGGCGAATAACTGCTCCACTGATTTCCTCAAAAATCCAGTTCTTTTCCCCCCAAATCACTACAACTAGTTCCTATGGGGTACTTAATCTGTTTCTCATCAAATGCAGGGGCAACCAAAGCCAAAATCGAAGGAAAACAGCGGAGAAGAGCGAGGTTAGGGTTTTTGCTGATTTTACCACGATTCGGTCGATTCGGTACGTTTTTCTCCCAAATTCGCACTTGCACTAGGATCCTCTACCCTTTCTTTGCAATTTGGAAGCAAGAATCGTCGAAATCGATCGAAGAATGGCGAAGCGAGGCGAAGTGGCTGCCGCGGTCGAGGAGAAGGTAAAGGAGGAGAGAGAAATCTCAACCCCCTTTTATACCCTTTTCTGGAACTGCTGTCACCTCGGTCGAGGTGGTCTCGACTGGACCGAGGTGGTACGGAACGAGGTGGATCTTCAGAAACCGTAGTCGCCTCGGTTTCTCAAGAATCATCTCGGTCGAGGTGCTGTGACAGCAACCGAGATGTGCTTCAGTCAAACTCCGTCTTCTCAAATTCTCGAACTTCTGTCCTTCTAGTTGTGCTCCTGGGTTGTATTCCTTCCTTAGATGTCACCTGTTGTCTGTCTAGGACGCCAAAAACAAAACAAAGCAAAGCAAATTATCTAAGCTAGACTAGAAAAAGGGAAAAGAAAGCAATACCTTGGGTTGCCTCCCAAGAAGCGCTTGATTTAAGGTTGCTAGTTGGACCGTACGGCGTCTCTCAAACGAGGTATAGTGGTGCAACCTCCTCAACCGGAACTTCCGGTTTGTATTTCCTAAGTCTATGACCATTGACCTTGAAGCTTCCACTCGTTTCGCCCCAAATCTCAACTGCACCATGAGGAAAAACATGTTTCACAACATAAGGTCTGGTCCATCTAGATTTTAACTTACCTGGAAAGAGGCGGATGCGGGAGTTGAAGAGTAGAACTAAGTCTCCTTCGTTAAGCTCCTTAGGGATGATGCGCTTGTCATGCCATTTCTTCGTCCTTTCTTTATAGATTTTGGCATTCTCATAAGCGTTCAAACGCAGCTCCTCCGGCTCGTTGATATCCAATAGCCGCTTCTCGCCGGCTTCCTTGATGTCGAAGTTCAACCATTTGATTGCCCAATATGCTTTGTGTTCTAGTTCAACGGGCAAGTGACAAGACTTCCCATATACCAAATTATAAGGGGTGGTACCAATGGGAGTCTTAAATGCGGTCCTGTAGGCCCAAAGACCGTCGTCCAACTTCATGAACCAATTCTTCCTCGTCCTAGAGATGGTCTTCTCCAAGATTGCTTTGATTTCTCTATTCGAGATTTCGACCTGTCCACTAGTTTGAGGGTGATAAGGGGTTGCTACCTTGTGGGTAACCCCATACTTCGATAGAAGTGCCTTAAACTTCCGGTTGATGAAATGCGTCCCTCCATCGCTGATGATGATACGTGGAGTTCCGAAACGTGGAAAGATAGTCCTGCTAAAGAACTTCACAACCACCTTGGCGTCATTAGTGGGAGAAGCCATGACTTCAACCCATCTAGAGATGTAATCAACTACTAGAAGAATATAGAGGTTTCCTTCGGAGGATGGGAAATGTCCCATGAAGTCTATCCCCCATACATCAAAGATATCCACTTCTTGAATGTTATTAAGTGGCATTTTGTTCCTCCTAGACAAGTTCCCTGTTCTTTGGCATGCATCATAAGAGACAACAAACGATTGCACATCTTTAAATAATGTAGGCCAAAGAAACCGGAAAGTAATACCTTAGCGCATGTCTTGTTGGCGCTAGCATGTCCTCCACAAGGAAGTGAATGACAATGCCGTATGACGCTATTAACCTCATCTTCTGGAATGCATCTTTGAAGAATCCCATCCGGCCCGCGCTTGAATAGCAGCGGTTCATCCCAGTAGTAAAGGCGTACGTCCTTGAAGAATTTCTTCCTTTGAGCGTACGTCAATCCCGGCGGTATTTCCTGTCAAAGAGGATAATTAACAATATCAGCATACCAAGGTCCTTTATAATCAGAAAGTTGGTGGAGAGAATGTTCCACCAACTGAGGATGAATGTCAGAGAAAGGAATAAGAAGTTTGTTATTTTCAGCAGTCTCGGTTGACATCATCTCGCTTTCGACCTCGGTCGAGGCGCAGAGGCGTTGACCGAGGTGTTCTTTAGTCACCTCGCTTGGTCCAGAAAGTGTCTCGGTCGGGGTACTGTAACTGGAACCGAAACTGGAGATCTTTGTCTACTGGATTAGTTTCTCAATCTTGGCTCCTGGATCTTCTTCCAGCGCCTTTAGGCTCCGTATATCTGCATCAGAAGAAGCATCTATACCTTCCTCCATTAAACTAAAACTAATAATTTTCTCAAGTGGATCGTTAATAAGGATAGAGCTCACCAATTCTCTTGATTCTTCTTCATCATAGATGTTGAATTTCAACTTGGCGTTCTTGCAATCCACATTGCAACCCGAAGTTGCTAGAAATGGCCTCCCGAGAATGATAGGAACAGGATAATCTTCGGGAATGTCAAGTACTACAAAGTCTATAGGTAAATAGAAGTTACCTAACTTAACCGGAACGTCTTCCAAAATGCCCACGGGATGGGTAATGGAGCGGTCCCCCATGTATAACCTTATCTTAACCGGCTTGGGCTCTCCAAGTCCGATTTTAACACATAGCTCCAGCGGGATGATGCTCAAGCTGGCTCCTAGATCACATAAGGCTTCACAAGTGACATCCCCAACTTGAATGGGAATGCAAAATGAGCCAGGATCTCTCAACTTGGGTGGCATTTTCTCCTTCATGATTTGTATGAGCTCCGAGGATTTAGATGTCATCCTTACTTCACCAAAGTCCTCCAGCTTCCTTTTCCTTGATAGGATTTCTTTTAAGAACTTCCCGTAGGCGGGCATCCCTAGAATAGCATCAAGGAAAGGAATGTTAATGTGTAGTTTATTCATCAAGTCAAGGAACTTACCAAAGTGCTTGTCTAGATGTGCTCTGGCCCTTGACTGGGGGAATAGAAGTGGTGGTTTGTATGCAGGAGGTGGAATATAAACTTCAGTTTTCCCCTCCGTTTTCTGTGGTTCCACCTCGGTTGGCATCTCAGCCGAAGTGTTCTTCGACTGCACCTGGACCGAGGTGGTCTTCGTCGGTACTAACACCGACCGAGGCATTGGATGTGTAGTCTTCAGTCCACTCCTCGTCGTTATGGCCATAATTTGGCCCTTGGGGTTGCTGTCCGTCCTTGCTGGAAGCTTCCCTGGATCTCTTGGCGTTTAATTCGCCCTACTAGCAAGTTGTTGTTTAAAGGCTTTTTGGGCCTTCGAAAATAAAGTCATGGATGTCTCCATAGCACTAAGCTTGATCAAGATGGCCTCCAGCACTGCGTCTTTCTTTTCCGGCTGGGACGAACTTGATCCTTGCCCCTGGCTCTTTAATGGAGTAGAAGAAGAAGAAGGGGAAGAGAGGAAAGGATTAGAGGAATCGTTGGAATTGGAGTTAGAATGATTGTTACCCGAATTTTGGTTGTTCGTCCTCCAATTATTCCTGTTGGATCCTCTATTGTTGTTGTAGTTGTTGTTCCGGGAACCGTTGTTGTTGTTACGGTATCCATTATTATTATTCCTTGATCCTTGATCTTCCTTCTTGGTTTGAGCAACCAAGAGTTCCTTCAATTGCTTCACGTCATTCTTCAAAGACGTGAGTTGATTGTTGTTAGGCAGAGCATCTTGAAAGTTGACTCTTTTGACTCCACCTTCAACTCCTTGGTGGGAATATTTCTCCATATGCAAAGCTTGTTTCTCTATAAAGTCCCAAGCTTCGTCAATCGCCATGTCCATGAAGGTACCGGCGGATAATAGTTGGAGGTTGAACTGGGTGCTTCCGTCCAGTCCCTTGAAGTATATCTCCAACAACTCTATCTTTGGAATTCCATGATGTGGGCAATCCAAAAGAATGTCTTTAAACCTCTCCCATGACTTGGACAAGCTCTCCTTGTCCTTCATAATGAATGCATTAATCTTCCCTCTCATTTCATTGGTCTTAGAGGGGGGAAAGAATTTAGTCAAGAATTCCGTAGTCATCTCCTCCCATGTGTTGATTTTTCCTGGAGGAAGAGATTGATACCTAGTAAGAGCTCTATCTTTTAAAGAAAAGTAAAAAGGTCTTAGCTTGTAGTTGTTGTTTTCAATCCTTGAGGGTCTCAAGGTCTCCATCAAGATCTCATAGTTTTGCAGATGTTGATGCGGAGATTCCTTCTCTAGCCCTCCAAATTGGCATTGACGAATCATGGAAAGAACTTGCGGTCGAAGTTCGTAGTCATGGTCCGCCGGATCTCCTAGGTTAACTCCAGGACGCCTCAGTTGTTGATTGGGGTCCATCCTTTGCACTAGGGTTTGCGGGATTCCTGCAAAAAGAGCGCCTCGGACTGGTATCTGAGGTGGAAGTACCTCGGTCGGGGAATCAGGTACTGGGACCTGCCTCGGTCGAGGGTCTGGAACTGGATCCTGCATCGGTCGAGGATTGGGAACTGGGTCTTCCCTCGGTCGAAGTAGATACTGTTCTCATAAGGCTGCCATATCTGCTTCGATCGCTTCAGTCCTGGTGCGAGTTTCCTCTTTCTCTTGCCTCAGTTCTTCCTTGTTGAGGCGTAGCTGTTCTAACGCCTCTTTCAATTCGGCCTCAAGATCGCGATCGTCTCGGTTGGCCATCTTCGCTTCTCTCAAGTGTCGTTTATAAGTCTTTTCTGGCTCAGGATCGTAAGTAACGATTTCCTTTCCAGCGTGGGTTCTTCGCATAAACCTAGGAAAAGAACCTGCGAAAGTCACTCAAGTATAGTGGTTAGTAGACACAGGGGCATGTGCCCCAAAAGCGTACCGCAACCGGCTCGGTCTAGACCAAGTCCCCGGCAACGGCGCCAAAAACTTGTTCGCACCAAACGGTGTGTGCAAGCTCCAAATTTATAACCCTAGACGTAATCTTAAAACAAGAATGCGAACCCCGCAGTGTACGGGTCAATCGTAGTAAAAGCAAGGAATTCCTGGGGTCGATCACAGGGACTTAGTGAAACAAAGTCGGAATAGGTAAGCTTTGTAAATACTAACCACAAAAGCAATTAAAACAATCAAAGATGATAAAAAGTCAATAA
The DNA here is from genome assembly GCA_033239125.1 of Fagopyrum homotropicum. NCBI lineage: Eukaryota > Viridiplantae > Streptophyta > Magnoliopsida > Caryophyllales > Polygonaceae > Fagopyrum > Fagopyrum homotropicum. Next base: position 91,505,862 of record BSWB01000006.1, read on the forward strand.
AGGAAATATGCAATTCTAGGGATTAAAGCATCTAGTTGTGGTTCCAACTCAAGATCTAAAGATAAGCGGACAAAGCTGAGATTTTGTAAAGGGAAGGTGTTACTAAAGTAGAATAGATCACCGGGTAAGTCTCACTACTCACTAATCCTAAACCGTAACTCCTATTACCGGGTAAGTCTCAAGGAATTAAGGTAAAGAACTATAACCTCAAACTAACACACCATCTAAGGGAATATAATCAACCTTTACCGGGTAAGTCTCAGGCTAACTCACAAAGATGGGATGAAAGCACACTCAAACCCCAATAAAGGATAAACCTTTATTACTTATACTTATGATCTTAGGTAAACAAACAAAGGAATTAACGGATAAGTCTCATCCTAGGCTTGCATTGAACCAGGAAAGGTGTAATAAGAATAGGATTTGGCAAACTCTAACACTTAACTCTCAGTTTCGGATCAGGTAAGTCACCTCGGTCAGCCAAATTCCACCCCGGCCGAGATGTTCATCGACTGAGCGAGATGCTTAGGGTTAAGGTAAAGACTCGAGCTTTCAGGGTCCTACTGTGATTAAGATTATTCTATCATTGTTTTTCCCACAACCTTCAACTAATCACCCTAGAATCACACAAGGAAATTAGCCACTCATCATCATGAAAGTATTAATCAAATATATGGGAAGGAAGATAATAATTGAACAAGAAAACCTTAAGAAAAAGGCTTCATTAACTGAATAAATTATAAAACAAACAAGCGTTCCTTGGATAGAAATCCAACAAGACAATCAACAAAGAAGGGAGTCTAAGATGATCTTACAAAAACCCTTCAAAAAGCTATAAAAGCTATAGACTTTCTTCCTTCAACCTTCAAAAAGGTTCTTCAAATCTCACAATGGAGTATGGCTGCAGCGGATGTCTAAACACAATCAATGGTATAGCATGATCCCGATTTGTGGAAAATCAAACCCTTTTTATAGGAATATTACTCTCCAAAGATAAGATATCTTAGAAAGATCTCTTCCCATAAAAATAGGTAAAATATATGGTCTATCTTATCTTCTTCCTTCCAGGAACCCAGCCCAAAAATATAAGATCCTCTTTCCAAAGAGAAAAGATCTCAGCCAAGAATAAAATATTCTCGCCGCGTCCCAAGTGTTCGCCTCGGTCGAGTCGGCTCTTCTGGATCACCTCGGTCGAGGTGACTCTGTAGTCAACCGAGGTGAATCATAACTGAATGTGAAATCTCTCAAATCTGGTCCAAAGTGAATCTTTATTGCATGGCTATGCTTCCTGGATCTTTCCTTAAGCTCCTGAATGTAGCTCCAATGACTCCATAGCTTCTTTTGCTCCTTTTTTTATGCAAAACGTGTCATTTTACCTACGATTACAACAAAACTAGGTGTAGACCTCGATTACCGCAAAGGTAGATGAAATGACAATAAAATCACATAATGTATATACAAACATGCAGATTATTGAAGATAAAACCTCTAAACAAGTCCCAAAATATATACAATAATTCATGCTATCACGAGCCTTGGTATATGTTCCCAGTGTGAGCCACCTTGGAAAAATCCCGAGGACCACTAATCACCAAGGTTTATTACACCAATGCCATTGTCTCGAAAGTGAATAAAAATGAAAAGAAAACGAAAAGGAAAGAAAAGAAGGAGCAAAATACACATTAGTTGATGAAGAAGAAAAATGTTGTGGTTTAGTTCCTATCCTCGATTAGCACCACTTGACCAAGAAAATTCCAACCCTATCAACACATTTCTTGGCCTCTTCTTTCCTAAGTCCTTAAAACCTATTTGCATATGTGTATGACTTAGTGATCTAGATTGGATTTTCTCATGATCATCTTGACATTCTCGTTTTTGCCTTCGATGCATGTTTTGCAGTTAAGTGTGATTGTCTTTCCGTGTCTCAATTCATTTAATGCATGATTGCTCATCCATTGCCATGGAACATAACTATGAAGGTGATCTAGACATGAAGCACAATTCCAAAAAGATTTTTTGTTTTTCCGGATTCATAACTCACGCCATCTCGTAGCCTACATTTGGACCTTGGTCGAGGACGAGAAAGAGATAAGTATGGGGTATTTTGATGACGTGATTTGTGACACTAGTTTAGGCTTTCTCTTAGGTAGTTTTTACATTCATTCATGCATGGTTTTGCACATGTTCCGGAAGTTTTATGCTTTATTGAGTTATTTCGTCGGAATAGACTCCCACACGAGCATTTGTCGGTTTTGTAGGTATTTTGGGGAGCTTTCATGCATTATTGATCATATCGGAGGATCAAGCCTCGTGATGACCTGAATTCAAAACGGAGCAAGCATGGATAAAAGAAGAAATTGACCTAAATTGGTGTGAATCATGCACCGACTTTGTGTTAAGCCATGATCCTTGTCATGCAGCCACCAATCTCAGTCCAAGCACCACCCATCTCGGCCGAGATGCTTTCTGGACCATCTTAGATCGCTATCATGACCACCGCGACACTTGGGACAATCTTCCTATCCACGACCTTTGGCTCCCATGATGGATGGGAGGTGTCTTCTTGCAGCCTACACACTTTTGCAAGGATCCTTCCATTCTCTTACAATATTTAATTTTGAATTTCCAAGTGTCGAGAGGAGAAGAAAGGAGACTCCGTTGAGGAGAAGAGAAGAACACATATTTTCATAGTCTTACAGTGAGTTCTTAAGAGTCTTGTGGTGAGGAAAGTTGTAGAGATTGTTGACCTCGTTTTGAAGCTACTCTTGGATGGTTGTAAGCTTGTTCTACACTTATTATTCAGCATGTTCTCGGTTTATATTGGTTCCTATCTTTTCATCTAGCTATGGCATGCATGTATATGTTTATTATGATGAATGATCTTAAGATGATTGTTGTTGGCTAAGTAGCATGTGATTCTAGGGAGAAGGATGAAAGGTTATGGCTATGATAATGATATATTGGGCTTAGATGTATATTAGGATGGTTGCTTGCTCGAAATACCTAGCTCAGTTTGCAATCTCTCCTCGTTCTTCAGCCATTTCGGCCGAGATGTCCATGATCTCCCCGAGGTGTATGAGCTGAAGTTCCTATAGTGTTATTTCTTCATGTTAGGTGTAACACCCCGAATTCTCAAAACTTGGGACGTTACTGGTTAGGACCTCATAATGGGTCCCGACCTTAGTTTGACAACAATATTACAAGGATCTTGCAACAAGACACAAATAAGAAAATCCAAAATTCATTAAATAGTATTTTTAAAGGAATGAATGCAACAAGGTCTAGCAGCCTATAGTTTTTAAACAAAGGGAAAAGACTAATTGTCTTAACAAAAGGAAAGAACGAAAAAGTAACAACCCAAACCCCCACGATAAGGAGTACGGAGACCAGGCTGACCACTACTTCCGGATCACTCAGCTACTGCTCTAACCTGCGGTAAATCTAAAAACACAACAACACAACCATTAGCTAGTTATCTAAACATTAGAAGAATAATAACAGCACACACAGACACATCAAAAGTAAACACTCATCATGCTTTTACGCAATTTATTTATCATCTTCATTTAGGTCATTCATTCATACTAATGATACTTAATTTGTGACATGAGGGATTCCCAAACCTCGCCTCCGCCCCCGTGTAACGATCAGGAATGGATCCGATGCATCTCACCTTGTACCTGTATGGTCTGGGTATAGAGAACCTCTTAGTCTCTTGGCAGAGCTGGGCAGTGATGTCACGGCCTATTATACATGCACTTGGGCCTTAAAACATAATAACCACGGTCGTCCTAACAAGTTGTTATTTTTAATATAACACACATTGCACACACGCAACCATTATCACCCAACTAATATCCAGAAACCAGCTAAGTAAGTCGCAAGGACTTACCAGAGTCAAATCACACTCTGACAAGTCTCAAATCGGTCCGTACTGGTGGTAACTCAAATGCCTGTCAAATAAGGCATGGGGATCAAAACACATCCCTAAACTCTTAGAAGTTATAAACTTCTAAGCTGCACAATCTCACGAAGGAAAATTACGAAAAGTTTCTCTTAGGTTAAAAAGACCATTTTGCCCTTGATCCCAAAACTCTGCAACGTTTATCATTAACATCTAGCATTCACCCTTAGAACTTGTTTCCAAAATTTTTTTCTCTCGGATAGCTTACTTAGAGGTTATAAGGTCAAATGCCGAATCAATTCCTCAAAAAGGACAACACTCCTCCTCCTACTAGGTTACTACTCTACTCTTATACATATATGTTTACTTACATACATACCTTAACCTTTCCCCTCTACCCACATATCTATGTATCTACTCGGTATACTCATATATATATCTACCTATATTTCATATCTATCATCTCGTACTTACATATATATATATATATATATATATATACCTACATTTATATATTTATATACATACTTACATGTACATACCCATCCTTAACATCCATATGTCTACAGTTACGGCACTAATGTATTTGGATCTACTTATACAATTTCAAACCTATTTTGTAATTGTATCTATTTACACATTTATATATCTACAACTCTACTAACCTACATATATACACACTCAATACCGAGGCAAGGGACTCACCTGTCTCAGCACCAGTCGCCGCTCCTCTTGAAGGGACTGGTCTACACGATCGGAACCGTCCTCGAATAAAGTTCGAGCCAATCTGTTTGCAGCGATGATAACCGATGTCCATAGAAGGTGGTGTTACTCCAGTTGACGAGAGGGAACGAGGTCGATGCTGTGCCGCCGGTACTTTGGTTCTGGAGGGGTCGGGAGTCCAGTATTTGCCTGCTCGTTGGTCCAACACAACGGTTTGTATCATCACGATTCCGGCTAGGAAAGACGCTCCTCACCGGCCTGTGGTTCGAAGTACGACTCAGCCATCTAAACAGAAGACGAAGATGACTCGCAAGAGGAGAAAAGCTTACCGGTATCTCTGGTGCTCTCCGTCGCAGGTGAGCACGGTCCAGTGGTGGCGACTATGGTGCAGGGGCGAGTAGGCTGTGCTTGAATTCCTTCCGGCGTGCAGCAGTGTCTTCAAAACCAGACGAGCAGCGGCGTCGTCTTCTCCAGGTCGCGAGGTAAGGTAAAGCGTGAAGGAGAAGCGGCAGTTGTTCACGTTTTGTTAAGTTTAGAATTAGTTAAGTTTAAGATGAGGTTAAGTTTAGGATTAGGTTAATTAGATGGGTATTGGGCCGGCTGAAGAACGTGGGCCAATAATTTGGGCCGGGTCAGTTTATCTAGCTAATATGGAATGGTAGCTAGATCGTTATTCGTACGGAACCGCTCTTCGATTTTTTTTTTTAAAAAAAACGGAATTATGTTCAGAATTATTTACGGCATTAATTAAGTTATCATTTTATGTGAATCAAGATCACATAAAATGATAGAATTCAATATCGTGTTCTTGTATAAAAAGAATTAAGATTGGCAGATCGGAATTCAGTTTGATCCGGTATTAAATGGAGTTTAAAAAAATTCGGTTATTACATCACTGCCCTCTTAAAAGAAGTTTCGTCCCGAAACTTAGAAGGTTCGCTTTCTAAACTCACCTCTAAATCTTTTGGCGACTACCAAAATAACAATAAAACTTTCTTCCTTCTATTGAATCCATTTGCTCCCGACTTTTTGGAAGATCTGTCTATAAATTCTGAAACAATGATCTAAGACACCTCCCGACACTTTAATAGGTGGTTAATGCTCTTTGTAAGACCACTCACTTGGTCTTGTCTCCCTAATACGACTCAGTCGGACCGTTACTCAAATAATACCTCATCACCTACTTCTTGTCAAGCTTTTGGTTGGTTGTAATCCAAGATCACACTCCCGGTGGAGATCTTCATATAGTTCTCAAATTCTTTAACTTGAATTCATAGTTAATCTAACATTGATTTTCTTCTTCTGTGGGTTATGGGCCTACCACGCTTCTGTGGGTCAACATGATTTACCCACTCCCGCATATACTTCCCTTCTATTATTAGCAAGATCCTCTTCAAACAGACCCTGACTCTCTTACTCAACCGTAGTCTGTTCTTAACCAACTAGTAAGCAACCTCTAACCCGATTCTCTCCATATCCTTAGATCATCCCTGAAGGTTGTTGTTGCCTATTTGGGAATCCTCCAAGGCATCGGTAAAGTTACCTCTTAAATCTGCAGTCACTAATGTCTCTTCTTAACGGTACCTACTCGTCAATACCAACCAACACTTACACGTCCTCAACTGACGTCGGTCCGTCTATAATTGACTTATCCCAATATCCCAGACTTACTCTTCTCATACCTATACTGGCGTTAAATTCTTGGTGAGCATCATCTTCCCGATTAATCCTTTCATGCTTCGCTAATTCGTTTTATCTTCCACACTTCTGTTTCCTTAGGCTAACTCTACTTCTCGAGCCCAATTGGGTCATTCATCCTGACATAAATAGTCATTTCAAGTCTTCAACGATGGCCGGTAAGTGTCTTTGTAGTTCTGGTGACTTTAATTATCATCTCCTTGCAGTTCCCCTTGCATGGACCGTCAGTGTTGATGACTTAGGTCCCGTGATAATTGGGATCACCTTGGACTTTCGAGTCCACAAAGGCCATTCTCATATATACATTCCTTCGCTGGTGTTACCGGCAATATTGCCTTCATGCAATACCATTGTTTCCGCTACAAGGTTTCAACTCTTTGGTACCGGCATTGCGATTTCTTTCAAATTTCTATATATTTGAGGAGGTCAAAACGTCTTAACACTTGTATAGTCTACATCTTGCTTCTATACTCCATTGTAGGTATCCATTCCATGCACCTTAGATCCTCATATCCGGGTCGACATTTTATCTCTTTTGGTCTCTCAACCTTGTCTTGTGAATTCTTCTACTAGGTGACTCATCTTATACGTTTTTTTTTTCTCTGCATCGGTCTCTAACTGTCTGTTGATCATTACTACCCATTTTGTGTTGGAACTTTAGTTACTTTGTACTCTTGCATAGATTTTCTAAGGACATCCTCATCTCAAGACTTTATTTAAATTTAGCATGACCCGCATTTTGATACATGACTTTCCTTCTCACTGGTTAAGTTATACACTTGGTTTACCCTTAATCCATCATAGTGCCCTCAGTCCGATAGTATGATTTTTATTAAACATCTAATGGTACCATTTGTATACGACACATCAGATGCATATGATTTTCTCACCAATCAAATTTCTCACATCGCATTTATTATGTTTTCCTTATACTCATGTCGCTTTACCTTCTTTAAATCTTTACACCCGTAACATAGTTAAATCCCTTTGAGTTTTCTCGTACATGCTTTACGGACAACGTTGGTTGGTCTTATTACTTTCATCAACTCTTATGTCATCGGTCCAGCCTGAATTTTCATTGGAGTACCTCCATTTCTCATTAAGCTTTTATATATACACTTTTCGGTAATCATCTTATTGGGGTAATACCGGATCCATATAACAACCTTTACTCATTCAACTTTACTCCTTCACATGTCTGTTCTAGCCAACATGTAGATTCCATCTGCAATCACCTCACAACTTGACCACACATTTCACCAAGGCTTTAAATCATACTCTCTATGTTTGTGCCGCTTCTGAAATTCCAATTATTCTGTGTCACATCTTTAAATCATAAGAGTTTCCCCTGTCAATCTAGACAGTTTGACCCCACCTTTTCTCGGAGGAGCACCATCAGCCCTACTTGTGTGGAATGCTAAGTCATAGGACATGTTCACAATCATCTACTTTTTCTTACTCTTCTAGTTCTTCTTACAGGGATCCATTCATACTAACTTTGATATGTATCTTTCCTTAGTAAGTAGTAAGTAGTAAGTAACTACTCACAACAATTCCCTTTATACCATTTCTATCATCAATGGTCATTATCGACCGTCAAGAGCTGCTTTTTAATTTCTTATTTGAGATATCATATTGGACTCTTTCAATGTTACCATCAAGGCTACTAGTACTTGTATTGATTTAACTTCACCATTGTCGTCGTTGATCTCTAGAAGACATTCACCAGATGTCGGTAAAATTCCATTATAACCTTGTGCTTATTCTTTTTATCTGTCAACTAACCATCGCTAGTTAGCTAGTACGTGTAAATTCTCTATTGTTACCAATTAGTCTATAGTTGACCTTCTATAAGATCGAAGACTTACTTTTCTTCTATCTCTTTTGAGGTTTCATATACATGGTGAAATTATATCTCTTCCATTTATACTCATTTAGCTTCTTCTACTAATTACACTCCTATAAGAGTATTATACTCTTACGAGTCTAGTTGTATCTTCGTTTCCCGTCAACGGACTTATCACTTCTTCTACTATAACTTGTAGGCATTTCTCCACGATTCTTTTTACTTGAGTTATTGTTCACTTGCGGTTCTCTGTTATTACCCGCTAGTGTTATTAACTTAATCCCTTCGTGAGTTTCCTCCCTTGGGGTGCTGCTTGTACTTCCGCCTATATAGAAATCCGGTCATTGTTGTATCCCGATCCTTGTTGAAATTCTTGTGTGTTCTAGGAGGTCACCACTTCCATTTCGGTGAAATCGGCCTTCCCCTTACTAGCAACCTATAAGCTTTTATTTTTCGGCTCTTTAATTTTTCGGCTGTTTATTTTTCGGCTGTTTAATTCCCAACCTTAGGCTCCTAGAGACTTACCCGGTAATAGGACCTTAGTTGCGGGATTAGTGGACCATGAGACCTACCCGGTGATTGATCCCATTTGAGGAACACCCTTTCCCAACATACCGTAGCTTATCCAAGGTTGATTAGAAACTTGAGTCCAATGCCATAACCGGAAGTCCTAACCCCTAGAATCCGCTTTTCTCTCTTTGGTCACATTTCTTGTGTTTGTGTTGTTGTTTGAGTTGCTAGCTTGAGTTGTTAGTTTGATTTATAATATTGCATGATTTGTGATCTTACTTGATCACCACAAAAACCAAACCCAAAAATATCATGATTTTCATTTCTTTATTTCCTTCCCTTTTCTTAGACTAGATTTGCCCTATCCATGATCACTTGTTTGATTTGATTTCACCTTAGCCTTTGTGTTCAACCTCGGAATACTATCCTTGCTTCAAAATAACCCATACACTGTGGGTTCGCTAGGAGTTAGGAAATTATATCGAGTTATAAATTGTAAAACTTTTGTGCTATACATTTCTAGCGTGACACTAAAGAGCTTAAAGAAGCGCTTGATGGGAGGCAACCCACGGCCCAAAGCCAACTCATAGCTTAATGATCCAAAGGGAGATGTTTATGCTAAATCACGGCCCAAAGCTAGAACCACGCCCGTAATTTTGGCCATGGTTTTCTCTGGACATCTGTTCCACGATCTCCATGCCCGACTCTTGCTGTTTGTGGAGAATATAAGTGGTCCTGCAAGCTGTTGCTAAGGAGGCTCTCCCACATTCTCTCCCACACTCTCTTACACACACATTATTCCATTGGTGGATAGGCTTGGAAAAGAAGCAAAACACTCTCATTTTGGGAAGGAGAAGAAGAACACTAATCTTAGAGTTTTCATAGCCTTTGAGTGATTTTTGAGTGACCTTAGTTGAAGACATTTGCCAGGATTGTAAGGAACGTTTTGGACCTTCTTTTGAAGGGTTGTAAGTCTTGATTAAACTTATATTCATGCATTATTGATCATATCGGAGGATCAAGCCTTTTGATGACATGAATTCAAAACGGAGCAAGCATGGAGAAAAGAAGAAATTGACCTAAATTGGTGTGAGTCATGCACCGACTTTGTGTTTAGCCATGATCCTTGTCATGCAGCCACCAATCTCGGTCCAAGCCCCACCCATCTCGGCCGAGATGCTTTATGGACCATCTGAGAGCGCCATCATGACCACCGCGACACTTGGCACAATCTTCCTACCCACGACCTTTGGCTCCCATGATGGATGGGAGGTGTCTTGTTGCAGCCTACACACTTTTGCAAGGATCCTTCCATTCTCTTACAATATTTAATTTTGAATTCCCAAGTGTCGAGAGGAGAAGAAAGGAGACTCCATTGAGGAGAAGAGAAGAACACATATTTTCATAGTCTTACAGTAAGTTTTTAATAATCTTGTAGTGAGAAAAGTTGTAGTGATTGTTGACCTCGTTTTGAAGCTACTCTTGGATGGTTGTAAGCTTGTTCTACACTTATTATTCAGCATGTTCTCGGTTTATATTTCTTCCTATCTTTTCATCTAGCTATGGCATGTATATATATGTTTATTATGATGAATGATCTTAAGATGATTGTTGTTGGCTAAGTAGCATGTGATTCTAGGGAGAAGGATGAAAGGTTATGGCTATGATAATGATTGATTGGGCTTAGATGTATATTAGGATGGTTGCTTGCTCGAAATACCTAGCTCAGTTTGCAATCTCGCCTTGTTCTTCAGCCATTTCGTCTGAGATGTCCATGATCTCCCCGAGGTGTATAAGTTGAAGTTCCTATAGTGTTATCTCTTCATGTTAGGGAGTTTGAGAGTTGAAATCCTAGTGTTTGTTGATCCCAATCTAGCACTAGGGTGACTTGTGTTAGTAAACTATGTGAGGGATGAGACTTACCCGGTAATTCCCGCTCTTAGATATAGAAGATGACAAACATTAGGTAGTAGTGAGCCTCAACAGCCGCTATTGGATTGAGTGTGCTAGGATTGTTGTTTAGGACTTGCCTTCCCCAGACTTACCCGGTAAGGAGAGGTTTGACACCTAGATAGCAATCTGGTTTTTGTAGAATTCCCAATCTTAGGTTCCTAGAGACTTATCCGATAATAGGACATTAGGTACGGGACTAGTGGACCATGAGACCTACCCGGTGATTGATCCCATTAGAGAAACATTCCTTCCCAATATACCGCATCTTGTTCCTAAGTTGATTAGAAGCTTGAGTCCTTACCATAACCGGAAATCCAAATCTCTAGAATCCGTTTTCTATACCTTGATCTTATATATTGTGTTGGTTTTGTACTTTAATTGACATTGTTGCTTGATTGTGATCTTTGTTTGATCACCACAAAAACCATCAAAAATATATGATTTTCTCTTCTTTGTTTTCATGTCTTTCCTTATCTTAGATTTGAACTATCCTTGATCATTGATTTAATCTCACCTCGGTCTTTGTGCTCGACCTCGGAATTCTTTCCTTTCTACTTTGCGATCCGTACACTGCGGGTTGACTAGGAGTTTAGGATATCTTATCTAGTTATAAATTGTAAGAGTTCTTGTGCATGATTTGGACGAACAAGTTCTTGGCACTCTTGTCTCGGATTTGTTTTTCTTCACCTCCTAGGGAAACAACAAGTTTTTGGCGCCGTTGTCGGGGACTAGGTTAAGATTGAATAACTGTGTGTGATTGTTTATAGTTTAGGTCTTTCTTTTTCTTGTGATCTTGCTTGCTTTGTGTCTTTGATTTTTCTGGATATCTCTCACTCTTTAGGTGCATGCAAAGATCTCGTGGCAAGGATTTAGCTCCATTTGATCCCGAACAGGAGAAGACCATTAGCACGAGATCGAAAGGTGCTAAGAAGTAGAAAGAGATGGCCAAAGTAAACCTTATGGCTGAATTGGATACAACTTTAGAGCAACTAAGACTTGGAGAAGAAGCTCTAGACCAAATGAGGCTTAGGGAAGAAGCTTTGGAAAATAAGATTAGACTTGCAAACTAGAGGCAAGAAGCTTTACGAGGGAGATTGAGGAAATTAGGCAAGATTTGGAGCAAAGGGAACTTAATCTTCGTCAACCATCACCTCCACCACCGCCTCAACGGCGGCACATGTTTAGATTAAGACGAATGTTATTGAGGAACCACAAACACTTGGCCAACGCATGGATCTGGCTCAAAGAGTTCACCGTCCGGGTGTCAATTTAGGAGATCCTGTAGCTCATGACTATGAGCTCTGCCCTCAAGTGCTACAAATGATTCGACAAAATCAATTTGGAGGGATGGAAGGAGAGTCATCGCATCAACACTTGATAAATTAAGAGATTTTGATGGAGACTCTAAGACCGCCTAGATTGGAGAGCAACAACCATAAGATTAGGGCTTTTTCCTTCTCACTAAAGGATAAAGCCTTGGCTTGGTACCAAACCATACCACAAGGACGAGTGGCCACTTGGGAGGAGATGACAACCGAGTTCTTGACAAAGTTCTTTCCACCTTGCAAGACAACCGAGCTAAGAGGGCATATAAAGTCCTTGAGAGAGTTGGGTGCTACCACTTTGAAGAACCAAGGAACTCCTCAAGTATGTGCAAGCTCAATCTAATTTGGCTTCTAAGGAAAAAGATGTGAATTATATAGGGAGGAACAACTTCAATGGGGGCTACCAAGGTCCTAGGAACTTCAACAAATACCGCTCCAACCACAACCATCTCGGGTTCTCATACTCTAACCCGGATGGTGCCTTTAACCCTCCCGCTTCAACAAGCCAAGCACCACCACCAAGGGCTTCACAAGAGCCTTCACCCGGTTTTACCTAACCACCAAAAGATAGAACCGAGATGTTGCTTGAACAATTGATAGGAAAGGTGAACGGATTTGAGAGCGTCATCACATCAATTACCAAAGCTCAAAAGGTTCTAGAGGCACAAGTGTTCCAAAAGGCGGGAGAGACACAAAGAGATCCGGGGAAGATTCCCGGAAGAACCGAATAAAATCCTAGTGGACCATGAAACCTACCCGGTGATTGATCCCATTAGAGAAACATTTCTTCCCAACATATCACAACTTGTTCCTAAGTTGATTAGAAGCTTGAGTCCTTGCCATAACCGGAAATCCGAATCTCTAGAATCCGCTTTGTATACATTGATCTTATATCTTCTGTTTGTTTTGTTGTTTGGTTGATATTTTTGCTTGATTGTGATCTTTATTTGATCACCACAAAAACCCATAAAAAACATATGATTTTCATTTCTTTGCTTCCATCTCTTTCCTTATCTTAGATTTGAACTATCCTTGATCATTGCATGATTCAATCTCAATTCGGTATTTGTGTTCAACCTCGGAATGCTTTCCTTTCTACTTTGTGACCCGTAAACTACGAGCTGGCTAGGAGTTTAGGATATCTTATCGAGTTATAATTTGTAAGTCTTTGTGCGTATGATTTGGGCGAACAAGTTCTTGGCACTCTTGGAACCACTCTATACCGCGTAGTTTATGGCAAAAATCATGTCATCTTGGAACCACTCCATACCGCGTAGTTTATGGCAAAAATCATGTCATCTTCCAACTGATTTCTTCATAAAATCATCAATGATTATATATGATAGTCGGTCGATCTATGCTTCTTGGTCGGCCGGCTTGAAACTTTTTGATTTCCATTATATGCTTCATCTTATTTATTTTCATAATTCTAGACGTTCAGTTAAATTATTTATGAACTATTCGGCTGACTAAGACCTAAGGGTCAGCCATCTATACCCATTCAACCTTATTTGACAGTTTCTCTAAAATTACTAATAGTCAATTTCGTTTACTTGATTTATGACTATACCTAAGATTGAGGAATATCATTCGGCCGATCGATTGATATATGTTTTTATCATGTTTCCTTTACGATTAGTCTACACAAAAATCATATTATGGTACCCTATTTGGTAGGCCGATTTCCCTACTATAGTCGGCTAACCTATTGTAAATCCGTTTATCTAACACTATAAATATATTTTGGTTCCATAAGATCCAAAAAGACATAATATCCGCTCAAGATCGTCATCCAACTCTTCTAGATTATCTTAGAACCGCTTATGTTTGGCATTTCAAGAACTGACATGTCGACAAATATGAGGAAATGATGGCACGAGAGAACCACCATCTAGATAACTACCACATGATGATCCAATGACTTTTGTACGGTGGAATGAGTTCGACATGCTCTACAAGCGTGCCGGAATCCAAATATTACAAAGGACGATTATATTGTCATACAAATTACTAACAACTAAATTCCTTTTTGTCTTCTCATATCAGCATAACAAGGCGAAAGTTGACCCTCTAAATGGATACCTAAACTTCCTCTTAGGTAACAAACACCGACCACTCGAACTATTTTATGAAATTCTTGGTTCCCCGTTTGCTCCGAGGCCATTAGAGGTTTTAGAGGCCGAGTTGACAAATCTATGGTTCCTCACAACCAACAAGCTTTACATTAGTTTAGGGGAAAATCAAAGGGAAGATGAGAAGGATGATATGTTATAGAGTTTTGAAGAACCGTTAGGTGAATAAAAAGGATAAAAGATGCTCTAGAAGGGGGGTTGAATAGAGTATGAGAACTTTTTGCAAAAAACCAATCTCAAGGCTTTAAAACCACTTTCAAAGGCCTTGATGTCGATTTGAGCTCTTTGTGACACACTTTGTTTTCAAAGGCTTTGAAACAACTTTCAAGGGCCTTGACTTTGTAAGCCTGCAAAACAAAGTTAGTCACAGTAAATCAAGATAAAATACGGAATGTAAAAGATTGACATGACGATATTTTTGTGAAGTTTGGCTCAAATAGGCTACTCTCCGTCCCAGGGTATAGCCTTAGGATCTAACTATCTATTATCAGCTTCAAAGAGTCCTAGATACAAACTAGAAGAAATCCCCTTCTTCTCTTACTATAGCCAACCCTACAATCTAGCTCCAACTCTTCACCTTGCTATAATAGCGTAGTTACTTCGCAAAGTAACACACACACTCTAGTATAACACTTTTTAGATATACCAATGGAGCTCTCGAGTTTTATCTCTCTCTAAGGGATAACGCTTTTAGTGAAAGAGAGAAAGAAAAACTATTTGATCGAATGAAGATGTTTTGGGTCGCTTGAAGACTTTAGATATTTCAGTGTAAGCTTGTGTCCCTTGTTCTCCAATCGCCGTTTTCATTTATAGTCTTCTATGGAGTGGTATTCTAGACGTTGGGAAGATGACCGTTTGAAGATGATTCTTCTTCTCCATGAAGATCGTTTCTTTGTTGAGATGAGGTAAACGTTGTGGATCTTCATCTCCTTGAAACACGTTGATCTCTCTGGCCCATAAGCTTCTTGTATTTATTGTGACGATATCAAATTCTTTGAGAGAGAATCTTTGTGCTTTTCGGTTGAGGATCGTTGCAAGATCCTTTTTATAAATCAAATCTTTCTTGGTCGGTTGAGATCTTCTTTTAATCACATCTTCTTGTTGAGCATATCTTTCTTGGAAGATCTTCTTTGGTGCCTTGTTAGGTAAGTGATTTGAATTCCTTTAGCGTGCAACCTTGACGTCTCTTTTGTTCCCTTGAAATGAATTTCAAGGCCTCCGTCTTTTAGTCACTCTAAACTCCTTGTCTTTCCTTGCATCCGATTTCAAGGTCTTCCAAGGTCCTTTGAAGTGTCTTTCAAAACCTGCACTTATTCAATACAAACCACATAACCAAACCAAGCAACTCGATATATAATCAATAAATTGTTAGTGTGTAAAACCACTCCATTTGTATTTAAGTCTTCCATCATCATCACCTATACAAATATATAATCAAGGTGAAGTTTCAATCTCCCCCTTGATGGAAGACAACACAAATGTATCGTACCTGCATTGTAAAGTTAGCGATGCATATATGAATATCAAACTAATTAAAATGCAGAATGCAGAATATATCGAAATGTCGGATCATTTATTTCTCCCCCTTTGTCTTTTAACAAGGGAGAAAAATAGTTAAAGCACGGAAGTTTAAAGGTTTACAACCCAGAAAAGTATGTCACAAAACCACATCAAAAACACATCAAGTTCCATCGAACATCAAACTTAATTCTCCTTATAGAACCTCCTTTTTCCCTTAGATGAAGGCTTTTTGTGACTCCAATTATCCATTTCAGCTGCTAAGCGTCTCTCTTTTCTTCAGCTCTTCTTTTCTTAACCACCTCATATTCGATCACTGACAGGATAGTTGGCTCAACATGAGTTGGATACAAAATAAATTATTCTGTACATGTCATTTGCAATTCATCAACACATTTTCAACTTTCTCTTGAGTATGTTGAGCTACATCTTAAGTCATGGGTAGGATCCTTCCCATAGTGGTCAGAGTAAGACCATTCATCAAATAAATTTCATTAACCTTAGCATTTATGGTAGATAGTAGTTCATGATTGGCATCCATTTTTCTCTTAGTGTCAAACTGGAAATCAGACAGTTCACGATTCAGACAAACTAGTTCTTTTTCACATCCTTCTAACCTGGTTTCGGGAGTAGGAGTAGAAGTTGTTGGAGCTTCTTATGTTGGAATTGGAATATCTCCATTCCCTTTAAAGTCCATGGGCATGCAAGAGTCTTCTCAATTCCTAGAAGTTCTAAGCATGTCTCATCAATCTTACCAGGAATTGATTGTCGATCTTCAAAGGATGTATCAGTTGTGAAAAGTCAAAGATCTTAGGCAATAGATTTCCATAAGGCAAAGGGATGGCTCGCTTAGAGTTCACAAAATGTATCATATGGTTGAGGATGAGATTTGGTACATCAATGTCTAACCCAGACATTATCAAATGATTTAGCTCCAAGGATTGATCAGTCAAAAGCTCTCTTGAGTTTGCAATGGGAACAACACATCAAACCAGAATGGTAAAAATAGTTTTAGCGTCTAGGGTTAGAGAAGTATGAGTGAGCTGGTGTGAGGTTGAATTGGGAACAAGAAACTTCTCTTTAGCAAGTCGAACACTCTCTGATCGTGAGGGATGATTAAAAGCGATATCTGTAGGAATTCCAAAAATCTCCCTTAAATTAGAAGAAGTGAGAGAAATTGGGGTACCTTTTACAAAAGATTCAAGAGTGACAACTCCTTTGTACCGTTTCGCAACGAGATTGACATAGAACATCCTTGTGAGCCTTGGAAAAGCGAAATCTCCAGGGTTTAAGATTTTCCAGACTATTGAACTCTTGAGCTTGTCTATGTAGGGGATCTGAAGAGTTTCAAGAAAAGCAGTATCTACTAGATCACACATACAAAGCGGTCTGTTGTGAAAGCCATCAAGCCAAGATCTTGAGGCTTGAAAATTGATGAACCAAGATGTGGGAAGACCAGTCGTTTAAGAAATGTCCAAATCTTGAGAAGGTGTTTCGTCTTTTACAACAAAGGAGATCTAAACAGATTTGTTTTTGGGGGCCTGAGGAGTAGATTTCTTACTTCTGGGAGCCATGGATGATGTTTGAGAGAGAAAACAAGGGATTTTTAAAAAGGGTTTCTGTAATCAAGGAGAATGAAAAAGATAGGTGATTCTGGCCTTTTAGAAGAATGCAAGCAATAAAACAAAATTTTGAGAAATTCAAGCTCTTTAAAGACCAAAAAAAATTCCAATAAAATCTTAACAAATCTTTTTCAAGTTTTTAATAAAAAGAAACCATAAAAACAAATTAAGAATTTAAAATATATAAAAGATATTGATTCTTAGATAGATCCGTGTAAATCAATTTACCCTTGAATCTCGTTCCAAGGCCCTTGAATTTTCTTTCAAGACCCTTGAAAAAGATAAATGGGCTGCATACGAAGGAGAAAATAAAATAATTTACTCCCCCTACGTTGATGTTTCCTAGTTCAACATATCAAGCTCAAATCTAATAAAATTAAATTGATCTTAAGGTAGGGGCTTGGTAAAGATATCTGCAAGCTGCAAGTTAGTTGATATAAAAGAGATCGAAACATCACCTTTCTAAACATGATTACGTATGAAGTGATGTCTTACATCGATATGCTTAGTCCTTGAATGCTGCACATGATTTTTAGTTATAGAAATAGCACTAGTATTATCACATTTTATAGGAATACCTTTCAAATCAAAGCCAAGATCACGAATTTGTTGAGCGATCCATGAATTTGTGCACAACAAGCTCCCGCAGCTATATATTTAGTTTCGGCTGTGGATAGGGCGACATAATTTTGCTTCTTGGAGTGCCAACTGATTAGGGATCACCCTTAGAATTGGCAACATCCAGAAGTGCTTTTCCTATCGACCTTATAACCTGCAAAGTCTGCATCTGAATAGCCAACAAGGTGAAACGAACTTTGTCGTTGGTACCATAACACTAGATCCTAAGTGCCATTGAGATACCAAAAAATTATTTTCACAACTATCAAGTGTGACTCTTTAGGATCAGCTTGAAATCTTGCACACATGCACACGCTAAACATTATGTCAGGTCGACTAGCAGTTAAATACAACAATGAACCGATCATACCTCGATACTCCTTTTGTACTACAGTTTTGCCATCTTTGTCATGGTCAAGCGAAAGTGTTGAACTCATAGGAGTCTTTGCGACCTTAGATAGATCCATCTTATACTTCTTAAGCCAAGTCATTAGTATACTTGCTTTGATTGAGAAAACTTCCTCTCTTTGCTTGTGTAACTCGAAGTCCAAGAAAGAAATATAGCTCACCCATTAAGCTCATTTCAAATTTCCTGCACATAATATCTGAAAATTCCTTGCAAAGGGAATCATTAGTAGCACCGAATAATATATCATCAACATAGATTTGTACTACTTATATATCGTTGCCTCTGGTTTTGATAAATAAAGTTTTATCAATCAAACCTCTTTTGAATTTGTTTTCATGAAGATACTTGGACAATCTTTCATACCAAGTTCGAGGAGCATGCTTAAGACCATAAGAGCTCTGTTCAGTTTAAAAAAATGATCAGGAAATTGATCATTTTCAAAACTAGGGGGTTGAGCAACGTAGACTTCTTCTTCTAAGAAGCCGTTTAAGAAAGCACACTTTACATCCATTTGAAATATTTATATACTCATGAAAGATTCAAATGCGAGTAGCATATGTATGCCTTCTAACTTGGCAACCGGAGCAAAAGTATCCTCATAATCAATACCTTCTTCTTGGTTATAGCCTTGTGCTATGAGTCGTGCTTTATTTCGGATGGCTTTGACACTATCATCCAACTTATTTTGAAAAACCCATTTCGTGCCAATGATGGATTGATGCTTTTGTCTTGTAGTAAGAGTCCAAACCTTGTTTCTCTCAAACTCATTTAGTTCGTTTTGCATGGCAATGATCCAGTCAGGTTCTTGAAGAGCTTGAACATAATTCTTTGGCTCAATAAGAGACATGAATGCAAAGAATGCACACAAATTATTTACTTTAGATTGAGTTTGAACTTCTGCGTTTGGAGCTGAGATCACATTCTCTTGTGGATGATATGAAGAGTGTTGAAATTTTCTTCGTTTGTAAGATGGAGCAGATCCTGAAGGTTGAACCTCATATGCTTGACTAGATTCAGGTATCGTTGATGTATTGCCCTTGGATCCTATCTCAATGCCTTGAAGTTGGGTTTCAAGCCCTTGAAACGGAGTTCTGACATCGTAGTTTTCTGTTTCAAGGTCTTGAAGATGTGTTTCAAGGTCTTGAGGATTTTCTTCGGTATCTTGAATCTTTTCTTGCATATTCTTTTCTTGATCTTTAGGATCTTCATCTTCATCCAAATTGTGATCTACTTGTTGATTCAGATTAAGATCTGCAAAGCTTTCACTCAAAGTACCCTCATTGCTTTCATCAAAAATGACATGAATACTTTCCTCAACAATTTTAGCACGTTTGTTATAAACACGATAAGCTTTGTTATTTAAAGCATATCCAATGAATATAGCTTCATCACTACGTGAGTCAAATTTCCAAAGATTAACTTTCTCAATGTTATGAACAAAACAAGTACATCCAAAGGGTTGGAAATATCAAATTTCCCAAGATTATCTTTCGTAATTGCCATGCTCTCTAAGGGTCTCGCGAGAATTCTCAGGATAAAGAAAAAATCTGCAAACAATAGAGATGGAATCACACACCTAGGGTTTTCACCACACGTCTATATTAAAAATTGCCTCCCAATGAAGATGTCGATGTTGTCTTATCTATTAGAATAGATACTTGGCTTAGTTATATTCTATTCATCTTGGAACTAAAGTTAGTGTGCATTAGTTGCTAGTATTATACAATTATACATTACAAAATAAAAAAATCAACTTCTTGTTCATCTTTGTGCCACCGAGTTTGTAACACCCCGAATCCGCGGAACTCGGGGCGCTACGGGTTGGGACCTCACAATGGGTCCCGACCCTTAGCTTGACAACAATTTCACCGGATCTTGCAACAAGGCACAAATAAAGGCCCAAACCAAAATACATTTTTATTCAATGAAAAGAAAAACCCAAAAGAATACAACAAAGGACTTCAGCCGAAAATACAACCCCAAAGACTAAACGCCATACAACATACAATAAACACAATACTCAAACTCGACTCCATCCCAAAACCCAAACCTAAAATGTACGGAACCCCGGCTGCCCACTCTTCCGGATCTCTCGGCCGCAATCCTAACCTGCAATGCAATCTACAACAGTCGGTATAAAATCGTTAGCTCATATTCGAAGCATTAGAACCAATGGGAAAGGCACAAACACAAGTAAATCATCATAAACACACAACATTCTCAAAGCATACAATTCCGGTTTATTATCTTTTTATTATTAAGTCATATCCCGTTCTAATTCAACTTAGTTTTGTGACACGAGACCACCGTGGTCCCGCCTCGGTCCCTACTTACCGGCATAGAACGGTGCGGATGCCTCCGACCGTCTAACCAGCACGGGTTAGTCGCCACGAACCTCCTAGACTCTCGCAAGAGCTAGGCAGATGATATCACCGCCCGTTGTCATACACTTGGGCCAAAATAATATAAGGTCGATTTATTTGTTATAAACAATAAAGAATAAACACACACCACCAAACACACATCAATGCTAATACAAGGAATACGAGCTAAGTAAGTCCGAAGACTTACCTCGTCCCAAAGATAATCCCGCTAATCACCGCTCTCAACTTCCCGTAGGAAGGCACTCAACGCCTGGTCAAAACAAGGCACACAATCAACATCTCTCTCACCTGCTAGAAGTCCTTAGACTTCTAGTCCCAATAATCTCGCAAGATCATAAACCATAACCATGCTTGTACAAGAACCTCCTAGTCCTCACGATCACAATGGTAACAACACTAGGCTAGGATACTCTCGTTTTAGTCCACAACCTCAACATCATACCACTTAAAGCCATAAACAACCTCACAAGATAACATCAACCCTCAAGTCATAAAACATTTCACAATCCTCAAACACTCACCTAAGGTCCATAACCACTACTTGGTATTCACTCTAAGTTATGCTAGATTATTCAACCTAACATGATACTAATACTAAACATAACTAAATCGAGTAAGATCATAAACTCGGAGAAAAGGGTACTCACATGACGTCAAAAGACGGAAGACGATCTAAGGATGTCGACTTGGACTTGTTAGGTCTTTATCGGGACGCTTCCGAACCTAACACCAAAACTAAGCAAATTTAGCTTATACGCTAAATTTGACGGAAGATTTAAATTATATAATTTTTAAGGTAAAACTCGTTTTCCAAAAAAAAAAACCAAGGGTAAAACCCGCTAATACATTTTCCGAGGTGATTTATATAATCTTATAAACACGGGTCAAAATCCGAAATCAACTTTTCCGGGCAACTAGGAAACTCAATAAACTTAGGCCATTTTCCAATGTATATCTTGGGCCAAAACTGTAGTTATATAATTCAGTAGGGGTATAATAGTTACATTTCAAAAATCTGGGTAGAGAACTGCAATTATCAAATAAGGGACATAAATTGTAAATAACCATAAAGAGAGGGGGGCCAATTTGAAATAAAAGAAAAGGGTTTCCAAACCCTGCTCTTTTTCTTTGTTTGCGGCAGAGGAGGAACGCAGAGAGCGCCGGCGGCTTCGGCTTCTGCTCCTGTGGGCTCTGGCGGGGAGCAAGGACGGCGAGGAAGGCAACGAGCGTACCTCCGGTGGCTTCGACGGTTGTTTTGTTTCCCCGACAGCAGGATCAACAGAAAGAGAGGAGGACGAGTTGGGTGTTGCTCCAAAAATTTGAGGGAGATGAGAGAAGAGCACCGGTGAGACGAGGCTTCTCTAGGCAGCGGCGACGGTGCGCGATGGTGGTTCCAGGGCGAGGCTCGTGGCGGCCGATGAAGGAGGTAACTCATCGAAGGTGGTTCCGGCAGGCTCGACAGAAAGAGAAGAGGAAGAGGGGAGGCGGTTGCAGGCTCGAGAGGATGGAATCGGTAGCCTGATGGCTTTCTATCACAAGGCGCAAGATGGGGGAGCTTGAAGGGATACCCAAAGAGATGAAGTGGAGGCAGGGATGAGTTCCGGCGTGGTCGGTGGCCAGGCGGTCCGAATGGCTCTCCGGCTTTGATAGGGCGGCATCACTTCACCTCCGGCGTTGGCATTCCAATAATGAAGGGCGAAGAGACAAGGTAGAGAATCAGGGCTAGAGAAGCAAAGCTTCTTTAGTAGAAGGTGAGGGGTGGTCATCATCTCCGGTGTGGTGGGGCGTCGAGGGCGGTAATCCTGCACAGAGGCAAGGGAATACAGAGTGGGACGTAGCGAGGGCCGCTCGGTTTGCGGCGGAGGACACAAGTCTGGCCAGGTGGTGGCTCACAGGGAGAGGAGCTCCAGTGAGAGGTCTGATGTTAAGAGAGTTGCAAGAGATGGAATACAAAGGGTTGAGAGATTGAAGAGGTAGGCTACTAGATGCAAGAAGACAGAGAAATGAATGTGGTGAGTGTTAGGAAGCGTGTAAAAGGGGGTTGTTCAGCAATAGGCTGCAAAAAGTGCAAAGGGTGGGCAAACCCACTTCATCACACAAAGAAGAAAGAGGATGAAAAGGTAGAAAAGAAAATAGAATAAAATAAATAAATGGGAAAAGGATGGAATGAAGTAAACCCGATCAAAATATTCGGAACGGGATTCCGAATCGAGAAATTTCCCGACTTTTCCGAAAATAAAAATATGGGTATACGCGAACGTATCCAAAATATAAATATACTTGGAATAAATATTTTACATCGTAAAACTAATTAATTTTTTTTTAAAATAATTTGGGCTAATAAAATATCGATAAGAATAGGATAAAATAAATATCGAAAACGCACCA
This sequence comes from Fagopyrum homotropicum, assembly GCA_033239125.1. NCBI lineage: Eukaryota > Viridiplantae > Streptophyta > Magnoliopsida > Caryophyllales > Polygonaceae > Fagopyrum > Fagopyrum homotropicum. The sequence goes on from BSWB01000006.1 coordinate 91,528,892, forward strand.
ATATTTTGGGCGTTACAACAGATCCCCCTAAAAACAATTTTCGTCCCGAAACTTGCCACACCCCGAACTTCTCGGTCCCTTAAGGCCAAGGTATGAACTCTCACACTAAGAAGGCTCAAACCTTCTAATCTATACACACAATCTACTCAAACTACCACCGCAAGATACATCACGTCATACAACACATTCTTACACGGGGCACAAACAACATATAACATCACACATGCTCATAACACAACTAAGAGAAGAACTAGGTCTAACTTATCGATTCTATCGATGCTACTAGGTCAGCGTAAAACTCAACCAAAGATACTATCCTCCGTCTTCCAGTTAGCCTCATCGGTTCATCGTCTGCCACTAGATCCTCATGATTGTCAGTATGTCTCGAGTCATGTACATACTATCTCGATTAATTCACATGAAACACCAGGTGAGGACCCTCTACGCTCGGCGGCCACGCCAACCGTAAACCACTTTCCCAACTTGCGCTAAGATCTCAAAAAGGTCCGATATACAGGAAACTCAACTTTCTTATCGGGTCTTTCTCAATGCAGCATTTCCGTCATGTTGCTCTTTGCTTGTCTCTATCAAATCTCCCTTTTTTTTCACAGTTGACTCTGGTTCTTGACAACCCAACTTTAATGTTATGTTTCTTCAATTCTTGAAGAAAGTTTGAAGTGATGATGGAATTACTCTACTATACCATGTTTCAACTAATTGAGACACGTATGCTATTACTCTTACATCGCTCCTCAATACTCGATCAAGACCTTGTCTTGAAGAGTCACTTCTCCACTTCAAACCCATAATACCTCAAGGTAAATCAAAACAATTGCACCAATGAATCCCCTCTTAACTAGCATCAACTCAATTGTCAATTCTTCGTCCGATTCAATACTTCATCATCATCCGTAGTAGGTTACCATAAAAGGTGTGACACAACTTCTCCCTTCCCAAATCTGGTAAAGCTCCGCACATCTAAGAAAACTTGTAACTCTTTCCACATCCATCGGGGTTTGACATCCTGAGGCATCTTGTCATACAACTTCTCTCTTCGTCGAGAATAGACCAAAATATCTTATCTAGGCATGAGTAAGCCCCCATAGAATCACTACAACTCGTAGCGACCATGGTCTGTTCAGAATGCCGTATTTGCAGTATCTCAGTCTCGAATTTTCAATTGGTGGCAATCAACCCTTAAATCAATTTTAGTAGAGACTACCCACCCTTGCAACAGATCAAGTAGATCATCTATCCGTGGTGAAGGATACTCGTTCTTCATTGTTATCTTGTTCGGCTAACGTTAATTGATGTACAAGCGGAGATAATCGTCTCTCTTTTCACAAACTGGTGTACTCCATAACCACTTCAAATCAAGAGTTCAAGATAGCATTCGGAGTTATCCATAGCATTTTACTAAATCTAATGAACTCTTTTCACTAAGTTCTTACAATTGCTCCTTCTCTCGCTTCCACAACTTATGTCTCTTCACAAGTGTCATTCTATACAGCGCCTTGGATATCGGAGGTGCGTCAAACTCAACCTTAGTGGCAAAATCCACATTCCGATGTATTGGAATCCATGATATCTCAGGTTTTGTCTTTTCTCTTCCCGTCACATATCGTAATAACCGACACAATCTTGTCTTATAACTTTACAAGTAGTCATGACACAATTGATCAACCTCGATCTATTGAGGTGACATCCTTTAAACACGTGTATTGTTCCATCTTTAGCTACAATGTTAACCGTCTCTTTTAGCGATCCTTCCTCTCTTGAACTCGAGAGACTTGCTCGAGTCTTCTGACTCTTGTAGCCTTATTTAAGTTTTCTTTTATCGTAATCTCATTCTCCCTCTTTGATGACATAATTGTAAAAATCTTCTAAGCTTTCTCACTTATGTGCAACCATAAGGGTCCAAACTGCAGGACTTAACCGTGTTTCAAAAGAATTGACCTCATCTTCTTCGCTTTCCACTATATTCCCCAACATATGGGAAACCATCCTTGCATTTTACGTAAGCTTGAACTATAAACATCCTTTCTTTAAGTAGGTGTAGAACTCACTTCATTTCCTTTTGCAACGTCGATCCAACAACGGAGGCTCTTAATCTCAAGCTTTCATATACTTCTTGTACATCTCATGTCGACATCGAACTTCAAAACTTTGGTCTAATCTTACTCTTGTTGGTCACTTTAACATCTCTTGGTATTCTATGAGAAATCCTCACAACCGTACCAATATGTCCAGTGGAAAACGCTAGAAGAAATTCCCCATCAGAATTCACTGAAATATCCGACTTATTACTTCTCTAGTGCTAACATCATAAATCTAAGCTTGTAGTGTTTCCCTAATCCAGATTCCTTGTTTCACGTCATAGCCACCCTGACTCTTCCGTGCGAGTCTAACACATCTGACTCGGCTTTTGCTCGCGAAAACCTACCATCCATTTCATTAGAACGAACATACTATGCATCCTCTTATACTACTCCCGTCTACGCACCACAAAAAATGAAAACCTCACCTTCCTCTTGATCTACTAGTTCCCTTTACCATGATCAAACCTTAAAACTTCTAATCCGGGTCGTTCTCCCATATGTCGTTCTCATGACCTAAGAAGGTCGCGTAAGGTCGTTACAAGTCCTCCCTAGGAGGTCGGTTATGGTTACTCGCTTTAACCCCTTCAACGCTATATGACCACCTTAAACTTCACTTGCTCATTTCAAGCTTCACAAACTTTATTAACTCTTTCTACGCTTCCTTCCACTTTTGTAAGATAACTATACCTTTCTCGGCTCTTTCGTATCATATGACCCACTTTTATAGGCTTACCGCTATTCATGATGTCTTGCAAAAGCACTTCTCAAATGTTCTGACCTTAATTGGCAAACACTCGCGTTCCTCTTGGTTGGTATCTTAAGTCTATCCATAACAAAAGCTTCTTGTTGCGTCTCTCATCTTCTCAGGATCAACATCTACTCACACTTCTTCTTGGTGTTTCTTAGCCTTATCATCATAACGGTAAACCGGTCAACTCCACGTGAATCCCCACCATGCCCTTCTTTTCATAACTGTAGTAATGTTAACACTTCGCTTATTGGTACCTCGTAAGCTTAACTTACGGTATTTTAAATCCTTCATAAATGATTCGATCACTCTAGTAATGTTAACACTTCATAACTCTAGTAATGTTAACACTTCGCTTATTGACTCCAATGCTTAGGAGCGCCTAAAGAAAACTTCACATCTTAATGGGATACCACCTTTAACCTTGTTAGAATGCACCCATGTCCTCCTCGATTCACATCTCTAGTTGTTCACGTGTCTTTTGGAAGAACTTAAGTCCGTTATCTCTAATGGTCTTGTTGTCTTTCTAATCGTGACTTCTTTGTAACCACTTCCACACCTTTGGGCTACTCCCTTTTCTTGTATGTTCCCCATCTCAATTTCTCTTAAGTTGTAACCACTTCCACGCGTCTTTTGGAAGATCAAAATCCATGTAAGTAGCGATATGGGTCACCAACCCACCACAATAGATGCCTCCCTTCGCTTTCCCCTTGATCCTGTGAAGATCCTCTGCCAGCATGGCAACAAAGTCTGGAACTCCGCCTAAAACCATACAAAAAAACTGAAAAGCTCACCTTGTCGGACCTTCTAGGGCGTGTGTGTATTGTGAACGATATAGCTTTAAATTTATAACCTAAAAATAAGCCTGAAACAATATGCAAACCCGCAGTGTACAGATGAATTGTAATAACAACAAATACTCCAAGGTCGAACACAGGGACTATTGTCAAACAAAGCACGAGAATTCAGGTTTTCAATCAAAAACAAGCAACAAAGCAAAGGTATCAAAGATGATAAAATAATCAAATAAAGAAAATGCAGATTCTAGAGGTCAAAGCATCCAGTTGTCGTTCCGACTCAAGATCTCAAGGGATAATATGGACAAAGTTGAGGTTTGCAAAGGGAAGGTATTTCTAAGGTGGGAATAGATCACCGGGTAAGTCTCACTACTCACTATCCCAAACCGAAGATCCTCTCACCGGGTAAGTCTCAAGGAACTAAGGAAAGGAACTATAATCTCAAACCAACACACCACCTAAGGGGATAGAACTAACCTTTACCGGGTAAGTCACAAGCTAACTCTCAAAGGTACGATGAAGGCACACTCGAACCCTAATAAAGGATAAACCTTTATTACCTAAAAATCATGATCTTGGGTATACAAGCAAAGGATTCACCAGGTAAGTCTCATCCTAGGCTTGCGTATGGGCCTGGAAAGGTATAACAAGGATAGGATTTGGCAAACTAAAACCTCAACTCAGATAAGGATCAAGAAAGGAATCGCCTCGCTCATTTCATGTCCCATCTCGGTCGAGATGTTCTATGAACTGACCGAGGTGAGGTTCGGTTAAGGTATGGCTCGAGCTTTTAGGGTCCACTAGGGTGAAGACTCATTCTTTCATCGTCTTTCCCGCAATTTCAGCCAATCACCCTAGAATCGCACAAAGAACTTAGCCAATAATCATCATGATAACAATAATCAAATATATGAAAAGGGAATCAATATATAAACAAGAAAACCTTAACACAAATGTCTCAATAACTCAATCAAACAATCAAACAAACAAGCAAACTGCGTTCTTCAATCACAAACCAAAAGACAACAATCAAACAATCTAAGAAAACCTTACAACTTCCTTCAAAAGCCTTCAACTTTATCTTCAAAGCCAACATCCTTCCTTCCTTGGAATATCTTCAATCTTCCAAACTAATCAACCAACTGTACATGCTTCCTTCCAGAAAATCCATCCCAATGTATAGGAAAATCACTTGTACAAAATAATAGATCTTCAGTCATGAATAAAAGATGTTATGGGCCGTGGGCTGTTCATCTCGGTCCAGTCCAACGGAGTCACCTCGGTCGATATGGTACTGTAGCCATCCGAGGTGATCCTCAGCTACGTGTAAATGTCTTTAATCTGGTTCAAAATCAAACTTCTTTCCATCTTCCATGGTTCCTAAGCCTTTCTTGTAGCACCTCGGTCGAAATAAATTGAAGCTATCTGAGGTGTTCAACCGAGATGTATCTCAATTTCACGACCTCGTTTGGTCAAGAACGTCACGGTCGAGCCAATTTTTTTTTTCAAATTGGTTTTGATGTTTTTCTCAAACAGAAACCTGTATGCAGTGCATGTAATGACATATAAGAACATGAAGCCAAATAACGATAATATCCGATAAGAGTCATACAAACAAGTCAAATAATACAAACACTCCATACTTGGGACACATTATCCCAATGGGTCAAATATAAGTCATAGGAAACAAAGTACTCACCAGACAAGTTGAACTGCATAATAATAAGAAAATAAATCAATGAAGCTCAATCCTCGTCAGCTGGCGGTGGTGGAGGTGGAATGTAAGGGAACTGCGACGGGTCGAATGAATAGCCTATAAGCTGCTCGAACTGCACTTACATCTTACATTATCTGACGCTGGTAATGCATGCTCTCCTCATCCGATGCGTCCATCCCTCAATGGATCTCGTATGGGCATCGAAACGCCGGGTAATATCAAATGTCAAGGCGGCGTAAGAATTTGTCATCTCCCTCGTTAGATCTTCTATCCTCTAATGTTCCTCCAGATCTCGACGGCAGCAGACTCGTTGTTGGGATGGTGGTGGCGTGTCAGCTGGAGATGCAAGCGCCTCTCTCTCATCCTTTGTGGCCTCGTCGTCAAGGTCAACGTGGGAATGCTAGGGCCGCCGGTATCAGTACCGGTATCCATTGCAGCAGCTCCTCCAAAACCATCTCCATCATCATCTCTGTCAGCTACCTTTCTAGCAACATCCTCCTGCATATAAGGGAACCAATTAGCTGACCAATACTAACGATCATAAACCGAGAACTGTAACGACCAGACAATACCGTGAAGAAACTTTGTTTCCCATGGCATGGCAACATAAAGTGTGCCAAGACCACGCGGAACGAGTATACAACGTTTGATCATCTCCTGCAAACCTAGCGGCTTCGGTGCCTCCACCAACGTACAACCAAAAAGATCCAACTCTATGTATGTAGCGATATGGGTCACCAACCCAACATAATAGATGTCTACCTTCGCCTTCCCCTTGATCTTATGAAGATCCTCTGCCAGCATGGCAGCAAAGTCTGGAACTGCTCTTGTAACCATACAAAACAAACTGAAAAGCTCACCCTGTCGGACGTTCAAGGGCGTCTCAATACGCACCAAAAGCATCTCACTGAAGATCCTATAAGCTAAACGGAAGGCTAGGTGGAAGATGGTCTGCTCCTTGGAATCTCCGGGCTTCCATCTGTCACGGTGGTCAGTCACCTAAGCTATCTCTCCCTAGAAGCTATGATCCTATGCTCGAGAAGAAAAATATGTCGCTGTGAGGGTAGGAAATCCAAAAATATCCCTAAACTGATCTAAGGGGACGACGTAGTTCTTGTTCAACAGCCGGTACTTGATTCCTTTGCGCTCCGACATCTAGACAACTGAGCTTAAAAACTTGAATGTCGGCTCCAGATAAACCGGCACTCGAATGGCCATAAAAGCCTCAAGGCCAACCATATATATCATCTTCTTCAAGTCCTCCACCACGTGAAGGCCAACATGCAATCATACATATGCACAACAACACATGATAGGTATCTATATAAATATATATCTATACTGTCGAGATCCTCAGAAGGGTGATGGCTTCCCGTATACTCTATCCCAAAACAATTGTCCACTTTTCAAAATTAAAAGCCTTCTTAAAAAGTCAGACCCCTTTCGGGTTTTGTTAATTTATCTATTCGACCTTTATCAGAGATTGGAAGTGCCATTGTTGTCAACCTAAGGCTCTGATACCAAATTTGTAACACCCCAAATCTGCGGGACTCAGGGCGCTACTAGGCTAGGATCTCACAGTGAATCCTTCCCTAGCGTCACAACAAGTTTACTAGATCTTTCAACAAGGCACAAATAGATATCAAACCAAATACATAAAACTGTATAAATATATACATCAAAGGTTTACAAAACACAACCGAGTACAAAACGGCAACACCATATACAAACGTATACAAAATATCCCATAGTTCCTCACACTACCTAGTGTACGGAAGCCCTCATCTGATCACCCATTGGGCTCACTCTATAGTCTTCCTATCCTGCAGAAGATCTACAACACGGTATAAAACCGTTAGCTAATAGAACATGAATAAGAATCAAGCAGTAGCACATATAACACATCAACACATGACAACATGCTATGTACACATACATATCCATTCATTATCTTTATTAAGTTATACCGTTATTAATTCATTCCTTGTGATACGAGGAGTAAAACTCTCTCGCCTTTGTCTCCGTTTCCCCGCATATTTGGAATTGGTGCCAATCATCACCACCTGGAGGACTAGTCGCATAGAACCCCCTAGCTACCCAATTTTGAGCTAGGCAAGTTATTACCGTCCGTTATCATACAGTTGGGCCAATTAATATGCATACATGGCTGTCATAGTCCGATTAGGTTATCAATGAAACATACATATGCACAAACACCACTAAAGGCAACACTCAAACCCATAACTGCTAGCTAAGTAAGTCCCAAGGATTTACCTGTCACCAAAGCTTGTTTACATTTGCAAGAATCGAGGTCTACACCTAGTTTTGTTGTAATTGTAGGGAAAATGGCACGCTTTCGAGCGATATGAAGCCTAGGGATTAAAGGAGTCATTGGAGCTATATTTTGGAGCATTGAGGAGCTACAAGGAAAGCATTGGAACCATGGAAGTTGGATACAAGTTTGATATTGGACTAGTTTTTATAGATTTGCACGTAGCTGAGGTTCATCTCGGTTGACCCCTAAAACACCTCAACCGAGATGCTTCGTTGGGCCTGGATCGACACGCACAACCCATGGCCCATAAGATATTTTATTTTTGGCAAGTGATTCTCCTATAAATTGGAAGGTATTTTCTGGATGGAAGGACGGATGGTTAATTGATTAGTTTGGAACATTGAAGATATTCCAAGGAAGGAAGGAAGTTGAAGGAAGATAGCTTTGAAGTGAAAGTTGAAGGCTTTTTGAAGGAAGTTGTAACGTTTTCTTATGAACCTTGATTGTTGTCTTTTGGTTTGTTATTGAGGAGCACGTTTTCTAATTTTTTGGATTGTTTGATTGAGTGATTATTGAGACCTTTGTGTAAAGGTTTTCTTGTTTTGATATTGCTTCTTTTCATATATATTTGATTGTTATTATCATGATGATTATTGGCTAAATTCTTGTGCGATTCTAGGGTGATTGGCTGAAGGTTGTGGGAAAGACGATGAAAGAATGAGCCTTTACCTTAGTTGACCCTGAAAGCTCAAGCCAAACCTTAACCGAACCTCACCTCGGTTGGTTCATAGAAAACATCGACCGAGGTCGATATGTACTGAGCGAGGTGTGAACCAATCTGATCCATACTTGAGTTTAGGTTTTAGTTTGCGAAATCCTATTTGTTGCACCTTTCCTGGTCCATACGCGAGTCTAGGATGAGACTTACCCGGTGATTCCTTTGCTTGTATACTTATGATGATGAGTGGTAGGTAATAAAGGTTTATCCTTTATTTGGGTTTGAGTATGCCTTCATCCTACCTTTAGAAGTTAGCGTGAGACTTACCCGGTAAAGGTTAGTTCTATTCCCTTAGGTGGTGTGTTGGTTAGAGATTATAGTTCCTTTCCTTAGTTCTTTGATACTTACCCGGTGAGAGGATCTTTGGTTTGAGATAGTGAGTAGTGATACTTACCCGGTGATCTTTTCCCATCTTAGAAATACCTTCCCTTGCAAACCTTAGCTTTGTCCACGTTATGCTTTGAGATCTTGAGTCGGAACCAAAAGTGGATGTTTTGACCTCTAGAATCTGCATTCCTTTATCTAATTATCAAATCATCTTTGTCATCTTGTTTTGTTGCTTTGCTTTTGATTGATAACCTGATTTACCGTGCTTTGTTTCACCATAATCCCTGTGTTCGACCCTGGAGTATTTGCCGTTATTACAATTGATCCGTACACTGCGGGTTTGCATATTGTTTCAAGCTTATATTTTAGGTTATAAATTTAAAGCTATTTCGTTCACATTTACACACACGTCTGAGAGTGAACAAGTTTTTGGTGCCGTTGTCGGGGACTTGGTTAAGACCAAGTCTGGTATTTGGTTGTCTTTTAGGGCTGCTGCCCTTGTTGCTATTTATTACTTTACTTGAGTGATTTCGCAGGATCTTTTTTTAGTTTATTGCAAAGAACTCGTGTTGGGAGAGAAATCGTTCCTTACGATCCTGAACCAGAAAAGACATACAAAAGAAGCTAAGATGGCTGAACAAGATAGTCGAGATCTTGAAGCTGAACTGAAGGACACATTAGAACAACTTCGGATAAGTAACGAAGCTTTACAAAGAGAGAGAGAGAGAGAGAGGAGGCTCGTGCAAGGACTGAAGAGATCCGAGCCAAATTCTACCTCGACTGAACCCAATTGTTGGACCGAGGCAGAATCCTGACATACCTGCACCAGCCGAGATACCACCACCACCTCGGTTTCCGGCCATGGTTGACTGAGGTAACTTGTTCGCTGGAGCACCGTAAAACCCTAGGTTAAAGGATGGACACGAAACAACAAGTGCGGTGTCCCGGAGTTAATCTAGGAGATCCAACTGAGCATGACTACGAGCTTCGACCTCAAGTCCTCACAATGATTCGATAATGTCAATTTGGAGGCATGGAAAGATAATCTCCACATCAACACTTACAAAATTATGAGATTCTTATTGAGACTTTAAGACCATCAAGAGTGGAGAACAACAACTACAGGCTAAGGCATTTCTACTTCTCTTTGAAGGACAAGGCGCTTGCTTGGTATCAATCTCTTCCAGTTGGAAGAGTTAACACATGGGAAGAGATGACTACGTAATTTCTCACTAAGTTCTTTACCCCATCAAAAACTACGGAGTTAAGGGGTAAGATTAATGCTTTTGTCATGAAGGATAGAGTAAGTTTGTTCAAGTCATGGGAAAGGTTCAAGGACCTTTTGTTGGATTGCCCTCACCATGGGATTCCAAAAATTGAGTTGCTAGAGATATACTTCAAGGGGTTGGATGAGGAAACTCAATTCAAACTCCAATCATTTTCTGTTGGCACCTTTATGGATACACCGGTTGATGAAGCTTGGGATTTTGTTGAGAAGCAAGCTTTACACATGGATAAGTACTCCCATCGAAGGGTTGAAGATGGCGCGAAGCGAGTTGGATTTCCTGATCTGAATCTTACAGATTCAAGCGTTGCTCAACTCACTACGCTCAACAATGAAGTCAAGGCTTTGAAGGAGCTTTTATTAGCTCAAACTAAAGTACCATCCAAGGAGCGAGATGTTGGATACTTGGGAAGAGGGAAGTATCAAGGACCGAGGAACAACAATTACAACAACAACAACAGGAATTTCAACAACAATTGGAGATCAAATCAACAAAATCCCGGTAACCCTTATTCTCATGCTGAAAATGCTCTAACTCTCCCTTATTCTTCTTCTTCTTCTATTCCATTTAAGAGTCAAGAGCCGTCATCAAAGCTCATCCCAGCAACCTAAGGAGAAGACGGATGATGTGTTGGAAGCTATCATGACAAAGCTCAATGCTATGGAGAATTCTATGAACACATTTTCGAAGGCACAAAAAGCCTTGGAACGTCAAGTTTTCAACAAAGCTAATGAAGCACCAAGAGAGCCGGGTAAACTCCCAGAAAGGACAGAGAACAACCCAAAGGGGCAGGTCATGGCAATCACCACACGAAGTGGATTGAAGACAACTAATCCAGTACCTCGGTCGGACCACGACCAAATTAAGAATACCTCAGTCGAGGTGCGAACCGAGGTGGAGCCCCAGAAAGCAAAGGACAAGTATGATGTTTATGTTCCACCACCTTCTTACAAGCCTCCACTCCCGTTCCCTCACTCTAGGGCACGGGAACAACTAGACAAACACTTTGGTAAGTTTCTTGACCTTATGAATAAGATACTTATTAACATCCCTTTCATTGGTGCTATCCTAGTTATGCACGCCTATGGAAATTTTCTGAATGAGATCTTGTCAAGGAAGAGAAAGTTGGAAGACTTTGGAGAACTGCGGATGAACTCTAGATATTCGGAGCTCATTCAAATCATGAAAGAGAACATGCCACACAATTTAAGAGATCCCGTTTCATTTTGCATTCCCATCAAAGTTTGGGATGTGACTTATGATGCATTTTGCGATCTAGGAGCTAGTGTGAGCATCATTCCTCTAGCACTTTGTGAGAAGATCGGTCTTGGAGATCCCAAGCCGGTGAAGATGACTCTATACACGGCGGATCGTTCCATCACTCGTCCCATTGGAATATTAGAGGACGTTCTCTTCAAGCTAGGTAATTTCTACATACCTATAGACTTTGTTGTGTTGGACGTCATTCCCGCAGATTATCCTATTCCCATCATTCTCGGAAGACCATTTCTTGCAACGTTGGGTTGCAACACTGATTGTAAGAACGCCAAGTTGTCATTCAATATTGGTGAAGATCATGTGGAGTTTTCACTCTTAACCATAATGAAAGAGGATCCAAGAGCTGGATTCGATAAACTCATTCAGGAGACGAAAAGCACATTAGGTTTCGGTCACCCTCCGAGTACCTCGACCGAAATGGTTTCTGGAGCAAGCAAGGTTCCCTTCTCTGGATATCACCTCAGTCCACCACCTCGGTCCACGACCGAGACAGTTTCCAAAGCAAGCGAGATGGTGTAAACTGAAGATCACCTCGGTTCACCATCTTGGGCCAACCCAAGATGTCTCGACCAAGGTTCACCTGAAGAAGGAGGTCCGTATCCACCACTTAAAGCACCTCCTATCTTAGAACTTAAACCGCTTCCAACTCACTTAAGGTATGCTTTCCTTGGTCCGGATTCTACTTATCCTGTCATTGTTAGTGCTACTCTTTTTGAAGATGAGTTATCTAAGTTGATGCATGTGTTGAGGAAACATAGAAAGGCTTTGGGTTATACTATTGATGATCTTGTTGGTATTTAGCCTTCTCTTTGTATGCATAAGATACTAATGGAAGATGATCACAAGACTTCACAGGAACCTCAAAGATGGTTAAATCCGATCATGAAAGAGGTTGTGAAGAAAGAGATTCTTAAGTTACTTGATGCAGGTATCATATTTCCCATATCGGATAGCAAATGGATGAGTCCGGTGCATGTAGTTCTCAAGAAAGGTGGGATGACCGTTGTAACTAACAAGAACAACGAGTTGATTCCCACAAGGACCGTTACGGGCTGGAGGATGTGCATTGACTATAGGAAATTGAATTTGGAAACAAAAAGGACCATTTCCCTCTTCCATTCATTGATCAAATGCTTGAACTGTTAGCACAACACTCCCAATTCTACTATCTAGATGGTTATAGAGGTTTCTTTTAGATTCCTATCCATCCGGATGATCAAGAGAAGACCACTTTCACTTGTCCATGGGGGAAATTCACTTACCGGAGGATGCCATTCGGATTGTGTAACATGCCCGCCACCTTTCAGCGTTGTATGATAGCTATCTTCTCCGAGTATATTGAGGAGATCATGGAGGTATTCATGGATGATTTTTTGGCATATGGTTCCTCTTTTGATAACTGTTTGGATAATCTTTCTCTAGTGTTACAACATTGTGAAGACACTAACCTCATTTTGAATGGGAGAAGTGTCACTTCATGGTTAGTGAAGGAATTGTTCTAGGACACCTCGTTTCCAACCGAGGTATAGAGGTCGATCGAGCAAAGATCGAGACTATTGAGAAACTTCCTCCACCTTGTTCTGTTAAGGGTGTGCGGAGATTTCTTGGGCATGCAGGTTTCTACTGGAGGTTCATCAAGGATTTCTCTAAAATCTCTAAACCACTCACTAATCTTTTGAATATGGATGTTGTTTTTGAGTTTTCGCAAGAATGCCTTGATGCTTTGTACAGGATAAAGGAAGCATTGATCACCGCTCCCATCATCCAACCTCCTGATTGGACCTTGTCCTTTGAGATCATGTGTAAATCTAGTGATGTGGTTGTAGTGGTTGTAGGAGCGGTACTTGGACAAAGGAAGGATGGCCGGACCAACGCCATTTATTATGCTAGCAAGACACTAGATGAAGCTCAACTGAACTACGCCACCACCGAGAAGGAGCTCTTGGTAGTTGTTTATGCATTTGAGAAGTTTCGCTCTTACTTTGTGGGAGCGAAAGTTATTGTTTATACTAACCATGCAACTATTCGATATTTACTAGCTAAGAAAGATGCAAAGCCGTACCTTATTTGCTAGATTCTCTTACTTCAAGAGTTTCACATGGAGATTCGCGATAAGAAGGGGTCCGAAAATTCCATGGCGGAACACCTCAACCGGCTACCACCTATCTCGCTCAAGAGGGACGATCTACCCATTGATGATTCATTTCCTGATGAGCATTTGTATTTTGCGGTGCAATGGACGGAAGCTTTTGTTTTTCCCCATGGTGAAGTTGAAGTATGGGGTGATGCTACCACCTATCTTGCTTGAGAGTGGCGTACGGTCCAGCTAGCAACCTTAAACCAAGCGATTCTTGGGAGGCAATCCCAAGCTATTGCTTTCTTTTCCCTTTCCTTGTTTAGTTTAGATAGTTTGCTTGTGTATTGTGTGTCCTCTTAGACAGGAATTAGGTTCTCCAAGAAGAAATACAACTTAGGAAGTACTAGGAAGGATTGATGTTCGAGAATTCTAGAAAACGAAGTTCGACCATGACAGATCTCAGGTGCTACCATAGCACCTTGACCGAGATGTTCTTCGCCAATCGAGGTGCCATTATCTGACAACCACCTCACTCTGACACCTTGGCCGAGATGAAATCAAATTCTACGAAGGGTATAAAAGGAGATTGACTTTCTCTCTCCTCACAACCCTTCTTCTCTCTTTGCTCTTACCTCGACCGCGGCCCCCTTTGCTCCAAAATTCTAAAATCTCGATCATTTGCTACGATTCTTGGCTCCAATTCATCAAGGGAAGCAAGAGAAACAGATTTCAAGCATCAAATAATACACAAATCCAACACCAGCTACGCATTTTTGGTATTTTGCTCCAAATCCTAACTTTGTTCGTTTTTCTCGATTTTGCACAAATTTGGGCTTGTTTGCTGTTCGTTGTTGTTGAGAAGTGTTTAAGTAACCCATAGGAAGCAAGTGGTAGTGAAAATTGGGGGAAAACTTGCGATTTTTGAGCCTCGATCGAAGCAGTACTTCGCCTCGGTCGGATCTACTGCGTCTCGGCCGTAATACCCCTCGGAGCAACTGAGGTCATTTTCAGAGATGGAGAATTTGAGAAGATCTGATCGCTAGCTAACCCTTAGGGATCGCCCCAGAAGGTCCGACAAGGTTAGCTGTTTAGCATGTTTTGTATGGTGATAAGAGGGATCTCGGATTTTACTGCTATGCTTGCAGAGGAGCTGCATAGAGTGAAGGGGAAGATCAAGGGAGATATCTTGTGTGGCGGCCTAGTGACTCACATTGCTACTTTTATAGGGTCAGACCTTTCGGGATGCACTTTAGTTGCGGCGGCGAAGCCGCTGGGTTTTACAGGAGTTCATCACACGCCGCATCCTCGTTCCCCGCGGTTTTGGCACTCCTTGTGTGGCCATGCCATGGGAAACGAAGTTTCCGAGAGGTATTGTTTGGTCTTCACAGTTCTCGGTGTATGACCATGAGAACTTGTCACCTGTTTGGTTCCTGATCATGCAAGATGATGTTGCTAGAGAGGCAGTTGGAGGATATGCCGATGGTGATGGCATTGGAGGAGCTGCAGCCATGGATACCGGTACTGATACCGGCGTCCCTAGTAATCCAACCGTTGACCTTGATGACGAGGCTACGGAGGATGAGAGAGAGGCACCAGTACCTCTAGTTGACATTCCCCAGCCGTCCTAGCAAAGATCTCATCGCCGTCGTGATTATGAGGCGCATCGCAGGATTGATGATCTGACGCGACAGATGAAGGATTCTTATCACGCCCTGCGGATTGACATTACTCAGCGCTTCGCCGTTAAGACTCGATATATTGAGGGTTGGACGCGGCGCATGGAGGAGAGCCAACACCATGAGCGACAAATGGTGATGCTGTAGTTCCAATAGACGGTGGGCTATCCTTTTGATCCATCATAGTATCCCTACATTCCACCACCAATGCCAGCAGAGGAGGATTGAGCATATTATGGAGCTATTTCTTATTTCTTTATGCAGTTATGCTTTTATTCGGTGAGTACTTTGCTTTTGACTATTATTTGACCCATTGGGACAATGTTTCCTAAGTATGGGGTATTTGTATTTGGCTTATGTGCTTCGGGTATGTATAACTCATATTTGACCTTGATTATTATCCTATTTGGCTTATATATGCGTATATGTCATTTACCTGCATTGTATACAAGTTTTTGTTTGAGAAAAACGTCAAAAACTTATTTGAAATTTTTTTTTGCTTCGACCGAGACGTTTTGGCCAAACGAGGTCATGATAACTGAGATTCATCTCGGTTTAACACCTCGGGCACCGTCAAATCACCTCGACTGAAATGGGTATAAATTTGAAGAAATTCTCAAAACGTTTTGTGCTTCTGTTCCAGATATGACCTCGATGATGATATTGTTTGCAGATTAGCTTTGAAATCTTTATATGCTCGAAAGGTTTTATGATATGTTTAAGTTGCTAAATGTTTTGTTTGAAATTATAGAAGTTTAATATTTTGATTTTATCAAAATTATGTTGGATTTGAAGGTTGACACCATATTGTGAGTTCTCTCACATTCTTCTGGAACACTTGTGCTTCCAACACCTTTTGAGCTTTAGAAATTGAAGTCACCGTGCTTTGAAGACCACTCAACCTCCCAAGCAATTGCTCAAACATCATCTCGGTTCTATCCTTTGGAGGTTGAGTAAATCCGGGTGGAGGTTCTTGTGAAGCCTTAGGTTGTGGAGCTACGCTTGTGGAAGCGGGAGGGTTCAAGGCTCCATCCAAATTTGAATAAGAGACCCCGGGATGATTATGGTTAGGCCGGTAATTGTTGAATTGCCGGTTGTTGTTGAAGTTCCTTGGACCTTGATAGTTGTTGTAGTTTCCCCTTCCCATGTAGTTCACATCTTCCTCCTTGGAAGACAAGTTTGCTTGCACTTGCGCTTGAGGGCTTGATTGACTCTTCAAAGTTGTAGCACACAACTCCCTCAAAGACTTTTGCTCATTGTTGATTGCATCAAGCTTGAAATTACTCACTGTGACTTCACTCACCTCATATGCTCCCGCTTTCCTCCCATCACTCTTCCTATGGGAGTACTTTTCAATCACCAAAGCTTGTTTCTCTACAAATTCCCAAGCTTCATCCACATTCTTTTCCATGAAAGTCCCACCGGAAAGATATTGAAGCTTGAATTGGCTATATTCATCAAGTCCCTTGAAGTAGATCTCCAAAAGCTCTATTTTCGGTATACCATGGTGTGGACAATCTAGGAGAAGGTCTTTGAACCTTTCCCAAGAGTTGAATAGGCTTTCTCTATCCTTCATTACATAGGCATTGATCTTCCCCCTTAGCTTGGTCGTCTTGGAATGTGGGAACAACTTAGTCAAGAACTCGGTTGTCATCTCCTCCCAAGTACTTACTCGCCCTAGTGGAATCGATTGGTACCAAGCCAAGGCTTTATCCTTAAGTGAGAAGGAAAAAGCCCTAAGCTTATGGTTTTTGTTCTCCAACCTAGGCGGCCTTAGAGTCTCCATCAATATCTCGTAGTTCATCAAATGTTGATGAGGAGACTCTCCTTCCATCCCTCCAAATTGATTATGCCGGATTATTTGTAGAACTTGAGGGAGAACCTCGTAGTCATGGGTTGCGGGATCTCCTAAGTTCACACCCGGACGGTGTACTCTTTGAGCCGGATCCATACGTTTCCCTAACGTTCGTGGCTCCTCAATCATTATCGGCTAAAACCGAATATTAATCGCCGGCTGCGGTTGTGGTGGTGGTGGAGGAGGTTGTTGACGATTAAGCTCTCTTTGCACAAGAGCTTGCCTAATCTCTTTAATCTCCCTCCTAGTTGCTTCTTGCCTCTCATTGGCAAGTATCCTTTCATTCTCCAAGAGCTCATCTCTTAATCTAATTTGCTCGAAAGCCTCATCCAACTCAGCTTGAAGATCTCTTGCGGCCATCGCCTTCTTCTTCTTAATGCTCTTAGATCTAGCTTTAAGGGTTTTCTCCGGTTCGGGATCGAATGGAGTTAAATCCTTGCCACGAGATCTTCGCATGCACCTAAAGAATGAGAGATGTCCTAAAAATGCAACGACACAAACCAAAAAAGATCAAAAGCAACAAGAAAGACCTACACTATAAACAATCACAAAAAGACTCAATCTAGACCTAGTCCCCAACAACGGCGCCAAAAACTTGTTACGCTAAGATTGTGACACGCAAAAGTCTTAAATTTATAACTCGATATATTTTTCCTAACTCCTAGCGAACCCACAGTGTATGGGTCGTTTTGTAGTAAGGATAGTATTCTGAGATCGAACACAAAGACTAAGGTGAAATTGAGTCAATAGTGACTAAGGATAGTGAAGATCTAGACTAAGAAAAGAGAAAGACATGAAGAAATGGAAATCTCAATGTTTTTGGTTTGGTTTTGAGGGGATCAATCAAAGATCACAAATCATGCAAGATTGACAAACAACTAAGCTAGTAACATAAATAAACAAGCAAACACGATATAGGTAATCAAAGATAGAGAAGCGGATTCTAGGGGTTAGAAATTCCGGTTATGGCATAGGACTCAAGCTATCTAGTCATTCTTTGGATAAACTGTAGTATGTTGGGAGTGGGTATTTCTAGATTGGAACAATCACCGGGTTGGTCTCATGGTCCACTAGTCCGTTCCTAAGGTCTCATCACCGGGTAAGCCTCAAAGAACTTAAGGTTAATAATACTACACAAACCCGATTGCTATCTAGGGATCTAACCTCTCCTCACCGGGTAGGTCTCGGGAAGGCAAGTCCTAAACATAAATCCTAGCACACTCAGTCCAATAGCGGCTAGTGAGGCTCACTACTACCTAGAGTTCATCATCTTTGGTACCTAAGAGCAAGAATCACCGGGTAGGTCTCTTTTTACACTTAGTTTCTAACACTAGGTCACCCTAGGATAGATCTAGCTCAACAAACACTAGGGTTTCAACAATCTAACAACCTAACACATAGACTTATCAATACAAGCAAGTCAGACAGAATCACGGTCAGTTCCTCACTTCCACGGCCGTGGAACCTACTAGAACAGGCCGTGATTCACAACAAAGGCTAGGTTCGAGCAAACAATTCATCCAAATGTACGTTTAAGTCTATCCTCTCATAGTCCAAGCCATAACCATCATTTCTTTACCCTAGAATCACATCTATTTAGCCAATAACATGCATCTCAACAATCAAAATCATCAAGCATACAATCATGGAGTCCATATCAAGAGGATGAAATGAAAGAGAGATGAAGTAAATATAACAAGAAAAACGAGCTGAATAGATGTTAGAAGAGAGACTTACGACCCTTCAAAAAAAGTTCGAATCGTTCTTACAACCCTAGAAAATGTTTCCAACAAACTTCACTCTAAAAACTAAGAAACTCTAAGAATGGTGTGTTCTTCTCTTCTTCTCCAATGGAAGTCTTTCTCCTCCTCCAAGAGTATCTCCAATCCAATTCCAAAATGAGAGAGTATGGGAGAGAATGTGTGTGAGGTAAGGTGTGTAGTGGATCCCCTTTCCTATCAGCCTGCAAGAGTACTTCTAGCCTTCACCATTTGCAAGAGTCGGTTATGGAGATCGTGGGACAGCTGTCCCAGCTGTGCAGAGGGAATCACGGGCAGTTTCAATGGCCGTGGATCTCCCAAAGGCCGTGATTCTTGTGTTTCAGCCTTCTTTTGATCGTTGAGCCGTGAGTTGGTGCAAGCCATGCACCAACATGGTCCCATGTGTTCTCCTTTGCTCCTAACTTGCTTCCCAATGAGCTCGGATATGTGTCATCACGAGGAACGATCCTCGGATGTATTGATTAGGCTCTAAAAGTGTTAGCATGAAATATTGTGATATTTTAGGCACGTTTTCTAAGCGTATTTGATTCATATTGATAGTCATTGATTGAGCATTGTTGCATTTGTGAGCTAGTTTGCCTATATTATCGATATGGATGTCTACACAAGCTTTATGTTGATTATAGGTGATTGAGAGCTATTTTCGAACGGAATCGAGCAAGGATGGAATTGTTTGACATGTCCATGGATTGAGGGCATTCTTAGGAGCAAAAGGAGTGTCAACTTATGGAATGCACGAGGCTAGGGAAGAATCACGTTCTTGCCCTAAACCACGCTCTAAAATACGGCCGTACTACTTTCTACGTTCAGTTCCACGGCCGTGGAACCCTAGCAAGTGAAGCGTGATTCATTCCAGTGGCTTCTACGGTCGTGGAATCATGTGTTCAAACCGTGTTGAATTCCACGCTCTAAATTACGGTCGTGGAACCTTCCACGACCGTGATCTTGGCGATCTTTTTCGCCACACTTTAAGCCACGATCTTTTAAAAGATTGGGCCGGGCCGCTACTTCATCATACCCTATAAAAGGACGGACGAAGAGATATTCCGTCACCTCGCTTTAGGCTTACGCTTACGACTCCGCTTGACGCATTTTTCGCCTACGCCGCGACCTAGAGATCTTTGCGACTTTTGCAAAAGACGGATTTTGCGTTCATCCTTGGATTTGCCCTAATCTCGCACTTTGGTGGAGATTGTGATTGAGATTTCCAGATTTACGGAAGATCGAAGGTTCGGAAGATTGTTTGCAAGAAGATTCCTCTTCTTGTTTAGGTTTGATTTAGAAGACGGATTGACATCCCGTTCTTCCTTCTTACCTAAGATTGTGTTTGTTTGTTCTATTTTGAATCTATTGACGATATTCGTTCTTGATTGTAACTTTGAGATCGGTTTGAAGTTTATTGGAAATTTTCGGAAGTTTTCATCTTTCAATCTTTTAATCTTTGAATTTGATGTCATAATGATGATTGTTGGCTAAAAACCCTTAACAATTCTAAGGTGAAGGGTTGATAGTTCTGGCTTAGATGATGATAGATCGATCGTAAATAGATTAGACCCTGAGAGTTAGAGAGAATCGTCGACGAACCCTAAATCACGGTTTGTTCTTGAGTTCCTCGACCGTGGAATCTCAAGATCCACCCGTAATTTCCCTTAAGTTTACGAACTTGCTTTTACTTTAATCCAAAGTTAAAGATTAGATTTAACTTAGTCTTGGCTTGCCTTTTCTAAGTGGTAGTGAAGCCTCAACAACCTCTACCTCGATTGTGAGTGTCACAACCTTAACCGGTTAAGTTAGTTTTGATTCTTGGATTTCAAGTTTAGGTATTTGACATTAATTCTTGCCTTTAGAACCTTTCTATATTGAAGCCTCAACAACCGGTATAGAGAGTGTCTTGTAGGTGAGTCATATAAGGTTTTTGGAACTTCACCGTACGATTACCTTACATTAGCATACCTTTGCATATCTCAACTCTGTCTTTATATCATTAAGTATATCTTGAATCGATTGCCACAGGTGGATAGTTGGATCTTTAGGATTGTTGTTTTCCCAATAATTTGCAAAGCTCTTACATTCATTTGCTTGATAATCTGAAATCGAATTTGTTCCCCCCAAATCCCTGTGTTCGATACTCTGGAATACTTGCTTAACTACGCCGATCCGTACACTGCGGGTTCGCTTGCTTGATTCTAGTTTTATAAATTTAAAGCTTATTTGCACGCACGCTAAGTGGCGAACAAGTTTTTGGCGCCGTTGCCGGGTATTTGGTCTAGGCCGAATTCGGTAGCCGGTTGTCAAGCTTGGGAGCTTGCTGTCGTTATTTGATATCTTTTTGAGTGCATGCGCAGGTCTAGGAACACCGAAGACCTCTTACCTCTTGATCAAGAGCTTGAGAGGACATTAAGGCAAAATGTAAGGAAAAGAAGATGGCTGAAGAACACGAACGTGATCTTCAAGCGGAGTTGGCAGAGAAAGAAGCTCAAGTCCAATGGAATGAGAATATACGCCGGAATGAGATGGATAGGCATCAATCCCAAGTTAATGATCTGAAAGACATGATGTTCCAAATGAGGATAGAGATAAGTAACCTTAAGAATAAGGGAAGCAAGAAATCCTCAAAGAGATCATTAAGGTCGAATAGGGGTCATTCATCCGCTGATGATAGCGACTCTTCCATGCCACCGTTAGAGGAGATTGATCCAAGGATCAATGTGAATCCATTTGCTCCACGGGCGACCGCAAACCGACGCATTCCACCTAGGAATGTAAGGGTGAACCGTGTAGATGATGAGCCAAGAACTCTTGGCCAAAGGATGGATCCAACGCAGCAACCACGCCGTCTAGGTGTGAACTTTGATGCTGATGATGTGCAAGGGTTTAGCTTCAACCCTCAAGTTATTACTCTTGTTCGCCAAAACCAATTTGGCGGGAGAAGCGCTGAATCTCCACACCAACATTTGTAAAACTTTGAGTGTATGATGGAGACAATGAGACCGAAGAACGCTACTACCAACAACTATAAGCTCAAGCCTTTCTTCTTCTCCTTGAAGGGGAAAGCATTGTCTTGGTATCAAGCTCTTCCTAGTGGGAAACTAGATACGTGGGAAGACCTTTCCGCGGAGTTCCTCACCAAATTCTTTCCGCCATCCAAAACAGCGGAACTTAGAGGTAAGATCAATGCATTTTCCATGAGGTCTAACGAAAGTTTGTTTCAATCATGGGAAAGGTTTCAAGACTTGTTATTGGATTGCCCTCATCATGGCATATCCAAGCTTGCATTGCTGGAGATTTACTACAAGGGGCGGGATGCGGGGACGCAATTCAACCTCCAATCCCTCTCATGTGGAACATTCATGGACATGAGGGAAGATGACGCTTGGGACTTCATTGAGAAGCAAGCAAGGGTCATAGAGAAGTACTCCCACCGGAAAGCGGAGGGAAATCGTGTGGAGCAAGGAGCAAAGCTCACACATGAAGCTCAAAATCAGATTTTCTCCCTCAACAATGAGATCAAGGAGTTGAAGGAGGCTATCAAGACAAACATCCCAAAGCAACAACGCAAGGATGTTGGATATTTGGGCAACAACAACAATGGCGGTGAGAACACAAACCGTAACAACAACAACAACCGGAACAACAACCGGAACAATTGGAATGGCAATAACAACAACCGGAACAACAATTGGAACAACAATAGGGGTTCAAACAACAACAATTGGCGCTCCAATCAACAAAATTCCGGTAACTCTTATCCTTCCAATTCTAATTCACTAACTCCACCTTCCTCTTCCTCTACTCCTTTGAAAATCCAGGGGCAATCATCTAATGGAGGAAACACTTCGGGGAAGGAGAAGCCCGATCCCATGTTGGAAACGATTTTGGGAAAGCTTCAAGGATTGGAGAACCGCATCATTAAGGTTGATGATCAAATTTCCAAGGTTGATAAAGCCCAAAAGGTTTTAGAAAACCAAATGTTCAGTCATGCGGAGGAAGTTCCTAGGAATCAAGGGAAACTTCCAGGAAAGACGGAGGAAAACCCTAAAGGAAGGGTGATGGCAATCACAACTAGGAGCGGAGTGACTACCACCGATCCGCAGCCTAAGTTCGTTGAAGTCCCCGTAGAGAAAGACAAAGAGAAGGGGAAGGAGAAGGAAGATGTCTACGTTCCTCCTCCAGCTTACAAACCTCCCCTACCATTCTCTTAATCTAGAGCGAGAGCGCGCCTAGATAATTAGTTTGGTAAGTTTATAGAACTCATGAGCAAGCTGCATATTAATATACCCTTTATCGATGCTATTGTAGGTATGCCGGCTTATGGCAAGTTCTTGAAGGAGCACCTCTCCAACAAGAGGAAGCTAGAAGACTTCGGAGAGGTTAAGATGAGTTCGGACTCTTCGGATCTCATCAAGACCATGAAGGAGAAAATGCCCCCAAAGCTAAAGGATCCGGGGTCATTTTGCATTCCCATAGGTGTGGGAGATGTCACATACGATGTGTTATGTGATTTAGGAGCAAGTGTGAGCATCATACCACTTGCATTATGTAGGAAGATCGGTTTAGGCGACCCTAAACCGGTGAAGATGACGTTGTACATGGCGGATCGATCCATAACTCGCCCCGTCGGTATTGTAGAAGATGTCCCGGTCAAGCTAGGTAAATTCTTTGTTCCCATTGATTTTGTTGTGCTTGACATTCCTGCAGATAGTCCGGTCCCGATCATACTCGGAAGACCATTTCTTGCAACTTCCGGCTGCATAGTCGATTGCAAGAATGCTAGACTCGCCTTTGACATAGGAGAGGAGAAGGTAGAGTTCGTTCTTTCCAAACTAGTGAAGGAGCCAATCTTTGATGATGATATATTCAATATCCAAGATGAAGAGGGGTTGTCTAGAGAGGAGGTAAGTTCTATTCTCTTCAAATATCCTTTGCAAAAGGTTATTACTATGAGTCTAATGAACGTAGGGGAAGAAGAGGAGTGCAATGAGGCAATTGAAGCCTTAGAAGCATAAGAAGAAGCATGTGAAGAGGAGTTTGAGAAACTCCACGACGAAGGAGAAAACGTGAGAATCCACGGCCATACACTATATTCCACGGCCGTGGATCTCACAACCCAAAGCGTGGCTCACTCCAGGGGGTTACACGGTCGTGGAGAAGGCAGAGCAACCGTGACCACCTTCCACGCCCTAAACCACGGCCGTGGAGGACATGAGGAACCCGTAATTTTAGGCGTGAAAAGGGGTGATCGAGACACTTCTTCAACTTCTTCCGATTCTTCCCCCACACATTCAACACCCTTAGAAACTTCTAAGGAGACATCGGATGCTTCTCAAGGATCATTGGAAGCTCCGAAAGCAATGGAACTCAAACCACTTCCTACTCATCTAAGGTACGCTTTTCTAGGATCTAATTCTACCTTTCCGGTTATTGTTAGTTCCGATTTAAGCATAGATGAACATAATAAACTCATGGTGGTCCTTAGGAAACATAGAAAAGCTTTAGGATATACTATTGAGGATTTAGTAGGAATTAAACCCTCCCTATGCATGCATAAGATATTAATGGAGGAAGACTTTAGGACTTCAAGACAACCTCAAAGGCGGTTGAATCCGACCATGAAGGAGGTTGTCAAGAAGGAAATTCTCAAACTTCTTGATGCAGGTATCATCTATCCTATCTCCGATAGTAAGTGGGTGACTCCGGTTCAAGTAGTTCCGAAGAAGGGAGGAATGACGGTCATCACCAACAAGAACAACGAACTCATTCCTACCCGAACCGTAACGGGATGGCGGATGTGCATTGACTACCGCAAGCTTAACAATGCAACGAGGAAGGATCACTTCCCATTGCCATTCATTGATCAAATGCTTGAAAGGTTAGCACAACATTCACATTTTTGCTACCTTGACGGTTATAGTGGTTTCTTTCAGATCCCGATACACCCGGATGATCAAGAGAAGACCACATTCATGTGCCCGTGGGGTATGTTCGCTTATAGGAGAATGCCGTTCGGGCTTTGCAATGCCCCAGCCACCTTTCAACGGTGCATGATGGCCATCTTCTCCGAATACATTGAGGAAATCATGGAAGTCTTCATGGATGACTTCTCCGTATACGGTTCCTCTTTTCACAATTGTCTTTCTAACCTTGCTCTTGTTTTACAAAGGTGTGAAGACACTAACCTAGTTCTTAATTGGGAGAAGTGTCAATTTATGGTTAAGGAAGGAATTGTATTAGGACACCTAATCTCTAGTAGAGGGATAGAGGTGGATAAGGCTAAGATAGAGACCATAGAAAAGCTTCCTCCCCCAACTTCGGTGAAAGGGATAAGAAGTTTTCTAGGACATGCTGGATTCTATAGACGCTTCATTAAAGACTTTTCTAAGATATCAAAACCTCTCACTAATCTATTGATGAAGGATGCGGTTTTTGAGTTTTCGCAGGAATGTTTGGATGCGTTTAACACCATTCGGCAAGCTCTAATTTCAGCACCTATTATCCAACCTCCGGATTGGACTCTTCCCTTTGAGGTTATGTGCGATGCTAGTGACGTAGCTATAGGAGCTGTCCTTAGACAACGAAAGGAAGGACGAACCCATGCCATATACTATGCTAGCAAGACGCTAGATGAAGCGTAGCTCAACTACGCCACTACCGAAAAAGAGTTTTTAGCCATTGTCTATACTATTGACAAGTTTCACTCTTATCTTGTAGGTGCAAAGGTGATTGTCTACACGGATCATGCTGCGATCCGGTACCTCCTTGCGAAGAAAGACGCGAAGCCAAGGCTAATTAGATGGATTCTTCTCCTACAAGAATTCGATCTAGAGATCCGCGACAAGAAAGGTTCAGAAAATTCTGTTGCGGATCATTTGAGTCGCCTAACACATCTAGAGGACGACCATTTACCTATCGATGACTCCTTCCCGTACGAACACCTACACATTATTGAGGAGTGCATCGATGTGATCTCCAAAGGTAACGAACCATGGTTTGCTGATTTTGTTAACTATTTGGTTTGTCAGGAGATACTGCCCGGATTATCCTACGCACAAAGGAAGAAGTTCTTTAAGGATGTCTGGGAATACTTTTGGAACGAGCCTCTCCTCTTTAAGAGAGGTCCGGATGGCATCATTCGGCGATGTGTGCCGGAAGATGAGATGCAAAGTGTCATCCGCCATTGTCATTCACTACCTTGTGGAGGACACGCTAGTTCGAACAAGACTAGCGCAAAGGTATTGCAATCCGGATTCTTTTGGCCTACTTTATTTAGAGATGTGCAATCCTTTGTTTATTGTTGCGATGCTTGTCAAAGAACAGGTAACATCTCTAGGAGGAATGAGATGCCCCTCAACAACATCCAAGAAGTGGAGATTTTCGATGTCTGGGGAGTAGATTTTATGGGACCGTTCCCATCCTCTTGTGCAAACCAATACATACTATTGGCAGTAGATTACGTTTCTAGATGGGTGGAAGCAATAACCTCTCCCACCAATGATGCCATGGTGGTGGTTAAGTTCTTTAACAAGACCATCTTTCCGCGATTTGGGACGCCAAGGACTATCATTAGTGATGGAGGTTCTCACTTCATTGCCCGGCGCTTTGAAGCTCTTCTAGCTAAGTATGGGGTTACTCACAAGATCGCTACCCCTTACCATCCACAAACAAGTGGACAAGTTGAGATCTCAAATAGGGAGATCAAAGGAATCTTAGAGAAGACGGTTTCAAGGACTAGGAAGGATTGGTCTTTGAAGCTTGACGATGCATTGTGGGCATACCGGACTGCATACAAGACTCCCATAGGAACCACACCATACAACCTTGTGTATGGAAAGTCTTGTCACTTGCCGGTAGAGTTGGAGCACAAAGCGTTTTGGGCTATCAAGTGGTTGAATTTCAGCATGAAGGAAGCGGGAGAGAAGCGTCTCCTAGACCTTAATGAGCTGGACGAACTCCGCTTGAATGCTTATGAAAACGCTAAGATCTATAAGGAGAGAGCAAAGCGTTGGCATGATAAGCATATCATTCCAAAGGACTTCAAAGAAGGAGATCAAGTTCTTCTCTTCAATTCAAGGCTTCGTCTCTTTCCAGGTAAGCTTAAGTCTCGTTGGACCGGACCTTTTCTAATTAAGCGTATTTTCCCCCATGGTGCAGTTGAAGTATGGGGTGAAGCGGGCGGAAGCTTTAAGGTGAACGGCCAACGACTCAAGAAGTATACGCCGGAATTCCGAGCTGAAGAGTTCGCGCCTACCACACTCGAATAAGTGCGACATTGGTCTAGCTACGGACCTTAAACAAAGCGCTTCTTGGGAGGCAACCCAAGGTATTGCATTTTTGTTTTTGTTTTCGATTCATAGTTTAGCTTAGTATAGACGTTTTTGCTTTGTTTTGCCTTCGATTTCTTCCGGTATGCTCGTGTTTTTGGATGTAGGAACGATAGAAAAGGAAAAGGGAAGGATAATGTTGAAGAAAAGTGATGAAACTTGGACTTTGGAGCATTACAGAGAGTTCCACGGCCTAAACCACGGTCGTGACAGCTACAGTGACCGTAATTTCCAAAAGCCTTCGAAAAATCACCAAAACCACGGTTCCGTACAATTCCACGGCCGTGGAACACCCTGACAGACCGTGATTTTCAAAATTTTGCATGTGACTATATAAACCACGTTCTTCACAAAAACCACTCCACAAAACCCTCTTCCACGACCACAACGCCGAATCCACGACCTCCTCCCAATTCCTCGTTCGTTAATCGTTTTCAACGATTCTTCTTCCCAAATTGAAGCAAATTCAACCACCAACAAGATCCAAGCGACGAATCGAGCGGCAATTCACCAAGGGAGGCGCAATTCGGATTTCAAAATCCGAAACCTAGGTTTGTCCACTCTTCTTGATCTTTGTCGATTTGGTTCGTTTTTGTTAGAAATTTTAGGAAGAACTGATCGAAATTGGAAGGAATTAGACTAGGGCTGCCTGATTGTTGAGTTTGAGAGTTGTTTGCTGAGATTTGCGAAAGAAACAGACAAACCACGGTTCCTAGAAGAACCACGGCCGTGGAAAGGCAAGAACAGCCCGTAATTTTGAACAGTGATGGATTTCGTAAGGAGAGTTTCAAGGAGGATTAAGGAGAAAAAGAATGACCAGAACAAGAAGAGGTAGGGTAATCCCTCTTCCTCCTCATCCTCTAGAGCACCACCACCTTCTTCCCCTTCACCTCCATCATCACCTTCATCACCCTCACCTCCTAGACCTAGAGTCCCGACCATTCATGAGGATCACCTCGATGCATTCGAGAGGATCCAGGAGAGAGCTGTGATTGGACCTAGGTACCTATTGTTAGAGGATCTAGCTCCTCTTAACATCATAGATGACCTCACTTGGCTCTTGGATAGAGCCGGACTATTGTCTTCTCGGCTATCCGAGAAGACGCGTATGAGGAGATTACGAGGGAGGTTGTGACGTCTTTTCAGCACAGCCATATTGATAGGACAGTTTCTTTCCGTCTTATGGAAATAAACTATGATTTTACAATTCGTGAGTTCGGGACCTTCTTTGGGTTTCATGAGACCTTTAACGGTCGTTTTCCTAGTGGCGTTTACGACAAGGACTTTTGGGAGGAGGTAGCGATGATCTACGCCAGCAAGGACCGCTGGCAACCTACTGACACCAAGGCTAAGTTGATGTACCACTTAGCCTTGAAGATTGCTCACTGTGTTCTTTCGGAGTGTCTCTTTCCTAGGACGGAGACGCCCCAAAAGATCAAGACAGATGAGCTATTTTTGCTGTATTCTATGCTGTATGGGCGCCGAGCTGACTGTGCCACCCTCTTAGCTGCTACTATGAGCAAGCTCAAGAACAAGAGGAAGGGCAACATTGGATACGGTGGGATAGTTACCCACCTTGCTAGGGCGTTGGGAGTTGATTTTTCTGCGTGTATCCGCATACCAGCCGTACCTTTAGGACTTCATGCCTTCATGACTAGAGGTCTCATCTTCCCCACACATAGAGGACCGCCTTAAGCGGCCATGCCTTGGGAGAGCAGGACCGGTAGGGGTATTGAGTGGCTACAGGAGTACTCCATTATGGCTGGACGCCATAATTGGAAGGAGACGTTCGCTGCTATGCATGCGAACAGGATTGCAGCTCCTCCGTATGTTCCACCACCGCCCGTAGTTGAGGAGGAGGAGATGAGGGATCAGTTTGAGGGTGGAGGAGGAGCCGAGCAGGAGTTTGGCACGTTTCCCGATCAGCCGGATGCGGCCCCCGATGTGCCTCGACGTTCTCCACGTCCAGCTAGAGCTTCAGGCTTGTCTTCTCGCCGCGCCAGCGTAAGTGAGAGACCCACATGGGTTGACACACCTCCTGCATGGTATGGAGCTCCACCTCCATGGTCTACACAGGTACCATCTGCATCAGCACCAGCACCAGTACCATCCGACGCTCCAGAGTGGTACAGTCATGCTCCGGGATGGTATGAGCAGATGCCGGATTGGGCTACTGGTCTTTCCGAGAGAGTAGGAGCATTGGAGATTCGAGCCGATGCTAGAGATGGACGCTTGGACGACCTCGATCGCATGATGAGAGACGTCTACCGGCAGCAGTTTGGGCGGTTTTATGATCCTAGCTTCTCACCATTCCTGCCTCCACCAGCGCCGCAGTGATTGATTGCATGACCGTTTAGCTTTAGCCACTCCACCGCCATTTTGTGAGTTTCTTTTTCTTTTCTTCTTTTCTTTCTTTCTTTTGAACATTAGGGACAATGTTCGTCCCAAGTATGGGGTGGGGTGTGACTAAAAGTTTGTAATAACTCTTACTCACTATGTTTGCTTCTATTCGAGACTATCTTGCATGTTCATTATATTGTTGCACGTTTCATTATTGCATTGCATGAAAAAGAACTTGAAAAACCCATAAAAATTGAAAAATTTTGAAAATTTTGTGCTTCTAATGAATTGAGATGATTTCTATGATAATCACTACTTGTGAATTGAGTTTGATGACAATTGCATGCTTAAAAGAATAGTGAATTGAAAAGGAAATAAATGAGTTGATTACACCTCTTTTGCAAGTTTCATAATGTGATGAATGTTACTTAAATCATGTTGAGAAATTGAAGTTGAAATCACACTATAAGTTCTTATACTTCTTGTTGAGATGATTAAGGCAATTCGATTTTTCTTTCTTCTTTCTTTGATCATTTAGCTCCTCATTGAAATATTGACCTCCTTTACCTATCCGGGAATTTGGAGAAGTGAATGAAAAAGGCATGTTTGATGTGGGAGGGCCATGAGAGCAATTATTTGCAATCAAAAGAATAGAAGGAAATTGTAGGTTTGGGGAAGTCAATCATGACGATGAGTAACTCGGCACCATTCACATATCCGGGTGTTTGTGTCTTGCCAAAGTCGGATTGAGCGATATTCCTAGCGGATTATGGTATGTGCGCTAAGGGTTTGAGGCATCTCATAAAAATTGAGAAACGCCAATCTCCTAGGCTTCGGTTTTTGTGCACCTCTGTCCATAACTCCAAAGGTAAAGTCGAAAAATGAAAGGAAGAGAGCGAAGCTCTAAGTTGAAGTTGTTGCGGAAACCGCAAGAGAAGAAGAAGGAGTAGTTGTCCACTTTCCCGGATTCATGCACCACATTCCTTAAAGTTTCCTTCCCTTTCCACATTCTAGACCTTTTTCTTTGAAAGTCCTTAAGATCAAAAGAATGTTATATGGCTTGGTGATCTAAATTGAAGTTTCTTATGATTGATTTTGATAATGTTTAAGGGTTATGATGTTTGTATGGAAGTTTGATTGATTTATGAGTTTTCTTTACTCTTTACTCTTTGATTAAGTGTATGAAAGTCCATAAACGATTGAAGCAAGATTTGAGAATGATCTATTGATTAGAAGGCACATTCCTCCAAAACAAGTATTGCTTTGAGAAGGTACACATATTTCATCCTAACTCTCGTTTTAATGCTTTTGAAAGACCTTGCTTAGGGACAAGCAAGTGTTAAGTATGGGGTTATTTGTTAGCATGAAATATTGTGATATTTTAGGCACGTTTTCTAAGCGTATTTGATTCATATTGATAGTCATTGATTGAGCATTGTTGCATTTGTGAGCTAGTTTGCCTATATTATCGATATGGATGTCTATACAAGCTTTATGTTGATTATAGGTGATTGAGAGCTATTTTCGAACGGAATCGAGCAAGGATGGAATTGTTTGACATGTCCATGGATTGAGGGCATTCTTAGGAGCAAAAGGAGTGTCAACTTATGGAATGCACGAGGCTAGGGAAGAATCACGTTCTTGCCCTAAACCACGCTTTAAAATACGGCCGTACTACTTTCTACGTTCAGTTCCACGGCCGTGGAACCCTAGCAAGTGAAGCGTGATTCATTCCAGTGGCTTCTACGGTCGTGGAATCATGTGTTCAAAATGTGTTGAATTCCACGCTCTAAATTACGGTCGTGGAACCTTCCACGACCGTGATCTTGGCGATCTTTTTCGCCACACTTTAAGCCACGATCTTTTAAAAGATTGGGCCGGGCCGCTACTTCATCATACCCTATAAAAGGACGGACGAAGATATATTCCGTCACTTCGCTTTAGGCTTACGCTTACGACTCCGCTTGACGCATTTTTCGCCTACGCCGCGACCTAGAGATCTTTGCGACTTTTGCAAAAGACGGATTTTGAGTTCATCCTTGGATTTGCCCTAATCTCGCACTTTGGTGGAGATTGTGATTGAGATTTCCAGATTTACGGAAGATCGAAGGTTCGGAAGATTGTTCGCAAGAAGATTCCTCTTCTTGTTTAGGTTTGATTTAGAAGACGGATTGACATCCCGTTCTTCCTTCTTACCTAAGATTGTGTTTGTTTGTTCTATTTTGAATCTATTGACGATATTCGTTCTTGATTGTAACTTTGAGATCGGTTTGAAGTTTATTGGAAGTTTTCGGAAGTTTTCATCTTTCAATCTTTTAATCTTTGAATTTGATGTCATAATGATGATTGTTGGCTAAAAACCCTTAACAATTCTAAGGTGAAGGGTTGATAGTTGTGGCTTAGATGATGATAGATCGATCGTAAATAGATTAGACCCTGAGAGTTAGAGAGAATCGTCGACGAACCCTAAATCACGGTTTGTTCTTGAGTTCCTCGACCGTGGAATCTCAAGATCCACCCGTAATTTCCCTTAAGTTTACGAACTTGCTTTTACTTTAATCCAAAGTTAAAGATTAGATTTAACTTAGTCTTGGCTTGCCTTTTCTAAGTGGTAGTGAAG
This sequence comes from Fagopyrum homotropicum, assembly GCA_033239125.1. NCBI lineage: Eukaryota > Viridiplantae > Streptophyta > Magnoliopsida > Caryophyllales > Polygonaceae > Fagopyrum > Fagopyrum homotropicum. Next base: position 91,560,864 of record BSWB01000006.1, read on the forward strand.
CCTCAACAACCTCTACCTCGATTGTGAGTGTCACAACCTTAACCGGTTAAGTTAGTTTTGATCCTTGGATTTCAAGTTTAGGTATTTGACATTAATTCTTGCCTTTAGAACCTTTCTATATTGAAGCCTCAACAACCGGTATAGAGAGTGTCTTGTAGGTGAGTCATATAAGGTTTTTGGAACTTCACCGTACGATTACCTTACATTAGCATACCTTTGCATATCTCAACTCTGTCTTTAGATCATTAAGTATATCTTGAATCGATTGCCACAGCTGGATAGTTGGATCTTTAGGATTGTTGTTTTCCCAATAATTTGCAAAGCTCTTACATTCATTTGCTTGATAATCTGAAATCGAATTTGTTCCCCCCAAATCCCTGTGTTCGATACTCTGGAATACTTGCTTAACTACGCTGATCCGTACACTGCGGGTTCGCTTGCTTGATTCTAGTTTTATAAATTTAAAGCTTATTTGCACGCACGCTAAGTGGCGAACAAAAAGCTCCCAAAATATCTCGACAAATATACATGTATTGAATGTAAACGTCACGAACCAATGCTAAACTATGCATGAATAGCGGCAAAATCTATCAAAATGGACGCCTAGACTAACGTCATAAATCGTGTTATCAAACCTCTACATGGAAGACCGTTCAATCACTCACCCCGTGGGAATCCTAGAGGACATACCGGTTCAGCTTGGGAGGTTCTATGTGCCAATCTATTTTCGTTGTTTTGGACATCCCGGCGGACTACCCGGTTCCTATCATTTTGGGAAGGCCATTCTTAGCCACATCCGGATGCTTAGTGGATTGCAAAAATGGAATCCTCTCCTTCAACATAGGAGAAGAGAATATCAAGCTCAAGTTGTCCACAATGATGAAGGGGCCAGCCCTTGGTGAAGATGTCTTCAACATTGTTGAGCAAGAGGAGTCTAGAGAAATTGTGAGCTCAATCTTGATCAAGGATCCTCTTAAGAAGGTTCTTAGCATGAGCATCATGGAGGGATGAGTTGAGGAAGATTGCAATGAAGAAATCCAAGCTTTGAGTGCATTAGAAAAGGAGACAAGTGCTGAATTTGAAGTGCACGAAGTAGTGCTGAAGCACTGTAAGAACCACGGCCAGGGAGCAAGAATCACGCCTGTGGTTTCAACCGTGGAACTTTCTGTAATGTCCAATTGTGCCAGCTCTTCCAATTCCACTCCCGTGGTTGTGCCAGAGGTCGTGGTTTTTCCCGTGCTTTCTCCAGAAAGTCCCTTAGTTGTTGATCAAGCTTTAAGGAGCCTTGGAGAGTCTTCAATGGCTTGGGATTCATCTAATGTGGAGCTATATGGATCACATCCAACCGATAAAGTTCCTCCTAAACTTGATCTCAAACATCTTCCTTCTCATTTAAAGTATGCTTTCCTTGGTTCAAATTCTACTTATCCCATGATCGTGAATGCATCTTTGAATGATGATGAGCTTGATAGATTGTTGAATGAATTGAAATTGCATAGGAGAGTTATTGGTTACACCATTGATGACTTAGTTGGCATTAAACCTTCCTTATGCATGCATAAAATCTTAATGGAAGACGACCATAAACCTTCAATTGAATCTCAAAGAAGATTGAACCCTATTATGAAAGAGATAGTCAAAAAGAAAATCTTAAAATTGCTAGGTACGGGAATCATTTTCCTGATTTCGGATAGTTAATGGGTTAGTCCCGTTCATGTTGTTCCTAAGAGGGGTGGTATGACCGTAGTAACTAATGAGAACAATGAACTAATCCCAACTAGGACGGTTACAGGGTGGAAAATAAGTATTGACTATAGGAAACTTAATGTGGCCTCTACGAAAGATCACTTCCCTCTTCCCTTCATTTACAAAATGCTAGAGAGATTAGCTCAACACTCACATTTTTGTTACTTAGATGGTTATAGTGGGTTGTTCCAAATTCCTATTCACCCGGATGACCAAGAGAAAACAACATTTACTTGTCCTTGGGGAACATTTGCATATAGGAGAATGCCATTTGGGTTGTGTAATGCACCCGCCACCTTTCAAAGGTGTATGATGGCTATTTTTTTCTGAATATATTGAAAACATCACGGAAGTGTTTATTGATGATTTCTCGGTGTATGGCTCTTCATTTGATAATTGCTTGGTTAACTTGTCTTTGGTGTTAAAGCGATGTGAGGAAACTAACCTTGTATTCAATTGGGAGAAATGCCACTTCATGGTGAGTGAATGCATAGTGTTGGGACATTTGGTATCCTACGATGCATTGAGGTTGATAGAGCAAAGATAGAAACGATAGAGAAGTTGTCACCACCTACCTTGGTGAAAGGGTTACGTAGTTTCTTAGGGCATGCCGGTTTTTACCGGAGGTTTATAAAAGATTTCTCTAAAATTTCTAAGCCTCTCACTAACCTACTAATGAAGGATGTTGAGTTTGTTTTCTCCAAGGATTGCCTTGAAGCATTTTGTAGGTTGAAAGATGCTTTGATCTCCGCCCCTATCATGCAACCTCCGAATTGGAGCTTACCATTTTAAGTAATGTGTGATGCGAGTGATGTGGCCGTTTAGGGCTGTTTTAGGACAAAAGAAAGATGGGCTTACACATGCCATCTACTACGCTAGCAAGACGCTAGATGACGCCCAACTCAACTATGCCACAACCGAGAAGGAGTTTCTTGCGGTAGTGTATGCCTTTGAGAAGTTCCGGTCATATCTTATAGGAGCAAAAGTCATTGTGTACACGGATCATGCTGCGATCCGGTATCTCCTCACAAAGAAAGATGCCAAGCCTCGCCTTATTCGGTGGATCCTTCTCCTCCAAGAATTTGACTTGGAAATTCGGGACAAGAAAGGTTCCGAAAAATTCAGTAGCGGACCATCTTAGTAGGCTACCACCATTGGAGATTGAAAGAGATGACATCCCGATTGATGACTCATTCCGGGATGAGCAATTACAAATGATGGAGGAGTGCTTACTTCAAGTGTCTAGAGGGAGTGAGCCATGGTATGCGGATATAGTGAACTACCTTGTATGTGAGGAGGTGTCACCCGGTCTATCATATTCCTAAAGGAAATAGTTTTTCAAGGATGTGAGGCATTACTATTGGAGCGAGCCTCTCTTGTTCAAGAGAGGACCGGATGGAGTCTTTAGGAGGTGCATTCCGGAGGATGAGGTGATGAGTGTGATCGGCCATTGTCACTCCTTGCCATGTGGGGGCCAAGCTAGCTCACACAAAACGTGTGAAAAGGTATTGCAATCCGGTTTTTATTGGCCTAACTTGTTTAAGGATGTACAAAATTTTGTGGTAGCTTGTGACGCTTGCCAAAGGACGGGAAACATCTCAAGAAGGAATGAGATGCCCTTGAATAATATCCAAGAGGTTGAGGTCTTTGATGTAAGGGGTGTGGACTTCATGGGGCCATTCCCCTCTTCATGTGGCAACCTCTACATTCTATTGGCGGTGGATTATGTGTCGAGATGAGTAGAAGCAATCGCCTCTCCTACAAATGATGTCTAAGTAGTGGTGCGGTTCTTCAACCGAGTCATCTTCCCTAGGTTTGGAACACCAAGAGTGATCATAAGTGATGGAGGGAAGAATTTCACCAATAGGAATTTTGGGACACTTTTGGATAAGTATGGGGTGACTCATAAGGTAGCCACACCTTACCATCCCCAAACTAGTGGCCAAGTGGAGATCTCCAACCGGGAGATAAAAGGAATACTTGAGAAGACGGTTTCTAGGACAAGAAAAGATTGGGCCATGAAGCTTGATGATGCTTTGTGGGCATATAGAACAGCCTTCAAGACACCGATTGACACCACTCCTTACAAGCTAGTTTATGGAAAGTCTTGCCACCTTCCGGTGGAGATGGAGCATAGGGCGTATTGGGCCATAAGGTGGCTGAATTTTGACCTCAAGGAAGCCGTTGAGAAGAGGTTGCTAGACATTAATGCTCTTGAGGAGATCCAGTTGGATGGTTATGAAAATTCCCGGATTTACAAGGAAAGGACCAAGCGTTGGCATGACAAACGTCTCATCGCAAAGGAGTTGAGTGAAGGTGACTTAGTCCTTCTCTTCAATTCAAGGTTGCGGCTCTTCCTCTGAAAGCTAAAGTCAATATGGACGGGTCCTTATGTGGTGAGGAAGGTCTTCCCCCATGGAGCTGTTGAGATAGGTGGGGAGCATTGTGGAGATTTTAAGGTAAATGGGCACCGGTTGAAGAAGTATATCCCGGAAGCTCCGGTGGATATGATTGCCTCACTTCACCTTGAGTGAAACGCCCCCGAATTTGGTCAAGCTAATGATTTTAAAGAAGCGCTTCATGGGAGGCAACTCATTGGTACATGTTTTTCCCTTTTCGTTTTCACTTTTTGCTTTTGTTTATGTTTTGGTGTGTTTGTGTGTCTTGTGTTTGTATGCTAGAGTCTAGGTATCATAGAAGCCTTGCAAGGCATGAGGATGATGATGATGATCCCGCATCAAACATGGCTGGAGCGGACGTAGGACTTGGACGGCTAGCGGTGCCTAGCGCGGGTCCCGACGCCATAATGAACATCAAGAGCTCTCTACCACCTTTGATTGATCATCAACCATCACTTCACATCAGTGAACCAAAATACCGAAAACACCATTTCTACAATGTGAGGACTCTCTTTCACTTCTTTTTTTAATTTGCACATTGGGGACAATGTGTTCTTAAGTATGGGGTGGGGTTTTCATAATCATTTGCATGACTGCATCTAGGATAGTTTCATATTGTCACATGTTTCATTAGCTTTTGCATCGTACATATTTATTTCGAAAATTCCAAAAAAATCAGAAAAATTAAAAAAAATTTAGTGCTTCTAAGTTTGGATATGACCTTTGTGATGAGATTGTTTTGTGAATTGGATATGGATGGCCTTGTGTGTGGAATGGATCTATGCATATGTGGATTTCAAATACTTATCTTCAATCCCATGAATGAATTGTGATTATGATGCTTACCTTGACTGGATTGATGATTGATGGTCAAAATTACATGCTAGTTCTTGCACATCATCTAGGAATGATTAAGTCAATTTATTTCTCTTCTTCTCATCTTGATCATGTTGTTTGAGAACCTCAATTGATATAAAACATTGACCTCTTTTGACCCATCCGGGAATAGGAGCATGCTAGTGTGTTGAGTGTGTGAAAAGCAAGTCTGGGGTGAAGTTGTTGATGAATGAATGTTGTGAATGAAGTGTTGAATTTGTTATGAAAGTGTAGCAAAAATATAAGTTTGGGGACTTTGGGTTTGATGACGAGTAACTCGGCACCATTCACATAATCGAGTGTTTGTGCCTTGCCAAAGTCGGATAAACCGAATGTCCTAATGAGCCTTGGTATGTGTGCCCGATGTGAGGCACCACGGAAAAATACCGAGGTCCGCTAATCACCAAGGTTTCGGATTTTGTACACCAATGTCATTGTCTCAAAAATAAGTGAAAGAAAAAGAAAATGAAAAAGAAAAGAAAAGAAAGAAAAGATGGAGAAAAATATACACTTGTGGGAAGTTGATCAAAAATGAAATCATGGAGTTAGTTCATTTCCTGGATTAGCATCGCATGACCTAGAAAAATTCCCACCTTATCACAACGTTTCTTGGCCTCTACTTTCCTAAGTCCTTGTAACCTATTTGCATATGTGTAAGATGTTAGCATGAAATAGTGTGATATTTTAGGCACGTTTTATAAGTGTATTTCATCTATATTGGTGTTCATCGATAAAGCATTGAAGCAATTGTGAGCTAGTTCGTTTTCTTTGTCGATATAGAGGTCTACATAAGCTTTGTGTTGATTGTAGGCAATTAAGAGCTAAAACCGGACGAATCAAGGGAGAATGGAGATGGATTGAGCATGTCCAAGGGATGAGGACACCATAAGGGAGCTAAGGAAGATACTAGGATGAAGAATGACACAAAACAAAGGAGAATTACGAGCTATTTGTGTTCCACGCACTAAAATACGGCTGTACTAGAGTCCACGCTCAAAACCTCGGCCGTGGAACTTTGGCAACACAAGCATGGAGCATTCCAGAGGGTTACACGGCCGTGGAGGTTGTGAAGCACCGTGATGAATTTCCACGCTCTAAACCACGCTCTAAACCACGGGCGTGGAATCCCAAGGAACCGTGATTTAGGAAATCTTTTAACGTACAATTTGAAGCCATGATCTTTTACACAATGGGCTGTACACATATCTTATCTTGCCCTATAAAAGGACGGAAAGAGAGAGATTCCGTCACCTTCGCTTACGCTTGCGCTTGGAGTTCGCCTACGCTCATTGCACGTGCCTAGGGTTTCAAGTTGGACGTGTGGAAATTGCTAATTCGCAACGGAGATTTGCGAAGAGTTGAAGATTTGGAAGCTACGCTTTGTCCTTAGGTTTGATTAGAAGGCGGATTGACATCCCGTTCTTCGTTCTTATCAAGGATCGTGATTGGTTTGTGTTATTCCGAATCTGTTATAAATCATTATTCTTGTTTGTGGATTGAGATTGATTTGAGATTTATTAAAGGTTTTCGAAGGTTTTCATCTTTCATTCTCTTAAATCTTGAATTTGATATCATAATGACTGTTGTTGGCTAAAACCCTTTAGCAATTCTAAGGTGAAGGGTTGATAGTTGTGGCTTAGATGATGATAGATCGATCGTAAACAGATTGGATCCTGAGAGTGAGAGAGAATCGCCGACGAACCAAAATTACGGTGTGTTCTTGAGTTCCACGGCCGTGGAATCTCAAGATCCCACCGTAATTTCCCTTAGTTTATGAACCTTGCTTTTACTTTAATCCAAAGTTAAAGATTTGCTTTACCTTAGTCTTGGCTTGCATTTTCTAGGTGGTAGTGAAGCCTCAAGAACCTCTACCTCGACTTCGAGTGTCACAACCTTAATCGGTTTAGTTAGTCTTGATCCTTGGATTACAAGTTTGGGTATTTGACATAAATTCTTGTCTTTAGATCCTTTCTATACTGAAGCCTCAACAACCTTTATAAAGAGTATTTCTAGATAAGTCATATAAAGCCTTGGAACTTCACCGTACATTGCTTTGCATTAGCATACCTTTGCAACTCTTAACTCTGTCCTTAGTTCTTTAGTATATCTTGAATCGATTGCCACAATTAGATACCTGGATCTTTAGGGTTGTTGTTTTCCCAATATTTGCAAAGCTCATACATTTACTTGCTTGACGATCTATAACTGGATTTAACCCCCCAAATCCCTGTGTTCGATACTCTGGAATTCTTGCTTAACTACGTCGATCCGTACACTGCGGGTTCGCTTGCTTGATTTCTAGTTTTATAAATTTAAGACTTATTTTCACGCACACTAAGTGGCGAACATAAGACTTAGTGATCTAGATTGGATATACTCATGATCATCTTGACTTCTTCATTTTCACCTTTCATGCATGCTTTCGAGTTAAGTATAATTGTCTATCCATGCCTTCATAAATCACGCCATCTAGTAGCCTATAGTTGGACCTTGATCGAGGACGAGCAAGTCTTAAGTATGGGGTATTTTGATAACGTGATTTATGACGTTAGTTTATGCATTCATTTAGATAGTTTTTCCCGTTATTCATGCATGGTTTGACATTAGTTCATGACGTTTACGCTTAATTCATGCATATTGTGGAGATAGACGTCTACACGAACTCTTGTCGGTTTTGTAGGTATTTTGGAGAGCTTTTAGATCCTTTCTATACTAAAGCCTCAACAACCTTTATAGAGAGTATTTCTAGATAAGTCATATAAAGCCTTGGAACTTCACCGTACATTGCTTTGCATTAGCATACCTTTGCAACTCTTAACTCTGTCCTTAGTTCTTTAGTATATCTTGTATCGATTGCCACAATTAGATACCTGGATCTTTAGGGTTGTTGTTTTCCCAATATTTGCAAAGCTCATACATTTACTTGCTTGACGATCTATAACTGGATTTAACCCCCCAAATCCCTGTGTTCGATACTCTGAAATTCTTGCTTAACTACGCCGATCCGTACACTGCGGGTTCGCTTGCTTGATTTCTAGTTTTATAAATTTAAGACTTATTTGCACGCACACTAAGTGGCGAACAAGTTTTTGGCGCCGTTGTCGGGGATTTGGTCTAGGCCGAATTCGGTTATCGGTTGTGAAGCTTGGGAGCTTTTCCCTTGTTATTTGATATCTCTTCGAGTGTATGCGCAGGTCTTGGAACAACAAGGACCTCTTACCTCTTGATCAAGAGCTTGAGAGGACTTTGAGGAGAAAACTTAAGGAAAGAAAATGGCTGAAGAAAGAGAACGTGATTACCAAACGGAGTTAGCGGAAAAGGAAGCTCAACTCCAACGGAGTGAGAAGACTCGTAGGGAAGAGATGGATCGTCATCAAACGAAGGTTGATGATCTATCGGACATGATGTTCCAAATGAGGTTGGAAATAAACAACCTCAAGGAAAAAAAGTGAAGAAGGAGACCGGGAAGATCGGTTAGAGCCAACTCATCCAATGAGGACAGCGACTCTTCCATGCCACCACTAGAGGAAATTGATCCAACGATCAATGTGAATCCGTTCTTTCCACGGCCAGCTGCCAATCGCCGTGTTCCGGTTAGAGGTGCGAGGGTCAAACGTGTAGATGAGGAGCCAAGAACTCTTGGCCAAAGGATGGATCCAACGCAGCAACCACGCCGTTTAGGTGTGAACTTTGATGCTGACGATGCACAAGAGTTTAGCTTCAACCCTCAAGTTATTACCATTGTTCGCCAAAATCAATTTGGTGGAACAAGCGCTGAATCTCCACATCAACATCTACAAAATTTTGAGATCATGATGGAGACAATGAAGCCAAAGAATACAACTACCAACAGCTATAAGCTCAAGCCTTTCTTCTTCTCCTTGAAGGGGAAAGCATTGTCTTGGTATCAAGCTCTTCCAAGTGCGAAACTTGAGACATGGGAGGATCTTTCTTCGGAATTCCTCACTAAGTTCTTTCCGCCATCTAAAACGGAGGAGTTAAGAGGAAAGATTAATGCATTTTCAATGAGATCTAACGAAAGTTTGTTTCAATCTTGGGAAAGATTTCAGGATTTTCTATTGGATTGCCCTCATCATGACATATCCAAATTGGCGCTATTGGAGATATACTATAAGGGGCTGGATGTGGAAACACAATTCAAGCTCCAATCCCTTTCATGTGGTACATTCATGGACATGAGGGAAGATGACGCTTGGGACTTCATTGAGAAGCAAGTGCGAGTTATTGAGAAGTATTCTCATTGGAAAGTGGAGGCGAATCATGTAGATCAAGGAGCAAAGCTATCACAAGCAGCTCAAACTCAAATCTTTTCTCTCAATACGGAGATTAAAGAGTTGAAGGAAGCCATCAAAACCAACTTTCCAAAGCAAAAGGAGCAAGACGTGGGTTATTTAGGCAACAACAATAACCACAACGGGAATGAGAATACAAACCGCAACAACCGGAACAACAACCGGAACAATTGGAACAACAACAACAACAATAACCGGAACAACAATTGGAACAACAATAGGGGTTCAAACAACAACAATTGGCGCCCCAACCAACAAAATTCCGGTAATTCTTATTCCAATTTAGGAAATTCAAATTCACTAACTCCACCTTCCTCTTCTTCCACTCCTTTTAAAAGCAAGGGGCAAACATCTAATGGTGGAAGTACTTCGGGGAAAGAGAAGCCCGATCCCATGTTGGAAACGATTTTGGGGAAGCTTCAAGGATTGGAGACTCGCATCATCAAGGTTGATGATCACATAACTAAGGTTGATAAAGACCAAAAGGTTTTAGAAAACCAAATGTTTAGTCATGCGGAGGAAGTTCCTAGGAATCAAGGGAAACTTCCAGGAAAGACGGAGGACAACCCAAAAGGAAGGGTGATGGCAATCACAACTAGGAGCGGAGTAACAACTACCGACCCGCAGCCTAAGTTTGTAGAAGTCCCCGTTGAGAACGAGAAAGAAAAGGGGAAGGAGAAGGAAGATGTCTACGTTCCTCCTCCAGCTTAGAAACCTCCCCTACCATTCCCGCAATCTAGAGCAAGAGCGCGCCTAGACAAGCAATTCGGTAAGTTTATTGAACTCATGAGCAAACTGCATATTAATATACCTTTCATTGATGCAATTGTAGGTATGCCGGCTTATGGAAAGTTCTTAAAGGAGATTCTCTCTAACAAGAGAAAGCTAGAGGATTTTGGAGAGGTTAAGATGAGTTCGGATTCGTCGGATCTCATCAAAACCATGAAAGGGAAGATGCCTCCAAAGCTAAAGGATACGGGGTCATTTTGTATTCCTATAGGAGTGGGAGATGTCACATATGATGCATTATGAAACTTGGGAGCAAGCGTGAGCATCATTCCGCTTGCCTTATGCAGGAAGATCGGCTTAGGCGACCCTAAGCCGGTGAAGATGACGTTGTACATGGCGGATCGATCCATAACTCGTCCCGTCGGTATAGTTGAAGACGTCCCGGTCAAGCTTGGTAAGTTCTATGTTCCTATAGATTTTGTTGTGCTTGACATTCCTGCAGATAGTCCGGTCCCGATCATTCTCGGAAGACCGTTTCTTGCAACATCCGACTGCATAGTCGATTGCAGGAATGCTAGACTCGCCTTTGACATAGGAGAAGAGAAGGTAGAGTTCGTTCTTTCCACTTTGGTGAAGGAACCAGCCTTCGATAAGGATATATTCAATATCCAAGACGAAGAGTTATCTAGAGAGGAGGTAAGTTTTATTCTCTTCAAAGATCCCTTGCAAAAAGTTATTTCTATGAGCATAATGAATATAGGGGATAAAGAGGAGTGCAATGAGGCAATTGAAGCTTTAGAGACACAAGAAGAAGTGTGTGAAAAAGAGTTCGAGAAACTTCACGATGAGGCAGAAAACGTACGGATCCACGGTCAGACGGCCTATTCCACGGCCGTGGATTTCACCAACAAAAGTGTGGAGCACTCCAGAGACTTACACGGCCGTGGAGAAAACAGAGACATCGTATTTATTTTTCACGCCCAAAATTACGGCCGTGGAGAAGACAGGGGTGCCGTAATTTTGGGTGAATTCGAAGGGAATTGTGTCTCTTCCACAACTTCTCTTGATTCTTCTCCAACACCTTCTACATCCTTAGACACTTCTAAGGAAGCATCGGATGCTCCTCAAGAACCATTGGAGACTCCGATAGTGATCGAATTGAAACCACTTCCTACACATCTAAGGTATGCATTTCTTGGACCTAATTCTACCTTTCCGGTAATTGTTAGTTCTGATTTAAGCATAGATGAACATAGTAAGCTTATGGTTGTCCTTAAGAAACATAGGAAAGCCTTAGGATATACGATAGAGGAATTAGTAGGAATCAAACCTTCCCTATGCATACATAAGATCTTAATGGAAGAGGACTTTAGAACTTCGCAACAACCTCAAAGGCGGTTAAATCCGACCATGAAGGAGGTTGTCAAGAAGGAAATTCCTAAACTACTTGATGCAGGTATCATCTATCCTATCTCCGATAGCAAGTGGGTGAGCCCCGTACAAGTGGTTCCAAAGAAGGGAGGAATGACGGTCATCACCAACAAAAACAACGAACTCATTCCTACACGAACCGTAATAGGATGGCGGATGTGTATAGACTACCGCAAGCTAAACAACGCGACGAGGAAGGATCACTTCCCACTACCCTTCATCGATCAAATGCTTGAAAGGTTAGCACAACATTCACACTTTTGCTATCTTGACGGTTATAGTGGTTTTTTTTCATATTCCAATACACCCGGATGATCAAGAAAAGACCACGTTCACGTGCCCGTGGGGTACGTTTGCCTATAGGAGGATGCCGTTCGGGCTTTGCAACGCCCCAGCCACCTTTCAAAGGTGCATGATGGCCATCTTGTCGGAATATATAGAGGAAATCAGGGAGGTTTTTATGGATGACTTCTCCGTTTATGGTTCCTCTTTTGACAATTGTCTTTCTAACCTTGCTCTTGTGCTACAAAGGTATGAAGACACTAACCTAGTTCTTAATTGGGAAAAGTGTCAATTTATGGTGAAAGAAGGCATTGTATTAGGACACTTAATCTCTAGTAGAGGGATTGAGGTGGATAAAGCTAAAATAGAGACAATAGAAAAGCTTCCTTCCCCAACTTCGGTTAAAGGGATAAGAAGTTTTCTAGGACATGTTGGATTTTATAGGCGTTTCATAAAGGATTTCTCTAAGATATCAAAGCCGCTAACTAATCTATTGATGAAGGATGCAATTTTTGATTTTTCGCAGGAATGCTTAGATGCGTTTAATATGATTCGGGAAGCTCTAATTTCAGCCCCGATTATCCAACCTCCGGATTGGAATCTTCCCTTTGAGGTTATGTGTGACGCAAGTGATGTAGCTATAGGAGTTGTCCTTGGGCAAAAGAAGGAAGGACGAACCCATGCTATCTACTACGCTAGCAAGACGCTAGATGAAGCGCAGCTCAACTACGCCACTACCGAAAAGGAATTCTTAGCTATTGTATATGCAATTGACAAATTTCGCGCTTATCTTGTAGGTGCAAAGGTGATTGTATACACGGATCATGCTGCGATCCGGTATCTCCTTGCAAAGAAGGATGCGAAGCCAAGGCTAATTAGATGGATTCTTCTCCTACAAGAATTCGATCTACAGATCCGCGACAAGAAGGGTTCGGAAAATTCTGTTGTGGATCATTTGAGTCGTCTAACACATCTAGAGGACGACCATCTACCTATAGATGACTCCTTTCCGGACGAGCATGTACACATCATAGAGGAGTGCATCGATGTGATCACCAAAGGTAACGAACCATGGTTTGCTAATTTTGTTAACTATTTGGTTTGTCAGGAATTACCGCCCGGATTATCCTACGCACAAAGAAAGAAGTTCTTTAAGGATGTTCGGGAATACTTTTGGAATGAACCTCTCCTCTTTAAGAGAAGTCCGGATGGCATTATTCGGCGATGTGTGCCGGAAGATGAGATGCAAAGTGTCACCCGCCATTGTCATTCACTACCTTGTGGAGGACACGCTAGTTCGAACAAGACTAGCGCTAAGGTATTGCAATCTGGATTCTTTTGGCCTACACTATTTAAAGATGTGCAAACCTTTGTTTCCTGCTGCGATGCTTGTCAAAGAACAAGAAATATATCTAGGAGGAATGAGATGCCTCTCAACAACATCCAAGAGGTGGAGATCTTTGACGTTTGGGGAGTAGACTTCATGGGACCTTTCCCATCATCTTGTGGTAACCAATACATACTTTTAGCGGTGGATTATGTTTCGAGATGGGTTGAAGCAATTGCTTCTCCCACCAATGATGCCATAGTAGTGGTCAAGTTCTTTAACAAGACCATCTTCCCACGATTTGGGACACCAAGGACTATCATTAGTGATGGAGGTTCTCACTTTATTGCCCGGCGTTTCGAAGCTCGATTAGCTAAGTATGGGGTGACTCACAAGATCGCCACCCCTTATCATCCACAAACTAGTGGACAAGTGGAGATCTCAAACCGGGAGATCAAAGGAATCCTAGAGAAAACGGTTTCAAGGACTAGGAAGGATCGGTCTTTGAAGCTAGATGATGCATTGTGGGCGTACCAGACTGCATATAAGACTCCCATCGGAACTACACCATATAACCTTGTGTATGGGAAGTCTTGTCACTTACCGGTAGAGTTGGAACACAAGGCGTTTTGGGTAATCAAGTGGTTGAACTTCGGCATGAAGGAAGCGGGAGAGAAGCGTCTCTTGGACCTAAACGAACTTGAAGAATTTCGCTTGAACGCTTACGAAAACGCCAAGATCTATAAAGAAAGAGTGAAGCGTTGACATGATAAGCATATCATCCCAAAGGACATCAAAGAAGGAGATCAAGTTCTCCTCTTCAATTCAAGGCTTCGTCTCTTTCCAGGTAAGCTTAAATCTCGTTGGACTGGACCTTTTCTAATCAAACGTGTTTTTCCCCATGGTGCAGTTGAAGTAAGGGGTGAAACAGGCGGAAGCTTTAAGGTGAACTGTCAACGACTCAAGAAGTATGCACCGGAACTCCAAGCTGAAGAGTTCGCGCCCACCGCACTCGAATAAGTGCGAATATGGTCTAGCTACGGACCTTAAACAAAGCGCTTCTTGGGAGGCAACCCAAGGTATTGCATTTACGCTTATGTTTTTTATTCATAGATTAGTTTAGTTTAGACGTTTTGCTTTGTTTTGCCTTCGATACCTTCTGGTATGTTCGTGTTTTTGGATGTAGGAACAGTGGAAAAGAAAGGGGAAAGGAAAGTTTGAAGAAAATTGACGAAACTTGGACTTTGAGACATTACAGAGAGTTCCACGGCCAAAACCACGGCCGTGACATAATTTTCAAAAGCCTGAGAAAAATCACCAAAACCACGGTTCCGTACAATTCCACGGCCGTGGAACCCCTCGATAGACCGTGATTTTCAAAAATTTTTACGGTCACTATATAAACCACGTTTCTTCACAAAACACACCACAAAAACCCATTCCACGCCCAAATCGCCGAATCCACTCCCCATCTCCCAATTCCTCGTTCTTTAATCGTTTTAAAAATTCTTTGGCCAAAACTGAAGCAAATCCAATCACCAACAAGATCCAAGCAACAATTCGAGCGGCAAATCACCGGAGAAGGCAGAATTCGGATTCCAAAATCGGAAAACCTAGGTTTTTGGTTCTTTCTCTCTCTTTGTCGATTTGGCTTTGTTTTTGATAGAATTTTTAGGAGAACTGATTGGAATTGGACGGAAATTAGTCTAGGACTGCTTGCTGCTGAGTTTGGTGTGATTTTGCTGAGTTTTGAGATTTTTCGAGACGGACAACGATCCTTGTACATTCCACGGCCGTGGAAACCCTAGAAAAGACCGTGGTTTTCGATAGAACATGGATTTTGTGAGAAGAGTGTCTGGTAGAAATAAGGATAAGAAAAGGAAAGGCAACCCCTCTTCCTCTTCTAGAGCACCACCCGCTGAGCCTCCATCACCTCCATCATCACCATCACCACCTCCCCCTAGGATTCCTACTATCCATGACGATCATCTCGATGATTTAGAGAGGATCCATAAGAGAGCGGTCATAGGACCTAGGTATCTACTCCTTGAGGAGTTAGAACCTTTACATGTTGTAGGGGACCTTACTTATCTCCTAGATAGAGCCGGACTAGTCATCTTCTCCGCTATTCGGGAAGATGCTTATGAGGAGATTACTAGAGAGTTTGTAGTCTCTTTCAAGCATAGTCATGTTGACAGGACCGTTTCTTTCTGTCTGATGAGAAGAAACTATGAGTTTTCCATTAGAGAGTTTGGAGCCTTCTTTGGGTTCCACGAGACCTTTAATGGTCGATTCCCCAATGGCGTATACGCCAAGGATTTCTGGGAGGAGATTGCTATGATTTACGCCAGCGAGGACCGCTGGCAACCAGCTAATACCAAGGCTAGGTTGATTTATCACCTAGCCTTGAAGATCACTCATAGAGTGCTTTCTGAGTGTCTCTTCCCTAGGATGGAGACGCCTCAGAAAAACAAGACAGACGAGCTTTTCCTTCTCTACTGTATGTTGTACGGTAGTCCAGCTGACTGCGCCACCTCTTAGCTGCTACTATGAGCAAGCTAAAGAACAAGAGGGCTGGTAACATTGGATACGGTGGGATGGTGACCCACCTTGCTAGGACGTTAGGGGTAGACTTCTCAACATGCACACGCATTGCAGCTAGACCCCTAGGACTACATAGCCTCATGACTAGAGGCATCATCTTCCCCACACATAGAGGTCCACCGTATGCTGCTATGCCTTTGGAGAGTAGGACTGGGAGAGGCATTGAGTGGCTCCTTGAGTATTCCATTATGGCTGGACGCCATAACTGGAAGGAGACGTTCGCTGCCATGCATGCGAACAGATTAGTAGCCCCTCCCTATGTTCCACCACCACTAGTTGTAGAGGAGGAGTTGAGAGGGGATGACGAGTTTGAGGGAGGAGGAGCTGATCATGACTTTGGTATATTCCCGGATCATCCGGATGCAGTTCCTGACCTTCCTAGACACTCTCCCCGCCCTACTAGAGCTTCAGGTTCTTCCTCTCGCCGTGCTAGTGTGAGCGAGAGGCCTACTTGGATGGCGGATCTTCCTTCATGGTATAGCACTCAGCCGGACTGGATGGGAGCTCCACCGCCTTGGCATGCACAGCCACCACCTGCTCCAGCACCTTCAGATGCACCGGCGTGGTACAACCAGCCGCCTAGTTGGTATGAGCAGTTGCCACAGTGGGCTACCGACCTTTCCGATAGGGTCGGAGCTTTGGAGATTCGTGCTGATGCTAGGGATGCACGAGCCGACGATCATGACCGCATGATGAGAGACATATACCGCCAGCAGTTTGAGCGGAACTATGATCCAAGCTTCTTCCCGTTTCCACCACCGCCTCCACCTTAGTGATGACGTTTGATGATCGACCGTTTAGCTGCTCCACCACCATTTTGTGAGTTCTTTTTCTTTTTTCTTTTGTTCTTTCTCTTTTTGAACATTAGGGACAATGTTTGTTCCAAGTATGGGGTGGAGTGTGACTAATAGTTTGTATTAACTCTTACTCACTTTGTATGCTTCTATCGAGACTACCTTGCATGTTCATTCTATTGTTACACGTTTCATTATTGCATTGCATGAAAAAGCTTTTGAAAAACCCATAAAAATTGAAAAATTTTGAAAATTTTGTGCTTCTAAGGATAGAGATGATTTCTATGATAATCACTACTTGTGAATTGAGTTTTGATGACAATCGCATGCTTAAACAAATAGTAAATTGAAAAGAAATTGAATGAGTTGATTATTCCTCTTTTGCAAGTTTCATAATGTGATGATGTTACCCAAATCATATTGAGAAATCAAGGTCGAATCACATGATAAGTTCTTATACTTCTTTTTGAGATGATTAAGGCAATTCGATTTTCTTTCTTCTTTCTTTGATCATTTAGCCCCTCATTGAAATATTGGCCTCCTTTACCTATCCGGGAATTTGGAGGAGATGAGTAATTGGCATGTTTGATGTGGGAGGGCCATGAAAACAATGTGTTGCATTCAAAAGAATAGAAAGAAATTATAGGTTTGGGGAAGTCAATCATGATGATGAGTAACTCGGCACCATTCACATAGCCGGGTGTTTGTGTCTTGCCAAAGTCAGATTGAGCGATATACCTAGCGGATTATGGTATGTGCATCAAGGGTTTGAGGCATCTCGTAAAAATGAGAAACGCCAATCTACTAGGCTTCGGTTTTTGTGCACCTCTATCCATAACTCCAAAAGTAAAGTCGAAAAATAATGTGAAAAGAAGAGAGCAAAGCTCTAAGTTGAAAGTGTTGCGGAAACCGCAAGAGAAGAAGAAGGAGTAGTTGTCCACTTTCCCGGATTCATGCACCACATTCCTTAAAGTTTCTATCCCTTTCCACATTCTAGACCTTTTTCTTTGAAAGTCCTAAAGATCAAGACAATGATATATGACTTGGTGATCTAAATTGAAGTTTCTTATGATTGATTTTGATAATGTTTGAAGGTTATGATGCTTACATGGAAGTTTGATCAAATTCATGAGCTTTCTTTACTCTTTACTCCTTGATTATGTGTATGAAAGTCTTATAAACGAATGAAGCAAGATTTGAGAATGATCTATTGACTAGAAAGCACATTCCTCCAAAAGAAGTACTGCTTTGAGAAGGTACACATACTTCATCCTAACTTTTGTTTAAAGATTTTTGAACGACCTTGCTTAGGGACAAGCAAGTGTTAAGTATGGGGTTATTTGTTAGCATGAAATATTGTGATATTTTAGGCACGTTTTCTAAGTGTATTTCATCTATATTGGTGTTCATCCATAAAGCATTGAAACAATTGTGAGCTAGTTTGTTTACTTTGTCGATATAGAGGTCTACATAAGCTTTGTGTTGATTGTAGGCAATTAAGAGCTAAAACCGGACAAATCAAGGGAGAATGGAGATAGATTGAGCATGTCCAAGGGATGAGGACACCATAAGGGAGCTAAGGAAGATGCTAGGATCAAGAATGACACAAAACAAAGGAGAATTACAAGCTATTTGTGTTCCACGCTCTAAAATACGGCCGTACTAGGGTCCACGCTCTAAACCACGGCCGTGGAACTTTGGCAACACAAGCGTGGAGCATTCCCGAGGGTTACACGGCCGTGGAGGTTGTGAAGCACCGTGATGAATTTCCACTCTCTAAACCACGCTCTAAACCACGGGCGTGGAATCCCAAGGAACCGTGATTTAGGCAATCTTTTAACGTACAATTTGAAGCCATGATCTTTTACACAATGGGCTGGACACATATCTTATCTTGCCCTATAAAAGGACAGAAAGAGAGAGATTCCGTCACCTTCGCTTACGCTTGCGCTTGGACTTCGCCTACGCTCATTGCACGTGCCTAGGGTTTCAAGTTGGACGTGTGGAGATTGCTAATTCGCAACGGAGATTTGCGAAGAGTTGAAGATTTGGAAGCTACGCTTTGTCCTTAGGTTTGATTAGAAGGCGGATTGACATCCCGTTCTTCGTTCTTATCAAGGATCGTGATTGGTTTGTGTTATTCCGAATCTGTTATACATCATTATTCTTGTTTGTGGATTGAGATTGCTTTCAGATTTATTAAAGGTTTTCGAAGGTTTTCATCTTTCATTCTCTTAAATCTTGAATTTGATATCATAATGACTATTGTTGGCTAAAACCCTTTAGCAATTCTAAGGTGAAGGGTTGATAGTTGTGGCTTAGATGATGATTGATCGATCGTAAACAGATTGGATCCTGAGAGTTAGAGAGAATCGCCGACGAACCAAAATTACGGTGTGTTCTTGAGTTCCACGGCCGTGGAATCTCAAGATCCAACCGTAATTTCCCTTAGTTTACGAACCTTGCTTTTACTTTAATCCAAAGTTAAAGATTTGCTTTACCTTAGTCTTGGCTTGCCTTTTCTAGGTGGTAGTGAAGCCTCAACAACCTCTACCTCGATTTCGAGTGTCACAACCTTAATCGGTTTAGTTAGTCTTGATCCTTGGATTACAAGTTTGGGTATTTGACATAAATTCTTGTCTTTAGATCCTTTCTATACTGAAGCCTCAACAACCTTTATAAAGAGTATTTTTAGATAAGTCATATAAAGCCTTGGAACTTCACCGTACATTGCTTTGCATTAGCATACCTTTGCAACTCTTAACTCTGTCCTTTGTTCTTTAGTATATCTTGAATCGATTGCCACAATTAGATACTTGGATCTTTAGGGTTGTTGTTTTCCCAATATTTGCAAAGCTCATACATTTACTTGCTTGACGATCTATAACTGGATTTAACCCCCCAAATCCCTATGTTCGATACTCTGGAATTCTTGCTTAACTACGTCGATCCGTACACTGCGGGTTCGCTTGCTTGCTTTCTAGTTTTATAAATTTAAGACTTATTTTCATGCACACTAAGTGGCGAACATACGACTTAGTGATCTAGATTGGATATACTCATGATCATCTTGACTTCTTCATTTTCACCTTTCATGCATGCTTTCGAGTTAAGTATAATTGTCTTTCCATGCCTTCATAAATCACGCCATCTAGTAGCCTATAGTTGGACCTTGATCGAGGACGAGCAAGTCTTAAGTATGGGGTATTTTGATAACGTGATTTATGACGTTAGTTTAGGCATTCATTTAGATAGTTTTTCCCGTTATTCATGCATGGTTTGACATTAGTTCATGACGTTTATGCTTAATTCATGCATATTATGGAGATAGACGTCTACACGAACTCTTGTCGGTTTTGTAGGTATTTTGGAGAGCTTTTGGAGCTTAATCGATACATTCGAAGATCATTCCTCGTGATGACACACTTCTGGACTCATTAAGAAGCAAGCTAGGAGCAAAGGAGAACACATAGGACCTTGTTGGTGCATGCCTTGCACCAACTCATAGCTTAATGATCCAAAGGGAGTTGTTTATGCTAAATCACGGCCTAAAGCTAGAACCACGCCCGTAATTTTGGCCATGGTTTTCTCTGGACATTTGTTCCACGATCTCCATGCCCGACTCTTGCTCTTGGTGGAGAATATAAGTGGTCTTGCAGGCTGTTGCTAAGGAGGCTCTCCCACATTCTATCCCACACTCTCTTACACACACATTATTCCATTGGTGGATAGGCTTGGAAAAGAAGCAAAACACTCTCATTTTGGGAAGGAGAAGAAGAACACTAATCTTAGAGTTTTCATAGCTTTTGAGTGATTTTTGAGTGACCTTAGTTGAAGACATTTGCAAGGATTGTAAGGAACGTTTTGGACCTTCTTTTGAAGGGTTGTAAGTCTTGCTTAAACTTATATTCAGCTGGGTTTTCTTGTTTCTACTTGCTTTTTTTCTCTTTCATTTCATTTTCTTGCTATGGAAGCCATGAATGTTTGCTTGTTGAGATTGAATCTTAAAATGCATGTTGTGGGCTAAATAGTTGTGATTCTAGGGTCATGGAATGATGGTTTTGGCTTGGACTATGGTAGAATCGACTTGAATGTACCCTTGGATTATTTGCTTGCTCGAACCTAACCACTGTTGAGAATCACCGTCTGTTCATACCTTTCCACGGTCGTGGTTTAGGATGATCTGCCCGTGGTTTTCTTTGTTGTGCTTGTATTGATAAATCTGAATGTTAGGATGTTAGATTGTTGAAATCCTAGTGTTTGTTGATCCCAATCTAGCACTAGGATGACCTGTGTTAGTAAAATAAGTGAGGGAAGAGACCTACCCTGTAATTCTCGATCTTAGGTACCAAAGATGATGAACTCTAGGTAGTAGTGAGCCTCACAAGCCGCTATTGGACTGAGTGTGCTAGGATTGTTGTTTAGGACTTTCCTTCCCCAGACTTACACGGTAAGGAGAGGTTTGACACCTAGATAACAATCCGGTTTGTGTAGAATTCCCAACCTCAGGCTCCTAGAGACTTACCCAGTAATAGGACCTTAGGTGTGGGATTAGTGGACCATGAGACCTACCCGGTGATTGATCCCATTCGAGGAACACCCTTTCCCAACATACCGTAGCTTATCCAAGGTTGATTAGAAGCTTGAGTCCAATACCATAACCGGAAGTCCTAACCCCTAGAATCCGCTTTTCTCTCTTTGACCACATTTCTTGTGTTTGTGTTGTTGTTTGAGTTGCTAGCTTGAGTTGTTAGTTTGATTTATAATATTGCATGATTTGTGATCTTACTTGATCACCACAAAAACTAAACCCAAAAATATCATGATTTTCATTTCTTTATTTCTGTCTCTTTTCTTAGACTAGATTTGCACTATCCATGATCACTTGTTTGATTTGATTTCATCTTAGTCTCTGTGTTCAACCTCGGAATACTATCCTTGCTATAAAATGACACATACACTGTGGGTTCGCTAGGAGTTAGGAAATTATATCGAGTTATAAATTGTAAGACTTTTGTGCTATACATTTCTAGCGTGACACTAAAGACCTTAAAGAAGCGCTTGATGGGAGGCAACCCATTGGTAGACATTTTTCCCTTTTCACTTTCCTTTTATTTTTGTTTTTGCTTTTGTGTGTGTTTTCTTTTGTCTTTGACGATAGGTTGTAGGAGTTGTGATAAGTATTGATGTTGTTGGAAGCCATTGTGGACCTTATGGATTCATTTGAATGAAGTTCAAGATCCGACCACAAGAGTAAGGGAAGTGTTGAATGTCTCTTCGGCCGAGGTGGTGCTAGCTCCAACTGAGTTGTTCTCAACAGAACCTCACCTCGGTCTGGATCTCGGTCCAGATGCCTTAGTGATGGTCAGAGACCCCCCCTGCTGATCCATGTTTGCCTTGGTGTGTGCCCGTACTTCAAGGATGCAGCTTCACTTTCATCTCCACTTGAGTGAACCGAAATAGCGACATCCCGACCATTTTACATTGTGAGATTTTCTTTCACTTTCTATTTAACTTTCACAATGGCGACATTGTGGATCTTAAGTATAGGGTTGGGTTTTCATGATCCTTTTCATGATCGCATCTAGGATAGTTTTGTTTCTTAGTCACACGTTTCTTTTCATGTCTTGCATTGTATATACTTATACCAAAATTCCAAAAAAATCAAAAAAAAAATAAAATTGTGCTTGTAAGTTTAGATATGACCCTAATGATGAATTTTGTTTTGTGGGTTGGATATGGATGGCTTTGTGTGTTGAATGAATACATGCATATGTGGACTTGAATACTTCTCTCGAATCCCATGTATAAATTGTGATGATGATGTTTGTTTTGATTGGATTGAGAATTGATAGTCGAAATTACATGCTAGTTCTTACACATCATCTAGGAATGATTAAGGCAATTTATCTCTCTTCTTCTCATCTTGATCATGTTGTTTGAGCACCTCACTTGAAATGAAAATTTGACCTCTTGTGACCCATCTAGGAATAGGAGCATGTTAGTTTGTTGTATGCAAAAAGCAAGTGTGGGGTGTTGAGGTTGATGAATGAATGCGATGAATGATTGAATGTGTTGTGAAAAAAAAGTGTAGAAAAAAATATAGGTTTGAGGACTTTTGTTTTGATGACGATTAACTCGGCACCATTCACATAATCGGGTGTTTGTGTCTTGCCAAAGTCGGATAAACCGAATGTCCTAACGAGTTGCTCGCTCCAAACGGTGTGTGCAAGCTTTAAATTTTTAACCCTAGATGTAAGCTTAAAACAAGGATGCGAACCCGCAGTGTACGGGTCAATCGTAGTAAAAGTAAGGAATTCCAGGGGTCGATCACAAGGACTTAGTGAAACAAAGTCGGAATAGGTAAGCTTTGTAAATACTAACCACAAAAGCAATTAAAACAATCAAAGATGATAAAAAGTCAATAAAGGAAATATGCAATTCTAGGGATTAAAGCATCTAGTTGTGGTTCCAACTCAAGATCTAAAGATAAGCGGACAAAGCTGAGATTTTGCAAAGGGAAGGTGTTACTAAAGTAGAATAGATCACCGGGTAAGTCTCACTACTCACTAATCCTAAACCGTAACTCCTATTACTGGGTAAGTCTCAAGCAATTAAGGTAAAGAACTATAACCTCAAACTAACACACCATCTAAGGGAATATAATCAACCTTTACCGGGTAAGTCTCAGGCTAACTCACAAAGATGGGATGAAAGCACACTCAAACCCCAATAAAGGATAAACCTTTATTACCTATACTTATGATCTTAGGTAAACAAACAAAGGAATTACCGGATAAGTCTCATCCTAGGCTTGCATTGAACCAGGAAAGGTGTAATAAGAATAGGATTTGGCAAACTCTAACACTTAACTCTCAGTTTCGGATCAGGTAAGTCACCTCGGTCAGCCAAATTCCACCCCGGCCGAGATGTTCATCGACTGAGCGAGATGCTTAGGGTTAAGGTAAAGACTCGAGCTTTCAGGGTCCTATTGTGATTAAGATTATTCTATCATTGTTTTTCCCACAACCTTCAACTAATCACCCTAGAATTACACAAGGAAATTAGCCACTCATCATCATGAAAGTATTAATCAAATATATAGGAAGGAAGAGAATAATTGAACAAGAAAACCTTAAGAGAAAGGCTTCAATAACTGAATCAATTATAAAACAAACAAGCGTTCCTTGGATAGAAATCCAACAAGACAATCAACAAAGAAGGGAGTCTAAGATGATCTTACAAAAACCCTTCAAAAAGCTATAAAAGCTATAGACTTTCTTCCTTCAACCTTCAAAAAGGTTCTTCAAATCTCCCAATGGAGTATGGCTACAGCGGATGTCTAAACATAATCAGTGGTATAGCATGATCCCGATTTGTGGAAAATCCAACCCTATTTATAGGAAAATTACTCTCCAAAGATAAGATATCTTAGAAAGATCTCTTCCCATAAAAATAGGTAAAATATATGGTCTATCTTATCTTCTTCATTCCAGGAACCCGGCCCAAAAATATAAGATCCTCTTTCCAAAGATAAAAGATCTCAGCCAAGAATAAAATATTCTCGCCGCGTCCCAGGTCTTCGCCTCGGTCGAGTCGGCTCTTCTGGATCACCTCGGTTGAGGTGACTCTGTAGTCAACCGAGGTGAATCATAATTGAATGTGAAATCTCTCAAATCTGGTCCAAAGTGAATCTCTATTCCATGTCTATGCTTCCTGGATCTTTCCTTAAGCTCCTGAATGTAGCTCCAATGACTCCATAGGTCCTTTTGCTCCTTTTTTTTTTTGGAAAACATGGCATTTTACCTACGATTACAACAAAACTAGGTGTAGACCTCGATTCCCGCAAAGGTAGATTAAATGACAATAAAATTACATAATGTATATACAAACATGCAGATTATTGAAGATAAAACGTCTAAACAAGTCCCAAAATATAGACAATAATTCATGCTATCAAAATACCCCATACTTAGCCCTTGCTTATCCCCAAGCAAGTTCCGCATATAAAATACAAGATAGAATGGATTATAAGTCATAAAGATCAATGAAAAAGTCTTTCAAAAACATTTTTATGGCGTGCTACAATCATAGATCACTCTAAGAGAATAGTTCATGCAATTTAAAATTCAAAATATGATCAAAACATTTTATAAATATAAGAAAGTTGTTCATCTTTGTATAAAATCATAGAATGCATAATAAATCATAATCATCGAAATTAATCATGTATAATCTAGTTTAAACCACTAAGTCAATCAACAAGCTCGAGGTCTCAAGGGCTTCCCAAAAGAAAGGTCAAGAAACGTGTAGGGTAGGGATGTATATAAGGTAATGTGGTGCTAGAATCCGGGAATAGGATCTTTCTTCACTTTACTTGAACTTCAACATCTTCCACCAATAAGCTTTGCTTATTTCACACTTTTCTTTTTTTACTTTACTTTTTGGGATGCATGGACAAAGGTGCACAATAACTGAAGCCTAGGAAATCAGCAATCATCAATTTCTTGAGATGCATCAAACCCTTGATGCACATACCATGACCCGTTAGGAATATCGCTCAATCCGACCTTGGCAAGACACAAACACCCGGCTATGTGAATGGTGCCGAGTTACTCATCATCATGATTGACTTCCCCAAACCTATTTATTACTTTCTAACACTTTCACTTCCAGCCAACTTCTCAATTTTTACATCACTTGCTTTCACCGCTTTGCTTGCTTCCAAATTCCCGGATAGGTAAAGGGAGGCAAAAATGTATATGAGGGGCTAAGCATGATCAAGCAGAAGAAGAGAGAAGAATGAATTGCCTTGGTCTTTCCAGGAAGAAAGTGAGAGAACTTATCTTGCGGTGTCAACCTTCAAATTCAACATAAATTGGATAAAAACAAAGTATTAAACATGCCAAAAATTTCAAACAAAGCATTTAGCAACTTAAACATATCATAAAACCTTTCAAACACATAAAGATTTCAAAACCAGTCAGCAAACAAGATCTTCACTGAGATCATATCGAGATAAGAAGCACAAAACATTTCGAAAGCTCTCAGTTTAACCACCTCGGTCGAGGTGGTCTAGGTCAACCGAGGTGAAGTACCTCGTTCGGCCACAACTGTCCCGGTCTAGGTCAAAATTTTTTTTTCTATCCAGTTTTTGACGTTTTTCTCACTCAAATAACCTGTATGCGTGCATGTAATCTCAGATAAAACCATTGAAGCAAAATAAAGCATAAATATCTGAAAATGTCGAGTCATACATCACATAGGTCAAATAATACATAAACACCCCATACTTGGGACACACTGTCCCAGTGGGTCAGAATAAGTCTAAAGAAAATAAAGTACTCACCGGACAAAGCAGAGCTGCATAATAAATAAGAAAGAAAATCCTGCCAGCTCTCAATAATCACGATCCGGTGGTGGTGGTGGTGGCACGTACGGATACTGGGGTGGGTCAAATGGATAACCCATAGTCTGCTGAAACTGGATCTCTATCATCCGACACTGATAGTGTTGTCCCTCTAGCATGTGATGAGTCTAGCGGTCGATCTCTCGATGTTGGACGTCAAACCTCTACTAGATGTCTACAGTAAGGGCAGCGTAGGAGTCTATCATCTGGTCCGTCAGATCATCAATCCGATGGTGAGCATCTGGATCTCTCTGACGGCGTCCTCTACGCCTAGCAGGGCATACTGGTGATGCAGCCGGTGCAGTCTTAGTCTCGTCATCATCTAAATCGATGACCGGCGCACTCGTCCCAACAGTATCAGTCCCTGTATCCATAGGAACTCCACCATCCCTATCATCATCATCAACCTCATCCTCCTCAGCTGGTGCAGCTGCTGCCTCTCTCGCATCCTCCATCAGTGGGATCCAAGCAGTCTGCCAGTAGTGAGGATCATATAATGAGAACTGGGGTAACCATCTGATCCCCTGTGGTACGGTCGGCTCCCATGGCATAGCTGCGTACGGCGTAGTGAGTGCTCGGGGAACCAGTATCCTCCGAGTAATCATCTCCTGAAGTCCTAGCGGCTTGGCAGCTGCCACATAGTACAAGCGTTGAGGTCCATGTCCTGGTAACTCGCTATGTGAGTCACAATGCCTCTGCAGCAGATATCGCCCTTCGCCTTGGCCTTGATCTTGTGCAGATCCTCTGCCAACATCAAGCCAAAGTTTGGAATCCCTCCAGTCACCATGCAGTAAAGGCTGAACAACTCCCCTTGTCTGACCTTCTGGGGCGTCTCAGTACGCGCCAGAAGAGTCTCACTGAAAATCCTGTGAGCAAACCTAAAAGCTAGGTGAAATATAATACGCTCCCTGGAGTCTCCAGGGCGCCATCTATCTGCGTGCTCAACTACATGAGCAATCTGTCCCCAGAACTCCCTAGCTACAGCTCGGGAGGGAAAATCAATAGTAGTCGGGGCCGGGAAACCAAAAATGTCTCTCCAGTACTCTAAAGGAACTAAGAAGTTCCGGTTCATCAACTGGTACTTCACAGCACGCTCTGTGGGAAGGTAGGTGAAGGAGCTGACAAACTCCAAAGTAGGCTCTAAGTAGGCAGGTGCGCGGATCTCAGTAAACTGATTTAGCCCCACCATAGAAATCATCCGTCTCAAATCTCCATCCACATGGAGACAATCAAAAGCTGATACGTCCAGGAAGCGAGGTGCAATCACTGGACGGGCCGCGATGCGGTCATAGTCAACCTGGTGTCGCTCGTGGATCACCGGTCTAGTAGGTCTAGAAGAAGAAGAAGAAGGGGAAGGGGAGGATCTGTCCCTCAGGACCAGATGTCTATCTGAACTCATCTCTCAAACAACCTGTCAGATCACCTCGGTCGGCCTGACAACTCTCAAGAACACCTCGGCCGAGGCACAGGCCGACTGGACCGAGGCGAATAACTGCTCCACTGATTTCCTCAAAAATCCAGTTCTTTTCCCCCAAAATCACTACAACTAGTTCCTATGGGGTACTTAATCTGTTTCTCATCAAATGTAGGGGCAACCAAAGCCAAAATCGAGGGAAAACAGCGGAGAAGAGCGAGGTTAGGGTTTTTGCTGATTTTACCTCGATTCGGTCAATTCGGTACGTTTTTCTCCCAGATTCGCACTTGCACTGGGATCCTCTACCCTCTTTGCAATTTGGAAGCAAGAATCGTCGAAATCGATCGAAGAATGGCGAAGCGAGGCGAAGTGGCTGCCGCGGTCGAGGAGAAGGTAAAGGAGGAGAGAGAAATCTCAACCCCCTTTTATACCCTTTTCTGGAACTGCTGTCACCTCGGTCGAGGTGGTCTCGACTGGACCGAGGTGGTACGGACCGAGGTGGATCTTCAGAAACCCTAGTCGCCTCGGTTTCTCAAGAATCATCTCGGTCGAGGTGCTGTGACAGCAACCGAGATGTGCTTCAGTCAAACTCCGTCTTCTCAAATTCTCAAACTTTTGTCCTTCTAGTTGTGCTCCTGGGTTGTATTCCTTCCTTAGATGTCACTTGTAGTCTGTCTAGGACGCCAAAAACAAAACAAAGCAAAGCAAAAGCAAATTATCTAAGCTAGACTAGAAAAAGGGAAAAGAAAGCAATACCTTGGGTTGCCTCCCAAGAAGCGCTTGATTTAAGGTTGCTAGTTGGACCGTACGGCATCTCTCAAACGAGGTATAGTGGTGCAACCTCCTCAACCGGAACTTCCGGTTTGTATTTCGTAAGTCTATGACCATTGACCTTGAAGCTTCCACTCGTTTCGCCCCAAATCTCAACTGCACCATGAGGAAAAACATGTTTCACAACATAAGGTCTGGTCCATCTAGATTTTAACTTACGTGGAAAGAGGCGGAGGCGGGAGTTGAAGAGTAGAACTAAGTCTCCTTCGTTAAGCTCCTTAGGGATGATGCGCTTGTCATGCCATTTCTTCGTCCTTTCTTTATAGATTTTGGCATTCTCATAAGCGTTCAAATGCAGCTTCTCCGGCTCGTTGATATCCAATAGCCGCTTCTCGCCGGCTTCCTTGATGTCGAAGTTCAACCATTTGATTGCCCAATATGCTTTGTGTTCTAGTTCAATGGGCAAGTGACAAGACTTCCCATATACCAAATTATAAGGGGTGGTACCAATGGGAGTCTTAAATGTGGTCCTGTAGGCCCAAGGACCGTCGTCCAACTTCATGGACCAATCCTTCCTCGTCCTAGAGACGGTCTTCTCCAAGATTGCTTTGATTTCTCTATTCGAGATTTCGACCTGTCCACTAGTTTGAGGGTGATAAGGGGTTGCTACCTTGTGGGTTACCCCATACTTCGATAGAAGTGCCTTAAACTTCCGGTTGATGAAATGCGTCCCTCCATCGCTGATGATGATACGTGGAGTTCCGAAACGTGGAAAGATAGTCCTGTTAAAGAACTTCACAACCAGCTTGGCGTCATTAGTGGGAGAAGCCATGGCTTCAACCCATCTAGAGACGTAATCAACTGCTAGAAGAATATACAGGTTTCCTCCGGAGGATGGGAAAGGTCCCATGAAGTCTATCCCCCATACATCAAAGATATCCACTTCTTGAATGTTATTAAGTGGCATTTCGTTCCTCCTAGACAAGTTCCCTGTTCTTTGGCATGCATCATAAGAGACAACAAACGATTGCACATCTTTAAATAATGTAGGCCAAAGAAACCGGAACGTAATACCTTAGCGCATGTCTTGTTGGCGCTAGCATGTCTTCCACAAGGAAGTTAATGGCAATGCCGTA
The DNA here is from genome assembly GCA_033239125.1 of Fagopyrum homotropicum. Classification (NCBI taxonomy): domain Eukaryota; kingdom Viridiplantae; phylum Streptophyta; class Magnoliopsida; order Caryophyllales; family Polygonaceae; genus Fagopyrum; species Fagopyrum homotropicum. Next base: position 91,590,095 of record BSWB01000006.1, read on the forward strand.
TGACGCTATTAACCTCATCTTCCGGATTGCATCTTCGAAGCATCCCATCCGGCCCGCGCTTGAATAGCAGCGGTTCATCCCAGTAGTAAAGGCGTACGCCTTGAAGAATTTCTTCCTTTGAGCGTACGTCAATCCCGGCGGTATTTCCTGGCAAACAGGATAATTAACAATATCAGCATACCAAGGTCCTTTATAATCAGAAAGTTGGTGGAGAGAATGTTCCACCAACTGAGGATGAATGTCAGAGAAAGGAATATGAAGTTTGTTATTTTCAGTAGTCTCAGTTGACATCATCTCGCTTTCGACCTCGGTCGAGGCGCAGAGGCGTTGACCGAGGTGTTCTTCAGTCGCCTCGCTTGGTCCAGAAAGTGCCTCGGTCGGGGTACTGTAACTGGAACCGAAACTGGAGATCTTCGTCTCCTGGATTAGTTTCTCAATCTTGGCTCCTGGATCTTCTTCCAGCGCTTTTAGGCTCCGTATATCTCAATCAGAAGAAGCATCTATACCTTCCTCCATTAAACTAAAACTAATAATTTTCTCAAGTGGATCGTTAATAAGGATAGAGCTCACCAATTCTCTTGATTCTTCTTCATCATAGATGTTGAAGATATCATCTCCTAGCTGCTCTTCTTTCATAGCCACAAGTAATGCAAACTCCACTTCATCTCCGCCAATGTTGAATTTCAACTTGGCGTTCTTGCAATCCACGTTGCAACCTGAAGTTGCTAGAAATGGCCTCCCGAGAATTATAGGAATAGGATAATCTGCGGGAATGTCAAGTACTACAAAGTCTATAGGTAAATAGAAGTTACCTAACTTAACCGGAATGTCTTCCAAAATGCCCACGTTATGGGTAATGGAGCGGTCCCCCATGTATAACCTTATCTTAACCGGCTTGGGCTCTCCAAGTCTGATTTTAACACATAGCTCCAGCGGGATGATGCTCAAGCTGGCTCCTAGATCACATAAGGCTTCACAAGTGACATCCCCAACTTGAATGGGAATGCAAAATGAGCCGGGATCTCTCAACTTGGGTGGCATTTTCTCCTTCATGATTTGTATGAGCTCCGAGGATTTAGATGTCATCCTTACTTCACCAAAGTCCTCCACCTTCCTTTTCCTTGATAGGATTTCTTTTAAGAACTTCCCGTAGGCGGGCATCCCTAGAATAGCATCAAGGAAAGGAATGTTAATGTGTAGTTTATTCATCAAGTCAAGGAACTTACCATAGTGCTTGCCTAGATGTTGTTTAAAGGCTTTTTGGGCCTTCGAAAATGAAGTCATGGATGTCTCCATAGCACTAAGCTTGATCAAGATGGCCTCCAGCACTGCGTCTTTCTTTTCCGGCTGGGACGAACTTGATCCTTGCCCCTAGCTCTTTAATGGAGTAGAAGAAGAAGAAGGGGAAGAGAGGAAAGGATTAGAGGAATCGTTGGAATTGGAGTTAGAATGATTGTTACCCGAATTTTGGTTGTTCGTCCTCTAATTATTCCTGTTGGATCCTCTATTGTTGTTGTAGTTGTTGTTCCGGGAACCGTTGTTGTTGTTACGGTACCCATTATTATTATTCCTTGATCCTTGATCTTCCTTCTTGGTTTGAGCAACCAAGAGTTCCTTCAATTGCTTCACGTCATTCTTCAAAGACGTGATTTGATTGTTGTTAGGCGGAGCATCTTGAAAGTTGACTCTTTTGACTCCACCTTCAACTCCTTGGTAGGAATATTTCTCCATATGCAAAGCTTGTTTCTCTATAAAGTCCCAAGCTTCGTCAATCGCCATGTCCATGAAGGTACCGGCGGATAATAGTTGGAGGTTGAATTGGGTGCTTCCGTCCAGTCCCTTGAAGTATATCTCCAACAACTCTATCTTTGGAATCCCATGATGTGGGCAATCCAAAAGAATGTCTTTAAACCTCTACCATGACTTGGACAAGCTCTCCTTGTCCTTCATAATGAATGCATTAATCTTCCCTCTCATTTCAGCGGTCTTAGAGGGGGGAAAGAATTTAGTCAAGAATTCCGTAGTCATCTCCTCCCATATGTTCATTTTTCCTGGAGGAAGAGATTGATACCAAGTAAGAGCTCTATATTTTAAAGAAAAGTAAAAAGGTCTTAGCTTGTAGTTGTTGTTTTCAATCCTTGAGGGTCTCAAGGTCTCCATCAAGATCTCATAGTTTTGCAGATGTTGATGCGGAGATTCCTTCTCTAGCCCTCCAAATTGGCATTGACGAATCATGGAAAGAACTTGCGGTCGAAGTTCGTAGTCATGGTCCGCCGGATCTCCTAGGTTAACTCCAGGACGCCTCAGTTGTTGATTGGGGTCCATCCTTTGCCCTAGGGTTTGCGGGATTCCTGCAAAAAGAGCTCCTCGGACTGGTATCTGAGGTGGAAGTACCTCGGCCGGGGAATCAGGTACTGGGACCTGCCTCGGTCGAGGGTCTGGAACTGGATCCTGCATCGGTCGAGATTTGGGAACTGGGTCTTCCCTCAGTCGAAGTAGATACTGGTCTCGTAAGGCTGCCATATCTACTTCGATCGCTTCAGTCCTGGTGCGAGTTTCTTCTTTCTCTTGCCTCAGTTCTTCCCTGTTGAGGCCTAGCTGTTCTAACGCCTCTTTCAATTCGGCCTCAAGATCGCAATCGTCTCGGTTGGCCATCTTCGCTTCTCTCAAGTGTCGTTTATAAGTCTTTTCTGGCTCAGGATCGTAAGGAACGATTTCCTTTCCAGCGTGGGTTCTTCGCATAAACCTAAGAAAAGAACCTGCGAAAGTCACTCAAGTATAGTGGTTAGTAGACACAGGGGCAAGTGCCCCAAAAGCGTACCGCAACCGGCTCGGTCTAGACCAAGTCCCCGGCAACGGCGCCAAAAACTTGTTCGCACCAAACGGTGTGTGCAAGCTTTAAATTTATAACCCTAGACGTAATCTTAAAACAAGAATGCGAACCCGCAGTGTACGGGTCAATCGTAGTAAAAGCAAGGAATTCCAGGGGTCGATCACAGGGACTTAGTGAAACAAAGTCGGAATAGGTAAGCTTTGTAAATACTAACCACAAAAGCAATTAAAACAATCAAAGATGATAAAAAGTCAATAAAGGAAATATGCAATTCTAGGGATTAAAGCATCTAGTTGTGGTTCCAACTCAAGATCTAAAGATAAGCGGACAAAGCTGAGATTTTGCAAAGGGAAGGTGTTACTAAAGTAGAATAGATCACCGGGTAAGTCTCACTACTCACTAATCCTAAACTGTAACTCCTATTACCGGGTAAGTCTCAAGGAATTAAGGTAAAGAACTATAACCTCAAACTAACACACCATCTAAGGGAATAGAATCAACCTTTACCGGGTAAGTCTCAGGCTAACTCACAAAGATGGGATGAAAGCACACTCAAACCCCAATAAAGGATAAACCTTTATTACCTATACTTATGATCTTAGGTAAACAAACAAAGGAATTACCGGGTAAGTCTCATCCTAGGCTTGCATTGAACCAGGGAAGGTGTAATAAGAATAGGATTTGGCAAACTCTAACACTTAACTCTCAGTTTCGGATCAGGTAAGTCACCTCGGTCAGCCAAATTCCACCCCGGCCGAGAAGTTCATCGACTGAGCGAGATGCTTAGGGTTAAGGTAAAGACTCGAGCTTTCAGGGTCCTACTGTGATTAAGATTATTCTATCATTGTTTTTCCCACAACCTTCAGCTAATCACCCTAGAATCACACAAGGAAATTAGCCACTCATCATCATGAAAGTATTAATCAAATATATAGGAAGGAAGATAATAATTGAACAAGAAAACCTTAAGAAAAAGGCTTCATTAACTGAATAAATTATAAAACAAACAAGCGTTCCTTGGATAGAAATCCAACAAGACAATCAACAAAGAAGGGAGTCTAAGATGATCTTACAAAAACCCTTCAAAAAGCTATAAAAGCTATAGACTTTCTTCCTTCAACCTTCAAAAAGGTTCTTCAAATCTCCCAATGTAGTATGGCTGCAGCGGATGTCTAAACACAATCAGTGGTATAGCATGATCCCGATTTGTGGAAAATCCAACCCTTTTTATAGGAAAATTACTCTCCAAAGATAAGATATCTTAGAAAGATCTCTTCCCATAAAAATAGGTAAAATATATGGTCTATCTTATCTTCTTCCTTCCAGGAACCTAGCCCAAAAATATAAGATCCTCTTTCCAAAGATAAAAGATCTCACCCAAGAATAAAATATTCTCGCCGCGTCCCAAGTGTTCGCCTCGGTCGATTCGGCTCTTCTAGATCACCTCGGTCGAGGTGACTCTGTAGTCAACCGAGGTGAATCATAACTGAATGGGAAATCTCTCAAATCTGGTCCATAGTGAATCTCTATTCCATGGCTATGCTTCCTGGATCTTTCCTTAAGCTCCTGAATGTAGCTCCAATGACTCCATAGCTTCTTTTGCTCCTTTTTTTTTCTGCAAAACGTGTCATTTTACCTACGATTACAACAAAACTAGGTGTAGACCTCGATTCCCGCAAAGGTAGATGAAATGACAATAAAATAACATAATGTATATACAAACATGCAGATTATTGAAGATAAAACGTCTAAACAAGTCCCAAAATATATACAATAATTCATGCTATCACGAGCCTTGGTATATGTTCCCAGTGTGAGCCACCTTGGAAAAATCCCGAGGACCACTAATCACCAAGGTTTATTACACCAATGCCATTGTCTCAAAAGTGAATAAAAATGAAAAGAAAAAGAAAAGGAAAGAAAAGAAAAGAAGTCGCAAAATACACATTAGTTGATGAAGAACAAAAATGTTGTGGTTTAGTTCCTTTCCTCGATTAGCACCACTTGACCAAGAAAATTCCAACCCTATCAACACATTTCTTGGCCTCTTCTTTCCTAAGTCCTTAAAACCTATTTGTATATGTGTATGACTTAGTGATCTAGATTGGATTTTCTCATGATCATCTTGACATTCTCGTTTTTGCCTTCGATGCATGTTTTGCAGTTAAGTGTGATTGTCTTTCCGTGTCTCTATTCATTTAATGCATGATTGCTTATCCATTGCCATGGAACATAACTATGAAGGTGATCTAGACATGAAGCATAATTCCAAAAAGATTTTTTGCTTTTCCGGATTCATAACTCACGCCATCTCGTAGCCTACATTTGGACCTTGGTCGAGGACGAGCAAGAGATAAGTATGGGGTATTTTGATGACGTGATTTGTGACACTAGTTTAGGCTTTCTCTTAGGTAGTTTTTACATTCATTCATGCATGGTTTTGCACATGTTCCGGAAGTTTTATGCTTTATTGAGTTATTTCATCGGAATAGACTCCCACACGAGCATTTGTCGGTTTTGTACGTATTTTGGGGAGCTTTCATGCATTATTGATCATATCGGAGGATCAAGCCTCGTGATGACTTGAATTCAAAACGGAGCAAGCATGGAGAAAAGAAGAAATTGACCTAAATTGGTGTGAGTCATGCAGCGACTTTGTGTTAAGCCATGATCCTTGTCATGCAGCCACCAATCTCGGTCCAAGCACCACCCATCTCGGCTGAGATGCTTTCTGGACCATCTAAGATCGCTATCATGACCACCGCGACACTTGGCACAATCTTCCTACCCACGACCTTTGGCTCCCATGATGGATGGGAGGTGTCTTCTTGCAGCCTACACACTTTTGCAAGGATCCTTCCATTCTCTTACAATATTTAATTTTGAATTTCCAAGTGTCGAGAGGAGAAGAAAGGAGACTCCGTTGAGGAGAAGAGAAGAACACATATTTTCATAGTCTTACAGTGAGTTCTTAAGAGTCTTGTGGTGAGGAAAGTTGTAGAGATTGTTGACCTAGTTTTGAAGCTACTCTTGGATGGTTGTAAGCTTGTTCTACACTTATTATTCAGCATGTTCTCGGTTTATATTGGTTCCTATCTTTTCATCTAGCTATGGCATGCATGTATATGTTTATTATGATGAATGATCTTAAGATGATTGTTGTTGGCTAAGTAGCATGTGATTCTAGGGAGAAGGATGAAAGGTTATGGCTATGATAATGATATATTGGGCTTAGATGTATATTAGGATGGTTGCTTGCTCGAAATACCTAGCTCAGTTTGCAATCTCGCCTCGTTCTTCAGCCATTTCGGTCGAGATGTCCATGATCTCCCCGAGGTGTATGAGCTGAAGTTCCTATAGTGTTATTTCTTCATGTTAGGTGTAACACCCCGAATTCTCAAAACTCGGGACGTTACTGGTTAGGACCTCATAATGGGTCCCGACCTTAGTTTGACAACAATATTACTAGGATCTTGCAACAAGACACAAATAAGAAAATCCAAAATTCATTAAATAGTATTTTTAAAGGAATGAATGCAACAAGGTCTAGCATCCTATAGTTCTTAAACAAAGGGAAAGACTAATTGTCATAACAAAAGGAAAGAACGAAAAAGTAACAACCCAAACCCCCACGATAAGGAGTACGGAGACCAGGCTGACCACTACTTCCGGATCACTCAGCTACTGCTCTAACCTGCGGTAAATCTAAAAACACAACAACACAACCATTAGCTAGTTATCTAAACATTAGAAGAATAATAACAACACACATAGACACATCAAAAGTAAACACTCATCATGTTTTTACGCAATTCATTTATCATCTTCATTTAGGTCATTCATTCATACTAATGATACTTAACTTGTGACATGAGGGATTCCCAAACCTCGCCTCCGCCCCCGTGTAACGATCAGAAATGGATCCGATGCATCTCACCTTGTACCTATATGGTCTGGGTATAGAGAACCTCTTAGTCTCCTGGCAGAGCTGGGCAGTGATGTCACGGCTTGTTATACATGCACTTGGGCCTTAAAACATAATAACCACGGTCGTCCTAACAAGTTGTTATTTTTATTATAACACACATTGCACACACGCAACCATTATCACCCAACTAATATCCAGAAACCAGCTAAGTAAGTCGCAAGGACTTACCAGAGTCAAATCACACTCTAACAAGTCTCAAATCGGTCCGTACTGGTGGTAACTCAAAATCCTGTCAAATAAGGCATGGGGATCAAAACACATCCCTAAACTCTTAGAAGTTATAAACTTCTAAGCTACACAATCTCACGAAGGAAAATTACGAAAAGTTTCTCTTAGGTTAAAAAGACCATTTCGCCCTTGATCCCGGAACTCTGCAACGTTTATCATTAACATCTAGCTTTCACCCTTAGAACTTGTTTCCAAAATTTTTTTCTCTCGGATAGCTTACTTAGAGGTTATAAGGTCAAATCCAGAATCAATTCCTCAAAAAGGACAACACTCCTCCTCCTACTCGGTTACTACTCTACTCTTATACATATATGTTTACTTACATACATACCTTAACCTTTCCCCTCTATCCACATATCTATGTATCTACTCGGTATACTCATATATATATCTACCTATATTTCATATCTATCATCTCGTACTTACATATATATACATATATATATATATATATATATATATATATATATATATATATATATATATATATATATATATATATATATATATATATACCTACAGTTATATATTTATATACATACTTACATGTACATACCCATCCTTAACATCCATATGTCTACAGTTACGGCACTAATGTATTTGGATCTACTTATACAATTTCAAACCTATTTTGTAATTGTATCTATTTACACATTTATATATCTACAACTCTACTAACCTACATATATACACACACAATACCGAGGCAAGGGACTCACCTGTCTCAGCACCAGTCGCCGCTCCTCTTGAAGGGATTGGTCTACACGATCGGAACCGTCCTCGAATAAAGTTCGAGCCAATCTGTTTGCAGCGATGATAACCGATGTCCATAGAAGGTGGTGTTACTCCAGTTCACGAGAGGGAACGAGGTCGATGCTGTGCCGCCGGTACTTCGGTTCTGGAGGGGTCGGGAGTCCAGTATTTTCCTGCTCGTTGGTCCATCACAACGGTTTGTATCATCACGATTCCGGCTAGGAAAGACGCTCCTCACCGGCCTGTGGTTCGAAGTACGACTCAGCCATCTAAGCAGAAGACGAAGATGACTCGCAAGAGGGGAAAAGCTTACCGGTGTCTTTGGTGCTCTCTGTCGCAGGTGAGCACGGTCCAGTGGTGGCGACTATGGTGCAGGGGCGAGTAGGCGGTGCTTGAATTCCTTCCGGCGTGCAGCAGTGTCTTCAAAACCAGACGAGCAGCGGCGTCGTCTTCTCCAGGTCGCGAAGTAAGGTAAAGCGTGAAGGAGAAGCGGCAGGTGTTCACGTTTTGTTAAGTTTAGAATTAGTTAAGTTTAAGATGAGGTTAAGTTTAGGATTAGGTTAATTAGATGGGTATTGGGCCGGGTCAATTCATCTAGCTAATATGGAATGGTAGCTAGATCGTTATTCGTACGGAACCGCTCTTCGATTTTTTTTTAAAAAAAAAACGGAATTATTTTCAGAATTATTTACGGCATTAATTAAGTTATCATTTTATGTGAATCAAGGTCACATAAAATGATAGAATTCAATATCGTGTTCTTGTATAAAAAGAATTAAGATTGGCGGATCGGAATTCGGTTTGATCCGGTATTAAATGGAGTTTAAAAAAATTCGGTTATTACATCACTACCCTCTTAAAAGAAGTTTCGTCCCGAAACTTAGAATAATGTAACTAATCATTCGACTTTCTTTGTAAATCTTAGTTTCATAAAATTTCTATTTTCTATCATGCAAATATTCAGTCATCATATTCAGACACACATCCCATAAAAATAATCACTCAATCCAATATAAAACATGAACGGTCAAACAACACACATCCGAGTACTAACTCGTCAATACAGAAGTAATATCTAACCCCATAGAGAACTCGGAATAATTACGTCTAATACTCTCCTCTGTCTTCAAAGTGGCCTCATCAGCTCCTCGTCTAGACCACTGAATCCTCAACATCGGTATCTGCTTGGACCACAAACGTCTAGTACTGTGCTCTAGGACGGCTACTGGGTACTCCATAAAGGTTTGCTTTGGCTCATCTATCCGATTCTTAAAGCTGATGACGTGACTCTTATCCGGTAAGTACTCTCTCACTGAGACATGGGAAACGGTGGGCGTACATCCTCTAGTATGTGTAATAGTGTCAATCGATAAAATAAACACTCAATCAGTTTATATATATCAACGGTTCGCTTTCTAAACTCACCTCTAAATCTTTTGGCGACTACCAAAATAACAATAAAACTTTCTTCCTTCTATTGAATCCATTTGCTCCCGACTTTTTGGAAGATCCGTCTATAAATTCTGAAACAATGATCTAAGACACCTCCCGACACTTTAATAGGTGGTTAATGCTCTTTGTAAGACCACTCACTTGGTCTTGTCTCCCTAATACGACTCAGTCGGACCGTTACTCAAATAATACCTCATCACCTACTTCTTGTCAAGCTTTCGGTTGGTTGTAATCCAAGATCACACTCCCGGTGGAGATCTTCATATAGTTCTCAAATTCTTTAACTTGAATTCATAGTTAATCTAACATTTATTTTCTTCTTCTGTGGGTTATGGGCCTACCACGCTTTTGTGGGTCAACATGATTTACCCACTCCCGCATATAATTCCCTTCTATTATTAGCAAGATCCTCTTCAAATAGACCCTGACTCTCTTACTCAACCGTAGTCTGTTCTTAACCAACTAGTAAGCAACCTCTAATACGATTCTCTCCATATCCTTAGATCATCCCTGAAGGTTGTCGTTGCCTATTTGGGAATCCTCCAAGGCATCGGTAAAGTTACCTCTTAAATCCGCAGTCACTAATGTCTCTTCTTAACGGTACCTACTCGTCAATACCAACCAACACTTACACGTCCTCAACTGACGTCGGTCCGTCTATAATTGAATTATCCCAATATCCCGGACTTACTCTTCTCATACCTATACTGGCGTTAAATTCTTGGTGAGCATCATCTTCCCGATTAATCCTTTCATGCTTCGCTAATTCGTTTTATCTTCCACACTTCTGTTTCCTTAGGCTAACTCTACTTCTCGAGCCCAATTGGGTTATTCATCCTGACATAAATAGTCATTCCAAGTCTTCAACGATGGCCGGTAAGTGTCTTTGTAGTTCTGGTGACTTTAATTATCATCTCCTTGCAGTTCCCCTTGCATCGACCGTCGGTGTTGATGACTTAGGTCCCGTGATAATTGGGATCACCTTGGACTTTCGAGTCCACCAAGGCCATTCTCATATATACATTCCTTCGCTGGTGTTACCGGCAATATTGCCTTAATGAACACCATTTTTTCCGCTACAAGGTTTCAACTTTTTGGTACCGGCATTGCGATTTCTTTCAAATTTCTATATATTTGAGGAGGTCAAAACGTCTTAACACTTGTATAGTCTACATCTTGCTTCTATACTCCATTGTAGGTATCCATTCCATGCACCTTAGATCCTCATATCCGGGTCGACATTTTATCTCTTTTGGTCTCTCAAGCTTGTCTTGTGAATTCTTCTACTAGGTGACTCATCTTATACGTTTTTTTTTTCTCTGCATCGGTCTCTAACTGTCTGTTGATCATTACTACCCATTTTGTGTTGGAACTTTAGTTACTTTGTACTCTTGCATAGATTTCCTAAGGACATCGTCATCTCAAGACTTTATTTAAATTTAGCATGACCCGCATTTTGATACATGACTTTCCTTCTCACCGGTTAAGTTATACACTTGGTTTACCCTTAATCCATCATAGTGCCCTCAGTCCGATAGTATGATTTTTATTAAACATCTAATGGTACCATTTGTATACGACACATCAGATGCATATGATTTTCTCACCAATCAAATTTCTCACATCGCATTTATTATGTTTTCCTTATACTCATGTCGCTTTACCTTCTTTAAATCTTTACACCCGTAACATAGTTAAATCCCTTTGAGTTTTCTCGTACACGCTTTACGGACAATGATGGTTGGTCTTATTACTTTCATCAACTCTTATGTCATCGGTCCAGCCTGAATTTTCATTGGAGTACCTCCATTTCTCATTAAGCTTTTATATATACACTTTTCGGTAATCATCTTATTGGGGTAATACCGGATCCATATAACAGCCTTTAGTCATTCAACTTTACTCCTTCACATGTCTGTTCTAGCCAACATGTAGATTCCATCTGCAATCACCTCACAACTTGACCACACATTTCACCTAGGCTTTAAATCATACTCTCTATGTTTGTGCCGCTTCTGAAATTCCAATTATTTTGTGTCACATCTTTAAATCATAAGAGTTTCCCTTGTCAATCTAGACAGTTTGACCCCACCTTTTCTCGGAGGAGCACCATCAGCCCTACTTGTGTGGAATGCTAAGTCATAGGACATGTTCACAATCATCTACTTTTTCTTACTCTTCTAGTTCTTCTTACAGGGATCCATTCATACTAACTTTGATATGTATCTTTCCTTAGTAAGTAGTAAGTAGTAAGTAACTACTCACAACAATTCCCTTTACACCATTTCTATCATCAATGGCCATTATCGACCGTCAGGAGCTGCTTTTTAATTTCTTATTTGAGATATCATATTGGACTCATTCAATGTTACCATCAAGGCTACTAGTACTTGTATTGATTTAACTTCACCATTGTCGTCGTTGATCTCTGGAAGAAATTCACCAGATGTCGGTAAAATTCCATTATAACCTTGTGCTTATTCTTTTTATCTGTCAACTAACCATCGCTAGTTAGCTAGTACGTGTAAATTCTCTATTGTTACAAATTAGTCTGTAGTTGACCTTCTATAAGATCGAAGACTTACTTTTCATCTATCTCTTTTGAGGTTTCATATACATGGTGAAAATATATCTCTTCCATTTATACTCATTTAGCTCCTTCTACTAATTACACTCCTATAAGAGTATTATACTCTTACGAGTCTAGTTGTATCTTCGTCTCCCGTCAACGGAATTATCACTTATTCTACTATAACTTGTAGGCATTTCTCCACGATTCTTTTTACTTGAGTTATTGTTCACTTGCGGTTCTCTGTTATGACCCGCTAGTGTTATTAACTTAATCCCTTCGTGAGTTTCCTCCCTTGGGGTGCTGCTTGTACTTCCGCCTATATAGAAATCCGGTCTTTGTTGTATCCCGATCCTTGTTGAAATTCTTGTGTGTTCTAGGAGGTCACCACTTCCATTTCGGTGAAATCGGCCTTCCCCTTACTAGCAACCTATAAGCTTTTATTTTTCGGCTCTTTAATTTTTTGGCTCTTTATTTTTCGGCTCTTTAATTCCCAACCTTAGGCTCCTAGAGACTTACCCGGTAATAGGACCTTAGTTGCGGGATTAGTGGACCATGAGACCTACCCGGTGATTGATCCCATTTGAGGAACACCCTTTCCCAACATACCGTAGCTTATCCAAGGTTGATTAGAAACTTGAGTCCAATGCCATAACCGGAAGTCCTAACCCCTAGAATCCGCTTTTCTCTCTTTGGTCACATTTCTTGTGTTTGTGTTGTTGTTTGAGTTGCTAGCTTGAGTTGTTAGTTTGATTTATAATATTGCATGATTTGTGATCTTACTTGATCACCACAAAAACCAAACCCAAAAATATCATGATTTTCACTTCTTTATATCCTTCCCTTTTCTTAGACTAGATTTGCCCTATCCATGATCACTTGTTTGATTTGATTTCACCTTAGCCTTTGTGTTCAACCTCGGAATACTATCCTTGCTTCAAAACAACCCATACACTGTGGGTTCGCTAGGAGTTAGTAAATTATATCCAGTTATAAATTGTAAGACTTTTGAGCTATACATTTCTAGCGTGACACTAATGAGCTTAAAGAAGCGCTTGATGGGAGGCAACCCACGGCCCAAAGCCAACTCATAGCTTAATGATCCAAAGGGAGATGTTTATGCTAAACCACGGCCCAAAGCCAGAACCACGCCCGTAATTTTGGCCATGGTTTTCTCTGGACATCTGTTCCACGATCTCCATGCCCGACTCTTGCTCTTGGTGGAGAATATAAGTGGTCCTGCAAGCTGTTGCTAAGGAGGCTCTCCCACATTCTCTCCCACACTCTCTTACACACACATTATTCCATTGGTGGATAGGCTTGGAAAAGAAGAAAAACACTCTCATTTTGGGAAGGAGAAGAAGAACACTAATCTTAGAGTTTTCATAGCTTTTGAGTGATTTTTGAGTGACCTTAGTTGAAGACATTTGCAAGGATTGTAAGGAACGTTTTGGACCTTCTTTTGAAGGGTTGTAAGTCTTGCTTAAACTTATATTCAGCTGGGTTTTCTTGTTTCTACTTGCTTCTTTTCTCTTTCATTTCATTTTCTTGCTATGGAAGCCATGAATGTTTGCTTTTTGAGTTTGAATCTTAAAATACATGTTGTTGGCTAAATAGTTGTGATTCTAGGGTAATGGAATGATGGTTTTGGGTTGGACTATGATAGAATGGGCTTGAATGTACCCTTGGACTATTTGCTTGCTCGAACCTAACCACTGTTGAGAATCACGGTCTGTTCATACCTTTCCACGGTCGTGGTTTAGGATGATCTACCCGTGGTTTTCTCTGTTGTGCTTGTATTGATAAATCTGAATGTTAGGATGTTAAATTGTTGAAATCCTAGTGTTTGTTGATCCCAATCTAGCACTAGGATGACCTGTGTTAGTAAACTAAGTGAGGGAAGAGACCTACCCGGTAATTCTCGATCTTAGGTACCAAAGATGATGAAATCTAGGTAGTAGTGAGCCTCACAAGCCACTATTGGACTGAGTGTGCTAGGATTGTTGTTTAGGACTTGCCTTCCCCAGACTTACCCGGTAAGGAGAGGTTTGACACCTAGATAGCAATTCGGTTTGTGTAGAATTCCCAACCTTAGGCTCCTAGAGACTTACCCGGTAATAGGACCTTAGTTGCGGGATTAGTGGACCATGAGACCTACCCGGTGATTGATCCCATTTGAGGAACACCCTTTCCCAACATACCGTAGCTTATCCAAGGTTGATTACAAGCTTGAGTCCAATGCCATAACCGGAAGTCCTAACCCCTAGAATCCGCTTTTCTCTCTTTGATCACATTTCTTGTGTTTGTGTTGTTGTTTGAGTTGCTAGCTTGAGTTATTAGTTTGATTTATAATATTGCATGATTTGTGATCTTACTTGATCACCACAAAAACCAAACCCAAAAAATCATGATTTTCATTTCTTTATTTCCTTCTCTTTTCTTAGACTAGATTTGCACTATCCATGATCACTTGTTTGATTTGATTTCACCTTAGTCTTTGTGTTCAACCTCGGAATACTATCCTTGCTACAAAATGACCCATACACTGTGTGTTCGCTAGGAGTTAGGAAATTATATCGAGTTATAAATTGTAAGACTTTTGCGATATACATTTCTAGCGTGACACTAAAGACCTTAAATAAGCGCTTGATGGGAGGCAACCCATTGGTAGACATTTTTCCCTTTTCACTTTTCTTTTGTTTTAGTTTTTGCTTTTGTGTGTGTTTTCTTTTGTCTTTGATGATAGGTTGTAGGAGTTGTGATAAGTATTGATGTTGTTGGAGGCCATTGTGGACCTTATGGATTCATTGGAATGAAGTTCAAGATCCGAGCACAAGAGTACGGGAAGTGTTGAATGTCACTTCGGCCGAGGTGGTGCTAGCTCCAACTGAGTTGTTCTCAACAGACCCTCACCTCGGTCTGGATCTCGGTCCAGATGCCTTAGTGATGGTCCCAGACCCCCCTGCTGATCCATGTTTGCCTTGGTGTGTACCCGTACTTCAAGGATGCAGCTTCCACTTTCATCTCCACTTGAGTGAACCGAAATACCGACATCCCGGCCATTTTACATTGTCAGATTTTCTTTCACTCTCTATTTAACTTTCACAATGGGGACATTGTGGATCTTAAGTATGGGGCTGGGTTTTCATGATCCTTTTCATGATCGCATCTAGGATAGTTTTGTTTCTTAGTCACACGTTTCTTTTCATGTCTTGCATTGTATATACTTATACCAAAATTCCAAAAAAAAATAAATAAATAAATAAATTGTGCTTCTAAGTTTAGATATGACCCTAATGATGAATTTTGTTTTGTGGATTGGATATGGATGGCTTTGTGTGTTGAATGAAAATACATGCATATGTTGACTTGAATACTTCTCTCGAATCCCATGTATGAATTGTGATGATGATGTTTGTTTTGATTGGATTGAGAATTGATAGTCGAAATTACATGCTAGTTCTTACACATCATCTAGGAATGCTTAAGGCAATTTATCTCTCTTCTTCTCATCTTGATCATGTTGTTTGAGCACCTCACTTGAAATGAAAATTTGACCTCTTGTGACCCATCTAGGAATAGGAGCATGTTAGTGTGTTGTATGCAAAAAGCAAGTGTGGGGTGTTGAGGTTGATGAATGAATGCGATGAATGATTGAATGTGTTGTGAAAAAAAAAGTGTAGAAAAAAATATAGGTTTGAGGACTTTTGTTTTAATGACGATTAACTCGGCACCATTCACATAATCGGGTGTTTGTGTATTGCAAAAGTCGGATAAACCGAATGTCCTAACGAGCCTTGGTATATGTTCCTAGTGTGAACCACCTTGGAAAAATCCCGAGGATCACTAATCACCAAGGTTTAGTCTTTAGTACACCAATGCCATTGTCTCGAAAGTGAATAAAAATGAAAAGTAAAAGAAAAGGAAAGAAAAGAAGGAGCAAAATACACATTAGTTGATGAAGAACAAAAATGTTGTGGTTTTGTTCCTTTCCTCGATTAGCACCACTTGACCAAGAAAATTCCAACCCTATCAAGACATTTCTTGGCCTCTTCTTTCCTAAGTCCTTAAAACCTATTTGCGTATGTGTATGACTTAGTGATCTAGATTGGATTTTCTCATGATCATCTTGACATTCTCGTTTTCGCCTTTGATGCATGTTTTTCAGTTAAGTGTGATTGTCTTTCCGTGTCTCTATTCATTTAATGCATGATTGCTCATCCATTGTCATGGAACATAACTATGAAGGTGATCTAGACTTGTAGCACAATTTCAAAAAGATTTTTTGTTTTTCCGGATTCATAACACACGCCATCTTGTAGCCTACATTTGGACCTTGGTCGGGGACGAGCAAGCGATAATTATGGGGTATTTTGATGACGTGATTTGTGACACTAGTTTAGGCTTTCTCTTAGGTAGTTTTAACATTCATTCATGCATGGTTTTGCACATGTTCCGGAAGTTTTATGATTTATCGAGTTATTTCGTCGGAATAGACTCCCACACGAGCATTTGTCAGTTTTGTAGGTATTTTGGGGAGCTTTCATGCATTATTGATCATATCGGAGGATCAAGCCTTTTGATGACGTGAATTCAAAACGGAGCAAGCATGGAGAAAAGAAGAAATTGACCTAAATTGGTGTGAGTCATGCACCGACTTTGTGTTTAGCCATGATCCTTGTCATGCAGCCACCAATCTCGGTCCAAGCCCCACCCATCTCGGCCGAGATGCTTTCTGGACCATCTGAGATCGCCATCATGACCACCGCGACACTTGGCACAATCTTCCTACCCACGACCTTTTGCTCCCATGATGGATGGGAGGTGTCTTGTTGCAGCCTACACACTTTTGCATGGATCCTTCCATTCTCTTACAATATTTAATTTTGAATTCCCAAGTGTCGAGAGGAGAAGAAAGGAGACTCCATTGAGGAGAAGAGAAGAACACATATTTTCATAGTCTTACAGTGAGTTTTTAATAGTCTTGTAGTGAGAAAAGTTGTAGAGATTGTTGACCTCGTTTTAAAGCTACTCTTGGATGGTTGTAAGCTCGTTCTACACTTATTATTCAGCATGTTCTCGGTTTATATTGCTTCCTATCTTTTCATCTAGCTATGGCATGTATGTATATGTTTATTATGATGAATGATCTTAAGATGATTGTTGTTGGCTAAGTAGCATGTGATTCTAGGGAGAAGGATGAAAGGTTATGGCTATGATAATGATTGATTGGGCTTAGATGTATATTAGGATGGTTGCTTGCTCGAAATACCTAGCTCAGTTTGCAATCTCGCCTTGTTCTTCAGCCATTTCGTCCGAGATGTCCATGATCTCCCCGAGGTGTATGAGCTGAAGTTCCTATAGTGTTATCTCTTCATGTTAGGGAGTTTGAGAGTTGAAATCCTAGTGTTTGTTGATCCCAATCTAGCACTAGGGTGACTTGTGTTAGTAAACTATGTGAGGGATGAGACTTACCCGGTAATTCCCGCTCTTAGATATAGAAGATGACAAACATTAGGTAGTAGTGAGCCTCAACAGACGCTATTGGATTGAGTGTGCTAGGATTGTTGTTTAGGACTTGCCTTCCCCAGACTTACCCGGTAAGGAGAGGTTTGACACCTAGATAGCAATCTGGTTTTTGTAGAATTCCCAATCTTAGGTTCCTAGAGACTTATCCGATAATAGGACATTAGGTACGGGACTAGTGGACCATGAGACCTACCCGGTGATTGATCCCATTAGAGAAACATTCCTTCCCAATATACCGCATCTTGTTCCTAAGTTGATTAGAAGCTTGAGTCCTTGCCATAACCGGAAATCCAAATCTCTAGAATCCGTTTTCTATACCTTGATCTTATATCTTGTGTTGGTTTTGTACTTTAATTGACATTGTTGCTTGATTGTGATCTTTGTTTGATCACCACAAAAACCATCAAAAATATATGATTTTCTCTTCTTTGTTTTCATGTCTTTCCTTATCTTAGATTTGAACTATCCTTGATCATTGATTTAATCTCACCTCGGTCTTTGTGCTCGACCTCGTAATTCTTTCCTTTCTACTTTGCGATCCGTACACTGCGGGTTGAGTAGGAGTTTAGGATATCTTATCTAGTTATAAATTGTTAGAGTTCTTGTGCATGATTTGGACGAACAAGTTCTTGGCACTCTTGCCTCGGATTTGTTTTTCTTCACCTCCTAGGGACACAACAAGTTTTTGGTGCCGTTGACGGGGACTAGGTTAAGATTGAATAACTGTGTGTGATTGTTTATAGTTTAGGTCTTTCTTTTTCTTGTGATCTTGCTTGCTTTGTGTCTTTGATTTTTCTGGATATCTCTCACTCTTTAGGTGCATGCAAAGATCTCGTGGCAAGGATTTACCTCCATTTGATCCCGAACCGGAGAAGACCATTAGTACGAGATCGAAAGGTGCTAAGAAGTAGAAAGAGATGGCCAAAGTAAACCTTATGGCTGAATTGGATGCAACTTTAGAGCAACTAAGACTTGGAGAAGAAGCTCTAGACCAAATGAGGCTTAGGGAAGAAGCTTTGGAAAATAAGATTAGACTTGCAAACAAGAGGCAAGAAGCTTTACGAGGGAGATTGAGGAAATTAGGCAAGATTTGGAGCAAAGGGAACTTAATCTTCGTCAACCATCACCTCCACCACCGCCTCAACGGCGGCACATGTTTAGATTAAGACGAATGTTATTGAGGAACCACAAACACTTGGCCAACGCATGGATCTGGCTCAAAGAGTTCACCGTCCGGGTGTCAATTTAGGAGATCCTGTAGCTCATGACTATGAGCTCTGCCCTCAAGTGCTACAAATGATTCGACAAAATCAATTTGGAGGGATGGAAGGAGAGTCATCGCATCAACACTTGATAAATTAAGAGATTTTGATGGAGACTCTAAGACCGCCTAGATTGGAGAGCAACAACCATAAGATTAGGGCTTTTTCCTTCTCACTTAAGGATAAAGCCTTGGCTTGGTACCAAACCATACCACAAGGACGAGTGGCCACTTGGCAGGAGATGACAACCGAGTTCTTGAAAAAGTTCTTTCCACCTTGCAAGACAACCGAGCTAAGAGGGCATATAAAGTCCTTGAGAGAGTTGGGTGCTACCACTTTGAAGAACCAAGGAACTCCTCAAGTATGTGCAAGCTCAATCTAATTTGGCTTCTAAGGAAAAAGATGTGAATTATATAGGGAGGAACAACTTCAATGGGGGCTACCAAGGTCCTAGGAACTTCAACAAATACCGCTCCAACCACAACCATCCCGGGTTCTCATACTCTAACCCGGATGGTGCCTTAAACCCTCCCGCTTCAACAAGCCAAGCACCACCACCAAGGGCTTCACAAGAGCCTTCACCCGGTTTTACTTAACCACCAAAAGATAGAACCGAGATGTTGCTTGAACAATTGATAGGAAAGGTGAACGGATTTGAGAGCGTCATCACATCAATTACCAAAGCTCAAAAGGTTCTAGAGGCACAAGTCTTCCAAAAGGCGGGAGAGACACAAAGAGATCCGGGGAATATTCCCGGAAGAACCGAATAAAATCCTAGTGGACCATGAGACCTACCCGGTGATTGATCCCATTAGAGAAACATTTCTTCCCAACATACCACAACTTGTTCCTAAGTTGATTAGAAGCTTGAGTCCTTGCCATAACCGGAAATCCGAATCTCTAGAATCCGCTTTCTATACATTGATCTTATATCTTCTGTTTGTTTTGTTGTTTGGTTGATATTTTTGCTTGATTGTGATCTTTATTTGATCACCACAAAAACCCATAAAAAACATATGATTTTCATTTCTTTACTTCCATCTCTTTCCTTATCTTAGATTTGAACTATCCTTGATCATTGCATGATTCAATCTCAATTCGGTATTTGTGTTCAACCTCGGAATGCTTTCCTTTCTACTTTGTGACCCGTAAACTACGGGCTGGCTAGGAGTTTAGGATATCTTATCGAGTTATAAATTGTAAGACTTTGTGCGTATGATTTGGGCGAACAAGTTCTTGGCACTCTTGCCTCGGATTTGCTTTTCATTACTTCCTGGAACACCAACAAAACTCGAGGACGCTCTATGGGTGTATAGTACAAGGTACAAAACCCCTCTTGGAACCACTCCATACCGCGTAGTTTATGGCAAAAATCATGTCATCTTGGAACCACTCCATACCGCGTAGTTTATGGCAAAAATCATGTCATCTTCCAACTGATTTCTTCATAAAATCATCAATGATTATATATGGTAGTCGGTCGATCTATGCTTCTTGTCGGCTGGCTTGAAACTTTTTGATTTCCATTATATGCTTCATCTTATTTATTTTCATAATTCTAGACGTTCAGTTAAATTATTTATGGACTATTCGGCTGACTAAGACCTAAGGGTCAGCCATCTATACCCATTCAACCTTATTTGACAGTTTCTCTAAAATTACTAATAGTCGATTTCGTTTTCTTGATTTATGACTATACCTAAGATTGAGGAATATCATTCGGCCGATCGATTGATACATGTTTTTATCATGTTTCCTTTACGATTAGTCTACACAAAAATCATATTATGGTACCCTATTTGGTTGGCCGATTTCCCTACTATAGTCGGCCAACCTATTGTAAATCTGTTTATCTAACAATATAAATATATTTTGGTACCATAAGATCCAAAAAGACATAATATCCGCTCAAGATCGTCATCCAACTCTTCTAGATTATCTTAGAACCGCTTATGTTTGGCATTTCAAGAACTGACATGTCGACAAATATGAGGAAATGATGGCACGAGAGAACCACCATCTAGATAACTACCACATGATGATCCAATGACTTTTGTACGGTGGAATGAGTTTGACATGCTCTACAAGCGTGCCGGAATCCAAATATTACAAAGGACGATTATATTGTCATACAAATTACTAACAACTAAATTCCTTTTTGTCTTCTCTTATCAGCATAACAAGGCGAAAGTTGACCCTCTAAATGGATACCTAAACTTCCTCTTAGGTAACAAACACCGACCACTTGAACTATTTTATGAAATTCTTGGTTCCCCGTTTGCTCCGAGGCCATTAGAGGTTTTAGAGGCCGAGTTGACAAATCTATGGTTCCTCACAACCAACAAGCTTTACATTAGTTTAGGGGAAAATCAAAGGGAAGATGAGAAGGATGATATGTTATAGAGTTTTGAAGAACCGTTAGGTGAATAAAAAGGATAAAAGATGCTCTAGAAGGGGGGTTGAATAGAGTATGAGAACTTTTTGCAAAAAATCAATCTCAAGGCTTTGAAACCACTTTCAAAGGCCTTGATGTCGATCTGAGCTCTTTGTGACACACTTTGTTTTCAAGGGCTTTGAAACAACTTTCAAGGGCCTTGACTTTGTAAGCCTGCAAAACAAAGTTAGTCACAGTAAATCAAGATAAAATACGGAATGTAAAAGATCGACATGACGATATTTTTGCGAAGTTTGGCTCTAATAGGCTACTCTCCGTCCCAGGGTATTGCCTTAGGATCTAACTATCTATTATCAGCTTCAAAGAGTCCTAGATACAAACTATAAGAAATCCCCTTCTTCTCTTACTATAGCCAACCCTACAATCTAGCTCCAACTCTTCACCTTGCTATAATAGCGTAGTTACTTCGCAAAGTAACACACACACTCTAGTATAACACTTTTTAGATATACCAATGGAGCTCTCGAGTTTTATCTCTCTCTAAGGGATAACACTTTTAGTGAAAGAGAGAAAGAAAAACTATTTGATCGAATGAAGATGTTTTGGATCGCTTGAAGACTTTAGATGTTTCAGTGTAAGCTTGTGTCCCTTGTTCTCCAATCGCCGTTTTCATTTATAGTCTTCTATGGAGAGGTATTCTAGACGTTGGGAAGATGACCGTTTGAAGATGATTCTTCTTATCCATGAAGATCGCTTCTTTGTTGAGATGAGGTAAACGTTGTGGATCTTCATCTCCTTGAAACACGTTGATCTCTCTGGCCCATAAGCTTCTTGTATTTATTGTGACGATATCAAATTCTTTGAGAGAGAATCTTCGTTCTTTTCGGTTGAGGATCGTTGCAAGATCCTTTTTACAAATCAAATCTTTCTTGGTCGGTTGAGATCTTCTTTTAATCACATCTTCTTGTTGAGCATATCTTTCTTGGAAGATCTTCTTTGGCGCCTTGTTAGGTAAGTGATTTGAATTCCTTTAGCGTGCAACCTTGACGTCTCTTTTGTTCCCTTGAAATGAATTTCAAGGCCTCCGTCTTTTAATCACTCTAAACTCCTTGTCTTTCCTTGCATCCGATTTCAAGGTCTTCCAAGGTCCTTTGAAGTGTCTTTCAAAACCTGCACTTATTCAATACAAACCACATAACCAAACCAAGCAACTCGATATATAATCAATAAATTGTTAGTGTGTAAAACCACTCCATTTGTATTTAAGTCTTCCATCATCATCACTTATACAAATATATAATCAAGGTGGAGTTTCAATCTCCCCCTTGATGGAAGACAACACAAATGTATCGTACCTGCATTGTAAAGTTAGCGATGCATATATGAATATCAAACTAACTTAAAATGCAAAATGCAGAATATATCGAAATGTCGGATCATTTATTTCTCCCCCTTTGTCTTTTAACAAGGGAGAAAAATAGTTAAAGCACGGAAGTTTAAAGGTTTAAAACCCAGAAAAGTATGTCACAAAATCACATCAAAAACACATCAAGTTCCATCGAACATCAAACTTAATTCTCCTCATAGAACCTCCTTTTTCCCTTAGATGAAGGCTTTTTGTGACTCCAATTAACTATTTCAGCTGCTAAGCGTCTCTCTTTTCTTCAGCTCTTCTTTTCTTAACCACCTCATATTCGATCACTGACAGGATAGTTGGCTCAACATGAGTTGGATACAAAATAAATTATTCTGTACACGTCATTTGCAATTCATCAACACATTTTCAACTTTCTCTTGAGTATGTTGAGCTACATCGTAAGTCATGGATAGGATCCTTCCCATAGTGGTTAGAGTAAGACCATTCATCAAATAAATTTCATTAACCTTAGCATTTATGGTAGATAGTAGTTCATGATTGGCATCCATTTTTCTCTTAGTGTCAAACTGGAAATCAGACAGTTCACGATTCAGACAAACTAGTTCTTTTTCACATCCTTCTAACCTGATTTCGGGAGTAGGAGTAGAAGTTGTTGGAGCTTCTTAAGTTGGAATTGGAATATCTCCTTTCCCTTTAAAGTCCATGGGCATGCAAGAGTCTTCTCAATTCCTAGAAGTTCTAAGCATGTCTCATCAATCTTACCAGGAATTGATTGTCGATCTTCAAAGGATGTATCAGTTGTGAAAAGTCAAAGATCTTAGGCAATAGATTTCCATAAGGCAAAGGGATGGCTCGCTTAGAGTTCACAAAATGTATCATATGGTTGAGGATGAGATTTGGTACATCAATGTCTAACCCAGACATTATCAGATGATTTAGCTCCAAGGATTGATCAGTCAAAAGCTCTCTTGAGTTTGCATGAGGAAGAACACATCAAACCAGAATGGTAAAAATAGTTTTGGCGTCTAGGGTTAGAGAAGTATGAGTGAGCTGGTGTGAGGTTGAATTGGGAACAAGAAACTTCTCTTTAGCAAGTCTAACACTCTCTGATCGTGAGGGATGATTAAAAGCGATATCTGTAGGAATTCCAAAATTCTCCCTTAAATTAGAAGAAGTGAGAGAAATTGGGGTACCTTTTACAGAAGATTCAAGAGTGACAACTCCTTTGTCCCGTTTCGCAACGAGATTGACATAGAACATCCTTGTGAGCCTTGGAACAGCGAAATCTCCAGGGTTTAAGATTTTCCAGACTATTGAACTCTTGAGCTTGTCTATGTAGGGGATCTGAAGAGTTTTAAGAAAAGCAGTATCTACTAGATCACACATACAAAGCGGTCTGTTGTGAAAGCCATCAAGCCAAGATCTCGAGGTTTGAAAATTGATGACCAAGATGTGGGAAGACCAGTCGTTTAAGAAATGTCCAAATCTTGAGAAGGTGTTTCGTCTTTTACAACAAAGGAGATCTAAACAGATTTGTTTTTGGGGGCCTGAGGAGCAGATTTCTTACTTTTGGGAGCCATGGATGATGTTGGAGAGAGAAAACAAGGGATTTTTAAAAAGGGTTTCTGTAATCAAGGAGAATGAAAAAGATAGGTGATTCTGGCCTTTTAGAAGAATGCAAGCAATAAAACAAAATTTTGAGAAAATCAAGCTCTTTAAAGACAAAAAAAAATTCCAATAAAATCTTAACAAATCTTTTTCAAGTTTTTAATAAAAAGAAACCATAAAAACAAATTAAGAATTTAAAATATATAAAAGATATTGATTCTTAGATAGATCCGTGTAAATCAATTTACCCTTGAATCTCGTTCCAAGGCCCTTGAATTTCCTTTCAAGACCCTTGAAAAAGATAAATGGGCTGCATACGAAGGAGAAAATAAAATAATTTACTCCCCCTACGTTGATGTTTCCTAGTTCAACATATCAAGCTCAAATCTAATAAAATTAAATTGATCTTAAGGTAGGGGCTTGGTAAAGATATCTGCAAGCTGCAAGTTAGTTGATATAAAAGAGATCGAAACATCACCTTTCTAAACATGATTACGTATGAAGTGATGCCTTACATCGATATGCTTAGTCCTTGAATGTTGCACATGATTTTTAGTTATAGAAATAGCACTAGTATTATCACATTTTATAGGAATACCTTTCAAATCAAAGCCAAGATCACGAATTTGTTGAGCGATCCATGAATTTGTGCACAACAAACTCCCGCAGCTATATATTTAGTTTCGGCTGTGGATAGGGCGACATAATTTTGCTTCTTGGAGTGCCAACTGATTAGGGATCACCCTTAGAATTGGCAACATCCAGAAGTGCTTTTCCTATTGACCTTATAACCTGCAAAGTCTGCATCTGAATAGCCAACAAGGTGAAACGAACTTTGTCTTTGGTACCATAACACTAGATCCTAAGTGCCATTGAGATACCGAAAATTCTTTTCACAACTATTAAGTGTGACTCTTTAGGATCAGCTTGAAATCTTGCACACATGCACACGCTAAACATTATGTAAGGTCGACTAGCAGTTAAATACAACAATGAACCGATCATACCTCGATACTCCTTTTGTACTACAGTTTTGCCATCTTTGTCATGGTCAAGCGAAAGTGTTGAACTCATAGGAGTCTTTGCGACCTTAGATTGATCCATCTTATACTTCTTAAGCCAAGTCATTAGTATACTTGCTTTGATTGAGAAAAATTCCTTTCTTTGCTTGTGTAACTCGAAGTCCAAGAAAGAAATATAGCTCACCCATTAAGCTCATTTCAAATTTCCTGCACATAATATCTGAAAATTCCTTGCAAAGGGAATCATTAGTAGCACCGAATAATATATCATCAACATAGATTTGTACTACTAATATATCGTTGCCTCTGGTTTTGATAAATAAAGTTTTATCAAACAAACCTCTTTTGAATTTGTTTTCAAGAAGATATTTGGACAATCTTTCATACCAAGTTCGAGGAGCATGCTTAAGACCATAAAGAGCTCTGTTCAGTTTAAAAAAATGATCAGGAAATTGATCATTTTCAAAACTAGGGGGTTGAGCAACGTAGACTTCTTCTTCTAAGAAGCCGTTTAAGAAAGCACACTTTACATCCATTTGAAATATTTATATACTCATGAAAGATTCAAATGCGAGTAGCATATGTATGCCTTCTAACTTGGCAACCGGAGCAAAAGTATCCTCATAATCAATACCTTCTTCTTGGTTATAGCCTTGTGCTACGAGTCGTGCTTTATTTCGGATGGCTTTGACACTATCATCCAACTTATTTTGAAAAACCCATTTCGTGCCAATGACGGATTGATGCTTTTGTCTTGTAGTAAGAGTCCAAACCTTGTTTCTCTCAAACTCATTTAGTTCGTTTTGCATGGCAATGATCCAGTCGGGTTCTTGAAGAGCTTGAACATAATTCTTTGGCTCAATAAGAGACATGAACGCAAAGAATGCACACAAATTATTTACTTTAGATTGAGTTTGAACTCCTGCATTTGGAGCTGAGATCACATTCTCTTGTGGATGATATGAAGACTGTTGAAATTTTCTTCGTTTGTAAGATGGAGCAGATCCTGAAGGTTGAACCTCATATGCTTGACTAGATTCAGGTATCGTTGATGTATTGCCCTTGGATCCTATCTCAATGCCTTGAAGTTGGGTTTCAAGCCCTTGAAACGGAGTTCTGACATCGTAGTTTTCTGTTTCAAGGTCTTGAAGATGTGTTTCAAGGTCTTGAGGATTTTCTTCGGTATCTTGAATCTTTTCTTGCATATTCTTTTCTTGATCTTTAGGATCTTCATCTTCATCCAAATTGTGATCTACTTGTTGATTCAGATTAAGATATGCAAAGCTTTCACTCAAAGTACCATCATTGCTTTCATAAAAAATGACATGAATACTTTCCTCAACAATTTTGGCACGTTTGTTATAAACACGATAAGCTTTGTTATTTGAAGCATATCGAATGAATATAGCTTCATCACTACGTACGTCAAATTTCCAAAGATTAACTTTCTCAATGTTATGAACAAAACAAGTACATCCAAAGGGTTGGAAATATTAAATTTCCCAAGATTATCTTTCGCAATTGCCATGCTCTCTAAGGGTCTCGCGAGAATTCTCAGGATAAAGAAAAAATCTGCAAACAATAGAGATGGAATCACACACCTAGGTTTTTCACCACACGTCTATATTAAAAATTGCCTCCCAATGAAGATGTCGATGTTGTCTTATCTATTAGAATAGATACTTGGCTTAGTTATATTCTATTCATCTTGGAACTGAAGTTAGTGTGCATTAGTTGCTAGTATTATACAATTATACATTACAAAATAAAAAAATTAACTTCTTGTTCATCTTTGTGCCACCGAGTTTGTAACACCCCGAATCTGCGGAACTCGGGGCGCTACGGGTTGGGATCTCACAATGGGTCCCGACCCTTAGCTTGACAACAATTTCACCGGATCTTGCAACAAGGCACAAATAAAGGCCAAAACCAAAATACATTTTTATGCAATGAAAAGAAAAACCCAAAAGAATACAACAAAGGACTTCAGCCGAAAATACAACCCCAAAGACTAAACGCCATACAACATACAATAAACACAATACTCAAACTCGACTCCATCCCAAAACCCAAACCGGAAATGTACGGAACCCCGGCTGCCCACTCTTCCGGATCTCTCGGCCGCAATCCTAACCTGCAATGCAATCTACAACAGTCGGTATAAAACCGTTAGCTCATATTCGAAGCATTAGAACCAATGGGAAAGGCACAAACACAAGTAAATCATCATAAACACACAACATTCTCAAAGCATACAATTCCGGTTTATTATCTTTTTATTATTAAGTCATATCCCGTTCTAATTCAACTTAGTTTTGTGACACGAGACCACCGTGGTCCCGCCTCGGGCCCTACTTACCGGCATGGAACGGTGTGGATGCCTCCGACCGTCAAACCAGCACGGGCTAGTCGCCACGAACCTCCTAGACTCTCGCAAGAGCTAGGCAGATGATATCACCGCACGTTGTCATACACTTGGGCCAAAATAATATAAGGTCGATTTAGTTGTTATAAACAATAAAGAATAAACACACACCACCAAACACACATCAATGCTAATACAAGGAATACGAGCTAAGTAAGTCCGAAGACTTACCTCGTCCCAAAGATAATCCCGCTAATCACCGCTCTCAACTTCCCGTAGGAAGGCACTCAACGCTTGGTCAAAACAAGGCACAAAATCAACATCTCTCTCACCTGCTAGAAGTCCTTAGACTTCTAGTCCCAATAATCTCGCAAGATCATAAACCATAACCATTCTAGGATAAGAACCTCCTAGTCCTCACGATCACGATGGTAACAACACTAGGCTAGGATACTCTCGTTCTAGTTCACAACCTCAACATCATACCACTTAAAGCCATAAACAACCTCACAAGATAACATCAACCCTCAAGTCATAAAACATTTCACAATCCTCAAACACTCACCTAAGGTCCATAACCACTACTTGGTATTCACTCTAAGTTATGCTAGATTATTCAACCTAACATGATACTAATACTAAACATAACTAAATCGAGTAAGATCATAAACTCGGAGAAAAGGGTACTCACATGACGTCAAAAGACGGAAGACGATCTAAGGATGTCGACTTGGACTTGTTAGGTCTTTATCGGGACGCTTCCGAACCTAACACCAAAACTAAGCAAATTTAGCTTATACGCTAAATTTGACGGAAAATTTAAATTATATAAGTTTTAAGGTAAAACTCGTTTTCCAAAAAAAAAAAACCAAGGGTAAAACCCGCAAATACATTTTCCGAGGTGATTTATATAATCTTATAAACACGGGCCAAAATCCTAAATCAACTTTTCCGGGCAACTAGGAAACTCAATAAACTTAGGCCATTTTCCAATGTAAATCTTGGGCCAAAACTGTAATTATATAATTCAGTAGGGTATAATAGTTACATTTCAAAAATCTGGGTCTAGAACTGCAATTATCAAATAAGGGACATAAATTGTAAATAACCATAAAGAGAGGGGGGCCAATTTGAAATAAAAGAAAAGGGTTTCCAAACCCTGCTCTTTTTCTTTGTTTGCGGCAGAGGAGGAACGCAGAGAGCGCCGGCAGCTTCGGCTTCTGCTCCAGTGGGCTCTGGCGGGGAGCAAGGACGGCGAGGAAGGCAACGAGCGTACCTCCGGTGGCTTCGACGGTTGTTTTGTTTCCCCGACGGCAGGATCAACAGAAAGAGAGGAGGACGAGTTGGGTGTTGCTCCAAAAATTTGAGGGAGATGAGAGAAGAGCACCGGTGAGACGAGGCTTCTCCAGGTAGCGGCGACGGTGCGCGATGGTGGTTCCAGGGCGAGGCTCGTGGCGGCCGATGAAGGAGGTAACTCATCGAAGGTGGTTCCGGCAGGCTCGACAGAAAGAGAAGAGGAAGAGGGGAGGCGGTTGCAGGCTCGAGAGGATGGAATCGGTAGCCCGATGGCTTTCTATCACAAGGCGCAAGATGGGGGAGCTTGAAGGGATACCCAGAGAGATGAAGTGGAGGTAGGGATGACTTCCGGCGTGGTCGGTGGCCAGGCGGTCCGAATGGCTCTCCGGCTTTGATAGGGCGGCATCACTTCACCTCCGGCGTTGGCGTTCCAGCAAGGAAGGGCGTAGAGACAAGGTAGAGAATCAGGGCTAGAGAAGCAAAGCTTCTTTAGCAGAAGGTGAGGGGTGGTCATCATCTCCGGTATGGTGGGGCGTCGAGGGCGGCAATCCTGCACAGAGGCAAGGGAATACAGAGTGGGACGTAGCGAGGGCCGCTCGGTTTGCGGCGGAGGACACAAGTCCGGCCAGGTGGTGGCTCGCAGGGAGAGGAGCTCCAGTGAGAGGTCTGATGTTAAGAGAGTTGCAAGAGATGGAATACAAAGGGTTGAGATATTTTTTTTGGTTTGTGTCTTTGCTTTTCAGGACATCTCTTACTCTTTAGGTGTATGCGAAGATCTCGTGGCAAAGATTTAGCTCTATTCGATCCCGAACTGGAGAAAACCCTTAGATCTAGATCCAAGAGCATTAAAAGGGGAAAAGAGATGGCCGGAAGAGATCTCCAAGCTGAGTTGGATGAAGCCTTAGAGCAAATTAGGATAAGGGACGAAGCCTTGGAGAATGAGAGGAGACTTGCCAATGAGAGGCAAGAGGCAACTAGGAGGGAGATAGAGGAGATTAGGCAAGCTCTTGTGCAAAGAGAACTTAACCGTCAACCACCTCCTCCACCTCCACCACAACCGCAGCCGGCGGTCAACATTAGGGTTGTGCCCATTGCTATGGATGAGCCACAAACGTTGGGGCAACGTATGGATCCGGCACAAAGAGCACACCGTCCGGGTGTGAACTTAGGAGATCCCGCAACCCATGATTACGAGCTCCGCCCTCAAGTTCTACAAATGATCCGGCATAATCAATTTGGAGGGATGGAAGGAGAGTCTCCTCATCAACACTTGATGAATTATGAGATCTTGATGGAGACTCTTAGACCGCCAAGATTGGAGAGCAACAACCATAAGCTTAGGGCTTTTTCCTTCTCTCTTAAGGATAAAGCTTTGGCTTGGTATCAATCTATTCCACAAGGGCGAGTTGGTACTTGGGAGGAGATGACAACCGAGTTTTTGACTAAGTTCTTCCCACCTTCCAAGACTACCGAATTAAGAGGGAAGATCAATGCCTTCGTGATGAAGGATAGAGAAAGTTTATTCAAGTCTTGGGAGAGGTTCAAAGATCTTCTGCTTGATTGTCCACACCATGGCATACCGAAAATTGAGCTATTAGAGATCTACTTCAAGGGACTTGTGAAGATAGCCAATTCAAGCTCCAATCTCTTTCCGGTGGGACTTTTATGGAGAAGCATGTTGATGAAGCTTGGGAGTTTGTGGAGAAGCAAGCTCTAGTGATTGAGAAATACTCCCATAGGAAGAGTGAAGGAAGAAAGGCGGGAGCATATGAGGTGAGTGAAGTCACCATGAGCAATTTCAAGCTTGACGCCATCAACAACGAGTTGAAGTCCTTGAGGGAGTTGTGTGCTACAACTTTGAAGAACCAAGCAACTCCTCAAGTGCTTCCACAAGCCAACTTGTCTTCCAAGGAGGAGGATGTGAATTATATGGGAAGGGGCAACTTCAACAATTACCAAGGCCCAAGGAGTTTCAACAACAACCGGCAATTCAACAATTACCGGCCCAACCACAACCATCCCGGATTCTCTTATTCTAACCCGGATGGAGCCTTGAACCCTCCCGATTCCTCAAGCACAACTCCATCACAAAGTGCTTCACAAGAACCTCCACCCGGATTTACTCAACCTCCAAAAGATAGAACCGAAATAATGTTTGAGCAATTGCTTGGAAGGTTGAGTGGTCTTGAGAGCACCGTGACTTCAATCTCTAAAGCTCAAAAAGTTTTGGAAGCACAAGTGTTCCAAAAGGCGGGTGAAGCCCATAGAGATCCGGGAAAGCTTCCCGGAAGAACCGAAGACAACCCAAGAGGCCAAGTGTTGGCTATCACAACAAGGAGTGGGTTGAGTATGAAGGATCCTTTGCCCAAGGACAATGCTAAGGGAAAGCAAGTAGTGGTAGAAGAGGGAAGATTGCAAGAAGATGGAGGCAAGAGCAAGGATGTAGAGCCAACCTATGTGGCACCGCCTCCATACAAGCCACCACTACCGTTCCCACAATCAAGAGCAAGAGCTCGTTTGGACAATCACTTTGGTAAGTTCCTTGAACTAATGCCCAAATTACATATTAACATTCCTTTCATGGATGCTATTTTAGGAATGCCGGCATATGGCAAGTTTTTGAAAGAAATACTCTCCAACAAAAGGAAGTTGGAGGAGTATGGGGAGATAAGAATGACCAAGAGATCCTTGGAATTGATCCAAACAATGAAGGAGGAGATGCCTCCCAAGCTAAGGGATCCGGGCTCTTTTTGTATCCCAATTGGAGTGGGAGATGTGAAGTACGAGGCCCTTTGTGATCTTGGAGCGAGTGTAAGCATCATACCGCTTGCACTTTGCAACAAGGTCGGACTAGGAGAGCCAAAGCCGGTCAAGATGACCCTCTATATGGCGGACCATTCTATCACTCATCCGGTTGGGATTTTAGAAGACATCCCGGTGCAACTAGGAGGATTCTATGTGCCAATTGACTTTGTCATCTTGGACATCCCGGCGGATTATCCGGTTCCCATCATCTTAGGAAGACCTTTCCTAGCCACTTCCGGGTGCCTAGTGGATTGCAAGAATGGGACTCTCTCCTTCAACATTGGAGAAGAGAACATCAAGTTCAAGTTGTCCACAATGACGAAAGGGCCAGCCCTTGATGAGGATGTCTTCAACATAGTCGAGCAAGAGGAATCTAGGGAAGTGGTGAGCTCGATCCTGATCAAGGATCCCTTGGAGAAGGTTCTTACCTTAAGTATGATGGAAGAAGGTGTTGAGGAGGCTTGCAATGAAGAAATCAAAGCCTTGGAAGCCTTGGAAGAGGAGCCAAGAGTTGGATTTGAAGGCCACGAAGAGGTCTTGAACAGCTGCAAGTTCCACGGCCGAGACTCAAGTTCCACGGCCGTCAAACTTTCTGGACAACTCCGGGAAGCAAGCTTGGTAAGAACCACGGCCGTGGAAGTTGAGCAACCCGTGATTCCAGCCGTGATTTTCCCTGGATCAGCTCTTAATGATGATCAAGCTTCTAGGAGCCATGGAGAGTCTTCATTTGCTTTGGACTCATCTCATCCAACCTTATTTGGATCATCTTCAACCGATAAAGGTCCTCCTTCACTTGAACTTAAACCCCTCCCCTCTCATTTGAAGTATGCATTTCTTGGTGAAAACTCTACATATCCTGTGATTGTTAGTGCATGCTTAAGTGATGATGAACTTGCTAAGTTGTTGCATGAACTAAGATTGCATAGGAAAGCCATTGGATATACTATTGATGATTTGGTTGGCATAAAACCTTCTTTGTGCATGCATAAGATAATGATGGAAGATAATCATATACCCTCTATTGAACATCAAAGAAGATTGAATCCTATAATGAAAGAGGTAGTCAAAAAGGAAATCATTAAGTTGCTAGATGCGGGAATTATCTACCCTATCTCGGATAGTAAGTGGGTTAGCCCCGTTCATGTAGTTCCTAAGAAGGGTGGGATGACCGTAGTGACTAATGAGAACAATGAACTAATCCCGACTAGGACGGTTACGGGGTGGAGAATGTGCATTGATTATAGAAAGTTGAACATGGCCTCTAGGAAAGATCACTTCCCTCTCCCCTTTATTGACCAAATGCTAGAAAGGTTGGCTCAACACTCTCATTTTTGCTACCTAGATGGCTATAGTGGATTCTTCCAAATCCCTATCCACCCCGATGACCAAGAGAAAACAACCTTTACATGTCCATAGGGTACTTTTGCATATAGGAGAATTCCATTTGGGTTGTGTAATGCACCCGCCACCTTCCAAAGGTGTATGATGGCTATCTTTTCGGAATACATAGAAAATATCATGGAAGTGTTTATGGATGATTTCTCTGTTTATGGTTCTTCTTTTGATAATTGCTTGGCTAACTTGTCATTAGTATTGCAAAGATGTGAGGAGACAAATCTTGTCTTAAATTGGGAAAAATGCCACTTCATGGTAAGTTAAGGCATTGTGTTAGGACACTTGGTTTCTAACCGTGGCATTGAGGTTGACAGGGCCAAGATTGAAATGATAGAGAAGTTGCCACCACCTACCTCGGTGAAAGGGGTAAGGAGTTTCTTAGGGCATGCCGGTTTCTACCGGAGGTTTATTTAAGACTTCTCTAAAATTTCTAAGCCCCTCACTAACCTACTAATGAAGGATGTTGATTTTGTCTTTTCCAAAGATTGTCTTGAAGCCTTTTGTAGGTTGAAGAACGCCTTGATCTCCGCACCTATCATGCAACCTCCGGATTGGAGTCTACCATTTGAGATCATGTCTGATGCAAGCGATGTAGCCGTTGGGGCTGTCTTGGGGCAAAGGAAAGAAGGGCGCACTCATGCTATTTATTATGCTAGCAAGACGCTAGATGATGCCCAACTCAGTTATGCTACCACCGAGAAGGAGTTGTTAGCGGTGGTGTATGCATTTGAGAAGTTCCGCTCATACCTTGTTGGAGCGAAGGTCATAGTTTATACGGATCATGCTGCGATCCGTTATCTACTTACCAAGAAGGATGCCAAGCCTAGGTTGATTCGGTGGATTCTTCTTCTAGAAGAATTTGATTTGGAAATACGGGACAAGAAGGGATCTGAGAATTCGGTGGCGGATCACCTTAGTAGACTCCCACCATTAGAGCTTGAAAGAGACGACATCCCAATTGATGACTCATTCCGGGATGAGCAATTACAAATGGTGGAGGAATGCTTGTTCCAAGTGTCTAGAGGAAGTGAGCCATGGTTTGCCGACATCGTGAACTACTTAGTGTGTGAGGAAGTGCCTCCCGGATTGACATATGCACAAAGAAAGAAGTTCTTCAACGATGTGAGGCACTACTATTGGAGTGAACCACTTCTATTCAAGAGAGGGCCGGATGGGATGTTTAGAAGATGCATACCGGAAGATGAAGTGGAGAGTGTGATCCGGCATTGTCACTCCTTACCATGTGGAGGCCATGCTAGCTCACACAAGACGTGTGCAAAGGTATTGCAATCCAGTTTTTATTGGCCTAACTTGTTTAGAGATGTGCAAGGTTTTGTAGCGGCATGTGATGCTTGCCAAAGGACGGGCAACATCTCAAGGAGGAATGAAATGCCCTTGAACAACATCCAAGAAGTCGAAATATTTGATGTGTGGGGTGTGGACTTCATGGGACCATTCCCTTCTTCGTGTGGAAATCTCTACATCCTATTGGCGGTGGACTATGTGTCAAGATGGGTGGAGGCAATCGCCTCTCCTACAAATGATGCCAAGGTGGTGGTGCGGTTCTTCAACCGGGTGATCTTCCCAAGGTTTGGAACACCAAGGGTGATCATTAGTGATGGAGGAAAGCACTTCACCAATAGGAATTTTGGGGCGCTTTTGGCCAAGTATGGGGTGACTCATAAGGTGGCAACACCTTACCATGCCCAAACTAGTGGCCAAGTGGAGGTATCCAACCGGGAGATCAAGGCCATCCTTGAGAAGACGGTGTCTAGAACTAGAAAGGATTGGGCTATGAAGCTCAATGACGCATTGTGGGCATATAGGACCGCCTTCAAGACACCAAATGGAACCACTCCTTACAAGTTGGTCTATGGAAAGTCTTGCCATCTTCCGGTGGAAATGGAGCATAGAGCTTATTGGGCCATTAAGTGGCTAAATTTTGACCTCAAGGAGGCGGGAGAGAAGAGTTTGCTTGATATAAACGCCCTTGAGGAGATCCGGTTGGAAGCTTATGAGAATGCCCGGATCTACAAGGAGAGAACCAAAAGATGGCATGACAAGAGGATCATCCCCAAGGAGTTGAGTGAAAGAGATCTTGTCCTTCTCTTCAACTCAAGGCTAAGGCTCTTTCCCGGAAAGCTCAAATCAAGATGGACCGGGCCATATGTGGTGAAGAAGATCTTTCCCCATGGAGCTATTGAAATAGGAGGGGAGCATTGTGGGAACTTCAAAGTGAATGGGCACCGCTTGAAGAAGTATATTCCGGGAGCCCCGGTGGACATGATTGCCCCACTTCACCTTGAATAGACACTCCCGAGTTTGGTCAAGCTAATGACCTTAAAGAAGCGCTTGATGGGAGGCAACCCATTGGTAACATTTTTCCTTTTTCGTTTTTTTTTCGTTTTTTAGAATTTTCCATCTTTGTGTGTGTTTTGTCTACTTTGTGTGTGTGCTAGAACGTTAGTGGCATTGGAAGCCTTGCTTGACATAGGAATGATGATGATGAACCCCTCACCAAGTATGGGTGGAGCGGACGCGAAACTTGGACAGCTAGCGGTGCCTAGCGCGGGTCCCGAAGCTTTGATGGATGCTTAGAGCTCTCTACCATGGTTGATAGGATCATCAAACATCAATTCACTATTGAGCAATCCCAAATACCATAGCAAACCACTCTTACATTGTGAGAACATTCTTTCACTCTCTTTACTTGTATACCACATTGGGGACAATGTGTTTCTAAGTATGGGGTGGGGTTTGCATGATCCTTTGCATGATGAGCATCTAGGATAGTTTAAAATCTTCACAGGTCTTGCATTGTACATACTTAAATCGAAAATACCATAAAAATCAGAAAATTTAAAAAAATTTTGTGCTTTCTAGGCTTGGATATGATCCTCATGATGAATCTTGTCTTGTGAATTGGCTAATGATTGGCCTCATGTGTTATGATTGATGAACGCATATGTGGACTTGAAGTACTTCTCTTGAAATTCTATGAATGATTTGTGATCATGATGTTTGCCTAGAAATGATTGAGTATTGAAGATCGAAATTACATGATAGTTCTTGCATACCATCTAGGAATGAATGAGGCAATTCATTTTTCTCTACTTCTCATCTTAATCACGATTGCTTGAGCACCTCAATTGAGATAAAATTGACCTCTTTTAACCCATCCGGGAATAGGAGCATGCTAGTGTGTAGATGTGTGCGAAAAGCAAGTGTGGGGTGAAGTTGTTGATGAAAAGAATATCATGCATAAAATGCTGAATTTGTTGTGAAAGTGTAGCCAAAAAAAAAAATATAGGCTTGAGGGCATTGGCTTAAATGACAAGTAACTCGGTACACTTCACATAATCGGGTGTTGGTGCCTTGCCAAAGTCAAATAAACCAATAGTCCTAAACGAGCTTTGGTATGTGTGCCCGGTGTGGATGCACCTCGAAAACTAAGAAAAAGCCCGAGGACGGCTAATCACCAAGGTTTCGGCTTTTGTACACCAATGCCATTGTCTCAAAAATAAGTCAAAGAAAAAGAAAAG
The DNA here is from genome assembly GCA_033239125.1 of Fagopyrum homotropicum. Lineage (NCBI taxonomy): Eukaryota > Viridiplantae > Streptophyta > Magnoliopsida > Caryophyllales > Polygonaceae > Fagopyrum > Fagopyrum homotropicum. The sequence goes on from BSWB01000006.1 coordinate 91,626,515, forward strand.
AAAGAAAAGATACAGGAAAATATACACTTGAGGGGAGTTGATCGAGGACAAGATTGTGGAGTTAGTTCCGTTCCCGGATTAGCATCACATAGCCTAGAAATCCCCACCCAATCACTACATTTCTTGACCCTTTTATTTCACAAGACCTTATGACCTATTTGCATGTTTGTAAAACTTAGTGATTTAGATTGGATGTACTTTTGATCTTCTTGACTTCTTCATCCTTACATTTTATGCATACTTTTGAGTTAAGTACAATTGTCTTTCCATGTCTTCATTTGTTTGATGCATGATTTGCTTATCCTTTGCCATGAAACATGACTTTGAAGGTGATCCAATAATAGAAGCACAAACCCAAAAAGATTTTGCCATTTTTCTGCATGCATAAATCATGTCATCTCTTAGTCTATAGTTGGGAATTTGCTCGGGGACGAGCAAACCTTAAGTATGGGGTATTTTGATAACACGATTTATTGCTTTGTTTTAGGTAATCGTTTCGATAGATTTCTCACTCATTCATGCATAGTTTAGCACTAGTTCACGGCGTTTTGCACTCAATTCATGTACTTTGTCGAGATAGACGTCTACACGGACTTGTGCGTGTTTTATAGGTATTTCGGGAGATTTAGGAGCTAAAACGATACGTTTGAGGATCGTTCATCTAGATGACACACCCTCGGACTCATTGGGACACAAGTTAAGGGCTAAAGAAGACTCATGTAACCTTGCCAACACTAGCCATGCACCAAATCACAGCTTAATGATCAAAGGCGAAGTTTCTGCACAGAATCACGGTTCTCTGACACTCCACGGCCGTGGAATAACCCGTGGATTTCACCAGATTCTTGTGACAGCTGTGCCACGACTCTCATGGCCAGCTCATGCAAGTTTGTTATAAAAGTGGTCCTTCATTGGCTGTGAGAAGCATCTTGGAGCAGCTCTCCATTATCCATGACCCTCTAACAAAAATATTCTCTCAACAAGAAGTCTTTCTAGGAAGGAAAGTGTCAAAGAGGAAGAAGAAGAACTCCATTGAAGAGGAGAAGAAGAACACACACCATTGCCACACCTTGATAGTTTTTAGTGAAGAATTTCGGATTCTATTTCAAGAGTTGTATGAACCAATTGAACCTTCTTTTGGAAGGATTGTGAGTTACTCTAATTCCATTTTCAGCTTGGTTTTGTTTTAGTTCACTTGCTCATCTCTTTTCCTTCATCATCTTGCAAATGGATGTCATGATTTTGTGTTTGCTTGTTTCGATTTCTATTATGAATGTTGTAGGCTAAATAGATGTGGTTCTAGGGTGAGGAAAGGATGGTTATGGCTAGGGCTATGATAGGACGGACTTAGATTTATCTTTGGATGACTAGTGTTCATGAACGTAGCTGCTGTTAGAAATCACGGGTAGTTCTTGTATAACCACGGCCGTGGTTTAAGTAGAACAAACCGTGATTCTCCCTGGTTCAATGGATCTTGTCTTAGATTGTTAGAATGTTGAAATCCTAAGTGTTTGTTGAGTTAAATCTATCCTAGGGTGACCTAGTGTTAGTAACTAAGTGTTAGGAGAGACTTACCCGGTAATCCTTACCCTTAGAATCCAAAGATAACAACCCTTAGGTAGTGGTGAGCCTAATAAGCCGCCATTGGATTAAGTGTGCTAGGATAGTTGTTTAGGATTTCCCTTTCCAAGACTTACCCGGTAAGGATAGGTAAGATCTCTAGACAACAATCCGGTTTGAGTAGAATTCCGTCTCTTAGGTTCTTAGAGACTTACCCGGTAATGAGAACTAGGGAATGGACTAGTTGATCATGAGACCTACCCGGTGATTGATCCCAATCTAGAAACACTTAACCCCAACATAGTTAATCCAAGGAATGAATAGATAGCTTGAGTCCTATGCCAGAACCGGAACTTCCAACCCCTAGAATCCGTCTTTTCTTTCTTTGATCTATATCTTGTTTAGCTTGTTTATTCGTATTGATCGATTAGTTTAGTTGATTGTTTACTTCGCATGAATTGTGATCTTTGATTGATCACCAAAAAAAAAAACCAACCAAAAACATTTGAGATTTTCATTTCTTTATTTCTTTCTTTTCTTTCAACCTAGGTCTTTACTAAAATCAATCACAAATCGAATCAATTTCACCTTAGTCTTTGTGTTCGACCTCGGAGTACTATCCCTACTACAAACGTCCCGTACACTGCGGGTTTCGCTAGGTAGTTTAGGATTTAGTTCGAGTTATAAATTTAAGGCTTTTTGTGCTACCAATCTTAGCGTAACAAGTTTTTGGACTCTTAGTGACTTACCCGGTATTAGGATCTTAGTTGCGGGATTAGTGGATCATGAGACCTACCCGGTGATTGGTTCCATTCGAGAAACACCCTTTCCCAACATACCATAGTTGATCCAAGGAATGACTAGATAGCTTGAGTCCTATGCCATAACCGGAATTTCCAACCCCTAGAATCCTCTCTTCTCTCTTTGATTACCTATCTCGTGTTTGCTTGTTTATTTGTGTTGTTAGCATAGTTGTTTGTTAATCTTGCATAATTTGTGATCCTTGATTGATCACCACAAAACTAAACAAAAAACATTGAGATTTTCATTTCTTTATTTCTTTCTCCTTTCTTAGCCTAGATCAACATTATCCTTGGTCACTATTGATTCAATTTCACATTAGTCTGTGTGTTCGACCTCGGAATACTATCCTTACTACAAAACGACCCATACACTGTGGGTTTTGCTAGGAGTTAGGAAAAATATACCGAGTTATAAATTTAAGACTTTTGCGTGCATCCATTCCTAGACGTAACTGTAATATCCGAAATTTTTATTCCGTTTAATTCGGAATCAAATCGGACTTTGAACCGTTGACGGTTTCCCATTCTATCTAGTACTTCTTTCTTCACAAATTTTATTATTTTATGTAGAATTTAATTCACATAAAATGATAAAATTTTATCAAGCTTTAATTCTTATAATTATTTATTATTTTATGTAGAATATAATTCACATAAAATGATAGATTTATATTAAACCCTAGTTATTAGAATTCATTCTTATCGATGACAAGCTGTGACGAGATCATGACAAGCTGTGACGAGGCCATGACTAAGTTGAGACGAGGCCATGACAAAGCCCAACAAATCTGTGACAAACTCATTCATGGGCCTGACAAGGCCATGACGAGTTTTGACAGAGTTTTGACAAGCAATTCAGCCCATCTTTCTTGCATGTTTCAGCCACTATTCCTACCTTAATTTCAGCCCAACTTGACTTCGAGCCCGGCCTGCAGCAGTCCAGGAGAGGCTGTTTACGTGCCCATTAATAGCCCTCTCCAGCCCAGTACGTACAACTCCTCTCCAGCCCAGTGATCTGCGTGTGTAACAACCAGCATTTGCGTTCAGAAGGGAGGAGTAACAGCCGGCCCTTCTCTTTCCTTCTCTTCACCTTGTAACGGTTGCTGAATTGAAGAAGCTGATGTAACTGCCCCATTAATTGCACAACAGGGATTCATTCAGTCGGCCATCTCTTCTACCCCTGCGTAAAAAACAATCGTCACACATCAACCATTGAGGCAACGTTTGACAACAACGAAGAGCCTAGCACTTGGCTGCGTTTGGACCCAGCGGAATGCACTTGAAAGGCCAAGCCAGAAGCGCCTCTACCCATCGACCCTAACTGCTTCCGGACCAAGTTGCCCAGCTACAAACCGGAGACTCGCAACAACCACTCCAGGGACGAACAACCTTCAACTTTCTGCACACGAGACTCCTGATTAAGTTGGCTGTTGGCTCTCTCTCTCTCTCTCTCTCTTTTCCCCATACGTTCGTAGCTTCCAACTCTCTTCCTCCCTCCATATGCATTTATACCAATCACAGGAACTCACATACTCCTTCTCCCTTGCTTTACTTCAGCCATATATGCGCTTATAACTGGTGCCAAACCCTCTAGGAATCCATATACTCCAGCCAAAGGAACAACTGCAGAGGGGCTGTTACATCTTTCAATTTTCCAACTGTGACGAACAACCAATTTTGGACTCCGATTTGGGTAAGCTAAACTCCTCATTTGTTGCTGCACTTTGGATATGTTACAGTTGACCTTGCATAGTATAACATACTGAAATTTTAGAGTATTCCGAGTTATAGTTTACGAGATATGGTTGCCCAAAGTTGGCTCCTCATGCAGTTTTATAAATGTGCTGAGTTGAGAAAAACAGCATGGGATGCTGTTTTCTGAGATAGTTTTGAATAGGCTTTTGATCTCTGTTGGGCTATAATTTTTGATATGTTATAGTTGACATATTGTTGTAGAACATATTAAAATTTGAGAGGCATCCAGCGAGTGGTTTGGGATTTATGATTTTTCCAAGATTGAGTCGTAAGCAGTTTTTCTGTTGTGCTGAAATTCGGTTTTGTGAGATAGTTTTAAATAGGATTTTGATCTCCTTTGCGTCTGAATTTTGGATATATTGGAGATAAGATTTTATCGTAGAACATATCAAAATTTGGGATAAATCCAGCGAGTAGTTTAGGAGTTTTGATTTTTCAAAGTTAAGACAGTGTGCTCCTTGTTAAGTGTTGTAACCAACTTTAGAAATTTTTGTAGAAGCGATGCTTTAACAGTTTTAAAAAATTCTTTCTCCTATGAGTAGATGGGGTATCATAGATGATTTAGGGATTTATTTCGGAATTTTTATAAGATTATTCAAATTTTATATTTGAAGCTGTAGTTGGACTTTAGTGACTTTTCGGGAAATAGAAAATGGGTAGTTTTTCTAGTTGTTACCTAAAATCATCCTAGGGAGTAGAATATGGTTAGTTAGTCTCAAATAAGAGTTTAAACATAAATTACGAAATTTTTAGAAGTTTCGGGACCAAGGGTAAAATAGTCATTTTACCATAAATTAATACTGTAATCAATTCCGTTCTATTAAGACCTATTATCTTAGAAGTCTTAGACTTCTAATTACCTAGAAAGTGTGCTGACACACTTGCCTCCTTTGACAGGCTACTGAATTCCTACAGTTACCGATGAGTGGTGATTAAGAGAGTCGAGATTTGATTCTGGTAAGTCCACGTACTTACTTAGCTGGCTTCTTGTATGAGTATAATGTGTATGAGTGGTGTTTGTTAGTTATGATAAACAACGAAACCGGATTAGGCCGACTTTATTATTTACGTAATTGACACAAGTGTATGATAACGGGTCGTGACATCATTGCCTAGCTCTTGCGAGAGTCTAGGAGCGAGAGTCTAGGAGGTTCCCTACGACCAGCCCAGTTAGGTAGACGGTCATATGCATTAGTACCATTCCTTGTTGGTAAACGGGGACAGGGGCGAGGTTTGGGAATCCCTCGTGTCACAAAATAAGTATCATTAGTAATGACATATCACCTAATTAAAAGATAATAAAAAGGATTGAGTGTTGCATGTTGATTGTGTATGTTGTGTGTTTGTGCTTTTACCTTTATATTTATGCATAGAATGTTAGCTAACGGTTTTACCCGTGTTGTAGATTTGTAGAGATAGACAGTTGCAGAGAGATCCGGAATGGATGGTCAGCCGGGTCCACGTATTCATTAGATGGGGATCGGGGAGTCTCACATACGACATGCATGTTATGTATCTATATATATGTTTTGTAAGGCTGACACAGGTGTACATTCATACATTAAAAATAATATGTTTTGAAATTGTTTTAAATTCATTTGTGCCTTGTTGTAAGATTCAAGTAAAATTGTTGCCAAACTAAGGTCGGGACCCATTGTGAGGTCCTAACCGGTAGCTCCCCGAGTTCTCAAAATTAGGGGTGTTACAATATGGTATCAGAGCTCTGGATTGGCAACAATGGCACTTGAAATCTTCTGAAAGACCGATTGTATAAAATAACTAGAACCCGAAAGGGGTCTAAAATTTTCAAAACGGATTTATGTTTTTACACGAGCATAGTCGGGTTGTTGTGTTAGTAGTACGTCGGACCACCATCGTTCTCCGTGGATCTCTGCAACTTGGATCGATAGGAGCGAGTATATAGACTTTTTAGGAGGTTTACTATTATATGTTATATACATGTGTATGCTTAGCTTGTTAGTATCGTAAAGGATATTTTATATCCTTTAGTCGTGATATCACGAAGCGATTATCACCTCATGATAAATCCATTGCGGACTTGAAGAGTTTTCAACACGAGACAAAGAACTCGGACCTTGGATCAAGTGTTATACTCGGATGGGCGTTCTAGTAACCCTTGTTAACCATCCAAAGAACTAATAGGCAAAGAAGAAATAGATGTTGAGATAATTTTCACCACAAGTACTACCTAATGAGAAAGAGATTCCTGAGTCCACTCAGATAGAAGTGATTTATTGAAGTCCGTACAAGGAATTTAGCGGTGGGAACACGAGAGAGGAGAAGCACAAATTGAAGGGGACAATATCGGAATACAATTCAAGCAGGGTAGAGTACAACTACACTTGACAGGTAAATGACAGTGCAACCAAGGTGGATGACGTCATAGTCAAATATGAACCTGAGAATACAAAGAAGATATGGTGTTGACCCTGAGGTGAAGAATTAAAGGACCACAAAGACAGACACTTACATTGGAATTAAAGAGGAAAGGAAAACCCATAACCATTGTGAATGGTGGATTTCTTCAAGACTACGAAATTTTTAAAGAAATCACGACACAAGTATTATAGAGAATGGAAGTCTGTAATTGAGAGAAAGGAAGTCCATGAAGGAAATGTCACAATACAATGGTAACAAAAAGAAAAGTGTTAACTGTAGAAGAAGTTAAAGAGTATAAATGAATAACCTAGTGGATGACTTTCTACTCAGTATATCCACATGGAAGGATATAAAAGAAAAGGTTATGATCTTGTAGAAGATCAACTTTATACTAGCGAGTAACAACCGAGAATGTATACGTATGGGTGACTAGTTGACTTGATGACAGATAAGAAGAATAACCACATAATTATAAAAGACCTTTGTCAACATCTAAAGGACCCTTCAAGAGATCAACGGCGAAAAATGTAAGGCTAAATCGATACACATGCTAGTACACTTAATAGTAACATGGAGTGAGTTTGAACCAGTAACTATAATTATGAACTTAAGAAGAAAGACTAGACGGCCAGGAATAACCCCTTTATGTCATTTGAGACCAACGGAAATTGTGTGAGTAATTTACTACCTACTGGCTAGGAAAGAGGTACATGTCACAACTAGTACAAATGGATTGTAAAAGAAGAACTAGAGGAGTAAAGAGTATACACTTTTGATAAGGTTCTATATCAGTCAAGACAGAGCGTGCATATCATTACATACAAGGGAGAACGATGATTCTTTTCCGATATTTACGGAAGAAACCCTTGTGATTAAGAGGTGCACGGAATGAAGACCTACAATTGAGAATAAGAGCTAGGATAGACCCCACCAGTGAAGAGAAGTTTTAACCTCGTCCGAGGTATAAGAAGTTGAAAGGAATCACGACGCCAGTATCAAAAGAGTAGGAGGTCAGTAGCAGAGTCAAGATTGTCAACAGAGATTTTAAAGGAAGTAGTACACCAAAAGTTTAATACCAGTAGAGGGTTAGGAACGACTTTTGACATCAGGCGAATGACACAATGAGACTTGAGAAAGTGAGTCGTCCCAAAGGAAGCGGAAGAGTGAAAGATAGGACGAACTAAAGAAGTATAAAATGATTAATCTAGTAGGTGATGTACACCAAAAGTTTAATACCAGTAGAGGTATGAGAAGAGTGAGTAGGAGATATTGAGATAAGTCAATTATAGACTAACCAACGTCGACGGAGGACGTGCAAGTATTGTTTAGTATTGAGGAGTTAGGTGCCAATAAGAAGAGATATTTGCGACTGTGGATTTCGAAGTAGGTTTATCGACGCCTTGGAGGATTTCCTCAAGTAGGCAACGACAACCTTCTTGGATGAATTAAAGATATAAGGAGGATCATGTTAGAGATTTCTTACTGGATGGTTAAGATCAAACTCCGGTCCAGTCTGGTAGTTTCGATCGGTGTTAAAGGAATTAAGGAAGTAAACGGAAGATGTTGTTTTCCAACCGTGATTTTATTTCAGGAAGACAAGTAAGGAATGTTCGTGATACTTGATCCGGATAGGACTTAGGGTGTTACCGAGAAAAAGAGTTTTGGGGATAATCACTTTGGACTAACACAAAAACGGGACTATCAAAGTAGCGCAGCGGAAGTGTGGTGAGTCCTAACCCACCGAGCAGGAAGCTCAAAGGTACATTTGGTTGGAAATGATGATAGTTGGTGAGATGCTTTTGTTTGGAAAGAACGTGATATAGGCTACGCAGAGTGACTGGAAATACTGTAGGAGGATACAGAGGTTAGAGCAAAAGAGTGTTTCCCTATTATGGATCCGAGTGAAGAATGACGGCTTCGTTACATGTTGCTAGACAAGTGGTCTTGAGTGCTATACTAATGGAGTACTCTAGAGTGAGGTTTCTTGTGGGATTAGGAGAAGAATTAGCTACGTAACAAAATAATTGTGCAGGGTTACCCTAGGAAGCTAAAAGTGAATAACTACCCTACCGAGGCAGAAGACAGATAAGGAAAGAAGCGACAGGAGTATGCTTGCAACTCAGTAATCGCGCATAGAGAAAGCATAATCTCGGGTAGAGTTTACGTGTAATGCTGTATCAGAACGGATCCGAGTTGCATTGCAAGTCAGAGAAATATTATCGGTTTGATAGCCGTGAAGGATATAGGAGTGGAATGCTGATGGTGTGTTGGCAGTTTCCGAATAGTTATGATCAAACAATGGTGAGGTAAGATCACCTTGTGTCTAGTGTTGTCTTCGCGAATACATTCTATACCACCTAAGATCTTGATACTGCGTAAGAAGCTTGAATTGAGCTAAAGATCTATAAAATACCCGGAACCCTTCAAAAGACCAGAAGGAAAGGAATTGGAATAAATTACCTTAGGAAGGTCATCAAAAGATCTAGAGGTGAGTTATGTAAGACAACCTTGTGAGACCTTGCAAGCGGAGTTAAAAATGATTGATGGACTAGTATTCTTCACCCTAACCCCATTGTCCATGGATTACTTAGAGGGAATATCTACTAAACACCAGTTAGGTCCACAGATTAGAGGATCGGACAATTGGGCCGAATGATGCCGGTGAGATATCCGGTAACCACTCTTGAACGTGGAAGTAGGCGCTTTTGATTTAAGTACTTGAAAAGATGTAAGATTTAGTGGTTTTATAAAAAGCCATAAGGATACCTAGGATAACGGGGATAGTAAAGGACGTAACCTTTCAAAGACCTATGTATCGATAGTTGTAACCTCGGGAGCGACTAGTTAGGGCTTGACCCGGTATCTGTGTGATATTGTTTGACTACTTGTTTATTTTGTGCTTGAGTGTTTAGTCAGTGATATTTGCTTTTGGTAATCTTGATGTGCGGGAAACTTAGATGTGGAAATGACGAGACTTTTGTGTAGTGATCAAACACACCCATTTGGTGCCTTAAAGGCCGATCAGGATTGTCTTACCCTAAGTTTCGGGATGAAACTTATTTTGAGGGGGATCTAATGTAACGACCAGTTTTTTTTCGTTACGCTTTGATAGGGTTAGAGAAGTTTAGGAAACAAATAAAAATTTAGTGAGACTAGGACATACCAGTTTATTTATGGAAGTCGTTTAATTAAGTACATTGTTCTAAGTTTCGGGACGAAACTTATTTTAAGGGGATACTGATGTAATATCCGGAATTTTTATTCCGTTTAATTCGGAATCAAATCGGACTTCGAACCGTTGACGGTATCCCATTCTATCTAGTACTTCTTTCTTCACAAATGTTATTATTTTATGTAGAATTTAATTCACATAAAATGATAGATTTATATTAAACCCTAGTTATTATAATTCATTCTTATCGATGACAAGCTGTGACGAGGCCATGACTAAGCTGAGACGAGGCCATGACAAAGCCCGACAAATTTGTGACAAACTCATTCATGTGCCTGACAAGGCCATGACGAGTTTTGACAGAGTTTTGACAAGCAATTCAGCCCATCTTTCTTGCATGTTTCAGCCACTATTCCTACCTTAATTTCAGCCCAGCTTGACTTCGAGCCCGGCCTGCAGCAGTCCAGGAGAGGCTGGTTACGAGCCCATTAACAGCCCTCTCCAACCTAGTACGTACAGCTCCTCTCCAGCCCAGTGATCTGCATGTGTAACAGCCAGCATTTGCGTTCAGTAGGGAGGAGTAACAGCCGGCCCTTCTCTTTCCTTCTCTTCACCTTGTAACGGTTGCTGAATTGAAGAAGATGCTGTAACTGCCCCATTAATTGCACAACAGGAATTCATTCAGTAGGCCATCTCTTCTACCCCTGCGTACAAAACAATCGTCACACATCAACCATTGAGGCAACGTTTGACAGCAACGAAGATCCTAGCACTGGGCTGCGTTTGGACCCAGCGGAATGCACTTGAAAGGCCAAGCCATAAGCGCCTCTACCCATCGACCCTAACTGCTTCCGGACCAAGTTGCCCAGCTACAAACCGGAGACTCGCAGCCACCACTCCAGGGACGAACAACCTTCAACTTTCTGCACACGAGACTCTTGAGTAAGTTGGCTGCTGGCACTCTCTCTCTCTCTCTTTTCCCTATACGTTCGTAGCTTCCAGCTCTCTTCCTCCCTCCATCTGCGTTTATACCAATCACAGGAACTCACATACTCCTTCTCCCTTGCTTTACTTCAGCCATATATGCGCTTATAACTGGTGCCAAACCCTCTAGGAATCCATATACTCCAGCCAAAGGAACAACTGCAGAGAGGCTGTTACATCTTTCAATTTTCCAACTGTGACGAACAACCAATTTTGGACTCCGATTTGGGTAAGCTAAACTCCTCATTTGTTGCTGCACTTTGGATATGTTACATTTGACCTTGCATAGTATAACATACTGAAATTTTAGAGTATTCCGAGTTATAGTTTACGAGATATGGTTGCCCAAAGTTGGCTCCTCATGCAGTTTTATAAATGTGCTGAGTTGAGAAAAACAGCATGGGATGCGGTTTTCTGAGATAGTTTTGAATAGGCTTTTTATCTCTGTTGGGCTTGAATTTTTGATATGTTATAGTTGACATATTGTTGTAGAACATATTAAAATTTGAGAGGCATCCAGCGAGTGGTTTGGGATTTATGATTTTTCCAAGATTGAGTCGTAAGCAGTTTTTCTGTTGTGCTGAAATTCGGTTTTGTGAGATAGTTTTAAATAGGATTTTGATCTCCTTTGCGTCTGAATTTTGGATATATTGGAGATAAGATTTTATCGTAGTTCATATCAAAATTTGGGATAAATCCAGCGAGTAGTTTAGGAGTTTTGATTTTTCAAAGTTAAGACAGTGTGCTGCTTGTTAAGTGTTGTAACCAACTTTAGAAATTTTTGTAGAAGCGATGCTTTAACAGTTTTAAGAAATTCTTTCTCCTATGAGTAGATGGGGTATCATAGATGATCTAGGGAGTTATTTCGGAATTTTTATAAGATTATTCGAATTTTATATTTGAAGCTGTAGTTGTACTTTAGTGACTTTTCGGGAAATAGAAAATGGGTAGTTTTTCTAGTTGTTACATAAAATCATCCTAGGGAGTAGAATATGGTTAGTTAGTCTCAAATAAGAGTTTAAACATAAATTACGAAATTTTTAGAAGTTTCGGGACCAAGGGTAAAATAGTGATTTTACCATAAATTAATACTGTAATCAATTCCGTTCTATTAAGACCTATTATCTTAGAAGTCTTAGACTTCTAATTACCTAGAAAGTGTGCTGACACACTTGCCTCCTTTGACAGGCTACTGAATTCCTACAGTTACCGATGAGTGGTGATTAAGAGAGTCGAGATTTGATTCTGGTAAGTCCACGGACTTACTTAGCTGGCTTCTTGTATGAGTATAATGTGTATGAGTGGTGTTTGTTAGTTATGATAAACAACGAAACCGGATTAGGCCGACTTTATTATTTACGTAATTGACACAAGTGTATGATAACGGGTCGTGACATCATCTGCCTAGCTCTTGCGAGAGTCTAGGAGGTTCCCTACGACCAGCCCAGTCAGGTAGACGGTCATATGCATTGGTAACATTCCTTGTTGGTAAACGGGGACAGGGGCGAGGTTTGGGAATCCCTCGTGTCACAAAATAAGTATCATTAGTAATGACATATCACCTAATTAAAAGATAATAAAAAGGATTGAGTGTTGCATGTTGATTGTGTATGTTGTGTGTTTGTGCTTTTACCTTTATATTTATGCATGGAATGTTAGCTAACGGTTTTATCCGTGTTGTAGATTTGTAGAGATAGACAGTTGCAGAGAGATCCGGAATGGATGGTCAGCCGGGTCCACGTATTCATTAGATGGGGATCGGGGAGTCTCACATACGACATGCATGTTATGTATCTATATATATGTTTTGTAAGGCTGACATAGGTGTACATTCATACCTTAAAAATAATATGTTTTGAAATTGTTTTAAATACATTTGTGCCTTGTTGTAAGATCGAAGTAAAATTGTTGTCAAACTAAGGTCGGGACCCATTGTGAGGTCCTAACCAGTAGCTCCCCGAGTTCTCAAAATTTGGGGTGTTACAGTAACATGTTTTTGGCGCCGTTGTCGGGGACTAGGTCTAGATTGAGTCATTTTTGTATTTATTTATAGTGTAGGTCTTTCTTGTTGCTTTTGATCTTGTTTGGTTTGTGTCTTTGCATTTTCAGAACATCTCTCATTCTTTAGGTGCATGCGAAGATCTCGTGGCAAGGATTTAGCTCCATTCGATCCCGAACCGGAGAAACCCCTTAAAGCTAGATCTAAGAGCATTAAGAAGAAGAAAGAGATGGCCGCAAGAGATCTTCAAGCTGAGTTGGATGAGGCTTTAGAGCAAATTAGGTTAAGAGATGAGCTCTTGGAGAATGAAAGGAGACTTGTCAATGAGAGGCAAGAAGCAGTTAGGAGGGAGATTGAAGAGATTAGGCAAGCTCTTGTGCAAAGAGAGCTTAATCGTCAACAACCTCCACCTCCACCACAACCGCAGCCGGCGGTTAATATTCGGTTTGAGCCGATAATGATTGAGGAGCCACAAACGTTAGGGCAACATATGGATCCGGCTCAAAGAGTACACCGATCGGGTGTAAACTTAGGAGATCCCGCAGCCCATGATTATGAGCTCCACCCTCAAGTGCTACAAATGATCGGGCATAATCAATTTGGAGGGATGGAAGGAGAGTTTCCTCATCAACACTTGATGAACTATGAGATCTTGATGGAGAGTCTAAGGCCGCCTAGGTTGGAGAACAACAACCATACACTTAGGGCATTTTCCTTCTCACTTAAGGATAAAGCCTTGGCTTGGTACCAATCGATTCCCCTAGGGCGAGTAAGTACTTGGGAGGAAATGACAACCGAGTTCTTGACTAAGTTCTTCCCACCTTCCAAGACTACCGAGCTAAGAGGGAAGATCAATGCCTTTGTAATGAAGGATAGAGAAAGCCTATTCAAGTCTTGGGAGAGGTTCAAGGACCTTCTCCTAGATTGTCCACACCATGGTATACCGAAAATTGAGCTATTGGAGATCTACTTCAAAGGACTTGATGAAGATAGCCAATTCAAGCTTCAGTCTCTTTTCGGTGGGACTTTCATGGAAAAGAATGTAGATGAAGCTTGGTAGTTTGTAGAGAAACAAGCTTTGGTGATTGAGAAGTACTCCAATAGGAAGAGTGATGGGAGGAAAGCAGGAGCATATGAGGTGAGTGAAGTCACCATGAGTAATTTCAAGCTTGATGCAATCAACAACGAGCTAAAGTCTTTGAGGGAGTTGTGTGCTACAACTTTGAAGAGTCAAGCAACCCCTCAAGTGCAAGTGCAAGCAAACTTGTCTTCCAAGGAGGAAGATGTGAACTATATTGGAAGGGGAAACTACAACAACTATCATGGCCCAAGGAACTTCAACAACAACCAGCAATTCAACAATTACCAGCCTAACCTCAACCATCCCGGGTTTTCCTATTCTAACCCGGATGGAGCCTTGAACCCTCCAGCTTCCACAAGCGCAGCTCCACCGCCTAAGGATTCAAAAGAGCCTCCACCCGAATTTACTCAACCTCCAAAGGATAGAACGTAGATGATGTTTGAGCAATTGCTTGGAAGGTTGAGTGGTCTTGAGAGCATGGTGACTTCCATTTCTAAGGCTCAAAAGGTGTTGGAAGCACAAGTGTTCCAAAAGGCGGGTGAAGCTCATAGAGATCCGGGAAAGCTTCCCGGAAGAACCGAAGATAACCCGAGAGGCCAAGTGTTGGCCATTACAACAAGAAGTGGACTAAGTATGAAGGATACCTTACATAAGGGAAATGACAAGGGGAAGCAAGTACTGGTAGAAGAAGAGACATTGCAAGAAGGAGGCAAGAGCAAGGAAGATGAGCCAACATATGTGGCTTCACCTCCATACAAGCCCCCACTACCGTTCCCACAATCACGAGCAAGAGCTCGCTTGGACAAACACTTCGGTAAATTCCTTGAACTTATGTCTAAATTGCATATTAACATTCTGTTCATGGATGCTATTCTAGGTATGCCGGCCTATGGAAAATTCTTGAAGGAAAATTCTTGAAGGAAGTTGGAGGAGTATGGGGAAGTGAGAATAACAAAGAGATCCTCAGAGTTGATTCAAACTATGAAGGAGGAGATGCCTCCTAAGCTAAGAGATCCGGGATCTTTTTGTGTGCCAATTGGAGTGGGAGAAGTGAAGTATGAAGCCCTATGTGATCTTGGGGCAATTGTAAGCATCATACCGCTTGCACTTTGCAACAAGGTTGGGCTAGGAGAGCTAAATCCGGTCAAGATGACCCTTTACATGGCGGACTGTTCGATCACTCACCCGGTTGGAATCTTGGAGGACATACCGGTGCAACTCGGGAAGTTCTATGTGCCGATTGATTTTGTTATCTTGGATATCCCGGCGGACTATCCGGTTCCTATCATCTTGGGGAGATCTTTCCTAGCCACTTCCGGATGTTTGGTGGATTGTAAAAATGGAATTCTCTCCTTCAACATTGGAGAAGAGAATATCAAGTTCAAATTATCCACAATGATGAAAGGGCCAGCCCTTGGTGAAGATGTGTTCAACATTGTCGAGCAAGAGGAGTCTAGAGAAGTTGTGAGATCGATCTTGATCAAGGACCCCTTGGAGAAGGTTCTAAGCTTAAGTTTGATGGAGGAAGGAGTTGAGGAGGTCTGCAATGAAGAAATCAAGGCTTTGGAAGCATTGGAAAAGGAGACAAGAGCTGGATTTGAAGTACACGAAGGTGTGCTGAATTGTTGTGTGAACCACGGCCTGGGGGAAGAACCACGCCCGCGGAATGTGCCATGGAACTCTCTGGAATGCTCAAAATGGCTAGCTTTGCAAATTCCACAGTTGTGGTTGTGCCAGAGCGCGTGATTTTGCCCGTGGTTTCTCCAGAAACTGCATTGGTTGTTGATCAAACTTCAAGGAGCTTTGGGGAGTCCATGGCTTTGGATTCATCTCAACCAACATTGTATGGAGCGTCTCCAACCGATAAAGGTCCTCCTAAACTTGAACTTAAACCCATCCCCTCCCATCTTAAGTATGCTGTTCTTGGTGATAATTCTACATATCCGGTGATTGTTAATGCATGCTTGAATGATGATGAGTTGAGTAGATTGTTGCATGTGTTGAGATTGCATAGGAAGGCTATTGGCTATACCATTGATGATTTAGTTGGCATTAAACCTTCTTTGTGCATGCATAAGATCTTAATGGAAGACAATCATAAATCTTCAATTGAACCTCAAAGAAGACTAAACCCTATCATGAAAGAAGTAGTGAAGAAACAAATCCTTAAATTGCTAGATGCGGGAATCATTTTCTCGATTTCGGATAGTAAGTGGTTTAGTCCTGTGCATGTGGTTCCTAAGAAGGGTGGGATGACCGTAGTGACTAATGAGAATAATGAATTAATCCCAACTAGAACCGTTACGGGGTGGAGGATGTCTATAGACTATAGGAAACTAAATGTGGCCTCTAGGAAAGATCACTTCCCTCTTCCTTTCATTGACCTAATGCTAGAGAGATTAGCTCAACATTCTCACTTTTGCTACTTAGATTGTTATAGTGGATTCTTCCAAATCCCTATCCACCCCAATGACCAAGAGCAAAACTACATTCACATGTCCTTGGGGTACATTTGCATATAGGAGAATGCCATTTGGGTTGTGTAATTCACCCGCCACCTTTCAAAGGTGTATGATGGCTATCTTTTCTGAGTATATTGAAAACATCATGGAAGTGTTTATGGATGATTACTCTGTTTATGGATCTTCATTCGATGATTTTTTAGCTAACTTGTCCTTGGTGCTTAAAAGATGTGAGGAGACTAACCTAGTCTTAAATTGGGAAAAATGCCACTTCATGGTAAGTGAAGGCATTGTGTTGGGACATTTGGTGTCCAACCGTGACATTGAGGTTGATAGAGCTAAGATAGAAACCATAGATAAGTTGCCACCACCTACCTCGGTGAAGGGGGTAAGGAGTTTTCTAGGGCATGCCGGTTTTTACAGGAGATTCATTAAAGATTTCTCTAAGATTTCTAAACCTCTTACTAACCTACTAATGAAAGATGTTGAGTTTGTTTTCTCCAAGGATTGCCTTGAGGCTTTTTATAGGTTGAAGAACGCTTTGATCTCCGCACCCATCATGCAACCTCCGGATTGGAGTCTACCGTTTGAGATCATGTGTGACGCGAGTGATGTAGCCGTTGGGGTTGTTTTGGGACAAAGGAAAGATGGGCTTACACATGCCATTTATTATGGTAGCAAGACGCTAGATGATGCCCAACTTAATTATGCTACCACCGAGAAGGAGTTGCTAGCGGTTGTGTATGTATTTGAGAAGTTCCGCTCGTATCTTGTTGGAGCGAAGGTCATTGTGTATACAGATCATGCTGCGATCCGTTATCTCCTTACAAAGAAGGATGCCAAGCCTCATTTGATTCGGTGGATCCTTCTTCTTCAAGAGTTTGACTTGGAAATCCAGGATAAGAAGGGGTCCGAAAATTCGGTGCCGGATCACTTTAGTAGACTTCCACCGTTGGAAATTGAGAAAGATGACATCCCGATTGATGACTCATTCCGGGATGAGCAATTGCAAATGGTGGAGGAGTGCTTGCTTCAAGTTTCCAAGGGAAATGAGCCATGGTATGCCGACATTGTGAAGTACCTTGTGTGTGAGGAAGTGCCACCCGGTTTATCCTATGCCCAAAGGAAGAAGTTCTTGAAGGATGTGAGGCATTACTATTGGAGTTAAGCGCTTTTGTTCAAAAGAGGGCCGGATGGAGTCTTTAGGAAATACATAACGGAGGATGAGGTGGAGAGTGTGATCCGCCATTGTCATTCATTGCCATGTGGAGGCCATGCTAGCTCACACAAGACATGTGCAAAGGTGTTGCAATCCGGGTTTTATTGGCCAAGTTTGTTCAAGGATGTGCACAATTTTGTGGTAGCTTGTGATGCTTGCCAAAGGACCGGCAACATCTCGAGGAGGAACAAGATGCCCTTGAACAACATACAAGAAGTGGAGATATTTGATGTATGGGGTGTGGACTTCATGGGACCATTCCCTTCTTCATGTGGCAACCTCTACATCCTATTGGTGGTGGACTATGTGTTGAGATGGGTTAAGGCAATCGCTTCTCCCACTAATGATGCCAAGGTTGTGGTGCGGTTCTTCAACCGAGTGATTTTTCCTAGGTTTGGGACACCAAGGGTGATCATAAGTGATGGAGGTAAGCATTTTACCAATAGGAACTTCAGGACACTTTTGGCTAAGTATGGGGTGACTCATAAGGTGGCAACACCTTACCATCCCCAAACTAGTGGTCAAGTGGAGATCTCCAACCGGGAGATAAAAGGGATCCTTGAGAAGACGGTTGCTAATACGAGAAAGGATTGGGCTATGAAGCTCGATGATGCCTTGTGGGCATATAGAAACGCCTACAAGACACCAATTGGCACAACTCCCTACAAGCTAGTCTATGGAAAGTCTTGCCACCTTCTAGTGGAGATGGAGCATAGAGCATATTGGGCCATTAGGTGGCTAAATTTTGATCTCAAAGAGGCCGGAGAGAAAAGCTTGCTTGACATGAATGCTCTTGAGGAGATCTAGTTGGATGCCTATTAAAACGCCCGGATCTACAAGGAAAGGACTAAACGTGGGCATGTCAAGCGTCTCATCCCGAAGGAGTTGAGTGAAGGCGACCTTGTCCTTCTCTTCAACTCAAGGTTGCGGCTCTTCCCCGGAAAGCTAAAGTCAAGATGGACGGGTCCTTATATAGTGAAGAAGATCTTTCCCCATGAAGCGGTTGAGATAGGAGGGAAGCATGATGGAGACTTTAAGGTGAATGGGCACCGGTTGAAGAAGTATATCCTGGAAGCTCCGGTGGACAAGATTGCCCCACTTCACCTCGAATGAGATACCCCCGAGTTTGGTCAAGCTAATGACCTTAAAGAAGCGCTTGGTGGGAGGCAACCCATTGGTAGACGTCATTCCCTTTTTGTTTTCGTTTTTGCTTTCAATTTTCTGTATTTGTGTGTTTTTGTGTGTTTGGAGTTTGTGTGTTAGAGTCTAAGTAGCATGGAAGCCTTGCATGGCATGTGGATGATGATGATGAACCCCTCATCAATTGTGGGTGGAGCGGACGTGGAACTTGGACTGCTAGCGGTGCCTAACGCGGGTCCCGACGCCATAACGAATACCTTGAGCTCTCTACCATCGTTGATAGGATCATCCGCCATTCCTCCATTTGAGTGATCCCAAATACCAAAGCAAACCACTTTTACATTGTGAGGACCCTCTTTCACTCTTCTTTACATAAAGTGCACTTTGGGGACAATGTGTTTCTAATTATGGGGTGGGGTTTACATGATCACTTGCATGATTAGCATCAAGGATAGTTTCTTTTAGTGACATGTTTCATTATGTCTTGCATTGTACATACATATTTCGAAAAATCCAAAAAATCCGAAAATTTAAAAAATTTTAGTGCTTCTAAGTTTGCGAATGACCCTTATGATGAAATTGTCTTGTGAATTGGCTATGGATGGCCTTGCGTGTTGAATAGATGAATGTATATGTGGACTTGAAGTACTTATCTTGAATCCCATGAATGATTTATGATTATGATGCTTGCCTTGATTAGATTGAGGATTGAAAGTCGAAATTGCATGCTAGTTCTTACACATCATTTAGGATTGAGTAAGGCAATTCATTTGACCCATCCGGGAATAGGAGCATGCTAGTGTGTTGATGTGTGTGAAAAGCAAGTGTGGGGTGAAGTTATTGACGAATGAATGTTGTGAATGAAGTGCTGAAATTGTTGTGAAACTGTAGAAAAAAATATAGGTTTGGGGACGTTGGTTTAAATGACGAGTAACTCGGCACCACTCACATAATCGGGTGTTTGTGTCTTGCCAAAGTCAAATAAACCGATAGTCCTAACAAGTTGATAACATGAATTATAGTCTATATTTTAAGGTTTGTTTGGACGTTTTATCATTCATAATCTGCATGTTTGTATGTATATTATGTGATTACATTACCATTTCATCTACCTTTGCGGGAATCGAGGTCTACACCTAGTTTTGTGGTAATCGTAGGTAAAATGGCACGTTTTGCATCAAAAAGGAGCAAAAGGAGCTATGGAGTCATTGGAGCTACATCCAGGAACATAAGGAACCATCCAGGAAGCATAACTATGGATTTAAGATTTACTTTGGACAAGATTTGGGAGATTTCACATTCAGTTGTGACTCACCTCGGTTGACCACAGATTCACCTCGACCGAGGTGATCCAGAGAAGTCGACTCGACCGAGGCGAACACCTGGGACGCGGCGAGAATATTTTATTCTTGGTTGAGATCTTTTATCTTTGGAAAGAGATCTTATATTTTTGGGCTTGGCTCCTGGAAGGAAGAAGATATGCAAGATCCTATATTTTACCTGTATTTATGGGAAGAGATCTTTCTAAGATATATTATCTTTGGAGGGTTATTTTCCTATAAAAAGGGTTGGATTTCCACAAATCCAGGATCATGCTATACCATCGATCAGGGTTTATACACCGCAGCAGCCATACTCCAGTTGGGAGATTTGAAGAACCTTTTTGAAGGTTGAAGGAAGATTGAAGTCTATAGCTTTCATAGCTTTTTGAAGGGTTTTTGTAAGATTGTCTTAGATTCCCTTCCTTGTTGTCTTCCTTTGTTGGATTTATATCCAAGGAACGCTTTTGTTGTGATATTTGATTCAGTTATTGAAGTCTTTTCATTAAATTCTTTTGTTCAAATATTCACCTTCTTCCCATAAATTTGATTATTGCTTTCATGATGATGAGTGGCTAATTTCCTTGTGTGATTCTAGGGTGATTGGCTGAAGGTTGTGGGAAAAACAATGATAGAATAATCTTAGATCACAGTAGGACCCTGAAAGTTCGAGTCTTTAACCTTAACCCTAAGCATCTCGCTCAGTCGATGAACATCTCGGCCAGGGTGGAATTTGGCTGACCGAGTTGACTTATTTGATCCGAAACTGAGAGTTAAGTGTTAGAGTTTGCCAAATCCTATTCTTATTACACCTTTCCTGGTTCAATGTAAGCTTAGGATGAGACTTACCCGGTAATTCCTTTGTTTGTGTACCTAAGATCATAAGTGTAGGTAATAAAGGTATAATCTTTATTGGGGTTTGAGTGTGCTTTCATCCCATCTTTGTGAGTTAGCCTGAGACTTACCCGGTAAAGGTTGATTCTATTCCCTTAGATGGTGTGTTAGTTTGAGGTTATAGTTCTTTATCTTGATTCCTTGAGACTTACCCGGTAATAGGAGTTACGGTTTTGGATTAGTGAGTAGTGAGACTTACCCGGTGATCTATTCCACTTTAGAAACACCTTCCCCTTGCAAAAATCTCAGCTTTGTCCGCTTATCTTTAGATCTTGAGTTGGAACCACAACTAGATGCTTTAATCCCTAGAATTGCATGTTTTGCTTTATTGACTTCTATATCATCTTTGATTGTTTTGATCACCTCTTGTGGTTAGTATTTAAATAAGCATACCGTGATTGGACTTTGTTTCACTAAGTCCCTGTGATCGCCCCCTGGAATTCCTTGCTTTTTACTACGATTGACCCGTACACTGCGGGTTCGCATCCTTGTTTTAAGCTTACGTCTAGGGTTATAAATTTAAAGCTTGCACATACCGTTTGGTGCGAACAAGTTTTTGGCGCCGTTGCCGGGGACTTGGTCTAGACCGAGCCAGTTACGGTTTGCTCTTGGGGCACTTGCCCCCGTGTCTACTAACCACTCTACTTGAGTGACTTTTGCAGGTTCTCTCTTAGGTTTATGCGAAGAACCCGCAATGGGAAGGAAATTGTTCCTTACGATCCCGAACCAGAAAAGACATACAAACGACGCTTAAAAGAAGCGAAGATGGCCCAACAAGACAACCGCGATCTTGAGGCCGAATTGAAAGAGGCGTTAGAGCTGCTACGCCTCAGCAGGGAAGAACTAAGACAAGAGAAAGAAGAAACTCGCACCAGGACTGAAGCAATCGAAGCAGATATGGCCGCTTTGAAAGACCAATATCAACTTCGACCGAGGGAAGATCCAGTTGCTGATCCTCGACCGATGCAGGTCCCAATTGCTGACCCTCGACCGAGGCAGGTCCCAGTACCTGACACCCCGGCCGATGTACTTCCACCTCGGTGGCCAGTCCGAGATGTTCTTCTTGCAGGAATCCCACAAACCCTAGGTCAAAGGATGGACCCCAATCAACAACTGAGGCGTCCAGGAGTTAACCTAGGAGATCCAGCGGACCATGACTATGAACTTCGACCGCAAGTTCTGTCCATGATTCGCCAATGCTAGTTCGGAGGGCTAGAAAAGGAATCACCACATCAACATCTTCAAAACTATGAGATCTTGATGGAGTCCTTGAGACCTCCGAGGATTGAAAATAACAACTATAAGCTAAGACCTTTTTACTTTTCTTTAAAAGATAGAGCTCTTACTTGGTATCAATCTCTTCCTCAAGGAAAAATTAGCACATGGGAGGAGATGACGACGGAATTCTTGACCAAATTCTTTCCCCCCTCAAAGACAGCTGAAATGAAAGGGAAGATCAACGCTTTCATTATGAAGGACAAGGAGAGCTTGTCCAAGTCATGGGAGCGGTTCAAGGACATCCTTTTGGATTGCCCACATCATGGGATTCCAAAGTTAGAGTTATTGGAGATATACTTCAAAGGACTGGACGGAAGCACCCAGTTCAATCTCCAACTACTCTCCGTCGGCACCTTTATGGACATGGCGATTGACGAAGCTTGGGACTTCATCGAGAAGCAAGCTTTGCATATGGAGAAGTACACCCACCAAGGAGCTGAAGGTGGAGTTAAAAGAGTTAACTTCCAAGAAACTCAGCCCAGCAACAACCAACTCACGTCTTTGAAGAATGATGTGAAGCAATTGAAGGAACTCTTGGTTGCTCAAACCAAGAAGGAAGAGCAAGGGCAAATGAACAACAACAACGGATACCGTAACAACAACAACGGTCCCCGGAACAACAACTACAACAACAACAATAGAGGATCCAATAGCAACAACTGGAGGGCGAACAACCAAAATTCTGGTAACAATCATTCAAACTCCAACTCTAACGATTCCTCTAACCCTTTCCTCTTTTCCCCTCCTTCTTCTTCTTCTACTCCATTAAAGATCCAGGGGCAAGGATCAAGTTCGTCTCAGCCAGAGAAGAAGGACGTAGTCCTGGAGGCTATCTTGATCAAGCTCAACGCTATGGAGACTTCTATGACTTCGTTTTCGAAGGCCCAAAAATCCTTTGAACAACAACTTGCTAGTAGGGCGAATGAAGCGCCAAGAGATCCAGGGAAGCTTCCAGCAAGGACGGAGAGCAACCCTAAGGGCCAGATCATGGCCATAACTACGAGGAGTGGACTAAAAACTGCAGATCCAGTGCCTCGGTCGGCGCCAGTACCGACGAAGACCACCTCGGTCCAGATGCAGTCGAAGAACACCTCGACCGAGATACAAACCGAGGTGGAGCCACAGAAAGCGGAGGGGAAAACTGAAGTTTATGTTCCACCTCCTACATACAAACCACCACTTCCATTCCCCCAGTCAAGGGCCAAAGCACATCTAGACAAGCACTTTGGTAAGTTCCTTGACTTAATGAATAAACTACACATTAACATTCCTTTCCTTGATGCTATTCTAGGAATGCCCGCCTATGGGAAGTTCTTGAAGGAGATCCTATCAAGGAAGAGGAAACTGGAAGATTATGGTGAAGTTAGGATGACATCTAAATCCTCGGAGCTCATACAAATCATGAAGGAGAAGATGCCACCTAAGTTAAGAGATTCCCGGTCATTTTGCATTCCCATTCAAGTTGGGGATGTCAATTGTGAAGCCCTTTTTGATCTAGGAGCCAGCGTGAGCATCATCTCGCTGGAGCTATGTGCAAAGATCGGACTTGGAGAGCCCAAGCCGGTCAAGATTCGACTTTATATGGCGGATCGCTCCATTACCCATCCCGTGGGCATCTTGGAGGACGTTCCGGTCAAGTTAGGTAACTTCTATTTACCGATAGATTTTGTTGTACTTGACATTCCCGCAGATTATCCTGTTCCTATTATTCTCGGGAGACCATTTCTAGCAACTTCGGGTTGCAACGTGGATTGCAAGAACGCCAAGTTGAAATTCAACATTGGCGGCGATGAGGTGGAGTTCGCATTACTTGCAGCCATGAAAGGGGAGCAGCTAACTGATGATATCTTCAACATTTACGACGAAGAAGAATCAAGAGAATTGGTGAGCTCTATCCTTATTAACGATCCACTCGAAAGAGTTATTAGCTTCAGTTTAATGGAGGAAGGTATAGATGCTTCTTGTGATGTAGATATACGGAGCTTAAAAGCACTGGAAGAAGATCCAGGAGCTAAAACTGAGAAGCTAATCCAAGACACGAAGATCTCCAATTTTGGTCCCAGTTGTAGTACCTCGACCGAGGCACTTTCTGGACTGAGCGAGGCGACTGAAGAACATCTTGGTCAACGCCTCTGCGCCTCGACCGAGGTCGATGGCGAAATGGTGTCAACTGAGAATGCTGAGAATAACAAACTTCTTACTCTCTTCTCTGATATTCATCCTCAGTTGGTGGAACATTCTATCTACCAGCTTTCTGATAATAAAGGACCTTGGTATGCTGATATTGTGAATTATCTTTTTTGCCAGGAAGTACCGCCCGGATTGACGTACTCTCAAAAGAAGAGATTCTTCAAGGAAGTACGCCATTACTACTGGGACGAGCCGCTGCTATTCAAGCGCCGGCCGGATGGGATGCTTCGAAGATGCATTCCAGAAGATGTAGTTAATAGCGTAATACCGCATTGCCACTCACTTCCTTGTGGGGGACATGCTAGTAACGATAAGACTTGCGCTAAGGTATTACGTTCTGGTTTCTTTTGGCCTACATTATTTAAAGATGTGCAATCTTTTGTTGTCTCTTGTGATGCATGCCAAAGAACAGGAAATTTATCAAGGAGGAATGAGATGCCACTTAATAACATTCAAGAAGTGGAAATCTTTGATGTATGGGGGATTGACTTCATGGGACCTTTCCCATCCTCCGGAGGAAACCTCTACATTCTTCTTGCAGTTGATTACGTCTCTAGATGGGTTGAAGCCATCGCTTCTCCCACTAACGACGCCAAGGTGGTTTTGAAGTTCTTAAACTGAACTATCTTTCCACGGTTTGGAACTCCATGCATCATCATCAGCGATGGAGGAACGCATTTCATCAACCGGAAGTTCAAGGCACTTCTATTGAAGTATGGGGTAACCCACAAGGTATCAACCCCTTATCACCCTCAAACTAGTGGACAGGTCGAGATCTCGAATAGAGAAATCAAAGCAATTCTGGAGAAGACCGTCTCTAGGACGAGGAAGGACTAGTCCATGAAATTGGACGATGCTCTTTGGGCGTACAGGACCGCATTTAAGACTCCCATAGGCACCACCCCTTATAATTTGCTGTATGGGAAGTCTTGCCATTTGCCCGTTGAATTAGAACACAAAGCATATTGGGCGATCAAATGGTTGAACTTCGACATTAAGGAGGCCGGCGAGAAGCGGCTATTGGAGATCAAGGAGCTGGAGGAGCTGCGTTTGAACGCTTATGAGAATGCCAAAATCTATAAGGAAAGGACGAAGAGATGGCATGACAAGCGTATCGTCCCAAAGGAGCTTAGCGAGGGAGACTTAGTTCTACTCTTCAACTCCCGCCTCCGTCTTTTTCTAGGTAAGTTAAAATCTAGATGGACCGGACCTTATGTTGTGAAACATGTTTTTCTTCATGGTGCAGTTGAGATATGGGGCAAAACGAGCGGAAGCATCAAGGTCAACGGTCATAGACTTAAGAAGTACAAACCGGAAGTTCCGGTTGAGGAGGTTGCACCAATATACCTCGTTTGAGACGCATCATGGTCCAGCCAGCGACCTTAAATCAAGCGCTTCTTGGGAGGCAACCCAAGGTATTGCTTTCTTTTCCTTTTTCTAGTGTAGCTTAGATAGTTTTTGCTTTTGCTTTGCTTTGTTTTTGGCGTTCTAGACAGATAACACGAGACAACTAAGGAAGGAGCATAACTGGAAGGACAGAAGATCGAGATTTTGAGAAGATGAAGTTCGACTGAGGCATCTCGGTCGCTTTCAGAGCACCTCGACCGAGATGATTCTTGAGCAACCGAGGCGAATAGGGTTTTCTGAAGAACCACCTCGGTCCGTACCACCTCGGTCCAGTCGAGACCATCTCGACCGAGGTGACAGCAGTTCCAGAAAAGGGTATAAAAGGGGCGAAGATTTCTCTCTTCTCGCTTTACTCTTCTCCCTCAACTGCGGCGACAGCTTCACCTCGCTTCTCTGATTCTTGCTCGTTTTCGAAGATTTCTGTCTCCAAACTGCGATTAAGACTTAGAGGATCCCAGTGCATCATCGATCTGCAAGAAAATCGAACCGATTCGGCCGAACGAGGTAAAAAAAAAACCGAAACCCTACCTCGCTTTTTCGCTTCGATTTGGGCTTTGGTTGCCCTTGCATTTGTTGAAAAAAGACTTAAGTACCCCATAGGAAGTAGTTGTAGTGATTTTGGGGGAAAAGAACTGAATTTTCTGAAGAAATTAGAAACCCAGTTTTTCGCCTCGGTCCAGTCGAGCTGTGCCTCGGCCGAGGTGATTCTTGAGCGTTGTCAGTCGACCGAGGTGACCTGACAGTGACAGATTGTTGAAAATGAGTTCTGACAGGTAGATTGTGGTGAGAGATAGACACTCCCCTTCCCCTTCTTCCTCTTCTTCCCGACCTTACCGCCCGGTGATCCATGAGCGACACCGGGTGGATTATGAGCGTATTTCTGGCCGTCCAGTGATTGCACCACGCTTCCTGGACGTGTCTGCTTTTGATTGCCTCCAGGTAGATGGAGACCTTAGGAGGATGATTTCTACAGTAGGGCTGGATCAGTTTACTGAGATCCGAGCCCCAGCCTATTTGGAGCCGACCTTAGAGTTCATTAGCTCCTTCACCTACCTCCCCACACATAGATCTGTGAAGTACCGGTTGATGAACCGGAACTTCTTAGTGCCACTAGAGTACTGGAGAGAGATTTTTGGCTTTCCTGAGCCCACTGCTGTTGACTTCCCTTCCCGATCTATAGCTAGGGAGTTTTGGGGACAGATTGCCCACATTACTGAGCACGCAGACAGATGGTGCCCTGGAGATTCCAGGGAGAAGGTCATCTTCCATTTAGCCTTTAGGATAGCCCACCGGATATTCAGTGAGACACTTCTGGCGCATACTGAGACGCCCCAGAAGATCCGACAGAGAGAGCTTTTCAGTTTATACTGCATGGTTACTCGGGGTATCCCGGACTTTGGCTTGATGTTGGCAGAGGATCTGCACAAGATCAAGGCCAAAGCGAAGGGAGACATCTGCTGCGGAGGGCTTGTCACCCACATAGCTAGTTATCAAGACATGGATCTCAGCACTTGCACGATGGTGGCGGCTGCCAAGCCGCTTGGGCTGCAGGAGATGATCACTCGGCGGATTCTGGTTCCCCTAGGTCTGACTACACCGTACGTGGCTATGCCGTGGGAGCTGACTGCGCCACAGGGGATCAGGTGGTCTGCCCAGTTTATTGTTTATGACCCTCATTATTGGCAGACCGCTTGGGTCCACTGATGGAGGATTACAGAGAGGCAGCAGCTGCCCCAGCTGAGGAGGAGGCAAATGATTAGGAGACAGTTGATGAGAGAGAGGGTGGAGTCCCGATGGATATAGGGACGGATACTGGAGGGACGAGCGCACTAGTTATTGATCTGGACGATGACACTGAGGTTGAGCCTGCACCTGCTGCATCACCTTCTAGACCTGCTAGGCGTAGGACACGCCGTCATAGAGATCCAGAGGCTCATCGTCGGATCGATGATCTGACGGATCAGATGATAGATTCTTATGCTGCCCTTACAGTGGACATGCATGAGAGATTTGCTGCCCAACACCGACAGATTGACAGCTGGACTCATCAGATGTTAGAGGGACAACACTATCAGCATAGGATGATGGAGATCCAGTTCCAGCAGGCTATGGGTTATCCATTCGACCCGTCTCAGTATCCGTATGTGCCACCACCACCACCACCGGATCGTGACTATTGAGAGCTGTAGGATTTTCTTTTCTTATTTTTATGCAGTTCAGCTTATTATCCGGTGAGTACTTTTACCTTAGACTTATTTTGACCCACTGGGACAGTGTGTCCCAAGTATGGGGTATTTGTGTATTACTTGACAGTTATTTGATGTATGACTCTATTTGACCGGATTGATATATTTATGCTTCACTTTTGCATCTATGTGTTTATCTGAGACTACATGCATACTTACAGGTTATTTGATTGAGAAAAACGTGGCTATGCTTCATCCCCGGCAACGGCGTGTGCAAGCTTTTCAATTTAAGTTGCTCAAGAATCATCCCTGGCAATGGCGCCAAAAACTTGTTCGCTCCAAACGGTGTGTGCAAGCTTTAAATTTATAACCCTAGACGTAAGCTTAAAACAAGGATGCGAACCCGCAGTGTACAGGTCAATTGTAGTAAAAAGCAAGGAATTCCAGGGGTCGATCACAGGGACTTAGTGAAACAAAGTCCAATCACGGTATGCTTATGTAAATACTAACCACAAGAGGTGATCAAAACAATCAAAGATGATATAGAAGTCAATAAAGCAAAACATGCAATTCTAGGGATTAAAGCATCTAGTTGTGGTTCGAACTCAAGATCTAAAGATAAGCGGACAAAGCTGAGATTTTTGCAAGGGGAAGGTGTTTCTAAAGTGGAATAGATCACCGGGTAAGTCTCACTACTCACTAATCCAAAACCGTAACTCCTATTACCGGGCAAGTCTCAAGGAATCAAGATAAAGAACTATAACCTCAAACTAACACCCCATCTAAGGGAATAGAATCAACCTTTACCGGGTAAGTCTCAAGCTAACTCACAAAGATGGGATGAAAGCACACTCAAACCCCAATAAAGGATAAACCTTTATTACCTACACTTATGATCTTAGGTACACAAACAAAGGAATTACCGGGTAAGTCTCATCCTAAGCTTACATTGAACCAGGAAAGGTGTAATAAGAATAGGATTTGGCAAACTCTAACACTTAACTCTCAGTTACGGATCTGATAAGTCACCTCGGTCAGCCAAATTCCACCCCGGATGAGATGTTCATCGACTGAGCGAGATGCTTAGGGTTAAGGTTAAAGACTCGAACTTTCAGGGTCCTACTGTGATCTAAGATTATTCTATCATTGTTTTTCCCACAACCTTCAGCCAATCACCCTAGAATCACACAAGGAAATTAGCCACTCATCATCATGAAAGCAATAATCAAATTTATGAGAAGAAGGTGAATATTTGAACAAGAAGAATTTAATGAAAAGACTTCAATAACTGAATCAAATATCACAACAAAAGCGTTCCTTGAATATAAATCCAACAAAGGAAGACAACAAGGAAGGGAATCTAAGACACTCTTACAAAAACCCTTCAAAAAGCTATGAAAGCTATAGACTTCAATCTTCCTTCAACCTTCAAAAAGGTTCTTCAAATCTCCCAACTGGAGTATGGCTGCTGCGGTGTATAAACCCTGATCGATGGTATAGCATGATCCTGGATTTGTGGAAATCCAACCCTTTTTATAGGAAAATAACCCTCCAAAGATAATATATCTTAGAAAGATCTCTTCCCATAAATACAGGTAAAATATAGGATCTTGCATATCTTCTTCCTTCCAGGAGCCAAGCCCAAAAATATAAGATCTCTTTCCAAAG
Source organism: Fagopyrum homotropicum (assembly GCA_033239125.1). Taxonomy (NCBI): domain Eukaryota; kingdom Viridiplantae; phylum Streptophyta; class Magnoliopsida; order Caryophyllales; family Polygonaceae; genus Fagopyrum; species Fagopyrum homotropicum. The sequence goes on from BSWB01000006.1 coordinate 91,656,032, forward strand.
ATAAAAGATCTCAACCAAGAATAAAATATTCTCGCCGCGTCCCAGGTGTTCGCCTCGGTCGAGTCGACTTCTCTGGATCACCTCGGTCGAGGTGAATCTGTGGTCAACCGAGGTGAGTCACAACTGAATGTGAAATCTCCCAAATCTGGTCCAAAGTAAATCTTAAATCCATAGTTATGCTTCCTGGATGGTTCCTTATGTTCCTGGATGTAGCTCCAATGACTCCATAGCTCCTTTTGCTCCTTTTTGATGCAAAACGTGCCATTTTACCTACGATTACCACAAAACTAGGTGTAGACCTCGATTCCCGCAAAGGTATATGAAATGGTAATGTAATCACATAATATACATACAAACATGCAGATTATGAATGATAAAACGTCCAAACAAACCTTAAAATATAGACTATAATTCATGCTATCACAAGCTTTGGTATGTGTGCCCGGTGTGGAGCACCTCGAAAAATAAAAATGCCCGAAGCCCGCTAATCACCAAGGTTTCGGCTTTTGTACACCAATGCCATTGTCTCAAAAATAAGTGAAAGAAAAAGAAAAAAAAAAAAGAAAGAAAAGAAGGAGAAAATATACACTTGTGTTAAATTGATCAAAAACGAAATTGTGGAGTTAGTTCCATTCCCGGATTAGCATCACATGACCTAGAAAAAATCCGCACCCAGTCACAACGTTTCTTAGCCTCTTCTTTCCTAAGTCCTTGTGACCTATTTGCATGTGTGTAAGACTAAGTGATCTAGATTGGATATACTCATGATCATCTTGGTCTCTTCATCCTTACCTTTCATGCATGCTTTCTAGTTAAGTATAATTGTCTTTCCTTGCCTTCATTTTTTTGATGCATGATTGCTTGTCCATTTGCCATGAAACGTGACTATGAAGGTGATCCAATATTAGAAGCATAATCCCAAAAATATTTTCAGTTTTTCTTGCATTCATAAATCATGTAATCTCTTAGCCTATAGTCGGACTTTGCTCGGGGACGAGCAAACCTTAAGTATGGGGTGTTTTTGATAACACGATTTATGACGTAGGTTTAAGCACTCATTTAGATAGTTTTTCCGCTCATTCATGCATGATTTAGCACTAGTTCATGACGTTTGCATCCAATTCTTGTATATTTATCGAGATAGACGTCTACACGGACTTTTGCATGATTTGTAGGTATTTTGGGAGCTTTAGGAGCTTAATCGATACATTCAAGGATCATTCCTCGAGATGACACACCTTCGGACCCATTGGGAAACGAGTTAGGAGCAAAGGAGAACACATGGGACCTTGTTGGTGCATGCCTTGCACCAAATCATGGCTTCATGATCTATAGAAGTCTGAATCACCAAAACCACGGCCACTAGGACTTCCACGGGCGTGAAAATAGGCTGTGGTTCTCCCTACACAGCTGCGACAGCTATCCCACGATCTCCATAACTGACCCTTGCCCTTGATGGTGTATAAAAGGTGGTCCTGCAGGCTGTTGAGGGCAGACCCCATCATTCCATTATCTCCCACACTCTCACAGCACACACCATTGGATTGGAGCTACTCTTGGAGGAGAAGAAAGGCTTCCACAGGAGAAGAAGAGAAGAACACACCATTCTTAGTTAGTCATAGTTTTTAGAGAGATTTTGGAGCAACTTGTTGGAAACGTTTGCAAGAGTTTGTAAGGAACGATTTGAACCTTCTTTTGAAGGGTTGTAAGTCTTACTTAAACTCATTTTCAGCTTGGATTTCTTTGTTCTACTTGTTGATCTCTATTTCACTTCATTTACTTGCCATGGAAACCTTGATTGTATGCTTGGTGCGTTTGAATGTTATGATGCATGTTGTTGGCTAAGTAGATGTGATTCTAGGGTAAGGAAATGATGGTTATGGCTTGGACTATGATAGGATAGACTTAAATGTACCCTTGGATGCTTTGTTTGCTCGAACCTAGCATGTGTTCAAAATCACGGACTGTTCTAAGGGGTTCCACGGCCGTGGACTTGATGAACTGCCCGTGATTTCGTCTGACTTTCTTGAATTGATAAATCTAAGTGTTAGGTTGTTAGATTGTTGAAATCCTAGTGTTTGTTGAGTTAGATCTACCCTAGGGTGACCTAGTGTTAGCAACTAAGTGTGAGAAGAGACCTACCCGGTGATTCTTGATCTTAGATATCGAAGATGATGAACTCTAGGTAGTAGTGAGCCTCATAAGCCGCTATTGGATCGAGTGTGCTAGGATCGTTGTTTAGGACTTACCTTCCCGAGACTTACCCGGTAAGGAGAGGTTAGATCCCTTGATAGAAATCCGGTTTGTGTAGATTTCCCAACCCTAGGCTCTTAGTGACTTACCCGGTATTAGGATCTTAGTTGCGGGATTAGTGGATCATGAGACCTACCCGGTGATTGGTTCCATTCGAGAAACACCCTTTCCCAACATACCATAGTTGATCCAAGGAATGACTAGATAGCTTGAGTCTTATGCCATAACCGGAATTTCCAACCCCTAGAATCCTCTCTTCTCTCTTTGATTACCTATTTCGTGTTTGCTAGTTTATTTGTGTTCTTAGCTTAGTTGTTTATTAATCTTGCATAATTTGTGATCCTTGATTGATCACCACAAAACTAAACCAAAAACATTGAGATTTTCATTTCTTTATTTCTTTCTCCTTTCTTAGCCTAGATCAACACTATCCTTAGTCACTATTGATTCAATTTCACCTTAGTCTTTGTGTTCGACCTCGGAATACTATCCTTACTACAAAACGACCCATACATTGTGGGTTTTGCTAGGAGTTAGGAAAAATATATCGAGTTATAAATTTAAGACTTTTGCGTGCATCCATTCCTAGACGTAACATATATATATGGGTATATGAAACTATGTGACACGAGGACCGTATTATCCTCGCCTCTGATTTCGTCTGACTTTCTTGAATATATCGAGTTATAAATTTAAGACTTTTGCGTGCATCAATTCCTAGACGTAACATATATATATGGGTATATGAACTGCCCGTGATTTCGTCTGACTTTCTTGAATTGATAAATCTAAGTGTTAGGTTGTTAGATTGTTGAAATCCTAGTGTTTGTTGAGTTAGGTCTACCCTAGGGTGACCTAGTATTAGCAACTAAGTGTGAGAAGAGACCTACCCGGTGATTCTTGATCTTAGATATCGAAGATGATGAACTCTAGGTAGTAGTGAGCCTCATAAGCCGCTATTGGATCGAGTGTGCTAGGATCGTTGTTTAGGACTTACCTTCCCGAGACTTACGTGGTAAGGAGAGGTTAGATCCCTAGATAGCAATCCGGTTTGTGTAGATTTCCCAACCCTAGGCTCTTAGTGACTTACCCGGTATTAGGATCTTAGTTGCGGGATTAGTGGATCATGAGACCTACCCGGTGATTGGTTCCATTCGAGAAACACCCTTTCCCAACATACCATAGTTGATCCAAGGAATGACTAGATAGCTTGAGTCTTATGCCATAACCGGAATTTCCAACCCCTAGAATCCTCTCTTCTCTCTTTGATTACCTATCTCGTGTTTGCTTGTTTATTTGTGTTCTTAGCTTAGTTGTTTATTAATTTTGCATAATTTGTGATCCTTGATTGATCACCACAAAACTAAACCAAAAAAATTGAGATTTTCATTTCTTTATTTCTTTCTCCTTTCTTAGCCTAGATCAACACTATCCTTAGTCACTATTGATTCAATTTCACCTTAGTCTTTGTGTTCGACCTCGGAATACTATCCTTACTACAAAACGACCCATACACTTTGGGTTTTGCTAGGAGTTAGGAAAAATATATCGAGTTATAAATTTAAGACTTTTGCGTGCATCCATTCCTAGACGTAACATATATATATGGGTATATGAAACTATGTGACACGAGGACCGTATTACCCTCGCCTTTGATTTCGTCTGACTTTCTTGAATATATCGAGTTATAAATTTAAGACTTTTGCGTGCATCAATTCCTAGACGTAACATATATATATGGGTATATGAACTGCCCGTGATTTCGTCTGACTTTCTTGAATTGATAAATCTAAGTCTTAGGTTGTTAGATTGTTGAAATCCTAGTGTTTGTTGAGTTAGATCTACCCTAGAGTGACCTAGTGTTAGCAACTAAGTGTGAGAAGAGACCTACCCGGTGATTCTTGATCTTAGATATCGAAGATGATGAACTCTAGGTAGTAGTGAGCCTCATAAGCCACTATTGGATCGAGTGTGCTAGGATCGTTGTTTAGGACTTACCTTCCCGAGACTTACCCGGTAAGGAGAGGTTAGATCCCTAGATAGCAATCCGGTTTGTGTAGATTTCCCAACCCTAGGCTCTTAGTGACTTACCCGGTATTAGGATCTTAGTTGCGGGATTAGTGGATAATGAGACCTACCCGGTGATTGGTTCCATTCGAGAAACACCCTTTCCCAACATACCATAGTTGATCAAAGGAATGACTAGATAGCTTGAGTCTTATTCCATAACCGGAATTTCCAACCCCTAGACTCCTCTCTTCTCTCTTTGATTACCTATCTCGTGTTTGCTTGTTTATTTGTGTTCTTAGCTTAGTTGTTTGTTAATCTTGCATAATTTGTGATCCTTGATTGATCACCAAAAAACTAAACCAAAAACATTGAGATTTTCATTTCTTTATTTCTTTCTCCTTTCTTAGCCTAGATCAACACTATCCTTAGTCACTATTGATTCAATTTCACCTTAGTCTTTGTGTTCGACCTCGGAATACTATCCTTATTACAAAACGACCCATACACTGTGGGTTTTGGTAGGAGTTAGGAAAAATATATCGAGTTATAAATGTAAGACTTTTCCATGCATCCATTCCTAGACGTAACATACATATATGGGTATATGAAACTATGTGACACGAGGACCGTATTATCCTCGCCTCTGGGTCTTCTATCCAACTGGAAGTAGTGACGGTCACACAACCCGTGTACCCTATGGGAGTGGATTGCGCCCTTCTTGTATACTAGGTGACCTGACGTCAAAGAACCTCCCAACCCCTTACAAAATAGAGGGAAGGGTTGTCACTTTCACGCAATGGGGCTATCAATAAAACATAGTTCGGTAATAATCGACATCGAATGCTATCATATCAAGCATATAACTCACACACCACTCATGCAAAGACCCAATATGTAAGAGTCTAGTTGTTGAGTTGTTGAGAGAGTGAGCAGAGGGCCAGGAATTAGCTTGGACCGCCCCTGCGTGACCTTGGAACCGCCCCAGCGGTTTGCATGGGCCACCCTTGTGGCTCACAGAGTCCACCCGGCGGCTCTGTGTGCTGCAGCCGTCTTATATGACCCTTTCAGTCGTGCTTTACCCTTTTTACCTCCTTTATATACTTCATCTCTTACCTCTTGATGAGGGTTTACATTCTGAAATCCATCTCTCTCCCCATACGTACATCTTCTTCTCTCTTCTCTTTGGATCATCCTTGTTTGATCTTCTCTTGAGTTTGTGAGAGATCTTGCCTAGTTTTGCTTGGCTTTTACGTTGATGATGTTGTTGTGCCTTTTGGAGCCAGCTTAGGGTTGGTTGGTGTGGTGTTGATCTTCTGGAGAGCTCAGCTTGGTGAGTTCCATGGCTTTTTCCCTTCCTTTCTTCCTTTCTTCCTCTTTTCCCTCTTTTCTTAGCCTAGTTTGGTTTTCCTTAGGTTTGATCTTGTTTCAGCCACGTTTGGCTTATGTTGATATATATATATGTATGTTATATATGTATGTGGTTGTTGGAGTGAAGAAGAGTAAAGAATCAAAGGGAGAAGTGAACAAAGAGCTAAGGAGGTGTCTTCTGCACACCAGCCACCCCTGCGCCTGTCTTGAGCCGCCGCAGCGCCGGCCAGTGGACCGCCCCTGCGCCACCTCCTAGCCGCCCTTGCGGCCACTTGCACCAGCTTGGTGTTGCACTTGGTTTTGTAGGCGTGTGTTGCTTCTAGGCTTTCCTTAGGATGCCTTTGTCCCCTCCTTTCCTAGTATGAGAGTATAGGATCATGCTAGAGGTGTGAGGTTGTGTTTAGTTGAGGTTATGATTGGTTTATGCCTTGTATGGATTTTGAGGCTCTTTAGGCTGTGAGTGAGGTTGAGGTTGATCCTTTGGATCCCTTCGGGTCTAGGTATGACCCTTGTGTTGTTAGGAGATTGATATATCTCTTTATACCTATTTATATGTTATGTTGTCCCTCCAGTGTAGAGGTGATCGTGGTTGAGTTTGATCGAGGTTGAGGTAAGTCCGTAGGACATACTTAGCTGCCATCCTTATATTGGGTGTTTGCATGAGTGGTTTGTGCTTTGTATGTTTGCAATGATAGCATGTCATGTCGTTTATACCGATCTATGTTTTATTGATTGCCCCGTATGCCTGTTTGTGATAACCTTTCTCTTTCATCCCGACGTGGAGTCTGGGAGGTTCTCTGATGTCAGGCCAGACTGACTTTACAGGAAGGGCACAATCCACTCCCACAAGGTACACGGATTGTGTGACCGATACTTGTGCAGCTGGCTAGCAGGCTCATAGGCGAGGATGTATCAGTCCTCGTGTCACATAGTTTCATATATATTATATATACGATTTGAGTGAATGACCATTATACGGAGTTGATAAATGGGAAAATGTGTGAAAGCATGCTGATGTGTTTATCTTTCATTGATTGTGATTGTGCTTATGCATTACTCTTTGTATGTGTATGGTTAGCTAATGGTTTATTACCATGTTGTAGATGCCCCACAGGATAGGCATGCTGTTGGGTGATCTAGCAGAGTGGCAGGCCGAGGACGTCTCGTACATAGGTTATTGTGGGCTTTTGGGTTTGTTTACCTTTTCCCTCCTGCGTGAAGTTGATCTTTTGTTACCTCCTGTGTGAGGGCGTTGTGGTTTATACTGGGCTATGTTTTCTTACCTTTTGGTTGTACAGTTTTACAATTTGATGTATTTGTTTTTATATCTGTCGGTGCCATGTTGTAAGGTCCAGTGAACTTGTTGTGAGGAAAGGGTCAGGATCCATTGTGAGATCCTAGCCCAATGTGGCATCCCGAGTCCCGTAGATTCGGGGGTGTTACATAGTTGGTATCAAAGCCTTAGGTTGACAACAATGGCACTTGCTACCTACAATGAGGTCTGATAGGTAAAATAAACAGAACCCACATAGGATCTGACGTTTTCAAACGCTTTTGGTTTTAAATGTGGTTTTGGGTTAGATGTACGAGAAGTCGCCACTCCTGCTATGGATCTCTGCAGTATAGATATGTATATATATATATATATATATATATATATATATATATATATATATATATATATATATATATGTATTATGATCTATGTATATGTATGTGTGAGTATATATATATCTATACTTATGGCCTATATAGAGCCTTATAAATTAGGTGTGCATACCCCACAGATGGCTCGGACTAGAGCTAATGCCGCTGTAGGCAGAGGTAGAGGTAGACCACCCCGTCCTCCAGGTTTGGTATGTGAAGGACCAACTGCCGTTGCTGATCCACCAGTAGTGGAGGAGATACACGAGGAGATTGTAGAGAGTGTTGTTCTAGAGACGATGAGTGGTGGATCTAGGAGACCCTATTCACATCGAGCTCAGTCTGATGACGCTAACCGTGTCTCTATGGGAGGACCGGAGTTCAGAGAGTACCTCCGATGTTTTGAAGAGAACATTAGGGCTGGTAGACAGGCCCCAGATTTACCAGTACATGAGGGATCTTCTGAGAGATCTCAGGGAGCGACACATGTGCCAGCTGCACCTGCACGTGTTGCTGAGCCAGTTCGAGCTGTGGAGGAGATTCGAGGGCCTCGACCAGATGCCTAGTTGAAGGCATTTCATCAGCAGAGATTCCGTGACCTTGCACACTAGTGGTGGAGGACTGTACGGACCAAAGCCACTAGTTATGATCACATTAGGAGCATGATTAGAGAGCAGTTCTGCCCTACCTCATTGACGAGGGAGAAAGTGTAAGATTTTGTGGAGGCCGGATTTGAGGACATTCCTATTGTTGATGCCATCCGCCACTTCCAGACTGAGTTAGCTTTGCTGGGTCCAACTGCACCATCTGAGGACCAGCATGTATATTTGTCTCGTCATCTGAGGGAGAGGGTTACCCTTCATCTGCACTAGGTGCAGTTAAGGGACGTCAGTGTTACAATTATGGTGACCCTAGCCATTTGAGGCCAGCTTGTACCAAACCAGTTGTGACTTGCTTTACTTGTGGTAGACTAGGCCACAGAGCTGTCTTTGTAGGCAGGGGGAAGTTGCATCTCAGCAGGGTTCTTCTCCTGCCAGTGTAGCAGGAGGTGGTCAGAGAACACCTCAGTAACAAACACAGGGACAATAGAGAGTCCCAGACCGTCCATCTACTCAGGGTTCTGCTCCAAGACCGAGTAGAGCGAAAGGTAGAGATGTTGCCACCAATGATGCCAAAGGAGCCCGAGGGCGAGTTTTTTAGTTGAGAAGTGTAGAGGATCCACCTGCACTGGTAGCTACAAGTACCATTTTGCTTCATGGTTTACCTATTAGAGTCTTGTTTGATACTGGTGCTACGCATTCTTTTATTTCTGATTCTTGTGTTGAGTGTCTGGGTTTAGCTACAATAGAGGGGATACCCTTTACTATAGGGTTACCTGATGGTAGTCGGGTCAGAGGTACCCGTGAGATATGTAGTTGTCCCCTTCGTTTAGGGACTCGTGTTTTACTTGTTGACTTCTTAGTCATGCCATTGATGCATGAAGAAGTCATATTAGGTATGGAGTGGATGCGTAGACACATGCAGTTTTGGATGTTGGTAGACGGACTGTTATAGTCTCTACCGAGGTTGGTCAAATTGAGGTCTTCCGGGATAGGGAAGACAGGTTCGGTCATCAACGTCGTACGAGTATCTATATTGAACACAGGGATGTGATGCCTTCTGGTGCTATGCCATGAAGGATGGAGCGAGTTGATAGCATGAATTATAGTCTATATTTTGAGGTTTGTTTGGACGTTTTATCTTCAATAATCTGCATGTTAGCATGTATAATATGTGATTATACTACCATTTCATCTACCTTTACGGGAATCGAGGTCTACACCTAGTTTTGCTGTAATTGCAGGTAAAATGGTACGTTTTGCATCAAAAAGGAGCAAAAGGAGTCATAAGTCATTTGGAGCTACATTGAGGAGCATAAGGAACCATCCAGGAAGCATAGCCATGGATTAAAGATTCACTTTGGACCAGTTTTGAGAGATTTCACATTCAGTTATGACTCACCTCGGTTGACCAGAGATTCATCTCGACCGAGGTGATCCAGAGACGCCGACTCGACCGAGGCGAACACCTAGGACGCGGCAAAAATATTTTATTCTTGGCTGAGATCTTTTATCTTTGGAAGGTGATCTTATATTTTTGGGCTTGGCTCCTGGAACGAAGAAGATCTTATATTTTACCTATTTTTATGGGAAAAGATCTTTCTAAGATATTTTATCTTTGGAGGGTTATTTTCCTATAAAAAGGGTTGGATTTCCACAAATCAAGGAGACCGCTTACACCGAAAAATCCGCTATCACTCCCTCTTATTTAGCATACATCGCCGCAGCCATACTCCAGTTGGGAGTTTTGAAGAACCTTTTTGAAGGTTGAAGGAAGATTGAATATTGTAGCTTTTATAGCTTTTTAAAGGGTTTTGTAAGATTGTCTTCAATTCCCCTTCCTTGTTGTCTTGTCTTGTTGGATTGTTATCCAAGGAACGCTTTGTTGTGATATTTGATTTAGTTATTGAAGTCTTTTTCATTAAATTCTTCTTGTTCAAATATTCACCTTCTTCCCATATATTTAATACTTTCATAATGATGATGAGTGGCTAATTTCCTAGTGTGATTCTAGGGTGATTGGCTGAAGGTTGTGGGAAAAACAATGATAGAATAATCTTAGATTCCAGTAGGATCCTGAAAGTTCGAGTCTTTAACCTTAACCCTAAGCATCTCGCTCAGTCAATGAACATCTCGGCCGGGGTGGAATCTGGCTGACCGAGGTGACTTATCTGATCCTAAACTGAGAGTTAAGTGTTAGAGTTTGCCAAATCCTATTCTTATTATACCTTTCCTGGTTCAAAGCAAGCTTAGGATGAGACTTACCCGGTAATTCCTTAGTTTGTGTACCAACGATCATAAGTGTAGGTAATAAAGGTTTATCCTTTATTGGGGTTTGAGTGTGCTTCCATCCCGTCTTTGTGAGTTAGCCTGAGACTTTCCCGGTAAAGGTTGATTCTATTCCCTTAGATGGTGTGTTAGTTTGAGGTAATAGTTCTTTATCCTAATTCCTTGAGACTTACCCGGTAATAGGAGTTACGGTTTTGGATTAGTTAGTAGTGAGACTTACCCGGTGATCTACTCCACTTTAGTAACACCTTCCCCTTGCAAAAATCTCAGCTTTGTCCGCTTATCTTTAGATCTTGAGTTGGAACCACAACTAGATGCTTTAATCCCTAGAATTGCATGTTTGCTTATTTGACTTCTTATTCATCTTTGATTGTGTTAATTGCTCTTTGTGGTTAGTCTTCACGAAGCTTACCGTTATTGACTTTGTTTCACCGAATCCCTGTGATCGACCCCTGGAATTTCTTGCTTTTTACTACGATTGACCCGTACACTGTGGGTTCGCATCCTTGTTTTAAGCTTAAGTCTAGGGTTATAAATTTAAAGCTTGCACACACCGTTTGGAGCGAACAAGTTTTTGGCGCCGTTGCCGGGGATTTGGTCTAGACCGAGCCGATACGGTTTGCTCTTGGCGCGCTTGCCCCCGTGTCATCTAATCACTCTACTTGAGTGACTTTTGCAGGTTCTTTCTTAGGTATATGCGAAGAACCCGCACTGGGAAGGAAATCGTTCCTTACGATCCCGAACCAGAAAAGACATACAAGCGACGCTTAAGAGAAGCGAAGATGGCCCAACAAGACGACCGCGATCTTGCGGCCGAATTGAAAGAGACGCTAGAGTTGCTACATCTCAGCAAAGAAGAACTAAGGCAAGAGAAAGAAGAGAATCGCACCAGGACTGCAGCAATCGAAGCGGAGATAGCAGTCATAGGGGACCAGATTCTACTTCGACCGAGGGAAGATCCTCCTGTTGATCCTCGACCGATGCAGGACAGTAGCTGACCCTCGACCGAGGCAGGCTCCAGTACCTGACGCCCCGGCCGATGTACTTCCACCTCGGAGGCTAGTCCGAGATGTTCTTCTTGCAGGAATCCCACAAACCCTAGGTCAAAGGATGGACCCTAATCTACAACTGAGGCGTCCAGGAGTGAACCTAGGAGATCCAGCGAATCATGACTACGAACTTCGACCGCAAGTTCTATCCATGATTCGCCAATGTCAATTCGGAGGGCTAGAGAAGGAGTCGCCACATCAACATCTTCAAAACTACGAGATCTTGATGGAAACCTTGCGACCTTCCAGAATTGAAAATAACAACTACAAGCTAAGACCTTTTTACTTTTCTTTAAAAGATAGAGCTCTTACTTGGTATCAATCTCTTCCTCCAGGAAAAATTAGCACATGGGAGGAGATGACTACGGAATTCTTGACCAAATTCTTCCCCCCCTCAAAGACCGCTGAAATGAGAGGGAAGATCAATGCTTTCATTATGAAGGAGAAGGAGAGCTTGTCCAAGTCATGGGAGCGGTTCAAGGACATCCTTTTGGATTGCGCACATCATGGGATTCCAAAGATCGAGTTGTTGGAGATCTACTTCAAAGGACTGGACGGAAGCACCCAGTTCAATCTCCAACTACTCTCCGCGGGTACCTTCATGGACATGGCGATCGATGAGGCTTGGGACTTCATTGAGAAGCAAGCCTTGCACATGGAAAAATACACCCACCAAGGAGCTAAAGGTGGAATTAAAAGAGTCCACTTTCAAGAGACTCAATCCAACAACAATCAACTCACGTCTTTGAAGAATGACGTGAAGCAATTGAAGGAACTCTTGGTTGCTCAAACCAAGAAGGAAGAGCAAGGACAAAGGAACAACAACAACAACGGGTACCGTAACAACAACAACGGTCCCCGAAACAACAACTACAACAACAATAGAGGGTCCAATAGCAACAATTGGAGGACGAACAATCAAAACAACCAGAATCCTGGTAACAATTATTCTAACTCCAACTCTAATAATTCCTCTAACCCTTTCCTTTCTCCTCCTTCTTCTTCTTCTACTCCATTAAAGAGCCAAGGGCAAGGATCAAGTTCGTCTCAGCCAGAAAAGAAAGACGCAGTTCTGGAGGCTATCTTGATCAAGCTTAGCGCTATGGAGAATTCTATGACTTCATTTTCGAGGGCCCAAAAGTCCTTCGAACAACAACTTGCAAGTAGGGCGAATGAAGCGCCAAGAGATCTAGGGAAGCTTCCAGCAAAGGCGGAAAGCAACCCTAAAGGCCAGTGCATGGCCATAACGACGAGGAGTGGACTTAAAACTGCAGATCCAGTACCTCGTTCGACGCAGACCACCTCGGTCCAGATCCAGTCGAAGAACACCTCGACCGAGATGCCAACCGAGGCGGAGCAACAGAAAGCAGGAGGGACGACTGAAACTTATATTCCACCTCCTGCATACAAACCACCACTTCCATTCCCTCAGTCCAGAGCCAGAGCACATCTAGACAAGCACTTTGGTAAGTTCCTTGACTTGATGAACAAGCTGCATATTAACATTCCTTTTCTTGATGCTATTCTAGGAATGCCCGCCTATTGGAAATTCTTAAAGGAGATCCTATCAAGGAAAAGGAAATTGGAAGACTTTGGCGAAGTTAGGATGACATCTAAATCCTCGGAGCTTATTAAGATCATGAAGGAGAAGATGCCACCTAAGTTGAGAGATCCCGGCTCATTTAGCATTCCCATTCAAGTTGGGGACGTCACTTGTGAAGCCCTTTGTGATCTAGGAGCCAACGTGAGCATCATTCCGCTAGAGCTATGTACGAAGATTGGAGTTAGAGAGCCCAAGCCGGTCAAGATTCGACTTTATATAGCGGATCGCTCCATTACCCATCCCGTGGGCATCTTGGAGGACGTTCCGGTCAAGTTAGGTAATTTCTATCTACCTATAGATTTTGTCGTGCTTGACATTCCCGCAGATTATCTTGTCCCTTTTATTCTCGGGAGGCCATTTCTAGCAACTTCGGGTTGCAATGTGGATTGCAAGAACGCCAAGTTGAAATTCAACATTGGTGGTGATGAGGTGGAGTTCGCGCTACTTGCAGCGATGAAAGGGGAGCAGCTAACTGATGATATCTTCAACATCTACGATGAAGAAGAATCAAGAGAATTGGTGAGCTCTATCCTTATTAACGATCCACTCGAAAGATTTCTAAGTTTTAGTTTAATAGAGGAAGGTATAGATGCTTCTTGTGATGCAGATATACGGAGCTTGAAGGCACTGGAAGAAGATCCAGGGGCTAAAACTGAGAAGCTAATCCAGGAGACGAAGATCTCCAGTTTCGGTTCCAGTTGCAGTACCTCGACCGAGGCACTTCCTGGACTGAGCGAGGCGACTGAAGAACATCTCGGTCAACGCCTCTTTACCTCGACCGAGGTCGATGGCGAGACGACTTCAACTGAGACTTCCGAAAGTTCAGTTTCTGAATCCACTCCACTGGAAGGAGGAAGCAAGGATCCCTCTCAGAAGACACCCCCAGTTGTGGAGCTTAAACAACTCCCTAGTCACTTGAGGTATGTCTTTCTTGGGTCGGGTTCCACTTATCCCGTTATTGTTAGTGCTTCCCTTTTCGAATCAGAATTGTCTAAGTTAATGCATGTCCTGAGAAAGTATCGAAAGGCTATAGGTTACACCACGGACGATCTTATTGGCATTAAGCCTTCTTTCTGCATGCATAGAATTCTAATGGAAGATAATCATAAGACTTCACGGGAACCTCAAAGACGGTTAAATCCGATCATGAAAGAGGTTGTGAAGAAGGAAGTTCTTAAGTTGATGGATGCAGGTATTATTTATCCTATCTCGGACAGCAAGTGGGTTAGCCCGGTGCATGTCGTTCCGAAGAAAGGAGGGATGACCGTTGTGACAAATAAGAACAACGAGTTGATCCCAACTAGGACTGTTACGGGCTGGAGGGTTTGCATCGATTACAGGAAGCTGAACACGGCCACACGGAATGACCATTTTCCACTTCCCTTCATCGATCAAATGCTCGAACGGTTGGCCCAGCATTCACACTTTTGTTACTTGGACGGCTATAGTGGATTCTTCCAGATTCCTATCCATCCGGATGATCAGAAGACCACTTTCACTTTTCCATGGGGGACATTTGCCTATAGGAGGATGCCGTTTGGATTGTGCAATGCACCCGCTACCTTCCAGCGATGCATGATGGCTATCTTTTCCGAGTACATAGAGGAGATCATGGAGGTATTCATGGATGATTTTTCTGTATATGGTTCCTCTTTTGATGATTGCCTATCTAACCTTTCTCTAGTGCTTAAAAGATGTGAAGACACTGACCTTGTTCTGAATTGGGAAAAGTGTCATTTTATGGTTAATGAAGGCATTGTACTAGGACACCTCGTTTCTAATCGAGGTATTGAGGTCGATCGAGCTAAGATCGAGACTATTGAGAAGCTCCCTCCTCCTTGTTCTGTTAAAGGTGTGAGGATTTTTCTCGGGTATGCAGGTTTCTACAGGAGATTCATCAAAGACTTCTCTAAGATTTCCAAACCTTTAACTAACCTCTTGAATAAAGATGTTGTTTTTGAGTTTTCGCAGGAGTGTCTTGATGCTTTTTACAGGATTAAGGAGGCGTTGATCTCCGCTCCCATTATCCAACCTCCTGACTGGACCTTGCCCTTTGAGGTCATGTGTGACGCTAGTGATGTAGCCGTAGGAGCGGTGCTTGGACAGAAAAAGGATGGCCGGACCACCGCCATTTACTATGCTAGCAAGACGCTAGATGTAGCCCAGCGCAACTAGGCTACCACTGAGAAGGAATTGTTGGCGGTTGTATACGCTTTCGAGAAGTTTCGTTCCTACTTAGTTGGGGCAAAGGTCATTGTCTACACCGACCATGCAGCCATTCGTTACTTATTAGCTAAGAAAGACGCCAAGCCACGTCTTATTCGATGGATTCTCTTGCTTCAAGAGTTTGACCTAGAGATCCGCGATAAGAAGGGATCCGAGAACTCCGTTGCGGATCACCTCAGCCGGCTACCGGAATCTTCCCGCGAGACGGATGACCCACCCATAGACGATTCATTCCCCGATGAGCACTTACACTTGTTGGAGCGTTTGATGGATTTACTTACTTCACCCCACGATGGAGGTGAAGTATGGGGTGAGGGCACCTCCCATCTCATTTGAGACGCATCATGGTCCAGCTAGCGACCTTAAACCAAGCGCTTCTTGGGAGGCAACCCAAGGTATTGCTTTCTTTTCCCGTTTTCTAGTCTAGTTTAGATAGTTTTTGTTTTTGCTTGCTTTGCTTTGTTTTTGGCGTCCTAGACAGATAACAAGAGATATCTAAGAAAGGAGCATAACTGGAAGGACAGAAGTTCGAGATTTTGAGAAGGCAGAAGCATCTCGGTTACTGTCAGAGCACCTCGACCGAGTTGATTCTTGAGCAACCGAGGCGACTATGGTTTCTGCAGAACCACCTCGGTCCGTACCACCTCCGTCCAGTCGAGACCATCTCGACCGAGGTGACAGCAGATCCAGGAGCAGTATAAAAAGAAAAAAATTTCAGTTTTTACTTTTTACCTTCTTCATCTCGACCGCGGCGACAGTTCACTTCGTTCTCTCTCGTTTCTTGCTCGTTTTCGAAGATTTCCGCTTCTAAACTACAATTGAAGGGTAGAGGATCCTATTGCAACTACAGATCTGCAAAGAAATCGAACGAATCGACCGAAACGAGGTAAAAACAGTCGAAATCCTAACTCGTTCATTCGTTTCGATTTGGGCTTTGGTTGCCCTTGATTTTGCTGAGAAAAGGCTTAAGTACCCCATAGGAAGCAATTGTAGTGATTTTGGGGGGGAAAAGAACTGGATTTCTGAGATTGGAATCGAAATCTGTTGCGCCTCGGTCTAGTCGAACTGCATCTCGACCGAGGTGATTCTTGAGGGTTGTCAGCGACCGAGGTACTCTGATAGTGTTTGAGAAGAAAAAAAAATGAGTTCCGATCGTCGCCTAGCCCTCAGAGATAGATCCTCACCTTCCCCTCCTTCTTCTTCTTCCGCCCGACCCTACCGCCCGGTGATCCACGAGAGATGCCGGGTAGATTATGAGCGTATAGCCAGCCGTCCAGTCATAGCACCACGTTTCCTGGACGTATCAGCTTTCGATTGCCTAGGGTTAGATGGAGACCTTAGGAGGATGATTGCCACTGTTGGGCTGGATCAGTTTACTGAGATCCGAGCCCCAGCTTATTTGGAGCCGACCTTAGAGTTCGTTAGCTCCTTCTCCTACCTCCCCACAGACCAGTCTGTGAAGTACCGGTTGATGAACCGGAACTTCATAGTTCCCTTAGAGGTTTGGAGAGAGATTTTCGGCTTTTCTGAGCCCACCGCCACCGACTTCCCCTCCCGATCTGTAGCTAGGGAGTTTTGGGGGCAGATTGCCCATATTACTGAGCATGCAGACAGATAGCACCCTGGAGATTCCAGGGAAAAGGTCATCTTCCACCCAGTCTTCAGATTAGCCCATAGGATATTCAGCGAGACACTTCTGGTGCGTACTGAGACGCCCCAGAAGATCCGACAGGGCGAGCTCTTCAGCCTTTACTGTATGGTTACGGGGGGTTTCCCAGACTTTGTCTTGATCTTGGCAGAGGACCTGCACAAGATCAAGGCTAAAGCGAAGGGAGATATCTGCTGCGGAGGTCTAGTCACCCATATAGTTGCTTATCACGGGATGGACCTTAGTGTATGTACGATGGTGGCGGCTCCGAAGCCGCTTGGGTTGCAGGAGATGATCACTCGGAGGATTCTAGTTCCCCGGGGTCTGACCACTCCATATGTTGCTATGCCGTGGGAGCGGACTGCGCCACAGGGGATCCGCTGGTCTGCCCAGTTCACAGTTTTCGATCCACATTACTGGCAGACAGCTTGGGCTCCGCTGATGGAGGATCATAGGGAGGCAGCAGCTGCCCCGGCTGAGGAGGAGGAGGATGACGACGACGAGGAGACGGTAGACGAGAGAGATGGTGGAGTCCCGATGGATACAGGGACGGATACTGCAGGTACGAGCGCACCGCCGATCATAGACTTGGATGATGAGGAGGATACTGAGCCTACACCTGCCGCACCTCCCGCTAGATCTGCTAGGCGACCGACACGCCGTCATAGAGATTCTGAGGTTCATCGCCGGATCGACGACCTGACAGATCAGATGATAGACTCTTATGCTGTCCTTACTGTGGGCATGCATGAGAGATTTGCTGCCCAGGACCGACACATTGACCGCTGGACTCATCAGATGTTAGAGGAGCAGCACTATCAGCGCAGGATGATGGAGCTACAGTTCCAGCAGACTATGGGCTATCCGTTCGACCCGACGCAGTATCCGTATGCGCCACCACCACCACCACTGGATCGAGACTATTGAGGAGCTGCAGGATTTTTCTTTATTCTATTTTTATGCAGTTCAGCTTTTTATCCGGTGAGTACTCTTGTCTCTAGACTTTTATTGACCCAATGGGACAGTGTGTCCCAAGTATGGCGTGTTTGTATTTATTTGACTACTTGATGTACTTATTTGACTACTTTTGATGTATGACATCTTATCGGATATTTTATTTATGCTTCACTTCTACATTTATATGTTTATCTGATATTACAT
The DNA here is from genome assembly GCA_033239125.1 of Fagopyrum homotropicum. NCBI lineage: Eukaryota > Viridiplantae > Streptophyta > Magnoliopsida > Caryophyllales > Polygonaceae > Fagopyrum > Fagopyrum homotropicum. Next base: position 91,673,882 of record BSWB01000006.1, read on the forward strand.
GCATACTTACAGGTTATTTGATCGAGAAAAACGTCGAAACTGAAAAAAAAATGGTTTTTAAAAAAAAAATTTTTTGACCTCGACCGAGTCAGTTCTGGCCAAACGAGGCGTTTCACCTCGGTTGAACCAAGAACATCTCGACCGAGGTGGGTTAACTGAGAGTTTTCGAAAACGATTTTGTGTTACTTATCTGGATATGACCTCAGTAAAGATCTTGTTTACTGACTGGTTTTAAATTCTTTATGTGTTTGAAAGGTTTTATAATATGTTTAAGTTGCTTAATGCTTTGTTTGAAATTATTGGCATGTTTAATACTTTGTTTTTATCCAAATTATGTTGAATTTGAAGGTTGACACCACAAGATAAGTTCTCTCACTTTCTTCCTGGAAAGACCAAGGCAATTCATTCTTCTCTCTTCTTCTTCTTGATCATGCTTAGCCCCTCATATACATTTTGCCTCCCTTACCTATCCGGGAATTTGGAAGCAAGCGAAGTGGTGAAAGCAAGTGAAGTTAAAGTTGAGAAGTGGCTGGAAATGAAAGTGTTAGAAAGCAATAATAGGTTTGGGGAAGTCAATCATGAAGATGAGTAACTCGGCACCATTCACATAGCCGGGTGTTTGTGTCTTGCCAAAGTCGGATTGAGCGATATTCCTAACGGGTCATGGTATGTGCATCAAGGGTTTGATGCATCTCAAGAAATTGATAATTGCTGATTTCCTAGGCTTCGGTTATTGTGCACCTCTGTCCATGCATCCCAAAAAAATAAAGTAAAAAGAAAAAGTGTGAAATAAGCAAAGCTTATTGGTGGAAGATGCTGCAAGTCAAAGTGAAAGTGAAGTTCATCCTTTTCCCGGATTCTAGCACCACATTACCTTACATACATCCCCACCCTACACGTTTCATGACCTTTTCTTTTGGGAAGCCCTTGAGACCTTGAGCTTGTTGATTGACTTAGTGGTTTAAACTGGATTATACATGATTAATTTTGATAATTATGATTTATTATGCATTCTATGGTTTTACACAAAGATGAACAACTTTTCTATATTTATAAAATGATTTGAGCATATTGAGTTTTTAATTCCATGAAGTATTCTCTTAGAGTGATCTATGATTGTAATACACCATAAAAATGTTTTTGAAAGACTTTTCATTGATTTTCTTGACTTATAATCCATTCTATCTTGTCTTCTATATGCGGAACTTGCTTGGGGACAAGCAAGGGCTGAGTATGGGGTATTTTGATAGCATGAATTATAGTCTATATTTTGAGGTTTGTTTGGACGTTTTATCTTCAATAATCTGCATGTTAGCATGTATAATATGTGATTATACTACCATTTCATCTACCTTTGCGGGAATCGAGGTCTACACCTAGTTTTGCTGTAATTGCAGGTAAAATGGTACGTTTTGCATCAAAAAGGAGCAAAAGGAGTCATAAGTCATTTGGAGCTACATTGAGGAGCATAAGGAACCATCCAGGAAGCATAGCCATGGATTAAAGATTCACTTTGGACCAGTTTTGAGAGATTTCACATTCAGTTATGACTCACCTCGGTTGACCAGAGATTCATCTCGACCGAGGTGATCCAGAGACGCCGACTCGACCGAGGCGAACACCTAGGACGCGGCAAGAATATTTTATTCTTGGCTGAGATCTTTTATCTTTGGAAGGTGATCTTATATTTTTGGGCTTGGCTCCTGGAAGGAAGAAGATCTTATATTTTACCTATTTTTATGGGAAAAGATCTTTCTAAGATATTTTATCTTTGGAGGGTTATTTCCTATAAAAAGGGTTGGATTTCCACAAATCAAGGAGGCCGCTTACACCGAAAAATCCGCTATCACTCCCTCTTATTTAGCATACATCGCCGCAGCCATACTCCAGTTGGGAGTTTTGAAGAACCTTTTTGAAGGTTGAAGGAAGATTGAAGATTGTAGCTTTTATAGCTTTTTAAAGGGTTTTGTAAGATTGTCTTCAATTCCCCTTCCTTGTTGTCTTGTCTTGTTGGATTGTTATCCAAGGAACGCTTTGTTGTGATATTTGATTCAGTTATTGAAGTCGTTTTCATTAAATTCTTCTTGTTCAAATATTTACCTTCTTCCCATATATTTAATACTTTCATAATGATGATGAGTGGCTAATTTCCTAGTGTGATTCTAGGGTGATTGGCTGAAGGTTGTGGGAAAAACAATGATAGAATAATCTTAGATTCCAGTAGGATCCTGAAAGTTCGAGTCTTTAACCTTAACCCTAAGCATCTCGCTCAGTCAATGAACATCTCGGCCGGGGTGGAATCTGGCTGACCGAGGTGACTTATGTGATCCTAAACTGAGAGTTAAGTGTTAGAGTTTGCCAAATCCTATTCTTATTATACCTTTCCTGGTTCAAAGCAAGCTTAGGATGAGACTTACCCGGTAATTCCTTAGTTTGTGTACCAACGATCATAAGTGTAGGTAATAAAGGTTTATCCTTTATTGGGGTTTGAGTGTGCTTCCATCCCGTCTTTGTGAGTTAGCCTGAGACTTACCCGGTAAAGGTTGATTCTATTCCCTTAGATGGTGTGTTAGTTTGAGGTAATAGTTTTCTATCCTAATTCCTTGAGACTTACCCGGTAATAGGAGTTACGGTTTTGGATTAGTGAGTAGTGAGACTTACCCGGTGATCTACTCCACTTTAGTAACACCTTCCCCTTGCAAAAATCTCAGCTTTGTCCGCTTATCTTTAGATCTTGAGTTGGAACCACAACTAGATGCTTTAATCCCTAGAATTGCATGTTTGCTTATTTGATTTCTTATTCATCTTTGATTGTGTTAATTGCTCTTTGTGGTTAGTCTTCACGAAGCTTACCGTTATTGACTTTGTTTCACCGAATCCCTGTGATCGACCCCTGGAATTTCTTGCTTTTTACTACGATTGACCCGTACACTGCGGGTTCGTATCCTTGTTTTATGCTTAAGTCTAGGGTTATAAATTTAAAGCTTGCACACACCGTTTGGAGCGAACACGAGTCCAGCTTTGGAGGACATATCCGTGGTCTGCGAGTTTGTAGACGTCTTTGCTGAGCCGTCGAGCTTACCACCTCAGAGGAGTGTGAATATCAGTATAGAGTTGGAGCCTGGTACGTGACCCATCTCAAAGGCCCATACCGTATCACACTTGTCGAGATGTTGTAGCTGAAGAAGCAACTCGAGTAGTTGGCTGAGAAGGGCTTCTTACGCCCTAGCGTTTCACCATGGGGTGCACCTATCCTCTTCGTGCGGAAGAAGGACGGATCTTTGAGGTTATATATAGATTACATAGAGCTGAACAAGGTGACCATCAAGAACGGGTAAAAATAATTACCCGGGGGAAAAAGTGAAAATTTCCCCATACATCCAAAATTATGACAAGAACATAACGGTTGGATTCATACTCATCACTTACGCAATCTTCCCGAGTTATATGTCAATTACTATCAATGATTAAGTTAATCAACATAAATTAGAATCGGAAATCCTAGCTATTACATCACACACCCCTTAAGCAAAAGTTTCGTCCCGAAACTTGAACAATTCCCAAATCCTCTCGGACCCATACGCCGAGGTATAAACACTGTCTCTATCGGAGGTATCACATCTCCGTTCAAAGGTATCAACCTATAACACTCTATAAGCTCAAAATATAGCATAAAGGAATCACCAACTCCAGCAAAAAGATCATAACGCTATCCAAAGGCATAGAGGAAAACCATCTCTAGCCAACCTATAATCTCATCAAAAGGCATAACGGAAACACATCTCTTGCCATAATCATATCATAGGGCATAGAGGAAACACATATCTAGCCATATCATACTCATAATCCAAGGCATGGAGGAAAAAACATCTCCAGCGAAACTATGTCCACCAGATAGTGTGGAGGAAAGAGCCATCTCCAGCTAAATCCTAATCACACTCAGATAGCATGGAGGAAAGAACCATGTCCAGCTATAATCGTAAATCGCGCTAGCACATCAAGATCTAATAAGATCATATATCACATCATAGCTAGCACGAAAATAAACACATCAAGGCATATAAGCACATAATCACATAATCACATCATTCACCAAGATAACACTAAGATCTACTCGTCGAACCTAGGCGCATCTATCTCGGTATAAAACTCTGGATAGTTCCTCTGGATACTATCCTTAGTCTCCCATGTATCCTCCTCAGGTCCTCGCCTCATCCAATGTATCCTCAACATGGGAATGTCCTTCGAACATAGGCGTCTCACACCTCGCTCTAGTTTTACAATCGGGTGTTCATCAAAGGTGTTGTCCGTCTCAACCACCAAATCATCATAACTGACGAAGTGTCTCGGATCTAGTATGTACTCCCTCAGCTGATACATATGAAACACAAGGTGAACACCCTCTAACCTCGGAGACAAAGCTAATCGGTATGCTGCCCTTCCAACTCTATCTCGTATCTCAAAAGGACCGACATAACGGGGACTCAACTTCCCCTTGATGCCAAAACGTCTAACGCCTCGCATCATAGATACTCTCATCCAGACGTGAGCTCCCACTCTGAACTCTAGAGGTCGACGCCTCTTGTCTGCATATGACTTCTGGCGACTCTATGCATCCAACATCCTCTCTCTGATCAACGCTACTCGATCCATATCATCCTGAGTCTGCTCGTGGCGCTATACCACTGATACTACTAGGCTCATCCCAACATAATGGTGTACGGAACCTACGCCCATGATGTGCCTCATATGGAGTCATCCCAACCGATGCATGCCAGCTGTTGTTGTATGAGAACTCAACTAATGGGAGGTAATCTGACCACCCCTGTGCCCAATCCAACACACAAGCTTGTAACATATCCTCAAGGGTCTGGATGGTCCTCTTTGAGTGGCCATCAGTCTAGGGGTGAAACACAGTCGTAAAATGTAGACTCGTCCCCAAAGTAGTCTAAATCTGCTGCCAAAACCTCGAGGTGAATCGTCCATCATGATCAGAGACGATCGTCCTCGGTACACCATGGGTTACACTATCTGCCTAGTGTACTCCTCAGTTAATCTGCTCATTGGCCACGTTTCTCTATTAGAGATTAAACGTATAGTCTTCGTCAGTCTATCAACCACAACCCAGATAGCATCAAAACTCTTACTAGGCCTCAATCGGGTCAAAAATTCCATGGAGACGTCCTCCCATTTCAACTGCGGCATTGGCAGTGGATGTAGCTCACCTCTAGGTCTGCAATGCTCTATCTTGACCTGTTGACAAGTCGCGTACCATTCCACAAATGTGGCTACATCGGGCTTCAGCCCTCCCCACCAATATGATCGTCTCACATCATGGTACATCTTATTCGTATCTGGATGTACTGAGTAAGGTGTACAGTGAGCCTCCTGTAAAATCCTCTGTCTCAACTCTGCATCAACAGGTATACAGATGCGGTCGCGGCGTCTCATCACTCCATCTGCTCCTATGGAGAACTCTGGTGCCTCACCACAAGACATCCTCTCTCTAATCCTCATCAGGATCGGGCAGGTCGCCTGCTTCTGTTGGATCTCACTGTACAACTGGGCATCCTCATCAGGAAATTGGATGTTCAACTCTAGCCAAGCTAGATCCCTCTACAGTTGAGGCTGAACTGTTAGTCTCACAATCGTCTTATCTCGAGGTGTCTTCCTACTCATGGCATCGGCGACAACGTTCGCCTTCCTTGGATGATACAAAATCTCAAGGTCAAAATCCTTGATCAACTCGAGTCCTCGACGCTGGTGGTTATTCAACTCCCATTGCGTGAAAATATACTTCAGACTCTTATGGTCTGTGAAGATATGACATGAAGCACCATATAGGTAATGTCTTTCTATCTTCAAAGCATGAACTACCGCTGCTAACTCCAGATCATGAGTCAGGTAGTTCTCCTCATACGTCTTTAGGTGTCTAGACGCATAAGCAAACACACTACCCCTCTACATCAATACACATCCCAAGCCTAGCTTGGATGCATCACTGTAAACCACAAAATCCTCAGAACCCTGAGGCTATGCCAAGATAGGAGCAGAAGTCAAATGCCTCTTCAACTCCTCAAAACTCTAGGCACACTACTCAGACCACACAAATCTGGTAGTCTTCCTTAGTAGGCTCGTAAGTGGACGGGCCATCACAGAAAATACCTCCACACAACGTCGGTAATAGTCGGCTAGGCCAAGAAAGATACGTACTTCCTTGACGTTCGTCGGTGTCGTCCATGATGCAACATACTCGATCTTCGGCGGATCAACCATGATCTCATTGGCGGAGACAATATGACCTAGGAAAGCTACTTTTGATATCCATAACTCACACTTAGAGAGCTTGGCATACAGTTCTCTATCCCGCAGTATTGGTAAAACCGTCCTCAGATGACCGGCATGCTCATCTCTGCTGCGAGAGTACACCAGGATATCGTCTATGAAGACCACTAAAACTAATCAAGGAAATCGTTGAAAATACTGTTCATCCACTCCATGAAAACCGCTAAGGCATTCATAAGCCCAAATGGCATCAATACAAACTTGTAATGTCCATATGAAGTCTGAAATGACGTCCTGTGCACATCCTGCTCCCTCAACCTCAACTGGTGATATCCTGAACGTAAGTCGATCCGGGAGATTACTATCGTTCCCTGAAGCTGATCAAGAAGATCATCAATACGAGGAAATGGATACTTGCACTTGATAGTTACCTTATTCAGCTCTCTGTAGTCAATGCACAATCTCGACGATCCGTCCTTCTTCCGCACGAAGAGGACAGGTGCTCCCCACGGGGATACGCTAAGGTTGATGAAGCCCTTCTTAGCCAACTCCTCGAGTTGCTTTTTCAGCTCCAACATCTCGACAGGCGCCATGCGATATGCGGCCTTCGAGATCGGTCTTGTACTAGGCTTCAACTTGAGGCGGAAGTCCGCACTCCTCTGAGGCGGCAAACTAAACGGCTCAGCAAACACGTTGGTAAACTCACAAACCACTGGCATATCCTCTAATGATGGGCTCTCTCCATCCTTCACGGTATAACACCAATGGTATGACAAAGGAGTGACAACAGGTGTGCACTCATCCAATCCATACCTAAAATGAATTTCTCATGCACCAATGGTATGACAAAGGAGTCTACAAGCAACAAACAAGTCCCTAAACAATTGGGACAATCACGTATCTCACGGGTACTTTTGACCCTACTATCATCTGGTATCCCCATCAAAGAAGGTCTACTCTCTACTGTATCTAAGCTCAATCTATTAACGCATGCATCAAAAAGCAAAGAGTGCATAATACCTATATCAAACAGAACTCCACTAGGTAAACCATTAACGAAATTGGTACCTATAACAGCTAACGCCAGCAGCTCCACTACATATCATCACTCAAAACTCGGGCCTATGCTCCTCATCTATCACTGAGGTCATTGCCATAGTCTTTGCCTCTACTCCTTCTGCACCGGAAAGAGGAGAGCCCCACTGGGAAGGAATACTGCCTTGCTGACAAAAGGGAGCCAAATGGCCTAGTTCACCACATGTGAAGCAAGCTATCGGTGCCAAGGAACACTCAGAGCACAAATGGCCTGGATTACCACAGTTGAAACACGGTCGTCCCTTCCTCGCAACTTGTGAAGCTGAAGGGTAACTGTTAACATGAAATATTGTAATATTTTAGGCCCGTTTTCTAAGCGTATTTGATTCATATTGATAGTCATTGATTGAGCATTGATGCATTTGTGAGCTAGTTTGTCTATAATGTCGATATAGAGATCTACACAAGCTTTATGTTGATTATAGGTAATTGAGAGCTCTTTCCGAACGGAATTGAGCAAGGATGAAGTCGTTTGACATGTCCATGGATTGAGGACATTCTTAGGAGCAAAAGGAGTGTCTCATTGGAGAATGTACGAGGCTAGGGAAGAATCACGTTCTTGCCCTATACCACGCTCTAAAATACGGCCGTACCACTTTCCACGTTCAGTTCCACGGCCGTGGACCCATGGCTAAGGAAGCGTGGTTCATTCCAACAACTTCTACGGCCGTGGAGAAGATGGTTCAAACCGTGTTGATTTCCACGCTCTAAATTACGGTCGTGGAACCTTCCACGACTGTGATCTTGGCGATCTTTTTCGCCACACTTTAAGCCACGATCTTTTAAAGGATTGGGCCGGGCCGCTACTTCATCATACACTATAAAAGGACGGACGAAGAGAGATTCCGTCACCTCTGCTTAGACGCACTTTCGCCCACACCGCGACTTAGAGATCTTTGCGACTTTTGCAAAAGACGTACTTTGCGCTCATCCTTGGAGTTGCCCTAAATCTCGCACTTTGGTGGAGATCGTGATTGAGATTTCCGGATTGACGGAAGATCGAAGACTCGGAAGATTGTTCGCAAGAAGATTCCCCTTCTTGTTTAGGTTTTATTTAGAAGACGGATTGACATCCCGTTCTTCCTTCTTATCTAAGATAGTGTTTGTTTGTTCTATTCCAAATCTAGTGACGATATTTGTTCTTGATTGTGACTTTGAGATTGGTTTGAAGTTTATTGAAGGTTTTCGGAACTTTTCATCTTTCAATCTTTTAAATCTTGAATTTGATATCATTATGACTATTGTTGGCTAAAAACCCTTAACAATTCTAAGGTGAAGGGTTGATAGTTGTGGCTTAGATGATGATAGATCGATCGTAAACAGATTGGACCCTGAGAGTTAGAGAGAATCGCCGACGAACCCTAAATTACGGCCTATTCTTGAGTCCACGGCCGTGGAACCTCAAGAACTAACCGTGATTTCCCTTAAGTTTACGAACTTGCTTTTACTTTAATCCAAAGTTAAAGATTTGCTTTAACTTAGTTTAGGCTTGTCTTTTCTAGGTGGTAGTGAAGCCTCAACAACCTCTACCTCGATTGTGAGTGTCACAACCGTAATCGGTTTAGTTAGTCTTGATCCTTGGATTACAAGTTTGGGTATTTGACATTAATTCTCATTTTTAGAACCTTTCTATACTGAAGCCTCAACAACCTTTATAGAGAGTGTCTTGTAGGTGAGTCATATAAGGTTTTTGGAACTTCACCGTACGATTACCTTACATTAGCATACCTTTGCATATCTTAACTCTGTCCTTATATCATTAGTATATCTTGAATCGATTGCCACAGCTGGATACTTGGATCTTTAGGATTGTTGTTTTTCCCTATAATTTGCAAAGCTCTTACATTTACCTGCTTGATAATTTGCAATTGAATTTGTTCCCCCCAAATCCCTGTGTTTGATACTCTGGAATCCTTGCTTAACTATATCGATCCGTACACTGCGGGTTCGCTTGCTTGATTCTAGTTTTATAAATTTAAAGCTTATTTGCACGCACGCTAAGTGGCGAACAGTAACTCGTTCGCCTTTAGTAACCTTAGCATGGGAAGAAAATTGATGGCGCGGCATCTTATTTTGTCGACAAAAATCGCTCCATGTCCTAACTTATCACAGGTAAAGAACGTCACTAAAGATCTCTTACATTCCGGTCGTAGGTGTCTAGGATCCCCACAGTCGAAACAAGAACTCATCCCACCAGAAGTCCGTGGTTTCTTCTTTGATCCGGAAGCTTCAGTAGGTCCCACCGATGTTGGTCAACCCAAGGTAGGTCTACCTGCTCTTGCAGCTTCCTCCCGTAGACATATGTTCGCTCCAAACGGTGTGTGCAAGCTTTAAATTTATAACCCTAGATGTAAGCTTAAAACAAGGATGCGAACCACAGTGTACGGGTCAATTGTAGTAAAAAGCAAGAAATTCCAGGGGTCGATCACATGGACTTAGTGAAACAAAACAGGTATAGGTTGTCAATGCAACTACTAACCACAAAAGCAATTAAAGCAATCAAAAATGATAAAAGGTCAATTAAGGAAATATGCAATTCTAGGGATTAAAGCATCTAGTTGTGGTTCCAACTCAAGATCTAAAGATAGGCGGACAAAGCTGAGATTTTTTCAAAGGGAAGGTGCTACTAAAGTGGAATAGATCACCGGGTAAGTCTCACTACTCACTAATCCCAAACCGTAACTCCTATTACTGGGTAAGTCTCAAGGTACTAAGGAAAGGAACTATAACCTTAAACTAACACTCCAACTAAGGGAATAGAATCAACCTTTACCGGGTAAGTCTTAGGCTAACTCACAAAGATGGAATGAAAGCTCACTCAAATCCCAATAAAGGATAGACCTTTATTACCTACACTTATGATCTTTTGTAAACAAACAAAAGAATTACCGGGTAACTCTCAGTTTCGGATCAGATTGGTCACCTCGGTCAGACGAATTCCACTCTGGCCGAGATGTTCATCGATTGAGCGAGATGTTCTAGGGTTAAGGATAAAGACTCGAGCTTTCAGGGTCCTACTGTGATTTAAGATTATTCTATCATTGTTTTTCCCACAACCTTCAACCAATCACCCTAGAATCACACAAAGAAATTAGCCAATCATCATGAAAGCGATAATCAAATATATGGGAAGAAAGTGAATAATTGAACAAGAAAACCTTAAGAACAAGGCTTCAATAACTGAATCAATTATTAATCAAACAAGCGTTCCTTAGATCACAATCCAACAAGACAATCAACAAGAAGGGAATCTAAGACAGTCTTACAAAACCCTTCACAAAAGCTATAAAAGCTATCAACTTTCTTCCTTCAATCTTCCTTCAACCTTCAAAAAGGTTCTTCAAATCTCTCAGCTGTAGTGGGGTGTAGCGGGGTGTATGCGGCTTCCAAGCACGGTAGCGGATGTTGGATTTGTGGAAAATCCAACCCTTTTTATTGGAAAATTCCCTCCCAAAGATAAGATATCTGAGAAAGATATTTTCCCATAAAATAGGTAAAATATATGAGCTGAATTATCTTCTTCCTTCCAAGAATCCAGCCTAAAAATATAAGATCCTCTTTCCAAAAATAAAAGATCTCATCCAAGAATAAAATATCTCTCGTCGCGTCCAAGGTGTTCGCCTCGGTCGAAAAGCTTCTCTGGATCACCTCGGTCGAGATGGTACTGTAGCTGACCGAGGTGACTCTAAACTGAATGTGAAATCTCTCAAATCTGGTCCAAAGTAAATCTCTAATCCAATTTCATGCTTCCTGGATTCTTCCTTAAGCTCCGGAATGTAGCTAAAATGACTCCTTAGCTCCTTTAGCTCCATTTTGATGCAAAACGTGCCATTTTACCTACTATTACAACGAAACTTGGTGTAGACCTCAATTCCCGCAAAGGTAGATGAAACGACAATATAATCACATAATATACATTCAAACATGCAGATTATTGAAGATAAAACGTCTAAACAGGTCCCAAAATATAGACAATAATTCATGCTATTAACATATATTCTCGAAACTCGGATCTACTAATCATGACATAGTTTGTATCCTGTGGTGCAATCTCTACTGTAGACAGATCGATGGTTGAAACTTGTCCCTGACCTATCACTACTGAAGGGAGGGGGGGGTACCCCTACCACATCCCACTATAGATGTCACTCTAGTCTGAGCCATCTGCAGGGTATACATACCTAATCTTACAAGGCTGTATATATGCCATATGTATATACATATATAGTTTTGTTTATTTTATCCATCCGACCTCATTGCAAGTAGCAAGTGCCATTGTTGTCAACCTAAGGCTCTGATACTAACATTATAACACCCCGAATCAACGGGACTCCGGATGCCATATTGGGCTAGGATCTCATTGTGGATCTTGACCCTAGCCTAACATCAAGTTCACTGGACCTTACAACATGGCACTGAGAGATATAAAACAAATACATAAAACTGTACATCGAAAGGTATAGAAGATCATAGCCGAGTATAAAACATCTTCCTCACACATGAGGTATCAAAACATCATCCTCATGCAGAAGGTATATAAAATATCCCCAAAACCATAACCACCTAATGCACGAGAGTCCTCAACCTATCACCCTTCCAGATCACTCTGCAGCTCTCCTATCGCGCAAGATATCTACAACACGGTATGAAACTGTTAGCTATCCACACATATAGAAGGTAATGCATAAGCACAAACACAGTCATGAAAGATAAACACATAATCATGCTATCACACATTTACCTATTTTATTATCTTTATATAATAATCATTCACTCAAAATGTATATATATGGGTATATGAAACTATGTTACACAAGGACCGTATCATCCTCGCCTATGGGACTGCTATCCATCTGGAAGTAGTGTCGGTCACACAACCCGTGTACGCTATGGGAGTGGATTGCGCCCTTCCTGTATATCAGGTTGCTTGACGTCAGAGAACCTCCCAACCCCTTACAGGATGGAGGGAAGGGTTGTCACTGCCACACAATGGGGATATCAATAAAACATAGGTCGGTAATAATTGACATCGCATGTTGTCATATCAAGCATATAACTCACACACCACTCATGCAAAGACCCAATATAAGGATGGTAGCTAAGTAAGTCCTGCGGACTTACCTCAACCTCGTACAACCTCAACCACGATCAACCTCCAATCGTGAGAGGGACACTGCCTAATAACAAGGCATAGATATATATCAATCTCCTATCAATCAAAAGGGTCATACCTAGACCCAAGGGATCCATATGGATCATAATCATCACATAAGCCTCGAATAACATGCTAAACTTTAAAGCCACATCAGGGCATATATCCAACTCATGATATCATCATCAAACTAAAAGCCCATAATTACTAAAATAATGTAACGAGCATAATGTAAATTCCAATTATCCATTTTAACCTACTTAAGGTCAATTTATACTAACCCGCAATATGGAAAACGAATAAACTTATAACTTATTCGTTGCTAACCCGATTGACGATCTGAAAGAAGATTCGGAATCACAACGACGTAGGCTACGCATGGACAACATCAAATTCACCAAAATCTTAGGGACGGAACCGTCCAAGTTACATATATGCTCGACCAGATCTCTATATACTCGGAAATGCAGAAACTCGGTACCGATATTAAAAGAATGAAGAGAGGAATCTAGAAACTCAAACGGAATTGAAATCGGATTAGAAACGGAGAGTAGATTTGAGTTTGAAGGTTGAGAGAAATCAGAGCTTTTACGAGGAAACATGAAAGGAAATGAATTAATAAAGGATTTTCAGCTATTTATAGCGAAGACGATAATTATCCTTTAGCGAAGTTGATAATTATCCTTTAACCGATCCAAAGGCGGGTTGAACTCCCTTCTCCAAACTTCTCGAAATTGGAATAATAAATCTGGAATATTGTAGGGATAATTATTCCACAATTGTCTCGGAAAACGTGTATTCTTAAGCCGTCGTTCTTAGCCGTTAAGAAACGAAATAGCGACTCTTTTGGCCGTTTTGCCTCTCCATGTTATTTCATATCTAGGACATATCCGATGTCCTGATCATTTCTCTCAACTGTATTTTTATTAATTGGAGCTCCCGAATGCTCTAAATAACACCGGAGGGTAAAAATAATTACCCGGGGAAAAAAGTGAAAATTTGCCCATACGTCCAAAATTACGCCAGGAACATAACGACAGGACTCATACTCATAACTTGCGCAATCTTCGCAAGTTATATGTCAATTACTATCAATGATTAAGTTAATCAACATTAATTAGAATTCGGAAATCCTAGCTATTACAGTGTGTACGTGAAAGAGGGAGAAGAAGAACAAAATGGGGAAAGAGTTCAAAATCCTTAGAATGAGAGAGAAGGAAAACTTATGAGGGAAGAAATGGAAAAGGAAGTCTGCTAAAAAGCAGCCGACTTCTCTACTATGCCGCAACCGCGGCCCGACATAGCCGAGCCCGCAGTGGCGCGACTACGGGTGAAGTAAAGTGCGGTCGCGGGATCCCCTAAAGAAAATGGTTGTTACATCAAATCCCCCTAAAAACAAGTTTCGTCCCGAAACTTGAGTAACCTCAGATCCTCTCGGCCTAAAACTTTGAGGTGTATACACTCAACATCGTGGAGGCATAACATATCCATCATCTATAATCTTAACTTGATAGCATGAAGGTAAGGACATCTCTAGAAAAACTATAACCACAAGTCGTGCTAGCAAAACAAGATCTAATAAGATCACACATCACAATCTAGCACGAAAATAATAGCACATAACTCACCGAGATATAACTACAACTCTCTCATCAACCTTAAGATTCAACTATCTTTGCATTAAAATCAATACAGTTCCTCCGGACACTATCCTCCATCTTCCATGTGGCCTCTTTGGTCTGGACCACTGTATCCTCATCATCGGAATGCTCTTTTAGCACAAGCGTCCCATATCCTTCTCTAGGACCGCTACCGGATGCTCAACAAATGTGGGGTCCGACTCAACCACTAAATCCTCATAACTGATAATGTGTCTCGAATCTGGTATATACTCTCTTAGTTAAGATACATGAAAAACAGGGTAAATACCCTCTAGTTTGGGTGGCAATGCAAGTCGGTATGCCACCTCTCTCACTCGCTCTAGAATCTCATAAGGTCCGACATATTGGGAACTCAACTTTCCCTTTATGCCGAAACGTTTGACACCTCGCGTCAAAGACACTCTCAACCGGACATGAGCTCTAATTAATAACTCTTAAAGGCCAACACCTCTTGTCTGCATATAAATTCTGGCAGCTCTGCATGGCCTACATCCGCTCTCTAATCAATGCAACTCGCGCTACATCATCCCGTATCCGCCGAGGAGCTATACCATTAATTCTCATCGGCTCATCCCAACAAAAAGGTGTACGGCTTCTCCATCCATACAACGCCTCATAAGGGGTTATCTTGATCAATGCTTGCAGTTGTTGTTCTACGAAAACTCGAGCAACGGAAGGTGATTTGACCACACTTGTCCCCAGTCTAGCACACATGTCCTCAACATATCCCCTAAGGTCTGTAAAGTCCTTTCTGACTGACCATTTGAGTGAGGATGAAAATCCTTCTTAAAGTGAAGGCTCATACCCAAGGTAGTGTGCACCTGCTGCTAAAACCATGAAGTAAAATATACATCTTTATCCGAGACAATGGTCTTCGGTACTCCATGAAGTCTCACTATCTGTCTAGTGAACTCCTCACCGAGCCGCCTCAACGGCCATGTTTCTTGAATAGGGATGAAACGTGCCATCTTCGTCAATCTATCAAGAATAACCCAAATAGCATCAAAACTCCTACTCGGTCTCAAACTTGTAACAAAGTCCATGGAGATATCCTGCACTTCCACTGCGGTACTAGTAGTGGGTGGAGTTCTCCTCCAGGTCTACAATGCTCAATCTTGACATGTTGAGAGGTCGTACACTAGCTACAAATCTAGCCACATGGGCCTCAGTCCGCCCCACTAGAATGAGCATCTCACATCCTGATACGTCTTACTCGTACTTGGGTGCACTGAGTAAGGTGTGGTGTGAGCCTCTTGTAAAATCCTCTACCTCAGCTCTCTATCAAATGATACACAAATGCAACCACGGCGTCTCATCACTCCATCAACACCTATATTAAACTATGCGGCCTCACCTCTAGACATCCTATCTCGGATTCGTCTCAAAGTCGTCCAGTTTTCCAACTTCTATTGGATCTCTCGAAACAGATTAGATAAAACCTCTAAGGTAGACATGTGACTGTCAATATCACAAATTGAAATGTCCAACTCCAGCCACGCTAGATCCCTCTACAATTGAGATTGAGCCGTCAATCGCGTTATCGCCGCCTCTTGAGGCGTCTTCTTGGTAAGGGTGTCGGCGACTACATTTGTTTTCCCCGGATGATACAAAATATGAAGGTCAAAGTCCTTGATTAACTCCAGCCATCTCCTCTCACGGTTTTTCAATTCCCGCTATGTGAAAATATACTTCAGACTCCTATGGTCTATGAAGCTCTAGCATGAAACTCCATACAAGTAATACCGCGAGATCTTCAAGGCATGAACCAATGCAAACAACTTCTAATCGTGAGTGGGGTAGTTCTCCTCATACGTCTTTAGTTGACTAGACGCATAAGCGATGACCCCACCTGTCTACATCCAAACACATCCCAAGCCTAGCTTGGATGCGCCGCTAAAAACTACGAAATCATCCATGCCCTCTGACTGTGCAAAGATTGGAGTGGAAGTCAATCTCCTCTTCAGCTCCTCAAAACTTTGAGTACATGTCTCGGACCATAGAAACCGGGTAGTCTTCCTCAACAGATTGGTAAGTGGTCGGGCAATCATAGAAAACCCTTCCACAAACCGACGGTAATATATAGCTAGGCCAAGAAAGTTGCATACTTCCTTGACATTCTTCGGAGTCGTCCATGTATGAGCCTTAGTCTTTAGAGCTATCGCGCTTGCGCCTTAGCAGAGAGGTAGGTGCTAAGTATGTTGAGCCATGTCTGGGCCGCCCCTGCGGGCCTCCTGAGCCGCCCCTGCGCGTCCATGAGCCGCCTTCGTTGACCCGTGCCTTTGCTTTTGACCCTTCTTCCTCTATATATTTCCTTCTTCTTCCAGAAGAGGGTTTCTTCATTATCTCTCCATCCCCCTCTTCTCCTCACGATCTTATTCTCCTTCCTTTCTCCTTGGATCTCTTTTGAGTTTTCTTTGAGTTTTGTAGAGAGGTTGATATTTGTATGATGAGGATGGTGTTTGTTGATGTTACCGTGCTTGTTTTGAGCCAACCTTGAGGTTGTGGTGTGTTGTTCTTCCTCTGTTAGGGCTCAGCTGGTGAGTTCTTCCTTCCTTTCTCTTTTTCTTCTCTTATTCCTTTCTAGCTTAGGATTCCAAAAGATTTGATCTTGTGGCAACCTTAATAGGCTTTGTTTGATGTATATATGTATGTATGGGGCTGCCAGATGAAGAAGGAGTGAAGAGGTTTGAGTGAAGAAGTGAAGATGAGCAGAAGCATGCCATCTGCACACCTGCCGCCCCCGCGCCTAGCCAGGACGCCCCAACGCCGGCCAGACGCCGTCCCTGCGCCACCCAAGGCCGCCCCTGTGGTTCTCTGCATCCAGCATTGCTTTGTTCTTGTCACACAGGTGTGTCTTGTTTCCGAGCTTGCCTAAGGATGGCATTGTCCATTCCTTTCCTAGTGTGATTGTGTAACATCATGCTTGGTATAGATGAGAGTGTGATGATGATGTTATGATATCATGTAATACCGTGTACGGCTTTGACGATTTAGGATGTCGATTGAGGGTTATAGGATGTCTAATATCCTTATGGATCCCTTTGGGACTAGGTGTGACCCTTTGCTTGATAAGAGATGTGACATCTCTTTATGCCTTATTGATAGGTTGTGCTTCCCTCCAATGTAGAGGTTGATCGAGGTTGATAGTATCACATGTTGAGGTAAGTCCGTAGGACTTACTTAGCTACCATCCTTATATTGAGTGTATGCATGAGTGGTGTGTGTTATATACTTGATAGGATGCGATATCGATTATTATCGACCGATGCTTTATTGATAGCCCCCTTGCAGTGGTAGTGATAACCTTTCCCTTTCATCTCGAGGGAGTCTGGGAGGTTCTCTAAGGTCAGGCCAACCTAATATACGGGATGGGGACTTCACCACTCCCATAGGGTACACGGGTAGTGCGCCGATTCTACTCCAGCTGGCTATTGCACCCAGAGGCAAGGATGATACGTTCCTTGTGTCACATAGTTTCATATATCTATATATATATATATACAATTTGACTGGATTACCTTGTATAAAGATAATTAAACAGGTAAATGTGTGACAACATGATTATGTGTTTATGTTTTCATGACTTTTGCTTGTGCTTGTGCATTAACTTATATATGTATGGTTAACTAACGGTTTTATACCGTGTTGTAGAGCTTTTACAGGATAGGTGAGCCGTAGAGTGATCCGGCAGGGTGATAGGCCGAGTACTCTTGTACATTAGGTGGTTATGGTTTCGGGGATGTTATATACCTCCTGCGTAAGGATGATGATTGTATACCTCTTGTATGAGGATTGTGTCATATACTCGGGGTACGATTTTGTTTACC
This sequence comes from Fagopyrum homotropicum, assembly GCA_033239125.1. Classification (NCBI taxonomy): domain Eukaryota; kingdom Viridiplantae; phylum Streptophyta; class Magnoliopsida; order Caryophyllales; family Polygonaceae; genus Fagopyrum; species Fagopyrum homotropicum. The sequence continues at coordinate 91,691,902 of BSWB01000006.1, forward strand.
TTTTGATGTACAGTTTTATAAAGTTTTATGTATTTGTTTTATATCTGTCAGTGGCTTGTTGTAAGGTAAAGTGAACTTGTTGTTAGGCTAGGGTCAGGATCCATTGTAAGATCCTAGTCCAATGTGACGCCCCGAGTACCGCGGAATCAGGGTGTTACAGTCCATGCTGTTACTGATTCGATTTTCACCGAATCAACCTTGATCCCTTCGGCGGAAACTATGTGACATAAGAAGGCCACCTTAAGCATCCAAAACTCACACTTAGAGAGCTTAGCGTATATCCACTAATACAAAGAGGGGTTATAGACCCCGGTTTTTTTGTACATGAGATCCCGATTTTCAAAGCGTGGTTAACAAGAGCGAGGTAAATCTACTAGGACCTCGCTAAGTGTCACCGAGGTAAAAAAATTTTGGACCATGGTTATTTAAAATAACCGTGGTCCGAGTTCTAAATTTTATTATAAAAAAAACACGTCGGACCACGGTTATTTTGAATAACCGTGGTCCCTGTTCTAAATTTTTTTTAAAAAAAACACCACGGTTCTTTAAAGAACCGTGACTGCAAGAATCTTGTGTAAGCTCATCAAACATTAATGAGCTTACAAATCATATCAACAAAATTGTGTAATCCAAGAGTAACGTCATCACTCAACCTCAATCATTGAACTAACGACATCCATTAGACAAGAAATAAATAGGGAGAATTGTTAAATTTAATTCTACATAAAGCCGTTGTTCTCTTGTTGTTCTTTTCTTTGTTGTTTTTCTTGTTGTTCTTTTCTTTGTTGGTTTGGTTGCTGCTACTTAGCCTCTTCTTCAAGTGAGTATGCCACACGTTCTTGATTTCCTAATCCGTTCTTTAAGTGAGCATGCCCCTTATTCAAGTTGAACCTAAGTTTTCTACATTCAGTATAAGGCTTACAGTTGACTTCTACCATCCCATCAACCCTCTCCACCTTCCTCTTTCTTCTTTCAAAACTTTAAACAAGATTATCTGAAGCAAGGAGATATAGCCATTGACTGCATACAAATCTTAATATACGCCTTAATTCTTCAACATTCATAAATCTATTCATTTAAAAACAAGGAAACTAAAGAAATTCTGTTTTCATTTTACTGATGTAAATAGGCATTGACTTCGTACATTCTGAGTGTACATATCACACACAAAAGGATTAGGGTTTATGGAGATCATGCACATAGTAACAAGATGCTTACAATTTCTACTTCTAAAGCATAGAACCAGAAACTTTCAATTACCCAAATTATGGAAAATAAGAATGAAAATTCATGTAAGCATGTGTGAGAGAGAGAAAGAGAGACATGCATGTGAACCATGTAGACAATCTCTTCAGGATCAGTAACGTGGACATTAGGAGCATCATCATAACTCTACCTGAATCATTGAACCAACAAAAATCATTATACAATAAATAAATAAATAAATAAGAAGAATTGTTCAATTTAGTTCTATCATTAATAAGTAGGAGAGGTTCAAGGAATTGTACAGCAAATTCAAAATTGCATAATTCAGAGGACTGGGGGATAACAAAACTTCACCTTTAACATCTCAGAAGCATCTGGCCGCATACGTGGATCTTTAGTAAGGCACTTGCCAACAAAATCATGGAATATAAAAGACCTATAAGATTTATAACTAAATCCAGATGACTCTGGTTTGATATTTCAAAATCCCGACTCCTAATGCATTATAACCAACCGTTATATATTGAAGAAAGAAAAGATTGATAGTACTTAAGAGGATAAAAGGGCCCATATTGACATATTGTCTCCACAATTTTGGTTAAATAGCAGCATCTGATTCATCTCCGCCGCCCTTTCCCCACTCCAAGATCCTAGCTACCCTATGGATCTTTAGTGAGGTACTTGGCAGCAAAATCCAAATGGTTGTAGTATAACATTTCAAAATCCCGACTCTACGGAATCAACGTAATCCACACTTACAAAATTGAAGAATAAAAGGATTAATAATGCTGAAAGAGGACTTCAGGCCCGTGATGTGTCCACAATTTTCATTAAATAGCATCATCTCAGTTCCCCAACCTCTTTCCCCATTCCAAAAGCCCAACTACCCTACCCAAGCCAAGTAAGCATGTCCACGGGTCGGACCCGCCGGGTCAACGGGTCCGGGTCCGGGAAGGGTGACCCGGACCCGGACCCGTATAAATGGCTGACCCGCCGGGTCACGGGTCAGACCCGCCGGGTCACGGGTCAGACCCGGCGGGTCGGCGGGTCGGCCCTTTTACTTTAAAACCCATTTTTTTTAAAAAAAATAAATAAAAAAGATGACCCACCGGGTCGACCCTTTTAGCCATTGGGTTATATTTTTTTTAATTTTTTTTCAAAATTGAGGTTTGGCGGGTCGACCCGCCGAGTCAGACGGGTCGACCCGCCGGGTCATGGGTAAGGATCACCTCGACCCTTACCCGTACCCGTAACCCGCCGGATCACGGGTGACCCGTGACCCGTGGACATGCTTAAAGCCAAGCACCAGATGAATTGATATATGAGCAGGTAAATAAATATTAGGTGAAAAGGAGAATTGCATTTAGAGTTCACAATGCATTCAATGCTATAGTCTTTTACATGGAAAGCATTTCATAAAGCATAATCGGTATATGTTGGATTACTCTGAAGGACTTATATACCTTATCAATAAAGGATTTAGGATAGCACCGATATGTCAGCTCAAAAGACGCTCCATGGTATCCATAGGCACCAAAAAACTACAACAATAATATCATTATGTGAGATGAAACATCAGTCGAAGTAAGACTTATAACTCTAATCATAAACACTAGCACATGAAAGCCTAAATTATTTTTTGCTTAACTCTATCAAAGTCCATACTTTGCCAGCTATCAAAGATAAATAGTTGCATAATATATCCCAATAGCAAGCAATAGACAACTACCCTTACTATTTAAGGGTCAACCATTCTATGCTTGAATTAGTGAGTGTTCGATAAAAGAGTATCCAGGCATAATGAAATCGTTGATGGAATACACTTCCAATGCACCACTTACTATAACACTCAAATGGTAAGGACCAACATTTATTTTGCACTATATATCATAAAGCACAACAAACCCAAACTATCACCCTAGGATCATTCATAGCTTAATTTTACTTGACACTTTAGCATTCTAATACAATTCTACACACACAATTTCTTAGTTAAAAATGCATCGGCATGTCATGATGGGGTAAGACAAGTGTAACAATCAGGACTTTGATGATCAAAGCCTCAAACAGTACTTCACTTGTTACCAATCAATCGATTCATGTTAAACAAAATAGGACATGTTGCAACCTTAGCAGATTCAATATATTATTGGATAATTGTAAGATGTTCTTCTATTCAGTTTTAATTATGACGTGAATGGAGATGGAATCCAAAGATAACTCACATAAAACCAGGATTCAGATTTTTGAGACTAAGCAATGTTTTAAAAATAAAAAAAATCAATAAATCGGAAATGGAAACAAGAACTTGAATTAAAATAGAAGCTATAGCAAACTTCCATATCTAGATCTAGAGTGAAATCCAATCAAAATAAATCAAACAAGTAATCATATAATTGCATTCAAATTTACACTAATCAAGACTCAATTCCACGAACCCCCAATCTCACAAACTAGGTTGAATAGAGCACAAGAATCTCTCCAAAATATTCGATCTAACAAACACACAAGGAAAGGAGGAGGGGTTACTGGTGTTACTAGGGTGGAGGCCGATGCTGGAGGTCACTGACGGTGGCGGAACGGCCGGACTGGGCTTGCCCAACAGTGGCAACAAGATTGCGATCCGAGGACTAATTCATGACTATAGGCTCAAACACACACAATTTGTTGGTGCAGATCTTGTTACGACAACTTCTTGGTGGTGCGGCGGTATATACAATCTGCAAGTGGTGGCCAAACTAGTGCGGTGGCACTGGAAGACCCTCATGACCATGGTTGTTAAAGGAGAAGACAAAGGGACGGGTAGGGTTTCGTGGAGAGAGAATGTGAAGTTAGATAGGGAAGTAAAAAACATGTTTTTACGTGATTTTGCCGATTGAAAATTCCGACTCATAGCACCTTGTACCACAGTTATTCGAATAACCGGGGTACGAGATTCTTGTATCACCACGGTTCTTCAGGGTAACCGTGGTATTTACCTAAAAATTAATATTATACCCCGGTTAGTTCAAATAAGCGGGGTCTGAAATTATTTTTTAAAAAAAATATTTGATTGTCCGCGGTTATACATATGACCGTGGTCCAAAAATACTCTTGATCCCGGTTATTCCAAACCGCACCAACATAAGTGAGATCTAGGAGGGTCTTTGTAATAGTGATATCTCTATTCTACAAAACTTGTAACACCATCCTCAAATATCCTGCGTGTTCCTTTCTACTCCGAGAGTACACCAAGATGTCATCAATGAAGACCACCACAAACTGATCTAGGAAGTCGATGAAGATGCTATTCATCAACTCCATAAATACGGCGGGCGCATTCGTGAGCCCGAATGACATCACTACTGTAATAGCCTTAGTCTTTATAGGGACCCCGCCCCTTTGGTTTTGTATGACCGCAGGTGCGTGAGCCACCCCCGCGGTCTGAGGACCCGCCCTTGCGGCTATGGCGGCCTCAACCGCTTTCCTTGACCGGTTGACCCGTGTTTTACCTTTGCTTCTTCTTTAAGTTTCTTCTGCTCCACCTCAGATAAGGGTTTCTATTTCCTTTCTCCCAAACTCCACCTTCTCCACGTTCTTCTTCTTCTTCCCTTTGGTTTTCTTTGATCTTCTTGCTAGAGTGGATCTTTAGAAGTGGTTGGTGAGCTTTGTTGGTGCTGAGATGTGGATGATGTTGTTGTCCTGTGGATAGGAAGTGGTGAGGTTCCTCTTTCCCAGAGCTTGTTGTGGTAAGAATCTCCTTTCCCGGACGTTTTGATGATCATATGTATGTATATATGTATGTTGATTGCCTTTGGGGCAATGAAGAAGTAAAGAGATCGAGAGACGGATTGAAGAGAAGCCTCAAAGGTGCCCCTCTATTGTTCGACCGCCCCCGCGGATTAGAGTTGCCGTCCCTGCGGCCAGACAGTGTCGCCGCCCCTGTGGTAGAGTGTCACCGCCCTTGCGGTGTGCTGCGCTCCTATGCTTCCTTGTTTTCGCAGGTGCGTGTCCAGGACATACCAAGCTTTGCATGCTTCTTCTTTCCTTTCCTTTGGCCTTGTCTTTAGAGTGTAGCTAGGCAAGAGTGGTTCATGTTGAGCTTGATGAGATATATGTTAGGAAGATGCTTTAGACATTTGAGTATATGTTGAGGATCTGAGGTTTAGATTCGTGTTATGGTTAGATTATGATTACGGGGTGTAGGAGACGAATCTCCTAACCTTGACAGCGTCTAAGATTGATTGTGCTTTGTTGATGTAGGTGTTGATCGTTTCCTTGAGGGGAAACTGTGACGTGGTACAGGTTTATGAGTATTTCAGGTAAGTCCATAAGACTTACTTAGCGAGCAGTTATGGATTTGAGCGTTTGTGATGGTTGTGTGTGTGTTTATATGATTGTTGAATTTGTATCCTAGACCGGACTAGGATGACTACCATATATACGTAATTGGACGAAGTGTATTATAACCGGGCGGTGAACACTTGTCAAAGCTCGCTGAAAGTGGAGAAGGTGCTCGGAAGCCAGTAACCCAGGGGGGAGGTAATTCCATCCCCATGCAACGGTGTTTTGTGAACTTTTGTTTGAATATATTTATACAATTTGAGATGTTTTGTATATGTATGGCTATGTGTTGTTGTTTTGTACTCAACGGTGTTTTATGAACTTTTGTTTGTATATATTTATACAGTTTGATGTTTTGGTTTTATTCTATTTGTGCTTGTTGTAAGATGCAATGAACATGTTGTTAGGCTAGGGTCAGGATCCACTGTGAGATCCTAGCCCCGTAGCGCCCCAAGTTCCGCGGATTTGGGGTGTTACAAAGTTGGTATCAGTGGGACCAACTAAGTACGTCTCGATGTGTGGACCCGAGTTTCGAGAATTTATACGTCAAATAGAAGAGGTTGCAAGAGCGGGTAAACCTACACTAGATTTACCAACATCTATGGGACCAACTGAGGTTTCCGGATCAAAGAAGAAACAACGGACCGAACTAATGAGTGTTGAAGTAGAGACTTCAGGTGTTGGATAGAATTTGATACAAGGACGATTGAGTTATCCCCTGTTCACGCGGTCGGAGTGTAAGAGATCTTTAGTGACGTGCTTTACATGTGGTATGGTAGGACATCGATCGATATTTTGCCGACAAAAGAAGACACCGCGTCAACAATTGTGTTTCAACTACGGTGATTCTTGACATTTACGCCCTAAGTGTTCATTGGCACCGATAGCTTGCTTTACATGTGGCGGGCTAGGCCATTTGGCTCCCTTTTGCCGGCAAGGAAATGTTTCTTCTCCACAAGACTCTTCTCTTGTCCGTACAGATGGAGTATAGGCAGAGACTATCGTGATGACCTCAGCGATACTTGAGGACCATAGGTTCAAGTTTTGTGTGGTGATACGCAGTGAAGTTGCCGACGTTAGCTGTTACAGGTATTATCCTGATTAATGGTTTACATGTTAGGGCTTTGTTTGATACGGGTGTACACACTCTTCCCTTTTTGATGCATGCGTTGATAGACTGACCTTATATACAGTAGTAGGTAGACCTTTCATGATAGGGTTACTAGATGGGGATCATGTAAGAGGTACCCGAGAGGTACATGGTTGTTCTATACATTTAGGAAGCTGCGATTTTTTAGTTGACTTGTTTGCCATGTTGTTGGTGCATGAGGCAGTCATTCTGGGTATGGAGTAGATGCCTAGAACTCGTGCTATGTTAGATGTAGGTAGGAGGACCGTGCCGGTCTCTATCGAGTTGGGTCACATCGAGATTTTCCGAGGTTAGGACCTTTGAAAGACAGGCATGATTATTAGTGCAGTACGAGCAGTGAGGTTGATGAGACAGGGATGCAACGCCTTCTGGTTTTATGCCATAAAGGGGAATGAGCGTCCAGTGTTAGAGGACATTCCCGTGATCTGTGAGGTTTTAGATGTGTTTGCGGAGCCATTCAGTTTGCCGCCTCAGAGGAGTGTAGACTTCGGCATCGAGTTGGATCCTGGCACGAGACCGATCTCGAAGGCCCCATATCGGATGGCGCCTATCGAGTTGTTAGAGCTGAGGAAGCAGCTCGAGGAGTTGGATGAGAAGGGATTTATCCGCCCTAGCGTATCCCCGTGCGGAGCACCTGTCCTCTTCGTGCGGAAGAAGGATAGATCGTTGAAATTGTGGATCGACTACAAAGAGCAGAACAAGGTGACATCAAGAACAAGTATCCTTTGCCCCACATTGATAACTTGTTAGATTAGCTTCACGGAGCGGTTGTGTTCTCCAAGATTGATTTGCGCTCGAGATATCAGCAGATGAGGGTGAGAGAGTAGGATGTGCATAAGACGGCATTTCGGACTCGGTATGGCCACTACGAGTTTGTAGTGATGCCATTTGGGCTCACGAATGCACCCACCGTCCTTATAGAGTTGATGAATGGCATATTCATCGACTTCCTGGATCAATTTGTTGTTGTCTTCATAGATACATCCTGGTGTACTCTCGTAGCATAGAGGAGCATGCAGAACATCTAAGGACAATGCTACGAGTTTTATGAGATATAGAACTATATGCTAAGTTCTCTAAGTGCAAGTTCTGGATGCCGAAGGTAGCATTTTTTGGTCATATTGTCTTCGCCAAAGAGATAAGGGTTGATCGGGCGAAGATAGAGTTTGTTGCTGCATGGACGACACCGACGAACGCCAAGGAAGTGCACAACTTCCTTGGCTTAGCCGATTATTACCGACGAATTGTGGAGGGATTCTCTATGATTGCCCGTCCACAGACCAGCCTGTTGAGGAAGACTACCCGGTTTGTATGGTCCGAGCCGTGTACTCAGAGTTTTGAAGAGCTGAAGAGACGTCTGACTTCCGCTCCCATTTTAGTACAGTCGGAAGACACAAAGGACTTCGTAGTCTACAGTGACGCATCCAAGCTAGGCATGGGATATGTCCTGATGCAGCGTGGTAGAGTGATTTCCCATGTACCTAGACAACTAAAGACATTTGAGAAGAACTACCCCACTCATGATCTGGAGTTGGCAGCGGTAGTTCATGCTTTGAAGATTTGGAGACATTACTCGTATGGCGCTACCTGTCAGATCGTCACAAACCATAAGAGTCTGAAGTATATTTTCACGTAGCGGGAATTGAATATCCGCCAGCGTAGATGGCTTGAGATGATCAAGCACTTTGACCTTGAGATTCTGTACAATCCAGGGAAAGCAAACGTTGTCGCCCATGCTCTTAGCAGGAAGATGCCTCGAGAGAAGGCGATTGCGAGACTGACAGTTCAGCCGCAACTTCAAAGAGATCTAGCATGGCTAGAGATGGACATCCAGTTCCTTGATGATGATGCCTAGTTGTTCGTTCTCAGACGTGTGTGAATAATGAACGAAATAATCTTTAAATTTTTAACCTAAAATAAAATCTTGAACAAAATGCGAACCCGAAGTGTACGGATCAATCGAAGTATGGACAATACTCCAGGGTCGAACAAAAGGACTATTGATGACATGAATTATATACCATTATAATCATGCATATTGTAGAGGATTACCTCAATTTACTTTGCATTTGGAGAGAATTTGTGTACCTTTTGAGCTTATTTCATTTATATTCCAAAAATAGAGGTCTACACGAGTTTTGGTTGAATTATAGGTAAATTCGATGGATTTGGAAGCAAAAGTGGAGCAAGGAGCATCTAAGGCTATTAAGGAAGCTTAAGGAGTCTTAGAGGAGTCACAAAGAGCAAAGGAGTTGTATAAAAGAGTCACAAAAGGGAGGAAGGAAACAAGCCAAGAGACGAGCATTCTCTGTTGAAGAAAATCGTGTCATTATCTATAAAAATCGGACGATTTTTATACCTAAAAATCGAACGGTTTCCTTCATTGTTTTGACATCACGATTTTTCATAGCTTTCGGCCAAAGAAATATTATGACCCAAAGCCCATCACTTGTGGGCTTGAGACGTGTTTTGCCAAGCGGCCCATTAGCAAGGAACTATACATTGGAACCCTAGGAACGAAAATCAGGACCTCGCAGCGGGAAATATTTACACGATTTTGAGAGATTGAAGGCTCTTGGAGAGGAGATTGAAGGGAAGTGCCAAGAAGTCAATCTATACCATTATTATGAGATCTTTTGTTTTCCTTTCCAATTATTGTGGTTTGTGAACACATTATTGAGTGTTTTGAGAGATTCTTTGATAAGTTTTGAGATCTGATTATAGATTCGGAGATTATTTGGTTTATATTCAAAGTTCGGGTTTTATTTGATTTTATTCATTCAATCTCAATTTTCATTTGATTTTGAAAATGGATGGCTAAAAACCTTGTGATTCTAGGGAGAATAGTTGATGATTGAGGCTTAGATGATGATAGACTGAACTCATTTAGCCATTTGGACCCAAAACGTTGAGATATAGACTTTGCGACAACAGGAAAATCGCCCTGTTCTTGAGAAAATCTTCCGATTTATCAATGAACAGGTCGATTTATTTCCCTGACAATCTTTAATTGATTTATTCTTTAACCAAAGTTAATCCTTGCCTAAATCCCAACCTTGCTTAACCTTTTTAACCTCTATTTAAGTCTGTTAAGAGACTTCATCATTGATTCTACATTTCATAGATTAAGATTACAAGATTTGGGTAATAGAGAGACTCAACATCCTTTATTAAGGTTTAAGTGTGCTTTCCATCTTTACCTTTGAGAGTCATATCCTGGGGTTTTGGGTGGTTAGTTTGAGTGTAATTCTCATCCTTAGATCTTTCTATATTGCAGCGTCAACAACCTTTATAGAGAGAGCCTTTGGATTAGACATGTATGTTTTGGAACTTCACCGTACGATACCTACCTTTGAAACACATAACCTTGGCAACATCAACTCTGTCCTTTGATCTTTAGAAGTGTCTTGAATCGAAAGCCGCAGTCGGATACTTGAATCCTTGGAATCATTTGTCTCTTTATTAATCACAGATGCTTTTGCACTTTGTCAGATAATTAAAATCGATTTTATTCTCACCAAATCCCTGAGTTCGACTCTTGAATTTCTTCCCTTACTACAGCTAATCCGTACACTGCGGGTTCGCTTTTGCTTGATTTTAATTATCTGACCGTGGCTAAGAGAATAAATAATGATCGAAGCTATATTATAAGTTCTTTTGCATCATATAGGAATGACCAAGGCAATTCACTTCTTTTCTAGTTCATATCTTGTTCATGCTAGCTCCTCGATGAAATATTTGACCTCCTTTTTACCATCCGGAAATTAGGATAAGTAATTGTAAAAGGCATGCTTGATGTGGGAGGGCCAATATGAATGTTTTAAGTGAAAGTTTAGCAAATAATAGGTTTGGGGGCGTTGAACACGGGGATGAGTAACTCGGCACCATTCACATAGTCGGGTGTTTGTGTCTCGTCAAAGTCCGATTGAATGACAAGTCCTAACGGTATATGGTATGTGCATTAAGGGTTTGAGGCATCTCGAAAATTGAGAAACGCCGATCTCCTAGGCTTCGGTTATTGTGCACCGCTGTCCATACTCTCAAAAAGTAAAGTACAAAGAAAGCGAAAATTTTACATGCGAAGCATGTGTGGTGAAGTTTAGTTCTTAAAAGTCTTGTGTTTTTCCTCTTTCCCGGATTAGCATCACATTTCCTTAAAAGATTTCCCACCCTTGACACATTTCTTAGACCTTCTTCTTTGATTGGAAGAGCTTGAGACTTTTATGCACACGTTTAAGACTTCATGGCTTAGATTTGTTTGATTTTGATTGTCTCCACATCTTTATCATGTCCTTTATTTGTCTCTTTGAGAAGGAAAAGATAGTTAGTTCATATTGTGGTTATTAATGATACATGCTTTGTCTTCCTATATCTTGAAACATCATTTTGAGGGTGATCCAATAAGAAGAAGCACTTCCAAAACAAAAGGTTTTTGAGTTTTATATATATATAATCCATGACATCTTGTATTCTAGGTTTGAATCTTGCTTGGGGACAAGCCGGGGGCAAGTATGGGGTATTTTGATGACATGAATTATATACCATTATAATCATCCATATTGTAGAGGTTTACCTCAATTTACCTTGCATTTGGAGAGAATTTGTGTACCTTTTGGGCTTATTTCAATTATATTCCGAAAATAGAGTTCTACACGAGTTTTGGTTGAATTATAGGTAAATTCGGTGGATTTGGAAGCAAAAGTGAGGAAGGAAACAAGCCAAGAGACGATCATTCTCTGTTGAAGAAAATCGTGTCATTATCTATAAAAATCGGACGATTTTTATACCTAAAAATCTAACGGTTTCCTTCATTGTTTTGACAGCACGATGTTTCATAGCTTTCGGCCAAAGAAATATCACGACCCAAAGCCCATCACTTGTGGGCTTGAGACGTGTTTTGCCAAGCGGCCCATTAGCAAGGAACTATACATTGGAACCCTTGGAACAAAAATCAGGACCTGGGAACAATAAATATTTACACGATTTGGAGAGATTGAAGGCTCTTGGAGAGGAGATTGAAGGGAAGTGCCAAGAAGTCAATCTATACCATTATTGTGAGATCTTTTGTTTTCCTTTCCAATTCTTGTGGTTTGTGAACACATTATTGAGTGTTTTGAGAGATTCTTTGATAAGTTTTGAGATTTGATTACAGATTCGGAGATTATTTTGCTTTTATTCAAAGTTCGGGTTTTATTTGATTTTATTCTTTCAATCTCAATTTTGATTTGATTTCGAAAATGGTTGGCTAAAAACCTTGTGATTCTAGGGAGAATAGTTGATGTTTGATGCTTAGATGATGATAGACTGAACTCATTTAACCATTTGGACCCTGAGAGTAGAGATTTAGACTTTGCGACAACAGGAAAATCGCCCTATTCTAGAGAAAATCGTCCGATTTATCTATGAACAGGTCGATTTATTTTCTTGACAATCTATAATTGATTTATAGTTTAACCAAAGTTAATCCTTGCCTAAATCCCAACCTTGCTTAACCTTTTTAACCTCTATTTAAGTGTGTGAAGAGACTTCATCATTGATACCACATTTAATCGATTAAGATTACAAGATTTGGGTAATAGAGAGACTCAACATCCTTTATTAAGGTTTAAGTGTGTTTTCCATCTTTACCTTTGAAAGTCATATCCTTGGGTTTTTGGTGGTTAATTTGAGTGTAATTCTCATCCTTAGATCTTTCTATATTGCAGCCTTAACAACCTTTATAGAGAGAGCCTTTGGATTAGACATATAGGTTTTGGAACTCGACCGTACGATACCTACCTTTGAAACACATAACCTTGGCAACATCAACTCTGTCCTTTGATCTTTGGAAGTGTCTTGAATCAAAAGCCGCAGTCGGATACTTGAATCCTTGGAATCATTTGTCTCTTTATTATTCACAAAAGCTTTTGCACTTTGTCTGATAATTGAAATCGATTTTATTCTCACCAAATCCCTGAGTTCGACTCTGGAATTTCTTGCCTTACTACAACTGATCCGTACACTGCGGGTTCGCTTTTGCTTGATTTCAGTTTTATAAATTTAAAACTAGTGACGCACACTTTTGAGCGAACAACTATGGTGAAATCCAGCACGGTAATATCAAATTGACAAGCAAGAACTAAGCAGCAAAACAAAGATGATGTATAAATCAGATAAAGGAGTGCAGATTCTAGAGGTCAAAGCATCCAGTTGTGGTTTCGACTCAAGATTTCTAAGGATAACGTGGACAAAGCTGAGGTTTACAAGGGAAGGTATTTCTAAGGTGGGAATAGATCACTAGGTAAATCTCACTACTCATTATCCCAAACCAAAGATCCTATCACCGGGTATATCTCAAAAAACTAAGGAAAGGAACTATAATCTCAAACCAACACACTGCCTAAGGGGATAAAACTAACCTTTACCGGGTAAGTCTTAGGCTAACTCTCAAAGGTAGGATGAAGGCACACTCAAACCCTAATGAAGAATAAACCATTATTACCTAACACTCATCATCATAGGTATGCAAGCAAAGGAATCACCGGATAAGTCTCATCCCAGGCTTGCGTATAAACCAGGAAAGGTGCAACAAGGATAGGATTTGGCAAACTGAAACCTAAACTCAAGCTTGGCCGAATCAGGTTACGTCTCGCCCAATTCTTATCGATCTCGGCCGAGATACTCCACGAACGGACGGAGACAAGGTTCAATTTTGGTTAAAGCTCCAACTTTCATGATCCACTAGGACAAATGTTCACTCTTTCATTGTCTATAGCACAACCTTCAGCCAATCACCATAGAATCGCAAGAGAGTTTAGCCGACAACCATCATAATTATAACAATAAAATATATAATTAAGGAAGCAATAATGGAACAAGAAAACCTTAACAAAAATGTCTCAATAATCAAACAAACAAACAATCCAAACAAGCAGCAAACTGTGTTCCTCAACCATCGTATCAATAAAACAACAATTAATGTTCCCTAAGAAAACCTTACAACATTTCTTCAAAGCCTTCAAACTTTCACTCCAAGCAATCTTCTTCGATTTCCTTCTTCTCTTTGGAATATACTTCGTTCCAAAGATAATCAGCCTTCCTTCCATCCAGAAATTATCTTCCATCCTATAGGAAATTATAGGCCAAAAATAAAATATCTCATTGGGCTGCGGGCCGGCTGTCTCGTTCGAGGCCTAATTAGCCATCTCGACCGAGATGCTAACGTAGTGAACCGAGATGGTTGAGCTATTACGTGCAAATCTACATAAATGGTCCTATATCTCGTTTCTATCCAACTTCAAGGGTTCTTGTGCGTTCCTTGTAGCTTTTTGATGCTACATAATGCAACTCCTATGACTCCTTAGATCCTTTGGCTCCATATCGATCCATAACGTGCCATTTTCCCTACAATTACAACAAAACTAGATGCTCCATAATGCAGCTCCTATGACTCCTTATATTTTCCCAAAATATAGACTATAATGCATGCTATCACCAGTTGAGTACCTTAGAGGTTCTTCCTAATCTATTGGGTGAGATCGAACAGAAAAAAAAGACCTACCCAACGTTGATGAGGAACCGAGACAAGATGTCTCCAAGTGAGGCCCCATAGTTCTCCATTAGATCAGATGGAGTGATGAGATGCCACGACCGCGTCTGTATTCCCGGTGATGCGGAGCTGAGATAGAGGATGTTCCAGGAGGCTCACTCCACACCTTACTCCGTACACCCATGTGCGAGTAAGATGTATCATGATGTGAGACGTTCATACTTGTGGGGAGGGTTGGAGCCCGACGTTGCCAGATTTGTGGCACAATGTGCGACCTGTGAACAAGTCAAGATAGATCATTGCAAACTAGGAGGAGGGCTCCACCCACTACCAGTACCGCAGTGGAAGTGGGAGGACATCTCCATGGACTTTGTGACAAGATTGAGGCCAAGCAAGAGTTTCGATTCCATCTGGGTTGTGGTTGATAGATTGACGAAGACTACACGTTTCATCCCTATCAGGGAAACGTGGCCAATGAGCAGATTAGCTAGGCAATTCACTAGACATATAATGAGACTTCATGATGTATAGAGGACGATCGTCTCAGATCGAGATGGACGATTCAACTCGAGGTTTTGGCAGCAGATTCAAACTACCTTGAGGACGAGATGGCACATCACAATAAAAAATATCTGTTAAATTTAGCTAATAACGACTGTGTTCCATTCTCAGACAGATGGTCACTCAAAGAGGACCATTCAGATGTTGGAGGATATGCTGCGAGCTTGTGTGTTGGACTGGGGACAGGGATGGTCAGATCACTTCCCATTGGTTGAGTTCTCGTACAACAACTAGCATGCATCGATTAAGATGGCCCCGCATGAGGCAGTCTATGGACGGAGATGTTGTTCACCTTTATGTTTGGATGAACCTAGCAGTGTTAATGGTATAGCGTCAGAGCAGATTCGGGATGATATGGCTCGAGTAGCACTGACTAGAGAGAGGGTGTTGACTGCATAGATTTTCTAGAAGTCGTTTGTAGACAAGAGGTGTCGGCCTCTAGAGTTTCAAGTTTGAGGTCATGTCTGGCTGAGAGTATCTCCAATGCGAGGCGTCATACATTTTGGCATAAAAGGGGAAGCTGAGTCTCTGATATGTCGGTCCTTTTGAGGTATTGGATAGAGTTGGGAGAGCAGCATACAGATTGGCTTTGCCACCGAGGTTGGAGGGTATTCACCCTATGTTTCATGTGTCTCAGCTGAGGGAGTACATACTAGATTCAAGACACATTGTCAGCTATGATGATTCAGTGGTTGAGTCGGACAACACTTTTGTTGAGCACCAATTTCAGTCCTAGAACGAGGTGTGAGACGCATGCGTTCGAAGGACATTCCTATGATGAGGATATAGTGGTCCAGACAAGGACCTGATGAGGCCACATGGGAGACTGAGGATAGTATCCAGAGGAATTATCTAGAGTTCTATGCCGAGATAGATGCACCTGTAGGATCCACAAGTAGATCTTAGTACTTTCTTGGTGAGTTTTATGCTATATGCTTATGTGATATGATATGTTTTCGTGCTAGTTGTGATGTGTGCATATGATCTCTTAGATCTTGTTTGCTAGAGCGAGCCGTGATTATAGCTGGAGATGGTTCTTTCCTCCATGCTATTGATATGTGATTAGGATTTTGCTGGAGATGATTAATCTTCCATCCTATTGTTTATGGACATAGTTTGAGTGGAGACACATTTCCTCCACGTGGTTGTGTTACGAGTACGATTTGGATGGGATGGTTTTCTTCCATGCCTTCTGATGTGGTTATAGGTTGGCTAGAGATAGTTTTCCTCTATGCCTTGGTTAGTGTTGTGATCCGATTGCCGGAGTAGATGATTCCTCCATGCAAGTAGTTTGAAGTTGTAGAACGTTATAGGTTGTAACTGGTAGCATGTATTATAGTCTATATTTTGGGATTGGTTTGGACTTTTATCTTCAAAAATCTGCATGCATGACTCTATATTCTTGATGATTATGTCGTTTTGTTTACATTTGTAAGAATCAAGGTCTACACCTAGTTTTGTTGTAATTGTAGGGAAAATGGCACGTTTTGGAACAATATGGAGCCAAAGGAATTATGTAGTCATTGGAGCTACATTTTGGAGCATTGAGGAGCTACAAGGAAGGCATATGAACAATGGAAGTTGGATACAAACTTGATATTGGACCAGTTTTGAGAGAATTGCACGTAGATGAAGTTCACCTCAGTTGGCCCCAAGATTACCTCGACCGAGATGTTTTACTGGGCCTGGATCGAGGCGCACGGCCCATGGCCTATGAGATCTTTTACTTTTTCAAGTGATTCTCCTATAAATTGGAAGATATTTTCTGGATAGAAGTATGTCTGGTTAACTGATTAGTTTGGAAGATGGAAGACATTCCAAGGAAGGAAGGAAGTTGAAGGAAAATAGCTTTGAAGTGAAAGTTGATGTTTTTTGAAGGAAGTTGTAAGATTTTCTTAGGATCTTTGATTGTTTTCTTTTGGTTTGTTATTGAGGAACAAAGTTTGTTGATTGTTTGGATTATTTGTTTGTTTGATTGAGTGCTTATTGAGACCTTTGTATTAAGGTTTTCTTGTTTGATTATTGCTTCTTTCATAAATATTTGATTGTTATTATCATGATGATTATTGGCTGAATTCTTGTGCGATTCTAGGGTGATTGGCTGAAGATTGTGGGAAAGATGATGAAAGAATGAGTCTTTACCTTAGTGGGCCCTGAAAGCTCGAGCCAAACCTTAACCGAACCTAACCTCGGTTGTTTCATAGAACACCTCGACCGAGGTAAATATGAACTGAGTGAGGTGTGAACCAGATGTGATCCAAACCTGAGTTTAGGTTATAGTTTTCAAAATCCTATCCTTGTTGCACCTTTCCTGGTCCATATGCAAGCCTAGGATGAGACTTACCCGGTGATTCCTTTGCTTGTATACCTACGATGATGAGTGTTAGGTAATAAAGGTTTATCCTTTATTAGGGTTTGAGTGTGCCTTCATCCTACCTTTGTGAGTTGACCTCTAGAATCTACATTCCCTTATTTGATTATTACATCATCCTTGTTATCTTTGTTTTATTGCTTGCTTTGATTGACAACCTGATTTAACGTGCTTTGTTTCACTATAGTCCTTGTGTTCGACCCTGGAGTATTTGCCGTTATTACAATTGATCCAACTGCGGGTTCGCATATTGTTTCAGGCTTATACTTTAGGTTATAAATTTTAAGCTATTTTGTTCACATTTACAGACACGTCTGAGAGTGAACAAGTTTTTGGCGCCGTTGCCGGGGACTTGGTTAGAACCAAGTCCGGTAATTTGCTGTCTTTTATGGCTGCCGCCCTTGTTGCTATTGATTGCTTTACTTGAGTTATTTCGCAGGATCTTTCTTTAGGTTTATGCGAAAAACTCGTGGTGTGAAAGAAATCGTTCCTTACGATCCTGAACCAGAAAAGACATACAACAGGAGATTGAAAGAAGCTAAGATGGCTGAACAAGATAATCGAGATCTTGAAACTGAATTGTAGGACGCATTAGAACAACTTTGGCTGAATATTAAAGCTTTACAACGAGAAAAAGAGGAAGCTCGTGCAAAGGACAAAAGAGATCCGAGCTTACATGCCGGAACTGCAGGCCCATATTCTACCTCGACCGAACCGAATTGTTGGACCGAGGCAAAATCCTGACCTACCTGCACCGGTCAAGATAGCACCACCACCTCTGTAAGAGCCTTAGTCTTGAGGAGTTGAGAGAGGTTTCTCAGTGTGCTGAAGTTAGCCTAGACCGCCCCTACGTATGGCAGAGGCCGCCCCTGCGCCATCCAGGATCCGCCACCGCAACCATCTGGTCCGCCCCTGCGGATTAAGGTGTGTTGCAGCCGGTTTTGTTAACTCTTGATCCGTGCTTTACCTCTTTCCTTCCTTTATAAGCTTCCTTCTCTCTCTCATGATGAGGGTTACCTTTCTTACACTCCCTCACACTCTTCTTCTCCTCTTCTTCCCTCTTTGGATATTCATCTTGATTCCTTGCTGTTGTTGAGAGTTTTGAAGAGTGGTTGTTGTTGATTTGTTGTTGATGATGATGATAGTTAATATTGCTGTGCCTTTGGTGACCCTGCCTTGAATTTGTGGCGAGGTTTCCTCCTCTGTTAGGTTGCAGCTTGGTGAGTTCTTCATCCCTTGCTTCCTATCTTTCTTCTTTCTTCCTTCTTTCTTTCCTTTCTTCATTCCTAGCTTAGGTTCCACAAGATTTGATATTGTGGCAGCCTTCATAGGCTTGGTTTGATGTATATATGTATGTATATGTATGTAAGGGGCTACTGGCTGAAGAAGGTATAAAGAGGATCGAGTGCGGAAGCAAAGAGAAGCTAGAAGTGTGCATTCTGCACACCAGTCGCCCCTGCGCCTCCTTGCATCAACCCTTGCTTTGATCCTGGTTTGCAGGTGTGTCTTGATTCGGGGCTTGCCTATGGATGGAATTTCCCCTTCCTTTCCTAGTATGAGTATGTAGTATCATGCTGTTATAGTTGAGAGTGTGTTGATGATGCTATGATCATGTTATGCCGATTATGGTTTTGAGGAGTAATAGGTTGTGAGGCTTAGGTTGAGGATGATCCTCTGGATCCCTTGGGTCAAGGTGTGACCCCTTTGATTGATAGGAGATTGATATATCTCTATGCCTTGTTATCAGGCAGTGTCCCTCTCAAGATGAGAGGTTGATCGTGGTTGCGATTGTAAGAGGTTGAGGTAAGTCCATTGGACTTACTTAAGTAGCATCCTAATATTTGAAGTTGTAGAACGTTATAGATTGTAACTGGTAGCATGTATTATAGTCTATATTTTGGGATTGGTTTGGATGTTTTATCTTCATAAATCTGCATGCATGACTCTATATTCTTGATGATTATGTCGTTTTGTTTACATTTGTAAGAATCAAGGTCTACACCTAGTTTTGTTGTAATTGTAGGGAAAATGGCACGTTCTGGAACAATATGGAGCCAAAGGAATTAAGGAGTCATTGGAACTACATTTTGGAGCATTGAGGAGCTACAAGGAAGGCATATGAACCATGGAAGTTGGATAGAAACTTGATATTGGACCAGTTTTGAGAGAATTGCACGTAGATGAAGTTCACCTCAGTTGGCCCCAAGATTACCTCGACCGAGATGTTTTACTGGGCCTGGATCGAGGCGCACGGCCCATGGCCTATGAGATCTTTTACTTTTTCAAGTGATTCTCCTATAAATTGGAAGATATTTTCTGGATGGAAGTATGTCTGGTTAACTGATTAGTTTGGAAGATGGAAGACATTCCAAGGAAGGAAGGAAGTTGAAGGAAAATAGCTTTGAAGTGAAAGTTGATGTTTTTTGAAGGAAGTTGTAAGATTTTCTTAGGATCTTTGATTGTTTTCTTTTGGTTTGTTATTGAGGAACAAAGTTTGTTGATTGTTTGGATTATTTGTTTGTTTGATTGAGTGCTTATTGAGACCTTTGTGTTAAGGTTTTCTTGTTTGATTATTGCTTCTTTCATAAATATTTGATTGTTATTATCATGATGATTATTGGCTGAATTCTTGTGCGATTCTAGGGTGATTGGCTGAAGATTGTGGGAAAGATGATGAAAGAATGAGTCTTTACCTTAGTGGGCCCTGAAAGCTCGAGCCAAACCTTAACCGAACCTAACCTCGGTTGTTTCATAGAACACCTCGACCGAGGTAAATATGAACTGAGTGAGGTGTGAACCAGATGTGATCCAAACCTGAGTTTATGTTATAGTTTTCAAAATCCTATCCTTGTTGCACCTTTCCTGGTCCATATGCAAGCCTAGGATGAGACTTACCCGGTGATTCCTTTGCTTGTATACCTACGATGATGAGTGTTAGGTAATAAAGGTTTATCCTTTATTAGGGTTTGAGTGTGCCTTCATCCTACCTTTGTGAGTTGACCTCTAGAATTTACATTCCCTTATTTGATTATTACATCATCCTTGTTATCTTTGTTTTATTGCTTGCTTTGATTGACAACCTGATTTAACGTGCTTTGTTTCACTATAGTCCTTGTGTTCGACCCTGGAGTATTTGCCGTTATTACAATTGATCCAACTGCGGGTTCGCATATTGTTTCAGGCTTATACTTTAGGTTATAAATTTAAAGCTATTTTGTTCACATTTACAGACACGTCTGAGTGTGAACACGTTTTTGGCGCCGTTGCCGGGGACGTAGTTAGAACCAAGTCCGGTAATTTGCTGTCTTTTATGGCTGCCGCCCTTGTTGCTATTGATTGCTTTACTTGAGTTATTTCGCAGGATCTTTCTTTAGGTTTATGCGAAAAACTCGTGGTGTGAAAGAAATCGTTCCTTACGATCCTGAACCAGAAAAGACATACAACAGGAGATTGAAAGAAGCTAAGATGGCTGAACAAGATAATCGAGATCTTGAAACTGAATTGTAGGACGCATTAGAACAACTTCGGCTGAATATTAAAGCTTTACAACGATAAAAAGAGGAAGCTCGTGCAAAGGACAAAAGAGATCCGAGCTTACATGCCGGAACTGCAGGCCCATATTCTACCTCGACCGAACCGAATTGTTGGACCGAGGCAAAATCCTGACCTACCTGCACCGGTCAAGATAGCACCACCACCTCTGTAAGAGCCTTAGTCTTGAGGAGTTGAGAGAGGTTTCTCAGTGTGCTGAAGTTAGCCTAGACCGCCCCTACGTATGGCAGAGGCCGCCCCTGCGCCATCCAGGATCCGCCACCGCAACCATCTAGTCCGCCCCTGCGGATTAAGGTGTGTTGCAGCCGGTTTTGTTAACTCTTGATCCGTGCTTTACCTCTTTCCTTCCTTTATAAGCTTCCTTCTCTCTCTCATGATGAGGGTTACCTTTCTTACACTCCCTCACACTCTTCTTCTCCTCTTCTTCCCTCTTTGGATATTCATCTTGATTCCTTGCTGTTGTTGAGAGTTTTGAAGAGTGGTTGTTGTTGATTTGTTGTTGATGATGATGATAGTTAATATTGCTGTGCCTTTGGTGACCCTGCCTTGAATTTGTGGCGAGGTTTCCTCCTCTGTTAGGTTGCAGCTTGGTGAGTTCTTCATCCCTTGCTTCCTATCTTTCTTCTTTCTTCCTTCTTTCTTTCCTTTCTTCATTCCTAGCTTAGGTTCCACAAGATTTGATATTGTGGCAGCCTTCATAGGCTTGGTTTGATGTATATATGTATGTATATGTATGTAAGGGGCTACTGGCTGAAGAAGGTATAAAGAGGATCGAGTGCGGAAGCAAAGAGAAGCTAGAAGTGTGCATTCTGCACACCAGTCGCCCCTGCGCCTCCTTGCATCAACCCTTGCTTTGATCCTGGTTTGCAGGTGTGTCTTGATTCGGGGCTTGCCTATGGATGGAATTTCCCCTTCCTTTCCTAGTATGAGTATGTAGTATCATGCTGTTATAGTTGAGAGTGTGTTGATGATGCTATGATCATGTTATGCCGATTATGGTTTTGAGGAGTAATAGGTTGTGAGGCTTAGGTTGAGGATGATCCTCTGGATCCCTTGGGTCAAGGTGTGACCCCTTTGATTGATAGGAGATTGATATATCTCTATGCCTTGTTATCAGGCAGTGTCCCTCTCAAGATGAGAGGTTGATCGTGGTTGCGATTGTAAGAGGTTGAGGTAAGTCCATTGGACTTACTTAAGTAGCATCCTAATATTTGAAGTTGTAGAACGTTATAGATTGTAACTGGTAGCATGTATTATAGTCTATATTTTGGGATTGGTTTGGATGTTTTATCTTCATAAATCTGCATGCATGACTCTATATTCTTGATGATTATGTCGTTTTGTTTACATTTGTAAGAATCAAGGTCTACACCTAGTTTTGTTGTAATTGTAGGGAAAATGGCACGTTCTGGAACAATATGGAGCCAAAGGAATTAAGGAGTCATTGGAACTACATTTTGGAGCATTGAGGAGCTACAAGGAAGGCATATGAACCATGGAAGTTGGATAGAAACTTGATATTGGACCAGTTTTGAGAGAATTGCACGTAGATGAAGTTCACCTCAGTTGGCCCCAAGATTACCTCGACCGAGATGTTTTACTGGGCCTGGATCGAGGCGCACGGCCCATGGCCTATGAGATCTTTTACTTTTTCAAGTGATTCTCCTATAAATTGGAAGATATTTTCTGGATGGAAGTATGTCTGGTTAACTGATTAGTTTGGAAGATGGAAGACATTCCAAGGAAGGAAGGAAGTTGAAGGAAAATAGCTTTGAAGTGAAAGTTGATGTTTTTTGAAGGAAGTTGTAAGATTTTCTTAGGATCTTTGATTGTTTTCTTTTGGTTTGTTATTGAGGAACAAAGTTTGTTGATTGTTTGGATTATTTGTTTGTTTGATTGAGTGCTTATTGAGACCTTTGTGTTAAGGTTTTCTTGTTTGATTATTGCTTCTTTCATAAATATTTGATTGTTATTATCATGATGATTATTGGCTGAATTCTTGTGCGATTCTAGGGTGATTGGCTGAAGATTGTGGGAAAGATGATGAAAGAATGAGCCTTTACCTTAGTGGGCCCTGAAAGCTCGAGCCAAACCTTAACCGAACCTAACCTCGGTTGTTTCATAGAACACCTCGACCGAGGTAAATATGAACTGAGTGAGGTGTGAACCAGATGTGATCCAAACCTGAGTTTATGTTATAGTTTTCAAAATCCTATCCTTGTTGCACCTTTCCTGGTCCATATGCAAGCCTAGGATGAGACTTACCCGGTGATTCCTTTGCTTGTATACCTACGATGATGAGTGTTAGGTAATAAAGGTTTATCCTTTATTAGGGTTTGAGTGTGCCTTCATCCTACCTTTGTGAGTTGACCTCTAGAATTTACATTCCCTTATTTGATTATTACATCATCCTTGTTATCTTTGTTTTATTGCTTGCTTTGATTGACAACCTGATTTAACGTGCTTTGTTTCACTATAGTCCTTGTGTTCGACCCTGGAGTATTTGCCGTTATTACAATTGATCCAACTGCGGGTTCGCATATTGTTTCAGGCTTATACTTTAGGTTATAAATTTAAAGCTATTTCTTTCACATTTACAGACACGTCTGAGTGTGAACACGTTTTTGGCGCCGTTGCCGGGGACGTAGTTAGGATCTTTCTTTACGTATGCGAAGAACTCGTGGTGGGAAAGAAATCGTTCCTTACGATCCTGAACCAGAAAAGACATACAACAGGAGATTGAAAGAAGCTAAGATGGCTGAACAAGATAATCGAGATCTTGAAACTGAATTGAAGGACGCATTAGAACAACTTCGGCTGAATATTAAAGCTTTACAACGATAAAAAGAGGAAGCTCGTGCAAAGGACAAAAGAGATCCGAGCTTACATGCCGGAACTGCAGGCCCATATTCTACCTCGAACGAACCCAATTGTTGGACCGAGGCAAAATCCTGACCTACCTGCACCGGCCGAGATAGCACCACCACCTCTGTAAGAGCCTTAGTCTTGAGGAGCTGAGAGTGGTTTCTCAGTGTGCTGAAGTTAGCCTATACCGCCCCTACGTATGGCAGAGGCCGCCCCTGCGCCATCCAGGATCCGCCACCGCAACCATCTGGTCCGCCCCTGTGGATTAAGGTGTGTTGTAGCCGGTTTTGTTAACTCTTGATCCGTGCTTTACCTCTTTCCTTCCTTTATAAGCTTCCTTCTCTCTCTCATGATGAGGGTTACCTTTCTTACACTCCCTCACACTCTTCTTCTCCTCTTCTTCCCTCTTTGGATATTCATCTTGATTCCTTGCTGTTGTTGAGAGTTTTGAAGAGTGGTTGTTGTTGATTTGTTGATGATGATGATGATAGTTAATATTGCTGTGCCTTTGGTGACCCTGCCTTGAATTTGTGGCGAGGTTTCCTCCTCTGTTAGGTTGCAGCTTGGTGAGTTCTTCATCCCTTGCTTCCTATCTTTCTTCTTTCTTCCTTCTTTCTTTCCTTTCTTCATTCCTAACTTAGGTTCCACAAGATTTGATATTGTGGCAGCCTTCATAGGCTTGGTTTAATGTATATATGTATGTATATGTATGTAAGGGGCTACTGGCTGAAGAAGGTGTAAAGAGGATCGAGTGAGGAAGCAAAGAGAAGCTAGAAGTGTGCATTCTGCACACCAGTCGCCCCTGCTCCTCCTTGCATCAACCCTTGCTTTGATCCTGGTTTGCAGGTGTGTCTTGATTCCGGGCTTGCCTATATATGGAATTTCCCCTTCCTTTCCTAGTATGAGTGTGTAGTATCATGCTAGGTATAGTTGAGAGTGTGTTGATGAAGCTATGATCATGTTATGCTGATTATAGCTTTGAGGAGTAATAGGTTGTGAGGCTTAGGTTGAGGATGATCCTCTGGATCCCTTGGGTCTAGGTGTGACCCCTTTGATTGATAGGAGATTGATATATCTCTATGCCTTGTTATCAGGCAGTGTCCCTCTCAAGATGAGAGGTTGATCGTGGTTGCGATTGTAAGAGGTTGAGGTAAGTCCATTGGACTTACTTAAGTAGCATCCTAATATTTGGTGTTTGCATGAGTGGTGTGTGTATTGTATGCTTGATGTGATAGCATGTGATGTCGATTATTACCAACCTATGTTTTATCGATAGCCTAGTATGTGTGGCAGTGATAACCTTTCCTTTCATCTTGTAAGGAGCCTGGGGGTTCTCTGTGCTCATAGCGTACACGGGTTGTGTGACCAACACTACTTCCAGATGAACGTCAGGCCTAGAGGCGGGGATGTATCGGTCCTCATGTCACATAGTTTCATCTATCTATATATATAAGATTTGAGTGAATGACTATTATATAAAGATAATTAAATGGGTAAATGTGTGATAGCATGATGATGTGTATCTTCCATGACTTGTGTTTGTGCTTACGCATTACCTTATATACGTATGGTTAGCTAATGGTTTCCTACCATATTATAGATGCCTTGTAGGATAGGAGAGCTGCTGAGTGATCTTGCAGGGTGACAGGCCTAGGGCTCTCGTACATTAGGTGGTTATGGTTTTGGGGATGTTTATGTTTCCCTCCTGCGTGAGGATGATGTTTTGTATACCTCTTGTGTGAGGATGATGCTTTATACTCGGCTATGATTTTGTATACCTTTTGGTTGTACAATTTATACAGTTTTATGTATTTGTTTTATATCTGTCAGTGCCATGTTGTAAGGTCCACTGAACTTGTTTTCAGGCTAGGGCTAGGATCTATTGTGAGATCTTAGCCCAATGTGACATCCCGAGTCCCGCGGATTCGGGGTGTTACAGAGTTGGTATGAGAGCCTTAAGTTGACAACAATGACACTTGCTACCTGCAATGAGGTTTGGTAGATAAAATAAAAAGAACCCGAAAGGGGTCTAACATTTTTAAAAGATTTTGGTTTTAAAAGTTGTTGTTTTTGGGACAAAATGTACGAGAAGTCGTCACCTTTGCCATGGATCTCTGCAGCATAGCTATGTATATATGTATCATGCTCTATGTGTATGTGTTATATATATATATATATATATATACATTTGACCTATATAGAGCCTTATAAGTTAGGTGTGTATACCCCGTAGATGGCTCGGACTAGAGCTGCTTCTGTTCTAGGCCGGGGTAGAGGTAGACCACCTCTTCCTCTGGGCGTGATAGGCCAGGGACCAGTTCCCGCTGTTGATCCACCAGTGGTGGAGGAGGTTCATGAGGAGATTGCTGAGAGTGTAGTCCCATTGACGAGGAGTGGTGGATCTAGGAGACAACGTTCTCACCGATTCTAGTGAGATAACTCGGATCGTGTCTCCATGAGGGGGCCAGAGTTTCGTGATTATATCCGACGTGTTGAGGAGGCTGCCATAGGAGGCAGACGAGCCCCAAATCTGCCAATGCATGAGGGATCTTTTGAGATGTCCCAGGGAGCCACTCAGGTGTCAGCTATGCCGGCATGAGCTGTTGAGACTACTAGAGCTCCAGAGGAGTATAGAGGGCCTCGACCAGATACCTGGTTGAATGCGTGCCATCAGCTGGGAGTACCACCTTTCTCTGGAAAGGTGGGGTTAGAGACAGAGGTCTGGATAGGGCATGTGGATTCTACCTTAGAGTCCATCAGATTTCCAGAGGACAAACGAATAGAGTTAGTTCAGACTCTATTCCGTGACTATGCTCATCAATGATGGAGGACCGTATGAGCCTGAGCCACTAGCTACGATCAGATGAGGATTATGATTAAAGAGAAGTTTTGCCCTGCCCCACTGAGGAGGGAGAAGCTATAGGACTTCGTGGAGAGAGGTTTTAAGGATGTGCCGATTGTAGATGCCATCAGCCGCTTCGAGTTAGAGTTGGCATTGATTGGTCCAGCTTTACCTTCTAAGGACCAGCATGTATATATTTTCTCACGTCAACTGAGGGAGGGTACACGTTCATATATGGAGGGATTCTATTGTGAGTCCTTGGCAAGGATCGGGCCTCCGCTTTTGAGCGTGAGAATGCCAGTCAGAGGAGGGCTTCTCGGTCGAGACGGTCTGAGAAGAGGCAACGTACTAGGAAAACCAGCGGCGTTGGAGGAACTTCAATATCTGGGCGGAGCCAGTGACGCCAAAATTACCCCTCATCTGCATTCACTATAGATGAGGGACGACAGTGCTTCAACTGTGGTGATCCCCGACATATACGATCAGAGTGTACGAGACCACCAGTGACTTGCTACACCTGTGGTAGAGCAAGCCACATATCTGCCTTTTGTAGATAGAGTGGAGTTTCATAATAGTAGGGTTCTTCTCCTACTAATGTGACGGGAGGTGGCTAGAGGAAACCTCAACAACAAACTCAGACACAAGGACAATAGAGAGTCTCAGATCGTCCTTTTACTCAGGGATCTGCTCCTGGGCCGAGTAGAGGTAGTGGCCGTAGTGGGAGTACCATTGACACCAAAGGATCTCAAGATAGAGTCTTTGAGTTGAGGAGTGTAGAGGAGCCGCTTGCACTGGGTGCTACAGGTACCATTCTGCTTCATGGTTTACCAGTTAGACTCTTATTTGACACGGGTGCTACGCATTCCTTTATTTCTGATGTATGTGTTGAGCGTCTGGGTTTAGCTACTACAAAGGGGATACCCTTTAGTATAGGGTTATCTAATGGTAGTAGGGTCAGAGGTACCCGTGAGATACGTAGTTGTCCCCTTCGTTTAGGGACTCGTGTTTTGCTTGTGGACTTCTTAGTCATGCCATTGATGCATGAAGAGGTCATTTTAGGTATGGATTAGATGCGTAGACACCGTGCAGTATTGGATGTAGGTAGGAGGACTGTGATAGTCTTTACCGAGGTGGGTCAGATAGAGGTCTTCCGAGGTTGGGACCTTTAGAAGACGGGTTTTGTCATTATTTTCATACGAGCAACGAGGCTGATAACACATGGATGTGATGCCTTCTGGTATTATGCCATGAGGGATAGAAAGATTCTAGCATTGGAGGATATTTCCGTGGTTTGTGAGTTTGCAGACGTGTTTGATGAGCCGTCTAACTTGCCGCCTCAGAGGAGTGTGGACTTCAATATTGATTTGGAGCCTGACACAAGACTGATCTCGAAGGCCCCATATCGTATGGCACTTGTCGAGATGTTGGAGCTGAAGAAGCAACTCGAGGAGTTGGCTGAGAAGGGCTTCATCCGCCCTAGTGTATCCCCATGGGAGCGTCTATCCTCTTCGTGTGGAAGAAGGACGGATCGTTAAGACTATGCATTGATTATAGATAGATGAACAAGGTGACCATCAAAACTGCCTCGTACTGATGATCAGCTAGATCAGCTTCAGGGAGCGATAGTGTTCTCCCGGATCGACCTACGTTCAGGATATCACCAGTTGAGGGTGTGGGATTAGGATGTGCACGACACGGCATTTCGTATCCGTTATGGACACTACGAGTTTATAGTGATTCCATTTGGGCTTATGAATGCCCTAGTCGTTTTCATGGAGTTGATGAATAACATCTTCATCAACTTCCTTAATCAGTTTGTGGTGGTCTTCATTGATAATATTCTAGTGTACTCTCGTAGCAGAGAGGAGCATGCCGGTCATCTGAGGACGGTTTTGCAGATTTTGCGGGATAGAGAGTTGTATGTCAAGCTCTCTAAGTGCGAGTTTTTGATGTCAGAGGTAGCCTTTTTGGATCATATTGTCTCCGTCAGTGGGATCATGGTTGATCCGGCGAAGATCGAGTATGTTGCAACATGAAGGACACCGACTAACGTCAAGGAAGTGCGTAGATTTCTTGGCCTAGCCGGATATTACAGACGCTTTAGGAAGGGATTTTTTGTGATTGCCCCGTCCATTGACGAGTGTGCTGAGGAAGACTACCAGATTTGTATTGTCTAAGCAGTATGCCCAGAGTTTTGAGGAGCTAAAGAGGCGTCTGACTTCTGCTCCTATCTTGGCACAACGAGAGGAATCTGAGCATTTTGTGGTTTTACAGTGATGCTTCCAAGCTAGGCTTGGGATGTGTGTTGATGAAGAGGGGCAGAGTGATTGCTTATGCGTCTAGATAGCTGAAGACGTATGAAGAGAACTACCCGACTCATGACCTAGAGTTGGCAACAGTAGTTCATGCTTTGAAGATGTAGAGACATTACCTGTAAGGTGCTACATGTCAGATCTTCACAGATCGTAAGAGTCTGAAGTATATTTTCAAGCAGTGGGAGTTGAATAACTGCCAGTGTTGATGACTCGAGTTGATTAAGGACTTTGACCTTGAGATTTTGTATCATATAGGGAAGGCAAATGTTATCGCCGATGCCCTGTGTAGGAAGATGTCTCGAGAGAAGGCGATTACGAGAGTGACAATTCAGCCTCAGCTTCAGAGGGATCTAGCTTGGCTAGAGATGGACATCCAATTTCGTGATGAGGATGCCCAATTATACGCTTTAGAGGTTCTACCTGGTCTATTGGATGAGATCCAACAGAAGCAGGGGACCTGCCCAACCTTGATGAGGATCAGAGAGAGGATGTCTCTTGGTGAGGCACCACAGTTCTCCATTGGAGCAGATGGAGTGATGAGGCGCCATGACCGCATATGTGTACATGTTGATGGAGAGCTGAGACAGAGGATTTTACAAAAGGCTCACTGTACACCTTACTCGGTACATCCAGGTACGAGTAAGATGTACTATGATGTGAGACGATCAAATTGGTGGGCAAGGTTGAAGCCCGATGTAGCTAGATTTGTGGCACAAGGTGCGACCTGTCAGCAGGTCAAGATAGAGCATTGTAGACGTGGAGGTGAGCTTCATCCACTACTAGTGCCGCATTGAAAGTGGGAGGAAGTCTCCATGGATTTTGTGACCCGATTAAGGCCTAGTAAGAGTTTTGATGCTATCTGGTGTAAGACCCTGAGAGTAGGAGCTCTTGCTGAGTCTAGATGACCCAAACAGCCGCTCCTGCGGACCTAAAGGGCCGCACCAGCGGCTGGCCGCCCTTGTGCCTCACAGGGTCCACCCCTGCGGCTCTGTGTGGCTACAACCGTCTTCATTGACCTTTGACCAGTGCTTTGCGATTGGCTTCCCTTATATGCCATCCTTTGCTTCAGATGAAGGTTTCTTCATCTCTCCAGCTCCTTCTTCCTCCTCACCTTCATCTTCTTCTCTCCTTTCTCTTCCTTGGATCTTCTTCTTGATTTCTTGAGTTTGTGAGTAGAAGAGTGTAGCTTTGATATTGGATGATGATGAGTTTGATGATGAGAGTTGTTGTTGATTTGCTGAGGTGTTGTAGGGTGATGTTGGTGTTCTTCTTCCTTGCTGCTTAGGGTTTTGGTTGTGGTAAGCCAGCTCTCCTCCCTTTCTTTCATTCTTTCTTTTTTCCGTGCTTATTTCTCTCTTCTTTAGCTAGGATTCACAAGCATGAGCTTGTGTGGATCTTTCTTGGACATTTTGATGTTCATATATGTGTGTATAAGTATGTGGTATGTTATTGTATGGTGGAGAAATGAAGAGAGTCGAGAGAAGGATCGAAGAGGAGCCGAGATAAGGTTAGTGTTGTCCAGCCGCACCTGTGCCTGAGAGAGGCCGCCCCTGCGCCTATCTGTGAGCCGACCCTGCGCCTCACTGGTTAACCACTGCGTCTCTTGTTTCCGCTGGTGCGTCCAGGGCATACCTAGTTGGTATGATTCCTTCTTTCCTTTCCTTTGGCCTTGGCTTTAGTTGATGGCTAGGCTAGTATGGATAGGTTGAGCATGATGAGTTTTATGATAGATATGTGGCTTAGGCACTTATTTTTATGTTGAGGATATGCCTTATGCATTTGTGAGCATGATATGATCTTGAGGCTTAGATTCGGGTCATAGGTTGGTTGTGGTTATGGAGACGAGTCTCCTAAGCTTTGTAGTATGTGATGATGTATGCCTTGCT